>CM061257.1:146931934-152781934 GCA_030848825.1 Tadarida brasiliensis
GAATGCAGACTGGTGCAGCCACTATGGAAAACAGTATGGTGTTTCCTCAAAAAATTAAAAATTGATCTGCCATTTGACCCAGTGATCCCACTTCTAGGAATATACCTTAAGAAGCCTGAAACACCAATCAGAAAGAATATATGTACCCCTATGTTCATAGCAGCACTATTTACAATTGCTAAGATATAGAAACAGCCCAAGTACCCATCAGTCTGCACCCCACTTCCATGTCTCTGCATCTATTTTATTCCTCAGCTTGTTTTGTTCATTATATTTCACAAATAAGTGAGATCATGTGGTATTTGTTTTTCTCTGATTGGTTTATCTCACTTAGCATAATACTCTCCAGGTCCCTCCATGTCATCTCAAAGGATAAGAGATCTTTCTTTCTTACAGCTGCATAGTATTCCATTGTATATATGTACCACAGCTTTTTTTTTTTTTTTCATCCTCACCCAAGGACATTTTTGCATTTATCTTCAGATAGAATGGGAGGGAGAGAGGGAGTAAGAGAGAGAGAAATATTGATGTGAAAGAGACACATCGAGTGGCTGCCACCCACATGACCCCAACCGGGGCTGGGGACAAATTGCAACAGAGTTACGTGCCCTTAGTGGGAACCGAATGCGGGACTCTCCGGTCCGCAGGCTAACGCTCTAACTGCTGAGCCAAACTGTCCAGGACGACCACAGCTTTTTTATCCACTCATCTACTGATGGGTACTAGGGCTGTTTCCAGATCTTAGCAATTGTAAATAGTGCTGCTATGAACATAGGGGTACATATACTCTTTGTGATTGATGTTTCAGGCTTCTTAGGGTATATTTCTAGTAGTGGGATCACTGGGTAAAATGGCAGATCAATTTTTAATTTTTTGAGGAAACAGCATATTGTTTTCCATAGTAGCTGCACCAGTCTGTATTCCCACCAGCAGTGTGCTAGAGTCTCCTTTTCTCCACACCCCTGCTGGCACTTGTTGTTTGATGATTTGTTGATTCTGGCAGGTGTGAGGTGATACCTCATAGTTGTTTTAATTTGCATCTCTCTGATGATTAGTGACATTGAGCATTTTTTCATGTCTCTTGGCCATTTGTATCCATCTCAATTTTTTAAATTGTAGCTCACTAAAGTATAATCTATTTTTAAACTTATTGTTTGTATTCCCTGCCCAGAACTTATCTAACTTTAGTATTACTCTCTTATATTGCTCATTAAGAAATTATATATAGGCCTTGGCTGGGTTGATCAGTTGGTTAGAATGTTGTCCCCATACACCAAGGTTGAAGGTTCAATCCCTGGTCAGGGCACATACAAGTAGCAACCAATGAATGCATAAATAAGTGAAACAATAAATCAATGTTCTCTCTCTCTCTCCTTCTCTCTAATCACGAAACAAAAATTTTAAAAATAAATTATAATTTTTAAAGTCTTTTTTAAGTATTAGAGACAAAATATCTGCCTTGACATGTGCTGACATTTCAATATAAGACATGTACTATCTCTAATATTTTGTTACTATTCCCCATAACATGTAATAGCGACATTAAACTTATCTTAAAAATCCAATATTATTAGCAAAGAATATCATACTTCCTTGTTTCTCAACTTACATAGTGCATAAAGTGCTCTGTAACATCACCTGTATTTTAATATGATTATTTCCCTCTTCCGTTCAGTATATGCACATAAGTTTGAAATGTTATTACTTCTATTAACATAAAAGTTATTTATTTATTTGGACTTACATTACCCAATTTTACTTATAGTAAATTTGTTGTAAGTAGGTTCAAATTTGTACTTTATTATGTCTGCTAATACAGTTGTGCTTAAGCATATACAGTAAGCATATACAGTTTGACCACATCGTATAAATAGAAATGATTTCCTCTTCTAAATCTGTCCTCTAGATGTAGGACTTTTATTGATATTCTGGCAAGGTGAATGTGTTAGTAGGAATATCTTACTATTTATGAGTTTCATTGCAAAATATTATAGATTTTATAATATATTAGTTAGAAAAAAAGCATGTGGCTATGATAGACTAAGAAGGGAAACACTTTTAATTACAGAGTAAACAATGAGAAAACTGGACAAAGTATATACAATAGTTTGAGGACATTGGATAACAGGAGGCATAGGATTTTGATCACTGAGAAGAGGGATATAGACTAAGGGAATGTTATAGTTATGCAATATACTGGCCTGGAAGCAATTATTAAACTGAAGTCCAGGCTCGTGGAATTCAAACAGAGGACAGCAGCACTGGTAAGTTTAGAAGAAACTAGAGTGAAAGGGAGAGAGAGCTGGAGATGGAACACGTAGGCAGAATAAAAGCTTCTGAAATCTGTGCAGTGTCATCTTGAATTAATTGCTGGATACCAAGCCAAACATACTTTGGGTACAATTTTGTGAGGTTAAGAGCATATGAAATATGATAAGGTAAGTCAAATAATTTCCAGAGCACACTAAGGATTGAGAGGTATTTGAGCTCTGAACGTCAGAGTAGAAATTACTCGAAGAACACCAAGGCCATTTAGTAGAGAACTTGGAGAGGTCAAGTCTTACTAGCAAGGATAAACTAGGCCAGAGGAAAGGCTACCATACATCTTCCCTAAGAAACTATTAAGAATAAGCCTCAAAATGATTAAGTTGATCTTCAAGGAATTTAACTTCACATAAGAAAAAGATCCAAATGGTTTGAATGTAAGTAATCAATTTCAGCCCTCAATAATATATAATCACAATATTGCATGCAGTTAGAAACTACCACAGGTGAGAATATATAGGGAAATGTGACTAATCACCTTGAGAAAGATACAGCAATATAAAAGAAAAGGAAGGAAATGACACATATAATGTATTAGGAATTTAAATCAGTATTATAAATATGTGTGATATCAATAATTTCAAAGATAAAAATAAAATGAGAATTTAATCAAGGAAAAATTCTAGAGATGAAAAATACAACATCTGAAATGAAGATGTATGGGTCAGAAATTAAGAACACATGAGAATCCACAGAAGACCAGTAAATAAAACCCTGGCAATAGATACTATTCAAACTGAAGCACTGAGAGGAAAAAGCAAGAAAAAATTAATAAATAAGAGAGCCTCAGTGACTGGTAAGACAATTCAAGTATTCTAGTATTTGTGTAATTAAAGTCCTAGAAATGTTTGAAGGAGACAGAAAAATATAGTATATAAAACAGAAGTAAGAAATGTCAACACTGGGTGAAAAGCCTAAACCAAACCAAGAAACTCAGAAATTCCTATGCCAAATAAATACAAAAACAACCAAAGCAAGAAAATATATCATAATCAAATTATGGGAAACCAATGATAATGACAATATTATAAAAAGAAGTGAGAGGAAAACATCACATGCTGTGAAACAAAGATAATAATCACAAACTTATCAGAAACTTTGTAATATGAAAACAATGAAATGATACTTTTCAATTATCAACCTAAAATTATATCCATTGAATAGATCCTTCAAAAATAAGGCAAAATACAGATATATTCTTTTCAATCAAACAAAAGCTAAAAGAATTTGTCAGCAGCAGACTTGTACTTCAGAAAATAATTCAGATAATTCTTCAGGCTGAGGAAATACACGACAAGATTACAAGTTTTTTTTTAAAAAGGTGTAAAGAATGTAAGAAACATTAAACATGATATAAAAAGATAATTATTTCATTTTCATGTATTTAAGAGAGTTATTTAAGTGTAAATAACAATGTAATGTAGGAGTTTTGCAGATGTAAAGTATATGGCAAAGATTAACACAAAGAATGAGAGGAGGCAAAGTGTTTTACAGATTTAAGCCTCTTAGATTTGAAATGGTCCAGTATTATCTACTGATCAACTGTGAAAAGTTAAAGATGACTCTACTAAACCTTGGGGAAAACACTGTAAAATAAAGTGTGTTTATGTGTGTGTGTGTGTGCGTGTGGCTACAAACAGGTCAGCTACATGATTTGCAGGGTTCAATGCAAAATAAAAATGCTGAGCTGTTTAAGATTATTAAGAATTTCAAGATAGCAACAACAGAATAATAAATCAGGCATGAAACTCCTTTAAGTGTGGGGTCTATATTACTGCACAGATTACACAGTCATAAAATGAGTGATAATAAGTGAGTCTGGGGACAAGACAGAATATATTAAAAATACTCAATCCAGTAGCAGTCAGAAAAAAGACTAAGGAAACAAAAGGACCAAACAGAAAACCAAAGGCAAGGTGGTTGATACAAACTAAAGCAATCAATAATTATATCATATGCAAATGGTCTAAAGATTTTAAGTGAATGTTTAAATTTAAAATACCCTGAACAAGGCAATCCTTATGTACAAAAATTTCATTTAAAAAATTCAAACACAGGTAGACAAACATAAGTACCTAGAGAAACAATTCATCAAGAAGACATAACAATCTGAAATGTAAACTGACCCAATAACAGGGCTTTAAAATACATAAAGTATGTACACAGCTGGACACTATACCACCCCTTTTTCAGTAATTAATAAAATAGTTGACAGAAAATCAGTAAAGATATAGATTTGAACAACACTATCAACCAGCCTGACCTAACTGATATTTATAGCAAATCCCAACCCCAAACAGCAGAATACAATTATTTTCAAGTTTTTATGGAATATTCGTCAAGACAATCCGTATGCTGGGGCATATATCAAGCCTCAATAAATTGGAAAGAATTGAGTGCCATGATGTCCCTCTCACCTATCCCTTTTTCAATAATAATAATTTGGCATCCATCCACAGACAAATGTTCCTTTGTGGGGGCTTTGGGCTCCAGGTCCAACCCAAGGCTGAAGAGAGCCATTATAAGAAGGCAGGCCTATCCCCGGGCAGTTGATTCCAGACTGTGATGTTGGTTACAGACACAGAAACAGTCCCGTACCCCTGAGAGCCTGGCTACAGTCACACTGGCTTTGGGTCCCCTGAGACACAAGGGATCCCTGAGGCATCATGGACACTTGAGCATTAGGTGATAGACATACTGACCTAGTCCCAACAGTGGTCCTGAAGGGGTACACAAACAAGTTCAGCCCCTCTCCAGGGAAGTCTAGGAACCTCTGAACAGGTAAGTCTACTAAACTTGGTCAGACTGTAGGGCCCTGTAACTGGGCTCCAGCCCATTCAAGCCACAATCTGCTAACAGTCCTGCTGGCATAGGAAACTTGCAGGAGACACTGCCATCTGTGCCTCTGGAGATCCTGAAAGGGCCCTGTGTTTGGCTCCAATCCCTTTCAACCACAATCTAGGAGCAGTACTGCTGGCCCAGGGACCCAGTGGAAGGTACTCCAATCCACACCCCTGGAGACCCAGAAATGGCCTTAGACTCAGTTCTCACTGCTCTCAGCCAGTCTGTGAGCAGTCCTCCCAGTACAGAGACCTGATGAATGACACTCATATCTGAACCTCAGGTAGCTTGATTTAGCTCTAGCCTCTCCAGTCATGGTCAGCAACTAGTCCAACCCACCTAGGGACCTGGCAGGAGGCACATCATTTGTGTCTCCAGAGGCAAGTATGCAGACCTCAGTCCTGCTTGTGGAACCTGAAATAGCTCTGGGCTCAGTTCCAGCTCCTCTCAGCCATAGATCAGGGCCAGCCCTGCCCACCCAGAGACCCACCCAGGACAAAGCAGCAGCTTTCCCGGGAACCTGGGAGAATCCACACTGCTGTGAACCTGGCAATAGGCCCACTGATGAAAGACCCCAGTGTGGACCCTGAAGTGGACCCTTATCCCAGTGCCATCCATCCAGGAACCAGGCAGCATACATACTCAAGGAAGGCCCCGAGAAAAAGCATGTCAGCCATGGACCCCACTGCACAGAGTGCAAATTCCCATTGGTTTTTTGAAAAGATAAACAAAATTACAAACCTTTAGCTAGACTAATCAAGATAAAAAGAGAGAAGACTAAAACAAATTATAAATGAAAGAGGAGACATTTCAACTTACACCACAGAAATACTAAAGATCATAGACAGTGAGAGAGAAAACAATCTCTTCAGTCAATAGTGATGGGAAAACTGGATAGCAAAAGAATAAAACTAGACCATTATCCTGCATCATGCATTAAAATTAACACAAAACAGCCCTGGGTGGTTTGGTACGGTGGTTAGAGCATCGACCTGGGGCCTGAAGGGTCACAGGTTCGATTCCTGGCCAAGGGTTGCAGGTTCAATCCCTGGCCCCAGTTAGGGTTGTGCAGGAGGCAACCAGTCCATGTGTCTCTCTCACATAGATGTTTCTCCCTCCCTCCCACTCTAAAACTGAGTGGAAAAAATATCCTCAGGTCAGGATTAACAACAACAACAAAATTAACTCAAAATGGATTAAATACTTGAATGTAAGACCTGAAACCATAAAACTCCTATAAGAAAACATAGGTAATAAGCTCCTTGGCATCTGTCTTAGTCTTGGTGATGGTATCGCCAAAAGCAAAGTCAACAAAGGAAAAATAAACAAATAGGACTATATCAAACTAAAAAACTTCTGTACAGCAAAGGAAATCATCAATGAAATTAGAAAGCAATATATAGAATGGGAAAAAATATTTGCAAATTTTATGTCTGATAAGGGGTTAATATCCAAATTATATAAAAAACTTGTGACACAATAACAACAACAAAAATTTCTGTTAAAAGTGGGCAGAAGATCTAAACAGACACTTTTCCAAAAAAGGCATACAAATGGCCAACAGGTATATGACAAAAAGTTCTCAATATCACTAATCATCAGAGAAATGACAATCGAAACCACGCAATATCACCGGACACCTATTAGAATGACTATTATCAAGAAGACAAGAAATCACAAATGTTGAGGATATGGAGAAAGAGGAGACTTGTGCACCATTGGTGGTAACATAACACGGTATAGCCACTGTAGAAAACAGTATGGAGATTTCTCAAAAATTAAAAATAGAACTAACATATGATCCAGCAATTCCACTTCTGGGTATTAATCTGAAGAAGGCAAAACACTAACTCGAAAATAAATGCGTTCATTGCAACATTATTTACAATAGCCAAGATATGGAAACAATCTAAGTGTTAATCAATGAATGACTGTATACAGAAAGTCCACACACATACTGGAATATTATTCAGCCACAGAAAAGAATGAACCTTGTCCTTTGTGACATAGATGGACCTTGAGGGCATTTTGCTAAGAGAAATAAGTCAGACATAGAAAGACAATCACTGTATGATCTCATTTATATGTGGAAAATAACTAATAGCAACAGGAAGCAAGAGCTCAAAAGATAAATAAAAATTTTTAGAAACATTTATGATATATAAATTTTATCACAATAAAGATAAATTTAAAAACTGTGTTTTTCGTTAAAGAGGTGCTCAAAGGGAAATTATACTCTTGACATATAGTGTCAAAGGAAAAAAAAATCCTTATTAGTTTCAAAGTAAATCTGTTAGAATTGCCAATTTAATTTATCAGTGAATTTGGACAGGAGATAAAAACAAAGGGATTTTTCCCTGGCCACGTGGCTCAGTTGGTTGGAAAGTCATCCCATACACCAACAGGTTGTGGGTTCAATTCCTGGTCAGGGCACATAACTAGGTTTCGGGTTTGATCCCTGGACGGGTCTCAAGTGGGAGTCAACCGATGTTTCTGTCTTACATCAATGTTTCTCTCTCTCTCTCTCTCTCTCTCTCTCTCTTCCTTCCTCTTGCAAAACAAACAAACAAACAAAAAAAAAAGATTTTAAAGTTTCTATCTATCAAGTGGATTTATATCAGTTATATACTATTGGAGTTCAAACTACAATTTAATATTTCAGATAATATGTTAGACATCATACAGATGGTGTGTACATTATAGCTTGAGTGAATAGGTTCAATTTCCTCCAACAAATTCAATTTCCTATAATAGACTTATAAAACAAGAATGTAATGACCAGCATGGATGCAAAAAAAATATATTCCATAGGCTAACAAAACATGTTTTTTGAAAGAAACACAGTATGATTAGAGAATGCTTGCTTTTTCTGAAAAAAAAAAATTACTTTCGTAATGACAAGACAGAATATTTATTGATATAATATATTTGGGAATTCATTAAGCACATCCCCATTATTTTTTTCTCTGAATCTTTATTGTAACTGATTTAATAATAGTCTTCCACAGGTTTTTTTAATCTTTACAACAATGTTAATGACTAATCCAATCTTCAGCATTCTCAAGAGTACTGTGTCAACAAATTTATCTTCATAGTTTCTAATTAATTCCATTGTGATATGTGCCCTCTTCCTTACCTATTACACACTAACATGAAATTCAAACTTTTACCTATTTGTAATTTTTCTAGCTTTAGTGTAATTGACTGTAGCTTTCATTAACAGTTAAAGTACACTATAACTATATTTGAATACCTAAAACACTGTCAAGGGAAGAGATATTACATTTCTTTTCCAACAGTGGAATAACTTTCCAGCTCGTAGGAATATCCAAAGATGGAATGGACTTCCTAGGATGTTGAGCTTACCATCGTTATGTATTATTTAACACAGTTTTTGAAAACACTTGGAGAGGCTTTGAATATAATAGCACATACTAAACAAAAATGTTGAAGTTATTGGATTACTGATTTTAAAGATATTTATTAGTTTAATAAAGTATGATTGTGTGACATAGCTTTTGATATATCATTTAATATTTCCTGAAAATTAAGGTGTGAATTAGAAAGATATGTGTGATTTAATTGCACTTTAAACTCTCATGTAACAATTCAAAGCCAAAGCAATGAAAACATCTGTGCTTTCAATAGCATTCTTACTTTTACTCTATTACTTTGATACATTTTTTCTAGCATTTAATTTCTATGTCCTTGTTAAAACTTCCCCTCCTTTGAAGTATGACTTTTTTTTTTTTTCTTCTTTTTTTAGTTTTTGACTCTATTGAAGATGTTCCCTCTTTTCCCACCATCTACCTCCCTCCACCAAGGCCCCATTCCACCTCCCTCTGAACATCACCACATTGTTGTCTGTGTCCATGGACTATGCATATATGTAATTTGGCTAATCCCTTCACCTTTTTTCATCCAGTCCCCTCATCCCCTCCCTTCTAACCTCTATCCATCTCTTCCATGTATCCATGCTTCTGGTTCTAATTTGGTTGTCAGTTTATTTTGTTCTTCAGACTCCACATATAAGTGAGATCATATGATATTTGCCTTTCTCCGTCTGGCTTATTTCACTTAACATAATAGTATCCAGGTCCATCCATGCTGTTGCAAAAAGTAAGAGGTCTTTCTTTCTACAGCCACATGGTCTTCCACTGTGTAAATGTACCACAGCTTTTTTATCCACTCTTCTACTCATGGGCATTTGTGCTGTTTCCAGATCTTGGCTATTGTAAATAACACTGCTATGAACATAGGGGTGCATGTATTCTTTCTGATTGGTGTTTTGGGATTCCTAGGCTATGTTCCCAGAAGTGGGATCACTGGGTCAAAAGGCAGTGCCATTTTTTAATTTTCTGAGGTAACCCCATACTGTTTTCCACAATGGCTGCACCAGTCTGCATTCCCACCTGAACAGTGCACAGAGTTCCCCCTTCTCCACATCCTCACCAGCACTTGTCGTTTATTGATGGTAGCCATTCTGACAGGTGTGAGATGATAGCTCATTGTAGTTTTAGTTTGCATCATTCTGATGATTAGTGATGTTGAACATTTTTTTCATATATCTATTGGCTGTCTGTATGTCCTCTTTGGAGAAGTGTCTATTAAGGTCCTTTGCCATTTTTTTAAATTAGATTTTTTTGTCTTCCTGGTGTTGATTTGTATAAGTTCTTTATGTATTTTGGAAATTAACTCCTTATCAGATGAATCATTGGGAAATATGTTCTCCCATACAGTAGGGCCTCTTTCCTTTTTGTTGATTGTTTCCTTTGCTGTGCAGAAACTTTTTAGTTTGATGTAGTCCCATTTGTTTATTTTTTCCTTTTTTTCTCTTGCTATGGTCCAGTTTCTTTTCTTTTCTTTTTTTGCATGTACCTGTCTAATTTTCCCAACACCATTTATTGAAGGGGCTGTCTTTATATGCTATTGTATGCTTTTGCCTCCTTTGTCAAATATTAATTGACCATAGAGATGTGGGTTGATTTCTGGGCTCTGTGTTCTGTTTCATTGATCCTGTTTATGCCAGTACCAGGCTGTTTTGATTACAATGGCCTTGTAGTATTGTTTGATATCAGGTAGTGTGATGCCTCTAACATTGTTGTTTCTCAAGATTGGTGAAGCCATTCGGTCTCATTTTTGGTTCCATATACGTTTCTGAAGTATTTGTTCTAGATCTATGAAATGTTCCATTGGTATTTTAATAGGAATTGTGTTAAATCTATAGATTGCTTTGGGTAGTATGGACATTTTACTGATGTTAATTCTTCCAATCCATGAACATGTTATATGCTTCCACTTATTTGTATCTTCCTCAATTTTTTTTCTTCAATGTCCTATAGTATTCCAAGTACAGGTCTTTTACCTTCTTGGTTTAACTTTATTCCTAGGTACCTATTTATTTATTTTTGGCAATAGTGAATGGAATTTTCTTAGTTTCTCTTTCTGAGAGTTTATTATTGGTGTATAAAAATGGCACCTACTCTGAATATTAATTTTGTATCCTGCTACTTTGTCAAATTCTTGTATTATATCTAGTAGTTCTTTTAGTGGAGTCTTTAGGGTTTTCTCTGTACAATATCAAGTCATCTGCGAATAATGAGTGTTACTTCCTCCTTTCCAATTTAGATGCCTTTTATTTCTTCTCCTTGTCTGATCGCTGTGGCTAGGACTTCCAGAACTGTGTTAAATAAGAGTGGTTATAGTGGACATCCCTGACTTATTCCTGATCTTAAGGGAAACACGTTTAGTTTTTGCCCCTTGAGTATAATGTTGGCTGTAGGTTTTTCATATATGGCCTTTAATATGTTGAGATATGGTCCCTCTATTCCCATTTTGCTGAGGGTTTTTTATCATAAATGGGTACTCGATTTTATTGAATGCTCTTTCTGCATCTATTGATATGATCATGTGATTTTTTTTTAATCTTCACCCGAAGATATTTTTACATTTATCTTCAGACAGAGTGGGAGGGAGAGAGAGAGAGAGAGAGAAACATTGACGTGAAAGAGGCATATTGACTGGTTGCCCAATGGGGCCTGGGACAAACCACAACCGAGGTACGTGCCCTTGGCTGGAATTGAACCCAGGACTCTTTGCTCTGCAGGCCAACACTCCAATTGCTGAGCCAAACCAACCAGGGCTGATCATATGATTTTTATATTTCATTTTGTTTATGTGATGTATCATATTTATTGATTTGTGAATATTGTATCAGTTGGTACATCATCCCCAGAATAAATCCCATTTGATCACCTTGTGTGATCTTTTCAGTGTATTGCTGGATCCAATGTGCTAATATTTTGTTGAGGATTTTAGCATCTAGTCTTTATTCTTATCTTAATACATTGAATAACTCCTGGAGTCAAACTTTTATCTTAATACCACTCAATTTTAAGGCCTTCTTTGAGCCTAATGGCTGGCAAATAGTACATGCTGATTAAACTTGTAAATTTTATCCTTAAGGAACACTCAATAGCTCTCATTTTAGTTAGTTCACCAAAGACTATCATTTAGTAGTGGTAAGCAGATCATGTCCCATAGTAAATAATTATTTATTGGAATATAGACATGGCCATTCATTTACATAGGCTATGGCTGTGATTTTGTTCCAGTAGCAAAGATAAATAGTTGTAACAGAGATATATTGTACCAAAAAAATACACTATTTATATTTGAACCTTTACTGAAAAACTTTGTCAACTCCTCAAAAGTTACCAATGACATCTATACCTTTAAAACAATTGGCATTTCTTTCAGTTGTGCTTATTTCTGATCTTTCTCGTTAGACTAAAATGCAATGAAAGGGCAGGACCATTATGCTAAGTATTCTGCTTCAACTATCATATCAGGGCAATATTCCAAACTCTGACATTTGCTAGCTAAGTCTTATTGACTCAGCTCCTTATTATCTATAAAGTTCAGTGGTTAATGTATAAAAGATAACAACATTGACACAGAAAGTTTTGAGTATTTAATGAGATGATCCATATTAAACTCATTGGCTTGGTATTCAGTTGGAATTTGGGACATGCTATCATTCTGTTAATAATGAGAAGTTGAAGATTCACTGCATTTAGATGACTTACCAGAAATTACCTGATTTACGTATGGAAGGAGGCAGAATAAACTCTGGGCCATAGGCTTCTCAGGCTAATACAAAATCTCCTAAAATTCCATCATTTCTAGACCCAACTGCAATATTTGATGGCAATCCCAAACTGATAATGTTAATGTCAAATTTAGGCAATTAATCCTTACATGTTCCAGTTCAAACACCTCAAACCTTTGTTCTTTCTTAACCATACAACATTCTCTATTCTTTAACTTTCATCTGATACCTTTATTTGTAGTTCATTAAAAAAGAATATATATACACATATATATACACATATATATATACACATATATATATGTGTATATATATATATATATATATATATATATTCAACTTCCTACATAAGTGCTACAAATTCATATTTCATATTGTCAATATGACCTCTCTGTGCCCAGCCCTTCCATTTAAACTCTGGCTTCATTTCATATCAACACAAGGAATTTAACTCAGCAACTACCACCCTCTCTACTGTATTATTTTTTCATCTATTTGAATCATTTCTATGAGCATAGAAACATGCTGAGATATGTCCTAGTAAAAAGGAAAAAAAAGTCTATAATTCTATGTATCTCTCCACTATAACTCATTTGCTTTATAGCTCTTTATACTAACATCCCTTTAAATTTGTATATACTAACCAGCTTCCATTCTTTACCTCCTATTTTCTCTTAAATCCACTTCACTCAGACCTGTGTGTCCAATTCCACTGATACATTTTTTATTGACAATAATGAATTTCATGTAACTAGATTTAATGCACAATTTCCAGTCCTTATTGTACTCAATCATGCAACATTTGCTGTACTGGATTATGTTCAGTAAGTGCTTCACTTTCTTTATAGGACACCATACTCTCCAATTTTCCTTTTGCCTCATTATGTATTTATTCTTATTTATTTTGCTGGATTCTTTTATTTCTAATTAGTAAATAATATAATTTCTCAAGACTAAGTGTTCAGAACTCTTCTTTATAAAAAATTCTGGCTATGTAATCTAACCAGTTTTTATGGCTGTTATGGACTGAGTTTTATGAAGAGCTTCTATTACAGAGGGCAAAAAAATAAATGTTGCTCAAAGGAAAACAAAATAACCCTCATGAATGATGAGAATGGAAGCCTTCTCACAAACCTATGCCCTGTATGCCAAATGTATATTAAGCACCTTAATTTTTATATTAATAAGCAAGTCTAACTTGTACTTTCCCTAATATTTTCTAGCTTAGCAAATAACATCATTTACTCAATTACTCAGGCTCCCCCATGCCAAAATGAGTTATCTTTGAATTGACTTTTTCATAGCTTACATCGCCTATCCCTTAGAAAGTCTTGTCAGCTCTATCTGTAAATTATATCTCTAATATAGTCACTACTCTATAATTTTATGCTACTATATTTGGCCAACCCAACATTGTCTTCCACAGCACTCTATGCAATTTATTTTATTTTATTAACTTAAAACAAGATCATGATACTTTTTCCAAAACTTCCCACAGATACCTATTACCCTGAGAAATGTGTATAAGGACCTACATCATTCGCCCCTGGTGAACACCCTAAAATTATTTTCTGTTTATTTTGGTTTGCTCATTCTGCTCCACTGACACTAGTCTTTCAGTTACTTAAAATACCATGTTCAGTCCAGCTGGTGTGGCTCAGTGGTTGAGCATTGACCCACGCACCAAGAGGTCACCGGTTCGATCCCCGGTCAGAGCACACGCCCAGGTTGTGGGCCTGATCCCCAGTGGGAGTGTGCAGGAGGAGGCCAATCGATGTTCTCTCTCATCAATGTTTCTCTCTCTCTCTCTCCTTTACTCTCTCTCTCTAACATCAATAAAGAAAAAATGTCATGTTCATTTCTGAGTCAGGGCATTATTACATGCTGTCCTACTGACTATAAAATCTATGCCTTACATATCTTAGAGATCCCTAACTCTTGTTCCCTCACCTCATTTAGAACATTGCTAATTTTCAATGCCTTAGAGAGGCTTTCCCTGACTGCTTTATCTGAAATAAAAGTCATTTACCACTCTTAAATCCCTTACTCTGTTTATTGCTCTTGACAGAAATTATGGCTTTCTAATACGATATTTAATTTACTTTTCAATCATGTATCTTCCCCTCAAAATGTAAAGAAAAAGTCTGTCTTATTCACTGCTATATTTGAAACGCACAATAGTTTTTTTTTGGAAAAATGTTGATTCAATGAATAACAACTCCCTTTTGTGACAGAAAATATCTCAGAAGTCAGGGACAATTCTGATGACATTATATTCAGTGTTCAATATAATATTTGAAATATACTTTTCAAAAACCTCAAATTTAAAAGGATAAAAGGTTTTAATTTAGATGAGAAAGTCAGATATTGGTGACACAAAAATGTACAAGTATTTTTGTCTGTTGTTAAATAGAACATTTATCCTGCAAAATCACTTTGGCAGTTTTGTAAGAATGACTAAATTTATCATTTGCATTGACAAAATAAGTTGATAAACCACATTCTTTGTATGACAAATTATTTGTCCTAAATATCCTATTGCTTTCTATTGTCTTTGTATATATTTATTTCAAGATGGATTTTATGACATAAATTCCTTTATTAGCTTTGATGTGTGTGTGTGTGTGTTTTAATATTCCTGATTTACCATAGACATTTTCCTTTTGAAGGTTTTATATATTTATAGAAGACAAAATGTCAAGGTATGAAATTCCTATAAGCTTTATCCTACAGAACATAGCATGTACTCTATTACTACCAATAAAACAGTTTAAATGATTCTTGAATTATTGGAATCAGAAAAATAAACTTTTTGTTAAAGACATTACAAAAGAAAAGTCAGTCACCATATTTTCATTATTTTTTTTTCTTTCTTTAAAAAATGTTTTAGTTCTGATTCACTGGGGAAGAGAAAATTACGGGCTCTTACTGATGATATGTGATAATTCACATACTCAAATTCACTTTTGCACCTTGTAACAAACAACTAACTAACTTAAAATAAAGCTATACTTGGGGTTGTTCAAGCATAATTATGCAATTCTACCTAATTCATCTGTTCCTAAAGAGCCTAAAAACTATTCTATAAGATTATATATATATATATATATATATATATATATATATATATATATATATATTCTTTATTGATTTTTTAGAGAGAGGAAAGGAGAGGGAAAGAGATAGAAACATTGATGAGAGAGAACATCCATTGGCCGCCTCCTGCATACCCCCCACTGGGGATCAGGCCCACAACCTGGGCACGTGCCCTGACCCAGGATTGAACCAGCAACCCCTTGGTGCATGGGTCGATGCTCAACCACTGAGCCACACCGGCTGGGGCTTACTGTATTCTTGGATGATCTATAGTACCCCCCACCCCAGCTTAATATGTTTAAATTAGACTCATATTGAATCTCTATGGTCAGAATCTCTGACCTTACTCTTTTTTGGATTTATTATAGGTCTTCTAGTCAACCAAGCTTAAAATATAAATCATTTTCAAACTCTGCATTTCTTCATCTTACCAGCGACATATTGGTTTTAATGTGAAGTATTTGAAATACAGCTATTAGCTATGCTTTGTTTTCTATTCCCATGGCTTTATTTTTCTAATCCAAACTCACATTTTCTCAGTTTTAGATTAATGAAGGAGCCTCTAATTGTTTCCTTGCCTCTAGCATTCCTCCGATCTTCTCTGCATATTTCTAAAAAATTAATATTCCTAAAAAAAAAGGTTTTCATTTTTGACTTCCTCAATTAAAAGCATATGGTGAGTAAACCAATAAGATTCAGTTTTTTTAGTCTAAGATTAAACTGGCTTTATGTTTTTAATTTTTTTCTTCTGAATATTGTAATCAATGATACTATATATCCCAACATACTCTTATAAGCACCTTAATGCCTATTGAAAACCACCTATATTTAGTATAGTCATTTTTCTTTAGTAATTATTATAATATAACTCTAAATTAAACCTCAGAAAATATATCAATCTTATTTCACTCAGATTTAACATCCTTAACATTGGGAAATTTATGTTCCATACTATTCTACAATCATTTATCAGAGTTTCTTTAGCACACTTCAACTCAACATTTTATTAGGTGTTGCAAAACAATGTATCAGTTATGTTAGGATTTGCTTTTGAGGATTTTTATGTTTAACCAGAGAATGTATTTCTCTTAAGTAAATTTATATACACTGTATTTGTCAAAATTATTAGATAAAAAATTATATATTATAACATAGCATAGTAATATATTTTCTACATTGTGCCCATATTAAAGCACAAAACAGAAGCTGCACTATTAAAATTCAAATTTTTAATAAGCAAAGAAAATTAAAGTTATTAAAACATATACAGTGCCACATCTCAATCATGTATTATTATATCCTGGTAAATTACTATTTCTAAACATCATGTTTGTGAACAGGTAATTTTGTGGAAAATGTAGCACAGTATAATATGCCACATAAATGGAAAATTAGACCATTAAATTGCTAAAGTTAAATTTATTTCATCATTGCTTTGGTTTCCAGCAATATATAGCTTTTCAAATAAAAATACTAAAATAGGGGTCATTTTAAATATAAATTTAAAAAATAAATTTAAGATTAATCTTAGAACTATTTTGAATCACGTCTGAAACACAAGAAAATTGTGTTTGCTTATGTAGGTCACATTATTAGATTCAAATTTAATTTTACGGATATGTTCTAGTAAATGGAAACAAAGTGTTTCATTACAAAATATTATATGATATACATCTCATCTGGAAATTACTATAAGTCTGAGGCTTTCACAACAGGCAAAGATTCTTGAAATGGAAATACAGATAGAGTCATTTAATGATTCTTAGTGGTAGTGAATATAATTTCATTTCTTTTTATTGATAATCATTCTTCAACATCCTGAATATTTTAGCAAAATATTAGATTAGCTTCTTTTACCATATGTGAGAATATCCAATAGTGATAGCAGTATGTTTCCTTCAAAAGTATGGAAAACTGCCAGTGCTTTGAGAAACTATCATTTTAGTTTTATAAGGACAACAGACTCTCTTTGGGCCACTTTGGTTAATAAGCCCCAAGCATAATATATGATGTTTAGTAAGTACTAAAAAATATATCTGTTGAGCCCTGGCCGGTTTGACTCAGCAGTTAGAGCATCAGCCCACGGACCAAAAAATCCTGGGTTTGATTCCAGTGGAGGGCACGTACCTTGGTTGTGGTTCGTCCCTGGCCCTGGTTGAGGTCCTGTGGTAGGCAACCACTCAATGTGTCCCTCTCACGTAGATGTTTCTCTTTCTCTTCCTCCCTCCCACTCTACCTGAAGATAAATGGAAAAATATTCTCAGGTGAGGATTAAAAAGAAAAAAAAAAAAAAAAATATATATATATATATATATATATATATATATATATATATATATATATAATCTGTTGAAATATAGAATGAGTGATTGTCAAAATCCTCAGATAAAACTGACAGAATTAATAGTGAATATAAATAAATGCAATAAATAATTGGCATAGGTGGATTTGTTTTAAATGTAAATACCAACAATAATAGACTTGATGGTTTTTGCTTTTGATTTTGAATCCATGATATTAGCATGTCTGACCTTATTACAACTCTCTTTAGTCTGATCAACTGAAGCAAATCTCTTTTCTCTATCAAACATTTAGCAAGACACAAAATATCCTGTAGTCATTATTGAAATTTACCTAATATTTTATGTTCTTCCCTGATTCAGAGCACATGGCAAAAGTACAATTGTCTTTGGATTTTGCGAAATGACTGTATTCTGGCCAGTGAGGTACTCTCTTTTTTTCTCAAGCAGGAATTGTCAATATTGAGATGGTGGCTGTCTGTTACTTGGGGTCCCTAAGTGAATTTCTGTGCTGATAGGTAATGACAAGAAGTGTGATAAAAAAAAATAAATCCTGTTATTTTAATCCATTGGGATTGCTGGGATGTCCTTTATTGCACCACCATATGGCTAATCCAGACATATGAACTCTCAAATAAATAATTCACAAGAATATTTTGAAAAGTAATTAGAATACAGTTTTCATTCATTTATGAATTTATTTTTATCAGTTAATATTTATTATATATATATATATCAATCTAAGTTTATCTTAACAAGAGTAATACAATAAAGGCTAAGATTATTGAGTTTTTACTTCACTGTTCTGTTTCCAATATCTACAAGATAGGCTGTCACATTTTAAATGTTCAATAGAAATGCTTTACAAAAAATGGAAAAGAACGAAACATGATTATGGATGATAGAGGGAATAGACGTGAATGAAAATGACTATCAAAATAAAAATGAAATTATAAGTTATCTTTTAGTTGTGTTAATTGAGGGAGGTGATTGTTTTAGCAAGCTCTGATTAGGTTTCATCTAAGTATAAAGATTTTTCTTTATTTTAAACCCCCAGTAAGAACTCAACCAAGCAACAATTATAATTCAAATTATCCAACTGAGGAAACAATAATTCAAAAGTTAAAATTTTTAAATATGATGTTACTTTTGCAATATTATAATACAGCAGGTCTATTGGTTCCAAGCTTTACTATTCCTGTTTCCAAAATTTTACATTTCATTAGGATGCATTTCATTAAAAATAACATTAAGGATTATAAAAACATAACTGCACCAAATATTTTAGAATAATTGTAGTTATTTCTAATGAAGGTATTCAAACAAAATCAATTTTTTGCCACTTTTAGTTTCTAAATAACACCAAAAAAATGTTACTTTAGATAACTTCTGACTACCAATCCACATTTCAGTGGACTTCATGCTAAAATAATATTTATGAATTAAAAATGAAGAATAGCATTCTACCACAACTATAGATACATTTTAGTTCAATGCTAGAATAATAGAATTGAAGAAGAAAGAGTTTCAGCCTAGAAATCTATCTCCAGCCAAACTATCATTCCCAAAGAATGGAGAAATTAAGATATCATCATTGCCAAAGAAAGGAGAAATTAAGATGGTCTCAAATAAATAAAACATAAAATTCCTTGCCAGCAAGTATACCCTACAGGAAATATTAAAAGGAGTCCTTCAAGTTAAAATGAATGAACACCAGACATTAACTCAAATCCACACAAAGAAAAAAGGACACTGGTAAAGGTAACTATATAGTCTAAGAACACACTTTTAAATTATATTTCTTGGTTTCTTATACATGATTTGGAAACATAGATGATATGGACACCTTTTTAGAAAGATACAAACTATCAAAACTTACTCAAACAGAATTAAAAACTTTGACTAGACTTATATCAAGTAGAGAAATTAAATTAGAAATCAACTCCAACCCATACACAAAAAGCTTAGGCCCAATGGATTTACTGAATTCCAATTTAATGCAATCACCACAATTACTATCAAAGCTCAGGTGTTTAAAAATTGTTTTAAATAGCAATTGTATAAGAAATACAAGTTGAGGAGATCCAAGATGGCAGTGGAATAGTTGGAAGTTACACTTACCTCCCCCAAGGTCCAAATGGAATTACAACCAAATTATAGAATAATCAACCAGAATAAGCAACTGAAGACTAGCTGAACAGCAGTCTTGGATTTACAGGAAAAGACATATCAAGACTGGTAGGAAGGGCAGAGATGGTAAATCTTATTGTGAAAATCAGTTGGAATTCTGTCAGCCAAGGAGAGACAGGAGTCTGCTAGAAACCCAGGCACCCTCTCAAAGAGCTACTGTGCAGTCTATTTTGGCCACTCACTCAAGGGCTCCAGCAGAGGAAATTCAGACCAGAGCAAACTTGAGTGGAGCAAGGACAGACTGGGTTGTGTGGCTTCATGGAAAGAGCTGAAAGCACAGCTGCCAGAGTCCCTGTGCTGAGTCCCTTCCACACTGCACACAGACTCCATGCTTCCTGGGTCAAGCACTCTTCTCCCTATGGCATCAGCCTGTAAAAATGCACTAGTCCCACCCTCCTGACTGCTGTTGCCCTGTCCTGCTGAGCTCACTTGCTATAGAAGAGTAAACTGCCTTACCCAGTGGTACAGAATTTCTTAGAGGGCTTTTAAGGGAAAACTCAGGGGGTGTCAGAGACTGACTTGTACATCTCTGGGGCAGAGGCCATTTGCCCTCCCCCTGCCATGTGCCAGAGTGGCACCGGAGCAGCACTGTCTCTCCATGGGAGATTTACTAGTGCCACCCTTACAAATCCTGGTGGCCTTGCCCTGCCTTGCTTACACTCTGAAATATTGTCATGTGGCCAGCCTGACCCCAAGTGCAGACTCCTTTGGAAGACTCTCTGAGAGGTCTGGAGAGACTTGAGTAGATACTGAGTAATGTGGCTCTAAGGTGAGAGCCATTTTCCCTCACATGTTTGACCAGCAACATCATTCCTGTGCAGAGCCCTCCCTTCACATGGTCAAATCTTGGTCAGTTTGGACCTAATGAACACTACTGGCCTCACCCTGATGACTCCCTGAAACCCACTCCACCACAAAGGTCTGGGGGCACACAGCAAGTGGAAGTTACTCTTGGTGAGCCCTGAGATTTTTGCTGAGTGGCCTCAGACATGGGATAGGTGACTCTGTACCTATCTGCTGAATACCAATTTCCCTTACCTGGTGACTTACTGTGAGGATGGGGGGAGGGGTGGTGGATGGACGATTTGTAACCTTGTGATATGCATTCTCCCAACCTGTCCAGCCTAGGATCAAGGTATGCGTGTGGATAGATAAGGTTTGCCTGAAGGATAGGAATGCCACCCTGTCTGAACTGAGTGTGTTGTATATATGTGAATAGATAAGGTTTGCATGACAAAGAGTTGGTAGACCACTCAGGGAGGATAATGGGCCCTGTAGGCCCAGGCATGGCTGGGTTTGTTATTTTTTAGCCTCAAAGTCTCTTTCCACCATAAAAAGTGAGAGACAAGGCTAGGCTGTATGGTTTGCAGAGATGCCATCTCAAGGAAATAATTTACATAAATCCACTTGTAACCTGGGGGAACCAATCTGCAAATAAATGAGACTGTGTCCAAAGATCTGGAGCATTTGCTCCCTTGCAAAGCTCCCTCTCACTCCAAGCAGCATGTGCTTGTAGTTCATTGCATTGCACCGATCCTGGCAGGCCAAGAGACGGCATCTTACTGAGAACATATCTCACACAACTGGCTATCAACAGAGGCTCTTTCAGTGACTGAGCCTCATAAATGGCCAATGGGCAAAGGTGGTTATTGGGCTGCCTTGGACCTTTTGCTGTTCTGCCCTTGGGCTCAGGCAGCCACAGACTGTGGATCACCTTGTAGCTCCAAGCAGGTAGTCCAGGGCTGGTCACAGGCAGTGCCTTACATTGACCTGCACAGGAGTCCCTCTCAAAAGGTCCAATACCAACAAACCAAGATGGTAGGATTCAGACCACATCAGAGCATGACCTGATTAAATCCACAAGTTGTACCCCCAAAGAGAAATCTGGGAAGACATCGGATCCTGTTGAGCAAATTCTTTATTGGGTAAGCACATGTACTACAGTTTGTATACTATGATTGGAGTCAATCCTCATAGTCAGCCGGCCATTCCAAGACTGGGAGGCATAGCAGATCTACTTAACACAGAGAAACAAATATATAGAGAGAAAATGTGGAAACAAACAAAAAAAATGCCCTAAAAAATAAATTTAAAAACAGGAGGAATCCCCAGAAAAAGACCTAAGTGAAATAGAAGCAAGGATTCTACCAGATACAGAGTTCAAAACAACTGTACTAAGGATACTCAAGGAACTTAGGGCATAGAAACCATAAAAAAGAACCAGTCAGAAATGCAGAATACAATATTGGAAATTAAGAATACACTAGAAGGATCAGCAGAAGGCTACATGGTAGCAGAAAACATCCAATCAGATACAGAAAAAAAAAATGTTTTTAATGAGCATAGTTTAAGGGATCTCTGGGACAACATGAAGCACAGTGACATTTGAATCCTAGGGGTACCAGAAGGAGAACAGAAAGAACAAGGAGGGATCAAGAAACTATATGAAGAAATAATAACTGAAATTTTCCTAATCTGGTAAAGGAAAAAGACACAGAAGTCCAGAAATCAGTCTCAAACAATATGAACCCAAGACACATCAAAATTAAAATGCCAAAGGTTAAAGACAAAGAGAGAATTTTAGAAGCAGAAAGAAAAAGACAGCTAACTAAAAGGGAGCTACTATAATACTGTCAGCTGATTTCTCAATGGAAACATTTCAGGCCAGAAGGGAATGGCATGAAATATCGAAGTGATGAAAAAAAAAAAGGGCCTGCAACCAAGACTACTCTATTCAGCAAGGCTACCATTTAAAATTGAACAAAAATTTAAGGGATTCTCAGACAAGAAAGCTTAAAGAATTACCACAAACCACTGTTACAGGAAATGATAAAGAAACTTCATTAAGTAAAAGAAAGAAACAAAAAGAAAATAGTCATTAAGAATAAAATAGAAATAAATATGTACTTATAAATAATCATTTTAAATTTCAATGGATTAAATGCTCCAATCAAAAGACATAGGATAGCTGAAAGAAAAAACAAACAAAAAAAAAAAAACAAGACCCAAATATATGCTCACAAGACACTCACAGATAAACACAGACTGAAAGCAAAGGAATGGAAAAGGATTTATTTTTTGACATGCAGTAAAATGTATTCATTTTGGTCTGCACTTACATGAGTTTGGCAAATGCAGAGTCATGTGATAACAACCACATCAAAATATAGAAAAGTTTCATCACTTTAAGGAATTTCCTCCTCTTGTCTCTTTTTTTTTGGAAAAAGATATTTTATGCAAATGAAAAAATAAAAGCTTGGGTAACAATACTTATATCAGATAAAATAGACTTTAAAACAAAGACTAGAATAAAAGGCAAAGAATAACATTACATAATGATAAAGAGATCAATCCAACAAGAGGATATAACCCTTATAAGCATTTCTGCTTCAGATACAGGAGCACCTAAATATATAAAGCAAATCTTGCAGGGTGTAATGGTAGTAATCAACAGTAGTACAGTCATAATAGGAAATTTTAACACACCATTAGCATCAATGGATAGACCTTTCAGATGAAAAATCAACAGGGAAACAGCAGCTTTGAACAACACACTAGAGCCTGGCTGGTGTGTTTCAGTGGACTGAGGGAAGTCCAGTGGACTGAGAGGTCCCAGGTAGATTCCCAGCAAAGGTACATGCCCACACATGCAGGCTCAACCCTCAGTAGGGGGAATCAGGAGGCAACTGATCGATGTTTCTCTCTCACATCAATGTTTCTATCTCTCTCTCCCTTCCTCTCTCTCTAAAAAATCAATAAAAACATATTTAAAAATAAAATAAACAGCACACTAGACCAGATGATTTAATTGTTATTTTCAGAGCATTTCACTCCAGAGCAGCAGAATATTTGTTTTTTAGTACACATGAAATATTTTATAGGATATACCACATGTTAGGACACAAAACAAGACTCAATAAATTTAAGATTGAAATCATATTAAGCATCTTCTCTGGCCACAATTGTATGAAACTAGAAATCACACAGAGGCCAAATAACACGTTAGTAAACAATGAATGGGTTAACAATGAGATCAAGGAAAAAATCAAAAGATACCTTGAGACAAATGAAAATAAAAACACAGCTATCCAAAATCTATGGGACACAGCAAAAGCAGACCTGAGAGAGAAATTCACAGTGTTATTGGCCTAATTCAAGAAACAAGAAAAATCCCAAATAAGCAATCTAACCTTACTCCAAAGGAACTATAAAAAGAACAACAAACAAAGACCAAGGTGAGTAAAAGAAGAAACATAATAAAGATCTGACCAGAAGTGAATGAAACAGAGCCAAAAAATACAAAAGATCAGTGAAACCAAGGACTGGTTCTTTGAACAGATAAAGAAGATTGATAATCCTTTAACTAGACTCGTAAAGAAACCAAAAGAGAGGACCCAAATAAATAAAATCAGAAATGAAAAAGGAGAAGTAAAAATTGACACCACAGAAATACAAAGGTTTGTAAGAAAATATTACGAACAACTGTATGCCAATAAGTTGGACAATCTGGAAAAAACGGATAAAATTCTAGAAACATACAATCTTCCAAAACTACATCAAGAAGAAACAGAAAATCTGATCAGACCAATCACAACTTCAAAATGGAAAAATTCCCAACAAACAAAACTCTGGAACAGAAAGGTTTTACAGGTGAATTTTACTAAACACTCAAAGAAGAAAGAACTAACACCTATCCTTCTTAAACTATTTCAAAAATTCAAGAGGAAGAAAGACATCCAAGTTCATTTTATGAAGCCAGCATTGTCCAAATTCCAAAGCCATATGAAGACACTACAAAGAAAGAAAATTATAGGCCAATATCTCTGATGAACATAGATACTAAAATTCTCAACAAAATATTAGCAAACTGGATCAAACAATATATTATAAGATCATACACCATGATCAAGTTGGATTTATTACAGGGATTCAAGCCTGGTACAATATCTGCAATTCAATTAATATGGTACACAAAATAAACAAAATGAAAGATAAAAATTGAATGACCCTGTCAATAGGTGCACAGAAAAGCATTTGACAAAATCTAGCATCCATTTATGAGAAATACTTTCAGTAAAGTGAGAATTGAAGGAACATACCTCAACATAATAAAGGCCACATATGACAAACTCACAACTAACATCATACTTAGTGGGGGAAATCTAAAAGTGTTTTTCTTTAGGTTCAGGAACAAGATGGGGATATCCACTTTCACCACTCTTATTCAAAATAGTACTGGATGTCCTAGCCATAGAAATTAGACAAGAAGAAGAAATAAAAGCTATTCAAATTGGAAAGGTAGCCCGGCTAGTGTGGCTCAGTGGTTCAGCATTGATCCATGCACTAAGAGGTCGCTGGTTCGGTTCCCGGTCAGGGCACATGCCCAGGTTGTGGGCCTGATCCCCAGTGGGGGGCATGCAGAAGATGGCCAATGGCTGTTCTCTCTCATCGATGTTTCTGTCTCTCTCTCTCTCTCCCTTCCTCTCTCTAAAATATCAATAAAGAAAAAATAAAGTTTTAATTGGAAAGGTAAAACTAAAACTGTCATTATTTACAGATGACATAAGGCTATATATGGAGAAGTCTATATTTCACCAAACTACTAGAATTGATAAGAAATTTAGTAAAGTAGCTTGATAAAAAAATTAATATTCAGAAATTGTTCCCATTTACAATTGCATCAAAATATACTTAGAAATAAATGTAACCAAGGAGATAAAAGACTTGTACTTGAAAAATTATAAGATACTAAAGAAATAAATTGAAGAAAATACAAATAAATAGAAGAGTATGTCATATTCACAGGAACAATTTACATTACTAAAATGTCCATACTACCCAAAGCAATCTATAGATTCAACACAATTCCTATGAAGATACCAATGGTGTATTTCACAGAACTTGATCAAATATTCCAAAAATTTATATGGAATCACAAAAGACCCCAAATAGCTACAGCAATCTTGAGAAAGAGCAAAGTTGGAGGTATAATGCTCTCTGATGTGAAACTATACTACAATGCCATAGCAATCAAGACAGCTGGGGGTTGGGGGATAAAGAGATTATGCAAAAAAGAAAAAAAAAGAGAAAAATACAAAGAATTGTGATTTTAAAAATGTGTTTTAGAATTGAAGAAATATGGTATTATCTACTTCAAAAAGAAATCATGGTACTGGGATTTAAACAGACATATAGATCAATAGAACAGAAATTAACCAATGCCTAGATGGTTACTTAATATTTGACAGAGAAGCCAAGAACACACAATGGGCTAAAGATGGTCTATTCAGTAAATGGTGTTGGAAAAATTGAACAGATAACATGCAAAAAAAAAAAAAAAAAAAAAGAAGAAAGAAAGAAACTAGACCACTTTCTTACACCATATATAAGAATAAACACAAAATGGATTAAAAACTTAAATGTAAGACTCAAACCCATAAAACTTCTGGAGGAAAAAATAGGCAGTAAGATCTCTGACATTTCTCTTAGCAATACTTTTTCAGATATAGCTACTTGAGCAAGAGGATCAAAAGAAATAATAAACACATGGGACTCCATGAAACTCAAAACATTTTGCACAGAAAAGGAAACTATCAACTAAACAAAAAGACAATGTACTGAATGGGAGAAGATATTCATCAATGATACATCTGAAAAGTAGTTAATTTCTAAAATTTATAAACAACTCAGAAATTCACACCAAAACACACAAACAATTTGATGAAAAAATGGGGAGAGGATCTGAATAGACACTTCTCCAAAGAGGACATATATATGGCCAATAGACATATGAAAAGATGCACAGCATCACTAAACATCAGAGAGCTGCAAATTAAGAAGTAAAAATTGGTAGTTATAAAATTGTCATGGGGCTATAAAATACAACATAGGAAATATAGTTGATAATATTGTAATAACTATGTATAGTGCCAGGTGAGTACTAGAAATATTGGGGGATCACTTTGTAAAGTTTATGCTTTTCTAAACACTATCCTGGACACCTGAAACTAATACAAAATAAAATTGAATGTAAACTACAATTGAAAAGCAAAAAAGAAAAAGTGAACAAAAGTACAAGATGATGTTTTGATATACTCAGTGAAATTATTACTACAATCAACCTAATTAATGTATTAATTATCTTACACATTTACATGAGTGTGTGTGTGTGTGTTTGGTGAAAGCACTAGAAATCTACTCTCAATAAATTTATATTGTGTACACTATAATCCTATTAAATAGTCATAATGCTATATATTAGATTGCAAGATTTTTTCATCTTACATAACTACAACTCTGTATCCTTTGACCAACATCATTCTATATCTCCCACCTCCACCTCTCCAGCCTTAGTAATTACCCTCTGGTCTCTACTTCTATAGACATTTTTCTGTTTTTTAAAAAATATATATCTTATTCCAAAATCCAAACAATGTAACAAAAACATAAATAAGCTGTAAAACATCACCCCCTTGTTCAGCCCTGGTACAGTCTTGATTCATAACAACAACAACAAAAATACAGGTTGTTTCTGGAATAGAATAGTAATGTGTTTCCCTTTACAAAAAGACATTGTTTTAGTATTATAAGTGACTCTTAGTAATGGAGAGATTATTTTTAAAGCATACCATATTATAATGCCATTCAGATAACTCTATAGACATTCTTTGAAGAAGACATACCAATAGCAAACAGGTATATAAAAGGTGCTCAATACCTGTAGTCATCAGGAAAATACAAGTCAAAACCAAATTAAAATACCACTTCTCAGCTGCCTTTTTTAGCAGTAGAAAAGTTGATCCTAGAATTCATATGGAAATCCAAAGAACACAGAATAGTTAAAACAATCTTGAAAAAAAGAAACAAAGTTGATCTATTCACACTTCCCAATTTTAAAACTTACTACAAAGCTGCTGTAATACTATAAGCAATGAACTGATTGTAATACAGCAATCAATTATAGTAAGTAACCTATACTGTATAGTATTGTCATAAGGATAAACATATAGATCAATGAAATACGATTAAGAGCCCAGTATAAACAGAGTGGCTGAGAGGCATGGCAAACGGGAGCAGGGAGCAGACAAGATTCCAAAATGGCGGTGGAATGAATGGAAGCTACACAGACCATCTCCCAGGACCAAACTGGAATTACAACTAAAATAAAGACAAATAATTGGGAAAAAGCAACAGAAAAGCAGCTGGACAGGACCCATATGACCAGGGACAGGAAAAAAGGACAGCAAATCAAGCCTGGTAGGTCTGTGGAGGCATGAGGGTGGGCTGGGAGCCCACGGACAGCAGCTGTTTTAGCTGTGAGCAGCTAACTCGGGGTTAAAATCCTAAGCCGGCTCCACTGCGCAGAGGGCCGGGACAGAGCACTAAATTAGCTACAGCCACTCACCTTGGGCTCTGGCAGAGGGAGGGCAGACTGGACTGGAACTGTGTGGAGACTCAGAAGCGTGGAAAGCTGGGAGGGTATTGGTAGTTTTGTGCTGAATCACTCCCTCACAGGACAGTAGCCATCTTGCTCAAAAAGCACCTTCCCAGAGCCCTGGAGAGAACAGCCCCTTCCTCAGAAATTTAACACCACCCAGCTGGGCAAGAGAAATGCAAATTGAGGCTCATGACAGCCAGCATCTGCCCCACCCTCTGGAAATCCTCTTACCCTGAACACCTGAGGGATTTTTTCATTCAGTTGAGGGCTACAAACCAAGGGTTATCAAGTAACTGAGACTAATAGCCCCCATGCAAAAAGCTAGAGGATAAATGAACTTTTCCTGGGTGTGCAAATCTACCCAGGGAAGTAAGACTTGACAGTGGTGTTTAACGTGGGTCTTCCCACACTCATCCAAACCCAGTAGAGGGAGACACAAATAGCAGAACACCAACACTCACAGTGAAAATTTGGCAGGCTCCAAAACCCACTGAGATAGCCTCTGTTGCTGGGGGTGTGTCTCAGCTCTGATCAGGCTGCTGCTGTGGGGGTTGGTGCTCAGCTCCCAGCAGCTTGCGGCTTCTGCAGCAGGCACCTTGACAGCACCACTACTGTGCACTGGTCTGTGTTGACACAGTGGAGTCCACTGGTCCAATGATGTGAGGTGCACTGGTGGGCTCAAGTCACTGGGACCTAGCTGTTCCTGCTTCCTCCTCCCAGAAAAGACCAGAGATCTTCCAAAATGGCGGGGACTCCTGGCCACGCAGGGAGAAGTGTCTGATGAGCTGCTTACCATGGTAGCCGGCTGCTCCCCGTCCACAGCCCAGGAAACTTCTGCCCCATGTTTCTGCAAAGCTCGAGGTTGCTTATCCACACTCACGTCCACTCACACTCTCACACACTCACCCTCATTCTGGTCCTGCCCACTGCTTTTTCCTTTAATTGTGTTTTAAAATTAATCTACTAGGATCTTTTATTTTAATTATTAAATTTCAACCTATGACAATGCCAAAAAATCCAAACATTATCTATCTATCTATCTATCTATCTATCTATCTATCTATCTATCTATCTACCTACCTATCTATTACCATGTATCATTCCACTCTGAGTCAAAGTCTTCCAGGTCACAGAGCTAACTATATTGATTAGTAATGTCAGAGTTTCAGATACTTTATTTAAAATATAGCAAAAACAATATAAATAATTAAAGTTTATTTTACTCAATAAACTTGCTCTTCCGATCCCCCTATTCAATATTTTAGTTAAATTTCTTGGGTAGAACATAAGAAAGGTAAAGACAGAACTATTTCCTCACAACCACTGTCATCAGTATGAAATATTTATGACACTAGGATTTTTCCTGAAAAACATAAATAAAAAATGATATAGCTTCCATTCACCAAAAAGAAAGTACACAGTTTTATTTTGATTGTGAATATGTCTTTGACATCTTTCAGTTTCTTATTTTTACTGGTATAAGATACAGTGCATGAAATCAAATTCAAATGACAAAGGATGAACTAGAATGTCTCTAATATAATTTTTAGAGATGATACTATATGATTATTTTACCCAAACATATTATGAGTCTAATTTTTAAAGTTGAGGAAATGTGCAAATATATTTTCCATTTACCTTGAATTTTACATGAAATTTTCACACAGCTAACTTCTATCCAGTGTTTAATGAGTGAAATTCTGAAAATAGACCATATTGTGACTGCTAGTAACCTACCCTATCCATTCTCTCCTGCTTTCTAAGATAAGCTTGATTGTGACAGTTAAATACAATGCTATATGACAGTCATTTCAGATTTCTGGACAGGGTTTCTAGGAAATGCTTAAGAGAGCTAAGTAATTAAGTTGGTAGCACCACCAGATTCATAGCAAATGCAAATTCTCTTTAGAAAAAAAACAACAGATCCATTAGATTGAGTTTAACTAAATCTGAACTAAACACAAAATAAAGCCCTAGAAACACAAAACTAGGAGCCAGATTCAACAGAAACTTCTTAAATTTATACCTTCAAAGACATCAAGTATTAGAATTAAAAAAGAAATAGATTATAATTTACCATATACACGTTCTAGATAAAGAAAATAAAATTAAAATTGCCCAAGGAACAAGATGCTATCAAACATAATGAGACTGATTTTTAAAATTAATTTTTAGAAATGAAAAATGTAAGAATTAAAAATTTGATGGATAGCTAACATAGCCCAGTGGATACCGCTGGAAGGAATGTTTATAAACTTGAAGATAGATTGCAATATGTTGCCCATAATCTGACATAGAAAGGCAGGGAGATAGAACAAACAAAAAAAGACCCAAAATTAAATGTCATAAGATAATGAAGAAATTTTTTTGTTAGTCAAAATTCTTACAGCCAGCCGTAGTATCTTTCAAATGTAACAGACTAGCATAGGAGGAAACCTAAAGGCAAGAGTTTGTGGCTGGAACTGCCTTGCCAAATGTTGAATGTCAAAGGATGGAGAAAAGGCTGTTTTGCAAAGAGCCTGAATTTCCAAAATTTGGAGGAAGATGGTGGGCTAGTTGCTGATGGATGAGATTCAGATCCCACAAAAGAGAGCTGGGTCAAATTGGAAGATGTTAGTAGAAATCCTGAGAATGTATCACTACGTAAAGGGAACTTCTAATGAGAAATTCTCAGGGAGTGAGGCAATCTCTGAGGGAACTCAAGAGAGAAAGAGCCAACAACAGTGCAATCACAACATCCAGAAGGATGCTACCAGTAAATTAAGATCAAGAATATTCTGGCTTTCTTCTTACTTCCTCTCGTAGCTCCAGCTCTCAAAAGGGCCCCAAACAGTGACAGCAAGTAGAGAAAAATATGGAACATACTCATATTTTCCAGTGCAGATTTTTCAAACTTGAGATGAACCTGAACCCGGAAAGAGTGTAAAGTATAAAATGGGTAAAAGTGTGGAGTTCAGTGATTGTTACTTTAGACTAGACTTTTAATTAATAAAGAGGGATCTGAATGATTTTTCAACATGGGACAGAAATAATTATTTATCTAAAAGATGCTAATAGGAACTAGAGAAAAAAAATCAATTACTTTCTACCTTACCATAACCAGTCAATCTAGTGGAATAAACTGATTACATATTACATGTCATTCACCCTGTGTTGGGACTAGGAAGTTGGTGGGAGCACACACAGAGTAGCTAAGAGAAAGAAGGACCTAGGGAATCTAAACTTTTGTCGTCCTTCATTCTCTTGAAAACCAGTAACCTGTATTTTAATCTTTTACTCACAGCGTGAATGCAGATACTTTCTACTTTAATTCACACATTCTGACAAAGCATAGAAAACAGTGGTGTGCTTTAGTCAGTCACTTCTAAGTGCCCTAAACTTGATCGCAGCCAAATCAAAAGAGCTGTTATTTAAAATGAATGAAATACCAGCCAGCCGGTATGGCTCAGTGGTTGAGCGTCGACCTATATACCAAGAGGTTGCTGGTTCAATTCTGAAAGTTTAAAATGCACATTTTTTATACAATTGTATGATACTATTTTATAGTCATCTCTTTTATCTTCCCACTATCTATGTCATTTGCCATTATTGTATATAATGTCTCAGTGTGATTTTATATTATTTATAGCATTTCATTATATGGGCATATCATGATTATTTAACCAAATCTTATTTTTACTGTTTAGGCATTTAAAATTATTTTTACAAGTATAAATTCAAATATAATAAATGTCTTCATTATACATCTTTGAACATTTAGTTTACAAATTAAAATCATTATAACTCAGAAAAGACTACAACTCAGACTCTAAGGTATGTATCAATAGAATTCTGTATGGTGTGGTTCTCTTCAGATCTCTAAATTGACTCATATTTTACATTGAGATTGAAAACAGTAGATTTTAAAAACAGTGTCCTAAGCAATGAACTGAAATGTCTTATATGTCTTTCTTCATTTTGCATGACACATTAAGACTGAAAACAGCAGATTTTAAAAACAGTGTCCTAAGCAATGAACTGAAATATCTCATACATCTGTTTTCTTCATTTTGCATGACATAAAAAGTAATTGGCATCTCTTCTAAAATGGCTACTTTTGATATTCCTTAACCAGTTATTCTAAGAACTCTTTTTCTCTCACTCACCAATTCATTTAAAACATTATTCAAACATATTTTTGATCAAAGATATCACTTTATAAGATCCTGTTCCATGTTTCTACCCTTAACAATTTTTTCTTCACTCAAATTAATTCTAGCAACCCATAAAAGTGCCAATATAAATGCTTTCCATTGATTTAGTATCCTGAAATGTAACTTTTAAAAATTGATTTTAGAGAGAGAGAGAGAAAACATCAATTTGTTGTTCCAACCATTTATGCATTCATTGGTTGTTTCCTGTATGTGATCTGACTGGGGATTGAACCCACATCTTTGGTGTATGGGGACTACACTCCAACCAACTGAGCAATCCAGCTAGGGCCCTGAAATGTAATTTTTAGTCTACCTGACTTACCAACTAAAATTTAAATAAAACCATCCATATTTTAAACATGTATTTATATTTTATTCTTACACATCATTTCATCAATATCCCTAAAGAGATTTTTTTTAATCACTTGCCCATTAGCAAATATTAAAGGTGTAATTATTGTAGGCCTTTTGCCCTTTGTAAAGTTAGTTCATTTTAGTTCAGCCTCATGAAAAATTTAGCACAAAGAATGTTTTAAAGCAGTGGATCTAAAATTTTGAGCACACATTATGCTAATGTTGTTTAGTCCCAAGCCCCACAGTTTCATATTCAATGCATCTGGGTGAAACCTGAAAATGTATATTTTAAAATATTTTTTGTTGACGATATTTTTTTCTGGGAAATAAATATATTTAGTATCTCAGATATGTGGACAAAAGTCTCATACAATGTAGATTTTTCTCTAGGGGTTATGTTAATATCAAATCAAATATAAATATATAAATCATTTATGAATTTAAATTTGAGTTATATCACTTACTAGTTGGTTAATAAACAAGTAATTTAAACTTTCTGAGCCCCAGATTTTTTATGTACAGTAGAAATAGATATTATATATAATAACATAATTATATGATTCATTTATATCATATTATAAAATATTATGTTAAAAAAGCAATATAATAATAGAAATAACATAATAATGCATATAACTATATACAGTATATATAATAGTAATAATGTTTACCTAATGTGTTGTCAGGAGAATTAAATAAACTTAAATATGTAAAACTCTGAAAATACTGGCTCCATATTATAAGTTGGGGAAGTGAAAATGTTCTTGAAAAAGGACAAAGTTATAAAGATAAAAAAGCATTTATTTATATCAATAATAAGGTAACCACGAAAAGAAAAATAACTGGAAAACAACAAAAATTTAAAAATTCCATGATAGCAGGTGCAAAGGAAGATACTTAAAAAGTATAAACTTGAGAAAAATAAATCAGACACAAAATAATATACTCAATATTTCATTTTTAAAAAGTTTAAATGGAACTACAAAAGACCTTGAAAAACAACAGCAATATTGAGAAAAAGAAACAAAGTTGTAGGAATCATGCTACCTGTAGTAATAAAAAAAAAGCATGGTACTAGCATAAAAACAGACATATAGCTTAATGGAAGAGAAGAGAGAGCCCAGAAATAAACCCATGCATTTACGGTCAATTAATATTTGATAAAGAAAACAAGAACATACAATGGAATAAAGCTAGTCTATTCAATAAATGGTGTTGGGAAAATTGAACAGATACATGCAAAATATTGAAAATAAACCACCTTCTTACACCATACACAAGAATAAATTCAAAATGGATTCAAGACTTAAATGTTAGATTCAAAACCATAAAAATTCTAGAAGAAAACATAGGTAGTAAAATCTCAGACACTTCTCATAGCAATATTTTTTCTGATATATCTCCTTGGGCAAGGGAAACAAGGAAAAATAAACAAATGGGACTACATCAAAGGGAACCATCAACAAAATGAAAAGACAACCCACTGAATGGGAGAATATATTCACCAATGATATGTTTTTAAGGGGTTAATATTCAAAATTTATAAAGAACTGATACAACTCAACACAAACAATCCAATTATAAAATGGGCAAATGACCTGAATAGACACGTCTCTAAAGAGGACATATAGACAGCCAATAGACATATGAGAAGATGCTTGACATCACTAATCATCAGAGAAATGCAAGTTAAAACTACAATAAAATATGAGATCACACTTGTCACAATGGCTACATCAATAAATAAGCAAACAACAAGGGCTGTCAAGGACGGAGAGAACTGTTAGTGGGAATGCAGATTGGTTCAGCCATTGGGAAATGCAATATGGAGTTATCTCAAAAAGTTAAAAGTGGAACTGCTTTATGACCCAGCAATTCCACTTCTAGGAAGATATCCAAAGAAACCCTAAACACTAATTGAAAGGAATATATGTTCCCCTTTGTTCATTGCAACATTATTTACAATAATCAAGATTAGGAAGCAACCCAAGTGTCCATCAGTAAATACACATTCAAAAAGACTGTATAGTACATTTACACAATGGAATACTACTTGGTCACAAAAAAGAAGGAAATCTTACCTTTTGCAACAGCATGGATGGACCTGGAAAGCATTATGCTAAGTGAAATAAGCCAGTTAGAGAAAGAAAAGTACCATACGATTTCACTTATATGTGGAATCTAATGAACAAAATAAACTAACAAACAAAATAGAAACAAACTCAAAGATACAAAGAACAGATTGACAGCTTTCAGAGAGGAGGGAGTTTGGGGGGCTGGGTGAAAAACATGAAGGAATTAAGCAAAAAATAAAATAAAATAAAGTCACAGACAGAAAAATATTATAATGTTGAGGAAATTAAATCAGACACAAAATAATATGTTTAACATTTCATTATATAAAATTTAAAACCAGGCAAAACAAACCTATAGTATTAAAGGACATACACTGGATACCTTTAAGGAAGATAGTGTTTGGAAGAGTCTGAAGGGGTCTTTTGATGGGGTGTTTTTTATTCTATTTTCCAAGCTGGCTGGAGGTTACAAGAGTATGTGTGTTTAGAAAAATATATAAGATTTAAAAACACTTTTCAGTGTATAAATCACATTATAAATTAATTTTATACTTTACATCAAATGGCTTTATTGGCATCTCCATTTCTATGTTTCAATGTCAAATTATGTTAATCTGCTCTTATTATCTTGTCTTCTCCCTTCTGACACTCACTACTGCATATCTGATCTTTCCTATATTTTCTGTCTGTTGGTGACACCATTATCTATCCTGTTGCCTTTATCAGAAAGCTTAGGCATTCTCTACCCTACCTTCTCTCTCACCCCTTATTTAATTAGTCACCAGTTCTCTTGATACTTAACCATCTCTCAGATCATTTTTTAATTTGTATTCTGTCTCAGTCTCCAAACTATATCATTTTGCTTTCTGTCTCTCATTAGCAGACAAAATCAGCAATAAATAACTACTTCAGTTGCCTACTAATATGCCTTTGTATTTTTTTAAACTAAATTTATTGTGGTAACTTTGGTTAATAGGATCATATATCTTTTAAGTGTATATTTCTATGGTACATGATCTGTATATTGCATTGTGTGCCTACCACCCAAAGTCAAATCATCTTATGTCACCATATATTTGGTCCCTTTTACCATTTATTATTCCCTCACTCTTTTCCCTCTGGTAACCACCACACTGTTGTCTGTGTCTATGAGTTTCAGTTTTATATCCGACATACAAGTGAAATCATATGGTTCTTAGCTTTTTCTGACTGAACTTATATCACTTAGGATAATATTCTCAAGGTCTATTTGTGTTGTGGCAAATGGCAGAATTTCATCTTTTCTTGTCTGAGTAGTACTCCATAGTATATATGTACCACATCTTTTTATCCAATCCTCTATCAAAGGACACTTCGGTTGTCTCCACATCTTGGCCACCTTGAATAATGCTGCAATGAACATAGGAGTGCATATATCTTTGTGAATAAATGTTTTTCAGTTTTTCAGGTGGATACCCAGAAGAGAGATTTCTGGCTCATCTGATAACTCTATTCTTAATTTTCTGAGGAACCTCCAGACTGTTTTCCATAGTGGCTGTACCAGTTTATATTCCCACCAGCAGAGAATTCACTAATATGCCTTTGCATATGTTGTTTCTCTTTCTAGAATGCCCTTCTTTCTTTTCTCTACCTGATGATTTTTGTTTATCTTCAAATCCTAGTTCAAGCATCCTTTCCTCTGCATTCCACTTGCAAAGGAAAGTAATCACTTATTTTTCAACCATATTTGACTTTTCACCTACTTTTCAAAAATTCAACCATTGAGAATAGTAACATATTCAGTTCCTTCGTGGTCATATTTTTCTCAGCTCATTTCCCTGACTATGCATAGACTGAATATTTGGAAGTCAGAATGCATTTTCTTCACCACTACCAGCTTTAAAAAGTGTATCCTTGTAGGCTAGCACAGGGTTCAACATACAGCTTTCCTTTCCTTTATCAATCGTGTAACTTCAAAAGCTTTAGGCAACGGATATTTGTATATTTATTAATGTATTTTTCTCTCTTCTGTGCCATTTACTGATATCCAGTTCAAAACCAAATTTAATTAAAAAATAGTAACCTGATATTTTGTAAAACAGAATCCCAGTTATATTGTCAGATAACCTCTCTGAACTCAGACATAAGTACTCTATTTCCTTTTGTCTACAAGCAATATTATTTTTTGTAAAATATTAAAGCCTTCTTTGATATGTTTACTTTCTTATTTTAGGTGAAATATGCCACTGTCAGAAATAATAATATTAAACCAGTAAATCTCTACAAATATCTGATAGTTTACATTTCATTATTTGGGATATAATTAACATATATTTTTTAAAAACTTCAAATTGTGTACCTTCTCTTTTTATTTTTTTAAATAATGTTTTGTATTTGTGTGTGTGTGTATGGATTTAGAGTTGTCCACTGTTTCCACCTATATTTTTATTTTCCCTTTCTCTAAAATGTAAATACATTGGAAACACTTACCAAAGGTTAACAAACAGCTAGAAAAAAATTTTATTAAATTTCATGAAGAGCTTCCTCTTCCTTTGGAACCTTTTAAAATGTGTTTAATTCCTGGGGACTTATTATTGCTTCCCAAACTGCGAGTGCTGTAACACAGGGAGAGGAACCGTGTCATGTCAACAAACTCTCCATCTCTCCAGACTTCGGTTTTCTGCCTCTTCCATTTTCACTGATTGAATTAAGAGAAACACATTTAATGCTATTTGTCCATTTCTGGGCTGGTTTCGACATGCCTATGTTCCAAAGCCCTCTTGAAGCTGGTTTGTTTTCCTGTAGGAGTAAACCTTAGAAAATATATTCCTACATGGAATGCATAACTACGTTTGGGAACCTTATTTCTTGCTAAAATTGATTATTTCTGACCTTAATTTTTCTCTAGTAACATCAAGCTAACCTCTATTTTTCATAGCTGCATTAAAAAAATCTTATTTGGCCCTGGCCGGTATGGCTCAGCAGTTAGAGCGTCAATCTGCAGAGCAGAGGGCCACAGGTTCGATTCCTGGTCAAGGGCACATACCTGGGTTACATGTTTGATCCCTGGCCCTGGTGGTGGTCGTGCAGGAGGCAACAAATCAATGTGTCTCTCTCACATCTATGTCTCTCTCTCTCATTTCCTCCCTTCTAGTCTACCTAAAAATCAATGGAAAAATATTCACGGGTGAAGATTAACAACAACAACAACAAAAAATCTTATTTGAAGTTTTGTTGTTTCCTACTTGCTTGTTCTTTCCTTCATTATTTATTTTGGTGGATCAACTGAAGGTATATTTTTTTACAATATAAAATTATTTTTATGATTTTCTTCTTGTGCTGATTCTTTCACAGTTAGTAGGCATTTTCTCATTTTGTTTTCTCTTCCTTTTCCCACAATGTCTCCTATATTATAGGTTCAAATGAATAATTTCTCTTTTGTTTGATTTCTTTTTTTCAACTACCTCTAACATTTTATTTCTCTCGATCCTTCAAGACCATCTCCACTTGTCTTCCCCACTTACCTCCAACAGTCTTATTTTGGCTTACAGCAGAAGTAGACATTGGGAGAAAAACAGGGTCAGTGAAAACTTAGACAAATTGCTTTTCTCCAACCTTATCTTTCTCTCACCAGTAAAAAGATTTAAAGCTTACTAGAGAAGAGAAATCAGCCTTTCCTCGTTGTATTGGTTACCTATTGCTTCATAAAAACATTATCACAAATGTAGGTTCTTAAATCACTCATATGTATTATATTGCAATTCTGTGAATCAGAATTCTGGGCACTGTTTACTTTTGCGTCAGGATCTCACAAAGTTGTAATCAAGATGCCCACCAGAGCTAGAGTCTCATCTGAGACAACTGGGGAAAGATGTTTCTTTCTCAGATGCAGAGTTCACCTAGTGAACCAGACCAAGAAAGACATCTTCATTCCACTTCAAAACATCCTGTTGTTACAGTAGCCAGCATTATCAGCAAGAAAGAGAAATGGATAACAGCTCTACCAATTGGAAAAGCAAAGAAATGTCCATAACAAGCTATACAAAATCCTTTTTCTACCAATCAGGCATCACTGATTTAAGATGATTTCTTCTACTTCTCTAGTACCTTCACTGCAAAAATCCATCTGGGGGTTGCTAGTCTGTAGAAATTAAGAAAAGAGATAACACTTGAAAAAGTGAAAGTTGAGTGTGCAAGAGATTAACAATAATGGTTTCACTGAATCCTTGCCAAATGAAATTCTAATAAGGACATTATTTTAAAATTGTTTTACTGTTATTACCATAAAATGACATTAAATTGCATTTAATTCCCTCCCTACTAATGAGGCCAAACCTTAGGAATAGTACATGGATTTTTAAGAATAAAACGATTTTCATATTTCCTTATATTATAAAAGTGTTTTATGATAAATTCTGGTACAAATCTAGGACTTTTCAAATTTATCGGAGTGAGATTTAGTGCGATTCAGTTCTCTCCATTTTCAATATTATAAATACACGTTAATATAGAAATCTCTTTGGTGTAACCTTTCTTTGACATGTGTCTATACTTGAGCATGAGGCATATTCACTTGACCCTTCACTTTATATGTTCCTGGCTGCTGTCATACCACTAAATACACTTGTGATAGGTTTCCTTTACTCCACATTAATGGGTGATTAATAATTAATTATTACCTTTCTTATATTCAGTCTTATCTCATATTCCTATAATCACACTAAAAATCTCATGAATAGCAATGAGGTTGAAGTGTTTAAACAAGGAAGTTATCTGAGGAAGTGAAAAAATTCTAAACAGGCTAAGACAGTTTACCCCTGCCCTACTTAATAATATTAATACCAATGCAGATAGCCTCTGGAGTAAAAACTAAATAAATAAAATAAACACAAAAAAACTGTATTTCTTGAATTCAATCATGTTCCTTCCAATAGTTTTTAAACATATCCATGTGTTTCTGCAATTTACAGAATACACTCCCATACCTAGCACCTGCGAAAGACACACAAGAACCCTTCGAATCATCCCAGGGTTCACCCACAGCCATTTCTTCTTTATCTTTAAATAAAGGATTGCCTTTAGATATTCTGGTGACTTGTCTGCTCTCCTGTATGGTTTGTGTGTGTGTTTACCCTAAACTCATCTTTTCCCCCTCATGTTTGGGGAGAGAATGAATAGGTAGCCAAGCTATTAGGAGGGCCATCAGCTTTCCACTTATGCCACCTTTCCACACAATCACACCCCAGTTCTTCCACATCGTGCTTCTCAGTTTCAATTTCCACTGTAATGTGCCACAGCTGGTCAGGAAAAATGACTCTGTCTCAAGATTTTTCCTCTCCCTCAGGATGTACAAGATCTGCTGATGTTCCCTCTCCACTTCTGACCATCTCTTCTTTCCTTTTTATTTTTCCAAAATCACCTTTCAATGTCTCAATTTAAACATTCTTTACTTTTACTGCTGGCTATTATCCCCCCCTTTTTTTTTTACTTCTTCTCTCACAGTATTTTCAACAAACAACAGAAAAATTCATTTCATATTCTATACAAGGACAATATAGGTATAGAAAAAGTTGTTTAATTTACAATGTTTCTTAACTAGCAAGACCAGGTGCAAATCATGGACCCTTGAATCCTCAGTTCCATTCAATATCAATTTGTCAGTGCTATTTCCTCCTTCATTATACCTCACAGCAGCCCTGTGAGAAAGCTGAATTACAAGCCATAAGAGAGCCATTTTCCAAACAGAGGGGTTGAAGCAAAGGAGTTAATTGACCTGTGAGTGGAGAAACCACAGAGAACATAATATTCAATCAACCAAACCACACCATCATAGCAGGCGAGAATGAATTTTGATTAGTGAGAAAATTGGAATAAATTTTACAGAAAGAACCTCATTAATTCATACAAATTAGAAGCCAAAAAGTAGAGATTTTTCAAAAGTTTAAAAATATAGAATATTAAAAATATTTTCAGTTGATTATAATTAACATGTATTTAAAATATAATAAGGCTTTGTCAATATAAGTTCTCTAGGCCTGCTTTAAGTATTTGGGAGAAAAGAATAGCTTTATATTCAGATGGCTGCTGTTTAAGAAATTGAGTGAATAATACCATCACAAACTAACACAACTTTTAAACTAATGCAGATTAAGTAAATGCAGACATCACAAATACATCCTTTTAAATATACAATTAGAATACAAGGAGGCAGATTAATGATGGAGTTCAGAGAATGAGAAGCCAGATAGCAAAGCAAGGTACTGTCAAAGTTACAGGTATTGTGTTCCTTCTCTTGTAGACTAATTTATTGACAGGGACCCGTTTCCATTTTCATTGCCATAAACAGTCCCCTCATTTGAAGTAATTCTAGTACATAATGACCCTCAGTGCCTGTGATTGCTCCTCTCATCCTTCATACTGGTCTCAGATTATGGTCCTAAAATGTATACCTGTTTTAGTGACATGCAAAGAAAACCATTTAATGGTTTATTGTCCCTTACAGAATAAAATGAAAATCCTAAGCAGAATATCATAGATCTACTGAAATCTTATCTCACACCATTCTTTCCTCAACTCATATTAGAATACAGTGTACCTTAATATACAATACAGCCCAGCTGATATGGCTCATTCATTGAGTGTTGACCCATGCACCAAGAGGTCGCCTGTTTGATTCCTGGTCAGGACACATGCCCAGGTTGTGGGCCCGATCCCCAGTGGGGGACATGCAGGAGGTGGCCAATCAATGTTCTCTCTCATCGATGTTTCTATCTCTCTCTTTCCCTTCTTCTCTCTCTATCACCAATAAAGAAAACAATAAAATAAAAAAAGAAAGAAACAGCATTAAAAAATAAAAGAAAATAAAATACAACACCTTCAAATTTTATAGCCTGGTGCTTCTAAAAATGGTTCTATTAACTTAAAACATATATATATATATATATATATATATATATTTTTTTTTTTTTTTCTGATGGCTCTTCTAACTTCCTAAAACTGCAAACCACTTCTTTTTGCTTTAAATGAATCTCTGTCACATAGGAAGAAACACCTATGAGCTACTTAAATAGTTTATCACATATTTTGTTCTATAGTTGAACAAAACAGTCCATCTAAATTATCTTCTATAATTTTTGTCTGTTCCCTTTGAACTCAGAACAAGTCTATTTACACTAGAAGGAAGTCTAAGTAAGTGTTATGGTCACTGCTCTTATTACCACCAAATTGATGTCTACTTTGGAGGACAGCTCAGGTTGCTTTATTCAAAGTGATACCTCTTATTAAATAACTAAGAAATTGATAAGTTGGTGAGTGTTCCTGTTGGGGCCAAAAGGGGAAAATAGAACTCACTCTGAGTATTTTACCAGAGGAAATTTAATTTAGGAAATCGGTCTTCAATTCCTAAATTGAAGGATGGTAGGCTTCTGATAAAGCAAACAACAGAAACACTGTACGCTGACCACTACAATCTGAAACTAAGAGAAAATAAATTAGACCAGAATATAAAGAGAAATTTACCATGTTCATGGTCAGAGAACTTAATGTTAAAGGTACTACTTCTCTCCAAATTAATCCAAAACTTTAATGCAATCCCAGTAAAAATCTTAACAAGTTTTTTAATGGAAGTAGGCAAATTGATTCTAACATCCACAGGAAAAATTCAAAGAACCTAGGAGATGCCAAACGTTTTGAAAAGAAAAATTAGGAGAAATGCTTGATTCATGACATTAAGAAGAAGGGTGTTTGGGCATGAACATAGCAGAAGGCCTAGGGGGACAGTATTGAGCAGGGTAGAGGGAGACAATGGGGAAAATAGAGGGGGACATCTGTAATACTTTCAACCATAAAGACAAATTAAAAAATATATAGAAATAAACTCACTCATATATAGATAATTTATTTTTGGTTAAAATTCAAGGACAAAAGTTTTCAACAGTAAGTTGATATCTATATACAAAAACAGAAACAAAATATAACTTTTATCCATAACTCATACAATACACAAAACTTTACTCAAAATAGATCATCAACCTAATTATAAAAGCTAAAACCATAAAAAAAAAAAAAAAAAAAAAAAAAAAACTCCTTAGGAAAACCTAAGGAAAAAATCCTTTTTGGTTGTGAGTTAGGCAAAGATTTTTAAGATTCAACCAGAAAGACATAATTTATAAAAGAATAGATTGATGAATTGGATATCATCAAAATTTAAAAAGTTCCACCATTGAAAGATACTGTTCAGAGAATGAAAGACAAATCACAGGCTGGGAGAAAATATATGCAAACTATTAGATAAAGAATATATATTCAGAATATATAGACAATTGCCTACCAAAACTCAGTAATAAGAAAAAGAAATAACTTGATATAACATAATAAATGAATAAAGATTTGACAGACATTTCATCAAAGATGCTATATGATAGCAAATAATGAAACTATCTGGATGACGAACACATTGACAAATGTTCAACATAATTATTCACTATGAAATGGAAATTAAAACCACAATGGGAAAAGACATTCCACATCATATGCCATCAGGGAAATGCAAATTAAAACAACAATGAGGTACCATGTCACACCTATTAGAATGGACAAAATCTAGAACATTGACCATAGCAAATGCTGGCAAAAATGTGGAGAGACAGGAATGCTAATACTTTGCAAGTGGGAATGCAAAATTGGATGGGCACTTTGGGTGACAGTTTGGCAGTTTCTTGAAAAAATAAATATACTCTCACCATGCAAATCAGCCATCACACTCCTTGGTATTTACCTAAGGAATTGAAAATTTATGTCCATAAAATGACTTGCACATAGATATTCATAGCAACTTTACTTATCATTGCCAACCCGTGTAAGCAAATAAGATATCCTTCAGCAGATAAACGAATACATAAATAGTGGTATATCCAGTCAATGGAATATTATTCAGTGCTAAAACGAAATGAACTATCAAGTCAGAAAAAAACATGTAGGAAACTTAAATGTGTACTACTAAGTGAATAAAGCCAATCTGAGATGGCAACAAACATGCTATACAATCCAAATACATGACACCCTTCTGAAAAAAGCAAAATAGTGGAGACAATAAAAAGATCAATAGTTTCCAGGGGTTAGGGGTTGGTGAAATTAATAATCAGAGCACAGAGAAATTTTAGGGCATTAAAATTACTCTGTATGGTTTTGTAATGATGTGTGTGTGTGTGTGTGTGTGTGTGTGTGTGTGTGTATACATTACTCTGTATGGTTTTGTAATGATGTGTGTGTGTGTGTGTGTGTGTGTGTATATATATCATTATACATTATACATTAGTCCAAATCCGTAGAACATACACCAAGAGTGAACCCTAAGGTAAACTATGGCCTTTGGGTGATTATGATGTGTCATTGTCATTGCAGGTTCATCCTTGGTAAAACAACAACAACAAAACTGTGCAATTCTGGTGAGTGAAGTTGTTAGTGCATGAGGTTATGCACGCATGAGGCCAGAAGATATATGGGAGATCCCTATACCTTCCTCTCAAGTTTGCTATAAACCTGAAATTGCTTTGAAAATAGTCTTTAACACAAACACACACACTAGGGATGAGACTATAAAATGGTAGAGACACTCTGGAAAACAGTTTGGCAATCTTATAAAGGTAAATATATTTCAATTTACTCCTATATATTTACCCAAGAAAATGAAACTATATGTGTCCCAAAAGAAATTATACAAAAGGATATGTATTAGAGCTTTATTTGTAAACCTCCAAAACTATAAACACTCCAAATGTACGCCAACATGTATGTGGGGAAATAAGCTGTGGAATTCATGCAATGGAATACAACTGAGGAATAAATAGTAATTAATAATTGAAATGTGCAGAAATACAGATGAATCTCAAACTAATTGTAGTAAGTAAAAGCAGTTAGAGAAGAACTAGTGAATACTATGTGATTCCATTTATATAAAATTTCAAGTAATGCAAACCAAGGCCTAGTTGTTATCAGAGAATTGCGAGGACTGCCCTTCTCTGTTGCTAGTGAGAGTGGGGTTCTTGGGGTGCCACCGGAATAAGCATTTCTGGAGGACCCCATAGGAGGATGAGATGTAGTAGAAAGCTTTATTTATGTGGAGTTACGTCCCTCTGTTTGCAAAGTCCCACTTCCCTTAAACCAGTCCTGGGATTCAGCAGAGCTAGAAGCAGAGCCAGTGTCCAAAGTTTCTGTTCCATGGTGGAGTTGGGTCCAACACAGCATCAGGCTAGTTCCAGTTCATTAGTCCATTGTGTGGGGTCTTCATGGCTGTGGGGCACGTGGTTGAATGCAGGGGAGTGGGCTCCCTACAACAAGAGAGCCAGGAGCCCAGCGGCACGAGATAGGGAACTCCTTTGTTTAGGAGCTTAAACATCAAATCTTCCTGTGCCTGCAGTGGCCACACCTACTCTGGCCAATGACCTGTTTCCAGGTGTGACTGACAGGCAAGTATATTCCCTATGTTATTCAGACCTTACTGGTAATGCATCTACTTGGCCTTCCCTTTGCTCCTTTCCAGTTATTAATTAACAACTGGGTTAATTACAATGATATCATTGTGACAAGTGTTTTAGGTTTTAGGGATAGTTCAGGTGAGCAGTGGGAGTAGATTCAGGAAAGAAAGGAAGTAAAAGATTACAACAGCACATGAAAACACTTATGGTGGTGATGGATATATTCATTATCTTGATGGTGGTGATTTTGTATTTTTTTAATGTATACATACATATGTCATAACTTCTTGAAAGTTTAGCTAAGCTACTCCACAGTATTGCTGCCTCAGCCAAGTGGGCTCTGGAGGCCTTAAGTTGACATGTGCCCAGGTCCTGCCTTTCTGTCTGTACCCTGCCTTGACCTCTCCCATGTGGCATCTCAATACATACTTGTACCCCCTCCAGGGTCTGTAAGAAAGGAACTCTAACTGAATTTCTCTTGCAGTATTTTCTGAGAACAGAGGCTCACCATCTGGAAACCTGGGGCTCTACTTAAGAAATGTTGATTTAACAAAATTGTAATGCTTATCAAAATGCACAGTTGATGTATGTGCCATTTATTTTATTCCAGTTATATTTTGTTACAATTGGCTTTTTAAAAATATTCAAATTTATTAATTGAACATGTAAAAATAAATGCAAACATTTTATTATTATTACTTATAATATATTGAATAGCTATTTTAGGCTTCTCATAGTTTTGTTATCTCCATTTCTAAGTGAAGAAAATGAAACTTGAAAAGATGAAATGACTTGCCTAAGTCACACATGTTTAAAAAGAAACTCTTCAGGCTGACTTGAGGGGGTGAGGTGGAAGTGGAGGGATTAAACAGAAAAGAAAAAAGAGAAAGAACTCTGACTCAGACAGCAGTGTGGTGATTGTGGGGCAGGAGGTATAGAGGGGGAAGAGAGTATAGGGGGGATAAATGGTGATGGGGGAAAATAACAAACAAAAATATGAAAAATTTTAAAAGAACATTTAATATTTATTTTTGTGACCTTCCAAATGGTAGGTGTTTATATCCCTCCTCTCCTTTCTAATATTTAATGTGTGGGGTTTTTGTATAATGAGGATAGTAATATTACCAATGTTCTAGTACTTATTCTTATTAATCATTCTTATACTTTGTTTATTTCTAATTTAATTTTAGAGTTTTTTACTTCCCTTTATGGTTTTCTTTCTATCTTCTTAATTTTGAATGGTTAATTGTGATATTTTTATTCCTTCCTACATCCAATAGTTTTTTTTTCCTTCAATTTATTACAACTTGTATTAATAATATTATTTATGTTGATATTAATACTAGCTACAATATTTTAATGTCAGTCACTTTGGGAACTCTTTTAATGGCATTATCTCAATTAATCTTGGTAAGAACCCTATGATAAAGACCAATTTGTGAGTATTATTGCACCAAAAGGAGACACCTGACTAATGAAGATCAACAGATTAAGGAGGTCAAACAATCATACTTTTCCGTTACGGAAATTTGAAACAGGAGAAACATGAAACTAAATTTATAACAGATTTGGGCACTGGACTCATCAGAATACGAAACACAATGGTCTATTTTTGGCACCACTGGTAAGTCAGAGCAATGAGCAGACAGAAAGAATGTAACAGGCATTCAGGGAAACAGACAGCAAAAATATTTTAGCATCAAAAGTAGATTTTCTATTTTTTAGTTTCTGTTAGTACTAGGAGCTCAAGAGTTGTTACATTTTTAAGCAATACTTTTTTTATTTTAAACACTAAGAATGTAATTTTTACTTTCTAACATGGAAAAAAGTGCTTAGAGTCATCAAGCATGATTTATGCAGGCCATAGTATTGATTTATTAAATATAAGATAAATTTTCTCCCCAGTGTCAATTTTTTAAATTTCTATTTTCTTTTTTTACTTCTCATTTATTTCTTTTCACCATTTATGTAAACTGTAAATTCTGAGAAAGAGAGTTTAATGGTTATTCCTTCCAGAAGCTGATGGTATTTAAATGTATTTTATTTTTTTAACCCTAGAAAAAGAAAGATGCAATCCTTGATCATGGGACCTTATGTGAAAATGGATATAAAACACTTTGTATTCAGAATGCAAAACATAGTTCTATTGTGAGGTGGATGCTTGTAGGAAACTAGTCCTCAATCATGATGTTAACTGAAAAAAATCATGGAGTTGTAGCTTCTCAAAGCTGAAAGGCACCTCCAGAGTCAGAGTCTAAGCTCCTCACCAACTGAGGAACTCCCTTGAGCATAACTCTGACAGATGAATAGGAAGGTTCTGAAAACCTCCCGTGATGGGGAGTTTATTAATTCATTAGGCAGCATATTCTGTGCTGAGTGGCTTTTGTTGTTAGAAAATGCCTCCGTTTCCTGAGCTGAAGCCTGTATTTCTCAAACTGTCACCCATCTCTTCTGATTCCACCCTCTATAGTCACACCACAAAAAATATAAATTCATTTCTTCTGTGACAGCCCTTTGTTTAATTGCTCACAGCAAAGCAAACCAAACATCTCTAGTCTTCCCTGACAAGGTATTGCATTCCACTCTTAGCACCTGAACCAGCACCCAAAGTGCATACAAGGCAGGCTATGAATTGGTGTAGGGGACCTACAGCCCAGACTTTTGGCAAGTTCAAGGGCTAGTAAGGAATGGAACAATATCACGAGATTGGTAAGAAGGTCTCCACAGTTTCCTCAATGAAGGCATTCCTATAGAAAGAGGATGTCTAGGGCAATGCATCCATTTGCTTTTACTTGCCTGATCTGTAGAGGTCAACTTGATTTGGGTTCTCCAAAAGAAGGAGAATTAAAATTTTCAACTCATTTTTGCTATTTTCTCATACACTTTACTGAGCAAATGACCTGAGCTCCAATTTTATGGTAACAAAAAGAGGAACAAAGGGCTTTGTTTGCCACGATGGAACTTGAATCAAGCTTTGGGATCAGATTCTGTATGCGAAATGCTGGGTAAAGTGTACAGTTCTCTAAAATCTAAGAGATTGTTGGTGTTTTTCTGGATGTTCAGTGACAAGAGTCAGTGAAGTTGGATGAAAAGAACGTGGGTCATTAATCAAAGACCTGAGTTTGGGACCAGAGTCAGCCCCCTGGTTCATTCATTTACTTTTTCATTGAACAACTACTATGTGCCAGACCCAGTGAGAGGCACTGGGGACACATCTATGATCAAGATAGACACAATCTCTACACACATTGAGCACACATGTTTGTTAAGGAAACAGATAAGTTATCAGGCAGCTACAATGAAGTGTGAGGAAGAGCCATGAGAATCCAATGGTGATGAGAGTCTACATGACCTAGACCTTGGTATGTGGGGTGGAATTAGTTCAAGAAAAGCTATTTGCCAGAAATTGCATCTAAATAGAGAGCAGAGGGATTACAATTATTAGCAGGTGACCTGAGAAAAATTACCATCTCTCTGAACTTCAGTTTCTTATCTCAAAAATGGGAATAATAATAACAGTCCAGACTAACCTGCTCTTCTAGGAGGTTGTGATGATCAGATAAGCAACAGCTTTTTATGTGTTTTGTTAAATTCTAAGTGCTCTATTGTTGTAAGGAATGACAAATTATAAATAATTTTTATCAGATATTGTTTTTGCCAGTCCTAGAGTCTATTTTTTTTCTTTCTACTTGTATAGATTTGGCTCCCCTGAGAATAACAGGAATAGAGAACCAAATGACAGAATTGAGTTGAGAGATGTATATTGCTACATTTTTTCATAGACAGACCACTCAAGTCCTCAGGGTTGAAGAGAGGGTGGAATAAAAGCCATCTGAACCATGTGAATGCACCAGAGGGGATGGGCACAATTAAATATAAGTTTTATCAATAAAAGTCATTTAATTATATCTGACTTAAGCAGGAATTAAAACTAATTTCTTCCACAAAATATTCTATCTTTACAAGGTCTATTTTTATGAAAGTGTGTTAAATCTACAAATAAAGTATAAAATATACAACTTCAAATTTAGTAATTCATACTGAAAATTTAATACTCATCTACTAGTGAATTACGTACTTTCCTTTTGAAATCCTAGATCCCTTTCTCCCTCTTCTTAGTCCTGAATGGCATATAAGCCTTAACCACCCAATGAGTCCTTGGGTCGAAAATTCATATGGAACCCCTGTATGTGCATACATAATAAATTTGGACACGTTCTTTTGTTAGTCTACCTTATATTATATTGTTATTGAAGAAATGCACAGATGGCCTTTTTTCATTGCTAGTGGCAGTGGGGTTCTTGGGGCACCACTGGAATAAGAATCTTTACAGGCCCGCCATGGGAGGATGAGATATGGTAGAAAACTTTATTTGCATGGAATTACATCCCTCTGTCTGCAAAGTCCCATTTCCCTTAAACCAGTCTTAGAAAAGGTGCAGCTTGGGATTCAGTGGAGCTAGAAACAGAGCCAGTGTCCAGAGTTTCCATTCGATGATGGAGCTGGGTCTGGCACAGCATCAGGCTAGTCACAGTCCATCAGTCCATTGTGTGTGGGGTCTTCATGGCTGTGGGCCAATGCAGGGGAACACCCCCTGCAACAAGAGAGCCAGAAGCCCAGTGCACAAGAGAGAGAAAATTCCTTTGTTGAGGAGTTTAAATATGAAATCTTCCTGTGCTTGCAGTGACCACATCTACTCTGGCCAATGACCTGTTCCCAAGTGAGATTGACAGGTAAGTATCTTCCCTATGTCACCCAGACTTTACTGGGCATGCTTCTATTCTTTGGCATTCACTTTCCTCCTTTCCAATTACTCATAACTGGGTTATTACAACAGTATTGATATTAGCCCAGTCAGAAGAACTTAGAAAGGTGGGAGGAAAAATTACTTTTCCACTCCCACAGTGTTATATTTGCTATGATAACACATTTTTGATGTTCAGAAAAGTTGCTTTTTTTGTATATTCATGTATAAGGGGAGATTAAAAAGAGATGAGAAAGGTCACCAGAATTTTTAAAATGTATTTAAATTACCACCATTTTTGAAAAGTTATTAAATGCTCTTCTATTAATGGAAGGCCATCAAGGAATATTTTAGACATGTTTCCTGCTCTCTGAAATCTTATATTCATCAAAAGAAAAATGCAGACACATTTCTTTCATGATACCAGTCTTAAAGGTCCTAGTGATAAGCAAACTAAATAAGTTCAAACTGCATACAGTAGTATATGGATATAAAACTGGGTTTAAAACACACACACACACACACACACACCCCAAATCTGAGAATTATACTGCTAAGAAAATACATCTAAAAATAAGTAAATTTTAGATCAAGTTATAAATACTAATTACTGACTGGGAATTTCCATGTTTGTAGACACTAAAGGACAATATAAATTTATTTGAAATAATAAAAGTTGTATTGGTAGCAATTTGTGAAATACCTATATTTGATTTTAAGCATCCACCACCCAAATTGTTTCATGATTGTTGTTGATATTAGTTCTGACTATTTAACTGAATATGCAAAACATTCAAGAACTCTGGTTTTGAACTGTGGTTTTCATAAGGAATACTTTGGATACTTTTCCCCTTTCAAATTTGTAAGTACTCAATGGATTAAAGAGGATATTTGCTAAATCTCAGATATTTTGCAACATTTATTTCAAAGATCTGAGAGATAACATTCCATGGATCTTTTAAATTAAATATCAATGGTTCTGTAAATTATTTATTAAGACCTATTGAGATTGATTATGATGAATTGAAAGTGTCTCTGACATACTAGCTTGGATGCTTTTCTATGGTACTCAGAGACCTGAATAAGAAAAGACAAAGACAATTAATCTATGATGGTGTTTTCTCAGCAGATGTGAAAAAGGGAAAGGAGGCAATAGAGTTTGGAAGCATTTACATCATCAAAGATTGAATTCATGTCCATAGAAAATAAATTTAAGACCGGGGGGGCATTTTACCTTGAGAGAAAATCAAGGCATCAAGTAAGTGAGGGAGGATAAAATAAGTGCAGTTGGGTAGGTTGTTAACAAAGGAGTCATAGGCAATTTAACTTTAGAGGCAAAGCAACTGCTGGTGCTATTATGTTTGGATAATGTAGTTGTGTGTTGAGTGACTGAAATGAAGTATAATTGAAATGTTTTCGATGTAAAGAAGTCAAAAAATGGAATTTACGATGTTGCAGGAATTTCTGTAAGGACAAACAAATCAATAGGGATAATATTACAATTTGAGAAAGAGAAGCACGATTATGCTATACATGAAAATCTTTCATAAACATGTAAATAGTTCAAGTAGATAACCAAATTTCATATGCCGAAAATGAAAAAGGAGTGTTCAAGAATATGAGATAAAGGCAACACTGGGAATCTAGATGAATGTAGTCCCTACCTCCATATAAAAAACGTGTAATAAGTATTGACAATTAGCTCTGTTACTTCCTAACTGTGGACACTTGGGTATGTTATTTAGACTTTTCAAACTTGAGTTTGTTGTCTGTAAAATAATGATAACTACTTTAAGTGCATATACAAATTAAACATAAAAGGTTATATTTTTCCTATTGAAAATATGGAGACTACTACCACTTTTCTCATTTCTTTGAGCATTTACATTAGAAAAAGAACAAAATACTGGGAATAATTTTAACCAAGGAGGTGAAAAATATGTACACTGAAACTGTAAGATGATGACAAAATTTGAAGATGAAAATAAATCTAAAGATATTCTGTGGTAATAGGTTAGAAGATTGTTAAAATGTCCATAACCACCCAAAGCCACCTTTAGAGTCAATGCAATTCTTATCAAAATTCCAATGGCATTTTTTCATAGCAATATAACAAATAATATAAAATTTTGTATGGAACTGCAAAAGATCCCAAGGTAATACCAAGGGAAAAAGAGAACAAAGCATCCAAGGTGTTTCATCTATTGGTAATTCATTTCTTTTTGTTGTTCAGCAGTATTCCATGGTTTGAATCTATTAACTGTTTGCTTTCCCTTTCCATCTGTATCTATCCATGCATCAAATCACATGGTTCTTGATTACTATAGGTATATATTAAACCTCATTATTGAATAGCATGATTCTTCCCACTATATTCTTTTTCGAAACCTTTTTAGCTACTCTAGGTTCTGAAGTGCTAGTCCATATGATTTTTTAAAAAGCTTATATTTATCAACCTTGCTGTGATGTTGATGGGAATTTTGTTATATCTATGTATCAATTATGGGAGAACTAATATATTTATCATGTTCAGTCTTTCAGTCTGTAAAAATCGTACATCTTGCCATTTATTTAGAATTAGGTCAGCTTTGATTTTTCATCACTTAAAAAAATTTAGGATACAAATTCTGTACATGATCTGTTAGCATTATATCTATGTATTTAATTTTCTTTGGACTAATCATAAAGGTTATTATGTTTTGAATTTTTACTTCCACATGTTTTTGTTAGTATATAGAAATGTGATAGATTTCTTGCTGTATTCATATATTTTTATAATAGGTAAAAGGATCTCAGTAAGAGCACATGACATTGGGAAAAGGGGAGAGGAAGCAAACGTGAGAAATTACCATGATGACCAAATACAATTAATAAAACCTGTTGGGCGTGGCAGATAAGAAATTATAAAAGGGTGAAATGACACTGTAATTGTGTTATCAGGTGACACTGTTACAAATTCAGAAGGACTATACTAGAGGAAAAAATTGGGGGCTAAGTTTGCACTACATTGATGTCAGATATATGTTAGAAATCCTGATGGAAATGTCCAAGAGATGACTGAAATGTGAGACTGGAACTATAAGAAAGTGTCAGAATTAGATATTGAGAGATCTCTTGGTCATGTTTTTAGACTCAATAGTTGAAACCATAGTCAGCATTAGATTCCAAAGTTAACAACATACAAATCAGAAGTTTGAAAACAAATTCTTATGGTGTGTAAGGGATATGGGATTATCAGGGACAGTGTTTCATCTTACACAAAACTTTTCATGACTTCTTCAATACACCTTTTACTTTGTATTATAATTATTCATGCACTTGGATTATTACCTCAAATATGAGTGTCTATAGCTTAAGAGATTATGTCTAATTGATTTTTGTATTCCTTAATCTCTTTGGGCAGAGAAATAGACCTGGGTGCTCAACTATGGACTCTTCTTTTCAAAGAGAAAGAGGAGGAGGGGGGAGGAAGAGAGAGGAGGAGAGAGAAAAGGGAAAGTTATGTCTATTTCAGCAGCATTGGAGTACAGGGAGAAATAAATTGGCTGAAGTGAAGAAACCAGAAGAAATAAAGCCACAGATGTGATTAGCTGAAGGGAAAGCAATTAATAGTACAGCAACCTGGCAGAGGTGGAAGTGAGGGATGTTAATTGAAGAGTTTGCCAGGGAAATAAGATAGATGTGAGGAATGAAGGACAGAATTTTAAAAGAACTAATAGAGACCACTCAAAGTGAAATGAAGGATATTTTAAAGCTATTCCAGCTTTAATATCTAATTTAAAATTTAGTAAGACATTTAATGTAATATATGAAGATATTTAATTTAATTTACCAAGCCAACTTGAATGCCATTTTCTTTATACAAAGGTATCAATATCTACAAGCGTTTTAAAGTAACATTATATTTTGTTGCAGGTGTCACAGTAAGCAGGTTTACAGATGTTTTCCACTGAGTGTCATAATGAAGAGTGCTATGTGCTATGCAAAAATATCTCTTCTGTACCTTATTAAAGTCCATTTTATAGTGTTTACTTGTACAAACTATATCATACCTGGGTTTTGCAATGTTTGTAGCCTGGTGACCTATTTTGTGTAAACTGACATTTATTTACTTGTTTGCTTTCTTCATGACGATAAAAACCACTTCATTGTCATTTTTGAACTATCATTGTCCAACAGAGAGCTGGGTAGTCAGAATGGTTCAGTAGATGTTGAATTTAACTGGACTATGTTTCATATATTTATTACTCTCTTAATAGACTGTAAGCTTACTTAATAAATGTGATGAACCCTGGCATACTATTTTGTACATAATTAGGCACAGTTAAGAAAAGTCAGTTAAATGAAGATCAATAATCATTGACATTATCTAAAAATGTGTTTTCAGAAAGATCTATATCCAGTAATTATATGACCATATATAGTATTTTATTGGACCATATTTTTCAAACTGCACAAGTTGTAAGAAAAAAAAATTTGTCTTTATTCTTGAACGTATTAGATATTCCTCCATTGACCTCCTCCTCCCTGCTCCCACCCCCCCTCCTGCCTTCCCCATGCTATTGACTGTATCCACTGGCTATGACTGTAAGTTCTTTGGTTTATCTCTTCCCACCTCCCCCATCCCCCTTCCCTCTGAGGTTTGTCAGTCTGGTCCCTACTTCCATGTCTCTGAATCTATTTTGATCATCAGCTTATGTTTTTCATTATATTCCATAAATAAGTGAGATTATGTGGTACTTGTGTTTCTCTGACTGGCTTATTTTACTTAGCATACTCTCCAGTTCCCTCTATGCCCTCTCAGTGTGAGAAAAAAAAAAAAAGTTTCTTTACTTTGTCGGGTTGCTCAGTTGGTTGAGCATCATCCCATACAACAAAAGGTTAGGTTGCAGGTTTGATTCCCAGTCAGAGCACATATGGGAGGCAACTGATTGATGTTTCTCTCTCACATCAGTGTTGCTCTCTCTCTCTCCTTTTCTCCCTCCCTCCCTTCCTCTCTCTCTAGGAATCAATAGGAGCATATCCTTGGGTGAAGACTAAAAAAAGAAAAGTTTCTCAAGAATGAAATACACAAACATCACTTAGGAGGAAAAGATTTAAAATAGAGATGCCAAAAGAAGAAGAAAATGTCCTAAGGTTCTAAGCATTTTACTTGGAAAATTGTAAATATATTATAATTTAAAAATTCTTTAAAAAACACAATACTTAACCAAACACTTCCTAGTAATGGCAGAATCTAGAGAAGAAAATGTATAAGATGAGTCTCGCACACCTCTTTTGCTAGAGATTAAAGGTGCTATTAAAGATTACTAAGGTCACGTCATAAGAACTCTTAGAATATACTACTGAAAAAAAAAGAGTAACATTTGGGGCTCAGAAAGAACATTAATAAAAATAGATTGAATACATCAGATTTTAAATTTATAATTTTATAACAAAACACATATATACACATACAAACACAGATACCTTAGTAGCGGATTCTTAGAAACTTATTGGAAATTCTTATTCCAAAATAACTGATAAATAAAAGGAAATAATGAAGTGTTTATTCTGCAGTTTCTGCATCATCTATTCAAATGGTAACTGGACAATAAATGAGACCAATGTTTGCATTATAGAGACATTTTAGTTAATAAATGAAGACTGAAGACTGAAGTAGAATAAATTCAGTCTAAAATAATTCTAGAAATACATAATCTAAGAAGTCATTCTGAAAGGATGCAAAACACTTTGATAAAATGCAAAATGGAAATTTCATAAAAGATGGAAACTAATGATCAGTCTTAATCATCACATTAAAAAAAGAGACAAACAGACATTATATGACTCCTAATGGACTTACTCAGAATCACCAAAGAAGTATTCCTACCAATAACAACAACAATAACCTGAATCGAACTAAGCCTTTGGATCTAACAGTTTATGGGGAATACTGGTGGCAAAGGAAAATATTAATTAACACTATGAGGATATTATCAGTATAATCTAAACTATGACATACTCTATAGGATACATTATTCAGCTTTTTTCCACAAATAAATTGCAAAGAAAAAAAGGGGAGTGTAGAGCCTTTAACTAATAGGCAATGTGAAATTAACCTAGAATGTAATAAATATACTGATAAAACCTAGATATTAAAAGACAACACTGGAAATTAGAGAATGATTTAAAGTAAATGACATCAAATATGATGTTTCAAAATTTAAGGGATGCAGGTAAAGCTATACTCACAGGGATATTTATTAAACCACAATGAGACATCCTTACATACCCACAAGAAAGACAAAAATTATTAAAGAGTTGTAAAACTGGAAGTATTGTTGAAGCTAGGGAGAAACTGAATATTTTATATACTGCTGCTGGCAGAACAATTTGTTACAACTACTTTGGAAAAATTGCTTGGCAATAAATATTAAAGTTAAATATATACAGATACTATTAGCCAGCAATTCTCTCCTTGAATTATACTTTAGAGAAATTGTTACATATATTCAAACCTTATCTATCATGGTAGAAGTAAAAAAAGTTGTTACCTTTTAGGGAAGAGGTTAAAAAGGATGATTCTGGTGTATATGTTGGGTGATAGTTGTTTACTCTGTAATAATTCATTAAGCATACTTCAAAAATACTTCTATGAAGAAAAGGAGAAATAAAAATTTAAGAGATATATTAAATAAATCCAGTGTGTGCAATTTGGGTCATATTTTGAATGTCAGCTATTAAATATTTATTAGATAATCAGAATAATTAGAACAATAAATTTGAAGATTTCTGAGATACATTGCTAGTTTTTAAAGAGTGAAAAGGGTTATATATATGATTACTTTTGGAGCATATACTAAAATATTTTAAGTTGAAATCATATAATGATATAGTGCTTGGAGTATCCAAAGTAATTCAGTTGAGGAGGTGAAGTGGAAGGGGTTTGGAGTAGTTTAGAGTACAAAGGATTGGCCAAGATTTGGTAATTGAACAGCCTGGTATTGGAACAAGAACAGGCAAATAGATCAATGGAACAGAACAGAGAACCCAGAAATTGACCCAAAAAAATATGCTCAATTAGTATTTGACAAAGGTGGCAAGAGCATACAGTGGAGTCAAGACAGTCTCTTCAATAAATGGTGTTGGGAAAATTGTATAGCTATTTGCAAAAAAAATGAAGCTAGACCACCAACTTACACCATACACAAATAAACTCAAAATGGATAAAAGACTTAAAAGTAACCTGTGAATCCATAAAAATTCTGGAAGAAAATTTAGGCAACAAAATTTCAGACATTATACACAGCAGAATTTTCACTGATACAACACCTAAGGCAAGAGAAACAAAGGAAAAAAATGAATACATGGGACTACATCAAACTCAAAAGATTCTGCACAGCAAAAGAAACAATCATCAAAATGGAAAGGGAACCCACTATAAGGGAGAATATAATTGCCAATGATGCATCAGATAAGGGGTTAATTTCCAAAATATATAGAATACCCATACAACTCAACAAAAAGAAGACAAAGAACCAAATTAAAAAATGGGCAGAGGACCTAAAGAGACATCTCTCCAAACAGGACATACAAATGGCCAAGAGACATATGAAGAAATGCTCAACATCACTAATCATCAGAGAGATGCAAATTAAAACAACTATGAGGTATCACTTCACACCTGTCAGAATGGCCGCCATCAACAAATCATCAAACAACAAATGTTGGCGAGGGTGTGGAGAAAACGGAACTCTAGTACACTGCTGGTGGGAATGCAGACTGGTGCAGCCACTATGGGAAACATTATGGTGTTACCTCAAAAAGTTAAAAATTGAACTGTCATTTGACCCAGTGATCCCATTTCTAGGAATATACCCTAAGAAGCCTGAAACACCAATCAGAAAGAATATATGTTCCCCTATGTTCATAGCAGCACTATTTACAATAGCTAAGATCTGGAAACAACCCAAGTATCTATCAGTAGATGAGTGGATAAAAAAGCTGTGGTACATGGACACAATGGAATACTATGCAGCTGTAAGAAAGAAAGATTTCTTATCATTTGAGATGACATGGAGGGACCTGGAGAGTATTATGCTAAGTGAAACAAGCCAAGCAGAGAAAGACAAATATCACATGATCTCACTTTTTTGTGGAATATAATGAACTAAAAAAACTGATGAACAAAATTGACCCAGAGACATAAAGGTAGGGTACAGACTGATAAACCTCAGAAGAGAGGGTGTTGGGGGGGAAGAGATAAACCACAGAACTTATATGTATGTATGTATAACCAATGGACATAGACAATAAAGCTGGGGATGGGGCGGGGGGATGGGGAGGAGGGTGTCAATGGGGAGAAAAGGAGAAACATCTGTAATAAAAACAAATTAATAAAAAATAACTTTAAAAAAAGATTTGGTAATTGATAAAACTCGTTTCTTAGTTACAAGGAGGCTCATTATCTATTCCTCTATAACTTTAAATGTATTTAAAATGTATCATAAATTGCAAGTATTTAAAATGTATCATAAATTGCAAAGAAAATAAGCAAAAATATATCAAAAGAAGAGTTAAAGAATACTTTTATGAAAAGGATATCTTTATTCCATCTGCCCTCATAAAGGGAACATTATTATCCAGTGATGTGTGCTACATTGTATCAAATCACTATTTATACTGACATATATCTTCTTAAAAGTAGATTGAAATAAAATAGCAGCAAGAATCTTAAACAACAAATCATATCTTAGTTTAAACCCTAATTTGATTATGGAAAACCTGATTTATTTCATTTCTAAGGGGTTTAATAATTGGATTTTAGTTCAGCAAGGGACGGAGGAAATTTAGTTCTGCCTTTCCATTAAACAGACAAAGAAACTGAAGTGTAAAGATGAATGACTTTCACAGGCTTACATGAGGAGTAAAATGTAGATGAGCTCTAAGGTTTTTAGAGCCTCACACTAATATTAATGCCCAAACTAAAATAATTAGTTCTAAAATGGAAAGAGGGGAATGTATAGAGTTCAGGTATTTTTATTCAGTCTTCACCAGGAATCAAAAGGTCTGTTTCCTAATATGTGCTGCTCTAGTTCTCTACAGCTTACAGAGGATAAACTCCTTTTTAAAAAAACAGTTTTATTGAGATATACTTGATATACAAAGAGCTGCACACATTTCATATATACAGTTTGATGAGTTTTGACCTATGCAAAAACCTGTGATACCATCACCATGTCTATCACTTCCAAAGTTTCCTTATGCTTCTTATATTTTGTTTATATTAAATTTTTTTAACATGAAATCTACCCCATTAACAAATCTTTAGGTGCAAAATACAGCATTATTAACTATATGCAAAATGTTGTATAACCGATTTCTAGCATTTAATCAATGTGCGTAAATTAAACTTTGTAGCCATTGAACAGTGACTCCCTATTTTCCCATCTCTCCAACCCCTGGAAACTGTCATTCTAGTTTCTGTTTCCATAAGTCTGACTATTTTCGATACTTCACGTAAATGGAATTATAAGGTATTTGTCCTTTCTTGACTTACTTATTTCACTTAGCATAATGCCCCTCAGGTTCATAATTGATCATACCCAATTTTGCTGTTTCAAGTTCAACATAAGATGTGTATACAAATACGGATTAAATGACATAACTATATAGAAACACACCTCGTTTCATTGCTCTTCGCAGATACAGTATATTCATCAACATCAAGACAAGACCCTCTACAACACAAAGATTACACTGTAATTCACTGTTCACTGAAGGCACAGGTGATAATTAAAATTTTTTAGTCACAAAGCATTTTTAATTAAAGAATTAAAGTGTGTACATTGTTTATTTTTAGACATAATACTATTGTATACTTAAACCAAAAAAATAATGTGATTTTATTTATTGGGATATGTGCTTCACGGTGGGGGTACAGGATGAAAACCATAATATGTCTGAGATATTCCTGTATTTGGATATCTAATATAAAAGGTGAAGGACTTCTACAGAATATTCAGATTTGTCTTACTTCTGAACTGAATTATTTCCGTTGATATTTTATTTCTAGAAAATAAATTTATTTGTATTCTTATATTTCTAGCTTTTATATAAATTCCAAATACACTTTTAAGCAACTCCCGAAGCTCATGAATTGATACTCTGTATCCTTTTAATGTGTTCCTCTTTGCAAGTTTGCACTTATTATTTAGCTTATAAAAGTGAATTCATCATAGAATAAAGACAAACTATTACACCATTGAGATTTGGGATAACTTAGATATTTCACAAGCAAACGGTAATAAACTAAATTCCACAAGAAGCAGCCTTTGCTAGAGTTTCATTTCCATTTGAAAACGATTTTTCTGTCTTTAGGGAGGGAGAAAAAGCATATTAGAAAGCATTACCATAAGGATGATGAGGCCAGCTTTAGGACTAGCAATATAGAATAAATTCCAGAACCACCATGACTTCCAATAAATATTTATTCAGAATATCTATCAGGTTTTGGGGACAAATCAGTGAACAAAACAAAACAAAAAGCTCTGTTTTGATAGCAATTATTATATAGAGGGGGAAGAGAAATATTAAATAATAATTAACTAAAATATGTTTCCCAAACATACTAAGTATAAAAAACATTTTGTTTACTCAGTGAACATGGTATGTAGTATTTAAGCTTAAAACAACTGAGGTTAAAGCATTATAACATAATAAAATACTTTAGTTGAGATAACCTGCAGTTTATGACAAACCAAGAGTTCTGTAGGTTTTCAGCATCCTTCAAGCATTTCTGGGTCTTAGCGGCAGTTTTACATCACCAGCTAGCTGGTTTACTCCAGCTTAAATACCGATTGGGTGGACTCTGGGTATGGTTGCCTCTGAAAGGTGCTGTCAAAGCCTGAACAGTTTGTGTAATGAAAGGTAGCACTATTAATATTTTATACCTAGACAACTAATATAAACCAGGACTCAACAGGAAGGTAAAGTCACTTTCATTCTGGCCTGAGTTTGATTAGAACATCCAGGGCAGCTGGAGTAATTCCAGGACTCTCTAAATCTCTTGAAGTTGGAGCATCCCTTTTGAAGGCCATATCGTAGGAGAGTAGGCCAGAGGAAATTTAGGAAGATGGGACTCACCAGTTTCCTGAAGAAAGGTTGTTTTATCCCAAATGGGTCTAGTCATCCTAACCATGTATCCTCTACTTTGATAACTAAGGCCAGACAATAGTCAGCTGTTAAAACCTAGTCAACTCTACTTGAATTCATATTATCACCATGTATTTTAGTATTATTAAATACAATTGAAGATGGGGAAAAATAAATCAATTAAAATGATACAGAGTTATATGGTCTAATTTTAAATATTGTAGCAACAGAAGAATCATAGAAAGTGAGTGGTCCAACTGGATATCTGGGGAAGTTTATTCCAAAAAGACTGAGTAGTATACATGTGTTTTAGAAATAAAAAAAAGGTTAATGTGCATGACGTGGAAAAATTTAAGGGGAAATGAGGCAGGAGATGAGGGGGAAAAGTTGAAGAAATTGAGAAATTGGAATTAGACCATGTAGAACATTATGAGACTTTGTAGGACCTTTTTATTCCTAATCTGAATACAATGCTACAGGTTTTTAGTGGAGGGGAAAGATTTAGCTTTGAATTTAAATACTGCCACTCTAAATGCTATGTAGAAAAGAAGCTCTATGGAAGAAAGAGAAGAAGATGGAAGATCAGTTAACAGACTGTTGTAGCAATGAGGAGATGAGGGATAGAGACAGCAATCAAACCGCAAATCAAATCGTTAGAGTTTGGAATTATACATGTACTTCAGATTTTAATTATAAGAACATATATACATATATAAGTATAAAACTAAATATTTAATATCTTAATATTTAGATATACAAAAGAGTATGAACAATAGAACAATAAACTCCCATGTCCCCATCACTCAGGTTCAATCATTAAAAACATACAGTTATGAGATTCCAAAATGGCGGCGGAGTGAATGGAAGCTACACAGACCATCTCCCACGACCAAACTGGAATTACAACTAAAATAAAGACAAATCGTTGGGAAAAAGCAACAGAAAAGCAGCTTGCGAGGACCATACAACCAGGGACACTAAATCAATCCTGGTAGGATTGCAGAGGCTCGAGAGGGGGGCTGGGAGCCCACGGACAGCAGCAGCCTTAGCTGTGAGCAGCGCCCGCCCTTGGGGTTAAAGCCCGAGCCAGCTCCACAGCGCAGAGCCGGGACAGAACGCTAAAACAGCCACAGCCACTCACCTGGGCTCCAGCAGAGGGAGGGCGGACTGGACTGGAACTGTGTGGGGACACCCGGGATTTGGAGGGCGCTCAGAGCTTTTGCTGAGTTGCGGCCACGCAGGACTGTGGCCTGGTCCTCTTACTCCATCCCAGGGCTCTGGGGAGAGGCAGCAGCCCCTCCCTCGGAGATCCAGCCATACCCTAGTGGGCCATTGAAATGCAAACTGAGGCTCATTAACTACTAGCATCTGCCCTACCCCATGGAAATCCTCTCACACTGAACACCTGCTGGAGGTTTTCATTCAACTGAAAACCCAAAGCTCTTCAAGCAACCACAACTAATAGCCTCTAGGCAAAAAGCTAGAGGATAACTTAACCTTTGCTGGGCTTGCAAATATACCCTGGAAAGTAAGACTCCAGGGTGGTGTTTAACGTGGGTCCTCCCATGCTCATCCAAACCCAGTAGAGGGAGCCACAAACAACAGAACACCAACATCCACAGGAAAATTTGGCAGGCTCCAAAAAACACTGAGATAGCCAAAATGGGGAAACAAAGAAACAGAGCCCAAATGAAAGAACAAGAGACCTCTACTAAGATGAGAGAAATAAAACAGAGTTAAGCAAGTTAACAGAGCTAGAATTCAGAGCCATGATGTTGAGGAAGCTCAACAGCATGAGCAAGGACATCAACACCATAAGCAAAGACATAGAAACATTGAAAATCAACCATTTGGAAATGAAGAAGCAGCAAGAAGAAATGAAGAATGACATAGCAGAAATGAAGAACACATTGGATGGACTAAACAGCAGAGCAGAGGAAGCTGAGGACCGGATCAGTGAATTAGAAGACAGGGTAGAAAAAATCAACCAATCAGAAAACCAAAAGGAAAAAACAATGAAAAAACAGGAAGATAGCTTAAAAGAACTGTGGGACAACTGGAAATGTAATAATATTCACATCATTGGAGTCCCTGAAGAAGAAGAAAATGAGCAAGGGTTAGAGAATATATTTGAAGAAATAGTGACAGAGAACTTCCCTAATTTGGTGATCAAAGAAGGCATTCAAGTTCAAGAAGCACAGAGAGTCCCAAGTAAGAAGAACCCAAACAGGCCCACACCAAGACACATAGTAATTAAAATTAAAGACAAAGAGAGACTCCTAAAGGCAGCAAGAGATAAGCAACAGGTTACCTACAAAGGAACCCCCATAAGGCTATCATCTGACTTCTCCACAGAAACACTACAGGCCAGAAGGGAATGGCATGAAGTAATCAAGGTCATGAAAAAAAAGGATCTGAATCCAAGACTACTCTACCCAGCAAGGCTGTCATTCAAAATAGAAGGTCAAATAAAGAGCTTCTCAGACAAAAAAAGGCTAAGGGAATACATTAGCACCAAACCAGCACTGCAAGAAATGTTGAAAGGACTGCTGTAATTAGTAGAAGAAATAGGAAGGAAAGTAGAACCACACTGAACAAAAATGGCAATAAATAAGTACATATCAATAATCACCTTAAATGTAAATGGATTGAATGCTCCGATCAAAAGACACAGAGTAGCAGATTGGATAAGAAAGCATGATTCACATATATGTTGTTTACAAGAAACCCACCTCACAACAAAAGACTCACATAGGCTGAAAGTGAAGGGATGGAAAAAAATCTTCCAAGCAAATGGAAAGGAAAAAAAAGCTGGAGTAGCAATACTCATATCGGACAAAATAGATTTCAAAATGAAAGCCATAACTAGAGACAAAGAAGGTCACTACATAATATTGAAAGGATCTATCCAACATGAGGATATAACCTTGGTAAACACATATGCACCCAATATAGGAGCACCAAATATATTAAAAATCTTCTGGAGGACTTCAAAGGAGAAATTGACAGCAATACAATCATAGCAGGGAACTTCAACACCCGACTGACATCACTGGATAGATCCTCTAGACAAAAAATTAACAAGGAAACAGAGACTCTAAACGAAGCACTAGACCAAATGGATTTAATAGATATTTACAGAGAATTACACCCCAAAATTACAGAATTCACATTCTTCTTAAGTGCACATGGGACATTCTCAAAGATAGACCACATGTTAGGACACAAACGAAGTCTCCACAAGTTCAAGAAGATTGAAATCATATCAAGCATCTTCTCAGATCAGAATGGCATGAAACTAGAAATCAACTGCAACAAGAACATGCATAGACATTTGAATACATGGAGGCTAAATAGCATGTTATTAAACAATGAATGGGTTACCGAGGAGATCAAGGAAGAAATTAAAAACTTCTTGGAAACCAATGAAAATGAACATACAACAACACAAAATCTATGGGATGCAGCGAAAGCAGTTCTGAGAGGGAAGTTCATAGCACTACAGGCCTACCTCAAGCAACAAGAAAAATTTCTAATGGACTATCTAACCTCACAACTTAAAGAACTAGAAAGCAAACAAAAAGAAAACCCCAGAGCAAGTAGAAGGAAGGAAATAGTAAAGATCAGAGCAGAAATAAATGACATAGAGACCAGAAAAACAATTCAAAGGATCAATGAAACAAAGAGCTGGTTTTTTGAAAAGATAAACAAGATTGATGGACCCTTAGCTAGACTCACCAAGAAACAAAGAGAGAGAACCCAAATACACAAAATCAAAAATGAAAGAGGAGAAGTAACAACGGACACCACAGAAATACAAAGGATCATTAGCAAATACTATGAACATTTATATGGCAACAAATTTGACAATCTAAGCGAAATGGGCAAATTTCTAGAAACACATAGTCTCCCAAAACTGGACCGGGAAGAGATAGAAAACTTGAACAGACCAATAACAGCTAAGGAAATTGAAGGTGTAATCAAGACTCTCACAGCAAACAAAAGCCCAGGCCCGGATGGCTTCACGGGGGAATTTTACCGAACATTCAAAGAAGAACTAACACCCATTCTCCTCAAACTATTTCTAAAAATTCAAGAAGAAGGAAGACTTCCAAACTCGTTTTATGAGGCCAGCATAATCCTAATTCCAAAACCAGAAAAAGACACTACAAAGAAAGAAAACTACAGGCCAATATCCCTGATGAACATAGATGCCAAAATCCTGAACAAAATACTAGCAAATCGGATCCAGCAATACATCAAAAAAATTATTCACCATGACCAAGTGGGATTCATCCCAGGGATGCAAGGCTAGTTCAATATCTGCAAATCAATAAATGTGATACACCACATAAACAAAATGAAAGATAAAAACCACATGATTATATCAATAGACACTGAAAAAGCATTTGACAAAATCCAGCACCCATTTCTGATAAAAACGCTCAGCAATTTGGGAATAGAGGGATCATATGTTGGTATAATAAAGGTCATATATGAAAGACCTACAGCCAACATCATACTCAATGGGCAAAAACTAAAAACATTTCCCTTAAGAACAGGAACAAGACAGGGATGCCCACTTTCGCCACTCTTATTTAACATAGTACTGGAAGTCTTAGCCACAGCAATCAGACGTGAAGAAAAAATAAAAGGAATCCAAATTGGAAAGGAGGAAGTGAAACTGTCATTATTCACAGATGACATGATATTATATATAGAAAACCCTAAAGACTCCATCAAAAATCTACTAGACTTAATAAATGAATTTGGCAAAGTAGCAGGATACAAAATTAACGTCAGGAAATCAATGGGATTCTTATACACCAATGATGAACTCACAGAAAGAGAAACTAAAAAATCAATTCCATTTACCATCGCGGCAAAAAAATTAAGATACCTAGGAATAAACTTAACCAAAGAAGTAAAGGACCTATTTGCAGAAAACTACAGGATATTGAAAAAAGAAATAGAGGAAGATATAAAAAAGTGGAAGCACATACCTTGTTCATGGATTGGAAGAATTAACATCATTAAAATGTCCATATTACCCAAAGCAATCTATAGATTCAATGCAATCCCCATCAAAATACCAGTGACATATTTCACAGAACTAGAACAAATATTTCAAAAGTTCATATGGAACCAAAAAAGACCCCGAATAGCCACAGCAATCTTGAAAAAGAAGGACAAAGTAGGTGGGATCACAATACCGGATATCAGGTTATACTACAAAACTACTGTAATCAAAACAGCCTGGTACTGGCACAAGAACAGGCAGATAGACCAGTGGAACAGAACAGAGAATCCGGAAATTGACCCAAGACATTATGCTCAATTAATATTTGACAAAGGCAGCAAGAGCATACAATGGAGTAAAGACAGCCTCTTTAATAAATGGTGTTGGGAAAATTGGACAGCTACATGCAAAAAAATGAAATAGACCATCAACTTACACCATACACAAGAATAAACTCAAAATGCATAAAAGACTTAAATGTAACTCGCGAATCCATAAAAATCCTAGAAGAAAATGTAGGCAACAAAATTTCGGACATCATACGCAGCAGAATCTTCACTGAAACATCACCTAAGGCAACAGAAACAAAGTGAAAAATGAATACATGGGACTACATCAAATTCAAAAGCTTCTGCACAGCAAAAGAAACAACCATCAAAACAGATAGGGCACCCACTCTATGGGAAAGCATAATTGCCAATGATACATCAGATAAGGGGTTAATCTCCAAAATATATAGAGTGCTCATACAACTCAACAAAAGGAAGACAAAGAACCCAATTAAAAAATGGGCAGAGGAACTAAATAGACACCTCTCCAAAAAGGACATACAAATGGCTAAGAGACATATGAAGAAATGCTCAACATCACTAATCATCAGAGAGATGCAAGTTAAAACAACTATGAAGTATCACCTCACACCTGTCAGAATGGCCGATCAACAAATCAACAAACAACAAGTGTTGGCGAGGGTGTGGAGAAAAGGGGACTCTATTACACTGCTGGTGGGAATGCAGACTGGTGCAGCCACTGTGGAAAACACTACGGTGTTACCTCAAAAATTTTAAAATTGAATTGCCATTTGACCCAGTGATCCCACTTCTAGGAATATACCCTAAGAAGCCTGAAACACCAACCAGAAAGAATACATGTACCCCCATGTTCATAGCAGCACTATTTACAATAGCTAAGATCTGGAAACAGCCCAAGTGTCCATCAGTGGATGAATGGATAAAAAAGCAGTGGTACATGTACACAATGGAGTACTACGCAGCTTAAGAAAGAAAGATCTCTTATCCTTTGAGACGACATGGAGGGACCTCGAGAGTATTATCCTAAGCGAAACAAGCCAAGCAGAGAAAGACAAATATCACATGATCTCACTTATTTGTGGAATATAATGAACATAACAGTCTGAGGAACAGGGTAGACCCAGAGATGTGGAAGTAGGGTATAGACTCATACCCCTCAGAGGAGGGAGTGGGGGGGGAGGGAGGAGATAAACCACAGAACTTATGCGCATGTATGCATAGCTGATGGACATGGACAACAGGGCTGGGGATGGGGTGGGGGGATGGGGAGGAGGGTGTCAATGGGGAAAAAAGGAGAAACATCTGTAACAAAAATAAATTAATAAAAAAAATAAATAAAATAAATAAATAAAAGAAAAGAAAAAGAAAAATAAAAAAAATAAAAACATATAGTTTTATTTTTTTTCTCTCTAATTCTACATTCCTGGCCTGCAGCAGATAATTGTAAGCAAAATACATTATATCATTTATTTACAAATACTTCAAATATAACATCTGATTATTATATATAAAGTCATTAAAAGTTATCAATATCACAAAATAATGTCAGTATTTAAAACTTTCTAATAGTCTCATAAGTTTTTATTACACTGGTATATTTAAATTATGATCAAATAATAGACAAATAAAAGCTAAAGGAGTTCATCACCAACAAACCAACATTACAAGAAATGTTAAAAGGATTTCTATACAAAGTAGAAAACAAGAGAGAGAGAGAGAGAAATATAATTATAAAGAAAAAATGGCAATAAATATATAGCTATAAATCATTATTTTAAATGTGAATGGACTAAATGTTCTAATCAAAAGACACAGGGTAGCTAAATGGAAGAATAAACAAGACATAAATACCTGCTGTCTACAAAAGACTAACGTCAGAACAAAAGATACACATAAACTGAAAGTAAAAGGATGGAAAAAGATATTTCATTCAAATGTAATTTAAAAAATGCTGCAGTAGCAATACTTATATCAGACAAAATAGACTTTTAAAAAAGTCTATAATAAGACAAAAAGAAGGACATTACATAATGATAAGAGAATTAATCCAACAAGAATATATAAACCTTGTAAACATTTATGTACTCAACATAAGAGTGCATACATATAAAGCAAATCTTGATTGTCATAAAAAGAGAGATAAAAAGTAATACAGTCATCATAGAAGATTTTAACACACCATTAACATCAATGGATAGAATATCAATGGGTAAATTTTCCAGACAGAAAATCAGCAATGAAATAGCAGCCTTACATGATGCATTAGATTAGTGGATTTAATTGAGATTTTTCAGAGCATTTTACCCAACGCAGAAAAATACACTTTTTTTTTTTAAAGTGAACATGGACATTTTCTAGGGTTAGGGTTAGGATATAAAAAAAGACTCAACAAATTTTAAAAGATTGAAATTATATCAAGCATCTTCTCTAGCCACAATTTTATAAAACTAGAAATCAATTACCAAAAAGAAAGAAAATAAAAATAAATGGACAAACACATGGAGGCTAAAGAATATCTTACTAAACAATGAATGGGTTAATAATGAGATCAAGAAAGAAATCAAAAGTTTCCTTGAGACAAATAAAAATAAACGACAAGACAACACAAAGTCTATGGGACACAATAAAAGCTGTCCTGAGAGGGCAATTCATAGCAATACAAGTCTACCTCAAGAAAAAAGAAAAATCTAAATAAACAATCCAACCTTACACCTAAAGAAAATAGAAAAGAACAACAAAGCTCAAAATGAGTAGAAGAAAAGAAATATTAAAGATGTGAGCAGAAATAAATGAAATACAGTTTAAATCAATTATTGAAACCAAGAGCTAATTCTTTAAAAAGATAAATAAGATTGATCAATTTGTAACCAAACTCATTAAAAAAAAAAGGAACCCCCCCAAAATACAATAAAAATGAAAGTAGAAAAATAACAAGTGACAACAGAGAAATACAAAAGATAATAAGGAAATATTATAAACAGCTATATGCCCAAATTGGGCAATCTGGAAGAAATGGATTGTTTCCTAGTAATAAACAAAGCTGGGGATGCGGTGGGGGGATGGGGAGGAGGGTGTCAATGGGGAAAAAAGGAGAAACATCTGTAACAAAAATAAATTAATAAAAAATAATAATTAAAAAAACATAAATAAAAAAAAAATAAAAACTGAATAAGGAAGAAACATAAAATCTGGAAAGACCAATTAAAACTAATAAAATTGAAGCAGTAATAAAAAAAACTCCCAACAAACAAAAGTCCTGGACTGGATAACTTCATAGTTGAATTTTACCTAATAGTCAAAGAAGAACTAACACCTATCCTTCTCAAACTATTCCAAAACGTTCAAAAGAAAAGAAGATTGCCACGCTCACTTGACAAAGTCAGCATTATTTTAATTTCAAAACCAGACAAAGGCACTACAAAGAGAAAAAATTATAAGCCAATATCCCTGATGAACGTAGATGCAAAAATCCTCAACAAAATAGTAGCAAACCAGACCCAACAATACATTAAAAAAGATCATACACCATGATTAAGTGGGATTTATTCTGGGTAAGCAAGGTTGGTACAACATTCACAAATTAATACACATGATACACCACATAAACAAAATGAAGGATAAAAATCACGTGATCATTTCAGTGAATGCAGAAAAAGCATTTGCTAAAATCCAAAACCTATTTATGATAAAAACTCTCAGCAAAGTGGAAATTGAGAGAACATACTTCGATGTAATAAAGGCCATATATGACAAACCCACAGCCAACATCATAATCAACAGGCAGAAACTAAAAGTGTTTACCTTTAAATCAGGTACAAGACAGGATGTCTACTTTCACCTCTCTTATTCAACATAATACTGGAAGACCTAGCCACAGTAATCAGAAAAGAAGAAGAAATAAAAGGCAGTCAAATGGAAAGGAAGATATAGAACTGTCATTTCTTGCTGATAATATGACACCATATAGAGAGAACTCTAAAGATTCCACTCGTAAACTACTAGAACTACATTCAGTAAAGCAGCAGGAAACAAAATAAATATTCAGAAATCATTTGCATTTTTTATACACCAATAACAAACTATCAGAAAGGAAAACTAAGCTCTGGCTGGTTTGGTTCAGTGATTAGAGCATCAGTCTGCGGACCAAAGGGTCTCAGGTTCAGTTCCCAGTCAATGGCACATATCTGGGTTGCATGTTTGATCCCCGGCCCTGGTGGGGGTTGTGTGGGAGACAACTAATCGATGTGTCTCTCTTACATTGATGTTTCTCTCCCTCTCTCCCTCCCTCCTTTCCACTATGTCTAAAAATCAATTGGAAAATATCCCAGGGTAAGGATTAAAAAGAAAAGAAAAGAAAAGAAAAAAAAAGGGAAACTAAGAAACTAATCCCATTTATAATTCCTTTAAAAAACAAACAAACAAAAAAACCCACCTTGAAATAAATAAATTTAACCAAGGATGTAATTTAAATAAATTTAAATAAATTTAACCAAGGATGTAAAAGACCTGTACTCAGTAATTTATAAGACAATGAAGAAAGAAATTGAAGATACAAATAAATGAAAGCACATACCACACTCATGGATACAAAGAATTTACATCATGAAAATGTCTATACTACTCAAAGCAATCTATAGATTCAATGCATTCCCTATCAAAATATCAATGACATATCTCACAGAACTAGAATACATAATCCAAAAATGTATATGGAACCACAAAAGACCCTGAATAGCCACAGTAATATTGAGAAAGAAGAACAAAATTGGAGGTATCACGTTACTTGATATAAAACTATATGAAAGATATTTTACCCTATGATATGACATGGAGGGATCTGGAGAGTATTATGCTGAGCAAATTAAGCCAGTCAGAGAAAGACAAGTATCACATGATCTCACTTGTTTATGGAACATCATGAACAAAATAAGCTGTTGATCAACTTAGATCCAGAGTCATGGAAGTAGAGAACAGACTGATACCTCAGAGGGATAGGGGGTGGGAGGGGTGGGAAGAGATAAATCAAAGAACTTATATGCATATATGCACAACTGATGGACACAGACATTAGGGTGGGAGTTTGGGGGAGGGGGTCAATGTGGGGAAAAAGGGGGACATCTGTAATACAACAATTTTAAAAAAGTGTAAGACAATGCCATAGAAATCAAAACAGCATGGTACTGGCATAAAAACAGACATATAGATCAATGAAACAGAATAGAGAGCCCAGAAATTAACCCATGCCTATATGGTCAATTAATAGTGTTCGACAAAGGTGGTAAGGACATACAATGGGTTAAAAGTGGCCTATTCAATATATGGTGCTGGGAAAATTGCCACACATACGTGCCAGAAATAATGAACCTTGACCACCTTCTCACAACATACACAAGTCTAATTTCAAAATGGATTAAACACTTTAATATAAGCCTCAAATCATAAAACTCCTAGAAGAAACAATAGGCAGTAAGATTTCTGACATGTCTCATAACAATATATTTTTCTGATATAACTCCTCAGGCAAGGAAAACAAAAGAAAATATAAACAAATGGGACTACATCAAACTAAAAAGGTTTTGTATAGCAAAGGAAAACAACAAAATAAAAAGACAATGTACTGAATGGGAGAACATATTCATCAATGATGTATTGGATAAGGGGTTAATTTACAAAATATATAAAAAACTTATACTACTCAACACCAAGAAGACAAACAACCCAATTCAAAAAATAGTCAAAGGACCTGAATAGACATTTCTCCAAAGAGGACATACAGATAGTCAATAGACTTATGAAAAGATGCTCAACATCATTAATTATCAGAGAAATGAAATTAAAAACACAATAAGATATTACCTCACACCTGTCAGAATGGCTGTCATCAATAAGTCAACAAAAACAAGTATTAATGAGGATGTGGAGAAAAGGAAGCCCTTATGTTCTGCTGGTGGGATTGTAAATCTGTACAGCCACTATGAAAAACAATATGGAGTTTCCTAAAAAAATTAAAAGGAGAACTACCACATGACCCAGCAATTCTACTTTTGGTTATTTATCTGAATAATCCAAAACAGTAATTCGAAAAGATATATGCATCCTTATGCTCATTGAAGTGTTATTTACAATAGCCAAGACATAAAAGTAACCTAAGTGTCCAGCAGTAGACAATTGGATAAACAAGAAATGATACATATATACAATGGAATAACACTTAGCCATCAAAAAGAATGAAATCTTACCATTTGCAACAGCATGGATTGGCCTAGAGGGTATTATGCTAAGTGAAATAAGTCAGTCAGAGAAGATAAACACCGTAATATTTGCACCTATATGTGGAATCTACAGAATAAAATAAATGGACAAACAAAATTGAAACAGACTCGTTGATCACAGAGAAAGACAGATGGCTGCCATGGGGGAGGTGCTTTGGGGGAGTCGATGTAAAAGATGAAGACATTAAGAAATATAAATGGGTAGTTACAAAATAATCATGGGGATATAAAGTACAGCATTAAAAACATGGTCAATAATATTGTATAGTGTGAGGTGGGTACAGGAAATATCGAGGGGGGGGCACTTTGTAAAATATGTGACTCTCTAATCACTATGCTGTACACCTGAAACTAATACAAAACAATACTGAATGGAAACTGTAATTGAAAAATAGAATTGAAAAAATATGACCCAACTGTAAGTGATTTACAAGAAACCCACTTTAAATATAAAACACGTATAGATAAAATGTAAATAGATGGAGAAAAATATACTATGCTAATACTCAAAATAAAGCAGGAGTAGCTATATTAACTTCAGACACAGCAAAATTCAAAGTAAATAAAAATATACAGGATAAAAAAAGGCACTGTATAAAGACAAAAGGATCAATTCTTGCCATGTATGGACCTAAAAACAGGTCATCAAAATATTTGAGACAAAAACTGATAGAACTGAAGAAGATAAACCAATCCACTATATATGAGATTGAACTCAGCAACACCACTAACCAATATGATATAATTGATATCTGTAGACTACCTTGTCCATCAGAAGCAGAGTTAACTTTATCTTGGGCTCACATGGAGAATTTAGCACAATAGATCTCATTCAAGATCATAAAACACACCATAACAAATCTAAAAGAAAGTAAATCATATAATTTCTACTTTCAGAGCACAATGGAACTAAATAAGAAATCAATAACAGAAAGATAACAGGAAAATCCCCAAATATGTAAAGATTAAATAATACACACCTATGTAACATATGAGTCAAAGAAGAAATCTCTAAAGAAATTAAAACATTTTTTAAACTAAAGGAAAATAAAAATATAATCAAAATTTGTGAGATGCAGTGAAAGTAGTGCTCAGGGGGAAATTTATAGTGTTAAGTGCATATATTAGAAAAGAAGAAAGTTTTAAAATAAGTAATCTAAGTTTTCACCTTAGGAAACTAGAAAAATAAGAGCAAATTAAATCTAAAGTAAGCAGAAAAAAAGAAAATATAATTAAAGCAGGAATCAATGAAAACATAAAATCAATAGAGGAAATCAATGATATCAAAAGTTAGTGCTTGAAAAAGATCAGTAAAAACAACAAGACTTTAGTAAAGCTAAGGAAAGAAAAGACAGGACACAACTGACTAATTTCAGAAATGAAAGAGGGACCATCACTACAGCTCCCATCAAGTGAAAAGGATAATAAAAATTACAATGCTATGCCCACAAATTTGATAACATAATCAAAATAGACCAATTCTTTGGATGACACAATGTGAAAAAAATAACTCAAGAGAAAGAAATGATTTGAAAATGCCTGTTTCTATTAAAGAAATTGAATTAATAATTGATACTCTTCAAAAAGACAGAGCACAAAAGTCCAGATGAAACCTAGCAAATTCAGCAAAACACTTAAGGAAAAAATTATCCACTTCTCTACAATCTCTTTCAGCATTTAGTAACAGAGGGAATACTTTCTAATTCATTCTATGAAATCAGCATTACCCTAGTACCAAAAATAGACTAAACACTAGACCAATATATCTCATGAACATAGATGCAAAAATCTTCAATAAAATATTTAAAAATTTAATCCAATAAAGTATTAAAAAAATTATACACTGTCCTCCCTTCAGTAGCAAATACACTAAAAAGAATTATATACCACAACCGAGTTGTATTTATTTCAGAACAGCAAGGCTGGTTCAACATTAGAAAATCAATTTCTGTAATCCATCACATCAACAGGCTAAAAAAGAAAATCACATTATTATATCAATAGATGTAGAAAAAGTATTTGACAAAATACAACACCCAATCATGACAAAAACCCTTAGAAAACTGGGAATAGAGAGAAACCTTTTCATCTTGGAAATGCTATCTACAGAAAAACAAACAAACAAAAATGTATAGCTAACATTATAGTCAAAGGTCAGAGATTCAAATCGTTCCACTAAGATCAGATACAGGGCAAGAATATATCCTCTCATCACTCTTATTCAACATTTTATTGCAAGTTTTTGCTAATACAGTAAGGCTGAGGGAAAAAAAGAGAAGGAAATAAAAGGTACACAGATCACATAGAAGAACATAAAACTATATTTGTTCTCAAATAATATGATGGTCTATGTAGAAATTCAGAAAGAATTGACCAAAAGAATTCTTCTGGAACTAATGAACAATTATAGCAGATTGGAGGACATAAGGTTATGGGCTTTCCTGAAAAAGTGAAACTCTTGCAAGTATTGCAAATAAGTATCTTTGTAGTGTTTCCTGAAAATAGTCTGTATATTTGTGTGATTCTAAGATAAATAACTTCAATCTGAATGAAGGGAATTAGGAAGGGTGTGTGTGTGTGTGTGTGTGTGTGGGTGGGTGTGTGGGTGTGTGTGTGTGATTACGGTTTTGGGTATCATTTTTCCAGTTAAGAGAACGTGTATGTATTGTGCTAATAACTGACTCTTAGTTTAGATTTCGTCAAGTATTCTCCGTAACTTATGGTTTATTTTATTTATGCTAGTTTTCTTGCTTCTTGTTATTTTGGCAGAATTTTAATATTAAAAAATATAGTTTCTTTTGTGTCCAGAAAATTGGAAATAAATGAAGAGCAGGATGATAAAAAATATATTGAAATGGCGTGGGATACATATTTTAGTAAGATATATCACTACAAGGAGCAACAATGAATTATGGTAACTTTAAAAATGACAAGAATGACTACTGATGTGTGTCCAAGGTGTAGCATTCATTTTGTTTTGTTGTATATTAATCTACACATAAGAAACCAACAGAGCGTAAATTTTAAGAAGTGGCTACTTAAGGCAAAATTGAGAAATGAAGCACCTGTTACTGTAATTCAATATGAGAATATGTTATTTTCTAAGCTACTTTAAGATAATTAAGACTCCTCTGTACTGAACTATCACTATGGATGCATAAAAATGCATTTGCTTTAAGTTTAAAATAATGCCAATATTTGATCATTCTCTGACAATTGGATTAATAGAGGCCAAACCTGAACAAATGGGGCATAAAAATATTTTAAATTAAAGCAGCAGAATTTCAGATTGGAAGAGGCTCTAGGGATGTCCTTGTCCAGTCTCCTTATTTTACAGGCAGGAAAGCTGGGCCCAGGGATTTTAGACTACAGCTTTCACAATGTCATTGAATTAGAAAAGGGCTCCAGTATTGGAGCCCACCACTGGCTTTGCACTAAAGAATTATATGTGTTCTTGAAATGTATACTATTCAAACACTGAAGAAAGGCTGAACCATAATTAAGAGCTGTACTCTTTGAAAACTTAGATACAAACATTTTTGCTGACTTTCATTTCCCACCAAGCCTCACCATCCCCAGGAAGACTAAAGTTCACTGTGTATGGGCTTATATAACTCTTTGTAATGTTTATTACGGTTTTTAACCACAGTTTGCAATTGTTGTTTGTTCGTCCATCTCTCCAAGGCAGGGAACACACTGAGGAATGGAACTCTGTGTGTGTGTGTGTGTGTGTTTCACGTATATATTCTCAGTAACAAGTATATATACACATGCAAAGATGGACTCAAGAATAAACTATTAGTAAATGTATTATACATAAGGCAATATTCTTAAAATAAATCATTATTTAGTAATACTTTATTTGACCCAATAGGACTTCTATCAATTATAAAACAGCTGTTAAAGCATCAGGTTTCTGTGGGTTAGCAATAATAATATTGCTGTTCAAAATTTAAATCAGAATTCTGATTGTGATCTGGATGTGAATGAAAGCTCCTGAGATAGCTTTGCAACTGTCAGTCTTGACTCCTTTGCCTTTATCTATGTATCCCACAACTTGAAGACCAAGTTTGACACCCCCCTTTTTTTGGTAACCAGTAACTCTTTTAGATTTGGGGGCTCTATCATGTCTGTCTGTCACAACTACTCATTCCTGCCATTGTGGTAGTGTTCCCTGTCTGTTTGTCAGGACTCAATGCTGCCAATGTAGCCTGAAAGCAGCTACAATTGATATGTAAACAAATGAAGGCAGCTGCATTCCAGTAAAATATTATTTACGAAAACAGGTGGCAGAGGACTATATCTGGCCATGGGCTATAGTTGTACAAACGATGCTTTAAGTAATTAAACAGCAACTGAGCATGAAAAATATCTTACAAAGTCCTTTTTGTTCTGCTTATTCTACACATTAGAGACAATATTATTAAAAATATACCAGGAGAGAGACTGAGATAATTTTCCTTTTCTCGAGAAAGTAAACTTTTAGAAACATTGCCACATCACATTTTTACTTTAACCAGAAATATCAGTTGCTACCTATACTCTCTCATAGCACATTGCCCATGCCTTTATAGCAAGTCCATGATGCCAAAAGGTGCCTGAAAGTAATTAGAAAACAAATACTCAGGCTCAAAGCTAAACTCGTTGATCTAGTAGTCACGATTAATATGAACATCTTTCCATGACAATGAACTAAGATATTTCTGTATTATTGTGGATGAATAGTTCACAAACCACCTAAATGCCAATTAAACTATAATCTCATGAAAGTATGACTGTAATGCAATTATATTTTAGTGAATATAATTTCAATCATTTAAACTATACCCATTGCAGACCTAAATGGTAGCTGGATGGAAATAGTGAGCATAATGGTCAGCATTTTCCTGCATGACGCTAAGGGGGGAAGCTCAGAAGCTGTGACTTGTTTTCCCTATTCAGCTGTAAAAGCCCCTATGGATTCGTAAGGAAAACATCCTCCTACAACTTCAATTGCTTACATCAGAAGAAAAACAACTACGTTCTTAGCAATCTACCTAGTAGGTAAATAGTATTCAATTGATGATAATGTTTAACAGCTTTTATGAATAAAATAATAAAGACAAGATCTGCTTTGTAGCCTTTAAAATCTTAATATCAAAGATTGTTTGAAAAGTTTAAAAATTAAATGAAAGTCCTGTTAAATTTTTAATTCCTTAATTTTTCCACATTAGAATTCACAAAGGAGATTAATAATGAATTCAACTGAACCATGTGAAATGACTAATATTTGCTCCTTGTGATATAAAGAAATGACAGTATCATGTAATTCAATTTATAATCTTAAGTAATCCTTCAGACAACCTTATATAATAGGAATTGATCCCACTTGACAGACAAAGAAAATAATGCTGAGCAGAAGCTAACATCCCTATGCTCATCACAGTACTGAAAACTAAAATATTTTATTTTGTTAAATATTACAGGTAATGAAAGCTGAATGTATACCAAGTGTTCTTCTAAGTATGAGTACATAGGAATAGATAAATTCAGCTCTTCACCTCTTTTATATGATACATCTCTCTTCTTTTTTTTTTTCCTTTTAATTCTCCTTTCCAATGTATCTCTGAAGAAAAATGATTCTAAATTCGATATTATCTGTATCTAAGGATTGTCCTTTGGAGATTTATTGCTACTTTTGTAAACTCCAATGCCTACAATTTTCAAATGTAAAAGGATGTCTTTAAAACCTGATTGTGCCCTAGCCAGTTTGGCTCAGTGGTTAGAGTGTCAGCCTGTGGACCAAAAGGTCAGAGGTTCAATTCCAGTCAAGGGCACATACCTGGGTTGCAGGTTTGATACTCAGCCCTGGTGGGGGCTGTGTGAGAGGCAACCGATCGATGTGTCTCTCTCACATTGATGTTTTCCTCTCTCTCCCTTCCTCCCTTCCAATCTATCTAAAAATCAATGGAAAAAATATCCTTGGGTGAGGATTAACAAAAAAATTAATTAAAATAAAATTTGATTGCAGGATTTATGGTAAAGCAGTCCTTATTGACCTTTCATCACTGACCTACAGTGTAGAAAAGTATCAACCAAAGCACTGGTCAGTTAGATGGAAATCAAATCTAAAAGTCTTTAACAGTTTAACATTAGAAATGTGTTCTTTTTGTAAAGTAAGAGTGTATGCTAATTAGTATCTGTGTGATCCTCTAGTAAACTCTCCATCCTTCCCCTCCCTGCTGTGTCTCAGGCGGCTGACCTCAATGGGCCATTGGCCAGCAGAGTCTGGATGAGAGGAGGTTTCAGCAGATTTGAGGGTAAGAAAAGAGAGGTTTTGTTTATTTCCTCAAAACTTCTCCTACAGCCAACAAACAATCATAAGAGAGTGGTTGTCCGATCTGTATCAAACACCACAGCAGCGCTATGTGGGTGGCCCCATGCTTTTAGGACCCCAGAGTTCCTGCAATAGCTGCCTGTTTTGCTTTGTCAGGGCAGGGGTGGTAACAGCTTTATACTGTTCAAAAGCCTGGATACATCATCAAACCTTGTTTACTCTTTTTTTTTTTTTTTAATATGCTTTATTGATTTTTTAGAGAGAGATTGAAACATCCATGTGAGAGAGAAACTTTAATCTGCTGCCTCCTACATACCTCCTACTGAGGATCAAGCCCACAACCAGGGCATGTGCCCTGACCTGGAATGGAACCGGGACCTCTCAGTCCATAGGATGATGCTAAAACCACTGAGCCACACTGGCCAGCCTAACCTTGTCTACTCTCTTAACTCTGACAATACCTCATCACTTTTTACAACTCTCTTTAATTACCACTCCATTATACAAAATACATATATAACAGTGTGACATATATATATAAAATCATTGTGTCCCAAAATTCATTTACTTTATGGTACTAATTCATTAATCTCAAAAGAAACTGAAATGTATAACCAGAATTCCTACTTAATAATTCACAGAGAAAAATATTTTCTCTTCTTGTTAAAAGAATGGCTATGGGCCCTGGCCGGTTTGGCTCAGCGGTTAGAGCGTCGGCCTGCGGACCAAAGAGTTGCAAGTTTGATTCTGGTCAAGGGCACGTACCTCAGTTGTGGTTCTTCCCTGGCCCTGGTCGGGTCATGCAGGAGGCAACCAGTCGATGTGGCTCTGTCACATTGATGTTTCTCTCTTTCTCTCTCTCTCTCTCCCTCCTACTCTATCTGATGATAAATAGAAAAAAATATCCTCAGGTGAGGATTAAAAAAAAAGAAGAAGAATAGCTAATGGGTATCTAACTTTGTCAACATCCAATTTGAAACTCTAATAAATATTACCAATTCATTCAGCAAATGAGTTTATTTCAATCTTAAAAAAATAAAAATTTCTTTTAAGATTTTTTGAAACTTCAATTTATTTATTTATGTTAATGATTACCACAGTGATTGGTAGGAGTACATACTCAATAATTTGGTGGAAGCGGGGATGGAGGGATAAGTGCTGATGGAAAATAAAATAAAATAAAGAAATAATAGTCCAGCCCGGCCAGTGTGGCTCAGTGGTTAAGTGTCAACCCATGCACCAAAAGGTCGCTGGTTTGATTCCCGGTCAAGGTACATGCCCATGTTGTGGGCCCGATCCCCAGCGGGGGGCATGCAGGAGGCAGCCAATCGATGTTCTCTCCAAACGATGTTTCTATTTCTCACTCGCCTTACCTCTCTCTCTAAAAATAAAGAAAAAAGATTTAAAAAAAAGAAAAAGAAATAATAGTCCAGCCAGTGTGGCTCAGTGGACTGAGTGTCATCCCATGGACAGAGAGGTTCTGGTTCGATTCCCAGTCAGGGCACAAGCCGAGGTTGCAGACTCAATCCCCAGTAGTGGGTGTGCAGGAAGCAGCCTATGGACGTTTCTCTCACATTGATGTTTCTCTCTCTCTCTCCTCTCTCTCTCTCTCTCTCTCTCTCTCTCTCTCTCTCTCTCTCTCTCTCTCTCTCTCTGTCTCTCTCTCTCTCTCTGAAGATAAATGGGAAAATATCCTCAGGTGAGGATTTAAAAAAAAAAAAGCAATAGTATCAATAGTTATAAGGTAGATAATTACTCTTATAGCAACATTTCAATTTCCTCCCATCCATGGATTCATATTTTTCAAGTACTTAAACTGAAATGTCCCTCAACTTTTATGTATTATTCTATCCTTAACAATATTCTAAACTGAGAGATCACACATTAAAAATGATTTAACATTAGTTTAACTTTTTGGTTCTCTTCAAATGCCATTTAAGAGAATTATACAATGTAAAAGTATTCTATTTTCTAATTGCATAAATATTTTTGTTGTAAGCATTAACGACAGGTTACAAAAACGAACCTAAATTGCCAATATAACCCATAACACTAATTTCTGTAGTTTTAATGTTTTCCTGTATTTTTCATACTGTCATATATTGACATGCCATTTCATGACACTAATAAGACAAATTTAAAAAGAATAATAATCATTATTTAAAAAATTCAGTTCTAACAAACATAAAACAAGTACCATAAAAATAAAATGCTAATATTCTGTACTTCCACTAATCAAATCTTCTCACAATTTAACCTGAAATTATATACTTATACACTCCCTAAACTTGGGTAAATAACATTCTCTGCATTCTTTTCTAAAGTGGGTTAGAGATGCTAAAACATCAATGTTAACAGACTTCCTGGAAATTATCTATATAAATTCATTTCTTCCATGTATTTCTATTCCTACGGCTGCAAAGTACCTCAAATTGGGTGGCTTAAAATAATAAAAACTGATTGTCTCACCGTTCTGGAGGCTATATGTCCAAAATCAAGGTGGCAGGTGGCAAGTTTGGTTTTTCAAAGGGCTTTGACAGTTAAATATTTAATGCCCCTCTTATAACATACAGTAGTGCCAGGCATTCCTTGACTTATCACTCTAATCCTCTGTCTTCACATATTATTCTCCCTATATCTCTCTTCATATGGCCATCATCTTATAAAGAATTAGGAACCCACCGAACTTCAGTATGACCATATTTCAACTAATTATATCTTCATTGACCTTGTTTCCAAATAAATCACATTCTGAAGTACTGGAATTTAGAATTGCAACATACCTTTTTTGAGAGATACATTTCCAACTCATAACACTTATTTTAGAATTTTACATCTTAATTAATGTATTTTACATATTCTTAATCCATTATCATGTATTTTATTTAAAAATGTTCTACTGTCCTCAAGCACTAAATTCAATTTGTGAATCCCTGATTTTTAATAGAAAATATCAATCTTTTTTAAAATATGTTTTTATTGATTTTTTGGAAAGAGGGATAGAAACATCGATCTGAGAGAGAAACATTAACCGGTTGCCTCCTGCACATCCCCTACTGTGGATCAAGCCCACAACCCAGTCATGTGCCCTGACTGGAATCAAACCAGTGACCTCTCTGTGAATGGGAAGATAGTCAACTAACTAAACCACACTTGCCACACCAGAAAACGTCAATCTTGATGGTATAAAATAAGTAAATGCCATTTGGTGCAAATTTCCTAAAATTCTCTATAATCTGTACTTCATTTTCTTCATATTCAGCCCATTGCCACATTGTCTTTGTTCAGAGGAAGAAAAATATTCTTCCATCTACAGATGATTCTTTCACCTATATATTGACTCTATTTCCTCATAACCTCTCCAAGTGTTTAACTTATCAGTGATTTTTTTCACATAATCACCCTCTCCCTCTAAACATCTATTAATACAAAATTCTCAGATCTTCTAAAGTAATACTGTTTCCCACTATTGCTATTCTTTTATAAATATTTAGGAGACAAATTCTACTAAAATGAAGTCAATAAACACTACGCAACTTTCTCACTTACCAGTCATTGCACATCAACATGAAATTCGCTTTGACCTTATCAATCTGCTGACTGAAAGTTTGCTTTAAAGTATCACCATTCCTTGAACTGAAAAATCCAACGGTCTTGCTATAGCCTTCATCTTCCTAAAATTCTCCCTAGAAGTTTTTGTTGAAAAGGACTTTTCCTAGAAATTATTTTTATCTTGGGCCTTATGATTATTTTTTCTTACCATTTCTTCTATATTATTTTGAAAATTGAATTTAGAGAGAGAGGAAGGGAGAAGGAGAAACTTTGATGAGTGAGAACCATTAATAAGCTGCCTCCCACATGTCCCCTACTGGGAATCGAGCTCACAACCTGGACATGTGCCCCAACTGGGAATCAAACCAGCAACCTCTTGGTGCACGGGGTGACACTCAAACAACTGAATCACACAGGCCAGGGCTCTTCTATATTCTTCATTGACTCTGTTTTTTTCCCCCTCCTTTTACCTTCTAAATGTTGGTGTTGTTTTTTATTTATTTATTTATTTTTTACTGATTTTAGAGAGAGAGGAAGGGAGAAAAAGAGAGAAATAGAAACATTGATGAGAGAGAACATCGATTGGCTGCCTCCCTGCATGCCCCCCACTGGAGATCGAGCCCACAACCTGGGCATGTGCCCTGACTGAGAATAAAACTGGCAACCTCTTGGTACATGGGTCAATGCTCAACGTGAGCCCAGCAATGTTCATGTTTTTTTTCTTTTTAATTTTATCCTTGGCTCCATTTCCTTCTGTCATTGAAGTCACTGCTTTTTTAAAAAAATAATTATCTAATAATTTAAAAAATTAATTATCTAATAATTAACTGTACCATATATCAAAATATTCCTGGAAACCAGAATAACATACTCTTTACCAAGGTAACAGTTTCTGTTTTCTCTCTTCAGCTTCTATTTTTTGTGTATCTTCAGTTATTTTTTGTGTATAGGTCTGTTTCTACAGTAGAACATGATCCCTTTAAGAGAAACGTCATTTTATTCTTGTCTATGTAAATTCCCAGCAAGAGTTTTACTAGAGTGGTATTTAAAACTGCATGTCCTGAGATCTCTTCATAAAGTTGTGTGTACTAAACTCACTGATTCTAATCCTAATTTTACTGAAATAACAAGAGTAAATAAACAGTATCTAAAAACAGCACACTAATTTTAATAATTTGCTTCCCAAAGAGGGCTTTCTTTTCCTTGGCTGTATATCACTAAAAAAGACCGATCAATTAAAAATTTAAAACATAAGGTTACTTCTGATAAAGTAAACATATGACATAATTTATTTTCCAGCATATTACTATAAGCACATATGAAAGTATATTTACCAAATGTTTTTATAATTGACAGGTTATTACAGACTACATTATGTGCTTTATTTTTAATGATTTTTTATGATAAATATGTAGGAAAACTACTGTAGCTTGTTTATGCATTTTGAATACTTAAAATAAGATTTTATAATTTTAAGTTGTGATAATGTTTTCAGTTAAGTGTTTTTGATCATTTCTTGTACCCAGCATTTCATGTGACTTTATACCATGAAATACTGTTTTAACTGGACTTCTAATCAAGATGGCAGAGTAGGTAAACATTGTGTTCTCCTCCTCCTATGACTACAGCAAAATTAGAACTAAGTTATAGAATAGCCACCCTGGAGAACCACCTGAAGACTAGCTGAACAGACTCCTATAACTAAGGATATAAAGAAGCAGCCACATTGAGACTGGCAGGAGGGGTGGAGATGTGAAACAGGCTGATCCCACACCCATGTGTGGCGGTTAAGAATTGTGAGAGGCAAATACTATATGATTTCACTTATATGTGCAATATAATAAACAAAATGAACAAACAAACAAAATAAAAACAGACTCATATACAGAAAACAGACAGAGTTATCAGAGGGGTGTTTGGGGTGGTGAACACACAATGCAATATACAGATGATGTATTATAGAATTGCACACTTGAAACCTATACAATTTTATTAACCCAATGTCACATCAATAAATTCAATAACAATTTTTTAAAAAACAGTAAAAAGAAATATCTCACATTGAGTCCCCCTTGAGGAGCAAGAATCCCACTCTCACATTGCACTCCCCAACCTAGACCACTAGCATAGGGAACAGGAGACCCCACAACATCTGGCTTTAAAAATCAGCAGAAAGCCAGGCCAGTGTGGCTCAGTGGTTGAGTATCAACCCATGCACCAAGAGATTGCCTGTTTGATTCCCGGTCAGGACACATGCCCAGATTGTAGGCCAAAAACCCAGTGGGGGTGTGCAGGAGGTGGCCAATTAATGTTCTCTCTCATTGATATTTCTCTCTCTCTCTCTCTCTCCCTCTCCCTTCCTCTCTCTAAAACCAATAAAGAAAAAATATATATATTAAAAAAAAATCAGTAGGAATTGTGTCAGGTGAGATGGAGGGCTTCTAGAGTCCCAGGTGTTACACTTTTGTTTTCCCCCTGGGGTGCTACTCTTAAAGTGCCCATGCATGTGCTCAATGATGGACACACTCACTCTGAGATATAGCACTCAGGCAATAGCTTGAAAAGCACCAGGGACATATGGGGAAAAACTGAATTGTTTGACATCAAAATGAAGGGTGGAAGGGAAGCTCTGGCCAGGACAGAAGTGTGGTCAGGTTCCCCTGTTCCTTTGTTGAACTCTCACCCCATACAGAGCTAGCAGGTGGGTACCATTGTTCCTTTATTAAGCCCTCTTCCCATATACCAAGCAGTCAAGTGCCACTATTCCTTTGCTGAGCCATACTGCCACCCAGCCTGCAGTAACAGGTGGGCACCAAATTTGAGTCTCTATCAAACTGGCTAACACCTCTCACCTCACCCGGGTGATTTCCTGAAAACCCACCCACCCAACTTATACATAGGCCCTAACCTCTTTCAGCATCTGTCTCTAATAGGTAGCCAGGCTTAGACCATGCTACAGACTTCCCTAAAATATCTAAGAGATCTACAAACTCCAAACAACCAGTGGGTGGTCTTGACATGCTCTATACTTCTTTCTAAGTGGCACTCAGCCCAGCAACAGTGGCAGCTGGTCTAAGTGTGCAGCATAGCCTCCTCCAGGTGCCTCCAAGCCTGGTATAAGCAGCTACCAACTTCAGATCACATTGTACCTGTTACTAGGTATTCCTGTGCTGGACACAGGCAGCAGCTGATCTAAGCACTCACTGAAGCTCCTCCCAAAAGGCCAAAGAACCAACACACATGGTGGCCAGCTTCAGAACACACTAGAGTACCAATGAATTAGCTCCACACATGACACATTCAAAGGGTGGGCCCAGGAGGCACTAGAGCCTTACTAAAGTGAATCCCACACCATCTGCTATAGTTACTGCCAGTCTGCCTGAAGGTAACTCACACCCACTGATGTGCCATAAACAATCAAGTTTCAACTACAACAGAGGTCACAAACAACCCCCACAAGTGACAACCATGACTCAAGAAACCAAAAAGACTGTGTCACTGGGCCCCAAAGGATATCTACTACATGAGAAAACCCTGTCAAGTGTGGGAGATTTAGGATATCTACCTAATGTGTAGAAACAAACACAGGGATAGAGCCAAAATAAGAAGACAAAAACTTCCCCAAACAAAGAACAGCACAAAACTCGAGAAAAAGAATTAAGCAACATGGAGACAAGCAATCAATGAGATGCTGAGTTCAAAACACTGGTTATCAGGATACTCAACAAACTTAGGGAAAAAATAAACTCAGTGAGAACTTCAACAAAGATATAGAAAACATAGAAATGGACATAGAGCCCTGGCTGGGTGACTCAGTTGGTTGGATTGTAATTATCCTTTACACCAAAAGATCACAAGTTTGATCCTCAGTTGGGCCGTGTACAGGAGGCAACAAGTTGATGTTTATCTCTGACATTGATATTTCTCTCTCTCTCCCTTCTTCTCCCTCTAAAAATCAATTAAAAAAAAAAAAAAACAAACCCAGCCCTGGCCGGTTTTTCTCAGTGGTTAGAGTGTCGGCCTGCAGTCCAGAGAGACCCGGGTTCGGTTCCCACTAAGGGCATGTACCTCCGTTGCAGTTTGTCCCCAGCCCTGGTTGGTCATGCAGGTGGCAGCCACTCGATGTGTCCCTTTCACGTCGATGTTTCTCTCTCTCTCTCTTTCTCTCCCTCCCACTCTATCTGAACAAAAAACGAAAAAATGTCCTCGGGTGAGGATAGAAAAACAAAACAAAAAAACAAAAACAAAAACAAAAATATATCCTCAAGTTAAGATAAAAAAAATGTAGATAGAATACATTTTTAAAAATCAAAGCCTTGGCCAGTTTTGCTCAGCGGTTAGAGCATCAGCCCTCAGACCAGAGAGTCCTGGGTTCAGTTCCCGCTAAGGGCACGTACCTCAGTTGCAGTTTGTCCCTGGTTGGGTTGTGTGGGTGGCGACCAATTGATGTGTCTCTCTCACATCAATGTTTCTCTCTCTCTCTCTTCCTCCCTCTCTCCTTCCCGCTCTATCAAAAAAAAAAATCATAAATGAAGAATACAATAACTGAAATAAAGAATACACTATAAGAATCAACAGCAGAATAGATGAAGCAGAAAATCAAATCAGTAAGTTGGAAGACAATGTAGCAAAACACAGCTAATCAGAAGAGCACAAAAACATGTGTGAAAACATTAATAGTTTAAGGGACCTGTGGGACAGCATCAAGTGTAATAACATTTACATCATAGGGGTACCAGTAGAAGAAGAAAGACAGCAAGGGGTTGGACACCTATTTAGAGAAATAATGACTGAAGGGGGATAGGCAGGACTGGATGAAGGAAGGTGAAGGGATTAGTCAAAGAATATATATGCATAACCCATAGATACAGACAACAGTGAGATAATGGCCAGAGGGAAGGTGGGGAAGGGGCTGGGTGGAGGTGGGCAAAGGGGGTGTGGGAATGATGACATGTGTAATGGTGTCAACAATAAAAATAAAGTTAAATTAAAGAAATGCTGACTGAAAACTTCCCTAAACCTGGCAAAGAAAATTGACATACAAGTCCAAGAAGTGCAGAAAGTCAAATACAAGATGAACTCAAAGACACCCACACCAAGATACATCATAATTAAAATGCCAGAGGTAAAAGTAAAAGAGAGAATTTTAAAGTAAGCAAGAAGAAAGCATTTAGTTACCTACAAGGGAGCTCCCATAAGACTGTCAGCTGATTTATCAACATACATTTTGCAGGCCAGAAAAGATTGGCACAAAATATTCAAAGTGATGTAAAGCAAGAGCCTACAACCAAGATTACTCTACCCAGAAAGGCTATCATTGATCACTGAAGGAGAGATAAAGAACTTCCCAGACAAGAAAAAGCTAAGGAAGTTGATAACCATAAAATTAATATCACAACAAATATTAAATGGTCTTGATTAAGAAGAAAAAAAGAAAAAAAGGAAAATATGAATAATAAAATGGCAAGAATAACATACTTATCAATAATTGCTTTAATTGTAAATGATTAAATTCTCCAATCAAAAGATATAGGAGGGCTAGCCCGCTGGTGTGGCTCAGTGGTTGAGTGTTGACCCATGCACCAAGAGGTTGCTGGTTCGATTCCCAGTCAGTGCACATGCCCAGGTTTCAGGACTGATCCCCAGTAGGGGGCATGCAGGAAGCAGCCAATCAGTATTCTCTCTCATCAATGTTTCCATCTCTCTCCCCCTCTCCCTTCCTCTCTCTCTAAAATAAAGAAAAAATATTAATAATAAAAAAAGATATAGAGAGCTAAATGAATAAGAGAATAAGACCCATACATATGATGCCTATAAGAGACACACATAGACTGAATAAAAGACACACACAGACTGAAAGTAAAGGTGTGGAAAATATGTTTCATGCAAATAGAAACAAACAACCAGGAAGCTTAGATAGCAATACTTATAGCAGAAAAAATATAACTTAATACAAAGGCTATAACAAGAAACAAAGAGGGACATGACCTAATAATAAAGGGATCGATCCAACAAGATGGTATGATCTATGTAAACATTTATACACCTACTGTGGAAGCACCTAAATATATAAAGCAAATATTGACAGACATAAAGGGAGAGAAATCAGCAGTAAACAATAATAGTAGGGAGTTTTAACACTCTATTGTCATAAATGGACAGATCATCCAGACAAGATTAACATGGAAACAGAGGCCTTAAAAGACACATTACCCTAGATGGTTTTAATTGATATTTTTTAGAACATTTTACACAAAGCAACAGAATGTATAATCTTTTCAAGCATACAAGGAATATTTTTTTAGGATAGGTAATATTTTAGGCCATCAAAGAAGTCTCAATAAATGTATGAAGATTGAAATCAAATCAAACATTTTCTCCAATCACACTTATGAAACTAGAAATTATTTATAAGAAAAAAACAAACATATGGAGGCTAAAAAACATGCTGCTGAAAAAATGAATGGGTTAAGAAGAATATCAAAGAAGAAATCAAAAGACACCTTGAGACAATAATAATAACACAGCAACCCAAAAATCTATGGGACAGAGCAAAAGCAGTTCTAAGAAGGAAATCCATAGCAATACAGGCCTACCTCAATAAACAATAAAATTTTCAAATAAATAATCTAACCTTATACCTAAAGGAATGACAAAAAGAACAAGTAAAGTCCAAAGTCAGTAGAAGGAAAGAAATAATAAAGATCAGAGAAGAAATAAACAAAATGGAGTCTAAAAAATATAACAGATCAATTAAGCCAAAATCTGATTCTTTGAGAAGATAAACAAGATTGAAAAACCTTTAACCAAATGAATCTACGAAAAAAGATAGAAAGGCCAAATAAAGAAAACCAGAAATGAAAGAGAAAAAGTGACAGCTGACACCATAGAAATACTAAGGATTATAATAAAATATTACAAACAACTATATACCAACAAATTGCACAACCTAGAAGAAATGGATAATTTTCTAGAAATATATAATCTTCAAAACTAAATCAAAAAGAAAAAGAAACTCTAAACAGATGCATTACTACTGATGAAATCAAATTAGTAACAAAAAAAACTCCCAATATACAAAAGTCCTGGCTACACAGGTAAATTTTACCAAACAATCAAAGAAGAGTTAATACCAATCAATCTCAAACTATTCCAAAAAGTTAGAGAGAAGGTAAGGCTTTCAAGCTCATTGTATGAGGCCACCATTACCCTGATTCCAAACCCAAAGATATTACAAAAATAAATAAATAAATAAGTTATAGGCTACTATCCCTAATTAGCATAGTTGCAAAAATCCTCAGCAAATATTAGAAAACCAAATTTAGCAATACATTGAAAATATCATACACTACAATCAATGAAATTTCTTCCTGGGATTTAGGGATGGTTCAAAATTTGCAAATCAATTAACATAATATGCCAAATAAACAAAATCAATGAAAAATTATATAATCATATAAATAGATAAAGAAAAAGTATCTGACAAAAACTAGCATCCATTTACGATAAAAATTATTAGTAAACTTGGAATATAGGGTAAATATGTCAACATAATAAAGGCCATATATAACAATTCCACAGCTAACATCATACTCATGATGAACAGCTAAAAGTGTTTTTCTGTAAGATCAGGAAAAAGAAAAGGTTGTCTACTTATACCAATTTTGTTCAACATAATACTTGAAGTCCTAGCCATAGTAATCAGACAAGAAAAATAAAAAAAAAAAAAAAAGACATTCAAATGAAAAGAAAGATGTAAAATTCTCATTAGCAGATGACATAATGAAAGATAGAGAACTGTAAATAGTCCATAAAAACTATTAGAACAGATAAGTGAATCTAGTAAAGTAGCCAGATACAAAATTAATATTTAGAAATAGGTTGCACTTTTTTTTATTTTTTATTTTTTAATTGATTTTTTAGAGAGAGAGGGAGAGAAAGAGATAAAAACATCAATGTGAGAGAGAAACACCAATTGGCTGCCTCCTGCATGCCCCCTACTCGGCATCGAGCCCACAACCCAGGCACATGCTCTGACTGGGAATTGAACCAGGACCTCTTAGCCCATGGTATGACTCCTTATCCAATGAGCCACACCAGCTGTGCTAGGTTGCATTTTTATAACGAATTATCACAAAGAGAAATTAAGAAAACAATCCCATTTACAATGGCATCAAAAAAATACAAAGGAATAAATTTAAACACAGAGGTAAAAGATCTGTGCTCAAAAAATTATAATAAATTGAAGAAAAAAATTGAATAAAATACAAATAAATAAAAGGATATCCCATGATCATGGATAGCAAAAATCAACATTGTTAAAATGTCCACATTACTTGTTATTAAACTACACTGTAAGACTAGAGTAATCAAAACAGCATGGTACTGTCATAAAATCAGACAATGGGACAAAATAGAAAGCCCAGAAATAAACTCACAATTTATATGTTCAATTAATCTATGACAAAGAAGGCAAGAATACAGAATGGGATCAAAACAATATCCTTCATAAGTGGTGTTGGGAAACCTGGACACATACATGCAAAGAAAAGGAAACTAGACCACATTCCTATACAATGTACAAGAATAAACTCAAAATAAAATAAAAATGTAAGACTTAAAACTGTAAAAGTTCTAGCAGAAAACATTGGCAGTCAACTCTCTGTTATTACTTTTAGTAATATTCTTTTTTATATGCCTTCTTGGGCCAGGGAAACAAAAGGAAAAATTTTAAAATGAGACTACATCAAAGTAAGACATTTGTGCCCAGCAATGGAAATCTTCAACAACACAAAAAGACAACCTACCAAATGGGAGAAGAATGCCAATGATACATCCAATGGATTTAATATCCAAAATATATAGAGAACTCATACAACTTAACGTTAACAAGACAAACAATCTGATTAAAAAATGGGCAGAGGATCTGAACAGACATTTCTCCGAAGAGGACATGCAGATGGCCAGTAGACATATAAAAGATGCTCAGTGTCACTAATCATCAGAAAAATGCACATTAAAACCACAATAAGATATCACCTCATACCTGTCTGAATGTCTATCATCAATAAATAAACAAAGAACCACTATTGGCCAGGATGTGGAAAAAAGGGAGCCCTCATGCACTGTTAGTGGAATTGCAAATTTGTGTATTCACTATAGAAAACAATATGGAGTTTCTCAAAATCTTAAAATGAAAACTACCATATAACCCAGCTATCCCACTTCCAGGCATTTATCTAAAGAAACCCAAAAACACTAAATTGAAAAGATATATGCACCCTTACGTACATTGCAGTATTATTTACAATAACCAAGATATAAAAGTACAGGGTGGGGAAAAGTAGGTCTATAGTTGTTGTTATGGAAAATAATATATTAATTAACAAATAATAATACAAGAATAAACTTGTTTCACATACTCACAACTCTAAAACTACTCCCCGTACCCCACTCCCCGTATACAATGGCCATAAAAAAGAATGAAATCTTACCATTTGAAACAACATGGATGGACCTAGAAAGTATTATGCTAAGTGAAATAAATCTGGCAGAGAAAGACAAATACCATATTATTTCACTTATATATATAAAAAAGAAAATAAGGAAACAAACTCATAGATACAGAGGACAAACTGATGATTGTCAGATGGGAGGGTGCTGACATCTGGGTAAAAAGGTGAAGGGATTAAAAAGTACAAATTGGAAGTGACAAAATCATAGGGATATAAATTAGAGCATAGGGAATATAGTCAATAATATTGCAATAACTATATGCAGTGCCAGGTGGATACTAGACTTGTCAAGATCACTTCATAAGTCATATAAATAAATGCCTAACCCTTATGCTGTACATCTGAAACTAATATAAAATTGAATGGCAATGATAAATGAAAACTAAAAATTTTAAAAATTAGTTTTAAGTGATCATCTCATTTATCACAGAAATAATGTTTCCTGAAGTATTCTGAATATTATTTATATGAAAATCTTAATAAAATGTGCATTCTTCAAAATGGATTTTTTATATCTACTATAATAAAGTTTATAGCTATTTATTTTATATGAGGCCTTAAACTATATAAATAAATTTATTTTTACATGGCTCATGAATGAATTCAATATACAGAATTATTTTGAACAATGGTTTTCTTTCGTGGATATATTATCTAAAATGTTAAGGTATCTTTCATTTCATGAAGGCATGAAATTATATTTGTGCCTTTTTTTTTTTAACATACTTTCTGTCAGTGTCTGCCTCAATTGTTATCACTATTAATCTTTGTAGCACTCACTCTCACACCCTACACCCAGGCATGATAAATAGTTTCCTTAAGGCATATTAAGAGCATGTAGCAATAATCCTTATCTGGGGCAAACTCATTCCTTAAGAATCTATATTTAAGGTGGATCAGTATAAAGACAAGGAAATTAGGTCACTGGAAATAAAGAATAATGAAAAAGGAAATCTGTTCAATGTACATTAGCTAAAGTCATAATTTTTTATGAGGCAAATGTCTTAAACATTTTTAATATGGTAGGTTAAAAATAACATTTTGTTCCCACAACTCTCTCCTCTCTCTCCCCTTTACCATAGGTGTCAAGTTCCAATGCGCTTCTAGGGACAGTCCACTGACTAGAATAAAAGCAACTTTTAACAAATCCATTTATATAGCAGTGTTACAGGACTGAAATTATCCAAATAATGCATTGTAAAGAGAATTAATCCAGAAAAGTGAACACTAATGTTTACAAAATCAATCCCTTCAATTTAAAGCAAATACCCTGGAGGAACACTTAATAAAATGAATGCTAGATAAAATTATTTTGCAATTCAATGAAATCTCAACAAGATTTGCTAAGGTGATGATGGTGTTTGCTAAATTTTTTAAAATTATGTAATATAGAGCTAGACCTGAGTACAATATACTAATTCTGAACTGTAGCTACTTGAAATAATTTCAATACACTGATAAGACCAAATTGAACTTTCATATGGTCTCTGTTAAGAAGGAACACCAGACCAGCTGGTGTGGCTCAGTGGTTGAGCATTGACCCATGCACCAAGAGGTTGTTGCCAGTTCAATTCCCGGTCAGGGCACATGACCAGATTGTGGGCCAAATCCCTAGTGGGGGGCATGCGGGAGGTAGCCAATAGATGTTCTCTCTCCTCGATGTTTCTCTCCCTCTCCTTTCCTCTCTCTCTCTCTCTCAAATCAATAAAGAAAAAAAAATTAAATGCATTTGAAGGGTTAATTGTTCATTTTTTTCCCCATGTATCAATAAAACTTCTTAAACACAGAAGCATGCATAAGCATTATTCACTCCCCTTCATCTCTAATTCTGCTTACGTAATCCAACAATTTAATATAGAAATACTGTAATTTATGACGTAATTCCACTGCCATTCCAAATACAAGGGCGTTTCCAATTATTTGTTAGCATAAAACCAACACACGCATGCACCCTCGTCAGGGGTTCATTAATAGGAGTTAATATTTGAATTTTATTTTTTATTAATTTATTTTTGTTACAGATGTTTCTCTTTTTTCCCCCACAGACACTCTCCTCCCTATCCCTCCCACCCCCGCCAAGCATTGTTGTCTATGTCCACTGGTTATGCATACACGCATATAAGTTCTTTGGTTTATCTCTAATAGCTTTAATATTTTATAGTCTTCCCTTACTAAGTTTCAAAACAAAATGACTGGATCATTACCCTTCATATATGGGCCAGAGAACAAGGAGAAAGAAAATTAGTGATTTTCTTTTGTTCTTTAAGTAAATAATGCAATCTAGAAAACTGTTCACTCACCTAGACCATTGTGTTGTTTCCCTTGTAACTGGCTGGAACATTAGGAGCCACTCACCTCAAACGTCACAGTCAGTGATTCAGGTCTCAGAAACTTCATTTCCAAAGAACTAATGCATTAAATTAATCTAATATATTTTTTGCTACCAGTCAGTAATTGACTGTTATTTTCTTTTTTAAGCAAACTACAGAAGTAAATCTGATTTAAAATTGTTTAATTAACTGAAAAAACATATAGGTACAGAACACATGTCTGTAGCCAGAAGTCTTAGCCTCAAATTTAAAACAATATTAAGTGTTGGGTGCTTTAGGTTTAGTTTTGGTTTTTGATTATTCAACTCTATCAGACCAGCAATATAAAAATGTTTAAAGAAGAGTTTTGGGATAGCCCTGGCCTGGTACCTCAGGTGGTTAGAGCATGGTCCCCATTTGCAAAGGTTGCAGGCTTAGTCTCCAGTCAGGGCACAAAGAAGAAACAACCAATGAATGCATAAATAAGTGGAACAACAAATTGATCTCTCTCTCTCTCTCTCTCTCTAAAATCAATCAATCAATCAACAAGTCTTGGGCTAAAGCAACATATCATCTGCCTGTACCCCAGGAGTAAAGAGAAGACCATTTAAAATTATATCTTTCCATTTGTTTAAAACACATTTGACTATTCAAAACAAAAAGAACAATATATAATTTGTTTATAAGATACATAAAATATAGAACAATTCACATAGTGGGGGAGAAAGGTAAAGGAATTACACTATTGTAAGTTTTGTACACTGTTCATATAGTAATATATTATTTGAAAATAAATCAGGTCAAAAAGAATACAAACATATGACTAAAATTTTGAGAAAAGAGTTATAATAAAATACTTGTACACACATATATATATAAGATAAGCATGGCATATATTTGGGTATATAATGAATTCATTCAATTTATATAAACATATATACACTGTATATATATGCATATATATAAACACATTTATATATAAATAGAAATATATATAAATTGAAATGTATACACACATTTCTTCACTAGGCTACAGAATCTTTGGAGGCTATTATTTTACCTACTATATACATATACACACATATACATATACATAGATATACATATGTACACACACAAACATATACTTTTATATGCAAAGAGAAATATTCTAAAGATACACATCAAAACAATAATAGTAGGTGAATTTTTTTCTGGACCCAAGAACTCTTAGGAACACCAGGCATCCAGTAGAAATGTAGAAATTGACAAGCTCATTCTAGATCTATATGGAAAGTAGTAGATCTAGAAAGGCCAAAACAATGTGGGAGGATTTATAGCACAAGATTTTACCAATCTTAAGGCTATGATAGTCAGTATTGGGTCACATTGTCATAAGGATAGACATGTATAGCAATGGAATAGAATTGTGTGCTACTTACAAGCTAAGTCCAATGCTGAGCACATCAATTGCTACCCCTCATGATATAGAAAATTCAACTTGTAGAATAAAACTATAAATTTAAGTGTCATAAATAACATATTGGCAAAATAAAATATAGTATTTATGTTACATCACAGTTCATATAAATCTTCAGAATTATGATACATATCTGTGATCAAAAATATAAACAAATTGCCCTGGCCGGTTTGGCTCAGCGGTTAGAGCGCCGGCCCGTGGTCCAGAGAGATCCGGGTTCGGTTCCCGCTAAGGGCACGTAACTCAGTCGCAGTTTGTCCCTGGCCCTGGTTGGGGTCCTACGGGAGGCAGCCACTCAATGTGTCCCTTTCACATTGATGTTTCACTCTCTCTTCCTCTCTCTCTCCCACTCTATCTCAACAAAAATGGAAAAATGTCCTCGGGTGTGGATAAAAAAAAATATATATATATATATATATATATATATATATATATATATATATATAAACAAATTGTTCATGGCATTTAATCGGGTATGTTTCAAAACAATAATCAGTACTATATGAGTAATATTATGTTATAATGTGGACATGTCACCTATATGAACCTATCATGTTTAAAAGGATGTTTATCACTGTTAAAAATGTAAATTTAACTTTGAGAGGTAAGCTTTTTGAAGGTGTTTTACTTTTCTCTATAATTTTGGTTTTGCTTGAACATTTTCAGTATAATTTTTAATTAGAAAAAAATTTAGAAAGCTTCAATCTGGGTAAAAGTGTATATTTATTATTTTAAATGAAAATAGAATTAAAAAAAATTTAAATCCTCACCTTAGGATATTTTTCCATCTATCTTCAGATAGATTGGGAGGGAGAGAGAGAGAGAAACATTGACGTGAGAGGGACACATCGACTGGTTACCTCCCACACGACCCCTACCAGGGCCGGTGACTGAGTCACAACTGAGGCACATGCCATTGAACAGAATTGAACCTGTGACTCTGTGGTCTGTGGGCCAATGCTGAGCCAAACTGGCCAGGCAAAAATAGAATGTTTATTGATATAAATACCATAGGTTGTTATAAATAAGTGAGAAGCTATTTGAACCATTTGTGACAGCATGGGACCAGTTTGTGTGGCCAGAACGTATACGGAAAAGATAGAAGTAGGTCAGGTTGCAACTGTGCTGGCTGGAATCAGTTGGACCAGAGTCAACTTTCAAAACAGATGAAAGAAACACCAGGTAAAAGTTAAAATCGTCACCTAAGTTGTCTAAGGCAATGTATGTTGGAAAGCAGAAGAAAATAATCAAAGTGAAAAGGAGCAATGTTTTGAAGGAATAACTTCTGGAGAAACATTTAATAAAACACCCTATTTCAATTTATATAATGCATAGAATGTCTCATGTTTTTTTTAAACCTGAATTTATTCATTAATAAAACACACAAAGATTTAAGCTAACTAAACTTAAAAGCTAAATTCTGACTACAAGCTTGACGCTCTGCTGGAAGGGTGTCCACAGTTTCGAGTTACTCTAAAATCTCTCTCATTCCTGTGACTGATGTATATAGAACGTATTTGAGTGTAACTGTTCAATAGCTAGCATAATAAAATAAGCAAATATTTTATTTAGAGGAACAACCTGCAAATACTCAGCCCTGCCAATTCTATAATGTTTCTTACAAGGAAAAAAATATAGTAAACATTTTTTTTTTTTTTTTTGTAAAAGTCAGCAGGAAAGTGATTTTCCTAGTGACATGCCAAAAACAATGTAAGGACATACCAATAAGCTAGAGCTTTATCTAAAACACTGTGAAGGATCATATTAGGTTAGAAAGCAGGAAACCACACAGAGAGGGCACAAAAGTGATTCCAATTTCTCTTCTTTAATTTGAAATAGAAGCATGATTTGATTTTTTTACTAAGAAATTCAATAAAACATGCATGTTGGCTAAATAAATGTTTGTTGGTGTGAATAAATGAAAAATGAGCATTGCTATCTATCCTTTAATCCAATTAGTCGTTTTTATTCTGAGAAATAGAATTTGGATAAACATTTTAGAAGTACTACAGCCAATATCTATCCATAAATAGTCCAAGGAGCTGCACAAAATAAGGAAATATATAAATAATTAAGAATGTCAATTAAATAAAAATCACTTCAAAAATTGAAGTCTAAAACTACATAATTCTCCACATTATATACCTACTTTCCCCATAAAAATTAAAATAACCTCTCAATGTCCTTCTTTATGTGTACATTACACGTTTAAACCTCTCATATATAACGTTTTATGTGAAGCTATCTACCAGGAAAAAGATGAAACTTTTCAAATATAGTTTTATGCAAGAAAATAAGAATTCTTATGTTCTCAAATTTCTTTATAGAGACAAATGATAACTGACATTAGCATACTGCAGGGACCACCTAAAGCTGTAAGGGGTAAGAAATCTTGTTTGAATTAAAGATGATGTTACAAAATTTTTATTAAGCTCATATTTCATCTATATTCAGAAAACAAGATTAATGTCAGATCACTGCTGCTGAATGAAGCTGTCCTAATTAAGTGCATAAATAAGATTAAAATGGATAATAAATGACATTTACTTTAGCCTTTTCTAATCTATAGTCCCCAAAGTATCTGTTTGATATATTTCTACCTTAATTCATTCAAATAAAAGTTATGCCAATAAATATAAGTTTAAAAGCAGATCTTGCTAACATTCTCATTTATCATTGAGTTAAAACTGTACAACCAATGGCATTGTGAGAGAAACAGCCAAATATATGCATAGAAGAACAGAAGATGAAATCAAACGTTATTTTTTAATATAATGAATGGTAATTTTTATCATTAAGATATAAGAAAAATGAACTACTTGCCTTTATTCTTATGGTATCGATTATTTTTATTTCTGAATCTCAAGTTATTAGAACTATCATTACATGTGTTCTTATTCTTCAAAAGGATATGTGTTTTGCTCAATATAAAATATATTTTACAATTGGAAAAATACTGAAAAGCATTTTCTTTCTAATCGATAAATGTATTTTAGCAATCTTTATGTGTTAGAAAAAACCAATGAATAAAATAAAATAAAATATGCCTGGTATGGCTAACATTCCATCATGTTTTATGTAGCCACTACAGTTCTAGTTTAGAAAATACATACGGTATAGATCCATCTTTAAACCAGGACTCATGTTTTCCTCTTCCATTAACTAGTCAGAGGACATGGGTCTGATTGACAGAGACATAGCAAAGCAGTAGAACTTGATACCATATAAGTAAATTACCTACTTGTGCAATTAATGTGTGCCCTCCGTGCCAATTTTATTTATTTATTTTTTACCTTATTGTTGAAATTATTACAGATGCCCCCCCTTTTCCTCATTATTCCCCTATACCCCCTCCCCCCAACCCAGGCCTTTACCACACTATTGTCTGTGTCCATGGGTTATGCATATATGCATTTGAGTTCTTTGGTTAATCTCTTCCTGCCCTACCCCTTTACTCTGAGATTCCTCAGTCTGTTCCATGCTTCCATGCCTCTGGATCTATTCTCTTCATTCGTTTACTTGTATATTAGACTCCACATATAAGGGAGATCATGTGACTGGCTTATTTCGCTTAGCATAATACTCTCCAGGTCCCTCCATGCTGTCTCAAAGATCCTTCTTTTTTACAGCTGCATAGTATTCCATTATGTATGGATCATTTCAATATTATAATGAAATGTCATTACACACATCAAATTTTATGATTTGGTGAGTTATATAAATCCAATTTATGATGGCAGTTTGGCATAGTCACTTGGTACCCCATGGTCAGTCATTCAGATTTACTGGGCCCAACTGCCAGGAGATGTTTTTACTTAAATTAGTAGTAGACAACAGGGGGCTTGGCCTTACTCTAAAACCCCAAAGTCTGCACAGTGTTTCTCTGTTGAGGTTGCCAGAGGCTCCATAGATATCTCTGTCTGCCCCAGACACTTCCACTACCATCACTTCTAATAGGGAAATGTACCACAGATGTCAGCTTCTTTTAAAATTAGTAGCCTTGCCCTGGCCAGTTTGGCTCAGCAGTAGACCATCAGCCCGTGGACCAATGAGCTGTGGGTTCGATTCCAGCCAAGGGCACGTGCCTTACCTCGGTTTTGGTTCCTCTCTGGCCTGGGTCCAGGTCGTGCAAGAGGCAACCAGTCAATGTGTCTCTCTCAAGTAGATGTTTTTCTCTCTCTCCCTTTCATTCCCTCTCTCTCCCTCCCACCCTATCTGAAGATAAATAGAAAAATATCCTCAGGTGAGGATTAAAACAAAAATTAGGTAGTCTTACAAGTTGTCAAGTAAATGATTGAAACAGCTTGCCCTAATATGTTATTTGTAGCCCAAACTATTCAAAGGCCCAGCAACTTGTCTCTCCCTTTAGAAGATATAACCCAACATGTCCCAGACCTTAAAAACGTCATTGATGGTTTTAGCCAAACTTCCATGAGGCTTATCTCCTAAACTCTGGCATACATGTCTTAATAAGGTATTTGCAACTTTCTCCTTTGAAGGTTCAATTAGCAAATTGTAATGTATCAGCTTGGCGTTGGATCAGCTTCTGATTTACTTTTCTTATTTTTTTTTAACTGACAGGATGAAAATATAAAACTATTTTCCAAGTCAAAACTTTTCACTAGTGTCAGAGACTGCAGATTCCCCCCTTACATATATATATATCTGGAATCAGGGCAGCAGTTAGCATCAGCATCTCATTAAGTTCGGGATAACCTACTGTCATTTCTGTGATCACCTTGATTTCTACCCTGGGTAAATAGGGGAGGTCACATGGGCTGTGGTAGCTGTTACTACAATTGCACCCTTCAGGTCCTGCTGGTGGCACTAAGTATCTGCAATACTCCCAAAGCTGTGAAATTGCTTTCGGTTTCCATATTGGAAAAGTGGGGAGTTCCAGGTTTCCATGTGTCCTTCCTATCATAAAATCCCTTCTAGAGGTCAGGGAGGGGCTCAGGTGGAGCTCCTCACTGTTACTAAGTATTTCAATGAACACTATGTATTTTGATGGTCAAAAAAATAAAATAAAAATGCAGCTGCAGGCTCACCAGAACAGTATGAGACTGACTAGAGCCAAGACTGCATCCCTTGCCTAAATTCCTTTAAGTTTCATTTGGAAGTTGTACTACAGTGGAGAATCAAGTCTCTAAGGATTACCATCAGTTAAGAGCCAAAATCATAGAACCCATAGAAGGGCTAAGAATTTCTCTTTTCTAAGAACACATTCATCCTAACAACTGGCTACTAATGGCATTGAATAAGACTTGTGGAAAGATTCATACGTAAAGGCTTGTGATTTATTGCAGTGATCTATTCAAACATATGGACCACCCCCACCCCCTGCCCCAGCACACACACACACACACACATACACACACACACACACACACACACACACACACGCCAATATTCAGAGGGCTCAGTTTCTGCCAACTGTCTTTGGCTGAACACTGAAGTTCCACTTCAGTGGGCCACCTCAAGGTAGGTTACTTCCAGAACTGGAATTTTGTTGCTTACAAATGTCAAATAAACACTTCAGAATATCTAGCTACTTAATTTCTATGGGCCTTGTAACTGACTAAATATCAATGCAAATTCTTGCATGTCAATGCTGTGATCATTATTATTGTGGTAGTTGTGCCCATTTTGTCTCTGAATAGAAATTGTATCTTCCTGGCTTCTACTGTTCCATCCTCCCATTCTTACTGAGATAAGGAAATCCAAGTCCATGGCAGCATCCCCATCACTGCCTTTACCCCACAGAGGGCATTCAGTCTAGAGATGTTTTAAGACACCAGTTTCTTTAAAAAGTGACAACTAACATATCTACATAGGACTGTAGAATTTGAGTTTAAAACAAAACAAAACAAAACAAAACCCTGTACTTTCAGTAGTCAGCTACCAATAAATAGAATTATCACTTACCCTTCACTGCTTGGTTAAAAATGATTTATATCATCAAAGAAGAATTAGCTCAGGCAATAAACAATGACATGGTATGTGTGAGCATTGAAGGTGTTTGGAACAGGGTTATGATTTACCTGAGAAGGCAGACTGATTCAAGGAAATCTTGATTCTATTTTCCAGGGCTCTCAGACTGGTAGTTAAAAGTACATGCATCACTGACCTTGCTCAAGGATGTCCTGACATAATCATACCGCACACAAATGAATAACATTGGAAATGTCATAACAGAATAAGTTTTAGTTGAAAATCACATTATTTTGGACAAATTTAGGGAATAAGTTTTTCTACTTATTAAATATTTCCAAATAACAGAAGGTTAATACTTGAACAATATATATATTTTGATGGAATTTTTTTTTCTTTTATTTAAATATTTGTATTGATTTTTAGAGAGAGGGGAAGGTAGAGGGAGAGAGAAAGAGAAACATCTACATGAGAGAGGAACATCGGTTGGCTGCTTTCTGCTCCAAGCCCAAAACGTGCGCATGGGCCCTGATCAGTGATCGAAAGGGTAACCTCTTGGTGCATGGGATGACACCCAACCAACTGAGCCACACTGGCCAGGGTGGAAGTATTTTCTTAAAAACATTATGTGTTTCTTGTTTTCTTACATGGGGTGTGCTGAACACAATCTAAGTGTTTCCTCATGGTTCCTAGTAAAAATGAATAAAAATTGTGATTCTCAGTGTGATCTTCAGACCAACAGCAGCTGGGGAATTGCTGAAATGCTCATTCTTGGGACAATGTCCAGGTAAAATGATTAGAAAGCTCCAGGTGGCTCTGAGGCCCACTAAAGCTGATCTGCAGGACTGTTTTTGTCTGTTAGAGCACAGGCTTTAGAGACAGGCACACCTAGGTTTAAATCTAGATTCTGCCAATTTTTAACCATGTGGTCTTGGCAAAGTTGTCTAACCTACCCAAAGCCCAAAGCTCTCCTACGCAATCACGGCTCCATAGAATTGTGAGGATTGCATGAGCAGTTAATTACATGTAAAGATCTTAGAACAGTGCTCCACACATAGCAGCAATTTAACAAATGGCAAGAAAGTTATTGTTTTTAATGACAACATACAGCAATGGTTAACAGTTCTATCCCCTCCTGGTTGCTTTAATCAGATTTTATCTCACTTTTAAAAAATATATATGTCCTATTGAACACATTTATCTCATTAAGGTCCAAAAATTGTCCTATTATTGATTTTAACAAGTAGCCCTTATAAATGAAGAGCTAGAATGAAACATCTTTTAGTACTGTTAAATTTTGGAGCTTATTCCTAGATGATTGAGGTAGCCAGAAATCTTCTTTTAGCTATTTTTTATATTTAAAAAAAGGATTCCATGTAGTGTACTTGGTTTTATAGTTTGGTCTGGTGCTCATTAGGCATATAGGAAAAGTTATATTAAGAGAAGCTTGGCCTGGCTGCTGTGGCTCAGTGGTTGACCACTGTCCCATGCACCAGGAGGTCACTGGTTTGATTCCCAGTCAGAGCACATGCCCAGCTTGCGGGCTCGGTCCCCAGTTGGGGACATGCAGGAGGCAGCCAATCAATGTTGATGCTTCTCTCTTGCTGATGTTTCTATCTCTCTCCCTTCTTCTCTCTTTAAAAACTCAGTTAAAAAAACAAACATTAAAAAAGAGAGAGAGAGAAGCTTGATATCCAAGTATATGACAGGAAAGAAGAAATGGATTAAAACTAAAAAAAAAATTGCAGAATTATAATTGTTCTTTTACCACATTCTTCCATGACCAAAATCCTGGAAACTTACAAGGTTAAATAAAGAGAAATAAGGTTGTAACAGCGAACACTTTTAATTAGGTTTCCCTGAGGCTTGCAGAGTTGAAAAAGAACTTAGCAAGCAAGTGTAAAACTAATTCTTTTCAGTAGGTGGAAATAGAAATATGTATTAGGTCTCAATGGTGAGAAGAAATTGAACTATTTGAAATAAAACCAAGGAGATGCTGTTGCTTTGATTATTTTCTATCACTGAATGCCCAGATAAAAGACTTCCCATCAGCAAGTCTAAACTTTTTAGTGTATTAGATTTTGTAACACCTGCCCAATACATACAGAGGCAATAGATTATATAACCATTCATAATTCCACAGCTGGGGATTAATAGTCATTATTCCTTTTCCTTTATGAATTAAAACACAACAGGTTAAAGGTAAAGGATTTCCAAAGGTGTCTTTCAGCAATGTCTTGTATTATATGGAACACTTTGATAGCTACTTTAAAGAAAGGGATGTGTGGTAATACAATTTCATTCCATAAAATCTATTTTATTTCAGTTTATACTGAATTGTTGAATTGAAGAAAGTTTTATGAGAAAATCAAGTACATGGTGCCATGTTTGCCCTTTAACTTCTCTTACATGTCTTTGGTTGGCCTAGAGTCCTATTAATTCTCTTTATCTTGTACCCATGTTCCTAAAGAATAATGTTATTCTTACAAATATATTTTTTTATTTATTTATTTTTATTAATTTAGTTTTGTTATAGATGTTTCTTTTTTCCCCTATTGACTCCCTCCTCCCTATCCCCTCCCACCCCATCCTCAGCTTTGTTGTCTAGGTTCATCGGTTATGCATACATGCATATAAGTTCTGTGGTTTATCGCTCCCCCCCGCAAACCCTTCTGAAAAATGTCAGTCTGTGCCCTACTTCTATGACTGTGGGTCTATTTTGTTCATCAGTTTGTTTAGTTCATTATATCCTAGAAATAAGTGAGATCATGTGATATTTGTCTTTCTCTGCTTGGCTTGTTTCACTTAGGATAATACTTTCCAGGTCCCTCCATGTCATCTCAAAGGAAAGAGATCTTTCTTTCTTACAGTTGCATAGTACTCCATTGTGTATATGCACCACAGCTTTTTTATCCACTCATCTACTGATGGACACTTGGGCTGTTTCCAGATCTTATTATAAATAGTGCTGCTATGAACATAGGGGTACATATTTTCTTTCTGATTGGTGTTTCAGGCTTCTTAGGGTATATTCCTAGAAGTGGGATCACTGGGTCAAATGGCAGTTCAATTTTTAATTTTTTGAAGTAACACCATAGTGTTTTCCATAGTGGTTGCACCAGTCTACATTCCCACCAGCAGTGTGCTAGGGTCCCCTTTTCTCCGCACCCTCGCCAACACTTGTTGTTTGATGATTTGTTGATGGCGGCCATTCTGACAGGTGTGAAGTGATACCTCATTGTTGTTTTAATTTGCATGTCTCTGATGATAAGTGACGTTGAGCATTTTTTCATATGTCTCTTGGCTATTTGTATGTCTTGTTTGGAGAGGTGTCTCTTTAGGTCCTCTGCCCATTTTTTAATTGGGTTCTTTGTCTTCCTTTTGTTGAGTTGTGTGAGTACTCTATATATTTTGGAAATTAACCCCTTATCTGATGTATTATTGGCAATTATGCTCCCACCACCATTTATTAAAGAGGCTGTCTTGACTCCACAGTATGCTTTTGCCACCTTTGTCAAATATTAATTGAGATATTGTTTTGTGTCAATTTCTGGGTTCTCTATTCTGTTCCATTTATCTATGTGCCTGTTCTTGTGCCAGTACGAGGCTGTTTTGATTACAGTGGCTTTGTAGTATAACCTGGTGTCTGGAAATGTGATCCTTCCTACTTTGTTCTTCTTTTTCAAGATTATTGTGGCTATTCGGGGCCATTTTTGGTTTCATGTGAACTTTTGGAGTATTTGTTCTAGTTCTGTGAAGTATTATCATTGGTATTTTGATGGGGATTGCATTGAATCTATAGCTTTGGGTAGTATGGAGATTTTAATGATGTTAATTCTTCCAATCCATGAACAAGGTATATGCTTCCACTTTTTTATATCTTCCTCTATTTCTTTTTTCAATGACCTGTAGTTTTCTGTGAAAAGATCCTTTACTTCTTTGGTTAAGTTTATTCCTAGGTATCTTAATTTTTTTGCTGCAATGGTAAATAGGACTGTTTTTTTAGTTTCTCTTTCTGTGAGTTCATTGTTGGTGTATAAGAATGCCGTCGATTTCTTGACATTAATTTTGTATCCTGCTACTTTGCCAAATTCATTTATTAAGTTTAGTAGATTTTTGATGGAGTCTTTAGGGTTTTCTATGTACAATATCATGTCATCTGCAAATAATGACAGTTTCACTTCCTCCTTTCCAATTTGGATCCCTTTTATTTTTTCTTCATGTCTAATTGCTGTGGCTAAACTACCAGTACTATTTTAAATAAGAGTGGCAAAAGTGGGCATCCCTGTCTTGTACCCGTTCTTAAGGGAAATGTTTTTAGTTTTTGTCCATTGAGTATGATGTTGGCTGTAGGTTTTTCATATATGGCCTTTATTATGTAGAGATATGATCCCTCTATTCCCACATTGTTGAGCGTTTTTATCAGAAATGGGTGCTGGATTTTGTCGAATGCTTTTTCAGCATCTATTGATATGATCATGTGGTTTTTATCTTTCATTTTGTTTATGTGGTGTATTACATTTATTGATTTGCGAATATTGTACCATCATTGAATCCCTGGGATGAATCCCACTTGGTCATGGTGGATAATTTTTTTGATGTATTGCTGGATCCGATTTGCTAATATTTTGTTAAGGATTTTGGCATCTGTATTTATCAGGGATATAGGCCTGTAGTTTTCTTTCTTTGTAGTGTATTTATCTGGTTTTGGAGATAGGATTATGCTGGCCTCATAAAATGAGTTTGGAAGTGTTCCATCTTCTTGGATTTTCTGGAATAGTTTGAGAAGAATGGGTATTAGATCTTCTTTGAATGTTCGGTAAAACTCCCCTGTGAAACCATCTGGGCCTGGGCTTTTGTTTGCTGGGAGTTTCTTAATTACATTTTCAATTTCCTTTGTTGCTATTGGTCTGTTCAAGTTTTCTATCTCTTCCCGGTTCAGCTTTGGGAGACTGTGTGTTTCTAGAAATGTGTCCATTTCACCCAGATTGTCCAATTTGTTGGCGTATAATTGTTCATAGTATGTTTCGATGATCCCTTGTATTTCTTTGGTGTCAGTTGTTAATTCTCCTCTTTTGTTTCTGATTTTTTGGGTCCTCTCTTTTTGCTTCTTGGTGAGTCTGGCTAAAGGTCCATTCATCTTGTTTATCTTTTCAAAGAACCAGCTTTTTGTTTCATTGATCTTTTGAACTGTTTTTTTAGTCTCTATGTCGTTTATTTCTGCTCTGACATTTACTATTTCTTTCCTTCTTCTTGCTCTGGGTTTTTCTTTTTGTTTTCATTCTAGATCTTTAAATTGTAGAGTTTGAGAGTCAATTAGGGATTTTTCTTGTTTCTTGAGGTAGGCCTGTAGTGCTATGAACTTCCCTCTCAGGACTGCTTTCGCTGCATCCCATAGATTTTGTGTTATTGTGTGTTCATTTTCATTGGTTTCCAGGAAGTTTTTAATTTCTTCCTTGATCTCGCCAGTAACCCATTTGTTGTTTAATGACATGCTATTTAGCTTCCAAGTGTTGGAATGTTTTTGTGTGTTTTTGTTGTAATTGAGTTCTAGTTTCATGCCATTGTGATCCGAGAAGATGTTTGATATGATTTCAATCTTTTTGAATTTGTAGAGACTTGCTTTGTGTCCTAACATGTGGTTTATCTTTGAGAATGTTGTGTGTGCACTTGAGAGGAACGTATATTCTGCAGCTTTGGGGGTGAACTGCTCTGTAAATATCAATTAAGTCCAACTGATCTAGGTCGTCATTTAAGGACTCTATGTCGTTGTTAAGTTTTTGTCTGGAAGATCTATCCAGTGTTGTAAGTGGGGTGTTAAAATCATCCACTAAGGTCGTATTGCTATTGACCTCTCCCTTGAAGTCCTCCAGAAGAAGCTTTTTAATATATTTTGGAGTTCCCATATTTGGTGCATATATGTTTACCAGGGTTTTATCTTCTTGTTGGATTGATCTTTTTACTATTATGTAGTGACCTTCTTTGTCTCTTATTATGGCCCTTGTTTTGAAGTCTATCTTGTCAGATATGAGTATTGCTACATCAGCTTTTTTTCATTACCATTTGCTTGGTCAATTTTTTTCCATCCCTTCACTTTCACCCTGTGTGAGTCTTTTGTTGTGAGGTGAGTTTCTTGTAGACAGCATATATATGGGTCATGCTTTCTTATCCAATCAGCTACCCTATGTCTTTTGATTGCAGCATTTAAGCCATTTACATTTAAAGTTATTATTGATAGATAGTTATTAGTTGCCATTTTTATTTTATGTCTGCATTTCTCTTTCTCTCTCTCTGTTTCTTCTTCTTCTTCTTACAACAGTCCTTTCAGCATTTCTTGCAGTGCTTTTTTGGTGGTGGTAAATTCCTTTAGGTTTTTTTTTTTTTTTTTTAATCTGTGAAGCTCTTTATTTCTCCTTCAATTTGGAGTGACAGCCTTGCTGGATAGAGTAGTCTTGGATTCAGACCCTTGCCTTGCATTACTTTGTACACTTCATGCCACTCCCTTCTGGCCTCCAGTGTTTCTATTAAGAAATCAGCTGATAGTCTAATGGGAGCTCCCTTGTAGGTAACTTTCTGTCCCTCTCTTGCTTTCTTTAAGATTCTTTCTTTGTCTTTAATGTTTGCCATTTTTATTATGATGTGTCTAGCTGTGGGTCTTCTGGGGTTCATCTTGCTTGGGACTCTCTGTGTTTCCTAGACTTGTGTGACTTTTTCCTTCACCAGTTTAGGAAAGTTTTCTGCCATTATTTCTTCAAACAGGTTCTCTATTCTTTTCTCTGATTCTTCTCCTTCTGGTACCCCTATAATGTGAATGTTGTTATGTTTTGTTTTGTCCCACAGCTCCCTTAAACTCTCCTCCTGCTTTTAAACTTTTTTTTCCATTTGCTGCTCTTTTTGGATGTTTTTCTCTACCTTGTCTTCTAAGTCACTGATTTGGTCTTCAGCTTCTTCTAATCTACTATTGAACCCTTCTAAGTTATTTTTCATATCAGATATGTCATTCTTTATTTCTTCTTGATTTTTATGTATAGCTTCTATCTCTTTATGTGTAGCTTCTACCTCTTTTTTTAAGCTGAAGTAGTTCCCAGTGAACTCTTCATAATTCTTATTAAGTTGCTTGTAGTTCTCACCAAATTGTTTGAGCACCCTTAAAATCATTGCTTTGAATTCTTTGTCTGACAAGTTGCTCTCTTCTAGTTCCTCTAGTTCCATTTCTTGTGATTTCTCTCTGTTTTTCACTTGGGTTTTGTCTCTTTGTCTCACCATTTTAGCAATCTGGTAGTTCTAAGCCCGGTGAGGAATGTTGGAATGTGTAGGCAGGTCAGTGTGTATCAGTTAAGGCTGCTGTGCCTCTCAGCCTGTTTTGGTGTATGGCTCCTTTTGTCTGCTGTGGTTCCTGGAGGGTTGACACTTGGTGGCTGGAATTGGTCTATTGTACTGGTCTGAGCTCCCCAAGACTCATTGCTGCTTGGGCTGGGGCACCACTCTTGATCAGCTTCTACTGATGCTGCTAGGGATGGGTCTTAGCTGCTGATATGTGTTGCTGCTTGGGGGTGTGCAGGTTCGCCTGGTCCTCTGTTGGGGTGTGGGGGACCCTCTGGTATGATGCTGGGGTGTGTGGGGATCCACTATTGCACTGTTGGGGTACGTGGGTTCCACTGGCACACTGCTGGGTTTCATGAGTCCCTCTGGTATGCTTCTGGGGCATATGAGTCCAGCTGGTGTGCTCCTGGGGTTCATGGGTTTCGTTTGTATGCTGCTGGTGTTTGTGAATTCCACTGGTGCACTTCTAGGGTTCGTGGGTCCCTCTGCTATGCTGCTGGGGTGCGTGGGTCTTGCTTGTGTACTGTTGGGGGACACTGCTGCCTGGTGGGGCTCAGCTCCTGAAAAGTCACTGCTGGGGGTGAGTGTCAGCTCCCAGTTCGCACTGCTACTGCTGCTGCTGCTGCTGCCAGGGGGGTGCTCTCAGGTTCCAATCCTTTACTGCTGTTGGGGGCTGAGGATGCTCCACACCTGGGATTTTGCTGCCACTTGGGGGAGGGGCTCCACTCCAATTCCACTTCTGCAGCTGTCAGGGGCTGGTCTCTGCTGCCCTAGCCCTGCTGCTTGGTCTGGGGCACTGCTCTTGGTCAAGCTTTTCTGATGTCACTGGGGATGGTTTCAGCTGCCAGACTGAGCTGCTAATGCCTGTTGGAGTTGGGGCTCTACTTGCGCTCAGTCACTGTTGTTGTGGGGGGAGGTGCTGGGCTCCCAAGCTGCTGCTAGTGCCCCCAGGAGCCTGGGCAAGCTGCCTTGAGCCTGGGCGGGCTGCTGCACTGATGCAGGCCTGGAGCCTGGGGCCTGGGCTGGCTTGTCCGCAGCAGCAGGCCTAGGTCCCGGGTTAGGTGCGCGCCACCATGGATTTGGGTCCTGTGCTGGGTGCGCGCCTCCGCGGGCCTGGGTCCTGTGGGCCAAAGCACTGCTGCAGCAGACCTGGGCAAGCCACCACTGCTGTTGGGGGTGGGGCTCCGGCTCCTGCTAGTTTCGGCTACTGCTGCAGGCACCTACTGTGTGCTGACCATGCCAACACAGGTGAGTTCACTGGACGGATGGTGCAGGGCACTCTAGTGGACTCAGGTTGCTGGGCCCCAGCTGCTCTCCGTTTCCTCCTCCCAGGGAAGATCCGGGATCCTCCAAAATGGCGGGCCTCCCAGCTGTGCTGGGGAAAGTTCGCTGGCCCCGCTTACCATGTAGTCTTCTGCCTTCCTCCACAGCACAGGAACCTTCTGTCCATGTCTCTGCACTGCTCAAGGTTGGTCTTCCACGTCACATTCCTCACACTCTCTCACACTCACCCACACTCCAGTCCTACCCGTTGCGATCTTCCACAAATATATTTTAAATCCCCCTTTCACTTGATCATTGCAATCAATTATCAATCAGTATGAAGCCACTGGAATCTGATAGCCAGCATAGGCTACATTATGCTGCAGTTACAAATAATCCCAAATGCGCATTACCTTAAATTAACAATAGTTTAATTCTCACAGAAAGCTGGTAGGGTCCCAGGTTGATAACACTTCAGTCATTTATAAAATTACCTCTCAACACAAACATTCACGGTGAGAAAAGAAAAGCATGCGGAGAATTTTATAGGCTTTTTTTTTTTTTTTTTTTTTTTTTTAGTGTATCAATCTGTTAGACTCCTATTCACATTTTTTTGTATAAAGCAAGTGATTCCTTATAAAAAATGCTAGAGGAGAGTGACAAATCAAAGTGGAAAACATAAAACTCTAAAAATACCACAATAAAATAAAATTTGATGATTTAAAAAATTCAACCTAGGCACACAGCAAGAGACACTGAAATGAAGAAATCCACTATCAGAAAAGCATGGCCGAGAAGGATAGTCAAGGATGTGCCACCACTTGCTAGTACCTTAGAAAGATCAAAAGTACAGAATGTTCATATAACAGCCTCTTTGAGAAGTTAAGCCTGAGACTTGCATATTTCTTCAACCTAATAAGGGCTTGAGGAAACCAAGTGGCATTGTCCCCAGCCATTGCAGTAAAAGCCAAAATGGAGATAGTATCACCTAGGAACATTTTTTATGTAATGGCCTGAATCCCCATGACATGCCAGGAGCTGTGCATTATTGAGAATTAGATAGCATCAGAAACACTGCCGCCATGGTTGAAAGAGACAGGTACAGGACAAAATGAAAGAAGGTCTTGGACTCCTGAAATGTTACTTGCAGAAAATAGGATGCTGAAACTATTCATCTACAAACCCTTGCAGTCATTCATGAAAAAGAAAGGATGACTCAGAAGATAAAGCATAGTCCTCTGAGGGTAGAACCAAGAATTATTTTCATACCTTAAAACCTAATGGGGTTTTCATAACTGAATTTCAAAATTACTTGAGACCTTTTCTTTCCATTTGCTCCTTTTTTGAACCAGAATGTCTATAACTTTGTCTGTGTCTGCCCTGCCACTGTATTTTAGGAACAGATATCCTGTTTCTTTAGTTCTACAAGGTCCAAAGATAAAGAGGAGTTATACTCAGAATGAATTACCTCCAGAGCTTTACACGTACAAGATTTAGAGGAATTAGATGATGAAATTTGGGACTCTAAAGCTGATAAGATTTAGTAAATATTTTGGACTTTCAGTTAATAGTATAATAGGATAAGACCTCTATTGAGAGCCAGTATATTTACTGTTGATGGAATATACCTTCTTCCCAGACTAAAAGAAGAAAAACAGCATAAAAAAGTTAAAGAGAACCTGGTTATTCCTCATTGCTGATGAGAGAAATGTCACCTGTAATAAAGTATATTGTTCTAGGTTTTATAGATAATCAAATGTACTTTGGATAGAAAGTATTGTTCTGCACATATTAGACCCGACAATGGGAAACCGATGAGTCTGACTACGAACAGACTATGATCACATTGGCTTCAATATTAAGGCTCAGCAAACTGTCATCCAAGAGTACTACCAATCTTACGGGAGATTTTATTATCCTATATTTAAGAGTAAAAGTTAACTTCAGTTGGAGAGCCAATTTTTCCCAAGTATTCATAAAAGACTGGCGAGAACTACTTTATTATTAAATGAGAAAAGTAGTGGGCACCATTTGATCAATTCTAAAGTATTTAAAACTATTAATTTTTAAATACCAAATCACTGATCTTCAAGAATTACTATGCTAAGCTTTGAAGTCAAGTGAGTGATCCATTAACATAACCACATCTTTATTTATTGCTCACCTAAGCTCTCATTCTGGCTCTTACACACCGGCCAAAGCAGTCCATCTGCTAATAACACCTGCCAATTCATAATACGGTGACATGTTCTATGTTATTTGCAAAGGCTTCTCCATATATTTCATCAGTGGAAGTCCATAACCTTCTTCAAGAGTTTGTAAAAAATTCACTTTCTATGACCTTCATTCCCACAGCTCACTTGAATCACTCTCTACTCTGTACCAGTAATTCCTATTTATACTTGATACCACTTGGTACACTATTTTTAAATCTTCCACATTTAATCCGCTAGTCATGATCTTTACTTAAGGCTTATTTTTAGTTGACAATAAGCTCAAAATAAAAGCAACTATATTTCACTAATTAAGATGAACTGTTTCCAAGTCCTTTATTTTTTATTTTCTATCAAAGTTAGATGGATGCTTTCAAAATATAACTAAGACTAGGTATTTCAATATGTTATACTATCTACCAAATCCTATGTTACACTCTAACAATTCTATTTAGTTTATTAAATAATATTCTACTTACTTAAATAACACTGTTAGAATGTATGTTCAACCATCCATGTTTTAGCAGAATCAGAGAGATAATGCAATGCTCATAGTATTAATATAGAAATGGAGGTCATATTCCAGAAAAAGCTAACAAAAGCCATAGCAAAGTTAAAATTTTTCTTTAATATGAATCTAATATAGTTTTATACTGTTTTCTGAGAAGATCATACTTGCAATTCTAGTATAATGACTCAAATTCAAATTTTCTTTTTGAAGTTTTATTTATCTGTTCTTGAATTTATTGGGGTAACATTGGTTAATAAAATGTTTTGGTTTTAGGTGTAATTATATAATACATCATCTGCATATTGCATTGTATGTTCACCACCCCAAATCAAGTCTCCTTCCATCACCATTTATCCATGCTTTACCCTCTTCTACTTTCCCCACTCCCCTTTCCCTCTGGTAATCACTGTACTGTTATTTTCTGTGTCTATGAGGTATTTTGTTTTTGTTTTGTTTTTTTACTTAATCCTTTCACCATTTCACCCAGCCCCCTAAACTCCTCCCCTCTAATAGCTGTCAGTCTGTTCTGTGCATCTATGTGTCTATTTCTATTTTGTATGTTAGTTTATTTTGTTCATTAGATTCCAGATATAAGTGAAACAAGATGCTACTCATCTTTCTCTGATTGGCTTATTTTACTTAGCATAATACTGTCCAGGTCCATCCTAGCTATCACAAAAGGTAAGATTTCCTTCTTTTTTTACGGCCAAGTAGTATTTTAAATGTTTCCACTAGAAGTCAACTTCCATCCTAATGTATTTATAATAGAAAGGAATGCACAGTATTTTAGAGAGTATTTAAATAGTGAAAACTTCCATGAAATGAGATGTTTATTTATATTAGCATATTGGAGAGAATTTATATCTTGTTTATGGAATCATGTACTCTAGTAAATTATAAAGTTGACTATTTTTAACCATCTAAAATATATTAGTATATTATAAACTTCACAGATATTACAAAACTTAACTGTATATCAAAACTTTGCTCTTTTATATTTATAACACCGGTTTCTAAACTTTCGAATGTCCATCCATTTATCACCTGTTTCACATATTTTTGAGATTATATTGGCATACTATTTTGTTGCTGTTACTCCTCACCCATGGATATTTTTCCATTGATTTTTAGATAGAGGAGGGAGGAAGAGAGAAAGAAACATTGATGTGAGAGAGACACATTGATTGGTTGGCCCCCACATGACCACAACCCTCCAGGGATCAAACCTGCAACCCAGGTACATGCCCTTGACTGGGAATCGAACCCATGACTCTATGGTCCACATGCCGATGTTCTAATGGCCGAGACTAACCAGCCAGGGTGATACACTATTTTGTAATTGTTGCTTTTATTTAATATATTTGAAAGGTAGTCTTATATCCAAGTGTCATGCAAAAGAAAATGTATCATTTCAGCTGTCTTTCTGAATTATAGAAGTTCAACCAATTTGGCATTTGCTAGGCTATTTTCACTGTAGATTACAAAGTTTCAGTACATATACAATAAAATATTCTGAGAATTCACATTCACAGAGTTTATAAAAAAAAATAAGTGTTAAATGACAATAGTGACAACAAAGAAATATTTGTATGCTCTATTTTGTCTTTGAAAGAAATCAAGCAGAGGCTTCTTGGAAGAAAGAATTTGTTAATCATTGAGAATTTAGCTACCACACACCTTAGAGGGCACTTACTCATGGGATTAAGGTGCTTATGTGACCCCAGAAACCAGACTGTCTAAAGAGGAATCCATGAAATATAATCAATAAAGTTAGGATTGTGATTTTGGATAGTGAAGCTATGTAATATTTCAAGAACAAACAAATATTTTACATAAGGATTCAAAATTCAGGATTATTATAGAATTACATAAAGATAGTTATAATAAACTCTTGGGGCCACTGGTAGGACAATGGAAACTTTATATTTTAAGAGTTAGTGCAGGTGTGTTCCTATTGTTCATTATAATTTTGATATATACATATATCAAAATACATAACAGATTGCACCAAAACAGTATTATATGAACTGTCAAAGGGTCTTCTTGAAAAAGAAGAAGGTAAAAATATGAACAAGCCCGGCCAGTGTGGCTCAGTGGTTGAGCATTAACCCATGCACCAAGAGGTTGCTGGTTCGATTCCCGGTTATGGCACATGCCCAGGTTGTGGGCCCAGTCCCCAGTGGGGGGGATGCAGGAGGCAGCCAATCAATGTTCTCTCTCATCGGTGTTTCTATCTCTCTCCCTCTCCCTTCCTCTCTAAAATCAATAAAGAAAAAATTTAAATTTAAAAAGTGAACAATAAAATGGCAATAAATGCATATCTATCAACAATTGAATCTACAAACCAAATGAACAAGCAGAACAGAAACAGAGTCATAGATACAAAGAACTTTTTGTTGGTTGCCAGACGGGAGAAGATGTGGGGGGATGGGTGAAAAAGGTGAAGGGATTATGAAGTACACATTGGTTGTTAGACTGATGAACCTCAAAGGGGAAGGGGGAGGGAGACAGGAACAGATAAATGAAATAATTTGCATATATACATAACCAATGGACACAGACAATAGTGTGGGGAAGGCAAGAGAGGGGTGGGAGTGCGGAGGAGAGGGTCAATGGGGGCAAAAATGAGGGACATCTGTGATGCATCCAACAATAAAGATAAGTTTAATAAAGAAAGAAAAACCACAATGAGATATTATATCACACCTGTTAGAATGGCCATCATTAAGAAGACAAGTAAACAAGTGTTGACAAGAATGTGGGAAAGAAGGAACCCATGTATAAAATCAGTGAGAATGTATATTTATTTAGCCATTATAGAAAACAGTATGGAGCTTCCTTAAAAAATTAAAAATATATTTAATATGTGATCTAGCAATTCCTCCTGAATATATACCCAAAGGAAATAAAAACCTGATATCAAAGAGATATATGCACTCCTATGTTCATTGCAGCATTATTCACAATAGCCAAGATATAGAAACAACCTAAGTATCCCTCAATAGATGAATAATTGAAGAACTTGTGGTACACAGACAATGAAATAGTATTCATCCATGAGAAATAAAAACATCCTGCTTTTTGTGACAACATGGATGAAATTTGAGGATGTTACGCTAAGTCAGTCAGACAGACAAAGAAAAACACTTATATGTGAATTCTAATAAAGCCAAACTCATAAAAACAGAGAGTAAAATGGTAATTACCAGGGATGGGGAAGGGGATATAAAATATATTATATAAAGATACAAATATGCAACAACTAGTAGATAAGTCCTAGAGATCTAATGCACAGTATAATGAGTAGAGACAATAATATGATTCATAATCATCAAAGTGTCTAAGAGACTAAATCTTAATCATTTCGACCTCTAAAATGAAATGATAATTGTGAGACGTAACAGAATTGGTCATTATAGCTACAAAAGCAATCAGATTACAATATATAAATATATCAAATTAACATTTTGTAGACTTTAAATTTACACAGTGTTATACGTCAAATATATTTCTATAAAATAAATAAATTAGCAAATAACAACAAATACAAAGCCTTGCTCAAACTTGAATACTCCCCTGGAGTATCTTATAATGGAGGCAAGAATGAGTAAGAGTGTAGACTAAGAATTAGTTGCGGTTTCGATCCTGCCCCACCTCTTACTACCTGTATAATCTCGAGCAATTTGACTACACTTCCCGAAAACTTTTTTTCTTCATGTGTAATGTTTTGAGGGTTCAATAAAGCAGTTTTAAAGTACACTGTACTGTGACTAGTACAAAGTAAGAGCTCAATAAATGTGAGTTTTTGTTTTTGTTGTTATTATCCAACTTCTTCTTTCACTTTTTATCTAAACATTATCAGAATCGCTCTTACTGATTCTACTTGAAAAATTCCTAATATTTTAATTTAGGCATTAAAAAAATCATATAGAACTATTTTCCTAGGAAAATATACATATAAAAACAAAAGAAGTTTGCATATAGTTTTGAGGACCTCACAGACCCCTAGTTAAAATGTCAACCATAGTTTACTACTTTATTAAAGGCACTTTGATGATTAGACTTAGCAAAGAAATAGAGATATACTGATGTTTAAATCAAATTATTCTTTTTTCCAAAATTGAGTATGATGACCACCATGTAACACTCCTTGGTAATTTGCACATTTAAAGTATATAGTCACCAAAATAATAAATCATCCAAACTGGACCCCCATTGAGATAGAAGAGGAATCCTATCAATCACATCAGGAAATAGGCATAAATTGACTTTGTCCAGGGAAAACCAGAACTTATGGTTACCCTATATAATGCATATATAGGTCACCATTGAAACCACAGAAAACTGACATTCCTATCACTTTTTTTCAAAAGAATTGCTGACTAATATCTGCCACTTTTCCCTTTAATTTTCAATACCATTATTTCCAACGTAAGACACATATTGACTAGATCAGAGTTAAGCCTTGGGTAAAGGATGTGTGAAATTCAGCAATGTTTTCATCTAAAGGTTTTCTCCATCTGAGGAGATAAGATTCTTAATTGTAATAGGTATAATATTTTGAAAACTACCAGCATCAAATATCCAGGAATACTTAAAACAGTTGTTTTGATATATCCTCAGAATCTGGGAACTCTGTAGGAAAGAACTTAGAAAGTGTCCATAACAAGGGATCAAATATGTACTGGCATATTTGACCTGCTGGTGACAACAAGCTCAAAGGATACTCCTGACACAAAATCATTGTGAGTAAGAAAATTCCTGGAAGAGCAGTTTGGGCTGAAAAGAAAAGCCAGGAGGTCAAACACAACAAAGATTCTAACTATCTACTATTCTGTTCCCTGAGTCCTATACTCCTGGGAAGGAGAATGGCTGTGGGATACAAATAGAGATGTGTCATTAGGGAAATGCGGAATACAGACAGTAAGTCAAGTTTTCATGGGCTCAAAGTTAATACCATATCTGTTCAAGAGATTATGGTGTTATCCATACAAGGTTTTCCAAATGCCCTCTTCCTTATTTCAATCATCAACTTTGTTCAGGGCAATTGCAAAAGTATTTTAATTGATTTTCTTGTATTAAATACTATCTCCATTCTAAGATATAGCTGCCTCCCAAAAAAATTCTTACTCAAATAAAGACATATTATTCAATGCCACTGTTGACAAAAACCCAAGGGTTTATGGTCTGGAGACTACAAATGAAAAACTTTCCTTCAAGGCATAGGCCCAGAAACCCACACAACTTCATTTCCTTCATGTTATATTAGGTAAAGCAGCCATAAACCCTCCCAGATTCAAAGAGAGGGAAAGCAGACCAGACCCCACCTTTTGATGGGAGGAATGTCTATATTTATGCTCTGTAGGGTGTATAGTATTAGCTCAAATGTGCCAGTTAGGGAGGCAAATAACAGTTCAAAGCCAAGATCTACTACTTATTAGAAATGAAGTTTTAGGAAATTCATTAGACTTATAATTCTTGGTTTCCATAATGGTGTCATAAGGACAACGGAAAGACTACATAAGACAATGCATGCAGAGCTTAGCCAATGGCTCGCCAGAGCAGACACTCACTAAAGGTTAGTTATAGCAATCTACACTTCAGCACAACCCCTTATGTACAGGGCTGGACAAAAGTAGGTTACAGTTGCCATATAAATAAATGATACAATAATTAATAACACAAGAACTCACAACTGTAAACCTATGTTTACCCACCCTTGTGTTTTGCACTATGGCACAGTGGTTTGTAACTGGGGAGAATTTTTCCCCCCAGGAGACATCTGGCAATTTGTGCAGACATTTATGGGTGACAGGACTGGAGGGTGGGTGCCACTGGTGGAGACTTTAGCAGCTGCTAAACATTTTACAGTGATGGGATGGCACACAACAAAGAACTAACTGTCTGACTCAAAATTACAATAGAAACACTTCCTGAGCAAAAATGATAAATGTAATAGTTATAAAAACCCTCCAAGCTTTCCTATTTCCTTTTCATTCAAAATATTCCTGCTGTGTAACAACTCCTTCTCCTATTTAACACTGCTAGAAATGCCACCTGGGAAGCCCAGTTCAAATGGAATCTTCTCAATGAAACTTTCACTTTTACTTAAAACAGAAGAATGTGTCTATCCTCAGTACTTTCAAAGTACTTGATACGTTTGATGGCCATCTCCCTCAATAGTTTTAGATGAATATTACAGTTGAACTTTAGTAAAAATAAATTCAGTGACCATCATGCTAGTCTCTCTTCATTTGATCCTGATATTTATATATCTTCTAGTAAACTATTTAGAGATTAAATTACTCTGTATGAGTAAATGTGTTTATTTATATTGCTTGTGTAGTTATTTTTCTTTACAATGTGGAAAGTCTTTTATGTGAAAAAGCATGTCTTAATTATCTTTGAATATGCCCTTCTCTACTCGTCTTTCATTGATTATACTGTTTTGAAGAAACTAGACATTCAAAGGTATGTTTTAATTAATTCATGCTGAAAATATAAACAATATTAAAAGTATGTGGTAAGGCCCTCGCTGGTGTGGCTCTTGGTTGAGTGTCATCCTGTACACTGAAAGGTTGCCAGTTTGATCTCTGGTCAGGGCACATGCCCCGGGTTGAAGGCTTGGTCCCCCGTGGGGGATGTGAAGGAGGCAGCCAATAGATGTTACACTCTCACATCTATATTTCTCTCACTTTCTCCCTCTCCCTTCCTCTCTCTCTAAAAATTAATAAAAATATATTTTTTAAGTATGTTATGAGTAAGTAACATGGAATTTGGAGAAACTATCTGAAAATCTTAAGTACACAAAAAGTTTTTATTAGATAATTCACTTCCATTATAAAATAATGGTTTATTATAATTTCAGTTCCCGGATGTTTTAGCTTTCTCAATACATCTGAACACAAAGCTGAAATCGATGAGAATTTGATAAATGAAATAGCTTTCTAGTTATTCAGAGAAATAAAGAATGTTTTTGCTGATTGAATTTCTAGAATGCCTCAGATAGAGTAATTTAATCTCCAAATAGTCAGTTTACTAGAAGATATATAAATATCAGGATCAAATGAGGAGAGACTAGCATGATGATCATTGAATTCATTTTTACTAAAATGTAACTGTAATATTCATCTAAAAATAACATTTGTTTCTTGCAGTGAATCGGTTTCTGCAATCTCTTTCGCAGATTGCCTATGATGTGAATCACATTCAGATTTTATGCTTATTCAATAATAAAACTATTTTCTTTCTCTTCTATGGTTGTGGAAAGGTTGCCAAGAGATTTTGTTTTTAACTATATTTCCCCAAAGAACATTATTAAGAAAGTAAGGTAAGAAGAATGTGATAGGTCTTGGGTGCAAAATATCACTGTCCATTAGCCACATTGCTAATTTTAAATTTTCTAGTAACCACATTAAAAAATACAAAGAAATCTGTTTTGTATTTTACACTTACAGCACTTCTCAAATCAAATGTTAAAGTTTCTTTGAAAATAGTTAACTGGCCCGGCCAGTGTGGCTCAGTGGTTGAGTGTTGACCCATGCACCAAGAGGTTGCCGGTTCGATTCCTGGTCAGAGCACATGCACAGATTGTGGGCCTGATCCCTAGTGGGGGGCACGCAGGAGGCAGCCAATTGATGTTCTCTCTCATTGATGTTTCTATCTCTCTCTCCTTCTCCCTTCCTCTATCTCTAAAATTAATAAAGAAAAAATATTACAAATAGAAAATAGTTAACAGTGTTTAGTTTTTTTTCAAATGTGAAAGTGAAAAAGTAGATGCATATAACCAAGTTGCTTCAAATATACTTAGAAGTTTTCCAATAACTCAATCAAATATCAGCTTTAAAATTTCAGAAGTCAGTGCTCAGTATCCACTTGTGTCTTACTAGTGACGATCATATTGGACAGAACAGGTACAAAACTTGAGTAAATGGGTACAGCAACAGGAGAGGGCATAGCCAGCCAAGCCCATGGCAGGCAATCAGTAGCACTACAAGACAATAGACAAGCAAGAGCAGCAGCACGGAGAGTGTCCTTGGCTATTAATAGCATAACTGACACACTTGGAGCTATCGATTAAGAGATATAACACAGTGAACTGCAGAGGAGGAACAGAGAGATGCTAGGTAGACCTAAAATGAGGTTTTGGAGACAGATTAGGTGCTCCCTTGGGACTCATGGCACTAATCTGGGAAAATTTAGGAAGGTCTCTGAGAATACCGCAGATGCCTTAGAAATAGTGCTTCTATAAATGTGTTCTTTTTCTGTCACTTTTCATTCAAAGCAGTGTAGTGTAAATGACACAAATGTTAAAGGAATATTTCTTTGAGTGAAAACTCCTAGCAACTGGGGGCATCTAAACTAAGAAAATAATATATACACATTAATTTGATCTTTCAAAGAAATGTTAGCATTAATAGTCGTGGGATGAGCTTACCATCTGCTTTCCTGAAAACAATTATTATCATGCATATGCTACACTTATAAAAAGTACTACAATAAAGAATTTGGAAGAATGATGTCATCCTACAGTGTAGTAGTTCATAAGTAAAAAATAATCTGTAGTATAATGAATAATCTGTAGCAAAGTTTAAACTACAAAGAAGTAACTTCATAGTAGCTGTATTCTTTTCATAGTGACTATATTACATAAATTCAGGACAATTGACATATATTAAGTTCAAAAGAATGATGTTAAAAAGAGTGACCTTACATTCCCTATCCGTGAAATAGTCTTAGCTCAGGTAAGTGCTACCTCACGTGTCCTGTCAATGTTCAACTTGAAATCACTGAAGCTAAAGCATTGGTCAGATTCTTTCATAGGCTGTACCACCCCAGCTGATGAGTATAAAGACAACACATATAGAACAAAAGTGTTCGAAGTATTATGTTAAACTGTGGATCCCGTTCCAGGATATTGCAGCAGCAGGTGTCCTACCTAAGTCTACACAGCACAGAATATCTCTACAAGTAGCCCTACTTCTGACTTCAGCATCTAGGCTTCTCCCTGAGGGATCTCTCTGGAACCACGGGGCAGATTGTAAATGTCTGTGATAGACTCACAGAGTTCCACAGAGAGATTGAGCTCCAGATACCTGGTGTTACTAACCTGATAATCCTTTGTTGGCTTCCTTCTTTTCCCTTCTCACCGTACCCATCTCCCACCAGTGTTCCCCAATAAAGAACTTGCACTCAAATCTATGCTTCAGAGGCCATTTCAGAAGAAACACAAACTAAGACAGAGACACACTCAGAGACCTGGAAAACTCAAACTTAGACTATATTTTTCTGGTCAATAAATTGTCTTTTACCAAATCCTAAAGAGTAAGGACCAAATAATAAGGATAAAACTAGGCACTTGATCAGTTAAAATGTCCTCCTGTTTAAAAAAAAGTCAAATATCAGTTAATGTTCCCATGAAATTACTATATAATTGTTCATTTAAAATGCATTCCTTTAATGAAAACTCCCTATATTAGTTGATCTAGTGATTACTGATATCCAATATACTACAAACAATATTCAAATATTTAAAACAAACAGCAATTCATCCTTATTCTACAATATTATAGCATGGGACATTTTGTAAGTCGATAAGTCAAATTATCATCTGTTCTGCACAATTCAACTATTATGAACAGTATTAGACCTAAAGGGAAAAAAGTTATTAAAAGTATTAAATGGTATACATTGTTCTTTGTTTGCGTTTTCTAAAAAAAAAAAAAAAGTGAAAAAGTTAGTATATCTTAGGTAGTTTTTCAGGTATTTGGAACATTTGTTTAAAAAACAAAACAAAGCAAATTATTGCATTTGAGAAACTCTAATGGAGGTAAGAGGAAACTCCCACGTAAAGAATTGTATGTATAATACGTAGTAGGTAGTGTTAAGATTTATGGGAATTCATTGGAGTTTGTAGACAGAAATGGCATCTTTTTCAGTATGTTAAATGATATATTCATTTATTGTGAATTAAATACAACGTATTGTGTGGGGGCTATTATAAAACTAGTGAGGAAAGTTGAGAAGCTACTCATTTAATACACATTTCTTGTGCCCACTATTTTTCCAGCTAGGGGGGAAGTTAAGGGGAATAATAAATATCCCTGCCCTGTTGAGTTTACTGTTTAGCACTGAGTGACAGACAAAAAAGTCATTTGGTAACTAAAAGGGGATGTTAGAAACTGATAAGTAGTATGGAAAAAATAGAGGTAAGAAAGGAGGATTTATGTATATGGATGACAGGATAGATTTAAATGGTCCACTAGGTTTCCAATTAAAAAAGACACACACCATGAGGCACAGAGATCATCAAATTTCAGAACACACACCATGGATAAAGAAAATAACATAAAAGCTTCTAGAAGGAAAAATCATTTGACTTCCTAACATCAACAATCATAATCATACACATCATAACTAAAATATCTAGAAACAAGTGTCTTAAAAATTTAGGGGAAATATTCAATATTGTAGTGAAACTGCAAATAAAGCATTTGGATGATGTTTTGTATTAATATCTCAAGGAAAGCAATATTTCCCATTCTCTCACTCTCAGGGAATTCAGGGAAGATTAAACAGATTTGAAAGTTAGAGGATTTAGGAAACAAGAGAATTAACTCCAGGGAGAGGGGAAAAAATTCCTAAGATGACAATTGTGCTGTGGGCCCAGAGAGGAACCAGTTTAAAATTGGAGAAAGAGCCCTGGCTGGTTTGGCTCGGCAGTTAGAGTGTCGACTTGGGGACCACAGAGTCGCAGATTCTATTCCAGTCAAGGACACATACCTCGATTGCATTTTGGTCCTCAACCCTGGTTGGGGTCATGCAGGAAGCAACCAATTGATGTGTTTCTCAGTGAGGATTAAAAAAAAAAAAGTCACCCAGCTGGTGTGCCTCAGTGGTTGAGCATCAACCCATGCACCAAGAGGTCACTGGTTCGATTACCGGTCAGGGCACATGCTCAGGTTATGGGCCAAATCCCCAGCAGGGGGCATGCAGGAGGTGGCCAATCAATGTTCTTTCTCATCAATGTTTCTATCTCTCTCTCTCCCTTTCCCTTCCTCTCTCTCTAAAATCAATAAAGAAAAAAAAATTTTTAATAAAAACAAAAACAAAAAAATTGGAGGAAGACGTGTTCTATGAAAGATGACTTCATGGGCCCAGCCAGTGTGGCTCAGTGGCTGAGCATCAACCCATGCCCCAAGAGGTCGTTGGTTCGATTCCTGGTCAGGGCACATGCCCAGGTTGTAGGCCAAATCCCCAGTGTGGGGCATGCAGAAGGCAGCCAGTCGATATTCTCTCTCATTGATGTTTCTATCTCTCTCTCCCTCTCCCTTACTCTCTCTCTAAAAAAAAATTAATAAAGAAAAAAAATGTTTAGAAAGATGACTCCATGAGAAAAATGAAATAATCCCATATGTGTCAGAAATATAATATATAGATAGATTTATATACATATATATTTATTGTATATTTGTATAAATATATAACATCTCTTACATATTCTTCACTATCATATATTGGCAATATATGTAATACAGTCTTTCCACATGTACCAACGTTATCAACAAAAATAAAAATCTTCTCTGGGAGACAGAAAATATGTATACCTTCTAAAACTTTAAAATAAACCTTATACAAAGATTTTAGGAGTGGGTATCAAACATCTTTAACTCAGCAGAACAAGACTGGTTAAAAGTAGAATTTGTTGCACAAACTGCAAACTACTTAGCTAATTAAAGAGAAGCACAGTTTCCTAATGAAACTATGCAACAAAAAAACCCCTCTACATTGTTATAAAATGTAAAAATAATTCAAGGTATTTGTTACAGAATTTTAAGGGATCAGTGAGAACAATTTACCATTTAAAAGATATTCTATTGTAGTTTGAATAAGCCATAGTCTATTAAATTAAGGTTTATAGATAGGTGAAAAAAGAATGAGAGGTTTTCCACACACAAAAAATAGAATATTTAAAAATATAACAAAAATATTTCAAAGCAAATACCACATTTACTAATAACAGTTTATCATTACCTCAGCCCTATATAATTAATTCTGCCTACAATCTGAGTTCATGAAGCTATCCATTTATAAATTAACAGGAACCCTGGAAATTCTGAGTCTGTACTGTGGTAGTCTGAATGTTGTCTAAGCTGTGGTACTCCAAGGTCTATACCCAAGGGTCTATTTCTTGAAGTATCAATACTTAAGGATACTCGATTCAGGCTCTCTGAGACTGTCTCTCTCTGTTGAAGACTTAATTTCTATCTTACACCCTTTAGCGGAACCTTCAGGCAAACATGAGATAAAAGTGAAACACCAACTGTTAATGAAAAGACAATGACTTTAATTAATGCATCATAGTAGCCAATAATATCAAATGAAGAAATGTAAAATAATCTTTCAGAATATATTTGAGGATTTGATCAATATTTATCCTGAGGGCAAGAACAGATGAAGACAGCTGGGCTCTGACCCTTCTCCAGGGACTGCAAATCTTTCCTGTAACAAATGTATACTGAGGATATTTTACCATATTATTTAAGCTAGGGAAAGCTAAGGTTCTTTTTTGATTTTACACCTCTTTCAATTCAGCTTTTCAAATCATTCTGAGCTTATGTATGAATATGGAACATACCAAACAAATTTATTTAAACACAGAATTATAGAGATAAATACTAACAGAAACAAATAATTGTGGCCACTGAAAATGGGACTTGAGAGGTGGAATATAATGGCCAAAGAGAGAGTTCTTTTCAGTTTAAGACTGTTAGTAAAATGTAACTATTTAACCTGCTTATTATTACTTTGATTATTTTTAATATAATAAGAGGATTAGCACTGGCTTGTGCTCAGTGGTTAGAGCTTCGGCCCGCTGTGGACCAAATAGTCGCAGGTTCGATTCTGGTCAAGCGCACATACCTTGGTTGTGGTTCAGTCCCAGCCCTGGTTGGGGTCGTGAGGGAGGCAACCAATTGATGTGTCTCTCTCACATCGATGTTTCTCTCTCTCTCTGTCCCTCCGTCCCACTCTGTCTGTAGATAAATGGAAAAAAATATCCTCAGTGAGGATTGAAAAAAAAAAAATTAAAAATAGGTGAAATCCAAGATGGTAGCAGAGTAGGTGGATGTTATAATCATTTCCTCCCAGGATCAAACTGGAATTACAACTAACATACAGAACAATCATCCTGAATAACCAACTAAGGACGAGCTGAACAGAAGTCCCATAACCAAGGATTTACAGAAGAAGCCACATCAAGAATGGTAGAAAGGGTGGAGACATAACAGAGAGAATTACAGTGGAACCTTGGTTCTCTAACTTAATTCATTCTGGAAGACTGTTCAAAACCAAAGCATTTTTCCCATTAGAAATCATGTAAATTGAATTAATCTGTTCCAGATTCCCAAAATGATTCTATTTTAATCTTTCTTATATACAGTATATGTCTAATGTACTGTTTAATCTATAAACATTTAAAGAAAGGACATGAAATGTACAGTAAAAAATGAAACTTTCATAATAATAATAAGCAGCAACAAAAGCAAAAAAAAAACAGGAAAATATTCACAGCACAATTTCCTAAGCTGTGAACAGTGGTAAACTGACTCATACTCATGCATTCTCCCCTATGTTTGTTGCCTAAGAGACCTGTGACTGATCACAGAGCTATCAGCATGAATGGGTTGCTCAGTTAAGAAGTGAATTGTTCAAGATGGAAAACATTTGAAAACTGAGGTTTGGCTGTAAAAATAAAATGAAAACAAGTATTACATACACTTTTAAACAGCTTAATTAGAAAAAAAGATAAGCAAATGTAAAGCTGAAGGAACATGGCATTAAAAGAAAGTATTTGGTTTTTATTGTTTAAGATGGAAGACATTACATCATATTTTTAAAATATGAAAATAACAGTATATTAGTCAGCTAGAGCTTCTAAACAAGAGAAGCTCTTCTATTAAGAGAAATTTATGATAAAGAAGGAAAAAGGGATCATTTAGAGGGGCAAAGTTCTGAGTATGTGAAAGGAGAAAATATTCAGTGTACAAGCCATATAGGCCACAGGAGCTGAAAAATTCAAATAGTGTTTACTATAAATAACTGAAAAACTACTAACTCCATTTTGACCCTCAGTTACTGCACATACACACCCTGGCAGTTTTTTGTAAACATTAGGGCCTTGGGAAACCCAGAGAAAACCATAAAGATAAGAGGGTTAATGATGGCCTTGGGAAACTCAGAGGAACGAGGAAGAGAAAGAGATTAATGATTGCCCTGACCTCTGTAACAGCCCCTCTCGCCCCTCTTTTGTACCAGTTCCCCCGCTTAATGGTGCTAAAAGCAGCACCAAGAGAATGTAGTTTTTGCCTTTAAAAGTGGGCTGCAAGAATGTTCGCTGCTGTCGATTTGGGGAGATTATGCCCCCCGCAGCCTGCCAGTGAATAAAGTGTTCCTTTCATTTACAATTCGGCTGTGTGTCTCTGATTATCTCGCTGACACGTTACAACACTAACAGATGCTAAAAAGTAATTAAATAAAATTGAGCATCCTTTCCAGATTAAAACATAATTTTACAAACTAGTAATAATAGGTATAAGCAAAAGATAAAAATGCCACTTTTAATTATATCTGTTTTATATATCTATATTTATATCAATATAACCATGTATATAACCTAGGAAGGCCCTACCCAGTGATGATATATGACATGTAGCACTCTAACCTGAGCACTATGACATCCATACAAGCAGTTACTAATATGATATTCTGGTGGTCATCTGTGGGTTACAGAGTGATTGTTTTGCAACATATGGCCAACAGTCATTTTTCAATGTTCAGCATCATGCTGGCTAATGGGAACTAACTAGACAGGTCTACTCTATCTTCTGTAGAGCTGAGTGTTATGGTCTATTTGCAGGCAATAGGAGAATTTAATATTTTTAATTATTTTTATTTATTTTTATTTTTTGAACCCTACACCTGGTTCATGGCCTAGCATTGCTCCTTCCAGGCCATTTGTCAGTCTATTTACTCAGTGAGTTATCAGGCTTGGGCATTGATTAATCAAGTGGGGCCTCTTTACTATTTGGATTGAGATCCTGACCATAAATAAATAGCAGCAATAATGGGAGAACTTAGATGAATGAGACAAACTAACTCACAAAATAATGGACATTTTAGTAAATGATACATGGATACATTAACTATATAAAAATTACATTTTTCATGACATAAGCTAATTTTTAAATTTTTCAGATATAATGAAAGGTTGAACATATAACTAAAATTATAAAAACAAGAAGATACAGGTGAATATTTATAAATGTATATCACAGAGAATGCTTTTCTAAGTATAAAGTAAAATGAATTATAAGTGAAAATATTGATAGATTTGATGACACAAATACACATCTTTTCTTAATTTGTTTCTTTAAATAAAGTTGGTATACAATCTTATAATGGCTGTATTAATTTCATGTGTACAATATAGTGATTTGACATTTTTATATCTTAATGTGTACTCTACTAATTCTAGTAATCATTTGTCACCCTGTAAACTTATCACAATATTAATGGCTGTATTCCCCTTCCCATCTTCACTCATCTCCCACCACCACTTCTTGTAACCATCCCTTTGTTCACTGTTTCCTTGAGTCTGTGTTTGTTTTGTTTTGTTCGTTTGTTTTTAGATTTCACATGTAATTGAATCCACATGGTATTTGTTTTTCTCTGCCTGACTTTTTTCACTTAGCATAGTAACACCTTTGAGCTCCATCCATATTGTCATGTACATCAAGGTTTCATTATTGTTTATTGTTGTATAATATTTCATTGCATACATATGTATACTATATCTTGTTTACCATTCCATCTATTGATGGACACCTAGGTTGCTTCCATTTCTTGGCTATTGTAAATAATGCTGCAATGAACATGGGGTATATATATATTGTTTCAACTTAGTATTTTCATTTTCTTTGGCTAAACACTCAGAACTGGAATTGCTGAGTCATAAGGTAGTTCCAGTTTAAGTTTTTGGAGGAATCTCCAATACTGTTTTCCATAAGGGTTGCACCAGTTTACAATCCCACCAACAGTTCACAAGGGTTTCCCTTTCTCCACATCCTTACCAACACTTGTTGTTTGTTGCCTTTTTGATAATAGTCATTCAGTCTGGTGGTATCTCATTGTGGTTTTGATTTGCATTTCCCTGATGATTAGTGATGTTGAGCATTTTTTTCATAAGTCTGTTGGCCATCTGTATGTCTTCTTTGCAGAAAAGTTTTTTTTTCATGTCCTGTGCTTATTTTTCCATAAGAGTGTTTATTTACTGTTATTGAGTTACTTATTGTATGAGTTTCTTATATGTTTTGGATATCAACCCCCTATTGGATATATCACTAATGAATACATTTTCCCATTCAGTAGGTTGCCTTTTTGTTTTGTTGAAGTTTTCCTTCTCACTATACAATTCTTAGTTTGATGTAGTCTCATTTACTTATTTTTGCTTTTGTTTCCCTTGCTAAAGGGGACATATCCAAAAAGATATTGCTCAGACTGATGTCAAATAGCTTACTTTCTATGTTGTCTTCTAGGAGTTTTACGGTTTCAGGTTTTACATTTAAGTCTTTAACCAATTTTGACTTTATTTTTATATATTGTGTAAGAGAATGGTCCAGTTCATTTTTTCTCACATGAGTCTGTCCAGTTTTCTCACCACCATTTACTGAAAAGACTGTATAATCAAAACACTTTGCTACTGGCCCAAAAACAGACACATACATACATCAGTGGAACAGAATAGAAACCCCAGAAATAAATTCTCTCTTATATGGTCAACTAATTTATGAGGAAGGAGGTTTAAAATTTTTAAATGCATATAGGATGAACCACACAAGTCAAATTTAATAATAATAATAATAATAATAATAATAATAATAAAGTATAATAAAAATGTATATATAATAGAAAAAAACAGTTAACAGGTTAATATACTGCATATATACACATTTCTAACAAATCAGTATGGAAAAGTTGAGCAACCAACTAGTAGTTTAAAAAAAAATAGGAATGAAAATTTCAGGTAGAACAAACATGAATTTAAGTAATATAGAGAGCTGTTATATTTCTAAATAGCAAAATCCACTGGAAAAATATTGTGGAAAAATTGGCAATATTGTTTAAGAGCTTTTGAAAACTCTAAAATACATTTAATATTTGCAGCAGAGTAGGTGCAAGCAACATTCATCTCCTTCCAGTGGTATTGGTGGAAATGAGGTATCTCTTTCTCCACTGGGTGCCTGACATAGAGTCCTTATGATATCTTGAGAAAAATAATTTTCTGAGAGATGCACAGGGAGATGAGTGATTTTTATTTCCATGGAATTACATCTCTGGGTTACCAAAATCCCATTTCATTTAATCCCATCCTGGAAGAAGTGCAACTGGGGATTCAGTAGAGCTAGAAGCAAAGCCAGCATCATGGTGGAGTTAAGTCCAGTACAGAATCAGGCTAGTTGTAGTCCATTAGTCCATGTGTAGGGTTCACACGGCCTTGAGCCATGGGGACAAATGCAGGGAAGCCAAGAGAAAGTGCTCCCTGCAACAAGAATCCAAAGAGTCCTGAAAACACGAGACTAAACTTCTTTGTTTAGGGGATTAAATATCTCATATCACCCCATGCTTGCAGTGGCTATGTCTACTCTAGCCAATGACCTGTTCCAGGTGTGACTGACAGGCAAGTACCTTCCCTATTTCACCCAGGCTTTACTGGAGATGCATCTATTCTCCACCTTGTTCAGACCCTTCCTTCAGGGATCTGTGGGGAATAGACCTGTGACTTCCTGGGAAGAGTTAAACTGCAAAGCTGCACAAATTACATGCCTGTATTATTTGGCCTTCCCTTTGCTCCTTTTCTTTTAATAAATAACTGGGTTAATTACAATGGTATCATTAGGACTAAACTGAAATTATAGTACTTTGTGGAACAATCATCCTGAGTGACTAAAGGAGAACTAGCTGGAAGGGACTATCTTGGAGCTAAGGATTTACAGAACAGGCCACATTAAGACTGGTGGAAAGGGACTTCTGGTCAAGATGATACATAGGTAAATGCAGTACTCGCCTCCTCCCACAACCACATCAAAATGACAACTAAACTACAGAGCAACCATCATTCAGAACTGCCTGAAATTGAGCTGAATGGAAGTCCTACAACTACAAAATTAAAGAAGAAGCCACATTGAAACTCGTAGGAGGGGCAGAGGCATGTAAGGGCTGGTCCCACATTCAGGTGTGATGGATAAAAATCAGGAGGAATACCTCAGCTGTGAAGGTCCTCCCTGAGCAGTGAGGGGTTCCTGCCCCACACCAGGCCCCCCAGCTCAGGGTTCTAGTGCCAGGAAGAGAAGTCCCCATAACTTCTGATTAAAAACCAGCAGGAATTGAGGCTGAGGGAGGCTGATATTTTTGGAGTCCCAGGCAGTTCCTCTTAGAGGGCATGGACTTACTTGGACTCACTCCCTCTAGGCTCCAGCATTGGGGAAGCAGCTTGAAAGGCACCAGAGACATATCAAAAAGAACTGAGTTATTTGGCATCTGGGCGAGAGCTGAAGAGGCAGTTTTCTCCTGGACAGACTTCCTGGTAGAGGCTGTGGTTTCTTTGGTGAGCCCTTCCCCCATAACCACTGCAGACAGCAGCAATATCTGAGACTCCAATAAACCTGGCTCACACTGTTTGCTCCACCCTGGTGATTTCCTGAGGCCCTGCCCCACCTGACTTTCAGGCCCACCCAAGCTGTTTCCAGTGGCTTTAAAAATGGGATTGGCATGACCGGCCAGGATGGCTCCCTGGTTGAGCATCAACCCATACACCAAGAAGTCACTGGTTCAATTCCTGGTCAGGGCACATGCCCAGGTTGTGGGCCTGATCCCCAATGGGGGCATGCAGGAGGCAACCACTCGATGTTTTCTCTCATCGATATTTCTATCTCTCTCTCCCTCTCCTTTCCTCTCTCTCTAAAAATCCACAAAGAAAAAAAATAGGATTAGCCTGCCTTGGCTCCTGTTTCAGATTTTCCTAAATTCTCTCAAACAAGCTGCATCTGGCCTCAGTGAGCCACATACCTCTTGCTAAGTGGCCCCAGGCCTGACACTAGAAGCAGCCAGTCTTGGTTTACAGCCTGGCTTTGCCTGGGCACCCCCAATCCTAGCACAAGAAGCAGTCATATGCAGATTGCTTTGTATATTATGCCTGGTGGCCTCAGGTAGAACACAGGCAGTGATTAACCTTGGCCTGAGCCTCCAGGGAGACCTCAGAGCCAGCACACCCGATGGACAGCTTCAAACCATGGTGAACCACCACTCACACCCAGTCACCTCCACAAGTGACACATTCAAAGTGTGGGTTCAGTAGGTACTAAAGCCTCACTGAAGTAAGTCTTTCTCTGTGTAGTGGACCCCTGAACAGCTGATCCTCCAAGGTGGTCAGAGGTCAGTGGTCAGTGGACACAGCAAGTCCTTGCAGCTGATCAGCCTGAGTAAATCCCTCCCATTGACATGCCAAAAGCAATCAAGACTTCATTACAACAAAGGGTGTACAGTCCACACGAAGGGTGCACCTCAAGGGCCCAACTGGGGTGACAAAGGAGGCTGTGCCACTGGACCCTATAGGACACCTACTACAATAGACCACCCTACAAAGTGTAGGAGACAAAGAAACTCTATCTAATACATAGAAACAAACACAGGGAGGCCGCCAAAATGAGGAGACAAAGAAACATGTCCCAAATGAAAGGACAGAACAATACTCCAGGAAAAGAACTAAACAAAACAGGGATAAGCAACCTAACAGATGCAGAGTCCAAAACACTGGTTATAAGGATGCTCAAGGAAATTAGTGACGACTTCAAAAGCATAATAAAGTACCAGTCAGAAATAAAGGATGCATTAACTTAAATAAAGAATAATTTACAGGGAATCAATAGTAGAGTAGGTGAAGGCAAGAATCAAACCATTGATTTGGAATATAAGGAAGCAAAAACACCCATCAGGACAGCAAAAAGAAAAAAAAAATAATCCAAAAATATGAGGATTGTGTAAGGAACCTAGGGGACAACTTCAAGCATACCAACATTTGTATCATGGGGAATGCCAGAAGGAGAAGACAGAGAGCAAGAAATTGAAAATCTATTTGAAAAAATAATGACAGAAAACTTCCCTAACTTGGTGAAGGAAACAGACATATAAGTCCAGGAACCACAGAGAGTTCCAAAACAAGAGGAACACAAAGTGTCCCATACCAAGACACATCATAATCAAAATGGAAAATGTTAAAGACAGAGAGAATCTTAAAAGCAGTAAAAGAAAAGCAGTTAGTTACCTACAAGGGAGCTCCCATAATACTGTCAGCTGTTTTCTCAAAAGAAACTTTGTAGGCTGAAGAGAGTAGGAATAAATAGTCAAAGTGATGAAACCAAAAATAACAACCAAAATTACTCTACCCAGCAAAGCTACCATTTAGAATCTATGGGTATATAAAGAGTTTCCCAGACAAGAAAAAGATAAATTAAAAAACAAACAAACAAACAAACAAACAAACAAAAAAACGGTGGGAAGGGCAGAAACACGAGAGAGGCTGGCTCATCTCCCACAGGTGGCATCAAGGTTCTGAGGGATATTTAGGCTGCAGGGGTGTTCAGCGTGAGGCCTAGATCCCAGGCTGGGTTCCCAGGCCAGGAGAACCAGAGCCAGGAATAAGCACCCACATGACACTTTTCTATGGAAAGCAGTGGACTTTCTGTCCACCAGGGAGAGGCAGGAGTCTGCTGGAGACATAGGTACTTGCTTGAAGGGCCAACACACAAAATTTAATTTGCAGTCATTCACCCTGTGCTCTAGCAGAGGAAGCTAGAGTTGTGTGAGGAGAGTCTGGGGTTTGTGTCTCTGGGAAGCAAGCTGGAAGGACAGCTGCCAGGATCCCTGTGCTGGGTCATTCTTCCATACCACAAATGCCATCTTTCTTATTTGCAGACTCCCTTCTATGCGGCATGAGCCTGAGAGAAAGCAACAGCCCAATACTCTAGACTCCCTCTCGTCCACCCTGTGGAGCTTACTCACTGCTTAGCCTAACAGGCAGCTGGAAGGCAGAGGCAGGCAGAGGAGGAACTCAGCGTACCTTCAGACTTTTCCTGAACTTCCCCCTGTCTTGGTGTAGGTAAACGTCAATCTTAGTGTGCAACTTGGTCCTTCCCATGTGCACCCAGGTCCAACAGTGGCAGCAAAAACTGTGGATTGAAAGTAGCTCCAAATAGGTTGCCAAGGGCCAATTACAGGCAGCACCTTAGGTTGGCCTGCACCAGAGTCCCTCCCAAGAGGCCCAGTATCAACACACCCAGTGAACAGCTTCAGACAACATCAGAGCAGGATCCAAAACACTTCACAAACAGCATATCCCAAAGGAGATCCCAGCAGGCACCAAAGCCTGCTGAGGTGAATTCCACTTTCAGTGGCCAGCACCTGCACAGCAGCTTGCATGCCATGGTAGTGGATTAGCCTCACAGTCAGCCAGCCTGAGGGTCAATTCCACACATGACTGAGGCAATAGTAATCAAGACTCAATTACAACTGGAGGGCCAGTTATAACCTACACAGGGACATTTTTGGAGTACCCAGCTCAGGTGATCAAGGAGACTGCACAACTGGACCACACAGCACTCCTACTATATAGGACCACCCCACGAAGACTGAGCATCATAGCAGATCAATCTAACACACAGAATCAAACACAAAGATACAGCCAAAATGAGGAGACAAAGAAACTGCCCCCCCCCCCCAAAAAAAACAGGAATTATCTCCAGAAAATAAGCTAAATAAGATGGAGGCAAACAATTTACCAGATATAGAGTTTAAAGTATTTGTTATAAGGATGCTCAATAGCATGAAAAAGGATATAGATACTGAAAGGGTTAATAATGTTTTAACAAAATTAAACTCCATTCTGACCCTCAGTTACTGCACGTACATACCTTGGCAGTTAGACATAAAAGGGTCCACTCCTCTTCAGTATGTAGATGACCTCCTCCTTTGTAGTCCCACCAGAAAGGAATCTGAGAAACATACTGCCTGTTTATTGAATTTCCTTGCAGAAAAAGAATACCACGTTTCTCCTAAAAAAGCTCAACTTACAACTCCATGAGTAACCTACTTAGGGCTCACTCTCACTCTACATTCCAGAGGGATCCCTGCAAGCCGAATCTCCCTCATCTCTGAAACCCCAGTCCCAGAGACTAAACAGAAACTTCTTTCATTTTTAGGCTTAGCAGATTACTTCAGGCTGTGGATTCCTAATTTTGTACTTCTAGCTAAACCTCTCTATCAGGCCGCTAAAGGGAGTCTTAATGAACCCTTAAATTCTGTTACTCCCATTAAGGCTCCTTTTCAGAAATTACAGCCACGCTCTCACCCAGGCTCCTGCCCTCACTCTGCCAGACTTAGCCAAGCTATTTATTTTATACATAGATGAAAGACAAGAAGTAGCAGTCGGATTCCTGGGGCAGCTGAAGGGGCCAATCCTTCAGTCTATAATGTACCTCTCCAAACAGCTAGATAACACCATCCTGGGATGGTCCCCATGCCTTAGGTCTTTAGCAGCTGCGGCATTCCTCACCCTAGAGAGCCTAAATATTACCCTTCATAGACCAGTCACTGTCCACTCCTCTCATAATTTAAAGGATATGCTATCTCAGAGACATTTACAAAACTCAATGTCACCTTCTCGCATTCAGCAGCTACACACCTTATTCCTCCAAACACCTCAGGTCTCAGTAACATCTACCTCTCCCCTTAATCCAACAATTTTACTTCCTTTACCATCTGAAGGAGAAAAGAAAAAGACACACTGCTGTTTAGAAATCTTAGACTCCTGTCTATCTCCCTTTCCTCATATCAAGGACAGCCCCTTCCAAAAGCAGATCATACTTGATTCATTGATGGCAAAGCTTACAGCAAGCAGGGTGCCTCCTATGCTGGTTACACAATTGTAACCCTGGAACCTAAAGGGGTTATTGAGGCTGGTCCCCTCCCTCGAGGCACAATCTCTCAAAAGGCAGAACTAATCGCCCTAATCAGAACTCTAACCTTAGCAAAGGAACAGAGGGCAAACATCTACACTGATATGCCTTCCACATCTTACATTCACATGCTTCCATCTGGGCTAAAAGGGGCTTTCTCTCAACCCAGGGGACATGTATAATTAATGATAAATTGATTAAGAGACTCCTCGATGCAGCCTGCTGTCCCCTAGAGGCAGCTATTATACACTGCAGAGACCATCAAACCCATAGAACTTCGACTGCTCTAGGCAACAATTTTACTGACACAATCGCCAAACAGGCAGCCAAGAAACCCTTACAGGATCAATTTCTTTCTCTAGCCTCAATAGAGCCTGTTTACTCTCCCTCCAAAAAAGCAGATTTTCAAGCATAGGGGTACCAAACTGAAGACCCATGGTTCCTCCTAAATGGCTGATATATTTTTCCTGAAAAACAGGCTGATTCCATCCTACACACTTTACAGCAGTCCTTCCATTTGGGCCACAGACCCCTGACCCATTTATTACTTCCTGTACTTGCTTGCTCATGCCTGTCAGACAGATTACAGAAAATAACTAAGAGATGTCAACTTTAATATACTGTCTCCCCCCAAGGGTGCCTTAAACCTCCTTCTTATCCCTCACATCAGGCAAGGGGTCTGACCCCAACACAAAATTGGCAAATCGATTTTACACATATGCCCCCAATTTTAAAAAAATCAAATACTTCTTAGTGTTAGTAAATACCTTTTCAGGATGGGTTGAGGCTTTCCCAACCACATCCAAAACTGCCGGGACAGTTACACAAACTCTCTTGGACCATATCATTCCAGATTTGGGTTACCAAACAGCATACAATCTGATAATGGCCCTGCCTTTGTCAATCGTATCACCCAAGAAGTTTCTGAAGCTTTAAATATAAAATGGCACCTCCATATACCCTACTGACCACAATCCTCTGGTAAGGTAAAAAAAAATAAATAAATTCAATTCTTAAAACACAATTGACCAAATTGACTCAGGAAATGAGACAGACTTGGATCATGGCCTTACCTCTAGCACTCATGAAGATCAGGTCTATACCAAAAACCCCCACTTTTTATAGCCCTTTCGAGCTAATGTATGGCTGATCAGGACCTGCCCCAGATCCAGATAATTCACCTCCTATGGCAAATTATATCCCTGCTCTAAATCTCACCAAAACTCTCCTGCAAGAGGCTGCTAACCATCTTCTACCTCTTCCAGAATCCAAGCCTAGGGCAGAGGACAGTCTAGCTGGGAAGGAAGTCATGATCCACCAACTCTCAGACAAGCTTCAACCTCAGTGGACCAGATCATTTTAGCATTTGGACCCTGCCTCTTGCACCTGATTACTAAGTTTGTACAAAATTGATTGCAAACTTTAGTCAACTAGACGGTTGGACAGTTTGTTCTAGTACGGGTAAAAGGACCCTATCACCCTATTCCCCAAGAAATTATCTTTCTAGTACGGGTAAAAGGACCCTATCACCCCATTCCCCAACAAATTCTTTTTAGGAGTCCACGACAACCCCATACCTGCAGGAAGTAGACAAAGAGAAACTTTTCCCCTTTCCCTCCCTTTTTTTTAATCATGATAAGATGGGAATGAAAGGGTTAGTAATGTTTTAACAAAATTAAACTCCAGTTACTGCACGTAACTGGACTGCAGTAACTGACCCTCAGTTACTGCACGTACACACCTTGGCAGTTTCTTTTTTGTAAACATAGGGCCTTGAGAAAATCAAAGAAAACTATAAAGATAAGGGGTTAATGAAGGCCTTGGGAAACTCAGAAAAACCATGAGAAGAAAAAGATTAATGATGGCCCTGACCTCTGCCGGAGCAGACTCCTTACCTCTGAGATAACTCATACCAACCCAGACACCAATTACACGGTGCCAAGAGAATGTATTTTTTTTTAATGTAGTTTTTTTCTTTTAATTTCTGTAGTTTGCAACTATAAAACCCAGAGAACAAAGAAATTTTGATGTGAAACTCTTTTAAGGGGTCTGCCTGCTTCCACCCAGGCATATGTAAATAAAGCAATTTTGCTCTACACTAGCCTTGGGTTGTGGATGTGATCTTCCGCCAGCTCACACCTTTTAGATACCACAAATATTACCAGTCAGTAATAAAGAATACAATATCTGACATCAAGAATACACTGGAAGGAATAAAAAGTAGGTCAATGAATCAGAGGATCAAATTGATAATTTGGAAGACTAGATAGAAAACAAAAACAAAATCAGGGAAGCAGAAAGAAAAATAATTTTGACTTTTGGGACAGCATGAAGCATAACAATAGCTGTACCATGGGAGTACTATAAGGAGATGAGAGGAAACAAAAGATCAAGAATGTATTTGAAGAAATAATGACTGAAAATTTCCCTAACCTGGTGAAGAAAAAAAGGCACACAAGTCCATGAAGCACAAAGAGTCCCAAACAAGAGGCCCACACCAAGACACATCATAATTAAAATGGCAAAGGTTAAAAACAAGGACAAAATCTTAATAGCTGCAAGAGAAAGACAGTTATCTAAAAGGGAGCTCCCATAAGACTGTCAGCTGTTTCTCCACAGAAACATTTCAGACCAGAAGGGATTGACATGAAATAATCAAAGTGATGAAAGCAATGACCTACAACCAAGACTACCTTACCCAGCATGGCTATCATTTAAATTTAATGGAGATATAGTTTATCAGACAAGAAAAGAATAAAGGAGTTTGTTACCACCAAACCACCAGTATTGCAAGAAATGTGAAAGGGCCTGCTCTAAGTGAAGAAAGAGAAGAAGACAACAATGATGATGAAGTAGAAGAAGGAGGAGGAGGAGAAGGAGAGGAGGAGAAGAGAAACAGAAACATATTTAAAAGAGTTAAATGGCAATAAATACATACATATTAATAATCACTTTAAATGTAAATGGTTTAAACGCTCCAATCAAAAGACATAGGGTAGCTGAATGGAAAAGAAAACAAGACCCATATATATATATATATATATATATATATATATATATATATGTATGTATGTATATGTATACATACACATATATATATACATATATATACATATATATGTATATGTATATGTATATATGTATATATGTATATATATGTATATATATATGCTGTCCACAAAAGACTCATCTCAGAACAAAAGACTAAAAGTAAAGAGACAAAGAAGAACCCAGTAACTCCACTTCTGGGTATTTATCCAAGGAAACCCAAAACACTATTGTGAAAAGACATGCATCTATATGTTCATTGCAGCAGTATTTATAATAGTGAAGAATTGAAGCAACTATATGTCCAAACATAAATGTATGGATAAAGAGTGATACATATATACAATGGAATATGATTTAGACATGGAAAAAGCATGAAATCTTGCCATCTGCAGCAAAATGGATGTACCCAGAGGATAATAGGCTGAGTGAATTAATTCAGACAGAGAAAGACAAATACCATATGATTTCACTTATATGTGGACTCTAAAAAAACCAAAATGAATGAACAAGCAGACCAGAGAAAAACTCACAGATATAAAGATCATTTTCATAGTTGACATAAGGAGGGGAGGTTTGGGGCAATAGGTGAAAAAGGTGAAGGGATTGAGCAGTACAAATTGGTAGTTACAAAATAGTTGTAGGAAGTAAAGTACAACATAGGGAATATAGTCTATAATCTTGTAATAACTGTGTATGTTGTCAGATGGATACTAGATCTATTGGGGTATCACTTTGTAAGTTATATAAATGTCTAATCACTGGGTGTACACGTGAAACATATAATGTACGTCAACTGTAATTGAAAACTAAAAATTATTTTTAAAAAGTAAAGGGATGGAAAAAGATATTTTATACAAATGGAACGGGAAAAACAGCTGGAGTAGCAATACTTATATTTGACAAAATAAGTTTAAAACAAAGACCATAGTAAGAGACAAAGAAGGACACTATATAATGAGAAAAAGAGCAACTCAACAAGAGGATATTACCCGTACAAACATTTATGCACCCGAGAGAGAAAATGGCGGCGGAGTGAATGGAAGCTACACAGACAATCTCCCAGGACCAAATGGGAATTACAACTAAAATAAAGACAAATCATCAGAAAAAAAGCAACAGAAAAGCAGCAGGAGAGGACCATACAACCAGGGACACTGAATGAGCTGGTAGGATCTGCGGAGGCACCAGAGGATGGAGGGCTGGGAGCCCACGGACAGCAGTGGCCTTAGCTGTGAGCAGCATCCTCGGAGTTAAGATCTCAAGCTGCTCCACAGTGCAGAGGGCTGAGACAGAGCACTAAATAGCTACAGCCACTCACCTTGGGCTCTGGCAGAGGGAGGGCGGACTGGACTGGAACTCTGTGGGAACACCCAGGATTTGGAGGGCGCTCAGAGTTTGTGCTGAATCTCGGCCACAAAGGATGGTGGCCAGCTTGTTCCTTCCTGGAGCTGTGGCAGCCCCTCCCTCAGAGATTTGACCCAAACCAGGTGAGCAAAGAAACGCAAATTGAGGCTTATTAACAACCAGCATCTGCCCCACCCTCTGGAAATCCTCTACACTATAAACACTTGAGGGAGTTTCTCATTCAACTGAGAACCTAAGGCTTTTCAAGTAACTGAGGCTAATAGCCTGCAGTCAAAAAGCTAGAGGAAAACTGAACCTTTCCTGAGCTTACAAATCTACCCAGGAAAATGAGACTTCACAGTGATGTTTAAGGAGGACTCTCCCTGCTCATCCAAACCCAGTAGAGGAAGCCACAAATAGCAGAACACCAACACCCACAGGGAAAATTTGGCAGGCTCCAAAACCCACTGAGATAGCCAAAATAGTGAAACAAAGAAACAAATCCCAAATGAAAGAACAAGAGGACTCTACCGAAGATGAGATAAATGAAATGCAATTAAGCAAATTATCAGAGGTAGAGTTTAGAGCCATGATCTTGAGGAAACAAAACAGCATGAGTAAGGACATCAACACCATGAGTAAAGATACAGAAACACTGAAAACCAACCAAGTGGAAAGGAAGAATGACATAGCAGAAATAAAGAACACTTTGGAAGGACTGACCAGCAGAGTAGAGGAAGTGGAGGACTGGATCAGTGAATTAGAAGACAGAGTAGAAAAAATCAATCAATCAGAAAACCAAAAGGAAAAAACAATGAAAAAACAGGAAGATAGCTTACGAGAACTGTGGGACAACTGGATACGTAATAACATTCGCATCATAGGAGTCCCCAAAGAAGAAGAAAATGAGCAAGGGTTAGAGAATATATTTCAAGAAATAGTGACAGAAAACTTTCCTATCTTGGTGAAGGAAGAAGGCATGCAAGTTCAAGAAGCACTTAGAGCCCCAAGTAAGAAGAACCCAAACAGGCCAACACCAAGACACACAATAATTAAAATACCAAAAATTAAAGACAAAGAGAGAATCCTAAAGGCAGCAAGAGATAAGCAACAGGTTACCTACAAAGGAACCCCCATTAGGCTATCATCTGACTTCTCAACAGAAACACTACAGGCCAGAAGGGAATGGCATGAAGTAATCAAGGTCATAAAAAACAAGGATCTGAATCCAAGACTACTCTATCCAGCAAGGCTATCATTCAAAATAGAAGGTCAAATAAAGAGCTTCCCAGACAAAAAAAAAAAAAAAAAAAAAGGCTAAGGGAATATATTAGCACCAAACAAGCACTGCAAGAAATGTTAAAAGGACTGCTGTAATTAGTAGAAGAAATAGGAAGAAAAAATGTAAACACACTGTACAAAAATGGCAATAAATAAGTACATATCAATAATCACCTTAAATGTAAATGGATTGAATGCTCCGATAAAAAGACACAGAGTAGCTGACTGGATAAGAAAGCATGATTCACATATATGTTGTTTACAAGAAACCCACCTCACAACAAAAGACTCACCTAGGTTAAAAATAAAGGGATGGAAAAACATCTTCCAAGCAAATGGAAAGGAAAAAAAAGCTGGAGTAGCAATACTCATATCCGATAAATTAGATTTCAAATTGAAGACCATAACTAGAGACAAAGAAGGCCACTACATAATATTGAAAGGGTCTATCCAACAGGAAGATATAACCTTGTAAACATATAAGCACCCAATATAGGAGCAACAAAATATATTAAAAATCTTCTGGAGGACTTCAAAGGAGAAATCGACAGCAATACAATCATAGCAGGGACTTCAACACCCCAATGACATCACTGGATAGATCATCTAGACAAAAAAATTAACAAGAAAACAGAAATTCTACATGAAGCACTAGATCAAATGGATTTAATAGATATATTCTGAGAATTACACCCCAAAACTGCAGAATTCACATTCTTCTCACGTGCACATGGGACATTCTCAAAGATGGACCACATGTTAGGGCACAAACTAAGTCTCTACAAGTTCAAGAAGACTGAAATCATATCAAGCATCTTCTCAGATCACAATGGCATGAAACTAGAAATCAATTGCAACAAGAACATGCAAAGACATTTGAAGACATGGAGGCTAAATAGCATGTTATCGAAAAATGAATAAGTTACCAATGAGATCAAGGAAGAAATTAAAAACTTCCTGGAAACCAATGAAAATGAACACACAACAACACAAAATCTATGGGATGCAGCAAAGGCAGTTCTGAGAGGGAAGTTCATAGCACTACAGGCCCACCTCAAGAAAGAAGAAAATTTTCTAATTGACTACCTAACCTCACAACTTAAAGAACTAGAAAGCAAACAAAAAGAAAACCTTAGAGCAAGTAGAAGGAAGGAAATAGTAAAGATCAGAGGAGAAATAAACGACATGGAGACCAAAAAAACAATTCAAAGGATCAATGTAACAAAGAGCTGGTTTTTGGAAAAGATAAACAAGATTGATGGACCCTTAGCTAGACTCACCAAGAAACAAAGAGAGAGAACCCAAATACACAGAATCAGAAATGAAGGAGGAGAAGTAACAACTGACAACACAGAAATACAAAGGATCGTTAACAAATACTATGAACATTTATATGGCAACAAATTCGACAATCTAAGCGAAATGGACACATTTCTAGAAACACATAGTCTCCCAAAACTGAACCAGGAAGAGACAGAAAACGAACAGGCCAATAACAACGAAGGAAACTGAAGATGTAATCAAGATCCTCCCAGCAAACTAAAGCCCATGCCAAGACGGCTTCACGGGGGAGTTTTATCGAACATTCAAAGAAGAACTAACACCCATTCTCCTCAAACTATTCCAAAAAATTCAAGAAGAAGGAAGACTTCCAAACTCGTTTTATGAGGCCAGCATAATCCTAATTCCAAAACCAGAAAAAGACACTACAAAGAAAGAAAACTACAGGCCAATATCCCTGATGAACATAGATGCCAAAATCCTTAACTAAATACTAGCAAATCGGATCCAGCAATACATCAAAAAAATTATTCACCATGACCAAGTGGGATTCATCCCAGGGATGCAAGGCTGGTACAATATTCACAAATCAATAAATGTGATCCATCATATAAACAAAATGAAAGATAAAAACCATATGACCATATTAATAGATGCTGAAAAAGCATTTGACAAAATCCAGCACCCATTTCTGATAAAAACGCTCAGCAATTTGGGAATAGAGGGATCATATCTCAACATTATAAAGGCCATATATGAAAGACCTACAGCCAACATCATACTCAATGGCCAAAAACTAAAAGCATTTCCCTTAAGAACAGGAACAAGACAAGGATGCCCACTTTCACCACTCTTATTTAACATAGTACTGGAAGTCTTAGCCACAGCAATCAGACGTGAAGAAAAAATAAAAGGAATCCAAATTGGAAAGAAGGAAGTGAAACTGTCATTATTCGCAGATGATATGATATTATACATAGAAAACCCTAAAGACTCCATCAAAAATCTACTAGACTTAATACATGAATTTGGCAAAGTAGCAGGATACAATATTAATGTCAAGAAATTGATGGTATTCTTATACACCAATGATGAACTCACAGAAAGAGAAACTAAAAAAACAATCCCATTACCATCATGGCAAAAAAATTAAGATACCTAGGAATAAACTTAACCAAAGAAGTAAAGGACTTATTTGCAGAAAACTACAGGACATTGAATAAAGAAATAGAGGAAGATATAAAAAAGTGGAAGCACATACCTTGTTCATGGATTGAAAGAATTAACATCATTAAAATGTCCATACTACCCAAAGCAATCTATAGATTCAACGCAATCCCCATCAAAATACCAAGGACATATTTCAAATAACTAGACCAAATGCTTCAGAAGTTCATATTAAACCAAAAAAGACCCTGAATAGCTACAGCAATCTTGAAAAAGGACAAAGTGGGCTGGATCACAATACCGGACATCAGGTTATACTACAAAGCTACTGTAATCAAAACAGCCTGGTACTGGCACAAGAACAGGCACATAGATCAATGGAATAGAAGAGAGAACCCAGAAATTGACCCAAAACATTATGCTCAATGAATATTCGACAAAGGTGGCAAGAGCATACAATGGAGTAAAGACAGCCTCTTTAATAAATGGTGTTGGGAAAATTGGACAGCTACATGCAAAAAAATGAAACTAGACCATCAACTAACCCCATACACAAGAATAAACTCAAAATGGATAAAAGACTTAAATGTGACTCATGAATCCATAAAAATCCTAGAAGAAACTGTAGGCAACAAAATTTCGGACATCATACACAGCAGAATTTTCACTGATATATCACCTAAGGCAACAGAAACAAAGGAAAAAATGAACACATGGGACTACATCAAACTCAAAAGCTTCTGCACAGCAAAAGAAACAACCATCAAAGTGGAAAGGCAACCCACTATATGGGAGAACATAATTGCCAATGATACATCAGATAAGGGATTAATTTCCAAAATATATAGAGTGCTCATAAAACTCAACAAAGTGAAGACAAAGAACCCAATTAAAAAATGGGCAGAGGAACTAAATAGACACTTCTCCAAACAGGACATACAAATGGCAGAGACTTATGAAGAAATGCTCAACATCACTGATCATCAGAGAGATGCAAATTAAAACAACAATGAGATATCACCTCACACCTGTCAGAATGGCTGCCATCAAAAAATCATCAAACAATGAGTGCTGGTGAAGGTGTGGAGAAAAGGGGACTCTAGTACACTGCTGGTGGGAATGCAGACTGGTGCAGCCACTATGGAAAACACTATGGTGTTACCTCAAAAAATTAAAAATTGAATTACCATTTGACCCAGTGATCCCACTCCTAGGAATATACCCTAAGAAGCCTAAAACACCAATCAGAAAGAATACATGTACCCCCATGTTCATAGCAGCACTATTTACAACAGCTAATATCTGGAAACAGCCCAAGTGTCCATCAGTAGACAAATGGATAAAAAAGCTGTGGTACATATACACAATGGAGTACTATGCAGCTGTAAGAAAGATCTCTTACCCTTTGAGATGACATGGGAGGACCTGGAAACTATTATCCTAAGTGAAACAAGCCAAGCAGAGAAAGACAAATATCATATGATCTCACTTATTTCTGGAATATAATGAACATAACAGTCTGAGGAACAGGGTAGTCCCAGAGACGTGGAAATAGGGTGCAGACTGACAATTGCCAGAAGAGGGGTTGGGGGATGGGAGCGATAAACCACAGAACTTATACACATGTACGCATAACCAATGGACATGGACAACAAAACTGGGGATGGGGCAGGGAGGGAGGGGTAGGAGGGAATCAATGGTGGAAAAGGAGAAATATCTCTAACAAAAATAAATTAATATTAAAAAAATACACATTTATGCACTCAACATAGGAGAAACTAAATATGTAAAGTAAATATTGATGGATATAATGGGAGAGATTCACAGCAATATAATCATAGTAGATTTTAACACCCCATTGTCATCAATGTATAGATCTTCCATACAGAAAATCAACAAGGTAACAGCAACCTTAAATGACACAATAAATCAAATGGATTTAATTGATATCTTCAGAGCATTTTACCCCAAAGCAGCAGAATATACTTTTTTATTTTTTTCAAGTACACATGAAACATTTTCTAGGATAGACCACATGTTAGGACACAGTACAAGTCTCAAATTTAAGATGATTGAAATCATATCAATAATCTTCTCTGACCAATAATCTTCTCTGACAAAACTAGAAATCAATCACGAGAAAAAACAAACAAACAAAAAAAAAACAAACCTGAAAAATATACAAAGATATGGAAGCTAAATAGCATGTTACTAAACAATGAATGGGTAAAATGTTCATACTACCCAAAGCTATCTATAGATTCAATGCAATCCTTATCAAGATGTCAATGGCATATTTCACAGAAGTAGAACAAATATTCCAAAAATTTATATGGAACCAAAAAGGACCCCAAGTAGCCATAGCAATCTTAAGAAAGAAGAATAATGTTGAGAAATAACACTACCTGATGTCAAACTATACTACAAAGCCATAGTAATCAAAACAGCATGATACTGTCATAAAAACAGATATATACATCAGTGGAACAGAATAGAGAGCCTAGAAACAAACCCACAGCTTTATAGTCAATTAATATTTGACAAAGGAGGCAAAAATATACAATGAGGTAAACATTTTCTATTCAACAAATGGTGTTTGGAATGCTGGACAGATACATGTAAATAAATGAAACCAGACAAGTTTAATACGCCATACACAAGAATATACCTAAATAGATTAAAGACTTAAATATTAGACTCAAAACAATAAAACAATAAAAATCCTAGAAGAAAATGTAAGCAGTAAAATTTGGACATTTTTCATAGCAATAGTTTTTTCTGATCTATCTCCTGGGGCAAGGGAAACAAAAGAAAATAATAAACAAGTGGGACTATATCAAACTAAAACATTCCTCCCCTGGCCAGTGTGTCTCACTTGGTTGGGTGTGTCCCATGAACCAAAATGTTGCTGGTTTGATTCCTGATAAAGGGGCACATGCCTGAGTTATGGGCTTGATCCCCTGTTGGGGGTGTGCAGGAGGCAGCTGATCAATGTTATGTTCTCACATCGATATTTCTCTCTATCTCCTTCTCTCTTCCTCTCTGTAAACATCAATAAACTATCCTTAAAAACAAACAAACAAAAAACCAACTATAAAGTTTCTGCACAGCAAAGGAAACTATGGACAAAATGAAAAGACAGACCACTGAATGGGAGAATATAACCTCTGATGTATCTGATAAAGGGTTACTGTCCAAAATTTATAAAGAACTTATAAAACTCTACACCAAAAAAAAAAAAAAAATCTGATTAAAAAATGGGCAGAGGACCTGAATAGACACTTTTCAAAAGTGAACATACAGATGGCCAAGAGACATATGAAAAAATGCTCAATGTCACTAATCATCCGAGAGATGCAAATTAAAACCACAGTGAGGTATAATCTCACACCTGTCAGAATGGCTATCATCAATAAATCAACAAATAACAAGTGTTGGCAAGGATGTAGAAAAAAGGGTACCCTTGTGCATTGTTTGTAAAAAGGCAGATCGGTGCAGCCACTGTGGAAAGCAGTATGGAGTTACCTCAAAAAATTAAAACTGGAACTGCCTTTTGACCCAGCAATTCCACTTCTGGGAATATATCCAAAGAAACCTGAAACACTGATTTGAAAGAATACATGCACCTCTATGTTCATCACAATATTTGCAACAGCCAAGATTTGGATACAGCCCAAATGTCCATCAGTGGATGAGTGGATAAAACACTGTGGTACATTTAGCCCTGGCCAGTGTGGTTCAGTTGGTTGGAGCACTGTCCAATACACTGAAGAGTCATGGGTTCGATTCCTGGTTGGGGCATCTATCTAGGTTATGGGTTCAGTCCCAGGTTGGGGCACAAATGAGAGGCAACCAATCAATGTTTCTCTCACATCAATCTCTCTCTCTCTTTCTCTTCACTTTCCTTCCCTTCCCCTCTTCTAAAATCAGTAAACATATCCTTGGATGAGGATTAAATAAATAAATAATATGCATTTACTATTTAGAGTATTAATATTTATTTTTCTACTGGATACTTTATGTGTACAATCCAATTTATAGACACATAGTTTTAATGTTTAGTTCACTAATAATACCCAAATGTAAAACTGTACATTCTTTTGTTCCTTATTGAGCAAAACAATATTTTCTTCTAAAGCAAGAAAGCCTACTCTATATTCTTAAATTTTGCCAAGCATACTTCATGGATTCTTCCCTTTTTTTGTGTACATAATTTACAAGCTGGCAATTACTTGATTTTCCCGAATGCCATCAGATTTTATTTGGTTGCCTGATATCCTACACAGAATAGCAAAAATGTAGAGAGGGCATTATAAGTCTAGGCTCCAGGGACAGATGGACACAAGCATGTAAATACAGTGGTGAAAAAATCATTAACTGTCCTGCTAAAGCTTTTAAAGAAACAAGTGCGATCAGGCTGACAGCCCATAGTCAGATAGAGAGAATTACAGAATCAATCTTCTTGTCTGAGAAACCACTCTTCTGGGTTCCTTTGCACACTCCAGGAGCTTACACTCTCAGCAGGAATGCCATTATCAGTCTGGAAATGTTTCCGTTTTTATAATTCTTTCTTAGTGCATTCATTCAAAGCTTAGTGAAAACTTTGCTGTTTTTTTTTTTTTCTTTGCTTCTGAAAGACTAATCTCTCTCTCTCACCTCATCAGAGATGATATTCCTCTTTCTGAAAGACAGTTTATAATGTAGCTGGTTTGAGGCAAAGCCCAGCTCGCTGGTCTCGCTTTGTGTCATGGAGTAAAGATACCTAGGCCAGGTAAAACCTACTGGAGATGGTGGATTGTCAGGAATTTTGAATATGTGTATTCTTGCCCTCAAACTGAATTGCTTCAGTTTTTTTCAGTTCCTCAGCAATCTAAAACTAATATATTGGTTATCTCTTTCTAAAACACTATAACCCTATGGGACTCTCACCATGCACAAGAAGTCCAGATGAATCCAAACACAGTTTCCCACTAAATTAACTAAAAGCAAAGACTACCATCATAGGAAATAACTGGAATAAAATGTTTTACTTAGCTCAATTATTAAACTTCATGTACCAATATTAACTCCAAAACAAGAACATATGAGACCTCAAGCAACAGAGAAGCACTGTACTTTAGGGAAAATGAAACTATTTGAAAATTTGAATTTGACACAGATTTATATCTGTAAATGATTTTATTTCCAGTTTTTCAACTTTTGAGCTGTGTTACCTTGTGGAAGTCACAAATTCCCTCAATTTCTTGTTCTTCAAAGTGGATGAAAATATCCTCATAGCCTGCCTCAAAAAAAAAAAAAACTGTAATAGACCTTAAAATGAGACTTCTTGGTGCATAATATGCACACAATAAAAGGCAAGTAAAAAATCACTGAGATATTTTGTGCAATTTTGTCATTATTATAAGTATTACACAAAACAGGTTATTTTACCTCCCTTCTTAAATAGTTGTTAAGTATAATTTAAGGTTTTAATGATGCAAGATCAACAGTGTGAACATCACTTTACCATATTGTGAAATGTTGATGTTCTCATATCCTTTGATGACTGCACGCCTTTATAGGAAAGGCTGTTTAGTTTTGTTTTTTTCTACTTTTCCCTCTGTTCTTGCTATTACACTCTTGGTTTTCACATTTTACTTCTGTTAGTCTGCTTTCTGAAACCTTTCCTTTTCTCCCATTATACTGTGCATTCTGAAAAAAACAAAACAAAACACTGATTCTTATTAAAACAATACACAGAAAAGAGAAAGTGGTTCCAAGTGACTGCAGTAAGCCCTTCATCCCTTAGACAGAAATGAATAGACTATATACTCTAAGTCATCTATTTTAGGGTTTCAAGACCATTTTTGTACACACTCTTCCCACCTGTTATATGGATAACTAATGTTAATTAACATATGGACACACTATTAAAATTGATAAGAGAAAAAATGTGATGGAATATTGATAAGGTAATTGATAAGATGAAATCAACAAGATAAAGGAACTACAACTGATAAGATGAAAAGAATAAGGAAATATTGAAGGGTCATATATTTATAGCTGTAACTACTTTTGGTAAGTTTTCTTTTTTAATTACCTTTTATAACAAAAAGCTTTATTTTTGTTTCTGAGATGGAATAGATGATATAAAATGAGAAAATATACTGTTATATAGAAGTTTAAAGGTTTTCTTCTGCCATTCCTTCAGATTAAGAATAGTAGCCCATTTTAACTATAAATGCTCACTCAAATTAACTAGAAAATAGAAACAAAACTCTCTGTTACTGGTCATTTTTAAACTACAGCTTCCATGACTTGATACTTTTTATCTGTATGACTCACTTTCACTTATTACATCTTATTTTCATTGAAATTTTTAAGATAATTGTAGACTCACATGCTATTGGAAGAAATAATTCAGAGCTTCTATATATTCTCACCCAGATTTCTCTAATAGTAACATCCTGCATAATTATCAACAATAAAATATTATAACTAGGAAATTGTCACTGATACAATTACCAACCTTATTAAGTTTTCACCAGTTTAACATACACACTCATTTGTGTATATATGTATGTGTGTGTGTGATCTTACTTTGGCTGGTCACAATCAGCGTATTACACGACATTGTTTATTTATAGGTATTATTCTAGCAGCTCTTCACTCTTGGTTTCAAAATTAAACAATTGGAGTAATTATTTTGTAACCAAACACGCAGATTCGGCCGCCTGCCACAAGGAAAGCCAAATTCCTGAAAGAGGTGCTGGTGCAGAAGGAGTTTCCTTCGGGTGCAGGGATCTGGGAGAATGGGGACTCCTCTCCCGAAAACCATCCCCCTTTCCTGCTCAAGCCTGTGGTTCTTATAGGGATAGTGAAAGGAGGGTATTTTTTTTTTCTATTCAATTATCTTGCTAGCTTCCCAGGTGTTGAGGCTCTGTCCATTCATTTTTCTAGCTTCAGGTGCACTGGGTGTGAGAAAATCCCCCTGTGCCATCTTGATCAATGGGGGAGACTTCCTGGAGCTCCTTGATTGTGTATAGTATTGCAGGGGATGGCTGCAGGCCCCATAATCAGGAAGTCTGGAGATGCTGCAGCCCTCAGCCCACCTCCCGACTCTGGGACTCCAGGCCTGTACATTAGGGGAGCCAGTTGGAGTCTGCTAGGGCACCCCTGGATCCCATCAGGCCCACACCCTCTGCACCACCCTCTCCTCTGGCTTGGACTGACAGCTGCCTAAACAATTTCACAGCTGAAATATATATTAATGTTGTTTTGGTAACTAACTTAAAGCCTTGGTGATGAGGTCACATGGGTTGTTATTCCTGATCACCTGAAAAATATCCCCACCCAAAGTTAATCACCAGGGAGTTAGCAGAACTCCAGTTGTATTCTTCTAGTTATTCAATCAGCTGAGTAAGAGGGCTATCCTACCATAGAATAGTTAGAAGACAGGTTTGGTAAAAGCTAGTCTTATAGATCTTTCTATAAGTAAATTTTGAAAGTAATGGTATTTTTTGTCAGACTGAGTAAATGGCTAATATAGAACTACCTGTTTTGAAAATAAGAGTATTTCCATATTTTGTTAGATTCAATATAGCAGCTATAATTAAGATTAAAATACACAAAAATATGTTCAAATAGCTATATCTCACACATAGAAATGTATACAATTTTCTTGCTAGAAATTAATATAGAGGATTTTTAATGTATTGCTTTAAACCAATTAATGTTTATTTATACTTATTAACTCACTATGTTAGTTATAACATGTTATCCTTACTATTAATTAGAGAATTATATATTTTAATATAATAAAAGCCCCATAGACAATATATAATACTTATATTGAATTCTTCCACAAAAAAATATTTAAAAAAAATTTTTAAATCCAAAAGTCATTCTTGAGAGACCAACATAAGCATGATATCTGACCAGAACATTCTGAAAACTACAGGTCAGTGTCACTCATGAACATAGATGCAAAAATTCTAAATGAAAACAGTGAACCAATTCAGCACTATATAAACTGGACCATGTTGTGTCAATTCTAGTGAGAAAGAGAAAAGCAACCCCAGCCATCCAGGATCTAGCCTGGCACTACCATCATTTAGGACCCGATGTTGCTAAGAGCTATCCTGGTAATCACAGCTAGATTTTTATTTTCTCATGTTAAATTTTAGTAATTTCATAGCACACAAACATCATACAAGTCCACTCTCTGATCATGATGAAGCAAGATAAAAAAAGAAAAGATCATTCCAGTATCATGTCTGACACAGGTATTTATCTCCACACACATTAGTTGTATACATTAAATATGGATAGTTCTCTGTATGTCTATAAAGCTGTTTAAAAAATGATGATTTTTCATACCACAGAATAGCCAAGCATTCCCTTACTTTGGTTAATATGAATTATTATCATTCCTGTAGTAATGGCAGCTTTAGTCTTGTTCCATTCCTTTTACTGTATCAAAAAGCTTTATTAAAATATCCAATCTTAAAATTGTCCCAATGTTCTGAAAATATTCAATACAGAGCCCAGTCCACCTTCCTTGAACACTCCTGAAAATCACCTAACTTATCTACAACCTATACTTTCTTTCTAACAGCCCCTTACTAAGATATGCTACAGTTCTCCTTGGTGTGTGTTCTCCCTTGCTGAAAGAATCAATAAACCCAGATTGTTAAAATATGGTGTCTTCATGGTGATCTTTGGCTAGAGGTCATTAAGAACAGTAATGAAAAGGTGATTCCATAGCCCCAAATCGACCAGTGTAATTTAATGTATAAAGTTATTTAAGGAAAAGTATATAATTATCTGAATACATGAAGAAAAATAATTTGATAAAATTCAACATCCATGAGTTTTTAAAAGTTTTAGTAAATTATATTTAGTCAGTTTTCTTTATTAGATATACTTATTAAAGTAGAAAGTGTGAACCATGAAAAAGAAGATCCTGCCAAGAAGTGGTACTGGGTGGCTAACTGGACTCAAATATAAAAGCAGAGTTTAGCAGCCATTTCTAAACAGGGGCCACTCACACAAACTGCACTTCAGGAGAAGCCTGCATTAAACTGCCTGCCTCCTGCACTGTGTTCCTACCATCTCAGCCAGCCCATATAAAGGAGCTCCTGGAATTCTGTTTCAACCAATAGGACTCTCCCCCTTTAATCGAAGCTGTGCAGCTATATCCTCATCAGCATCTTCACCAACCTATCAGAGTGGCTCCATTCTGACCAAAGAGGGCAGTGGCTTTTGAGTCAATCAATCTGGGAGAATTTGGAGTCCTTATTTGCATGAGGACAGACCAATCAGGAACCAGGAGCCAGGACTTCTGTCTGTATCAACCAGATCCCCTTGGACTCAAAGAGCACACTTCCTTCCCCCTTCCACCAAAGACTGAAGACTGTGTTTCCCTGGCTGGAACTGAAACACTGGAGATCAAATATCAAAGGAGTTTTGCTGCAGTAGAGAGGAACAGACTGGTGCGGGGCACAGTGGAGCGGACCAGAGTGAGTGCAGCAGGGTTGTCTAGCCTGAGAGGGACCTTGCCTCCAGACCTACCTTGTCTCAGGCCACCTCACAGCCCTGGTGCTTCATAATTGATCTATAACACTATTGAGCTATTCCATATCCTTGCTGTTCTCACAGCTGTGCTGTATCACAATGAGGGTTTTTTTTGTACTGAATCAAGTTTCCTTCTTCACTGGCACCCAAACTGGTGATTCCTGTTGGCATTGAATTAGTGCCAACAACCATAAGTTGATGGAAGGAAAGGCAAATTACCTAATCTGATAAAGTTTACATACAGAAAACAAAACAAACGAACAAAAAAACCCTAGACTAAACATCATAATAATGAAAAGCTAAACGCTTTTACTCTGGGTCAAGGACTAAGTAAGGAGTGCCTACAATGACCACTTCTAGTACATATTTATACTGAGGTCTTATCCAATGAGATAAGCAAGAAAAATAAAAATTAAAGTATTGTAAAGAAATACTGTGACAGATGATCCAAGAGTATAAGTGTTAGAAAAAATCAACTATACATTTATACACATCTAACAAACACAAATATTTTATGAAAAAATAACACTTAAAACAGCATAAAATTACCCATAAAAACTAATGAAAGATGTACAAAATTTCTATGCATTTTATCTTTAAACATCCTAATACACTATTGTAAGAAATTAAAGATGATAAAAAAGAATGATATACCCTGCTTTTGAACTGAGTATATTTAATTTTAATTCTCCCCAAATTCAGATTGATTTATAGATTTGATGCTATGAATATTTTCTTCAAGAAATTTCACTACAGTTTCAAGATTTACATGGAAATGCAAAGGATCAAAAATAGTCAAGACACTATTGAAGAAAACAGAAAGAAAACAACAGAGTATTAGCAGCTTTGTTATAGTTTATAGTAATTAAGACAGTGTGCTAAGGGCCCAAGAACAGGCAAAGAGATACATGATAGAGAATAAAGAAGCTAGAAGATGACCAATTCATGTTTGAGCATTTGAGTTATGAAGAATTTAACACTGCAAAAAGTTCTGGGACCATTTCATGTCCATAGAGGAAAATTGTACTAATACCTATTTCATACCACATACAAAAATCAGTCCCAGGTCTACTGTTGATACAATTCTAAAAGAAAAAAACTATAAATGGTCTATAAAAATGTAGGGGAGTAATATCATTAACTTGAGTTAAGTAAACATATTTGGTAACAAAAATGCGGTAACCATAAAAGAAAGATGGATAAATTAGACTATATCAAAGTCAAAAACATTTATTTATTCATTATTTCCAGTACACCATGAAAAGAAAGTGCCAAGTGGAAGCTGGTGGACATGCATTAAACAATACTCACATCTAAACTAGAAAAAGAACTATAAATAAATAATGTGAAGATAAGATACCTAAAGAAAACTAAACAATAGACTTGAAGAAGTACTTCACAAAGAGGATATCTATATAGTGAAAAAAATTAAAAGGTGATGAATATATATATATATATATATATATATATATATATATTTAAATTGTTTTTCTTTATTGATTTTAGAGAGAGAGGAAGTGAGAGGGAGAGAGAGATAGAAACATTGATGAGAGAGAACATCGATTGGCTGCCTCCTGCATGCCCCCCACTGGGGATTGGGCCCACAACCTGGGCACGTGCCCTGATCAGGAATTGAACCGGCAACCTTTTGGTGCATGGGTCAACGCTCAACCACTAAGCCACACCATCTGGGCGATGAATATATTTTTATTTGAAAAGATCAAAATGAAAACCACAATAAGATAACACTATACATTGCATAAGTATTTAGTCCAGCATGAATACAATTAAGGTGGTGACTGAGAGTACCAAATGTTAGTGAAAATATACAGAGATTCTCCTACACTCTAGGCATTCGGGAATATAAAGTGTTACTTTAGAAAATTGTTATTATCTTGTGAAATTGAACCTATGTATAATTGTCACACAGGAATTCCATTTCTAAATATATTTCCAACATAAATGCATATGCATATGACCAATAAACAAATACAAGTAAGTTCCTTTTAGAATTTTCCATTATCGCACCAATCTGGTGACAACTTGAATGCCCATCAACAGTAGAATAGATAAATAAGTTGCCAAAAATACATACAATGGAAAATTCCCCAACAATGAAGATGAATCAACAATTGTTATGTGCAAGAACATGGATGATACACACAAATACAATATTGATTGACAAAAATCTAGTCACAAAATGCTTATTGTGTCATTCTATTAATATAAACTTCAATACAATATTCACAACTTACCCATATCCTTATGAGAATCAAATAAAGGTGATTTATGTGTTTGCAATCTTTTCAGGATCAAACAAACCTTTTTTGGATAATTTGATATGATTTTAATGCAATTTAAATGGAACAAATATAGTTGTTATCAAAATAATGAAACTTCTGTCCATACTATCATCTCATCTAGATGGTCTACAATGAGGTTTATTTCAGTTGTTTTGAAAGAGAAATTTCATATGCGCTGGGTATGCTTTATCAAATTTGTAGTATGTTGCTGACATTGTTACCACAGTCAGTATGTATACATTAGCACATCATTATTGTTATTTGCTTCATTTCCTCAAGGATAGTATTATAGTTTATCTCTTTCAGCTGGTTAGAATTTTGTCTTAATCATGAGTATAACATTTAACTTGATTTTTTTAATGCAGAACAATCACATTGACAATTGCAAAGGCATGCTGTTTTCTTGTACAGCTTTCAGAAAAATAGGTCATTTTTTTTAATTGTCAGTAACAAAAATAGTACCCAGAGAAATAAAGCAAAAAGTTAGATTTGAAGTGTTTTTTTTGTTGTTGTTGTTGTTTTCACTTCTTCAAGTTGAAAATTATGTACGCTTTTAAGTCAGAAAGACAAACTATACTTGGCTTGGCCCACTATACGTTTCCGGAGGCATTTTATTCTTTCTTTCATGCAATGAATGGTATATTTGTACAAAGATAGATAATGGATATTTCATTGGATCAAGATTTATTTATGTTAATTATGGCTACTAATATTAAATGAAGAGGAAGGATATTTATTTCTCTACTTCAGCAGTAATATCTTAAATAGCCTTTTGATAGTTCAGAATATCTAGTGATCTATGATTTGGATTCAGTGTTGATGTAGTTATATAAAGGCACAATGTTTCAAACACTAGAACAGTATAGTTGGGCCATAAACAGTGTATACCCAAGCATAAAGAATCCAATAATGCAATGGAATCTCATTTATTTATTTATTTATTTATTTATTTATTTATATTTATTTTTTATTAATTTATTTTTGTTACAGATGTTTCTCCTTTTCCCTCCATTGACTCCCTCCTCCCCCTCCCTCCCTGCCCAGTCCCCAGTTTTGTTGTCCATGTCCATTGGTTATGCGTACATGCGTACAAGTTCTGTGGTTCATTGCTCCCCTCCCCCACTCCCTCTTCTGGCAATTGTCAGTCTGCACCCTACTTCCACGTCTCTGGGACTACCCTGTTCCTCAGACTGTTATGTTCATTATATTCCAGAAATAAGTGAGATCATATGATATTTGTCTTTCTCTGCTTGGCTTGTTTTGCTTAGCATAATACTCTCCAGGTCCCTCCAAGTCCTCTCAAAGGATAAGAGATCTTTCTTTCTTACAGCTGCATAGTACTCCATTGTGTATATGTACCACAGCTTTTTTAGCCATTCGTCTACTGATGGACACTTGGGCTGTTTCCAGATCTTAGCTGTTGTAAATAGCGGTGATATGAACATGGGGGTACATATATTCTTTCTGACTGGTGTTTTAGGCTTCTACATCAAACTTAAAAGCTTCTGCACAGCAAAAGAAACAACCATCAAAGCAGAAAGGCAATCCACTGTATGGGAGAGCATAATTGCCAATGATACATCAGATAAGGGATTAATTTCCAAAATATATAGAGTGCTCATAAAACTCAACAAAAGGAAGACAAAGGACCCAATTATAAAATGGGCAGAGGAACTAAATAGACACCTCTCCAAACAGGACATACCAATGGCCAAGAGACATATGAAGAAATGCTCAACATCATTAATCATCAGAGAGATGTAAATTAAAACAACAATGAGGTATCACCTCACATCTGTCAGAATGGCTGCCATCAAAAAATCATCAAACAATGAGTGGTGGCGAGGGTGTGGAGAAAAGGGGACTCTAGTACACTGCTGGTGGGAATGCAGACTGGTGCAGCCACTATGGAAAACACTATGGTGTTACCTCAAAAAATTAAAAATTGAATTACCATTTGACCCAGTGATCCCACTTCTAGGAATATACCCTAAGAAGCCTGAAACACCAATAGGAATCTCATTTATTATTTCCAAAAGGGAAATTCTTAACCAATAGTGCGTGTGTAATTAAATAGCATATGTAATTGTTAATAATGCTAACTTGTAAAAATAAACATTTTAGGTAACATTTAATATGATGGAAATCATATCAAACTTATTTCTGTATAGATTCTTTTTGAAAAATTTTTCCTGGCAATATTGACTTATAATTAACAAATAAAATTGTGTGTGTGTGTGTGTGTGTGTGTGTGTGTACATTGTGTGCAACATGACAATTTGTGACATGGTTATCACAATCAGGTTAATTAACACATCCATCACTTTATATAGTCACTGCGTACATGTTTGTGTGTATGTCTGTGTGTTGAAAATACTTAAATTTACTCTGTTAGAAAATTCCACGAACACAATAAAGTATTATTAACTTATTCATCTTACAACTGAAGGCTTGTGTTCTTTGACTGTCTCCCCATTTCTCCCACCCTCCGGTCCCAGGTAATAACTATTATACTCTGTGTTTCTACCAGTTAGACTTTTTTTTTAGATTCTATATATAAATGAGATCATACTGTATTTATCCTATTTAGTTTGGTTTATTTCACTTACACAGTGCCCTCTAGGTTCTTATCCCTCACTACTATCCCTATGAATATTTTTGCTTTAAACATTTTATTAAAATTTTCATTTGGTTTCAAGTCTTTGGAATTGTTCATGCAACCTACATTTCTATCAAATTGTTTTAAGAAAATCATTGTCTATCACATAAATTATCACATTCTGTCAACAAAGATAAAAGACCAAGTATGTTTTTTATTTGAAAAATGACTTTTGTGTACTTATTTTAAGATATACATGAAATACAGGTTTTTGTTTTTTGTTTTTGTTTTTGTTTTCTCATCTCCTAGCATTTTTTAAACCACATAACTATGCCAATTGAGACCTAGTTGCTCAGTGGCATTAAAATTTCCTATTACACACAAAGTTGTAGAAATTTTGTTAAGATTCATGATATATCCCCAAGATGAAAAGAGGCATTTTTAAAATTGTTTATATTGTTTTAAATTATTTTTGTTTTCCTCCCTTTGGAACAATACCTCAGTTGGTAATCTTGTTTAGTGTATTATCAGTCATTAGCATATTTTAACTTGTATCTTTTAGAAAAGTTGAAGCTCTTAGTAGATATGCATTCAAAAATACCATCTTTAATTGTACTAAAACAAAAGAAAGAAAAACACTTTTGTTCACTAGAATAAAAATTCATTAGTATCTTTCTTCTCTGTGAAAATAAATAAAACCAAAGATAAGATGAGATTGAAATAGAAGGCATTTCATTCCTTCTTTAATGCGATAAAAAGTACATTTATTTTATTTAAGTTTTTTTATTGATTTTTTTTTTTTTTGAGAGAGAAAAGGAGACGAAGGGAGAGAGAAACATCAATGTGAGAGAAAACATCAATCAGCTGCTTCCTGCATGGCCTCTACACAGGAGCATGTGCCCTGACCAAGAATCCAACCAGCAACCCTTCAGTACACAAGATGATGCCCAACCAACTGAGCCACACCTGCCAGGGTGAAAGGTAATTTATATTTTGACCTGTATTTTAAAAATGTATAGAATATATTTTCACTGAATGAAGATGGGATGACATCCTAGCTTTGGAACTACTGCATATTTCCCAGTATAAGAAGATAATTCAAGTTTCCACTAATTTTCCTTGCTCAGGAGCACCTGAGATTTAAGTTTTATAAAGATGCTATGGGTTATTATATGGCATGAAAATCCTGTTCTGATCTCTCAAAAGTTGGCTATTGTAAAATATAGAAGTGAGTTCTTGGAATAACTTTGGAGGGATTTCAGGTTTAAGTTACTGATAATTTTAGTTAGATATCTCTCTTCTATTTTCTTCTCTTCCTGATTAGCCCATGTCTCTGTTGTGTCTCAAGGTATCTCCTGTAACTTCTGTTCATTAAAAGCTGTCACTATGTGCCCGGCCGGTGTGGCTCAGTGGTTGAGCATCAACCCATGTGCAAAGAGGTTCCGGTTCGATTCCCGGTCAGGACACATGCTCAGGTTGTGTGCCCAATCCCCAGTAGGGGGCATGCAGGAGGCGGCCAATTGATGTTCTCGCTCATCAATGTTTCTGTCTCTCTCCTTCCTTCCTCTCTCTCTCTCTAACATCAATAAAGAAAAAAAATTAAATAAAAAAATCTGTCACTATGTAATTTTATATGTAGGAAATCATAAATATTATAATTTTAAATTGAGGTGTATATCATTATAAAATGACCTTCTCTTTTTCTCATTTAAGATAGCGATCCTTGCTTTTCTTTTTCTGGAATTAATTGTTATCTGATACCAGGATGAGGGCTTCAGGAGCTTTAATTTTGGAGGCTTGATACCATGAGTAGTTCCTTTTTGATCTGTGAGGAGCCAGATCTCTGCTTTTTGCTTTTCTTTCAAACACAGTCCAGTGATCCAGCAATATTTTCTTCTGAAGAGTTAAATTTTTCAGCCAGGCTTGTCAAATATATTTTAGAAGCAATGTTCAGTTTCCTGAGAGTAATTGAAAACTTCAAGGCACACGTTGTCAGATATTGAAGGAGGCATCCTCTGCATCTACAGAGGCAGAAGTTATAATTCATTTCACTGGGGTGCTTGCAGGCTGGTTTTCTGCAGCTGACCTTTTCAAGTTACTCACTTTCCTTTGCGGTATATCTGATATACAATAAACATAGTTATTTCAAGGTCTTTGCTTTTACAAAAGTCTTAAAACAATGATGAACAAGTATAACTCAATGAAATATTTTAACCCTAGTTTTATTCACAGTAGAAGAGACTTTACATTACAAATGGCATCCAAGAAAATTAAGTCAATTTTTTTTTTTTTCTGTTAGTAACTCTAGTACCTAAGCCACACATTTCAGGAATTTTGTGAAGAAACCAAGGCTTACAAACAGATTCAAGAAAAATTCAAGTCTTCCAATGTATATTTGAGAAGTTTTCTCATTCCTTAAGAAACCTAAGTACTTAACCCCAAGCATAAACCTTTCTGTTTGCTCTCTTTTGTGTGTGTGTGTGTTTTTTAATTATTAAATATATTGGAGTGATATTGGTTAATAAAATTATATAGGTTTTAAGTGTACAATTCTAAAACAAATCTTCTGCATATTGTATTGTGTAAACTTCCAGACATATATTTTTATTTTTTATGATGCCTTCTTTGGACATCATATAAAAATAAATGTGGCAGAGATTAATTCTATGAGACTGTAAAACTGACCATTCAACTGTATTTTTTATTTAAATCTTTGTATTGTTGACACTATTGCAGATGTCTCCATTTTCCCTTCTCTTTGCCCATCTCCACCCAGCCCCCACCCCTCGTCTCTTGGCCCTCACCACACTGTTGTCTATGTCCATGGGCTCTGCATATATGTTCTTTAGCTAATCCCCTCACCTTCCTTTATCCAGTAATCCCCACCTCATCCCCTCTGACATTTGTCAGTCTGTAATAGTTAAATAATATCTCTATTATCATCTCCAAATATGCCCCTCTCTTTCTCACCTTCACTTTCCCTTTTTTACTCTTGTATTATTATTTATTATTATATTGTTTATTTGTATTATAACTGTAAACTTACTCTTGCCCACCCCTGTGTGTGTGTGTGTGTATATATATATTTTTTTAAGTGTACAATTCTAAAACACATCTTCTGCATATTGTATCGTGTAAACTTCCACACACATATGCACATATACATATATAATCTAATGTATAATTTTCATTCTTTTATGCTAATTTTCTTGGGAACCAATGTGAATATTTTCATTTTCTGCATGTTGATGGCTTTCTGAACAAAAGTTATTGGTACCTGGGTTAAGGGATAAACTTTGATTCAGCATGGAGGGACCTAGAGATTATTATGATCAGTGAAATAAGCCAGTCAAAGAAAGACAAATATGACATGATCTCACTTATATGTGGAATCTAATGAACAAAATAAATTGACCAACAAAATAAGTCCAGAGGCATGGAGGCATGGAACAGACTGACATATCTCAGAGGGGGAAGGGTATGGGGAAGAGGAAGAAATAAATCAAAGAACTTATATATTTAAATGTATTACCCATGGACATAGACAATAGTGTGGCGAAGGCCTGAGGGGGTAGAGGCTGGGCAGAGGAAGGCAAAGGGGGTGGGGAGAAATGGGGAACATCTATAATACTGTCAACAATAAAATATATATACATATATATTTTAAAACAAAAGAGGAAAAAGAAAAAAAAAAAAAGGAGTAACCCTAAATAGAAACCTCAGGAGAGATATTGAGAGGCCTTTCTTTTTCTCTCCCAGAACAAATCCTTTACACTCTAAAGGGTTACAACACCCCTGTTGAACACCCTTGTTCCATGTCCATTATTTTTATAGGCTTTTAATCAATTTGGTCATAGAAAACAACAAAAATTTCTCCCTTTCTCCAGTTAGCAGAAAGTGATAAATGAGGGCACAGAGAATTCACAAGTACATCTGGGATGATATATTTCCTAGTAGAGACATGATAAAAGTTGAATTATTTGAGGAAACAAATTGTTTGCTTTACCAAAATGGTCTTTAAGTAAAGATCAAAAAAATATTTATTTTTCTTGTTTTGTTTTTGTTTTTGAGGAAAACTAAAGAAACTGGTTAATTTCCCAGAAATGAGTAGACACATAGTTTATAACATCACTTACAACATATTTCTAATGTGGAAAAAATTTTTGTGAGAATTTAAAACCAAATAAAACATATTTGGCAAAATATTTTATTTACTATAGTAATTGTCTCAATAGTATTATATTCTTGACCCTTTTAATCTGCATTTTTTTTCTAGTTTAATCCAATGCCATTCACCACACAGATATAAAACAAATCACATTCTAAACATGATTCATTTGTATGAATTTTAGAAAAAGTATATATGTTTATCCACTAGAACTAGAAAATATTAGATTGAATATGTCAACTGTTACCATTCTGAATTTAAAAATCTATTCATATTATAATAACTATCTAAAATATATAGCCAACAATACATCAGATAAGGAGTTAATTTCCAAAATATATAGAGTACTCATACAACTCAACAAAAGACAAAGAACTCAATAAAAAATGGGCAGAGGACCTAATAAACACCTCTCTGAAAAGGACATACAAATGGCCAAGAGACATATGAAAAAATGCTCAATGTCACTAATCATCAGAGAGAGGCAAGTTAAAACAACTATGAGGTATCACCTCACACCTGCCAGAATGGCTGCCATCAACAAATCATCAAACAACAAGTGCTGGTGAAGGTGTGGAGAAAAGGGGACTCTAGTACACTGCTGGTGGGAATGCAGACCGGTGAAGCCACCATGGAAAACAATATGTTTCTTCAGAAAATTAAAAATTGAATTTCCATTTGACCCAATGATCTCACTTCTAGGAATATATCCTAAGAAGACTGAAACACCAATCAGAAAGAATATTTGTACCCCCATATTCATAGCAGCACTATTTGCAATTGCTAAGATCTGGAAATAGCCCAAATGTCCATCAGTACATGAGTGGATAAAAAAGCCATAGTACATATACACAATGGAATACTATGCAGCTGTAAGAAAGAAAGATCTCTTATCCTTTGAGATGACTTGGAGGGACCTGGAGAGTATTATGCTAAGTGAAATAAGCCAATCAGAGAAAGACAAATACCACATGATCTCACTTATTTGTGAAATATAATGAACAAAATAAGCTGATAAACAAAATATACCCAGAGACATAGAAAGGAGTATGGTTCAGACTGACAAACCTCAGAGGAGGGGGTAGGGGGTGGGAGATGAGATAAACCAAAGAACTTAAACGCATATATGTGTAACCAATGGACATAGACAACAAAACTTGAGGGGAGGTAGGCGGGATCGGTAGGTGGGTGTCTGGGGGGAAAAGGAGAAACATCTGTAAAAAAATTAATAATTAATTAAAAATAAATAAATAAAATATCAATAAAAACATATTAAAAATAATAATAAAAATAAAGAAATTTTAAAGTATTTTTTTAAATCTGAAATATATATCTGTATACTGCCCACTTCAAAACCAATAAATAAAATTTAGCTATGACATTAATACATGTTAAAGTTCTTAATAAGAATTAAATTCTTAAATACATTTTCTAACTAATCCTAATAATCCTATGGAGACAATTATGTAATTATTTAGATTTTACAGACAATGAAATTGAAGCTAAGAAGGTTTAAGCAGTGTTCTAAGGTTACACAACCAGTAAATGACAATAACTGGAACTGAACCAATGATATCTAAAGCTGAAATCTAGGAAAATGATTATGATACCACACTGCCTTCCCATCATTGTTTATGTCACCCCGGACCCCTCACACTGTCTGTAAGGCCCATGGTCCTCTACTTACATCATCAGCCTCCACTTCTTCTGCCCCAGTTTTGGCCATTGTGATAATTTTTGTTTGTTTATTTTATGGCTATTCCATTTCCCCCTTACATGCTCTTTGTACGTGTTATTTGTTCCTCTGCTTAGAACTTTCTTACCCTGGCTAAATCCAATTTTTCAGACATAGTCATAAATGCAACGTTCTGAGAGAAGTTTCCCCTTTTCCCATCCATCCCAGATTACAGTAAGTCTTGATCCTATATTTCCTGTTATTTGTTAGATTAGCTTCCAGTGTTTTCTTATGGGACATATTGAATTGTATTTAAATAAGTCTCTATGTAGTTTCTTAACATCTATTTTCTACTCTTCATATAAGCCTCATGAAAGCAGGGGTTGCACAGAAGTGTTCATTGCTACATTTGTAGTGCGCGTAGTACTACTTGGTGCAAGCGAAGTACAGAATTAGTATTTGTTTATAAATGAAAAAATTAATTAATTAATTAGTAAGATATAGGATTATCCTTGATATTCAAACTAAAGAGACTCTATTAGAGATGTGCAAAGTAGTTTTAGAAAAGTGGAATGTTTAGAGAGGTGGAATATCCAGGCTTAGAATAAATAACGACTTACACAAAGGAGCTCCTCTGATCATTATCTCAATGGCAGCACCCCTGCTGTGGACTGTATATGCCAAACTCAATTTGATGACATTAAAATTTGAAATATTTTCCTATCTTCTTCTTTGTAACACCACACTCTCCAAGAAACTGAACTGGAGCTAGATAATTTATCTCAAACTTATTTCACCACACCTTCCATGGGTAAAACACTGCAAATACATCAAAATCTGAGTTTTGGTAGTATACAAATCAACATTCATTACGTGGCAGTCTCATTTCACACCATGTTTTCTTGGCTCTGTGCCTTCCAGCAACCATGGCCATTGTCATTTATTTTACATATGTTTTTATTGCTTTTTGGTGTGTGTGTGTGTGTGTGTGTTTAGAGAGAGAGGAATGGAGAGCGAAATAGAAATGTCAATGTGTGAGAGATACATTGATTGGCTGCCTCATGCACGTTCCCTACTGGGGATTGAGCCCACAACCCTGGTATGTGCCCTGACTGGGAATTGAACCGGGACCTCTCAGTCCATGGGATGATGCTCAATCCACTGAGCCACATAGGCCGGGCCCACAGCCATTGTTAGTTCCTTTAACTCCCTTCTGCCACAACACCTATTTTTCTTTTGCCTAAAATAATTTCCCTCCCCACCTTCTCTTCTCCAGCTAACTAACTAGATTTTCTTTGCATCTTAACTTTACCTTCACATCCTCCTGAATGCCTTCCTTGGCTTCCCCAGTTACTTCTCTGATGTTAAAACTTTGTACATTCCCTACATTTACTATAGAGGTAATTTTATTTGTGTGTGTGTGTGTGTGTGTGTGTGTGTGTGTGTGTGTGTGTGATTAACTTAATATTTGTCTTCTTCACTTGAATATAAGCATCACGTAGACAGAGGCTGTCTTTGTTTTCTTGCCTCCTTAATGTGTCTCCTAGCACAGTGCCTGGTGCACGGCCATGCTAACATATATTTGTTGGGAAAATAAATGTAAAAGCTGACATGCTGATATTGGGGCTCCCATGCATTTCAACCAGAGAGAGAGAAAGTGCTTTTTCAGTTTCAGAGATTATCTGGTCTACTTGAGAATTGTCTTGGAAATGCTAGCTATGCTTCCAGTCAAAACTAAATTCCCTTTCTAACTGTGTCTCTCCTATGCAGAACCACTGTCAGTGAAGCCTACATCTGTTTCAGCTTGCAGAAGAGTAAGGGCAGCCGTCCACAGGCAGCCTGGTTAGTATTCCAGGAAGCGACCAATTACGCAGGACTATATGTACTAGAGATGCTGGGGTGATGCTCTTTCAGTAAAACAGTCAGGTTCTCTACCTCCTATATTTAAAATGCAAAAGACAGAAAGGAGGAGGGAGCTATATGCTTAAAATTAATAGGTTAGACATTCCAAGAGAAAGGGTGCTCAGTGGGAATGACAATGTGCAATACACGATTAAGTCATATGGCTGCCAGTACTAACAAAAACAACAGTAACTAAAAAGTATAGAGAGTTCCTGAAATGCCCGCACTGTGCCAAAGACAGTAGCTAATCCTCAGATTAGAATAGAATTCTAGCAGACTTCCAGCTCCAACTTCAATTCATCCAGTCTGCTTAAGCACACAGGAGTCTATAAACCAACCATGCAAATTTATGGATTTACAAAGAGGCTGAAAAACGAGAAGACAATTATCTTTTCTTCTAAAGGAAGAGAGACTCATTTAGCATTTAACAATAAACTTTCATTTTATGTACGGGGCCTGAATAGGTCTATTTTCTTTAAAAAAAAAAGGGTATTATTCTTATATAAATTAAAAAATGAGCTGTCTGTGTGGGGAGGTGTGTGAATCCAATTTCTTATGAAGCAGCCTGAAACATTTAAATCAGATCAATTGTGACTGGGTTTCTAGACTATAGTTTAAAGTGAGCTGTCAGCATTTAAGTCTTTTTGGTTGCCAATAGTCTGCCTTCATAATTCAACAAATGTTTATTGAGTGTCTCCCACTTTGTGTTGAAACGCTTACAATAAACACTCATGAATTTCACACTCCGATGCACTGGACCCTGAATATTATCAGGATTTTTACTCATAATTTTTATATTAATATTACTTTTTTTGAAGAGGACAAATGGCTTAATTTTTCAAAATGAGAATACCTATGCAACCACCACATACATAAGGAACTGGAACTTTACCAAAAAAAGCCCTTGTCACACCCCTCCCAAACACTAGACACTTTCTTATCCCAACAAAATCACTATCCTGACTTTAAATCTCAACATCATAGCAGGGTTTTGATTATTTTGGATACCATTGCCTATATCATAAGGTGTATATTATTTTGCTTGTTTTCTGCTGATCAGTATTGTATTTCAGTGATCCATTCACATCATTGCATATAGATGTAATTTATTATTACTACTGCATAATACTCTATTGAATACATATTATACAACTTATATATCTATTTTATTCTTGATGGATATTTGGGATGTTTCCAGGTGTTTGACAATTAAATAATGCTGCTATAAATATGTTTGTAGATGATAAATTCATTCACTGAGTTAACTTTAGTTAGTTAAGCAAATATTGTTTCCCATTCTCTCTTTTCCCTCTGAGATGCCAGTTAACCTGATGTTATTTTGACCATGTCCCATCTTTCTGTTTCTTTATGGATACTTTTTTCTAAATATATCCCAGTTCATTACATCTCTTGCTATACCTGGTTATCTTCTTAAAATTCTGAATCACCATTTGATTCTAGTTTGTTGTTTCTATGTCTTTGCCAATTTTTTTTAATCTCATCTTTAATCTGTGAATATACACTATTTTAAAGTTTATGTCAAATAATGACATTATTGACTGCATCTATTTCTATTGTCCTTTTCTCCTTTGTTTTTTTTTAATTATTTTTTATAATCTACCATATATCTGGTTATTTTGATTGAGTGCAATATTGGATTTATTTCTGCTCAAGTTAGGCAGTTAGACTATAAGTAAAAGCAAAAATACAGAACCTTAATTGTGCAGGGGAATAGGTGAAGGCGGGGTTCATGATTTATCAATTCTGGCAATGTTGTCTTTAATTAGAGTACTTAATTTGGTTTTATTATAAATATATACATATATGAATTACTTACGTCTATCATTTTATTATTTGTTATCAATGTGTTCATTATTTTATATTGTTTTATTTCCCCAGTTTTGCCTTCTTTTTAATTAATAAAGTGTTTTCTACTATTATTTAATTTCTCCCTCCCCATTAATTTGTGAGGTATGTGGCTTGTATTTTTTATTTATTACATCGAATTAATAAATCGCCAAGATAATTAAAGGACATTAAAATGTCCTAATTCCACTTATTCCTCTTTTTTAATGTTGTTTGGATAATTCTATTTCTCCATTTATTTTAAACCACAAAACACATTATCATAACTGTACTATATGGTAAATATTTATTTTGATTTACCTAAAAATAAATGTTTCTGTACTATGCATTTAAATAATTTATTTTCTACACATGATCATAATTCACCTGTCTGAAAAACTGCTTTTAGAATTATTTTAGTAGGAGTCTGATAGTTTGCAGTAGCTCAGTTTTTGTTCTGGAAGTTTCTTACTTCTCATTTGAACTTGAAAGATAATTTTTTTCTGGGTATAAGGTTACATACATGTGCTGCTATTCCTTTTGCATTTTAAAAATGGCATTCACTTGTTTTCAAGTGTCCATGGTTTCCAATTTAAAAAGTAGCTTAAAGTTTTCAGGTTATATTTTTGAAAGTTATTTTTTTCCCCAAAAAATCTCTTAAGAGTTAAGATTGTCTTGTTGTCTTTTGTTTTCAACAGTTTTACTCTGTTGTTCCTAGGTGAGCTTTTTGTTATTGTTATGTGTTGGTAGTTGTAGAAATTGTTTTTAGTCCGGCTTATTATTATCTATACATCTAATATATTGATCTATTTCTATTTAATTCTTTTCCCACTTATTCTTATTTAGTCATTCATTCAACCAATTGCATTATTGCTCCAAACTCTCTTCCCTGTCAGCATCAAGACACTTTGCCATGTGACTTTTAAGTTTTTCCACTAGAAATTGAGTATGCTTTCTCATTCTCTTGATTTAGGGGTTGCCACTTGCTCTACTTTGGCCAATAGAACGTCAAAAGAAGTGACAATGTGCATTCTGAGCCTAGGCCTTGAGATATCACACATATCCACCTGCTCCTCTGGGAAGTTTTGAACTCTATTGTGTAAAACACAAGCCCTATTCTAAGAGGATAAAGGGCACGTGAAGCTGTGACCCAATCTTTAGCTTAAGAGCAAGCAGAGATCAATCTAGCCAAGATGATCTGAAACAGTTACTGAATGAGGGAAATCAGTAACTGTTGTTTCAAACCACTGAAATCTTAAGGTTGTTGCCCAGCTGATGTGGTTAAGTGGATTGAGCATCATCCCATGTACTGAGAGGTCCCAGTTCCATTCCTGGTCAGGGCACATGCCTGAGTTGCAGGCTTGATCCCCAGTAGGGGGCATGCTGGAGGTAGCCGATTGATGTTTCTCACGTCAATGTTTCTCTCTCTCTCCCCCTTCCTCCCTCGCTAAAAAAATCAATAAAAACATATTTAAAAAAAATCTTAAGGTTGTTGATCAAGCAGTGTTACTGTAGCAATAGTCGACTGAGATAGAAATTAATACCTAGAAGTATGGTGTAACTGGAAGATTAAAAAAATAAAACTAAAATATATGGCAGTGACTTTAGGACCAGAAGGTAACAGTAAGGAAACTATTCTTAGAATTTGGAAAAGTGTATGTTTACGGATATAGATGGTTGGAATATATGATGATCTCTATTGTGTACTGTCAAATATTTGGTACAACTGCCACCTGTCATAATCTGGAAGGCAGAAAATATACCTAATTAACTTGTCATATAGGATGAGAAAATTTTGAAGTAGAATGTTGAATGTATGAGTTAACTCTTGCTAGCTGCATTTTACAAGAAAACTACAAGAAACCTATGAGGTAAGGAAAACACTATCCAGTTTTGCAAATAAAATTTAGAAGGAATAAACAATGCCCAGAAGATGCATGGGAAAATTAATCTGGTTCTCACCAGATCAATGTACTGACAGCTTCAGTGTGTGGGAGGTCTGGTTAGGGGGGCGGTGTTTCTAGGGCTCCATCATTGAACTATGTTCTCAGGTTAAGTAGGTGAGTATTAAATGAAGTCTCTGACTATAAACTTCTTTATTCATACCTTTGAGAAATTGAAAATTGTATCTAGAACATTTTAACTAAGTCAACTTTCTAGACAGATAAAGATATAATCACACTCAAGTATTATTTGCCCAAAATATCCACAAATAAATCTAGGGAGAAAGACAGCTTGACAAGAATTTTGCAAGTGGCTTTGACATATCAATTTAACTGGAATCTCTGGAATTAAACACACACACACACACATTTATATGGGTACTACATACATATATAAAATAATATGACTGAGGTGTATGGAGGCCTTTGGGAACTTTCCTTTTTATAGGCAGGTAGGCAGCAGAGTGACAAAAAACTGCTCAGGTACAAAGCAAGGCATGTTCTCCCATGACATCTTCAGAGGTAGACAGGGATGATGGTGGAAAAGGAAGAGTGGGTGCAGGTAAGAGCTATGGGAAAACAAAGAACTGGAGAGCCAGTCAAGGAACAAAAGATCTTTTTTTTTTTTTACTACAGAATAGGGTGCCAGAAAATATTATCCCAGAAAGATTATACAGTTTTTATCAACCAATGACTGCTATACGTTTCTCTTTTTTATCTCTTTCAAATTAGAGTGTTTGTTATAGTTACCCTTTCACAGTTTCAGAATCGATTTGGGGGTATATGTAATGGGTACAAAGCTTTCCTTTTTAGTTACCAGTACTCCAGATTGAGAAACGTCATCCAGATTGGATACAAATAACGATTTTCTGGAATGGAAGCATAATACAATGATTGAATGAGATTTCTGAAGATTTGGGGATGGATTTGAATAAATTTTAGTTGTGTAGGTATGGGAACAATTACAACTGAAAAGATAGACTGTGGTAGATGGCATTGCTTCCCCAATCCTTTACCTTCTCTGACTCTAGGTCCTTCGTCACTTGACTTCAAACTCCCCCACCCATTGATAATAGGCTTGCTCTGTGACTCCTTTTAGCTAATATATATTGAGTAGAAGTGACAGTTTACAGTATTTTAGCCTAGATTCTAACAGGCATCCTGCATCTTCTGGTATCCTTCTACCTCTACCAGAAGAAAACCTTCCTTTGAATAGATAATACTCCTTTATTATGGGTTCCAGTATAAATACACATGATGTAGAGATGTCCTATTCAAGTATCACACTGAAGCTTTTTGCCCCTGTTGAGCCACAGATCAATGAACAAGGGGTAAATTATCACTGTGGCATGCTGTAGAGTTTGGAGTGGTTTGTAATCTAACATTTTTTGGATTTGTTATTGAATACTAGAAATGATATATAACAAATTGTAAGACTCTGAATGACATGACCTTCTTCCAGAGTAGGTTCCCCAGTCCTCTGGTAGGCTATAAAACTGGGTGCCAATCACCTTAATCTAATTGATAATAAGCTGCCTGATGGACAGTTTGCAGTATTTGTAAGGTTCTGTATGTCTTTGGCTTGCTGCCACTTCTCCAGGGAAACACACCTAGAGCCTAGAGTGTATCATAGGGCCTTTCCAAGTTTCTGATTTCTGTTATTGTTTTTCTAAACCTATTTTTTTTGTCTCTACAATAAAAGAATACCGTACAAAATTCTACTCAGCTTTTTTTTTTGTTAGGCTTCTTACGCTGATAACATATACTGTGTATGAATTCAGAGAATGTTTGAGGGAAAACTGAGTTTCATGCTCATTTCATAGTACCTGCCTTTTTTATAGGAATAAGGACCCCAAAGTCCTGGCAGCATTGCCAGTTACAAACTCCAATTTTTGTCTCCCTAGCCTCATAAGATTGTTAAAATTTCAGTTGCTTTCTCCCTTAGCAGTGGTCCTCTTGCCTAGTTCCAAGAATTAGCAGATTCTTTCCCATGAAATGACACAACAGGAAAGTGACAGTTCAGAATATTGACTCACTTTTCACAGGTTCCCTTCTCTCCATGACATCTGCCCATGAAATTCTGCCTAACTTGGCAGGTCTCTGGTGCCCTGAAGCAAATATCTGTGGTATTTCATCTTGCTTTTATAGTTGTTCTCAGAGCTCTGGTCTAACACATGTAATCCTATCAGAGCCAGAGATGATATCCCAAATACCATTTGTTTTTGTAAGTTTATTCGTTATAATTTTCTCAAAGTGTTCATAGGGAAATTGTACCTTTGATTAGATATATGAAATAATCATTTATTCTCATATCTGATGGGGGCAACATTGCTTTTATTAAAATTAATGCTTTAAGAAATTTGGTTATACCATATTTGAATATTCATGAATAGGTACAAGACTTATTTAGCTGCCTTTATCTCCTATTTATTTTTATTTTTAGCCGTTTTCTTTATTGATTTTAGAGAGAGAGAGGAAGAGAGACAGAGAGATAGAAACATCGATGAGAGAGAACATCAATTAGCCACCTCCCACACACCCCTCACTGAAGATTTGGCCTACAACCTGGGCATGTGCCCTGACTGGGACTCGAACTAATGCTCAACCACTGAGCCATACCAGCCAGGCAATCTCCTATTTCTAAGAGCTGGCTTCTCATTAACAATAACCAAAGTATGTAATATAAACTGAATTCTAAGATAGAAAGTGTTCCCACTCATTTTATTTATTTATTTTATTATTATTATTATTTTATCCTCACCAGAGGACATTTTTTGCATTTATCTTCAGATAGAGAGGGAGGAAGAGAGAGAGAGAAACATCGAGGTGAGAGAGACACATCAATTGGTTGCCACCCATACGACCCCAACAGGGGCTGGGGATGAACCGCAAACAAGGTACATGCCTTTAGCGGGAACCGAACCCCGGACTCTCCAGTCCGCGGGCCCACGCTCTAACCGCTGAGCCAAACTGGCCAGGGCAATGTTCCCACTCATTTTAAAACATATCTGCACATGCGGATTTTTTTCAACCTAGAATACACTAAAATATAAAAAAACTACTATAATAGAGTCCATTAATCTACTAAAAGCTAAATTCTGTTTTTTGTATGATGGTAAAAGTTTAGAAATGTTTTTACGTTATCTTAATCTTTAAAAGAAGTGAAAATATGTCAAGAGAGTGTTAGATAGTAACAGAGGCCCTATGCCTTTCTTTTCCTCCTTCTGTGGGGTAAGGAAAATGGCACAACAGACAATAATGTACATTTTTGCCTCAGAACAATATGAATTGCTTATCCTATAAATAATACTGATGGGTTATTTATTAGATGTGTTTCTAGATACTGCTGTTTATCAGAAATAAGTTTTTTGAATTATATATATACTTTAGAATTGTGTGCATAATAGGATTTCAATAGAGAAGTATCTGTACCCATATTGCAAAGTATCATATTGTTATAGTATTCAATTTAAATTTAATTTAATGAGAAATTGATTTCCTCATTTAACGTCATTTTCAAATCTATTCAATTTTTTTCTCAAATAAAATAAATTCAGAAACTGTTTTTATTAGAAATGGTGACATGATTTTTTTGTTATTCATCATGTTTGATTTCCTTTTCAATTTCTATTCAAAAGACCTCAGAATAAAAATTTTATAACCTCAGCTTGAGATATCACTTGGTTATCTAATATTATATTTTACTTACAAACCAATGTCAAAAAATATGCTTTTAGTCTAACACATATATAGTTAGAATTGAAAATGTGGGCAGTATCCATATGTAATGACTGAAATGTCACAATGGTTATTTCTTGGTTATTCAAATTATACACATAAAGAGGACACTCACAGTTGATTTTATATGCAATTCTGCCTTTTTCATTAAAATAAATGCTGAACACCCACCAGGTATAAGAACAACTGTAGATCCAAGAACAATGAATATAAAGAGAAATCACGTTTTCATTGGGCTTATAATCTATTTCTAACTGAGCATTTAAAACAATTTTTCGTTCTTTTTTTTTACCAGTACCAAAGTGATTAATAATCATTATTTGTTAATACCATTCACATTATTCTATTTAGTTAATCTTTACTTCTAATGTAAGTCTAGGGAAAACATGGAAAAATCTCTGAGCTTCCAAAATCAATAAGTTAAAATGCAGGCATTTTATCCTCCCGAGCCCACAAGGAATGACCTACCCCTATGTGCTATTCACATTGCAATTCTATTACCACCATTATTTTTTTTTTGCTTGATTATAAGCAAAGAGATAGAAGTATGATTATAATACCATTAAAGTCTTATTTGTGAGAGCTTAGACAAATATAAGAACTGCTCCTAAATCTTCACAAGGTATTAGTAATTTTGATAGTTAAGCATATCTGCTTAAAAGTTGCAATTTTGGGAGAGTGACATAAACAAGATGAATGGGAAGCTCTAGACTCTCCCTACAGACATGTCTAGTTGACAATACATGGACACATATTCTAAATTCCCTTTGTGAGAAATCCAGAACTAGTTGAGAAAATCCTGTATCCTGGGCAACCATGAAACTAGCCACATCAAAGCTGATAGAAAAATCCAAAACACCTCTCTCCATAAACCTTACCCCCTGAACAGTGTCATACAATTAGGAACAAATTCCTAACATCCAGTTTCCTTCTGGGAAAGGAAAGAATTAGACTGCAGGTCCAATATTCCAACTTTTTGAGGGCTGCCCAAGAAAATTGCTTCTTTGTCCCTTGCTTTGCTGTGCTGATAGCCCCCAGTACATTCCAGATGCCCAGGGATTGTGGAGAACAAAGATGGCTGTTTGAACTAGCAAACAGTCACCGCAGCTCCTTCACCCACTTAGTGCAGGGTCAGTGGGTGTAAAATCACAGACCGCAGCATTGCTCTGGGAAGGGAAAGAGTTGGAGCACATGTCTAATATTCCAGCTTTCCCAGGGGCTGGTTAAGGGACTGGCTTCTGTCTTGTCTGACCCTGAGCATTGATGGGGCATGTCATTCTCAAGACTCCTGGTGGATGCTAGGAATAAAAACAATAATTTAGACTAGCATAAGTGTTTGAGAGGCCTTTGCAATCTCTAAAATGGCTGATAGGTGAGTGTGAGTTTTCAGTAGGGGTCAGTTGTGAAGACTAAGAGGAAGCTGTTTTTTCTAATGTTCAGATACCACTGCAGAGTTCAGACAAAATAAAGACAAAGGAAAATATGTCTCAAAGAAATGAACAAAATAAATCTCCAGAACCCAATACTAATCAAATATGAATATAAGATTTACCTGACAGGGAGAAATAACTGTCATAAAGATGCTCAATAAAGTCAGGAGAACAATGCATGAACCAAGGGAGATTTTCAACAGAAAGACAGAAAATATTAAAGAGTATCAAACAGAAGTCCTGAAACTGTAGAATACAACACTAAACTGAAAAATTCATTATAGAATTTTTAAATCAGACTAGATCAAGCAGAGGCATGCATCAGTGAACTCAAATACAGATAAATGAAAATTGTCTAAGCACTAAAGAAAAAATAAAGAGAATAAAGAAGAATGAAAAAGTTTAAGGGAGATATGAGGCACCATCAAGTGGATAAAATACATATAATGGAGTCTCAGAAGGAGAAGACAGAGAAAGGGCAGAAAGATTATTCAAAATCATAATTGCAAAAATCTTTGCAAATCACAGTAAGGAAATGGACATTCAAATTCAGGAAGCCAAACAGATTTGAAAAAAGAAAAATCCAAATAGATTCACATTAAGAAATGTTATAATTAATATAATTTAATTATCAAAATCCAAAGGCAAACAGAGAATTTTAAAAGCAGCAAACTGACTTGTCATGTACAAGGCAACTCTCTTAAGAGTATCAGCAGATTTTTCATCAGAATCCTGGCAGGCTGATGTATTCAAAGGAAGAAAAGCAAAAATGGACAGGTGTACTGCATCAAACTAAAAAGCTCTTGCACAGCAAAGGAAACAACAGAGTGAAAAAGAAACCTATGGAGTATAAGAAAATATTTGTAAACCATATATTTCATAAGGGGTTAATATCTAAAATATATAAGCAACTCCTACAAATCAAAAGAAAAGAAATAGCCTGATTTAAAAATAAAAATAAGACTTGAATACACATCTCTGCAAAGAAGATATGCCAATGGCCAAAAGATATAGATACCCAACATCACTCTTCTCAGGGAAATGCAAATCAAAACCACAATGACAATGAGATATCACCTCACAGTTGTTAGGATAGCTATTATTTAAAAAAAGAAAAAAACAAGTGTTGACAAGGACATGGAAAATTTGAAATCATTATACACAGTTGGTGGATGCAAAATGGTTCAGCTACTGTAGAAAATAGTATGGAATTTCTTGAAAAACTAAAAAATAGCCTGGTCAGTGTAGCTCAGTGGTTGAGCATCAACCCATGCACCAAGAGGTCACCAGTTTGATTCCCAGTCAGGGCACATGCCCAGGTTGTGGGCCCGATCCCCAGTGGGGGCCATGCAGGAGGTGGCCAATCGATGTTCTCTCTCCTCGGTGTTTCTATCTCTCTCTCCCTCTCCCTTCCTCCCTCTCTAAAATCAATAAAGAAAAAATATTAAAATTTAAAATAAAATGATGTTTTAAGAAGACTGAGTTTATAAAAATTTACATTAAATTTGATATCATTGGTTTTCTGCAGTAAAATTATTATATTTTTGAAATAGCAGTAATTCATCTTTGGGCCTTTGCCTTTTATAAAATACGATATCTCATGAAAAATCCACAACCTAATTAGTTTATGGTTCAAAATGTGTACTGATACTGAGAACATTCACATAGTTGAAATATATTGATCTGAAATTAATCACTACTCTCCTCATAACATAGAACTGTATTCCATGGAGACAGAGCAAGAATAAATATTTACTCCATCATTACTAGTATGGGATGAAGCTCTCATGATGGAAGTGATCATTCTTAAAAGAAATGACCACAAATCAGCACATAGAGAATTTGACTGAATGCCTAGCTACACTACACACATTTTATACATATATTGAATTCCATTATGAGTAAAATTCCTCATTGTGTTTAATTGTGCTATCATGTATTTTATTACATATGCCATATAAGCCATAAATCTAGATTTCAACTCTAATTTTCCATTTCCCATTCTTTGTTCAACCAGTCACTCACCAAATCCACCACAGCCGTGCCACTTGTCCTGGTGGGTTTTTGCTTTGTTTTTGTTGCATGTGTGTTGGTGGGTGAGTGGGTGTGTTTGTAGTGAGATGCTGAGGGGTTTCCTTTGAAATGCACACAGGCAATGCGGTAAGCTGAAAACACCCCTCCCCCCAAATATCCTGGTCTTAATTATTGGAATCTGTGGCTGTTACCTTAAATGGCAAAATGGATTTCGAAAACATGATTAAGTTGAGGATTTTGAGATGGGAAAATAATACTGGAATATCCGAGTATACCATAAACGTAATCACAAGCGTCCTTATGAGAAGACACCCGTGGGACATTTGACATATAATAAGATGATATGAGCAGAGTATGGAGTGATGCACTCAGAAGACAGAGGAAGGGAGCACAATCCAATAGGCAATCATTAGAAGCTAAACAGCAAGGAAATGAAGTTGCCCCACAGAGACTCCTGCAGGTGCCAAAACCTTGACTTTGGCCCAGTGAAACTAATACTGGACTTCTGCCTTTCAGAACCATAAGATCATTCATATTGTTTTCAGCCACTACGTTGAATAATTTATTACAGCATAGGCATTATTAGTAATATAGCAGTAATAGCAAAGTAATCCAGGTCTCTTGTCTTAATTTTTAATTTAGGTCACACTAAAATGTAAATCTGATCATTTAATAGCTTTCAATTACTTAGCAGGGAAACATACAAGGTTCATCAACATATGAATTTTTGGCCCTCGAATCTCTCCCCTGTGTTTCCTTACACCTTACCATCTAAAAATATCTAACTGCAGGAGTCTTGAAGCTTTTGTGTGCCTCCTGAAGTCTCTTGGCAAATTTTTCTCTCTTCCGTAACACTGATTACATATGCCTACTATGGCAATTATCATATGGTCTTATAGTTATTTACTTTCAATTGGCCTTTTTATATTACTTTCAACTGGCCTTTCCCTAAATCTATATAGACTTGTTGAGGGCTCCCACAGACCTAGTGCAATGCCTGACTCGTCAAATCCACATAATTTTTCCTAAATAAAGGAATATTAGATCCATAGCTCTTTCCATTAAATATCCAACATATAGGTTTTATTTGGTTATTTCTTTTAATATAATAATTGTGAACCATATTTGCTTATATTGATGATATAACTTTCAAAAATAAAACCAAACCCTACAAACACATCTCAACTATCCCAAGAATTCACCAGCCGGTGTACGCACAAAGAAACACATCTTAGCTCTTTAGATTTGAAGAACGCTCTTTCTTCCAGGGACTCTTCACTTTCACTTCAAATGTTGCAGAGTTTCTCCAGCTACTGCTCTTGTTGGGGTCCTTAGTGGCAGTTGTCTCTGCTAAGCTATAAGTTCTCAGTATCCACCGTCATCTCTGAAGTGTGAAAAGGCCTGTACCTCTTCAGAAGATCCCACAGAGAGCTGCTTACTCTCAAAAGCCAAAAGGGCATTTTCAGTGTCCACATGGCCCTTGTGTCCTACAGCACACCCTCTCTGCGGTGGGTCATTTGGGATTGCTTATTTCAATGACAACCATTACTCTTCAACCAGCTCCTAAACCCCAATACTCAACCCATCTCATCACTCTTTTTGTTGTTGTTGTTAATCCTCACCCGAGGATACTATATTTTTCCATTGGTTTTTAGAGAGAGTAGAAGGGAGGGAGGGAGGAGAGAGAGAGAGAGAGAGAGAGAGAGAGAGACATCAGTGTGAGAGAGATACACCTATCGATGGGGTATCTCCCGCATGTGGTGCAACCAGGGCCAGGAATCAAACCTGCAACCCAAGTACATGCTCTAGACCAGAATCAAACCCACGACCCTTCACATTGTAGGTCAATGCTCTAACCACTTAGCCACATGGGCCAGGGTTCATCACTCTTTATTCTTTGACTTATTTATTTAAACCTTCATTCAGATGCTACTGTGTCCTTTTAAATGATTTTATGTATCATACAAAGAAAAAAAACAGTTGGTTTTGAAACTTTAAGCTTATCAATATCAATATTTCAAATAAAATATTAACATGTTAATATACTCTTTAAAAAAGTAGTTTTTTTAAGTATTTTCTCAAAAACTTTATATTTTCACTTCAATGAGCCTTGCCATGATTCCACAGGAAATGCCACTTTTAAAGATACTTTTACTAAACGTACCTTTCCTTAACACATTTTCTAAATAGCTAAAATATTTCTTAGACATATCATTAATCCTCTTTTCCTGTGGTGTAGGAAGTGGTCATTATTACCCTCATTTCACAGGTGGAAAAAGAAACATAAGAGGTTAAGAAGAGGTTTGACACAGAGAACTAGCTGAAAATTCAGCAATAAAAATAAGATCACTGAGCATATTTTAAATGAATAAGGATGCTTCTGTTCGCTTTCCTAATACATAAGAAAATCATATGGAAGTCTGAAAACTCCTTTCAATGAAGCTCATGAAATATATGCCTTACTCTCTTTATGGTTTCATCACTCCAAAATATTTTCAATATCTTAATCAAAGAGGTTGGTGATTTAAATCGCCATGAGATTTGGGGGGAATCTGCAAACAGATTAGCACAATACTGAACCTTTTTCTTTGATTCAAAAGGAAGGGAATTGATTGCTATTAAAACCATGACAATTATTTTATCTCTGTTACTTGAACTGGGTTAAAATTTAATTGTAAATTAGTGCAATATGATCATGTAATTGAACACATGTCAAAAATACATTCATCTACATAGAGGTTAGAGTAGGTAGGATTTGGGTGTTTGAAGGCTGTGACTACTGAGATCCCTTCCATGTCCTGTGTGGTTAGGTCTGGCTCTCAATGCCAGAATTCTAAGTACCCTGCACTTCTCACTCAATACATGCCTGACTGGTGAGACCAGAATGGCAAAGCACATTCAAAAGAATGAGGAATTTAAGGACTTAGACAGTACTGAGATACTTTACACATGTTAAATCAATAACATGTTTGTACCTCTCCTTTTCTCTATATCTTGTCCCATATTATAATTAGTTGCACGGTCTTTATATATTCACAGCGCATTGAATGCAAAAGCTGATTAATAAATGTGCTCTAGTTTAGCTATTAGAACTGGGGTAAGACTCAGGTGTTTGGTCTTGAGAAATGAGTCCATAGTCTAACCACCAAGGTGAGGATTATATTTGAAAGCAAACTAGAACAAATCGTTGAGCCTGAAACCAAAAGCCCCTTCAATTTCCTCTGAATAAGAGAAACATAAATCCCTGAGGTTCTGTTGGCAGTAAGTCTTTAAGAAGGAGGATCTGTTTTGTCCCCAGTGTTCAGTAACAGAAAGTGAATGCCAGACAGGGTTATATTTTTTGTAGCAGCAATAGACTGGACTAAGAATAGGATTCCTGGGTTACAATCTGTCATTTAAATGCTGTTTTTTTGTTGTTTTTTTCCTTCACAAAAAAAAAAAAAAAATTACTTGATTTCTGTAAATGTCAGTTTGCTCAAATGCACAAGAGGGATTATAATGACTGTTATTTTCATTACATTGAACAGGAAGTGGTTAAAATTTGCACCCTTGATATGTTGCTGTCAAAGGGAAGTGTGATGCCAAGAAAAGGAGGTGGCACAATAAAACAAGCAATCTGACTCCAACCCAGGTTCCAAACAAGAAATGATTTGACCCCTCGTGGGAGAGTTTAAAATTCCACTCTCGTTGCCCTTGTGCACAGAACCTTAATTGTAGCAGAGGATGAAATTGGCAGAAGGATCCTCAGGAGGACAGGAAATATTTAGGTTAGAAGGAGAGAAACCAATCCCCAATGTGAAAAAGTAAATCCTATTATCAGAAATTAAATTTTCCTTCACTTTTATTATTTATATTTGGAGGACTTGAATATTGCCTGTATGCTTTAGAATTAGACCAAGTCAGCTTTTACCACATACGCCAAGGCATGGTTCCATAAAATTAAAACATTCCAGAGTATGTGGATGGAGACAGAGCCTACATAGGATGTGCATTTAAGATCATTTTAACCATTTCCAGATGTAAAGATGAATAGTTCAGTAATCCCCCAGCCAGTGTGACTCCGTGGACCAAGAGGTCGCCGGTTCCATTCCTGGTCAGGGCACATGCCTAGGTTGTGGGCTCAATCCCCAGTAGGGGGCATACAGGAGGCAGCTGATCAATGTTTCTCTCTCATAGATGTTTCTATCTCTCTCTCCCTCTCCCTTCCTCTCTCTCTAACAATTCAATAAAACATGTTTTTTTTAGAAAAGAAAAAGAGTTCCGGTAACCAAGGGACGGTAGAAAATGGGCATTCAAATACTCATTTTGTGGATCACACACACACAAAAAGAGGTTTGGAAATGTAGAGAATACTCTATTAATCCCACTGACAAAAACATTACCTGCAGTTCCTTAAAGTGTGGAGGAGCTGGATACTGAGTCTGAACTCGGAGTATATCAATATTACAACATTTAGTAAGCATGTGGATGTGGTAGAGTTCTTATTCTAGAATATGGTTGCAAAGGCCTACAGCAAGTGTTCTTGCTCTAATCACATAAAATTTCAATATCAAAAAGTCTTGGTTTTACTATAAAAAGGTTATTGGGAAAAACAAAAATTTTCCTAGATTTTTTTTTTTGACAATTAAACTGAAGTACACAAATTATTTGTCCCAGCACACACTAAGTACACAGTAAAGTGAAATAAAGTTATAAATAAGTAAGGTAATATAAACTGCCCTATTTGTGGTTATTTAATGGCAAGATCTCAAGTCTGAATTATATTTAGCAGGCAATGGGAAACTACTGAAAACTTGTATTTGAATGTGTCCAGGTTAATTTTGTAATGGAGGGTGGGGAAAACGTAAGAGTTGACCATCACTCAGTGATGGTGTGAATTTAGGTAACTGGATTAATCACACTCATAAAATAGAAATCTGTTTAGTCAATAGAATGAGTTTGTAGGTTAATATTTATTGTCATAGAAATAGGTTTGTGTTATACCACTCAAGTTAAAGAAATGATTATACAACAGAATGTAAAGTTTGACCCTTGTTAAAGATATATGTATATGTTTGTGTGTACATGTATATTGTGCATGTTTAATATATTATATGCATCTATTACATGCATTAATTTTATTGTAACTGTCTTAAGAGATATAAACCAAGTATAATTTTGGCTCATCTTATTTTTATGATAATTCTTTTTTAATAAAAAATATTTTCTAAAAGTTATCAGAAGAGGGAAATGAAACATACAATCCAATTGATATTTGCATGCTCTGCCACATCCTACTCTCGAATGTCTTGAAAGCTCTATTAGAACAAGATATTCAGCATCATTCAAGAGATAATTTACTTTTGTCTACTACATGATATACTAAACTGAATTTTTTTCCTGAGTATTTAAGCCTGCTTGCACTTGAGAATAAGCAGTAGCCATCATATGTTCAATGAAATAAAAATTAAACATTTTACTATATATGATTATAAGTGGCATTTTCTATTTTTTAGTTACATTAAATTTTTATTACTGTTAATCTCAAATAACTATCTGTTGATATATATCAAATAATATCAGTGACAAATAAAGCATATTTAATATTCTGTGATATGTCATTCAAAAATCTAAAATATAAAGTATAAATAGACAAGTATTTATATATCTATGTGGATATGTGTGTATGTGATTTCTTGCATGTTAAAAATACAGGAAAAGTATATGTATACCATTGTATAAGACCATGGTAAAAATCCCAAAGGCTTATTAAATAAAATATCTTATTCTAATAATAGAAAATCATTACATACATGTTCTGAACTATTACAAAAATGACTACATATAAAATTATACTGTTTGCTTTGAACTACATTAGTTTCAAAATTTTAATCTTAACAGAAAAGTTTGAATAAAAAACATTAGTAATAAAGATTAGTATTTGTTTCAGAGGAGCTAAAATGATTTTTGTAGAATCACTCACTTAAAAACATATTGTACCCTATTCCCTTATTTAAAGACTAGGCATGGTATCCTAATCTTTATAAGCTTGTTGGAAATTAAAATCTCTATCCTATTATCTATGTTGTTTTTCTGAGAAAATAAGGTCTAACATGTAAGGAATATATGGTATTTGATAGAAGGCTATCAATAAAATTAGAAATTTGATGAAAAATTTAAAATTTTGGAAAAGTCAGTGTTATTTATGACTGAATTAAGTTCCACTTCCCTGATATTAGGTTAAAGTCCAACCCCCTTCACCTAATAGATGCTTAATCATCTGGCTTTACTTTCAGCCCCATCTCTTGGTATTTATTTCTAATTTCTACTCTAGACTTCAGAAACATTAGCCCTCAATGTTTATCAAATGTTAGATGCTCTGCCAACATGCGAGTCTGCACGTGGGCCGTTTCCTTAGCCTGGCATTGTGGCATGCTTTAAAACCCCCATTCCACCTGACTAACACCTTTACCTTCTCATTTCTTGTTAGCTCGATTCAGTTTAGAGATGTCACCTTCTTTGTGGAATTTGCTTTGAGATAGGGATACTGAAGTAGGATCTCCCTCCACCTGTTCTCAGAGCACACAATATTGCATTCTTTCTTACCCTCCTTCACAGAGTAGGAGATCCTGGGTTGCAGGATCTGTGACTGGCATCCCCCGTGTCTAGTGTAGCACGTTATGATAGGCACTCAAATAAATCTTGATAAATGGGTGAATGGTGGATATTAATTCTGGTGCATGGCTTAAAGTTATTTATTGCCAATCAAATTCATGAATTAAGCTTTCCATTTATACTTCTGTTATGACAGCTTCGTTTATGATGGCGTAAATTAAGCTAAATAGATTGTTTATAAGTATAAACATATGAAAGTATTTATTAAACCAAATTTTCTTGTGGCAAAGAAAATTTCATAGTAGATTCTGCACACAGGGGACACTAAATTTCCCAGCCTCCTTTGCAGTTGGATGGGGCCACACTGAGCTGTGGTGAACAGACTGGGCAGAAATGACATATGCCACTTGCAAGTCTGGCCTCCAAAGCCTCCCTTCTGATCCCCCTCAAACTCTCAGTGTTTGTTTCCTTGACATACAGAAAGAAAGAGTCTACGCATACTCATAACCAGGTTAAGTCCCCCATATCCACACCAACGTGCAGTGGATGGTGATTCAAAGGATAAAATAGTGTGTTTAGCAACTGAGATCTTGACATGGCTTGTTTCTGGAATTAGTCTGCCTGGCTAAAAGTTATCAGCAATTTGCAAAGTTTTCTCTAAGACAACAAGGTGTGCTTACAATACTCGAAAGGAAAATTTGATATTTATAATAATAGGATGCTATCAGGAGGGTTTAAAATACAAGGTGCTTTTGAATCACAGCTTCAACAAAAGTTAGGGATGAGGTAAAATAAATTAAAATTTTATATAAAAAGTGTTATACTGACTTTCCCTTTATGATTTTTTTTGGGTGGGTAAACATATACAAAATAGAAAGTAGTTTAATACATCCCAGGTACCTATTAACCACATTCAACAATTATTAACAAAGTTTGAATAGTGTAGCATTTATCCTTTTTCCCTTATCCTTTGGCTAGAATCAAACCTGGGACTCATTCGTCCGCGGGCTGACATTCTACCACTGAGCCAAACTGGCCAGGGCAACTTATCTTTATTTCTAACTCACATTATTATTAGGGTTTATATTTTGCCTTGAAATGATGTAAAATAAACTTGCCTCAGAGTGATTACATGAAAAGCTTGATGCCTATGTTGGTCCCTTTGGCTGGCTGATGTTCCTTACCTCTGAGGTGGGCCATATGTTGTTTGAAGAGTGTTGTTAAAAACTCTACACTGCATCACTTGCTACCACTGAAACAAATTAGGCCTAGAGAGATGAAGAAGAAGTGGTAGAACAATGCTGTCAGGTAAAGGAAGGAAAAAGGTCACCTTCTCCTCCAGCCTTCCAGTCTCCATCACACACACCTATCAGCAAACCAAGCCAAGGGGGAGCCACCTGGCAAAGGTGATACATAATTTGAAGTGATACAGCCAAGCAGTTGAGAGGTAATAGATTAATAAGAAATATAGTAAAATGTTTTATAAAATTTCTTGTAATATCTAAAATGAAAGTAATGGATAAATACATTACATCTAGATATATCATTTCATGGCAAAACATAAACCCTAATAATAATGTGAATTAGAAATAAAGATAAGTTGCCCTGGCCAGTTTGGCTCAGCAGTAGAGCAACAGCCTTTGGACCAATGAGTCCTGGGTTCGATTCCAGCCAAGGGCATGTATCTTGGTTGCAGTTCGTCCCTGGCCCTGGTTGGAGTCGTGCGGGAGGCAACCAGTTGATGTATCCTTCTCACGTTGATGTTTCTCTCTCTCTTCCTTTCTCTCCCTCTCCCTCTACCTGAAGATAAATAGAAAAATATCCTCGAGTGAGGATTAAAAAAAAAAGAAACAAAGAAATTAAGATTTAATTTTAATGAGCATTTATATAGAAATAAATGCATTTATTTTAAATATACAGTTTAATGACTAATACATACTGTCATGTAACCAACACCACATTCCAGGTACAGACTATATTCCTCACCCCCAAAGTTATCCCCTGCTCTTTGTAGTCAATCCTATACCCTAAGCCCCCACCACACACACACACATACACACACAAAAATACATCTCTAATTACTAATCTGTTTGCTATTACTATGGTGCCTTTTCTAGAATTCCATGTAATTAGAATAATCAATTTGATTCCTTGGTTATGGAGTTGATACCCTTGATTATTTTCTATGTGTTTTATAGATACCAACAGATTACTCTTGAGGTTTTCAAGTGTGAATGTGAAGATTTCTATTTCTCCTTTTAATTGCATCAGTTTTTGCTTCATGTGTTTTCAAGCTCTATTGTTTGGTGCATACCTAGTTAGCACGGTTGTGTTGGGGATGGACTCTTACCTTGTCCTCCTTCTTCCTGGGAATTTCCCTTACTCTGGAGTGTAATTGGATCTTAATAAATGGACTCCAGCTTTCTTTTGATCAGTGTTAGCATATTATAGTTTCTTCCATCATATATTTTTAACCTCTCTAGCTCTTTATAGTTTAAAAATGGGTTTATTCTGCCCCAGCAGGGTAGCTCAGCTGGTTGGAGTGTCATCCCACACCCAAAAAGGTTGTGGATTTGATTCCTGGTCAGAGCACATACCTAGGCTGCAGGTTCAATTCCCACTCAGGGTTTGTATGAGAGGCAACCGATCAACGTTTCACTCTCACATCAATGTTTCTGTCTCTCTTCCCCTTACTCTATTTCTAAAATCAATATAAACATATTCTCGGGTGAGGATTTTAAAAAAAAAAAAAAAGGAGTTTATTCTAATGCAACATATAATTGAGACTTACACTGCTTTTATTCCCCCAGAGATAACCTCTGTCATTTAATTGGAGTGTTTAGGTAATTCATGTTGGATGTGACTAATATGGCAATTTGTTTTCTTTATTTTTTCATCTGTTCTTTGTTTCTTCTTTTTTCATATTTTGGATATGCCATCACTTCAAATAAAATACAATGGACTTAAAATAGTTACATTTACCCTTTCCTAGCCTGCTAGCCTGTGTGCTATACATGACATACATTTTACAGCTACATATGTTATAAAACACACACTATACCACTATTATTATTATATTGCTTTTTGCCATAATTTTAATAGATAATAAAAATTTTAACATTTCCTGATTTTTTCTTTATTGATTTTTTAGAGAGAGGAAGGGAGAGAGAGAGAGAGATAGGAATATCGATGAGAGAGAACATCGATTGGCCGCCTCCTGCGTGCCCCACACTGGGGATTGCGCTCACAACCTGGGCTTGTGTCTTGACTGGGAATCGAACCTGCGACCTCTTGGTGCATGGGTCAACACTCAACCACTGAGCCACACCGGCTAGGCATTGTTTGAGAATTTAAAAAATATATATATTTCTTGTGCTCATTATTTTGAAATAAATGTATCTTCTGTATGTCTAGAAAAAGTCTGTTAGCCTTCATTCATGAAATTATGCTCTGGTTATAGAATTTCAGGGGGACAGTTTGATATTTCAGCACACTAAACATGTTGTTCTGGTCTTCTGGTTTTGCACTGCTTCTGAAAAGTGTGTTCTTCTCTTCACATACAAATATAACATGTCTGTTCTCTTCAAATTGCTTTTAATTTTTCTCTGTATGTATTTTCCCAATAATTTGATTAGGATGTGCCTTGGCATGATATTTGTATTTCTTTCACTCATTCATTGATATTGTGGATCCATGGATTTGTAGTTTACCCAAATTTAGAAAAGTTTTGTCCATATTTCTTCAAATATTTTTCCCCAGCTTTTTCACCTCTCTTCTCTTTCTAATTGCACTGTTAGGTTGCTTCATATTGTCCCACACCTAACTGATGTTGTATTCAATATTTTCAATCTGTTTTCTTCTCTGGGCTTCATTTTTGACAGTTTCTCTCGCTATAAAGTCATGTTCATGGTCTCCAGTGTCCAATCTGCTGTTAATCCTCCACCATTTACTTCCCTTTAGGTTACTGACTTTTTCATTGATAGATGTCCTCCTTGATGATTTTTATATCTCCCATGGCTGCTCTCATCATCCTCATGCTTTAGTCTACCTTTTCGATCATACGCTTCATATTTATAATAGCCATTTTAATCTTTTCCACAAATTCTCTTATCTCTGTTATACCTGTGTCTATTTTTCTTAATTGACTTTTTCTCCAGCTATAGATTTATTCTTTCTGTTTTTCTTTTTTCTTTTCATCTTTAGGTAGGTTTTGGATTTTATTAGTTTACACACTCATACATTTTATGTTGTTTAGTTTTGGAGATAAGGTGTTTAAAGAGGTAATTGTGTTAAAATAGGTAATTAGGGTTGGCCTTAAATCCAATATGACTGGTGTCCTTAGAAGAGGAGGAAACTGAGACAGAGATGACAGACCATGTGAAGAAAAGGAAGAAGAAAGCCATTCACCAGCCAAGGAAAGAGGCTGAAGAATAAAACCAGACTGGCTAACACTTTGATCTTTGATTTTTAGTTTCCAGAACTGTGAAGAAACTTCTGCTGTTTAAGCCAACCAGTCTGAGTACTTCACTAGGACAGTGATGTGGAGATTCTCAGAACAAATTCTTCAAGTCATCACTATCATCATGATCATATCTTTGCTTTCCTATCCATTCACTACCCCCATGAACAAATCAACTTTAAACAGAATTAGCTATTTCTTTCTTTCTGGCTATAGAGTATATGCATTTGCTATAATGTATTTATTAATTTATTCCAATTCATTACTTTTCTGCTTCCCTCCCTAGATTTTGAGTTTCAGGATAGCAGTACTTATTTCTAATCCCTATATATCATAATTGTTTCCTGAAATCAAGTTTTAGAACCTGTAATAACACTAAAATTAATACATTTCAACTTGCTATTGTACTTGCTAGATACCTGAAATGCACACTTGTCCAGTGAATGAAGATAATACCCATGGAAAGAACTTGCAATGTAACTTTCCATCCTGAAATATTTTTTGTATGTTTCATTGGAGTCGTCTTTCTTTCTTTCTTTCTTTCTTTCTTTTTTTTTTTTTTTTGTTAATCCTCACCCGAGGATATTTTCCCATTGATTTTAGACAGATAGACAGAGTGGGAGAAAGGGGAGGCGGGGAGAGAGAGAGATACATTGCTGCTAGAGAGACACATTGATTGGTTGCCTCCCACACGACCCCAACCAGGGTAGGGTATTGAACTGCAACCCAGGTACGTGCTAGGAATCGAACCCAAAACCCTTTGGTCCACAGTCCAACACTCTAACCACTGAGCAAAACCGGCCAGGGCTGGAGTCATTTTTCTTATCTTTGGAGCTGCCCTGTCTGCAATGAGGCAAACTGCACCGTAGGCAGCAGAGTGCTGCTATCCATCCTGGGAGCAGGACGATGGGTGTGTTAAGGAGGGATAGTGTCTACCAGAGGTGACTGAAAAGCTCACTGACAAGATGGTCCTACAAAGGACAGAATATGAAAATAACGATTCTAAAACAATTACAAATTCACACCGAAATGCCCGGGCGTAACTCTCCGGACCAACTGACAGGATAGAAGAATCGTTTACTAAGGCATTTTTTATCTATTGTACCTCACCCCTGAAAACATATTGAAGCTATGTTGAAAACTACATTACAAGTTATTGCTGCCCTGAGCTTCAATAACTTGTAAAATGCCAGCAATGCACCTACTATAAACACATTGAAAAAACATCTTAGTACATTACTGCCTGCAGGAGTGGAGACCATGTTTATGGAATTGGGAAGTTATGACCCCATCTGTTATATATGTTGAACAGCTTACCCACTGTGAAAAGACTGCCATGAGCTCCACACATATCAGGCAGGGACAGCGGTCGTCGGCAGGGGCAATAAAACAACAACAACATTTGTTTCTTAGCTCGTTTCTCTTACTCACTCAAAATCTGGCTAACACACTGCTGCTAAAATAATATCTCATGTAAAATATTAAACATGCTACTTCCTTAGAGATATTTCCTGACCTATATTCAAAGACGACGTTATCATTTAGTCAAATGTGAAGCACCAATAAATGAATTACTGGGAAATAAAGGAGGAAACGTTTATTTTACAAATTTAAAATGTCATTCGTTTGGAATTCCTGCTTCCCGCTACTTCCCGTGATTAAAACCACTCTGTTCTGTGGGAATTACACCTTATCTTCTGATGAAAGGTCTTGCCTGTCGAAGCTGTTCACAGACAGGCTAACATAATCTGGGAGTTAATTAGAAATGCAGACTCTTAGGCTACACCCCAGACCTGCTAAATCAGAATTGGCAATACAGCAAGATCCCTAACTGATCAATATGCAGATTAAACACTGAGGACCACTGCTCTAGGGTCAAGGTGAACTAGAAGAATTACCCTAAAATGGGTTATCACAATCTGTACAGAGATACATGTTGATATTGGTTATTAAAAGTGATATATGTTCAAATAAGTTTGTGAAATGCTAGACTAAATGAAATAGGCAGCTGTTTCTACTTCCAGACTGACAGTTTATAACAAGTTTCTGTGTACTGTCATTCTGCTAGCAGGGTATATAGTATGCAGGCCCCCCTCCCCAAACATGCAGAAATATCCAGTCATTCAATCACATGAATTGCTGCGTGTCAATTATATACTTGGCCTAAATTAATAAATAATTTACTTTGAACTACTTTCATAAAGATTTTTTTTAAATACACCATTATACAACTTTATGTATGTGTGCTATTGTTTCAGTAATGGAGACTTCTAGATATCTAGTTCATTAAAATAAACTAGATATTTATGTTCCAATGTGGAAAGATGTTCATGATATATGAAATGAATAAACACGAAAAAAGAAATTGTAAAAATTATACATGTACACAGTATGAGTCTATTGGTATAAAGAATATATGCCATATTTATTATTTAATATATATGACAAATATATGGTACACATTCACACATGCATATAGACACAAACAAGATGAGAATAAAAAATACATACAAAAAATCCCACTTGTTATTCTGAGGGGTGCAATGAGATACTTACAATGGGGACTTTCACTTCTCAGAACTTCTTGGCAATGGTATTAGAGGTACTATCTACTCTGTGGAGGTCTCAGAAGTTTTCAAGTTAAAAAAAAAAAATGCTTTCTTTACCCAGTGCCACTATTTCCATTGTTAAGAAGCTAATTTTACTTTTTGCCTCTTATCTTTCTAGCAGGCCTTTTTGCCTTTCTCCTAGGAACCGTTTCCATTAAAAAAGATAAGTAGTAGGCAAAAAACCAAAATAAATTATCTCTTGATAACAGCTCAGGCATATTTGGCTGGAGGAATATTTTAAATTGATAGAGTTTCTGAATTCTCTGTATACATACATTATCTTATCCTTCCCTAGAACTTAGAGTTAACACCATCGGCTCTGGAAAAGCCTTGGTTTATGAGGACTTGTGCCAATAGGTGCCACCACCTTCTCTCCATGGATGAGTCATGTTCCTGAGAAAATTAGGCCTTTTTCCTTAGGAATTGCGGTGCTGTTGTTGTTGCTCTGGCTCCCCCTGGTGGAGGAAAATCACACAGACTAAGAGACGAGAAGTAACCCAGCAGGAATCTCTTGTCTGGAAGATAAATGTGTTGCATCGTTCAGGTAACTTCTAAGATTGGAGCACTTTGGGATGAAAGTACATTTCGGTTACATTGATTGAGTGCTATAGCCTTCTGGTAAAAGCAATGTCGGGCCCTATGTGGTTCAGGCTTTTCTGTGCTTCCTGTGGGTTTTTAATATTTAGTAAAGCAGCTGTGCACAGTCAAGTTCAATAACCAGAGATGTAACAGATAAGGTCACAGAAAATCTGAAATGCCAAACTCTTAGGATTGAACATGTGTGTATGTGTGTGTGTGTGTTTGCTTCAAATTTGAAAATTTTGCCCAACAATTTGTGGAATAATCATCCAGTCTCCAGAAGAGGTTATAGGAGGCAGAATTGTTGAGTTTCTCCAAGTGCAGCCTATGGAGTCAGACAAATCTGGACTGTGTGCAAACTATCACACTTATTACGCACGTCTTAATTCTCATTTACAAAGTGCACAGTTAAATCAAGATATTTCAGGGAGTTATGGGGTTTAAAAGAAAATGCATGTAGAGCATAATTATTAATGTACATTAAGAACTTAATAAGTTAGTGATACACAAAGGTTTTCCTTAAAATGCAAGTAAAATACTTTTTTTCACTTTCTTTCATTTGAATACCAGAAAACCGCAAATGTCTGTCTTCTATTATCTGAAAAATCAAGCTGTACTAATAATGAGGCGTAGAGAGAGATGCCTGTGTCAAACACATGATGACCAGACAGCAGGTTTTCAGTTACCAAATTAGTGATGGCCTAGAAAAGACTATTCTGATGATTAAATAAGGATAATCCTCTAGACTGTCTCTCAAAAGAGAATATCCCTCCCCAAAGTATTTCATTGTGTCCTAACTGGAGGCAGGGTAGAGAGACTTCTAAAACCTCTCTTAGCTTGAGATATCTTTCCTGACTACGTTTCTGGGTTGTCATTCAAGTAGGTCAGGAAAGAGAACAGCTCCTCTCCCAAGAGCCAGGCGTGTGGTTTGTCGCTGAAAAGCTCTAGTAATTGGAGTCACAAAAGTACTGAATCAGCCGAATGGCAGACAGGGAGTCTCGGAGCATGGCTCTCCAGCGCCAGCAGGGACGGCCATCTGTTGCGATTATATTAACAGCTGCAACCTCTTCACCGAAGAAGAACACCTGAAAAGTCGCTCCTAAGTGGACCAGCTGCATCAGGTTCTGCTGCAGAATATTCTGCGAGGATCAGTGTTTATTCAGGTTTCAAAAATGCAGTTTTTATTCCTTTGCACAAGTCAAGGCCTTTGGCTGTTCAAGCAGCTCTCTGTATGCTAATGGTGTTGGGGCTTTCTCTGAAACGGAATTGGATGTTTCTGAACTGAAGTTATGTCCTCTGAACTGCAGCACTGCTTTAGGGAAGGCCTTTTTTCTCAGCATTTAGCCATTCAGAGGTGAGCAGGATTTTCCAAGGATGTGCCAAAGCCCTCAGCAGCTTTCCATTATAATATTATAAAGAGAGATACATAATGTCATATATATATAGATGTATATATTATATATATATATTTGTTTTAATATATATACTATATATTATATATATTATATATATAATATATATATAACATATATATAATATATATATATTTGTGTAATGTCCTCTATACATAAGGCATATTACATCTGAAGAATAGGAACCGTTCTTTACATATATTTTCTATCTGCATGTGAAGTATTTGTGGGAGGCATGCAATCCTTCTCATTACTTATGTCCTTAGGTATATATTTACATATTTTACAAAAGAATATATAATGATTATATACTTTGAGATGACATGGAGGGACCTGGAGAGTATTCTGCGAAGTGAAATAAGCCAGAGAAAGACAAACATCACATGATCTCACTTATTTGTGGAATGTAATGAACACACATTGACCCAGAGACATGGAAGTAGGGAACAGACTGACAAACCTCAGAGGGAAGGGCGGGTGGGAGGAGATAAACCAAAGAACTTACATGTGTATATGCATAACCAATGGACAGAGACAGAAGTGAGGTGAAGGGAGGGGGGAGGCCGGGTAAAGAAAGAAAGGGAGGGGCATCTGTAACACAAAAAATTAATTAATTTTAAAAAGTATATAAGATAGTCTTCTAATTGCTTAACAAATATTAATTTTCAAAATTCTAGTGCAAGCCCTACTGTGTCTTGTTGCTGCTATAACAAATGATCATAAACGTGGTGGCTTAGAAGTACACAAATATACGAGAGCCTGGCAGTCAGAATTCTAAAATGGGCTCACGAGGCTCGATCAGTGGCCACACGGCCCTGCTCCTGCTGGAGGCTTGACTGGGGAATCCATGTCCTTGCGTTTTCCTGCTGCTGGAGGCCACCTACAGTCTTGGTTCCTGGCTCAGTCCCTCCACCTTCAAAGCCATCGTGGGCAGTCCCGTCTTTGTCAGGCTGATTCCCCGTCTCATCACATCTCCTGCTCTGACCCCCTGCCTTTCTGTTTCATTTTAAGAATTATCTCTCCATCTCAAGATGCTTAATCACATAGGCAAAATCCCATTGGTAAGGTAACATATTCGTGGATTTGAACATCTTTAGGGGGCCATTATTCTGCCTACCATACTGGCTACAATCATTCTCTTTTTACATGTGAGCCAATTGAGGCTCAGAGAAGTTAAGGAATCTCTCCAAGGTCACACAGTTAACCAGTGGCAGTAGGCCCTGGTCCAAGTGGCTCAGTTGGTTAGAATGTCGTCCCGTAAACTGAAGGTCCAGGTTTCAATCCCTGGTCCCACTCAAGGCAACTAGTCAATGTTTCTCTCCCACATTACTGTTTTTTCTTCTCTCTCTCTCCGTCTCTCTCTCAAATCAATAAATGTGTCCTTGGGTGAGGGTTTTTTTTTTTTTTTTAAGTATGTTTTTATTGATTTTTTTTTAAGAGAGAGAGGAAAGGAGAGAGAGAGAGAAACATTGATGTGAGAAACATCTATTGGTTGCCTCCTGCACGCCCCCTACTGGAGCTCTAGCCTGCAACCCGGGCATGTGCCCTGACCAGGAATCAAACAGGGACCTCTCAGTCCATGGGATGATGCTCAGTCCACTGAGCCACACTAGCCAGGTGAGTGAGGGTTTAAAAAAAAAGTTTTTTAATAAAAAACAGGCAGTTAGGTTTAACCACTATACTAACTCATATTTGTGGACTGAAAAAAAGAAGGAAAGAATGAAGAATGGAGCTGGAGACATTTTTTTTTTAATGTTTACAATCATATACAATAATGCCGGCTGGAATTTAATAACTAAACTCTATTACTTTCACTTAAATAATGATAACAACAAAACACCATAGAAAAGAGAAGAGGAGCAATGCCCCTGAGATTGACCATGTTTACTTACCAACTGCCTGAGAAAACTGAGGGATACTAAGATAAAGAATCACAGTGAAAGAGAGGGATTGTATGCAATAACTTTGAAAAGCAGAAGAAAGTGAGTAGGCTCTGAAGTGGAGATCAAAAATGAATAATAGAGGAGCAACTATAAAAATAGAAGAGTATTTTAATTGACAATCTAGGGATGCATAGAAAATGTGAATCTCTTAACCTACAGTTTCCATTGTCAAACTACACAAAATAACCAAATGCATCTGATGTGTAAAACTGCTCTGTGTTTGTGTTATAACATGTTGGAACTCCAGGTTGAACTCTAGCACGGGATCCTTGTCTATCTAAATTGGAGATGAAGATAATGAACTGAAAGCAGGAAATCAAATGAGTGACTAAGTAGCAGAATACACCCAGTGACATTAATAAGTTTGAAATTAGCCTCACTCAAGCCAGGATTCAAATTCATCCTCTCCAGTTAAATAAAGGTAGAGCCACAGTGCATCTACCCAAATAGGAAAGCATTTCAGGCACCGTTATGCAGATGGCGTGTGTCACAGTCTCCAATTATGTACCCCTTTCCAGAAAAAATAAGAGTTCCTTTACCAAGTGTATTTCCATTTATTGGACAAGTATTTAGAAAACCTCTTACATAGTAAGAACGGCGTTAGGATGCACAGATAAAGAATGTCATGTTCCCAGTTACATACATGTGTTTTATTTATTTATTTTTTTATCCTCACCCGAGGACATTTTTGCATTTATCTTCAGATAGAACAGGAGGGAGAGAGGGAGGAAGAGAGAGAGAGAAACCTCGAGAAACATTGATGTGACACATTGACTGGTTGCCACCCACAGTACCCCAACCGGGGCCAGGGACAAACTACAACCAAGGTTCATGCCCTTAGTGGGAACCGAACCCAGGACTCTCTGGTCCACAGGCCGACACTCTAACTGCTGAGCCAGACCGGCCTGGGTACATGCATGTGTTTTAGATATTTGAGAACTATTTTAAATAACACAAACATGTATAACATTGGATTATTTCCAAAGCAATATGTATTCACTGTAAACAACTTAGGAAATATACATGAGTCAAAAAATAAAATTGTAATAATCCATTTTATTCTACCAATAAAACATCATGTTAATAAATGCTAGTATTTTGAATTATTTCTATAGTGTTTTTCCACATAAATTCATCTGCATTTTTTAAGAAAATATTACTTATATTTTAGAAACTATTTTCAACCTTTTTTTAAACAATATATTTTGAACAAAATGCCTATGGCCATTTTCCCCTATCATTAAATACCACATTGTCTAATGGCTACATACTATTATCCTATTGTCAATGCACACCATAATGCATTTAACTAAGCCAGTTTTGTTTGCACTGTCGTGAAGAATTTAGTCATGGAACGGTATATTTCGCTAAAACGTCTGCTTCACAAACTCTGCAGTGACCCAGTCCCATGATAGTTATCACTACATTTGCCAAACTGTATGGTAGTATTTCCAGTGTCTTAACATTTCACTGCAATCAATAATACGTTTTCTTTAAATATAGGACTTCCTGAGCTCCATATTTAAAGCCCCATTTGTAACAGGTTACGCCGAGAAATCTAATAATGACCATTTTAGAGAAGAGTTCTAAGAGGCTATTTTTCCATGTTTCTCCTCATTGTATTTGCATGATTTCTCTAAAATTACTGACTATAAAATATACTCCAACATCCTTCCCTTCACCACCACTACTGTTTCCTCACACTAGTGGAAGATACCACGGAAATGTGTTCTGTAATCAACAAAACAGCTAATTTTCCATGAAAATATCTTCTGAGTACTAAACTGTAGAATTATTCTAAGCGGTAGTCAGAAATGAAATACATCATGTGATAAAAGCTTTAAATCATTAAATATTGATACTATCGTTACTGTTTAATGTTGGCTGGTGTGGGAAATTATCTTAAAATCCAGAAAAGAGAAGGAACAAATGAAAATTTTTTTTTCAAATGAGTGTTTTATTTGTTACTGCTTGGTGACAACCACAAGTCAATTAGGATTCATAAGTGACTGTTGCTATGGTCCTAAAGTCTCTCGTTTTTACAGCAGAAACAATCCTTGCACACAAAAGCCCAAGAGGGTGTGGTTTGTGTGTATGTGTGTGTGTAATTTATGCATGCTTAAACCTAAGACAATTGGTATGTATTAGACTTACCTTTAAAAAAAAATACATGCATTTGGTATAGATAACAACTATTTTTTTTTTTTTAAATCAACACACAATAAAGAGGCCTAAGTACTCAAATTTACAGTTGGATTCAATAACAGCAACTTTTTAAAATGCAAAGAATAAGGTTAAGATCAGTTTACTTTTACAGATCAATTATATACCACATAAAAGATCTTAAAATGTATAGTTCTAGAATCTCTTAGGGAAACAAGTAAAAACTCTTTGGCTCATAAAATTGATACTTCAAAGATCAAAGCACTTCAGCGTTTAAACCTTAGCCAGCCGTTCCCTGGTTCCGAGCCTGTCTCCTTTCACCGAAGCCAGAATTCCACGCTCAGATATCTCAGCCTCTGTGTCCGTGTTTTAAAACAATGGGTGCCGATAGCTTACGTAGAAGGCAGTATTTACATGTTTATTCATCTCTAGAAGACAGGCATCAGCTACATTTGGGTGGGAGTGAGCATGGAGGGGGGCAGATCTCACGCTGCCACAGTGGTGGGTTATAATGGACTTTAAAATCTGGACCTGAGTGTACAAAGTGCAGAGCACTAAGGCTCTTTGTATGCCTTTTAAAACTAAATGAAGCACACTTCCTACTGCAGAGAAATAGTCATTATCATTCTTTAATAATCCAAGCTCCTGGAAAAATATATATATTTCGAACGTGTTGAGTTTATCTTTTCTTTGAGTATCAGGCAGGGAGAGGAAGATGACACGGTTTGGCTAATGAATTCCGAGAGACCACATAACGTCTCTGCCCATGCAGTCATCGCATCTGCTTCCACTGGCACTCAGGAGGTTGTAAACAGCCTCCACTTTTCAGGTGCCTCTAATGCGACAGAGACTTTGCTAAGTGCTTAATACACATTGTCTCTGGGGTCCCTTGCAACATCAATGAGAATAGTAAGTAGATTCAAAACGAAGGCTTGTAAAGGTGTTTGGTGTTTCCAGGGCATCTTTCACGTCCTCAGGCCACACCATCTCTGTCCATTTGTACAAAGCATGTACTGTGATCATTAACGCAATGGGCTGGGCCTTTTTGTGTAAACGGACGTCATCTAGCTTTGGGACCTGGCTGGAGGCCCCTGTCAGGGCCCCAGCTCCATCACACTCTTCCCCCAATGCCACAGCCACACAAAGTAACCTCAGAGTCTCAATTTGCATGCTCTCTGCAAAGTGTCCTTACACAGCCTTACATCCCAAATTTTCCAACTTTAGTAGTAGCTTATCCAATCTTTCATTATAGCTACTCAGCTTCACATGGTGGTCATTTATATTCCCGTCTTTATGTTCAAATGCCAGGTGCTTGAAGAGATGATCCCTGCCTGTCATCCCTGTGCTCTCACTTCTTGATACATTGACGGGAAAGAACAGGTATTAAATAAATAATTGCTGAGTGAATGACTGTGTCTCCTCAGGAAAGATGATGTACTGTGTAGGGATGCGGGCTGCCCCCGGCGGGTCTGGTCTAGAAAGGATGTCTGATGCTGCAATTGTTGCTTAGGGCAGTCTCTTAATCCTGTGTAATTGTTTCTGCTTTTCCCACTTAATCAATATTGTCTTCTGCACATATTACCTCATTCAATCTAGCCATTTCACAGTTTACTTCCTCTGGTATAACTCTCCGTGAAAACACCCCATTTGCCATTTGGTGCAGATTAGAAAGATGGGGATTTGAGCCCTGTAGGTCAGGGTCTATGATGCTTAGAATTAGTTGGTAAGAGTCCAGGAGAACAAGAAAGGATGATATTGAACTGTCTACAGTTTTATGGTTTATTCAAATACAAGGCTGAAATATGTCTGTGAGTGTGTGTCTGAGAGGGAGAAAGAGAGAGGGGGAGGGAGAGAGAGTAGGAGAAGGAGACACAGAAGTAAAGCAGTAATGGGTTTTGGAAAGTGAGTGGTAGAAGTTTCCATAAACTGCCCTAAGAATTGAGAAGTCTTGAAAGGGTGGGAAGACACAGAAAAGGTAAAGTCTCCAGTAAAAGACAGTATCTGAAAAAAAAAAAAAAAAGTATAATCAGTTTACAAAGTTAAGGCTGAACTAAACTTCTAGAGTGATTAGCAACTATCAGAGAATTATATTTAATGTTTATCATAATGAACCACAGATTTCACCATTCCTTGTATGATGAAGAATATCAATATTATATTTCTAATGTGTTTCTGTTTTATGCTATGATATCTATTTAATAGTGTATCTAGATATTCTCAACTGAAAAACACATGGCAGTGTATATTTTTGCATTAATTGCTTTAGGGATTTGGGATAGCAGAGAAGTAGAAAGAAATCAAGCCAGTTAGGTTATATAAAAGTATATCCCTTAAGCAGCTCTACTGGTACCTCTAACTTGTATTTGTTTTATCTATTAGACTTCTTGGTAAGCCTTTGTTTGGGGGGGGGAGATATTGTTGCCAAAACAAACAAATAAAAAATAGGATCTAAAAAGTTTATCTGGCCAGGCCAGTGTGGCTCAGTGGGTTGAGCGTCATCCACAGACTGAGAGGTCCTGGTTTGATTCCCAGTCAGGTTGTGGGCTTGATCCCCACTGGGGGGCACGCAGGAGGCAGCTGAACGATGTTTCTCTCTCACATCAATGTTTCTATCTCTCTCACCCTTCCACTCTCTCAATAAAAAACATATTTTAAAAAAAGTTTATCTGTCAGTGTTCAAACAGGAAAATAGGAAAGAAAGAAAAACCTTTTAAGTATTTAAAATGGAGAGAATAGGTGTTCCTCAGGGGGTGAGTGAGCTAAGAAATCAACCAGCTTCGGGGAAGCAGCTCAGGGAACGGCTGCTGCAGGAGGCCCTGCACCTCCTGCCAGGCTGGAAGGGCCAAAGGAGACGATGTGCTAGAGAACCCAAGACCTGGAGCACCTGACCCCTTCTCCTGTTTCTTGGCTTCGCCTTGACCGTAAATCACATTTTCAGACTGGACTTCTTTAAAGGATCTTGATAGCTCAGTAAAAAGCCTTGTGAAGACTCTGATAAATCAAACAAGTTTCCTCATTTGTCCCTGAAGTTATCACTGTGGCAAAGAATGGGACTTCTTTTTTTTTTTTTTTTTTTTTTTGATTGATTTGAGAGAGAGAGAGAGAGAGAGGAAGGGAGAGGGAGAGAGAGATGGAAACATTGATGAGAGAGAACATTGATTGGCCGCCTCTTGCATGCCCGTCACAGGGGATTGGGCCCACAACCTGGGCATGTGCCCTAACTAGGAATTGAACCAGGACCTCGCAGTCCATTGGACTATGCTTAATCCACTGAGCCACACCGACCGGGTTAGAAGGGGATTATGTTTAAAGATAAGGATATACAGTCAGCTCTAACAAACTGTGGGCTCTGAGATTACCAATGAATAGGGGTGGAAGGATGGCAGCTGTTCTCTAAAATAAAGGATATATTACCTTCGGAAATATTTATGTTCACTGCCCAAAGCCTAGACCACCTGAGAGTTCTATTCTGTTCATAGCACACAAACTAACTCCATCCACTCACAAAGCATATTGGAAAAGAAGTGGGGGAGATACTGAACCGACAAGGATCCTGAGTCCCTCAGACATGTATGCAAAGACCATCATACACCTTTTCTGTTATTAGCAAAGCTTTGTGACACTCGTATATGACGCACATCTGTTATTGAGACCGCAGCTGAAACTTGACATTCCAGAAAGGCACAGTAGCAACTCCAAGACTTTGCCAGCATTATCACCATCATGCACTGCATGGTAATCAGTGTCCACAGCACACGCATGCAGAGAGTCGGCAGAGAAATGGGGAGAAGCAGACTCCCTGGCTGGTTGCTTGTCTTCAGCAAGCAGCAGCATTTGCCAGATCAGAAACAGAGAAGGAAGAATGAAAAGCTGAAGGTAGGGACAGTCACCCCTACTGCCGGCAGTTGTTTTGAAGGGACCATCTTGATGGCCTTGGCATGGAGGAAGGAAGAAGAGCTTCCCCAGAGGCTCCAGTGGAAACTGGGTTTTCACCTCATTGGGCACTTGTATAGCATCTATTTGAAATATATTTGCAATTCACGTGATACATGTTGCAAAATAATAGCTGAATTAAAGCTTTGCCTCTGAAAAGCATGTACTATATCCAGAGTTATGATAGGATGGCTTATTTTCTAATATTGCAGTTTATAATCTTCAATAGTATTAGGATAAAAACAGAAAAGAAACTTCAAAAAGTGATTAGAAAGCAATGCTGTAACAGGAAAATGAGCACAAAATTTGTTAACAGCTTTTCATCACCTACATCATGCATAAATACCGCAGTAATGATACACATGGCAGAGATGATCTGCTTAATTATCACAATGTTGCAATTCTCAGAAGTTTTCAGTTCTAAATTTCATTTTGGAGGAATATAAAAATAATACAGCAGTAAACTTCAACAGCAATGGAAAATAATGAGAGGGGAAAGGCATTAGTTCTATGAGCAGGAAAGTGTTAAGTGAGATTAGAGTTGGAATACATTGCAGATCAACGAGGCAAATAGAGAAAAAATGTAGTAAAGACATAGATTTAAATAGCCCATGAAATTTTTCTGTAGGTGGACAGAACATCTACAATTAGAAGAGCTGGGAAGAGGAAGTGATTCTTTTTGAAAGCATATGTTGATTGCATTCACTAGGATTTCGAAAATGAAAGGTATCTCCAAAAATGGAATTGGATTCACCATCATTAATTACCTATTGCGTAAAATATTTTTAAATTAACCATCATTTCTCCATATTGTCTAAGCCACTGCCTACAGGCATTTAACCTGGATGCAGAAGAATATGTCTGAATTCATCATCAGTCATCAGCTTTGAGCCTCCACAGTGTACCAGTCTGACGCTTCCATGAACATTGAGACTGAATTATTCGCAATGCTTATTTGAATTAATATTGCTGCTGCACTTTGAGTTATTCTAGAGAAAGAATTTCATTCACACCTAGGGAAGTCTAGCACTGATACTAAAACAAAAAGACATCGGCAACTGAAAACCATTGTGTAAATTTTGATGCCTGACTTTGGCAAATAAAATGTGCAGATCATAGTACACCACACTTTGAATTATATTTGAATTTGTTCTCTGATCTTACCTGATAATAAACTCTAGAAATAGTACAGATTTGTAGGCTAAGGCTCCAAATATGAAGAACAGCTATACTATTCCTATTTACTTCAAGATACAGTCATGGTCTTTTTTTCCCCCACTCATCTTTATTGTTGAATGTATTACAGATGTCCCCTCTTTTTTTCTCTATTGACCCCCTCCTCCCCAATTCTGCCCCCCTCCCACCTTCCCCACACTATTGTCGGTGTCCATTGTTTATGCATATACGCACAGAAGTTCTTTGGTTTATCTCATCCCACCCCTTCCCTTTGAGGTTCATCAGTCTAACAACCAATTTGTACTTTTTAATTCCTTCATCTTTTTCACCCATCCCCCCAGCCCCACCCATCTGGCAAGCAACAAAAAGTTCTCTGTATCTATGAGTCTGATTCTGTTCTGCTTGCTCATTTTGTTTGTAGATTCAATTGTTGATAGATATGTATTAACTGCCATTTTATTGTTCATATTTTTGTTCTTCTCATTCAAGAAGATCCTTCAATATTTCATATAATACTGGTTTGGTGGTGATGAACTCCTTTAGATTTTTCTTCTCTGGGAAACTCTTTACATGGCCATCAATTCTAAATGATAGCTTTGCACAATAGAGTAATCTTGGTTGTAGGTCATTGCTTTTCATCACCTTGAATATCTCTTGCCACTCCTTTCTGGCCTTCAAAGTTTCTTTTGAGAAATCAGCTGACAGTCTTATGGGAGCTCCTTTGTAGGTAACAAACTGCTTTTCTTTTGCTGCTTTTAAGATTCTCTCTTTGTCTTTAACCTTTGGCATTTTGATGATGATGTGTCTTGGTGTGGACCTCTTTGGGTTCATCTTGTTTGGGACTCTCTGTGCTTCCTGGACTTGTATGTCTGTTTCCTTCACTAAGTTAGGGAAATTTTCTGTCATTATTGTTTCAAATAGGTTTTCAATTTCTTGTTCTCTCTCTTCTCCTTCTGGCACCCCTATGATGCAAATGTTGGCATGCTTAAAATTGTCCCAGAGGCTCCTTACACTATCCTCAATTGTTTTTATTCTTTTCTCTTTTTGCTGTTCTGATTGGGTGTTTTTTTGTTTCCTTATATTCCAAATCGATGGTTTGCTTCTTGGCTTTACCTACTCTACTATTGATTTCCTGTAAATTATTCTTTATTTCAGTTAGTGCATCCTTCATTTCTGACTGGTCCTTTTTGATGTTGTTGATGTTCTCACCAAGTTCCTTGAGCAACCTTATAACCAGTGTTTTGAACTCTGCATCTGATTGATTGCTTATCTCCATTTTGTTTAATTCTTTTCCTGGAGTTTTATTCTTTTCTTTCATTTGGGACATGTTTCTTTGTCTTCCATTTTGGCTGCTTCCTTGTGATTGTTTCTATGTATTAAGTAGAGTTGCTATGTCTCCTAGGCTTCGTAGGGTGGCCTATTATTGTAGGTGTCCTGTAGGATCCAGTGGCACAGCCTCCCTGATCACCGCAGCTGGGCCCTTGAGGTGCACCCCTAGTCTGGACTGTACACCCTTCTGTTGTAATTGAGTCTTGATTGCTGTTGGCACATCAATGGGAGGGATTTACTTAGGCTGATCAGCTGCAAGGACTGTCTGTGCCCACTGACCACTGGCCTCTGACTCCCTTGAAGGATCAGCTGTGCAGGGGCCCACCACACAGAGCAAGACTTACTTCAGCAGGGCTCTGGTACCCACTGAGTCCACTCATTGAGTGTGTCACTTGTGGGGGTGGTTGGGTGGTGGTCTTTTGATGTGGTCTGAAGCTGTACACTGGGTGTGCTGGCTCTGGGGCAAGGTCAGCCACTGCCTGTGTTCTATCCAGGGCCACTGACATAAGCTACAAAGTGATCTGCAGATGGCTATTTCTTGTGCTGGGCTTGGAGGGGCCCAGGAAAATCCAAGTTGTGAACCAAGGCTGGTTGCTTCTAGTGCCAGGCCTGGGGCCACTTAACAAGAGGTATGCGGCTCACTGAGACCAGATGCTGCTTGACTGAGAGATTTCTCACTGAGACCAGATGCTGCTTGACTGAGAGATTTTTGGAAACTCTGAAGCAGAATCCAAGACAGGCCAATTCTATGGTAAAGCAACTGGCAACAGCTTGGTTGGGCCCGAAAGTTGGGTGCGGCAGGACCTCAGGGAATCACCAGGGCGGGGCAAACAGTGTGAGCCAGGTTGCTGGAGACCCAGATATGGTGGCTGTCTGCTGCCCCAGAGAAGGGCTCACCAAAGGAACATCAGCCTCTGCCAGCACATCTGTCCAGGAGAAAGCCACCTCTCCAGCCCTTGTCCAGAGGCCAAACAGCTCAGCTCTTCCATATATGTCTCTGGCGCCCCTCAAGCTGCCTCCCCTCCCAGCTTAGAGGGAGCAAATCTGAGTAAGACTGTGCGTGGGCAGTTTAAGAGGAACTACCTGGGGCTCCAGCAGCTTCAGCCTCCCTCAGTCTCAGTTCCCGCTGGTTTTTCCAGCCAGAAGTTACGGGGACTTCTCTTCCTGGCACTGGAACCCTGAGTTGGGCGCCTGGTGTGGGACGGGGACCCCTCAGTCCTCAGAGAGGACCTTCCCAGCCGAGGTATCCTCCTGATTTTTATCCGCCACAAGTGGATGTGGGACCAGCCCATCTGCTCCTCCGCCCCTCCTACCAGTCTCGATGTGGCTGCTTCTTTAATTTCGTAGTTGTAGGACTTCCATTCAGCTCTATTTTAGGTGGTGCTAAATGATGGTTGTTCTGTAGTTTAGCTGTAATTTTGATGTGGTTGTGGGAGAAGGTGATACCACGTTTCCCTACACCGCCATCTTGACCGAAAGTCTCCCCCATGGTCTTATTTTTTCCTTGTCTATATATTCAGATCAATATTTATATATCACATGCTAGAATTCTAATTTTCAACCAAATAAGATAGCAATATTTGACCATTTCTGTCACCTAAAAGTTGACTTCCCATGTCAGGTAGAAATCACCCGTGGTCCCCACATGGGATAAAAAATTGCCCAAGTTAGAAAAGAACCATGATGTTAATTCTTTTCTGTTTGCATTTGTTTTCGCACCACTACTTTCACAAATGAGGTTCTGGTCTCCTTGAAAAAATGTTTACACTTCAGATTTAATCCCTCAACATAAAACTTTTCCCAGATCTACACAAGTTGTGGAAATATTTGATTTTGTTTATACACAATAGAATTAAAAATAAAACTAAATTTTCACTCTCTTATTTCCAAAGAAACAACTGCCTTTCTTCCAAAAGGTAAATTATTTTAATCTAAAATTTTCTTGTCACTACAAGAATACAAAAAGCAAATATACATTATAAAGTACACACAAGTACAAAAATATAAAAAATGTAAGAAGCATATTTGACTTTGGTAGAACACAGTAAAAGTCTGTAATACTGCTAGAAAAGTAAAATGCAAGAAGGTAAAGCTTTCACTAATTTTGATTTATGTTCCTCTGATGTGGGAATTATTATAATGGGAAATTCCACACAGACAAATAACATTTGTAATGGTCCACAGTTATTTTTTCAAGGTATCTAATAAAACTAGTTCCTAAATAAAAGAGTGAGCTACTGAAGAAAACAGTGTGCTAGAAAAGAATTTTGTAGCATGAACATATTTTCCTTAAAGTAAAAATATATATGGATAATGCTAACTTGGATTTGGTAGAGAATAAAAAATCTGAACAAATTAAAAATATCAAGTGGAGATTGATTTGTAATTTACACGATTTATTATCTTGAAACAGAAATCATGTAATTATGCATTGCCCACAGAGAAAATCAATTTAGATACCTCCCCATATACTCCTTTCAATTTTAAAAATTAATTTATTTTTCTTACAGATGTTTCTCCTTTTTCTCCCATTGACAACTTCCTCCCCACTCCCCCACTTCACAGTATTGTTGTCTGTGTCCACTGGTTACGCATACATGCATATAAGTTCTTTGGTTTATCTGTTACTATTTTCCCACCCCCTCCTCTGAGGTTTGTCAGTCTGATCCCTACTTCTTTGTCTCTGGGTCTATTTTGTTCATCAGCTTATTTTGTTCATTATATTCCACAAATAAGTGAGATCATGTGATACTTGTCTTTTCTGATTGGCTTGTTTCACTTAGCATAACACTCTCCAGGTCCCTCCATGTCTTCTCAGAGGATAAGAGATCTTTCTTTCTTACAGCTGCATAGTATTCCATTGTGTATATGTACCACAGCTTTTTTATCCACATCTACTGATGGACATTTGGGCTGTTTCCAGATCTTAGCAATTGTAAATAGCGCTGCTATGAACATGGGGGTACATATATTCTGATTGGTGTTTCAGGCTTCTTAGGGTATATTCCTAGAAGTGGGATCACTGGGTCAAATGGCAGCTCAATTTTTAATTTTTTGAGGAAACATCATATTGATTTCCATAGTGGCTGCACCAGTCTGCATTCCCACCAGCAGTGTACTAAGGTTCCCTTTTCTCCACACCGTCGCCAGCACTGTTGTTTGATGATTTGTTGATGGTGGCTATTCTGACAGGTGTGAGGTGATACCTCATAGTTGTTTTAATTTGCATCTCTCACTCCTGTTAATTTTTAATTACTAAGTATTTTATCCTTAATTGTCTCTATAAAGTGCAGTTAATGACATATTACCTAACTAAAGTCAGGAGAATGAAATAGATAATTATTGGTATTGTAATTCAGTAAGTAGAAGTCATTTTAAGATCTATTAGTGGATTAACACAAATAATATGTGTCATGTTAAGTGGAAAAAGCCATATGGACAGAAATATAAACATATAAAATAGTGTCGTCAATAATAGCAAGCCTGTACTATCGAATATTGATTTGTTTTTTTAGAAATGGGCAATTAGAACTGGAGCCCATTTTAGCTCGGTAAAACTGCTTTCGTCAAAATGAAAAGTGACAAAAGCAGAAATGAGGTTTCTCCGGAAGTTTGTAAATGGAAGAATACATTCTCTAATCATGTACTATTTCTGTTTGTTTCCATTACCTGGATGGAGTCATGATGAGAAAAGATGTCACATGAGTAAAGAAAACCAAAAAAGAAAAAGAGGTAAGGAGATATTTGTATAGTAGAACAGTTACAGAAATAACCAAAGCTATGAGTAAAAGATATGTACTTAGTTTTCTTTAATAGTGAAAGGCATAATAGTTAAGGGAATTGTACTCAAATTTATATTTACTTACTTCTAACTTCAAATGAATGTTTATATCTGTTTTCATGCTTTCTACAGATTCTGATCACAATAATTATCAGGAGTCATAGGACCTTTTAGAAATAAGAAAAGTGTACCCAGAGTCCGATTTTGGCAAAGAGTTCCAGTTTTGACAAAGATAAATATATCCTTAATTCAGAGTCCCTCTCCTCTAACAGCCCAGCGCATCTGCAGACATTCATCTGAGCCCACCTGCATCAACCTGAGGGACTCGGGGCAAAGGGAGCTATTGCAGATATGCTGGTGATCATACTGCTTTCTGTGCTATGAGTAACAAAGTCTTCAGTCTCTGACCCAGGGATATTGTATCTTTTGCCAGTATCCATGAAACTGAGGCAGACTAATTCATTAACTTGCAAGTAAAGTAAAACATCTGAGCCTTCAAAGTTCTTGACAGGAAGTTGAGAGGATACGTGAATGAATTCACCAGAGTCACCTGAGAGACCACTCCAGACTCACAGATCAGACTCTCTGGTTGTAGATTCTGGAAATCTGAAATATTATCGAGCTTCCTGAGTCATTTGTACAAATCTACTCTTATGGAAGCATAATTTTAGTACATCATTTCACTCTATCAGCTATTCAAATAAATTTAATGTCTTTTTCTTCCAAAGAATAAAAAAGCTGTGGATACAGACTGCACAGAGGTTGGCATATTACACATCGCAGCACTGCAAAGTGAGTTTTCCTTTGTCCCAGAGTTTAAGAATTTGGTTAGGTTTTTCTCTGAACTAAAAATGTTCCCCAAACCCCTTGTTTTCTCCAAGGAGCAAATGCTTTCTTCTAGTTTATGGCTAGATTGCTAGATTGACATTGAAAATGTTCACTTGGCAGTTCTTATATATGACAAGCTGATTGCTCTCATTTCCTTTGACCCAACGGCCAGGTGACATGAATCTGATAGACTCAACATTTTTCTGACTTCATCTACTCTTCTTTGTTCCATATTTCTTTCTCTCTCCATTACCTTCTTCCACATACTCCTGCTTCTCTGATCTGGAGATAGAGCATCCTTCCATTTTTCTATTTCCTCCTAGAAACTTTCAGCCCCATCACATTCAGTACCTTTGCACATCTATTTTTATCCATTATGTACATTTTGCTCTTGTTTACAGAAGAACGGCAACACAAGGGTGTATAAGTAAACATAATCTGCTTGTCAGAAGGCCTGCGATCTCAGCAGCAAGAGGAATTCCTCTCACCTATCAGAAACTTCATGGAGAAGGTACAATTGATGTTGTGGAGTCATGTGTGAAGTTATTGTTCCCAAAGGAAGACCTGGGAAATAAATACTGCCTATTGCTATAATAGAAAACCAATCTATATAGAGCCCTGGATATTCAAATTGCTTATTCCAGCAACCTGGGCTGTCACCCCCAAAGCCATCCTTTTATAGTCCTTTTGGCTTCAGTGACTTTGAAATTAATAGACTGTTAACAAAGGATAAATTTGCAGTCTGCAGTGGATAAAAAAGGATTATTTAAACATGATATTTGGAGAACATGCCATATATAATATAGTGAGGTAAGGCAGCACTAACGCCCTGTCTCAGAGGTTATTGCCAATTAAGTTGATAGTAAGTGTCACAATGGTCAACTTTGATATCCAAAGAATTTTAAAATCATGGAGGATATTATCCAGTATGATCACCCTTCACAAAAGCACTACAAATGAATCAAAGTAAAAAAAAAAAAAAAATCCTGGAATGAATATAAAATACTTTTAAGGAAAAATTGTTTCTGATAAGCTCAATTGTGTATTTTTTTTCCCACTACCAACCACGTTCTGAAGTTTAAGGCCTGATTTTTTTTTTTCCAAATTAATGTCTTATGTGGCTATAAATAAGAGTGAGAAGAAATGGAGATTTTTGATATTCTGTCTTCTTTCGAAAGATTGGTGGAGCTCCTTTAATCATTAATGAACCATTCAGTAGTATTTATTAGCTTCACAGAGAAAGCAGCATGGTTTGAGTTTAAAATTAACTTATTGGAAAGAAACAATCTTTGGGCATCTTTACATTCTACCTAGACAGGTAAAAGTATAAAGAACACATGGTTATTAATATGTGATCTGATCACACAGCTTCCTAGCCACATTACAGTCTAGAATAGAACAGACTATGGGATATGTTAAATGCATTCTGAAGTTCTTATAATAGATTAATCACATATTCTCAATTAAGAAAGTGAGGAAATGGAATAAAACTTGCCCCAAAGGTTAGAGAAAGTTGCATTTTGTAATTGCTTTGTAGTTGATGGAATGTTGTATTAAAAAAATAAAATAAAAAATACAAATGTATTACAATTACCACCATGTGGGAAATATTTCCCATTTACTTCATATGATATTAATACTATATCTGTAATGTCCTCTGGTAAAAACAACAACAACAAAAAACAATGATTGGAAAATGCCCCAATCAGTTCTGGTCATGATAGTAGCATATGAAAACACAGTATTCACATCCTCCCACAACCACATCAGAATTACAACTAAACTACAGAACAACCATCATTAGAACCACCTGAAATCTAGCTGAACAGAAGTCCTACAACTAAGGAAATAAAAAGGAAGCCACATCCATACTAGAAGGAGGGGCAGAGACTCAAAACGTGCTCGTCCCACACCCACATGAGGCAGAAAATACTTGGAAGGGATATCTTGGTTGCAGAGGTCTCCCTTGAGGAGTAAGGGGTCCCAGCCTCACACCAGACCCTCCAGCTAAGGATTCCAGGCCAGGAAGAGAAACCTCATAACTTCTGGCTGTAACAACCAGTGTGGATTGCAGTTGAGTGAGATGGAGGGTCCCTGGAGTCCCAGGCATTCCTCCTAAAGGGTCCACACATCGACTTACACAGATTCACTCATTCGGAACTCTAGTACTGGGGCAGCAGCTCAAAAGGCATCAGGGACATATGAGGAGGACCTGACCTGTCTGGCATCAGGGCAAGAGTTGGAGGGGCAGCTTTCTCCCAACAGAAGTTCTGGGAGAGGCCATTATTCCCTTTCTGAGCCCTCCCCCACATAGCTAGCAGGTAGGCACCACATCTGAGTCTCCATCAACCTGGTTAACAATGCCTCACCCTGGTGATTCCCTGAGGCCCCACCCCACCAAAACTGTGGACCTACTCAAGCTGTTTCCAGTAGCTGTTCCATACAAAAGACCTCTCTAGGCTCATGCTTCACACTTTCCTAAAATCTCTCAAGCAAGCAGCATCTGGCCCCAGCATGCCCTGTACCTCTCTCTGAGTGGTCCCAGGCCCAGCACTAGCAGCAGCCAGGCTTGGTTTGCACCTTGGCCTCTCTTGGGCACCTCCAAGCACAGCACAGTAGCAGCCCTCTGAGGATTGCTTTGTAGCTTTTGCTGGGTAGCCCTGGGCAGAACACCAGTGGTAGTTGATTTTGTCCTGCACCTCTTGGGAGACCCCAGAGCCAGTGCACCCTGACAACTGCTTCAGATCACATTGAATCACCACCCGACTACTTCCACAAGGGACACACACAAGGGGCAGACTGAGTGGGCACCAGAGCCCTGCTGAAGTAAATTCTTCTCCTTGGGGTCAGCCCCTGCACAACTGATCCTCCATGATGGTTTCAGCCTCTCTCTGAAGCCAATCATCCTGGAGGTAAATCCCTCCCATTGATGTGAAACCAGTAACCAAGGCTCAACTACAACAGGAGGGTGTACACATTGGGGGGCCCACCTAGAGCACCCAGCTCAGGTGATTGTGGAGGCTGTGCCACTGGACCTCACAGGACACCTACTACATATGGCCATTATACCAAGCCCAGAAGATGTAGGAACTCTACCTAACACATAGAAACAAACACAGGGAGGCTGCCAAAATGAGGAGACAAAGAAACATGTTCCAAATGAAAGAACTAAACAAAACTCCAAAACAAGAATTGAACAAAATGGAGAAAAATAATCTATTAGATGCACAGCTCAAAACACTGGTTATAAGGATGCTCAATGAACTTAGCAAAAGAGTAGATGAACTTAATGAGAACTTTAATGAAGACATAGGAAACATAAAAAGAGAACCAGAAAACATAAGAAAGAGCAAGTCAGAAATGAAGAATACACTGAAGAACACACTATTCTTCAGTGAAATGAAGATTACATTGCAAGAAATCAGCAGTGGAAGAGATGAAGCAAAGGATCAAATTAGAGATTCGGAAGATAAAGAAGCAGAAAACTCCCAATCAGAACAGCAAAAAAAAAGAGCATAGTATTAGGAACCTCTGGGATAACTTCAAGTGAACCAACATTCACATCATGAGGGTGTCAGAAGGAGGAGAGAGAGAGCAAGGAATTAAAAACCTATGTGAAAAAATAATGACGAAAAACTTCCCCAACCTAGTGAAGGAAATAGACATACAAGTTGGGGAAACACAGGGAGTTTCAAACAAGATGAATCCAAAGAGGCTCACACCAAGACACATCATAATTAAAATGCCAATGGTTAAAGAAAAAGAGAAAAGTATTAAAAGCAGCAAGAGAAAAGGAGTTACCCCCAAGGGCACTCCCTTAATATTATTAGCTGATTTCTCAACAGAAACTTTGAAGGCCAGAAGGGATAGGCAAGAAATGTTCAAAGTGATCAAAAGCAAGCAAGGACCTACAACCAAGAATACTCTACCCAACAAGGCTATCATTTAGAATCAAAGGACAGATAGCTTCCCAGATCAGAAAAATCTAAAGGAGTTCATAACCACCAAACCAGTATTAAATGAAATGTTAAAGGGTCTTAAGAAGATGAAGAAAAAAAGATAAAAAAGATGAATAATAAAATGACAATAAATAATATTTATCAACAGTTGAATCTTAAAAACAAAATAAATGTAGAAGCAGAACAAAGGCAGACTCGTTGATACAGAGAGTGTTTGGGGGGGGTTGGAAGGATGGGTGAAGGAGGGGAAGGGGTTGGGAGGTGCAGATTGGTGGCTACCGAACCGTAAGGGGATGTGGAGGGCAGCACAGGGCGTGTCATCAATAATATTGTGAAGGTTATGTATGGTGTCAAATGGGTGCTGCATTTATCGGGATGATCACTTGGTGAGTTGTGTGATGTCTGATCACTGGGATGTGCACCTGAAACTAATATAATGCTGTATGTCACCTGTAATTAAAAAAAAAAAAAAATGATTTAATGTCAAAAAAGAAAATGCTCTGCCCTTAATTCAATAACTCTTCTTTATGATTTAATTACCCAAAATCACATTATGCTTCCATTATTAGGATCCTTTAATTCTACTAGAATGCATTTGAACAGGTATGTACATATTATAACATTGTTAAACCTTAGATTTCAACCCATTGGCATTTATACACCAGCTGATTTTCCCACTGAATAGATTGTGATCATATTAAAAAATCAGTTTAGGTAACATGAGATGTTTATTTTGAAGAGGTAGGCATTAAAAATGCATACCTTCTGTCAATATACATTTATTTATTCTAACTTAATTCTATAAAGTCTGTTTATATTTTGTGAAGCATGGAAACTCAAAGTTAAGAATCTATGTACCCATGTCAGAGGTTGTTTCAAATAGCCACTCTATTTAATAGGAGGAACACCGACATTTCACTTAAACGCTGAGTTTCAGGCATCTTCTCTATAGAAATGATATTACAGTAGTCCCCCCCCTTATTCATGGAGGATACATTCCAAGACCCCCCCCCAATGGATGCCTCAAACTGAATAGTACCGAACCCTAAATATACTCCAGTTTTTCTATACATATGTACCTATGATAATGTTTAATTTATAAATTAGGCACAGTAAGAGATCAGTAAGAGATTAACACCAACTAATAATAGAAAAATTATAACAATATACTGTAATAAAGTTATGTGAATGTGGTTTCTCTCTCTAGCTACAAACTAGCAAACATTTCTGTTTCCTTGTTCTAAGTTTCACGGATAGAAAATTAGTTATTATGATAGGTCACAGGAAACTCAGCATATGATTTTTTTTTCTTTCCTATTAAGTCAAGTTTAACTTTTTCACTGAAAACACTTCACAGCTTCTCTTTTTCACTTTATGGCATGTTTGAATTGCCAGCATCACTACTCTTGTGATTTGGGCCATTACTAAGTAAAATAAGGGCTACTTCAGCACAAGCACTGTGATGCGGAGAGAGATCTGATTACTGAGATGGCTGCTGAGTGACTAATGGGCCAGCAGTGCGGACCCGCTGGACAAAGGGATGACTCATGTCCTGAGTGTGATGTGGTGAGATTTCATCACGTTACTCAGAACGGCATGCAATTTAAAACTTATAAATTAAATAATTTATTTCTGGAATTTTCCATTTAATATTTGCAGATTATGGTCGACCAAGGGTAACTATAACCACAGAAAACCAGATTGCAGATCAAGGGGGACTACTTTAAGGTAAACTGTTTACCTCAAAATGTTGTTTTAAGAATGAGGCCTGTGTTCCATTGAAGGGTTGCATCACAGTGCACGGTATTTGCTAATAAACAGTCATCACTTGGTATTTTTAAACTCTTAAGATGTATGTATAAGTTTTTTGTTTAATGATACGTTTTAAAATTTGTTTTTAACCATTAACCTACAAAGTTTAGTATGTAGCATTTTTTGTTTTATTAATACAGGGAATAGAAGGTTTTTAATATTCAATTGTAACCATAGCTAGAATTAAATTTACAAGATTTATATTTTATAGTTTGTAAGGATTACTTTTTAAATATGACATTTCTCTGAGTTTAATAATATAGCTGAATCTTGAAATATATTTCTAAAATGTGTTGTGAATTTTTCTTCACCTCTCCTAGGCACAGTTAGTATTCCCTTCCTCTTTGTTTCCATTATACACTCTGCAGCGCTTTATCCCATGTTTAAGCACAAGCTTTGCCACTTTATAAGTAGTGTTTTCAGTATATCTGTTTTATCATATAGTGAGTAATCTGGGAAAGATGCCTTATTCATTTATATTAGCCCACATTTACCGCTGCCTTGAATGTTATAGATATTCAATACGTGTTGTGGAATAAACAACAAGATTTGGATTTATGATACTAAAAATTGAAAATATGCAATTGTGTCATCTTACTGCTTTATTCCCATGGTGATCATTAATGCCATTAGCCAAACACTTGATGGCTGACATAGGTTTGTATTTGTGGTCTCTCTGGTGAGTGGGTGAACCTTCTCTGTCTGCCTGGGGCCCTGAGGGCCGAAAATAAATGGAGCTCCTGTGGCCATGTAATCTTAGATAAAAACAAATATTTGTTTACTCAACTGAGATTTTTTCCTGACTTTTAGTTAGCCTATGCTATATTCTAACTGGTACAGTGTTCTGCCATATTAAATGTAATTATTAAAAGATTATAAATATGATTTAAGTTAAAATTGTTCAAAAGAAGAAGAAATATAAGGTGGAGGATGAACATAGATTTAGGAAAAAGGCTACAAATATAGACTATAAGTACGTGAATTGTTTTCTATAAAGGCTATGTGTTTGCTCAACTGTGGGAAGCAAGTCACCCTTCTTAGTGTTCCATAGGATTTGAATGGAACTGTAGTCCAAACAGATGAAATGTAAATATGCATTTCCAAATATAGTTATGTATTTTCTAAAACATAATTGTGTAGTAATACTTTAATTAAAAATTTGCGTTTTCACCCTGGCCAGTTTGGCTCAGCAGTTAGAGCACCAGCAGCAGGATCGATTCTGGTCAAGGGCACGTACCTCAGTTGCGGTTCAGTCCTGGCCCTGGTTGGGGCTGTGCAGGAGGCAACCGGTCGATGTGTCTCTCTCACGTCGATGTCTCTCTCTCTCTCTCTCTCTCTCTCTCCATCTCTAAAAGGGAAAAAAAATTATGTTTGCATATTGGAAGATAATCTATAAAAATGAAAATGGATGTGTTACAGTGACAGTGTTAAGACTGATTTGGAAAAAAATGCTGTAATGATGGTATGAGATCTTTTTTCTTCTTTTTTTTATCCTCACCTGAGGACATTTTTGCATTTGTCTTCAGATAGAGTGGGAGGGAGAGAGGGAGGAAGAGAGAGAGACACACATCAATATGAGAGAGACACATCGACTGGTTGCCACCCACATGACCCCAGCTGGGGCCGGGGACAAACTGCAACCAAGGTACGTGCCCTTAGCAGGAACCGAACCCCACACTCTCTGGTCCACAGGCCAATGCTCTAACCGCTAAGCTAAACTGGCCAGGGCAGTATGAGATTTCTCAAATCCTTTTTAAAAAAATGTATTTCACAGCCCTCTTATCTCTTTCTCTAATATTTGTAAAATATTTTTCAAATCTTAGGAACTTTAAAATAATACATTAAGCCCGGATGGTGTGGCTCAGTGATTGAGCGTTGACCCATGTACCAGGAGGTCGCCAGTTAGATTGCCAGTCAGGGCACATGTCTAGGTTATGGATCCAATCTCCAGTGGGGGGCATGCAGGAGGCAGCCAATCGATGTTCTCGCTCATTGATGTTTCTATCTTTCTCTCCCTCTCCCATCCTCTCTCTCTCTTCAACATCAATCAATCAATAAATAAAATAATACATTAAATCTGTGGAAAGGATGAGTACAAGTATAGATAAGGCCCTATTCTTTTAACATCACTGAGAGTTGAGCATTTCAACTACATTTAAAAAAAAAAAAACTTTTTAAAAAACCATACAAATTATATTTTGTTCTAAGGAAATGAATGAATGTCTTAATACAGCTCACATTCAACAAGGAAGAAAGATATTAGCAAACACCTGACAAACTGCATTTTATCTGTTTTATATTAATGAGTTTAAGGATATTTTGTATCATAATTTATGTTTTTTTCCTTAGGAATTTTCAATTTAATCATTCAGTTCAGGCTTAGCATAACAATATCTGAAATTATATAAAAGAGAAGTAGATACAGAGAAATAATGTAAGGAAATATGTATAATGTGGCATAACCCCTTATTAAAGAGGAATAAGTAAAGTGTATGTAGGTAACTATGTATTTTTAGCCCATAAACCTACTAGAAAGTATATAATGAAGCATTCCCAGTTATCTATGTAGGGGATTTCAGGGATGCAATATGTCTGCAGCAGTAAAGAAGTTTGGGAAATGTTAAATTCTCTGTTTAACTTTCTGTGTCTGTTTAACTCTCTGTAGCCTCAGGATTGGCTGACTACCCAGAAAGACAGAATGCTGCCCAGAGATAAACACCAGGCCCAGAAAGGAGATTAATGAATATATAGAGTGTGGAAAACTGCCTGATGTTATCTGTTAACTTAGAAATGCATTGTTCTTTCTGGTGGTCTACGTGACTACCCGCCATATGCTTTTACCATCAATCCCCTATAAAAACGGGACCTGTCCTGGGAGGGTGTGGATTTATTCCCAGCTGGCCCCCACTGGGAGGAAGCAGCTGCTCTGCCCATGTATGTATGTTTCTCTTATTAAAGCTCTTATGAATTTGAATAAGGCTACGTGTCAGTTCTTCAGAATCGATCCTGAATTTAGACTTTTGGGATTTTCCCCCAACACCTACTGCTGTATAAAACTGCTCCAAATCAATTGCTTAAAACAATTGCAATCATTTATTTTGTTCATGGTTATGGAGATTGATTGTGCTCATCTAGGCAGACTGGCCTCACTCTGGAAGTTCACGCAACTGCAATCTGAAGGTGGCTGGAGCTGGGGACATCTTTAACTTTTCCACTCACATTTCTGGCATCTGAGCTAAGATCAAATAGCCACGGGGAGCAAGTGCTACAGAAGCTCCTCTCTGTGTCTCTGTATGGTCTGACTATGTGGTCCCTCCATGTAGCCTCTAGGTAACTGGACTTCCTACACGGCAGCCAAAGGCTCCCAGAGCACGTGTCCAGAGAGGCCAGCAGATGCTTTGTACATGACCTTATCTAACCTGCTCCTGGAAGAAACACAGCATCATTTCCACTGTTTGCTGAGGCTGTCAAAAGGCTCACCCAGTTTCAAGGAAAAGAGACATTGTTTCTGTCTTTTGATGAAAGGAATGTCAAAGATTTTGCAGCATGTTTATAAATCACCTCCGAGATACAAATCAGAATTATAGCGTTAGATGGCCAGTACTATGAAAGTGTGAGTTTGTGAAAATCACAATCCATACTCTTTTAGGAATTTTGTTTCACCTGAAATGAGTTACCTAATAGCATTGTTCAGTCCACTGAAGCAGGACTTTGAGAACAAATTCCTGGTGGTTGAGCTCCTCAGCTTGCAGCCGTTTTACTGAGCAAGCGACTTTGTATCACCTGATGCTCCCTCTGCCTCCTCAGCAGCTGAGGCATCAACTGTCTTGAATTTCACTTCCATTCAAAGCAATAACGTTATTGACAGTGAGACATGCATGCTTAGCATTTAGAAATCCTTCAAGGCAGCTGTTTTGTTTCTTCTAAACGTTAAACTGATTGCAGAAGATTAAATATAATATTTGTTTGAGACCAAATAACACAGGAGTTGCAGACTGTACAATTAGAGTTTTGAAAAAAGTGTTTAAAAGAATATTATCCTTTTTGAAAGGCAAAGTGATCTACAAAGTGGATTTTTTACAATCCAACCAACATCTGAGCAAAGCAAGTATTGATTTCTTTTAAGTTGGCTGCCATTTAAATTGGGCTAAGTTAAAGCCCAAGAATAAGCAAATTCTTGTAATGCTACTGCTGTTGGTGCATTATGACTAATTTGAATCTCTAAAAAGATACATTCTAAATCTCTAGAGAGAAAGCTCAGAGAAAATTTTCAGGGCCCGTGTGCCTAAAGTTACAGGACAAAACAAGTTCCCCCCGGATCTGCCTTTTAAGGCTAATAACATTCTAATTATAGAGAGCCACTGCCAGCTGAAAGCATTTTGTGGATTTAAAGAGCAAATTGAACCGAAGAAACACAGCTAATGTAACTGTAGCATCTGTGGTTCTCATAGGTTTACTCAGCCAAAACCAATGTATCCATCAAGGTGACCCAAACTATGAGGAGGTTATGTTTTCTTAGGTATGAATAATAAATCATCACTTCACAAAACGACTGTAAAAATGATTTATACTTCATGTCCTGGAAAATAGCATCCAAAATGACTTCAAAGAATTTTAGAAATAATAATGAGGTATTATGAAGTGCTTCCAACAATCTTAAAATTTGATAGTACTGCCTCCTTTTCTATGCTTGTTATATTTGACAAACAGATAATCGCTTGAATGGTGTATGCATTTCCTCTTGTGCTATGGAGTTACTTTTAAAATGGAGTTTTCATGAAGCCTTGCTCTGCTCGAGTTCTGCATTTTAGACCTTGCTGTGTATTGTTGAATTGTCACTTGACCTTTGAACCTTTGTTTCCCATATAGCCTGTATGAAAAGGGGGATTACAAAGTTCATAGTTGGTTTCAATTTTCATCATTTTGAAATAAAAGTAATTGTGGAATTTATTAATAAAATAGATAGAACTTATTGTAAAGGCTTCTTCCCTCTAACTGTGACTTTGTAATCCGAAGATCTAGCTTATATAGACCAAGAAGAAAAGATTTGAAAACCAATGAGTTATGTTTCAAACAACAATCTACATGTATTCCTTTTATTTATTTTTTTAAAGCCACTTTTTGAGGACTGTGAGAAAGAGTGGTACAGAGGACAAATGAGGACATAGCATCCTTCTTAGGGAAGCTGGAAGGCAACGTGAAAGAAAAGATTCTGGTGAAAGTTGTGACCCTTTTCTCTGACGTCCTTCTGCTCTGAGTTCCACATTGAAAGGATAAATAGATGATCTTAGAGATTTTCTCAGACAACTTTCAAAATCTCTGCAAAGGCTAGTACAACTTGGTCATCATGATTTTGAAAAATGATTGGAGATTATATCCAGATGGTTGGGGAAATATAATTAAAAATCAAAATCTTACAACTCTGAAAACCTTTCCATGAAGGTAGGAGAGAAAGGTGAGTTTTACTATTGCATAAGCATTAAAACTGGAATGTAATTAAAAGATTGCAAAGACAGACCTCTCACCCGTGTACGTAGCCAAGCCGACACTACCCATTACATGTATGTACTCAAGATAACCGACGAGTAGGAGAAGCACCTTTCCTCACACACAGATCCTTCCAATCCACTTGGCAGTTGAGGTGACCTTCTGTATTAGCTAATTGGCTTTAACCAAAGTGGGGAAAACAACAACAAAACATCTCATATTTTGATGAGAAGAAGTAGTTTTTCAAATGGGAGCAAGCGGTCCAGCCCAGTTAGGCTCCTACACTCCCACAGAGACTGCGAGACAGGGACACTATTTGGCTGATGATTACATTTCAAAATATTAGTTCCCAAGCCCTTGAGAAAGCTCTTTCTCAGCCCTAATGCTGGCCAGAGACTGATTCAGCGTTTAGAAAGATGTGCATCCATTTCAAAAGACTGGGAAAGAACTTAGAAGTTTTCTAAAGTAAATGCTATAAGCAAAGGGAGGGGAGGTCTCTTCCCTTATTTTAAACAGTGAGAATTAATCCTCTTAATATGTGTTTGCCCTTAAAAAGTAAAGTGCAATATCAGAGCTGAGACAAATGACCAATTATATGGTACATATCCATCATTTATGGATGAAAGGACCAAGAACCAGAGCATGAAAATTCTCTTTTCTCTGGGAGGACAGGCCCTGATTCTCACCCCAGTATTCTTTCCATTCACAATGCTCACCTCTAGAAATAGCATCCTCACGCACACAAAGAGGTGATGCACCTTGAGGGACCTGTTCCCTTCTGCTTCACAACGTCTCTTCTTACTTTATACCTCTGCTTCATACGTGAGCTGCCCAGTCTGCAGGGCTCACAGGAACCGTGACCGCTGACAGGGTTGACACACGTAGGCCACCTTGGTTCTTCCCTGGGTCATGGCGGTGAAATTCCGCATCCTAGTAACTTTACAGGTGGACTTTACAATGTGGGAAAGTAACGGAAATGGAAAGCCATCCAGGATTTTCTAACGAATATAGACGTCTTCATATGTATTCCCACAAAATAATTTAGCACAAATTACTCAACTCGATCCTGCCCAAAGTAGAGAAGTCTGTGCTCTCGCCGTTGTGATGCTGCCACACCAACTTCGAGTTGTCACCCTCAGAGAGGAATTCTAGCCAGCTAGAGTAGTAGAAAGAAATGTATGTAACCTGGACAACAACAGCAGCAAAACTCCTCACATGTCCTGTCCACTAGGTAAATAAGAGGGAGAAGTCATAAATTTAGAGGATTACCTCTGAATTTTCAAAGCCCTGTTTTACTTTGGCCAAATAGATTAAAAAGCCGTAATTTTCTTTTGCTTTGAAAGGTTGCAGAGTATTTTATAACTCTCCGCCCAGCCACTGGGCTATTTGACATATAATGCCAACAAAGCCACTAATGTGGAACAAATTTACCTTAATTTCTCAAGTGTATAGCAAGTCATTTGAGCCACCTGCCAGAAGAGTGATCGCTCAGACAAGGGCAGTATAAACTCATTGATTTTATTTAAAGTGAAAAACTGGCTCTATTGCCAAATAGCCATAAAAATTAGAGCCAAAAGCAATACTGGATGAAAAACCTAATAGGTTAAAGAAAATAAGGATCCTCATAGTGATAGAATTATCCTTTTTGTTTTTTAAATAAACTGAGTTCTATTTATAAAACCTGAGACAAAATTTTTGAAAAGGTTGGAGTGATTGCTAAGAAGACCTTGAGCTAAGCAATATAGGCAGTCTCTAGAAACTGGAAAAGGCAAGGGCACGATTTTCCACTAGAACTTCTACAGGGAACGCAGCCCTCGTGACACCTTGATTTTAGCCCCGTGATATACTTCAGACTTCAAATCTCCAGAACTATAGGATAATAAAATTAGTGTTGTTTTAAGCCACTGAATTTGTGAAAAATTGGTACATCAGCAATAGGAACTGAATACAGTAATGTAATCCCATATTGGGAGCATTAAAATTACAAAACTAATTGTCACTATGGGCAATGGTTCTCAATTATACTGAGAATTTTAGAAACTAAGATGGAACATTTATGTTAGCATTTCCCCACCCAAGGAGGAGTGATGGGTGCTAGAATGTCTATCGATAAACTTCTAGAATTTTTTGGTTGAGGGTTACTCCTGGGTCAGGGGAGAAAATATGGTAAATAGCCTTTGTAGGTTGTCCTGTGGTTTACAGGTTATGTTCCAGGGGTCAGAAACAGCCCAGGGGCAAAGCAAGATGGGAGCTGTCATTTTAGAAAATGGGTCAGTATATCTGAAAATAACAAAAGCCCATGCAACATTTAGATGTAGTCATGCCCTACACTAACTTTATCCTGTCATTGATTGTTCTATGTAGTGGCTAACCACAATTTCTTAAAAAAAAAAAAAAAAGGGAGTTTGACTGGAGGGTTTATGTGACAAGTCCCAGTCCCAGTGCTACAGTTGTTACCAAGGTCACAAGTGATATTAATCATCTGTCTCCTTTATTGTACATTCTCCATTCTCCTCTCCCTTGATCAGCATGGATTGCTTTCCTAGCAGGGTAACCAAGGGCTACATCCCTGAGAAATATGAGCTTCTATTTACTCTACCATTGTCTGGCCATGAATGCTGCAATTTTCCATTTACGGTTATCACCAGGCATGAAAGCACCCACAGTACCTGTGGTGAATCCCCTGACTTCCAGATATACCCATTCTGACTCCAACAGATGTCAGCAAATCTATCTCCTCAAGAAAATCGGGGTTCTTTTTGAGGTAGTGTCTGCTAATCTACTGCCATCGGTATCCAAAATGACCAGGCAGAAGAGATAACTAGGATTAGTGAGATCCTCAGTGTACATGATAGAGGCAACCCGTCTCTGCTGAACCGAAACATAAAGGGATGGGAAGCACAACCTCCTCAAGTGACTGGTTGTGATTCCAAAACAGTCTGTCTACTGCTGTAAGGGAAGAAAGTTTGTTTAAACATGGTCATCGAGAACTTATAGCTTTTACACCAGACCCCATGTTGTCAATTCCTTCTAACGATGCTTCAGTGACATTTAACAACCAGAAAGTCCCTCAGTCATTATAATCACCCTTCTCTGTCTCTCTCAAATGCTAGACATGTTGCAGAAGCCAATGTACCGAATTGACTAGGATCCGCCAGTGTGAGTCATTTTAATTCTGGTATAAAAGCATGCCAGTGATTATCACACAATGGTGTTCTTACAGCCTTCTGGCCAGTAATGATCCAATTCCAGAATTCCATCTGAGAATCTGCTTCCTACAACCAGTTCCAACAGCAATTATCTTAGTTTGGGTTCTTCCAGAAGCTGACCCCGTGACAAATATTCAAAGGCAAGTAATTTATTTGGGAAATGATCCCTGGAAGCACCCGTGCAGGAGCCAGGAAGTGAGACAGACAAGGGAAAAGAAGGCAGCTAGTAAAGAATGCATTAAAACGTTACCCCTGTGGGCATGGAGGTTAATCCAACTGAGAAACTCTAGGAGCCTGTCGAACACATGATTTAGGTTATCCCACTGAGGGGCAATTGCTTGAAGGCTGCTCCAGCACTGTTAATTTTCTGGCACTCTGGGCTAAGTTTGTGGAGAGAGCTCTGGAGTCCAGAGAAAATCCTCAGGAAAATGAAATTTATGCTGGAAGTTTGCAGTAGGTAAGGGAATTATTAGAAATCAGGGAAGGGTGCTGACAGACCCTGCTGGATCAATAATATTGCTTCCTAAAACCTACCAGTATAACCACTTCCCTTGCAGATGTTTCTTTCTCCAACACATAGACAATATATTGGTTAAAAAAATAAATAAAAAATAAATAAATCTAGCCCTGGCCAGTTTGGCTCAGAGGTTTGAGCATCGGCCTGCGGACCAGAGAGTCCCGTGTTCGGTTTCCCCTAAAGGCACTTACCTAGGTTGCGGTTCGTCCCGACCCCAGTTGGGGTCCTGCGGGTGGCAACCAGTGGATGTTTCTCTCTCTCTCTCTCTTCCTCCTTCTCTCCCTACCGCTCTATCTGAAAATAAATGCAAAAATGTCCTCGGGTGAGGATACAAAAAAAAAAAAATCTGCTGTGCAATCTCCTATGCATATGAATGCAGTTACATTTTTGGTTTTCATTTTCTTGAAATTCCAGATTCCACTTAAAAAATGTCTTAAGTCCATCTAGAATTAGGAAACCATCCTTTTCAGTCCATTTCTGTATTAAATGATCAGGGTAGCTGTATTAGTAGAGATATGTTGAATCTAACCCTAAACATACCTGGAGAAACAGAAATCACACATTGCCTATGTCTGCCTTGCAATCCCAGGTTAAATCAGCATCTGAATTTCTCTGTCTGAGATTTTGTGTATGTGTGTGTATCTCTGTGGTCAGTAGTTGCAGTTTTCTTACCTTAAGCATTTTCCTCCTATTTACTTTCCCAAGAGATTTATGGTTGCAGAGTTTATACTGGCTGAACCTATTTTGGTTACTGGGTCAAAACCATAGTATAAGTAGCTGTTCCCCAGGAGAACTATATTTTATCACTTTTTTTTTTAGTGTAGCTTAGTTTAACATTCAATATAATAGAAACAGACTTCCTGCAGTGCCATTTGCCATGGTGGCTACCGATTCCAGTCCTTTATCAAAAGCATTAAAAGATACATTCACTGGTTGTCAAAATATTTTCCTTTTCAAGTATTATCCCAACCTTCTGAAACCTCAAAGCAAATATCAATAACCCACAAATGCACCGACGTTTGGAGCGCTCAAAACGTGGATGTTTATTTTTCACGAAGGCTTCTCAACCAGTTTCATAAGGCTGTGATTCTGAAAAAGCATGTATCTTTTTCATTTGTTATTTAATTCTTATAAACTATTTTTCTGCATCTACATTTTGGTTATATTTTCATATACACATGCAAAAAATATTAGGAAAAAAATCTAGATTTTTTAAAATTTGGACATGATAAATTTTAACTTTTATCTATACCAACTTAAATTTTGACTTGGAAGAGTTTTCATATATATATATTAGAGAGGAGGGAAGGGAGAGGGAGTGAAAGAGAGAAATATCGATCAGCTGCCTCCCCCCTGCAACGCACCCAGACAGGGGATCGAGCCCACAACCTGAGCGTGTACCCTGACCGGGAATCGAACCAACAACCTTTTGGTGCACGGGATGATGCTCAACCAATTCAGCCACACCAGCCGGGCTGACTGGGCAGAGTTTTCATCTTTCCTCCTGAAACCTGCCTCCTGTGTAATAAAAACAAGCAAACAAAAAAAACTAAATATAAGAAAATGTACATGATGTCAATTTGTGATGTTTGCATATGAATGCATAATAATTTTTCCAGTTAGGCTAATATTCAACCAAACAAGTACACTTGGGTGGTAATATATCTAGGCTAATACCTAATAAACATTTGCTAAATGTATTTATTATTAAAATATAATTTTTAAAACATACTTACTGATAGCATGTGTGGTAGGCTGAAAAATGCCCCCAAAGACATGAAGGTCCTATTGCCTGGAACCTCTGAATGTTACTTCATATGGCAAACAAGGCCTTTGCAGACATGATTACATTTAGGATCTGTAGATAAGGGGATTATCCTGTAGTATCTAAGTGGACCCTAAATGTAGTCACATGTGTCCTTACAAGAAGGAGCAGAGAGATTTGACCACAAGGAAGCAATGTTATACAAGGAAGCGGTCATGAACAAAAGAAATGCAGGCAGTTTCTGAAGCCAGAAAAGCCAAGGAAACGGGCTTTCCTGCAACACTTCAGAGGGAACCAACCCTGCTGACACCCTGTTTAGCACTGGGAGACTCATTTTGGACTTCTGGCCTCCAGAAGTGTACAATAATAAGTCTGTTGTTCTAACCCATTAAGTTTGCTAATTTGTTGCTGCAACCATAAAAAACTAATATGACACAAATACATTCTGAAATCACACACACACACACACACATACACACGATTTTAGTTGCAGACATTTTCTTGCAAAGATAAGAGATGTAATTCCCAGAGTATTTATGTGAGTAAAATGACAGACTCTGAGGAAACCTTCAGATATGGAAAGGCTTCATATCTAACACATCTCTTCAATGCCTTTTATAAATGAAACCATTTTATCATTCTACATGCTAACTAATGTCCTAAAGTGTTGCTGATTTTATGCAAAATGGAAAAATTGATTACATGTGTGTGTCTTCTACAACTTTCCTTATCGGCATCTTTTCTGTAAAGCCTATGTGGTCTCCATTCCCTCCTTACGTTCTCCTGTTCAGAAAGAATTTGATACATTTATTCTCAGTAACATGCAAGTTAATGATGGTGGGGTTTTTTGTTTTAATATAGGTCATACTTTACCCTAGAAGGGAGTAGTGGGTTTTGTTTATCTGTTTGTTTGTTTATTTATTTATTTGTTTATTATTTGTTTATCTGTTTTGTTTATCTGTTTGTTTATCTGTTTGTTAGAGATGTCTGTTAGAGAACAGACATCTCTAACTAAAGATGTTTAGTTAGGGGTCTCTAAAAACATTTAAAAATAGAGAACCAAATGTTCATCAGTTCAAGTTCACCTATGACCAAATGAAGTGGGATCAGCTCCTAGGACCCTGGGTGATCACAAATATGAGAGATGTGTTGCAGAAACAAAGTACTTGTAAAGCCTTAAGTCATAGATTTTGTTCTGTCCAATAAGTCACACAGCTCAGACATATTTCTTTCCTCTTCCAAATGTATGCCCCAAGAATTCTGTACTAGTTTTGATGTCATAAATGGAAAAGAAGCCAGGTACAGTGTGAAGGGTAGGTATTTGAGCAGCTGTTTTCCAGGGCTAAGCTTTAGACAACACCCATCCCAGCCAATGAGGTGTAAGAACATGCTAGCTCAAAAACAAGTCATTACGGTGGACCAAATCTAAAGTTCACGTCCTTCTTGGTTCACAGTGGATTTCTTTGACATGTAATATGGGAATTCAGAAATTATGAGGTCAAGAAGGAGAGAATAGGTGACAGAATAAATTCTAGGTAGGTTTTATATGTTGAGCCTTTTGTGTTTAGAGACCATGACTCAGTCCATCAGCTTTTACATACATTGGACTCACAGTAGAGTCTTCACAAAAAGTATGGAAAATCCACACCCAATATGTCATTTGTCATCATGCTGAACCTGAAGAAATAAGGTTTACCTGACATTATGTAGGTTATATAAAGATGTATTTTACTTCACATACATGGATAGGAGCGATAAGAATTAGGAATCAATAATATGAATGGATTGGGAATGTACAGCTTGAGACCGTAGTAAATTGTGATAAATTAGTGGATTTGAGCATAGTGATTCAGGAGTTTTCTAGAGATGGTATTCTGAGGAAAATGCGCTTCCATTTGAAGAGTGGATACTAAAGAATTACAGAAACTAGAGACCAGTTGGGAATTTTGTAACCAGGAATCCACACGGTTGTCAGGCCATTTACTACCTGGCCCCACTTCTCAGTTCGTCTAGTTTGCTATATGCTTTTCTTTGGTTTCCAGGGATTCGTGAATTAATTTATTTCTCCATTCTTCTTCTCTTGGTCAAGTCCAGAAAATGAAGGACCAAGTAGTAGGGAAGGAATAACATCAAGGCAAAGTCTTGGTTCTCAGTCCTTAGTGAAACGAAAGAACCACTTATCATTGATCTCTGCTAGTCAGTGGTTCCAAACTTGCGTGAGAGGCTTACAGAATCCACAGGGGACTTGTGAACTTAAAACTAGAAGGCGCATTGATAGATGCTTTCACAAGCAGGGGATATAAGCTCATTCCCAGCATTAAAATTACAATTATTTTTTCCCTAGTCAGAAATGGGGCATTGGGTTTTACAGAGAAGAGAAGTCTACAGAGCTCCAAACAAAAAGTAGGTCAAATTATGAAGTAATATCAACCAGGATAGAGAACAAAAATTAAATCCAAAATGATTAAAGCAGCAGCCAAAAAGTATACTTGGAATTCAAACAGTTGGGAGAGTGGCCCTGTACATTTCTATACAAACTGATATGACAACAACAACAAAATTTTAAACAACACTAAAACCTTTTACTTACAATCAACCTACGTCTAAACTTTAACGGAGTTTATGAAAATAACTGTTATACTTATGCTTCATTTTACCCTAAGAAGTAAACACACATTTAGTCTTCCCATGCCTAGTCCCTCCCAACAGCTGAATACCATTAAGCCTTGTGATGAACAATAAAGAAGGAAATTATCAGTAGTACCTACACTATGCCCTTAGTTTATTGTGAGGTTAAATACATACTGTTCTCATCCACTCTCACCTGACTTCCTCCAAGAGTCCCACCTCTAAAATTAATAAGTCTTCAAAAGTAAGACCTGGGTGGAAAAAAGCTAATAGCTAACAGATTGCTGCATTGCATCCTGGAAAGGAAATTCTAATAGAGAAAAATCTATACATTGAGCCTTGGTAGAGTTCATTAATATGACTGGAAATCTGAACTGGAGATGCACATATCAATTTGCACTTCAAATATACATAAGTGGCCAGCAACCAGAACCAAGATCAACAATGACCACACACACACACACACACACGCGCGCTGGTAAAGATTGTTATGGATTGATTTCCTCTCATTGAAGGATGAGTAAACAAACAAAAAAGTGGTCTAAGAAAAAAATGTTTCTGCCCACACACACACAAAAAAATCAGCATCATAATAAGAAAGAGACAGGCACAGAGACTTCCAAGGAGCTAAGTTTGTTGTAAATCTAGGGATTACAACGTGCAAAAAGACTTTCACCATCACCACACTCGTCCTGGGAGCCCAGTGCCTCCCAACTCAGCAAAGCGCATCAGGCTTCATAAGCAAGCAGTGAAGTGGCTCAGTGTCATTCTGACAGTCACACAAGAAAAGTGACTAAGCCGACTTAGGGTCAGGATGGTAAAATTCAGGAGGGACGCCACTGCTGGGAAGGTCCTCCCTGAGGAGTGAGGGGTCCCTATCCCACACCAGGCACCGAGCTCAGGGTTCCAGTGCCAGGAAGAGAAGTCCCCATCATTTCTGGCTGTAAAACCAGCGGGAACTGAGGCTTAGGGAGGCTGCGGCTGCAGGAGCCCCAGGCGGTTCCTCTTAAAGGACCTGTGCAGGGACTTACTCAGACTTGCTTCTTCTGGGCTCCAGCATTGGGGAGGCAGCTTGAAAGGCACCAGAGACATACAGGGAAGAACTGAGTTGTTTGGCATCCTGGGTGAGAGCTGAAGGGGCAGCTTTCTCCTGGACAGACTTTCTGTGGGAGGCCGTTATTCCTTTGGTGAGCCCTTCCCCCACAGGGCTGGCAAACAGGCACAATATCTGGGACTCTGGCTACTGGGCTCATGCTGTTTGCCCTGGTGACTCCGTGAGGCCCCGCCCCACCCAACTTTTGGGCCCACCCAAGCTGCTTCCAGTGGCTTTACCATAGGATTGGCCTGTGTTGGATCCTGCTTCAGATTTTCCTAAATTCTCTCGAACAAGCAGCACCTGGCCTCAGTGAGCTCCCTACCTCTCGTTAAGTGGCTCCAGGCCTGGCATTAGAAGCAGCCAGCCTTGGTGCACAGTTTGGCTTTTCCTGGGCCCCTCCAAACCCAGCACAAGAAGCAGCCATCTGTAGATCACTTTGTAGCTTATGCCTGGTGGTCCTGGGTCGAACACAGGCAGTGGCTGACCTTGCCCCAGAGCATAAGTCTATTTACTCTGCTTTTATATTGAACAGAGAGAATATAAAATTGAAATGGTTTGGTTCTATTCATCAAGAACTATCGCTATTGATAATAGTTTGAAGCAGTTGTCAAGAGTACTAAGATAGCATTTTGGGGCACAGATTGCTGAATACCTTAACTCTTAAACAACTACCTGCTATCTAAACTAGTTTCCTCATGGAAAGAGGAAGAGGGAATACCTGTGCAAACACAGGCTCTCTTACTAAAATGCCTTTGCCCTGAGCTCCAGCCCAGTTTACTGTTGTACCCCCAGGGACTTTAAGGACCCCCTTATGCCTTGCCTAATTTTGGCCTAATGTCTAAAGCAGTGGTTCTCAACCTTTGGGGGTTGAACGACCCTTTCACAGGGGTCGCCTAAGACCATCGGAAAACACATATTTCTGATGGCGATTCATAACAGCAGCAAAATTACAGTTATGAAGTAGCAACAGAAATAATTTTATGGTTGGGGGTCACCACAACATGAGGAACTGTATTAAAGGGTCGCGGCAGTAGGAAGGTTGAGAACCACTGGAAAGCATTGCATAGATTGAGATTAAGTCATTTACCTGCTTACACGAGGCCTATATCAACACTTCAGCTCTGCCTACCTTAGTGTTTTCATAGCAAAGGAAAGCGAATCCAAGCAAAAGCAGAGCTGACATCTCCGTTCCAGGCATTCTTCAGCCAGTCTGGCTCCAGCTGGGTGTTCTAAGGAGGTCGCAGGTGCAGGCAGTGCCGGGGAGAGCATCTTCTCACATTAGGGGCCTGCTCTCTCACCGCCACACGCACATTTGGTCCTTCCCATTCTATTCCCGAACTGTCAAACGTGCGGGAGTGATTATCCCTCTAGTTCAGTAACCGTTCCTAAACGTTAATCTTTTCGATAGAGTGGGGTGGAGAAAAGCAGGGGAAGTTTGAACTAGAATGGGTCACACACACATCTGGGTTGTTGCTGTACTATTTTCAGAGTGGGTGAGCACTGGTGGGGACCCAGAGCTGAGCAGGAGATTAGAAATACCTGGACTGAACTTCCCTAAGGCCACTTCTTTTGTCTTTGTATCCAGCTGATGCTAATGAAGTGAATCACTTAGCCCCTGAAGATATTTCGACAATTCTTAATGTTTTTTGGGTTTGTTTTTTTCAGAGATCCTTAAAATGGATTAGAGTAGGATACTTTTTTTTTTTCCCATTTAGTTTACCCCAAGGCCACACTCTACATTCAGTGAAGTTACACACCGTTATTTTATTTCCAATTACATCAACTAAGTAGTAGAACAAGCTCACAAAACAGGATAATACAATGAGCACCAGGTTGCCATGTAACTAAGACACACACACTTTCTCCTCTACCACACACACACACACACACACACACACACACTGTCTGATCTACCAACCTACTTTCTGTTTAGCATGAAATGCCTCGTTTACTAAAATTTTATAAAAGTGTAATCGAAAGATTTTCCCTTCTTGATCTGCTGTAAATCACTTCCTTAGTGATTTCATCTGCTCAATATGCCAAAAACTATAGAATTTATATCTCCAAACCTGACTATACTATTACAATTTCAACTCATAGATCACACCATCTCCTTGACATCTATACTGGGATGCCTAATAGACACCTCAAATCTAATGTGCTTGTGTTATTTAGTCTCCAAAGCGGGCCCCAGTGAGTCACATCTCCATTACTCATGCCTTTGGAAACCCTGCCACATTGAGTCTGGGTAGGGTTATGGGATTTGCTTAATCCAGGGAATGCAGCAGAAATAGGTGGTGGTAGTTTAAGTCCTAAGCCTTAGGAAAGCCCGGCAATTTCCGTGTTTGTGTTTTTGGAGTCCTAACCTATCATGTAACTGGTCCTACTACTGTGTTGGAGAGCCTAAATGAAGAGACCACATGCAACAGCCATGGAAAGAAGAGAGAAACCCACCCAGTCTGTATCCCAGATACGCAGCCATCCATACCGAAATACCAATATTTAAATAAAGCCATATTGGACATTTCAGCCCCAGTCACCAACTGCCTACATCTATAAAAGAGACTCCCAAAAAGCAAGTCCAAAAACCATACAGCTGAACACCAGTCATTCTTCAGCATTATGAAAAGTAATCAAATGGTTGTTGTTTTAAGCTGGTATGATCTGGGGTATTATCCATGTAACAATTGATAAACTCATCTGGATGCCTAAGGTACATCCTCATTTGGATGCTTAAGAGACATCATAACATGGCATGCGCAGGACCTAATTGTCCCACCAAAACTTACTCCACACCCAGGCTTTTCCATCTCACTTGATGGCATCCCTATTTTTTGTTTGTTTGTTTGCTTTTGATTTCTCATACTAGATCTAACCTGTTGGATTGTTTTTGTCGGTATTTTCAAAATGCATCTGAATTCCAGCCACTGTTCGCTACATTCAGAGCTAACACCCTGCCCTAAAGCACCCTCATCTCTACACTGGGTTACTGCGATAACATTCTAACGTGTCCCTGCTTCTACCCTTGCCACCTGCTGTCTGTTCACAACACAACAGTCAGAGTCAACTTTTCAGTAAATAAGTCATAATGTCATTTTTCTTTTCCCAAATATCTCATTTCAAACACCAAGGTGTTTATAATGGCTTACAAAGCCCATATAACCTATCCCCAACCCAACCTTTCTGATTGCATTTCTTACATGTTCCCCTATGTTCATTCTCTCTACTCCTATTGAACCCCCTGATGTTCTTCAAACTTCTCTGGCCCATTCCCAACTCGGGGCCTTTTCACCAGCTCTTTCCCTAGATATATGCAGCGCTAATTCATTCTTATCCTTCAAGTAATGGCTCCATGGCACTAACTATTTGTTCTACTTCTGATAGGCATCAGATAGTTTTCGGTTTGAATATTGTACTAGTTGGACAGGGCTGCCACAATAAAATACAACCAGGGTGGCTGAAACAACAAATTGTTGTGCAGGCTGGAATTCTGAGGTCAAGGTCCCAGCAGGTTTGATTTCTCCTGACACCTCTCTCCTGGGCTTGCAGATGGCCATTTTCCAGTTGTTCTCACATGGCCTTTTCTCTGCACATATCTCTTGTGTCTCTTCCTTTCCTTATAAGGAAACCAATCATATTGAATTATAGCACAAACTTCATGATCCACTTAACCTTACGTACCTCTTTAAAGGTCCTCTTTCCAAATAGAGGTTAAGGGCTTCAAGGTAGGAATTTCAGGGGAACACAATTCAGTCCAGAATAGGAGGTATATTGCCAATTGCTTTGTGATGAACATCCTGTTACATATTTTGGTGATCCTATATATCTGTGTTTGATATGTTCCCAAAACACAAATTTCTGGATTTTATTCTATATAAATGCTCAGTTTTCATTGATCTTGCTAGACAGTGTTTCAAAGCATCTGTAGCAATATTCTCTGCCACCAGAAGTAGCACATGAGAGTTCTCGTTCCTCCACATCCTTAATCTACATCCCTGCTATATGGTCCCTCCTGTTCAAATTCCAGGTACATGTGTTTTAGACGTTTGTATTATATGTATTTGTTAAACAGGAGTCTAAGGTGACCCGATGATTCTCACCTCCTTTCTTTCTTTATGTAATTCCTTGCTCTTGAACAAGACTGGAAACTAAGTTCTTTTCAGCCAATAGAATATGGCAAAAGTGATGGAATGGTCACTTTTGTGATTGTGTTAACACTGCACCTTAGCAGACAAAGTGAGAGATTCTCCTGCTGGCCTTGAAGAATTAAACTGCCATACTGCGAAGGAGGGGCCCCCTGGAGGAGGACCATGTGGTGAGGAACTGCAGAAGATCTCTAGAACCTGAAAACAGTCCCTGGGCAACTTTAAGCGAGAAAATTGGGACCTAACCTCTTTCGCCACCAGGAACTAGATTTTGCCAACAACTGCATGGGCTTGGAAGAGGACCTTTAGCTTCATAAAAGAACACAGCTTGCCCAGCTAGTATGGCTCAGTGGACTGAGCATTGTCCCATGCACTGAGAGGTCACCGGTTCAATTCCCGGTCAGGCACATGCCCAAGTTGTGGGCTTGATCCCCAGTGTGGCGCGTGCGGGAGGCAGCCGATTGATGTTCTCTCTCATTGATGTTTCTATCTCTCTCCCCATCTCCCTTTCTCTCTATCTAAAAATTTAATAATAATAAAAAAAAAGAACACAGCTTGACCAATGTCTTGACTGCAACTTTCTGAAATCCTTAGCAGAAGACCCAGTGAGGAGATGTTAATACTCCTGACCCGTGGTAACTGCAAGATAGAAAATGCATGTTGTTTTAAGGCAGCGGTTCTCAACCTGTGGGTCGCGACCACTTTGGGGGTCGAACGACCCTTTCACAGGGGTCACCTAAGACATAACAATAGCAAAATTACAGTTATGAAGTACCAATGAAAATAATTTTATGGTTGGGGGTCGCCACAACATGAGGAACTGTATGAAACGGTTGCGGCATTAGGAAGGTTGAGAACCGCTGTTTTAAGGCATTAAGTTTGTGGTAATTCATTATACAGCAACAAATAACTAATAGAATTCCACACATCTCTTACATTTAAACAATTTTTTTTTCTTTATTGATTTTAGAGAGAGAGGAAGGGAGAAGGAGAGAGAGATAGAAACATCGAAGAGAGAGAACATCAATTGGCCGCCTCCTGCATGCCCCGCACTGGGAATCGGGCCCACAACCTGGGCATGTGCCCTGACCGGGAATCGAATTGGCGATCTCTTGGTGCATGGGTCGACGCTCAACCACTGATCCACACCTGGCCGGGTACATTTTTAAAATACTTTTCATCCATTTTGATCTAGATGGATTATTTTATTTTGACCTATCTTCCAGTTCACCAAATTACACTACATAATGCCTAATACCTATTAGCTCAGCCTTTGAGTTATTGGTATTTTCTATTTTTAAAAGTCATTTTGTTTCTTTATTTAAGGATATATTAATGGATTACATAATTCTAAGTTGTCAATTATTTCCTTTCAGCACTTTAAACATATCAATCTATTATATTCTAATATCCATTACTTTTTTAAAAGCATCAATCCAATCTTAATTTTGTACCTTCAGAATATATCATTTTGTTTTATCTGCTTGTAAGATTTACTCTTATTTGACTTTCATAAGTTTTGTTGTGTACCCTTATGTGGTTTTATTTTTATTTATTCTACTAAGTATCTGTGACATTTATTGACTTATTTGTATTGATATTTGATAACTTGAGATTTTCCCTTGGAATTGTATCTTTCGATATTACTTTTGCCATATTGTCTTTCTCCTCTCCTTCTACGAATCCAAGTACACACATGAGACATTTTCATGATATCCCATATGTCTTTTGCATAATTTTATGTGTTGTTTATCCTTTTTCTCTGGATAGTTTCTTCTGACATCTTTTTTTTTTTTTTTTCCAATTTTGTTGTTGTTAATCCTCACCAGAGGATACCTTTCATTATTTTTTAGAGACAATGGGAGGGAGGTAGGGAGAGAGAGAGAGAAACATCAGTGTGAGAGAGACACATCGACTGGTTGCCTCTTGCACAACCCTGACTGGGGCCGGAGATCAAACCTGCAACCCAGGTATTTGCACTTGACTGGAATCGAATCCGAGACCCTTCAGTCCATGAACCAACACTCTAACCACTGACCCAAACTGGCCAGGGCCTGACATGTCTTATAATATACTTGCTTTCAGCTACGGTCAGTATTCTATTAAATAAGCTATTTATTGTGTTAAAATTTTAAATTTTATAGTTTTTACTTATATAATTCTCATCTTTTAAAAAATAGTTTTCAGTTTTTGACTTAAATTCTCAATTTTGTTTTTTATTTTCATGACAATCACAAGCATTTTTATCCTAAAGTTTATACCTGGATTCCCAGTGAGATATATATTTTTTATAGTCTATAATTTCTCTTGCCAACTGAAATTCATGTTTCAACATATGCCTGATTATTTTTATTGAGCAGCTGCAGTGGCATGTTTTTAATTTTTTTTCTTTATTGATTTTAGAGAGAGAGGAAGGGAGAAGGAGAGAGATAGAAATATCAATGAGAGAGAACATTTATTGCCCACCTCCTGCATGCCCCCCACTGGGGATTTGGCCCACAACCTGGGCATGTGCCCTGACTGGGAATGGAGCTGGCGACCTCCTGGTGCATGGGTCGATGCTCAACCACTGAGCCACACTGGCTGGCCCATATTTTTTAAATGTAGAGATAATTTGAGGTTTTTATGAAGTTACCTCATATTTTGGGGCGAGCTGCTAGCATAGATGCTAACAATGACAGAACACATTAAGCCCAGTTGTTAACCATGGTCACTCTTCTTTGGTATTCTTTGACTCCAAATTTTCCCCCAGTGCTTGAGTCCTCAAAAACACTACTCATTTTCTCAACTTCTCAGCCATGACTTTGAAACTGGAAAAAGCATTGAACTTAAAGTACACCAAAGGCCAGAGTTATTTCCGATTTTCTCTCACCTGTCTCCATAATTTCTCACTGCTTTGGTAGCTTTCCGATAGCTTCAAGAAAATTTTTTTAAAAATAATATCTTCCAGCACTTGTTGTTTGTTGATTTATTGATAGTAGACGTTATGGTAGGTGTGAGGTGATACCTCACTGTAGTTTTAATTGACATCTTTCTGATTAGTGACACTGAGCATTCTTTTCATATGTCTCTTGGCCATCTGTATGTCCTCTTTAGAGAAGTGTCTATTCAGGTCATTTGCCTATTTTTTAATTGGATTGTTTGTCTTCTTTTGTTGAGTTATATGAGTACTTTATATATTTTGGAAATTAACTCTTTTTCAGATATATCATTGGCAAATATATTCTCCCATACAGTGGGTTCCCTTTTCATTTTAATGATGGTTTTGTTTGTTGTTGTTTTGTTTTTTTGTTTGTTTGTTTTTTGTTTTTTTGTTTTTTGCTGTGCAGAAGCTTATAAATCAACAAGAAAGTGCTGCCAAGGCTGTGGAGAAAAGGGAACCCTAGTACACTGCTGGTGGGAATGCAGACTGGTGCAGCCACTATGGAAAACTGTATGGAGTTTACTAAAAAAATGAAAAATGGAACTGCCATTTGAGCCTGTAATCCCACTGCTAGAAATATATCCTAAGAATCCTGAAACACCAATCCAAAAGAATACATGCACCCCTATGTTCATAGCAGCATTATTTACAATAACTAAGATCTGGAGAAAGCCCAAATGCTCATCAGTAGATGAGTAGATAAAAAAGCTGTGGTACATTTACACAATGAAATACTATACAGCAGTAAAAAAAGAATGGTCTCTTACCCTTTGCAACAGCATGGATGGACCTGGATAGTATTATGCTAAGTGAAATAAGCCAGTCATATAAAGACAACTATCAAATGTTCTCACTTATATGTAGAATCTAATGAGCAAAACAAACTGATGAACAGAATAGGTCCAGAGGCATGGATGCATAGAACAAACAGTTCTCAGAGGGGAACAGGGTGCGGGGATGGGAAGAGATTAGCCAAAGATTGCACAGAACAAGGACACAGGCAATAGTGGCTTGAAGGGCTGGGGTGGGACAGGGGCTGGATTGAAGCAGGTAAATGGGGGTAAATGGGGGACATCTGTAAAACTGTCAACAATAAAAAATATATATTAGCCCTGGCCAGTTTGGCTCAGTGGTTAGAGCATCGGCCCGCGGACCAATGAGTCACGGGTTCGATTCCAGCCAAGAGCATGTACCTCAGTTGTGATTTGTCCCCAGCCCTGGTTGGAGTAGTGCGGGAGGCAGCCACTTGATGTGTCCCTTTCATGTCGATGTTTTTCTCTGTCTCCCTCTCATCCTCTCTCTCCCTCTCACTCTATCTGAACAAAAATTGAAAAAAAAAGTCATCGGGTGAGGATAAAATATATATATATATATATATATATATATATAAAATTTCTTTCAATTTATCTACCTCTTCTCAAAGGAAGAGTTGTTTAAAACCACAGACTACCATTGCTAGGAAAAGAACTTTAAAATAAGCATTTAAAATAAATCAATGACCAAAGAATTTTTCATAGAAAAAGCTATGTGTTCCAAGATAGGTAAAATAATTTAATTGGTCAAGGTAAACCAGTAGCTAAAGCAAAGAAGGAAAAAAACAAAGAAATGGTAAATTTTGGGAAAGTTTGATAAGGAAAATGAGCTTTATAAAGTAGGAAATTTTAATCCGTTGAAGCAATAGAATGATATTATCAAACATTGTATAAAGGAAAAATATTTATATAGAATGTAAGGCATCTATTGCTTTCCTAGGTTCTACACATTTAGTCTGGGCTAATTTACAAACACTTCCAAGAAAGTTCTTCAGTATAACTTTTCTATTCAGAACAATATTTATGTGTAATTAGAATTTTTTATATTGAACTTTACACCCATACATTGTGGCTAGCATCAAATCCTATCAGAATGTGGGAAACATTCTAAAAAAATAAATCAAACACTGATTTATTTTTTCTTTTAACATTGAACACATATCAAAGCTACATGAGACAAATAGAAAGAGAAGCAAATAAAGTATTGATCATTTTAAGGCTTGCAGGATTCTGAAGTAGATAGCACAACATTTGATGGAATGATTCCCTAGGCCATGACAAAAGTAAGTGAAGTGGCTGCAGGATTTAGCTATCTTTTCTTTGGTAAGTGGCCTATTCTTTGGTAAAAGTTCCATTTTGAACTGTTTCAGAGCAATTTAATAGCTATTATCTCTTTTTTATCCTCAAGGTAGTAAGAATAGGTATTATTACTCAAAGAGGTTAGGTGAATTAAGGAGAAAACAGAGCAAGTTCGTGCAGAGTAAGTAGAAACAGCTTTTTCTGGTTTTATGTTTTTCCAGAATCCCACACTTCCTCCTTGTGGTATTATATGATGCATAACACAAAATATACATAGAATGGTGAGAAAACCTCTTCAGGTTTCCCTTTTACACAAACTCTTAAAAACACTTTAATGCTCATTTAAAAAATCTGAAGAGATGCACTCAATTAAATCTGCAAAAGGGGTTGCTCTCGACATAAACAAATGTTCATAGAGTATTCAAAGGGGCAGGCAGTATTACAGAGAGACCCTCTAGAACAGTTCCCAGCCTTCCTAATGCTGGGACCCTTTAATACAGTTCCTCATGTTGTGGTGACCCCCAACCATAAAATTATTTTCATTGCTACTTCATAACTGTAATTTTGCTACTGTTATGTCTTAGATGACCCCTGTGAAAGGGTCGTTCAACCCCCAAGGGGGTCGCGACCCACAGGTTGAGAACCGCTGCTCTAGAATAACATGAAAGGACAAATGAGGGAGGAAATGAGGAGACAACTAAAGCACATCAGGAAAGCAAGAACATTTCTGAAGCCCATAGAAAAGCTAGAAAGTCAGTGCAGCAGGTCTATAACGTGCAGACCTTCTCCAAAGAGGTTAACTTTGGGTTGTTCAGATTCTTGCAATAAAGCCCTTTTATAATGTTATGTTAACATTAATCAATATGTTTATCATTCTCCTGAACCCTTGAAACACATTAGAATGATTTTTTTTTATAATGACCCCCTAATTCTTTCAATAATGGCAGTCATTGGTCTAGGTGTGGGGGACATAAGCTAATATCATCAAATATTCTAGTTCTATCTTTTATACAAAACTGTGAATTAGACATCATTGTATTATCATTATAATAATATGAAGTCAATATTTATTTGCATTAGCCATGCAATTGTTAAAATTTTGATCACCACTTTTTCCTTGCATCTTATAATTTCCATATGCAATAGTATTTAGAAGAGAATTAATTTGGTTAAACGAAAAATAGTTTTATTTTGCCCTGATCGGTTTGGCTCAGTAGTTAGAGCGTCGGCCCATGGACCAAAGGGTCTTGGGTTTGATTCCCGGTCAAGGACACGTACCTGGGTTGCAGGTTCAATCCTGGCCCTGGCTGGGGTCATGTGGGAGGCAACCAGTCGATGTGTCTCTCTCAGATTTATCTCTCTCTCTCCCTCCCTTGCACTCTATCTAAAAATCAGTGGGAAAATATCCTCGGGTGAGGATTAACAACAAAAAAATAAAATAAAAATAGTTTTATTTTTACTATAGTAGTAAAATTATTTCCTTGGTATATAGTTCTAACTTTACAGTTTATTTTCATCTAGATGAATGGTGGATATATGACTTCTTATTTCTATTGTTGCTATTGAGAAAACAACTGTTAGTCTAATTTTTACTCTTTGTAGGAAATTTGTCATTTCTCTTTGATGTTCTGCAGTTCAACTAGCTATCATATGTTACTGAGGTCATTTTCATTTTTAAATTTTATTTTTCAAATGCAGTTGACATTCATTATTATTTTGTATTAATTTTAGGCGTACAGCATAGTGGTTAGACAGTCATATCCTTTACAAAATATCCCCTGATATTTCATGTGTCCACCTGGCACCACACACAGTTATTACAATATTATTGACTATATTCCCTGTGCTGCACTTTCCATCCCCATGACTTTTTGTAACTACCAATTTTTACTTCTGAATCCTTTACCTTTTTCACCCAGCCCCACAACAACCCCTCTTCCCTCTGGCAACCATCACTCTGTCCTCAGCATTTATGAGTCTGTTTCTTTTTTGTTTGTTCATTTTGTTCTCTAGATTCCACATATAAGTGAAATCATATGGTATTTGTCTTTCTCTGTCTGACTTATTTCACTCAGCATAACACCCTGTAGGTCCATCCATGCTGTCACAAATGGTCAAAAAAAGAAAGAAAAGAGAAAAATAGAGCAAGAACTCATAGATATAGACAGCAGTGTGGTGATGGTGGGGCAGGGAGGGGGTGGGTGGAGGTGGAAGAGGACATGGAGGGGGTAAATGGTGATGGGAAAATATTTCATTCTTTTATATGGTCAAGGCTATTTTATGATTGTTATGTTTTTGGTTTTAGAAATTGGTCCTTTTTCAAATATACTTGGCCATTTGTAAGTTGACATCTATGTTTTAAACCATTTAGTTTTGCCTGGCTGGTGTGGCTCAGTGGTTGAGTGTCGACCCATGGACCAAGAAGTCGCCAGTTCGATTCTGGGTCAGGGCACATGCCCAGGTTGTGGGCCCAATCCCCAGTGAGGGGCATGCAGGAGGCGGCCAATCAATGTTCTCTCTCATTGATGTTTCTATCTCTCTCTCTCTCTAATCAATAAAGAAAAAAAAATAAACCTTTTAGTTTTATTAACACATTAAATACATTTATATAAGTGAATTCTATAGTAAGTATACAATAATAGACATGAAATCTTTTGTGTATGACTGTGCAGTTGGTCATTTCTCTGGACTCAGTCTTGATGGTTGGTTTTCCTATATGTTTTTTGTTCGTCTGTTTGTGAACTTATCTTCCATAAACTTCAGTCTGTTGGGGTCCTTTAAAGCCTGAATGTGAAAGAACTCCATTAAGGATTTGCTTCTGGTTGGGAAGTGAAGCCACTTTAAACTAAATTTTTTGGTAGGGCATTGTTTAGGACACAGAAAATATAAATTCCAGAGGATTCCAGTTCAAGATGATGATATAGATCTTGAACTCACCTCTTCGCATGGACACACTGAGTCTACCAGCACATGTAAATAATTTCCTCTTTGAAAAAAAAAAAACACACGCCTAAAAGTTGGCTGAGTGACAACTACGCATCAGTAAAATGAGAAGAAAACCACACTGAAGGGGGTTAGAGAGGCTGGGATGGGATCTGGCCAAAACCTCCTCCCCAGCGTACATCCTGGGAGAGAACCCAAAGCCCAGGCCTTCCCCATGAGGAGCAAAGGGTGTGATCTCCACACTGGACATTCCAGCTTTTTAAAAATTGATTTGAGAGAGAGACAGAGAGGAGCATAGTTGGGGTGCCTCCTGTACGTGCCCCAAATGGGGGTCCAACTACAACCTAGGCAGGTGTCCTGACTGGAATGGAACTGGCAACCCTTTTGGTGAACGGAGTGACACTCTAACCAACTGAGCCATTCAACACGCTTGAGAGAGGAGCCCTGAAATTTAATTCTGAATCCCAAGGTGGGCAGGCACAGCAGACCCTACACGACTATAGAGTCTGAGAAATCACTCTTAAAGGACTCCGAGGTGCCCACTGATGCCCCAGGGCCAGCGCAGAGGCATCCTATGTCACCCAGACTTAAGTGAAAGAGACTCACCTGCTTATATTAAAGGGTCGGCCAGAGGGGCAAGCATCTAATGTAAACCTGCACATCTAGGAGCCTGCTGGAACATTCCCCTGGTTGGACTGGTGTGAGGCATCTCTCCACTCTCCCTCTGCCCGGCTCCAGCAAGGGAGCTTTTACCAGCATCTGCTGCCCTGATTTGGGGGCTGCCACCTAGGGGACAGATGTGTCTTGATTGCCTGGCTCAGGAGGCCAGGGGAGCTTACAGGCCTGGTCCCTTGGGACTGTAATTATTGGTGTTAGCCAGAAAGAAGCTCACACTCCTGCCTGGCACCTCTATTTTTACGACTGATGCCAGGGGACACCTCTACATTCCCTGGCTCTGGGGGCCAGAATCTGAGACACAATCCAAGATTTACTGTCCTCAAAGAGAGCTCCCTAGAATGTAGTAACTTAAAGTAAGTGTGTAATGTTAACTGGTTATCAGAATGATTTATTGTGAAATTCTTAAAAAACGAATAGCCTTCATACTAGCAATGATCAGAATTGGCAGCACAAAAAGGCTAAGTGCCAAGCAGAATACAAAAAATACACTGGGAATGTAGGGGAACTTTCCACTTCAAGTTCACTTTTTATAGCCGAGGCATCCCGAGATAGGGCAGAAATGCCTTGAAAGTACACTCCAGATGTTGCAAGACCTCTTGATGCAATGGCTGTCTGGTTAGGTGCCATTTTGTGTCCTTTAAAGCTAATTAAACTGGTATTAGGTTCATAATGAGTGTATTTCTACTACTTGGAAACCTAAGACAAAATTACATTGAATCAATAGCCATGGAGTACCAGCTAGCCATCAGAGATGAATATATTAAAACAATGGAATACTTTTTTAAAGAAAGAGACCAGTTATTTTTATGTGTTGATAAGCATTTGATTAACTTCTCATACTGATAGTACAGCCACTTTCAAGAGAAATATCTAATATAGTTAAACACTACAAAATTCTACTTCCAGGCATATATTTGAGAATAGTTGTTTTCAATATTCACCGTACATTGGACACCTTGGTGGTTACAAAGACATATATGCACTTATACATAAAATCTGCCTCTTACAGATGAATCTGGGAGCCAGCCAAGGCAGTGAAAAAAAATATATATATATATATAAACACACACACACACACACACACACACACACACCTTAAGTTATTCTTATAGCTATATTTGAAAAAAAAAATAACTTCTCTGTAACAAATACCCAACTTCTCTATAACAAGTGGTCAAGGAGAAATTTATAAACCTATTCACTAGGTAATGTTTTTAAAGGCCGGCCCAAATGGAAAATAGCCCAAAGTCCATCAGTAATTAAAGGAAAAAAACTGTTATATTCAAAACATAAAACACCTTACAGCAGCCGAATTAATAAACTAATATATTGGTATTAATATGAATGAATCTCAAAATAAGATCAAAGATTAAAAGGAAGATTAAAGGAAATGGTTTAAAATGTATAAATTTCAGTGTGAAAAATTTAAATACACAAAATAATATGATTCTGTCACCGAACTCAATGGGTTTGCCATTTGGGGTGCTCTATGTAAAACCAAGTCATGGTTATAACAAGATAGTTTTATTTACTTGCAGCAAGTAAAGGAGACAAGGGATTCATACCCAAAGCTCTGCCTCTCTGAAAGGCAGCCTAGACATTCTTATATACACTGTTTGGTCAATTGCATGTTGATTTCTTCTTTACAGTTGGCTATGCTTATCAGGTGGGGTTCCTGTCAAGCTTATCCTTTTTATAGTTGGTCTGCAAAACACTGTGTTACATTTTAGCATATATCAAGAATAGTATTTAGTAAGAACCGCCCAGACCTTGAGAGCCTTGTTCTATCTAACAATATATTTTATGACTACAATAGAGACTAAAATAAAATCATAGCGTATTATATATATGGCAAATCCCTGATTGTGGTTAACTCAAAGGGAGTAGGAAGGAGAATGTTTGAAGAGATGAGCTTTGGGGAATTCAGCCTTATCTGTATTGTTTTATACTTTGAAAAGAGATATAATATAAATATGAAAGATATATTGATATTCACTATTTGTAATACATGTGTCCTTGAAAAGCTTTTTGACATTTATAAATTGTTCAAAAAATTATTTGTCAAATCTGTCTCACAGAAGAATTCCAAATGATATATATATAGTACTTCCCTGGCCAGAAAGTGAATTTTAATCCCCTTTCCCCCCCTTGAGTGTGGGCTAGGCTATATTTCAAAGAATAGAGTGGAGATAGGGAACACTTGCTTTTTCGTGAAGAAACTTGGCAATCACTATAGTATTCAAGTGATGAAAGTTTAACATCACCAATGACATTATGTGGATATCCCGTTATCTTATATAAAGCAAGGAGAAGAGCACTAGAACTCAGGTGATAGATTTTTGGAAAAAATATCACAGTTTAATCATAAGAAGAACATCACACAAACCTAGATTAGAGGGTATTCTGCAGAGTATCTGCCCATTACTCTTCAAGACTAAAAAGGGTCATGAAAAATAAGGAAAGACAGAGAAACTATCACATTGGATTGGATCCTAGAACAGAAAGAGGAAATTAATGAAAAAATTGCTAAACTCCAAATAAAGTCTGGAATTAGTTATGGTAACATACCAACATCAGTTTCTTAGTTTCGACAAACATACTATGGAAATGTCAAATGTTAAAGAGAGGAAATTTGGTGAGGCACATACGAGAACTCCCTGTATTATCTTTACAACTTTTCTGCAAATCAAAATATATCCCAAAATAAAATGTTAATTCATAAATATATGTATTGTAAGCAAGCAAAGAGTTCATTCACCCAACACTGTGGATAGCCGATCACACATGGTGTGCCGTGCAAAAAGCTCATTCATTGTCTAGCACACACGCTAGTGAGCAGGCAGCTTGTGCTGGAAAAACCCAAATTCCTCCATGGTTAACAGACAAGGGTTTTATAGAGCCAAAATCATGAGTAATTGGGAGGAAGGGGTTCAGGGCTGTGGGCTGTGTTGGTTGGTCATTTCATATGCAAGCTTCAGTAATTTGACTGTCACCTCCTGACAGCATCGTGCCAGGGGTATGTGACTATGGCCAGGTTGTCCGGAATAGAAGAAAAGGTCTGTAAAACATCTTGGAGTTGTGAGTCAGTGACATTATCTTAAGAGTAGAAAGAAAAGAATGGAGCTGTACATTTTGTGCTTAACAGGCTACATTCTTCTGTTATCTTAAGCAGAATATACCTTCTGAAACTTGGTTTATAGGCAGGCCTACAGGCCCCGGGACATGACTCCATTCTAGTGTAGCTATGAACCTTAAGAAGGGCTAATTTAATCATTTTAACCTAAAAGCTAAATTCTAATATATCTAGTCTGTTATGATTTCTTGCCAGCTTTATTATGAGCATAATTCTAAATGTAAGAAAAAGCCATTATTCTCCCTATAAAATAATAATTTGTGTTCAGTTTTATAAAGCTAGATGATGGTTTAAAAGTTCTAGGTATACTGTTTTTAAAGTAATTTCCTCAAACTTTAATAAGGTAAACTTTGCAGGTCATCTACTAATCAATGAGCAGTAGAAGCCAAGAAAACAGACAGCCAAGCACATACTGGACTGTTCCCAGTGTAGGGCAATAGTTATATGATTTTTCATTTCAGGTTCAATATTGCCTTTTTAAAAAAATAATTTTTCTTTATTGATGTTAGAGACAGAGGAAGGGAGAGAGAGATAGAAACATCGATGAGAGAGAACATTGATTGGCTGCCTCCTGCATGCCCCTCACTGGGGACTTGGCCCATAACCTGGGCATGTACCCTGACCAGGAATCGAACCAGCGACCTTTTGGTGCATGGGTCAATGCTCAACCACTGAACCACACCAGCCGGGCTAATGTTGCTTTTTACAAGTTAATGCTTTTTCTTTTGGAAACCCCCTAACTTCTCAAATTAACCAAATTCCTATCTCCAAATATTAATCTAATTAATACAAAAAGTCTTCCCTGTTATTTAAAGAGTATAGGAGCTGTGTGTTACCCTCTGTCCCTGAGGCAAACAATAAATTAGTTATGTATATAGGACTGGGATACGTTCACTACAGTCTGGAAATTTAGTAATACTGACCTCTTCATTTCCTTAGATTTTCTGCTCTTTTGTCCTGCAAGAGCTATCTTTATAAATGTTTCCATAAAGGATAACAAAATTAAAATGATACGTTAATGTTACTATTTGTTGAAACATAAACAGCCCAGCAATCTCTTTCAAAACTTACTAAAAATGTATTAATATCAGTTAAACCATTTACCATTCAGTTGTTAGTTAGAAAGAAAACTGCACTTTTTATGTCAGAAGATCTGATTTTTGTGTATGGGTGTGCTCCAAAGACCTCCAACAACCTTACCCTTTTGTTGAAATCATGAAAACATTTTCGTAGTTCGGTCCATCTTAAAAGTTTTGGAGAATCTGGTCATTTACTGAAGGCAGTGAGAAGTCTTAAAAGTTATTGGGATGTATTGATTTTCATTCCATTTTATCACCTACCTGTTACATGTGTGTGCAAAGCATGTAATATACAGTTCCCCAGTCACCAAAGAGAATTCTGTTATTCACACTCCAGTTTCATAGTAGTTGTCAGTCTCAATAATTCTTCCTTTTGCAAGCAGAGAAATAAGTCTTCTTTGACTTTTTATCTCTTTAGCTCCAGCATGCTAACCAAGTCCTGAATTTCAGTATATCTCTTATCGCCATTGTTTCATTTTTTACTTCTTCATCTACCACAATCTACTTTTTCATCTCTTCATGCTTCTTCAATTCATCCTGCACACCATGTGTTCACCTAAAAGTAAAAGGCAAAAGTGAAAGGCAACAAGCATTTGAAATACAGAAGACTAGAGATTCATAAAGCACTGATTGGGATTAGCAGAAGAACATATATGCATAACCCACAGACACAGACAACAGTGTGGTGATGGTCAGAGGAAAGGGGGTGTGGGGGCTGGGTGGAGGTGGACCAAGGGTGGGGAAAATGAGGACATCTGTAATAGTGTCGACAATAAAAATAAAATGAAAAAATAATATATTTCAACTCTAATTGAAAAAGAAAAATGTAAAAAAGAAAAAGAAAGCCCTCATTCAGGGGAAACCCATAAAATGCTCCAATTAGAAGGTGGAGTCATGGGGGTATTTATGAGAATGGGAAGAAGAATAATTACATAAAGAGAAGAAAGGAATTTTTATGGGTGTGTTAAGGAAGAAATTTCTGTAGATGCAGATAAAATAACATAGTGATACTAATTCTAGAGAAGGTGTTTAATTTTCATATGGTAATCATCATGTCTCCTTTTTGTTAGCTCTGCAAACAGTTATTTGTAATACAGTGCTGCTTTATGGCTCAGTCCAAAGTTATTTTGCATAGTTTTAACATCCCAAAGGTCTGAGGAGTAAGATAGCAAGGCAGTTCTTCTCGGATGACAGCTCCAACCCCATTTTGAAGTGGCTCCATACACCTGTCACACTAATTTCCCTAAGTAGTGAGGATTTTATTATAAATTTAATATTAACCTGTGATGGAGAGACCACTAACCAAAGTCCAGGGATTGAAACTGATGTGCTAAATGTTACTTGATTCATTTAACATGACATCATTAGGCAAATCATTTACTCATTCTCACACGGCAAAGGGAAAAGGTTAAGCCAGTCGATATCTAAATTTTCTTCCTGCTCTGAAACTGGACCTCAAACTCAATTTGCAATTATCCTGCTGTTCCTGATCAGATTGTTCTCACCTTTTACATAAAGATTTATTGGACATCCACTATGGAGTCCGGTTTTGTTTTCTAACTAAAGGAGTCTGTTTGCCTGAGCCCATCAAAGCCCAATAAAACAGAACAGGAGTTTGCAGCAAAGAAAGGAAGGGTTTATTTTTAGAAAATGACCCACCTTGGAGATAGATGAGCTAAATGCTCAAAGACCTGGCTCCCTGTTGGCTTCCAGGAGATGGGTTATATAGGAAAAAATCATGAATCATAGTGACTAAGGGAGTTAGGGTGGTGATCAGGGTTGTGGTCTCTACTGATTGTCCATGCTAGGATAGAGGGCATCTGATCAGTGCATCTGGTCCTGAGGTCAGCTATGGTGTCACTTCCTTTGGTTTCACCATTTTTCTGGGCCTGGAGCTGACACAACTGAGGCCTAGATGTTATCTATAGTTTGACAGAAACTTTGTCCCTATGGTCAACAGATCTGAGACTTTGTTCCTAAGATTATTTGAAGCTGATCAGACCCCCATTGTCCTGAGGGCTTAATGATTAAGGGAGTGGTTGTGCAAGGAAGGAGGCAGGTAAGTCAGGGTGCTGGGTGAGGCTAGTTTGTATCAAAATGAAAGGAGAAAAAATCATGGTAAAGAAATTAAGTTTCTACATGGTTACAGTTGCACTTACGAAGAATATCAATATTGTATCTGAGAGTTAAACTCAACCTCTTTATGCAGTAAATTATCTTTGCCAAATAGGAAGTACACATGCATGTAATTTTAGTAAAGTTCACTAAGTGTTATACAACTGGATGACTGTGGTTTATGCATTTCCTCATACTGTACAAAGGAATGGGCCTCATAGATGATCACTGATACTCTTACCCATGAGTTTGGGTTCTCGTCTCCTGATATAAAAGAATTTAGACCCGGAACACTGATAAAAGCAAAGACAGATTTATTGAGGCTCTGCAGAGGGCGAGAACACTGAGATAGGGGCTCAAGTTCTGGTACTTAGGAGTTTTTATTGCTTGGGAATACAGCATTTGCTGGGGTTAACCAACCAGGGTTTAGATTAGCAGGCTTTTTCCATTTATTTATTTATTTATTTATTTATTTATTTATTTATTTTTATTTTATTAATTCATGTTTGTTACAGATGTTTCTCCTTTTCCCCCATTGTCACCCTCCTCCCCCTCCCTCCCTGCCCCGTCCCCAGTTTTGTTGTCCATGTCCATTGGTTATGGTACATGCGTACAAGTTCTGTGGTTCATTGCTCCCCTCCCCCACCCCCTCTTCTGGCAATTGTCAGTCTGTACCCTACTTCCACGTCCCTGGGACTACCCTGTTCCTCAGACTGTTATGTTTATTATATTCCAGAAATAAGTGAGATCATATGATATTTGTCTTTCTCTGCTTGGCTTGTTTCACTTAGGATAACAGTTTCCAGGTCCTCCCATGTTGTCACAAAGGATAAGAGATCTTTCTTTCTTACAGCTTCATAGTACTCCATTGTGTATATGTACCACAGCTTTTTTAGCCATTTGTCTACTGATGGACACTTGGGCTGTTTCCAGATCTTAGCTATTGTAAATAGCGCTGCTATGAACATGGGGGTACATATATTCTTTCTGTTTGGTGTTTCAGGCTTCTTAGGGTATATTCCTAGGAGTGGGATCACTGGGTCAAATGGTAATTCAATTTTTAATTCTTTGAGGTAACACCATAGTGTTTTCCATAGTGGCTGCACCAGTCTGCATTCCCACCAGCAGTATACTAGAGTCCCCTTTTCTCCACACCTTCGCCAACACTTGTTGTTTGACGATTTGTTGATGGCGGCCATTCTGACAGGTGTGAGGTGATACCTCATTGTTGTTTTAATTTGCATCTCTCTGATGATTAGTGATGTTGAGCATTTCTTCATATGTCTCTTGGCCATTTGTATGTCCTGTTTGGAGAGGTGTCTATTTAGTTCCTCTGCCCATTTTTTAATTGGGTTCTTTGTCTTCCTTTTGTTGAGTTGTATGAGCACTCTATATATTTTGGAAATTATTCCCTTATCTGATATATCATTGGCAATTATGCTCTCCCATACAGTGGGTTGCCTTTCCACTTTGATGGTTGTTTCTTTTGCTGTGCAGAAGCTGAGGCTAATAGCCTCCAGGCAAAAAGCTAGAGCATAAAGGCTTTTTCCTTTTTTGGAATACTGATATCCGGGTATACGTCAGTGAAGCAAAGTGTACTAAGATTGTGCAGCACTTATTATGGGATGCAGGAAGGGACTTTTCCAACCAGATTAGTTTTTAGATCTGAAAAACTAACTTCACAGAAGTCAAGTTACTTCCGGGACCATTATTGTAGTGCTACTTATTGATAACTGCCATAGCTCTGGCAGGGCTTGACTCAATGGAGCACTTTTGGGGAACATTTTATTCTACCTGTTTCAGTACTTGTGTGAACAAGCAATTGCTCCATGGTCTATTGAAATATAATTTTGAAAAGAACATTAACTTTTAATAGAACAATGCACAATTTGAATTTTGTACTCCATGGCCACGCATAAATAGGCAAAGTTCTGTGTCAGTTATTTGCTTTTGTGGCTTTGAGAGAGAGAAAAGGTCTATATAAATTAAAATTTAAATGATACACGCAATTGTTTAGCAAGTCATTTGGATAATTCATAGCAGATAATGTATCATTGACATAAAGAGAAGGGAGAGTAACTGGATACTTTTATATTTATACATTAATTAAATCCACTGGAGAATTACTCAAATTTGTGTCATTTTATCTGTAAAAGTGAAATTTAAATAGTTGCCTGGCATAGTACTAGATGGAATTGACCTAATCACTTTGTTTAGCTGTTTGGCAAAGTGCATAATAAATTTGCATTACTTTTCATTTTCTTTTTGTTAATATATTAAACTGATTTTAATTCACCAAAGATTTCAGAGGAAAATATACACCTTTGGAAATAAGATTCTTTATTTACTCAATTTAAATAGGTATACAATTGAGTTATCACTTTATAACTGTTCTTTGTATTAAATGAAAAACACATAACTTTGAGGACATGAACAGCTGATACAGAAATACTAGTAAAATAAAAGGGAAAAAAAACAAAACAAAGTGGGACCTTGCACAGAACCATGGGGATAACGTGTCATGAAAGGGAAAGTAATGAACTTAATTGACTGCATCTGAGGTCCACAAAAAATATGAAAGAAAAAAAAAAAAACACAAAAAAACTCAACCATATGAAATAGACAGTAGGCCATGGACTTTGGCATCGGCCATTTCTAAATTACTTGGTATGGGTCAAAATATGGTCTACTAGAGAGAGTGTAATCCAAAGGCTAATGATATTGCTCTCAACTTCAGTTGAGTATACCATAGGCCTACTACATACACTATCAGTTACAGATATTTTTAGTAAAAGAAAGATTTGAAGGAAAATATAACATGAAAGCCTGCAAACATATAAAAAGTTGGGAAAAACAGACCTGATTCTATGAAGTAAATAATGTGATTATAACTTTTCTTTCTGACCTCATTTTTTATTACTTTCGCATCTATTCATCCCATTTAGCCAAACTTCTTTACTTTTCTAGATATGCCAGATATTTGTATTGGCTATTCCTTAGGTCAGAATATTACATGTCTACTTTCATCAACTACTTCAAATTTTGCTCTGAGATTCCTCCTCAGTAAGACCTACTCCAACCTCCTTATTTAAACTTTCAACTTCTTCCAATGCCACATTTATAATTTCCCCATGCCAATTCATCTTTCTTTATTTGTGCAATACTCTTCACATTTTAACTCACCATGTGATTCACTTATTCATTATGCTCATTGTTAATCATCTGTCTCTTCCTGATAGAATATAAGCTCAGCAAGGACAATGATCTTTTTATTTATTGATTTGTCCTGAGAACTTAAAATAGTGTCTGGGATACTAATAAACACTTAGTAATTATTTTTTGAATGAATTAATAAAATATTGTTAGATTTATTAGCAATAAACCAAACTCATTCATTTGAAATTTATTTCTAGAATTTTAATAGCTTTTGTTCATGTAAAATTATTCTTTGATATATATTTTGGTTTTTGAAAACATTAAATTATAGATAATTACTTAAAATAATTAGGGAAGCCCTGTCCGGTTTGGCTCAGCGGTTAGAACGTCGGCCCAGGGACCAAAGGGTCTTGGGTTCAATTCAGGTCAAGGGCATGTACCTTGGTTGCACCCCGGTTGGGGTCATGCGGGAGGCAACTGATTGATGTGTCTCTCTCGCATTGATGTCTCTCCCCCCCACCCCTTCCCTCCCACTCTCTGAAGATAAATGAAAAAATATCCTTAGCTGAGGATTAAAAAAAAAAAAAAAGAATTAAGGAAAAAAAGGTCAAGGATATAGTCTGTTGTGTTTTAGATGAAATTTTTCTTTTTCATCACAGATATGCCACAATAACATTATACAATCCATATGATTTATTGTTTGAATAGTCAGTCCTGAATCAGAAATGCATATTTTCTTACTGTATCCCTACAATAGAAATGTAAACATTGAATAATGGCATAATAATTAATACACCAGCATAATTTCTTATTGCATGAAACTTTTCTTTTAACATTGGTAGAGGAAAATTTCTTACCAGTTTTCAATCTGAACTCACAGAAGAGGGGTTGTTTTTACTACAAAGCATCCAGGGTCCTCAATGAAAAAAAAAAATCTATCATCATTGTATTGGAGTTCCTTTATCACACCATGCAGAGTAACCAGATCTGAAGCTATGGAATCAGATACAGTGCAGAACAAACCACCCTGAAGGTGTAGTGTTATGGATTGATTGTACTCCCCCCCCCCCCAAATTAATAGGTTGAAGCCTTGATGCCCAAAGTAACTACATTTGGAAATGGGGCCATTAATGAGGTAATTAAGATTAAATGAAGTCGTAAGTGTGGGTCCTGATTCAATATATCTATTGTCCCCATAAGAAGAGACACAAGGAATGCATGTGCACATGGAAAAGGGACTGTGAGGACACAGCAAGAAGGCTGCTATCTACAAACAAAGAAGAGAGGCCTCTGGAGACCAAACTGCTGGCACTGTGATCTTGAAATTTCAGCCTCCAGAACCATGAGAAAATTAATTCTGTTGTTTAACTCACCTAGTCTGGAGTATTCTGTTATGGTAGCCCTAGCAGACTAATACAGGGACTATGACAAGGGTTATATTATCCAACATTTATTTTATATAAGACAGTTATGATGTTCATACTATTATTATTGAAGGCTATATTCTTGTCAGTTATTTAGAAATTGCAACGAAGGACTTTTTATACTCTCAGGGAAATCCACATGATTCTGTCTCAAGAAAATTTGACTATAAGAATAAATTAAGTATCTGCCTTCCTGTGTTAGATACTTTCCGATATTGAATAGTCTAGAAAAATGAGTAGTGGATTAAGAGACATTACTTAAATCTCTGGTAATAATCCTAATGACTAGATATTTTAATTATAAATGTTTAAATATTTAAATATTCATAAGCTTTTCCTTCCCTTGAGCACACACAAGCATTTACAACAAATATATATGCTACTACTACTGACAGAAATGATTTGTACAGTTGGAACAATGATGTAATACTGACATTTTGTAGAACATGGAAAATTAACACCAAAGAAAACTGTGCTAATACATCAGAAATTTGGACAACACCCAGAATGTTTTCATGTGGAGATCTTACTTGTACTAATTGTTGGGTAACTATTTACCCATGTTTATATATGCATTTTAATATGGGAAATATTGTAGCACATTTGTTGGCCAGAGAAAACAATCCGGTTGATAAAAGGGATTTACAAAACAGGAAAAGAAAAGGAATAATTGAAGGCAAAGTAAAGAGTTAATGAACAGTAGTCAATAAAATATATTGAATAATTATATAATAAATGTTAATAAAGTATTAATTATACGTGTTCACTATCATCTTGGATTATAGGGAGAGCGCTGTTGGAAGCAAGTCATTTTCAACTATATGAGCAAGGATATTTTACTGACATTTTCAGGACAGTGAGATCATCTTTTATTCTGAAAACAGTACTTGCTGAAGAGTCCAGTGTTTGTTCACCTTTCCCTGAGGCCTTAATTGAAAAAACTTATTTTAGATACTGTCTTCATTTTTTTCTTAAGTTAAATAATCACCTGTCTACTGAAGTATATGAGTGAACTTTTGCAAAGAGACTTGTCAGATATTCATACACCCAACCATTCTTTGTGTAAATGCACTCAGACCACACGAGCTTGAGTGTGACTATCAGAATTGCAACAAAGAGAAAGAAACTGGAAAAAACAATACCCCAAAATGAAACCGTTTGTCAATGAACAGCGGAGACATTAAACTATTACTGGCAGGAAAGTGAAATTCAAAGCTAAGAGTTCCCCAAAACATTATGAGTACTTTAACACTAAGGTCCCCAAAACCCACTAATTGAGTTTCTTTTAGCTGATGCCTGTACAAAGAAGGCTCTTTCATCTCTGTGTGACTTTGTACAGATTGGTCCCTCTGTAATGTTAATCTGTCCTGATCAGATGATATTCGCTTCATTTTTCTAGGATCAACTCAATGTTAGATCCCTTGTGAGGACATCTTCAAGGTGAATGCTTTGTTTAGTGACCCCAAGTCCCTTTGTACATATCTCTTCTAAAGTATATATTATTCTATTTATTCAACTTTCCATTTTTATATTTGTCTCACTTATGACGCTGCTGCATTCCCTGAAACCAGGTCTGTATATTATTCATCTGACACAATGGTTGTGTTATATAAATGAAATATGTAAAAAAGTAAAATAATATAAAAATTGTCTGCCAGCTCATAGGAAATAACAAGAAAAAATATTCCCAATGGATTTTACTTATCTATGCTATTAAATGTATTGTAAATTTATAGATTAATTTTAGATTTAATTTAACCAGCATGAACATGATATATCGAGGGAGAACGAAGAACATATCCTCACTTTCCAAAGGATGGAAGCCATAAGTGTACACAAGTGAGATTTTAAAAAACAGAATATAATTAATATCTTATAAAGGCATTACAAAAAGTCAGAGAAAAATAATTCATTCCAATTTGGTAAATTAATTATAATTTTGGAGAAAAATATATATCAAAGACATTTCTTTAGGTTAGGACTGAAAGGAAATATTGGATTCTGACAAGCAGAGGTGGATTTGGGGGTAAGCAAATGATAGTAGTGAGGGGTAAAAATGGAAGATAGCTTGATGTGTAGAGTATAGTTTTGTTATTTTTGGCTGCCCAGGATTTGTGGTAGGTGGGGCAGGGCCACACGCCCTACTTCAAAACTCACAGGAGCTCAGATATTAGACCTCTTCCTCCCCATCAGTAATTCCTACATTTTGTATCCTAAACTTGGGAAACTGAGAGCTCCATCTGGGGATTCTGAATGAACAACCAAACAAGGCAAAGAAACAATAAACAGCTTAAAATTCATATTCTTGAGTTGCATTCTCCTCTATTCTCCTAAGTTAATCATTTCACTTCTACTACCTTTCGATTTTCCATTTACTGAAATTTTCATGCACTCGTCAATTCTATCATTCTCCTTTTAGTAATAGATTAAAATCGTTTTATTGCCTTTGGTGGGGTATCAGTAGAAAAGGTGATAAACATGTATGAGAAATCAATTAAGATTACATAGTCTCTAATAAATAAAACTTCTATCTTAATTATATCACTTAAATAATTAATATTATCAATAAACACTTTCTGTAAGATCATTTTAATAACTGTAATATTATATCCAATGCATGTAAAATATTTTACTTTAGTTACTAATGTTGGGAATTTTAGACTCCTCCATTTAATATGTCATTAGGCCCTGGCTGGTTTGGCCTGTGAACCAAAGAGCCACTAGTTCGATTCCAGTTAAGGGCAAGTACTTTGGTTGCAGTTCAGTCACTGGCCCTGGTCAGGGTTATGCAGGAGACAACCAGTCCATGTGTCTCTCTCACATTAACGTTTCTCTCTCTCTCTCTCCCCCTCTCACTCTATCTGAAAATCAATGGAAAAGCATTCTTGGATGAGGATTAAAAAAAAGTAAACATAATATGTCATTAGGATGCCTATCATTGTACATAAAGGTTTCTTATCAAATTAAGCACATTAAATGTTTAAAAATAAAATACAAAGTGAAGTGACCAACTGGGCACACATAACTGAAGGATCTTGATATGCATTGCCAAATTTCCTCCCTGAAGAATTTTGTTATTTCCACTGCTAGCCTAAAAGAGTGCTTTGGTCATTTGTATAAGTCAGTTGTGTACTAAAAATCTCTAGGAGATCCATAACCAACACAGACTATATAAATGGACTCCCCAGGGGATAAAGAATTCCGTGTGGGAATTTTCTATCTGATATTAATTAGTGAGGTGAGCACCTAAATGGATGATTTCTCTTCAAATAGATAGTCAGCTATCACAGAATCATTTATTGAATAATATTTTTCTTCCTTAATGAGGATTTTCTTCTTTATATTTAATATATATAAAATAGACTCTATCTTTTCTGGGTAGGCAAGCAGAATAACCCCCACAGTTGCCCAGGTCTTAATCCTTAGAGCCTGAGCATAGATTGCCTTGTATGGCAAAAGAGACTTTGCTGATTAAAAATAAAATCTTAAGATGGGGAAAATATCATGGATTGTGCAGGTGAGTCCAATGAAATCACAAAGGTCCTCATAAGATAGAGGCAGGACAGTCAGAGTTAGAGAGATGTAACTATAGAAGCAGAGAAAGAGAAAGACTTGAAGATGTAATTACACCAGCTTTGAAAATGGTGGAAGAACCCATCAACATTAAATGAGAACCTACTGTACAGGCAGCCTCTAGAAGCTAGATAAGGAAAAGTACAGATCGTCTCCTTAGAGTTTCCAGAAGAAATGCAGACCTGCCAAACCTAGTTTAGACTTTACTCCAGAGCTGTAAGAAAGTAAATTTGTGTCGTTTTTTGCCACCAAATTTGTGGCAATTTGTTACAGCTGCAATAGGAAACTAATACACTGTTATTAATTCCTTTCAATTAAGTGGTACTACCCAAGTGCTCTGAAGACACACTGTATGACTCCCATCATAGCAATCAGCATCTGTTATGCTAATTGCCTACTTGCTTTTCAATGCACCCATCTCACAAAACCAAGCAAAATGGTCATCTCTGTAAGTAATATTTTCTCCAGTCAATAGTTTATTGTCAATGCCTTAGTAAAATATATATTGTGGGCAATAAATATTCACTAGATAAATGACTTCATAGGGCTTTTTTTGATATGGTGCAGGGAGTCTTTTTTTCATACCTTTATTTCAAATTTTTAGTATTCGTTTTGAAATACAACCAATACCATTTCAAATGTTCTCCACAAAGGAAGTAATCACTGTGGAGAAAATTTATAAAGAAATGTTTCAAAGATTTTGTTTACACACTAAATTTTATCATTGAATCAAATATGATCAGAAATCTTTGTAGTTACAAAGTAAATGTGTAGCCCTTTAAATGTTTATTTTCACTAATTTGATTTTTGTCATTTATTTTTTCAATGAGGAAGACTATAAGAAATTAACTAATGTAAACTTTCCACTCATGTGCTATTGGAATAATTGTCTTTTTTTTTTTTAACTTTTTTTCTTTATTAATTTTTTTAGAGAGACAGGAAGGGAGAGGGAGAGAAAGATAGAAACATTGATGAGAGAGAACATAGATTGGCCTTCTCCTGCATGACCCCACTGGGGATTGGGCCCACAACCTGGGCATGTGCCCTGACTGGGAATCGAACTGGCGACCTCTTGGTACATGGGTTGACGCTCAACCACTGAGCCACACCGGCTAGGCTGGAATGATTTCTCTTAACTCTCTCATTGTTAACACAGTTTTGCTCTTTTTTGGCACTGCTGTGGGCTGGGCTGGTGTGGGTTGTGTTTTGATTGAAGTTTATTTTGTCTTCTCTTACACAGATAAAATCTTCATTTTCACTTCATCCACCATGAAAAGTTATATCCAATCTGCAACTCAACTACAGTAACTATGTAGGACCTAATCATTTGTATGATTACGAATGTAGGGTCACATTTTTCTGAACCTGTATTTCACATGAAACTACCCATGTTACAGTTAGTCAAGTGAAATAATGTCTTGTCTAAAACAAGAACTATAAAACAAACTCAGAATTGATTACTGGTCTAAAGCAAAGTTGTTGACGTCTACAGTTTGGCTTATATCTAGCCACTAGACTTCATTTTGACAGTTTCACATTTTATTTTTTTCTAGATATGCACTTTTACTTACAGAATGTGATAATTGTGTAAATGCATTAAAATGTACATACCTTATTGCTATTTTATGTCACAGTTTTGATGCAATTTTTATAGTTTTAAATAATAATAAAAACAATGGTGATTTTTAAAGGATTTGTAGAGAAACGCCTCTATGGATATTAATTCCTACTACAAAACATTTATATTTTATATTTGATCTTCATTTTTAATTTTAAATGCTGTCATATTTAAAATGTGAGATCAACAGGTTAAAGAATGATGACTCGCCCAGCCAGTGTGGCTCAGTGGTTGAATGTCGACCAATGCACCAAGAGGTCATCCATTCGATTCCTGGTCAGGGCACATGCCCAGGTTGTGGGCCAAATCTCCAGTGGGGAGCATGCAGGAGGCGGCCAATCGATGTTCTCTCTCATGGATGTTTTTATCTCTCTTTCCCTTTCTCTCTCTCTAAAATCAATAAAGAAAAAAAAAGAATTATGACTCTACTATTTTATTCAGCAGGCCTTTGCTAAATTTCGATTATATGCTAATAACTGTCCACAAATTATTCAGATACATATAACTGTCACTTTCCTCAGGATAGTCACAGGCCACTTGACTGTTGAAAACAGAGATTGCTGTGATCCATGTCACTGATAATGCACCTCAGAATATGAATCTGACTCTGGACCAGCAGGAGTGCAGGAAAGGTTTGGGAAAGTTTTCTTTGAATCTATCCTGTTCTCCTTGGCATCTGCAATATCTGTACTGTCCACAGTAAAAAAGTTCATTAACTAATAGTAAAATGATATTGTAATACTTTTTCTGAACCCAAACTTAAGATTCTAAATAGTTATCTGAGTGTTTTTAATCACATTAAATTGAATGTTCAATTTATTTGTTTTTATTTTCAATTCTCTTTTATATAGAATCATTTACCAAGCCCTGGACGGTGTGGCCCAGTTGGTTGGAGTATCGTCCCATACACTGAATGGCTGTGGGTTTGATTCCTGGTCAGGGCACATACCCAGGTTTCAGGTTTGATCCCAGGCAGGGGTTCATACAGAAGGCAACCGATCAGTGTTTCTCTCTCATATTGATATTTCTCTCTCTCCTTCTCCCTTCCTTTCTCTCTAAAATCAATAAAAAGTTATCCTGAGAAGAGGATTAAACAATAATTATTTAAAAAATAGAATTATTTTCAATATTTTTAACAGTCTCATTTTAGAAATTAAACCAAAGAACAAATATTATAATAACACCTTTACCAGTGAGATAATTGAGAATTAAGAAATTTGGATGCTATAATCAAGTTTACATAAAAAACTAAAGTGATTTATAGAATTTATATTGCGCTATTACTACCATTCCTGATACTACTTTTTATTTATTTGTACTTTGTTTTGCTTACAATTCTCAATATATATTTGTACCTAAGTAATTGTTCCTTGAGGAAAAATGTGTTACACATATATCTAATATATTAAATATATATTACATATACATATAATACATATATTGCATATACATGTAATATGATTATACAGATATAAGTAGATACAGTTATATAAATGCTTCCACTTGAAAATAATACAGGTAAAAAACTTGGATAAAGCTGAATTTCTCATTTTCTCTCCTAGACCTGAACCACCTTTCTCATCTCCGTTATTGGCAAATTAACTCCTTCACTTGCTCAGGCCAAAATTTTACAGTTGACCTTGGTGTCTCTCTTTCTCTCATCCCCCACATCTTTAAAAAAAATTTTTTTTTCTTTATTGATTTTCTAGAGAGAGGAAGGGAGAGGGAGAGAGATAGAAACATCGATGAGAGAGAACATCGATTGGCTGCCTCCTGTATGACCCCCACTGGGGATCAGGCCCACAACCTGGGCATGTGCCCTGACCAGAAATTGAACCGGCAACCTCTTGGTGCATGGGTCAATGCTCTACCACTGAGCCACACAGGCCAGGCATCCCTCACATTTTTTATATCAGAAAATCTGGGGACTCTGTAATCAAAAGGTGTCTGGCAACCCAGACACTTCTCACAACCCCGGTTCCCCACTGTATTCTATCCTCAATACAACAGTCATGGTGTTCCCTTAAAAAATGTGCATCAGATTAGGATACTCTCCTGGATACAACTCATCATGATGCTCTAATTTAATCTGAATTCACTTCAAGGCCCTGATCTTTCCTCCCCAGTACCTCTGATAGCGTTTCCTAGTATTCTCTCATTGTTTACCTGCTCGGGCCATATTCATTTTCTGAGACCTGCCAAGCAATCTGCCACCATAGGGCCTTTGCACTCATGCTAGTCTGATAACCTTATCCTTCTCCCTGATAACCAGATGCTATATCCCCTACAAGTCTTTGCTCGAATATCAACATTTCAAACATCCTACCTAACATTGTATCTACTCTCATATCCTATTCCCCTGATTGTCTTAGCATTTAATTTTGCAATATACTATAACATGTATAAGTTATTTATTATGTTTAGTCACCTCAATTAGAATATAAGCTTCATAAGGATGAAACTTTTAGTTTGATTTCTTGACATAGCCCAAGCCTCTGTGTTGTGCCTGGCATAATTAGGTATTCTATCTGTATTAAATGAATGAGTAAATTTTATTTTATTTTACTTTTTTGTTAATCTTCACCTGAGGATATTTTTCCATGGATTTTTAGATAGAGTGGAAACAAGGGAGGGAGAGAGAGAGAGAGAGGGAAACATCAATGTGAGAGAGATACATTGATTGGCTGCTCCTGCAGGACCCTGACTCAGGCAGGGATTGAATCTGCAATCCAGGTACATGCCCTTGAATGAGAATCGAACCCAAGATCCTTCGGTCCACGGGCCAATGCTCTAACTGCTGAGCCAAACCGGCCAAGGGCTGAATGAGTAAGTTTTAAAAGGTGGGGTATTGCAATGTGGTATTCTCATATTGGTACTGTTTCTGAAAGAGTGAATGCTTTAACAAAATATAAAAATTTAGATTTAAAGCTACTTTCTGAATGAATAAAATTTTATTTAAAACAACTAAGTAAAGACCATTCTTTTAATATTAAATCAAATATATACCAAGTATATTCATCTGACAATTAAAAAAAATCTAATTCTATCTTTTTATACTCCTATACCTATAATTTATATTATAAATGTTTTTTCCTTTTTAAATAGTACAAACCTACAATTGCATTATTTTGACACAGTTTATATCAAGGATAAATGCATTATTTAATTTACCTTTCCATGACAAAGTCTTTTCAAACTTTTGGATCCAAATACCAAACTGCAGAAAATCACTATATTCTGCCTTGAAAAAAAAATAATAAAGACAACAAAAAGACACCACTTGGTCCTTTGGGTCATGTGATCATTGGCCCTGTAGTTTCATGTAGTTTCAATAGCCATGTCTGCCAAACTGAAGATAGAAAACCAATTCTACCTCCTGCTGCTGTAGCTCAGGACTGTATCACTGAGCATTTGAAAAGTCACCTTCTCAAAACAGCATGGAGTAAACTGCTTTCTAATATGAGCAAAACAACCTTGACTCTGAACATCACTTGGGGATGAATCTCATTCTTTGGGCTCTTTGATTCATTTTGAATGAGTTTTTCAGACAGAGCTATAGATATAATCTCTCTCTCACTCACTCTCTCTCTCTCTCTCTCTCTCTCAAGCGCACACACACACACACACACACACACACACACACACACTACCCCAAATACAATTTTCAGTAACATTGCCTATCATTTTGCATTTTAAATTCAGGTATGTATTGCTTTAAAATTGGGCACAAATGATCTCTCTCTCCTCTTACCCCTTTTTCTTCTTTTCGTAACCATAAATAACTGAATTTAAAGACCTTAAATTTATTCATGACTGCAACATCTGATTTGCTCTTTGAAGTTTGTATTTGTCACGATTGCCAGCAAAGCTGAAATATTGACTCTGTACTTGTTTGTTTTGGTTGTTTTCTCCCCAAACTCCATCATAATCAGGCAGCTGTGTGTCTTCCACCACAACACACATTGTTTTTCAATTGAGTTATTTTATAAGGAATTATTTGCTGCTATTTAGATGTTTGACTGCTTGACTGATAGCTCTATTTGTCAGATCTTCAAAGACTGTGCTGTTTAGCTATCAGTGTTTAGCTTATTTTAAAAACAATATTTTTGCCATATTCAATATTAATAGATGATAAAAAGCCACTAGGTAAAACTCAAGACCCATACTAGGAAATATACAAATAGAAATACACTAAAGTTAATAATAAAACATGGCTATCTTAATTTAGGAAACACTGTGGTAACCTTAAAATTAATTTAAAAAATTTGTTGAAGTATCTGGTTCCAAGATATATATATATATATATATATGTATGTATATATATATATATATATATATATATATATACACATTTTTTTTGTTTTTAGATAGAGTGGAAGGGAGGGAGGGAGAGAGAGAGGGAAACATCAATGTGAGAGAGACACATCGATTGGTTGCCTCCTACATAACCCCGACCATGGCTGTGGATCAAACCTGCAACCCAGGTGTGTGCCTTTGAGTGGGGATCAAACTGTTGACCCTTCGGTCTGTGGGCCAATGCTCTAACAGCTGAGCCAAACCAGCTAGGGCAAGATAAATATATTTTTACATCATTGTAGCAAACATACACACACACACAAATCATTTAAAATAGCAACCAAACTTAAAATACTCAAGTATTAATTTAACAAAGAAGATACAGGGCCTATATAAAGAATGATATTAAGAAACAACATAATATCTGAATAAACAGAAAGGCATATCATTCTTGGATGAAAACATTTAAAAATGTCAGTTTCTCCCAAGTGGTATGTATACAATGTTAGTAAAATTTCCATATGAATTTGTTACCACACAGGGACCTGACAGAGCGGGTCTGCCTCAGGCCAGCCTGTAATGTGTGGGTTCTTGACTTCAAAGATTTCACAAAGCACATCCAGGTGATTTTGACAGTGTGTTTATTAAAGCTGGGGTCAGTGAAACAAAGGAAAGGCTCGGGGAACAGTGACAGGAGAGAGCCTAGATGGTGCTCTGCCTTGTCTTCCTAGAAATGCTATGGGACAGATGTGAATCAAGACAGAGCTGCTGATAGCTCACTGGGAAGTGAAGGTGAGTGACAGGAGTGAGGCGAGGCGGACTGCTTAGTTCACTGGGCAGTCAGAGAAATAGGGTGCCTCGGAGACAGGATGGGGGAAAGTCCGGGAAGAGCTGCCCCTGCTCCCCTGGTTGCAAGTCTCATGGGGGCCCAGAGGTTAGGAGGCAGGAAAAAGTTCATGCTTGAGAAGGGGCATGAGCAAGCTCTAGAGCGAGCCCACACTGGGTCTTTTTCTTGAGGGTTTTATCTTTCTTCTTTGGAGAGAATCTTAGGGGAAGGTTTCAGAGAATATTCAACAGTTTTCCAGGTGAAGTTTTTTTTTTTTTCTTTATTGATTTTAGAGAGAGAGGAAGTGAGATGGAGAGCGAGATAGAAACATCAGTTAGAGATTATCGATTGGCCATCTCCTGCATGCCCCTCACTGGGGATGAGGCCCACAACCTGGGCATGTGCCCTGACCAGGAATCGAACTGGAAACCTCTTGGTGCATGGGTCAATGCTCAACCACTGAGCCACACCGGCTGGCCTCCAGGTGAAGTTTTTAATATGCTTATGCATCAAAACGAGTGAATATGAGAATTTGGGATTATGGTTTGGTCTGCTTTATTGTTTTACTTTTATCTTGGGTCTGTCTGGCTTTAATTGGGTTTTGTTATTTGTTCCCCTGACTTCATCTGTCCTTGGGTTTAGCTGGCACACACGACGTTAATTGGGGCTCTGTGCTATATCCCCTGGACCTTCTTTGGTTAGGGAGCAGAGGTATAAACCATTTGCTCTCAAGTGTCCTTGGTTGGGGCAGATAAGGTCTTGCAATTCACTAGCTGGCTGTAAATTGTTCAAATTGTTTGGCTTTGTTGAATTAATCCTGTCTCAGTTTCCCCATTCCACTTGCCCAGGAATTTTCCTAACTTCTTACTATCCTGCTTCAAATTGAAATAGAGTTTTTTAGAATTAGATAAAATGAACTTAAAGTTCAAGATTTTAGCCACCACGCTATATTGTCTGTGTCCATGGGCAATGCATATATACATATAAATTATTTGATTAATCTCTTCCCGCACCACCTCCCCCTTTCCTCTGAGATTCTTCAGTCTATTTCATGTTTTCTTTCTCTGGTTCTATTTTATTTGTCAGTTTATTTCATTCATTAGATTCCACATATAAGTGAGATCGTGTGATATTTGTCTTTCTCTGACTGGCTTATTTTGATTAGCATAATACTCTGCAGGTCCCTCCATGCTGCCTCAAAAGGTAAGAGAGCCTTCCTTTTTATAGCTGCATAGTATTCCACTGTGTAAATGTACCACAGCTTTTTTGTTTTTAATCCTCACCCAAGGATATTTTTCTATTTATCTTCAGATCGAGTGGGAGGGAGGGGGAGAGAGAGAGAGAGAGAGAGAGGGCTGGGGATGAACCACAAACGTGCCCTTGACCAGAATTGAATCCAAAACTCTTTGGTCCACAGGCAAACACTCTAACTGCTGAGCCAAACTGGCCAGGGCTGTACCACAGCTTTTATATCCACTCTTCTACTCATGGGCATTTGTGCTGTTTCCAGATACTAGCTATTGTAAATAACACTGCCATGAACATAGAGGTGTATATATTCTTTCTGGTTGGTGTTTATATTGTGTACTTGAAGGAGAATTAGAAGCCTATTTTAACAAATTCAGAGATAATTTAAAACTATATCAACATGACATATTACAAAGAATAATTTGAAGAAAACAACAAAAGAGAAGTTATTAAAATTAAACATATTTTGTAGCTCTTTAGCATTTATTTGAAGGAGAGAATATAGTCATTTAGTGCTCATTTCTAGTAAATAAAAAAATATATGTAGATCTATAGGGATTATGTACTTTCCAAACATTAAGTACTTAGCAATATTTTTGAATGAAAAAATTTAATCAAATGGTTACTATGTGCATTAAAAATGGATCCCACCAATTCCAGAAACATTTTTATTACCAATTAATATTTATAATATTACCATAATATCAATAAAGGATAAAAGCAAAAAAAAAAAAAAAAGGGAAACTAACTTTCCAGCATTTATATAATGACCCATCCAAGTAAACACAACAGAAACATTTAAGATAGATTTCATATCCCTTAGTATAAACTTTTTCAACTTTTTAATTTTGCTCAATTCAGGCAATTTCAACAGAGATCATATTAGCCTCATAAATAAAGTTCTATCTCTTAAATAAAAAATGTTCAACATAATAAGTAGGTATTGCTAGGTAATCAGTTAGATGTAATACTATGAAATTGATAGTTTGATTTGCAATCATCTCTACATAGATGTTCAAGTTATATCTGAGAGTGAGCTATAGTAATGCTAGTGAATGAGAACAAGAGAAACCCATTTTGAAATCAGCTTAAATTCTTTAATATGTTCAAGAAATTCTTGACTAATGATTCTCAGATTAGCACCATGTAACATTCAAGGTAAGGCATTTGATCTTAAAAAACTGAGAACAGGAATTATCAATTAGTTTTACGAGTATATGCACAATTAGAATAAAACGTTACTCCTTATAAATGCCTTTTAGTTCTTTCATATTTTTAAATATTTCTTCTATTTGTCAAACATATTAGAAAGAAATTTTAAAATATTCTTTCACATAAAAAAATAGTCCCGCCCTGGCCGGTTTGGCTCAGCGGTTAGAGCATTGGCCCGTGGACCAGAGAGTCCTGGGTTTGGTTCCCGCTAAGGGCATGTACCTCGGTTGCAGTTTGTCCCGGCCCCGGTTGGGGTCGTGTGGGTGGCAACTACTCGATGTTTCTCTCTCTCTTCCTCCCTCTCTCCCTCCCACTCTATCTGAAGATAAATACAAAAAGTGTCCTTGGGTGAGGATAAAAAAAAAAAAAAAAATCCCTAATTTAAGCAAGTAATCCCATATTTGAAATTTAGAATTTAAGTTATTTACAGTTATTTACTTGTTTTCTTATTTATTGTGTTATGTTATTATGCTGCAATAGAAATTTTGTAGCTAAATCTTTGTGAACATCCATGAATAAAGGAAGAGACATATGGTAAGGGAACAAGCAAGGGGTAGAATGAAGATGCCTTTGGACCAGGCCTGGTAGGAGCCTATGTGTGGGTTTGGAGGATTCTCCTTGATCAGTCTGAGAACACTTACTGCAATAGTTCCAAGAGATTGGAAAATAAAAACAAAACAAAACAAAAAATGCATATTAGGTGTTAAAGTGGAAGAGAGATTGACAAACAAATTGTAAAGTAGCAAATATAAGTTCGCTACCTTCATAATGTTGCTTAAGTTGCTCCTTTTCAGGTAAAAATTTACTCATTCATGTTTTTTTACATCTAGAACACAAAATATTACTTGTCACATACCAAAGAAACCAATTTTGGGGTATGAACAAGTTAGTGTGAGGTATTATGAGAATTTGTGAGTTTTCGTTTTGGGTGAGCTTTTTTAAGTACTATGAGTACAGAGCCCGTTTTTCTAATTAAACAAAATATAAAAAATAGAGAGATGGGAAATGCTTTATTTGCAACCATATTAATCTAATATGTTAGTAGAGTTTTGGATGATGGTAAAAGAGTCAGAGAGTAATATGTACTAAACACGTAAGCATTGAATCTGCTGGGTTTATTCCTACATTTAATATGTTCTCTCTTTTTTTTTTTTTAAAGATATAGTCTGCAGACCATTTGCATTTGATTCTGTCAAAAAGGTAGGGAGTTTTGGTGTTTACTATAAATTCAGTTTCCTGGGCCATATTTTAGACCCACTGAATAGGAGATTCTAGACTAGAAGATGAAAAACCACACGCCCCTAGGAATCAATTATTTTGTAAATATAGTCCACCCTGTAGCAAGGCACAGAGACAGTGTAGCCAAAGGTAAATGGGTCAAGATATGCCCTAAAGACACTCAAATAGAATGAAGTAAGCAATTTTGGTCAAACAAAAGAAATCTAAATGACATGGTTACCTAATAGCCTTTCAGTTTTGGACACTTGGTTATAGATTTTTGATGTCGCAAATCCATCTTATCCTCTCATTTTACATTGTAAGGGTAGTGCTTCATATTTAACCACAAAAGATAAATAATCACTGTTTTGCATATCAGAATAAATTTTCATGAGATCTTATTTTTTAAGATTATTCAAAGAGACAGTAGATATAAACTATAACAATCATTTAAAAATATTTCAAATTTTTATTTTTTTATTAAAGCTTGATCTTAGCAAATTATTTTTACATAGCAAGAATAAATGCAAATGGTCTTTTGGAACTACAAAGAACGTTATATTGATCAAAGATTTTGTTCATTCAGATGATTTTACTGGGGGACAGGGAAGCATTCCAGCATGCTTTTGATACTCAGCATCAGTATCAGTAAGTAAGCACATATTAGTGAAAATTTATCAAGTAAAACCAGGTCTTGCTAGCCCTTAATAATGGCCTTACTTACATGCAATTTTAACTTTGTACCTTGGTACCAATTTAAGAATGAATATAATTACATTATTTTATTTATTTATTTTTAATGTCTTGGGGTTATATTGGATAATAAAAGTATTAGGTTTCAAGTGTACAATTCTATAATACATCGTCTGTATATTGTATTGTGTCTTTATCACCCAAAGTCAAGTTTTCTTTTGTCACCATTTATAACCCCTCTACCCTCTTCTACCTGACCCCACTTTCCTTTTCCTCTGGTAATCACCCTACTGCTGTCTGTGTCTATGTGTTTGTGTTTTTGTTTTTTTTTCTTAATCCCTTCATCTTTTCACTCAGCCGCCCAATACCCCTGTCCTCTGACAGCTTCAGTCTGTTCTCTGTATCTACAAGTCTGTTTCTATTTTGATTGTCAGTTTATTTTGCTCATTAGATTCCACATATGAGTGAAACCATAAGGTATTTGTCTTTCTCTGACTGGCTTATTTCACTTAGCATAATACTCTCCAGGTCCATCCATGCTGTCACAAAGAATAAGATTTCCTTCTTTTATGAGGCTGAGTAGTTTTCCATTGTGTAAATGTACCACAGCATTTTTATCCACTCATCTACTGATAGACATTTGGGCTACCTTCAAATTGTGGCTGTGCTAAATATTACTGCAATGAACATAGTGGTGCATACATTTTTTTGAATTAACATTTCAATTTACTTCAGATATATTCCCAGATGTGGAATCACTGGATCATAAGGCAGTTCCATTTTTATTTCTTTAAGGAACCTTCACACTGTTTTCCACAGTGGCTTCACCAGTTTGCATCCCCATCAGCAGTATAGGAGGGTTCCCTTTTCTCCACATCCTCACCAACACTTGTCATTTGTGGATTTATTGATTATTGCCATTTTGACAGGCATGAGGTGATATCTCATTGTGGTTTTAATTTGCATTTCTTTGCTGATTGGTGATGTTGAACATCTTTTCATATCTCTATAGGCCATCTGTATGTCCTTTTTGATGGGGTGTCTATTCAGGTCCTTTGCCCACTTTTTAATTGGACTGTTTGTTTTGTTTGGTGTTGAGTTATATGAGTTCTCTATAAATTTTTATTATTAACCCCTTTTCAGATGTATCACTGGAGAATATATTCTCCATTCAGTGGGTTGTCTTTCATTTTGTTGATGGTTTCTTTTGCCTTGGAAAAACATTTTCATTTTATATAGTGCCATTTGTTTATTTTTTTGTTTCCCTTGCCAAGGCAATATGTCACAAAAATATTGCTATGAATTTTACATTTAAGTCTTTAATCCATTTTGAGTTTAGTCTTGAATATGGTGTCAGGAGATGGTCTAGTTTCAATTTTTTTTTGCATGTATTTGTCCAGTTTTCCCAACACCATTTATTGAATAGACTGTCTTTACCTATTGTATGTTCTTGCCTCTTTGTTAAATATTAATTGACCATGAAGCCATGGATTTATTTCTGGTCTCTTTATTCTGTTTGATCTATATGCCTGTTTTTATGTCAGCACCTTGCTGTTTTGATTACTATGGCCTTGTTTTATAGTTAGACATCAGGTTGCATGACACCACCAAGTTTGTTCTTCTTTCTCAAGATTGCTGAGGGTATTTGGGGTCTTTTGTGGTTCCTTATAAATTTTTGTAATATTTACTCTCGTTCTGTGAAATATACCAGCGACATTTTGATAAGAATTGTGTTGAGTCTTTTCATTGGTTTGGGTAGTATGGGCATTTTAATGATGTTAATTCTGCCTATCCATGAGCATAGTGTATGCTCCCACTTATTTGTATCTTCCTCAATTTATTTCTTCAGTATCTTACAATTTTCTGAGTACACATATTTTACTTCCTTGGTTAAATTTATTCCCAGGTACTTTATTTAAAATTATTTTAGATGACCTGTCACACATTAAAGATCATGATTTTGCCCACTGACCTTGACACTAAGATGAGCACACCAATGTAAGACATGCTAACATTAAGATATTTCCTGGATGCTGAATATTAAGTAAATATACAATCAATGCTAACTTTTCAGCTACTTTCCTGTGTTACTTTCGCTTAAAAGATGTAAACAGAAGAAGAGCTGGAACAAATGTTTTTATTAAAACTTAAATGGTACTATATAGTTAAGCATTTTATTAACTAACAAATCTAATAATTTCAAAATAGCCATAGCCTTTTATTATAGTAAAGGGTTCACTGCCAAGTGATCATAATTGGATTTTGTCTCCTGTCAAGTTTTTACACATAATAAATCATGCTTGTTTTCTTTTCACCCAACTCATTAAGGCATGCATTTCCAGATAAAAGAGACTGAAAAACCTGTTTTCTATGGAAGAAGCATATGTTGTTTCTGAACAGCAACAGTGACAAGCAAGAGAGAGCAAAATAGCTAGGTTGGAGAAAAACATTTAGAAGATGGGGGTATATATTCTGTAAGAATCATCCCAGTTCTAATTAGTGTTGTGATTCAGTCTAGATAGCAGTCTCAAACTAGCTGTGATAGTTGTGTGTATAGAGAACCAGTATAATCAGGAGAAATGACTGATGATTGATCTGGGCTAGCCTGAAACATTTCCTCAAGGAACAGAATTAGGACTTTTTATGCCTGAAGCACCAAGATACCATGAACAAACAATTGAAAGTTACATGTATAGCCCAGCCAGTGTGGCTCAGTACATTGAGCAATGTCCCATGGACTGAGAGGTCCTGGTTTTATTCCCAGTCAGAGCACATGCCTGGGTTGTGGGCTCGATTCCCAGTAGGGGGCGTTCAGTAGGCAGCCAATCGATGTATCTCTCTCACATCAATGTTTCTTTCTATCCCTTCCTCTCTCTCTAAAAAATCAATAAAAACATATTTAAAAAAAAAGAAAGTATAGGTATGTCTAAATTTCTTCCTCTTATGTTTAATAGAATGAATTAATGTCCTCAGAAATTAAATACTTTTGACCTCAGAAATCTTCACACAGGCATGAAGGATAATTTAACTTGGAGGTCCAAAAATATGTCCTCTTCTCAAAACAACATACAGGTTAAGAAAAACTGAATATAGTATATGTAAATGCTGACCCCATAATTTCTTAAGAAAACGGGTCTCTGGAGCCAAAGTAATTTTAAGTTATCTATGAAAGCCTAATAAAACCTCTTAAAAAAGATCATAATAGTATAAAAAAAGGTTAGATAGAGAATCAAATCAAATTACCATTTACACAATGACATGAAGAGTCTTTGTAACCTTTATGGAATGATATATAAAATAATTGAAAAGCAGAAAAATAGAATATAAATCTAATTTATGTGTTCTGGCATGCTATATTTGGAGGTAGAAGATGAACACAGAGTAGAAGTCCAAGAAATCCTAAAATCTCATCCCACACAGTCTAACCCAGCATTTTTCCATAGTTATTCTGGTGCTTATAGTTTTGAAAATAATTTTTATCTTTGTTACAAACTACTGTACTTTTCATTTAGAACATTCATTAACTGCAGACAAAGAGAAAGGAGCTGCAAATGCAAAGGTCAAACAAAGCAGGAAAACACTTAACAAAGAGAGTCATAGATATCAAAGTTAATGACGCTGTTCTATGGGAATAGTGCAAGCTACTGTAAGGCAACATGGGTTATTTCCTAGAAAAATATAAACATCCAACATTTAAAAATTCTTGAATAAGTCTATTACTCCTGTCATGTTTGCAAATATTATTAAAAGTTTTAGATAAGACTCCAGGGCCAGATAGATTCACCATTGACTTACACTCCAAGAACTACCACCTCATTTAGATTTTGCAAGCCATAAAAAATGATGATAAAAATCCATGTTTTTTATAACTACAAAACCATTAAAAATAAAAGAAAATATATATGGTAAAAAAAAATTTGATTGCTTAATCTTTGTTTTCCCTTTATAGTTAAATTGTTTGAAGGAGATAGCTATATTTTGTGCACCAGTTCCTCTCCTTGTACTCTCTCCTAAATTTTCTAATTAGTTTTCCCCAAACACATTTGCCAAATTTAGGCTTCTCAATGACCTCTTAGACTTATTAATTATCCTTTCCCTGACCTATCATCAGTATCTGATATTGTTCATTTTCCATATCTAACATTGCTTTCTTTGGCTTCAAAGACCCAGAGTCCTTGGTTTTTCCTCTACATTAAATGTAACTCTTTAGTTCCCATAGTTGATTCTTTCTTTTTTATCCCGCATTTTACCATTTTGAGTACTTCAGAGTTCAGTCTTTTACTGTTTCTTATCTATATTTGATACAGAGATGCTCATGTTGTTAAATAAATGTAATACCAATGACATGCTAATTTCCTATTACCTCTTTATCTTGACCCTCTCCCTGGAATTCCAGAATCTTTAATCCAAATGATATTTATTCAGTATCTTCACTCAGGTGTCTATCAGAAATGTCATGTCAAGAACAGATCTTCTAACACCTATCCCCCAAAACCAAACACAAAATTCTATCTATCCTCAGGTTTTTACATTTTTAGTTAAAGTCCACTTAGGACAGTTGCTTAGGACAAAAACATGGAGTCATCATTAGTGTTTTCCTTTCTCTCTCAGCCTACATACAATCTATCATTATGCTTTGTTGGTTCATATTTAGATTCTCATCATGCTACCACATTTGTCCATATCATCTTTCTTCTGGGTGCTCAGAGCTGATCCAAGTATTTCCTCTAACTGGACTCATCGCCTTACAATCTCATTTTAATATGGCACTAATCACTTCATTCCTCTCATAACCATTACCTTTTTGCTCAGGGTAAAAGCCAAGGTCCCCAATATGATGTAGAATATCCTAAATTATCTAGCCCTCTTTTCCTTCATTACCTTCCTGATCTCATCTCCTACTCACTGTTTTAGCTACACTGGGACACCTCGGGTAGTTTCTTACCTCATGGTCATTCACCAACTGTTTTCTCTCATACAAGTTCTCTTCCTCCAGGTATCAACATGGTTCACTCCCTTACCAATTTTAAGGCTTTGTTCAATGTTGCTTTCTCAGAGCAACATTGTCTATTAGAACAATTCAATTTAGAACTGCACTTTTAACTCTGCACTCCCCATAATACTTATCCCCATATGTACCATTATAAAATAAAATCCATATATATATTTTTTCAAAAATGCAAAACATAGAAAACAAATATGAACATCTGCAAATCTATATGCTGTAGGAAAAGAGGAAGTCATTGGCATTAAACTGCAAACCTCAAGTTATAAAAGAAAAAATAATTTGTTGTCATAAGTATGAAAGAGTATGTAGCATAGACCACATAAGCTAAATGAAGAGATATTAAATTTGACCTTAATTGGGTGATAGATGAGATATCAACAGCTACAATTTTCAAAGGAATTTTACAAATTAAATAAAACTAACACACATATATCATATAATTTAAGCTTGTTAATGAGCAGAAGCCTTCTATATGTGTGTGTATATGCATACACTGTGCATATGTGTTTATATAATTGGTATGTCATTATGTATGGCATTTTATTTATTATATATTATCAATGATATATATTATATATGATTTTATAAAAATTGGGTTGACAGGGAAGGATACATATTGGATTAACATGGTTTATAGAGATGTTTTTGGAGTTGAGTCATTAAGGAAAATGTGTTGCTAATAGTGATAAAGGGTAAGGAGAGGAGAAAATATATACAGGAAAAAATGAATATATCTAAACACATATGTATGATTTTATTGATCCATTTTTATAAGCATGTGTGTATTTGACATTTTTAAAAATACTATTTTCCTTCATTGATTTTTAGAGAGAGAGGAAGGGAGAGGGAGAGAGATAGAAACATTGGTGAGAGAGAACATTGATTGACCACCTCCTGTATGCCCCCCACTGAGGATCGGGACCACAACCTGGGCATGTGCCCTGACCGGGAATTGAACCGGCTACCTCTTGGTGCATGGGTTGATGCTCAGCCACTGAGCCATACCAGCCAGGCATATATAATATATAATTTTATTCCATAGAGTGCATTTAGTTATTTCAGTGAGATGAATCTGATCTTACAATCCTAAATTTTGAATTCTAAAACACCCTTAAAGCTTTGTTAAGAAGTACAACCTGAACACATGTATTGCATGACCTTCCCCTTGCATGCTTACGTATCTGTTGTTTTATTTTGTCACATGTATAAATCCTTACATATCTCAAACTCAATGTATTTATTATCTTTAAAAATACTTTGTTTCTACTCACACATGGCTTTCTAAAAAATGGATTCTCATTTCACAATTCATTTATTATTTTGGAGAAGTATTTGTTTTAATGAACTTCAATGAAAAAAATTTATATATACTTACATGACAATCTCATTATTTTTAGAAGTCAGAAGATATAAGATGATTACATTTCAAAGACATCAGTTCAGTGTATTAATGCTTAATGGACCTGATATTAAATAATGAGCAAAATATAATACTAGAATTTAATGAAAGTACAGCATCAAAAGTCTTATATAGGTAGCTGATTTCATTGCAAAACATACAACATAAAGTTTCATGTTAAAATGAAATTTTCCATAATATTCACGAACTCACCTGTCTGACCCACATTTGCCTATTGTGCTAATGATTAATTAGCTAAAAATGGCTTAGGACTATTAAGAGTTACATTTAAAATCTCACCAGCAAGTAATGTGAAGTTAAAGAGAATCTTACTCTTTCCAGCTGAAATATGTTGACATTGAGAAATATTTTCCACCAATGACAAAACTTCTGTGTTCCTTTGAGTTAATTCCACAACCAAATACTCACTGATACACATAGCTACAATTTGGCCTTGCAATTGTATTTCTATTAGATTTCATAAACTTAGTATTCATTGATCATATCCTATTCATTTCAGCCTTTTAATCTTTGTACCTGGAATTACTTAATGGGATGAATTATCCACTCTCTATTAACCTTACTTATCCTTGCTGTTGCATCTAATATATAATTCCTTTCAAGAAGCTGTTTTTTGCCTTTTGCCTCATTGCTGCCTATTGATAATCCCTCCTTTTTATTCCAATAGATATTTGTGTTTTTGTCTTCAATCAAGCATTCAATGCACATCTTTATTCCACCCCCACTAGACTATAAGCTCCTTGAACAAAGTTGTCATGCCGTATTTAGGTTTGTACCTCTCAAAAGCCTAGTGCAGTGTTCAAGTCAGTAATAAATGTTTTTCAGGACCAGTAGAAACTTGCATTCTAGAATGCCAACAAATATCTGGGCATGAAAAGATGAATGGACATTGAGTAGAGTTTTTGAGTTTCTTAGTATTATTAACTACGAATTATTTCCTATCACTAAATTTTGTATAGGATTGTATTGTGGGGGAAAATTTTTAATCAATACCTATAAATTGGTACATATTATATTAGAAGTATAGTTGGCTTAATTTATACATAGGTTGCCATATAAATGATTTTCTGTGCATTTAGTTCAAAATGTACAATCAAGTTTGAAGTTATTACTGTGTCAAAGGTAAAATTAGGGATAAAAGAGGCTAGCCAAAATAGACTCATGCTCTATTTCTTCCTGAAATGACCAGGGAAACAGATAATGGAGAATTTAAATAAGTTTAAAATCATTACTGAATTATACATATTTAAAATTTTAATGATTGGTATGAATATTTATATGACATATTACAATTATAGGAGTAGGGGGGAGTAGGTATTGAGTAGTATGTCAAATACTAGAATAGACCTGATTTTATTTTTTATTTGACCTTCACAAAAATTCTATATGATAGGTGTTTTTACTCCTTTTATAGATGTGGAAAAGGAAAATTATATCCAAAGTCAGACAACTAATGAGTGGTAGAGCCAGGATATCTCCTCAAAATCATGTCAACCCTCTTTTGTATAGTCCATAGCATGCCTGGCTTCTTATCTTTCAAGAAGGCCTCAAGATGACCACTACTTAATCAGAGATACTGTCTCTAGACATGCTTGTTAATATAACATAATCCTTAACTACCACATCACTTAATATCTATCTGTAACCATGATTTCTTTCACAAAGTTCATGACTCCTTACTCTATTTGGGCTCTCATAGCAAAATACTGCAAACTGAGTAGTGTATACACAACAGAAATTTATTAATCACAGTTCTGGAGGCTGGAAGTTGAGATCAGGTTGCCAGCATGATCAGAGAAGGGCTCGTCTGGGTCAAAGACGTCTTTTATCCTCACACGATAGAAGAGGCAGAGGTGCTCCCCTCAGCGTCTTTTACAAGGGCATCAGTGGAAGGAGTCCACGGGGCCTGATCACCTCCCAAAGGCCACCTATTAATACCATCACACTGGGCATTAGGATTTCAATATATGGATTTGAGAGGGGGAACGCAACCATTCAGATAATAACAATGACCATAGCAAATACGTATCCTCCTTATTTGTTTAGTTATTTGTTGTCTGTATCTCCCCCAAAAACATAGCATCCATGAGGGCAAGGACTTTCTCTTCATTACTGCTACACCTGCAATGCTTAGACCAGTGACTCACTTGACCAGTAGCATTAACAGCATCTGAAACTTGCTAAAAATGCAAATTCTGCAGCATCACACCAGGCACTAAATAGGACCTCTAGGGAAGTGATTTAGTAATTAACATGCACTGTGCCAAGTCCTCCAGGTTATTCTGATGCACACTGACATTTAACCCCCTACCTAGAACAAGCATTTAAGAAATATGTGATGGATAATAAAAGCATATGAATGAATTTAAGTAACAGAAATAAAAACTTAAAAGATATATAACAACAATATAAACAAAAATATAAAAATCACAGTAAAATTATATAAAGCAATTAAAATCATTTGAATATAATGAATTGAGTTGAAAAATAACACCATAGGTGTGTTTGACTTAACTGTTTCTTTCTTTTTATTTACCCACTGGGAATTCTAAGGACAAACTTTGCACCCTTATAGGTGATTAGTCCAATTTGTAAAGACAAGATTAGTTTGACAGTTTCTGGCACAATCACTTGCTCTTGGTTTTCTCCCTGGAAGTATGAAAAATTATGTGTTCCAGCAGAGAGAATGAAAAACTAGCCAAGCCCTGTTCGCAGCCCCTCCCTAGGCTGGCATTAGAAAGGCCACCTTTCCTGAGAATGTTGAAGAGTTGTTAATGCCTGCATAAGCGTTCTAGAAGCCTGAATTTTGATGAGTAAAATTAATTAAATATCCAGATTCAACGAGATTTAAATGATTTATGTGGCTCTCCCCTGAAGCATCAGATTCCCATTATAATAAAATTAGTTGAATTTCAAATTAATCAAGCAGGTCATTTATAAGACTATAGGATCAGCTGATTGGCTCCATCCTTGGGAGTTAGAATGAAGTTAATTTCATCGATGATAAGGAAAATGATGGTCCTTGGAGTTCAGTGCTTCTCTTAACCAGTGTGGCTTTACTACATGATACAGTATGATTTTCCTCTTAAATCAATGCTATAATGATCTTATAAATCACAAATATGGCATAGGATTTTATGTCTAAATTTGAGATAGGCCTTGAAAACAAAACAGTTTAAACATGAACCAATGTGACAGAGGGTGAACCCTTATTTGTCTATTTCTTAGTAATAAGCAGGCTCTGTAAACTGGAAGCAAAAGGACAGATCATTGTTATCTTCAGTCTAAAAGTATTTATATATAATGATGATAATTTATCATTCATTTTAGATATCTTAATGAAATATTGTTATCTTTTGCAAGGAGTCATAAAAAAAAAATCCAGTTTAGTTAATAAGGGTGAGAAGGCAACAATATGTATGCATTTGACTTTGTAAGTATTTTCTATCCTCTCAGCTCTGCTCTTTTTTAGGAAGGCTCCCAGTCTGCTGGAGTGTGGGCACTCTGACAACATGAAAAACCTCCTCACCGAAGGGTACACACTCCATCTCAGTCAGAGAAACAAGGTCCGAAGACATCTGAGAGAATCTTTTGTGAGTGGCATCATCACATTTTTTTTTTCTCTATTTCTAATGGGAAATATTTCTTAAAATGTTTGTATAAAGAATTTTCAAGGTTATCCAGCATTTATTTCACACAAATCCTCTTTCTCTTTTACCTCACGTATACTTTCTGAATGCGTACTCATTCAGTGGCCATTTCTTATACCCCCTACATCTTTAGCCAAGAGTTGTTGGCCACTGGAGACAGTGGGAACTCAGACAGTGTTGGGATGAAGCAAAGATTCTGATTTGGTATCTTTCTAAAATGGTTTACTGCCAGTTTGGACACACTTAAATAATCTTGCTAGAGTATTTAAAAAATGGTATCTGTCACAGAATGTAATCATTTTCACTTTTTTTATTAAATAAGTTTAATTGAACTATATTCTATCAACTTTAATGCTAACAAAATTGGAATATGAATTATTTCCCATATATTCCACTTTTGAAATGAGTTGTCAAAGAAAATACCTGCTTATCTTGAATAGATAATCTATTTATATAATATAGTAATTTAATATGTATAAATATTTAATATATAACATATATTTTATATTTTTAAATTTATAGATGTTTAATATATACAATTGAATAAATATTTAATTTTAAATTCAATTTATTTCATATTATTATATTTAATAAATAAAATATTTAATATATGATATTAATATGTAATATAATAGTTTAAACATATATAAATTATATATATATAAGAGTTAATATAGTCATGGTACTTTCAAAAAATAATTGTAGGTATACCAGCTGTGAAGTACTTGAACAGGAGGTTTTTGGTGGGAGATTGCTTCATCTGTCTCAGCACCAACATGGAAAATCTATATGTATTTTCCCTGTATATAACACACACACGCACACACACACACCGCTCCCATATGTCTGCACAAAGAACTTGACCTCCTTCCCTGCTCTCATCCAAAGGCAGACTAGATGCATTGTTTTTCTGTTTGTTTTTTAAGTATCTTTTAAACATTTTTTTTCTTTATTGATATTAGAGAGAGAAAGAGGAAGGAAGAGGGAGAGAGAAACAGAAACATCGATTGGCCACCTTCTGCATGCCCTCCACTGGGAATCAGGCCAACAACCTGGGCATGTGCCCTGACTGGGAATTGAACTGGCGACCTCTTGGTGCCTGGGTCGACACTCAACCACTGAGCCACACCAGCCAGGCTAGTTGCATTGTTTAAAGTCATTGTAGGAAAGGTGTTGCCTAGGTCAGCTAAATAAACCTCTCCAAAAACTGACTAAAAGAAGGTTTACTTTCCAAACAATAAGAAAACTTTTAAAATAAAATCCCCAATAAAAATATTGTACTTTAAAATTGATTTCTTAAAACATGATTTAACTTAGATATTATTTTAAAACATAAAAATAAAAGTTATTTCAAAACACAAACAAGTGAGTAAGAACAATAAATATAATAGAATTGGCAAGTATATGAGTACATTAAAAAAATGCTCAACATCACTAATCATCAGAGAGATGAAAATTAAAACAGCTATGAGATATCACCTCACACCTGCCAGAATGGCTGCCATCAACAAATCTTCAAACAACAAGTACGATGAGGATGTGGAGAAAAGGAAACTTTAGTTCACTGCCGGTAGGAATGCAGACTGGTGCAGCCACTATGGAAAACAATATGGAGTTTCCTCAAAAAATTAAAAATGGAATTGCCATTTGACCGAGTGATTCCATTTCTAGAAATATATCCTAAGAAACCTGAAACACCAATCAGAAAGAATATATGCACCCCTATGTTCATAGCAGCACTATTTACAATAGCTAGGATCTAGAAACAGCCCAACTGTCCATCAGTAGATGAGTAGATAAAAAACTGTGATATGTTTACACAATGGAATACTATGCAGCTATAAGAAAGAGAGATCTTTTACCCTTTGAGACAACATGGAGGGACCTGGAGAGTATTATGCTGAGAGAAATAAGCCAGTCAGAGAAATACATGTACCACATGATCTCACTTATTTATGGAACATCATGAACAAAATAAGCTGTTGATCAAAATAGATTCAGAGACCTGGAAGTAGGGATCAGACTAACAAACCTTAGAGGGAAGGGGGGGCGGGAGGCGAAGAGATAAACCAAAGAACTTATATACATATGTGCATAACCAATAGACACAGAGGATAGTTTGGGGAAAGCAGGAGTGAGGGTGGGAGCAGTGAGGAGGGTGTCAATGGGGGACATCTCTAATACTTTCAACAATAAAGATTTAAAAAATTGTAGTTCAAAGAGACACTGTTGTTTTAAGTTTTTAGCAAATATTTAGTTCACATTTTCTTATGGTAAGTGCCTATGCATGGTGTTACAAGATTTACTGATTTCCTGCTTTCATTAATCTTATGGTCTAGTAGGAAAGAAGGAACTATCAAAAAGTTCTCTAAATATGTTAGGGCAAGTAGATAGTGTACATAAAATGGAAAAAAACAAATATATAAAAGCAAGTATATATTTATACCAATTCAAATATAAATTTCACCCAACCCCATAAAACTGATAGAAGAAAACATACGTGATAAGCTCCAAAGCCTTTTGGCAATAATTTGAATTTGACAACAAAAGCAAAAATTAAAAAAGCAAAAATAAGTAGGTCTACATTAAACTAAAAGTACAGCCAAGACAACCATCAACAAAATGAAAAGGCATCTTCTTAAATGGGAGAAAATATTAGCAAATTGCTTACCCAATAAGGAATTAAAATCCAAATTATATAAAGAACTCATATATCTCCAATTAAAAATGGGCAAAATTTCTGAATAGACATTTTTCTAAAGAAGCCATACAGATGGCCAACAGGTACATTAAAAGATGCTCAACATCACCAATCATCAGGAAAATGTAAATCAAAACCACTGTAAGTTATCACCTCAGGCCTGTTAGAATGGCTATGATCAAAAAGACAAGAACTAACAAATGGCAAGAATGTGGAGAAAAGCAAACCCTTGTGCACTGTTGACAGGAATATAAATCGGTGCAACCACTATGGAAAACAGCATGGAGGTTCCTCAAAAAATTAAAAATAGAACTACCATATGATCCAGAAATTCCACTTCTGGGTATTTATCTGAACAAAACAAAAGTACTAATTCAAAAAAGCATATGCACCCCTATTTTCATTGTTTATTGCAGTATTATTTACAATAGCCAAGACTTGAAAACAACCTAAATGCCCGTCAATGGATGAGACAACATGGATGGGCCTGGAGGGTAATATGCTAAGTGAAATAAGTCAGGCAGAGAAAGGCAAATACCATATGATCTCACTTCTATGTTTAATTACACAAACAAACAAAAAACCATCAAGTTCATAGATACAGAGGAAGGACTGGTGGTTGCCAGAGATGAGGGTAAGTGAAATGGGCAAAGTGGGTCCGAAGGTACAAATCGGCAGTTATAAAATAAAAAGACATGGGGATGTAATGTGCAGCTTAGTGACTACAGTTAAAATACTGTATTGCATATTTGAAGGTTGCCAAAGGAGTAGATTTTAAAAGATTTAATCAAAAGAAAAAAAATTTTTAACTAAAATGTCAGGTCATTTCCACAATAAATCTGCTGCCATGGTTTGAAAGGAAATTTTTTTTTTTTTTCGTGAAAAAAAAAATAAAGAGATAGAAATTTTAGAACAAAGTAATAAGGATAGTTTATATACATCTCAGACATCATTTTAAAAAAAGATCCATGAGTTACCTAACTGCACTTTAAATTATTATTATTATTATTTTTGGCCAAAGTCAACTCATTATATATACAACTCTTTACAAATTCATTAAAATTGGATACACCTAAAGTACAGTAAAGGTACGTTAAAGTTAGAAAACCATTTCATTTCTGTTTGAAGAAAAATGCTCTTTGATAAGAGCATATCAAATTGTTGAAAAAAAGAAATTTCATACAACATGTATTAGCCTTTTTATTTCTTTGATTTAAATCCAGCTACTTAGGTTTTCAGAGAAGAGCCGATGAAAATGAAATAATCTTTTCCATAAATCCTAGCCCAAAAGATTTTAGGTAGCTTTCTTTTACAGTAATGCTGAGAAATTATCAAGAGACAAAAATAATAAACTCAAGCATCTACCATGGAACAGGAATAAGAATGAGAAGCTTCCATGAATGAAGTCTGTTTCTTTTCAAGAAGCATGCAGAAAAGTGAACCAACAAAAAAATCAGGCAGTAATAAGAGAGAAGACAGAGATCAGCTTCCCCGTTTCACAATAAAGGGTTTGACAAAAGAACAATTACCTGTAAAATGTATTTTCCATATTTCACCTGTTTTCTAAGTGATAGAACAATAGGGTAGCTGTAAATGATAGGGTGTTGTAAAGAAGATGTAGAAAAAAATAGATTATACATGATATAAAACAGTGGTTATTTACTGAGTATTTAATGCAATTAATATACTCACTTGTTTTCATCCTCCTTAACAGAAATCTGTCTTATTAGGGTATCCACACTCCTCCACTCCCAGCCTTTGAACATTGCTCCCAAGGTCACTGATTCCATCACTAACCTTGAGGGAAATTTCTGATTGATCTGATACACTCATGGAGTTTTATTTTCCCTGTCGGTGACTGGAATGGCTAGGAGTGAGGAGTAATATTCCAGTCAATGAGATGTAAGTATAATTCTAGGAAAAGTTTACTTACTTCTAAAAAGGAAACACTGGAGCCCGGCTGGTGTGGCTCAGTGGTTGAGCATCGACCCATGCACCAAGAGGTCGCCAGTTTGATTCCCGGTCAGGGCACATGCCCAGGTTGTGGGCCGAATCCCCAGTGGGGGGCATGCAGGAGGCAGCCAAAGTTCTCTCTCATCTCTGTTTCTATCTCTCCCTCTCCCTTCTTTTCTCTCTAAAATTAATAACAAAAAAAAATTTTTTTAAAGAAAGTATTGGAAACGATTGTCTCTAGGCATTGTTGATTCAGTAGGAAAAGCCTTGAATTTGGTGCTTGCAATATTGCAAACATAGAGGGATATACCTTTTGATAGAGCTTCTATTACAGTTGCTAAAATGGACAAATGGAAGGAACTTGGGGCTTTAATGACATAACTGTACCATCTTCCACTTTCAGCTGTATAACATAGTACATTTTCTATTTGTTTAAGCTAGTCTGAAATGGAATGCAATTTTACCAATCTAACTAAGCCCACAAACATCTAAGGTAATACATTACATTGGAAAAAATATATACAATATACATGAAAATTAGCCTATATCTATATGTAATAAACACATTTTATTGCCTTTGTGTGGAAAGATCACACAAACATAATGCTGGGATTTGCATTTGCCTGAATTCTTAAAACAGTAGTATTATTAAAACTATTTAAAAATGTTTGTGTTTGAAGTTGGTTCAGTTTATAAGAATGGAAACTATTATTTAAAAGCACACAATTCCCTAAAGGAAATCATTTATTCTCATTTATAAGCAGCATTATTCTTAGACTTTTTTCTTTCTTTCTTTTCAAATTCAACAATGAATTCTTTTCATTGAACATAATCTTCTTGACTAAGGACAGCATTCAGAACTTCTCATGGAAAATATGACTGGATATAAACTGCAACATTGTAGTTTATAGCTAGATTTCAACCACTGTGTTTACTGATGGTGACGCTTAAGCCATGGAAACAGCAAACCTAATGAAACAGAAAAGGAAAAGGGGACAGAAGCAGTTAGATGAGCTTTGCTGTTGTTCTGGTGTTCCATTTTATAGAATTCTCTAGGATTATTGCTAACTGTTCCTTCTTCCTCACTGCATGACCTGATACTCAGTGTTTCTTTGTGACATGCTCTTCTGGGCTACTCATCCTTCAGGATCAGATAACAGGAGTAGTGTCTTCTTCGTTTCTCAGTGTCACTTCTAAATTACGACTTCTTTTTCCTTTCGGAAATCTCTGCTTCAAAACGTTCACTTTAAGATAAGATAAGGTAGCTTGCAACAAGCCAACAATCTAGCTAAGAGCATAGAAAAAGAAATGCAAAGAGCAACTAGAGAAACTAGAAAAGCTGAATATGATAAAAAAAAAAATGAATCTGAATATATGGGAGTTTCTGAGGTTGTAAGAACTTGGGAGTCAGATCCGAAAGAAGTCAGACCCTCAAGAAGATGAAGAGGTGAGTCAAGGGTATGCAGCCATTTTTTTTTTTTTTTTTCTGGAAGTTTTCACAAATTCTGGGTATGCGGCAAGGGTCTGAGGAGATGGGCAGTGAGCCCAGGAAGAGGGATTATACTAAAAGGCACAGAAGACAGCTGAGCTTTGGCAGTGCCAAAGGGCTACGGAGACAAAAATAAGTGTCAGGAGCTTGGTGGAAAAGGAGGGCACCTAAGCCCAATTCTCATCTCATTTTACCTTCAAGATTTCTACTGAGTTCTGAAACTGTAGGATACCAAAGCTATAAAGCCAAACAGAAAACCTTAGAGAGCAAAGTAAAAATGTTGGAAGTCTTGTGTTACTGGAGAGACAAGACATAGAGTTCAGTAAGTTTATGTAGATGTTCTTCATCAAATAGTGAAAGTTTCCCTACACTCTGAGACTTCTGAGAATCTTTATAATGAATGGATGTAGAATTTTGAGAAATGCTTTTTATACATGGATTGATATAATCATTTAATTTTTCTTCTTTTGCCTGTTAATATGGCAGATTATATTGATTTTTTAAATATTGAACCAGCTTTGCATCCCTGAATAAACGCATCAGGCTATATCAGTATTTTTCTTTATTACTATATAATATATAATAATATATCATATATTACTGAATTCACTTGTTAATATTTTGCTGAGGGTTTTGCATTTGTATTATTCACAAAAATTGGCAGGTAGATTTGTTTTTTGTATTGTTTTTGTCTGGTTTTGATATCAGGGTAATATTGGTCTCATAAAAGGTATTGGACATTTTCCTCTTCTCCTGGATTTTTTGGAAGCGATTTGGTATTTATTCTTTAAATTTTTGAAGAATTATCCAGTGAAACTACCTCTACATAGAGATTTCCTTTTAAGGACTTTTTAATTATGACTGTAATTTCTTTCATTGTTATGGCACTACTCAAAGTTTCTTATTTTTATTTATTTATTTATTTATTTATTTATTTATTTATTTATTTATTTATTTATTTATTTATTTAATGTTGGATGAGTAATGATAGTTTGTGCTTCAGGAGGAATTGGTCTATTTTAACTAAATTGACAAATTAGGTGTATAGAGTTGTTTTCAGTTTACTCTCAATAACTGATATCTGCAGGGTCTGTAATGACATTGTTTCATTCCTGATATAGGTTCTTTGCGCCTTCCATTGCTTTCTTTGTCAGTCCTGCTAGAAGTTTACATCGATTTTATTTTATTTGATATTTTTAAACAACCAAACGTTTGTTTCACTCATTTCATCTTTTATTTTCTTGTTTTAGAATTCAGTCAATTGATATCTGCTCTGTATCATTTCCTGGCTCTTCTTTTTCTATGTTCTTAAGTGAGAGTGTAGATTATACATTTGAGACAGTTCTTCTCTTACAATAGATGGATTAAGTGACACACTTTCTTTCTTTTTAGACAATAGAGAATAGGCAAGAGTTATTTTTAAATGTTTATTTATTGATTTTACAGAGAAGAAAGGAGAGAGAGAGAAATATTGATTTGTTGTTCCCCTTATTTATGCATTCATTGGTTGACTCTTTTATGTGCCCTGACCAGGGGATCGAACCTGCAACCTTGGAATATCAGGACGACACTCCAACCAGTTGAGCTACCTGGCCAGGGTGAATTATTTTATTTTTATAGAAAGATTTTCAAAGCAACTCTTTCAACAAATAGACACCAACATTCTAACTCTAAAAGTGCTATTATAATTTTAGATACAAAATAGAAATTTGAAATAGTTTAACTGATACAACTGCCATTTAAGTACACTCTATTGAAATATTAGAGAACGCCTACTCTATTCAGGACACTCTTGAATATAATTATTTCTGCCTTTAAAAAAACTGTTATTAACTTGTGTTTGTTCTACCGCCAAATTACATTTATCCATTTTTCTCTTTATTCATTTTTCTATTAATGTCACTCATATAAAAATCTGCAGTACCTTTCTAATGGCTTCCACTGCTTCCATACAGTTTTCCCCACAAAGCAGTAAGAGTGTTTTTGTTTCTGTTTTTAAACAGGGGGATGCAATTGGGTTATATCACTTCTTTGCCTTAATCTTGCTAATGAATTTTATTGCATGTAAAACAAAATCCAGTCACCATCCTATGATCTAAAGAGACATCCATAATCTGGATCTTTTCTTCCTTTCAGAATTAATCTCTTAACATTTCCCCCTTATTTTTATTTCTCACACATGGAAAGTTCTTTTAATCTGTTGTTCCCTGTGCTAGGGAAAGCACACAGCATTACTGGAATCAGAGACATGTAATAATTCAATTTATGCCTTCTCTTATTGTGGAATATTGAGCAAGTAGCTTAGGCACTAAGATACTTACTTTCATTATTTAAAAAATAAAATACCATAGCACTAACAAAATGCACCTCATGGGTCTACTGTGGAGATTAAAGTTATTGTATAGGTTTTAAAAAAAAATCTGGCAGATGATAGAATGTCTAGACCAGCATGTGGTAATAATTTCACAGATGTAAACATACACTGAACTTCCAGTAACAGATAAAAATCAATGAAATATTTATCCCATTTTATAACAGCAGAATGATTAACTGTGAAATTAATTGCTACAAATGTTCTAATATCATTTTGTTATATATTAATATTGGAGTAAAGTGAGGGAGAGGGAAAGAGAGAGAAAAAGAGAGAGATAGAAAGATGAGACATTTCTAAATATGCTCTTGGGATAGTCAGATAAAATATCCTGCCTATATAATAGATGCTCAATAACTACATAGTGTTAAAATATGATTTTGTCTTATCCTCCTATTATTACCAAAACTTCTCTCTTTTTAGTAAACATGGACACTTAAAAATAAAACTATTTGTATTGTAAAAATTACCCATTAAAGGATACTCATTTCCTTTTGAATTGTCCAGGAAAAATACAGATTTGTATTTTAAATCACCCACTGTGAAATCAAGCTCTGATCAAATTCTACTTTTGAGAGAACAAAAAGTTATGATAATGTTCTGATTAAATATCTGTATTTAAGTTTTCTAACTTAATATAACTATTCTTTTGTCATCTTTCTTTAACTTTAGAATGATAGTAACTGGTATTAAGCAAAATGCATGTCTAAAAGCAATATATTTTCAGCAATGCATTATGCCATAATTTTAAAAGTTATGGTTTTATCATTGAATGAGCTGAATCTGTATTTGTTCAATGTAAGGGTCAGAAAATTTTCTGAATTGGTTTTTATTTTGGTTAATAGGACTACCAAAAATGAATTCTGTCTTCTAAAGATGATACTGTGAGGGAATATTGCTACATTCATTCTGATTATGTTTATTTAGAACTATGTAAGCAATACTACTTAACAATTTTAAACAATTCAAGATCAACATCGTGTTCCTCACTTGAATTTCAATAAGATCAAATAAAGAATGGTTTAATAATGTGCAGACACTAGCGGTTTTTCACAGAAATAATATGACTATTTGGAGAGTTAAAACTCATACATTTTATACATCTCAAGATGTAATTTTAATATTCTCAAGGATCATATAGATGTTGCACAGCAAACTTATTCTGCAGATTTGTTTTTTCTATTATTTTAGCAGTCATACAGTGGATTGGTAACATTCATAAAAAAAGATTATAATTTCTATTTCAATTTTTTTCTTTAATTCTATTAGTTTGTACTTTCCAGACAATGTTTAAAATACAGTGGTAAAAGCAGGGATCATTAATATATCTAATGATCATATTTCTGGTATTATACTACTAAATATTATAGTTAGTAATTAGTGTCCAGAAATCATTAAAAGTGAAGAATGTCTAATGCTTTCACCGGTATACAAAAGAGGTCACTTTCTCCCCATTTCCACCTTTAGTCCAGTGTTTTGTGTTTTCAGATTCAGGAGTCTGTATTGTATTGTATTGTACCTTACCAACAGAGCCAGATAGTCCATTCGGGGAGGAGTTAGAAGAGAAGGCTTGTGATTCAAGACAAAACCCCTCCGCATAATTACAGATAACTCCTTTCCATATGTTTCATATTACCATCCTATTCTTTAGAACTTCATTTTGAGTGTACACTGCCTGGTAAATTCCTCAGACAAAATTTTCATTGTGCAGTATCCTGGTTTTTGCATCTGTGGGACCTAGCTCTCTGTGCACCAGTTCAGCCAACATCTCAGTACCTTCTGTTCAGCACAGTCCTCCTTCCAAATAATCCATTTCTGATTTTAAAGAGTGACTTATGGCGACAATGTTTTATCCAGAAGGAGGGTCTTCTTATTGGAAATGCTATTTTTGCCACTGGCAAATGTTTTAAAACAGGTGGCCATCTACTCCACTTATACAATAGTTCTTAACGGCAAAAAGGGGAAGCTCTCTAAGAAGAGGTGAGGGTGTTTGTATATCTCAAGCATGCTTGAATCAATTTCTGAATTATAGCTTAGCTGTTTTTATGATTTTCATTTATTCTTAGACCAAAGTAAATACTGAATGGATATTACACATAGCTAAATAATAAAAATGAGTTATTAGATTTTGAAACTGTCTTAAGTGAAAAAGACAATAGATGTGATATTCCTTTCAAGTCAAGTATAAAACTGAAAGCAACAACTGAACAAACAAGACAAATAAACAACAAACAAAAACTCATAGACACAGAAAACATTATGGTGGTTACCAGAGGGAAGCAGGGGTAATAAAGGGTAAAGGAGGTCAAATATACAGTGACGGAAGGAGATTTGACTTTGGGTGGTAAACACACAATGCAATATACAGACAATGTATTATGGAATTATACATGTGAAACCTATATAATTTTATTGATTGATGTCATCCCAATAAATTTAATTAAAACATTTTTGAAGTCACAGTTAAGCTGAAAAATAAGAAAACAAAGCAAGTATATACAAGAGTTTGGGTTTTTATTAGAAGTCTATGTTGGCTAATGTTGAAAAATCATCATAAAGAAAAAGGGTGCATCTGGGGAAAATAATCTGTGAAAAATATTTATGTACACGGCAAGTCTATTTCAATAGTATTGCTATTTATTGAGGGTTAACAGAGTAAGAATTAGGATTCCAGTTGTTGTTAAGGATAAATACTCTTTATTTTACTTTTGATGTGACTAGAACATTTCTCCTATCTTAATTATAATGGTTGTGATCTGACTCTACAATGTCAACAAAATAAGAAGCATTGAGGTTTAGCCTGTTGCTCTATTTGCCAGACTTCACTGTAAATCTCCCTGTGCAGCCATCTCATTGCGTTTGGACTATGAACGCATTTTCACTCCTGCACCCTGACTGCAAAACAGTAATCTCCTAAATTAGAAAATAAACACTTGCAGCTGTAAAACACTGAAATCCTTTAAAAGTATATATGCAAAGCTGGCACTTAAACACAATTATAATTAACATGCTATATTTTTAGACCAGTAATGATGAACTAGATAATTAAAACAATGCACTTTATGGATAGAAATAAGTATGATATAAAAGTGAGAATTAAATATATATATATATATATATATATATATATATATATATATATATATTTATTTATTTATTTATTTCTCATTCCAAAGTTTTACAAGAAAAATTTTTCCCCTCTTGGAAACTGAATGTTTACTGTTGTAGTAAAATTTACTACATTTTTGTGAATCTCCACCTGGCATCAGTTTCTAAAAATTATTGTCCTGTATCGTTACCATGAACAGTCAGTTGTAGTGCCAGGGAGTCTCCCCAGTTGGCTAGATGGTGCCAGGTGAGGTCCTTAAACTGAGCACACCAAAAGCTACAAGTATGACTGGATAAAACCGAAGCACCTAAGAGCTAGAAAGATGAATTGACAGGGCCTGAGTGGGCTAAAATCTAGCAAGATAATTGGATAGAAAAAAAAGCCCTCCCTACCTATCCATATAAGAATCTTGGCTTCAGCAGGAAGTAGAGATAGTCTGTGAGATAGGAGTCCACCATTCTTCCAGGTCATGTGGCACCTGAATAAACTATCTTTCCTTTTGCACCAGCACCTGCCTCGTGAATTTGGCTTTTGCTGCCATAGGTTGCCAAACCAAAATTTTTCAGTTATAATTTTTGGTGACTCCACTGGGACAGTGTGGACCTGGGTAAGTCCAGAGGGCCCAGGCTCAGGTTCCAGCTGCCTGTGGCAGGCTGACTCTAGAGCGGATTGTGGGAATTTCCTAGTAGCTGCCAAGAGTTTTTCTTGATGAATTTCCCTGCATTCTTTCTCAAGGTATCAGCTGCCTGAAGCACTTGGCTGGTGACAGGAAACAGGTTTGTGGGGAGCAGACAGATTCCAAGACTGGGTAAGTCAAACTGGCATGCCCATTGGCGGTCCTCTATCCCTGCCATTTGGGCTTTGTGCCACTTGAGGTTTATGTCACTGGTACTGTGTGCCACTTGGGCTTTGTGACATTTGGGTCCAGTTAAAACCACTTGTGGTATCCATTGGCAGGAGATAAGATACTAAGACTTGCTTGTGAGCACTCATTTGGGATAATGGAATTAAGGATCTAAGTTTTGTTCATATGTTCTCACTTTGTCTGGGATCTTCCTATGATTATGGTTTGGGGTTTGTACTTTTGTGCCATCAGGGATTGTTCTGTTTTGACCCCTAAAGGGAGCCCACTGGGCCAAATTTTAGCAGATTGGTCCATGCACAGCTATGATCCAATGACTAAGAAGAAATTGGTTTTCTATTGTAACACTGCTTGGCCTATGTATACCTTAGACTATGGGGAGGGGGAATGGCCCCTAAATGATTCCCTAAATAACTATACCATCATACAGTTGGAATTGTCTTGCCAATGGTCAGGGAAATGGGATGCAACCCCTTAGGTCCAGGCATTTATGTCTAAGGATCTGGCAAAGAAAGGGAACAAACTAATGATGCAGAGAAGAGAATTGGCTTCAAAACCCCTCCCTGATAGTAAGATACAGCAAGGAAAGAAAAATTAAGAGATGAGTCTTTAATGCCCTAAACCTGGTGGACTCAGGATTAGCAGCAGAAAAATATCCCCTGCCACCACCCCTGCTGCTAGATACCCTTGAGATAGAGTCCAGAGGAGTGACAGTCCTCCCCTTATGATGAAGGAATGGTCTTCTCCTTGAAAACCTGGCAGGGCACCCAGTTTGTCCAGAGAGCATCCCTATCTGGAGCAGGACAAGTTCCTTTGAGGTGTACCCTATAGGAAGAATAAACCAGGAAGGCTAGCTCGCTGGTTACCATTGGGCCCATAATTCATTTTATACTTCAGATTTACTGAGTTGTAAGAATGCCAATAGGGAGAATCCTCAGTAAATGGCAGATTTTATCACCTCCATTTTTGCTACTCGTTATCCAAACTGGGCAGACATACAGGCTCTCCTTAACATTCTGCCAACAGCAGATGAAAGATGGCTAGTTATAAATAAGGCTAATGAAGAAGCTCATCATCTCCATTAAGAGAATTCCAATGGGACCCCCAACCCAGCTGGGGCAATTCTCTTGACAGAGACCAACTGGAACATGAATAGTGGGATCCTAGCCTCCCTAGAACATGACAAAAAGTGCATACTGGAAGGGCTTTAGAAAGGGGTGCTAAACAAAAGAGATTGAATATGATACAGGTTGTTCAATAGAAATCAAACAAAGATCCGTCTGAATTTTTAGAAGGGATCTACCAGGCCTATTGAAAGCACACTGATGCTGACCCACAGGCACCAGATAATGTCTGGGTGGTAAACATGACTTTTATTTGGCAAAGTGCTCCAGTTATGAGAAGGAAGCTCCAACATTTAGAAAGAGCATTGGAAATAAATCAGTCTCAACTGGTGGGCATAGTGTTTAAAGTTTACCATGCCTGGGAAACAAGGAAATTAAAGCAGGTCACCGTTTGTGTGTGTGTGTGTGTGTGTGTTGTTGTTTTTTTTTTAGAAATAATGCAGAGAAGCCAGAAGGAGAGGTGGGTCCAAAAAGGAAAAGGGAAAGACCCACTAGATACCAATCAATATGTCTATTGCAAAGAGGAAGGCCATTGGAGAAAGGACTGCCCGGAACTCCAAAAGAAAAAGGATAGAGACCTGCACCACAGAAAGTCTTAAAATCAGGATTGGTTCAGCCATGCCAGTCTCCCTGTAATGGCCTCATTTCACTGGTAAAAGAGCCTCACGCTTATGGGTATTGATTTGTATTTGCCTTAGAATGGCAGGACTCAGAAACTTTTATTTATTTATTTATTTATTTATTTATTTATTTATTTATTTTTCTTTATTGATTTTTAGAGAAGGAGAGAGAGATAGAAACATTGATGAGAGAGAACATTGATTGAGGACTCAGAAACTTAAGTAAGAATCCCCTGACCATATATGGGGAAATGTTAATGGGGAATTTGGGGAATGTTCAGTTGAAACTGGGAATTTTTCTGCAATGTGTACATGACTTGCTGATGACTGTCAATACTTACAAAGACTGTTTGCTCAGCACCATCACGGTCCTGAATTATTTGGATGTAACTATCGCCTCAGGGGCCCAGATTTATAAACAGGAGGTGGCATACCTGGGATTCCAACTGAAACAGGGCACCAGGAGATTGATGGCTGATAAGCCATCACAACAATAAAATTCCCAGAGAGCCAGAGGCAGCTTCGTGGATTCTTAGGAATTGCAAGGTTTTGCTGGATTTGGATTCCAGACTTTGGCCTTATCACAAAAGCATTGTACAATTCTTTCCACTTCTTGGGGCTTTAATTCTTAGCTGGATTTGTCAGAATTTAAACCTCATTACACAGAAGGAGATGAGGAACGGGCCCATGAATGAGGATTCTCTAACACTGACCCTAATTCCATATGGAAGATCAATACTCATGGTATGACCTTACTCACTGAAGCTGTAGGAGGGAACCCACTATGTAAGGGATGCTTTAATGAACCTCATTAGACTATATTTGAAGGGCCCCCATTTGCAAAGGATCATTCAGAAGATTATGGAACCTGTCAGATATGTACAAAAAGTAATCCAGAGAGAGCACCACTACAGGAAAGGGAGTACAGTCTAAAGGGAGATGCCCATGTGAGGACTGGCAAGTTGACTTTACACAGATGCCTAAAACCATAGGAAACTTTAAATTTATATGATACTGATGCACAAACATGAAATGATCTAAAAGAACAAATATCTACTTGAAAGAATGGTTCTTAATATGATAAATTGAACCAGCAATTTAATAGGGAATGTATAGACTACTCAAAACATGGAGACAAAGCTAAATACCTATCTAATACCACACATAAAAATGAACTGCAGATTGATCAAAGACCTAATGTGAAAGATAAAATTATAATGTTTATTGAAAAATGAGTACAAGAATATCTACTCTGGATCATAATTTTTAAACAAATTTTTAAATATACAAATTATTATAAAATAGACAAGTTTAATTAAGTCATAATTATTCTGTTCAATTAAAACACCACTACCAAATTTATAGAGCAGATATAATAGGAGAAATTACTTTCAATGTTAGATGTATAAATATAAATATGTATATATAACATAACATATATTATATATACATGATATTATATTACATTTTCTATGCCAATCAAAAGAAAAAAAAATTTTACATGGGAAAATAGGATAGAGTTGTAGAAAGGCAAGTGCAGAAGAGGATTCTTTTTTAAAATAACAATAAAAATATGTGGAAATAAGTTCAAAAGTATTATTCAGAGAAATGAATGTTAAATAATTAAATTACAATAGGTAAATATAGAACCTGTAGTGCAAAAATTAAATAAAAAATTATTTGGCCCTGGCCGGTTTGGCTCAGCGGTTAGAGCGTTGGCCCACAGATCAGAGAGACCCGGGTTCGGTTCCCCCTGAGGGCATGTACCTCGGTTGCAGTTTGTCCCTGGCCCCAGTTGGGGTTGTGTGGGTGGCAACCAGTCGATGTGTCTCTCTCACATTGATGTTTCTCTCTCTCTCTTCCTTACTCTCTCCCTCCCACTCTATCTGAAGATAAATGTAAAAATCTCTTTGGGTGAGGATAAAAAAAAAGAAAAAAAATTATTTGACAAACAATGTAAAAAAGTTGAGGATGTTAAATTGTATTTTCTAATCTGGATGATTAAAAGAATGATATTATGGTTGAGTGATGTATAGACACTTGGGAAAGAACAAGTTTGTTCAGTCTAACGTACTGCTTGAACAAAATATGTTGCTATCAAACTGTGCAATTGGAAGCATAGTTTCAAAACTCCTACCTAGGGGCTCTGAGATGAAAGTCATCTGTAAAGAGGTGGCAGTTAAAGTCAGGAGACTAGATAAAATTACACATGAATAGAGTAATGAGAAAAACAAACCACAAGACCTTAAAAACAACAACAACAACAACAACAAAATCTGACCTAACTTTTCCAGCTTCAGCTTTGGGTGTAGGCCTGAAGTTCTTTAGATCATGCTAATGTTGATGAATTTGGACATCAGTCAGTCTTGTCTATATAAAGTGTTTTAGTTCTAATATACATGCCAGAGATGTTTTCATGAGAAGTTATTTCTAAATTTTTCAAATGACATTGCACTTACCTTCAAATGTTATTATTTCTGATTCTGAGCTCTTGTTGTACTTTAGATGATTGATATTGGAACATCATTATATTGATTTTTTTAAAACTAATTGATGTATTATCATATTTGGATTACAACTAGACTAACTGGAAATGAAGCAAATTTTAAAAAGCTGACTAGCAAGAGTAGAATTAAGGTTCCTGATTTTATTTAATATGATTCATGAAAAAAAAAAAGAAAAAATAATCAAAAATTATCATGAAAGTCATATGTGATATAAGCTTTGGACGATTTTTATATGGAAAGGTATCAAGGTTTCAACTCCAATTCACAAGTCAAGAAAATTTCATTTATTTCCACTTGCTTTGTAGTTTTTGTTCATCTTATACTTAGCATTGATTTTTTAAAGAATTTCTCCTTTAAGTGTTTTCTCAAGCATTACTTTAATATCCTTGGAAGTCAGCTCAGAGAAAAAACAGTTGTGGTGAAATTGTGTGAAGTGGACCTTCAAAGCAGATGCGTTAAATGACAGAATTCAACTTTTTTTTTTATTGGCCATGTTTGTTTAATTAATTTTGATATTAGACTAATGCCTGTCTCAAATATAGTATATATCAAGTATTTTTGACAACAGAATAGTCATTGTGAATTGTGTATACAGTGTGCAACCAAATTCAGAACTATGAAGGAAGACAGCACGAAGTAAATGCATATGTGTGATTAAAAATGCTTTCTCAGACTTTCTTAGAGTTGCAGGTTTTAATATTAAATGCATAATCTGTGTTGATATCAGGGATGTGGTTATAGTAAGGAAATATGGAAAGGTACTAGTGAAGGCATTATGGCAGGTATATTGATAAAATGTGATGACATATGGCCATTAAAATAATGCAGAGGAGAATATTAATTGTAAAAATATTGAACTTACATTGTTAATGAAAGTACGGTTATTTAATACTAATTCCAATTCAAGATGACTAATTGAATCTGTGAATGCTCCTTCCAAAATGTGAAAAAATGAAAACAAATTAGTTCAGCATTGGAAGCAAAACAATGCACCTAGCAAGGAATGAGGAGACTCTTCCAGACAATGGGCTGCCTGAAGTCCCTAAGAAAGAAACCAGCAGTCCGGAGGATTGTGGCCTTACTTTCCCTGCTGAAACTCTGGAGCCAGGGGCCCTGTAATCGACATCTGTATTTCCAGACATTCCCAGGTAAGCTAAGGAAGTACTCTGTTCTCCATTGTCCTATACTGGAGAACTAACCAGTCGAATTTATAGATCTGATCAGATTGGTAACACATACAATAAAAGCAAACATCTAGAAACAAAGGCTACAAACTAAATGAACAGTTTTAATTCTCAAGGCAAAAGAATAAACTAGAAAGCAGGAGAAAATGCTAAAATAATTATAATTGCTAATTAATGTTCTCAGAGACTTTCAAATAGCCATCTTGCCCATAAATGGGAAAATCTTCTCAGAAGAATAAATAGTGCAGATTTGGAAACTAAACATATGATTGTTAAAATTATGGAAGTAATATTTCTTTATAAAAGTCCTGACTCTAGCCCGGCCAGTGTAGCTCAGTGGTTGAGCATCCACCCATGCACCGAGAGGTCACCTGTCTGATTCCTGGTCAGGGCACATGCCCAGGTCGTGGGCCCTATCCCCCGTGGGGGACATGCAGGAGGCGGCCAATAGATGTTCTCTCTCATCGATGTTTCTTTCTCTCACTCCCTCTCCCTTCCTCTCTCTCTAAAATCAATAAAGTAAAAATATTTTTTAAAAAATGTCCTGACTCTAATAAATAATACAGTTGAACATTTAAAAATATAATGTGTAAAAAAAAGTAAAGCTCAAAGTAAAGAATTCTCCAAGAATGCAGAATAGAAACAAAAAGAGAGCGGCATGTGGAGTAAGTGTTTATAAATATGGGTGTTAAAGGCTCAAATTCCAACACACTTCCTGTTAGCAGCTTTTGAAAGACAGAAGATACAAATGACAAGAGGATAGAAAATAAAGAAATAATTAAGAAGAAAATACTCAGGTGCTACAAAAAGACCAAAAGGACCCCTTAAATATCAAATAGAAACATTAATAAATTATTCTTATTTTGCTAAATCCAGGTACAATCTCAGAACTCCACAGATAAAAAGAAAATTTATGGAGCTTGTATATACTTTGGTAAGTGTTTATATAAATAAAAATTTTAAGAAAATATACAAAAAGGAGTGCCAGATAATCGATGAATAGTGAAATTACAGTTAGTAATAGGTTTTCATTGTAAATTAATGTATTAAAGCTTCACAAAATTATAAGACAAATTTCTACCACAAAGCTTTCTATTTCCATCTCTTTAAAATGTTCCCTCATGCCCCTTTTCAGTTGGCCTGATCCCAATCTCTGACCATAGGACATCACTGATCTTTTTATTTTTTTTCGTTTTTAAAGTTAGTTTACCTTCTAGAATTCCACATAAATTGAGCATACAATATATACTCTTTTGTGTCTGAATTTTTTCATTCAACATGGTATTTTTAAATGCCTCACTACAGTATCATATTTCAGTAGTTCAATTTCAGAATTTTAAACATATATTTCATTGAATATACCATAGTTTGTTTATTCATTCAACTGTTAATGGATATTTGAGTTCTTCCCAGTTTTGAGGTCTTATAAATTAATTGAGCTGCTAGAAAAATTATTTTGCAAGACACTTTCTGGACTAATACTTTAACATCTTAGATATTCATTATTTTAGGAGTGGAATTGCTGACGCATGGTAAGTTCATGCTAAATTATATAAGTAACTTTCAAAATGTTTTAAAAACAAACAGGAGTCCCATTTGCTTCATAGCTTCACCAACACTTGCTATCATCAGTACCTTTTAATTTTAGGAAATCCAGTAAGTGTTTAGAAGTATCATTTCATTTTTAATTTGCATTTTTCTAATAACTATTGAAGCTAATCATCTTTTATGTGTTTCATGGGATTTTCTTATCTTCGTTTTTAAAGTATAAGTAAAAATTTTTATTCATTTATAATTGAGTCATGCATCTTTTCTTATTGAATTGTAAGAGTTCTTATTATATTTGAGTGGAAATGCTTTGATATATATGTATACTTAATAAATATTAAATATAAAATGAATATTAAATGTATAATGAATGTTAAATATATGATACAGTATTTGAAAATATAAAATGTGAAGTATGTATGCATTTTTCATACCAAGGGTATCTTACAAACAAAATATTTTTTAGTTTAAGTTCAATCTAACATCTTAAAAATAATTATTTTTGGTGTCCTGTTTATGAAATATGTGCTTATCATAAAGTCACATATAGTCCCTCTTATGAGATACATAGTGTTGGCTTTATGTTTAGGTGGATAGTTCACTTTATGTTAATTTTTTATGTATGGTGTGAAATATGAGTTGGGGTTTATTCTTTCCATGTTGGTATATAGATATCCCAGCACCATTTTTTAAAAGACTACCCTTTCCACATGAAATTCCTTTGGTAATTTTGTCAAAAATCAATTGAGAATATATGTGAGGACCCACTTCTGAACTCTTTTCTTAAAATATGTTTTTATTGATTTTTTTTAGAGAGAGAGGAAGGAAGAGAGAGATACAAACATCGATGTGAGAGAGATACATTGATCAGCTGCCTCCTGGGATTAGCACATCCCCCCTGGGAATCGAGCCAGCAACCCGGGCATGTGCTCTGACTGGGAATCAAACCAGGACCTCTCAGTCCATGGGACAATGTTCAATCCACTGAGCCACACTGGCTGGGCTGAACTCTTTTTTTTACTGTCTCATTGCTCTATGTTTATAATTGCCAAAATGAATTGATCTCTGTTGCCTTATAGGAAGTATTGAAATTATATATTGAAGTATTGAAAGTATTGAAGCCTCTAACTTTGTTCTTTTCCAAATTGTTTTGGCTATTCTATACCATTTGCATTGTTACCTAAGTTATAAAACTAGCCTGTTAATTTCCATTTTAAAAAATGTGATCTATAGATCAATTTAAGGAGAACTGACATCTTAGCAACATTTAGTCTTCCAATCCACATTCATTGTATCTCTCTCAATGTATTGGTATATTTTTTGTTTCCTCTAGTCATGTTATTTATTTATTTATTTATTTATTTATTTATTTATTATTATTTTTTAATCTTTACCTGAGGATATTTTTCTACTTATCTTCAGATAGAGTGGGAGGGAGGGAGAGAGAGAAGAGAGAGAGAAACATCGACATGAGAGAGACACATTGACTGGTTGCCTCTTGCATGACCTTGACCAGGGCCGGGATGGAACCTTAACTGAGGTATGTGCCCTTGATCAGAATCGAACCTGTGACTCTTTGGTCCACAGGTGGACGCTCTAACCACTGGGCCAAACCAGCTAGGGCATGTTTTTTATTTTTATGTAAAAAATCTTGTATATATTGTGCTAAATTATTTCCTAAGTATTTTATGTATTTTAAATAATATGTTAAGTTTCATCATTCAATTAATTGCTCATTGTTAGTACAATAGTATGTAGAAATATATAGGTTATAGTGCAATAATAAATAAAAATGCAATTGATTTTTGTGTATTGATATTTATCAGGCAACCTTGCTAAATTCACTTACTAGTTCTAAGAATTTTTTTGTAGATTCATTAGGATTTTCTATGCTCAAGATTATATCAGAGTTTTACTTTGTTTTCAATATATATACTTTTATTATTTTATTGCCTTACTGAGCTGATCAGGCCTTCAATAAAATGGTTGAAGAGAAATTGAAAGATCAAACTTGCCTTGTTTCATATTTTACATAGAAATTTCTCATTTTTTTAAGACTAAGTATTTGGTTTGCTACTGTTTTTTGTATATGCCTTTTTAATTAGGTTTTATTTTTAATTTGTTGAGAAATTTTCATTAAAAACGTTGACCTGCCCTGGCCGGTTTGGCTCAGCGGTTAGAGCGTCAGCCTGCGGTCCAGAGAGACCCGGGTTTGGTTCCCGCTAAGGGCACATATCTTGGTTGCAGTTTGTCCCCAGCTCTGGTTGGGTCGTGCGAGTGGCAACCACTCAATGTGTCCCTTTCACGTCGATGTTTCTCTCTCTCTCTCTCTTCCTCTCTCTCCCTCCCACTCTATCTGAACAAAAAAACGGAAAAATGTCCTTGGGTGAGGATAAAAAAAATAAATAAATAAAAAAATAAAAATAAAAAATAGAAACGTTGACCTTATTAAGTGATTTTACTCTACATATATAGAGATTATATAATTTTTTATTATTCTCCTAATAATATAAATCATTAACATAATTATGTTAAAAGACTTTATGAAAAGTCTATAGTAAAATCTCCCCTTTCATTTATAATAATATTAATTTTGATCTTTTCTTTTTCTTGATTCTCAAGCTAAGGTTTCATAAATTTTAATTACTTTAAAAGAAACAGTTTCTACCATCACTAATATTCTGTTTGTCCATATCTTCTTTCATTAACTTTCACGCCTATAATTTTTATTTCTTCCATTCGGTATATTTTGAATTTATGTTTAGTATTCTTTTTGTTAATTATTAAGGACAAAGTTTAAATAATTTAAATTATTTTTTGTTTAACATGTGTTTAATACTATATATATATCTTCAGATAGAGTGGGAGGGAGAGAGAGAGAGAGAGAGAGAGAGAAAGAGAGAAGGAGGGAGAAAGAAACATCAATGTGAGAGAGACATATCAATTGGTTGCCTCCTGTATGACCCCGACCAGGGTCGGGGAAGAACCTCAACTGACGAATGCACCCTTGACAGGAATCAAACCCATGACTCATTGGTTCGGCAAAATGACGCTCTAACTGCTGAACCAAACCAGCCAGGGCTAATACTATACATTTTATTTTTAATACTGCTTTAGCAACATCCCATGGATTTTGTTGATTATTCTGTATTACTTATTCAAAATTTTTAGTAGGAAAGTTAAGCAAAATATACTTTGAGACTTTAAAGAAAACAGAAAAAGACATAGATGCATTAAAAAAACAACAACACACACACACAAAAACAATAAGAACATGGAACTTAGAACATTAAATGCCAATAGGAATTCTAAGACTTCCTAAATAGAATAAGAATGAAATGGAGGGTAGAAAAGAAAATAATTTTTGCAACATTCATAGTCTAGAGGTGAACCACTGAATAAAGCAAGGAAGGACCCCCACAAAGAAGCTATCACAATAATACCCCAGATGAAATTCTAGGTCAAGGCTAAGGCTCAGAGGGGAAAAAAGAGATTGACAACGGAGTCCTTTACAAAGAAGAACAGAATCACCTTCTAGTTTGCCTGATACCTTCAATGTTTGTTTTTATTCACTTACATTATTATCATCGTATTTGCTCAGCATTTATTTTTGCATGTCAGATCTTCATTCTTATTTTATTTTTCTTCTTTGAGGACATCCTCCAAAAGTTATTTTAATATTTTCGTCTGAAAATATATCCTATCCTTTAGAACAGTGGGTTCTTAAAGTGGGTTCTGGGAATCCCTGAGACCATTTTAGGAAACTTCTCACTGTTTTCTCACATTTTGTTTCATTGTGTCATCATCTGAACTAACAGGACAAAAGCAGTGATGAGGATGCCTTGGCAAAAATCAAGGCATTGACACTAAATTGTTTTAGAAGCCATTGTATTCTTCACCATCATATACTGCTATATGTATTAAATGTTAAATTCACTTTAAAATGTCCTTGATGAAGAATTAAATTGTGAGCTAAACTTTCTTTTGAAACTAAAAAAATGGGCATAATGTGTTAAAAATAAGGCATTTAACAAACAAAGATAAAGAGAATAGAAGAGGATAAAATGGAAATAAAACTTTAAGATTTAGAGAGTAGATAGATATTTAGTAACCCCTTCAGAAATCAGTTTTCAATCATTCCTTTTCTTTTATGGCCTCAGTGGTTTTGAAGAGAATTGGTCAGCAATTTTGTAGAATGACCCTTGGGTATGACTCATGTGCTGTTTTCTCATGGTTACTAAATTCTTGTTTCGTTTTTTTTTATCCTCACCCAAGGACATTTTTCCATTTTTTGTTCAGATAGAGTGGGAGGGAGAGCGAGGAAGAGAGAGAGAGAGAGAAACATCGACGTGAAAGGGACACATCGAGTGGCTGCCACCTGCACGACCAACCAGGGCCGGGGACAAACTGCAACCGAGGTACATGCCCTTAGCGGGAACCGAACCCGGGTCTCTCTGGACCGCAGGACGAACACTCTAACTGCTGAGCCAAACCAGCCAGGGCTAATTAGAATTTTATTGTAAGAAAGATCTGTCTTTATTCCACAATTTATGTTTGACTGATTCAATTTTTTAATATTAATATAGACTTATGTCTAATTACTTTATTCTATGGGTTGCCATTTGAACCTTAGCATTATTTATTTTGTTGCTACAATTGTCCCAGGTTTTGTCAATTGTGACTTCATATTAGCTCCTGTGTCCTTTAGACATGCCTCCATCATTTTGGGACACATCTCTGCTTCTTGGTACTATATATTAATCTCATTTTGTGTGTGTCTCTGACCAAGCCCTGGCATAATTTCTCCAAAGAATCCTGCTTTCTTTTATTAGAGAATTGTACTGGGTACTATATATGTTCATAGCTACTGAGCAATGCCTTCTTGGCCCTCTCCGTGAACGGAATTAGGAAATATATGTGAGCTCAGGTACATTAACACATGCATATGTACACATCTACACTTATCTCTCAATCCATCTATAGATAGATAGACAGATTAGATAGATAGACAGATAGATAGACAGATAGACAGTTAGATAGATAGATAGATAGATAGATAGATAGATAGATAGATAGATAGACAGATAGATAGATGATAGATAGACCAAGTTAGATCAACAATGAATTTCTCTGAATATCTCCAATGACTATCCAATACCATAAATTTCATTCTAACCTTCCCCCTTTTCCTATTTATTACCTTTTCGTAATATGGCTCCTCTCATCTTTTTTTTTTTTTTTAATCCTCACCCAACGATATATTTCCATTGCTTTTTAGATAGAGTGGAAAAGAGAGAGAGGTAGAGAGAGAGAAACATCGATGTGAGAGAGACACATCAAGTTGTTGCCTCCCGCACGACCAAGGCCGGGGATCAAAACTGCAACCCTTGACTGGAAATCAACCCCTTTACCCCCTTGGTCCAGAGGCCAATGCTCTAACTGGTAAACCAAACTGGCCAGGGCTTTTTTTATTTATTTTTTAAATATGTTTTTATTTATTATTTTAGAGAGAGGAAGGGAGATAGAAACATTGATGTGAGAGAGAAACATCAATCAGCTGCCTCCTGCACACCCCCTACTGGGGATCGAGCCCACAACCTGGGCATGTGCCCTGATAGGGAATCAAACCAGGACCTCTCAGTCAATGAGATGTTGCTCAGTCTACTGAGTCACACCGCCCGGGTGTATGGCTCTCATCTTTAATACGTTTATCTATTTCTTCCATCCTAATATACACACAAAGTAGTTTTTAGAATTGCTAGCCTATACACTGATGAAAAAAAATTTAAGAACTAGATCATAATATTTTTTACAGTTATTTTTGTCTTTAGCTTGACAGTTTACAGTCAAACTACTACTTTCCAACATGACTTAAGTTTGTTCTTCAAACACTCCATCAGTGTGTATGGTATTCATTTGTAACACAATAGGTTCATTTATTATTGTTTTGTGTTTCTTCTACATCCTGGTTGATTTTAGTTATGTAAATTTTGAAGGGGAGTATGTATGTTACTAAGAGGCAGAGCTATATAAAAAAGGATACTCAGAGATGAATCACTACACCCTTATTTCTGCCACACTATTCTCATTCCTTCATTCTTTCTACCCCATTACAACCCATTCTCTCTAGGTAACAAATTTATTATTTGCTGGCTTATCCCTTTTGTATTTTTTCTATTCATTTTTATTTTATCCCCCTTTTTCACATAAAAAAGGGTAACATTCTATAGTATAACCTTGCTTTTTTATTTATTTATTTATTTATTATTATTATTTTTTATTAATTTACTTTTGTTACAGATGTTTCTCCTTTTTCCCCTCATTGACACCCTCCTCTCCCTCCCTCCCTGCCCCGTCCCTAGTTTTGTTGTCCATGTCCATTGGTTATGAGTACATGTGTACAAGTTCTGTGTTCATCGCTCCCCTCCCCCACCCCCTCTTCTGGCAAATGTCAGTCTGTACCCTACTTCCACGTCTCTGGGACTACCCTGTTCCTTACACTGTTATGTTCATAACCTTGCTTTTTTAAATTTAACAATATATCCTGGAAATAACTCCACATTATTTCATAAAGATCTTCCTCATTCTTTTTTACAGTTGCATAGTAATCCATTTTGTGGATGTGTCATAGTTTATTAAAACACTATGTAATTTATAAGTATTTAGTCGTTTCAGTTATTTGAAATTCCAAAAGAATGCTGTAATGAATAAGCTTTTATTGACCATGTTTATTTTCCATTTGTGGGAGATATATCATGGTAGATTCCTAGACATAGAATTGCTCTATTAGAGATAAGCGCCTATGTTTCTCAGCTACTGCCAAATTATTTTATTTTGTATTCTAACAAGCAATGTGTCAAGCAGCCTTTTTCCTCAATAAAGCTTATTGTCATAGTTTTAACATTTCCACAATTTTATAGGTGAGAAATAGTACATCAGTATTATTTGATATGCATTTCTGTAATTGTGAGTTTGAACTTTTTTATGATATTGGTCACTGTTATATCTTTCATTGTATTGTATTTTCATATGTTTTGCTGTGTGTTTTTTTATCCTTTGCCCTTCAGTTTTTCAGAGTTCTTCATATGTTAATATTAGTACTCTTTCTGTACCATATATTGCAGATATTTTCTCTCAGTTTATTAGTTGTATTTTTCCCTTGTTTAGAATGGTTTTGTTATTATTTTGCCATGTATTTTTTTGTGTGATTGAAATTATCAATTATCCTCAAAATATTTGGATTTGAGTCATACATAAAGAAGCATTCACCCATGTATTTTTTGTAGTGGCTGTATTGATTTATTAAAAAAAAAAATTAAATCCCTAATACATTTGAAATTTATTCTTGTGAATGGTGTGAACCATAGAAATATATATAATTTTCCAAATGGCTACCCAGATATCCCAATACCATTTACTACAGAGCTCATCTTTGTCCCAGTGATTTCAGTTAGTAACTTTACTGTATGCTAAATTTCTATATGTACTAGAAACTATTCCTTTACTACTCCACAGAGATTCTTAAAACTTCAGTGTTAGCAGTGTTACCATTATTTTAAAATTATATATGTACATATATATTAGTAATATATATTTGATTAAAAATAACAGAAGTAATTCATGAAATCCAAACGAACTAACCAACAGAAGCCAGAGAGCAACCCTTTTATAAACCTATAAAAGTATATATTTAAAAAGGGTTAGAAATTAAGCCAGTCAGAGAAAGACAAATACCGTATGATTTTACTTATATGTGGAATCTAATGAACACAATAAACTGACGAACAAAATAGAACCAGAGGCATGGATACATGGAAGGGGGACTGGATGAAAGAAGGTGAAGGAACATATATGCATAACCCATAGACACAGACGACAGTGTGGTGATGGCCAGAGGGAAGGAGGGGCACTGGATCTGGGTGGAGGTGGGCAAAGGGTGGGGAAAATGAGCACATCTATAATAGTGTCAACAATACAAATATAGTTAAAAAATAAAGGGTTAGCCCTGGCCAGTTTGGCTCAGTGGTTAGAGTGTTGGCCCATGGACTGAGGGGTTGCAGGTTCAATTCCCAGTCAAAGGCAGGTGCCTGGGTTGCAGTTTTGATCCTTAGCCCTGGTCAGGGTCCTGCAGCAGGCAACCAGTCGATGTGTCTCTCTCACATCAATGTTTCTCTCTCTCTCTTTCTCTCCTTCCCTCCCTTCCACTCTATCTAAAAATCAGTGGAAACATATTCTTAGATGAGAATTAACAAAAAAATAAAAATAAAAACAAAGGATTATAATTTTATGAATAATAGACTTTTTCCTGTAGTCATTTTTTTTCAAATGTCTCCCTTTTCTGATCTGAAAAAGTGATGTGTATTCATTTTCAAAAGATATTTTCTCTTGTTTATGTGATATCATTATTTAGAGCAACAGCAGCTGGTCTTACTGTGCTCACCTGTGCTAAAATTCAGAGCATATGGCAATTTGCACTGCAAGATTTATTTTTTGGACTGGAGCACAACGCACATAAATGGACCTTTGGGAGAATAATAGAGCACAGCACTCTCACTTCATTAACTTCCGTGGGACTAAATTACGTTTTCACACCCAACATTGGGGATTAAAGCCATGTCTACACATGCAAACTGAAGTGAAGGAATTAAGCAAACATCTGGATAATTTGAATAAAGAGGAATATTGCTTTAAACAAATTAAGAGGGCTTCATGGCAAAATCTACAGGTCATTGGCTTGGTTTTCTATTTGATTGATTTAGCATTTGCAGCCATAACTAGTGAAATATATTTGTGCAGTTGGTTAATATTATATGTGAAAACATTAATACTGTTTTGTATATTTTGTTTTTTATTATTGTTGAAATTGTTTCTGGAATTTATACAAATTAAAATATATTAAGAGAAAGGAAATATTAAAAATTACTTCCTATAATATAAATTAAAAATACTCTGCCATTTCTAAGCATATAAATCAGCTCAGCATAGCAAGTGAAACTTCAAAATCTTCTCAGCTTTTGATAACATACAACCCAGGTGGTAAGACAAAAACTATGCACACAAAATAAAGTTTTTAACTATTATAAAGTAATAACTAATTAAATAATTTATACATAGACAATAGTGACCACTATTTGATTTAGAAGAAACTGATATATTTATAAATTAAATATGAATTTATATTTTGGTTTTATAGTCATGTTGCATAAATTCAAGTAGTCCAGCTTTAGAAAGTCAAAATTAAGACAGATTCATAAGAATATGAAAATGGTGTTCATCTCAATTATATTATTACACTTGGGGTATAGAAAAGATTCATTTAACAAGACAACACTGACCCTTTGAAAATAAAATATGCTCACATATTTTCTCCAAACACAATATATTCTGCTATATTAAAATTACATTTGGGTGATAAAAGGGCTTATCTGACCAGTGTAAAAACATCAAGAACAATTTTAGCTTTTTATTTTTTCTATAAACAATTACTTTACTTATTTTTATTTTTGTTACAGATGTTTCTCCTTTTTCCCCCAGTGACATCTTTCTTCAGATCCTGCCCTGCCCCCCTGCCCCCCCGAGCATTGTTGTCTATGTCCATGGTTATGCATACATGCGTATTAATTCTGTGGTTTATCTCTTCCCTACCCAGCCCCCCCCCCCCCTTCGCCGTCCTCCTCTTCTGAGGTTTGTCAGTCTGTGCCCTACTTCTATGTCTCTGGGTCTGTTTTGTTCATCAGCTTGTTTCGTTCATTATATTCCACAAATAAGTGATATCATGTGATATTTTATTTATTGAAGATTATCCTAGATCACATGAACTTGAAAAACATTAGGGTAGTTTCTATATTTCTGAGTGTGTACATAATTTAAGCTAATTAAATAGAAATGTTTACAAATTAATTTTGGCAATATTGTGCAGAGATAGAAAAACATTATGCAGCTATAACATACATACATACATAAACATACAGATAGTTGTAAACAGAGATTTTATAGCTTATAAGATGTATCATTGGTAAGGCCAGTAACAGTTGTTGCTAATTCCTCAAAAAATCAGGTTGCAACCTGAATGCTATTAAGAAGCTCACACACCCATCCAACTACATTATCCTTAACTTGTTTTTTATATATATATCAGGGAGATCTTCAACCAAGTTAGAAATAAAAATCTTCCTATGTTTTATATTTAGAGATGTATGTCTCTGGCACATTTTAGTAAACTCTTTCACAAACACTTCAGACTCTTTTTGTATCTCTCTAGATACATTGTTTTATTTTAGCATAGGGGAAAGGCCTAAAAAAGTTCCTACCAAGCTCTGAATATCAGCTTCCATTTTGGCCAATTTATGACAATAGAGCTACTTAAAAAAAAAAAAAAAATCCTTACAAGTATCTTGTCAGATTTCATCTGGGACAAATATTCCTGGCAGTATTAAACAACCTCTTGGACACCAGATGCATCCACAGAGAAGGTACAAATGATACAGCCCTCCCAAGATCCACAGACAATCCCAATGAAAATTAGAAGGAAAAAAAAGAAAAAAAGACTGAGACAATCCCTCTGAGAGCAAGCAAGAGTCAGTGGAATCCTGGCCACCGATGGAGTGCCACCACCTTTCTGTCTGGCCATGTCTAGCTACAAATGGAGTACAACCCACATTTCTGACTGGCCATGTTTTAAGGGCCCCTAACCTTGTGGTTGTCAAACCAAGTTCTCAGGACACAGAAGTAGACAAATAAGAAGGGAATAGCTGTCCCTGGGAGAAAATAGATTGACAATCAATGGGTACCTAAAAGCAAATTCATGAATCAAAATTCAAAGATCTGTTTTTGTCAGCCAATCTGAATTTGATAAGGCAGGGACAACATGGAATTTTATGTTTCTCTCTCAAACAGGAACCACAGATAGAGACCTAACTTTCCTAAGAATTCTCACCCTTTGCCTGCCTCTGCCCATTTTGCCAGAAGCCTCTTTGTAGGATGCAGACAGAGTAGGAGTCCCAGTGGGTCTTATTCTAGTCACCAGAAGCTGTAGGGAAAAAATAATAATAATTTTCTTTCTACCCTTTAGAGTGAGTGCTTGGCTGAGACTCCTTTTTCTCTAGGGCACCTCATAAATTAATAAACTAATCTAGTTTAAAAGTTCTTCACTGTGGCCACCATAACTCAAGATTATATTTGGTAAGATTAACCTACTTGGTAAACCTTAAACAAATTTGTATTTACTTGAGGCCTCGTATTGAACACAGTTCAGTTTAAGTTGGACCCAGTCAGACCCCAGACCCTCTCTGGTTTCTAAGTTGGACCTACGTCATCCCTGGACGATTCTGGTTTTTAAATTGGCCTCAGTCCAGTTTTCAAGTCAGAGCTAGTCTGACCTAGACAAGGTCTTGTTTCTAAGTCAAACCCAGTCTGACTTTGGCCGGTTTCTGGACCCTATTAAGAAAAAAAAAAGTTCAGTCTGGAAACTCATAGTGTAAAAAATGCAGAACTAGGATCCTACAGGCATTTATGACTTCCAGCGGTGGTTCCACAGGTACTTACACCTGCTTCTCATTGCTCCTGGGGGTCCACAGGGGCCTCCTTCCATTCCCTCCTCTGACACTGGAACTATTAAAAGGTAAACTGAGGCATATAAAACATTTAAGAGTTTATATGAACAAAAATCAATTCAAATTCAGCTGCATTCAATCTAACAGAAAGGATCTCCAAAGAGCTGTATAAAATGAAAGACTTATACATTGGCAGAAGTGAGCAGGAACGAGGAAGTTATTCTAGGCTCAAAACACATTGGTTATTGCAAAGTTCCTTTCCCTCAGTGCATGGCAGGTGTGTATCAGGCAGATTACCTAACTAAGGCTGATGAGGCGATTCCTGACTGACTGCTTTAAGTTCCACTTATTGAAGAGCCCAAATTGTGATTAAGTCTTGGTTTGGTGACATAGGACTTAGCGTAAGTGAATTCATTCTGGGCCTGTTGTCTTGTTTTTAACAGGTTGTAGTCAACATATTACCCTGGACTACAGTTGAGAAGACTTCATTGTGGCTGCAGTATCTACTGTCAAGATGGCTCATGAAAACAACTGGTAAGCTGATGCTGGCTACCCTGAAGAGACACTAGTTACTGCCATGTGGACCTTTCTGCTGGGCTGCTTAAGTGTTTTCACAGTATAGCTGCTGGCTTTCTCTAAAACCAGTGGTCCACAAGAGAGCAAGGTAGACATCATAATGGCTTAAAATGCATAGAAACTAGAACCTTGCTTCAGAAGTCACAATTTTCTATTTCTTCAATATTCTATTAGTTACACAGGCCAGCAGCATTCAAAGTTGGTGGGGACTACACAATGGTATAAATACTAGGAAAAAAGAAACGTAAGGTGTCTTGGAAAGCCTACTATAGGTTGGGTTTTTAAGAAATCAATGTTATTATAAAAGTTCTCTATTCATCATAGAAAAAAAAAAAAAGGGAAAAGATTCCCAAACAATAATTCTTGTCATCATTGCTTTAATTAAAAAATAATCACTGAGCAAATGTTTAATTATATATGTTTTCTAAAATATTAAATGGAAAGAGACTAAAATTTAATTTGAAAGATTTCTTTTTCAGTGAATTTTATGTTTAGGAGTGTATTCATTCTGAAAATATTCAGTTCCAGAAAAAGAAAGGTTACCCACTCAGATACATGCACATTGTCTCTGTATCATAGCTGCTCTACTTGATGAGAACTTCTATAAAGGCAAGTTCTTTGACCTGGCTGGTGTGGCTCAGTGGTTGAGCATTGACTCAAGAGGTCACCGGTTCGATTCTCGGCCTGGGCACATGCCCAGGTTGTGGGCCAAATCCCCAGTGGGGGGCATGCAGAAGGCGGTCAATCAATGAGAACATCGATGTTTCTATCTCTCCCTTCCTCTCTCTCTAAAATCAATAAAGAAAAAAATTTTAAAATAAAGGCAAGTTCTTTGTTTTTTATCACTGTATTGCCAATAGCTCCTACATGTTGCTATATACAGAAGGCATACAATAAATGTTTGTTAAACTGAATTAAAATGTTGGCACAAATCTTCTGAGAAAAAATACATTGACATTTATACTGGTCTCACTAAGATGTATCATATTCAGTAGCATGCTTACACAGGTACATAATACAAAAATGTCTCAATGTCTGGCTTTGTTGTTTCAACAGTGATTTTGGAGGTAGGTAAGTCTTATCATAAACAGAAATTATGGAGTCGGCAAAATTATTCTTCATTGCTGTGATCGCTTCCAAATTTGGGTTCATTTTTCCTTTCCTGGTAATCTCTGCCTTTAGTTCGGCTTAGAATTCATCTAAGGTGAAGAATTGTTTTGGCCCAGAGTCTTCCTAATATTAGGCGCTGTGTCTTTCATCAAAGTGAGAAAGGATTTGACAGATCTATTTTGTGAGCCTTTTGCATTCTCAGGGGGCTCTTTTTTCTCTCCCAGGGGTGATTTTTCCTCTTCAGATATCCAGTGTTCCTTTTTCTTTAACTACCTCTTTGAACACAGAGAAACAATGTCACTCTCTCTGTCATGTTCAGTTGTTAATTGATGGATTTTTCTTTGAAATAAAATAGTTGCTCTCAATGTATTACCTGAACCAAACTGTGCATGCACATGTTTCGTCTGAGTGGGAAGTCTGAAGGAATCCTTTTAAGCATTCCTGACAGCCAGGGAAAGGTATTAGTCAGGGAAAGAGAAGTATCACATGATCTCACTTACATGTAGTATCTAATGAACAAAATAAACGGATGAACCAGAGAGGTGGGAGCATGGAACAGACTAATGAATCTTAGAGGGAAGGGGGTGGGGTGGGATGAGATTAACCAAAGAACTTTTATACATATGTGAATAATCCAGGGACACAGATAATAGCGTGGTGAAGGTGTAGGGTAGACAGGAGCAGGGTGGAGGGACTCAATGGGGGAAAAGTGGGGCAGGGGGGTGCATCTATAATACTTTCAACAATAGAGATAAATAAATTTTTTTTTTAAATAAAAAGGGTTATTCCAAGGTATTTTCAAGCCAAAAGATACACACCAGAAAATACCTTGGCTTAGGCTTCAGAAAGGCCACTCTGGCCACTAGAGTAGCAGGACAGCCTAAGTTACAACTCCTTCAAATGCCAGGATATTCCCCACCCTGCCCACCTCACACGGGTGTCTGGAAAGGACTCTTCATTCAGATCGTCCCATAACTTTTACACCTTTCTGTTTTGCCTGGTTAAGATGTGGTAATTTTCCCTCTTCTCTTTTGGCCAAAGTACTTGAAAAGCACTAGTGAGAATAAAAAACTGAATTTTTAATTTTATTTAATTTGCACTTAGTACACATGGCTATTATTTATCTTACTTGGCAGGAAGCTTTAGAGGCATTAAATGCATAAAAACTAGGACAGTGGTTCTCTCAATGTGATCTAGGGACCTCTGGGGCTCTCCAGTAACCTTTCAGGGGACCACAAGATCGAAACTATTTTTTATAACAATACTAAGAGTTTATTCGCATTTTACTCCTCCCCATGCTTTCACAGAAGCTACACGGCATGTGGTGTACAATGGAATAAATGCAGCCATAGATTTAAGAACCCACTGTCTTTTCTTAAGCCAAACATTAAAACAATGGGAAAAAAATGCAAAATAATGTGTTTCTATTTTTGAAAATACAATTATATTTTATAAAAAGATCTGCGAACATTTGCATTAATGATATTTAAATAAATGTATATTTTAAAATATCATTTTAATTTCTAATATGGTAGATATCCATCAATATAACTCAGCATAAACAAATTCATTTGGGCTCCTCAATCATTTCAACAGTATATTAGGGTCCTGAGACCCAAAATTTGAGAACTGCTGGACTAAGCAACTCAATAACTTCACTGTTTATTTTATTTTGAGAAGAGAATTCCTTGCTCATTTAACAAAGTTTGTACTATTTTAGTGTTGTGTAATCCTCTAAGTATAATTGGGGGTGGTCCAAAACATCTTTAAATGTTTCCCGTAGCAATCAATAATCAACATCTCCTGCTGGGTTAGACTATGTCTTTAAAAGGGGCACTTTCCCATAACAGCCATGCTACTCAGGAGGATTGCAGTCATAGAGAGAATGAAATTATTTTTTAACATCAGTAAATTACCCAGCATCAGAATGTCTAGTTTTAATGAACATAAGTTAATGCATACTAATTCAGAGGTTTATAGGCTGATCTGCATTATATGTAGATAGAAAACACCACGGTATACAGATATTTTGATACAAAATATATTATTTAATACAAATATTTTGCATTGAATATTTTTTGTTTCATACTGTACTGCCATCATGGGCCAGAAAAACCACACCCTATTTAATGATAGCCTCCATTCCCTCCCCAAGGATCAAAAGTCATTGTGAATGGAGTATTTTCTGGACCAGACCAATTGCCTTAACTGCACATTTATGAGGTTTCATACTACTTCACAAAATACCCAATTAACTAACTAGATGTTCTACTTTTCTTAAAGAAGACTTATTTGTCTAGTTAAAGTTTACACTACCATCTTAAGGCTCAACTTTTAGTTTTCACTACTGTCTACAGCTCTGAATATTCCCAGTGAGCTCTAGCTCAGTAGGAGTTTCAGGTTTTAAAAACACAGCTCTTGTTGATACATCCTGTGGAAGAACCTATGGATATCATCCTTACTAGTATGGCATTGCCCTTAGACTTGAGGAAGAAATACACTCTCCTGGGCCTTGCAGTAAAGAATCCTATTTGGGATTTTCTCTTACCAACTTCCCACCCCCATAGGAAAATGAACATCAAGGGATATATCCACTCCAAGAACATAAACCCACTTCAACACCATGCATATCCAATGGTGTCAGAATTATTTGCACAAATGAACAAAACCTTGTTTCTAAGACCTGTTTTGGCCTCTCCCTTGGATCCTTCCTAGCAAAGATGTTTGTGAATCTCTAGGCTCAAGGAATAAGCAAGAGAGCAGATGTTCATGGGGTTTGAATATCAAGCTTAGGTGTTAAGCTGAAATATATGAGAGAGCCTTCCCTGTACAATATGGAACTAGATGTGGGAAAAGAAGGGGGCAGTGTGTGTTTCACGACTATATTCTAGCATGAAACTCAGAGGAGATTAAGAATTCCAAATTGTAAATTTAATTCCACCTTTCCAAGATATTAAGAAAGTATATTTGTCAAAATAAGAAAGTCTATAGCATATTTTATTTAACAGTCTGTTTGCTTGATTTATAATTTTAATATGTTTACTAATGTGTTAAACATTATTACTTCGGCCTCCATTTGTACTCTTGTCATGAGCTCCCCAAATATTAGTTGTGAATCTGAGACTTACTGTTTTCTTTTGGGAAAGAAGGTGATTTCATCATCCACTGTCATTCATATCAATTCACCAGATAAGTAGTCAGTGATCTGAGGAACTTAGATGATAGAGAATCAACATCCATAGACATTTCAAGTCTGATAAATCATGACTAAAATGTTAGTTCACTAGAGACGCAATATACTGTTGTCCCCCATGATCCAATTTATCACTGTAAATTACATTATCAACTCACTTAGAAGTACCTCATACATATACATATACTTTTCAAATGTATTCATGAAAGTCTTTTAGTATAAACACTAAAGTTTTTAGATAGGTCACTCATAATCCTTTTAATCAGCAAATATCATAGTCTTTAAAACATTTTTAATTAAATTTATTGGGATAATGTTGGTTAATAAAATTATATAGGTTTTAAGTATCCAAAATATATAAAGAACTCATACAACCCAACACCAAAACCAAACAATCCAATTTAAAAATGGGCAGAATACCTGAACTGGTACTTCTCCCAAGAAGACATACAAATGAGCAACAGAGTTATGGAAAGATGTTAGCTCTCCCAAGTGAAGTAGATCAAGATAGAAAAATTGCCTGCTTTTATGTTTATCTTCAACTGGGAAATAATTCTTTCCACTTATTTTAATGGAGGATAATCAACTATAATACATCAAATATCAGTGTCATTCTGCCTTTTCTAGATGACTGAACTGCTAATGAGGTTCTTCTTGCTCACCTACAAAGTCCTTAGATTTTTCCAAGCAAAATTATATTATCTAAATATATATGAACCTCCAAGAAAGATATACTATGTCCAATTTCTCTCTTCAAGTTTTTATTCATTCAATATTTATTGAGTACCTGCTCTAAGTCAGATAGTGTTATGTTACCTGGGATCACAGCAATAAACAAAATGATGACTCTTTTATCATGGAGCTTAGATTCTAGTATATGTGACAATATGTGGAGAGTGGGGGGGGGTATATCAGTAAATATACAATATATGAGTGTGTGGTAAGTGTTACAGAGGAAAGGAAAGTAGATTAAAATAGAAATTAAAGAACAGCTGTTATTGCTTTATTTTATAAAAGATTGTCAGGAAAGTATTACAGATAAAATGATACTTGAGCATTCATCAAGGAGGTAAGAGAGAAAGTCATGTGTATAATTGGGATAAAATTTTCTAGGTAGAAGGAACAGCAAAGGCAAAGTATAAATATGCTTAACATGTTCTAAGAAGAGCAAGGTCACAAATGTGTGTCTACAGTAGAGAGAATGAAATAGAGAGTAAAGAAAATTAGGTCAGAAAGTTAAAGTGAAGAAAGTTTACATTAGAACTGTCTTTTACTATGAACCACTGGAGAAGTTCATGAAGAAGACTGAATGATGTTGCATGTTTTAAAATGATTATTTGGATTCTGCTTTGAGAGTAGAGTATGGATTTATAGCAATTAGGGTAAGGTGAGTTATACTACAGTGATAAACATCCTAAAAAAAAACCTCAGTTATTTATAACCACTAAGCTAGTTCTCATTTGTTCGGCATCTACATTGTTGGTCACAAAAGGGATTATGTTCATTGTAGTTACTCAGACACCCAAACCAATGGACTTGCTTCCATAACAATAGTATAAAGACAAAGACATGATAAACCATACATTGGTTGTTCAAGATTCTGCCTCTGAGTGATACTATCTCCTATGATCATAATTCCCTGGCCTTGCAAATCTCATGACCCTGACAACATTCAACTGGGTAAAGAATTTCAATTCTAAATATTTTTAAGGCAAGAAAACAGACCTTTTCTTAATACTCTGAATGACTAATCTTATTTCCTTACAGTCACAGATACTTGTTTCACTTTCTTTCCTATATACAAAATACCCTCACATACCTTATCCAATAAGGAAAACTCAAAGAGTCCTGTCCATATTTTAAAGCACAAAGTCTAATGAGTATATCTATACAGGGAGGAACAAAAGTAGGTTTATAGTTGTTTGTATGAAAAATCATACAATAATTAATAAGTTATAATACAAAAATAAACTCTGTCTCTTGTGTGATCACTACCATAAACCTACATTTTTCCACCCTGTCTAAGACTAGATGTGCTGTTTCTTGTTCTAGAGACATAAGAAATGTAAAAATAGACCAAAGTACAAAGAAAAGTTACGTGATCTACATACCTATACTATCCCAGTTGGATTCACAGAAGAGGAATGGAATGACTGAATAAACATTCCTATTAAGGAAGGATAAGTTTCAGAGGAGGGCACTCAGAAAGCATTGAACCTCAGAAATTCTGCATGCCCAATGAGTGGCCATTTTAAGGTGTTTCTCCCTGAGAGTAGTTCTCCAGCCTGCACCAGCCTGCAAATCTCAGGGGCCCTTGGCTTGGACTTCTACACATTATCCTCACTGGATACATCTGAAAGGGATATAAGAAAATTGAGACCTGGAATGAGATTCGAACATGGCGACAGATTAAGTAGAAGCTACACTGACCTTCTCCCAGGACCAATCTGAAATTACAACTAAAATATAGAAAAATCATCCTGAATAACCAAATGAAGACTATCTGGAGAGAACCCTTATAACCAAGGATGTAAATAGAAGGCCACATTGAGACTGGTAGGAAGTACAGAGGTGCAAGAGGACTGACTGGGCTCCCACAAGCAGAACTGAGGTACAGGAGGGATATATCAGTCGAGAGATATGCCCCCCTGAAAACTCTGGGGTCTAAACTCCAAGCTGGGCTCCTCAGCCCAGAGTAAAAGAACTGGGAAAGGTGCTCACATAACATCTGGCTGAGAAAAGCACCCACAGTTCTGTCCAGCATGAGAAATGGCTAGAAACACAGCACTCTCTTAAAGGGCAAACACATTAAATTTCATTAGCAACCACTCAGCTTGGGCTCCAGCAGAGAGAGGGCAGAGTGGACTAGAGCTATGTGAGGAGAGTCTGGGGTTGGTGGCTCTGGGGAGAGAGCTGAGAAGACAGCAGCCAGGATTCCTATACTGAGTCATTCCCCTACAGTGCAGAAGCCATCTTTCTCAGGCAGAGTTTTACCATCAATATAGCTTTAGCCTGGAGGGAAACAATAGCCCTAAATATTGGAAATCCTCTTGCCCTACCCTATGGAGTTTACTCCATGCTCAGGACTACAACCTGAGGCTCATTAAGTGACTGAGACCAACAGTCAGCTTTTAGGCAGAGGTGAATATCTGGGTGTTTATTTTTTTTAAATCATCACTTGAGGATATTTTTTTATATATCTTCAGATAGAGTGTGAGGGAGAGAGAGAGAGAAACATCGATGTGAGAGAGACACATTGATTGACTGCCTCCTACACGACCTTGACCAGGGCTGGGGACCAAACTGCAACCGAGGTATGTGTCCTTGACTGGAACTGAATCCACAACTCTTTGGTCCATGGGCCGACACAGCAACCACTGAGCCAAATTGGCCAGGGCAGGTTGGGAGAGGTCCCACTATCTCTGAGTGCTATGAGTCTTTTCCTGACCTGCTCCTGGGCCCAGGGCTAGTAAAAGTGATCTTGGTGCATATCTTGGTACATTCCACATGCACACAGCCACGGCAGATGGAGCCACAAGCTGTGGATCGTTGACGGCTCCAAACAGAGTAATCAGGCCAGTCATAAACAGCATCTGACATTGGCCTTCACTCTCCAAAGAGGCCCACCCAAAACCAATAAACACAGTGTCCCACTTCAGATAACAACAGAGCAAGATCCAATAAGCTTCACAAGCAGTAATCCACAGGGAGATATTGGCAAGCTTCAAAGCTTGCTGAGGTGAATATTGCATCATATGAAAAGCACCTGCAGAACAGTCTGCATGCTGTGTTAGGGGTGGAGCCTCACTGCCAGCTAGCCTGAGGGTGGCACCCATGTATCAATGGACCTATAGCAATTAAGACTCAATTTCAACAAGAGGACCCACGCAACGTGCACAAGAGACATTGTTAGTGCATTCAGGTCTGGTGATGAGGGAAACTGCACCACTGGGTCCCACAGGTCACCTATGACATATGGCCACCCCTACCAAGACTGGGAGTCATAGCAGATCTACCTAATATACAGAAACAAATCCAAATAGGCAGCCAAAAGGGGGAGACAAAAAAAAAAAAGAAAAAAAAACAAATGAAAGAACAAGAGTATTCTCAAGAAGAGCTAAATTAAATGGAGATAAGTAATTTAACAGATATAGAATTCAGAGTAATGATTATAAGGATGCTCAACATCATAAAAAATATGTATATATAGAAACTATGAAATACAGTCAAAAATGACAGCAGAAATAAATACACTGTAAGGAATAAATAGCAGATTAGAGAAATCTGAGGATCAGATCAGCAAATTAGAAGATAGGGTAGGAAAAAAATACACAAAATCACAGAACCAAAGAGAAAACAAAACAAAACAGGAGGACAATCTAAGGGGACTGTGGGACAACAAAGAAACATAAAAATATGCATATCATAGGAGTACCAGAAGGAGAATAAAGAGAGCAAAGGATAGAGAACCTGTTTGAAGAAATAATGGCAGAAAACTTCCCTAACATCATGAAGGAAAAGTCACATAAGTTCAAGAAGCACAGAGAGTCCTAAGCAAGAAGAGCCTAAAGAGGCCCACACCAAGAAATATCACAATAAAAATGCCAAAAATTAAAGAGAAAGAGAGAATCTTAAAGGCAGCAAGAGAAAAGCAATTTGTTACCTATAAAAGTGCTCCCGTAAGACTGTCAGCTGATTTCTCAACAGAAACACTACAGACCAGAAGGGAGTGGCATGAAGTATTCAAAGTAATGAAAAACCAGGATCTGAAACCAACACTATTCTATCCAGCAGGACTATCATTCTAAATAGATGGTGAAAAAAAAGAACTTTCCAGACCAAAAAAAAAAAAAAAAGGCTAAAGAAATGTACTATCACCAAACCATCATTGCAAGAAATGTTAATGGGACTGCTTAATAATAAGAAGAAATAGAGATAGAGAGAGAAACACAGTCATAAAGAATTAAAATGGCAATAAATAAGTACCTATCAATAGTAACCTTAAATGTAAATGGATTAAATGTTCCAATCAAAAGATATGTAGTGGCTGAATCGATAAGAAAACATGACCCATATATATGCTGCCTACAAGAGATGCACCTCAGAATAAAAAACTCACACAGGATGAAAGTAAAGGGATGGAAAAAACATTCCCATGCAAATGGAAACAAACAGACAAACAAAACCAGGGGTAGCAATACTTATATATGACAAAATAGACTTCAAAACAAAGGCTATAACAAGAGAGAAAGAAGATTACTACACAATATTAAAAAGATGGATCTAACAAGAGATTATAACCCTGTTAAACATATATGCAGCCAGTATAGGAGCACCTAAATATGTTTAAAAAAAAAAACAAACAAAAAAAAACTCTTGGAGGACTTTAAGTGAGAAATCAGCAGAAATACAGTCATAGTAGAGGATTTAAACACCACATTGACTTCACTGGATTGATCTTCCAGACAAAAAAATCAACAAGAAACAGTGACACTAAATGACACTCTAGAGCAGATGGATTTAATTGACATTAACAGAATATTTCACCAAAAATCTGCAGAATATGCATTCTTCTCAAGTGCACATGGGACATTCTCAAAGACAGACCACATGTTAGTACACAAACTAAGTCTCTACAAGTTCAAGAAGATGGAAATCATATCTAGCATCTTCTTGGATCACAATGGCATGAAACTAGAAATCGAGTACCATAAAAACACTCAAAAACATTCAAATAAATGGAGGCTAAATAGCATGTTTTTAAACAGTGAATGGGTTACCAATAAGATCAAGGAAGAAATTAAAAACTTCCTGGAAACAAATGAAATTGAACACACAATAATCCAAAATCTATGGAACACAGCAAAAGCAGTCCTGAGAGGGAAGTTCATAGCACTACAGGCCTACCTCAAGAAACAAGAAAAACCTCTAATAAAATATCTAATCCTACAACTAAAAGAATTAGAAAGAGAACAACAAGAAAAGCAAAGAGTAAGTAGAAGGAAGGATATAATAAAAACCATAGCAGAAATAAGTAACATAAGGACTTATAAATCAACTGAGAGTTGGTTCTTTGAAAAGATAAACAAGATTGATGAATGTCTATTCAGACTCATCAAAACACTAAGGGAGAGGACCCAAATAAGTAAAATCAGAAACAAAAGAGGCGAAGTAAATACAAAGTAAATACAACAGAAATACAAAGGATTGTAAGAAAATATTAAAACAACTCTATGCCAACAAATTGGACAAGAAATGGATAAAATCCCTAGAAACATAGAATCGTCCAAAACTGAATCAGGAAGAATCAGAAAACCTTAATAGACCAATAATAACTAATGAAATTGAAGCAGTAGTAAAAACAAAACAAAACCCCAAAAAACTCCTAGCAAACAAAACTCCTGGACTGGATGGCTTCACAGGGGAGTTTTCCCAAACTTTCAAAGAAGAACTAACTCTTATCCTCCTAAAATTATTCCAAAAAAGTCAAGAGGAAGAAAGACTTCTGAGTTCTTTTAATGAGGCCAGCATCATCCTAATCCCAAAACCAGATAAAGACACTAGAAAGTAAGAAAATTACAGGCCAATATCCCTGATAAACATAGATGCAATATCCTCGACAAAATATTAGCAAATCAGATCCAGCAATATATTAAAAATATTATTCACCATGACCAAATGGGATTTATCCCAGGGATGCAAGGCTTGTACAATATTTGCAAATCAATAAATGTGATACATCAAATAAAAAAAAGTGAAATATAAAAATCATATGATCTTATCAATAATGCAGAAAAAGCATTTGACAAAATCCAGCACCCATTTTTAATAAAAACTCTCAGTAAAGTGGAAATAGAGGGATCATACCTCAATATTATCAAGGCCATATATGACAAAACTACAGCCAACATTGTAAAAAACTAAAAGTGATTCCCTGAAGAACAGGAACAAGGCAGGGATGTTGGCTTTCAACTCTTTTATTCAACATAGTACTAGAGGTCTTAGCCAAAGAGATAAGACACTAAGAAAAAATAAAAAGCAGGCAAATTAGAAAGGAGAAAGTGAAACCATCATTATTCACAGATGACATGATATTGTACATAGAAAACCCTAAAGATGCCACCAAATATGTGCTATATTTAATAAATGAATTCAGCAAAGTAGCAAGATATAAAATTAACATCTAATAATTGATGGCATTTTTATATACCAATAATGAGCCCTCAGAAAGAGAAACTAAAAAAATCCTATTTACTATTGCAACAACAAAAAATTAAGATACCTAGGAATAAATTTAACTAAGGCTGTAAAAGAACTATATTTTGAAAACTACAAGACATTGGAAAAAAAAATAGAGGATGATATAAACAAGTGGAAGCATATACTGTGTTCATGGATTGGAAGAATTTATATCATAAAAATGTCCATATTACACAATGCAATCTATAGATTTAACACAGTACCTATTACAACACAATTGACATATTTCACATATCTAGATCAAGTGCTCCAAAAATTTATATGGCACTAAAAAAGACCCCAAATAAATGCAGCAATCTTGAGAACAAAGTACAAAGTAGGAGAGATCACAGTGTTGGATATCAAATTATACTACAAAGCCACTGTAATCAGAACAGCCTGCTACTGGCACAAGAACAGGCACACAGATCAATGAAGCAGAACAGAGAACCCAGAAATCGACCCAAGCCATTATGTTCGATTAATATTTGACAAAGGAGGCAAGAGCATACAGTCGAGTAAAGAGCATCTCTTCAATAAATGGTGTTGGGAAAATTGGATCGGTACATGCAAAAAAATGAAACTAGACCAACAACTTATACCATACACAAGAATAAAATAAAAAATGGATGAAAGACTCAAATGTATGTGTGAAATAATAAAAATCCTAGAAGAAACCATGAGCACTAAATCTCAGACATCTCAAGTAGCACAATTTTCACTGATACATCACCTAGGGCAAGAGAAACAAATAAAAAAATAAGCAAATGGGACTACATCAAAATAAAAAGCTTCTGCACAGCAAAAGAAACCATCAGCAAAATGAAAGGGTATCCCACTGTATGGGAGAACATATTTGCCAATGAGATCTCTGATAAGGGGTCATACAACTTAACAAAAGGAAGACAAACAATCCAATTGAAAAATGGGGAGAGGGCCTGAATAGACACTCCTCCAAAGAAGACAGACAGATGGCCAAGAGACATATGAAAAAATGCTCAAAGTCACTAATAATCAGAGAGATGCAAATTAAAATGACAATGAGGTATCACCTCACACATGCTAGAATAGCTACCATCAATAAATCAACAAACGACAAGTGCTGGCAAGTATGTGGACTAAACAGAACCCTAGCACACTGCTAGTGGGGATGCAGATTGATGTAGCCACCATGGAAAATAGCATGGAATTTCCTCAAAAATTAAAAATGGATCTGCCATTAAACCCAGTAATCCCACTCCTAGTAATATATCCTAAACATCCTGAAATGCCAATCAGAAAGAATATACTATTCATAACAGCGTTATTTATAATCGCTAAGATCTGGAAACAACCAAGTGCCCATCAGTAGATGACCAGATAAAAAAAAAGCTGTGGTACATTTACACAATGGAACACTATATTTTATATCTTTAGTAGTCACAGTTCATCAGGCTGGTGGTTTACCAACAATGCAATTTTTTCAAAGCTACAGTCATCTTGTTTTTATTTATTTTAAGTCAGTACTATTTGCCAATAATCTCACTCACAATGTTTTTTGGAGACAAGTCCTTCTTCTGGACTTAATTGTGAGTATAAATTTGACATATATCCTGAGAGAGGCACATCCTTATTTTTCTCTAGACCTTTGGTTTACTTGAAAGATTTACTGGATGAAAAAATTCATTCATTCAAGGATTTTTAAATGTGTTTTGCTTACACTTTTGTTTTGGCCCTTGCTGTTGCTAGGCTGAATTGTAATTAGTCTTTGTTTTTAAAAATCTTCACTGTATAAAAATGGAAATCAATTGCATCTTTATTCTGCAAGTCACCACATTTCTGAACTATCTTCAAGACCTTTCAGTCCTTCTTGTAAACTAACTATTTTTAAAGTTTATTTTCTGTTGTAGCTAGTCAAAAGGAAGTCAAAAGTAACAAAACAAAACAAAAAAAACCCTCACATTATGGATACTGTTGCTTATTCTCTTGTGTGAAGATACACACCCAATTAGCATGTTACCACAGGTTAGAATTTTACTAACACATAACATACATCATCATCCATCCAGCCTCCAATAATATTAGGGCAATGTGAAAGTAATGTCATGTTTTTATGACATTAATTCAAACATAAATTTTTAACAAATTTTTATTTTTAATCAACAATGTAATCACCCTCATTATCAACAACCTTTTGCCATCTAGTGTGCAAATTTTCAATGCCGGATTGATAAAAATCAATTGATTTTTGAGCAAAATATCTGGAGATGGCATCATCCAATTTTTTGCCACTTAGAAAATGTTGTAGCAATCAGAATAAATGGAAATCCGATGGCACAATATCGGGTGAGTATGGTGGGTGAGGCAATACCTCCCACGACAATTCATTAATTTTTTCCAGGGTTCATCTTGCACAGTGCGGTCTTGCATTATCGTGTTGCAGAATAACGCCTTTTCTGGTGACAATCGCTGGGCACTTTTCAATTAAAGATTGATTTACTCGATCCAATTGTTCACAGTAAAGGTCTGCATTCAGTTTGTCCAGGTTTCAGCACTACAAAATGAACGACCCGGCGAATACTCCACCAAACACACAAAAGTGTCTTTTTGGGGTGTAAACCTGGCTTAGCTGTACTTCGTGACGATTCCTTCGGAGAGAGCCACTGCATTTTGCATTTTGGATTATCACAGAGGTCCCATTTTTCATCTCCAGTGATCAAGCGATCAAAAAACGCATCTGTATTGTGCCGCTGAAGCAATAAGTTGTATGTGGTGGACCGGTTAGCTTTGTTTTCTTCAGACAGATTATGCGGGACCCAAACACCTGCTCTGCTGCAAATGTTCTTGGATGGTCGGCCAAGGTTGGTTAAGAGTGTTTGACAGTTCCTCGATTGTCTGACACGGATTTGTTTCCACTTCCACCCTTAACATGTCATTGTCTAAAGTTGTTGGTCTTCCTGATCGATATGAGTCAGAAAGATCAAAATTACCGGATTTGAACTTAGAAAACCACCTTTGGCATTTACGAATGTCTAATGCACTTGGATAAACATCGCAAATGTTTTTGGTAGCAACTGTTGCGTTACTACCCTTGTGAAACTCAAAAAGCATACAATGCCGGATATGTACCTCTTCTGGTATTTGGCTGGCCATTTCACTATAAATTGAAAAAAAATTAAGATTTAATTATTTATGAGTAAACAAGTCACTCTAACCTTAAAATGTCTTTGGCACGATTTTGAAATACACAATGAGCTGATAAATGATAACTGAATATCGAAACGTGCAGAAACGACATTACTTTCCGGTCCCCCTAATATTTCCTCAACACCTACCACCCATCACCATGTCTGATCCCAAATATTTTAGGGTTTTGTTCTTGTTGTTCTGGCATTTTCTGGAACAACTTCTTTATCAGTTAAGATAGGCAAAGTTAAGCTGGTTGCCAAGCTGGAAGTCTCAGTGGCTTAAAATGACAAAATAGATTTTTCTCTTATCCTGCATATCTACCCAGACTGCAAGGGAGGGGAGCACATTCGAGGAACCCTAATGAACAGATTATGGCTACTCCATTAGTCACACTGCTTCTTAAAGCTACTACCCAGAAAGGATACATATCAATTCTGATACATTTCACTGGCCAAGAAGGTCACAGGACCACATTATCCATTTAAGTGGGAAGAAAAATAGATTCTTATTATACGGCCAGGTGATAGAAGTGACATTAGAAAAAGGTCCTCATGAAAACCACTGTGGACAAGGATGAGTCCAGGAAGACCATGGAGTAAGGTGCTGGAATAACTCAAATGTAAGCTGGTTGTGGTATGGATCAGGGGGACCTGTGGAGGTGGTGAGACAACTGGTAGGTTTTGCTAATAGAAGGGATATGAGAAAGAGGATTAAGGAGTCAAGACTCAGTCTAAGTTTTAACCTGAACAAATAGGACAGAGTTACCCTTTACAAATGTGAAGATGTGTGAGGAGCCATTTTGGGAGATAACATCAAGAAATCAGTCTTGTGCATGTTAATATCGAGGATCAAATTCTGCAGTCGGTTCTAACGTGTGTGGGGTTCTGAAGAGAGGCCAGGCCTTCTCTTCTTCAACGGCTGTCTGGCTACACCTGCTCTTTAAATCTGAAGCTGAAATCATCCATGCTACAAAGTCATCCTAGAGAACCTTCAACTTGTGATGATGCAGTGGTCACTCTTAGACTTATCAAGAGTCTATTTATTTAGTATTCTTTTATCCACGTCCATTCCAATTTTATAAGATTTATTATGTATTTCTACTTCCAGTGACCCATAATACCTGCCAGGCTATAAGCTAATGACATTAATTAAAAGTTCTTTATTATGCTCTCTTTAGAAAAAATTATCTAGAGAAAGCAATCATTCTATAGCACTCTCAAAATTCTGGGTTATTTTTAATTTTTTTTTGTTTTAATCCTCATCTGAGGATATTTTTCCATTGATTTTCAGATAGAGTAGGGGAGGGGGGAAAGAGAGAGAGAGAGAGAGAAAAACATCCATGTAAGAGAGACACTTCGATTGGTTGCCTCCCACATGACCCTGACCAGGGCCGGGGATCAAACTGCAACTGAGGCACATGCCCTTGACTGGAATCAAACCCAAGACTTTTTGGTCTGTGGGCAGATGCTCTAACTGCTGGGCCAAACTGGCCAGGGCTCTTTTTACTTTATTAAGCACTATTTCCATTTTAAGCAGATCATGTCTTTCTTACAAAAATAAAAAATTACTTGTATCTTGTAACTACCCTTTTCAAATAACTTAGGAGCTCAGGAATTTTCAAGATCACATCTGCCATAAATGTTTCAGAGACCTGTGTCTAGCACTTACTGGTGCTTTTCACAGGACTCCTATTGCAAGTATGCAGAGACACTACCCATCCTCATGGAAACAATAGGATGCAACTAGAAAAACATACTTAAGTTGATCTCAAATAAAGCATTTACTCAACCATGCCTTTCAATTCTGGACACACCTTTGTAGAAGTTGCAATTATTGAGTAGCCTTCAAAGTCTGTTCTGCAAAAATTCAGCACACTATTCCAAAGATTATTGGAATCTGTGTATAGTCAGTATAAAGAACTGTAACTTGGTATGTTATTGTACAGGGACATAGATCAAACACCATTCCAATGGCTAAAAGCACTAGCAACTTGTTATTCACTATCCAATACCACTTTGCATTAATTTCCCATAATTCTTGCTCATACATTTTTACTGAGCCTTTAACCAACTTAAAAGTGCTTGAAACATCTATGACACAGCACAAATTCAATCTTCACTTTCAATCCCTGGACTTTACTGACTTGGTCTGGGGCCTTTGCCAATTTCCAAACATCATCACTCTGTGGATGTTCACACCTTTTTCAACAATTAAAAGGAGTTTCTTGGCTGGGTGGATTCCAGAGCATTTGCTCACTCTTGTCTATACTGGAGGAGCATAATCGACACCAATGGTAACTTACTGAGCCCTACAGAGCTTCACTCCACTTCTCCCCGATTTGAAACACAATTTTCTGATCCCAACTTTTCCAGAGCTGCAATTGTGTCAAATCTCCTCTTCATGTCTAAGTCTCCCATTTACAAGATGTGAATTCTAGTCAGAGACCTCATCCGAGCACCCCAATAGCCTTTTTTATTTTATGTTGAAGTTGGCTACCATTTCTCTAGCCCTAAGCTGCTTGGTGTAAGCAGGTATTTGATCTTAGATTTTGTGTCACAAATTTCTAATACAGGCCACAATACTGGAAAAAATTCTAATCTCATAAAACTGCACATTCTTTTATCCTTTCTCTGCTGGGTGCTGAAAATCTTACACTACCACAGAAATGTCTGCCCTGCAAAATACTTGTTCTAAATTCAGCAACCAGTCAAGCACAGGTGCAAAATCCTTCCCAGCTCTCACCCCATGTTACAACTTAAAGGCTCTCTCTCTGCATTATCCAGCTGTGTGCCTCATCTCTAAGGCACTTTGTTCTTTCCTCTTCCCCCACGGGTGTTTTGTGTACAGCCCAAAATCTCCCTTCCCAAGCACACCTCTCAACCACCTGAAAAATGCTTGAACTTTTTGTCATATCATAATCATATTACTCAAGGTCTTTCCTTCCCCATGAAAAAGAAAAAGCAAATCCATCAACAAGCAGAAACAGCCACCTTTCATTTCATATTCTATGTGAGATAACAGGAGTTCAGGAATCATCTTCCATGAACTGTTTCTTCAATATTCCTGCATGAAGCTCATTTCTAACACTATGAACCTAAGTTCCTGTATTGTGCACGAAATATCTATTTTGCACATTACATTCCCCAAGTGGGTGCACTGGAGATGACTACCATCTTCCACAGAGAAGGGATGTCCATTGCAATTGCTACTTGTTCAGGCGGGCTCCCTCTCCCGAGCACTATTCCAAACAGTTTATAAGCTCTCCTTGACCGGACTTAAAAGTATACTTTGATTGTAGCAAGGCAGATAATATGCAAAGTTCAGCAAGCAAAGATAATATACACTTGCCAATGGCTCTAACATTTTAAAAGCTTGAGATTAGAATTATATACAACTTGCTATTATGCAAATATGCCAACACATGAAATAAAAAATAATATTTTAATAATAATACTAGTAATAGTACTAGTTATGATAAAATAATGATGATGATAGGTAGATAATATATATGGTGGTATTGTGAGCCAACACTAATTATTTTATATTTGCTACCTCATTTAATCTGCACAGTATTTTATGAGTGTATACTATTTTTATTTATTGATTGATTTTAGAAAGGGAGGAAGGGAGAGGGAGAGAGAGGCAGAAACATCGATGAGAACATCGATTGGCCGCCTCCTGCATGGCCCCCACTGGGGATTTGGCTAACAACCTGGGCATGTGCCCTGACCAGGAATTGAACCTGCGACCTCCTGGTACATGAGTCAACCACTGAGCCACACTGGTCGGGCGAGTGTATACTATTATTTATCCAGGTTTGAAGTAGGAAACTGAGGCAGAGAGGTTTAGTCATCTGCACAAGGTCATCTAGATGAGAAACAGTAAAGACAGGAGTCCAAACAGGCATATGCAGTTTCTATGAAGTTAGCTGTTTTATAATAAAGATAAATCTGCCTTCCCACAAAGGACACAGGAAACACATTCACCATGTCCACTCCCTCCTATGTTCTTCTACTGCTCTAACAGGCTCCAAATTCCAGTCTCTGCTTGCAGGCAATTCATTCCATCTATTTTTGTTAGATGTTTATTTATTTATTGATGAAGCAACAGAGTTTGACTTCACTCAGATGTGAACATTCATTTTTCTTGCTATTATTTCCCACCTCTTTTCATTCTTTTTTAAAATCCACTGAGGAAATCCTAAACTGCCACAAAAATACTATCAAATATGTGTGAGTATATTTATGTATATCAAGTAATTTGTCCACAGTCACACAGAAAAGAAGTGGCGGAGTGAAGATTTGACTTCAAGGGGCATGGCCTCCATATCTGTGTCGTTAACTGCTGTTAGTTACTGCTGCTCCAAGAATAATAATAATAATTCTATAATAATAAAGTCTACTTTATATGATGGTTATTATGTGTATGGTTCTTAGAAAAATATCTGACACATAGCAGGCATTCAATAATGTTTTGCTATTAAATATTAAGGGTGAGATTATATATGGTTGGCTTAAAAATGATATCATATTTTATCTATTTTTCTGCATTTTCCTTACCTGTTATCAACTGCCCTTTTTACTTTTCTTTACATGGATAGGAAAATATGAGTTTTAAGGAAATGTTATAATGCATTGTACAAGTTATTTAAGCTATTTTTTCAGCGTCGCCCTGTGCCCCAAAGATAAATCCCAAGCTCCTTAAACCTGGCTTCCCCTTAGTTCTCCAGCCTCATTTCTAATTGGTCTCCTCACATTCCAGGATACTGAGCCTTACCCTCACCTTTTCTTTACTTCTCACAAAACTCCTGCCTTGCTTCTTTATTAAAAAATTAAGGTTTTTAGAGAGAGAAGAAGGGAGAGGGAGAGCTAGAAACATCCATGAGGCATCGATCTACTGCTTCCTGCATGTCCCCACTGGAGTTTGAGCCTGCAACCTGGGCATGTGCCCTGAAGGGGAATCGAACTGGTGACCTCTTGGTGCATGGGTTGACGCTCAACCACTGAGCCACCTTGCTTCTTTAAACCACAGCTCAGATGGCATGATCCCCGGCCTGTCTCCCAAGTGGCTAAGACTAAGTGAAGACCCTTGCCTTGTGTACTGCTCAGTGTATGGTGAGGGCACTTAATATTCCCCCGCAGCACATTTTACACTGTGTAATAATAATTCGCTCATTTGTTGAAACTTCCACAGGCTTGTGCCCTTATCTGTTCTATTTAGTATCAATAAAAGTCCTGACACATGATAATGACCCAAAATATATTAGTGTAGTGAATGCATAAAGCATCATTTAATGAGTAACATTAAAATGGTCTCTATGGAAGAAGAACAATGTGAATGTTGGAGTTATAACCTGCTTTTTTTTTTTTGGCATTTGCAAGTCTGGGTAGCCAATTATTGTTATGTAACACTGAAGTACAAGGAAGGAGAATATTGCTACTCAGAAGACAAATTTACAGTGACTGCTTGTGGTACAGTGGATAGGATGCTGCCAGGCAAGTTTACAAGAAGAGCTATTTATCCTGGTACCAAACATTTTAAGAGTGAGTGTCCATAACACAGATAGAAGTAGAGATATGGCAGGGGGGAGGAGGGTGAATAAGAGGGGAAGGGAGACAGGAAAGGAGAGGAAATGAAAAGAATGAAGAAAAGATGAGACAAAGGAAAGGGAGGACAAAAGGAAGGATGAAGAAATTTTAAAAGAAATGCTATAAGTACATTGCAAGACTGATAAAGGTATGTGTTAGGATGCAGTTGTGTATCAGCTGGAAAAAATAATAACTTGTTCTAACCATTTAGGAAAAAAGTGATTCTACAGCAGAACCTATGCAATATTTTTGTTTGTTTGTTTTTTTCATAAGAGTCTCTGAGGCTGATCAAAAGTCAATCCTTTGATGCCTCTCTCCCCTTCTTAGAGACAGAGCAAGAGATTCACTAAACCCATAAAAAGTACTTTCTATGTGCTATGCACAAAAGAATGAACAAGAAGGGTACAATCTCTTCTTTAATTGTATTTATAGTTCTTCCAGGGAATGGAGAGATGAATTATTTATAATGTTCCAGTATTGTGCTATGCTCTTTGCATGCATTTTTTTCATTTAATTCTTAAAGTAAACCTACAATACTGGTGCTATTATTGCTATTATTGCACCCATTTTAATGATGAGGAAAATGAGGGTTAGAGGCAATAATTCTCAACACTTGCTGCATGTTAGAGTCACCAAGAGAGCTCTGTGGGGCCAGGCCCCTATCCCCGTGGTCACAGTTAGACCTGCAATGAATACTAATGATAAATATATATATATATATATATATTTAAAGTCCTAGGTAATTCCCATATGCAGATAATTATGAAAAATATTTGTCTTAGGATACATTTATTATTTACCCAATGTTTCTTTTCTAGTAAGTGGTAAGGCAGGACTTAAAATCCAAGTCTTTCTGATTTCACAACTGGAACCCTTATCCCCTTTCCATGTCTTTATGTTAATACCAAAAGACATTATGAGTGGAGTAATGTAAGTGTTCACAGAAAGAAATGCCTATTATTTGTCAAAAGATCTATGATAATTTGGAGTATTTGAAAAAATACATTAAGAGAATGGTTGAAATAAAGACATGCTAGACATGAAAATGATACACATTCTCCTGGTTTTTATAAGGATATTTGAAATAAGTTAAGGGCTTATTTTATTTATGCCCACATAGAAACCTCCTTTCTTCATGCCATAGCAACTCCTGATACAAGAGACACATGTATGATGTTGTAGTCTATGTTCACCAGCAACCTCTTTCCACCTGACGATATACGGTGATTGCATACACCTCATTCCCTCTTTCATACCTGGGAGCTAAGTGATATGTTCCAAGGCACATGTTTCCAAGTGATTTTCAAGAAATCCCTTGATTGGAATATAATACAGCAATTCAATGTGAATATAATACAGGTCCAAAAGTGGATATTTTAAAAAAATAAATAATTTCAGTCTCTTTACAGGAACACCTTTCATACAGCAGAGATAGACCACAGGCTATCTCTGCTGTATAAAATGAGAGTAAAATTGATCTTAATGAAATTTAGAGAAGCAAACCACCAAACAAGGGTAATGCTCATTTCAAACAATGCCGTTTCTCCTGATTCCTATTATCTTCCATGCTTAAATTTGGCAAAGTTTTGGGTGCACCTTGTTTTCTCATTAGCCACAACATTAATATGTCTTTTATGACTACTGAAAATTAGGACATTAAGTTAGTCAACTGGAAGACTTCTAAAAATTCATTCATTCACTCCCTTCACTACGGAGAGACACAGCTCAGCTGTGTGTGAACCTTAAGGGAAAGCTGACATGCTGTTTTGAGAGATGGTTAAAGACACATTTATTTCGATAAGCTTCTAGGAATTCCAAAATGGCAGCGAATGAATGGAAGCTACACAGGCGATCTCCCAGGACCAAACTGGAATTAAAACTAAAATAAAGACAAATCATTGGGAAAAAGCAACAGAAAAGCAGCTTGAGAGGACTATATAACCAGGGACACTGAATCGAGCCTGGTAGGTCTGTGGAGGAGTGAGAGGGCGGGCTAGGAGCCGATGGACAGCAGCAGTCTTAACTGTGAGCAGCACCCTCAAGGTTAAAATCCCTAGCCGGCTCCACAGTGCAGAGGGCCAGGACAAAGCATTGAATTAGCCTCAGCCACTCACCTTGGGATCCAGCAGAGGGAGGGCAGACTGAACTGGAACTGTGTGGGGAAACTCGGGATTTGGAGGGTGCTCAGAGTTTTTGCTGAGTTGCAGCCACACAGGACAGCAGCCATCTTGCTCCTTCCCAGGGCTCTGGGGAGAAGCAACAGCCCCTCCCTCAGAGATTCAACTCCACCCAGCTGGGCCAAAGAAATGCAAATTGAGGCTCATTAACAACCAGCATCTTCCCCACCCTAGGGAAATCCACTGATGCTGAACACCTGAGGGTATTTTTCATTCAACTGAGAACCCAAGGCTTTTCAAGTAACAGAGACTAATAGCCTCCAGGCAAAAAGCTAGAGCATAACTGAACCTTTCTTGGGCTTGCAAATCTACCCAGGAAAGACAGCCTCTTTAATAAATGGTATGGTGAAAATTGGATAGCTACATGCAAAAAAATGAAACTAGACCATCAACTTATACCATACACAAGAATAATCTCAAAATGGATAAAAGACTTAAATGTGACTCATGAATCCATAAAAATCCTAGAAGAAAATGTAGGCAACAAAATTTCGGACATCATACACAGCAGAATTTTCACTGATACATCTCCTAAAGCAACAGAAACAAGGGAAAAAAATGAACACATGGGACTACATCAAACTCAAAATCTTCTGCACAGCAAAAAACAACCATCAAAATGGAAAGGGAATCCACTGTATGGGAGAACATAATTGCCAATGATACATCAGATAAGGGGTTAATTTCCAAAATATATATAGTGCTCATACAACTCAACAAAAGGAAGACAAAGAACCCAATTAAAAAAATGGGTAGAGGACCTAAATAGACACCTCTCCAAATAGGACATACAAATGTCCAAGAGACATATAAAGAAATGCTCAACATCACTAATCATCAGAGAGATGCAAATTAAAACAACAATGAGGTATCACCTCACACCTGTCAGAATGGCCACCATCAACAAATCATCAAACAACAAGTGTTGGCAAGGGTGGGAGAAAAGGGGACTCTAGTACACTGTTGGTGGGAATACAGACTGGTGCAGCCACTATGGAAAACACCATGGTGTTACCTAAAAAATTAAAAATTGAATTGCCATTTGACCCAGTGATCTCACTTCTAGGAATGTACCCTAAGAAGCCTGAAACACCAATCAGAAAGAATATATGTACCCCCATGTTCATAGCAGCACTATTCACAATACCTAAGATCTGGAAACAGCCCAAGTGTCCATCAGTGGACGAATGGATAAAAAAGCTGTGGTACATATACACAATGGAGTACTACGCAGCTGTAAGAAAGAAAAATCTCTTATCCTTTGAGACAACATGGAGGGACCTGGAGAGTATTATCCTAAGCGAAACAAGCCAAGCAGAGAAAGACAAATATCACATGATCTCACTTATTTGTGGAATATAATGAACATAACTGTCTGAGAAACAGGGTAGACCCAGAGACGTGGAAGTAGGGTACAGACTGACAATCCTCAGAAGAGGGGGTGGGGGGGAGGGAAGAGATTAACCACAGAACTTATATGCATATATGCATAATGATGGACATGTACAACAAAGTTGGGTATGGGGAGGGGGGATGAGGAGGAGGGTGTCAATGGGGAAAAAAAGGAGAAACATCTGTAACAAAAATAAATTAATAAAGACATATTTATTTCAAGGAATTCTTCATACGCTCCCTCAATGTTAAATTACTGTTCTTTTCAATTTACACCTATAGTTTGATGATCTCTTTTTGATTATTGTTTTATTTTTAGTACATATCATGTTACTCTTAAATGGATTACTAAGCTAAAGAGTTTCCTTATTTTTAATGTATTTATTTATAATATTAAAATAATATTTTGAAGATTATTACTCAGTTATGGCATATTGGACATACGATGGGCCTCCTCTTCTACAATGCACCAAAATGAATGAGACAAAGAGCAAAACAAGGTATAAAATTGCCAAGAACAAAGAGAATAGGAGAGAAGGTAACTATAGACAAGAGATTCAAACAAATGTTTGGAAGATTAAAAAGAGATGGAAGAATGGGATGAATTTATTTAGGAGAATGGAAAAAGTTATAACTAAGTCCTTTAAATGGAAAAATAAAAAATAAAACAAAACAAAAACAACATTCAAGGGGCTCCGAACTTAAAGGTTCCAGAATGAAGATGTGAGATGTAGGCTAAAATGGGACATTGGATCAAATGTCTGTACACAGAGAGGATTAATACCATAGTGCCATCTTCTTACCACCCTGCTGAGAACATACCATTCTATCCCTAGCAAACATATCCCTGTGCTCAGTAGAAACTAGACAGGGGCTTTAAAACAGAGGACAAAGGACGAAGCAGAGAGTATAAGTGAGACACAGGGCTGAGAAATGGGGAATTAATGGAAATTCTAGAACTAATCAAGATCTGTTCACTGCAGAGAACTGCAGTTCCCAGAACACTGGGTATCAGGCAAATATCTACAAGAGACAGAGAAAACTTCATGGATTTGTAATTACTAAGTCTCATAGGACCACGTGCTCAGAAGGCCCACACTCTTAGTTTAATGCTCTGCTATTGCTGCCTTGAGATTCTTAATTTTTCAATAAAGAGCTCTGCATTTTCAGTTTGCATTGGGCCTCATGAGTTATGTGGGGCTGACCAGATGTCAATTTTCTAGAGAAAAATGACCAAAGAGAAAAGACCTGCAGATATTGGCAAACTTGACTATGAACACTGAGAGAGTTTGATCAGTTCCCATGCCTCACTTTTAAATATGAATGGACACCTAAAAGTCAGAAGCCATTTGAGAAAGTTTATCATATAGAAGAAAAACAACAACAACAAAAATAACAAAACAAAGAAAATAAGCAAAACATAAAAATCAACCCAGAGAAACAATGACACAGAGAAAAGAGAAATACATCTTCATGTGACAAAACTATAATTAATAACTCTGTAAGCTATATTACAAAAATAAAATAACAATATGATACTACACAAATATTTAGCAGAAACAATGAGCTCTTACAAATAAAATTATTATAACTGAATTATAAATTCAACAACAGCTGGAAAATAAGCTTGAGGAAGTCAGTAAGAAGTTAAAATAGAATGATGAAACAATAAAAAATGGAGGAAGAGATTTCAAAAAATTAGAATATGCCAAAAAATCCAACAGCCAACACATAGCATAATTAACAGGGAAGGAAGAAATGAGAAAAGAGTATTTTAAAGGTATAATATAAGCCAACTTTCCACAACTAAAACACACATCTATGTACACTGAGGCTTATTGAGTACTAGAATAGAAAAAGGAAAACAAACAAAAAAACATACAAAATCAAAGATAAACAGAAATTCTAAAAATGCTCTGAGGAAAAATTATTCAAAATGTTAATATTCCTTATATCATATTCTTGATGAACAAAATAGACCCAGAGATATAGAAGTAGGGTACAGACTTACAAACCTCAGAAGAGGGGGGTGGGGATGGAAGGAAGAAATAAACCACAGAACTTATATGCGTGTGTGCATAACCGATGGACATAGACAACAAAGCTGGGGTTGAGGCGTAGGGGAAGGGATTGGGAGGAGGGTGTCAATGGGGGAAAAAGGAGAAACATCTGTAACAAAAATAAATTAATAAAAATAATTTTTAAAAATGTTAATATTGAGAATGAGAATGACATCACACTTGGCAATAGCAATGTTGAAGACTAGACGACAATGCAAAAATGCCCTCAAGCCAGGCTGGTGTAGCTCAGTGGTTGAGCATTGACCCATGGTCCAAGAGGTCGCCATTTTGATTCCCGGTCAGGGCACTTGCCCAGGTTGTGGGCCCAATCCCCAGTGAGGGGCATGTAGGAGGTGGCCAATCAATGTTCTCTCTCATCGATGTTTCTATTCCTTTCTCTCTCCTTTCCTCTCTCTCTAAAATCAATAAAGGAAAGATAGTTTTTTAAATGCCTTCACAGTTCTGAAAAAAAAACTAAAGTTTTATAAACAAACATGAATAAAATATAAATATATTTATTGAAAATGTTTAGTTCCTGTGTGCTATTTAATAAGAATATCAGGGCTGGCCGGTGTGGTTCAGTGGTTGAGCTTCGACCCATGCACCAAGAGGTCAATGGTTCGATTCCTGGTCAGGGCACATGCCCAGGTTGCCGGCCAAATCCCCAGTGGAGGGCATGCAGGAGGGAGTCAATCGATATTCTCTCTTATCAATATTTCTATCTCTCTCTCCCTCTCTCTTCTTCTCTGTCTAAAATCAATTTAAATTTTTTTTTTTAAAAATAAGAGTATCAGGAGAACAAAATGAAGTCCTTTTTGACAAAGGAGCAAGCAGAAGGTTCTGCATAAGCCGAGTGCACATGCAGCCAGCGTGTCTCTTGTGGACATCTGCCCAGCCTCTCATGCAGGAGAGAAACCAAAGGAATATCAAAGATGAGAGATTTGGCGTAGAGAACAAACATTCCTTCTGGGAGTCAGAGAGCCAAGTGGTCTGAGAACATACCAGTAGGAAACCATTCAATTGATAGAGTATTGAATTTAAGAATTTTAAAATTATATTGTTATATTTTTAAAATCTGCTGGAATAGTTGGAAAGTAAAGTACGAAGTACAAAGGAAATTAAGCAAATGCAAAAGAGGTCAACTACTAAATCCAGGAAAATAAAATATAAAAGAAAAAAAGTACATATATTATACACATATATTACATAGTATATATGCCATTTGGTTCAGTAGTGAATATCTATAAAATCATACCACTACATATTTAATAGAACATTGTGAAATGGAAAAGGAAAAAAAAAGAGAAATCAAAGAAATCTAAATATCCAACTACTATAAAATAAAGTTAATAGATAAATATGTAATACTAATAAATTAAGAAATATCAACATATACATAATTTGAAACAGAAAGGTAAATAATAATAAAAGAAGCATAAAATTTTAGAATCTTTAAAGGAAAGGACTGGTATATTACTGAATTATATTGCATATACAGATGGTTTTTGTTTAAATAATTTTTTAAAAAATTACTTGACTTTCTAATCATGTGTATAGGTTTCTTTAATAAATATAATTTTATGTAATAGAATTTAAAATATAAATCTTTCCTCAAAAAATCAAGGGACTAAATTGCTTCCTGAGATTCAAATTCTGCCAAATTTTAGGAGATCGATCTAGAAATATCTTCACATTAAATAGTTGTGTCTTCAAAGACTGCATTGTTATAAGTCTATCAGAGAGCATAACAAACTCACAAACATATGAAGGGAAAAGACAAAGTAGTAACAAAACTGAATAGTCACTAAATGTCCATGACTGAAATGTATAACCCATGTGCCCTGGAAATATAGAATTTACGTAGGAGTTAAATAACAACAATATTAATGACAGCAACCAAAATTGTATACACTCTACAGTTTTCAAGGAACAGCCACATCTGTTATTTCTAAATGCAATAAAAAATGTAAAAAGAAAAATGAGCTGAAAATGTGGCAATAGTTTAAATGAACAAAGCCAAAGACAGTCAACATTCTTTTTTTGCTTCAGTTACACGGGTGTTTCAAGCCAAAGGACTTATATAGGATAATATCTTTACAAACTTATTTATCAAGGAAGCACATAATCATGAAGGCCCTTTTCCAAATTGAATGAAAAATAAAAATGAAATTAATTTAGAAGAGATGAAAGCCCTCTAATGTTTTGTGAAATTACTCACCTTCCCGCTAATTGGAATCCTTAATTACAAAGCTCCCTCCACATCCATAAAATCTTCAATATAGTCTTCAGCCACTTCAACAATATTTTGTGGCATCTTCATTAAAAATGGTATAAAACTGTTTGGCTCTCAGTTACAGCATTTGGGAAAGTATTTGCCATTTGGTTTCTGTCATTCTCTGTGGGTTTTATTTGCATACATTAAACTGAACGAAACATTGAGGCATTTCATGTTTTCAGTGTGAACTTTAACCAAATAACTGGAATGGAATACAATTATTCCTTATTTTCAATTTCCTATTTCAGTCTCTGCCATTAAAAAAAAAAAAAAAGGTGGTCCTGTGCTCCAATCGATGACACAAAGCTGTTCAGCAACATGCAAATGAAATTCCCCTCAGGATTGTGTTTTTGTGCACTTAGTTCAAGAAATATAACAATGAAAGTTTAATGTAAAGCCTTGTCACTGAAATGTCAGGAAATTCATACTTTTCTACCTTAAAAACTTTTGGATGTGTTTTAAAACCAGAATAAATTTTATTTATAAAAATAATTATTAAAAATGTTGGCTACAAAATTGAAGAGGAGAAATATCCTGACTCCATTTAAAAATCTGGAAAAGTTGCCCAGCCTGTGTGGCTCAGTGGATTGAGTGTCCTCCCATGGACAGAGAGGTCCCAGTTCGATTCCTGGTCAGGGCACAAGCCTGGGTTGTGGGCTCCATTCCCAGTAGGGGGGATGCAGGAGGCAGCCAATCGATGTATCTCTCTCACATGGATGTTTCTATCTCCCCCGCCCTTTCTTTGTAAAAAAAAAAAAAAAAAAAAAAAAATCAAAGTTATTGAAAGTTTTCCTCATTAGTCACCCACCACTAGATTCAACAAAATAATTAAACAGGAGTTAAAAGTTCTAGTAATAAGATTCATTTCCCATTTTCCCAGCACCTGAACACAATCTTTAATTTTTGGCTTTAGATTTCAAAAGCTTTGGTCAAGGTACAAGAAAGGAAAGATGTGGAAGACAGACTGCTTACCCAGAACTCCTACCTCACCATAACATTGCCAACTAAAATTTCAAAACTAAGAATAGGCATGAAGAGTAAGCACCAATGGACTAATTCATGCCCGAATGCTCTAAAGGCCATTTAAGTCCCACAGAGTTCCCTTGACAGTGACATCATGAAAAATAGCAAGTTGTATCTAGTCATACCTGCCTTGTACAGCTTCAGAACTTTTCTGTGTGCAGTCAGGAATGGTAGAGGCAAGACAGAGAATAGTGGTCATGGAGGGGCTTCACAAATATGAGACGAGCCCACCATATACAAAGTAGCATAGCCTATACAATTGAAGACCAATAAGGACAGTACAGCATCTTAAATTGAGTTGTTCACATTTATTGACATCTAGCAGCACTGCATAACTTTGATATACATAGGCATGGTTATGTCAACACTCTTAAGGTAAAGTCAAGTATAGTAAGGAAATAGCACTTTTACCATTTTACTGGTCATTGAAACATTTATATTAAAGATGTAAATTATTGACCCTATGTATGATATTAAAAGATAGGCAGTGTCTAAATATTATTATACAATTACTGATTTATTTCTTACCTTAAATATACGTGAGAAGATATTTGAGGATATAACATGTCAAAAAACCTCTCCATCACACCCAAAAAGAGTAAACATGTAACCTAGCAATAGCAAATACAATGACTTATATTTAAACCACAATAGTCATTACCAAGGAAAATGCAAATTAAAAACATATTAAAATAGAACAAACAACACACGCACACACACACACACACACACACATTACATGAGCTCACATAACACCAAACTCTTCTTAAAAGTATGAAAATTGAAGAGCCGTGAAATAGATCATATTAAAGAAGATATTTTTTCTAACGGACATTAATATAGATTACCTAAATTCAGTTAATGTTAAATGCTATCCCATATAAACAGAAGACACATTGAGTTTTTGAAAAAGCACATAAAATTGGGCATCTTTGGGGGCCACAAGACTTCTGATGAAATATATTGGGAGAGAACAATTGGATCTCTTTCTTTTCTTTTTAAATATGTTTTCATTAATTTTTTAGAGAGAGAGGAAGGGAGAGATAGAAACATTGATGTGAGAGAAAAACATCAAACGGCTGCCTCCTGCATACGCCCTACTGGGGTTTGAGCCCGCAACCCAGGCATATGCCCTGACTGGAATCGAACCAAGACCTCTCAGTCCATGAGACGATGCTCAATCCACTGAGCCACACAGGCCGGGCTCGATCTCTTTTCTTTAACACACCACTACATCCTAGAATGGTGCTACTCCATTCTAATGCAGTGCCACTACAGCAGTGAGGTACTGGGACAAGTGACCTCAAACAAGTCATTTAAACTCTCTTAATCTCTGATAAATGGGAATACTATAATTCTTAGTTATACTCAGTCTCATTGAGGATTGAATTAAATGTAAATGGTGAAAACATGTTAAATAAAGCCTATCATCAAGTAGGTGATGGGAAAATATTCATTGAGTTTAAACCTTTTACCTTGCTGCAAAATTCGAAAGTAAAATAAAGTAACATTTACAGGTTCAACTATAGACTAGTAATAAGGAGGCAATCAACAAGTGGTAGTCTTCACCATAATATATATCATATTTAAAAAATATATGATCACTGTCCTCAATTGATGAGGAACAGAAAAGCTCATGCTTGGAAATTAATGAAAATTAATACTAATAAATAGTATTCAAAAACTACACATGCTATAAAAAAGATAACACTTTCTGTTTGAGTTGGAATAATTAAAGCAGGCTTCACATGGATGTGCTATTCCAGTATAACTATCAATTTTAGAGCATTGTATGTGCTGCAGATGTAGATTCCATCACTAACCATAGCTGCCCAGATTAAAATCCTGAATTTTATTATTTTTTTTAAATTTTATTGATTTTAGAGATAGGAAGGGAGAGAGGGAGCCAGGGAAAAAGAGAAACATCCATGTGAGAGGCAGCATCACCTTGCTGCCTTCTGCATGCCCGCTACCTGGATAGAGCTGCAACCCAGGCACGTGTCCTGACCTTGAATCGCACTGGCAATCTTTTGGTGCACCGGAGGACACCCTCCCAACTGAGTCACACTGGCCAAGGCAAACCCACCACCTTTTGGTGTTCAGGACTATGCTCCAACCAAATGAGCCACACTGACCAGGGCAAAATCCTGAATTTTCCAAACTCTCTTCCATACAGATCATTTATGAGTCTATAAAATTGGCAGCTACTGAGAGGTTTCTGTGTGTCTACATGTGATGTTTCTCAAACCTTTTTAATGTGCTATTTCATTTTATGTTATTTCACAAGTGAAACCAAATAGAAACCAAAGTTAAGCATGGGCAGATGGTGTGACTACAGAGAAGCTAAGCAGCAGAGAAAGTATTTCTTGAATTAATCAAGTGCTGTCTGAAGATGTGAAAAATGTTTTATTTATTTCCAACTATGAGTTCATCCTTTGAGGATACCGACTCTAGACCATGACATTTTGGCTAAGATTTTCAGCTTTCCTTTTGTCAAATATTGGTTATTATTCTTTCCAATGTAAGTTATGATTAAGTTGGGAGTAATATATTGACTGCTATAAATACTTACTAATTTTTATTACTGTTGTCAACCTATGGTCATTGACATTAATTCAACACCAACAGGAATCCCAATTTGGGGGTGCAATGAAAAAAGAAACTTTAGTCAGTGCAAATAGCTGAATTGTGATACAACACAACTATGAGAACAGCACAGCTGTGAAACAGCTCAATAGTGTTACAGCTCAGTTATGAAGCAGCACTGTTGACTGTGAGGTGGCCCTTGGCCAAGTCCTTTTCTGGCTGGACAGCTCTGCACTGGTCTGCTCCACCTGTTCGTTCCCCTCTTCTCTGCCCTGCACCAGTCTGCTCTGCTCTGCTCCAGCCAGACAACTTCGGTGTTTTATCTTTGGTGTTTCAGGTCCAGTGAAGGAAATGCACTCTTCAGTTTTCAGTGGGAAGGGAAAGTGTGTTCTCAGAGCCAGAGGAGAGCTGTTTTCTGACTAGTCCATCTCATTAAAATGAGGACTTCAAATCCTCCCAGTTTGGTCCAAAAGGCACTGTCTTGATTGGTCAGAATGAAGCTGCTCTGATTGGTCGATGAAGATGTTGATGGGGATACAGATTCACAGCTCTAATTGGTCAGAGAAAGCCTCAGTCCTATTGGTTGAAATGGAATTCCAGGAACTCTTTTATAAGGGCCAGCTGAGATAGCAGAAACCCAGTGCAGAGAGGCTGTTCAGTGCAGAAGGTGAGCATCTTAATGCAGGCTTCTCCCTAAAGTGTGCAAGCGTGGTTTATGGGAGAGGCCCCTAGGTAGAAATGACTTCTTAGCTCTGTTTTGTTTTGTTGTTTTAAAATTGAGCCCAGTTAGCCACCAGGAGCCCTTCTTCGTAGGTATCTTCTCTCTCAGGATCCACACTGTTAATATTTGCCAAACTTCAATGTGTGACAAATTTATGTTCACTGAAATAAATAAATAAATAAAGTTCTATCTTTATAAAAAATTTTAATCTATTGAAGTCTCACGATCAATACCAAAATATATTAGATAGAATTGCTAGTTATATTTTGAGTAAGCATTTTTATGATTTGGTATGTTATTAAATCTTAAATTTAGGAATGCAATCAAAATGACACTCTTTTCTATCAACTTCCAGAGAAAGTGAGTCCATGAATATAAAAGAAAAACTTTTACTCTATCCATAGAAATCAGATGTGCTAAATACACATTCCTCAGGATTAAAAGTGTCAGTGGAGTCGGAGAGATAAGGAAGATGTGGTAAGAAGCACCTCCATAGTCCACCATTTCCCCGTTCTTTGCTGTGCACAAGGGACTCCTTGATTGTGAACCTGTGTGGTCTCCCAATTCTAGAGATCTCTCCTCTAAAGCTTACAGAAAAAGTCAAACTCTACCAAAAGTCCTGCTTTTATGCAAAAGACCTTTCTCTACTTGCCTCAATGTGCTGTAACTATTCCCTGGAAAGAAAACTTGTTTAAACACTCTTCTTTTTAAAAGAGAAGGAACTGTTAAAGAATTGCAGAATTGTAGATTTGACAAAAGCAACATAAACGTTTCTTGTTAATAAATGCCTTTCCGTGGGTAAGGGTACTGAGACAATTATTCAAAGAGCAGGTAGCGCATGCAGCTTATTAAATGCCTCCTCATTTCTACGCATGTGTGGATGTACCACTTCCGCTGTCGTCCACACCCTCCCTCCGCTCTGGTTCTAGCCGTCCCGGGCCTCAGTTGGTGGGCTACATTTTTTTCTTTGTTTAGGATTCAGTTTTACACGACCATCTTCAGAAAACCCAGTGCATTGTGGGAGGCAAACATAATGAATAATAAGATTAACAGCTAAACAAAAAATAATAAACTAACCATCCATAAAAAAAATGTATCCTTTATAGTTTGATGTAAAATCAAATAAGTGGTGTTCTCTATCATCATAATTTAACTTGGTTTTGTTAACTATTTAACAAAAACAATGAACAAGTCTATAACTATTTAGTTATAGCAGTATTTTTATACAATATAAGTGGTAAGTATTTGCAAATAATTTGAATTTATGTCAAGTATATGTAACCATTTTTATATAAAACAATGCCAATTTATCATATATTATATTAATATTTTTTGAAATTACCATCAATCAAGTTTCAGTTTACTATGACTTATTTATCAAAGGGAAATATAATTTGTTTTATACAGAATTGTTTTAAATTACATTCATTAATTCAATAAATATTTATTAATACCTACTACTTGTTATATGTTATACACTGTGCTAGACATCAGGGAGGTATATTTTGTTTGCAGTAAAAGTAAAGCAGACCTGGAGCAAACAATAATGTAGTTCAAAATAAATTAGCAGCTTCATATTGGCACACTTTTTACCTCTTAGTATTATTAAAATCTTGTTATTCAATCAACCTCTCCTCATTTTTTTTTTCATGTATATTTAAGAAATTTTGACATCAAAATACTAAGCAAAATGGATGTTACCAACAATAAAAAGATTACTCTCTGTAATGGTCTATTGCTGGGCCATTAAAATTTCTGGGTCATTAAGAGCCTTTTATTATAATATTGAACATTTATATAAGAAGAATGAGGAGGCATAATTTAAAGGTTAAATAAGAACAGCTCTAGTAATTATAGCAATAGAAAGAATATAAATATTTACCAACAGCTTATTTAGTGCAAAGAATAAGCTAATGAAACTAAATAAGGTATCTCATTTAATTTACATAATAACCTAGCTTCTCATTTTATATTTAGAAACTTTATAATTAATTAATTTTATGCATGTACAGAAACACGTATAGATATAGAAAAACCATGTTCATTTTCCACTCCCTGTATGCCATATCACAGCTATTTGATTCCTCATATACATTTTTCTCATAAAAAATAATAGGCAAACTTCAGGGAGGGGGGCAGGGGGGAAGGATGAGATAAACCAAAGAACTTATATGCATGTATGCATAACCAATGGATATAGACAACAATGCTTGTGGGGTGGGGGTGGGGGTGGGATAGGGAGGAAGTTGTCTGGGGGGGAAGGAGAAAAATCTGGAACAAAAATAAATTAATTAATTTTAAAAAATAATATTTGTAAGTAACTTATATATCATACTTTCTAAAAAATATTATCTCTGGCTCACACTTAGACATTAATAACTCAGGATTCATTGAGGAATCAAGTCGAATACAATCAAACCATACATTTTACTGAAAGTATTGAATTTTAAAAATTTTGATAGTGTGTGACAATAGCTAAGGTAAAATGGTCATCATTGGGGAACAAAAAGTCTCCAAATTGGCATTTCCACTGCTAATAGCATAACCTAGAAAGAATAACAATACAGTACTTTATTCTTACAGAATTATTACAAAATTATACCAGGATATAAGTTACAGGAAAATGTTGTATTTATATAGTTACTATTATTTACATTGGTTTTTTAAAAATCTTTATTTTTGAGAGTATTAGAGATGTTCCCCCTTTTTCCCCTCCATTGACCCCTTCCTCCCCACTCCCAATCCCCCTCCTGCCTTCCATATATTATTGTCTATGTTCATTGGTTGTGCATATATGCAAATAAGTTCTTTGGTTTATCTCTTCCCATCTCCCAACCCCCTTCCCTCTGAAGTTTGTCAGTCTCTTCCTTACTTCCATGTCTCTAGATCTATTTTGATTGTCAGTTTATTTTGTTCATTATATTCCATAAATAAGTGAAATCATGTGGTACTTGTCTTTTTCTGACTGGCTTATTTTGCTTAGCATAATACTCTCCAGGTCCCTCCATGTCATCTCAAAGGGTAAGAGATCTTTATTTCTTACAGCTTCATAGTATTCCATTTTGTAAATGTACCATAGCTTTTTTATCCACTCATCTATTGATGGGCACTTGGGCTGTTTCCAGATCTCAGCTATTGTAAATAGCACTAATATTAACATAAGGGTGCATATATTATTTCTGGTTGGTGTTTAAGGCTTCTTAGGATATATTCCTAGAAGTAGAATCACTGGGTCAAATGGCAATTTCATTTTTAATTTTTTGAGGAAACACTATAGTGTTTTCCATAGTGGCTGCAGCAGTCTGCATTCCCACTAGCAGTGTACTAGAGTCCTCTTTTCTCCATATCCTCACCAGCATTTGTTGTTTGATGATTTGTTGATGGCAACCATTCTGGCAGGTGTGAGGTGATACCTCACAGTCATTTTAATTTGCATCTTTCTGATGATTAGTGACATTGAACATTTTTTCATATGTCTCTGGGCTATCTGTATGTCCTGTTTGGAGAAGTGTCTATTCAGGTCCTCTGCCCATTTTTCAATTGGATTGTTTGTCTTTCTTTTGTTGAGTTGTATGCGTACTCTATATATTTTGGATATTAACCTCTCATATGATGTATCATTGGCAAATATGTTCTCTCATACAGTGGGTTCCCTTTTCATTTTTTTTTTTCAGTACGTGCCCCTAGCGGGAACCGAACCCAGGACTCTCTTGTCCGCAGGCCAACACTCCAACCACTGAGCTAAACCGGCCAAGGCTCCTTTTTCATTTTGATAGTGGTTTAATTTGCTGTGTAGAAGCTCTTTACTTTGATATAGTCCAATTTACTAATGTTTTCCTTTATTTCTTTTGCCCTAGGCAATGTATCGGTATGTTGTCTGAGATTCTGCTGCCTACATTTTCTTGATATAGAGGAAGATATTAAAAAGTGGAAGCAGGTACCATTTTAATGAATTGGAAGAATCAGCATCATTAAAATGTCCATACTACCTAAAACAATCTATAGATTCAATGCAATCCTTATTAATGTACCAATGGCATATTCCACAGATCTAGAACAAACACTCCAAAAGTTTATATAGAACCAAAACAGACTCCAAATAGCCACAGCAATCTTGAAAAAGAAGAACAAAGTAGGAGGGATCACAGTACCAGATATCAGGTTATACTACAAAGCCACTGTAATCAAAACAGCCTGGTACTGGCACAAGAACAGGCATATAGATAAATGGAACAGAACAGAGAACCCAGAAGTGGATCCAAGACATTATGCTCAATTAATATTTGACAAAGGAGGCAAAAGCATAAAATGGAGAAAAGACAGTCTCTTCAATAAATGGTGTTGGGAGAACTGGACAGCTACATACACAAAAAATGAAATTAGACCATCAACTTATACCAGACACAAGAATAAACTCAAAATGGATAAAATGCTTAAATGTAAGTCGTGAAACTGTTTACATTGTTTTAAAAAGAACAATCATTTAAGCACTAAATAAAGTTAAGACATCAATTTCATTTAGGAGAGAAGGAAAAAAGAGGTACATGTTTGTGGGAAGGTATGCTATGATTTTCTCTGGAAAATTTTGAAATAAACTCTAAACTTATTTTGCTTTATGTTTATCAGTTTAGACATGCTCATGAATATTTCACGTTCGTTCATTCAGTTTATTCATTCAATGAGTGTTTGTTGGGCACCAAATGGTTGCCAGATCCATGGCAAGAGATATATAGTTTGTTGAGCAAAACAGAACTTTTTCTATTCAAAAAGCCTATTATATCGTAAAAATAGATAGGTGTTAATCAAATATCAAAATAAACATAAAATTACAAATATGAGTGAGAGGTCTGTATACTATGGAGAGTATAAAATAGAAGAATGTTATCTGGTGTTAATAGTTAGGGAAGGCATCACTAAGGATATGGTTTTTGAATTAAGATTGAAGATTGCATTTTCTTTAAAATTTTTTTTCCTTTATTGATTTTAGAGAGAGAGGAAGGGAGAGGTAGAGAGAGATAGAAATATCAATTAGAGAGAACATCGATTGGCTACCTCCTGCATGCCCCTCACTGGGGATTTGGCCCACAACCTGGGCATGTGCCCTGCCTGGGAATTGAACTGGTGACCTCTTGGTGCATGGGTCGACGCTCAACCACTGAGCCACACTGGCTGGGCGAAGATTGCATTTTCTAAGTTAAACAAAAAAAATGCCTAAAATTTTTCTCTAAAGAAGAAATGGAATGAGGAATGGCCTATGACTCCAAGGACTTAATGATTAGAAGGAACACAAAGAACACTGCTGTGCCTTAAGCAGAGAAAAGAAAGAGGGAATAACCAGATGAGCCAGAAGAATAAAGAAATAGCCATATATTTAGGGCCATGTAGGCCACAAAAATATTTAGATTATTGAAAGCAAGGGAAAACAATGGAGGTACTTTGTGAACTGATATAATCAGATTTTAGATTTGATAAAAATCATCTTGAAGGAAACAAGACTAATAAAGGTAGATCAATTTGGAGAGCGGAAGCTAGATGGAGGAAATAAACTTCAAGAGAAGAAGACAAGATCAAGATACTTTAGGAGGTAAAATGTACATGGTGATGGAGTTTGGATATGCAATGAGTGTGACTGAAATGTCCGTTTACTCCTAGGTTTTCTGGCTACTGAACACAGTGTGGTTTTATTGACTACAAGAGGCACGTTTTATTATGATGACAAGGCAAAGGAATCCTGAATATGTGCAAAGCTGATAATTGAGCTTCCAAATATATAAAGCCAAAATTTAACTAAAAGGAGAAATAGAGAAATCCACAATAATATGAAAGGTAGAAAATCCCATACTGCCTTCTCAATAATTGAACAAGGAGGCAAAAAGTCAGTAAGGATATACAATTTGTGACAGATGATAATCTCTGATATAAGGAGAGCATTTTTTGGTGTAGTGATGTGGGAAGGCATTATCAGCGTATGGCTTCCTTAAATAATTTGGTGATAACCTGATTATTTAAAATATCTCCATTGCTTTTATTTTCTGTTTTCTAATCTTAAGCTATCTTTCTATATTTTAAGATAGAAGCCAACTCTGAAAATTTCAGGAATTACAAGAAAACACTAGTTATTTCAAGAGACAATAACACAAAAATTAAACCAGCAAATCAATCTCAGAATCACAGCAAATAAATCATCTAAAAAATTTAAAAAGAAAGTGTTACCTTATTAAATTAGTGTGTCTTTATGGGGGTCTCATTAAAGAGCTAATACATGTATATTTTTAATCTTTACCTGAGGACGTACTTTATTGAGAGAGAGAGAAGGAAGAAGAAGAGAGAGAGAGAGAATGAAACACTGAAGTGAGAGAGAAACATCAATCTGTTGCCTCCTGTAGCACCATGACTGGGGATCAAACCCACAACCTTGGTATGTACCCTGACTGGAAATTGAAGCCATAACCTTTTAGTGTATGAGACCATGCTCCAACCAACTGAGCCTCACCAGTCAGGGCAAGGAGCTAATATTTTCAAAAGAATTTTCACGAAACATGAAATGAGTGATTTTTAGTGTGATGATGTTTCAACCAAGCAATTAAAAAATACCATTGCCAATGCAGAAAAGTTTGATGGAGAGTGACTCCTTAGCCCACAAAATAGCAATTTAGCCATAATTAGTAATATCAGTACATGTAAAAGGAAAAAAGGCACAGTGAGAAAGGACAGTGCTCCTTAGCAAGAACTGGAAACTCTGGCAGCCCATGTGGTAATATGGGGAGATTATGTTCAGAACTGTTCAGGCATAAGAGACAATGATCTAGGGAACCAAAAGTGTCTGCTCAGGTATTCTCTCTTGAAAGTCAGAAAGGACTAATTAGGCTTTACCATTACTCAGGAAAATATCCTTTAGTGCTATCAAGTCATCTCACTGTGGTCCAAATCATCAATGCCCACACTCCACTTACTTCCTCAGCTTTCTCTAGTGTCATACATGCCATATTATAAATGCTAGAAAAGCAGATGCCATGCATGCTGAACAATCCAGTCACTAGGAAACATTGTCTGTCTATCTCGGACATTTAACTCATTGGTATTCAGTTTTAAGTACTGGTCTCATAAATTATGCTCACAGTGATCTGTCTTTATGTGACAGCTCACATATGAGGACCCCAATTAATTTTATGGACCTATGCAACTGAGTATTGAGACCTTGAACCTTAAAACATTTAGTGAGATGTTAACTCAAGAGTTGTATCTTAGTAGCCAGGCTTCCTTGATGACAACCTGATGATTCAATGCACACCTGCTTTAAAATGTCAACAGGCAAATATCTACAGACTAATATAAGTAAATAGCATAAATCTCATAAGAAATATTCAAATACACAAATGGCCAAAATTTACATAGATTTTGAAAAATATGAGGTAGGATTCTTGTAGGGAAGGAGTGAAAAAGAAAAGTAATCCCTATTCTTATGTTACACCCTCCCTGAAGAAATTATTTTTCAGATTGAAATGTATAGGAAAAATACTTATTAGAGCAAATGGCAGAGAGTGTCCGTGTTTTTACTAACAAGTTCAACTTTTAAGGGCTTAATGAGTTATATCACAGGGTACCGAGAAAACTATTGAATAGTATCTCTAAAACCCAACTAGTAATTTTTGAAAATCCATAGAAAACACAAAAAGAAGCAAGAACCCCAAATGGAAAATTTCAATTGAAATTGTGGGATGCTAGCCCAGGTCAGGTGGCTCAGTTGGTTGGAGCTTTGTCCTGTATATCAGAAAGCTTGTGGGTTCGATTCCCAATCAGGGCACATACCTAGGTTGCAGTTCAATTGCCGGTCACAGCGCATATGGGAGGCAACCTATGGATGTCTCTCTTTCTCTCAAAACAAAACAAAACAAACAAACAAAAAAACTATACTCTGGTGAAAATTTGAAAAAATGGCAAGATGCTAAAAAACACACTATCGTAAGAATGCAAATAAGTTGAGGAATGAAATTTGTTGAAGGGGGAACATTTTAAAATACAAAGAAATTAGTGATTATCAGACTAGAATTAACTTGCTAAATCAAATATAAAAATGTGTTCTATTCTAGTATACTTTTACTAGACTCAAATATTAAGAAAATGTTACATTTTTCATATCAGCAAGGTGCTCAACAAATTCTATTTTTTCCAACTCACACCCCTTTGTTAATATCCTCGCCCACTGAGTAACTGACTGATTAAAACTGAGATTGTTGAGTACATTGCTCTACTGAAAGCAAACATGCAAATGAAAATTTTCAAGCATTTGGGTATTTTGCGTAGAATTCTCATTGTCAGTTGTTATGTGCACTCGTGTCATGAAAGCCTTGTTAATGACAGTCCAACTTGGGAAGCAGACCTACTTGCATTTATGTTTTAAAAAACTAAGCCTTAATGTTGAGCACTAAAGTTAAAACCAAGGTGAATGTCTCCAGATAAATAACTATCTTTTTTTTAATTTTTAATTATTTTATTAATTTATTTTTGTTACAGATGTTTCTTCTTTTTCCCCCATTGATACCCTCCTCCCGATCCCCACCCTCCGTATCCCATCCCCGGTATTGTTGTCTATGTCCACTGGTTATGCATACATGCATGTAAGTTCTGTGGTTTATCTCTTCCCTCTCCCCTGCCCCCCTCCTCTGAGGTTTGTCAGTGTGTACCCTACTTCTATGTCTCTGGGTCTATTTTGTTCATCAGCTTGTTTTGTTCATTAAATTCCACAAATAAGTGAGATCACGTGATATTTGTCTTTGATTGGCTTGTTTCACTTAAGATAATACTCTCCAGGTCCCTCCATGTGGTCTCAAAGGATAAGAGATCTTTCCTTCTTGCAGCTGTATAGTATTCTTTTGTGTATATGTACCACTGTTTTTTTATCTTATGTGCTCTATGGGCAGTCAACATCTGACTTTTCCTGTCAGCCTGTTGAAGATTAACTTCTGTTGGACAGCACTGGTAATTTACAGGCTTATAAGACTCTTTAAATTGAGGTCTTTAAAATAAAATTATGATGAGCCTACTTATTGAATGGGTGGACAAAAATAATAGGAGTGGTTTCAAGTCTTACATTCCCATATCCATGAAATTAGAGTAGAAAATCCATTGCTCTGGGCATGCTTGCTCTCTGATGGATATAGCTTATTGCACCACTACTGATTGCTGCTCTCACATTCCATAGAGAGCTGGAGGATCAGAACCAGAGTTCAAATCTCCATCCATTGAGGATGGCTTTAGGCAAATAGTAGCAGTTTAAAGAGAGCCAAGTCTTATAAATTAATAGTGACTGTCCAAACTTTGTTCCAACACTTCATAACTGATTTCTTACTGGTTCTTCTTCACCAAGACAGCTATGTCAGCCGTGTGTGTGTGTGTGTGTGTGTGTGTGTGTGTGTGTGTGAGAGAGAGAGAGAGAGAGAGAGAGAGAGAGAGAGAGAGAGAGAAAGTGAGAGACAGAGAGAGACCAGGGTGGGGCATAGAGGAGTGAACATTGTTCGTGGTTCAGAAGAGAAGAGCTTTTCTGAGTAGGCTTATTACTTTTCAAGTCTATGATTATAAGATAGAAGTCTCAATACCATTAGTCAAATACTTGATCTTCCACTACTGAAGCTCAATATTAGTATAGTATTAGTTTCCATTTATATAAACAGAAGGAACATCCAAGACAAATTACCATTTTCCCAAATCCTGATATTAAATAAGCACAGAAAAAAATTTAAGTCTCTACTTTCAAATTTCAATTGATATTTGTACAATTCGGTAAATGGACTGCTTAACTGACCATACTTCAATGTTGGAATGGAATCACTGCCTGTTTTGATGATAATAGAAAGTCGCAAAGCCTCATCTTCTATTTCATTAATGACTTGCATTAAAATATTCAAGGCCAGCTCAGAAAATGTGTGAGTTATATAAATTTGGGAGGTATGATGACAGAATCACGTTCCAAGATCTTGAGAAGCTCAAATGATGGGCCAAATTTAACAAGACAGTTTTAATCAGAATAATTATAAGGTTACAAAAGGGATAGCTTATGTCCAAAAACCTAATTGCATCAAAATGATCAAAAATAAACGTGGCTTAGTAACAAAAATTATGGTAGAAAATTACAAAGCAGCTTGGGAATTTCAATTGATATTCTCTGCATACAAATTGTCAATACTATGAGGTAAAAATAAACATCTGTAACTTGATACCTATTATTGTCAAACCATACCTAGATTGTTTTCTTTAATTATACAACCTACCTTTTAAAAAATATTAAAGACAAAAGGAAACCCATTCAGATGAGTATGATCAATTAATAAGACATAAGGCTTGAAAAATGTTATAAAATAGTTAAAAATAACTTTAATTTAAATGAAGAAATTTCTGTGCATATGATACTAATATTGTACCACCATAAAATGGTCTAATAGGTAAAAGCTGAAAAAAATGAATACTTATAAAATGCTTACTATGTGCCAAGTGCGATGTAATTAAATTTCAGAACAATTGTTACTTTGCTTATTTGACACAGTGGTGCTCGATTTAGATTTCAAATTCAGATCTGTCCATATCCAAAGTCTTCAGTAATTCCAATTAACCAATTTTTCTTATTATAGAAAGTTTTTCTAACTCTTAGATGGGCCCACCAGTGAAATTAGTCCTTTGAAAAGACAACGTGTTTCTAAAACTGGAAATGTTCAATCAGGGGGTAAAACACCATTGGCTATTTAATGAATTATATTAAAAACACCTTTCCCCTAATTTATCATCTTAACAAATTCAGTGTTGTTTTTTTAGTAAGTGTGGTCAAAGTGTCTCCACAAAGACATGTTTTTTTGAAGATTTTATGAATCTTTTATAAATAAACAAAGAACTCCATTCAGCCTGAGCAGGTATCCAGAGTCAAGCCCTACATTAATACTGATCACTACTAACTAAAAATAGAAACTAAGAAAATAAACAATTTTCCCTGGCCAGGTGCTCAGTTGGTTGGAGAGTCATCTTGTACACCAAAAGGTTGTGGGTTCAATCCTGGTCAGAGCATATATGGGAAGCAACCAATCAATGTTTCTCTCTCACATTGATGTTTCTCTCTCTGTTCCTCTCTCTGTCTCTCTCTCTCTCTCCCCCCTTCCTCTCTCTAAACATATCCTCTGTTGCCTGGCTGGTGTGGCTCAGTGGTTGAGCATTGACCTATGCACCAAGAGGTCTCCAGCTCAATTCCCGGTTAGGGCACATGCCCAGGTTACGGGCCCAATCGCCAGTCAGGGCATGCAGGAGGTGGCCAATCGATGTTCTCTCTCATCAATGTTTCTATCTCTCTCTCCCTCTTGCTTCTTCTCTCTCTAAAATCAATAAAGAAAAAAATTTTAAAAAATAAATAAAAACTTAAAAAAGAAAAAGAGAACAATTTAAGCTCATAAAGTTCAGAACCTTGGTCAGAGAAACCCTGTAGTTCACAACATATATAAATCTCGCACATGTACATGTATATGTGTGTGTATTCACTAAGATGCCTTGATGTTTCCAAGTTGTATAAGATAATGCTTATAAATCATTTAATATGTTTCAGGTACTATAATTCTGTTTATATTAACATATTTAACCTTCAATAATCCCATCAGTAGTCTTACAGATGAGGTAACTGAGGCATAGAGACATTAAATTACTTGCTCAAGGCCATACAACTAGAGACTGTCCAAACAAGATTTAAACCAAGAAGTTTTACTGCAGAGTCCATGCTCTTAACTACTAAGGATACTGCCTCTCATAATTATCTGCCACATTAGTCAAGATAACAAATCACAGATATAAATATCTCAAATTTTTAATGTTAGTTTTCGTTGGGTGAGCATGTAAAGAGCCTAAATACTTAACATATATACATTTTTTAAATAATAAAATTTATTTTGGGTAAATGCCAAATATTTTGTTTTATATTTTCAGTTTTTTCTCTAATGCTTTATTTATTTAACCATATGATATAGAGCCCTCAGGTGTACAATAAGTTTAATTTTTACTAACCTATCTTATAAAAATCTGATGAGATCAGCTATGCTTAACTGAAATGCACATGTCCTTACAATATTTTAAGCACTGCACTATACTCATACAAGAATCATGCTATCTGGGTAGATAAAACTTGTAAAAGTATTTGCATAGCAATGTTATATATGCTATAAATATATAAAGTACAGGACTACAACATAATGTTTTGGGGAGGGGGGCGTCAGCCATTGTACTGAGAAATGGTCCAGTGAAACCTCAGTAAGTTTCTGAAAATGGCTAAGGATTTAGCAACCAACAGAGACTTCATGTGCAATAAGAGGAAAGAACCATGTTGAGAAAACAGGAAGGAACATAACAGCTGAGTTAGCATTGGAAACTATAGGTAGTTCAGTCTGGGAGCAAAGGCTAAGGGTCAGAGTGGTGTAGGCCGGGAGTCTGCGGAGACTTGAAGAGACTAGGCAGCATGTAAAGAGGTACAAGTACTCTGTGCTGTGCAGATCCATACAGTGTCCTAAATGACAGAATATGTAAATTACGCAGTGGCACTGGGGAGTATGAGCTGGAGGTAGAAAGGGGAACAGCTAGCAGTAGAACAAACATACAGAACAGTGACTAGAGTTTGTACAAGGGATTTTTGAAAGCTTGAACATAAATAATTGTAGGAAAGAGAGAGAGAGAGTGGGAGTTGAGGAAATTTAAGGAGGTCTGGAAGTCCTGGCTTGGGTGATTGGGGGGAAAGGTGGTAGCACAAAATGAGATGGCTGGGCTAGTTACTTCAAGGGATAGTGGTACAACTGAACAGAATTCTCAACATAGGGCAAATAATTGTTTCAGTGGGGAAACAAAGACAAGCTAAGTCCTGGAGTTTGAGGTGCCTTTGTTATCCATGAGAAATTTGAATATATGAATCTGGCACTTGGGGTAGATAAAATCAGTATTTTTGTTATTATTATTATTATTTTTTTATCCTCACCTGAGGACATTTTTCCACTTTTGTTCAGATAGAGTGGGAAGGAGAGAAAGGAAGAGAGGGAGAGAGAAACACTGATGTGAAAGGGACACATTGAGTGGCTGCCTCTCACACGACCCCAACCAGGGCTGGGGAGGAATCGCAACTGAGGTATATGTGCCCTTGACCGGAATTGAACCCGCGACTCATTGTTCTGCGGGCCGATGCTCTAACTGCTGAGCCAAACCGGCCAGGGCAATCAGTATTTTTGAAATTGTTGTTGATAATTTAAAACTATGCAAGTTATTACAATCACCCAGGGAAAGTAAATGAAAAAAATGGAAAGCCCTCCAACTAACATAAACTTCTATAGCAATGCAAAGTTGATGATACCATTATTAAACACTAGCACAGAGGGATTCAAAACAGAGGTGCCTAATCCTTGACTTCTTTGGCAGAGACAATGCTTCTGTAATAATTACAATAAAGTGCAAGCCTTTATTTAAGTTGTGGATTGAAACCAATGACAAGGCAGGTAATTTGTTTTGCCCAGACTCAGGCTTACCCTAGGGTTATCATAGAAGAAATTGGCACTGAATTACTATCAGATTTAAGTCAAAGAAATAGTATGGGCTGTTTTAGGGCAGTAATTCACTGAAGTTTGGTGCACAGCTTAAAGAATCTTTTTTTTTTTTTTTCACTTTACAAATCAGGCATGAGAAGAGCAGATCTTTTTCTATTAGAACTAATGTATCCTGAAGCTTTTTCTTATCTATTTAATACTTTAGACACATTTCTTTTCAATCTACAATGATTAATTAGAAAATGTCCAACTGCTACAGAATTGGTCTGAGACGGTGCAAGCAGACAACACAGTAGGAGCCTAGCCATTAATATCTCATAGAATAAAAATGTTTATTAAAAATAATAACCTCTGAACTTCTAGAAAATCCTCTGATGGACTTATATAACTGCACTTCCATCAGATTCCTTACTTGCATAGAGCGAACATTGTGATCTTTGCAGAGAGAATGCCTTTTGTTCCGTCAAAAGGCATTGACAAGGGCCCCCACTACTTGAGATGAGCAGTTTTATTTCTGTAGCAGAAAGTCCTTTACCAATCAATGAACAAAGCAGCTGTGGTTTTTGCTTAGAACTGTTTTACCCCTTTCAGCAACTATAGAACAAAGACACACAATGCAATATTAGGAGAGAAATGTCTAAAATTTAGTTTAAAAATAAGTCTATATATTAATACAGATGAGAGAGAAGTAAAATCAATTCCATGAAAGTTCAGTGGAATAACTCATTCTATTTTAAAATTATCTTCTGTAGCCCATAATGCTTAACACCATTTTTCCATGAGAATCGCTTAAGAAATGTATCAAACACGTACACACACACACACACACGTATATATACATATACATTCAGGAGCAGAATTTAATTCATGAATGATTCACTTTTTTCATAATAGAATTAAAAACAAACGTATATGGACTTTACCAGTTGAACCTATTATGATGGTAACTCTGATTCAAATAAATCTATGATGTTTCAGAGAGCTAGGAAGACACCATAGTCAACTTCACTTCTATAGTAGAGAGTTAATGCAAGGAAGTAGTTTCTCAGAAAGGTACTGTATTTCCCAGCCCTTGACATTCAGGTCGGGCTTTGTGACTGGTTCTTGTCATTGGAATTCAAATGGAATTTATATGTGTCAGTCTCTGGTTTTAAAGGTAAGTGCTTCTTCTCTATAACCGTCTTCTTTTGCTGGAAACTGGAGCCAACAAAGACTTGTGGATACCAAAGCTGGGTCCAGAGAATCCTCACATGGAGAAAGTGCAAGCTCATCTTGATCCTGCAAGGGAACTTCAGAGTGTAAATTGTACTTCACTGTGCAATGCTGGCCTTTTATACTCCCATATCAGTTCACCAGGCAGTCACTGGCTCAGGGCCGCCCATGGGTGATATAATCCCCTGGGCACTTCTGATTCCCTATGTCTGTAGACAAAGTGGTTCAAGTAGCTATTGGACATTTCCTAGAAGAGAGTCACAGGTATAGACCTTAGAAGTAAAAGAACACAGAAACCATGGGAGGAGTGCACATGAACAGTAAAACGTAACAGTGCACTGATAGCATCTGCTATATATAGTATGCAGCCAAAAATCATTTGGCCATAGTCAGCATAATTAGTAGCCCTGGTAGTAACTAATATACCTCCATCCCTAAGAGGAGATTCTAATGAGATAGCAAAGGTCTTCTTTCATACCATTGTCAGCGCTAACAGGAAAAACAAAAATAATAACTGAAAATGTTTTTTTTTTTAAAGGCACACATTCACATATAATCACATAGATACACATAAAAGTAGGTCATGTGAATCTATCCTAAAATAGCAAAAAAGTGGAGCTCACTATTCAGTGGTTGTGTCTAGTAATATAATCTATCCTACTACAGAGCCCTAGAGAGGGGTGGGTTACCATTAGAGCCAATAGTAATTTCAGAGATCCTTCTTAGACTTCTGGTTGCATTTCTATGAAAACTAAAATTTAACCTAAAAAATTCACAGACATATCAAAATTTATAGTTCAGATAGTTCAAATTTGGCTACAGAATAGGATGATGGAAGGCATGCCCTTTATTTGCCAAAAGGTAGACAAAACTCTGGCTTTCATTAACAACGACTCCATCGAAGAGTGACTACAACAGTATGAGTAACAATAACCATGAGTGAAGACCCACGTAAGCTGTGGCAGATACAACATCAATAGTGGCTGATGTTGAATTAAGGATCAGTGACTCTCCCCTCAATACTGGAGACTTGTACATACTTGTGACTCCAGTAGGTTCAGTGAGGGTACCACGCCAACAGCAATAGCAGCCTCTGAGACCGAAGGAGTAGCAATCAGCATTGAGAGGCAGATTTCAGGATCTTTATTAGTTAGAATCCCAGGAACACATACATGGATATTCAGAGACTTTTGGAATGATGATAACGAGGCCTTTAAAAATATCATTGCCAAACACTCTTCGTGAACTTTAAAAGCCATGCAGTTAGACACAGAAACGTGATTTCCATGTGGTTCTTTATTGACTGTGAAAATAAAGTAGCAGGACAACAGAATAGCAGTAGGAAGGGCAGGGTAGGAGCATCCCGACCACACTGATGAAAATGGCATTGGTCAACAAAAAGTTTCACAAGGCGAGGAGGACAAGCCTGAGAAAACAACACTGTTCTAGTGGAATAGAATTGCCTCACCTTGAATTGAAGACACCAATCAGATCACAAGGGAGCCATTAGGTTTTCTTCCTTCCTTAAATATGGTGCTTTACACAAAGGATTAATGAGAGCCAAGAACATGTGTAAATCCAAAGAAAATATAAGAACCTCTGAGGCAAAACATAGCTCTAATGGCTAATTAGTAGAACAAGCCAGATAAAAACCTCTAATTTCCAACTTTCAAAGCAGCGCTCTTTCAAGTACATGACACCATTCACTGTTTTCCTTGATATTGGTTCTGAGGAAATGTTTTGGTTAAAGGAGGAAAAACAAAATATAGACTGGGAGAATCTGATGGTGGACACTTGTGCAAATTTGTAACCCCATAAGCTTGCATTTCTTTTTTCACATTGCCAACTAGAAGGGAAAGCTAGAATACAGTATTTTTTATTTTAAAAAGTATGCATATTAATACAATATGCCATTTTTGCCAAATAGAAATCTAATTGCAATTTCTTAAACTGAATTGTTCAGCTTACAGTAATATATTAATAATTATTATTTTTACTCCTCCTATTAGAACCAAACTGGAAGATACAGACCTATATAAAAACAGTTATGTTATCATTAAAATTCTTAGGACTTTAAAATTCTCCATATTCATCTTTTACACTTATTAGAATTCCTTTGTCATTAAAATTGTTCTTTATATTAGTGATAATTATATATGGTTACCAACAATTTTAGGTTTTATTTATAAATCTTTATTGTTGTATACCCTAACAGTATTATGCATTTATGGACTCTCTGAGACCTTATCTTCCTATTTTATTCTATAAAATTTATAACTTTATACTAAATGGTTGGATGGAATTAACTTCTTCATAAATATAGCCCTCATCAATTTAGAAAACTATTTTTCAAAAGCAATAGTCATTTGACTTCTAAATAAAGTACAGTGACTAAGTGGATTATCTTGATACAAAATAATTTTCTTACATAACAGTTTTGTTAAAATTACTTACACATATTATGCAATGTTTGCTATAATATATAATTATATAATAATATACATACGGTATAATACTATTTTATATACCACTATCACTCTTCTCTATTATAAAATATTACTATAGAAGTAGAAAAATTGAAATGACAGATGTTTGGTTGACTTTAATGAAAATAGTGATATATAATCCAAAGAGGATATTAGGTTTCTTTTCTACATATGAAGCATCTATGTGCATGTGAGATATACCTATAATTTGATCAGTATTCCTATTCTTAGAGTTACCTTTTAATATGATTAAGTGAATCATAAATCATTTATGGTCACAATCAGTTCTGCAGTTATCTCAAGGCCGATCAAATTTCATCTATATTCCTACTTACTTGTGTTCCTTTTTAGGCAAAGTCATCTGCTCCAGAGAATATAAAATTAGGTAATGAACAGTCATCTCAAAGAGCTTGCAACTATTAAAGTCCTACTTTAAATCAACTCGGGAGAAAGTTAAATGAATGAATTAAAGATCAAAAGAAAATGCTATTACACATGTGAATGTGCTGAAAATGCTCATTTTATTAAAATTGCTTCATAAGACATCTACTCTGAATGTTTCAGTGACCCTGAGTATCATACCAGCTCACCCACTCCAAGTATAATGGATTGAATTGAGTATGACATTGATTGGTTGTTTGGAGACTTCATTTCTAAGATAACTTAGGCAAATAAATTCACCTTTTTCTAATATTAATTTTCCCTACTACTGTTCTTAATTTTATATATTTAATAATTTGTTAAAAAAAATACAACAACAACAACAAAAAACCCAAACACCTTTAAATCAGGAAGTAAAGCATGCTGCCAGCATTTTTAAATCTTGAAATACTGCTTTTTGTCTCTAGAGTTCCTGGCCCACCCTTTTCTTTTTCATACCTCTGACATTCTTGTGATGTTTGGTAACCCAAAATTTCAGAGAACTCAGGTTTTATTAGACATATGGAATCCTCTAACAAGCCTTGAAGAATCTGCATTTTTCTTTCAGATAGAGCAAAGATATATGCTTTATTGTCATCTCCATAGCCGTGTTTAAAGTGTGATTCTGGAGCTGAGTCTAAAGTCCACGGTGCAGATGTGTTTCTCAAAGGAGTTATTTCTCTAACTAGTAAGGTCTGAAGTAAAAGAAAATAAGGAGAAGTCATTATACAAAATAATCACTGTCTTGAAAATGTAACCCTTCTTCCATTTCTGTATTCTACTTGCCACACATGATTGGAATGAAAATGAAGAACTGGGAGATATTTCAGTAAAGCTTGTATATACTTGAGCTCAAAAGTCTTTGTGAATTCCTCAGTCTGAATCATATGGGGACCATGTGGCCAATTAAACCCAAGAAGATTCTGCCAGTCAGAACTTCTTTGTTACAATTTACCTTAATGCAGAAAATGCACACTTCCCCAAAAGAAGTGGAAATGTATACTCTTCCATAAAATAAAGGTGCTATAGCCATGTAGACTGCTTTAGAAATCCAGGTGACTTAACTGACTTTTCATGGTTGTGGGTTTTACATTCTCCCTTCCTATGGAGCTTCTGTTCCAGAGCAGAACATTGAATGGGAATGTGGAATGAAAGGATATCATAGAGATTCCAGATACTACCAGTGATTATTTATTCTTCATGTTGACTTGAAAATGTCTTCATCTAATATTTATCCTTTACAAAGAGGTGGTATGAGAGCATAGTAGGAAAATACAAAATTGGATACACCTGATTAATCTTTTAGCAGCTTCATGGAAGACGCCTTTCTTATTTCTAAGAATAACATTTTGGCTTACTTAGAGTTCATAATTAGTTCAAGTAGACTTGCCAATAGTGTGTATGTATACAGACACACAACATATATCTTTTAAGTTGTCTTACACTTCTAATGTTTACAAATATCATCAGAGATCACAATAAAATAATGTTTAGCAAACATTATTTTTCATAGAGGTGGAAAACTCTCAAGTTGTCACTTTTTATTCTATTCACCAACAAGATGATAATTAAACCATCCATCTATTTGGTTTCTTTTAATATCTCAATTTATAGCTCCTCAGAGCAAAGATTTTCTTGGATACATTTTATTTGCTCTCAAAACATTTTTCTTATATCTCAAATATATTTTTCCATGAAGTTAATTTAGTTTTTCTTTATGTCTTTACTATGTGTAGCTTTGTAACAAATTCAACATTTTATATACTTATCAAACTGTATTATTTTTATTATATTACATATGCAATTAAGTGATGATGTTACATCTTAATATCTGTTCCTGTCAAAGTCAAAAATGTATTTAATGTCAGTTTTTAATGCCATTGTCCTTATGAACCTATTTCATGACATTTCACTCAATTCTCTTTCATCATCCTTCATTAAAGCTCTATAAAGTAAACTCCAAGTGTGCAGTGATAAGGTAAGACCAGGGCCCGGACAAACCGCAACAGAGGAACATGCCATTGACCAGATCGAACCCATGACCAATTGGTCCACGGGCCCACACTCTATAATCACTGAGCCAAAGCGGCCAGGGAAATCCTAACTTTTTAAAGACTTTGTATTTCCTCTGAATTTAACATATATATATATATATATATATATATATATATATATATATAGAGAGAGAGAGAGAGAGAGAGAGAGAGAGAGAGAGAGAGAGAAGAATTCAGGAATATTTTTATTTTTTTAAATAAATAAAATCACCTGCCAGCTGTATGAAAGAAGGCCTCAAGATGTAACAGAGAACAGAGATATAACAACAAGATCCCTTAGGAAACCCTTACTTTTGTAGGGGAGGCAAAATTTTACTGCTCTCTTAGGCTCTTTGGGCCTGGGAATTATGTTGACACAAAACAGATTAACGAGGGAAAAGAAGACACTGTTTAAAAATATTTCCTTTGGTGACACAGGAGTCTTTGCAAGGAAATGATGTTTCAAAAACGTGGCAAAACCTAGATGCTTTTACATTAAGACGAGCAGAGGAAGGCAATTGTGGAAAACTAACTAAAATACATGGGGAGGCTAAAGGAAGGTAAGAGTTATTTTTAATGAGAGCTGTTCGTACAGACTTCTCTTGGCCCCGACTCTCCACCTCCGGTGATAAGAATGTTGCTTTTGTCCTTGCATTAGAGGGAGGATATCTCTCACAAGCAAGTTTTTTTTTTTTTTTTAAATCCTCACCCGAGGAGGACATTTTTGCATTTATCTTCAGATAGAGCAGGAGGGAGAGAAGGGGGACAAGAGAGAGAGAAACATCGATTTGAAAGAGAAGCATCGATTTGAGAGAGACACATCGATTGGCTGCCATGCACACGACCCCAACTAGGGCCGGGGACAAACTGCTACCAAGGTACATGCCCTTAGTGGGAACAGAACCCAGGACTCTCTGGTCTGCAGGCCGACGCTCTAACCGCTGAGCCAAACTGGCCAGGGGTCTCACAAGCGAGTTTTACCTGCAGCTTTCTGGAAGAAAAGGAGAGGTCTGAACACTCCTCTCACACCTGCTGCATTTCAAGGGCCCATAGTGCAAGATAATCCTTAAACCAAAAGGGCATATTTGAGGTGGCTATTCTGCCACCCTTCACTTTCATAAGATGCTTTACAGAAGTTAAAGGAAGAAATACTGGGGGTCTGGCTTAGAGCAGCAGCAACGCAAGTGAAAGGGGGCAGACCTATAGATGTGGTTATTGCTTAAAACACGAGGGTGGTTTATTTTATTTTATTTTTTATTGTTGACAGTATTACAGACGCGCACCCCCTTCTCCCCATTGACCCCCTCCTTTCCGCTCCCACCCCCGATGGTGGTTTCGATGAGATGTCAGGGGTGATTACAAAGGCTCCAATCCAGATAAAGGGCACTGTTGCTGCAGGCTCTGAAGACCTGGAACACAGAAAGAGAACAGCTACCTGGAAACATGGGGTTGCCTCGTAATTCAACCCTTGAGGTAAAAGTAAGAAAATGATGTGAATTTATACAAGTTGCAAGATTATCCACTAGCAACTTCACTAAAAACCAGGCACTGAAATTCTTTTTACTACATAATCAATTCAGTAAAGCTTCAAGATTTCTAAGTAAGAATGATAAAATGAAGCCATGTCAGAAAGTCACGTCCCGTTAATATTAACGAAATGAAGGGTCACTGTAAATACTGGCAAACATTTCAACAGGAGACACATAAGGAAGTTGATGAAAACAATCTTTACTTCACACCTTTATTGGAGAAAGGTTCTGAAGAGGATGAAGACTACCGTGACTCCAAACCATACCTGCAACCTTCAGAAGCAGAACGGGTAAGTTAATGTTTCCTCTACAACTTAGAAAAAATATACCGAAGAGCGTCCTTATTTTTCCACCTTCTAACTCGGGCAGAAGTTTGAAAGAATGAGTACTGAGGTGAGAATCTGGAAATGTAGAAAATGAAAATGTATATTGTAATATATAGACCAAGCATTAAAAAGAAGTATAACTGATGCTGAAAGTTCCCCCTTGGAAACTAGACAAAGAAGATCAAATTAAGCCTAAAGCACACAGAAAAAGGAAATAAGATGAATTTGAGGATAAACCAATTAAATTGTATGGTAGTCTGAATAATGACCCCCTGTCCCGAAATTCAGGACCTAATTTTTGAAACCTATGAATGTTACTTTATAAGGCAAGTGGGACTTATGGATCTTGAGGAGACAAATTACTTGTTGGCCTTAAATAAAATCACAAGTGTCCTGGAAAAGAAAGGAAGAGGAATTTGAGATGTGGAGCTAAAAGTAAGAAATTGAAGTAAAAGAAGCAAGGAAGGGACTGCAAGCTGCTTCCAAAAGCAAAAATAATAATGATAACAGTGATACAAATGATAAGAAAACCTGTTCTCCCCTTGGGTGTTCACAATGAACCAACTCTGCTCACGCCTTGACTTTAGCTCAGTGAATTTGATTTTCATCTTATGGCCTGTAGAACTTTAGGTGAATACATTTGCATTGTTTTAAATCACAAGTTTATGATAATTTGTTATATTAGCCATAGAAAACTAATACAAATTCAAAACAAAGAAATAATAGAGGGAAAAAAGAAAACAGAAGCTGGTCTGTATGAAAACCTCGGTAAAACATAAATATCCAGTCAGACTAACCAAGAACACATTATTAATATAAAAAATAAAATAACCATTAACACTGGGCATTAGGGATAATAAGAGAATATAATAAATAATTGTAGGCCAAAATTTTCATAGCATCAATAAAATGGCCCAATGTTGTGAAAGGCACAAGCCGCCAATACTCACAAAAGTAAAAAGAAATAATCTGAATTACCCTCTACTTATAAGAAATTGAATCAGCCCGGCCGGTGTGGCTCAGTGGTTGAGCGTCGACCCATGAACCAAGAGGTCACCAGTTCAATTCCCTGTCAGGGCACATGCCCAGGTTGTGGGTTGAATCCCCAGTGGGGGGCATGCAGGAGGTGGCCAATCAATGTTCTCTCTCATCGATGTTTCTATCTCTCTCTCCCTCTCCCTTCTTCTCTCTCTAAAAATCAATAAAGAAAAAAAAAATTAAGAAATTGAATCATTCATTAAAATGACTCCACATGTAAAGCACCAGGTACAGGTGGTTTCACTAGGGAAATCTACCAAATACTTAAGGAAGAAATGATACCAAATCTCCACAATCTTCCAGAATGGAGAACATTTTATAACTCATTTTATGAGACCAACATTACCCTAAAGCAAAAGCAGAAAACAAATTACAAGAAAAGAAAACTACATGCCACTATGTCTCATGAACAAAGACACAAAAATCTTAAACTAAATATTAGCGAATCAAACTCAACAATATATAAAATGTATAATGCAGAAGAATTCAAGGTTGTTTTAACAGTCATCAATCAATGCACGTGTGTGTGTGCAAGTTTATATCAACGGATGCACAAAAAAGCATTTGACAAAATTCAACACACATTAATAAGAAAAATACTCAAATACTAGGGATAGAAGTGATCATCCATAACCTAAAACAGGAATATTTAAAACGCTATAGGTAATATCATACTTAATAGTGAGATACAGAATGAGTTCACCAAGTTTTGGAACAAGGCAAGAATGTTCTCTCTCACCACTATTATTTAGCATCCCACACTGGATGTTCTAGGTAGTGCAATAAGACAAGGAAATAAATAAAATGTATACATATTGATAAGGAAGAGATAAAACTCTCTCTTTTACTCCAACAACATGAGAGTCTATGTAGAAAACCCAGAATAATTTACAGGAAAAAAATTGTGGTACTAATGAACAAGTAGAACACAGTTACAAAATACAAACTCAAAACATAAAAGTTAATTTCCTATATATCAGCAAATACTTGGAATTTAATTTTTTTAAAAAAACATTCACACTAGCACTAAAACACTGAAATACTGAGATATAAATCTAACAAACTATTTATAGAATCCATATGTGGAAAACTATAAAACACTAATAAAATAAATCACAGAAGATTAAAATCAATAAACAGACATGTCATATTCATGGATTAGAAGTTCAACACTCTTAGAATGTCAATTATTCCTGACTTCTATAAAATCCATGAACTCCCAATCAAAACCTCAGAAATATATTTTGTATCAATATGCAAACGTATTAAAAATGTATTGGCACCTGGCCAGTGTGGCTCACTGGTTGAGCATCAACCCATGCACCAAGAGGTCGCTGGTTAGATTCCTGGTCAGGGCACAAGCCCAGGATGTGGGCCCAATCTCCAGTGGGGGGCATGCAGGAGGCAGCAAATTGATGTTCTCTCTCTCATTGACATTTCTATCTCTCTCTCTATCTCCCTTCCTGTCTCTCTAAAATCAATAAAGAAAAATATGTTTAATGTATATTGGAAGGCAAGGACCTAGAATAGCCAACAGAATACTGAAGGAGAACCAAGCTACATTATTGACACTAACCAATTTCAAGACTTCCTGAAAAGCTTATTGTAGCTTACTATAAATCTATAGTAATCAAAACAATGTAGCAATGATAAAAGAATAGCACATAGATAAATGAAAGAGGAATAGTGTACCAAAAATAGACCCACAAAAATGTAGTAAACTGATGTTGGAGAAACATCCAAAGGCAATTTAATAGAGAAAAGGTAGACTTTCAATGAACATTGCTAGAACAGTTGGATGTCCATTAAAAAAGGACAAATATTCACACCTAACATTTTATACAAAATTAATCATAGAGCTACATTATAAGTGCAAAACCATAAAATTATAAAAGAAAACACGGGAGAAACTCTATATAGACATGGGTTTGTAATGAGGAGTTTTTAGACACAGCATGTAAGCACATCTAAAAAAGAAAAAATTAGCCCGGCTGGTGTGTCTCAGTGGATTGAGCATCGTCCCATGAACCAAGAGGTTGCTGGTTTGATTCCTGGTCAGGGCATATGCCCAGGTTGTGGGCTCAATCCTCAGTGGGGGGCATGCAATGTTCTCTCTCACTGATATTTCTATCTTTCTCCCTCTCCCTTCTTCACTCTCTAAAAATTCAATAAAAATAAAATTTTAAAAAAGGAAAACATTATGTGAGACTTTATCAAGTTAAAAACTTTTATTCTGTGAAAGACAGTTTTAAGTGAATGAAAAGATAAGTCACAGACTAGGAAAAATATTTAAAAATAACAGATAATAGAGGGTTTGCCTCTAAAATGTACAAATAACTCTTAAGACTTAATAATAAGATAACAAAAATGTAATTAAAAATTGGTAGAAAACATAAACAGATAACTTTACCAGAAAGGAAAAGCAGGTGACAAAAGGACTTAAAAATGATACTCAACATCATTTGTCATTGACATTGCAAATTAAAACAATGAGATATGACTACATATCTATTACAATGGCTGAAACCCAAAAATCGAATAGACCAATTGTTGAAAAACATGCAGAACAACAGAAACTTCCATTCATTGCTGGTAGGAATGCAAAGTGGTACAGCCACTTTAGAAAGAGCTTAGCAGTTTATTACAAAGGTAAATGTAATCTAATAATATCGGTTAGCAACTGTGCTCCCATGCATTTTCTCAACTGATTTGAAAACCTATGTCCACAGAAAATCTTGTACAGAAATGTGTATCGCACATTTATTTATAATTGCTAAAAGTGGCAGGCAAACAAGATATCCTTTAGGAGGTGAATGGTTAAACAAATGTGGTATATCCATAAAATGGAAAAATATTAAATGATGAAACAGAATGTATTATCAAACCATGCAAATATATAGATGATTCTTTTTATTTTTTTTTCTTTATTGATTTTAGAGAGTGAGGAAATGAGAGAGAAAGAGAGAAACATCGATGAGAGAGAACATCGATTGGCCTCCTCCTGCATGCCCCCCACTGGGGATTGGGCCCACAACCTGGGCATGTGTCCTGGCCGGGAATCGAACCGGTGACCTCTTGGTGCATGGGTCAATGCTCAACCACCGAGCCACACCACCTGAACTATAGATGATTCTTAAATTTGTATTGCTAAGTGAAATTAGTAAGTCTGAAATGGCTATATAGTGTATTATTCCACTTATGCTGGGAAACACAAAACTATTGAAATGGTAAACAGAAAAGTGGCTGCTAAGGTTTTGGGGAGAGGGAGTGTTGAATAGGCAGAGTACAATGAATATTTAAAGCAGTGAAACTCTTATTTATGATACTATAATCACAAACACTAAATTTTACAGCACAAAGAATAAAAAAGTTATATGTGAACGTATTTTTTAAATCATCTAGGAGAGCAGGGCATCATAAGATATAACACAGAATGTGACAGAGACAATTAACCATATTACAAATGATGAAATAACTTCACTGCAGGGTTGGGGGGAAGTGCACTGAAAAGTAATTTTAGAAATAAGTAGTAATTGTAAGACTATAGGCAAATTAAAATGTATATAAGCACTATACTTTAATTCATAAATGTGTGCCCCATGAGGAAAGGTTTAAAAATTCTGAAACAACTGTACATATATCCTATAATTTACAAATTAAATAAATAGCTCTGGCTGGTTTGGCTCAGCAGTTGGAGCATCGGCTTGCGGACCAAAGAGACCCGGGTTCGATTCCAGCCAAGGGCACATACCTCAGTTGCGGTTTGTCCCTGGCCCCGGTTGGGGTTGTGGGGGAGGCAACCAGTGGATGTGTCTCTCTTACATCAATGTTTCTCTCTCTCTCTCTCTCCCTCTCTCTTTCTCTCTCTCTCCCTCCCTCCCACTCTGACTCAAGATAAATGTAAAAAAATACCCTCGGGTGAGGATTAAAAACAAAAATAAAAATAAATAAAATACAAATTAAGTAAATATATCGCAGATGGTGGGAGCCAGGTTTCCAAATGTCGGAGTGCAAGAACACAGACAAGCAAGAGAAGGCTAGAATGATCCATGGGGTCAATTAAATTTTAGTACGAATTCATGTTTAGCTTCCTATAGATATAGATGGTTATATATAGAAATATTTATGGATATGTGTATACCCAAAGTTTAGTATACACACAAATATTTAAATGTCCTGTCAGTTGAGAGGGTCTAAAACCAACAACACCCTAGTAGTGTTAACATAGGCAGCCGTCAGTCAGAGCACGGGGCTGGCAACTTCAGAGAGGCTGGCTGTGCAGGGACTGTGCAGAGCATTCAGGCATGCCAGGATCCTGGGGTGCCCCACAGACTCCAACTTGCTCCCCCACATGTATGAATGCCATGTCCAGTGTCAGGAGGTAGGCTAAGGGCTGAGGCATCTCCAGGCTTCCTGATAGTAGGTCCTGCAGGCCCCCTCCCCACTACCATAGACAGGGAGCACTGGGGAGTCTCCCCCACTGGCCAAGATAGTTCAGGGGGAGGTTCTTATACCATACATGCCAAAAGCTAGAAAAGATAAATGAACAGGGCCCCCAGTGAAAGCTAGCAAGATAACTGGATAGATAAAAAGCCCTCCCATCCCTATCCCTAGAAGAACTGTGGGCTTGAGCAGGACTCTCCTGGCTCTTTGAGAGGGGAGTCCGCCATTCTCCCAGATCATGCCACCTGAATAAACCTGCCTCTCAAGTTTGGCTTCTGCCGAGGCAGGTAGCCACACCTGAATGTCTGTTACAGGAGTCTTGAACACAGCTAGTACCCAGATCTTGGTTACTAATATAATTTGCTAATTAAAAAAAAAAAAAAAAAAAAAAAAAAAAAAAAAACAGAGCTCTTTGGAAAAATAACTGGTTGGGACTAGGGCTGGAAATATACAAGATAAGCCTGTAGCGTTACTTAGTATCAGAAAATGCTAAAATACACACACACACACACACACACACACACACACACACACACAAAGTAATATGATGGGAATACGGATAAAGAAGACAACCCATGGTCCACACTGAAAAATAAATATGAACAGAAAAACAGAAAAGTACTATTGAATTATAACTCAATGTATATAAGTATAAATGAGTAACATTAATACAAGTAAATAATTAAATAATAATATTAATGTGGAGAATAAACAAAATTCCTGTGCAGAATTTTAAATATTTGATATAGATACTCTGACCTGAAGAAGGTGGAACATAATTCCTGCATTCCCTATGTGTCAGGGTTGCACATCGTGACTTCCTTCGAAAGAGTAGAGTATGGAAAAGGAGAAGGTAAGCCATGATAATAGTTTGTACCATGATATCATGTAATGAGAAGGGCACCTCACCTCTGTGACCTTCTCCCAAAATTTATAACTTCATCTAACCATGAAAACAACATCAAACAAATCTGAAATGAGGAATATTTTACAAAATATCTGACCAGTACTTGTCAAAATTGTCAAGGTCATTAAAAATAAAAAGTCTGAGAAGCTCACAGTAACAAGGTATCTAAAGAGACATGAGAACTAAATGTGATGTCATAGGATCCTGGAATTGAGGACATATAGTAAAAGCTAAGGAAGTTTACATGAACTATGGATTTTACTTAATCAGTATTGGTTCATTTGTTAAAACAAATTTGCCCTATTAATGTAAGATGTCAACATTAGAAAAAAATGGAGTATACAAAATCTCTCTCACTATCTTTGAAATTTTTCTGTAAATCTAAAATAAATGTTTATTTGCAATACAGATGATATACCATAGAATTGTACACTTGAAATCTGTATCATCTTATTAACTATTGTCACCCCAATAAATTGAATTTAAAAAAATGTTAAATGTTATATCAAGTTTATTTCCTTCTCATGAAGTATATAATCAATGGTTCCATATTGAAGTGAGGATATATCCAAATCTTAAGGAGCCTTCACACTGAAATAGGATTTGCCCTCCAAAAGGCTGAATTAATTCTGGTGCCAGACATTTAAAAGGTACATAAGACAGCAAGGTCAACTTTGTCTAGCAATTTATGCACATAGCAACAACTAAGTCCTCTTCTTCCCCAGCACGATTATATCTAATCTACCCAGAAGCAGCCTGTCTTCAAACTAGAGTTTCAATAATCTTTCTTCAAAGTCGATATAGAGTCTGAATAAAGTAAATGAGTCACAAGAACTAATTCAATGTATATCATAGTCAATAGAATAGCTGGAGAAAACTACCCACACTAAATATGATGAAAATATGAAGTACGGCAATAAACTTTCATTATTAGCATATATGGGGACTAGATGTCCTAAAATGTTTCTGCTAAAACACAGCTAAACTGCTACATAAAATAAAATGAAGTCATTGTAAATGATTCAACAAGACTCCAAAACTCTAACAGGTTTTCTATAAGGATGGGGATACAAGAACAGAGGACATGAGCCAACAGTGCCTCTGACATATATCCTGAAAATACCCAGAGATATCTAAAAATGGTGTGCCCTACATACAGTTTCAAGTAATAATGCAGAAAACTCCATATGAAGGCATGCTGTGAGAAGAGCTGTGAAGCAATGCCAGAATGAAGGGAGAATTTTCTTTCTCAGGCTAAGTTTTGTTGGAGGTGAAATGCCTCCTTGAAGACTATCAACATAAATAAGCTAACATACAGAGTTTTGGAACCAAAAATCAAATTGTCTGTGTAGCCTGAATCCTTAAGAATTATTTCATTTAAAAACAAGAAATTCAAAGTGTAAACATCTGGTTAGATGCTTGGCAGAGGCAAAAACACAAATCCTCCATGGAAGAAGGTCCTTGGAAACACACCTCGCAAGTACCCGTGGAGAGAATTGTAACACAAACACACAATTAAAAACAAAGAAACAAACTAACAAAGAACTAGTCAAGAAAAGTAAGAATTAGAAGATATTTCCAACAAATGAACCAAACCCCCACCTAATTCAGCTAATAAAATCATCAAGTAGAAATTTTTAAATGATCATGTGCGGTATACTCGGCAAACAGAAGAGAAAATGTAATATGAAAGCAAAAAGCAATGATCAGGATTTTTTAAAAAAGACCACTGCCTGGCTGGAGAGGCTCAGTTGGTTGTAGCATCATTCCTTGCACCAAAAAGTTGGCAGTTCGATTCCTGGTCACGGCACATCCTGGGTTGTGGGTTGCATCCCCCGTCAGGGTGCATACGGAAGGCAACAGATCATGTTTCTCTCTCACATCTCTCTCTCTCTCTCTCTCTCTCTCTCTCTCTCTCTCTCTCTCTCTCTCTCCATCTGTCCATCTCTCTCTGCCTCTCACTCCCTTACCCTCTCTAAGCATGTCTTCAAGTGAGGACAAAAATAAATAAATAAATAAATAAACTTTAACAATATAAATAAAAATTCTAAGGAGATGTTAATAGATTAGCCATAACAATATACAAATATTGTATTGTATACAAATATTGTGCTGGCAGATATTTCTTTCTTTCTTTCTTTCTTTCTTTCTTTCTTTCTTTCTTTCTTTCTTTCTCTCTTTCTTTATTTTTTATCCTCATCCAAGGACATTTTTGCATTTATCTTCAGATAGAGTGGGAGGGAGAGAGGGAGGAAGAGAGAGAGAGAGACACACATCAAGTGGTTGCCACCCTTGTGACCCCACCCGGGGCCGGGTACAAACTGCAACCAAGGTACACGCCCTTAGCGGGAACTGAACCAGGGACTCTCTGGTCCATGGGCTGACGCTCTTACTGCTGAGCCAAACAAGCCAGGGCGTGCTGGCAGATGTAAAAATACAATATTTCAAGTAATGGAAACAGAGATAAAAACCAGGATATTTGGAAATGGAAGTTAGCATATTTCAGAATCCAGATTAGATTATGAGGTAGAGAGTGGAGCAAGAATACAGACTGAGAGACAATTGCTGAGAATCGTTCAGAAGAGATTCAACAGCAAAGAGTCCAAGCAGAAAATTAAAATAAACCCACACCACAGCCAAGCTGCAAAACCACACAGACATGGAGAAGAGTCTTAAAGTAGATAAAAGAAAAAGTAAAAATAAAAAGGGTCCTTCAAAGGAACTCCGTGGACATTGCAGGCATCTCCCAGCACCATCTGAAGGTAGAGGCCGTTTCTTTCCTGTCATATGATAAAGTGTCCAACTAAACTCTCTTGAGAAGTAAATATTTTACAAGAGTGATTGTGAAATAAAAATACTTTAGAATAATAAAACAGATTACTATCAAGAAACTCCTACTAATAAAATGTCTTAAGAATGTATTTAAAAAATAAAATTCTGAGCCCTGGCCAGTTTGGCTCAGTGGTTAGAGTGTCGGCTCGTGGACCAGAGAGACCCAGGTTCGGTTCTGCTAGCAGCAGCTCTCAACCTGTGGGTTGTGACCCCTTTGGAGGTCAAACGACCCTTTCACAGGGGTCGCCTAAGACCATCGGAAAACACATATTTCCGATGGCGATTCATAACAGTAGCAAAATTAGTTATGAAGTAGCAACGAAAATAATTTTATGGCTGGGGGTCACCACAACATGAGGAACTGTATGAAAGTTCATGGCATTAGGAAGTTTGAGAACCACTGCTTAAGGGCATGTACCTCGGTTGCGGTTTGTCCCTGGCCCCAGTTGGGGTCATGGTAACCACTCGATGTGTCTCTCCCACACATCGATGTTTCTCTCTCTCTCTCCCTTCCTCTCTCCCTCCTGCTCTATCTGAAGATAAATGCAAAAATGTCCTCGGATGAGGATAAAAAAATTAAATAATAAATAAATAAATAAATAAATAAATAAATAAATAAATAAATAAAATTCTGAGAAGCAAAAAAGACAAATAAGTGAAGGTAATTATAAACATGAAGTTAAATATAAGCAAATCTTTACTTTCTATATAAATAATAATATTTAATTTATAGAATAAAAATAAACATGTAAAGCCAAAAGCTGAATAACTGTAAGGGTGATCAGCATTACAGCATAAAGAGTAATCATTGTGACACATGCCCCTGGTCTTTCCCATAACAGAAAAATAACTCTCCAGAAGAAACCTTTGCCAGATCTTTATCTGAGAGGGAGAAGATAACTCCTCCCACCACAACCTCTTCCAATCTTCCTGCCTCACCTCAGAGAGAAAAGAAACGTAGTCAGGAGGAATCAAGGTTTCCAAGAAATAAATTGGGAATGCTGCACCTAGAGAACGGAGGAGAAGACAAGAGGAGAAAACATCAGTACTCCTGGAGAAACACTAGTTAATGTCACTGCACAGAAGCACAGGCCAGCCATTTGGCTGGGGTAGAATCAGATGGAATGCCTCTCTCCCCCACACCTTACCATCTCATCCTGGGGGCTCCAGTAGGATTGCCACTAATAGAGATGCCAGACACAGACTTCCTCTGAGGAGGAGTACTTAGGGAAGCCCAAAGTCAAGAGGGGAGATTAAAAGAATAAAATAAAAGCAATACATTAGAGGAAATTGAAGTCTCTCATTTATATCTACAGCAAACATTAAACACAGGCTAACTCTAGCTGGATAAATATAAACTTCCCACTAAAGGCCTATTTACTTCAGTCCCTATTACTCATATATATCATGTTTGATATTTAACTAAGAACTGCAATGCATGCAGAAAAAGAAAAAACACACAGTCTGGAGAAATGAAAGTAATCATCAGAGCCAGTATAGCACAGATTTTGTTATCATCGAATGGGGAATTTTAAATAACTATGATTAATATATTAAGGCCTCTAATGGAAAAAGAAAACAACGTGTAAGGACAGATGGATAATACAAGCAAAGAAATGGAAACTCTAAGATAAAATTAAAAGGAAATGCTAGAAATGAAAAACTCTGAAACAAGGATAAGAACTGCCTCTAATGGGCTCATCAGTAGCCTTGGCATGGCCAAGGAAAGAATCAGTGAGTTTAAAGATAGGTCAATAGAAACGTCCCAAACTAAAATGCAAAGGATAAATATAAAGGAATGAAAACAAAAGAAAAACTAAACAGCTCACCTAAGCAAGATGTAAATAATGAATAAATGTAATTCCAAAAAGAGAATAAAAAGAGGTTAGGAAAGAAAAAAAAGTATTTGAAGAAAAACTGAATGAAAAATTTGCAAAACTAGTCACCAAACTACAGATACAGAAGCTCAGAGAACATAAATCAGGGAGAATATAAAACAAACAAGCAAATAAATTATAAATTGTGAAAACAAAAGATAAAGGAAAAATCTTGAAAGAAAATAATGGAAAAAAAAACCCAACAGTGTCCTGGCCAGTTTGGTTCAGTGGTTAGAGCATCAGCCTTCCGACCAGGGAGTCTCGGGTTCGATTCTGATCAAAGGCACGTGCCTTGGTTGCAATTCGATTCCCAGCCCTGGTCGGGGTTGTGTAGGAGGCAACCGGTCAATGTGTCTCTCTCATATAGATGTTTCTTTCTCTCTTTCTCTCTCCCCCTTCCCCACTCTACCTGAAAAATCAATGGAAAAGTATCCTCAGGTGAGGTTTAAAAAATGAAGTCCAATAGCATATTAAAAGTTAATGGAAAAATGACATTGGGCCAATAACAACAATTAAAACCTAACTTTAAACAAAAGCCATAGAATTATACGTCCCAAATTATACAATAAAAATAAATCTAACTATGTCAGTATTTCAAATTAATGTAAATATATTAATCTTTTCAGTTGAAAGCAAATGCTCAGTTAAAAAATACAAACCCAAAACAAAGCAGGTAAAATTTTGGTAAATATCACACTATTATCACTTCTATTGAATATGTACCAAAAGTTCTAGCCAGCACAATTTGACAAATCAAATAAATAAAAGATAAAATTTAGAATGGGAAAAACAAAATTGTTATTATTTGCAGATGGTCAATTCATCTATTTGGAAATCTTCAAACAATCTATAAAAATATCAGAATCAATAGATACAACCAATGTTAGTATCTGTAAGATCAAAAAACAAAATAAAGTCTACATTAATACTAGTAATGGAAAATGAAATTTCTGAAATTTAAAATAGTATTATATATTATCATTTAAAATAAAAATAATAAAGGACTTGCATAGAAATACATTTTAAAAATAAGAAAGAAAATTATAAAATTATAAAACTTTTAATTCAAAGATATTAAGGAAGTACAGAAAAATTATATTTTTATAAATATTGCACTAATTTATAAAGATGTCAATGCTTCCCGATTTTTAGATTTTTTCCTATATTGATTTTTAGAGAGAGAAGAAGGGAGAAGGAGAGATAGAATCATCAGTGAGAGAGAACATTGACTGGCCGCCTCCTGCATGGCCCCCACTGGGGATTGGGCCCACAACCTGGGCATGTGCCCTGACCTGGAATCGAACCGGTGACTTCTTGGTGCATGGTTGACGCTCAACCACCGAGCCACACTGGCTGGGCAGTACTTCCCATTTTTTATGAATGGTCATTATAATTCAAATCAACCTCCAAACAAGATTTTTATTGACTTGACAAGTTAAAAAAAAATTCATATGAAAATCCAAAGCCAAAGAATATTCAGTATATTTATGACAAGGAATGGGGTGAGTATATATTTGACACAGTAGAAATAAAGATCTTACAAAATGAAGACATTAAGACATTATGTGGTGTAACACTGATATGGTGATGGGAAAGTAAATAAATGGCACAGAATGGGAAGGTAAAGAAAACACTCACATATGTATAAAAGCCTAATGTACTCCAGAGGAGTCATTACAGGCCTTTGCAGAGAGGATGGATCGTTTAATAAATTATGATAAGACAGATGATTATTGATATATAAAATAAAACTAAAAGCCTAAGAAACACTCTTTACAAAATTTTACATCAACTTGTAAATTTATTAATTAGAATGGAAAATTTTTAAAGTAATATAGATGTTCTGCTCGAATGGAAAGGATATTTTAGAATGACCCCAGGAAACAAAGACTGAACATTTGACACTGTCAAAGGGAGAAGTCCTCTCAACTAAAAAACACCACAAAGAAGATGAAGATACAAGCCACTAACTGAAAAAAGGTATTTGTAACAATTATAATAAAATGTAAATATCTGTCAAATCTCTACTCAGAGTAAGAGCAATTTCTCAACCATCATCTTCTTAGCACTGAATAGCATCTAACAGAGACTAGGAAAGCTATTTTACATTTTATCAAAGTAAAAACTATGAGATTTGATTCTGCCAAACCCAGCAGTGGCAGAGCAAGGCGCACAGTCAGGAGGACTAAAGGGACCTCACATCACAGGCCGTATTAGCAGCATATCGGTTGCCTTTTCCCTCCAGTGTAAGAATCTGTACCTGGATGTTGTTAATGTACAGAATACGGATTACATGCTCTGTTTACGGATGGGACTGAAAAACCTTTCCTCCCTAGTAACACAGAAAGTTAGCTGTACATATAATTTGATATTTTTGGATTGCATAGCAGCACATTTCCCAAGTATTTCCTGATGTGCAATTTAACTTGAAAGTTGCATTTGTGTGCTCCAGCTCATGAACTCAACACTCTTCTCAGTATCACCATAGGCAAGTTATTCTCTGCACAGTATATAGGATTTGGGAAGTTAATTAGAGATGCTACATGATTTCAGCTACTTGTGAAATGTTGAAATGGAAATATGATAATCCTCAGGAAAATGTTCTGACAGAGAAAAAGAATAGATGTGTAGCTGATTTGTATCTTAGTGTTTGATGTAAGGATGACTGCTTCAGAGAAAATTGCATAGTTGTCTATAGTTCATCATTTGTTCCGAGGTTCTGTGTCTGGTGTGACATTTCTACACAATTGATCAGAAAGTTACAGGAACAGGAATTTTTATGTTACTAGTAATTAAGTCTAAAGGCAATGCCAATAACTCTGAGGACTAGGAGACACAGAATTTCTTCTTTTCAAATAAAAAAGGCACTGTTTCCAATGAAGGCTTGTACTGTTCCTGATTTTGTGTATCAGTATCACCACTGTACCAAAGCTCCATGAAAACAGGACTCTATGGAAATTAACTTGGTGTCTGGCAATCAATAAATAATTTCTGAATAAATAACTGAGTGAGTAAATAAAATTTTCCTTTTCTCCTTGATGAACATATTATATAGAAACAAATATAAGGTTAACCAGATTAAATGCAAAGACTATTGTTTTCAGTGTGCTGTGTTAGATATGGGATAATCTAGCACATAAGCATTCTCAGGGGAGCATAAAACCATACCTCCACTCTGGCCGGGTGGCTCCCTGGGTTGGAGTGTTGTCATATACCTCAAATATTTGTGGGTCCAGTGGTTAGGTCCCTGGTAGGGGCACATATGAGAGATAACTGAAGGATGTTTCTCTCTCACATTGATCTCTCTCTCTCTCTCTATTTCCCTTCCTCTCTTTCTAAAATCAATAAACATGTGCTTAGGTGAGGATGAAAACAAAACCAAAAAACGCTGTCAATAATGCTGCAGGAGAGGGGAGAAGGCATTTAGGATTAGAATTAATTTTAAAATGATTCAGTCTCAAAATGTTCTAAGCATAAATGCTATGAAAGTGATTTATTATTAATTATGACAATTTCAGGCTTCTCTTTACATTGTAGTTTAAATGAGGCCAGGAAAGTGCAAGTTAATTATATAAATTTCACAAAGTGCTCTTCAAATGTTGTTGTTTTCATTTATAAATCATATTACAGAACGTGTTCATATAAAGCAGAGCTTCATAAATTTTATCATATTTCCTGAAGAAAAATGGTATAATTATATTCTTGACCAGAAAATAGTGTATATTATAAAATCACTCAATACAGGGTAATGTAATGCAGTCTTCTGCAATAAATTTAAGAGTAAAAATAGACTCTCGATCTTACACAAAGCACATAAATGTGGTTTACACATGCACCTCCTAAAAGCAAAGATACATAAGAATATATACACTACATTAAACAATTGTTTTCATTTGTATATTAAAGACTTGACCTAAAAGAACATTAAGTACTTAGATAATAATTGCTATGATTTTAAAATTTCACAGTGTTTAAAAAATTTTTATAAAATGATGTTGAATTAAGTTTACTTCGAATTATTTTTTCCAAGGAATAAACTCTGTTAATCAGAAGCATTCAAAATATTTCTATAATGTTTATGGTTACCTCAAAACAATATAATGCTCAGTTTTTATTTTTTGTTATTGGTGTAGTGATGATAGTTACAAGTTTTTAAAATGTCTACAGAATAATCAAATTTTTCTTCTCTTTATTTTTTCTATCTACTTTATTCTAAACAGTCTTAAAATACTACATTATGGATATTGGCACTTCAGTCTTCATTGGAAAAAACAAGTGAAAAACTGTTATCAATTTATTTGGAATTTTTATTAAGAAGATTCTAAATCACTTTAATAGATTTGCTAAAATGTGCATAAATATTTCAACAACAGATGCTCATTTCTCATTGTGTCTCACTCAGTGAATAGATAAAGACACCTGGAGTGTGGACATTAATTAGACAATGCTCAATCAGTAGAGAAAGGAAATAAAAATATTCCTACTTCTGCAGGTAAATTTTATATTTGTGATTTCAAGAAAGGCAGATTCATTGAATAAAAATAGCTAATACGTGTGAGGTCTTCAGTACGAGCCAGGCACTGTTTTATGAGATTCACATTAACTCCACCGCAGCTGGGTGAAGTAAGTGCCATTATGCACTCCATTTCACAAATAAGAAACTGAGGTGCAAAGAAATTAATTAACTTGCCCAAAGGTACATGCATAGTAAATGCAAGAGTTGAGATTTAGACCCAAGCCATGTGGTCCACCACCCGGGCTTTTAGCAACCGTGCCTACTGCCTCTGCATTGAGTTAGATTGATTTGAATGGAAAATATTTGGGGGGTTGGGTACTAGTCCTGTACTGTGAAGGAGTCAAAGATGAATAACACAGATCTTTGACCCTGAAGCAGCTTTTCATCTCACAGATATTCATAAATATTGAACACCGAGAAATGCATTCACAGATTTTTGGCATGCAAAACTGTCTTTTGACAGCTCTACATGTTTTTATCTTCCTTCTCTGAAGATAAAAGCACCTAATCATCTACTTCCTTGTCCTTTTTAAGAGTGTGCAGAGTGACTCAATCTGGCAATTTATGGATTGCCTACCTTGTTTAAGGAACCATGGTGACATATATTTTTTTGTCTTTTCTCAAACAGAGGTCTTCAAACCAGGGTCCTAGGCTATACATATAAAGACTTTATAAGAGATTGACATGCAAAGTTTCAATTGAATTAATTTCTAGATTTTCATATTTTTACATGTCTTAAAATTGATCTAAGAACAAATATAAATTCATATAATCTGCTCCCACATTAGACAATTACAGGCGCAATCCTCTCTTACCCCTAACTTTCATGAGGTAGATTAACCTAAGGCTTAAAAACTTCTAAAATAATTTTTAAAAGAAAAATAAATCTTGATTAAATATTGATTATTAGAAAATTCTAAAAATGTTACTAATAAAATCTGTCTTAAACCTCAAAATATTTCTTCTCTTTATACACACACAAATGCACAATTCAAATACATGCTACAGTTTTATATCATAAGTGGATATTTTGACCTATGTCTAAAGACTGCATTCAGAATTACAATGAATAAGTTTCTAATGCTCATTTGTTCCATTTCTCTCAGGATTGCTTTGGCTATTAAGGATCTTTTGTGGCTCCATATAAATCTGATTTTTTTTTTTTCTATAGAGTTATCATGTGACCCAGCAATCCCTCTCCTGGGAAGATATGCATTCCTATGTTCATTGCAGCATTATTCATGGTGGCCAAGACATAGAGACAACCAAAGTGTCCTGTGATAGAGGACTGGATAAAGAAGATGTGTTACATATACATAATAGAATACTACTCAGCAATAAGAAAAGTTGAAATACTGCCATTTGCTACAACATGGATGGATCTTGAAAATATGAAGCTAAGTAATATGTCAGGCAGAAAAAGCTAAGAACCACATGATTTTACTCATATGTGGGATATAAAACTGAAACTCATGAAGACAAACATCAGTGTGATGGTTGCCAGAAGGAAGGGTGTGGGGTGTGGGGTGTGGGGGTGAGGAGGGCCTAATATATGGTGAAGGAAAATGATTTGACTCTGGGTGGTGGGTATACAATGCAATATATAGATCTTGTAACATAGAAATCCATACCTGAAACCTATATGATCCTAATAACCAATGTCACCCCAATAAATTTAATTAAAAAATAAAAATTGAAAATCTTTTAAAATAGTAATAAGTATTTATGTGTGTAAAGTCAGTTTTAACTACATAATTGAATAAAACATCTGAAAAATATAAATGTATTTAGTCTAATAAAACTTGTGGAATTTAATAGTCCTACAAGATATATAAATGTACTAATATTTAAAACATTTTATGACTTGACCCAAAAGGCAAGGGAAGTAAAGGCAAAAATAAATGAATGGGACTATACCAAACTAAAAAGCTTCTGCACAGCAAAAGAAGCTGACAACAAAACAAAGAGGCAGCTGAACAAATGAGAGATGGTATTTGCAAACAATAGCTCCGACAAAGGTTTAATATCCAAAATATATAAAGAAATCATAAAAATCAACACCAAACAAACAAACAACACAATTCAAAAATGGGCAGAGGACCTGAACAGACACCTCTCCCAAGAAGACATATAAACAGCCAACAGATACGTGAAAAGATATTCAACCTCACTAGCAATTAGGGAAATCCAAATCAAAACTATAATGAGATACCACCTCATATCTGTTAGAATGGCTATTATCAACAAGACAGGTAATAACAAGTATTGGAGAGGTTGTGGAGAAAAGGGAACCCTCGTCACTGCTGGTGGGAATGTAGACTGGTACAGCCACTATGGAAAACAGTCTGGCAATTCCTCAGAAAATAAAGTTTTTTCACATTTTAAAACAAAATGTATATTTCCTCCCTCTTAATAGTAGGAAATATACTCAATTCCCATTAGGATAAAAATACTCTAGATATGAACCTAAAATGTGAAAAGACATATCTTTCCCAAATTATTTTTTTGATATGTAGAAAAATGTCTGAAGTCTTAAAATTGACATCTGGGGAAGGCTACCACTATGGGATTTAAGCTCTTAGAAAATAGGTTATTATGAACCTAAAGTAAAACCATATAATTAAATCTTTACTTTTTAAGCTGAGCATGTATACTTGAAAGATATGAAATACTAGAAATTTTATTTATTTATTTATTAGTTTTCAATCCTCACCCATTGATTTTTTGTTGCTGTTGTTCTTGGGCGGTGGGAGGAGAGAGAGAGAAACTTTGGTGTGAGAGAAAACATCAATCCATCACCTCCCATCTGCACTCCAACTGGGGATTGACCCTGCCACCTGGGCATCTGCCCTGACTGGAATCACCTGTGACCCTTCAACACATGGGCTAACACTCCAGCCCACTGAGCCACACCGGCCAGGGCAAAATACTAGAAATTTCAAAATAATCTAATACTCCATTCTAAACTTCCTATATGAAGTCAATTTTGCTGGTAACTAGATTATATCCTCTTGAATGGCAATAAATAATACAAAATTTTCTCTGCAGCACTGAATATGTTTTGCCACCACAATGTGGTATGATAATCACAAAAGCTCTATGCTGTACATCCACAAGCATTTATTTAGCTCATGAGTCTTCTCATTAACAATTAATTATAGCCCTGGCCGGTTTGGCTCAGCGGTTAGAGCGTCGGCCTGCGGTCCAGAGAGACCCGGGTTCGGTTCCCGCTAAGGGCATGTGCCTCGGTTGCAGTTTGTCCCCGGCCCTGGTTGGTCGTGCGGGTGGCAGCCACTCGATGTGTCCCTTTCACATCGATGTTTCTCTCTCTCTCTCTTCCTCTCTCTCCCTCCCACTCTATCTGAACAAAAAATGAAAAAATGTCCTCGGGTGAGGATAAAAAACAAACAAACAAAAAAAACCCCCAATTAGTTATAGACATGGATAGAAAGTCAATTTGGTCTTGGCTGAGGTGATTTACCTACTTGAGTATCTGCTGGCAAAACTGGGCTACTCATCTCTGCTCCATGTGTCTCATCTTCCAGTAGCCAGCCAGGGCATCCCTTAGGCAACAAAAGAAATACAAGAGAGTAAGTAGAAACACTCAAGGTCCCTAAGGTCTTGGCTTAAAATCGCCAGAATGGCACTTCTACCTCATTTCTTTGGCCAAGGCTTGTCAGTCAAATGATCAAGCCCCACAGAGAGAGCTCACTGTGAAGTTACATGGCGAAGGTCACGCTTATCAGGAGGAGTGAAAAATCGTAAACAGGCCCAATTTTGCCATCTATCTCAGATGTATACAAATTTTATTGTTTTTCCTTATTATTTTTACAGAACAGTGAAATAGTTTGCCTAATTGTTACCTTAGACACATTTTTAACTGCTTTTAGTTAAAGTGACCATTTCCTAAACATTCTTATCTCAGGGGGAAAAAATAAACAAACAACATTTTACTTCATATAGAATTGAAAATTCCCAAGCTATATAATTAATATATAGCATAGTTTAAATATGCACTACCATGCTTAGAAAAGAGGGGGAAAATACTTCACAATATGGGTAGGGTCTGGGGTCCATTTGACTATTCTTCCCACTTTTTATATTTTCTGTATTTACCTTCCTATTACACATATGGTACTTTTTCCTACTTTTCTAGTAATGGAATGGGTATGTGTGACAGCTATAATAGAGAGAAAAAAGTACGAGGAAATAATCAGGAGATTAAAATGAGTTTAACACTAAAGCGAAGTCTTCCTTTTCCTAAGTGAATTTCTTAAATAATTCACTTTTATAAAATTTTATTTTATCTCCTCTGTCCTCAGATATATTAATTCATATAGAATATTAGCAGTGTATGAGAGGACACATTTATAGCTAAATGAAGATGTTAACAAAAAAAAGTGTGGTTAAATGGTGATGTTAATAACAACCACAAAGTGTGCTTGCAAGGAACACCCTGGAGAAGGAGAGTGTTTTACATATATCTGTGGATGCCACAGTCATTTCACTATTTAGCAAGAAGAAAAAGATAGTAAATTATTACTTTTTAATCTGTGAATAGGAAAAGTTTTATAGGATATCACTTAAGAAATTTCAGCAAAACAAGGGATATGTTATATTTACATAAGGTATCAATCACCAAACTTACAAAGTGGTGTAATTAGAATCAGGTAAAGATATGGCCTTTGTTTATGCAATTATTGAAGATAATTTTTTTTTTTTTAATTCTCACCTGAGGACATTTTTCCATTTATTTTCAGACACAGTGGAAGGGAGAGAGAGAGAGAGAGAAAGAAAGGAACATCGATATGAGAGAGACACATCGACTGGTTGCCTCCCACAGGACTCCGACCCAGGCAGGGACCAAACCATAACCGAGTACATGCCCTTCACCAGGAATTGAACCCACAACTCTTTGGTCTTTGGGCCGACACTCTAACCATGAGCCAAACCGACCAGGGCAAGACAATTTTTTTAAAAAATCACTGGCGTTAATCCTGAAATTCCATATTTCATAGAATATGCTACTGAAATATACTGCAGACCTGATAGTGACAACAGTACCTTTCTCCTCCAATAGCGCAACGATTGCTCAGTTAAAGCAACACGCTGATGATAGTGAATCATCTTTACTTCCCTAGAAAATACACTTTTTTCTAGCCTCAATACCCAGTTTTAAATTTCATTAAAATCACACCATTCTACAAGTAAATATCTGGTGCCTTCTACCTGAAAAGCTCTGGACTAGACATTCAGGATAAAAAAGGGGTGGGGATAAGGAATGGCTTCACCCTAAAGTTGCTTACAAAATATATATATAAATATTTTTAAATATGTTTAAATATTTTAAAATATGTTTTTATTGATTTTTTTTAGAGGCAGAGGAAAGGAGAGACAGATAGCCAATCGATGTATCTCTTTCACATTGATGTTTCTATTTCCTGCCTACCTCCTACTAGGGATCAAGCCCGCAACCCAGGCGTGTGCCCTGACCAGGAATTGAATCAGGACCTCTCAGTCCCTGGGATGACACTCAGTCCTTTGAGCCAAACCAGCCAGGGGCTTACAAAATATTAAGAGAAACAAGACGTGTATGCAAATAACGGGAACATAAATGTTTATATTTCAGAAAAGAGAAATGATAAGGAGGTCTGGGACTTCAGAGGAGGAGCAATCTTACCACACCATATCAAAGCCATTATTGGTTGTCTTGAAAAATACGGAACATCATTCAGTGAGATGAGAAACAGGTGTTATTTAGCAGTCTCTATGGGTGCATAATACACTAACAACTATAATAGAAAACAAAACGAAAAAACCAACACAGTGATTGCCCTCCATGATCTGTCTATAGTCACCTACAGAAAGACTCACTGTACAGAATGTGAGTATATTAGGGTTAGGGAAAAAGAGATCAGTGGAGCCTAGAAGAAACACTTCATGGAAGAAATGAAACCCAAAATGAGGTTAGACAGCCAAGGGAAGACAATGCTGTGAGGTAAACTCAAGGGCATGTGCAGAGAGGAGAGTCCACAACCAGCATCTGTGTTCCAGGAATAATGAACCGATACATGCATTTTATAAACTTTTTTTATGAAATAAAAATGGACAAAATTTCTTATATAATGAGGGAAATGGCAGACAAAACGAGACAATGGAGTTTAAAGAGTAATATGTGGTTCCAAATGCAGTCTGGAGACCTTGTAGTTTCATAAACAAGTCAAGATTTATTTGGCAGCTAAATGCAGGATGGATTGGAAGAGGCAGAGAGAGGAAAAACAGATGTCAGGAAAAATTCAAATGCTTTTGCCAATATAAAGCTCTATTCTGCTCTTTGCTCCCCCGTGAGGAATGAAGGATTTATTTCCCCACCTGCTAGGAGTGCTGCCAGCAGACAACTCTAAGTTATCAGGCCACTTTGGGAATTCCTTCAGCAAAAGGGAACCACCAGCCAAACATCCCGCTGCCTTCTCCGGGTGGCCTGCATCTCCTTGCCTCACTGGGGAAATCTCTAAATGGTCGGGCCATCTTCAGACCACCTTTGCCAACTGGGGCTTTCTTTAGACTACATTGAAGCTTAACTTCTTCTTCAGCCCAATCCTGCTTCCTTCCCTCCCCTGTCACAGGTCATCTCAAGAGACCTCCTCAGCAGATCTGCATAATAACCTCCATCTCAGAGTCCGCCGCACAGGCACGGGAACCAAGTTGTGAGCATTCTCTTTTGCTTCTCTTTACAGAACTGTAAACGGTTCTCTGAGTTACACCATGTTGGACGTGACAATAGTGCTTTGGCAGCATCCCCCCCTGTTGCCTGTCTTTGTTCTTGCCTTAAGGAGCTCCTGTTACACTGACATCTCTACTAAGTACTTCCACAGGGCACAGAAGCACTGGGGAAAAAAAATAAAAAAAATAAAAGCAACAGCTGCAGCAAATACTAAGAAGAATAGTTTCTCATTTTAAACAGTGATGGATAGCTATATGTTAAAATGATGCCTTACTCCATCTTTCCTTGAATCATCTTTCCTAGCCACGAGGATGTTATTTAAAAGAAATGTAAAGAATATCTGCTCAGTCCTGGCCTCTCTTCAATGCACCTTCCACCATCACCATCATCTCACCTTCATTCTGGGTAATCCTTTGTGCCGAACTCCAGTTGACCCTTGAAAAACACTGGGGCCCTGGCCTGTTTGGCTCAGCGGTTAGAACATCAGCCCGCAGACCTAAGGGTCGTGGGTTTGATGCCCGGTCAAAGGCACACCTGGGTTGCAGGTTCAGTCCCCAGCCCAGGTTGGGGTGGTGTAGGAGGCAAGTAATAGATGTCTCTTTATCTCCCTCTCCCTCTCCCTTCCCTCCAGTCTATCTGAAAATCAGTGGGAAAATATCCTCAGGTGAGGATTAAGGAAAAAAAAAGAAAAAAAGACGTTGGGGGACAGGGGTGAGGAGACCAAAGCAGTTGAAAATCCACATAAAACATTGCAATCTATAGTCAACTCTTCTCATCCTCGTATTCAACCAACTGCAGAATCCAAACAGTATTTTCAACCTGCATTTGAGAACACCACGGCTGGAAATGTGAAAATAGTGTTTGGATGGCAGTTGGTTGCATCCTGCAGATTCAAACCTGAGGAAAACAGGGCCGATTATATTTATTAAAAACAAGCCTCACATAAGTGGACCTGCTTAGTTCAAACTCATGTTGTTCAAGGGTCAACTGCATGCACTTTCTAACCCAATTATTTCTTTGTCAGTAATGATAGGTTAGGCCCCTAAGAATTGTGGGATGAGAAGACAAGTGTGTGTTTCCTCGGTAAGCAGATTTTCTCTGTAAAAGGGCCATGGCACATGCTGCTTCTGGTGTGCGAGTTTTAATGATAGAAATCTTTACCAAGTAGAACTAGACAAGCTAAAATGCTCTATTTATCTGCCCAGATTCACTTAAAAAACACACATTTATTTTATGTGTGCAGAAACCTGTTTTAAAATAATGTTAAAATGCTATTTTTCAAAATGTGTCTGTACTAAAAAAAAATTTAATCCTTTTTACCATTTGGAAACATTATAAGTTTCAATTAAGATATCAGAGAGACTATGGTGATACTTAAGAGATAAAGCAAGAACGCATATCCGGTGTAACTTGTTCTCCACAAATTCAAAGGGGCAGAGCTTTTAAAAAGCGAAAGAATCTCCATTATTTGTCCAAAATTGTTTCCTCATAGGCTCATAACAGAAGAAAAAGCCACATTTTTAGATAAGTGCAAATCCACAAGCAGAGCCAAAAGGTCACACCTTCTGTCACTTAATTCATTTGAAGAAGAATGCTTCAGTTAAAGTAAGAATGGTTCACATTTTTTTCAGAGTCTGAAAACATTAGCCTGAGACCCATCCACCAGATTAAGTGTGGAGAGCATAATTAACCAATTAAGTACTCATTTCCAGTGAAGGACTCAGCTGAAGTCAAAAGCGAAGGAGGGCTGTTCAACAGACCGTCCTTCTCTATTAGACATTATATATTGATTTAATAGTTCTGAGTTTATGCTGGGAGACTTACAGGAGAAATGCTTTTGTTTCATAGAATTTTAAGGTACATTATACTGTTACTTTAGTCTCTAAACAAATCTAAACCTAATTAGTCTCTTATTTACCTAAGTAATATGTATTTGTTAAATTAAATAGTATTAAAATTAAATGAAGTAAAATCAGATTATTATTATTTTTTTCTTTAGTGATTTTAGAGAAAGAGGAAGAGAGAGGGAGAGAGAGATAGAAACATTGATGAGAGAGAACACCGATTGGCCACCTCCTGCATGCCACCCACTGGAGATTGTGCCCACAACCTGGGCATGTGCCCTGACCAGAAATCGAACCGCTGACCTCTTGGTGCATGGGTCCATGCTCAACCACTGAGCCACACTGGCTGGGCTAAAATCATATTATTTTATCATCCCAAATATTGTAATACTAAGTGGCTCACATAATACTGAGGAAATTTGTCAGCTTTAAAGATACAGGCTGATCAGCAGAAAGCACTCCATTGTTTTCTAGTAACCAATTAATGGAAACTGCCCTTCAACTGGGAAAAGAAGGTGTAAGCTTTTACAATTTAATACCTAGGTTGATATCAACTGAGGAAGTCTGAGCTCCTGTAGTATGTAAATAAAAATAATTTTTAATGATAATATTATGGAGAGATAACAAAAATTCACTATGCCCTATTGTCTAAACTCTTTGAGTTTTTCAAAAGTGATTAAAAAGGGTCAATAGTTAATGTTTGAAAATATTTGCTCAGGTTGCCAAACACTGTTTTCTGTCAAATATTGCCGTTTCCCCAACATGCTCACAGCTTCACTCTCTGAACCTGTGACTAAAAAAATCGTTTGATTGCTGATTAATGTATCTCAGTCATCACTTTATAATTTATTGAATGGTTACCATCTTTTCATGACAATATCCTTTTTTTAAAGGTCCTTAATTGTCTTGATAAATACATTTTGGTGTGGTGTATAATTACCATGATCAATGCAAATTTGGCCCATGCTCCCACCTTTGAACTTGCATAATTACTTTCTTTCAAAAACAATAAAATGTTGCAGATCGGGGGTTTTAAATAGGAGGTAATTTAAACATGGCAAAATAATTCGGCTCATAGGTAATTAATGAATACTCTAACATAGTCTCTACTAATATTTTCATTCCCTTACATATACTAGCTCACACTTATATGGATTTTATTCTCAAAATATCTGCTTGTATGCATAGCTATATAGGACTTTACTAGAGTAAACAAAAATGTACTGCAGCTGTTACTGAACTAAAATTTTGTTCACCTGTGTGCATCAGAGCCCAATCAAATTCAAACAGGAGTTTGCAGTCAAGAAAGTAAAGGTTACTTTAGGAAATAATGCCAAACCTGGAGTCACAGGTGAGCCATACTCAAAGGCCTGGCTGTTCAATGGCTTCTGGGGATGAGTTTTACAAGGGGACAATCATCAGTTATGGAGGAGTCATGGTCATGGTCTCCATGGACTGGTTGGCACTGGGGTAGGAGGTAGTTGATCATTGCATTTGGTCCTGATGTCAGCCATTGTATTGCTTTCTCTGGTTTTGCAAAGGTATGGCTGGTGGGGTCCTTCCAGTCTTCTGGGTCTGGAACTGAAACACAGCTGAGGCTTAGGTGTTAACTTTAGTTTGCTGAAACTGTTTCTGTGGTCAACAGACCTGAGGCTTTGTCCCTGAGATTACTTAGTGCTGACCAGAACCTCATTATCCAGGGTACTTAATGATTAAGGGAGCAGACACGAAAGGGAGATGGACATTGGGAGTCTGGGTATTCCCAGGCTAGACAAGGCCAGTTTGAATGAAAAGGCAAGAAGGAGAAAAGGTCAGATTACACAGATGTACTTATAACTTCTAAACACAGCCTGTTAAAATTGTCAAATAGTATATTTAGATATTAAAAATCACATTCATTCAGAAAAATCATAGATTTGTCATTATCTGTGAGGACTAATTCTGTAAATAGGACAACACAAACTTAAATAATTGATTGCACAAAGATTTGTTTAATCCCAGAGTAGTTAAAAAAAAAAAAAAAAAAAACACCAGGAAAGTATGAGAAAACCATAGCCAAAATTGCTTTTAATTTAAAATATATAAAACCATAACCAGCCTGGCCGGTGTGGCTAAGTGGATTGAGCATCGTCCCATGGAATGAGAGGTCCCAGTTCGATTCCCAGTCAGAGCACATGCCCAGGTTGCAGGCTCGATTCCCCCATTAAGGGGAGTGCAGGATGTAGCCAATTGATGTTTCTCTTATATCGCTGCTTCTATCGTTCTCTCCCTTCTCCCCCCTCTCTCTCTCAAAAAAAAAAAAAAAGAAAAGAAAAGAAAGAAAAAACAATAAAAACTTATTTAAGAAAAAATCGTTTTTCATTTAAAAAAATGTTTTATGTGTGCTTTTCTTTTGTTTTCTTTGAATATTTACAACCTAAAAATAGACATTGCTTTGTTAAATATCTGTTTTTACTAGATATTGGCTGTTTCTTCATTGAAGCTCAATATTCTGTGACATATTCTTTGACAATGAAAAGATATACTCCGTTTCTTGAAATACTTGAATTTTGATCCCCATTTCTCTGGATATACCCTGGATATAATTCAGCTTTGCAAAGATCAGATGACTCTGGAAAGGTTCCCCCTCAATCTCTCGGATCCCTGGAGCAGCAAAAGGCCTAACAGCAGAGAGCAAGGCACAAGAAAGCCACCTGGGGAGCAATGTGGTTTGTTAGGTCTATGTAGTTACAGCCTGAGTAATTGCAGGGTGCTTGCTGTGGGAGCAATTGAGTTTTCTAGGTCTCTGGAGCCCTGCACCAAGTAATATATCAGACTAGCCACCAAGGAAAGAGCTCACGTTACACGGCCCTACATATGGCAAGGAAGGTGAAAACAACCAAAAATAGGAATCAATCTCTTTTATGACCTCCATTGGAAAACCAAAGTAACATCATGTGGTACAAGACTAAGTGACCCACCTTGGGAGAAATGCAATTGCACCAATTCTTTGAAGCATTAAAACCGCTCAGTGGATCTTTGGTTGAATGATACGTGTCTCCTAAGTACCCTGTTGGGAGCGCGATGTCTCATCCGAGAGCGAAATGTTTTGCACCATTATTTTCTAGTCTGGGTTGTTGAAACAAGGCTGTTCTTCTAGTTTATTCTCTCTGTGGTGGTTTAAAAAGAATATATGCTACTTTACTAATGCTTGGTATTCAGTTGCTAATGTGTCAGTATTCTTTCCAAAAGATACTCTCTTCATTTAAGAAATTACATTTTTATAAAGAAATTTTCTTGTAGTGAATGACTCTGTTGCCAGTGCTCAGTATTAAACAGTCATGTATCCAATCAAAAATCAAACAAACCAAAAAATGAGTAAGGTGAAAATAAATTTTAACTGAAATTGGTCCCAATTATTATTTTTTCCTATGATAACCACATGTAACAGTTCATAAAAGAAATAAACTTTCTTACCATAATTGTACTAAAATCATCACAACATGTTAACATGGAAGGAACGCTGAAAGCCCAATACAATCAGCAGATAATTTTTATCTCTCTTCCACTCAAAGCCATGATTGAGGCCAAAAGGAATGATAAACAACTGTCTGCCCATTGAAGTAACTAAGGAGCTTTATTTACAGAGTTCTTGGATGAGCAAAGTGACCCCAATGACTTAAGCGCAGGGCATTAAATGAAGAGTAGAAAAGATAGGAATGGTGATAGATGCTGATTTTGGAGCAGTAGAAATGTATTCTGCACAAACATCTCTGGTGTTTAGGGTCAGTAAGTAACACAGTGTTATTTTCTCAATTGTAACACTTAGGATCAGGTTATAATGACAAAGAGAATCACCAAGAATCACCAAAGGAATGTAACTTGTTTTTTTGCACAGGTGATACTTCCAACTTGTTGGTACAGAGAGAAGTCAAAGGAAGGGCTGATGATATGTATATTCTTCAATTATTTTACATAAGCTTGGAACTGCTTGATCTTTGATAATTATAAAGTAATTGCTACCAGATTTTCTGGTCTTGGGGATAGTTCTACTCAGGGAAGCTGCCCAAGTAACCTCTGTCTCTTGATCTATAGCTCAGGTAAGGAATATCAGAATGATGCTGGGTATCATTCTTTATTCTTTATTCTGAGTATCATTCTTTATTCTGAGCTTCACAACCACACTTTTATGTTATGCCCATTATATTTATTAGAAAATGAACAATAAAATCCCAGTGAGGCAGCCAGTAGGTACTATCAATCTCTGATAGATACTAGAACACTAGACATGGTGTTTATCTAAGTGGTTTCAGAATCATAGGTCAGTAGGTTCCTGGTAACAATCTAACCAAAGAGAATCTTATCCTGTATAAAACTAAGCGGATGTATACATAGTTTCCATCCACAATTACAAGAAATTTTGTTTTTACAAGGCTTGCTTAGAAATATTTCAGAAGCATTTTGAGGCATCAGCCTTGGAAACTTATGTATAAGCTTAATTGTGTTGAAAGTAGTCTCACATCTTGCATTTTATGATCCACCTGGAGTAAACAAAAAGATGGGAAATATCCCTGTTCCTGCCCCCCACCCCCACTGTCAGTCTCACAAAGAGACTAAACCCATCAGTACACACCTTTGTGTAGTTTGTAGTAGTAGCAGGAGAGCAGCTGGAGGGAGGGGCAAAGCAATGATATAACACAGATAATAGTAATGATTAACATTCATTTAGCACTTATTATCATCCAGGCCCTACTTCAACCACATTACACATATTAACTATTTAATTCTCTACCTGGACTTAAGGAACTACAATTGCATTTTTCAAATAAGAAAACTTTGGCAGAAATAGTAAGTAAATCGCTCAGTGTTACAGAGTTACATAGTATCAGAGTTGGGATACGAACCCCTGCATTCTGATACCAATTCCTATATGAAAGTGAACAGTTTGGCTCAGACATCTTTAGCGAGCATAGAATGAGGACTTCCACATGAATAGAGACAGATCCCAAAATGTTGCCTAATTAGCTGATAATCTAACATTATTATCAACAGTGATGATGAATTAAAAGTTATCAGTAGATACCACCCTAGCGATAGTTGTCAGTTACTTCATCTTGCCACAAATATGATACCTATTTCCATACCTTATAAACAGTACATAGTCCACACCATGCTTAATTTAATCAGGTTTTCCCCTTAATAACATTTTTAAAAAATATATTCTTAGAGAGAGAAGAAGGGAGAGAGAGAGAGAGAGAGATAGAAACATCCATGTGAGAGGGAAACATCGATCAGCTGCCTCCTGCACGCCCCCTACTGGGGATCAAGCCTGCAACCCAGGCATGTGCCCTGACCAGGAATCCAACCAAGACCTCTCAGTCCATGGGACGATGCTCAATCCACTGAGCCACACCAGCTGGGATCCCTTCATAACATTTGAAAATTAAAGAACCACTTTAGGTAACAGTTAAGGGGAGGGAGCTGAATTTGTTAGTTTAAGCCTCATCTGTCATTTCTATTTTTATATTTAAAATTAGAAGTCAGATAAGGCACACCTCTACACAATGATTTTGACCAGGACTTGTTCTTAGTACAGATTTGTATCTGCCGACTCCCAGTGTTAGCTGTATACTATCCATTGTCACTATCAACTGAGCTTTGGAGCTAAAATAAATAAATAAATAAATAAATAAATAAATAAATAAATAAATAAATCTGAAATGAAAGTTTACTAGATGTGATGTCACAATGGTTTATTTAAACTATTACAAAAAGCTGACAATATTTTTGTGTGGCTTTACTTCCCTTTAACATATACTTTCTGTAAGTATACTTTTAAATCATCCTCTGAAATGTCAGCAGTATAGCTTTCATCGACATTAATAGAAACGGCCCTGATGGAACACCGCATGATGCTTGTATAATGTATCCTGCAGTCTCCAGTGAGCAATATGGCCTATAACATATTGATTCACTCATTACTGTATGAAGCCTCATAAGTAGAAACAACTAATGCACTGTTTTGCCATAGTTATATCATTATTCTGCTTCAAAATGAAAAACAAATATCTCTTCTAACTATTAAAATCGCAACCCATAAACTAGAAATTATAAATAAAAGCAATTGCATCACAACTCATGTTAAAAGGCCAATATTGAATCTTGTCTTATGGAACAAAGTCTTACTGCATCAAGGTTGAGGATACTGTATATGAGCCATTATTCCAGAACCACGGAGTAAATGTTGTGTTATGCAAAACAGAATTCTGAAGTATAAATCTTCTGAGTGGAAATGTTTTTTTTTTATTTTTTTATTTTTTTGAGGTTTACGGATATAAGAGGCATTCCTTAAACAATTCTACTTTGCTTAGAATTTGCTCGGATTCTGTACTGCCCCTCTTTCTGTTCTTAGTCCTTGTAAAATTGTATTAATTATAACACAAAATGACTTTCAATACATTAATAGTAATTCAAGAAAGCTATGTGACTCTTTTCACTCCACTTCATTTTTAAAAGATGTAATTAATTCCCTCCGGGAAGCGTTAAATCAACTTTTATGTATATAGTCATTAGAGAACTAGAATTGCCAGTCAGAAACATCAAGTATATAGGTTGTCTTAGTTGAGAGAATTAAGAGTTGGGAAGAGTGGGGTTAGGCATTTCATTAAATATATTTTTATAGAGAAAATTGTTTTCAGGTGGAATATATCCTTATGAACTTCCTAGGAGTTCTATGAATGTCAAAAACACTCAGTGTAGCATAAGAAGAGATGAATGAAAGATGATAGATGAGATGAGTTCGCAAATTCCCCTTTGCTAAGTCTGCCCAAAGCCATGACACCGTTCCACAGATGTGTGATTGATTTTAGGGAAATTACAGAGGAAAAGTCCAAGACATTATTTCTGTAAGCCAATTTTATGTCTTATTCCAAGGTTCTTACTCATTCTGGTCAGTGAATTCACACGTTTTTCAACATTAAATAAGGAAGTTAGCAAGCCGGTTTATGGAACTACAACACAGCAATTATTTGCACTGGAAATCAGATGAGATGGATTTAAAACACTAAACTAAAAAATATACAGTAAAAATAAAAACATAGTTTTCAATAGGAAATTTACTATTGCCCGTTGGATTTATTTCAAAGGTCCGTTTATGTGTATTTGTATTAACCAAAAAATTCTTAAATGTACCCTCAAAACAGACCCAGTTTTCTAGTGTTCTGCACTAGACGATGCTTTCCAAAAGTTATGTTCAATGAAGGATTTGACCCTAAGATAGCCCTGTTGTAGGTATGCTTATGTGTGCATGAATAAAATATACACGGGTGGGCAAAAGTAGGTTTACAGTTGTGAGTACATGAAACACAGGTTATTCTTATATTATCTTAATTATTGTATTATTTATTACTATTATTAACCTACTTTTGCCCTCCCATATATATTAATGTATACTTAAATTGACATTTTTACAGTTTCTATATCTGTGATAGTAGAGGTGGGCATAAAAAAAGAAGACACCCTGTATTTAATTCATTCAGGGTATATAGTAATTTAACTCAGTTTCTTCAATCATTTTACCTAATAAGGACATTCATGTAATAGAGATTTTTCAAAGTTATTTAAAGAAAATTTAATGAATTCCCTGGATCATTCCCTTTTAGTGCTTAATGACTGTTCAACCAAAATGCTCCTCATTCATGTGATGTCAAAATCCTCTACACAGGGTTTAAACCAATTTATTCTTATCTGTCACTGAGAAAAGAAAGTCTCTATTCACAGTGTATCTGGAGATGTTTCCACTTCTCAAATGCCCCAAATTAAAGAAATCCATTTTCTCCATATGGTCACATTTACATATGTTCTCTAATTTTAAGATGATATTTTCTAATTTAATTTTCTTCATAGTTACTTTTATGGGTGTAATTTATAGACCCTTTCATAATTATTTAAATATAGCTTGTTTTAAAGATAATATCTAGGATGGTCTCCTCTTTGGGAAGTCATAATTCCATAAGATATTTTTTAAAGAAGCTATTGACAGTCTCAAGGGGTGGGGGTGGGGGGGTGGGAAGTGACTTCTCTCTTGAACAGAAAATATGTGTAGAAATTCAAATCACATTCAGTTAAGAGAATGATATGTCAGTTTTAGATAATTACGTCATTGTCTGTTTATTTTTCAGGTTAGCAAAACCTGATACCTTAATCTATCCCTTTCTTGTAATACTTCTATTCCTCTTTATCTATCTGTTTCTACACTCATTGGCTCAAATATTTTAATAAATTAGTTTCTCATGTATAGCAGAGCAATAATTACTTTTAAGTAAAAGAAAATACATTGTTTTTTTTAAATATGTTTTCATTGATTTTTTAGAGAGAGAGAGAGGGAGTTAGAAACATTGATTGGCTGCCTCTTGCATGCCCCCACCGGGGATCAAACCTGAAACTTGGGCATGTGCCCTGACCAGGAACTGAACCAATGACCTCTTGATGCACCGTAAGGTGCTCAACCAATTGAGCCACACCAGCTAGGCAAAGAAAACAAACTTTATGGATATAAATGCAATGCCAAAATAATTGTCTTAATTTTTAGGCTCTAAATGATATTGTCTGTGAGTAACACTGTAATAAATGGGTTTGTAATGTTACTTTTGGCTTCCAAGGTGGATCCACTCCATCAATTGACAATAACTAGTTGAAGATCTTTGACGTAAAATAAGTAATTTTAAGAAGATAATAATGATGCCATGGAGTTCTCAATTGAGTTGAGTCATACCTCGGAGATACTGCAGGTTCGGTTCCAGACCAGTGCAATACATTGAGTATTGCAATACAGCGAGTTGTAGGCATTTTGTTGGTGAAGGGTCTCACCCTCCGTATGTAAAAAAAACTCAACATCTATGAATTGCAATAAAGCACGATAAAACGAAATATTCCTGTACGTGTGTAATCAGTGGAACGATTAGGTGGGGTTGGAGAATGGCAAACGCTTAGAGCCAGAGTTTCCTTAACTTCACTATTTTTATATTAGATGTAGACATTCTCCTGGTGGTTATATGCAAATCCCTATCTTCTTTAACGTGGTTTTGCAAGCATTTGACTTGGAGGAAGAAAAGGGGAGATTATGGGAAATAAGTAAACAATGTATATTAAGTTGCTTGTCATTCCATGTACTAAATGACATAAACAATGTCCTCTCATTTTAATCCTATGACCCAACAAGGCAAATGCTATACACAGTTGAAAATCTGGTTTCCAGACATTTGCCCTTCAGCAGTCCACATACTTGGCCTATTCTCTCACATTGAGGTCAGATGCCCTATTACTCCAGCCAACCTTTAAAAACATAAAGTCAGAGTTCCTTCTTCGTTACAGCCACATAAGCCAGTCAGAAAAAGACAAATACAATATGGTCTCACTTATATGTGGAATCTAATGAACAAAATAAACTGATGAGCAAAATAGAACCTAAGGCATGGAAACATGGTACAGTCTGAGAATTCAGAGGGGAGGTGCGGTGCTGGATAAAAGAAGGTAAAGAGAGTAGCCAAAGGAGGGGGGATACACACACACACACACACACACACACACACGTATATATATGTGTATATATATGTATATATATGTGTGTATGTGTGTGTGTATAGGGGTGTGTGTGTGTGTGTGTGTGTATAGGGGTGTGTGTGTGTGTGTGTGTGTGTGTGTATTTAGGTAGTCATGGACACAGACAGCAGAGTGGTGAAGGCCAGGGGAGGGATGGTGAGGTGGTGGGGGCTGGGTGGGAGTGGGCAAAGAGGGGGAAAATGAGGGATATCTGTAATAATGTCAACAACAACAAAAAAATGACATTCCTGAGTTGTTTTAGATCTCTTTAGAAAACGTGAAAACTTTTTTTTTTTACAAAATATTCAGATGAAATATTCAGATGAAAGACATATTCAGTGGTCCCGATGAGATTGATCTAAGACTGAAAGAAGCTGATGATCCTGTAATGCACCATGGGATTTCTGTTATTTAGCAGCCACCTTTGATAGTTGCGACATATATTAATTTTCTTTCTCTCACAACTAAGAAATTATATATTTTCTAGCATATGTCTCCCGAATGCCCTTTTAATTAAAAAAAAAAACCCACAATAATAAGACTATTGTCTCTCTATAGTTGTTATGGCACAAATTGTTTAAACTTCAGGGTTGAGGTTATTGCTTACCAGGATTGAAAGGGCGGGTCATTTTCCCAGTCCCCAAAGCACACACTTGCATCCTGTCCTCAGCAGCCTCAAGGCACAAATCACTGTGTGAATACGAGCTACACAAGCTGGAAGCTTACACAAGATACAATCAGGAACAAACAAGCTGCTCTGCACTGATATAAGTTAAGTTATAATAGGAGTTCGATGAAAACCGCAAGGCTTCTTGCAGACAATTTCAGAGATGTGAGATTCTGTGGTGATAACTGTAAGAGCTAAAAAGCAAGGTAAGGGAAAAGAATGTGTCTTTTTGTTGTCATAGTTCTCTTTCTACATAGGAACAAATGGCAGTAAATAAAATGCAAAACAACAGATATCAGGTTTATGCTGAGGTATGTATTTTTTACTACTGTACTTGGATTCCTACGACACAGCTCCACTACCACACAGGAATCCCTGGATTCCACCTTTCCCATCATGGAGTTCAAGTTCAGGGTCATGATCACTCACACTTCACACTTGGCGACCTTTCTTGAAATCTTACCACCCGGAAGGCTTTAATTTTGCATCTATTTAATTGTTGCTTCAGGTGTATACACAGCACCATTAAGGATGTATGAGAATAGGACAAAGCATATGAAAAGAAGTAGAGATGTATTTCAAATGCATTTAACTTCATCCACAATGTCTCAAAATTCTTTCCTTTTGAGGAGTCACAATTGGCATCCAAAAATAGAATGTACCAAAAGCTTTAAAACTTAATTATAATACTGGAGAGATCCCATCCCAGAATATCTGTGGATATTTAGTTCTTTTTGATACTAACGGGATATATCAGACTATTCTACTTCCCTAACATGAAAGAAAATGCCATGGTATAATAGATTAAAACAAGTTGCTGGTTTTGCAATGATGACAAGGGGAACACCAACATCCAAATGATGAGTGGTGCTGGGTACATGTTGACTCAGAACATAGTAGCCAATGGCAGCTTTTGGAGACAGGATGAGTTAAGAGTAACAATTTGAAGATTATAGCATTCTACTTTTATAAATTAAAAATACATATCAAAATTGGAATTGTTCTTCCTAGAGTAGAAATAATCAAAGTGGCCTAGGATTACAAAAACATATACTAAGTGGCCTTTTAGAATAACTTTAGGACTTCGTATTAACATCATATATGTCAATTTCTTAGGAAAAAAGTAAAGAATTAATGACAAATGGTTTTTAGAGTTTCTAGGGACATTTGTTAACCACATTCATGAACCAAAAAGGAAGAAGAAAGACGCGAATGTGAGTATAGGTATGATTACTTCTTATGGTCCATTTTCTTGAAATGATAGTTCAAATAACCTGGAATAGAATAATAAATCAGTGTAGGGGAAAAAGTAGGCAATTAACTTTATAAAAAAAAGTGACTATAAATTAGTAATCATTCTATTTTCTGTTTCCTAAAGTAACCAATAGATCACTTATTCTTAGCTCAACATAAATTATATTATTTCTTCTATAGTTGTTTTAATTGTATAAGTATTACATTGTTTATAAAATTATTAGAATTACCATATCTCAAAAAGTAAAACTATGTGTAATAATACTACATTAATGATTATAATTAGCATCATTATGTTCAGGTATATAATCACTTTCACAGTTCTTTTTAAGTTTTATTTTTATGAATAATGGGAGAAATAGTCTAATACTGCATCTTTTTGGAGATCAATATGAGTTCTATTTGTGGTTTTTATTGTTAGTTTTACTGGTAGTAGTTCTAGTAATAGTAACAACAATACTCTGCTTCTTTTTCTGATGATAAAATAATTCTTGTGCAAATATATCATTTATACATGGCATTTTAGATTTCACATTTTGAATTGTTAATATAATTGATTTTGTTATTATAATAAACATGAAATCTTGTTCAGTAATATATTTGTTAAAGCTTAAAGTTGCTATATTATATATATATATATAATATAGCAATCTCTCTCTATATAATATATATATATAATATAGAAATCTCTACATCTATACATACCTATATATATATAGGTATGTATAGATGTAGAGATTTCTTGGAGATGTGTATTCACATGTATGAATGTGGATAGACAGTTTTACAGAAGGAAGATGATTGTTTGAAAAACTGAGAGACAATAACCATGGAATTTTCATCATTATCACAGACTGGAGCTGTAGGCAAGTTATGATTATCATAAGAAGCCGCATTTTTGCATTTCTTGACTATAATGGCTTTCCATTTCCATCTGCCACACTGTTAAAAACCTCATCCCCTGTTGCCTTGCACAGTAAATCATTCCTGATTGCTCAGCACCAAGCATTATAATTTGAATCTCTGGGCCAAAACATTTACTAATGATCACTGTTCCAAATAGGAATAATCAATAGAGCCTACAATTGCTGCACCGGTCTTTCCAGTTTTAAAAATCAAGCTGTTTTCTGTGCTTATTATGTCCCAATTTAAGTAAATAAAATACTTTCCTTGTACTTTCCCTCCAAAAATTAATTTCTGCCCGTATAATGAAGTCACAATAAATGTAATATTTAAAAAAGACATGCTCTTGAGAGATACTAAGTGAATCAAAATCCCATAGACAAGATATTAATACTAAATAAAAAGCTCACAAGTAAAATCCTGACAGCCACAAAGACAGGAGGCTCTAGTCATTACTTTTAGTCTATTGTTTCCATTCAGTCATTTAAATCATTTTTCTTCCTTTTAATTTTTTTCCTCTTTTAATAATTATTGTTCTTATTTTGTTCCATTAAATAACAGCTTTCTTGCTGTATAGAGCATATACTAAAAGGTCTAGCAACCATTGGAAAGGCTTTAAGATGTAGCTAAATTGAAGATTCTATCCCAACTTATTTTAAGTGTTCATTCAATTAAAAGATAGCTGCTATCTCTAAAATGGATAAAAGCCTGTCAAATGCCTGTTGATCCTGGAAAGATCAAAGTCTTTGCCTGGTTCTTCATTGTTCCCTGACTTGACAAATGCTGACACTAAATGTGCTGTTGACTAGAAGACTGTCATTATGAGAACTAATCAGCTTATTGTTAATGAACATCATTAGATAATTCACTACCACATTTAATACAGGAAAATTCAAGTCCCATAATTTCCTCTGGAAATTTACCTAATTCACTTCTATTTTTATGTGCCTCACAGATTGAAAAGTGCCATACAAATAGTAACTTCCTCACTTATGCCAATTTTCTTTCAATAAGAAATTTCAAAAAAGCATGAGGAAACAAAGAGTTAATGCTCTTGGCAACATTTTTGGAGAAGTATACCATCACCTAAAGGTAAATAAACCCATTTCTAACCAAAAAATGGTTGTGTAGTATATTTCAAAAAATTTAGAGTGGGGGTATAATGCCATGAAAATTCATTTTTTCTCAACATTCTGGGTATCTTTCAGTTATTTTTAAATTATAAATTTGCCATTTAATCCATCAGTGAAATTCTATAAAATTGAAAGGAATTTTATAACATCGGTGTTTTTAACTGTTTATTTTCATCAAATTTTGACCTCCAACCATTTCCTCATATATTAATCATTGATCATATGCAATTAGACATGAAAATACAAATTCCAGCTAATGCATACACATCATTTATACACATGAGCTGCTTATATTTAAATTGTTTAAAAGTTAGAACTGTGGAAGACTTATTTTTATTTTTGTTAATCCTCACTGGAGAATATTTTTCCATTGGGTTTTAGAGAGGGTGGAGAGAAAGAGAGAGAGACAGAGAAAGAGAAAGAGAAAGAGAGCAACTGGTTACCTCTCAAACAACCCCAACTGGAGCCAGGGGATCGAACCTGCAACCCAGGTGTCTGCTCTTGACTGGAAATTGAACCCTTTGGTCCGAAGGCCGACCTCTAATGTTCTAACCTCTGAACCAAACTGGCCAGTGCTGGAAGACTTATTTATTTTTAAATATGTTTTTATTAATTTTTTAGAGAGAGAAGAAAGGAGAGAGTGAGATAGAAATATCAATGTGAGAGAGATACTACTGAGTATGCCCTCTACTGAGGATCAAGCCTGCAACCTGGGAACGTGTCCTGACCGGGAACTGAACCTGGACTTCTCAGTCCATGGAACGACGCTCAACCCACTGGGCCACACTGGCTGGGCAGGAAGATTTATTTTTAATGAGATGTTATCTTTGCCAACCATTGCCTTGGTTTGTCTAATTCTTTGTGAACATAACAATGTCAATAATCATGCTTGGCACTAAAATATTACATCTAGGTATATTTTATAGAACTAAAATAAAATAAATTGACATACGATTTTACAGCCTTCTGAATGTTGCTCTCAATCACTATTTTGGGGATCAAGTCATAAAAAGAGTTTTTAGTACTTACAACCATGCTTCCATTTCAACAACACACAATAGTTTCATACATTATCTCATTTAATTTGCATAATAATCTTAGAAAATAGACATTATTATTCGCAGTTTATTATAATAAAACCAGGGTTCAGAGTTTAAATTACATATCAAAAGACACAGAATCAAAACACCAAATACCAGTCCTAGGGTTTCAATGCTGTGCTCTTCAATGCCCAGTCTCCTGTCTTCCTAGACTGCATTTCCAAGCAATGTGAGGGGAGGATTGTCTGCATGGTATAAGAAGTGGGTACTAGTTATCACAGCAAATATCAACCCGGTAAGAATAGAGAACAGCACTACTCAAGCCTCTTCCACCCCCCACCCTCTTTCCGACAGACATAGCGGCTCAGTAGGCCCCTACGCACGGAGGTCAGTTTAGTCGGTTTCGTGACCATAGAAAGAAGTGCTTTGCTTTCTTCCTCAGAGTTGAAATTATCTGCAAGAACTAGTGTAGACCCACCTCCTGTTCTTTCCCTGGAGGTCTGAGTTGACCTGCACTATCTTGGAAATATGGAAATTCAGAGACTACTTTCGAGTTCATCTTTCATATCTGTAAGTACATGATATGTAGCCCAAAGGCCAGGGACATTTTACAAACCTCTAGAAAAGAGGTGTTTTGGAGGGATTATGTTATATAATGAAATTAAGATATTTTTTCAGAGTATAATAGTTACTTTTATGGGAAGCAATAAAGATTACATGACCTGGCCAGAAAAAATATATCTATAATACTAATTTTTAATTTTTATTCTCAATATAAAATATATATATTAATGTAAACCTATGTAGGTAAGACAAACAATATTTTCTCTAACCTAAATACGTTATACTTTGTAACCTGTGCAGTCTTATTTCTGAGTTAATATGTTTTTGTTGGTGCACAGCCTTCTCAGGAGCTTCCCGGCTACAATCTGAAACCAGCTTCTTCCATTTGCAGAAGGCGTGGAGACACCGAGGAAAGGGCAGACCACTCCAGATTGGTGGGTGGCAGGTTTACTAAGCAAGGGAGCATACTTACGAGGCTTGTCTTGAGAGGCTGCAAGATTAGTAGATCTCCACACCCTGCCCACCAAATCTTAAAAGTTTATATAAGAGATCTTAATGGGGTTCAGCCATATATACTGTCCAGAGAGGCACACCACATTTCCATTTCAAGGCTGTATCCTTGGGCAGCTACTGGGAAGGGGAAAGGCAAGCATAACACATATTCAAAGAACAGGGAAGGGGCTGGGAGCCTCCAATCACCCATGTCCAGCTCTAGCATTGACTGGCTATCATGCATTCTCAATGACTTCCTTCAATGACAGTGTTTCATTTTTACTGATCAGTTACTGGTTTGATGCTTGGGGTTGTTGAATCTGTAGACATATGTAGATGAGCTATTTTAAATAATATACTATTCATCCATATATGTTGTGGTTTATCAGTTTTACTGGAAAAATGAAGTCAAGGTAATCCTCAAATCATTTTTTAAAAATGACATCAGCAACGAGGCATATTCAATGGAAAACATTAAGGCAATTTTCTTATAGCCGTAAATCTTTTAACGGGATTAGAAAAAATAGACTAAGACTATGTCTACAAAATATTAGGAATCCAGTTGACAAGTTTGAATTGAAACATAGATAAACTCACATGTGTCATAGTAATTTAGCAATTTCTGTGAAAAACATGATGTTTAAAACTGGTGAGATTTTGTACATAACAATATGCATATAGTTACCACAACCATACAGTATACTTGAAAATGGTTTAGATGATAAATTTTATGTTATGTACTTTTTACAATAGTAGAAACAATAAAGAAACCGATGAGATATCAAGGTTTTCAAGTTGATTTTAAAACTGGAAACAATGTAGGAATCTAAGATTAACCCATACTGAGAAATAAATTCTAGTTCAAGACTATTATTGGCATGCTTAATGAACAATATTATGGCATTTTCTTGAGAAAATGTACAGGTATAAGTATATTTTATACAGCATTAGTAACAAATGTTGCCCTATTTCATGGTTTACTTAAACACATACACTCTAATTTAGTTTGAATTTTATTTCTCATGACATTAAACATGGAATATTTTGTTCAATAAACAAGAGCATTACAATCTAAATAGGACTAACAGTGTCATAAATAATAATAGAAAAATGTAACAAACAAATTTAATAGATCACACTTTATTTAATGATTAAAGAACAACACAATCCTTTCTATGGATTTTATAGCTCAAGGATGCAAACAGTGACAGCATGAATCTTATTGTTTGAGTGTATTTGATCACTTTTGCTTTTTTGTAAGATTGTTATAAGCAGCAGCATATCATTAGTTGAAATAATGTACCTATAGCAGGTGTTGCTTTTCTTGGTGAACAAAATATCTGTTATTAATTAAAGTGTTGGCTTTGCTGTTATTATTTTTCTTGGCTTGGTGCACTGGCTGGAACTTCCAGAACATTGTTTATTACTAAAGGCAGTGGTGAGTATCTGTGTGTTTGCACACGAGCCTTTACTTTAAGGATGATATCTGTTGTGTTTTTTGTAATCTGACTATTCATAGTAGAAATTGATTCACAGTTTCTATTTGTACAGTTTTATTCCCATTCTCTGACTTTGTTCCTAATAGTATTCTTATGAAATAAGTGCATGCGTTCCCTCTTGTTCCATCATTTGGGACAATTCATATCATATAGATGATCTGTTTCTAGAAAGTTTGGTAGAATCCATTTAAAAAATTATGTGCAGTTCATGTGTTTTTTCTCTTTTTTTCTCTTATCAGTTCAATTTAAATCATTTTATTTTTTGGTAGAAATTGTCTTTCCTTTAAGATTTAGAACTTTTATCTTCTTTTAAATTGGTATAATTGACATATGACATAGTTTCAACTTAATATATTATTGGTTTACAACAATACTTATTCTAAATTTCTAATATTCAATATAATGTTTATAACTTTTCTCATCTTTCTTGATCAATCATCCCAGAGTAGACTTTTTGACTGAACTCCATTTGTAAAGAAACAGTTTACTATGCTAAGTGAAATAAGCCAGTCAGAAAAAGACAAATACCGTATGATCTCAATTATATGTGGAATCTAATGAACAAAATAAACTGATGAACAAAATGGAAACAGAGATATGGAGACATGGAACAGACTGACAGCTGTCAGAAAAGATGGGGGAGGGGGTGAATAAAAGAAGATGAAGGGATGAGCCAAAGAACATATATGCATAATACATAGACACAGACAACAGTGCGGTGATGACCAGAGAGAAGGGGGGTGTTGGCGAGGACTGGTGGAGGTGGGCAAAGGGGGAAAAATGGGGAGATCTGTAGTAGTGTCAACAATAAAAACAAAGTTGAAAAAATAAACAGTTTTGGTATTCTTGTCAATTTTTTTTTAATTTTTTAAAAATTTTTTACAACTTTGTTTCTTTTGACAACTTTTTGAGTTCTACATTAACAGTCAATCTTTCTTCTCTTTTAACATATGAATCTATATTTATAAGTTTCCTTTCCAAATGCTATTAGTTACAATCTGGAAGTACTGCTGCAATGCTATGTTTGTGTATTCAGCTGTCTAAATTTTACAATAAATTTTTCTCCAATAAATTATTTAAGTTCTTCAGAATAATACATTAATTCTTATCTCTTCATTAGTGAGTTCTGATAATTCCACTAAGAGATCCTACTCTCTGTAAGCTTATTTAGTTCTTCTATGCTGAGATTTTTTATTTTTTGGTGTGGCTTAATGCATGGTCAGTGTTCTTAAATATTCCATGTGTGATTAAAGTGCTTATTTTTAGACCAAGATTCTATATATGTTCTTTAGAAAAGAGTTTTAATTATATTATTGAAATAGTTTGTATCATTGGTCATTTTTGTCAATTTTATCTGTTGTGGATAGTATCTATTAAAACCTCCAAATATGATTTTGAAGTTTTCAATTTCCCCTTGTCAATGTTGAAATGTTTGTTTTATGATGTCAAAATTTTATTTGTAGACATATACATGTTCAGAATAGATTTATCTTTCTGTGGAATCAGAAGTAATCTGAGTGTTAATTCTCTTTATCTCCAATAAGCACAAACATATACATATATACTGGTTTATATACTCACAAATATATTTAATATTTTATTTCTAATTATATGAGTTTTATATACTGCTATATGACTATATAATAGCATGTATTATATATACTTCTATACAAAAATTTCTCTAGCATGTTAGATTGAACTTTGAATTTGACATACCCTTTTATTTCTCTTTTCTGTCTGATATTTTATTTGTCATGTTTGCTTCATTTTCTATGATTTCCTCCAAAGCTTTGGCAACTCAACTTTGTATATTTATATTTGTAACAAGTATGTTCATTTTCACAACTGTTTTTGACTTTGGAATATTCTTAACTTAATTACTGTCTCTACTAGTCTTTTTCTGAATAATATAAAGTTTGAATGATTTAATTTTATTCAACCCATCCTATCTAGTTATTATATCTATTTGCTCCCAAATTAGTAATTATCATCATTGATTTTCATAGTTTATCATTGCTCAGATTTACTCATAGACTTATCAGTGAATTTGACCAGTATTATTTCAAGCATTTCCCTTGATCATCTGAATTCAATTTCACTTTTCAATGGGTATATAATTGACAGAATATATTTTCCCAAATAAAAAAGTTTTTACCCTTCTATTGAGCTTACACATTAGCTAAATGAGATATAGAAATATAGACTGACAATTATTTCTACTAATAATTTTGATGATATTATTCTCTTGTCTTTGACCTACATTTGAGGTAAAGGTTCCCAAATTTAAGACCAATAACTGTTCCCTTGTTGAAAAAATTGGTGCTTTTTCTACTGTATTTTTGTTAATATTATATCTTTCTCATTATTGTTCTATAGTTGTACTAACTGTGCAAAGATATTATTTTATTTCTTTATTTTTGAATCCTTCTTTGGACTCATTTTGTCCTTCCCTGAAGTTTTTCTGCTTTCTTCCGCCTAGAGCTTTCTTGGCAATACCATTCTGTGACCATTTTTAATGTTTTCTCGGCTTAAAGATTTGTCAACCACAGAGATTCTGAAACTGAAAATTTCTGAGGGGAGATTCTCCCACAAACCTGACAGAAAGAAGTTTCTTAGTCTTCTGTCTATAACAATAGGCAGATATTTCTGGTCCTTCCTTTATAACATACAAAAATAGTGAGAAATTCATGATAGTATTAATAAGTAAACTAGAGTTTATGTCTCTTCAGCTGTCATAGCTCTTTTCTCCAGAATCAAATGCTGCTGCTGTTTGTTTTGACAGGAGAGATAACATTCTGGCTGGCTCCCTGTATCTGATGTCTAGATGATTCAGTGAATTCATTTGGCTGATCCAAACACACCGACTTCATCACTGCTCCATGTCCTCATACTACCTTCCAATTATATCAACAGTCTCATTATTTTTAGTAGAAAGATACAGTGCTACTAGTAACAGCCAACATCTTACATTTGAGCACGTCAAAACTGGAGGTTTTTACTGTTGAGCAATTTCGATTATTTGGCCCTTCATAAGCATTCTAGCATTATTAAATTATTTTTATTTCACAAGAAACCTAGGGAAAATGTTCTCCTAATAACTCTGGGTGAAGAATAGGTGAGGAAGCAAAGGTCAAAATAGTTGAATATCTTCCCCAAAGTTACACAGGTAACAAGTGATAGAGTTGTTTGCAAACCCAGACACATTGAATTTCAGATACAACATCTTAAAAGCTATACAAAATTAATCCACTGTTTGATGTTATAAAATTGAAAGGGGCACTTGCAGAAATTACCTTACAATTCAAGTTGAAAAGCATCAAGTTAAAGAGAATAGAGAAAAAAAAATTAAAATAATATTCTTTTCACTTTTGAAGGTGACTGTTAAATTTAATGACAAAAGTACAGAGCCACAAGACAAAAATTGTAAATCTTAATGACAACAGAGAAGACTTGAAGAAATCACTTTATATTTACTAGATTGAGAGACTCAAATGTATAAAGATGTTATTTCTCCATCAATTCTTTTATTGATCCATTAAAAATAATACATGATAATTTTAGCTAATAAGTAAATAAAATAAAAAGTGTTTTAGAATAATCATAAACATGCAGTATAAAGTTTAATAATGTGCCCTAGGCATAAAAAAATTGATATGGTATTAATCAAATTGATACAATAGAACTGAATGTATTTTAAAAATGTGTGTGTGTATATATATGTATATAGTATTTGGTTTCTGAAGCAAAATTAAAAATTCAGTGATGAATGGAGGTATTATTTGACAAATGGTGCAAATGAAAACAAATTAATTGAAAAATAAAAAATATACTCCTCTATATACCATAGAATATATATATATATATATATGTATATATATATATCAGTGAATTTGACCAGTATATATATATATTTCAGACAGAACAGAAAGTTAAAAAGATAAGTAAATTTCTAAATGCAGCAATTTAAAGAAAGCATTAGTGAATAGGTATTATCAAGACAGTGAAGAGCTCCTGAGCATAAAGAAAAATAAAAGAACTACCCAGAAAATAACTTATATTTAACTACATATAAATTAAAACTCCAAGATTTGCATAATATCATATGAAAATATAAGGCAGATGACAAGCCCAGAAAATGTCAATAGACATGACAATAAGCTATTGATATTATGCTTAATAGTTCATACAAATAAATGCAAAAAAAAATGAATGTCCAATAGATTTGTGGGAATATAATAGAACAATAAACATGAAAAAATGACCAAATCCGTTTAGTCAAAGATTTACCCATATAATTACAATATACTTTCCAGACTAGACATTGATCAGTCTTCCTTTTTTCTTTGATGACAATGCCCCATGTTAGTGAAGGTTTGGTAAGATAGGCACTACCAGGCACTGTTGATGGGAAAAGAACTTAGTCCAACACTTCTGAATGACATTTGGTCATATGCATCAAGAATCTTCAGAATGATAAAATCCTTTGACTGTTAGAAGCAGTTGTAAGTATTTCTCATACTTGCGTTTAATACCACACAAAAACAGAAAACACCTTAATACCATAAATAGGGGTATAGTTTGATTAATTAAAATAAATTTATTTAAAAATTGATTCTATGCAATATTTTGTATACTATTTTCTAACAGTATTTGATAACACAGGGAAATACTTCATGATTCATCGATTCATAAAGTGAGGTAAACAGGGTACTATAGTATGTATAGTAAAATAATGTCCTTTGTATATCTATCATCTATCTGTCTGTCTGTCTATCTATATATCATCTATCTAGTTTATTCTGTTCTCACAGTGTCAGGAAAGAAAGGATAAAGCTGGAGAGAGGGGCTGGTATAGAGATATAGGGGCTCCTGTCGACTTCCTTCCAGGGGTCAGGAGGGCACTAAAGGGGTGCTGAGACTTTCGCCGTGAAGTTTGGCAGGGCAGGGTAGCATGCAGGTGCCACAAGTTAGCAAAGTCCCAGACAACACAGTTGTTGCGGGATGCTTCCTTCAGCCAGAAGTAGCAGCACTGTCTCATTTTGATAATATAGTGTTCACCTTTGGGTGATCTTATCTCTACTTCCTGTTGTAGATTACTTTATACTTTTCAGAGTAATTCTGTTTTACTGATTTAGAGTAGTGTTAATATAACAATCCAAATGCAGAGAAAAAAAGATGCTGCTGCTTAATAAATAGATTTGGTACATTCTTATGTTTGCACCTGAACTTCAATACAATTAAATGATTTCATTTATATATCCAATGATGAAAATTAAGTAAGTAAGCATTAAGCTTTTCCTTTCCCTTTAGCTTTTAAGTTAGCAACTTAGAGACCTTTCTGATACTTTTGTAGTGAAATTTTTGTTTTGGATTTTGAACTGTTTATTCAATCAGAAAAAAACATTCTCTAAGAGTGTCCAGAGAAAGTACTATATATGCATGTCTACTTACTCCCCAACATTCAGTCTATGGCTAATTACGAGGAGTTTAATACTTCTAAGTTAACATACTAGCTGTTTGCCTGAGCTGATTGCTGAATATTTGGTGACTAATGAGTGGGTTAAGTTCAATTCAGCCTACCACTAGGATCTAATCGATATACAAGTGGTGTTCCACCTAATTAAAAGTAGTTTTTACGAGGACATTGACGTTGGACTAAAACTTTTTCTAAATTTGCCAGGCCGTTTCATACCCCAAAGGTCAACTTCTTACTTGTTGGTGCAGGACAACTCTAAGCCATCTACCTCTTATCTCCTGAGTAGGCTCAGTTTCCTGAACAGAGATCAGGGACAGCAAAAGATGGTTTGATCGCCATTCCCATTCTTAGACATAAACCATTAAAATTGTCTCAATACTCTGCAAAGTGATATGAAAAACACAGCCTCATGCCTGTGTTGTAAGCAGACTGTAGCCATTATATGTCCTCACACAGAGAATATTTTGAGCTTCCACAGAGCATTGGCATGAACCTTACAGAGCGGCCACCTAGGAGATGAGAAAGCATTGGAGATACACTTACTTACTCAACATTTCTACCAAGGCCCATGAGTACCATTGAGAATAAGGCTAAACACAGCACATCAAAAACTAAATAACCATTATTACCACATAAAGAAAATAAAATACTAGAGAATTATAATGATAGAGATTATAGAACTTTATTTTGTTTTTCTTTATTGATTTTAGAGAGAGAGGAAGGGAGAGGGAGAGAGAGATAGAAATATCAATGAGAGAGAACATTGATTGGCTGCCTCCTGCATGCCCCTCACTGAGGATTGGGCCCACAACCTGGGCATGTGCCCTGACCGGGAATCAAACCGGCAACCTCTTGGTGCATGGGTCAACGCTCAAACACTGAGCCACACTGGCCAGGCTGTAGAATTTTAAATATCTGTCCTCTAAAATATGTCAGCTCTTGCATACTGAATAAAGCTTTCCAAACAAACTAGGAAAGATAATACTGTATCAGCTCCTCATGGTGAATATGTGATTTCCATCTCTTATAAAAAAAAATTCTATTTTTGAAGACAAATGTTCTAAGTGTAATTTAGTACTAAATACATTTATAAGTGATGTTTAAATAATTTAAGCTAAGTGAATTAGACCACACTTAAAACTAAAATTGATTTATATTTGTTGGAAGAAATAGCTACTTCTCTAATATACTTGAGTTCTGGCTCCAAACCCAAAATGCTAGACCATGATTTTTGAAACTTTAAAAATCATTTCTATGGTGGCATAAAAAGATCATCAACATATGGTTTAGTGGTTGCATTCAAGAGTCAGAAGTCTTGAATTATATTCTTCAAAATGTAAATTATTATTATTTTTTTTACTCTGGAAAATTAACTAAACAACCAATGGATAAATGTAATTAGCTTTGAATATAGCCTGATGATACTACACTAGAGCTTCTAAATAAGGACGTCAGTTTCAGCCCAACTTTAATCCTCTTCATTCTAGGACATGACACTTTGGCAAGTTCAGGAAAAGAAATATGGGTAAAATAAACAGCATTCACAAGTAGAAAATATCTATTGTTATCTAATTGAGTATGAGAAAAATAATCTAGAATAGACACAGAGGTAAAGTGAAATCCATCACTATCTCAATTTTATTTCATCCACATCACAATATCCTGTACTCTTATGTTGTTATTCTTTGGAAATTAAATCTCTTCCTTTATGTTCTTTCATACCTGGCTTAGTCTCTAGACTACACAAAATGGACTTTTTTGCAATAAACTTAAAAGTGTAATGTGTCTTATTTACTGAAATTTGCCTTGGGTCTAGAAATATATCTCATGTCTTCATTCTCATGGCTTTTCTTAACCCACAACTTTCTTATTTAAGAACGTTTGACAATTTTCTACTCTACACTTGCCCTCAGATTTCATGCAAAATTAGATTTAGTTTTCTATTATTTTCTTTGATATACTTTTTCTTCCTACCTACACCCACTGCCATGTCCCTAAATTTATATACATAACTTCACAGATCCAATTCCCTCCTACTCTCCCTGCCTAGGGTTTATTTCTAATTCAATTTATTTAATTTGATAAGACAAAATAATTTACTTTTTCTTACTATTGCTAATGACTTTTATGTATTTTTGTATCTGTAATTTTTTTCATCTCTGATATTTAGTACATTTAGTCTTTCTAATGCCTACTTTTTTGGATATTGTGAAATTAGAGGTATTACCAATAGCAAAATAATTACAAGGACCATAATACTAATACAGTTACAAAAACAGTCAACACCAAGAAAGAATCCTATAGTCAACTGAGAGAAGAATCAAAGAATTAAATAGCATATAATAAGGCCAACTGAAAATATCTGAGATAAAAATATAAAAATATAGTTGAATATATAAATTATAATTCACAAATAGAGTAAATAGTACAATTTGAAGATAATTTCATACACCTTAAGGTAAAAAATAAAATTGTAGAATACTACATTAAAATCTATACCATGCAACAGAAGCAGAATAAAAGTTGAAAACATGGAGAAGAACAAAAAATTACTGTACAAATAAGATTTTCATCAGAATTTAAATATGTAACACTCTGGGGAAAAATAAGAAGTCTATCTTATTTATTTATATAAAATAACTGTACGTTGATTCAGTACCCACTATTTCATCTTGCCTCTAACTTCAAAGATTCTCTGGAAAGAAACTCTCCTTTTAGATTATAATGATGCTAATTAAATATATATTTAGTATACTTGATTCTATAAAGAGTTCATTAATTTAACATTGAGATGATGCTTTTAGAACACAACATTTGGCGAAGATTTTATGTTTATAAAATATAGAGCATTAAAATGTTACATAATAGAATTACTATTGATTTAGAGACATACTTTCTCATTGATTTAAAAGAAATATTACAATAATTTAACCACTTTAATGAAGTGAATGGCATTACTATCATTAAAATAGTTTCTGTATTACTAATGTTGATTTACTCTCTTCTTTTGTGCCAAATTTTTATATTAATCACAATTTCGACCACATTTGAGGATCTGAGGAAATATGAAATTCTAAAGAATACAATAATAGTGACTAACTTAATTTTTTTCCTTTGAAAAACTTTATTGCTACCTCTCTATTATTCGCTTGTGAGCTAATGCTCAGAATAACAATGAAAGCACTATAATACACATCTTTAGGGAACAAATAATTTCATATTTTTGGAGTTTAACTTGTTAGAATATTACACTTATATAATTAAACATCGCAACTAATTTTCTGATAATTTCGCATAAAAGAGTGAACTGTTATTTGATAATAAGTTAAAATTTTATGTCCAAAACAGTTTGACAGAGACATTCTAGAAGACAATTTTTGGAGTGTGGAAAAGGTCTCCAAATTGTGAATTAATATAAGATGTTGATATGGCATCACTAAGGGTAGTGAGACTTCATAAGAGCAGTTTCCCATTTATCTGAAAATAAGCATTTTATTTTAAATAATCCAAAGATTTTTTTAAGGGAAATAGTAAACTTCTCAGTTAATAAAAATAGGAAACATGTAGCTGAATTTGTCAGAAACTAATAATCATTTTTATGAAATATTCATGTCATAAAAGATTACATTTACATAACATCAATTAACCCAAACAGTGAAGATAATTTAAAAAACCACTTACTATGAAGACCAAACTTATGTTAACTGTATTTTATACTTTCCAGATGTTGTGACATCCTATCAGCTTGTCCTCCTCAGAGTCTTGCTCTCTGATCACCTGCTTTAAAAGTACTTGTAAGTGATGGGTGGAGGGTGCAAACTATTGAGCTATTTTGGCTCCACACAGATTTCCTGAAGCAGAGTTGAAAACCAAACATTGACTTGTTTCTGAGGTAATTCTGATGTTCAATAAAGTCTGAAAAATGTTGTAGGGAGCATTTGGTGTTATTTAAAGACATATTGAAAATACTCCTTCAAAAGAAAGGTTTATCTACACTGCATTATTCATTCTTCAACAAAAAAGTCCAGGGAAAGTAATAGCACAATTGGACCATAGAACTAGAATTAAGAATGATCAAGTTGAACCTGGCTGGTGTGGCTCAGAGGTTGAGCATCAACCCATGCACCAAGAGGTTGCCAGTTCGAGTCCCTGTCAGGGCACATGCCCAGGTTGTGGGCCCAATGCCCAGTGGGGGGCATGCAGGAGGCGGCCAATCAATGTTCTCTCTCATCAATGTTTCTATCTCTCTCTCCCTCTTCCTTCCTCTCTCTCTAAATCAATAATGAAAAAAAGAATGATCAAGTTGCATTTTTTCAAATAACCTGCCCAAAGCAGGATTAGATTGTTGGTGGTTAGTTATTATGGACTTCATTTATCATGTAAACAAGTAAAGTGATTTTTGGACCGCAAGATCAGATATATAAATGGAAGTGCATTTACATCCAAATAATAATTATTGCAAATGTTAATTTCCCATACTAGTAGAAATTACATCTTAAAAATAAAAATAAACATCATAAATTTTCATTGTAGTTCTTGAGTGCTATTGATTCAAGCATTTACCAGTGAGTCAGTTGAAGAAAACAACAGAGCACTAAAAGGGTACCAGCATGAAATTATTCCTATCCTTGAGGCCCTTAAAGTAAAATGAACTTAGGTATACTTTCATTTTACAATAGCAATTACTTTTTTTCCTGATTTAACTAAGTAAAATGCAAATCAGTACCAATAAAAACAATAAGTAAAAATCATGATTAAAAAAACACAAAAATAGAAATACAAAAAGATGAATAGATCCAGTTGTAGCTATTCATAATTGCCAATGATGTATGGATTAATTCACTTGACACAAAACCTTTAGTTCAGTCAGGGTAGCCACAATTGGGAAGGGAGTGTTAAGAAGTCTTTGAAAAAAGAATCTAGGAATTAATTTGAGTGAATTAAAGTAGTTGTACAGAGGATGACAGATAGGAATATCGTGTGAAGACTGCAGGAAGTTCAGGAGAGAAAATAAATTTCTTTTCCTAGAGAAGAGCAAGAGAATAGCAGTTAAACACCCAAGAAGGTGGTTTACATTTTAGTTTATAGAGTATATAGTTACATATATATATCCCCAATTGCAACACTCTACACTCTTATTGCTATCATTGTTAAATAAAATTTTATAATGTTAAATGTTTCTGGTTACCAATCTCCAGACACCAGTTGGGTATCCTACAATTCAACTCCATTCTGACATCCTATCTACCTGGAAATAGTTTCAGATTCCACAGGTTAAAGATTTCATTCTGCAAGACTACATTCTCCTCTCCCCCCAACTATAGTCACAAGTCGAGGTTTGTCACCTCCGCTTCTGACCAATGAGCTACACATTGGAGATTCCAATGACACTCTCCGACCCAGATGCCAATCCCATCCTGATGGATAGGCTATAGATCAGAGGTTCCCATGACTATCCCCTTGGGTTTAATTTGCTAGAGTGGTTCACAGAACTCAGGGAACCCATTTTAGTCACTAGATTGCTGGTTTACTGTAAAAGGATATAGCTGAGGAATACCCAGATAGAAGAGATGCACAGGGCAAGGCGTGGGGAAAGGACTTGGCCCTTCCATGCTCCTTCCCAGAGCACCATTCTCCCTAACTCTGAACATGTTCACCAACCTGGAAGCTTTCAGAAGCCAGTCTTTCTGGGTGTTTATGGAGGTTTCATTACCAAATCATGATTAAAGAAATTATTGGCCATTGGCAATTGATTCAACGCTCAGGCCCTATCTCCTCCCTCGAGGTGCAGGGGAGGGAGTAGGGCTGAAAGTTCCAACTCTCTAATCACATGGTTGGTTCTGACAACCAGCCCCATCTTCAGTGATGGTCCCAAAGTCGTCTTCTTCACATAACAAAAGACACCTTTATTACTCTCCTCACTTAGGGAATTCCAAGCTTTTCAGGAACTCTGTGCCAGAACCAGAACAAAAACCAAATGTATATTTCTCATTATAAATAAAAATATCACACACGTTAAAGTGGAAATAACACTTTTTACCACTCATATTTTTTATAACTCTCTGTGTTAATCACCATACTTTCAGATACCAAAATCTCAGAAACATGTAGTTATTTATAATCATTTATTTTTTTCTGTTTCTCACAGTGTATCTATTACACTTATAGCAATATATTATATCTTGTTTTAAAACTTGCTGTTTATACATCTACTTACAACTGTAAAACTGAGCTCTCCTAGCCCAGGAACGGTTTGCTATGAGAGTTAGTAGATTGATTTGTTATGAACCACATAGATGGTCAAAGGTCACCTATTTTCTACTCTTACCTTAGTAGCACGTATTTCTAAAAAAAATAAGTATAAAATATAAATAAGTATGTTTATAAATAAATGTAGGTTCTCTTGTTACTTTTTATGCCTTATTACAGCTCCTCTTTGCTTGCTGGTTATTACCCTCACCTCATCACAGAAGACGTCCACATCCTCAGAGCTGACTCCAAATTTGCCTTTCCTCAGTTCTTTAGGTACATATCTACTGTTGCAATATGTTTACATTACAAACATATTTGGCATAGCTTACATATTCAAAGCAGGATACTGAGCATTGCAGGGAATCCAAAACTGAATAGAAAATGGCATATGATCTCAAAGAAATTTCAAGTCTGGAGAGGAAAATACACATTTCTATAAATATCACAAGGGGACATAAAATTCAGGGCTTGGAGAAGACGGTTTAAGTTGATGTGGTAAAGTACTGAGAGCAGTTTCAAAATGGGACCATAAAGTCATGTGGTTCCACAAATGGAATTGTGATTTGGGGATACTATTAAATCTTATTCATCATACGTAGCACCATTGTAATGAGCTGTTTCTCATCTCTCTTGCTCAGGTGGTCATTGTGTTGGTGTGCACTTTGCTCCCATCTAGCTGTGGTCCTAAATCCCTAAAGATATCAGTTCTTATGTAAACATGTACTATGGTCACAATGTGTGATTGCCCCCCAAATTAAAAGGTTGAAATCCCAAGAGTATTAGGCGGTGATGGGCCTTTTGGTGGTGCTTAGGTCATGAGAGTGGAGCCCTCATGAACGGAATTAGTGCCTTATAAAAACGGCTTCAAAGCAGAGAAAGACAAATATCACATGATCTCACTTATTTCTGGAATATAATGAACATAACAGTCTGAGGAACAGGGTAGTCCCAGAGACGTGGAAGTAGGGTACAGACTGACATTTGCCAGAAGAGGGGGTGGGGGAGGGGAGAGATGAACCACAGAACTTGTACGCATGTACTCATAACCAATGGACATGGACAACAAAACTGGGGACGGGGCAGGGAGGGAGGGGGAGGAGGGTGTCAATGGGGGAAAAAAGGAGAAACATCTGTTAACAAAAGTAAATTAATAAAAATAAATAAATAAATAAATAAATAAATAGAAATAAATAAAATAAAATAAAAATGGCTTCAGCAAGATCTCTAGCTCCTCTTACCACCTGAGCACACAGTGCCAAGGCACCAGCTATGAACAGGGAACAGGGCCTTTACCAGAACACAAGCAAATTGGCACCTCAATCTTGGACTTCCCTGCTTCAAGAACTGTGAATAAAAAATGTCTCCTCTTTATAAACCACCCAGTCTGCAGTATTTTTGCTAGAACAGTTTGAACAGGCTAACAAGAGTATCTTACACATTTACCTACTACCTAAATATGAACAATTGAGAGGCCACTGAGTCATTAATTTCTGTATCTCTGGTGGACGGTACCAGCCCCAGGATAAATTAAATATTAAACTAATGGTTGCAGAATTGAACAGGTTTGATGATGGGGGCCAGTTATTTTGAAATCTTCTCTTTGAAATTAAAGAGGGTTTCTAGGGTTTGGAGAATTTCTGTGAACATTTTCTAAGCCACTCCACTCAGAAATTAATTCAAATAAAAATGTTTCTAATTACATTCAATTATATTTTATATTTAAATTATTAAATATGATAATGCATCAATTTTATTTTAACTCAAGTTGGAAAAAATAATTTGGACCCACTTTATTGTTTTCTTATTCTACACCTTTGAACATCTCACCCTCCTTAGGAGTCATGAAATGCTATATTATGCCCTGTCTTTACAGGTACCCCTGATACTCCTCTCCTTTATAAAGGAACAGCAACAACAAAAGACAGCTTAAAACAACTCCTTCAAGGAGACATCATGAACTACAGTTTACCTGCATATGTGTAATAATACACTTAGAGTACTTGTTGACTTTTCCATGTATTTACATGTCATGCTGCTGAAGTGATTTATGCATATGGATAGATTATGTATTCTTTTGAAAAACAGAGTTTTATTTCTTTTGTGGTCTTTTAAATTTTGGTACTCATACCAAGAGCATGTAGAGAGTTATTTATGACCCATTTTACTAACCTAGAGAAAGAAAAAGAACATTTGTTGGTGTTTTGAATTAGGTGGCATTTGATAATGCTGGTTTGTGAAAGCAAGTTCCTAGATGTTAGTAATATGTTAATGACAGAGAACTTGGCATATGGGTTAGATGACAGGACTCAGGTAGGTGATGGGTGTTACACCTTAAAATGGGATTGCAATTAGGAAGACAACAATGAAAGATTTGTATTAGTAAATTATTTAAGGAGAGAAGCTAATCATAGTGTGGGTTGGAAGCAAGTGAAATAGATGTGACAAGTTTATACCTAGCAAAAAAACTTGGTGAACTCAAAATAAATGCATTTAGTTAACAATTATAATGATCAGATTTATGATATTGAAAAATATTCTAAAACCAATCACATCATCAAGAGTATAACAATTGTAACTTATATAAACCAGCAAACAATGTCCCAAGATATAAGAAGCGAATACTGACAGAACTGAAGACAGAAACAAACTGTTCAAGAATAATAGTTGGAGACTTAAATAAAGCACGTTCAATAAAGAATAGAACTGACTTTACAGAAACAAAAAGAATTATAGGACAACAGTAGAACCAATTTTACAAAACACAAACTAGATAGCCTAGATGAAATTGACAAATCCTTAGAATCACTGAAATTACCTGAACAGAGTTAAGAGAAAATAGAAAATCTCAACAGACCTAAAATAAATTGAATTAATAATGCAAAACCTCTTGCCTGGCCGTTGTGGCTCAGTGGTAGAGTGTCGACCCATGCACCAAGAGGTCGCTGGTTCTATTCTCTGTCAGGGCACATGCCCAGGCTGTGGGCCAAATCCCCAGTGGGGGCATGCAGGAGGCTGCCAGTTGATGTTCTCTCTCATCGATGTTTCTCTCTCTTTCTCTCTCTCTCTCTCTCTCTCTCTCTCTCTCTCTCTCTCTCTCTCTCCTTTCTCTTTCTCTAAAAAAAAATCAATAAAGAAAAAATAATAATAATCCAAACCCTCTTAACAAAAAAAACAGATAGGTTTACTGGCAAATTCTACCAAACACTAAAAATAAGAACTAACGCTAATTCTTTTTTCTTTTCTGTCTTTATTGATTTTAGAGAGAGAGGAAGAGAGGGAGAGAGAGATAGAAGCATCGATGAGAGAGAACATCGATCGGCTGCCTCCTGCATGCCCCCCACTGGGGATTGGGCCCACAACCTGGGCATGTACCCTGACTGGAAATTGAACCGGTGACCTCTTGGTGCATGGGTTGATGCTTAACCACTGAGCCACACAGGCTGGGCAACAACAATTATTTTAAAACTCTTCTGAAAAATAGTGAGGATAAAACACGTCCTAACTAATTGTAAGAGATCAGCATTACCTAATACCAGAGCTAGATAAAATCATCAAAGAAAATAAAAGTATACACCAATATACATTGTGTACAAATTTGCAAAAATTCTTAACAAAATGCAAGCAACATAAATGCAACATCATATTAACAGAGTTATACACCAGAACCATGTGGGATTTATCACAGAAATGCAAAAATTTCATCAATGTAATACACCATATTACAGAAATAAGTTTTAAAAAATGAACAAACAAATAAACAAAAAACCCCACATTATCATCACAATTGACATAAAAACTGCATTTGAAAAAAATTCATCTCCCTTTCATGATGAAAACAGCAGAAAAGTAGGAACAGGTGGGAGCACTACAAGATAAAGGCCAGTAATTAAAAATCTGCAGTTTACATCCTGAAAGATTAAAAGCTTTCCTCTAAGATCAAAAAGAGAACAAGGATGCCCATTTTCACCACTGCCATTCAATATTGTACTGTAATTTGTAGCCAGAGCGATTAGACAAGAAAAGGAAACAAAGAGCATACAAATATGAAAGGAAGAAGTAAACTATCTCTATTCACAGAATACATGATTCTACATGTAGAACTCCCAAAGAACTTAAAGAAAGCTGTTAGAGCTAATAAATATTCAAACAAGTTGCAGGATATAAGGTTAACACCCAGAAATCAAGTGTTTTTGAAAAATAGCAGCAATAAAGAAGCCACAAGGGAAATTAAGATAGCTATTTCAATGGCAAGAGTATCTAAAATATATATATAAATAATTACCTTGGATAAAATAAATGTATCCAAGGAAGTGAAAGACTAGTACACTGAAAAATAGAAAACACTGTTGAAAGAAAGTATGAAGACACAAGAAAATGCAAAGACATCTTGTGTTCATGGACTGAAAGACTTAATATTGTTACAATGTCAATACTACACAATGTGACGTACAAGTTCAATGTAATTCCTATCAAAATTCCAACTGCTGTTTTGCAGAAATGGAAAAACCATTCCTCAAATTCACATAGAATTGAAAGGAGTTCAGACTAGCCAAACCATCTTGAAAAGCAAAAACAAAGTTGGAGAACTCACACTTCCTGGTTTCAAAACTTACAAAACTACAGTACCCAAAACATTGTGTTACTTGCATAAAGACAGACATATAGACCAGTGAAATAGAATCTAGAAATAAACCCATACAACTATAGTCAACTGTTTTTGACAGCCTGCCAAGTCCATTCAATGAGGAAAGAGTTGTTTTCAACAGATGGTGCTGGGACAACTGGATTTTCACAGCTAAAAGAATAAATCGGGAGCTTTACCTCAAGTCATATACAAAAATTTACTCAAAATGGATCAATTACCTACATATAAGAGCTAAAACCATCAAACTTTAAATGAAAACATAGAGCTAAATCTCGATGACCTTGGTTTGGGCAATACATTCTAAGATGTGATGGTAAAAGAAAAAACACAAAATAAAATTACACAATTGGACTTAGTAAAAATTAAACATTTTTGTTAATTAAAGTATAATATCAAGAAAGTGAAAAGGTACTCTACAGAATGGGAGAAAATAGTTGCAAATGATATACATGAGAAGGGTTTAATATGTAACATATATATCACCTTAAACCAGATAACAAAAGACAATGCAATTTAAGAATGGGCAAAAGACTAAACATTTCTCCAAAAGAGACATACAAATGGCCAATAAGTACATGAAAAGAAGATCAATATCATTAGTGAATAAGAAACTGAAAATCAGCACCACAATGGGATAATTCATACCTACTAGGATGACTATTAAAAAATTAAAAATTACATATATGGACAAATTAGGACACTTGAATACTTACACATTGAGTGAATGTAAAATGTAGGCCACAGTGAGCCTGGCCAGTGCAGCTCAGTGGATTGAGCATCGTCCCATGGACTGAGAGGTCTGGTTCCATTCCCAGTCAGGGCACATGCCCGGGTTGCAGGCTGGATCCCCAGTGGGGGCATGCAGGAGACAGCCGGTCAGTGTTTGTCTCTCATATCGATGTTTCTCTCTCTCTCTTCCTCTCTCTCAAAAAAATCAATAAAAACATTTTTTAAAAATGTTGTAGTAGCCACAATGAAAAACAATTTAACAGTTCCTCGAAAAACTCAACCAAAAATTGCCATGTGCCCTAGCAATTCCACTCCTAGGTCTACAGCCAAAGGATTGGAAACTGAAACAAATATATATACAAAAAGAGTTCATTTTAACACTATTTACTGTGCCTATAAGGTGAAAACAAAACAAGTATCCATCAAAGGATAAATGGATAAACAAAATGTGCCATATGTATGCAATGGAATATTATTTGGCTATAAAAAGAAATAAAGTTCGCCCTGGCCAGTTTGGCTCATTGGCCAGTTTGGACCAATGAGTCGTGAGTTTGATTCCAGCCAAGGGCAGGTACCTTGGTTGCAGTTTGTCCCCAGCCCTGGTTGGGGTCATGTGGGAGGCAACCAGCCGATGTGTCCCTCTCACGTCGATGTTTCTCTCTCTCTCCCCTTCTCTCCCTCCCACTCTATCTGAAGATAAATAGAAAAATATCCTCAGATGAGGATTAAAAAAAATAAAAAAGAAAAAGAAATAAAGTTCTGATACATGCTTCATGGATGAACCTTGGAATATTATGGTAAGTAGGACAAGCCAGACATGAAAAGACGAACTGTATGATTCTACTTATATGAAATATTGTTCAAATTGTCCCCTTGTCACCATGAACATGTATCTATGCATGTTCCCATAACCATGGAAACGGGATTGCTCCAAGGCATTAGAGTTGTCAAGAAACAGAATGAAATCAGTTGCCCAAGGTCACAAATTAATTGCAACATTTCAACTCACACCTGTTACTTTTGTTTCTTTTTATTTTTTAATTACTTTATTTTTGTTATAGATGTTTCTCCTTTTTAAACATGAATTGTACATACCTGGGAGTGAGTGTCTAAGAGATGTGGAATGGTTAACAGATTAATCTAAATTTCTTATAAGACAAATTTTTCTGGCTTTTTTAGTTTTAACTAATTTAAAAAATTTAAACTACATATTACTTTTCATAATTAACTACCAGGATTGTCAAGGAACAGAAATAAAATCTCTAATATTTTAGTGAAAACTTGCTTCAATGCTACTAATATCTCTAATTGAATTTCCTGCTTACACCAAGTGCTGTGATTAGTTTGTGTGCATTTTCAAATTGTACAGTATATTTCTCCTGTAAGACCTTGGACGTGCAGAGTGAATAAATGGCCAAGTTCACATAGCTCTAGGGGTTGAACTCAGGCCTGCTTTGACATCAGGACCACCTATGTTTTTAAAAATTATTATCTTAATATGTTTTTATTGATTTGTTTAGAGCAAGAGAAAGGGAGAGATAGAAACATCGATGAGAGAGAGAGAAACATCGATCAGCTGCTGCAACTCAGTTATGTGTCCTGATGGGGAATCAAACCAGGACCTCAGTCCACGGGTCGACACTCAACCCACTGAGCCACACCGGCTGGGCAGGACCACCTCTTAAATGCTACACTTGGATACTGCTAAAATATGACCATATTAACATTCATTAGCCATCAAACATAGCTTACTCCTACTTATGCTGGTGTTAAATCAGATGTATGTTCTTTATTTACCCCGGAATTGTGCAAAATTGCAGAAATGGGCACTTAAAATGAAACATAAGGCCTAAAGTTATTAAAACATCATTGCCTTGGCTCTCCAGAAAAGCAATGAATACATTTGTATTAATTACAATATGCCTACCTTGACGCTTTCTGAAGTTCCACTAGGAAAAGAGATCCCTCATCACTTTCTGTCTTATACTGAGGCTTACAATTTCTGTAGTGCTGTTTAAACAGGTGCACTGCTCTCCCACACAAGTGGCTGGACTTCAGTCACAGAAGAAATAGTTCCAGTATTATAAACCAATCTGCAATGCCTTAAGGTTTTTGCACTACATAAATGTAAAATAATATTATTAGTTCTTGCAATCAACATTTCACCATTCACACTTGAAACAAGTGACAGTTCCACAAATCAGGCAATGTGCACACTCTGTCATAGTAAAACATTTATTTGTTAAAGTGATATAGATTATTTAAGATTCTACAGTCTTAAATCATGGATGGCAATGTAACATGGATTGATAACGAACTCGATGCCCAATGTAGGCTTTTTTCTTTCCTTCTTTAAAAAAAAAAATACTTGTGGGCCAGAAGAAAAAACAATTTGGTTTTAAAAGGGGGATGAACAGTTCCACCGCCATCAGAGACTTCTGTTTCGGGTCCCGTAGGCAATTTCTTCTAGGACAACAGTCCAATAATTAGCCTTTGTGAATTGAAACATTTTTGAATTTTATCCAGTAAAAATATCAGTGGCAACTTTTTTCAGGAGAGAGAGAAGTGCTGCTCTTCAGATTAACTCCAGCCTCTGAAAAGAAAGGAAAAACAAACAAAACACATAGCTAATAAGATCATTGTGCTAGAAATCTAGGAGTCACTGAACAGTAGCGCTCAGGCAGGAGCTTCTTGGTATAAAATAAAAGACACACCTCTGGAAACAGCCTAAACGTGCACACTAACACTTCAGATATTGCTTGGTAATTCCAAATCGGTCGATACATATATCATATTTTAAAAATAGCCTAAATGTATTAAGATTAAATAGCTATGCAAGTCAAAGCCAAATTGTGAAATGGACTTTTCCCTTGGTTTGGTGTTTCACATGTACATTCTCAAGATAAAAAATATAATGATTTTATTCTTTCATGCATAGCATCTATATTATAACAAATTTTTTTTACTGGCTTTTAAAACATGAACATATTAGATAGAATTTGTTCATTATATCTAAAACCTAAAGTGATCTCTACTGTTTAAATATATTCTGCTGGGAGTTTTATATAAAATTTAATTTTATAAAATTCAATTATTCATTTCATAATAGTGAAGACAGTTATTCATCTTAAATAATTAGTTTCTCACCAACAGAACAAATAAAATAAATGTGCAAACTAACAATAACTCACAAGCAATGGCATTTCATAATTAACATGACTTTAAAAGAAATAATATAAAAAACATTTTAAAATATCTAAATATATTAATGTATCACATACAATAGATACTTCTATTATAAATTCATAATAATAATGAACTATAAATATGTTTTTCCTCTATGTTCTGATCACTCAGTACTCAGTATTGGATTTAAGATATGTCTATAAAGTCTATGCTTGACGTAGACAGAAAATATTTTTGAGAACTACACAATTTCATACATATATGAAATAGAAGTAATTTTTCTTCTTCCCATTAAGAAACAACAAAGTATTCGCAATTTAGAGATTATAAAAGGTGTGACACAATAAATTTTGAAATCTAGATTCTTAGTTACCAACTGAATATTCTATATCAAAATGCTGATGTAGAACATATTCGGATAACTTGGTGATAATATGATTAAGTATATTGTGGTTATTTAGACTACTTTATTTTATAAAAGGGGGCAAGATACTGAAATATATTTAAGAAAATATATTTCAAACACTTAGTAATCTAAATAAGTGTAATTAATTTTGGCATAAACAGTAATTTTTAGAATTAAAAATTTGTTCAATTTTTAGAATTATTGAACAAGGATGTACACAATGTCTGAGGATTCTTAATAGATAAGCGATATGTATCCTATTTGTAAAAAATAATTATCCTGGAAACAAATAAAATATAGGTATCACTATCATACTTTACCTGAAATATTATTTTTTTAAATACAAAATCATTAAATTACAATGAGATATATCTAAACTCTTCTTTATTGGGTTTATAGCATAGCTTATGATGAAATTGGATATCAGCAAGATTTTTTTTTGGTATATTTAATATGTTCCCTTTAATAGAAAAAAGATTTAATTGCATTATACCAATGTTCAAGTTTCAAAAAGTACCAATGTTAAAAAGACTAAATATACCTAGAAGAAAAATGTAGTGGATAGCATAACTAGTATGGCTTTGGAAATAAATCCTTCCAGAATAGCAAATTTTATTTTAACATCAATTGATTATTCTATAAGCTGACATATTAAGAGTGTTTTGTTTATTTTCACATAATATTATTAACAAAATGTGTAACTATGATTTACATCAAAGCTGTTAATTTTGAAAATTAAGAAGTAGCAATCAGTTTTGCATACTATGATACAAATTTGTCTGCCTTGAAGCTACTTCCATTATTGAAATGATGACATAATATGAAGCTTAATAAAAACTTGTATATGTAGGATATCCAGAATAACACTTTTTACTTTACTTATCAATGCACAAACTTTGCAATTATTCCATAAGATCTCAATAAGGAACACAAAATTACAAGAGGATTACAGAGAAATAAACAAAATAGACTGTAAAAATCATGCCAAAATTTTACAAGAACTAAAAATAATGAATCTGGGTAGGTTCCTGAAGCTTTGGTTTGTTACTGTTCTGGTCCTCACGTAACAGTTAGAGGGTACCGTGCAAAACACGGTGGACAGTCTTACTGACAGCACAGAGAAGGAAAGTGTGCTGATGTTGAATAGGTTGTGGGAAAATGCTGTTGCTGCCCTTATTCAGATGTCATTAAGAGCTATGAGAGATTTTTACCTTATGCAGTTAGAATATCTAAAAAAGAAGGAAATCATTTCTAAAGGTCAGATCATTCTTCCTCAGGGGAAAAATCATTCGAAAGACATCTGAATCATACATGCCATTTGCTTTCCTGCATAGGTCTTACTTCCTTTATTTTTCTATAGTTACTTAGATGTTGCTGTCTATTTATAATCAACACTACTTTAAAAAATTTATATAGTATTAGTTTTTCTAAAAGAACTGCACTTTGTTCATGGTTATTGCAACTATAGCAGAGTTTTTCTAAGTTAAAAAGCTGAAATACCTTAATTAATGCTAAACAAAATCAGAAGTCACATTTATTTAAATCAGGAACTAATCATTTTAAACGCTGGTGCAAGCAATCACAGAATAAGCAATATTTCATGTGCATATTTAAACACACACACTGTCCACACATACTTTGGTAGTCTGAATACAACAAACACTTTTGAGACACTTTACCTAAGACATTTGCAGTTTAAATACAAACTAGTCAACTGTTTCTATTTAAACTACCAAACATAGCATGTCAGTCATTTCACCAGGTTCCTTTTAAGCATAAAAAATATTTCAAAGATAAGGTTAAATTATATGTAAGTGCTAGTTTACTTGTAGAGTAACTATCACTAATATTATCAATGATTTCTCTTCCCTTTGCTCTCAATTCATCTTCGTATGATTAGAATTTTATGATTTCATCATAGAAGTATTATATGTGATACATTAAACTATTTTAAGCTCACTCTATTTCTATACACATATGGGAAGTGTCTTAAGGAAGAAAATTGACATAGGGTTTATTCTGGCTAATGGAAATAAATATATTAACTCTTCACTTTAGTTAAAAACAAAACAAAACAAAACAAAAAAAAAACAGTATCTCAGTGGATACCTGAGTGTGACAAAGAACCCCTCAAACACTACCTGCATGAAACTTCTCTGCCCTCTCTGAATCTTCCTATTAGAGCATAATGTTCTATCACGGACTGTGATATGATCAATTTAATATTGTTGCCTTGGAAACATTTTATATATTTAAAAAAAGAACATTTTTTTTGCTTACTTTTCTATGTACAGAAGGAACATTTAAATTTAAATTTAATGCAACAGGGAGTGTCCACGTTTTTGGAAAATATATTTGTCTCTGGGTAGGAAAAGACATATGTTAGAATTCTGAAGATAATATAAACTTATAATAAAATTTTATGTATCCCCTACCCACCCCCAACAAAAGAGTGGAGCAGCTGTGAGCACAGGAACCTTCTGCCAGTTCTCCTCATCACTTCATTCACAGGCAGCAGTGTGCTGCTGACACATGAAAGGCCATGAGGAGACTCAGAGCACACAGGTCACGGTCTCTGCAAGCGAGCCTCACTGGTTGTCCTGACAGTTCTAGAGGTACAGGCCTGCTAGAGCAGAAATCATTTACCAAGTAGCAAGAGTCATTATACGGAGGGCATGTGGTAACTTAAATCTGATCGTAGAAATGTAGCAAGGAGTTGGGTAACAAGTGAATGATGTATTACCACTAAAGTTTGTTAAAATTATGGTTTGCCTGTCTATTTGTTTTTCTTGCTAATGCTTGTAGAAAGCAAAAAGAATTAGCCAGAACATTTGATGACATGACATCGTCATTTTCTTCATACAGGGAACTAAGGAGGGACACAACAAAGTTTAAAAACCAGGTGACATATTTCACATACACATATTCACTATGTAAATTTAATACAAGAAGCACATACATACACACACAAATTCACTATATGTGCAAACGATAAATCACTGAAAGATTAAACCCCAGATTATTAGTATCTGGGTCTAGGTGTTGGATTATGACAGATTTATATTTACATTTTTATTTTTAACTATACTTTTTGAAGTTTCTATAGTGAGTACTAATCACTTTTGGATGAAGAAAGTCATTATTATACATCTTACATACTTATGACATTGGCAAACCCTGTGCTATCTCCGGTAGTATATAAATGTGATAAAACAAATGAATAAACCCAATAATATGTAACATGTCCCATGAAATGTATTTGGGAATTTGTTTTTTTAAATATGTTTTTATTGATTTTTTTTTTTTAGAGAGAGAGGAAGGGAGAGAGAGATAGAAGCATCAATGTGAGAGAGAACATCGATCGGTTGCCTCCTGCACACAACCCAGGCATGTGCCCTGACCGGGAATTGAACCAGGACCTCTCAGTCCATGGGGAAATGCTCAATCCACTGAGCCACACTGGCTGGGCTTTGGGAATTTATTTTAATTGGTATTTGAAAAATGATTCAGACTGACTTTCCTGCTCCCAAAATCTTGATAGAACATTGAGCATCATTCTGGACTGAGCTTCTGATAGATTATACCTTTCAAAGGATATCCTAACTTTCAGGACATCTAGATGCCCAAAGTAACATGATAAATGAACTTTTTAAAATCAAAGACAGAGAGGGAAAAAGGAGTGTGGAGGGAAGGAGGGAGACAGAGGGAGAGGGAGGTTAAGACCGAGAAAGAGAAACGGGGTGGCCGTAACACAGTACACCTCAGTCCAGTACACAAAACAGAACATAAAGCACATGCCAGACACTGTGCTATTGATTGTTTCCAGTGAGGCAGCTGTTCTTTTTTTTTTTCTTTTTCTTTTTTTGCAGCATAGGAATGGAATCCTAAATTCAGCAATGATGCACGAAAAACATTTTGTTTGATTTGGAAATGTAATGTATTAGGGGAAACCTTCCATGATTGTCCAAGTTATTATTATATTTTAAGTACAAAATTTAAAAAAAAAAATCTTATTTTTACCACCAAGTAATAAATCAATGACCTCTTTTAGAACTTTTAAAAGCAGGATATTTTTTCTGTGCCAAACTTTAAGCAAATGGCTGATGATTCCAGCTGTGTGAACAGATTGCTAAAGTGCAATTCTGCTCTGGAAACACACTTTCTGATCCAATTAAAATACAGGAATCAAATACTCATTTGAAACTTAAAAAAAGAGAGAGAGAGAGAGACCAAGAAGAGTAATTTGTTGCTGACAAAAGGAATACCATGAATATTTCATGGGTAGTCTTTTGCTCCATTTTATAGCAGCTTCATTCATTTTAGATAACAGTGAAATACTTCTGCTCCTCTACTTTCAATGAAATATAATGTATCATCTCACCTCCTAGTGCGACTGTGGAGGTCAAGAATAGGAGTGAATAGATTCTTACTAAACTACTGTCTTCTCATGGGGAAATATTTTAAAAATGGTCATTATGTCACGCATGCCTCCAAGAGTGACTCCAGTCATATCAGTGTTCCCTGTACTCTTATCACATGAACCAGAAAGGTTCACTTAATCAGAAATATGTCTAAATTTAGAAATGGGAAATTCACTTCACTGAACTTCATTCTTCACTTTTTACATTCAGCTTTAATTAAAAATTTCAATAAGTTACATAAACTGGCAAAACAAAAATTTAAAAATTCATTTATAAAAGAATATGCTATTTAAAGTTCTGAAGTATGCGACAGGTAACAAGAATCTCACCTGTGTTTCCTGGACAATCTGGTCAACATTAGACAGCAAAGCATCTGGGAATGAAATTTTCAGTATCATGAACAATTCATTTTTTAAGAAGCAGACCCTAAAACACTTCTCACTGAAATCTTGATAAGATTCCTCTTAAAAAGATTTCTCTAGACTTTTTCTTTTTTTTTAAACTTACCAGTTCTTGGGTTAATTGCAATTGACTTTTATAATACTTTACAGTTCTCTATGGCTACTTTCTGATACACAATACTATAAAGGTAGGATTTTTTTAGATACGCAAATGAGTAATTATCAATATGAAATGTACTTCTCCTGCAAGAATTTCAATAATAGAATAATCTTATTCCTTGTTCCTACTCAAAGTTAACATTTCAACTACAGGGTTGCATTTTATTAATATGAAAAGATACATCAAAGAAAATTCAAAGGAGGAAATGTAGTTTCACCATACCACACAGAGTATAAAGTAATCATTTGCAGTATAAGCCATTATTCAATAACCCCACAAACAATAGTTTTCCCATGTGCCCATTTATCCTTATACAACAGTGATGTCCTGAATGCAAACCTTCTGCCCTCAGGTGTCCTGTGAATGTTTAGTACCATTACGTAGCCCTATACGGCACAAACTCTTTATCTTTCCTAAATGTCCTCTTTTAAAGCAATTACTTCTATTGGTCATTAAGTGACACAACGATAAGAAAAAAATAGGTGTCTCAGGAAAATGTCATTCTCAGGGTTCACAGGTGAGTGTGATGAGAAAAATACAAAATACTTTCTTATAGAACTCCAGGACAGACATTCATATAAATTTACAATGGCCTCTGGACATGAGGTTTTACATCTCTAGATTATTGAAAGCAATAATAAGATATGTTCACATTATACAGAAGAAAATGATCAGGAAATTGCATTATGGCAGAGCCAACATATTATATTTAATAAGTCTCTTCATGTTACTGGAATTTTGTGGCAGAATCACAATCTCTCCAGTTCATGTTTAAGGCAAGATGAAATGTACATCCACTTCCAAACACAAAATGAAAGGGACTTCTTGGCTTTCCCGTGAATATATTTAAAAATAAATATTTTTGAAGAGAATAAATGAAATTATACAAATTGTACAGATGGTTATCATTAGAAATTTCAGAAAAATAAATTTGTACTAGAGAGTTTATATTCCAATGTAATCTGATAATTAATAGGTACAGTTTGTATAGTTGTTCTGGGAGAAGTTCTCTGATAACCAGCCCATTTAAATCTAGCTGTGTTATATTAATTACAATCCATTCTGCAGGACACAAAATTGTGATTTTAACTGATTAATTTTATAAATATACACATTAAGTTATCTATATTACATACATAGATTTTTAGTGTATATAGATATATAAATATGTACAGTATATGCATTTTATACGATGGTAACTTCAGATCCTAAATTTTGACTTTGAAAGAGCTGAACAAATCAGAAGACAATGATACACTGAAAAATCTTTATACTATGTGTAATATTTGATAAAACTGCAAAGTTTTAACATTACCTGAACTGGGTAATTTCATACTTAAATATACTCCCAGAATCAAATGGCTACTTCCTATGTCCCACTTCACACAGCACCACCTTTGCAGAATGATGCAATTGCAATATGTTTATTCTTTCTACATTAAGTGATCATCAGCACTGCTACAAAAAGGATAATTTCTACTACAAAAAACAAAACAAAAGAAAACCAAAAAAAAAAACAAACAAAAACCCTAAAACAAACAAACAAAATGACCAAACTAATTGTCATTGTAATCCCAGCAATATTAATCTAGCACGGGAGGGGAAGGATTGCATAATCTGAGATACAGCACTCTGAAACTATTACAATATTCCAGTCATCAATTTTGGTTATTTTCTCTTTCCTGTATGAAATTTTAAAAATGAGATATTTCTCATCCATAAATTGAACTCCACTAACATTTAACTCACATAGTAAGGTAAATTATTATTGTCATCATCATTATCATCAACATCAACTGAGGAAGGTAAGGAAAATATGCTTGTCCCCTCTGATCCTCTGTGCTGAGGTAATTTCCCAAACAGTTCACACACACTCACACACCGACACATCCACAGAGAGTGTTCAAGCAGAAATACTGGGCTCTTCCTGGTACACAAGAAAAGGCTTTACAATGGAAAGAGAGTATATAGTCTTCATTCTGTTCAATATAAACGAACACTGCTTTTTTAGCATTATAAAACAGAATTGGAATTCAATCACAACCAGAAGAAAATGGGCTTGTATCTGCAGTTTTCTTTGATAAAAAGTCCCATTTACCATCATGATTTCATATACAATAAGTTGCTTCGTGTTTTGGGAATTTTTTTAGCTATTGCATTTTAATGATTGTTTTTAAGTTTATTATTGTGACTAAAGAGAGGGAAAAATACTAAAATTTAGGAACTAAAAGGCAACTGATGTGAACTTTGTGATAACCACTTTATTAATTATTTTTACTTTACATATGAAAAATTTAGTTTCCCTTCAGTGCAGACTCAAGCAAATAAGTATATTAAAATTTAATTTGGAAGTAAGAACTTTATGAGGGCTTAAAGTGAAGTAGAAAATATTTGATAAAAAAAGATAAAAAGAGATATATGTAGATAAATGGAAAATGTTTACTTTTTAAAAAATCTTTAAATTCTTGTGGAGAAAATATGTATCATTCAGCAGAAGTCTTGTTATGTTCACAGATGGCTTACAATAGTTCCACAACTTATATTCTAAAAATTTTAGTAGAATATATCTACAAAGCAGCTAAAATCAACTGCCTGGAAGCATAAAATATCTTATTGTGACTTCAACTTTACCAACTGCATTTAATGGTTGGAAAAAAAAAAAAAGGAAATAAATTGGCCACAATAAGGGTGTTACAGTATCTAATTTAAATTACTGTATTTCTGTATTAATCTATTTGTAGATTAAAAATAAATAATATTAGTCAAACCAAATTTTGTTTTCTCTTAGAATTTTGAGGCAGCTTTAGATGCTTCATTATTCTTTATGATACTCAGATATTACATATGTTTTTTAAAAAATACCTACTTTAACAGGAGTTTGACATTCTCAAATTGGAGACAATTATCCAAAAGAAACAAAAAACAGCAAAGAAACACATATAATTGAAAAAAATGTTTGAAGTAAATCTCTGCTAATATGTTTTACTATTGAACAAGCTGAAATCACATTGTAAAATGGCTAAAAATCAAAGACAATATTTATGAAAAGGGGAGCAAAAATCACATATATAACCTATACATAATCAACAACAACAAATAGCAAACCATATGCATTGGGTCATACACAGACACACACACACACACACACATACACGGCTGGTTAAATGAGAACTGCAAGAAATGATAAAGTGAAACAACAAGAAAGAGACAAAATAATTTCTTGTTGATAGTAATATCTGGACCACAAATCTCTCCATTGTGCTAATTAACAAAAAAATCTTATTATTGCACCTCCCTGGCCCCATTCATTTATTTATTTATCTATCCTTTCACTCATTCATGCACCAGAGTCATTATTGTGTTTCAGACATTATACCAAGTACCTTTAATCAAACCCAACCTTCTCTTCAGATTTATTTTTTCGGTCACTTTGCACTGAGACTATGCTGAGCAAATTTTTCCCCTATACTTATAAACAAACAAAAACCAAAAACAAAAACATTTGATCCTCTTGATAGGCCAAGCTTTAGTTGATCTCTCAAAATATAAACATTTTGAAAGAAGGGAACACAGGACTTTTTATCATTTCTAAGAACAAGTGTTCAAGACTTTGGTTAATACACCCTGAAAACTGTCTTGGAAAAAGTAACAAAAATTTAAATGATTTCAGTGACTTTAGTCAAACAGAACAAATTTCACATGTTTAGATATTAAAGAGTTCCAAATGTTTATGATAAATAAACAACATTTAATAAATTTTTATTAGCAACATAAGCAGGACATTGATTTTTAAAAATGTGGGCAACTGGAACATACAAAATACATGAATCGGTAGCTTGGAGTAAATATGCTAAGCTGCTGCTTATGTTACCTATAATTTCAGAGCCTACTTATTCACAATCTTAATAATGCCAGACATTCCTTCTTTGGGGATTCATTTATTTAAGTCTCAAAAGCTCTTCTATATTCAGGATTTTAAAATATTATGTAGGTAAAAATTAGAAAGGGTTAAAGTAATATACTTTTGTCAATCAGCACCTACTGAATAATTAAGTAATTCAGGTTAATTAAAAATGTTTAGTTGGGCCTGGCTGGTGTGGCTCAGTAGTTGAGCATTGACCCATGCACCAAGAGGTCGCCGGTTCGATTCCTGGTCAGGGCACATGCCCAGGTTGTGTGCCTGATCCCCAGTTGGGGGCATGCAGGAGGCGGCCAATCGATGTTCTCCTCATTGATGTTTCTATCTCTCTCTCTCTCCCCCCCTCCTTTCCTCTCTCTAAAAAATAAATAAAGAAAAAATATTAAAAAATAAATAAATAAAAATAAAATGTTTAGTTGGGATTTGAGCATCATTGGAGAAATACAAATGATCTCATTTATATGTGGAATTTGAAAAAGGAAAAAAGAAACCCAAGGAAAGCGAACCTCATTGATACAGGGAACAGACTGGGGGTTGTCAGAGATGGGGGAGGGGAGGGAGAGCAAATGGATGAAGGGAGTCAAGGGTACCAACTTCCAGCTATAAAGTAAGTCATGGGAATGTAATGTACAGCATGGTGAATATATTAAATAGTTAATAGTACTGTATGTATATTTGAAAGTTGCTAAGAGAGTATATTTTAGACGTCCTCATCACAAGAAAAAATAACTCTTTGACTATGGTGATGGGTGTTAAATTGTTGTGGTGATAATTTCACAACATACAAATATTGAATCATTATGTTAACCACCTGAAACTAATATAATGTTGTATATCAATTGTACCTCAATTAAAAACAAATAAAAATAAATATGTGGATCAACATTTGAGTTAAAAAAATGAATAAAAATATTTAGTTGGTTTTAGAGCATTATGACAGAAATGGTGTTGAAAATGCACTTACAACGTTTTGATTTTATAAACGACTACAATACGTGATCTCATGTATTCCTCACAGGAGCTGTGTGTCTGCCCTATGCATGCCGATCAGATTTCAGAAATCTGAAAGGCAAACTTCAGAAAAGAGCGGCAGGGCAGAGAAGGCACTTAGGAACCACCAGGTAATAAAAGCCCATTAGACAATATTGTCGAGGCCGGCAGGGGAGTGATGGACTGCCACAACCTTGTCCGCGTCTGAATGTCGTCACGGAGAAGTATGTGTGAGAAGTATCTCTGTCAAGTTAACATGAAGTAAAATTGTTACATATGCCTTTAACAGAGGGAAATTAACTAATGAGGACATTCCTCAATTGTGTTTTAAATGGTATTTCAAGGGGTCCGAGTTAATAAACACTTATTATATTATGACTAATTTTTTTTTCTGCCAGGTTCCTATAGGAGCCTTGTTCTCAAAACAAAACCAAAAATGAAAAACCCTGTATGTTAACCCTCATTTACCAATCTTTAATAAAAGACCATCATGTTAGTGTAAAATGGTGTAAGATTTTCAACAAGCTGATGGGAACATTTATCTGAAGACCTTGATTTCAGCGAAGGTCCAAAAACGTCACATCAACAAAGAGCAATATTATTGCCTGACTGAATTTTAAACCCATTTTTCTTTTTAAATGCAGCATGATGTCCAATTAGATTTCATCACAGGTTTTGGTTAAAATAATAAGTGAATTTACTCTAAAAGAGGAACATTCAATCCATAATCACAGCGCAGAAGGGAAAAATGAAACCACTATCTGTTTAATGAGCAATGACTTTATATTGCTTATAAATGTAATAAGAAATTCATTAAAAGTATTTTAAATTACTTGGCAATAAAAATAAACACCCCTTTGATAAAGGCAGTCTTATATTTTTCTCTCCCTTTTTAACTTGCATAAAGAAAAATATAAAACTCATTTATTCAGCAAATGTGTATTAAATGAAAGAAAATACCTTCTTAGGCTCAGGTAGATGCATTTAAAATTGTGGCATATAACTTAAAACCAAACTGGATTTTTTTTTTCTGATAAATGCAAAATCAATTGCATCTTCTGCTTCCCACTGAAAAAGCTATGTCCTGGATGAGAAATACCATAGAACCAGTAAGGCACCAGAACCAAAAATGTTGTTTAGAAGGGTACTTATTTTAACACTTGTCAGGATGTACTTATTTAATATTTTATTTTAACTAACATCACAACACAAAGTTGTTCTCTACAATATTTGCCTAAAATCCAAATACCATTGTCATTGAAAGAAATAGGCAATCTATTCACTAGAAAATACCAATTATCCATAGGTGGTCCTTTGTAAGACAGGAAGAGAAATATTATTATTTATGCAAGACTATTTTTCCTATGAAAACTTTCATTTTGTGATCTGCTACTGCAGAACCTGGAAAGCAGTACTCCTTGGGAAAGGCACTGCCACTACGTGATGTGTTTTCTTCCCCTAACAATCCATATATATAAATATATATGTGTGTGTGTGTGTGTGTGTGTGTGTCTATATACGTGTGTGTGTGTATACACATACATATATATATATATACACACACACACATACATATATATATAATTTTTATATAAATAACTGTATCCTAGAAGGTTTATTAGCCATGTGTCAGAGAGACAGGACTGAAATTTCAAATTCCAAATCCCTATGTGAGTTCTCAAAGTAATTTTTTCATTAAAATGAAATAGGTTACACAGTGCTTTCCAATACACACTCAGAATTTAAAAGAGTTGCTTTTTCCCTATGCCCATCACGACTGTTGGACTGAATTAACATCCCATTCACAGACATGCTTCTTTTAGAGAACAGTCCACCTGTGCTCGGTGAGTTAATATAACAATAGTATTCCTTTAATTCTCCATTCAGGGAGCACCTGTGCCTTGCTCTGGATCTCTCAGCAGGCAAAGTGAGAAACTTACTTGGCTTTGAATGTGCTCTTTTAGAGGTGGGCCCCTCGGTGACAGAATCAGGAGGTCGACTAGCTAACTGCAATGCGGTTGAGTTGTTCCTGTTAGTGTTTTGGGACTCAACCTTTGTGACTGCTTCATTCTGTGGTTCGGTACTTGGCTTTGTGCCTGTCTTTCTTTTCTGCTTTTGGGACACAGAAGTGCTTGAAGTCCAGGTAGGAGGCAAAGCAGAGGTAGTGGTAGAGGAGTCCTGACTTGAACAGACGTCTGAAGATTGTATCACACTGTCACTGGCAACTTGACAACACTGAGCATTTTCTTCATGTCCCACCGCCTGCTTGGACACGGACTGGGGCAGTGTTACACTGCAGCCTTGCATCTGAGCTCCATTGGTTTGAGAGTAGACGTTGCTGACCTTGGTGACCTTGTGTTGCCCATTATTGTTACAAACCTTATACCGGATCATTAGAATGATGATGAAGACCAGCACGGATGCTACAATTATTCCACCAATAATAATAATCATGGTGCCTCCCAAAAACTGGGACTGCATGAAGTGGCACCGCACGTAATCCTGCTCGGTAGTGAACTGGATGCAGCCCACGACTCTTGTGGCAGTGAGGGAAGTGATGCCATCATCATATATTGCCAAGACACACAAGTCATACATAGTTCCGGCAGCCAGGTTATTGACAAGAAATGTTTTGCTCGTAGGAGGTATCATTCTGAGGGACGATGGAATTTGTGTTAATATTAAAAAGAAAACAAAACATGTATACACACAGCATCATTATGACCTCAGTTCTGTCTCATTTCAGGACTCATTAAGATAAGCCCAATAACAACAGATATGAAATATGAGAAAAGGATCTAATCTTATATTTTACCCAGTAAAAATGACTACAAGTTACTGTTGGATTCTGCATTAAATTAAGGGTGTCTGCACCATGCCTTTGATGAGCTTACTAATTACATTGCTTGGCATAGCAGAACTCCTAATAAAAGCCCCTGCTAAAAAATCATTTATGACAAATTGCTTTTGAAAGGTGTGACTGTGACATTATCTGACTACTAAACAAATCCATTTAGCACTTACAACACCTCTGTGACTAAAAGCCAATTTGAAGGCAGGGGAAACACTGACAATCACACTAGAAACCAGAATGGAAATGCATTTTGCAGTATTTATTTTCCAAATCAGTTATAAGCTGCTATAGAATGGCACTCAGTAAAATTATCTTTAATAACTAAGCTAATTACTAAGACTAAAGTACTTTATTGATAGATCTCAACCCTCTCTTAAACCTTCATCACTTGGTTCCCTGTATGTTTTTATCTGTATATGAGTTTGAAGAAAATGTATGAGTAATATCCTATCAGTGAACAGGACACGGCTTTGACCAGAGGGAGCATGAATCCCTAGTCCTCCCATTGTGGGATGGTGAAGTTACTTCCAAAACAGATTTAAAATTTGAGGACGTTATAGATACCTCTGAATCCATTACATCAGAAAAGTCTTCTGTGGAAGCCTATTTTCCAATACTATTTTTTTTCTCAGTAGCAACTTAAACTATGATCAAAACTAACATTTAATATGGAAAAAAGGTTTGAAACTCGATTTTTTTCCCTGAAAGAGAGTTTTAGAAAAACTTGGCCATGCTTATCTGTCACACAATCTAAACAATTCCATCTAACTGTACCAGGAAACTCTTAGGCCAGAGTATGTATTTGTGATTGAAATCACTACCATTTAGGGAGTGATGATAAATGCCAGGCATTACTAAGCATTTTATATACATTATAATTTAATTTTTATAATAACTGTATGAGGTGGTCATTATCATAATTTTATATATGACAAACATTAGGGTCCGGAGTTCAAGCCATTTCCTCAAAGTCACATAGAATTTACTTGGCATAGCAGGATTAAAATCTTGGAATTTAGAAAATAGATACTAATGTATTTCGCAGAGCTACTGTTTAAAATATATAGAATGTGTACTAGCTACAGAAAGATGAGGGGGTAGAGGTTTACACTTGTCTTTCACAGTGGGTTAAATAACCCAGAGCTCAGGTGAAGAGCTGAGTATAACAAAGACCGAAACTACTTTATGCTAACATACCTGCATCATAGTCTATACCCCATACATTTAGTAATAAGAGAGATATTAGAAATCATGTACTCTAATGTCTTCCCTTTAAAGATGAGGAAATGAAAACTCAGCCAGGTAGAACCTTGCCCAAGATTGATCACATGGACAGCTGAGCCAGTTGTGTCTTTTTTCCTACCAGCTCATGCTCACTATGAAAAACGTATCTCATTTCCATACATAAGTGAAAACCAAACTATCTTCAAAAATTCACATAGGTATCGAAGAACTGAGTTGATCAGATTTCACAAAAGACAAATATATATATATGTGTGTGTGTGTGTGTGTGTGTGTGTGTATTATATATATATATATATATATATATATATATATATATATATTTCAAAGCCATGATTTTGCATCATTTCCTAGGATTAATAAGAATTGATCATGAGTGAAATTATATGGAGGGGTAGAAAGGTATATTTCCAACTGAAAATTGGACAAGATGTGACTATAAATCAATGAGGCTGAACTTTAGAAAAACATACCAGAAATTCTTTGGTCAGATGCAAATTTTCTCCATCAATGTCCTTACAGGAGATTACATACTCAACTCCAGTGATACTCTCACTGCTCAAAATGTGTATAAAGCTTCCCTTTGGAAATGTCTTAAGAACCAGTATATATGAGACAACATACATGCACATAAGTCAATCACTCAAAATATCAGTCTCATTATTTTATAGTTACATCCTATTTTTGACCAAAAATGGCAATACCCATCTTGATCACCCACCTTATTCACAAGACTTGGCTCCACATGGCTTTTGCTTGTTTCCAAAATTCAAATTCACCCTCAAAAGACGATGATTTGCCACCACTGAGGATATTCAAAATAGTATGATGAAGGTTTTAAAGATAATTCCAAAAGTGCTTTGAGCAATGGCAGCATCATTGGGGTAATGGTATAGCCTCCCAACGTGACTTCCTTGAAGGAAAGAACACTCATATGGTATGTAAGTTCTGGTATGTTTTTGAATTTTTAAAATAAATCAATCTTGTTCTCTGATAGTCACATCTCTTAGATGAGGGGGGGAAAGTAAGCATAATATTAAATATAAATTTGAACTCTCTAACAATAACACCATTCAAAATAGTTCCCCACATGTATTCATCTTCCACAAGCCTTACATTATACACTTTAAAAAATGAAGTACTATAATTACAATACAGAGTAGCATTGCTAATTTAAAAATATCAGAGTGCCTTAACAAGCCCTACACTAACATTCATGGTAAGTATACAAATTTGCTTAATTTTTCTTACCTGTAAACAAGGGTGTCATCATAAGTACCATTGTACTGGATTTGAAACATACGTATTCCAGGGATATTTCTTTGAAAATTAAATTTAAGTAATGCCGTAGATGATGTTGCTTCTGCAACCACAATTTTGTCTTGACTCATTTTAGTATCACCATTACTACTGCTCGCATTAGAACCTGACTTAGTAGAAGTTGAGATATCTGAAGAACCAGGATCAGGCTCATGGATATGGTTTGTACTGTTCAGTAAGTGAGGGAGCTTAATTATATGAAGATCCACTGTTTGTGTTGCCTCCCCTGCAGGATTGGAAGCAATGCAGGTAAAAGCACCTGTATCCTTTACAGTTGTTATAACAATGTCAAGTGTTCCATTATCATACACCAGAGATCTTGTTGCATTTGAAATTAGCTTTCCTTCAGGAGAAATCCAGTGAATGGCAGGTTCAGGGTCTCCTCTGGCTTTGCACCTCAGGGTTGCCCTCTGGCCCTCTAGGACTCTCATCTCATGTGTATGACGAGTAATGAGAGGAGGCTCACACAAAAACTCTTCCTCAGGAATTGACCAAAAGTAGCGACCAGTTAAAAGTGCTGGAGAAGCACAGGTCTCTAGGTCATCTTCTCTGGACAGACGCCTCAACCACAACAATTCACAATTGCAGTGCAAAGGGTTTCCACCGAAACTTAATGCAAAAGTAGATGGGTTTATGATTCCTGAGGTCACTAGTACCTGAGCTCGCTGAAAGAGAGGATCAGGTGGTAGCTTCTGCAATTTATTTGATGTTACATCTAGCCGAGTCATCTTGTGCAAGTGGGAGAAAGTCCCCTTGGGAATGTTATCGATCATATTGTGATCCAAACTGAGGGTGTGCAAGCTGACCATCTTCTCCACAGCATCCCAAGGAATTGTTTCTAAATTATTATAGGACAGATCCAGCTCCTCAAGGGCAAAGACATCATCAAATGCTGTAGATGAAATTAAAGTCAGCTGATTATTGTTCAATATCAAATGATGGAGATTGGAAAGCCCACTGAACATATCATTTGTAATTTTAGTTAATCTGTTGCTATTCAAATGCAATGCCCTCAAATTTCGCAAGTCAGCAAAAGCATGAGGTGTAATAAAACTTATTGTATTCCTGGATAGAGTCAGGTCCACCAAGCTGGTCATATTGGCAAAATCTTTCCTTTTAATATTTGTAACAAAATTGTCTGCCAACCGCAGTTCCACGGTTCTTCTGTCGATGTTTGGTGGAACAAATAAAAGCCCTTTCTTGGCACAAAGTGTTGCAAGATTAGGAGACAAAATCTGACAGACACAACGCTTTGGACAGATCTGAGCTCTCACTGCTATGCCAATGAAAAACAGATAAAAAAGGAATTTTTCCATTGTAGATCAGATTTAAGAGCCTGTAAGAAAAGACACGAAATGGAGAGTTAGCATCCAATCATTTGACCACATTTCATACTCCTACTAGAACAACTTTTTTAATCCAAATTGAAATACAGAAGTGATTTATTGATTTTGTTTATTTAACAAATAACTGTAAAATATCTACTCTGGATCTGAGGATATAATGGACACTAGGATACAAAGATACCATTGATCGTCTCATGGGATTTAAAATAAAATGGGGAAAAGAAGTCAATGGATTATTATAAAACTGTAAATTCAGTGCTATTTTTGAAATATGGCTAGGGTACTCCACAGGTGCACACACAAAAAGAGATATTTACCCCAAATAGGGTAGAAGTTCTGGAAAACCTCCCATAAACACCAAAAACTATAAGTTCAAGAGCTTAGACATATTTAAGGATTTGCAAGTATTTCAATTTAGTAGCCTGGGTAGAAACAATAAGAAACAATATCTGGAAGAGCCAGTGTGGCTCAGTGATTGAGCGTCAACCCATGCACCAAGAGGTTGCTGGTTCGATTCCCGGTCAGGGCACATGCCCAGGTTGTGGGCCCGATCCCCAGTGGGGGGCATGCAGGAGGCTGCCAATTGATGTTCTCTCTCATGGATGTGTCTTTCTCTCTCTCCCTCTCCCTTCCTCTTGCTCTAAAATTAATAAATAAATAAAAATTTAAAAAAGAAACAATATTTGTTATTGCTAACCTTGTGGCATTATATTGGAAAATAACTAATATTTGATTAGATTTTATTCATCTTGACTAATTATACTAAACATAGTACAACCTTCACATCCTAACAGTAATGCAGAATCTTATTCTGAAAAATAAAAATGCTGAAAATTTACCACAAATACTCTGAGCTTCTTTAACATTATAAAATTTTATTTGATATAAATGTAGTAGATTTTTGAAGATAATTTATGGAAAGCAATTATCACTTGATAGTGAGTCCAAAAGATATCCTATCCATTTTCTTTTTCATAAAATCATAATGCATTTACATTTATCCAAATTTAATTAAAAAAATACTGACAGTTTCATTTTCCAGTTTGATCTTCAGTATTTGCTCTTGAAATTAATGCTCAAAAATAAAATACTAACACATACATAATTAAAAGTTCTCATAGCTTACATGTAGTTTTAAATGCAAAGAGGGAAAATAGCTGGAGAAATCATTCAAATTCTTAATTGAAAAAAAAGAAGTTTTCTAGAAATAATGCACCTAGTTTTCCAAATAAAACATATTCTTATAAGTTCAATTTACTTTGTGCCTATTTTCTGCCATATCAAATGTGGTTATAATAAATAAGAACTGTCATTTTCAACAAATGAAATAGAGTCGTTCTCTAGGTTCATGCCAGAATGACTAGTGCTGAACTAACCTTTCCAAAATAAGCAGCAAAAAGAGTACAAAATATATAAAACAATAGTTTTCAGACATCAGAAAGAACAAAACTGTGATCCTTGAGATAAGTGAATTAAAAAGGATGAACCGTGTCATTGCTCCTGGAGACACTTTCTAAACCACAGCACAGAAAGGAAAACAAGGCAAAGCATCAACAGTCCTAATTAACCGAAGAAACAGAGACTGGAGCGCAGAGTCTCAGATCGGATGGGTGAGGCCGAGCACCAGAAAGGCGAGCTTTCAGAACTCAGGTGGTCTCTAGATAGAGACAGGGGAATAAATACTAACCATAATGAAACACTGATTTAAAAGAAAGCTAGAAATAAATTTGAACAAAGACTCAGTGACCTGTAGGAAAAAAATATTAAGAAGTCAAATATACATATAATTGTAGTATCAGAAGAAGGCTGTAAGGTCAAAATATATTTGAAGAAATAATGGCAAAATTTTTCAAATTTGTGATTAAAAAACCCCAGTAACCCATAAATCTAAGCTCAATATAAGAAAAACCACACCAACACACATCATAATTATATTGCAGATACCCAAAGAAAAAGAAAAAAATAATCTTAAAAACAGTCACATAAATAAGACAAGAAGATAAGGTGAACAAAATAAAAATAATTGATGATTCCTCACCGACATCCCTTTGGACGTAAAGCAAGATGGAAGACAATGAAAAATATCTCTAAAGTGCTTCAAGAAAAAGGAAAGCCTGTCATCTTGGATGTGGGTTTAACCATTCATAAAAGATAAAAGTAAAATAAAGATATTTTGAGAGAAACAAACTGAAAGATTTATCACCAGTAGAATTGCACTATAAGGAACAATAAAGGAATTCTCTTCAGTCTGGAAGAAAATTATATCAGATGGAATCTTGAAACTTCATAAATGGATGAAAAACAACAGAAAATGTGTGGCTAAGTATAAAATATTTTGTTGTGTTTTAATGTCTATCAATAGTACTTCTGGTATAGATTTTAAAAGTTACAAAAGCTATCATTCTCACCCTAACCATCAAGTAAGCTGGATAAGCTACAAATCATATACATTTTAAAACATAACAACTTCATGGTGAGGATGCAAATGAACTTAAAGGAACTGTATTCCAGAAAGTGACAGTCCTTTATGAAAGGGAAGAGATCCATGGATGTCCTCCTGTTTTTTCCACCAACAGAAAGGTAAATAGGAGGACCTACCTGGCATAAATGGGGGATGGGGAGGGGGAGATCAGCCTAACTTTAAAAACATGTTTTAACACTTTGTTTTGGAGAGCACTTTTAGGGTCACAACCTTGTCGTGGTCACTGTAGCTCTCTAATAAGACTTGAACTTGAGGAGTACAGTATCTGTCCACCAACTTTGTGCTTCTTCAATATTATGTTACGCTGACTAGTCTGGATCATTTGCCTTTACATATGAACTTTAGAATCAATTTGTCAACATCCATAAGACAAATTCTGAGTTTCAAGAATTGTTCGGATGATAAGTCCTTTATCAGGTGTGTCTTTGTAAATACAGTAGTTTCTCTCAGTCTCTGGCTTAAGATTTCTACCTTCTGGAACAGCTGTGCACTGACCTGCAGTCGTCTGGTGGTGAGGTCTAGAGTGCAGGCAGTGTTGTAGTCCCATGATTAGGTCTCAGTGATTGAGTGAGCCAACGCCTCTGCACTGTGAACTTCGCAAATATTTCTGTATTCCCCTCCCCTTCTTAGGTGAGACAGGATGGCTATCGTGGGCTGGAGTTAGGCATTTCCCTTTCCCCTCCTGTAAGACTAGAGCTGGCTGGAATTGAGTTTTTTCCTTTCCCAGGTCCATTAGGCTCAGGTAATACCACAGTAGCTTAAGCTGTACTTAATTTGTTTCCCCTGAAGACAGGCCTTGTCAAGTAGTACTTGAGCGCTCTAACATATTTCAGACGGGTTCCTTTCCTCCTCCCTGCTGGAAGCAGGAGCTGATTTTCCTCCGGTATTTGCTGTAGGAATTTGACGGAGCTCCTGGAGGTAAATCTCAAAATACGGTGGGCCCATCCCTTATTACTGGGTTCCCCTGAAGTTTTTAACTCTCAGACGTGTGTGCACGGAGTCTCCAGCAATTCATCATAACAGTTCGTGTGTTCCTACTCTGGCCCTGGTTCCGGCAGTGTTTGCTACTCTGTCTTCGCTCCGGTTAGCTGGGGCTCCCTGCCTTCGCCCTCTGCCTTTCCAATGTTGGGGCAATGGCTAGCTTGTGTCTTCCCCTCTCTTATGGACCCAAGAAAGGTTTGTTTGTGTTTTCATTCTTCAATCTGCTCAGTATTTTTACTGTTGTTCTAAGGTAGTGGCAACATCCAAGCTCCTTAACATGTGGAACAAGAAACCAGAATTTTAACTGACATTTAAGAAGCATGTGTAGGCTGGTAAAAGGACATAAAATCCCAAAGAGCCCCAAACCAAGGCAGGAAAGTGTTCCCCCCCCCCCATTTCATTCTTATTTGTCTTCATTGAGTCATGAGGATCTTACCTGGAAAAACAGGGATGGAAAGAGAGCAGAGACAGATACTCTATATTTGCAGATAACAAGGAATCGGGGATAAGAAAGAAAATTAAGTTGAATCCTCCTGGGAACCCAAACTTCCAGCTTTGGAAGAACGGGTAAGAAACAGAGGCCTGAAAGAAAAATTTCAGTCACTCTGGGCTTTTTGATATAAAAGACAGAGAGGGGATGGAGAGCTCAGTTTCTTTCTTCCCATACAGATATTTCCGACCTTCAACCACAGAATACCTGGGGTGGCATTGGAGAGGTGAGAAAATTTTCTTAGAAAAAATTACTACCTTCACAGAATGTGGCAAAGCTCAGTTCTATCCCAAAACAAAGAAATCTAGGGTGAGCTTAGAGATCAGACAGGCATCCCTGGTCACCCGAACAGCTAGCAGCAGCTCTGCAAAACAGGGTGAGTTTTCCAAATGTTTAGACATCACATGGTTCATCTGTAAAACAAAGATCTCCAAAACCACTCTCTTGCTAAGAGCCTATGTCGGAATAAACAGGAAATTCCCAGCCACGCTCTCCAAGCACTTGAAGCTGTGGTGAACTGAATCACAATAATACTGTAGCAAATTACAGACTGAGCTTAACTGCGAAACATATGGACTCAGCGCCCACTCGAGTAGACTGAAAGAAGAAACACCTCATCTTTTAAAAAAAGTAAATACCATGTATTTCATTCTCTACTGTGTTTTAGTATAAAATATGCTGCATAAAGTAAGAAATCTCACACACACACAAACATGAGAAAGCAAGAAAAAAGTGTCTAAAATTCCAAATAGAGTATAGGCAATAGAAGCAGACCCATAGACATCCCAGATGTTAGAATTGTCACGGCAAATTTAAGATATTTACTTAAAAATGCTGACGTGTCAGATGGAAAAGTTGCACAACATGCGTGATGTGATGGGTGATACCAGCAGAGATGTAGGAACATTTTTAAAAAGGTAAAGGGTTTTGAAGAAGCCATTAGATGTACTTAAGAGACTACTGAGCACAGCAGGGGAAAGTATCAATATACTTAAAAACAGATTGATAGGAAAAAATATCTAAACTCCAATACATGAGGGAAAAAACTGAAAGAAGAGAACATAAAGTCTGAGAGCTGAAGGAAAATATCAAAATGTCTGACATAATCATAATTGGAGCCCTAGAGAGAAAGGAAAAGAAAAAAAAAAAAAGATTGGAGCAGAAGAAATATTTGAAGTGATAATAGTTGAGAAATTTCCAGAACTAATAATCATCTAAAAAGGCCAATAAACCCAAGCAGTATAAACACAAAGATAATCATACCTAGACACATAAGAGTCAATTGCTAAAAACCATATAGAAAGAAAAACGATCAAGGGAGCAGAGAAAAAAGATACTACATACAGGAGAATAAGTATATGAACTATAACTGAATTCTCATAATAAATAATGAAGGCCAAAAGAAAATAGAATAATATATTTAAAATATAAAAATTAAAAAAAACTCTCTCAACCTTAAAGTTCATATCCTAATATAAATATTCTTCATAATGAACATAAAACAAAAATGTTCACAGGTAGAAAAAGCTAAGAAAAATTCATCTCAGATATTATCTGCAAGATATAATGAAAGAAGTTCATGGCATAGAAGGAATAAAAAAAGTCAACCGCTGAGAAAATATAAAATCAAAGAAAAGATGGTTGACTTAATCCCAATGATATCCATAATTACTTTACAAACAACTTCAATCAAAATTTGAAGGCAAAGATTATTAGTCTGCCTAAAATAGCCGAGAGGCACATTCATAAAACATTTTAAAAAACACAATTTAAATATGAAAATACAGAAAATTGAAAGTCAAAGGTAGAAAAGATATATCATAAAACACACTGAGCATACAAAACTTGGCATGAATAAATTACTATCAAACAGTAGAAGAAGGGACAAAGTATAACCAGAAAAACACACGGGCATTTCACAGTGAGAAACGATCAGTCTGAAAACACTAAAAGTGCATGCACTTCATGACGGAGCTTCAAAATACACAATGCATGACAGGACAAAATGCAGAGATTTTTAAAATTCCGCATTACAATTGGAGACAAATTCTTTCTCAGTAATTAATAGAATAAGATGACCAAAATAAAAAGAGCAGTAGCTATAAAAAATGTGAACACTACAGCCGGCCCTCATTTATTGAGGTTAATCAGTTCCAGACTCTACCGCGGTAAGTGAATTTCCGCGAAGCAGGATTCCTTATTTATATACAGTTGTCCCTCGCCACTTCGCGCTTGGACTTCCGCGGCTTCACTCTATCGCGGTTTTTTCAAATAACTGTATAACAACACTATTAACCAACTTGATTTCATTGACAAAAATGAAACATGAGCAGGAGAGTATATATAATTGAACTGAATTCTCAAAATATATAAAATGATTTAATTCAAACAAAGCATAGTATCTGATCACATAGTATTTCATTACAAATCAATAAAAATAACATATCTAGGAATTGCTAACATGTCTGCAAATTAAAAGGTACAAGGATCAGAAGAGGGGTGGGGGGAAGGGAGGAGATAAACCACAGAACTTATACGCATGTATGCATAACTGATGGACATGGACAACAAAGCTGGGGATGGGGTTGGGGGATGGGGAGGAGGGAGTCAATGGGGAAAAAAGGAGAAACATCTGTAACAAAAATAAATAAATAAATAAATAAATAAATAAATAAATAAACAAATAAATAAATAAATAAATAAAAAGTACAAGGATCAAAAAAATCATAATGGAAAATAGTCAATATTTTGAATGGAAATGGTTGAAATAAGAGCAGAAATCAATGAAATTGAAATGAGAAAAAGGTAGAGAAAATATACAAGCGAAAATTAGCTTGTAAAAAAGATTGAAAAAATTGATCTATCCTCTGCAGACAAATTATGAAAAAATAAGAGAAAACAAAAATCACTAACAAGGAGAATAAAAAAAGAGACATCAATAAACATCCCAAATACATTAAAAGATTAAAGCAGGCATTTTTATGAACAGTGTAATGCCAATAAACTCAATTTAGATGACATTAACAAATTTGTTTTAGGACACAAATTACCAAAACTATTAACACAAGAAAATACATAGAAAATATAAACAATACCACTGTTTATTAAATAAACAGAATTCATAACACCTTTATGCAAAGGTAATTTCAAATCAAGTAGGATCTCTCTCTCTCTCTCTGACATTGAGAGATATATGATCGTTTAAATATATAGTATATATAAATTATATATAAATTAAATATTATATAATCCCAAGATATCAATAATTACTTTAAACACAAATTGGATCTAAAGTTTAAAGGCAAAGATTATTAGTCTGCATAAAATAACAGGGAAGGGGGAATAACTCATAAAGCATTTTAAAAACACACTTTGGAAAAAATATATATATACACACACATACATACACACACAGAGAGAGAAGAAAAAAACTGACAAAGAGATGGAGGATGGAAGCAAATGTAAATATTACCATTTGGCAATCTGGGGAAAGTGTATATAGAAACTCTTCATGCTATTTTTTTTCAACTTTCAGTAATTATGAAATTGCAACCAAAAAATGTTGAAAAAGAATAAAAACATCATGAGGAAAAGACAAGGTAATTCCCTGACTGGGAGAAAATATTCAAAGTGTGTGTGTGTGTGTGTGTGTGTGTGTGTCTCACAATAAAAAAACTTGTATTATGAATAAAAAAGAAATCTTACAACAATAAAAAGACACAATTTCCAATAAGAAAATTGGCAAAGGAATGGAAGAGATACTTCACAATAAAGACATAAGGAAACCCAATATCCACATGAAAATATTAACAATGTTATTAGTTATCAGTGAAATACAGATTTAAGTAAAAATCCTCACTACCCAACCTGAAAATTAAAAACAAACAAACACAAAGTCAGTGATGATCTGAAAAACTGGAACCTTAATACATTACTGGTGCAAGTGCAAAATGTTACAACCACTTTGGAGAGTTGGTTAGCAGTTGTTTTGCTACATTAAATGTACTCTTACTTACCTAATGATACAGCAATTGCATCCAAGTATTTACAAGAGATAAGAAAATGCATGTATACAAAAAGATACTTCCAAGAATTTTCAAAATAGCTATATTGATATTAGCCCAAAATTCTAAACAAGTCAATAGACTATTAACAGTGGAAGAGATAAACAAATTGCACTATATTCACACAAGAAATGCTAGGGAATAATAGAAAGAAAAATGTTACTGATATGCACAATAGCATGGGTGGGTTTTGTTACAGGTTGAGTTGTACCCCCTCAAAAGAACATGGATGAACCTTAGGGACATTATGTTAAGTGAGATAAATCAGATAGAGAAATACAAGTATTGTGTGCTATCACTTACATGTGGAATCTAGAAAAACCCAAACCTGTAAAATCTGAGAGTAGAATGGTGGTTTCCAGATGCTAGGGTGTAGGGGAATTTGGAAGATTTTGTTTAAGGGTACAACCTTGCAACTAATAGATAAATAAGTCCTGCAAATCTAACAATGTATAATACACTGATTATAGACAATACTATATTATAAACATCAAAGCTGCCAAGAGACTAGATATTAATTCTTTCCACCACACAAAAAAAGACAATTACGTGGCATGATAGAGCTGTTAGCCAATGCTACAGTGGCAATCATATTGCAATATTAAATATATGAAATAAACACATTGTACACGTTAAACTTACATGGTGTTATATGTCAATTAATTATATCTCAATTAAAAACAAAAAATGTAATGTTGATATTTTAACCCCAGTACTCGTAAATGTGACCTTATTTGGAAACAAGGTCATTGCAGATGATCAAGTTAAGGGGAGGTGATTACTGTAGACCCTAATCCAATGATTGTGTCCTTATGAAGACAGGGAATTTGGACACAAAGACGGACATTCACAGAGGGAAGACAACGGGAAGCACAATGAGAATGTTACCTTTAAGCCCAGGAAAGCTTAATGATATCAGAATCTAGGAGAGAGGAAGAGAACAGTTTCTCCCTCAGTGCCCTCAAAGGGAACCACCCATGCCAGACACCTTGCTTTCCACCTTCTAGCTTCCAGAATTGTGAAACAATTCATTTCACTATATGGTACGCAGTTAGTGGTACAGTTACAGCAGCCCTAACAAACTAACACAAGTCTCTAAAACATTACGTTAACAGAAGGATCGCAAATATATATCAATACATATTGGAAGCTTCCAAGTACGTATACAAGGTGGGGCAAAAGTACGTTTACAGTTGTTTGTATGGAAAATAATACAATAAATAATAATACAATAAACTCTGTGTTGTGTATACTCACAATTGTAAATCTATGCTGGCCCCACCCCATATGTGCATTTAGAATAGACCAAACTAACCTTTAGATACAAAAGTCAAATCAGTGACTGACTAGCTGGAGAACAATAGACTGGGAAAGAGTACAAGGAAATTTGGGGGCTAATACAAATATTCTATATTTTTTTGGAACAGTATTATACAGATGTACATATTCATCACAATTCATAGACCATACACTTAAAATTGGTGTTTTATTTATGCCAAGTATATCTCAATATATTTGATCAGATTAATAAAGGAAATAATGAGTTTTCCATTATGTTTCCAAATATTGGTTCCAAAGAAAGAAAAATTTATGAAATGACACACATTATTGATAGTTAATCAGAGTTTAGCCATATTTTTCTTAGCTCTGTCATATATCTTCAGAGATGTCATTTCATTCCAACCCAAATCATGCACCTTATTTCATACTCTGATTTACTTCATCAAGCAATATAAATTCTGCCTGATATAATATGATCTCAATGCCAATATGGTGATTTAGAAAGTAAAGGTAAGTTTAGAATAAAATACTGGTCACATCCTTAACTCTGTGTTTATTTTTTGTTTAAGTGAGACTTGTAATTTTAAGCAATCATATGAATTGTGATTACTAAGCTTCCCCTTGTTATCTAAGGAGAGGGTGGAGACTTCCAAGTTTCTAAAAGCAGAAGATAAGGGATCATGTAAAGAAACAGAGTTTTCAGTTCTTACAAGTTCACACACAAATTCTTTACATACTTATCAAATTAATCCATGACCGCTTGAAGAAAATGAATATGAATGATAGAACAGAGTAGTTGTTATATTTTGCTGGAACTCATGATTTAAACATTTATAAAGATCATCAAAGACACTATTCTCATTCCTTCTTTTTTTAAAAAACATCTTTTTTTCTTTACTGATTTTTACCAGGTATAGAGAAGATTTTATTTTTCTTTATTGATTATAGAGAGAGAGAGGAAGGGAGAGGGAGAGAGAGATAGATATATCAATGAGAGAGAACATCGATTGGCTGCCTCCTGCATGCCCCCCACCGGGGACCTGGCCCACAACCTGGGCATGTGCCCTGATCGGGAATCGAACCGGTGACCTCTTGGTGCATGGGTTGAACCTCAACCACTGAGCCACACCAGCCGGGCACTATTCTCATTCTTATCTAGCTAAGTGAAACTGTTATAAAACATGATTAGTCTATTGCTTTCTCTAAATAGCTAAATTCTCTAATAACAATATTGTAGTGGGGCTATAACTCAGTAAATAGTCACACAGTTGCAGCTCTTAAGGTAATATTTACACATTTCTACACTACATATTCTCTCAAGTTAGTTCCTTTCAGACGCAAAGTGACACATTTATAAACAAGAAGAGTCAATGACACACACACTGGACACTGATTGTCCAGTACTGCATTCTTCTTTCAGCCCATGGCTATTACATAACATATACTCCAGAGAACAGTATTTATTTGGCAACGAGAATAGGATATAAAAGCAAATTTAGATTTTACAACCAACTGAGAGTATAATCTATTCTCTGCAGAAACCAATACAGCACCAATTTATATGTTGTGCGATTGGGCTCCTCGGGAGCTGCCATCATTCAGCAGAACTCTACTGGTACAATTAGCGCGCCTTTGCCCAGGCTGTTGCCGGGACACAGGCTGACACCTGTTGATGCTGATGAGTTGTTTTAGGATGTATCAAAATAGATACAGTATTGTAATGGATCTTTTATATTATAGTTTAGATGATGAAACATGATACTCATTTAAAATACTTTAGATTTCTGCCTAATTTTTTTTAAGTAGGACTATAAATGATAACATTATAATTTCACTCTCTACTAAAATATATACTGAGCACCCGGCCGGTGTGGCTCAGTGGTTGAGCATCGACCCATGCACCAAGAGGTCGTCGGTTCGATTTCTGGTCAGGGCACATGCTCAGGTTGTGGGCCCGATCCCCAGTGAGGGGCATGCAGGAGGCAGCTAATTGATGTTCTCTCTTATCGATGTTTCTATCTCTCTCTCCCTCTCCTTCCTCTCTAAAATCAATAAAGAAAAAAAAATTAAAAACGATTTAAAATATATACTGAGTATATTACCATTGAATCTGTTAAATTCAAGCCTTAACATATAACAGCTATCACCTACAAAAATTATTCTTTGGTCTTTGATTATGATAGTCGCTAGTAAAATTCCTAAGCACATTGAACATAATACATTTTTAAAACTCATCCTGCATACATTCAGTCATTCTTTTATAAATTTCATTCTTTTAAGTAAATTTATAAATTTACTTAGTATCTGCACCACATACAAGGTGATTGCTAGAACTTACCAAGCTCAGAAGCCTGAGGTCCACTATGACAAACTCATACACAATTATAATAGAAGGCAGACTGAAAAGTTTTAACTTAATATATATTTTGATATTTAAATTTACAAAGTTCAAATGGCTCTGTGAGTTAACACAGCACCCTGTAGTTTTTATTCTCAACATGTGTGTATATGTATATGTTTTCTTTTATTTAATGGCATATGTATACATAAATACATATTATTTATACTAAAGAACTATAGATAAGAGGGCAGTTACTTCAACAAACCAAAATAAAATAAAATAATAGTTACCATTCATTGAGCAAAGGTAAATATTAAGGAAGTAATGTCCTCTTTATTTTATGGATGAGAAAATGAGACTGTGATATTGATAACTTTTAATTAAACCAGTTTACTAAATGAGATATTTACCATTTAGTAAATGTGCACATATCTAACTAGTAGATGTGGAACTATTTCAGTACTTTTTTGCTTTTTAAAATTAAGGTGAAAGCTACATTTTATAAAATGTTTTTAATATTAATTTTGTTAGCTTACATTAGAAACTAAGATGGACTTGTTATGTGATGTACTTATCATAACAAATCCCATTTAATCCTTTTACAACTGCATGTAAAAGGGTTATTTTTATTCCCATTTTATATAATAAAATAAAATTTAAGAAATGTTAAGCAAGCCTTCAAGGTCATATAGAAAATAAACAAACAGGTAGGTTTAAGATGAAGATATAACTATTTTCAAACCCTATGCTCTTTCTAGGATAAAATGATACCTATAAATATTAGTGATATGGTGTTTTTCTGATTATGTAGCACTTGGACATAAAATGTTGTTGATTCCAACAATAACTCCTTAAAGTCTTTAAGTGATGTACTCATTTATTTTCTTGGTCTCTCTTCATAATCAAATTACATTTAAAAGATGTTAGTATAGCCCTGGCTGGTTTGGCTCAGCGGTTAGAGCATCGGCCTGTGGACCAGAGACACCTGGGTTCAATTCCTGCTAAGGACATGTACCTCGGTTGCAGTTTGTCCCAGGCCCCGGTTGGGGTTGTGTGGGTGGCAGCCACTTGAGGTGTCTCTCTAACCTCAATGTTTCTCTCTCTCTCTTCCTCCCTCTCTATCTGAAGATAAATGCAAACATGTCCTCGGGTGAGGATTAAAAAAAAAAAAAAAGATGCTAGTATATTATTATGGTAGAGACTGAAAAGCACCTTGGATGACAACCCAAATGATACATTTAACCTCTGTCATTGATTTTCCTTTGGTATGTCAAGACACAATTGAAGTTACCCAAATATTTAAGTCCATAAAGTTAAGTATTCATTTATTTATTTATCCTTATTGTTGAAAGTATTACAGATGTCCCCCTTTTCACCCCTATTGACCCTCTCCACCCCACTCCCATCCCCCCCCCAGGCCTTCACCATTCTATTTTCCGTGTCTATGGGTTATGCATATATGCATGTAAGTTCTTGGATTAATCTCTTCCTGCCCCTGCCCTGCCCTCTGAGATTCAGTCTGTTCCACTCTACCTCAGAGAAAGGAGAGTGGTCTGTGCATAAAGAGGTCAGTCTTCTCCCACTGATGTGGGCTGAGTTGCCCCTCTGCTTGCCCACCTGGAAGTCTGCCTGCGGAGACCATGATGCCATCGAGGGTTGGGGTTAGTAAATGGCATAAGTCATCCTGCAGGAGAATATATCCTCTCTTGCAGAAAGCAGCTTGGAGAGAGAAAGCAGCCTAGAAGAGCCCAGGGCTAAGAGGATGTGAAGATCCCCGACAGTGCTGGCCAACAGCGGTCTGGAGTTGGGGCATTGCACAGGTGGCAAGCGGCTCCTAAAATGAATGTCTGTGGATTGTGAGCACTGCTTACGGATATTCAGATATAAGTGGCCATTTGGAAAGGGGTTGATGTGTGTATAAAAGTGCAAGATAATTTATATTTAAAACTTCAATAAGACAGTAACACCTCTAAGGAATAGTTTTTTTTGTTTTTGTTTTTTTTTAATCCTCACCCGAGGATATTTTTCTGTTTATCATGAGATAGAGTGGGAGGGAGGGAGAGAGAGGGAGAGAGAGAAACATTGATGTGAGAAGGACACATAAACTGGCTGCCTCCCGCACGACCCGACCAGGGCCAGGGACAAACTGCAACTGAGATATGTGCCCTTGACCGTAATCGAACCCCTGACTCATTGGTCTGCGTGCCAAAGCTCTAACTGTTGAGACAAACAGGCCAGGGTAGGAATAGGTTTAATTTATCTGGAGAGCAGGTGATTATCTGTTTAGCAAAATAATTTGATAATCCACTTGTGTATGAATGGTGAGCACCCAAATTCGGGGATTTTAAAGGGGCAGTGGGCCCGGCTGGTGTGGCTCAGTGCTGAGCGTCGACCCATGCACCAGGAGGTCATCGGTTCGATTCTCGGTCAGGGCACATGTCCAGGTTGTGGGCCCAATCCCCAGTGGGGGGCATGCAGGAGGCGGCCAATCGATGTTCCCTCTCATTGATGTTTCTGTCTCTCTCCCTCTCCATTCCTCTCTCTCTAAAAATCAAAAAAGAAAAAAACAATTTAAAAAATAAATAAAGGGGCAGTGGAACAAAGGATAGCCAAATCCCTTGTTTAGTAGATGTAGTTAATGTGCACTGTGGGGAAGATAAGAGGGAGAAAGTGCTGAGGGAGGCACACACAGGGAGCATATTCCACATAAAACAGTGGCAGGCATGTGAGTTAACACAGCACTTCACACAGTCACAGACACGTAACCTCTCAGACAAAGGGCATGTTATTTGCTGGGTGTTGTTGCATGGTTGCTCCTCATCGAGTTCAACCTGAAGACCTGTGCCCTGCCTGGTCCATGCTGTGTGGGAAACGTCAGGGTTCGGAAGAGTTACGTTCCCTGTCTGGGCTGGTACTGGATGAGGAGGAAACTGAATCCCAGTGAAGGCCTGCTACAAGTCCAATCAGGATTTAGTGCACCGCTTTCTCTTTCTATTACAGCTCCTTGCAGGATCATCGGGTTTTAATGAACACAGGGGAGAAGGAAGGTCTGGGACATGAAACATTATCACCGATGTGAGACGCAGGGAAATGCCGATCCTGCCTATGCAGAGTAGTAGGTGACCCCTGTTTTCTCCCAATTTCCAAGAATATAGAAGCTTCCTCCTAAGAATTCACCTCGATTTTCTGATGACTTGAAAGGGCACAAAGAGGGTTATAAGACAAATATGAATGCCATTAATTGGTTTTTCAAATCCAATAAATGATTTTGTACTTCACCCGTTTTTCTTTGATATTCTGAAGGGTGAGTCTCTGAGCCTTTGAGATGCCATGCTACCCATTATGTTTCAGCTTCTGGATAATGTTTAACATCTCGTGTAACCTAGTCTCTGTGGTTATATTGGCTCTATTGTGCTGTTGCCATAGCAATTAGGAAGCAGAGCTGCAGAGTAATGCACACCGGATGATCAGCACAGACATGTTGTCTGACACAATTCAAACATCTAGAAATCTGGACAATTCATCAGAAAAAATGTGGTTTAGACTTTCCCGTGATATTATTGCAGGCATTGAGGCAGCAAAGCTATCACCAATAGAAAATCTAATTGAAAAGCTGAGGAAATGGGAGAAGAAAGAAAGAAATATACACACACAAAGGAAGGAGTTTACCACGGAGGGTTTAAATACTAAATGTATGTGTGGGTGGAAAGTTCTGGCAGTATTCCTACAGAAATATTTTGACAAACTAACACCATATGGAAGCTTTTATACCACGGAAAGCAATGTTTTTTCTCTCTTTCTCTCTCTCTCTCCTTCCCTCCCATCTTTCTCAAACACACTCACCCTACCCAGTGTTATCAGATAAATTCTCCTAGTTTTTTTATTGACAATTTTTTATCTTTTACAACATAATGACCATTTTAATGTTAAGTTACGCATATTTCAAAAAGTAATATAATATTACAACATAAAAAGGCCACACTCATTTATATAAAAAAATTAAAAATTTAAGAGCTAACTGATTAAAGGATACAAACAGATGATTCATAGCAGCCTGGACTACTCCCTTTCTATATTGAACTGCCAATTTATCGCCTTCCCTTTAATGTCTAATAATCTCAAAACATGTCCACAACTGAGCTCCCAATTTTGTCTCTCAAATCTGCTTTACTCTTCCTGTAATATTTCCCTCTGATTATAGGTCAACTGCATTCTTTTCAAAGCCCAAACCCCAAACCGTGAAATTATGCATTACTCTTCTCTTTCCGTTATATATCTTGTTCATTAAGTCTTATAGACTATACAGTAAAATATATACACATGATAACATCATATCTACCGCAATGACTTTTTATCATCTTTCACCTGTAATATAACAATAGCCTTCTCACCAGTCACCCTGCTTCAGACATTGCACCCCTTCAGTCTATTTTCCACAATTTAGCCAAAGGGATCTTATTAAAACTTAATGCAAAGCCTGGCTGGTGTGGCTCAGTGGTTGAGCATCGACCCATGCACTGGGAGGTCGCCAGTTCGGTTCCTGATGGGGGCACATGACCAGGTTGTGGGCCAGGTCCCCAGGTGGGGGCATTAGGGGGTGGCCAATTGATGTTCTCTCTCATTGATGTTTCTATCTCTCTCTCCCTCTCCCTTCCTCTCTCTCTCTACAGTCAATAAAGAAAAAAAAAGTAAGAACAACTTAAAGCAAACCAAAAACTTTTTAGTTGGAGAAAATGTTCACTTGCAGAAAATGCTCACATCCTTACCATGGCCACAAATTCCTACAGGATCATCTACCACTGCTTCTTTGATTTCAGTGGTGACTCTGTTCTTATCAATGGGCCACTTTCTGTTTCTCACACACAGTGGGCAAACTGTTGCTAAAGACTGTGCACTCTCTTCCTTTTTTCTGGATCTCACCACCCATCGCTATGCATACGTGTAATTTAATCCCTCAATTCCTTCCTGCCTTTATTTAAATGTCACCTTCAGAGTGGGCCTACCCTGTCCACTCTATTTATATTGTAACCCCACCCTCCAGTCCTTGATTTTCTCCATAACAAGGACCATCAGCTCACCTTCTACACATCTTGTTTCTTTGTTTATTTTCTCACTCCACCAAATAAAATTAATGTTCTACGAGGGAATGAATCTTTCTCGTTTGTTCACCACTGAATCCTTAATACCTAAAGGAAGGACTATCACAAAAAGGGTCCTCAATAAATATGTGTTGAGTGAATAAAGATGGGAATCTAACTTCCAGCAAGTGTCTGAGGAAGTATTACAAGTTTATAGCAATTAAAATATGAATAAAGCACCATTTTGTAAATTATTGTTTTATTTTTATATTATAATACCAGTGCTGATGAGACTAGAATGAATACAGTCTCACACATGGCTATAGGCAGTAGACGTTGATATGACCTCTAAAATTGAAAAGGTCCTGAAGGCTGGAGAAAATAATAAGTACAGACAGGGGGAGGAAGGGCAAAGCCCAATATTGGCAGGCTTTTGACAAGGGACAAAAGTCATTAACTCAGCAGCCTTGAATTATGAAGGGAGCGATGGATTAAGAGCATTGTAGGATGTTTTATCGTCTTTTGGGCAGTGCCATCTCCTTTTCTACATCTGAAGAAAATGTAAAGTAAAATTTATATGATTTATACATGCTTCTGGGTTTGGGGTTTGTGTTACCATCAAATGCTGCACTATGCTAGCCCATGCTTAAAGCTTTGCACATTCTGAGCCATTTAACAAAATGACTGCCCGCCGGTGTGGCTCAGTGGTTGAGCGTCGACCCATGCACCAAGAGGTCGCTGGTTTGATTCCTGGTCAGGGCACATGCCCAGGTTGTGGGCCCAATCCCCAGGTGGGGGGCATGCAGGAGGCAGCCAATCAATGTTCTCTCTCATCGATGTTTCCATCTCTCTTTCTCTCTCCCTTCCTCTCTCTCTAAAATCTATAAAGAAAAAAATTTGTTTCTTAAGAAAAAAAAGACTGGCTCTGAGGAGATGCTACCTGAGTAGAAGCAGTGGCAGCAGCACTCATCACGGCAGCACCATACTTGGAAACAACAACAATAATAATGTGGAAAAGCCTGTTAGCACCTTCAGAATGAAATATCTTAATTTGTTGACTTTTTAATGAAGCCAATAAGTGTTCATGAATCATAAAGAGGTGGAAGTTAGACAGGTATTTAGTGAAAAAAAAACACAGGATAAGCAATCATATATATATTATAGTATATGTATATTATATATCCAAGTCTATGTGTGCATGTGAATGTGTGCATGTGTACATGAGCATGTGTGTAAATACTAGTTGCTTTTTAAATGTTCATTCTTCCCTTCTTTAATAACAGAACCCCCATTTTCCCCTGTCGTATTGATTCTCAGAATGAAGAGTTTACTTCCTAGCTTCATTTGTGGGAAGGTGTAGTCATGTGATTTCCCTTCCTTCCAATAAGGTGTAAGTGAAAATGTTGGCATGACTTCAGAGAAGGCTGTGAAAAGGGAGATGACCAAGATGTGAGGTACCCACTTGTCTTTTTGTCCATCTGCTTTCTTCTGAACTATAATTTGGATGTGATGTCTGTAATTCTGGCAGCCAACTTGGACGTTGAGGTGACCCTAATGATGGGAGTCACAAGTCAGGAAGATGGAGGAGGCATTCCTCATCATCATGGAGTTGCTCTACCAGCCCTGGATTACCTTCCAACATGTTTATACTACCATTATGAAAAGTCCCTGCTACTCACAGCTAAACTAATCTCAGCTTATTACAGTATGATTTTTTTTATTTATTTATTTATTTATTTATTTATTTATTTATTTATTTATTTATTTTTGTTACAGATGTTTCTCCTTTTTTCCCCATTGACTCCCTCCTCCCCATCCCCCAACCCTGTCCCCAGCTTTGTTGTCCATGTCCATCAGTTATGCATACATGCGTATCTGTTCTGTGGTTTATCTCTTCCCTTCTCCTCCACCCCCTTTCTGAGGGTTGTCAGTCTGTACCCTACTTCCACATCTCTGGGTCTACCCTGTTCCTCAGACTGTTATGTTTATTATATTCCACAAATAAGTGAGATCATGTGATATTTGTCTTTCTCTGCTTGGCTTGTTTTGCTTAGGATAATACTCTTCAGGTCCCTCCATGTCGTCTCAAAGGATAAGAGATCTTTCTTTCTTACAGCTGCATAGTACTCCATTGTGTATATTTACCACAGCTTTTTTATCCATTCATCCACTGATGGACACTTGGGCTGTTTCCAGATCTTAGCTATTGTAAATAGTACTGCTATGAACATGGGGGTACATGTATTCTTTCTGATTGGTGTTTCCGGCTTCTTAGGGTATATTCCTAGAAGTGGGATCACTGGGTCAAATGGCAATTCAATTTTTAATTTTTTGAAGTAACACCATAGTGTTTTCCATAGTGGCTGCACCAGTCTGCATTCCCACCAGCAGTGTACTAGAGTCCCCTTTTCTCCACACCCTCGCCAACACTTGTTGTTTGATGATTTGTACAGTATGATTTTAAAAACACAAAAATACCAAATATGAATATGTTAAAAATGACTAGAAAAACGTATTGTACATTTAAATTGATATGTCTATTTCAATATTTTAAAATTCAGATATTTCAAAAAATTGTATGAGAAGAGCACAAATTTTGTGTATAATAAAAAAGTTAAAAATAATTTGGATTCTTTTAATACTAATTCATATGTATTAGCAATGAGACACATGACTATAAAGTTGTCTATTAATTGAGAGATTTTTGACAGGTATTGCTCTGGGCTATAACAATTCCCACAAAATAGTTAAAAATAGTTATTTTATGATGATCAAAGTTAGTAAACACATTTACCATAAAACTGATATGTTAGCAGGCAGACACCATTCATTCAATCTCTGAGGAATTTCTTGATAGTAAATTAGTTACATAAGCTCATTAATTATTTCAAGCTAACCAAAGAAAATTTTATAACAATTAGGTATTGGCTCACCTATAGATATTCTCTGACTACGAAAACGCAATGTAAAAATAGATTTCTGACTCGCTCATTGATTAATTGTGTGAGTAAATGCAAGTGTTAGCTTATTTCCTTGATTTTGGCTTGGGGAACTGAGTGGATAAGGTGACATTAATTAGACTATAGAACATAGGAAAGAAAGGAGGTGTAAACGTGATGAAATATAATGAGTTGGTTGGAAATAATCTATTTAAAGGTATCTGTGCTATTTAAATTAGGGCTGGATAGACTTTAAAATGAACCAGAGACTGGTATTAAAATCCATGAGCATGCAATTCCTGAGGGATATGATGGATGTGACTGGATCGCCTGCAACGCAGATGCAGTCTTTTAAATATCCTGACAGCACTCCCTTGTCTAAATTCAGGAGCATTTTTCATAGTTATTAATTGTTTTATAAAATAATGATTACTTTTTGATTAATGATTATTTTTCAAGTGCCACTTGACAAAGCTTGTGACACTAGCATTTTTTAATGAGATAAATCTAGCGTCTACTATTTGCCTTTAGGGTTTTGAAAACAGAACTAGACATCAAGTATTTTTTTTTAAATAATGCAGCTAGTCCTCTGTTTTCCCCCAGTTGTTAAGGACAACTGACTTACATCCGAGAAAACTGCCACTCAAATAAATATCTTTCAGATTATGACTAGAGTTTTTCAAACCTTAAAAACTAGGCACATGAAACAAATACGTCCTGATAATCTAATGTTCAAGTGAATGTAATACAGTCATGAAAAAAATCTTTATGATAGTTAAAAATAACAAGAATTCCTGTGTTATGTATGACGGGCAGAATTCTAAGATGTTTCCCTTATGCTCACTCCCTGGCGTATACACTCTTGTTAACCCTCCCCTTGAGATCAATTAAAACTTGTAACTTGCTTTTAATCAATAGCATGTGGCAAGGGTAAAAGATTTTGCATATGCTTAGATGCTTAAATATTTGACTTTGACTTAATAGAAAGAGGGCATGACTTAGTATTCTGGGGGAATGACCAGTCAGGTGAGTCCTTTAAAAGAAGGTCCAAGCTCTCCTTAAAGTTAGACACTCGAAGTAGCAGAGACCCTCTCTCTCCATTGCTGGCTTTGAAGAAGTAAACTGTCTGGATTGTATGGCAGTGAGAAAATGCATTTTACCAACAACTTGAGGAAGCTTAGAAGTGGTTCTTCCCTAGTTAAGCCTCCAAATGAGAACTCAACATAGCCAAACATTGTATTGGAGCTTTATGAAACCAGCAGAGGACCCAGGTAAGATTTGCCAGAATAAACCATGGAAACTGTTAAGATAATATGTCTGTATTGTTTTAAGATACCAAGTTTATGGTAATATCACAGCAATAGAAAATTAATACAGAATATTTAGATTAAAAAGTGGATAATCAAACTGATGTGGACTATGCTTATAATTGCTTTAAAAAATAAACTAAAACTATACATAATGCTTCACAGAATTCTGAATCCAATAATGTTGGGCTAAATAATACAATCCCTTTCACTGAGGATAATATGAAAAGCTGAATGAAATACTAATAAAAACCTCTTTAAAAAATCTCCATCAAGTTAACAAGGCAGTGAAGTGTACCAGATTAAATTTTAGGAAACAGAAAATCATACAGAGATAAGCCTATTTCTCCAAAACAATGTTGTCCTGAGAATCTTTTCTGATCACAGAAACAGAGACTTTCTGACAGACCTGTGGTGCTGTACATGACCTCAGGAGCCATGAAGAAAATGTTTTCATTAGTGTTATTTGTAAGAACTCCAAAGGGAAAACAACCCAGTTGTTCATCCACAGTCAAATAAAAATATGAATTGGGTTACATTTTAAAAAGAGAATACTATAAAGCAATGAAAATAAATGCTACTGCAAGGAGCAACATATTGTTTACAAGCATAATACTGGCAAAAGAAAGCCACATATTAGTAAACACAATGGACTTTCTATATACATTTGAAAAACGAGGGACATATTCAAAAATTGATAAAACCATAAAGAAAAGCAAGAAAGTTATTCACATAAAATGTTTATGTTTATTTATGCACAATCCCTATTTGGATGTCGATATTATGCATTATTCAATTATGCATGATACCTATTAGTCATTAACCCATATTTATGGATTATGCTTATTTTTCAGGGGATGGGAAAAATGTGGTCTCCACATGACACATAGGGCATCTGGGGTTATTGGCATGTTCAACTCTTAACTGAGGAACATCATTTTATAGTTACTCATTTACTGTACTTGCATGTGGTATGCACTTTTCAGTATGAATGATTTCACAAGAAATTGGTTTAAAACGCTTCAAATATTAAAAAGTAGTCAACTATCTTGTGATTAACAATAGTCTTTATTCAAGTACTTCTGTTTTAGGCCAAGTAGTTAGAACTAAGGCAACAGAGTGTCCTAGGACTGGAGGGCTGTGCTCGAAAGATACAGTCCAAATATAGCCTATTCCATTCATGCGAGTTCCATTGCTTGGTGAGCTCCTAGAGAGTAGAAGCTCGTTTTATGTGCCCTTTGGAGAAGCCAGAAGGTTTAAGAATTTATTCAGGTGTTGTCACATGAGTACATGATATTACCACTATTATTATTACTAAAGTTAGTACTATTAATACTCTGATTACCATATATTGATTTTTTCTGTGTCAAAAATTGTGCTCATCTTGTGAGGTATTTTATTTTCTTACAGTCCCTAATCTCTTAATATATTCTACTGCTCACACTATCCCTTGGTCACTTACTTATAACTTTGCCATCTACTATTCAAGGGGTAGACAGAACATAAAAAGAAAATTCAAAGAGAAATAAAGAAAAGTTCACTGTTACCTCATGAATTTCTAGAGGCCTATGTCTTGAAAAAAAAATGTTTAAGTTTTCCTATAACCCCTAGTTTATTGTTGCTTTTTGTTTTGCATTCCTTTTTCTCAATCACAGTGGAGGATGACACAAATATTCTGCCTAGGGAAAGAGAATCAAGACAAATGCATACATAGGGACAGCACCTCCAAGGTGAAGACAAAGGGAAATCAGTAGTTAAACCCTCATAGTTTCCAGGAGTTGAGGAGCGCTGTCCTACACTTTCTGTCTGGATCTCTGAGAGACACTTTTTTTTTTTTTCATGAAAGTTCTGTTAGTGATCATGGCATGGGAGATATAAAAAGGCTAAGCAGCCCGGCCAGTGTGGCTCAGTGGCTTAGCGTCGACCCATGCACCAGGAAGTCACCAGTTCGATTCCCGGTCAGGGCACATGCCCAGGTTGTGGGCCTGATCCCCAGTGGAAGGCATGCAGGAGGCGGCCAATCCATGTTCTCTCTCATCGATGTTTCTCTCCCTCTCTCCCTCTCCCTTCCTCTCTCTCTCTAATATCAATAAAGAAAAAAAAGGCTATGCATCAGAGATAAATTAGGCATCAAATAGTGTTCCTAAGCAGCATAAAAGAGCCTGGGGTGGAGGGAGAAGGGAGAGAGAAGGGAGGAAGAAAGCAGAGAGAAGGTGAGAGCTGACAAATATACAGAATCTAAATGAGAGGGTTCATGGGCAAACAAAACTACAGAGATCGCTGGGAATAAAACTTTGAATCAGATACAAATATGGAGGTTTGCTAGTATCTGAGAATCAGCTGGGATGATGTATACAGGAAACTACCATGCCAGTGTGGACCAATATCAAAGACACGGCCCTATCTGATACAAAACTTACTTGGCACTCTGGAGAAAGGGCTGAAATGAATAAAAATGAGATGGAATTAGGATAAAACACAGAAATGTAGAGCTTTTGATTTATATAAAACATTAACTCCTTTTCAAGAGTATCGGGATTAAAGCATTTCTTCTGCACATGTACACGCAGGTTTGTTTATGTGTATAATATATCAAATAACATTCACAATGACATTATGATGTAAATATTATTATAATAATTTTAAAACTTAGAAACAAAAAGATTTAAGTAAATCATCAAGAGTTACAGTACTTTAAAAAAAGTATGGCTACAATTCCAAATATGATTACAACAACATACATGAGAGTACGTGGTTCATAAAATAACACAATCTAATATTGTTTAATAATGTGATCTAGTCCAGCTGGTGTGGCTCAGTGGTTGAGCATTGACCCATACTCCAAGAGGTGGCCAGTTCAATTCCCCATCAGGGCACATGCCCAGGTTGTGGGTCTGATCCCCCAGGCAGCTAATCAATGTTCTCTCTCATTGATATTTCTATCTCTCACTCCCTCTCACTTCCTCTCTCTCTAAAATCAATAAAGGAAAAAAAAATTAAATAATGTGATCTAGGTTATATATCCTGGATTCATTAATTGGGATTTGTCATAGATCTTTTTTTTTTTCTAAATATTTTTTTCTTAATTGATTTTAGGTAGTGAGAGGAAGGGAGAGAGAGATAGAAACATCAATGAGAGAGAACATTGATTGGCCACCTCCGGCATGCCCCCCATTGGGGATTTGGCCCACAACCTGAGCATGTACTCTGACTGGGAACAGAACCAGCAACCTCTTGTTGCATGGGTCAACACTCAGCCACTGAGCCACACCAGCTGGGCTGTCATAGATATTTTGAAAGACAACTTGGAGAGTTGTCTATATTAGTGTTTTTGAGATTAAGTCAGCATTAGGTAAACATCAGGTAGTTTCACAGTTTATCACTTGAATCAACTTGCTAATGATGTGATGATTTTAAATTACGTGATATGCCTTAAAAGGGAGCTTTTCTATTTTATATTGATCTTTCCTTATCATCAATAATATAATGAGAAAAATAGCACAAAAATACATAGCGTTTTTTTCTTCTTCTTATAAATAATAAGAAATTCTATCAAGGTGGATTGAAGAACAGGTACTATGGGAATCTGATCAACCTGCTCATGCAGTTTATTTACATCTTCTGGAAATTCTTGGGTTAAGTTCAGATATACTATGATTTGGGGATGAACTATCTTTCCCACAAGAGAGCCAAGGGTAGAGCATTTGCTAGTAAGTCTGCAACCCTTACAATGGTAACCTGGACTTGGTCCTCAGCCATATCTCCCCTGAGCCTGCAAGAGTGGATACATTCCTTCACAGGTGTTATCCTTCTAACAAGCTCTAAGAGAGCTTGTTAATGTAATCTATAATTACCAGACTTCCCAGGCAGAGAGAAAGATGATGAAGAATTAATCTACTTCCTTACACTACATACAAATAATAACTCATAAACCTAAATGTAAGACCTAAAACTATCAAACTCTTAAATGAAAACACACAGGTAAATTTTTGTGGCCTTCAATTAGAAAATTAAGTGGGTGAATTGTATGGCATGTGAATCTCAATAAAGATGTTAAAAAATAATAATACACAAAAATTTAAAAAAAATAAACAGAAAAGTAAAATTCTACCAAAACAGAGGAAAAAATGTTTAAATGCTGTATGGTTGTTGTTTGAAAAGTAGCAAAATAACTGATTTAGTTTTCCTATAATAAATTAAGAATATTGCTATATTAGAAATAAAATAAGAAGAAACCGAAAAGCTAACACAGGAGAGAAAAAACAAAACATAACAAAACACAAAAGAATCATTTAAAAAGCTCTTGATTAGCTCAAGGGAAAAATATTCAACCAAAAAGGAGACAAGAGATAAAAAAGAAAAAAATGTATATATAATAAATACACTAGAGAAAGATGAAACAAATACTAATATAGTATATTTAATCCAAAAGCTATCTGTATTTACATGAAGTTTAAATGCAGTAAATGCTTTGTTATGGGTTGAATTGTGTCCCTCCAGAATTCAAAAGTTGAAGTCCTAATCCCCATACCTCTGACTGTAGCCTTATTTAGATATAGGGTCATCGTAGACATAATTAGTTAAAAATGAGGTCACACAGGAGTAGAATGGGCTCTGAATCCAATATAACTGACGTCTGTATACAAAGGGGAAATCTGGAAACAGATACAAGGGAGAACACTAAATGAAGATGAAGACAGATCAGGAAGATGATTTTACAAGCCAAAGAACATCGAAGATTGCCAGAAAACCAATAGAAGCTAAGCAAGAGGCATAGAACAGATTCTGAGTCACAGTCCTCAGAACAAAACAACGCTGCCAGCACCTAGATCTCAGAGCTGTGTCCTCTAGAATTGTGAGACAATACATTTCTGTTATTTAAGCTACCCAGTTTGTGGTACTTGGTAGGTATTTTGTCACAGAAGCCCTAGCAAACTAATATATATTCCAATTAAAACAAAAAATGTGTTAAACTAGATTAAATATTTAAACTTTGTGTCGCTTACAGGAGATATGTATATAATATATACATATACATGCTAAAAAGAGAAGATGAAAAAAACTTTTCATAAGCAAATGCTAAAAAAGAAAGCAAGAATAGCTATATTCATATTAGAAAACATAAACTTTTAGTCAAAAAGCATTACTAGAGAAAAATACACTTCCACAGGACAATATACAAATTATAAAATTGTATGACTTTTTTCTTTTTACCAATAAAACCTCAAAATGTATGGAGCAATATAAATAAAGCAATAATCATCATGTATGATTTAATACTCTACCTTCTTATACATGACAGAATAAACACAGAAAATAATCAGTAAAAATATAGAATAGTGGAACACATAATTAGTTGCTCTAATAAACATTATACCAACACATATATTACACTGTGTGCATCAATTGTAAAACACAGAATATATTTTTTAAAATTCAAACATTCTTTGAATTAAAACAAGTGTATAGAAAATTCAAAAGATTGTAATTATTGAGAATAATTTTTTAGACCACAGTGCAATTAAGCTAGAAATTAATAAGAAAAACATATTTATAAAATATTCATAAATATGGAAATTGACCAGTAACTCTAAATAACCCGTGGGTCAAAGAGAACTAATAATGAAAATCAGAAAGTACTTTAAATTAAATGATAATAGAAACTCTACATGTCAAACCTTGTGGGATACAGCTAAAATCATAAAGAGGTAAATGTTTAATAGACAGAAATATTTTGGAAAAGAAAACTAAAAAGCAACGACTAATCATCACATTAAACACTGACATCACATAAAATGATAACATGTTTTAAAAGGTACAGCAGAGTAAGCCTAAGGAAATTTTAAAAACAGAAGAAAATAATACAGACAAAGGCAGAAGTTATTGAAATAGAAAATAAATATATAATAGAAGGAAAGATCTACAAACAGCAAATAGTATTTAAAATAACTATTAAAAGTCATTACCCACTATCAGGACTGATAATGGCAAGGAAAAGGGACTTCATTAGATATAATAAAGGCACTTAATGAAAATATATGAAGCTATTAAAACAACTAGAACCGTACATTTGAAAATGTACACAGTATGGACAAATTTTTATGAAAGTATAATTACCAAGTCTGGCACGAAAAAAAAAGTGTAAAATTTGAATATTCCAATCATTAAAGTAAAGGCACAGATGGTTTCACTGATTAATACTTCTAAACAAGTAAAGAAGGAATAATAGCAATCTTACAAATCTTTCAGACAATAAAAGCAGATAAGACACTCAACGTCTATTATGAAGTCACCACATTACTACTAAAAGATGAGAATGTTATAAGAAAATTAGGAACTACTCTTAGTAAGGAATACAGGCACCAACATTCTTCACACATTATATTAAACTGAGTATAGTCATATAAAATAAAAATACATAATGATGAATTTGGATGGATTTCAAGAATCTTTTTTAGCCTTTCAAAATCAGTCAGTGTAATTCTTAACAGAGCAAAGGAGAAAAAAACAACTGTGATCATTTTAATAGAAAGAGTAAAAAACTGATGAAATTCAACATCTATTCTGACTTAAACAAAATAAAATAAAACTTTTCTAGACTAGGAATAGAATGGAAAGTACTTAACCTGATAAATGTTATCCAAAAAATATTATTCTTCATGATTATATACTGAATGCTTTCTGTCTGAGAAAGTAACAAAATGAGGGTATCCAATGTCACCACTTCTCTTTAGCAATGTACTGGATGTTCCAGACAGTGAAACAAACAAGAACATAAATAAAAGGTATAAATAATAGAAAGGAAGTAATAAAACTGTTATTACTTACAACTGATAATATACAAAGAAAAGTTAAAGCTACAGATAAAAATATACCCTTGAAAATAGCAGCAAAAAAGTCAAATACCTAAGATTATATTTAGGAAAACAATGTAACAAAATATATAAATAAAATAAAATATTGAATAAAAATAAACTAAATAAAACGCTAGAACACTCAATAATCTAAAAATGCCATTGATTAAAAATCCAAACCAAATCACAAGATGTGTGGATTTTTTCTACCACAAAGCATGATATATTATAAAACTACAATATTTAAAGCAATATGGCTTTGTGCACTTTAAAGAGAGTGTAGAGGCAACTGTCTAGAAGGTATTTGCTACACATACAATAATAAAGAATTCATGTCGAATTATGTAAATAATTCCTATATAGCAATAAGAAAAATCAAAACCAATAAAATATACAAAAGATCTGAATAATCATTTTACTAATGGTAATTCATTAAAGGCCAATATACATATAAAGCAGAATTCTGCTTTATTAATCATCAAGGAAATGCAGAGTAAAATTCCAATGTGTTATGACTACATATATGCATATCTATTAATGACCATAAAAAAAAAAAAAAAAAGGTACTGCCAATTCTAAGCATGATTAGAATATAGAGCAGTGGACACTCTCATACCCTGTTGGTAAATTGCTCAATCACTGTTCAGATTTTCCACTTAATGTGGAGCATACATGTATATATACTATTACCCAGCCTCTGCACACATGACATATATCCAACACTAATGCATGCTGATAGGCACTAAGACCTACATGTTGCAATGTTTATATAATATTAGATGTGATAGTTTATATAATATTATATGTGATAGTAAAAAAACCAGAAGAAACTCAAATGTCCATAAATTGTGGGTATTTATATATTCAACAGTACACAAGAAGAAAAATGAATTGATCCACTTGTAAGACTCAAGATGTGAATGAATCCCACAGGCATAATGTTGGGAATAAAAAGATCACATAAAAAATACTGCATGATTCTACTACATAAAGTACAAAACCAGGAAAAAATAAATCATGATGTGAAAGTCAAGAAAGTGATTACTTTTGAAGAGAAAGGATGGGTTACTGGCTGGGCAGGGTGTGAGGGGAGTTTCTGGGGTGTCAGCAATGGTCTTTTTTTTTTTTAACAAGATTGTGTTTACACAAATAATTGAGCTGTACATTTATATTTTGCAGTCTTTTGGTTATTGTACTTCTTTCAATAAAATTTTAAAATAAAACTAATTCACATGAGAACTGTGGTAGCCTTTTATCCACCAACAAGAGTATGTTGATCACTAATACAATCCAAGTATTCTGTCAGACGTTGGAATTACAGAGATGAATGGAACAAGGTCCCTTTCTCAGACAGTGCCAGGAAAAATAAAAAACATACAAACTTTCATTAAAAATGCAGTGCAGAAATTGCCAAAAAACATTGGTTAGAACCTTGCTGCTCAAAGAGTGTTATGTGCAATTTGGACATCAATATAGCAGTGGACTCTAATCAGTGGAATAAAACAGGAACCTAGGAGTCAATGCTGATAATACTGATACAAATAAATAAATATATGAACAACTGGGGAAGAAGAAAATGGTGTTCTTTTTTTTTTTTAATCCTCACCTGAGGACACTTTTTCATTTTTTTTTGTTCAGATAGAGTAGGAGGGAGAGAGAAGAAGAGAGAGAGAGAGAGAAACATCGATGTGAAAGGGCCACATCGAGTGGCTGCCACCCGCACAACCAACCAGGGCTGGGGACAAACTGCAACCGAAGTACATGCCCTTAGCAGGAACCGAACCCGGGTCTCTCTGGACCACAGGCCGACGCTCTAACCGCTGAGCCAAACCAGCCAGGGTGAAAATGGTGTTCTTTATAGTAGTAGATGGCAACTCATAAATGTAGAAATAATAACAGAGCTAGAAAAATCACCACTTGGCAAATATCATGGTAATAACTGATCCAGGCCCATAATCATTTGGTGTTAAAATAGTCAGTGAGCCCTGGCCAGTTTGGCTCAGCAGTTGGAGCCTCGGCCTGTGGACCAGAGAGTCCTGGGTTCGGTTCCCGCTAAGGGCATGTAACTTGGTTGCAGTTTGTCCCTGGCCCAGTTGGGGTCGTGTGGGTGGCAACCACTCGATGTGTCTCTCTCACATCTATGTTTCTATCTCTCTCTTCCTCCCTCTCTCCCTCCTGCTCTGTCTGAGGATAAATGCAAGGGTGTCCTCGGGTGAGGATAAAAAAAAAAAAAAATAGTCAGTGAAAGTTTGATTTAAAAAATAGCATATTTCCACAGTGTCAAAATATCCCCTCACAAAAATTAGTAATTTAAAAGAGATATGGAATAACTTTATAGAAAAGAAACCAGTGAGACAACGTATTAAACATCTGTAGCAATCAACATCATTCTACAGAACCATTCTAAGTTAAAAGAGACCTGAAAACGAAATGCAACATGGATTGGACCCTAAACAAGAATTATTTTCTTCTACAAAGAACAGCATTGAGATATTTGGCTTTAAACCCCTCTTTAAAAGTGAATTATTTAAGCCTGGCCAGTGTGGCTCAGTGGACTGAGCATCGTCCCATGGACTGAGAGGTCCCTGTTCTATACCTGGTCAGGGCACATGCCCAGGTTTTGGGTTCCATCCCCTGTAGGGGGAGTGCAGGAGGCAGCCGATCAATGTTTCTGTATCACATCAATCTTTCTGTCTCTCTCTCTCCCTCCTCCTCTCCCTCTAAAAATTCAATAAAAACATATTTAAAAAAAAAAAAGTGAATTATTTAATAAAAAAGTGAATTATTTCTCCTTAAATGTATTTTGATATAAAAATTCAGGGATTTCACTTTGTAATGGATGTCTGTTGCTTTTGTTGCCAAGATTCCATCCTCCTTCACCTGCTAAAAAACTCAGACATCTGTGGAGAACTGCCTCTGTCTCTCCAGGTGGTTCTGGGAAATGAGGAGTCACAGTAGTTCTCTGCCTGCCAGCCCGGGACACGGGCAGGCAAATGAGCCAAACTAGGCCATTCTGGGTCATTTGCCTTTGTTATTCAATCTTGGATGAAAATGGAAAGAAAACTCTCTCCTTCCTCATTTAATTTTTAAAGAGCAATTTCAGCAACTTTGTTAAATATAACAGAAAACAAACAAAAAATATGAAATCAGTTAACATTTCGCCAAATACATTTAATACTAAAAAATAATAGCATCACCCAGCTGGTGTAGCTCAGTGGATTGAGCATCGTCCCGTGGACTGAGAGGTCCCGTTCCATTCCCAGTCAGGGCACATGCCTGGGTTGTGGGCTTGATCCCCAGTAGGGACATGCAGGAGGCAGCCGATTGATTTTTCTCTCTTGCATCGATGTTTCTCTCTCTCTCTTCCTTCCTCTCTCTCTAAAAAACATCAATAAAAACACATTTTAAAAGTGTCTACACAGCAAAGGAAACAAGCCTCAGAATGGAAAAGGAACCCACAATATGGGAGAGCATAATTGCCAACAATACATCAGATAAGGGGTTAATTTCCAAAATATATAGAGTATTCACACAACTCAACTAAAGAAAGACAAACAATACAATTAAAAAATGGGCAGAGGACCTAAGTAGACACCTCTCCAAACAGGATATACAAATGGCCAAGAGACATATGAAAAAATGCTCAATGTCACTAATCATCAGAGAGATGCAAATTAAAATGACTATGAGGTATCACCTCACATTTGTTGGCTGCCATCAACAAATCATCAAACAGCAAGTGCTGACGAGAGTGTGGAGAAAAATGCAGACTGGTGCAGCCACTATGGAAGACAATATGGTGTTTCCTAAAAAAAATAAAAATCGAACTGCCATTTGACCCAGTGATCCCACTTCTAGGAATATATCCTAAGAAGCCTGAAACACCAATCAGAAAGAATATATGTACCCCCATGTTCATAGCAGTACTATTTACAATTGTTAAGATCTGGAAACAGCCCAAGTGTCCATCAGTAGATGAGTGAATAAAGAAGCTGTGGTACATATACACAATGGAACACTATGCAGCTGTAAGAAAGAAAGATCTTTTATCCTCTGAGACAACATGGAGGGACCTGGAGAGTGTTATACTGAGTGAAATAAGCCAGTCAGAGAAAGACAAATATCACATGATCTCACTTATTTGTGGAATATAATGAACAAAATAAGCAGATGAACAAAATAGACCCAGAGACATAGAAGTGGGGTACAGACTGACAAACGGGGGGTGACGGGATCAGGAGGAGGGTGTCATTCGGGGAAAAAGGAGAAATATCTGCAACAAAAATAATCAATACAAAAAAATAGCAGCAACAACAATAGCTAGTATTTACTGAGTGGTTACCATGTGCCAGGTATTTCTGTTTATCTAGGAATAGGTGTAAAAGAATATACTAAAAAAACAAAGCTATTAAGATTAGAAAAGAAAGAAAAATATCACACTTTTACTTTCTAAAACCCTGCAGCACTTGAAATATTTATAATTATTTTATAAATAAAACAAAGGCCATGAAAGCAAGTTTTTGTTGTTCATTCCTGTCTGTATGAAGCATACAAGGATTTTTTTATCCTGTAAATCCTAGGTACCTTATTATGCCTTTAACTTTCCTGGGTTTTTTATGTTTTTGTTTTTGTTTTGTTTGTTTTCTGGCCTGCAGCAGGGATGCTGGGCTTTATTTTATTTTTCTTTCTAGATAGCTGGCATTGTGTTGAGGTGAGGCAGGCCGTGACAGCTGTCTGGACTCAGTCCTGGCGTCAGCTCTGGAATACTTGGACAAGACTGAGGCAGAAGGATGCATTATGGTTACGCCATCAGGGTGCAGAACCCATGCATCTCTGTCTGACGGTGACCACAGGAAGCTGGCTCTGAAATCCAGCGTGGAAAGTAGGGTAGAGTGACTGATCACTGATTAGTTATACTGTAAAAGAGGCTTGGCATAAATAAGAGGACAGAGATGCTTTTGATATGTTGAAAACAGTGAGGGGGTGTTAATGTTTAATAGTAATAAAAATGGTGTAATATTTGTTAAGATATTATTGGAGATAAACTCAGACAAACGTTAGAACCGCTTCTTTTCTTTTAGGTATTTTCTGCCGGGATGGCCTCCAATTTCTATATATCTGGATTGTGTTTTTTGTTGTTGTTGTTGTTTTTTTAATTAACCCTCACCCAAGGATATTTTTTCTATTTACGTTCATATATAGTGGGAGGGAGAGAGAGGGAGAGAAAGGCAGTGAGAAACATCGACGTGAGAGGGACACATCCACTGGTTGCCTCCCGCACAACCCCAAGCAGGGCCGAACCACAACCGAGGTACATGCCCTTGGCCAGAATCGAACCCGTGACTCATTGGTCCAAGGGCCGATGTTCTACTGCTGAGCCAAACCGGCCAGGGCAAATTTCTATATATCTGAATAATGCTTTAATATTTTCTGTCTTGAGTGTGACATCTCTTTTTGAATAAGTTTTCCTGAATTTGAACCCATGTATAGCACTCCGCAAATAGGGATGTAGTTGGGCAGGCATGGTGATTGCTGAACACATGCCCCTCTGTGAAACACAGCAGGCCTCTGTGCTGTGTGGCCTGAGAAAGGAAGGAGTTCGGCCACTGTCTGCTTGTTTTATGAAAGCTGGAAATATGACCTCACCAATCATTAGGGTTAATAGTGGACTTTCCTCATGAGGTTACTTCTATTAAACACTCCTCCTCCCTCCCAAATGGACGCAAATGGATGTGGTTTTACCTACAGACTTGTACTTGGAGGGAGTCGAATTTGATGGAAAGATACTTGGAAAGTTAATACAACTTTGGGGCTAATAAAATCATTTGGAACCGCTGTCTGTATCAAGTTAGCCCTAAATATAATGTCATTTCTCATGACTTATAGCTGATAGTTTTCTAATCCAATGGTGTGCTGCAGCTGGCTCACCCTGACTCGTGAGAGACACTGTTGTTAAATTTTCAGGAATTTTTGAGCTACTTTCCCTCCCATGGTACTTTGAAATTGGCACTGGTAGGAATAATTACATTACAGAAATTCACAAATGCTACAAATTGGGGCTTCTCCCTGAACTGCTGGCCAGCTAGTATACATTTGCTATTGTTCAACAGCCTGCTAGCTAAATGGTCTTTGTCTCAATTTACATCATCAATTTACATCATCACTAAGACCACAGGGACCATTGCTCTAGCACAGACGTTGTACAGGAGGCCTAGAAGGAGAACTGGGAAGAATAGTGTTAGGGAGGTGAGCAGCCGAAAGCGCAAAGAGGAGTAAACCCTGTGAAATGCCTGGCGAGTCCATAAGACTGTGACTGAGATTCAGGCACTGAAGTCTGAGGTTAACAGTTCATTAATTTTTGTGTAGTGGTCCACAGAAAAAGTTTGCAGTGGATTGAGGAGAACGTGGGAGGCTAGGAAGTGTAAATGAGGGTTTCTTTGAAGTCACTGGAAAAGTCGGGCTTTGAAGAGGAGACTGAAAGGAGAAAGATTAGAGAACCATGTAGGATCAAAGGAAGAATTTTTACTTTGTTGTTTTGTTTCATTTTGTTTTTAGCATATTCCAAACCCATACTAATCTAAGGAAAAGATCTAAAGGAGAAAGAATGAATTGATGACAGAAAAAGTATCTATAAGCAAGCAATGCCTCTCTAACATCAAGAGGGGATAAAGTCCAGAGCATAATCTGATCAGGAGGCAGAAAATAAAGGAAGCAGAATGACATAAAGTCTGCTCATCAGGAAGGTGAGAGGTGTGCGAATAGTGGCCTTTTTCTTAAAAAAGAGGTGACCCATTCTGCTGACCTTGTCCAAAGGACGTTTGGGGTGGTTGAAGCTTGTGGGGAGTGGAAAAGGTTTAGAAAAATCTTGAGGTGAGTGAGCAAGGACTCTGCCTGGGGAACAGCTAAAGTAATACCAACACAGTGAAGTTTGAAACAAATCTCAGAATGACACCTCTCAACATAAAAATATTTGCAAATACACATTTGTAAGATAAAGGTAAACTTTCTTTAAAACCTTCTTCAGATGTGGCTCTAACCTGTTGTTTTATTGCCATCATCTCCAGACTCCTTGCTGAGGCTGCGTTCGAGTCACCCTGGCTGGCTTGTTCTTTGAACAATCATAGACTCTTTCATTTCAGTTCCAGGGGAAATATCCCTTTTCCCTTCTCCTGCCTCACTCATTCTCAAGTTTCAAGTTTCAGTTTAAATGTCCTCCTCCACAAGGTCTTCACTGATATTCCTATGGAGCATAAATTGCTATCTACTTCATCTTCTAATAACACTCTTGCCAAGAACTTATAGGACTTCATAATGATTTATTTTCATACTTGTGTTTCTTTTCCCATTTTGAAGTGAACAAGTATAGGGAATGTGTCATGCATTTTTTTTTATCCTCACCTGAGGACACTTTTTTTTTTTCCATTTATCTTCAGATAGAGCGAGAGGGAGAGAGGGAGGAAGAGAGAGAGAAAGAGAAAGACACCCACACGAGTGGTTGCCACCCACACAACCCCAACTAGGGCCGGGGACAAACTGCAACCGAGGTAAGTGCCCTTAGTGGGAACCGAACCCAGGACTCTGGTCCGCGAGCCGACTCTCCAACCGCTGAGCCAAACCGGCCGGGGCTCTTATGCATTTTTGTATCACAATACCCAGTATAGGTTTTACCACAGTGCTTACCATGTGGGATGTATAAAAGAAACATGTTTAATAAATTTAAGAATGAAAGAATGAATGGATTAATTGCACTCATTTAAAAATCAGAATTATAAATAGCAGCATCAGCAAGTATAAATAACATTTCCTGAAGGTGCAAAAATGAATAGTGTATGGACCGCCAAAGCAGAATCTATAGAAAGATGGTTTCTGGGAGTTGTATAACTCTAGCTAAGTATTTTCTAAGTATTTTACTGTGTAGATAAAATGAATGGCATCCATCTCTTTCTGTTTCCAGGGTAATAGTATAATTAAATTAGTTTAAATTGTGGGCTAAATTTCATGGGCTTTATCAAAATATGACTCTGTCACTGAACAGCTGTAGAACTTTGAGCATTCAAACGTGTTCAATAAATGGTTCAGAAAACAAAAGTTTGAAATGCTGGCATGAAAGGTTGGACACACTTCCCCTGGTTCTTTCTCCTATTTCTGCCCACTAGGGTGTTCGCTCCTTGAAGGAAAGTGCCATGTATTATCTACATTTAAATTTCCACACGAAGCACAATGCCTAATAAGTAACATATAATCAAGGACTATCTGTTAAATGCATGAATCCACCAGTTAAAACCACACATTCAGTGTATACATTTTGATCATGTATTTGCAAAAGAATGATTCTTCTGTTTATTGACTAGACCAGTAATTTCACAAAGACAATTTGCTCTGTTTGCTACAAGAAGAACCAGGTGAAAGGGAGAGTTTCTTGATCCAAATATACCACATCCCTCTCCTGTGAAGACTACTGAGTTTTAACTTTTCACTGATGATAAATTACATTTTCAATTTCTATGTTAATATAACAATCTGAATCTAATACAGTCATGAAGGGCAACAACCTTTACAGCACAATGTTTCTGAAATACTTCCAAAATAAAATAGTTGAGACTTTAAGTTGTATGAGGTTTCTACACACTAAGAAAAAGAGTCTAGAGTGATACATAATTTCACAAAATAAATTTTTATTTGTTATATCCTAAGAGAACAGGTTTTTTTTTGGTAAAAAAAAACAAACAAAAAAAATCTGTTTGACTGAACTCTGGGTTGTTATAGGTAAATCAAAAATGTATTTTAGCCAGTAGGTCTCATTAAACATTTATAGAAATGTATATTCAGCTTGCTAACAGTAGTCATCAAGAGGTTTCTTAGTGGACAATCATCCTTTTGCAGTTACATTTTTCAAAGTAGAAATGTGCATACACTGCTAAGTGCTTAAAATATTCAGTTCTTTTAACAGACCAGAAAAACACCCCGTATCTAGGACATCCTTGCACAACTGTACAAAAGAAAATTGTTCTCAAGTGTTGCCCTAGGCTTGGAATAGAAAGATAATATAAGGAAGAGTTATGCCAACCTAAAGTGTAGCTAGATAAGTTCAGTGGTATTAAAATATCATACATACCAACTTACCAAACAGGGGGGCTCATTATCTACTTCCAAATATATTATCTCATCATTCTACTGCTCAAAAACCTCCCATGTTTCCTGGTTTATTACAGAATAAATCTGCACTCAGCATGATATCCAAGGCTTTCACAATCTGTCCATAATATTTTGTGTGAATTATATCCTACTATATAATTTTACTTGCCCTACATTTCAGCCAAATCAGCTTTTGGTCATGTCTTTGATCACCCTGACATCTCCATCTGGAATATCGTTCCCTCAAATTTTTACCCATCAAAATTCCATTAATTCTAAGAGTGCCAGCTGAAATGTGTTTTCCTCCATGAACCTTTCAAGATCACTGGGTTTAAATACATACTTTTGGGCGGTTTAAAAAAAAATGGGTTTGTCTTTCACCTGGAGCAAATAATTAATTCATGTCTAGAATTAAGGATCCTCACAGACAGACAATTCATATGACAGATACTTGATGAGTAATGTTATATGTGAAATGGTGTTTTATGGAATGGAGATGTGAAGAGTCTAAGGGCATCGAAGGTAAAACAACGTGATAATCAGACTCACTTCCGCAAACCAACTCCCTTTGATTATCTCTATTAAAACAACAAACAGTCAGAAACAATCAAAAGGGAACTACCTCATCTTCCAATACATAAACTACACACCCACAGTCTACTTATATAGTATATTCATTCCTTGTTTCTTCTTCCAATGACACTGATTCCTCAAAGACCAACCTCTGGAGCTCTGGATTATAAATTTTCTTCCCTTCTACCTTCTCAAGGACATAATTTTAGTAGTTAATCCTTTTTATTTCATTAGCAATGTTTCTATCTCTCTATTAGGTCATAGGTCATAGGTTCTAGTGTTTCCTTATTAAAAACAAACAAAAACTCATTTCATCCTGGACCAGTCACTTTACTCCTTCACACCTTATTTTCTTCCCCTCATGTGAAAGGAAGATGATAATGGTGCATAAAGCATTTGGTTGCCATGAGGATTACATAGGTGTTCTAAAATAGTGCAAAATGCTTACAACACTAATTGGTTCAGAATAAGGATGCTCAATCATAACTGCTGCTGTCACCCCTGTTGTCACTATTACCACAGCTCTTCTGTCTGCCATTCCTCTACCTGATACCTACTGCTGTCCCTCCAGGATCCAGGAGAATCTGTGAGCTTCTGTAGTTCATCTACACTCTTTACTCAGAGTTAGCTCACCATTCCCCATGGTTTAAATAATTTCTGTAAGGTTATTACTCACTCAAGTAAATTTCTGGTCCTGACTTCCATTCTGAGTTCCAGACCATTATACATACTTGCTTCTTGAACATATGAACATTTAGATGTTTATAAGTATCTCAAATACTACATATCAAAAACGGAGGCCTGATTTAACCCAACAACCCCATTTTCCCCATTTCAGGTGCTAAAAAGTTCACTGAAGAGTCATTATTGTATTATTATCTTTTCTATGCCTCAACATCCAATTCATTGGAAAATCTTACCAATCTGAAGCCAAATGTATCCTAAATACATACACTTATCTTTGTATCTATTCTCACTTGCCAAGAACAAGATGCCATTATCATTTGATTGAAAAGTTGTTAATTCCCTACTAACTAGTCTTTTTGCTGTCTAGATCGACATTCTACTTATTGTATCTAGAATAGAGCTGAGCACAATTAACTTGAAAGTATTTGTTATATGAATTAATGAATTAAAAAATGTTCTCCTCTCACCCTCCTTTCAAATTTATTTGAAAACTTTAAATTGATTGCTTAATTAAAAAAAATTTACTTAAATTCATCTCCATTCTCAAATTGGGAGATAGTAATTTCAAGAATGCTATTACATTGACTTTATAAAAAAATCAGCTTCTTTATCCATGTTGACCCCAGACCTTTTTTCAAAGACTGATGCTAAACTTGCATTAAAGTAGTTCCTGTAAGTATAACTGCTCAGAAACTTAGTTTCTTTAATATGACCTTCTGTCTTTCCTTCTAAGGCTGGCCTCATCCAGCACCCTGACTCACCTGCTTCCTCTCCCTTGCACATCCCCTGCTTTAATGAGTAAGCCCTCAGGACAATGAGTTTCTGATCTGCATCTCAGGAACAAAGCCTTGGGTCTGTTGATCAAACAGACAGAGTTTTGGTCAAACTAGAGATAACATCTAGGCCTCAGTTTTGTTTCAGCTCCAGACCCAGAAAAGAGGTGAAACTAGATGAAGTGACACCATAGCTGACCTCAGGACCAGATGCAATGGTCAACTGTCCCCTACCCTAGCACCAACCAATCAATAGAGACCACGACTCTGACCACCAGTCTAACTTCTTTAGTCACCATGATTAATGATTTTTTCCCTATATAACCCACCCCCTGGAAGCCACTGGGAGCCAGGTCTTTGAGCATGAGCCCATCTCTGACTCTGGGCCTGGGCCACTTCCTCAGGTAAGCCACCCTCCCTTTCTTTGCTGCACGCTCCTGTTTGGGTCTTATTGAGCTTTGATGCTCGCAGACAGACATCTTTCGTTCAATAACATCAGGGACAGATTAACTTGCCTTAATTACCCCATAACAGAGAGCCTGGCAAAAAGAAAATGCAATAATGATTTCAGTAGCAAAAAATAAAAACAAACAAACAATTCCCTTTAAAAGCAACTTGCTTGAAGGTGACCAGAGAATAAGATCAAGCAAAGGAGTCCTGGTACTTATCCCAATATGTCAATTCATTAGTGATGATAAAAATGTACAGATAGTTTCATGGTATGGTCATTCACTACTACCAAAGAAGCAATCATCTCTAAAAAAAAAGTTAGCATAGAGATTTTGGGAAATCTGTGAGCTAAGGAGAATAAAGTTTTGGCAAGGAGCTTAGAACTTAATAGGGAAAGCTAGTGCTAAGGTGAAAATTGATTTTCAAAAGGAAAAGGTAAATATCCAACTCAGGTAACAGTATGTCAAAAGGAAGAGAGGTAGAGGAAATGGGAGAAACAAATTTTTATGTCAATACATGGTATCTGAGAGTCTGGATTTTTTCAAAATTAGCTATACATATTTTTAAGTTGTTTAGATAAAGGTAAGGACACAAATGTACTTGTGAACTACTTGGGAACTAATAAAAAGAAATCAACATGTTAAAGGAGAACTTACACGATTTGCTGAAAATTCATTTGTAATTTTCATTAATGTTGATGGCACTGATGGATTAGAAAGTTGTCCCCATTTAAATATGTACCTGTGATTCAGAATACAAAACTGTAGAAGAGATTCATCTGATTATGCTCATTTTCCAATATCTGGGAGTGAACTAACAATTTCATCTTGCTCATAGAGAAGGGTACTCTCAAATAGAGTACCTATTTAACAATAATAAGTAAGAAGAAGGCTGAAAATTGTATATTGATCATTAGGAATTATAGTAAATGGCACTTTAGGGGAGTACAGATGTAACCACAATTTGCTTGAAAAGAAAACGTAATGTGAACAGAGCTGGAAAGATAGGGTGTTATGGTTTCCACTGAGGTTCTCCTCCTTTCTCTGCATTAGGTGATAGCCATGTTGACAAGAATTACCGCTGCCGGAGAACAGGGATCAAGTTAGGCACTGGTTTCATGTTAGAACTGAATCATTAATAAAACATCCCGATTTCTAAATTTTCTCAAGTGCAACAGACCCATCAGTTTTGGTTTATTAATATGTGAAAAGGTCTGAGACTGTCAAACGCTTGGACCCAGATTTGAAATTCTAATAATCTGCCCTTGCAATGTAAATTGATGTTTCTTAATCAGCTTCACGATGGCATCTGGTAAACCACCCGATCTGTTTATGAAAATTAAACTAAAAATTACATTTATATTATTTATTAAACAACACCTTATTGTGAATGGCTTCAAAAAATAAAACAATTGCCATAAGTTTTCATGTCAAATAGATGAACCTGTCTAAATAAATTGATGTTAAAAAAGTACCTTAATACATGTTTTCAATTTTTCACAAAATTATGTTTCCATATTGGGGAATCTTTGCATAAGTGCTTTATGCAAAAACCTAAAAATAATCAAAAGCCCAGCTTTGTACTCTTTGGCTCTTATATCTGAAGAGAGATTTGGTTTAGAATCAGTATTTTTATAATATATCTACAATTATATTTAAAATACTTTCCATATAAACCGAGTAGTACAGTTTTCAGTATGTAATTCATATGTTAAGATTCTAAACATGCTTTGAAAAGTCGCTGAAAATAATTGCTTTATAGGGTTGTTGTTTTATACAATTCACACAGACGTGCATTCAGGTGCCATTTTTTCAGCGTAATAAGCATCAGGTACACCATAGCAGCGACATCATTAGAACTTTTTGTTGAAGTAGGAAAAATGGTGTAACAAAATGTTGTTACCTAGCTCATCTTGTTTGGATTTATATTAATTGTATCTGTGCAAGAAAAGCTCTTATGATACACAGTTTTCAACAATGTATTATTACTAAGTCTATTGGCAAAAATTAGGAACACTTTTCTCTTCTCTTCCAAGTATATCCTCATCCTTCCCACTTGTTCACTGTAAGGACATTTTAGATGTTTTCATCCATTAACACTTCAGTGTAACACTTCTTTGTCCTGCAATAGTAACATAGCACTTATACATTGTTTTAAAATAACCATTGTTTTTCCTAGTTGTAATTTTCAAGAAGTAGGCTCAGATACAGACAGGGTGCCCTGTAGGGATCAGAGGACTGTTCCGTAACAGTGGACAATAAAAATAACGGCAAATGGAGATCCTATAACAGACTGAGGTAATAGGAGAATGACTGCAAGGAATCCAGCGAGTAAAGAAATAAAGTATCAGCTGTATTGCAGATAAATTAAGTGTTATTTCTTTTAATATACTGCTTAATTCTGCCTTTTTTTTTCTACTTTAAGGCAAATAAATGCATTTGTGTGGTGCTTAATCACAAAACATCTACAGCTCTAAGAGATTTTAATACGACCTGGTAGTAATAATAAGTGAGAGGTTTCAATATTGAGACTGACATGAAGGACTTTTGAAAGTGACAATATATTTATTTAGACACAAATGTCTTTACACAAGAATATAATTCATTTAATTTTGAAGCAGATTTATGTGACTGATTTATCTATCTTGTCCTCATTCTGTTTTTTTTTTTTTTTGGTATATATATTTTTTTCTTTATTGATTTTAGAGAGAGATAGAAACATTGATGAGAGAGAACATCGATTGGCCACTTCCTGCATGTCCCCCACTGGGGATTGGACCACAACCTGGGCGTGGGCCCTGACCTGGAATTGAACCAGCAACCTCCTGGTGCATGGGTTGACACTCAACCACTGAGTCATACTGGCCGGGCTACCCTGTCCTCATTCTACCCATCACTTTCATTAATCAGTCATTAGCCATACCTTTAATGAACACATACTGTATATGTGTCATACATAGTAACTGAAAGATCAGGAACTGAAGATCAAAACATAAGTCATTGTTTCTGCCCTCCCCCTTGAGAAGCTCACCATCTAATTTGAGGGTATTCCTCATATAACCAATGAGTACACATTTAGTGTGAGAAATGAAGTGTTAACTATTTATAAAGTCTTCTTTTGATAAAGTTGACTAATCACTCTACCAAAAAACAAATTCTCCAATCTCTTAATAAGGTAATTGGCCCAGCCAGTGTGGCTCAATGGATTGAGTGTGGTCCCATGGACTGAGAGGTCCCGGTTTGATTCCTGGTGAGGGCACACGCCTGGGTTGCAGGCTCGATCTCCAGTGGGGGTTGTGCAGGAGGCAGCTGATCAATGTTTGTATCTCACATCAATGTTTCTATCTCTCTCTCCCTTCCTCTTTCTCTAAAACATTAATAAAAAAAACATTTAAAAAACTAAGTAATTGGATTATAATATTCACTTCTCAATAGCAAATAAAGTAATTTAGAAGTTAGGAATGGAGGATGTGTGGGAAATTATTTTGTAATTCATCATATTATTTCTCTTTGAGCCAACATAAAAACAAACAAAATAAATCCACATCAACAAACACATGCTAGACAACTGCAAAGGGGTGACAATTCATATTTCTTTTTTTATTTTTATTTTATTTTATTTATTTATTTATTTTTTGGTACGTGTCCCTAGCAGGAACTGAACCTGGGACTCTCTGGTCCGCAGGCCGATGCTCCAACCGCTGAGCCAAACTGGCCAGAGCACAACTCATATTTCTATCTAGCAGAGAGAGGGACATCTTCACAGAGATGGTCATGTTTGAGGAGGTTCTGGAAAAATTAATAGGAGTTTATCACTTGGTTGTAGACAGCATCTGGGAGGTCTGAGAAGGGTCTTCTCCTCCACTCTATGCAAATCTGATATTTATTATAGGTTATAAGGATTTGTTGGAAATGTTTTAGGCAAAAATGTCAAACCCGTCTTTTACAAGAAAATTTTCACGATAAAACAGAAGATGATTTGGGGAAAGGTAAAAAAGAGAGCTGGAGACCTGTAAAGGTACTCTGCCAGTTAATAGCTGTGGAAATTTGGGAATACCACTTCTCCTTAGTTTTCTCATCTGCGAATGAGTAGCAATAATGCTGAAGAAGTAACACATATAAAACAATTAAAATTGAGTAAAAGCAGCATCAATATTTTTAATAAAGCAAGGGAAAGTAAGGCGGTAATAGTGGTGATATAACAAAAATATAATTTGTACAATATTCAAGAGTCATGTTCAATATTTAAATCATGGAAAATCATTTCCTATGAGTGATGTTAAGAGCTTTTACAGGGTACATCTTTTAGTTTCATGTTCAAATATATTTGGGCTAACACAGCTAAGTAAATTCCTTTGCTATAGAATATCTCAGAACCTTACTGTATTAGTGCATATTGTGAGTCCCCATGAGGGATGAGAGTAGTCAGGGTTTCCCAAGTGTAATTAAACATTTTTAAAGGAATATGATGCTCAATTTTAACATAAAACCTGGAATGATCCCTGGCAGTTTATGGACCTCAGGGACTTACATGGCAAATAGTGCAGGCCCCAACATAGGCTGCAGCTCTAAGGAAGAATAATTATTCTTTTTTATAAAAAAAAAAAATGTTTTTATTGATTTTTTTTACATAGAAGAAGGGAGAGGGAGATAGAAAGATCAATATGAGAGAGATACATCGATCGGCTGCCTTCTCCACGCCCCCTTCTGGGGATCAAGCCTGAAACACAAGCATGTGCCCTGACCGGGAATTGAACCAGGACCTCTCACTCCATGGGACGACGCTCAATCCACTGAGCCACACCGGCTGGGCAAGAATAATTATTCTTAAATTAATCTTGACTAGATATCATATTCAAAACATTTCTTGTGAAAAGTTTTATCCGAAGTTTAATATAGTGGTAGGCAGAGTAATGACAGCCACAATGATGTCTCAGATCTAGCCATGGAGCCCAAGAGTGTGTCACATTGCTGGAGTCCCAGGCGTTCCTCTTAAAGGTCCGAGTACAACTTACTCAGACTCACTCTCTCTGAGCTTCAGCACTGGGGCACCAGGGACATATGGAGAGGAGTTGTGTTGTCTGGAGTCAGGTCAAGAGCTGGAGGGACAGCTTTCTCCTAGACAAAAGTGCTGGCAGAGGCCATTGTTCCTTTACTGGGCCCTACCCCCACAGAGCTGCAGGCAGGTGCCATATCTGAGTCTCCTTCAACCTGGCTACCACTGTTCACACACCCTGCTGATTCCCTGAGACCAAGACCCACCCAAGCTACTGGCCCATCCAAGACATTTCCAGTGGCTTTTCCACACAAATGGCCTGTCTTGGCTCATGATTTGCACTTTCCTAAAATCTCTCAAATAAGCAAATCTGGCCTCAGCATGCCCCGTCCTGCTCACTAATAGGCCATCGGCCTAGCACTATGGGCAGTGAACCTTGGTTCACAGCTTGACCTCTCCTGGGCACAGCCAAGCCCAGCACAGGTAGCAGCCATCTGCAGAATGCTTTGTAGCTCATGCTGTGTGGCCCCGGGCAAGACGCAGGTGGTAGCTGACCTTGGCCTGTAACTCCTGGGTAGCCCCAGAGCCAGTGCACCCAATAGACAGCTTCAGACCAAGTCAAAACACCACCCAACCTCCTCCACAAGGGACACACTCAAGGGGCAGGCTCAGCAGGCATCAGAGTCCAGCTGAAGTAAGCCCTTCTCCCTATGGTCAGTGCCTGCAAGCTGATCCTCCATGGTGGTAGTTGCAGCCAGTCCCTGCAGCTGATGGGCCTGGGTGTAAGTCCTTCTCATTGATGTGAAAACAGTAATCAAGACTCAACTACCCTAGGAGGGTGTACACAGCTTATGGCGGGGTGGGCACCTAGAGTGCCCAGCCCAGGTGAATGAGGAGACTGTGCCACATGTCCCTACAGGACACCTACTGCATAAGACTGCACTACCAAGCTCAGGAGATGTAGCAGCTCTACTTAATACATAGAAACAAACACAGGGAGGCAGCCAAAATGAGGAGACAAAGAAATGTGTCCCAATGAAAGAACAGAATGAAATTCCAGAAAAAGAAGTAAACGGAATGGAGACCATAAATCTAGTAGATGCAGAGTTCAAAACACTGGTTGAAAGGATGCTCAATGAACTTAGGAAAAGAGTAGATGTACTTAGTGAGAACTTTAACAAAGAGATAGAAACATAAAAATGAAGACAGAAAACACAAAAAAAGGACCAGTCATTAAATGAAGAATATACTAACTGGAATGAAGAATACATTACTAGGAATCAACAGTAGAGTAGATGAAACAGAGGATTAAATCAGGGATTTGAATGATAAGGAAGCAGAAAACACGCAATCAGAATAGCAAAAACAAACAAAAAAGAATCCAAAAAAATGAGGATACTATAAGGTGCCTCTGGGACAACTTCAAGTGTACCAACATTTGCATCATGGGGGTGCCAGATGGAGAAGAGAATGAGCAAGGAGTTGAAAACCTATGTGAAAAAAAAAAATGATGATGTAAAACTTCCCTAACCTGGGAAAGGAAATTGACATACAAGTCCAGAAAGGACAGAGAGTCCCAAACAAGATGAACCCAAAAAGGCCCACACCAAAACACATCATATTTAAAATGCCAAGTGTTAAAGACAAAGAGATAATCTTAAATGCAGCAAGAGAAAAGCAAGAGTTATCTTCAGGGGAGCTCCCATATGGGAGCTCAGCTGATTTCTCAATAGAAACTTTGCAGGCCAGAAAGGATTGACAAGAAATATTCAAAGTGATGAAAAGCAATGACCTACACCAATATTACTCTACCCAGTAATGGTAGCATTTAGAATCATAGAACAGATAAAGAACTTCTCACCAGCAAACCAATATTATATGAAATGCTAAAGGGTTTTCTTTAAAAAGAAGGAGGAGGAGTCTGAGAAGGAGAAGAAAAAGAAATGATCTAAAATATGAATTAAAAATGGCAATAAATAGCTATCTGTCAACAATTGCTTTAAATGCAAATAGGTTAAATGCTCCAATCAAAAGATATATGGAGGCTGAATGGATAACAAAACAAGACCTTTACAAATGGTGTCTACAAGAGACTCAATTCAGATAGAAAGACACACAGACTAAAAGTGAAAGAATGGGAAAAGATAGTTCATGAAAATATAAACAAACAAAGAAAAAGCTGGGGTAGCAATACTTATACCAGATGAAACAGACTTTAAAACAAGAGAACAGATCGCCCTGGCCGGTTTGGCTCAGCGGTAAGAGTGTCAGCCTGCAGACCAATGAGTCACATGTTCGATTCCGGTCAAGGGCACATACCTTGGTTGCGGTTTGTCCCCAGCCCTGGTTGGGGTCGTGCGGGAGGCAACCAGTCAATGTGTCTCTCTCACATCGATGTTTCTCTCTCTCTTCCTTTCTCTCCCTCCCACTCTATCTGAAGATAAATAGAAAAATATCCTCAGGTGAGGATTAAAAAAATAACAACAAAAAGAACAGATTGACATATCTCAGGGGGTGGGGGAACAGAAAAAGATAAACCAAAGAACACATATACTTATATGCAGAGCCCATGGGCACAGAAAATAGTGTGGTGAAGACCTGGAGGGGGTAGGGGTTGGGTGGAGGGGGGAAAAGGGGGGGTGAGGGACGTCTGTAATATTGTCAACAATGAATATTTGTATGGTTATATAACAAGAGACAAGGAAAGACTCCTCAATTCTCCTTCTGGGTATTTAACCGAAGAATTCAAAGAAATCCAAAATGCTAAAATAAACAGACATATACATCCATATGTTTATTGCAATGTTCTTTGTAGCATTATTTACAAAGGCCAAGATATGGAAGCAACCTAAGTGTCCATCAATAGATGAATGGATAGAGAAGTGGTGCACATATACCTGGAATATGACTCAGCCATATAAAAGAATGACATCTTGCCATCTGCAACAGCATGGATGGACCTAGACGGTACTGTGCTGTGTGAAATAAGTCAGACAGAGAAGACAAATGCCGTATGATTTCACTTTCTTGTGGAATCGTAAAAAAAAATACACGAACAAGCAGAATGAAACAGATTAACAAACAGAGAATATTTTGATGGTTTGCCAGATTGATGACAAATTAGGGGGATGGGTAAAAAAAGTGAAGGGATTAAGTACAAATTAGTAGTTAGGGAATATAGTCAATAATATTGTAATAACTTTGTATGATGTCAGATCGATACTAGATTTATCGGGGTGATCACTTAGTAAGTTATAAAATGCCTAATTACTGGGCTGTTCATCTGAAACTCATACAATATTGTGTATCAACTGTAATTAAAAAATCAAAAAAAATATTAAAAGAAAAAAAGTAGAAAATGGGAACTGTGGTCCTACAAACTCAGGAAACTGAATTTTGTCAACAATCTTACTAAAAAAGGAAATGTCTTCTCCCCTAGATCCTGCAGAAAGGGGCACATCTTTGCTTCACCGCAGTCAGCCCACTGACCTACAAAAACATGCATATAGAAAATACAGAAAACAAGAATGTGCCACTTGATACATTTCCACACAATAAGCACATTTTTGTAATGAGAATCTAGATCAAGAAACAGAACACCACTCCCTCCAGCTATACCACTCTCCCGAATTCTAACGTAATAGTCTTGCCTGGTTTTGATTTTGATGTATATGGAATTATACAATGTGTATTCTTTTGTGTGTGACCACTTCCCTCCAATGTTATGCTTGTGAGTTTCATCCATGTTGTTCCATGTCCTTCTCCTTGCTATACAGCATTACATTACACACAGTACAATTTATTTATGTGTTCTATTGCTGCTGGGCACTTTTTCTAGATTTTGGTGGTTTCAAATATTGCTATTATGGATATTCTTTATGCTTTTCTTTGTGAATATATGTAAACCCCTTTAGAGTTTATACTGAGGTGTGAAATTGCTAAATCATGAATCATGTGTGCGTGTGTACACATCTTGAAATATTACTGACATATAGTTTTCCAACACTGTTGAATGAATTTATACAGCCACCAGCAGTGTATGAATATAATTTTGATCTTGTTAGAGTTTGAGACTGCATAATTGCACAGTCAGCAAAGACTGAATGCCATACAATGCAGACACATAATCATCTTTACAGCTTACTAATTTTATAACAATAATGGAAGGGGCTCAGAATTAGCTTCCCAGTACTGCTGGTTATCTTTCCGAAACAAATCCTTCAACAAAAGTTATGCCCTTGAGCTGCAAGCTTTCCTATTGGTTTTAGCTGCTGATACAGAGAAAATGTCCCTCTTTTTCACCAACCAACAGAATTTGAAGAAGTAGACAGTAATAAGAGGCATTGACTATGTTGATTTCATGAATTCACATACATATTTTATTTCGTCAAAGAAATAGATATAATAAAAATGGATATTAGAAGTATATATAATTTAAGGAAATATATTAATAGTAGTTGGCTATGTATGAGTGTATGAATACTTTTTATATCTTTTAGTGTTTTGTATTTTCCATTTTTTATTGTTGATAAGTGATTAAATATCTGTTCCTAGTTGCATGCAATAACCTCAGAATTTAAAAGTATATTATATAATATCCCTGAGCAGAACTAGGTTCTTTCTTCACATTTCTGTATGTCAAAATTATATGTCAGATTAGAACCACAATACATGAAACTAATACAAAGTAGAGTTGAATGCAAACTGTAATCAAAAAATAAAAAAAAGATTAGAATCACAAAATACTTTGTGGGTTACAAAGAGATGTAGAATACTGAGAAAATAGAGAAAAACAAGAAAAAATGTATAAATCTTACACAGAAAGAATGCCCTTGTTTAACAATGTGTAAAATATGTAAATATATGCTTATAGTGGAAAGACAATATATAGTATGCATTGTATGTACATATTGTGCATATATAGTATAAATATGTTATAAATGCAGATATAATCAGTTAAACACATAATATTTTTCTAATAAAAGACTGTAAATGCTGTTCTGTAATCTCTTTTTTCCACTCTGTATACTGCAAAATTTTTTTCATGTCCTTAAATAACGTTTTAAAATATTGTTATGTATCCTATTAATCCATCTTTTGGCTAAAACTTAACTGAATTACAATGCAATAGAGATTTTTCAAAGAGTTGCTAAAAAAAAAAAAAGCAGTATTTCAATGGACTTAGATAAAATTTGTGCATATACATTTTCATTTTTTTAGGATAAATTACTAGAAGTAGAATTTCTGTGTTAAAAGATAAGCTTGTAGATGTGATGCTTATTACTAATTTGGCCACTATAAGGTTATAGTCTTTACTTTCATATTTCAAATGTAGAAAATAAATCATATTTAGATCTCTTTCTCCTCAAATATGATTGATTTTATTTTAAAGGAGACTTGTAATTTTATCTTTTGTATAACAATGCACTGCTATTTAAAATGAAAGACAAATTGATACATGCACTGAAATCCTTGTGCTGGCTTGAATTAGTCTGCAAGAAACAACTCTAAAATTTTATAAATGGATTAAACTTTTAGTAGCTTGAATCCAGACAAGGTAGGAGTATCTAAGTAAAAAATGTTACAAATCGAGAGTTGTTAACATTTTTCAGAGAGCCAAATTACCAGAATAACATGATTATGTATAATCACTGGCGGGGTAGTTTAAGCAGTAAAGGATGTGATATTGGCATTGCTAAACTGTCTTTTAAAGGCTGGTAATGTTTTTTAATTTAATCAAGAGAGAGCAGCCATCACACCGCAACATCAAAAGTACTGTGACCTGGATAAATAAGGTCTGAGAATCTAATGTATAACATGGTGACCATAATTGACAGCACTATATTGTATAATTGAAATTTCCTAAAAGAGCAAAACTTAAAGATTCTCACTACAAATAAAAGGCAATATGTGTGCTGATGGATGTGTTAATTAACTTGATGGGAGAAATCCTTTCATAATGTATATCAAAACATCGCATTGTACACTTAAAGTATATTACAATTTTATTTGTCAATTATACCTTGATAAAGCTGAAAAATAATGTATAAAGCATTTAGTGACATCCTACAGTAAATTATAGTCATCATCACGATGAATGATGACAACTCAAAAGTCTCCTCTACCTGTCAAAATGAGCAAAATGTAATGACTCTTTGAATTAATGAATCGATATGAATTCTACTGTACCATCAGTAGAAGGAGAAACAGAATGAAAAATCATTGTGAATTATCTATTTAGAAACTTCATTAACATGAAAGTGGAATTGTGACATTGTTGTAGTTTGCATTTTCTAATTATCAGCATGACCAAAATTTTTCATGAATTTGTCATGTTTTCCCTGAGTTATCAGTACATCTGCATTGCTTTTTAAGCTATTGCCCTCTCGGGGTCTTATTAATATGCGATTTGTACAACAAAGGCTAGAATTCATCTTCATTTGCCACTTATTGCAAACATCTTTCCACATCTGATTTTCCAAACCATTAATTAATTTTTATTGAGATATAATTGACATACAACATTGTATTAGTTTTAGGTAAACAACAAAATAATTTCATATATGTACACATAGCAAACTAATTACCACAATAAGGTTAGTTAGCATCCATCACCACATCTTTATTTTACTTGTGTCTGATGATTAGTGATATCAAACATCTTTTCAAATACCTGTTAGCCATTTGTATGTTTTCTCTGGATAATTTCTACTCAAATACTCTGCCCATTGTTCTTGTAATAAGAACTTGTAAGATCTACTCTCTAAGCAACTTTCAAATATACAAAACAGTATTATTCATCATAGTTACCAGGCTGTACATTACTTACTTTTATCTGGAAGTTTGTACCTTGTGACCACCTTTCCCCACTTTGCCCAAAACTGTCCCCCAACCCCTGCCTTTGGCAACTGCCAGTCTGTTCTCTGTATTTGAGCTTGTTTTTGTTTTAGTGTACACATTTAAGTGAAATCATATAGGATTTCAGTATTTGTCTTTTTCTGATTTATCTCACTTAGCACAAAGTCGTCAAGTTCCATCCATGTTGTCGCAAATGACAAGACTGTCTTCTCGTTTGTGGCTGAGTAACACTCCTGTCTCTATGTTTGTGTGTGTCCCGTTTTCTTTATCCATTCATTGGCCGCTGGACACTTATGTTGTTTTCATAGCTTGGCTATTGTAAACAGTGATGCAATGAACACAAGGGTACAGATATCTTTTCAAGATACTGATTTTGCTTCCTTTAGATACTTACCCAGCAGTGAAATTACTGGGTCATATGGTAGCGCTATTTTTAATTGTTTGAGGAACCTCCATGCTGTTTTCCACAGTGGCTGCATCACCTCACATGTGAGCCAAGAGTTCAGAATAGCTCTGTTTTCTTCAACCTCATCAACATTTGTCATTTCTTGGCTTTTTGATAAGAATGTATATTATCAAAATATATTATTTCTGTACTAGCCTGTAAAAAATATCACAAAGGAGTGATTAATCTATTTTTAGCTCCAATATTTATTTATTTATTTTCATTCTTTGTTCAGATAGAGTGGGAGGGAGAGGAAGAGAGAGAGAGAGAAACATCGACGTGAAAGGGACACATCGAGTGGCCGCCACCCACACGACCAACCAGGGCCGGGGACAAACTGCAACTGAGGTACATGCCCTTAGCAGGAACCGAACCCGGGTCTCTCTGGACCGCAGGCCGACGCTCTAACCGCTGAGCCAAACTGGCCAGGGCCAATATTTATTTAGTAGTAAAGTGATTTCTCACTGCAGTTCTGACTTGCATGTCCCTGATGATTAGTAATGTGAAGCACCTTTTCATGTACCTGTTGTCTAGTGTACATTTTCTGTGGATAATGTCTTGTCCTTGACCTATTTTTAAGTTGGATTTTTTTCTATTGAGTTGTATTTTTTTTTCATGTATTTTGGATATTAATACCTTATCAGACATATGACTTGCAAATATTTTTTTCCTATTACATACAGGTTGCCTTTTCATTACAGGGTGGGGCAAAAGTAGGTTTACAGTAGTGAGTAGCTGAAACAGTTTATTCTGGTATTATTATTTATTAATTATTTTCCATACAAACAACTGTAAATTTACTTTAGCCCCACTCTGTATATTGATGGTTTCCTTTGCTGATACTTTATTTTGCTTTATAGCTTGATGTAGCCCATCTTGTTTATTTTTGCTAAGCAGTTAGTTTCTAATTCACTATTTTTTAAGTCGATAGTTGGTAAATGTTTAACAACCAGTCCTCTGAAAAATAAATGTATGCATATAAGTACATAATTAAATTTATTATAATTGTTGCTGATATAAATGATGTGTAGCATTCAACGAATAAATGAAAAATATTTGTTACTATTTTTATTTACACTAACTAGCAAGACATATGTGAACAACAAAGATGTATGTCCGTTTCATCAATCACAGATGCAACCTATTTGCTGACTCAGATAATAATAACAGAATACCTGAAGAATAATTGTTCAGGTTTATGTGATTTTCACAATACAATGTCTATAGATGCAATGCAGTTTTACAGTTTAATCTATATGAGTAACATTTTCTCCCTAAATTTCTTAGGTCTAGATAAGCAAAAACAAAACAAAATCAAAAACAAAAAAACAATAACTCCAGCCCTGATTTATAATTGTTACCAAATTCTGAATGTACAGTTGGAAAAAGATGCACAATAGAACATCTTAATACAGCTTTTCCACCAAACACATAAAAGACATATAATAACCTCAGTAACATAGATAATATTAAAATAAGGTAAAATAATAAGGATATGATGATTTTTGAGATTTTATTCACTTTGTTTTAAATATAATTTATGTAATTTTTTTTCTTTATTGATTTTAGAGAGAGGAAGGGAGAATTAGGGAGAGATAGAAACATCAATGAGAGAGAATATCGCCTGGCCGCCTCCTGCATGCCCCCTGCTGGGGATTTGGCCCACAACCTGGGCATGTGCCCTGACCAGGTATCGAACTGGCGACCTCTTGGTGCATGGGTCGACACTCAACCACTGAGCCACACCAGCCAGGCTAAATATAATTTATTTACATGTAAATTTATGTAATTCATTTTTAATAATGTCTAGATTCAACAAGCAGTTCACAAAATACCTGAACCTTTAACAAGCAGCACTAGTGAGCTGATACGCGGTTGCTCCAGCCTACCCATCTGCCTATGACCAGAAACTCAACACCTATGTATACACTAACAAGAAAGGAGTGCATATGTATACAAGAAGACTGGTACAAGAATGTTCTAAGTAGCTTTATTCATAATAACGCCCAACTAGAACAAACTCACAGGACCACTAAAGAAGTATTCATCAAGAAATTGTGATATATTCATACAATGGGATACTATAAAGCTATACAAATAATCAACCATTGATATATGCAAAACAAATATGAATCTCTAAAATGTGTCACTGAATAGAAAAAAAATCAGACACAAAAAATACAAACTATCTAATGCCATACATGAAACATGCATTCACATAACACTCCCCTCCCCGCTCCCAACACACATGCCAGCATTCTTCAACTAGTCAGATTTATGAACTTACTAGAAGGGAAAAACAAGGCAATGTGTCCCCAGAGCCTCAACTTTAGAACTAGCTGTCTCCATCTAGTAAAGCTATTTAACTTTTTTTTTAAATAAAATGTGCTTCCAGATATTCCCTTTTCATATTCATGTTTTCCAAGTAGGACAATAAGAGATAACATCCTTATTATTTCTGTACTAGCCTGTAAAAAATATCAAAATATCACAAAGGAGTGATTCGTTTATTTTCCCCATATTTATTTAGGTAATTATATATTTATGTATCATTTATATTGTTACATATTTGCTACTGTGGAGGAAAAAATTCATTTTTATATTACTATATAAATATGTACTATTCTTGCTTTGAGTTTCTGAAATACATACAGATATCTTGAATACTAATATTTTGGAATGCAATTTAAATTCTGATTAATAAAACAATTAATCCACACATTTTTCTTGTATATTGGTATTACAACAAATTAAAATAAAATATATATTTTCACTGACTAGATTCTTATTTTAATTGAATCAAAAATAATTCTAATCCAGGCTTTTTACACGAACTGAATCACACATTATTAAAACATTTAATACCAACAAGAGCTAATTGTGTAAATATCAAATAAGTATGTTGCTCACTTAGAATTATTTTAGTTGCCTTCCAGCTCTCTGAAGAATATGACTTTTTTGGCTCTCTCCATTGGCCTATAAGATAATACAATGGCAAGGTTACAACTTTCCTTACTTAAGGGATGAAGGGGAAAAGGGATATTCATTATTGATGCATTCAGAAAATATTTATGCGTGGGAGTAACATATCAGAGTTCTTTAAAGGCTATTTTAAATTGTACTTCAGCACCAATAAAGGATTTTACATTCCCCATCAGTAATTTTAATGTTTTGTGCATATTATTATATTGAAATATTTAATAGGTATGATTAAATAATAACAGACTTTATTCCATGGAACCATTGCCTGAATGTCTTTCTGGAATAGTTTATTTGAAAATAGCCACAAAATAAATTTCACCAATAGTATGTACATTAATTTCTTTTATAAGAGAATAAAGACATTTAGAGATATTCAGTCATTAACCTACATATGTGTTGTTTGAATTTAGTAACATCAGTATTTTTACCCTGGTAATAAAAAGAGCCATATAAATATGTTGTAACTCCTTTAATGCTATGCACTCAGCCTATCAGATTGATCCATTTTTCTTTATATCTTTCAGGATATCGTGGATCATTTAATAGGTTACTGGATATTTCTTTCTAGCAAGAGTGATCTCTTACAGCTAATGCACATTTGCAAGTTTCCTTCCACAGTTAATACACGTGCCCGGATTAGGCTTCCAAGTAATCATGAAATTAAAATTACATATTGGAATCATAAGGATGGATGAAAGATGGGAAGAATTAAGAAGAAACAGAATGCTAGGATAATGTGACTATTTATAGCAAGAACAGCATGCATATCTTGATTTGGTGATTCTTTGCTTGTTCCTGTCTGTATTATCAAAGCCGGTAGTATGTGTGCACAGCATGCTTTAGCAACACCTGCTGGTTAGGAATTGAATTAGCTAAAGCCAAGGGAGTTCTATCGAAAGACCTCAGCAAGGGTATATAGCAATAGGTTCACAAGGCATTTAGATCAGGAAGAAAAAAAAGCAGATCATTCTTAAGGTCCCTCCACAGAAATAGCTATCGTGAGTTGAATTGTTTTCCATAAATGCTACAGCTATTGTTATTATAAAGTAAAATGTGTGGTTCCTATCTAGCCTGAACTTGTAGCCCTTCCTCCCAGAATGCATATGCCTTAAGAAAAATATGTGACCTTCCTTGAATGGAGGGCATGGGATCGCTTCACCAAAGAAAAAGCAAATGGTTGTCAGCTGGGTTGTAAGGATTAGTAATAAGTATAATCGATGGACGTAAAAAGAGAGACATATCATTCAGATACTACAGCCATTGCTACTGAAGTTATTGTTGTTGTATTATCTTAAGAAATACAAAAAATATTTGGAAAATATTTCTATTCTTAAAACTACTCTTAAAGTTAAAAGAAACTTGTCTAGGACATCACATCTGCTCAAATACTCAGTGAATTCATCCACTTTGCTTTCCACTCTGAAAATTCTTTTGTTTATATATGAAAGGTAGGGAGACAGTTGTTAATAAAATAGTCTGAGAAAATGGAAATTATGGAAACATAATATTCTGATTAATTTATGAAATTAAAACTCTGTTATGTAATATATAGAATAGACAATTTGGAGCAACCAAGGATATTCAGAGAGGACTGATATAATTGAATATTTAAACCTGAAAAAAAGAGGAAGAAAAAAGAAATAAACAAGAACAGATAATATTCTCCAGTAGCCTGGTTCTCTAGGGAGGGAAATAGAGGACATAGTACTTTGGAGACTGCTTTCCTTTTACTCTCCTGAAATCAATGAGGGGTTCTTGGTCAAACGTTTAGCGGCATAAGCCAGGAAAAACACACATCGTGGTCACTAACATTTTTAAATGTTATCTTTTAGAAGTCAACATTTCCCTCTGCAGTCAAACACAAGTTAATCTTACTTTCTTTATAAACATATTAAATATTCATTCATTTGTAAAGCACTCATTACTTAATGCCTTTCTCAAAATAGTGCCATATTATTTATACTGAGAAATAATTTAGTGTAATCTCATTTTCTTAGTTTCTTTCAAAAACCCTAAGGAACAGAACACAGAAGAGACACAGGATAGACATGCCAGCAAGATGATGAATGTTATGGCTCCCACTCTTTTCAATTTCACTCACATTGTTCAATTTTAAATTCTTTTAATTTTTCTTAAATTCTTTATTTTAGCTTTGTTCACAGCTGGTATTGCATAAATAATAAATTCACAACCAGGTTACACAGTGCAGGCTGGTAAAATACGAGGGCACTGGAGGAAAGAACAGAATGAAGACTTTGTCCCTGGATGTATAGCTCTCATACAACACAGTGCCATTCCAGCAAGGTCCGATGGCACTGAAGCATCTCTCTAGGCAGGTGGGACCGGGTACTGTCTATGCCATAATCTATATTTCCCAAGATGAAATGTATAACATTAAAATGTCATAATCATTGAGGTATTATTTTCATAGTAGAACAAAAATATAACATTCAAGTTTTCCTATATTTTGGTCTTAAATAATACAAAATAGATGAACATAGTTCATAATGCTGTTTTATGGGATTTTAAAAAATACATTATTACACTGTAAGTGCACTGAGAATAAAAATACACCCACCAATTTTTCCCTTTTTCAACATTTTGATGTGCTTTATAATCTAAAAATCTCATCTATTTGTCCTTATAGACTTTTCATATGATGCAAGTTTTCTTTTTTCCAAATAGTAAATATAAGTCTCTGTGTGTATGCCAATGCTGTGTACATGCCCACCCTTAGGCACACACAATTCCTACATTTTCAACATTGAATGAGTGAAAAATGGGCCCATAAGATAGAAATAAATTAGAACTATATTAGCATTTATTCTTTGGTCTGCATTACAAGCTTCAATGCTGAATATCATTTTACACACTCCCAGATAAATTATTTTAACTATTTTAAAGCAGCAACTCTTTAAACATCATAATTCATTTGTATGACAGAAAGGTTGCACATGCAGGAAATACAATTTTTACATGTGCCTCTGAACAAGATCCCTGTTTCCTTTTCTCTGACCTACCCCTTTATCTTTACTCAGCAAATATCATACACTGTTTCCTATTACATGCTAACATATATTTCTCTCTAAAATGGGTTGTTACTGGGGAAGATGGCAGCGGGCAGGACTGGAGGGAGGGTGAGTGCATGAGAGAGTGAGCGAGTGTGTGAGAGAGAGTGAGTGGACGTGAAGGTGGACGACCAGACTCCTGCAGTGCAGAGACTCGGAGCAGAAGGTTCCTGTGCTGTGGATGGGAGCAGCCAGCTACCACAGTAAGTGGCTCCTCAAGGTGCTTCTCCCTTCGCCACAGGGTGGTCCCACCATTTTGGAAGATCCCGGGTCTTCCCTGGGAGGAGGCAGTGGGAGCAGCTAGGGCCCAACAACCTGAGCCCACCAGTGCACCTGGCACCATCGGACCAGTGGACACCCTGTGTCAACACAGACCAGTGCACAGTAGCAGAGCTGTCAAGGTGCCGGTTTTGAAAAACGCAAATGGCTGGAGCCCAGCACCATCCCCCACAGTAGCAGCCCAATCAGAGTCGAGATATACCCCCAGCAACAGAGGCTGGGGAGCAGACATCCATCCCCAAGCAACAGAAGTACAGATCAGCAGCTGAGACCCATCCTCAAAAACTACAGCAAAGGCTGAGCAGGAGTTGAGCCCCACTGGGCAGCAGCACTCTCCAGTTGCCAGCAGCAGGACCTGGGGCTCCATAGGGGCCTGTGCAACACAGTTGCCCACAAGAGCAGTGGGGAGCTGGGGATCCATAGGGGCCGGTGTGACCCCATGGCCCACAAGAGTGGTGGGGAGCCCGGGCATGAGAGGGCCAATGCCATCCAGCTCCCCATAGGATCAGCTGGGAGCTGGGGCCCCAGAGAGGCCTGTGCTACCCAGCTGCCCACAGGATAGACCTGGAGCCCGGTCTCCAGAGGGGACTGTGCGATCCAGCTCCCATGGGATCAGCTGGAAGCAAGAGCTCCAATGGGGCCTGTACAGCACAGCTGCCCATGGGTCCCGCAGGGAGCTGGAGCTCAAGAGTGGCTTGTGCAACCCAGCCACCCACTGTGCAGGCAGAGAGTGGCTCCAGCAAGGCCTGAGCAATACAGCTACAGGTGGCACCAGCGACCAGCTGGGAACACAGCTTCAGAGGGGCCCACGCAATCCAGCAGCAGCACCTACCAGGATACACCAATACCAGCCCCCAGTAGTCAATCCTCCAGGATCCACAGCAGGCAAGAGGTGACATACAACAGAACAGTCTGGGAAGCACAGTAGCCTTATTTGATATACAGTGAGCTGCTTACACATCCAAACATCCCTCACCAGGTCTAGAGTTACCAAATGGCTAAAATGGGGAGACAATGAAACAACACACAAAGGTAAGAAAAAGAGGAATCACTAGAAAAGGAACTACAGGAAATGGAAGAAAGCAACTTGTCAGATAAAGAATTCAAAGCAATGATTTTAAGGGTGCTCAATTTGGTGAGAACTACAAGCAACTTAATAAGAATTATGAAGAGCTCAGTGGGAACTACTTCAGCTTAAAAAAAGAGGTAGAAGCTACACATACAGAGGTAGAAGCTATGCATAAAAACCAAGAGGAAATAAAGAATGACATAGCTGTTATGAAAAATACCTTAGAAGGATTCAATAGTATATTAGAAGAAGCTGAAGACCAAATCAGCGACTTAGAAGACAAGCTAGAGAAAAATACCCAAATAGAGCAGCAAATGGGAAAAAAGTTTAAAAAGCAGGAGGAAAGTTTAAGGGAGCTATGGGACAATACAAAACATAACAACATTCGCATTACAGGTGTACCAGAAGGAGAAGAATCAGAGAAAGGAATAGAGAACCTGTCTGAAGAAATGACAGAAAACTTCCCTAAACTGGTGAAGGAAAAAGTCACACAAGTCCAGGAAACACAGAGAGTCCCAATCAAGATGAACCCCAGAAGACCCACATCTAGACACATCATAATAAAAATGGCAAACATTAAAGACAAAGAAAGAATCTTAAAGGAAGCAAGAGAGAGACAGAAAGTTACCTACAAGGGAGCTCCCATTAGACTGTCAGCTGATTTCTCAATAGAAACACTGTAGGCCACAAGGGAGTGGCATGAAGTGTACAAAGTAATGCAAGGCAAGGGTCTAAACCCAAGACTACTCTATCCAGCAAGGCTATCGTTCAAAATTGAAGGAGAAATAAAGAGCTTCAAGGATAAAAAAAAAAAAAAAGCTAAAGGAATTTACCACCACCAAACCAGCACTGCAAGAAATGCTGAAGGGACTGTTGTAAGAAGAAGAAGAAATAGAGAGAGAGAAAGAGAGAGAGGAAAAAAGGCATAAAATTAAAATTACAACTAATAACTATCTATCAATAATTACCTTAAATGTAAATGGCTTAAATGTGCCAATCAAAAGACATAGGGTAGCTGATTGGATAAGAAAACACAACCCATATATATGCTGTCTACAAGTGACCCACCTCACAACAAAAGGCTCACACAGGATGAAAGTGAAGGGATGGAAAAGAATTTTCCAAGCAAATGGAAATGAAAAAAAAGCTGGTGTAGCAATACTCATATCGGACAAGATAGACTTCAAAACAAGGGCCATAATAAGAGACAGAGAAGGTCACTACATAACATTAAATGGATCAATCCAACAAGAGGATATAACCCTAGTAAACATATACGCACCAAATACGGGAGCACCAAAATATATTAAAAAACTTCTGGAGGACTTCAAGGGAGAGATACCATAGTGGTATCTCTACACAATCATAATGGGTGACTACAACACATCACTGACACTGGATAGATTTTCTAGACAAAAAATTAACAAGGACATAGAGTCCTTAGAAGACAAAGTAGATCAGTTGGACTTCATTGATATTTACAGAACATTTCACCCCAAAGCTGCAGAATATACATTCTTCTCAAGTGCACATGGGACATTCTCAAAGATAGACCACATTTTAGGACACAGAATAAGTCTCTACAAATTCAAGAACATTGAAATCAGATCAAGCATCTTCTCAGATCACAGTGGCATGAAACTAGAACTCAATTACAATAAAAACACAAAAACATTCAAACACTTGGAGGCTAAATAGCATGTTATTAAACAATGAATGGGTTACTAACGAGATCAAGGAAGAAATTAAAAACTTCCTGGACACCAATGAAAACGAACACACAACAACACAAAATCTATGGGACACAGCAAAAGCAGTTCTGAGAGGGAAGTTCATAACACTACAGGCCTAACTCAAGAAACAAGAAAAATTCCTAATTGACTATCTAACCCTACAACTTAAAGAACTGGGAAGTAAACAAAAAGAAAAACCCAGAGGTAGTAGGAGGAAGGAAAAGGTAAAGGTCAGAGAAGAAATAAACGACTTAGAGACTAAAATAACAATTGAAAAGATCAATGAAACAAAAAGCTGGTTCTTTGAAAAGATAAACAAGATCGATGGACCTTTAGCCAGACTTACCAAGAAACAAAAAGAGAGAAACCAAATAAACAAAACCAGAAACAAAAGAGGAGAAGTAACAAATGACACCACAGAAATACTAAGGATCATCGAAACATACTATGAACAATTACACACCAACAAAATGGACAATTTAGGAGAAATGGACAAATTTCTAGAAACATACAGCCTCCCAAAACTGAACCAGGAAGAGATAGAAAACTTGAACAGACCAATAACAAGAAAGGAAATTGAAGATGTAATTAAGAAATTCCCAGCAAACAAAAGCCCAGGCCGGGATGGCTTCACGGGGGAGTTTTACCAAACATTCAAATAAGATCTAATACCCATTCTCCTCAAACTATTCCAAAAAATCCAGGAAGACGGAAGTCATTTAATGAGGCTAGCATAATCCTAATTCCAAAACCGGATAAAAACACTATAAAGAAAGAAAACTACAGGCCAGTATCCCTGATGAACACAGATGCCAAAATCCTTAACAAAATATTAGCAAATTGGATCCAGCAATACATCAAAAAAATTATTCATCATGACCAAGTGGGATTCATCCCAGGGATGCAAGGATGGTACAATATTCACAAATCAATAAATGTGATATACTACATAAACAAAATGAAATATAAAAAACATGTAATCATATCAATAGATGCTGAAAAAGCATTTGACAAAATCCAGCACCCATTTCTGATAAAAACGCTCAGCAATGTGGGACTAGAGGGATCATATCTCAACACAATAAAGGCCATATATGAAAAACCTACAGCCAACATCATACTCAATGGGCAAAAACTAAAAGCATTCCCTTTAAGAACAGGAACAAAACAGGGATGCTCACTTTCACCACTCTTATTCCACATAGTACTGGAAGTCTTAGCCACAGCAATTAGACATGAAGAAAAAATAAAAGGGATCCAAATTGGAAAGGAGGAAATGAAACTGTCATTATTTGCAGATGACATGATATTGTACATAGAAAACCCTAAAGACTCCATCAAAAATCTACTAGACTGAATAAATGAATTTGTCAAAGTAGCAGGATACAAAATTAATGTCAAGAAATTGATGGCATTCTTATACACCAATGATGAACTCGCAGAAAGAGAAACTAAAAAACAGTCCCATTTACCATTGCGGCAAAAAAATTAAGATACCTAGGAATAAACTTAACCAAAGAAGTAAAGGACCTCTTCACAAAAAACTACAGGTCATTGAAAAAAGAAATAGAGAAAGATATAAAAAAGTGGAAGCACATACCTTGTTCATGTATTGGAAGAATTAGCATCATTAAAATGTCCATACTACCTAAAGCAATCTATAGATTCAATGCAATCTCCATCAAAATACCAACGGCATATTTCACAGAACTAGAACAAACACTCCAAAAGTTTATATGGAATAAAGAAAGACCCCAAATGGCCACAGCAATCTTGAACAAAAAAGAACAAAGTAGGAGGGATCACATTATCAGATATCAGGTTATAGTACAAAGCCACTGTAATCAAAACAGCCTGGTACTGGCACAAGAACAGGCAGATAGATCAATGGAACAGAACAGAGAACCCAAGAATTGACCCAATTAATATTTGACAAAGGTAGCAAGAGCATACAATGGAGTCAAGACAGTCTCTTCAATAAATGGTGTTGGGAAAATTGGACAGCTACTTGCAAAAAAATGAAGCTAGACCACCAACTTACACCATACATGGGAATAAACTCAAAATGGATAAAAGACTTAAATGTAACTCGTGAATCCATAAAAATTCTAGAAGAAAATGTAGGCAACAAAATTTCAGACATCATACACAGCAGAATTTTCACTGATACAACATCTACGGCAAGAGAAACAAAGGAAAAAATGAATACATGGGACTACATCAAACTCAAAAGCTTCTGCACAGCAAAAGAAACAATCATCAAAATGGAAAAGGAACCCACTATATGGGAGACCATAATTGCCAATGATGCATCAGATAAGTGATTAATTTCCAAAATATATAGCGTACTCATACAACTGAACAAAAGGAAGGCAAAGAATCCAATTAAAAAATGGGCAGAGTGCCCTGGCCGGTTTGGCTCGGCGGTTAGAGTGTCGGCCTGCAGTCCAGAGAGACCCAGGTTTGGTTCCCGCTAAGGGCACGTACCTCGGTTGCAGTTTCTCCCTGGTCCCTGGTTGGGTCGTGAGGGAGGCAGCCACTTGATGTGTCCCTTTCATATCGATGTTTTTCTCTCTCTCTCTTTCTCTCTCTCCTTCCCACTCTGTCTGAACAGAAAATGGAAAAATGTCCTCAAGTAAGGATTAAAAAAAAATGGGCAGAGGACCTAAATAGACACCTCACCAAACAGGACATACAAATGGCCAAGAGACATATGAAAAAATGCTCAATGTCACTAATCATCGGAGAGATGCAAATTAAAACAACTATGAGGTATCACTTCACACCTGTCAGAATGGCCGCCACCAACAAATCATCAAACAACAAGTGTTGACGAAGGTGTGGAGAAATGGGACTCCAGTACACTGCTGGTGGGAATGCAGACCGGTGCAGCCACTATGGAAAACACTATGGTGTTACCTCAAAAAGTTAAAAATGGAAATGCCATTTGACCCAGTGATCCCACTTCTAGGAATATACCCTAAGAAGCCTGCAACACCAATCAGAAAGAATATATGTATCCCTATGTTCATAGCAGCACTATTTACAATAGCTAAGATCTGGAAACAACCCAAGTGTCCATCAGTAGATGAGTGGATAAAAAAGCTGTGGTACATATACACAATGGAGTACTATTCAGCTGTAAGAAAGAAAGATCTCTTATCTTTTGAGATGACATGGAGGGACCTGGATAGTATTTATGCTAAGCGAAACAAACCAAGCAGAGAAAGACAAATATCACATGATCTCACTTATTTGTGGAATATAATGAACTAAACAAACTGATGAACAAAATAGACCCATAGTCATAGAGGTAGGGTACAGACTGACAAACCTCAGAGGTTGGGGGGAAGAGATAATCCACAGAATTTATATGCATGTACGCATAACCAATGGACATAGACAACAAAGCTGGGGATGGGGTGGGGGTATGGGGAGGAGGGTGTCAATGGGGGAAAAAGGAGAAACATCTGTAACAAAAACAAATTAATAAAAATAATTAAAAATAAAATTTAAAAAATGGGTTGTTACTTTGGCCAGATTCTGTAACTTTCAGTTAATAAAATTCGGTCATTCTAGTGTAAGGCTTTAATCTCACTTCTGATTCTAAGCTCTCCCATCCATCATCCCAGGACAAGGTCAAGGGGACTGAGATGCAGAATAGAGAACATTCTGTTTGTGTGTCTTTCCTCACTGCCCTCACCTCAGTCCTAGCATTCCACCGCTAGGCAGGGTAGTGGGCTGGAAAAAACTTTAGATTTGTCTTAACTGCAGGCTGTGGAGGCTTTCCTGACATTAACTTGACTGACGAGGCTGTTCTAACTGAGATTTTTTTCAATGCTGGCCCTTTGGTGGAATGGGTGTGAGAATTCTTCAAAGACCCTTCAGGGACTCCCCAATTCCCAGTTCCCTGATTTGGGAAACGAAGTGGAATTAAATGCTTACACCTTTCAACTCCCCAGAGCTTCCTGCTTGGGTTTTCTTTCCTCGGAGCAATCCTCTGGGTTGGGAAACTGGAGGAATGACTTAAGTCTAGTCAGCTTCCCAAGTAAGCACTAGCTCAGAGAAAACCCACCCAGCCTCGCCCTGCCCCACAGGCAGCTGCACTTGGCGCCTGTCATGCCTCTTCACTCCTGCTGCCTCTGTCCTCCTCCCTCCTCAGGAAGGCACAGACTGGAAAGAAAAAGCACTAACTACTCAGATCTCCAACAAGGAGAGAGAGGGCTGCGAAAAGAAGGGACAATAAGTATATACATTAAATATATAAGTGGACCAAATCAGCATGCTGTATGCTTTGAGCTTGCACAATGCTACATGTCAATTATATTTTAATTAAAATATTTTATATTAACTACAAAACAAGGGAAAATACTCCTCTGGAGGCATCCCAATCTCTATGAGTGAGTCTGGGTGCAGTAGCCATCCATACAGAGGCAAAAGGACGGTCTCATAAGCACTGCATCCCACAAGGCCAAGGAGTCTGTCTATTAGCCATCTAATAGACATAAACATGAATGCACATGCCAATGTTACACACACATATGTACACACTTACTTCACTTCATGCATTCCGAATGTGTTTGCTTTCTTGGTAGGTGTATATAATCTTTACTTGCTGAGATTACCAGCAAAAGAGTGTCATTTTGCTGACAGCACATTTTAGAAAATGTTGTAAAAAAAATATTATTCCATTTTCCCAGCGATATTCATGTTCTAGGAACAATGGGAGCATGACAATTCACACTTAGAGTGCAAAAACAAACAAACAAAGTTTGGGTTCACAGAAATGTATACCAGTCCCCTTTTCCTTCTACTCCAAGTAAACTGATTTTATTCATAGGGGTCTTTTATATATTTTGTGATGTTTTTAAGATGGAAGATTATATAATTTCTGAGTTTACCTTGAGAGTTTAATTTTTACAGCGTGGTGTAATTCAGTGAATTTTGAGGACAACTAAAAGCCACATTTTCAAAGGTTAAAAAAGCATCTTTAACCTGATAATTATTTTTTAATTACATGTTATTTATGGATGATCCATTACTTCCATCTAGAATCATTACTTTAATATGAACTCCAAAGATTTTCAACTAGATTTCCAAAATCTTTCTCTCCACCTCATTTATTCACCCATTAGTTTTTAAGGCTCCCTTGACTACTTTTACCCCTATTTAAAGTCATGAGGTCTATTGAACTTCAAAGTACTTGACAGGTGTTCTATTTCCAAACATTATCATCTGCTTAAGTTGCTCAGGCTAGAGGTTTATTTGAACTTCTTGTTCACTGCACAATTCTGTGTCCTTATACAGAGGAGGGGGACACTCCATATTTTAGCCTATGGTCCCAAAACGGTGAACCAGTGAAATACAGTAATGGGTATTTATTTTCCACCATCACTGCTCCTCCTTTGCAAAAATGCTGCTCAAACGGTTTAGCTGTTCTGGCCTCAACTCTGTTTTCCTTCTAAATAGGGCATTTGAAGACTGAAACTGCCACATAAATTCCTTGTTCAGTCTATCCTTTTGTCTAAGTTTTCTTTTAAGCCACACTATTCAAGATATAACAATAAATAATGGTGAAAAATTGGTTTCCATGCCCAAGGTTTCTAAGATTTTTTTCTGTCCAATAGTCATTTCAATTGGTTTCTTCTGAAATCCATTGGAAACCCACATTTGGATATCAAGTCCCGTTATACTATTTAACATCAACAGGAAGTGATCACATGAAGACCTAAAAGGTATACTTATTCAGTGGTAAGGTGAAATAAAAATGTAAACACAATGTGTTGTGTAATTAGCATACAGAGGGTCTTGGCAGACTAGGATGATTGGTCAAAGTTAACAGGATCAAGGGTTCTAATTTGAGTTGAGTTCCAAAAGCAGAGATAGATCTCATTCAATATGCTGATTTGAGCCCTTGCTTTTAACTCCTTCAGCTTTGAAATACCCAGTGAAATGACTCAACCAAATGCAAATAGCTATATAAATAATTTAATAATTAAACAAAACAATCCATGTAAATGAAACAGATATATAAACTTAGCAAACAACAAAAGAAAAGAAAACTGTGCAAGAGGTATGTAAGAGTGTTGGCTACTTATTGTTCAAAGTGAGATGAAGCTGAGACCCAGTTACACTGAAGAACCTGAAAGCAAAATGACTTTTAGGGATAAGTGGAGCATCCCTCCACTAGAATCCCACCAACATCATCCGGCCGGTGTGGCTCAGTGGTTGAACGTTGACCCATGCACCAAGAGGTCACCAGTTCAATTCCCAGTCAGGGCACGTGCCCAGGTTGTGGGCCCAATCCCCAGTGGGGGGCATGTAGGAGGCGGCCAATCAATGTTCTCTCTCATCAATGTTTCTATCTCTCTCTCCCTGTCCCTTCCTCTCTCTCTAAACAATAAAGAAAAAAATTTTAAATAAAAAGAATCCCACCGACATCTTTAGCTCACAGTGGCACTCTGCAAGCAAGTAGAGGCCATGCTGAAGTGCGAATGTAAGTTCTTGAGTCCATCTGCTTTCACATGAAAGCAGGGCAATACTGTAAGAAAGTAACACACAAATATATAAACATACACCAAACATTCTCCCCTTGCATAACATCCGGGGTATAGTTTGTTGAAAAGGGGTCTCCTTCAGCTGTCAGATTCCCAATGCTAAGTAAATATGGACACAATTTCACCCTGTTAAGGTTGTACAGAGTCAGTAGTTCAAATAAAGAATCTAAGCACCTCTCTCTCCACAAAGAGAGTTATACCTAGGAAAGGGAGAAACTAGGAGATAGCCGTCATATGAAAAAAACAACTTGACAAAGTGAAAAAGTAGAAAAAGTAAATGATGGACTATACAAAGGCCAATGATTGACTATACATAGCCTGTTCAAAGAGCTGCATCAGATTTTCTTTGCTCTTGATTAAAAATCACAAGTGTGGACAGCAGAAGCTCTAGCATTAACATACCACTCAGGGAGAACTTGAAAGGCAACAGCGAAGGGACATCTCCCCTGTGGGCAAGACACTGAGCAGTGCACCTGGGTGTAAGTTTGCCAGGAAAGAGAGATGCACAAAGATATGGATTTTCTCTAACACATGGGTAGTGGCTAGCATTTTGGCTGGCTAGTTAAGGATCTCAAAAATGTATAACTGAAAAATTAGTAGGTAACAAGAGATTTTGTGGAAGTGGTTTATAGGTAAATCTCTCTGAACATCCAGAGAATGAAGAAATTTGTGTCCCCCATGAATGCTCAGGACACAGCAACCTCAACAGGGATCTTAATCAGGTGAATAAGATGACTTTCCTGTGGATATTAGCCTCTTTCTCCAGCCACTTCCTTTCTTGTGGGGAAAAAAAAAAAGGTATCATAGTGGCTATAACATTGTAATATATGACCTTATAAAAGATGAACTTGCACTTACCAAGGATTTTTTGGCTAGAGGCACTGCTGAATGATTTAACTATCATCAGCAGAAATCAATAATGAGACCCTGATATGGGACAGCCAGCTACCTGGTGACAGGTTGATTATACCGGACCACTTCTAAAACAGTAGCAGCAGCATGTTGTTCTCACAGGAATAGATACTTATTCTGAATACAGACTTGCCTTCCCTGCCTCCGATGTTTCTGTTAAAACCAGTACTTCACTTTACAGAAAAAAAAAAAAAAAATGTGGCTCACATTCTTGGAATTTACTAACATTACTATGTCTATCAACCTAAAACACCTGACACTGTAGAAAAATGCAATGGGATTTTGAAGACTCAGTGATGGCGCTCCCTGTGTGGGGCTGTGGCAATGTCGTCCAGGACGAGGGGTATGCTCTGAATCCATGACCAGTCTACGTTGCTATTTTTCCTATTTCCAGGATTAACGAGTTAGGAGGCATGTTGTGCAACTGTGAATAGCTCCTTTCATTATTGCCACTAATGAGCCTCTAGTGAAACTTTTGCTTCTCGTCACTGCACTCTGAGCTCTGTTAGTCTGAGGATCTTAATTCTAAAAGAAGGAATATTTATAGCTAGGGTCACAACAGTGGTTCCATTAAACTGGAAAATGAAAATGCCACCTGGTCAGGTTGGGCTCCTCATGCCAGTGAATCAACATGCACAGAAGGAACTGATTATCCCGATTGCCAAGGGGAAACTGGACGATGCCTTGCAGTGGAAGATACAATTTTGTATCTGGAACAGAGGGGACCCTACCGTGCACCTCTTAATGCTTTCATGTCCTGTGATGAGTCTGGAAAACTGCAACAATCCGGTACTGGCAAGACTATAAATGTCACAGATCATTCAGGAATAAAAGTCTGTTCAAGTAAAAGGGTCTGGGGTCACCCAACCAGGCAAGGTTCTATTACTAGCTGAGGTGCTTGGTGAGGGCTGCTATGGACTTAACTGTGTCCTCCAGAAAGACGTACGTTAAAGCCCTAACCGCCAACGTGATGGCATTTGGACATGGGGCCTGTGGGAAGAAAGTAGGATTAGGTGAGGTCATCAGAGAGGGGCCTTCAAGATTGAATCGGTGGGTTTATAAGAGGAGAGAGAGAGAGATCAAAATCGCTCTCAAGATGTTATGAGGACACAGCCAGAAGGCCGTGGTTTGCAAGTCAAAGCGTGTGTCGTCGCCAGGTGCCAAATTGGCCAGAACCTTGATCTTGAGCTCTGCAGGCTCCAAAGCTGTGAGAAATAAATGCCTGTTGTTTAAGCCACTCCATCTATTTTGCTATTTATTGTGGCCACTCGAGCGAAGGGCAAAGAGAAAAGAGAAGCTATCACTTAAGAAGGTAGATGCAAATGCCACCTTGGACCCTGTGACTCGTTACAGAAGAAGAGGGCCCTTGTAGTTATAGTACATAAAACCGAAAAAAAAAAAAAAGTGTGTGTGTGTATTCAATTTAAGAAAAAATATTCATAGAATAGGTGCACAGTCATTTTTTTTTTCTGTAATTAGTTGTAAGGTTCAAGCATAGATGTGTATACATACCTGCATAAACACATGTGTAGTATATATATACGTACATACATGCATGTAAGTACATAGCATATATATAATGTGTATATATAATGCATATTGCAGGCATTATACATTTATATATTATATATTATATATATATGTGTGTGCACATTTTATGTATATTATGTATGTATATGTAGGTATATAAGTACATATACATACACAAAATTGTTTTCCTTCACTCATTGCCCTATTCATAAAATGTGTAAATACTGATTAACTTATTTCTCAGTATTTAAGTTATAAGTTATCAAAGGGTAAGTGTGACTCAGCTAGAAAAGGATGATATATCATTCAAAGATATATAAAGTGACATTTCCTCTTTGGGAGAGAAGTTTATGTGAGATAGTTGCTTGATTTTGCTATCACTTTCCTCAGAAAAATTGTATGATTAAAACAGTGAAACACAAATGGCACGTTTTCAAGGGGGAACCATGCTGGTGTTAAAAGGTATATATCTGGCCCTGGCCGGTTTGGCTCAGCAGTTGGAGCGTTGGCCCGCGGACCAAAGAGACCCGGGTTCGGTTCCCTCTAAGAGCATGTACTATGGTTGCATTTTGTCCCTGGTCCCGGTTGGGGTTGTGTGGGTGACGACCACTCGAGGTGTCTCTCTCACATCGATGTTTCTCTCTCGCTCTTCCTCCCTCTCTCCCTCCTGCTCCATTTGAAGATAAATGCAAAAATGTCCTCGGGTGAGGATTAAAAAAAAAAAAAAAAAAGGTATAAATCTGTAAGCTGAAACTACCTTTCCTAGAATTCCTGGTATAGATAAAAGGCAGAGGTTGTCTAAAGAGAAAATCACGTGAGACGTGGAAAGAAGAAATGAAGTAACAGCTATCACTCTCTGAAGATGACTGGGGAGAGGGGAGGGGAGAAACAAGTCAGAGGTGCTGGTGAGTGCCAGCCCAGCTCGGTCTCTGCCACTTCAGTCCAGCTCTTCTTTCCAGCTGCTGGCAGGGCGGCTGTGGAGGTCTACACCAGCAGGAGCATCACAGCCTTCCCAGATTTCTCCCCCACCTCCCCTAGCTCCCCTCTGACAGCCCAGCCTCCCTGCAGCTCAGATTCACGCACTGGTGCCAGGGCTGCAGGGCTGCTCATTAGTGCAGTCCCCTGACTCTCGAAGTGCCACTTCTAGATTTTACCTCCCAGAACATGCTCTTTGTTCCAAAGTGCTCGTGGTAAACAGGCTTTCCTGGTCAAATACAGACGGATATAGTAGGTTACATACACACGCTACCATAAAGATAAAACTTTCATAATATTCTATATGCCAAGTAACATTATTGATATGAAAGTCAAAGCTGATAAGAAACAAGAAAAAATCTTTTTAGAATCTTAAAATTCTTTAACAGTTTTAGCTTTGATTTTTGAGGGTCATGTTTATTCAAATTAAATTAGAAATTAAAATGTATGGCCCAGCTGGTGTGGCTCAGTTGGTTGAGTGTCATCCCATGCACCAAGGGGGTGCTGGTTCGATTCCCAGTCAGGGCATATGACCTGGTTGCCCGCTCAATCCCCAGTATGGGGTGTGCAGGAGGCAGTCGATCAATATTTCTCTCTGATCAATATTACTATCTCTCTCTCTTCCCCCCTCTCCCTTCCTCTCTCTGAAATCAATAAAAACATATTTTAAAAAAAAGAAATTAAACTGTATAAATATCATTATATAGTTCACAGAGTGTGTGGGTCACATAATTCCACTTCAATTCAAAGGAGTCAGCTCAGCTGGTGTGGCTCAGTGGTTGAGCGTCAACCCATGTACCAAGAGGTCACTGGTTTGATTCTCAGTTAGGGTACGTGTCCAGGTTGTAGGCCCAATCCCCAGTGGGGGGCATGCAGGAGGTTGCCAATCGATGTTCTCTCTCATTGATATTTCTATCTCTCTCTCTCTAAAATCCAATAAAGAAAAAAAACAAAACAAAGGAGTCAGATATAAATACCAAAAATATGAACCAAAGATCTGAGATAATAATAATAAATCTTTGATATAAAAGAAAATAAAATCTCTGTTTATACAATATTATAAGATAAATATAACAGAAACATTACTCCAAAGCTAATTGATATAGTCAGAAGTATTATTACCAATAAATCCAAAGCTCTAGTTTCATAAATAATAATGACAAAGTGTAGCTGAAATAAGCATTCAACTAAATACATTTTTAAATGAGCCACAGAAAATAATTTATAAAATAAGGATTTTATAAATATTAGGGGACAAATTTTAAAGTTATTGCCAAAAAAGTATAAAAATCAGAAAATTCAAGAAATAGTTGTCTCAGAAAAAAAAAAGTGAAAATAACACCTTTTGAGCCCTAGTCTAATCAATACAAAGTAAACACACATACATACACAAACACATACACACTATTTTAAATAAGGAAAGGACTATACTTATTTAAAGGAAACTTAAGAAATAAATAATGATGTTTTGAAATCAGTAATACAATGTATTTTTCCTTAGGGCGATAGTAATTATGAAATCAACTCAAAATTGTAGAAGAAATATCAACAGGCAAATAATCATTAATAAAAAAGGAAAATGTTGTTAATTTACCTCTTACTAAGATGACTGGCTTTTAAAAATATACTTTACATATTCCTTTTTAACTTCTGAACGGTAAAATAAATTAATGCCATTAAAATTGTTCTGTAGAGCAGAAAATAAATTATTCTGCAAAAAAACATGGTTGTTATTTACCACTGGAAAAGGTAATTTTAAAAACACACAAATAAATGTAAAATCATAAATGTGATCATTTCCAGCACACGATGTTATGAGCAGATATAACAGGGCAACTGGACTTAGTACAGAGGTAAAGAAAAAATTCGCCAAGGAGGCAACTTCTAAATATAGTTAATGCAATTAGAGAAACAATATTTGAAAAGTTCCCATGTGGGGAAAGAGGAATTGTAAGAAGGCTAGTGAGGTGGGTAGTGTTGATGGATTTGGAGTTTCACAATTAACTGAAGGAGTCTGAGCAGAAAATACTATAATCACAATTGCCTTTGAAAAAGAGCATTTCACTGTTAGGAAGTGAAATTTAAGCTAAGTTTTGGTAAATGGGAAATGGTTACATCATATAATGTGAAAAAGAGATGAGCGAGCAAAGAGGGAAGAGTATTACAAGAAAAGAGATCATGTGTAAAACCCTGAACCAGAAAACGCTTCAAGTTTTAGAATAACCGAGAAAGGGTTATTAATTTAGTGCTGGTTGTAAGGGAATTGCACAAAATGTGGCTAGAGAGTTATAAAGAGGTATGGAGAGGCCATAAAGTGAAGTTCATGGTAAGCATTTTCCACTTTAAGAAAAATGATGCAGTAGTTAACTTGAGATTGCAGAAGGCATGCTATTGGAATAAGCAAGGTGAGAGATGGTGGTTCCCCTGACTAGCACAGTGTTGACGGTGAAGCTTGAGATCAAGGGGACAGATTTGGGAACCGAGAAGGGGAATCAGTAGGACTAATGACTTATTTATTAGTCAATGGATGGATGGATACGGATATGGAAAAGGAAATGAAAAGTCTCCATGAGTTACTTCTAGGTTTCTGAGTTGAGAAACTGAATGTGTATATTGAGAAAAGTGACAGCTGTCAAAGGCAGTGGTTGGGCGGGGTGTGTGTGGGGGGGAGGGATTGAGCAAAAATGCAACAAAAAAAAAGAGAGAAAGAACTCATGGTCAAGAACAACAGTGTGGTGATTGTGTGTAGGGTAGAGATGCGAGGTGGAGGAAGGTGGAGGGGGATTAATGGCGATGGACAAAGACTTGACTTGGGTGGTGAACACACAATACAGTGTACAAAGGATCTATTACAGAATTGTGCACCTGAAACCTGTATAATTTTGTTAACCAATCACCCCAATAAGTTCAATAAAAAGAAAAAAAAGTGAAAAAGAGAGTAGGTTTCAGAACAAATATCATACATTGAATACTGGACATGTTGATTTGGGGTGTCCCAGTTAAAGAAATACTGATTGTATATGAAGTAAGGAGCAGGAGCTAGATATAGGTATCTGGAGACGAGAGGTTTATTTAGATGAGTTTTTCTTACTTTATTAATGTTCAGAAGAAGTTTGGAGAACATCATTTATGCCAAATGCGAAAAAGAGAAACTACAATGATTAAAAGACTAACCTCTATGTCTTTGCTAGAGAAGAAAAGGCAAAGAGAGGTTATGAGGGTCAAAGTAAAGAGATTTTTGCTTTATTTGACAAAAGACAATCAGGGCCTTAAATGTAACATTCCTTCCTCCAATCTCATCAGCTTGCTTTAAGTTAGAAGTTGTGGAGAATGAAAATGAACTGAAATCTGTTAGCACTACCATGCTCTCCAGCTAAATTGCCACCTACTAAATAAATAATCCATTCAAATTTCAAGACCTGAACTACAATTATTAATTTTTTTTGTGTGAACACTTCTTATTGGATTAATTAATATTCTACAATAACAGGAAAAAGCAAAACAAAAGAAGTTCTGCATTTCGGCAAAAATAAATGGAAGAAACTACATGAAATCTGAAAGATTTTCTTTGTATCTGAAATCAAAATGTATAGTGTCTGTTATACTGACATAAAGGTTATGACTACAGAAAGCTAACCTAAATATTTCCCTTGGACTTCAGTTTTATGATAAAAACAATACTAACTTCTTTTTATGGAACAGACATTTTCCTCTTGTGACATGAACCAAACACTGAACAATAAACACAACCCTGAAACATTGCAAGTTTAAAGGGCAATGTTGGGACTTTTGAGGGGGAGAAAAAAACATATACTGAAGGAAAGAAAGGAAGGAAGGAAGGTAGGAAGGAAGGAAGAAAGGGTCATGTCTGCTATGTTTTCTTCCACTGCAAAAGTAAAATAGGAAAAGAGAAAGATATAAACTAGAACTAGCTCCTAAACTTAGAAAATCGTAAGTAATAAAACTTGCTGATACTTCAGAAAATTATTATATACAAATAAAACACCGTCAAAGCAAATGGTTCTAAATTTTGTTTGGAAGGATATTATCATCTTACTCAAGTATAATTAGTGAAGTTCCAATTTGCAAAACAATAGTTGGCCTATGGTTTTGTTGTCATAATTTTAGATATTAAACTGAAGGAAAATTTAAATCAGATGGCGCCTAGATTATCAGGGAATGGTTATTGAATATGTCATTCTTTTTTCATGTCCCTTTTTATTTTCCTTCAATTCATTTTGCTTCTATAATTTTGCAATCTATCTGGCTTTATATTTTCTTGCTCATGCAAATATATGCTCTCCAAATATACATATTTCCAAGTAATAAAAGCAATAACTTTTGAAGAGATGTTTCTATCTTTATTCTTGTGCACTTATATTCCTATTCCAGTATTTCCTACTGCTTACTTTATGAAAATTAGAAATAAATAGAGAGATCCCTTTTTGTGCGGCTGAGAAACGAAATTGCCATCATGAGCTTATAGCTCTGCTTTTTATTTTATCTGTTATGCAAAATGCTAGCATGTTAACATAAAAAGGAAAGCTCTAAAAAGAAATTCTCATGAACATGAGAAGAAACAGACTGTGCAATTCAACATTGATAAATTAGATACTAATCTTAATTAATTTTTATCCTTTAAGTAGGGGTAATTTTGTTCTGATTTTATGTGTTTTAATTTCAGATTTGTGAATTTGGAAAAGCTAATTTATATTTCTGAAACTACTTAGGAGATAACAGAAAATTACCTTTGCAAGTTGGATTTAATCTGTTTAACTCAGTGAGAATCAAAAGTACTAAATTTTTAAACCAACACTTACATAGCACTTGCAACATGTCAAACATATGCACCTCATGTCTATTCCTTTATTTCATTATTACAAACCCTAATCGTTAGGTATTTTACTCATTTCATAGACAAGGACACCAATACACTTAGTTAAAAAATTTGTCCAAAGGCATACAGCTAGGCACTGGCAGAGCCCGGACTCAAGCCCAAGCAGTCTGATTCCCAATTTCATGCTTTTAAAAAATATATATGTTTTTATCAAGTTTTTTAGAGAGAGAGAGAGAGAAACATCGATGTGAGAGAGAAATATCGATCGGCTGCCTCCTGCACGCCCCCCCACTGGGGATCGAGCCAGTAACCCAGGCATGTATCTTGACTGGGAATCAAACCTGGACCTCTCAGTCCATGGGAGGAAGCTCAGTCCACTGAGCCACACAGGCTGGGCCCAGTCTCATGCTTTTAATCACTATCCCATACAGTTTTGTAATTTATGTAAGAACAATAAACCTATAGAAATGACATGTTCAATCAGCATCAAAACATTTCTTTCTTAGCATTGGGTATATAATCGGTCCTCGTTTATTGCGATTAATCAGTTTCAGACTCTTCTGCAATAAATGAATTTCTGAAAAGTAGGATTCTTTATTTATAAATCGGATATTTTTGCAGTTAGAGCATAGAAAACCTGTTTACGACCTTCTAAATACATTTTTTTAACATTATTAGAGCCCTCTAGACATGAAATAAAACCCTTTAGTCACCATTACACTTGTATTACCCAATATATTAGACAAAATAAGAGAAAAGACATATTAAATGTTACAAATATCATATTATTATTGTACATTTAATTACACACACACAGTTCTTACACACAACCACTAACCTATGAAAATAGTGCAACTTGTTCGATGATGAAGTGATGAAGATGAAGAGATGTACTGCACAGCAAAGAAGAGCAAGGTTACTGCTCCTCTGAAGGCACGACCTCAGTAGGAGAGTCTTTAGGTGGTGCAGTATCTTCAGCAGGTACGTCGTCATCTTCTGCTGAAGGAGTACTAGGAGTGGGCAGTGGGTGTCTGGGTGTGCGGCTGAAGAACATCGTGACAGGCAGTTGCTGGTGCTGTCTTTTCACATGTGTGAGGAGGCTTTTGTAAGGTTCTACCGCTCCATCAAGTGCATTCTGGAACTACAACACACGCATCATTTGTGGGTCCCATTCGCCAATCATGTCCTGTACTACCCTAATAGTTCTCACGACTTGCGAGAGATGCTCAAGTGCAAGGCCAACTTCCTCCTCCTGACCCCCAGGAACCTCTGGCTGCTCTTCCTCCTCCTCACTCACAGACTTAGTCATCTCCACCAGATCCTCTTCAGTTAAGGAATCTGAATGTGTCTCCAGCAGCTCATCCACATCATCGCGGGTCATATCTGCGAAACCTTCTCCTCTTAGCATCCGGGCTAGCCTAACTGTCTTATCCACTGCCGAGTTGCCTATATCCTCTGGGGTGTTTTTCACGTAGTCCTCTGCTGCAGGCTGGTCAGCAGAGGCAGCTTCTCCGTGGAGAACAACACTCTTCAGATGATACCTCTTCTGGAACTTCTCGAACCAACCCTTGCTCACTGTGAAATCCATGAACGTTGCAGAAGAGGGTCCTGGTTGAGGTTCATCCACTGTAAAGCACTGATAGAGCTGCCTTGCCTTCTCCCAGATGACCAGCGAATCCAATGGAATGTTTTTCTTGCGGCTGTAGCTGATCCCAACAGCTAGGGCAGACTCTGTTTTCACTATGAACTTATTATGACTTGTCACGATGTGCTTTGCTTCCTTGTTGAAAGAGACAGTAGCCATTGCATGGATGTTCTTTTCATCTTTACGGATGGAGTGAATGGTAGACTCATTCAAGTCGTAATGGCGGGCAACCTCCACGATTTTCTTGCCATCTTTGATCATATCCAAGAGTTTCACCTTCTCCTGGACAGTAAGCATCTTCCTCTGGCACTTAGTTTCATCGTCAGAAGGCTTAGAAGAAGGAGCACGTTTAAGAGTCATTGTGGGGCTTAGATAAAAGTTCTCAGAAATCGCAAACACTTACAAGAACAAAGATGCTTCTGATGTGTAGCAATGTAGAAGCATGTATGAGAGAAAGGAACTTGCATGAGGCTGAGCCAATCAGTGGCCAGGATAAGAAGAGGATAGGATAGCCAATCAGGGAACAGCATGCTCTGATTGGCTTGGTTTCACCACACCCGATTTTTTGGAAAAAAGTTATTGCCCACACACAAGGAGTGGTCAAGTGGTTGCACCTGGTGTTGAAGGATTTGCAGGGGTGCACGAATACATAGGCTTACAGTAACTTTAATTTTAATTGTAATACAGGGGTGCATAATTGCCTGGGACAACCGAGCGCACGCTGTATCATTTTCACTGTCTTGATCAAATTTTTAATGAATATATTTGAAAAAACTGCAATAGATTGAAGCCATGAAAGTCGAAGCGTGAAGTGGTGAGGGACAACTGTATATTAGACCAAATGACAGATCAGCTACCTTCTACATTTTAGGGGTTGCATGGTGAACAAGGAGATGGGGCACTTTCTGTGATAAGCAAATGATAGCAAGAAAACACTACTCAAATGGAACACCATTTAAGAGAGGGTGCAAAGGAAGTAAGAGTACTGCTGGTTAAGAAAGTACAGATGAACATTTCTAAACTAAAGGCACAGCATGTGAAAACATCCCTCAATGGGAAGGGCATGGATGGCATCTGAACAACTAAAGGAAGTCAGCCATGATCGGAACTTCACATTTAAGGGAAGTAGGGTGCCAAGTTAGTTTAAAAAGTAGGAAGTTTGCCTGGCCAGTGTGGCTCAGTGGTTGAGCATTAACCCAAGCACCAAGAGGTCACCAGTTCAATTCCCGGTCAGGGCACATGCCCAGATTGTGGGCCAAACCCCCAGTGGGGGGGCATACAGGAGGCAGCCAATTGATGTTCTCTCTCATTGATGTTTCTCTCTCTCTCTCTCTCTCTCTCTCTCTCTCTCTCTCTCTCTCTCTCTCCCTTCTTCTCTCTCTAAAATCAATGAAGAAAATTTTTTTTTAAATTTTAAAGGTACGAAGTTGTCTTGGAGGTACCTGCATAATGATACCAACTCACAAACTCCTTCTAAACTGATGGCAAAGGGATGAAAAAGGAATTAACACAAGGAGACAAAGGTAACTGGAGGACCAACAATAGAGGTCAAGAATTTCAACACTGTAGTGATGGCTGAAAACAACAGAAGTAGCCACAGCAGACTTGAAAGATCAAAATGAAATAAATAATTTACCCACACAAAACCCGAGAACTATTTAAGACTTTATGACAAATTACACTGAAAGAAGGGGTATGAGCTTAAACAAAACAAAAGCTCTGGTTAATAGCCTATGTATAAAATACTGAGATTCCCTAATTTTCTACCCAAAGCCAACACAATAAAGTGACATTACCTCCTTTACTTCCTTAGAGATCAGATCTTTGCTCTTTGTTTAAATTGATTCACAAATCAATATTTTAAATTTACATAAAAAGGAATCTGGAAACAAAAGTTGTTATTAGAAGTTAAAATTAAGATACATGAGATTAAAATAAATTAAAAGGAGAGTTGAGGATGCAGTTGAAGTAGAATGAAATGGCAATAAATGATAAAAAGGGAGAGAAAAATAAAAACCAACATTTAATTAATATAATTTTGTGAAGTAAAGATTAGAGAAAACGAAGGAAGGAGATAATCATCAATAACAGAAAATACCCAGAACTAAAGAAAATAAAACAAGTTTGAGTGACGATCCCAAAATGTACATGAAAAATCAAGTCATGGCAGAGGATTTAGAACCAAAACGGAATGGAACATCATAACATCAAAACTGGAAGCTACAGCACAATGAAGCAGTAACTTCAAAATACTACTATGTGTAAAGGATTTTATTCCTGAATGTTTTCTTGGACCAACAAAACTAGTCATTAAAAGTCAAAAAAGAGGACGATATTTTTAGACATATAAAAATTCAAAATTTTTGCCTGCCACCCAGGATTCTTTCTGGTAGAAGCTAATAGATAAATATCCTAGGAAAAATATGATAAAGCAAAAGAAAAATGTTATAAAATATAGGAAAAATTTATCAAACATAGAACTACAAAGTGAAATTCTAGTGTGAAGGCAAATGGAAGCCAAAATGAGAGACTAACCTATTCAAATGGGGGCAAAGGGGAAAGCAACATCTCTCTCAATTAATCAATGTATCAATCAATCAATCAATCAATATGATTGGCAGAGCATAGGAAAAACATTGGTAGACATATGCATGTGGTAGAGGTGTTAAATCTTTTGGGGAAAAAAATAAAGATGATTTCAATAAAAGCCAGGCAAAAAGCCCTGGCTGGTTTGGCTCAGTGGTTAGAGCACTGGCACATGGACCAGAGAGTCCAGGTTCGGTTCCCGCTAAGGGCACATACCTCGGTTGCAGTTTGTCCCCAGCCCTGGTTGGGGTCGTATGGGTGGCAAACACTTGATGTGTCTCTCTCACATCGATGTTTCTCTCTCTCTCTCTTCCCCCCTCTCTCCCTCCTGCTCTATCTGAAGATTAATGCAAAGGTGTCCTCAGGTGAGGATAAAAAAAAATTAATAAAAAGAACAGGCAAAATAAAAAGAGGAAATATATTAGTACATCCAGGAAAAATAATGATTTATAGAGACAAGAAAGTATAGTGTCAATGAACAATATATAATCATTAAAATATGTATGCTGATTATGGATTTAATAACCATTTTAATTTAAAATATCTGGGGGACTACAGAGAGGAGAAGGGAGGAAAAATGTGGCAGAGCCAGGTCATAATATAAGCTATGATAAGAAATTGATAAACAATAAGTAGATTTGGAAAAAAAAAGGAGTTACAGTATAAGAATATTATTCATAAATGCAGAGGACAACATCAGGTGAAACCGCAGAACTTTGGCTTGGGTAGTGGTAGCCCAAGAGACTGCTATACTCCTCTTCTGTTACAACCTGCCTTTTGAACTACCTGTCCATATTACTTGAATAAAAATGAAAATGAATGAAAGATTAAAGTGATTACTCTGAATTCTATGGGAAGAATTAAATGGAGGAAAAAATATAACATTTACTGGATGTTTCCTATATACAGAAATGGGGTTTTGTGTGTATTAATTCATGTGATTCTCATAAAACATTATTAATGCCAGAAGGACTAATTAGAAGGTTATTGAAATTATGTATGTCAGAGATACCAGATATTTGAATTAGTTAATGGAAGTATAGAGGGAAATTAATTTTTGACACTTAGATATATTCTGGAGGCATAATTCATAATACTTGGTGATAGATTAAACATAAAAAGATAAGTTAAAATGTGATAAAAAGGAGAAATGTAAAACATATCTCATAGTTTTCTGGTTTTTAATAACAACTCAAATATCAAGTTTCAATTCTTAGCCTAGATTTTCAGATTCTCCAAATCTGCTTCCACAATAACTTGCAAATACCACTTGAAAACAGGTTAATATTTTCAAACTGGTCCACTGTGAAATCTAAGCATAAACAAACATCCTGACTCTTGCCAAGCTCTGTGAAACTGCACCCCTGCTACCATTGACAACACTTGTGAACTCTGATTTAGGGGTCTTCAGCTACTGAGTTGTTAAGACCCAGGACAAGGACACATTTTCTCCTAACAAAGCTAGGGCTAGTATCCAAAGAAAAGAGACAACAGTGCATTAACAGGATGAACTGATGCTTTTAGATGTTAAACTAGATTATGTGGTTTTAGGAAGAAAATGAACTCCATGCCTAGAAATTAAGACAACTGGGGACTACCAGTCTTTCTAGATAGGACAGACTGGAGTCCAAGCACATGCATACCCCTCTTACCCAGAATATCAGAGTTCACCTTCCCATTTGTTGGAATTGGGGCAGTCATATTAGGTGGTTAAGAGTTAAGAGTTAGAAGTTAGATCACTGGCCAGTTTGGCTCAGTGGTTAGCATTGGCCCGCGGACTGGAGAGTCCCGGGTTCGGTTCCTGCTAAGGGCACATACCTCGGTTGCAGTTTGTGGCAACCACTCGATGTGTCTCTCTCACATCAATGTTTCTCTCTCTCTCTTCCTCTCTCTCTCCCTCCCACTCTGCAAAAATGTCCTCGGGTGAGGATAAAAAAAAAAAAAAGGTAAGAGTTAGAATATAGTGGTAAGAGGCAAGAAGTATTGTACAAGGATAAATACATTTGTGTCATTTTTTCATTTGTAAAATGGAATGATAATAATAGAATTGCCCTCACAAGGTTGTTGTGAAGACCAAAAAGAAATAATAATAATCTTTGAATAGGGCTTTACTCAGGTTCCCTTTAAGCTACAGAATTTGTATGACGCAAGAAGGAACTATTGTCAAGTGACCTGTGGTCTGTCCAGTGAGAAGTATTGAGATGAATACCAGATGGGGCAAGACCCTGGAATAAGCACAGCAAAGATTGAGGAAATTAAAGTCAGGTCTTCCATCTTTGTACTACCCTGTTATGTCTATCAGAAGAACTTCTCCATCCACCATCTGAGTTTAATGTGTGGTGATGTTTAGGAATGAAGGTGGTACAGCTTCTAATAACCTGGGATCAAAGGAGAGACTTTGTCATTCCCCTTGGATTATGTGGCAGAATGAATTACTGGCTAGATAAAAACTGCTCAAGCCTAGGAGACCTCAGCATAGATTTCTCTTTTATAGGACAGAAAAGAGAGTCAATGACCCAGATACACCTTCAGGTTGTCTCAAAACTCTCTTTACTATGTTCTTTCTCTGCTAAAATCCCATTCCTACCATTTATTGCAGATCAAAAACTATCAGCTTCTCAGTTTTTAAGTTATGAAGAGCCTTAAAACATAGGCAAAGTAGGGAAGCTTGAAATATACACTCAAAATTCTAGATTTTGTTTTGTCACATGCTACTTGAGCAACATTGATAGAGCTAACAACTCTAATGGTCAATTTCATCATCTGAGAAGCAGAAATAATTGGGCTCCTGGGATTTCTGAGGGATTCGATTTTGTGATGCAGACTAAACTGAAGCTCAGTACCTGGTTCATGGTAGGATTGTCTTTCCTGGTCTATTTAGATCCCCATTGATTTATTTTGCTACTGCTGACTTTCTATGGTGCCTTTATATTGCACAATAGAACTTATCATTTAAGAAGTTTCTATAAATATTTTTATATAGGGTTCCCTATGTGCATTCATTAATCCCCCCAACTGCATTTATAAGTTTTTTAGGCTAAAGACTATGTTTTTTAAAATATTTTTTTAAAAACTTACCTTTACTGTTGAATGTATTACAGATGTCACCCCTTTCTTTCCCTCACTGAGCTCCTCCTCCCCAATCCCGCCCCCCTCCTGGCTTCCACACACTATTATTTGTGTCCATTGGTTATGCATATATGCATAAAAGTTCTTAGGTTTATCTCTTACCTCCCTCCCTCTCCCCTTCCCTTTGCGGTTCATCAGTTAATATGTTTTTTTATTGACTTTTTAGAGAGGAAGGGAGAGAGAGATAAAAACATCAATGTGAGAGAGAAACATAGATTGGCTGCCTCCTGCATGCCCCCTACTGGGGATGGAGCCTGCAACCCAACATGTGCTCTGACCAGGAATCGAACCAGGACCTCTCAGTCCATGGGACGAAGCTCAATCCACTGAGCCACACTGGCCAGGCTAAAGACTGTGTTTTATACTCCGTTGATCCTTCAGGACATTTAATTCAAATCTTATTGGTATTGTTCAAATAATGCTTATCAATTGTCAGTAAAAATAGCTTATATATGAAGGATAGCCCTTTCTGGACTAGACTAATAAAATCATAAAAGAAAAGGATTAGAAAACATGCTCTAAGTATTGGCTCCATGAATTATGTCCACAAAGAACAAAAGTGTTAAAATAATTGCTTTCTGTTGCAAATTGACAACAGATTTGGATGGAAAAGATGACCAGTATAGTTTAATATCCAGAGTCACCTTCAATTAATATTTGCATATATGACCAGCACTAGGGATACAATCATTTTTATTGAGAAACAACTTTTCTATCTTATTTCTTATCACTTTCCACATACAGCACTTATTCCATTAACACCCTCCACCTGGTTTCCTCAGTTCACAAGTATCTAAGTATGTCTTCTAGTCTGGAAGGTGGTTTCTCTGTTTCTTCAAATCATCATCCCTTCCTTGATTTCGGTCAATACAACTGCCATCATGAAGCATTCCATTACTACTTCAACTTCTACATTCTCTTTAGAAACTACAACCACACACTGCTTAACAAGGGTGATGGTTCTGACAAATGTATTGTTGGGTGATTTTGTCCTTGTATGAACATCACAAAGTGTACTTACAAAAATGTAGATGGTATAGGTTACTATGCACCTATATGGTAAAGCCTATTGCTCTGTAGGAGGGGAAAAATATTTTTTTCTTTTATCCTTCTGGTTTCTTGACTGAGACATTCCATAATAAAAGACAGATTAACAAGAGAAAAACAGAAGTTTAATAACATGTATACCTCCTGTCTACATGGGAGATTCCCAGGAAAACTGAGTAACTTGCAAGAAAAGTTGAAGCCACCACTTTAAATACCACCTTCAGCAGAAGACAAAGACGATGTTGGGGGTGGGTTAAGTCAGTTAGGGGAGGTTACCAGGAAAAGCACAATAAAGGAGGGTACATTTCTTAAGCAGATATTAAGTCCTAATGACAGCTTGACTGGGTAATACGAAGTTTTCAGTTCCATTGTAATCTCATGGGGTCACCTTTGTACACACAGTCCATTCTTGAACCAAACATCATTATGTGGTGCATGACTATATACTGACCTATACCAAGTGGAACACTGCTCATAAGGTAATTGTTTAAAATATTGTTTCATTACACCAATTTTATTTGACAACTTTTTATGATTACTCATAGTATTAAAACCATTTTGTTCAAACAAATAAAACGGTAAAGTATAATATCTGTAAAAAAAAATACAATAGTACAGAAATTAGAGAGGGACCTTTCTTAGAGTGCAATAACTATCACAATTAAAGTATAATAACTCATGAAATGTGGGAAATACACTTGATGAGTAAAGTCACAGTGACTTTGATCAAGAGTAAGTGAGAGAGTATTATACCTTCAAGGACAAATGAAAAACTAACCAAACGAATTAATAGTCATAAACAACAGTATGGTGGTTATTAGAGTGGAAGGGGATTGGGGGAAGGATGAGGAGGATAAAAGGGGTCAGATATATGGTGACAGAAACAGACTAGACTTCAGGCGGTGAGCACACAATGAAATATACAGGTGATGTATTATAGACTTGTATACCTGAAATTATATAATGTTATTAACCAATGTTACCCTGATACATTTAATGAAAAATTTTAAAAGACAAGTGATTCTACATTAAATTGAGAAAAATAGGGAAGATAATTCCAGGAAAAGGAAATGTAAAGACCACTATCTAAGTCATGAAAATGCATGGTTTATTGAGAAACGATGAACAGGAACCAGTTTTACTACTCCGCTGTGTGCCTCAATAATGAGTTAAATACATTTTGATATATGCTCACTTACAAAATTATACTTTGATAGTCCTGAAGGTCTCTCTAAGAGGTCTAAGACTTAACCTCTGGGACCAATTAAACTATGTCGCCTGAGAAGTTTGACTCATTGGCTGTTCTAGCCCAGGCATATATAGTTCTGGTTCTTTTTTAAAAATCCTTACCAGAAGATATGTTTATTGCTTTTATTATTATTTTTCTTTATTGATATTAGAGAAAGAGAGGAAGGGAGAGGCAGAGAGAGATAGAAACATCGATGATGAGAGAACATCGATTGGCCGCCTCCTGCATGCCCCCCATTGGGGATCAGGCCCACAACCTAGGCATGTGCCCTGGCCAGGAATCAAACTGGTGACCTCTTAGTGCAAGGGTCAATGCTCAACCACTGAGCCACACCCGCCAGGCTGTTTATTGCTTTTAGAGAGAGAAGACAGGAGAGCAGGAGAAACATTGATGGGTTGTCTCTTGTACATGCCCAACTGGGGATCGAACCTGCAACCTTTTTGGTGTATGGGACAATGCTCCAACCAATCAAGCCACCTGGTTGGGGCAGCACATATATTCCTGGTTCTTGTAGAAAAGTCCTAATGGCTACAGAAATGTCTTTTATTGAATGTGTTTCTCCTATCCCACTCAATTTTATTTTGTGTTTTTAAATTTTATTTCTGGTTCTTAGACAACCGTGTTAGTCTATCCATATCTTGGTTAACTTTTGTGTTAGGCTATTTCCCATACTACAACCAGGCTCATGAACCAATGTGTCCAATACCTATAAGACCAGTCTGACTGCATACCAGAAAGACTAGTATCTGTATACTTTCAGTCTGGCTTACACATAGATGAAATATTATTCTTCACTGGTAACAGTACTATCAGAAATTTGGGCTTGATGATGTGATCTCTTGGTTATCTCTTTCAGGATGATTGAATCTATTCTCTGTTAAACAAGAGAGGACAGAGAATACAGATTGATATTCTTTTGGCTTGTGTGTCTTTCTGAAAGTATAAATCATTAAAAAATACTTTGTACTTGCTGGAAAGAAGAATAGATCTTTTTGGGTTTTGACTGGTTAATTTCTATATGTACTTAAGTCTATTTTTGACATATGTCTGAAGTAATAGAAATAAAGCTGTAAGTTTTCTGTTGCCTGTATATATGTAATTGAAAACAATCTTTATATATCACTGCCTGAGTATAAAATATTTTCCTACCTCCAGAGGATGTTAAGAAATTAGAAATAAATGTCTAAAATAAAAGATCTGTTTTGATTATAGAAACTAATATTATCATAATTCCCAGGAAACAGAAAAACTAAATATCGCATTAATTTTAATGTGCTAATCTTTTCAGAAAATAAAATCTTCTCACAGAAATTCCTAATTAAGAAGCATTTTATATAATAATCCAAATTCCTTTAGTAAAATAAAGTCTGTCACAGAGCCCACTATTTCGATAATTTTGTTTTGAAATCAGGTATATATCCTTTCCATCATGCTACTGTGGAATATTATAATACAAGTTCGCATATATTTGTGGACAGTAAAAATTTGATTTTTATCTCTGTTAAATCACAAATTGGTTTGGAGTATTCAATTAGCTTATAATAAGGTTCCCTTCTGTGCAATATGTCCCAGATAGTAGATATTCCATATTCATAGAATAATGTTTTGTGCTCTGTGCTGACTTAGTCATGCTTTTGATTATTAACACTATTGAAGAGAAAACCATACATTTCAAATGGTGTCACTTATGCTAAAAGCCCATGATCCCAAGCTTAGATTTAATACTTGATCTAATATCAGTTTCAACTTCTCTCAGAAGTATAATCTTAACCATCCACTTCGGACTTTTCTGGCCAAGCACCAGTAAGGTAATGTGTCACTGGGTCCTCTCCATCTTCCATGAACAGAAGAGGAAGTCTGCATGATGAAACCCACCATTTTCCTAGCCCCGAGAAAAGCTGGTCCAAAAATAATATTTTCTTTTCTTTGGTTAATAGGTCCCTCGCCCCATCTTTCCTCCTATAAAAAACCTTTTATTTTGTGCAACCCCTCTGCTGTGAGGTGGGATGCTCTCCCATTCATTAATCACTTATTAAGCAAATCAGATCTTCACATTTCCTCAGTTCAATTTTGTTTTTTTAACAAGACTTCACATTGAGCTATCTTCTATTATGTTTTAAAAAACATGGTACTGCCACTTTAATGTTTCCAAGTAGAAACGATTCCAGTTCACCACACAACTATGATCTTATTTAATCAGTGGCCAATCTTCTCTCCCAAAGGCAAATTTTGACTTTGCCTTCCCAATATCAAACCCTAAATTTAAAATAAACAAAAACACAGATCAATATATATTTTAAAAGAAGTTTTGCTACAAAAAATATTTTAATTGTCTTATATTCCATATTTAGTATTTTTAACAGATATATTGAAATATAAATCCCATACCATACAATTCACCCTTTTAAAGTGTACAATCTAAAGTTTTCTAGTATGTTAGCATTGCTGTGCAACCATCAACACAGTGGATTTCAGAACATCTTCATCACCCCGAAAAAGAAATCTCACACCCTTTAACACTCACTCTCTAGGTCTCCCAAGCCCTGCCACTCCCAGCAACCACTAATCTGCTTTTTTTCTCTGTGGAGTTGTCTATTTTGGACAGTTCATAATAAATTAAATCATATAATATGTAGTCTAACTGGTTTCTTTCACTTAGCATAACAAAGGTTCATCTATTTTGTAGCACATATTACTTTATCCCTTTTTATTGTTGAATAATACTTCATTGTATGGATATGCTACATTTATTTATGTGTTCATCAGTCAATGGACATCTGTGTTATTTCTACTCTTTGGCTATTATGAATAATACTGCTATAAACATGTGTATAAGCGTTTGTGTAGATATATACTTTTATTTCTCTGGGTATATATACAGTTAGTCATGTAATTACTAGGTCATATTTAAGTATATGTTTAACATTTTGAGAAACTACCAAACTGTTTTCCAAAGCAGCTGAAATATTTTACACTCCCATCATCAAAGGATATGGATTATAATTTCTCCACATGCTCGCCAACATTAGTTATTGTCTGTCTTTTTTATTGTAACCACTCCAGTGGGTGTGAAGTAGTATTGCACAGTGGTCGTGATTTGCATATCCCTAATGGCTAATGATGTTGAACATTTCATATGCTTATTGGCCATTTGTATACCTTCTTTGGAGATATACCTACTCAGATTTTTGCACATATTAAATCTGGGTACTTGTCTTTTTATTATTCAGTTGTAAGGCTTACTAGATATTTTTAATTAACTCAACACTACTGTAGGAACTGCACAGAAAGAGATCAGTCTTCCTTAGTGATTTGTAAAGATAAGATGTATTGATATAAGTATTTCAGAGCTGTACACTTACAGGAGGACCATGGAGATTTGTTACTGCCCTTGCTGCCAGTTTAACCATACCCTCAGGGAAAATATTCGTAGGAAATAATACTGCATTTTAATCTAATATAAAACTCTACTCTCCTTTATCAAATATATGGTATTTGAATAAAGATTAAAAGTGTTATTATTCAAGTAGTTTCTGCTTTCACTCATGCTTGCCTGAAGTCTTTTCTACTGGCTATGTACTAGGAAGGTATTTTCAACAAAGGACAGATCAGAGCCAGATGAACAGACTGCACCATGCTTGCTACTTGTTTTGAAATATCATTGATATCTTAATTTGGTTGTTCTTTCCTTATGAGCATAATATAAAATGTTCTTACTTTCTTCATGATCCAACTTTAACTATCAATGACAAGTATGCATCTATATATCTATATCCCATAAGTCTAGATGCAATCATTTTGTTGAGTATTATTTACTTACTTTATTTGGCTTCATTGATTAAAAAATAAATGCTTGTTAAAAATATAGCCTGACCAGTGTGGCTCAATGGATTGAATGTTGTCCCATGGACTGATAGGTCCTGGTTTGATTCCCAGTTGTTGCACATGCCTGGGTTGTGGGCTCGATGCCCAGTGGGGGCCATGCAGGAGGCAGCCAATCGATGTTTCTCTCTCACATAGATGTTTCTGTCTCTCTCTCTCCCTTCTTCTCTCTAAAAAATCAATAAAAACATATTTAAAAATATATAGAGAAAATGTAAAAAAAATATTAAGAAATGTAAATATAAACCATAAACTACATTCACTGTTAACCACTGATACTATTTTAATGACTATCCTTATATGGTTTATATGTTTAACAAAAGTATTAGAGATATGTTCTAGTGTATAATATAGATTAACAGTCAAAAGCATAAACTCCCTTTCAGAGATTTTTAGATCGCATCCCAGCTCTGTTGCTTGGAAAATGTGATGTAGGATTGCTACTCCTGTATAATTTATTTTCCCCACTTCAAATAGGAAAATTAATAGTACCTACCTTATATAGTTGCATTAAGTATTAAATAAGATAAAAACTATACAGAGCATTTTGATGTACCTGTCAAATTCTATAGACCCAATATAAAAGCTACCATAAGTTATTTTAGCTTGCTTTTCCTTTACTGAATTTATCATAGTCACTTTCTATGAAAATAAATCTAGACTGTTATTTTAATGGCCACCTTTATTTTCATTTCATAACTATTTCATAGTTTGTTTAAACAAGTATCCTATTAATGCACATGACTTAGTTGCATGAGGTATTTAAAATGGGTCATTAGAGTAAAAATCCAGATATTCATGGCGATATGGTAGTTTTCAGTAGGAAGGAACAACTGTCAGAAGAAAGAAAATTTTCTCCTGCTTTGGATAACTGCAATTCACCAGCATGAACCCTTTCTGCTAAATCTTGATGCTAATTACAATGCCAGATGAATACAGGACTTTCTGTTGAGAACGATAGGCTAATTGATCAAGTCAAGTGTCTTAGAAGGCTATTCTGTGGGACAAAATATTATAATAAAATGCACAATGCAGGATGGTTGTAGGGAGCTGGATTTCCTCCTGACATAGTAAGCAATCCACTGACACTCAAAGCCCAGAACTTACATCACCCTTAGCTTATGTTGACCAGTGACATGTTATATTAACACATACATAATGCACTATTAAAAAATTAGAGATAATTTGACTTCTTTTGACTTCATTTGAATTCTCAACATTTTTTAAAACATCTGCTTTAGTCAGGATTGTTAGAACTGGCCACAACAGGTGGCACTGTTTCTGGAGCTAATCTCATTAGTTTACTTCTTTTTTCCTTTCCTCCTTTTCTCTTTCTCTCTCTCTCTCTCTCTCTCTCTCTCTCTCTCTCTTTTGGTGTGTGTGTGTGTGTGTATGTGTTTTCAAATAATTTTTAAAAATTATTTTTATTAATTTGTTTTTGTTACGGATGTTTCTCCTTTTTCCCCCATTAATGCCCTCTTCCCCATCCCCCCCGCCCCATCCTCAGCTTTGTTGTCTATGTCCATTGGTTATGCATACATGCATATAAGTTCTGTGGTTTATCTCTTCTCCCCCACAACAACCCATCCTCTGAGGTTTGTCAGTCTGTACCCTACCTCTTTGTCTCTGGGTCAATTTTGTTCATCAGTTTGTTTAGTTCATTATATTCCACAAATAAGTGAGATCATGTGATATTTGTCTTTCTCTGCTTGGCTTTCTCTGTTTCACTTAGCATAATACTCTCCAGGTCCCTCCATGTCATCAAAGGATAAGAGATCTTTCTTTCTTACAGCTGCATAGTATTCCATTTTGTACATGTACCACAGCTTTTTTATCCACTCATCTACTGATGGACACTTGGGTTGTTTCCAGATCTTAGCTATTGTAAATAGTGCTGCTATGAACATAGGGGTACATATATTCTTTCTGATTGGTATTTCAGGTTTCTTAGGGTATATTCCTAGAAGTGGGATCACTGGGTCAAATGGCAGTTCCATTTTTAACTTTTTGAGGTAACACCATAGTGTTTTCCATAGTAGCTACACTAGTCTGCATTCCCACCAGCAGTGTACTAGAGTCAAGACAGTCCCTTCAATAAATGGTGTTGGGAAAATTGGACAGCTACTTGCAAAAAAATGAAGGTAGACCATCTTATACCATACACAAGAATAAACTCAAAATGGATAAAAGACTAATGTAACTCGTGAATCCATAAAAAGCCTAGAAGAAAATGTAGGCAACAAAATTTCAGACATACACAGAAGAATTTTCACTGATACAACACTTAAGGCAAGAGAAACAAAGGAAAAAATGAACACATGGTACTACATCAAACTAAAAAGCTTCTGCACAGCAAAAGAAACAATCATCAAAATGGAAAGGGAACCCTCCTTTTTCCTCTTAGTTTCTCTGTTTCTCTCTCTTTTTGACTTCTGAACATGTTGAGGCATAGAATTATAGAGGTTCAAGATACAGACTTAGTCTTAACCTCTTACAGCGCAGGTCATTCATTTTTAGTGACAGTTTGTTCTTTACTAAAATGCTAGTTGACAGAGTACAATAGGTCTTATTATGTTTTTACCATAGTTTAGAATGCATAGGAACCAAGAAGTACAGTGTTGTGCCACTAGACAGCTTCCACAGTGTGACCCTGATACGTAGAATCTTCAGAAATGACATGTTACTCTCAAATTATTTTTACCCCTCCAACTTCTCATTGTCCCAAGTTCTCCACTACGGAAGGCCTATCATAATCTGCAAACTTGCCTGAAACTTCTGTCCCACCAGATTTTGAGATTTCCCTTCCTTACATTCCTATATCCATGGGCCAAGCAAAAAAAAAAAGAGAGGAAAAAAAAGATTTTTCATGGTCATTTCTTCTTTCATTCAAAGCTACATAGTAAGGCATTCAAATCCTTTTAACCTGCTCCTGCCTTCATGATATTTACATCACATGCTGATCCTAGGCTCATATAGTAACATAAAAATACACCAGAAGACATTTCATAATCTCCCAGGTCCATGCTGGTCTGTGCCTCCTCATTTCTGCATTAGTACCCAGGATCTTAGTGAAGCAAAATGTAGTTTTTACTTCCTCTAGTCCCAGTATATAATACATGCTATAGACTCAATAAATGGTTGTTGAATTGATTTTCATCAAATGTTTTCTGTATTTTTAAAATGATCAAGATAATTCTAGACCTATTTTCTTCTACTTAAAAAAAAAAAGTCTATGTTAAAATATGGGTACTATAATTCTGATAACATATTGCTAATAGTTATTTTGCCCAACATTTGACGATATATTTTGAAAGTAATTTCTATTATTTAATGTCCTCAAATTGATGTCTACAAAGCCACAGTACTATTTGGAACAACAACAAAAACTGTTTAGCTGGTTACCAATTCTAATCAGGTCATATTTATTCAACAGGTAGAACAGCAAGTCTGTAGACATACTTTCATTTCTGGATTCTGCCTAAAATAACAGAAAAGTATTCTAGATGTTAACATCACTCATTCCTCTTATATGATGTTTCTTATTTTATTACATTTCATATTGATTCTATTTTGACTGACTAGATGGTATGAATTCCCTGAACAGCCATATAATTTAGACTTTGAATCTTTTCAGGGCAGTCCAGAGGAGCAAGTAAGAGGTAAGCAGCTGCCCCTCTAGAGGAGCAAACAGGCTATCAGGCTTGGACCACGTGATTAATACTTCAAGGATGGGGATGCAGAAAAGCCCTAGATGATCAGACTTCTGCAGTTGTGACTGTGAAGTTTCTCTCCATGAAAGGGGAGCTCTCCCGGCTAACACTCCATGGAGCGCATCTTCATCAATGAGATCCAGGGGCTTCTCCAGGTTTGCACACACAAAGGGTGGGTATCACTTTATCATAGGCAGACCCAGTGATGGAAGTTCAGTTTTTAAACCAGGCTTCTCTAGACATCAGGTTTCCTAGAAATCAGACCTATACTTATCAATCAGTCCTGTAAACATCGATCTTCGTGAATTCTTCCTAGAATTCAATTCCTGTTAAATAAATCCCCAGTGTCAATCCATAGACAAGTATCAATCATGCTATCCTCCAATCTCATTATCTGGGTTCACTCTACAGTATAAAGGATCACCGTTTAAAGGATCAGCTTTTAGTGCTGAAGGTCCATGTTAAGTGCTGTCACTTCTAGTAATACCTCTCGGCTTACTATAATAGTAATAGTACCAGAAAATAGCAATTGATTGCCTTGTATATTTTTCTACTTCAGGTATCTGGTATTTTCCCCTAACAAAGCAGTAAACTCTTTGGCTGGACAGGTTGCTCATATGTCTGTATGTGCTGAATGCTGAACATAATGAAGGCAGTCAGGTTCAGAGGTGTTCAACTTACCTAAGACGATCCAGGTGAATACCCATCTAATTGTGCAATGTTGCATGTGAGGTAATCTTACAGCTTGACTGGGGTGTCACCGTGCTTATCTCTGGAATTCCTGGAAGTCTTGTATCCACCTTTGGTCAAAGTAAGGCCAAGATGAACTAAATGGTGCTTTGTAATGTGCTGTTTAAAGTTTAATACTCTCAACTTGGCACCCAGTATCAACTTGTCTTTAGTGTTTAGGGATCTGTAGATCAGTGGGTTACACCTGGTTTAACCGGATACAAAGTCTGCCTGGCTGCAAGGTCAGTGGTCTATCAAAGACCCCATTAAAAACTTTCATCTGAGATCCCTGAAACCCAGGTTGCTCATAGATATCTTGGTGATTCATAATTGGAAGAAAAAGTCATGCTGTGTAGCAAAAAAAAGCACCCAGAGGAACTGCACCGGGAAGCCAATCAACTCTTATTATGTGCCTGCACTTGCCTTCCGAGTCGACTGTATCTTCTTGAATAAAGCCACAGGGAGTATGTCCTGAGGAGTCCTGTGAGAACATTCAATGACCCAAACCTCTGTAACTGATGCCGTTTCCCTTCTATAGTTTATTCTATATTTATCATATATAATAATTTTATTCATATATTTCTATGATTTTAACTTCACATTTATCAATCTGGCCAACGACTCTTCCTCAGATGTTTGCTGGAAGCCAAAGTCTTGCTTCAGGGACAAAGTAGGCACAGAATTGTGCCATAATCCAATTTTTATTTATTGAAAATACAGATGCTATTTATTGCTTTTCTTCTGTAGCTAATCTTAGTAACATTATCCTCCATCTGCTTCTTGATTCACATTGATCTCCCCTCCTCCTTCCATCAGCAGTAAAACCATTACCACCACTAACAGCCTGAAGATATTTTTAATACAATAGCTAATATACTAATGATTTCTAGAATAAACTGACATTTCAAAAAGAAAGAAATGCACATCTTTATTGTGAATGTTTATTAGTTTTAGAGATAATGTCAATTCTGTTCAGAACATTAGGAGGTGATTAAAAAATAGGAAAGTAATTAAGAGAATAGGTATTCATTTATTTAATAAACATGTTTTCAACACGCTATGTTTCAGGCAGTGTTTAGCACTATAAAAATGCTATTGTAAAGCAACAGTGTAATTAAAAGTGTATGCATAAAAATTCTCTGATCAATTAGTTGAATTAGCTTTGCAATGCTATTACTTTATATGTGTAGTTTTGAAAAATAATATACATATTGGTTAGCACAAATCAATGAAAAATACCTAAAGATTTCTGTTCCAGTGATAATTCATATATGCAATAATATATTAGTTAAATAAACTGATTTTACATATAAAGAATGGCATGTTATTTGGAAACCACTCATTTATTTCTAGTACAGTAGTCCCCCTATACACAGGAAATACGTTTCAAATTCCCCAGTGGAGGCTTGAAACTGCCAATAGTACCAAATCTTATATGTATACTATATTTTTTTCCTATACCTACATGCCTATGATAGTTTAATTCATAAATTAGGCACAGTAAGAAATTATCAACAACAATAATAAAACTGAACAATTCGAACAGTATACTGTAATAAAAGTTATGTGACTGTGGTCTCTCTCTCTCTGATCTGATAACTGAGATGACTACTAACTAGCTAACAGGCTGGTGGCAGTGTATACAGCTTGGATAAACTGGACAAAGGGTAATCTATGTCCCAGGCAGGACACTGTGAGATTTCATGATGCTACTCGGAAAGGTGTGCAAGTCAAAATTTATGAATTGTGCCTGGCCAATGTGGTTCAGTGGTTGAGCACTGACCCATGCACCAAGAGGTTGCTGGTTCGATTCCCAGTCAGGGTGCATGCCTGGGTTTCGGGCCAAATCCCCAGTAGGGGGCATGCAGGAGGCAGCCAACTGATGTTCTCTTTCATCAATGTTTCTATCTCTCTCTCCCTCCCCCTTCCTCTCTCTCTAAAAAAAATAATAATAATCAATAAAGAAAAAAAATAAGATGAAATTTGTGAATTGTTTTTTTCTGGAATTTGTTATTTAATATTTCTGGACCGAGGTTGACAGTGAGTAAATAAAACCACGGAAAGCTAAACCATGGATAAGCAGAGGCTACTGTACTGTTTTTTGCTTGTTTCTTTGGTAATATTATTTGGGGTGGGTATAACTTAAAAGCTTCACTGTGTCTTGATACCAGTACTCAGGTACATTTGTATTTTTAAGAAAGGATATAAAATACTCATCAAATATATTTTTTCTATAGCAAGAAGAACATAAATAGAAAAGGATGATGCACCCCAAAGTAAGTGGTGTTAATGTCTGTAACAACATCCGACTCTTCCTTTTGTTTTCTGTCCCCATTTCAGTACCACATGATTCTCAGCCCTTCTGAAGCCTACGGCAAGGGAGAGAAAAATAAACAAAACAAAAACACTGCTGCCTTTGAATATCACCTTCACTGCAGCTTTAGCCTTAATTTTTCTGAACTGGAAGCAAAAACTCTCATTTTGCAAGAAGAACTTAAGGGCTTGAAAATTCAAGGCTAACAAAATTGTGTCCAAGCCCATTACACTATATTGTAGTTAGGGCTGACTGTTAGCAATTGAAAACGGCTGAAGGATGACTCAAAGGGGGTGGAACGATGCATAAAATCAGTTCCAAAAGATCCCCATCTTAGTCCCATTTTATCTCATCTCATTTCCCTACCACAAGACTCTCATAATTTCCATTTCCTGGGGATTCAGAGCCCATTGATGCTCTGTTTCTGACCCCAGTGTGTCCCTCCCAGGTGCGTGGTTAGCCATTGTTCAGTGGCAGGTGTCACCACCTGGGGTGTCAAGGCCCTGGTGAGTAAGAAACGCCCCCCCCCCCCCCCCCCCCCCGCGGCAAACGTTGCTTTCCAACTGCAGGTTTGAGAGCATTCTCTCGTTCTCAACAGAGCAATTTATGTAGTCACTACCAATCATTCAAAGTTGGCACGGTGCAATAAAATCTATTTCCATCTCCAACACACTCTGCATGGTGCTTCAAGTGCCCCAGCATCCAGGATGACGAACGCTTTCTGTGAGCTTTAAGGTCCTCGAGGACCCATCACATAGAGAAGAAAATGGGTATGGGTGAAAACTAGAAAAATGAGAGGGCCCTGAGGGAGCACAGAAAAGTTTACCTCTGGAGTGACTGTCAATGGTAAGGGAAGAGATGCTGAGTGGAAGAACAAGGACACTTGTCTTTTAAGCTGTATGTGGCTTGTTTTCCTGTACACGTGTGTGATGACTGAAGATTCAATAATGGTAAAGAATATTAATTTCAGAGTGAAGGCCTAAGGAGAAGACAAAAATGTCTTTGAAGGATTTTAACTGCATCCCAATCGTGAATCGGGTGCCTATATTAAGGGCCTTACAAACATACATGTACTCGATCCTCACAACAATTTTTAGGAGATTGCTGCTCCAGTTTTCATACCTAGATAGATACTGCGTAGCTGAATACTTTTGTGTGAATTTACACAGCATATATAGCTAAGTGCCAGAGACCGAATTCAAATTCTATTAGATTCCCAAATCAGTTTTTTCCTATGTCATCATCCATCTTCCCACATGCCTATTATTTCACACTCATTTCTTCTTTTTTTTATAATCACTTCCTTGCCTGTGCTCTCAGGGCTTGCAGTGAATTCAGTGGTGTCTCCAAAATTCATGTCCACTCAACCTTAGAATACGACCTTGTTTGGAAACTGGGTCTCTGCAAATGCAGTTAGTTCAGATGAGGACATGCTGGATGATGATGGGCCCCAAGTTCAACGACTAGCACCCTTATCAGAAGAAAAGAAGGACACACAGAGACAGAGACACAGGGAAGCAGGCCGTGTGAAGATGGAGGCAGAGAATGCACTGATGTGGCCACACACCAAGGGATGGCCTGGGTCGCCAGGAACCACCAGGAGCTGGGGGACCGCTGGCACAGTGCCTTCCTCAGAGCCTCTAGAGGAAACCAACAATTCTAACACCTTGATTTTAGACTTCAGGCCTCCTGAACTGTGAGAGAATACATTTTGGTTGTTTTAAGCCACCAAGTGTGTGGTGACATTTTTGCAGTAGCCCTCGGAAACGAATGCAACCCTCTCTTCCCTCGTTATATATATACAGCAAAAACCCCAACACTGACTAAACCCAGTTCTCCACTTGCTCTGTGCCTGCAGCTAACTGGAGTCCAGGTGAAAGAAAACTCACGCGTGCGTTAACTGGTCTCACTTTCCAATTTTTATCACCGATCTCACAGTCTCATGGTATTTCCTGGTAACTCAATTAGAATTTATAGTGTATTCTTTCTTCTATTCTTTGGGGCAAGAATTTCATATTTTTCACACTTTCTCTCTTTTCTTGAGTCATTTCTCTTTCTTTTTTATTATGAAACACTCAAATGTACAGAAGAGCATAAAGATTTATATAACCAACATCTGTACCCACTACCCAGTATTAACAAATCCTAATAACTAGAGTGTTTTCTATTCTTTTTATTTTTTGAATTTATTAGGGTGACATTAGTTAATAACATTAGATTCCAGGTGTACACTTCTACAATACATCATCTGTATATTGCATTGTGCGTTCATCAACCCTAGTCAAGTCTCCTTCCATCACTATTTATCTCCCCTTTGCTCTGTCCTACCTCCCCCACCCCCTTTCCCTCTGACAATCACCATACTGTTGTCTATGAGGTTTTTTTTCCTTTGCTTAATTCCTTCATCCTTTTATTTTCATACCTAACTGTAAATGCCATTATATAGCAACACAAAAATATCATATTAACTTTGCTACAGTTTATTGAAAAATTTAAAGACTATATATGTATATCCAGTTCTTACATTTGACTCATAATTCAAGCAGTGGTTGAACCTTGTCATTTTTCTTCATGGTCTCTTCTTTCAGAGCACTTTAGCAGTACCACTGATTTTTTCCACAATTTTCTCAAAATTGACATTATAGTCCTTTTTCCAGGGAACTCATTTTATGAATTAGGAGGGACATGGTATAAAAATTTACATTTGATTTTATTGTATATGTTTTCCTTTTCCATGTATTCCTGTATTTAGAAATTTTGAAATATCATTCTATTTGTTAATAAGTTATTGAGATTAGTTTGCATCTCATGTTTATGTAGAGTAAAACTAAACTTATACTAAATGAGAGTAGTGATGCTATTTGTTTTGCCTATATCTCTAGTGTCTAATGATATACTGGAAATACACTTTTGTTTAATTATTTACATTTTTGTTTAATTATTTAATATAGTAGTTTAATTATTAGTGCATATTTATATTGATATGTCATAATCAGAATGCACTATTTATTTTTATTTATTTATATATATTTTAATATATTTTTATTGATTTTTTTAGAGAGAGAAGAAGAGAGAGAAAAATAGAAACATTGATGTGAGGCAGATATATCAATTGGCTGCCTCCTGCACACCCCCCACTGGGGATTGAGCCTGCAATCTGGGCATGTGCCCTGACCGGAAATCGAACCAAGACCTCTCAGTCCATGGGACGACATCAATCCACTGAACTACACCTTCGGGGCAGAATGTACTATTTCTTTTTAAAAAAAAGTATGAAACTAGATAACCTGTATATGGTTGCAAACACCTCACTTCTACCACTCTTAGGCTATTAACACTTCAAAAGTCCAGCATTACGGGGTTATAATACCAAGTTATTAATTACATGTTATTTAAGGACACTTGCTAAGGAATTTTTTTGTTCCTATTTGTGATCAATATTTTGGGAAACAACATTATTAATCACATATAAATCTCGTCCTTTAAAACCCTGTAATTTAGTGACAGCTGGCTAGGGAGAGAGGGAAGGATGTAGACAAATAATTACAGGATGTGATATGATTTTAAATGAGCCACATGGCACACCATTGAGGTGTCAGATTTTGGAAGTGTCTTTTAGAAACTGTTGCTGGTTATAAAAATATGTGTTATAACAGGGTTACTATTAGTATTAAATGAAATACTTCATACAGTATCTAACAAATAATTAAAAATGAATAAATGTTTTATTTATATTCTTTCCTTTCTACTGACTGTAATTCAGAACCTGAGAGTCTCATTTCCATCCATTATACTTTTTTATTTTAAAAGGGATGTTTCAGCCACAAACACCACCCATCACTTAAAAATTATAAAACAAAAGTGGTAGAAACAGCAGCAGGAGCCACACTTTCTCAATTTCCAATTCCAGTAGACAAACTCACACTAACCCCTTTATCTGCCCTACTATGAAACTGATAGCAAGTTAGTTTAGAAAGAAATGCATCCATAGTCATGAGGAAAACAGGTCTGAAGTCATCAACAAAATAAGATATTTTAACAAACACCAGGAAAAAAAGTGGATGAAGGATATGTAATGTCTGTAAATCAGGGTAGTAAGAACTGTGGATGAGAGTGGGTATAATAATTGGAGATGCAAGCAAGCAATCCTTCAGACCCCTGGAAATAAACACTGTACCTGCCCTGGCCAGTGTGGCTCAGGTGGTTGGAGCATCGTCCCCTACACCAAAAGGTTGTGGGTTCAATCCCGGCCAGGGCACATGCCTAGGTTGTGGGTTCGATCCCTGGTCGGGGTGTGTATGGGAGGCAACCAAACAATGATTCTCTCACACACCAATGTCTCTCTCTCTCTCTCTCTCTCTCTCTCTCTCTCTCTCTCTCTCTCTCTCTCTCAAATCAACATACATATCCTCAGGTAAGGGTTAAAAAAAAAGAAGACATTGTACCTGGAATTGCTAAATATAACAGAAAAGAGGAATGAGATACACTGCTGGTGGGAATGTGATCTAGTCTAGTCACTACGGAAAACAGTATGGCAGTTCCTCAAAAAATTAAGAATAGAGCTACCATATGTTCCAGCAACCCTTCTTCTGGGTATCTATCTAAAAAAATCGATTTATTCAGGTATATATATCCCTATTTTCATTTCAGCATCATTCATCATAACAAAGACATGGGAAAAACCTACATGTCCTTCAACAGGTGATTGGATGAAGAAGATGTGGTACATATATACAATGGAATATGACTCAGCCATAAGAAAAGATGAAATGCTGCCATGTGCCACAACATGGATGGAATTAGAGACTACTATGCTAAGTGAAATACATCAGACAAAAGAAATCAAGATCCATATGATCTCACTCACATATGAGATATAAAACAGAAAGCAACAAATGAACAAAGAAAATAAAAATTTAAAAAAGTTCATATGTACAGACAACAGTATGGTGGTAACCAGAGAGAAATGGGGGAAGTACTAAAGGATAAAGGGGATCAAATATATGGTGACAGGAGGAGACTTGACTTTGGGTGATGAACACACAATGCAATATACAGATGATGTACTTTATACAATTGTACACTTGAAACATATCTAATTTTATTAACCAATGTCACCATAATAAATTTAAGAATTTTCAAAAAAAGGAAACAGAAGGATTAATTGTAAATTTTTATCTAGTTCAGTAATGTGTTCATCTACCCTAATACACACACACACACACACACACACACACACACACACACACACACTGTTGTGCACATAATACTTAACAGTTTAGCTTAATCCCTTCACCCTTCTCACCCAGCCCCCAAAGACTCATGCACACAGACAACAGTATGGTAATTGCCAGAGTGAAGAAGGTGGGGGGAGGTAGAAGAGGTCACTGGGGGGATAAATAGTGATGGAAGGAGACTTGACTTGGGGTAGTCAACAGACCATACAATATAAAGATGTTGTATTGTAGAACTGTATAACTGAAACTTATATAATTGTATTAAACAATGTCAACCCAATTAATTACATTAAAAATATAAATAAATATATAAATAAATAAAATTAAATATTATCATCTAAAAAAATAATAATGCCTGGCAGCAATCTACCCTCCAACTCCACAGTCAAAAAACTGAAAGGATGAACACACACACACACACACACACACACACACACACACACACAGAATGAATTCTCTTGGAAGGGTTAGAATAGCTCTTTGATTATTTGTACTCAACACAAAAGACCTTCATATTCTGAGATTTAGTGTTCCCTTGACTCAATGCAGTAGCCAGCAATCTGCTTACCCTCAAGCTAAGTTCAGTAGTCAATAAGCTTGGATCACGTACAAGGATCCCAAGTAGACTTATACTTCATTTTAAAATTTGAACTTACAAGTAAGTTTCCCAGGTCATCCAAGAAAAAAATTAGACACCAAGTTAAAATAAGGAAACTGAAAAAAGAAACAAAAGTTAACTGGTATAATAAAAAGGGCCACACATCATAAGAAAACAATTAGGAACCTCAGATTAAAAGAGCTATTACATGAATATAAATTAATATAATACTATGACAAATAGAGAAAAGAAAGAGCATATATAATATATACAAATACATGAAAATCAATAGGATGATGTGATAAAGTCAATAAACTTACTAAAATTTTAAAACAAAACAAAATATCACATGATCTCCTTTATATGTGAAATCTAATGAACAAAATAAACTGATGAACAGAATAGGTTCAGAGGCATGGACACATGGAACAGACTGACAGATGTCAGAGGGGAGGGCGGGGTGGGAGGATGGGAAAAGATTAACCAAAGAATTTATATGCATATATGCATAGCCCATGGACACAGACAATAGTGTGGGGAAGGCTTGGGGTGGGGGCTGGGTGGAGGGAAGAAGTGGGGGAAAAATAGGGGACATCTATAATAATATCAACAATAAAAAATAAACTATAAAAATCAAAAACAGAACAAAATAAAACAAAAGCAGTATGATTAAAATTGTAAGAGTCACAAAAGATTAATATAAATTTTTTATCACTAACAAGACAGTTTCAGAAAGAAAAGAAATAAATTAAATAATTAAAAATTTTAATTAATTTTAGAATGTGAGACTTGTATGCTCCCTGGCTGGGGATTGAACCTGCAACCTTGGTGCATCAGGAAGATGTTCTAACCAAGTGAGCTACCCTTCCAAGGCAAATAATTAAAACTTAATATAAGAGAATTCCTATTGCTTAAGGTCACATTTCTGATTAAAAGTACCTGCTGAATGCCCAACATCATGCATGTTTAAAAAGATAAATTTCTAGACCTGATTATTAGAAAATTGCTAGTCTCTCCCTCTCTATGATTAAACTGTGTGAGAGCTGGAATTTGGTCTGCTTTGCTCACTGCCCTCTCTTGAGTATACAAAATGGGAAGTAGTCAGCATTTAGAAACTATTTATTAGATGAATGAATAAATCAGTTATTAAAGCTTCTAGAAAGGAGAAAAGAGGACATGCCACATACGTATTAGATTCTAATCAGTGACACTGGAGCTAGCAGGGAGTGAAACGATGCCTGAATGTCAACCACACATCAAGTAGGGATACTTCCAGAGGTGGAAGAACTCACCATGATTTCCTCCCTGAAACTTTCTGAGGAAATATTTGAAAATTGCTGCAATAAAGTGAGTAAACCAAGAAGACTAAAACCTATGATCCAACAAACACATTGATACAGTGTTCCAACCAGCTGAGTAGTTAAGGAAGGTTCTGGGATCATAGTTTGCAGAGGGCCTACAGAGCTACACGTTCCGGATGAAGCAGGGTATAGATTGGTCCAAAGGAAATCATCTGTACAATGATTTTGGTAATCAGAAAAACTTAAAAAGCCTGGCCAGTATGGCTCAGTGGTTGAGCATCAACCCATGCACCAAGAGGTCGCTGGTTCGATTCCCAGTCAGGGCACATGCCCAGGTTGTGGGCCAAATCCCCAGTGGGGGGTATGCAGGAGGCAGCCAATCAATGTTCTCTCTCATCGATGTTTCTATCTCTCCCTCTCCCTTCCTCTCTCTCTAAAATCAATAAAGATAAAAAAAGAAAAACTTAAAGATGCGAAAAAAAAAAGATGTGAAAACTTAAAGAATGAAATATAATTTAAAAGATGAGGAAACGTAAGAAGGTTTATAAAACAGGAAAGACAAACATAACAAATTTAAAAATTGATAAGCAATATATGTATGGTATATCAAGTAAAGTACCGAATTTTCTGTAAGAACTATTTAAAAAATAGAAGACAACTGGAGTGGGACAAATGAATACCACTGCTATGTTAATTTTCTCAAAGATACACAGATAGATAGAAAGTTTGCATAATTTATATATTGCCAATTAAATTTTTAAAATCCAAAACATTCCTTTGGAGGGATATTTAACAAATTCTAAATAGAGAAGAATGAATAGTTCCATTTAGATAAGGAACTTTAGAAAAAGACGAATAATGACAGAACACTTTTCCAGTGAGAAATATCATCAATGAGCCCTGGCCAGTTTGATTCAGAGGTTAGAGCATCAACAAGCAAACCAAAGGGTCGAAGGATCGATTCCCAGTCAAGGGCATGAACCTGGGTTGCAGGTTCAATCCCTGGCCCAGTCAAGGTCGTGGGGAAGGCAACCAATCGATGTGTCTCTCTCACATAGATGTTTCTCTCTCTCTCTCTCTCCCACCCTCCCTCCCTATCATCAAGCTATACGAATTTAAAATAGAACAATGCTATAAGATATAACAAGTTAATAAATAAAATATTTCAATCATTAAAACCTATATATAAAAAATTGTAAATCATCACAAAATGGATAGGTGTGATATTCATTAACAAATGCACTGGGAACTTTTTAATATGGGAAAATAATTCAGTATGGTATCCTATTTTATGGCATTTAACAAAATTAATTCCCAAATGGTCAAATAGATAAATAATATTTAAAACCATGGACATTTGAGAGGAAACACAGTTGACCATTCAATCTCATGGTGCATAAGAAATTTCTATGCGTAAGTTATTAAAAATCACCCAAAAATGTGATACATTTACTTGAATACACATTTAAAACTCAGATTAAAAACAACAGAAATAATATTGGTAATTGAGTAGGAAATATTTGCAACAAGTATTCAAGATAAGAAACTCTTCTTAATCAATTTAAGAAAATTCAATTCTTAAAATAAGTAAAGGATACAAAGAAAAGAGTACAAAATATTAGAATTATGTTTAAATTCTAAAATGATTGATGGCATAGAAAATACTAAGAAATTATTATCTTCTATATCTAGTTGAAAGATATTTGGAAGTGTCTGTCTGTCTGGTAACAGACTTAAGGCAAGAAATGGGACAGGCAGATCAGCCCACTTTTCAATGTTTATGAGGCTGTTACTAGGGCAATATGAGTCGGGAAGATCATGTGAAATTCTATCATATAATATAGTAAAATCAATATGCAGGGTGGGACAAAAGTAGGTTTACAGTTGTTCGTATTAAAAATAATACAACAATTAATAAATAATACTACAAGAATAAACTTTGTTTCATGTACTCACAACTATAAACCTACTTTTGCCCCACCCTGTACTTTTACATAGTAGCACCTAAAAATAATTCCTAATTAATCTCTAATAAACTAATTAAAGATATAAATAAAAATATCTTTTCTATATTAAAATATTCATAATGTAAAACTAGAAAATATATAACAAAGTTTAAATTTCCTAAAGTGTGTGCAGATAACAAAATATCACCTAACCTTTGGAAAACCACATTTTTAAATAATATTAAATAACATAGACACAGTGCTCAGGATAAACTAAAATTGAAAATCTGAAACTTTGTATAAAGTAACATTCAATTTATTATTTATCTACCACACATATTCACTTTCATCGGATTTGTTAAAACATGGAATACTGGACTACAACGGCAGCAATGTTTTAACAGTGGTAATATCTGAGTAATGTTTATAAATCATTTATATTTTCTACATAATTTTGTGCATTTTGTACAATAATTGTACGTAGCAATTACAATCAGAAAACTGAATTTTTGAAAAATTTTGACTGTCTTCTGTTGAAATATCATATCACAGGCAGGGATTACGAACGCCTCAGTGTTATCAAACACAGCATACACACAGGAAGCTGAAATGTTGAGAGGTAGGGGCATGAATGAAACACAGAGTGATGCGTAAACTACGGATTCTGGAATGCAGAGTTTGACATTCCTTGAATGCTCTAGGGAGCTATCATGTTCTTTTTGGCAGGGTCATGACTTGAATAAATTGTCATGTTAGAAATAAAACTCTGGCAAAGTGTTACAAAGGTAGACTGCAAACCTGAATACTATTCGGGAGGTCACATTGGTAAATACGAGAAGTGGTATGGCAGAGCCAAGGCAGTGGAAGTGAGAAGACAAAGGATGAGTAAAATCAATCCAGTTGGTGCCAGATAAATTATCGAAGTGGGTGACAAGAGGAATCCATAACTCTCCTGTTTCTGGAGAAGGTAAAGGAATATAAAGGCAGTAGATTTTCAAAGATGAATTTGTGTCCAGATATAATGAACTTGAGCAGCATTTGGGACATTCGAGTGGAAATGCAAGAAACAAACAAAACAAACACAAATCCTGAATATCCAGGATAGAAATTTAACAACAAAATCTCTGGCTAGAAAGTAATTAATTACCAATCTTCTTCTGTGCTCGATCCACATTTCTCATTGGCAGGATCACCCTTGGGCAATATGATCATCTAATCCTGACCTTATCCTTAGGAGGAGGGTAAATGTATATTAGGGTTATGTCTGCTTTAGTCCCAATTGATGCTCACTGCCTCAGCATACTGTTGGGATTAACATTTGTCCAGATAAAAGTGTCCAGTATGGACAATAAGTTGTAATGTCACCCTACCAGCAGCCAGCGGTCCTGTGTTATGGCAATAAAATCTACAGGTCCCTTGAATCAATATTCAAGCATTAAACACAACACAAACTATAGCATGATGTAGGTAAATAAAAAGTCTTTCCTTGTAAATTATATTCCAACATATATAATATTATAAAATGTTCTTGGAAGGTAGCTAATTCAAGAACGGAATATACATTCATTATTATGCATGTGATTTTAGCATATCCCAGTGCACAGAGAGCATTTGACTCATATAAAACCTGTGTGTTTGGCGTGCTCTATTTACAATTTTGGAGAATACTTCCATTTACCATATTGGCTGCAAAAATATAATAATTTGTTGTTCTATAATATTGGATAACCAAAGTTAAAGAAGTTGTATTACTTTTTATGTCTTAACTTCTAAGACTCAGCAGTAATCACTTCTTAGTTGGTACTATTCAGAAGGCTGATGTAGCATAAATTTTCAGGATAACCTCACCTTTGAATAAAGGATGGCCCACAGATAATATCGCATATCTTGCAGCAATATGACCTAGAAATTGAGATGAAATAAACCTCTTAATGGAAACATAGTATTGCCAAAGGCAGTTTTATCAGTAATAAACCCAAGACAGGTATTCAATGACACTGTTAACAAGAAATATTTTCAAAATGAGATGATTGTGGCAAAAACTACCAATCTAAGTATTAATTAGTCCTGAAACCTTTACTTCCCACATCAGAGCTGGGTAAATATTGGAGGCAAAATTAAATGAAGTAAATGTCAATCTAATATGACAATAGAGCATATGAAAACAGTTTAATCATTATTACCAATTATGACCTACTGATCTCACTTTATATTGAACGTGACTGGTCACTTCTTAGGAGCATGTAAATCTATTATGTCCATGAGCCTCGAAGCTAACTACATCTGCACTTTTCTGCTGCTGTTGACTAATTATATGCATCTCTCCAGAAAATGATGCATGACATCTGTTATCACCTCACTTCCAAAATATTACTGAGGTATTTTCTAAGCAGTGGTTTGCGGATCATCTCAACTCTAATTTCAATACAGTTAGAATGATTCCCAAAAGACATTTTAAAAAATAGGTAATCAGATGATCAATTTAAGGCAAAAACATTATATGGATAATGAACTGGCTCATAATGCTAAATTTTCAATTAGCCTAGAAGCCAACAATAGGCAAATCAATTTGTACTGAACAACATAACTTCAAAATATGTAGATCAAAACTTTGCCAGTTTTTGTGGCCAAATAGATAAATCCAAAATAATACCTGGGGGATTTAAACACATCTTTCTCTGTTATTAATAGAATATAAAGAAAAATATAAAATAAATGGATTTAATTAGATAACAAACAGGTGAATCCAATGACTATATAGAGTACATAACAGCCAACAATTATAAGATACACAGTCATATCATAAACTGAGAGAGCATTTAAAAATCTGACTATGTAGCATCCCATAAAGCAAAGTCTTAGCACATTTCAATCTGGAATCATAAAGACTATGGTTTCTGATCAAAATGAATTAAGCTTTAAACTAGACAAAACTGTTATAAGAAATACTTCCTAGTTTGTTGATAAAAACTATATAATATAAGAAAATATTTTTAACTGAATGTTGATAATCATATGTACTGTGGCAAAATCAATTCTCTAGAAATTAATCTTATATTTATATATTATTTAAAAAGCAAAGTTGAAAATTAATTAGCAAAAAAAAATCCATCTCAAGTACTTAGGAAAAAATACATCAAAATAAATCATGAGGAGTAGCAAGAAGGAAGTATTTTGATAAAAGCTGAAATTAATTGAATAGAAAATAAACATAACCAAGAAAAATATCAACAAAACCAACAGTTAATCTTCAAACAACAAAAGACACAAACTGTTCACAGATTCATGGTAAAATTAAGACAGAAAAAAGGGTAGGGGCACAAATAATCAAGACCAGGAATCAAAAAGAGAAGATGCTGATATAATGATAATTAATAAATAAAAGTATATTATGTATAAGTAAACAACAATACATTTTTAACTTTAGCTTAAAGATATATGTTCCTAGATAATATGAAGACTAACTTAATTGAAAATTGAAACCAGGAATAGTTCTATAACCACTAAAGAAGTGATCTGTAATTTCAAATCTTCCTGCAATGAGAATTCCAGGTTTTTATGTCTTCAGTGTTAAGTTCTACAAAGCTCTCAAAGAAAAAATAATTCCAATCCTATATCAACACTTCTAGAAAACAGAAAAAAGAAAGAATATGCTCCAAAGCATTTTCTGAACCAGTACAGCCTTTGAGAATATGAGAAAGAACAATTAGAAGAGCTCACTCAGGAACACAGAAGAGAGTAAGTTAATAAAAATATTAGCAGACCACATTCAATAAAACATAAAAAAGGATAACATATCATGGCCAACAGAGGTTTATCCCAAGAATGCAAAGCTACTTAAACATTAGAAAAGCAGGTAGAAAAGAAATGATGAACGATATACACTAATTATTAAGGTTAAAACTTAATAGAATCTACAGATATATTATTAAAATGAGGAAAGTTCAGTGAATTTGCTGGATGCAAAATCAAAATGTAAAACTACTGTGCATTCTCTTTTTGACAATGACTACTTTGATATGGACCAGTCCTCTTGAAAACCCGTGGGTGCCTATGTGCGTGTCTGTTTTAAACTGACTGAGGTATTGAAAGTCTGTGCATACCTGGAAGAACAGGGAAAACTCTCCCTCACAAATCAGTGAGTCAGAGATCTGGGCTACTAAAACCCTAAAGGCAATTTCTGAAACAGAAGTGAGAGGCTAAGTCTCAGAGTACAGCTTTTGTGAGTCCTAGGTGTAAAAGATGGGGGGGGAAAAGGGAGGGGGGGTTGGGGCTTTTCATAGAAATCGCTTTTGTGAACATCCCGGAATTTTAACCTGGATCAAGAATGGCTACCATCTTAGAACAAGTCTGAGTTACAAATAGCTCAGTCCTCAGGACGGAAGGGGAACCCTAATTGTATTCACGTGAATAGCCTTCCTCTTACTTGCCTTTTGTGAGCAAAAGTAAATCCTGCCCGTGATCTCCTCTTCTGAGATAAATTCCATACACTCAAATTATTTTCATAATTTTTCATACCCAATATTTGGGACACTTTTTAAAAAGCATTAAGCAGCTAAATAACAAGGCAATATTTGACTTCATAGGAAAAAAGTATAAGATATAATTGCAACAAATGCAAAGGGCATCAACACATTTGATTTATCAGTTAGCAGACACAGACGTCAAGATACATTTAATTAATATGAGCTAGAAATTAAGTGACAAAAATGAGGATTTTGAAAAAAAAAAAAAAAACTAGAATGTATTAAAAGCTTCGAACTTAAATTCCAAAATAAAATTCAGAACTCAATAGATGGGTTTAGTGGGAGACTAGACATATTTAAGGAAAAACTAGGAATTTGTAAAACTAGATTGGAAGAAATGGTCTAGATTAAGCATTAGGAAAAACAAGGATGGGGAATCCAGAAAAGAAAATTAAGAGCTATATGGGACATGGTGAACAGATGTACCTTCCAAATAAATGGAGTCCTAGAACTGACTCCAGATAATAGGGAAGAAGCAATATTTAAAGATGTAATAAACAATGCTCCTTATAGCTTGTAGATGGTATCGAGAGATTAAAAAAACAACAAAAAAAAAACCCATGAAACCCAGCATGATAAAAAAGTATAACCCACTGTTTTAGTTATTCTGGCTGCCACAGCAAAATTCCAAGGACTGGGTGGTTTCAACAACGGAAAATATTTTCCAGTTTTATTTATAAACAAATAACATACATCACTATATAAGTTTAAAGCATACAGCAGGATAGCCTGACTTATATATGTTGTGAAATGATCACCACATAGGTTCAGCTAACATATAAGTATAGCAACACGAAAAGAAAGAAGATAAAAACATTCCTCTCACGATGAGAACTCTTAGGATTTACTGTCCTAACAACTTTCTTATATATCATACATCAGTCAACCACAGTCATGTTGTACATTACATCCCTAGTGCTCATCTCGTAACTGGAAGTTTGTCCCTTTTGACGACGTTGCCCCAATCCCCCTTCCCAATTCTCTGACTCTGGTAACCACAAGTCTGATCTCCTTTTCTATGATTCAGAAATGTATTTTCTCACAGTTCTGAAGGATGGAAGTCTGTCTGTGAAGAGGGTGCCTACACTATCAGATTCTGGTGGGAGCTCTCTTCCAGGTTCTCAGAGTAATCCATCTTTCTGGTATCTCTTCATATAAAGTCACTTTTCCCATCCAGAGGGCCCAGTGCGCATGACTTCATCTAACCCTAATTACCTCCTAAACGCCTCATCTCCAAATATCATCACAGTGGGGGTTCAGGCTTCAACAATGATTTTTTTTTTTTTTTTTTTTGGTTCAGGGGACAAAACATTCAGTCCATAACACTCACTTGCATCACAAAACTGATATAAAACTAACTCAAGAATATCTAAACAGCAGTAAGGAAAAACATATTATGCCCTGGCCGGTCTGACTCAGTGGTTAGAGTGCCGGGCTGCGGACCAGAGGGTCCCAGGTTCGGTTCCCGCTAAGGGCACGTATCTCGGTTGCAGTTTGTCCCTGGCCCCAGTAGGGGTTGTGTGGGTGGCGACCAGTCGATATGTCTCTCTCACATCGATGTTTCTCTCTCTCTCTTCCCCCTTCTCTCCCTCCAGCTCTATCTCTATAAAAAAAAAAAAAAAAAAAAAAAAAAAAAAAAAAACACTAAAAACATATTATACACCTTCAAAGAAAGAAAAGAAAGAATGGAAACTGGAAAACAATAAAATTAAATGAAATATCCACAAACTTAAAATACTATGTCCAATAACTGTATATTAAAAATTAAAGAAAAAAAAGAGATTTCTACATCCAGCTATGATGAAGTAAACAGGGCTGATATACCCTCCCACCTCTTAAACAATTGAAAAATATACAAAAATATGATACTTTTTTTTTGTATATTGGTCAACAGGTCACACAGAAATATAATTCCTAAAACAAAAAGTATCAGTGAAGTTATTCCTAAAACTGCCTCCACTTTCTTCCTGGAGGCAGTTTCCAGGTTGCACCGCAAGAGGGGTGACCATAACAGAACCCGGCAGTCTCCCTGCGTGTGCGGTGAGTTCAGGAGGTCAAGAAACTAGACCATGTATGTAGACCATGTATGCAGATATCAGGAGAGAGGGAGGTGCTTAAGGAGAGTTCCAGAGATCTGCATAAGAACCCGTTTTAATCTAGCAACCAACAATATAAAATTCATTGTGGCAGGCATCAAGTTAAAAATTACCATAAATGCAAAGAAGCAAGAAAATATGACCCCTTCAAAACCAAGAAAACTTGATCAATAAAAAAAGATGCAGAAAAGAAAGAGGTGATGAAAATAACAAATAAAGTACTTTAAAACAGTTATAATAAAGATGTTCAATATGCTCAAAAAGTTAGAGGATAACATGGACATGATGAGGAGAAAAATGGAAGATACACAAAACAGACCGCAGGAAAATACTAGATATGAAAAATACAATATCAAAAATAAAAAATACATGAGACTGTTATTCATAGCAGATTTGACACTACAGAAGAAATGTTTAGTGAATGCAAAGATCTGACTTTGGATGGTGGGCACACAGTGTAATATACAGATGATGTATCATAGAACTGTACTCTCAAAACCTATATAATGTTATTAACCAATGGTCACCTCAATAAATTTAACTTAAAAAAGACATAGCAATCAATACTATACAAAATGAAGCAAAGACAGAAAAATACTAACAACAAAATAATGAGATGAACAAAAACAAAAGTGAAAAAATGTGTACAGAGCATCACTGGCCTGTGAGACTACAAATCAGTCTAACATATGTGTAGTTGGAATCTTAAAAAAGTTGCCAAGCAAGAAATAAATTTGAAGGAAGTATGGCTGACATATTCCAAAGATGATAAAAAAAAAATCATAAACTGGCAGATGGAAAATGCACAACAAACCCCAAGGAAAAGAAATCTAAAAAAACTACACCGAGGCACAATTGAATCAATTTTCTGCAAAACACTGATAAAGAGAAAAACTCCAACATAGCTACAAAAACATACACATTCCATACACAAGAACATAAGCATAATGAGAATACACTTTTTTCAGAAACTAAATAAAGATAACGGCAGTGGAGAAACATCTGAAAAGTACTAAAAGAAAAAATATGTACAATTAGTATATACAAAAATAAAAAAAATCAATAATTAAATACTTTTGGAAGAAACAAAAGTTGAGAAATTCATCACCTCTGGACATAACACTATTAGAAATATTAAAGAAACTTCTTTAGATAAAAGGAAAATGATGCTAGATAGTATGAAGTTACATAAATTGCAAATATGTGTAAAGGTATTTTTCAGTGTTTATCTCTTTAAAATATAATTAACAGTTTAAAGTGAAAATAACAACCATGTGCTGTGGTGTTTATAACATATCTAGAAGTAAAATATGACAATAATGACTCAAAGAATGAGAGTAGAAATACAGATATAAACCATTGTAAGGTTCTCGCACTATATGTGATATGACAAAATAGTAATTAAAGGTAAACTTTGATACGTTAAAGATACTTATTTTAAACCCTGAATCAAACTGATAAAACAAAGAGGTACAACTATGTAATCCAATAAGGAAAATAAAATGGAATCATAAAAATATAGAATTATTCTAAAATGCAGGAAAAGAAGGGAAAAAATGAACCAAGGATATATGAGAAATATAGAAAAGATTGGTATAATGAAAAATTAAAACCCAAGCATGAAAATATAATTTACTGATTATATGTAATAAAAGAATCACTGATTCTTTCTGTTTTTCAGCTCTTTTATGTTATAAGGACTAGAGTGACAATTTCCAGGTTATTTACCTGTTGGATATGAAACCTATGTCTTTTAATTGTTTTTCTTTTTTTACCCAGCTTTATTGAAAATTAATTGACATATATATGGAGTAACTTTAAAGTCACTGTGCAATATGATGCTTTGATACACATATATATTGTGAAATGTTCACCAAGAAAGGGTACTTGACACATAGTCCACCTCACAAAATTGTCATTTTGTTGGTGGTAGTGTTGTGTTGAGAACATTCCACTTTTACGTTCATAGCAGTTTTTATGTATACAATACAAAATTGTTAACTAGCCCTGGCCGGTTTGGCTCAGCGGTTGGAGCGTGAGCCTGTGGACCAGAGTCCCGGGTTGGGTTCCCACTAAGGGCACGTACCTCGGTTGCAGTTTGTCCCTGGTCCCGGTTGGAGTCGTGTGGGTGGCAGCCACTCGATGTGTCTCTCTCACATCGATGGTTCTCTCCCTCTCTCCCTCTCGCTCTATCTGAAGATAAATGCAAAAAATGTCCTCGGGTGAGGATTAAAAAAATCAAACAAAATTGTTAACTACAGTCACCGTGCCGGACATCATATCCTGGAATTTATTCATCTTATAACTGAAAGTCTGTACCCTTTGACCAACATCTCTGTATTTTCTCCCCGCCTCAGCCCCTGGCAACCAGCATTGCACTTTGTTTCTATGAGTTCGATGGTTTTAGATTCAGTATATTACCGACATCATACACAATTTATCTTTCTCCATCAATCTTTTTATTTTTATTTTTTTAAATCTTTATTTTTGAAAGTATTATAGCTGTCCCTTCTTTTTATCCCCTTTGACACCTTCCTCCCGGCTCTTGCCTTCTGTCAGTCTTATGAAATGTAGCCGCTCTGGTTGGTGGTTTAGAAGGTTACATTTGCATTTTGACTAATGACTAATGAACTTTAGCAATTTTCTGTATGTTTATTGTCTTTTCAGATACTTTTTAATAAACTGCCTCTTTAAGACTTTGCCCATGGTTGGATGGTTGGATTTTTGGTTTTTCTCTTCAATTTTATTTTTATTTTCTTTAAATGATATTTTATTTTTATTGCTGACATTACAGATGTCCCCCATTTCCACCCCCGCTCTGCCTCCCTCCACCCAGACCTTGCCCTTGCCTTCCTCTGGCCCTCACCACATTGTTGTCTATGTCCATGTGCTGTGCATATATGTTGTACATTGTATTGTGTGTTCATCACCCCAAGTCATGTCTCTTTCCATCACCATTTATCTTCCCTTTATCTCCCCCTGCTTTCCGCACCCTACTCTCTCTGGTAATGGGTAATGACTATACTGTTGTCTGTCTATGGGTCTGTGAGGTTTGTTTTTTATCTTTATTGTTGAAAGTATTACAGATGTCCCTCCTTTTTTCCCACTTTGACCCCCCCACCTTCACCACACTATTGTCTGTGTCCATTGGTTATGCATATATATTTTTGGTTTATCTCTTCCTGCCCTCTCTTCCTGCCCCCCTCCCCTTCCCTCTGAGGTGCATCATTCTGTTCCCTACTTCCATGTCTCTGGTTCTTTTTTGTTCATCAGTTTATTTTGTTCATTAGATTCCACATATAAGTGAGATTATTTTTTCCTTTAGTTAATTTTTGTGAAGTATATAAAATCTGCATCTAGACCCAATTTTTTTGTTTGTAGATGTCCAATTGTTCCAACACGATGTGTTGAACAAACTCTTTGCTCCATTGTATTGTCATTGTTCCTTTGTGAAAATTAGTTGACTATATTTACAGGAGTCTATTTCTGGGATCTCTATTTTGTTCCACCGATCTGTTTGTCTAGTCTTTCCTAATACCACACGATCTTGATTACTGTAGCTCTATAGTAAGTTTTGAAGTCAAGGAGCATCAGTCCACAAATTTTTGTTTTTCTGCAATATTGGCTATTCTGTGTCTTTTTGCCTCTCCATGAAAACATCAGAATCAGTTTGTTGATATTCAAAAAAATAATGTGCTGGAAATGGGATTGCACTGAATGTGTAGATTAGTTTGGCAACAATAACATCTTGACAACATTGAGTCCTACTCTCCATGAACATGAATCTCCACTAATTTAGTTCATATTTACACTGATGTTTTACTTGCATGATATCCTTTTATAAGCTTTAGAAGTTACAATCCTTAGATCATACAAAATAAGATCTTTGGGTTTGTGATACAAGATAACAATTTTGTTTAATTTTTAATCAAACATTTTTATATTTATTCTTGTTTTCAATTTGTAATAAACTACCACTTATTCAGAATGATTTTAGAATGCTGGTTAATTCTACATTCTAGTGAAGTGAACATTCCTATATGTCCTAAGTATAGATTACTAATTTGCAAGGAATTGCAGCATGTCAAAATGAATCTAATACTGAAAAGAAAAGCAAGAGATAAATCTCTATAACTAACCATTTCCCATAAGGCCTTCCAATGCCTTGGAGTAACCATTCTTGTTATTTCTAATATATTTTATGTATTTTAAAAAGTAAATCCCTGATATTTGTTTGTTGTTTCTCATATGAGTATTTTGCATAAAAATGCATTGAAAATTTGTAAATAAATATGTTTTTGGTTATTTGGAATAGACTAAATTGGAGTTTCTCATAAAGTGGTCTATCTTTTAGTATTTTATTAATGCTTGGATTTATTCCAAAAGTGACTAAAGAAATATTCTGAAAAACAAAAGCATAAGAAACCTATTTGAGTGACACACCTGTCTAGGTCTAGAGGACAGACTTGATAATTTCTGAGGTCTAAAATATATGAGAACAAAATATTTACTTGTTCTCATGGGTATCATGTCGCAAAAATAAAATATAAGGATGTTACTAAGACTAGAACAGGATGAGCGCTACATAGACTTGATGATTGCCAGATTCTTACTTGACATTTTCTTTATTATCTCCCTTACTTATCATTACTTTTCATAATGGACTGATTTCTGTGATACTGCGCATAATATATAGTAAAGAATTGCTGAAAAATTTTAGAGAATCTATCTATACCTTTAATAAGAGTTACTGGTATGCCATGATGAATAGAGAACACGCCCAAAATGTAATTGAGATGTTGAATAACTTCTGGACTCACTATCATGTAACTCATTCTTGGCTACTGTTTTCCAGGCTGGAGTGTCCACGTATAACTACATCAATAAAATCCATGAATGCCACAGGTCCACTTTTATTATCTCTATAACTGCTATATATTGAGTCATTCTTTAATTATATCGACCTAAATTTCTAAGTTTCTACACTTTTATTTCAAGATGCATATAAGAAGTATTGAAAAAGGTTTCATAAAATAACCCATAAAAACATTATATTAAAATACACATAATTTTATTTGCCATTGTTTCCTTTTCAGTTTTTCCTTTTTTCCTTTCAAGTAGAGAATTCTTGTTATTAAAAAGTTTACTCTATCTTTCTGTTTCTTTATAAATAATAAATGCATACTTTCAATTGTGGATTATATGTGAGTTGGAATCATTATTGTACTAGGCACTGAAATAATCTAGAAGATGCTCATTTGCCTGTAATGGAACTCTACCTTCAAGACATAAATAAATAAGCAGGTTTTAAAAGGTTATTTGTTTTCCAGATATTGAATAGTATGTTAAGGATACAAGATTTAGCATAGTAATCCATATTTGCATGAAAGTGATTCAAAAGAAAGTCAAGGTCTTATGGATACAGAACTGCCTGACACCAAAAACAGCCATTAGGAAAAAAAAAAAAAAAGTTGTTTTTACTAACAAAGCTTTCACCTCAATTGACAAATCTTATCTGCCTGATGGTATATTATATATTATATACATTGAAGGAAAAAAAAAAGTGTTTTTTTTTTTTTATGTTAAATCAGTTACACATTAAATATTCCTAAATCCAAAGGTCAGGTTAATTAGTCAAATGAGATCAAGCTACCATCACCCAGGTCACAGTTATCACCCAGCTTTCCATATACAACCAGGCATGATGAAGAGGTTATCACTAACTCATAACTTAACTCCTGCTTGTCAATATTCCCAAAGGTATGCTTTATTTATCCCCTTGACGATAAAAGATCTTCAACATCACTGAGGTTCTTCAACATTTTAACCATTAAATACTTCTGTGCCCACACTGGATTGTCTAAGTGTACCATCTAAGATAGCACTTTTCAAAACCAAATCTCTAGTTAGGTTTTCTTACATTGTTTTCAGCTAGTAAGGATACGTCTACAAAGTCTCTGTTTTTTCACACGTCTTTCCATGCAGTGGTAACTATAAATTTCATCGTGCCTTTCCCCTTCAAATATGTCATTAGTAATATTAACTTAGAGTTTAAGATCAATATACATAGATTCTTCATATGGCAAATCATGGATTTTCTTGTAGAAGCCTTTGTACTGCCAAGGTTTTCCTTGCTATAAAATCTCCCACATTCAACTTCATAATGATGAAAGATGTCTCCGTTTACCCAGAGAATTATAAATCTGACATAAGCTAAAATACCCCTAGTGGCACTCACAGTGCATAAGGAAGGGTAACGGCTCGGTCAGTGGGACAGGTTGCTCGTCAGAATAACTGGGATAATAACTGAGGCTGAGTCTGTACAAATTGGATTTTTTCCAATGCATTTCATGGCCAATGCTTTGCAATTAAGATTGCTGCCATGCATATGATGCCAGCTGCCAGGAGTACTCTCCCCATGACATCAATCTCTCCTGGGCTTAAATGTAATCATTATCTCCTAAGGAAAAGCATTTATTCAGACCTCTTCCCAGGACACTTCACAGTAAGAACTGTAGTATTGGCAACCCACAGGGCCAACTCTAACAGTAGGCAAAAAGAGCAGAGGCCGTTTGACATCGAGCACTGCCAGCTAAGACATTTTTAGTTTTGGTGTCAGTACTTAAGGGCTTTGGGGAGATCTGTGCAGTATCTCTCCACCTTCTGGAATTTTTACCTAAATGAGACAACACATCAGCACATAAACAAAAAAAGCCCAATGTTTAAATCTATCTCTGAGGTTCAGACAATTCTACTTCTAATAAGAAGTATATTTGCATATTCTCAAATGGAAGTGACCTCTTTTTCCACTAAACTCCCACGACTGTTTGCAGCTTTGTATCATTATTTATCTTACAGTGGTTCTTTCTGCACTGTAACACTATTACCTGTCTTACTGATATATAATTCATTGTTTGGATAAAAATTCCTGTTGGATTCATTTGTACTTGCTTCATAACAGCAAGGACAGGGTCTTGACCCACCCCCTATCGGGAACCAAGTCCGGGAAAACGATGCTGAGACTAAAGAGGACAGGGTGGCAGTATAAGGCTACTAGGAAAAGAAACACTCGCTGTGGATGATGAGTAAGCAGTAAACAGGATCCAACTTTCACACCAGGAACATGCAAAATACAAAAATGAAAAGATTAAATACTTGATCATTGCACATTTTGTTCCAGTTGATATCCTTGGAATCTTTCTTTTCTCAGATAACATCAAAAGAACACTCATGTTTTGATAGAGAGAAGCTTCCTCTGTTTTACCTGCCAGGGCCTTGGGTTTGACACACATATTTTAACATTTGAACATTCTTATTTAAATTTATCATTATCAATACAGAAGTAGAAGCATTTCATGCCACCACTTGCTATCAGTTCTAGAAGTACAGAGGTCTGGCTCTTTTTAGTAGAATCATAGTTTCTGAAACTTTAAAACAGAAGCCGTGACAGTTGTAAGGAAAACTGTCCCAGTAAGTCACTAAAGAAAGAGAACAACACTGGCAGAAAGGCAAACTTAAGCAGTAATTTGCCATTGGTAATAGTTCCTCTCTGTTACAATTTTTTCTCCCTGATACTCCTATACTCCTATGATATATTTTTTTCAGATCTCAGAAATTTTCCATCTCTTAAAACACACACAGAGAGAGGGAAGGTGAGAGAGAGAAATGACAGATTCTTTGCCTGTGTTCAGAGAGGAGACAGTATAAAAAGTGGTTTCAACAATGAACAAAATGAACAAGGATTGTGACCTTATAGTGCTTACAACCTGGAAGGGAAGTCAACATTATCAGATAACTGCACAGAGAGACATTAAGCTGGGACAGGTTACAGTTACACGGTGCTATGAGTCAGGAGAGAGAAGACAATCTGGTCAGGCAGAGCAAGAAACACTTCCTTCAGGAGGTGACTAGCCCATTGAGATACAAGGCAAAAAAAAAAAAGTTGGAAGTGGTGATTCCCTTAGGGAGAAACAACCAGGTGCAAAGGCCTCATGGAGCGAGGTCAGACAAGAAATACCCTAAGGGCCCCTGTGCCTGGAATGCAGAAAGGGAAGGGAGCATGTGTGGGCTGGTTGGGGGCTTTTAGAAAAGTGCTGAAACATGAGAGCATGGCAGCCATGAGAAGGAACTTTGTCTACATACTTTTAAAGGTATGATGCCTGATTCCTGTGTTCTGTACAGCTCTCTTTGGAGAACAGACAGCACGGGTGTCTCTGTGGACGTGAGTCATAATTTGGCAGCCTCTGGAATAGCCCAGGGGAGAGATTATATTATTTGGGACCAGGGAATTGATGGTCCCAGATGGACAAAAATGGATGGATTCCAGAATATATTTTTTAGATAAATATGACCAGATTAGGTGACAGAATCTGTGGAATGAAGGAGAGAGGTGACAAGGTGATTCCTTTTTTTTTCTGGTATAATGTGAAGTCATGTACTGAGCTTAAAAATATCAAGAGTGCATTTGGAGAGAGAACCAAGTGCTTGCTTTGCAACATGTTACATTTAAGGCACTTAGGTAATTAGATGTATCAACTTGGATGCAAAACACATACATTCCTGAGAGTCATTCTAAAGTTTGCTTTCTTGGAGAATTTTTTACTCTCTATTCTTTTTTAAATGATCACTACATAGTATACCATGCTTCCTTTGTTCTATCTTTCAGAATTGGGATTATTAAACCTAATTAATGTAACCACCTTAGTATTTGTGGTTAGCACATTATGATAACCCAAATTTTTTAACTGTGTTTTTGTGGTTCAAGTGTCTGGCACGATTTCAAATACATAAATATATACCTAAAGATATTAAGCATAAAAAAATCTATCTGGTTGAGAGCATATACAATTTTATAAACTACCTCATAGAGATAGTGAAAGAATAAAAAATTAATGTTTATTAAAAAGTACTAGATAATGCCAAATGATATATTTGTCATTATTATAAGTGATTAAGCCACTGTCAACTAGTGTTATCAGAGCTGATAATTTACAAGTTTTAAACATCAGGGAATTTGTTTCAGAAAAATAAGAGTAGTTTAAATATTATATATTCAATGTCATTAAGCATACCTTAGTATTTAGAAGACATTCATTTTGTAGAGTGATTATCATTGCTGTTATGTGTATAGCAAATTATCTTTAGGAACATACGTATCTATTTACACAGACATACATATCTCCTGTTCAGACATTATTGTTTATTGTTTAAATTCAGCAGTGCTTTAGTTAAACAAGAAACAACAGCAGAAACAGACTGCAGTACTACTTTACTGGCCAAGACTAATGGAAAACGCCACAGTGAGAAAAATAACCATCATAACACCACCTCCTTGACTGTCCTGCACCAATAACTAATGGATATTCCATTGCCTCATTATTGTACTACTTCTCCATTCATTATTTCCTCTAAGAAAGTTCCCAGCATTCCATTTATTTTTTTTAAAGGGTTTTAATGGATGTGCTATGAATTTTCAATGAGCTATCTGAAATTTGGGGAACCTAATTAGGAATGTATTTACTTACTCTTTTTTTCAGGGTGATTAATTTCATGCAAGACTTTCAGCCTAATATTACTCCAAAGAAAAAAATAAAAAGGGAAAAGGAGATTCTACTTCTGCGGACTAATGGACTGGTAATTAAAAAATTGAATTAAGCATTAACTCAGAAGAGACATTTTCAATATATAAATTATTTCTGTTTAGCCTTCTATTGCCAGGTTAATTAAGTAAATCCTTTGGCCTTACTGCCATTAGTAAATGAAAATGTGTTTGAATTAACTAAATCTTGTGATTTACACTAGGGAATCTATATCAATAAATATATTCCCTTTGCTAACAGCTTTCATAAATCAGATGTTTTATTTTTAAAAAGCCTTATTCATGGAAAACAAAAATTCATTAGTTATCTAATTGTTTAGGTAGATAAAAATCTCTGGAGTTGCTTGTGTGGTTGCCTTTAAGAAACAAACCCTATATATTTCCTTATCTTCCAAATGTATGAAATCACCTCAGGCTTAGACAGGTTCCCCATTTCTTTAAGAAAAGTGAAAGATGAAAAATCTAGAATAGCTTCCTCCAGCTTATTTAATAAAAAGCTCAAGGACCTAAGCAACAAAAGCAATTCTGAAGATAAATGAATAAATCATGTACCAAAGGAGTACAAGGTAATAAAATATACATAGAAGAAACCTACACTAAAATAATGACTTCTAATCTGTCTTCTGCATACTTAGACTCATCATTTTACATTACAGTTATAGTTATAATAAATTAACTTCAATATATATAACCTAATATATCCTTTTTGTTTATCTCTTAAAAGTAGTCCTTCTCCATTATTTTGCACACAGTAGCAACAGCATACTGGCGGCCTGTTTTAAATATTATGCAATCCGTAGCACCATGATTCAGAAATAAATTCTTAACAACAGTCTCTATGTTCTCTGAAGGGCACAGACATTTCTGTTGCTGGCATACTGAAGCTGTAATATGCTGCAAAATAAACTGCGGTGATTAAGTGTCTCCTACCCTTTCTCTCAAGGAAATTTCAATTGCTAAGCACCTAATTACCAAGAGACAATCTCAGCTACAAATCTTGCTCTTTATAAAAATGCACCCATATAATATTCTGTGTGGTGTCATTTTGATACAAATATATCTCAAAGAGCTGCAAGAGATGCCTAAATCAAATATTTGGGCAAAGAAGTGGTAAAAAGAAATACGGTAAATTTAAACAGAATAAACTATAATAGAATACAATAAAATCAGAAGTATGAACCAGGAAAGCAAGGATTTTTCCCGAGAAATTACCTTGACTTTTCAATTCCTATGAACATAACTAATCATGTAATTGATGTATTTATCTGACTTATCTAGTAATTAGAACACCCAAAAATATATATGTAGCTAGGAATTTGTCTCCTGATTTCAATTCATTTTCCTATATGTGATTTCACTTTTTTTTTCAATTTCTTCAGTATTCATATTTATAGACAGCCACACAGTCTCTTTCAATAACACACAAGGAACATGTCATTCAATAATCCAACCAATCAGGAAAAGCGTTATTTCTAGTTCCACCCCCTTACCTCCAAATAGCACTAGAGATCAAAGTCATAGGATAAGGGTTTGATTTTGTTTTTTAATCCTCACTTGAGGATATGCTTATTGATTTTAGAGAAAGGAAGGAAGAGAGAGAGAGAAAGAGTGAGAAGCATAGACTGGTTGACCCTCGTACCCCAACTGGGGACAGAATCTACAACCCAGGTAAGTGCCCTGACCTGGAATCGTACCAACAACCTTTTGGTATGCAGAAGAATGCTCCAACCAACTGAGCCACACCAGCCAGGGCAAGAGCTTTTTTTTTAAGAATCAAAAGGCCAGGGATTTTATTTCATCTTTACAAATCGTTAGTCAAGCCCTTTGGATAAAATACTTGGTCATTCTGCATCTCTTTATTCATGTGGAAACATAATTATTTTAATCTCTCCCTGTTTATTCTTCAAGGTTGCACATATAAATTATGATAATGCATTGCAAAGCAATCCTAAAAAAAAAAGCAAATCAGAAAATTCCATAAAGATATACATAAAACATTGTAGATTTTGAATCTCCAGAAATATGACTCAAAATAATAATAATAATCAGTGAATACTGCTGATTTTAATCTGTACATTAATTTACAAGGTTTTTCGTAAGCCTCTCCTAAGTGTTTTTAAACCCATTGGCAATGATTAAATTGAAGGCAGTCAACTTACTTCTGGAGCCTGAAGAGTTCCTCACCACTGTGAAGGAGTCGGCACTCTGCTTGGCTGCTGCAGAAGATGGACAGGATGAAAGCATCTCCAAAACAGAGTCTGAGGATGGTGTCAGAAGTAAGGGTGTTCAGCTACTACATGTCTTCCCAACACCGGGCTGATTGGTTTCAGGAGCTCTTTAAAGGAGACAAGCACACACACACACACAAAAGTGTATCAAAATATGCTTAGGAAGTATCTTTGAAAAACACAGTTGCTTTTAACTGTGTGATCAACCTCAAACTGTATCAGGAATATCACTAAATAGAATTTAAATAGATTTGCATAACAAGGCTTTCCAGTGAAATGTGCAAAATGCTATATTCCAATAGATATGTCAGTATTTTGTTTTTCATTTATGGAAGGAGTCTTCTTATCTCATTATCGAAGATGGTTTAAACCATCAACAGATACTGGGGGTAGCACACTGAAATGAAGCTCTTAAATCCCGCCCTCGTGGAGCTACGTGGTGGTGCCTACATTTTCCTCAACAGAGAAAATCTATTTATCTCAACACATAAGTCTATGAAGGGAATACACAAGCAGGCCATTTGAATTTTAACTTTGTCAGAAGATTGCTGATCTCTACCTATTTCTGAGGGTTCTATGTCAATCTAAATCATAATAGACCTAGCTCTTTGAGACACAACATTTAACCATTCCCCCCTAAAATCTTAACAAAAAAGTTTTTTTTTTCTTTATTGATATTAGAGAGAGGGGAAAGGAGAAGGATAGAAACATCGATGAGAGAGAACATCGATTGGCCACCTCCTGCACGCCCCCCATTGGGGATCGGGCCCACAACCTGGGCATGTGCCCTGACTGGGAATCGAACCTGCGACCTCTTGGTGCATGGGTTGACGCTCAACCACTGAGCCACACTGGCCGGGCTCCACCCTAAAAGCTTTATTATAGTACCAATTGGTATTCAAACACTATTATTCTTAATGTAGAAATAGGATCAATTTATAAAAATGTTCTTGAAATGAATAAAAAGCATTGTAATTTTGCTAGGCTATGACTTATTTCATCTGGTGAAGCAAAAGTGAGGAATAATATAATTCTAGAGTGTAACAATAAAGAAAAGATAGAAGATGATACAAAGATAACTCAGGTCTCAGTTTATGTTAATTGTTCCTGCTGCTTCCATTTGTAAAGGTGTATGGATGATCTTATAAAGTGAACATTTAAAAGAGTGACTGTGATGTCCTGAGATACCCAATAATTAGGTTTTAATTTAAAAAGAAAGTTAAGCTATTGCCTAAACGTATACTGAAATTACTTAGATATGCTAAAACTCTATATATAGATTAATGGTAAAGCTAAATAAAAGTAAGTTACAGTTTATTTCAAATTATCTTTAAAAATGTGTCAACAAATGTTCTTGTGAAAATTTATATTATAAAAGATGTTTGTTATAGAATTATAGAATAACTCATATGACATACACACAAATATAAGCCAGTCACATGCTAATACACCCGAGTCAGCTATCATTTACCTTTTGATTTATTTATTTCCGTGAATATTTAAAAATAATATATATATTTTTATATGCATGATAAAAACACAAGAATTCTGAAAGTATATCTCCCTCCAAAGCAAGACACATTCCCTTCAGAAAGAACCAATTTCACATTTCAGAACATCCTCTCAGATATATTTCACACATATATAAGAGCATGCATGTATAGATTTTTATACATATTTAAGAATACAGCGCCCTGTTAGTCCGATGCCTTTCATTTAACACATCATGGAGATCATTCCATTTCTGTCTTCTATTGGCAAACTCATCCATTCAAATATCTTTCATATGCATACAACATAAACTGCTCATGTGTTCCAATTGAAAATCAATGTTTCTGCCGCCTGGTATAGCTCAGTGGTTGAGCGTGGACCCATGTACCAAGAGGTCGCTGGTTTGATTCCCGGTCAGGGCACATGCCCAGGTTGTGGGCTTAATACCCAGTGTGGGGCATGTAGGAGGCAGCCAATCATTGTTCTCTCTCAACGATGTTTCTATCTCTCTCTCCCTGTCTAAAATTAATAAAAATATTTTGTAATGAGAAAATTAATGTTTCTAGTCTTTCATTGTTATAAAATGATATAACCAATGGCAATATACATGTATCTATGCACATGTGAGTGAATACATGTATTATTAATTCCTAGAAGTGAAATGTTTAGAATAAGAAGCCTCATTGTTTTTGAAACTCTGATTATGTCTACTTCTCTGTAGTAAAGAGGTAGCATAAAGCAAGTATAAACTTAAATTTATAATGATGTTTTATATATTATTGCATTATGATAGCAAAATATAAATACTTCCTGTAATTATTCTAACAACAAAAAAAGAATTGATGACCAACAGTATTTACATGTATTCACTTCAGCTGGAAGAGCATAGTAACTGTTATAATCCTATCTAAATTCTAATTTCCCAGATAAGTTCTTTTTATGTATGGTTTCACTATTTATTAATGATAATAACATTTTCCTTTTTATTATATTGTTTATTAAGCACTCAATATGTGTCAACTATCAAAAACATGTCTTATCTAAGTCAATTAGTCAATTCTCCCAATAATAAAATGAGAAAAATTACATTTACCTATATACTGGTGTAAGAGATAGGGACAGAAATATTTCAGCTAACCTTTGGCAAGGTAATAGACCTAGTAGTTGGCAAAACAGGGGCTTTCATCTAGGGCTCTCCCACTGCAAATCAGTGCTCTTATAGCTCATGATGTAAGATTTCAGGAAACCATTATAAGAGTCTACAGTAAAGAAACTTATAGCCCAGCTAGTGTGATTCAGTGGTTGAGCATCGACCCATGCACCAGGAGGGACTGGTTTGATTCCTGGTCAGGGCACATGCCCCGGTTGTGGGCCCAATCCCCAGTGGGGAGCATGCAGGAGGCAGCCAATCGATGTTCTTTCTCATCAATGTTTCTATCCCTCTCTCCCTCTCCCTTCCTCTCGCTCTAAATATCAATAAAGAAAAATAAAAAGAAACTTATATAAGGTGTTGTTTATTTAGTCCATATATTTTGATCAGTGCAATGCCAAAAATGTTTTAGATTGGGATTCTAACAATGCTATTTTCCAGTGCAATATTATAAAGATTTCCTTTTCTTCTTTATAGTATGCTAAAATAAAACACCTCATAAGAAATTCTAATCAGTTCCTTAATTCTAAGTTGTTGCTACGCTGGCCTTCTTTCAGTCTTAGAAAACTTGGCAACAGTTATTGTTTATGTACATGTTTTCCTAAGAAATTGTTGGTTCATCCTCTAACGATCATCGCAAATGCTAACACTAAACTCTGAAAGAACTCAGGAAACTGGGCAAAACTCTGGAAGTTATTACTGAATATCTTCTATAAAACTGAGACTGATGACCTCTTCCAGCCCCTAACAGTACTTTCTTCCTCTCTATGTCTTTGTTAAGTGTTCATCAGTTGTCTGAACATATACAGACACTCCTCCACTTACAATGGTATGTCCCCAAAAGACATCATTTAAGTTGAAAATACCTTTAATACACCTAACCTACCAAACATCATAGCTTAGCCTAGCCTACCTTAAACGTGCTCAGGACACTTCCGTTAACCTACAATTGGGCAAAATCATCTAAACAAGGAATACACTGTTGGTACCAGTGGCTTACCCTCCTGATTGCTGGGTTGGCTGAGAGCTGTGGCTCATTGCCAATGCCCAGCATCATGGAGAGTATCGTAGCACATTGCTGGCACAGGAAAATATCAAAATTCAAAGTACAGTTTCTACTGAATGGGGTCGCTTTCACACCATCATAAAGTTGAAAAATTGTAAGTCGCATATGATCAGTCAGGGACCATCTGCACTTTGATTCCAACTTCACTATCAACAAATGCAGGACTTTAAAGTCTTATAAACCTTGGTAGAATCATAGCAATGACCATATCACTATTTTTCTTTTAAACTGGAAAAAAAAAGAACCTATATTACAAAAAAATCTGTAATTATTTCAAGGCATGATATCTGAAAGTACCAATCATGGTGCTTTAGTCATTGTAGGCATGCAGTAATTTTGTGTCCCTCAGGAAGTTCATCTGAAGGTTGCTCTGAGTTTTAACCCACTGCACTAAGGACCCTTGAAATATTTAAAGATAACAGTAACATAGTCTTAAGTATTTCCTTCAATTTAAAGATCCACAGAGTTTGAACATTTATGAATCCACCAAATGGTATCATTACCAATCTCTCTCCATCTTATCTTTAATGGAACACAATAAGTAACACGAGGGAGGTGTTCTACGTTAGTCTTTAAGTATATTTACCTTGTGCAGAAATGATCAAAAATTAAACATTTAGTCATCCAGATTTTTGATGTACATGATGCAAAAAGACAGCTGTTTTGAAATATATGAGTAAATGAATCATCTGGTCTCATTGCAACTCAGTCACTTATTTAATAATCATAGAATAATATAATGTTTGGCACAACATGGCCACAATCTTAGTGGATTACTACAAAAATGAGGGTATAATATTCAAAATGCTATTTTATTAAGAGGAATAACTAAAAAATGTAGACAAGACATATACAACAAAATTGAAAATCATTTCATCTTAATGTGTTCTTTAAATGTATGAATGTTCAGAGGGAGTCATATGATTGAATACGGAAATGCATTTGTGTTATTGAGTACAAGTGTAGTAGTATATACTCAGCTGCGGGAAAATGTTTAGAAATTATTATATACATCCAGGATCGTATGATAAGTAAATTAATGCACCACTAGAGCATTTATTGCTTAATGTAAATGTCAGATTGTAAATGAGAACCACTTATCATCCTTTCCACTAATAGCAACAGTTAAGCAGTTAAATAAAACATAAATCTTGGTGACCTAAAAATTTTTATTACCGCATTTGAAATTTCCCATTAACAACTCAAGAAAATAACTCTAAGTGATAGGTATATTTCAATAAGTTACAACACAAGGTGAAGGCTTTTTTGAGAGGGGCAAAGGATAGGTTGAGGTGGGGTTGACTTTGAAATGTTTCTAAGGAACTAACTTGTCCACTATATTTCATAATGATCATTTAAAATATGGATTTTTTTTGTGATAACAAAACAAAATCAGTTACTAGATTAGTAACTGATTTAGTGGAAAAAAAACAAAATGTATTTTCATAATCTGACATTAATTCCAAAAGATCCTATTTACTAAATTGTGGTTGTAAAATTCTAATATAAAAAAATAAATAAAAGAAATGTGAAATAAGGCCTAACTGAAGATTATAGAGCTAATGATGTATTTTTATTTGCATAACCAATATTTTCTTAAATGAAAGGATCAAAAGAATATAAGTAAAAAAAAAAATTCTGCATTATATAAATACTTCACTAGAGAAGTTTATTCTGCTAAAAGTTTTCTTGAAATTCCTTTGAATTTCATAGTTTTTCCTTCCAAAAGACAAGTTTGATTGGCACACTTTTTTTTTTTTATCCTCATCCGAGGACATCTTTCCATTTTTTGTTCAGATAGAGTGGGAGGGAGAGAGAGGAAGAGAGAGAGAGAGAAACATCGACGTGAAAGGACGCATTGAGTGGCTGCCTCCCACATGACCAACCAGGGCCGGGGACAAATTGCAACCGAGGTACGTGCCCCTAGCGGAAACCGAACCCAGGTCTCTCCAGACCGCAGGCCGACGCTCTAACCGCTGAGCCAAACTGGCCAGGGCAGCACAATATTTTTTTTTAAACTGTTTCTTACCAAGTTTATTTGCAGGTGAACAGTACAACATTTACAAAACAATTTTTACAATCAAGTCTGCACTACCCTCAAACATTGGGGAACTAAGGAAGACCTAGTCCTTCCAACAGATTTAAACTGTCCAGGATAATGAATTTATGGGGGAAAAAAATTTCTCTTCTTTCAGCAAACAAAATTAGTTATACAGCTGTACAGTTCAGCACCAGGGAGCAAAAGGAAACAACAACAAAAATACCTCCAGGAAAGGACAGCTTCTTTGCTGGTGGGATCCATCATTGTACAGATGTTAAATATTCACATCAGAGATCTCATATTTCAAGAGGAGTGGGCTCCATGTCAGAGTTACAACAGTAAACATTGTATTTATTACCAACAGGGAATTAGAAGACTCTCTTTGGACACCAGATCTTGCCCTAACTTTTGGAGACAGGGTCAGCCTGACTCCTCTCCAATTAACCCTCAAGTTTCATATTTATATCCATTATCTGCCAAATTCCCTTCTTAATGCTCCACTCCACATTTGAGAGCCGCCCAAGGACTGCTCTGATTTTAAGCTGCATCCTCGATCCCTAAGTACTTATCTTCCATGTAAGGGTTTGACTCTTGGTCTTTACGAACACAGGGTTTTAGAGACCTGGACTCGGGGAAGCCTGCTATTCTCCTGAGCCTAGCTACTCTGTGCCCCAGCTCTGAGCCTACTGCCCAGTACAAGGAGTAGGGCTGGTAAATAATGAATCAGCATCTTGCTCCATCGGTGGCATTTAAAATTCTTTTCAGGTGAAAAATTACCACAATTTTGTGCTCAGGGCAGAATTCAAAGGGAGACTTGAAGCAGAAAATATTTAAGGGACTCTTGCACAGCCAGGAATTCTTTTCAGGCTGATGTACATAAAATATTTAGTAACCAGGACTGTGGAAGGACAAAAGAGGAGCTCCCGGGGCCCAGAAAAGCGCCATTTCTTAAGCTCATTCTTGGGGGCCGGTGAAGACAGGCTCTATATACAGTATGCAGATGGCTGGCAAGAATCAGCGGCCACTTCGGAGGAGCTGGAATTCTCTTGCTCAGTTTGGATCTTGGTGGTTCCTTCCACATCTGCATCCCCTGGTGAAGTGAGACACTTGTTGCTTGTCTTCTTCCTCCCTGTCCTAGCTCTTGGTCTGCTATGACAATATGTCAGTCCGTTCTGTTCATTTGAATGCAGGGGAAAATAAAATGCAGCATCTCTGTTAATCTCAGTGGTTTGTAGAAAGTCAGCAGATAGTTATTATGGTCACCTTCATCTTCATGTCAGTGTGTCACCTTGGTAATAACCTTTTTCAATGAAAAAAGAATACCAGTAAACTCTCACTAACCCAATGTTTATTTTAATGACACGTATCTACACACAATGTTTCTTTCCCTCCTCACTGGCTTCTTTCTCTTTCCTGTGCCCCTATTTCATCCTTTTTCTCCCTCCCTTTCCTCCACTTCTTGTCTCTTCTCTCCAGCCTCCCTCCCTTCCTTCCTTCCTTCCTTTACTCAATAATTTTACTGCTTGTAGTTAAATTAGAAATGATTTCATAAAGCAACCATCATACTGTACATTCTTTTTTTTTTTTTTTTTAAATCCTCACCCGAGGACATTCTTGCATTTATCTTCAGATAGAGCAGGAGGGAGAAAGGTAGGAAGAGAGAGAAACACCGATGTAAGAGAGACACATTGAGTGGTTGCCACCCACACGACCCCAACTGGGGCCAGGGACAAACTGCAACCAAGGTACATGCCCTTAGCGGGAACTGAACCCGGGACTCTCTGGTCCGCAGGTCGACGCTCTAACCGCTGAGCCAAACCGGCCAGGGCTACATTCTTTTTTTTTAAAACATTTTTTTCTTTATTGATTTTAGAGAGAGAGGAAGGGAGAGAGAGAGGGAGAGAGATAGAAACATCAATGAGAGAGAACATCAACTGGCTGCCTCCTGCATGCCCCACACTGAGGATTTGGCCCAGAACCTGGGCATGTGCCCTGACTGGGAATCCAACCGGCGACCTCTCGGTGCATGGATCGATGCTCAACCACAGAGCCACACCGGCTGGGCAGATACTGTACATTCTTCAAACATAAGAATTTTTCAAATACGTTAAATAGAATTTGAAAATATGAAATACTGAGTTCTGATTCATACATAAATTTGTAGAAGCCAGATCAATTTTTAATTTGCAGATGAGAATGTGTGTGTAGCATTTTAAAATTAATATTCATTATACAAGTAATAGATGAGTACATTTCTTTTAAAATTGTATATACTCAATAGGAGTTAGGGATGGGAGAGGGAGGTGGTTGTAGCTATAAAAGGGTAGCAGAAGGTATCATGCTGATAGAACTGTCCTAAATTTTGACTTTCATACATATCTACATATGTGATAAAATTTAGAAAACTAAATATAAACCCACACAAATATATGTAAAATTGGTAAAATCCAAATAAGGTCAATGGATTATATTAATGTCAGTTTGGGGATTGTGGTATGAGCTATTCTGCCACTGTTATATAAGATGTTACCACTGGGAGAAACTAAGTGTAGGGTTTATGGGGATCTCTGTGTTATTTCTCACAACTGCAGTGAATCTACATAATGGTACATCATGTACCTTAAGGTGACCCTTGGGAGTCAACAATTTCAAGGCTGCAATCTCAGCATTCACTAATAGAAAAGGAATGTACAGAACATCAAGTTTTACATTTTCACTGAATTATTTGGTCACTTTCAAACTACATCTGAAACACAGTGCACCTTACAGAAAAACCAGAAAAAAAGCTTAAGGCCATTAGTCAATGAAAAAGACTGACTTGCTGCTCACTTTGGGTACCAGAGTGTACCAGTGGCATTATTATAAGGGACAGGAATTAGGACGTGTACCAAAAGTGTGGTGTGATAAATTATGAACCACTGTGTGCCCTGCTGCACTGAGGTGGGGTAGAATCTTTACCTGCTCTTCACTGATACTTTTTTTCCCCTTTTAGGCAAAATATAAAAGAGAATGTGGATTTGCAGTGCTTGAGAAATGTGAGGTGGTTTAAAAGAATGAGATAAAATGCTTAATAGTGTGGATAGGAGTCATTCTGTGTTTTTGTTTTTGTTGTGGTGGTTGCTTTGTTTTTTATTTTTTAAATATGTTTTTATTGATTTTTTAGAGAGAGAGGAAGGGAGAGAGATAGAAACATTGATGCGAGAGAGGTACATTGATGGGCTGCCTCCTGCACGCCTCCCACTGGGGATAAAGCCCGCAACCCAGGCATGTGCCCTGACTGGGAATTGAACCAGGACCTCTCAGTCCATGGGACGATGCTCAATCCACTGAGACACACCTGCTGGGCGGTTGCTTTGTTTTTAATTCATTATTTTAAGCTCTGATGAAAATGCTTAATAAATTATTTTAAAAGTTAAATTTACTTAAAATGTATAAATCCAAACAAGTGAATTTATGGTGTACATAAACTGAACTCACACACTAGCAGACTATATACATAGTATATTAGAAATAGCTATATTTTATATATAGTATATTAACTACATCTACTTTATTCATATATGTATAAAGTTGGTACTTCTAATGGGCACACCCACCTGGGTATATATTAGAAAACTATATAAATAAGTATAGCTGTAGTTCAAATCATCTATCCATCTATCCAGAGAGGGAGAGCGGGAGAACAAGCTTCAAATGCCAGTCCAAGAACACCGGAGCTTACATATTAGTCAGTGAGTTAAACACAAGGCTGTGGGTCCTGAGCAAGTGTTGAGCAATTGTCAACTGGATTCACAGCAGGTTAAAAGAATATTTTGGAGCAATTTCAGATAAACAAGGACCACATGGAGATTGGGAGTTGGAACCACTGCAAACACAGTAAAAGGTAATATGGGTGTAGAAATATCTAGAAGCACAAAGATTACTTCTTTTGTGGGAGTGGGGGGAGGTAAGTATTTAAAATCACATTTACAACTACAGGGAAGACCTAAGAGAATGGAGTGAGAGGTATCACATTTATAATGAATCTCTAATGGCATATCATGTGCCTTAGCTCTTCTATGGGCTTATAAGCTCTTTGAAGTCCAGCAAAATCCCGTGGTAATTCCATGCCCGGCAGCGTCAAGCACACTCAGCTGCATATAGCAGACACTCAAGAAATACAGATTAAATATTTTTTAAAGCAAATAAAGGAAAATCATATACTAAAACACTCAGAGAAGTTGCCTCTTGAGGATAGTTTCTAAGAGAGAAGATGACTCAGGGAAGTTCTAACAGTAAAATCCAAATGATGCAATTAGAAATTGTTTTCATGACAAAAAGGTTATTGGGACGTAAGTTAAGGAAACCACGAAGACTGTACAGGAAGAAATTCCCATCAGGTCTGATTATAAAGTGGTATGTATAAAAGACAGAAAAAAGGACACAGAATCAAAGATGAATATAAAATAGCATTTGCAAAGCACTTTCAGATACATTATTTCATTAGACAGTCACCCTACTGTCCTTGGTCTTTTCTTGTTCAGCATTTTAACACTGATTTGCAAGAGGATATAAGAAACAGTGCTTATTAAATCTGTGATACTGTGACTGACACAAAACTGGGATTTAAAAATGTCTCCTTAATGGATGGGCCAAGACTATCAAAATGAAATACAACAGAGCCAAAGCTAAAGATGCTTAGATTCAGAAACTATGCTATTAATGGTAGGTTGAAGGATACGTCTGTAAAGGCAGTTTACATGAAATACACTAAAGGTATTGATTGTGTCCATGATCCTAAGGGTCAACGGTTTCAGGGCTGCAATCTCAACATCCATTAATAGAAAAGAAACACCCAGAACAATAAGTTTAATAGTTGCAGTGAGTTATTTGCTCCTTACCGAACCACATCTGGAATACAGTGTGTCTCATCCTGAATTCTGGTGGGACATGCCTAGAGACAGACATCCAAGGAAAGTACAGCCCACCCCAACCACTGCAAATGAAAAAGGGCTGAAAAATAAAACTGGAAATTATATCCTGGGAGAGAGAGAAGATACAGGGAAGATTTCTTCAGATTATTTTTAAGGGGTAGCAAGAGGAGGTATGAAAGCCAGAGAACATGATTTGGAATAAAGAATAAGACGGCATGGGGTTTTATTTTTACATTAAGAACACACCATTTGAATAGTCCCACATTTGGATGGGCTGGAGGCACTACATTTGTTGTTTGCTGATAGGTTCATTCTATATGGATACAAAAGATAACATTCTTGTGTAAGACTTATGGTTGGAGGAGATGGTCATGAAGATACTTTCTCATGCTAATATCCTATGGGACTGCCTCCAATAAGACAGCTAGGTTTAGGCAAGATCTTCTTCAAAAGCAAATTGGCTTTCCAGCACTCCCCCAGTATGGCTTTGCTTGGAAAGACCTCTTACAAACTAATGAGATAAACAGATACATGTATGTATCATCACTGGATTTATAATGATAATTTTTAAGACTAAATATAAATGAGAAATTCACCTCAACTCTTAGGACATTATCTCTAAGTCATATATTCCTACTCCAATACATGTGTGTGAAGGGGGCTATAGCTTTAATTACTTTTTCAGTATGTTCTAATTTGTGATTTTGATGCTCGAACTAGGGAACTGTAATTTCGTTCATAACTGTAAAAATGTGTGCATTTGAATTTTACCAGAAGTGCTATTAGTGCTGTAAACTTTAAGTCTCTCTCTGCCCTGGCCGGTTTAGCTCGGCGGTTAAAGCGTTGTTGGCCCATGGACCAGAGAGTCCTGGGTTCGGTTCCCGCCAAGGTCACGTACCTCGGTTGCAGTTTGTCCCCAGCCCCGGTTGGGGTCGTGTGGGTGGCAACCAGTCGATGTGTCCCTCTCACATCGACGTTTCTCTCTCTTTCTTCCCTCCTCTCTCCCTCCCGCTCTATCTGAAGATAAATGCAAAAATGCCCTCGGGTGAGAATGAAAAAAAAAATTAAACTTTAAGTCTCTGAGGAAGAACACAATTTAATTTTCTTTACAGTGATTACATGCATTAGTCAAATGGTTCTGCATAGGTGTAACCGAGCTCAGGGTAAAATAGAAGCCAATTTTAGTACTTTCTTTGGGTACTTTACAATTTTCAAAGCGTTTCCATACAACTTAATTAGCTTGGCCTTCAAAATATTCTTACAAGGCAGGAAGCACTGTTATTGATCTAATATCCTTGGCCTAGATATAAGAAGTCGCTTGCACAAGGCTGCAGCTACCAGGTAGCAGACAAAAGAAGACAATATAGAATCTATGACTTCTCATAAGTCTCTTTTCACTCAATTCCATTTTTCACATTTATAGAAAAAGTTACAGAGGCCCAGGAAACTTCTACTAAGTCATGTTAATAAAGAAGAAAATTTACAGTACTATGAAAGATGTGAGCAATAAGGAATAAAATGAAAATTTAATTCATAGGAGCCAAATTGATAAATCATTTATTGGTACATTTTTTCAATTTATTTAGAAGCTAAGGGCAATATATGTTTAAATGTATCTCAGTGTATCAAAAATGAATAAGCTGAACACAACATATATATTAATATAAAAATAGAAGTTACAGAGAATTTCAAAATGTGCATATATTCCCGCTAACGTTGGCTTGAAGTTACCACGTTTGAGATTATTTTATTAAAATACATGATGGTTTTCAGACATGTATCAGTAACCCTACTTCTTAATCATTGCAATAATTTAATGGTAATGAACTCTCAATATTAGGAGGGATATTTTCTCACCTAATCAATCAAGTTCTCTTGATTCAATGTCCTTAGTATCCTAGTTCTGTTTGTCCTCATTCCTCATTATTTTTATTACAATTCAGTATTTCACTACCTCCCGCCTGCATTAATACCACAGCTTCAGAAAGGGAACCCCTACGCCTGTCTTATCACAAGACATTTCTTCCATATTTTCATTTTGCTGCCACTATAATGATTATCTCTATAAAATGCAAATCAAATTGGGTCACAGATAAAATTCTAATATGATACACAAGGCCCATACACACCTGGCTTCCACCATTCTTTCTGCCCTGATCTCCACGCACACTAAGCCATGTACTTTCAAAGACAACTTTGAACATCTCCAATTATACTTGCAAATCCTCAAACCATCTTATCTTTTGGAAAGGGGAGGCATCTGCATGGGCTGCTTCTTCACAGAGTATCCTTATCCCTCTCCTCTGTCTAGCTAACTCCTTATCTTCCAAACTTAGCTCTACTATCTGAGACAGAGGAGAGAAAAATCAAGAAGAGGTTACATGATCAAATCTACATTTTTAAAAAAGTACTCTGGTTAATGATGGCCAATGAGGAAGAAGAGAAACCAGTTAGGGGATGACTTCCACTGTCCAGGACGGAGCTGGGGTTTTCAGGAGAGGATGGTCAGGAGCAAAGATGGCACTCGGTACGATTTGTCTGATGCCAGTAGGAGCACCGTGCTCCAAAGAGCAGCATTTGTGACTTCGACTCTATCACTACTAGCTTTATGATTATGGGAAAGTCATTTTACCTAAGCACCAATGATCTCATCTTATATACTTTACATGAGAATTAAATGAGATCATAAGAGCGAAGAGTCAGTATGAAGGCCTAGAATATAGCTGGTAGTCAAAGAGAGATCACCTTTGAAAAGTGTCAAATCTGGTAAGCTTGTGAAAAATTTAAAAAGTGGGGAAAACATCAGATACCAGTACAAACTTATAGAAAAAAATGAGCCCTAAATTCATATGAACTGAAAACATAATGTAAAAGAAAAGAAAAAGTTTAGATAATTTCAACCATGGGCAACAGTGAGGCAGCGTGACAAAGCTCTGCAGTCTAGGGGCTGTGTACACCTCGGTCCTGACTCGGTTCTCTCTCACTTTCTTGTGGTTCTTCTTGAGCAAGTTCATTAATTTCTTGAATTATCAAATATTGTGGATCTATAGTAAGGCACTTAGACTGTATAAAAGCAACATTCATGATCACTTTTGAAATGGAACATCTATATACTTAATGCCCATTTTGTGCATGACACTCTATAGGGTACGGCCCATGTAATAACCAAACGGGAACCCTTTATTACATTAACATTCAAAAATATTAATTAGAAATTAGCAACAATCAGAAAAGGAAAAGGCAACTTCAGATTCTGCAATTATTATTAAGAGAGTATGGTATCATCTCTTTTGCAGATACCATATTAGAGTATTTATCTTAATAAAAATACACATAAAAGGATGTTCATTAGACATATATTTATAATGGTGAATTAAGGAATAGGAAAGAACTAATGTTTAAAAACAGAAGAATGGTCATGGAAAATAGATTTGACTAGCTTGGCATGCACTTATTTAAATGGAAAATTATGTATCAGTAAAAAAATTAGCATGTTCAAAATCACAAAATACATATTATAACTACTCCACATCAAGTCCACACTCAAACTTCATTTTTCCCTGGTAAGTCTTTCCTGACTCCTAAGTACAGTTGGTCAATAATATTTTAGGTTTCCTAGCTTTTTGTCTACCTATCCATCTTCTGGCATGGTTCACGCATTATCTATCTACCCATCAGTCTCAGATCTCAGAAAAGTACTCCACGCGTACAAGTCATTAAGATGTTTGTAATTTAGTAAATTTTGCTAAAAATAAGTTTTCATATGACCAAGGGCTTGAAGGGACTAAAGACATGGTTATTATGCTCAGTATTTGCTGAACTAGTGGTAAGTGATTAAGACTTTTAAATTATGGAATTTAATTAGCATTTCATAACATTTGTGCAATAAAAGGTAACAAAGTGAGAATACAGCCACTTAAAAAGAGTCTATTGATTTCTATGGTTTTATTCATATTCATAATATGAACATGAATAACACTGATGATTTGGAATACATGTTTCCAGATTTATTTCTTAAAAAATTCTAATATTCAAATACCAGAAAAAGAATTTTGGGCAAAAAGGACTATAAATCTGATTAAGAAGATTAATTCTCGTGTTTTAAGACATTGTTTGTGTCTACTTTGATTTCAGCTATCAAAATAAGTATTAATTCTTCCAGAAAACTCTCAATAACTGAATTATTCTTCACTTATTTGACAATAAAATATTACCTTCTTAAAAGTTTCCCTGAAAATCACAGATGTTTTAAAATTCTTAACACTCTAAAATCATTTCTAAATATTTAGAAAAATGAAACATCATTCACAGAGAATTCATTTAACCTAAAACTATTCAGTTTAAAACTGGGAAAATGGGAAAAACAAGCAAACAAAAACTCATAGACACAGAAAACAGAGTGATAGTTACCAGAAGGAAGGGGTGGGGTTACTAAAGGATAAATGGGGCCTAATATGTGGAGACAGAAAAGGGCACACAATGCAACATACAGATCTTATATCATAGAAATTTGCACTTGAAACCTATATGATCTTATTGGCCAATGTTACCCCAATAAATTTAATAAATAATAAATAATAAAACTGGGGTGCAAACTAAAATAGAAAAAAACACTTCGATAAAAACAAAAAAGACATCTCTTCAATATTTAAAATATCAAGAGATGTTCAAGCATTATTTAACAAAGGTAAGAAATTACTGAAGTAACAAAAGTATTTTCATTCAAATTAATAGTCTTTCCTGTATTTAATAGGAACCTATCATTGTAAAAAAAAAAAAAAAGGTGAGGATGAGGATACAGGGTTTGATAGTTTGATTGAATCATTGATTAATTAATTACAAAAAGTGAGTTTACTGTTGGAGACCTTTTTTCTGGATTTCTAACTGCAATCCAAATTCATTTGTAAGAGATGTGGAACTTCAGAGGGGAGAGGGAAAGGAGGCAGGAAGAGGTAAACCAAAGAACAACTCAGGGACACAGACAATAATCGGGTGGTGATGGCAGGGAGGAGTTGGTCAATGAGTTAAAAAAAAAAGTTTCTGAAATTTACTGTGAAAAAGAAAAAGGTAATAATAAATACATGGTTCATTATTATTATGGGAAAAAAAAGAAGTATGCTTCCTAACTTTTTGGTTTTTACTGGCATACAGAAATTCAATTGATTTTTGAATATTGATTTTATATCCAGTCCCTTTGCTACACTTTCTTATTAATTTGACTAACGAAAAGATTTGTATTTTCATGTTAACCAAATAATAAAATAAAATAAAATAAAATAAAATAAAATAAAATAAAATAAAATAAAATAAAATAAAATAAAATAAAAGTTGTCATGTGTAAATAAATGGTTAATCCACATACGGAGCTCAAGGGACATTTTTAAGCCAAAATGGATGGGTCTCTACATTGTCGATTTGTAAATTTTTTTTTTTTCAATTTATGAGAGAAAGATTATTTAGAAAGTTACAGAGGTGCCCTGGCCGGTTTGGCTCAGCGGTTAGAGCGTCGGCATGTGGTCCAGAGAGACCCGGGTTCGGTTCTCGCTAAGGGCACGTACCTCGGTTGCAGTTTGTCCCCAGTCCTGACCCAACCAGGGCCGTGCAGGAGGCAGCCACTCAATGTGTCCCTTTCACGTCGACGTTTCTCTGTCTCTCTCTTCCTCTCTCTCCCTCCCACTCTATCTGAACAAAAAATGGAAAAATGTCCTCGGGTGAGGATAAAAAAAAAAAAGAACGTTACAGAGGTTATGGAGGTGATGGAGGTGAGCCAGCTGGGCTCTCAGGCCCAGGAAACAAGGTACAGAAGCAAAAGAAAAGGGCCCTTGGAGCTCAGGAGTGAGAAAAGCATAGGTAAGAATCCTGAGGGGAAGAAGAGGGGCAGGGAAGGCGAGGTGGTACCCCAGAGAGAGAGAGCTTGCCTGTGAGTTCATTTTTTAAAAGACCTAACAAAAACAACATACTTGATCAATTTTTGATAGAGTCATTAAATTTAAAGTTGCCATTTTTGTCATAGTGATAAAAATGTCTCTCATCTAAAATGCTCAGACATTCAACTGAGTTAAGAACATTAGAACCAAGAGACTCGTTAAATGTTTTGGCTTCAGAATAGAAGACAGCTATAAAATTTGGAAACTTTCCCAATTTCATGCAATAGACTTGATGGATTGTTTCATGATGAAGAATTTAAAAAGAACGTTAGAAATCTCTGAAAGATTATAATTCTTAGTTTCAAATGAAATCCTAGAGTTAATTTAAAAAGGACTTAGAAGAAATTTTTAAAGATCAAGCAATATCTTTCACTCCTGTCTTGTTAAAAAGATAGTCAGAAAATGGGTTTCAATTAGTTTTATTTTTATAGTTGAACTTTTTTTGTCACTTTTTAAAAGGGATACACAGGGGTGTGTTTTTCCCTCTTTGAGAGTTTTTGAGTTTATTAAGATGATCTATCTATACAGGCTCACACACTGTTAGACGTTTTTGCTGAGTGATTCTATTGTCTTTTATTTACCTCTGAATTACGGATTTTTTAAAGTTTTTAGCCTGAACTCTCAAAGAGGTAGTTATAAGCAATTTTATTTGTGTTTTCTTCAAAAGATGCAACACCAACTAATTTTGTCTGCATGTACTCTTCATGATTGCTGACCCTGCAAGTTTATCAGATAAATGTGAGTGATGGCGGATTGCCCAAGTAGGTAGAGCCTTTTAGGTTTTGTAAAAATCACTCACAGAGGAGTAATATTGCCAACATCATCACCAGAATCTTCCCATTAAGCAAGGACTGACCTGAAAATAAGAACAGGCTGATATTTTTGAAGCGTCATGAAAACAAAGGAGACACTACTTGATATGAAAAATTAAAGCTCTTTGGGAAGTTCTAATGTAATATTGTGTGATGAAAGCTAGAAGAAATTCCTAAAGAAGAATTTAAGGTGAAACAAAAGTAGATTTTTTGGGGGGGGGGTACAGACCATGAACAAAATTGCACAGAAGGCCAAAATGAATTTAGAATGTTTTCTTCCAACAGACTTGTCATATGCCCAGTAAACCCTAAATGCTATGCTGCTCCTTCCAACACTCGACAAAAAGGTCTGAGTGACTCTTAACACAGAGATATTGAAAAATAAAGCTAGTTTTGGTACCTCAAAAATAACACTTAATAATCAACTCCTAAGCAAAGATGTAAATAGGGTGATTTTTTTCTTTGATCTTTCTCTTTCAGCCATTTTTTCCTTTTCAGTATTCAATCCTGGTAGAACCAGCTGGTAACTATCTCCATAGTATCCTGGAATGAAACACAGTCCCATTTGTCTGCACCCATTTATCTGCAACTGGCCTCTCTGCATTGAAAGACAGCAATTGCACGTGAGAGAATATGCACCCCAATCCTCCTCCCACCCTCACTTCCCAATACTCACTCCATTTGCACAGCTGACATATTTTAGGCATACAGAGAAAAAAGTACTGTGGCTCACAGTCACGTATGCAGCCAATGACATTGCCAGTACTAAGATCATACTTTTCAAACCTGAAGTCTGAATATTTTTTAAAATTTTGTTCTTGATAGTGTTGTTTTAATTTTTTTTATTATTATACCATGCTGCTTGACTTCTAGTTGCTTTGCCTCAATTACTGATTTGAAATTTGTAAAGCACTTACCTCAGTATTAAACATTATTTAAAATAAGACATTACTGATAATCAGTTCATTGTTTTAACTTAACGACTTTTAAATTAACTTCCTATATTAGGATTAGATTCCTGCAGGCATGTGTAAAGTCAGCTTCAAATAAATGATACGGTATGGAGTTTCCTCAAAAAATTAAAAGTGGAACTGCCATTTGACCCAGTGATCCCACTGCTAGAATATAGCCTAAGAATCCTGAAACACCAGTCAGAGAGAATACATGAACCCCAGTGTTCATAACAGCATTATTTGCAGTAGCTAAGATCTGGAAATAGTTCAAGTATCCATCAGTAGATGAGTGGAGGGAAAGCTGTGGTATATATACACAATGGAATACTATGCAGCCATAAAAAAGAAGGACCTCTTACCCTTTGAGACTGCATGGAGGGACCTGGAGAGTATTATGCTAAGTGAAATAAGCCAGTCAAAGAGAGACAAGTATCCCATGATCTCACTTATATGTGGAATCTAATGAATATAATAAAGTGATGGACAAAATAGATCCAGAGGCATGGAAACATGGAACAGACTGATGAATCTCAGAGGGAAAGGGTGAGTGGGGAAAGATTTACCAAAGAACTATATACATATATACATAACCCATGGACATAGACAATAGTGTGGTAAAGGCTGGGGGCCAGGTGTGGGGTGGAGGGGGTCAACTGGGGAAAAGAGGGGGGACACCATAATACTATTAAGAAGTGAAATGATATAAAGAAGAGAAAGAACAAGAGACTGAAAGTCAAATAAATAATTTTATATGAAAATGTTAATCTATTCATATAATTACATACTTTTATTTATTAATGTTAATATTCTATGCATATATTGCTCTGACAGACAAGCTGATCTAGTCTTTTTACCGAAAATCTATCAACTGTCTATTAAAATATTACAAATACCACTAACAGTTTAACAATTTAGCTATAATGCATAATATGCTTTATACTTTTGAACCTCATGTAAAGGAGGGAGGTTAACAGAATAATTTGACAGAAGAGAAGTTTGTGTGTCAAAATCTAATGGGCTCTTTGAAGGGTAAGTAACTGATTCCTATGATGACCATTAAAAAGTCAAAAGAGTGCCCAGTCAGTGTGGCTCAGTGGTTGAGTGTTGACCTATGCACCAACAGGTCGCCAGTTCAATTCCCGGTCAGGGTTGTGGGCCAAATTCCCAGTGGGAGGCATGCAGGAGGCGGCCAAACGATGTTCTCTCTCATTGATGTTTCTATCTCTCTCTCCCTCTTCCTTACTCTCTCTCTAAAATCAATAAAGAAAAAAAATTTTAAATACAAAGTCAAAAGAGTAAGAAAAATTAATGAATTTTATTTACATTATGAATAAAGAATGACTAAATACAGTACACTACCGTACATATACAATTACAGGGGCACATCAGGGTTAATTCAGCATCATAATGCCCATATGGAAATTCATGCATTATAGGCATCTTAGTTATTATTTCTAGAACATTTCTGAAAAGATGCATGTGTGTTACTTGCTCTAATGCACATTAGCAAACGTTATATTTCACACAGTATATTTCTTATATTTACTTATACATTTCACTTGGGAAAAGGAGTTTTGATTGACAGGAATCAGGAAGAAAAAATGAAGTTACCTTGTAAGAAAGACAGGCAACGGTGAAAGTTCCATAGATTCCTCTGAATATCAGATTTATAAAATGGTATAATGAGAGGCACAGATATTGAAGACAATGAGGGAAGGGAGCAAAGGCTACATATCCTACTTTTGAGCTCCAAATAGGGAAGAGTCATTTCCACAGCCAATAGCAAGCCAACCTATTTAAGTAATGTGTTCCCATTTCATCTAATTAAGTTATTATCATCATCAATTATGTTTATATGCTTGGGTTTTTAAGATACATATTTTTAAAATAACTAGATAAAATCACTACCAAATTAAATAACTTATGAGAAAATTCAACCAATTGCATCACAATTTCGATTTAAGAGATAAGAGGTTAACACTTTGAACAATGACTTTTTAAAAAAAATTTTTGTCTTTATTGATTTGAGAGAGAGAGAGGAAGGGAGAGGGAGAGAGAGACAGAAACATCAATGAGAGAGACACATCGATTGGGTGCCACCCACACAACCCCAACCGGGGCCGGGGACAAACTGCAACCAAGGTACATGCCCTTAGCGGGAACAGAACCTGGGATTCTATGGTCCACGGGCCAACGCTCTAACTGCTGAGCCAAACCGGCCAGGGCTGAACAATGATTTTTTTCCAGCCCGTAGTTTAGCCTAACATAAGAGAAAACAAAAAACATGAAAGCAGAGAGTTAAGAGTAAATAGTGCTCATTCCGGACGGGAAAAAGTTTATCTGCAGCACACAGGCACCAGATGCCCTATGAAGTAGATCTACATTTCCTGTAAGACCTAAAAAGATTTTTAAAGTATAACAGTATGGTTCCATGAATACTGAGAATTATTATTCAAACAGAAACTCTCTGAAATAATTACATTGAGTTGGAAATTTATAGTAATCCTGGCAAATATTTACTGACATCTGACAAATAGATTGGGTTGAGGGTAAGAGAGCTATAAATTAAAAAAAAAAAAAAAATGCCTCCAAAAGTATGGCACAGCAATTGAAGAATTAAGGATGGTTTCTGGGTTTTCATTTTGAGATGGCTGACTAGTTTCTATGCATCAGGCAGAATATCTGGCAAGGGTTAGAATAGACAGGAAGCTATTTCGATAGGCTTAATCTAACTGCCATATGATATGTAGAAATGAAACTTGTAAATTGAGAGGCTATCAAATGTCAATGGTCTCCAAAAACAACCGGTGAAGGCACGCAAGCAAATGGGAAGCAGAAAACTTAATGGGTAATACATTGGGTTCCAAGTCAGACAGCCCCAGCTTCTTATGCTGACTCTACCTCTTAATAGCAATATCATCTGGGGAATTAACATCTTTAACCCCTTCAGTTTGTCACCCCTAAAATGTGACTACTAATTCCAGGCAGCTTGTTGTTGAAGGGGTCATAAAACTGCAATGAGAGAATGAATGTCAGGTGCTACACCTGACACAGAAATGCTCATTAAAATATCAACGACTGTGAACTGCAATACTAAACTACCCTCTACGAGAAAATAAGAAAGGGAAAGGACAAAGCCACAAGGCAAAATATCCTAGTGGTTTTTCATATCAATAATATCAATAAAAGTAACCATTCAGAACTGTTTAAAAATAATAATCTGACAAAAAGTAGAAAAAAAAATAGGGGAATAGGTTGTTAGAAAATTTACAAGGCAGTAACTGATTACTAAGATGTAAATAAAAAGTTCAAAGAGTAGGAAAAATAAATGAGGCTTTTATTGTGGCTGTGGGGAGAAGAAAAATTAAGAACTGATATATGATAAAATGGTGGGTAAACAAGATCATGTGTATAGATAAAAATTAATAATCATCACATACAATAAATGCATAAGTTTAGTTTATTATGTGTTGTATTGTACGTTAATGATAGCACACTCCTTAAAATATGCTTACAATTTTAAATTTCTTAACCATGTTTACTTGGATTATTTTTATCTCAGCAATAGAAAGAATGACTTCACAATGTACTATAAAAAGGGAGCATACAGATTTATTATATTACACAAAGATAAAAAACTGATTCTATTGGATGTTTTGCTACTTTAAATATGCCATAATTTCATATGTTCTTATACTTTTCATTAGTATAAGTCAATTTATGTGCACTTATGGACATTATTCTTAAAATCAAACTGTAAATTATTTCTGCCTCCAGTGTAGCATATTAAAACAAATTTCAGTTAAAGGTGCTAGCTAATTGAAATATAAATGTCTTGCCCGGCCACTGTGGTTCAGTGGACTGAGGGTCGTCCCATGGACTGAGAGGTCCTCATTCAATTCCCGGTCAGGGCACATGCCCGGGTTGCGGGCTCAATCCCCACTAGGGGGCCTGCAGGAGGCAGCCAATTGATGTATCTCTCTCACATTGATGTTTCTCTCTCTATCCCTTCCTCTCTTTCTAAAAAAATCAATAAAAACATATTTTAAAAAAGAAATATAAACATTTTAATTCATTTAAAAATTTTTTAGTTTGTAATTTGGTGGCCTCAAGATACATACACTACAAACTTAAAAGGCTATTTTAATTTTGCTAAATGTGACAAATTTGGTATTCCTTTCAATGTTTTAAAATTATTTGAATAAGAAACATTGTTTTTTCTTTAACAGATATTATCATTAGATTTTTTTTTTTTTTTTGCATCGTGGTAAGAACACTTAGCATGAAATCTGCCATTTGATCAAATTTTTGTGTACAATACAGTACTGTTGTCTATAGACACAATGTGGTACAGAAAATCTTGAAAGCTTATTCATCTTACCTAAATGAAATTTTATACCCCATTTTCCCTTCCCCCAGACCATGATAACCACCATTCTATTCTTTGCTTCTATGAGTATGATGATTTTAGATACATAAGTGAAATCACACACTATGTGTTCTTCTTCTGTTATTGGTTTATTTCACTTAGCATAATGTCCTCAAGCAGAATCTGCCACTTTTTAAAAATATGTTATTAATTTCAGAGATAGTAAAGGAGGAGGAGGAGAGAGAAACATCTATGAGAGAGAAACATCAATCAGTTGCCTCCTGCACGCCCCATACTGGGATCAAGCCTGAAACCCAGACACGTGCCCTGACCAGGAATCCAACCAGTGATTTCCTTGTGAATGGGACAATGCTCAACCAACTGAGCTAAATCTGCCACTTTTTATGTTTTAGCAAAAGTTTTTGTTTCTTTATGTTTGTTTTCTTTGTTTAGTTATTTGTCTGTTGCATTCTATTTCATATTAAATATTAAATATATATAATATAAAATATATTTCATATATCCTTCCAACATTTACATATATAATATATGTAAATATTTATATATATAATAGAATATATATATATATATATATATATATATATATATATAATAGAATATATATATATTAAAATCTTAAAGGATGAAAAGGGCAAAGTGATTTAAACTACATTTAGTTTTCCAGAAATGAAAAGGTCTGGTTAGAGAGAATATAAGGGAATACAATGGATTTGCCTGAGCGGTAAATTGGAGGTGATAAGATTCCCAGATGAGCTAAGTGGTACCCAGATAAAAACAGCAGTTAGAAAGAAAGGTTGTAAGTGGGTGCCTTGGAATAACAGCTCTTATAATAATGGGATAATTTCAACAGTAATTTCTTAAAATATATATATATATCATAGGCATAAAAATACTATGACTATAAAATGATGTTATAATCGTGGGTCTTTTTGTATTTTTAAAAATCAGATATTTAAACATTTAGCTTAAAATAGTAAAGCATTCACTAAAAATCTACTTTTACTGAATTAGAAAGGTTTAAATAGAAGAAATAAGATGATATATTTCAATCAATAAATACAAAAAACAACAACCCATTTTTAAATGATTTTTCCAAAATCAGGAGAAAAATAAAACTTGAAAAGAACACATTTCTAGCGATGGTCTTCTTTCTGCTTTTTACATGATGGTTAGAGGCAACAGCTTCTACTAGCTCATGACTCTGGAAGCCCAGAGGAAAGCAGTTCGGGAAGGTCATGAAGACCCTGGTTCGTCCTCGTCCCTCAATGTGGTCCAGTGTCAAGCTTCATCCTAAGGCCGTGTCCTCCCGCAGCTGCGGGATGGCTTCTGGGAGCAGTGCTGCCTCAATTCTGCCTGCTGCAAGGGAAGAGGCAAGAGCCTCTCTCTAATTGTAAAAAATACCATTCCACCACTTTTAATAGCCCAACATAGGTCACATGTGCACTCAGAAGGGAGTAGTGAATGTCAATCAGAAGCGTGCTCAGAGCTGGGTTTCTGAACCAGTTGCTAACAAGACAGATGGGTTTACTAGGACTGGCTTATAGCAGTCATGGTTAGGATGTGGAGTTTGGGCCAGTAGCCTAAAGGGCTAGGCAGTCAGGGAGAAGTGAGATGAATTTGAAGAAATCAACTATAATGTCTACTTCTGCTGACCAGGGCATTCTTCCTATACAGATGTGTCATAATAAACAACTAATACAAACTATTTGAATTTCAGAAGTTAGGCACTTTATGTATAATTTTAAAAATATACACTATAGTTCAGTACATGTAATATATAGGCTTAAAATGGTTACAGTAAGCAGCAGTTTTGCCTGCTTTTAGCAAAAGACATATTTCTCTGCCCTTTCTAGTCTATGTCAAATAAATCAAAGGACAGGTACGTAACTTGACATTTAATGATATGGTTGGCTAATTTCATTAAGCTTAATGGTCACTTAGACTGGTGACACTTCAAATTGCAAGACAGAGAAGTACATATTCTAGAATTATCTGCCATAAACATCTTACTGTGAACCTACTATTTGTCAGGCAATTAAATCCAATAAGTATACACAGTGTATCCTTCCGACAGATGAGGAAATTGAGGCTTAAAAAGGCCAAGTAATTTCTCCAAGTGGACTGAATGAAGAGAAAAATGTAAGATCATAGCCGGTTTCCTTAATATAAATCCAATTACCTTTCATTATATGCATTGTAACATGTCTACATTTTATCTGTGCCTAACAAGATGCTAAAAGTGAATGCTTTCTGTCTCAGTTTTGGGAGAGGTCACAAAATCTGAGAACACAAGAGTGACAAGTATCTCCATATTCCACAGGGAAGAGCTAGACCATGAATGCTGCACTTGTGATATTAGTGCTCTAAGCATATTTAGTGACTTTTGATCTATCCTTCTCTTCTAGGGTAAGAGGTTGGATATGAAGAAACAAGCAGAGAGACTTGTCTTTTCCGAGAACTCTGTAGGAATGTTGTGGTATTTTCCCTCTGATATCTCATATAGGAGAGAAGGGATGTGATTACATCCCTCTCAAGTTAAATGACAATCATGAGAGGGATTTCTCCTAGGGATTGACCTGTGCCATTTAAAGGCTATAGAAGTTGAGAGTGAAACTGGACTACAGCTTAGAAAACTCTAAAGGTAAGAGGCTATATGACTGGCATTCTGGCCAGAGACATACAAAGTGGAGAGGTTATACCTCTAACAATGGTGAATCCAAAGTACCTATTTCCAGCTGATCAGATGTGAAACTATTGGTATCTAACAAGACTGAGTTTAATTTAGTTTATCCAAAAATAGGAAGTGCCTGGAGCTGAAACAAGGATTATGTATGGTAACCCAGAGGAAATGCGTTATCACTGTAATAATGAGAGAAAACAATATCTTTGATTATCTTCCAAAATATCTCAAAAGTCATCTTAGAACATCCACCAATCTAAACAAACAAACCCAAAGAATATCAGAACCAAGCAAGCAAAGTTGTTTCCAGTCATCAGCTCTCTTCCCCTTCCATCCTCTAGCCTCAGACTAGAAACCATGAAACAGTGAGTCGGGCAGGAGGAGGAAGAGAAGTGGGAACAGAGAAAAAGCTGAACACAATCCCCACTCTGCCTCACTGCAGCCTGAAAGAAGACTGAGTTTAAGGAGGGGAGAAAATTAAATGAAAACGAGGAATTGGAAAATTACATTACACTGGCCATTAGATGTCTAAGATTAGATTGTTATTATAAGTAACATATCCTTTAAAAAGCATTTATATTATCTAGCCGTGACTGAAGAAGCTGTGGGGCTTGCAGAGATGCATCCAAATAACGGGATAATGCAGCCCAGTGTGGGACATTAATAGTTCCTTTGTGAGTGCTGTGCTTTCAACATACTGGTACCACACACCAAAATACTAACAATAATAACCACCATCACCTTGAATTTGAATAAATTATTTTCCCATTGATATATACGTAGTAACTGTACTTCCTTTTGCATTGAGTAATGAAGTTGAAGAATTCAAGTTTGGGGATTACAAAGACTTGGTAGTCTTTGATTTATTCACACTTAAGCTTTTTTTATCTCAGTTTCCTTGTGTATTAATAAGATAAATATGCTTTCCTTTAACATAGTTTTTCTCAATCAGATATGATTTTGTCTCACAGAGGATGTCTGGCACTAGCAGGAGATATTTTTAGTTGTTACAACTGGAAGGTGTTACTGGCATCTAGCAGGAAAAGGCCGGGGATGTTGCTAAACACACTGCAATGCATGGGAGAGTCTCCCACAACAAAGAATGACCTGGCCCCAAAATTAGTGCTGCTGAGGTTGAGAGAACCTGCTTTTAAGCAATGTCTATTAGAGTTATAAAATAAAGCATCAACCTCAGGATTTGAATGGACACATAATGAAGGCTAATGAAACCCTTAGCATTATTCTGACTGCAAGTAATGAAAGTCCAACTCAAACTGGCCTAAAAGAGTAAGAAAAATGATTGGTTGACATAAGTGGAAGCTCTGGGGAGGAGAGGCTTCAGCGGAGCCAGGGGCTCAGAGGCGCTATCGCAGGCTCGGACTCCGAACTCAAGTGCACAGTGTTGGTTTTCTCTAAAGTGTGTCCTCCTCACCATGCAGATACCAATGAGTTTAATGGGGGTTCACATCTAGTAAGAGAAAGAAAAATACAGTTTTAATAGTTCTCTCTCTCTTTTTTTATATGGAACACTTCACAGTTGTGTGTCATCCTTGAGCAGGGGACATGCTCATCTTCTCTGTATCGTTCCAGTTTTAGTATATGTGCTGCCGAAGTGAGCACTCTAGTTCCCTCTTCAATACAAAAATATTCTGTCCCAAGTGTGCAAATCTGTCCTCAACACGCACTGACCCATCTAAGCCTACTCTGAGTCATTCCTGTGGCCAGGATGCCCAGATGGGGTATGGGTGTGGAATGGGGAGGGACAGCCACAATGTCCAGATCTTCTACTTAATCACCATCGCCATTTTTCATCCTTCTTCATTTATAAACATGGACACTTTAAAACACTAATCTATAAGCTCAATATACAGTATCAGAAAAGTGTAAGAAAATGATCACTGATATCTTGTTTGTGTTTTTTTTTTTTCAGAGCGATAAATATAAGGTAAAAGAAGATTTTATTTAGGAAATAAATTAGTTTGACAACAAACAAAGTTTGAAAGACTGAGGGAGAATATAAAAATTGGAAAAGCAATTTCATCAGAAGAAGGATTCCATTGACAAATATAACCCGAGGAAGAGAAGTTAGAAAGAAAACAAAAGAGGACCAAGGGAGAATTATAAACACTCGTTTCTGAAAGAACAGTCTTCACCTGCAAATTAAGACCGAATGTGACATGATAAGAGGTGTTCTTGTTAAAGGAGGAGATGAATAAAGACCAGAGAGGCAGAGCTGGAATTCTGATTCCTACATTATAAACCTAATTTAAGGCCCAAGATTAAGTCAACTAAACATTCTACATGATTGAATCAAAACAGAATGTTCCAATGACTCAATACAGAGGAAGGATACTACAAGGAAAATTTTTAAATGTCAAAGATCTGGTCTTAGAGTTCCTTTCTGATTCTTCAGCAAACCATAAATGGTCACAAGGAGACATTTATTTGGGGAAGCACTAGATTTGGGGGATGTTTTCAATCAGTTACTTTTCATTTTATTACATTCTTTAATACACAATTTCCTTCACTTTTGTGGATATGCTACTTATGACTATGAGGATCTTAGAAATCTTTCTTCCTCTTTATATATTTCCCCACCAATATTTTATAAATTCCATTAATTGCCTAGATTCTGAAAAGTTGGAGGACTATTTGAGGATAATGAAGTGAAATGTTCTGGAAAATCATGAGGATGTTTAACATATTTGACCAAAAAAAAATTAAAATGCTACTGACCTCTGCATATTAGAAAATAACAAAAGTCTGTCCAATTAAATTCCTATTAAAGTACCAACGCAAGGGGAGAAATTTAATCTAAAACTGCTAACTAGGAATAGTTTAGAAATAATAAAGACTATTATTTCAGCAACCATTTTTGCATGAGAATTATATGTCAAGTATTATATGTCAAGTATTAATAATCCATTTTTGCCCCACTGACCTGCAAATACACCTCTATCATATATATTTCTTATATTTATGTGGATTTGTTTGTAGATATATTCTCTTTCATTGGACTCTTTTTTCACTGTCTCAGTGATAATGCCACATTGTCTTAATAGCCAGCGTTATATGACAATTGTTGCTATGCAATTTGGCCAAGATCTTAACTTGTTCATTTTTAAATATGTCTTGACTCTTCTTGATCCTTTTGGTTCTATATTAATTTTATAAATGTCAAGTTTTATAGCAAAACTTATAATTTTGTTTGGAATGACATTTAATCTACAGATCAATTTTAGAAAAAGGTATCCAAGGATAAAATTAACACAAATTGCCCAGCCGGTGTGGCTCAGTGGTTGAGCGTGGACCCATGCACCAAGAGGTCATCAGTTTAATTCCTGGTCAGGGCACATGCCCAGGTTGTGGGCCAAATCCCCAGTGGGGGGCATGCAGGAGGCAGCCAATCAATATTCTCTCTCATCGATGTTTCTATCTCTCTCTCTAAAATCAATAAAGAAAAATTAAAAATAAAAATAAAGGAAAAGCTTTAAAAAAAAACTAACACAAAATTTGTAACTTTTTTTTTGAAAAAGTTATAATCCTTGGAGAAAATTTTAATCCCTTCTTGAAAGACATTAGATGATACACAAAAATGGAGATATCGCTGGTGTATAGATAACAAGACTGCTTTGACAGATATTCTCTCAAGCTGTCCTTCATGTGTCTCAATATACCCCGCATACTTCCCACATTTGGTTCCATCACCTTTTGTGCAGTTTCTTCAGTTCTTCCTTAACTTCACCAATTCTTCATTTATTGTGTCTAATCTGATAGTAATTGGATGATTAATTTCAACATTATTTTTCATTTTCTGAAGTGTCATTTGGTTATTTTCCTCATTTGTTTGGCCACCCTGTATCATAGTCTCCCATTCCTGACTTCTTTTGAAACACACACACACACACACACACTCACACACACACATTCTCGTTTTCCATTTCTGAAATCGTTTTAAAATATGAAAACACTGAGAGTCTGACTTTGTTTTCCATTACTTCTGCTTGGTCTTATTGTCTCATTATAGTGCTTTTTCCTTCATATTTTGTAATGCTGTGAGTTTACATTAATGAAATCTTATGTGTAAAATTTATTTGAATCTTGTATTTAAGGAGAATATCTTTAGAGAGAAACGATGGTTACTTCTGTTGATAAGCACTAAAAATCAGAAACTAATTTAAAAACAATTTACACCTTCAGATTGCTCAGAACCAAAAGTATGATAAAATTCAGGTGACAAATCTAATCCATATATCAGTTTGAAGTTTTGAATTCTCAGGAGACTATCATCTACCTAGATACCTTCTATATCCCTAGTGCTAAATTCAAGGCAGAAAAGTTTGCTAATTTTTTCCTTCTGTGTGGAACCTGTTTTCTTCTCTCATTTACTAAGCACGTCACAATCCAGGACTTTGGCTTTAAATAGGCGTCTCCTCTGAGTCACTCAATTTTATATATGTCCTTGCTTTGTCTCCTTTCTCCTGTAAATTATGCACACATCTAAAAAATGAAACTTCAAAACCTCTCCAAAAGCAAATAACAAGTTTATAAATTGCTTATCTCTCTCTCTATGTTGCTATTTTCACTTCATTTTTTTTGCTTCAATTAATATCCATTAGTTTCCTGCAAGTTGTGTGTGTGCACGTGTGTATGTGTGTGTGTGAGATATTTAGAAATTTTTGTTTATATTACAATATTTGTTCAAGGTATCTGGTCTTCCTTTCTGACAGAGAGAAGCTCATAATCAAAATTTAAATATATATTTATAAATTGTTATTTTTTAGTGATTTTCATAATGAAGAGTCATTAAATTATACATCACTAGATAAATGTAAAAGTCAAATAAAATCCATTGTATGTTATACTTGTTTCTTGATAGTTATGACAAAGTGAAAAACTGTTATCTTCATTAAACAGTGTCTTATGCTGTTACTTTAAGCACATTTGCACTAATAAGAATCTCTCTACTGAGTACTTATTTGACAGAATATAACCACATTAGCTATTTCAAAAAAGATTCAGAAAATTTATACTAAATGCTTTCTAAGACTAGGTTCTAATTTTCATAACCCATGATTCAGGAATATGCCATTAATGAAATTTCATTTATTTGAGAGGGAACACTTAACTCATTTCTGCTTCCAGATGTCTGGAAATTAATGACTGACATTCCAGTCTGAAATAGTGCTCCAAATAGTACTAACCTGGCAGAGCACAAAGTGGACCGGAATTCAGGTCACAACAGAAAGCCATGAATACTTGTACTGCTTACCACTATATCTCTTATAGCAAATAGAATTAACCTTCTACATATGGTTTGATATACTATTAGTTTGAATGTTTTATTTAATGCAGCTGAATCTAGCTCTAATCAACAATAAAAAACAATTCACATAAAAACAAAATGAACGGCCAATAAATACATGAAAAGATGGTCAAACTCAAATTAACAGTGAGATATTAAATATGCAGCTGATTGATAACAATTTGAACAATTGATAATAACAGCAGATGGCCTGGTTATGAGGGGATACTCACTTATCGCCAGAGGACTGTGAATTTTGGTAGTTTTTTAGAAAACAGATAACAGTAACAGAATCTTTGAAAAAGTCCTTTCTGGGAATCTATCCCATTCAAAAAATAATGATTTAAAGATTTAAGGGTAAAAATACAAGTTCTCTGTTACAGTATGTTTGTGGTTGTAAAAATAAATAGAAACAATGTAAATTATATTGATGAGTATATGAAATAAATTATTACCAGATTTATTATGAAAGAATTTAAGAAATAAGTTACAGGTACCCTAGTTAACAGGACAGGATTTCCACAAGGTATGTTTAAATAATAAGTTATATACTATGCGCCCAGATTTATAACAACAGTGATACCATATATGTATTTGTGTAGAGTTTGGGTATGTTTGTAGACATGAAAAACATCTGTCTTGCAAAATATAGAAAAAAAGATACATGTATAGACTATACAAATCTAATTTACTATAAATATGTAAACCCTATAAATAAGCATATATGTGATATATGAGCACAATGAGACATGAAATTATAAGCATATTGCCATGACTACCTGGGCTGGAGATACAGTTTGATGTGGAGTAGAGCTAAGCAAAGAAGGAAAAGAAAAAAAAAGTATTACGCTACTCAGAAAAAGGGTCTATACAATGGTTTATCTAACGTTAACATTGCTGTGTGTGTGTGTGTGTGTGTGTGTGTGTGTGTGTGTGTGTGAAAATGAGGAAGAAATAACCACCAAAATACTAATAGCTATTTCAGAATGATTACTAAAGATATTTCATGATGCAAAACATGCATTACTTTTATGTAAGGTCTTAAACCTCAAATTGTATTAGTTTCATTCCCAAACAATTAACAAATCACCTTAGTAACCTCAATAATTTTCACAATTGAGAACAAGATACTTTGAGGAGCTACGATGACATCAATATTTATGGGACATTGGTATCTTTGCAGTCTTCAGAAAAGCAAATGAAGCCACAGCTGCTGCGTAGTGTGGTGTGTTATACTGTTTCGTTTTTTGGATATTTATTTATTTATTTTCACATTTTATCTGAATAGATTTTGAGGCTCATTTGCAATTATATTAGTTAATTTATAAGAAAAATTGTTACTTTCTCCTTTTGAAAAATATACATTTTGCAGTATAATTTTAGAACTTTAAAATGCTTCTAGGAACAAACAAGTGAACTAGCCAAACCACATAATAACTTATCCTTATAATTAATGGCTGATGCATACAGATGACTGCCCTGCACAGATCACTTAACAAAGTATATCTCACATCTGGCCTTCATTCTTTAAGAGCACTTGAATCATGAGCAGATAGAAGCCAGAAACCTAATTAATTACAAAAAGCTTATTTCTCCAGACATGTATCGTATATTCCAGCTAGCATAATAGGTATCTTCTTTACTCTCTCTCCTGAAATATTTTTAGAACACTATCTATTCCCTGTTGTGTACATAATCAAAGAACTAACAGAGAAGTTCATGATCCCTTACACTACTAGATTTGTGGCTACTTGATTTAAAATCAGCTAAGAAAGTGAGTTGTTAGAAGAAAACGTATCTTAAATAGTAACAATTTGCAAACCTAGGAAATAAGCTTACAAATGAATAATAAATAACTTTTAAAAAGGATAAGAAACACCCCTAGCAACTGATACAATGGGTGACAATACAGTTTGGACAAGAGGATAAGGAAAATGATGTCAAGTGTAACAACAAGTCTAGAAAATCTAGATGAAATTCCCATTGGAGCGTACATACAAGTAATATGTATCATCTATTAAGTACTGAGAAGAAGAGACAACAGGAGTGGAGATAAGGGAAAAGAGAGAAATCATGTGGCTACTCTGAAAGTAGTAAATAATTCCCAAAACTATAGCTGTGGCTGCTAACATCTAAACATGGCCTTCATATAAAGAGAATAAAAGAACACTTCGTTTAAATTAAAAGAATTACAATCCAATAGGCATTTGGAAAGATCTATTTTGTTCACTGCTAGCCCACAGATTTCTGTTCTAAACTTTATTGTCCTTCATTCTCTTCTTGAGATAGATCTCCTTGAATCTAGAATACAGATGGTCATATTCTCCAGGTAGAAAATTCTAGGGTACATAACGGAGCTCACTAGATCGGGATGATAAGCAAATCAGACACAGATTTTTTGAAGAACCTCTCCAGCCTTACACTCTTCTTCACAGTGCTATCATGAGAATTAGGTCCTATTAAAAAATAAATTTCCCCCAAAAAAAGTCCTATTAAAAAAAATCAAAAGATAAGTGATTTCCCTCAGTAATACTTGTACAATGCAGATTGGAGGAAACAATTCAACCTTAAAATACAACTGGTCCCATGACAGATCAAAAATCGGAGCCTTCATTGTATAATGTTCTATGACATCAGATGGGAAAATGATTCTAACTGTGGAGAAGTAAGTACTTTAGAACACAAGATTAAGGAGCATGCAAATTACCACAGATTTACCTAAACTGAATCCCAACCTGTCTATCTAAAACATCAGGAGGCCAGCTTCCAGGAATACTCTCCTAATATGAAAACGAGTGGCAGACCTTACATGTGCCTGGAGGATAAAATAAATTACTTTCCACGAAGGGGAAGATTTCAAGCATATTATTATGGTGAAAAATTAACCTCCTCCAGTTAGGTGATACTCGTTGAGTTTTGAAGTCCAAATATACTGATTACAATCTCAATGAGAAATACATTACCTTGTGGGCCAACCTGATGCCAAAATACCTCCTAAAATACTACTCTCAGTGTGATGAATGCCTCTCAGAACCCTGTGCTATCGGGCCCATCACATGCTACGTAGCCTCGGAGCTGAGCATGTCTGATGTCCTGTTTTCCCATATCCATGCCAATCATCTACTGCCAGACTTGAACAACCACTATGGACATGGCTAAGTAAATAACATTTGTTAACACAGTAAACATAGGTTAGACCGATAGAGAGAAGTCACCCCATTTTACCTGAAAATAGTGAAGATCTTTAAAATGATAGAAATCGTTCTTGATTACAAGAAATTCGTAATTGTGGGAGCCATCTAGTTCCAGGGGGAAAAGGAATGAAATATTAAACTATTTAAAAATAAATATTTGTAGGGTGAGTTCAATTTGGAAACACTTCACTTCCCACATATGATGAAAGATAAAAAATATGTTCAATTCCCTGTTACCTGGAGAAGAAAATAATGTCATCATCAACACTTAGGCTAACTATAAACATAGGCAAACACAGAAAGGGGAAGTAAAATGAACGTTTGGTCCCCTGGAGAGTCAACTTTTAAAATGCAGCAGTTCTCATGTATTAAAATATTTAAAAATATGTGCATTCCCTTCTGGCCCCAGAGAATGGATCGGTATCAATCATCCACGCTTAAATAATTCAGGGGTAGGCAAAAGAGAGTGAGTCTTGATTCAGCTGTCTTCCTTTTCTCCTATTTCAGAGAGAAGACTTGGAATTGAGCAGAGGATAAAACACTTCAAGGTGAAGGGCACTTTACACTGATACACTGAGTTTTAATTCAGGTACCAGATGAATACTCTGAAAAGTCAAAGAAGGACTTAGATATTGCATGCAGTGTTTATTGCAAGGTAGAGAATTAGTACCTCCCATTTTAATTAAGAAACCAAAATACATGAAGGTCAAAGTCCTCCAAAGGAATAAAACCTACATTATCATAGTGTGATTTTTTTTAAAAAAAAGTCATTATAATGCTGATAAAACACTTTGACATTTACTGTACCACCTGGCAGTATCACCTTTGGAGAAGGATGTGTGTTCATTTCCAAAGAGTTTCACCATGAAAGGATCATCAAATCTGGAGCATTTACTCTGAGAAATGTACACAATATTCAAGACAAATATTTATAAAGACTCATTTTCCCACAGGAAAGAAGATAAAGAGAAAAAAAAAACTGATGTATGTTGCAGCCCTTTAAAAAAGAAAACTGGTCAAACAGAATGTAATAATTAATGTATTTTTTTAAATAAGTAGACAAACAGTTTCATTTCATGGGCCTAGAAAATAATTTGATTGCTCAAGATGAAAAAAAAGGACAAAGTCTGCTAGCTTATAGGAAAGTTTTCTTCCAAGAAGGAGCCATTTTTGAGGCAATCATTAATTATATTAAATTTCTCATCATAATATAATCACATGACATATAAATCAGAACTCATCATCCAATATCACTATACATTACATTAAAAATATTGGAAGAAATTCATTGTCATAATGTATGTAATTAAATTCTTTAATTCCTAGTTAATCAAGCAACTATATTCCATTTGTAGATAAATACAGATATCATCTTTAGCCTTTTATAGCTATATAGCAGTCTTAAAATAGTCTTAATTTTTTTATCTGAATTTTCATTCTTTCTTCTTTAAGTCTTTCCAGGAGATCTGAAAGGATCTTCCAATTATGAAGCCAGACGCTAGAATTTGATAGTGGTACAAGGGTACCATGATGGCTTACTTAGTCTATAAAAATATACTTTCAATTATTCCAGTTTTGGAGAACGGTGCTGTTTCATCAAATTCTCCCTTTCAATTGAGGGATAGAAAATGTACATATTTAAATAGTATTGTATATCTACTTGTCTCCAGGGAGTACTATTAAAATTAATGTGATTATGCTTATCAAACACACTGAGCCCTTGAATAGAAGCTGGCGTCTGTAGAATCAGAATTCTAGTAAGTATATGTGTATTGTGCCAGTTTTTCATACTGACTTAATTTAAAAGTGTGGACTGTCTATGAGATGTCTGATTTATTGTTTATTCATTCTCCTGCCAGTCTTCCTCCCTCTCAACTCAATCTTTTTTTTTTTTTTTAAATAATCCTCACTCGAGGACATTTTTACATTTATCCTCAGATGGGGGGGGGCATCAATGTGAGAGAGACACATTGATTGGTTGTCACCCGCATGACCCCAACTGGGGCTAGGGACGAACCGCAACTGAGGTAGTGCCCTTAGCCGGAATCAAACCCAGGACTCTTTGGTCCACAGGCCGACACTCTAACTGCTGAGCCAAACCAGCCAGGGCCCAACTCAATCTTCATCCTCGTTAGCCACACCATTACTTTGACACGTTCATTACTAGGAGCCTCTACCCTCTCTGCTGATTCCTTGCTATCACTCTTGTGAGCTACACCTGAAATTTACTATGTAATTCTCGTCCAAATTTACTATGGTGAAATTTCAAGTCAACTAAGTCCTTTTTACCCCAAAACTTTTATCACCTCTCTTCTCCACATTTATGCTCAGCAGAAAGCTGGCATTTCTTAAACATCAACAGCCATCTTGCCCAAGTGCTTATGAAAAGGCCATACTGTCTCCCCTGGCTCCTAATATGCGAGAGAAGGTAGTGAGGGCATGCTTCTTGCTAGCCAGGTCATTTTCATTTACAATACTGGAAGGAGAGTGGAAAGAACAGAGACTCCCAGCATCACCCTGAGCAAGGTAACTGCTCTGAGCCGTGATGTCTTCATTTGTAAAATAGACAAAACCTCAAATTTTCTAGGCTTTACTGACTTGTGTTTATAGACAGAGTCCTGTTAATAACAACTGCCAAAAATTCACTTAAATTCTCCCTCATTTGCTCACACAGCATCTTTATCCATCTACCAAGTCAGTATGGAATCTTCAGAGTAAGTCTTACATCTCCCATCGCTGCTGTGCTACTATTAATAGATTCAGCTTCAGTGAACCGCTCGGCCAGGCATCACTTTAAGGTGGGGAACTTGTTAAAATGAAGTTTCTGAATAAGTAGATCTGGGTGGGGCTTGAGGCTCTGCTTTTCTAACATGCTCCCAGATGATGCTGATGCTGCTGGTCCATGAGCCAAATCAGAGAGGTCACAGACTTTCAGATCAGTGTGCTAAACCCAACTTTTCCCTCTTCTATCTATGATGCTACAACCACCACCTCAAGCCTTTTTCAGTAATGAATGGTCTTGGTGATCTGCGTCAAAAAAGTTGAGGGTGTTTATACCCATCGTATCGTCACTCATTTCCCTAAGAATTACACCATTTATGGCAACAGCCTTTCTCTCTGCCAACAGGGCACACATGGATCCCTGCAGCTCAGCTAGGGAAAGGTTGCATCTACCAAATAAGAAACTCTCATTTGATAACTAATGGTTTTTGATGAACCCACCTTAGCCTGGCATCTTCTTTGTTTGAGAAGACAGTCTCTCCCAGGAGAACCCTGAATCTTCCTTATCAGTTACCTTCTGTAAGGTCTGCCCAATAAGTTCACCATATAATCCTGGTCTAACGTTAGTAGTAAGAAAGAGTTTAAATAGCAGATTAGGTATCCCATGTTGTACTAATTACTTTCAAAGGTTGTTACATGGATGAAAATATGTACACCCTATGGTTTATAGTGTTAGAGAGTGTAATCTGTTGCCCATCAATATTTAGTAATCACTTAAAGTGATAAGTATGCAACAAAATGACATTTCCTTAAGCCATCTTAGTTCTACAATAGAAGCTAGCTTATTAGCAAATCCTAAATTTAAAAATGTGTTTATTCATATATCCAGCAGATACATAATGAGTATCAAATATGTATCAGGGATATACCAGGGAATAAGTGAGATAAAATTCACCACCCTCATGGAGCTAACATTCTGAAGGGGGCTTTATCATCAAATATTTTATCTTTTTGCATTAGCTATGAGTAAAGTTCCCATCTATCATAAGGCCTTAAGTATGTCTACATAAGTCCATATCGTCAAAATCACTGCCATCATCACCACCACTACACAGAACAGAGGGCAATCATCTTATATTCTAATTCCAACTGTTTCCTAAGAGATTTGTATTTCTGGACAAGTAATTTACCTTCTTGATTTTAAGCCTCCTCATCTATAAATTATGGGCATTGGACTATTAGCTCCATATTCCTTCTCAACCCTATTAATCTATATTATTATTATACCACTCGTTCCAAATCCTCAAAACTAGGATCCTCAAAAATAGATCCTCAAATCCTTTTTCTCCTTCCTTAACAAGTTAAAAGACTTATATATTTCTTTTCCAGTCCATATTTTCAGACATCTATGCTAACTTTAATAATCACATTGCAGCCTCCCAGCCGCCTGATTTTAAAGGAACTTGTCTCTTTCAAGCCATTCATGATCATATTCACTCCATATCCGTCACCTGTGCCTTGCACAACCATGTTTTGTAACTAGTCATCTCATACCATATTCCATTCCCAAGGTTTCAAATATCTTTTCACACTCAGGTCTCACAAGAAGCTCATAATCCTTTTTATATTTATCATAAATTTCAAATAAAGTGCCTTCTAATTCACACAATTCACTGGGTCATTTCTAGCTTCTCTTATTTCCCCTAAAATGGATGGTCCACCATTTCCGCGCAATCCTTACTTCTCTCCATAATTAGATTCTGTGATACTACCAAACGTGGTCACCTCTCTACACACTCATCTACTTTCCCGTCACCTTCCCTGGGGTGCAGAGCATAGATGGAGGCAGAAAGCATCAACACCATGCACCTATTCCACCAATTTGTATCTGGTAGCAAATAGAATCTTCATATTGCTTTAAAATTTCTTTTGTAATGTCTTACCGATTACTTTTTTCCTGATCTGTGAATACTCTCCCTTTTCTCATTGTTTTATTTGTTTTAATCCTCACCTGAGGATATACTTCTAGAGAGGAAGTGTGTGTGGGGAGGGGAGAGAGAGAGAGCACAGTGTGAGAGATTGGTTACCTTTCACATGCACCCCTCCAGGGGATTGAACCCGCAACTTAGGTAAGTGACCTGATCGGAAATCAACCCTGCAAACTTTTGGTATATGGGATGACGCTCCAACCAATTGAGCCACCCAGCCAGGGCCCTTTTCTCATTCTTGACAGATTGTCTTCCCATTCTGTTAATATGAGGAATCCACGGGTACTCTTTCTACCTTTAGTTTTTTTCATTCTTGAAACAGACAAAAATGTGTTTTTTCTTTTCTCATGTCTTACTTCCAACTTCAATGTTATGTTGTTTCTTTCAGTGCTTTCTGTAATATTCCTTCTATTAATTTCACTATTGCCTATATCTACAACAGAAGAGTATATCATTTCCTGATTATTACCTAGTGTTGATTCCATAACTCTGTTCTCTGAAAGGCTCTCTTACATGCAAGGTTAATGTCACATAAGTAGGTGAGGAAACACACTCATGAACTGTGATTTTACACTGACTATGATCAAAGACAGTTGAAAATAAAACAGCCCTGCTGTACCCTCCAAGTTCCTAATTTCATAAAGATGAACCAAGTTCTTCCTGAAATAACCTTATTTTTGTGAACCACAGAACCTCTCTGCAAAACTCCTCCCTCATATTATTTTGACACATTGCTCCATTTTTCACTCGAGTTTATCTATTTTCATGTGAATTTTTAAAAATGGTCTCTTTATCTTGATGAGGGGCAGTTACCAAGGCAACTGAGAAAGAGGAGTGAGTAGGTCAGCTTTCCGCATGACCCCTGTTCTAACGGTTTCATGCAACTGAGCTCCAGCTCCGACTGCTGCCAAGTGTGGTCCCCACGCCAGCAGCATTTCATCACTTAGCCGCTTATTTGAAAAGCAGAATTTCAACGCCTACTCCAGAGACTTACTAGGTCAGAATCTTCATTTCAACAACAACTCCCAGGTGATTCCTGTGTACATTAATGTTTGAGATGTACTGATCTAATTCTCCTCACTTCTCTGCTGGTAAAAAAAAAAAAAAAAAAAAAAAAGATTCTGCAAGTCTGTCATTTACTTTTTCCTGTTTTGTCTTTTCTCAAACTCTCCTCAACTTATACACAAATAAATTTATCGGCTTATCCAGTTTTATTTCTACAAACCGACTTTGTTTTTCATTTTAGATATAATAGATCTTCTGATGAGCACTGCACACTCAATTACTTGAACAGCTATAATCAGCAAACTTGTAACTACCCATTCACACATTGATCCTATACAGATGATTACCACCCATCTATTATATATTGCTAGTTATCTCCTAATTTATAAATTGTAGATAACAGATAATTTTAGAATCAGAAGGTGTTTGGAGATCATTAATAAACTCCCCTCATGCTGTCTGGCACAAAGTATTGCCCTAATAAATATTTGCTAAATAAAAGGAAAAAGAGATACAAAAGTCAACCTGATTCACATAGAAAAAATGACTATCTCTCAAATGCAGAACAAAGACTAGACTCTAGGCTCTGAAGCCTTCCCCAACTCTCCTTGCTCTTGATTATAGAGTTCAGTCCTTATTCTCTTCAACATCTGATAGCACTGGATCTCGACCTCAGCTACCAAAAGAGAACCACCTGGGCACCTTAAAAGACCGATTCCTGATTCTCAAATCTCCAAACTCGGATTTGATCTTGGGTATCGCCTGTACAGCAGGGTTTCCAAAGGCTCCCAGAGTAATACCAATAGGCAGGTGAGGCTGAGAACCACCACTCTATACAGTGTTCACATTTAATGTGCAGAAAAATCACAATTAAAAAAATGCAGAATCTTATAAAGCTCCTAGATGAATCTAATCCTGCGAATTCTAGAACCACATTCAAATAAAAAAGACCCAGGGAGGAGAAAATGGCGGTGGAGTGAATGGAAGCTACACAGACGATCTCCCAGGATCAAACGGGAATTACAACTAAAATAAAAACAAATCGTCGGAAAAAGCAACAGAAAAGCAGTGGGAGAGGACCACACAACCAGAGACACTGACTGAGCCTGGTAGGATCTGCGGAGACGCGTGAGGGTGGCGGCTAGGAGCCCACGGACAGCAGCGACCTTGGCTGTGAGCTCCGGCCCGGCTGGGAGCTCTGCCCGCGGCTGTGGGCGTCGCCACCGGCTCTGAGCTGCGTCCTCGACTGGGAGCCGCGGCCCCGGCTGGGAGCCACACCCTCGGCGGGGAACTCGCGCCCGAGGCGGGAAACTGCGGCCCCAGCTGTGAAAGACGCCCTCGGTGGGGAGCTACGGCCCCGGCTAGGAGCCGCGGCCCCGGTTGGGAGCGGCAGCCCCGGCTAGGAGCGACAGCCCCGGCTAGGAGCAGCGGCCCCAGCGCGGCGACCGTAGCCGGGAACGGCGGTGGCGGTGCCCGCCCTCGGGGTTAAGAGCCCCAGCTACTCCAAAGCGCAGAGAGCCGGGACAGACCGCTAAATAGCCACAGCCTCTCACCTGGGGCTCCGACAGAGAGAGGGCGGACTGGACTGGAACTCTGAGGGGACACCTGGGATTTGGAGGGCGCTCAGAGTTGGTGCTGAGCTGTGGCCACAAAGGACAGTGGTGGCCAGCCCCTCCTTCCCAATTGCACAGACCTGCAGCGAAGTTCGCTCCTTCCTGGAGCTGTGGAAGCCCCTCCCTCAGAGATTTCCAGGTGAGGTAAAGGGGAAAAGAAATGCAAATTGAGGCTCATTAACAACCAGCATTGGCCCCACCCTCGGAAACCCTCTTACACTGCAAACATCTGAGGGAGGTCCTCATTCAACTGAGATCCTAAGGCTTTTCAAGTAACTGAGGCTAATAGCCTCCAGGCAAAAAGCCAGAGCATAACTAAACCTTTCCTGAGCTTGCATATCTACCCAGGAAAGTGAGACTTGATAGAGGTGTTGAAGGAGGGCCCTCCACGCTAATTCAAACCCAGTAGAGGAAGCCACAAACACCAGAACACCAACACCCACAGGGAAAATTTGGCAGGCCCCAAAACCCATTGGGATAGCAAAAATGGTGAAACAAAGAAACAGATCCCAAATGAAAGAACAAGAGAACTCCACCGAAGATGAGATAAATGAAGTGCAGCTAAGCAAATTATCAGAGGGAGAGTTCCGAGCCATGATCTTGAGGAAACTAAACAGCATGAGTAAGGACATCAACACCATGAGTAAAGATATAGAAACACTGAAAACCAACCAAGTGGAAATAAAGAATGACATAGCAGAAATAAAGAACACATTGGAAGGATTGACCAGCAGAGTAGAGGAAGCAGAGGACCGGATCAGTGAATTAGAAGACAGAGTAGAAAAAATCAATCAATCAGAAAACCAAAAGGAAAAAACAATGAAAAAACAGGAAGATAGCTTAAGAGAACTGTGGGACAACTGGAAACGTAATAACATTCGCATTATTGGAGTCCCTGAAGAAGAAGAAAATGAGAAAGGGTTAGAGAATATATTTGAAGAAATAGTGACAGAAAACTTTCCTAACCTGGTGAAGGAAGAAAGCATTCAAGTTCAAGAAGCACAGAGAGCCCCAAGTAAGAAGAATCCAAACAGGCCCACACCAAGACACATAATAATTAAAATACCAAAAATCAAAGACAAAGAGAGAATCCTAAAGGCAGCAAGAGATAAACAACAGGTTACCTACAAAGGAAACCCCATTAGGCTATCATCTGACTTCTCAACAGAAACACTACAGGCCAGAAGGGAATGGCATGAAGTAATCAAGGTCATGAAAAACAAGGATCTGAACCCAAGACTACTCTATCCAGCAAGATTATCATTCAAAATAGAAGGTCAAATAAAGAGCTTCCCAGACAAAAAAAGGCTAAGGGAATATATTAGCACCAAACCAGCACTGCAAGACATGTTAAAAGGACTGCTATAATTATTAGAAGAAATAGAAAGATAATTAGAACCACACTGTACAAAAATGGCAATAAATAAGTACATATCAATAATCACCTTAAATGTAAATGGACTGAATGCTCCAATAAAAAGACACAGAGTAGCTGATTGGATAAGAAAGCATGATTCACACATATGTTGCTTACAAGAGACCCACCTCACAACAAAAGACGCACATAGGTTGAAAGTAAAGGGATGGAAAAAAATCTTCCAAGCAAACAGAAAGGAAAAAAAAGCTGGGGTAGCAATACTCATATCTGATAAATTAGATTTCAAATTGAAGACCATAACTAGAGACAAAGAAGGCCACTACATAATATTGAAAGGGTCTATCCAACAGGAAGATATAACCTTGGTAAACATATATGCACCCAATATAGGAGCACCAAAATATATTAAAAATCTTCTGGAAGACTTCAAAGGAGAAATCGACCACAATACAATCATAGCAGGAGACTTCAACACCCCACTGACATCACTGGATAGATCATCTAGACAAAAAATCAACAAGGAAACAGAGACTCTAAATGAAGCACTAGATCAAATGGATTTAATAGATATATACAGAGAACTACACCCCAAAACTGCAGAATTCACATTCTTCTCAAATGCACATGGGACATTCTCAAAGATAGACCATATGTTAGGGCACAAACTAAGTCTCTACAAGTTCAAGAAGATTGAAATCATATCAAGCATCTTCTCAGACCACAATGCCATGAAACTAGAAATCAACTGCAACAAGAACATGCAAAAACATATGAACACATGGAGGCTAAATAGCATGTTACTGAACAATGAATGGGTTACCACGGAGATCAAGGAAGAATTTAAAAAATTTCTGGAAACCAATGAAAATGAACACACAACAACGCAAAACCTATGGGATACTGCGAAAGCAGTTCTGAGAGGGCAGTTCATAGCACTACAGGCCCACCTTAAGAAAGAAGAAAAATTTCTAATTGACTACCTAACCTCACAACTTAAAGAACTGGAAAGCAAACAAAAAGAAAACCCTAGAGCAAGTAGAAGGAAGGAAATAATAAAGATCAGAGCAGAAATAAATGACATGGAGACCAAAAAAGCAATTCAAAGGATCAACAAAACAAAAAGCTGGTTCTTTGAAAAGATAAACAAGATTGATGGACCCTTAGCTAGACTCACCAAGAAACAAAGAGAGAGAACCCAAATACACAAAATCAGAAATGAAAGAGGAGAAGTAACAACTGACACCACAGAAATACAAAGGATCGTTAGCAAATACTATGAACATTTGTATGGCAACAAATTCGACAATCTAAGCGAAATGGACACATTTCTAGAAACACATAGTCTCCCAAAACTGAATCGGAAAGAGATAGAAAACTTGAACAGGCCAATAACAACGAAGGAAATTGAAGATGTAATCAAGACTCTCCCAGCAAACAAAAGCCCAGGCCCTGACGGCTTCACGGGGGAGTTTTACCGAACATTCAAAGAAGAACTAACACCCATTCTCCTCAAACTATTCCAAAAAATTCAAGAAGAAGGAAGACTTCCAAACTCGTTTTATGAGGCCAGCATAATTCTCATCCCAAAACCAGAAAAAGACACTACAAAGAAAGAAAACTACAGGCCAATATCCCTGATGAACATAGATGCCAAAATCCTGAACAAAATACTAGCAAACCGGATCCAGCAATACATCAAGAAAATTATTCACCATGACCAAGTGGGATTCATCCCAGGGATGCAAGGCTGGTACAACATACGCAAATCAATAAATGTGATACATCACATAAACAAAATGAAAGATAAAAACCACATGATCATATCAATAGATGCTGAAAAAGCATTTGACAAAATCCAGCACCCATTTCTGTTAAAAACGCTCAGCAATTTAGGAATAGAGGGATCATATCTCAACATTATAAAGGCCATATATGAAAGACCTACAGCCAACATCATACTCAATGGACAAAAACTAAAAGCATTTCCCTTAAGAACAGGAACAAGACAAGGATGCCCACTTTCACCACTCTTATTTAACATAGTACTGGAAGTCTTAGCCACAGCAATCAGACGTGAAGAAAAAATAAAAGGGATCCAAATTGGAAAGGAGGAAATGAAACTGTCATTATTCGCAGATGACATGATATTATACATAGAAAACCCTAAAGACTCCATCAAAAATCTACTAGCCTTAATAAATGAATTTGGCAAAGTAGCAGGATACAAAATTAACGTCAAGAAATCGACGGCATTCTTATACACCAATGATGAACTCACAGAAAGAGAAACTAAAAAAACAATCCCATTTACCATCGCGGCAAAGAAATTAAGATACCTAGGAATAAACTTAACCAAAGAAGTAAAGGACCTATTTACAGAAAACTACAGGACATTGAAAAAAGAAATAGAGGAAGATATAAAAAAGTGGAAGCACATACCTTGTTCATGGATTGGAAGAATTAACATCATTAAAATGTCCATACTACCCAAAGCAATCTACAGATTTAATGCAATCCCCATCAAAATACCAACGACATATTTCACAGAACTAGAACAAATACTTCAGAAGTTCATATGGAACCAAAAAAGACCCCGAATAGCTACAGCAATCTTGAAAAAGAAGGACAAAGTAGGAGGGATCACAATACCGGACATCAGGTTATACTACAAAGCTACTGTAATCAAAACAGCCTGGTACTGGCACAAGAACAGGCACATAGACCAGTGGAACAGATCAGAGAATCCGGAAATTGACCCAAGACAGTATGCTCAATTAATATTTGACAAAGGTGGTAAGAGCATACAATGGAGCAAAGACAGCCTCTTCAATAAATGGTGTTGGGAAAATTGGACAGCTACATGCAAAAAAATGAAACTAGATCATCAACTTACACCATACACAAGAATAAACTCAAAATGGATAAAAGACTTAAATGTGACTCATGACTCCATAAGAATCCTAGAAGAAAATGTAGGCAACAAAATTTCAGACATCATACGCAGCAAAATTTTCACTGATATATCACCTAAGGCAACAGAAATAAAGGAAAAAATAAACACATGGGACTACATCAAACTCAAAAGCTTCTGCACAGCAAAAGAAACAACCATCAAAGTGGAAAGGCAACCTACTGTATGGGAGAGCATAATTGCCTATGATATATCAGATAAGGGACTAATTTCCAAAATATATAGAGTGCTCATACATCTCAACAAAAGGAAGACAAAGAACCCAATTAAAAAATGGGCAGAGGAACTAAATAGATACCTCTCCAAACAGGACATACAAACGGCCAAGAGACATATGAAGAAATGCTCAACTTCACTAATCATCAGAGAGATGCAAATTAAAACAACAATGAGGTATCACCTCACGCCTGTCAGAGTAGCCGCCATCAACAAAGCATCAAACAACAAGTGTTGGCGAGGATGTGGAGAAAAGGGGACTCTAGTACACTGCTGGTGGGAGTGCAGACTGGTGCAGCCACTATGGAAAACACTATGGCGTTACCTCAAAAAATTAAAAATTGAATTACCATTTGACCCAGTGATCCCACTCCTAGGAATATACCCGAAGAAACCTGAAACACCAATCAGAAAGAATACATGTACCCCCATGTTCATAGCAGCGCTGTTTACAATAGCGAAGATCTGGAAACAGCCCAAATGTCCATCAGTAGACGAATGGATAAAAAAGCTGTGGTACATATACACAATGGAGTACTATGCATCGTTAAGAAAGGACGATCTCTTATCCTTTGCGTCGACATGGGAGGACCTGGAAACTATTATCCTAAGTGAAACAAGCCAAGCAGAGAAAGACAAACATCATATGATCTCACTTATTTCTGGAATATAATGAACATAACAGTGGGAGGAGCAGGGTAGTCCGGAGGACGTGGAAGTGGGGTACAGGCTGACATCTGCCAGAAGAGGGGGCGGGGGAGGGGAGAGATGAACACAGAACTTGTACGTATGTACTCATAACCAATGGACATGGACAACAAAACGGGGACGGGACAGGGAGGGAAGGGGAGGGGGGTGTCAACGGGGGAAAAAAAGGAGAATCATCTGTAACATAAGTAAATTAATAAAAAAAAAAAAAAATAAAAAATAAAAAAGACCCTAGCATTTGGCCATGTTAACTACCTAAGTCTGAAAGGAAGGGTTTTAGAACAAACTATTCCAGTTTTCCTGTAACTTCTCAGATTCCTTCCCTTTATTTTTCATAGGTCTCTGTTGCTTTATACATTTCTTTAAAATGTCCATCACTTAATTGTAAATCTATAGCCCATTCTTTTTTTTCCAAATAAAACATTTACATAATTCAGTCTGATACAAGATGGAAATCTTGCCATTTGCGACAACATGGAAGGAATTGAGAGCATTCTGCTAAGAGAAATAAGTCAGAGAAAGACAAATAACAGAATGACATCACTTACATGTGGAATCTAAAAAAAAATTTTTTTAATAACCAAACTCATAGAAAAAGAGATCAGATTTGTGGTTACCATGGGCAGAGGGCAGAGGGTGGTGAATCTGATGAAGGTGATCAAAAGGTACAACATTCCATAATGTAAAACATGATGAGTACAGTTCATACTGTTGCAGTGCATTTGAAAGTTAAGAGAGTAAGTAAATCCCAAGAGTCCTCATTGCAAGGGGAATAATCTTTAATTTTTGTATCTATATTAGATGATGGATGTTCACTAAACTTACTGTGGTAATCATTTCACAATGTATGTAACTCAAGTCATTTTGCTCTGGACCTTAAACTATACAGTACTGTATGTCCATATCTCAAAAAGACTGGAAAAAAGAAAAACAAATTACAACTATCGTCATTATGTACAGACTTCTGTTAATTTTCTCCTTTGCCTCTATATTTTTCTAGGAAAGCAATAATGTAGGGAAGGAGGCCAGGGAAATCACTTAGAAAATTATTATAGTTAACACATATTTGAGATATTGATTTCCTGGAAAATTGTAGAGGTCCTCCTGAGGCCCATCCACAAACCCCAATGAAAGGATTCTTCTATTTAAGGAACACCTAAAGAATATCATGGGAAAACAGAAACACATTTGGGTTGCCAGCATGATGAAAAGATTGAAGGCTACGCTTTTTCCAAGTTGGATCCATAAGATGAATACATACTGTGTAAGAAATGTGTTGCTTTAATTAATTCTAATTGTCTACTTGTGAGGAAGCCTGAGTACCCAGGCATTAGACGGAATAAAATAATTAAAACATGATCTCTCATCCTGAGAACTATCTGATTAAGAGCTAACTGAAATTTGCAGTCCAGTGCTATTAGGTGTCTGGTTGAAGTGCACAGACATGTCTATAGCAGAAAGAAGCCACTTAAACTGTTATCTGAAGGAAGGATAGAATTTGAATAAATGGGGAGGAGGAGGAATAGAATACTCCCCATGAAACACTGATGAACCTAAGGGAGGAATCAAACACAACTTTTACACTTCAAGAAAGAAGGGAATAAAAATGTTTTATATTTGTAGAGTGCTTACTATATGCCAAACACATTTCTAAAGCATTTTTCATGTGTTAACATCATTTAATCCTAACAGCACCTAGTAAAGAAGTACACTTATTATCCCAATTTTACAAATGAGGGGACTGTGACAACTGAAAAATAAGGACTTGCCCTAAGTCAACTAGTAGATACAGAATTTGAAAATGAATTAAACCTCTGGCTTCTGGTATTGGAGAAGAGAGAGGAAATAAGTCTGTAAACTCCACGCATTTCACGATGGGAATAAATCGGTTTTGAATCAAGATCTGGCTCTTAAGTATTGATCTCTCCTGGAGCTTCTTGGACTTGAAAGTGGTGTCATGAAGTGATGTTTTAGAAACATTTATTTAGCAATCTTGTTTGAAGAGAGGTAGATTGCTGGACACGATACTGGAGTGAAAGAAACAAAGAATAATTGCTTAAAGAGAGACTAGAATGAACAAATAAAGAGGACAAGCTAAAGCAGCTGGTATCTCAGATGTAAGCACAACAAATGGGAATTTTTAGGAGTGGGGGGAGAAAATAAATACTTTAAAGAGAAAAATGCTAGTCAGTTGCTCTAATTATTAAGTTCGCATTAAGATGACTTTAGACTTCAGCAAAGAAAGTTCATATTCTTACCTTAAACAATTATCATATTAAGCACTTGATTTATTTTTAAATTATAAAATTTCTTAATAGTCATCTCTTTTCATGATTTTGCAACTATTACAGTATTCTCATATTAGAAAACAAATTCCCTTTGGAGCAAAGGATGACCTTACAGACTAATAATAAATTAAAAGAAAAAAAGATATTAATATCTCTTAGTTTAAAATGCTCATGTTTCATTTTGCTAACATTTTTTCCCCTTGAGAAAGAGGCAGTTCCAGGTCTTTACACAATAATAAAATAGAAGCTTTTAAAACTAAAATAGAACATATTAAAATGACACTACATTATAATAGAATTCACCATCATTAAAAAAATACTGGCTGAAAGTTAGAAAATAGATAATGTATTCTGTTTCTAACTACCTCGCTTTCTGATATTATGCAACTTTAATCTTCCTGGGTCTTATTTCACTATCTGCTAAAACAAAAATGATGGGAAAATTTGGGGCCTATTTCAGTGAGGAATTATGATTTTATAACTCAATGAAATATAATCTAAGATGAAATTACAAACAATAAGCTTCAAAGGCCCAAAGGTCCACAGCGCTAAAACAATAAATGAAATTAATATTTTTACAGATGGCTTGAAATGTAAATTATAGAAATGTTATTATTTTTATTTTTTATTTTTCAAAGGGATGCATCCCCTAATTAACCTTTTATATAATTCAGTTTATTTTAATAGGTATTGCATTTATGTTATTCATAAATAAAAAACATGCACAAAATTATACAGTGAAAGGTTTCCTTCAAATCCCTATGTTCATGCACCCAGTTCCCATGTGACAGCTCCAATAATATGTTTTCTGCAGGTTCTTTATATATATGTAAATATAGTAGTGTATGTATAGTCTTATTGGGCTGTTATTTTTGCTTTATGTTTTTTTTATCCTCACCCTAGCACATGCTTAGAGAGAGGAAGGGAAAAAGATGGAGAGAGGGAGGGAGGAGGAGGGAGAGGGGAGAGAGGGAGAGACATAAATGTGAGAGAGAGAAACATTGATTGGCTGCCCTCCTCATGCTCCCTGACTCCAGAAGGGGATCAAACTCTACCCTCCTCATGCTCCCTGGCCCCGGACAGGGATCAAACTCACAGCACAGGCATGTGCCCAACCTGGAATTGACCGGCAACCCAACAGAGCAAGGGACGATGCCCAACCGACTGAGCCCCTCTGGTCAGGCTGTCATTTTTCCTTCTGTTGTGCTTTACATGCAGTACAGCAACTTGAATTTTTACAATATAGCTTGGTTATCTTTGACATCTCTTTTTAGAGAGCTTCTTTAATCTTTTTTAAATGATTAGAGTTGAAGAGCTTTCTACTCTATGGACATACTTTAATTTATTTAACCATCAAACACTAACAATTTAAGTTTTTTGCTATTACAATAATGCTAGAGTGAAAAGGTGTTTGTTTTTGTTTTTCTTTTTCAGGAAGTTTTGTTTATTTTATTGAATATAAACCACTGACATTGGTTAATGAGATTATATGGGTTTCAGGTGTACAATTCTATAATACATCATCTGTATATTGTATTATGTGTTCATCACCCCAAGTCAAGTCTCCTTTCATTACTATTTACTCCCTTTTTACTCTCTTCTATCTCCTCCCACTCCCCCCCTTTCCCTCTGGTAATCACCATACGGTTGTCTGTGTCTGAGTCTTGTTTGTTTTTTGTTTAATCCCTTCACCATTTTCACCCAGCCCTCCAAACCACCTACCCTCTGACACCTGCAGTGTCTGCTCTCTGTATCTATGAGTCTGTCTATTCTGTTTATTAGTTTATTTTGTTCACTAGGTTCTACATGTAAGTGAAATCATATGATATTTGTCTTTCTCTGAGTGGCTTATTTCACTTAGCATAATACTCTCCAGGTTGAACCCATGCTGTGGCAAAAAGGTAAGATTTTCTTTTTTATGGCCAAGTAATATTCCATTGTGTAAATGTACCACAGCTTGTTTTTTTGTTAATCCTCACCAGAGGATATTTTTCCATTGATTTTTAGAGTAAGTGGAAGGGAAGGAATGAGGGTAGGAGGGGGAGAGAAAGAGAAAAAGAAAAAAACTTTGATTGGTTGCCTCCCTTATGGCTCCAGTCAGGGATCAAACCTGCAACCCAGGTATGTGGCTTGACTGAGAATCAAACTCATGACCCCTTTGATCCATGGGCCAACACTCTAACAGCTGAGCCAAACCAGCCAGGGCTGTACCACAGCTTTTTTTTATCCACTAGTCCACTGATGAGCACTTGGGCTGCTTCCAAATCTTGGCTATTGTAAATAATGCTGCAATGAACACAGGGGTGCATATATTTTCAAATTAGTGCTTGAGGGTTTCTTCAGATATATTCCCAAAAGTGGAATTGCTGGGTCATATGGCAGTTCCACTTTTAATTTTTTGAGGAAACTCCATACTATTTCCCACAGTGGCTGCACCAATCTGTATTCCTACCAACAGTGCATGAGGGTTCCCTTTTCTCCACATCCTCTCCAACACTTGTTTGCAGATTTATTGATGATAGCCATTCTAACTGGTGTGATATGATATATCATTGTGGTATTAATCTGCATTTCTCTGATGATCAGTGATATTGAGCATCTTTTCATATGTCTGTTGGCCATCTGTATGTCCTCTTTGGAGAACTGTCTATTCAGGTACTTTGCCCATTTTTTAATTGGATTGTTGCATAAAAATTTTTTACAAACTGTATTTCATGAATATGCAACTACAGGACTGTAAAAAAAATTCCTTGGAGAAGAAAGTGTGCACATAGTTTTAATATTTATATCTCTTGCAAAATCACCCAAAATGTGAGAGGTACTGTTTACAACCTGACAGGCCACACATTAGTGTTATTTTGCTACTGTACCAGTAATGTGGGTTTAACAAGCTTACAGATGTTCATCAGTCAAATAGTTAAAAATATTCTATCAGTGTTGCTTTAATTTAAACTTCTGTTAGGATTCTGATGGATATTTCCCATGTTTAAGAACCATTTTATCATCTTCTTTGATTAAATTTTTGCTGTATGGGTTTAGTTTTTGTCTTGTTCTTGATTTCTAGAATATCTTAAAAATATTAGCACATTTCTGTGATAGGAGTTACAAATAATTTTCCCTGTCTTTGCATTTATTTAATTTTGATATTTTTGTTATACAGATTTTATTCTAATGTAACTGATTTTTCTAATGTAATTACTTTTCCATATATGGGTTCCTGATAAGGAGTTATGATTATGAAGGACTGCTCCATTTTAACATTATGAATTTTCTCAGGTTTTCTTTTTAAATTATTAAGATTCCATTATATTACATATAAATGTTTTAACTGTACATCTTGGTGTATGTTTTGAAATATGGATCCAATCTTTTTCCTGTTAGTTGACTACCCATTTCTCACAACACTATTTACAAACTTGCCATTTGGTTCTGTAAACAAAATTACATATTTCTATTCCATAGCTGCTCAAATTATTCATCCTGATTTTCCATGTTTTTCTTCTCTTCTGTATACAGAGCATAACTGCTTAAAAAAATAAGCAATTACCAAGATATATATGTATGCATATAGACATATATATAAATAGAAGGTTTAGAAGAACAGAAGCCAGATCTAAGGTCAACAGATAAAGTCAGTATTATTGAATGAAGATAAGTGTACAGTGTCCTTGGCTTGGTTACTCTTCGGGAAATCTGATCTGTATGCAAACTGTGCTTGGTATCTGCTAAAGACAGCAATTATAAAAAATACTTATTTCAAACCTGAGAGATAATTTTAATATTAAAATGTAATTACATGAACAAAATTCTTTTATAATTTGAAAAGTTGACTTAGGCTTGGTATTCTGTGTAGAAAAATACTAAAGCCGGAGCCCTGGCTGGTTTGGCTCAGCGGTTAGAGTGTCAGCCTGCGGTTCAGAGAGACCCTGGTTTGGTTCCTGCTAAGGGCATGTACCTTGGTTGCAGTTTGTCCCCGGCCCCGGTTGGGGTTGTGTGGGTGGCAGCCAGTCAATGTGTCTCTCTCACATCAATGTTTCTCTCTCTCTTCCTCCCTATCTCCCTCCCTCTTGCTCTATCTGAAAATGAATAAAAAAAAAATGTCCTCGGGTCAGGATAAAAAAATAAAATTAAAAAAAAAGAAAAATACTAAAGCCTTTTAGGAGAGTGGTAAAACCCAAAAGGGAGTGTGTAATTAAAATAGACATTATTAGACTACTTTCTAAGAAGTTCCTGTTGACCCAGGATTTGTTATTAAACTAGGAAATAATATAGGATAGGAGGGATGGTACAGCATGAGGTAGGGAGAGAAATAGAAAACTGATACACATTTAATCTCCCAAGGTCATAGGATAGGAATCAAATATCCCTGACAAAATTTTCATTTTGAATTACAAATATAGATAGATAGATAGATAGATGATAGATAGATAGATAGATAGAGATATTGATATTCTGATATATAATAAAAATTAAAAGCTAAATGCAATAAAATAGTTTTAATGAGATCTGATGCAAACTACTGAAATACTGTGAATAATGGCTATTTATACAACAGTCATTATATTCCAAGCACCATTCAAAACTCCTCTCTTATATAACTCATTTATTCCTCAAGTAATCAAGTGAGCCAGATAGTATTATGGTCCTTATGTTATAAGTGAGGAAGTGGAGCAAAGGGGATTGAATAACTGGCCCAGGTTCTACAGCCAGTAATGAGCCAGCTGAGCAGCCCCTAAATGAAAAGCGACAGCTCCGACACTGGTCTGGCACAGAGGGATCCAGGACAGACTGCCGAAGCTAGCTCTAGAGCCCTAATGAGCACAACCGAGATGACCACTGCACACTGTTGAAAGGAACCGGTATGCTCAAGAATCACAAATCACCAACTAAACGTCTAGAACTGTCAGAAGTCATGCTCAGTGGTTGTCAGTTTAAGTCAGAACGGGAAGGAACAGAATCCAGTCCCAATTTTATACGAATCAGAGAAAGCAGACAGGCCACCAGGGGTCCAAACCTAGAGGGTGAGGAGGAGATATTGGCTAACCAACGAGTTTCATAGATAGGTATTTACCTTTTCAAGCAGGGTCCACACTAGGGAAAAGGGACGCTCAAAGCTGTAAATGAGGCGGGGCTTGATGACCCCTTACAAAGAACCAGCACACAGATTCAGGAAAGAGGAAGGGGCATGGATTTCCAGCAGCCACTTCTGAGCCCTGGAGCTACACACATCACTGTCCAGTTTGGTAGTCACTAGCCGCATGTAGTTATTTAAATTTAAATTAACTAAAATGAAACAAATCAGAAAATTCAGTTCCTCATCACACTAGCCACATTTCAAGTGCTGAGTAGCACAGGAAGCTTTTGCTACTGTATTAGACAGTATAACTAGAATATAACAACTTTACCAAAAACCCCCTTTGCTATATATAAGGTAATTTTGTTTTTGACAGCTGTTACAATTTTACTATTGTTTTACCTCAAATTTTAGCAAGAATTGACTCTGATCCTGATTTGTACAGTTTGCATAACCATTAAATTTAGGAATGTAGAGTCAGAGAAACAAAGTAAGTAGCATTGACAGCCTACATTGCAAATGGGAGCTGTATCGTCATCCTTCTCTGAACTAACAGCCCATCATGTTTTGTTTACCTGGACCCTGACTACCCACACACTCCATGAGTCATGGCTGATGAGCCCTTTCGAAGAAACTCTGAACCATGGAAAGGTATTAACAGGAGCAAGAATTTTCTCCTGGTCTTTTTGTTCCCTTTACATGATACTTCCTAAATCACGAAATTGGAACTTTAAAAGAATGGCATCCAGTTATGAAAACAACTTTTTCATCGATTGAAAATTAACTCCTAAACCTTACATTTCTCGCTCATGAACATGCATGCTCCCTAGTTAAAAGGCACCTCGAGAAACTAACTATAGGGAAAACATGCAAAATCTATATACAGCATGATTCATTTTTCATTTAGCAGAAGTAGTGATAATTTCAAATATTCATTAAGAAAACAAAATACTGATATGCACAGCTTTGCTGATTAGTGTGGCCCAACACAGGATAATTTAAACACTCTACACATCAGTTTCCATTTCTGAAAAATGGGGATAAGACTAATAAGTTCATTAGACTGATGGACCTCAAAAGGAAGGGGGGAGGTGGTATGGGAAGAGAGAAACCAAAGAACTTATATGCATATATGCATAACCAATGGACACAGACACTAGTGTGGGGAAAGCAGGAGGGGGGCAGGATTGGGGAGGAGGGGGTCAAGGCGGGAAGAAAGAGGGACATCTGTAATACATTCAATAATAAAGATAAGTTTTTTGTTTTTTTTAAAAAAAGATTAATACATTCCTCTATGGCTAGGATTGTGAGATTTTTAAAAAATGTGCCACTCTTTCAAATGATCTTTAATACCCTGTAACCCTGATTACTATTCAGGGCTTCAACAAAATGAGAAAAAGAGGAAGCACAAAATAAACATATTGCTGATCAATTTTCATTCAAGGCACCAGCAACAACTGGATAAAATAATTTTAAAAGCTTTGGAATATGTGACTTCTGTGACTTCTTAGATCCTCTCAATTAATACAAATTTTTCGTAAGTGAGTAAAACAGAATGCAAGTTATATTTGGAGAGATGGTCTCTGAAGAAATTTCCCTATTTAAAATAAAATAACCATGAACGACCAAAACATACTTAATACTGACACAAAATACACCATTATAACAAAGTTGTAACTTCAGTTTTATAAAATATTCAATCATAAGGGAACATTAAATAGATGTAAAAATAAATTTAACATGGCATTATAATTGGATTTACATTTCTAACTAGAAATGGACAAATACACATGTCATAAAAGAAATATATTTTGCAATTTACATGAATAATAGGTATCAGTTCTAGCCATTAAAACTGAAGTGGGCATTTTTTAAAGCACCACTGTTCTCCGTGAAGGGAGCTTCAGCTTCATCTCATTACTGGTTTCTAAAAATAGAAACGGTATGTTTATATTAAAAATTTTAGAGCTAAAAGAAGCCAGAAACTAAGCAGTATCATAAGAGTAAAGTTTATTTGCCCTTGGGCTGAAAATCCCAAGTATATCTTCCCTGAGTGAAGCTTATAACTATGATGTTCATCATTTATCCATGTACAATGTGTTCCACTGCCTAATAATTAATGCTGTCAACCAAGAAATGAGTATGTGGTGGGAAGAAATGCCCAGGTGGGTTTCCTGCACAGCATGGAGGATAGATCAGAGATGGCTAAGTCCCACCCAATTACATGGTTCTTTGAATGGTCCCTCTTACCCATCCTTTGTTAGCCCCTTATAGAAATTCCTAATGCGATCTACTGCTCTTGTTCCCTTTGTTTTCTTTAGCCTCTTCACAAAAATGTCCCCATTAGAGAGCATTTCAGTAGCTGCAGTAGGGTATCATTGTCTTACACCTGGCCACAAGCACCTTCCCGCATAAAACAACATAGGAAACCAGACAGCATGAGGATGCTGGGACCATTCATTTTCTAAAAAAAAGAAAAGGAAGTCAAATGTAAAAATGTGCATTTTCAAGCTTTCTAGTCATAATATATATTATATTACATATACAATAATACAATATTGATATATTGAGTAAAATGTATACTTTGAAGAAAATAAGCATTATTTTGTAAGCCAAAGAAAGCAAGATAGTTGGTTCACTGACAAGTGATCATATGCTGACCAGCCAGCTGAAATATAATCATTGGTACCCAGACATTTGGCAGTTACTTTGCAGATAGAATTACTGTCATCACACACACTTGTCTTCCCATGCATTGATTTGTGTGGACCCTATCTCAATTCAATCAATACCAACACATTAGGAGAAAGAATTCAATCAGAAATCATTTTTAAAAGACTAGCTCATAAATAGAAAAACAATTATTTTGTGGTTCAATGTATTTTGCATAATTATTTCAAAGATATTTTTTTAATGTCATTGGATTAGAGAGAAAATTTCAAAATGTTTGGGTGCTAAGATATACCAAGTAAACTAAGAACTTTGTTAGTTAGCTCTCAAACTCATGAGATTCAAACTTATTAAATCTCAATACCTCCAAGAAAAATTGACACATCAAAATGATGGAACAAATACTGAAAATCGCAGGTCCTAGTATGCTGTTACCTTTTATAGTTAAAGGAATAGTACAAATTTTGTTTTATTTAATTTTTATTAATTTATTTTTGTTACAGATGTTTCTCCTTTTTTTCCCCATTGACACTCTCCTCCCCATCCCCCCACCCCGTCCCCAGCTTTGTTGTCCATGTCCATCAGTTATGTGTACATGCATATAAGTTCTGTGGTTTATCTCTTCCCTCTCCCTCCACCCCCTCTTCTGAGGGTTGTCAGTCTGTACCCTACTTCCACATCTCTGGGTCTACCCTGTTCCTCAGACTGTTATGTTTATAGGATAGTACAAATTTTGCATTTTAAACTATAGTTTGTTTTTTAGCTGTTTTTTTATGCCATTTTAAAATTAAGCTAAAGGTATAATTAAACTTAGCAACTTCCTGTGAGAAAGAATCTTATTATAATTTTAACTCCCCTATGTCTCACCTACAGATGATTTGCAAACACTTGGTAAAGAGAGCTTAATTATGTAGTTATGTTTCTGGAAATGAGGGAAGGTGAATTAAAGGGGGTGTTCTCAAGGTGTTTCTACCACTCTCGCCTATTATGTAGGGGAAAATGAGAGTGAGGAAGAAATGGAACACATTTTTTCATGATTCCTACTGCGAACACATTAAAGATTCCAATGCAAATGAAACCTATTTTTGGTGTTTATGTCTACTGATCAAGTTATATACCTCCTAAAACATTTTGCTTTTATAGAAAATAATTTGATTTTTTATTAGTTCATCTTAATATTTAAATATAATCCCTGTATAAACTAGACTGGACAGGTACTATTTACCTCTTCCCCTCTGAAACTAGCAACTGCCCCCGTTCAAGTCCATGGCTCCACGTACCACTTTGTGTGCAGAAACCACCTTATAAAGCACTTAAGCACAAATTCCCTGCCAAATTCTCACTAGCCCATCAATCCACAATGAAGATGAGCTGCCAGCTTATGCTAGAATATACATAATGAGATAATTCTCATAAGCAGCTGCTTTACATATGAGCAACACTCTCAAAAAGGAAAATCAGGCTCCCTTCAAGGTGATCCTTCCTTAGCCTTATGTTTTTTATGATAATTAGAACTTGCTAGTACTCTTCCCTCTCCACATTTACACAAAACGTTCACCATGGATACAGAATTAGAAGGCTTCTTTTTCCACCATAAATACCAATGCAAACAATGTACCTCTTGTCAGGTCTCGCAGTCCTATGAGGTTCTGCACTGTATCTCCCAGACCTCTTTCCTTGCCGAGCTGTGACCTTTTGGTTGGCCTTTTTGTCAACCTCTGACCTAAATACATCAAGGGATGCAAGTGCGTCCTCTTTGACCAGGAAGAAATGTAATTGCCGACCAGGGCTCTGAACAGTCTTCTCACCATTATTTAGGTGAAAAATGAAATCCTGTTTTTTCTTAAAGGATTTGTTCATGAAGTATGAGCTTGTTATTGGTATTGTCACTGGTAGAAGACAGATCCCTACAATCTCAGTAAGAACTCTTCCCACCCAAGCAATACTTCTCAAATTTTTTTATTCATGAGAATCACCTAAAGTGCCAACTGAAATGAATATTCCAGGGCTCAACCTGAGAAACAGTGCTATAGTAAGCAAGGTGAATAAGCAACTGTCTTTTCAACAGTTATCGAGAATGATTTGAAAATAAGTTGTCCAAGGACCATGTTTTGTGTACAATTTCCTGCTAGAAGGGTTGATGAGTTAAATAAATAATGGTAGCTAACCTTAATTAATAAGAAAAAAAGTCTTTCAGCCAGGCTTGATGACCGTCTCTGGGCAAATAGATACAGCCCTTACCATTCAAGAGGCCCAATGGTTAGAGTTGGTGACACACAGGCAAATCCACCGTGACAGTATGTTAGTTGATATGGAGCACAGAAAACAGAGCACCCAATAGAGAGGGATGTCAATAAGCCCATCAGGAAAAGCTTTCCTGACAAGGTGGGAGTAGACTGTGTCTCTCACACAGTGATGAATAGCCTAGATGGGGGAACACTAAACAACAAAACACAGTTACGAAGGCAAGTCTGACACCTGTGTGGTTGGCACCCATCATAAACATTCAGGAAATGCTTGTCATTATTTGCATTATTTATTTTAATCATAGGCTAAGACTATAGTATTAATACATGAAAAAGGGAAGAAAATCCTCATGAAAATAATCATAAGGGAAGCCCTGAGGCCACTGAGCTTTGAGACCAATCAGTGAGCAAACACTTAGGGTAGATGATGTTGTCTGTAGCTCACTTTAATGAATTCACTGACAAGTGATTTAAGGGAGAGCCAGCTATTTCAAGGACATGGGTCCTGAGCGTCTAGAAAGATGAAATTTCAAGGAGGTATCATTAAGAGTATCAAATATTGCAGAAGGGACTGATATGAATAAGAACTGAGGAGTTTCCAACAGATCTTGCTGTTAGCTATTCATGACATTGTTCTTAACCACCTACACAAGATCACTGAGGAGTGCTGATAAATATTCAGATCCCTGCCTTCCAATTTGGGACTATTCAATTAGAATCTCTGGGGGATGTGGTTTTAGGATCCCCATTAAAAGAAAATTCAGGAGATTATTATGATGATTATTATTTTTCACACCGGAGTTTTAGCACCAGTGAACTAGAGAAAGATATTTCAGGGTGTGGTAGGAGCACAAGCAACTGCAAGTAACTCACCATCCATTAAAGTCAAATCTCACATGTGTTGGAAGAGACTATTACTCACTTCTCGTGTCTCTAAGAAGACGGAATTAGATTAGATGGTGTGTAAACAATTTCCACAGTTCTTGTAGGTCATAAGTAGTTGTTAAATGCTATCTATTTTAATCAGAGTAGGAGCAGTACGCTGCCGTTCTGATTCACGGTGGCATTCCTTCTGTTCTCATCAAGGTGCGACTTCACCGTACTGGACCCACTCTCATTCCTACAGGCAAAGTAAAGAAGGCCGTTTGCAATGCAAGTTACAGGGTGATTGTGCTGTGGCAACTTAGTTGAGCTGGGAACTCTGTTTCCCCAAATCCCCTCCCTTATGTTGCCCAGGTTAGAGTTGGCTAAAAGCTGAATTTCCACAAGATTTTAGCAATTGCCATAGCTCCCTGAGAGTGTTTTTGCAGACAGATATGGTGACAAACAGATGCAGAGATGGCCTGTGGGTTCCAGGTAGTTACTCTCCTCTGCTCCACATACAGCCCCTTTTCCTAACTGATGGCCCCTTATGACCAACTGTAGCTCCGGATTCACAACAGATGCTCGGCTGTGAAGCTATGATATGGGAGCTACACAGAGACCTCCCCGTAAATGTGCCACATTTGGTAGCACTTAAACAGTTGCTATGCAGTTGGCTTCTCAGATGTGGTGGTTAGTGACTTCTACCACTCTCCTTACAGAATTTCACTTCCCCAGTTCCTTCCTGAATCGTGTAAGGTCTAATATTTATAGTATTAAGTGTTCTTTGAAGGAATAAGACATTTGATTATTAAAATTGTTTCTCCTAACATGCCTGTGGTTGCTATAACGGTCATTCTTGTATTCAGTGTAGAAAATAGTTTAAAAGGTTAATATTATCTGGCATAAAAATTATATTAGTATTATAAACACATAGCATGTCATAAAAGTTTAAGAATTGTGTGTTAAACTATCTTTAAGTGAGAAGCTAAAAGCTTTTGATTCAAATGAATGACATGACACACTTTAAAATGCAGTTCTGCCCCAGCTCTGTGGTATTCAACAATCCACTGAACCACTTGGAGGTCGTTTTTCTTCATCTCTTACTTGGAGATATCACTCATCCTCAATGATAATATTTGTTTGTAAAAGTGCAATGACCCACAGAAATCACTCAGTTAATACTGTGTCAGTAAATAGGCTTCAATGGGGTAAGTTTTACTCTTACGTAAGCAGTTAGGTGCCCTTTTTCTTATTCTTTTCTTGGGGATGAGCTTCAAATGTTAGATTTCTAAATTAGATCATTGTACTAATAAATTAGTACAAACCTACATCCTCAAACTCAAATAAGTTATTTGGTAACTGCCCTGGCCAGGTGGCTCAGTCACTTGGAACATCATCCCATACACCAAAAGGCTGTGGGTTCAATTCCCAGTCAGGGCACATACCTAATTTGCAGGTTCGATCCCCATTTGGGGTGCTTATAGGAGGCAACCGATTGGTGTTTCTTTCTCTGTCTGTCTGCCTCTCTCTCCCCCTTCCTCTCTCTCTAAAAATCAATGAACATATCTTCAGGTGAGGATTTTTAAAAAGTTATTTGGTAACTAAGCATATGATACATTTTATGACTTTCCAATGAGAATATAACATACTTAAGCTACCTCATATATTTCCTGTCAAGTCACACAAAATAAAAAAACACTTCCTTGACCTATTTATCTTCCTAATTATTCTATTTTCTGAGTTGCTTTCATAATAAAACTCGCCTACACTTGCTTTATCTCCATTTCCTCTCCGCTCTGTACTAGTTAAAGATGTGCAGTTAGCTGTGCTCCTACCACACCCTGAAATATCTCTCTCTAGTTCACTGGTTCTAAAACTCCAGTGTGAAAAAAAATAATAATAGTAATAATAATAATAATGTGATTTTTTAAAACTGGGATCCTTAAATCACATACCCCAAAGATTCTAAACGAATAGTCCCAAACTGCAAGGCAGGGATCTGAATATTTATCAGCACTCCCCAGGGATCTCATGTAGGTGGTTAAGAACAATGTCATGAATTGTTGTCTTGGAGCTGAGTCCAGAAGCAGCCCACTTTAACCCACTACACAGTATCCCTAGAACTTTTTTCAGACTCTATATATCTCAAAATAAAACTAAAATCAACATGGGAAATCATGATTCAAAGGCCAGAAACGCCAACATCCCAGTCCCCATGAATACTCCTGCAGATACAAAATTAATAGGAAGCCTTTACTTTCAAGTACGTACAGAAATGGGAAGATTGAACTAGAAGCAACAGCAGCTTAAGATGGCCAAAATGTAGCTCTTTTGGATGCCTACATTAATTTTCTTGCATTCAAAATTAGAAAAAGCTGGCTTTAAAAATGAACTGAATGAATGAGAAGCTTTTCTTGACTGAAAATTAGAAGCTTTTAGGAGGAGCACAGGTAAATTGCACTCAGAATAGAAACCCAGAAAAGCTGGTCTCAGGCAGAGCAGAAAGAGTGATTGTATACATTCCTTGGACTAGAACAGATTTACGGAATCTACCTAAAGATTTTCTCCCCGACTTTCTCCAGAAACACAAAGTTACACACATACAAATTTAATTTGACTGCTAGAAAATGTGATCTTGGCCATTCTGATCTATTCCAATTAATATTCCTATGGGTTTCTGGGAGCAAAACAACAGAATTAGTAAATAGGGTTTGCGGGGAGTTTGTTTTTATTGTAGAAAGCCTGGTCACCTTAAGAAGGGTTATAGGAAACTCAGATGGGATTTAGAGAGAGACAACAGAAACACACATAGGGTTGTTCCAAGGACTCTGAGAGGGTGTTTCCCTCGTACTTATTAATAGTTCAGAAGCTATTAAGATTATCATACATGGGGAAGCTACTAAGGCTCTGCAGATGCTGGGGCTCCTTATCTGTTCTTTTTTTTTTTTTTTTTTTGGTACGTGCCTCTAGCGGGAACCGAACCTGGGACTCTCTAGTCCGTAGGCCGATGCTCCAACTGCTGAGCCAAACCGGCCAGGGCTCCTTATCTGTTCTTAACCACATCAACTAAGTTGCCTTCTCTGTCCAAGTATAGATTCTGCACAAATGGCAGGGAGGGATAGCTAATCAACTGATGTCTGTGTTTAAATCACAACCTGTTCCCTTCCAACTAGGAAATGTTATGGCATAAAATCACCTGATAGGATGACATTTTCTTGAAATCAATGATACCCACATACCCTTTCCAAGAAAATGAAATTATTTAGAACTAAATAAACCAGATACTAAATCAAATTTTTAAAAATGATTGTAAAGGAACTACCCCAAGAGGAAACTAATCTTGAGACTGACTGACCGTTTGTTAATTTTTCCCACAACTCTTATGCCCTTTCATACCCAGGGGTACTCAGCAATTAATGGTCTTCCTAGAATCGGCCAACAGGACTTGCCTTCAGGGCCCAAGGTGCTATCTCCATCTGGCCAACTTAGCTAATATACAAAGGTCACTGGAGATATTTTTTTATTCTACTCAGGTCCCCTGTCTTTTAAAACATCTTTTCTGCATATTCTCTGAAGTCCCTGAAACTGGGAAAGGGGCTCTCCTCCAAAAGAGCCTCAGGGATGGCATAACAGGGATTTTTTTTTTTTATTATCCTCACCCGAGGACATTTTTTCATTTTCTGTTCAGATAGAGTGGGAGGGAGAGAGAGAGAGAGAAACATCGATGTGAAAGGGACACATCGAGTGGCTGCCACCCGCACGACCAACCAGGGCCAGGGACAAACTGCAACCGAGGTACATGCCCTTAGCGGGAACCGACCCCGGGTCTCTCTGGACCGCAGGCCGACGCTCTAACCGCTGAGCCAAACGGGCCAGGGCCATAAGAGGGATTTGATGTTCCTTTCAAGGGGCAGGTGCCCTCTCCCTACTAGGCAAAGGACCAGGGCTGCTGGGAACGTGGAACACAGGTCACTAGCCCTACTACAAAAGACCAGAGTTACAGGACGAGTTTTCCATCCGTGCTGACGGATGTCGCCTGTACGGAGAGGTGAGGCAGGGGGATCTCCGGTAGGCAGGCTAGGCCTGGGGTTATCAAGTAAGGAACACTTCACTTGAGATGCGTGCAATACGTATTGTCCATGTGGAGTTAAGGGACTGGCCTGAGCAGAGTGAGTACAGTGTTGAGTGCCCAGCCACTACTGTGACCACTGGTAAGGCTGTCCTCAGAAAATGGGGTAATACTCCACACCCCAAGTGGCTCCCAGGTGGCAGGGTACAGGGTGCCTACCTACTATACTTCAGGACAACAGGGACACAGAGTGCTCACGGGTGAGGCACGGGATGCCCACAGAAAGGCCCCAAACAGCCCAGAGGCTTGCAGGAAAATCTCTAACCCTTGGCTTGGCATGTGATTGTCTCTCCACAGAAGGTAAACTAGTCCACTGTACCTCGAGAGACCCCTTTTGGGGTGCATACTCTCCAACTGAGAGATATTTTATTCTGGGTCTCTCGAAAAAGAGGCTAATCTTTTTTGCCACACAGCCTGGCCCCAATATAAAGTGGCAGTGGAGAGGTTTGGCCAGTTAACGGCACCATTAATTTCAATGCTACCTTGCAGCTAGACCTGTCGTGCCATTCCCAAGGGAGTGGATGGAGGTTCCATACATCCAAGCCTTTATGACTCTCAGGGATGACCGTAAGCTATGTACTACCTGTGAAATAGACCTCTCTGTAATTGCTACAGAGCCTGAAAGAAAATATATATATATATATATATACCAGATGTTAAAATCATTCCAAAAATGGGTGAATGAATTTGTCAGTCCTTTGCCAACATTTGGGTGGCAACCCAATCCTTGAGGGATTGAAAACAACTGTCCTTGTTTTACAAATGAGGTCTGTACAGGGTCAGAGGAGTGGCTGCGGAACAATTCAAAGCCCCCCAAATCTTATCTGGGCCATCTTTTAAAATGCAAGCTTCTTGAAGGTAATTCTTCCTAAAACAAACAAACAAACAAAAAACAAAGCAAAACAAAAAACTTTAGCCATCTGAGCAGATCAATTTAACTTATTTCAGCTGTTCCTTTTTTATTACTGTTTTGAAAGAAATTAATATCTCGATATTTTAAGGTAACATGAAATACATAAACATTGACTGCTAGACAAGTCTTAAGTTCACCCACTGTTGGATTTTTATTGACGAAAAGCTAGAAAATACATTTGGAATTGTTCATGACTGCCTTATACTTTATTAGAAGTATGTCTCTTAAAAGTGTGAGTGTGTTTGACAATGGAGGAACTTGTTTCTAGAAATTACAAAATGTATTTGCAAACCTAAAACAAGTTAATTGCTTACTTTTTAGTTGTCACTAAAAAAAATCAAGGTTTCTACAAGTTAAGAATTCTAATTAGGTTGGAAAGGAACTGTATAGTTTTGTTAATAATGGGCACAAGGTATGGAGATACTTTATGAAAGAAAGTGAGTTGTTCTAAAGCTGGATATTTCTGAGTGGATAAGAAAAAGCAAACTAAAAAGGGACTAGGAAAGTGGTTGAAGTTTCATGAAGAAAAATTTTGAGAGGAAATTATATGGCTAAGTTGGATAATAAATTTAATTAAGGAAATGAATATAAATATCAAAAGTAAGCTAATACAGAGTTGGAGTTTCTTTTTCACTCTGTTAAAGGAACAAGGATTTCCTCACAAACATTTTTTTCTTAAGCAATTTGGTCAATTATACTTTTATAAGGAATATTAAAGCATTTATATTTTTCTCCTTATCTGATCCCTCCAGAATTAGGAAACTCTTAACGAGTATTATTATTTTCATAAAAAATATGTTTTTCTGCCTGAATCCAATAAGGAAATATAATCCAACAATAGGGCACATAAATCCAGTCTTCAATCATGGTTTTATTAACCAGGACTTTGACTAGAATGTCATGTTAGAGAAAGACATGACTAGACTCTGGATGTCAGCAGGAAGCTTTAAGGAATTAAGATTGACTTTGGAAGCTCATAAACTCCCCTTGGAGTAACAGCCTGGTACCTTGCTTATTTACACGGTTCATGGCAGTCTTTCCAGGTAAGAAGCAAAGGTTGCCTTCATGGGAGATGGCAAAGAAGAACCTCAAGACATTTTGAGGACCTCGAGAACTTGAAAGATTCACCCAAACCTATAGGTACTGCAGGCAAAGCCTGATGGCAACTATGTAGCTTGGCTTCTTCACCCTGAGAGGCTAATTAAAGCTCAATCTGGAGATTCCTTATGAGGTTCCAGCAAAGCAGATTTAAGAAAACCTAATGATTAATTACTATTCTTTTTCTGTTTATGAAAATAACCAAGCCAAATTGAAACTGGACTTAATGCAGTAAATAAAGTGGTCTTAATTTGGTTCTTTGATAAAAATGAGGGTGATTTTATGGGTAGAAATTGTGTTTCAATAGGATCCGTGATATACCATTTTGGATATTAGACTCTAGTTCAGTTAATTGTCTTCAAAGTTGTATTCTTCACCTCTAAACTGAACTGGATCCTGAATTTTCTAGTTTGGTTAAATATTTGGCTACAACTCCTCAAATTAATGTTTCACTTTTCTCCCATCCTTTGACTTGAAATTATTAAGAACTAAACTTTTTTCCTTCTACCAGGCCATTCATCATAATTCTTGTCATTTTAGCTTTTGCTCCAATAATATTGAGATTTGTAACACAATTTGTCTCCAGCAGGTTATAAGCCCTACTTGTACTCAGGGAATACAGCTCCTAGACACCATTACAACCTCCTTCCATGACCAGGCCTCATCGTACCTCTGACAGAGAGCAGGAATCTCTGAGCTCTGAAGGTGAACTTAGTCCCTCTTCAGCAGGAAGCAGCTACAGAAGAGACCATGTGCCACTTTTCCCATAAAGAATCCAGAGCCAAGAATTGAGGGTGAAATGTGGTAGGCAGTTAGACAGCCATGAGCAAAGCAAGACGACAGGCCAGGTACAGAAAGCCACCAGAGTGGAAAGCCACAGGTGCCTAGCAACAGGCAAAACTGGGAAAACAAAGACTTTACACCCAGGGTAACCTTTCCTATCCTAGCATATTGCTGGTTATACGATTTAGACCCCCCGAGCTTTCATATCACTGGCCATGCGGTTTGGACCCTCCCCTGACCTTTCTCCCCTGCTATGTTGCTACTCATGTGAGTTAGACCCCCTTACAGGAGAAACACACTGGGGGCCAAAGAACAGCCTTTAAGCATTAAGCCCCAGGGCAGTGAGGCTCTGACCCACATCAAATACATCTAGGTCTCAGCTGTGTTTTAGCCCCAGGCCCAGAAAAGCATCAAAACCGGACATGGGACGCCATGGCTGACATGAGGAGCAGCTATGATGACTAATAAGTCCTGGTCTGACACAGACCAATCAGTAGAGACCACAATCCTGAAAGGGCACACCTGGAAAGCTGATGAATATTCTATTGGATTCTTCTCCTAAAACGGCAATTCTCAACCTGTGGGTTACGACCCCTTTGGGGGTCGAACGACCCTTTCACAGGGGTTGCCTAAGACATAACAGTAGCAAAATTATAGTTATGAAGTAGCAACGAAAATAATTTTATGGTTGGGGGTCACCACAACATGAGGAACTGTATTAAAGGGTCTCAGCATTAGGAAGGTTGAGAACCACTGCCTAAAACCTCCAGATAAATACCCTCAAGATGGTGGACCCAGCTCAGCTCCCTATGGAGCATGTCCATGCCTTTCCCTACGCCCTTCCCCCAGGCATGTTTTCCTTGCCTCTCTTTTTCTCCTAAGCTCTAAGAGTCCTTCTTTTGCCTCTGTAGCTTGTCCTGAGCCCATTTCTTCTATGGCTCAGTTCTTCTACCTACAAAAACTTTCTCTTATAGTTTGAGTCTTGACTCTGAATTCTTTCTTAGCCAGAACTCAAGAACTGAGGTTGCTGAACCAAAGTCTGGTCTAATTCCACCAGTCTAACACCTGGTGCCGTTTTGCTGCCAACAGAATCACTTAAGGTTGTCCTTAATACTGTAGTCCCAAGTCACCCAATACCTACTATATCAAAAAGCATGACCAACAATAAATATCTTTACTGGCACTCCAGGTGACTTATTCACCTACCACTTGAGTACCACTGACATACATAATCTAAGTAGTTAAATTGAGGCACATATGAATAACAAACAAATTGCTCTAATGTCTAGAATAAAAGGATAAATCCTTTAAGGTCTTATGCAAGCAGTCTTCTGAACATGCAGAGAAAATACTTGCATAGTCATGTGGACTAAAACAGCATGTTTTCTGAATTTAAAAGTGGAGGTTTCATGGCTGTGAGCCAGAATACAACTGTAATCCAGCATAAAACTACTGCCTTGCAACTGTTCAAACATTATGATCCAGCATAGCTCTGAGTAGAAAGAGAAGCACTGAAAAGCATGTAATTGATAACCATAAAAGAGCTAGAGGAGGCTTTAGGAGCTAAAATAAGAAAAGACAATAGTACACACAGAGGCAGAAGAAGAGAACAATTAAGGAAACAGATAATGTGTTAAGTAAGTGAAATCACAGTATTGCTGAATTAGATAAACTACATTTGATCCTAAAATCTGTGATTATAAATAATCTAATTAGTTAATAAACATTACATATATTAAAATGTAATGACTATTGATATATGATGGCCAAGGGCATAGCTGTTATTAAACCAATAGTAAATAAATACTGCCCTCCTTTTAAAGGGAAAAATAAGCAATAAGAAAAATTTTACAAGGCATTAAGATATTTGAAAAAAATTACACTAAAAATTTCAAAACTGTAGATGAGGAACAGAGTGAAGAAACAAAATGGAGTCATTATAATCAAGTTCCTAACTTACTAAAATCAAATAGGTTGAGTCATAAGGAAATTTTTTTCTATTCTTGTTTATTTTTATCCTCATCTGAGGATATGTTGATTGACTTGAGAGAGAGAGAGAGACAAACATTGGTCGGTTGCCTCCCACATGCGCCCTGACTGGGGATTGAAACTGCAACCCAGGTATGTGCCCTGACCAGGAATAATATCTGCAATCTTTTGGTATACATGACAATGCTCCAACCAACTGAGCCAAGCAGAAATGCTTACTCTTGTTTTAAGTGGCCTGGGAACTTAAACTTTTGAACTTTTCAGTACTGAGTCAAAACATGGATATGTCAAAATTCCTGATAACTCTCTAATTGCCCTCTGAAGGACTAAGGAAAGAATGTTAAGGTATCCAGACCACCTGACATCCATTACCCAGCCCACCTGTCATCAAGAGGATTACCACTTTGGACCAATCCAGAGACTAAGAATACAAGAATGATTCTTCCAAAAAAATGTACGTTTTACTGTCAGAACCCTCCGTTTTTCTTTCTTCTCCTTCACAACACTCTGGATCTTGTCTAGTTGTGTTTCTAGTTTGCAGATCCTAAGATCCCTAAATAAATCTTTATCATTTATTTCTAGCTAAAGCCTCCAGACTCTTTTTGAGTTCGTTTGACAAAGAGATAATTCAGTATTTTAATAGGATAAATGCACAGCACTGGCTACATATGTAAAACATTTATAAAGCCCATTATAAGTTATTCAAATTTACATATGAGAAAATTTTGATATATTAGAAATGAATTCCATGCTACAGATTGAAAGGAAAATGATTTGAAAAATATATTATAAGTTCATAGAGGTTACTTTCAAGAGCGTAAGAAATGAATGACTAAAATACCAATGAATTATTATTACTCACCACCTTTGCTGGATAAAGTTGCATGTATTAATTAAGTCATGATTTAAAAAATGATATAAGTGCCAATCACACACTTATCAGAAATGTATCAAGTAAAATTATAGGTTAATTTTCCCCCTTTTATAATCCTATGAATAATCCTATGAATAAAAATGCCTGTCTTTTCATTGGAAAAGTAGTTTGATATTTTCTCAAGGTTAAACTTGTCATACAAATGTGTGTTCAATATCTTGTTCAAATAATAAATACAAATAACTATTGTCTGCATTGGGTCCAAAATGGTTTATAGATCCCTGTGACATGACTTACTCTTTTAGTACATAACCAAAAAGTAATGATTTTTTTTTTTTACCTATAGTATTAAAAAATAAAAAACTTTTTTTGTTCCTCTAATTAATGGGAAAGTAGTTTAAATCTTTTTTATTACTTAGAGCTTTGTAAACAGACTATACATGAATGTAACCAAAAAAGGCTTGGAAAAAAATAAAGATTAGTTTGTTTTTCCCCCCAAATCTGGTTTCCAACAGTTTTTTTGTTTGTTTTTTTTTTTTGCCTTATTAAAGCAATTCTTATTCCTATTCTTTATGTAAGAGAAAGCAAAAGTATTCCAGATGACAAATATATTTAAGATTCATCAACAATTTCTCTGGTTGCCTTTGACAAAAGGAAGGAATTGGGAAAATGGCTTAAGTTATTTTCATACCTATTTCAAGCCTTTATAACAATGCTTTTAAAATGACTATGGGTATATATATATCAAGTTATCATGAATCACCTAACAAGTTATAGTACTCAAATATTTTAATGTTTGTGTTTTTGTTTTGTTTTTAATTCTTACCCCAGGATATTTTTCCATTGATTAAAAAAAAATTTTTTTCTTTACTGATTTTAGGGAGAGAGGAATGGAGAGGGAGACAGACATAGAAACATCAACAAGAGAGAACATCAATTGGTTGCCTCCTGCATGCCCTACACTGAGGATTTGGCCCACAACCTGGGCATGTGCCCTGACTGGGAATTGAACTGGCAACCTCTTGATGCATGAGCTGATGCTCAACCACTGAGCCACACCGGCTGGGCAATCCATCGATTTTTTTAGATAGAGTGAGAGGGAGGGAGAGAGAGAGACACATTGATTGGTTGCCTCCTGCATGACCCTAACTGGGCCAGGAGTTGAACCCACAACAGAGGTATGTGCCCTTGACTGGGAATCAGAAATCAAACCCAAGAGTCTTTGGTCTGTGGGCTGACATTGTAACTGCTGAACCAAACTGGCCAGGGCAGTACTTAAATATTTTGAATGGCTTTAAATGCTTCTTGAATATTTTCAAAGTGCATTTAAATATCAAAGGGTTTTAAAAGTCATTTGTAAGGAACTGCTGGGACAACTTCAAGTGTACCAATATTCACATCATGGGGATGCCAGAATGAGAAGAGAGAGAGGAAGAAATTGAAAACCTATTTGAAAAAATAATGACAGAAAACTTCCCTAACTTGGTGAAGGAAATACACATAGAAGTCCAGGAAGCACAGAGAGTTCCAAATAAGATGAACCCAAAGAGGCTACACCAAGATACATCATAAACAAATGCAAAAGGTTAAAGACAAAGAGAGAATCTTAAAATCAGCAAGAGAAAAGCAGTTAGTCACATGCAAGGGAGCTCCCATAAGACTGTCAGCTGATTTCTCAAAAGGAACTTTGCAGGCCAAAAAGGAGTGGAAAGAGATATTCAAAGTGATGAAAAGTAAGGACCTACAACCAAGACTACTCTATCCTGCAAAGCTATCATTTAGAATTGATAGTTTTCCAGACAAGAAAAAGCTAAAGGAGTTCATCACTACCAAACCAGTATTATATAAAATGCTGAAGGGTTTTCTTGAAGATCAAAAATATGAACAATAAAATGGCAATAAATATATATCTATCAACAATTGAATATACAAACAAAATGAACTAGCAGAACAGAAACAGGCTCATAGATTCAGAGAACTTTTTGTTGGTTGCCAGATGGGAGGGGTGTTGAGGAAATGGGCAAAAATGATAAAGGGATTAAGGAGTACAAATTAGTTGTTAGGCTGACAAACCTCAGGGGGAAGGGGGAAGGCAGGAAGAGATAAACCAAAGAATTTATATGCATATATACATGACCAATGGACACAGATGATAGTGTGGGGAAGGCAGGAGGGAGGCAAGAGAAGGGAGGAGGGAGTCAATGGGGGAAAAGCGAGGGATATCTGTGATACATTCAACAACAAAGATAAGAAAAGAATTGAAAACCACTAAAAAATAATAAATTAAAATCATTTGTATCTTAGTTACAAGAAATTTTTCAAATTACCTTATGAGCTTCTGTCCAAATGTAATAACTATTTTAATAGACACTAACTCTAAAATGCTGCATTTCTGATGTCTTCTGAAATGCGTCAGACCAGAGCTCTAATTCCAGTGACAACCATAGGAATTCTCCACTTGCCTTTACATCATTTTATGGTAAAAACAAATGGACAGGAGTTGGTTTGTGGGTCCCTGAGGCCTGAAAGTTGAGAGGGGGACTGCACCTGGTGGCCCGGTGGCCGTGCCACAAAACAAGTATATTGAGATACACCACAAGCGCTATGGATATCGTTTGCACCACCATGAGAAAAAGAGAAAGAAGGAAGGTTGAGAGGCTCATGAATGTTCAAAGAAGGCAAAAAAGATGATTGGTCTGAAGGCTAAGCTGAGAACCATAAACAGCGCCATGCTGAGAAAATACAAATGAAAAAGACAATCAAGATGCATGAAAAGAGAAACACCAAACAAAAGAACGATGAAAAGACTCCACAAGGAGCAGCACCTGAATATCTACTGGACAGAGAGGGACAGTCCCGAGCTAAAGTACTTTCTAATATGATTAAACGAAAACAAAAAGAGAACGCAGGAAAATAGGAAGTCCCTTTGCCCAAAGTTCATGCCCAGGGAGAAACAGAGGTACTAAAAGTTATTTTAACAGGAAACAGAAAGAAAAAAGCCTGGAAGAGTTCTTGATGGTTACTAAAGTCTGCTTTGTTGGAGATGGTTTTACTCGAAAAACCACCTAAATATGAAAGATTCATTAGGCCAATGGGTTTACATTTCAAGAAAGCCCAGGCAACACATCCTAAACTGAAAGCCACCTTCTGCCTGCCAATACTTGGTGTAAAGGAGAATCCCTCATCCCCACTTTATACAACTTTGGGTGTCATTACCAAAGGTACTGTCACTGAGGTAATCGTGAACGAGTTGGGCTTTGTGACACAAGGAGGCAAGGTTCTTTGGGGAAAATATGTCCAGGTTATCAACCATCCTGAAAATGATGGATGCATCAATGCAGTCCTACTGGTCTGAAAGTACTTTTAAACAAGGAACTCCTTATAATTATTGAAGACTATGCAACAATCGGGAAAACTCCTTTACTGTGATGTTTCTTAATACTGTCTTACAGCCTACATGTCTGCAGTCATCAACTATTTATTCTATTGTAAAGAACATTAAAATCGCCTGTTTTTACAAAAAAAAATAAAAATAAAAAAATAAATGGACAGTGCACACGCTTGCTGAACAGATTACATAGATTTCCTCTGAACCTTTATTAAAAACATGAACTTTGTATGTGATTTGTATTTAAAATTAAACTACAACCTCACTTCTCCACAAAACATTTAAGTTTAAAAGCTTTTATGCATTAAATGCATAAAGAAATGCAAAAGCTCAAATACCACCCTGTTTTCCTGCTGATTAGAACAATTCTGGTACCTAAATGACCAACATTTCACAATGCAAAAAAAGTAGGTCTGAAACATAGATGAGAGATACAGACAAGAGACTGGAAAACAAGGTTGTATTCTTGTCTCTTTCATTTATTAATAAGCAAATGACCCTACAATTTAGTCGCTCTTGCCCTCAGTTCCTTTTTCTATTAATTAAAAACAATAACACCTGCCTAAGAAGTATAACTCAATGGATGGGAATAAGGATTTTTAATTTAGAATGAGTCCACACAGATAAATATCTGGGAGCAGCAAAATAACTTAAACTGATGAACAATGGCAGTTCCATGCATCCCTACCTGCCTTAGAAAAGACATTAGAGTTCCTTTTTCCACATTCAGTCACAGTTAGGACCTAACAATGGAAATGAAATGATAAAAAGCCACACCCAGTCCCTCAGTGTATTATACTTTCCTCCATTTTTGTATAAGTGATCAAGGCTTTACAACTTCACCCCCAAATAGAAATGCTTTCCAAATGTCAGTAATTATTAGATACTAGATTTGCTGAGCATTAAAATCATAACAGTTGTGTCCGATAGCTGTATCCTGGAAGTATTTAATATGCACTAAGGTGTATGGCCCTCTTACGTTGAAAGACTTAGATATGTATTCTAAACTAACCCCTGCCAAATCCCCTTCCTGGGCCCCAATATTCATCCTGAGTGGAAGATTTAGGTTCATTAAATATTTGAAAGAGTGGTTCAATTGAGCTGTTCAGGTCTCAATAAATCCCAAACTGTGAAATATAAAAAACAAATTTCACCAATAAAAACATTCAAATATTACCAAACAAGAATAAAACTCAGTATGAATGACTAATGTGCTCAAATTCATTTCTTTCATGCCTTTAAGTGGCTAGGATTAGCATAAAGAGCCTTCTCAGAGTGTAGGCAACAATAAAAACCGCAATAACTCATACTTTGTGGTGACTTTCATTTTTGAATCTGGATATTCTTTAATTTTCATAATAGCCTTGGGAGGTAAATATCATTATCCTCATTTCATAGATGAAATTGAGAGATCAGTAATTTGCCCACAGCTACACAGTAAGTGAACTATATGCTGATTTCAGTCTTGGGCATTGGTACTAAAATTACTTTATTCCCAAAATTTATATAGTTCAATGGCTAACACTTCTAGAGAAATAGCATTAAGGTAACAGCCAAGTTAAAAAATCCAGAAGTCAGAAACACAAAAACAACATGAAAGTATAAAGGAAAGAGTGGAAAATAACTTGATAGGCATTAAAAAATAATTTCAATGACTAATATTCTTTGATTGCTTATCACCTGTGAGGCACTGTTCTAAATGTTTTATGTGAATTAACTATGTAATCCTTATAGCCCCCAAATCGATGGTCAAAACTATGAGGTTATCCTTGATTTCATTGCCCTACACTCCATGTACGATCCAGCCACAAATCCTATAAACTCCAACTTCAAAATACGTCTAGAATTTGACCACCTCCCACCACTCGCCCTATTCTACCTTCAGGATCACTGCAGTGGCCTCGTAACTCACCTGTCTTTTCCTAATTGGGTCCTCTTCAATCTGTCCCCTAACCCAATAGCCAGAATTCTCTCTTTAAACCATAAATCAGATGGTGTCACCATTCTTCTCAAAACTTTCTCATGGTTTCTCATGTCCTACTTATAAATATGAGTCTTTGTAAAAGTACTAAAAGGCCTCATGCTCTGAACTCCACAGGCACTCAACCATGACTCCACTGTTCCAGCCCCACCAGCCTGGCTGCTTGTCCTGGGTCCTTCCATACGCTGCATTCCTCGCCCTTCTGAGGGGTCCTGTGCTAGCTGTGTCTTGTATGGAGAACTCTCCTTCTAGGTATCAGCATGACTTACTCCTTGCTTCAGATCTCCGCTCAAATATAATCAGTGAGGACTTCTCCCATCAGCTTATATAAAATAGCAACCGTCCCCAGTTAACTACCCTGAGCCAGTTTCAGTTTCATTTTTCCCGTAGAACCTGTCAGCATCTGAACATACACTTCATTTGTCTGTCTGGAATCTTTGGAGGGGTGGGGAGTCTATCTCCCACATGACAATTAAAGCTCCAGAGACAGAGATTTGTTGCCTGTCTTATACCCAGCTATAAGAGTATGTATTTGTCACATTTTAGGTATACTAGGTACTCAATATAAATATGTTGAACAAAAGAGTAAATTAACAATTCTGTGAGGAGGGTCCTATATTAGATCCCTTTTAAGAATGAAGAGGCAGAGGCAGAGGCAGAGAGGTATAGAGACAAAGTGACTTATTGTAAGTCACGAAGGTAGAGTGGGCAGAGCTGGACGAGAACCGTGCCATGTGGCTGCACAGTGCACGCTCCTCTTACTGAGCCACACTGCTCTCTGCACACATCCCAGTGACCTGAAAAGATCTATGCTACGACAACAGCGTGCTGGAGCAATGCTCCGTGCTCACTTATTTTCTACTTGTTACAAGGTTGCTTTAAAAAAAGATTCCATTAAACCTAATACTCAGATCTTTGTTTCTAAACACAGTTCCCATTAAGAAGAACTAGTTTCCGGAGACACAGCTGATAACAAGACTGAGATTGGGAGAGGAAAAAGTGGGTCACCCCGTGCCAGAAGGCAAGGTTATGTTGGGAAACTCATGAAGCTCTGTCCAAGGGTCATGTGCACTTAGTAGTTTTCATGTACAGGGCATCCTCTGCGCTTTCTTCAAATCAACTCTGCGTGTAGCAATGTGTCTGATACGCACTGATGCTATGAGACAGTCTTGCCCCAGTGAATTTACAGAAAAGGAAACTGAGATCATGGTAGGTATCACACATTGAATCTATGAGTCCACAATGCAGTGGTAATCAGGAAAGGATGGAAAGCAGTAAACAAAAGAAAGCGTGAAAGAGGAAGGAAAGAGGAGGTGGTAGGGGAGAAGAAAGAGGAAGAAAGAGGAGGAACAGGGGTTAGTGTGTAGGGACCAAGTGACATAGGAACAATAAAATAAACAAACATTTTGCCACACTTTTAATACTTCAGTCAAGATTCATCAGTAAGATAAAAAGTTGTTAGGAAACAGGATTATCACACATCCTTGAGACATCACTTCACTGCTGAATTATTAATGACAATGAGGAAAGGTAGCTTTCCAATGGAGAAATCAGACCACAGTAACTCTGTAATGACATGTGACATCACCAATAATGGGAGAGACTAGTATGACAGTTGTCCTAATGCAATACTCTGATAGATGTTCAACGTGAATCTAATCATGAGGAAATGATGAGACAAATTAAAGCTCAGAAATAGTTTTCAAAATACTACCTTGAACTCTTCCAGAATGTCAATGCTATTTAAAAAATAATTTAAGTGATAATGACGATTAAACGCAATGCATGATCCCTCCTTGGATCCTACATTAGATGAAAAATTAGCTATAAAGGACATTGTTAAACAAGTGAAGAACTCTGAATATACATTCTATTTTAGTTAAGAGTATAATATTTGCCACATTTTTCCCATTGCAAACTCTATGATTTTTATAGAGAGTGTCCTTTACTCCTAGAAGTGACATGCTTGAATATTTAGGGGTCTTGTGTTATCAGGTCTGCAACATCTCATCTGAGTTTGAAAAAAAAGTTTATATCTATAGCTAGCTAGCTCTCCACCTATTTGAGAAAAAAAAGAGGGAAAGTTAATGTGACAAAATATTAATAATCACTAACCTATGTAAAGATTTATTGGGAATTTATTCAACTTTTCTATCAATTGTTTTCAAAGACAGTAGTGGAAAAGCTATCTTTGGGGTTCCTGGACCCAATTCCAATGTGTGTATGTACAGAGGCTTCTCCACATCAACAAGCAATTCTCAGACACAGTGGACTGTCCTGCAATCCAACCCAATTCTGAACTAGAGATAGCATTAGGTTCCACAGGTTAAGTGTTCAGTCCTGCAAAACCACATCCCTGCCCCCACTTAAAATTCCAGTCGCAGTCCCAAGTTGTTACCTGTGCTTCTGACAAACTGACTACAGATTGGAGGTTCCCACAATCCCCTCCTTAAACTTTAGACACCAGTACAAGCTCAGGTTGTTTCCTGAATTTCTGACCAACTGGCTATAAATCAGAGGGCCTCACAACCTCCTCCTTGGGTTTAATTAATTTGCTAGAGCAGCTCACAGAACTCGAAGACACATTTTACATACTATATTACCAGTTAATCACAAAAGGATTGATTCAGGAACAGCCAGATGAAAGACGCACAGGACAGGCAGGGGAAAGGGCCGGGAGTTTCTGTTCCTCTCCTGACAACCCCACTTGCTCACGAATCTAGAAGTGCTCTGAACCCTATCCTGTGGGTTTTTATGGAGGCTTCATCAAATAGCCAGGGTTGATTAAATAACTGGCATTTCAAAACTGATTCACCCTCCACACTCTCTCCCCTTCCCAAAAGTCAGGTGTGGGACTTAAAGTTCCATCCTCGTCATCACATGGTTGGCTCTCCTGGCAACCAGCCCCTATCCTTTGGTGGGGTCCAAAAGTCACCTCATATTCCCCCCAAAATTAAAAATAAAACTACCATATGATCCACTACCATATAATTCCACTTCTACCATATAATTCCACTGCTGGGTATCTATTTCAAGAAAATGAAAACACTAATTCAAAAAGATTTTTTATATATCTATATCTATATCTATATCTATATCTATATCTATATCTATATCTATATCTATATCTATATCTATCCCTATGTTCACTGCAGCATTATTAACAATAGCCAAGATGGAAACAACCTAAGTATCCATCAATGGATGAAATGGATGAATGGATAAAGAGGTAGAGCATATATGCAATGGAATATTACTCAGACATAAAAAGGAATGAAATCTTGCCATTTGCAACAATATGGATGGACCTGGAGGATATTATGTTAAGTGAAATAAGACAGAGAAAGACAAATTCCACAAAATTTTATTTATATGTGAAATGTAAAAAATAAACAAAACCATATTCAGTGATATAGAGAATGCATTAGTGATTGACAGAGGGAAGGATAGGGAAGGAGGCAGATGAAGGAGATCAAAAGATACAATCTTCTAGATAGAAATAGCCCTGGCTGGTTTGGCTCAGCGGTTAAAGCAATGGCCTGTGGACCAAATGGTCTCGGGTTCGATTCCCGGTCAAGGGCATGTACCTGGGTTGCAAGTTCGATGCCCAGCCCCAGCCCTGGTTGGGGTCATGTGGGAGGCAGTCAATTGATGTGTCTCTCTCACATCAATGTTTCTCTTTCTTTCTCCCCTTCCCTCCCTTTCACTCTATCTAAGAATTAATAGAAAAATATCCTCAGGTGAGGATTAACAACAAAATAAAAATAAAATACAATGAAAAAAATCTTTTAAAAGTAAAAATAATTTGTTGTCCTAGGTCCATTTATGTTAATACATGAGTTTTCTGGCCCCCTGAAATTCTTCCATTATAATTCAAAATATGTAGCTTTTCTCTATTGATTACATCAAATTTTACATACAGAAATCACAATACAAAAAGTGTCAATAACAATGGTTAAACTGAAGGTAGAATTTGTGTCAAATCCTCATTTTTTCTACCCATTGGCATTCTAAATATTTCACGTTTGTGAATGGGGTCACAGATTTAAGTTCTAGGATAGACGACTTCCACAGAACACTAACTTTAGCTCTCAGAGCACATCATAGCTAGTGTTCACTTTAACTTAATGGACAAATTCAAAATTATAATCTCCATGCGCTACATGAAAAATATCTATTTAAGCCTAACATCCCCTCAATGGTACCAAAATTAATGGTAGTAAAAGTTCGTTTTGCAGTCATATTTTAATCTAAGTCAGCTTTATATGAGGTTAGTCATCACTAAAAAAAAAAAAAAATGCAAGTGTCTCTTTCTCTTCATGTGGCAGAGTCAACTAGCTACTCAACTTGGAAATGTCTCCTTTTGAGGGTACAAATTGTTGCTGTGAAGCACCTATCCTGTCTAGGACTATATTCCCCACAAGCCTTTCCTTCCACCCCACCCTTGTATCTTGGTGGGTCCATTTGACTGTTCTCTATGGAATGTGAGCAACCCCTTCCAGGATGAAATAAGTATCAGATACACAATCCTCCTCCAGCTGGCTCTGTTCTTTGAGCCGCTGAACGTTGTCAATGCAGCAGTGGAATCTGAGGGGACCCTCGAGAGCTAAGGAGCAACCAGAGGGGGAAAGGACATATGGGCCCACACTGAGGGAAAGCCACCCAATAAACATCCATTTGACTTTATGAGAGCAAAAGACACATTTTTGTTATGTTAAATTAAGTTTTTGAGATTTGCCTTTGTTACCACATGCATGTATTGTTAAGTTCACTATTACATGTAGAAATCAATTGAGAGAAAACTTCCCTGAGAAGCACTACCTACCTATGCTTGCTTAGGTCTCCCTACTAGATTTGCTTCCTAAAGCCAAGTCTTCCCTGTCCATAATACTCATCATATTTAATGAGATTTTGTTTATATGTACCCTTTGCAGTAGACTGTAAGTTTCATGCTATTTTTTTTTTTCCTGAGCTGTAGTTCCAACACCTAGCTTAGTGCTTGACACACATAGGCATATAATAACTATCTCAGGAACTAATGAGTGACTGTTATTTAAAGTAACATTTCTGTCTACTTGAGAATAGAAAGAATAGGAGAAAATAATCAGTAGTCTGATGGTTAGGATAATTTCTGTTTCTAGGAAAGCAGTGTCATATCTAGGGTCATTTCATAGCACTTTTAAGCTACCCAGTAATATTTTTACATATACACATGCACACACACACACACACACACACACACACACACACACACACTACAAATCAGCTCAAGATTATAGGGATAACTTAGAGATATTGCAGGTTCAGTTCCAGACCGCCACAATAAAGTGAGTCTAACCCTTTGTTGGTAGAGGGTCTTGCCTTCAATATGTAAAAATCACAACATCTGTGAGGTGCAGTAAAGCGAAGCACAATAAAACCGGGTATGCCTGTATCTCTCTTCTCCCAGTTCAACCCAGTGAATAATAAGGCTCGCCTTCTATAAGTAACATCCATTATTTCTCATAATTGACTGGCTCTTATTTCTTATAAAAAATAATAAAATTCTAAGAAAGAAAATTTGATGATCATAGCTAATATGTTTTGACCCCTAAAGCTAATATATGTACCAGATTGGGTGTCCAAACTAAGTTTGGGAAAGGGTAGCTTTCAGAGCAGAAAAGTTTTTGGTGTAAGTTGTGGAGGAAATCCTCCACTTTAATCGTTTGGGAAAGGACATTTGTTATAGGATATAAAATGGCTTACAGAACCCCTGGGGGGGAGCCAAGAAGCAGATCCTAGGCTAGGCTTTCAAAACTACTTATTGCCTTATACTTGAGCACCAAAGGAACTGCTGCCCCTTTTACTATCAAGAACCCCAATGCTGAGGGTTAGAACTGCCAGCTCCCATACTATTTTGTCTCTGTCACCATGTATACCAGCAGAATGATGATGGCCTTATTCCCTCACCTTTCTCCCCATAACTCAACTCTAAATTCAAGTCTCACCCAAACCCATCTGATTAACATAATCTAAAACACAAACAGAAATCATGTTGACATTTGCCTGGGTAATGTACCTTTTAGTCTTCCAATCTTTGTATTATAGGAAGGCTCACTAGAAAAAGGTTGCCATAGACACTGAGCTAAACAACCCAAGCTATTACAGACAATTTGACTGGTCTGTTTTACAATGACTTTAGAAAAATCCAGAGCCCTCCTCCTTCCAGCTGCTCCTCCCAGATTCTAGCCCTTCTTCAATCACTTTCTTTTCTAGGTATTCATTCTCCCAAGATTACAACCAATCTCCCTGACAGTTCATTGTAAGTTTGCCCTTCCTTGACAAAATTTCACCAGCCACATGTGAAACAGATGCCTTAATAGCTTAAAAAATTTCCATCCCTGCCTGGCCAGTGCAGCTCAGTGGTTGAGCATCGACCCATGCACCAAGAGGTTGCCGGTTTGATTCCTAGTCAAGGCACATGCCCAGGTTGTGGGCCCAATCCCCAGTGGGGGGCATGTAGGAGGCGGTCAATTGATGTTCTCTCTCATCGATGTTTCTATCTCTCACTCCCTTTCCCTTCCTCTCTCTCTAAAATCAATAAAGAAAAAATAAAATAAAATAAAAAACATCCAGCCCTAAGGACCAGAAATATTACCAGTTTCCTTACAACTATTCCTCATGCATCTCAGTCACCACTAGAAATCCAGTCTTCCAGATTATCCATCATTAAAACATCCATTCTTATATTCAAGAGCCCTCCAGCCCTTCCCTCACAGGCCTCATTAATATTCCCTTTAAAACTTGCTCTCTGATATGCCAACTTTTCTCTAAAACTCAGTCAACTTATATTTGTTATCTGACTCCTCTGTCTTCGGTCTTCTCCTGCCACCTTCTTAAGAAGAGGCTGTTTTTCCCCTCCCAACCATCAAAGTAGAAGAGGTAAGAAAACCACATAAGTAGAGTAAGTGACTGTCCTCTTTGCATCTCCTTGATATTTTTGAACTCTCTCCTCCCTCTTTCAAAACCCCAGCTCCTTTGAAATGCATGTCATCAGACTTCCCTAGTCCATATCCTTCCTAATTGTCTTCATCCTCTGACATTCTCAACATATCCCTCAGTCCCTGATGCTTTTGGTTCCCAGTTTACCATCTCCCAATTCACAATTGATGCTCTCATCATTCTTAGCTACATTAAAAAATCGAGAATATGATCTAACACTGCGGCCTCTCATGGCCTTGATATCCTTTGGTTCAATGATCCTCTGGCCACCTTACATTAATCACCCATGCACATGGTTATACAACAAACCCTGTCCTTATTGATAACTGTGCTCCTAACTATCACAGCTAATCCTTCCAAGTCACTTGTTCTAAAATTCCAACTATTTTCTGATATCACTGAGGCCTCCTCTCTACCCCATCAGATTTTCACTATTTATCACCTCCTTCAGATTTTCATATCCCTCTTGCTCAGCCAAGATTCAACAGTTCAACAGTATTATTTGCCTGCACTTACCCTGACTTTCTTTGAGACTGTGTATTTGTTGCATAAATTCAACCCAACAGACACATGCAAAAGAATGGGACTGGGCCACTAACTTACATCATACACAAAAACTATCTTAAATGGATTAATTATTTGAATGCAAAACTCCTACAAGAAAACAAATGCAGCCCTGGTCGGTTTGGCTCAGTGGTTAGAGTGTCAGCTCACGGACCAGTGAGTCACAGGTTCGATTCCTGTCAAGGGCATGTACCTCGGTTGCAGTTCAACCCTGGCCCTGGCCGGGGTCATGTGGGAGGCAATTAGTCGATGTGTCCCTCTCACATCCATGTTTCTCTCTCTCTCTCCCACTCTCCCTGATGATAAATAGAAAAATATCCTTGGATGAGGATTAAAAAAAAAAAAAAAAGAAAGAAAACATATGCAATAAACTCCCTGACATCATTCTTGGCAATGAATTTTTGGATTTGACACCAAATGCAAAGGCAATAAAAGAAAAACAAGTGGGACTACATCAAAATAAAAAGCTGCTGCATAGCCCAGCCGGTGTGGCTCAGTGGTTGAGCGTCGACCCATGCACCAAGAGGTCGCCGGTTCGATCCCCAGTCAGGGAACATGGCCAGGTTGTGGGCTAAATCCTCAGTGGAGGTCATGAAGGAGGCAGCCAACAATGTTCTCTCTCATCCATGTTTCTTTCTCTCTCTCCCTCTCCCTTCCTTTCTCTCTAAAATAAATAAAGGAACAATTTTTTTTTAAAGCTTCAGCATAACAAAGGAAATCATCAGCAAAATGAAAAGCAACCTACCAAATGGGAAAAATATTTGCAAATCATATATCTGATAAGGACTTAATACCAAAAATTTACAAAGAACTCATACAACTTAATAGCAAAATAATTGAATTAAAAATGGCCACAGAATCTGAATAGGCACATCTTCAAAGAAGACATACAGATGGGCAAGAGACACTTGAAAAGATGCTCAACATCACTAATTGTCAGGGAACTGGAAATCAAAACCACAATGAAATATCACCTTAAACCTGCTGGAATGGCTACTATAAAAAAGACAAGAAATAACAAGTGTTGGAGAGGATGTGGAGGCAAGGTAACCTTTGTGGAATTGTAAATTGGTGTAGCCACTATTAAAAACAGTATGGAGGTCCCTTAAAAAATTCAAAATAGAATTACCACAAAATCTAGTAATTCCAATGCTGGGTGTTTATCCAAAGTATACAAAATTAGAATCTAGAAATGATATCTGAACTCCCATGTTCACTATAGAATTATTTACAATAGGCAAATGCAAGCAACCTAAGTGTCCATCAGTAGATAAATGGATAAAGAAAATGAAATAAAACACACACACACACACACACACACACACACACACACACACACACACACATACAGGCTGGGGCAAAAATTGGTTTACAGTTAGTTGTTCTAATAAATAATAATACAATAATAAACTCAGTGTTTTGCGTACTCACAACTGTAAACCTACTCTTGCCCCACCCTGTGCACACCTGTGTGTGTGTCTTAATATTTTTTCTTTATTGATTTTAGAGAGAGAGGCAGTGAGAGAGAGAAACATCGATGAGAGAGAACATCAATTGACTGCCTCCTGCATGTTCCCCACTGGGGATCAGGCTCAGAACCTGGACGTGTGCCCTGACCAGGAATCAAACCAGCGACCTCTTGGTGCATGGGTCAATGCTCAACCACTGAGCCACACCGGCCAGGATATACATATACATATACATATACATATACATATACACATATACATGTATATGTATATGTATATATGTATATATGTATATATGTATATATGTATATATGTATATATATATGTATAGCTCAGCTAAAAAAAGGAATAAAATCTTGCCATTTGTGATAGCATGGATGGACCTTACCGGAATTATGCTGAGAAAGATAAGTGAGATGGATAAAGATAAATACTGTATGACCTCACTTATAAGTAGAATCTTAAGAAACAAAACAACAAAGGGAGCTCATAGGTATAGACAACAGATTGGTGGTTGCTTGAGGTAGGGTGTGGGGGTTGGTAAATGGGTAAAGGGAATCAAAAGGTATAAATTCTCAGTTATAAAATGAATGAGTCATAGGGAAGTAACATACAGCATGATGACTATAGTTAATAACATTGTGTTGCATATTTGAATGTAGCTAGGAGAATGGATCTTGAAAGTCCTCATTGCCAGAAAAAAAAATTGTTCATATGTATGGCAACAGATGTTAACTGGACTTATTGTGGTGATCATTTTGCAATATATACAAATATCAAATCATTACATTATACATCTAAAACTAATATAATCTTATGTAAGTTATACCTCAATAATCAAAGAAAAAACTGAACCCAGCAGCTGAACATTACTGGTTCACTCAGCAGTACCAATCACAAGTTTATGACAACACAGCTCAAGGAATCCTTTCACCGTGCCAGACTGTCCTGATCCTACTCCACTTTCCCAGTCAATTCACTTACCCCTCTTCACAGAGACTATTTCACAATGCCTTCTGTTCCTCAAGTTTCCTAGACCTTTTTATCCCATCATCCTCAGCTGATGACATCACATCACATAAAAAGAATAAATGCAATAAAATAATTATATCATTTACTAATAATTCTTTCAATTCACTCACATCTGTATCTCCATAATCTGCCTTCCATCAAGTGACAATGGAAGACATGCGTCTACTTCTGTCTAAGGCTGACCTCTCCATCCACGTCCTGGATCCCATCTCCTCTGGAGTACTCAAGGAATTACTTCCTGAAGTACCTCTCTCTCCTCTCTCTCTCTCTCTCTCTCTCTCTCTCTCTCTCTCTCTCTCTCTCTCTCTCTCTCTCTCTCTCTCCTGCATTATCAGTTCCTCCTTTACTGAATAATTCAACAAACCAACTAATATCACCTAATTTAAGCAACATCTACAAACACACACCCATAAGCATAAATTCTCTAGAATCACATATGCTTCCAGTGGATTCTCATTTCCCTACTGTAGTAAAATTCATCCAAGGTGTCTACCATGTTTGTATCTATTTCTTTTTTTTTAGTAGGGGGTGGGGTGGGTGGTAATCATTAAATTGTACACAAATAGTACTTTAATTGCCATCAGACCAATTAAATTGGTATTTTTTGGTGTCATGACTGAGAACTAACCTTTCCTTTCCTATAACATAACTCATGGATGTTGGACACACTTTACATGGGACTAGAAGGCTCCCCATGGAGAAGAGATGGACCCACTTGTGGGACACATCTCACTTGGAAACCCTTTCTTTCAAATCTTGTAACTAGAGCAAAAGAATGTGGCTGTGCTTTTAAGATGTTTGGAATCCCGAAGTAACAGAGAAACGGTCACTAACCTATACTTCAATGAGAAAAGGTAGATTTTGTTGGAAAGGACAAATGATTATATGTAATTATGTCTGATTTATAGTGTACCATGTATCCATGATACTACTGTGTGGTATAATACAGAAATCATAGGTACATTTCATCCTGTAGAAGCTAATAAAATGTATGATTTTAAAGGGGTAGCTGATCAAATGTATTGTGAAACTAAATTAAAACTCACAATATTATCTTTATAGAGGAGAAATGTCCTGATGAATGATAATTAGTATTCTCACTTACTCAATAGACATGGTTAAAATGCAGATACCTGTTAAGTCAGGGAGATAAAAAAACTAAAAGTTAGTCTAAAATACGAGATAGTTTGTGCTATTCTATGAAATATTATCTAGGTGCCTATTTAAGTTGATACCAATCCCTTATTAATTATTAAGGATTATTGGAATTTGGTGCATTTTGATTGTCTATGTGATTATATAATATATTTTTTTTTTCTTTACATTCATTCATCAGTTGATAGACATTTGGACTATTTCTAATTTGGGGCTTTTTATGATATAGATATTCTTACACAAATGGGTGTGGAAAAGTATTTTAATGTAGTTTTGATGTGCCTTTTCCTAATGACTACATGTTTTTATTGGGCTTTTTTTTTTCTTTTTATTGTAATTAGAGTCAAATTTATCAGTATTTTTTATGTCTTGATTTAACAAAATGTCCCCTCAAAAAAGGCATAATGATATGATGATATAATCTTTTCTAGGAATCTTTTAATACTTTTTAATGTCATTTTTTTTCTGTTTACCTTCTGACCCTCTTCTGTCTATATCTATTTCTTCACCTTCCATTTTTTCATTAAATGTACTCAAACAGTACTTGAATTACCATCAGTCCAATGAAATGTCTTTTAAAAAAAATACTTTTTCTTTATTGATTTTAGAGAGAGGAAGGGAGAGAGAGAGAGAGAAATATCAATGATCACAAGAACATCGATTGGCCGCCTCCTGCATGCCCCACACTGGGGATCAGGCCCACAACCTGGGCACGTGCCCTGACTGGGAATGGAACCAGCGACCTCATGGGTTGATGCTCAACCACTGAGTCACAACAGCCAGGCCAATTAAATGGCTTTTTATGAGAAAACCAAAAGCTTAAATTTTGCTGAAGCAAAATGTTCTCATTGTATTCAATCCTTCAGTATCATTTGACACAATAGATTATTCCTTCTTCCTGAAAATGTGTTTAGGTTCCTCAGACTCTATACTGTTGAGTTTCTTTTACTTTGTGAACTACTATTTTTTACTAGGACCTCCATGTCCTCCAAACATGAACAATCTATCACTCAGTCCTGGAGTCCCTTCTCTTCCCTTCTTGTCCTCAACCAGAGTAACCTTGTCTAGCTCCCCACAGCTTCAAGTGCCAAGTATACACAGTGCTGAAAACTGTCAAACTTACGTCTTGTCTAGAGGGAACTTTCCCCTGAAAATAAGACTTATATCTAATAACTTATCATCTTCTCCATTTCAGATTTCCCTTGACAAAAGAGAACTTGTTTTTCCTGCAAATATACTCCCCCCTAAAATTACCCAGTAAATGATACCACCTTTCACACAGTAGCAGAAACAAACAAAAATGTTGAGTCATCTTGAACTATTTGTGTCTTGTTACACTACACACCCAATCCACCTGTCACTCCTGTCAGCTATATCTCCAAACTATTTCCCAGATTTCTAGACTTCCACCCTTTTCCTCCTTTTTCCTCTCCTCCAAGAAAAAAGTAATCTGTCTTAAGTGTTTATGAAGCCAAACTACTCTCCTGCCTCAAATCTTCAAAGGAATACAATTATACTTAAAATCTAAACTTTTTACTGCAATCCCCAAATCTCCCTATAATCTGAAGCCTTCTCTCTCTGAACACAATCCTTCCCTCCACTTTCTTTGTTCACTCCATCTTAGTCACAATCACCTACTTCTGCCCTTGAAACTCATGAAGGTCATTTCATTCAAAGGGAGTTTGCTCATGCTGTTCCTCTGCTCAGAGAGCCCGTCTGATCACTGAGGTCATAACTCAAACGTCATTTCAGCAGAGCCCTTCCCTGACCACAGTAGACACCAGCCTCTGTCACTCCCTACCACATTTTCCTATTTTATTCTCTCCTGGTAGCATATAAAATTCCCAGACTTATTTTATTTATTGGCTTGGACATTGATTTACTCTCTTCCCCATTTGATACTCTCTTCCCCATTTGAGTGTTAACTCTCTGAAAACAGGGGCTCCATTTCTTCCGCTTATTGTTATCAAAAGTAAACAGAATGATGCCTGGCCCACTATGTAATTACTTGTTAACTGGCTCTTTGGTTTAACAATAATTACATATCATAAAACCTAAGAAGTCTTTCTCCAGAATCTGTACTTACTTTTACACTTTTGCACCTCTCAGAATATCACAGTAATGACTAATTTTGTAAATGTGCTACTGAAATATGACATGAAAAAAGTGTCAATCTCCCTTTTTCAGAGAATTTACACCATTTTTATCTTTTTCTGCACAGTTCTTAATTGAATACATTAACAAAACAATTAGAACAGTATTAAAGATCCATTCATTCATTTATACAGCCAGTCATTCCTTCCGTCAATTTAGTTATATTCCCCCAAAATCCATGTTAAAGTTCTAATCCTTGGTACCTCAGAATGTGAGTTGGGGACAGAGTCAGTAAAAAGATAATTAAATTAAAATGAGGCTATCAGAGTGGGCCTTAATCAAATATGACTAGTGTCCTTATCAGAAGAGGAGAGTAGGACATGAACACATGTGTGAAGATGTTGAGAGGAGAATACATCTACCTACAAGCCAAGGAGAGAGGCCTGAGAGGAAACCCTGAATTCTAGCCTCCAGAATTGTGACAAAATATATTTCTGTTGTTCAAGACACCAAGTCTGTGGTACTTTGTTATGGCACCTCTAGCAAACTAATTGACAGCTAAGAATAGCAACCAGCTAATACAGTATGCTTTGCTTAGTAGTAATTGTGGCTCAATTACATTTTTTTTTTAAATTAACTACTTTACAACAAAAATGTTAAGCTTCACACACCTTAGTACTTGGATATTTGTTTTTATTCACTCTAAAACATAGTGTATTCTAGCACCATTTCCCAGGCTGATTGGATACATACCTTCATGGAGAAATTAAAGAATCATGAGGTGAATTGCCTGTACTACGCCCACCTGCTAGAAGATGTGGAAGACTAATACATCTTTTCTTTTTCTATTTCAATTTCTTTGTGTGAGTATAAATGTCAAAATTTAATCTTGTTCTTCCAATTATCGTTTTGTATTACAGCTGGCTGATTGTCATTTAAAGAATCTTTTCAGCTTATGTCACAGATTTTCTTAGGGAATGTCTCAAAAGCACAACTGAAGAGTGCTCTACTCTCGAGACTTAGTCTTTGCCACAGAAAACCCAATAGTTAGAGCTAGAGAGTAACTATCTTGTCAGCTGAGTGACTCTGCATTATTGTAGCATAACCTGAACACTCATTAAAAGTTTCCACTAAGAAAGCTCAAATTGGTTGTGGTGGTTGAGGATTTATGAGAGTGTCATGATAGCAAATAATTTGCACGATTTACTCTCTTTCCATGAGCTGAGCACAGAATGCATCTGCTGTCCTCATGTTAAATAAATGAGACATTGTTTATATACAGTCTTATCTTTTTCCAAGTGCAAGTTAATATATGCTTATTTTATGTATAAAAAGTATAAAGAAAAAAATGAAAATAACTTGTAGGTTCAGTATCTCTTTGTAAAATTTTGGTGTATATCCTTCCAGTCACTAAATATTAAAATTTTATCTCCTGCCTAGCTAGTGTGGCTCAGTGGTTGAGCATCAACCCATGCACCAAGAGGTCGTCGGTTTGATTCCCAGTCAGGGCACATGCCCAGGTTGTGGGCCCAATCTCCCATGGAGGGCATGCAGGAGGTGGCCAATCAATGTTCTTTCTCATAGACGTTTCTATCTCTCTCTCCTCTCCCTTCCTCTCTCTCTAAAAGCAACAAAGAAAAAAAAATTAAAATTATATCTCCTTTCTCTCTGTCCATCTCTTTTTTTAAATGAAATTGTATTATATGAGTAGCCTATAATATTCACTTAAAAGTATATTATGAATATCTTGATTTAAGTATTTGATGGAGGTACCATATTCTAATGTGTGTATGTGTGTGTGTGTGTGTACAGCAATGTACTTTAACTTAACTATAAAATTTTTAATGTTTTCCTGGTTTTGTTTTAAAAGTCTTCTTCTGAAAATCCATATATATGTAAGTTTTTAATTATTTCCTAAGAGATATTTCCCAGTGTGGATTTTCTGGACTAAAAGGTCTGTTAATCTTCAAATTATATATGTACTATCAGGTTGCACTTTGAAAGGTCCTATCATTTAACCTCCAACAGAGTTCACAGGTTTGCACAACTGGGTCACATTTTTAACTACTAATACATTTGGTTATGTCATCACTTTAATTTACTTTGAGCATTTTACCTATTGTAAGTCACCTAATCATCACTGGTCATATTTCAATTTATATCTTGGGTATATTAAAACTCTGTCACTAATTTACATTGCAAATCTTTTTATAGCATATCATTTATTAACTTTTTTGTTTCTTTTTATTAAAAAAAAAGTTTACATTGTGAAATCTTTTGTATTTTTCCTAATGATTCTTGCTTTTGAGTGCTACAAAAGTAAAATTTATTCACTTTATTTTATTCTAGTATTTTAATAACTAAATACTTAATATTTGGGAGTTGATTTTGATCTATGGTGATGAGGAAATACCTTCAGCATATTTTACAAATTTAAAATTATATCAGTATTATTTGCTAAATAATCTATTTTTTCTCAATATTGTAAAAATTTTAGCTTCAAAAGTAAATTATAATATTTACTTTGGCTTATTTCTCTAATAATATTTTAGTCCCATTAAATTCCTTGTCAATCATTTTACCAATATTTTAATTACATGTTAGAAGTTGACACAAGTTTTATTATTCTTCATGATAATTTTCCTTATTCTTTCAATGTAAAGGTTTATTATTCAAATAAAATCGAGCATTATTTGGTCATGTTTCCCCCCAGAAAGGATATCATTTTATAAGGAGTAGGAGCTACATGGATTCTAATAAATGCATAAAATATTTGGGGAGAAATGACATCTTTACAATATTGAGACATCTCAACCAAGGGATTAATGCCATTTATTTACCTCTTATAAAATTTATCTCATGAAGTCTTATAGTTTTATTTATATTTTAAATATCACAAATACAATTTTTTTGTCACCATTAAAAATCTGAATTTTAAACAGATTGTTGGACTTGGCTCACATCCATGAGCCTGTTAAAATTTAGCCCCTGTCTCATCCCCAGTAGCTTTTCCAGAACTGTTACCTTCACCAGGAAGCTCCATGAGTTTTCCCAATTCAAACTTGGGGTTCTTCAGCATTTTGACTTTACTAACAAAGATATCATGGAGTGGATAAACAGATTGGCAAGCCTTTTCTATGTCTTTATATCTAGAATCAATTTATTGACCACTTCTTTCAAGTCATTTGTCTACATCTCTCAGATCACGATTCCATCATCATCTTCTGGATTTGGAGGACCTGTTGATGCTGAGCATAAGAGGTCTTCCAAATTTGATTGTTGCTTTTTTTTTTTTAAATAAAACCGACAGAAAATAGATGAATCAAATACCATCAGTAGTCCTGACACCAACAGAAGCTTCAGTCATGCTCTGCAATTTTTGACCATGGAGCACATTTTGTCATGAGTAAGACCTGTGCCATGGAAATTAGTCAGCATTTTTTGTCCTGAACATCCTCAGTAATTAGCTTGAATTTTCTAAATGAAACTTCATCATTTTGTAGACAGCTAGCCTCACTTCAAAAACATGACCCTTGAGACCACCGGATGTGATTTTGTTTCTTTAAGTTTTTACGACTAGTGTGTTTCCAATATTTCTTATATTGAACATAGCTAGTGTTTTGACATCACATCAATCTTTCTTAGAAAATGGATCAACCACTTTCCTGTTGGCTCCCTTTCTGTCACTTTTCATAAGGCACTTGTCCTTGCTGACCACCTTGGTGCTGCCCGGAGAGCCAAAAGGCAAAGTCTTACAGTTTTATTTATCTAGTTCTTGTACATCTCATTAAGCTTATCCTTGAATATAGTATGCTTCTGTTACTGTTTGACAACGCAAGTATGTTATTTCCAACTGCTAATTTTTAAAAGTAATCTACTTCATTATATATATTTATATTATAATGTCATTAATGAACTCCAGTATTCCTGATAGTTTACTGATTTAGAAATTTTCTGGATTAAGAAAATAACCTACAAATAATAATAAACATAACTCTTCATTTCTAACATCTATTTTTTCCCAAATATTCCAAGAACAACATTAAACAACAATGGTAATTTCCATTCCAGGACCTTGTTAAATAGTATTGATACTAAAAATAATTATTGTATTGGTCAATTGTAATAATAATGGATTTGCTGATTCTCCACTAAGCATGTTACTAATGTAGCTTGTACATTACCTTCAAAAGTGTACTCATATTTCTTAAAAGATGAAAGATATAGAAAGCTACAGATGTAGATGTTAATATGGGTTTACATAGCAAAATATTATCTGAAATTACTAAACTGCACAATTCTTGTTAGTAATTACTCTTACTAGTTATTATTGTATCCACTCTATTTGCCTACATAATTGTTACTCTTCTTGAATTACCTGAGTCCAGATATTGCTCCTCCTGATACTTAAAGTTGGTCATCACTCTTCCTACCACCCCTGTTCACTCCTCTCAGTTTATTCCCAATTGATAATCTCATCCATCCAATCACTACACGAATTTCTCCGAATAAGCCCAGATCTTTTGGTCCAGATTTGGCTTCTCTTATTACTTCTGTTTTAAATTTTGAATCCCTGTTTTACCCTACTTGCACTTCAAAAGCAACATTACAAATCTATTGGACAGACTCATCCTCTTCCTGACAAGCCACATCATTCAGACTTGGTGAGTCAGGGTTCAAAGAAAGTAGTGGTCAATTCATGAAATAATCTTTGAGCTAAGGTTTAGGTGTATATATGGATGTATACTGATAAAAGCATAGTATGAATATTTACCCTTCAAAAAGCTTTCACCAACCTCACCTGTCCAGTTATTTCTCCTACTTCATCAGATTCCTGGGAAACCAAAGGACTCCTTGCTGTTCTCTGAGGACTCTTATCCATTCACTATGCAAAGATGGGGACCATACAGGCTCTGCCTTGAACCAACTCCACCCAGACTTCAAGGCTCTCAGGAAGCCTCTCACTTGTACTTGCCCACCAGAAGATGGCACCAGAAATTGTCTTGGGGCCCATAGTCAGTCTCCAAGATGCTTTGTGAGGAAAGAGATGCCCTGAATAGCAGTGAGCACTGACTTACACAGCACAGTTGCTCAATAAATATTCACTAAATTTTCTAAGAAATTTGAGGATACACTAACATAAAAGAAAAAATCAAAGTTATCCCGAAGTAAAATGAGGCTGCAAGCTCATTGGGCATAATTAGTCAGCAGACTTCTTGTATTACATTCACATCACCAAAATAGTATTACAGGAGGAAGTGATCGTAACAAAGGGGATATAAAAAGAGAGTTTGTGTCCCCCGAGACGTCTGCCTTGTCTGGGGAGCAGCATTTCTTCTTCCCCTTTGAATACCTTCGCCAGGTACACCGAAGCAATGCTTGCTCTAGTCCAGCAACAGACAAGATGGTCTCAGGGGCTGAAATTATTTTTACAGGGATAGAGAGAAATTTATTAGCTAAGACTTAAAAATATCAAGTAAAACAAAGACAAACATACATGATGAAGGAAACATGACAAAAAACATCCAACCAACAGGAAAGGGGATAAAATATTTTCAGATTTTGAGTTGACTACAAACTTGACTTCAGTGATGATACTCAAAACGTAATGTGTAACTGCCTCGATACAACTAGGAAACTTAGCCTGTTCAAAATGAATATGCACTGCTTCACCATAATAAGAAAAACAGAGCCATCGGAGGCAGAAGTGGAGGGGACGGGAAAGGGGAGGTTATGATTCTGCTTGACTCTGCTTCTCCAATCCACCAATCCACCAATCCACCAACGATACTGACTCAGTTTCTAGCGGAACATTAATGCACATGCTCAATACCCAGAGAACAGTGCAAATGATGAATCATAACATATGAGGAGATGAAATAACATAGGATGTTAGCTTCCAAAAGAAAAGACTTAAGCCTGGCCGGTGTGGCTCAGTGGTTGAGCATCGACCCACGCACCAAGAGGTCTCTGGTTCGATTCCCAGTCAGGACACATGCCCAGGTTGTGGGCCAGATCCCCAGTGCGGGGCATGCAGGAGGTGTTCTCTCTCATCGATATTTCTATCTCTCTCTCCCTCTCACTTCCTCTCTCTCTAAAATCAATAAAGGAAAAAAAATTAAAAAAAAAAAAGAAAAGACTTAAGAAATGGGTTACCTATACTTAAGTGCTTACATGGTTCTGATTTTAAAGAGACAGTCCTTTTCACTACATGCAACAAAGCATACACTCTTCTAACACATAGAAATAGCAAGATTGTTGTGTGAGACTTAAAATATGGGGGGGGGGGGACTTTTAATAAGCTCTCCAACAAAGTAATCATATAAAAATAACTGCTCATAGTCATTGAGGGTTTTCTTCCAGGCATTATGCTACCCTCTACATGCATCATCTCTTTTAATCCCCTCAACCTCTCTGTGAGGTAAGTATTATTACTAACTTCATTTTACAGTTGAAGAAACTGAAGCACAAAAAAGACTAAGCTCTCTGAGTTAGCAAAGGTGGAAGAGATAGACCCAGTTGGACTGAACCACAGCAAAAGCTCTTATCCATTACACTGTAGTTATCTTGCTGTGGTTATCCTGAAGGAACTAGATGGCTGTTTTTAGAAGACCATAAAAAAAGAAATCCTGCTTTAACTTGAACGGCCAAGATGATCCTTAAACTTTCTTCCCATCTCACTTTAAGATTCTCTGATCTTATGTTTTTCTGGAAGATAAACCTGTGTCTTTAGCAAAGATTCTCCCTGGATTCCAACATCCATCTGGTCTGGTCCTCAACATTTGGGAATTAAACTATCAAATAATACAATGACTGAAAGTTGGAGGAAGTAGGGAAAGGACTTAAAACATATGCTGAAAAACATCCTTATATATTTTGTTTAGGAAAATCCTTGTTCTCTATTTCATCACAGGGTTCAAAAGGTATCCTCCACTTTAACTTCAACCAATAACACACACATACACACAAAATGCTTACCCTATCCTGCTACAGTGTGTGCTATACGGTGCATCCTGTGTATACTAGGATATGTGTTATAAACTACACATTATATATATAAGTACCTTTTATAAAATATAATCTATGTTTTATAAATTATTATTCTATAGAAGCATTAAAAGAAGATTCAAAGAAACTATATGCCTTGTTACATACAGACTATTGAAAGCAGAACAAATGGTGTTCAGACTTTCTACTTCTCTAAAATAACAATACATTAAGAGATTCAACACCTGGAATCTGCCTGCATGCATATTGTAAATACGAATGATTTTAAGTGTGCTGGAAATCTGAAATTCACATGTGAAGTATGTGAAATATAAAATTTGTTGCAATTTTTTAGGATCTCAGAGCATATGTTAATTCTAAAACCCTTTCAGGATCTCAGAGTATATGTTAATTCTAAAACCCTCAAAATAAAGCAGCCAACTGAATACTATCAAAAACAAAACATCACCACTTTTTCATTTTCTTCTTTCTTTCTTTCTTTCTTTCTTTCTTTCTTTCTTTCTTTCTTTCTTTCTTTCTTTCTTTTTTTTAGAGAGAGAGGGAAAGAGATATAGAAACATCGATTAGAAAAAACATCAGATGGCCACCTCCTGCATGCCCCTCACTTGGGATCGGGCCCACAACCCAGGCATGTGCCCTGACCAGGAATCAAACCAGCAATCTCTTGGTGTACGGGTCGAAGCTCAACCACTGAGCCACATGGGGCGGGCCACTTTTTCATTTTCAACAGTGACTTTAGTCAGAAAGAATATTCTAATTACTTCTCATTTTAATTTTCCACATTAGTAATTTATTTTTATATCACCACATGTTATATAGGGCAATTTGCTAAACTGTGGTTTGCTACAGTGGTTTCAAGGAGGAAAAGATCAGCTTTGGTGTATTTGTGGAAGAATTCACTTTGACACTGACAGAGATTTGGAGGGGAAGTGTAGTATGCCTGGGGAAAGCTGGGCACAGGCACCGTGAGGAGACATGGTTTCCTGCATGTGGAAAGATGAGAACAGAGCAAGTAAATCAGAGTATTAAAGAACATATGGAAGCAACAATTAATTAGCTTAAGCAGAACAATGTGTGTGCAACGTGTGTGTGTCCCAGAGGGGAGGCAGAGACTGTGCCCTCGGAAGACAGTCTATAGAAAAATGTGAAATAACATTATTGAATTTGCCTTTTTTAGTGCATAGTGGGGAGCTCCTGAAGACAGAACCAGGACCTTGATTCAACGCAGTGATGCAAAAAAAGTTGACTTTAAAACATACTAGAATATTGTAAACTAACATACATAGTTGGGGGGAGGGGCAGTTGAGTGGGTTAGGGGAGGTATTTTAGTTTCAAAAATATCCCTGAAAGGAAATATATTCCAAAATATTTTTCTACTTCAATAACCTTACAGGATATTGAATCCATCAATCTATCCTTAATTGCAATAATATGTATTGAATATTCCATTGGCTTCAATTGTTTAGTTTTTGTTTGTTCAACTTCATTTACACAAAATGCTCTGAAAAATATAACATTAAGAATTATTTAAAATTCATATGGATACCTTTTCATCTTGTTTTATTTGGTGAAGAAATTACAAATCCATACAAGGATTCCTAAATTAGCACTAGATTTTGGTCCTGAATTTATAAATTAGTTAAGATTTACTTTTAATACTGCATTTAAGGTGATTGCCTCATACTGATTATGTAAGGCTCTTAATACACCTTTGTTACTTTTGCTAAAATTTCTGGTATAAATTGTGTAGTAACAGCATGCATGTATGACAAATCATTTGCATTTAAATGACTGATGGTTTAATCCAGCTAATTATGCTTCTCTAATATTTGTCTAGCTTTCAAAACACTGTGTTACGTACAGATCTGTATAATACAACAGAATATCTTCCTCAGCCTTTTACTTTGGAATTTAAGATATTAAAGAAAAGAAAGGAAAAGAAAAGAAAAGAAAAGACAGTTTATAAGCAGCCAGTGGGTGGGAGGCTATGAATCATGAAGCAAAAGATCTTTCTATCAATCCACAGTGGCAGTCATTATTTAATCCTAGTCATTGAGAACGCAGAAATGGGAGACGGAGCTAAATCCTTGCAATCTATGTCAGTTCTTTGTGATGCTCCATGTCTTTTGGCAGGGAGCCTGCTTTTACCTTAGAATGGAAGAAACTAAGTATCAATGAAGAAGCACCTGCCTCAGCCAGTAGCTTTGACGTACACCTTACCTGAATCTGCATAGTAACTTTCTTTCAAAGCTCTGTGAACTATTTATATATGCTGCCTCAGCTATTTCTCGAACATCCATTGAGCTAGATGAAGACTAATGTTATCACCTTTTTCCAAATGGAAAATGTGAAGTGCAAATAAATGATATGGTAAGTCTGAGAAAAACTAGAATTCAGGTTATAACACAAATAGCCTTGCTCTCCAGAATCTATTTTCTCTACATGTTTGGTAGCCAAATGTACTTTGTGGTAATGCAGATGATTCAGCGCACATATCTATTTCAACACATTGTTGGAGGACAAAAGTGGTGTAAGAGCTTTGGTGAGTAATCTGTGAACCCTTATTCTGAGTATAATGCTTGTGATGTTTTCCTAATGCTACAGACAGATTCAAATAGTAAGACATGGTCTTACATGTGTCTTTCGCAATAAAAATTAGTTTTGTGTCTCTATTAAGCTATAAATCAATAAATAGCAACACATGAAAAGAATCTATTGTCAGAAATAAAGCATGGTTTAGGGTCAATTTCAGTAACTTCAGGGTATTAGAGAAATGCACTTACAGTGATCAATATACATTTTTCTTGCTCAAGAGGCTTTTATGCTGATGTACTCATTTTCAACAAGGGAAAATATGTTGCACTATGAAAGCAAAGGGAAATTGCTTGATTTATGTGACTACAGAAATGTTTCAATCTTCAACTTCTGATGTTTCAGGGTAGTTCAATTATCCCACACCTTTCAAAATCTTTTAAATCTAAATTATAAAGCCATTATCAAACCACAAGGAACCACATGAATATCTGATTTGGGACACTACAGATCTGGTAATTATCACTCTGGCAATAGATTTGTGTAATTTAAAGAGCAATTTGATGTTGCGCTTCATGTTTTCTTCCCAAGCAAACTAAAAATATCTTTATAAAAATGTACAGAAAAGCCATTCCAAGCCAAAAGTACTGATGTTTACATGAAAAGAGAAAATGGCAATCTTAATTACTGAGGTATAGTATTTTGGAACATCAAAAAATATATTATCACAAAATAACTAAAATCTGTGATTAAAATTAACCAAAATATCACTCCTTCTAACCAATCAACAAGAAATTAAAAAAAAAAAAATAGTGCAAGTCATATTTCTTAATGATGGTGCAAGAGAAATATGAATTTATTTCTCCCGTCCATTTATTGAAAGCCACAATCAAGTGCATTCCTATTTCTCTAGGGTGTTCTTATATAATACTTTAATGTATAGTTAATATTTCATATGACCCATCCAATGTTCTTTCTACACTGTCAGAATAATGTTTTCAAATGCCCTCCAAAGAGCTCATCCTGTCTCCAGGAATGATCAAATATGTCTCAAATTACTGTGCTGAGGTTTTACATTAGGGGGGGAATATCTGCTCATTGTTCATGGAACTAGCACTTGAGAGTTTTTTAATTCTGTCTACGCAGCCATCCTATACCTTTGAAGAACAAAGTTCTTTGTGCCATTTCTTCAAATACTCATCCTTGAAATTCTAACAGCAGGGAATTCAGATACAGTTCCCAAGGCAATGCCCTGTGTATTCTACTTGGACCTGAGATTTCTCATCTTTTGCTGATATAAGCAACCAACGATAAAAATAGGTCATTTAGATAGAGAATCCTAGATGTGTGCAAGACAGAAGCTGCGAAATATGAGATAAAGGACAATGAAATCTGAGGAAGAAACTGCTTGGATAATCATTTAACTTGATACTATTTGTCTGTTATATACGGTAGATGCTGTACAAGAGCTTTTGATGCAAAGTTCAGACTTATCTAATTATAATACCCAAATACAGGTTAATCAGTGACTAGGGTATATACATTTAATAAAGAACAAAATGACCTACTTCGGAGAATGCTAAGGGCACTGGATTTTTCATGAGTGTTCCGCATGGCTCTGTCTCTTGTCCAATCCTTCCTGCATGTTCCTCCTTCACAGATGTAAACACAAGTAAAATGTGATGTAATAACGCCATGACAAAAACAATCAGAGGGCGGAAATATGTCAATTTGTGCAGCAAAAAGCACTGGCTTTCCTTTAGTGTATAACTGCACACAAATAGAGTGCTTTGATGTCCATTACTATCTTAAAATTTTGGATTTATCATCTGTTCTAACAATAACTTATTCCCACTTGGTTTGGCATTAAAAAAAAAAAAAAAGTGTGCCTTTATATTAAGAGCTGAAGGCAAAGGAAAAATGGTATTCCGATCTATCTCAGCCTGTAAGATTACATTGACAAAGCTCACTTGGAATGGCAGGGTCTTCAGAGTGACAGTTACATGTTTTCACCTGTGACATTTCCATTAGCTGGGTTTACTCTTCACCTCTGCTCCCAGTCCCACAGCACTCCCAGGATACGGTCCATGTGGCCGTTTTTATTATGGCTGTAGTTATCTGTTAGCAATTTCTTGATACAGTAACCAGAATTAGACATTACCCTGTATTTGTTCAGTCTTCCTACATTTTTCAAGTTCAATTCTACCTAAAAAGTCATATATTTGTCCTCACATCAACCCTGCAAGTAGGTGTGCCAAGTTTCATTATGATTATTTTATAAATGAAAAAAAAAAAAAAAAAAAAAAAAAAACAGGACAGGGAAGGTTAAATTATATATTTTAAGTTGTACAAGTTAATATGAGAAACAAAGAAAGAATCCAGCTCCCCAGTTCCCAGGAGAATACCCTTTCTTCAGAGGGCACCCGCCCACTCCTGCAGAATAAGACAAGTGGATCTGGCTTCCCGAGCTTCTCCTTCCTCAATTATTAACAATGTAGGAGAAAATATAAGACTGCATCACACTGTTTGCTAAATGAACAAGAGACAATGTATTCCCTGGGCCTGTGATATCCACAGTAGACTACAGGCTGGTCTATAAAAAGCATTTACCAGAACACCCCTACTTTGCAGGCCAAGACTGTCTTATTTACTTTGCATTCCCAGTGCCCAGCAAAATACCTAGTCCTAAGAGGAACATAATGGATTCTACTTGTTGAACGAATGGTTTGTGTGCTCTATCTTTAAGGGAAAAAATATAATTTTATTATTTCAACAGAGGCAAAATAATACTAGGAGTCAGATGGCTCTAGGTCCATTTCTGTCCCTTTTCAAGTATGTTTTATTGAAGAAATTTCTTATCTGTACTGTAAAGACAATGATACCAACCTTTCTACCTCACAGCATTTCTGTAAACAACCTGAAAGAATGCTTTCTAAGAAGTACAGAGACGCACAAATATAGATTAATAACATGTTGTCTGTACTTGAAATACCACATCTATTTTATTCCTGATGATGTAGTTTCGGAAGCATGTTTCAGAGGTTCTAATAAAAATATATACGTTAGCATATTTAAATATCATTACTTCTAAGCTTTATAAAATTTATATTGATATGTGCTTATATAACATCATATAATTTAGTTTATGTTATAAAAACTACAGCTCTTACATAATTTAGGTTGTCCTTAATATTAAAACTGACTGCTAAAAATTGAGATTAGTTGGAATTCCTTTTTAAGAACTAGGATCTTCCTCTCATGGAATATGAATTTCAGTGAGGATAACTGATTTACAACTCTACAAGAACTGAAAACTTAAAGTTGGTAAGTCAGATATTTTAAAATGTCCTTTTCTCATTTAGCAAAATAAAGCAATTATAATATTATATAAAATGTTCAGAGTATATTATTTCTTCATTAAATGGCTCTTATTATTCAATCCATCAAACACATATTTAAGCCCAACTGGTGTGGCTCAGTGGCTGAGCATCGACCCATATACCAAGAGGTCGCTGGTTCGATTCCCAGTCAGGGCACATGCCCAGTTTGTGGGCCTAATCCCCAGTGGGGGGCATGCAGAAGGTGGCCAATTGATGTTCCCTCTCATCGATATTTCTATCTCTTATTCCCTCTCCTTTCCTCTCTCTCCAAATTCAATAAAGAAAAAACTATATAAAAAAGAAAAAATTTAAATAAATAAATTAAATATATATATATATATATATATATATATATATATATATATATATATATATATATATAAACTCTTTACCATGCCAATTATGAGGAACAAGTTGTATCTAGAATAACAAGAATATATATTAGCATCTACAAAGTCTTCACCAGTAACAGCAAGAATTCCAAAGGTTTGAAGTCCTCAGGGTTACCTCATTTCTATGAGCTAAGCAAAGAAATCAGAGTTTCATTACTCACAAGAATAGATTTGTTCTCATATTACAGCATCTATTCAGGGTCTCAGCTGCCTTGCGTGTGGAATCCGTCTAGTCACACAGGGCCATATCACAGAGGGCAAGAATAAGTCTGGGGGAAGGTTTTCTCTTAAATCCAAAGATGTAAACAGAGAACGGAATCTGAATTTGAAGCATAACCTGAAAGATTCCCTAAACAGAATTTAGGCTTGAGAAAGAAACTGTTCTGGATACACACAGCAAGCCGAGGGGCAGAGAGGAACTGTGCAAGGTGCCGAACTGCCTTGACAATTTGGTCCTGCCACAAAGGTCCTCAAGACTCCCTTAGAATGGTGGAGAATGCGGTCATATACCTGGGTTCTTCAGAAGAAATGTAAATCCAGCAGCGCCTGCACTTTTGAGCTTTGCCCTTAGACACAGGCTGCAATTTTCACTTATCCCTATGCAACCCTGTTTATATTAAAAACAAAACAAAACAGGAGATTCCAAAATGGCGGTGGAGTGAATGGAAGCTACACAGACCATCTCCCAGGACCAAACTGGAATTACAACTAAAATAAAGACAAATTGTCAGAAAAAAGCAACAGAAAAGCAGCTCGTGAGGACCATACAACCAGGGACACTGAATTGATGCTGGTAGGATTGCGGAGGCTCAAGAGGGGGGCTGGGAGTCCACGGACAGCAGCAGTCTTAGCTGTGAGCAGTGCCCTCGGGGTTAAAGCCCAAGCCAGCTCCACAGCGCAGAGGGCCAGGACAGAGCGCTAAAATAGCCACAGCCACTCACCTTGGGCTCTGGCAGAGGGAGGGCAGACTGGACTGGAACTCTGTGGGGACACTCGAGATTTGAAGGGTGCTCAGAGCTTTTGCTGAGTTGCAGCCAAGCAGGACGGTGGCCATCTTACTCCTTCCCAGAGCTCTGGGGAGAGGCCTCAGTCCCTCCCTCAGAGAATCAGCCCCACCCAGGTGGGCCATTGAAATTCAAATTGAGGCTCATTAGCTACCAGCATCTGCCCCACCCTGAGGAAATCCTCTTACTCTGAACACCTGAAGGAGGTTTTCATTCAACTGAGAACCCAAGGCTCTTCAAGTAACCAGGACTAATAACCTCCAGACAAAAAGCTAGAGGACAACTTAACCTTTTCTGGGCTTGCAAATCTACCGAGGAAAGTAAGACTTGACAGTGGTGTTTAACGTGGGTTTTCCCACGCTCATCCAAACCCAGTAGAGGGAGCCACAAATAGCAGAACACCAACATCCACAGGGAAAATTTGGCAGGCTTCAAAACCCACTGAGATAGCCAAAATGGTGAAACAAAGAAACAAATCCCAAATGAAAGAACAAGAGACCTCTACCGAAGATGAGATAAATGAAATGGAGTTAAGCAAGTTAACAGAGTTAGAATTCAGAGCCATGATCTTGAGGAAGCTCAACAGCCTGAGTAAGGACATCAACACCATGAGTAAAGACATAGAAACATTGAAAATCAATCAATTGGAAATGAAGAAGCACGAAGAAGAAATGAAGAATTACATAGCAGAAATGAAGAACACGTTGGAAGGACTAAACAGCAGAGTAGAGGAAGCTGAGGACCGGATTAGTGAATTAGAAGACAGGGTAGAAAAAAATCAACCAATCAGAAAACCAAAATGAAAAAAAACAATTAAAAAACAGGAAGACAGCTTAAGAGAACTGTGGGACAACTTGAAACGTAATAACATTCGCATCATAGCAGTCCCTGAAGAAGAAGAAAATGAGCAAGGGATAGAGAATATATCTGAAGAAATAGTGACAAAAAACTTCCCTAATTTGGTGATGGGAGAAGGCATTCAAGTTCAAGAAGCACAGAGAGCCCCAATTAAGAAGAACTCAGACAGGCCCACACCAAGACACATAGTAATTAAAATGCCAAAAATTAAAGACAAAGAGAGAATCCCAAAGGCAGCAAGAGATAAGCAACAGGTTACCTACAAAGGAAACCCCATAAGGCTATCAGCTGACTTCTCCACAGAAACACTACAGGCCAGAAGGGAATGGCATGAAGTAATCAAGGTCATGAAAAACAAGGATCTGAATCCAAGACTACTCTACCCAGCAAGGCTTCTATTCAAAATAGAAGGTCAAATAAAGAGCTTCCCAGACAAAAAAAAAAAGGCTAAGGGAATACATTAGCACCAAACCAGCACTGCAAGAAATGTTAAAAGGACTGCTGTAATTAGTAGAAGAAATAGGAAGGAAAATAAAACCACACTAAACACAAATGGCAATAAATAAGTACATATCAATAATCACCTTAAATGTAAATGGATTGAATGCTCTGATAAAAAGACACAGGGTAGCTGGTTGCATAAGAAAGCATGATTCATATATATGTTGTTTACAAAAGACCCACCTCATAACAAAAGACTCACATAGGTTGAAAGTGAAGGGATGGAAAAAAATCTTCCAAGCAAACAGAAAGGAAAAAAAAGCTGGGGTAGCAATACTCATATCTGATAAAATAGATTTCAAAATGAAGGCCATAACTAGAGACAAAGAAGGTCACTACATAATACTGAAAGGATCCATCCAACAGGAAGATATAACCTTGGTAAACATATATGCACCCAATATAGGAGCACCAAAATACATTAAAAATCTTCTAGAGGACTTCAAAGGAGAAATCGACAGCAATACAATCATAGCAGGGGACTTCAATACCCCGCTAACATCACTGTATAGATCCTCTAGACAAAAAATTAACAAGGAAACACAGACTCTAAATGAAGCACTAGACCAAATGGATTTAATAGATATCTACAGAGAATTACACCCCAAAACTACAGAATTCACATTCTTCTCAAGTGCATATGGGGCATTCTCAAAGATAGACCACATGTTAGGACATAAACTAAGTCTCTACAAGTACAAGAAGATTGAAGTAATATCAAGCATCTTCTCAGATCACAATAACATGAAACTAGAAATCTATTGCAACAAGAACATGCAAAGAGTTTTGAACATATGGAGGCTAAATAGCATGTTATTAAACAATAAATGGGTTACCAACGAGATTAAGGAAGAAATTAAAAAATTCCTGGAAACCAATGAAAATGATCACACAACAACACAAAATCTATGGGATGCAGCGAAAGCAGTTCTGAGAGGGAAGTTCATAGCACTACAGGCCCACCTCAAGAAACAAGAAAAATTTCTAATTGACTATCTAACCTCACAACTTAAAGAACTAGAAAGCAAATAAAAAGAAAACCCCAGAGCAAGTAGAAGGAAGTAAATAGTAAAGATCAGAGCAGAAATAAATGACATAAAAACCAAAAAAACAATTCAAAGGATCAATGAAACAAAGAGCTGGTTTTTTTAAAAGATAAACAAGATTGATGGACCCTTAGCTAGACCCACCAAGAAACAATGAGAGAGAACCCAAATACACAAAATCAGAAATGAAAGAGGAGAAGTAACAACGGACACCACAGAAATACAAAGGATCGTTAATACTATGAACATATATATGGCAACAAATTCGACAATCTAAGTGAAAAGGACAAATTTCTAGAAACAAATAGTCTCCTAAAACTGGACTGGGCAGAGATAGGAAACTTGAACAGACCAATAACAACTAAGAAAACTGAAGATGGAATCAAGACGATCCCAGCAAACAAAAGCCCAGGCCCGACGGCTTCACGGGGGAGTTTTACCAAACATACAAAGAAGAATTAACACCCATTCTCCTCAAACTATTCCAAAAAATTCAAGAAGAAGGAAGAATTCCAAACTCATTTTATGAGGCCAGCATAATTCTAATTCCAAAACCAGAAAAAGTCACTACAAAGAAAGAAAACTATAGGCCAATATCCCTGATGAACACAGATGCCAAAATCCTGAACAAAATACTAGCAAATCAGATCCAGCAATACATCAAAAAAATTATTCACCATAACCAAGTGGGATTCATCCCAGGGATGCAAGGATGGTACAATATTCACAAATCAATAAATGTGATACACCACATAAACAAAATGAAAGATAAAAACCATATGATCATATCAATAGATGCTGAAAAAGCATTCGACAATATCCAGCACCCATTTCTGATAAAAATGCTCAGCAATATGGGAATAGAGGGATCATATCTTGACATAATAAAGGCCATATATGGAAGACCTACAGCCAACATCATACTCAATGGACAAAAACTAAAAACATTTCCCTTAAGAACAGGAACAAGACAGGGATGCCCACTTTCGCCACTCTTATTTAACATAGTACTGGAAGTCTTAGCCACAGCAATCAGACGTGAAGAAAAAAATAAAAGGGATCCAAATTGGAAAGGAGGAAGTGAAACTGTCATTATTCACAGATGACATGATATTATACATAGAAAACCCTAAAGACTCCATCAAAAATCTACTACACTTAATAAATGAATTTGGCAAAGTAGCAGGATACAAAATTAACATCAAGAAATCAACAGCATTCTTATACACCAATGATGAACTCACAGAAAGAGAAACTAAAAAAACAATCCCATTTAACATCACGGCAAAAAAATTAAGATACCTAGGAATAAACTTAAGCAAAGAACTAAAGGACCTATTTTCAGGAAACTACAGGTCATTGAAAAAAGAAATAGAGGAAGATATAAAAAAGTGGAAGCACATACCTTGTTCATGTATTGGAAGAATTAACATCATTAAAATGTCCATATTACCCAAAGCAATCTACAGATTCCATGCAATCCCGATCAAAATACCAGTGACATATTTTACAGAACTAGAACAAATACTTCAAAAGTTTATAGGGAACTAAAAAAGACCCCGAATAGCCACAGCAATCTTAAAAAGAAGGACAAAGTAGGTGGGATCACAATACCGGATATCAGGTTATACTACAAAGCTACTGTACCCTAAACAGCCTGGTACTGGCACAAGAACAGGCATATAAATCAGTGGAACAGAACAGAGAATCTGGAAATTGACCCAAGACATTATGCTCAATTAATATTTGACAAAGGTGGCAAGAGCATACAATGGAGTAAAGACAGCCTCTTTAATAAATGGTGTTGGGAAAATTGGACAGCTACATGCAAAAAAATGAAACTAGACCATCATCTTACACCATACACAAGAATAAACTCAAAATGGATAAAAGACTTAAATGTGACTCGTGAAACCATAAAAATCCTAGAAGAAAATGTAGGCAACAAAATTTCGTACATCATATGCAGCAGAATCTTCACTGATACATCACCTAAGGCAACAGAAACAAAGGGAAAAATGAACACATGGGACTACATCAAACTCAAAAGCTTCTTTCACAGCAAAAGAAACAACCATCAAAACGGAAAGGGAACCCACTGTATGGGAAAGCATAATTGCCAATGATACATCAGATAAGGGGTTAATCTCCAAAATATATAGAGTGCTCATACAACTCAACAAAAGACAAAGAACCCAATTGAAAAATGGGCAGAGGAACTAAATAGACACCTCTCCAAACAGGACATACAAATGGCCAAAAGATATATGAAGAAATGCTCAACATCAGTAATCATCAGAAAAATGCAAATTAAAACAACAATGAGGTATCACCTCACACCTGTCAGAATGGCCGCCATCAACAAATCATCAAACAACAAGGGTTGGCGAGGGTGTGGAGAAAAGGGGACTCTAGCACACTGCTGGTGGGAATGTAGATTGGCGCAGTCACTATGGAAAACACTATGGTGTTAGCTCAAAAAATTACAAATTGAATTGCCATTTGACCCAGTGATCTCACTTCTAGGAATATACCCTAAGAAGCCTGAAACACCAATCAGAAAGAATATATGTACCCTCATGTTCATAGCAGCACTATTTACAACAGCTAAAATCTTGAAACAGCCCAAGTGTCCATCAGTGGACGAATGGATAAAAAAGCTGTGGTACATATACACAATGGAGTACACTATGCAGCTGTAAGAAAGAAAGATCTCTTATCCTTTGAGAGGACATGGAGGAACCTGGAGAGTATTATCCTAAGCGAAAGAAGCCAAGCAGAGAAAGACAAATATCACATGATCTCACTTGTTTGTGGAATATAATAAACATAACAGTCTGAGGAACAGGGTAGACCCAGAGATGTGGAAGTAGGGTACATACTGACAACCCTCAGAAGAGGGGGTGGGGGAGGAGGGAAGAGATAAACCACAGAACTTATATGCATGTATGCATAACTGATGGACATGGACAACAAAGCTGGGGATGGAGTGGGGAGGATGGGGAGGAGGGTGTCAATGGGGAAAAAAGGAGAAACATCTGTAACAAAAATAAATTAATAAAACAAAATGAAAAAAAAGTTAATGTGAAAAAATAAAAATAAATAAATAAATAAAAATAAAAACAAAACAAAACATACAAACAAAATTTAAACACAGGGTATAGGGCTCTGAGCAATGAATACCATGTAGTTCATTTGGGGTGTGAGGTGTACATGATACAACATATGGATTAGGACTATGGGGGTCTATGTCATTACTTTAAGGGTACACACACCTATTTTTTGTAAATAGTTTTATTTTATGACTTTTTACATTTCTTAACTATAGAGGACAACACTTCAAAAATTAAAGAAGGTGTAGGAAATAGCTCAAAATCATATATGCATACCCCAGGGACAGGGACAATAATTTGGTAAAGGCCATGGAAGGGGGCGGAAGAGGACGGTGGAGGTGGGTAAAGGAGGGAAGGGAGACTCCTGCAATAATGTTATATAAAACAAAACTAAAGATAATGTTTTTGCCTTCTGTTTTTAAAAATGTAAGTGAATAAAAGGATAGCTTAACTTACACTCCTAACATTGTCACGTATAATGTTATAATTGCAATTATTTTTATGGAATTGGCCCTGATCCTAAAACCTGAATGCAGAATGAACCAACACAGACATCAAATCTGTTTGCAACTAACACCAGTGGAAATTTTACTGAACAACACTGGCCCGTGCTAAACCTGTATCTAAAAGAGATCCTTAAGAAATTATTTGTAATTACTGCAATCTATTTAAAAATACTTCAGGCGTTGTGCCTACGATGGTCACTTTGTTATCTACTTGTGTCCTGACAACCCTGAGACCTTATGATTATTAGCTTTGTTTACAGATTAGGTACTGAGGTTCACAGAGGCTGCATTATTTGCCCAAGGTGATAGAATTTAAAACTAAGCCTTAATAGAAATTGCACACTTTGTCAACTATAAAATAAGAAAAGTCCAGTCAATTGGATTAAAATACATGATTTTCACATTTGATGTTTATCAGATTATAAAAACAATATTTTTATTCATCTAAATATAAGAATTTTAAAATAGGTAGAAGAAAAACAACATCTATTGTTTTAAAAAAATGCAGACAAGTATAAATAAAAAAATATCAATTTTTCTACTATTAACATTCTACATCACTATTAACATTCTAATGCATTTATTCCTAGCCATTTTTTCCATTCTCTAAGAATACAGGAACATAGACACATATCTTCTTATAACTCAATTTCTGCATTTTCCAAGTACTACATGTATAAAAATGTAACAATAATGATACCTACACTTTATAGAGCTGTTTTGAAGTTTAAATATGGATAATGGAAGTAAAGAGCATAGTAAACAACCTGGCCCATAGTATTACTGTTTTAAAAAAGTAATGGTCGCTTTGAAGTTGAAGAAGGATTCTCCAAAACGCTACTGATTTTTTCTTTGTGAGTTCTAGGCACATCCTACACCAGAACCATGCTTCAGGCCACCATCAAATCCCGATCAAGGCAGCCATGTGTTCCCTTGTTTTCTGAGTGTCCTACTGTCTGTTTACCGCAGCCGCCAGAGTGGTCATATCCCTGCTCAAAACCCTCCTTGGCCTCCTGTATCACTGGCCTTGAAAGTCAAAGTCCTCAGGCTGGCCCCAGGGCTTACTTCTGCGACTCCCAGGCTCACTCACTCCTCTTTAGCCTTTTGGCTATTCTGTAAACATACCAAGCTTGCTGCTGCCCCAGAAGTCCTGAACTCACTTTTCCCTCGGTCTCCATTCTTCTCCTGGGTATCTTCATGACTTACTCCCCTAGGACTCTTTGACAATCTCCCCTCATCTGAAAGGACATGTTCCTGATCACCTGCATTGTGCCCTTGACTGATACCCGGCAGATAAATAGTTGTTGGATAAATATATCGGGAGAGACTTCTTACAGACATGGGCTTCTGAAGAACCAGCTGCATTTGAACAATCAGAAATGATACAGGAGCGAGTGCTGCAGGAACAGCAAGCCCGAGATAACACACAGAGTGAAAAAAAAAAAAAAGTAGAATCTGTGCAAGCCCAATAATTCAGTTTTATTGTGATATACAATGTGACCAGAGGAGCAGTCGAGTCCAGAGTCCAGGCTGGGTCTTACTGGGATTTGGGGGCCCATGAGTGTCAGAGAGCACGTTTGAATTTAATTTAATTTACTAAGCAGTGGTGGATCTCTGGAGGTGTATGAGTAGGGAGATTACATGACTGAAGCACTTTAGGAAGATTTATCTTGCAGGAATATACAGGATGGAATAAAAGAGAGAAGTCTGTGATAGAGAGTCCAGAGCTGTCTATAAGCCATTTCAACCTTATTCATTCTAACACTTGATAAATCAGAAAAGACTTCCAGATTTCAATTTGTAAGTTTTCCAAATAAGATCAATGAATTCAAAATAAACACCTTTGCTACAGAAGATATAGAAGCAAAATGGTACAGAACTAACACAAATATATATATATATATATATATATATATATATATATATACAATCCCAAGAAAATAAAATGTATCTCACTGATAGAAAAGTCTTTATTAAATGAACAAAGAAAAACCTGAGAAGAAAAATATATGACTGATGATTGAAACTGGCTGATGTCTTATATGACCAAGATAGCCTACTATAACAGAAAAGTATCTTTTTCCACTTATGTCATATCAAAAGTATATGATATAAAATAGTAATGCTGTCAAAAAATGAGAATATTCTCAATTTTATTATTGTACATCTGAACTAGCAGGAAATAAATGAAAACTAAAACTATGTATATAGTACATTACAGTATTAGAATTTCTGGGTCCTGAGAAAATAATATGCACTCATTAAACAAATGGGAAGAATGTAATACAAGAAAGCAATCTATTCCTAACGCCATCTTTTTCTAAGAAATGGCCTTCAGAAATCTCAGAAAAAGATCAAGAATTCAAATTATAACTTTGAAATTATAAACATTTACAGTATTTGACAAATTCACATAACCCAACAGCCAACTCAGAAATTTAGTTATATATTTGAAAGTCCATTGCTTTAAACTGATTTAACTCAGAGGAAATTCTTTCTTTAATTTTATTCATGATATGTATATAGGTCATTCCTAGTTCTTCCCAGTATTTCTTTATTGAGAAAAAGTCTTCAAATAGTATCCTACACAGATAATGTATCATAGAATTATACACTTGAAACATATAGTTTCAGTAACCAATGTGCCCCAGTACATTTAATTGAATTAAAAATATTACTCTACGGCAAATATTTTGCTTAATGTCAAAACAAGCTGGAGGAAAATCTCTGAGAAAACTGCTGCCTGGTTTTGTCACCCATGTTGCCTGTACACAAAAACGTGTGCTCCATTTCACTAATTCAGCAATTCAGTTCAACAACTTCAAACACTAGTCACTTGGATCAAAAAATACTAAAAATGGGTTAAATATATCCTGCCCTCAAAGACATTAGAATCTAATATTTGTGGAGAGAAAGAGAAGCAAATGATTTAAATGCAAGGGGTTAGTGCAGTGATGACAAAGTGCTGGATACGGAATGGCCAGTACATAAAACAGTCATTTTCTTAGAAAAGTGTCTGCCCAAAGATCTTGGGACTGAATCCACACCTGTGCAGCTTCTTTGCACAGAAACAGAAACGCTCCCCCACCCCAACCCCCAAAGCCCATGCAGGGTATATACAAGACATGAGGGTAGTATAGGAGCAAAGGTGTGTAACAATATCCTCAACTTCAGGGCATCAGAGAAGCCTTCCCCAAAAGAAGATTTTGGAGATCATGTTAAATAAATAATTTAAGGATGATAAGAAAATATTTCAGGCAGAAGGAAGAACAGAATCCAAGACACAGAAATATGAACTAACTTAGTGTGTTTAAAGAACTACAAATAGCTTAGTAATGCTTGGACAGGAATTTGTGCCCGCTGTACTGACAACCCAATTAGGAAATGCCACTCAGAGAAATAAAACGGTATTTGTCTAACCTAAGTAACGTGCATGAATCTTTGAATATGTGGACGTGTTGAAGAAAGTGAGCTGAAGTAAAACAATAGAATTATTTTACAAATAAGTAACAGAGAAGTCTTTCAAGGTCATAGAGCAGCAAGCAAGCATAGCACACAAATAAGTGAACACACAAAGCTGACTGAACAGTAAAGCTCCAGGCTCCTCTTCTTGAATAAATTATCTGATGGTGTTATATAAAAAAAACCACAGAGCAATAAATACATTTCTGATTAATAGGCTATACCCTTCAAGTAAATTTTCAACCCAGCACTTGAGCCGGAACAGTCTACATTATCCAAAACAGAAAGAAAAGCAGGAAAATCCTCAGACCTCTTGGAAAAACTGCAACAACAGAAAAAGTATTTATTTATTTATTATTTTTTTTTGCAAATATGGAGACAATGGCATCTTCCACATCTTTATATAATAAATATATACACATATATTCATATATATATATATATATATATATATATATGTACATATGTATGCACATATATGTAAATACCTTTAAAAAAAACAGCCGGTGATGAATCTACCCTAACATTTGAATTTTAACAGCCTACAGACTAAATGTATAATGTATAATGAGAATGTATGAGAATCAGAACAGCAGCCCAGATATAACCAGCTACTCCAACATGCACTACCATTCATCCGTGGAGCATGGGATGAGAGGAGAAAGTGAGCCTGATGGATGGGATCCCATGCTCATGCTCCCAGAGCACTCTGGCCTGCCAGTGTCATAACAGTCCTCAGATAAATAATGTGACTCTGTATATTTACCGCTAATACCGATACCAGCCACACAATTGGTGCTCAACAAACTGAACCCTTGAATTCCTAAGTATCTTTCTCCCTGCTACTCTATACATTCAACAAGGGCAACAATCAGAGCTCGTATATTGCTGAATCTTTAGATCCTACCACTGTTTCTAGTCCATGCAGAACGTTATGAATAAATATTTCTTGAATGAATGAATCAATTAAAGATGCAGAACTTAACAACAGAAAAAGAGGACCAGCTTGGAGAGAAGGCTTATTTTTTAATCCAGTCTGATAAATGGTTTCACTACACCTTAGTGAGAAAAAAACTGAGATATTGTCAAGAAGAAAGTAGAGATAAAAAGGAACTTACAATTACAGTAAAAATTCAGGAACTCAAGAGTTGAGAGACCAGATAGGCTTCTCCCTTGACAGAATGGTCTTCATGGTACATATACCTTCTGCACAACCATCAAATATTAACTCAGCAACTTTGAAATAAATTATCAGGCAAGAGCCACTAAAACCCTGAATGCTAAATACTGAGAAAATACTAGTTTCCTTATCTGCAATAAGTAAAATTAATTTCTATTATACAACTTACAATTACCAATTGCATAAATGGAAACAAAGTATGTTTCAAGAGGGTAAAAATGTATGAAATCTCAAGTGATATACAAAGGGGTTTTTAATCTAGTATTCTTTACTCAAGTCTCTGAAATTATAAGACTGTTTAAAAAGCAGCAAAAAGTATCACTACAAGATAATAGTCACTAATGAACTATTCACTTATACAATTTACTGCATTCAAATCTCTCTCTCTACCTAATACAAGATCAATCTAGAGATACCTTTGATCACGTTGTCAACTTTTTTATCATTGCTTTTGCATTACAAATATATTACCTAACTAAGTGAAGTGGAACTGTCATTTCATTTATAAAAATTGGGATTCCATGAAGTCAATGAAAATGTCGACTAACTGCAAGAATCAAATGCATAGCTACTGACAAGTGAGGATCTGGCAGAATGAAACCACTTTATAAATGAAAAAAAATTATCTGCAAGAATGCTTCAATATATTTGTTTACTTATCTAAAAGATGAAGACAAGCCCTTGGGAAAATAACGTCTTGAAAAAAAAGGCCTTGATTTGTTTTTTAATGTACTCTGTTTTTCTTTTTTCCTCCACCCTGTCCTCCCTCTCCCCCAATATTAACTACCTGGGAGGGAGAAATAGGGAGTGATTGCCAATGGGCACAGACTTTCTTTTGGGGGAGATGAAAAAGTTCTGGAATTAGACAGTGGTAAATATACTAAAAACAACAAATTACACCCTTTAAAAGGGTAACATGCAAATTATATCTCAATACAAAAGTAGAAAATACATTTAAAAAATTACCTTCCTTAGAGTTCTGCTATGGAAGTTAAAATGTGAATTAAAAAGTATTATTTGATCAGTATTCTACTGATCAGTATTATTTGAGAATATGCATAGATTTGATGAGATTTGAGTGTTTCTCTGGCTGTAGGAACATACATAGTTGCAATTATATTTTTGTTAAATATGAGACTGAATAGTTTTCACATGTTTAGCTTCATTCTTCTGTACAAAATCCAAATAAACGTTTATCTCTGTTACTGTGGAATTTAGTGGTACTTTTTTTTTCCATTATTATCTAACTGGTCTCCTAGCAGAGCTTCTTGTATCCTTGTTTTATTTTATTTTGTTTGTTTAATACATTGAAGTGAATCTGCAAACAGTTTTATTTTCAAATAATAGTAAGATTCAAAAAAAGAAAGAAAGATTTTAAAAAATGTTCATGCCCCAAGCATTCATCTACATGGCCAACATTGTGCTGGCATCTGAAGCAATAAAAGCACAAAACACTCAAAATTTCTACTGAGGGACAGCAGAGTTGGCCATCCCAAAATATGCTTTTGGGGTTATTACTATTTTAAATTGGTTATTTGTAAGAAATAAGACTCAGAAGAAACCTTTGACCTTCCTCCTCACTGCCTAAAAAACGTACAGGATCTCTCCAGAAAAAAAGAGCTGTCCTTGTAGAGAACTACAGTTCAATAGGAACTACAGTAGTGCGCTGTAGACAGGGAGACGGAGGCCCTTGTGATCAAAGTCCTCTCTGTGTCCCATGTTACAGCTGGCCCAGTAAGCATCTGTTTACTTAACATTAAGGATTTTCATCTCCTTGTGAACTGCCTCGTGCCCTCTGAACTCCCAAATAAGCCTGGATTCCCTTTTTTCCTTACCTCAAGATGGCACGTAAGCTTCAACTGCCTAATTTGTCCCCAGGCTCCATATTCTTCTGGAGCCCCCATATACACATGTGTAATCTCTGTGGTTATTTTCTTCTGTTAGTCTGTCTCCTGTCGATATGACTATTAGAGGAGCCAGAGGAACTATGAGAAAGAAGAGGGAACCTTTTCCCTCCCCTACACTATTTCCAGGAACATGAAGCTATGGCTTTATAGAGCCTAGAATGAAAGTCAAAGCTTTCTTTTTTTTTTAATCCTCACCTGAGGACATTTTTCCATATAGAGTGGGAGGGAGAGAGAGAGGGAGAGAGAAACATCAACGTGAAAGGGACACATCGAGTGGCTGCCTCCCGCACGACCCAACCAGAGCTGGGGACAAACTGCAATCGAGGTACGTGCCCTTAGTGGGAACCGAACCCGGGTCTCTCTGGACCGCAGGCTGATGCTCTAACTGCTGAGCCAAACCGGCCAGGGCAAGTTTCCTATTTTTTAAGTTAAATTTTATGTTTAGGTTTTAGAAATACTTTCCAAAAAAGCTGCAATATGAGGCAGAGCAGAAACTCTCAATCAACTGAGCAATGTATGTTTGGCCGTTCACATTGTTATTGCGGTTCCCCACTAGGAGTCAGGAGTCAGACACAGAGCTTGTTTTATGCAGTGCAGACAACATTCTAGATAAGCTTGGTTGCTAAATTTCTACAATTCATTTATAGAAAGTAAGTTTGTAAATATCACTGATGGTTCTGTTGACATATAAACATTTAATAGTGTATGTGTAGCATATAATAGCCTGTCATTGTTTAGACATATTCATTTTAAATTTTATTTAATATATAATATTCAAATCTTATATTTAAGCTTTTGTTATTATAAATTATTTTTAATATGCTTTTATTGATTTTAGAGAGACAGGAAGGGAGAGGGAGAGGGAGAGAGAAACATCAGTGAGAGAGAAACATCGATTGGCTGCCTCCTGTACACCCCCCCATGGGGGATCAAGCAGAAATGCCGCATGTGCCCTGACCCTGACTGGGAATCGAACCCATGACCTCTTGGTGCATGGGACTATGCTCAACTAACAGAGCCGCACCGACTGGGCTATTATGAATTATTATGTGTACAAGCTAGAAAATTTCAAATAGTATAAAAGAATAAATTTAAAATCATTTGACCCTCCCACCAAGAGGAAACCACCATCTATTTTTTTGTGTATTCTTCCAAAAAATGTTAATTCATAAATATACATTCATATGTATCTGCATAGGTATGTGCATATTTTTTTACACAACTAGGAATATTATATCCATCATAATTTCCACTCTTATGCAACCATATATTTTGTACTGCTTTTTTTAGCAACAAAAATAGATCTATTTCATTTTTTTAAAGAGTATACAATATTTTATTAAGAAACCTACTCCCCATTAATGAATAGTTTGGTTGTAGTATTTTGTAAAATCTGTTTTTGCTATTATAAATCATACTGCAATAAACTCTCTTGTAATTTACATTTAATCTGTGTGACAATGAGGTAAACTTCAAAGCCATTCCTTGATCCTATTAACCTTTAACATGTTAGAGTATAATACAAAGTCCTATATAAAGAAAAGCACTCTGTAATTATACTGTCTTCGGTTCATTAACAGATCTCTAAACATCCAGCATTTAATCATGATGAAGGTAATAAAGTAATCTGTATCTTAGAAAAATATTAATGAAAATACTTACAAAAAGTATAACCTTAGAATTACTTCATTAAAAAGTAAACCGGCAACTGATTAACCTGTAATTAAGATATTTTATCAGCAATTAGTTCTTTTAGAACTAAGACAAAATAGAAGGGAAAAAAGAATCAGGAGGGACATTTTTTATTGATTTAAAGTTAAAGAAGAACAAAAGAATGTGTGTATGTGTGAGAGAACTGACATAAAAGGCACCATGATTCAGTTGTTTCTTTGTTTTTGCTTTGTTGTTGTAGTGGTTTCTCCAGTAAGACTCTGTAGTCCAATTACAGATCCCAGAGTAACATACAGTAACAGTCTTTCAGAATACAACCGTGGCTTAATCAAAATGTCACTTTAGTCTGTCAGTGGTTGCACTTCAAAAAGCTTACGGTTACTTCAATTAAAAGTGAATCTTTACTCAAATTGAAAAAGACGAGGAAAAGAGTGCTCGTTTTTTATCCCTTAATATATTCTATTTTTGCCAATAACCTTCCAGTATAATGTTTTTACTCTCTGAAGAACCATCCAAAGAGAACTCAAATGATATATTACATGATAGTATATCTTCCTCATTCATGATTATGAGCAATCTATTACTAATATTAATTAAATAATAGCAATCACCTCCACAAAATAACTAACTGCAGGAAAACTAACCAGTGGTTAAAATTTCAGTTCACACTGACTGATTGAAAGTGCAACGTCTTGGACTACCTGTAAAAGTTTAAATCTTCCAAAGTATGCTTAGATAGTAGAATATATGGATTCCGTGCTACCGATAGTGAAATAACAAATAGTTATTTCAAACTTTGGATAGCTGAAGCTCAAAATATTTATCAAAATGTCTTGTATGTAGTGGCCAGGAACCATTTCTTTCTTGATAATTCAACAACTTATGGTTGCATATGGAATTGTGAAACTAGTTACATTCCACAGAGGAAACAGGAACATGACCTCACCACACTGTTTTATTTTCCCCAGAGGCTGCCACCAACTTCCTCCCAATGAAGAAAGCAGAGCTGCGATTTCACCATAATTAGCAAATCTTACAATACTCTGACCAAAAATGACTATAAAAGGCAGTTTCCATCTTGACTCTATTTAAGAAAGCTAAAATGAAGGTAAATATTCCTCTTTTAAAGATGCACACCTTAAGAAGCCTACCCAGTGCAATTAAAATATAACAAATATGAGTAGATATTGCCTACAGTTATCAATTAAGGCTAGTCAGAGCTACATTATTTTTCAAATTTCTTCATCAGTTTTATAACAACGACATTGAAAATTGATCATTAAAAGCACTTAATATAGCCCTAGCTGGGTGGCTCAGGTGGTTGGAGCATCAGAAGGCTGCAGGCTCAACTCCGGGTCCAGGCAACCACAGGAGGCAACCGATCGATGCTTCTCTCACATTGATATTTTTCTCTCACGTTCATGCTTCTCTCTCTGTCCCTTCCTCTCTCTCTAAAATCAATGGAAAACATATCCTCGGGTGAGCATTAAAATAAAAAAATAAAATAAAAACACTTAATATAGGTTGCAGACACCAGTAACTGCATTATGGAACTCACTACAAAACACAGGTATTTGATTTCTTTTCTGACATTCTACTTAATAGAAACTCAAATATACAGGAATGTCTCAAAATCCCCACAGGTATTAATTTTAGCTGTTTTATTTGTCAAATGGAAGTTTCTTTATTTAATGACTGCAGGAATGCTATGGTCCCGAGGGAACAGCAATGAGCCTTTAGAGGTTGGAAGGCTGAGCTTTAATAGCTAAGCGACCTTATGCTGAGACAGAGGCTCTCAAACTGACCCAACTCACCCCATGCCAGGGGTTTATTACTTCCTTCCTTTACCTGAAATCAATAAAAAATGATGGTTTATGTCAGTTAAATGAGTATGACTTCAAGAAATGGGTAAATCATAATAGAGAATATTATAGTTCAAAAGACTGAAAATAATCATAGAAACAAATGCAAAAGCTACAACACTTAATCTGGCATTTGTATATTCTCTGCTGTACAAACAAACAAAAAAGGAAGCTATCCATGGCTTTTTATTGTTTATTTATTCTTATTTTTATTTTTTATTGATTTTTTAGAGAGAGAGGGAGAGAGAAACATCAATGTGAGACAGAAACATTGATTAGCTGCCTCCTGCACGCCCCCTACTGGGGACTGAAACAGCAACCTGGGCTTGTGCCTGATCGGGACTCAAACTGGGACCTCTCAGTGCACTGGACAAAGGTCAATCCACTAATCCACTGAGCCACACGGGCTGGGCTATACACAACATTTAAAAATTATATTTAAATTCAGTCATTATCATTTTATCTTTTATAATTTTACTACATTTTATTTTCAAATGAATAGATAATTATTTTCCACAACCATTTAGCTTAATTTGTTCACTGTCGTCTTTTAAAGTGTGATAATTGTAAACAGTACAGTATATAACCTATACATAAGAGATTTTGTATTTGATAAAAGTAAGCCTATGTAGATATACGTGCATATATACATGTGTGTGTGTCTACACACACACACACACACACACAAAGAGAGATGCACACATATACAGGCATACCTGAGACATTGCAGGTTCAGTTCCAGACCATAGCAATGAAGCAAATATTGCAATAAAACAAGTCACATAAAATTTTTCATTTCCCAGTTCATATAAAAGTTATGTTTACACTATACTGTAGTCTATTAAGTGTGCAATAGCATATCTAAAATAATGTACACATCTTAATTAAAAAATACTTTATTGCTAAAAAATGCTGACCATCATCTAAGCAAGTCATAACCTCTGCCAGAAGAGGGTCTTGCTTTCAATTTGCAAAAAAAAAAACAACACAGTATTAGTGAAGCACATACATAAAGTACATACAGTGAAGCACAATAAAGTGAGATATGCCTGTGTATATAAATAGCCTTCTACTGTTGTATTATAGTGTGAAGATTAATCAAGAGAAGCCTCATTTAAATTGGAGTAGGGAGGGCCACTCATGCCCTAACACTCACCCCAAAAAGGAAGTGATTGTACTCTCCATATCCAACAGGAAGATGTTTTTGTACTGTATCCCTCCAGCAGGAAGAATAAGGATCTTCTCCTTGCCTGGCAACCACTCAGCCAGTGAAAAGACACCACACTTCCAATGCCCAGTTTCTTCAAAGAACTTTGTTTATCACAGCCCCTCTGAGATCCCCCTCTCATTTATAAACACCATTCCTCTCCTCTGTTCTCTGGACTTGCAGGTGGCTAGCCAAGAATGTCCTCAATTGAAATTCTTTATTGTTCTTGTATACCCACTTTCCTAGGCAAATACCTGGTTTTCTATTTGTTTAAAGTCAACAATAGTAGGATGATAACTTCTCAATGATAGACGGATATACTTTTCTTTGTAGCTAAATTATATTAGACCTACTCATTTCAAATATTTGATGGTAAGATTTTGGCTGGACCACTTTTAATTTGTTTAAGACATCTTAAAGCAGTGAAGGGGAGCAGAATTTACTACTACAAAATATGCCTCTTTGGCACACAGGATTACTTTAAGGCTGATTATTTTTAAGAAACAGGAAGCACAGGAAAAGTTCTAAAACCGAGTAGTAGTCACTCCTTTGTAAAATATATTTATATTTATAAGGGAAATTTCCATTTGTAAGGTGGTCTTCTCTCTGTGCCAGGAAGAGGATGACAAAATCTCCAGAAACTTAACCAAGGAGAAGGTACTTAAATCTGCACAATGACCAGTTGTAAGTGTTTTGCTTGATTATCTCCCATTAACTGCCTCCCCACCCCTCTAACATCTTTTGTCTTTACCCAGAGGAGGTATTTAAAGTAATGGGATGGCCATTTGGGGAAGTTGCTCAGTTTTCCTGGGTAACTTCCATGTACACAGGAGATAAACACATTAAGCCTCTGTTTGGTTTTCTCTGGTTAATCTGTCTTTTTATTATGGAGAGGGGATTTTCAGCCAAGAACCTAGAAAGTTAGAAGGAAATTTATTTTTCCTTTCCTAAGCAGGAAACACTGATTATCAAAGAAAATGTTAAAAAGTTCACTAAAGTTGTATAGGCTTTTTCATTTCACATGGAGAATAGGAGAGTGGCTTTTCATGGAAAATAATTCTGAAAGAAAAAAAGAAAGGATAGAAGGATGGAAAGAGGACAGCATGAAGGAAGAGGTAAATAAAACAAACAGTTATTTGACTCCTTCTAACCAAGTTCCAAGTTTAGAGCTGTTAAGAGAACACAAGTCAAACAACTAGGGCTGATAAGAACCAGTTCAAGGACCTTGGTTCAGATTGCCAGGAAGCGGTACCCTGATTCCCATCCTCTCTTTTCTTCCCTCCCTCTCTTTCCTTGTCTTTCTCCCTCTGCCTTTGGCTTTAGTGATGTGATCATGTGAAGCAACAGTGATTCACCCTTCCAAATATGAGAAAATAAATTAACAAAGAGAAACAGAGATAAAAGATGGATCCCAGTTTTTCAATTATTTCAATGCTGACCCAAGCTATACCTTAAAGATAACCCTGTTTTATGCTATTGGTTGTGTGAACCAAGAGATTCCTTTTGCTTGAGCCAGTTTGGGTTGGGTTTTCCAATTACAGATAAAGGAGTCCTCAGTGACACAACCCTGTTTTTCAGCCTTAACTCACGATGTTGAAACCAAAAATCTCATGCTATAGAATGCTGATTACACAGCTGAACTCTAACAAGCCCAGGACCACCGCATCTCTCCATTGTCTCACACAAACATTATTCAACTGCAGGTCTCAACTACTCCTTCAACTGCTGTATAGTCAATATATGATTTCAACTTACCATGGTAAATCCTATCTTTACATTGTTATTGATAGCACCAATTCAGCAAGAATGAATGCTAACTCCATTTAAATTCAGTTCACATGGATTCTCTCCATCCAAGAAGCATTGAATCTCACAAAACCTATGTATTACCCCATCCAGGAATATTCTGTAATATGTGCATTGAATCAGTTTGAAAGGGTTGATACTTCCCATTCTGAATATGGATTATATTTACAGAGGGACTATATGGACAGACAGAATAGGGAAAATCTTCACAATGATATTAAAACATTACATTGTTTTCCAAGGGCTTCTTTTTAAATATATATTTCAAAACTGATATTTTTTATTTTCCATGGATCCCCAAATGTTCAAATATTAATATTATAATGTAAATGCCAATATATAGAAAATGACTATAGAAAATGAAACTGGTTTCTTTCTATGAACTTGTAAACATAGATTTTAGTGCTGTGCAACCCCACTCCAAAACCAGTATTTGTTAATAAATGTACATGTCAATATTCAAACATTTCCTGAGTGTACATTTTGTACCAAGTATGATTTCATGGAATTCTCTATTTTCCTTTAAAATTGCCCTTGAGAAAAAATGAACACATGGGACTACATCAAACTCAAAAGGTTCTGCACAGCAAAAGAAACAACCATCAAAGTGGAAAGGCAACCCACTGTACGGGAGAGCATAATTGCCAATGATATATCTGATAAGGGATTAATTTCCAAAATATATAGAGTGCTCATACAACTCAACAAAAGGAAGACAAAGAACCCAATTAAAAAATGGGCAGAGGAACTACATAGACACCTCTCCAAACAGGACATATAAAGGGCTAAGAGACATATGAAGAAATGCTCAACATCACTAATCATCAGAGAGATGCAAATTAAAACAACAATGAGGTATCACCTCACACCTGTCAGAATAGCCGCCATCAACAAAGCATCAAACAACAAGTGTTGGCAAGGGTGTGGAGAAAAGGGGACTCTAGTACACTGCTGGTGGGAATGCAGACTGGTGCAGCCACTGTGGAAAACACTATGGTGTTACCTCAAAAAATTAAAAATTGAATTACCATTTGACCCAGTGATCCCACTCCTAGGAATATACCCTAAGAAGCCTGAAACACCAAACAGAAAGAATACATGTACCCCCATGTTCATAGCAGCACTATTTACAATAGCTAAGATCTGGAAACAGCCCAAGTGTCCATCAGTAGACGAATGGATAAAAAAGCTGTGGTACATATACACAATGGAGTACTATGCAGCTGTAAGAAAGAAAGATCTCTTATCCTTTGCGACGACATGGGAGGACCTGGAAACTATTATCCTAAGTGAAACAAGCCAAGCAGAGAAAGACAAATATCATATGATCTCACTTATTTCTGGAATATAATAAACATAACAGTCTGAGGAACAGGGTAGTCCCAGAGATGTGGAAGTAGGGTACAGACTGACAATTGCCAGAAGAGGGGGTGGGGGAGGGGAGCAACGAACCACATAACTTGTACACACGTACTCATAACCAATGGACATGGACAACAAAACTGGGGACGGGGCAGGGAGGGAGGGGGAGGAGGGTGACAATGGGGGAAAAAGGAGAAACATCTGTAACAAAAATAAATTAATAAAAAATAAATAAATAAATAAATAAAATAAAATTGCCCTTGAATCTGCTTTCTTCCTTTAACATAGATACTTTAGAGACAATGATTTATTCCACATTTTCAAATGCAATGCTGCAGATATCACTTAAAATTTAAGAAATGATTTCCCTACATTTATTGGAAAAATTTGGTCATTAATTACACACACTGATTCATCTACTTATTTTTATCCCAATAAAACAAGAAGTTTTAGATAAATGTTTTCATTCCCAATTTAAGAAGAATATTCAAAGATGTACTAGAACAGTTAAAGAGATTACCATGAATTAAAAAAACAGTTCTTGGCACAATTAGTCTAAAAATCTATAAAAACAATTTTCCCAAACAGACAGAAAAGGAAGTTACTCATTTTCTCCAGAATTTGATGAATATATACACAATATAAAAGGCAAATGTCTCACAAAGCTAACATTGTACACACAGGTCCCTTCTAAGGCATCTTACCTAACTTTTGTGTTTTTAATTTGACATTGTTTTTCTTCAAAAGTTCCACCAAACTGTATAATTTTTAAAACTTTAATAAGCCTGTATTGTTCCTGTCTATTAGATAATTTTTAAAATAATTATTATTTTCAGTTTTCCTATTTATGCTCTGAGGTCATACATTATTTGAGATATTTCTTTTAAAATATGATTCCAGCTAGTTTAACTATATTTAGTTAATCTAGGCCTGTATGAAAGTTTATTGTTATTAATTTATTTAAAAAGTTCCACATTCATTGGGAAAGAAAAGTACTGTCCTGATATTGTCTTAGAAAATTTCTAAGAATTTTAGAATTTAGTTATTTTATTTAAAGTTCACTAGTAAAAATTTGAAATGATTAACACAATATACATTCCGTACTCATATTCAACTCTAAATTCACATTATAAAAAAACAAAAACAAAAATGTAAATAATATAAATAACTTATTTCATTGTCAATATATTTCAGGGAGATTTTCAAATCCATAACAAAACACCTTTGTAGAAAATATTTAGGTGAAGTTGATATGCATTCCCATGCACCTCCTCACACATTTATTTCTTTACTAAAAGTCAAAACACTGAATTTGATTGTATTTATTTTATAATTATGCATTTTTTGCAAATAAATAGTAATCAGAGAGTTAGAAAACCATTATAATTGCACTGCTCCATGGCCTACATCCTGCATCTTACTAGACCTGTAACAGTATGCCAAATTCCTGTAGGCTAATGTGACACATAAATGAGAATATTATTAAATAAAACGAGGTGTGTGTGAAGTTCCAGAGTAAAGTAATTGTGAAATCTAGATTTAATTTACAGAAGAAATGAATAGTAAATATGAACCGTTGAAACATAATTAGAAAGTAAAATGAAATCTTGAGAAATGACAAAATGTCACTCTGAACTAAACCAAGCCCAAATGCAACTTGGAGAAACAAACACAAATTCTTCCTTGGGCTTTAGGTGAATGGCATACACAATTCCTTGCATAAAAGAAGAGCCCTCTCAGGGAAGCTCCTCTAATGAAGTAATAACTGGGTGGAGAAGAAAACAGGCAAACAAAATTACATTCAGCCATGTTAGGAAACATCTTAGGAAAAAGCATTGTGAGGAAATTTGATGCATTTGAGGAATCAGCAAATACTCCCAAAGGTTTAAAAAAATAATATATTCTTCTTCAAAAATTCATGTATCCGTGGATGGACAGGCAGCATGCCTGAATATAGTAAACGTTTGACATATAGTTGATGAAAGTATAAATAAATGGAGGCAGGGTTGTCTTCCAAAATAGGCATGGTGGGTGGCCAGGTCCGATGACCCAAGGGGGGCAGGTCTCAGTTATTTATTCCTACCTTATAAATTAATGGCTTAAAGTAACAACCATTTTATTTCTTCATGATTTGTGAGTCATCAATTTGAGCTAGTTCTTCTGCTGGTCTAACCTGGTGTCACTCACGTGACTATAATTACTGGAAGCTCAACTGTGTCTGAATGGTATAAAGTGACCTTATTCACATGCCTTGCCATTGTTGTGGGATGTCAGCTGGGCCACTGTCTCCAGCAGGGAAACCCAAGCTTCTTCACATGATGTCAACATTTTTCCAGGAGGGAAAGATTAGAGGATATGTGGTCTCTGGAAGATTCAGCTCAGACATTACCACGTTACTTCTGCCATACCTACTGCTCAAAGCAAGTCCACTGCTAGTCCAGATTCAAGGATAAGGGTAAGGGATAGCCACTCTTGATGGAAAGACATGCAATAAATTTGTGGCCACTTTGAATTTTCCAAAGGAGGTAAGAAAGTAAGAAACAGATGGTAACACATCACATGAATTATTCTAGAAATGGTCTGTTCTGCCAAAGATATAGCTAGAATTAACCATCAGATTTTGGCTGTAAGGCCTCTCTGTCATTAAAATAACAGCATCGAAATCTGGGAAAAGGGTGAGTTTGTTATGTGACTTTTTTCTGGCCTTGTCCAAAGGGGAGGAGGTAACTGGGGTGTGTGTGGGGGGTGGAGGGGTAAAGCCTGAAGCCTCACTAAGGATTGCAACATCAGTCTGAATAAACCTCATGGCAACTGAGGTAAGAGGTGAGTGGAAGGTTGAGCACAATTAAACAGATGTAAAAGTTTTCATGATAAACAGTGTGGTCTCCAAGTTCTACCCAATCTCAACATTAAAATAATCCTCTGATCCTTCTATATTAGAGAAAGTGCTCAAGGGAAATTTATTTATTAATTACTTAAGACATACCTGTTTACAATGACTTGAAAGTCCCTATTGCAGAAGAATTGGTAATTAGAGGAAATCCCCCAACATCACACAATCTAGTTTAACAAAAAAAGAAAAGTATATATATTAGGGGAACCGGAAAGTAATGTCGTTAAAGTAATGACATGTTAAGGGCGGAAGTGGAAGCAAATCTGTGTCAGACAATCGAGGAACTGTCAAACACTCTTAACCAACCTTGGTCGACCATCCAAGAACATTTGCAGCAGATTGGTAAAGTAAGCAGAGCAGGTGTTTGGGTCCCGCATAATCTGTCCGAAGGAAACAAAGCTAACCGGTCTACCACATGCAACTTATTGCTTCAGCAACACAATACAGAAGCATTTTTTGATCGCTTGATCTCTGGAGATGAAAAATGGGTCCTCTGTGATAATCCAAAACGCAAAAGGCAGTGGCTCTCTCCGAATGAATCACCACGAAGTACAGCTAAGCCAGGTTTACACCCCAAAAAGGCACTTTTGTGTGTTTGGTGGAGTATTCACGGGGTCGTTCATTTTGAAGTGCTGAAACCTGGACAAACTGAATGCAGACCTTTACTGTGAACAATTGGATCGAGTAAATCAATCTTTAATTGAAAAGTGCCCAGCGATTGTCCCCAGAAAAGGCGTTATTCTGCAACACGATAATGCAAGACCGCACTGCGCAAGACGAACCCTGGAAAAAATTAATGAATTGGGGTGGGAGGTATTGCCTCACCCACCATACTCACCAGATATTGTGCCATTGGATTACTATTTATTCTGATCGCTACAACATTTTCTAAGTGGCAAAAAAATTGAAAATTTGGATGATGTTCAAAATGCTATGTCCAGATATTTTGCTGAAAAACCAATTGATTTTTATCATTCTGGCATTGAAAATTTGCACACTAGATGGCAAAAGGTTGTTGATAACGAGGGTGATTACATATTGATTAAAAATAAAAACTTGTTAAAAATTTATCTGTTTGAATTTAATGTAAAAGCACGACATTACTTTCCGGTCCCCCTAATATTTATATTCCAGAATCAGGATTAAACACTTCCTTCTCAATACAAGCAGCTACAGAATCATCTAATGGATAATCATAAAGTCTTTCATAAACTTCCAAATATAAAACATGACAATTCATAAAGTACCATAAAGAGAAAATAAATTAAGAATGAGATACATATTCAGAAGATGGCCATCAGTCTTGAAGGAGGATAAAAATACATTTATCTAACAATCAACAACAACAAAAACAACTATACGGGGTAAGAAAATGGTGAAATTTCCTAAGTATAGCAGACCTAGCATCTTCTTTAGGATCAGAAGAATTGGAATTCTAGCCCTATCATCTATTAGTCATGTATCATGGACAAGTAAATTACTGCCCTCAGCCCCAATTTATTCCTCTAGAAATGTATAGAATTACGTCTAAGATGTGAAAACCAAGAGTGCCTGCTTAGCACAGAGTATATTCTTGGAAAATGATGAAGATGCCACTGCTACTGATGGTCATCTATTATATATTACCCATGAATACCTATTGGCATCTTCCAGTGCTTGCCACACAAAGCACTTGGAGGGAAACTCACGTGCTTTCCTCAGCGGAGGAGGTCTTAGAACTGTCTTCATCCGCAGGCTCTTACATTCCAAAGATCTCTAACGATCTAGTTCTTTTGTTATTAAGTTCCTACCAGTGACTTGAAAAGGAAAACAAGCCCACTGAAAAAAGTTAGCTATAAGAGAAATCAAAGAAAGGTCATACATAGAAGACAGAAAAGAAAGAAAAGGAGTTGGGGAAATTAAGTTTCAGTACAGACTGCCTTAAACATGTCATGGATTGGTCTCCGAGCATGGCAAGCACTATCATATACCATGAAGACATGAAGCCGTTAAAAGAAGGAAAACTATGTTTATATTTAGTGTGTCAATTTTAATAATGTAGCATTTACATTAAAAGTAAAACTTTAAAAGAAATTTTTTTAAACATAAGGTCTAAGAAGAATAACATTCAAGGGTGTGGAGAATGTTGATAATCAAAAAATTCATTCTGCGAGTATAACAGATAAAGGGAGTTTTACTGTTATCTCCTTCTGTGTTTAAATTATTTTCCCCTTGTTAGAAATTAGGTAATCTCATATGGAGACTGGAGAAACTGCTAGGAGCATCATTGTTGATTTTATTAAAAAATGGAAGAGGTAACACAAATTAATAATAAATATCCTAGAAATCAATATCTTCTAGGTTTAAGAGTAAATTAACAGGCAAAAATGTGAGAATGTCATCAATACTGACTCAGGCCTAGGGCTGCCCTTCTCAAGGAGTATTTATTCCTCACTCTGAGCTGCAGTATCCTCAGAGTGCCTTCCATGCCATTCGGCATTTGTCTCAAAGGAACAATGCCAAGCAGAGACTCTCAGCAGGCACTCAACGCTGAATAAATGTTGGTTGAAGGAATCAAAGAACAGGCCTTGAGTCATTCTTATCTAGATCAGAGAGCCCATGAGGCAGCCTCCATCACTTCAGGATGAGGTCAACTCTACGAATCTTACCTTGCTCTATTTCATTCTCAAATGTCAGAAGAACACAAAGGTTTCACAATGCTAGGCCCAGCAAGGGTTAAAATGAATTTAAATTTTAATATCTTGGGTAAGTCTTGCACTCTCCAGTGTACAAGAGAATCTGCAGCCTACAATTTCTTAAACCCAGTCAAGATTTCCAGCTTTACATCTTCTGCTTAGTGTCTGAAGACACTGCATTATGTGACCCCGGGTTTGGCTTCAGGACTCCTTGCAACCCTGGAGGTCTTTAACCTCCAAAGGACAAGCCTTCAACCCATTCAGTTACTATATCTTTTAGTTTCCCCCTTTACCCTCAGGATAGCTAATGATGAGATGATGATGATGGTGACGATGATGATGGTGATGATAACAGCTACGTGTCTTTCACCATAAGCTTCATTTTAGAGGTGAGGACACTAAGGCTCAGAGAGGTTACAAGACTTGCTCAGGGTTACACAGGCCTGAGACACAGGTTCATGAAATCCCCAAGTCTGTGCTTCTAACCACTGCACATTCCATCCTCCACAAAACATTCTTATGATTTCTTGATTTCCTCTCTCTCTCTCCTACTACAAAGTATAAAATATCAACATAGAATTAACAATATCAGTTACTTTCAAACTTATGCATGTGTTCATATCTTTCATGTTATTAAGAAAATAGGTTCCTCCAGGTCAGGATCCAATGTCTAATTATATGTTAGTAAAGTGCCTAGCATCTGAACAATCCATACCTGGCAAGTACCCTCCATAATTCCTATAAATAACCCCAAATTCTCAATGTCAAGGTAGGCACATTTCTATTAAATGAGGCATTTCAAACTAAAATATCTGTGAATGTTAGTTATATAATAATATTGCTCCATGTAGAATAAAGCATAGGTACTACTCAATGCCATGTTCAATGTTGCCATATAAAGTATATGCATTTTAATGTTGCTATGCAAATACCTTAGCACTAATAAAGCAAGTGCACATAAATCATTTCAGAACCTGATTTTTTACACCATGAGAAAAAATAATAAAAAGAGTTACACAGCCCAGCCCGTACGTCCAAAGAAGATACAGAAAGTTAGTTTTCATGGTTACGAAGTTGATATGTTCCTACTAGTAAATCACTTTAAGGCCAACATCCTATAACTTTGGAAGTGATACTACTAAGGGTCATGAAAAACCTTTTAGATGGGAAATGAGAAGTCAACATCAGGGAAGGAATCCGGAGAGCAACTGGTATGTGTCCTGGGCTCTTTAGCATTTCCTCAAAAGAACTACACAAGGCAAAGTGAAAATAAAGTAACATAAACAACACTGTTTTGGCTTCTAACCCTGATAAAATACACTGGTTCTAATTGAGTATATATTGATCTAATTAGTGTTTTCTTTCATTCTTTTTCTAAGAATTAAGGAACTGTTCCCAGAGATGGGATAAAGGATCCTGTAACTGTGTGTATCTTATGACTTCTTTTAGAGCCTTTTTTGTTAAATCTACAATAGATGCATCATTCAATGGCAATTCTGCAATTGTTCTTCACAAGGATTATAATAACACCAATTTCAAAATATTTCACTGGGAGTTTTTTTTAAAGCAATGAAGTGCACATATGCTGCCACAAAGAAAGAAGAGCGTGAGATTTAGGATTAAACACATTTCTTTCATAAAAAAAATGTATTTTCGAGGAAGACCCGAATTAATTAATAGGCATTTTCCTCCCAATGTGACCAAGTTTGTAACCTAACAAAGTCCATTTCCAAGAATCTTTCAAAAATTGTTTATAATAATAAAGCCTTTAATAATAAAGCCTTTTCATGTGGTTTACTTGGTATCAGTAAAATGATAGTACATTTATGTAACCATGTAACTCCATTGTAATATTCTATCACTTGTTAACCTATCTTAGTAACTAGTATTAAATTATGTCATAGTTCAGTAAATAGCACTCTATCAGAACAGTATTGATCAGGACACTATGATGTAAAAGCTTAAAGATAGCATTAATTAGCTCTAAATTAAATTCCTATATTTCTATCTCTTTTTATACTTATATGAAATTGGGGTTTTCATAATTACATATAATTTGTGTTCATACAGCATAATAAAAATGGTTCACCTCTAACCAGAATAGCTTCAATACTTATAAACATAATACTTCTTAATTTCACCATGCACACACCATGTAATGGACAAATTATACTGCCTAAGGTTTTAAATAGTCCTCAATGATTAAAGGATGCCACAGGAATAAAAATGTGGGCTGCAGAAATATAATGAGTAGCCTCACTCTCTAGATTCACTGAACAAGGCAAAGCTATGCACGTGTGTCAATGCAATGATTTAGCAAAATTCCCTGTTAGTCACGTATCCTACGGGGTCACAATCACATCTATTTAAAAGCCTAAATTTATAACTTTGTACTTCAATGAAACATAAACATTAGAAATTATTACATAATACATAAAACTCTGAAAGCAATGCCAATATATTATTTTCTGAATAGAGAGTAGATTAAAATCACAGGAATTAGTTAATAGATTAGCCAATTAAGCCTTTAGAAAGTTTCAGGTAGCCTGCTTCCTCCAACCCTAAAATTGGCACACACAAAAACATATTAGCAATATTTAGTGTAAATATCTCTTAAAATAACTGAGTAATTATGAGCTATTATGTAGTGGTTTCATGTAGAAGCAGGAATATTGGTAGATATCGGCAAGCATCTCATCCCAACCACATGACAACATAGCAATAGTATCAGCAGAAAGCAAGATCCTAATTTCACCAGCTAGAAAACTCAGCAAAACTACGAAGCCAAAAGTGCTTCAAGCAGCAGGAGGAAACAGAGCACTGGTTTAAATGGACCAAGGAACTGATGGTCATTAATGAAAAGATAAAAGGCAGATATAACATATGATAGTCATTAAAACAACAATGCCATAACAAGATACTGCTTTAACACTAAGCATACATTTAATGACAGAGGAGACAAAAATAATAGAGGAGGGGATAAGGGTGGGGCAATTTTCCCTCAAGTGATCACAGCTGTTGCTATCCCCTCTTGAGAAAAAAGAAAGTAAATTACCTCTGGCTGGTATCTCTCTGACACATCTTGATGGACCCCTCCCAAAACACACAAGCAAAGAAACCTCATATTTCAAAAATGAGGTGTGTGTTCATATGTGTGCATATCACATGTTTGAGGGAAGGAAAGACATGTGTGAAGCACAGAAGACTGGTATTGCTCAAGGTCATTCCCTTCCTGAAAAAAGAAAGGGAAGAAAATACTAAAAGAATTGGTCTGGAGGACAGGAGTCAAGTAACAACTTCTTTCCACCTGCCTATATGCTCACATCTGTTTCCTGACTTCCTTATTATTCTGCCCCTCTTAATAGTGACCATAAGAAGGCTTACAGGAAGGAAGATTTTGCTGGGAATTTTCCTATCAATACCTGAGAGTCTTAACCTGTTAGTGAGCCAGGTCAGCTCTAAGTACAATGCTTAACAAGCACAGTGGACTCAGATCTCCAAATTGGTTTGCACACATCTCTGTCTCTCCAGACAAGGGAAAAGGAACGAGAGGCAGAAATGTCAATTTTTCAGGAACTTCTATACATGAAACTCTGTACTAGCAGGTCTTTTTGGTTATGCATTTCACCTAAACTCCTGAGGATGAGGGTAGAAGGATGAGACCTAACCTACAAAAGACAAAATCCTTAGTGAGAAAAGGTAAAAAAAAAAAAAAAGGAGGGGGGGCGGGGAGTGAAATGAGGAGGGAGAATACAGGGAAAACATCCTTTTCCCAAGTACTTATATCCTCCACCAGCATTCCTTCTTCCCTGGGCACCCTCAGACAGGCCAGCCTCATTTGTTAACAATTATTATGAATGATATCGTTTCTGTTGTAATAATATTCTGGAGACATGGGGGAGGGAGGGACAAAAAAGTGTCCTTGTCAGATTTTTAGTATACACAAGTCAGTTTTCTGTCTAGGCTTTTGTGAGTGATAGGAGAAATACCAATCAATTTACTACAAGAGAGAGAGAAAAAACAAAAACATCAATTCTCACCTAATTTCTTCCAAATTCCCAGTTATTTTTAGTTTTATGCAGGCAGTACCCCTTTTTTTTCTGAGTCTTCAGAATGTACAATTGGGACCTGCTTTCTGTTAAATTTGAGTTACCCTCTATATCCTTTCTTGGTCCTCCCTGGAGCTTGAAGTCACAGAGCAAATCTGTCTTTAGAGTGGCCCTACCTCCTTCATGTTGACTGGGCATGGGGTGGGGTTGGGGGTGTAGTAACCTTTCCACTAGTATTCCAACTGAGGGTAAAACAGGTATATAAAGGAGCTGATTAAATCCAGGAGAGGAAGAGTGGAGAGAAGAAAAGAAAGGAACAAACGGAAATCTAGGAAAAACTCACTTAGTTTCAGTTTTTGAATCCTGAGAATTTCTACATTATTTGACTATCAAGGCATTTTTGCAGCAAGCTTTCATTCTATGTTCTTGAATATTCATTCACAAAGAGGCGGGGGGTGGGGGGGAGTTGCAGGCACAGGACACCACTGCCCTCCATGCTTCTCTCTTCATCTCCCTCCTCTCATATCCAGGGGGCCACCTCAGCCACGATGCACCATCAGTCAGCCAGGGGGCCTGCTGAGCTCTCCGGCCCCGCCCCAAGTAAGTGTCAACGAGGGCCTGGCAGCTGCAGTGGAGGAGCCCAGCCCCCAAGCCGGTGGCATACATGGCTTTGTAGCACCACCAGCCTGCGAGAGCTGCAGCAGCAGCCGCGGAGCCCAGACTCCAGAGGAGTCGGGGACATCAAGGGAGAGCAGCAAGCTAGTGGCAAGCTTGTACGTAGTCTGCAAATGCCATCATATGGATATCCATCGAAACGCAGCGAGAAGAGGAATAGCAGGCAGCGCCCCTACACTCTTCCAAGTGGCTTCAGCAAAGAGAAACCCTGGTAGCAGTCCCAGTCCCTGTCTCCTAGGGCAGGGCGCCTTGTGCTCGGCTTGGCCAAAACCTCCCATAGGTGCAGCCGTCAGGCAGCTCTGGAAGGCGGGACACAAATGAGCACTCCTCAGCTGAATTATTCAGACCACCTTCACTATGGAATAAAATATTGATGAGACTACTTTGGAAGTGCTCTATCTTGTTAATCCTAATGCCCTCGAGAAGGGAGTGAAATTTTCTGTAGGGGACACGGAGGTGATGGGAAAAAGAAATGAGAAATAAGGTGCGAGGGTAAGGGGCTTTGGAAGTTCACTATATTTGTTCTGCCTCCGCTGGCCATGGGAATCTCCATTTTAACATATCAGACCCAATATGTAAATTAGGCAGTCACAAATCTACCCTACTCCTAGTAAATCAAGAATTTTCAAAAATACATATTATACAGAGACAAACACAAACACAAACCAAACCAAAACAAAAGAAAAAAACCCAATGTACACAAGCCCCTCTCTATAACTGAGACAATACAGCTGGGATGGTGTCAGGGTGGTGGTTATGATTTTAGCCTGACTCCTCTAGATATACAAATGACTTCTTTCACAGATCTATTTTCCTACATAAAAGCAAACCTTCACAGTTAAACACCATATCTCAACACACACACACACACACACACACACACACACACACACGAGACAATGAATTCCCTTCCATGCAAAGCAAGTTCCAAAAAACTCCATTTGGGATTAAAGTCTCCAGATGTGTCATTTACAAAACTACTAAAGGATCTGGCAAGCTCAGCCATAATAAGGAAAGAAAATCAACCTGGCACCAGAGGTAGGGAAGGGTCAAAAATGCTCCTTGCCTGAAATGATGGGTGGAAACCAAACACCCTCTTGCACCCCACAGTCTGGGGAGGGTTGGATACCAAATGGTCCATGACAACCATAACCTGAAGGAAATAAGGGATTTTAATCTCTGACATCTTCAGATAGGTTCAACATGCCTAGCTTTCCAAAAACATCAGTTAGGGTGGAGTGTATCCATATTCCCTTAGCTTACACTACTATATTAAGTGCTCAGGTATAGATTTATATTCCACCTACTAGAATTATATTGCAACATCACCGAACGCCCTTGGATACCCAGCTCCTAATGATTTTCAAAACATTAATAAGTAAAGTAGCCTGCAATGCAGATAAGACACTAGAAACAAGATAAGGAAACTGGGTGAGGCGGGTAGTCATTTGCTTGTTACCTGGTGCCTCTAGAGGAAAAGACGGTCGTAGGAGGACTTTCTGCCCGCAGGTACAATTCCGGCAAGGTGGCTCCAGGTGGCTTTTACAGTCCTACGCGGGTCTCTTTCCTCACTTCGCTGCCCTTTGCCATAGCTCAGCACCTGCATCCTAGGGAGTCCCGGAGAAGGCTTCTGCTACTGATGCCGCTGCCTGCAGGTCGCGCTGGGTGGGGAATCCGCGGCGATAGCCCCATGAAACCCGCGTTTCTGAGCCCAGGGAGCGGGCAGAGACAGGGCGGCCGCGCACGCACAATCAGACACACACACTCAAAAGCACATACACACTCGCACCAAGGCGCGCGCGCACTCGCATTCACACTTGCACACGCACACCCAGCACAACACGGGGAGGGGGCAACGAGGAGACCGGCCCTTCTCAGGATTGTCTTGGATGCCCACCGGACCACCGGCAGCATAGAGAGTGGTCTGGAATAGCCGATAGATCACGTTTGCTTCAAGTTCTCCTCCAACCCAAATCCACGTAATTCAAGAGCTGCTGACATTTTGATGGGGAGGAGAGAGCCGAGAAAGGGTTGAGGAAGAATCGGGGTTTTGTTAAGCAGTTTTAAAAGCTATCCTTGTTACCTTGTTTTTGCAGAAATCAGAACCAGCTGTAAGGGCTGAACTTTTGGCTTCAAATAATGTGGTCCAAAACGTAAATATCCTTCTGGCCAAGACAGGAAGGTCTGGATGCTCAGAAATAAGACCGCTGCAGGACCCTCTGTTGACCTTGTGATGTACCTGAAAGCAGGTTAATACTGGCGCTCTCCAAACCTCTGGGTAAAATGATCCACACACATGGGTCCACAGCCAGGTAGTCGCTCCGAATCAAGCGGGGAAAATGGGTCTGAGCGTCCTCCGCCCTCTTGGAGAACCCAGGCACGGAGGGGCACACCAAGTTAACACATTTGCTTCTGGGCAATTGGATAAAAGACAGTCAAACGCATCAGATAGGTGCGCTCCCTCTCTCTCTCTCTCTCTCTCTCTCTCTCTCTCTCTCTCTCTCACACACACACACACACACACACACACACCTAGCTGGAGAGCAGTTTACAAAAAATAAATGCCAAGATGACTTCGAAAGGTAGAAAAGATCCAGAATCCTTCCGGAAAATGGAAGGACCAGCAGGAAGGTTACGAAAATCTTCCCAGATCTTTAATTGTTTCTTTCTCGTGTGAGTGTGTGCGTATTTCCAGAAGGTTTCGTTTGTCTGCCCCACCCCGTCCAGTTGCGCTTTTTACTCCAGATATAAACCGACCTTACAAAATGGGTTATGTGGGTGGGCTGTGCTCATAGCCCAGAGCTCCAAAAAGTCAAGAATCCTAAGGGAACAGCCGGCTGCGAAGCTCTTCACATCCTCGAGGGAAGAAGGAAAAACACGCGCAAACACACGCACACTCGCGCGCACGCACACACAGAGTCTTCGATTCGGGCCGCTCTGCACACGCTCACCGCCTTCCTGCGCGCGGCTGCACACAGCGCTCGGCCCGCTGCCCGCGGCACCCGGGCGAGCCCGTGGCTCGGGCGCAGGATTAGCAGCCCAGATCCCCGGCTGCAGATGCGGCCGAGGCGGGTCCGGGTTCTTGGCTCCCCGTGGTGGCGTGTTCCGGCAACAGCTACCGCCCATCCCGGAGGAACTGCGCCCGGTGCTGCAGCATGGAGGCGGTGGCGGGCGCGCGGCCGTGGGCCCGGCCTTCACCACAGTGACGGGAGCTGCCGCGCCGCCCAGACTCTGAGAGTCAGGCTAGACCCCCGCCGGGGCCGCCTTGCCACCCTTGCCCCTCTGAACCGGGAATGTTCGGAGCGATTTACCCGCGTCTGCTGTAAAGGGCCCGCGCTGTGCCCGCAAACCCTTGGGCTGGGAAGCGCGGGGGCGTTGCAGGCAGGGGGAGGGGAGAGGGCGGAAAACCTGGAGCAAGGAGGCGAACTTCCACGGGGTTCCCAACCTTTTCCAAAGGGGGATTTGCTGACCGCCCACTGCCCCGCGGTTACCGTATAGAGGAATTGTCACAGGGTCAGCCAAGGACTGACTGCGGTGGATAAAGCCATTAGTTTTAACCCGCCGGAAAAATGTGAGACCGAGGGCTGCTGACTTGGGATCTTAGTCACCTGCGACCGGTTTCCAGCATGCCCTTAGTAGCATATTAGATGGTAGATTTTCTTACAAATAAGTTGGAAGTGGAAGCTGAAAAGAACATTTATATTTGATAATCAACTGACCTCGGCTGTTGGCTACATTATATCAAGGGCAGAAAGGAAGCCCAATAGTCACCATAAGCCAGGCCTGGCCCCTAAGGTCACTGGGACAGGGAACGGATTTGATTCAGTAAGGAGCAGCAGAGTGGGGAAAAGGCTAGGCAGGGCCTCATAGGGAGGGGTCGGCTTTTCTGGAGTCTCTGCCGCAACTATCGGAGCTTTTCTCCACGACCCTCTACCCTCACTCCCTAGAGCGGGAAAGGGCTTCCTCCAGGGAACCCCCGAATGTAATCGTGCTGTCACTTTCAGGTGGAGCCAGGAAACCCTTTCACCAGCACGTGGTCTCCATTCTCAGCAGAGTACCTCCCCTCTCAGCTCTCATCCTGGCTGGCTCCGACACCAGCCTGAATCCAAAGAGAATGTAACAGTTGGAGGTTGCAGAGGGAAGCTGGCTAATAAGGGCCCCTTGCTGGCCGACTTGGCAAAGCACGTGCTAGTGGTCTCCTTGGATAGGACGCGCTCGCATTTTGCTACCAATAGCTCTCCCGCGTCGCTCTGCCGGTGCACACAAGCTCATTCTCGAGCACACTCACGGGCTCACCCAAATGCTTACACGTGCAGCCGCCTCCTTCGGGAAGAAACCCGAGGGGTGGTACTTCTCGAATCTCCACCTTCCTCTCTGCTCCCCCTTTATGCCCGCCGGGCTCCGGGTCCAACTATGGGTTCGGGAGTCCCCGCAACCCTTCTGGCCGCGTTGTTCCGAAGGAGCGCGGCTCTGGTGCTGCAGTTGCCAGGGCGCGTCCTCTCCCCGAGTAGGCGGGCGGCGCCGCGTCCGGGGCCCTGGGGGTAGCTCTGCGGAGCCCGACGGCACTGGCTGATCCGAGTTCAAGAGCTGGAGGGTCTCGCACAGCAGCTGGAATGTTCAGCGACACCTCACACACACACAAAAATAAACGAACGAGATACCGCGGACAAATACATCAGCAGACACCGCTGTAGTCCAGGAGAGTCTCCACTAAAACCATCGGCGCTTCCCCTGTGGCCTTACGTCTCCCGAAGTGGAAACATGGGGTTTCCGATAAGTGCACGGTAAGAACCAGCAGCGAACTGAGCCCAGGAGCTCCTGGGGGAGCTGGGAGAGACAGGGCTTCCATCGTCCTTTCACTTTCAACTTAGCGGCTTCTGGGACTTCACTGGAGGGCGGCGGAGTTGCTCCAGCGCACACTAGCAGATACGAGAGAGCACTGCCAAGTACTTGAGGACGTGGGGGTGACTCCTTTTTCCTTCAGGATTGTCCCACATGCTCCCCTTCCCTGCTGAGCTGACAGGAACCGCTAAAGTCTAGGAGATAAAGGCTTGCAGTTCCTCTGGGACCAAAGTATAGAGAGATGTTGAATGAGAGACTCAAAGATCTTGCCTTGCTGTTCTAAATAACTTTTCTTTTTCTCCCTAGTGCCCGGATCGAGGTGAAGAGGGAGCACACCGAACTAGTTGTAGTAAGTCCAGAGTTGGGAACAGGGCAAAGCTCCTGGATGTTCATTCTCTCTCTCTCTCTCTCTCTCTCTCTCTCTCTCTCTCTCTCTCTCTCTCTGTGTGTGTGTGTGTATGTGTGGTTTGCTTGAGAAGGATGAAATGCTTATCCCTAATGTGAGGAGTAATGTGTAACTTTTCAGTGTTCTTTTATGTTGCAAGTCATAAAAATATCCTTTTTTCGTTGTTTAGCCTCCCTATACATTATTTTAGTATTTGAAAGTGTTTTCTTCTGCTTTCACATTTCATCTCATCTCTAGAAAGCACTCTGGTAAAGAAAGCCAGGTACTTTGTTCCATTCCCTCTTATGCAGGCTGATTAGAGTTTGCCAGTGGAGAGGAAGCAGAAAGCTTTGTTTTATATGCTTTTCAGTGAAAGGTGGCAAAACTTTCAAGGAAAGGCTAGGATATTCTTACCCAAGGGATCTTTCCTAAAGTTAACACAGAGTAATTTTTATTTTTATTTCCTCCAAAAGGGGGAAAAAAAAAGCCTCTGTAAACAAGGGAGATGGCAATTTCTAGTTTGTCTATATAATTATTATTACAATTAACTAACTCTGAAACTGGTATAGCTTTAAGAGTTCAAAATAATTTCTTGTAGAACAGGGTCCCTTAACACATTAGCATCTGAAGAGAACTAAAATTTATTTCAATGATTTACTTTTTACTTTTCTCAATATATCTGCCTAGACTGTCTTAATTTATCCTCCAATCCAATGTTGATGCCAAATCACCTTTAAAATTGTGTCAAGTTTCTTTCTCTCCCAGATTGTTTATGGTCAAAAACATTGACTGTTTTCCCATAGTAATCCAGAATTTGAAAAAAAAAGTTGAGTGTTTTGCTGATTTCAGACAATAAATATAAATATGAATGTTTTACAGTTAAGATGATGCGTACCAAAAGTAACCTGAGTTTCTTTTTAAAAAATGTATCTTTATTGTGGAAAGTATTACATATGTCCTCCCTTTTTTCACCCATTGACCCCCATTGATAAACTGAGTTTCTGGTTATATTATTATTTAGCATTGTAATTACAATTTGTTTACTCCATGAATTCTCTTATATCTGTGGATTGAAGTGTGTGATAAATTGTCACTTTAGTTCATTCTTTGTTTGATGTGTACTTTATGAAACTTATATTTACAGTGGAATTATCTCCAAATTTCCTAGGTCACTATTGTAAAGAGCTTTTGATTCCTTTTAAAAATATAAAGTTCTCTATTAATCCAAGACTGGAAAATGATATGAAGAACCAACAAGGAAATACAAGTTTCTGAACTAAAAGAATAGCATTTAAAAAAAAAAAACAAAACAAACAGTTAAAATAGAATAAATGAAATCCAAATATCAAGTTTTTTGTTTTTAATTTACTGCCACAGTTGTACTCTACATAGTTTTGAAATATAAAAAGAGATCTGCTTATCTTAGAAACATGTTTCTGATGTTGTACCTGACTATAAAGTCCTAAGGTATAGATTATTTTGGTAATTAGACTTGAAGACCCAGTATTTTTCAGCCAAAAGTAAACAGATTTCTCATTTATCTATTCTGGAAATCCCCTCAAAAATCAAATGTATTTACTATTAATCATTCTTGTGAGATACAGAAGATATTTTTCTCTTTATTTTATTTTTAAATAAAAATTTTATTGTTAAGGATATTTTCACTTGCTCTATTGTAAAACATACATTTCCTTTCCTTTCTTTCTGTATTTTGTGATATTTTTTAACCTTTATGAATCCTGCTAATGGGTTACTACATGATTTAAGGTCTATCTTATGAACACTGGAACTAGCAATAAGAATCCAATAAATTACTATATGAAAGTGGTCATTTCTTTTACTAAGAGAAGTGTTTTTTGAACCTTACTTTTTAAAACATAAGTGTAATAATTTTTAAAGATAGTGTCCTAGAAATAACTTTTTGAGAGAGCACAAAGAGAAGGAGTTGTTTCAGAGATAAACATTGCTGGATACAAAAAGGCAACCCTTGGGCAATATTGCAAGTAAGAAGTGTATTTTACCTTAATATCCATCCATCTTTTTTTCTTGTGTATTTGCTTACATCCTGGTGTCAACTCCCTGTGTGTGTCTGGTGCTTCCATTTAGTTACCCAAAAGCTCCAAAGTACAATCCTATCTAGGAATATCTAACCTAGAAAAGAATGATACAATATTGTATCATTTTCTTCTTTTAGAAGAATCTTAGATGGATCTAATTACATTCTTAAGAAGAAAACAATCATATCACACTAATTCAAACTAAAGTGTCAGTGACTAGCAGTTGACCCACTTCAGGAATGTGAAACCAACTTAACTTCTAAAAAGCAGAATTTCTGGCAGTGTGATACATATATAGGAAGCAAAGGGACCTCAGTCATTGTTGAATTTTCATACAGGATTGAATGTTAACTATGGTACTGTTTTTTTATATTTTACTTTTTCTATTTTTGATCATGCCATTAAACAATTACTAAAACCTATATTTTAGCCTTGAAAGAAACATTTAGAAAGTTTTATATTTATATGTCCATAGAGTATTTCAGGAATATTTCCACGTGATCTTGAAACTCTATTCTAAAATGGAATCAGTCATCACATAATTATCTTAAAAACAAAAGTCTGCATTACTGTTCTTATGACTTGATTCATGAGTACTGGTAGGCATACCCAGTTATATTATATGCAAATAATAAGCTTTTGAAAGTCTGTGGACTTAACTTCTCTAAAAGCCTGATGATAAACTAGATAACAAAATGTTTGCTTTTAAGCTTTAGTTTTACAGATTTGAGTTTCTAATATTTATCTTGCTCCAAAATCTGCCCCTGAATTTCAGCCAGGTGGCCACAAGTTGGCAGTAATGTGACACGCTCACATGGTTGAGATCACTGGGTTTGCCTTTCTCATAAACCACCATAGATTTGTAATTAAAAATTAATTTCTGTTTTTCTATGAAAGATGCATGTTCATTGAAACATATAATGTTGGATAATTTTTAGTCACATGAAAGCAGCTAATTTCTTTTAGAACAATTATTTCTTACCGTAAATTCCAAAAGTATAACATTAGTTCATTTTCTCCTAACCTCTTCACTAGTTCTCTTCTTTAATTAGGGTCCCTTTAGGATACTGGGTTACTTCTCACTTTTTTTTTTTAACTTATCTTTATTGTTGAATGTATTACAGATGTTCCTCATTTTTCCCGTATTGACCCCCTCCTCCCCACTCCCGCCCCCCTCCTGCATTTCCCCACACTGTCGTCTGTGTCCATTGGTTATGCATATATACATATAAGTTCTTTGGTTTATTTCTTCCCACCCCCCAACCCCCTTCCCTTTGAGGTTTGTCAGTCTAACAACCAATTTGTACTCCTTAATCCCTTCACCTTTTCACCCATTCCCCCAACACCCCTCCCTTCTGGCAACCAACAAAATTTCTCTGTATCTATGAGAATGTTTCTGTTCTGCTTGTTCATTTGTTTGTAGATTTAATTGTCGATGGATATGTATTCATTGCCATTTTGTTTGTTCATATTTTTTATCTTTTTCTTCAAGAAGACACTTCAACATTTCATATACTAATGGTTTGGTAGTGATGAACTCCTTTAGCTTTTTCTTGTCTGGGAAACTCTTTATATGGCCATCAATTCTAAATGACAGCTTTGCAGGATAGAGTAATCTTGGTTGTAGGTTCTTGCTTTTCATCACTCTGAATATTTCTTGCCACTCCCTTCTGGACTGCAAAGTTTCTTCTGAGAAATCAGCTGACAGTCTTATGGGAACTCCTTTGTAGGTAACTAACTGCTTTTTTCTTGCTGCTTTTAAGATTCTCTCTTTGTCTTGAACCGTTTGCATTTTGATGATGATGTGTCTTGGTGTGGGCCTCTTGGGGTTCGTCTTGTTTGGGACTCTCTATGCTTATTGGACTTGTATGTCTGTTTCCCTCAACAAGTTAGGGAAGTTTTTTGCCATTATTGTTTCAAATAGGTTTTCAATTTCTTGTTCTCGCTCTTCTCCTTCTGGCACCCCCAAGATGCGAATGTTGGTATGCTTGAAGTTGTTCCAGAGGCTCCTTACACTATCCTCATTTTTTTATTCTTTTTTCATTTTGCTGTTCTGATTGGGTGTTTTGTCTTCCTTATATTCCAAATTGATGGTTTGCTTCTTGGCTTTACCTACTCTACTATTGAATCTGTGTAAATTATTCTTTATTTCAGTTAGTGCCTCCTTCATTTCTGACTGTGCATCCTTCATTTCTGACTGGTCCTTTTTTATGCTCTTGAGGCCCTCACTAAGTTCATTGAAGTTCTTACTAAGTTCATTGAGCATCCTTATAAGCAGTGTTTTGAACTCTGCATCTGTTAGGTTGCTTATCTCCATTTTGCTTAGTTCTTTTCCTGGAGTTTTGTTCTGTTCTTTCATTTGGAACCTGTTTCTTTGTCTCCTCATTTTGGCTGCTTTCCTGTGTTTGTTTCTATGTATTACTTAACGAGAGGTATGGGGCTAGCTGACACCAGATGCTGCTTGTGTGAAAGAATTTAGGAAAAGCTGAAGAAAGATCCAAGACAGGCCAATCCTATGGTCAAGCAACTGGCAACAGCTTGGGTGGGCCTGAAAGTTGGATGGGGCAGGGCCTCAGGGAATCACCAGGGCAGGGCAAACAGTGTGAGCCAGGTTGCTGGAGTCCCAGATATGGAGGCTGTCTGCCGCCTCAGGGAAGGGCTCACCAAAGGAACAAAGGCCTCTGACAGCATGTCTGTCCAGGAGAAAGCTGCCTCTTCAGCCCTCGCTCTAATGCCAAGCAATTCGGTTCTTCCCCATATGTCTCTGGTGCCTTTCAAGCTGCCTCCCCCATGCTGGAGCCTGGAGGGTGCGAGTCCAAGTAAGTCCATGTATGGGCCCTTTAAGAGGAACTGCCTGGGGCTCCAGCTGCCTCAGCCTCCCTCAGCCTCAGTTCCACTGGTTTTTCCAGCCAGAAGTTATGGGAACTTCTTTTCCTGGCACTGAAACCCTGAGCTGGGCGCCTGGTGTGGGACAGGGACCCCTCAGTCCTCAGAGAGGACCTTCCCAGACGAGGTATCCTTCTAATATTTTCCGCCACATGTGGGTGTAGGGCTAGTCCATCCACCTCTGCTCTCCTACCAGTCTCGATATGGCTGCTTCTTTAATTTCATAGTTGTAGGAATTCCATTCAGCTTGAATTTAGGCGGTTTTGAATGATGGTTGTTCTGTAGTTTAGTTGTAACTTTAATGTGGTTGTGGGAGGACTTGATACCGTGTTTACATACGCCGCCATCTTGACTGGAAGTCCCTATTTCTCATTCCTTTACTCATGTTTTACACTCCCAGTTGTCCTGGTCTTGGACTGACTCCCAAGTTTCCTGCCAGCCTGGTGTTCAAGTTCATTTGGATTTGTTTTTCAGCTGTAGTGGCAGTGATTTCTATGAGGAATGCAAATCCTCTCTCTGATTGTTTCCCACCAAACTTCTTTCTCCATACAGTGGCCTTTCTTCTTCTGCTTGCAGTTTTGATCATTCGATGGAAATTTATCCAATGCCTTGTTTTAGTCAGTGTCCTGTCCTAGGTGCTGGGGAGAAAAGAGTACCCATAATTATCTTCGTCTGTGGCCCCACAATAGAGCTTCCCATCTAGTGGAGATTATAGATCAACAAGCAGTCATTGCAGTACGATCTTTCTTTTATTGCAGTAGCTATACTTTGCTATTAAGCCCAAGTCTCCTTTTATTAAACCTCTGGAACCCATCCCCTATTGACTCTAGTAATAGTTTCTCTATTGCTCTGTGTTTCTAGATTGTTTTTCCCACATTCATTGAAACTCTCTTGAGAGAGAGCCCGTGAAATATCCAGACATAGTGCTTTATCAAAGTTCAAGGTGCAACACAGCATATTCCATGAAGTGCTGGGATACAACACACCTGGATTGGAATCCTGGTTCTGAAATTTACTGCATTACTTGTGGAAATCATTTCACTCTAGTCTGAATCTTTTATTTTCTTGTGCGTAAATGGAAATTATGAGACTTAGGTTTGGGTTTGGTCAAGAGGTTTTAATGACTTTGCCTGTGTAAGCTACCCAGTAAAAGGAGGTAAGATGCATAAAACATTCTAATAGTTTTATTTCCTTTCATATTAAATAGTCTGTAATTTTGGTGACATTGTTTAGCAAAATCTTGAAATACGCAAGTTGCGCTTTTCAGACACTATTCATCCTCAAAATATATTTTACAAGTTTAGTACCAGTTCTTTAACTACCCTCCCCTTTAAGGGAGCTACTCTTGTAAGAATATAATCAAAGCGGCTTTCTTGAATTTTGCCTGGCTTAACCCTAGCTTTCAGACTAGTTAGAATATACATAATGTCTCTTCATCATTATTGAATTATCTAGAACTATCAGAGAGGAAAAAAGTATTATATTAGTTATAAAAATTAAGAAATATGTTAAGAATAACAGTTGAGCAATATTAAAATAAAGATAAAAACATTATTAAATACATATTTTAAATTATTTGGCCTCCAATTTATTAATACCCTCCTTAACATGTATATTTGTAGAAAATGTAATTATTTTTAACTACTTTTTGTTTTTATTGCATTATATTGCAATGGTATTTTCTCAAAAGTTAATTTGTATATTGGAAACATTAATTTAAATAGTATCTATTTGTTGTATCTGTTGTTTCTGCATGGATATACCAAATACATAAAATACTGTCTTATTTTGTGTTAGTTTGGCATGTTTTAACCTTTTAGTAATATTATAAACCAAAAAACACATTGTTGGTCAATTAACATAACTTACTCATTGTGGGGACATATTAGATATTTTATGTTGGTTTTATTAACAACAGAATTTAGGAATTATTAGATGAGATTGCAGTTTTTCTATATAGTTTTCAAATATGGTCAGCATTTATTATAGTTAGTTAGCTTTTATAGTTCTACAAATTTGAAGATTTACTAATTTTTCTGTGGAGAAATTTCAAGACTATCTTGGTTTCCTGTGTACTGATCAATGTAGCCAAAAGTATGAAAACACTGGCATTGAATTTATTATTTATTCATTCATTCACTTACTCTTTCATACACATTATGCTTCAAGATTAGAACCTTGAATGCATTTATTAAGATGGTAATGTTCTCCAGTTTCATTCATACTAAATTCAGCAATATATCTTGAAAAGCAAATAAAAAAGAGAGAGAGAGAGAAGCAAAGAATGAGGGCAAGCTGGACAGCTGATAATTATTTAGAACTACATAAACATTATTTATATCTTTTCGAGGAATGCTTTTTTCCCCCACTTCAAATGTTAATTCTCTATTTCCAAAAGTTTTTTTCTTACCATTCCACTGAGCCATTTATTTTATACACTTTTAAGAAAATAGGGATAAATGGAAGATTTATAAGAAAGAGAAGTAGAATTGCGTATATAATGGATCTTAAGAACACATTAAAGATCTTAATTTTCAATTTAGTGAATAGTGAAAAGTTTCAAATGTAGTTTTAAATCTTAACTTTGTTTTAAATATGAAAATGCTCACAACAAAAAAATAAAAATTTTATTAATTTTGAAAGAGACTCTTGTTTGAAACAGTGAACTGGACTAAGGCAGTTTCTTTTTCTAGTGACCTCATCTTGGAGGCCTTGATTGGACTGAGTATCACTACACTTATTCATTTATAAAATTGCCAGTGAGCTATGAGATGGATTCCTGGACCTCCTGAACTCATTTCTGCCCATTGTGTCTGTCTTTGCACTATGCAACTAGCTTCTCTTTCTTGCTTTTGTTATTTAATAAATTCTGATTTATCTTTGGCAAGAGAAGATTATTTTATATGTGAAATGTATGCCTGTTTTCCAACACCAAGCAACACAGAAATTATTCAGCTTGCATTTGGAGAATCAGAAGAGTGCTTCTTTGAATAGTTATGAAAGAGGCTTCTGGAGAATATTGCAAAAATATCCCAATTGGAACTTAGTGAGATGTAAAATACTAATGAAAAAACAAAACAGAATAATATATGTTGAATGGCCTTACCTAGATCACTTTCTGTAAATGTGAGCTCATTCATCTTTGTAAATATGCAAGTAATTGTCAATAATATAGCAAATGTCCAGTTCACGTGGCAACTATTCTTTGAAGCTATAGATCTTTGAAACATTTTTTCTGGTTTTTGAAATGTATAAACACACGGTTTCTCTCTTTATTGAGTTTTGCTTTGACTTTTAGGTATAAAATCTCTCCACCTGGAATTCATTGGCTAGTTTTTACATTATTAGTGCCATGTATCTGTGGTTTTCCCTGAGAAGCAAATTTTGGAACTGAAAGGCAACAGTAATAAAGAGCCCAAGAAAGTAAATCCTGGATTTGAAGAAAGTTGTTAAATTTTGGAGGAGAAAGTGACTGAACATCACCCACAGTGTACTCAAGCGTGTCTGTAGTTTCAGCTATGATCTAGTCAGCAAATTCAATGTTTCTATTTCTATGTAGATCCCATTCACACAAAGTGACAACTACAAGTTTTAAGTAATGAACGAAAAGACTTCCACAAACTTTGCCTTTTGTATTTTCAAATGTAATACTTATTCTTTATTTTATAAGGGTTGTAGCATGATAATGTGCATATGCATAAAATGTTTCAAGCTTTATAAAAACATTTATTTTGTGATTGCAAACAGCTCAATTTCTCCTCTGTTATTTTAATGTTAAAAAGAACCATATACATAAAATTTACATAGACTAGACTTCAGTTGAGGTATCACATTTATTTTTAAAATGTATTTTTGTCTTGTTTTCTCTAAGCTATTAACTGTGTAATAGGGGAAACAATACCTGACTTAGCTTAAAATAAGAAGTCACTTATATTTAGCAATCGTGATTTTTTTAAAAAGCATTTGACACTTTGTTCCATTTTCTGTTTCTGTAAGTGAGCTTGAGGCAGAATAGTAAGAAATTAGGAAAATTCCTTGGCAAGTGGAGTGGGGAAACTGAGGCAGATAGCTGAATCAAACTGGCCTCATCCAGCACCCTGACTCACCTGCCTCCTCCTCCCTTGCGTGACCACTCCTTTAAGCATTAAGCATTCAAAACCATAAGTTTCTGACCCTGATCAAATCATCTTAGGAAGAAAGCCTCAGGTCTATTGACCACAGAGACAGAGTTTTGGCCAAACTAGAGATAACATCTAGGCCACAGTTGTGTTTCATCTCTAGGCCCAGAAAAGCAGCAAATCCAGACAAATTGATGCCATGGATGATATCAGGACCACGTTCAATGACCAATGGCCCCCTACCCTAGCACCAACCAATAGGTAGAGACCATGGCCCTGAAAGGACACATCTGGAAAAGCTGATGAATATTCTATTGAGATCCTCTCCTGAGACCCCTAAAATTCCTGCCTTTAGAAAACAGATGAAAACCCTTAAAGCAACGGACCCAGTGCACACATATATGTTTGCTCTCTCTCTGCTCTCTGTCTGGCTCTCTCTTTCTCTCTCTCTCTCTCTTTCTCACTACCCAGGTGAGCGCAGGTGCACACCTTCCCTTCTTTCCTTAGGCATGCATCCTTTGCTTTCTCTCTCCTAAGCTCCAAAGCCCCTTCTTTTGCCTTTGTAACTTGTTTCCTGAGTCCATGCAGCTCAGCTGCCTCACATCTTCTGTCTCTGTGACTTTCTAAAAGGCAAATAGAGTTCTTGCATTAGAGTTCTTGGCTCTGAGTTCTTTCTCTGTCAAACTGAAGAACTGGGGTCTAATACTGTTGCAAACAAACTGATAATGAAACATTCTTAGAACACAATCTGTTAGAGTTTACCTCTAAATGAAAAAATAGTTTTTCTATGTAATCTGACATTTTGTTGTGCTATATCTCTGATTTACTCAATATTACAATTGGTGATTGACATTTAAATTAATTCAATATAGCCCTTTTATATGTATATTATGGTAATCAAAATGTTTTGTGATATTTGTACCTAGGGAGGGAGAAATTCAATTATATATTTCAATTTATGCTCATACAAGCAGTAATGTTTGCCTTTGAGTATTAACAAAGGTATGTATGCTGGTCACTAATGAGTACTTTTCAAACTATTCTATTTATTCATATTTAGAATTGTTTTGATTTTCCAAGAGCAGAATTGTAAAGTTAGAAGGAAATTTATAGATCAGCTATTTCAACCTCTAATTTTAAGTTTTTAGTTAACTTCCTCATGTTTCCTGGAGAGAAATAGAGGCAGGATTAGAATTAACTGGATCACACTGCCTCCTTCTCCCACTCTCCAATCATATTAGTAGAGCCCATTGTTGTGAAAAGTAGAAAATTATCTAGATCACATTTGGATAAAAGAAACTGATTTCTAAAATAAATGTAGAATTTGAGTAGGGAAGAGTACACTTTGGTTCCAAGGAATCTTAGCTATATGTGTCCCAATTAGATAATGCTAATGAAGAGAACCATTGATTTAAATATGACAGGGGATTTATCAATGTTAAAGTAATTAAACAAGGATGGCGTTAGATCAAGGTGATTCAAATGCCTTGATAGCCAACGCAAGCAAACCAAAACCTAAACTACAGTCAATGTACTTGAATCTGAGCAAATGAAACAAGAAGAACCAGCCATAAAGAGCCAGCAAGGCTTTCAAAATTAAGGCAACTGCTTAAGCCATACTCAATCAAATAATTTCTTTGCTTTGCTTCCATGTCTTTTCTAGAAAAATCTCTCCCCTCACTCCTGTTGGTGGAGTGCTCCCGCCACCTTTGGTTTGGTGCTGCCCAACTGAAATCATTGTGTTTAAACAAACTCTTGAACATTTTAATGCACCCATTTTACCTCTTAACGTTAGCTCTTTGACATTTAAAAGAGGTACTGTGTGAATTATAATAATTCTAAAATTGTCTTCTTTCTTAAAGAGGACGTGAATTAGATTATGGATTAACACATAGAGCAGTAGTCAATGATTAGGATTCAAACAACCCAGATCTACTTTAGATTATATCAGTAACTGCTTGCATTTAGTCAGATCATACAGATCATAATAAATAAATAAGTGCTATATAAATAATGAAACATTGTTTTACATCAACACTGAGCCAATGAGCTCATATTCTGGAATGAAGGAAAGGCATTTAAATAAGTAAATGAAATAGAGTAGATACATTCATATATATATATATATATATATATATATATATATATATATATATATATATATAATTCCAAAGAAGGAAATAATCAGTTCCACTTGGAAGGTCAGCAAAGACTTGCAAATGTAGACACTGTAGCTGAGTCTGTCAAGATCAATAGGAATGATCAAGGCAACAAGTATAGAAGGAGCTTCCAGGTAGCAAGACTGACATGAGCCAAATAAAAAGGTATGAGGCAGTAAATGCTCAGGATAATGTAAGGTAGACCAGCTTCTGGACACAGACAGTTTGCATGCTCTGATAAGGGATTTGACTTCATCTGATAGTTCTCAGGAAGCCACTAAATGGCTTTATAAGAAGAAGAATAAATAAGGATTCCTATTTTAGACAGATTAGTCCTGCAGCAGTATGTAAAATAGAGTGATGGTGATTATAAAAAACAAAAACAAATAGCACTATAAAGGAAAATTATAGTATCTCGGGTGAGTAACAAGAGGGAATGGCTATGGATTGAGGAAAGAGCTTAGATTCCAGAGTTGGTAAGAAGTTACTATCCATATGGCCTAATGGCTAATTCAATCACTGTAAAAAATAGACTATGTTGCCCCACAGATATCTCAGTCAGAATTTACTAGATCTATATAAGAATATTCCAGTATTCAAAGAACAGGATGTACAGCAGAATTTAAGGGTTATGAGAAAGGAGGGCAGCTGCTCTATACATCTTTTTCACTTAGAAGGACAACACAGTTTCCCATTTTTATGTTCTCTCTACATGGGATTTTTATGAGCTTTGCTCTTCAGACCAGGTCTTTTTCCAGCTTGAGAGAGAACACGGCCCAGACAGATATGGTCATTTTAAATACTAGTAATACCACATTCTGTCTGTTTCTTGACTTCAACCCCCCAACGAAGACATTGCACTGGCCCAGCTGTATTCAGGGTGTAGGGTAATGTGGCCTGCTACCTACTCATCAAACGGCCATGGGAGGCAGACTCTAAAAAGAGATTCGGGTAAATTTTCCTAGAAGTGGATCTGAAGCCAAGAAAGAACATATGGGTCTCCAGTTTGTCAATATATGGATGTAGAAAGAAAGCCAGTTTGGGTGAGACAAATTAATTCAGTTTTGTTTTATTTATTTATTTACTTATTTATTTTTATTGTTGTGAGAATTACAGACCTCTCCTCCCTTTTTACCCCTTGCTCCCCAAAACCCTGTTCCCACCCTGCCCTAGGCTTTCACTACCCTATTGTATGTGTCCATGAGATATACATATATGCATATAAGTTCTTTGGTTAATTTCTTCCCTCTCCTCCCTTCCCTTTCCTCTGAGGTTTGTCAGTTTGTTCCATGTTTCCATGCCCTGGTTCTATTTATCAATTAATTATGTTAATTAGATTCTACATATAAGTGAGATCATGTAATACTTGTCTTTCTCTTACTGGCTTATTTTGCTTAGCATGATAATCTCCAGGCCTCACCATGCTGTCTCAAAGGGTAATAGATCACTCTTCTTTACTGCTGTATAGTATTCCATTGTGTAAATGTACCACACTTTTTTATTCACTCTTCTACTGATGGGCATATGGGCTGTTTCCAGATTTTAGCTATTGTAAATAGTGCTGCTATGAATATAGCGGTGCATATATTCTTTCTGATTAGTGTTTTGGTATTTTTAGGATCTATTCCTAGAAGTGGAATCACTGGGTCAAATGGCAGTTCCATTTTTAATTTTTTGAGGAAACCCCACACTGTTTTCCACAGTGGCTGCACTAATCTGCATTCCCACCAGGAGTGTACTAGGGTTCCTGTTTCTCCACATCTTTGCCAGCACTTGTTGTTTGATGATTTGTTGATGGTAGCCATTCTGGCAGGTGTGAGGTGGTACCTCATTGTTGTTTTAATTTGCATCTCTCTGATGACTAGTGACATTGAGCTTTTTTTTTCCATATGTCTCTTGGCCATTTGTATGTCCTCTTTGGAGAAGTGTCTATTCAAGTCCTCTGCCCATTTTTTTAATTGTATTGTTTGTCTTCCTTCTGTTGTGTTGAATGAGTACTTAATATATGTTGGAAATTAACCCCTTATCAGATGTATCATTGGCAAATATGTTGTCCCATGCTGTGGGTTTCCTTTTCATTAAGATGCTGATTTCTTTCCTATGCAGAATATTTTTAGTTTGATGTAGTCCCATTTATTTTTTTCCCCTTGTTACTCTTACCCTAGGCAATGTGTCAGTGAAGATTCCAATGGGTATCTGATATTTTGCTGCCTATGTTTTCTCCTAGGATTTTTATGGTTTCATGACTTACATTTAAGTCTTATCCATTTTGTGTTTATTCTTGTGTATGATGTAAGTTGGTGGTCTAGTTTCATTTGTTTGCATATACTTGACCAATTTTTCCAACATCATTTATTGAAGAGACTGTCTTTACTCCATTGTATGCTCTTGGCTCCTTTTTTAAATACTAATTGAGCATAATGATTGGGTCAACTTCTGGGTTCTCTGTTCTGTTCCATTGATCTATATATCTTTTCTTGTGCAAGTACCAGGCTGTTTTGATTACAGTTGCTTTGTAGTATAACCTGATATCTGGTACTGTGATTCCTCCAACTTTATTCTTCATTTTCAAGATCGCTGCGACATTTCAGGGTCCTTTTTGATTTCATATAAATTTTTGGAGTATTTGCTGTAGATCTGTGAAATATGCCATTGGTATTTTAATAAGGATTGCATTGAATCTATAGGTTGCTTTGAATAGTATGGACATTTTAATGATGTTAATTCTACCAATCTATGAACACGGTGTATTCTTCCACTTGCAAACCAAATCCCTGGTCTGGATGGCTTCACAGCAGAGTTTTATCAAACATTCAAAGAAGAAAAAAACACCAATACTCCTCAAACTATTCCAAAAAAGCCAAAAGGAAGGAACACTTCCAAGTTCTTTTTACAAGGCCAGCATTATCCGAATTCCAAAACTAGACAAAGACACTACAAAGAAAGAAAATTAGGCCCTTGCTGGTTTGGCTCAGCCATTAGAACATCAGCCCGTGGACCAAAGAAGTTCAGGTTTGATTCCAGTCAAGGGCATGTACCTCGGTTGCCGTTTGGTCCCCAGCCCTGTTTGGGGTAGTGCGAGAGGCAACCAATCAATGTATCTCTCTCACATTGATATTTCTCTCTCACTCTCTCTCTCCCTCCCTCCCACTCTATATTAAGATAAAAAATTTTTTTTAATTAAATAAAAAAGAAAGAGAATTATAGGCCAATATCACTGATGGACATAGATGCTAACATCCTCAACCAAATATTAGCAAATTTGATCCAGCAATATATTAAAAAGATAATACACCAGGATCAACTTTGATTTATTTCAGGGATACAAAGTTGGTAAAATATCTGAAAATCAATTAATGTAATACATCACATAAAAAATTTGAAAGACAAAAACCACATGATGATATCAATAGATGCAGAAAAAGCATGTGACAAAATCCAATACCAATTTTTGATTAAAAAAAAAAACTCTCAGTAAAGTGGGAATAGAGGGATCATACCTCAACATAATAAAGGCCATATATGTCAAACCTACAGCCAACATCTTACTCAATGGGCAAAAACTGAAAGCATTTCCCCTAAAAACAGGAACAAGACAGGGATGTCTGCTTATATCACTCTTATTCAACATAGTACTGGAAGTCTTAGCCACAGCAATCAGACAAGAAGAAAAAATAAAAGGCCTCCAAACTGAAAGGAGGAAGTAAAACTGTCATTATTTGCATATGACCTGATATTGTACATAGAAAACCCTAAATACTCCACCAAAAAACAATTAGATTTAATAAATGAATTTGGTGATGTAGCAGGATACAAAATCAACACACAGAAATTTGTAGCATTTATATACACCAATAATGAAATCTCAGAAAGAGAAACAAAAGAAACTATCCCATTTACCATTGCAACAAAAAAATTAAGATACCTAGGAATAAATTTACCCTAGTACTTGGAAAACTACGGGACATTGAAAAAAGAGATAGAGGAAGATATAATTCAGTTTTTATATGTGCGTTCAAAATGATTGGAGAAATATTCTCAGGAAGTATTTGGATATATAAATTGAGTTCAGACGAGCAATCTGGGGTGGAGATACATTTGGAAGTTATTAACTTATAGAAGACAAAACCATAGGATTAAATGAGAAAGTATGAATGAGAGCATCTGACTTAAAATGGACTCTGGAAGTATAGGAACAGCCAAGAAATGGATGAAAAGAAGATAGAAATAAGTTGAAAAGAATATATTTTAATGTGGAGTTGGAGAGATTAATATCAGGAAAAGCAAGGATATAAATTCGAGAAGTGGATTATAAGACAGTATCAACTGTTGCAGAGATTGGCAATATAAAGTGAAATGAAGAGAGAAGATTTATAGGCCATCACTGGTGATATTAGCAAGAACAGATTTAGTGCAGTGATGAGAGCAGAGGACAGCTCCTTCTTGCAGTGAGTCAAGGAGAAAATGGTAGGTGACAAATCCAAGATGAGTATGGATCATTCATTCAAATGGGAAGACAAGTGCAGTTAGTGTTGAAAGATCTATCAAGTCAGTTCCCATTAAGAAACAAAGGATAAAAATACAAGGAAAAGAGTTCATAAAGTACAGAAGTAAGGTACCCAGGAATTAGCAGCGTGTCTCATCTATGGGGATTAGCACCAGGCAGAAAAAGAGACTACTTTCTGAAAATGTGACAGAAGCTGGTACATTTTGCCTTGTATAATCTCTTCCATAAGTATTTACTTTCATATTGTATAACTTTTTGTACAGATATTTTAACAATTAAATGATGATGGCATATAGTAAAAAAATATATTTATTTTTAAATTAAATTAATTGGAGTGACATTGCTTAATAAGATTATATAGGTTTCAAGTGTACATTTCTATGATATATGATCTGTATATTGCATTGTGTGCCCAACATCCAACATCAAATCATCTTTTGTCACCATATATTTGGCCCCCTTTATCATTTACTACCCCTCCTATACCCCTTCCCTCTGGTAACCACCATATTGTTGTCTGTGTCTATGAGTTTCAGTTTTATATCCCACATACAAGTGAAATCATATGGTTCTTAGCATTTTCTGACTGACTTCTTTCGATTAGCATAATTTCCAAAGGTCCATTCGTGTCACAAGTGGCTGTATTTCATCTTTTCTTATGGCTGAGTTCCACTGTATATATGTACCACATTTTCTTTATCTAAGCATCAGTTGAGGGACACTTTGGTTGTTTCCATATCTTGGCCACCGTGAAAAATGCTGTGATATACATAGGGGTGAATATATCTTTGTGAATAAATGTTTTCAAATTTTGGGGGAAGATACCCCGAAGGGGAATTGCTGGGTCATACAGTAACTCTATTCTTAATTTTCTGAGAAAACTCCATACTGTTTTCCATAGTGGCTGTACCAGTTTACATACCTACCAGCAGTGAATGAGGATTACTTTTTCTCCACAACCTCTCCAACGCTTGTTATTACTTGTCTTTTTCATAATTCCCATTCTAACAGGTATGAGATGGTATCTCATTGTGGTTTTGTTTTGCATTTTTCTAATAGCTGGTGAAGTTGAACATTTTTTATATATCTGTTGGATATTCATATGTCTTCTTGGGAGAAGTGTTTGTTCAGATCCTCTGCCTATTTTTCAGTTGAATTGTTTATTTGTTTGATGTTGAGTTGTAGGAATTCTTTACATATTTTGGATATTAACCTCTTGTAAGAGTTGTTTGAAAAAATCTTCCCCCATTCAGTTGGTTACCTTTTTGTTTTGTTGGGATTTTCTTTTGTTGTGCAGAAGCTTTTTATTTTAATATTGTCTCATTCTTTTATTTTTGCTTTTATGTTCTTTGCTTTTGGGGTCAAATTCATAAAATCTTCTGTAAGACCAAGGTCCATAAATTTAGTACCTATGTTTTCTTCTATGTAATTTATTGTTTCAGATCTTATATTTAGGTCTTTGATTCATTTTAAATTAATTGTTGTACACAGGGAAAAACTGTAGTCTAGTTTCATTCTTTTGCATGTGGCTTTCCAGTTTCCCCAGCACCATTTCTTTAAGAGGCTTTCTTTTCTCCATTGCATCTATATTTAGCACCTTTGTAAAAAATTATTTTCCAATATATGTGTGGTTTTATTCTGGGCTCTCAATTCTGTTCCATTGGTCTATGTGCCTGTTTCTCTGCCAGTACCATGTTGTTTTGATTATTGTTTCTCAGTAGTATAATTTGAAGTCATGTAGTGTAATAACCCTGGCTTTGTTCTTTTATCTGAAGATTGCTTTGACTATTCAGGGACTTTGGCGGTTCCATAATTTTCTTTAATGTCATTGGGATTTTGATGGGGATTGCATTAAATCTGTGTAAAGCTTTGGGTAATGTGAACATTTTGACAATGTTGGTTCTTTCAGTCAATGAACATGGCATATCTTTCCATATTGTTGTATCTTTTTCAATCTCTTTTAATAATGCTTCATAGTTTTCAGTATACAGGTCCTTCACAAACTTTGTTAAGTTTATTCCTAGGTATTTTATTATTTTTGTTGCAATTGCAAAAGGAATTTTTTTCATTTTTTTCTGAAATTTAATTATTAGTATATAGGAATACAATGGATTTTTGTACCTTGATTTTGTATTCTGCAACTTTATTGTGTTTATGTATTGTTTCTAATAGTTTTTGGTGGAGTCTTTAGCATTTTCTATATAAGGAAACATGTCATCTGCAAAAAGTGACACTTTTACTTCTTCTTTCCCACTTTAATTTTTTTCTCCTGACTGATTGATGTGGCTACGACTTCCAGTACTACGTTGAATAAGAGTGGTGAGAGGGAATATCCTTGTCTTCTTCCTAATTTTAGAGGAAAAGCTTTGTTTTTCTCCATTGAGTATGATATTATCTGAGGGCTTGTGATACATGGTCTTTATTATGTAGAGGTACTTTCCTTCTATACCTATGTTATTGAGTGTTTTAATCATAAATGGGTATTGGATCTTATCAAATGCTTTTTTGCATCTATTGATAAGATCATGTGATTTTCATCCTTTGTTTTGTTAATGTGGTATATTACATTGATTGATTTGCCTATGTTGAACAATTCTTGTGCTCCTGGAATGAAATTCACTTGATTATGATGTATTATGGTTTAATGTATTGTTGTATTTGATTTGCTAGTATTTTGTTTAGGATTTTTACGTCTGTATTCATCAGAGATATTGGTCTGTAGTTTTCTTTTTTTGTGTTATCCTTGCCAGGTTTTGGTATCAGGGTTATGCTGGCATCATAGAATGTGTTAGGAAGTGTTGCCTCTTTTTCAGCCTTTTGGAAGATTTTGAGAAGGATAAGTATCAAATTTTGAATGTTTGGTAGAATTCACTAGTGAAGTTATCTGGTCTTGGACATTTATTCTTTGGGGAGGTTTTTGATGGTTGTTTCAATTTCTTCACTGTTGATCAGTCTACTCAGATTTTCCAATTCTTCATGATTCAGGCTAGGAAGGTTACATATTTCTAGGAATTCATCTATTTCCTATAGGTTATTGAATTTGGTGGCATACAGTCTTTCTTAGTATTCTAGTATGACCCTTTGTATATTTGTGATGTCTGTGGTAATTTCCTCTCTTTCATTTCTGATTTTGTTTATATGAGTCTTTTCTATATTTTCCTTAGTGAGTCTAGCCAGGGGTCTGTCAATTTTATTAATTTTTTTCAAAGAACCAGCTCTCTGTTACATTATTTATGTATTTATTTATTTTAACTCATCTTTATTGTTGAATGTATTACAGATGCCCCCCTTTTTTCCCCATTACCCCTCCTCCTCCCCAATCCCACCTCTCTCCTGCCTTCCCCACACTATCATCAGTGTCCATTGATTATGAACATATGCATAGAAGTTCTTTGGTTTATCTCATTCCACCCTCCCTTCCCACTTCCCTTTGAGGTTCATCAGTCTAACAACTAATTTGTACTTCTTAATTCCTTCATCTTTTTCACCCAGTCCCCCAGCCCCTGCCCATCTGGCAAGCAACAAAAAGTTCTCTGTATCTATGAGTCTGTTTCTGTTCTGCTTGCTCATTTTGTTTGTAGATTCAATTGTTGTAAATATGTATTAATTGCCATTTTATTGTTCATTTTTTTGTTCTTATTCTCCTTCAAGAAGACCCTTCAACATTTCATAGAATACTGCTTTGGTGGTGATGAACTCCTTTAACTTTTTCTTGTCTGGGAAACTCTTGATATGTCCATCAATTCTAAATGATAGCTTTGCAGTATAGAGTACTCTTGGTTGTAGGTTGTTGCTTTTCATCACCTTGAATATCTCTTGCCACTCCTTTCTGGCCGGCAAAGTTTCTTTTGAGAAATCAGCTGACAGTCTTATGGGAGCTTTCATAAGAGGTTATAAACTGCTTTTCTCTTGCTGCTTTTAAGATTCTCTCTTTGTCTTTTTCTTTGGCATTTTGATGATAATGTGTCTTGGTGTGGACCTCTTCAGGTTCATATTGTCTGGGACTCTCTATGCTTCCTGGACTTGTATGTCTGTTTCCTTCACCAAGTTTGGGAAGTTTTCTGCCATTATTGTTTCAAACAGGTTTTCAATTTCTTGTTCTCTCTCTTCTCCTTCTAGCACCCCTAAGATGCAAATGTTGGCATGCTTGAAGTTTTCCAAGAGGCTCTTTACACTATCCTCATTTTTTTGGATTCTTTTTTCGTTTTGCTGTTCTGATTGGGTGTTTTTTGCCTCCTTACATTCCAAATTGATGGTTTGCTTCTTGGCTTTACCTACTCTACTATAGATTCCCTGTAAATTATTCTTTATTTTAGTTAGTGCATCCTTAATTTCTGACTGGTCCTTTTTTATGTTGTTGATGTTCTCACTAAGTTCCTTCATAGTCTCCTTAATTTCCTTGAAGGTCTCACCAAGTTCTTTGAGCAACCTTATAACCAGTGTTTTGAACTCTGCATCTGATTTATTGCTTATCTCCTGTTTAATTCTTTTCCTGGAGTTTTGTTTTTTCCTTTCATTTGGGACATGTTTCTTTGTTTCCTCAATTTGGCTGCTTCCCTGTGATTGTTTCTATGTATTAAGTTGAGTTGCTATGTCTCCTAGGCTTCGTAGAGTGGCCTGTTGTTGTTGTGTCCTGTAGGATCCAGTGGCACAGCCTCCCTGATCACCCCAGCTGAGCCCTCGAGGTGCACCCCTAGTGTGGACTGTACACCCTTCTGTTGTAATTGAGTCTTGGTTGCTGTTGGCACATCAGTGGGAGGGATTTACTCAGGCTGATCAGCTGCAAGAACTAGCTGTGCCCACTGACCACTGGCCTCTGACTCCCTTGGAGGATCAGCTGTGGAGGATCTGACTCCCTTGGAGGCCCACCACACAGAGCAAGACTTACTTCATCTGGTACCCACTGAGTTCGCTCATTGAGTGTGTCACTTGTGGGGGTGGTTGGGTGGTGGTGTTTTGATGTGGCCTGAAGGTGTCCACTGGGTGTGCTGGCTCTGGGGCAAGGTCAGCCACTGCCTGTGTTCTATCTGAGGCCACCCAGCATAAGCTACAAAGTGACCTGCTGTTGGCTGCTCTTGTGCTGGGCTTAAAGATGCCCAGGAAAAGCCAAGTTGTGATCCAAGGCTGGCTGCTTCTAGTGCCAGGCCTGGGGCCACTTAACAAGAGGTATGGGGCTTGCTGAGACCAGATGCTGCCTCTTTGAGAGAATTTAGGAGACTCTGAAGCAGGATTCAAGACAGGCCAATCCTGTCTTGAGGTAAAGCCTTTGGAAACAGCTTGGGTGGGCCCGAAAGTTGAGTGGGGTGGAGCCTCAGGGAGTCACTGTGGTGGGGCAAACAGTGTGAGCCAGATTGCTGGAGTCTCAGATATGGCGGCTGTCTGCCGCCCCAGGGAAGGGCTCACCAAAGCAACATCAGCCTCTGTCTTTCCAGGAGAAAGCTGCCTCTCCAGCTCTTGTCCCGAGGCCAAACCATTCAGTTCTTTCCTGTATGTCTTTGGCACCCCTCAAGCTGCCTCCCCTCCAAGCTTAGAGGGAGCAAGTCCGAGTAAGTCCGTGCATGAACCTTTTAAGAGGATCTTCCTGGGGCTCCAGAAGCTACACCCTCACTCAGCCTCAGTTCCTGTTGGTTTTTGCAGTCAGGAATTATGGGGACTTCTCTTCCTGGCACTGGAACCCTGAGCTGGTACCTGGTATGGGAGGGGGACCTCTCACTCCTCAGGGAGGACTTTCACAGCCAAAGTGTCCCTCCTGATTTTTATCTGCCACAAGTGGGTGTGGGACCAACTCGTCCGTGCCTCCGCCCCTCCTACCAGTCTCGATGTGGCTGCTTCTTTAATTTCGTAGTTGTAGGACTATTAGTCAACAAATTGGATAATCTGGAAAAAATGAATAAATTCCTAGAAACATACAATCTTCTGATACTGAATGAGGGATCTGAAAAACAGATTACAACTAGTGAAGCTGAAACAGTAATAAAAAAACTCCCAACAAAAAAAAGTCCCTGGAACAGATGACTTCACAGGTGAATTTTAACAAATATTCAATAAAGAACTAATACCTATCCTCCTCAAACTATTCTAAACAATTCAAGAGAAGGAAAGACTCTCAAGCTCATTTTATGAGGCCAGCATTATCCCAATTACAAAAACAGATAAAGACACTATAGAAAAGAAAATCATATGCCAATGAACATAGATGCTAAAATCCTCACAATATTTTAGCACACCAGATACAGTAATACATTAAATAGATCATACACCATTATCAAGTGGGATTCATTCTGGGGTATAAGGTTGGTTTAATGTCTGCAAATCAATAAACATGATACACCACAGAAATAAAATGAAGGATAAGAAGTACATGATCATAACAATAGATGCAGAAAAAGCATTTGATAAAATCCAGCACCCATTTATGATAAAAACTCTAAGCAAAGTGAAAAGAGAGGGAACATACATGAACGTAATAAAGGCCATATATGACAAACCCACCACCAACATCATACTCAATGGACAAATCTAAAAGTGTTTCCATCAAGATCAGGAACAAGACAGGGATGTCTGCTTTCACCACTCTTCTTCAACATAGTACTGGAAGTCCTAGTCACAGCAATCAGAAAAGAAGATGAAACAAAGTCATTCAAATCGGAAAGAAAGTAGTAAAACTGTCATTATTTGCAGATGATATGATACTGTATATAGAGAACCCTAAAGATACCACAAAAAATCTACTAGAACTGATAAATAAATTTAGTAAAGTAGAAGGATACAAAATAAATATTTATAAATCAGTTGCATTTTTATACACCAATAATGAACTACCAAAAAGGGAAAATAAGGAAACAATTCCATTCACAAGTGCTTCAAAAAGAATAATTTACCTAGAAATACATTTCGCCAAGAATGTAAAAGACCTCTACTTAAAAAATTATAAGACACTGGTGTGGGAGTTCTGCCTCACAGCATCCAGGGCTGTCTACTGAATCAAGACCTTTAACAACTGAAAGCTTGTCAACACCAAAAGATAAATACATTTTTCTATCATTAGGTGACCAACTTCCATAGCAGCTCATGACCACAGAGAGGACATCTGTGAGGATTGTGTATCACAAACTCTATCTTTCTCTCTCTGTCCATCAGCACTTAGAGCCAATTAATTTGTGTTTGCATTGCTCAACAGAACCCATTTCAAGAAAAAGATGCTGTTTACTTTCAACTTGAAACAGAAATCAGAGACTGGAATGAACTACACAAGGAAAGCAACTCAGTAATACAATCTAATAGGAAGATCTAAATTCTAATTCTAACTCTCCTGAAGCGAGGGCATTTAATTGCTCTAACTGAGATTTACTGATCTATTAAATAAAATGATTGGATTACATGACATCCAATATTATTTCCATTCAAACAGTCTATGTGTTTTTGTAATAGTTGAATTTAATTTGAGTTTTTCTATCATCTTTTATTCCCTGTATGCCCTTTACCTCCTCCACACATCCACCTCCACTGCCACAATCACCATACTGTTGTCCAGGTCCATGAGATCTCTATTTTTTTCTTTTTTGCTCAATCTCTCCACCCCCCAACCTCCACCCCCAAGCTGTCTGCCTGCTCTCTATCTATGATTCTGTCTCTAATTTGCTTGGTAGTTCAGTTTGTTCATTAAATTCCACATATGTGTGAAATCACATGCTACTTGTCTTTCTCTGACTAATTTCACTTAACATGTTCTCCAGGTCCACCCATGCTGTCACAAAGGGTAAATTTTTTTTTCTTTTTTACAGCTGAGTAGTATTCATTGTGTAAATGTACCACAGGTCTTTTATCCACTGATCTACTGATGGACACTTGGACTTTTTCCAGTCTTGGCTATTATAAATAACACTGCAATGAACATAGAGGAACATATATTCTTTTGAAATAGTATTTCAGATTTCTTCAGATAAACTCCCAGAAGAGGATTCACTAGGTCATAGGTCAGTTCCATTTTTAATTTTTTGAGGTAACTCCATAATGCTTTCCACAGTGGCAGCACCAATCTGCATTCACACCAACACTAAAAATGGATTCTCCTTTCTCCACATCCTCCCCAATATTTGTTGTTTGTTGATTTATTGATGATAACCATTCTGACAGGTGTGAGGTGGTAGCTCATTGTGGTTTTAATTTGAATTTCTCTGATGATTAGTGACATTGAGTATCCTTTCATATGTATATTGGCCTTTTGTATGTCCTCTTTGGAGAAGTGTCTATTCAGGTCATTTACCCATTTTTTAGGGGTTTTGTTTTTTGGTATTGAGTTTTATAATTTCTTTATAAATTTTGGATATTAACCTCTTATCAGATGTATCATTGGTGAATTTGTTCTCCCTTTCAGTGGTTTATCTTTTCCATTTTATTGATGGTTTTCTTTGCTGTGCAAAAACTTTTTAGTTTGATATAGTCCCATTTGTTTATTTTGTCTTTTGTTTCCCTTGCCTGAGGAGATATATCAGAAAAAATATTGCTACTAGTATTGTCTGAGATTTTACTGCCTATATTTTCTTCTAAGATTTTTATGGTTTTAAGTCTAACATTCAAATCTTTAATCCATTTTGAGTTTCTTCTTATATGTGGTATAATAAGGTGGTCTAGTTTTATTTTTTGCATTTATCTGTCCAATTTTCCAACCATCATTTATTGAGTAAACTATCTTTAGTCCATTATATATTTTTTGCCTCCTTTGTCAAATATTAATTGACTATATAGGCGTGGATTTATTTCTGGGCTCTCTGTTCTGTTTTATTGATCTATATGTCTGTTTTTATGCCAGTACCATGCTGTTTTGATTAGTATGTTCTTGTAGTATACTTTGATATCAGGTAGGGTGATTCCTTCAACTTTGTTCTTTTTCTCAAGATCGCTGTTGTTATTCAGGATCTTTTGTGGTTCCATACAAATTTTTGAAACATTTGTTCTAGTTCTATGAAATACTACACTGGTATCTTGATAGGAATTTCATTGAATCTGTATATTGCTTTGGATAGTATGGACATTTTAATGATGTTAATTCTTTTTATCCATGAACATGGCATATTCTTCTACTTACTTGTATCTTCCTCAATTTCTTTCTTCAGTGTCTTATAATTTTCTAAGTACAGGTCTTTTACATCCTTGGTTAAATTTATTCCTAGCTATTTTATTCTTTTTGAAGCAATTGTAAATTGGATTATTTTCTTATTTTCCCTTTCTGATAGTTCATTATTGTTATATAAAAATGCAAGTGATTTCTGGATATTTATTTTTTATCTTTCTACTTTACTGAATTTATTTATCAGATCTAGTAGTTTTTTGGTGGAATCTTTATGGTTCTCTATATGATGTATCATGTCATCAGCAAATAATGACAGTTTTACTCCTTCCTTTCGAATTTGAATACCATTTATTTTCTCTTCTTGTCTGATTGCTGTAGCTAGGACTTCCAGAACTATGTTTAATATGAGTAATGAAAGGAGATATCCCTGTCTTGTTCCCGATCTTAACGGGAACATTGTAGATTTTGCCCATTGAGTATGATGTTGGCAGTGGTTTGTCATATATGACCTTTATTACATTGAGGTATGTTCTCTCTATTTCCACTTTGCTGAGGGTTTTTATCTTAAATGGGTGCTGGATTTTATCAAATATTTTTTCTGCATCTATTGGTATGATTTTGTGGTTTTTATCCTTCTATTTGTTTATGTGGTGTATCATGTTTATTGTTTTGTGCCTGTTCTATCAATCTTTCATCCCGGAATAAATTTTACTTGAACATGGTTCATAATCTTTTTAATGTATCACTGGATTCGGTTTGCTAATATTTTATTGAGGATTTTAGCATCTATGTTCATAGGGATGTTGGCTTACAATTTTTTCTTTGACATATATTTTTCTGGCCTCATCAAATGATCTTAGGAGACTTCCTTCCTCTTTAATTTTTTAAAAATTGTTTGAGAAGGAAAGGTGTTAGCTCTTCTTTGAATATTTGTTAAAATTTACCTGTAAAGCCATCAGGTCCAAGACTTTTGTTTGTTGGGAGTTTTAAAATCATTTATCTTTTTAAAGAACCAGGTCTTGATTTCATTGAGCTTTTGTATTGTTCTTTTGGACTCTATTTCATTAAAATAATATATTTTTTTCTTTATTGATTTTAGAGAGAGAGAAAGGGAGAGGGAGAGAGAGATAGAAACATCGATGAGAGAGAACATTAATTGGCTTCCTCCTGCATGTCCCCCAATGGGGATTTGGCCCACAACCTAGACGTGCTGTGACCAGGAATTGAACTGGCGACCTCTTGGTGATGGGTTGATGCCCAACCACTGAGCCACGCCGTCCGGGCTGGACTCTATTTCATTTATTTCTGCTCTGATCTTTATTATTTCCTTCCTTCTATTCACTGTGGGCTTTGTTTGTTTTTCTTTTCCTGATTCTTTTAAGTGTAATGTTAGATTGTTTATTTGAGCTTCTTCTTATTTCTTAGATAGGCCTGTAATGCTATAAATTTCCCTATGTCCGACTGATTTTGGGTTGTTGTATTCTCATTTTCACTCTTTTTAATGTATCTTTTGATTTCTTTGTTGATCTCATTGTTAACCCATTATTTGTTTAGTAACATTTTATTTACCAGCCATGTCTTTGTGTGATTTTCAATTTTCTTCTTTTGGTTAATTTCAAGTTTCATAACATTATGTTCAGAGAGGATGCCTGATATGATTTCAGTCTTCTCAAATTGAGACTTGTTTTGTGTCCTAACATGTGGTCTATCCTAGAAAATGTTCCATGTGCATTTGAAAAGAATGTATAGTGTTGGTGTTGAATAGTTTGAAGATATCAATTAAATCCATTTGATTTAGTGTGTCATTTAAGTTCACCATCTCCTTATTGATAACCTGTCTGGAAGATCCATCCATTGATGTCAATGTGGTGTTAAAATCCCTTATAATAACTGTATTACTGTAGCTCTCTCTCTTCGTGTCCATCAAGATTTGCTTTATATATTTAGGTGTTCCTATGTCGGGTGCATAAATGCTTACAACTGTTTTATCCCATTGTTGGATTGCTCCTTTTATCATTATGTAGTGTCCTTCTTTGTCTCTTACTATATCCTTGGTATTAAAGTCTATTTTTTCAGATGTGTGTATTGCTATCCCAGCTTTTTTTACTTTTCATTTACATGAAATATCTTTTTCCATCCTTGTACTTTTAGTATGTATGTATCTTTTGTTTTGTTCTGAGGTGGGTCTCTTGAAGACAGCATATATACGTGTTCTTATCTTTTCAGCTATCTTATGTCTTTTGATTAGAACATTTAAGCCATTTATATTTATAGTGATTTTTGATAGATATGTATTTATTACCATTTTATTTTTTTAACCATTTTCCCCTGTTTGTTTTGTTTGTTTGTTGTTGTTTTTTTCTTTTTCATTTTCTGCTTCTTAAATGCAAGCCCATTAACATTTCTTGTAATGGTGGTTGGATAGTAACAAACTTCTTTAGCTTTTTCTTGTCTTGTGAGCTCCTTATTTCTCCTTCAATTTTAAATGATAGCTTTGATGGGTAAGTAGTCGTGGTTGTATATCTTTGCTTTTTATTATTTTGAATGTTTCATGCAAATCCCTTCTGGCCTGAAATGTTTCTGTTGACAAATCATCTGACAGTTTTATGGAAGCTCCCTTTTAGGTAACTAACTGTCTTTCTCTTGCTGTTTTTAAGATTCTCTCTTTGTCTTTAAACTTGACTATTTTAACCATGATGTGTATTGATGTGGACCTCTTTGGGTTCTTCTTGTTTTAGACTCTTTCTGTTCTTATGAGTTGTTCTCCTTTGCAAGGTTAGGGAAGTTTTCAGTTTTATTTTTTCAAAAAGGTTATTGATCCCTTGCTCTCTCTCTTCTCCTTCTGGCACTCCATGATGCAGATATTGGTACACTTCATGTTGTCCCAAAGGACCTTTAAATTATCCTTTTTTCTTATTGCTGCTCTCATTAGGTGTGTTCTGCTACATTGTCTTCCAAATTGCTGACTTAATCTTCTGCTTCATCCAACCTCCTGTTTATTCCTTCTGATGTAGTTTTCATTTCTGACTGGTCCATTTTTTTTTTTTTTTTTGGTTTCTATTTGTTTTGTTTTTTAAAGTTTGAACCTCTTTGGTGAAGTACTTATTTTGTTTGTTGATTTTGTTTTTGAGTTCATTGAAGTGCTTATCTGTGTTTTCTTGCATCTCGCTGAGTTTTCTCTGAACTGCAATCTTGAATTCTCTGTCATTTAAATCACATATTGCCATGTCTTTAAGTTTATTTTGTGGATATTTAAAATTTTTCTTTCTGAGTTCCCTTATTAGCTGGGCTATTTTTGGTATTTGATGGATTCCTTCTCTGTCCAAGCATCTATGTATGAATGGAAATTGTGTAATAGATTGTTAAGAAGAAGTATTTAAATTGTGTTCCAGTAGGTGGTGATGAATCAAAAGTTTTTAGTTCTCCTGTACTTCTCTAGCTTTTCAGATTTCTGGAGAGTGGTAGATAATGGCCTGTCTTCCCTGGGAAGGTGAATGCCTCCCATGTGTTCCAGTTCTTTCAGTTTCAGAGGACCAACCAGTAGGGGAACATGCTGGGCGATGGGGTTCCAAATCCATGAAATACCAGTGCTGTCCTCTGCATCCTGCTGGCAGTGCAACCTCAGTGTGTGGGGGTGGGGTGAGCTGGAAGAACCCACCACTTTCTTTGGCGCTTTGCCTTTCCAGAAACTGTGACCAGTGGACCTCTGAAGCATCCTCCCTGTGCCTCCACTTGATCCTAGGATTAGTCGTAGAGTGTGCCTTTCGTGTTTCTATAGTCCCAGTCAGCGGGTCTGCAGATAGTGTGCTCTGCAACGTGACTCTAAGAGTGAGGTTAGGCAAGTTCTAGGAGGTTAAGGAAAGGCAGCCAGGCTCTGTGGCTTTGTTTCTCTGTCTAGAATGCTGATAGTCAGACAAACATGGCCGCACCTCTGTGCTTCAGTCCTGTCCGGGTCATTGAGCTCAGTTGTAGCTGGTACTGCCCACTTTTGCAGGAATGCTCACTAAATCATTTTGGTCTTCTTGGCTGAAGGGAGTGCCATCCACAAACTGATTCTTCCTCTCTCTGAGCTGAGCTCTGCAGTGAGCTTTGGGCTGGCTTCAGGGCTACATAGGTGGCTCATTTGAGCTCTTCTCCCTTCTTGCCTCCCAGTTCACTCCCACTTACCCACTTATAGATGTTTCAATGTGTGTATCCCTCAGATACATTTACTCATTAAATAGGGAATCCTTTGTTGAATTATAGCTGTTCAAATTGTTGAAAATTTAGAGGAAGAGACCAAGGGGATCTCTCATGCTCTCATTCCTCTGACATCACCAAAAATATTTAAATATCTGTATTTTGTGGTGTAAACGTTCTATGATAGATGTATCATTACAAAGCAGTACAAAGCCCTGGCCAATTTGGCTCAGCAGTTAGAGCATCAGCCCATGGACCAAAGAGTCGCGGGTTTGATTCTGGTCAAGGACACGAACATACCTCGGTTGCGGTTTGGTCCCGGCCATGGTCAGGATCATGTGGGAAGCAACCATTCAATGTGTCCCTCTTTCATCAATGTTTCTGTCTCTCCCTCCCTTCCCTCCCCCACTCTATTTGAAGATAAATGGACCCAGGTGAAGATTTTTTAAAAAATGTACAAAAATATGTAAACAAACTAGTAATTCACCGATATTTTTTGTAAAACACAATAAATAATAAAAACAACATACAAATTTAAAACAAGCAAACATAAAAAAGAAGACAAAACAGTTCAAAGACACCTTGGTTTTTCTGTCACCAATTATCCCAACTTTTACTAGAATTTAGATAGGTATAAATTTTTTTCTAACAATACATACAAACACTTTGATTTTTCAAGAACAGATCCGTCGTGAAGAAACAATGAAATGGGGAAATTGTTTTTATAATATAGGAAATAGTATATTCAGAATGGATGTTTGAGTTACTGAGTTTCAGAAAATATCTTTTTTTTTCCCAAAGAAAATCTAAGCTTTTTTTTTTTTTTTTTTTAATATGGAACAACTAGTTGGTGTATTGGAGGAGGTTATCTAAAAGACTTGACCACTGGTTGGCACGAGAGTCCACCTAGGCATTGGGAGGCTCCTCATCTCCATTCTGTCCTTGAACTGTACATTCCATGCACCATTTGCACAGTGGAAAAGTTTTCAAAGATGCAGCCTTGAGAGAGCAATGTGTTATTGAAACCATCTGGATGGTATATATGACTTAATTCAGTTAGGGATTTTATATAAACTTTTAAAGTCTGTCAGGCAGGTACAGAGATCTACTTGTCCTGAGTCCACCCAAATCAAGCCTTGTAAGTAAGTTCCCTTACTTATTAAACCTGCCACTAACCCAACTGAAATGGTCTGTCTCTTACATCTCTTTTCACCCTCTGCATATAGAGGCCAGTTTGCAAACCAGCAGAATAATAATCTCATTCCATATCTCAAAGATCTGAGTAATTTGTCAGTCTCAGGTTGGTTAGTCTTGATGAAACTAGTGTTTAGAAAGAAGACTTACAGTTTTAGAGCAGTAGTTCTCATAGTGTGGTCCCTGGCCCAGCATTGTGTTAGAAATGTAAATTCTCAGATTTACCCCAAACCTACTGAAACATAAACTCTGGATTGGGGCCCAGGAATCTTTGAAAACACTCTCCAGGTGCTTTTCTGCTCTCCATATTGTGAACACCATTGTTTTTAAGGTTAGTACAGGTTTATAGTAAATATTAAAGGGGACAACTAATGCAAAACAGATATTCCAATTTGATGTTAATTTCATGTAAATCTAAAAAATAATTTTATTAATTTAATTTAAATGATAAAACACATTTTATTTTAATACTGCAGTTCATCAATTATTTTACTACATATTTGAATGAAAAAGCACAAGAAAACACTCTAATAAACCTGTATTTTATTTACATTTAATTATATTGCTTTTTAAATTTTTCTTCCCACTTTTGTGCTTGTGCTTTAGCTTAAATTGTTGATTTTTAAGAAAATTGCTTGAAGTATGCAGACAGTTCTTATAATCTGTATCTATTCACAATGTATATTTTCCTCAAAAACAATATTGTAACTTTAAAGTAAATAAATTATTACATTAATTAAATATTTTCCTCTTTTTGATAAATAGTTTCACAAGGTTGAAGAATCTATGGAATAAATTATGGCAACGTTTAATTGTATGGAAAATAACAAATCATGGAATTTTCAAATTAGAGTGTATTTTATAGGTTTAGAATTGCTACAGGCTGTAGTGTACTGGTAAAAGTCTAACAACCAATTTGTCAGGAGGGTTTGGGGAAGGGAGCAGGGAAGGTTTTGATATGTAAACTTTGCCAATCTCCAAGGTTTAAAGGATCCTACCTTGGGAGATTTCAAGCTACTATCTGAGGTTAGCGAACACAGATTTGGGAGGAAATGCACACAGCTGGTTTCAGCTAACCAATAAGCTGGGTTCTAAAAGTGAAGTGTCTTCCCATGTCTCCATTATAAAACATTCAATAGATTTAACCAATATATTCCCTGCCAAAGGCTCTCCAGAAATCTGGGTGACTGTATGTATGTGTGTGTGGGGTTGGTAGCAGTGGGGGGGGATCTTTTCCAAATGGAGCCATATCCTTGATGTAGTATTAAAGGATAATTTTTTAAAGAATCTGCTTTATGTTTAGTAGGCTGTTGAATACCTACTTTACAAAATGAAAAATTACTGCAGTTCTCCTTTAGTCTATTAATTATGATTGTGTGTGTGTGTGTGTGTGTGTGTGTGGTGGGCTTTTTTTTTTTTCTCTCTGGCTCTCATAAAATTTGTATTTGTTTCCCAATAATTAATATAGAAAAATTCTATTATATAAGGCCCAATGAAACATTAAATTGATAAATTTTAATTCATATTGTTGTAACATGTCAGCAAGATAACCAGAGACACATAGCCAAATTGTAAAGGAGCACTTTATTCACTGGAGGGCTGTGGGGGCTCTCCACAAATCACAGCCCCAATTGTTCTTGCTCATCTGCTTTTAAAGACAGAAGCCACATTCCCTTTTGGCTCCCCCTCAGGGAACCAGTACAATGGTGGGTACAAAAGAGGTTATTACAGAAGCCAAAATAAGCATTAGTCACTGGACTCATGATTTTCAGTTCCTGATACTCAGAAACTGCAAGATACATCTGGTTACGTAGGTCAACTATAACCTTAGGCAAAGTTCCTTTACTTCTAGGGATAATCAACCTATTATTGGAAAAATACTGAGGAAGGTCCACTGCCGATAAAGATGGAGTCGCTTAGGCGCCTTAGCCAAGGGGCCCAGATAAGAATGGAATCTAGTCGCCTTAGCCTCGGGGCCCAGCTCAATATTTGTATTATGCAACATAATTTTATAAATATTAATTCATATATTTGCAGACACGATTTTTCAGGAATTTCAGAAAAATATTCTTTCACCTAAATTGTCTTGAGTAATTAATTTTTAGGGTTTTTAAAGGAATGACTGTGTAATCATTATTAAGGAGTCCTGATGTAAGTTATTTAGTACTTTATAAGGCTATTTTACAAGACTATAAATAAAGAATAAATGTTTGTTTAAATATTAAGTTAAACTAATTTGGAGAGAAAACCCGGAATATTGTTATTAAGTGATTAAACTATAAGAAATTTTTAAAAAAGACTTTGACAGTGGAAACATCACCTTTAAAACATATAAGCAGAGCAATAAAAATTTTATTTTTTCAGAATATTTTCAAAAAGCGTAGGATACCCATAATACTTATTTATCTTCACAAAATGAGTTTCAAATATCTTAGTCTCTGAAACAATTTCAGTGATCTATAAGGATTTTATGTTCTCAGATCATGTAGAAATAATGGATACTTTTGGAACAGGTATATCAATGATAAGGTTTCTTTCTTCTCAAGGGTAAGGAAAGAAAACAGAATTAACAAAATAAAATATAGATGTTGTTAATAGTATTATGAAAAGAATAATTCCAGTTCATATTCTTTAGTCTGTAAATTGGGGGAACTATGACGTTACACAAGATACTCGTCAGTACTTTCACTCTGCACATTTTCCTTTGATTAAAAGCATTTGTAGTAAATGATGACATAGACTTTTATAAATGTCATCTTCACTGAGGTTATGATCTAATTAAATTATGTCTTTAAAGGGATTTCAATTCCTAGAACTATAACATATTCGTTTACTACTAATATATTTAAAGTAAGGGATCAACTCATTCTCTAACATCAATACATATTGGTTAATATTCCATTTTTAGTCTAATGCTTATTTGGTTTTAAATGAAAGTTTGTGTATCTGAAGAGCATGAAAATACTTTTCTTTAAAATAAATGCTCTGCTCTTGTTTAGTTCTGCTTCTGCTTAAATCCAGCAAGTCTCTTAATCCTCCTTAAGGGTAAGAAGGGAGAGGAGGAATGCATGTCAAACTTAACCTTGAGTGAATCCAAGTCAGAACACAGAGTGCCTTCACATTTTAATCCTACAATCTTCCTTTCTACAATGTTGAGAGGAGGAAAAATATTAACACTCCATAAATTATATTGTAGTCTTTCTAAACTAGGTTGAAAAACCTGGTCATAGTAGCTAATAACATCTTATATTTATGTAATAGAATTTTTGTTACAGAAATAATTTTTGTAATACTCTAGGACCTGAACATTAAATCCTGTTGTTCATAAGGGAAACCTTGGACCAAGAAGGGCTCTTTGAGGTATGCAGTTACTTTTCTTCTGCCTTATCTTGGCATTGACAGAAAACCCTGGAAGTGAGAAAAGTATATATTAACAGCCCTGTTCTGTAGGTTAAAAAACTGAGGTATGAAAGAGTTATTTTCTAAACTTACCCAGTTAATTATCAGCAATCACAGTGCTCTATGAATCTAAAATATTTTAGCTTTATTCAAAAATAGATTGGAAAATAAGTAATACCTGTCTATATAAGGTTCTTGAAAATTAGGTCTATGAAAATAACTTGTATGTAGTCATAAAATGTGATGAAAATGTTAGTTCTTGGTCTCTTGTTGCCCTGATAAGAGGCTGATCATCATGTATATTTTTATGTATAAGTTATTTATGTTTTTATATGTTCCAATTATAACCCTGAATACAGAGGGAAAAAAGTCCACTGCCAGGTGCTTTCAAAGTAACATCACTGTTTTTCCTTGGTATTTCATCTACTTGGAATGGTGTATGGTGAAAAGGAATAAATATTTCTCCATTGTTACCCATGACTTTAAAACTTCATTAACTATAAATGGAAAGAAAGTTTCTGAAAATAATTTTAGTAATAAAAAACCTGAATACTCAAAATGAAATATATGTGCTGATTTTAGAAGTAGTGTAACTAGGTAATCCAAGCTAACTTGTAGAACCAGCACCTCTAAAAATCAGTGTGTGTGTGTGTGTGTGTGTGTGGAGAGAAAGAGAGAGAGAGAGAGAGAGAGAGAGAGAGAGAGAGAGAGAGAGAGAGAGAGAGAGAGAATAGTAACAATTAATTTTAAAAGCCCAAGATACACAATATAGAATAGTGGTTATGATCCTGGTTTAAGAATCAGTTTTGAAGTTTTATTTACTGTGTCTGCCATATCTCAGCTGTATGACTTTAAGCAATCAGTTTAACTTCTCTGAGTTCCTTCATCAGTAAAGTTTAGGTGAAAATGCTGCTGTACACAGTTGGTAGAAAGATGAAATGAGATAATATTTGTAGAACACAGAAAAACTCCTGGCATAAAATAAGTGCATAATGTTAAAGTACATTAAAATTTTTTAAAATATTAAGACAATTCAAATATTTATCATTTTGTGGGGTTTTTGTTTGTTTTCATTCAATCAGACTTTAGGAAAATTATAAATTTATTCTGTTTATAATTTAATATTTTTGTGAGATAGGTCTCTGACCCAACCAAAATATTATTTTATTATATATCTAAAAGAACCATGATTTTCATTCTTTCATGAAAATATGAAAATCAATACTACTACTATTTTCTTGAGGTCTTTTAAAATATTGCTTTTTGTTAAAGACTAGATTACTTTGCATATTGTTGAATCAGCAAGGAAATAATTTTAAAATCCTGATTTAGATATCTGGGATCTACTTTTAGGTAACCCAGGCCAAGAATAATGTTGATAAATCTCTACTTTCAAATCTCATCCCAATTTACTACTTTATGGTGATTTGAATTTAATTATTGGAGGAACTCAGCCATTCATTCATCTTTTTATTCTAGTTAAATGTATATATCTTTACTGTTATCTGTAATACCTTATATGTCTATCTTTGTTGCATTATGAAAGACAGTGGCTATTTTTTTATCCTAAAATGAATTCTCCCATTGATAACTTCTTCATAGTTAACAATGTAGAGGTTAAGATTACAGGCTCTACTATGAGGTTACTTGAAGTCAAATCCTGAGGTAGGTTACTTTAACGCCTGTCTACCTCAGTATCTTCTGCTATAAAATGCACTAATACCTACTTAATAGGTTGCTATGACTATTAAATGAATGGACCTGTCCCAAGAACCTAGAATTGTGCTTGGTGTATAAGTGTTCAATTAATGTTAACCATTACTTTTGTGTAAGAAAATACACATAAGAAATCACTTGGATACAGATATTTCAAGAGCAAGTATTGAAGTTAAAGTTAGCCAGCAATTATTGAGAGTATGAACATATCTATGTTATATTTTCATATTATTAAAATTAATTATGTAAATTATTGACAGTCTTTTTTTTTTTTTTAACTCTAAGTGCTTTCATGTAAAACACATTTTCCTCCCTTTCTATTGTATAGGTAAGGCAATTAATAACAAACGGATAAGGTATATCATGGCTCTCAGAGATAATATAGTTTTCCTCAGAGGCAGAATTGAAATGAGCATATATCATTTCTGGGATCAGATCATTAGGTACAACCTCTTAAGTCTGAAAAATTTCAGACAAAATTCAGACACATGAATTATTAATTCCTCAACATGCTAAGACTAAAATGAGACTTCAGAGAGTAAGGCGGAAAAAAGATAGGGAAGAAAATCTTTTTCATGAGAAAGAAGTAAATTAAACAAGTTTTTCACATAAGCCATTAAATCTTCCTTGAAAATAGATAAAGAAAAAAGAAAAGAAAGAAAAGAACCCAAAACCAGACATTTGAAGGGAAGAGCAATTAGACCAAAGCCACAAGAAGAAAAGCACTTTTTTGTTTGTTTGTTTGTTTTCAAAGCAATCAAATCAGGTTCTGAAATAGCTTTTCAGTTTTCTTCTTCTTAGTGAAAACAAACATCACACAAATCCCTATGTGAAGGGAATGCTGAGAAAATAACTTCTCTAAGTAAATTTGCATGTGCCCACAAATCAAAAACATTTTATTGGACACTTAATTTATTTTAAAGTACATCAACTTTTGCTTATTAATACACTTTATAAGACTTCATGGTTAAAGAATTATTTAAACTGTTTTCAGATTAAAAAACTCAACCATATAGAGAAAGGATAAGTATGTAGTATCATGTATAATACTGGTAGTTCCTTAAATTATGTGAGTTTGGAAATATTCATGATTCTGGATTTGATTTTAACTTTTACTGCTTAATTATCATAATTAATTATTTAAAAGTATTTTATATGTTTAACATAAGTGAATATGTCATATATTAATACACATTTTAAATTATACGTAACAAAATATCAGTTTACTCGTATATAAGTACATTCTACAATGTATAAAATCATATTTTAATATTTGCTACCATATACTTCAAATCCAAACTTGAGACCAAAAAAGGTTTATAATATCTTGTTAAGTTAAAATACATGTGTGTACAAATGCATAAAAACATTTTTTAAAGATTAAAAAACACCAACATAGTAAAGTGATTATTTCAGTTTTGTTAATTATGGTTGGTTTTTAAATCAGGTTTTACTAATCTGATTGTTTACATTGCCACATTTTTATATTTTATATATTATATTTCATATTTAAATGCTCTAGTTGTTTCTTTCACTATTTTTTTAGTCATTTTCTTAGTTTTTGCCCTAGTGATTACAGTTTACATCTTAATTCAAAGCAATTTAAATCACATTAATATCTATAGATATATTATAGAATTGTACACCTGAAACCTATATAATTTAATTTAAAAATAAAATCACATTAATATCAAGTTAATTTAAATGGTATATAAAAATTTGCTCCAAAAGCTCTATTTTTTCTACATTTTTATACAATTATTTTCATGCAATTTACATCTTTATGCATTTAGAAGTCCATTAACACCATTTTAAAATATTACTTTATGTGGATATATTTTAAATCAGATAGTAGAATAGAAGATTTATAAACAAATCTACATTTATAGTGTCTCTTATTTTCCTACGTGGTTACCTTTATCATTTAATTATTTTGTGTGGATTCAAATTAAGATTCAGTTTCCTTTTATTAAAGCCTGAAGGATTCCCTTCCAGGGCATGTCTGCTAGCAATCAATCCTCAGTTGTTATCTTGAAATGTTGTAATTTCTCAAGCTTTGCAGAACAAAATTGCAGAATATAGAATTCTTGGGTTTACAGTCTCTTTTCATTCAACACTCTTGAGTTCACCATCCCACTTTCTTCTAACCTCCATGGTTTCTGAGAAGTAATCTGTCAACTTTATTGAGGATTGTTTGTGATGAGTCACTTATTTCTTGCTACTTTAAAAAATTATTTCTGTACTTGTCTTTCAAAGCTTTGATTATTATAGATTTACACATGGCTCTCTTTCAATTTATCCTACCTGGAGTTCACTAAGCTTAGGTATGATGATTGATGTTGTTCATCACATTTGGAAAGTTTTCAGCCAGTATTTCTTCAAATATTCCTTCTCTCTCTTCTCCTTAGGGATCTTTCGTTATACATATGTTTGTATGCTTGATACTATTCCACACATTTTTGAGGCTCTTTTCATTTTTTCTTTTTCCCAGTTCCTTGAACTGCATGATCTCAATTGACATATTCTTTTATTCACTGATGCTGCCTGCTCAAATCTGCTGTTGTTACTCTCTAATAATTTGTTTTTATTCCTGTTGTATTTTCAACTCCAGAATTTCTATTTGACTCTTTTTTATATTATCTCTATCTTTTTATTAATATTTTTATTTGGTAAGAAATCTCACTCATGCTTTCCTTTTGTTCTTCATGCATAGTTCTCTTTAGTTCCTTGACCAATTTAAAATGCTGATTTAAAATCTTTTTTTAGTAAATTCAATATTTTGGATTCCTCTTGGGTATTTTCTATTGACTGCTTTTATTCCTGTGTATGGTTCCAACTTTCCTATTTCTTTCCACATATAATTTTGTATTGTTGTTGAAAACTGGACATTTTAAATAATATAAAGTTCCAGTTCTAAAAATTAGATTGTTCCCCCTTTCCCTAGGGGTCCTAATTTTGCTGTTTATTTGTTTAGTTACTTTCTTGGACATATTCTGTAGAGTATGTATTTTTGTCATAAGTGATCTTGGTCAACAAATGATTGAACAGAAATTTCCTTCAGCTTTGTTTTTTTTTTTTTTTTTAATCTTCACATGATGATACATTTATTAATTTTTTTAGAGATAGAAGAAAGGAGAGACACAGAGAAAGAGAGAGAGAGAGAGAGAGAGAGAGAGAGAGAGAGAGAGAGAGAGAGAAACATTAATGTGAGAAACATTGATTAATTGTCTCCTATACATGCCACACAAGGGATGAAACCTGCAACCTAAGTATGTACTCTGACCAGATTAAACCTCCAACCTTTTGATGTATGGGACTACACTCCAACCAACTGAGACACCTAGCCAAGTTCTGCTATGTGAGATGTCTGAGATTTTGCTGCTTATATTTTCTTTTAGGATTTTTATGGTTTCACAAGTCACATTTAAGTCTTTTATCCATTTTGAGTGTGTTTATTCTTGTGTATGGTTTAAACTGATGGTCTGCTTTCATTTTTTTGCATGTACCTGTCCAATTTTCCTGACAATATTTATTGAAGAAATTGACTTTATTCTGTTGTATACTCTTGCCTCCTTTGTCAAATATTACTTGAGCATAATCTAATAGGTCAATTTCTGGGTTCTCTGTTCTGTTCTATCAATCTATATTCCTGTTTTTGTGCCAGTACCAAGCTGTTTTGATTACAATGGCTTTGTGGTATAAACTATGTCTGGAATTGTGATCCCTCCAACATGGTTCTTCTTTTTCAAGATCACTGTAGCCATTCGGGGTCTGTTTGGTTCCATATAAACTTTTGGGGTATTTGTTCTAGATCTTTGAAATATGCTGTGGGTATTTTAATAGGAATTTCATTGAATCTATAGATTGCTTCAATTAGTATGGACATTTTAATGATATTGATTCTTCCAATCCATGAACATGGTACGTGTTTCCACTTTTTTATATGTTCCTCTATTTCTTTTTTCAATGTCCTGTAGTTTTCTCAGAACAGGTCTTTTACCTCTTTGTTTATTTCTAGGTATCTTAATTTTTTTGTTGCAATGGTAAATGGGATTGTTTTTATAGTTTCTATTTCTGAGTGTTCATTATAGGTGCATAGAAATGCCATCGATTTTTGGATGTTAATTTTGTATCCTGCTACTTTGCCAAATTCATTTATTAAATCTAGTAGTTTTTTTCATGAAGTCTTTAGGGTATTCTATGTACAATATTATGTCATCTACAAATAATGACAGTTTCACTTCCTCCTTTCCAATTTGGATTCCTTTCATTTTTTCTTCTTGTGTGTTCTCTGTGGCTAAGACCTACAGTACTATGTTGAATAAAAGTTGTGAAAGCAGACATCTCTGTCTTGCTCCTGTTCCTAAGGAAAATGCTTTTATTTTCTTCCCATTGAGTATGGTGTTGGCTGTAGATTTGTCATATATGGTCTTTATTATATTGAGGTGTGATCCTTCTATTCCCATTTTACTGAGAGGATTTTTTTAATGATTTAAAAAAATATTTTTTTAGAGAGAGAGGAAGGGAGGGGAGAGAGAGATAGAAACATTGATGAGAGAGAAACATCAACTGGCTGCCTCCTGCATACCCTCCACTGGGGTTTGATCCCACAACCTGACTGGGAATCAAACCAGTGACCTCTCGGGGCATGGGATGACACTCAATCAAGTGAGCTACACTGGCTGGGTTTCTGGATTTTTTTTAATGCTTTTCCAGCATGTATTGATATTATCATATGATTTTTATCTTTCTTTCTGTTTAGCTTATCACATTTATTAATTTATAAATATTATACCATCCTTGCATCCTTGGGATAAATCTCACTTGGTGAATAAGTTTTTAAATATATTTCTGGATCCAATTTGCTAATCTTTTGCGGAGGATTTTGGCGTCTATGTTCATCAGGAATATTGGCCTGTAATTTTCATTCTTTTTGGTGTCTTTATTTGGTTTTGGAATTAGGATTATGCTGGTCTCGTAAAAAGAGCTTGGAAGTCTTCCTTCCTCTTGAATATTTTGGAGTAGTTTGAGGAGAATAGGTATTAGTTCTTTGAATGTTTCGTAAAACTCCTCTGTGAAGCCATTCAGACACAGGCTTTTGTTTGCTGGTAGTTTCTTGATTACTGCTTCAATTTCCTTAGTTGTTATGGTCTGTTCAGGTTTTCTGATTCTTCCTGGTTGAGTTTTGGAGGACTATATATCTCTAGGAATTTGTCCATTTCACCTAGGTTGTAGAATTTATGGTGCATAATTGTTCATAGTGTTTTCTAACAATCCTTTGTATTTCTGTGGTGTCAGTTTTGTTTATTTGGGTCCTCTCTCCTTGTGTCCTGGTGAGTTTAGCTGAAGGTTCATCAATCTTGTTTATCTTTTCAAAGAACTAGCTCTTGGTTTCATTGATCTTTTGTATTGTTTTGTTGTTGTTGTTGTTTTTGTTTAGTTTTGTTTTTTAATCTCTACATCATTTATTTCCACTCTGACCTTTATTATTTCTTTCCTTCTACTTACTCTGGGTGTTTCTTTTTGTTCACTTTCTAGTTCTTTAAGTTGTAGGGTTAGATAGTGTATTAGAAAATTTTCTTGATTCTGGAGGCAGGCCTATAATGCTATGAACTTTCCTCTCAGGACTGCTTTCACTGTATTCCATACATTTTGTGTTGTTGAGTGTTCATTTTCATTGATTTCCAGGAAGTTTTTTATTTCTTCCTTGATCTCCTTGGTAATCCATTCATTGTTTAATAACATGCTGTTTAGCCTCTATGTGTTTGAATGTTTTGAATATTTTTGAAAAATTTTATTGTAATTGATTTCTAGTTTCATGCCATTGTGGTCTGAGAGTATGCTTGATATAATTTCAATATTCTTGAACTTGTAGAGACTTAGTTTGTGTCCTAACATGTGGTCTATCTTTGAGATTGTCCCATGTGCACTTGAAAAGAATGTATATTCTGCTGCTTTGGGTTGAAATGTTCTATAAATATCAATCAAATCCATCTGATCTAGTGTGTCATTTAGGGTCTCTATTTCCTTGTTGATTCTCTGTGTAGAAGATCTATTCATGATGTCCGTGGGGTGTTAAAGTCCCCTGTCATGATTATATTACTTTCTATCCCTTCATTGAAGTCCTCCAGAAGTTTTTAAATATATTTTGGTGCTCCTATATTGGGTGCATATATGTTTACTAGGGTTATATTCTCTTGTTGGATCAATCCTTTTAATATTATATGGTGACCTTCTTTGTCTCTTATTATGGCCTTCATTTTGAAGTCCATTTTATCAGATATGAGTATTGCTACCCCTGCTTTTTTTTTCATTTTTGTTTACATGGAAATATTTTTCATACTTTCACTTTCATCCTGTGTGAGTCTTTTGTTCTGAGGTGGGTCTCTTGTAGACAGCATATATATGGGTCATGTTTTCTTTTCCATTCAGCTACCCTGTCTTTTGATTGGAGCCTTTAAGCCATTTACATTTAAGGTTATTATTGATAGATTCTTATTTGTTGCCATTTTTATTCTCTTTGCCTGTGTTTCCCTTTCTCTATTTCTTTTTCTTCTTCCAACAGTCAATTTAGTATTTCTTGCAGTGCTGGTTTGGTGGTAGTAAAACCCTTGAGCCTTTTTCTTTGTGAAGCTCTTTATTTTACCTTCAATTTTGAATGATAGCCTTGCTGGATGGAGTAGTCTTGGATTCAGTCCCTTTCTTTTCATTACTTTGTATATACTTCATGCCACTCCTTCTTACCTGAAGTTTTTCTATTGAGAAATCAGCTGAGAGTCTAATGGGAGTTCCCATGTAGGTAACTTTCTATCTCTCTCTTGCTGCCTTTAAGATTATTTCTTTGTCATTATTTGCCATTTTAATTATGATGTGTCTGGATGTGGGATTTTTGGGGGGTTCATATTGATTGGGACTGTCTGTGTTTCCTGGACTTGTGTGACTTTTTCCTTCACCAGGTTAGGGAAGTTTTCTGTCACTATTTTTTCAAACAAGTCCTCTCTTTCTTTCTCTGATTCTTCTCCTCCGGTACCCCTGTGATGCAAATATTGTTATGTTTTGTATTGTCCCAAAGCTCCCTTAAACTCTCTCCCTGCTTGTTAATTTTTTTCCCAGTTGTTGCTCTAGTTGGATGTTTCTTTCTACCTTGCCTTCTATTTTGCTAATTCAGTCTTCTGCTTCTTTTAATCTTCTATTAAATTCTCCCAGCGTATTTTTTTATTTCAGCTATGTCATTCTTTATTTCCTCTTGATTTATTCATAGCTTCTACCTTTTTGTTCACACTGATGTAGTTTCCACTGAGTTCTTTTTTTTTTTTTTTTTTATCCTCACCTGAGGACATTTTTTCATTTTCTGTTCAGATAGAGTGGGAGGGAGAGAGAGGAAGAGAGAGAGAGAGAGAGAGAGAGAGAGAGAGAGAGAGAGAGAGAGAGAGAGAGAAACATCGACATGAAAGGGACACATCGAGTGGCTGCCACCCGCATGACCAACCAGGGCCGGGGACAAACTGCAACCGAGGTACCTGCCCCTAGCGGGAACCGAACCCAGCTCTCTCTGGACCGCAGGCCGATGCTCTAAATGCTGAGCCAAACTGGCCAGGGCTCACTGAGTTCTTTATAATTCTTATTGAGTTGCTTGTAATTCTCTCTAGGTTGTTTTAGCACCCTTATAACCATTACTTTAAATTCTTTATCTGATAAATTGCCTATATTTTGTTTAGTTCCTTTTGTTGTGATACTTGCTTTTTTCCATTTCTTTTTTCTTTTCTTTTTCTCACTATTTTATCAGTCTGGTGTTCCCGGGGCCAGATGGGATGGAGTGCATCACAGATGCAGGTCAGTGCATCCAGTTGTGTCGGTCGTGGCAGGTCTTGTGCACTGGATCTTGGATCTGATCCAGTGGTCCTGGGACATAAGTGGCTCTCAGTGGTGGTAGCAGGGTCAATGGTTCTCTGCTGCAGTGGGGCTCTGCTGCAGGGATGTTGGGACAGTGGCTCTCTTCTGTCAGGGGGCCTGTGGTGCCTGTAGCTCATGGCTACAGTGGGCCTGGCAGCTCTCTGCTGCTGGTGGGTCCCACAGGGGCAGCAGGGCCCTCTGCTGCTGGCAGGTTTCACACAGGCAATGGGGCCCTTTGCTGCCTGCGGGTCCCACAGGTGTGGGAGGGCCCTCTGCTGCTGGTGGTTCCTGCAGGGGTGGTGGTGCTCTGATGCCAGGGAAGAGGTGGTGGGGCTAGCTGTGCCAATCTGTGGTCTCTGGATACTGGGACTCATCACTGCAGCCTCCTCCCAAGGAGGACCCTACTGATCCTCCAAAATGGCATGCTGTCTGATTGGGAGTGAGGAGAAGCGTCCCACTGGGAACGCACTTCTGCAGCTGGCAACTCCCTACACCCAGAGTACCCAAATGACCAGCCCTGGATTCCCCCACCAACAGGCAGGTGCCCACCCACACTCACACCCATGCACCCTCTCTGTTACACACGCTCATCCTCTCACACTCCCTCACTCTGGTCCTTCCTGCTGCTGTTTTCATGGGATATTGGAGGCTATTAATTTTGAAAGCTAACACAGAGTTGGGAGGAAGGGAATGATATATAAGCTTGTTGCTCTTACTGAGATTTGGCCATTTTTCTTGAATATGAACACTTTAAATTGTTGCAAATCTTTAGTTGATTTCAAAGTTCTAAAAGATTGATTTCAAAATTTGTTGATGTTGAAAGTGTTTCCAGTTGTTATTATTTATAAGGAAGAGTAAATTTTTAGAGGTTATTATTCAGCTATTCCAGAATTGGCCCTCTCAGGAACCAGATTGTAAACCTAAATTCCCTGAATCTAAATCTATGCACTGTTTGAACATTACATTTTTCCATTATATGCTATTTATCTGGAGACTCCAAAAACTGTCTTGACAACTGCCTGACTACCTAAGTATATCTCTGAAATGTCACATTTCCTGGATTACACATTGAGTTGACCACACTATAGCAACCATTTCAGGTTCAAAGACATGAGAATGACCATGTAAACTTGAGCAATGTTATTTTCACTTTGCTTTTTGTTTCATTTAAATCACATTCCAAGGTTGCTTAATTGCATGCTCTGTTTTTTTCTTTATTTTAAAAGTGTGGTCTCCTATAGCATTCTCTAAGACTTGTTGGTAACAAAGTAATAGAGGATGAGCCACAGAATGTGCAAGTATGATATGCTTGCACAGGCCAGAGGCACTGCTGTGGTCTCACTGAGGTGTGGCCCTGAGGAAGGATTCAGGAAGGAAATCTTCCCAGTGGGTAGACTATCTAGCAGTGCCTACTTTGCCTACTTTGCTTAAGCAGAGATGGCCTAAACTTAGCACCTATATTGTTTTATGAGGATGATTGGAAGGTGTAGGACTTAGAGGGAACATTAATGAGAACAAACAAAATGGAAATAGAATCATAGATACATAGAACAGATTGACAGCTGTCCGAGGGGAGGGAGATTAGGGGGCTGGGTGAAAAAGGTGAAGGGATGAAGAAAAACAACAACAAAAGATGCATAGACATCAACAACAGTATGGTGATATCCAAAAGGAAAGGGGGTGGGGAGAGGTGAATGTGGGCAAAGAAAGGATAAATGGGGTGGAAGGAGACTTGAGTGCACCATGCATTATGCCGACAATGTGTTATAGAGTTTTACACTTGAAACCTGTATGGTTTTATTCACCAATATCACCCTAATAAATTAAAAAATATATAAAAAGCAAAATAAATAACAAGATTAAATAAACTAGTGGTGAATATACGGGTTTCACTGCAATTTTTTCAACTTTTCTCTATGTTTAAAATTTGAATAATAAAGTACTGGAGGAGATACTTGTTGACACAGGAGAAAAGGATTTATGAAAGCTATATGTAGTTGGACCACGCACATTCGGCTTAGGCCCAGAATTTGATGATATTTTTACTCAATATTACTATTCACACCCAAGGTCCCCAAAATAAATAAGTTGAAGAAAATTGCTTATTCAGTGCTTTCTCAGTAGGGTAATAAAAACACCATCTTAAAGATAGAGGCTATTGATGGACTCAGTAATAAAACTTTCACCTCAACAAGGCTAACTGGGTTACTGCCCCAGCTAAGTGCTTATCTTTCTAGCAGTTCTGAGCCCCAATATGGGGTGTTACCTCGAAGAGACCTGCACTGCAAGCTACCTGAGTAAATTGATTACGTTGGACCCATTCCCTTGAGCTGGCCTTTTGCTCTCACATGTAAGTAGACATATTCTGGATTTGACTTTATTTTCTCTTCATCATGCCTCTGTCAGAATCATCCTCTATGGGGTTTCTGTCTTATAAAACATCATGTTGCATCACAAACTTTTGCTTTCTAAAATGATCTTATTTTACTGAAAAAAAGTAAGACAATTGACAAGTGTTCAGAGAATTCACTGATATTGTAAGGTTCCCCATCAGCCAGAAGCTGCTGGACATAAAGAAAATTGGTTTGGCTACTTGAAAATTTGTTGTAGTCGAAGGTAAGAGACAGCACCTCGTCCATGTTGTGGTGCACTCTAGCAGTGTGTGGTGTATGCTCTGAGCCAGTGAACAATATGAAATATCCCCCCTGCATAACTATGCAGAAGTTTGAGAACAAAGGGGTAGAAATGTAGGTGGTACCTCTCACTCATATAATATATAATGACCTATTGGCAAAAAAATTGCTTCCCATGCCTATTACTTTTAGGTCTGCAGGTTTGGAAATTTTAATGCCCACGGTAAAAATGATCCTACAGGGCTCTGTGTGCTCCTGAGTGAGCAGGCACAACAGGGATTTGAGGTGATGACTGGGGTTATGATTTTTCCCATCAAGGGGAGACGCCATGGTGGCATAAAATTGGGCAGGGAAGAGTATAAACCTGGATCTAGGGCATTTCTCAAGTTCCATGTTTACATCCTCATCAGTGGTCAGTATTAGAGGAAGAGTGTAGACAGGACCACCAAGGATTCTGATGAGTCTTTCAGAATGATGGTTTGGATCACCTAATCTCCATCCCAGATATAAAGCTGTGAGAACTGAAATGTTGGATGAAGGCAGGGAATTTTGATCAGCTGGTAAAGAAAGATATTTGAATACCAATCATGGTCTTAATATTCAGTTTCAGAAGTACTGACCTCAGTAGTTATATGTTTATATACTTGATTTCTTGTACATGTTTTTATATTTTAACTAATTTCCCTTTATTATTTTTGTCCCATTTCTCCACCATTCTATCAATGGAGGTTTTCTTTATAATCTATATAGCAACATATATAATTCTACGTAAAATATAGTATTCCACTCTTTTTAATAAATTGTGATATTTGATTTGTGTCTAAGATATCTTTTTTTTTTTTTTAATGCTCACCCAAGAATACTTTTCCATTTATCTTCAGATAGAGTGGGAGGGAGGGAGGGAAAGAGAGAGAGAGAAAGAGAGAGAGAGAGAGAAACATTGATGTGAAAGAGACACATCAATTTGTTACCTTCCACACAACCTGAGCAGGGCCGAGGATGAACGGCAACTGAGATACGTGCTCTTAACTGGAGTTAACCCACGACTCTTTGGTCTGCTGGCCAGCACTCTAACTACTGAGTCAAATCAACCAGGGCTAAGATGTCTATTTTTGAAGGAACAAAATATTTATACATTAAAATTACTAAAAACTTTGCAACCTAAATGTCAGTGAAGTGATAATTGTCTAGTTACTACAGTTTTATTATAGAAAAAAATATGCCTATGGTAGACTGTCCTTTTTAAAAATTTTACAACTGTCATAATTTAGTGTGTGAATCTGATGAGGGAGAGAGAGTGTGTGTGTGTGTGTGTGTGTGTGAGATAAAGATAGGGGGGCAATAAATGGGGGCATTATTGCATATCTGCAGTATAAGTCATTTAAAAATTCATTTGCTGATATTTAAAGTTAAGAATTCATCAACTTACCATAATTAGTGATATAAAGTTCCTGTCGGGTTTTTCAGATATTAAAGTTCAAATATGCTGACAATCATTGCTAGTCACCTGATCTATAGCAAAGCAATTTGTTTGAAGTTTACATTATAGCCAACATAACTTTTTCATCTGTTTCATATGTACACAAGTTCATGTTTTCAACAGAATATAGGCTTATATAAATTTTGTAAATTAACCTACCGCCACATGTGCATCATCATCTTCTTTAGCTCCATTTCCTTCTCCTCAGTCTCCTCTTGATACTCACTTTTCATATGTTCATTGATTATTAAAACTTCTACCAAGATGTTTGGAGAGAACGATATGGGAGATATTGGTTTTCTTCTAAATGAAAGGCCAGGAGATAAATCAACAGAAAATTTGAAATTTGAAGTATATATTTGACTGCTATTTATTTTCTCCATGAGTCCTGAGATGTAGAATTAGATATATTAATGTGCACTTAAGAGAACCCTCTTAAAGCAATATTTCTAAATCTAATAGATTTTGAAATTTAAACAGTTTATGGATTATAAACTATACAGTTAGTTTGGTTCTTCTTAATACTAAATCAAAATCCTTACAGGTGGGGCTTGGTCATCCCTCTTGTGTTACAAATTCTACAGGCTCTCGTTACAATTAATCCTAATCAAAGATTTTTAATTAAAATATATATAAAATTGACACATTCATTTAAGTAAAAAACTTTTTTATACAATCCAAAATATAATTTTTTTTATTATTTTTTTTTGTTACAGATGTTTCTCCTTTTTTCCCCATTGACACCCTCCTCCCCATCCCCCCACCCTGTCCCCAGCTTTGTTGTCCATGTCCATCACTTATGCATACATGTGCATAAGTTCTGTGGTTTATCTCTTCCCTCCCCCCCCACCCCCTCTTCTGAGGGGTGTCAGTTTATACCCTACTTCCACATCTCTGGGTCTACCCTGTTCCTCAGACTGTTATGTTCATTATATTCCACAAATAAGTGAGATCATGTGATATTTGTCTTTCTCTGCTTGGCTTGTTTCGCTTAGGATAATACTCTCGAGGTCCCTCCACGTCGTCTCAAAGGATAAGAGATCTTTCTTTCTTACAGCTGCATAGTACTCCATTGTGTATATGTACCACAGCTTTTTTATCCATTCATCCACTGGTGGACACTTGGGCTGTTTCCGGATCTTAGCTATTGTAAATAGTGCTGCTATGAACATGGGGGTACATGTATTTTTTCTGATTGGTGTTTCAGGCTTCTTCTTATATGTATTTATATAGTAAGGGACGCATACAGAAACTGTATAATTGTCAGTGCGGTTGTGCATACACAGCCAGTTTTACAGAAGTTTGAAAAACATATCAGGTGCATTTTGGGAGATAATGTTTGAACTGACCTCTTATAGCATCCGACATTCTCACATCACTCACTCACTTTGTCACAGCTGACAGGAGAGAAGTTTTAAACTATGAAACTTTATTTCACAATTCTGTTTCAGATTATACAAAAATGTACCTAGAGTTAACCGAGCATGTTAAGCAGGGGAAGATGAGAAATAAAGAATAGAAGAAATGTGATATTTAGCAGAGCAAAATGGGGTAGGCAGTGAATTAGGAAACCTTGGTCTAAATGACAGCAGTGGGTTCCTATTGCTGGAGAGATCAACTGATAATTTGGTTGATCAAGTATTATTAAGCATGAAGATATTATTCTCAGGCTGAAGTGGGTCAGTTGATATAATGACTAGATCCTACAGGGACTTAAACAGTAACTGAACAGTGTAAAACCTCATGTGTTTGCATCCACTTGTGATGCACACATGTTCAAATGACACATACACGTTAAGGAATGACCACTTGCCACCTGCAAGCAAAGGTATCAACTTCATGCATTGAAAATAAACAAGTTGTACAGCTTTTTGGCAACTTGATTTTATCAAGCAATACCATTTTTTTCTTTTCTTCCTCTTCTAGGATTTATCTTACCTTGAGAGAGTTTATGATACATACCCATACCAGTGTGTTTCTGTGTTGGAAGAACATGTGAAGGTTCTCATAGAAGCTAAGATCATGATGCCCTTACTAGCACCAGTTCATGGTAATTTGAGAGGTTTCCTCCTTTCATGGATTCTATGGTTTGATTCCACTTTTAATTTTGGTTGCTCACAAAAACAACCACTTTATATCTGATGACCCAAACAAGAAGCACTTGCACTTATCTAAAATGATATTATTATAAATATATATTGTTAAGAACAATCTAAATTTTTATGGTCAGCAATTATGATTTTTTTATCTGCCATTGCTGCAAAATCTCTCAAATATTTAGATTTTCTGTACTCTGAAGCACATTCAGATAAAGATGAGAGGTAGAATCCTTTCAGTTGAAGTAGTAGAAACTAGAAAAATTCATTTGGTAAAATAAATATTTTTTGAGCACATGGTCTATGTCAAAGATGTGGCTGAACTGTGGTCTCCTATAAGCTAGTTTAAAGGAGCAGAAAGAATGTCCAGTGAACTAAGAAGGTGCTTCGAGGCAAAATGGCATGAAATAGTCTTGGAGTAAGTTTTTCCCTCATTATTTCTCAAATAAATTTTAACTTACTTAAAAACTCAAATATGATATGAATGTGACTAAAACAATAATATATTTGTTGAAATAAAGCAGTGGAGAAGAAAGGGATTTTTTTTTTTTTAAGGCTGAAACCAAACACCATATTGTAATACCATGCTTATATGACTCTTCTTCATTTTATTTATTTTGCTTGGAAAGTAATACTTTCTGTCCCATGTTGACACCCTGATTTCAGACTTTTGTCCTCTAGAATGGTTAAAGAATAAATTTCTGTTCTTTTATCCCCTCTAAAAAGACTACTTTCTGTCTATATGTAAGTATTAAATTTATTTTAACAAAGAATTATATTATTTTATAGAGATCATTTTATCTGAAATCTGTAGACTAACACTAAAATAACCAAGATAACACTATTTAATAAACATATATTTTAATGGCCATAGAAATCTGACTGAGGCCTGGTAGAGAGGTTTCCTGAAAGCCATGGTTTTTTTTTGTTGTTGTTGTTTGTTTTCCATAAACATCTGTTATCTTGCTAGAAAAAAAAAATGTTATAATTAAAGCTACATTTTTAAAACCAAGTATAAAAGTATGGTGCTATCTATAAATGTCAACTCAAGGTTAACCTTTGTCTTTAAATGAACAAAAAACATTTACCAACATTTCTACATTTATTTCATTGTAATAAAATAACATGGCAATCATTATAGTGGAAAATAAAAAAGCTACTCACAATTTTATTACTTTAACATAACTCAGGATTATATTCTGATCTCTGTCCATACTGTAATTCACATGTATATTTAATGTCAAAATCTCCATATATATTACACTTATTAGTAGAAGGAACTATGAAAATGTTCACATTTAGCCAGTTTGTTAGAGGGCGAGTTTTATGTCAATGATCTATTAAGATTTCTTTTCTATTCTTGGTGCAGAGATGCAGCTGTGCCATTAGGAAATTTGGAGTACTATGCCCAAGCGCCTTGAGAGGGTCACGTTTTGTTTCTAAAATCCAGTTTGAGTTCTGTATTGACACTGCCAGGCAGCTGCAGCTTCCACTTAGTTTGGTCGCAGCAGCTCTCCTGATTAGCCCCTGCAGGAGCTGTGCAGACTGAACCGAAATCTGCTCTCCAGAGCCATACACGTGTGTAACACAGGGCCACTCGTTCTCGAAATTCACCAACGCGACGTGATAACCTTTCTTTTTGGCTTAATCATTGTGTGTGCTCAGAATGGCCATAGATGTTCACATAATATGCATTGTCTGAGAACTTCCAGCATAAGGCTAGTGAGTTGTAATTATTATGTGATGTGGAAGAGCATGGGGAGTTAAAATAACAGAAGAAACCACCTACAGTTTTTATTCTAATCTTTTGTATTTAATCACATGCACTTACACTCTTGGTTTCCTGAAGGTTTTCTGTAGAACGCAACAGGTGCTAGATCTGCATAGTTCTTTCCAATTCTTATAGAAAAGGGCACAGCATGGTGGTGAGGTTTTATTTAGAATAAATTTTACCATCAAAGCTAAATGAACAGTCTTTACGCTGGCTCAATTTTTTATGAACATGCGAGGTTTTATTACGATACAGTTGTAAGTTGGTACTTTGTTCTTTTTTATTTAACTTGCTCTAAAGTCTTAGAGTCTGACTAGTTATCCTGGACATAAGGAAAAGTTTTCATTCATGGGTGTGTGAGCAGGAAAGTATGTATATGTGTGTATGTTTTGTGTGCACTCAGACTGTATAATAGACTGGGTCTTAGAGGGACCTAATACAATAGTGGCCAAAGGCATACCAAAAAGTATAACAAACAACATCATGACTTGGAATATGTAAGGAAGGTATGCAGAAGAGGTAAGCTTTGTGTATTGAAATGAAAATAAAAGTTGGAAGGCAGAGATGAGCACAAAAAAACAAAGAAGCTGGGGTGGGAAGTTATGGCCATCTCCACATGCCAATAAATAGTTCTATATAAATCTCACATCATTGGAAGTCTTCAAAAAGCTCTAGGTCATCTTGAGATAGGCTACACAGCACAGAAAATGGATGTCAGAGAAAATTCTAGATCCTGGGTCTCCCTAGGGTTTGGAATGGATAGAAGTTAAATAATAATAGAGTTTTATGTTTATTGAATAATAGTACTGGGCCAAGTACTGTTTTAATAGAAAGCAGCAAGGGAAATAAATTTTAAAGTGATTTGTGTTCATGAAAAATGAGGGGAAACAGAACGAACCAAGGAGCGGGATGGGTAAAGCCATGCTGAGGCTAGATGTGTGAGAAGGGGGTTGAGGGAAAACAGAAAAGGAAGGAGTTTCAGAAGAATGGAAAAGAGAGAGAGGGAGATGGGTGTGGGTCCTGGGTCTTCCCAGGAAAATTGAGGCTGAAATCCACGGAATCGGTACACATTGCCTCATGGAGTAGCCCTCAGAATTTGAGCAGGAGGGATGGAGTCCCCCAATCTAGATAGTCGTCACAGGCAGAGTTACTGTCATTGTATAAAATCATGTTGTTCACAATAACGAGGTAGGGCTCAAATAAGAGAGTGTGGTTGGCAAGGAATGGGATTTGCATAGAGAGACAAAGAAGTATTTCAGGAGCCAAACCATCTGAGTGGGTGAGCAGATCACAGGAAAGGGGCCTTCTGCTCTCCAACCTGGTTGAAGCAGTTTTTCTATCACAGTTTATTAACATCATGGACAATCCAGTGAGGCCAAGCTGCAGTGTGCTGAGGAAGGAGCACTGACAGAGCAGGGATGTATTGAAACACGAGAGGAGCTTTGCAAACCTGGGCAAAGTGTTAAGAGAGTGAGATAGATCAGTACAGTCCTCCCTCACCACTTCACGCTTCGACTTTCGCGGCTTCACTCTATCGCAGTTTTTTCGAATATATTCATTAAAAAGTTGATGAAGACAATGAAAATGATACAGCATGTGCTCGGTTGTCTGAGTCAATTATACACCCCTGTATTACAGTTACAATTTCAATTACTGTACGTATGGATTGTAGGCCTATGTATTCGAGCACCCCAAGAATCCTTCAACGCAGGTGCAACCGCTAGAGTCTGGAATGGATTAACCGTGATAAATGAGGGATGACTGTAATGAGAAACAATGTTTACAGGTATGGGAGATGAGGAAAACACTAGTGTCTAGGAATTGGTGATATTTAATACATAGTGTCAGCGGTATTAAAGAAGGAAAGAGCCCTGGCCTGTTTGGCTCAGTGGTCAGAGTGTCAGCCCACGGTCCAGAGAGTCCTGGGTTCAGTTCCCACTAAGGGCATGTACCTCAGTTGCAGTTTGTCCCCAGCCCCAACCGGGCCGTGTGAGTGGCAGCCACTCGATGTGTCTCTGTCCCGTCGATGTTTCTCTCTCTCTCTTCCCCCCTCTCTCCCTCCTGCTCTCTCCCTTCTGCTCTATCTGAAGATAAAATGCAACAATGTCCTTGGGTGAGGACAAAAAATAAATAAATAAAACTTAAAAAAAAAAAAAGGAAAGAGAAGGAGAAAATGATTGAAGAGCCAATGAATTCAGGAAGTGTAAATCCCCCTAAAACAAAGGAAAAACAATACTTACTAGTGTGTCTTTCAGTAAAAGCAGAGTGCAGATAAAATGCAATGGTAAAAGAGAACTGGATGATAACATGGTAAGTCTTAAAATCAGATGCGTTGAACTGCGAAGGGTAGGGAAGTCCTGCTGGAACGAGTAACCCCACGTGGCAGGCCCTTTAGGAAAGTGCTGATAAGTCATGGTGAGGGTTCTGAACGAACAAGAGGAATGTGAAATAAAAGTTTCACAAGCAATTTATTGAGCAGCTAGTAGCGCCAAATTCTGTCTTAGATATTGAGATACGAAAGGCAAGTCAAAACGCTTGTAGGTACAGAGCATTAAAGGAATGCCTAGCGAGTATGGTATGGTGGAGGCAGAGTGAGGTGAGGGTGCAGCAGGGAGGCATCTAATCCCACCTGCAGTTGAGGAAGGAGGTCATGGCTAATTGGAGTTAAACTCTTCAGAGAGTTTCTCCCAAGAAGTCCAGGGATATGGGTAGATAGCATATAATATCTATATTATATACAAAGTCTATGCTACATTATAATGTTATATATGATGTCTAAGTCTCCTTAAAATAACTTCCAGTGTTCCAAAGTTACCAAGAGGATTGTCTATCTGAGCAGTGTGGAACTTCTACCCTAACCTTCATCCTGAAAGATAAACCTTTATGTTGGAGCTCTCTCACTGATTATAGTTTTTTCTATTACATTAACCTTAGGGCTAATGATACTCCCTTTAATACCTCAATATGAACCGATATGACCCTTCTATTTTATGCCTATAGTACACCAGAGACCATGCTAAAATCTCTATACAGAATCTACTAAGGTATTTGGTTAATAATAATAATAGGGAAATAAACTGAAAGTAGGGGTTAAATAAGACAGTTGATTTTATTTATTTATTTCATTGAATTTATTGGGGTGACATTGGTTAATAAAACCACACAGGTTTCACCCGGCCAGTGTGACTCAGTGGTTGAGGTTGACCCATGTACCAAGAGGTCACCAGTTCGATTCCTGGTCAGGGCACATGCCCAGGTTGTGGACCTGATCCCCATTGGGGGGCATGCAGGAGGTGGCCAATCGATGTTCTCTCTCATCGATGTTACTATCTCTCCCTCCCTCTCTCTCCAAAAATCAATAAAGAAAAAAAATTATAATAAAAAAAGCACACAGGTTTCAAGTGTACTTCTCAATAAAACATCATCTACATACTGCATATTTCACTCACCGCCCAAAGTAAAGTCTCTTTCCTCCCAATTTTCCCCCTATTGCCCACTCCCACCTCCCCCTTTCCCTCTGCCTATCATCATACTATTGTTGTCCCATTTTTTTAAAACTCATCTTTATTGTTTAATGTATTACAGATGTCCCCCTGCTTTTTTCCCCATTGACCCCCTCCTCCCCAATACCGCCCCCATCCTGCCTTCTCCACACTATTGACGGTGTTCTTTGGTTTATCTCATCCCGCCCTCCCTCCCCTTCCCTTTGAGGTTCATCAGTCTAACTACCAATTTGTACTTCTTAATTTCTTCATCTTTTTCACCCAGCCCCCCAGCCCCCACCCATCTGGCAAGCAACAAAAAGTTCTCTGTATCTATGAGTCTGTTTCTGTTCTGCTTGTTCATTTTGTTTGTAGATTCAATTGTTGATAGATATGTATTAATTGCCATTTTATTGTTCATATTTTTGTTCTTTTCCTTCAAGAAGACCCTTCAACATTTCATATAATACTGGTTTGGTGGTGATGAACACCTTTAGCTTTTTCTTGTCTGGGAAACTCTTGATATTGTCTGTCTATTCTAAATGATAGCTTTGCAGGACAGAGTAATCTTGGTTATAGGTCATTGCTTTTCATCACCTTTAATATCTGTTGTCCAATTTTTTAATTGGGTTAGTTGTCTTCTTGGTGTTGAGTTTCATAAGTTTTTTATATATTTTGGAAATTAACCCCTTACCAGATATATCATTGGCTAATATGTTCTCTTATTCTGTAGGTTGCCTTTTTATTTTGTTGATGGTTTCTTTTGCTGTGCAAAAGCTTTCTGATTTGATGTAGTTCCACTTGTTTACTTTTCTTTTGTTTCCTTTGCCTGAGGAGATATATCAGCAAAAATATTCCCACAAAAGATGTCTGAGATTTTACTGCCTATGTTTTCTTCTAGGATTTTTATGGTTTCACCACTTACATTTAAGTCTTTTATCCATTTTGAGTTCATTTTGTGTATGGTGTAAGGTGATGGTCTAATTTATTTTTGGATGTATCTGCTCAATTTTTCCAATACCATTTATTGAAGAAACTGTCTTTACTCCATTGTATGTTCTTGCCTCATTTGTCAAATATGAATTGACCATAAAGGCAATCGTTTATTTCTGGGCTCTCTGTTTTATTTCATTGATATATATATATATATATATATATATATATATATATATATATATATATATGCCTGTATACTTGTTCTTATGCCCATACTAGTCTTTTTTTTTTTTTTTTTTTGGTTAGTCCTCACCTGAGGATATTTTTTCCATTGATTTTTAGAGAGAGTGGAAGGGAAGGATGGAGGGAGAGAGAGAGAGACAGAGAAACACGAGAAGCATTGATGTAAGAGAAACACATCGATTGGTTGCCTCCTGCATGACCCTGACTAGGGCTGGGGATGCAACCCAGGTACGTGCCCTTGACCAGGAATTGAACCTGCAACCCTTCAGTCCATGGGCTGCTGCTCTAACTGCTTAGCAAAACTGGCCAGGGCAGTACCAGGTTGTTTTGATTACAATGGCCTTGTAGTATAGTTTGATATCAGGTAGTGTGATACCTCCAACCTTGTTCTTCTTTCTAAAGATTGCTGAGGCTCTTTGGGGTCTTTTTGGTTCCATATAAATTTCTGGAATGTTTGTTCTAGATCTGTGAAATATGCCATTGGTACTTTATTTATTTATTTATTTATTGGTACTTTATTTATATATCCTCACCCAAGGATATTTCTTTTCATTGATTTTTAGAGAGAGTGGAAGGTACGGTGGGAGGGGGAAAGAGAGAGAGAAACATCAATGTGAGAGAGATACATCAATTGGTTGCCTCCTGCACATGCCCTGGTGGGGGCCAGGAATAGAACCTGCAACCCAGGTATGTGCCCTTGAATGGGAATCAAACCCACAACCCTTTGGTGCCACACCGGCCAGGGCACCACTGGCATTTTAATAGGAATTGTGTTGAATCTATAGATTGCATTGAGCAGTATGATCACTTTAATGGTATTAATTCTTCCTATCCATGAACTCGGTATATGCTTCCACTTATTTGTGTCTTCCTCAATTTCTTCTTCAGTGTCTATAATTTTCCTAGTATAGGTCTTTTACCTCCTTGGTTAAATTTATTCCTAGGTACCTTATTTTTTTTTTTTCTGCAGTAGCAAATGAGATTGTTTTCTTAATTTCTCTTCCTGTTAGCTCATTATTGGTATATAAAAATGCCATAATTTCTGAATATAAATTGTGCATCCTGTTACTTTACCAAATTCATTTATTGGTTCTAGTAGTTTTTCAGTGGAATCTTTAAGGTTTTCTATGTACAGTATCATGTCATCTGAAAATCATGATAGTTTTACTTCCTTTTTCCAATTTGGTTACCTCTTATTCTTGTCATATTGCTGTGGCTAGAACTTCCAGTACTATGTTGAATAAGTGTGGTGAAAACGAACATCTCTATCTTGTTTCTAATCTTAGGAGAAACACTTTCATTAATTTTTGCCCCTTTAGTATGATGTTGCCTGTGGGTTTGTCATCTATGGCCTTTATTATGTGGAGGTATGATTCCTCTATTTCTACTTTGCATAGGCTTTTTATCATAGATGGGTGCTGGATTTTATTGAATGCTTCTTCTGCATATATTGATATGATTATGTGGATTTTATCTTTCATTTTGTTTAAGTAATATATCACATTGTTTATTTGCAAATATTCTACCAACTTTTCATCCCCAGAATTAATCCCACTTGATTGTGGTGTATTATCTTTTTAATGTATTATTGGATCCAGTTTGCTAATATTTTGTTTATTATTTTAGCATCTTTGTTCATCAGGAATATTGGCTTATAATTTTCTTTCTTTTTAGTGTCTTTATCTGGTTTTGGAATTAGGATAATGCCAGCCTCATAAAATGAGTTTGGAAGTCTTAAATGTGTTACATTTTCATCTTTAGCCTGGGTTCTTGCCTTCCTATAAGAACATCTATCTTTTTAACACTTCCACCCAGGATAATCTTTCTACTGCAAATCTAGGCCTAAACAATAAGCCCAGAGAGTTTCCTTTCTTTTCTGTGTAAATTACATCAGACACAAGGATTAACACGAGGACTAATGTAAATAAATATTAGGAGTACTTTTATCCCCTTCTCAAGTTCTGTGTCAGATGTATACATAGAGAATAGCAATGGGATTACCTTTTTAAAGTAGTCTTTAAACAGAGAGTGGGGCTCAGTACCAAAATGCATCAAGATGGTTTCTAGGGAAATGGGTTGAACAAGTACCACCACCTCAGCATTGGAGATACTGGATGACTGTAAAACGAGTCAGAGCCAAGAGAGGTTACTGCACCTGAAGGATCACAGTGAACTTGATCACAAAGAGTGAGACAAGAGTACCATTAGAAATAAGTTTAAAACCATATCAGGAGGTAATTCTGCTATAAGAGAGTAATGACTTCTAAAAATTCGCTATTCAATAACACCAAAGAAAACAATAGCAAAGGTTATCAAAATCACAGAAATCTGAAAAGTAATCAAAGGCTTTCAAGAATTAAAAAAGTATGATTCAATCAGAAAGGCTGAATCTTGGCAATCAGGCCCAAATGATACAGGATACTACACTTTAGTACTCTACAAATTGTAAGAACAGGTTCATTCAGACCCCTGGATCAAAACTTTGCTAGCCCATTCTTAGGCTAGGTGAATTTACATATGTAAAGCATCAGCAATGGCAAGAAATCCTCCCCTTTTCCCTGAAAGCACACTTTCCCCTAATACCTAGTATAAAACTGGGCACATAATTACCTTTTTCAGAACAAGTGGATGAATGTATGTATGAATGAATGAGAAGTGAATAATGGCCTACTCTAGTCTTGTGTGAATATTATCTGGCTGGCTTATTATTTATGGATAAAGTCAGCAAGATGTGTCTAACACTTATCATCTTTGGACAGTTATTTAAAACCTCCAAATCCTAGTTTCTTCATGTATAACTTTTAGTTATTAACAATGGTACTGCCAGCTTTGCACAACAGCAGTATTATAGACAATGAGGTTTATCCAGAGCATAATTATAATAATAGTGTTGCCAATAATAGAGAGATAGATGGTATTATTGTGAAGACCAAGTGGGATAATGTGTGTTAAATACCCAACAGTACCTGGCACAGAATAAACTGCAATAAATGTTTGTTAAATGAATATATGAACAAATCAATGAACAAACATGAGCACATGAGATTCCTTTTTTAAAAAATCTCAATATTTTTATTGCCTTTTGAGAGAGAGAGAGAGAGAAACATTGATGTGTGAGAGAACATCTATTGATTGGTTGCTTCTCATAGGTGCCCCAATCAGGGATTGAATCTACAACCTAGGTATATGCCCTGACTAGAATCAAATCTGCAACATTTTTATTTAAAAATTTTTTTTCCTTATTGATTTTAGAGAGAGAGGAAGGGAGAAGGAGAGAGAGATAGAAACATCGATGAGAGAGAACATTGATTGGCCCCCTCCTGCATGCCCCCCCTGGGGATTTGACCCACAACCTGGGCATGTGTCCTGACCAGGAATCGAACCAGCAACTTCTTGGTGCATGGGTTGATGCTCAACCACAGAGACACACCAACTGGGCGAACCTGCAATCTTTTTAGTGTACTGGATGACACTTAACCAACTGAGCCACCCAGCCAGGCCACATGAGATTCCTTTGTGGGGAGGGATAGCTTATGAGTATAAGTTTCCCTTTTCTCATTGATTTATTTATATACTGCTTTCTTTGCATTTATTTCCTTACTAGAAATAGACTCATCAAGGAGTGAAGGAATGCCCTTCATGAGCTTTGGGGCTTGGTTGGCTGTGGGAGCTGAAAGTCAGGTTGGAAGTCAATAAAAAAGATGAATAAGACATGAGTTTGAATAAGGAAACAGGTAAGAGATTGTCATCTTTGAAAGGCAGAGGAATTTAAAACAGTGTAATGGGAATTGAAATAGAAATTTTAATATATGTAAGCCTTATGAATACAGAGGTTAATCACACTACCAATATCAGACAGCAGAATTATCATCTGATTCAAGTATAACCAGTTAAACTTCTTTAAAATAACATTATACTACAATTGTCCTGCCCTTAATAAGCCTATAGGTAATGAGATTGACAGCATAAACTGGACTAGGGATACTCTGCCACCACACTGTATTCCTTTCTATTTAATATTTCCTGAGTCATAAATGCACACCAAAAATGCTAACACAAAAAGTTTGTCTGTTCTAAATATTTCATAAAATCTCAAGAAGAAAATGCATTCTTATTCTCATTTAGAAGTGAATGTCTATAATATATAAAATATTTTATTTAAAAAATGATCAAAATTTAGGTATGCGGTTTACTGTGTGCCAGGCACTGTTTGAAATCTTGTCATACTTTTGCTCATATGCTCCTCACAGCAACCCCCTAAGAAACTAGTAGCATCCCCGTTTAACAGTTAGGGAAATTGAGGCACAGAGAGACTAAGTCACTTGCCCATGTTTTCTCAGGTTAAGGCTAAAATTCAAACCTAGGCAAACATCAAGTCCCTCCCCCCCCAAACAAAATTCAATATCTTGACACAGAAAATGTTCATTATACTTTAAGTCATTATGTAATAGTATTTACCTTTTCCTAGAGGACATGTTAAATTGTGACACTGGAACAAAAACAGACTTAAATACGAAGCAGAGAGTGAGGCCTAGACTGCAGAATGTTTCTCTACAGCTGACTGCTTCTGCCCTCATCCTCATGCTCACACCAGCATCATAAGCAATTGTTCACACAGGTGTGTAAGCATCCACTTTTAGGTTTGGTGCAATTTGGGGTCTTTTTACCTCAACTCCAGGCATTTTTCTCAGAAAACACCTAATGAATAGAATGATGTGATGTTATGGGAGAAAAGGGCTTTAAGAAAATGTAACTGTTTTTGAATTGGTCAATATTGGTTATGTGATATGGGACAGATCATTAAGCTTGATTTACTATTGTATCTTTGTCTCAAAAAATGTACCCATCACAATACTGTACTATATACTTCAAAGTTACTAAGAGAGTAGAGCTTAAGTCTTCTAACCACAAAAAATAAATGATAATTCTGTGATGTGATCCAAGTGTTAGCTGTCACTATGATGTGATCATATTGCAATATATAAAAGTATCACATCAACATGTTGTATAACTTAAATTTACACAATGTCTATTTTATCCTGATTAAAAAAAAAAAGATAATAATGGCCTGGCTGCTGTGCCTCAGTTGGTGGAGCAACGTCCCATGCACTAGGAGGTAACCGGCTGGATTTCCCATCAAAGCACATGCCCAGGTTGTGGGCTCCATTCCCAGTAGGGGGCGTACAGGAGGCGGCTGATGGATGCTTCTCTCTCATCCATGTTTCTATCTCTTATCTCCCTCTCCCTTCCTCTATTTGAAATTAATAAAATCATATTTTAAAAAGTACAAGCCCAGCTGGTGTGACTCAGTGGTTGAGCGTTGACCCATGCACCAAGAGGTTGCAGGTTTGATTCCCAGTCAGGGCACATGCCTAGGTTGTGGGCCCAATCCCCACTGGGGGGCATGCAGGAGGCAGCCAATCAATGTTCTCTCTCATCGATGTTTCTATCTCTCTCTCCCTCTCCCTACCTCTCTCTAAAATCAATTTTAAAAAATGCCTTGAAAGAAAAAAATTGACACTTCAGACTATGCCATAGCTTGGATTCCTCTCAGCAGTACCATATCAAGGCTGAGAAGAACACTCTTTTGTGCCCCACCAAGGCCTTCTTACAATTTAGTTGCCAGCATTCACATACATATTTATGACTTGTGCTGTTACATGCTCTTACCTGGACTGTGCTACGGCTTATCAGTCAGCTCATTGCTTTCTATAGGGCCATGTGTTCATTGAAAATAACTATTTCTCTTAGAAGGCCTAACACTGAGACTTAATATAGATCCTTCTACAAGATTTCTGCAAATCTTATAACGAGAATTTCTAGGAATTTCTCTTCATGTTTGTTTCTTTTCAAAAGTGTTGCAAATACTTGAACTTTAAGAAATTTCATCTCGTTTACACTACATGAAACATGTTGAAAATATATGTGCTGTATTTCTTATTAAAATCTTTCCTCTGGAGTAAAGTGGCATGATGATGTTTTAATTTTTAGAAAAAACAGTAAGAACATATATTTCACATTTTACTTTTAGCAAAACATATGGTTGGGGAAAATGGACTCAATAAAATACATTAGATTAATTAGCAGAATTGTTCATATAATTCTATTGCTAAATCAAATAGTCCAAAATTATGTCTGTTAAACATAGGGTAGGTAGAGAAATTTGGATCCAGAAAATTTTTTCTATGAGGAAAAAATTGTAACTTTAAGTTGGTAGTCTATTTTTTTTTTGAGTGCCCATAACTGCATTTCTAATTTTAAATATCTTTAGACTAAAAGACATGACTAACTCACATTTTGATTTTTAAATGCAAACTTTTATATTGAGAATGCAAATGTATGTGTTTTAATTCTTATTTTAGCATAGAACAAATTTAGTAGAGTATTCTTTCATCTTGGCAAAAAAAAATAAAGGGCATTTATCTCCCTTAGTATTTAAATATTTTGAGGCAGGAAGTTCAGTATGAAAGAGAAGTTACCTGATAAAATCATGAACAAAACCCTGATCTTAGTGAGGTATAACAGATTTGCTATCATTTTGCATGATTTTTTTTGTTTAAATAGGTTTTTATTTATTTTATCTATCTATTTATTTATTTATTTAGAGAGAAAGGGAGAGAGAAATAGAAACACCAATGTGAGAGAGATACATGGATCAGCTGCCTCCTGCACGCCCCCTACTGGAGATCGAGCCCATAACCCAGGCATGTGCCCTGACTGGAAATTGAACTAGGACCTCTCAGTCCATGGGAGGATGCTCAATTCACTGAGCCACACCAGCCAGGCTACATGATGTTTTTGTTGGAAAATAATATATGAGGTCATAACTATGTTGCTATAAATATTAGTTATCCAACCATTTCTTTTATTTCATACATTTTTAGTATGCTTCTCTTATGATAGCAAAAGCAATGATTATTCAGGTTTATCAAGGCCAATTGGGGAATCCAAAGAAAGATTGGTGAAAGAAGAAAAGTGATCTCTATAGAATTTTGTTGTTCCAGTCATTCTTTCATTTAATATGTAATTTTTAACCTTTTTTCTTTTTACTAGATGTAAGAAATATTGAGTCAGCACTACTAATCTTAATGAGTTTTAAATTCCAGTAAAGAAAAGAGACTAATTAAAGCATACTAATAAAGGTGCTATGATAAAAGACCACAAAAGAGGATGTGGTCTACTTTAACTGAGGGAAAAGTGCTTAGGAGCCCACATAGAGGTGGTAACACTTAGCCCATTTGGGCTGATGAGTAATTTAGATCTGCCAGACTGGGGCAGGGATGGGGTGGGGTGACAGAAGACTTTTCTATGGAAAGAATACAATGTTACCAGAAGACATGGAGACCTGAAACAGCTTGGATAGTTAGGATTAGGCTTGAGAGTTGGAGTTAGCTATATTTGTTGGGCACGAGGTGAGTGTGGAAGTAATGGTAAAGTAAGACATGACTGGAGATAGCTCAGATAATGGTCACCCAGCATTGGGTACTTAACTGTTATGAAGATTTTTAAAGGTTTTAAGCAGAAAAATAACTGATCACATTTCTATTTGGAAGGTTACTCCAGTAATATTGGGGAGAGTCAACTGAAATCTTAGCACCACATGGTGGGTTTTGAAATGAATTAGGTATGGGTGATTAAGAGGTAGCTACTTGGAAGTACCCAACATTTTGAGTGAATGAACAGATAATGATGTATATTTATTGAATTGTTGAATAAAAGAGGCAGCACCATTTTGGATGAAAAAATAACCTTTTGATTTCCATCATATTGAGCTTGAAGTACCTATAACATATGTAAGTAGAGATGCCAGCACTGGATAGCAACATGGACGTCACTGCTTTATAGCCGATAGAGCCCTGGCCAGTTTGGCTCAGCGGTTAGAGTGTCAGCCCGCGGACCAGAGAGTCCCGGGTTTGGTTCCTGCTAAGGGCATGTACCTCGGTTGCAGTTTGTCCCTGGCCCCTGTTGGAGTTGTGTGGGTAGCAACCACTCAATGTGTCTCTCTCACATCGATGTTTCTCTCTCTCCCTTCTTTCCTCTCTTCCTCCCACTCTATAAGATAAATGCAAAAATGTCCTCGGGTGAGGATTAAAAAAAAAAAAATATATATATATATATATATATATATATATATATATATATATATCTCCGTTAGAGCCATAGGTATGCAATAAGTCAGGAAGAGTGTACAGAATGAAAATAGGAAAGGGGCTAATACTTAAACAATTTATCTAAATTAGTTCATGCTTCTGGAGTATTTCAATATTCTTATTTAAATAAACACAATTTCCAATATAGGATCGAAATTTTCAGAATGGCAAAATATATTTGCTATACTGTTCCTTTTACAAATACGCCAGCACATGTAAGGTGACCATATGGTAAGAAGCATACAGATGATTGTCAATTATTCAGAAAGAAGACAATTGTTTGAATGTAAAAACAGAAATGAGGACATTCAGGCTAAGCTAAATTGAACATTCTTATTCATCTAAATAGTGTATGGACATAATTTTTAAATATGAGTTTCCATTTTAAAAATCAAATAAACAAAAATATATTTGACATTATATTTTCCAGATGGCATAATTAAATATACTTTCTTCTGGAAAACAAACAATATTTTATATTTTATAAATACTGTCTCATATACTGTAACCAATAGACTATCACTACACCCCTGTGAGAGAGGTAGGGCACAAATGATTTCTGTTTTATAGAACAGAAATTAAAATATTGAGAAGTTAACTGATTTGTTCAAGATCACACCTTCAATTGATGACTTAAATGTAGGGATCCTAACTGATATTCCTCTGAGTTTTCTAAATAATCACTCTGGCCTCCCTTGTTTTCCTATTAAGAGTCAGATTACAAATATTTATATGTTTATAATTAATCATAATTAATAAAATTGTTATTTTAAAATTCTGATATAGCAGCATATGCATGAATCCTGGTTGATTTGATAAAATACATATAAATACGTAAGGACATCATTAGTTAATCGGAGTGTAAATTTCACATTGTATATTTCCATTTGACCCTCTGGATCTGCTCTCTTCCTTTCTCCAACTCCTTTCTGCCCTGGGAAACTGATCTGTATGACTAACGTCAATGGGTTCCCATGCCCTTTGACTCCCAGTGGGTTAGGCCAATCTGAGGCACTGAAACAAGATGAAAGGATAGTAGGATAGAAATATGAGGTCAGTAGTTCTCCCTTGTTCTCATCCTCTGCAATGACCTTGGGCTGCCGTGTTTAGTGACTGCTTATTCAGAGTGGCCTTTTCTTTTTCTTTAATATTTTTCCTTTATTGATATTTTTTAGAGAGAGAGGAAGGGAGAAGGAGAGAGATAGAAACATCGATGAGGGAGAATATAGATTGGCCGCCTCCTGCATGCCCCCCACTTGGGATTTGGCCCACAACCTGGGCATGTACCCAGACCGGGAATCGAACCAAGGACCTCCTGGTGCATGGGTCGATGCTCAACTAGTGAGCCACACTGGCCGGGCCAGGGTGACTTTTTATGTGCAACTTTCAATCCTTCTCATTCCAGCCACCTCTCCCTGCCCTCATCCACAAAGGAATAGGGGTGGTAATAGCTTGAGATTTATACTCTAATCCTTGTGGTTTCCCCACACCCTTCCTGTGCTTTTTCAATTCATTGCTTTACAAATAAATCCTCCTCAGATGATTCTAATTTGAGTGTGGCATCTGTTTGCTATTAGAGCATGCATAATCTCTAAATCAAGAATGGCTTTTATCATCATTAATTACATTTTAAAAAGAAAATGTATTCTTGAAATTATCTATTAACAGTTATGAAACACCATTCTAAATACTCCTTAAATAGTTATTTGGTAGAATGAGGAAATAGATAAATAAATAAAATATTAATTTTCTATTATTTAAATAAATATTTATTTATTTTGAATGAATATTTAAATGGATTTACTTTAAAAATCCCAAATAGTTTAAACTCATCCCCCCCCAAAAATTATGTATATATTATGGCCATGTCATATTTTGAGGCTATTGTCTTTTTAAGTCTTTTATGTTTTCCAAGTATCATTTGGATCAGGATTAGAAAAACAAATGACTACTATAAAATGCTCAAGTTTGTGTTTGAGGTTCATCTATCTACAAACAGGATTACATAGCAAGGTTAATATGAATAAACTTTTAATCTGTCAGAAATATCAAAGTGATGGTCAGCTTGATCACAAGAATGGTTCAGTGACAATGAATTATCATGGAGAATGATCTTTTGAGTCAAATAGACCTATCCTAGAACACTAGTTTCAATACTCAGTAATCAAGTGAACTCAAGCAAATCATTTAACCTGTTTCATTGTTTATGAGAAGATAGATAATAGGACTTACCTTGCAGTATTGTTGGGAAGATTAAATATGACTGAAATGAGTGGCAGTGAAATGTCTTGGAAAGAGCTTAGACTTTGAGTCAAAAAAATTCATGTCAAATTACTAGCTGTGTCACTTACTAGTCGTGTTCCCTTGGGGAACTTAGTTTCTTAACTTCTCGAAGCCTTAGTTTATCTATCTATTAAAAAATGTGGGAAAATACTTGGTTTATTGACCCATTGTAAGAATTAAACAGACTACGTGTGGTAGAATGGGATTTGAACTCAGGCTGCAAGACTCCAGAATACAGGGAATTTATGTATCCAAAGCTTTTTTTTTTAAGTTCCAAGAAGGCAGAATCTCATATTAGTTAAGCACGTGGCCTCTAATGTCAAATTGCCTAATATGAGCCCTGGTTCCATCATTTACTGCCTAAGTGACATGTCCTTAATAAGTAAAGTACATAATCTCAGTTTCCCTCCTTAAAAATATTTTATAATAACAGGACCTCGCTCTTGAAATTTTTGTGAAAATTAAATAATATAATGTCTATAAGGCATTTGCTATAGTGCCTGGCATAGTTAGTTAGTTTTCAATCATTGTAATATAGGTATAATGAATAAAGGTAACATTCAGAACATTAAATAAATAATGAGGAACACATATTTGTCTTGATTCCAAAGAGTGCTATTTTTCTGCAATATCATCTTTCTTCCAAGTAAGTAGTATAGAAAAACATGTATAATTATGTTTAATTAACAGTGAACTTAGAACTAGCAGAAATATTGTGTTTAAACAATACATTGGGGAAAATAAAAAAAGATCCAAAAACATTAACCATTTCAGATCTAACATAACTGCACACACACACACACACACACACAACGAAATTTAGATTTGTTCAGATTTAGATTCCATAAAGAAGAAAAGATTTTTCAGTTCCCAGTGGAACATTTCTATTTATCCTCGAGTTTCCTTCTGAAATACTAGCATTCTTCACAGCTTTCTTATGTGGGAGACACAAATTGTTGGTAAACGTGATGTCTCATGGCCAGGTTCTGACTCTATCTATGTGAGATGATTTTCACTACAGAATAAAGATAATTCAATTCCTGAAACTCTATTCCTGGATACATGTTTTACCTAAAACATTTCATTTAAATATGATATATTGAGAGATTTGGAAGTGGTTAATTATTAAATAAATCTTTAAGAGTTCTAAAGTTCAGAGAATCCTCACAGATGATGTTTCTACTTAAAGGAAGAGAAAATAAATTAAGAATGTATTTCCTTCTAGAGCTTTTTCACGGTTTGCCTCTCCCCTTTACCTCGGCCCTGTGAGTAGCTGTTCTTTACCAGTCGGAGTAACCGACCTTCAGGAGGTATCTTTGCAGTTTCAGCCTATCAGCTCTCTTTTCTTGGCCTCTTCAGTATAGGGCTCTGTGTCTTTTTGCTTCTTGAGTTATTTCCTATTTAGTCTATATGATTCTTTAAGAATTTTTTCAAAAGTCAACTCTTTCTATTTGTCAAAAGATAGGGTTTGAATCCTTGCTGACTGAATTTCTAGGTCACGATTCTTGTTTTAATTGTGATTTCATGATTTATACGGATGTAGCTCTTTGCTGTATTCTACACACAGACATCCTCCAGGGTTTAATAAATGTCGAGTCTCTAAGGCCAGTCTCGAAATGTAAGAGCCTGACAATTGGTTGTTTGATTAAGAGAAAGAATGCTACAGTTTAATGAGAAAGATAACTGAATGTAAAAAAAATAAAAAAAGATGTGTGGTTGTAAAGCATTTGGAGAGAAAATACTTAGAAATCGTCCCTGTGCTTTGTAATTTTAACATAAGATTTTCAAATATGCCCTAGAGCTAACTTAGTCTCCTAAGAATCCTGAAGAACACTACACATGGACGTTATAAAATAACACTTTACGTTTTTTAATTACAACAATCTTACATTTTTCATCCCCTCCAAAAAAAAATTAAGAGCATTTGCAGAGATACTCATCCAGAGGCCAGCAGCCCCCCAAAATATTCAACCAACTACCCCATCAAGTTAAAATGTCTGACAAGTCTTGGAGATAAAATAATTGTGTCAAACGCGCTTGTGGTCTTAATCATAAAAACAGGGTATGTCATTTAGATTATCTGACTTTTATGGATATATCGTGTCCAACATCACATATCATAAGCATTGACCTTTTATAGAATTAGAAAAGGACTGTACATGGATGGAAGCAGTAATTAAATGAGGTTTTAGCATTTGAGGCCACAGACTGTATCCATCTCCAGTGCTACACCTTGTGTTAAATCGGCTACATAGCAGTGGGTTACTGGTGACTGCATACATTCCACAGGTGCTCTTCAATGTGGAACTTTACAAAGCCTTGCAAAAGGAAAAATCAGTTATAACCAAGTTGAAGAAAATGCTAAAGGGCAAAAAAGTAGTAAAGATATCCAATCACAGGTAATGTATCTAATGGAAACGCAACCAATTATATTTGCCAGGAGGTTTATAATTTTGTGGAGCTAACATTGCCATGCTGTATACCTAGAAATGTAAATATTAAAATATACCCCTGGTTGTGGCTGGAACTCTACCTATAAGATATGAAGCACTCTGAAGTTACCTAAATCTTAATATTTACCATGTTGCAATAATATTTCCCATGGTACTCTCTAACATGGGCTAGACTATGAGTTTCTTGAGCAGAAAAGCTTTATTAAAAATAAAAAACTGAGAGTGACAGCTGATCTTTACAGTACCTGTGATGTTCACTATCCTAGGTGCTTTGCATATGTCAACTCAGTCTTCATAATGCTTTACTGATGAAGAGCTGAAGCACAGACCAGGGAGCTGAATCCCAGGGGTGTGCTACAGGCATGCAGTTGGCTGAGCGTCGGAACCCAGCTAGGATCACCCGACGTGCGTTCTTAACCACTGCAAAACGTACTGCCTACTTCTCAGTGGTTCACTTATTGCTGAACAAAGATAAACAATGCAGTGTTTCCTGATGATAGTTTACAGAAATTTTTTTCTGGATCTGGAGGACTAAGTTTGGAGCTATGACATGAAGAAATCTCTCTTTTCCTCTCTTTATTCTATAGAAGCAGAAGGTATTCATTTCTTTCTTCTCTAGAAATTACAGATTTTCTTCTATATGCTAATGAAAATCTTATTCTTGACTGGTAGTTTGTAGAATTGATTTGGTGTATATAGTAAAGATTATTATATTAATACCACAACTCACTTTCTAATGGCTCATCATTCAACTGCGCTTACCTTCTATGTGCCTGAAAAATAAAATGTTCAAAATGCATGAGAGAGCACATTCTTTAAAGGAATTTTATGAGAAATCTATTTATAAAACAAGAATGTCTGGCATCATATTATGAACATTTTTGTTGAACTGGATAGTCGCATTTAAATCAGATATAATTATATCACTGATTGGCTATATTAAATCTCAAGTCATGTTTTTCTATGTGCATAAGTGGTATAAAGTACATTTTCCCATTGTAGTAGACAAGCTATGATGGCTTATGATATCACCCCTCACCTCTGTTAAAAGATTTCAGCCATACATGAAATTATTAATTATATTATCTATTAAAATATCTAACATAAAATGAAGCTCTTGAAACACAATAATGTAAAGCTTGGTTTGAATAATTATTTTTTAAAATTCTGTACTTGCTCAGGATTTTACATACATTAAGAAAAATCTGTTTATTATTCAATGACTTTTGTTTAGTTTAGTCTGGCTTAGTTTCCCAACAAGAGCAGAATTTGAAGTTCCTAATTCTTTCTGGATCTAGCAATAGTTATATTAAATGATTTTCATGTTTTTATAAATTATTATTTAACATGAAATTTTTGGAAATTGTAAAGTTTCCAGTATGAAATGTATTATGAATTGAAATGTATTCAATGAAATTTATTAATGAAATGTATTCAAAACCTACTTCTAACATCGTTTCCTATGAAATATGCATAACCTTTTAAAGTAATAAAACACAATTTCAACAAATATTTATTTAGTGCCTACAGCATGACAGATACTGCTTGGCCACCTTTACTCACAACATCTTACTGTTCCATTTATTTAACATTTTTGTAATGTCAATTTTTTTCCAGATCAGAATAGCACTTTCAAAGCCTTACCTGTACTCAGCAACTGTGACATTTATATTATTTTCCTTCTGGGGGTAGTAGAGTATGATAGCAAAGAGGGCAGATTATGGAGTTGGCCAGCCTTGGTTCAAAATCTGCTCCAGCTTTGTTACTTACCAGCTAAATTGCTTACTCTGTATGCCTTAATTTCCGCACTTGCAAAATAAGGATAAAACAGTGTATTAGTCTGCCATAACAAAATACCACAGATTGGGTGCTTAAGCAACAGAAATGTATTTCCTCAAAATTCTGGAGGTTGGAAGTCCAAGATCAAGGTGCTGTCAGGGTTGGATTCAGGTGAGATGGACCTTTCCTCCTGACTTGCCGATGCCACCTTCTTGCTGTGTGCTCAGATGGCCTTTCCTCTGTGCGCAGAGGGAGAAAGACCTCTGGTGTCTGTTTCCCTTCTTTTAAGGGCACCAGTCTTATGAGAAAAGCCTCATCCTTATGACCTCATTTAATTTTTATTACCTCCTACTTCCGGTCAAGATGGCGGCGTAGGTAAACACAGTATCGTGTCCTCCCACAACCACATCAAAGTTACAACTAAGCTATAGAACAACCATCATTCAAAACCGCCTGAAATCAAGCTGAATGGAAGTCCTACAACTACGAAATTAAAGAAGAAGCCGCATGGAGACTGGTAGGAGGGGCGGAGGCGCAATGGGCTGGTCCCACACCTACGTGTGGCGGATAAAAATTAGGAGGACACCTCGGCTAGGAAGGTCCTCCCTGAGGATTGAGGGGTCCCTGTCCCACACCAGGCGCCCAGCTCAGGGTTCCAGTGGCAGGAAGAGAAGTCCTCATCACTTCTGGCTGTAAAACCAGCGGGAACTGAGGCTGAGGCAGCTGGAGCCCCCGGCATCTCCTCTTAAAGGGCCCACACACGGTCTTACTCAGACTGCACCCTCCAGGCTCCAGCGTGTGGGAGGCAGCTTGAAAGTCTCCAGAGACATACAGGGAAGAACTGAGCTGTTTGGCATTGGGGCGAGGGCTGGAGAGGCAGCTTTCTCCTGGACAGACATGCTATCAGAGGCCTTTGGTCCTTTGGTGAGCCCTTCCCTGGGCCAGCAGACAGCCGCCATATCTGGGACTCCAGCAACATAGCTCACACTGTTTGCCCCGCCCTGGTGATTCCCTGAGGCCCCGCCCCACCCAACTTTCAGGCCCACCCAAGCTGTTGCCTGTTGCTTTACCACAGGATTGACCTGTCTTGGATCCTGCTTCAGCTTTTCCTAAATTCTTTCAAACGAGCAGCATCTGGTCTCAGCTAGCCCCATACCTCTCGCTAAGTAATACATAGAAACAAACACAGGGAGGCAGCCAAAATGAGGAGACAAAGAAACAGGTCCCAAATGAAAGAACAGAACAAAACTCCAGGAAAAGAACTAAGTGAAATGGAGTTAAGCAACCTAACAGATGCTGAGTTCAAAACACTGCTTATAAGGATGCTCAATGGACTTAGTGAGAACCTCAGTGAACTTAGTGAGGGCCTCAAGAGCATAAAAAAGGACCAGTCAGAAATGATGGATGCACAGTCAGAAATGAAGGAGGCACTAACTGAAATAAAGAATAATTTATACAGATTCAACAGTAGAGTAGGTAAAGCCAAGAAGCAAACCATTGATTTGGAATATAAGGAAGCAAAAAACACCCAATCAGAACAGCAAAAAGAAAAAAGAATCCAAAGAAATGAGGATAGTGTAAGGAGCCTCTGGGACAACTTCAGGTGTGCCAACATTCGCATCTTGGGGGTGCCAGAAGGAGAAGAGAGAGAACAAGAAATCAAAAACCTATTTGAAACAATAATGGCAGAAAACTTCCCTAACTTGGTGAAGGAAACAGACATACAAGTCCAGGAAGCACAGAGAGTCCCAAACAAGATGAACCCCAAGAGGCCCACACCAAGACACATCATCATCAAAATGCAAAAGGTTAAAAGACAAAGAGAGAATCTTAAAAGCAGCAAGAGAAAAGCAATTAGTTACCTACAAGGGAGTTCCCATAAGACTGTCAGCTGATTTCTCAAAAGAAACTTTGTAGGCCAGAAGGGAGTGGCAAGAAATATTCAGAGTGATGAAAAGCAAGAACCTACAACCAAGATTACTCTATCCTGCAAAGCTGTCATTTAGAATCGATGGCCATATGAAGAGTTTCCCAGACAAGGAAAAGCTAAAGGAGTTCATCACCACCAGACCATTATTATATGAAATGTTGAATGGTCTTCTTGAAGAAAAAGATAAAAAAATATGAACAACAAAATGGCAATAAATACATATCTATCAACAATTGAATCTATGAACAAAATGAACAAGCAGAACAGAAACATTCTCATAGATAGAGAGAACTTTTGTTGGTTACCAGATGGGTGGGGGTTGGGGGAATGGATGAAAAAGGTGAAGGGATTAAGAAGTACAGATTGGTTGTTAGACTGACAAACCTCAAAGGGAAGGGGGTTAGGGGGGTGGGAAGAAATAAACCAAAGATCTTATATGTATATATGCATAACCAATAGACACAGACAGTGTGGGAAAGGCAGGAGGGGGGTGGGAATGAGGAGGAGGGGGGCAATGGGGGAAAAATGAGGAACATCTGTAATATATTCAACAATAAAGATAAGTTAAAAAAAATAAAAGGCGAAAAAAATTTTTTTATTACCTTCTTACAAACACTGTCTGCAAATACAGTTACATTGGGGGTTAGGGATACAACATATGAGTTTTGGGGACACAATTTAGTCCTTACAAGTAGTCTTTAATTCTTAGGGCTCACATGAGGCTTAAAGAAGCTAAACATGTAAAACACTTGGTATGATGTAAGTACTCAATACATTTTAGATAGTGATGTCTTTATTACAGCTGTTCGTTATGATTATTCAGGAAAGCAACAAATCAGTCTTATGTCACTCCAGGCTGCTCACACAATATTCCCCTGTGCTTTGCAAATTAAAACTTTTTTACTCTGCTTAAGTTAGTCCTTTGCTGTCCTATAAATAACAATGTATTCATTTCTTCCTCTGTGCTATTTTTGTTTTTCCTCACATTGTTCCTTTTCTATTGTCAAATAATAATTCTGAACTTAAGTACAGAGACCTCATTTGAAGACTATTGCAAGAATGGGAAAGAGATGATTACAATTAGGTGAGGGGACTATTGCAGTGGACCTCTCTGACCATGACATCTGCAAGGGTCTCAGGCAGGAGCAGGCTCTTCTTGTGTAGGAAGGGGTAACCAACATGAGAATATCTGAGATGGAAGTGGGATGAGTGTGTGGCATGATGAGAGAGTTGGTTAGGAAATATCTCTCCTTGCAGTGAGCTGATTCTTGGGTGGGGGGATCTCTTAAAGAGGGGTTTGATGCTAGCTCAGACTAAGGGGGAGTCAAAGTTCAAGAATCTGGAGGAAGGAGAGAAACTAAAATTTGGTCAGGTATGGTGAGTGGGTATTTTTTGAGATTTGTCAATAGAACAAGATCTGCTGCTCTTTTATGAGGCAAAGAATGGGAATTTGGAGAGTCTGTGTCTGGCCTTGTCATAGGTAAATAGGAGGGTATCTGTGACTATTACCTAAGTCATAGGGGGAGGGTGATTCTTTGAAGTGAGCTGTTTCCCAGAAAACAGGAGGGTGGTGGTTTTATTATATTAACAGTTGTAATAACAGGCAGGTGAAATTTACATTGTCACTAGAAGTATTTTCCCCTCTCCCTTCTACCCATAAAAACAAATAAAAACATATTTTCTTTTAAAAGGTTCGCCCTGGCCGGTTTGGCTCAGCGGTTAGAGCTTCGGCCTGAGGACTGGAGAGTCCTGGGTTTGGTTCCTGCTAAGGGCACGTACCTAGGTTGCAGTTGGTCCCCGGCCCCAGTTGAGGTTGTGTGGGTGGCAACCACTCGATGTGTCTCTCTCACATCGATGTTCCTCTCTCTCACTTCCTCCTTCTCTGTTCCCACTCTATCTGAAGATAAATGCAAAAAAAAAAGTGTCCTTTGGTGAGGGAAAAAAAAAAATCTAAAAAAAAAAGGTTCAGACCCCCCCATTAGGTCTTCCAAAAATTTAAAAAAGAAAACAAACAAGAAACCCCAGCTATTTCAGTTTTTATAATCTAAGCTCCAGGTTACATTATGGACAGTTAATATTGTGACTTGCCTTTTTTTTCTCTCTCTCTTTCATGAATTCTCAGCTAGACTGTGAACTTCTTGGGAAAACTTTTGAATTCGTCTATGTCTTCATGCTTCTCACATGGTGGGAGCTCACAGTGGATTTCAGTAGGACCTGATGAATGATGACGCCTCACATGCTCACTTCTTTTCTCTCGGTGTGTGGGCTCTAGAGTCAGAATGTCCAGGTGTGAAAGCCCACTCCAAAACATCTGGCTAAGTGGTTTTGGATAAGTTAGTTAACCTCTTTGTGCTAGAATTTCCTCATCCATAAAGTAGGAAAAAGTAATAACTGTCTCATAGGTTGTTGTATGGATTCAAGTGTCTAGAATATTACCTGTAATATTGTAAGGGCTCAATAGCTTTTATTTATTATGATGATGACGATGCTTTTTATTGATTAGCTTTTAGAACATTATACTGAATTAATTTGGAAACAGAATAATGTATCTTTTCTGACTACCAGATGATGCATAGAGTTGGTGTCTTTGTATTGTATAAAATTTAGGAAGCCAATGACATCCATTAAGCGACTGGTGTATTATATAAAATTTTTAAAAAGAAGAACACTGGAAGGATTCTGTTTTGTAATACAAGCAGATTAGTCCTACTAACACTGAAAAATCTGCCTTTTTCTGAAGTTACGGATATTCTCATTTTCTCCTGTTTGTAATCATATTATACAAAAATATCATATAATATGATAAAGCCAAATATAATCATCACCATTATTACTGAACATAGACCACAGATCTGGTCCTTTGGGTTCTTGAGCTGTTTGTCCAGTCTTCAGATATTCACCTGGCCATTTATCTACTTGAGAACTGATCCCTGACCTTCTTTGCTTTTCCACATTCTATCATATAAGCAGTTGATGACTTTCATTTGGTTCATTTCATTTCATTGGTTTCTTAACAAGGATCACCATGTGTAGTTCATTCTGATATACTTTGTATAGGAACACACACACACTCTCTCTCTCTCAGGTCCCCTTCTAATATGAATAAATAATATATTAGCTATACAAAGTAGAAAGAATAAGGCAGAATTTTTCAAAACAACACAGGGAAGAGGATAAGTGAACAATAAAGGCTGACAATGATAATGCAAACTACCCGCCCAAGCAAGGAAGGACTAAAAAACCTGCTCTTGTACCTCATGGATTAAAGATGTAAAAAGGACAAAGAAAAAAAAAAAACCCTAAAACATAAAAACAAATAAGCAAACAAAAAAGACATTTAGCAAAAGGCAATTCTTGTTTTAAATTTTTAAAACTTTTTTTCTGTTTACTTTGAACAGCCCTTTCTCAGAAATTATTTTCTATTAAAAGCAAGTTGATGTGACTTTTCTCCCAAAGGTTTATTTTGTAATTTCAAATGAACAGAAGTAGCAAGAGAATGCAGGTTTAGTGCAATGACTTTTGATAATTTTCTGATCATTTCCAGAAGAATTTCCCCAAATATTTCCACGAAAATCTTATCTATCAAGCTTGCTGTATGTAGATTGTCTATTCAAGAAGACCTAATATTAATATTGATACTACATATTTATTTATTTATTTATTCATTCATTTATTTTTAATTCCTTACCCAAGGATACTTTTCTATTTATCATTAGATAGAGTGAGAGGGAGGGAGAGGGAGAGAGAGACAGAGAGAAACATCGATGTGATAGAACCACATCAACTGGTTGCCTCCCGCACGACCCGACCAGGGCCGGGGACGAACTGCAACTGAGTTACATACCCTTGGCCGGAATTGAACCCATGACTCATTGGTCCATGGGCCAACACTCTAACCGCCGAGCCAAACCGGCCAGAGCGATACTTCATATTTAAATAGTCCCTTTTCATTCAAAAGATATTTTTTATATGGTGTTATTGATTTCTAGCAATAATCCATTGATATCAGCAGACTAGATTTATTATTCCCATTTACAGACTCACAGAGGCATGCTGTTGGATTCCTGATAATTAATATAGTACAGGAGCGAAATAAATATTCAGAGATGTATACACATAAGAATCCAGGTTCTCATGTATTTTTATTGAAAACAGGTAAAAGTACTTACATATTTAATTTCTTTTTCCCCCTCCCTCTACAGATTCACTGGACTGCATCTCTTATTTTATAGGCGAAGTACAGACGCAGCACATTACCTTGTTCTCTGTTTTGCTCTGCCAGTTAGTGGTTAGCTCAAACACCAGCTCAGCTCTCCGGACTCTCTAACAAAACTTGAAGGTCCATTTTTAATGCAGGTGGTAGACATATAAATTATTCAACTGATGTTTTATAAAATATTTCTTTGTCTGAAGTTGTTCAAAACAGTTTGTGAATATAGGTAGATTCTTAATAATGTGTGGTACTAAAGAGCATAAACTTGAACGATGTAAATCACTTAAAATTTCACACAGCTCACTGCTGAATGCTTCCTTTATTTTTATAATGATGATTGTGATGAGAATAATAATGAAGTATTCTACTTCATAAATATCCAAATCGCCTCCCATATATTTGAAAAACCTCCTATTAAAAATGTCCTTTCAAAATATATTTCTAAGAGCACATTTTGTTTTTCTTTCTAAGACATTATTGTTCCAAATGAGGAAAGTTTTTGCCAGGTTCCTGCCATGCTCACATAACTGTAAAAGAACCAATCAAAACCTTCATGAAATTGTTTTTCTACCAGTCAAGGAGAAGCAATTGTGAAAAAGGCCATTTTTTATGGAAGATGGATAAGAAAAACATTATTTTAAATGCTGCATGAAAAATAAAAGAGAAAGGTACATTTTTTAATCACTATCTAGGTAAAGAAAACAACTCACTTTCACTGGAAGGAGCTGTAATGCTCACACGTGAAGATAGGAGGGACACTCTGAGGTGTGGTTATATTGATACCCAACTAGAGCCTGGCACCCTTTATTTTTCTATCACAAATAAACAAATTAAAGTGCCTGTATATGGGTGGTGGAGGAGAAGGATGAGAAGAGTGAGAGGGAAAGGGGGTTGATATTTTTGCTAAAAGTGAAATAATTTAAATATCAGTGTCTATATGGATATAAAGTATATACTATTTTATTTTTATTTTTTTTTATAATTTATTTTATTATTAATTTGTTTTTGTTACAGATGTTTTTCCTTTTTTTCCCCCATTGACACCCTCCTCCCCCTCCCCTTCTCCTCCTCCCCATCCCTGTTGTCCATGTCCATTGGTTATGCACCCATGCACATAGGCTCTGTGATTTATCTCTTTCCCCGCCTCCCCCCCTTCCTCTGAGGCCCGTCATCCCATACTCCACCCTCCATGTCTCTGGGTCAATTTCGTTGTTCAGTTTGCTCAGTTCTCCTGTGTGTTGCCGGCTTCCTCCGTTGGTGGGGGGGTCGCCCGGCTCCCCTGCTCCGCCTGGGTTCCCCCGTGGCGGGAGGGGGGGGTCGCCCGGCTCCCTCGCTCCTGGGTTCCTCCGTGGTGGGGGGGTCGCTCAGCTTCCGCAGGCGCCCCTGGCTGCAGGATCACGTTTCCTTTCAGGCAACAAGGAGGGTCCTGGAGGGCAGTATGCCATCTCCATTCTGCTGCTTCTTTAATTTCGTAGTTGCAGGGCTTCCACTCAGCTCGACTTCATGCGGTCTTCAAGTGATAGTTATTCTGTGACCCAGTTGCAACCCCGATGTGGTTGTGGGAGGACGCGGTTCCGCATCCACCTAGGTCGCCATCTTGACCGGAAGTCCTAAGCTATTCTTTATTTCAGTTAGTGCCTCCTTCATTTCTAACTGTGTATCCATCATTTCTGACTGGTCCCTTTTTATGCTCTTGAGGCCCTCACTAAGTTCACTGAGGTTCTCACTAAGTCCATTGAGCATCCTTATAAGCAGTGTTTTGAACTCAGCATCTGTTAGGTTGCTTATCTCCATTTCACTTAGTTCTTTTCCTGGAGTTTTGTCTGTTCTTTCATTTGGGACCTATTTCTTTGTCTCCTCATTTTGGCTGCCTCCCTGTGTTTGTATGTATTACTTAGCGAGAAGTGTGGGGCTAGCTGAGACCAGATGCTGCTTGTTTGAAAGAATTTAGGAAAAGCTGAAGCAGGCTCCAAGACAGGCCAATCCTATGGTAAAGCAACTGGCAACAGCTTGGGTGGGCCTGGAAGTTGGGTGGGGCGGGGCCTCAGGGAATCACCAGGGCGGGGCAAACAGTGTGAGCCAGGTTGCTGGAGTCCCAGAAATGGCGGTGTCTACCGCCCCAGTGAAGGGCTCACCAAAGGAACAAAAGCCTCTGATAGCTCGTCTGTCCAGGTCTGTCCAGGAGAAAGCTGCCTCTCCATCCCTCGCGCCAATGCCTAACAGCTCAGTTCTTCCCCATATGATTCTGGTGCCTTTCAGGCTGCCTTCCCCGCGCTGGAGCCCGGAGGGAGCGAGTTCGAGTAAGTCTGTTGCGCGGGCCCTTTAAGAGGAGCTGCCGGGGGCTCCAGCCGCCTCAGCCTCAGTTCCCGCTGGTTTCTCCAGCCAGAAGTTCTGGGGGCTTCTCTTCCTGGCACTGGAACCCTCAGCTGGGCACCTGGTGTGGGACGGGGACCCCTCAGTCCTCAGGGAGGACCTTCAGCTGAGGTGCCCTCCTAATTTTTATCTGCCACATGTGGGTGTGGGACCAGCCGGTCATGCCTCCGCCCCTCCTACCAGTCTCCATACGGCCTCTTCTTTAATTTCGTAGTTGTCAGACTTCCATTCAGCTTGATTTCAGGTGGTTTTGAATGATGGCTGTTTTGTAGTTTAGTTGTAACTTTGATGTGGTTGTGGGAGGACGCGACACCGCGTCTACCTACGCTGCCATCTTGACTGGATCCTCAAGTATATACTATTTTAAACGTGATTATTTGTGATTATGTAGCCAAAACAAGAGTTGTTAATTTAATTTGTTGTTTTTAAGTTTAACATTAGTAGACAAAGCAGGATCATGTTACTTTTTACACATATGTGCATGCAGCTGGGTTTTTTTTTTTAGGTTGAAGTTATTCCTATGTGGATGTATATCGTATAGCGTGTGTTATTTACTCATGACAAATCCTTACTCCCAGCCCTGGTTATACCCAGGTCTCCACCTTCCCCTTGCCCATACCAGGTAACTGAACATGGTTGGGGAAAAAGATGTAACTGTGTCTACTGGTCTCACATTAAATTAATGACCACTAACCTACATGAGCCCTTCGTACTACCTAGTAAACTTAATCGTTTCCTCATTTCCTCTCCTACTATGGCTCCCTCTAATCCTCCAGCACCTCCTTCCTCCTTCTCACTCCCTGTAGGTGATAGCTTTTCTGTTTCACTGAGAAAGAAGAAAGAAAGGAAATGATTTATCTACATTGCCAATCTACCCATATTCCCTCCCTGCCTTCCCTTCTGTTATTATGAATGAATTGCCCATTCATATTTAAGAACCACCCTTCTTTGGTCATGCTGACTGTCATTCATTCAAGTACAACACGGTGCCAATGGGCCCCTTCCTCCCTGCATCATCAAGTCTTCCACTCTGCTCATTGTTATAATCGAACAAATACAATGTACCAATGTCCTCGTTAAAACAAACAGGAACCTTAAGCACATATATCCCTCCAGATACCACAAAATCTGTCTGTTAATTTCAAAGGAAAAGTTATCAAAAGATTTGTCTATAGTTGCTATTTATAATTCCTCTTCACTTATTCTGTCTGTATTGAACCTTTCCCAATTAAGCTTCTGTTCTGCCACTGTTTTACAAGTCTGTAAAACAGATTTTGTCAGAATCACCAAGGACTATCACATAATTTCTCAGTTTTCAACGTATTTGTTCTTCCAATCTCATTTTATTGATCTACTGACTTCACCACTTTCTCCTGCTTAATACATGATCCTGCCAGGATTCTCTCTTTATTCTGTTCCTACGTCACTGGCCATTCCTTCTTAGTCTCATTTATAGGTTCCTTCTCGTTTTCCTATCTTCTGAATATTGGCATGCCCCAAAGTTCAGCTGTTGACATTTCCTTTATACTCTTGCTCTCTTGATCTCATCACACGGTTTTCAATACCATAGATGCTGAGAACTTCAAATCCAAACCTCTAGTCTGATCTTCAGCATTGAATTTTCACTTGTCCACTCAACTTCACACAGATGTCAAATACACATTTCAAAATCAACCTGTTCTCAAACAAACTCCTTATTTCACAACTGTTCCCCATCTTTTATTCCCACAGTCTTCTTCATCTCAGTAGATTCAAATCTTTGTAAAGACTGACAGATGCTCAGGCAACATAAGTCAGATAATGTCACTTGCATTCTCCAAATCTCCTAATAAATTCCAATTAATCTTTTATTTATTTTTTTGTTATTCACAGTATTACAGATGTTCCCCAACCCCCTCCTTGTTTGCCCCCTTCCTTCCAGCCCCTGCCATAACCCCAGGCCTTCACCACACTATTTTCTGTGTTTATTGGTTATGCATATATGTGTATAATTTCTTTGGTTAATGTCTTCCCATCTCTCCCACAACAACTCTCCTCTGAGATCTGTCAGTCTGTTCCATGCCCCATGCCTTTGGACCTATTTTGTTTGTCAGTTCATTATGTTCATTAGATTCCACTTAAAAGTGAGATCATGTGATATTTGTCTTTCTCTGTGTAGCTTATTCCACTCAGCATAATATTCTCCAGTTCAATCCATGCTGTCAAAAATGGTAAGAAATGTTTCTCTTTTACAGCTGTATTGTATTCCCTTGTAAATGTACCACAGCTTTTTTATCCACTCATCTACTGATGGACACTTGGGCTATTCCCACATCTTAGCTATTGTAAATAACCCTACTATGAACATAGGGGGGCACATAATTTTTCTGACTGGTGTTTCAGGCATCTTAGGATATATCTCTAGAAGTGGGAATGCTGGATCAAATGGTACTTACATTTTTAATTTTTTGAGTAAATTCCATACTGTTTTCCATAGTGGCTGCATCAGTCTGTATTCCTACCAACAGTGTATTAGGGTTCCTTTTTCTTTACATCCTCCCAGCACAGCACTTGTTGTTTGTTGATTTATTGATGGTAGCCATTCTGGCAGGTGTGAATTGATATCTCATTGTAGTTTTAATTTGCATCTCTCTGATGATTACAGATGGTGAGCAGTTTTTCATATGTCTATTGGCCATCTGTGTGTCCTCTTTGGAGAAGTGCCTATTCAGGTCCTATGCCCATTTTTTAATTGGGTTATTTTGGAAATTAACCCCTAATCAGATGTATCATTGGCAAACATGTTCTCCCATACAGTGGGTACCCTATTCATTTTGATGATTTTTTTTTTCCTGTGCAGAAGCCTTTTCATTTGATATAGTCCCATTTGTTTAGTTTTTCCTTTATTTCTCTTGCCATAGGAGATGTATCAGTAAAAATTCAGCTACATGAGATGTCTGAGATTTTACTGGCTATGGTTTCTTCTAGGATTTTTATGGTTTCATGACTTACATTTAAGTATTTTATCCATTTTGAGTTTATTCTTATGTATGGTGTAATTTGGTGATCTAGTTCCCTTTTTTCCCATATACCAGTCCAATTTTCCCAACACTATTTATTAAAGAGACTATCTTTACTCCAGTGTATGTTCTTGCTTCCTTTGTCAAATATTAACTGACCATAAAGATGTGGGTTGATTTCTGGGGTCTCCTTTCTGTTCCATTGATCTACATGCCTGTTCTTGTGCCAGTACCAGGCTGTTTTGATTACAATGGCTTTGTAGTATAGTTTGATATCCAGTATTGTGATCCCTTCAACTTTGTTCTGTTTCACGACTGCTGCAGCTATTAGGGGTCTTATTTGGTTCCACATAAATGTTTGGAGTATTTGATCTAGATCTGTGAAATATGCTGTTGGTATTTTAATAGAAATTGCATTGAATCTATAGATTGCTTTGGGAAGTATGGACATTTAAATAATATTAATTCTTGCAATCCATTAACATGGTATATGCTGTCACTTGTTTGTATCTACCTCTACTTCTTTTTTTAATGTTTTGTAGTTTTCCAAATACAGGTGTTTTACTGTCTTTGTTAAGTTTATTCCAAGGTATCTTATTTTTGTTGCTGTTGCAATGGTAAATGGGTTGTTTTTCTTTCTGAGAGTTCATTATTGATGTATAAAAATGCCATTGATTTTGCATCCTGATACTTTGCTGAATTAAGCTTTTAGTTTTTGCCCATTGAGTATGATGTTGGCTTTAGGTTTGTCATATATGGCCTTTATTATGTTGCGATATAATCCCTCTATTCCCACTTTGCTGATAGTTTTTATTAAAAATGGGTGCTGGATTTTGTTGAATGCTTTTTCTGTGTTTATTGATATGATAGTGTGATTTTTCTCCTTCATTTTGTTTATATGATGTATCACATTTATTGATTTGCAAATATTGTACCAGTGATTGCATCCCCGGAATAAATCCCACTTGGTAATGATGTATCATCATTTTAAAATATTACTAGATCTGATCTGCTAATATTTTGTTGAAGATTTTAGCATCTGTGTTCTTCAGGACATTGGTCTGTAATTCTCTTTCTTTGTAGTGTCTTTATCTGGTTTTGGAATTAGGAAAATGCTTGCCTTGTAAAAAGAGCTTGGAAGTGTCTTGGAATAATTTGAGGAGTGTAGCTGTTAGTTCTTTGAGTGTTTGGTAAAACTCACCTGTGAAGACATCCAGTCCAGGACTTTTATTCGCTGGGAGTTTTTTTGTTTGTTTTTTTTGTTTTTTATTACTGCTTTATTTCATCAGTTGTTATCAGCCTGTTCAGGTATTCTGATTCTTCCTGATTAAGTTTTAGAAGATAGTGTTTTTCTAGGAGTATGTGCATTTCATCCAAATCGTCCAGTTTGTTGGCATGTAGTTGTTCATAGTATTTTCCTGTAATCCATTGTAGTGATATTGTGTCAGTTGTTACTTCACCTCTTTCATTTCTGATTTTATTTATTTGGATCCCCTCTATTTGTTTCTTGTTGAGTCTGGCTACTGGTTCATCAATCCTATTTATCTTTTCAAAGAACCAGCTCTTGGTGCCATTGATGTTTTACATTATTTTATTAGTCTCCATATCATTTACCTCTGTTCTAATCTAATCTTTATTATTTCCTTCTTTCTAATAACTGGGCTTTTCTTGTTGTTCTCTTTCTAATTCTGTTAGGGTTAGATTGTTTATTTGAGCTTTTTTTTTTATTATTTCTTGAGGTAGGACTGTAATGCTATGAACTTTTCTCTCAGAACTGCTTTCTCTGTCCTATAGATTTGGGGTTGTTATGTGTTAATTTTTGTTTGTTTCCAAGAAGTTTTATTTTGTTTCTTCCTTGATCTCATTGGTAATCCATTCATTGTTTAATAACATGCTATTAAGGTTCCACATGTTTGAATGTTTTTGAGTATTTTTATTGTAGTTGATTTCTAGTTTCATGCCATTATGATCTGAGAAGATACTTAATATGATTTCAATCTTCTTGAAATTTTTATGGCTTATTTTGTGTCCTAACATACAGTCTATGTTTGAGAATGATTCATGTGCATTTGAAAAGAACGTATAATCTGTCACTTTTGTATGAAATGTTCTGTAAATATTAATTAGATCTAACTGATATAGTGTGTCATTTAGGACCATTTTTACCCTGTTGATTTTTTTTTTTGGTCTGGATGATCTATCCAGTGATGTCAGTGGGGTGTTAAAGTCTCCTATTATGACTGTATTGCTGTCTGTCTCTCCCTTAAAGTCCATCAAGAGTTTATTTATATATTTAGGTGCCCCTGTATTGGGTACATATATGTTAATAAAGGTTATAGTTTCTTGTTGGATTGATCTTTTCAGTATTATGTAGTGACTTTCTTTGTCTCTTGTTATGGCCTTTATATTGAAGTCTATTTTGTCAGATATTAATATTGCTACCCCAGTTTTTTTTGGGGGGGTTTGTTTCCATTTGTATGGAATAATTTTTTCCATTCCTTCACTTTTAGTCTATGTAAATATTTTGTTCTAAGGTAGGTTTCTTGTGGAGATATATATATCTCATATTTTCTTATCCATTCAGCCACCCTATGTTGTTTTGTTTTGTTTTGGTTTTTTATCCTCACCCAAGGACATTTCTTGCATTTATCTTCAGACAGAGCGGGAGGGAGAGAGGGGGGAAGAGAGAGAGAGAGAAACATCGATGTGAGAGAGACATATCGACCAGCCACCACCCACACGCACGACCCCAACTGGGGCCGGGGACAAACCGTAACTGAGGTACATGCCCCTAGCAGGAACCAAACCCAGGTCTCTCTGGACCACGGGCTGATGCTCCAACCGCTGAGCCAAACCAGCCAGGGCCACCCTGTGTCTTTTGTTTGTAGCATTTAGTCCATTTACATTTAAAGTTATTATTAATAGGTACTTATATGTTGCCATTTTTTTATACCTTTGTTCCTCTCTTTCTTTTTCTTCTTCTTGAAGCAGTCCCTTTAGCATATTTTGCAATGCTGGTTTGGTGGTAATGTATTCCTTTAGCCTTTTTTTTTTGCTCTGGGAAGCTCTTTATTTCTCCTTCAATTTTAAAGGATAGCCTTGCTAGATAGAGTAGACGTGGATTAAGTCCCTTGCTTATCATTACTTTGTATACTTCATGCCACTCCCTTCTAGCCTGAAGTGTTTCCATTGAGAAATCAGCTAATAGTCTAATGGGAGCTCCCTTGTAGGTAACTTTCTGTTTCTATCGTTGCCTTTAATATTCTTTATTCGTCTTTAACATTTGCCATTTTAATTATGATGTATCCAGCTGTGGGTCTTTTTGAGTTCATCTTGATTGGGACTGTCTGTGTTTCCTGAACTTGTATGACTTGTTTCTTCACCAGGTTAGGGAAATGCTCGTCATTATTTCTATTCCTCTCTTTTTGTTTCATGGGATTGTTTTTTTAGTTTCTCTTTCTGTGAGTTCCTCATTGGTGTATAAGAATGCCATCGATTTCTTGACTTGACGTTAATTTTTTATCCTGCTACTTTGCCAAATTCATTTATTAAGTCTAGTAGATTTTTGATGGAGTCTTTAGGGTTTTATATGTACAATATCATATCATCTGCAAATAATGACAGTTTCATTTCCTCCTTTCCAATTTGGATCCCCTTTATTTTTTCTTCATGTCTAATTGCTATGGCTAAAACTTCTGGTACTATGTTAAATAAGAGTAGCAAAAGTGGGCATCCCTGTCTTGTTCCCGTTCTTAAGGGAATGCTTTTAGTTTTTTCCCATTGAGTATGATGTTGGCTGTAGGTTTTTCATATATGGCCTTTATTATGTTGAGATATGATCCCTCTATTCCCACATTGCTGAGCATTTTTATCAGAAATGGGTGCTGGATTTTGTCAAATGCTTTTTCAACATCTATTGATATGATCATATGGCTTTTAACTTTCATTTTGTTTATGTGGTGTATCACATTTATTGATTTGCGAATATTGTGCCATCCTTGAATGCCTGGGATGAATCCCACTTGCTCATGATGAATTTTTTTTTTTTTTGATGTATTGCTGGATCCTATTTGCTAATATTTTGTTAAGGATTTTGGCATCTGTGTTCATCAGGGATATTAGCCTGTAGTTTTCTTTCTTTGTAGTGTCTTTATCCGGTTTTGGAATTAGGTTTATGCTGGCCTCATAAAATGAGTTTGGAAGTCTGTCTTCTTGGAATTTTTGGAATAGTTTGAGGAGAATGGGTATTAGATCTTCTTTGAATGTTCAGTAAAACTCCCCCGTGCAGCCATATGGGCCTGGGCTTTTGTTTGCTGGGAGTTTCTTAATTATATCTTCAATTTTCTTTGTTGTTATTGGTCTGTTCAAGTTTTCTATCTTTTCCTGGTTCAGTTTTGCAAGACTGTGTGTTTCTAGAAATTTGTCCATTTCTCCTAGATTGTCCAATTTGTTGGCATATAATTTTTCATAGTATGTTTCGATGATCCTTTGTATTTCTTTGGTGTCAGTTGTTACTTCTCCTCTTTCGTTTCTGATTTTGTTTATTTGGGTCCTCTCTTTTTGTTTCTTGGTGAGTCTGGATAAAGGTCCATCGATCTTGTTTATCTTTTCAAAGAACCAGCTTTTTGTTTTATTGATCTTTATTGAATTGTTTTCTTAGTCTCTATGTCGTTTATTTCTGCTCTGACCTTTACTATTTCCTTCCTCCTACTAGCTCTGAGTTTTTCTTGTTGTTTACTTTCTAGTTCTTTAAGTTGTAGGGTTAGAAAGTTAATTTTTCTTGTTTCTTGAGGTAGGCCTGTAGTGCTATGAACTTCCCTCTCAGGACTGCTTTCACTGTGTCCCATAGATTATGTGTTGTTGTGTGTTTGTTTTCATTGGCTTCTAGGAAGTTTTTAATTTCTCCCTTGATCTCATTAGTAACCCATTCATTGTTTAATAACATGCTATTTAGCCTCCAAGTGTTTGAATATTTTTGTGTGTTTTTATTGTAATTGAGTTCTAGTTGCATACCACTGTGATCTGAGAAGATGTTTGATATGATTTCAGTCTTCCTGAATTTGTAGAGACTTGCTTTGTGTCCTAACATGTGGTCTATCTTTGAGAATGACTGATGTGCATTTGAGAAGAATGTATATTCTGCAGCTCTGAGGTGAAATGTTCTGTAAATATCAATGAAGTCCAACTGATCTAGTTCATCTTATAAGGAGTCTATATCCTTGTTAATGTTTTGTCTAGAAGATCTATCCAGTGGTGTCAGTGGCATGTTAAAGTCACCCACTATGATGGTGTTGCTATTGATCTCTCCCTTGAAGTCCTCCAGGAGTTTTTTAATATATTTTGGTGCTCCTGTATTTGGTGCGTATATGTTTACCAGGATTACATCCTCTTGTTGGATTGATCCTTTTAATATTATGTAGTGACTTTTCTGTCTCTTATTATGGCACTTGTTTTGAAGTCCATCTTGTCAGATATGAGTATTGCTACACTAGCTTTTTCTCCATTTCCATTTGCTTGGAAAATTTTTTTCCATCACTTCACTTTCATCCTGTGAGAGTCTTTTATTGTGAGGTGGGTCTCTTGTAGACAGCATATATATGGGTCATGTTTTCTTATCCAATCAGCTACCCTATGTCTTTTGATTGGCGCATTTAAGCCATTTACATTTAAGGTAATTATTGATAGATAGTTATTGGTTGCCGTTTTAATTTTATTCCTGTGTTCGTCTCTGTCTCTCTCTGTTTCTTCTTCTTCTTACAACAGTCCCTTCAGCATTTCTTGCAGTGCTGTTTTAGTGTTGGTAAATTCCTTTAGCTTTTTTTTTTTTATCCATGAAGCTCTTTATTTCTCCTTCAATTTTGAATGATAGCCTTGCTGGATAGAGTAGTCTTGGATTCAGACACTTGCCTTGCAGTACTTTGTACACTTCATGCCACTCCCTTCTGGCCTGCATTGTTTCTGTTGAGAAATCAGCTGACAGTCTAATGGGAACTCCCTTGTAGGTAACTTTCTGTCTATCTCTTGCTTCCTTTAAGATTCTTTCTTTATCTTTAATGTTTGCCATTTTTATTATGATGTGTCTAGCTGTGGGTCTTCTGGAGTTCATCTTGCTTGGAAGTCTCTGTGTTTCCTGGACATATGTGACATTTTCCTTCACCAGTTTAAAGAAGTTTTCTTTCATTATTTCTTCAAACAGTTTCTCTATTCCTTTCTCTGATTCTTCTCCTTCCAGTACTCCTATAAAGCAAATGTTGTTAAATTTTGTATTGTCCCATAGCTCCCTTAAACTCTCCTCCTGCTTTAATATTTTTTTTTTCCATTTGTTGCTCTATTTGGGTGTTTTTCTCTACCTTGTCTTCTAAGTCACTGATTCGTTCTTCAGCTTCTTCCAATCTATTCTTGAAACCTTCTAAGTTGTTTTTCATAACAGCTATGTCATTCTTTATTTCCTCTTGATTTTTATGCATAGCTTCTACCTCTTTTCTTTTTTTTTTTTTTTTTTGCAGTAGTTGCCAGTGAGCTCTTCATAATTCTTATTAAGTTGCTTGTATTTCTCACCAAATTGTTTGAGCACCCTTAAAATCATTGCTTTGAATTCTTTATCTGACAAGTTGCTTTCTTCCATTTTCTGTAGTTCCTTTTCTGGTGATTCCTCTTTTTCTTTCCTTTGGGTGTTGTTTCTTTGTCTCCCCATTTTAGCAGTCTGGTAGCTCTAGACCCGGTGAGGGATGTTTGGATGTGTAGGCAGATCACTGTATATCAAATAAGGCTACTGTGCCTCCCAGACTGTTCTGTTGCGTGTCACCTCTTGCCTGCTGTGGATCCTGAAGGATTGACTACTGGAGGCTGGTATTGGTGTATCCTGGTAGGTGCTGCTGCTGGATCACGTGGGCCCCTCTGGAGCTGTGTTCCCAGCTGATCGATGGTGCCACCTGTAGCTGTATAGCTCAGGCCCTGCTGGAGCCATGCTCCCTGCCCACACCGTGGGCAGCTGTGTAGCACAGGCCTCACTGGAGCCCTGGCTCCCCACCTATCTTGTGGGCAGCTGGGTTGTACAGGCCCCGTTGAAGCCGCACTTCCCGCTGATCCCATGGGGAGCTTGATCACACAGTCCCTTCTGGAGACCTGGCTCCATGCCTATCTTGTGGGCAGCCCGGTCTCACAGGCCTCTCTGGTGCCCCAGTTCCCTGCAGGTCCCATAGGCAGCTGGATCACACAGTCCCTTTGGAGACCCGGCTCCATGCCTATCTTGTGGGCAGCTTGGTCGCACAGGCCTCTCTGGTGCCCCAGCTCCCCACAGGTCCTGCAGGCAGCTGGATCGCACAGGTCCCTCTCGAGCCGCGGCTCCCCACAGCTCTTGTGGGCAGTTGTGTTGCCCAGGCCCTTGTGGAGCCCCAGGTCCTGCTGCTGGTGGCTGGGGAGTGCTGCTACCCAGTGGGGCTGAACTCCTGCTAAGCCTTTGCTGTAGTTTTTGGGGATGGGTCTCAGCTGCTGATCTGTGCTTCTGTTGCCTGGGGATGGATGTCTGTTCCCCAGCCTCTGTTGCTGGGGGTATATCTCAACTCTGATCGGGCTGCTACTGTGGGGGATGGTGCTGGGCTCCCGGCCGTTTGCGGCTTCCGCAATGGGCACCTTGGCAGCTCCACTACTGTGCACTGATCTGTGTTGACACAGGGTGTCCACTGGTCCGAGGGTGCCAGGTGCACTGGTGGGCTCAGGTTGCTGGTCCCTAGCTGCTCCCACTGCCTCCTCCCAGGGAAGACCTGGGATCTTCCAAAATGGTGGGACCTCCCAGCAGCTCAGGGAGAAGCGCCCTGAAGAGCCGCTTACCGTGGTAGCTGGCTACTCCCATCCACAGCACAGGAACCTGCTGCTCCGTCTCTCTGCGCTGCACGAGTTTGGTCGTCCACTCACACTCTCTCACACACTAGCTTACTCTCTCATGCACTCACCCTCCCTCTGGTCCTGCCTGCCGCCATCTTTTTCTTAGGCGTCTTTTTGTGTTAGTTTCTATGTATTAGATAGAACTGCTATGCCTCCCTATCTTCGTGCATTGGCCTTATGTAGAAAGTGTCTTGTGGGACCTAATATGGAGCCTCTTTGATCTCCTGAGCTGGATGTTCTAGGAATATCCCTTGTTTGGGTTATTTGGGCTTTACTGTTGCAGTTGGGTCTTGATTGGTGATGTTCCGTTTGAGGTTGAGGGTCTCCCCTCAGGCTTGCTGACTGTAAGGCTCAACTCTGACCATGTCATGCCAGCTGTTATACAGATGCTGACAAAACAAAATAAGATAAAACAAGACCAAACTAATAACAACATAAACAAACAAGAAAACAAAAAACAACAACAACAAGAGGAATTCAAAAAGAAAAAATAAAGGAAAGACAGAGTACTCAATGGCATGAGATAAAAAGAATTAGGGTGCTGGGAAAAAAATGAGAATATGGAAGCAAATAAGCAAGAGAAAAGAACTTTGGATTTGCTATTTATGGAGCTCACTGGATTTTGCTCTTATGTTATTGGTTCTGGCCCCTTGGTGTGTTGGTCCCAGATCTCCTGGGAGTTTCTCTGGTGCAGGCCAATGTGAGTCATTGTCCTTTCCTGGCTCTGGGCAACCTGGTTGAAGCCCAGAATAGTCAGTTGGGGGGGGTCCTCCATAGCCCAGAGGTTGAGAGTGCCTCGAGTTTCACACCTTGAATGTCCCTGTTCTGAGATATTCTTCTTGCCCCCAGGGACCTGGCTCTGTATGGGTTTCTGGGTCCTAGCCAGGACAGTTTGAAAAGACCTGCACTGGGAGTTGTATCTGGGAGTGGTGTCCATATCTTTTAGGAGGGCGGCAGGCACTTCCTCTCATTCCAGTGTGTCAGCTCTGCCTGGCTTCTGGGCAACCCCCTCCCTGCCACCTCAAGCAGGAGGGGTTTAAAAAATATTAATAAAAAATAAATAAATAAAAAATCAGCCCAGGTTGGCACTACAAACTTCCAGCACCACTGTCCCCACTGGGTGGGGCCTCCACCCAGGCCCTGTCTGATCAGGCCCTGTGTCTGAGTCCCCTGTACAGCCAGACAGAGCTTGCAGGTGCCAATATTTCCAGTCCAACACCATTCCCCCTTGCCTTGGGTAACTGTAGGACAGGCCAGAAACAGTCATTCTGCAGGTGGGGGAAATGGCACCTACACTGTGCACTGGGTAGTGGCAGTGGGTCTGGGTGGCCAGGAGCGCCAGGCTGTGGCAGCAAGACCGGGGTTGCTGGGTATTTGCGGCTTCCTGCAGCCTCTACACGCAGATCCTCCAAAATGGTGTGCTCTCCAATCCTGTGCATCGAGAAACGCCCAATTGAGCAGCATGCTGCAGTGTCCAGCAGCTCCCCTGCCAGGAGAAGCCCAACAGCATGCTCTGAGTTCCTGCACCAACAGCCAGACACCCACCCACACTCACACACAAGCACGCTGTCCCTCACACGTGCTCACCTCCTCACACTCTCACCCTCACTCTGGTCCTGCCTGTTGCCGTGCTGGAATCCTCCAGTTCTCATTTATCTCAGACTAAGGGCCATAGTTTTTTAGAATAGCCTACAGGTACCTCCTGGAACTCTATTTCCTACACTCTATTTCTACACTCTACTCTATTTCCTACACTCTCCCTCTCACTCCCTATGCTCTAGAATGCTGGACTGATTCAGCAAATATGTATTGAGCTCCTACAGTTAGCACTTTTAAGACACTATGACCAAAGTAGCAAACAACTTCTGGTGGTTTCCTTGATTTTCCTCAAATCTAATGTGCACGTTATCATGAACTTTGCATTTGTTAGTTCTGTCTGAAACACTCTTTCATCATATATTCACTTGGATGGCTCCTTTCTCTCAGGTTTCTGCTGCAGTTAATACTTATCTAGTTTCTTCCTTCCCATCCCACAGGAGTACACTCCACAACTTTAACACTCCTTTGGTTTTCTTCATACCATTTATCACTAACTGACATGCTTTACATCTAATTGTTAATTTGGTTATTTTATATCTCTGCCTATTAGACTATCCAAAATGTTGTGGTGATAAAATATAATAGAAGAGAGAAAGGAAGAATAAATATGTTATTTTTAAGCAGGTGTATAAATGATACAAATAAAAAAATTATATCTGTATTTACAACAACTTTTTTCACTTAGTTATATATTATTTTGTTTGCATACCACTTTCACCAAATTAAGACACTGAATGTTGGGTGGCTTATTTGGGCTCATTTGTGAACAATAATTCTTCATTTTCAAGGATGTTTTACTTGGATTTTTGAGAAGTGATATCAGGGTAGTACTGAATAAAATCTTTCTGATTATCAAAATATTTTCCAACGTCAAGCACAATGCACACAGCCAAAATATTGGCTATGTTAATTAAGAGTTGGAGTCTTTGTTCAGAGGATCCAAGTCACTCTCCACTCTGTTCATGGACAAGAGCCAACTCTAATCTAGTAATTGGCTATGTTCATCAGCCCAAGATATCCCTACATAGTCTAATGCAATCAAAGTCTTTATTTTAATGTATATTTATATTTTGTTTCACTTGTTACAATGTATTATAAGCATCTCTTAAATAATTTTCATCCTTTGTTGTTTAAAGTAGTCATTTTTTCATTAGCAAAACAAAGATGTAGATATCATGTTTGGGAATTAGATTGTATCTGAGCCTAAGATTTATGAAACTATCCATTTCACTGGAGATGTGTGACCTAAATTTTGTAAATGATCACTAATTTGGGATAGGGCTTTGAAGTCTCAATATTTAGGCTACCTTCTAGTATTGTTACCTAAGTTATAGACAGTAGACTGTTGTTTTGTAATAATATTTTAAAACATTTTTTTTCCTTTATTGATTTTAGAGAGAGAGGAAAGGAGAGGGAGAGAGAGATGGAAACATCAATGAGAGAGAACATCGATTGGCTGCCTCCTGCATGCCCCCCACTGGGGATTGGGCCCACAACCTGGGCATGTGTCCTGACTGGGAATCGAACTGGCGACCTCTTGGTTCATGGGTTGATGCTCAACCACTGAGCCACACTGGCCGGACTTAAAACATTTTAAAATAAAGATTAAAAATTACATTCATGCCCTGACCAGTGTGGCTCAGTTAGTTGGGTGTCTTCCCATGCACCAAGAGATCACCAGTTCAATTCCTGGTCAGGGCACTTGCCCGGGTTGCAGACCCCATCCCAAGTATGGGGCATGCAAGAGGCAGTGATTAATGTTTTTCTCTCGTTGATGTTTCTCTTTCTCTCCCTTCCTCTCTCTATCATATCAATAAAAACATATTTTTAAAATATTGTTTTCATAACACAAAGATTATGCCAATGTGCTCTAACATATTGATTAGTTCTGCAGTGCTTGATGGATAAAAGCCCCCAATTTCTCATTGTAGCATTGAAGGTTTTTCAAAACATGCCCTCAATCTATCTTTTCATCATCCTAACCTACCACTTATTCTAACTGACTATAATGGATTTCACAATTTCTCAGATACTTTCTTTACTTTTTCCCAGCCTTTGTGTGTGCTATTAGTTTTTGCAGTTTCCTTATACTCTGTTTCTGTCTTTCAATCCACACTCAAGTTTACTTTCTCTATAGAATACTTACTGATTTTCCTTCCTTCTTCCTTCTCCTCAGAATTATTTTACTGTGTGTTCTCATAAAATTATAGGGACATTTCTCTTATAATAATTATGATCTGGTTTGAATTAGGTGAACTGAAATAAAATTTGAGTATCTTTCTTGCCCACGAGATAGTATGACCCTTGAGGGAAAGAGTGACTCCTCATGCGTTTCAGTATCTACTAAAATTTAACACAGTGGTTCTCAATGGGAAGTGATTTTGTCTACCCAGGGGACTTCTAGCAATGTCCAGGGATATTTTTGTTTACATGTCTTGGTAGGGGTGGGGGATAAAACTGGCATCTAGTGAGTAGAGGCTAGTGATGCTGCTAAACATTCTACATTGCACAAGACAGCTATTATAACAAAAAAAGTATCTGGCCACAACATGTTAATAGTGCCAAAGGCTTTGGCATATGCTCATATGTGATTTTTACCATCTTTCTGCTGATATGAAATAGTTTATCAAATTTGAGACATCTGAACAGTTTTGTTAAATCCCAACATTTCATTTGGGTTTTCTTATGTTATAAATTTTTAATTACCATCATCATCTACATTTTAATAGGACTTATCAGGAATTAGTACTATAAATTCTCAACTTTTTTCTTGCTCTCCAACTCTCTTGCAGTTTAAAAGTAAAATGAAAGAATAAAAATAAAGGAAAATATCACACAATTTTAGTCCTGGCTGGTGTGGCTCAGTGGTTAGAGCATTGGCCTGTGAACATGGGTTCAATCCCAGTCAAGGGCATGTACCTGGATTGCAGGTTCAATCCCTAGTCCCAGTCGTGGCATGTGCGGGAGACAACCAATCAACGTGCTCTCTCACATTGATGTTTCTCTCTTTCACTTTCTCTCTCCCTCCCCCTCCCTCCCTCCCTTCCATTCTCTAAAAAAAAAGAAAAAATATCCCCAGGTGTGGATTAAAAACAACAACAAGAAAATTACAAAATTTTATATTATACTGACCTATATTTAAGAAACCAGCAACCTGTTGGGCTTCACATCTCCCCTTGCAGATTCCATCAGAGGAGATGACCTCCGGCTTAACTTGCTCCTTTCAGATCAATCATTTCATCTATTGTAGCTCCTTGAAGATTTTCCAGACTGCCAGATGAGAGAATTATTTTTTCTTTATTTTTTAAAATTAATTTATTTTTGTTACAGATGTTTGTCCTTTTTTCCTCATTGACACCCTCCTCCCCATCCCCCCCGCACCCTGTCCCCAGCTTTGTTGTCCGTGTCCATCGGATATGCATACGTGCATATAAGTTCTGTGGTTTATCTCTTCCCTCCCCCCATCCCCCTCTTCTGAGATGAAAGAATTTTTAAATGCAACATAAAAAGGTTTTGAAATAAAAATATAAAATGCTTTAATGAGACTGCTATAGAGGAATAAGATTAGAGCTAGAAGATCATGGGAAAGGGGCTTAGATTTCCGACCTAGAGAAGAGAGCAGGAGAAAGAGGAAGGACAAGGCTGTGCTGTCGCTCTCACTGATGCTCTTGCTCCGTCAATCCCCCTGCACACACACCTATCATACCATCTCAATTATTTTTTTATTCTACATTCCAAGTTTCCTGATCATAGAATTTGTTTTCCCAGATTCTACTTTATTCCTGCTCTGGGTCTGGGTGAATGCTGCTGTTTTTTATTGGAATATCTTTTATACTTTCGTTTTTTGTCAACTCCTACTTATCCTTGAGGATTATGCTCAGTATTAGCTCTAAAAAACCGTTCCTGATTGCCCACACCTCCAAAAGGAGATTTATTTATTTGTTATTTATTTATTTATTTATTTATTTATTTATTTATTTATTTATTTATTTATATTGAATTTATTGAGGTGACACTGGTTAACAAAATTATACTGGTTTCAGGGACAGAATTCTACAGTACATCATCTGTACACTATACTGTGTGTTCACCACCCCAAGTCAAGTCTCTGTCCATCACCATTTATTCCCCCCATACCCTCCTCCACCTCCCTACCCCTCTCCCCCGTCCCTGCAATCACCACACTGTTGTCTGTGTCCATGAGTTTTCCCTCTCTCTCTCTCTCTCTCTCTCTCTCTCTGTCTCTATCTCTCTCTCTCTGTCTCATGCCATCCCTCTGGATTGACCAAAGGAGATTTGGCTGTCCTTTTAATGCACCCCCTTAGCCCTCTGTGCGTTTTCCTAACAGAACACTGTCCACATTGAATTACATTTGCTTACTTGTTGATCCTCTTGATGAGAAAAGGGACTATGTCTTCAAGGCCCAAGAACTACTTTCTGAGCAAATGGATAAAATAAACAATAAAGAATAAGTGAATAAAATCATAGAGTTGTTGCAGTCTTTGGAGGTGCTGAAGATTGAACTTGAGAGATGCCTAAGAAGTGATGCCATCCTTTTAAGCCCGTGTGCAAGCTAAACATCCAAAGACTGAAAATATGTCATTGTGTGGCTTTTGTTCTCCACGTAAAAATACTTCTTGTTTGTTACACCACATAATTCCTGTTTAGAGGAAGTATGGTAAGAACTTCAGTTCCTTGCATCCCAATTATCTTTGTAACAGAAGTTAACAAATGTGGGTGTATTCTATCTATGGTACTAATTACTTGGAAAATTTAAGTTAAATGTAAGAGTCATAGGAAAATTACATTATAAGATGAGAGACTATGAGCAGACTCTCTGTAACTACATTCTTCTGAAGGCATTTATATTAATTATAAAATCTAAGAACTTGAAAAGAAATCAGGTATTATCTAGATCTTCCTTTTATCCTACAAAGAAATATAACAAAAACTTCCATGGAAAAATAAGACATATTGAATGGTTGAAGATACTTGAAAGAGTAGGAAGTGGCTGAATAGTCCTAAAGATAGGAGCTGTTCCCAGGATGGCATGTAGCAACCTTGAAGTGGGTCAGTATTAGACACAGGGAGGTATTTGACTTCTTCACCTAATAGTAAACAACACCTGAGGCTGAAACCATGGAAACATTATAGTACAGTAGGATCTGCATTGTCCTGATGATCTGGGCAAAACAGTTTAGTTCCTCAAAAACAGTTTCTGCTTCTGAATGTGGATAAGAAAAGGGGCTTAAGTGAGGGGATGACCCCTCCCATTGACCCGTTCTTAAGCACCCTGCAAAGGGGCTGTTTGTATCAGTCTCAGTGGTGAATTGCTAAGATTTAAATATGGCAAAGCTAAAAGTGCGCGCAGTGTAGCTGTGGTAAAACCACATGTTGTTTCCTGTAACTGAACCCCCACTCCTGGCAGCTCTCACTGGCAGCAGCTCCACACAAAGCCTGGGAGCCCACCCCCTGCTGGAGCAGTGGTGTTTGAATTCTCCTTCCAAGAAGGCTCACCATCTGGGAGAATCACAACAGTCATGTCGTGCATGAATGAAAAGAAGACACCCACTGAAGAAATCAATCCTCTTTTGAGTTGGAAGAAAGAAAGGGCCGTGGGAAGATTGAAACACGGAACAAATGAGGTTTATATTTTTATTTTTGACACTGCACTAGGTCTTACATTGGTAAAATATAATCATGCCAAAGCTGTGAAGACTCTGACTGCATTTCAGGATTCCAGTGCCTCAGGTAAGCAAACCAGCAACAACATTTCCAAGAAAATGTTGCTTTTTCCGGGATTATTCTTGTCACAGGAAAAGAAAACAAGGGTCAGAGTATTGGCTTTTGGCTATTGGATGTGTTGCTGGGATGGTTGGATTCAAAGAATATCAATGGTTGAAGCAAGAGGGCTTTGATGACAGCAGAGCAGAATACATCATCAGGACGCTGCTGCACGAGGGAAGAAGCCCAGGAATACTGGGTTTAATATTACATTTCCTTCTATGGAAAATATATATATTTTGTCAAAAAACAAATGCTGTGTTTACTGGCATAAAAAACAATATAAATGTTTAGCCACATCAGGTAAAGTGAAGTCTATACTGTGGTCTTAAAATTGATGGTATTTTTTTTTCAGACTTTTCCTAAACTGTAATAGGAAATACAGTATTATAGGGCTTTCTATTAAAAATAGCCTTCTGAAGGTGAAGTTTATCAAAATGAGAACAGAGTTTTCCACAGCAATATGAAGATATAGCTTTTTGTGTGACTCAAAAAGGGTTGGGACCTATACTTTCTGTTCCAACATGCCACTCACTACTCTAATCCTTACAACAAGAAAACCTGGTATCAACTGAAAGTCAACAACTCTTCTCGGACCCATCAGAGAACCGAGGTTTCAGGACAAACTGTTGTCTAAATGTGGACAGACAGGAGAATATGGAGAGTCACAATCAACACATACTCGCCTAGAGGAAAAAAAAAACAGGAAGAATCCTTCAAATGGTTATTTTGACATATTGCTGGAGGCTCTGTGGACTAGCATGATAATTAGAATCATCTTGGGGGTCACAGTCTTGCAGGGTCTCTTGCATTTTCATGGGCTTCCATGGTAAGGATCTGACAAAGATACCATTTTGGCTCTGACAGGGAAAAGGAAAGAGTAATTGTGTTAAAATATACCCAAAGTGTCCTATATAATAACAGCCTGCTCTCCAGGGAATAAAACTTTACCAGAGCCCTATCTCACCTGCAGGAAGGATTGCCCACCCACGTCAGCTTCCTTTAGGCTTTCCGCTTTACCTAAGGGGAAATAAATCTGTACCACCACAAAAATACCTGTGAAGGTCAAAGCCAAGAGATATAGACTCATGAAAAGATGAGATCTAATCACAAGGTTATAGAAATATTCCCCTTCCACACACTATAACACCACATCAGCAGGGGACCAGTATAAGGGCAGATTACAGACAAAAGAGCTGCAAGAGACCAACTTTCTCTGAGGATGAGCCCACGGGGAAGCACAAAGTCGAGAATGGAGACAAAAACAAGAACACTACAGAATTTAAAGCCTCTGGGCCCTAGAGCTACATCAAACATTAAACACAGCATGACTCCTAGCCAGGTTAATATAAATCATTACATTAATGGTCTATTTACTTCAGTTCCTATAACTCAATACATCTTTATTTCAACAACAACTAAATTACAAGGCATGCCAAAAAAAGGTTCTACAAGGGATGTAAGGAAAATACACAATCTGAAGAGACAAAGCATCAAAGTTAGACTAAGATATGACACAGATTTTGAAATTATCAGACAGGGAACTTAAAATAACTAAACTTAATATGTTAAGGGATGTGATGGAAAACACACTATGAAAGAAATTGTGGATAATGTAAGCAGAAAGAAGTAAACTCTGAGAAATAATCAAAATAAAATACTAGATGTCAGAAACACCTTAACATAAAAGAATACCTCTGATGTATTCATCACTACACTGGATATGGCTAAGACAAGAAACTCTGACCATGCAGGTAGGTCAATAGAAACTTCCCATATTGACATGCAAAGAGAAAAAGGAATAAAAGGAAAACACCCAGAACATAATATTAAAGAACCATGTGATCATTGGAAGAGACTATGAAGAAGAACTATTTGAAATATTAATGGCCAAAAGTGAACACCTATCAGGATAAATACCAAAAAATCTGCATGTACACACATTATATTTAAAGTGCAAAAAAAAAAAAAAATAGACAAAGAGGAAACCTTTAAAAATAAAAGCCAGAGAAATAAAACATCTTCTCAATACAGAAACAAGGATAAGAATTTCAGTGGACTTATAATTAGAAAGCATGCAAGCAAGAAGAGAGTGAAGTAAAATATTTAAAGTGTTGAAAGGAGACCCCACCACTACCAATATAGAATTATATATGCATTTAAATAATCCTTCAAAAAGGAAGGAGAAAAAAAGACTAAGATAAATAAAAACTGCAGGATGTAGCAACAGACCACTCCTGCAAGAAATGTTCTTCAGGGAGAAAGAAATTATATAGGTCAGAAATTTTTGTTCTACATAAAGAAAGAAAGAATATCAAAGAGGGAATATATGAAATATATATTTTCTTTTCTCTTAATTGATCTAATGGATAACTCTTTGTTCAAAGACACTGTAGTAACAATGTATTGGGTAAATATAGCGTATGGTTAAGGGACATGAATGACAGGAATGCCAAAATTGATGGGAGTGAGGAATTGGGAATATTCTGTTAAAAGGTATCTGTACTATATGTGAAGCACTCTAGCATTATCAGAAGGTAGACTTAGACTAGTTGAAAGGGTATATTGGAAACTCTAGTGAAACAACTGAGATTCCTTTAAAATATAATTGATATAGCCCTGGCCTGTTTGGCTCAGCGGTTAGAGCATCAGCCTGTGGACCAATGAGTTGTGAGTTCAATTCCGGCCAAGGGCATGTACCTCAGTTGTGGTTCATCCCCAGCCTTGGTTGGGGTCCTGCGGGAGGCAACCAGTCGATGTGTCCCTCTCATGTTGATGTTTCTCTCTCTTTCCTTCTCTCTCCTCACATTCTATCTGAAGATAAATAGAAAAATATCCTTGGGTGAGGATTAACATATATATATATATATATATATATATATTTGATATAATATATGTGATAAATGAAATTATATAAAATGCTCATTAAAACCAGAGAAGGGAGAAAAATAAGTGGTGGAGGAAGAAACGAAGAGGACATGTAACGAATAGAAAACAGTTACAAAAGTGGTAGGTATCAACCTATCAGTAAAATGTGAATGGTCCTTATATACCAATTAAACAACAGAGATTGTCCAAGTATATAATAAAACAAAAGTCAACTATATGTAATATATAAGAAACCTACTTTACATATAAATACTTTGACAGGTTAAAACTAAAGGGATGTAAAGAGATACAGACCACATTAAGACTGAGCAATAGAAAGCTGAGGAAACAACATTAATTTCAGACACAGTAGAATTGAGAACAAAAAAATGTATCAGGAATAAAGACAGGCATTCCATACTATTAAAGGGGTTAGTTAGTCTCCCAGAATACAAAATAATCTGAAATGTGAATGTTCCTAACAAGAGAGTAACAAAATATACAAACCAAAAACCTAAAGGAGAAATAGCCAAAACTACTATTCTAGTTGGATGCTTAATAACCCTCTTTCAGAAATTATTAGATCAAGCCAGCAGAAAATCAATAAGGATAATTGACCTAATCAGTACTACCAATCAACTTAATCTAATTAACAGTCATAGACTATTTCATCCAATGACAACTAATTATACATTCTTCTCAAACTCGCATGGGATATTCACCAACATTGACCATAATTCTGGATAAATAGCATGTACCTTTACAAATTTAAAAGAATGGAAATCACACAAACTATGTTTTTTACAATATACCTTACAAAAGGATTGTTCAGAGCAAAAAATATAGCACTAAATGCAATTTATTAGATAGAAATATCTAAAAACGATAACCTAAGCTTCCTGTTTATGAAACTAGAGAAAGAAAAGCAATTTAGGCATAAAGCAAGCAGTAATAAAATTAGAATAAAATCAAAAACAGAAAGTGGAGGAACAAGAACTCTCATTCATTATTGGTGGAGAAGCAAAATGCTACAGTCACTTTGGAAGGCATTGGCAATTTCTTATAAAACTAAACATACTCTTACCATGTGACCTAGCCATTGTGTTTCTTGGTATTTACACAAAAGAGTTGAAAACTTATATTTACAGAAAAACCTGCATATCGATGTTTATAGCAGCTTTGTTCACAATTACTAAAACCCAGAAGCAACCAAGATGTCCTTCAGTAGGTAATGCATAAATAAACTGTGGTATATCCACACAATGACATATTGTTCAGTGTTAAAAACAAGTGAGCTATCAAGCCCTGAAAAAAAAGAAGTCTTACATTACCAATATTAGTGATGAATGAGGAATTATCACTATTCGTCTTATGTACATTAAAGACCAAAAAAGAATACAAGAACACCTCTTCTCACAAATTTGATAACTTAGATTATATAAACTAATTTCTTGAAAGAAACAAATAAGCAAAACTCACACAAGGGAGATAGATCTTCTAAATAGGCCCATATCTATTACAGGGCTTGAATAAATAATTAATAACTGTCCAAAACAAGTGTGTGCACTAGGCCCATATAATTCCCCTAGTGAATTCTATCAAGCAGTTAAGGAAGAAATGATGCCAATTCTCTCAATCACTTTCAAAATATAGAAACAGAGTTACCACTTCCTAACTCAATCTATAAAATCATTTTATTACCCCAAAACCAAAATCAAATAAAGTCATTATAAGAAAAGAAAGCTACAGACAATATCTTTCGTAAATATGTTGCAAAAACTTCAACAATTATTAGCAAATAGAGTATAAAAGAATTATACATCATAACAAAGTGGGATTTATTCCAGTTATGCAAGGCTTATTTGATATTAAAAATCAGGCATTATAACCCACTACATCAACATGCTGGAGAAGAAAATGTATGTGATCATATCAATTCATGTAGAAAAAAAAGAAAAAGTCCAACACCTATGCATGATATTAACTCACAGTAAACAAGGGATAGAAAGGAACTTCAACTTGATAGAGAAGTTCTATAAAAATCCCACAGAAACATCATACTTAATGGTGAGTAAATACTTTCCTCCTAAGATCATGAAAAAGGTAAGGTTGTTGTCACTCAGCACTCCTGTTGAACACTGTGCATAAAATATTAGCTAGTGCAATAACTCAAGAAAAGGAAATAATAGTTATAAAGATTGGAAAGGAAGAAACACAATTGTTTATTTTCATAGATGACATGTAGAAATCCCCCCCCCAAATGTTCAAAACATCCTGGAATTAATAAATGACTTGAGCAATATCACAGGATGCAAAGTTATTATAAAGTCAATTACTTTGTTATATACTGTTTGCTATGAACAACTGAAATGAGAAATTGAATAACTGAAATCAAAGAGGATCTTAATAAAATGAGAGAATTATCATGTGTGGATTAAGAGACTCAATATAGTTAACATGTCATTTCCTTTCAACATGATATTCATACAATCCATACAAAATCCAAGCAAGCTATATTATAGACATCAACAATTTCTAACATTGGTATGTTAAAAGGAAATATAGAATAGGTAGCAAATTTGGATGACTCATACTACCTGTATTAGTTTTCTCTCACTGCCTTAAGAAATTACCACAATCGAGATGGCTTAAAACAATGTATTTATACTGTCTTTGAATACTGGAAATTAGTAGTCCCCAGTGGGTCTTACTGGGCTAAAATTAAAATGTCCACCTGGATGTGTTCCTTTTGAAGGCTCTAGGGGAGAATTCATTTCCCTGCCTTTTCAAAGCTTCTAGAGAATCTCTGCATCCTTGGATTGCAGCTCCTTCCTTTTTCAAAGCCAGCTATTTTTGGCCAAGTCATTCACATGCTGCATCACTAGGACACTGATACTTCCGTCTCCCTCTTCCACTTGTAAGAACCTTGTAATAATATTAGGTGCATCTCAATAATACAGGATAATGTCCTCACCTTAAATTCACCTGAGTTGTGACTCTTTTTTGTTAGGGAATTGTAAATGTCTTTATGTTTTTTAATGCCTGTATTGATGTATAATCAATATATTTTTTTACTTTCATATATTTAATATATTCAATCTGATAACTTTGGACATATGCATACACCTGTGATACCATCACCACAATCAAAGTTATAAATGTAGCCATGATCTCCAAAAGTTTCCTTGAATCCCTTTGGTTGCTTTATTTTTTATTTTTTATTCTTTGTTTTGTTTATAGTAGAAACACTGAATATGAGATCTACTCTCCTAATAAGTATATAATACTGTATTGTTAGCTACAGATACTATATTATAAAGCAGATCTTCAGAACTTATTCATCTTATATAACTATAACTTGATACTCACTGAACAACAATCCCAGTGACCTTCTCCCTCACCCATGGGCAACCCTATTCTATTTTCTGCTCCTATATGTTTCACTGTTAAAGATACCTCATATAAGTGGAATCATACAGTATTTGTCTATCTGTGATGTATTTCACTTAGTATAACGTCTTCCAGGTCTATCCAAGATATCACAAATGATATCAGCTATTTCTAAGGTTGAATAATATTTTATTGTGTGCACATACCACAATTTGTTCATCTTTCATTTATCAATAAACATTTGGATTGTTTCATACTTTGGCTATTGTGAATAATGCTGCAAGGAACATGTGAAGGCAGATATTTCTTCAAGAGTCTGCTTTCAATTCTTTTGAATATATCCCCTAGAAGTGAGATGGCTGGATCATATGGTAGTTCTATTTTTAATTTTTTCAGAAACTTCCATAGCATTTTCCAACACTCGTTCTCTTTTTTCTTTTTGATTATAGCATTGTAACGTGTGTGAGTTGATGTCACATTGTGGTTTTGATTTGCATTTCCTTGATAGTTGATGATATTGAACATCTTTTCATGGACCTATTTCCATTTCTATGTCCTCTTTAGAAAATTTTCTATTTTTGTCCTCTGCCCATTTTTAATATGATCATTTGTTTTTTGCTATTGAATTTGGTGTGTTCTTTATATATTTTGTATGTTAAAGCTATTACCCATGAAGGAAAAATTAACAAGTTGAACTTTATTAAAATGAACTTCTGTTCTATAAAAGACACTATTAAGAGAATGAAAGGATAAGCCACACACTCGAAGGAAATATCTGCAAAACACATACCTGATAAAGGACTTAGAGTCAAAATATACAAAGAACTCTTAAAATGCAACAATAAAAACTGATAAAAAATTATAAAAATCTAAACAGTTACCTCAATGTAGAAAATATGTAGGTGGAAAATTAGCATATGAAAATGTGCTCAACATCATTTGTCATGAGATAACAAAATTTAAATAACAATTTGATACCATTGTACACATTAGAATGACTAAAGTCCCAAACCCAAACATTACCAACTGCTGGCAAGTATGTGAAGCAATAATAATACTCATTCGTTGCTGACAGGAATACAAAATAGTGCAGACACTTTGGAAGACAGTTCAGCATTTTCTGACAAAGCTAAATACAGTCTTATCATCTATCAATTGCATGACTAGATTTTTGACCCCAATTATGTGAAAACTTATTTCTACAAACAAAACAAAACAAAACCCTGCATACAACTGTTTGTATCAGACATATTAAAAACTGCTAAAAACTGGAAGCAATTAAGATGTCCTTCAGCAAGTGACTGGATTACCAAACTGTTATACATTCATACAATTCAATATTATTCAGTGATTAAAAAATGAGTTATTATCCCACAAAAGATGGATGAATCCTAAATGCATTATTATTTAGTGAAAAAAGCCAGTATAAACAGGATACCTAATGTACAATTCCAAAAATGTGACATTCAGTATAGGATATATAGAGGCAATAAATATAAATAGAGACAGATTAATATTTGCCAGGACTTAGACAGGTGGAGAGGGAGGGTGTTTGAACAGGTGGACCACAGGAGATTATTTCAGATAATGAAACTGTTCTGTATGATAATGTAATGTTAAATGAATAACACTATGCATTTGTCAAACCCTTTTGAATTTCATAATACAATATGTGAACCTCACTTTATGCAAATTAAAAAATATTAAGAAAGATGAATGATACAAGAATGTGACGAAACAATGCAATCATGTGGAACAACCTCCGTGAAGCGGATGGGGAATAGGCTGCTGACCTAATAACTTTGGAAATGAGTGGATTCTGAAAGGGCTAAATTCAAGAGAAATTTTCCAGTAACACTGTCTCTAATTGATAAACCTATTTCCCCCTGGGGTACAGATTAACAATTCTGATTTAGCTTATACTCATTTTAGGGTCTGTCATAACAATTACCACAAACTGTGTAGCTGTAGCTACAGAAATGTATCATCTCAGAGTTCTGAAGACCAGGAATCGGAGGTTAAGGTGTACTTAGGGCTATGCTCCTTCTGCAGGCAGTGGGGAAGCTTGTGCTCCAGGTCCCTCTCCTACCTTCTGGTAGTTCCTTGGCATATAGCAGGGAGATACTTACTCCAGTGTTAACACAGTGTTGGAGGAGGTCATACAGAGAGTGTGACCTCTAGGTGACCTGTGAGCTGGACCTGGACAATGGGAGGCTCCTCGCCTCCATCTCTGTCCTTGGAATATATATTCTTCCCACTGTTCCAACAGTGGGAGCCATTTTTAAAGAGAGTATAAAACCACCTGAATTGTATACATGACTGAACCCAGGTAAAGCCTCTATACAAACTTCTAAGATTTTGTTGAATGGGTGCAGACATCTACATGTCCTGTCACCACCCAAGAAAAGCCTTATATGTAAGTTCCCTTGCTTATTAAACCTGATTAAACATCTAGAATGGCCTCTTTCTTTGGTCTGTATTTATCCTTTGTGTATGGGGTCCAGTTCTAGTTTTCACCTGGGAAGCCTTTGATGTTTCAAACCAACAATGTTCTTGTGTGCTTGTGTATATCCACATGTCCCCCTTTCATAAGAACCCAAGTCATATTGGATTAGGGCCCACCTACACCAGTATGACCTCATCTTATCTGCAACAACCCTGTTTCCAAATAAGATCACATTCTGAGGCAAGGAGAGGAGACTACAGTGATCCAAGGGGTAGTGTTGGAGATAGTGTGAATTCATGTTTAACTTTATGTGTGTGTGTGTGTGTGTGTGTGTGTGTGTGCCTGTGGTTACATATAGATTTCTTCTTCAAGTAGGTTGAACATACTTTTCACTCTTTAAGTGTGTTATATGGAGTGACTTCACTCCAAATAGTACAACATGGGAAGGATATCTTAAAGGTGGAGAAACCTGATGAAAATTCCCTTAGCCTAGTGATAAAGGTTAACATTTATATTAGGTTACATTGATACTGTATACCCTTCATATAATGTGATGAAAATGGCACTTAACCTCTATAGTCTTCTTCTCCAAAGCAGGAACCCCAGGCTGATCATAATAAAAACCAAAAAAATCATGATTAGAAACCCTCATTGAGGGATACTACAGAATTTGTGATCAGTGCTTCTCAAAACTGTCAAAATCATCAATAAAAGGAAGTCTAAGAAATTATCAGAGCCAAAAGGAGCCAAAGGGACATGATAAATATACAGTGATATCATGGATGGGATCCCGGAACAAATAAAAGGACAGCATATATAATAAAAACTAAGGACATTTGAATAAAGGATGGGATTTTAATTAATAATATATTAATATTAGTTAAGTATAAAAATGCACCGTAATAACAGGAGTTGTTAATAACAAAGGATGTGCAGTACATGGAAAATTCCGTTTTGTCTTCACAATTTTCCTATAAATCTAAAATTATTCTAAAATAAAAATATAATAATGTGATTGTTTTAAAGGAATATATTGTTTACCTTGGGCCTGTAACCTACTCCTTCATCCTAAATTTGTTTTCTCTAAAGCAATTGGAGATAGTTGCCTTACATGTTTCTATAACCTAGTTACTATTTAGGGAATATAAATTCATGATTTGCACTCTTGTTACTTTATTAAATTTGAAAGGTAATGTTATTTTTTCCTTAAATGCATTTCCTATTTTTAATGAAATAAATATTCCCATTATTTCAAAAAATGAACACTAAATTATAAAGTCAAATTTTTGTCTTTGCTTTTTTTTTTACCGACTAGATATATGTTAGACAAGTAATTTAATATTGAAGAAATGATTCCCATTTTTTAACCTAATTTTTAATTTTTTCTTTAAATTCTATACATACATATATACATTTAAATTCTGCTAAAATTAATACTAAAATTTTATGCCATATATACTTGCCTCCACAAAACCATAATTGATATAAATTCAGCTAAAGCAAAGAATCTGGAATTTTATTTAGTCTGTACAAATGTTTAGGCTTTTTGAAATATTAAACATAAAAACATAATGTAGATACTTCCATTATTAGAGCTGCTAAATTGAGGAGCCCACAGACCCCAAATGAGAAATGGTGGTACTAAATGACCTCAGTTCAATAATCCTGCTAAATAAATAATTGATTGTATTTAGACTCATGTATCCCACTACAGTCAAATACCTTACTAATACATCTGGTTGCATAAAAGCAGATGGTCCTGATTCTGATATTTAGTCATCTGGCTGTTCATGCATTTAACAAATTCACTAGTCTTCTCATACTGAGGAGTGTGGTAGGTGCTGGGGATATAAAAAGACACAGGTCTTGCCCTCACATCAAAGTTTACACATGGAATAAAAAATCATGTGTATATGGCGACACAATCCCTGCATGACTATTTAGAAGTTTCCAAATTAATTAGAGCAATTCAGGAAATTGTATTTGGAGAGAATAATAATAATAAAAAACACACCTCTTCCATGATTCGCTTTTTTTATTTTATTTTTTTACTTCATGGCAGTAAGGGATTCATGTAAGTGATATTTTTGGAAGTGGGGTTAAAAGCATTTTTCTTTGAAAATATAAGAAAGATTCTGAAACCAAAAGGGGAGAGGAAAGAACATTCATGAATCAAAACAACTGTGTTCTCTTAACAGTCACCAGCTTCCCGTCATAGTCTTCTCCTTCAATACCTCTTGTATAAGGTAAGAGTTTAAAAATATTCATTTATAATGGTACAAGCTCTTATATGGCTCCTCTATGTATAATAAATTTAAGCATACTACTTCTACTCGCTTCCAAAGTAGTATATTTCTTTCATTTGTTATCTGGACTCAGGTATTACAAGTCCTAGTACTGGTTATTTTTTTCTCTGATTATTTTATCTAGTTTTAATTATATATACAGTTAGTATGTGAAAATTAGGTGCTTTAATGTTCCTAATACTGTAAGAAAAAATATTTTCTATTTAAAAAATTAGACATAATGTAATATTTTCTATTTGAAAATATTTTAGTATATCAACACTACAGTTTGAGATAGCAACATCATTATGTTCTAAAAATAGTAAGAAGAATGATCACTTTCTAGATATTTCTGTTTTTCAGAAAATTATCTTTTAATTTTTTAAATATTTATTGATTTTAGCCCTGGTTGGTTTTGCCCAAGGGTTAGAGCATAGATCTGTGGACTGAAGGGTCTCAGGTTCAATTCCTAGTACATGGGTTAGTGGTTCGTCCCAGGCCCCGGTCAGGATCGTGTGGGAGGCAACCAATCCATGCGTCTCTCTCACGTTGATTTTTTTTTCTCTCTCTCTCTCCTCTCCCTCCCTCCCTTCCACTCTCTCTAAAAATTCAATGGAAAAAAATCTTCTGGTGAGAAATAAAAAAATTTTATTGATTTTAGAGAGAGGAAGGGAGAGAGAGAGAAAGAAACATCAGTATAAGAGAGAAAGGTTGCCTCCTGCACATACTCCAACTGGGGATTGAAAGGGCAACCTGGGTATGTGCCCTGACTGAGAATCAAACCCACCACCTCCTGGTAATGGGACTATGCTCCAACCAGCTGAGCCACACGAGCCAGGGCAAAATTATTATCCTTTAAATTCATAGCTCAATGAAATTGCATCTTACTTGGGTTCACAGTGGTGAGTCACTTTTACTGTAGTAAAAAAATAGCTAGTATTTTTACCCAAGCAGGCAAAACTTCTCAAATACAATTACTTTTAAATTCATACACACATTTTACCAAAAAAAAAAAAAAAAATCAATTATCTTCCTTTATATTTTTGCTTCTAATTTTTTTTTACAGTTTTTTTTTATTAACTTATTTTTGTTACAGATGTTTCTCTTTTTCCCCCATTGACTCCCTCTTCCCCCTCCCTCCCTGCCCCATCCCCAGTTTTGTTGTCCACGTCCATTGGTTATGCGTACATGCGTACAAGTTCTGTGGTTTATCGCTCCCCTCCCCCACTCCCTCTTCTGGCAATTGTCAGTCTGTACCCTACTTCCACGTCTCTGGGACTACCCTGTTCCTCAGACTGTTATGTTCATTATATTCCAGAAATAAGTGAGATCATATGATATTTGTCTTTCTCTGCTTGGCTTGTTTCACTTAGGATAATAGTTTCCAGGTCCTCCCATGTCGTCTCAAAGGATAAGAGATCTTTCTTTCTTATAGCTGCATAGTACTCCATTGTGTACATGTACCACAGCTTTTTTATCCATTCGTCTCCTGATGGACACTTGGGCTGTTTCCAGATCTTAGCTGTTGTAAATAGCGCTGTTATGAACATGGGGGTACATGTATTCTTTCTGATTGGTGTTTCAGGCTTCTTAGGGTATATGCCTAGGAGTGGGATCACTGGGTCAAATGGTAGTTCAATTTTTAATTTTTTGAGATAACATCATAGTGTTTTCCATAGTGGCTGCACCAGTCTGCATTCCCACCAGCAGTGTACTAGAGTCCCCTTTTCTCTACACCCTCGCCAACACTTGTTTGATGCTTTGTTGATGGAGGCTATTCTGACAGGTGTGAGGTGATACCTCATTGTTGTTTTAATTTGCATTTCTCTGATGATTACTGATGTTGAGCATTTCTTCATATGTCTCTTGGCCATTTGTATGTCCTGTTTGGAGATTTTTTATCTCAATTGTACATTGCTAGAGTAAATATATGTGTAGCATAAAACATATTATTATACCTTATCACTGATTTCTTAATGTTAGTGTTACTATCTTAACTATTTATAGACATTTATAAATTTAGACCATCTAGCTGATGCCTTATTGAAAAATTGAGGAAAATATTCTGTGGCCTTAAGAAAGAAATATTTGGTTATGAGCATGTTATTATAAGATGGACTTTCTCATTTTGATTAATTTCTAGGCCATTTAAATCCTTCTTTGGAACCATTCTTTTAGTGTGAACTATTAAAATGTTTGATATTTAAAGTCAATTCATTTAATAAAAAGAGATTTTAAACATACTCTGTTATATCCACTAGAAAAACAACAACAACTATATTTACATAGCTCTATTTTTCCTATTTTCATAGACGGTGAATTTTACTTTCTGTTCCACTGGTTAACAGGGTCTTGACAATAACATGTAATGTTTGAAAACAAGTGTTCTCATTATTTCTAAGACATACTCTTCCTCTAAACTCAGCTCCAGCTCCCCCACCCTTACAGTGTAAAGGAATAATGTATACAGGACTGATTTTATTCTGCTCTTTGCAATCTGGGTCATGGAGACATAAATGATTTCTAACCACACCTTAGACACTCAGCTCTAGATCAGGTTGTCCTATTAACTGGCTCCAGTGCATTTTTTTTAATAGACTGCACACTGTATATGCACTCTGCCAGATCCCCTAGTATGCATTTTAGCACAGTGCTCCCTGAACTTTATGTGAATAAAAATGCAGATTCAAATCCGTAGGTTCGGGATGGGATTTGATATGTGCATTTCTAACAAGCTCCACTGTGATACTAAAGCTGTTGGTTGGAAAAGCAAATTTTGATTGTTAGTGGCAAATTGTTCACATTAGCCTGGGACGATCTTATAGTAAAGAAACCTGTTTGCCCTGGCTGGTTTGGCTCAGCGGTTGGAGCTTGGCCTGCGGACCAGAGAGTCCCAGGTTCGGTTCCCGCTAGGGGCACATACCAAAAAAAAAAAAGAAACCTGTTTAACATTCACCTAAGATGTTTGTTGTTTGTTTGTTTTTTTTTAACCCAGAAAAAGGATTCCTCTCCCATCCCCTCTGTGCCACTGTCCTGCACCTGGAATACTATTTGTCACCTCTCAGAACTAATGTTCCACAGAGTACATTTTGAGAAATGTCGCTCCAAATCACTGGTTCTCAACCTTTGAAGTGCACCTGAATGACCCAGTGGGCTTTGGTGAAATAAAGATTTTCTGCCCTGGCTTTGGAGTTTCTGATTCAGCAGAACTGGGTAGGCCCTGAGTAGTCACCCTAACACTACTGTAATGCTAATGCTTTCAATCTAGAGGTTACACTTGGAAAATCATTGCTTTAGTTTCTCTAGTTTCTGCAGCTGTGGCAAGTCAGATTATCAGAAATCTTCACACATATATTCTTTCTTTAACCCTCCACAGATATGTCCTCAGGGCTATGATTTAACATTATCCTTTGGTTTTTTTGAAAGAGTAAATTAAAAATATGCATATGATAATGTAGAATATCATGTTTTAAATATCTTTTTGAAAAACTGTCTAGTGCAAAGCTTAGTAATCTTTAAAGAAGATATATAAGATATTATTGTTAATATTTTCATCTAGAAAAAATATTCTCTTTTAATAGGATAGAAAATTTCAGTCATGAGAGCATTTTCATATAGATTTATATGCATGGTATACACACACACACACACACACACACACACACACACACACACACACATTATTTCCTCCTCTCTGTTTAGCAACTTAATTCTTGTTCTATGTAATTTCTAAAACTAAGTTGAATTGTTTTATCTCTATGCTTTTGTGCCACACTTCTCATATTCTTTTAAAAAGCAATTTATATAATAAATAAATAATAACCACAACATTCAAACTTACACATATATTTATCAATCTTATTACACAAACTACAGCCAGAAATCACAAGTAATGATATTACAATACCCTGTCATCCAAACACCTCATTTTCTCAGAAAATGTAATTCATGAGAAAAAAAATCTAACATAGTGGAAACATTACAAGTTCTGCTTTATGGAGATTTTGATTTTTAGCATGAAAAAATCATGGCATTGGAAGGAAAAAACAAGGCATAGATAATAGTTAAGAATTTATTTATACAGTCAACGAATTTCAAAACCTACCCGTACAATTTTGTTGCAGAATAAATTAACTTCACTGAATACATGCTTACTCCATGATCTTCCTTATTCCTTCCCCCTGAGGAACAACTGGGGTCAAAAGTGTAGGACTATATTGTCAGTTTGTCTAGCTAACAGGATCTGAAGATTAAATTTCTCACAGCCTCTCATATCGGTTGGAGTTTGATATATATTTATTAATGTGATAACATTAAGATAGACACAAGTTCTTTATACTTCTCATAAAAGTAGTCTCATACTTTTCATTTCTACTAGATACCATTGCCAGAGAATATATTTTTCTTCTTTATTCAAGTGAATACAGAGAAATGATGAGAAATAAACTTGCAATCTCACACTTTTCAGTTTAGTTATTGTTTGGATGTTTCAGGAACCTAGTGCATCACTCTTTATAATGTTTTACTCTTAGTAAATAGTTGGAAATTAGTCAACTGAATGCCACAATCTCTATAACAATTTTGATATAGGGCTTTCTCCTATTTTGCAAGAACATAAAATGTTTGGTCAACGGGGGAAAAAAGGAGGACATCTGTAATACTTTCAACAATAAAGATTAAAATGAATGAATCACTGCATAATAATAAAGTTATATACAGTAGTTTAACAAATAGTTTTGTGTTCTCTTATAGCAAGGGAGATTTATCAGTTAAATGGTTTGATCAGTCTTAAGGAAGGCAAAAAAAGATTAACAGGTGTTGTTTGTTTTTCTGCTTTCTAAATGTTTTTAAAGATTTACCACATGAAAACTTGCCTAGTTGACATTTGTCAATCATTCAGAGGCTTTACAATAGGCATCAAAGTACAGAAAGAAAAAATAATAATAATGTGTTGCAAACTTTAGGCTTTGGGTAAATGGCAAAGCAGAAAGAAGACCTTTCTGAAGACAGTGAGAGGTGTTTCCTCAGGGAGAGTGACTTGTGGTAACTTCCAGAGAGGGAAGCATCCATTTGAAAGTTGGAAACAGCTCTTACAGTCAACCTGCATTACTGGTTTCTGCCTTAGAGTAGTCGTTCAAAACTAGAATGATATGCAAACAGTAGAAAATAGTTAGTACCAGACAAAAGACAGAAACAAAGATAAAATTAGATATGAATTCTGAAAGACGTTTATATCTAGACTTCAGTATTTTCCAGGCTGACCCAAATTAGGCATTTATCTCATTTGTGTAGAATTTATTTTATATGTCTTGGGCAATTAAGAAACAAAGATAGACACCTATCCTGAAAACTGTTCAGTGGTCTAGAATATTCAAGATATGCTTTTCCTAGGTTTTATTCTCCACACTCTTTCCAGGCTTGTGAATTCCTGTATTCTCTCACTTATGTAAAGTACTTCTTCATTAACTTTATTCAATCTAAACTTGAGCTATTCCTATTATAAAAAGAGAGGGCAGGTACAATAAGCACAAGTGTGTTCTGAGAAATACAGTTTCAAACCATTACACTGTTGATAATATATCAATTGCAAATTTGTTGTGGGAATCTAAAGATAAAAAATACCAACGTTGCACTTTTTAATAAATTAAAACATTGCTGCTTTTCTTTGCCTTTGAGAGAAAATGTATTTGTACTCAAGAAAAAACATGCAAAGTACTGGAGAAAAGGTAACATGCAGGTGAGTGTGATATCATGAGAATCTGAGGCACATGGATTAGGTAAAAACTGAGTATGGAGACTGGAGTGATATGAGCATGACAGGGAGAGGGGGGACCGCGATTCTTTTATGATTATTGGAACCTACCTCTATAAGTACATCTCATGAGTTTGTGTGAGTAAATCATTCTAAAAAAGTAATGCATACATAGTTTGGAGGAGTCTTTATGTGTATTTCTTCAAATATAGTAGGGTGTCTTTTGGTGTTTTATACTTATCAAATCAGAAAACAATGACATACCAAACTTGATGGAATTCAGTATGCAGTTCGTATCCAGAATCCTAGGAAATACAACATTACAAGCTTATATAACGAAACTTTTTGATTTAGGCCTTGAGTAATAAGTACTACTTGGTTATGTACAAAGGACAGAGACAAACATTCCAAAGAACTGGAGAGGCATATTTTTTGGAGGGAAAAAAAAAAAAAAAAAACTGAGCAAAGGCACAAATGCCAATGAAATGGCTGCGGGTGTGTAAGAGACAATGAAGTAAACTTGGTTGGAATGGAGTATCTATGCTGAAAAGTTGTGAGAAATATGTTTGGATAAAATATGTACTAAAAGAATGGAAAATATCCAACTAAAGATATCATATTTCTGGATAGAGGAACTAGCTTATTCAACAGGCCTTTTAAATATGATTTAAAAGATAATTATTTGAAAGCTTTTCAGTAGAGATTGGACTTGGTGTTGGTGGGGCAGGGAAATGAAGGCAAGTTCCAAGGGGAAGGAGAGCTTGAAAGCAGAGAGATCGGCCAAACTCTCAGTGAAGACCTGAGAGGTGGCAGCCAAGGGAATGAAGGGTAAAAGATCTGAATTAATGTTTCATAGCAAAATGACATGTAGCAAATCACTGTAACTGAAGAAAAATGGACTGTGTGATGGGATACTAGTCCATCACATGGATTTGGTTTAAGCTAAGATATCCAGGAGCCAAAAATATTGGTTATTTTTAATGGCAATTGCTAAATGAATCGATAATTTACATTTTTTGGATAAACATTGAGGACATTTATTTTGCTAAGTGAACTAAGCCAGACATAAAGAGCAAATGTTGTATGATTCCATTTATATGGGTACCTAGGACATGTAAATGCATAGAGACAGAAAATAGAATAGAGGTTGCCAGAGGCACGAACAAGGGGAGGATGATGGCCAGTTACTGTTTGATGGGTACAGAATTTCTGTTTGAGGTAATAATATAGTTCTGGAAATAGACAGTGGTGATGGTTATACAACATTGTGAATGTATTTAATACCACTGAATTGTACACCTTAAATGGTTAAAATGGTAAATTTTATGTTATGTATAGTTTAGCACAATAAACACACAACCATCGTCTCTATTAAGTACACAGAAAAAGTATGAATGATGTTCATATTTTAAAATTTACAATATGTAACTATGTGGAATTCTTTACACTGTGAATTTTCTGGTATTGAGGAAGTAGAAAAGCTAGCGGTCCTGGGTGCTGCAATGACAAATGCAACCGTGTTTTCTTTAAAATATTTAGACGAAAAAAAAATACTTAGACACTTCTCAAAGTGTTCTTCGATGTGTCTGAGAGGACACACAGTAAATCAGCAGTGATGAATTCTCTTTTTCTAAAAGGGAGAGATTACAGGATCCTCTCCCTTTCTCCTGTCCTTCTCAATTTCTCTCAAATGAGCATGCACTGCTTTTGGTTTAAGAGATTTTTTTTTTTTAATTAGACAGAAATGCCTTTCACCTGAGACAACACTGGGGGCCAGTAAATAACACGGTGGGTGGGTTGTGGGAAGTGCACCGTAGAACTCATGGGCCTCCAGGGTCACACGGACACGTCTCTGGTGGGTGCCCTGGGCTGGAGCACGCGGAGCTGCCCGGGAACGCCTTCCCACACTCACTGCGCCTGTAGGGCTTCTCCCTGGTGTGGATCCACGGCTGCTGGTGAGGTAAGCACCATGGCTGAGGGCCTTGCAATCACCGCACATGTAAGGCTTCTCTCGTGGTGCGAGGGCTGGTGAGGATGGGTCGGAACTGCCATGGACCGCCTTCCTGCACTGGCCACACCGCGGGGCTTCTCTGGGGCGTGGATACTCGGGCGCTGGAGGAGGTGTGGCTCTGGCCGAAGACGTTGCTGCAGTCACTACATTCTAACCTGCACCTGTCAACATATGAAAAGGAGTGAATAAAATACATTATTTACCTCAACGTGAATACAGGAAATCATTTAGGGATTTGTAATTCTGGGAGTCAAATCATGTGGCTGTGCTTTCTATTTTTAAGGAATAACTAGAGATAATAGGGTAATTTTAGATATATATTAGGATGTGTTCTTTATTATGTGTTCATACATTTACTTAGTCTGTTATTTATCTGTTTATTAAAACTGAATCAAAGATAGACTTTATGGGAAAAAAGAATATCTATTTTTTAAATTAATATTAGTGACATATCCATCAGGTTTTTTTGTTTGTTTTTGTTTTTTTATATCACCCTTTAAACCTTCATTTTATTTTCAGGAATATGTTGGTAAATATTAAAATTTAACAACTTAATTAGTGAGCTTGGAGAAAGTCTGTTTAAAACATTAAATTTTCCTTTTTTTCCTATCGAACTTATTTTTCCCTGTGTTTCACAACTGTGCTCATCATCTGTGTGGGACTGGCCTTTGTTCCCTCTCCCCTGTGACTCCAGCCTCTGTCTCTCATTCCAATCTGGTCATTCACCAGGGTGGACACTTTCCCAGACAAAGCCCATAATTCCAGGCTTAGAGGGGAACATTCTTTCTGGCTCATTCATTTAATATAAAGCCTGGTTAAATACCTTCTCATTTCATGAATGAATTCCTTGTTTATCTCTGGGAAAATGTCCTGCTTTCCAAATTTTTGTGCCCCTGCCTTTGCATTTGAAAGCGTTGAACAACTATTTATTTTGCCTTGTATATTGGGAGGCAAAACCTGTTTCTCTTATATTACAGGCCCCTGAAAAGCCAAACTCTACTCATTCTTTAAAAAGTAAAGCAATATTTATTTCTGGTAGAATAAAGATTCTTTACATATCAAAAAATTATATATGTAAATGATTGTTGAAAATGTGGAATGCAGTGTTTTCTTTGAGGACATGTTGAGGGATTATAGTAGAAGAATATTTATTATTTCATTTGAAAAGTGATTTCTTGAACCTTTAAAATTTATGACAGTAGCTATGAACAATAGATTTAGAGTAAAACAGATTCAATTTCCATGCCTGTAAAGGTGAAAAATATTCTCCCCCCAGGCATACATATTTTCTCTGCTGGATTTCATTGAAAGCTGGCTTTTTGTGAAAAAAGTAATAACCTAGAGTTACGATCTCAATAATATAAAACTTTGCAGCCATTTTTAGGTGAATGTTCTTCTATGTCCAACGTATTGATTATATGTGCAATTTTCTGCAAAGATTAATGATGGTAATTAAAGTGAATTAATACATTTAATTGAATACTTTTTGGAGATTATAATAAAGTGTCCATAATTTCAAGCACAGATTTTTGTGATTTTCTTTATACTTTCTTTACTTTCTTATATGTATACTCTCTTTGTGACCTTCCACAGATCTATTTAGAGAAAGTGTGTAGATCATTCTATCAACTTAAAGTTTTTTTCTGGAAATAACATGTTTTTGACTTGATTTTGAACATATTCTTTATAATCTCTGTCCACTCTTCAGTTAGTTTTAAATAATTCAAGAAAACTGCTTTCAAGTTATACTGTATCACATAACACGATTTTTTTCTGAAAAGAGTGCAAAAATTGGCTCAGTTATTTTGATAGCAAATATGAATATTCAAGGGATTTTATAGCACTTAATTTCATATTGATTTTTAATTATATATTTGACATCAGGAAGATAGGTTTATTTTTTCTACTGGTTTAAAATACCTTCCAAAAGAAGGTTAAGTTTTTTCTACAGTAATTTCTGCAAATAGTATATTGTAGCCTATATAAATGCAAAGAATTTCAAAATATTCCCCACATATCATTGGGCACATAGTTGACCTTTCCTGGATGAATGTGAGTAAATGTGAGAATATAAGCAATAAAAGAACCATTATCTAATCTACATGAAGACCTGCGATCACTGATAAAGAATTGAAGACAATGTGATCAAAGTAATTTGTGGGAAAGATTTTAAGATTTAGGCAAGAATATTATAGCAATAGCAGTTTCATTTTGGAAGTGTTGGGTGACATAAATATTTTAGGTGCCTACAGGAGCCACAATTTGAGAACCATAAATTAATGAATGGATCATCTAGTTAATCACCTTTGTTTCTTAAATAAGAAAAGTGGATTCAAGGAGGTTATGTAAAGGAATTTAAAGTCATACAAGTAAATACTGACAACCTTGAGGTGATGATTCACAAGTCTTTTTTTGTTGTTACAGATGTTTCTCCTTTTCCCCTCACTGACACCCTCCTCCCAATCCTGAACTCCACCCCCATGTATTGTTGTCAATGACCATGGTTATGCATATATGCATATAAGTTCTGTGGTTTATCTCCCCCACCCCCCCACCCCATCGTCCCCCTCTTCTGAGGTTTGTTAGTCTGTACTCTACTTCTATGTCTCTGGGTCTATTTTGTTCATCAGCTTGTTTTGTTCATTATATTCCACAAATAAGTGAGATCATGTGATATTTGTCTTTCTCTGCTTGGCTTGTTTCGCTTAGGATAATACTCTCCAGGTCCCTCCATGTTGTCTCAAAGGATAAGAGATCTTTCTTTCTAACAGCTGCATAGTACTAAATTGTATATGTACCACAGCTTTTTTATCCACTCATCTATTGATGGACACTTGGGCTGTTTCCAGATCTTAGCTATTGTAGATAGTGCTGCTATGAACATAGGGTACATATATTCTTTCTGATTGGTGTTTCAGGTTTCTTAGGGTATATTCCTAGAAGTGGGATCACTGGGTCAAATGGCAATTCAATTTTTAATTCTTTGAGGTAACACCATATTGATTTCCATAGTGGCTGCACCAGTCTGCATTCCCACCAGCAGTGTACTAGAGTCTCCTTTTCTCCACAAGTCTTGACACCTAACTTAATCTTTTAAAATATATAACAATGATAACTTAGCTTACATTTTAAATACAGAAGATTTTTTATATTAAGAAATGTAGAAAAACAATACTATTCATTCTTATCTATGGCTTGCATTCAAGCATACGTACAGCCTGATAAGGACCTCTACAGAAACTTCTGGTAGATTAATTCCTTGATTTCTGAACCTGTGCCTCTTGTGCTACTCAGTCATTTGGGTACTTCAGAAACTAGTAAGTTATTACAGATCTACTAGCTACAGCTGAGAATATACACCTAGGAATGTGGAAATTCCTGAAGGTATGAAAAAAATATCAATGAATACATATGAAAACTGAACAAAGTATTAATCTTAACTACCTTTTCTAACTATGCTAAATATAAAGGCAATTTATGACATGGAGTAACAAAGACATAAAATTTTTGAAAAAAGTTTCTGTCAGACATAATTTTCATCAAATAGGGGAAGTAACAGACTAATAATATGTTGATTCTGGAAAAGTTTTGGATAAGGGTATTTTTTACATTCTCATTAACATATTAAAACAATCAAATTTAAAATACACAATGACTAAGAGATTATATGGCAGCATTGGGATGTTATTATGAGTTATTAATTGATGTGTTTTTCCTTTCCATCACTTCTTCCCACCCTTCAAACTGTCTTCTCCCAAAGATAAAAGTGAAGAGAAGGCACCAAAAAGCATACTTCCCTTAGATAAAATTTGATGTAGCAGAAAATACTTGAGTGAAACAAGAGAAAATGCTCAGCTTTTGCTTTTCAAAACAGACTGTTTTAGTCTAAGCAATAATTAATAGAAAAATATGTGATTATGAAAATGCTTTTCTCCCAGCTAAAACAAGATCCTGCAGGCTAGAGGGGGAGAGAGAAATATTGAAGGAAAGTGTTATGGGCTGAATTGTGTACCCCAATATTCATATGCTTAAGTCCTACCCCAGTACCTTAGAATGTGACTGCATTTGTAATAAGAACTTTAAAGATGCAATTAGGATAAAATGAGATCATATCAATGGGCCTTAATCTAATCTGAATGGTGTCCTTATAAAACAAAATTAGGACAAAGGCCCAGAGAGAAGACCACATGAAGGCACAGAGAGTAGGCAGCTGTCTATTAGCTATCTATCTCTCAAGACTCCAAAAGAAACCAATGCTGACACCTTGATCACAGACTTCTGGCTTCCAGGATTCTAATCAGATAAATCTCTGCTGTTTAAACAGCACAGAGGTAGTTTTATTGCAGCAACAGCAAACTAGTACAAGCAGTGATACATTTAGATGCTGACGTGGGTTGAGTAATTAGAAAGAGCCTCTGTCCTGCCTGTTCTCCCACTTTATTAGTCCCCTAGGTAAGACTTTTGATAAAGACTTGTCTCTGACTCCATTCTGACATGATGGGAGATGCAAATCTTATAGGAGCTCATCATGCATACTCAGTATGATCTAATGAAGCGGCCATTTTCTGTGCTCCTTAGTAGGTACAGATGTTGGTTATAAAAGAGCTGCTAAATCTGAAGTTGTCTCATGGTCATGATTTTGTCTCATGTGACAATTATTCCCGTATTAATTTTCTGTCTGGATGATTTTTCCACTGATGTGAGTGGAGTATTAAAATCCCCTACTATTACTGCATTACTGTAGATTTATCTCTTTATGTCCATTAATAATTGCTTTATATATTTAAGTGCTCCTATGTTGAGGCATGTAGATATTTATGATGGTTATAGCCTCTTCCTAGACTGACCCACTTATAATTATAATGTGATATTGTGACTTCCCTTGATCAATACAATACAGCAAAGGTGATCTTGTGCCTGAGCTTCAAGAGGCCTGTAGCTTTTATTCTTGTTCTAGATCATCATCAAGCAAGCCCAAGTTAGCTTGTTAGAGAAGTTTCTTGAAGAGTACGAAGGCATGTGAGAATGATGCTATCTCCTTGACAACTTGGCTCCAGCAGAGCCACCAGCTGATTGCAGTTACATAAGTGAACCCAGGCGAGACCAGGAGAAGTGCTCAGCTAAATGTAGTCCACATTGCCAACCCACATAATCATGAGCTGATGAGTGGTGTTTATTCTAATCTACTAATTTTAGGTGGTTTGTTACACAGCAAAGGATAATGGTATGTATGATATACCATATGCAAATAAATTGTTTGGAATAACTTAAAACATAGGAAAGAGAAGCTTATGTAATTTTTTTCATTGAGGTGTGACCTTCTGTCACATTTAGAAATAGTGAACTAGTGAAGAAGGTGAAAAATTCCTGTGAAAAGTTTAAAATTATTATTGTCATTATTTTAATTTATATTTATTATTGAAAGTATTACAGATATCCCCCTTTTTCCCCATAAATTGTCCACCAAATTAGTATTGAAGTTATATATTCAATGGACAAATAAAAAATAAAAATATATGAATGAAATACAACAAAATATAATAAAATATAACAAAAAACATGTTGATTGTATTTGTCATGACTGGGGACAAATACTGAAAGAAAAACAGTTATAAGGACTATTAATTCCCTACTAAGAGTGTGAGCAGAGCCACACAGATTGTCTGTGACAAGTCAAATTATAGTGTAAGTGGCTGACATTAAGCTTTTGATTGCCAAGTCTTCCATTTAAAAAACAAACAAACAAAAAAATCAAGATGAGAAATTAGTTGCTCCCTCTTTCAGAAAGCCCTGGATAATTAGACAACTAAGTACTCAAATGATTCTGCTTCTCCCTGATTCCTGCATTCAGACTCTTTTGCTTTAAATTAGTCACTAAAGAGCAAACCCAAGGGAAACCCTATATATATCATCCTGGTACTCTAATCAAAGCAGATCCCAGGTTCCTGTGCTCCCCTCCCCTCCCCTCCCTTCCCTTTCCCTCCCTTTCCCTTCCCTGTCTGTCTTTTTCCCTCTCCACAGCCTTGCTGTGTGGCTCTTGGGCATGCCATACAAACTCCAGGACTTCTAAGTAATAAATCTTGCTTCTCAAAATTTCCTGATGGTTGTTGCTGAAGTGCAACCTGCAATCATAAGAACCACAAGGGCAGATCCAGCCACAACATTGACCCTGGTTGGGAGACATGTCTGTGAGGGACACCAGCCAGGTGACTGCCTCAGGTGTTCCTAGTCAAGAGCATCACTGTCAACAGGCTGGGACCCACACAACACAGACACACAGACAATTGTGATTCTACTCTAAGAGAGGAGTTGAGTTGACCAGGTACCAAAGACCAACAACACGGTTTACCCACTTTCTCTGGACAGCAATTTCAGGACATAGCTTAACATTGCCAGTGAAGATACAATGGAAAGGAGCAACCTTGCAGTAAGGTCTGCCACTCTGTACTTGAGGCCCATTTAAAACAAAACATAAACAAAGGGATATTTTTCTTTCAGATAAACAAACTGTACACATTTTCTCCCATAAAGGATTACAGGGCGCATAGAAAAATACCAAGAATTTCAAGTTTCGAAATGGATTTGTGATTCCTTTTTTTTTTTTTTTTTTTACCTTTAGAGAAGGGGATACACATACCTTTTTCAGACCAGTCTGGGGAAAATTAAAATTTGAAATGCATTTTCATATAAGCAAAAGGGCACTGCCTTAGGAGCTGCAGAACCATTCTTCTAGCTCTAGCTTTATAATAACTGTTTTTCAGTTAGGTTTCCTGGCTTCCATCAAAATTAATGGGTTGGACTAGATCAGTGATTTACACACTACGCTTTCTAGAAACCAGAGATTTCTAGAAGTCCAACATAGAGGGGTGGAAGAAGAAAGTAGCAGGACGATGGTCCAAAAACAAGAACTGTGAGGATTCTGGGCTGCCACATCCACTTCTCACATAGCAGTGACGATATGTTCTGTTTTTTGAGTTTCCTCATAATAATATACTAAATATATATTTCATATTTAACTTTTATCATTTTATTTTTTTAATTTTTTCTTTATTGATTTTTAGAGAGAGAGGAAGGGGGAGGAAGAGAGAGATAGAAACATTGATGAGAGAGAACATTGATTGGCTGCCTCCTGCATGCCCCCCAGTGGGAATTGGGCCCACAACCTGGGCATGTGCCCTGACTGGGAATCGAACGGGTGACCTTTTGGTGCATGGGCCGACGCTCAACCACTGAGACACACTGACTGGGCTAACTTTTATCATTTTACAAACTAATGCATTAACTTTGCAGAAAATTATTTTTTAAAAATTCAGGACTATATAAAGGCAGAAATGCAAATGACACAAATTTCATAATTCAAAAATAATTAGTTCAATCTTCCTGAATATTTATTTGCATCCACATTTTACAATATTAGTGTTGTAATTAACATAAATGTTGGTGTTTGCCCCTTTCCCTTGGCATTTTATGGAGTTGATGACTATAATATTTTGCATGGATATAACAAAGTTTATCTAAATTATTTCCGTATTATTGGTTACTTAGTTTGTTTTAGTTTTTGCATATATAATATTTGAATTCACATTACTCTGCAAAAATATTTCCATAAACTATCTGATTATTTTCTTATTATACATCCCTCGAGTTTAGTTAGTGGGTCAAAATGTTAAAATTATTTTCTCCACATCCTTGCCAACTCTAGTTGTTGATTTATTGATGATAGCCATTCTGGCAGGTGTGAGGTGATATCTCATTGTGGTTTTGATTAGTGATGTTGAGCATCTTTTCATGTCTTGGCCGTGTGCAAGTCCTCTTTAGAGAATAGTCTAGTCATGTCCTCTGCCCATTTTTTAAAATTTTTCTTTTTCTTATTGATGTTAGAGGGAGAGGGAGAGAGATAGAAACACTGATGAGAGAGAACATCGATTGGCTGCCTCCCACATGCCCCCCACCCCCAATGGGAATGGGCCTACAACCTGGGCATGTGCCCTGACTGGGAATCAAACTGCTGACTTCTTGGTGCATGGATCGATGCTCAAACACTGAGTCACACCAGCCGGGCCCCTGCCCATTTTTTAATCACATTATTTTTTTTATGGTGAGCTGTATGAGTTCTTTACATATTTTGGATAGTAATCCCCTATCAAATATATCATTTGCAAACATCTTCTCCCATTCAGTAGTTTGCCTTTTTTTGTTGTTTTGTTGCTGGTTTCCTTTGCAGTGCAAAGCTTTTCACTTTAATGTAGTGCCCTTTGTTTATTTTTGCTTTGTTGTATTTGCCATAGGAGACACATCTAAAAAAATTTTACTAAGACCAATGTCAAAGAGTTTATTGCCTATGATTTCTTCTAGCCGTTTTATGGTTTCAGGTCTTACATTTAAGTCTTAAATACATTTAAAGTTTTTCTTATGGTGTAAAAAGTGGTCTATTTTTTTTTATTTTTATTTTTTTGCATGTACCTGTCTGGTTTTTCTTTAAACCATTCATTGAAAAGACTATCTGTACCACATTGTATATTCTTGTCTTCTTTGTCATAAATTAATTGACCATATAAGCATTGGTTTATTTTTGGACTCTCTATTTTGTTCCATTAATTGATGTATCTGTTTTTATGCAAGTACTTTGCTGTTTTGAATACTATAGCCTTTTAGTGTAGTTTGATATCAGGTGGCATGATATCTCTATCTTTGTTCTTCTTTCGCAATACTTCTTTAGCTATTCATGTCTTTTGTAGTTCCATATAAATTTTAAGATTATTTGTTCTAGTTCCTTAAAAAAAGGCCATTGGCATTTTGATAGGGATTGCATATATTGGTCCAACCACTATGGACAACAATGTGGACGTTTCTTAAAAAATTGAAAATGAGTTACAATATAATCCAGCAATTCCACTTCTGGGTATTTATCCAAAGAAATCCAAAACACTGACTCAAAAAGATATATGCACCCCTATGTTCATTGCAGCATTATTTACAATTGTCAAGATATGGAAGCAACCGAAGTGCCCATAAGTAGACAAATAGATAAAAAATGTGGTACACATGTACAATGCAATATTACTCTGCCATAAAAAAGAATGAAATCTTGCCATTTGTGACAACATGAATGGACCTAGAGGGTATTATGCTAAGTGAAATAAGTCAATCAGAGAAAGACAAATACCATATGATTTCACTTATACTTGGGATCTGAAACAGAAACAAACTCATAGATACAGAGAACAGATTGATGGTCATCAGATGGGAGGGGGTTAAGGAGATGAGTGAAAAAGGTGAAAGGAATTAAGAAGTACAAATTACCAGTTATAAAAAAATAGTTATGAGGATGTAAAGTACAGCATAGGGAATATAGTCAATAATATTATAACAACTATGTATGGTGTCAGATGGATACTATACTTATCTGGGTGAGCACTTCATAAGGTATATAAATGTCTAATCCCTGTGTTGTATACCTGAAACTAATATAATATTGTATGTCACTATGTAAGAAAAAGTAAATTAATTAAAAAATATATACATATTGTTAAACAATTTTAAAGACATAGACCTTGGTCCTTGAAGCTTATCTTCTGGAAATGTTGTATCAAATTTACATTCCACCAGTGGTGTATCAGAGTTCTATAAATACTAAATTCATGCAATTTAGTGTTAGCATAAAAAAAAGATAATTATGTCATTGAAGCCTTCTATTAGTTTCCTATTGCTGCTGTGACAGATTGCCACAAATTTAATAGCTCATAACTACATGCATCTATTAACTTATAGTTCAGCAGGTCAGAAGTCCAAAATTCAATTCCTTTTGGAGGCATTTTGGGAGAATCTGTTCCTTACCCTTTCCAGCATCTAGTGTCTACCCTCTTTCTTGACTCGTGTCCACATCACTCTGCCCTCAGCTTGCATCACCACATCTCCATCTCTGACTCTTCCGCCTCCACCTTCCACTTTTTTAGCAGCCTTGTGATTATATTGGCCCGCCTGGCTGAACCAGGATTGTCTCCCTCCCTATTTTAAGATCCTTAACTTAATCACATCAGCCAAGTCCCCTTTGCTATGTAAAATAACATTCACAGTTACTGTCAGTTAGATGGTGGACAGCTTTGAGGGATCGTCATTCTACGAAAAGCTTCTATTTACATCACACATTGATTGATCATTGGAATTTCTTCTATAAAATATCAATTACTAAATCATCTATTTAATATTAACTTAGTCTAAGAAATTATTTAATGTGCCTTAAGAAGAGGTATATATTGCCCCAGCGAGTGTGGCTCAGTGGTTGAGCGTAGACGCATGCACGAAGAGGTCACTGGTTCGATTCCTGATCAGGGCACATGCCCAGGTTGTGGGCCCAATCCCCAGTGGGGGCTGTGCATAGGACAGCCAATTGATGTTTCTCTCTCATCGATGTTTTTACCTCTCTCTGCCTCTCCATTCCTCTTTCTCTAAAAATCAATAAGAATATATTTTAAAATATAAGAGGTATATATGATCATAATATAAAACATTTTAATGCGAAAAAAGGTAAGGTAAAAAAAAAATAAGAGTAGGAAATTGGAGCTAGTATTAAAACAAAAATTCTGAATGACCCCAAGCCCCACCACCGTAAGGGCATAAATGCTCTGATATTTGCATTTGTAACTACATACCACACGTTACGTATACATCAGTCCTCACCCTTACAGGTGCAGGGATTCACGTCTCTGAAAATTTCTCCTCAAGCATTTCTGAAAGTTCCATGTGTCTCATTGTGCAGGATGGATATATTTGAAGTTAGTGGTCTTTTACTTTGCTGTGCACAGCTCATGCTTGGCTGTCTTCACTGATGTTCTGCTGTGCCAGCTGCCACTGCCCCTTTGCGAAGAACATGTCTTTCTCTAGCATAATGCTTAGTGTCCTCTGGCTGCCAAACCCCCACAGAGCTAAAACAGTAACTAGGTCCTACTTTATTTTGTGCGAACACAAATGGGAAGAGAAATTCTCTTTCCTGCTATATATTCATTCATTTGGGTCCGGAGTAGTATTGCTTGCCCAGAATCTCATAACATCTGTCTTGAAAAACAGTTTCTGAAGCTTTTGTTCACACTCCAGAAGGACTCACAGGGTAAAGTTCAGTGTGAAGGCTAGATCTGGGTAGCAGAACAGACACTGTCATGTCCCATCATTGTGCTGCTGTTCCCTCTCTGTTTGCATCTTTCCAGAGAAAATTGAACACTTCAGAGAAGTTGACAACAATTTTTTTTTCTGTAAATTTTTTAGCAATCAATGTGAAAAGGAAAATTCAGTCAAGTATGAAGTTTACAGTAACCAAAACAAACAAACAAATTGTTTCTCGGGAGAATCACAACCAGTCTTGATATTAAGACCAGTGAAATATTTCTTCTGTTGGTTCATATAGACACAATACTACTATAATGTAGTTGATGTGATCAGGTTTCGCAGGTAAATCCCTTATAACACCTCCTAATGCAGGCTTTATAGATGAAAACAAATGTTGCTTTTACAGGAATACATTTTTAAAGTATCTCAAGTGACATTTCCCAAAGGACGGTCTGTGAGATACTGGCATTATGTGATATAATGCTGTGGTTTCTGAGTGTTTGGGGATGCAGTGAAATGGAATACATTTGAATGCTCCACACTTGATGTGACTCCTGAAGATTTACAAAGCGTGATCCTTTCTTACAGGCTCTGAGGAGTCCTGTAGTAGCGAATTCTGTTTAACTTAATTTAGCTCACCAGGTTCCTGAGAAATTTTATCACAGAAATTTTTCTTTGTCTTTCTCCACTAATAATTCTGGGCATATTTATGTTCACATGAACACAACTTGAGGAATACCTGTGTTTTAAAAGTGGTCGGCACTATATCCTACAGAGAGTCCTCCATAAATATTATTTCTCACAGTCAAGTTTTTGAAATTTCTTGAGTAGAAGCAAGTTTCTGATGATATTCTGAGGAAGGCTTCAAACGTAGATATTTGAAGTGTGAAGGTCTGAAAGCAGGATGTGCAAATGCTCTATTACTGAGCCTGGGCACCAGGTACACAGCGAGTAGAGGTGAGGAGGATCCGTACAGCCCTTTGTTGTCAAGCAGAGTCCCCATACATTTTCTTTTTCAAAATAAATATGTCAGAGAGGAGGGGGCATGGGGAGCTGGAAGAAAGAAGGCGAAGGGATGAAGCATTGAGTTGTACACTTGAAACCTGTTTGAGTGTGTGAACCGTTGTCACCAGAGAGCTCAGTGCAGATGTCACCTAATTGGAAGGGGGAGTGTTGTAGCTTCCACACTGGAAACATAATTGGGCCACGTATGAAGTTCTAGGGAGAGCATATTTTTTCCTTAAATTTTGTATTTACTGTTGCTTTAATTTCAAGCATTTACTGATGCAGAAAAAGCCAGAATGTGTCCTGGTTTGCGTTCATTTATGAGTAAGAGGGTTTTACTTCCTTCATTCTTTTTTCACTAAATGTGGATCTTTGTCTCCAAAAGTATTGTTATATGTACCAGGGAAAGGGCAAATTATTTTGTTCCATATATAGCATTTTTAGGTCAAGATTATTTTGTTTCACCTTTGAATACTGCTTTTGTTCCCATTTATTTCCTCGGGGATACCTATTGTGAGGCCTCCATTTTGTTTCGTCGCACCTGTCACTTTTCACTGGTCAGTTTTATCCCTTCGCTCTATTCTGCTAAATTCTAGATGAAGAGAAACATCTTTCTTTTTTTCATTTTATTCTTTCTATCATCATTTATCCCCTCTATGCCCTCTTCTACCTCCACCCACCTCCTGCCCACCTAGCAATCACCACACTGTTGTCCATATCCACGAGTTCTCTCTTTCTACCTCCCCCACCAGAGCTGTCTGCCTGCTCTCTGTCTATGAATCTTTCTGTTTTGCTTGGTAGTTCAGTATTAATTATATTCCACATATGAGTGAATCATATGATACTTGTCTTTCTCTGACTGGCTTATTTCACTTAGCATAATGTTCTCCATGTCCATCCATGCTGTCTCAAATGTAACATTTTCTTCCTTTTTATGCAGAGTAATATTCCATTGTGTAGATGGACCATAGCTTTTTTATCCACTCGTCTACTGATGGGCACTTGGGCTGCTTCCAAATCTTGGCTTTTGTAAATAACGCTGCAGTGAACATGGGGTACATACATTCTTTTGAATTAGTATTTCAAGTTTCTTTGGATAAATTCCCAGAAGTGGAATTGCTAGGTCATAAGTCAGCTCCATTTTTTAATTTTTTGAGGTAATTCCATACTGCTTTCCACAGTGGCTGTACCAATCTGCATTTCCACCAACAGTGCACAAAGGTTCCCTTTCCTCCACATCCTCACCAGCACTTGTTTGTTGATGTATTCATGGTAGCCATTCTGACAGGTGTGAGGTGATATCTCATTGTGGTTTTAATTTGCATTTCTCTGATGATTAGTGACTTTGAACATCTTTTCATGTATCTGTTGGCCATCTGTGTATCCTCTTTGGAGAAGTGTCTGTTTAGATCTTTGCCCATTTTTTAATTGATTATTTGTTTTTTGGTGTTGAGTATTATTATAAGTTCTTTGTAAATGTTGGATATTAACCCCTTATCAAATGTATCATTGGCAGATATGTTCTCCCATTAAGTAGGTTGTCTTTTCATTTCATTCATAGTTTCCTTTGCTGTGCAAAAACTCTTTAGTTTGATGTAGTCCTATTTTTTTTTCTTTTGTTTCCTTTGCCCGAGGAGATACATCAGAAAAGCTATTGCTAAGAGAAATGTTTGAGATTTTACTGACTATGTTTTCTTCTAGGATTTTTTATGGTTTTGAATTTAACATTTAAATCTTTAATCTATTTTGAGTTTATTCTTGTGTGAGGTGTAAGCAAGTAGTCTAGTTTCATTTTTTTGCATGCATTTGTCCAATTTTCCTAACATCATTTATTGAATAGACTATCTTTACCCCACTGTATGTTTTTGCCTCCTTTGTCAAATAATAATTGACAATAAAGTTGTGAGTTTATTTCTGGGCTCTCTATTCTGTTCCATTGATCTATATGTCTGTTTTTATACCAGTACCATGTTGTTTTGATTACTATGGCCTTGTAGTATAGTTTGATATCAGGTAGCATGATTCCTCTAAATTTGTTCTTCTTTCTCAAGATTTCTGTTGCTATTTGGGGTCTTTCGTGGTTGCATATAACTTTTTAAAACATTTGTTCTAGTTCTGTGAAATATGCCATCGGTATCTTGATAGGAATAGCATTGAATCTGTAGACTGTTTTGCGTCACATGGACATTTTAATGATGTTAATTCTTCCTATCCATGAACAGGATATATACTTCCAATTATTTGTATCTTTCTCAATTTCTTTCTTCAGTATCTTATAATTGTCTGAATACAGGTCTTCTACATCCTTAAAAGGGAAACTCTTAAGCTTATCTTTCTTGTAACTGCTCCATAGGCATTTCAATTTATACAGTCTCCAGGGCAGCATTTAATTCTTGAAGAAAAATATGGGTTTGGGGAGACTATTTTGCTCCATTCTACCCCTCTTTTCATCTTGGTTTGTATAATCCCAGCATCTTTTCAAATCCAAACTGTTATGTCCTTTTATCTGTTTTGTTTATTCCTAGAAATTGAGAACTCTTGCTTTTTACTAAGAATGTGAAAGTTTTCCAACATTTTTATCATCACAATTTTCTTAAGTTAAATAGCTACCATATTTCATAGAATCTGTAATTTCATTAACTATAAATGCATAATTGTGTTTTATACAACTAATAAAATGTCAAAATTATAAAATAAAATTTCTTAACACATTGATTGTTATCAGAATCTCAATTTTAGACATGTCAAAACATATCAGAATTGTATGTATAAGAAATAAAATACAATATATTTTTCCTCTGAAACTTTAGGATATTATTCCTAAATATGTTCCAAATATATTTGTAAGACCCACATATCATTTATTCTTTTTTAAATTGAATTTATTGGGATGACATTGTTTCACAAAATCATACAGGTTTCAAGTGTACAACTCAATAAAACATATATGTATTTTTTTTTTTTGCTTAATTCCTTCACCTTCTATCATTCAGCTCCCCAACACCCCTCCACTCTGACATATATATGTATATAAATTTTTTAGAGAGAGAGGAAGAGAGAGAGAAACATCGATGAGAGAGAAATATCAATTGGCTGCCTCCTGCACACCCCCTAAAAATCAATCAGCTGCCTCCTGCATGCCCCCTAGTGAAAGTCAAGCCTGCAATCCAGCCATGTGCTCTGATCAGGAATCAAACCAGCAACCTCTTGGTGCATGGGAGGATGCCTGATCAACTGAGCCACACCAGCCAGGCCATATTTATTTTGAAAAATAAAATGTATGGGGACTCTGCTTGACAACAAAAGGTTATATGGATCTCCCTCACCTCTACTCACTGTATATATGGTGCCAGTGCTCAGTAGTCAATCAAGTGCTCACACATCGTGCTTTTGAATCTTCACATTTACTGTTCATTCCAGCTAGAATGTAGTTGTTTTTTAAAATAGAAACTTGATGGTGCCTTGCTTTACCTCATACTAGACATTGTTCAAATTTCACATTCTCAATTTGGACTTTCCTAAATATGCTATTAAAAATTCAAAACTCTATGCTGCCAGTCAGTCTTGTTTTTAATAATGTTTTAGACAATTCTCTTTAATCTTTGAATTTAGAATAACAAGTAGCTATTGATATGTGTGTGGTTATTTTCTCAATTGCCCAAAACTTGAGATTGATCAATACTCCTAGTGGCTAAGGAAGATCTACCAATAGCAGATAACTTCTGACCCCTGTTTCTCAATCCTACTTAGCACTATCTCCCAACTCAAAAGCCTTCCTCTTTATATCAGATGGGTTCAGAGAAATTGAACATTTTTATTACCAGAAATTAAATTTTACTTGGAAATTATTGGTGCTTAAATGCCTTTTCAAGAATTATAAAATTAACTCCACAAAGCATTATTTCAGGTTCTGTGATAGGAAGAAATAAAGATAAATTAGCATCAGCCTGTTATCTCTACATAGGCACCCGGCACTCATTTTTTTCCTAAAACATCTGTTTACTTTGTACATAGTACTTGTTACTTTACATATCAATGCCCTCTTCAGGCTAAGCAATCATTTCTGGTTTTCTGTTTCAGACCATTATATACACTAATTAGAGAAGCTGCCATTGGAAAAAAAAAATCCAACTGGATAATAAGATATTTTCTTGAGGGAGAAGGAAGGTGAAAATAAATGTAAGAAGACAATGAGAAAGAAAAAAATAAACTAGGCGGTTGTTTTGGGGTCTATGGGGGCAGAAATTTTTGTGGCTTTTGAGATTTAATTTCTAAATATGAAATTTGCTGTGGGAGTTTGTGCTTAATATATGCCTTTAGTGGTCTGAATACCACCATTTAAAACTGAATCCACTAGTGAAGTTAATACAGTGTTGAGACTCAAAGTATGAAAGCATGTAGATTCTTTTCAAAGTGCTTTTTTAGACATACTAAAAAAGAGTTTCTGCTTTCTTAGTTATGAAACCATTTAGGAATGATGGTTTAAAACTTTTAAATATAGAATTGTGCACTCTAGAGTACATCAAGAATAGTGTTATAGAAAGACATAATTTAATATACTGAAATATTTTATTGAAATATAAGATCATTTGTTACTTAGGTTCATTGTTAATTATGTAATTCTCACTCTGCTCCACTTATCCCCAAAGGAAAGGTCTATGGGGTCAGAAATTATTGTCTACTCTTTGTTGTATCCTCAGTTCTTAGAGCAGTGCTGGCATTTGTTGTACTTGTTGAATGAATAAATTAAAGAACAAAGAACGTGGGCCTTGGGGGTAAAGTATAGCCTATTAGCTTAGAGGACTGGTTTGAATTGAAACCTGCTGAGTTGATATTTTCTTCAGTCTCATAATTTCATTAGTCAGGAACTTGGAAAGGACTCAGCTAGAAAATGACGCATCTCCATGTGACGTTAACTGTGGTTATCTGCTGATTTGGCAGGCAGCTGCTCTGGTCTGGAAAACCAGGTTGGTTTTATTCGTGTCTGATGCCTTGGTGAAGATGACTGGACTTCTCTCCTTTTCCATGTAGTGTCAGGCCTCTCCACATATCTTCATGGTTGATAGAATTCTTACATAGTCCAACCCCCACATCAAACTGCTGATATTTTGGGTATGTTACTTAACCTTGCCAAACCCCAAATCTCCTCATTTGCATTGATTGAAATGTTGTAAGTGGTTAATTTGGATAACTGTTTGGCACAATTCTTTGTACATAGATCATCATAGCTGTGAACTGTTATTGCTGAGCTGGACTTTAAAGCACAGGGAGATTTTGCTGGGGTAAAGGAGAGAGAAGGTTGTCCTGGGTGGGGTGAATGTTTTGGGCCAAATCATTGCAATGGAAATAATATGGAAAAATACTAAGGGGTTTATTTGAAGGAAACAGAATATAGAGGTACAGTATTTAGAAATCATTTATGGATAGGGTAGGAATAGCACATAATAGAGGGTCTTGAATTAGTAGAAACAATATAGCTTGACTGGTGATATCAATAGAAAATTTGCATTAAAAATAAAAACATATCCTGGCCAGTGTGGCTCAGTGGTTGAGTGTCGACCCATGCACCAAAAGGTTGACGGTTCAGTTTCCCATCAGGGCACACGTCCAGGTTGTGGGCCAGGTCTCCAGTGGGGGGCATGCAGAAGGTGGCTGGTCAATGCTCTTTGTCATCGATGTTTCTATCTCTCTCCCCCTCTCTCTCTAAAATCAATAAAGATGAAAAAAATGTTTTAAAAAATAAAAGCATATTGAATCACTGTATAATCTAAATTTTGATGCTTGCTAATGGACATTTTCCTTAAAATATTGACTGCAAAATTGACTCCTTTAAACCATAATGGTTTTTCCAACTGTACAAATATGTACTATGACCCAACAATTGACACTTTTATGTGTCAGCATATAAATTCACACTTCATGAAATAATATTTTAAAACAATTACTAGGTCATTAATCTTGATACCAGTTTTACAAGATTTCTTTCTCTAAAGAATTGCCTTAACTGGACACTTAGGTTGGTTCTCTTGCTTTAAGAAAGTACAGTTAACTAAATACTGGATTTCATGAATCAGTTGGGTATTCTATATAAAACAAAGGAAATTGCTAATACTGAATTTATTATTGAAATTTTATACTCCTGGAAGATTATTGAAACTTAATCAAAATTATTTTGGAGCTTTGGAAAAAATATACTGATTGGTAGCCTAGCATGGAATTAGTACAAGTTTTATCTTGAAGTCTGTAAAGTTACTACCTCTCTAGTCATTAAAAAGAAAACTTATTTTGTAGCATTGTTCCCTTCATTAGGTATAAAATTATAGTAGTTCCTCATCTCCTCTGGTGGCCTAAATTATCAGTTTATTTCTCTGTAACTCACATATTTACTCAACTCTTTATTGAACATCTAGTATTTGAACATCACCTGTACTATGCACAAATTTCTGTACATAATTATATGTTCAATTGCCAAATTAAAAAAATAAGACTATTTTGAGCAGCTGACAGTAACCAGATTTTATAGAAAAATTCAGTATTTTTGAAATGTTACTTATTGCTTATATTTTTAAATAATAGATAAATTAATAATTAAGATCACTGTATTCCTATGTTTCAGAATTTCTTTGCTTCAAGTTTCTTATTTCTTCCAATCCTATTCTATATTTTTTACACTAACTTTGTTTATTTTTCTCTGCAAGCAGAGATAATAAAGAAAAAAACATCATAAGCCTTGACACAGATGAGGATTAAAAATGTTAATAGTTATTACTTGACATGTCAAGCTAAAACCAAGATTTAATTTATATTTGTTACAATTAGCAGGTACAGTCCTATGGGTAAGATGGGAACTACAGTCCAGAAATCATAATGTTTTTGGATGTCATTGCCTGTCTGCAGAAGGGTTTCTCTGATGTGACTCACAAAGAACTATGATTGGGATAAGTGTTAAATAAAATATAATGGTGCTTTGTTTGTCAAAATGAGTTTAAATCCAGGCTTTTGGAAAAAAAAACAACAACTATATTTTTAATGATTTTAGAGAGAGAGAGGAAGGGAGAGGGAGAGAAACATCAATGGGGATCAAACCCAAAACCCATGCATGTGCCCAGACCAGGTATTGAACCAGGGATCTCTTGGTACATGGGGCAATGCTCAATCCATTGAGCCACACTGTCTAGGCTAAGTCCAGACTTTGCAATTTACTAGTTGGTGATCTTGGGAATGCTACTCATCTTCTCTTCACTTCAGTTGTGTAATGATACTTAGGTCAAAGGGTCATGTATGAATTAAATAAAATCATCTATGGAGAACTCTCAGCATAATATTTAGTATATAGTAAACATAGCAAATATTATCTGTTATTATTATTTCAATATTATTGGTATTATCATTATGTTCAGGCAATAGCTAACAGAATAGTTTCATTAAAATAATATTTATAAATTTGAAGTTATTGTTTTTGCTTTTTATTTTGAAATAATTGGAAGTTATAAAAGAATGCATTGGGAGGTTCCATCCACACTTTACGCAGTTTCCCCAATAGTACAATAGTAACACCAGAAAATTGACACTGATATAATCCACAGAGTTTATTAATATTTCATCAGTTATGTATATACTCTAGTTCCAAGCTAGGCTGGAAATCGAGTGCATCTGTGAAGCTTCCTACACGCAATGTTAGAGTCTCTTAGGGGCTCAAAAAAAATTTTTTCTATTTTTTAAATTAAATGTATTGGGATGACATTAGTTAAAAGATTATATAGGTTTCAAGTGTACATTTCTATGATGCATGGTCTGTATATTGCATTATGTGCCCAATACCCAAAGTCAAATCATCTTTCTTTCTAGTCTGATTTCTGGGCAAAGTGGAATAAAGAAATAAATAGATAACAGATCCAAAAATATCAATTGTATTACTTCCTGAAGAAAGGTTGGAAATTTTTTTTTTTATATACAATGTTTCTTTTCTCTCCTTTCCTGGAATGTTGGAATATTCCGTTCTCTATCCAGATATTGTTCCAAGAGTGTGTTCAGTTTGTGAAAACAGCGCTTTACTGATGTTTAGTTCTAAGTTTTCTATATTGTTATATTTTAATAAAAAGTTTAAAAATAACAAAAATGTGGAGAAAGGACCTTGTGTGTTGATACGAGTGGGAGAAAGATTTAAGCACTGAGGATAAGATTGAGGAGGCCAGGAGGGGTCTGCTGTACAAAGCGTGGCCTGCAGAACCTAGTGTCACACTCGCTATGAGTGTTGCGAACACCAGTGCATCAGGTTTCCTCTGCTGTGGGATGATCCTTCTGTTTTTGCTCTTACTCAAGGAGTGACTCTTGTTGAATTGATAGCTAACAGCTGTTCAGAGGTTTTAGATAATAGCACTGAAAATAGCACAAACAAAAATTTTGACCCATTTTCCCCTCTTCCCCTCAGCAGGGTTTTAAAGACGTTTGATCCCTCTGAGAGAGTATGATATAGTCTTCCGGCTTTGAGTTATAAGTTAGCTGTCTCTGCAGCATTTCAGACTAGTGACCTCAAGCTTAAAAAGTTGGGAAAACAATCTGAAAAGTTACAAAATTGAGAAATGAACAAAAAAGAAAGGTTTCAGGCGAAAATAAAATTACTAACATCATCATCTACTATATTCAATTTAGAGTGTATATTTTTCAGCACATCCTCCAAAGATTTTTTTTTTGACAATAAAAAACAGAGCCTTGCTACAAACTAGTATATTGAGAATAATCTATAAAAGGAACAGTATGACACTATACATAGATGTATTACATGAAAGGTGGTATTTCCGGCTGTTTAAAAATGGTTGAGAAAGCCTGTTTATCTGATTATTGGCCTGACATGTTTTGCCCAAAATTTTTTCCTTTTTTAATTCTCTTCTAAAAATCCCTATCCCTCATGACGAGGTATTGTGCTTATGAAAATATTAAACTGTACACTTAACACTCAAGACACAGGTCATTATATATCCATATGGCTATATGCAAATGTGTGTCATTAACTGTCATATTTTGTCTTCCTCTTCTAATTGACTGTGTCATGTTATCATACTAGTTTATCAAATATTATTTCCACTAATATTATATGCTTACATCAGCCATTGCTAATAAGGTTCTCTTGCCCTCTATGGACTCAGTTGGTTCTTCATGAGTCACATTTGCAGGTTTCAGTGTCCAGGACAGTTTTGATCTTACTTGTGGGACATATGATTTTCCAATGTAGATATTTTATTATTTTATCACAAAATTCTTGGTCATTTTATTCATTGTTGCTTTCAAGTAATCTTCCTACTTTACCCTGAAATCTTTCATCTTGCATTTATTTTATAGAAATCTTAGTCTTTCTTCAGAGTAAAGAATAAATGACAATGTATCCATGAGACCTCTCCAGATACTTCAATTAAAATAATTTTTAAAAATACCTGTTTTCACATAAAAATAATTGAGCATGATTATCAATAAGTCAAGAATAAATGAGGCTTATCATCACCACCACCAACATCAGTCTGAGATAATAAGATTCCAACTCATCTAGGTATCTCCCAGTGAGTCTGCACATAGCTATACCTTTAAAAATTAAATCACTGCAATAAATTTGCCACATTATATGGTTGTCACCAAAACAAAGTATTGAGAAAATTAGATGTCATTTTTCTAGGAAGAAAACGAAAGTTACATAGCAGAATGATGACTGGGGGATGAAGTAATAGCATGTCCTGCCATGCCAGGTGAGCCTGAGTAATTGGGAAACTTCTGGTCACCTGAGTACAAGATCACAAAGAGGAGAAGATAAAGCAGAAAAATCTCAAGTGATGGATTACTCAAAATAAGCAATTTAATTTGGTCATTTTACTAGGGTTAGACCTGAGAGGAGAAAGCAAACCTGTGGTAATGTCATTGATATTGAAAATTATTTGATATGTAATTGAATGATTTTTGTGTTTTGGAAAATTGAACTGTGATTCCTAAATAACTCAAGTAGACTAGAGCACAGCAATGGAGGAAAAATCAGATTCCAGTATATTTTGCATTAGTACTTTATTGCTACCATACACAGGTGCTTCCATTACACTATTACAGCATGGCTAGGCTGCCATATTAGATCATATAAAATTGTAAATAAACAATTTGAAATATCATACAGAAGTAAAAGTACCTTAATAGAATGAACTGTAGTTTTACAATCATTAGGTGAACTCAATTAGTTGTACAGTATATGAAAAACAGTGAATTAAATATATGGAGACACTGTATAATGATCATTTTAAAAGATAAGTAGAAATTAAAATTCAACCTTATTAATTACTATTATTAATATTAAGTATATTTAAAACAACAAAACCCACAAAATATTGCAGCTGACTATAGATATAAACAGTGTATGACCTTCAGCAAGTTAATATTTGAAAATGTCTGAATCATAGTTTTTGATGTTAAAGTGGATTCTGTTTAATTAAAAGTTATTTTGTAAAAAGAAAGCTCTTGTATTCCATTTTAATGTTCTCTATGTGAAAATGAGAGATCTTTAATTCAAATCACATATCTAGTTAGCATATCTTTAAAAGTGCATTTTTATGTATACAAGGGGACCTTGTTTCTATTATATATAAGTTTTGTTTCAGCACTATGTAATCTAGTCCACATTTCAAAGGTTATTTGCTTACTATATGCCAAAAGATCATCTATATTAGTGGTAATTGGCTTTTACAGATATTGCTCATTATGCAAATTCATTATTTACAAGCACCATTAGGCCAAAATTGATTTGAGAACTTCTGTAATAAGTTCTCTGAATTCATGATGAGGCAAAATATTTAACAATAAATTAGGAGTTGATCTTAGATATTTATATTTTAGTATCTAAAAACCTTGGGATGTTTTCTGGTTCATGAGTATTAAAACAGGACTGGGTGGGAGACAGAAATGAAAACAGATTGGTTGTGAATATCTGAATTCAGCAGACTCTTCCTCAAACATCTAAGATAGAAGAATCTGGTAGTACCTCTAACCAATGTAATATACTATAAATTATACCAAGTCAGTATCAGCTAATTTTGCTGGAACTAAACCCAAAATATTTGGCTCTGGATTCAGAGAGTACTGGAAGCAGTATTGTTCTCCAGTTTTAGGAACATGTAAACCTCACTTTACTTCTTGCAGACTGAGAAAGCCAGTTTCTGGCTATTTTAGATTATTTGCATAGCATGATAACTACACTTAAAAATACTGCATTGAATACTGAAAATTTGCTAAGAGAGTAGATTTCAGGTGCTCTCGTCACCAAACAAAATGGTAACTATGTGAGGAGGAGATATATTAATTAGTTTGGTTGTAGTAATCATTTCACTGTGTGTATGTATGTCAAATCATGTTGTACACTTTAAATATACAAACACAATTTTTATTTAAAAAAGACAAGTATCACATGATCTCATGTACTTGTGGAATATAATGAACACAATAAGCTATTGAACAAAACAGATCCAGAGACATAGAAGTAGGGAACAGATTGACAAATCTTAGAGGGAAAGGGGTGGGTGGGGGGGGGGGGCGGGAAGAGATAAACCAAAGAACTTATATGCATATAGGCACAACCAGTAGTCATGGACAACAAAGTGGTGAAGGTGGTGGGGGGCGGAGTGGCAAGGGGGATGTCAATGGGGGAAAAAAAGGAGGGACATCTGTAATACTTTCAACAATAAATATACATCAAAAAATAAAGAAAAAAAACCCAACATAGTAAAAGAGTCATTCTGAAAGAGAACACAGGGCTAAAGGAGCAAGCAGACCGCTACTGAAATGGTGACTTAAGAGCCAGGGTGAACGTTACTATGGTAGGGTTGAATTGTGACAGGTATTCCTTGATTATTTTTTTAAATAGTTTTTGATTTTTGACTTTTTTAGAGAGAGAGGAAAGGAGAGGGATAGAGAGAGAAACATCAATGTGAGAGAGAAACATCCATGTGAGAGAGAAACATCCATCAGCTGCCTCCAGCATGCACCCTGACCAAGGATCGAGCGCACAACCTGGGCATTTGCCCTGCCCAGGAATCAAACCAGTGACCTTTTGGTGCATGGGATGATGCTCAACCAACTGAGCCACATCGGCCAGGGCTTGATTCTTTCTTTTATGTAACACTAGTACTAACACTAGTACTGGGAAGAATACAAAAAATTATTAAAACAATGTCCTTGCCTTATTAAAGTTCAAATACCAGCAAGAAAGACACAAACAAGTTGATCCTAAGTCCTAAACAATAGAACCTATGGAACGTGCTCATGAGCGGGACACATGGGGCATGAGTTCTTCTCTACAGTTGGGGAGTTAGGGATAGTACTGTCTTTACTTAATTCAATACTCTCCATTTACTGGCTCTGGCCAGGTAGCTCAGTTGGCTAAGGCACCACTCTGATATGCCAAGGTTGCAGGTTCTTTTTTTTTTTTTTTATCCTCATCCAAGGACATTTTTGCATTCATCTTCAGATAGAGCGGGAGGGAGAGAGGGAAGAAGAGAGAGAGAAACATCAATGTGAGAGAGACACATCAACTGGCTGCCACCCACACAAACTCAATCAGGGCCAGGGACAAACTGTCACCGAGGTACATGCCCTTAGTGGGAACGAACCCAGGTCTCTCTGGTCCGCAGACTGACGCTCCAACCGCAGAGTCAAACCGAGTCAGACCGGCCAGGGCCAAGGTTGCAGGTTCAATCCCCAGTCAGGTCATATACAAGTATCAATCAATGAATGCATAAATAAGTGGAACAGCAAATTGATGTTTCTCTTTCTCTCTCTCCCCCACCATTCTTTCTCCCTTCCTCTCCCTCTCTAAAATCAATAAAAAAAAGTACTCTCCATTTAATTTTCTGTATAAAATAACAATATCATGGCTAACATTTCAGAAAAGTTTAGAGATCAATTTATATTTACATTTCATAGATCTAAGCATATTTTAGATCACCCACTTCTTTCTAGATCACTGCCTCCAGAAACGCCTCTTCCACAGCTCTCATAGTTCTGTGGGAACTGTATGGGACACTTTCCATATTGACTTGTACATCTCATAACTTTTTATATATTGCACCTTTTTAAAAATCTATTGTATGCCCTGGCCGGTTTGGCTCAGCAGTTAGAACATCGGCCTGTGGACCAGAGAGCCCCGGGTTCAGTTCCCGCTAAGGGCATGTACCTCGATTGCAGTTCGTCCCCGGCCCTGGTTGGGGTCGTGTGGGTAGCAACCACTCGATGTGTCTCTCTCACATCAATGTTTCTCTCTCTCTCTCCCCCCCTCTCTCCCTCCTGCTCTATCTGAAGATAGATGCAAAAATGTCCTCGGGTGAGGATTTAAAAAAAAATCTATTGTATCAATTCTGGATTATTTTTTATGAGGGTTTTATTTTTTTTATTTGCTGGTTGGTTCATTTCTTTTAGTAACTTGCCTGGACTAAACTTAAAGAATCTGTTTCTCCTATGGACTGCAGCCACTGACATTATACCCAATCTTTTTTGTTTGAACATGTTTTAATCTTTGTTGCTTTGCCTCCTAGCTTAGTGATCACCAGGAAAATAAAATTATGTTGTCTTTAAACACCTCAAACAAGGAAGGCTTTTACCTTTTACCTATAGACCTTAGTGGGTTGAGAGCACGTTTTAAAGTTCAGGCTTTTATTTTCTTCTGAACCCTTCTGTGTTCCCTTTGCACACATGTGCAGCCTTCTGGATAGTCAAGCATCCATAGGAAGATTGGGCCCTCATTAGTGTCCCTTGGAATGTATGTAGCCTCAAGGTGGCCAGAGGATATATGGAGAGATTATCAATCCCTCCATGGGTTGCTCATACCCAGCATTTCCCTTTAATTATCTGGCCTTCTCCATTTGGCTCCCACCAAGATCACTCACTGAAAACTGATAGATTCTTCATTTTCTGCACCAGATCAAGTAAGCCCTGTCCATCAGTTAAGCTGCTGGTGTTCACAGCCAGCTCCACCCTGGGAGAACCATTATAGGTTTTTAAAAAATGGCAAGGCAGAACACTGTGTTCAGTGTATTTCTAATTTTGCATTTATGGATGACCAAGATGTTTACCAAAAGTATCAAAGAAAGGATTGATATTGATGTAGGTATGAAAACATTTCTAACCAAATATGATTTTATGAAAAGGCTTAGAGACAGAACATTCATTAAGGTAAAGCAATATTCGTGTACAAGGCGACAGGCTTTTGAATTATGGTGGTAGCTATGGAAATGAAGAGTGTCTGTGCAATATGATCTGAAGACATTAAAAATGGGTGTTGAATATAATATTGGAACTTTTAGCATAAAAAAGGGGTGGAACCATAAATCAAAAGAAAATTCAAGAAAAACTTATTTTCAGAAGAAGACAGTACATTATCTTTTAGGCATGACACACTTGAGGTGCCAGTAGGAAGGACCTTCAGGTGGTCAAGTCTAATGGGTGTTGAAAAATGAGGCACAGATCCTTCCAAAAAGTAAGAACTGGATATAAAACTTGGAATTCATTCTCATAGGTATGATTATTTAATCTATGGGGAATTAGTTTTCTAAGAATATAAATATAAGTAATATGTATTCATATATATATATATATATATATATATATATATATATATATATAATCTAGCTTTCTAAGATATATATTCTCTCTCTTCCTCTCTCTCTCTCTCTCATCCCTTCGAAGCAGAGATCACATAACAGAAGAGACCGAAGAAGGACAAACTACTTGCCAAGGTCTAAGACAGAGAAAGAGACATTGTAAGGTAAGGATAAACTGAAGAACGTTTTCCCTGAAGCAGGAGAGGAGAAAGATGTCTCATCAAAGGACTCAGAAAAAGAATGATTAAGAAGGTACATATAAACTAATAAGTCTCCTGAGAACTAAATGTGAATGAGGCTTCAAAAGAGAAAGGCTGATGTGGGCGAATGCTGCAGGAATGTGGCAGCAGAATGTCTAAGAACAGGATTTGAGTCACGTTGTCATCGGAGCTCTTGCCCACAGAATGCCCAAAGAACTTGAATTTATAATAACTAATAATTTTAAGCATGACATTTATACAGAAAGGGGATGTTATATCTAGTAAGATTCATACAAAGCCTTCTTTTGTTATTTTAGTAATGGGAAGCGTTCAAAATCTTTTCTACTTTATTCAGGCAACATAAGAGAATACTAGAATGAGAAAATCATATTAATAGCTATTCCTCTAAAGTTTGCATTACTTTTTTCTTTATTTTGACACAGATATGATTTCCAAGGCTTTTAAAATACATACAACATAATAGACTGAACCTAATGCTTTTACACATTGTTTTATTTGATTATTATAACATTCTTCTGAATCAGAGATTATATAAGAGGAGGAAAAGCCAGAAGGATGATACGCCACTTGCCAAGGTCATATACAGCCAAGGAGTGAAGGAGCTGGGATTTGATCTCACATCTTTTAAAGCCTATAATCACTCTGTTGAGCCATGATTCTGAGGAGTGGAGGGTGTATACTACCACATACATGTATAAGCAGAATTTTATCCATTCTCACTCTCAATGTCCTAAATCAAAATCTTTCTACATCTTACCTGTACTTTTTCTTTTCCACTTATCTCTCTTACTCACCTCTAATTTAACTCACTGCTGCCTCCATGCTATTTTTAAAGTAGAACAGTGATTACCAAATCAAAGAAAAAATTACTCTTTCCTCTTTCTGTGATATTGTAGTTATTTATAAAACATTTTCTTCAGTATTACACCATATTTCTACTTCTATTAGGCTTATTATTGGTCTGTCTTACGCTCTTGTCCTAGATTTTATTCCCACACACAACTGCATTAACAATACATTGTAAACCCCTTAGTGAAAAGAACTAAATTTTGTTCACCCTGATATCCCCATGCCCCCAAATTAAAATAAAAAGTCCTTGTAATATTAATTAAATTTGAGGAAGTTTGTGAATGGTATGAATATTTTATTAACTACCTCAGTGTCCAGCAATTTTTTTCCTTTATGAAACTTAATATATATTTATTGAATATATGAATGAATGTGTGGGTAAGTGAAGGAGAAATTCCTAACTGGCTACTAGGGGTGTGTTGGTCATCAGACATACACTGCAGCTTATCTCTACCTACTCTTGATAAAACAAGATAAAGGAACAGCAGGATAGAGGAATTACATAATATCTTTGGTAGGATAAAAGTCTATTTCTTGAAAAATAGGAATGATAATCATTTAACTAACATTTGCAATTTTTAGATGACCACAAATACCTTGAGAGTACATAATATTTGTGTGTGTGCATGGGGTGTACAGGAAAATGGAGTTAAAGAGAATAGAATATTTCAGTGTTAAATTTATGCCAAGCCCGTTCTTGTAGTCCTTATAACTGAAGTTTGTGACAACATAGCAACAAAAAGGGACCAGTTGGGTAGGTTTAAGCAAAAATCAGTCATTAAATTAGTTTTTTTCTTAATGGTTTCTTTTGATATAAACAATTTTTAAAATAAATTTTTCTTTATTGCTAAAAGAATTACAGATGTCCTCCCTTTTTCCCCCTTGACCCCCACCTACCCAATCCCGCCCCCTGCCTTCCCCACACTATTGTTTGTGTCCATTGGTTATGCACATATGCATATAAGTTCTTTATTTTATCTCTTCCCACCCCCCCTCCCTCTGAGGTTCCTAAGTCTGTTCCCTACTTCCATGTCTCTTTGATCATTTGAATTTTCACTTTTTAATCAATTGGATTGAAGATGTGTACATGGTCCAAAACAGTCAACCAACTTTAGTGCATCTTTGGTAATTCCAACTAATTTAGGTAGAAATTACATCAAAAGTCTATAATATTTCAAATACCATTTGGAGATCATTACGAACTTCTTTCTTCTCTGCCTACAGCTGAACAAAGGGTAATGTTGCCAATCACAAGTTAGGAATAAGATGATAAAATTATTGCTGTGTTGTGATACTAGGACCATAATCACCTACAGGATCTTTTTCCTTGGCTGAGTGCTAATAAATATGCTCAAGCCAGCAGGTGCTACTTTCTGTGCCAAGAAATCGCTCATTGAAATCCACTAAAGAATCAGAGCTTTGTAATGGGGAAAAAAACCATAATACATAGCACCTGCATCCAGATCTAGTTTGATTTCAAGGTTTGATGAGGGTAGTTTGGGGTGGATGGGTGAATAAATACAATAGAAGCTGGAAATATGTACTGAGCAGGTATGTATTGTACACCATTTCCATAGTTAATATATTTTTATGCAAAACTTTCATGAATGTAATTTAAAATTGAAATATGAATTATCTTCTAGCTTATATTAGAATGTTAGCAAACCTAATTCCATATCAACTGAATTGTCTGATTTGGGTATATGTACCACCTCTAACCCTTCAAATTATATTTTCTTTGTTTTTAAAATTTTGTGCAATCACTGACAATGGATACTTCAACTTTATTTATAGATGTTATTTCATTAATTATTTTTTATAAAGAATCATATCTGACAAAATGTTATCAATGTTTAATTGTTGTTGCTGACCATGCATATCTGTGTTATATAATTTTCTGGTTTTTAAAAAAAGGGGGAAAACATATATGTATATATGGATAAGTAACATTATTTAAATGCTTTCAAGTGTTTTATTTTAGAAATGCACATTAGCCCGGCTGGTGTGGCTCAGTGGATTGAGCACCATCCCATGGAATGAGAGAGCCCAGTTCAATTCCTGGTCAGGGCCTATGCCCAGGTTGCCAGCTCAGTCCTCAGTGGGGGCATGCAGGAGGCAGCTGATTGATGTATCTCTCTCACATAGATGTTTCCATCTCTCTCTCTCTTCCTCTCTCTCTAAAAACAATCAATAGAAACACATTTTAAAAATGCACATAAAAGAAATTCTAATTTTGAAATAATAATGATAATAATGTTGAAAGCACCTTGACAATCTGAGGGAGCAGTTATACTTTTTTGTCCTCAGGCTCTCAATGGAGAGAATTATCTGTACCCTAAAATTACAATAACTCAAACAAGAAGCAAGACTTAGGAAATCATTGGAAGGCACTGGCTTCCTCTTTCTTCTCCCTTTTTAATTTTTTTCTGTAATTAAGTTTGCTTAGTGGAATACAGTCACTTTAAATCAACTGTCCCTACACATCAAAGGATTAGGACACATATACTTTTAATTCATCCAAAAGATATAAATTTGTTTCAGCAGCTATCCTAAAATAATATAGTAAATGCTAGTATAATTTTTCCCTTTTTATTTTTCCTCATTTATCCTTCTCTAAACTCTTCCTTAGAGTATTTAATGAAAAGCTATATTTTTTTAATTAGACATAAATATATGGCTAAGTGTATCTTTTTGTTTAATTTTTGTGTCTATGTCAGAACTACATAAGATATAATTCCAAAATTGTTTTACAAAAATCCATGCAAGTTATAATTAACTTTTATATCATCATTTTTACTATTTAACCTAAGTAGTAAGTACCAAAATATATATATATATATTGAGAGTAACTTCCTGTTTACAAGGACTATCAGCTCCCATTCTTTCATGTTGTTTTGATGTTTTCAATGATAAGTCAAATGTATAAAATAAGACTTTCCAGAGCTTGTGTTAATTAGATAATTATTTGAATGGCATGCCAACACACAACTCAGTACCCAATATATAGACAAGTATTGGATGACGGATGCCCATATTATTAATATTGCAAGAGTTAAATCAGAACTGTACTTTCTATATTGTCTACTGATATATCTTAGTTTGGCAAAGATGTTTCTTTTCCATTTGTTCAATGCATTGTTTCAAGGTAAATCTGTATTATTAATCTTCTATTTCATGAATATTTTTTAATAGAAAGATGAAACAATACAGATTTAAATTATGTTGACTACATAGAAATGAGATTTGAAGGCAAATAATCTTTTAGGAAGATGATTCAGAAAAGCATTGTGTATGGTACTAAATTCTGGTGTTTTTGTCCACATAACACTCCTTTGTACTTAGGACAATGTTCCTCAAACATGTGATCCTAACACTGTGATGTGATGTTGGTAGAAGGCAGGAGCACCACTAGATGCCAAGCACTTACATACGAAATTATTTATGAGAACAGCACTATGAGATATTATTATCCTAACCTCAATTTACAGATGACAAATCTAATATACAACAAGTGTTAAAAACACTCTTAAGTCATATAAGTAAAAGTGGCAAAATTGGGTTGGATTGTATATTTTATTAAATGTGTTTTTATTGATTTTTTAGAGAGAGAGGAAGGGAGAGAGATAGAAACATCCATGTGAGAGAGAAACATTGATAAGATGCCTCCTGCATGCCCCCTACTGGGGATCAAACCCACAATCCAGGCATGTGCCCTGACCGGGAATCGAACCAGGACTTCTCGGTCCATGGGATGATGCTCAATCTACTGAGCCACACCATGGGCAAGTTGAATTATATTTTTAAAACCAGTGCTCTTCCCTTCTTACTCTGTCATATAATCTGAGAGTATATATATATATATTTTTTTCTTTAAGGAACTAGAATGGAGTATTGTGTTGCTGATAAGTGTAATTAACTCCATTTACATATTCTATCACATTGCTCACTTGAATTGTACAACAATTCTGTGTTAAGGTAGAAAAATAAAACTGACTTATCAATGCTGCAATGTACTTATGTTCACACTGTTGGTAAAATGTGTAATCAGGATTCAAACTCAGGGGGATTGTTGCCTAGGTACATGCTTTCTTCTCTGTGTAAGAGCTGCTCACAGAATTTCGTCATCTGCCATCTCACTGATGCCATTCACCAACACTGATGGGCGGGGGGATTGGTATCAGTGACTCCATCTCACAGATGTGACAACTGAGGCACAAAGAGGGTCAATGATAGATTATAGTCACAGAGTTAGAATTACAATTATTTAAAGTCAAGCTTTCAAAGAATAAGAATCTCATATCAAATAAAATAATGATTCTCTGCTTGAATTTTTATGTTAATCATTATATTAACTTGAATTATTATATTTCCTCTAAAGGTCATATACAAAAATTTTAGATAGACAATCTACCATTTTCTGAACACGTATTTAATGCTCAGAATGATGATATACGGCAAAGATTCTTATTTACATTTGATAGATAAGAAGATAAAACAGTATATATTTCTTAGCTTGTCTCTGTGTGTGTTTTAATCTCTAACCTCAATAAATTACAATAAAAACTATTTTTCCCTTCAGATTGCATGATCATGGGTGTGAACCAACTACAAGGAGTCAGTGGAAAGGAGCAGTCCTTATTTGGAACACACAATTTTAATTTCAGAAGGGAAAGAGCAAGTTAGCTTGTGAAACATAATGCCTTTTATTTATTTACTTTTATTTTTTTTATTAATTAATTTATTTTTGTTACTGAAGTTTCTCCTTTTTCCCCCATTGACATCCTCTTCCCAATCCCGCCCCCCACCCCATGGCATTGTTGTCTATGTCCATTGGTTATGCTTATATGCATATAAGTTCTTTAGTTTATCTCTTCCTTCCCACCCGCCTCCCTCTTCTGAGGTTTGTGAGACACATAATGACTTTTTTTTTTTTTAATCTTCCTGGAGGATATTTTCCATTTTTCTTCAGATAGAGTAGGATGGAGGGGGAGAGAGAGAGAGGGAGGGAGAGAGAGAGAAACATCGATGTGAGAGAGACACATCGACTGGGTGCCTCCCGCACGACCCCAACCAGGGCCAGGGACAAACCCCAACCAAGGTATATGCCCTTGACCGGAATCAAACCCGTGACTCATTGGTCTGCGGGCCGATGCTCTAACCGTTGAACCAAACTGGCCAGGGCAACATAATGACTTTTCAAGCTTCTACGTAGACTCGGAAAATATAATATCTGCTCACGTAAAAGTGACCAAAGCAGGTCTCATGACCAAGACTAACATCAATGGGTGGAGATTTATGCTTTTCACACAGCAGGCGGTGCAGCTGCTGGGAATATAACCCTTTTCAGTAGGACAACAACTAGCTGTGAACAATCGTATCTACCAGACAGTGTTTAATTCACATGAAAAAGTCACAGAATAGACTTGTCATTTAGGTCTGCAAACTTCGTAATCATATTCCCTTTTAAAAATAAGATTATAATATGTACATTATTTGTTCTGGACTCATACGTGTTATGATGAAATGAAATGAGTTGGAATTTCAATTTTCACAAGGGAAGTGCCCATGTTTAATTATAAATTCCAATGTTGGTTTTCTTTAATGAATCATTTGCTTTATTTTTTTCTGTTTTGGTTGAAATTATATTTGCATATTTCATGTGACATTAAAGAAGATGTTTGGAAAACAATAAGTGGGTGATCTGACAGTTCCTTTCACAGTTTGCTAATTTAATAAAGGTTCTATTTTTGTCCAAATAGCCAACTATGCCTGAGAACATTACCAGATAATTAAATCAAGGTTCTCTGTTTTCTGGCTTATTACTGTTAATAAGCAGTATGCCAGATTTATTAATGGCATGCAAAAATATACAGCTTGAAAGATTAACCAGCCATTTCAAGAAGCTAATCTTTCGCTGAAGCACTGAGTGACCAAGTATATAGGAGTCATGGAGTTAGACATTAGATATACTAAAAGGCAATAACACATTAACTTTCTCTTTTATGTGTCAAGAATGTATTGCCACATTGGTAAGGAAAAGTTTGTCTCCATCTTTTCTGTCCTTCCTGTCCACCTCCCAGCAGTCATCTGGTATAATTAGGAATAATTAGTACTCTCCCTTCACTATGTATTTCCTCTGTCAGTCCTGGCCCATCACAATTTATGTACACTTTTAGGATGGTCTAGGCATTGCTAGGCAAGCTCAACCAGCTAAATGCAATAACAGTAGACAGGGGGCATTCAGCATGGTGATTTAATTCTCCATTTACCACAGGCTCCAAATATTTGATTTCTTTCTTCCTTTTTGTGGACAGAGAATTACTACAGTTTAATGGTTAAGAATATGTACTTCAATCCATACTTTTCTGGGTATGAATCCCAGTTCTGATATTTTCTATATCTGTAATAGCTTAGAATATTTCCTCTACAGAGATTGAACTATTTAAATAACAGCTAGTAAGTAATAGCTAGCTCTCACTGAGAGGGATTTATATCAGAAGACTGTATTCACCATATTACTTACCTAATGCTGGATTAAAAGGCATTCTACAATGTAATGGCTTAAAACAATAATAATGATTTATTTTTTCTCACGGTCCCTGTGGAACTTGAGAATGGCTCTACTGAGAGATTCTGGTTTTGAGTCTCTTGTGAGATCATAGTCCATCTGAAGCCTGGGCCGGAGGGGAAGGGCCTCCTTCCAGTGTGACCCATGCATGTGGCTGTCAGGCTGTGTGTGTCTTACTGGCTGTGACTGTTTCTCTCCATGCAGGTCTCTCTTTGGTTCTGCTTGAGTGTCCACACAGCAAAGAGCTGGCTTTTCCTGGAGAGAGGGATCCAAAAGACCATGGTAGAAGCTGTATTGCCGTTTATGACTTAGTGTTGGAAGCCATATGCTGTCGTTTGCACTGTATTCTGTTGGTCACTCAGTCCAGCTCTTTCACTGTGAGAGGGTCTATGGAAGGCAGTAATACCAGGAAGTAAGGGTCACCATGGGCCGTTTAGGGTCTGGCTAACACTCCAACCAACTTCATAAGGAAATAAGTCACTGAATGGAAAAGAAAATCGATTAACTTGCAAAGTGAAATATACCACATTTGGAAAAGGACCAATGTGTTCATGTTAGTGTGATCACTACATTCTCTTTTCACAGCATTTCTAAAAAGGTAAACTTTAATAATAATTAAAATGCGGCTTTGCTTATTATGGTTTAGCATAAGGAAAACTAGATGGAAGATTTGAATATTTAGTTGCATCATGCAATAATAACCTGATACATCTCACTTGCATTTGGGATTATTCCTGTCCTGGAATTAAATCTGTAAATGAAGCACTGTCAGGTGTTCATGGGCTGTTTCTGGATGGGATTGGTCAGTATTTGCTTCCTCAAAATTCTTTCCAACAATGACTAACGCTTTGTGAATGGCACATGTCTTCACTCAAACCTGTTCTTGGGAAATTCTCTGTTTCATTGAGGTTAATTGAATACCCTTTTTGATCACTTGACTATTAATCTTACAGTTTAGTGCTCAGAGGCCAACCTCATCAAAATGATAGGAGAGATTTCAATGTTCCCTTCATGAACTGTATAGACACCCTATGCTCCATTCTGTTCTTTCCCATGGCCGGGCGGTGGGGCATTCATCTGAATTTGTACCTCAGACTCCATTTGGGTCTTTAAGAAGGGACTACTTCTTCCCAAATTTGCTTCCTGTAGACTATCACACTTGGCCTCTCTCACCCCCTCACTAATTCCTCCTCAGGGAAGGAAGAATAACTTAATATCTTCCCTTTCTCTTGAGTGAGCTGCCTGTGGGAGCATGTTTTCCTTTTTTCCTCCCTGTGTGAACGCACGTCTGGGGCGGGGCCCCACGAAGGAAACTAGCTCTGCTCGGGTCTGGTACTGCCAGGATCGGGGAGGGGGGCGCTAGTCTAATTCTGTTTGTTTGTTGTATTTGAAAACTCAATTACCTTCAAGTAAAAGTCACATTCCTTATCAGTAATGAAGAAGATACATATTTGGTTCCCTCTGCCTTACTTCTTATCTTATTTCAGGATTGGTTCAATACTTAGGGTGGTGGGCATCAATTATTGGCATATGGTATAAAAAAGCCCCTGTAATACTGTGAACAGGGGCAGGAGCAGGGAGGAGGGTGACAATCGGGGGAAAAGGAGAAACATCTGTAACAAAAATAAATTAATTTACAAAAGAAAAAAGACATCTGTAATAAAAAAATTAAAAAAAGAATAAAAAATTCCCTGCAGTGTTCTACTCCAAATTCCTCAGGAACACCCTGGCATCGAGGGGGTGGGGAGCGAAGGGTTACGACCAGAACAGAAGTTGCATTCCAGCAATGGATTTTCTCATAAAAGGCCTTTATCATGTGTTCCTTTGGCCTCAGGAAATCCTTTCACATGCATTTTATTTTCTGTTATAGAACATTATTTATTACTTGATTCTTTTATACTTTACCTGTAACTGCAAAGGATTCTGTTGCTGTTTAAATATTACACTAGCCCAGCTGGTGTGGCTCAGTGGTTGAGCATCGACCCATGCACCAAGAGGTCACCTGTTCCATTCCCAGTCAGGGCACATGCCCAGGTTGTGGGCCCAATCCCCAGTGGGGGGCATGCAGAAGGCAGCTAATAGATGTTCTCTCTCATTGGTATTTCTACCTCTCTCTCCCTCTTGCTTCCTCTCTCTCTAAAATCAATAAAGAAAAAAACATTTTTTAAATAAATAAATATTACACTAGACAAAGTCTCAATGGCTTGTGAATATTTATTCTTTTTCTCCTACATTGCCACATAATTCTATTTGTAACTTCAGAGTTTTTTTCCACATGGGCTCTATGGTAGTCAGAAACTTTAATTCACGTTCCAGCTTGTGACTCTGAATAACTCATTTATTTATATATAACTTATTTATAATTTATTTATAAAACATGGCTGTTGTGAGGATCAAATAAGATAATATATTAAAGAAATGAAAAAAAATAGTATGAAAAATACCATGATTATAACTAAATCAATAATATTATGAATTTTTTTCTAATAGTTATAATTTTAAGGTATGCCCTCAAATCTTTGATGATTATGGGGGAGATTGCCATATTATGGGGGAGGTTACCATATATTCTATTCAAGAAGATGTTAACTGTAATTTAAAAATAATATTTAAGTATACATATATCATGAGAGAAAGACATTTTAAAATATTTTTTTCAAATATGATATTCTAAGTCAGCAGTTCTCAACCTGTGGGTCGTGACCCCTTTGGGGGTCGAACGACCCTTTCACAGGGGTCGCCTAAGACATAACAGTAGCGAAATTACAGTTATGAAGTAGCAATGAAAATAATTTTATGGTTGGGGGTCATCACAACGTGAGGAACAGTATTAAAGGGTCACGGCATTAGGAAGGTTGAGAACCACTGCTAAGTGGACTCTTGACAGTATAACATATAGTTGTCCCTGCCTCGTAACAGATTTTAGAAAGTATAAGCCGATTCTGTGATCTATGCTTGTGACTTGCTGATGGTAATTAAAATGGTTACATGTATAAGAAACTCAGAGGAATATTTGTACTAAACAGAACAAGAGGAATGAGAATGCTCGCCAAGTATGTTCATTGCTGATAGCCGGAGTTCGGTGTGTTATTCAGTTCTAAGTTAACTGCAGATGCTTAATTATGTACATCCAGTACTTCTGTGTGATTAGTCTTACAGCGTTTTCCTCATCTTATTCGATTTCTTTCTCTAAATGATTTTGCCTGTTTCTATTTTCATCCAGAGGTAACCGGCTTGTGACTCAAGGAAAGAATATAGCCCAGAGAGATGTTTGATTTGGGCTTGCAGAGAGCTTTATTTTTTTATCCATTATTTAAAAGCTGGACATTTTACATAAAATCCATGTTTCCAGATTTTACTGAAACATTAGAAGGCACATAACAGAGAGCTCTCATTTTTGCATGGCAAAATTAAGCCAATTTCCTTCTGTGGACGAGGTAATTTCATTCTAATTCACTATAGCTGGCTCCTCCCGTATGCCCCAATTTCATCTTCTCCCCCTGGTCTGCTTCACCTGCATTAAATGACTGACTCCTGAAGCATTTGCATTTGAGACCTGGCAGAGTTTCTATTCATTTACAGTTTTGATCTCGCTTATGTTTCTCTTTGACTTTTGTTGACTACCCTTTGGTTTCTTTTTATTTTGCCGTAGTCTTTCTAATTGAAATTTTAATTGATGAAATTTTAACATAACTATTTTCATTCTTAACACTTAAAATTCTCACTGTTTTTTGTTTTTGTTTCTTTATAGGGTTGACTACGTAACACACACAGGGCACATGCGCACACAAACATCTATCACATTTTCACAAGAGGAGGAATTTAAACACTGAGAAATCTGAGAGGCAGAGGTGTTTTTAAGAAAACCAAATTGAGATCACGATCACGGAGTGCTTACTATAGTGTGTCAGATCATTTGAAATTTGCATGTCTCAAGCTTACCCTTTTCAATGTGTCTAGACTGTGTCCTTACCAAAGCTTGCAAAATGGCTGGCATTAAAAAGAAAAAGACAAAATGTTATCCATGAAATGGATTCAGTGGATCATCTAGGCACATTTTTAAACAAATTATTTTCAATTATGGAAGGAAATTTAGGTGTTGGTGTTTAAAGTATTAAATATCATCTTGCCATTTTTCAGAAGAGGGTTTTTTAGGTAGATTCCTTCCAGAGTTCTGAGAATACTCCTGCTGTTACAGCTTTTTCATTGTGTCCATATGTTTTCTCACAAAATAGCCTGCAAAACATCCTAGGAGTTGAGACAGCACAGGGACCTGGGCCTGGGGACCTCAAGGACAAGTGATAAGAACATCCTCAGAGCTGGTGCCATCCGCCACCCCTTGCCTGATCCCAAGGAGACCAGGTGGCCAGAAGGAACATCCGATAAGCTGATATAAAAATGTCTCCACCCCTTCACTCCCTGCTCAAAAAAATGCAGAATTTTATCTTCCTTCTGACCACTTACTTCTCCAACCTTCATGGGGAAAATTCTGCAAGCCTGCCTTTTTCACAAAGCCCATCCTTAGTGCAAGCCTGCTTTGTCCCCAGCTTATAAAAGCAGCCAAGTAGAGCCATCCTCCTGCCAGCTTAGGGGACCTTCCTTTTCCTCTGTGCTGCCTCCCTTGTGCTCATGCATAAGCTCAATAAAATCCGTCTGGAAATTTCCCTGGGATTTCCTCTCGAGTTCTGTCTTGGGGAACCTAATGCCTGTAACAGAGTGATCTGGGATTAAGCCATATTCTGATAAATGGCTCCTGTTTAGGTTATTGGGGTGGATGACTTTGTACCTAGTCACCCTGATTAGGTGTAGGGTTAATGTTCCACTGGCACCACTCCCAATTGGGATCACTTTTGAATGAGCTTCAAGAAATGCCACTCTCCTGAACTAAGGAACACCACCTTAGCATCCAGGGAAAAGCTGTCTTGTTATCTTTGAGGAATATCAGTACGCCTGGTGTGCACTAAAAAGAAGACTCTTCACATATACACTGCACCCTTGGATACTTGTTTCTTTCTGTGTTTGGTTAAAATATGGAGATTTTCTTTGTTAAATAAAATTTGGCTTGGGACTTGCAAATTTTCTTTAGAATACATATCACTCTGCCATGTGTTTCATGCATCTGGCATAGAAATGTGTTCTACCTTGCGTTTCATGTTGACCTGTATTTCACTTCTATCTGAAAAAATTTTATACACTCATCAACACTTCTATCTTTATCTGTAATTTTTGTCTGCTGCTTTTCACCATTTATTACCGTGAGGTCTTAAAGAAGCATTTTGCCTCTCCAAAAAATGGCACAATCGAACACACCTCTACTTATACTTTCAGCATACGTGTGTTTAGGCAAGTGCTAAAAGGGACTTGCACAAATGTTCTTCTTGTAGGGAAGAGGTGAAAGAAAATAGCATAACACAGTCTATTACCCAGTGTTACTTCACAGGGCAAAACTTCAAGGTAAATGCTCATGTCTCTGCATGATTACTGGAACACCATTATGGCAAATTAATTCTGTAACACAAATCTCCTGGGTATTGATGATTTGGTCCTAAACACTTACGAGTGTCTTGAACATTTTCTGAGACTACGTCAGTTTCCAGCTCACTACCGTAGTACAGTGGTCAGGATCCAGCATAAGCCTCATGGATTAGGTGGTCCAGGGAAGTAATTATGCATAACAAGGTGGTGGTGGGAACAGAATGGAGTCCTATTTCATTTATTTTTAATAACAATAATCATAATTTATCAACTCGTACTTATTTTACTAAATTTGTAGGAAGGGCATATGACATGTTAATAAGTAATCTCTAACTATTAAATGAAATATTTCTCCACAAATCGGATCAATTTGGTAAAGAAGGTATTGACAGGATATCATATTACTTTCATAGAACTTTATTCAGTCACTCTGTTCATAGCACATGGTCCTGTGCTCCTTCTCCTCTGGCACAAACCCTCAACTCCGTACTTCAGATAAAGCCTCCTTTCATGTACCCAGTTTAGAGGTATATATCTTCTGATTGAATCCAGCCGAGCCAGCTCACAGATAGTTCGTCTCTAGTACTGACTGTCAGTCTCCTAATATTCTTTCAGACTGCCTGTCACTCGACTGTGACTCATTGTTGATAACATTGCTTTCACCTCAGAAAAAGGCTCTCTTTGCCTCAGCTGCTTAAATGTTTCCTCTCTGATTAACTCATTTTTCCAACAGCAGTGACAAGCTTTCCCTTGTAGCTCCAAAGTGGAGAAATATTCATTCAAAGTTGTTTAGTAGGGGATTTACAATATGTTTTAAACATATCTTACAACATAAAATTAAATTAAAACATAATTAAATATAAACAGATTGAACTTAAATACACATAACTTCATAAAAATACTCTATACGAAACTCTAGCTAATTATATTACTCAATTATCTTATAACTTTGGTTGATATAATTTTATACATATGTATAAATGATCTATCTATCTATCTATCTATCTATCTATCTATCTATCTATCTATCTATCTATCATCATCATCTATCTATATGATTTACATTTTGTTTCTTTCCCTCATTCAGCCTTTAAATTTTCAGGACGGTCTGAAAGCTGTTTTCCATATGTTCACAGACTGTTCTCAGTAATGATGTGGCAACTCCGGTTTGATTTCCATCCTCTTCCTCAACCTCCTTTGCACTGACACAGACAGGTGTCATCATGGCCCCTGGGCACCACTGACCCCTCAGCTGTCTGCATTGGCTCCTGCTTGCTCGTGGGTACAGCTTTGGGCTCCACTGTATTTCCCATACACCACTAAAATTTTCAGGCAGGCTCTGTGGTCTCCTACCTTTGGAGTCTCCAGAGACAAATCTATCAAGTGGAGGAGAATACCTCTCTCCTTTCACATTCCTGCAATAAATGGGCACATAAGATCACTGTGCTAGCAGTTATGACCGCGTGTGTCTCTAGTATAGCTTCGTGGCTCTGAGTTGGGAGAATTTCAGAGTTATAATCAATGTGTGACTTTATCATGTAAAAGGAGAACATCATCCATGAACCAGTGAGGTGTGGCTGGCTGCTGATCTGGGAAAAGTTGGAGATACAGTGATGATCGGTCAAGTCAGAGGTTTGGGGAATGGGAACCTCAGTCAGAAGAGAGGTTGTGCTTAAGTAGTTGTGATTCATAAAAATTGCTGGTAGGAGGTAGTGTTTTGATGTGTTAGTTTAAAGCTCAAAAAGGAAGTCCATTTAATTCTGCCCAAACTGTGCAACAGCCTAGGCTGTGCAAATCTGATCTGGGAGGAAGCCTCTACCAGGAATGGAAGAGTTAATTTTCCTGTCGGACATTCTGTGCTCACTCGGTTGCCCAGTCTATCCAGTCATATCAATCCTGCGCTGTTAATACATTTTTTTTTTTTTTTTAGAGAGAGAAGAAGGGAGAGAGAGATAGAAACATTGATGTGAGAGAGAAACATTGATCGGCTGCCTCCTGCACACCCGCAACTGGGGATCAAGCTGCAACCCAGGCATGTGCCCTGACTGGGATCGAACTGGGACCTCTCAGTCCATGGGATGACGTTCAATCCACTGAGCCACACCGGCTGGGCTGGTTAATACATTCTTCAAGAGGATAACCAAGTCAGTGTCTAAATAGAAATACTGGGTTTTTAATTAAAAGGCTTTTTAAATTTTCAAGTATTTTTGGGTGGAGATGAAATATCAGTTTAAGTACGTGGGACCAGGAGGCGAATCTGAATAACAATCCCTATATTGTCTTCAAAGTCACAGGATCCTCCTTAGGTCTGAAAATTTGATATTAAGTCCAGCTCATCTGAGTAATTTTTTTCTTTTGTTAGACTGAATTCTCTCTCTGGAAGTCCTAAGTAATTCATGTGGTAGACTTCTGTTGGGTCTGCACCAGTCATTCCCAAGTATGTCTGGATCAAGCTGAAAATATAGGATAAAAATAAACCATAAAAGAGACATTTGCTACATGTATATTGTGTATGAATACATTGCATTTTTAATGTAGTTCACATGACCACAATACTTAACAGCTATTTCAGACATCATTGATTACACACACATTTCTCTATTATTTGAGTGTTATTTACAAATTTTAATTTATTATTATTATTTTTTTTAATCCTCACCCAAGGATATTTTCCCATTTATCTTCAGATAGAGTGGGAGGTGGGGAGAGAGAGAGAGAGACATCAACGTGAGAGAGGCACATTGACTGGTTACCTCCCGCATGACCCCAACCAGGGCCAGGGACCGAACTGCAACCCAGGTACGTGCCCTTGATCAGAATCGAACCCGTGACTCTTTGGTTCACAGGCCGATGCTCTAACTGTTGTGCCAAACTGGCCAGGGCACAAATTTTATTTTTATAACTAGCAATATATATATATATTTAGTTGCTTCCTTGGTATACCATCTCCAAAGTCAAGTAAGTGACTAGAGTAAAACTTATGAATAGTGCTATAGTAAAATTTGGGGTGTATATTAATTGAATTAGGGCATTGTGGCTGTATAGCAGTGAACTAGGCAACAGAGGTGTGGGAAGAGTTAGAAGAAATAAGCAAAGGTTATGCAGGTTTGTAGTAGCTTACAGGCTATTGTGAGTATTTAAAATGTTATTACAAGTAGAGTGGGAAGCAACTGGCAGGTTTTAAGCATGGGGGTGGGTAACAATTTTATCTTTTAAAAAAATCACTCTCACCTCTGTATGATACATGGAGTGGAGCTGGGTTAGGGAGGGGGTCAAAAATAGGGAAGACAGTTAGAGGACATTACAATAACCCAGGCAGGTGGTGATAGTGCGTGGCTCTATGTTAGTGGGAATGAAAACTGACAAAACACAGATATTAGAATGACATTTTGGAGGCAGAATGTATAGGGTCTAGTGATGGTGAGTGTCAAAGCTCTCTTTCTTATCTATGGCTTGAGTGACTAGACAATAGGAAAAGTCAATACAGAGATTTGACGAATGTGTCTTATCTCATTTAAAGTTGAAAATACTTAAAACGTACCTAAGTTCATTTCTTTCTTAGAATATGATTCATCCATTGTATTCAAAGACATTTATTTGCATAGCATGTATGCCAGGCATATTACTAAGTATTAAAGATATAAAAATGAATCAGATATGGCCCTTGCTTCAGAAGCCATAATTATTCTGCAAGAGATTGACAAATAAACAATTATGTGCAAGCAAATTTTGATCATGAATACTTATAAAACAATCCAAAGAAATTATTAGCAAAACAAATCTATTGATGTACAAAAACCATAGCACATCATGACCTACTTGGTTTTGTCCTAACAATTCAAAGGCGAGTTAACATTAGAAAATATGTAATGTATTAAAGGAGAATGCATGCGTAACCATTTCAATGGGAACTTAAAAGAGATTTTGATAAATTCAATGCTTTAAATGATTAAAATAAAGTAATAATATTTCTTCATTTGCTAAGAATTATCTATCAAAACTTATAGCATATATCATTTTTAATGGGGAAATTTTAGAAGCATTTTCTATAAAATTAGAGAAAAGAAAAGGGTGCCCATTTTCCCACTATTTTTCTTAAACACCACATTTGAGACTCTAACCAGTATAGGAAGACAAAAAAAAAAAAATTAATTAAATTCCACAAGAATTTAAGAATGAATTTCTTAAGAGAAAAATAGAATTTGATGCTGTTTTGTATCAGGTTGGGCTAAGCTTTCTGAGGTAACATAAAAACACCAAAATCCCGGGGGCTTAACACAAAAAATGTTTACGTCTCAATTATAAGATATTGGAGTCAGTAGGTCAAGAGCTATGAAAGGTCTGATGTTTGCCCTACTTGCAAGCTATCAATTAGCCTACTGCCTCGGAGATAACTGACTTCATTACTCATGGCAGCGAGCAACACACACATCGTGTTGGCTTTGTTCCCGTGGCCCACTTCCCACGGCACAACTCAGAGGGGGCCAGTTTACATCCAACACTCAGTGAACTGCATTATAGAAGAGGAACCTGAGCTTAGAGAACCTGAATATTTTATACTAAAGAGTAAGCATGTCTGCCCTTTGCAACAACGAGGCTATCTCTGTTTTCTAACATTGTTTTCTATACAAACACCCTTGAGAGATAGTCCAGACAAAGGCAGTCAGTGCCTCTGCTTGTAAAATGTGCAGAAACAGGAAACCAATGGAGAATTCTCTTCCAATCCAGTAAAAACATTCTCCTCATCCTATCCTTAAGGGTTCAGATTCTTTTCCATCTTCCACACATGACCTTGTCACCAAGTCGGGAAGAGAAAGTGTGCTGAAATCACATCCATTCCTAATGCTTCATTCCAAGAGTGTTAATCAGTGCTTTCTCTCATACCCACTATGTAGTCCTAAAATGGAAGTATATGGGCTATATATTTGGCAAACATACTTTATCTGCTATTATTTCAAATCAATACTCCACAAAGGTTTCAATGATCCTAATTAGCTGGATTTAAATATTAATATGAAGAGTAAAGTTCTAAGAAGAACCAAAATAATCAAGAAAAAGAGCAAAGTAAGAGATTTGCCATATTTTATCAGATATCACCAGATGTTAATACCTATTAAAACCTAAAATAAAAGCCATTAACTATTAGCACAAATTGGGCAAAATGGAGACCCCCAAAACACCCATGCATACATAGAAACTTGGTATATGAGATGACTGAGGAAAGGAAGGTCTGTTTATTAAATGGTGCTGAGAAAATAGCCAAACTTATATAAAAAATTAAATGTACTTCTTAATTAAATATGCAAATGCACAAATTGTTTAGATTGATTAAAAGCTTAGAGATAAAGGAAAATTAAAACAAAAAGAATGAAATAATGAAGGATAATTTCATGACCTCAGGGTAGATAAGAATTTATTAATTACAAAAGGTGCTAATTATAAAAAGAAAAGGTGGTTAAATTAGAACACCTTAAAAATTAAAAATGTTTTTCTCCACAGGGCACCACAAAGATTTAAAAAAAAAACCTACATAATTCACAAAGCAGGAAAACTTTACAGTGCAAAAAATTGATAAATGTTTGGTATCAGAATATATAAATAACTCATACATGGGGAAAAAATATACAAACCTTTAGAAAAATCAGCAAAGGACATGGGAAGGAATTTCACAGAATAGGATTTAACTGCATAGTGAACATATGAAAATACATTTAATCTAATTAATAATCCTTCACAGAAGAAGAAAATACTACCCTAGTTCTCAAAATTACTTCTACAAATATTTTACAATAACTGTTGGACTCACATGCACAAATAACCAGACCAACAAAGAAAACAGAGGGCAGGAACAACACAACAAAAAAGAAACAACAGAAAATTGACACCAGAAAACAGTAGAAATTAAACAGAAAGCCATTAACGATTGAAACAGTCTTATAAAGGTAAGATATATTGGCTACCACATTATAGACACTTAAAAATAATGGTTATTTTATATAAACTTGTGGATTATTCTAGTTCCATGAAATATGTTGTTGGTATTTTAATGCAGATTGCATTGAATTTATAGATTGCTTCGGGGAATATGGACATTTTAATTATGTTAATTCTTCCAATCCATGAACAAGGTATGTGCTTCCACTTTTTTATGTCTTCCTCTATTTCTGTTTTCAATGTCCTGTAGCTTTCTGTGAACAGGTCCTTTACTTCTTTGGTTAAATTTATTCCTAGGTATCTTAATTTTTTTGTTGCAAAGGTAAATGGGATTTTTTTAAGTTGCTGTGTGTGTTCATTATTGGAGTATAAAAATGCCAACAGTTTCTGAATGTTGATTTTGTATATCCTGCTACTTTGCCAAATTCATTTATTAAATCTAGTAGCTTTTTGATGGAGTTCTTAAGGTTTTCTGTGTACAGTATCACATCATCTGCGAATTCTACTTCCTCCTTTCCAATTTGGATGCCTCTTATTTTCTCTTCTTGTCTGATAACTGTGGCTACAAAGTCCAGTTGTGTTGAATAAGAGTGGAGAAAGTGGACATCCAGGTCTTGTTTCTTTTCTTAAGGGAAATGCTTTTAGTTTTTGCCCATTGAGTATGATATTGGCTGTAGGTTTGTCACATGTGACCTTTATTAATTTGAGGTATGATCCTTCTATTCCTATTTTTCTGATAGTTTTTTTATCAAAAATAGGTGCTGAACCATGCACCAAGAGGTTGCTGGTTCAATTCCAAGTTAGAGCATATGCCCAGGTTGTGACCCAAATCCCACATATTTCACAGAACTAGAATACTTCAAAATTTTATATGGAACCAAAAAGGACCCCGAATAGCCACAGCAATCTTGAAAAAGAACAAAGTTGTAGGGATCACAATACTGGATATCAGGTTATACTACAAAGCCATTGTAATCAAACAGCCTGGTACTGGCAAAAGAACCGGCATATAGATCAATGGAACAGAACACAGAACCCAAAAATCTACCCAAGACATTATGCTAAACTAATATTTGACAGAGGTGGAAAGAGCACACAGTGGAGTAAGATGGTGTCTTTAATATAATAAATGGTTGGGAAAATTGGATAGCTACATGCAAAAAAAAAAAAAAAAAAAAGGAACTAGACCACCAAATTACACAAAAATAAATTCAAAATTGATAAAAGGCTTAAGTATCACTTGTGAAACCATAAAAATCCTACAAGAAAATGTAGGCAGAAAAATCTCAAACATCAATGCAGCAGAATTTTCACCAATACATCACTTAGGGCTAGAGAAACAAAGGGAAAAAAAATCAATAAATGGGACTACATCAAATTTAAAAACTTCTGTACAGCAAAATAAACAAGCATCAAAATGGAAAGGGAACTCACTGTAAGAGAAAACATAATTGCCAATGATACATCAGATGAGAGGTTAATATCCAGAATATATAGAGTACTCATACAACTCAACTAAAGGAAAACAAACAGTACAATTAAAAAATGGGCAGAGGACCTAAAGAGACACCTCTTTAAACAGGACATACAAATGGCCAAGAGACATATGAAAAAATGTTCAACATCACTAATCATCAGAGAGATGCCAATTAAAACAACAATGAGGTATCACCTCACACCTACCAGAATGGCTGCCATCAACAAATCATCAAACAACAAGTGTTGGCGAGGGTGTGGATAAAAGGGGACTCTAGTACACTGCTGGTGGGAATGCAGACTGGTGCAGCCACTATGCAAAACAATATGGTGTTTCCTCAAAAAATTAAAAATTGAACTGCCATTTGACCCCGTGATCCCACTTCTAGGAATATACCCTAAGAAGTCTGAAACACCAATCAGAAAGAATATATGCAGCACTATTTAGAATTGCTAAGATCTGGAAACAGCCCAAGTGTTCATCAGTAGATGAGTGGATAAAAAAGCTGTGGTACATTTACACAATGGAATACTATGCCGCTGTAAGGAAGAAAGATCTCTTACCCTTTGAGATGACATAGAGGGACTTGGAAGTATTATGCTAAACAAAATAAGTGAATTAGAGAAAGACAAATATCACAAGATCTCACTTATTTGTGGAATATAATGAACAAAATAAGGTGATGAACAAAATAGACCCAGAGACATGGAAGTAGGGAACAGACTGAGACATCTCAGAGGAAGGTATGCAGAAGGGCGGGAAGAGATAAACCAGAGAACTTATATGCATATATGCATAACCAATGGACATCGAGGACAATACTGTGAAGAGGGGTGGGGACGGGAGCAGGGAGGAGGGTGTTAATGGGGGGAAAAGGAGAAACATCTGTAATAAAAATAAATAAGTTTATAAAATAAATAAAATAAAATGGTTATTTACTATGTTAAATGAAATGAAAGACAAGCATGAGAATTTAAGCGGTAAAGTGGAAAAATTTTTAAATAAATAGAAATACTAGACTTGAAAAATTCGATAACAAAATCAGAACACATCAGTTGATTTAAAAAATTTGACTACAATGGAGAGGAGATGAGTCAGAAGAAAATATACTTAAAGAAGCAGTGTGGAATGTAAAATTAGAAGGAAAAAATTAAAGGAATAGAGGAAACAAGGAAAAAGTCTAATATATTTTATTCAGAGTACCAGAAAGAGAAAAAAGAGAGAGAAGAGGGCAATGAAAACAATATGTAAAAAAATAACATTCCCCCACTTTTCTAAATCATTGGAAGACTTGGATCTCAGATTCAGTAACTTCTACAAGCCCAAGCAGTAAAGTTATGAAGAAAACTGAACCTAGGAACATCACACTGTATTAACATCTTTTGTGGCATATCAAATCAACACAAGGTTAACAGTTTCAAATAGCATCCATTTGTGAACTCACGATTCTGTAGGTCTGAAGTCTCACACTTCTGAGGGCATCAAAAACTGGATGAAGGTGTCAGCTGGGCTGGATTTTTATTTGAGAGCTCTGGGAAAATTATCCCTCCAAACTCATTCCTTTTTTTTTTTTTTTTTTTCCTTTGTGGATCTAGGGCTGAAATTTTGTTTCCTCGCTGCTTCAAGCTTCAGGTTGGGGATGTTCTCTAGAGGCTACCTGCATTTCTTGCTACATGGCCCCTCTATTTTCAAGCAAGCAACAGCAACTCAAATCTTCTGGAGCTGCAAATGTCTGCCTTCCTGTTCTGCTGCAAGCTGGAGACCATTCTCTGCATTTAAAGGGCTCATGTTATTATATCAGGCTCATCTGCATGAACTCCCTGCCTCGAGATCAACTCATAAGACCTTAATTATATTTGCAAAATCCCTCACATGAGTGCCTACTTTAGTGCTTAACTGAATAACTGGGAGGAGGTATTGTACATCAGGAATCAGGAGTCATGGGGATTCATTTTAGGATTCTGCTTGCCACGCATACTAAATCTGTTGAAAAAAAATTTTTGAGGACAAAGACAAACTATTTGAAAGCTAGCAAAGGGGGGTGGGAAATCAAATTATCTAATAAAAAAAAACCCAGCTCAACCTAGAATTCTGTTCAATATAAAATAACCCTTGGGAATTAATTGAAATAAAGGTAATTTCAGACAAGTAAGAACTGAAAATGTTTATTAACATCAGATACATATTACAAAACAAAAGAAAACACTAAATGGTTTTCTTCAGACAAAAGGAACATAACCATTGATAAAAGTTCAGAAATTCAGAAAGGAATGAAATAAAACAGGTAAAACTGAATTAATATTAAATAGATAATAATAAAATATCTTGAGGTTTAAGCATTCCCAGAATTTCAATACATGGAAATAATGTCAAATAATTAAAAGAAGACAGATTGAATCACCATGTTTTAAGTTTATATTTGCAAAATTGAAGTAGCTGGGAAGAGAGTAAAGTACTAATTAATATTAGATTTTAATAAGTCAAGGATGCAGGTTGTAATTTCAAAGGTGATCATCAAAACAAATAATAAAAAGTGCATACTAAATTAACTTTAGGAAGAAATGGAATGAGAAAAAACTAATACAAAAGGTAGCAAGAAAAGAGAAAAACTTAAGATAGGGGTACAAAAGGAAAGCATATAACAAAGATTTTTAGATTTAAACCCAAATACAAGTGTTATCATATTGCACCAAAATTGTTTAAAGAGACCGTATAGAACAAACGTTATCAAACTGGATTTTTAAAAAATTCTCACTGGAGGATATGTTCTATTGATTTAGAGAGAGAAAAAAAGGAGAGAGAGGGAGAGAGAGAAACATGATCAGTTGCCTCCCAAAGGTGCTCCGACCGGGGTTTGAACCCAAAACCTAGTTACTTGCCCTGATGGAGAACCGAAACTGCGACCTTTGGGTGTACAGGATGACACTCCATCTAACTGAGCCACCTGGCCAGGGTCAGAGTGGATTTTTACAAATCCTTGATATATGCTACTTACATGAGACACATCTAACATAAATTTATAGAAAATCTGAAGGCAAAGGTGAGAAAAAAAGTACCATGTAAGCAGTTATGAAAAGAAAGCTGGGATAACTATATTTATGTCAAGCAGAGTTTGAGAAACAATGACGATACTTCACAATAATAAAACAATCAAATTACCAGGAAATATAAAAAATTCTAAATCTGTGTTTAGCTAATAATATAGGCTCGAAATGTGTAAAATGAAAATGAATAAAACTACAAATGAAATGGACAAATCCACAATCATGAGGGAGATTTTTAACAGACACTCTCAGTAACTGAGATAACAAGTACATAAGTAAGTAAAACTTGATTATATAAGCAACAAAGTTAGTTGTTTAGCAATACATTTTTAAAAAATAGAACAGATTTAACAATGTATTTTAAAACATTAACAATTAAAAAGAAAAACCATATGGTTATCTCAATAGATTAAGGAAAATTGTTTGGTACAATATATTTTTTTAAATCCTTACCCAAGGATATTTTTCCATATATCTTCAGATAGAGTGGGAGGGAGAGAGAGAAACATCCATGTGAAAGAGACACATTGATTGGTTGCCTCCTGCATGACCACAACCAGGGCCAAGGACTGAACCACAACCGAGGAATGTGCCCTTGACTAGAATCGAACTCGAGACTCTATGGTCTGTGGGCCAGTGCTCTAACCACTGAGCTAAATTGGCCAGGGCAGTACAATTTTAAATTCATTTATGATAACAACTCTTTGCAAATTAGGAATAGATGGGACCATTATACCTCTTATAAAAGGTATCTACAAAAATCAGAGTATACATTATATTTAAAGAATTTTTTAAAAATGTTCCTTTAGAGATCAGAATCAAGACATGTGTGCCTGCTATGACCCTTTACATTCAACATTAAAGTGGAGGCCCTTCACAAGTCACTAAAGCAATGGAAAGAAACTACATGTTACAAGCATGAGAAATAAAAAATGAAATTATCATTGTTTTATGATTATGTATGTAGAAGATCAAAAGACTATTCAGATATAATACAATATTAGAATTAATAAGTGAGTTCACCCTAAACTATAGTGGATTCCTCATTTAGTATGCGGTTAGATTTTTTTTTTTTTTTTTTAGAGAAGTAAGATTAGTACCCATACATTTTATCAAACACTCAGATGCTTCATTTAAAACATTTATTGGAAAATAATTATATCATTTAAAATCTTACTTGAGTCACAAAAGAAAAAAGGTTGTAGTCAAACGAGTTAAAAAATTAGTTTAATGTCTCGTAGTTACTAATAAAAACAAACATTAAAATTTATATATTTGTCTAATTTAGATTTTCCATTTTTAAAAAGTCTTAAAATTCCCATTCCTCTTACCTTTTAATGCTTTCTAATATGACAGAAACAGGGATCATAAAAAAAGAGAAATAGAGTTCAGCAAATTTGCAGCATACAGGTTTTGTATAAAGTCAAATTCAAGTCCATATAAAATGACCATGTATAGGAACTGAAATTTTTACAAAAATAAGTTCTTTATAATAGCCAAAGTAATTAGCAAAAATTGAAGATGAGCCTAAGAAATTTTATGAAACATATCTAAGCAGAAAACTCAAAAAAAGAGTTGAGAGATATTAAAGCAGACCTGAATAATGGCATGCTATATCCTGCTCAGATTTGTATAATTCAATAGTTTCAATTAAAGATGTCAGTTCTCTTGCAAATGATCTATATATTCAAGGTCATCCCAGTTACACCTCTGATAGAAGTTTCAATATTGGCAAAGATTCTCTAAAATGAAATTTTCCAGAAGAACCAAAACATTTTTTTTAAAAAGTAAAACAAAGTAGAGAAACTCTCATTATTGGCTAACATAACTTATTATGAAATTCTTGTATTCAGACAATGTGATATTTATGCAAGGACAGACTAATGAAAATGGACTACAAGACCAAGCCTTGAGATATACCCGTGTACATCTGGACCCTTGATTTTTGAAATTTGTGTTAGTGTGGTACAATGAAGAAATTAAATGATGTTGGGGAAATTGCCTATACATGTGGAAAAAAATGAAACTTGACTCTACATCACACCATCCTCCTAACAAATTGTTTTCAATGCCCGACTGGTGTGGCTCAGTGGCTGAGCATCGACCCACACACCAGGAGGTCACCGGTTTGATTCCCAGTCTGGGCATATGCCCAGGTTATGGGCCCGATCCCCAGATGGGGGCATGGAGGGTAGCCAATCGATGTTCTCTCATCGATGTTTCCATCTCTCTTTCTCTCTCCCTTCTTCTCTCTCTAAACAATAAAGAAAGAAAACATTTTAAAAAAATTTTTTTCAAGGGAAAAAGCAATAAATTTCCTACAATGTAGTATAGGATATACCTAATGACCATGATACAGGTAAAAACTTATATAACAGTTTATAGATAGGACTAATCACAAAAAGTTCTGTAAATTGGACTAGGATTGGAACAAGATCTACTGTGTTTCAGAAGATATCATTAAGAAATTCAAAATTTAAGCCACAATGCAGGAAATTACATTTGAAACACTTATTATGAACTTCTAAAATTAATAAGAGAAATTTAAAAATTATAAAACTAAAATATTGGCAAGAACTTTAAACAGGCATTAAAGAGGACATCCAAGTGATCAATAAATATAAGAAAAGGCATTAAACCTCACAAGCAATCAAGGAAATGAGAATTAAAACACAGTGTATAAACACTATAAATCCACCAAAATGGTTCATATTTAACAAGGACAATGCATAGTTTCAGTGAGTAAATGGAGCAATAGGAACTCTCACATGTTGCTCATGAAAGAGTAAATTGTACATGGTATATGAAAGAATCTGTGGGTAGTCGCAGAACAGGCTGTAATCCAAAATCCCCTTGAACCTTCCTTGCTATTTGAGGCAGCACACCCCTTTTCACTCCCTTAAAGATTTTAACTATGGATGTTGTCTCACAAGTGGATGCCAATTTTCCTCAAACCCATCTCAATCTCTTCTTGGTCCATGAGAATTAAATCTCATCACAGACAAAGGCAAAGTACCAGAATTGTAGGGGAAAATATAGCTATGCGTTTGACCCTTGAACAATGCAAATGTTAGGGGTGCCACTGCCCTAACAATAAAAAATCTACATATAACTTAAGTAAGTCCTCCACATCCGCAAATTCCCAACTTCAGATAGAAAATACTTTACTAAAAGAGGTGTGGGACTTTACCAATTAGTATTTGTCAGTAGGAGGCTGCTGGAGTTATGGGTTAAATGTATTCCCCCCAAAATATATGTGGAAGTCCTAACCCCCAGTACCTCAGAATATGACCTTATTTGGAAATAGAATCTTTATGGAGGTAATAGAGTTAAAATGAGGTCATTAGGATAGGTCCTAATGCAATATGACTGGTATCTTTATAAAAATAGGAAATTTGGAAACAGAAACGGATGAGCACAGAGGAAAGAGGATGACACACTGGGAGAGATGGCCACGTTACTGGCCACGGAACACCAAGAGTTGCAGGCAAACACTAGAAGCTAAAAGTGACAAGGGGAAACTACCCCCAAGAGCTATCAGAGGGGATGGCTCTGCTGACACCTTGATTGTGGGCTTTTAGAGTCCAGAACTGGGAGACAATACATTTCTGTTATTTTAAGCCACCCAGTTTTTGGTACTTTGTTATAGCAAGCTAGGAAACTAATACCAGCAGTGTATATGGGGGTCAATTTTATGGTCGATTCATTAGATGAGAGAAATTGAAATAAGATTAGATGGAGTGAAATTCATGGGTGCACTCGTCTGGGATTCAGGATTGAGCATGGTAGCTTGAGAATTTGGGAGTAGTATAATAATCCACTAAATTGTTTAATTGATGCCTAGATTTATTGGTGGTTTTATAGTTAGTTAATGAAGGTGAAATGCCAAACTTCCACTGGTTTATTGTAAAAGGAGCCTGAATACTTAGGAAAATGATGATTTTGGAATAAATTATGAGCAAATGACTCAACTACTCCCTCAGCATACTCTTCAGAAGGGCCCAGAAGATAGGCTCTTTGTCAAGATATGAAATGCGATCATGAAGGGGCTTTGGTGAGTTCTGTGGTGGCTGTTGTGGGAAGCCAGAGTTGACTGGTAGATTCCCTGATCTTAGTGATGAGACCCATAGGGGTAGAATTGGATGGGGCACAATTATCAAAGTAAGCAAAGGGAAAGAAAAATCAATAAACTATTTTGACCTGTTGGGATTTGTTTCAATGTCAAATTGACCATGAGATTCCTAAAAAAAAAAAAAAAAAAATAGATTTTACTTGGTATATAAATATAGGTGGTATGTTCATTCTCTTTTGCTACATAACACAGTATTTCAACATTTAGCAGCTTAAAACGATGCATATTATTAACTCACAATTCCTGAGAATCAGGAATTTAGGAGCAGTTTAGCTGGGTGATTCTGGTTTTAGGGTTTCTCATGAGGTTGCAGTAAATATGGCAGAGAGGGCTTCATTCATCCAAAGGCTTGACTGGGGCTGGAGAATCCACTTACATTGCTGTTGGCAGGAGGTCTCAGTTCCTTGCCACGTAGACCTCCATAGATTTGCTTGACTTTCTTTCATGACATGGTAGCTGACTCCCCCCAGGAAGAGTGATCCAGGAAAGGGATCAAGGAGGAAATCAAAAGCCCTTTTATGATCTGCTCACAGAAGTTACACAGGTGCTGTGACATTCTTTTCAGTACAAGTTGAATCACTCCAGGCAGCCCACACTCCAGAAAGAGGATTAGGCTTCACCTCTTGATGGAAGTACTTGTACACTTATTTGCTAAGCAGATTTTGTTCCTAACTTGAATTACCATAGTGGAGATTCAGATTTTGCTGTTTTGTACATATGTTTGTTCACAGAGTTTAAGCCCTTAATAGTTTTTACTATTTTTCTGTTAAACTTAAATAATACCCTACTTATTTGCTGTCAAATGATGAAAACACAAAAATGAGTCATATATTTGAAGCATTGCAAGGTAAATATCATTGTTCTTAAATTTTTCATATGATATTCATTAATTGATTTCAAATGGGAAAATATTAAGAAGTAAATTAATCTTTCCAACTCTGATTAAGGAAATAACTATCCACCTATGAGTATGGTGTTACTTAATCATATATTTAACTACTTATGTATTTCAATATAAACAAATCGGTTAGTTAAAAATATTGAGGGCCCTTTTATAGGAAACTCAGAAAAATCTGTCTTTTTATATTTTTCAAGTTTAAAAACATCCCCTCTGGTACATTCTAATTCTTTTTGTCATGGAGACTACATTGCATTTAGCAGAATCAAACCAGATGGCTGGTAACAGGAATTTATCACCAATTTTAACTAGTGCATTCCACAGAAGTCTTTCAATTTATACATGGAAATTTTATGAAGTGTTTCTTCTCCAGACCCTTATGTAAATTAGCACAGGCCCTTAGGCCCAAAGTTTCAAAAAAGTTAGGCCAGACTTCAAAAGCACCAGGCTGTGGAGAGATAAGAAGCATAAACTGAACCATAACACTAATTTATACTCATGCCTTCAACTGACATTAACTGGACTGGCTCACATTCTGGTCATTATTATGCATAGAAATAGAGAAGGTAGTGGCTGAGAGAATTAAAAATAATAATGTTTTCTGAATAACTAGTCTAAATCTTTCTTCACCTTTATTGTTATTACTTTTTCATGTAAATAGATAAATTTAGCCTCTTTAGCCAGTTCCCCAGACCCCATTCTTTGTCTTCCTTGCTACTCACTGACTTTTTGCTCTTTAGTCAAGTTTCCTTGTAGTTACCTCTGGAATTAATATTTAGTGTCCCGATAGTATGAACACACAAATGAGCTTCAGCTATTTTCAATCATTTTATTGTAGGATGCAGCTTTAGGGGGTGAGGAGTTGATCAGGTTGGAGTTTACTTCCCCCAAATTTTCTATTCATAGACTTTCTTGAAGCAAAAGATGTGAGAAAAACATTAATAATAAAATACATTTTCCCCTTTGTATTTAAAGATGTACTGTGACTGTTCCCATCATTCCTGGTTCGGAGGAATCGCAGAAAACCTGCAATCTTTTGTAGCAGGTTTTTAGAAGCTGTTTCTATGTTGTTAGAATGTTAAAAAGAGCCCTTGGTCTACAGCTGCTGATTCAATTCACTAAGCCTGATACAGCTTGGGAGGGTTTCTCATTTCTTTTTCAGAAATTAATTCAGAACATAGAAGGCTTTTGAAATGAGCATATGTCCGCGCACACATGCTAATAATGTATCAGTGAAAAGCCTCTGGTTGTAACAGAATATGACTCAGGCTAAATTAAAATAAATGTATTATCAGCACACTAGAAATCACAAAGAATCTTTCTTTAAAGTCTAAGAAACCTATACAGTGATGAGGATAACAGATTGAGAGTCAGGAACTGATGACTACTCTCTTCCACATTGATTTCAGAAAGACAGATGTTGAATGACTTCCTGTGTTTTTGCTGTGAGGCTTGAGATTCCAATTCCAGGGAGGGAGAGAATGTGATAGGCTGGTTTACAGGCACAGTGAATGACAGCTCCGTCAGAGCGCTATGCAGTTGAAAAGTGGTAATTAGGGATTAATTAATATTAAAAGAAAATAGAAGGCATGATCAGTGGGCTACTGGTCTTATTACACTACTTTTGGTCTTTGGATAACATGGTCAATTAATTAGGATTTTTTGGTGGGGGGATTCTGGTTTCCAAGGGCTCTCCAAAACATATCAAGTATTGGATCTAATCCAACCAAAATACTACTAAATCTGGCAAAGAACACTATCCTACATGGAAGGGAGTAAACTGTACTTAAGAAATACTACCATGAACAACATTTAAATTCTAAACTGATTATTGCCAATTTGAGGTAAATATATTATAAAAGAAAACTAAAAGTTGCCCTGGCCAGTTTGGCTCAGCGGTTGGAGCGTTGGCCTGTGGACCAGAGAGTCCCGGGTTCGGTTCCTGCTAGGGGCACATACCAAAAAAATAAAAATAAAAAAATAAATAAAAGTGTACCACAGCTTTTTTTATCCATTCATCTACTTATGGGCACTTGGGCTATTTCTAGATTTTAGCTATTGTAAATCAACTGTGGTACAGTTACAGAATGGAATACTATGCAGCTGTAAAAAGGAAGAATCTAAAACCCTTTGAGACAGCATGGAGGGAACTGGCGATGATTATGCTAAGCTAAATCAGGCAGTCAGAGAAAGGCAAGTATCACAAGATCTCACTTATATGTGGAATCTAATAAACAAAATAAACTGATGAATAAAATAGAACCAGAGGCATAGAAACACAAACAGACTGACAAATCTCAGAGGGAGGGAGGTTAGGGAGAGCGGAAAGAGATTAACCAAATAACTTATATGCATATATGCACTGCCCAGGGACACAGACAATAGGGTGGTGAAGGCCTGGGGTGGAGTGGGAATCGGGTGGTGGGGGGCAATGGAAGATAGAAGGGGGGGCATTTGTAATACTCTCAACAATAAAGATAAAAAAAAAGAAAAACAACTAAAAGTGGTTTTGAGGTCCTCTATTGAACAATAACATTTCCAAATATAGTGATACTTAAAATATAACATTGAAAATGCTTAAATACATGTGAAAAAATCAACTGTTTGATTCCTACAATTTTTACAGACATGGTTGCATACATTTTGAAATTTTTCATTTCAATTTGAGAATTGATACAGTAGGCAGTCATGAAAATGGTATGTCTTTCCACGGTGACTTGTATTTTTTAGTGATAAGACCTATGTAGTAGTATGCTGCTGAATTAAAAAGATGTTTTAGTTGTATAGATAACAAGATGTCTATAAAGAATCTTCTTAAATGCTCTGATAAACATACTAATAATAACAATAATTACTAAATTATATTTAATGTTGGATATATGTCAAAAAATTAAAAGTACAGTGTTTTCTCATTTAATCTTCACTGAAATCAGATGAAATTGATTAGGGTTTCTCAACCTCTGCACTGTTGACTTTTTGGACCAAATGATTCTTTGTTAGGTGTGGGGGTGGGGACTCTGGTGCACTGAGATGTTTAACAAGGTGCCTGGCCTCTCTCCACGAGATCCCACAGATGCTGATAGCACCCCTCCCCTGTATTGTGACAACAACAAAATGTGTCCTGGACATTGCCAAATGTGCCAGTTGAGAATCACTGAAATAGATACTACTACAGTTTGCCCTCAGAAAAATTGCTGGTCAAGAAAAGATCACTTCATTAACTTCACTGCAGCAAGAGAGAATACCACTTTCATAATAGTATCTCAACAGGTAGAAGAAGTTAGGTAAAATTCATTTTTAGAGTTTTCTTGCTTAGATTAAAAAAATTACAATGAGTCTTTATTTTATTTTTTTAACTCATCTTTATTGTTGAATGTATTACAGATGTCCCCCCTTTTTTTCCTCATTGACCCTCTCCTCCCCAATCCTGCCCCCCTCCTGCCTTCCCTACACTATTGTCAGTGTCCATTGATTATGCATATATGCATAGAAGTTCTTTGGTTTATCTCTTCCCACCCTCCCTTCCCCCTTCCTTTTGAGGTTCATCAGTCTAACAACTAATTTGTACTTCTTAATTCCTTCATCTTTTTCACCTAGCACCCCAGCCCCTACCCAGCTGGCAAGCAACAAAAGATTCTCTGTATCTATGAGTCTGTTTCTGTTCTGCTTGCTCATTTTGTTTGTAGATTTAATTGTTGATAGATATGTATTCATTGCCATTTTATTGCTCATATTTTTGTTCTTCTCCTTTAAGAAGACTCTTCAACATTTCATATAATATTGGTTTGGTGGTGATGAACTCCTTTAGCTTGTTCTTGTCTGGGAAACTCTTGATATGTCCATCGATTCTGAATGATAGCTTTGCAGGATAGAATAATCTTGGTTGTATGTCATTGCTTTTCATTACCTTGAATATCTCTTAGCATCTCTTTCTGGCCTGCAAAGTTTCTCTAGGGAAGTCAGCTGACAGTCTTATGGGAGCTCCTTTGTAGGTAACTAACTACTTTTCTCTTGCTGCTTTTAAGATTCTCTCTTTGTATTTCACCTTTGGCATTTTGATGATGATGTGTCTTGGTGTGGACCTCTTTGGGTTCATCTTGTTCAGGAAACAGTAATGACACTTAGGGAAGTTAAGAAAACTTCCCTAACTTGGTGAAGGAAACAATGAGTCTTTAAAGTAGGGAAATGATTAGGACTGGATGGAGGCCACATAAAATAGTTTAAGATTGGATGACACAAGAAGGAAAGGTTGAGATGAGTCTTAGGGAGGAAATTGTTTTATTAAAAAGAGAGCCACTTCCTGAAATAAGCAAACTGTTTGCCTAGTTATATTAATTTTCAATTATTTCCTAATGTAAAAAGCAAATGTGCAGTATTCAGTCATGTCTTTTCATGGTTGTTGTATTACTTAACCATAAGGAGAGAGTTCATGAATCCCAGAAGGTGAGCATGTTGTCACTAAAGTCAATGGCATTTATGTGATGGAAGTTTGTACCTATGAAATTTGTGTAGGTCTCACCTCACAGCTATAACTTCTCTAAATCTTTCTCGTTTCTTTTACTATTTTGGGTCTTTTAGATCATATTCAGGGTCTTCCTAATCTATCTATATCTATATCTATATCTATATCTATATCTATATCTATATCTATATCTATATCTGTATCTGTATCTGTATCTGTATCTGTATCTGTATCTATATCTACATCTATATCTATATCATCTATATCTAAAAATCCTGAGTTATGTCTAGCTCTCCCTTTCACTATCACCTATTTTGAATAAGAAAATATGTGTTCATCCTCTCTAATTTTTATTGAAATAATTCCCAATCTGCTATCTGGTTCTCTTTATCTTTGTCAACCTGACTCATATCTAAGCCACCAACATCTTTTGCACAGATCACTAAAATAAATTTCTATTTGGTTTCTTTATTGCTCTTACTTCTCTACCACCTTTGCCCCTACCCTTCCCCTAAACCACCCAGCACTTCACTCTAAGGAATACCTTATTTTTTCTGTTTCCAGAGAGGACTTTTCAGATTACAAATCTGGTTCTGGCTCTGCCTGTCTCCTCTGGTTTATCTAAAAGTATCTCTCTGTACCCTATGCTAGCATTACTTGAAATGGCATTCTTTCTTTTAATCAAGTTCATAGCGCTTTCTTCTGTAATAGAGTTTTTTTTTTTCTATTACTTTCTGTGATTGTTTGAATACTAGTCTCTCAAATATATCTACATTCTACTCTCCAGAATCTGTGAATCTTACATTACATGACAAAAGAGATTTTGTAAATAGGATTAAACTGCAGATCATGAAATGAGGAGGTCATCCTTCATTGTCCCTGTAAGTATGATGCACTAGCAATGGTCTGTCCAAGAGGGACAAAGGAGGAGTCAGAGTGACCGGGAAAGGCGATGTGAGGACAGAAGGAGAGATGGGAGTGCTTGACTTTGTCTTCTCATTTTATGGTAATAAGAAGCCAACAATAGGTACACTTGGACTCATTTCACAATTAGTGTTTCAGTATTTCATCTTATTTGGAAATAATCTAAATATTCAATAATTTTCTTCATTTAATTTAAAACTCTAAAGGTTCAAGTTACCAAATATATTTTGAAGTTATTTCTAAATATACATACCATTGCACACAGTTATAGCTAAAAAGTTTCACCTAGCCCAGCTGGTGTGGCTCAGTAGATTGAGCATTGTCCCATGGACTGAGAGGTCCCAGTTCGAATCCCAGTCAGGGCACATGCCTGGGGTTTCGGGCTCGAACCCCAGTGAGGGGTGTGCAGGGGACCGCTAATCAATGTTTCTATCTCTCCCTTCCTCTCTCTCTGTAAAAAATCAATGAGAAAAAAACAACATAAAATAAAAGTTTAAAAATGTTTCACCTAAAAACCTTTTATTCTACTTACATCTATTTAACTGATTAGTTCTTAACAATTATGTTTATATACCCATGAAAACTTTATGAGACATCAAAATCAATTATTATTCTAAACTATTTTCCTCCTGACAAATTGTGTAACAGAGATAATATGAACTTCTTTTAATAAACCCATATAAAATAAAACTATCTTTTAAATGTTGATAGATTTAAAAACAAAAAACAAAAACATGCATTTTAAAATTAAACCAACAACTTAGATTAGTTTTAATACTAAATAGTTTTCCAGAACCTGAAAAAATATTTGGGTTAGTTTTCATTATATTTCTTAATTTATATAAGTGCTTGATTCCTTTAAGCTAATTAAACAGAACTCTTACAAAATAATTTTAATAATATCCCTGGAAAGGAAAAAATATCATAGTTCTTCAACACATGTGGATACACATACAAATATATAGACAGATGCAACCAGAGACCTAATAGTTTTGTTTTAAAATTTCAGCCATGAGCCCGGCCAGTGTGGTTCAGTGGTTGAGCACTGACCCATGCACCAGATGGTCGCAGTTGGATTCCCAGGTTGTGGGCCAGATCCCCAGTGTGGGGCATGCAGGAGGCGGCCAATCGATGTTCTCTCTCATTGATGTGTCTATCTCTCTCTCTTCCTCTCCCTTTCTCTCTCTCTAAAAGCAATAAAGAAAAAAATAATTTAATAAATAAAATTTCAGCCATGAGACAGGTACAATAATGCAAAACTCACTGGTTTACAAATAACAGTTGGAATAAGTTAAGTTTATCTCCTCTGATGGCTAAGCCTTTTACTGTGTGTGGAGAAGCTTTAAGATTTGTATTTCTTTTTGACAAATAAGCGGCAGGTTATATTCAGGCAAGGGAACCTTTCCAGCAATTTGTATTTTCCTATTGTACTTTGGATATCAACTTCCAATTTTGCCAAATGTTTTATCATAGAGTTTTTAAATCCTTTTAAAATATCTTCTCAGGTTTCAGCCAGGACAAACAGTAAATATTTCTGACAGTATAAAACAGTTTCATGGCCTCAAGGGGATACAATGTTTACAATCTTCCTAAGTTGCTGAGTCACTCTCAAAGATAGCAAAAAAGAAAAGAAAGACAAAAGGAAAGATAAGCCCATAGAAGTTTGGGAGGACCCTGGACACAAATGGAGTTCAACCCACACTTCTGTCCAGTCGTATCTAGTGCAGATGGGGTGTAACATACTTATCTTTCAGGCCATATTTCAGAGCCTCCAACCTGGCAGATACCAAGCTAAGTTCCCAGGACAAAAAAAAAAAAAAAACAAGCTTAGAAAAATGTTGGATTCTTGTAGATTTTTATAGGTTCTGAGTCTGAGGTTTAGACATAAAATAAGTAGGGGTGCTGAAAAGTAGTGTGGCAACTCTTTGGATTTTAAAAAGGGGAGATTTGCCTTGGATGTGTAGTTTAATTTCTGTAAATTTAGGAGAAACTCGAAAGCAGTTTCTGAAGGTCATACACAAAGAAGGCACTTCCTAAATTTTATGAAATAAAAAATTAGTGCTTTTTTCAGAAAACTTTATAAAAATGTGCTTTTTCAGAAAGTATATACTCTTAAAAAAGTAGCTGTAAATAAAATATTTTCTAATAAATATTTCTTGGTTTAAGGAATCCTATGGAATTCTTTGAAGAGTGAATAGGCATGCCTTCTCTATTTTGCAAATGCTATCGCTGTTTTTGGCGGCTTTCTTTAAAAATAGTGTAAGCTTAAAACAAACATAAACTATAAATAAGAGCAGGAAGGTTCAGAGCATTTACTTATAAAAAAGTGTTTATTTTCAATGGTATTATTTTGTAAATAATACCATTTCTTATAATGCATTTAAACTTATGTGCTTGATTTTAAAAACCTAATTTATACAATTTACAAAAAGCACATTTTATGTACAAAGACTAAACATTTTAGTATTATTTGTTCATTTTTAACAGATATTTTTACCTGTTAATATGAATGTTTTCACCATTCACTGACGTTAAATTTCATCATAACCTTTAATGGATTGATTATGGCAAAGAAAAATCTCAGATTATTATCTTATATAATATTGAGGGGGAGTAGGTAGGACTATCTTTTATTTTTTGAATTACAATATTGGATATATTACAGAAACACCAAAATAGCCCAATAATGGCACTTATAGGGTTCATGAAAGTTTAATAACTATGGTTCATGCACTTTCAATTTTCAATTTTTCTCTGAAAGATTGAGGTCTGCTCAATGGTGTGTATTGAATTGAATCTTTTCTCTATTTGCTATCAAGTATATCTAATTTTTATTTTCAAAAGATGCTTCTTGGCTAGATGATCATTAAACATAAGTTTATGTAAAGAAATCTATTTGAAAATTTAAAATGAGTGTTCTTGTGTTATAAAAAAATAATGGCTAATTTTCTAGTATGGACAAATGGAGTCCTCTTTTTCTTCTAAGTGTTCATTTTTCTGGTTTGCCTTTCAAGGCAGTTCAACTTTATAATTTGTTAATAAGGATGTTGACAGTATAGTTACATTATGGTATTTATTAATTCCAGAGGAAAGACTAACATCTAATACATGAATGGTCCCATCTTCAGAGTTTGTCATTAATATCTGTATTTTATTTTTAAGGTATCATCAAAATCAGAAAGTGTGATCACATTACGCTATTTCCTATCTTTCAAAATGACTTCTGCAAAATATGGCTATTAGTAAATTACAGCAGCTGGGCCAGCATTACTTCAGCAGAAGAGCAGAATTTGATTTTTATATTATTTATGTTATACAATTGAAGCTCATTCCTTTAACTCAATCCTATTATTCTTTTAAAATACTTTGATATGAAGATACACAATGTATTTTTTTATCCTCACCCAATGACATTTTTGCATTTATCTTCAGATAGAGTGGGAGGGAGAGAGGGAGGAAGAGAGAGAGAGAAACATTGATGTGAGAAAGACACATGGACTGGTTGCCACCCATACAACCCCAACCGGGCCGGGGAAAAATTGCAACAGAGGTACTGTGCCCCTAGCGGGAACCGAACCCAGGACTCTCTGGTCCGCAGGCTGACATTCTAACCACTGAGCCAAACCGGCCAGGGCCACACTGTATTATTTGGATGATATCAACCTAAGAACTACTGATTCCAGAGTAGACCACTGTTCTTTGTGATTGTACCATATTATTTATGTTATTGGATTTTATGTCATGTAATTTTGGCAGGCATTTATACATTCTTAAGTGTATTATCTTCTCATAGAGTAAAATAACTCTTAAGCTGTTTTAATGTTTTGAAGACAATACCACAGGCCCAAAATAGAGTTGCTTATGCTAAGCTTCAGGTCATAAAACCAGCACATCTTAACTGCAGTTTTGATTCTCCTGGAAATGGAAGAATCAGTCGATTAGGAATCACCTGATTAGCACTAGTTAGGTAATCGGCCTGATATCCACCTGCCATCATCAAAAGGAAAGTCACCTTGCAACAACCAATCTGCTTTTTTGTCTTGTACTTCTTTGCTCCTTCTCCCTTTTGCCAATCAAAACTCTTGTCTTGTTTCACTCTTTGCAGCTCCTTTCTATCTGCTAGAGTGGACGTTGGCTGATTTATCTTATTGGCTAAATAAAGTCCATAAGATTGTTAACATTTACTCAGTTGAATTTTGCTTTTTAACAAATGGAAGACAGATAAGTGTGAGAAAGGATTATGGTAGATATTTATAGCATTGTTTCTTATTTGGGTGTTGCTTGGTCTTTCATAAATGTAATTTAGGCACCTTGTGAAGCCTTTGAATCTCTGCAGAATTTTATGTGCATGTGTATTTTTTCTGGAGAAAGAATCCATAATCACCCAAAATGTAAAAAGCAGTGTTATCTAAGTTAGTGATACCTAAAGTCAAAGAGAAAATAAGGAAATTAGGCAAGGGTAGAAATAATGTAAAAAATATTTTGATTTAGACAGATAGTAGAAAAGCCTTAGTTTTATTTATATATTTATCCTCACCCGAGGACATTTTTGCATTTATCTTCAGACAGAGAGGGAGGGAGAGAGAGAGGAAGAGAGAGCCAGAAACATCAATGTGAGAGAGACACATCGACTGGCTGCCACCCACACAACCCCAACGGGGCCAGGGACAAACTGCAACCGAGGTGCGTGCCCTTAGCGGGAACCGAACCCAGGTCTCTCTTGTCCGCAGGCCAACACTCTAACCGCTGAGCCAAACTGGCCAGGGCAAGCTTTAGTTTTATTTAATCTGCTAAATCATGTAAGAGACATGTTGATGTCGAAGAAATTGATCAGAAGGATCTGCAAAAATCTTTCTCTGCTTCACATCTTGCCATTACTCCTGTTTATTCTTTGCACAGCAGCTGGAGGGAATTTATGGAACCCTCAACCAGATTATAACCCTCCCTTCGTTAAAACCCTTCAGTTGCTTCCCATTCCTATTAGAATAAAATCTAAATCCTATGCATGGTTTGCAAATCTGTGTGTGACTCCTGCCCATTTCCTTAGTTTCATCTTGTCCAGATCTCCTGCCGTTCTTTTTGCTTCAGTCCCAGGAGCCCTTGTCCATTTCTGAAGCCTGTTCTCATTGGCAGTCTCCACATCACCCATTTCCTCTGCCTGAAGTGCTCGTGGTTTACTCTCTCAGCCTTCAGGTCTCTCTTTGAATGGCATCTCCTAGAAGAGGCTTTTCTTGACTACCAAGTGAAAGTTGTCGTCCTGGTCTTCTCTTTTACTTCATCTTAAGTCATTTTCTTCCTAGCACTTACTAGAGGTCACAGATAGCTTATGTCTTTGTTTGTTTGCTCACTGTCGGCTTGTGGACACTTGAATGTGAACTTCATGAGACCAGGAGTTTCATTCACCATCTTCAGTGCTTGGAACTATGCCTGGAATTTGGGAGAAATTCAGTAAGTATCTGTAAAGTGAATAATTTATTATAATATAATAAAGGATTATATTTATCTCCAATTGGAATAGTTGCAGAAAACTGTGCTAAATTGTAGGTGGTTTAAGTACCAGTTTCCAGTGCCTGGGTGGTGTGGTTCAGTGGTTGAGTGTCAACCCATGCATTAAGAAGTCGCTGGTTCGATTCCCGGTCAGGACACATGCCCAGGTTGTGGGCCTGATCCCCAGTGGGGGGCATGCAGGAGGTGGCCAAATGATGTACTCTTTCATTGATGTTTCCATCTCTCTCTCCCTCTCCCTTCCTCTGTCTCCATAATATATCAATAAAGAAAAAAAAATGTTTTTTAAATAAGTACCAGTTTACAATTTTTATTCTTTCATTTATCAAACTTTTATTGAGTACTCTTGTTTTTGGTGCTGAGTATATAACACTTAAAAAAAAAAAACAAAAAAATTATTGCTGTCAAGAAATGAATGCTCTAATAATATCTGATGCACATATTTCTCTTTAAGCAAACCTCGTTTTCAGTTCCAGTAATAGTGAATTTTAATTAATCAATCTTTCATGAAAAAACAAAAAACAAAAAATCTTTAAAACATGGAAGAAATAATAATTTAATAAAAACATCAAAGACCTAATAAGACAGAGAAAGTTCAGGGAAAAGTAAAATTATAGGGAGATGAACATGACATTCGAGGCTGCTTTTGCCTTGGAAGAGTTTGCTGACCTATAAAACGTATCATGGGATTTCGGCACCGTTTTGCAAGATTCACAGGGCTAAGGAAACAAAAGATGGAGTCCTTCTTGGAGTCCGAGCACCATGAAGAGTAGGGGAGATGCCTAATTATTCCTGTTTTGGCTGAGACCTGGGACATGTAGAACAATCACAGAAACTGCAGCACAGCCTGGCTTTGTGTTTCCTGGGTGGGTCCAGAATATTTCAAGATCTGTTCTTGGATTACTATTATCCCAGGTTCTTAGTGCTTCCAGGAGACAGTCAGAAAAATATTCTTTGGAGAAAATAACTCCATGCTAGAACTCAAATTGTGTGTGTGTGTGCCTCCCAGCACATAGTTATTAAAATAAACTGTAAAACAATTATGTCAGTAGGTTCAAGGTAGATAAAAGGCAATCTAAAAAATTTTAACAGAGAACTGGAATCCATAAGTGACATGGCAGATCTAAAAAAAATGTCAGCTAGAAATTCTAGAAATAAAAATTAAAATGGAAGACTTCCGGTCAAGATGGCAGCGTAGGTAAATGCGGTATCGCGTCCTCCCACAACCACATCAAAGTTACAACTACACTACAGAACAACCATCATTCAAAACTGCCTGAAATCAAGCTGAATGAAAGTCCTACAACTACGAAATTAAAGAAGAAGCCGCATGGAGACTGGTAGGAGGGGCGGAGGCGCGACGGGCTGGTCCCACACTGGCAGCTCCTCTTAAAGGGCCCGCGCACGGACTTACTCGAACTCGCTCCTTCCAGGCTCCAGCGTGGGGGAGGCAGCTTGAAAGGCACCAGAGTCATATGGGGAAGAACTGAGTTGTTTGGCATTGGAGCAAGGGCTGGAGAGGCAGCTTTCTCCTGGACAGACATGCTATCAGAGGCCTTTGTTCCTTTGGTGAGCCCTTCCCTAGGCTGGCAGACACCGCCATATCTGGGACTCCAGCAACCTGGCTCACACTGTTTGCCTCGCCCTGGTGATTCCCTGAGGCCCTGCCCCACCCAACTTACAGGCCCACCCAAGCTGTTGCCAGTTGCTTGACCATAAGATTGGCCTGTCTTGGATCCTGCTTCAGCTTTTCCTAAATTCTTTCAAACAAGCAGCATCTGGTCTCAGCTAGCCCCATACCTCTCGCTAAGTAATACATAGAAACAAACACAGAGAGGCAGCCAAAATGAGGAGACAAAGAAACAGGTCCTAAATGAAAAAATAGAACAAAACTCTAGGAAAAGGACTAAGCCAAATGGAGATAAGCAACCTAACAGATGCTGAGTTCAAAACACTGCTTATAAGGATGCTCAATGGACTTAGTGAGAACCTCAGTGAACTTAGTGAGAACCTCAGTGAATTTAGTGAGGGCCTCAAGAGCATAAAAAAGGACCAGTCAGAAATGAAGGAGACACTAACTGAAATAAAGAATAATTTACACAGATTCAATAGTAGAGTAGGTAAAGCCAAGAAGCAAACCATCGATTTAGAATATAAGGAAGATAAAACACCCAATCAGAACAGCAAAAAGAAAAAAGAATCCAAAGAAATGAGGATAGTGTAAGGAGCCTCTGGGACAACTTCAAGCATGCCAACATTCGCATCTTGGGGGTGCCAGAAGGAGAAGAGAGAGAACAAGAAATCAAAAACCTATTTGAAACAATAATGGCAGAAAACTTCCCTAACTTGGTGAAGGAAACAGACATACAAGTCCAGGAAGCACAGAGAGTCCCAAACAAGATGAACCCCAAGAGGTCCACACCAAGACATATCATCATCAAAATGCAAAAGGTTCAAGACAAAGAGAGAATCTTAAAAGCAGCAAGAGAAAAGCAGTTAGTTACCTACAAGGAAGTTCCCATAAGACTGTCAGCTGATTTCTCAAAAGAAACTTAGCAGGCCAGAAGGGAATGGCAAGAAATATTCAGAGTGATGAAAAGCAAGAACCTACAGCCAAGATTACTCTATCCTGCAAAGCTGTCATTTAGAATCGATGGCCATATCAAGAGTTTCCCAGACAAGGAAAAGCTAAAGGAGTTCATCACCACCAAACCATTATTATATGAAATGTTGTAGGATCTTCTTGAAGAAAAAGATAAAAAATATGAACAAACAAAATGGCAGTGAATACATATCTATCGACAATTGAATCTACAAACAAAATGAGCAAGCAGAACAGAAACATTCTCATAGATACAGAGAAATTTTGTTGGTTGCCAGATGAGAGGGGGGTTGGGGGAATGAGTGGAAAAAGTGAAGGGATTAAGAAGTACCAATTGGTTGTTAGACTGACAAACCTCAAAGGGAAGGGGATTGGGGGGTGGGAAGAAATAAACCAAAGAACTTATATACATATATGCATAACCAATGGACACAGACAACAGTGTGGGGAAAGGCAGGAGGGGGACAGGAATGGGGAGGAGGGGGGTAATGGGGGAAAAATGAGGAACATCTGTAATACATTCAACAATAAAGTTAAGTTTAAAAAAAAATTAAAATGACTTTTATTAGGAATCAATAGGATGGGCTTCCCGGAGAGGGGTATATAACTCCAATTTTAGTAGGTAACTCCACTGTTTCCCAAGGTGTTGGTACCCAAGTACACTAAGAGCAATATGCCTAGGTTTATATTCACAAACAAGTGTGCACATATGTACTAGGAGACACATCAAGGATGGTTATAGTAATGTCACTTGTAATAGCTTAAAACTGTAAAAATTGCAATTGTTAATTAAGGAAAGATAATTAACTGTGGCATCATTATTATGATAGAATATTAGATAACAATGACAGGGCACAAACTATAGCATAAACAACATAAATGACTCTCCAAGCACACATTTTAGTGGAAGATACTAGACATAAAAACATTCATAGAACCCGGCCGATGTGGCTCAGTGGATTGAGATTCTCCCCAAGGACTGAGAGGTCCTGGTTCAATTCCCAGTCAGGGCACATGCCGGGTTTCAGGCTCAGTTCCCAGTAGGGGGCGTGCAGGAGGCAGCCAATCGATGTTTCTCTCTCACATAGATATGTCTATCTCTCTCTCCCTTCCTCTCTCTCTAAAAATAAATAAATAAATAAATAATAATAATAATAATAATAATAATAATAATAATTCATAGACTATGATAAAAAATCAGGAAGAACTTAAATGGTATATTTAGGAATGTATAGTTATTGAAAACCCATGATGAAAACTTTACCATAAATGTTAGTGTAATGGTTAAATGTAAGTAAAGGAAGGATGTTGTGATTTTAAAGATACTTGCAAGGGTATTCTGGGGTAGCTACCATATTCTATTTCTTTCTTTTTTTTTTATCCTCACCCGAGGACATTTTTGCATTTATCTTCAGATAGAGTGGGAGGGAGAGAGGGAGAAGAGAGAGAGAGAAACATCGAGGTGAGAGAGACACATCAACTGGTTGCCACCCACACAACCCCAACCAGGGCCAGGGACAAACTGCAATGGAGGTACGTGCCCTTAGCGGGAACCGAACCCGAGCCTCTCTGGTCCGCGGGCTGACACTCTAACCATTGAGCAAAACGTCCATGGCTATACTATATTTCTTGACATGAATTGAGCTTATAGAAATTTTCATCTTCAATAACTTTTAATTTATATATTTATATTTTATATTATTTATTCTTTGTCTTAGATATTTCAAAGCTAAAACTTCCTAATTCTGAACACTGAATAAATATTTAATATAATATTATACAGGGTTAAGCAAAAGTAGGTTTATAGTTGTTTGTATGAAAAATAATACAAATATAAACTCTGTTTCACGTACTCATGACTGTAAACCTACTTTTACCAACCCCTGTACTATAAGGTAGTATATTTACTAACACAATATGCATCACTATCCATAGATATATACTTGGGGGGAAAGCATAATTTTTTTCTACATATTATTCCTTAAAATATTTGAAGATTTTTATGATGTTCTAGTGAACATCTTCTTTTCTTCGATCATTAAAAAAAGTTTCTCATAAAGTGCCGTATTATTCTTATCACCCAACTCCAAGTTTTTATATTAGCTGTTGTAACAGTGACCCTAAAATACCATTACCACTTTGTGATGTCTAGCATTACAGAACAGATTCCCCCCCAAAATATTAGAGACCAAATTTCTCCTGTTTCATGGCTTACTTCTCTTCTCAGTTGTAGTCTTTGACTGCTGGGAGAGTGATTTCTATTCTAGTCAGCAGAAAGAGGAAAAGAGGAAGTCCAGATTCCAGTTTACTTTCAAGAATTTCTATAAGGAAATAATCATTAGATTTGATAATTCTATCTATTGTTCATTGAGAAATGAGTATGGGTCAAGTGCTAGTCTCTGCACTTTATAATGTGTGTTTTAGGAAGTGCCCAAAATAAAACTCTTTTTATCAGGATTTTCATCACTGGATAACTCACCAAATTGCTCCCTAATAAAGGTTGGCATTTGTTAAGCTTGAACAGGTTTACAGGCCTTCCAAGAGACCAATAGAGAAAGTAGGGGAAGCCATGGGATACATAAACTTGTGTCTATAACAGACAGGTAGATAGACAGATGTATTAACTCATTTACGGTAACATCAAATTGTCAGATCAAAGAGATATGTCTGTAAATGAAAAGCTTTAATGTTATTGTCTATGCTTTGGGGGGAAAATATAATAAGGTGGATTTCAACCTTATATCAACCACATTCAAACATAACTAAAATTCAAAATAGAACATGTATGTTTAATTTTGGATGTTTAGTTTTATTTACACATGCACACAATTTTGTATAAATATGGTTCGGAAAGGTTTTACTAAGAGCAACACACAGAAATTATATAGAAAAAATAATATGGACATATATGACAACTAGTCTGATGAAAAGCAGCACACATAGGATTAGAGGAGGACTTATAAACTCTGAAAAATAATGTAAAACACATGAACAATATTCCTATGTAAAATATTTCAGAAGTCCCTCTGAGTTGTGGAAAAATTAAACCTAGCGGTGTAGGAACTATCTGTCATAGGTGACTTTAATTTTTCTATAGTAGTAGAGAGTTGACAAAGTGTTCTTAACATTACATGCACACACATACTTCTTTTTGTCTTATTAGCAGGGTGATTGTTTTAATTACAGTTTAATGGATAAAATTCCATTTCTTATAATAAGTATATGTTATAGCCTAGTAAACATATATAGCTTTCTATAACAAACATAACTTATAAGTCTCTTTATTAAGATTAAAGTCTTAAAAGATTTAGCAAACAAATAGAACATTATTTTATTTGAGGATGATTAGTTAGGGTCCACTAGCTAATGTAACAATATATTCATATACATGATTATTTTAAAACAATGGAATTTGATCTCATCTGAGAAACAGTTCAGTGTTCGAACTCTTGGTCTGTGTGTGGCTTTTCACCAGGCGATGATTATTCAGGCACCAAGACTTGTTCCAGTTTGCAGCTTTGTAATCTTATGGGGATGGAGATTTGTGATGGGTAGATGGCTGTGTCTAACACAGATGATACCATTAAAGAGAGGACTTGTAATCATGATCTGTGTGTGTATTAAGTATATGTATCGCAAGACTATTGTATTCTAAGTTTTTCATTAATATGGTTCAAACATATTTGTATATCTAACTTCATAATTTTAATTAGCTGAAAGATAAAGCAAAACCAGATTCAGAATAGGAGTGACAGGATATAAGTATACTGACTCCAACTAAATTCATTTCATTGTTATGTTACCCACAAAAGTGCTACTAATTTTTCTGTAGGCAAGTGGGGAAGGATGACTTTGAATAAATCTTCATTGTCTTGCAAAGATAATTCCAGTGACCCTCTCAGTTATGCAAGTGTGAAAATAGTAGGCATCTGTTGCCCTGGATAAATACATCCCTTGCTCTCTGGAGCCCACTCAGAGTTGACATTTCTCTTATCTAGAGAGATCTGGAAAAGAGTACAGTATAGACTGACTTATATTTGGATAGTTGTTTTGTCTATTGGTTAAGCACATACATGGTTTCCGGAGTTAGTGAGTTTGGTTACATTCTTGGTTCCATCTCATATGTCTATGTGAGCTAAAATCGGTTTTAAACTTGGCACCTATCATGGGGCACTGAGTAGGGAGGGACCTAGATGAGCTGCCATAGATGACTGTGTCTGTAGATCTGAGGTGACCATATGGTACCACATGTCAGAAGAAGGAAGATCACCAGCACTAATGATAACAATGGACTCCAATTTACTCTCTCAGCTTGCTGTTTATAAACAGGTTTAATTTCCATCGTATCTAGTAAGCCTCTTAAGATTATATGGCCAAGATTTCAAAGAGGACTTGTGAGACTTTTAACTAGTAAGCTAGGTAAACACAAACAGTACTACATATAACACATATAAATCAGGGTTATACTATGCTTAGTAAATGGCTCATTAATTATGTATTACATCATACAAATTCCAAAATTGTTTTTGAAACAGCTGCTCAGCGAAAAGGATAATATGAATAACATTACATTAGAGAGTGAAGTGTGGGGGGTAAAATGATATTGAACCATTTTACTCTGAGTAGTGGTATTTATAGGAATGTATATTAAATAACGTTTTGCAAAGGGTAATAGTAGACTCCTAGAATATCCTTTCCAAACTTTGAGCACTATATAAGCATTTAGTAACTAAATGTCCAAACACAGGAAAAGAAAAAAACAATGAGGAAATATACAATAACAGATAAATCAAGATGACAGAAATAAGACAAACTTTTTTTAAAAAAGGTACTCCTTTTATTAGAAAGGAGAAATGGTAAGAACAAAGAGAAAAACAAATGTAAAATATTCATACAAATATTCAGTTAAAGAAATTAGAGTAAGACAAAATATTTAAAAGGAAACAGATAGAGTGATGGAGGTAGAAATAAATAAATTAAAAAATTATTATAGCCCGACTGGTGTGGCTCAGTGATTGAACATTGACCCATGCACCAAGAGGACGCTCGTTCCATTCCCGGTCAGGGCACATGCCCAGGTTGTGGGCCCAATCCCCAGAGGGGGGCATGCAGGAGGCGGCCAATTGAGTTCTCTCTCATCGATGTTTCTCTCTCTCTCTTCCCCTCCCTTCCTTGCTCTCTAAAAATTAATAAAGAAAAAATATTTTAAAAATTATTATAGCATTAATTTGGCAAGTAACTTCAAGGAGTGATATATTAATTATTTTAACATAGCCAAATTACTGTTGAGATTTATTTAAGGAATTTGAAAAAACACATAAGTCATGAAGTAAACAATACCATAATTATGAATAAGGTTAAAAATACTGAACTATGTGTCAGTGCATATAGTTATATGTTCTATAGGTACAATGATTATCAATACAGACATAGGTCTTACACTTGTGGAATTCAGAATTTCTTAGATGAACAAGACAATAAAAATGGAAAATACTAATTACACTTATTGCAAATTGTGTCAAGCACACTAGAGAAAACAAATAGGATCCTTTTATAAAGAATAATAGGCTGCATCAGATTTGCATAGGTGAAAAATGCAGGTCTACCTGGGACAATGATATTTATGCTGATACCCAAAACAATGAAGAGGGAAGGAGTAGGGTAGCAGGCAAAGGAAACAGGAGTAAAGGCCCTGAAATGGGCAAGAACTTGGGAATGTTTGGAAAACATCAAGGTCAATGTGGCAGAAGGGGCCATGTTTACTTCTTTCATAAATTTGATGAGATTCAAGATTATCCTTAGAATATTATTTTTATAGATCCTAATACTAATATATTTTATGTATATTAAATGATAGAATACTGTTAGAAATTACTTGTGATCAAGATATGCTTTTGGGAGTTTGTTTTACATGTGAACTTCATCTATCATGTGTGTTTCAGCAATAAAAAAGAGAAAAAGTAAAAAAATTCCTTTCTAATCATTTCTTTGTCTTTCTGCTAATACTTTTAAACAGTGAATTCTAACTTTTTGTCTTGGGACTCTTTTACATTCAGAAATTTTACTGGGCATACAGTCTCCACAATAGTTCTTTCTATGTCAAGACTGTTTTTCTACAGAGAATGCAGTTTTATCTCTATCTGGACATTTTATCTTCCCCCTAGTTTTTCTAATATGTATTCTATTTTCTTACTAGAATCCCCTGTATAGAAAATCAAAGTTGATTATTTTATACCTCCACATAACCTGCTATTTACTTTCCACTTACCATGATACTCAACTGCGAGGAAAAATGAAGTCCTAATCTAAATTTCAGTTTACAATATATAAAATTATAGTCACTTGGAAGGGATACTGAGGCTATTCTGTCTCTGGTGAGTTGTTGCCAAGTAAATCAGCAGAATTGGTATCACAATTTTTATGAGTCTCAGAAGGCTTTCCATTACATCTTTGATACATACATCAGCAAAACCGTATTTGCAACAGATGGATGTCACGTATACGCATGGCTGGCTTTGTACTTCCGAACAAAGAGTCACTGACTACTAGTGACACTGGGGATTGATGATCGAATTTCAACAATGAGCTCTTCTCTTTGAACTTATTTATGGCTTTATTGGACACTTTGTGGTGCTTTTTCATGTGATTCAGAGTTACTCTTCCCGGAATGAGTACAGGCATTCCTCGTTTTATTGCGCTTCCCTTTATCACGCTTCACAGAGAGTGCATTTCCATCAACATCAAGGCAGACACTCCACCAGCAAAAATATTACGACTGGCTGAAGATTCAGATAATGGCTAGCATTTTTTAGCAATAAATAATTTTTAAATTAAGGTATACACATTGCTGTCTTAGACATAATTTTATTGCTCACTTAATAGACTACAGTAGAGAATAAACATAACTTTATATGCATTGGGAAATAAAAGAATTCACGTGATTCCCTTTATTGTGATATTTGCTTTATTGCAGTAGTCTGGGATCAAGCTGGCAATATCTCCAATGTATGCCTGTATTAAACCCATGGTCCTATTTCAGGGGCTTAGGATTTCTTTGTTTGTTTTCTCATGTAGGCTAAAATTCTGTTACCCACATTTTTCTGGTTTCATTTCTGGATGTCTTGCATTGTCCTTGACCACTACATCCTAAAGCTGTATTCCCAGAGTCATTTCCCCATTTCTAGCAGGGAGACAACCTTGTAATTACAGTACATGCAAGTATTGGCTATTTTAAAGAGGAAGGTAAGCATTTTCACAACTGAAAGTTTGTAACTGGGTCCGGCCCGTGTGGCTCAGTGGTTGAGCATTGACCCATGCACCAAAAAATTGCCCGTCAGGGCACATGCCCAGGTTGTGGGTCCAATCCCCAGTGGGGGGCATGCAGGAGGCAGCCAATCGATGTTCTCTCTCATTGATGTTTCTATCTCTCTCTCCCTCTTGCTTCCTCTCTCTCTAAATTCAATAAAGGGAAAAAAAAAAAGTTTGTAACTGGGATCTAGTCCTGGTTCTACTAGTAATTGTAGTATCTCTTGCAAGACATTTAACTGTTCTGTGTATATACAAGTATAATCTCAAAGTAGATGATTTTTAAATCCTTTCAGTTCTAAAATTATGATTCAACATGAGAAATCAAAGTATGAGCATGAAATAAATTTTAAATTGTACAATTTTATATCTGTATTTCATTTTAAGTTGACTAAAATCCTTTTTGGAAATAGGTGGAATATAATTATTAAAATCAGAATAAATATAAAATAATAATTGATTTAATAATAATTACATGCAATTTAATGTATGACAAATTATTTGTTACATATGCCTGTTATTTCATTTATTCTTATTCAGTTTTTTTACTACTCTTTTTACAATTTTTTACATCCTGGGCCGAGTCAGATTAAATTAGTTAACACCTGCAGCGTATAAAAGCTTTAATAAATAAGATGTCCTGGAGCTTAATTATTTATTGGAGCATTCTTGATTTTTCAAATATCTGCATAATGACTGCACAGGGAGGCCCCTTTATTCTTTATTTCCCCATGGTGTGTATGTGTGTGTGTGTGTGTGCATGCCTGTGTATACACACATATAATTTTTAAAACCCCAGCTATATCTAGTAAAACCCGATTATCATGAAACAGTAAGAAAATAATATAGCTAGGAGCAAATTTTTATGAAAAACAATTCAATAACAGCAATGTCACTCCTGAGAATCTTACAAATTTTAATAGTTGTCATGTCCATTTTTTGCTAATGTAATCAACTAACAAACATGAACAAATATTCAGCCTTATTCAATTTCTGATAGGAAAGGAAAAGAAAATCCTTGATGCTGAAATATTTCATAACAAATCTTGTTAAATGCAGCCGTCTTTTTGAAGATGGCATTGTGGTGATATAATAAACTCTATTTCTCCATCTGTATTTATACACAACAAAATATTTTACAAGCTATATACAAATAAAATATGTTTTGGTCGTTGCAAAGAGCAGATAATTCCTGTTCACAGTCATGTGTTAGTTTATTTTATCTCTGTTTGTAACTAGAACATAATCTAGTGAAATATTCATTCTCCTTTTGAAAACTCAACAATCTCTGAACAAAATTTTTTGATACTTTTCCTCTGGAAAGGTTTCAGCTGAGTGACTTTGTTTTCACTTGGAAAAATAGCAATGCACAAATTTTATGCTAGGATGCATCACAATACATTTGGTAAATATCCTTGTCAAATTATTTGCCCTACTGTAACAGACCTTTTTTTTTTTTTCAAATCCTCACCCAAAGATACTTTTTTCCCTATTTTCTTCAGGTAGAGTTGGAGAGAGAGGGGGGGGGGGAGAGAGAGAGAGAGAGAGAGAGAGAGAGAGAGAGAGAAACATTGACGTGAGAGACACATTTACTAGTTGCCTCCCACACAACCCCGACCAGGCCAGGGATCGAACCACAGCCGAGGTACATGCCCTTAACCAGAATCGAACCCGTGACTCTTTGGTCTGAGGGCCAACACTCTAACCACTGAGCCAAACCAGCCAGGGCAAGACCTTTTTTATTTGTCTCTCAGAACTGAGCCAAGTTTCAGTGAACTCTATGATCTGCTCCCACATTTTTTCAGGCTATCCACTCAAAAGAATTAGGAGCAGAAGTAGATAAGAGGGTTGGTATCAGTGCCTAGAACCTGACTGGGAAGTGCAGGAAGTCTTGACACTACTTTTTGTCACATCAAAAAAAAAAAATTTTGTACCATTAACTGATTATCCTAACAGTCATAAAATTCTCAGCTCATTTTATTAACAAATCATATGGATCATTGAACCCTCAGCCCACTAGGAATTTTTACTGTTTTTAATTTATAAGAAATGTTAGAGCTGAGATGAGTGGTAGGGCGATGAAGTGAGCACATTAATTGGTTATTAAAATAAGATACAAAAATTGAGTTGTATTTACTATATAGTTAAATTCATAAATTTTAAATGCATAATTTAATCAGCTTTTAACAAATGCATACCCTTACGTGCCCATCATCCAAAGATCAAGATATAGGTCATTTCTCTTACTCTTCCCTTTTCTTAGACTTCACTGTAGTTAGTACCACCTCCCAGGACCTAAGCAATGTTGTCAGAACAATGGATTTTCTTAAACTGCATGGAACTAAAATCATACTATATACTTTTTGTGTGTATTTGACTTATTTTTCTCAACATGATGTTTTGAGATTTATCCATATTTTTGCTGCATCTGCAATTTTTTCTTTATGTGAAGCATCAGCCTATTGTGTGATGATAAAGCCCTTGTTTACCTCTCCTCCTCTTTATCGACATCGGTGTCGGTGCCAGTTTTGGTGTAATACAAATAAAGCTGATATGAATGTTTCTGTGCAGATCTGTTTTGGAATGCTTTTATTTCTCATTTCTGGACCATAGTGTGCTCATATGAAATAATCTAGAATTTGATAATGTTTTCTTAAAGGACACATATACTGGAAACATTAAAACTGCTAAATCAAAACAGCCAGTTTTGGTATATGTTATTGTCCATACTGGAATCCAAGGGTACAATGTACTTGATGGTGACACAGGTGGTTTTAGGGGAGGTCTCTGCAGAGCAGTTGTAACAGGCAAATTAAAGAAAAGGCCAATGATCAGAAAATTGACGTTGATTGAAGTCAATTATTCATTTGCAATAACATGCAACTTTCTTGCATATAATGTTAGATTAACATCCTGGTGTACTATTTAGAAACTATTTGACATTGGTCAACCCATTTTAACTCTCTTGAGTTTAAGTTTCATTTTTATTATTAATTAATTTGTTTTTATTTATTTTTAATCTTCACCTGAGTATCTGTTTTTATTGATTTTTAGAAAGAGAGGGACAGAGAGAGAGAGAAACAGAGATGTGAGAGAGAAACACTGATTGGTTCCCTCCCGTTATGTGCCCCCACCAGAGATCAAACCTGCAACCTCAGTGTGTGTCCTGACTGGGAATCAAACCTGCAACCTTTTTGGTGTATGAGAGGATGCTACAACTGACTGAACCCCCCACCTAACCTTAACCCAGCCCAGACTCATATATTTTTTTAAAGTTAATATAACGATACCTATAGTGCAGAGTCATTGCCATGCTTTGAAATGAACTATGTAGAGTGTGTAACAAGTTCTAATTAATAATATTTATTATAATGTATGTGATGAGTACACCACTTTCTTGTTCTCAAAATTCTCCAAGTTGTAAGCAGTACTTTAGTGGAAGGGGAATACAGGGACAGACCTTTTAACAAATGGCATGAATGTTCATCCAAAGAGTTGGAAAAAGAGTTTCCATTCCTTAGGAAGGTTTGTGAGCTTCTTCTGAATGTGTACAATGTCTGAGTAACAACACATCAAGTAATTTTGTTTGTTAACATAAACAAAAACACCCATCTTCATGTTAAAACTAAACATTTGTTAACCTTACTCTATACCAAAAATAGGGAAATAGTGCATGGATATGAACTGCACCATAACAAATCTATGGCTACACACTCGGAATTTTATGTGCATAGGAAACCATTTAAGCTTTGAAATTAAATGTAAAAATTTAAATGCAGACACTTTAGAGTGTGAATGAATATTTTAAAAAGAAGGAAAAAAAAAAACTAGTTTGGCTCTACTCAAGCTCCAGGAACATTTTTTTTGGAACAGAGGTTGACTTTGTTTCTAGATCAAGATTATATTTGATGACTACGTATATCTTTTTTCCTAATAGGTTTGTAATGAGAAAGCTACACTGAAAGGAATGTGGAATTTTAATATAAATTTTGATTCTATAAGTTATATAGCTGGATTTATATTACAGTTTTGCTTCAGTAGTTTTTGAAAATAAAAATTTCTCCCTCTACACTTTTATTTCATATCACTAGAAATTACGGTGTCAACAGTGTCATCACAACCACCTTTTTATTTTAAAACAAGCACACACACAATAATAGTAAAACAATTCAGAATAGTTCAGATAGTGTACTCAGAACAAAAATTGATCATTTTATTATTACTTTTACTTATAAAGCTTATTTTATGCTTTGAAAGTATAATTTCAACCTTCCTCAAATTATTTTTGATGGAAAAAGATGGTTTGCTGGGAAAATTACCTAGATATTCTGTTCTACTGGTAAGTTCTTGGAGATCAGAAAAACCTGTTAGCATACATATGCTTCAGCTTTTTCTGTTTTCTCTTTCTAAACAAGAAATTTAAAGCTCTGTGCCACTGGAGTGTTGAGATAATATTTTCCAAAGCATTTTAGAGTCTTAAATTTGAAACATTCATGGACAGAAAAAATGGTTTTGTGTAACGATAGCTTTAATGCTTTTTTCCTAGAAGATATTACCAAATTATTATTCTTTCATCAAGAACTAAATATATTCTTTTACATTTCCAAAGCATGGTCCCTGCGGACGAGGACAATTGAACATAGTTAAAAAGGAAGCAACTTTTAATTTATTTTCTGCTGGCAACACAAGAATGGGTTCTTTCTCTTATTTATTTTTATTTAATCTATGAGGCTGATGGCTCCCTAGTGAGAGGATAATATGAATTCAGCAATCAGGACATTATTTTAACATCCCTTACACGCCATATTAGGTTTCTGCATAGCATTCCCTTGTGTCGGGAGGAAAACAAAATGAAGAAAAGACTTTAAAGCATGAGTTTTGATTGTCCCTTTATTCTTCAGATGCAGCAAAGGCTCTGAGACGACCTGATAGTCTGCGTTCCGGAGAAGTTAAGTGGCACTAGCTGGCACTGTGTTGCACGCAGATTTATACAGATGTATTTACTGCATCCTGTGATATCAGAGAATAGCAAAAGAACTTTCAGATGTATTTCCAATATGAACAACTCACAAGTGGACGTTGAATTTAATGAAAAGTCAAGGAGGTTTCTGATCCTCATCTTGCTTTTGTCTTCACTGATGCTATCTTAATTTCATTTATGATGAATTACTATAGACACATTTTGGTTGATTAATGGCATTACTGAACCAGCCTTTGATGTAGTGTTTGCATGTGCCTTTTTCCACGATACTGACTACAAAATTACATCTTTCCAGAATACTTAGCAAAACAGGTTGTTAGTATTCATGCATTATGAGATTGGTTTGGATGATAAAAATGGCCAATTACAGGAGAATCTGGTACAATGTGCTCATTTGTCATTGTTTTTGTGATCCTGTCCTTTATCGAGGATGTGTAAACTATTACCTTGTTACTAATCTGAGATTTAGTCAGCATATAAAATTCAAAATAATTATGCTGGTCCATTTTTTCATTCTTTATTTATTTTGGAGACAAGAGGAGGGCAATGTTTTGACATTTTACGTTGAAATTCTTTCATTGAGGTATAATTGACATATAACATTACATTAGTTTCAGGTATACAACATAATGATATTTGTATACATTGTGAAATGATATTTTAAAATTAAGAGAAGATGTGATTCTGTTTCTCTGATTGTATTCTCACTGATAAAAGCAGAAATGACTTTTTCCCACACTTTTTTCTTGAAGAATGAGTAAAACTTTCTGAGGCCCACCTCAGCACGCTTTTCCTAGTAATGTCTCAGGATATTGTTTACAGTTTATCAAATCTACTATAGGATCATTTTGGTCTGAAGCACATGGTTTCATGGAGTCACAGTGGATACCTATTCTCCAGGCTAATAACTCAGGGATCCAGGTAGCCATCTCTTAAAGCTTCTGTTTGTTTGTAGTTCATATTTTTGTTTGGGCCTCAGTTGAGCTTGACTTTGTAGTTAAAAGATAGCTGCAAGTGGCAGTCATGGCTGTGAGCTTTTGTTTTCATCTTCTGTTGGTGAAAAATAGAGGGGAACGTGCCTGGCTGATGTGGCTCAGTGGTTGAGCGTTGACCCATGCACCAAGAGGTTGCCGCTTCAATTCCTGGTCAGGGCACATGCCCAGGTTGTGGGCCCGATCCCCAGTGGGGGGCATGCAGGAGGTGGCCAATCAATGTTCTCTCTCATCGATGTTTCTCTCTCTCTCCCTCTCCCTTCCTCTCTCTCTAAAAAAAAAAATCAATAAATAAAAAAATAATTTTAAAAAAATAGAAGGGAAAGAAAATAGATGGAGAGAGAAAAACAGAGTTAGTATCTTTTTAATAAATAGCTTTATTGCTTAAACTATTTTAAATTGGTTATCATTTTTAAATGTGAATCTTGGCACACTTTTTTTCTATATTCATAACAATAATTTGGCAAAATAGAGGGCTAGAAATAGAGGATGTTCTTGATTTTATGATTTCCTGGTCAAGTATGAGGTAAAGATGTGGAGAAATAAGACTGCATGAATGGAAAAGAGGCCTTCAAAAATCAGAAATAATTCTTGTTGGAAATGGGAGTTGGAACTGAACAAAGCTATGGCTTGAAGAATGAGAGTTTGACAAATAAACGAAGGAATGAATCTGCTACATTGTTACCAGGTTCTCTGAAAGTGTTCTAATGCCCTGATAGAAGTTATCAAACTAATTTTCACAATTTCATTGATTTCTAAGAAGTAATTTGACCGAGAATCTTATCCATTTCAGTTTTAGGATCAATACTACAGACTGCTTGTTGAAAATAGTTGCTATGAGTAATGTGGTGTTGAACATGATAAGGTTTCTGAAACTGTTAGATTCTATCGAGTTTTATGCCCTTAGGCTAAGGACCGAAACCTTAAATTATTTTCAGAATTTGATGGGTATTAGTACAGGGCAGGAAGTACCGGTGTGATGTGACCTCAGTGTTCTTGTCCTGCGAAAGAACAATAATTGCCACAGAAATGTCTGCTTGTCGAGGAATTGAAAGTTCGTGCAGTCATCTAAACTGGAGGAAAGGGTGAATGCATCACTTAAAAACCTAAATTATAATAGGACACTTGAAATCAGATATTAAAATGACATTTATTTTTTTTTTACTAAAGCACTGTGTCTATACAAGAATTGAGAACAAATTAATCTTTGAAAGGCCCAAGAATAACCTTCTCCTTGACCATCTGTGCACTGCTCCCCTCAATCAAGGGCATAGAAATGTTTTATGTCAGAATTTCAAAGTCTGTTCTCCAGTCACTTAGCAACATTTTGGATTTTGGATTTTTATCATAATCAAGTCTGAGCCAGCTGGATTTCAGTTAGAGTGTTCAAATGAAACAGTTTGAAGACTGGTGGTGGAGAAGGTAGGAGTCAGCTAGGGTTTATTTCAATTTAAGTGGCTTTACCAAAGAAACCTGAGTGGAATCCTGACATTCATAAGGAAAACTGCTTATGATCTTTTTAAAGACCTCACATTTGTGAATTGCCACTTAAGCACAATATAGCTGTGAGATAATGTCAAAATAAATTGGACCAGGAGGCAGATGTTTTAATACACACTGAATGGAAGAATGAAATTCTTTTCCTTTTTGTTGTTGCTGTGAATTGAGATGAACATGATTTAGAGTAGGAATAGCTTGGACATTCCACATTGCCACAATACAAGAATAAGCACGTGATTTATTGCATTTAACTATGATGCTCCCCTTTCATAGATATTAGAGGGACCGGAAAGTAATGTCATTTTTTTACAGTAAATTCAAACAGATAAGTTTTTAACAAGTTTTTATTTTTAATCAATGATGTAATCACCCTTGTTATCAACAACCTTTTGCCATCTAGTGTGCAAATTTTCAATGCCAGATCGATAAAAATCAATTGGTTTTTGAGCAAAATATCTGGAGATGGCATTTTGGACATCATCCAAAATTTCAAATTTTTTGCCACTTAGAAAATGTTGTAGCGATCGAAATAAATGGAAATCCGATGGCTCAATATCGGGCGAGTATGGTGGGTGAGGCAATACCTCCCACCCCAATTCATTAATTTTTTCCAGGGTTTGTCTTGCGCAGTGCGGTCTTGCATTATCGTGTTGCAGAATAACGCCTTTTCTGGGGACAATCGCTGGGCACTTTTCAATTAAAGATTGATTTACTCAATCCAATTGTTCACAGTAAAGGTCTGCATTCAGTTTGTCCAAGTTTCAGCACTTCAAAATGAACGACCCCGCGAATACTCCACCAAACACACAAAAGTGCCTTTTTGGGGTGTAAACCTGGCTTAGCTGTTCTTCATGGCGATTCTTTCAGAGAGAGCCACTGCCTTTTGCGTTTTAGATTATCACAGAGGACCCATTTTTCATCTCCAGTGATCAAGCGATCAAAAAATGCTTCTGTATTGTGTCGCTGAAGCAATAAGTTGCATGTGGTGGACCGGTTAGCTTTGTTTTCTTCGGACAGATTATGCGGGACCCAAACACCTTCTCTGCTTACTTTACCAATCTGCTGCAAATGTTCTTGGATGGTCGACCAAGGTTGGTTAAGAGTGTTTGACAGTTCCTCGATTGTCTGACACGGATTTGCTTCCACTTCCACCCTTAACATGTCATTACTTTAACAACATTACTTTCCAGTCCCCCTAATATTTTGTTACAAAACTAGGTGGATTTCATCAGTGTTGAACTCTTTTTCCTGCTTATAACCCTTCTTTCTGAGGGGCCCTCCACGCTTGCCCCTCAGGAAGAAACAGGAATGCTGTCTTTCTTCGCTCTTGTACTCTCACAGCTGCAAATAATTCTTTGAAATTGTTGCATGATTCCTGGGACTATTGACCTTCAAAGAACAAGTTACCTGTTTTTCAGATTTCACTGAAGTTCTGTCTCTGTGTTGAGCAATGTTTGCAGTGGTGGTAAAACTCCATAAACTGTTTATATTGAGTGACTATACATAGTAATAATTTTGAATGTTACAGATTTAGACCTTTGAGAATTGGTCATTCTATTTCTTTTATCTTTATGTTGAAACTATTATAAATGTTCACCCTTTTTTCCCCATTGACCCCCTTCTCCCCGCTCCCACCCCTTTCCTGCCTTGCCCACACTATTGTCTGTGTCCATTAGTTATGCATATATGCAAATAAGTTCTTTGGTTTATCTCTTCCCACACCACCACCCACCCCCTTCCTTCTGATGTTTGTCAGTCTGTTCCCTACTTCCATGACTCTGGATCTATTTTGATTAACAGCTTATTTTGTTCATGCTATTCCATAAATAAGTGAGATCATGTGGTACTTGTCTTTCTCTGACTGGCTTATTTCGCTTAGCAAAATACTCTCCAGGTCCCTCCATGTCATCTCAAAGGGTAAGAGATCTATTTTTTATTCAAAAATTTTTTTCTGGATAAGAACTACTTTAGGTCTCTTAAACTTATATCCAAAACATTGTGGGTTTTTTACCCTACAAAAATAAAATTTTCTTTTTGTTTCCATGAGTTACTGCTTATATAAAAACAAGACATGCCCTGGCCAGTTTGGCTCAGTGGTTGGAACGTCAGCCTGCAGACCAGAGAGTTCTGGGTTCGGCTCCCGCTAGGGGCACGTACCAAAAAAATAAGAAAACAAACAAAACAAAACAAAAAATAACAAGACAAGCCCAGCCGGTGTGGCTCAGTGCATTGAGTGTCACCCCATGCATCAAGAGGTCACTAGTTCGATTCCTGGTCAAGGCACACCCCGGGGTTGTAGGCTCAATCCCCAGTAGGGGACATGCAGGAGGCAGCGGATCGATCGATAGATATGTTTCTTTTTCATCGATGTTTCTGTCTCTCTCCCTCTTCCTAACTCTCTAAACATCAATAAAACATATTTTTAAAAAAGACAAGACAAGAGCAAGGAAACCAGAGTGGAAGCTGGATAGTTGATGATAGACCAGGCTTCCTCTTCAGCTTTGGGCCTGAATTCCGTATCAGCCCAATGACATACATTTCAGCAGTTTCAGCAATATTAAAAATTATTACATCATAGTTTTTAAAGTGGTTTGCAATTTTCCAAATTCATTGCTTTTTAACCAAAATCTCAATTTCCTCAAAGGTTTTTAAATCCACCAATATATATACTAGTCTTTATGACATTGTCAGTCATGAAAATGAGACATTTTAAATTCAAGGTTTTAGAATTATCCTCAGGCTGGCTTCAAACTTTAACCTAATTTGATCTAGACTTTAGAATAATATTGCTCTATTACCACCTTTATTCTAAATGGAAACAACATGATAAAGAGAAAAAAAGTGTTAGAGTTAGATATATGTTTAAATACTAAATTCTTTACTTTTTTGACTGTCTTTACATGTTATTTAATTTGTCCTTTTTTCCCTTCTTGTAAAATGTAAATAATAAATTATATTTAGGACTGAATGAGTTTGTGTTTTATTATTTGACTGAGTCATTTAATATTTTTCTATCTTCTAGTTTTGGAAAAATTTCAGGTGGCTTTTAATGCTACATAAAGGATCTAGAATAAATTAAAAGTCAAGTGAAAAAAGAGAAAAACAAGTTTGTAGTCAAATAAAGCTAAGGAGAAAGTAGGATACTTACAAAAATGACACACACTTTTCTATAAGTGAAGTATACATTAGTCACAACTTTCTAAAAATCAACTTGAAAAAAGAGAAATTTTGTAATTTTCCACACAATTTATTACACTCATGAGATAAAAACAAATTTCTTTTTTAAGACATATTATTACTAGGTGCCATGATCATTTCTCTTGAAAGAAATGAATGCAGCCCTGTCGGGTGTGGCCAGTTGGTTGGAGCATTGTCCTGAACGCCAAAAGGTGTTGGGTTCGATTCCCCGTCAGGGCACATACTCAGGTTCCCGGTTCAATCCCCCTTCAAGGCTTCTATGGGAGGCTACCGATTGATGTTGCTCTCTCACACCAATGTCTCTCTCTCTCTCTCTCTCTCTCTCTCTCTCTCTCTCTCTCTCCCTTCATCTCTCTAAAATCATTTAAAAGTCATAGTATAATAATGACATAATGAATAAGCAACCTCAACACTATCTTTATAATAGACTCAATTAAAAATATCATATACAATGAGATACTGCCTCATACTTGTTGGAAGAGTTATTATCAATAAGACAAGTAATAACAAGTGTGGAAAAAAAGGAACCCTCATTCACTGTTGGTGGGAATATAAACCGGTACAGCCACTATGGAAAACAGTATGGAGATATCTCAAAAGAATTAAGAATAGAGTTACCATATAACCCAGCAACCCCACTTCTGGTTATCTACCCCCCCCCCAAAAAAATTCTGAAATCATTTATTCACAAAGATATATGCATCCCTATGTTCATTGAAATATTATTCACAGTGGCCAAAACACAGAAACAACCAAAGTGTACCTTGATAGATGATTGGATAAGATATGGTACATGTATACAATAGAATGCTACTCAGCCATAAGAAAAGATGAAATACTGCCATTTGCGACAATGTGGATGAATCTTGAGAATATCATGGTAAATGAAATGAGTGAGGAAAAGTCAAGAATCATATGATTTCACCCACATGTGGAATATAAAGCTGAAAGAAACAAATGAATAAACAAGAAGAACAAACAAGAAAAACAAACAAAAATGCATAGACAGACAACAGTGGTTATCAGAGGAAAAAGGGTGTATAGGGATTGTAAAGGGTAAAGGGATCAAATATATGGTGCCAGGAGGAGGTTTGTCTTAGGGTGGTAAACACACAATGCAATATACAGATGATGTATTATAGAAGTACACTTGAAACCCATATGATTTTATTAACCAAAATTACCTTAATAAATTTAAAAATTATCCCTGGAAAAAACTCATAAGATTATTTCTTATAAGAATCTTTAATATAAGCATATGTTATTAGAGAAAACCCTATTTTTCCGGGGGCCAACAACATGCCATTTTGATATTTGTGTGTTTCTATTTTCCATAGAGGAAAAAAAAAAAGATGTTTTCTCTGACACGGCCTGTTCTCTGAATACCCAACTGTCCATGCATTACTTTCTGTGTCATCCCTTCTTTAAACAGACAAAGTCCCACCCAGTTTCTATATTCATCTTAAAGATCAGGATCTCTATTAGTTGTGAAATATTTTCCCGTAAGTCTGATGTACTTATCATTAGTCTAGAAGCAACCCGTTTGCTCTTAGCATGCTTAATATAAAATGTTGACATAGACCACGGGTCAGTAAACCTTTTTTGTAAAGGATCACATGGTATATATTTTCAGATTTTCAGGTCATGATATCTCTGTACAACTATTCAACTACCACTGAAGTGTGAAAGCAACCAGAGACAAAAGCTAATGGGCATGGCTCTGTTCCAGTAAAAATTTATTTACAAAAATAGTCAGCACATCAGATTTGGCCTGTGGGCCATAGTTTTTCTACCCCAGCTGATACATAAAATAACCATGAGATTCTCATTCTAGGGAAAAGAGCCTGAGATACACACCATAATTATAGGCCCATAGCATTATCAGATCTTACTGTACATGAATAATCAAGTATACGTTCTTGGGCTAGTCTACTTGGTTATCCTCAGCTCTCTGGGAAATTCTTTAACTATTTTCTTACATGGTCATAACTTAAATGAACATTGTCATGAATGTCTTTTTTGAGGGCTATAAAACTTTTGTAGCCAGAAGTTAGTACGTGAGTGGGGATTTGGGAATGGGGGTGGGAGGGGAGCTGTTACTCTTGGTACTTCTAGGAGTTAAACAATTATTCTTTGTAACCTAAGATTGGTTCTCTGTCAAAGTAATTCTCTGAAAACTTAGTTTTATAACTATATGCACATGATCAAAGCTAGAGATCTTGCCTAGATATACTGCTTGAGTCTGAAGAATTGATCTTTTCTTCTTATTATTATTTTTTATTTCCCCCCACCCTAGTCCTTACTCTTCCCCAAAACAGTAGCAGCTATTTGGGAGTCGTCCAATAAAGACGTGGGTGAGATGGCACCATAGTATTTCCATTTTTGACTGCAATCTTGTATCCCTGTTTGCCCAGGTAACTGTTTTACTCTTCCATGGCTACCACTAAGAAAACCTGTCACATAGCCATACCTGGAGCCAAGAGAACAGAAAATGCAGAATTTATCTTGGGCAGTGATGTATCTCGCTGAAATCAGTACTTTTGTTCTTTTTGATGGGATGGAATGATTAGTGGAGGATGGATGGCTATTGTCACAGTGTTCTATTCTTCATGGGTTTGGCTTGATTTAGGATATATTTTAGAATATCGAAAAGACAGATGTGACACATATATTTTATATAATATTAATATTGTTTCTATTAACTGAGATTTTATTTGATAGTTTCTGAGCTCAAATCACGCTCAGATACCTGGAGAGAGTTGCTCTATATTACTTGAATAAATAAGCTGAAAGTAGGTTACTGTCATGGTATTTGTTTTGTTTTGTTTTTAATGGAAGACAAAGCACCTCACTAACAAAGGTAATACAGTAGAAGTTATTTCTTTGTTTAGTCTTAGATGAGTTTAGTGCAGTCACAGAAGGAACCTTGATTCTTGTTAGATGATTGCTTTGACTCTGTTCCAGTTTATAAAAGGATGAGCAATTGGCACTCTAAAGTTTTATTCACCTAACATGGTTGAAATGACTTTGTTCAGAAAGATTTTTTAAGTCAGAAGTAATCCAATATAATCTGAGACTAAACAAAATGTGCCTAAAAGTGTTGTTGGTTTGCAACCTTGGGGGCTTCTTGGGTGAAATCTGAAACTAGCCCTCCCACACACAGAGGTCAAGGAGAGACTGAAGAAAGGGACAGACTATTCCAGGTTGGTAGGTGGCAAGTTTAATAAGCAAGGGAACTTACATCCTAGGCCTGTCTTGGGCAGTCATAAGAGGTATAGATTTCCACACCCACCTACCAGAATCTTGAAGAGCATATAGATTCTTTAACTGGGTTCAGTCATGTACTCAGTCAAGATAGTCTCAACAATGTCTTACTCCCTCAAGGCTATGTCCTTGAAACATCTCCTAGTGTGGGAATGGTCGGAAGAATGTACATTCCAAGTACGGGAGGGGGTGAGGAGCCTCTGATTGTCCGGGTCCAGTTAATAGGTCAGTCCACAGTTATATCCTCTCAATGATCTCTTTAAAAAAGTAACCATCTAGAGAGTGTATCACTTGGGGGCATTATTATTTTAAAACAACAATTCTGGGTATACTTTTGGGAAATATACACCAAAGAATACAAAAGACCTATCTTATTGTAATAGAATGTGGTATTTATAAAATTATTAAATATTTAAAAATATGTAGCAAGATTTCTTTGGTTTTGAAATAGTTGATCTATTGCCCTCCTCTGCCAATTGTTAGAAAACAGATTGTTGGTTTTCTTTTTAGATTGCATCAACTTGTAGAAAATAATCTCTTATTATTATTCCCAGTTAGCCAAACTTTGAAGTTAAGGTCACAGCCTTCCAGACTGCCAATTCTACCCAAGACAGAAGTTTGGGGGTTTTATAAACTGACCCTCAGTTTTAATCATTCACTAGAAAGATTAATAAAACTCACTAAAATAATTATACTCATAGTGATGTTCATTACAGAAAAGACTATATTATAATCAGTTAAAAGAAGAGATGCATAAAACTGAGTATAGGAATGTTCGAAATGCAAAGCTTTCTTAAGCCTCAGAATGCATTACCCAGGGTATTAACTGATGCTACAGAGTATTGTCAACCCAAGAAGCTCACTGAACTTCAGGGTCCAAAGGTTTTTTCTTTAATTGAGGCTTCATTCCTGAGGCATGATTGCTCAATTAATTGTCCACGTGATGAACGTAATCTCCAGCCCCTTTGCTTCCCAAAGGTGAGATATCACATAATTTAGAGCCTCCACCCTAAATCATATGGTTACTCTGGTATGGCCAGCCTCCATCCTAAAACTGCCAGTAGTGGCCAACCTCACCTTCAGTCATCTTATTAGCATAAAATATCAGGTGTGATCTTGGTCTGAAGGGCTCACCATGAAGAAAAGAAACACTTTTATCACTAGAGAAATCCAAAGGGTTTAGAGGTTACCACCCAAGATCCAGGAAAAAAGTCTGACTTCTCCTGAGGCCAATTCCTTACTATACAATCATCTATTCATAATGACCTGAATGTAAATGACTATTGATCTATAACCTATAGTAGGACAGCCTTATACAAATTGAGCAAAATGTGGTTAATATGTAACTTTTCATAGATGAGGAGAACAAGAATGTTTTATACCTTTTGAAAATTCTACCTGCTCCATCTAAGCGACGTTCCTACCCAATCTGATTCTGTACCGCAGTAGATGGTACAGTTTCTGAGTGCTGACCATAATCATGTCTTTTTTGAGCTTGTGCAGATTAGACTATAAATATCATGTTTAGCCTCACTGGCCAACGTTTAGGAAGGCTCAATATGAAAGATCAAAAATAAGCTGCTGTCCTTGCAAGAGTTCATAATGAGGTGTAATAATGATCTATGTGGAAAAGCAGTAACTAAGGTCATCGATCCTGTTCCTCAGAGTATTCAACCAGTAATTCTGGGTTACCCCTGATTAGGAAAATAGCTGGCATGGTATTTGGATGGAATATCCAGGAAGGAATGAAGTTAATGTTTTGTAAGGAGTAGGAAGTTACCATTTTGGAGCTGGTCCAGACTGCAGGAGATAAGCGTGAAGAGCAAAGTATCAATAACTGGAGCTGGCTTGCATGCCTTCTCAGGATGCTTTATGAGCTTTAAGTTTTTGAATAAACTGAACACTGAGAATATTAGTAGCCCAGAGTCAAAACAGTCTTTGAAAACTACCATAATTGAATGGTTTCTAAATGCATGGTAGGAGACCCTTTCAGGAATCTGTGACTTTACCAGATTTGTGCTTCAGCCAACTAGCATCTCAGTGTCTGCCCCCTGTTCCAAGACTGATAGCCTAGCTCAAGTTCTCAATTGCCAGCTCCTATGAAGATTTTTTTCAAAGAGAATATGTAAATATACTTAAAATTTTATACATATAGTGAGAAAACATTTCAAATATTCCAAACCTCAGAGGCAATTCATGTAGATATAGATACCGGCATTGTGCAATCGTTGTTTAAAATCTCTCATTTTTCTATTAAAAAAATAAAACATTAAAGGTAAAACTAAGACCCATATAAGCATCTTTTATACCTTCTCCCTAACTGGACATAAACACTATCCTGAGGTTTGGTAATATTATCTGCATGCATATTTCTGCATTTTACTAAAACTAAATTTAGTTGATCCTCATTCTTTATGGAATATATATTTGAAAAGTTGCCTAATCACTCTAGTTTACTTATAATACCAAAATCAATACTCACGACATTTTCCTGGTCATTCACAGACTCATGAAGGCATGAATATTATCAGTTGCCCAGAAAAGATTCACATATGGCCAAGTTTGTGGATTCACAGGATGGCTACCAATTTTTCAAAGAGTATAGTGGACAGCCTTGTTGCAAGGCCAAAAACAAAAGAAACTTATGATTACATTACCCAGGATCAGGAAAATGATAAACCCTTCTGAGCTAGGGCTGGATGGCTCATATGTTTCAAAAGGTGATACATATTTTACAAAATGTGAAATTTGCAGGTGAGGTACATTCTGCAGAACAAACAGCATTGCCTTGAACATCATTTTGCGTATCTCCTACACTCCTGTGTGTGGTGTTGTCTAGGAGAGCTATAAATGGACTTCCCAGGTCACAGACTATGGACATCTGCCTTTCCACAATGATGATGTGCAACAAATTACTGCAGGATCCAGTGACATATGACAAGACATTGTCTTTCACTATGTGTCTGCAAGCTGGTTGTTCTTCATCTCATCTGGGCCAGATTGGCCAGGCTTTACTCTAAACTGGGGGTTGAGTCACAGTTCTCCCCATGTTTCTGTTATTCCTTTTGGACCAGCAGCTACCTTAGGCATGTTCTTCCTATGCTCAAAGTAAACATTACTCTAGGGCAGGCAGATTTGAAGTCTCTGCTCATGCCACATTTGCTAACTTTTCATTGATTATAGCAAATCACTGGCCAAACCCAGTATCAAATTTATGGTGAAATACATTCCTTCTATGGAGGTTGGAGGGGAAGGAGGAGTAAATGTTTGCTGAAGAATAATCTAATCGATCACATTAGTTAGTCTCATGTTTCTATTTAAGTGAATGTAAATATACCAATTCACATTCTGAATATGTAATTTATAATAGCAATCCATGTGAACTCCTTTTGCCTCTGTCTGTGCCGATAATGAATGTTATCAGTGACTTAGCGGTCCCTCATATTTTGCTAGGAGATGATGCTACCTTATTTTAGTGGTAAGTTTTCATGTGAAGTGTGAGAACGAGAGGACGTCCTTGGCAGTGTTGCGAGACACTCCTCGCCAGCATCTGGATAGCAGACAGAGCTGAATATTAATTTCGGTGAGTGGCAGATTTTCAAAGAAGGCTTATTATTTAACGCAGGCAAGTCAGGGACCTAAAAGGAAAGTGGTCAGATGTGAGATCTGGGAAAGGGATCCTGGATACATGCAGTTAAGAACCTTGAACCCTCAGATTCCCATAATGGAGAAAAATCTCTGCAGAACTCACATAGGGTGTTTCTGGGCCTGTTAAAGGAAGAAAGGGCTTAAGTACTAAAGAAGCTGTGGGATCTAGCTAATAGTATCAGCAGAAACAGAATATGATGCCTGAGAATCTGAAATAGATCTTATTTTTTCAATTTTTTTTCTTTATTGATTTTAGAGAGAGAGGAAGGGAGAAGGAGAGAGAGGTAGAAAGATCGATGAGAGAGATAATCAATCAGCTGCCTCCTGCATGCCCCACTGGGGATTGGTCCCACAACGTGGGCATGTGCCCTGACTAGGAATTGAACCAGCAACCTCTTGGTGCATGGGTCAATGCTCAACCACTGAGCCACACCATCTGGGCTGAGAATAGACCTTGAGAAGCCTGTATCAAGTAGTAAAACAAACAAACAAATGAAAGACAAGAGGAAGCTTCTTCATACGCCCAGCTGGCTTATGTTGAGATACTTTTGTTTTCACCCAAACTGTGCATTTGTTTATATGAGAGCTCTTTCCTGTGACATACGATTTAAATCCTGGCAAAGACCCAGGAGTTGTCCAATACGTTGCTTGGATGAATCTTGGAGGCTTTGTAAAAGTGACGGCACACATTAAACGATGCCAGAAATGCTGTGATAGACTTTAGACTCAGTTTAGAGGAAGAGGTGAAAGGCTTAGCAGAGGCATGCTAGAATGGGCATGCTCCATAGGACCCAGAACTCCCCGGTGATTATATTCCATAGAAGGGCTGGAGGGTATTCCACTTACCATAAGACATGTCTTCCTCAGAGAGGCAAGAGCATTGTTGAGAAGCTCATTAGTTATCCTCTGTAGGCCAAGGTGGGAAATGCTGCTAAATAACCGGCTTTCATGTAACAATAGGGATAATAGGATTTCAGGAGTGTGGGGCTTAGTGGAAGCACTTAACTGTTGGAAGCCATGTGGATATAATTACCTTAAATAGCAAGGCTGAATGGCAGCAAGGGACAAAAAAGGCAGAAAGGTGATCTTTTGTGATGGTTAAGAGGATTCCAGTATTTACAGGGGTAAGATATAGGGGCAGCCAGCAAGGATCTCTATCTATCTCTATCTCTGTCTCTGTCTCTATCTCTATCTCTGTCATCTCTATCTCTATCACTTTCTGTATCCATATCTTGTATATCTATATCTATACATCTATTTATCTGTATCTATATCTGTCTCTATATCTATAGCTATAGATACACCTAATCCATTTAGCTGTGTCCATATCTACCTCTCTACATATCTATATCTTTCTGTATCTCTATATTTATCTATCAATATACATATATGTGTGTGTAATATATACACACATATATTTATATGAGCTTGATCTTTTATATTATACACATATGTATGTATATATGTACATATATGCGTGTATGCACATACCCAGAGAAGGCTAACATCAGCCTACAGCTCATCCATTCTTGATCTTTTCTGTACATACAGAACATATATATTCTGCATATTTATTCTATATGTATGTTCTATATAGAGAGAGAAGATCAAGAATGGATGGAAAAGAAAACACCTAGATTTCTTAAGGTTATTTGATGCAAAATCTGAATTAATACTGACAATTAATTATACTGTTAATTAGTATAACTCTAGCCCCTAGTTAAGCTAGGGTTATTTGGAGGTGAAGTAATATTTGGAGATCTAACAGAACTCCATCTCAAAGGGGCCACTGTATCTTTGGCATACCAGCTGTCATTTCTCCAGGTCACAATGGTAGAGTTGTGATGAATATGCCTATCATTTAGCAGAGTCTTCACATTGGTTCTTCAACTAGTAGAGTAAGTACAGAAGTAACAGCAAAGGCCAGGTAGAAAGTCCGGTTCTTCTCTGTGTAGTGGCGGTGGCCTCCTGACATCCCACCACACACTGCAGCGCTCTGGAACTGCCATCAGGCTGTGCAGTGGGACTCCCTCACCTCAGTTAGGCGTAACTGAGGTGTCCAGTTGAAGATGATACCCTGTGAGGATGGGGCATTATCCTCCAAGATGCAGTGTGTATCTTAAACTGTGTTCAATTTAGGTTGTTGCGTCTGTTTCTAAGTAAAATACATGGGTCTAAAACCCAGAATTTTCCCTACTCACCATTACTTCCCAAAACCAGCATAGATGATTTATATTCCTGTCCCTGAACGTTAGGCTCCTGGCTGCAGTGGTGCTGGGTCCCACAGGGGTGATTCTTTTCCCGGGGTTGAGGAGGGAAAATAAGGATCCCCCTAAAGGTAAAGACTCGGTTTCCATCTGTTCACATAGAAAAGCTCAGGGCAGTAGACCATCAAGGCACAGAAAGGAGTTATTACACTCTCAGAGATAACTGACTGGTCATCACAAAAGGGAAGATGCCACCTCATAGCAAAGCCAGGAAGGAGTATTTTTGGTACTCAATCAATCCACTGGGTCCTCTTCTGGTAATCTCCTACTCTATTGATTTGTTCTTGGTTTTGCACACCAGGAAATGTTCTTTTTTATGGGCTTAAATGCACACACACATGCACACACCCATTACATATACATCTCTCCCAGCATTTTCATGTGAGGGATTTAATATTATCCTAATCACAACTAATAGAACCATAGTCTTATGATTTATAGATTAGAGCTTGTCACATATAAATTTTGTAAAACTCACCTAATGTACTGTTTTTAGTTTTGTTTTGTTTTTTAGTATCTGATCTTCTAAAACCAGGTAGGGGCTATATTTTCTATGAAATTTTACAATTACTCCTGGCATTAAGTTATTCGTGATCTGTTGATAATGAGGGGTATGTCCAGAGAGGCAGTTGCAATAGGGTGTTTAGTGGTCTTCAGGTAACAGTAACGGAGTTGGAATGTATGTTAGTGCAGGTTAGTTAACTGTCATAATTCCCCATATTGTCCTGATTAGCCCCATACTCTGGAATATATTCTTAGGTTAAGAATTAAGAGCAGCCCTGGCCGGTTTGGCTCAGCAGTTAGAGCGTCGGCCCACAGACCAGAGAGTCCCCGGTTCAGTTCCCGCTAAGGGCACGTACCTCGGTTGCAGTTTGTCCCCGGCCCTGGTTGGGGTCATGTGGGTGGCAACCAGTCGATGTGTCTCTTACACGTTGATGTTTCGCTCTCTCTCTTCCTCCCTCTCTCCTGCTCTATCGGAAGATAAATGAAAAAAATGTCCTCGGTTGAGGATCAAAAAAAAGAATCAAGAGCAATACATTTTCATCAGATCCAGGACACTGATTCTGAGAATGGTGACACTGATTCTGAGAATGGTCAGTGCCTAGAGAATCAGATGGTGAGTGAACACTGAAGGTGGAAACCTATGGAATTGGCTCCAGTTTGGGTTGAGGAGAGACTTTATAAACATGCCAATAATCAATGTTACCAAGCTCTATTTCTAAGCAAGTTTCTTCAATATTTTTAATTTAGATGAATATATTCCTCTTTGAGAGCCAAGCAAATTTTTAATCTATCAATAACTGCAATTGGCATTTAAACAAGTAACTAAAAATATCTAGTTTTTCTATGGGGTACCTAGAATTAATGTATTTTAAATTTTCATAAAATGAGCCATATATGTGTCTAAACAAAGCAGATACATCTTGCAAGGAAAACACATAGTAAATTAAGTCAATCCTGATAGGGCTCCGAATCAAAAGAAAAATAAAAGGATTGTCTGAGTAAAGAAGCAGATGAAGAAATAAAGGAAGTAAATAGAAATTGAACTGAGATGGTGTTTTACCCTGATTACCAAAGTGTTTATACTACTACATTTCTGAAGATGGAGAGGTAAATACTTTAAAACTCATGTTTGTTTTTGTTCTTTTGCAGGAACATCCTATTTTAATCAATTAAAATTAAAAATATACATATACACCTATAGTTTTCTAATTACACATATAAAGATTAAAAAATTTTTACATAAAAAAATCAACACAGTATTTCTTTCCTTCTTTTCTTCTATTTTATATTCTTATTAAAATATAATCTCAATTTTTAGATGCAGAATAATTTTATAATTTTTGCTACATTTTTTCTCAAAAATTTGCTTTGATGTTTATATTAAAAGTAACAATGATTTTTATAGAATTGATTCTGTTTTATGATTTAAAAAATGTTTTTCATTATTAACTTTAAAGAAAGGAAGAGAAGATAGTAACACTGATGAGAGAGAACATAGACTGGCCACCTCCTGCATGCCCCCCACTGGGGATTTAGCCCACAACCTGGGCATGTGCCCTGACCAGGAATCAAACTGGCGACCTCTTGGTACATGGGTCAGTGCTCAATCACTGAGCCACACCAGCCAGGCTGTTTTATGATTCTTTAAAATATACTTTTCTTAGTTACCACTAGTTTTGCATCCTGATTTCTCCATTCTTAATTGTGTACCTGATTAATAGAAGTATCCTTTTTTTTTTTTTTTTTTAATCCTCAGCTGAGGATATTTTTCTATTTATCTTCAGATAGAGTGGGAGGGAGGGAGAGGGAGAGAGAGAGAAACATTGACATGAGAAGGACACATCAACTGGCTGCCTCCTTCATGACCCCGACCAGGGCTGGGAACAAACCGCAACTGAGGTACGTTCCCTTGACCAGAATCGAACACACGACTCTTTGGTCCACAGGCCGACACTAACTGCTGAGCCAAATCAGCCAGGGCTAGAAGTGTACTTTTAAGCATTGTTTGCCTGTGAAAATCTTCTTGGAAAGTTTATTTTCTAAAATATAGATATATGTAAATATCTTCTCTTGTGCTTGAAGAGAAAGAACAATTTGCTGAAGATGAGATTTCTGAGTCTCAGCCTTTTGCACAGGAAACTCTGTAGAGGCACTAGTTAATAATCCAGACTTTGACTATAAACAAGGGCTTATTCCTGGCTCTGCTATTCACAAGCCATAACTTTGGAAAACATGCCCTACCTTTGAGTAGCAGTGATTCCCAGAGATAACAGAAACAGAGGGTTATTATGAAAGTTAATTTTATTACTATACAATTTTATTTTTTCTTCTTTTTCTTTCTTGATTTTAGAGAGAGAGGAAGGAAGAGGGAAAGACAGGTAGAAACATCAATGATAGAGAACATCGATTGGCCGCTTCCTGCATGCCCCCCCTGGGGATCGGGCCCACAACTTGGGCATGTGTCCTGACCAGGAATCGAACCGGTGACCTCCTGGTGCATGGGTCGAAGCTCAACCACTGAGCCACACCAGCTGGGCTATACACTGTTCTTTATTATGACTTTTATACTTGTTGAGGAGAATGAGGGCAAAATGCTTTCTAGTTTTGTATTTGCTGCTCTGGCTCTTCATAGTTTTTTTTTTGTTTTTTTTTTAATCCTTGAAATTAAAAATTCACTACAGGATATATTGAGGTATTACCGGCAGTATTTTTATGTTCAATGAATGTTGCCAACATGCAAAACAACCCTTTTTGTTTAACAATTATTTCTGAATCCTTATTAATTTCAAACTCTTATACATGTCCTTGTTTACTAAGGAGGTAACTGGTAATATAGTACATACAGCTGATACAAAGGAGAGTTTAAAGAGCAGAAATATATACTGGGAATAAGAAATTCTGAAACAAATTTACAAATAGGTGCAAAATAGTTATATAGGAGATAGTTAATTAGAAGTTTCATAATCAAGAATAATTTGGATTCGTATCAGTTTGCTAAAATTGTTGAGTTATAAAATAGCTCAAGACAACGAAATGCAGGGGTAATGAAAGGGTGGTCTGGAGAATATACCTACTTACTAGTCTTTTTTCACACATTTTAAAGTCTTTCACAACCCACTATCTCCAGCTTGTTATTTTAATAATCCTAAAGAATATAACTCTTGATCACAAAATAAGGCTGGTCACATTACATTTGGCCTGATTAATTACATAGGAATAGAAAGTGTTAATTTCCCATATAGGCTTCCTTTAAGCTTTGTAACCACTAGAGTTGTACAGTATTGAACTTACTAAGACCACAAAATTAACCTCTGTCTGGAAGTTTTTGTAAAGAACCCCAAGTGGAACAGGAACAGTTAAAAGTCTCTATGACTTGGTATCCAGAGGTTTGGAAACTAAGCACAAGAGACTCTCTTCTGCACATTTCACCAGCTGTGTGTAAATTACTTTCCTCTAGCGCCTATAAGAAAAACCAGCTAGGTTACTTAAAAGTGACTTATCATACTTGTTTAAAACAGGATGATTCTCAAATATTATATTCCGAGTCAAGTCTATCTTGCATAATTTAAAAAATTATAGTTTGATGAAAGAAAAACAGATTCTTATTGAACCTATGCAAATAACTGTATTGGATAAAAAGTAAAAAAAAACACAAAAACTATTTAAAAGTTTTTAAATTTTGGAGAATCAGATATAATTTTAAATGTTTCATTTTTGTTTATAAAAGCAAAATCTAAGTTGTCATAGACATCTAATCTAAGGATTTACAGTAAAGAATAGCTTTAGAAAAAAAAAGTCTTTCTTACAAATCTGGAAAATTAAAGCCACATCAAAATATTGCAAAATATTTCCACAATAAAATTTCTCTCATTAATTCATTCAGTCCTATGTAATTAACTACATCCACTTGATCTTTGCTAGCAATCTCATGAAACTGTCTATTTCTTGAATAAAAAAATAAAAAAGGTCCTATAATCCTGACTCAGCATATTGGTATGGGCTGAATGCCACAAAAGCAATACATCTGAGCAATGTCAACACAAAGCTTGCACCCTTGAGTTTATTCTTTTTTATTTTTATTTTATTATTTAATTAATTTATTAATTTATTTTTTACTTAATTTATTTTTGTTACAGTTGTTTCTCCTTTTTCCTCCCACTGACTCCCTTCTCCTTATCCCCTCCTATCCCATCCTCAGCTTTGTTGTCTATGTCCATCGGTTATGCATACATGCATATAAGTTCTGTGGTTTATCCCTCCCCCCCATCCCTTCTGAGGATTGTCAGTCTGTGCCCTACTTCTATGACTCTGGGTCTATTTTGTTCATCAGTTTGTTTAGTTCATTTTATTCTAGAAATAAGTGAGATCATGGATATTTGTCTTTCTCTGCTTGGCTTGTTTCGCTTAGGATAATACTTTCCAGTTCCCTCCATATTGTCTCAAAGGATAAGAGATCTTTCTTTCTCACAGCTCCACTGTGTATATGTACCACGGCTTTTTTATCCACTCATCTACTGATGGACACTTGGGCTGTTTCCAGATCTTAGCTATTGTAAATAGTGCTGCTATGAACATAGGGGTACATATTTTCTTTCTGATTGGTGTTTCAGGCTTCTTAGGGTTTATTCCTAGAAGTGGGATCACTGGGTCAAATGGCAGTTCAATTTTTAATTTTTTTTTTTTTTAATTTTATTGTTGAATGTATTACAGATGTTCCTCATTTTTTCCCCATTGCCCCCCTCCTCCCCATTTCCGCCCCCTCTTGCTTTTCCCCACACTATTGTCTGTGTCCATTAGTTATGCATATATACATATAAGTTCTTTGGTTTATTTCTTCCCACCCCCTAACCTCCCTTCCCTTTGAGGTTTGTCAGTCTAACAACCAGTTTATACTTCTTAATCCCTTCACCTTTTTCACCCCTCCCCCCAGCCCCTACCCATCTGGTAACCAACAAAAGTTCTCTGTATCTATGAGAATGTTTCTGTTCTTCTTGTTCATTTTGTTTGTAGATTCAATTGTTGATAGATATGTATTTATTGCCATTTTGTTTGTTCATATTTTTTTATCTTTTTCTTCAAGAAGACCCTTCAACATTTCATATAATAATGGTTTGGTGGTGATGAACTCCTTTAGCTTTTCCTTGTCTGGGAAACTCTTTATATGGCCATCGATTCTAAATGACAGCTTTGCAGGATAGAGTAATCTTGGTTGTAGGTTCTTGCTTTTCATCACTGTGAATATTTCTTGCCACTCCCTTCTGGCCTGCAAAGTTTCTTTTGAGAAATCTGCTGACAGTCTTATGGGAACTCCCTTGTAGGTAACAAACTGCTTTTCTCTTGCTGCTTTTAAGATTCTCTCTTTGTCGTGAACCTTTTGCATTTTGATGATGATGTGTCTTGGTGTGGGCCTCCTGGGGTTCATCTTGTTTGGGACTCTCTGTGCTTCCTGGACTTGTATGTCTGTTTCCTTCACCAAGTTCGGGAAGTTTTCTGCCATTATTGTTTCAAATAGGTTTTCGATTTCTTGTTCTCTCTCTTCTCCTTCTGGCACCCCCAAGATGCGAATGTTGGCACGCTTGAAGTTGTCCCAGAGGCTCCTTACACTATCCTCATTTCTTTGGATTCTTTTTTCTTTTTGCTGTTCTGATTGGGTGTTTTTTGCTTCCTTATATTCCAAATTGATGGTTTGCTTCTTGGCTTTACCTACTCTACTATTGAATCTGTGTAAACTATTCTTTATTTCAGTTAGTGCATCCTTCATTTCTGACTGGTCCTTTTTTATGCTCTTGAGGCCCTCTCTAAGTTCACTGAGGTTCTCACCTAGTCCATTGAGCATCCTTATAAGCAGTATTTTGAACTCAGCATCTGTTAGGTTGCTTAACTCCATTTCACTTAGTTCTTTTCCTGGAGTTTTGTTCTGTTCTTTCATTTGGGACCTGTTTCTTTGTCTCCTCATTTTGGCTGCCTCCCTCTGTTTGTTCCTATGTATTACTTAGCGAGAGGTATAGGGCTAGCTGAGACCAGATGCTGCTTGTTTGAATGATTTTAGGAAAAGCTGAAGCAGGCTCCAAGACAGGCCAATCCTATGGTGAAACAACTGGCAACAGCTTGGGTGGGCCTGGAAGTTGGGTGGGGCAGGGCCTCAGGGAATCACCAGGGCGGGGCCAACAGTGTGAGCCAGGTTGCTGGAGTCCCAGATATGGTGGCGTCTGCCTGCTCAGGAAGGGCTCACCAAAGGAACAAAAGCCTCTGTTAGCACGTCTGTCCAGGAGAAAGCTGCTTCTCCAGACCTCGCTCCAATGCCAAACAACTCAGTTCTTCCCCATATGACTCTGGTGCCTTTCAGGCTGCCTCCTCCATGCTGGAGCCTGGAGGGAGTGAGTCCGAATAAGTCTGAGCACGGGCCCTTTAAGAGGAGCTGCGGGGGCTCCAGCCTCCGCAGCCTCAGTTCCTGCTGGTTTTTCCGGCCAGAAGTTATGGGGACTTCTCTTCCTGGCACTGGGACCCTGAGCTGGACACCTGGTGTGGGACGGGGACCACTCAGCCCTCTGGGAGGACCTTCCCAGCCGAGGTATCCCAATTTTTATCTGCCACACGTGGGTGTGGGACCAGTCTGTCGCGCCTCCGCCCCTCCTACCAGTCTCGATGCGGCTTTTTCTTTAATTTCGTAGTTGTAGGACTTCCATTCAGCTTGATTTCAGGCGGTTTTGAATGATGGTTGTTCTGTAGTTTAGTTGTAACTTTGATGTGGTTGTGGGAGGACGCGATACCGCGTTTACCTACGCCGCCATCTTGACCGGAAGTCCAATTTTTAATTTTTTGAGGTAACACCATAGTGTTTTCCATAGTGGCTGCACCAGTCTGCATTCCCACCAGCAGTGTGCTAGGGTCCCCTTTTCTCTGCACCCTCTCACCCTTGCCAGCAGTTGTTGTTTGATGATTTGTTGATGGCAGCCCTTCTGACAGGTGTGAAGTGATACCTCATTGTTGTTTTAATTTGCATCTCTCTGATGATTAGTGACGTTGAGCATTTTTTCATATGTCTCTTGGCTATTTGTATGTCCTGTTTGGAGAGGTGTCTATTTAGGTCCTCTGTCCATTTTTTAATTGGGGTCTTTGTCTTCCTTTTGTTGAGTTGTGTGAGTACTCTATATATTTTGGAAATTAACCCCTTACCTGAGTTTATTCTTTGAAATCTCAGCAGTTTAAAGTATTTGGTGCACTTATTTTCCATGAGGAAATATTTTATTATTTGAAAGAAACTTTCCACAACAAAAAGAAAAAGAAATTAATTACTCTCATGTAATGATGTTATTTATAAACTATTACTGCACGTTTTAGTTAACAAGACCATATAACACAAAAATTAGTTAAGAGTCTGAGATATTGCCAGCAAGGTTTGCATTTGAATCACAGCTTTGTTAGATGTGTCACAGTGAGTATTGAGTGCAATAATTAGGCAGGTAAAATGTTAGCGCACTGACCTAGTATATAGTGATATTTTAATACACATTAGTTAAATATTGATCTTATAATTTGTTTAGGTGAAGACAATGTGCTGGGAACACTGAGGCTTCTAGAATGGTAGCTTGAGAACAGGTGAACATTGTGGTGTAATTTCATAAACAATTATTAACATAGTAGAAAATACCTTTAAATATATACCTATACTAAAAAAGTGAGTATAACTCTTTTATTATTTTTCAATATAAAGAAGGACATAAAAGCAACATTTAATCTTTTAGAAGTGTTTTTCTGCAGCACTTTTTTTTTCTTTATTGATTTTAAAGAGAGAGGAAGAGAGAGGGAGAGAGATAGAAACATCGATGAGAGAAAACATCGATTGGCTGCCTCCTGCCTGCCCCCCACTGGGGATTGGGCCCACAACCTGGGCATGTGCCCTGACCGGGAATCGAATCAGTGGCCTTTTGGTGCATGGGTTGACACTCAACCACTGAGCTACACCAGCCAGGCTCTGCAGCACTTTTTAAATGAAATCTGGAGTTGCAGAAGGATCTTTCCTTGCCAGCTCAATATAGCATATGGAGCCAAGTCTAAACTGACCACATTTTAGAGCAGGTAAATCAAGTTTCTACATAGTAATAAAAAATTCCATCAATAACATTCCAATTAAATATTGAATATATCCTTAGTAAACTTACCTCCCCCGCCAAAAAAAATGACCATATTAACTCACTAGAGACACATGTGAGTTGACGAACTCTGTCAAGTTGCTTATTATAAGTCAGCTAAATTTTGGAAAACATGTATCAGATATGATGAACTTAATTTGAGTGAATGCTCTTAAATGATTCTTTCTGATATGGTTTAGTAATAAGGCCAATTCTCTATCAAGGGCACTTCTAAGTAAAACAACAAAACCATTGAAAATGTTTATTTTGATATTGTCCATAGAGAGAGGAGGAGTCATCCCCATCAGCATAAAGCAGTTTAGAATTATTAATGATTCTACAATATTTTAAATTAAAATGTAATGATATACAAGGAGGTGGCTTCTGCTCAGACGCTATAGTAAGCTAAATGTTTAAAGGAACAAACAGTACACTTCACTTATTTTCACACTATAATGATTTCTGATTAGTATATTTTTAAATGATATATGCATTTAGTTAATTTTTTTCAACAGACTTTGTAGAAAGTTGTGTTCCTGTTATGTGTAGGTACTTAATTAGCATTTTCATTATTTTTATTGTTATTTGGTTCTCTTCTTGTTGGCTGTTACATAAAGTTGGTAATACTATATCACTTGCATACTTTTCTAGTTACTTTCAAACAAAAATGCTCCATATGTATAAATATGATTATGTCATGTAAAAAAATCTCGAGTCTAAGAGTCATGTTTGGGAGATCACTGTCAAAACTAAAGGTATAATAGATGGTCAGGAAAAATAGAATATTTTCTAACAATTATGCTAATCCCTATAAAACTGATTTCTTGAATATATTGCTTTAATCTTTCTTTTTTTTTTAAATCCTCACCTGAGGATAAGTTTTTTCTCATTGATTTTTAGAGAGAGAGAAACATTGATCCGTTGCCTCCCATATGTGCCCTGACCAGGGATGGAACTTGAAACCTAGGTATGTGTCCTGACAGGGAATTGAAACTGGTGTATACCTTTTGGTGTATGGGATGATGTTCCAACCCACTAGCCAGCTAGCCAGGACTAGCCTTTCATTTTGATTTTATTTTGAGAACTTCTTTTTCTAGATGAACACAATAAATTGATTGTTTTTACTGACTTGATTATTGCAATTATTTAAGCCCATGTCAAATTAATTTGGCTAAAGTCATATAGTTTTGTTTAACTGTCACAGTCAAGACAATATTTCAGATATTATATTTTAACCTTTTATTTAAATAGAGAAGAATCATCTCATGAATATAAGAAAACAACAAAAAGCAACTCTGAGAAAGTTCATCTTAAAATATGTCCAAGGACAGAGGTTGTTGTTTAACTGGATTGCCTGCTGGTACCCTGTAGTTTATGTTCCTAGTTTGCAAAGCACTGGAGCAGGGATATTGCAACATGTCCACATTCTATACAAAAACACTTCCTTGTGAGTAACATTTTCTTTAATAATTTTTAAAGTAGAATACTTTCCCTGAACTTTCCATCTTATTTCATACTGAATGTGGAACCATAGTATCTTATGATATTTGTAACCTGAAGTTAAAATTTGTAAATCATTTACAAAAACAGATGACTGGTCTCGAAACTTTGTTAGAATAAAATCACATTCTCTCCTTTTTTCTCACTGAATTTTGTGCAGATATGACGACAAACTGGAAACTAGCTCTGGAGTGTTCTATGGCACATATGTAAGTTTAATAATAATAATTGTGGAAAATGCCTTCATCTGAGATTTGAGGTTATGACAGTAACATTTCTTTTTATCTAAGATTAACAATAACAACAAAAAGTCAATTTCTCACTGGCTACTATTTAGGCACTTAGTATAGTCTTTGTGGTAGGCTGAATAAGGGCCTTCCAAAAATGTCCAGCTCTTTATCTCTGACACCTATGACTGTTACTTTATGGGACAAAGAGACTATTCAGATAGGATTAAACGAAGGGCCTTGAGAGGGGACTTTATCCTGGATTACCTAGGTGGGCCCAGTCTAATCCCAACAGTCCTCATGAGGAAAAGAAGGGGCAGAATGGCAGAGAGGGATATGATGATGGAAGCAGCGGTTGGAAGGATGCAATTATGGCTGATCGGGGCCCTGAACCAAGTAAAGTCGGCAGTATCTCCGACCTGGAAAAGACCAGGGAACCAATTTCCTATAGCGCCTCCACAAGGAACACAGCCCGCTGTTTACTTTTAGCCTAGGGAGACCCATTTTGCACTTCTGACCTCCAGAACACATGGTGATAAATTTGCGTTGTCATTAATTTGTGGTAATTGGTTACTGCAGCAATAAGAAACTACTGCAGTCTCCTTGGTATAACTACAAAGTGTTTCATTCAGGGAGAGGTTGAATTGTGTCGGTCTGTGGGCATCACATGTAACACAGGCTGTGCTTTAGTAAGAATTATAAATTTCTTATCAGTCAGATTTTTGAGCTATGTTTGTTCTTCATCCTTTTCTATTTTCTGTTTGATAATTCCAGGTATTTTTAAGAAACTGAACACACTGGTGAGCATTTAGCACTAATAAGGCTTAATTAGAGTAATCACATGCTAAGTTGATGAGAATCAGATTTAAATGCTCTTTCTGTTCCACATTTGTACTAAAGCGGGGCCAGTTCCACCTCAGGAGCCTGGAATTGGTGTCACAGAAGGGGGCACTGATTCATTAGGCTCTGGTCTTGATCGGTTGACTTCTACATCGCTCTCACTGCGCGGTGCTCCGGGAACGCCGAGTGGAAGAACACGGGGCGAGGTCCGAGGGATCACCACCTTGTCCTCTGCGGCGCTCTCCCTTGCTCCCGTTTTCTCTTCCGTATTAAAAGGGGCAGAAAGGAGTAGGCATAAAACACTGCCAAGATACATTAGCAAGTCCTTACTTTTATTAAATGATATAGACATTTGCAGAAGGTTACAAATGAAAGACGGTAACCAACAGGAAAGACAAAGTGGCTGCGTCCTCAGGAGTCTCACTGGTGTCATTATCTTATTAAACTTCACAAGGGTGGGGATTCTGGCCATAAGCATTACTAGCTGAATTAATTTGGCTATGCTATACTTACTCTCAAGGAGCAATCTGTGGTGGACTGACAGAAACTATAGAATTTATCTTTAAGCTGAGATTGCCCGCTGGTGTGGCTCAGTGGTTGAGCAAGGACCCATGCACCAAGAGGTCACCAGTTTGATTCCTGGTCAGGACACATGCCCAGGTTGTGAGCCCCATCCCTAGTGGGGGGCATGCAGAAGGTGGCCAATCAATGTTCTCTCTCATAGATGTTTCCATCTCTCTCTCCCCCTTCCTTCCTCTCTCTCTAAAATAAATAAATAAATAAAATTTTAAAACAAGCTGAGGTTTACATGGCAAAAACACCAAATTCACTTAGATTTTATGTTTCTTTGGAGTGACAAGGATGAACAATTTTTTGCAGACTAAGGAAAAAGTAGAACCAACCCTCCCTGGGTATAACCACAGATCAAATATTTCACACTGTTAAATTGAGAATGGATTCACAATTTAGATGTGAATTTGGATTTAGCAGTCTTATGCAACTGGTTTTAAAATCAAAACAATTCTTTGTTACAAGACGTGTGCAGAACAAAATAGTCTGGTTTCAGTCAAATCATGGTGGCTTGAGATACTTCTGTCTTTTCAAAGTGACTTTGTCTTACTATTTTTATGATAATACTATATTTTAACTCTCAGAGCAATCTTACTTCCTTTATTTTTTATTTCTTTGTAAGGAATACCAGGTAACTTATAAATACCAGCTGCAACTTTCTTTTAGGTCACTAACATAGTAATGAACCCAATAATTTATCATCATCTAGTGTTTAAAACCAGCAGAAGTTGGATTGATCACCAAATGATAGTACTTCTCATATATGTTTTTCTTCCAGGAATGACTCAGGGAAGATTGTGATTGCAGGTAGATAAGCCATCATATAAAAGTAAGCTGCCAGTGTTCAAATCTAATATATCCAATTACTGGAAAAACCTCAACATCTTTCCAAACTGTGCTTCTCTCCCATACCCACTGCTATGGCATAGCTCAGGCCTCATTATTTCTTATCTAGATGAATGCATCAACCTCCTAATTGTCATGCCCTGTCATCAATCTTGTCCCTCCTCCTCTCATCTCCTTTCTTTATGGTCACCAGTGATCTTTCTCATACAGAAAATGCAACATCACTTCTTTGCTTAAAATTCTCCAATGTCTCCCAGTCTTAAAGATAAAAGTGCTAACTCTGAGTCATGTTATGCAACCCCTGGCTCACACAATAACCCTAATGGATTACTCTCTGACCAGAGTACATATTATTCTTCAAGTTCTTTCATTACTTTCAGTTTTGGGAAAATACCTTGCTTTTTCTATTTCTTTCTTTCTTTTTCTTTTTTGACCTTCATATGTGTACCACCCACTGTCTGGATTGACTTGTCCATCGAAGACCTTCAGATTAATTCTGGATATTACTTTTCCCTTATATCCAATTTATCTCTTCCCTAAGGTTTACTTCTCCTATTATAGCCCTTATCTCAATACAGTGTATTGACCTGTTTCATTGCCTTTCTACCTATTGAGTTTGATTGCATGATCTTCACCCTCAGGAAAGTATAGGGCTCATTTTATTTATTTATTTTGGGATTAATAAAGAGACATATGAATACACGGGGCTTCTGGAAATGTGTCAAAACTGCAAAATCAGAGTAACCTCCTATATCTCAGATACCTGTACTCTTGTAAATATTCTCCTTCCTCAACTTCCCAATGATGTGGCAGATGGTAGTTAGGAGAGATTAGAATAAAAAAAATAACACATCCCAATATTTTGGTAGATTAATCTGAGAGGAACTTGTTTCTTGCCCATAGTCTCCATTGAGTAGTCAAGATAGCAGCCTGGCTTTTCTTCATGTGGTGATTTGGGAACTAAAGCTCCCTATATTTTTGGCTATGTAATCCCCTAAGAACACAATTATTCGCATGCAGTTGGCAGAAAGGTAAAGAGATGGAGGAACTATGTATTCTGTCTTAATGTACCAGAAATTGGCTTACATCACTACCAATCACATTCCATTGGAGAGAAATTCATATAACCGTACCTAACTACAAAGGAGGCTTGGAAAATTCTAGCTATATGCCCAGGGACTGAGATGGATTTCAATGAATAGCATAACTGACTCTCACAAGAGGACTGACAGAGAGTACCCATTTACCCCTTTCCTCTGGGGTTGGCCCTTCATTTTAATATATGCATGTAAAATAACATCGTCTTCCATCCCATGTGCTTGCTCAAAGCCCAGGATTTCCCTAATGGTTCCTAGAATTCACACATACTTGATTTGAAAAAGCTTGCTCTCTTTAGTTGGCCACCTATAACATCGTGTTCTGAAGGTCTGCTTCAGGTTCATTTATCAATTTTGTTCTGTCTTGTCCCCTTTACCTGGTTGTAAATAAGAAATATATGCCATCTTCCAGTTAGCATTAAAAAATGTGTTATGTAGTAGAAATTATTTTTTCAATTTTTATTAATTTATTTTTGTTACAAATGTTTCTCCTCTTTCCCCATAGACACCCTCCACCTCATCCCAACCCCCTTCTCCCACCAGCATTGCTGTCTATGACCATTGGTTATGCTTATATACATATAAGTTCTTTGGTTTATATCATCCATCCCCCCCGTGCTCCTTCTCTGAGTTCTGTCAGTCTGAACCATACTCCTTTCTATGTCTCTGGGTCTATTTTATTCATCAGCTTATTTTGTTTATTATAGTCCACAAATAAGTGAGATCATGTGATATTTGTCTTTCTCTGATTGGCTTATTTCACTTAGCATAATGCTCTCCAGGTCTCTCCACATCATCTCAAAGGATAAGAGATCTTTCTTTCTTATAGCTGCATAGTATTCCATTGTGTACATGTACCACAACTTTTTTATCCACTCATATACTGATGAACACTTGGGCTGTTTCCAGATCTTAGCAATTGTAAATAGTGCTGCTATGAACATAGGCGTACAGCCACTATATGGGAGAGCATAATTGCCAATGATACATCAGATAAAGGGTTAATTTCCAAAATATATAGAGTGCTCATACAACGCAACAAAAGGAAGACAAAGAACCCAATTAAAAAATGGGCAGAGGACCTAAATAGACACAGACGTATGAAAAAATACTCAATATCACTAATCATCAGAGAGATGCAAATTAAAACAACTATGAGGTATCACCTCACACCTGTCAGAATGGCTGCCACCAACAATCATCAAACAACAAGTGCTGGTGAAGATGTGGAGAAAAGGTAACTCTATCACACTGCTGGTGGGAATGCAGACTGGTGCAGCCACTGTGGAAAACAATATGGTGTTTCCTCAAAAAATTAAAAATTGATCTGCCATTTGACCCAATGATCCCACTTCTAGGAATATATCCTAAGAAATCTGAAACACCAATCAGAAAGAATATATGTAGTACAAAGTTTTCATGAAGTTGTGGCTATAATGGAAGGAAATTAGAGCACAGAACAGTAACCAATTTGAAAAATCATCATCACGATTTTTCAAAAAAATTTATTGGGCACATCCTCCTTACTGGTAGCTAATTATCTAGGTCCCTACTTCATTTTCTGGCCCCATGAAAATCTTCCTAAGTGCTTATTTATTTATTTATTTATTTATTTATTTATTTATTTATTTTTAATCCCCAAGTCCTTTTATTCATCCAGATCTCTTCAAGGCAACAACTAGAAAACATAAACATAAAAATCTGAATTCCTTTCCTCTACTAAGTAGGTCAATACAGCTCAATCAACCTGCCCTCTTAAAATCATTGTACAATGAGACAAAATTGTCCCCTATTACAGAATGTTGTATGGCTATAGTGAGGTTTTTTTTGTTGTTGTTGTTGTTTTCCAATAGCAGTTACTTTCCCCCACTATTCCTACGGTGCTGGTAGCTGATTGGGAACCTGTATAGAGATCTGAGTTAGAAGAATTTGCTCTAATAGCCATGCAGTCATCTTGCTCTCCCATTCTTCCAGCTGTGAGACAGGTCATGAACTCTAAGATGCTTGAGAAGTGTTGCTCAGTCTACAATTTGATCTGAGTGATTTACCCTTCTCTTTGATTTTCTTGCATTTATATTACAAAAAGAGAAGCTTAAATTGGTTTAATTTGGTGGTAATCTATTTTTCTGAGTTCTCTTCACCTATTTTAGAATTTAGTAATCTTTCTGGTGCCGTTTTTACAGGTTTACTATTCAGCTAGTGCAACATTTCCCAGTACAGACCTGAACTTTTATTTTTGCAATAACTCCTAATACTAAAGTGTATTACAGTAAAAATCAATTATGAGGTTAAAAACTAATTCAATGATTTCTTTATTTTATTTTATTTTATTTTATTGTTGAGAATATTACAGATGTCCCCCGTTTCCCCCCTTTGCACCTCTCCACCCATCTCCCATCCCACCTCAGGCCTTTAGTGTAACACCTTAAAAAATATTACAAATATTAGCCTTTTTTGAGAAATAAAAACTATTGAGAAAGAATTACATTTTTCTTTACAAAATCTTATAAACAAATATTGTATTCTTGGGATACACCAAAGAGTCTACTGACAAATCATTTGTAAAACAGTGATCTACATAACAACATGTAACATAAATTATTTTTATAGATCTTATTAGGAAACAACAAAATTATCTTCTTAACACAAATGTGCAAAAAAGAAAGAACGTTGAAGAACCATGTTACGTTACACATGCTTGTGCTGGTCCTGTAAAGTTTGTGGATTCAGAGTGTGAGTGTGTGTGTGAGAATGGGACAGGTGGTATGTATGTGAGTGTGGTTTGTGTTGTGTGTGTGGTAACGGTGGATATGTGGTATGTTGTGGTTGTGGTTTTTGTTTGAATATGTTTGATGTTTGTGTGTGTGGATGAGGTTTATGTGTCTACTATGTATGTCTGGGCATGTTGTGCTAGTGTGCGTGCACACGTATCTTATACATACAAAAAATAATTACCATTGGAGGGAGGCTGGAGTATTGAAGATACAGATGAATGATATCTATGTCTTAATGTCCAGTCATGCCCCAAGCCATTCTTCTGCCTGCATGCACAGCATTGATTCTGTTCCATGTTGCCCTCCCACCTCTCTCCCACCTCAGGTTTCCCTACTGTCATGAGCTGAAGTCTAGAAAGACATTTGATATTTACAAGCACAAAACTAACAAACTCCCTTAAAGTCCTGAATGAGTATGTTATACCAGGAGAATAGAAGTCAGAGGGAGGAAGGAGACAGGCAAATAAAAAAATCATTAAAGATAGAAATGAATTGTGCTGATATCAGGCAAAATATATTTTCACACCATTTTCCAAAAAACATGAATAAGTAAGCTAGACAATACGTTTGGCAGCTGACGTAGTGAAAGAGCTGGGGTAAAGGAACAACAGATTGAATTTTACAATGAGCTCATTATCAGCCAGAGGAAATAACAGCTGTGCAGTAACAACTCCCATTAAAGTTTCCCTTCAAAAGAGAAAGACATAATGATGATGTATCAAAAATAATTAGGAGGAGAAACATTTAAATTAGTAAATATATGTTTAAAATTCTTGACACAGGTGTCTTTAAGCTGACTATAATTGGTTGCTGCTTTTTCAGTTCAGATTTCCTTCCTTGTATTAATAAAAAATCAATAAAAAAGCTGAGTAATCATAGAAATTTTGGATATAAATTGATCATTGGCTTCCTAGATGTTGAAGTGATAGTTATTCAAACTTAAAAGAAAATTCTAAATTTCAAAAAGTATTAATGGTTGGGGAGGGGAGTTGACATCCAGCATCTAATTCTGATTTTTTTCAAAGGAGCCCCCAGAACTTAGTTAGCTGTATACATAAATATATTTTTACCTCTGCTTGAATAATGATTCCTAGGGTAGTGGATACCATATTGGAATCTTTAGTGCTATAATGTTAAATTGCAAGAAATATGAATGCGTGTGAACAGAAGGGGAAAAAAACCTGTTTAGTGAAGAAAGACTCCTGAGAGTATTGAATCATGCCTCCCCCTCCACCCCCCATCTTTCTAATGTGGATGACACACCAACTATTAGTATTTCCAAGCTCTACCAGCCTGAGCACCAATTAGGTTGCATTTGGTATCTCACCGCTTAATGCTCTGTTAGAGACTTCCACTGCTCACCCATGACTTCTCATTGTAGTTAGATGGTGTCATGTGACCAGAATTGGCAAAGGCTTTGTGAATGAAAATACTGTATCATTTCAGGGCCAATGCCTTTAATTACTGGAGGAAGACATCCATCACTCTTTCTCTTCCACGAAGACTGGGGAAAGGATGTGTTCCCAATAGAGCAGAGAGAGGGTGGGACAGACTTCATTACCCTGGATTGCTGAGTTGCTATAAAGAAAACAGTTGTCCTAGAAAGTTGCTTAGAGCCTCAACCAACTTAGCATAAACAAAAATAAATGTTAATTGTATTAATTCACTAAGATTTGGGGGTTTACTTACTATCTCAACATGCCTCGTAAGTTATCCTAACTTAGGTATGTTCCAAGTCCCCCATCTTAACCAGCAGAAATTCCAGGCATTTTCTAGGACTTCTAAGCATATCTAGTTTTATACATCTTTGGTATCTGTTCTGCTTTCATCTAACCGCATATGATGAGATGAGAAGCCTTGAGGGCAGAATCTGTAACCTCCTGTCTGTAAGTCTTGATGGTAAGATTTCTCAGTCTGTTCATCCCCATCTTTTGATCTGTGTTTATTAAGCCCCCTGATTCCTGAGGTTCCAGCAGGGAGATTGAGTTCAGCTGTCACTGCTCCTGCCACACCAAAATCAGAACAATACATTTGTCAAGGTTGATGCATACAGTCCGAGCTTTTACCAGTCAAACCTGAAGAGACCTAAAAGGAAGTAATTTTGGTCACTGCCCCATACCAACCGGCTTGACTGTAACTGCAGGTTTAGAGCCTAGGCAGTATGAAGTGAGAAGGGTGCCGTCCATATCCTCCAATTACCAGCTGAGGAATGTACCATAACCAAGTGGTCTTGTGGCATTAAATGTCATAGCTATTAGTGAAAACAGCTCCGTCCATTCATACAGAGAGCTGTTTCCCCAAACCATTTTTCCGAGTCCTACAGTATTTAAAACAGTTGTCTCAGCAGCTTGGAGTCACCATGAACTGTACACACTTTTCTCACATTTTTTTAAAGTGTCCCCAGAGTCTCACTTGGTGCAGAATGTTTTCACTCAGGCTTTTCAGCTGCTGTTTGGGAGCTTGCTATGATATCTGCGGCACCGACACCACCATTCTTGGGCCCTTACTGAGAATAAAGTTCCTCTGAGAGCTAGTTTGAGGACCACCTTCATTTTATAGTTTGCCAGATTGTAGGGAGTGAAAAAAATCCCTCTTTCGTATCTATGATAGACTTGTCTCCTGGAACCTGAAGCATGATAATTATGTTCCCAGGGCATCACATCATATTTGGTGACCAGAAAAGTCAAGTGTCTGGCTCCAGTCCAAAATCCTACGTATGATCTTTCAGACCAGATCTCACTAATTACAAAAGCTTTGTCGGACAGTTCTCATGAGGGAAAGCTGCCCTCCCTACCCCAGACCGGGGGCATAGCAAGTGCTCTGCAGTCTGTAGGGGGAGCTGCAGTCAAGTGCTCAGACTATCCACCCTGCCTGGGGCCAGACATGTTATTACATAGTGTGTATGCATTTCCACTTCAAGGTTTACATTTCAAAAATCTTCTTTATCTAATTTAACCTTCCATAATGGCTGCAATCAACAAGTCCTCAAATGACAAGTGCTGGCGAGGATGTGGAGAAAAGGGAACTCTAGTACACTGCTGGTGGGAATGCAGACTGGTGCAGCCACTGTGGAAAACAATTTGGTGCCTCATCAAAACATTAAAAATGGAATTGCCATTTGATCCAGTGATCCCACTTCTAGGAATATATCCTAAGAAGCCTGAAACACCAATCAGAAAGAATATATGTACCCCTATGTTCATGCAGCACTATTTACAATAGCTAAGATCTGGAAACAGTCCAAGTTTCCAAATGTACCACAGTCCAAAAGAGCTGTGGTACATTTACACAATGTTATACTATGGAGCTGTAAGGAAGAAATATATCTTACCCTCTGAGACGACATGGAGGGACCTGGAGAGTATTATACTGAGCAAAATAAGCCAATTAGAGAAAGACAAATAACCACATAATCTCACTTATTTATGGAATATCATGAACAAAATAAGCTGGCAATCAAAATAGATCCAGAGACATGAAAGTAAGGAACAGACTGACAAACCTCAGAGGGAAGGGAGGTGGGGGGATTGGGAAGAGATAAACCATAGAATTTATATGCATATATGAACAACCAATGGACACAGACAATAGTGTGGGGAAGGCAGGAGGCGGGTGGGAGCAGGGAGGAGGGGGTCAGTTGGGGATAAAGGGGGGACATCTGTAATACTTTCAACAATAACGATAAAAACAACAACAACAAAGAACTTCTTTATCTAGAGGCTTTGAGTGAGGCACTTTTTAGCATCATTGCTTAGACCTCCTTATTGGTGGCCATAAGACATTTACTCTACTTGACTTAGTCCTCTTCCACTCCTAGGCCGCTCACTTGCAATCTCCCAGTCTCTCAGGTCCACAGAATAGCAGCAACCTTTTGTTTAGGGCTCTTATGCAATGACACCATTCCCATGCCTTTGCTACCTGTCATCTAGCTGACCCACACCTGATGCTGTTCTGTGGGAAATATGGAATATTTATTTTTCTTTGCCTCTTACCTGCACTATGCCATAAGTTCATACAGGCTTGAGACTGTTACTTTTATTTTTGGGATTTTCCTAATTGTCTTAATTAACCACCTTGATATCTGGCAGCTCAGCAAAATATTTCAGATGTTCTCTTCCAACCTTTGTACTTTAGCGATACAAAACGAATAGGCTGGTTGTGTTTGGGAAGAGGAGAATTGAAATGTCCATCACTCCATTGTTACTTTATCCTCAACCTTACTTTTTTGTTGTTGTTGTTGTTCTAAAACAAAAACAGACACAAACAGAAAGAGTCAGTAGTTACATCCCGCATTAGCAAAAACACAAAATCTCTACAAAATAATAAACTGTAAATAGCTATAAATATTATATATAAAAAGACCCCTACCTGTCGATCATACCTTATTATTTTTTTCAGACAATCAGTTTTAATGTTGCTATTTGTTGTGAATTCACTGGTGTCTGCTATTTCTTTATGAATCTCATCAGTTAACCATTTAAATTTGGGTAAGAATTTTCCATCAAAAGAGTCTGTTTTTGTAGTTTCCAGAATTATTTATTGATCAAACTCCCACATGCTGTCTTTTCCTCTTTTCTCTTTTGCTTCACTTTTTTTTCTCACTTTTGTTTTTTGAGACTGCAAGCCTCAAGAAGTAGGAGCAGAAACATCTGTGTCATGTGCCACTGGCGTGGAACTAAGGCTAAGATGGTTGGAACTAGGACAGCCCTAGAAAGAGCCCCTGTGAATAAGGTTTAATTTTTTTTTCTTTTTCCTTTATTGATTTTAGAGAGAGAGGAAGTAAGAGGGAGAGAGAGATAGAAACATCAATGAGATAGAACATTGATTGGCCACTTCCAGCATGACCCCCACTGGGGATTTAGCCCACAACCTGGGCATGTGCCCTGACTGGGAATTGAACCAGCAACCTCTTGGTGCATGGGTCAACACTCAACCACTGAGCCACACTGGCCGGACTGCCCGTGGATAAGGTTTAGAGCCAGATTTTCTACTAGAATGTCAAGAAGAACCTTATTTCTGGAGACAAGGGAGATTGTGATAATACTAGACATATAGTGCCATCAAGTTACCAAGGTTTTAACTTATGGTTAATTGGGACATTTTACAGGTGCAAGGCTGGAGTGTTAAATGCTATGGACATTGTAACCAAAAAGTATCAGAGCGATGATAACTAGAGCACTATGAATCAAGATGGCTGCTGCTGTAAATCCCGGACATTTGGGGAAAATAAAAAGATGAGTCCAGCGCAGCCAAAACACTAAGATGTTGTCAAAGTTGTGGGCTAAAAGAGAATATTTGAAAGGCAAACTGTGCCAAAAACTAGGATCAAAAAATGTCACTGTGAACCTGGCAGAACTTCACAGGAAAACTAAATGCATGTTTCCAAGATCTGAGATAGAAACAACTGGGTTCATAAACCTGAAAAAATCTAGTATGACACATTTCTCTGAAACCGATAGGGAGGAAGAAGAACAAAGTGAGTTTGAGATAGGAAGTGTCAATAGGAAAACCTGGAAACTGACCTTTCCTACCCCAATCAATATAGTAAGTAGAAACAGCCTTGCAAGAAGAAAGGAACATGCACATGAGTGTCACCATAAAATACTTAGAGTTGTAGGACTGGTGGTCCCTATTATTCCTTTTCAATCACCTATCTTGGCCAAGAGAAACTATATGGATCTTGAAGAAGGGAGGGCTGTCATAAACATAGCTAGGCAACAGCCCACTGCAGCTGCTTGTTGAATTGGGTGTCTTTATCAGAGCAGATAATACACAAAACTTCTAGTTCTTTTTTTTTTTTCTTTTCTTTTTTTTTTTTTTCTATATTGATGTTAGAGAGGAAGGGAAAAGGAGAGAGAGATAGAAACATCGATGAGAGGGAACATCGATTGGCCGCCTCCTGCATGCCCGCCACGGGGATTTGGCCCACAACCTGGGCATGTGCCCTGACTGGGAATCAAACTGGAGACCTCTTGTTGCATGGGTCAGTGCTCAACCACTGAGCCACACTGGCCAGGCAAAACTTCTAGTTCTTTATATATTGCCATTGATCTGGCAAATAATTTCTTCTCAATCTCATCAGTAGAGAGGATCAAACACGATTTGCATTTACATGTCAATGACAACAATATAAAATTAATATTATTCATAGGTAATTTGCTTATAAATTACCTAGCAAAGGACAGGGATTATAGTGAATGCTAAAATACAGTGGCTGTTTTCTTATTTTTCTTCTAAAATATAACATTTTCTAATTATTTCATGATGTCGTGAAAGGTCCTGGTTTGTTATTTCTTTGATGGAAAGCATTATATTAACAATTTTGGATTTCTGTAGAACTTCCATAATTGTAGCCACATAGAGAATCCTTAATAAATTGAATTTTAATTAACTTTAGTAACTTTTGTGTTTTTCCTTTAAGAATTTCTTCAACGATTTTATTCTCATTCACTCATTCAGAAACACTTTTTTTGTCAGAATTAATCAAAGATCTCTATATATATTTAAAACTTTCTCACTATAGTAAACACTATTTGAAAAAAAACACACAACAACTATTGATGAAGGTATACACGTTTGGTATAGTTAAAACATTTTTTTTTTACCAGGTGCACTTAGCACACTAAAGAAGTATCCCATTAATTAATTAATCAATAAATAATATGATTAATTATTTTTATACTTATTTTTGACAGCAATCAATATACTGAAGATTCTCCAAGTTTATTTACCAAAGATTTCAAGTCTAAAATCAATTAAATAATGAGCTACACTCTAACCTGTATAACTTTTTAAGTTTGGGTTTGGTTTTGAATATCCACATACACCTGAGGGATAAACAAAAGGCTAAATAGTTCACACTAAAGAACTGAGAGATTTGGTTCTGGTTGGTGTGGCTCAGTTGGTTGGGCGTAGTCCTGTGCACTGAAAGGTCGCTGGTTTGATTCCTCATCAGGGCACATGCCAGGGTTTCGGGCTCAGTCCCTGGTAAGGGTGTGCAGGAAGCAGCCAATTGATGTTTTGCTCTCACATTGATGTTTCTCTCTCTGTGTTCCTTGCCCTTCCTGTCTCTCAAAACATCAATTTTAAAAATCTTTAAAAGAACAAAATTAAAAAAGAAATGAATGATTTTAAACTACTGATGAAAGTGAAAGAAGAAAGTGCCAAAGCAGGATTGTTCTGAACATGAAGACAAGAATCATGACTACAGAAGAAAAACACCACTTTAACACAGACAATGAAGATATTGAAATTGTTAAAGATTTTGCTTATCGTTGTTCAGTCATCAGTTCAAATGGAGACTACAGCAAAGAAATCAAGAGAAAGCTGAGTCTCCAGGAGAAACAATGCAAGAATTAGCAAAGATCACCAAAAACATGTGTGTCCTTATTAACTAAGGCTGAGTGTCCACACTTGTATTCCTAATTACTATGTATGAATGTGAAAGTCAGAGAGTGAAGAAGGCTGACAGGAAAAAAAATTCGATTCACTTGAAATATGCTTTTGGAGGAGAGCTCTATGGATATCCCAGACTGCCAGGAAGAGGAACAAGTTTTCTAGAGCAAAGTAATCCTGAAACATTGCTGGAGGAAAAAATGAAAAAACTTAAGCTCTACTACTTTACATACATCATAAGAGGCACAGGTCTTTGGGAAAAGACAATAAGAAGGCAGCAGGAAAAGAGGAAGACCAATATGAGATGGATTGATTATGTAGTAGAATCCACGGCGTCGGTCTATAGGAGCTGAGCAGGGCTGTTGAGGACAGGACATTGTGGTTGTCACTCATTCGTAGAGTCACCAGGAATCAGAGTCAACTGAACGGCACAAAATACACAAAGGTATGAACAGAAGGGAAAGCATAATGTACACAAAAGAGATGTGAAATTTCAAAGACCTGGATATTTTCTAACTGTGGGACTTGTGAAATTACTTCAACTCTATGAAAGTTGGCTTTCTAAACTATAAAGACACGTGCTTACATAATAAATTAGTCACATAGAATTTTAAAAAGACATGTGGAATGCATAGCAAACTGAAAACTTCTTTAGACGCCAGCTTTAAATTGTTCATGGTGCCCTGGCTGGTGTGGCTCAGTGGGTTGAGTGCATCAGAATGCTGTTGGTTTGATTCCAAGTCAGGGCATGTACCCAGGTTGTGGATTTGGTCCCTGTTCAGGGTGAGTATGGAAGGCAACCAATCAGTCTTTTCTCTCTCTCTTTCTTTCTATCTCGCCCTTCCTTGCTCTCTGAAATTAATAAAAACTTATTTAAAAACAACAACACAGTGTTTTAAAAATAAAAATAAAAAAAATAAATTGGTCATGGTAACTGGCAATTTATTTTTAGGCATTAGCTGGCTGTAGAGAACATGGTTTTTGATTATTGTTTTCACCTATAATACATGAAGTGCTTAATGCCTGTGCAGGATATGAATTATAGAAGATATATTTATGACATGGCAACACTCTCAATATAATTGGTTACTTATCCAATTGACAATCTCTCTTCCCTACTATTAAGAACTCTAATTTTCCTTGGGTGGAAATATGCTAATCAAAATATTTCTCATCATACATTAATTTCAGGCCATAGAAGACCATTATGATGTGGTTTTGACCAATGAACTTCAAGAATTTCTTGGGTCAGACTTCCAGAAAAGTTTTTATGAAAGGAAATACAGCTTGTTTACTCCCTCTTTATCTACTGTTTACCCTTACCCTTTTTTCCGCTTTCTTTTTTGAAATGAGAACTGGACACCTGGAAGTGTGACTGCCATCCTGTAAACATTAGAAAGACAGTCACAAACCCAAGGTGATAATGTGGGGCAGTGGAAGCTGCCACAGGTGTCTGGGAACATAGATGAGCTTCCATGCCAATGTGGACTGTCTAACCATGGTCTTCAGGTTATATACGACAAGCGAACCTAGTTCTTTCTAAGCCACTGTCTGCAGGGTTTTCTGTTATTTGTGGCTGAAATTAATAATGTTTATGTAGCATAGCTTCTGACTAGTAATGCATCATTGACTTTATCAGAATAAGCATGTACAAGGATTCATTCTTGAAGGCATTTTATGAAAAGTAGTATTAAAATTGTCCTTTAGGAACGAACGAATTAAATTTTATTTGTGTTACATATACAGTTATATTAAAAAAGTAATTTAGACAACTTATAAACTACATACATAAATAAATGTTTAGAAATAGAAGTAGTTGTTAGAAAATAAGTCTATTTTGAATTTGAAAGTCAGTATATCAGTCTTGTTTTTCTGTCTTAATCCACCCTTTTCACATTTTTTAATTGTTGAAAGTATTACAGATGTCCCCCTTTATTCCCTATTGACCCCCTCCTTCCCACTCCCACCTCCTCCCTGCCTTCCCCAACCTAATGTCTGTGTCCATTGATTGTGCATATATGCATATAAATTCTTTGGTTTATCTCTTCCCACCTCTCCCAACCCCCATCCCTCTGAAGTTTGTTAATCTGTTCCTTACTTCCATGACTCTGGATACATTTTTGATGACAGTTTATTTTATTCATAGTGTTCCATAAATAAGTGAGATCATGTGATACTTGTCTTTCACTGACTGGCTTATTTCTCTCAGCATAATACTCTCCAAGTCTCTTCATGTCATCTCAAAGGGTAAGAGATCTTTCTTTCTTATAGCTGCATAGTATTCCATTGTGTAAATGTACCACAGCTTTTCTATCCACTCATCTACTGATGGGCATTTGGGCTGTTTCCAGATCTTAGCTATTGTAAATAGTGCTTCTATGAATATAGTGGTGCATATATTCTTTCTGATTGGTGTTTCAGGTTTCTTAGGATATATTCCTAGAAGTGGGATCACTGGGTCAAATGGCAATTCCATTTTTAATTTTTTGAGGAAACACCATTTTGTTTTCAATAGTGGCTGCACCAGTCTGCATTCTCACCAGCAGTGTCCTAGAGTCCCCTTTTCTCCACACCCTCGCCAACACTTGTTTGAGGATTTGTTGATGGCAGGCATTCTGGCAGGTGGGAGGTGATATCTCATAGTCGTTTTAATTTGCATCTCTCAGATGATTAGAGATGTTGAGCATTTTTTCATATGTCTCCTGCCCATTTGTATATCCTGTTTTATTTATTTATTTTTTATCCTCACTCGAGGACATTTTTTTTTTGCATTTATCTTCAGATAGAGTGGGAGAGAGAGAGAGAGAGAGAGAGAGAGAGAGAGAGAGAGAGAAACATCGATGTGAGAGAGACACATCGACTGACTGTCACGTGCACAACCCCAACCGTGCGGGATGAACCACAACCGAGGTACGTGCCCCTAGCGGGAACTGAACCCAGGACTCTCTGGTCTGCGAGCCGATGCTCTATGGCTGAGCCAAACCGACCAGGGCTGTATATCTTGTTTGGAGAAATGTCTATTCAGGTCCTCTGCCCATTTTTTATTTGGATGTTTTGTCTTCCTTTTGTTGAGTTGTATGAGTACTCTATTAATTTGGATATTAACCCCTTATCTGATATACCATTGGCAAATATGTTCTCCCAGAAAGTGGGTTCTCTTTTCATTTTGATGCTGGTTTCTTTCGCCATGCAGAAGCTTTTTAGTTTGATGTAATCCCATTTATTAATTTTTTTCCTTTGTTTCTCTTGCCCTCAGCGATGTATCAGTGAAAATTCCGCTATGTATGATGTCTGGAATTTTTCTGCCTACCTTTTCTTCTAAGATTTTTATGGTTTCACGAATTACATTTAAGTCTTTTACCCATTTTGAGTTTATTCTTGCATATGGCGTAAATTGCTGGTCTAGTTTCTTTTTTTTTTTTTGCATGTAACTGTCCAATTTTCCCAACACCATTTATTGAAGAGACTGTCTTTTCTTCATTATATGCTCTTGCCTCCTTTGTCAAATATTAATTGGGGATACTGTCTTGGGTTGATTTCTGGGTTCTCATTCTGTTCCATTGATCTATGTGCCTTTCTTGTGCCAGTTCCAGGCTGTTTGGATTATGATGGCTTTGTAGTATAACTTGATATCTGGTATTGTGATCCCTCCTATTTTGTTCTTCTTTTTCAAGATTGCTGTGGCTATTTGAGGTCTTTTTTGGTTCCATATAACATTTGGAGTCCTGGCCAGTTTGCTCAGTGGTTAGAGCGTCGTCCCGTGGACCAGAGAGGCCCAGGTTCGGTTCCCGCTAAGGGCACGTACCTCAGTTGCAGTTTTTCCCCGGCTCCTGTTGGGGTCGTGTGGGTGGCAGCCACTCGATGTGTCTCGCTCACATTGATGTTTCTCTCTCTTCCTCCCCCTGTCCCTCCCACTCTATCTGAAGATAAATGCAAAAATGTTCTCGGGTGAGGATTAAAAAAAACATTTGGAGATTTGTTCTAGATCTGAGAAATATGCTGTTGGTACTTTAATAGGGATTGCATTGAATCTGTAAATTGCTTTGGGGAGTATGGACATTTTAATGATATTAGTTTTTCCAGTCCATGAACATGGTAGATGTTCCCATGTTTTTATATCTTCCTCTATTTCTTTTTTCAATGTCCTATAGTTTTCTGAGAATAGGTCTTTTACTTCCTTGGTTAAGTTTATTCCTAGGTATTTCATTTTATTGTCTTTTTTCTTAAAGATTTTTTATTGAACTTTAGAGAGAGGAAGGGAGAGAGAAACATTGATGTGAGAGGGAATCATTGATTGGCTGCCCTCTGCACCGCTCCCCGCCCCCCCACTGCGATGCAGCCTGAAACACAGGCATGTGCCCCAACCAGAATCAAACTGGCAACCCCTCAGTGCACAGGATGACACCCAACCAATTGAGCCTCACTGGCCATGGCCCACCTTTATCCCTTTATCATTCCCACTGTCTTTCTTTTATGATCATTATTTTTGTTATTTTGTTTTTCACTACATATGGTTTGAAGGAGAGGAATATATCCATTGCTGAAAATTAGTATAAAAAAAGACTTCCTGCCTGGCCGTTGTGGCTCAGTGGATGAGCGTCGACCCACACACCAAGAGGTCACCAGTTCAATTCTCAGTCAGGTCACATGCCTGGTTGTGGGTCAAGTCCTCAGTGGGGGGCATGCAGGAGGCGGCCAATTGATGTTCTCTCTCATCGATGTTTCTCTTTCTCTCTCCCTTCCCCCCTTCCTCTCTCTCTAAAATCAATAAAGAAGAAAAAAATTTTTTAAAGAAAAGGATTTCCATTCTAATATATACATTTATATTAATATATGCTAATATATACATAATAGCCATTTTATGCTTCTATTACAGTATGTATTCTCTCCTGCTTATTGGTACTCGTATTTTACACCCTGGGGAACTGAGACTCTTTCAGATCAAAATTTTCTTCTATTGGAGGGTGAAAAACAGTTCCCTAATCACTCACAGTGATAGTAAAATGATTCAGGCCTGGGACATTTCCAATTTTTTAAATCCCTAGTTTTAATAATTGCATCAGGGCTGGCAAATCAATCTAACTTAAGGCAGTTATAAACTTTCCTTAGGAGTTTAACACTGGAGATGGGCATTTCTCCTTTGTAATATTGTTAGAAATATTTGACCCCAGGGCTATTTTGTAAGCATGGTTCTAGTTCTATAGAGAAAACAAAATTTAAAATATGAAATTGACAAACTGAATTACAAACAAAACCAGAAAGACTCGTTAGTGTTCATGTCTCTCTTTTTAGTGATTGCTGTCTCTAGGCTATTTTGAAATAGTGAATTACAAAGTTACTTCAGTTGGATTTTAGTTGCTTAAGACAAAACCAACTCCTGTTTCTTTAATTGGAATTGTTTCTTTTTTAGTTGTTGTTGGTCTCTTTCTTTGCTTTATGAGGCTGAAATTGCTCTCACTTTTATGTGGGAAACACAACTTCTACATAAACATAAAATGCAAAATTCCTCTCTACATGCCAGTAAGAAGAATTTTTGTCTAACTTTGAAGGAATAGTTTAAACCGTTTAGGAAATAGACTGCTTAGAAAGCTCTCTCCCCAGGATAACCTTAGAGTATGTCCCTAAATGGTTCTTTATGTGTTTTTATTTTATTTTTTTAGATGAATGAAAATCAGTTTTAATTATTTTAAAAGTATTTTTATTGTTTTATTGAGAAAGAGAAAGGGAGAGAGAGACAGAAACATCGATGTGAGAGCATTGAACCAACAACTGAGCCACACTGGCCAGGGCTCCTTATGTTTTGATACACCTTTAAGATCAAAAGGAGTTCTCTGAGTGAGACTGGAATTGCTAAACCAGACTCATTAACAATAGTATTTAAACCATCTTCATTCTAGTTTTTATCATAATAATAAATTTAAAATCACAGGAGTGGTTTTACATATGTTGTAAAAATAGCTCTACTACAGCCACCAAGCTTGCATCATTTAAATGATGAAACTAAAGGACAAGCAACATAAATTATAGTCATGTTGTCACACTGCCAATAACAAAGCAGCTGTGCACAAAACGGAACCCAGGCAGTCCGATTTTGAGACTGAACATTTTCAGGTCACCTAAAAAATGAGGTAGAGAAGGAACAACACTGTTTTCTATATCTCTGCCACAGAATATTCACCTGGCAAGTTGACTATGTTTCATAGACTAGTCTTTCAGTTTCATGAGAGTGTAATCTCGTAATAGTTCCACTATATGGAGTTCATTCATCTGGTGTATTTGCAGTTCATAATCTTGTTTATTTTTCTCCATCAATTTTCCCATTAAATTACTCAGAACATCAGCCTCCTCTGAAGACAAAATCCCACTGGTTTTATGAAACTGTAAAGCTACATTTAGTTTCAGGTTTAAAGTTGACCACTTTTCTTTTATCCTCACTGTTTATTGACACTTTGGATAATTTAGCAAATTTGCTTTTCAAAGTGTGATTTTTTTGGAACATAATCACTTGACATGTATATACTGATAATTACAATTTTAAACAGTGATGTTCCAGCCTAGTAAGTGCTGAACATATAATAATCTCACTGAGGCAACCGTAGGAAAGACACTCTTTCCACACTATTGTGATAGATGTTGACAGGAAAATGATCATGAGCCAATGCAATGCGATGTTCATCACGGTGCCCTTTTGAGCCTGACAAGAAGAGGATGTGCTTTATAGTAGAGGAGACAATAAAGATTGGGTATCGGCAATATGACATTGAAAGCTAAAATATGAATCCATCTTTATTGTAGCAAAAATGAAAAAATATTAACTCCTTTCAGAGAGAAAACATAGCCTCAGCCTACTTTAGCACTTTATTGAGGCAAATCATATAGATGGAATTTGTCTGATACAGTTTGTTAAGTTTTAGCACATGGTATAAAAAGTAATGTGAAGTATGCTGATTCTGACTTACTAATTTTCATTTTGATAGCATTGCTGCAATTTTAAAGTTTATTAATATTGTTGACTATGGCAAAACCTACATGATCCCACAATTGCCAACTACAGTCAATTCATTCAAATAGATGCTTTATTAAATTGAACAGTCAAAATGTCCATTAATTATTTAACCCTATAAATATATTTCTTTCAAGCATTAAATTTTGTCTCAATGTCTCAGTTTCTGTCTTCTTACATTACATTTTTAAAAATGTTTTGAAGGGAAATAAAGTTACTTTAATAATTTTGATAAAGGTGGATTTTCTTCTTTAACTAGCTGTTTTTGCTGCTGTTATTGTTAAAATAATAGACAGAATGCTCTCAGTTTCCACCTGTGGCTGGCAGTACAGATAAATCGGCTTCTAGTGTAAATAATGCCACTAAAATTTTACTGCTTTGCTTTACCATTTAACTTAATTTTATTAACTAGGATTGAATTCTTCAGAATTTTTTTTTCCTTTGTATGTATAGACATGCTATATCAGAAATCATTAAGCTATGGGGGGTGAATGGACTGACATACTACTGTGGCCCTTTAGAAGGGCATATAGAAGAAGCAGGGTCAAATAAGCTTTGCTCTGCCTTTTCATTAAAACTGATCATTATTCATTAGGTAATCCATAATACCATGACTGGTTCTGGGCAGTCATTATTATAGATTTGTGAAGGTCATTTACAACGTATTATCCACTTACACTATACCTTCTGATGTGAAGGGTGACATTAGAAGGAAAAGAGTGATCAAAAGTTTTCTTAATGTGTCCAAGATACTTTTATTGTAACATTAGGCCACCCTTTACAGAGAGAGACTTATCAATATTAACTCTGAGACATTTAATTTGGTTTTTAATCAGTGAAATCTTGTAATACGTAAATTCTCACATAAATACCTATCATTGCACTGAGTAACAGTATAGAAGAACAGATATATAGTCCACATATATACTATGTAGTCAACTTCGAGATACTTTGATATCCATTCTCCTCTTAGTAGGCTAAAACATCATCTTACTTAGACAGTCATCCAATTAAACTCGGTCAAAATAGTTCCTTCTTTATGAGAGGATTCATTCTTGTTTCTAATATTAAGTAACATCTATATAACATATTAATAAATTGATTGAGTGATGAGAAAGTGTATATAGTCTGCTCTTTCAAGAAAATATGGAATCAATGGGAGGGATGGTATATTGTTATATTTTTACTATTTGAAAGAATTGAAGTTTGTAATCAGAATAAAAAGAGCAAGTTGAGTTGTGGAAGTTGATATTACTTATGGATAGTCAAAACTACTAAATGTCGGGAGCATCTTGTCTTCCATGTCATCTGTCCAGACAGATGTCTTTAGAGATGTCTCAGGACCATTTGCCTAGGTCCTTTCAAGTATAGCAGCATTCTGCCTGGCCATTGTGGCTCAGTGGTTGAGGACTGACCCATGCACCAGGAGGTTACCAGTTTGATTCCTGGTCAGGGCACATGCCCAGGTTGTGGGCCCAATTCCCAGTGAGGGGCATGCAAGAGATGGCCAATTTGTTTCTATCTCTCTCTCCCTCTCCCTTCCTTTCTCTCTCTCTCTCAAATCAATAAAGAAGAAAAAAATTTTTTAAGTATAGCAGCATTCTGTACATATTCTCTCTTTTTGCATGCTCAGAATCACTTTGCTTCTCTGCTGTCTTACAGGAGCCAGACAACTTCAATAGGGCTGTCTGAGGCCCTTTCCTATAAATACACCAAGCGGCGATTTCTGATTTTGCAATATTGCTGCTCCCTGGGTTGTCTGCCTAGGAAAGGAGGTTACCTTCCTTTACTTGAGCAATTTGTACAGATTTTTCTTCCTGTTGTACAATTGTAAAGGATATATTCCAGCAGTTAATTTCTGCTCAAATGGAAAAAAGACTGTTGGGAGAAAGAAATGTGAGGGAAATTGTTAATAATTTTAAAATATGCTCTGGAAAATGGTTCCTCTTTCTTAAGATGCTGCAATAGTCCACATGGCAGTGTGCGATTTCATGATCTCCTTTCTACCTTCCTATTCAGCCTTATCTCTCCCCAAGTCTGAGCAGTTCCTAAGCTTCACTCTACTTATTTTTTAGATGCAGCTCTAATAGTAATGCCTCAATAAAGACTCTTTCTTACTGAAAACAGATTTATTTTTTTCACAGTATCTACACTACCTTTTTTCACACTTATATACACTGAAGAGTATACTTTTGTGCACCGATTTGATTACATAGCTATTTCTACCTCAAATAAGAGTAGCTCTTTCTCTCCAATTAGGATACCACTGAGGGTAGTAAACTTGTTTTATATCCAGTACCGAATGTGTCTTTCAAATAGAAGGCACAGTAGTTTTTGAGTGCCCTTTGAATGCCACGGTGCTAACCTTCAATTAGGAAGGACACGGCTCCGCTCTCATGGAACTGCAACAGAGGTGTTTTGAATAAAATTTTTAATAAAGTATTCCATGGTACTCAGTGTTGCCCAAATAAGTTTTAGATCCAGAACCCTTTATTCGAACCTCGTGTGCATTGATATTTCTACAACCTGTATCCCTGTTGATCAGCATGCTCCTTCCTAGAACTCTCTCTTCCCTTAACCTGCCTGATGTTGTCTCTGTGTGTGTGGTTACTGCTGCTTTTTCTTCTTGATCTATCAGTGACTTTCTTTTTTCCTATGCACAGATGTAGCCACTCTCCAGGGTTCACTAGCATCAATTCACTCTCTCTAATATACGCTCTCTGGAGGAACTTTTACATTTATAGAACATTTAGCATCAGTTTTAGTAGCTTCCTAATTTTTGTCTCTGGCATGACTTCTTCCATCAATATCAGAACTATTTTTCTAATTTTTCATAGAGATGTTTGAGAGCTTAAATACGAAATAAAATGAACTAATCCTTTTTCCTATTGGGTACTATTTTCCTATCCAGATGAATATTTAAGCATTTTATTTATTCCTTCTTCCTTTTCTTCTCACACCCCAGTATTCATGAGTCATCGTGTGTTTTATAAGCTCTTTAGACTTCTTCCTTCTCTTTATATTTCAACTCTTGTCATCCTACTTTAAGCCACTGATGTCTCGTGCTAATTTTGTATCCTAATACTTTCCCATCCCTATTCTCTTTTCTCTCCCTTTAATTTGTCTACCATAGTGACACATTCCTTTCTCCAAAGCATATTATCCATCAAGGAAGTATTTTTTCACAAAAGTTTTAATGATTTTTTTGCTCAAATTGGCTTGCTGGCACAATCTTCCATAATCTGACACTCAACTTCATTGCCTTATTTTTCTTTCAAATGTATCCCCATCACAAATACAAAATAGTGCAACCATTGACAAATATTAGTTCTTTGTCAAATAAACAACATATTTCCCCAGAAAGCTGGAAGGGAGAAGTTAGCCAAAAGTATGGATATATAACTAATTAAATATAGATGAGTTAACAACAAAATCATATGAACAGAAAGTGTATATGATGTCTTCATTTTGTGCTCAGACTTCTAAAAGTACAGATGCTAGTGAGAATATGCATAGCCCTTGCACTGTTTTTTTTTTTTTTTATCCTCACCCAAGGACATTATTAGCATTTATCTTCAGACAGAGCGGGAGGGAGAGAGGGTGGAAGAGGGAGAGAAACAGCGATGTGAGAGAGACACATCGACTGGTTGCCACCCACACGACCCGGACCAGGGCTGGGGACAAACTGCAACCGAAGTACGTGCCCTTAGCGGGAACCGAACCCGGGACTCTCTGGTCTGCAGGACGACGCTCTAACCGCTGAGCCAAACCGGCCAGGGCTTAAAATGATTTCTTAAAAAAAAAAAAAAAGGCTTCCCTGGCCCGTTTGGCTCAGAGGTTAGAGCTCCGCCCGTGGACCAGAGAGTCCCTGATTCGGTTCCCGCTAAGGGCACGAACCTCGGTTGCAGTTTGTCCCGGCCCTGGTTGGGGTCGTGTGGGTGGCAACCAGTTGATGTGTTTCTCTCACATCGATGTTTCTCTCTCTCTTCCTCCCTCTCTCCCTCTCACTCTATCTGAAGATAAATGCAAAAATGTCCTTGGGTGAGGAAAAAAAACAAACAAAATAAAATATTAAAAAAAAAAAAAAAAGGCTAATTGGTAACTACCTTGCCAAAGATTACAAATATCTAGATATGAATAAAGTGCCAGAGAATGAAAGCAGAGTGGCTATTTAGGAAGCATGGAGCAATGGAAATCAGCACAAGGGTAGAACCAAGTACAGACAAAGGAAGAGATATTTTGGAAAAAATGTTGTATTGGAGTAAGATTGGTGAAAGGGAATGAGTTAGAGGAAAATTTTTAAAAAAGAGAAAGAAAAGAAAAGATTGACAGCATAACACCATGATTTATACTTTTGTATACTTTGGACTTAGTGAGCTTGACTTTTCCTATGACTGAAAATTTTAGACTCAATAAAATAAATACTCTCATTTATTCTACAAATGTTTATTGAGCACAACACTCTATTCTAGGACTTGGGAAATACAATGATGAAGTAGACAGATAAGATCTAAGTTCTCATAGGTTTCAATTTAGCAATGTGTTTTATTCCTAAAAACTACAGAGATGCAATGTATCATAGTCAATAAGATAGATCCGGCTTTGAAAACCAAATCTGTCAATTACTAGTTTTGTGACCTTGAGAAAGTTACTCAACTTCTCTGAGCCTTATGTACTTATTTGTAAAATAGAGATAGTAATATTTAGTTCATAAGGTTGTTATTATTATTAAAATTAATTGATGAATATGGAGCAGTTCACACAGTGCCTGGAGCTTAATATTTATTATCATATATATTATGTTAGATTATTACTATTGAAAGTTTTATTATGATGATTTAGTGCATATTGTGATGACTGAACCTTATTGAACAAGTCAGAACCATTTACACATAATTCAAAGGTGGCTAATAGCACTTGCATTTGTTGGGGTTGTGTAAAAGAATTAGGTAAAAGGATAAAGGATACGTTTTTATAAGTCTAGGAAGGAAAACAAGAGAAATTTCTACTGGGTTTTTAATAAGAGTGTGAGGGCTTAGGATTTATTTTTTAACGTAGTCAAGAGTCACCTTTTGTATAAGTTTAACTTAATAGGAATTATAAGCTAGATATGTCCGTATTTTGTTCATTTTTAGCAGCTGGTATTAATACAGTAATGAAATACCAAAATCTTCTTGTATTTTGATTTATCTATTACCAAATAATTATTTGAAATTAATTTTTGAATTGCTGAAATATAATAAACAGCTGTGTTCAACTGTGAATTTAGATTCATCCAGAATTCATACTTAGTAGTAACAGAGTTTTGCTATTACTGATGATATTTCCTTAAAATATAAGAACTGTAACACTTTTATGTAGGACCCATTCATATTTGACTTAGAGATACTGACAAATTTGTACGTATCCAAACAGAAATGAATCTTTCAGTATAAAATTCCATTTATTATTTTCCATTCATGAAAGAAAAATTATCTAAACATTTTTTAACTCTTCTTTCTGAGGCTCTTGTATTTTCAAAGGATTAACTGGAAATATAGAATACTATTTTCTCCCCCTATGATGAGATGAGTGTCTGAGGGTACGCATAGGAGCCTGAAACACCGGGCCAGTTTTTCTACAGATACATTTCACTAATCATCTCCTTAGGAGTTTCATTTGATTCTTCTTCTCCAAATAGAACTGCCTATTTTCAAATTTTAATTTTCAGTTAATTGTTAAACTCTTGAATATTTGTACATCCTTGCTTAATGAGCAGTTACAAATATTTTAATAAGTTAGTTGGTTAATGCCGAATGAAGGTATACCTGTTTTTAGAAATTCCACCATATATGTGTATATATATTTAAATAAAACATTTTAAGATTATTTTTTCTTCAAAATAAAAATGTCATATTTTAAATATTAAATAAAAGACATGAATTACTTGGATCTGCCCCATTGTTGCTAAGTATCTCAGAATAAGCTGAGTGATGTATTTTTTGTGAACACCTGAGTTAAGATGATAGAAGCAGCATTAATTCAAATATAATTATCATTATCAAACCAAATCTTTCAAATTTAATTAATCCTTTGAGTCAGACAATATTATGGTATTTTAGATATTCCTCAGGGTTTCAGAAGGGAAAGCATATTGTTACATAAATAATTCTTCATCTTCCCTTAGAAGATTTTCCTCAAATGTCTTCATTACAATGTCAGGCATCAGGGGAGTAAGCCTTGATGCTTCCAAAATACAGAGCTTTTCTGGGGCGCATAGAGAGGCTCACACCTGGGGAGGGTGCAGATGAGGAAAGCAGAGATGCTAATCATTCCTCTTCTGCGGAAACACAGAGCTTATCCAGCTTTTTACTACATCAGGAATTTTATAAAAGAGGTTAAGAAAACTTAGTTTGATATTATGAACCTGATTTGTTTGATAAATACTAATTGTAGACTTGTATAAAGTAGCATAAAAAAAGGAAATAGATTGGAAGCTACATGTAACTAAAAATATTTCTTGTGAGAAAGAACTATGTATCCAAAATTTCTGATATTCCCAACTCAACTAAAATAAAATATAAGCCTGTGACTGACTACTTATGCTCAGTCATTGGAGAGTTGATGACGATTTGGACTAGTGTGGGCTCAGTGGAAATCAAAAGAAGTGGAATTAATTAGAGCTCTGTTTTATTTATTTTTATTTTTTTTATCCTCACCCAAGGACATTTTTGCATTTATCTTCAGATAGAGCGGAGGGGAGAGAAGGAGGAAAAGAGAGAGAAACAACGATGTGAGAGAGACACATCGAGTGGTTGCCACCCACACGATCCCAACCAGGGCTGGGGACAAACTGCAACCGAGGTATGTGCCCTTAGCAGGAACTGAACCCAGGACTCTCCTGTCTGTGGGCCGATGCTCTAACCGCTGAGCCAACCAGCGAGGGCTAGAACTCTGTTTTAAAGGGAAAAATAACTCTCCATCAAAACATTAATAGAAATTAAATGTAAAACATAACACATTTCTGTATAATGTTCATTTTACCAAAGCTTTAATACATACAGTTCTTTTGTTATGTGCAACTATTTTTTATATGAGACTTCTATTACTACTATTATCTTTTTTTAATCCTCACGGAGGATATTTTTCCATTTATCTCAGATAGAGTCAGAGGGAGGGAGAGAGAGAGAGAGAGAGAGAGAGAGAGAGAGAGAGAGAGAGAAACATCGACGTGAGAGAGACACATCGACCGGCTGCCTCCCGCAGAACCCCAACCGGGGCTGGGGACAAACCACAACTGAGGTACGTGCCCTTGACTGGAATCGAACCCAAGACTCATTGGTCCACAGGCCGATGCTCTAACCACTGAGCCAAAATGGCCAGGACACCACTATTATCTTTTTACATATGAAGCAACTGAAGGTTAAATAGTTATGTGATGTCTCTAAGAAAGATTTTTATAACACATTATTTTTAATATCAGGTAGTTTCTTTAACATCATATTTATATTTTCATGTATTTACTCCTTCATTCAAAAACATCTTTTTATGCACCACACACCATACTGCATGCTGGACATACAAAGCCAGGCAGTCCACAAAATGAGATTACTATCTCAGAATGGGAGACAGATATCTAACCAAATAAACATAATAAAGTATTATAGACACTTTTGTATAAGCAGTTATACATTATAGTGGGAACAACATTTTATGATGGAGAGAGTTAAATAATCTGATTAAGGAAAAAATAATTTGATGTTGGCTTTTGAAAGACATGATTTAAAGTTAATGTAAAATTGAAGAGGATCTCTGATGTACAGAATTAAACATTTGGAGTAAGGAAAGCTCTCATTTTGAAATAAGAATAAATCAGCACTTGTCTTTGTCACCCGAAACGAGGTATTTTCTTTGATATTTGTTTGATCTCTCTTATGGAAAGGAGATTATAAGCAGTTACTTTAAAAGTGCATTTTAGTAATCACTGGGGAGTCTATTTTGGTGCTGGTTTGGCCACCAGTTTGGTATTAACTACATTACTAGCAAGAAAGAGAAGTAATAGGTAGTTCAGGACATACGTGCACAGAAACCCAGCAGCGTAAATGTAGGTGTGTATGTATATGCGTGTATGTGCATGTGTGTATGTTTGTATGTGTGTGCACATGCTGTGTGCTGTGAACCTTTGTGTTGGGACATTAGTGGGGGTGTGACATAGGTTAATAGAGAAGTCTGTAGTTAAACGGACAAAAACACAGAAGTTGACATCGGAAATATGCATCTAGACCCAAATTTGCACTATCGGGAAAAATCTGTGCAAAGTACTTTAACTTTCTGGATCTAAACTTTCTCTCTCATGATCTCTGTGATGGTCAAATAGCTAAAGGTGACATTAGCATTTTCACTGTTTTTCATGTGTTAGCCTGTTTTCTGTATTAGTTAAAATTATCTTTTTTGTTTTGTTTTGTTAATAGAAGCCCTTTGTAAATTACTCATTCGAAAAACATTTAGGAAATGTTTAAGAAACAAAACCCCAGCATCATATAATTAGTTTTAGCATAATCAGGTTATAAGTTATAAACTTTGATTTGAATATTGCTTTTAATTATCTTGTTCTGGTGTGCACCTTGGATAAATAAGTTAGCCTTTCCATTTCTTGGTTTGTATCTTCAAAACTGTAGCTACATTTCTTGATGTCTTGCTATGTGCTAAGCATTCGTGGAGGAAAATTACATTGATTAACTAATTTACTCCTTTAAATTATCCTGATAAGGAGATGTCATTCCCATTTTATGAAAGAGAAACTGAAGACACAGAGGTAATTATCACGTGGTGAAACACTAGGAAAAATAAGACGAAATCAGGGAGAAATGTTAAAAATAATTGTAAATCACTCACAGCCTCTAACAAAATGTAAAAGTTAGTAACACAATTCATGAACACAGTGTTTAAATTATTTTATGAAATGAAAATTTCCACAATGGTGAGTCACCTCTTCTATTCATCTCTTACCCTGGGGATGAGATAGTTTTATTAGTATATATGTATCACAGTAAGAGCTTTCTATAAAAATAATGGCAGATAAAAATTATATTGCATGAATGGCTGTTTTGTTTATTGTAGAAAATGTCTTCAAGGCAGTTTTAAAATTTCATTTGCTGAATTATGATTAAACATGATTGCTCCTATCTAAGCAAAACAGAGTAGTAACTCCTAGACAGATAATTAAAGTTTCAATATTCTTTCTTGAGGGTGGCACCCTAAATTATAATTAGAATAATTTAATTGAGCATCAGATATACTCGTGAGGCTCATAAAGCATGACGAAGGTGTGCAGGAGTTTTTTCTTGGTAATGCAAGCCCACCTGAAACCAATCCTGTGTGCAGACACTTTAATGACTAAAAGCCTGGTTTTTACTATTTTCCTTCTGTACTCCAGTTTACACCTGCGACCAATCTTTTTAATTATGAGGAACTCCGCAGTCCACACAGAATGGTTCCGTATGACAATATCCATTATATACTCTTGAAAATTTTCTGGGAAATGGCATTACCACAGATGCCAGGTTACATGGATAGTTAGTACTGTCTGGTCTTTGCTTTCAATTTGGGACATTTATATTAGGCAAGAGAATTACTTTGAGAAGCAGTAAGTGAGCTTTGATATAAATAAAAATCTTCAAGTTACTACAATGCTTTGTTCATTTTTGTTCCAATTGCCATAGAATAAAAGACTTCTGGGTGGTAAACTTGTGTATTGTTAGTTGCCGAAATAAGAAATAGTTGAACAGAAGAATCGACTTATGGGAGCATAGGTGATCACCTGGAGTTTCAGAACTGCCAACAAAGTAATCTTCAACTAGCTTGGTGTTTTATTCTCCATTTATAGGATTACTTGTGGATAGATGCCAGATTAATGGGATTGCAGAGTGGGTCAATGTTTATTGAATTATAACTGTCTGTTTTATCTTCAGGAAACCACTTCCTTTAGTAACTGTTAGAATTCTTCTCTATATAGCTCTACGGAAAGGTTTAATTCAAAAACTAATATAGAGAATGGCCTGAAGCAAATAATAAATGAACTTGAGAGAAAAAAACGTTTATAATTTTCAGTGTCAACAATGACGTGTGATATATTCATCATGCATTAAACAACAAATATTATCATCACAAGTAAAAACTAAATTCCAAAGTAATATGTATTATATATTACTTTTAAAAGTATAATCTGCATAAATATTATAAAGATAAAATACAAAGAAAATATAATTAAACTATAAGTACATGATCTACCATAATTTATGATCCAAAGAGGGATACTTTGATCATAAAATGGGGCCCATTATATATTCTGAGACAACAGGCATAAACCAGACTGTCTTGAGCAAATTGGGATGTATGGTCTTCTGATTATATGCAGCTTTATTTGTGAGACTATTACAAAATTTCTCTTTTTCAAAATTGAAATCTGGTGTTTGCTCAATTAAGGGGAAATTTTTTTTTTTTAATGCTGAGAACTCAGCAGAATATGTACTTTTCTTTTTGTTGTTTCCCCCACAAACCCATCAGTCTGGGAGAGCCCTGGAAGTGGAAGTCATGTTGCCTGGGATGCTGGTTTCTTTGTATATTATATAAAACACATGAAAATGTCTCTCTATTTGGGATGGGGTTTGCATTCTCCCCTTGGCTGTTAACTGAGGGCAGAGGCCAGTAGGCAGGTGGCCCTCACCCTGCCTGGCACTCACAGAGACCCCAGCTACTCGGTGTGGGCATGCTGCTGTTAAGACCAGACCTTGACGAGGAGGGGGAGATGGGAGCAGCAGTAACTGTTGGAAGGGAAGAATATCACTTCTTTCTCAAGTGGAGTGTTTACACCTTGATGTGACATTTGAACTTTCACAAGAGATGTAATCATTGTTTTCTTCTTTATTGACTTTTAGAGAGAAAGGAAGGGAGAGGGAGAGAGAGAGAGAAAAATCGATGAGAGAGAACATTGATTGGCTGCCTCCTGCATGCTCCCCACTGGGGATAGAGCCCACAACCCGGGCACATGCCCTGACCTGAAATTGAACTGGCAATCTTTCAGTGCACACAACTATGCCCAACCAACTGAGCCACACCAGCCAGGGTATTATTCAGGGAAAGTTTGCATCATCCCTCTTATAGCTCCTTAACTACTCTCTCACTGACATCTGTGCACAACATACAGTGTACATATTTTCAAGGTAGTAGGGGAGAGACACTTGCTCCTGTGGTGTTCTCTGGGCATCAGGGGATCCACACTACTGTGGCGTCTCTAACCTTATCCTTACTTTCCTATGTTGGTGTCCACTGAAGTTTCTCTTATCTGATCTTATTTTGGAGGATGGTGCCCAGAAGAATGGGGACTTTTCTTGTGCTTCAGATCAAATGAGCCTTAAACTTACTTGACAGATAAAGACCACAGTCTTCTTAGTGCCTGTCTGTGGCCACAGCCCCAGAAAACAAATAAATCGCCCTCTTGTTCTAGGGCGATTTATTTCAGGTCCACCACCACGAAGAAAGCTTTCTGACAAAGATGTTTGACCTTCCCAGGTATACTTGGTTTCTTCTTCAATCTATCTAGGGTTTTTACCTAGGAATTTATTGTCTCACTCAATTTGGAGTGAAAAATAGAAACAATAAAAGTTTTCAGAAACAAAGTTAGAATAGATTTTAAAATCTGAACTAGAATTATAAATATTTTCATTTATATGAATATATTCTATAAAATCAAAGGTTGAATTTTTGTCCAAATACAAAATTGTATTTACAAAGAAGAATAAAGAGAATAATTTACAGATACATATAAATGTAATTATGATAAAATAAGAACACTATGAAGAAAAACTCAATGCAGTGATCATAGAAGGTAATTATTTGTATTACCAAATTACTTTTGATTTTTTTCAAGAAGTTTATTGATAGATTAATTTATCTATGAAAAAAATCAAATAATATAGAAGGGATATAGTTTAACAAATAAACTTGTAACAATAGGTTCTTTTATTAGCAACCTATGATGTCCTGTGTACATTATGGATACATTACTTATGGTATATCTAATCCTCACTACAAGTCTAGGAAGTATTAAGCCTTAATTTATAGCGGCAGGGATGAGAAATGAGAGAAGCCATACAATTTGACCAGGTTAACAAAAACAGTTATTAAGTGGCTCATTATAAGTTCAAATTTAGATTTATCTAATTTCAAACCTCAGAATTCTATTGTTTCTCCATTACCTCTTCACTTCAATATATAGAGACATTTACTAAATTTTAATTGTAATTTTATATTCACATCATATATAATGTAAAGTATGTCCATACCAGTAAAGCATTCTCAGGAATGTAAATGGTGAAAAGCAGAAATCAGATACCAATTGGTTCATTTCAAGAAAATTATTGTGTTGTTTATGAGATGAGGCACAGCCAACAAACCTGGTATTAGCTACAATACTCATGATTTCCATTTTGAAAAATGTAAAGCAGCCCTGGTCTGTTTGGCTTAGCAGTTACAGCATTGGCCTGCAGACCAAAGAGTAGTGGGTTCGATTCCGGTCAAGGGCACCTACCTCGGTTGTGGTTTAGTCCCTGGTCCTTGTCTGGGTTGTGCCGGAGGCAACCAGTCCATGTGTTCCTCTCACATCAATGTTTCTCTTTCTCTCTCTCCCTCCCTCCTCCCTCCCTCCCAGTCTATATGAACATAAATGGAAAAATATCCTCTAGTGAGGATTAAAAAAAAACAAAAGGAAAGCAATTAATAATTTTGGTCATGTAACAAAAAAAATTTTTTTTTCTATTATTTTGTTCTTATTTTTTATAGTGATTTTGGTATTGACGGTAATGGGGCCTTTGCTAGTAATCCATGAACAGATGGTAGTAATTTAAAAGAGCATTTTAAGACACCATTTGGTAAGCTTCATACTTTTTTTCTCTGACATGTTTTAGGGATCAAATATTTGCATATAAAGTATAATAAATGAAAGGAAATATAAAATATAACAGTTACTTTTACCTTTTCCCCACCTGAAAACATGTTAAGTTCTAAAATAACGGAATCATTTCTTCAGAATATGAGTGTCCTGTAATGTGCACATCTGAATGCTACCATTAAGTCATTAATAAGGCATGAGTAATACATCTGGGACACCCCAGGCTTTTGTTATTTCATGATATTTTTAAACAGAAAGTGATATAAAAGGAAAGCAGAATAATTTCTCAAAATAATCTAAACTTTGTATGCTTTAAGAAACACGTACTTTAGCCCAGCCAATGTGGCTCAGTGGACTGAATGTCATCAGATGGACTGAGAGGTCCTGGTTTGATTCCTGGTCAGGGCACATGCCCGGGTTGTGGGCTCGATCCCCAGTTGGGGGCGTGCAGGAGGCAGCTGATTGATGTTTCTCTCTCACATCAATGTTTCTATCTCTCTTTCTCTTCCTCCCTTTCTAAAAACTCAATAAAAAATAAAAATAAAAATAAAAACTTAAAAAAAGGAAGCATATACTTTAAATAGTGAAGTTTTGGTTGTATAAGTTTATATAACTAGGTCTTAAAAGAATTAAAATTCTAAAACCCTGATATTTCTCTTTCTAATCCAGAGTTCAGTTCTATTTTTTTTCTTTATTGTTTAGAGAGAGAGAATTGCAAACATCGAAGAGAGAGAACATCGTTGGCCACCTCCTGCATGCCCCCCACTGGGAATTTGGCCCACCCGGAATCGAACTGGCAACCTCTTGGTGCATGGGTTGACACTCAACCCCTGAGCCACACTAGCCGGGCAGAGTTTAGTTCTATTGTAAGTCATTAACAAATATTTCTCAGATATGGGAAGAAACATTACTCTTTCATTTGGCACAGATATTTTTATGTGTAATATCATTATCTGAGCACTTCCTAAAACATCTGGATACATTGATGCTTAACCAAGATGGGCTAAAAGCCAGTAGGAAGAGTATAATTATATAATGCACTTTATTTTGTGAAGTTTTTGCATAGGAATTTATGCACACATATACCAGATTCTATGCTAAAAAACAAAAAAACCCCATAAAATCAAAACAAAACATATTCAAGAGCGGAACAGTTCAATTGAGTTTGTGCAAATCCTTTAAATTATAATTTGTCCCAAATTCTTAATTAAGGTAAATTGCTACACTAGAATGAAACCACTTGAATGAAAAAGGCAGCTCATTAACTGAAGTTATATTGACGCCAATATAATTTTTTAAATGCATGATTATTATTCTCCTAACCATAACCTGAACATTAATGGTGTCTCATTAAGTCCTATAGGATGAGTCCTCAGTGACTAGTAGCCAGTTAAATTGACTTAATTGAAAGTGTTTTCTGACTGAAAAAAAAAAAAGAATGTTAAATTGATTTCCTTTATACACAACACTGTACTTCAAGTGTTATTCTTAGATATCAGAAAAATTCTTCTTTGTAGTATTTATAGTACCCTAATTCATTAATAAAGGGAACACGAAGAAACAGGTTTGCAAAGAGAGAAGTAGTGAATGTCAGCAAATAAGAAGGGTATGAAATTTCACTCCACGTGCAAGGTAACGATTGAGTCTGTCACAACGTGTACATGATGAGAGAAGACACAAGACTCCTGAAGCAGAGGCAAAAGACATTACTACGACAAGAGCAGTAATGAGTGTCAGTACATTTGTCTTTGCATTCTGACCCCCAATTCCCACTGAGCAACACGGAGGGACAGACGATCGATACCTACACATGCTGTGCATTGCTTTATTGGAGAGGAACCCAGGGAAAGGGGCCATTACTTTCTTTCAGCTTTATTGAGGAATAATTGACAAATAAAAATTGTGTAATTTATGTTGTACAATGTGATATTTTGAAATACATATATACTGGAAAATGATTACTATTACTACAATCAAGTTAATTAACAAATCACCTCACATAGTTTTTTGGTGTGTGTGTGTGTGTGTGTGTGTGTGTGTGTGTGTACTGAGTTTACAGTTTATTAGCAAATTTCAAGCATACCATACAGAATAATCAACTACAGTCATAATGCTGTATAGTTGTAGACTAGGTCTCCAGAGCTCATTCATCCTACTAACTGAAATTTTGAATTCTTTGATCAACATTTCCCCATTTCCCCCACCACCTGGCCCCTGGCAACCATGTTCACTCTCTCCACTTCTATGCATTTAATTGTTTTAGATTCCACATATAAGTGAGATCATGCAGTATTTGTTTTCTGTGCCTGATCTATTTCACTTAACATCATGTCTTCCAGGTTCATCCATGGTTTTGAGCTAGCATAAACATTCCTGCAAGCAGCAAACAAGGCAGTCCTCTCTGCAGGGAGAGAGCATTAATTCACTCCTAGTCCTTACCTACTTAGTTGCTTATGAAACTAACTATGGAAACGACTCAATATCAGCAGAAGAATAAGTCTTACAGAAGGACACCCTCAGCAAAACCGAGCAGAGGCATCCTGGACTCATAGAGGACCACTCCTCCAAACAGTGAGTGATCAGTTTAATATTTTTGCTTAGTCTCTTAAACTGAAATACAAATAGAAATCTTTGTTATGCATACCACTATGGAGAAACACTATCACATACATGCATTTAATAAATAAGGCGCTGTGATTACGAAAAGAGTTTTACCTCTGAAGTTTTCTCCCTCAAATTGCTTCCCCAGAATAGTACTTAGTTCTTTCTTTGTAGGTTATGTTTAACTATTATTGTTGACACGGGTCCCCATTTAAGTTAGTCCAGGTCCCCAGAAAAGCAAAAATTGAGACAGGATTCAATGTGCAAGAATTGTTTTAGAGAAAACACACATGAGAGAAAGTGGGAAATAATTTGGGAGGCTGGGACAGTCATTTTGAAACCAAGAGACAGTGTTCGGGTCTGGGTTCGTTGTCTTGCAAAATCGAACAATGAGTTCATGGACAAAGGGTAAGTGAAAGGAAAGTTTATTTGAAAGATAGACAGACTCCCTGGAGTGGGGAGGGGACCCAAGTGGGTTGCCCCTGGGGCTCTGTTGTCTAGGGGTAGATATATACTTTGCTAGCCTCTGACTGGTCCTTTTAGGAATTCTGCCTTAGCAATATCCATACATTTTAAAGCTTATGTTTCCCACCTGACTGGGTTCAGCCCTAGGTCATCTGTAGGGGCCTCAGTGGCTTCCCTTTTTTTGATAATTTCAACTTCTAACAGACTATTAGTGAGGAGGGGAAATGCCTTTGGAGCAACCCTATGCTTGCTTTTGGTTTCTCCCCCAAATCTAACCTTGATTCCCTATAATCCTTGTTAAAGTGACCTGGCTTTCTGCAATAGGAACACACTCTATAGTTTCATAGCAGAACTCATTCAGCAATCCTGTTGCCTTGCTTAAAACCAGCCTTTCTGGGTTTTTTTGTTGTTGTTGTTATTGTTGTGTAATTGACCTGTGCTCCTTCTAGGAGCTTCTAATTTGCATTTCTATAAAAGGGGACTGGGGGTTCCTGGCCTTGGAGGCACAATTCCCATGTTGATTTTAGTTTATTTTGAGATCTGTAGAGTCCAAATAAACATCCAGGTACACTGTGTACTGAGTTGCCTGCCTGTGTACTGAGCCCCAAGTCATCTCAAACTTCCCCGTGTCTCAGCCTTCCTTTTCCATAGTCCAGTCCCTCACTGCCTGACCTGCCTCTAATCTCCTCAATCTGATCACTATGAGAACCTGAACCCAGGTAAAGGAAAAAGGCAAGGAAGCGTAGGTGGAAAAGTCCTAAACTACTGTACAGACTAAGGCTTGTTTGCGAAGGCCACCAGGATTCTTCAAGCCAGAGCAGGCATTTGGGGAGCCCGTTGTCTCCCAGGGAAAAACATGCTGTGCTTAGTACCTGTCTGGGAACAGCCCCTGGGAGCTGTGGCCTCTGACCAAGCTCAGAGATGGATTCCAGAGCAAGGAGAAGGGGCATGAGGAACATCAGTGAAAGTCTAAGTACTGATCCAGAAAAAACTAAATTAATGTGAGACAAATTAACTTTAAACTAGTAGTGATTGCATTACCATGAATGGGCAAGTTCATGCTTTCCAGAAAATAAAATATTGTTATTGGACTGAGTTCAGTTCAGAACAATAAAATTACATATGTGCATATCCAAATTGTGATGATACAGTTTAAGATCGCTTTGTAGGTTTTATTTATCATTTATTTATATTTACTGTTTAATTTTTGTTTTTTTTTTATTTTGTTTTATTAATTTATTTTTGTTACAGATGTTTCTCCATTTTTTCCCATTGACACCCTCCTCCCCATCCCCCCCATCCCGTCCCCAGCTTTGTTGTCCATGTCCATCAGTTATGCGTACATGCATATAAGTTCTGTGGTTTATCTTTTCCCTCCTCCCCCACCCCCCCACCCCCTCTTCTGAGGGTTGTCAGTTGGTACCCTACTTCCACGTCTCTGGGTCTACCCTGTTCCTCAGACTGTTAGGTTAATTATATTCCACAAATAAGTGAGATCATGTGATATTTGTCTTTCTCTGCTTGGCTTGTTTCGCTTAAGATAATACTCTCCAGGTCCCTCCGTGTCATCTCATAGGATAAGAGATCTTTCTTTCTTACAGCTGCAGAGTACTCCATTGTGTATATGTACCACAGCTTTTTTATCCATTTGTCCACTGAAGTATGTTCTGTGTCTTTAATAGCCAGTCTTTTTCAATCTTCCTGATGTGGTGTGCAACGACCAGAATATATTTAATACTACTGAGTACATAACTGTTTGAACAAGTTAGAGAAAAACTCCTTGGCATTACAACCTTTGCATCTGCTTTGAATATATAACATGAACTAGGAGTTTTAGGGGAACTACTTGTCACTTATCATTTTTGTGAGATTTCATATGTGTGGTGCTAGTTTGTGTGTATATTTGAATTGGGCTGTGTGTGTGGATTATGTGAAAATTTTGGGAATATTCTATGTGTGACAATATAGTGGAATACACTGTCTTAATTTTTTTAGTCTTTTTGTTATTTATGTGAATTTCTGTGAGTCCATTTTTGCACCAAAATCTATGTACTAGTCTTAGAATTACCATGTGACAATGGCAATGACTTTGGTAGAAGGCAGTGAAAGTGGACTCCCACAGGTTAATGGGTTGGTAGGATATAGTGAAACCACGAATAGGGTTAAATTGAAGGGATTCTTTAAGCTGTTCACAGTTTTCTGGGATAATACTAAGTGCTTGTTAAAATCTTTAAAACTATGAATGGAACCAGACAAGAGATTTCTGAAAATGGTAATAACTGTAATTTCTATGCAGATATCAGGAAAAATAGGTGTGTGCAAAATAATTTTTAATCTACCTCAGATCTTCAATTGTAAAAGGCTATCTTACTAGAAAAGGTATCAAAGAAGGTCAGATAAAATCTTTAGTTATATGGTTGTTATATGTGTTGACACTTGCTGATCTTTTTAGAAATATATCTGAGAAAAAAAATAGTTTAAAAACAGAGGAAAATTTTGCAATATTGTGCTTGAAGCCACATAATTTATGTATGTAAATCTTTTATATTTTGCTGTAAACCTATCAGGTTCAGACCTAGCCAAATAAAGAAAAGATAAACCGCTGGAGTGAAGATATATGTAGATGAGGAGACTGGGTGAATGTGAGCTCACATATCAAAACTCATGGCGGTGTAAGTTGAATCTTCTGGAGTTTAAAAGAAATGCACATTGGTGTAGGTTTCCATTCATTGATTACTAGGAAATGTAGGTCCTTCAAATGTAATTTATTTTTCTTCCAATTATTCCCACACATCCATGTGTTATTCGGGAAATCCTAATAATCACATATTGAACTTGAAAATATCCTTCATTTTTCTCTATGTCTTTTTCTTTCTAATATTTCCTTTTGTCTTTTTGTACTATTTTCTTGAACATGTTTATCAAAATTTACCTTTCAATTCTCTGTTGCATTTTTTTCAACTGTTCTTTTCCAAGATACTTTTCCCCTCTGATTTTAGCAGTTGAATTTTCTTGTATTGCAAAAAGATAGAAAGCCCACATCTGGCTTGGCAGCAGGAGCAAGGTTACTCTGCTCTCAGTTCATGTATTCTTAGCGTGTGCCTGTCATCCTCAAACTTATCATCCCACAGTTTGTATATATCTGGTCCTCCTGCTGTATTCCAGACAGGAAAATATACACAGAGAGTAGGATCAAAGACGTGTGATGTCCTAGGACCTGATCTTCTTTAAAATGTTTATCTGAACTTCTGCTCACATCTTTGGCCAAAAGTGTTATATTTGTTCATTGTTCTTTAAGGAGGCTGAGATGTTCAGATATTTGTCTGCATACATTAAAACCCTAAATAAAATTAATTTTCTCTTAATATAGAAGAAGAAGAAATGGATACAAGGTAAACCATCAACATGGAAAACCATAGTGAAATTTATTTTGTACCCAAAGAAGCTGTGATCACCATTAGAAATTCAAAGGAACAGGCTCAGTAGACAGATTGCAATAATTCAAAAATGAACTATTATTGCCCGGCTGGTGTGGCTCAGTGGTTGAGCGTCGACCCATACACCAAGAGGTCACCAGTTCAATTCCCAGTCAGGGCCCAGGTTGTGGGCCAGATCCCCAGTGGGGGGAATGCAAGAGGCGGCCAATCGATGTTCTTTCTCTCTCATCTATATTTCTATCTCTCCTTCTCCCTTTCTCTCTCTCTAAAATCAATAAAGAAAAAAAAATAACTATTATTAAGTGTAATAGTATATTGACTTATTCAATGTCAGTCACTCTTCTACTAAACAGGATAGTTAAAATTTTTCATTTTCATGGAATGTCAATTCTAATGGGAGAAGACAGAAAATAAACCAATCAATCAATAAATTACAGGTAGGAATAGGGGGGTGGAGGAATTGAGAAAAAAAAAAAGAGAACTCACAGACATGTACAGGAGTGTGGTGATGATGAGGAGAGAGGGGGGTAGAAGAGGGCAAGAGGGGATAAATGGTGTTGGAAAATATACAATAAAATAAAATAATAAAACACAATAAAAAAAATAAAGTATAGTAATATCAGATGGAACCAAAGCGTGTGGAAATTAAAAGTCAGGGTAAAAAATTATGAGTTTATTCTAATTTTTTTTTTCCTGTATTGATTTTACAGAGAGAGGAAGTGAGAGGGAGAGAGGGATAGAAATGTTGATGAGAGAGAACATCGATTGGCCGCCTCCAGCATGCCCCCCACCGGGGATCAGGCCCACGACCTGGGCATGTGTCCTGACCAGGAATTGAACCGGTGACCTCCTGGTGCATGGGTCGCCACTCAACCTCTGAGCCACACTGGCCGGACTATGAGTTTATTCTAAATGAAAACTTTTCTAGCCTGTGTTTGGCCTTATTTGTATTCATCACTCACATAATTTTTCAGATGCATCTTATACATCATTTCCAGTGCTGATTAATAATCCTTTGTTTAAGTAAACAATAATGTATTAGTTAACTTCTCTGTCGATACTGGAATAGTTTCCAGTTTTTTGTTGTTGTTGTTGTTTTACCTTAAAGAACTATGCTGCTAAGATTATTCTTTATTTATTTATTTATTTTATAAAATCCTCACTGTAGGATATTTTTCCATTTATCTTTAGACAGAGTGTGAAGGAGAGAGAGAGAGAGAAAGAGAGAGAAACATCTACATGAGAGAGACACATCAACTGGTTGCCTCCCGCACAACCCCGACCAGGGCCAGGGCCAGGGACCCAACCACAACCTAAGTACATGCCTTTGACTGAAATTGAATTCACGACTCTTTGTTCCATGGGCCGATGCTCTAACCACTGAGCCAAACCAGCCAGGGCTGAGATTATTCTTATACATAACTCTCAGTCGACCCGTGGAAGAAGTTTTGTGGTGCATATACCTTGAAGTACAATGCAATGGCGTGTAGTTCTGCATGATAATGGTATATAGTTTCCAAAATTTTACTTCCCTTTAATACTTTGAATAAGACTCAGAGTCCCATTTTGTTCAAAATCCTCACCATTAGGTATGTCAATATACTAAATTGTTGCCGAATTTATGTGTGGGTTCATTCACATTGGGGGTTTTAACTTTGCTTTCTCTTATTACTAATGAGGTTGAACACACTTTTTCATGTATTTCCCATTTTAAAACATTTTGTTTTCTTCCATGAAATATCTCTTTGTGTCCTTTTAAATTTTATTAGATTTTGTCTTTGACCTGTCTATTTGCTGGCATTCTATATATAATCTGGATATCAATTATTGCCAGTAATGTATGTTGCAGCTTATTTTTTGCTTCATTTTGGTATATCCTTAAAAACATATTGTTCCCTTCTATTACAGTCAGTAATATTTTAATTACTTAATAAATTCTTTCTTATTCTGAAATTATGAAGTTCTTTATTTTTATAGCTCTTCTAGAGTTTTAAGATTTTGTCTTTCCAGTAAGACTCTAATCAATCCATTTTGATTTGGGGGAGGGCAATATTTAGTAAGGGTCAAATTTATTGTCTATCCAATTTTAAGGATTAACATTTTCTAGGCTATATGGATATCTTACACTGTATGGGGTATGGCTGCTTTAGTCCTCATTTGCCTTTTTGGGGTCACAACCTAAAACATAGGAGAGTTATGATTCTTGGCGGCCCTGTGGTTTCCTATATACAACATCTTAGCCTTGAGAAGGTGCCCACATGCTGCTCACCTTCCTAGTTGCTTCTTCCTTATCACCTAATTCAGTGAAGCCCCATGTCTCCCCAAATGCTAAGCTCACCTTTGTAAATGTATCTGTTTTTTCTGAGGTTGGCTCAGGAAATCTTCAATACTATTTTACCATTCTGATGTCCTTAAGCATTTGTTTGTTTTTATATTTTTTAGTAGCTTCTCTATCCTTAGCAGTATTGATGGTCAAAATTATTTTTTTAATTGAACATTGGGTCTCTCGGACTTTTCCTTTCGATTTTTGTATTTGAACACTTTAGTGTACTATTTGTTTATTTTTCTAATCTGTAAGGCCAACATCTATGGTTCCATCTTTCTTGCACATTTTTGTTTCATCTTTTGTGTTTGTACACAGTTATTGAATATACCGTTTCTAAAAATTCCAATATATTAAATATCTGGGATAGTACTAGATCTGTTGCTTCTTTTTTATGCTTACTCTTACTAAATAAAGCTTTTTTTCCTTGTCTATTTTGTAAATTTTTATTTTGGTGTTGTAATCTCTGGGAATCCATATGGCTTAAATTGTGGGCAATTTTGTTAAAATAAAATATTTTTTACTTGTGCTGAAACACAGGGGATACTACAAACCTTGAAATCATGGAGGACTCCTAGTTTAATGTTAGGAATATCAAGTTCACCTCTCTATGAACTTGGGTGGAGAACTTCATTCTCCTGATTTTAGTGAGTAATTGATCTGCACCCAGTTCAGCCCCATTATTTTGTAAAATATTTTTATTGATTTTTCAGAGAGAGAGGAAGGGAGAGAGAGATAGAAACATTTATCAGCTGCCTCCTGCACACCCCCTACTGGGGATTGAGCCCCCAACCCAGCATGTGCCTTGACCAGGAATAGAACCAAGACCTCTCAGTCCATGGGATGACACTCAGTCCACTGAACCACACAGGGTAGGCAACCCCATTATTTTCTTTTATTGATCTCTGAATTTTATACTGATTTATTTTCCATTTATCCTTTGTCATGCTTATATGAAAATAGTTATTTTTGGTAAAATAGAATATGATTTTGTTTTTTAACTGTTTTTACTGATTTTTAGAGAGAGACGAAGGGAGAGGGAGAGATCGATAGAAACATAATGAGAGAGAAACATCGATCGGCTGCCTCCTGCACATCCCTTACTGGGGATAGAACCCGCAACCTGGGCATATGCCCTGATCAGGAATTGAACCAACTATCTCTTGGTGCATGGGTCAATGCTCAACCACTGAGCCACACCAGAAGGGGTAGAATATGATTTTATATGACAGCCTTTCTGCATGTCTAGCCAGGCGCAAAAAATAAAATTTGTATTCTTTCAAAAAGTTTATATATCTTTACACAGTCCATAATTATTAAATACTGAATAATGTGTCTCAAGGATTAAAAGTATCTCAATAGGTGGTCTTTCCCTGTCATAATGGAATAGTATTGCATCAATTACTTTGATTTATTATTCAGTTACATTAAAAAATATCTCATTTTCAGAAATGTATGGGATATGGTATTAACAAAGTGTTCATATATTATTCCTCCTTTTAAAATCTGACCTCAAAAAAATTGAAAAAAAAAACTGAAGGAAGAAGCCTCAAAACAAATACTACTTTTTTCATGCTGACTGATATGATATGTTCAGTAACTTTTTCTTTATTTGAATTAAAAGTAGAAATCTTGCCTGGCTCCTGTGTCTCAGTGGTTGAGCATCGACCCATGCACCAAGAGGATCTGGTTCAATTCCAGGTCAGGGCACATGCCCAGGTTGTGGGCCCGATCCCCAGCGGGGGGCATGCAGGAGGCAGCCAATCGATGTTCTCTCTCATTGATGTTTCTCTCTCTCTCTCTCTCTAAAAACAATAAAAAAAGAAAAAATATTTTAAAAAAATAAAACAATAAAAGTAGAAATCTTAAAGGCATACTCTTTTGGCTCCAAATCTGAAATAACCTAAAGAACATTTTAAAAAAAAAACTATCTATGGCATTTACCAAATATGTTTAAAACTTAAGATGAAAGGAAGCAGCATTTTCTTTCAGATTTCCGAGTTTAGGGGTTATTATGATACTTTTACTAATACATTAAGTGATCTTGAAAGAGTCTCTGGAATATTACTCCTCATGAGATAAAATCTTTATAATAAAATTACTTTAAATGCCCTTTTGAATATTGAGAAAAGAAAACTGCTCAGGTAGATAGACCATCTAATTTCATCTTGGTTGTGATTGTTTGGAGAAGATCATGTCATTGGAGTTGATCATTTCTAATTTATTAACTGAGCACAAACAATTAATTCTTTCCAGTCAGGAATTCTTTTGTGATGTGTCATGGTTATCTGGTGTGTTCTCTTTATATTTTCAACAACCCCAGTGCTAGAGATTGAATAATTATGCCCCCTCAAAGACAGATATTGAACTTGTAACCCCCTCCCTCCATTAGGAGACAGAGTCTTTGTAATATATTAGAAAAGTTTCCCCAAATTGTCTGATTCTGACATGTAAGATTGCAGAGAGGAAATGGCTGTGGATGAGGAGGCCAGCTCCCCCCAGACACTGAGTCTGCCGGCACCTTGACCTCGGGCTCTCCAGCCTCCAGAACTATGAGAAGGGAATTCCTGTTCTTCATAAGCCACCCAGACTATGGCATTTTGTTACAGCAGCTTGAATGGGTTAAGATACTCAGCAATGTCAGTTCGCGATATCAATGGTAGAAATTAACTTTGACAAAGAGAGTCACGCTGATTAAGAGGATAAAATGAAGAAAAAGTAGATGGAAGTCAGAAAGAATGGATATTTTAAATAACGTTTTGAGCAGTAACAGTAAAGACGCAAAAACTGACACTGGGCCCTGGAATTGCGTTCTGGCGCCGCCCCCGTGGGTGGGCGTGGAGAGGACCAGGGCAAAGGCGCTGGGTGGGAGCTGCAGGAGCCACTGCCTGAACAGCGTGGGAAGTAGGTGCCAGGGATCCCTTGGAGGTAGCAATTGACTTTTTTTGCTTATTACGATTTAGAAAAGGCTTTAAAGATAAGTGAGATTTTTATCCAAGTGGAAGGATAAGCATTTCAGGCAGAGCAAAATAAAAAATCAAGACAGAGGCTTAAGCCTCAAAAGCAAAAAAAAAAAAAAAAAAAAAAGTGTATGGATGGAGTGAGGGAAACAGCAAAAGTTGAAAAATAAAGGGTTAACAGGATAATTAGAAGACTTTGTAAAAAGTTTAGAATATATTGTAAAGATTTAAATTTTAGATTATATTCGATATGACTCTTACTGCCAGTCAGGGTGGAGGGTGTGTCTATGACCCAAAGCGCTGACTTGAATCTAGGTCAAGGCTTCACTGAACAGGATGCCTAGACTGTACTGAGCTGAATATTTCTGAGAACTGTAGAATCAGGACATTAAAACACTGAACTGGTTGTGATAAAATAGAAACAGATTACAGAATGCCTCTGAAGAATAGTAACTGGGATGTATAGGGGGTGTCTTTGATAAACTTCTGCTGTTAGAGCCCCAGGAGACAACCTGATTTCTGCACTTCCCAAGACAACAATGTTCGTTTTTGTTTGTTTGTTTGTTTTGTTTTTGAAAGTTGTAAGACCTCTATCCCCGTGTGCTTTTTATTTTAATAGAAACTTGGGTTTCTGTTCTTTACAACAAAAGAATCCCTGACTGGAAATAACATGATTACCTCTGAGCTTTGGGAAGTGATTCTGGATTCACATGTTTATTTATCAAATTAAGGTTCAAACATTGTACAGCTAGAACATCTTCAATTCTTGAATATTTAACTTACATGTCACAATAGAACTCCTCCCCCTTTTCTACTTTCAACTCTTCCACAGGTTTCATCTTCAGTGACATTCAGAGGTTGATTTTATATTCATGTATTCAACAAACATGTTTCAAAACTTTTTTAAAAAATGCTAGTCACTGTTCTTAGTGTTGAATAACAAGAACAATATCAAAAAGGTAGGAAGTGAAAAAAGTAAACAGAAATTTCTGCGCTCAGAGAGCTCTGAGTAGAGAGATAAAATGTTTGAAAAAGAATCATTTTAACTACTTAAATATTTTCCAAACAAAGGAAATATTTTCATGCTGTAAATTTTAGATATGAGTTTTATTATTCTTCACTAGTATTGGCAGAAAATAGTTTTGGTGGTCATTAAGACTGGATTTATATCAGGCAAAACACCACGATTTTCTCTATTTTACTTATATCATCTGAAGATAAAGGATTAGACAAAACGTTTTCAAAGAAATGCTAATCTTGTGATTATTTAAGAAAAATTTTTGTTATAACTTCACATCATTACGAAAGTAAAATGTTGAAATGGTTATTTGAAAGTTCAATTCATTCAAATAATCTAGATTTCACAGAGCCTTAAGTCAGTCAGAGAATACAATATCTATCCATTGCATAAAACTGTCAAGAGAACACTTTAAATCAAAGTTGTATCAACACGTTTGTTATAATTAAATTCTAGGTATTTGAAGTTCTCTTACCCATTGTGAGAAGTGAGTAATCATCAGCATATATAACGCTCTTGAAAGAATTACTTCTAAGAGTAAGTATTTTTAAATGTGGTCTAGATATCAGAACATTTTTAGGGTGATACTAGAAAGATTTGATAGGGGAAAAAAGACATTTATTAGTCTCTTTCCAAAACAGGGGAATATACTTTCATTCATCTACTTCATTGATTTTCAGTGAAGCACATTAGAATTAAATTTAGATATCCGTTCCTTTTGTTCTAGTATAGTTATAAATGAGTTTTTCAAACAATAAAATTTAGCATAAGAATCAAGGATCACGCGTTGTCCTGTAGGTTTAATTTCAGCCTTGAAAATGCCTTCATCAAGATATTCATGGGGATACTTATTATAATCATTCATTGAGTTCTTTCCTCTTGTATACCCTTCAGATTTCTTTAAAACAGTATGTATTAATTTATTGAGCTTTTATAGTAATTCAGTCTCAAGTATATGCTATTGACTTTTGGTGACACAATGCTATTCAAAAGCTACATGAATTTCTATTTTATTTCCTTCTCCTAGAATTCTTCTTATATTAATCAGGAACTTTTCCTTAAGTTGAGTATTGAACTCTTGAGTGCCAGGTGTCTAGCTCATTTCATTTTGGCTCATTCTTGCTTGACATTAATTAGAGGTTTTACACAACTATTCTTTAATTGGTTTTAATGCCCGTTCTTCAATTCTTTATGAATGATGTGTTGCTTTCCATAAGCTTTTATTACACTTTGCAAAGACATCTATTGATCTATTACAAAGGGAGAATAAAATGCAAACTTTCTGCTAAAATAGTGTCTTTTCTTACACTATAATGTGATTAATCAGAGCTTACTTTTTTTGTAAGATGAATATTGTGCTTTCATGAGAATGCTAGAATATTACAAGCATATGCTTATATTCACATTATAAAATTTTCAGTGAAGTGATGAAATAAATTTTATATTTGCTATTTTAACTAATAATTTTTGAGAAAGTAGAAAAGATACAGGATGTGAAATTAGGTCATCTCTATAATTAAGTACAAGAATTTTTTGCCCTGATCTATTAGGCACCAGTATTGTGGTGTGTTAAGCTACAAATTCCCTTCACCAAATCTATTGTATTTCAATTTATGATAATACATTTTATAGGTTAATTAGAGTACTTGCTATATTCTATTTTAAAATGATTTCTAAATCAGAACATAGTCACTGGTATATTACAAGCAAACAATAATTTGTTAGTGACATTGATTTATGTTTTGAAAGAAAACTTATTTATCTTTTGCTAGGTCTTTAGTGTGGGGTATTGAGTCAATCTAATCGGGAACGAGCTGGATCTGGGAATGCTGTTGCTGTTGTTACATAGGCTTCAGATTCTACGAAGGTGACCTTGTGTTTTGAGTGGTGGCTGCTGTGCCAGAATATTTCTCCCAGTGTGTGCTCTATCCTCAGATTTGGGCCTTCCTTTGTAACTTGTGTCCACAGAACATTTCTTTCTATTCTCCTGGTTCTTGTTTAGCTGTAGACTGCTGGGTTGGGAAACATTCTTTGTTGTTCTGGTTCCGTCTCAGACTTAAGCGGGTACAGTGTCTCTGGATTGTCAGGAGTATGGAACTTGCAGGAATTCTCCACCTCCCTCAGCTGTACGAGATGGTGTTCCGGACCCAGGATACATACCTATCCCTTCCCCAGGAGTTGAGGTTTCTTTCTTACTCTTGCTCTCTTTTCTTAGCTGCAGGGCGTCTCCACCTGTGGACTAAGAACAACAGGGCTTCTTGCTCCTCGCCCCGTGGATTAAGACTTTTTTCATGGGAGAGAGAGGGAAGGACGAGAGTGGTGCTGTGTGCTTTCCCTGCAGGACTGCGGTTCCCAGGACTCTTGCCCTCTTCCACTATCTCTCTGGTGAGCACAGGGTGGTGGAAAGGCACTGAGAGTGCTGAGGATTACCTCTGTGGCTCTCAAAGTTTCTAAGCCTCATGATAGCCCAGTCTCAGTCTTCAATAATTTAAATTGAAGAACAAAATAGAACAAGGGGCATAGATACATGGAACAGATTGACAAATGTCAGAGGGGATGGGGTGGGGGGGACAGGATAAAAGAAGGTGAAGAGATTAGCCAAAGAACATACATACATAGCCAGGGATACCGACAACAGTATGGAGAAGGCCAGGGGAGGGGGGTGGCGGGGGCTGGGTAGAAGTGGGCAAAGGGAGGGGAATGGGGGACGTCTGTAATAGTGTCAACCATAAAAAAAAAATTAAGTGACATTTTACCAGTTTGTATTGCATTTTGTGTGTGCCCTATTTTGGCAACATGAATAACAACCCCGCACCCACCCATATCTACAACTTAATCTCTGAAATCTGTGAATGTGACTTTATATGAACCACAACAAAAAAAAAGACTTTGAAAGATGATTAAGAATCTTGAGATGCAGAGATTAAACTCAATGATATGGGTTGGCACTAAATGCAATAAAATATAAGCTTATAAGAGAAAAGTACAGGAAGGTTTGCCACAGGCAAAAGAGGGGAAGGCAATGTGACTACAGAAGCAGAGACTGGAATGATAAGGCCACAAGCCAAGGCATGCCGTCATCTTCCAGCAGTTGGAAAAGGAAAGTAGTGAATGCTTCCTAAAAGCTTCCAGAAGGAGTGCTGCCCTGCCTGCATCTTTGTTTTGGTCCATTGAAACTGATTTCAGACTTCTGGCCTCCAAAGCTGTGACCGAATGCATTCCTGTTGTTTTAAGGCATCAAGTTTGGGTAATTTGTTACAGCATCTACAGGGAACTAATACCCATGGAAGCAAGTGATCATGCCCCACCTTCTTCTGCAGGATCTTATCTGTCCTTACATTTCAGATTACCTGGTTGCCCTGTGACCTTGACTCTTTCGTTAGTTTAGCAACATCATGCTTTTGAGAATTATTTAGCATTACTCTTCTTGTTGCTGTAAATATGGGAGCAATGCTCCAGTTTTTTACTTTCTCAGTCAGGGTTTGTGAACAGCAATGCTATTGTTATATTGGGCTGCATAGTCCTATCTTTGGGTGTGTGTTGGGGGGAGGTGTACGGGAGCTGCTGTTCTGTGTATTATATTTAGCAGAATGACTGGCCTCTGTCTATTGCATCCCAGTAGCATGGAGTCAATTATGACAACCAAAAGTGTCTGTAAACATTTCCAAATGTCCTTTGGGGGGCTAAATTGCCCCCACTTGATAACCACTGTTCTATGTAGAAGCTGGAAGTTGTGTACTGGTTTATGTCTGTCTTGTTTCACTCAATATAGTATGTTTGTGAGATTTAACTCTGAGAACGTAACTGATTTATCAGTTTTATTACTGAAGGACACTTGAATTATTTCTTATTTTTGCTCTTACACATAGTGCTATGAAATTCTACTGTGTGCGTTTTGCTGAACATTGGGCATATAGCTAATGATGGAACTGCCAGGCCAGATGGCACATAATCTCACAACTGTAGTGGACACTACATATCAGATTTCCAAAGCAATTTTATATTTATCCTCTCTCCCACAGGTTATTAGAGTTCTGGTTACTCCATATCCTCTTTGACATTTGGTATTTACTGTTTTTTATTTTATCCATTCTGATGTGTATAGTATTGAGATATAGTTTGCATTTCCCTGGTGAACAATGCATGTGAGTACCTAAGGGAAAGAAGCCAAACACCAAATGCTACATAATATATGAGTTCATTTATATAACATTCTGGAAAATGAAAAGCAAAGGGATGAAAGCTATCAAATCTGTGTTTGCCAGGGGCTGGGATTGGTGAGTGGATTTAATTACAAAAAAGCATGAGGGAATATTTGGGGAGTGATGAAACAGATATATATTTCCATTGTGATGTATCTTGCAAAACTCACAGAGCTGTATATTTTATTTCTAATGAAATTTTCTGTGTATAAACAAATTTTCCCCCAAATTGTACCTAAAGCTGCTTCACAGAACAAAATCTTTGAACCTCACGATAATGAAAAATATTATTTTAGATTAAAAAATATATATTAATATGTTAATTTTGCATATTCCTCTATCCAATAAAGCAGGCTTTCAAAATTAAAAAATAATAATAAATCACACATAGACCTAATGTAAAGATCATTGAGCAACTGGTTTCTCTGTAGTTTCAGTCTTACTTTTTTGTTCCACAGAAAAATAATTTAATGTCATTATGTCATAAAAAACTTGTACAGACTGTGGATCTATCAAAGCTCTGTTTTATAATCTGGCAACAAGATTATAATGCAATTAGATATGGGAAAAATATGAATAAAGACTCTAGAACTGAAATTTTAAAACTTATGTTTTAACAAATACTCCAAATAAGAGATAACCATAGTATTCCGTATATATGTATACTTCTATGGGTTCTCTCTATATATACATATATAATATGTATAGATTAGTCTTTTTGTATGGATTTGTTTTAGTTACAACCAATGGCTGGAGAGAAAGTAAAGTAATTGTGTAAATGAAAAATAATACATGCCATTTATTTTAGGAGATCCAAAAAAGAAAGACTCATGGACACAGATAACAGTGTGGTGATTCCCAGACGGAAGAGGAGATGGGGGGAGGTAGAAGAGGGTAAAGGGGGGATAAATGGTGATAGAAGGAAACTTGACTTGGGATAGTAAACACACACTATAATATACAGATGATGTATAATTGTACACCTGAAACCTATATAATTTTATTAACACTTGTCACCCCAATAAATTCAATAAAAAGTAAATTTAAATTAAAATAATAAAAGATTAGTCCATTTTCTAACTCTTTAAAACACAATTATTATAGTTTTATTTATTTCTTGTAAAAGTCATGTTTTCAATAAAACTTTAGTAAGCATTTAGTAAATACTTTTGGGCTGATTGACTGCAATACTCCAAACTCAACATATCTAAAACAAAACTCATTCTCTTTTTTCTAAAACCAGTTTCTTTTCATGCTTACTTATTTGTGTCAGTGATAGCCTTATTCTACCTAGGTCACAACTTTCCCATAATTCTTGACTCACGTTAGTTTTACCTTAATCTCTAAATTGTCCTCAGATTCTCTTGAATGTTTCTCCATGTGTCCTTTATACATTTATCTTGTATTATTGTATGTAATTATTTCAGACTTTTGTCAATTCACAGTTGTTATCATTTTATCAATCTCTTTCCTCTGGTATCTCCCACTCATTTATCATGGCTAGATTAATTTTCTTAACAAAAATACAAAGAACCTGCCTTAGGAGATGCATTTTATCCCCAGTACTGGAGGCAAATAAGTTCACTTGTGTCTCTCTTGCTGTGCCCCTCTTACTACAGCCTTAATTCAATTTCAGAAGACTAGATATGTTCATTGTTAAATGCACTGTATTTCTCAGCACTTTTTCTTCACATCACTTAGCACATTTTGCAATTTTATATTTGTATGACTATTTGATCGATGTCTGTTTCTTCTTTAATAGGTTGATTATAAGCTACAAGAAGGCAGGGTAGTGTACTCTTTGTTTACCATTATATACTTAGCATTTAGCACTTTGTCTAGACAAAGAAGATGCTTAATAAATATTTACTTCAGATGAGAATGAATGGATGACTGAATAAACAGAATATATAATATATAAACAATTTAATTAAAAATCGTTATAAAATATTTAATGTGTCTATAATACTCCATATAACAAATGGGCTCCTTCTAAATTGCTTTCCTCCATTGTTTAAAATTTTTACAAAGTCAATCTTTAGTTTTCTTATTTCTAAAATTACAATGTAGGTTTCAGAAATTAACATTTCTTTATTGAAAGGATAAGCATTTCCTATTGCCCACTCTCAAACTGCTTTTAAAATATTTTGCACTGTCCGGCCAGTGTGGCTCAGTGGTTGAACATCGACCCATGCACCAAGAGGTCACCGGTTCAATTCCCGGTCAGGACACATGCCCAGGTTGTGGGCCCAGTCCCCAGTGGGGGACATGCAGAAGTTGGCCAACCAGTGTTCTTTCTCATTGATGTTTCTATCTCTCCCTCACTTCTTCTCTTTCTAAAATCAATAAAGGAAAATAAAAATTAAAATATATATATATATATATATATATATATATATATATATATTTTGCACTAATATGAATTTCACCTTCACTATGGTATGTGTCAAGTGGTAAATGTCTAAATTGTTATAAATTACTGTATTTTGTTCAAGATTTTGTTGAAGTATTTATTTCTTCCTCATTTATTTATAATGATGTTATATATTTTTTATGTTTAAATGAGCTAGACAGAGTTGAACAATACTTCAAATTAAAATAGGTAAGAATAGGGGATCCAAGATGGTTTTAGAGTAGGTGGAAGCTACACTCACCTCTTCCCAGGTCCAAACTGGAATTACAACTAAAATAGAGAATAATCAATCTGCATAACCAACTGAAGACTAGCTGAACAGAAGTCTTATAACCAAGGAATTACAGAAGAAGGTACATAGAGACTGGTATGAAGTGAAGGGTAGAGACGTGAAAAGGGCTCACCCTGTACCTGTGTTTGGCAGTTGAAAATCCAGAGGGATATTTCAGCTGCAAAGGTCCACCCCGAGGAGTGAAGGGTCTCATTTCCATGCCAGGATCCCAAACCCAGAGCACCAGAGTTGGGAAGAGGAGCCCACATAACATCTGGTTGTGAAAATCAGCAGGGATTTTGTCTACCTGGAAGAAAACGGAGTCTGCTAGAAACCTAGACACTCTCTTAAAGTGCCAGCACAAAAAATCTTGTTCTCGGCCACTTACCTGGTACTCCGATGGAGGGGAGTTAACTCAGAGCACACTGGAGTTATAAAGAGAAGATCTGGGTTTCATGGCCCTGAGCAGAGATCTGGAGGGTCAGCCACCAAGGTCCCTGAGCTGAGTCCCTATCCCACAGATGTCATCTTTCCTGGGTAAAACACTCCTATCTTTACAGCAAGTGTGTGGGGGTGTGCAATAACCATGGTCTCAGGACTACCTATGGCCCCACCCTGCCAGGTTCTCAGACCTGCAGAAATGTCTATTGTATCTTGGGCACAGTGTGCTCTGCCTTGGGAAAAATTATAGAGATTCAGGCAAAGCAAAGAGTTGTGAGAGATAGGGGTGTCACTGAATTGTGTGGCTCTGGAGTGAGGGCCATTTTTCCATCCCCAGAGCAAAATCAGAACATGTCCCCCAACAGGAGACACACTAGGCCCATCCTTCCAATTCCTAATGGCACCAACCTGCCAAGATGGTGTCCTGGAGAAAATCTGCTGGCTACACCCAACCTGTACCTGCGGTGACTTTTTATTAGGAAAATGTTGTTGGAGATTTCAGTTAGACACTGAGTTATTTGTGTGGCTCTGGAGCAGGGGCCATTTTTCACCTGCTGTGCCCCAATGGCACTCGTCCCCCAACAGGTGACCTAATTGCCCTGTCCTGCTGACTCTTGTGGCCACGCCCTACTGAGCTGCACTCAGCCTGGACATGTGGTGTGCTTTCTCTTGGAAAGCTCTTGTCAGAGACTCAGACTAACATTGAGTTCTGTGGCTCTGAAGTGGGGGCCATTTTTCCTTCCCTATGTGGCACTGGCATCCATTTTCTAACAGGAGACCAACTGGCCCCATCCTTTTGACTCCTGGTGCCCTTGATCTGCTGAGCTTGCACTCTGCAGAAAAGTCTGCTGGCTGCATCCAACCTGGACTTGTGGTGGCCTCTTTCTTGGGGAGTTATGGTTGGAGACTCCAGCAGGGACTAGGTGGTGTGGCTCTGAAGTAGGGGCCACTTTACTCCCACTGAGGGCCTGACAGGAGCTGCCCCCAAAAAGGAGATCCACTAGTCTCATCCTTTCCACCCTGGTTGACCCACTATTTCGAGCTCACACTTTTAGCATTCATTCCAGAGGTGTCTTTTAGGAGGTCAGCATGAAGCATCTTCACTTTTTCACATATCATTGCCTCCAAAATGTTATCACCAGCTAATTTCTTTTCATTTATCCAAATCAACAACAGTTTTTCTATCTCTTCATTTGCCTGTGATTGTTGTTTCATAAGCACTTTCACACCCTTAGCCACATCAACACTCTTGGTGGCCTCTTTATGTTTTAAAATTGTGTTAATCATCAATTTTTCCATGCCATACTTGGTAGCCAGATCAGATACACAAACACCTCTATCACACTTTGCAATTATTTTTTTAAGCTCCATCATTGTTCTCACAACTTTCCTTTTCTCTTTGCTAATATTACTAATCTTCTTAGGACCCATTGCAATTTACTGTACATATTTAATAATAAGCAGCAACAAAAGCAAAAAAACCCACAAAAATATTCACAGCACAATTTCCTGAGATGTTAATAATGGTTTAGTGGTAAACTGACTCATGCTCACGCATTCTCTCCTTTTCTGTCTAAGAGGCACTTAACTGATAATACAGGTATCAGCATTAAAGAGTTGTTGGGTTGAGACCTGAAGGTTTGTTCAACAACTGGACACTTTTATCCCCTGAATGACTTGGTCGAGAGCTGAATTATTTAAGATGGGAGACATTTGAGAACTGAGGTTTTACTGTATCTGTTAATAATCACTTTAAATATAAATGGCTTAAATGCTCCTATCAAAAGACATAGGGTAGCTGAATGGATAAAAAAAAAAAAAAAAAAGACCCATTTATGCTATCTACAAGCGATCCACCTCAGAATGAAAGAAATACACAGACTAAAAGTAAAAGAATGGGAAAAGACATTTTATGTGAATAGAAATAAAAGATAAAACTGGGGTAGCAATACTTAGACAAAATAGATTTTAAACAAAGGACAATAAAAGAATCAATCCTACAAGAAGATATAACCCTTGTAAACATTTATGCACTGAACATAGGAGCACCCAATTATAGAAATTTTAATGGACATAAAAAGAGATTAACCATAATACAGTCACAGTAAGAGATTTTAATATTATAGAAATTTTAATGGACATAAGGAGAGATTAACCATAATACAGTTACCATAACAGATTTTAACATCCCATCGACATCAATGAATAGATCTTCTAGACAAAGAGCAACAAGGAAACAGTAGCCTCTAATGACACAATAGGACAGATAGATTTAATTGATATTTTCAGAGCATTTAAAAATATATTTATATTTATTTTACAGAGAGAGAAGCACAGATGTGAGAAAGAAACATTAATTGGTTGCCTGCCATATGAACCCAGACCATGGATTGAGCCTGCAACCTGGGCATGTGCCCTGACTGGGAATCGAACTGGTGACCTTTTGCTGCATGGGATGATGCTCAACCAACTGAGCTACACCTGCCAGGGCATTTCAAAACATTTTACCCAAAGCAGCAGAATATACATTGTTTTCAAGTGCAACATGAAACATTCTCGAGGATAGCTCACACATTAGAACAACAAACTGTCTCAATACATTTAAAAATATTGAAATTATATCGAGCATCTTCTTCTACCACAATGATATGAAACTAGAAATAAACTAAAGAAAAAAAATAACACTTTAAGACTAAATAACATGTTACTAAATGATGATTCGGTGAACAATAAGATCAAGGAAGAAATCCAAAGTTACTTTGACACAAGTGAAAATGAAATTACAATAACACAAAATCTTTGGGTTACAGTGAAATCAGTCCTAAGAGGGAAATTCCTACAACAGAGGCCTACATCAAGAAGCAAGAAAAATCTCAAATAAACAATCTAACCTTACACTTAAAGAAATAGGGAAGAGAACAACAAACAAAGCCCAAAGTGAGTAGAAGGAAGAAAATAATAAATATCAGAGTAGAAATAAATGAAATGGAGTTTAAAAAATAATAATACAAAAGATCAATGAAACCAAGAGCTAGTTCTTTGAAAAGATAATCAATAAATCTTTAACCAGACTCATCAAGAAACAAAGAGAACTTAAATAAATAAAATCAGAAATGAAAAAAGAGAAGTAACAACTGATACCACAACAATACAAAAGATTATAAAAAAATATATATTACGAATAACTGTATGCCAAAAAATTGGACAATCTGGAAGAAATAGATAAATTTTAGAAACATACAATATTCCAAAACTGAATTAAGAAGAAACAGAAAACCTGAACAGATCAATTACAACTAATGAAATCAAAGCAGTAATAAAAAAAAACTCAATAAAAAAATAAACAAGTCTTGGACCGAGTGGTTTCACAGGTGAATTTTACCAAGCATTCAAAGACCAACTAACAACTATCCTTCTCAAACTACTTCAAAAAATTCAAGAACAGGGACAATTTCCAAGTTTATTTTATAAGGCACTACCCTAATTCCAAAACCAGATAAAGACACTAAAAAGAAAGAAAATTACAAGCAAATATCCATGAACATAGATGCAAAAATTCTCAACAATATATTAGCAAATCAAATCTAACAATACATTAAAAAGATCATACACGAAGACCAGGTGGGCTTTATTCCTGGATGCAAGGTTGGTACAATATCCACAAATCAATAGGATACACCATGCAAACAAAATACAGTAAAGGATAAAAATCTTATCATATGAACATATCAATAGATGTAGAATAGCATTTAATAATATCTAACACCCATTCATGATAAAAACTCTCAGCAAAGTGGAAATAGACAGGACATACCTCAACATAATAAGGGCCATATATAATAAACCCAATGCCAAGATCATGCTCAATAAGAAAAACTAAAAGCATTTCTAAGGAACAAGGCAGTGATGTTTGCTTTCACCATTCTTATTCAACAAAGTACAGGATGTCCTAGCCACAACAATCAGATAAGAAGAAGAAATAAAATGCATCCACATTGGAAAGGAAGAATTAAAACTGTCATTATTTACAAATGACATGATACTGTATATAAAGAACCCTAAAAATTCCATGAAATTTTGCTAGAACTTATAAGTGAATTCAGTAGAGTAGCAGAATACAAAATTAATATTCAGAAATCAGTTGCATTTTTGTACACCAATAATAAACTATCAGAAAGAAAAACTAAGAATCTCATTTATAATTTAATTTAAAAAATAAAGTATCTAGGAATAAATTAAACAAAGAGGTAAAAGACCTGTACTTGGAAAATTATAAGATACTAAAGAAATAAATTGAAGAAGATAGAAATAAATGAAAACATATACTGTGCTGATGGATAAGAAGAATTAACATCATTAAATTGTCCATACTACCCAAAGCAATCTGTAGATTCAACACAATTCCTATCAAAATACCAATGGTGTTTTTTACAGAACTAGGACAAATAATCCAAAAATGTATATGGAACCACAAAAGACCCGAATAGACTCAGCAATCTTGAAAAGAATAAACAAAGTTGGAGGTATTACAATATCTGATGTCAAACTATATTACAAGACTATAGTATTCAAAGTAGCATAATACTGGCATAAAAAACAGACTAATAGATAGATCAATGAGACAGAATAGAAGAGAGCTCAGAAATAATCCCACACTTTTATGGTAAATTAATATTTGACAAGGGAGGCAAGAACATACAATAGGTTAAAGACAGTCTATTCAATAAATGGTGTTGGAAATTTGGGTAGCTGCATTCCAAAAAAAAAAAAAGAAAGCAAAGAAAAGAAATGAGACTACATTCTTACAGCATATATAATAAACTCAAAATGGATTAAAGACTTAAATGTTAGACCTGAAACCATAAAACTCCTAAAAGAAAACATAGACAGTAAAATATCAAACATTTCTTGTAGGAATATTTTTTTCTGATATCTCTCCTCCAGCAAGGGAAACAAAAGAGAAAATAGGCAAAGGGGGCTATATCAAATTAAAAAGTTTTTGCGCAACAAAGGAAATTATCAACAAAATGAAAAGGCAACCTACTTTATGGGCAAATTATTCACCAGTGATACATCTGATAAGGGTTAATATCCAAAATTTAGAAATAATTCAGATAACACCAGAAAAACAAACAACCCAATTAAAAAGTGGGCAAAGACTTGAGTAGACACTTCTCAAAAGAACACATCCAGATGGCCAGTAGACATATGAAAAGTTGTTCGGTATCACTAATAAACAGAAAAATGCAAATCAAAACCACAGTGAGATATCATGTCATACCTGTCAGATGGCTATCATCAATAAATCAACAAACAACAAGTTTTGGCAAGGCTGTGGAGAAAACGGAATTCTAGTGCACTGTTGGTGGGAATGCAGACTGGTGAAAACATTATGAAAAACAGTGTGGAGTTTTCTGAAAAAAATTAAAATGGAACAGAGATTCACCTCCTTGGAATATATAGGAAAAAACCCAAAACACTAATTTGAAAGACTATATGCACCCCTATGTTTATTGCAGCATTATTTACAATAGCCAGGATATCAATAGATGAGTGGATAAAAAAGCCTTGGTACATTTACACAGTAGAGTCTGTCATAAAAAAAAAAGAATGAAACCTTACCATTTGCAATAGCATCAATGGACCTAGAGAATATTATGCTAAATGAAGTAAGTCAGAGAATGACAAATACCATATGATCTGACTTATATGTGAAATCTAAAGAACAAAATAAATAAACAAAATAGAAACAGACTCATAGATACAGAGAACAGACTGACAGTTGTCAGAAGGGGTAGTTGAGGGGTTGGGTGAAAAAGGTGAAGGGATTGAGAAGTTCAAATTGGTAGTTACAGAATAGTCACAGAGATTTAAATTACAGCATAGGCAATATAGCCAATAATAGTGTAATAACTATGTATGGAGTCTGGTGGGTGCTGAAAACTTTGGGGAGACCACTCTGTAAAGTACATGATTTTATACCATTGTGCTGGACATCTGAAACTAATACAGAATGATTTTGAATGTAAATTGTAATTGAAAATAAAAAATAGATAATAATAATGATAAGTGGCTACTATTTTTTGTGTGTGTGCTGCAAGAATATTTATTTTTTTTTAATTATTTTTATTAATTTGTTTTGTTACAGAGGTTTCTCCTTTTTCCCCCATTGACACCCTCCTCCCCATCCCCCCCACCTCATCCTCAGCTTTGTGGTCTATGTCCATTGGTTATGCATACATGCATATAAGTTCTGTGGTTTATCTCTTCCCCTCAACACCCCCTCTTCGGAGGTTTGTCAGTCTGTACCCTACCTCTATGTCTCTGGGTCAATTTTGTTCATCAGTTTGTTTAGTTCATTACATTCCACAAATAAGTGAGATCATGTGATATTTGTCTTTCTCTGCTTGGCTTGTTTCACTTAGCATAATACTCTCCAGGTCCCTCCATGTCATCTCAAAGGATAAGAGATCTTTCTTTCTTATAGCTGCATAGTATTCCATTGTGTATATGTACCACAGCTTTTTTATCCACTTATCTACTGATGGACACTTGGGTTGTTTCCAGATCTTAGCAATTGTAAATAGTGCTGCTATGAACATAGGGGTACATATATCAGAGAGATGCAAATTAAAACAACTATGAGGTATCACTTCACACCTATCAGAATTGCCACCATCAACAAATCATCAAACAACAAGTGCTGGTGAGGGTGTGGAGAAAAGGGGACTCTAGTACACTGCTGGTGGGAATCCAGACTGTTGCAGCCATTCTGGAAAACACTATGGTGTTATCTCAAAAAGTTAAAAATTGAACTGCCATTTGACCCAGTGATCCCACTTCTAGGAATATACCCTAAGACTGAAACACCAATCAGAAAGTGGCTACTATTTATCAGGTATGGTTTGGTATATCAGGGGTTGCAAATACATTCTTTAAAGGGCCAGATAGAAAATACAGGGTGGTCCATAAGTCGCTTTACCATTTAAATAAAATTTTTGTTTGTTAATTTTTCTATTTATTTTTTACAATATACAGTACAGAAAATGGGAATTTTTAAAAACTATTTATAAAAAATGATGTCAGGTAAATGACCTCCATTTTTTGCTTTGCAAGCTTGGGCTCTTTCTATGGCATTTTCCATGACGGCTCTTAACACGTCTGGCTCCCGCGCTTGAATTTTTTCCCAAAGGTTGCCTGTTGCTGGGAACATTGAACTAAGTGAGGTATTGCTGGTTTATAGGTCGATTCCCTCTCCCTCCTTCTGTAAAATCAATAAAGAAAAAAAAAATTAAAAAAAAAAAAAAAGAAAGAAAGAGCACATGTATGCTCTCTGTGTTAGAACAATTAAGCACTATTTGAAATAAAATTCAATAATTTTTTACACGTTGCTCTGTCGTAAATTTTTCCATAATAAATTTCCAGGGAACAAATTTTCAAAATCCGAAACAAATATTTAAAGAAAAAATTAGTGCCAAAAATGTTATTAAATTTTTAAATGGCAAAGTGACTTAAGAGCCGGACTATTAAGGCTTTGTGGTTCATATGGTCCCCGTGGCAACTACTCCAATCTAGCCTGGTAGCGTGAAAGCAGATGTAGACAATATAGAGAATGAATGAGACTTTTATCCAATAAAACTTTATTTGCCATTTTTTACTTTATTAATTTTACTGTATAATTTTCTTATTCCTGACTTTTAAATTTTTTCTCCCTTTTTTAAATCACACATCTCATTTGCATTATTCCCTATCTATTATTAGATTTATAAATGTTATTCAGTAGTTTTTGTTTCTAAATCTCTTGGATATTGTTTTTCTTTTTTCTTTTCTTTTTAGAATCTTATAGTATATAACTATTCCTCATCTTGGTTCATTTTTCTCTGTTCATCTTAGTCAAAATGTTTGTTTACTGTTTTCGTCTCTTTTTGCGAATACCTATCATATTTATTTGTCACCCTGGTGACTCAGTTGATGGGAGTATCATCCTCTACATTGAAAGGCTGCAGGTGTGATCCTGCACAGACACACACAGGAGGCAATAGATCAATGTTTCTCTCTCTCTCTCTCCCTCTCCCTCTGTCTGTCTCTCTCTCTAAAAATCAACAAAAAACATATCCTTAGGTGAGAATTAAAAAAATAAAATAAATTTAAAATATTTATTTGTCATTTTATTAATCAGTTATCTAATCTATTAAATTCAATCTGTTTTAATTATTTTAGTGAATTATAGTTTTTGATTCTTACTCTTTGCTTTTTCTCACTTACGTTGTTATTTTTTGCTTTCATTGCAAATTATTATAACAATTTTTTGCCCTATTTTTTTTTAACATGTCTAAATGTTATTAAGGATTCCTAGCCTGCTTCTCAGTCCTTTGAGAGAGTGACATTCTTTAAAATATTAGTTGATGCAAAATGAGTAACTTTTAAAAGTATAGCTGTTGTCTGCATGTTTAAGTAGTTATTTCTTTCCCTTTGCTTTAATATTTTCTCATGAATTCATGTTATTTTTGTTCACTCATTCTGTACTTCTCAAATACTGTTTTACACACATTATTCTTCCATTCACAAAACTTTAATGACTTCTTATTTTATTACTAAACAACATTTAATTTATATTAACTTTTTTTATTGAGGTAGAATTCACAAATAAAATTATGTTTATTTCAAATATACCATGTGATGATTTAATAGACTCATACAATGTGAAATTATTACAACAGCTAAGTTAATTGATATCCATCACTGCATGGTTACTTTAAAAATTAAAAAAAAAATGCTGGGAACTTTTAAAATCAACTCTTGTAGCAAATTTCAAATATACACTACACTATTATTAACTATAGTCATCCATTGTACATTAGATCCTCAGAACATAATGCATTTTATAAATGGCAGTCTGCACTGTTGGATAAATATATTCCCATTTTCCCACCCCACCCCCTCCCAGCCTTTGGCAACTACCATTTTACTCTGTTTCTTTTTTTTTTTTTTAATGTTTTTTTTTTTTTTCCTTTATTGATTTTAGAGAGAGGGAGAGGGAGAGGGAGAGAGAGAGAGATAGAAACATCGATGAGAACATCGATTGGCCGCCTCCTGCATGCTCCCCACTGGGGATCGGGCCCACAACCTGGGCATGTGCCCTGACCAGGAATCAAACTGGTGACCTCTTGGTGCATGGGTTGACGCTCAACCACTGAGCTACGCTGGCGAGACCATTTTACTCTGTTTCTACTAGTTCAACTTTTTTTGAGATTCCACTTGTAATTAAGATCATACAGTATTTGTCTTTCTGTGCCTGACTTATTTCACTTAGCATAATGCCCTTTAGGTTCATCTATAAACTGAAAAGTTTTTTGCATAACCAAGGAAATAATCAATGAAATGAGAAGGCAACCTATGAAATGGAAGAAAATAGTTGTAATCCATATATCTGAAAAGGAGTTAATTTCTAAAATATATAAGGTACTACACAATTCAATAGCAAAAGAAAAAACTAAAACCCATAAATACGTGACTAAAAATGTTCAAAGGAATCAGAGTAGACAGTCTTCTAAAGAAGGTACGTAAGTGGCCAACTGGTACATGAAATGGTGCTTAATAGCACTAATCATGAGGAAAATAAAAATAAAAACCACAGTGAGATATCACTTTACATCTGACCTGTTAGGATGATCATTATCAAAAAGACAAGAGATAACAAATGTTGTTGATGGTGTGAAGAAAAGGGAACCCTTGTACACTGTTGGTTGAAATGTAAATTGATACAGCTATTGTGGAAAAGAGTATGGAGTTTCCTCCAAAAATTCAAAATATAACTACCTATGATCCATCAATTTCACTTTTGGGAATATATACAAAAGAAGTGAAATCAGCATCTCAAAGAGATCATCTGCACTCCATGTTCATGGAGGCATAATTAATTCACAATAACCAAGAAATGAAAATAACCTAAGTGTCCATCAGTGGATAAATGGATTAAGATGTGGTATATATACACAACAGAATATAATTCGGTCATAAAATGGAGGAAATTCTGCCATTTGCAACAATATTAATGAAACTGGAGGGCATTATGTTAACTTATAAGAATCTTCGTAATTTGATCACTCTAGCTATTTCTCAAATTTGATTTCTGTATGCATTTTCTGTGTGCACAAGCTTATTTCTATCATTACAATTTCAACCTTTATATGCCTGCTTCCAAAATTGGCTTTTTCTGGATTGCTGTTTTACTCTCAATAATTACTTAATACCTAAGATGTTTGCCTATTTGCAGATCAATTTAAATCCTGTTGGGAAAGTTTTCTTTGAAGCTATAGCCCTTATTAGGGCTCTTTACTTTTGAAGCAATTGTTTTTATGCGACCTTTCTTCTAAAACCCATATATATTATAAATCCACAAAAAAGCCAGTAATTAACCATGGTTCAATACAACAGTGGATCCAAAATCTATTGTCCTTCTCCTCATACAATAATGACACCTACCATTAATATTATAAAATGTGGCATGTTTACATATTTTATTCTTATTTAGATCAATTGTACAAATGTGCAGTTACAAAATTTGCAAGATAAGAAAGTTATGCTTGTCAAGAGAATATTCCAAATTCCTATGCTATCTGTCTGTTTAGTTGTTAGTCATTTTGCTAACTATTCATACAGTCATGTGATTTTTCCCATTATTTACCCTGTCCCACATGTAATTTTGAGGACAGGGACTGTATACTTGCATTGCAATTTCTAGCAGAATTTGCAACCCATATCAAGATATAGTAAATGTTTGCTGTCAAGAATGAAAATAATCTATGTTTATGGAAATATGTTTATTGAAAACTGTACATCATTCAAATTATGTAAACTTTTTTGAAACCAAACAGCAGAACATCTGCTCTGGTATGGGTCTTAGTTAGCATAGTTTCTTTACATTTTCAATTGAAAACTTGCTAAATTACAGACAATTTCCTTGTGAGAGTGATAGCTATTGTAATCAAAAACTCTGTTTATTCATGTTCTTGAAAACTCATATTTAAGAAATATATAATAAGGCATATCTGGCAGCTGCAAAGTAACAAATCCAAATATCTCCCAACAATAAGGCTTTTTAATACGCACAGAGGAGAGGTACATTTCACCACATAGTTATCCACGCTGAGTGATTAAACTGAACCAGCTGTGATAAAAATACAAAAATTAAAAAAGGACTTATCATTTATAACTCAAGCTCAGCAGTCTTTCTAAAAAGTGTGTCTTCAATCAAAAATGCTTATGAGGCCAATGTAAAAAAAAAAATTTGCTTCCATAGATTCTACAAAATGCTGGCTATAGTAATTAATATACTGCATCATTTTAAGAAAATCTAAAAAAATTAAATAGGCTTGTAAACATTTTAAGGCCAAATGATATGGTCATATATTTTTTTAAAAACTTATCTTTATTGTTGATGTATTACAGATGTCCCTCCTTTTCCCCCCACTGACCCCTCCTCCTCAATCCTTCCCCCTGCCTGCCTTCCCCACACTATTGTCAGTGTCCACTGGTTATGCATATATGCATATAACTTCTTTGGTTTATCTCTTCCCACCCTCCCTCCCCCCTTCCCTTTGAGGTTCATCAGTATAACAACCAATTTGTACTTCTTAATCCCTTCATCTTCTTCACCCATCCTCCAAGTTCCCTCCCATTTGGCAAGCAACAAGAAGTTATCTGTATCTATGGGTCTGTTTCTGTTCTACTTGCTCATTTTGTTTGTAGATTCAATTGTTGATAGATATGTATTTATTGACATTTTATTGTTCATATTTTTGTTCTTGCTCTCCTTCAAGAAGACCCTTCAACATTTCATATAATACTGGTTTGGTGGTGATGAACTCCTTTAGCTTTTTCTTGTCTGGGACACTCTTTATATGTCCATCAATTCTAAATGATAGCTTTGCAGGATAGACTAATCTTCATTGTAGGTCGTTGCTTTTCATCACTTTGAATATCTCTTGCCACTCTTTTCTGACTGCAAAGTTTCTTTTGAGAAATTGACTGACAGTCTTATGGGTGCTCCTTTGTAGGTAACAAACTGGTATTCTCTTGCTGCTTTTAAGATTCTCTCTTTGTCTTTAACCTTTGGCATTTTGATGATGATGTGTCTTGGTGTGGACTTCTTTGGGTTCATCTTATTTGGGACTGTCTGTGCTTCCTGGACTTGTATGTCTGTTTCCTTCACCAAGTTAGGGAAGTTTTTTGTCGTTATTTTTTTCAAATAGGTTTTCAATTTCTTGCTCTCTCTCTTTTCCTTCTGACACTCCCATTATGTGAATGTTGGTACGCTTGAAGTTGTCCCAGAGGTTCCTTACGCTGTCCTCATTTTTTTGGATTCCTTTTTCTTTTTGCTGTTCTGATTGGGTGTTTTTTTTTTTTTTTGTTTTGTTTTTTTGCTTCCTGATATTCCAATCTGATGGTTTACTTCTTGGCTTCACCAACTCTGCTATTGATTCCCTGTGAATTATTCTTTATTTCATTTAGTGCATTCTTCATTTCTGATTGGTCCTTTTTTATGTTGTTGACATTCTCACTAAGTTCTTTGGAGTTCTCCTTAAGTTCCTTGGAGGTCTCACTAAGTTCCTTGAGCATCCTTATAACCAGTGTTTTGAACTCTGCATCTGAATGATTGCTTATCTCCATTTTGTTTAGTTCTTTTTCTGGAATTTTGTTCTGTTCTTTCATTTGGGACATGTTTCTTTTTCTCCTCGTTTTGGCTACTTCCCTGTGATTGTTTCTATGTATTAGGTAGAGTTGCTATGTCTCCTAGGCTTCATAGGGTGGCCTATTGTTGTAGGTGTCCTGTAGGGTCCAGTGGCACAGCCTCCCTAATCACCCAAGCTGGGCCCTCGACATGCACCCCTAGTGTGAACTGTACACCCTTCTGTTGTAATTGAGTCTTGATTGCTGTTGGCATATCAATGGGAGGGATTTACTCAGGCTGATCAGCTGCAAGGATTGGCTGTGCCCACTGACCACTCTCTGACTCCCTTCGAGGATCAGTGGTATAGGGGCCCAACACACAGAGCAAGTCTTACTTCAGCAGGGCTATGGTACCCACTGAATCCACTCATTGAGTGTGTCACTTGTGGACGTGATTGGGTGGTGGTGTTTCCATGTGGTCAGAAGCTGTCCACTGGGGGTGCTGGCTCTGGGGCAATGTCAGCCTCTGCCTGTGTTCTACCCAGGGCCATCCAGCATAAGCTACAGAGCAACCTGCTGGTGGCTGCTTCTTGTGCTGGGCTTGGAGATGCCCAGGAAAAGCCAAGTTGTAAACCAAGGCTGGCTGCCTCTAGTGCCAGGCCTGGGGCCACTTAATGGGACTCACTGAGACCAGATGCTGCTTGTTTAAGAGATTTTAAAAAACCTGAAGCGGGATCCAAGACAGACCAATCTTATGGTAAAGCCACTGGAAACAGCTTGGAAGGTTGGGTGGAGCAGGTTCTCAGGGAAGCACCAGGACAGAGTAAATAGTGTGAGCCAGGTTGCTGGAGTCCCAGATATGGCTGCCATCTGCCATATCTGGGACTCCAAAAGAACACCAAAGGAACAATGGCCTCCCACAGCAAGTCTGTCCAGGAGAAAGCTGCCCCTCCAGTTCTCACCCCAATGCTGAACAATTCAGTTCTTCCCCATAGGTCTCTGGTGCCTTTCAAGCTGCCTCCCCAATGCTGGAGCCCAGAAGGAGTGAGTCCGAGAAAGTCCCTGCACAGGTCCTTTAAGAGGAACTGCCTGGGGTTCCAGCAACCTCAGCCTCCCTCAGCCTCAGTTCCTGCTGGTTTTTACAGCCATAAGTTATGGGGACTTCTCCTTCTGGCACTGGTACCCTGAACTGGGAGCCCAGTGAGGGACAGGGACCCCTCACTCCTCAGGGAGAACCTTCACAGCTGAGGTATCCCTCCTGATTTTTATCCACCACAAGTGGGTGTGGGACCAGCCTGTCTTGTCTGCATCTCCGCCCCTCCTACCATTCTCCATGTGGCTGCTTCTTTAACGTTGTAGTTGTAGGACTTTCATTCAACTCAATGTCAGGTGGTTCTGAATGATGGCTGTTCTATAGTTTAGTTGTAATTTTGATGTGGTTGTGGGAAGAGGCAATACCCCATTTACCTACATCGCCATCCTGACTGGAAGTCTCATATGGTCACACAATTTTAGGAAGTGCTTCTTGGGAGGCACTAGTCCTTGAATCCTTTAAAACAAAATGGCTCTTTATGTTTGGATACTATACATGAAAGAAACAGAATAACTTTTGATTTTTGGTTGATTGGTTTTATAAATGCTAATTTTGTTTTTGAGCAAAGCTTATTTGAATAGTCAACAAATTAAAACCCACAGATTTTTAAAAGCAGATAAAATTTATATACTCATTTTAAATGAGAGTATTACACAGTAGTTAATAGCACATACTCTAGAATCCTAGCTCCATCACCAAGAATGTGAGTCCTTGGATAGGTTACTTTATTATATGATATCCCTTGCCTCTATCCCCAACTGAAAATCATGCATGATAATAGAACCAGCTTCAGTGGGGTTGTTATGAGAATTAAATGGTTAATATTTTTAAATGTATTATTCATGTACATTATTTATGTATTTAATCTCTCCTCTCAACCTAACTACACAGTAAAAATTATTTAAAATATAAAAATTTTGAGCCCTGGATGGTTTGGCTCAGCAGTTAGAGCGTCAGCCTGCAGACCAGAGAGTCCTGGGTTCAGTTCTCGCTAAGGGCACATACCTCAGTTGCAGTTTGTCCCTGGCCCCGGTTGGGGTCATGTGGGTGGCAACCAGTTGATGTCTCTCTCTTACATCGATGTTTCTCTCTCTCTCTTCCCCCCTCTCTCCCTCCCACTCTATCTGAAAATAAATGCAAAAATGTCCTTGGGTGAGGATAAAATATATATATTTCTGTTTGTCTTTATCTAATGTGATCTAAATTAATTTTTTCTATTTCTTTATTATAAAAGTAATTTATAGCAAAATAAAGAAGAAGAAATGAAGAGCAACTCCAGGTAAAGGTTCATTAAATCATTGATAATTCCTTGCTAGAGATAATTACTATAGAACATCTTTGTCTTATTTTTATACACATATTATTGCATATTTTCAATCATTTATGACATATAATTTTGTATCCTTTTTATACTTAATGCCACATCAAAGACATTTTATGTTGTTTTAAATATTGTTTATCTCTTGATAAGCAACATTTTATGAAAGTATACATTTCATAATAAGAATGCATCATGATTTACTTGATTATTTCTATTTTGGGGCATATAAATTTTTTTTCAGTCTATTACATGTAATAAAAGTTTTGTGCCTATATCTTAGTTCGGATATCAAATTATATTATTAAAATAGATTATGAGTCAAGTATAGATTCAAGTGGTCTTTCCTGAATATCTTAGTCACAAGTGTACTTATACTCAGGTAGGTCTACTTTTACTGTTCATCTGGTCTACAAATGTGGTGGAAAATCTTCATTTTCTTAAGTGAATGATCAAATTTGAGAAGGATGTTAATTAATATGACAAAATGGGTTCAAATGTGATTAGTTCCTGACTTCAGGGAAAGATGGTGGCCTAGGTAAATGTGATACTCACCTCCTAAACTACAGAACAACCATCATTCAGAACCACCTATAATCTGGCTGTGTGGAAGTCCTACAACTAGGGCATCAAAGAAGAAGCCACACTGAGACTGGTAGGAGGGGCAGAGACACTGAACAGCCTGGTCCCACACCCACATGTGGTGGATAAAAATCGGGAGATATATCTTGAATGTGAAGGTCCCTCCTGAGGAGTGAGGGGTCCCAGCCCCACACCAGGGCCCAAGCTCACAGTTCCAGGTGTGAGAAGGAGAAGTCCCCATAACTTCTGGCTGTAAAAACCAGCAGGAATTATGGTTGAGTGAGACAGAGGGATTCTGAAGGGCTTGCACATGCACTTACTTGGTCTCACTCGCTCTGGGCTCCAGTGCTGAGACAGCAGCTCAGAAGGCACCAGGGACATATGGAGAGGAAATGAATTATCTGGCATCAGGGCAAAAGCAGATGGGCAGTTTCTCCCAGACAGAAGTGCTGGTAGAAGCCATTATTCCTTTGATGAGCCTTCTACCCACAAAGCCAGCAGTCAGGTGCCATATCTCAGAATCCGTCAACCAGACCCACACTGTTTACCCTGCCCTGGTGATCCCCTGAGGCCCTGCCCTACCCAACTTACAGGACCACCTAAGCTGTTTTCAATGGCTTTTCCATATGAATGACCAGTAGTGGCTCATGCTTCAGATTTTCCAAAAACCTCACAAACAAGCAGCATTGGCCTCAGAGTGCCCTGTACCTCTCATTAAGTATCCTCAGGCCTGGCACTAGCAGCAGCCGGCCTTGGTTCCAGGTTGGCCTTGCTTGAGCACTTCTAAGCGCAGCACAATAACAATTTTTTGCAGATTGCTTTGTAGTTTGTGTTGGGTGGCCCTGGACAGAACATAGGCAGTGGCTGACCTTGACCTATACCTCCTGGGAAGCCCCAGAGCCAGCACACTCAATGGACAGCTTCAGATCACATGGGAGCATCACCACCCAACCACTTTCACATTGAAGCATTACCACTCAACCACTTCAACAGTGACAAACTCAATGAGTGGACTCAGTGGGCACCAGAGCCCCACTGAATAAGTCCTACTCTATGGGATATGCCCCTGCACAGCTGATCCTCCCTAGTGGTTAGGGGTTGGAGGTTGGTGGTCACAGGCAGTCTTTGCAGGTGATTAGCTTAGGGGTAAATACTTCCTATTGACATGTCAACAGCAATAAAGGCTCAACTAAAAAAGGACGGTGTACGCAGCCTACATGGGGAGCACATCTTCAGTGCACAGCTTGGGTGATCGGGAAGGCTGTGCCACTACACCCTACAGAACACCATTAGGCCTCTCTACCAAGCTTGGGAGACATAGCAGCTCTACCTAATACACAGAAACAAACACAGGGAGGCTGCCAAAATGAGGAGAAAAAGAAACATGTCACAAATGAAAGAACAGAATTCCAGAAAAAGAACTAAACCATACTGCAACAAGCAATCTCCTAGATGCAGAGTTGAAAACACTTGTTATAATGATGCTCAATGAACTTAGTGAAAACCTCAACAGCATAAAAAAGGGCCAGTCAGAAATGAAGTATACACTAACTGAAATGAAGAATATTTTATAGGGAATCAAGAGTAGAGTAAATGAAGCTGAGAATCAAATTAATGATTTGGACTATATAGAAGCAAAAAACACCCAATCAGAACAACAAAAATAAAAAAGAATTAAAAAAAATGAAGATAGTGTAAGGACCTTCTGGGACAACTATAAGCATCTCAACATTTGCATCATGGGGGTGCTGGAAGGAGAAGAGAGAGAGCAAGAAATTAAAAACTTATTTGAAAAATAGAATACTTCCCCAACTTGATGAAGGATATAGACAAGTCCAGGAAGTGCAGCCAGTTCCAAACAAGATGAACCCAAAGAGGCCTACACCAAGACACATTATAATTACAATGCAAAAGTTTCACAACAAAAAAGAGAATCTTAAAGGCAGCAAGAGAAAAGCAGTTAGTTTCTTACAAGGGAGCTCCTATAAAACTGTCAGCTGATTTCTCAACAGAAACTTTGCAGGCCAGAAGAGAGTGGCAAGAAATATTTAAAATGATGAAAAGTAAGAATCTATAACCAAGATTACTCTATCCAGCAATGCTATTATTTAGAATCTAAGGACAGATAAAAAACTTCCCATACAAGAAAAAGCTAAAGAAGTTTATCACCACCAAACCAGTATTATATGAAATGTTAAAGGAACTTTAAGAAGAAGAAGAAGAAGAAAGATAAAAAGTATGAACAATAAAATAGCAATAAATACATATCTATCGACAATTGAATTTAAAAAGATAAAGAACAAGCAGAACAGAAACAGACTAATAGATGGAGAAAATTTTGATGGTTGTCAGATGCAGAGGGGTTGGTGGATAGGTGAAAAAGTGAAGGGATTAAGAAGTAATAATTGGTAGCAGCAGAATAGTCATGGTGATATAAAGTACAGCATAGGGAATATAGTCAGTAATATTATAATAACTATGTATGGTGTCAGATAGGTGGAAGATTTATTGGGATGATCACTTAGTAAGTTATATAATGTCTAATTGCTGGGGTCTAATATAATATAATATAATAATATAATAATATTATATTATATTAGAAACTAATATAATAATATATGTCAACTGTAACTGAAAATAAAAATCATTTTAAAATGAAAAAAAAATGTGATTGGTTCTTGAATAAGCTGAAGTAAAAAATTAAATTTGTCTCATTGATATAAATGTGTGGCAATTTGGGAACAGAAAGTATTATCTATCATTACAAAATAAAAAGGAGTTTATCATAGTATAGTAAAGGACATTTTAAAAGTGAGTGTTCAAACTGGGTTGTTGAATGTGAAACTGGATTCAAAGGAAATGGGCAGTTATATTTACAATATCTTGTGTACACTGGAAACACAATATCTAATTTACTATCAAAATGATTTCCCACCTTGGTCGGTTTGGCTCAGCAATTAGAGCATCAGCCCCCGGATGGAAAGGTCTCAGGTTCAATTCCCAGTCAAGGGCACATACCTGGGTTGCAGGTTTGATTCCCGGTCCTGGTTGGGGTCATGGGAGAGGCAACCACTCAGTGTGTCTCTCTCACATCTTTCTCTCTCTCTCCCACTCCCTTCCACTCTATCTAAAGATCAATGGAAAAATAACTTTGGGTGAGGATTAACAACAACAACAAAAAAAGATTTCCACAATTTACAAGCAGAAAAGATATAGGGAAACTACCAAGTAATCAGTACCAGCATTAAGAATACTTTTACAGCCTGAAAAATACTGTAATGCCAATTGAAAATTTTCCAGGTGGTTATAGATCTTCAGTGTCAAGAATACATCATCTGATTCTGTGCCCATTTTAATTGAATTATTTATCTTTCTTTTGTTCAGTTGTATTAGTACTTTATATATTTTGGAAATTAACCCCTTATCTGATGTACCATTGCCAAATATGTTCCCCATACAGTGGTTTCCTTTTTTATTTTGATGCTGGTTTCTTTTGCTGTGCAGCTTTTTAGTTTGATGTAGTCCCATTTATTAATTTTTTTCTTTGTTTCTCTTGCCCTTGGCAATGTATCGGTGAAAATTCTACTGTGTGTGATGTCTGAAATTTTGTTGCCTGCATTTTCTTCTAGGATTTTTATGGTTTCATGAGTTATATTTAATCTTTTATCCATTTTGAGTTTATTCTTGTGTATGGTGTAAGTTGATGGTCTAGTTTCATTTTTTTGCATGTAGCTGTCCAAGTTTCCCAACACCATTTATTAAAGAAGTTGTCTTTACTCCATTTAATGTTCTTGCCTCCTTTGGCAAATATTAATTGAGAGCAATGTCTTGGATTGAGTTCTGGGTTCTCTGTTCTGTTCCGTTGATCTATATGCCTGTTTTTGTGCCAGTACCAGGCTGTTAAAAATATTAGGCAGAGTACCTGAATAGACACTTCTCCAAACAGGGCATACAAACGGCCAAGAGAGATAGAAAAAATGCTCATCATCACTAATCATCAGAGAGATGCAAATTAAAATGACTGTGAGGTATCACCTCACACCTACCAGAATGGCTGCCATCAACAAGACATTAAACAACAAGTGCTGGTGAGGATGTGGAGAAAAGTGGACTCTAGTACACTGCTGGTGGGAATGCAGACTGGTGCAGCCACTATGAAAAACAATATGGTGTTTTCTCAAAAAATTAAAAATGGAATTGCCCTTTGACCCAGTGAATATATCCTAAGAAGCTTGAAACACCGATCAGAAAGAATATATGCATGCCTATGTTCATAGCAGCACTATTTACAATAGCTCAGATCTGCAAACAGTCTAAGTGCCCATTAGTGAATGAGTAGATAAAAAAGCTGTGGTACATTTACACAATGGAATACTATGCAGCTGTAAAAAAGAAAGATTTCTTACCCTTTGAGAGGACATGGGGAAACAGGAGAGTATTATGCTAAGTGAAATAAGCCAGTCAGAGAAAGACAAGTATCATATAATCTCACTTATTTGTGGAATCTAATGAACAAATTAAACTAATGAACAAAATAGATCCAGAGACACAGAAGTAGGGAACAGACTGACAACCTCAGAGGGAAGGGGAGTAGGGGGCAGGAAGAGATAAACCATAGAACTTATATGCATATATGCATAACCAATGAACATAGACTCCAATGTGGTGAAGACAGGGAGTGGGGGTGGGGTAGGGGAAGTGGGTTTAAATGGGGGGAAAAGGAGAGAGATCTGTAATATTTTCAACAATAAATATAATTTTTTTTTTTAAAAAAAGAATGCATCTGTAGGAGGCGGCCAATCGATGTTCTCTCTCATCAATGTTTCTCTCTCTCTCTCCCTCTCCCTTCCTCTCTCTCTAAAATCAATAAAGAAAAAAAAAGAAAAAAACAATGTATCATCTGGACAGGGTGACTGGTGATCAAATAGTTATCCTACAATGGAAATGGTGGATGACCTGAATAGGTCATCATTTTGAACCATTCAAGTCATATTTTAGGCTTAGCATATGTGTGAGATCTCAGTGTGTTGAAAATTTACCAAACTGAAACTGAAAATTAATTATTATTTTAATAAGGTCTAGAACACAGCCTCCAATTCTTAAAATCTGTTGACCTGGGAATTCCAAAATGGCGGCGGAGTGAATGGAAGCTACATAGACCATCTCCCAGGACCAAACTGGAAATACAACTAAAATAAAGACAAATCGTCGGGAAAAAGCAATGGAAAAGCAGCTTGCGAGGACCATACAACCAGGGACACTGAATTGATCCTGGTAGGATTGCAGAGGCACGAGAGGGGGTCTGGGAGCCCACAGACAGCAGTGGTCTTAGCTGTGAGTACCGCCCTCAGGGTGAAAGCCCAAGCCGGCTCCACAGCGCAGAGGGCCAGGGCAGAGCTTTAAAATAGCCACAGCCACTCACCTTGGGCTCCAGCAGAGGGAGAGCGGACTGGACTGGAACTGTGTGGGGACACTTGGGATTTGGAGGGCACTCAGAGCTTTTGCTGAGTTGCAGCCACACAGGATGGTGGCCATCTTACTCCTTCCCAGGGCTCTGGGGAGAGGCAGCAGCCCCTCCCTGAGAGATTCAGCCACACCCAGGTGGGCAATTGAAATGCAAATTGAGGCTCATTAACTACCAGCATCTGCCCCACCCTCGGGAAATCCTATCACGATGAACACCTGAGGGAGGTTTTCATTCAACTGAAAACCCAAGGCTCTTCAAGTAACCAGGACTAATAGCCTCCAGACAAAAAGCTAGAGGACAACTTAACCTTTTCTGGGCTTGCAAATCTACCCAGGAAAGTAAGACTCGACAGTGGTGTATTACATGGTCATCCAAACCCAGTACAAGGAGCCACAAACAGCAGAACACCAACATCCACAGGGAAAATTTGGCAGGCTCCAAAAACCACTGAGATAGACAAAATGATGAAACAAAGAAACAGATGACAAATGAAAGAACAAGAGACCTCCACCGAAGATGAGATAAATGAAATGGAGTTAAGCAAGTTAACAGAACTAGAATTCAGAGCCATGATCTTGAGGAAGCTCAACAGCATGGGTAAGAACATCAACACCATGAGCAAAGACATAGAAATATTGAAAATAAACCAACTGGAAATGAAGAATGACATAGCAGAAATGAAGAACACATTGGAAGGACTAAACAGCAGAGTAGAAGAAGCTGAGGACTGGATAAGTGAATTAGAAGACAGGGTAGAGAAAATCAACCAATCAGAAAACCAAAAGGAAAAAACAATGAAAAAACAGGAAGACAGCTTAAGAGAACTGTGGGACAACTGGAAATGTAATAATATTCGCATCATAGGAGTCCCCGAAGAAGAAGAAAATGAGAAAGGGTTAGAGAATATATTTGAAGAAATAGTGACAGAAAATGTCCCTAATTTGGTGAAGGAAGAAGGCATTCAAGTTCAAGAAGCATAGAGAGTCCCAAGTAAGAAGAACCCAAACAGGCCCACACCAAGACACATAGTAATTAAAATGCCAAAAATTAAAGACAAAGAGAGAATCCTAAAGGCAGCAAGAGCTAAGCAACAGGTTACCTACAAAGGAACCCCCATAAGGCTATCAGCTGATTTCTCAATAGAAACACTACAGGTCAGAAGGGAATGGCATGAAATAATCAAGGTCATGAAAAACAAGGATCTGAACCCAAGACTACTCTACTCAGCAAGGCTATCACTCAAAATAGAAGGTCAAATAAGGAGCTTCCCAGACAAAAAAAAAAGGCTAAGGGAATACATTAGCACCAAACCAGCACTGCAAGAAATGTTAAAAGGACTGCTGTAATTAGTAGAAGAAATAGAAAGGAAAATAGAACCACACTAAATAAAAATGGCAATAGATAAGTACATATCAATAATCACCTTAAATGTAAATGACTGAACGCCCCGATCAAAAGACACAGAGTAGCGGATTGGATAAGAAAGCATGACCCATATATATGTTGTTTACAAGAGACCCACTTCACAACAAAAGACTCACATAGGGTGAAAGTGAAGGGATGGAAAAAAAATGTTCCGAGCAAACAGAAAGGGAAAAAAAAAGCTGGGGTAGCAATACTCATATCTGAGAAAATAGATTTCAAAATGAAGTACATAACTAGAGACAAAGAAGGTCACTACATAATATTGAAAGGATCTATCCAACAGGAAGATATAACCTTGGTAAACATATATGCACCCAATATAGGAGCACCAAAAAAACACTAAAAATCTTCTGGAGGACTTCAAAGGAGAAATCAACAGCAATACAATCATAGCAGGGGACTTCAACACCCCGCTGACATCACTGGATAGATCCTCTAGACAAAAAATTAACAAGGAAACAGAGACTCTAAATGAAGCACTAGATCAAATGGATTTAATAGATATCTACAAAGAATTACACCCCAAAACTGCAAAATTCACATTCTTCTCAAGTGCACATGGGACATTCTCAAAGACAGACCATATGTTAGGGCACAAACTAAGTCTCTACAAGTTCAAGAAGATTGAAATCATATCAAGCATCTTCTCAGATCACAATGGCATGAAACTAGAAATTAATTGCAACAAGAACATGCAAAGACATTTGAATACATGGAGGCTAAATAGCATGTTATTAAACAATAAATGGGTTACCAAGGAGATCAAGGAAGAAATTAAAAACTTCCTGGAAACCAATGAAAATGAACACACAACAACACAAAATCTATGGGATGCAGCGAAAGCAGTTCTGAGAGTGAAGTTCATAGCACTACAGACCCACCTCAAGAAACAAGAAAAATTTCTAATAGACTATCTAACCTCACAACTTAAAGAACTAGAAAGCAAACGAAAAGAAAACCCCAGAGCAAGTAGAAGGAAGGAAATAGTAAAGATCAGAGCAGAAATAAATGATATAGAGACCAGAAAAACAATTCAAAGGATCAATGAAACAAAGAGCTGTTTTTTTTGAAAAGATAAAAAAGATTGATGGACCCTTAGCTAGACTCACCAAGAAACAAAGAGAGAGAACCCAAATACACAAAATCAGAAACGAAAGAGGAGAAGTAACAACTAACATCACAGAAACACAAAGATCGTTAACAAATACTATGAACATTTATATGGCAACAAATTCGACAATCTAAGCAAAATGGACAAATTTCTGGAAACACAGTCTCCCAAAACTGGACCGGGAAGAGATAGAAAACTTGAACAGACCAATAACAACTAAGGAAATTGAAGATGTAATCAAGACGCTCCCAGCAAACAAAAGCCCAGGCCCAGACAGCTTCACAGGGGAGTTTTACCGAACATTCAAAGAACTAACACCCATTCTTCTCAAACTTTTTCTAAAAATTCAAGAAGGAAGATTTCCAAACTCATTTTATGAGGCCAGCATAATTCTAATTCCAAAACCAGAAAAAGACACTACAAAGAAAAAAAACTACAGGCCAATATCCCTGATGAACATAGATGCCAAAATCCTCAACAAAATACTAGCAAATCGGATCCAGCAATATATCAAAAAAATTATTCACCTTGACCAAGTGGGATTCATCCCAGGGATGCAAGGCTGGTTCAATATTCGCAAATCAATAAATGTGATACACCACATAAACAAAATGAAAGATAAAAACCACATGATCATATCAATAGACGCTGAAAAAGCATTTGACAAAATCCAGCACCCATTTCTGATAAAAACGCTCAGCAATTTGGGACTAGAGGGATCATATCTTGATATAATAAAGGCCATATATGAAAGACCTACAGCCAACATCATACTCAATGGGCAAAAACTAAAATCATTTCCCTTAAGAACAGGAACAAGACAGGGATGCCCACTTTCGCCACTCTTATTTAACATAGTGCTGGAAGTCTTAGCCACAGCAATCAGACATGAAGAAAAAATAAAAGGGATCCAAATTGGAAAGGAGGAAGTGAAACTGTCATTATTCGCAGATGACATGATATTACAAATAGAAAACCCTAAAGACTCCATAAAAAATCTACTAGACCTAATAAATGAATTTGGCAAAGTAGCAGGATACAAAATTAACGTCAAGAAATCAACAGCATTCTTATATACCAATGATGAACTCACAGAAAGAGAAACTAAAAAAAAATCCCATTTACCATCGCGGCAAAAAAATTAAGATACCTAGGAATAAACTTAACCAAAGAAGTAAAGGACCTATTTGCAGAAAACTACAGGACATTGAAAAAAGAAATAGAGGAAGATATAAAAAAGTGGAAGCACATACCTTGTTCATGGATTGGAAGAATTAACATCATTAAAATGTCCATACTACCCAAAGCAATCTATAGATTCAATGCAATCCCATCAAAATACCAGTGACATATTTCACAGAACTAGAACAAATACTCCAAAAGTTCATATGGAACCAAAAAAGACCCTGAATAGCCACAGTAATCTTGAAAAAGAAGGACAAAGTAGGTGGGATCACAATACCGGATATCAGGTTATACTACAAAGCTACTATAATCAAAACAGCCTGGTACTGGCACAAGAACAGGCATATAGACCGGTGGAACAGAACAGAGAATCCGGAAATTGACCCAAGACATTATGCTCAATTAATATTTGACAAAGGTGGCAAGAGCATACAATGGAGAAAAGATAGCCTCTTTAATAAATTGTGTTGGGAAAATTGGACATCTACATGCAAAAAAATGAAACTAGACCATCAACTTACACCATACACAAGAATAAACTCAAAATGGGTAAAAGACTTAAATGTGACACGTAAATCCATAAAAATCCTAGAAGAAAATGTAGGCAACAAAATTTCGGACATCATACACAGCAGAATCTTCACTGATACATCACCTAAGGCAACAGAAACAAAGGAAAAAATGAACAGATGGGACTACATCAAACTCAAAAGCTTCTGCACAGCAAAAGAAACAACCACAAAACGGAAAGTTAACCCACTGTATGGGAGAGCATAATTGCCAATGATACATCAGATAAGGGGTTATATAGAGTGCTTATACAACTCAATAAAAGGAAGACAAAGAACCCAATTAAAAAATGGGCAGAGGAACTAAGTAGACACCTCTCCAAACAGGACATACAAATGGCTAAGAGACATATGAAGAAATGCTCAACATCACTAATCATCAGAGAGATACAAATTAAAACAACAATGAGGTATCACCTCACACCTGTCAGAATGGCCGCCATCAACAAATCATCAAACAACAAGTTTTGGCGAGGGTGTGGAGAAAAGGGGACTCTAGTACACTGCTGGTGGGAATGCAGACTGGTGCAGCCACTGTGGAAAACACTATGGTGTTACCTCAAAAAATTAAAAATTGAATTGCCATTTGACCCAGTGATCCCACTTCTAGGAATATACCCTAAGAAACCTGAAACACCAATCAGAAAGAATACATGTACCCCCATGTTCATAGCAGCACTATTTACAATAGCTAAGACCTGGAAACAGCCCAAGCGCCCATTAGTGGATGAATGGATAAAAAAAGCTGTGGTACATATACACAATGGAGTACTATGCAGCTATAAGAAAGAAAGATCTCTTATCCTTTGAGACGACATGGAGGGACCTCGAGAGTATTATCCTAAGTGAAACAAGCCAAGCAAAGAAAGACAAATATCACATGATCTCACTCATTTGTGGAATATAATAAACATAACAGTCTGGGGAACAGGGTAGACCCAGAGATGTGAAAGTAGGGTACAGACTGACAACCCTCAGAAGAGGGGGTGGGGGGGGAGATAAACCACAGAACTTATACGCATGTATGCATAACTGATGGACATGGACAACAAAGCTGGGGAAGGGGTGGAGGGATGGGGAGGAGGGTGTCAATGGGGAATAATGGAGAAACATCTGTAACAAAAATAAATTAATTAAAATAAAATAAAATAAAATAAACTGTAGCTTTGCCTTTTCCAGAAATTTTATATTAATGGAATTCTAAAAAAAAAAAAAAAAACTAATGTCATCACTATTAAAAAAACAAAATCTGTTGATATGCCATCTCTGACATAATCCTATCAAGTTCATGCTTGTGGAATGCTTCTTTCCTTGTGATGCTTGTCTACTGTATGAATTAAACTCAAAGTCACATCTAGGTAGGTCAGAAGGTTGCTGGGGAGGGGAATGTAAAAGGATCTTTTGAAGGAGGCAATGCAATACATACATCTGTCACGACAGTATAAATCAGTTATGAAGGAATGCTCTCTGAACTAGTGTTTGTAGTTGACCATTTAAATCTTTAAAAAAATCTGCTTAATTTTTTATTTTTGCTTTATGATAATTTGTCATTTTATAAATTTATTTCTCATGATTTAAATAATTAAACAAAAATATTTTGAACAGAAATGGGCTACAGTTTTTTTTTTTTTGAATGATAAACCGTTCAATGTGGTATCTTTGGTGAAATATCATTATAGTAAAAAAAGATTTGAAGAATACATTTTTTAAAAAGATACCTTTAATTCTGCAAATTTAAAAAACTTAGCTTACTTTGAAATAAATATTTTCTTATTAATTAATAAGCATAATGAAATGCCAGAGTTAAAACATTACTGCCTCAACATATTAGCATATTTGACTGAAGTTTACACTAGGCCACCATGTATAACCTGCACATTTTAAGGGGATTGGGTCCCATTTATATACCATTTATTCTAAGACATGAATCATTACCCCATAAATCATTACCCCATCACTGTGTGTGGTAATCCTAAAGTTATTTTTGGCTATAACTAACACTAAAATATTCTTAAAAGATCAGTAAAAATGTTCTTAATTGCATTTACAGTAAAGAATTTTTCTACTCCAGAAAGTACAATGTCCCTACTGATATATTTTTCTGCTCCTTGAATCAATTTAATCAATTTATATTTACTGATCACCACAGGTAATAAGCTAACCTTTCGAGATAGAAAGATAGCATATACACTATTGCTTTATTGAGGAACTTATAGTCTAATAGAATTTTGATAGAGTGGTTCATGCAGTGAGAGTTTTATGAACATAGGGCAGGTATTCTTTTCCTGAACAAAGACTCAGGGATTTTTCAGGAGAGCTAAATTTCTGAGACAATCTCAAATAATGATCCCAGAAAAGAAAGAAAGGACATCTCAAGGTGAGGAAGCAGCATGAACATAAGCAAAATTACACAACATTTCATGTAGCATTGACACTACCAGGTGATGGTGCTTGAAAACAGATTCTGTAGTGGAAGTGGCAAGAGATAATGCTAATTGTTGAGCCCAAGGAAAGTGGTGGAGGACATCGAAGGACAAGGCACAGAGCTGCTGCTCCATCCTGCACCATAAGTAAGCATTGAAAAGATTTAGTGGATGAAAGAAATTTGAGAAGAGCGACCACAGTAAGAAAGAAGCAGTCGGGAAACTATTTAATAACCTGGTGGAAGATGATGAAGGCCAGACTGCTGATATGAGGGAAAGTGAGTAGATGAACTTGAGAAGTATTTAGGAGCTAAGATTGACAAGACTTTGCATTTGATTGATAATGGATGTATTATAGGGCACACACAACTCAACTAAAAGTAAATGAAAGGATTTAAAGGAATTGAAAACAATCTAGTCAGATAATAACATTTCAAATGTTTCTAAATAAGTGAGTCTCAAACCTGACTGCACATAAGAATCACCTGGAGAGGTTAAAAAAAACACAACAAAAAACGAGCCTTAATTTCTCCCGAGACCAATTATATAAGAATCCCTAGTGATGAAATTCAAGCATCTGTATTTTTAATAAGCCTCCCTAGTGATTCTAATGTGTATGCGGTATTGAGCACCACTGTGGTCTAAATCATTTTCCAGATGTGCCATTAACTTATAAAGTAAAAGAAGAGTAAATGGGAAATGAAAATAGAATTAAGAAGTAACTTGTATTTTGTAGTTATTATAGGAAAAATGGGAAGTCATTGCATCCATTTTATCACGCTCATCTTATGAGGTAGACATTATCCCAACTGTGTAGTTAGAGAAATCAAAGTAAGGGATGTTGAAGTAAATTCCTCAAGGTCTTCTATGTATTAGACAGCAAAAACGGGACTTGAATGAGAATCTGTCTGACTCCACATTCCGTGTATTGAAATTGCCTCTCTACTATATCTGAAGTAAAACCGTTGCTTTACTCTACAATTTATTCTTGTAACCATTTTTTTAAAGTATATAATTTTGAAGTGTCATTATTTTCTCCCTGTAGGATTTTGGTAATTTTATGTAAATTTGTAATAACTTGTTTTGGCATATGCCCTGTAAGTAAATAGAAAGGTAGTCTTGGGATAAACAAAAGTTTGGTTGATAAGGGAGTCAGTAAAAGTGAATGCCAGCTCAAGTATTTTTTCCCCCAGAAATTTCAGAAATACAGATGAGTTCAAAGAAGAATATGAAAAATACCTTGTTCAAAATAAGCTGACAAACAAAATAGAGCCAGAGACATGGAAGTAGGGAACAGACTGAAAACCTCAGAGGGACGGGGTGAGGGCGAGAAGAGATAAACAAAGAACATGTTGCATATATGCATAACCAATGGACACAGACAGCAGTGTGGTGGGGGGGGCAGGAACAGGGAGGAGGTTGTCTAATAGGGAAAAATGGAGAGACATCTGCAAAATTTTCAACAATAAAGATAAATTTTTTAAAAAAAACACCTTGTTCAAATAATCTAGAACTACTCTGTCACTGACTTGGCATATTTCATGCCATATTTTCAACAGAATAAAATCTCTGTGAAATAGAGGATTTTTTGTTTTGTTTTCTTTTGCTCACTGATTTCTTTATCGTTGAGGAACAATAACTTATACAATATAGCATGTACTAAACATTCTGTATCAAATGTCTCTGGAGCAGAGTGCTTTATACCATAAAACGTTTATTTTTTAATTTCTCTAATATAATGGAAATTCCTTTGGAGTATATTGTTGAATAATAATCTGTTGACTTCTCTGCTTCAGAAATATGGATTACATTTATTGTTGAATTTCCTTTGTCTTCAATGTATATTTCTTTATGTATAACTGCTAAATCAATGCCATTTTTGTTGGTATTCACTATGGTTTTTAAAGCACTTTTTACAATAATTTAATTTTCTGTACTGTTGTACTAATTTTTGCTATTTCTAACTAATTTACAGTGAAACCTTGGCTCTGAAACACAATTCATTCCAGAAGGCTGTACAAGAAGCAATATGTTCAAAAACAGAATCATTTTTTTCCATTAGAAATAGTGTACATTGAATTAATCCATCCAGATCTCCAAATGATTCCGTTTCAACCTTTCTTATATACAGTACATTTCTAAACTCTATTGTTGTTCTCACAACTTTTCTTTTCACTTTGTTGCTATCACGAACCTTCTTAGAACCCATGGTGACTTATTTATTGTATGTGTTTAATAATAATGAGCAGCTAAAGCAAAAAAAAAAGACAATTTTCATAGCATAGTTTCCTGAGATGTTAACAACGTGTGGTTTAGTGATAAAATGACTCATACTTATTCATTCCCTCCTTTTTTTGTTGCCTGAGAGACATGTGCCTGATCAAACAGGTATCAGCAGGAAAGGGTTGTGGGGTGGAGAACTGAAGTTTTGTTTGATAATCAAGACATTTTTTCCATGAACAAGTTGGTGGAAAACTGAATTGGTTAAGATGGGAGACATTTGAGAACCGAGGTTTGAGTGTATTAACTCTTGAGTGTCTCTTGGTTTTTACTTATTTTCTTAAGTTTAGAACTTTACTTTTTTATTTTATTTTATTGTGTCATCTTTAAGACCTTATGCTTTTATTTCATTGAGCTACAACATTTAAATTTTCCTATTATAGTGGTTTCTGTGTGTGTGTATCTGTGTGTGTGTGTGTGTGTGTGTGTGTGTGTATTTTTGTTTCTGTCTTCTTTTCTTTTATGTTGTATAGTATTTTAAATGTTTTAAACTTTATATTCTTCCATCTTGTTTATGCATGGGAATTTCTGTCCATATATAACTTTTCATAATCCTTTGATTATATTCCCATTTATATCTCAGACCAGTTTAATTCCCCCCACAAATGCATTGTGAGGGCCAGGAATTTTGTGTTCTCTGGTATTTCTTTAGCTAAAGGACATGATAAGATGGGAGAGATTTGTTTAGTGAAAATGTGTTCAGGCTTTGTACCTTACCTGGTGGACGCCACAAACTTCTGTTTTATATACCATACCCTTATGTGTGGATTGTTTTGCCAAGAAGATGTCATTTGTTTCTTAGAGAATCACACTCTTTATCTGCTTTCTTGACTTCACTGTCTTCTCCCCATAAGCGAGTTTCAATAGCCAAGCATATAGACTTCTATCTAATTGATTTAGCTGAAAATTTGGCTTATTTCTGGAACTTCACAGATTTTGTCATCTCAACAGTGCAGATTCTGAGGAGTTGATTCAGGTAGGGATCAAATAGTTCTTGTTCTCTCTGCTAATCCAAAATCATTTTCTCATTTCATTGACCTCAGTTTTTTATTATTTAATTTTTTTTTGTTTTTGTTTGTTTTTTTTTTTTTTTAGGTAGACTGGGAGGGAAAGAGAGGAAGAGACAGAGAGAGAGAAACATGGATGTGAAAGGGACACATCGAGTGGCTGCCTCCTGCACGACCCAAGCAGGGCCGGGGACAAACTGCAACGGAGGTACGTGCCCTTAGCGGGAACTGAACCCAGGTCTCTCTGGACCGCAGGCCGACGCTCTAACCACTGAGCCAAACCGGCCAGGGCCGACCTCAGTTTTTTAAGATAAATAAATTATACTTTACACCATATTTTTTTGCTTTGATAGCTGTTAGTATAGGCATTTCCCTTTTCTTTATAGTTTTTTTTTTTTTTAACTAATTTTGTTCCATATGGGGAAAAGGAAACTCTAAGACTTCCACTTTTTAATTTACTTTTTTCCCCCAGAGACATGAACATATATTATTAGTTTAAAGAGAAAGACTAATTTAGACTAAGAAGTTGAGCTGTTGGAAGCTGTAGGTGGTTACAAAAATACTGAATGAGCAGGAGAAGACTGGAATAATAAATGTAGATGGATAAGGTTGGCTTTGTACCGGATGTGAAAGTAAGTAAATTTCTAGGAAGGGGTAAAATATTTGAGGAATTTTATGTTTAATTACTACATTAAAAATAAGATAAGTTTGGCAATAAAAAAATCGGATTTTTGTGGGTGTTTGCATTGTAACAGGCAGTTAGCTAGACAGTAACCAAAACGGAGGGAACCAATCAGAAGCAGGTATCTGATTAAGCCTGATTAAGCTTTAATAGTCACCCAGGGAGTCTGCTCCACTAACAGGGGGATGAGAAGGTAGTGCAGGAGGAAGTTCTTTCACTGGGTTCATGCATCCTAGAAGCCAAGATGGTGATCATAAAGGGGAGGAGGCTACCCTGGGGAAAAGATTGGGTAGGATAAGGACACAAGCCTGGGAAAAGCCAGGGAAGAGATTGGATAGATTGAAAGTCTGCTCTCTCCCAAGCCCAAGAAAATATAGGGAAGCTTAACAAAGGCCCCATCATGGGCCAGATGGGAACAGAGACTAAACTAGACCACGGGAGCCTCGGATGCCAGGGTAATAGCGTGGCAGCTCTGGCCCTGGCAATCCTCCTGGGATTGGTGGGGACATATGCAGGCCTGTGGCTCAGAAGCTAGACTTCTGCAGCAAGATGGAGCTGAACCACCTGGTTGTGAACAAGGCATCAGGAGTGGTACCCCTGGGGTCAGTGAACATGATCTACCAGCTGAGTGCGGGGGAAGTGCCTCATGGAGTGTGGCAGCCTTTCCAAGAACACTCTAGTAAATCTTCCCACTACCACTTAAAATCCTCCTGCAAGTGTGTCCTTGAAATGCTTTTCCTGGGACATCACAAGAACCTATTTCCAGACCAGTCTTCCTCTGGTAACAGTTGAATGAGTTGAAGGAAAAAGAAACCTTAGAGAAAATAGTGCAAACTTCTTTTTCCAAAACTTCTTCTTTTTTTAAATCCTCATCTGAGGATATTTTTCCACTTATCTTCAGATAGAGTGGGAGGGATGGAGGGAAGGAGGGAGAGAGAGAGACAGAGAGAGAAACATCGATGCAAGAGAGACACATCAATTGGCTGCCTCTCTCACGACCCCGACCAGGACCAGGGACGAACCGCAACCGAGGTACGTGCCCTTGACTGAAATCAAACCTGAGACTCTTTGGTCCACAGGCAGACGCTCCAACCACTGAGTCAAACCAGCCAGGGCTATCCAAATGATGCAGCTTTCCTCTTTCCTTTCTACTCCTATCTACACAGGCTATACAAACTTTTTTCATTTGGTTTATTCATCTGATTGCCTTCCTTTCTCTTCTCTCTCACTTGCTCTATTCACTGTTAACATGCCCTTGCCCTTTGGAGGTTCAGAGCTGAGGTAATCTGAAGTGACATTGAAGTACTGCAACATAACACAATTGTTCAACTGAATGAGGGGAAGAAACAATGCAGTTAAGAAAAAACAATGTGTTTGCTTTTGGCATGTGTCTATGACATTGCTCATTAAAACAATAACTCTCCAACCCTGGCTGGTTTTGCTCAGTGGTTAGAGCATTGGCTTGCGGACCGGAGAGTCCCAGGTTCGGTTTCCGCTAAGGGCACGTACCTCAGTTGCAATTTGTCCCCAGCCCCAGTTGGGGTTGTGTGGGTGGCAACCACTCGCGGTGTCTCTCTCACATCGATGTTTCTCTCTCTTTCTCTCTCCCTCCCTCTCTCCCTCCCGCTCTATCTGAGGATAAATACAAAAATGTCCTTGGGTGAGGATAAAAACAAAACAAAACAAAAAACAATAACTCTCCAAAGAATAATTTTCCTAAACTTATGTAAAACCTATTCTTTTTACCTGGGTATAGGTTCAATTATGGCAAGAGAAAAATAACAACAAATGTAATTGTGGTTAGAATTATTATATGAGTGAAGTACAAATTATTTTCACCTAAAGTATGTATCCAGGAGATGTTGGAAACCAGATAAATTTAGCTTTACATGTTAGAAAATACATTATTCAAAACTTTAAAAATGATTTATTAATACAAGGTATATGACATAAGGTGATCTGACTTTAGGAAGTTTTAAATATTTTTGTATTTTATTATCATATGTAAAACTATGTTACTGTCCATGGAAAAGTAAAAATTGTATTTATCTCACATATGTGTTGGAATGCAGAAGATTTAAAAATGATCAAGTGCATTTATTTATTTCCCTTACTGTTATCTGAATTCTGGTTTTATCCTACTCTTAGGATGATTGAAATTGTAATTAAGATGAGTGAGGCATCATTGCTTGGTCTAGTAACATGGACTAAAAATAATAAAATAAAAAAACCTGCTTTGGGTCTTTGCACCTTGATTTGTTTGGGCTGATTTCCACAACAGTAGATTTGTTTTCTACATATTTATTCTAGCATCTGAGTAAGCTGCAAGGCATTTAAAGGGATCTCAAAGCCATTTATCCATTTAAACCCCCTGTTGTGACAAATATGAAAATCGGGGGCTGTTTCTCCAGCTTGAGGCATGTATATAAACTACGTGTCCCAGATTTTTTATTTGGGTGGAACTTAAATGATTTATTTAAAAATGTTTTGTCAGTTTAAATTAATTCCCTGAATCAGATACAAGTGAAGTCTCCATTAAAAACACTGTATTCCATAAGCTGTATGTGCACACACTGAAATAACAACTCATTTTTGTGTCTGTATGGACACTGTGTGAAAACATACTTCTGAAATCTACTTAGAGGTGCCATGGGAATAGATGGATACTTTGTGGGTAAGATGATTTGGCATGGCATTAGGCACTATCAATGCTTACCTTCTTTGTCTGGAAATCTTATACATCAAAAGGCATGAAAAGACAAAGAAATAATTGAAACAGCTTTGCTGAAAATTAGAGATGAGAAGCTTTATAAGGCAAATAAGGAGAAAATAACATTTTTAAATGTATCTGAGTATACTTTTACCCTATTTCTGACGTTCCTACATATAACAATGTGTATTATGATGAAGGAACATTTTACTGGTGAAAGTGGTTAATAAGCGTTGTGTGTAGGTTGCATGAAAAGAATGGTAGAAAATTAGTTCAGAGAAGAAACTAGACAAGATCAAGCAGAGCCTGAATTTTTGTACTGTAAAGTTTATTTTTAACAAGTGAAGATTCACTGAAGAATTTAAAATCAGAAGAGGCACTTACATGGTCAGATTTACATTTTTGATAGCTCTTAAGATGATAGTGTTGAGGACTGACTGCTTGTAGTGAGTCTAAAGGTGAAGAAACTACGATATGTAACATTTCAGGAGAAATAATGAAGAGCATAGGCAAGAACGGCTGGAATTAAGGAGGGTTAAAGAAATACAATCAAGTGTACTTACTAAACCCTTTATTGAATGAGAGAGGTATCTTGAATAACTCCAGGTTTTGGGTCTAGGTGATAAAGAATGATATTACTGTTAACCTAGATGAAACATGGGAAGGTGTCTATGCAATATCATGTAGAGATATTTAGTAGTTGGTTATATGGTATATCCATTTCCATTTTATGGTTACATGTAGTACTTTGTGATTTCCAAAATACCAGTACCCTTTTCTCTTTGTTAAGGACCATGTTGCTTGAGTTGCATTTAGGCATTTTTTTTTTTTATTCTGTAAATAGTGCTTCCCTGGACACCTCTTTATAATTTTGATAAGAAAGAGTACTTGTCCAAATGCACTGACGAATATTTTCTCTGAAATTGTTCTCTTATTCAAAAGGTGAGCTGTAGTGCTATATGGAGTCTTTTTCAGTAATATTTAGCAAAAAAGTGATACACAATATTGCATAGACTAAATTATATTGCTGTAACAACCTCCAAACCTCAGTGACTTAATGCAAAAATGTTTACTTCTTGTTCATGTTTCACACTGACGATCTGCCCCACATCATCTTCAAAGCAGAACCTTGTGATGGCTTCTCACATCATTTATGTTCACTTTTGTTGTCCAAAGCAAGTCACATCGCTAAGCTTGCTGTCAGTGGGCCAGGGGCACATCCATCACAGGGAAAGGGCAACAAATCTCTCCAACAATACAATTGTTACGTGTATTCTGGGTTTATTTGTGTTATTACACTGTTAAAAATCTCTCAACCACATCTTTTATTTTCTACCTATTTTGTTCCTTTCTAACCAACTTTCTCTCTTCTCAGCAATATCTAAAGACTTTTTTTTGGCGGGGTGGAGCAGGGCATGCTATTTATCTCCTCTCCAGTTACAGTTTTCTTATGGCTTTATATACTGGTAATTTTTTCTTTTTAAAATTTTTTTTTTTTTTTTAGAGAGACAGAAGAAGGGAGAAGGAAAGAGAGACAGAAACATTGATGAGAGAGAACATCGATTGGCCACCTCTTGCATGTCCCCCACTGGAGATCAGGCCCACAACCTGGGCCTGTGCCCCGACCGGGAATCAAACCAGTGACCTCTTGGTGCATGGGTCGATGCTCAACCACTGAGCCACACTGGCCAGGCAGTGATTCTTTCCTTTAATATACAGCTGAAGTTTAGAGACCATGCCTCCTGGTGAACATAGCAAACAGAATCATATCACAAGTTGCCTTTGGTCTGAGTTTCAGCAATGATTCACTTTCGTTAAGTTTGTTTCCAAGAAGAGATACAAGTTTTCTAAGCTAAGGTCTGCTGACCTTTTTCTGTTTTTTTTTTTTTTTTAAATTAAAATTATTGAGGTGAGATTAGCTAGTAACATTATATGACTTTCAGGTGTACAATTCTATAATACATCACATATATATTGCATTGTGTGCTCACCGCCCGAAGTCTAATCTTGCTCTGTCACTGTAAATGTATCCCCCGTTACCCTCTTCATCCTCCCCACACCCCACTTCTCCTCTGCTAACCTTCATACTGTTGTCTGTGTCCATGAGTTTATTTGTTTTGTTTGCTCGCCGCTTTTCAGTTTTATATCCCACACATGAGTGAAATCTTATGGTTTTCGTCCTTCTCTGTCTGACTGATTTTGTTTAGCATGATACTGTCCATATTACCTAATGCGATATACCGTTTTATCACAACTCCCAACAAAATCTCAATGCCATTTTTTCAAAGAAATGGAATAAAAGTTGTCAAGTTTGTATGGACTCATAACAGACCCCACATAGCCAAAGTAATCCTGATAAAAAAGAACAAAGCATGAGGTATCACACTCCCTGACTTCAAATGATACTGCCTGACCTTTAAAAAGATCATTGTCACAATGCTGGTTCAATTCTTCCAATATTTGTGTTTTGTTGTTTTTTGTTGTGTTTTTTTTTTGTAAGACTGTTTTTAGCCAACCAGGGATCATACATACAACCTAGGCATGTGCCCTGACCGGAACTCGAACCTGCAACCTTTTGGTATGTGGGCCGATGCTCCAACAAACTGAGCCAGCCAGCCAGGGCCTCTTTAGTCACTTTTGTCAGGAGACTTTCAACTCTATTGTCTCTGATCCAGCCCACTCTCCCTTGCAATTTAGCTTGCTTTTCTGCCTTTATATTATCAAATTCTCTCTCTCTCTCTCTTTTTTAATCCTCACTCGGGGATATTTTTTCCATTTATCTTTAGATAGAGTGGCAGAGAGGGGGGAGAGAGAGAGAGAGAGAAACATCTATGTGAGAGAGACACATCCATTGGTTGCTTCCTGCAAGACCCCGATCAAATTCCCAATTGGCTCCCCTCCCGTTTTCTAAATCTGTCTCCAAACAAAATGATTTCCTGCTTGACTGAAATAGGAGATCTGTTTACTATTTCAGCAGTGAAATCGTTCTGTATTTACATATAACCTCATTTCCTTCAGCTTGGTGAGTCAAAGTATTCGTACGCTTCTGTAAAGCCTTCGTTCTGTGCCTTCACGTCAGCCTTGGAATCCGGTTTGGTCTTGACTCTTGACCTGTTCAGTCATGTTTTCTACCTCAGATTCTCTCACGGATTTTCTAGTATCACTTTTATACTTTTGCAAACTCACTATTCTGATGATTATTTGATTTGTATTAATCTCACATCCTTAACTTCACCACCAGATCTCAGTGAATATGAATCAAATAATCAGCACTGCAAGTTGATATTGAAACACATAGGTTAAACAACTGCCAGTGTAGCCTTTTAATATAAAGAAGATAGCGCCCTGGCCAGTTTGGCTCAGCGGTTGGAGTGTTGGCCCACGGACCAAAGAGTCATAAGTTTGATTCCGGTCAAGGGCACGTACCTCAGTTGCAGTTTGGTCCCCAGCCCTGATTGGGGTTGTGCAGGAGGCAACCAGTTAATCTGTCTCTCTCACGTAGATGTCTCTCTCTCACTCTCCCACTTTCTCCTACTCTATCTGAAGATAAATGGGAAAAAATATCCTCAGATGAGGATTAAAAAAATAAAGAAAGAAAGAAGATATCAAGTATAGTTAGTACAGAAGATTTTATATTCTATTCATATATATTTCATAGAAACTATAATCAACATAGTTTCTAAAAATATATGCATTACCATTAAATAATTTATTTAAAATATTATATTACATGTTGGCAATAAAATTTGCTAAAGCAATATGGATAAAACATCTTGGAAAGCAATTTAGATATAGGAATAATTCCATACAACCTCTAATAATTTTTATGTTATAAAACTTAATAAATGTTTTTCCAAATCAAGAATAACTTATATATTAGCTTAAGCAGGAAGGATTTTATAGGATTTGCTAATTTAATTTATTTTTAATAAAGGTTTATAATTCCGAGTATGTTATTATCAATGATATGATTATTCTATTTACAAAAAAATATGTATTTTATTAAGACAATTAACTTTTTGTGCAGTGCATAGTATTTAAGCTCAATTCTTTCTTTAGATTCAATTAAAATATTAAAGCCATCATATTCATGTGATTCTTAATGGTGTAATACTGATTATTCATAAAATTTCAGATGATTAGGGAAAAAAAGGATATGTGGATGGTTGAAAAGAGACATTTTATGGTCACAGGGGTTATAAGTTATTACTTTGAATAGAAGATAGTTAAGGACATGTTACTTGTTTATTCAGCAATTATGAAGACATTGCTAAATGCCAGGTGTTGTGGATACAAATGCAGCATCAACCTGAGTCGTGTTTGCCAGTGTGAGGTAAACCACAAAGTCTCAGTGGTTGATATAATAAACGTTTATGTGAATTATTCTCTAATAAGAAGTTAAAAACTATGTTTCTGATCTGCAGTAGGCACCTCTCTTGCAGTGTGATTTAGGGAACCCACGCGTCTATCATCCATCACCATTGTCATATGCATCAAGCCATGGGAATGGAAAACAGTACAGAGGATGACAGGGAAACTTTGTTTAGACAAAGCCTTGAGAGTGTATGCATCACTTCCATCCACACCCCATTGATTAGAACTTAGAGCTGCACCCACCTGCAAGAAAGGCTGAGAAATATTATCTAATCGTGTGCCAAGGAAGTAGAGAATATAGGTTTTGTGAATGATCATCTCTGCCACATAGAGGAATAATACATACTATTATAAATTTGAGGAACTCACCATTTCTGTGGATATGTTTTCAGATGAACAGATACTGTAGAGAGTGAAAAAAAAAAAAGCATTAATAAATATGTAGAGATGAAGATGGTACAACAGGGAACAGCTTTAATTTGTTGTTGGAAAGTCTGGATGTTTTGGCAGGAGTGGACTGCATTGTGAGAATTTATGGAGAAGGTGATTCTTGGATTGAATTTTGGTGAAAAATAGATGTTCACAAACCAATCAGTGATGCCAGAGACAAAACATAATATTTAAAGCAACATTTTTGGCTTGGATTTCTGTTATTTGCAAATAATATTGCTGCTCTTATTTAATTTGGGGAATGAATTTACTTAACATATTTTTGTCATATTTTATTTCTAACTATTCTGGGGTATTTGAAGTGAAGCACTGGTAAACAGCATATAGTTGGGATTTTTTGTTTTAATTTAATCTCAAAATTCTATCTCTTATGAAATTGAATTAATTTGGAAATTTACTACTTTGCTTTGTATTTTATGCATTCTGATATTTCGATTTTTGTGTTTCATACAAACTAAGTTGATTTTTTTTATTTTTCAATTACAGTTTACATTCAGTATTATTTTATATTCCTTTCAGATGTACAGTATAGTGGTTAGACATCATATACTTTACAAAGAGCTCCCTCCCCCACCGATATTACCAGAATCCATCTGGCACCATAGGTAGTTTTTACAGTCTTATTGACTACATTCCCTATGTTGAACTTTACATCTCTGTGACTATTTTGTAACTACCATTTTGTACTTCTTAATCCCTTCACCTTTTTCACCCATTCCCCCAAACTCCCTCCCCTCTGGCAATCATCAGTTTGTTCTCTGTATCTATGGATCCGGATCCATTTCTGTTTTGTTTGTTTATTTATTTTGTTCTTTAGAGTCCACATATAAGTGAAATCATATGCTATTTGTCTTTCTGTGTCTGACATATTTCACTTAGTGCAATGCTCTCTAAGTCCATCCATGCTGTCACAAACGCTAAGATTTCATGATTTTATGGCCAAGTAATATTCCATTGTATAAATGTACCACATTATCTTTATTCAGTTGTCTATTGATGAACATTTAGGTTGCTTCCACATCTTGGCTACTATAAATAATACTGTAATGAATATAGAGATACATATATTTTTTCGAAATAGTGTTTTGGTTTTCCTTGAATATGTATATGTATACATCCAAATATGGAATTGCTGGGTCATAAGGAAGTTTCATTTTTAATTTTTTAGAAAGCTTCATGCTGTTTTCAATAGTGGTTGCACCAATCTGCATTCCCAGCAACAATGCACCAGAGTTCCCTTTTCTTCACACCCTTGCCAACTTATTGCTTGTTGATTTATTGATGGTAGTCACTGTGCCAGGTGTTAGGTGGTACTTTATTGTAGTTTTATTTTGCATTTCTCTGATGACTAGTGACATTGAGCATCTTTTCATATATCTATTGGCCATCTGTATGTCCTCTTTGGAGAAATGTCTATTTAGAGTCTCTGCCCATTTTTTAAATTGAATGTTTGTGTTTATTTTGTGTTAAGTTGTATGAGTTATTTTAAATTGTAGATATTAAAGTTATCGACTTTGTCATTGGTGAATATCTTCTTCCATTCAGTAGATTGTCTTTTTGTTTTGTTGATGGTTTCCTTTGCTGCACAAAACTTTTTGCTTTGATGTAGTCCCATTTGTTTATTTTATCTTCTGTTTCCCTTGCTCAAGGATATATATGAAAAAAATTTTGCTAAAAATATGTCAGATGGTTTACTGCCTGTTTTCTTCTAGGGGTTTTATGGTTTTGAATCTTACATTTATATCTTTAATCCATTTGAGTTTATTCTTGCACATGGTGTAAGAAGGTGGTCTAGTTTAATTTTTTTCATGTATTTGTTCAATTTTCCCAGCACCATTTATTGAAAAACTGTCTTTACCCCATTGTATATCCTAGTATTCCTTGTCATAGATTAATAGTCCATATGAACGTGGGTTTATTTGTGGACAATTTTTTTCTCATAAAATTCAGTCCATTTAAAAATCTTTTTTTAACATTTCAGGTGATATAAGCCATTCCGATTATCTTGTTAAAATATCTCATATTTGATTTAAGCAGATTTACAAGCCCAGTCTTGGTGGTATCTACATTTTTTTTTTCTCTCCTTCTTATTGCATATAATTACTTGCAGATTTCCTCAGACTCTCTGATAACATTGATGGATGGTGTGTCCAGCTAAGTTTCTGGTATTTAGCAGTATTGGAGAAAAAAATCAATTCCTCTTTGTGCCGGTAAACAGTCTTTCTAAACCTCTCAAGCTAATCAAAGACTACACTAAAAATAAATTTTGAGGAAAAGACCTTGTGATTTAGTTTCTGCTACAAAGATCAAAGGAAGCTAAGTAATTTTTTTTTCAAGCATTAAGCACCTCTTACTCTGCGTTGAGCATTTTCCACCTTATTTAGGTCAGTACTTGCTCTACGAAACCGGTATTGTATCCTGACAAAGCTAGAAATTGGCCGTCTGTGGGCACTTGGCGATCAGTTATCAATGATAATAGCTGAAGGAGGTCAATTCCTGAAAATGTATCTCCTAAAGGTCAATATCCTGAATGTCTGCTTCATCTTTCAATAAAACCAATTTTCTAAATATAAGCAACTTATAGATTCACCAACATAAATATTTATATGGCAGTTTGGATATTATCAATAGTTTCTCTCTGCTTTTTGGTCTTCCATCTTTTTGGAATCAATACCCAGGTATTTAGAGAAAAATAAAAAGTAAGGTCAACTAAAATTTCGTAGTAACCTCCAGTATCCTATTAAATTACTTTGTTAATTACTATGAATTATAGTATGGTTTATAATTAATACGAGTTAAAGGAAACCTTATAAATAATTAAAAGTAACAAGTTAATTACCGTGGCTATTTGGCAATTGGGTTTCTGTGAATAGGCCTTGGCTAATTGGGTTTTGCTAAGTTAACTAGATTTAATAGTGGCTCAGCTCACTAATCCTGAAATTATCATCACGTTCTTCAGGCTTCTGCTTCTCCCGCAGGTGAGGCCCACATCATCTTGATTGGCAAATATTTCCAAGTAAGAGAAGTTCCTTGGTTTTAACTGAGACCAACTGTAGTCACACACCAATAATGTATTTTTGATTTAAGATACAAATCTCATGGGCAATTCGTTGTTCTATTTCTGAATACTTTTTATTGTTAAAAACCTTGCAATATCTTTGTTTGAATACTGGAAATATCCAAAATTCTTATTTTTCAAATTTTTGTTCAATTTGTTGGGTGACATTATTTAATAAAATTATATAGTTTTCAGGTGTACAATTCTATAATACATCACCTGTATATTGTATTGTGTGTTTGCCTCAAGTCAAGCCTCCTTCCATCACCATTTATCCCCCCTTTACACTCTTCTACCTCCCCCAATCCCTCTTTCCCTCTGGTAATCACCATACTATTGTCTGTCTACGAGGTTTTGAAAAGGTAAAGGGATTAAGCAAAAACAAAAAAAAAAAACCCTCATAGATAAAATTCTTATAATTAACTAGAATTATTTCTATATTTTTAAATATTTAGATATTATCATGAGCATATTAATGAGAAATGAAAGGACTATATCCTCTTTTAGACTATTCTATTTGATACTGTGTTTTCACATGTAATAGTTGCACTTTTAATTTTTCCTCGTGGTCTTCATCATGATGTATTAAACATAATGTATTCTTTTTTTAAAGAGTGTTTATACAAAACAAAAATCTGTTCATATTTTGAACCTATAGGCATGCATTAAAATTTAATAAAAATATAAAATTTAATAAAAATATTAAAAAATTATATATGAATAAATATTAGTTTTCAAATTTGCTGTACCAAACTATAGACTAACATGTCCACAAATTGGTGATTGCCGTTAGGTGGACAAAAATATCATGACAGTTTACAACTGCCTTGTATTTGTTATTATTACCAGGACAACCTTTTACTATGTATGGTCCCTGGAGCTGACAAATTAATTAATGAAGGAAAAGATTAGAATGGCTTGCTGTAATTTATGAGATTTTATTTTCTCCATAATCTAATGAACTTCACAGAAAGCATGCTCACTGATTTCTCATGCTCATCTCAAAAAAGTACATTTAATTTTAAAATCCAGAATTAGAAAAAGCACACACACACACACACGATTTCTTGTTTATTGATATCTTTAAGCTAAATTGTGAAAACAGTCTAATAGTCTATGGAAATCCTCGGTCTTCTAACATGAGAATTTGCTTTGCTACCTGACATGTGTGCTCTTCAGGACTGTATTGGTATGCTCTGGCTCCCATAACAAAGTATCACAGACTGAGCAACTTAAACAATAGGCATTTATTTTCTCAGAGTTGTGGTAACTAAAGTCTGGGATCAGTGTCAGCATGGCTGGGTTCAGGCAAAGGCTTGCTTCCTGGCTTGCAGATGGCTGCTTTCTCATTGTGTTGTTCTTTTTTTTTTTTTTTTTTTTTTCCCCACAGTTAGGATTAGTTTTATTTAATTAATTAACTTATTTATTTGTTTTTATTAAATCTCATGTGTTCTTAGATGAGAAAGACAGCAATCAAGCTCTCTAGTATCTGTTCTTACAAGGGCACTAATTCCATCAGGAGGGCCTTATTATCATGAACTTATCAACCCTAATTACTCCTAAAAGCCTCATATCCAAATATTGAGGGTTTGACTTCAACATGTGAATTTTGGGAGACACAAGCATTCAGTCCATAACAAGTAACTATCTTAAGTATTATAGTATCTAAACCAGATATGAATAGATATTCTAACACTAAATCCTTGCCCATATTATCATTGACCAATAGAACATATTGATAAAAATATTCTATATTTACATGGTAAAAACATAGAATTTTAACATTACTTGATGAATTAAAACAAGAAGAAAACAATACCAAAGTGTGAGAAAAGTGTCATAATAGCAGAGGTAAACATTAATGTAAATATTAATTTTAAAAATATAATGTTAAGTGTTTATACAATATCAAAAAAAACAAATATAACCTAATAGATGTCTTAAAACATATATTTTAAAAGCATAAGAACAATATCCTGCAATAGACATTATTTTGACTGTTTACTAATACATGTATTTATATGTATCTATAAATATTCATTTGTCATTAAATGTAAAGCATAGTTAAAATACCAATTCATTATTTTAAAAGGCAACTCTTTGGGTTAATTTTGATTCATCCTTCAGTTGAATGACATCACAAATCTCAAGGAAACAAGAAGCTAAGCATTTATAATAATCCTAAAATTTGTAGAGTTATGCAAGCACTTTATATCAATTAAATCATTTTGGAAAGATGGAGCAAAATATGAATTTCAAGCATGGCATTATCTCCTGAGTATATAACAATGAATAAGAATTACTTCTTGGATTCAAAAACTAAAAATTACTCCTTGGATTTCAAAGAAAATCATAGTCTAGCTGAGGAAAAGTATATGTAAACAAAGAATTTATAAATGCAGAATTATGAGTGAAATTATAAAGCTATAAGCAGGGTTCAGTGGTGGTATAAGTGAGAGAGGATTAGTATATTTTGTGCATGATATGTGGAAATGGCTTCCAGAGAAAGAATTATACAACTTCCTATAGGTGTTCCTACACAGATTTAATTACTCCTGTTTTACCCCTCTGTTCCAATCATATATTTAGTGTAATAGTTTTTGTTCTGTGCTATATATTGTTGATTGTCTTTTCTCATTTAAATAATAAGCTCCTTGAAGTAGTATAGCAATTTTTTTATTTGTGTATATCTAACACATAAAATTGTTGGAAAGTGCCAGTGTTTGATATGTACATATTCAAATAAATAATATATATGTATATATTCAGCATGTATGCTTAGCAAAATATATATTTGTATTTTATATTCACAAAACATCACTAATTTACACTAAAGAGAGAACAGAGTATTAAAATATGATTCATGAAAATAATTAAATATATTTAAATTTACCTGTTTTACATTTATTTACTACTTAAAATGTTTGATTTTCATATTATTTATCAAATTTACTATAGTGCAAACTAATGAGATTTTACTAGACTATATTCTGAAGAAAATACTTTTAAAAAAATTCTTCCCATTAAATAAATGGCTTTTTTATCTTTATAAAATTAAATATGTAGATGCTCATTTTTTAAAATTTCATTATTGACTTCAAAATTATACATAATATAAAAAAATGTTCTTCATAAAACATTATAATTATACGTGTTAAAGACAACAATATACTTATCAGAAGCTTTATATATGCAGATGAATCAATGAAAAGAATAAATAAAACCACCCAAACAAACAAAACATTCTTTTTTTAAGTGCATGGAATAACATAGTACCACATATAAAAATAAAGCCAATAAGTTTCATGGGCAGTGAAGTTGTACTCAATGAGATCAATATAATCTTCTCCAAGATGGACATTTTAATATTAGCATAAAATATATTGCTCATCCAACTACTATAAATTTTTTTAATTAATTCTAATATGGGCTTGCTTATTCTTCAGTTCACATTTAGTTCAGGACTCAGAAATGACAGAACTGGAGGCCTTGTCACCGAGATGGGAAAGGCACAACACGTGTCCTTGAAATTACCTTTGAAATATGAAACATTCATAATCAAGAGTAAATATGCAAATTGGTTTTATTTAGCTACTTAACATAAACAACTGACCATTTTAAATCTCAATATTTCTGAAATTTTTGTCTTTTGATAGACCCACATAAAACGCATCCTCCTGACATTAGTTAATAGCCTAAACAATTTTACCATTGTTCATTTTGAGTTATAGTCACATAAACTACACATCAGATATCACAGTGCAGGTGCCAAAAATATAAATATGGAACATTCTTAAATATTAAATCAACAAAGCAGACTATAAAAGTTTTTTTATGCAGTCTTTCTTCAAGGTAATCAGTTCTTCCTACGCCATGTGCTATGGCAATAAAAAACCTAACTGGTATCCCTTGTCTAGAATCCTAAGGAAACTGCAGCTGTTCATCAAGAGCATTTTAGTTTTCAGCAGAGCTGCAGCTGTAACACACATAATTCACGTGGTACATTGGAGCTTCCATCTGTTGGGGGCTGTATCCACGGTTGACTAATCATCTGTGATAGAATTCCTGTCTAGTTGTTTGCGCATAATACCATATTCTAATGACTCCAGATCGTTTATCCTGCATGGGTTTAGAGCAAAATATCATGCCATTTCCTCTGGAGAAATGCTCTGAAAACAATATTAGAAAGTAATTTCATTAGAAGCAGAAACAAAACCCCAGGCATTTCAAAGTATTTATCTTAGCATCGATCAATTAACAAACTACTAATATGGATTTATACAATTTTAGATCTATGTGAATTTGTGGTGTTCCAGAGATCTTCTAACTCAACTTAATTTGGTTCATAATGAGCAATGGTAACCCCTAATATTTGAGTGCTCACTATGGATCAAGCACTTCCTAAAAACACAAGATATCAATGTATACATATATAACACATTTTTATGTCAGTAGTATTATTATATTGGCTATACTAATTATTATCATTTAGATCATTAATACTATTATCCAAATTAGTATACCCTTATTATTAAACTTCAAGGGGAGCTAACAACTGAAAAGGTTATTTGCCCTAATTATTCACTCATTCAACAAGCACTTAATTTTATTTCACAGATTCTGTACTCCAGCCACTTTTATGTAAGCTCAGAAAACAATAATAAGCAAATCTGACCTGGGTCCTTTTGCTCTTGCATAGTAAGGAAATTATAGTGTAATATGATAGCAGGATCAGATATTATTGTCTATGTATGCAATGAAAAACTTACTGCACTGTACTGGAAATCATTTGTTTGTTTTTGCTGACTCCGTATGTCTATTTCTATTCTTTTGGTAACAACATCTTACGTTGTTTACTCTCACTCTACTGGTTTGAAAGAAAACACACTCTCTCCTCCAACACTGGGAATACACATGTAAACTATGTCTGACTGATAAGAACATTCCACCCTTCTGGTCACAGTGATTAGTTCAGAAGTATAAGCCAAGTCAGCCAAGACGTACTCTTTGGATGGTGTTAAAATCAAGAGGAAAGGAAAGTTCACTTTTCCTCTGGACCAGAAATGGAGAGGATGCTAAACTGGAACGGCTGGCATCCCTAATACTGAGAGCTGCAGAGAAAAGCCAGCACAGACATAAGCATACCAGGGACAGAAAGACTGGGTCCTGGTAGCATTACTGAAAGGCTGGTTCCAGCTGTGCTTTAAGCCATCTCTGACCCTAAACTTTCAGTTTTATTAGTGGGGAAAAAAAACATCTATTTTCCCGGAACCACTTTAATCTGGTTCTCTGCCTCTTGCAACATAAAATCCAGATAATTACATACACATAACCAAGGGAAAGACAATTAATTTTACACATGCAAACACATGTAATTAAGCAGATGGAAATGGAAGGAAGGAGTTCAGAGGAAAGGGAGAAGGTACAAAAACGACCACCATTTTGAAACCTCAGATAGAAGATAGAGAATAAACTGTAAATACTCTTCAAATATTTCATACCTAGGAAGAGCCATATATGTGCTGAGTTTGATAGGTGCTGGCTAAAGAATGCTAATCAAGATAAAGGAAGTCCTTACTCTTGAGAAGCTCAGCATTTATCAGGTGAGTTTGCAATCATGCAATACATTACAACATTCAAACAATCTAAATTTTATTATGGCTCTAGCTTAGAATTTGAAAGAATAATGGAAAGAAATTAAACTGGACAAAAATTTCAAATCCTGCAATGATTGGTAAATTCTGTTTTGGTAGTTAGTTGTGCAGATCTGATATTTAGACTCTAGTTATTGGCCACAAACACAGCAATTCAGCCAGACGGAAGAAAAAAAAAAAAATCCAAAAAAGTCTTGACTTGTATGTTTTCTCTCCACAGCATCACTCATGAGCATAACAGAATTAATAAACATTATTTACTCTTGCAAGCTTTGGAAAATGCCAGCAATAATTTACAAACTCAGATGTTTCATTTTCATATGGATTATCACCCCAAAATCCCTGTGCACTAAATGAACAAAAATGTGAATTCATCTTCTTAGTGCTCTCACTCTATCTCATCTCTCATACAAATATTTTTTCTTTGTATATCTCTCCTTTTCCATGATACTTATTCAACTATTTTAACTTCTATAAATTTGTGATTAATAACAATAATCCATCTTTCTTTAAGGTAAAATTTTAGTAATAAGGCATCCATGGTATTATAGACTGGTCATGATAACATAAAAATTGCATTTCCTATTCAGTTGATATTGAGTGCCTGATTATATAAAGATCTCAATGATTTTAATGATAAAATGATTTATAGTCAGGTAAAAGTCTAATATAAAACTTAAGAAATGGAGCAACCTACAATAATAATAATGTCTTATTATGTTATTAAACAAGAACTCAATTTTGTCCCAACCAGCAAGAAATCACTGGGACTTCCAGGAAAAGTATTATTAATGTAGTTAAATTTGTGAAAAACAAGTCCTAAAACATAGTTTATAATACTTTAAAATTATTCTTTATTTTACTCTTCAAAATGTTGACTTATGAGAAAAAATATTTAAAATGTAAACCAATTTGCCTTACCATCAGTTTTCTAGAAATATCCAAACAGCACGAATTGAAACAAATTTCTCATATATTTTTACAACTTTTTCAGGATCTCATTAGAATAAGGAGGACAGCTTAGGTTTGCCTAGATATTATTAAGCTTTTGTTTAGAATATGCTTCAGGACTTAAACATTTGGGAAGAGATCTAGTATTCATTTTTCAACAATACTTGAATGGCCCTGATAGTCTAACACTGACATTTACTTTCCTATTTTCCAAAACTAGTATCCAAGAATGCACATTTATCTATTTCATGACTTTTTAGGGGACAGATAAAGATTCCTACATTGTGTTAATTCACTTGAGTAATTACAGTATAGTTCATATAGTGTTAACACTTATATGAATCAGATACCTTTTGTGAAAGTAAAATAAAACAAGATCTCTCTGCCTGGTTGCTCCCTCATCACTTTCCCTGCAGGTTTATTCTAATCTATCAGATAATGAAATCACATGAAATAGCAAGGCTCTGCTCTAGAACACTTTTCTTCTCATTCTACAAATTCTCCATAAGTAATGTAATCTCAGCACAGCTTCAAACACCTCCAGCTGCCCAACATATTTAAATTTCCAGTCTTAGCCTCTCTACGGCAATAAAGACTTGACTTTTCAGTCCTCTGTTGGGGCATTACAAGGCACTTCAAATTTAAAATCTGCAAAGTAAAATTTCTGATCTTTGACATCTAAACACGTTCTTCATCCAAATAGCGGCATGACTCATCTTTTGTGCACTGCCATAAATCTCTGAGTTGCCGTTGATACCTGTTTTCCTTACCTACTGTATTTACACATTGTATCTTTTCCCACATTTTATCTCCTACATATCTTTCAAATCCAATTAGTTTCTCACTACCCTAGACCACAGCTACCATCAACTCTCATGTAGATGACATTTTGTGATACCCTTTGATTTGACGCTAAATACTCTTATCCTCTCAAATCCAACCTCGACCCTTCATGTCAAATTTTGCTGACAAAAGTTAAATGACAGTTATTACTTTTAGGAAAATCAAAGCAAAATATTTACAGGGTGTTGGCCTAGTCTCTCCAGTTTTTGTTTTGTTTTTTGTCAGTTACTGTGCAAGATTGTACATTCCACCGTGGTTAGAACAAAATTTCCCATGCCACATGATTACCTTACAAAATGCTGTATGTTCCTTTCATCCAGGGATGCCATCTATGTTTCCTCATTGAATCTAATCAGACCCCTGAGCACCGTCTTTGTTTTTTGGTTACTGTGGCAGATTCTATACTCTACAATGGCCACAAGCTCTAATTCTGTGTGCCCCCACCAACCTAGCCAAAATAGTAAATCAACACTAATATTGCTTCCTGTGGGTGAATGGTAGAAATTATAGCCATCAAGCTGAGGATGTAGTGATGGAAGTCTCTTGTATATATCCTTTTAATTCATCAGCCAGGTCTTCGCAGAAACTGGATGGATCATGGAGAATGACTGTAAACTCTCACAGACTCAGATAAGTGGTAACCCTTATTACAGATGCTGTAGTGGACTTAATATTGTGGGTAGAACAGATTAATAAGAATTTAGGTACATATGTCATTGATTTGATAATTCCATTCTTTAACAGTCCCATTAGAACAATGATCAGAAGAGTTTGTGCTTATATTACAATGTTCATTTATATATTTTTTCCTCAAAGGTAAGTTGTATCTCCTCTTCTCTTTCAGAAGTGGATTAGCTGACAATCCCACAGACCATCACATTGATGACATCCGGCTGATTGGACAGAACCAACAAGAGGTGGTCAGTGCACTGGAGGCCTTGATAAGAGTCATGCAGACTGAGGTGAGGAAATAACTCTATGTGGGTTGAGGGACCTGTCATTTCTGTGAAGGCCAAACCGGCCAGGGCAATTAAATGCTATTTTTAAGTGGCTAATTATATTCCAATATCAGGGGTTCATCGGTCAGGAGTATAAGGGAATAATATATTCTTTAAATTAGAAGATAAATTACTACATCTCCTTTAAGAAGGCTACCTTGACCAATTTACATAAAAATGCAGGTCCATGTTAAATTTCTGGCTCTCTAGATTAATGTTATGCCACACAAATCTTGCTTTTGACTATGGTACTTTCCACTTTTCTAACATGCAAAGAATTTACTTATTTTCTGTGTCTACTGAATATTGTCTATTTATCCTGATAGACTGTAAGGTCAGTAAGGAGAGATTTTAAAATATCAATGCTTGGAATATAGTAAGTGCTTAATTAATATTTGGTAAGTAAATTAATTAATGATTTTTATATTTTTAAAATGATATTATTATTTCTTTAGGTAAGTAGACTAAAATAACCTAGCCTGCCATTATCAAGTTGGAAGTGTTTAATTGATCTGTACTAGCAAGGAGTAGAGAGCCGCATTATGTCTTCATAATTAAATATCACATTTAATATGGTAAAAAACAAGTGGGTCAATTAAATGCTATTTTTTTTTATCCTCACCCAAGGATATTTTTCCTTTTTTTTTTTTTGTTCAGATAGGGTGGGAGGGAGAGAGAGAGAGAAACATTGACGTGAAAGGGACACATTGAGTGGTTGCCACCCACACGACACAACCGGGGCAGGGACAAACTGCAACTGAGGTACGTGCCCTTAGCGGGAACCGAACCCAGGTCTCTCTGGACCACAGGCCGACGCTCTACCCACTGAGCCAAACCGGCCAGGGCAATTAAATGCTATGTTTAAGTGGCTAATTATATTCCAATATCAGGAGTGTTAAATTATATTGTTTTTTGACAAATATAACAGGTGATATTTCATTAATATTAAAAATTACAGTTTCTGTAATTGAAACTGTAATTGAAACATGTGGCTCAGCAGTTGAGCTTCAACCCATGTACTAAAAGGTCACTGGTTCGATTCCTGGTCAGGGCACATGCCCAGGTTATATACCCAATCCCCAGTGGGGGAACATGCAGGAGGCAGCCAATCGATGTTCTCTCTCATCCATATTTCTATCTCTCTCTCCCTCTCCCTTCCTCTCTCTCTAAAATAATAAAGAAAAAAATTATAATTTCTAACAAAATAGATCCAGAGACATGGAAGAAGGTAACAGACTGACAAACCTCAGAGGGAAAGGGGGTGGGGGTGGGAAGAGATAAAGGAAAGAACTTATATGCGTATATGCATAACCAATGGACACACACAACAATGTGGTGAAGGCGGGGGCAGGAGTGGGAAAGAGGGTGTCAATGTGGGAAAATAAAGGAAAGACACCTGTAATACTTTCACCATTGAAGATTAAAAAATAAAATTAAAATTAAAAATAAAACTGCTTAATAGGCACAGAGAAAAAAAAATATTACAGTTTCCAACTTTGAACCAGGATACTCAGATGCGTACTTCACCAATGAAATATACCAAATTGTCCATTGAGCAGACCACATTTCCTCTTCCTGGATACCCCAGGACTTGTCTTTGTTTTCCATATCTACCTCCAATCATCATCCCCTCAAGAATTGGCACCTGGTACTCTGTACCAGCAATCTCTTTCTTGGCCTCCACTTTCCTCCTTTCTAAAGACCCTTATCTTCTATAGATAAATATATTTTCTGACGAGCACTGGTCATTCGTAAAGTTTTTAAGAAAGCAAAAAGGTTAGTGATTTTTTTTCTCATTATGGACAGGCTGTGGTTGGGAAGGAATGAGATATTTTACACTGGAAAATAACCGAATGGACTCTGTGCATCATAAAGACTTTCTTACTTCTCCCAGCCCCAGAAAGGACTTTGCTGCCCCTTACAGTTTCTGTAGGCTAACACCAGGCTGAGGAAAAGTCTCCAGCCAAGAACCCACAGCAACACACTCAACTGCCTTTTTCATGATGTGTTTTCACTTGTTCTCCATTTTTCATATAATGTATCTTACATATGTTCATGCATACAAAATAACACACTCATCTGTGTTTATTAGAACATACAGTAGAAGTTAAAAAATGCCATGCATGCCCAGCTGGTGTGGCTCAGTGGCTGAGTGTCAGTCAATGCACCAGGAGGTCTCCAGTTTGATTCCCAGTCACGGTGCATGCCCAGGTTGTGGGCCCAATCCCCGGTGGGGGCATACAGGAGGCAGCCAATGGATGTTCTCTCTCATCGATGTTTCTCTCTCTCTCCCTCTCCCATACTCTCTCTCTAAAATCAATAAAGAAAAAAAAATTTTAAATGCCAGGCATACTTTTTATTATGTGGTATTTTTACTCAACATTATTATTTTCAATGCCAATAAATGTATCTTTGTGCTTTTAATGATCTTCATATATACTTAATGTTTCACAATTTATTGAACATTTAAGTTAATTTTAACCTATCTATATAATATTTACCTATATGAAAGGGAGATATATACAAAAATTTCTATTCGTGTATTTTGTTCATGTTTGAAGTTATTTCCTAAGAACATTTTTGTAGTAAATGAATTAATATGTATTTTAAAATATGGCGCTGCTAAGGAAATAATGATACATTCCTGATATAATTTTCTTTGACCAAACTTTAACTTAATTGTTTATATTATGAAACAAAAGTTAGGAAAAGTAATCTTATATTTGCTGTAAAGTAGGAGTGGTTAAAGCATCCATGAATTGCCATAAGATTTGGTTGTATAATTAATAACTCATGAACAAAACATCAACCTAGAATTGATGATATTAAACATAACCTATAAAACCAAATGAGTTCCAATGTAACGAGTAGAGAGGTATAAGAGCGATTGACAACAGCATTCATATAAGGATAAACTGTGTAATCTATACAATAAAATATGCATGGCTGTAATGCTATTGTGTTAGGGTTAACATTTTTGTTTGGTGTGTTTAGTACTTTATTTTTAAATTAAATTTATTGGGGCAACATTGGTTAATAAGATTATATAAGTTTCAAGTGTACATTTCAGGATCTGTATATTGCAATGTGTGCCCACCACCCAAAGTCAAATTATCTTCTGTATTTGGCCCCTTTTACTCCCCCCATCCCCCTTCCTTCTGGCAACCACATTATCGTTGTCTGTGTCTATGAGTTTCAGTTTTATATCCTACATATGAGCAAAATCATATGGTTCTTAGCTTTTTTGATTGACGTATTTTGTTTAGCATGATATTCTCAAGGTTCATCCATGTTGTCACAAATGGCAGTATCTCATTTTTTTTGCTCTGCATCAGAAATGTATTATTCTAAAGAAAGGTAATCTAGACAAAATGTAAACTAATAAATGAAATTCTAGTTATAATATACCAAGAACAAATCCAGTCTTTTGCAGTGAGTATTCAAAAGTCAGAGATTTAGTACAATAAAGGACCTCAAATGTTTTTGTGTATTTGCAAGGCATCTATCAACTTGATTCAAAGATTTTTATATGAAAAAAGAGTGAGAGTCAGATAGCTTCTACTTTTTTCTTTCTTACACCCTATTGTGTCTTAATTTTTGTTTCATTTTACTCTGAAATACTTCACCAGAAATAATTCAAACCAGCAGCAACTCATTCAGTGATCTCTGAATTTATACTGTATTTAGATGTATAATATAAATGAAGACAGGAACACACCCATATGAATAAAACCCGTTAATTGGTTTATGGTTTGACAGTCCCCAAGTATATATCACAAATATGTATGATATTCCTGGACCTACTTTTACATTTAGAATCCAGAATTGGATGAAGGATGGGTATAATTACATGGAGCCAGATGTCTCTCTTGTGAGTACATGTTCACAGAAGCTTTGTAGGTTGTTTATTCCAACAAATTTTGGAATAATTCAAACTCACATGAGGTCTTTCTGATTTTTTAACTGGAAAACATAGGAAGGAGTATTTTTTTACTTAAAATAAGACATCTTTAAACATAGAACATGTATTTCTATAGCTATTACACATTAAATACTTTCTGGAAAAATGTAAGTAAAACTATAGTTTTGTGTAGTGATTGTTCCTATTTTTTATTGTTTAGTCTAAGGCTAAACACTCATAAGTTTGTATTATGCAATTAAACTGAAACATTAATAGTTAAGTAGGATAAAACTGTACAGTTTCTGAATGTGTGATTAAAGATGAAGAAGGCATTCATGGTGAGCCCAACTTATACATATTATGGTTAAATCTCAGATACTTTTGCTATTGGAATACATATTGAAAATATTCTAAATACAAAATGAAAATATTCTAAATTTTTTATATTTTATTTTGGAATGTATCTTCCTTAGTGAGTTTGGGGTTAAATTTTATTATTTCTAGTTTATGCTAATATTTTAACCATCTTACATTCATTATGTTTGATTACATATATAACAAGGGTTTCCTTAGCTATGTTGTTATCAGGTGGCAAAATGATGTGACCAGGAAGTGTAAAATATGCACCTTCAAAATTCTTCCTCTAAATCTAACATTGTTCTCTCTCTTTAAGGATTTACCATTTAAAAAACTAACAAACAACAACAAAAACACCAAATTTAGATCCTGTATGCTTTTTTATTTTATTTGTTTATTTATTTATTTATTTATTTATTTATTTATTTATTTATTTATTTATTTATTTATTTATTATTTGTAGATCCTGGTCTTTAGGCTTCCATGTATGAGAATTTGTATATAATGTTTCACACAAACTGACAGGAAATGTGATTAAAAGATATGCTGTTCTAAATATTGAATTATATTTTTTGTAGGCATATTTTTTATTTTACCTCACTTAATGATCTGCATTCTCTAACCAAAGGGGAAGTGAAATATGAAGATTTATGTTATTCTCAGTGGTAATTGTTGATAATCTCTATTTCTCTCTTATACCAGATACTTTTAGCTTTCTTTGTCAGCCAATACAAACTTAACTCAAAAGTCCTGGTAGGGAACAGCCATTGCAGAGATACCCATTGGTAACACAGGGTTCAGAGTAACTCAGTCGTGTAACTGTATTTACACTAAGTCAGTGAATTACTGTAAGAATGTAGCATAGTAGTCCCCCTAGTCTGCGAGGGATATGTTCCAAGACACCCAGTGGATGTCTAGGACCAGAGATAGTAACAACCCCTATATCTACTATGTTTTTTCTTATACATATATACCTATGATAAAGTTTAATTTATAAATTAGGCACACTAAAAGACTAACAAAATAATAATGAAATAGAACAATCCTAATAATATACTGTAATAAAAGTTATGTGAATGTGATCTCTCTCTCCAAATAACTCATTATACTTACTGTACTCACCATTCTTCTGATAATGATGATGTGTGATGATAAAATGCCTATGTTATAAGATAAAGTGAGGTGAATGATGTAGGCATTATGACTAATGTTAGGTTACTACTGACCTTCTGATGACATGTCAGAAGGAGGATCATCCACTTTGTGTGATCCTGGATCATAATGATGTCAATGGCTGGATGTCAAGGGCAGCTAATGTAGATGGTTAGGGAAATTTAATAATTTTGGACTTCAGTTGACCGTAGGCAACTGAAACCGTGGAGCGCAAAAGCATGGATAAGGAGAGTCTACTGTAAAACACACGATCTGAAACAATGATTGAGTGTACATACCTCTTAAAGTTACCTTCTCTCTTTCTTTAGTCCCTCATTTGTCTCTATTTTAAACTTTCACCCAGTACCTCCCTCAGGTTCTTCTGCACCAACCTTTTGGTGGTTTCCTTTAGTGTTGTTGACTTGTATACCCATATAAAGCCAGGGCCTCTACTTCCTTGACGAATGATATCATTACAATTTGTAAAGTGGTCGTTTCCCTAAATTATCTTTTTATATGTCTGTCCAGTTATCATTGTTTGTGCATAATCATTGAGCTATTCACTTTTCCTCAAAAATATAGTAGGGAAACTATATTTTGCTTTCATAATGAAAACTAAGAATTAAAAATTTACTTGATTAAAATAATTGGGCCTGGCTGATGTAGCTCAGTGGACTGAGCATCGACTGAGAGGTCCAGGTTTGATTACTGGTTTCAGGGCACATGCCTGGGTTGTGGGTTCCATACCCAGTAGGAGGCATGCAGGAGGCAACCAATAGATGTTTCTCATATCGATGTTTCTATCTCTCCCTTCCTCTCTGTCTAAAAATTCAACAAAAACATATTTTAAATAATTACAATTATAATTATAATTGGTGTTATTCTAACCAATGAGCATTTTTTCCCACTCTCCATATGTTTGTGCACTTGTTTTTTTGTTTTTTTTTTTGAATGAGCCTGTTTTCCTGTTATGACTATTTTTTTAAAACATAGGCCCATTTGATAACTTATTTCAATATTCATTAGCAACCTAAACTTTACTAATTTGTTACTCTTTTATATTTTTAAGACTCATATCTGGAATAAATTATGTTTAAATGCAGAGAAGAAAATGCTGTACTCTCTGTTCTATTATAGTCCAAGTCTAAATATGTAATCTCTTCTTTTCTTTACATGCACTTGCCTTTGTCTTCTCTCATTAAGTCATATATGAAAAAACAGAAGAATTTATAACACTTATTTTTGTTTCTTGACATCAGATTGATGAAAGAATAGTAAAATATGTAAAAGTTAAATAATATTTTAGACTATGAATACATTCCATTCTCCTTGTATCTCTTAGAAGTATGGATTATTCTATTGAATATGAACCTTTATTCAATATTTATAGCCTTTCCTATTAGTCACTAAAATGATTGTATAGGCAAAAGAAGTAATATAAAAGAGACTGCTCTGGTATTTAACCGTTCTTATAAATAGCTGCTTCATTTAGTGGTTATATTTCAAAGTAAAATAATGGATAAAAAATGCAATGTAACATAAACCTATACACCAAAATTGAACATTTATTTATTCAAAATAGTTATTGACTTCTAAATTAGTACATATAATTTACCAAATATAATTGTGATTACTTTTTTCCCCTAATAGTGGTGGTAGTTTTCATTGAATCAAGACTGACATTCAATAGTAAATATTATTTTCATATTTCAATTTCTGGCCCTTTAAATAATTCACAGTAAGCTGGAAGATAAGGGTACTATTACTGTAATGGAGGCACTTATATCAGCTCAATATTTATTGAGTGCCCTGAGCCAGCAGTCATTTATCTATAAGATCTATTGTATCTATGAGATTGGCTTTTGTTTTGTATTTTTTAAAGATTATATGTAGAAATGAGATCATACAGTACTTGTCTTTCTATGTCTGACTTATTTTACTACAACGGCTTTTTTAAGCCACCAAATCTGTGATAATTTGTCACTTAGCAGTAAAAAACTAATATAACACCATGTTTCACATCAACATATATATGATATTTATACTCACAAAGATCACCTATTTAAAATACAATACTTTCAACAATATAAATAAATAAATAAAATACAACCATACATTGACTAACTCAATTCTAATGACTTTCAATTTAATTCCTCTGGCCTTCACCATACTTCCATACTACAATCCAAATACTATGATAACCAGAATAAAATATACTAATAATCTAATACCATAACAGCCAATATTTCTACATTCCATTATGTTACTTTCACACAAACTCACCTTTGACCACATTTAGACTTCTTTTGAAAACTCACATTATCTGTATTGGCCAATTCAGGACTTAGTTACTTCCTTATCCAGCCTACATGCTGTCACCATCTCTTGAGCAAGTGCAACAACCTAGGTAATTCTCTCATGCCTTCCATTACTTTTGTAACTTCCAAGAAGAAGCCAAAGCCGGAAAAATGTAACATTTATATTTTTATAATCAAATGGAACACAGTAAAAGATTTTTCCCAGTGAAAAATACACTTCATCAGAAGACAACATCTAATCCCCAGGAAAGATAGAAATCTCTCCATTTCTGCCTCCCTATCCTCCTCCCCATCACCATCTCCCATGCTCATCTCATTACTGTATATAGAGGACAAGATGAAATTCATTTACTCACAGATTGACTTTGTTATCTCTTCTTGGACCAATTTCCTCTGGTTTATTTCTTTCTTTTTCCTCCTCATTCCTGTGTTTTTGACAGCGATTTTTCTATGACATTATGTCCACCTTATCTACGTATGCAAATTTACCACATATTAAGAAGAAAAAGAATATTTTCAATTGATTCTGAGTCCACATAACTTTATTTCTTCTTTTCACAATCTAACATCCAACTGTATAGTGAAGAATATATTTTTTCAATACTTTATATCGGGTTGTCCAATATTAGGGTGAAGACCAAGTTCCCTTTCTTACTCCTTCCACCTTTATTGTAACAAAGATGAAAGCAGAAGTAGTACTACCTTGGTAAGGAAAAGGAAGCAATATAAATTAAATAAAGCTTCAGCCATAGGAACGATTATATGCTACCCAGTCCATGCTAAGTAAACTTTCGGCAGGAGAAGGAGTGGCAAATTTATAAATGTGATTTTTTACTTCACTTTCCTCCTTTGGACCCTAATCCCTGCAATGGTGGTGGTTAGATAGGTCCTGGACAAAGTTCTCAGAAGGACTTTTTTCCTTTCTCTCTTTTAGGATCTTGGTTCGAGAGCCACACCTAAGTTAGTGACAATAGACAAGCAGTGACATAATGTGGCTAAATGGAATAGTCTAAGCCAGTTCTCCTGGGAATCTACAACCTGGATGTGATGTGGAAGGGACTTAGTATTTCTTCCACGTCTCAATGGAAGATGCAGATGGTGAGAGGCTGACTGACTAGCTTGCTAGTGAGTTTGATATAAGAGCTGCATTAGGATAAAGAGACTTTGAACTTTGAATGTGCTGGGTGTTGTGATTAGCTCTGGAGGAGGTCAGTTTGCCATGAAGCTAATAAAGCTGAAACTTGAGGGCCTCTCATTGTATAGGCTCCTTCAAAAGCTCTGTTTTTTATATTCCAAATTATTTTGTTCTTTTTCTCTTAAAAAAGATATCTAAAATTGCACAGGTTCTAGAGACACAAAACCTGAAACCAACCTGGCCCAGGAATCAAATGTGAATAATTGGCAGATATAGGATATAGGGATGGGGAGGGAATCTATAGTTGCTAGGGAAACAACAACAACAACAAAAAAACCCACTAAGACCTGGTCAAGAGAACATGTCATTAAGTAACTATGGACTACAAAAGCAGACACTAGAATGTTATATATAAACAGGATCATTGGAAACTTAGAAATTTAGTGGATGTCCATGAGCTTAAGACCAAACCAAGAGAGCCTGCTGCAAAGGCAGTAGTCCAGAACGCTTTTCTCCATTATATACCATGATGACCATCAACCTTCTCTATACTCACATGTAATCTCTGAGAAGGGAAGAAGCAAACTTGGTAATGGAGCTGAAATTTGAATTAACTAAATAGAGGGTGGGCAAAAGTAGGTTTACAGTTGTTTGTGTGGAATGACACAGGCAGGTTATGATGATTACAATAGCTTTATTAACTCAGAAGAATTTCACAGTGGCATAATAAACCAACTTTTGCCCACCCTTGTATATACTCAATGTAATTTTCATAAATCTAAATGTTTTTTGGGGAGCAAGGGAGGAGGAAATTGCAGTAAAATAAAATGACCAGAAAACTCAAGTTAGATCATTACAGACTAGGCCCAAAATAAAAAACAAAATAATATAAACATAAAAAGTACTTATAAAGAATCTTCCTTTTTGCAAAATGACTAGGAATACACATGATAAAGCTTTCTCCTTTCAACCAGAGCCTCATATGATTTGGAAATCTATAAAAGGGTCAGGAAAAGTCCAACAACAACAACAAAAGTTTTAAACTTTTGTTTAAACTTTGAAGTCACAGCTAACTACTGTGTTCTATCAACTCAGCTACTCATTATTGACTAGTGTGTCATATTAATTCTCTTGGGCTGCTGTAACAAATTGCCACAAACTCCGTGGCCTAAAAAACAACACATATTTATTACCTTGCAGTTGTGTAGGTTAGAAACCCACCCAGGTTTCAATGGGCTAAAATCAAGGTCATGGCAGGACTGCATTCCATTCCACAGGCTCTAGGGAAAAATCCATCTCTTTGATATTTGAGTTTCTAGAGGCAACCCATATTTTTTTGCTTATGGTTTCCTTTTCCCATCTTCACATCCAGCTATGCAGGGCAGAGTCCTCACATCACCTCACCCAGCCTTCTTGTCTACCTATCTCTTCTACTTTAAAATACCCTGTGATTACTCTGGGCCCACCCAGATGTTCCAGGAAATTTTCCATGTTTTAAGATCCTCATTTCACTTTATGTTAGCAGAAATGATCACAGCTACTACTCTCTTGTTTTAAAATACATTTTTTCACTTGGTTCCAAAAAATGCCACATTCTTTGGGTTTTCTTCCTACTTCCCATCTCTTACCTCTTTCTCCCTTGAACCATGACTCTGTCCATCTTCCTTTGCTATTATCTTCTCTTTCCCACACTGTAAAATAATGTGTTGTATCCCACCACACCTACTTGTACCTCTTTGTCTCTCTCCACATTCACTCTAATAGTAATCTCATCCACTGTCATGTTTTTAAATACCATTTGTGAGCCCAAAACTTCCAAATGTGTATCTTCTCCCCGATTCTCACCTCTGAACTCTAGACTCACATAACTATCAGCAGCCTACTCGATTTTCCCACTTGGATGCTAACAAAAATCTCAAAATTAATATATCCAAATTGGATATGCGTGAGGTCAAAATCAACTCCAAAATGTCTTTCATCACTCTTTTATCCATCTCAATTAATGGTCACTCCTTCTAGTTGCTCAGGACAACTGGGTCCAGTATAGATTCATCTCATTTTCTCATAGGCTTTATTGTCTCTTTGTGCTTATCTTAATGTATCTACATTTTCAAATATAGGCAGAATGTGAGCACTTCTCATATTCTACATTACTGCAAACCTTGCTGAAAGCACCATCATCTCAATGGAGTTTTTATTTTAATTTTTTTTTATCCTCACCCGAGGACATTTTTTGCATTTATCTTCAGATAGAGCGAGAGGGAGGGAGGGGAGAGAGAGAGAAACATCAATGTGAGAGAGACACATCGACTGGTTGCCACCCACACGATCTGGGGCTGGGGACAAACTGCAACCGAGGTACGTGCCCTTAGCGGGAACCGAACCGGGGACTCCCTGGTCCATGGGCCGATGCTCTAACCACTGAGCCAAATTGGCCAGGGCTCAATGGAGTTTTTAAAGTAGCCTCCTAACTGGTCCCTGTTCCTCTACCTTGGCCTTTCATAGCTAATGTAAATCCATTCTTAGATCAATTGTATTTCAATGTATGCTTGATTATATTACCTTTTTGTTTAAAATTTCCGGTGGCCCCTTGTTCTCTCAGGTCTAGCCCTGCTTTCCATCCTTGTAATTATCCTTTAATCCATCTGCTTTAGCCACAGTTGGGTACTCACTGTTGTGCACACATGCAAAGTGCTGTCGGTCGGAAACACTTCCTCCAGGTAAGCACATGTTTAACTCCTTCACCTGCACCAAGTTTGATCCAGTGTCATATTCTCAAATATGGAAATAGAATTATCCCTCTAGCAATTACTTGAAATTACTTAGATTGTCTATGTTTATTTGTTTTATCTTGCTGTTTGGAGATAAGTACATGTTTTTTAAAAATTTAGTAAATTTGCACTGCACAAGATATTTTATTTGTTTTAGAAATAGCCATTATCTAGTTCATAAAAGTATAGTATAAACTGAGGATTTTACCAGATTATTAAACTATTTGTATGTCTAGATTTGGGAAATAGAGTTTTTCTAATTCTTTGTTAACTGTGGGCATATTCTGCATTTATGGCCACCGATACTAGTGCAATTTTGTGATTTATGAAAATGTTATACATATATTTGGTCATTCAAATGACAAAATTATATTTTTTATGGATATTTGGTCTTCATCTACAGTTCCTGGCTCACAACTTCTAAAACCCTTGGAATTTCCTAAGCAATAAGAGCAATGGGATTATCTTTTGCTATAACATTTTTTTCTCCTGTCCTCAGTAACTTAACATGCTTTAGGACCATAAGGTGAAATGGGACCTAGTTATTCATAACAAGTACTTTCCAGCACAATTGGGTTTATGAGAATTAAAGTGACTTTTGAAAATCACCTAAGGATGAAGGCTGGTTGCCAGGGAACCAACCTTGACAGAGGGGTGGACATTCAGTCCTACCTCCTTGTAACAAAGTGAAATGCCCAGCCTCTCTGGCTCCATCTTGCTTAAGCCTGCTTTGTTTCTGTGGCCTTTAAATTAATAACTTCTTGCTTATGGACATGGTAATCATTAGAGAAATTCTACTTACAGCTTGAGTTTTACAAAAACAGCTCCTTTCCAAGAAGGTGCCTCTCCTGAAGAGATAATTGATGTATGTACAAAAATAATTATTATTTATCAAATGTTTGCAGGAACCTCTTGACCAGACTCACATTAACTAGAGTCAAAAGACTAAGAACAAAAAAGTTGCACAATCTTCCTGAGACTCCTGCTGGTATCCAGATGTCAGCTGTCATCAAACACCTCTTGCTCCTCCCATTTCCCCTTGCCTTGACATAAAAAAGCCAGCCTGAACTCTGTAGGATTTGAGGCATCATTTGGTCTCCCATCTTCTCAGTTGGAACCTTCTTAATCAATAAACCTTTCCTTACTCCAAACCCTGATGTTTTGGGTTTAGGCCTTTTGAAGCATAAGACACATGGACTTTGATCTGGTAACATCTTGATTTCCAAGAAGGAAAGGGAGGCTAGAGGTTGAATCAATCACGAATGGCCAATGATTTAATCAATCATGCCTAGGTGGCAGTTGATCCTGGCCTTAACCTCCTGGGAGGCCCTGGAACCAGGGCACCCAGTGGACAGCTTCCAACCACATCAGAGTACCACCCAACCACATCCATGAGCAACACACTCAAGGGGCAGACTCAGGGCACACCAGAGCCTCACTGAAGTAAGTTCTGCTTCATGTGGTTTGCCCCTGCACAGCTGATGCTCCATGGTTGTCAGAGCCAGTCCTCAACAGCCAATGGACCTGGTGGCAAATCCCTCCCATTGAAGTGCCAACAGGAATAAAGGCTCAATTACAACATGAGTGTGTACACAGCCCACATGAGGGGGTATGCTTAGAGTGCCCAGCTGGGTGACTAGGGAAGCTGTGACACTGGACCCTCCAGAAAACCTATTATATAAGGCCATTCTACCAAGACCAGGAGACATAGCAGCTCTACCTAATACATAGAAACAAACACATGGAGGCAGCTAAAACGAGGAGACAAAGAAACATGTCCCAAATTAATGAACAGAACAAAACTCCAAAAAAAAAGACCTGAACAAAATGGAGATAATCTAGTAGATGCAGAGTTTAAAACACTGGTTATTAGGATGCTCAGTGAACTTAGAGGAAGAGTAGATGAACTTAATAAAAACTAAACAAACATATATGAAATGTAAAAATGGAAGTAGAAAACATAAAAAAGAAGCAGTCAGAAGTAAAGAATACACTAGGGAAATGAAGAGTACATTATAAAGAATCAACAGTGGAGTATATAAAGCAGAGGATTAAATCAGAGATTTGGAAGATAAGGTAGCAGATAACACCCAATCAGAACAGCAAAAAAAAAAAGAGAAGAATCCAAAAAAAATGAGGATAGTCTAAGGAGCCTCTGGGACAACTTCAAGTGTACCAACATTTGTATCATGGGTATTCCAGAAAGAGAAGAAAGAAAAAGGAATTGAAAACCTGTGTGAGAAAATAAGGATGATAAATTTCCTTAACCTGGTGAAAGAAATAGACATACAAGTTCAGAAAGTGCAGAGAGTACCAAACAAGATGAACCCAAAGAGGCCACACCAAGACACAACATAATTAAAATGACAAAGGTTTTAATGAAGAGAGAATCTTAAAAGCCTGATGAGAAAAGCAATTAGTTACCTATGAGGGAGTTTCTGTAAGATTGTCAGCTGATTTCTCTAAAAAAACTTTGCAAAATTTAGCACATAAATTCATGAACTTAAAAAATGAGATATGGCCCAGCCGGTGTAGCTCAGTGGTTGAGTGTCGACCCATGCACCAAGAGGTTGCAGGTTCAAGTCTCAGTCAGGGCACATGCCCAGGTTGTGGGCCAAATCCCCAGTGGGGGGTATGCAGGAGGCAGCCAATCGATGTTCTCTCTCATCGATGTTTCTATTTCTCTCTCCTGCTCCCTTCCTCTCTTTCAAAAATCAATAAATAAATAAAAAATTTTTTAAGTGAGATATGGACTCATAATTTATTAAAACCATCATGTACCAGAAAACATGATAAATCCACTCTTCAAATACATGTGAATTATTATATGAAGGTTCAACAGATACCTTCTTCATTTCTATGCAGCAGAATTACTCTAACCTGCAGATTACTCACACCTTCATTCACTAAACACACCGGAAGTTCCAAATATTACAGACACTGTGCTAGGTGGAGGTGCTAGGTGCTTGGTCTCATAAAATATGATCTCAACCCTTATGGAGCCTGTTACAGTCTAGTAAGCACATTGAAGGGTAAATTTCTCCACCTATTCAGTTTCTGATCACCAATTCTGATTCTGACACCAACTGATGATTCTGACACCCAATTCCAATGACCAAGGAGAGAGATTTTTTCCCCCCACATCACCAAGTAATTCTGCAATGCTACCTGGTGTCCTACAATTTAATTCAATTTTGACACTATTTGCCTTGAAATAGCTTCAGATCCCATAGGTTAAGGGCCCAGTCCTACAAGCCTGCCCTCACCCCTCACTTCAGACTCCAATTGCAAGTTCGGGCTGTCAACTGTTTTTCTGACCAGTGGCTGTAGATCAGAGGTTCCAAGAAACACCTCCTTGGTTTAATTTGGTAGAGTATAATTTTACTTACCAGATTACCAATTAGTTATACTAGGATGTAACTCAGGAACACACAAATGGAAGGCATGCATAGGAAAGTATGGAAAAGGTATGGGAAAGGGGGCACAGAGCTTCCATGCCCTCCCCAGGTGCACCAATCTTCCAGCACTGCCTTATGCTCACCAACCTGGAAGCACTCTGAACCTTGTCCTTCGGGTTTTTATGCTTCATTCCAGTCATGACTGATGAAATCATTGGCCTTTGGTGATTGATTTTATCTCCACAATCTCCAGCCCCTCTCCCCTCCTAGGAGAGTTGTGGGAATGGAGAAGGGGGTTGGCTGGGTGGGAAGTGGGGATTGGTAGGGGTGGGTGGGGGTGTGGTGGTGAGGGATGGACTGAAAATTCCAATCCTCTGATTATGTGGTTGTTCCTCCTAGCAACCAGCGCATCCTTTGGTTACTTGGGGCAGTCCAAAAGACATTAACAAAAGACTTTTTTTTTTTTTGCTCTCACCACTTAAGAAATGCCAAGGGTTTCAGGACCTCTGTGCTAGAAAGGGGACAAAGCTCAAATATATATTTCTTATTATAAATTACAATATCACATATGCTGAGTAGAATTTTACCAAGATTGATACAAATAAAAGGGGAAAAAAGCATACCAGGTAAAGACAGTGCTAGAGTCAGGGCATGAAGACACCCAAGGAGGCATATATCTGTTGTTTATTAACTGACTAGTGTGGAAGATGCCGACAGCTGAAAGGCATTGAAACTTCTCCTCTAACGTCTTTAGCCTTAGGACGGATCTTTCTAATTCAGGGAATAGTGGTTGTATGTTTATTTATATTTCATTGGGCCGTAAAGAGAACTACTTTAAGCCTCTGTGAAGGCCTTCATAAATTTTCTTAATGAATTGAGATTATTGGAACTAAATTAAAGATACCCATTGTGTGTTCAATAAAAGGCTGAATTGCCTAAGAGTTCTATTTTCTTATTTACTTTTCTCAAACTCCTCTCCATTGTCATTACTTCAATTCTTTATGATCGCCAGGGCTTTCTTTATTACTATGTCATATTTTTCCTGATCACCTGAAGGAGAGATTCACAGTATAATCTTATGCACTAATAATTATGAAATTAGATTGAAATAAATGAGAAATTACTAATTTAGAAAAATGCATTTGAAGAATTAAAATTATTCATCCCTGAACCGTCAGAGAATTATTCTATAACTACTGGGAAAATTCTTACACTTTACCTATCGTTTGGCATGTGTATTTTAGAACTAATTTGCATCAGCAAAAGCTAGGGATTTTACAGATGACTGATGCCTATGAAAATGAGATTTCTTCCTGAACTTGCTTTAATTAAAATGCTGGAAGTAAGCGAACATTTTTATATGCCAATCTCCATGTTTGTTTAGTGCTGGCTTATCAGAGACCTTTGGTTATTTAACACTTCAAGTAACCTCTTATTGAATAGTGTTGCATAAATGACGGCCAAAATGAATGAGGTCTTTAATTAATGGTACACCTTTCCCTGGCTTGTTTTTTGTTGCCTTATTTTTGATATATAGAGTGTTTAAATTGGTAATAATAAACTTATATACCAAGGACCTTTAAGTCGATAGCCTAGACTTGTAGACTTGGAAAAGCTGTATTTGAAATGATTCTTCACCTTGTTTTCATAGGAATCAGAACTTTGATAAGTAACATGTCATCTTATGGTGACAGACAAAATTTTTCTCCACCGGGCATTTGTTCTGTTGTTTCAGATCACAGGAATGTTCATAGGCAGTTTGATGAAGGTTACCTAGAAAGAAACAAGAGGGAATATTTCATCACCTTGTGATGATTATCTGTGTACAAAATCTATAAATATTGTAGACTGTACTCACATTTAGTGCTCTTAACATATTACTAGTATACATGTAAGTATGTGTATGCTTTTTGGTTAAAATGTATCTATATGCATATCCTCTCTCCATCACAATTAAATTATTATATAAATAGAAATTATATATGTGAATACATAGATGGATTAGAAAAGATAAATATAATTATAAATAAATAAGTTATTAAATTGACCTTCTTCATAGATACCAATTTCAAAAGTGGTAGCTTACCTAAATCTCTTAAAATGTGAAAGTAAAATGAAAACAAATATGTCTATAGCACTATAAGTTTCAAGATCTCTCTATTTTGTTGTGTTTTTTTTATTTCCATGATTAAAGAGACATTTCCATAGACATCCATGCACATTATTGTTTAACAAAGCAAATACTATAGGACTGTTCCAAATGCTTCAATATATTGGTTTTGGGATTCTGCAGAATAAACCTATGAGGTAGGTATTTTTTTTAATTAATTTATTTTTGTTACAGATGTTTCTCCTTATTCCCCCATTGACACCCTCCTCCGGATCCCGCCCTGCCCCCAGAATTGTTGTCTATGTCCACTGATTACGCATACATGTATATAAGTTCTTTGGTTTATCTCTTCCTTCCCCCCTGTCCCTCTCTTCTGAGGTAGGTATTTTAATTATTCTTTTTAAAATAAAGTAAATGAGGCATGTATAAGCTATGTAAGTTCTCTATGGATGTGATTAATCAGTAGCTAAGCCAAGGTATGAGTCTAGCCAGGCTGGCCTCTGATCTTATTGACTTATTTTTATGTATTATAAATCAATTATTTTTCTATCTATTTAGTTATTCCTCTACTTTCCCTATCCTACCCTCCTAAAAAAAAAGTGTAAGAGGCAGGATATATCTCAAGATATTACACTTTTAATCATCCTACCCTAGCACGTAGCAGGTTTGACAGTGAAATGCGGATTGTAACGGAAAGGTTGTGACTGGAGTGGAAGGCATCCTAAATCCGGTAGTGTGGGCTCCTAGAGAGGTCGAGAGCTCCACTTCTCTCTGTCTCTCTCTGTCTCAGTCTGTTTCTCTCTCTCTCGGTATTTTATTGTGCAATATAAAATACATAAGAAATGTGCATATTGATTCTATATATATGTATGTGTGTGTATGAAGAATTATATTGTGACCAGCACAAGTCAATTAATTTAACATTTATGGCACTGAAGAGGCCTCCTATTTCTCTGTGACCAAATTTGCTCATCTTGATCTTTGTGACAATTATTTTTTTATTTTTCTTGTAATTTTATTAGCTATATATGCATTCCTAAGTAAAATACTTTAATTTTGCTTGTTTCAAATGTTATGTGAATAAAACTATTTTGATATGTGCATTACTTTAAATTTTAATTTATTTATAATTTATATATTCAAATTTTTACGTGCCTACAATATTTTTTTTATGCTATTTTTATCCAGAATTGTATCAGGACTCTGTTATATATTTAAAATCAACAGAAAAAAAAATTAACTTTTTTTTTTTTAGAATGGTTTGCGTAGTACTACCTATATTTGTTTCTTAAATAATTCAAAAGAACTTATGCATTGAATATTATAGGGAGTAGTTAAAAAACATTTTCATATTTTTCTTTTGTTGATGTTGATTGTTTTATATCTAGGTTTGATGTGGATCAATATTTATTTTCTAAAGTACCCATTTATTTTCCTATTTACATGAAATTCTAAAGACTCATCTGCTAAATGTTTCATCTAATCTCTATTTGTGAGTTTTACATTTTTTCATTCTTAATTTGATATCATGTGGGTAAAATTTCTTCTTTTTAACCTCTTTGATTAAATTATTCAGTAGCCCAGGTTTCAGATTTTTAACCTAATATTTTATACTTTATTATTTAGCTTATTTTTAGTTTCTTTTACTTTTAAAACTGAATGTTGTTATTTTGTTACTAGCAATCCTTTTAAAATTTATTGATAATGATACTTAATAAGTAAAGCATATAGGCTTTGATTAACTTGTGAATAAAACTTTAATGAAATTCCATAATATTGATAACATTATTTTGAATACTGCTAATTTGTTTTTATTCTGTAATTACAATCTCGATTTTTTTTTGCAATAATATTATTTAGGAAATATTTTTAAATTGCTATATGATTGAAATAATTTATTCACTTATTTTGAACTTTTTAATTGCCTTGTAATAACAAAGTATATTCTTTACATCATCTATATTTAAATGTATTGATCCATATTTCTAGTTTCATTAAATTTTCCTCTATATTTTTATTTAACTTTTTCTTTTCTAAATTTGTACCATTAAAATAAAAAATATAACATTTAAACACTGTTAAAAAATTATATTACTTTAAAGCAGAGCTTTCTCATTTAGTAGAGTAACACTGCTGGTCAGTATTATTAATATATTTGTTTAAATTGTTAAGCTTTTATGGCTTTGAGGAATACAATTCAAAAACTTAATTTAAAATATATCTACAACATAATTTAAAATATATCTTTTTGAAAATATAATTTTCATTAAAAAAATAATTCTAAACCATTTCTATCAAGCAGTCTTCTTTTCTCTTTCACAATGTTCAAGACCCAGAACAAACAGGAAAACTAATATACACATAATTTCATATTTATTCTGCATATTGTCTTTTTACTAAAATTACCTCTTTTTAGGATTTTTTAATTAAAAATCTATATCTTCAGGGAAAAAGGTAACCTTTAATAAATTTTAAAAATAAGTGAAAATAACCCTTAATCTTATTACAGAATTCTAATTAAAATATCTTCACACGTTGTCTTGAATGATGTAAGTCTCTAAGGTTTATATACTGACTTTGGTTTTCTATCTGATGTTGTTCCAACAGGTTATTTTAATACCTATAATATTCTCACAGCTTTCTTACATTTGGTGCTTATTGTCCTCTGAAACCATCCCAACTTCTTAGAATTATAAAAAGTCAATGCCAAAAGGCTTGACTCTATGCTAGGAAGATTTAACAAGTCATTGAACTTTTCATGTGTGGATCGTGCCTGATGAACCTCACCTAGTAATTTAGATAGTATATTTTAGTTTTAATTCCACTATATTCTGCCTTAAGATTTTTTCTCATGTCTAATTCAAAAATAAACCAAATTCTATTTGTTCCCTCTTTCAGGTCACTAAATTAGTATACTTATTATTTCCCCACAATTTCTATGTTTCTTCCTCCTACAGAAAAAGATGATATAATATTTTAGAGTTAAACATTTTACATTGCATATGCATATATTTTATTTTTAAAATGTTAAATCATTCAATATACCATATTTTAACTGCACAATAATATAAATCTATAATTATTTATTTTGAGTACTTGGCAACAATCCCTCCATAGAACAAAATTCCTGTGTACTTATTTTTATTTTATTTTTTCTTTCCCCCAATCCTAGTTTATTTATTTATTTTTTATTGTTGAAAGTGTGTACTTATTGTTTAAATGTATCTAACTTTTCTTCCAAGTGTTTTGTATATCTTCTCTTAAATTTCAAGCTGAGATTAAGGAATGTATTAGATCCATGCTATTACCCAAAGGATAATTTATTAATTACTTTAGCCTTCAGCAATTTCTTCTGTATTTTGGTGAAAGTCATTATACCATGTGATCAATCAGTTTTTGCATTCAGCTTTCTTGGTACAGGATATAAGTTTCCACCACAACTTAAAAAAGAAAATAACTCCTTTGAAAATTCTTTTCAGAATTGCTACAATCCTCCTAAACTTTGTAGCTTAGTATATGATGTAACCACATATGCCTATAGTTCCTAATTCTAGCTTTGCCAGTCACAGGAATAACCAACCATGCCACCTTAAAACATTTGCTTTGCAGTGCCAAAATAATTTAGCTACCATATATTTTCTGTTCCTTTTAACTACTTGTAGAGTTGTAACTGCAACTTAATCCCACCAATTCACATCATCAAAGAAAAATGAAAAGTAAAATCATGACAACCTTCTTTGTTCAGTATTGCTGCATATGTAACCAATTACCACAAATTTTGTGGCTTAAAGTAACACACATCATTATCATCTCACAGTTTTCTGAGTCAGGAGTGTTAGCATAATGTGCATGGATCCTCTGATCAGTGTTGTACATGGTTCGAACCAAGGTATTGGCCTGCTTGAGTTTCATCTATGGGCTAGCCTGGGGAAGAATACGCTTCTAAGCATCCAGTTCTTTGAGAGAAATAATTCCTTTGTTTGAATGACCGAGGGCTCCAGCTTTTTGCTGGCTGTCGACTAAAGGCCATCTGACAGTTTCTAGAGGCCACTCATAATTCTGTGGCCCCTCTCAGTGTCTTGTCACAAGGATTTCCTCAACATAGTTGCTTTCTTCACTAAACGAACAAAGAAACTATTTCACTGTAATCTGTTAAGATGAAGTCTTACATGTCATAACGTAATCAAAGGAGTGGCATCACTATATTTCCGTAAAAGAGCCAAATTCTGTTGGCTAGAAGCAATTTTCAAGGTATTAAGAAGTAAAGTTTAGTTATGGTATTTAACACAATTATTGATTATTTTAAACATAACAATTTTGGTTATTTCCTAAGTTATATTTTTAATATTTTCCAAATTATAGCAGTATATTAATGTGTGTGCAAACATCTTTGCACCCCCCCCCCCCACAAAACAAAAACAAAAACAAAAACCTTATGATAGTAGAAAGGTCCAGTTTGAAGGAAATTTTCTTTTAAATATTTCTTTTAAAACTCTCAGTAGTAAAATTTTCATATGCTTCTGCTACCAACACAGTTACTGAAGATGCGTGAAACATTTATCCTTAATGGGCTATAGATGGAACATTGATCTTAAAGTCTCCGAGGAAGAGATAATGGGGTTCACGTGATTTAATCGGTCCTAAAGTTCACATCAGAATGTACAGTTCACTGTTCTTAATAAATGCTATGTGATTTCAAGTTTTAAAAGAAACATTTCTGTGTTTTAAAATTTTTTCTTACTGAACAACATGTTCTTATTTTTTCTTTCTCTAATCTTAGATTCTGCTGCCTCCCATTGAAAATATATAAATATATAATATATATATAATTTATGCTTTTAATACAGAGACAATTTTGCAATGGATTATGTGATTTTCTCTAAAAAAATGAATGATGCTTAAATTTAAAATAACTAAAATTTAATAAATTTATAACATAAATTGAGATTTAATGAGATATATTTGATAAAACTCTAAGCAGAAATAATAACAATATTTACAATTCTTGTTTATAAAGCTAAATGCATGTAATAAAGTTGGTTGGAAATTTCAGGCACTAACATAATCAAATATCTCTTAATAACTGCAATAGTTGGAATCAGCAAAAAAAGAATAAAGGAAATATTTAAAGGAATATTTGGGTTGTAGCAAATAATTAAGACTAGTTAAAAACCAAAACATTGTAATGATTTTGTAAAATAATAAACATTTTTCAGACCTTAAAGTAGAATTTATTTTATAGAAAAAGAATTGGACCTAAAGGAGATATATTTCTACTGGCTTCTTCCTGATTCTAGGTCCCTGGATCTCCTTTTTCCTAGATCCTTTACATCAGAAAACTTGCACATTCTTTCTCTGCCCTTATTTTAACTTTTGAAAAGCTTCTTGATAGTTTTACAACCCAGGACTGTTTTACTCAAGGATGCTGTATCTATGGTTTCCACGGAGGGTAGGAGCTGAACTTCAGTGGAGACCTTGCTACTAGCTGTAAAACTATCTCGTTTTCAGGAGGTGGTTTCCTACCTATCATGATGACAAGAAAAAAATTTATTTTTCCTTTGGATAAAGACAATTAGCAAATACAGACTGCCTCCGACCCTTCACTCCAGCTCTTAAAACTCTCCTGCCATTAATTTCAGTGGGGCAAAGTATCTATCATCTATCTATCTATCTATCTATCTATCTATCTATCTATCTATCTATCTAATCTATCTATCTATCTATATCTATATCTTGCATAGTGTAATATTTTTCTTCAACAGTAGAATTAGCTAATAAAATGTCAAACATTTCCATTTATACATCATTTTTAAATGAATGATGTCCATAGCTTGAGCTTTTGAGTACAAGTTATGTCCTATCAAAGCAGAAATGAAAGGTGTGAATATAATGATAAAACAGTGCAACATTTTTGGCTAAACCCTCTGTTAAAAGAAATAATGGAGAAGAGATTGCAAAGAAAGATAAAATAGATATTTTGACAAAGACAATAACTATGATCACTAATGTTTTTCTAATGATGCATTTGCCTATTTAGCAAATAACTCTATATACATGAAGATATAAATTTAAAATCATTGCAGGCATGAATTCTCGTATCATTTACTCTACAGCCATACACAATAAGACACTGTTAAGTAATAATTAAAAGTAGAAAAAAATTAATGATGAGGATCACAACGATTTACAAATTTCAACCACATGATGTTAGAATTTGGAAAAAATATTTGTGAAAAGGTAGAAATTACCTGGGTTTTGAACTATGAGAAGGAATTAGAAAACTAAAAAGGAAAGTATATTCAAGAAGAATACAAATGAAGAAAAATGTTTCAATCAAGGCTGACTGTAGTGCATTTTCTGGACTACCCAGAAGGAGGAAAGGGATGAGGACAGATTTTGTAGGCTTTAAAAAGTGGTTTTGGTTACTTATAGCAGAATATGAAACCCAGTAGACTTGAGGTACCCATGGAGTCAGGTTAGTTGTAGTGAGTCTTAGACTTCACAATTTGCAAGTATGACAAGTGATAGGCGTGTCCAGCTGTGAGAGACTCAAGTGCCAGGCTAGGGCAGATTTAAGTGTAGCTTACCTTTGGACATAATGTGAAAAAATCAATTTCAAGAAAATGTAAATCAAATGACTTTAACTTCTTACATGCAAATGTGTATATGAATCAGCCTTACCAACACGTGGTTGTAAATCACAGGAAAGGCAATTTTTATAGCTAGAGAGAGTCACACTGTTTTGAAAGCAATTATAGAGGCTATTTATTATTAGATGATTTATATAACCTATATGATTCAATTTAAAATATAGCTAGGAATTAACAATTTAAATGGACTTCTTCAGATGGTCACCATGGTTAGTAATCTCTACACAGGTCAATGAATGACAAAACGTGAAATAATTAATGCCAATAATTCAGAGCAAAACTCGGGCATTAATTCTTAGTCAGCATCCACATTTTCAATGCTCACTCAGATTGCTGCAACATCTCTAGAATATGGAATTCATGGATAGAACTCCTATGCAAATGTATTCCCCATCTCACCAGGTTTATTTTTTTCTCCACTGTTTTGATGTATCATTTTTTCTCATTACACCTTGTATGTCATTTCTTGGGATTATTGGTGTGGGTGTTATAGATATCTATTTTCAGTTTTTATTTTGATCCCAGTTTTATTGCTTCTTGTACAATAAGGGGCAACTGTAAAAAGACACAGTACATGCAAATTTGTATGACTCATTATACAAGCTACTGACTCATTTTTTCACTGTTTAGCAAGCTATTCATTCATTTTATTTTTGACAATTATTTTCAAAGAATTTCTTTAATAAATATTTTATATGTACAACACAACAGAGAAAAGAAAATATTACTGGGGATGTTTTTAGTACATTACAATTATAGAAGAATACCAAAGATTTTAAAATATGAACTAATTATGACAACACAAAAGTAATTTCTTTCTAAAGTTTGCTTTATGGTAAATCACTTTTGAAAGTGAAGTTTTCTCTGATATCTCTCTTATTATTCACATGCTGCAAAATATTTTTAAAGAGCATATTTAAATGATGAGATGTTTATCCTTGGGTTTTTCCAGCAGAGAAAGAGGATTCTCTTCCTCATCTTTGAATGCATGTGGGTGCCATCAGAATGTGCATCTTAATCAGATATGACACATGGAAAATCTTTCTGGAATTTATCTTGTGAGTCCCTTGTAATGGAAGGGACATTGAATGTTTATTTATTTTGCTTTTTCTGGAACTGAAGATGTGATGAGAATGCTTTTTTAGAAGTGCTCTGTTATATTTACCACAATAAAATGGTTACATAAAAACAAAACCAATCCTCGCCAGTTTGGGTGAGCGGTTAGAGCATTGGCCAGCAGACTGAAGGGTCACAGGTTCGATTCCCGGTCAAGGGCACGTACCTGGGATGTAGGTTTGATCCCCAGCACTAATTGGGGTCGTGTGGAAGGCAACCGATTGACATGTCTCTCTCACATCGATGTCTCTCTCTCTCTCTCGCCCTCTCTTCCTTCCACTCTATCTAAAAAAAAAAACAATGGAAAAATATCCTCCAGTGAGGATTAACAAAACAAAACAAACCAAAAAAGAAAAAGAAAAAAAAAACAACAACAACTAAGAAAACAACAATAACAAAAATTAAAATTAAAATAATTTTCTCATTAGATCTTCTTTCATCTTCCCTGTGATAATGCAGAGTGCTTTTCCCCACTTCCTTCTCTTTCAATGTTTCATTTCCCCACATACCTGCCACAGGAGCCACTCATTTGTGCAGTAGGAATGTTTTCTGCCTCAGTGCTCAGGAATAGGCCATTGCAGCGCATGGTTTTCGGCGAAGGTGACAATGTGACTGCCATTAAGCCCAGCTATTTGGCTTTATACATGTATTCAAACTTTGATTAATGGTAATTTCTCCATGTTTCTGAAAAGAGTTGATTGATATCGGATTTCTCTAATGTGGTCACTTAGGGTTATTTTGTGTGATTTCAAGGGAGAGATGGCAGAGCATGAAGGAGAAGTAAAGTGTAGTTATCAAGTTAATATTTTAATGCAACACAAATATTGTGTTTTACTTTTTACTTAATGGCAATGATGGGTCCTTCAAGGATTACATAGAAAAAAACTGAATTGAAGAATATGTGATTTTCTATCAGTGATAATGCAAAAGTTTATAAATATTATACCCTTAAAATATATTGAATTTAAACAAAACCTAATGTGGTTCAATGGTACAGCACATTAGTAAAATTAGGCATAAATATAGCCCCAAACCTTCACCCTTAGTTTCCCTGGAATGATCCATCACTATCGAAAAAATCTGAAGTGGAAACTATGAATACTGTTTTCCTGATGTATCACTTGCTTAAATAAAATTGGGGTTCTTTTACTAAAAGGAATATTGAGAGTCCTGGCCAGGTGGCTTAGTTGATTGGAGCATGTCCCATACACCAAAAGGTTGTAGGTTCAATTCGCAGTCAGGGTACATGCCTAGGTTTCGGGTTCAATCCCCACTCAGGATACGTATGGGAGCCAACCAATCAGTGTTTCTCTCTCACATTGTTTTTCTCTCTCTCTCTAAAAGTCAATAAAAATATATCCTCAGGTGAGGATTTTTTTTTAAAAAGCACGACTTGGTTTCAAGATGGCAGCAGAGTATGTGGCTCTTTCTCGCACCTTCTACCAGAACCAAACTGGAAGGAAAACTAAATGACCTGAATTACCAACCGCAGACTAGCCGAAAAGGAGACTTTCAAACAAGGAAGGGCAGAAACCACCTCCAGACTGGTAAGAAGGGCAGGGTGGGAGAAGGGTTGGTCCAGCTCCCACTGGCGGTAGGTCAAGGGTGCAGAGGGATATCTTGGCTGCTGGGGATTCCTCCTGCAAGGACTGAGGCATGGACCCCAGGCAGGGCTCCTCAGCCCAGAGCACCAGAGCTGGAAACAGCTGCCCAGGTAGCATCCGGTGGTAAAAGGTGGTAGGGCTTCTATCTGCCAGGGATAAATGGAGCCGGCCAGAGACAAAGCACTTTTGTTTTAAGGGCTAGAGCACAGGATTTTTGTTTGCAGCCACTCCCCCTGGGCTTTGGCTGTGGGAGGGCAGCACGGACTGGAGTAGCCTTAGGAAAGTCTGGGGTGGGGGGCGTTAGGAAGAGATGTGGGAAAGCAGCTGCGGGGATACCTGTGCTCAGTCATCCCCCCCACCCCACAACCACAGCAGCCATTTTTCTGAGAGGTGCAAGCCCCTCCCAGCAGCAGCAGCCTGGGGAAAGGCAATTATCCTGCCCTCTGGGATACAGCAACTCAAATCCTCAGGAACCCCATTTGCCCCACCCTCAGGAATCCCGCTCACCCCATTCTACATCTCAATCTTGCTGAGGAGGCAGCAGTAGAGGCCAGGTCTATGGGTTTGGACAGTCTTAGGGGGCATCAGTGACTGGCTTTAGGGTGGGGCCACTCCCCCCACTTTCTTGGGAACCTGACTGGACATTACCCTCACTTTCCCAGAAACCTCACAGGAGAGCTGATAGAAACTCCTGGCTTTTAGATGACCCCACTGACCTGCCTACAAGAGGCTCCACCCTGCCAAGGTTGGGGAAATATGGGACAGACTCAGTCAGACGTGTGTCTCTGGGATGGGCGAACACACCCAACATCTTCCCTAAAGTTTAAAGGATCTTCCCCTGCCCCACCATGTGGCTCAATGGTTGAGCATTGACACATGCACCAAGAGGTCATGGGTTCGATTCCTGGAGGGGGCACATGCCCAGGTTGTGGGCCCAATCCCCAGTGGGGGGCATGTTTCTATCTCTCCCTCTCCTTTCCTCTCTCTCCCTAAAAGCAATAAAGAAAAAAAAAAATAAAAGAGTCCTCCCCTTCATGGGAAATCCAGAGGCCCCATCCTCCTGATTGAGCTAAAAGCCCTTCAGAAACAACCCTTTTGGTAACTAAGTCTGACAACTGGCTGGGAGGCGAGTGTGGGTGGAAGCGGATCACAAAGTGCATTGGGATGTTTGCTGACCCAGCCCTGGGCTCCATGTCGCCAGAATGCTGGCCTTAGAGAGCAGCTTGGCACCTCCTGTGAGCAACCAAGCCCAGTGGATGGAGCCACACACTGTAGATTGCTTGCAGCTTTAAACAGGTTATGAGAGCCAACTGTGGACAGCCTTTGTCATTGGCCAGCAGCACAGTACCTTGCAGGAGACCTGGACCCAGAATAAAAACAGACAGCCTCAGACAATATAAGAGCAGGATCCAGAGGGAAATCCCAGCAGGCACTAAACTCTGCCCAGAAGAACTCCACTTTGTTTAATTTTTTCACGTTTTCCTTTTTCATTGGTTTGTTATTATTTTTTTCCTCTTTTTTCGTTCATCTCTTATTTTTCTCTTTCCTTTCCCTATTTTTTTCTTTCTGTTTCTTTCATCTTTTCTTAATTTTTTCCTCTTTCTCTTCTTTTTGTCCTTTTTATATTTTTCTTTCTTCTTTTCATTTTTACCATTGTCCTTTTCTTATCTTTTATTTATATCTTTTCCCTCTCCTTTCCTTTCATATTCTTTTTTTTTCCCTTTTGTTTCTTCTAGTATTTTATATTTTTTCTCTTTTATATTTCCTAATTCTCTTTTCTGGTTGTTTTTGCTGTTATTGATAAGTCTATTATTATATTTTTGTTTTGTTTCTTCTTTTGTTTTGTTCTGTGCACCAGTACAACTGTCTGCATGAGCTGCACAGTGAGCCAGACTGAGGAGGTGGCCCACCCCTGAACAGGACAACAACAATCAAGAACCAATAACCTACACAAGGGACATTCCTGGAGCATCCAGCGAAGGAGATCAAAGAGACTGAACCACTGAGTTCCACAGGACACTAACTACATAGGCAACCCCACAAAGATTGGGAGTCATAGCAGTTCTATCTCATACATGGAAACAAACACAAAGACACAGCTAAAATGGTGAGACAAAGAAACAAACCACAGATAAAAGAAAAGGAGGAATCTCCAGAAAAGAGCTAAATGAAAGGGAGTCAAAAGAGGCAAGAGCAACCAATGGAGTAAAGACAAATGGTGTTGGTAAAATTGGATGAGTACATGCAGGAAAAAAAAAAAAAATGCAAATAGACCTCCAACTTACACCATACATGAGAATAAACTTAAAATGGATAAAAGACATACATGTAAGTCAAAAAACTATAAAAATCCTAGGAAAAAACATAGGCAGCAAAATCTCAGATAATGTCTCCGAGGGCAAGGGAAACACAGAAAAAAATAAACAAATGGGACTATATCAAACTAAAAAGCTCCTGCACAGCAAAATAAACCATCAACAAAACTCAAAGGGAACCCACCATACAGGAGAACATATTCACCAATGATACATCTGATAAGGTGCTAATTTCCAAAATATATAAAGAACTTACACAACTCAGCACCAGGAAGACAAACAATCCAATTTAAAAAAATGAGCAAAGGACCTGAATAGTAAATTCTCTATAAAGCACATACAGATGGCTAATAGACATACCAAAAAATGCTCAAGGTCACTTATCATCAGAAAGATGCAAATAAAAACTGCAATGATGGATCACCTCACACCTGTCAGGATGGCTACTATTAATAAATCAACAAACAAGTGTTGGCAAGGATGTGGAGCAATGGGAACCCTAGTACGCTTTTGGTGGTGATGAAGACTGGTTCAACCACTATAGAGAACAGTATGGAATTTCCTCAGAAAATTAAACATGTGCCCTGGCTTGTATGGCTCAGCGGGTTGGGCATCATCCCTAAACTGAAAGGTTGCCAGTTCTATTCTATCACGGCACATGCCCGGGTTGTGGGCTGGATCCTGTGTGGTGTGTGCAGGAGGCAGCTGATCAATGAATGTGTCATTCTCACATCGATGTTTCTCACTCTCTTCTTCTCCCTTCCTTACTCTCTAAAAAATCAATAAAATATATTTTTTAAAAATTAAAAATGAAACAGGCTTTTGACCAATCAATCCCACTTCTGGGTATATATCCTTAGAATCCTGAAACACCAATCAGAAAAATATATATGCAACCTTATATTCATAGCAGCATTATTTACAATTGTCAAGATCTGGAAACAGCCCAAGGGCCCATCAGTATATGAGTAGATAAAACACTGTGATGCATTTACACAATGGAAGGAACTCTTACCCTTTGCAACAGCATGGATAGATATGGAGATTATTATGTTAAGCAAAATAAGCCAGTCAGAGAAAGATGAATACCATATAATCTTACTAATATGTAAGGAATCTAATGAACAAAATAAACTGATGAACATAATAAAACCAGAGTCATGGATACATGGCACAGACTGACAAATGTCAGAGGGGAGGAGGGTTGGGGAGACTGGATAAAGGGAGGTGAAGGCATTAGCCAAAAAACATATATACATAGGCCATGGATACAGACAATAGTGTGATGAGGGCCAAGGGGCGGGCAGGGGCTGGGTGGAGATGGTCAAAGAGGGGTTAAATGGAGGGCATCTGCAATAGTGTCAGCAATAAAAATTTAAAATAAAAAACACCCATAAAAGCATATTGAGAGTACTTGAATAAGTTTGAATATACCACTATATTCTCTGCCATAATCTCCCTTTTTAGTAACATAAATATCTATGCTCATCTTTCTTATTAAAAGAATATACTCGTTCGGCTGGTGATGTTCTCTCACTTCGATGTTTCTATCTCTCTCTCCCTCTCCCTTCCTCTCTCTCTAAAATCAATAAAGGGGAAAAATAAATAAAAAATAATAATAAAGGATTCTTTACTAAAAAAGAAAGAAAGAAAGAATATACTCAGCCAGTCCTTAAACAGTGCAAACTTGCATATCACGCAGTTTCTGCATCTAGTTCTATATCTCTAGGAGATGTACACTCCTTTCCATACACAACTCTTTTGAGGTTCTGCCCCCTACGAACACTGGGAACTACTCTGCTGCTCTCTATAGGCCTTGGTTCTTCTCTCTGAGAACCTTTTCCCTGTTAATCTCCATACGCAGTAAGCTACAGAGACTATATCCTCCTGGGTTTATGGAATTTTCCACTTCCTTCCTGTGGTACACTTTTAGAGGAATATGAAGAACAGTCACAGCTTTAATCCATATTTCAGTATGAACACTTCTAGTTCTTTGTATGAGAAGAATGAGAATCAGTTTATTCACTATATTGAATGTAACAAATCCTCTTTCTAAAACAACCTGTCTCAATTGTTTGCTCACTGAGATTCATGATCTTGTGTATTAGCGTACATTAAAATGTGAGCCCAAGGCTCTTGCTGGATTTCTGTATGTGTGTACACAAAATATTCATATATATGCAATATTCTGTTGTATATATACATTTGTATGTATGTGTGAAAAGATATAGATAGATAAAGATATTAATACTGGGCAATTTTAAATTTTTTATCTTGATGTTTAACTCCTTTTATATTCAGCTTATACAATTTAAATTGATATATTTTTAAAATAACACTTAAAATGCTATATAATGTAATTTAATAAATTTTCAAAAATTAATCTGTATTGTAATTTCTTTTGAAAGAGTTAAAAATACCATGGCAACATGCTTGCCAACTTTTATGAAACTTAAAGAGAAAACTGTAACTTCAGCTATAATTTACAACGTTTCATTTTAGAGATGACACCAATTTTTTCTAATATTTTTTCTGCTGTTTTTTCCACAATTTTGCTATATGAAATAATAATATCATGTAATTTATTACAGATATAAAAAATAAGTGAAATGAAAAAACATTTTTCTGGTGGCTATGGACCAAAGAAGAAAAGGAAAATATTCATGAAGCAATGAAATTGCTTTCAGTAAGTTACTCACTCTCTATATATAACTCTCTTGAAAGTTTGGGAGTGATTCCATTCAGAATCTTGTTTGTTTGTTTTGAGTACTAATGAATTCATCAGACAGAAGAGAAAACACCTAGCTAAGTTTGTTTTTATATTTATTTTTATTTTTCCTTTTTCTTTATTGATTTGAGAGAGAGAGGAAGGGGGGAGAGAGAGAGAGAGAGAGAAACATCGATGAGAGAGAACATCGATTGGCCACCTCCTGCATTCCCATCTCTCTCTCCCTCTCACTTCCTCTCTCTCTAAAATCAATAAAGGAAAAAAAAATTTTAATAATAAAATAGATGAAATGTAGCATATTTGGAACTTACCAATTACATTGAGCAGATATTCAATATCTGTGCTTATTTTTTATCTTCTTGATGATCACTTGTTTTAGGACCCTCCAGAAGTTATTTTATTTATCTGTTTCATACGAAATATATTTTTCATTTATAGAGAATGAAACTTTATTAATATGTCTATTAATTTGTATGTTGATTACATTAATCAAATTCTCTCTCTCTTTAGTTATTTTTCTCTACTAAATCAGTTGGATTTTGAAAATGATATCAATACTGCCACTCTTGCTTCCTCTTTTCTTGCATTTGCTGAATATCTATTATCTTACATGTTTTTAACATTATATGCTATATTTTAAGAGAGTTTCCTATATATAATGCTCAGAGAAGTTTATGTTATCTCAACAGTGCAATTGGTTTTGTAAGATGAATTTGCATTTAGACATACATAAGTATATAGGTATACATGTGATTTTACTTCTTTCATCTTGGTTCATTTTATAGATTAATTTTTACTTTGTTGCATTCTCTTTTACTTTTTGCTTATTTTTGCTGGTTTAATTTTTATTCACCCTCAACTTTCCTGTAGTTAATTTGGGAGGTCCTTTAAGCCTTTCTATTTGTCAAGTTTTTTTGTTTTTTTCCTCACATTCTCAATGTCAGTTACCAATTAATACATTTCCACCATATCTAAATATGTAAACTCTGTCCTGCAACTACAGTACTCCATAGTTCCATCCTACCCAGAAAATGACATTGTATGTATCATGAGGTGCTCAGCTTCCAATGCTAGAAAAAACTTTATAACGATTTCATCTTCTCCTTCTCAATCCAACAATCAAATCCTAGTTTTTTTCCCAAAATAACTGGGTAATTTCATTTACAGGTTATTAAATTTTCCTTTGCAACCTGAATCTTTTATTTAAAGGAAATATTTTCAGTCTGGCCGATGTGGCTCAGCATCGACCCATGCACCAAAAGGTCGCCAGTTCCATTCCTGGTCAGGACACATGCCCAGGTTGTGGGCCCCATCCCCAGTGGAGGGCATGCGGGAGGCGGGCAAGCAATGTTCTCTCTCATCGATGTTTCTATCTCTCTCTCCCTCTCACTTCCTCTCTCTCTGAAATCAATAAAGAAAAAATAAATACGCAAAAATTATAAAGGAAATATTTTCAAATAGCAATTCAAGTCTTCCGTCCTGGAGAAATATTTTCTTTATTTCATTATTTCCTTTTTTTCTTGGTTTTAGTCCTCAGAGAGAGTACCTGAGATCCCTTATCCTTGCCTCCTGTGGATATGCTGCCATTTCTGTGGGTTCAGGAATATCTGGCAGGTCGTTTTAGGTAAGGTCTCCAAATGGCACAGCGCTACCCTAATTGAAGAGGGTGAAATGCTCTCTGAGGGTTCCCCTTTTCTTGGCAATCGAGTACACATTTTTACTCTACTTCCTTCTGTTCCTGCCTCAGACCTTGGCTCATCGGAGAACAAAATCTTTTCTATGTGGGCTCCTTTCCAAATCATAACTTACCTCTTTTCCAGTCTTATCTGCTTTTGCAGACACATTCATTTTTCAAGATTTGGAAGGAGAAATATTTGTGAAAGAGTGTAAATAAATTAGAGATCTCAATAGACAATCTGGTTAATGATATTGCATTAAATGATGTTTTTAATACTATTAGCAAATGCATTTTATTTAGCATCTTTATTTGACATTCTTATTATGTGTTGCTCAAGGTATAACAAGACACAGAAGTTTAGAGGAAGATTTTTGAATATACATCTGAAGATTCAGCATTTTACCATGCAAATACACTAATTTCACAGTTAAATTTATAGCAAAAACATCGATGCAATGCAAGTAGACTTTGTTATTTTGTTAACAAGTTAAAAAATATCTGTGACTATCATAGCATAAAAAACATGGCCTCTCTATCATAGGACACTTTTTACTTTCCCTTGCAAGTAAATAATGTATTTTCTCTGAACCCTATTTTCCCAATAGTATGTGTAATTCATATAAAAATATAAAATTGTTGAATAATAAAAATCCATTATTATTGAAAATTCTAAGAATTCGCCTCTTAAAATTTAAATGTGCGTTCTTTTATAGATCATAATCTCTTGGATTGTTGCTATCTCAATAAACCCATTGTGTACTAATACAGTTATAGCAATGAATTACCAACATTGATACTAATAATTCTGTCATGGGAAATATAGAAGTTTTATCCAAAATAAACCAAGAAAGTAGAAGAGGGTATAGGGGAGATAAATGGTGATGGAAGGAGACTTGACTTGGGGTGGTGAACACACAACACAATATATAGATGATGCATTGTAAAATTGTGTACCTGAAACTTATATAATTTTATTAACCAATGTCACCCCAATAAATTCAATTTAAAAAATAAATCAAGAAGCACCAGATGCTGGGTAATTTAATTGCTCCATGGGTTATTTTTAAGATTCTATATTGTAAACTCTACCAGAATGAACCAAACTGCTAGTGTGTGTACATAAAGATTAGTAAACTTAACATTTCCATTTTTCTTGTTACAAATAGTGTTTGGAATATGCATTTTAAATAATGCAGTATATATGATGATTCTTAAATGCATATATTGAACTCAAATTCAATTTAAAGGTCAACTTTGAATATTCCCACAGCAGGCTAGTTCTAAATTGATAGTGTTAGGGATAAATTCATACAATCAATGCTATTCTCTTGAATTTTTAAAAACCAAATACAATAAAAAATCATTATAAAAATGTAAAGATACTTCTACTTTCTTCTTTAAGTGGAGAATGATATACCTATTTGTGGTATGCTATAACGGTCTAAATTACTTGTCTAATAGAGATTACAGACACAATAGCAAATTTCAGATTCTTTTAATTTTAAAATATTAATTTATATTTTAAAATGTAAATATTATAAAATCAAGAGTATTCATTAAATATATATTCTAGAATTTCAATCTGTATTGTGACTTTAAATGTAAGTGTTGACAGCAAGGTGGATGAGGATTTCCAGTTGATATTAATGCATTGGTTCTGTTACAATTGAATTTATTCTCAGTAAAATCAATATGTGTTTCTTGCTTTCGTTGTGCACAGAGACAGCAGACAGTGATTTGTCATATGAATGTCTTCCTGATTTATTTATCTAACCATAATCACTATAGCTGGTCAGCTGTGCTAGAAGACCTATTTGCTATCTCAATGTTTATGTTCTCTTTTCCAAATAATTAAGCCATAAAGGTGAAAATTTGTCTTTTATTCTGAAACCAAGTAGCTAGAAAAAAACCCCCAATTTCAGGCTGTACAAGGTACTCAGGCCAGGGTGTTGATGCTGCAGGACTTTTCCCTGCGATGTCCCTCAGGGCTCCACTGGGCGACTGCTGTTTTCCAAGCACATGCTCTCCAGCCTACTCAGCAAAGCTGAAGTCAGAGTCTTGACAGTCTTTAACAGGATTTCTGTACCATCTGTATACTCTGAAATTATATTTTTAACTAAAGAGACATTCTTCCCAATGCATTAGGCCCTGGACATTTGGGGGAGCTGCTATTTACAGGGAATTGTACAAAATTTTATAACAAATGTGTTAGCACAGATTTCCTTTCAAAATTAAAAGAAATTTAGAAAATGTTATTATTATTAAGATTTAATGATGCAATAAAAAGTGATAACTCTTTTTAATTAAATAGATTTCCTTAGGTACCCATAATATAAAATTAATTCTAGTAGCCATTCTGTAGACGTGGGCAGGTAGATTAAGATTTTTTATCTCTCTTTTTTTTTTATTCTCACCTGAGGACATTTTTTTTTTTTTTTTTTTTTTTGCATTTATCATCAGATAGAGCGGGAGGGAGAGCGGGGGAAGAGACAGAGAGAAACATCGACGTGAGAGAGACCATCCAGTGGTCGCCACTCCAACCGGGGCCGGGGACAAACTGCAACCGAGGTACATGCCCTTAGCGGGAACCGAACCCGGGACTCTCTGGTCCATGGGCCGACGCTCCAACCCCTGAGCCAAACCGGCCAGGGCAGATTATGATTTTTGATGATTAATTTACTCATTTTCAAAATGCCGATTATAATATGTGAACTCCAAGGTTGTTGCAAAAAAATGAGCACATGTAAAATATCCAACAGAGAGATATCTGGTTGCAGAGCTCAAATGAAGCCTGTAGAGCACAGGATCTACCCAATGGAAGTATACCTTCTGAGGGATTACACAGCAGTCTTGTTGACAGCAACAGGGGAGGATACACAGCCTGACCATGGGAGCTTTTATTGATACTGTTAACCCCCAACACCAGTAGGTATGAGAGCTGAATAGGAAAGCACAGAAACAACCGATTATTGCAGAGGTTAAGGAAATGAGACATCATGAATTGTGATCCAAAGTCCCTGATATCTGTAAACCAGTGAACAAAAAATCTGAAGTCAATTTCTGAGTAGTCAATCATTTTTCCTTTGGGTATGAAGAGAAAATACATACTGGCCTGAAACTCTGCTGTCATTTCTCTTATTCATGGATCAACAGCAGGGCTCAGGAAGAACTCATTGTATTTAAACCTAAATAATAATGAAAAATAAATCAACAGAGGATCTAAAAAGAGATAAAAACAAAATATTTTAAAACATTTATTAAAGAATACCATGTTATCTTAAACAAACAAACAAAAAAAGGTATACTATGTCCTAGAATAAGAATTCTCAGTGTTATAGATACTTAAGTTCTCCCAAATTATCTATTTTTAAAAGTCCATTAAATGGCCCAACAATTTGACAATCTTTAGGACCCAGAAAACTTGAAAGATTTTGAAAACTAAAATATAGTACAGGTAGCAAATTTTGCCGCAGCATTAAGAAAAAAAATAGATTATTAGAAGAGAACAAACAAAAAAGTCTGTCATATACGCTTTTTAGTACAGCATAGTAGCTAATCTATACATTTAGCTCAATAAGAATTAAAAATTCTACAGCATTTTCTGAACTTCAGAAACAGATTTTAATGTTCTTGGGTAAAAAATACATTTGAAAAAATATTAGAGAATATACTAAAATTAGTAAAAGACCACTATCAACATATATTAAAACTGGAATATACAATTTAATCAAAATAATGCAGTATTGTCAAATAAATAGTTCAACCTAAAATAAGAGAATCTACAGATATATTCAAATTTATAAAATAAAAGTCTTATTGCTTATTAGTGGGAGAAAGATGCATTGTTTTATAAACAGAAAAGATGAAAAAATGCACCTGCATATAAATAACAAATTATTATATAGTAAAATATACCATGGAGGATGTATAAAAGCACCAAGGAAACTGAAAGAATATTGTAACACATATAGCAGAGGATAAGTTTTAATCTTGTAACAGGTTCTTTGAATCATTAAGAAAAATAAACCAAGGCAAAATAGCCAAAAACAGGAACAGCAAAGGCACAATAAAGAAAATACAGATGGTCTTTAAACATTTGGAAAGAATCTTAGTTTCATTCAAAAACAATATAAATGCTAACAAAAAGGCAATTAGAGAACCATTTTCCCACATACAAGACTGGCAGAGACAAGAGTTCATGATTCTTCTACTGTGAGGTTGCGTATACAGACACATTCTCAACCATTGTTGCTGAGGGCAATTTGGCAATGTTTAGCCAAATGCTTACACACTTTCAAACGGTCATTTCATTTAAAATATTTTATTTTACAGCTCTACCCACATATGTGTACAAAGAAATATATACACAGCTATTCATTATTTTATGTACATAGGGTATGTTTGTGTATATGAGGGTAAGTGGATATCCACCACAGACAGAGGTATTGTCTTCCTGCTAGGAAGTCATGAACTAATGGGGGATGTTGTCTTTTTATGAATTTTGGGGCCCCTGGGACAGGGAGAGTAAGGAAGGCTATGAGTGGAAAAGAACTGAGGAGAAATGGAGAAAAGTGAATTAGCCACTGTCCCTGAGAAGGAGACCTTTTGAGAATGTGTGGACAAGATATCCAAAGTTCAAACCCAAGAAAAACAAGAAACTTATATATGTATTCAATCATGCCTGCTTTCTGCACCATCTGGTTTTTAAAAATGCAAATAAGTTAAAAGTAACTTGTCTTTAGTTTTCAGTCCTTTCTGAAGAACAAGAATAATGTCTCATCAGAACATAAGGCAAATGTGTTTGCCATTCAACTTTCCCAACAAAATTTGTTCTTCTCCTAGTAAATTGATAGGCACTTATGAGATGTTGAACAATAAAGCAATACAAGAAATATAAATTATAATTATAAAGTAATTAAGTAAAAGGAAGGGGACAGATAGCTTTGAAATACGTAATATAAAGAAACTTTTTAAACTTAATTTTTATATGCAAAGTAATTTGAATTGCTAATTTCTCTTAGTGCTGATATTTTTCCTCTATAGCACTAAATCCAGAAGGGTCAATTTAAGCCTCTTTGTGTTCAGTCTCAAAGACATAGCATTACCATTCTTTAGATCATCTGAGTTAGGACCTTGATGTCATTATTCTCATTACTTCCATCCTCTTGTTTCAATATATTTTTAATTTATTATCCTTTAGATTTAATGGTGAAATTTAATTTTCAGTTCCTCTTTTTACTAATAGTCCTTCTTGACTTCAGGACATCTTTTTATCACAATTATTAAAATTGCTTCTTTGTACTGTTTACCTGGTATCATGTTTTCTTAACAGGAAAATATAAGAATCCTTATTTATATAAGATCAAACTTATGTAAATATAGATTTGAATATCTCAATTATTTTTACTCCAACACATACAACCACAATAAATATACATTCTTCCGCTAACCACTGAAGGAAGAAGAACCCTATACCACAGCACTTAATTTTCACTATTCTGGTGTGGCAAGGACTTTCCAGATATCATCCTTTATCTACTTTAAGCCAAACACAAATCTAAAATCCTTTTGTTCTCTACAGCATCCACCTTAAATAACTCATCTCACATATATTTTTTTTTTACTTATGCAAGTGTACTTTTTAAAAATTGAATGTCCATGTCTTCATCTTCACCTGTAACATAAGAGTCCTGTTTCATGAATCAATAAAATGTCATTCCCTCTCCAAAGCCTTTGAGAAAAACCACAAGTACATATAAAAACATTACAAATACCTGATTAATATTGTATTTGTCTCTATTGTTGTCATAACAAATTACCACACATTTAGAAGCTTAAAACAAGATCAACTTATTATCTCACAGTTCTGTAGCTCAGAAATCTGGGTTGACTCAGCCGACACCCAGTTCCAGGTTTCACAAAACAGAGATCAAGTTGTGAGCAAGGCTCTATTCCTTTGTGGTGTCTCTCAGTCTGCATCTGTTTCCAAGCTTGTTTTGATTGTTGGAAGAATTCAGTACCACTGGTTGTAGAACTGAGGTCCATGTTTCCTTTCCTTTCAGAGAGAGTTTTCAGTTTCTAGATGCCACCATGTTCCTCTTCTTGTGGGTACCTCATCTGCAAAGCCAGCAACTGTGACTGAGTCTTTCTTTTGCATTAAATCTCTCTGCTCTCCTCTTGTGCTTCATCTCTCCTCTCTTCCAAGCCTGAAGTAGTTCTTCACATTTAAGAGTGCATCTTATTAGATTAAGCCAACCCTAATAATACAAGATAATGTCTCTGCATCAAGGCTCATGAATGTAATCATATATTTAAATTCCATTTTGCTAAATAATGTAACATATTCACAGGTTCCATAGACATCTTGGGAGGCTATTATTTTGACTATAACAAATATATTTAAGGAAATAAATTGAAAAAATGTTCAAAACTAACATAATAATACATACGCATACACACACACATATATGTGTATATGTGTGTAACTATTTGTTAATTACTGTCTTTATTTTTTTGCTCCCACCAGATGTTTCTATATGTGTTATTCCAGCAAGCTGATTTTATTAAATCAGTTATGCTTTAATGAAAATTTTAAAGTATTCCAGTTGAAAATATTTATAATTTAAAACAATTCTGTTAATAGCACTTCACACCTGGTCCTCTATTTCATTTCTTCAAATCACATTTCTTTTTATGATTTTTCAGACTTTTGATCATCCATCATGCTCTCCCTTCCTCTAATAGTTTCTTTCCAATCCTTACCTGTTGTTTCCTGGCACCTGACTTCCAGTCTATAAATAAAAAATTTTCTGTTCCTTTTAGCTTCCCCAGTACTACTGAAGCTATGCATGGCTTCCCTAGCTTATTCAAAAAACTTTACTCTGCATTTTTAAACTTATAGTATCACAAATATTAACCAAATCACTAAAATACATACAAAATAATTTTCCCCATTCTTGGTATTTTCTACCATGCTTTAACCTTTCTATATATTCACAACCCAACCATTCTTGATTACTGAATTTGGACAGAAAAAAGAAACAAACAACAACAACAACAACAACAAAACACAGACGTGGGTAGCTCAGTCCCTATTTCATTTGCTCTTTCTGGAACCACTTTGCCTGCAGAGAGGTCCCTTTGCTGTTGGCCTACCATAAACTTGGCTCTGTCTCTGCAGTCCAGGCCTGAGGATTTTTAGATAGCCCTTAAATTAGTGAAAATGTCAGCCTGACTCTGAAATTCAGCAGTTGGAAAGCTACATTTCCCATGGATAGAATTATATTTCTATTACCTCTAATTAAGTTGATAATTGGCTTCCATTAACCATATTTTTTGTTCATTGTCAATTTAGCAATGAACCTGGGGAAGAAAGAATGGGTCTCTACCAACCCCTAAATGTACAAATGATCATTGTGGGGAAGAAACAGAACATATATCTTTTAGTACATTTTCTGTGGTCAGGCAATGAAATACGTATTGTATGAGAATTCGAATATTGAGTCCTAAAAACAACATTGGGGTTAATTATTATGTATGTTTTATGATGAGGATTCATATTATTTAGGTAATTTGCCAATGTCACATACATAAGAAAAACCAGGGATTAAATGGGAAGCCATCTCTGCTAATACAAAAAAAAAAAAAGAAAAAATACTTTGCTGTTTTATTGCATCTTCTGCAAGAATTTACACATATTTCTATTTTGACATTTTTACAGTGAGTAGGTACTATATTATTTATACAAACAAATATATATGCATTCAACAAATTCTCATTACTTAGTTGTTGTTTTCTCATAGACATTATCTTGCAAATTTCCTTTATATTTGTGTATTGATCAAATTTATTATAGTTGTAAACAGCAAAAATAAGCCTGGACATTTTATGTATAAAAATGTAACTTTTGGAGTAAAAATTGGTTAATTTTTAAATCTTCAGAAGGGCAGGTAGCAGAGAAGATTTTGGAACCTGAGCAACAACAATGTTCATGTCCCTGGCCCGTGTGGCTCTGTTGGTTGGGCATAGTCCTGTGCACCAAAGGTTTGCTGGTTCTATTCCCAGACAGGGCACAGGCTCACCCCGTGTAGGGGACCTGCAGGAGGCAGCCAATCGATGTTCTTCGTTCACATCGATGTTTCTCTCTCTCTCTCTAAAAATCAATTTTAAAATATTTTTAAAGGAAGAAAAAATGTTTATAGATCTCCTCTTAAGAGGGCTCTCAATAACAACATTCAGATTAAAGCACTCATAGACTTTTTTTATTTTAATTAATTTATTTTTGGTACAGATGTTTCTCCTTTTTCCCCCATTGACACTCTCTTCCCACCCCACCCCCACCAGCATTGTTGTCTGTGTCCATTGGTTAGGCTTACATGCATAAGTTCTTTTATTTAATCTCTTCCTTCTCCTCAACCCCCTCCTCTGAAGTTTCTCAGTCTGAACCTTACTTCTATGTCTCTGGGTCTATTTTGTTCATCACCTTATTTTGTTCATTATATTCCACAAATAAGTGAGATCATGTGGTACTTGTATTTCTCTGATTGGCTTATTTTGCTTAGCATAATACTCTCCAGGTCCCTCCATGTCGTCTCAAAGGATAAGAGATCTTTCTTACAGCTGCATAATATTCCATTGTGTAAATGTAACACAGCTTTTTTATCCACTCATCTATTGATGGACACTTGGGCTGTTTCCAGATCTTAACAATTGTAAGTAGTGCTGCTATGAACATAGGGGTACACATATTCTTTCTGATTGCTGTTTCAGGTTTCTTAAGATAGATTCCCAGAAGTGGAATCACTGGGTCAAATTGCAGTTCAATTTTTAATTTTTTGAGGAAACACTATATTGTTTTCCATAGTGACTGCACCAGACTGCATTCCCACCAGCAGTGTACTAGAGTCCACTTTTCTCCACACCCTCGCCAGCACTTGTTGTTTGATGATTTGTTGATGGCAGCCATTCTGGATCAATGGAACAGAACAGAGAACCCAGAAATTGACCCAAGACATTATGCTCAATTAATATTTGACAAAGATAGCAAGAGCATACAGTGGAGTAAAGACAGCCTCTTTAATAAATGGTGTTGGGAAAATTGGACAGCTACGTGCAAAAAATATGAAACTAGACCACCAACTTACACCATACACAGGAATAAACACAAAATGGATAAAAATCTTAAATGTAATTCATGAATCCATAAAATTCCTAGAAGAAAATGTAGGCAACAAAATTTCAGACATCTTACACAGCAGAATTTTCACTAATACAATGCCTAAGGCAAGAGAAACAAAGGAAAAGATTAATACATGGGACTACATCAAACTAAAAAGCTTCTGCACAGCAAAAGAAACAAGCATTGAAATGAAAAGGGAACCCACTATATGGGAGATCATAATTTCCAACGATACCTCAGATAAGGGGTTAATTTCCAAAATATATAGAGTACTCATACAACTCAACAAAAGGAAGACAAAGAATGCAATTGAAAAATGGGCAGAGGACCTAAATAGACACCTCTCCAAACAGCATTCATAGATTTTTGTTTCACTTTTTTGTGTTTTAAAATTCTGGGACAGAGCACATGATTGACCAAGCTTGAGTTACACATTTAGTTGCCCTTTGATGTATCAACCATGAGCATGAAAAATAAAATTATGTATGCAAACTTACCTAATGGAGGTCCACTAATATCTATGGAGGGCCAAATCCAGATAAAGAACACTTCACTACAAGCCAAATAATCACTTCAACAAATGCCTGGTACGACTAGGGTGGGTGTCCATGCACAAGCCAGTGGGCTGAGCTGGGCACTGCATGGGGACACTGGGACCCAGGCTCCAACACCTCCCCCTCTGCCCCCAGGCTCGGTTCTCACTTTCAAACAGTGGAAGGACAGAAGCTGGTGCCATGCTCTCAGATTCAGGCATCGTGCTGGATTTCGAAGTCTGAGAGTACTTTCACAAAGATCCCCAAACTTATTACAAACTCAAAAGTCAATCCCTGAAGAGCAGCAGTTCCAAGGGGCTTCCAATAAGCTCCTCCAGGATGACATCATGTGTCTTGCTAAACCAGTAATTCGTGCATTAGCAGATGCAGGAGCAGGAGCGCAGGGAGCAGCAGCAGAAGCTGCAGGCGCCTGGTCCATGCAACAGAGAGTGCCTGTGAGTCAGACACCAGCCAGAAATGTCAGTGCGCCCTCCATTATTCCCTCCACCACCCAGGTGTCAATGGAAGTCCTTAAGATGCAGACCCACCTTGAAAACACCACCAGGCACCACATACAACAAGCCAAAGACAGCTGATAAAGCAAGTACCTTTCTACCAGTGTAGCAAACATGCCAACCAAGTCCTGAGACTGCTATGTTCAAACAACCCTGGGGATCATGTTCAGGCCACCAGTGCCAGGGAGCAGTGCACCCAACAGCCTCATGACTATACTTACATTTAACTCCAACTATGAAAAAAAGGGATTATATATGTTCAAAGAACAAAACAGAGTGGAGAGCAAATGCCCAACAATGAACACGCACTCTGGAGTGTCATGCATATAGCTGGATCATGTTATCAATGACATCATTAGACTAGAATCAAGTTATTATGAAGAAATCCTGAGCTTGGTGGATTCTGCCTTGCAAATGACAAATATGTTACCTGTCTCCAGGACACTTGATCTTTATAGCAATCAAGGACTGCCACCCCCAGGCCTCACTAATAGCAACTCTTGTCCAACCAACATTCCCAACACAAAAAAGGAGCTCACAGGGTCTGAAGCAAGAACATTGGCTAAAGAGAGACCAAAAAAAAGGATAATCACAACTAGATTGAATGAAGAAGAGTTCACGTAACTAGGAACTCTGATTCCCAAGTCTAATGACCCAGACATACACTGGAACAAAGGAACCATTTTAGAGGCATCTGTGGACCATACCTGAAAGTTGCACGGAAATTAGTGACATGCAAAAGAACTTGAAAACTGATGGAGGAACCGGGCGCATGCCAACAGGCATCTGTTGCTCAGAATACAGGAATTTGAAATGCAAGCTGAAGTGCAGGGACTTTCCTTATTCCATCCACGGGACTCTACTCTCCAGATTTGGTGAATGGGATCATCAAGCAAGAAACCTGTCTTGAGAACTACAGCCAGGGCCTCCTTCAGCATCACGCAGACCTAACTTGTACAACAGCCCTCGATCTCACAGACAGCACAATCACTTTCAATAACAACCTCAGAATCGGGCCAAGAGCAGCCACACCTAGTGTCTCCATGAAAATGGGCTGTAACCTGGAAGACATCCTAATGGGTGATACTGTTTTTCCTGTTGGTCTAACTGATCCACTTCTTTTGTAATTGTCCTCTGGAGCTTCCAAAACGAGCAGCTGAAGGAGCAGCATGAGCATGGAAGAAACCAAGCATGTTTGTCAGCAAAGCCCCCCTGCTCTGTGTTCTCACAACTGCTTCTTTCTTTTTTTCTTTAATATAAAAGTTTATAACAACTTTATTCATAATCACCAAAAGCAGAAAATTTTCACATGTCCAGCAATTAGCGAATGGATAAAAAACAGTACATGGATGAATCTTAAATGCATTTTACTAAGTGAAAGAAGGCAGACCAAAAAGTCTATATATTGCATGATTCCATTCATATGACCTCTAGAAAAGGCAAAACCATGGGAATGGAGAACAAATCAGTGGTTTCCAGGGATTGCAAATGGGGTTTACAATAAAAAGAGCAGTTGAGAGAAATTAGTGATAAAACTGTCCTGTATGCTATTCGAGTGGAAGGATACATGACTTTATACTCGTCAAAACTCATATACTTCTATACTATCAAATGTATTTTCTGTATGTAAAAGAGGAATAGAAATGTCTACACTAGCCTATCAAGTGAGCAAAGATTTATAAAAAAAAAAAAAAGCTGTATTTTGATGAGTTTGTAGAGAACTATGCACATGTATACACCACTGATGGGAATTAATTTACACAACTGCATTGAGAACAATTCAACATACCTTTCAGGTGTTTCTCATCATTCAAACTCAGTAATTCCAATTCTAGAAATTTATTCTAAAGGAATAATTAGAGATGTACATAAAGATTAATGTACTATGAGCTTCATTACATTTAAATTTTAAAATGTTGTGATATCTAAAATACCCGGCAGCATAGGATCATCTGAATCAATTTTGTTAGATCTATATGAAATATTATGTAGCAATGTTGTGTTTACAAAAAATGCCAATGTATGGAAATATGCTTTTTTATTATCAAATGAAAATATTGGAGAACAACATATACAATATGATGTCAATTTTGTTTTTAAATTGTGTTACATTCTTTTTTTAAAAAGCCAAAGGAAACACACTCAAATATTATAAGTTATTGTTTTATAGGTTATAAGATTATTGGTCTTCTTTACTTTTAAATTTATATCTTTTACTTTATTTTTTACCTATGCTTTTCTGTTACTTTTATCAAGAATGAAAATATTTTATTGTGTAAAAGCAAGCCCAGCACAGCCCAGCCAAGCCCATAGTCTGTCAATTTGCTGTCTTCATGCAGAAGGCCTCATGGTTGTTCCCTGGATGCTTGTTTGTCCTCCTGCTCCTTCAGATACTGGACTCATTGCAGATGTACACCTGTGCTCTGGAGAGTCTCAAGAGAGTGATGCCTCCGTTTCTGAATCATGCTTTGTAAAGCTGAAATGGAGAGAGGCTCTAGTTACTCTCTGCTTCTTTTTTTGTCTTCTCTCAAGAAGTCTTTCACCAGCTCCTCCTTAATCACTGAGAGGACCCCCTCTCCTGTTGCACACTCAGTCACATGGAAGATCTGGTGGACTCTCTGAAAATGATTTTCAAAACTATCCTTCCAAATTCAGCCAAGACTTCACAATGGTTTGACAACCATGTGCAAGAAGTTCTCTTAATTCTCTAGTAACCTCACTGGAGCAGGAAGGGTTCATACCTCACCAGTGGCATGGCTTCTGATCACATCTGCTGTCACCTGGCATTTCTAAATCCAATAATATCTTTACTCCTAGCTGAATCACGTATCTTAGAATTAATTTTTAGTGCCAGCCATCCCAAGACAGGGAGCAGCAGCACAAAGTTCGTGCTACCAGGTAACAGCAGCAGGCCAAGGTGGTAGTGGACAGCTGGCAGAGACCAGCCAAAACTCCAGCCACAGTGCTGATGCCAGGAAAGGCAGAACTGCTTCTTTCTTGATTTGTAGATTTAATAATTGACCTGAAGGGGTTTACTTGATAATTTCCCTTTGTTTTTTTTAAATGTTTTTATTTTTTATAATTTTTTTTCCTTTATTGATTTTTTGAGAAAGAAGAAGTGAGAGAGAGAGAGATAGAAACATTGATGAGAGAGAACATCCACTGCAGATCGGGCCCACAACCTGGGCATGTGTCCTAACTGGGAATCGAACTGGTGACCTCTTGGTGCATGAGTCAATGCTCAACCACTGAACCACACCAGCTGGACATAATTTTGGTTTAATATTAAATTTTTTTTCATGCTTTATCAATAGCCAGGAGGTATTTTATTTTTAGAATTTTGTGAATCAGACTTGTATATTGTATTTTACAACTAAAAATGCCTCCAAATTATTTTACAATAAGTGTGCAGTATCTGTGAACTGAATTCACCCAGACATTAGCTTTCTGAGCAGGAGGAATTTGCATTAGAGAAATTTCTATTCATTCTTATCAAAGGGTAATATGGTTTGAGATTTTTATGCCTGTGACTTCCTTGGAATATAAACGTGAAGTTAAATTGGAAAAATCCAAATTGGTGGCAGAGTAGGTAGAAGCTACACTCACCTCCTCTCTGGACCATACTGGAATTACAACTAAATTATACAACAATCATCCTAAATAACCAACTGAAGAGTAGCTGAAGAAAAATATTATAATCAAAGATTTACAGAAGACACATTGAGACTGATAGGAAGGGTGGACATGTGAAAAGGGCTGGCCTAGCTCCTATGGGCAGCAGCTGAGATTCCAGAGGGATATCTCAGTGGTGGGGGACTCCCCCTGAGAAGTGTGGGGTCTCAACCCTAAGCCAGTCTTCCTAGCCCAGAGCAATAGAGCCACAGAGGGGCACCCACATAACATCTGGTTATGAAAAGCAGCTGAGTTTGGTCTGTCAGGGAGAGACAGGAGTCTGCTTGAGACACAGGTACCCTATTAAAGGGCCAACACACAAATTTTTGTTCACAGTTACTCACCCTGGGCTCCAGCAGAGGGATGAAGAAGTGGAATAGAATCACATGAGGAGAGTCTGGAGTTTGTGGTTCTGGGGGGACAGTTGAAGGGACAATGGCCAAGACCCCTGTGCTGAGTAGTTCTCCCATACTGCAGGTGCATCAACCCATGGGAAAAGCAATAGCTCCACCCTCTGGAGACATTCTCACCCCACCCTGTGGAGTTTATGTTTTGCTGAGGAGTCAGCTGCTTTAGACAGGGTGTAGAGGTCTGTCTGGACAGACTCAGGGCAAGTCAGTAACTGAGTTGTGTGGCTTTGGGATAGGGCCATTTCCTGATCTTTCCCATGAACCTGACTGACACTAACCCATCACTGGAAATCCAATAGAATCACCCTCTGGCTCTTCTAGCAGAGAGACCCCACCCACCCAACTCCTAGTGGGTCTGACTTGCCTAGGTAAGGGGAAAATACCAAACAGGCTGAATTGTGTGGCTCTGGGGCAGGGACCACACCCTCCACCTTTCCCAAAGCCTGACCAAGAACTCCTCCTCAAGGGACACCCACTAGATTCATCCTCCCTGCTCCCAGAAGATCCACCCTGTGGAGTTCCACCTCCTCCCAGAAGAATCTGGGACACAGTTTTGTAGCCCTAAAACAGGAGATATTTTCCCCATGCACGCCCAACAAGTACAGAGCTCTCCCTTCACATGGTTAAATCTTGGCCTATTTGGGCCTGATAAACCCTTCTGGACTCACCATGATGACTTCCTCAGATCCAGCCCCAACACAAAGGTATGTGAGCATCCAGTAGATGGCAGCTAGACTTGGTATACCTGGGAACAATTACTGAATGGCAACAGACCCAGAACTGACACAAAGTGTGAACCTATATCAATCTGGTGAACACTAATAACTGCTACCTGGTGACTCACTGTGAACCTACCTCATGCAACTTGAGTACCTCTAGAGAATCTTTCAGTGACTGAGCCTAACAGGCAACCAACAGGCAGAGGCAGACAGAGGTGGATCTTGAGTGACTTGGGAGTTTTGCTGACCCCCTCCTTGGTATGATGCCTGTAAAAACTGGCCTTGGTATACAGCTTGGTCCTTCCCATGCGTTTTCAGGCCCAGCAGAGCCAGCCACAAATTGTGGACTGCTGGTAGCTCCAAACCGATTGCCTAGGGCCAGTCACAGGCAGTGTCTGACACTGGCCTGCACTAGAGTCCCTTCCAAGACACTCAGAATCAACACTCCCAGTGGCAAGCTTCAGAAAACATCAGTGCAGGATCCAATAACTTTAGAAGTGACATATCCAAAGAGACATCTCAACTGGCACCAAAACCAGCTAAGAATTAAGCTTCATGTCCTCAGCACCAGCACAGCAGCTCACACACTATGGTTGGGGTTGAGCCTCACAGTTAGCCAGCCTAAGGTTAGTCCCATGCATGAACAGACCAATAGCAATCAGGATTCAATTACAACAGAAAGGTCCACATACCTCACATAAGGGACATTCCTGGAGCACCCAAGATACCTACTATATAAATCCAGCCCACAAAGATTAGAAGATATAGCAAAGCTACCTAATACATAGAAACAGGCACAAAGAGGCAGCCAAAATGGGGAAACAAGGACACAAGCCCCCCAAAAAAAATCTCCAGAAAAAAAAAGAGCTAAATGAAATGGAGGCAATGAGTTTATTAAATATTGAGTTCAAAGTATTGGTTATAATGATGCTCAATAGCATGAAAAAAAGACATAGAAACCATAAAAAAGGACCAGTCAGAAAGGAAGAATACAATGAAGAATATACTGGGAGGAATAAAGAGTAGATTGGATGAAACAGAGGATCATATCAGTGAATTAAAAGCACAAGTTAGAGAAAAACACCCAATCAGAGCAGGAAAAAAAAGAATTAAAAAAAAAAAAAAATGAGGCTAGTTTAAGGTAACTTTGGAAATATGAAATATAACCACATCCACATGATAGGGGTACCAGAAGGAGAAGAGAGAGATCAAAGAATCAAGAATTTATTTGAAGAAATAATAACAGAAAACTTCCCTAACCTGGCAAAGGAAGACACAAGTCCAAGAATTGCAGAGAGTTCCAAAAAAGATACGCCCAGAGGCCCACACCAAGACATATCCTAAGTAAAATGGCAAATATTTACCCTGGCCAGGTGGCTCTATTGGTTGGAGCATTGTCCCATACACCAGAAGTTTGTGGGTTTGATTCCAAGTCGGACTACATACCTAGACTGCAGGCATGATCCCCCAACAGGTATGTGCAAAGGCAACCTATTGATGTTTCTCTCTCTCCCTCTCTATCTAAAATCAATGTAAACATGTCTTCAGGTAAAGATTTTAAAATATCATAAATAAAATAAAATGACAAAACTTAAAGATAAAGAATCTTAAAAGCCTCAAGAGAAGACAGTTACCTATACAGGAGCTCCCATAAGACTGTCAGCTGAATTCTTGACAGAAACATTTCAGGCCAGAAGAGATTAGTATGAAATATTCAAAGTGATAAGAAGGAGAGACCAACAACCAAGACTACTTTACCAACAAGGCTATCATTTAAAATTGAAAGAGAAATAAAGAGCTTCCCAGAAAAGAAAAAGCTAAAGGAGTTTATTTCCACCAAAACAGTACTACAAGAAATGTTAAAGGGTCTTTTTGAAGAAGAAGCAAAAAGAAAGAGAAATATAGTTAAAGGAATAAAATGACAATAAATATGTACTTATCAATAATGACTGTACATGTAAATAGCTTAAATGCTCCTATCAAAAGACATAGGGTTGCAGAATGAATAAAGAAACAAGACCCATATATATGCTCTCTACAAGAGACCCACCTCAAAACAAATGGTACACATAAAGTAAAGGGATGGAAAAATATATTCCATGAAAATTAAAAGGAATAAAAAGCTGAGGAACAATACTTATATCTGAAAATATAGATTTTAAAACAACAACTATAGTAAGAGACAAAACAAGACACTACATAATGATTAAGGGAACAATCCAACAAGAGAATATAACCCTTTTAAACATTTATGCACATGACATAGGAGCACCTAAATATGTAAAGCAAATCTTGAAAAACATAAAGGGAGAGATTGAGAGTAGTACAGTTTTAGTGGGGGGATTTTAACAAAGTCTTGAAATCAATGAATAGAACTTCCAGACAAAAAATCAACAAGGAAACAGTGGCCTTAAATGGCCCACTAGATCAGATTGATTTAATAGATATTGTCCAAGCATTTCACCCCAAAGCAACAAAATATACATTCCTTTCAAGTGCACATGGAACATTTTTTAGGATAGACCACATGTTAGGAAACAAAAAAAGTCTCAATAAATTTAAGAAGATTCAAATCATATCAAGCATCTTCTCTGACCATAATGAAACTAGAAATCAATAACATTTTTTTTTTATTATTAATTTACTTATGTTACAGATGATTCTCCTTTTTTCCCCCATTGACACCCCCCTCCCTCTCCCTCCCTGTCCCGTCCCCGTTTTGTTGTCCATGTCCATTGGTTATGAGTACATGCGTACAAGTTCTGTGTTCATCGCTCCCCTCCCCCGCCCCCTCTTCTGGCAGATGTCAGCCTGTACCCCACTTCCACGTCCCCGGGACTATCCTGCTCCTCACACTGTTATGTTCATTATACTCTAGCAATAAGTGAGATCATATGATGTTTGTCTTTCTCTGCTTGGCTTGTTTCACTTAGGATAATAGTTTCCAGGTCCTCCCATGTCGACGCAAAGGATAAGAGATCGTTCTTTCTTAAAGCTGCATAGTACTCCATTGTGTATATGTACCACAGCTTTTTTATCCATTCGTCTACTGATGGACATTTGGGCTGTTTCCAGATCTTAGCTATTGTAAATAGCGCTGCTATGAACATGGGGGTACATGTATTCTTTCTGATTGGTGTTTCAGGCTTCTTCGGGTATATTCCTAGGAGTGGGATCACTGGGTCAAATGGTAATTCAATTTTTAATTTTTTGAGGTAACACCATAGTGTTTTCCATAGTGGCTGCACCAGTCTGCACTCCCACCAGCAGTGTACTAGAGTCCCCTTTTCTCCACACCCTCGCCAACACTTGTTGTTTGATGCTTTGTTGATGGCGGCTATTCTGACAGGTGTGAGGTGATGCCTCATTGTTGTTTTAATTTGCATCTTTCTGATGATTAGTGAAGTTGAGCATTTCTTCATATGTCTCTTGGCAGTTTGTATGCCCTGTTTGGAGAGGTATCTATTTAGTTCCTCTGCCCATTTTTTAATTGGGTTCTTTGTCTTCCTTTTGTTAAGATGTATGAGCACTCTATATATTTTGGAAATTAGTCCCTTATCTGATATATCATAGGCAATTATGCTCTCCCATACAGTAGGTTGCCTTTCCACTTTGATGGTTGTTTCTTTTGCTGTGCAGAAGCTTTTGAGTTTGATGTAGTCCCATGTGTTCATTTTTTCCTTTGTTTCTGTTGCCTTAGGTGATATACCAGTGAAAATTTTGCTGCGTATGATGTCTGAAATTTTGTTGCCTACATTTTCTTCTAGGATTCTTATGGAGTCATGAGTCACATTTAAGTCTTTTATCCATTTTGAGTTTATTCTTGTGTATGGTGTAAGTTGATGATCTAGTTTCATTTTTTTGCATGTAGCTGTCCAATTTTCCCAACACCATTTATTGAAGAGGCTGTCTTTGCTCCATTGTATGCTCTTACCACCTTTGTCAAATATTAATTGAGCATAATGTCTTGGGTCAATTTCCGGATTCTCTGTTCTGTTCCACTGGTCTATGTGCCTGTTCTTGTGCCAGTACCAGGCTGTTTTGATTACAGTAGCTTTGTAGTATAACCTGATGTCCAGTATTGTGATCCCTCCTACTTTGTCCTTCTTTTTCAAGATTGCTGTAGCTATTCGGGGTCTTTTTTGGTTCCATATGAACTTCTGAAGTATTTGTTCTAGTTGTGTGAAATATGTCGTTGGTATTTTGATGGGGATTGCATTAAATCTGTAGATTGCTTTGGGTAGTATGGACATTTTAATGATGTTAATTCTTCCAATCCATGAACAAGGTATGTGCTTCCACTTTTTTATATCTTCCTGTATTTCTTTTTTCAATGTCTTGTAGTTTTCTGCAAATAGGTCCTTTACTTCTTTGGTTAAGTTTATTCCTAGGTATCTTAATTTCTTTGCCGCGATGGTAAATGGGATTTTTTTTTAGTTTCTCTTTCTGTGAGTTCATCATTGGTGTATAAGAATGCCGTCGATTTCTTGACGTTAATTTTGTATCCTGCTACTTTGCCAAATTCATTTATTAAGTCTAGTAGATTTTTGATGGAGTCTTTAGGGTTTTCTATGTATAATATCATGTCATCTGCGAATAATGACAGTTTCACTTCCTCCTTTCCAATTTGGATTCCTTTTATTTTTTTCTTCACGTCTGATTGCTGTGGCTAAGACTTCCAGTACTATGTTAAATAAGAGTGGTGAAAGTGGGCATCCTTGTCTTGTTCCTGTTCTTAAGGGAAATGCTTTTAGTTTTTGTCCATTGAGTATGATGTTGGCTGTAGGTCTTTCATATATGGCCTTTATAATGTTGAGATATGATCCCTCTATTCCCAAATTGCTGAGCGTTTTTATCAGAAATGGGTGCTGGATTTTGTCAAATGCTTTTTCAGCATCTATTGATATGATCATATGGTTTTTATCTTTCATTTTGCTTATGTGATGTATCACATTTATTGATTTGCGTATGTTGTACCAGCCTTGCATCCCTGGGATGAATCCCACTTGGTCATGGTGAATAATTTTCTTGATGTATTGCTGGATCCTATTTGCTAGTATTTTGTTCAGGATTTTGGCATCTATGTTCATCAGGGATATTGGCCTGTAGTTTTCTTTCTTTGTAGTGTCTTTTTCTGGTTTTGGGATGAGAATTATGCTGGCCTCATAAAACGAGTTTGGAAGTCTTCCTTCTTCTTGAATTTTTTGGAATAGTTTGAGGAGAATGGGTGTTAGTTCTTCTTTGAATGTTCGGTAAAACTCCCCTGTGAAGCCGTCAGGGCCTGGGCTTTTGTTTGCTGGGAGAGTCTTGATTACATCTTCAATTTCCTTCGTTGTTATTGGCCTGTTCAAGTTTTCTATCTCTTTCCGATTCAGTTTTGGGAGACTGTGTGTTTCTAGAAATGTGTCCATTTCTATTAGATTGTCGAATTTGTTGCCATACAAATGTTCATAGTATTTGCTAATGATCCTTTGTATTTCTGTGGTGTCAGTTGTTACTTCTCCCCTTTCATTTCTGATTTTGTGTATTTGGGTTCTCTCTCTTTGTTTCTTGGTGAGTCTAGCTAAGGGTCCATCAATCTTGTTTATCTTTTCAAAAAACCAGCTCTTTGTTTTATTGATCCTTTGAATTGTTTTTTTGGTCTCCATGTCGTTTATTTCTGCTCTGATCTTTATTATTTCCTTCCTTCTACTTGCTCTAGGGTTTTCTTTTTGTTTGCTTTCCAGTTCTTTAAGTTGTGAGGTTAGGTAGTCAATTAGAAATTTTTCTTCTTTCTTAAGGTGGGCCTGTAGTGCTATGAACTTCCCTCTCAGAACTGCTTTCGCAGTATCCCATAGGTTTTGTGTTGTTGTGTGTTCATTTTCATTGGTTTCCAGAAATTTTTTAAATTCTTCCTTGATCTCCATGGTAACCCATTCATTGTTCAGTAACATGCTATTTAGCCTCCATGTGTTCATATGTTTTTGCATGTTCTTGTTGCAATTGATTTCTAGTTTCATGCCATTGTGGTCTGAGACGATGCTTGATATGATTTCAATCTTCTTGAACTTGTAGAGACTTAGTTTGTGCCCTAACATATGGTCTATCTTTGAGAATGTCCCATGTGCATTTGAGAAGAATGTGAATTCTGCAGTTTTGGGGTGTAATTCTCTGTATATATCTATTAAATCCATTTGATCTAGTGCTTCATTTAGAGTCTCTGTTTCCTTGTTGATTTTTTGTCTAGATGATCTATCCAGTGATGTCAGTGGGGTGTTGAAGTCTCCTGCTATGATTGTATTGTGGTCAATTTCTCCTTTGAAGTCCTCCAGAAGATTTTTAATATATTTTGGTGCTCCTATATTGGGTGCATATATGTTTACCAAGGTTATATCTTCCTGTTGGATAGACCCTTTCAATATTATGTAGTGGCCTTCTTTGTCTCTAGTTATGGTCTTCAATTTGAAATCTAATTTATCAGATATGAATATTGCTACCCCAGCTTTTTTTCCTTTCTGTTTGCTTGGAAGATTTTTTTCCATCCCTTTACTTTCAACCTATGTGCGTCTTTTGTTGTGAGGTGGGTCTCTTGTAAGCAACATATGTGTGAATCATGCTTTCTTATCCAGTCAGCTACTCTGTGTCTTTTTATTGGAGCATTCAGTCCATTTACATTTAAGGTGATTATTGATATGTACTTATTTATTGCCATTTTTGTACAGTGTCGTTCTAATTATCTTTCTATTTCTTCTAATAATTATAGCAGTCCTTTTAACATGTCTTGCAGTGCTGGTTTGGTGCTAATATATTCCCTTAGCCTTTTTTTGTCTGGGAAGCTCTTTATTTGACCTTCTATTTTGAATGATAGCCTTGCTGGATAGAGTAGTCTTGGATTCAGATCCTTGTTTTTCATGACCTTGATTACTTCATGCCATTCCCTTCTGGCCTGTAGTGTTTCTGTTGAGAAGTCAGATGATAGCCTAATGGGGTTTCCTTTGTAGGTAACCTGTTGCTTATCTCTTGCTGCCTTTAGGATTCTCTCTTTGTCTTTGATTTTTGGCATTTTAATTATTATGTGTCTTGGTGTGGGCCTGTTTGGATTCTTCTTACTTGGGGCTCTCTGTGCTTCTTGAACTTGAATGCTTTCTTCCTTCACCAGGTTAGGAAAGTTTTCTGTCACTATTTCTTCAAATATATTCTCTAACCCTTTCTCATTTTCTTCTTCTTCAGGGACTCCAATAATGCGAATGTTATTACGTTTCCAGTTGTCCCACAGTTCTCTTAAGCTATCTTCCTGTTTTTTCATTGTTTTTTCCTTTTGGTTTTCTGATTGATTGATTTTTTCTACTCTGTCTTCTAATTCACTGATCCGGTCCTCTGCTTCCTCTACTCTGCTGGTCAATCCTTCCAATGTGTTCTTTATTTCTGCTATGTCATTCTTTATTTCCACTTGGTTGGTTTTCAGTGTTTCTATATCTTTACTCATGGTGTTGATGTCCTTACTCATGCTGTTTAGTTTCCTCAAGATCATGGCTCGGAACTCTCCCTCTGATAATTTGCTTAGCTGCACTTCATTTATCTCATCTTCGGTGGAGTTCTCTTGTTCTTTCATTTGGGATCTGTTTCTTTGTTTCACCATTTTTGCTATCACAGTGGGTTTTGGAGCCTGCCAAATTTTCCCTGTGGGTGTTGGTGTTCTGCTATTTGTGGCTCCCTCTACTGGGTTTGGATGAGCGTGGAGGGCCCTCCTTCAACACCACTATCAAGTCTCACTTTCCTGGGTAGATATGCAAGCTCAGGAAAGGTTTAGTTATGCTCTAGCTTTTTGCCTGGAGGCTATTAGCCTCAGTTACTTGAAAAGCCTTAGGATCTCAGTTGAATGAGGACCTCCCTCAGATGTTTACAGTGTAAGAGGATTTCCGAGGGTGGGGCCAATGCTGGTTGTTAATGAGCCTCAATTTGCATTTCTTTACCTCTTTACCTCACCTGGGTATCTCTGAGGGAGGGGCTTCCACAGCTCCGGGAAGGAGCAAACTTAGCTGCAGGTCTGTGCAATCGGGAAGGAGGGGCTGGCCACCACTGTCCTTTGTGGCCACAGCTCAGCACAAACTCTGAGCGCCCTCCAAATCCCAGGTGTCCCCTCAGAGTTCCAGTCCAGTCCGCCCTCCCTCTGTCTGAGCCCCAGGTGAGAGGCTGTGGTTATTTAGCGGTCTGTCCCGGCTCTCTGCGCTGTGGAGCAGCTGGGGCTCTTAACCCCGAGGGCGGGCACCGCCACCGCCGCTCCCAGCTAAGGTCGCCGCGCCGGGGCCGCTGCTCCTAGCCAGGGCTGCCGCTCCTAGCCGGGGCTGCCGCTCCCCACCGAGGGCGCAGCTCCCAGCAGGGGGCGACGCTCCCAGCCGAGGGCGCAGCTCCCAGCCGGGGCCGCAGTTCCCCGCCGAGGGCGCAGCCCCAGTCAGGGCCGCAGTTCCCCACCGAGGGCACAGCTCCCAGCCGGGGCCGCAGTTCCCCGCCGAGGGCGCAGCCCCAGTCAGGGCCACAGTTCCCCACCGAGGGCGCAGCTCCCAGCCGGGGCCGCAGTTCCCCGCCGAGGGCGCAGCCCCAGTCGGGGCCGCAGTTCCCCACCGAGGGCGCAGCTGCCAGCCGGGGCCGCAGCTCCCCACCGAGGGCGCAGCCCCAGTCGGGGCCGCAGTTCCCCACCAAGGGCGCAGCTCCCAGCTGGGGCCGCAGTTCCCCACCGAGGGCGCAGCCCCAGTCGGGGCCGCAGTTCCCCACCGAGGGCGCAGCTGCCAGCCGGGGCCGCAGCTCCCAGCCGAGGGCGCAGCTCACAGCCGGTGGCGACGCCCACAGCCGAGGGCGCAGCTCACAGCCGGGGCCGCAGCTCACAGCCGAGGTCGCTGCTGTCCGTGGGCTCCCAGCCCGCCACCCTCACGCGTCTCCGCAGATCCTACCAGGCTCATTCAGTGTCCCTGGTTGTGTGGTCCTCTCCCACTGCTTTTCTGTTGCTTTTTCCTGATGATTTGTCTTTATTTTAGTTGTAATTCCCGTTTGATCCTGGGAGATCGTCTGTGTAGCTTCCATTCACTCCACCGCCATTTTCCCAACCCGAAATCAATAACATTAAAAAAAAAAAAAAAAAACCTCACATACATGTAGGGTAAATAACATGTTACTGAACAATGAATGGGTTAACAATAAGATCAAAGAGGAAATCAAAAGATACTTTTAAACAAAAGAAAATGAGAACACAACAACCCAAATGTATGAAACACAGCAAAAGCTGTCCTAAGAGGGATTTCCATAGTATTGCATGGCATATCTCAAGAAACAAGGAAATTCTCAAATAAACCATCTAACTTTGCACTTTAGAAAACATGAAAAAGAACAACAAAGCTCAAAGTGAGTGGAAGAAAAGAAATAATAAAGATCAAAGCAGAACTAAACAAAATGGAGTCTAAAAAAACTACAAAAATATCTATGAAACCAAAAGCTGGTTCTTTGAAAAGATAAACAATATTGACAAAACTTTAGATAAACTAATCAAAATAAAAAAAGAGAGAGTATCCAAATAAATAACATCAGAAATTGAAGAGAAGTAACAACTGACACAAAACAATACATAGAATCATAAGAAAACATTACAAACAACTATATGCCAACAAATTGCACAATCTGAAATAAATAAATAAATTCCTAGAAACACATTATCTTCTAAAACTGAACCATGAAGAATCAGAGAATCTAGATAAACAGATCACAACTAGTGAAATTGGAGCAGTAATCAAAAAAATTTTAATGAACAAAATTCCTGGACTGGGTATCTTTACAGGTGAATTTTATTAAACATTCAAAGAAGAACTCCTATCCTTCTCAAACTATTTCAAAAAATTCAAGAGAAAGAAAGACTCACAAGCTCATATTATAAGGCCAGCATTATCCTAATTCAATAATCAGATAACAATACTACAAAGAAAAAAATTATAGGCCAATATCTCTAATAAACATAGATGTTAAAATACTAAACAAAATATTACCAAACCATATGCAGCAATACATTAAAAAAATTATACACCATGATCAACTAGAATTTATTTCAGGAATGCAAGTTAGTACAATATCCATAAGTCAATAAACATGATACACCACACAAACAAAATAAAGGGTAAAACCTCATGATCATATCAATAGAAAGAGCCTTTGATAAAAGTCAGCACCCATTTATGATAAAAACTCTCAGCAAAATGGGAATGGAGAAAACATACTTAATATAATAAACACCATAAATAACAAACACACAGCCAACACCATATTCAATGGACAGAAACTACAAATGTTTCCCTTAAGATCAGGAACACGACAGGGATGTCTGCTTTCACCACTCTGATTCAACATAGTACTGGAAGTTCTAGCCACAGCAATTAGACAAGAAGAAGAAATAAAAAGGCATCCAAATTGGAGAAGAGAAAATAAAACTGACATTATTTGCAGAGGACATGATACTGCATATAAAGAACCCTTTATATTCTACCAAAAGACTACTCAAACTGATAAATGAATTCAGTAAAGTAGCAGGATACAAAATAAGTATCCAGAAATCAGTTGCATTTTTATATACCAATAATGAACTATCAGAAATAAAATCTAAAAAAAAAAAATCCATACACAATTTCTTCAAAAAACTAAAATAAATAAAAATAAATTTAACAAAAGATGTAAAAGACCTGGGAAATAAAACTCTTGTTATTCGCAGATGACATGATTTTGTACATAGAAAATCCTGAAGACTCCACCAAAAAACTACTATAACTAATAAATGAATATGGCACAGTAGTAGGATAAAAATTAATATTCAGAAATTGGTAGCATATACATCAATGATGAACTATCAGAAACAGAAGTTAAGAACATTCCCATTTGCTATTGCAACAACAACAATAATTAGGTATCTGGGAATAAATTTAATAAAGGAAGTAAAAGACCTGTATTTGGAACACTATGTAACAATGAAGAAAGAAATTGAGGGAGATACAAATAAGTGGAAGCATATACCATGTTCATATTTACACAGCGAAATACCATGTGGCCATAAAATAGAAAGAAATCTTACCTTTTGCAACAGCATAGGTGGACCTGGAGATTATTATGCTAAGTGAAATAAGCCATTCAGAGAAAGAAATATACCATATAGTCTCACTTATATGTGGAATCCAATGAACAAAATAAACTGATGAACAAAATAGAAACAGAGACATGGGTTCATAGTATAGACTGACAGCTCTCAGAGGTGAGAGGGGAGAGGTGACTGGATGAAAGAAAGTGAAAGCATCAGCGAAGGGACAAATATGCATAACCCACAGACACAGACAGCAGTGTGGTGATGGCCAGAGGGAAGGGGTGGCAGGGACTGGGTGGAGGAGGGTGAAGAGTGGAGAGATATGAGGACATCTGTAATATCATAAACAATAAAAATAAAGTAAAACAAAAAAGGATTTAAAAGACCTATCCTTGGAAAATTAAAAGACACTGAAGAAAGAAAATGAAGAAGGTAAAAATAAGTGTAAGCATATACTGTGTTCATGGATAGGAAGAATTAACGTCATTTAAATGTCCATACACTCAAAGCAATCTATAGATTCAGTGCAATTCCTACCAAGGAAAAAAAGGTTTATTTCACAGAACTAAAAGAAATATTCCAAAAAATTTTGGACCCCAAATAGCCACAGCAATTGTGAGAAAGAACAAATTTGGAGGAATCATGCTACCTGATACTAAAAGGCCATAGTAATCAAAACAGTATGGTACCTGCATAAAAACATACATATAGATCAATGGAACAGAATGGAGAGCCCAGAAATAAACCCATGACTTTATAGTTAATTAATATTTGATAAAGGAGGCAAATGCATACAATAGGAGTAAATAGAGTTTATTTTAAAAATAGTGTTGGGAAAATTGGACAAACACATGAAAAAATTTGAAAATGGACCACCTTCTTACACCGTACACAAGAATACATTTAAAATGGATTACAGACATAAATGTTAGACTCAAAACCATAAAAATCCTAGAAGAAAACATAGGCAGTAAAATCTCAGACATTTCTGGTAACAGTATATTTTCTGAAATATCTCCTAGGGCAAGTAAAACAAAAGGAAAAATAAACAAGTGGGACTATATCAAACTAAAAAATTTTGCATTGCGAAGGTCATCATAAACAAAATGAAAAGGCAACCCACTGAATGGGAGAAAATATTGGCCGATATATCTGAGAAGGGGGTTAATATCCAAAATTTGTAAGGTACATATAAAACTTAACACCAAAAATCAAACAATCCAATTAAAAAATGTGCAAAGGACATGAATAGACACTTTCTAAAGAGGACATACTGATGGCCAATAGACATATGAAAAGATGCTCAATGTCACTGATCATCTGAGAAATGCAAATAAAAACCACCATGAGATATCGCCTCATACCTATCAGAATGGCTATCATCAGTAAACCAACAAAGAACAAATGTGGTGAAGATGTTGAGAAAAGGGAAGCCTGGTGTAGTGTTGGTGGTTGCAGATTAGTACCACCACTTCTGAAAACAGTATGGAGTAACCTCAAAAAATTATAAATGGAACTGCCTTATCACCCAGCAATTCCACTTCTGGGAATTTATCCAAAGAAACCCAAAACACTAATTTGAAAGAATAATGCACCCCTACATTCATAGCAGTGTTATTTACAATAGCCAAAATTTGGAACTGGCCCAAGTGCCCATCAGTAGATGAGTGGATAAAAATGCTGTGGTACATATAGTTGATCAAATACTACTCAGCTGTAAAAAAAAAAAAAAAAAAGAAGAAAGAAAAAAGAAGCGAAAATCTTACCGTTTGTGACAGTATGGATGGACCTGCAGAGCATTATGCTTAGTGAAATAAGCCAGTCAGAGAAAGACATGTGATTTCAGTCATATATGGAATCTATTGAACAAAACAAACAAAATAGAAACAGACTCATAGATAGAGAACAGACTGACAGCTGTCAAAAGGCATAGGGTTTATTTATGAGGCTGGGTAAAAAAGTGAAGGGATTAAGCAAAAATAAAAACCAAAACACAGACAACAGTATGGGGAAAGGGGGTGGGGGAAGTAGAAGAGGGTAAAGCAGGGATAAATGGTGATGGAAGGAGACTTGATCTGGGGTGGTGAACACACAATACAATATACAGATGATGTATTATATAACTGTACACCTAAAACCTATATAATTTTATTACCCAACATCACCCCAATAAATTCAATGAAAAAGATAATAAAAATTTAGTCAGAAGAGTTTAAAGCAACCAAAAAAAAAAAAAAGAATAAAAACAGAGAGAGAGAAGAAATCCACACTATTTTCTATTTTGTAAATGTGTTCATTGATACTGCCTTAAAGATAAAATATTGTTGTAGCATCAGTTAGTTTCATACTGCAAACTACTTATAGAAATGCTATATTTTATAAAAGAAAAAAAATCCAACCATTTTCATGAGGATTGTCTGGTTAGAAAATTTAACTGACATCTTACGTACGTGCAACTGAAATTGAAGGGAGACAGATCAGTGCTCTGAAACTTGGGGTCTCGCTGTTCACAATGTGCTGTTATAATGTTCCTCATCAACTAGTATGACTCATTTTTTCATAAGATATATTTTATTTCAGAATGAAAATTAATGTCCTCTTGAAAGGGGCGGGAGAGAATAATAGAATAGAGAACTAATCATAGTGGGGCACCAGCCATAGTTAGAAAAATGTTAATTATCTTTTACAATGTTTGTCGTGATTGCTTTGTTCTGATTAAAGAAAAGCCCACTCTGACCTGGCTGGGAGATGTGAGCCTCAGGAGTTTAGTTCGGGAATGCTGTCCGTTCTCCTAATCTGAGGACCAGGGGGACAACCTGACATATGGAAAGATTAACAACCTGATTGTCACAACACAGGAGCCATGATGGTGACTCACTGGTGACCAGCCCTGCAACCCCCAATCCACATTCCTCCCCCTTTGCCCCAAACCTTTTACAATTTCCTATCTAAATTCCTCCCCCCCTTGTCTGTAACCATTTTACCCATTTCTTTTTTCCCCCTTTTTGCCGAACTGCCTTTTCTCACATAGTTACTGTTCCTCTACCCTTTAAAAGCAGCTGGCAAGTGAGGGGGTCAGAGCAGATTTTACGGGATGACCCACTGCTCTCCCACACTGCCGGCAATATTGGAATAAAGGCTCATATACGATTCAAACTTGTCTGTGCTTAATTGGCTCAAGTAGTGACAGGCGGCCTAGACCCCTCCGTTGTCCAGTTTCACTCTCAAAATATTGAGGACTGAAAGTTTTATGTTTCTTTCCTTCAATTTTGTTTTTGAAAAGAAAACCAAACTGAGCACAATTCTAATGAGCTTTACTCTTTTTATTAATTTTTTATTATATTTTATTTTTAATTGAATTTATTGGGGTTTACATTGGCATTATTTTTATTTTTTAATTATGTTTTAATATTCATTTGATTTGTACAGATTTTTTATCATCATTCTTTTCAATATTTTTATATTAATGTGTAAGAATATGCATCTTAAAATGGCAAGTTTTCAATAGTTTTACAACTCAAACAAGAAATGCCTCGCCCAACCTGCATTGTGAAAATACCTACATAAATTATGAGGCAGTTTTTACTTCAGATGTATAGAGCTTTTAAAAATTTAATCTTCACTTAAATATTTATTTACATAAGAAATAGTGCTATTTGGAAAATAAATTTAACCTACACTGGAAAGTATGCAGTGTTACAAGTTCATAAATGGAGAGTAAAATACCTAGATTTATGGAATAAAATCAGATTGTCTACTTATGCCTTTAGAGAGGTCTATTTTCTACATTTTGTTTTCCTGTTAAATATTTATTGTGGCTTCAATGTTATACTAAAATGGCACTATAACTTATGAAAAACTCGTTATCAAAGACAGTAGACTTGACAAACCAAAGAAATCTAACTATCTACTTCAAATTTTCTGTATTTTGTGGTCCAAAGTCATGGATTGGATGATCTGATAACATGTACTCCTTAAAGTACTCAATAAAGGAGAGGACAGCAACGGTATCAGTAGAAGAAATATATGATGATGCTTACAATTTTTATTTCTCATCATATTAAAGTCCATTCCTTTTATCTTCTGTACCAATGTACAACATCCTGTATTGACCATGAGGCTACAGTAAATGACATTATGTAAAGGATTGACAAATGCATTTATACATTGTTTATATGCTTTCCTTGAAGCATATTTCACATTCTTTATACTTTACCATCTTTTTTTTCATCCTGCTGACAATTCACTAATGGGAAATGAAGTATGACTATCTGGAATTATCCATCTTCTTTTAAGTCTTTTTTTGAAAATATAGGCAAAATGTAAAAGCCATACAAAAATTTCTGAAAAACCAAAAACATGTTTCCGCCTGGCACAGATTGTCTTAATTACTACTATTGTCTTTCTGTACCCAGACCTTTTACAGTAGAAAATGCCTGTGAATTTGGTTGTCCTCATAGACCCTTTACTTTCGTTATGTATTTTATTTGACAAACATCTATTTAACATTAATTCTATGCCAGATGCTATTCTAAGTGTTTCTTAAATGTGAGATAGTCTTATTGTACCTATTCTATAGGTGAGAAAACAAATACACAAAGAGCTTAAGTAGTTGCCCAAGTGTCAAAAAGAGGCACAGTCATTTATATGGATGTATAAGATGCAAGTTAATCTATGCCTAGAGACTTTAAAAAGCTAAATGGAGTAAGAGTTACACATTTTTGTCTATTCATGACCTTTTTGTCTATGTTTATCTCTTTTTAGGCAAACTATTTGCTAACTTACATAATATTTACAACTTTATAGTGAATTGTTATCCTTAATGAGATATTCCAGCAAATATAAATTGATATATTATGGTATTAAAACACTACAAAATTTTTATTATAACAAATTGTACAAAATACTGATTCATTTTTATGGTAATAAATATAATTTCCCACTTCTTATAATAGAAGAAATTACTGCAATTAACACATGTCATTGTTACATGCAATTAACACATGAAAAAAATAAATGTTACTATCTTATATACATCTTTCATTGACCTTAAACTCACTGTTACGTTTTCTTGCTTTTAAGTGTCTGTTTGTGGTGGGTTTTTTTGTAGGTAGCTACATGCCTGGACAAAGTTTCACTCTTTTCTTTTTGCTTTTTCTTCTAAAAGAGCTCACCAATGTTTATTTCCAAATTCACTTATGTTTAAGAACAAAAAAATGTAATGTATTTAAAATGTTCCCTAGCCCGGCCAGTGTGGCTCAGTGGTTGAGCGTCGACCCATGCACCAGGAGGTCCCGGTTTGATTGCAGGTCAGGGCACATGTTCAGGTTGTGGGCCCAATCCCCAGTGGGGGGCATGTAGGAGGCGGCCAATCAATGTTCTCTCTCATCCATGTTTCTATCTCTCTCTGCGTCTCCCTTCCTCTCTCTCTAAAAATCAATAAAGAAAAAATATTTTTAAAAAAATACTCTCTATTCATTTGTATTACTAAGAAACTGCATTTATATTTCTCAAGAACACCATAAACATTCTAAACTTTCCAGTTTATTCATAATATCTGTCCATTGTCAAATGAAAAGGTGACGATGTGCCTTTAATATCTGAAGGCTTTACACTATTCAACTTAAACAAGTTCTTTATTATATTTTATTCTTTTATTTTTCAATTTTAGTTGACAATATTAGATTAGTTTCAGGTATACAGTATAGTGGTTAGACATTAATACAACTTACTAAGTGATCACCCCAATAAGTCTAGAATACACCTGGCACTACACATAGTATTACAATATTATTTACTATATTCCCTGTGCTGTACTTTATACCTCTGTAACTATTTTGTAACTGCTGATTCGTAGTTCTAAATCTCTTCACTTTTTTTACCCAGGTCCCCAAGCTCACTCTCATCTAAACAAGTTCTTTTTAAACAAAATAAAATAAAGCTTTGGCCATCCTTTGGAATGGATAAGGGTATTATGTTATATAAAATCAGCAAATTTCTGTGTGCTATAGTTAGAATTGATACCATTGTATTAGCTAGTTATTAATAACAGGAAAGCAACAAAAAGAAGGCCAGACATTATAACCATGACCATTTGGGGCAGCCTCACTAGGAAGCTGCAATTTCACACTCCCCAGGCAACTACCTGTCCATTCCTTGCAAATCACTGGGATAAGGGACTGGACAAAGGGGAGATGGGCGCACGGGCAATAAAGTCAGAGTGACAGGGAGCGTACGTGTCGGTCTAACCTGGAACAGAAATCATTGGCCAGAGGGGGTGGGGTCACTGCAAACCCGTGAAAATTTGGGGTACATAATTCAAAGATAAAGAAGTTTGTGTTCTTGGGTCTTGGCTCTTGTGACGCTCTTGCCCCTGCCGTTGTTCCCTCCATAGCCATGTGGCCCTAGAGCCCTCATGGCCCATGGCCATGTGGACCCCATATACAACGGACTGATGGGCTACAGCTGGGAACACAAACTAAGCTAAGCTAGCCTGATGCTGGATTGGACTGCGCCAACATGGAATGGAAACTCTGAGCAATGGCTTTAATCCTAGCCCTGCTAAAGGCACAGCTGGCATTCTTCCCTGGCAGGAAGAAGGGAAATGGGACCTTGGAAAATCAGAGCTTGAACTCCATACAAATAAATGCCACTCATTCTCCCACGCAAGTCTCAGAAAATTATTTTTCTTATGATATCACAAGAAACTCGCTTCCACTGGCAACCAGTGGGGACGCAAAGAGCTCCCCACTGATAACTGAATGATATACTCTTAGGACTTCTAATGCTTTCTTTAATTAAACGTTATCTTATGAATCTGTTTTTCTCGACTTCTGAAAACTATAATTCGATATCCTCCATAAGAAAAAAATTTCAAATCCAACCCTGCAATTAATAACGTTAGAGCAAATCTCAATAGATGTTAGCCTTAAAAAGAAAAGAAAAAAAGATACCTTCAAATCTCTAATTAAATAAAGCTAGCATAATTTATCAAGAGAAATACTGAATTTTAACTTTGCCAAGGGCTAGCTTTAGGGCATCATTTAATGCAATAGCTTGCCATCCAAACAACCATCACATCAAAGGCTATTAGTTAATACTCAGTAGGAAACGGAAGATTTGAAAAGTGTGCTAAAACACTCCTGAGGTGAAGATTGATGATTATGTTATCTAAACAAATATGAGTGATATTTATTTATTTTTTTAGTGTCTTTGTGACCAGAACATCAAGGGCTGTAGACTCATTGCTCTGTAGTTTGTTTTTGTATAAGAAACATATAGTGAGAAAACTTCTAGAGAGAGAATTTAACTGCACTTGAGATTCTATTACATTTCCAAATACTGAAATTTCTACCCAAGGACTCATTATATAAATGTACTCATTATGTAAATAATTGAATTATGGCATATATGTGGCCTTATTTTACCAAAAAATAAACTCTTCCCATTCAGTAAACAATCTTGAGTGAAAACAATAAAAATCAACAGTTATTTATTGACAAAATGTTATTATAGATTAAAGTGCATTTTAATGAACCATAAAATTATGACTTGTTATTACCATGGAACAATTTTCCTAATGACTAACCGGATAAGATAGAAATAGTTACTTTTTTGAGCAGCAATTCTCCAATAACTACTTAGACTTTTATAAATGGTTTAGCAGGGTTTTTAAAAAATTTATCTTTGTTGTTGAAAGTGTTACAGATGTCCGCCCTTTTTTTCCCTGTTGACACGTTCCTCCCTGTTCTCATCCCCAACTGTCTTCACTACACTGTTGTCTGTGTCCACTGGTTATACATATATACATAAAAATTCTGTGGTTTATCTCTTCCCATCCCCCCACACCCTTTCCTTCTGAGGTTTGTCAGTCTGCTCACTACTTCCATGTCCTTTTAAAGCTCTGAATAGGATTCCAGACAATGACACCTCTGGGCATATTCTCTTGGTACTGCACCCATACTCTTGGCCCTTACGGTTCCTAGACATTTTTGGTTAATTCCAACTGACAACACATGTGAACCTTTGCCTCTGGGACTTTCTGGCTAAAAGAGCCTGCTCTGTCCACAGGCAAGGCATGTAGGAAGTGCCAAAGTTATACGGGCCAAAGTCATACCCGCCATCCTCAGAAGCATTAAACCAATTACTGACAGGCCCAGATTAGGAAATTAGGAAAACACTCTGTCACAGGCAGTTGTTAAAAAAGACTGTACTCAGTCCTGACCAAGGTGGCGTCAACGTTCCCCTCTGCTTAACTAAACTTCAGACAGGCTTCTTGCTTATTTTCAGCCCTTAGTATCCTTTTTCTTACTGTGCTACTTTAGAAAAATTTTCATTGTAAATCCCTTTTCTGCCTCTTTGAGATGTAAATCTTCTCAAAAGCCCTTTCACTGTTTTACAACCCCTTATTGTCTTCCTCAAGGACCTAGGCACCAACCCTTTGAAATGTAATCATAACAAAGATAAGGCCCCAATGCCCTAGTTTCTGTAGGAAGACAGCAGCTCAAATAAACTGGTTTACAAGCTTTTCCTGAAGCAAAAAAATAAAGTTATTGGTTTTCAGATATCCTGGTCGAGAGTTTCCTGGCACAAACAGATGATGCAGGTATTCACAAAGGATACTACATGGTGTGCACTGATGACTATGGAAGTTTTAAAAGATACATGTAAACAATGTGAAATTACTCCATTTTAAAAATAGAATCTCCTTCCTCTGTCCTCAATATGTGCTGGATTTAGTGACTTCGTTCTAATGCAGAGAATGTGGCCAAAATGACTAGTTTATGAAGCTACAGTATAATCCAATGGGTTTCCACCAGGCTATCTCTATCTTGGGGTGCTAATCCTAGGAACTCAACAGCCATATTTTAAGAAAGCCCAGGGTATGTCTCAAGGCAACATCCTTAACCTACTGAACAACTGTCAGTCTTTGAACTTTTTACTTGAGTCCCTAGACACTGAGGAACAAAGACACCATTCCTGGTGTGCTCCACCCAAAATCTGGAACCACATAATCTCTGTAGGTTGTTCTGGAACACTAATTCTGTAGCAAATTTATTCTATAATAGTACATAAATAAAGCAAATGTATATATACTCTTTAAAAAGAATTTTATTAAGATGTTTCATAAGCCTGACAAGAAAAGTTAGAGTCTTCTCAACAGACACTAAAAAATATTTAGTAAAATATGACCTGTTTTGTTTTTTTCTTTTCTTTTCTTTTTTTCTTCTTTCCTTTCCTTTCCTTTCCTTTTTGTAGGGTTGGGGGTTTGATAGAAGAACAAAATGTAACCTTGAACTATGCATTCTCTCTGCCTGGCCAACCAAGGACCAACGTATGCACAGAATAGACAAAGTATGTACAATGAGTTGGAACTTCTCCCAAAAGACAGTATGAATGAGAGTGTTAATGACTGGAATACTGCCCAAGGAAGTGGATGTGATAAGAATCTTGGAAATGGGCTATGGCCCAAGTGCGAATGTGTTTGTTAAGAATCTCGGCTGAAAACAGCAAGGGGCAGCTGGAACAGGAAGAATGCTGGGCTTGGCTGAAAGGTCAGTAGAGACTTAATTACCTAAAACATCATGTAATCTAGGGAACTGCTAAGAGAATAAATTGGGCTGCATCCAGAGATGGGGAGAATTTATTCCCTTGCAATGCTCGTCCTCACTCCAAGCCCTGTCTGCTTGTAATTCATTGCATTGCGATGACCCCCAGCAAGCTGAGAGTCAGCACCTTTTCACCTAATTTTTTTATCTCTATTTGTTTTTTTCTTTCTTTCTTTTTTCCTCTTTTTCTCCTTCCCTCCTTCCCTCTCTTCCTCCCTTCCTCCCTTCCTTCTTTCCTTTTTGAATGCATGCTTTAATATTTTAGAGCAGTTTTCAGTTTACAGAAATATTAAGAGCAAAATACAAAGATTTCCCATATATTACCTGCTCCACACATTTCCCTCATTATCAACATTCCCACCAGAGGACACTTATGTTACAATCAATGGACTTACATTAACACCATTATCATTCAAAGTCCATAGTTTATATTACAGTTAACTCTTGGTGTTACACATTCTATAGATCTCAACAAATGTGTAATAGCATGAATCCACTATTATATTATCATATAGAATAGTTCCACTGCCTTAAAAATTCTTTGTTCTTTGCCTATTCACATCTCTCCCATGCCTGCAACCACTGACAGTTTTATTGTCTCTATAGTTGTGAAACCTCAAAAATGACCCACACATGTCCAGCTGCCTGTTGCTACAAAAAACTGAACTCATGAGACAGGTTCTGATGAAAAATAAAGTGGTTTATTCAAGTTGCCAGTGTCTTGAGCGGACAGGGGACTCCTGTCCTCAAAACCCATCTTAACATCTCAGTTCAGGCAGAGCTTTTTATAAGGAAAGAGAGGGAAAGTAGAACAAAGTGATCAGGGGCAGGACTGTGTATGTACCTATCTCTCCTGGGAGTAAAGGGAGGAGGAACTGAAAGGTAGTGTTAATGTATTGCTTCTTCCAAAAAAAGGAAGGGGGAGCAAGGGGAAGCAGGGGATTGAAAGGGAATCCAGCAGTTGCTTCTCAAGCTGTGCCCTCTTGTTCTGATGCTATTTCTCTTCAAACAGGAATCTGTGGATTTACAGCAGACACCTGTGGGTTTACAGCTGGTGCCAGCAGCCCTCTCCCCAGGATCAGGCTGCTCCAAGCTGTAATGAGAGCTCAATAAGAAGTAAAAGCACAGGAATTTATTCACATACTTTAAGATAGCATAGGGTTGACAGTAGTCTTGAGAAAATGCAGAATACATAACTTTTATTTTTTTATTGGTAACATTGAAATGTTAAATCATGATTACAGTTTTACTTTTTCCACAATGTCATATAACTGAAATTATACACAAGTGGCCTTTTCGTATTGGCTTCTTCCATATATATATATATATATATATATATATATATATATATATACTGTTTTTAATTATATATATATAATTTGGTGAGATGTCTATTAAGATCTTTGGCCCATTTTTCAATCAGGTTGTTTGTTTCCTCATTGAGTTTTAAGAGTTCTTTTGATATTTTGGATAACATTTCCTTTTTTTTTTAAGAATTTTTATTGATTTTTAGACAGAGGAAGGGAGAAGGACAGAGAGAGAGAGATAAACATTAATGTGGGAGTGGACCATCAAATGGCTGCCTCCTGCATGCCCCCTACTGGAGATTGGTCATGCAACCCAGGTATGTGCCCTGACTGAAAATTGAATAGGAAATGTTTTAGAGCACAGAATGGTGGACAACCCACTAAGCCACACCAGCCAGGGCTGGAAAACATTTCTTTATCAGACATATCTTTTGCAAGTATTCTCATGCAGTCTGTGTCTTGTTTTTCATTCTTTTAACTTTATCTTGTCAACATAAGAAAGTTCAAACCTGTGAAGAATTTGTGAGTTTATTTGAGCCAAACTGTTGACAAATGCCTGGAAGCAAAACCTCAATGGATTGAGATAATACTCTTCAGAATGGCAGTTTTTTAACTGAATTTATACATTACAATCAAAAGAGAAGACTTAAGTGGGTTACATGAAATCCATTGGTGATAGATTAAGGAGGTGGGAGAAAGCAAAGTGGGGAAACCTCTGGTATTGGATAAAAAGTAAATGATAGACACATCCTTCTTTTACATAGGTGAGTACAGGATAGTTAACATGATAATAATAACAATGAGGGGATTTGTGTTTTCCGCCCTGGTACATAGGTTGTGCTCTGAGGGGTCTGGAAAAAAGGAAGTTACCCTTCATTTCAAAGTTATGTTATCTTAGATGCAAAAAGACAATAGTCTCCATTCAGGTGAAAATTGATCTTTGTCAGGGAAGATGCCAGCCTAGGACATGACTACCTGCCATAAACTGCTTTTAATTAAAAAGTTTAAATTACAGACCATCCTTTGTGGTTACTTTAAGTCTTTGAGTTTGCAAGGCTGTCACGCAGGCCCTTCCCTGAGCTTGTCAGGTTAGCATGTGGCCCCTTTTCATCCACATCTTTTGTGGCACAAAGTTTTTAATTTAAGTGATTTCCAGGTCACCCATTATTTCTTTCATGGATCATACCTTTGGTGTTGTATCTGAAAGGTCATCTGCATATCCAAGGACATCTAAATTTTCTCCTGTTATCTTCCAGGACAGCAACCATTAAAAAAAAAAATATATATATATATATATATATATATATATATATATATACGCACACACATATACTCACACACACTGAAACAGAAAACTAAAGAATCCTAATAAGCTAGTAATAGCAACTCACTTCTGGAAATATGATAAACTACTGTTCTCCAAATGAAAACATCATAATCAACATACAAAACAACATACAAAACACCATGACAACAACATGCAACATCATAACAACAAAACACTTCAAAAAACAATTGCTGCAAAACACCAATCCAAGGTTAATTTTCAAGTGACACTTGAAAATTTCAGAATATTTAACATTTAAATGGGGAATAATTTTTAACAGAAAACATTGAAAAATTAATGACAGATAATATTGGTAGATTTTTATTATATGATGTTTAATAATGTTTATTAGCCCAAACTAAGCCCTATTTCTCTAAAAAAAAATGACAACTGGAAAATATTTTTGTAAAAATTACAACTAGGAATTGATTTTCTACAAAACAATAAAAGAAATATTTTGCAATAGGAAAATAAAAAGAAAACAAATGCAGATAATTTACATAAGCAGGAATAGATATAATTAACAAATAATTTAAAATACTAACCTTGGAAGTTATGGAAAATTCTCAAAATTGCACAAAAATGAAATTTATTTACTGGTTATAATGTGTTTTTAGATAATCATTTATTTGTGGCTTATGAATAATTCTTAAATATTATTCTTGGGAAAATATTGTTTTGGCTCCTAAAATCTTTGTTTAACATATTCAAAGCATTAAAAGTTCATAAAACTTGATCAGGCTTTTATAATTTTATGAACCAATTTTTGATGAAAGTTTAGGTATTATCAAAGATATAACAGTAATTTTCATAACAGATTTATTTGAAATACAAAAATTTTTTAAATGGAATAACCAAAAAGGCAATATGCTTTAACCACTTTGAAAGGGTTATTAATGTTTTAAAGGGTAAAGGTAAAAGCTTGCAAAAGGCAGAAACTATGAAAAATGTTTTGCTTGCATGATCTTTGCTCAGCCTTCTGTTGAGTATGGATTATCCAATTATCCGCAAGACAATGGATCACCCAGCAGATGCAGGACGAGATACCAGACCAGTTCAACTGCAGAGTGGACAATGGGCCAGGCAGACTACATCAGCAGCAACTGCCGGAAGCTACAAGTAAAGTATATAACATACACCCCAACAGTTATTAGAGGCTGACCCCTTTTCGGCTTAGCCCACCTGCTCCCAGGTACATGAAATAAAATTGTTTTGCTCTACATTGGCCTTGTGTTGTGGATGTGATCTCCCGCTGGCTCAGACCTTTTATTTGGTGCTAAAACCCAATAGGTCTAAAACCCGCACAGGGGGCAACCGAAGGCCCCCGGAGTCCGTTAGGCCTCCTTTCGGACTGGGATCGATCACATCCTCAGCCGGATACGGAACCTCCAACCTTTCCTGACAGTCAAGCAGTGTGATAATCCCTCCCAAAATCTAGCGCTGGTTGGGACACACTCCTCAGGAACCAAGTTCCCTCAGCTCACCATATGTCTAAGGACGCCTGATACAGGTGAGTTGCATGTCTCTCTACTCTAGGGGAGAAGGAGGGACACTATCTTCTTCCACTAGTGTATCCGTCAGACCGCTAGGCCACGACATCTCACACCGCAACATGGGACAACACCCCTAGGATGTCTCCTAAAAAATCTACAGATCCTAGAGCTCGATCAGGACTTAGGCCCAAATGGCTCCTTTTTTTACTGCAACACTGTATGGCCTCAATACAAATTAGACAATGGGTCACAATAGCCTGAGAACATTCTCACCAACCTAGACAATTTTGGTCAAAGGCAAGGAAAATGGTCTGAGGTTTCTTACATCCAGACCTCTTTGCATTCAGATCACATCCCTCTTTATTTGATTCTTGCTCTCCCTCCCAAATCTTCTTACTCCACTCTAATCCTCCCAAACTTCCCGCTGAAGATGGCGCGCTAACTTCTCTTATTTCCTCCTTTGACCGAGCCGATCTCGCTCCACCACCTCCTCCCTCAGCATCTCTGGCAGGGCCTCCTCCTCCAGCCCCTTCTGCAGGCCTCCCACCCTACCCTGAACCTCCTAGTCTGGCTCCAACTTCCTCACACATGTGATTGGGAACCATCTCTGGTCCCTATCAGTCCCCTACCTCGGCCCCATTTTAGAATGCCCCCTGAGGGAAGTAGCAGAAGCTGAAGGGATTTTCAGAGTTCATGTCCCCTTCTCTCAGATTTGTGCCAAATAAAAGTCTAGGATCCTTTACTGAGGATCCCACCAATTATACTCAGGAATACGAGTACCTTACCAAGTCCTATGATCTAATTTGGAATGATATTCATATTATTCTCTCTTCCACCCTTAATCCGGAAGATAAAAATCGAGTCTGGGTTAACGCCCAGGGCCATGCCGACAATCTGAGGCGACAAGCCCCCACTAACCTGGTAGGCACTAAAGCAGTCCCTATCCAGGACCCCAGGTCGAATTATCAGGACAATGGGGCAGGTAGGAAAGCCAGGGACCATATGGTAATATGTCTCATTGAGGGACTTAAAAAAGCCTCACACAAGGCTGTTAACTATGAAAAACTGTGTGAAATAATCCAGGAAAGGAATGAAAACCCTGCAACCTTTCTATCCCGCCTTACACAGGCTGTGAGAAGATACACTAACTTAGATCCCACTAGTTCAGGAGGGACTGTCATTTTAAACCTAAGATTTATCTGTCAGTCAGTCCCAGACATTAGGAAAAAGTTAAAAAAAAAAACAAAACTTGAAGATGGCCCTCAAACCCCTCAATGGAAACTTCTAAATCTAGCCTTTAAAGTTTTAATAATTGAAATGAAGAGGCTAAACAGCAAAGAATAGCAGAATTCCAAATACTTGCCTCTGCCATCAGAGCCCCCACCAATTAAAGGGGTCAGCAAATCCTTCAGGGGACAGAAGAAGGGCACCCACCAGAATCAGCAGAGCGGACCCCCAGGTCCCTGCTTTAAATGGAATCAGACTGGCCATTGGGTGAAGCAATGCCTCAATCCCTGACCACTGCCTAAACCATGTCCTCAATGTGGAGGGCCCCACTGGAAGTCGGACTGCAGACAGACTGCGCAGAGTCGGTCCTCATCCCTTCCTCAGGCTGGCAGAATGGGCAATCTGGGCCTTGATCTGATTGGCCTCCCGGCTGAAGACTGAAGGTGCCCAGGAACAGATGCCCAGCCGTCATCTCAAACTCTGAACCTCGGGTAACTCTGATGGTAGCAGGTAGGCCAATTTCATTTTTAACTGATACTGGGGCAACCTACTCTGCCCTCCCTGAGTTCAGGGGACCTCTTTAATGCTCTGGGGTTTTAGTTGTGGGAATTGACGGCCAAATATCACAGGGCAACCCAGTCACTCACTTGTTCTTTAGGCCCTTATATCTTTCTCCACTCTTTTTTGGTGTTACCATCCTGCCCCACTCCCTTGTTAGGGTGAGACCTTCTTTCTAAACTCCATGCTATTTAACCTTTACTCCTCTCCCCACCAATCGCTCTCATTCTTTACTTTGCCTCCTCCAAGAATCGGCCTCCTCCCGTAACATAACCCCCCTACCACTACCTCAGGAACTAGTTAACCCCATAGTGTGGGACACATCCCTCCCTTCTGTAGCTAAGCACCATACGCCCATCAAGATATCTCTCAAAGATTCCTCATTTTTCCCATTCCAGAAACAACACCCTATCCTCCCAGAAGCCCAAAAAGGACTGAAACCTGTCTTTACTCGACTCCTAAAGAAAAATTTACTCCGCTCCACCAATTCTCTCTATAATACTCCCATTTTGCCTGTACACAAGCCCAATGGATCTTACCAACTAGTACAGAACCTCTGCATCACAAATCAGGCCTTACAGCTGATACATTCAGTTGTTCCTAACCCATATATCCTTCTCTCTCAAATCCCGGCCAACACACAGTTCTTTACTGTCCTAGACCTTAAAGATGCCTTTTTTACTATTCTCTTACATCCAGGTTCTCAAAACCTTTTTGCTCTCACCTAGACTGACCCAGACACTGGACAGTCCCAACAGCTAACCTGGACTGTTCTCCCTCAAGGTTTTTGGGACAGTCCCCACCTTTTTTAGGCAGGCCATAGCCAGTGACTTGCGGCAATTAGACATAAAAGGATCCACTCTTCTTCAGTATGTAGATGACCTTCTTCTTTGTAGTCCCACCAGAGAGGATTCTGAAAATCATACCGCCTGTTTATTGAAGTTCCTTACAGAAAAAACGTACTGGGTTTCCCCTAAAAAAGCTCAACTTACAACTCCTTGAGTAACCTACTTAGGGCTCACTCTTACTCCCCATTCCAGAGGGATCCCTGCAAGCTGAATCTCCCTCATCTCTGAAACCCCAGTCCCGGAGACTAAACAAGAGCTTCTTTCATTTTTAGGCTTAGCAAAAGGCCAGAGGGCAAATATCTACACTGACTCGAAACATGCTTCCATATCCTACATTCACATGCTTCCATCTGGGCTGACAGGGGTTTTCTCTCAACCCAGGGGACAGGCATTCTTGCACCCCACCTTATTTACTAGGGATGGGCAGCACTCGAACACCTTTACGTCACTCCCAATATAATGGCTACATGACAATCTTTAACACCTCCAACCCTAGACACGCTGTACTCAACTAAACATACCGAGCAGGCACCATGTATAATATCTCTCACTATAATCTTACGAGGGGCACCTGTAATCTAACTATTCATGATGTGTCTAACCCCTGCAGTTGGAGTTTATATGTGCAAGCTCAGAGAGACTTGATGCAATACCAAAAAAATCATACCAGGGAAATTGGTCGCTATCCAGGGTGCAGTTCTGCCGGTGGCACTAGCCCTCTCCTCCCTTTATCATGGTTTAATCATTCGAACCTTACTGTGGGTCTACCAAATACCTCCCTAGGCCCAAATATGACTGGACTACTTTGCTTACCAGCGGGAATGATGTTTTTAGATGCACTTAACATTTCTTCCCCCAGGAGAGGAATTGCTATTCAATGCCTAAACCCAGAAAAACAGAATGGCTTATGCGCAGTAGGATATGTCACCCCAACTAATACCTTAATCCATTCCTTCATCCCTAATTCAACCTCGTCAAGCCCTGAGCCCAGAAGCCATCATAAGGCAAAAAGCATGAGTCATAGCTGCAATTACCACTGTGGGCCTCATGGGAGGAATTACTTATAATGCTATAACAGCAAAAAACATAACCGTCACCATGGCAAATATAGGTAGAGATACAGGTGAAAATTTCAAACTTCTTTCAAAATCCCTCAACTGTCTTGCCTGCATGGTAATAGATAATTGCATTGTACTAGACTATTTATTAGCCAAAGAAGAAGGTGTATGCATGATAGCAAATACATCTTGTTGCTTCTGTGTTAACTCAACCGGCCAGGTCAAGGAGAGGACACAAAAAATTATAGATAATGCCCAGTGGATAAAAGAATTCAGTCAGGATCACCTAGCCCAATCTGTCTGGACAAGTATAGAAGCAGCCTTGCCTAAACTGACCTGGCTACTCCCCTTCATAGGGCCCCTAGTACTAGCCTTCTTATCATTGCTTTTCAGACCCTGCCTCTTGCACCGGATTACTAGGTTTGTACAAAATCAACTGGAAATTTTAGTTAACCAGATAGTTGGACAATTTGTTCTAGCACAGGTAAAAGGACCCTATTATCCCATTCCCCAAGAAGTTATCTAACACATTCTTTTTAGGATTCCATGACGACCCCACACATGCAGGAAGTAGACAAAGAAAAACTTTGCCCCTTTTCCCTTTTGACCATCATTATAAGATGGGAATGAAAGGGTTAGTAATGTTTTAAAGGGTAAAGGTAAAAGCTGGCAAAAGGCAGAAACTATGAAAAATGTGTTGCTCAGCCTTCTGTTGAGTACGGATTATCGAATTACCTGCAAGACAATGAATCACCCAGCAGATGCAGGACGAGATACCAGGCCAGTTCAACTGCAAAGTGGACAATGGGCCAGGCAGAGTACGTCAGCAGGAATTGCCGGAAGCTACAAGTGAAGTATATAACCTACACCCTAACTGTTATTCGAGGCTGACCCCTTTTTAGCTTAGCCCACCTGCACCCAGGCACACGCAATAAAATCATTTTGCTCTACGTTGGCCTCGTGTTGTGGATGTGATCTCCCACCGGCTCAGATATTTTATACTTGTGATGCAGCAATACAAAAGAATAATATATGGCCACTGAAATGTAATTTTTACTTTAATCAGACAGAAACAAATGGTTAAAATACAGTGGCATATGAGTAAAGCAATAGAACTATTATTTACAAAATAAGATTTTAATTTTGTTATATATATAAAATGTCCAACTTTATACTGACCACGTTACTTATGGATCTCCATATTTGTGGACTAAATATGTATTTTTAAGTTCTTTCCAAATTTCTCCATATTCCAAATGATATAAAGTGGACAAGTATTAAATTTTTATCAGGAAAAATATAATCCAGTGTTAAATAATCTAAAAAATGTATAAATTTTGCAAAAAAGAAGGAAATTAGCAATCATATATATTTTTAGAGTCAGAGATATTTTTATAATTATTAAACTAATTTGCACTATTTAATAGCTTATTTACATTATAAAATATACATATTTTAAATTATTGAAATATGCTTTTTTGATTAAGCATGAAATTATTTCTCAATAATTTCTCAAATAAATGAAGAAATAAGAGTCGGGGTTATGACACAGCAGGAAATCAAACAAATATCACTCCCAGCATAAATTTGTTTCAAATTATGTTTTTAAAATGTTGTAAGTGCATTTGAAATTTTTTTATATCATAAACAAGGAAATAAAGGCCAAAAGCAATGCCTTTACTGTGCTATCTTTGCATACACACACACACATACACACACAAATATATATATTTATATGTATATTATTTATATACATATATAAATATATATATAATCTTTATTGCTGAGAGCATTACAGATGTCCCCCCATTTTTCCTCCATTGTCCCCCTCCACCTGGTTCCTGCCCCACCCCAGCCTTCACCACCCTGTTGTTTGTGTCCATGGGCAATGCATATATGCATATAAATTGTTTGGTTAATCTCTTCCCACTTAACCTCCCCCCTTCCCTTTGAGATTCGGTAGTCTGTTCCATGTTACCTTGCCTCTGCTTATATTTTATTCATCAGTTTATTTTGTTCATTAGATTCCACATATAAATGAGATCATGTGATATTTGACAAATATCCTTGTACGGTTTAATGTGCTTGGAGTAAAAACTATTTCTGCTTAGCTGTTCACAGCTGTTTCAGGCTCCTTAGTTAGGTGGCAGAGCTGTACCTCTGGAAGCCTGGGGAAACGCTCAGCAGGATCTAACTTTTTATTGTGGGTCAAAAACATTTTCCCCGTCAGATGAAAGCTGGCTTTTTATTTGACAGAAAGAACCTCCTGGTGAGGTGAGTTTTAGCCGGAAAAATACAATAAAACATATATCTTGAAAATGGAAAGCATCAAACTGAGGAATGCACAATTGGAGATTTATTCGTTATCTATATTATTAAAAAATAATACATTCTTTCTGATGTAGATGAGAGTTTTGCAAAAGTTTACTTAAATATGGAGCTTTGCCTTCACATTACAGTAGTATTCATGGATCTCATATAATGTTAAGTTTAAAACTCCTGATTGCACTCTCCCTCCTATATTATTATTTTTGTGTATTTTTTCCCTTTTCTGCACTATACTATTTTATTTTTTTTCTTTTTAAATTTATTTTTCAATTACAGTTTTGCATTCAACATTATTTTGTATTAGTTTCAGATGTACAGCATAGTGGTTAGATAACCATAAATTTTACAAAGTGTTCCCCCTGATATTTCTAGTACCCACCTGGCACCATACATATTATTACAATATTATTGACTATATTTCCTGTGCTGTACTTTATATCCCCATGACTATTTTATAACTCCTAATCTATAATTCTTAATCCCTTTAACTTTTCACCTAGTACCCCTCCCCTCTGGCAACCATCAGTCTCTTTTCTGTATCTGTGAGTCTGTTTCTGTTCTGTTTGTTCATTTATATTGTTCTTTAGATTCCATATATAAGTGAAATCACATGGTATTTGTCTTTCTCTGACTGACTTATTTCAATTTGCATAATACTTTCTAAGTCCACCCATTCTGTTGCAAATGGCAAGATTTTGTTCTTTTTTATGACTTCCTCCTATATTATTCATAATTATATTTTTCTTTTTTTAATCCTCACCAGAGGACATTTTTGCATTTATCTTCAGATAGAGCATGAGGGAAAGAGAGAGAGAGAAACATTGATGTGAGAGACACACAATGGGTGGTTGCCACTCACACAACCCTAACCGGGGTCAGGGACAAACTGCAACTGAGGTATGTGCCCTTAGCGGGAACCGAACCCGGGACTCTCTGGTCCGCAGGCCGACACTCTAACCGCTGAGCCAAACCAGCCAGGGCATATTTTTCTTTATAAACAATATTTTCTTTTATCTTTCTGTCACAAAGATATTAATAATAATTATAGAACGAGTAATTTATTTTTATTTACTAGCCTTCTGCTTTCAACATTCCTCTGAAGATGAAAAATATTCTGCTACTACAACTTATCATTCTCTGTTAAATATAGATATTTCTGGTTAGTTGCAAACATATAAAACTTCTATTTTTATTCTATCGTGTACTGATTTATTGAAAATCATTCAAAATTCTTTTATAACTGGAAACTTATCCTTTGACCATTGTATCAGTTCAGTTTGCTACAACAAAATACCCATAGACTGGGTGGCTTAAATAAACATTTCTCAGACTTCTGGAGGCTGGGAAGTATGGCATAAAGGTGCCTACAGAGAATAAGCACTTTCTTCTCTCTTCCCTGTGTATGTTCTGACGGTTTCACCTAAATCTAACTACCTCACAAAGACCCTACCTCCAAATACCATCACATTGCGGATTTGGTCTTCAATCTATGAATTTTGGGGAACATAAACTTTTAGCACAAAACAGCAATAAGTGAAGTTTTAAAATTTTTTCTTTACTGATAAAATTTTACATTACTGATAATATAACTTCTTTAGAGAAATTGTGATGAAAAGCCAAAAATTACTATAATTTTCTATGCTATGTAGAAAATTTTCCTGCAAACAAATCTTCAAAATATAAAAAAGATACTCAACTACTCCTTTCAAAGACAGTATCTAAATTAAAAAATAAAAGATAGTTATTTCCTATTTTTTTCCTCTAACTACAAAACCACTAGGATACACTGACTTCATTTGAAAGTGAAATGGTATAGCTGTAGGGACATTTTTAAATATTTATACAAAGAAATGTGTAATTTAAAAAATAACTTGATGCCATTAAATTGTCTTAGGGATTGATGGTCAGGTACTGAAGAGGGAATGAAAGAATAAACTGCAGAATCAAATACCCTGGTTAGAATAACACCTTCACCACTTAGTGTCCATGTAGCCTTAAAATATTTTTTAACAATTATACCTTGGCTTCATCATCTGTGACATGGGAATAATAATAATGATTATGTAGTAGATCTGGTGAAGTATGAAATAAGACATCTGTGATAGTTAATTTTATGAGTGTACTTGACTGGGCTAAAGGATGCCCAGGTAGCTGGTAAATCATTATTTCTGATTGTGTTTGAACGTTTCCAGAAAAGAAGAACATTTGAACTGGTAGACTCAGTAAAGAAGATTATCCTCAACAACGCAGATAGACATCATTCCATCTTTGAGAACCTGAACAGAACAAAAAAGCAGAGGAATGATAAATTTACTCATTTTGCTTGAGCTGAGACATATATTTCCTCCTACCCTCAAACCTCAGAAATCCTAGTTCTCAGGCTTTTGAACTCAGATTGGTGGTACTTACACTATCCAGCCCTCCAGTTTGGATTTTGGACTTGTACTGACATCGTTGACTCCTCTGGTTCTCGTGCCTTTTTAGAATCAGACTAAATCTCTGCCACTATTATTGGGTGAGCCAATTTCCTATAATAAATCTCCTTATCTATCTATCTATCTATCTATCTATCTATCTATCTATATCTATCTATATCTATTTTTCCTATCGATTTTGTTTCTTAAAAAATCTTGACTAATACAATAGTCATAGAAAGGTGCTAAAAATAAGCTCTGGCATAAAATCATAAATGTTATTTATAAGAACAAAATATAAATTATTTAAAGTCTAATTTCAATTTTTGTATTTATATTTAATTATCCAAGAAGCCTAGGGAGAGAAGAATAACAGATTTAATACATTTTAAAAAAATATTTCAATATACTCAAAGCAAAGTTAATATTCAATTGTATTATTTTTAAATGAACTGAAATAATAACAGACACATAGCTAAGAAACTTCAACATTTGGAGTATACACTATATCATATGTAATGGATATGAAAAAGAATTGCTTTGAGGTTTTAAGCATATATTCAAGATTATATTGTGATAGATTCTAAATCATAAATGAACTCTTTAGCTGAAAAAAACAACAAGATTTTAAGACTGCCTAAAATACATATTTAAAATGAAAAAATTTTTTTCATTCAATAGGATGACAGAGTTTATATGGTGCCAGTCAACTCAAATTCAAATAATTCCCAAACCATAGAGGCTTAGATATAAAATGCACTAAACATTTTCTGGAGTAATTTGATACCCTATATATTATGCAGTAAATACAAGAAAACCTCACAGATTTATTATTGCTTATTTTGTTAGTTTTATTATTTTCCATTTATTTCTCTACTTTGGGGTAGGTGAGAATATTATTTTTCATTAGTGAATAAAATGCATTTGTCCCTAATAGTTTAATAAAAGAACAAATCCTGTAGTCATTGGTTTACAAAAAGAGAAATGACTAAAGTTTGGCATCTGAAGGTGAAGGTAGCTCAATTAATTATTTTATTGCATTGAGTTTTCCCAAATAGTTTGCTAGAAATAACCTGAACACAGTGTCAGGTGCCAGTCCAAGCAATACCCTCAGATATAACTCAGAATTCCTCAGTAAAGAGAGAGTTTGACTCTTGCTAGAGTTAAAAAGCTATACTCTAGGAAACTTTTAGTTGTAAGGAATCAAATTCAACAGAATATCAATCAATTACTAATTCACATTGATTGTAAACATCTTCTATTACTACTCAGAAAAGTAATCAGTGGTTGAATAAACCTATATTAATTTTTCCCAGTTTTATAAAACATGCTTAACTGTGGCTTTGTGTAATGATAATTAACTTTTTGCCATAATACTGTTTTTCTCTGATTTTTGAGAAACAATTCTTGTATTTTATATGCTTAAAGCCATGGTTCTGTTTCAGTTAATTGAAAGACTTATATGAGTTCAATGAGTATATAAAATCTACTTATGCTGGACTTTTCATCTGGGCCTTGTTATGAAAAAAAAAATTGCTATTAAATAGTGCTGGCATATTACTATACACAGACCTTCTTTCCCTATGTTCAAACCACTCTTTATTTGGTAGTCCTAACTGGAATGAAAAACATGAGTTGAATATTTCAAGCTATGCTGGTATGTATAATTCATGATTAAATTCTTCAAACAGAAATAGATAAGACGTAGTACTGAAAGCTATAAATGAAATGTTTTTATACTTAGCAGAGAAACTGCATAAAGATCTTTTAAGTCTTTTCTCCACTGACACCATGAAGAATTATGAAAAATAACAAGCCACTAAGAAAGAATCAAAGAGAGACAGAGAGGGAAACATAAAAACAGAGAGGCAGGGAAAAAGGTAAACAGAACAATAGAATATTATGCATACAAATTGCAGAAATAATTTTCTCACAAGTAATATATAAAAATATTAACAAGTTTTGGTACAAGATATTTTGGTCTGACACATTGCTTCTAGTTCTGTTGTGGATGCAAAGTGATTGATTAAGTTTTAAAAGAAGACATTCGAAAAAGTCTTTTAAAACTACAGAATGAAGAATAACTGGAGTCAGTTTATTCATTGATATAATTGTTTATTCATTTATTAATTCCATAAATCTTTATTGAGTGATCACCATTTACCTAGCTTTCTGGTAGTTGTTAGGGGTATAGGGTTTACAAGTGGAGTGACTATATTATTTATCATCCAAACTGGTTCACTTTCAGTATGAAAGAAAATACTGATACTCAGGATGTTGAAGAACCAGTTAAAAAATGAAACTCTGGATATACGGAGTCAAGATGGCAATATAGGGAAATATGGTACTTGGAACCTCTCACAACTACATCAAAATTACAACTAAAATGTAGAACAACCATCATTCAGAACACCTGAAATCTAGCTGAACAAAGTCCTATAACTAAGGATATAAGGAAGACACATCAGGACGGGTAGGAGAGATGGAGACACAGAATGGGCTGATCCCATACCCACCTGTGACAGTATCATGGCTATGGATGTCACCCCAGCCCTACACCAGAAGCTCCAGTCCAGGGTTCCTGTGCTGGGAAGAGTAATCCTCATAACTTCTGGATGTGAAAAACAATAGGAATGTGGCTGAGTGAAACTGCTAGAGTAAATCCTACTGTGTGAGGTCTGTCTTTGCACAGCTGATGCTCTGTTGTAGTCACAGCAGGTCATTGCAGCCTATCGGTCTGGGGGTAAATCTCTCCCAGTGATGTGTTAATAGCAATCAAAGCTCAACTACATAAGAGGCTTACCTAGAGCACCCAGCTCAGGTGAATGAAGAGGGTGGGTCACTGGGGCCTACAGAATACCTACTATATAAGGATGCTCTACAAATTCCGGGAGACATAGCAACTCTACTTAATATGTGGAAACAAACACAAGGAAGCAGCCAAAATGAAGAGACAAAGAAATAAATCCAAAATGAAAGGACAGGTGTAATCCCCAGAAAAAGATAGAAATGAAATGGAGGCAAGAAAACTACCAGATACAGAGTTTGAAACAATGGTTATATGCTTAATGAACTTAGTGAGAACTTCAACAGCATAAAAAAAGGACATGGAAACCATAAAAAAGAACCAGTCAAAAATAAAGGATACCCTAACTGAAATGAAGAAAAAATTATAGGGAATCAACAATAGAGTAGATGAAGCCAAAATCAAATCAGTGATTTGGAAAATAAGGAAGAAGAAAACATCCTATCAGAAGAGCAAAAAGAAAAATGAATCCAACAAATGAGGAAAGTGTGAGGAGCTTCTGGGACAACTTCAAGCATACCAACATTTGCATCATGGGTATGCTGGAAGGAGAAGAGAGAAAGCCAGAAATTAAAAACTTATTTGAAAAAATAGTGATGGAAAACTTTCTTAACCTGGTGAAAAAAAAATAGACATACAAGTCCAGAAAGCACAGAGAAACTCAAACAAAATGAATCCAGAGGCCCACAGCAAGACACGTCATAATTAAAATGTAAAAGGTTAAAGACAAATAGAGAGGTATAGCATAGGGATTTATAGTAATATTTATAGCTTTATTGGGGTAATGACTTCTTAAAAGCAGCAAGATAAAAGTAGTTAGTTACCTACAAGGGAGCTCCCATGAGACTGTCAGCTGATTTCTGAACAGAAACTTTGCAGGCCAGAGGGAGTGGCATGAAGTATTCAAAGTGATGAATAGAAAGGACCTACAACCAAGATTACTCTATCCTACAAAGCTATCATTTAGAATCAAAGGACAGATAAAGAGCTTTCCAGACAAGAAAAAGCTAAAGGGTTTTCTCATCACCAAACCAGTATTATAAGAATTGTTAAAGGGTCTTCTCTAAAAAGAAGAAAAGAAAAGAATAATAAAATGGCAATAAATATATATCTATCAGTAATTACTTTAAATTTAAATAGAGTAAACATCCAATCAAAAGATATATAGTGACTGAATGGGTAATAAAACAAAAACCTTACATATGCTGTCTACAAGAGACTCACTTCAGATCAAAAGAAACACACAGACTGAAAGTAAAAGGATGGAAAAATATATTTCATGAAAATGGAAAAAAATATTTAAAAAAAAAATAAAAAAGCTGGGGTAGCAATACTTATACCAGACAAAATAAAACTTTAATACAGAAGCTATAACAAGAAACAAAGAAGGACCTAGAAACTCCACTTCTGGGTATTTATTTATTAAAAAAAAATTTTTTTTCCTTTATTGATTTTTTTAGAGAGAAAGGAAGGAAGAGGGAGAGAGATAGAAGCATCAATGAGAGAGAACACTGATTAGCCACCTCCTGTATGCCCCCTCACTGGAGATTTGGCCCACAACCTGGGCATGTGCCCTGACTGGGAATTGAACCAGCGACCTCTTGGTGCATGGGTCAATGCTCAATCACTGAGCCACACTGGCCGGGCCTTCTGGGTATTTAACCTAAGACACACAGAACACTAAACCAAAAAGACATATACATTCATATGTTCATTGTAACATTATTTATAATAGCCAAGATATGGAAGCAACCTAAGTGTCCATCAATAAGTGAATGGATAAAATGAAGTAGTGCATATATGGGATAGAATATGATTCAGCGATAAAAAGAATGAAATCTTGCCATCAGCAACAACATGGATTGACCCAGAGACTATTGTGCTAAGTGAAATAAGTCAGACAAAGAGAAACGCCAGATGATTTCACTTATATATGGAATCTAAAAAACAAAACAAACAAGCAGAATAGAAACAAACTCATAAATACAGACAGCATGTTTTTAAAATCCTCACCCAAAGATATGTTTCCCCTGATTTTTAGAAAGCAAGGAAGTAAGAAAGAAATAGAGAGAGAGAGAGAGAGAGAGAGAGAGATCAATGTGAAAGAAACATTAATGGGTTGCCTCCTGGATGTGCCCCAACAGTGAATTGAATCTGCAACCTTGGTATATGCCCTGACCAGAAATCAAATCTCCCTCTTTTGGTATATGGGAAAATGCTTCAACTAACTGAGCCACCCAGCCAGGGCCGGAGAACATTTGAATGGTCGTCAGATGAGAGAGAGTTTGGGAGTGGTTAGTGTAAAAGTTGAAGGGGTTTAGAAGTACAAAGTGGTAGTTACAGACTAGTCACAGGGATACAAGGTATAGCATAGGGATTTATAGTAATATTTATAGATTTATTGGGGTAATGACTTTATAAGTTTTATAAATGTCTAATCACAAGGTTGTACACCTGAAACTAATATAATATTGTACATCAACTGCAATTTAAAAATGTTTTAAATAATGATAAAAGACATATTAAGCATGGGGTTTAAATTATCTGTAATTATGTAAATAATCTGACATCAAAAATGGTTTAACAAACATATATGAACTCTACATTTTATCTCTCTTTTCTTCTTAAACTCTTCTATTTACTCAAATAAAATTGTTGCCTAACTAAAAAAATAATAATAATAATAATGAGATTGTCTCTGAAAAAACAAGGTATATAAACACCCTATTTATAAGACTCACAATTACCAGAAGAGGGGGTGGGGGAGGGGAGCGATGAACCACAGAACTTGTACGCATGTACTCATAACCAATGTACATGGACAACAAAACTGGGGACGGGGCAGGGAGGGAGGTGGAGGAGGGTGTCAATGGGGAAAAAGGAGAAATATCTGTAACAAAAATAAATTAATAAAAAAAATAAAATAAAATAAAATTCAAAATCTGAAAAAAAAAAAGACTCATTCTTTGACTTTAAGTACTTCAAGGTATATCACTGTATGCTGCAAAATAAACATAAAACTACAATGTTGTATAGTATATTAGAAGTGTGTATAAGTTGGAACTAACCAAGTTGTAGGAGGTTATGAACAATTTTTGAAGGAAATAACTTTAAGCCGAATAAAGGGTAATACTGATTAAATTACAATTGTGTAATATTGATTAAATGTCAGACTTAGAAAAACAATAAAAAGATCTAAAGCCCCCCAACCAAATGAATCAACCAGAATAAGAAAAGTTTATACAAACATCTTTATAAGAAAAAAATACAATTTTGTGTGTCTGTGTGCCCAGTCATATAGTAGGTAAAAAGAAATACCTCGTCTGAACCCTAGGTTTGCATTGTTATGAAAAACTGCTGAAGGACCATAAAAATTTTGTTAGCCTGATAGAGTAATTTGACTTGGATTAATACAAGGCTGCAAGATAGTGTTTTCTATTATAAATGAAATAGACAGTGGCTCTGTTCCACATTTTTCTAAAGAAGGAACTCTGGTATCTGAAAACAAGTTGAAGGCATTTGGCATTTCTCCTGGATTGTCCCTCATTTTCAGGTTCAGTCAGGCCACTGAACTGGGACACAAGGTTTTCTATCTCATTAGACACCTAAAAGGTTGTTTAGAAACTTCTCAAAGAGAAGAAAATCCACATAATACAGAAATAGTGCCCTATTCAAAGCTTTAGGTAATTTTGAAGAGTTACAAGATAACATTTTAATATCTTTTACCAAGTAAGATGAAAAATTGTCTATATTCATATACACATATATACATAGATGTCACCTAATGTTTTAAAGAAGTAGTTCTTGCAAAAATTTATCTCAAAATACTCTAAATATGTTTCAGTATGCATAATTGTTGTCTCAATATTTTTTCCTGATATTTTACAGCTTAATGGGTGGTTATAAGTAAAAAATAAATTTAACATTGAGGTTTAGGACTGAATATTTCCTGAGAAATCTATTTTTATTGTATGGAGAAAAAGTTTAAGATGCTTTATGCAAAGTTAACAAAAATGAATTATTATCTAAGAAGTATTGAATACACATCTATTTCATAATGCATATACATATTTTTTATTATCTTCCTCATCCAATGACTATTTTCTAAATTCAGTAAGTAAATATATGTTGTTTGTTTTAACTAAAGACTAGTTAAATAGCCTCAGCTCTCAGTTTATATCATTATACTTTGGATTCCTTAATCTAAATGGCTTTCATCTCCGATAAATTCCAGCCATCCATCTACATGACACACCTTAAACATAACAATATAGGAAACTTTCATTTCCAAGTGATACATTGTTCTCTTCCCTTCACATCCCTTGAATTTCATAGGTTCTAATGTATAGGGTTAGTCAAAACCTCCTATTTCACTCAGTCCAGCAATTCCCTTCTATTTTTCTAATCATCCTTGACTTCTTTCTAGCTAATCAACACCCCTGCACTCTCCCCTGAAACTCCCTCATTTCACTTTCATTGCAACATTTGTCAAGCAGCCACAGAGAATCCTGCTTCACCTGCTGCTCTACTTGCTATTGGTTATGGCCATGGAGCTGATGGCCTTTGAAATTGTACTAAATTCCTACAAAATAATTGTAAAATGTTTGTCAGTTCTAGATGTGTGTGTATCTGTATATTTAGTGGCTGTTTCTGTTCTTCTCTTCTTCCCTGAATTCCTCACACTTTTATTCTGAAGGAAAGAAGATGCCAGTTTATGATGTATTTAATAGATTATGGCAACACAGATGTGTGCCCTCATTTCTCTAATGTCAGCATATCACTGAAAAGAGAGCTATTGAGGGAACACAGCTCATATGAAAACACGAAGTTTCTGCTTATCAATGTGCAGTTTTTATCAGTTGATTCATTATAGGCTGTGTCTCCCCGCATGTTATTCATTAGAGTACTGTCCCTCACCTTCACTTGTTATTCTCTGAACTATCTAATTCCAGAACTCTATTGCACTCTTATTCTCCCTATCTGTGGGGATGACTAAGGTGCTATGGCTGGAGAAACAGACCCTCTCATTGTATAGTGCTATATTATTTTTTTAATGCAATTCTTGCTAAACATTTCCTAAGCACCAGTAATTCCTGGCTTATGAAATAATAACTTCCATGTCCACTGATACACTCTCAATAAACACTGTGGGTGCTGCATTCAGTTGTTTATCATTTTAAGCTGAAGATATATGTTCCACTTATGAAATTTCAAGCAAAGCAAAGGTAAATGTTTTTAAATTTAGAGTACTTTCCTTTCGGCCCTCAAATTATATTAATTATGTAAGTTTATTTATTCATTCAATAAATATTTATTTGAAAAGCAGGGTATAATAGAAGAAGAAAAAGCAAACATAGGCTTCAGAGTTGTAAAGATCTAGGTTTGCTTTTCATCTTTCTTATTTAGCAGGTGTTTGATGTAAGTAGGTTATATAATCTCTTTAAGCTTTAGTTTTCAGATCTGAAAAATAAAGGAAATGATTGTTATCTCATAAAACCAAGAGGACTAAGTTAGAATACATGCCTAGAATACATTGCAGAATGTGTAAAACATGGCAGGTGTTGAATAGCTTTTCTTATTACCTACAGGAAATTCATCTAGGAAAAAAAAAAACATCTAGAGGAAGATATATGCTAATGATAGCACTAAGGCCAGGAGGGGAGAAACGAAAGTACAGAGTTATAAGATTTTTATACTATATCAAAATGCTATAATATTATTTTATGTAATATTTGATAAGTTTGATAATATTTGAAATGTGTAATGTAAACCCTAAACGAAATTTAAAAAGCAGGTAAAGATAATAAGCTAACAAAGGAGAAAAAAATCATAAACAATATTTACTTCATCTAAAAGAAAGCATAAAAAAGGATAAACAATGAGGTAAGTAGAACGGAAGTAGAAATATAGTAGATTGAAACACAACTATATTATTAGTCACATTACAAGTAAATTAAACCAAAGAAATATCCCCACTAAAAGCAAAGATAGCCAGGTCAGATGTTGATAAAGCAAGAAACAACTGTAAGTTGTCCACAAGAACCAATATTGGGTACAAAACATAGCAATGCCTTCAAGTGCAAATGATCGAAGTATATGCCATGTTAATGCTAATAAAAAGAATGAAGAGCCCTGACTGGATGGCTCAGTTTGTGGGAGCATCACCTCATGCACCAAAGGGGTGCAGATTCGATTCTGGTCAGGGCACATACCCAGGTTGTGGGTTCAATCTCCAGTCAGGGTGAGTACGGAAGACAACCGATCAATGTTTCTCTCTCACATGGATGTTTCGCTCTCTCTCTCCCTTCCTATCTCTCTAGAAATCAAAAACATATCCTCAGCTGAGAATTAAAGAAAAATGAAAACAGGCTATATTAATAACAAGAAAGGTAAATTTCAGAAAGAGGAAGAACATTATTAGTGAGAAAGAGACACTTGTAATAACAATGATTAAAGAGGCAATTCAGAAAGGACATAAAGCAAGCCAAGCCAAACCAAACAGAAACAAAATATGTATATATCTAAAAAAGCTAATAGAAGTAAAAAGTTATAAAAGAACAACAACTAACAATAGGCAAATCTGGAATAATCATCAGAGATCTCAAAACTTATCCTAAAAAACTGATAATTCAAATGAACAGAAAATAACTAAGAATATATATAAAGTAGACTTGAACAACACCATCAACTAACTTATTAATTAATATTTATAGAATATTCTATCCAACAACAGCAGAATGCACAGTCATTTTACATGCAATTTGATCATAGACCAAGATATACCACATTCTGGACCATAAAACAAGTCTCCATAAAGAGTTCAGATCAAACAAAATATAGTTTCTGATGATAATGAATTCAATTATAAAATCCCAACTACTTTTGAACTAAAAAAGTTTTAAAAATAACATAAGTGTGAAAGACAGAACAACACCAGCTATTAGAAAAGAGATGAACTGAATGAAAACAAAGTAAACGAAACAGACTTTGTGGGAACAGTTAACGCAGTGCTAACAATGTACAGCATTCAGCACTAATAGAAAAGAACAAAGGTCTCAACTAAGTAACCTAACATTTCATCTTGAGAAAATAGTAATACAAGAAATAAAAATTAAACACAAAGTAAACATAAGAAAGGAAATAATAAAGATAGGAGCTGTGACCAATAAAATAGAAGCTAGAAAACTATATAAAGCACCAGCGTTTCTCAGCCTTAGCACTATTGTGTTGAACAGTTTGTTGTGTGGACTGCCCTGTACATAGTAGGTTGCTTGCACCCTTTCGGGTATGACAGAAAAAGAATGTCTCCAAGTATCAAACACTGCCAAAGAGGCAAAATCACCCACTCTTCTGACAGTGAGACCACCTTACTCAACCCAGTCTGATCAATCAAGAAAAATAATAGAAGGCCTGAATGACCCTATTACCATTTTCAGAAACAAGATAAGTAAAATCACATAGATGATAAAAGGGTAAGTTAATATTCTTCACCAAATTATAACAATAAATTTGGTAAATTAGATGAAGTAGAAAATCCATGAATGACACCAGCTGTCAGAGCTCACACAAGAGATATGGATAACTCGATAGCTCTCTATCTGTAAAATAAATTGAAATTATAATTTAAAACATTCCTACTTTAGTCCCAGATTGCTTTCCTGGAGGGTTTTTTCAAACATGAAAAGAAGAAATAGTACCAATTCTGATACTGGACACTACAGGGGTCTGCGGTCCCCTGTCACTGCTTGAGCCAAATTAAGCAGAGATAGGGTTGAATCACATAGGAGCATTTATTCCAGTAATGCCGGCAGTACGGGGGAGCAGCAGGTCATCCTGGAAATTCTGCTCTCTCTTTCTCTGCCAGCTGGCTGATTATATAGGGAAGGTAACTACGTGCAGCTGCGAGTGTAACAGGAAAAACAGGAGGGGAGAGTCTGCAGTCTGGCTGTCAAGAGCACGAAGTCTGATAACACAGGTGGCTAATCTTCTATGATGTTACAAACAGCTTAGTCTGTTCCTGGAACTGGAGAATGGTCAGCGTTCCTGAGGAAAACTCCTGGAAGGGGTCAGGGTCCAGGCTCAGCAACCAAGTCAAAGTGTGTCCTGTCCTTGGTCTGTTCTCAAAATGCATCTCTTTTCTGAGTAATGGACCCATCGGGGCTCTGGAGCATCTTATCTGTTTACAGCCCTGTTTGCCTTCTTGCAGCACATCCTCCAGTTTCCCAGGGTCTGTAAGAAAACCTCTTATCAATAGTTAGTGAAGTGAATAATTATTTATTAATTAATTTGTAAAAAAAATTTTTCATTATTGGTTTTTTAGAGAGAGGAAAGGAGAGGGAGAGAGAGAAAGAAACATCGATGAGAGAGAACATCGATTGGCCACCTCCTGCATGCCCCCCACTGGGGATCGGGCCCACAACCTGGGCATGTGTCCTGACTGGGAATCGAACCGGCAACCTCTTGGTGCATGGGTCGATGCTCAACCACTGAGCCACACCAGCCGGACTGAAGTGAATAATTATTAAACATTCTGGTTCTGTTCTTATTGTGTGCCCTTCTCCCTATCAGTTTTACATATATTCTTTTTAAAAATAGGAGAGTAATATATTAGAACATAATAGATTCTATAAGACCACCATTATCCTCATACCAAAACTAGTAGAGAAAATGTAAGAAAAGAAAACTACACAGAATTATATCTCTCATAAACATAGGTGCAAAAATTATTAACCAAATTTTGGCATGTTGATCCAAAAATATAAAGGGAATAACATATCATCACTAATTGGGGTTTCTCCTAGGAATGCATGATTATATTTTTAACATTTAAAAACTTTCTATATGATTATATGAATCTTTGTTAAGCTGGCACCAGAGTTTGACTTCTCTATCTGTCAAGGAAAAGCATTAAAAAAAAAAGACTAATAATGAGTTATCAGATAGGACTTAATTGGCATGGCAAATCAAGTTAAAGTTAATTTTTTTTTTTGCCTCATTGATTTTCATAGCTCACTGAACAGTTAACACTGTTTCTTTTATGTCCCTTTGGGTACTGGTTGTTCCCCCAGCTAGACTAAAAATTATGCTCACACTACCTCCATCAAGGAGGGCAGCCAGATAGATTCCAAATAGGATGGAAAACTAAGTCAAGTTTTTAGGTGTTTCTTTTCAGGGTGGCTTTGAAAGGGGAAAAGAAAGATTTCTGAAAGACTATGGAATTAATTTCCAGAACTTAGATATTTTAGCACCATATATATCTCAAGGACATTTGCAACCATCAAATGAATGGTGGTTTCTTTCATCATTTTCATTAGTACGGTATAGCAGCTACTTAGTTTTTAATCATCGTTCGTTTTCAGACACACATTTTCATACATGCCCTTAAGGGCTCTCAAAGAAAATCACCTGCACGTTTTCTGTAGCCTTTGTTGCATGGCAGAGCAAGTTCAAGTCCTTTCATGAGAAAAAATATTGATGTTCTCTGCTGGCAAATCTGCAACTCACGTCTGTATGTATTTAGTTACTACTTCTGAATATGTAGAATAGTTTGACACATAATTCATATTACCTTTCTCTCTGTAGGTATACTTTCTAAAGTATACATTTCTCTGTGTAAGCAAAATCATAGAACTTGTCATTTAGTCACTTGTCAGAATCGTCACTCTTGGATTAGGTGAATTTCAAGACATGTTAAAGTCTCCTAGGAAATTATTTCATGGAGAGACTTAACTATTTCTTATTCTATATACTTTAAATTATGACTATGGTTTGTTATATCATATGAATAATTCTACTTAAATTTTGTTATGGTTCAACAATGATCAAGGGTTATAATAGGAAAAAATTCTGTAAGTAAATTTATATTTTAAAAACTCTCTCATTAAAATGATATAAATCTTGCCTAAAATATTTATATTATAAATTTGTCGCAGGTTTTAGTGACAGTATAAATGAATGCCTCTACAAACAATTCTTTCTGAATGCCTCCTATACAACTCAATGCTTCTTGTTTTTTCTTTGTCTGCCAATATGGTCCTGATTTGTTGTTAAATTGAAGTAATTAATATGTTCACGGCAATAGAACCTTTTTATGTCCCATTAGATACATGTGGGAAATAAATCATGAATAAAGTAAAATAATTCACACATGAAGAAAAGACTATAGAGTTAAGTAGATGAATGGTACAAGCAACAATATAATGTATTCTGTTTATATGATTTATGGTGTTTGAAGGAAAATTAGTATTTTGCAAAGGTATTGATCATGAAAAGGTTATCCATTTTATTTTTATCTCCTCTCTCTGAGACAATGATGAAGTAGTACTCTTTTGTTACCTAAAATACCATATTTCAAAGTGTGTTTATCAGTCCACTACCATGTTGAGGCAAAAGTATAGGAAAAAAATGGGCCTTCTCTTTTTAATCCTCTCAAACATAGTTAAATGGCAGATCCATATTTTGTACACATATTATGTACATATTTCGTGTACAAAGATATGCTTAATAAATGTTGATTTAATCCGAGTTACTAAATATCTTAAATAAAGTGTTTTAGTCATATTTGAGAAAGTAAAGAGTATATAAAAATCACAGTGAATTACCAAAGATGCTTCTGGTAATATTATTTCATTCTGATATTTTATCTGTATTTGAACCATCTTTTATACATAGTAAACTTAATGGTAGCAGTCAAAAATGTATGCTCCTTTTTGTGAAAGAATTATTTCAAAGCAGAAAGGAAATAGAGAATAAGAAATAGAGGTTCTTCAGCTGTTTGTTTTTTTTTTCAACTTTTAGATCCATCTTCATATAATAACCATATGAACTCATTTATCTATAGTTTTTCAAGTACAAGTCCACCTATGTTATAGACGTAATAGGAGGCCAACCTCAAATGAGAATACAAACATGTGGTACTGCTTTACGTAGTCCAGATACCTATGCTAATAAGTAGATTGAAATATATGCATACACTACATGTAGTGGGAACTATGGGTTATGTAATAATACGCATAGAGATTCAAATCCCAGTTCTTCCATTTACTGGCTTTGCTTCTTTGTCCATGTCAAAACACATTTCTGAGCCCAGTTTCCTCACCTCTAGGTAGGAGTATTCTTGTGTTATTGTAGAGTGGTGATGTCCTGAAATGCAGTGGCAGATCCACAGTGCACATGATTACTGAATCCTGTATTTGTCAGTCCCAGCTCATGTATTTCCTACTTTTACTATCAGGACAAGATTGATGTTCGTGTCTCTGTTGACAAGGAACAAGGCTGAAAATGTATCTTGAAGAAATACTCCATAATATAGTTAAAATTAAATCATCATATACAATATTCTTTAAGCCTTGGACTTGTATTAAAGATAGATAAAGCAGAGTTTTATACAATCTTGAAGAAAATTCTCCACAATCTGGCCTCTTTGGATATGATCAATTTATTGTCAGGAATATAAAAATTGTATTTTCAAGGAAATTTTGTCTCTACAAGAACATTCTCTGCCTTTGTGGATACACAAAATCATCATATGTGCATCCAAGTGCTGTTTTATCTCAGGAAATAAATGTTAATGAGGCGCATTTTTTTTTTCTCCCATGACATTGTGAGCACCTTAGTCAGTATACTAGTATTAAATACCATTTAATAGGTATATGGAAAATCAGACTGAACTCAATGCACAATTATTATTAAACTGTAGGCTGTAATATCACACATGCAAAAAATACAGTGTCTCTGGGATCATTTTGTCAAGACAGTGTCCCTGCCAGCATTGCATATTGGACACCATGACTACCCTTGGAAACTAGATGTCTCTGCTTCTACCACACCTCAAGAATGAATTCCCTACCCTCACTTCCTTTCTATCAAGAACTCTTGATTCACAGCCCTAATTCTTAATTTTTCATAGTAGGAGGAAACACTAGGTGATATGTAAGGGGAGAAAGAAGTGAAGAGAGCCCAGCTGGTGTGGCTCACTGGCTGGGCGTCGACCCGTGCACCAAAAGGTCACCAGATGGATCCCTGGTCAGGGCACATGCCCAGGTTGTGGGCCCAATCTCTAGTAGGGGGCATGCAGGAGGTGGCCAATGTTCTCTCTTATCGATGTTTCTATCTCCCTCTCCCTTCCCCTCTCTCTAAAATGAATAAAGAAAAAATATTAAAAAGAAAAAGTGAAAAGAACAGTGAAAGAGTATGATAATAGAGAAAGGGACAATCTGGCCATTTTAGCCTCAAAACTAGAAGATGCACTTTGCCTCATCACATTCCTAACATGGAGACATCTCCAAACATAGGAGGAGTAGTTCATAGGTGCCGGGCGACTGAAAAAAGACATCATCTACGTTAGTTTAACACTGGCTGCCCAACATTCTGATTTGCAAACTTATACTTTCACAATTATTAGTTTAGGCTATTATAATAAAATCATACCTTGAATAACAATAGGAAATGTCAAGGACGTCCTCCTGAGGGAAATACCCCATAGTCTTACTGTGTATAATAATCAGGTTTAGGCCAATGAATCTCAAGTAGACACAAAGAGAACCATAACTAGACATATAGAAAAACTGTTGAAAGTCAAAGACAAACAGACTTTCTTTAAAAAAATAAATAAAATTCTTGAAAGCTAAAAGATAGCTGGTGATAATAGAATTAGTCTTCCTTTGAAAGTAATACCTATGTTGCCAAAAGTCCATTCCTTAATATTATCTGTATTTATGTCACTTTCAACTGAAAGTAATTTTGGAGGCACAACCTCCCAAATTCTAATCACTATTCTGTTGATATGTTTTTTTCTGAAGCTATTCTTGGTGGTAACATTTAAATTAATTAGGGTTTTTAGTTTCAATCAACAAAAATTAAATTGTCAAATAAGACCAAAAGGGAATTTATTAGAAAAATAACTTGTCATTCACTGACAGGATCTCAAGCAAGGTAAGAAAATGGGTCTCAATAGCCCTGGCTGGTGTGGCTCAGTAGTGGGGCACTGTCCTATGCACAGAAAGGTTGCCAGTTCAGTTCCTGGTCAGAGCACATGTGGGTGTCTGACTCAGTCCCTAGTAGGGGGTGTGCAGGAGGCAGCCTATGGATGTTTTGCTCTCACATAGATGTTTCTCTCTCTCTCCCTCTTCTTTTCTCTCTCTTTAAAAACCAATACATATATTTAAAAAAAAGTAAATGGGTCACAATAAATGAAGGAAGGATCAGAGATCAGATTTTAAAACATATCAGGGAAGATGTGGAGTAAGTAAAATACTGCCCTGCTCCCTACTGCCAAATCGGCACCACTAGCATCACGTTACTGGACTATACGGCCAGCTGGTAAAGTTCTCCTGGAAACAGAGGGCTGCTGCTAGTGCTGCCTTCTTCCTTCTTTTTTAGTATCCTCACCCAAGGACATTTTTGCATTTATCTTCAGATAGAGCGGGAGGGAGAGAGGGGGGAAGAGAGAAAGAGAAACATCGATGTGAGAGAGACACATCGAGTGGTTGCCACCCACACGACTCCAACCAGGGAGGGGACAAACTGCAACCAAGGTACATGCCCTTAGTGGGAACTGAACCCAGGACTCTCTAGTCCACAGGCCAACACTCTAACCACTGAGCCAAACCAGCCAGGGCTGTCTTCTTCCTTCTTCAAAGTGCTCTCCCCTGTGCCTAGTCCTTTAGTTTAAGAGCTATAAATCTGTTAACAATATCCAGAGCTACGAAAACGTCACCTACACATTCATACATTTAAAAGTCTTGCTGAATTGCAGATGTATAGGCCAACAGACATGTAGAGAGAAGGCTTACAGTTTCCATGTTAAAACTTCAGTCATGGATCAAGAATACACACAGAAACAACAACAATAACAACAATAAAAACTTGGTGGTCCAGATATCAAAAATAATTCTCCTTTTAGACACAAACAATTGATTGGCGTTCAAAATGGACACAGAAAACAAAGAAATAGGAAAAGGTTTACCCTCCAGATTCTCTCTCAGACAACAGAGGATACCCATAAACTGTTCATCAATTTTCTGAGATCACAAATAGTCAGATATAAAATCAACTGATCAATCATTGTTGTCTGTAATGATTCTGGCTGAAAATCAGCCAAACATAAAATTTGAAATTAATATAAAATGCAGAAGGATAAAGTTTGGACAAATTAAGAAAAATAAGAGTCAGCAAAGTTCTGTTGACCTTTCGGTTTCTCCCTTCAACAAAAGACTCAGTTGGACTTAGAGTGTTATGAAGAACACTTCTCTGGGAGCAAAATCTACCTATTTCTGTTTGGTGAATTCAGTGGGCATCATAGGGAAGGCTTCCAAAACTGTTGGAGATTATCTTAATGAAAATGTAAAATCATGATTCTTATACAAATATACAAATTAATGTATGTTAAAGATTTCATTTAACTATCATGAGGGAGCCAAGCAAATATTTTAACACATTCGAAAGACAATCCAGACGTATAGAAGAGGAAAATTTAGATAAATGTAAAAGTGGGAACAGAACTGGATTATTACATAGTGGGAGAAATAAGTTAATTGGAACTCCAATCAGAAAGGACAGAATTTATATGGAAAAAATTAGTCTATAATAGTGGTTTCACATCACTACAGATATTTATCATTTATAGAATTGTTAAACAAATTCCATAAACTCAGAATTTTATAACTTGGAATGATATGCTATACAAAATATATAATTTTCAGTGAAGCCTGTGTCGTTTCTAAAATTAATTCCTTGTGAAGTATATGGTGATATTTTAGCACTCTATTTCCCATGTTTATATTTAAGCTAATCAGAGATTTTATCTATAAAACTATCTGTCAATAGAATTGTTTGTTTATAGAAATACATCTGTTCTTGACTATTTCTGAAAGTGTATTTTTCTATAACATGAGACTATACAAAAGGGCAATAAGAACACCTTGACAGTTTCACCTACATTGCAGTATGTTAAATGCATTAAAATTAATTTAAAAATTTTAGTATAAATCTTTCTTTTTACCTATATAAACTGCAACTAAGTTGTCTAATATACTTTGATTTTCTAAAAGCCTAAAATTAAAGAAAACAAATAAAGAATAATATTTTCTACAGCATCCAAAATGATCAAAGCTGAACAGCTTAATAAGTAAACTAAGCTCATAAAATGATTAAGCATAGCAATTTCCAGAAAGATCCAAAGTCTCATTAAATTGTATCCTAAATGTCCAGGCTACATTCAAAAGTCACTTGTCACACCAAGAGCCAGGAAATCACAACATGAATGAGAAAAGATAATCCACAGATGCGAACACCAAGATGATGCAGATTTTGGAATTATTTCAAAGGAAATTTCAAACAACCATTGTAAAGTTGGTTAAAAATTGAATTGTGAATTATTTTGAAATAAATGAATAAATAGCAAATATCATCAAAGAAATAGAGGTAATAAAAAAGACAAAGTGGAAACTGTAGACTGTAAAATAAAGTTGCAGAAATGAAGAAGTCACTGGACGACCTCAATTAGTGTAGTGATGAGGACAGTATGGAATTAATGAGCTTGAGGACAGATAAATGGAATTCACACAATGTGAAAAACAGAGGAAACACAGTGGGAGAAAAAGTCTTAAGGACTTTTAAAAAAGGCTAATATTCATACAATTGTGATCCCAGAAGGAGAAGAGCAAATGGGACTGAAAAAGTATTCAGAAACATAACGACTGACTACTTCCCAATTGGCTAAACACACAAACCTACGGATTCAAGAAGTTGAATGGATAAATCAAAGAATTTCTGAATATTGAAGACCAAAAAAATCTTACAAAGCAACCACAGAAAAACAAAAAATAATTACCTACAGAGAAACACCAATTCACACACCAATGGATTTCTAATGTGATATGATGGAAGCCAGAAGGAAATGGCCCAACATTTTTCAAGCACTGGAAAAAACTCCCCAAAATTATCAATCATGAGTTCTATAGTAAATAAAACTATCCTTCAGAAGTAAATGGGGACTAAAGACATTTTCAGAAGAAGAAAGACTAAGAGACAAGGAGGGAGTTTGGTGTAGCAATAAAACACAAATGATCCTTGCGATGATGTTGCTGATTTGTAATTTTACTGCATCAAAGTCAATATTCTGGTTGTGATATTTTACTATAGTTTTTCAAGATGTTACCATTAAACTGTGTAAAGTGTACATAGAATCTCTGTGTTATATTTTTACAACTTCATGCAAATCTACAGTGATCCAAAAATAAAAATTTAATTTAAAAACTGTCCTATTTCCTCTGTAACAAAAATCTATACTAAATTAGATATTTCAACTGAGAATTTTAAAATATGATAGACAATAGAGAGTTAGCTTATCATGCATATATGTTCATGTAGGTATTTGAGAGTCAATTACTCTAACCCTCCAAGCAAAATAATAGAGTATAATTTAAGGTATGAAAAAAATGTTAAGGATTTCTTCGGAAATGAAAATAGCTATGATAAGCTCCATTCCTTGTCTTTCAATTAAGCCAGGAGAGAGAGAGAGAGAGAGAGAGAGAGAGAGAGAGAGAGAGAGAAACTTGGTCTCATCTCCTATACTTAGACTAATTCAATTTTTAAAACAATCCAAAATTCTGAAGAAAGACTGCATTATCATTAAAATAAAGATAATGAACAGAAAACTATCTTCAGAGGTATCCTCACTCGATTTTTCAGAAAGTTAAAGTGACAACAGAGATTGGTACATGTAATTAATTTGGTCAGTACTCATTTGTTGAAAATATATTTCAGCCCTGGCCGGGTAGCTCAGATAGTTGGAGCATTGTTGCATATATCAAAAGGGTTGAGGGTTCAATTCTTGGTCAGGGCACATGCCTGAGTGCCTGGGTTTTGGGTTTGATCCCTGGTTGGGGAGTGTATGGGAGGTGGCTGATGGATGTTTCTCCCTCACATTAATGTTTCTCTTTCTCTATCTCCCTTCCTCTCTCTAAACATGTCTTCCAGTGAAGAATATATTTCTATTTCTATTTCTATTATTTACATTTATATAGTGAGTAGTACTCCACTGTGTAAATGTACCACAGCTTTTCCCCCTTGCTCATCTACTGATGGACACTTGGGCTGCTTCCAAACCCTAGCTATTGTAAATAATGCTTCATTGAACAGAGGGTTGCATATATCCTTTTGAATTAGTGTTTTGAGTTTCTCCAGATAAATTCCTAGAAGGGGAATTGTTGGGTCATAATGCAGTTCCATTTTTAATTGTTTTGAGGTAACTCCATACTGCTTTCCACAGTGGCTGCAGCAGTCTGCATTCCCACCAACAGTGCATGAGGGTTCCCTTTTCTCCACATCCTCACCAACAACTGTTATTTGTTGATTTACTCATAATAGCCATTCTGACAGGTATGAGGTGATATCTTATTATTGTTTTAATATGTATTTTTCTGATGATTAGTGACATTGAGCATTTTTCATAAGTCTATTAGCCCTCTGCATGTTCTCTTTAGAAAAGTGTCTATTCATGTTCTTTGCCCATTTTTTAATCTGATTGTTTGTTTTTATGGTGTTGTGTTGTATAAGTTCTTTATACATTTTTCATGTTAACCCCTTATCAGATGTATTGGAAAATATGTTCTTTCACTCAGTGGGTTGTCTTTTAAATTTTTTTGATGGTTTCCTTTGCTGTGCAAAAACTTTTTAGTTTGATTTAATCCTACTTGTTTATTTTTTCTTTTTTTAAAATGTTTTTATTGGAGGGAGGGAGAGAGAGAGAGAGAGAGAGAGAGAGAGAGAGAGAGAGAGAGAGAGAGAAAGGAAGGAAGGAAGGAAGGAAGGAAGAAAGAGGGATCTATCAGCTACCTTCTGCATACCCCCTTACTGGGGACTGAGCCTTTAACCCAGGCATGTACCCTGACCAGGAACCATCGATGCCTTGGTGCATGGGACCATGCTCAATCCATTGACCCACACCAGCTTGGCTATTTCTCTTGTGCAAGGAGATATATCAGGAAAAAAAATATGTTGCTATGAGAAATGTCCAAGGTTTTACTGTCTATATTTTCTTCTAGGATTTTTATGGTTTCTAGTCTCACATATTTAACACAAGTAAAACATTTTAATAATATGTGCTTAAGTATATACAGTTATTTCTTCTTGGTTTTGGGATTTGGGATAAGATTACTCTTTGTATTTTTATAAAGTTAATAAAAATAAAACTAGAACAAAGTGTTAAACAGAAATTAAACTTCAGGCCTGCAAAGAATGCTCTCTGCGACTCTGTATAATTTTCCCCCAGTGGATAAAACTATTCCACACAGAAAGTTTAAGGAATCCAAAAAGTAAAACTCATTAAAAACATGTTTTTATTGATTTTTGAGAGAGAGACAGAGAGAGAGAGAGAGAGAGAGAGAGAGAGAGAGAAACATCAATGTGAGAGAGAAACATTGTTTGGCTGCTTCCTGCATGCCCCCCACTGGGGATGGAGCCCATAACCAGGGCATGTGCCCTGACCAGGAATCGAACCAAGTCCTCTCAGTCCATGGGATGACACTCAATCCACTGAGCCACATTGGCTGGGTGTAAAACTCATTTTTAAATCTTATTGTAATCTGGCCATTATGAAGATTGGAAACATAATAAGATATTTAATTGAGATATGGTTCTCTAAATTGGGAGGGAAGTCAAGGTTGTTTAGCTTTAGTCTGGATATATAATGATGCTTCAGTTCCATAACTGTGGCTACTCAACTGTAAGTATGGGAACTAAATACCTGGCTGTTGATTCTACCTCTGCCCTTCAAAATACAATTCATAGGGAAAATATAATACATGATATATATTCAGACTTTTTACATTTTTATTATTATTATGTTAGTATAATTGAATTAAAATAAATAAATATTAAGTCTTTGGATGACTGAACTTTGCAAACAGGAAAGAGTAAATCTGTGTGTGGACAACTATGTGTCAGAGTACAGGACAGTCCAGAATAACCATGGAACATTATTCTGAAGTATCAATTTTAATCAGTGAAACTAATGGGAAACCTCCATTAAGTATTTTTCATGGTAGATCTATTACTTCTACAATGTTACCAGTTCATAAACTGTGACAGATAATATTACAAAGTTCAGGTTACTCCTCAAGGGTTGCTCTTATATGGAAATAGAATTTATAAATTAAGTGTAATTTCTTCCACTGAAGAATATTTTAATTCAGCTCTCAATTAGTTATGAGTCATACACCCCTTTTCAGAAGACATCCATTAAATAACTGAGTAATGCTCAGAATTAATAATTATGGGACCCTTTTTATAAGACAATATTGAATAAGTTTTCATAGAGATTTTGATATTTTGAACTATAATAAATGCTCACTATTCTTTTAATAAAAGTATGTAGACATTTAGCACCCAAAAGATTTTCTCAGCTTGATATATTTTACTCTTTTGCTAAAATTATAATTTTAGTTTTAAATTCTCTCATGTCACATTAATTATGTTATGTTATTTTCTGGAAACCAAATCAGTTGCCCCAACTGAAGAAGGTGAGAATGAATCTAGCAGAAAAAAGTATTTATAGACTGATAAGTAGAACCAAAATTTTGGGTATAAAACATGTACTAAAACAGTCCCTCTTCCCATCTTTCCTGAAGACAGTGGACTGGAAAGTTTTTGAAGCATAACTTCTGAAGTTCTCACTTAAACTTTTATCCACGAAATCGATCTGCAAAGCCAGCTGAACACATCTTTAAGGACTGCTCACAGCAGCTAGATTCCATGTGCAACAGGGCAATTCCAGTTGCCAGAGAAAACGTGTGCTGGATTTCAGCTCTCTAAAATCCATGTTTGACTTACAAATTTAGTCCTTCCACTGACTGAAACTGAAGTTTTAAATGTAATGTTTTTAAAAAATTATGCTCATCTTATACCACCAAATGGTATGATTGTCATTGCATAAGGCATCAAGACAGAATAGGTCCTTACTAATATTCTCCATGGCTACTTCTGAACTGGGCATTAAAATATGCCTGCTTAATGGCTGAGAAAAGTTGGGGTCTGAAAGTCTTTGTTTTCTTCTTCTTTTTTTTTATTTGAGATAAAACTGACATATAACACTGTGTATATTTAAGGTGTATAGTGTTGATTTGATACATATATATATAGTATTGCAATATAATTGCACTCATAGCTTGAGCTAACACCTCTACCATATCATATCATGTCTGTGTGTGTGTGTGTGTGTGTGTGTGTGTGTGTGTGTGTGGTGAGAGCATTTAAGATTAGTCTTCTAGCAATTTTGAAGTATGTAATGTAGACTCTTGACTATAATCATTATGTTGTTAATTAGATCTCCAGAACTTAATTTATCTTCTGTTTACAAGTTTGTAACCTTTAACAAAATCTGCTCAATTTCCCTAATCCCCAGTCTCTGGTAAAAACCATTCTACTCTGTTTATATGAGTCTGTTTTTTTTAGATTCCACATAAAGTGATATCATACAATATTTGTCTTTCTCTGTCTGGTTTATCTTACCAAGCATAATGCCCTCGAGGTCCATCCATTTGTTGTAGATGGCAGGATTTCCTTCTTTCTTGTGGTGCAATAATATTCCATTGTGCCAGTCTCTTCCTATGTCTATCTATCTATCAATAAATATTTATCTGCATATTTCTATATTTATTTATCTATATCACATCTTCTTTATTCATTTTTTTATTAATTTTTTTCTCTTTATTGATTTTTAGAGAGAGAGAGGAAGTGAGAGGGAGAGAGAGATAGAAACATCAATGAGAGACAACATCTACTGGCCGCCTCCTGCATGTCCTGCACTGGGGACCGGGCCCACAACTTGGGCATGTGTCCTGACCGGGAATAGAACCGGCAACCTCTTGGTGCATGGGCTGAGGCTCAACCATTGAGCCACACCAGCTGGACCTTCTTTATTCATTCATCCATTGACAAACACTTGGGTTGTTTCCATACCTTGGTCATTGTGATTAGTGCTTCAATAAACATGGGAGTACAGATATCTATTTGATAACATGTTTTCATTTCCTTTGGATATGTATCCAGACATGAAATTGTTGGTTTATATCACAGTTGTCTTTGTAATTATTTGAAGAACCTCCCTATTGTTTTTCACAATGGCTGAACCAATTTGTATCCCTACCAACAGGGCACAAGGGTACCCTTTTCTCCACATCTTCTCCAACACTAGTTATTGCTTGTCTTCTTGATGACAGTCATTCCAATAGGTGTGAAATGTTATCTAATTGTGGTTTTAATTTGCATTTTCCTGATGATTAGTGATGTTCAGCCTCTTTTCATATAACATTTGGTCATTTGGATATCTTCTTTGGAAAAAAATCTATTCAGGTCCTCTACCTATTTTTAAATCAATAAGAACCTGTCCTTGGGGGCAGTACACATAGTCTTGGACAAAATAAATTAATCACATTTTGCCTAAACTAAAAAAAATTATAATTTAAAAGTATTCTCCTTTTTATTTTTATGAAGGTTAAACAATTGTACTACCTTTACGGTGTCTCTTTTATGTATAAGATTTCTAAATCCATCTAACAAACAACTGATACTTAATTTAGTCTAAAATTTTATACAATAAACTTCTTTAAAAGTAGGAGAGATATAACTATTCTAATAACTGACAATGTTTATTTCTCATACCAAATATCATAAAGAAAATTTCTAGTTCATGTATCTGCCTTTTTTGAATTTTCTAAATATGTTTTAATTATAATTCCATTGCTTTTAGCTTCCCTGACAAATTTCAGTTATGAGACCAGTAAAATTCTGAACCAAACCTTGGAAAATATTCCCATACATAGGAATTCTCTCTATTTGTTTACTAACATTAAACATCTAAATATATGTCCAATTTGTTCAAAATGAACTTAGTTTTTCTTTTAGTAACAATCAGCTTATTGTTCATTGAAATTGTAGCAATTTATACAATACCAGCAATAGGTGAAGGAAATTTTTTTTTTTCCCAGACACAGATCAATATAGCTTGCTATCAAATTTTGTGATCTTTAACAAATAGATTCACATTTCTATTACTTTCAATTTGTTTTAAATGGGTATGATATATTAAAGGAAAATTTTTTGAAGACTGAATGAATAGTGTTAACTATTGCTCATTGAAAATGAACAGTATTTCCATGATTTGGAAGAGTTTAAATCTCCCAAATACACAACCACCAGGTTGTTTGTTTTTTGGGGAAAAAATGGATAATTTTTAGATTATCAATGTAATATTTTCCCCTCATACATTTTAATATATCTTATTTAGGAAAAAAGTTAAACAATCATAGCTGCTTTTATCAAAATGGTTTGTTTGAATTACAATGATTCTTTCAGAATGGTTCTTACTAAACATATATTTTCTTATTTTCCTTTTAATTTACATTAATTTGCATCAAGGAATATATTATTACTAGATATGTGTAAATAATTTGACTTACTTTGAGGCATAACCTAAATATTTTCTAGTAGAAGACATTTATTGTACAATATTCATCTCTCGTATCACAATAGATTAAATTCAAAATGATTCACATACATTTCACTCCTTAGTAACAGAGAATTTCCGAAACAGCAGAAACACCATGCCCACTCACAAAGTTCACTAAGTACTATAGAACGCTTGTGCAAAGGATGCTAAAAACACCATTTTTCTGATACCGGTTTTCTCTAATGAAATTTTCAGAGTATGTGAGAGGAGGAAGATCAAAGCAGAAAGATAGAAATAGTTCTTTGTACTTTTCAAACTTTTTTCCTTTTACTTAAAAATTTCCACTGGGCACATTAATTGTAGTAATGGTGTCCATCCTTAGAAGGGTTTTGGAAAGATAGCTGCCTAAGTGGCTAATAAGTTCTGCAAAAAGTTAAAATTTTGGCAGGAAGTTACCCAAGAAATTGAAAATAGCATTGAACAATGATGACCATAGCATCTGAAAAAACAGTGTCATATTTAGTGTTTTTTAAATACGTATCAAATGGACAAAGATTTTGTCACCACATAAAAATGAGAGCATTTAAAAATGATGAAATGTGACATAAACTTAAGTGGAATCATAAAAGAGGAATATAGAATTAAGGAGTCATCTTACATCGTATTCACTGAGCCTTTGAAAGTTTTCTGATATATTCTTAAGAAGAGATATATTTTAGATATTAATCCTTTATCCAATGTATCATTGGAAAATATGTTCTCCCAGAGAGTGGGTTCCCTTTTCATTCTGATGCTTGTTTCCTTTGCTATGCACAAGCTTCTTAATTTGATGTAGTCCTATTTATTATTATTTTCTTTGTTTCTCCTGCCCTAGGAGATGTATCAGTGAAAATTCCGCTATGTATGATGTCTGATATTTCTGCCTACATTTTCTCCTAGGATTTGTGTGGTTTCATGAGTTACATTTAAGTCTTTGATCCATTTTGAGTTTATTCTTGTGTATGGTATAAATTGGTGGTCTAGTTTCATTTTTTTGCATGCAGCTGGTCCAATTTTCCCAACACCATTTATTGAAGAGACTATCTTTTCTCCATTGTATGCTCTTGCCTCTTTTGTCATATATTAATTGTGCATAGAGTACTCATACAACTCAACAAAAGGAAGACAAAGACTCCACCCTGGCCGGTTTGGCTCAGCGGTTAGAGCGTCGGCCTGCGGTCCGGAGAGACCCGGGTTCGGTTCCCGCTAAGGGCATGTACCTCGGTTGCAGTTTGTCCCCGGCCCTGGTTGGTCCTGCGGGTGGCAGCCACTCGATGTGGCCCTTTCACGTCGATGTTTCTCTCTCTCTCTTCATCTCTTTCCCTCCTACTCTGTCTGAACAAAAAAAAAAAAAAAAATGAAAAAAAAAAAAATGGAAGACAAAGACTCCAATTAAAAATTGGGCAGAAGACCTGAATAGACCCTTCTCCAAACAGGACATACAAATGATCAGGAGATATATGAAAAAATGCTCAACATCTCTAATCATCAGAAAGATGCAAATTAAAACAACTGTGACATATCACCTCACATCTGGTGGCCATCAAAAAATCTTCAAACAAGTACTGGTGAGGATGTGGAGAAAAGGGAACTCCAGTACACTGCTGGTGGGAATGCAGAGTGGTGCAGTCACTATGGAAAACAATATGGTGTTTCCTCAAAAAATTAAAAATGGAACTGCTATTTGACCCAGTGATTCCACTTCTAGGAATATATCCTAAGAAGCCTGAAACACCAATAAAGAAGAATATATGCACCCCTATGTTCATAGCAGCACTGTTTACAATAGCTAAGATCCGGAAATAGCCCAAGTGCCCATGAGTAGATAAGTGGATAAAAAACTGTGGTACATTTACACAATGGAATACTATGCAGCTATAAAAAAGAAAGATCAACTTCCGGTCAAGATGGAGGCGTAGGTAAACACAGTATCGCATCCTCCCACAACCACATCAAAGTTACAACTAAACTACAAAACAACCATCATTCAAAACTGCCTGAGGCCTGCCCCACCCAACTTTCAGGCCCACCCAAGCTGTTGCCAGTTGCTTTACCATAGGATTTTTTTCCCAGACACAGATCCTGCTTCAGCCTTTCCTAAATTCTTTCAAACAAGCAGCATCTGGTCTCAGCTAGTCCCATACCTCTCTCTAAGTAATACATAGAAACAAACACAGGGAGGCAGCCAAAATGAGGAGACAAAGAAACAGGTCCCAAATGAAAGAACAGAACAAAACTCCAGGAAAAGAACTAAGCCAAATGGAGATAAGCAACCTAACAAATGCTGAGTTCAAAACACTGCTTATAAGGATGCTCAATGGACTTAGTGAGAACCTCAGTGAACTCAGTGAGAACCTCAATGAATTTAGTGAGGGCCTCAAGAGCATAAAAAAGGACCAGTCAGAAATGAAGGATGCACAGTCAGAGATGAAGGAGACACTAACTGAAATAAAGAATAATTTACACAGGTTCAATAGTAGAGTAGGTAAAGCCAAGAAGCAAACCATTGATTTGGAATATAAGGAAGCAAAAATCACCCAATCAGAACAGCAAAAAAAAAAAATCCAAAAAACTGAGGATAATGTAAGGAGCCTCTGGGACAACTTCAAACGTGCCAACATTTGCATTTTGGGGGTGCCAGAAGGAAAAGAGAGAGAACAAGAAATATAAAACCTATTTGAAACAATAATGGCAGAAAACTTCCCTAACTTGGTGAAGGAAACAGACATACAAGTCCAGGAAGCACAGAGAATGCCAAACAAGATGAACCCCAAGAGGCCCACACCAAGACACATAATCATCAAAATGCAAAAGGTTCAAGACAAAGAGAGAATCTTAAAAGCAGCAAGAGAAAAGCAGCTAGTTACCTACAAGGGAGTTCCCATAAGGCTGTCAGCTGATTTCTCAAAAGAAACTTTGCAGGCCAGAAGGGAGTGGCAAGAAATATTCAGAGTGATGAAAAGCAAGAACCTACAGCCAAGATTACTCTATCCTGCAAAGCTCTCATTTAGAATCGATGGCCATATGAAGAGTTTCCCAGACAAGGAAAAGCTAAAGGAGTTCATCACCACCAAACGATTATTATATGAAATGTTGAAGGACCTTCTTGAAGGAAAAGATAAAAAATATGAACAAACAAAACGGCAATGAATACATATCTGTCGACAATTGAATCTACAAACAAAATGAACAAGCAGAACAGAAACATTCTCATAGATACAGAGAATTTTTGTTGGTTGCCAGATGAGAGGGAGGTTGGGGGAATGGGTGAAAAAGGTGAAGGGATTAAGAAGTACAAATTGGTTGTTAAAATGACAAACCTCAAAGGGAAAGGGGGTTGGGGGGTGGGAAGAAATAAACCAAAGAACTTATATGCATATATGCATAACCAATGGACACAGACAACAGTGTGGAAAAAGGCAGGAGGGGGGCGGGAATGGGGAGGAGGGGGTCAATGGGAGAAATATGAGGAACATCTGTAATACATTCAACAATAAAGATAAGTAAAAAAAAAAAAAAGAAAGATCTCTTACGTTTTGAGATGACCTTGAGGGACCTGGAAAGTAAGCAAAATAAGCCAGTCAGAGAAAGACAAGTACCATATGATCTCACTTATTTATGGAATATAGTGAACAAAATAAGCTGTTGACCCAAATAGAGCCAGAGTCATGGATGTTGGGAACAGACTAACAAACCTCAGAGGGATGGGTTGGTGGGAGGGGTGGGAAGAGATAAACCCAAGAACTTGTATGCATTTATGTACCACCAATGGACACAGACATTAGGTTGAGGAAAGCAGGAGTGAGGTAGGAGTGTGGAGGAGGGGTCAATGGGGGAAAAGGGGGACATCTGTAATACTTTCAACAATAAAATAATAATAATACATATTTTAAAAGTAAAGTTAAATGAGATTTTAATTTTTCAACAATATTGTTGAGAGGGTGCTATGTGTCCGTCAGTATGGTAGATGCTAGGTGTAGAGTTAGTAACAAATGAAGCAAGCAAAAACCCTGCTCTAATGGAATTTACAATTTGGAGAGAGAGAAAGAAAATAAATAACAAACTCAATAATATATTATTTAGTATAAACTGCTAAAAAGAAACAAGTTAACAAATGAGGACAAAAAATGTCAGTGAGGCATTGTTGACATTTTAAGTAAAGTTCTTTGAGAAGGTGAATTTCATTTAAGAACCAGAAGGAAGTAGATCAGGCTGTATAGTAGATCACACAGGCTGTGAAGTAGATCAGATCTAGGGGAAGCGGACTCAAAGAGGGGTATGAGTAAGACCAGAGGTCAGAGCTGATCATGTACCTTGTGTTCAAGGAACAGAAAAAAGCATGTGGCTAGGAGAAAGGGGGAAAAATAGGTGAGGAGTTACAAATGAGGACAAGTTAGAAACCAAGAGCTGGAACATGATCTTTTAGATCATGGCGAGTGCATTGACCTCACTCTGAGAAGGGAGAGCCTTAGAGGAATTTGACAGAAGCATAACATAAACAGGTTTACATTTTATGTTTCATTATTTAGAAGCACTAGTAGTAATCAACAATTATATTAAAAGTGGAACAAAAATGGAAATGCCTGGTTCATATCAAAATAAGAAAAATTTTCTCAGAACTCTGTGTGATGAATAAATATAAACTCATTAGGCTCACAGATAAAAAAGATTGGGCTAGATAATATTTAGGGCTTTAACTATAGATCCATGACGAGCTTCTTATGGGTTAGGATAATTAACATACAATGTAAGTCCTGAACATATGTATTTAAACCATGTTTATGGAAAAACATCCTTGCTAAAATCATGACATCAAAATTTAGACCCGGTATTGGATACGCTACTTTCAATGACTTTTCTTAGCAAAAAATGAATATACTCAATTTATATTTTATTTATTTTATTTTTTCTTGATTGATTTTTAGAGACAGAGGAAGGTAGAGGGAGAGAGAGATAGAAACATCGATTGGCCGCCTCCTGCATGCCCCACACTGGGGATTGGGCCCACAACCTGAGCAAGTGTCCTGACCCGGAATCAAGCTGGCGACCTCCTGGCAATGCTCAACCACTGAGCCACACTGGCCGGGCAATTTACTCAATTTTTGAAAGTCTTATTTTTCAGATGAAGAAGAACTTTCATTTTCAGAAGCAAGAACTCCTTTTACACAAGTGTGAAAGAAATAGAGACCAAAGCCAGCTAATTAATTTTAGGATAAGTTTTATTTTTTATAAATGTTGAAAAGAAATACTGCAAATTACTGATTTTAGTGAAAAGTAATTAGGTAAATAAACATAACAAAATGTATATATAACATAGTACACTTTGATAATTTTTTGACAAGTATAATTGAGTTTTAATTATTTATAAGTTTTATGAGTTTTTCATATCAGGCAAATGAACTGTAATGTAATTTTAAATGACTATAAAATATTTATTCTTTGTCAATTCACGTCAGCATCCTGTTACTGAGATTATTCTTTGAAAAAGGACAAAAATACCAGATGTGTTTGTCAAATATATTACATTTGGAGCTTAAATAATTGAGCAGGGTTTCAATACATAATTGTCATATAACAAGAAATATATACTATTTACTAAAATATTTCTCTTTAGTGTTCTCACATTTGAGGTAAATGATAAATAATTATATGATAATATTACACACAATCATTTTACAACAATTAATTTTGCTATATTTATTCATAAATCATATTTCAAAAATAGGTATACAATCTTAGTTTTAAAACTACATGTCAAAACACAATAATCGATCATGAACTGTATCATGTCTGTGACAAAAGATTTGATTACACTGATACGTATCATTCACTGACAAATACTGAAGAGAATATAGAGGTTAAGAAAAATAGGAGGCAATATTACATAGTAAATGTCCAATCATTCCTTAATATCGAAAGTTAAAAAGACAAGTGGTGAAATTTTATTTAAATACACGAATGAATGACAGAACTACAAATGAAAGTCAAATATATTTTATTTGGCAGCAGAGAGGATACACTTTATTTACTACTTGTCTTCAGAGACAATAGAATACTTAATTAGATTAAGTTGAGAATGTCCTTCTTTGTGTCCCCAGTGGGCCATGTTCTCTACTGCTAGTGTAAAGCCTAAAACATTAAATGGGATTTAGTGAGTTGGCTACTGATTAAATGGTGAGTTTCTTGAGAGTTGGAATTATACTTTATTTACTTATTCTAGTGCTTCCTTTAGCACAGTAGTGGCTCTTTAGGGAAAGCCTGAAGGACCAGTCTGAACCCCTGTCTTCCTTCTTGGTCACCCGTTTACTCCTATTGATTTCAGTTGTGTTTTTGTCCCCAATAACCCCAGTTAAAACATCACCAAATGGCATCATCTTCTCATAATTCAATTGTTATTTCTACGTCTACATCTTAATTTCCTTCTCAGCAGGATTTGCAAAAACAGAATGACTGTTTTAAAAGATTCCTTGACTATACTTCTATTCTGTTCTTCTCCAGTCTCCATGATGTTTTTCTACTGTCTCCTTCGTTGGTTTCTGTTCCTCACTTTCATCTCCAGGTCTTGGAGCATCCCAGGAATGTGTCCTCCATGGAAGAAAATATGGCGGTTACTCAAAGGAATCATAAATAGAATTTCTATATAAGCCAGCAATTACACTTGTAAATGTATACCCAAAAGGAATTAAAGCAGAAACGCAAACATATTTGTAAACTAATACTATTCAGAATAACCAAAAGTGGAAACCACTCAAATGTCCATCAGTAGATAAATGGATAAAAATGTAGTATATTACATATGGTGCAATATTATTCAGCCTGCAAAAGAATGGCATTCTGATACATGCTACATTATACATGAATCTGGAAGATACAGTAAATGAAGCATGTCACAAAAGGACACACACTGAATTATTCCAATTATGTAAGGTTCCCCAGAATAGTCAAATTCATAGAGACAAAAGACAAATAGCTGTTATTAGGGACTGGTAGGAAGTAGAAATAGGAAATTATTTTTTAATAAATACAGAGGTTTAGCTTGGGATGATGAGAAAGTTCTGGACATGGACAGTGGTGGAGGCTGCATAACAATGTGAACATACTTTTAGCCACTGAATTAACTGTACATTTAAAAATGGTTAATATAGTAAGTGTTATGTTATTTACATTTTACCAACTATTAAAATAAAGCATGACCCCCTAAAAAAAAACTAATCGTGAAAGGATACTAGGTGGATTGTTTGAATATACCAGGCCATACCCGAAGGAAGGGTACACAGTGAAGCAAAAGGACCGATAACTTCCACAATCCTGAATGAGACAGAACTCAAGGTGAGGTCACACAGTTAAATATTTTTAATAAAACTGATGGAATGGGTGAAGACTTGGCTTGAATTTTGTGAGGTACAATAGAAAGATGGTGAAATTTCAAGAACAAACTAAAATCTCTGTGGTTAGAATTCATCAAAGACTACTAACATGTTTAACACAGTTCCAGGTGATTGGCTAAATGTCATGGAATTCTTCTTGCCTCTTGTAAAGATTCATACTTTAAGCTGAAGGATGGCAAAGTCACTGTTGGCATCAAGGAACCCCAGCTGCTGGGAGGATGGGACTAAAGAAAAGTAAACAAAGAAAAACTGGCAGATGAGCATTTATTGTACTCAAAACTGGTATTTGTGACTCTAGTAGTATTAGTGAATCTATGATGCTTCATAATTCAATCAAGTTCTCCCATAGCAGAGTAGAAATTGATAAATGTGACCTGAACCAGTCGATGATTGTCAAGAGAAAAAAAAATGGAAGTATTTTCTCTCTGGTACATGTCTGTAATAAATCACAGCACTTAGGTCTTTGACCAAACAAGACAATGAATCAGCAGAAGTGATCATTAATTGTGTTACTTTTCTATAGCTCAGAAATGTGCTATCTTAAAACTCTTTCTGCTTTTTAAAGTTCATGCATCAATAATATAGCTCACTAATAAAAAAAGTCAATTATGAAACTAATATATGATTATGAAAACTGTGTTATAAAGAATCAACCAGATGTCATGTGGCAACGATTTACCCAGGAAATAAATTATGAAATAATGATAATTTGACCTTACAAATTTATCTTCCACATGAACATCAGATTATATTTATCTAAGTTCCTGACAGTATTAATAATGTTCATCATTAAAGAATACTAGGAGCAGTCGGGATGAAAAGGAAAGGTGAAGGAGAATAAATAGAAAAATGTCTTTAAATCAATGAGGGCAGTACATATTAAAGAAGGAAAAGTAAAAACTTAATGAAAAATATTAAAAACAATTTTCTTCTTTATTTATTTAGAGAGAGAGGAAGGGAGAGAGAGATAGAAACATCGATGAGAGAGAACATCAACTGGCCTCCTCCTGAATGCCCCCCATTGGGGATTTGGCCCACAACTTGGGCATATACCCTGACCAGGAATTGAACCGGCGACCTCTTAGTGCATGGGTCAACACTCAACCACTGAGCCACACCGACTGGGTAATGAAAAATATTTTAATGAATATAAAAGTTTAAATTTTTAATGGTACTCAAGCTATTAAGAAAACATTTGTTTTATGCTGAAATCAATCAGTTTAATTTAATTTTGATAAAATACAGATATTTATACCTATAGTTTATGATTATTTGTTACATAATTAATCTTATTTTGACTCATGCATATCTAGCAATGATGAATGTGCTTTATTTGGTGCAACTGTTGTAATTATTACTCCACAAAAATTAATACAAAATGTAGTATAATTCTACTCTAAAAATTAATATAAAAATATTCTATTATTACAGAATATCAAGTACTAGTGATCTTCCAGAAGTATGTCAGATTTATATTGGACATTCTGAATCTCCTAACTTAACCATATACATTTCCTTAAATCTACACAAATCCAGTTTGAAAAGGAAAAACCTATAGAAATATTGGGCTTTTATATTTATTTCTCAGTGTGAGGTTTGTGGTAAACTCTGGATTATCAAAATAAACCTCATCCGAGGACATTTTTGCATTTATCTTCAGATAGAGCAGGAGGGAGAGAGGGAGGAAGAGAGAGAGAAACATCAATGTGAGAGAGACACATCGACTGGCTGCCACCCACACGACCCCAACCTGGGGCCGGGGACAAACTGCAACTGAGGTACATGCCCTTAGCGGGAACCAAACCCAGGTCTCTCTGGTCCATGGGCGGACACTCTAACTGTTGAGCCCAACCGGCCAGGGCTCAAGATAAACTTTATAAATCTGCCTACAGACTCTGCTTGTGTTTCAGCCTTCTCTTAGCATTCAGATACTTCAGAGAATATTGAGCCCCAATTCAAAATGAGGAACCAAAGCTTGATTTGTTATGGACCATCTTGGCAGACATTATTCACACTGACTGATTTATAGTGGAACACACAATACCTTCCATCAAAAGAAACCCAGGAAGTCTGCAAGTAAAAATCCCACAGAAGTTCAAGTTTCAGTAGCAAAGTTACATTTGTAAACTCCATTAAAAAAAAAAAAAAAAAAGCCCTGGCTGGTTTGGTTCAGCAGTAGAGCGTCAGCCCACAGACCAAAGAGTCACAGGTTCGATTCTGGTCAAGGGCACATGTCTCGATTTCGGTTTGTCCCTGGCCCTGGTCGGGGTTGTGCGGAAGGCAGCCAGTCAATGTGTGTCTCTATCTCTCTTTCTCTCCCTCCCATTCTATCTGAAGATAAACAGAAAAATGTCATCAGGTGAGAATTAAAAAAAACACAAAAACAAAACGTTTGAAAACACTGGAGATTGACCAAAAGCAGGTTGACATTGGGGAGATGTACCCATGAAAGATGGAACTATACTGAGATTCACAGTTATATGGACTTTACCTATGGGCATTCTCCAACCTATGAAGCAGAGTGTACCTATAATTGAAATAAAAAATCTGGTATGACTAAAATTCAAGCCAAACTTTTATTGGATTCAGGAGTTAAAGGATTACATTTGGAACTATCATAGTTTATAGAGATTTAGAGGAAGAGCCCCAAACAGAAAGAAGCACAAGATTTTTTTAAAAAATATTTTTAAAATTAATTTTAGAGAGAGAGGAAGGGAGAGAGAGAAACATCGGTGAGAGAGAACATCAATTGGCCACCTCCTGCATGCCCCCCACTGTGAATTAGGCCCACAACCTGGGCATGTGCCCTGACCAGGAATCGAACCAGTGACCTCTTGGTGCATGGATTGATGCTCAACCACTGAGCCACACTGGCTGGGCCACAAGATTTTCTTTTTTAAATGTCTGTGTAAACTATGCTTTCATCCTTGAAAGCACAGGGACTGCTTGTCTGCAGGAGGTTCTCCAAGGGTTCCAGTAGCAAACATCGGCTGGAGGCATGAAAGAGGCTGAGCAGAATTTCAGCTGCTGTTTTCCCTCCCATCAAGGGAGATTGACTTTGTAATCTGACATCTCCTTAGGAAAAGCAGGTTGCCACCATTCTTCATCTACAACAGCTCCAGCTCCATGTTGCAGAAAGTAAAATCCAAGTGACTGTGGTAAAAATACCCAACATTCCTTTTTTCCACCCAGTGCCGCTGGTAGAGGGAACATCTGGTCTACCCCAGCTGCAGCAGGTGTTGAACACTGGGCTCCCCCTGCTTGCATTCCAGCATGCTCGCAGAGCTGAGTTTCCATGAGGTGAGGCGCAAGCTAAGAACAGAGACTACTGCCTCTGTCCAATACCCTGCTTGTAAAGTTGTGTTGTTACTCTGAGAGAACAACATGGTTTCTGTTCCCTTCTCTGGGGCAGTGACACAGATTTTCTCCAGAGGGTACTTAATTTTACTCACAGCTATAAGAACAGACAGCTCCGAACAGCATCACACTGTCTAACATACATATTGTGAAATCCCAGAATATGAAGAGTTAGAATAAGATAGACAGACTATTTGAAGAAAAACTGATCAGATGCACTCAGAGAACACCAAGCAGGATCAATAAACAAAACCAACTAGCTATGTCATATTAAAAGTGCTAATTACAAAAACAGAAACAAACTCATGGAAACAGAGAACAAACGTGGTTCCCAGGTAGGAAGGGGATTAGAGGGATGGGTGAAAATGGTGAAGGCATTAAGAAGTACAAATTGGCAATTGCAAAATAATCACAGGGATATAAAATCTAGTTTAGGGAATATAGTTAATAATATTGCAGTAACTATGTACGGTGCTGGATGGATACTAGACCCATGGGGGAAGGGATCACTTTGTAAGTCATATAAATGTCTAATCACTATGCTGTACAACTGGAGTTAACATAATATTGAATGTCAACTGTAACTGCATAATTTTTTTCAATAAATAAAACAAAAAAATAAAGTGCTAATCACAAAAACAAAGGACAGGAAATCTTTTAAATCAGACAAGGAAAAAACACATACAAGGAAGAAAATGAAGAATTAGAGCAGACTTCTCAACAGATATTTTGCAGCCTAATAAAACAATGAGCAACACTTTTTATGTACAGAGTGGAAGAAAAAAATGCTGTCCTTCCCAAATACAATTGGCAGCAAAAGTATATTTATTATTTAAATATTAATTGTAAAAGGACAAGTCGGGATTTTGTAGTGAACAAAACCAACAAATGCACCTTACCCATGCGATCAAGGTTAACGTCACCAGTAACAGGAAACCTGCCTGCGTTGTGCTGAGGAGACCACATCACTCCCATGGTGTCATGCCCCAAACCCATAACCTCAATCTAACTGAGCAAATATCAGCCAAATCCAAAATACCTGACCAGTTCTCTTCGAAATGGTCAGGATTATAAGAAACACCACAGATTTCTTATAGGTATGCCTTTTAGATGATTCAGCTTCCTTGCTGCCCTTCTGAATGTTTATTCAAAACTCACATTTCTTGGTGAGATAAGCCAATAAGCATAGCGTTGCTACGAGTCACCCTTGTGGCCAGGACATGAGCTTGCCTTACCAGACCTCCAGGAGCAGGGCACAGGCCAAGAGAATTGTTATAGGCAGATTTAAAACGGCTTCCCGCTGCAACTGTGCTACGCCTAGTAAAGATGTTTACGCCCTGCTGCCTCACGTCTACGCCCTTGTGTACACTTGCTGATGTGTCCTTGTGACGTATAAAAAATAGACACTTCACTATGGAAATGGAAATGTTAAACCTATTTGGCAATAAATTTTGTAACACCTGGCTTTTTAACATATTTTAATTGACTGCTAAGATATCTGATTTAAGAACTCACAAGTTTCCATTTTTAAAGTCCAAATATATTGTTTTATAAATATAAAGGTCAATATATAATTCCATTTGACAAATTATTATTAAACCACTACCAGGTACATCAAGAAATAAAGGACAAATTAAATAGAAAGAATGGCCTTTAAGCACTTACAATCAAGGAAGGGGATAAATTAAGTACATGCATAATTATACTATAATATGTTTTACAGTTTTATGTTTAAATGACCTTTGTGGCCCAGCCAGCGTGGCTCAGTGGATTGAGCATCATCCCATGGACTGAGAGGTCCCTTTCCATTCCTGGTCAGGGCACATGCCCTGGTTGTGGGATTGATCCCCAGTAGGGGGCGTGCAGGAGGCAGCTGATCCATGTTTCTTTCTCACATTGATGTTTCTATTTCTCTCTCCCTTCCTCGCTCTCTAAAAAATCAATAAAAACATATTTAAAATTACCTTTGTGACAGCAGACTTTACCAAATTTTGAGGAGGGAGTGATTATTTTGCTGCAAACAAAGTGTCCAATATTGTATATAATATACTCCGTTGTTTAAATATCTTCAACCACTCTGCCATTTTTCTGGCCTCCTCTCCCCTCTCTCTGATTAACTGCATAGCACACACTAAGTGACTACAACAACAGAGACACCACAAGAAAATAAGAAACCTTCTTCCAAATTACTTGTGGAAACCAATTCTACTCTCACAGTTTTCATCCCAGGAATTCAGAAATTGGCTTCTTCCAATACATCCAATGACTTTACAGTGTGTTTCAGCAACAATAGTTTATATAATGGGGTTTTTAATTTCTCTTTAACCTACCTGTATAGAAAATAGAAACAATAGGTGGCAGAATATGAACGTTAGTAGTTAGGGTATACATTTTAAAATTATATGTAAAATGAATATTTTGATAAATTGTCTTCCAACTTCTGTAGTCCAAGTTTGTGGTATAAACGCCTAATAATAATGAACAAGCCTAGTATAGATACCCCCACCCCCTACATTTACTGTATCTATGCAGAATGATTCAAGTGAGTTAAATTAATTTAATAAATATAGCCAAGTGTGCAAAATCAGAATAATAAAAGTAAATTAGGCAGATTCTGTGAAGAACATAAGTCCTTCACTTAACGTCATCCAAAGATTCTTGGAAAGCGTGTGAATTTAAGCAAAATGAGTACAACGAAACCAGTTTTACCGTAGACTAATTGATAGAAACACGAGTTAAGTTCCTACAACGCAATTCTAGTCACAAAAATCACCAAACTTCTAAATAAAGACCCAAAACACTTCTAATGCTAAATTTTGAAATAAATATGATATATACATACATTTAAAATAGATGAATAAAAACAAGGAAGATAATTATTTTCCAAACGATTTACTCCAGTTCAGGGTTGAGTGGCTGGAGCTTATCCCAGAAGCTCCGGGTACAAGGCAGGCACCACCCTGGACAGGACGCCCTTCCATCCCTGGGCCACTCACACACACCCACTCACTCAGCCTGGGACAAGTTAGCACGCTAATTCACCTCATGGGCACTTCTTTCAGATGTGGAGGACACCGGAGTCCCTGGAGAAAACCCACACAGCCACGGGGAGATGGGGCAAACTCCACACAGACAGTGGAATGCATGGAACTGATTTTTTTTTTTTTTTTTGGTCTCATCATTGTTATAACATAATGATGAAACAAAGTTGAATGAAATGACATTATTCAAAGACCTGCTGCCATCAATTTCTAGTATTTTTGCTGTTGTTAACGATGGAGCTGGAAAGATTTCACAAAGTATGTGGAAGTCTTATGTGCCGGTATCAGGCACTAGAAGAGTTTATAACCAGTAGGGCATTGCTGTACCATTTATACATTTCTGGGTGCATGTGTGTGTTATCCAGAGTAACCTCTATGAGATTTTTGAGAATAGGAGAAATGATTATTGTGAAATTTGGCATTTCTAGGTAAACTAACCAAATTAAATATAACAGCCCAAGGCCCACAGAAATCCCCAACAAATAATCAGATTTAACATTATGATTAAATTTATATGCTGGACTTCAGAATACTTAATGCATTCATGGGCAAGCAATTGCAAGATCAGTACAGCTTTTTACCTTCTTGAGGATAATAGGGAGCATAACTATCTGTTAAGCTATTATTAATGCTCCTTTTAACTTTGTATTTTAAATAAATTGATCGATTCAAATTGTGTTTAATTTTCTACCAATAGTGATACTAAGAGAAGTGTCTGAGAAGATATTGCCTTTCTGTGTGAAAACCAAACATTCTGATTATAATTTCTCAGCTGTTGGAAAGTCAACCTGCATCAAAGAAAGTGAAATTCTGTCCTGAATGTTCCCAAATCCAGAAACATAGGCAACGGGGAGATTTTTCTGAACGTGATAGCATTATAAACATTTCAAACCTCTTAGAAGTTATTTTATGCAGATGATAAATATGCACATTTCTGAGCTAACACAACGGACTGCTGCAGTCGCTTTCCCCTCTTGTTAGTTCTACAATAAAAAATTAAAGGATGATAAATAAAATGCCATTTGTATATTATAGTTTTCTTCTTTATAATGTGTTTCTCCTACTGTTGATTTTCTCAAACGTCATTTAATATTTACAGGGAATTTTATGTTGTGTTTTTCCAGAAAGTATAATGGTTTTAATAGCAGTCACTTAATATGTTTTTGATAAATAGGTACATCAGGTTTAGCATTGTCTATTTTAAGTCAAAATGACATTAACTTGAAGATTGTTATTGCCTCTGTTCTGCTACAATTTCAGGCTGAAAAAGTAAACAAAAACCACCTAAGGAATTATACTGGTTGAATTCAAGACACATAGAAATAGAAAGTATCAAAAGAATCAAATTCTATTTGGCCAGAGACTTGGTAGATTGTGAACACCTACAATTTTTTCAGTAATGTAATCAGAAGTGATCAAGTGCTATTCAGTTTCCACCCAACATCTTTTTGCAAAATGAGAGTACTTTAAGATCTGATTCATGACACCATAACAATTTTCCAAGCTACTGAGTAGAGGGAGCTCAACCTTACTGATTCAGGTAAAGAAGAGGGCACATTATGCTCATATTTATGTAATAAAAATAATCTGAGTAAGTTTAGGACACCTAACAGAGGAGCCTATATGCCAATGAATAAAATAATATATCTATATAAGTAAATGGTTGGTATGAACTTTATATAGCTAAGTAAATTTTCTATCTTTTTCCTGAAAAAAATTCAAGTGTGACATTAACATTTGTTGTTTAGTTTTATAGTTCTTATATAAGGAATAATGCTGAATCACTGACCCCAAATGCTTATCATCTACAGAAAAAAATAAAATGGAGTCTTCATACATATCCTTTGATATTACCCTATTAAACCTTCAACAGGGAATTTGAATATGAAATATGAGGAATAGGAAGAAATAGAGGGTGATTTCCAGACATCTGGCTTTGATATCTATGTGAATGGCAAACTAATTAACGTGGAAAATCAGTGGATAGAAAAGATATTTAGATCATTTTAAACATGCTGGTGGTGAGATGCCCCAAACACATCCAAGCAGAGCTATCCAGCCCCTGTAAGAGGGACCAAACTGTCAGGAAGTGTGATACATAGTTTTAAATAATCTTAATGGATTACATTTTCATTTCACATAAGTAGAAAAATTCAATATTTATATAATGAAAATTTTTAGGTACTAAGGAAGAAATTTGGTTAAAGAGAAAGGCATATACAGTGACAGGTATTATGTGGTGTTAACAGTTTAAAATAAAATGTATTTGTAATATTTATTTAATTCATTTTAAGAAAGAAAATAACCAGAATTTCTACATGTTCTTGTTATATATCTAAAGATCCATGCGTTCTCTTGGGTCTATCATTAGTTTAATAAATGGTAAATTAGAAAATTTCTAATAAATGAGCAATGTAAGATATAATTTTTTTTAATCCTCACCAGAGAATATTCTTCCATTTATCTTTAGACAGAGAGAGAGGGAGAGAGAAACATCAGTGTGATATAGACATATCGACTGGTTGCCTCCTGCACGACTCAGCCAGGGTCAGGGATGGAACTGCAACCGAGATTCGTGCCCTTGACTGGATTAGAACCCGTGACTCTTTGGTCCGCAGGCTGATGCTCCAACCGCTGAGCCAAACCTGCCAGGGCGCAAGATATAATTTTTGATAATCATGTGGAAGCTTTCCCACCAGAAGTGTCCACATTTCTTCTGATTCACACACTCTCACACACATACACGTGCACACACACACACACACACACACACACACACACACGGAGTTATCTATGTACATATATGAAGTAATTATGTATTCATTTATTATGCACAGACATAAGAGGCTTTATAATTATTTGTATGTTATAGTATATAGTATGTACATATAGATGTATTTATATTTTATCTATCTATTATCTATCTGTCTATCTATCTATCTTACTTTGCTGTCCTTTTTAAAAAATGAGAGAACTAATAAATAGGGCAAAGTTTTATCAATTAAAATTTTTATTTCTATTTTAATAAAAATTTTTATTTGTATCAATTTTTTAAAACTCTTAATAATCTTTATCATTAGTTATATATTGTTTTGATATATAGAACATAGATAAATTTTATATCTTCTAAATTATTTGCAAGCATAAAAATGGTATAAAAAACAATCATTTTGTCTAAGGCAGAAGTTTACCTTTTTTTGAGTACAGTGCTCTCTCTTTTTGTTTCTGTTTTTTAAATATGTTTTTATTGATTTTTTAGAGAGAGAGGAAGGAAGAGAGAGATAGAAACCTCGATCCGCTGCCTCCTGCACGCCTCCCACTGGGGATCGAGCCCGCAGCCTGGGCATGTGCCCTGACTGGGAATCGAACTGGGACCTCTCAGTCCATGGGACGACGCTCAATCCACTGAGCACACTGGCCAGGTGGTGCTCTGTCTTAATGAAGAAAAAGTGCCTCCATCCCTGTAATCAATTTGCATAGGAGTAATTTCAAGTTTATAATGACTTCATTATGGGGTGTGTGTGTGCGTGGTCATGTGTATCACTGTGTGGATATTGTGAAACAAATTAAATGGCATTTAAAACATGACAAATGGTATATGCACATACAGATATAGACAAATGCATGCTCATTCACTTTTAATAATCATCTAATAAATTCATACATTTCTATTCCTCTTTAGCTACATTCAGTGCTTCCAAGCAAGTATCTCGTTATAAGGTAATGCCCTTCTATCTGGCAGTGTCCTTAATTTAAAGCAACATTGAGGCTGACAGAGGGGAAAAAAGAAAAAAAAAACAAAAACAGTAGAAAAGGTATGCAGTAGAAGGATGGGGTTGTCTTACTGGAATATTTGGAAGATTGGGAGGGCTGGAGAAACAGGCTTGAGTCTAGGTTTCTAGGAGTCACGCCTTACTCGGATTTGCATGATTGGCACGAAGTCTCTAATGTCTTGCCACCGTGAATGCGGTAGCCAGGAAACTCCAGCAGTGTCTATATTTCTGCCATGAACATAATCTTCAGCAGCTGCTCCTGCCACAAGCAACAAAGCCGCTCTGCATCAGGAATGCAATCTTGCAAACACTAGTGTCTCCAGAATCGGAGTGCTTCTGTTTCCCCTTCTTTCTGTACTGTTCCCGCCTCTTCACGTATGACTGCTCAAAGGCATATGCTTGAGAGTCTGCATCACCTGTTAGTTGCAAAGTAGCCTGAAGAAGCAAATGTTCTAGTTGCTACCTGGGAGAGATACAGTGGAAATTTTCCCACACTATAGAATATTCAAAAAGTACTGGACTGTGAGACCAATGAATGATATTGGTTTACTTTGTTAATAATCAGTGGGAGATGAGTACCTAACCCATTACAGGTTGGAAAATTACTCAGCCATCTGGTCTGAGTGATGGAAAAATACTTGGTTAAGATCACCAGCTGCATTCATTGGGATGCAGACCACATACTAAGTGACACCGTAATTTAGGGGATATAACATAAAACAAACAACAACAAATTGAGCAAAAATTTACTATGTTAGCATGCTTTTGCTAATTTTGTGCAGCTGTCAGTAAAGTCTAGAAGAGATGAATGAACTGAAACTAGAATTAACCTGACTGCCACGGGAGAGAGCAGTGAATAAAATCAGCTTAGCTAAGAGCAGCGCTCTCAGCTTACAGCCTGAAATCAAACTTGTCTGAGAGTTCCCGAGCTCAGAGCTTGACAGATTGAAAAGCCACATTTTTCTGTATATACGGATTCCATTAAAAGTAGAGAATGTCAAGTGGCAACTTGAACAATATATACAACTGGAACCCCAAACTTTTCTAAGCATCATCTATTAAGGTTGTTCTGCCAAAGGAAATGGTGGAAGGAAATCACAAAACTATTGTATAAAGTGGAAAAGTAAAATGGTATAGTCGAAGTAATGGCCATTAGCCTACCAGCTAACATAGCACATAGAAACCAGTAAATGAAATATTATAATCTTCAGACTTAAAGACTACGTTGATGTAAGATCCTGGCTGTGTTTAGAGACACATATACGTGATTGGAAGCGAATAGGTTTTCTTTGAAATTGTTGAAGGAACTCTTTTTGCCAATATGAACTCTTAGGTACGACTTACAACTGCCTATAATTGTTCAATTCCCGAAGCAATGTATAAAAACCCCAATTTCCACCAGCTCAAAATGGGCTGCTAAATCTCTGCAGCCTGCCTGAGAAGTATCCTTCCCAACGATTCCTTGAAAATGACAATGTGTTGTAATGCCTAAGTATGGTTCTTCGAAAGCAAAACCAGGGCTTTCATAGCGACTTCAAAGAGCAGGTTTTCCTCTCATTTACAGCAAATAGCATTGATGTATGCTACAAATGAATGATTACTTTGGGATAGATAACTTTTTTCTTCTTCCTTTTTACATTACTGTATGAGTTCGCTGAAGATACATTATATTTTAGTTTGTGGGTTACCAGACACTAAGAAACAATATCCATATATGATGGAGGGATCCCAATTTCAAGCCAGATGCAGTAACTGGATGCAACTTAGAGTCTTACCTAAGACAGAGTGTGTGCACAGGGGAAGATGAATGTGGTTAATGAAGAGTTGAGGGGTTGGCTTTGGCCTGCATTATTGGTTGGTTGATCAAACACCTAAACATAAGCCTTCTACCAGCTGCTTATCAATAAGGGGTGTCCATGTAACACGAGTTTGAGACCATAAGAAGCAGTTGGGAGTCCTTGGGGAAAGTGTTCATTTAAAATTTTTTTAAATAGCCCGGCTGGTGTGGCTCAGTGGCTGAACGTTGACCCATGCACCAAGAGGTCGTCGGTTCAATTACTGGTCAAGGCACATGCCCAGGTTGTGGGCTAAATCTTCAGTGGGGGGCGTGCAGGAGGCAGTCAGTTGATGTTCTCTCTCATCGATGTTTCTTTCTCTCTCTCCCTCTCCCTTCTTCTCTCATTGAAATCAATAAAGAAAAAAATTAAAAAAAATTTTTTTTTAATAAAGAATTTTTCTTTCTGTTTCTCCCTTTTCCTGCATGGAATTTGGTTATGAGTCCCAAGGTCCAGTTGCCATCTTATACACGCAATTAAAAATATGAGCATGGCACCATGGCTGGTGTGGCTCAGTTAGTTGAGCATTGTCCCATGTGCCAAAAGGTCATGAGTTCAATTCCTAGTCACAGCACATACCTGTGTTGTGGGCTCAATCCCCAGTAGGTGGTATGCAGCAGGCATCTGATGGATGTTTCTCTCTCACATGGATCTCTCTCTCTCTTAGATCAATAAAAACATATCTATATGAGCATCAAAGTTTGCATGTTAGGGAAGGCATAAGGGAAAGAAAGAATTTGATTTAAAATAAATATATCCGTGTCAATTACAGTCATTGATAAGTTAAATATATTTATATTTTTATCTTAGAGAGAGGAAGGGAGCAAGAGAGAGAGAGAGAGAAACATCCAGTTGCCTCCCACACAAGTCCTGGCATGCGCCCTGATGGGGATCAAACCCGAAAACTTTTGGTGCATGGGAGGACGCGCCAACCAACTGAGCCACACCTGCCAGAGCTCGTTAAAAACATTTTTAACCAATACAGTCTCCTAGAATATGTTAGTTGCTTGAAAATTTTGTGCAATTTGTAGATAAAAGATAAGAATACTCAATAGGAGTTTTGAAAACACAAAACACCCATATTAGCATATAAACTATCACAAAGTAAAGAAAATTAGAGTATGTTAAGTAGTTTAAAATTCAAGGGTATCATCTTAGCTTTGAATTTATGGTCAAAGAAAATATACATATTAAAAGAATAGCTATTATTTCACTGGTTTTGAAATGTTAAGGTTCCATCATTGAATCTCCTGCACTTCTCATTTAAATGATTATTGATCATATGTGGAAGCAGATAAGCCCAGGAATACACATTTTACCAACAATCATCAGTGATTTTAATATGGACTGTTCACAGATGTCACTTCCCATTGTTTCTGTGCTTCAAAAAGGAAAAATATATTATTTGGAAGGGCAAATTTAGATCCAGAATATCTGTGCCTAAATCCTGGGTCTACCGCTTGTGGGCTGTGTGGCCAGGACAAAGGATAAACATTTCTGTGCCTCAAATCCTCATATATAAGATGCAAAAGTTCCTAGAATCTGCCTCATAGGACTGTTGCATAAATTAAATGTAAGAAACATAAACATGCAAGAGTCGCTGGCATATGGTAAACATCATGTGAATATTAACTCTAATGATAGATTAGATCTATTACTGATTAAAGGTAGAAAAGACAATATGTACATTTGGTTCACTGGAAGAACCAATACCTTTTAAAATGTTTGGCCGGCCCAATGTGGTTCGGTGGATTGAGCATCTTCCCATGGACTGAGAGGTCCTGGTTTGATTCCTGGTCGGGGCACATGCCTGGCTTGTGGGCTCGATCCTGGGTAGGGGGCATTCAGGAAGCAGCTGATCAATGTTTTTCTCTCACATCGATGTTTCTCTCTCTCTCTCCCTTCCTCTCTCTCTAAACAGGCAATAAAAACATAAAATAAAATAAAATGTTTGTATATCTAAGAAACCGGGAAGAATTGTTCAGAACATGATGCAATAATTAACCTAATCATTAGTACTATAGGCTATTGTGTGAATAATGAAAAATAGGAATAAAAATACAAATCTAGCAAATGCTGAGTAGAAATTTTGATGTGAAACCCAGAGATAATTTAGAACACATGTTTAACTATGACATTAAGGGGCGGACATAATTTTAAATTATTTAGAGTTTTGATGATTTCATGAGAAATGGCATTATAATTACTGACTAGAAAATTTAGTATTACCTAAAAGTAAAATAGTACAAGTGCTTGTCAAGTTATCAGAATAATGTAATTTAAATAAAATTGGTCACTTCCAAGTTTGGAACAAAAATATACAGGTTCGACCAAAGAGGTAGGAGAAAACCCAAATTTCTTATTTGACAAATCTGGCTTTGCTTTTTCTTGACTTTGGCATGTGCAAAAACCTTTCCCTCCTGGATTTTTTTTTTTTTAATGGATTCTTTTGAGATATTCCTTCACCCTTTCAAGACTGTCTTTGAGAATTTCACATACACAATTTTTTTTTTTATGTTTGTTTGGCTTTTGGGGGTGGGTGTGGGGAGATATTTCCATACATCCTTTATCCCAGCAGACTCCAGCAAGCAGATTTTCACAAACTCAGCCGTCTGCTCTACTGAAATTGCCCATATAGGCAGCCTCTTGTGATCATGAGTATCAGTGATGTGTCTGATATTTAGGAAGAAACCATACAGAAAGTATCAACAAATAGCAAACATATATATGATTACTATGTTTGAAGAAAGAAAAAAGAAAACACAAAATATATTATCTCCTAGAAAAAAATCCTACCTATATACTATATATAAAGTGAAACTAAAAAAGATGTATTGTGAAAAATAAAATAGTTTAAATAAAATTTATTAAAAAATAAAATAGTTAAGAAAAGATTGTTTAACCTTGTTGAAATTACTAAATTTAAGCAAAGCATGGGCCTTTAAATTTATCCAGAAATAATAGCAGGTCATTCTTCAAAGAAATAAAGCTTGCCTCATACTTCTCCACAAGATTGCATGCCGGCAGATATTAGAACAAGATCTAAAGAATGTTGCAGGAAAGCTTATAAAACTTTTAAACTTTACTCAGTCAAGGTGGTGTTCAGGGGTAAAGGTAAGGAAAAAAGGAGTTTCAAGAAGAAATAGTTGAAACCTATCTGAAAATCTGCTTGGATGTCTAATTCTTCCCTACTCACAACTGGAAAAGCAATAATCTATCAAAATTTTAGGAGGACTTGGTAAGGATGAGCCATATCATATAATCTGTTCTGTCTTCTTTGTTCCCTTCTTCTTCCCCTTCCCTCCTCCCCCGACTCCTCCATCCTTTTTCCCTTCTCCTCCTGACCCTCCTTATTCTCTCCATAAGTTGCTAAATGTGCCTGTAAGGGTGATTCAGGGTGAACTTATAACACAAGACACTTCAGAAGTCGTGGAAGGAAAGTCCCGAAGGGAGCATAAGCTTCTCAGGAACAAACATGCCAATAGCCGAACCTGAAGGAAATAGGACAGAGAGCGAACACCTGATGAAAAGCACAGTGGGCTGTGGGCGTTCATTGTGTTTTCCCCACATCCTTGTGGGCATGTTTCCCTGATGGTTTGGTTGCCTCACCGTATGGTATCTGTTTTCTTCCCCTTTGGTATGTTCCTGGCAGCTGGACCAGCAGGCATCTCCCAGCAGGCATCTCCCAGACTTTTGCTGGCTGTGGTTGGGTTGGGAAGGTGGTAAGCACTGGCAGAGACCAGAAGATAGGAGAACCCCATACAAATGCTTGTTTCCCGCTTCAATGCTTCCAATCATGACCATAGGTGCACCCCAAATGACCACAGCTCCAGGCAGACTCCCCAGAAGCTGCACCTCCCACTCTTCCCTTGTTTCTTCTGTTCTAGGGGAGAAAGTTACTGTTACTGGTATCTTGGTATGTCATCATCCCTTGTTTGTTCTTTAATCCTTACTTCTGGGAAGTTCCTTTATTAAAGTCTTTTCATTTGAATCAATGGTGTCAAATTACGTTTGTTGCCTGGATGCTGACTGACATTGTTTATAGTGACTAAAGACATTTCTTAATAAAATTAATAAATTTGAATATTAACAGATCACATTGAAGACCATGCTGTTTGCTGTTGTGTGGTGATTTCACACTGGACACTCCATTTCAGAATGATTACTCTCATTAATATAAAATGAAAATGCTCCAAACTGGAAATCCACAGGGAAATTAGCTAGCTTCTGCTCAAGAGCTCAAATATTTTTATAGTTTATTTTTTACTAATAAATAATACTCTTCTAGAAACAGGATATTAAAATGCAACAAGGTATCTGTGACTGATATAGCTTAATGATCAATTAATTAGAAGTTAAGAGAAAATTTCAATTGAAAAATAACAACCATAATTTTTATTAATGCTTATTCAAATTTCACATGCATATAGGATTATCCCCATTTGGGGGATACTAAGGTCCAATTTTTAGGTGAATGGAATCTATCTTTTTGGACCCCTTTCCATCAATAACATTATGTAGAATAAATCAGTTTACACAACCCTTGAAAAGCAGACTCAGAAAAACAACAAAGTGCCTGGGAGTACATTAGACTTGTTCACATAGCAAATCAGAAGATGTTTCAAAGAAGCCATTGGCACCATTGCTATCATCATGGAATTTATAGGATGTTTGGTGCATAATTTCTTCAGCACATATCAGCAAAACTAGTACTCTTCTGTTACCATAAGCAGCTAGTTAGATTATCAGTGGAAGGGAAGGGAGCCAGATATCTAATTAAGCTGGATTAACTAAGAAGCTAGGGCTGTCAGACACCCCAGGGAATAGCGGCATTGCCCCACCAAGGAGATAAACATCCCTGCATTTCCCAAGTGGCCAGAAAGCATTGGCTTTCTAATCTCCCCAGGGAACCACTGGCCCCTTCCTATAGATCACAGAGGGAGGGAGAACCAGGAAAGGGGAAGTTCCTTTGCTGGGCGCATGGGCAATGGGAGCCAAGATGGCCCAAGAGGGGGCCCAGCACAAGTCTGGAAGAGCCAGAAAAGAGACTGGTTAGTTTGAAAGAAAGCCTGCTTTTTGCCAAGCTCTAAATAATATAACCAAAGCTTAACAGGGGCCTGGTGTTTGTTTGTTTGTTTGTTTGCACATGTGTTAGCTCATTTTTGTGCACACTCTCTCCTCACAGCAGCTGTGCAGGGCCAAGTGCAATTTGCTCATGGCCCAAGAGCAGCTTTGTGGGTGGATGTGCAGATGAGGAAATGAGAGAAGGTCTGCATCTCTGGGTCTTGGCTTCCTGGGTCTCATAGGTGTGGGTGTGGGCTTTTGGCCCCAGAGGCTGGACTTCTTCCAGAGCAGGATGGCACTGAGCCACCCAGTCATGAATGAGACACCGGGCACCGGGGGACAGTCCTTTGTTTTTACTCCAATAAACCTTGTCCCTAGGCCTCAACTCCTCCTGTGTGTGGGTCCTCAAAATGCTTTTACTGTGACTCTGTGGAAGATTCCTATTTCTCCAATGCTGACTGACTCATATCCTTGCTCTGGCATCAACAGAAGGAATTCCCTTTCTCATACTCTTAGATAAAGGAAGCTTATACATTATGGTTGGTTTTGGTGCATCTATATGGAATTACATCATTTTTTTATTCTGTTCTTCTTCTTCCATTTTATGAAATAATCTGTATGTTCTTTGTTCACAATATTTACAATTTTTAATTTTGACTGATTTTAGGTGAAATCAAACTTCGAAATGTGCAATAAGTTTTTTAAATTTTCAAAATGGATTCAGAGTTTTTATGTTTTCAGAAAAGATCCTAAGAATAAGTTTTGAATAGTATGGAAATGTTTACTGTTCAGAAATAAGTAAAATTTGATTTAAGATTTTAAAAAAATATATTGGCATTTCATTATCTCAAGGATTCCAAATTAATTGGAATTAACCTTAAACTGAATTTGTAATTATTTTGTAAACAAACCATTTAATGGTTTTTAAGAAAAAAAAATAGTTTGGATAAGAGCCAACCATTTATATATATATATATATATATATATATATATATATATATATATATATCTCACTTATGACAGGTATTGTTTATATCTTATGCTATAGCTGATTTGCAGTTACACTAACATATAATTTATTCTAGAACATAAATTTCATTGAATCATTGCTAAACATTTTCCATAATAATTTCATATCTGTAGAGTTGTGTAACTAATGAGAATTGACTTAAGCTCAGGAAATTGCATTTTATCATTCATCTTGGTTGTTGTCCCATCATAGCTTGATTTAATTTGTAATTATTCCTTAACTGAAGTGAGTAAATGATGAAAATATCAGGGAATTACTAAATACCCAATAGTATACTTTTTTATTTAAGAAATTGTAGTGTGAAAATATCTAAACTGAATTTCAAAGCTGTGTATTTATTCCTGTAAACTCTGCTTTTACATGAAACATGCTTTAGGGCAAAATTACAAAGAAGATATGGGGAAAATTTTACTATGAATAGGTTTGCAAATATATTATAAGTATCTTTGTGGGAAACATAAGAGATTAGTGTAGAGAGCTGTGAATTGATTGCAGAGAGAGCCAGTACTTCATATAGGCAGATAGGTTTGGTATTAATTATATTATTTCTAAACTAGCGATTATTTTAAATCAGATGTTTATTGTTTTAAAGGTAAGATAGAATAATATTAATAGCACTAGCTCAAACAGCAGTCGTTACATGACCCTTATAGTGATTTAAGTATCAGAAGGTAAGTTTAATATATATGAAATATAAAAATCATATACATATTTCAATTACAGAATATGTGTTTTCCTTTTTAACTCTTTCATATTATAGCTTGAACTAAAATGATAGCTTAGTAATGGCTTATAATATTTTACTTTGAAATGTTATCTTTGTCTTATTTAATTCCCTAGAAATGGCTATTTTGTTTATATTATGTGGAAAACACTTTAGAAATAATAATTTTAACAGTATCATTAGTCTCACTGAAAATAAAAGAAATTATAAAGAATAAAATATCAAGAAGAGTGAGAAGCTAAGAATAAAAAATTGTCATGTCATATATCAACACACCAAGCAAATAACATAGTTTAATAGTTGATGATCCACTGTTCTATCTGCATTATTTTTGTTTAATAACAAATTAATTCTCATTTTACAGTTGCTTCACAACTCCTGAAGTGATTCAATCCTTAGGCATACTGCTTCTAATACCATGAGCTTCTTTGGGAAGGGAAAAATCATTTTTATTTGAAAGGGAATGAAATGGATTTGCAAACACAGATATGCTAAGTATATATTAAGGGTTGAAGGAACCATATATGTGTATGTTTTTAAAGTGAATGATTCCATTTTTGTTATTTGCTCAGTATAGCATGTCAAACAACACATAAATCAATCATACAGAGAGACTTCTAAAATGGAATTTTGTTGTCAGAACTTTGAAATCAACACATTTCTAAAACTGCCATTTGTCCTTACATTTCCACTGTTGCGTTTTCTCTTTGAGGGAAGTTCCATTTTATTGTTTTAAGTCTTTTCAATGCTGATCTGCAATTCCAGTGTAATAAAAAGACAGAAATCATATAGGGAAAAGTTCATAGCTGCTGGCACTTTGAAGTGTCCTATTATAACAAGCCTGCAATTCTCTAATGCTAAATTTATGAGTGCTTTCTTATTTTAGCATAAATTATTGAAAACTGTTCTGAAGCTAGCAAGCTGTAAAAAATAAAATAAATAAATATTAATAAATAAATAAAGACAAAGAATTAGAAGTCTTGATACCTGAATTTTATTCCAAATTTTGCAACCTGTTACTGAAAAACTCTGGATTTTATAAACTTCATATGTAAAATGAAGGGGCAGAGGAAAGCAATCTCTAAATAACAAATATTATTTTTAACTTCAAAAGCATTCCATGAAAATATGCTAACATCGGGGACAAAAGCCAACCTATGACTTTCCAAAACAGATGCAGACTTTTTATATATTAGATCACATAATAAATAAGGGAAGTGCAACAGGTGTTTAGTTCTGAGGGCCTTGCCTTAGGGCTTTGGAAGAATTAATTACAGACAAGATTGCATCTGTTACACAGATTTGAAAATCTGCTGAGTCTGATCACCACTCATTCTAAGTAAAACAGATTTTAAATGGAAACTATTTCAAAGAAAGAGTAAATGAAATGATCTTGGATAGCAGAGCCACCCTCCAAGATGACCCCAGTGATTTTCACCTTATGCTATCCACCCTCTAATGTAGTTCCATGTCACATTAAATAGGGCTGTGTAACCAACAGTTCGTTGCAGAAGGGATGGTGCCTGACTTCTGAGGCTAGGTTACAAAAGACATCATGGCCGTTGCCTTGCTCTCTCTGTCTCATGGATCACTTACCCTGAGGGAAGCCAGCAGCATGTCACAAGGACACACAAGCAGCCCTCTGGAGAAGTCTTTATGGAAAGAAGCTCAGGCCTCTCAACAACAGCCCCTTGGAAGTAAATCTTCCAGTCACTGTCAAGCCTTTCGATGCTGGCATCCGCCACAGCCATCTTAATTGTAATTTTATGAGAGACCTTGGGCCAGAACTGCCCAAACAAACTGTTTCAGACTTCCTTACTAATGGAAACTGTAAAATAATAAATGCCTGTTGTTACTTTATGCTGCTAAGTTTCCCATAGAAACTTAGAAAGTAAAATAATGAATGTTTACTGTTGTTTTCTGCTGCTATGTTTTGGGTAATTTGTTTCACAGCAATAGATAACTAATGTATTGGTTATAGTGTTACTGGGGTTGCATTTCCTCGAAGATTGTCAGAAGCATGGGAGGACTCTAAGGGGAAATACAATTACTGTGGCCTTCTTGATGACTTTATATCTGCAAAGTACAATAACTGAAACAATTATCAGGGTAACATAAGCCTGAATTATTTGAATTTTTAAAAATAAAACAATTGGGGCTTATCAGTGTATCTCCACTTTTCACTAATTTCACACTCTCTCCATCAACAATTGATCACTTAATTCCTCTATTATCTGTGGCTCTGTCAATATATTCAATATTGTCATCTTAGTCTTAGTACCTCAGCTAGCATTATTCCTTATTAGGACTTAATCTCTGTGGGCACAAAGAGATTCCCTCTGACTCACTGTTGTAGTCCAAATAAGTACAGTGTCAGGCATATATATTTACATTTAACAAATATTCATTAAATAAATAAAAAGTGATTGAAAGTGAAAATCATTGTTACTATACAGAAGAAAACAATTAATAAACAAAAGAAAACCCCCAGAATATTTTCTCTAGTTGCTTCTGACCCCAGAGAGAGAAAGAAAATAAAACGTTTTAAGAATAAAATGAAGGCTATTTTATAGATAGAGATACTTTATTTGAGGAGAAATCATTAGCTGCTGATATCTAAGCCTCCATTTGCCTCTACTACAAATGGGAAAAACAGTGATACTCTGGTTTCTAACACCTGTATATAACTCATAGGTGGAATTGCTCCACAGATAATGGTGGCCAGCTGAGCAAGAAAATTGGTAGTGCTTTTATGATATATAAGGAAAGATTCAGTTAAATTTATACTTCGCTACTTACCTTAGTTCAAGGAGAGTCCAAAGTATATAGGTTAGACAGAAGTCGCTACAGTTTCTTAGCTGTTTCTTTTGCTTAAATTTCCCTCTTTTGGCATTTCCAGGCTCTGTCCAAAATTAATACTTAAATCCTGGAAAAAAATAAAAATAATATAGGGTAAATAGAATCTGGTGGAGCTCTGTAGTTCCTCATCCATTTGGGAAGCAATATGGCATGGTAGAATAGCACTGTGAGCTTTCAAATCATAGGTCTAATTGTGAGACTCACTACATGTGTGGTTTTGAACATGTTAATTTACATCTCTGAGCTCAGCCCGGCCAGCATGGCTCAGTGGATTGAGCTTTGCCACATGGTCTGAGAGGTCCCGGTTTGATTCCTGGTCAGGGCACATGCGGGCTTCATACCCAGTAGGGGGCGTGCAGGAGGCAGCCAATCAATGTTTCTCTCTCAGAGATACTGCGAAGTTTTAAATATAATGATATAGATCTTATGACCCACATGCACAGGACAGCTGATTTTCCCACACAATTCCTCTCAACCTAAGTCACCTGAATCCAGATTTCCTCCTCTGACACTATGCTTTATCATGCTTGTCCTGCAGGAAGATAATGCCATCAGGAGAGACAAGACCCCCAGGGAATGCCTAACCAGACCACCTGTCAAACAGGGTGCCCTGGCTCCAGCTTGCCTCTCTCTGGGAGAGGAGGATTGGGAACCCAAAGGCTCTCTTCCCTGGAGGCTGCTATGAATCTATCCCTTATATCCACGCTGTGCGATATTGTAGAATTTGTCCTGAGACCTGTTACATGATATATTGTCAGTGGCACTGGGCATCAGCAAAACTAGGTTCTTGCCTCTTGGAGGAAAGAGTTCAACACAGAGAAGGGGGATTGCAGTGAGCGGCAATGCTTTATTCAGAGCAAAAGTATGTCTGAGGGACACTTAGTCGGGCAGCTTGAGCGAGGTTCCAGGGCCTGGAATGGGCTTAACTCCCAGTTTTTGTCTTATTCTTACCCCTCCCACGTTTTATCTTAATCTTTTGGTACCATTTGTTCTTTAGCTAGTGGGCTTCTGAGAATTTGTGTGCCTGCTTAACTGGTAAGCTTCTTAGAATATTGTGTGCCTACAGGTGTCTTGTAAGGTTTGCCCTTTTGGTGCTGGGAGTTGTTTGTTTGTTTTTTAATCCTCACCCAAGGATATTTTTCCATTTATTTTCAGACAGAGTGGGCTGGAGAGAGAGAGAGAGAGAGAGAGAGAGAGAGAGAGAGAGAGAGAGAGAGAGAGAGAGAGAGAGACAGAGAGAGAGAGAGAAAGAGAGAGACAGAGACAGAGAGAGAGAGAGATGTGAGGGAGACCCATCGATTGGTTGCCTTCCGCATGACCCCTACAAGGGCTGGGGACCGAACCGCAACCGAAGTACCTGCTCTTGACCAGAATCGAACCTGAGACTCTTTGGTCCACCTGCTGACACTGCAACCACTGAGCCAAACTGGCCAGGGCTAGGTGTGTTTTTATTGTATTACTTTCTCTTTGTTTTTGTCTAACTTGGATGATCGTTTTAGCTTTCTATTTCCCCTTTCCTCTGTTTATTTAAGCAAGATCTTTGGCCAGTTTGTCCTTTCTCTGCCCTGCTCATATCTACCTGCCTACCTACTCTAACAGTGTGGTAACCCAGAAAGGAGCCACTTTGAATGCCAAGTACTGAGCACAGTGCCTCCACGACAAATGCTTTCTCACTGACATCTTCTCTACCTCCTGATAAATTCAGAGAGATTGCAGTAGGTAATCTAACGCTGTTTGTTTGATTTTCGCAGAAAACATACCAAATAAGTTTCTGTTCATTTGAGATGTATGTACTGCCTTCTTGTTTTCTTCTAAAAATAGAGACAGATTACTGTTGCTAACAAAAGACAACATTTTTTCACATAAAAATATAAAGTGTACATTGAAACCCTGACAACGGCAGTGTTCCATCTAAACAGCGTGCCATGTCCGTTGTACTTGTTCAGGCTCTGTTGCTAGAAAATAGTCTAAGTCATAGTTAAAATATAGTGCCATTCTCAACAACCATTAAAAGAAAGAATCTCACAAGTTTTTTTTTTTTTTAATGCTACCATGCAACAAAACATTTATTAACTTTTTGAACAGGTTCAGCTATTACTGAAACTGGAAATTTCTAAACCTATTCTGTGGCAATGGCTAGAATACAGAGTAGTACCATCACTGGGTACTGTGAATGCAAAACTGAAGATTTAACAGCCACCCATCCTTCAGACAGAGGAACCAGGTGCACGATAGATTCTCCCTGGATGTTGTTGAATTTCAATTAATTGGAAAAAAGTTTTCATTTTATAAATTATTGGTCAGAGTGGAGAAGAATGTAGGTGACATTATGTGCAGTTTAAAAATGAATATCCATGCACCTGTCCCCAAGCTGTAGATACAAAAGGACACCAATGTATTTGTGAAACCTTGTGTGTTTCAAGTGTAAAGCATCTTTTTCCCTGGCCTCCAAAGAGAACTTTTATTTTTGTGGTATATCCTTTTTGCTTTTCCTTGACATTTTACTCCACGAGGAAAAGGCTGCTAGTTACTTATCCCATATCCTTTTCCCCTTCTCTCTTAGTTCAGAGCCCTGGTTTTATTGAAGATGCCAATATACTCAGCGAACACATTGTATTTTCTAGCTTCCTTTGAAGACAAGAGTGACCTCTGAGATGAAAGCCAATCATTGGGTCTCTCAGAAGTCTTTTTCTATTTGTCCTTTTTTCTTTCTCTTCTCCATATTACTATCTAGAATGAGTTCTTGATGTCTAGCTTCAGTAGTCACCTTCTGAACTTTAACACAGAGGCAATTCTAAGTAAGAAGGAGCATTAAAAAAAAAAAACCTTTTAGTGGAACCTCCATGCAATCTCTGGATTATTTACCTCCAGGCTTCTTTTAGTTGAAAATAAAATCCTAAATTATTTGATTTTGTTTAAGATCTCTATTAGTACAAGTTCAACATAACTCCTAGCTGATGTCCCACATACATATTTATACTATATATCTATATGTATGGGACTATATGGTAAATAGATTTTTATGGTTTGCTTACTTCATACTGATATTTCGAAATTGCTTTAGTGCCTTAATTTCCACTACTATGTAAGATTCTTTTGAATATGTAAGCAACAATTTACTTAATCACTTCATTGTTCATGGAGATTTGGATTATATCTAGATTTATTTTTATTTTAAACAGTATTTTCTAATCCTCACCCAAGGATATGCTTTATTGATTTGAGAGAGAGAGGAAGGGAGAGAGAGAAACATCAATGTGAGAGAGAAATATCAGTCAGCTGCTTCCCATACGTGCCCTGACTGGGAATTGAACCTGTGACCCCTCGGTGCATGGGACAGTGCTCCAACCAACTGAGCCACAACAGCCAGGGCCAGATTTATTTTTATTACAAATAATGTTGTTAGGAATAATCTTGCATATATTTACTGAATTGCTTATGATATATTTTCTATAGTATATAGTATTATTATAATTCTTAGGTCATTGGATACATGCATTTTTAATATTTAGTTAAAAGTTGTTTTTCTACATACTTTCACTTATTTCAACCATGGCTAGCTGTGAAATATCACATTTTAATTAACATTTGGTTGGTATTACCTTTTTTATTTTTCTTCCAGCCTAGTGGGTTTGAAAATTTATCTTATTTGCACATCTCAATTTCTAGTGAGATAGAATATTTTTATCATATGTATTTATAAAACTGTGCTTCTGTGAAATGATAGTACATATTTTCCTATTAAATCTATTTTTATTATTCTGTAGTAGTCATTTTATATTAAAAATACAAATCTTATGTCAGTTGAGAATTATAAATATATCTCTGTGGCATTTATATTATTTTCAGTGTAATGTAGTTGAATATATCAATTTTCTCTTTTATGGTTTGTGGTTTGATTTTATGTCTTGTTTAGAAATTATTCTCTAACCACAATTAACTAGTGCAGGTCTATAATTAATTTAAAATACATTAATATAAAGTGTCAGGAAGAGATCAATTTCCTTTTGTAAGCATATGGGTGATCATTTTTCCCAGCAACTGATCTTTGTACTCTAACTTCTCCCCACTGATCTGAAATGCCACCTATTTCATTAATTAGGTTTTCAGAGATTCTTTGGTCATTTTCTTAGAACTCTGTTCTATTCACTGACTTAATTTTCAATCCCTGCACAATGGCACATTATCTTAAATACTACAGTTTCATAATTAGCATAAGCAATTATGCCAAATTCCTCTTTCTTGTTTTTTCCAGAATATCTTGGCTATTTTTGACTTTTGGACCTTCATATAAAATATAGAATCAGCTTATGAAAATCTTATTTATGAACTCAAAATTGCATTGTGTCAATAGATGGATTTGGAGACTATTAACATTTTTGTGATATATTTTTCTTTATAAATATGTCAATTTATAAATATAGATTATTTTATCCTCATCTGAGGATATGTTCGTTGATTTTAGAGAGAGAGGAAGGGAGAGAAAAAGAGAGAGGGCACCCCAGGAGATTGAACCCACAAAGTATGTATGTGCCCTGACTGGGCATTGAACCAGCCACCTTTTGGTGTACGGGACGACGCTCCTACCAATTCAGATACCTGGCAAGGGCTAGATCTCTTTTTGTCTTTCAAAAACACTTTTGAGATTTTCTTCATAAGATTATGAACATATTTTATATTCAGTTGAAGTATTTTAAAATTTTTGCTGCATTCATAAATGTGTCTTGGTTTTGTTTGTTTTCTTTGCTGGTGCTTAAAATTACATGCATGTAGCTGGTGCCTAAAATTGCAAAGATAAATAGAATAAGTGCTATCCAACATATTTTTTGTTACTGATTAAAGTGATACTTCTTAGTGTTTTATGCATTGAGTTAATGTCTCCTGTAACTTTTTGGTAGTAATCCTTTCCAGGTTAAGTAAGTTGCATTTTATTTCTAGTGTGTGAGATATTTCTAAAAGCTTGTTTATGAATATTTTGTATCAGAAATGTATATCTGTGTTCATTATTGAGATTGGCCTATGATAGTTTTTTTTCTTTTTATCTAGCATATCAGGTTCTGCTACCAAGGTGTCACTAGCCTGACACAATGAGTTGTGGAGTTTCTTTTCTTCCTTTTTCTTTATGCTGGATTGGACTTACCTGTTCTTTGAACATTTGATAAAGATCGGATAAAAATTCCTGACTTGGTTTTTCTTTTTTATGTAGTATTTACATTTTAAAAACACATTAGGAAGACTCCATAAAGGTCACTCACACAGAATTTGAATATAAATATAGTTTATTATCTAACTATAACTCTAACTCTCCAGTTGGCTTAAGCTTTGATATTATTCCTTACTCTGAGAACTGTGGTTATAGTCAGTATCCTCCAGATTTCTTTCGGTCTCCATGAGCTGCCTACTGTGACATTCAATCCAAGCATGCCTGTCTTACCAGTGCATCCATGCCTCAGAGGTTTTCTGGCTCTATTAAGAGTGACTTGCTACATAAGCTCTCTAAGCAAACATTTATTACTGTTTTGGGAGCATCTATGTTGGTAGACATTGTGAAAGAATATGTAAGACAGGCTATGATAAAAGGTCTAGCAGACTCTATCTATTATATTATAAAGATCTGGCTTCATTTTATAAATTATATGATACATTTATTAATAATTTAGTTGATAAGTGGCTGACAGTGGCTTATAACTTCCAGAAAACATATTTAAATGTACCTGTCATCTTTAAGACTTTAAGACTGGCCTTTAGGCATTGAATTAAGTCAGTGATAAAGTATTTGGGGACTGAAAAGTCCTGGAAGTCCTCAGTTGCAACCTGCAGCAGGTGGTCTGATCTACATGTCAGGAAATTTCTACACAGTCAGCAAATTAACTAGTAAAACCTACAACCTGAATTTTCAATTTAAAACAGAGTGTTTTCCTGGGGGTGACGGGAACAAGGTGGAGGGAACAATGGGGGGAAAAAGGAGGACATTTGTAATATTTTCAATAATAAAGATCAAGTAAAAACTAAAAATAAATAAAGCAGTGTTTTAAAGGTAAGTAGCATAAAATTATCAAGGTGTTACTTTTCTTCATAGTTTAAGCTTTTAGAGGTAATTTTCACTGTTTACACTGAATATAACTTTGATTAATAAAGGAATTCTGGCCCAACTGGTGTGGCTCAGTGGCTGAGCATCGACCCATGCACCAAGAGGTCACTGGTTCGATTCCCGGTCAGGGCACATGCCCAGGTTGTGGGCCCAATCCCCAGTGAGGGACATGCAGGAGGTGGCCAGTTGATGTTCTCTCTCATCAATGTGTTTGTCTCTCTCTCCCTCTCCCTTCCTCTCTCTCTAAAATCAATAAAGAAAAAAATTTTTTTTTAATTTGACTTTTTTAAATATAAAAAAAAAAGAAATTCTGAATGTTATTTGGAGAAGTCTGCTTTTGCTCCTTTTGTCTTCAGATTTAATGATGTCAGTGTAAAACATAGGCATAGATTTGTATCTACAGCACAAAACATAATTCCCTTACAAAGCAACGTTGGTTTTGCATGATTGTCATTTTATTTATGATTGTGTTTCCTATTTGATGATGGAGGATTCTGAACAAAACAGAAAAGAGAGAAATTATAATTACTAAGAGCACAAAGTGTGGATCACATCTTCTGGGTTAGAATCCCGGCTCCATATTTCTGTGCAACAAGTTCTGATGCTTCATGGTGCCCCCATTTCCAGATCTGCACATTTGGGCTTACTACAGTGCTAACCTCGTAAATACTACTAAGCGAGTATTAACTCTGGGAACATTTAAAATTACTGACATACTATTTCAAGTATTTTTTTCTCTTATTGTTGTTATTATAATGTTATTGTTATTTCTCATTGCTATTAATACTCTCATTGCTACCAGAAAAATTATGGATAAGTCTGTATATAATTAAATGATTGCAAGTCAATAAGATATGCTACATTATAAGAGGATAAAATGTTTATAATCAGTTTCTCGTATACACTTATATTTTTGACAGTTTTTTGTAGTGGTTAAGAGCTCATGCTTTCAAGTCAGACCACCTGCGTTCAAGTTTCAGCTATTCCACTTTCTAGAAATATATTCTAACGGAAGTTCACTCTGTCCGAGTTTCTGTATCTGTTAAATGATAATAGCAACAATCTGATTGGTTGCTGATGGGATCTTATCAATCAACACATATAAAATATTTAGTAGAGTATCTAGCACAGAGCTCAACTCCCCCAAATCAATTCCTAATGTATATGTCCATTTGTGCAATATTTAACATTCCCACATGCATTTTTAAAGCTCTAAAAATGAATAGTAAAAATGTTAGCTAGGAAATATGGCCATGGGCAGTCATTTTCAATGTAATATTTTATTTTATATTGGAACTAATGTTATATTAGAATTCTGCAACAAGCTAATAGAAAATCTGTCTCACCAATCTCAGTGGCATAACATAATATATTTTACTGCTAATCACTTCATAGTTCAATGAGACTGGAACTTATGGCAAGAGGTCTTCTCCATTAAATTATTAAGAGATCTAGTTTCTTTACTCTTGGATCATCACCATCCTTTACGTTCCCTCGGAATGTTACATCAGAAGAGGAAAGGATGGGGCAGGGTTTGGTGTGGGATATATTTATAACCCAGGCATGGAGGTGGTTTATATGACTTTTTCATACATTACATTGGCTAGAACCAGATACAGCTAGACTGGGAAATATGTCCTTTTTCTGCCCTCAGGAGGAAAATAAAATAAGTGCCATGTGTTCATCACTTTTTCTCTGTTGTAATTATTAAAATTTCATATCAAACTTCAAATCAAATATTTTTCAATTCATTTTTATCACAATATTGTTGAAGTATGTGAACATAAGTATATAAAACAATATAACACCTGGATCAAAAAGAAGTGATAATAAATAAGAAATGAAAATGTAAATCCTTAAATTATGTTAACACTATACTATTTATTTTCATAGCTGAGAGTTAGTACTATAAACCAGTAATAAGATTTCTGCACCTTGGTTCTTGGAACTAACAGTATATTACAAAATTCTGCAAATAAGCTAACAGAAAATCTGCTAGCAGCCATCATTTATTTTATGTATTTTTAAGAGCTTTGGCAAGTGGTCATTTTATAAACTAATCAGTTAAAAATATATTGTCAAATATATTTTTCCTCCTTTAAGTATGCCATATGCAAAATAAAGTGATTAAAAAAATCATAGATGAGTTTTTATAATACTAATCTTCACAAAATGATCAGTGCCTGCCATATAAAGCTGTTTCACCATTTGTTTTCTATGCAGTCATTCTATTGGGTTATACAATATTGTCCAGAAGCATGAACGAGCATATGTAACTACACTCTACTGTCAAACATTTGAAAAGTAAATTTATATGAGTAAACTTATTTTCTCTTACTTTTACTTTCTTATAACTTCAATAGCTTTATTGGTGTATAATTTATACATCATAACATTCACATAGAGTTAATCTCAATTCAAAAAATTTTAGTTATTTATAATTTAATAAATTTGTAGAGTTTTCAACCAGCATGGTCACTTTTAAAATATTCCCATCAGCCCGGCCAGTGTGGCTTAGTGGATTGAACGTCGTCCCATGGACTGAGAGGTCCCTGTTCCATTCAGCTCAGGGTACAAGCCTGGGTTGTGGGCTCGATCCCCAGTAGGGGGCGTGCAGGAGACAGCCAACTGATGTTTCTATTTCTCCTCTCTCTCTAAAAAAAATCAATAAAAACATATTTTTAAAAAAACAACCACATTTCCTTCAGCCCAAACAATTCTAGTGAATCTGTTTGAACTCAATTTCGCAGCTAAATGCCAATCTGATTTCTGTTTCTTTAAATTTGTCTGTTCTGAACATTTCATATAAACGAAATCATATAATGCATAATATTTGGTGTCTTGCTTCTTTCATATATGTAACCATTTAGGTTACATATAAACAGTTTATTTCTTTTTTTTTAATTTCTATGTAGTGTTTCATTGCATAGATATACCACTTTTTTTTTTTTTCTGTTTATTAGTTAGGTTGTTTCTACCTTTTGGCTATTATGAGCAGTGCAGCTATGATCACTAGTGTACTAGGCTCTTGGTCTTTTTTTTTTTTTTTTTTTTTGCTTAGATAGATTCATAGCAGTAAAACTGCCAGGTCATGTGATAAGATTATATTTAGATTTTTAAGAAACAGACAAACTTTTCCAAAATGGTTGCACTATCTTCATTCCCACGAGTAACATAGGAGGGTTCCAGTTTCTTGAAATCCTTACAATGCTTGGTCGTCTATCTTTTCTTGTGTTATAGGTTTATGTGTAATGAGATATCATTGTGATTTTAATTTGCATTTTCCCAATGACTTACAATTTTGAGAACATTTCTAATCCTTAGTAACAATTTTTGTCTTCTTTGATGAAATGTTAATTTCAAATATTTTGCCATTTTTATGGAGAGAGAAGAAGGGGGAGAGAGAGAAACATTGATTTGTTGTTCCACTTATTTATGCATTCTTTGGTTGCTTCTTGTATGTACCCTGACTGGAGATCGAACCTGCAACCTTGGCTTATCAGGATGATGCTCTAACCAACTGAGCTACCCAGACAGGCCTTATTTTACCATTTTTTAAAATTTGTTTTCTTATTATTATTGAGCTGTATTATTTATTTATATATTTGATACAAGTTCTCTATCAGATAAAGGGTTTGCAAATATTTTATCTTATTTTTGGCTTATCATTTTATTTTGTCTGAAAACAATTCTAATGCATGCATGTCTATGGTCCTCTGAACAGTATACATATATTTACATGTGCTGAAAGAGTTGGATGTAATTTTGTTAGACCTCTCCTCTGTATATGTGTATAAAGATGAATTGTGTGATCTGGATATATACATATAGCATATCCTTATTTTTCTCACATCTAGCTGAGTATGACATGAAACCTTAGATTTCTATGTCTCTCAAAGGTTTCTAAACTTCCCCAATATTTTTTTTCTTTTTTAAAATATTTTTTCTTTATTGATTTTAGAGAGAGAGGAAGGGAAAGAGAGAGATAGAAACATTGATGAGAGAGAACATCAATTGGCCACTTCCTGCATGCCCCCACTGGGGATCAGGCCCACAACCTGGACATGTGCCCTGACCAGAAATCAAACCAGTGACCTCTTAGTGCATGGGTCGATGCTCAACCAATGAGCCAGACCGTCCAGGCCCCAAAATTTTATTAAATACAAATTTGGTGGTAGTAGAGACAAGAAGTGGAAGTCCTATGGTCAGTTCCGTTCCAGTGATCTTGCTTCTAAAGAATTACTTTAATTTATAATTCCTACGTCATTACACAATATACATTTACATTTTCTGCCACATCAATCCACAAATAAATCTCAATTTCATTTTTTTAATTATACTAAACAGATAAGAACTTTTTATAAGACACCATTGTGTTTAAACTTACTGTTTTTTTTTTTCATCAGTAACATTAAACTCAAATTTAACATTAATAACCTCTGTTCTTTAAAGTCTATAAAATATCCCTCTGCTTGAGAACACCCACAGGACAGTTGCACAACATACACCTCCAAGTACACTAGTTTATTTTCTTTATCTCTCTTTCCACCAAAACATACATTTTTTAACCTTTTAGTATGTAGAGCAGCTTAACTATCTTTTATGTCTTAAATTTATGTTGTCTCTCTCCTACTTGCCCGTGCTCCTGGTTCTCATGTTGCAGGGGAGCGTTCCCCTGCATTCACCCATGTGGCTCACAGCCATATGGACTCCACACAATGGACTAATGGACTGTAACTAGCCTGATGCCTGATGCTACCTGGGACTCAACGCCACCACGGAACGGAAACTCTGGACACGCCTAGCTTCTAGCTCTGCAGAACTCCCAGCTGTCCCTCTTCCAGGACTGGAACAAGGGAATGGGACTTTGGAAACTGAGGGATATAAATATTACTCATTCTCCCGTGCTAGTCTTAGAAAATTGTTTTTCTCAAGGTATCGCAAGAACTCCACTCCCACTAGCAATGGAGAAATCCACCAGTGCAATTCTCCGGGAATGGAGTCTGAAAGACTAAAGTGAGAAGAAACAAAACCAAGAAAACTGTACATAAGTACTTGTACTCTGTCTGATAAGATGTTTATCATGGGATATAAGTTAACAATTCCGAAACCACTCTTCATATATACTGGAAGTGAACAATTAAGGAAATTTGTGGTAAATAGTAGAAACAGGTTTCTTACTGTTGGAGTAGGAATTTACAGATTAGGAAGGACCATGGATAAAATGATCTACGAGACATGGATTAGAATTGGAGACATCAGTATGAGCTCACATTTAATTTAATATAAATACTGATGTTCACATCAGCATACATATATATTTCCTTGCACCTAGATGTTGGTTTTCAATAACATTCCTCAATGAAAGAAAGCACAATCCCTTGGAAAAATGGTGGGTTCTAGCACCGGGGCAGAAAGTATTTAAGATAAGACTGGAACTTCTTGTAGAATCAGAAATTAAAGAGATAACTACAAGTGCCCCTGATGGCCCAAACTGGAACAATTTAAGCAACAAAATAAATAAAGCAGAACGAGATTATCCCACAGGACAAGATAAATATCCATGAATAAATACTGAGGTAAACAAATGATTAAATGAATAACTAGGCAGAAATGAACTTTTAAAAACTCTCTTTTGCAGAAGGAAAGGGACTAACTAATTTTTGTAGACACTCCAACCCCTAGGATGCAGAGCATAACTCCCCACTGAGCCTTAGGTGTGGGCTGCACATAGTGGAAGGGAGAAAAAAGGGTAACTTTATGTGGAGAAACCTGGCAAATACTACCTCAGCCAGGTGATCAAGGTTAACGTCAACATTGATGTCAGGTAATGCTATGTACCCTTGAAATGTTGTGATTTAGGTAACAGTTTACCTCTGTGTTCTTTTAGAACACTCTGTACATTAATATTCCCTCATCAATGTTCCCTATTTAACTTTTTATTTTTTCCATAACACATACCACTGATTATATGTTATATATTAACTCATGCAGTTGTTCATAACCTATATACTTACATAGATAAAATTCAATGAAGGAAAGGACTTATTTTTTTATTAATATATTCACAGAGTCCATATTAGTGCCTGGCAGTACATAGTCATCTTTAAAATTTTATGTATTGATTCAGCAATCTATTAGAAATCAATCAATCCCAGAAGAGCTGATAATATTTACTCAGATTTTATACCTTAAGAAAAGACTAACTGAGTATCTTTGCCCAGGTAAAACACAAATTTTTCCCAAAACTTTTTAATTTGATTGATTTTACCATAGACTTGAGCAGTGCAGAAGGAATTTTAATCATAGGGGAAAAAAGACCTTCAAAATTAACACCAGACTTTCCTTTTCTCAACCATCTTTATCAGCAGATCCTTTACACCAGTGATAATGTCATCAGACATGCCATCTCAGACCATGCCTAGGGCTCCCGTCCTGCTCTTATTAGTTTAGGTAGAAAAAAATTCACTTCTCCCAGTAAGCAATGTAGCTACCTCTTTGGTTATTTTTTCATGCTTCCCAGAGAGACATGTTTTGAGATTTTTTTGACCTCTACATAAAATATTAATCAGTTTTCCTCTGAAAATAACTTTGCCTCTCACCTCTCTAAAAAAATTCCTGTCCTCAGATGTTAAGGTAATACACATTCATCCTATCTCTCTCTCTCCATATATATCAGGCTATCTGACTATGTGTATGTCATTCTATTTATTTGTCTGTCTGCACCTGTCTATCCAACTCACCTTCTCTCTGTATGTCTGTTATCTGTAGATCTCTATGGCTGTCAGTCTGTCCTTAGTCTGTCTACTTTTCTATTTTCCATCTGTTTACCTACTTCTTAATGCAGGTATATATATATATATATATATATATATATATATATGTGCATATATGCATACATATGTGAGTGTATCTATGTATGTTTTGTCTTTTGTGTCTGCTTATCTATCTAATCTGCTTATTTGTTCTTTTTAGAAATTTATCTTTATTGTTGAAAGTATTACAGATGTCCCTCCTTTCCCCTCGCCATTATTTGTGTTTTAACCATCTGTATGTTTGTCTTCGCATCTGTCTGTCTACCTGGCTCTCTATTTGATTATCTTTCTATCTATTATCTAGCTATCAGGGAAATCATGGAATCAAAATGTATGTAAATATATCATGTTCAAAACTCGTTACATACTATTGATTTGCATAAATTTAACAAAATGTACTTAACTGTTCTAATGTTCATAAGCATTTATTTCTTAATATCTGAAATATTGTGGCATTGGACATCTTAGAATTTCATGCTGATGAATCAAGCTTATGGAAGTATATAAATTCACAAACATAATTTTAGTGCAATGGAATGTGCTTTCTGCTAAAATATACAAATGATTCAAATTATAAAGCATAAATCAACTCTCTTAATAATTCAACCCCCAAAAAATAACCTATTCATAGTTTTGCCACATTTTTGATTTTTTTGACATAAGACATTATTTTTAGAGAAGTTTAATTGGAGAGTAAATGCTATTAAATTACTTGAGAGAAGCAATATTTTATATACTTAAAAATTACTAATGGGTAAATATGAATGATTATTCACTAAAGGTCATTAATGATGACAAGAAAACTTTGAGTTTTATGTGTGGAAAAATAAGCATAAGTCAAGCAAAATGCTGAAGTTAATACAAATTTTATATTATTTGAAATTAGTGCTATCAAACATTTCCAAGTATTTCTAGTTTATTTAAAGTTAAACTTTAAATATCTCAATACTGTATCATTGGAAACGTCTCAGAAAATGAAATAAGACCCTCACGTTTTTTTGGCTAAAATAAAGATTTATGGGCTTGATGCCAATTCACATAGGCAAATTGGTAACATATTAAATGACCTTAACTAAAAGGAGTTGATTAAAAAATGAATACCACCTTCTGGAAGACTATTAGTTATGTGTAAAGGGTCTGTTGTCTGCCCTAACATATTGCACCATTTCAAAGTAATGACCTGAATAAGGACATATTTAATATACTTGTTTAATGTTCAATATCAGTAAGAAAAGATGAATAGACTTGTTCTAGAGAAGATAATGGTCAACATAAAGATTTTGACAAATGTTGAAATATCGGTGTTGTTAAAAGAATTGACTGACTCATTTTTTTTTCTTTTAAAACTAATTTGGCTTTAACTTGTAAAACAAAAGAAGAAACAATTTGTTTTGTTTCATTTACTACTAATAAAATGTACTCTAAATGTCTTATTTGAAAGATAAGGGATAAAATGTCAGATTCTAATTTTTTCAAGATTCTAATCAGAATACAGAAAGAATGTTAAATATGATGGATGTTGATTTAATTATAAACAGGATGTTGTTTTAAATGTAAAATAATAAAAAGATAAGTTAAAACCAATATTAGTTTTCTTTTCCCAGAAGTAATGACTGATTATCTTAAAAGACCCCTTATCCTGAGGGCAACACAAATGTTGAATTAATATACATTTTTAATTTTTAATTTTCTTAGGTTTGCTGGTTGGTCATATTTCCCTGGGAGTTTTTAATAACCCACCAAGGGGATTTTCTTTCCTAAGTCATCTCTATCAAAATGTATATGCTGATTTGCAATTTTTTGCTTGCTCACCCCTCTAGACCAAGCTGATTCAAGGAGGAGACCATAATTTGTTGTGAATTCCCCAATGTTTACAACAGTAGAATGTTGTAAATGCTTGATGTACAAATTTGAATGAAAAATAACACTTCTATCTTCTTGTTACTTAAAATTTTTTTCTTAATCCTTACCTGAAGAGATGTTTATTGATTTCTAGAAAGAGGGAGAGGGGCAGAGAGAGAGAGAGAGAGAGAGAGAGAGAGAGAGAGAGAAGCATCAATGAGAGAGAAAAACATTAGTTGGTTCCTTTCTGTACACACCTTGACCGGGAACCTAACTGCAATCTAGGGATGTGCCCCTGACTGGGAATTGAGCTGCAGCCTTCTGGTGCACGGAATGGGACGATGCTCCCACCAACTGAGTCACCTGGCCGGGGCTGTCCTCTTGTTATTTTTTAACATTCTTGAACATATTGCCTGTGTGAAACTGTGTAAATCATTTTAACATTTTTCAATGTATGTGTAAAGTCATTTTAAAGTACAAATTATTATTTGGAGCTCTTTCAATCTGTGGTTTGCTATACTTATATTTTACACTTAATGCTGTGGATGATGAAAATAAGCATTGCGATGATTTCTCTTAACAATAATTCTGCAAGTTTTACCAGATGTCCAACTTAACATTTTCTACTGGATATTTTGATTCAAGGTCCAATGGGTTTTCTATAAAACCTGTTTATTCTTTATTATTAGACTATAAAAATAGTCAAGATGTTATCAAAGAGCTAAAGGTAAATTTAGTATGTAAATCATGAGGGTCATTTATTAATTTTGGACCAAAAAATGTTGACAATATCAAATACAGCATCACACTGATAATGAATTGCATTGTATCAAAAATAAATAAAATCTGCCCTGGCCAGTTTGGCTCAGCGGTTAGAGTGTCAGCCTGTGGATCAGAGAGTCCCAGGTTTGGTTCCCACTAAGGGTACGTACCTCGGTTGCAGTTTGTCCCCAGTCGCGGATGGAGTCGTGTGGGTGGCAACCACTCTATGGTATCTCTAACATCGATGTTTCTCTCTCTGTCTCTTCCCCCCCCTCTCTCCCTCCCACTCTATCTGAAGATAAAAATGCAAAAAATGTCCTCGGGTGAGGATAAAAAATAAATAAATAAAATCTAAAAGCTGCTTGCATTATTCTCAGTCATATAGCAAATACTTTTATATCAGCTATTAGTTTGAAAGATTATGCAATTACTATTAAATTAGTAGTTTGATTTCAGTATGCTATGAAGGGGCCTAGATAAAAGGCTAGCTATTTAAAGAGAATTTTTGGACAAAAATAGAAATTTAGGGAAATGAAGGTCTATAATAATTAATTAATACTTAAATATAATTATTGGTTAAAACTATTTCCAATAAGATAAAATAGGAAATATGAAATATTTGTATTCAAAAGCAAGTTTATTTACCAGGTGAATTTGAAAATAAAATATATTTATATGTATATAAGAACAGAAAAAAATTAGATTATAAGTTTTATCAAAATTAGGTTCATATATATAAACTTCTGACACATATATAAGAATCAAATTAAACCATAAACCATAATTTATTAATTATACATTATAGATATTATCTCAAGTTCTCTTTGAAACAACAGAAAACATTATGTGGCAGATATCGTTCACTTTGATTTATGGCTTTATAATATAAATTATAGTGCCTCTAAATTTAAATTATTGCTATTTTTTCCCAGGAATATTAAGTTGAGACAAATGGTTTCCTTGAGCCATGACCAAGAATAATTTCACTAAATTCATAGTCAGCATAGTTTAACGCATTTGTATATGAACAAAAAATTAAAGTAATTTATATTTGAATTTTTAAATTTCTTTCAAATTAATAAGAGTATAAAAACAACACAGTATAAAATTGATTTAAAATAAATGTGTACACTTCTAAAGGTAGTTTTTATTATTATAGGATTTCTCTTCTCATTGCATCCCAGTGGTTCATAAATAAAATATCTATAAATCAAATTTTCACCTATTGCAAAAATTAAACACACTCTTATTATTAAGATTGTATAAAGATATAATGCAAATGCTAGTGTGGTAGAGTGTATCATGGTTCTCATCTTTAAATTCCATTTTATTGTAAATAGAAGTTTGAATATTTCTGGGTAAATCAAATCATAAAACAAAACAGTACTTGCTACAGGTCAGGTAGTTTTGAAAAGTTTTGTGGTCCAATCTATGAATATTTATCTTTTGTTTAAAGAATTATAATGCTAGAGAATTCCTGAATAATTTTGGAAAAAAGAAATTTTATTAATGAATAATGAAAAAAGTATAAAATACAGCCTAAAATATCGAAGAATTAGTATGATAAATATAATGAAACTAAATAGATACAATTTTTAAAGAAATACAAATGAAAATGAAGGAATGACATGAAGAGACGGTAACATTAGCTTTATTTTCTTATTTTGGAAATATCAAAGTTTCATTTCAAATGTGAGGAACAATGTCCAGTGAGAATATCCCTTGTAGAAAAAGAAGTAGAGTACTAGGAATAGTTAAGTCTTTCAATTTAACTGTAACATTTATCCAAAGAGTATAAAGATAGTGAGGAGTGTGTGTGTGTGTGTGTGTGTGTGTGTGTGTGTGTGTGTGAGTGCCTATGTATGTATAATAATTCCATGTTTTCACAATAAACATGTGTAATCATTAGGAGTGACTTCTGCAAGATGTTCCATAGATCCCCCACAAGCCATAGCCAAAAGTCATTCTTCATATAATCAGAGGACATCTGACCTGATTACATCGTACAGGGAAGTTGTCATCCACAGCAGTGTGTCCTAGATGGTCTTCAGGCTCTGGGATCCACTGCCACGCACCTCTCTGTTGCTGGCAACATCAGAAGACAGCTGTCAACATAAGAAACATTCAAAAGTGTGAAGAATTTTTTTGAGTTTATTTGAGTCAAACTGTTGAATTGCTGGGAAGCAAAATCTCAATGGATTGAGATAATGCTCCAGAGAATGGCAGTTGTGCACCTTATTTCATACATTACAATCAAAAGAGAAGACACAAGTGAGTTACATGAAATCCATTAGTGATCGATTAGGGAGTTGGGAGAACGCAAAGCGGGGAAACCTCTGGGATTGGATGAAAAGTAAAATGGTAGACACATCTTTTACATGGGTGGGTACGGGATAGTGAACAGTCAACAATTAACTCAATAACGATAAGGGGATTTGTGGTCTCTGCAGAGTGGTGCCTGTGATTTGGGGGATCCAGAAAAAGAAAAATTACTTTGACATCCCAAAGATATGTTATTAGAGATGCAAAAGGGCAATAAATCAGCTCAGTTAAGGTAAAGATTGACCTTTGTCAGAGAAGATGCCGGCGTAGGACATGACTACCTGTCATAAACTGCTTTTAGTTAAAAAGTTTTAATTTCAGATCATACTTTATGGTTATTTTAGGTCTTTGAGCTTGCAAGGCTGCCATGTAGGCCTTCCCTGAGCTTGTCAGGTTAGCAAGTGTCCCCTTTTCATCCACACTGCCTTCCCTTGATCTATCTTAGCTACATGGATGTGGTTCTTCCCAAGTCTGAAGCCCTTGGTGATCCATAGATACCTTACATTATCCTCCCCCTTGCCATTCTATGAAATAAATAGATTGTCTTAAACTCTACGTTATCCTTATTTTCTTTTCTATTTTTAAGTAATTTCTTTTCCAAAACAACAACAACATTTTTAAACAGCAGTGTTTGTTTTGGATGTAAGCTTTTTTAGCCATAAAGCTGGACGTTACATTGACATTTTTCTTAACACTTTTGCTGTAAAAATGAAATTTCTCCTATAGACAATATAGATATCAGAGACGGGGAGGCTGCTAGCATCTCACAGGATAGTGGAAAATATCTGCTATCCTTTACCCACAATAAAAACTCTATAACATGTCAAGAGGAAATCATTAATTTTAACTCTTAAAATTGATACTAATTTGGTAAATATATGTTGTATAAGGTAAATCTTGACAGGATTTTAATGAACTCCTAAAATACACATAAAACAAATGCAAAAGTGATACTAAAGATTTTTTTAAATGAATTTAATCCTTGCGTTTGGAGAGAAAATGCTACAGAAGCACAGTGAGTCATTGTAAAATATAGTGTCTTATTTTAAGGCACAATTAACAGATTAATTTTCAGAATTATTTTTGTGTTTTCACTATGATTTGAATACCTTTCAGTATAGTGTGGTCACTTAGATTTAGATTAACTACATAAATAAAAATTGTTTATGCCTAAAATAGGATTAGAATTTGCCATGTTTGATTTCCTATTGCTTTTCACTTTCAGTAATAGGCACAATCAAGAAATATAGTAAATTGTAAAGTAAAAAGTGTTATAAAATTAATTTTCTTAAAATAAAGTTAATTCGGATATACCATAAATTCTTACATTTTTGTCTGAACTTTTTAAAATGTTATTTTGTTAATTTAACATTCTCAACTCTAATGAGTATATGATTTGGTTTTCAAATATATTTTACAGTAAAGGTCAGTTAACCACCTGACAGAGTATACTAGGACGCTGAGATTTTCACTCCCATGTGCAGGGAAATAGTATTCACAATAGCCAAGATATGGAGACAGCCCAAGGGGCTACCAATGGATGAACAGGCTAAAAAAAAAAAAAAAAAATGTATACACATATAATGGAATGTTATTTGACCTTAAAAAAGAAGACATTCTGCCATTTGGGACAACATGGATAAATCTGGAGAGCATTATGCTATGTAAAATAAGCCAGTCACAAAAAGACAAATATTCCATGATTCCATTTACATGAAGCATCAAAAATAGTCAAACTCATAAAAACGGAGAACACAACAGTGATTATCAGGAATTGGGGTTTGCGGGAAATGGAGAGTTGTTATTCAATGGGTATAAAGTTCTGATGATAAAAAAATAAGTTCTGGAGAACTGCTATATAACATAGTACCTATAGTTAACAATTTGTTGAGGGTAGCGATCATGTTAAGTTTCTTACCATACACAAACACCCAAAAATGACAAAAACAAAAACAAAGGCACATAAGAAAACTTGAGGAGGTGGTGGATATATGCATTACCTTGCTTACAGTGATGGTGTCATGGGTGTTTGTGTGTGTCCAATCTCATCAAATTGTACAGATCATTGTATATCATTATATCTCAATAAAGCTGTTTAAAATTTAATTAATTAACCACCAACTTGATGAATTATCCATAAAGCTTTGGCATTTAAAATCTTACTTTTCCCATGACAAAATGTAATCATTTCTACAAAGAGTTTTACCTTTTTAATCAGATCTATTAAATCTACCATACACATTTATAGGATGTTACTATATTAAAAGCAATGCATAATAATACATCTTAGCCACATTTGTAAAGCTCATGCTTTTTTCTTTGGTATGATTTACTGATTGGAGCCTAATTATAGTTCATTTATATAATCTTTTAGGTAAGTTATTTTATAGGTTATTTCTCCATTTTATATATACTGCATGAGTGAGAGACTAGAACTTAAATTGTGCAGGATTCTTGAGCTGTGACTCCCACATTAGACTTAGTTCTATTATGCCATGCTCTCTCCTTAGCAGAGGCCATAACAGTAAATTTTTGAAAGACATCATTTATAGACATTATAAATGTGATTTACCCTAATTATTATTTAAAATTGGTAACACAGAATAATTTTCTGTAGGCTATTAAAGGTAAGTTATTAAATATAAGTATTTTAAAATTGCAGTATTTCAGTTTTTATACTCAGGTATTAGGATCTGGTGAAATAGTATTTACCTGTGAAATGCCCAATATTCAAAACACTGTGACTTAAGCAAATAAGAGCATAGGCAAATGCTCAAAGAGTCAAAAAATACCTGTGTTCCTCCTGAATTTTTCTTAGCTTTTAGTATTTTTCTTCATGGTCTCAAGATGGTTATTTCAACTCCAGTCATTGGCAATCAAGTCTTAAGTAAGAAAAAAGAACAAAGGAGAAAGGTTAAAGAGCTAAATACAATAATAGGTCTTTTCTCACAGGATATTAGATGATATAGATAGATGGGTAATAGATAATACATGAGTGCATACATGCTTACATACATGCAAACATAATACATATATATCAATATGCATGCACATATGTATATACACATATTGCTACTGGAGAATTGCATGGATTGCCTTTCTCTGTTGCTAGTGAGAGTGGGGTTCTTGGGGCGCCGTTGGAATAAGCATTTCTGAGGACTCCATAGGAGAATGAGATGTGGTAATAAGCTTAACTTTCTTGGAGTTATATCCCTTGGTTTCTAAAGTCCCAGGTCCCTTAAGCCAGGCCTGAATAGGGGGCAGCTGGGGTTTTAGCAGAAGTAAAAGCAAAGCCAGTGTCCAGAGTTTCAATTCCATGGTGGAGTTAAGTCCCACGTAGTATCAGATTAATGACAGTCTGTTAGTCCATTGTGGTGGTGGGGGTGGAAGGGTCCACATACATGCCTGTGAGCCATGTGGGCAAGTGCAGAGTGTGAATGCAAGAGAACACAAAAAAAGGGAAGAACTCCCTTTGTTCAGGCGTTAAGCATCTCAGATTTCCTGCCCTTGCAATGGCCATGCCTATTCTGGCCAATTACCTGTTTCCAGGTGTGACTAACAGGTTAGCATCTTCCCACGTCACCCAGACCTTACTGGGTATTTGTCTAAACTGCCTTTGTCTAGTCCCTTCCCCCATTGATCTGCAGGGAAACAGACCTGGAGAATGTTACACTGCAGCTTCCTGGCAAAGCTGTGTAACTGATATGTTTATACTAGCTAGTCTTTCCTTACCCCTTTCCAGTTAATTAATAACCAGGTTATTGCAATGGTATCAATATGTCACTGGGTCACCAGGGACTTCTGCAAATATTTATTGGCCAGAACTGTGTCATGTTTTGCACCAATACTAACGAGTAATAAAAGAAAACAATTTTATTTGGGAACAAAATTTGGTGTCTATTGGTGAGGAAAAAGGAGGGAATAAAAGTGGGTAGGAAACATGCTGTAAGTATCAAATGGTACAGAATGCAGACACGCATTTTTCATATACATAATACTATAAATAGCGGGCAGGTTATAAAATAATATTAACTCAATATGTAGTTTATCTTGCAATTGAACATAATTTCCCTTATTATATTTAAGAGTTATCTTAGGAATTTAATTGTACCTTAAAATATTCTAAGGAAATGGCTATTCCGCATTAAGAGGAAAACACAATATAACTTTTACCCACACCTCTAAAAACCATGAACAAGCTTCAGAGACTATGTGGTACACTATGAAGGATCCAGATTACTCTGAAATCGATGCTGCTATAGAAAGGCTTTAGCTAGTGACACCAAGTTGCCTTTAATTTCTTCCTTCCTCTATCTTTCACCTTGAGTCTATAGCTAAATCCTGACTATTTTACTTTCCCAATTTTGCCTGAATTCATGCCTCTACTCTCTTCCTATTACTGATGTCCTAGTTTCTTTCTCTGTTTTCAACTAGACAAGTATTTTATAAACTGACGATCTCAAGTACATCAACAAATGTGCCATAGTACAAGTCTCAGGACTCAATTGCATAGGTCTCTTCACTACAGGTTTTTCTACAGTTTTCATCTTACTAATAGTCCTTGAGAATTTCTGAAAGGCTATCAGGTTTCTCAATATATGTTGTCATATATCACAGAACACAAAATACCCCTCACAACAGCATCCTAGGAAGACAATAACAAAATACACAGAATTGAACAATAGAAATAACCTTCAAACATTATTATTTTCTCTATTTTCCCCTTCTCTTTTATATCCATCATATACACTGATAATCAAATTATGTTTTAACTAATGGAATACTAAGCAAAACCAAACTGCCCACTGACCACAGGCCCTCTGTCTAAACTCACAGGCCCTCTGTCTAAAATTTATTTTTTCACCTACTAATCTCTGTATGGCAACGACATTTAAGACAAAATAAAAATATCTTTTACTTAATTCCTAAATTCCCAAAGCATCTCTTTTCTTTGTGCTAACACAGCATATTGTTTATACCAGAAAGATAAATGACATATTTCAACTTGACTATGGCTACATGGGCATATATTTTCTTTTCTAAGTTGCAAATCCTTAGGCATAGGGCCCATGTCTTACTCAATAGTGTATTCTTATTTACAACAGAACAGAATGTAATACCTAACAAAAACATGTATTTTGAAACTACATTGAATTTAATTCAGAGTCACTACTGTGACACCTCCTGCCTTCATCTACTTCAACCTTAGAAGGAATAAAGAGACATTAACAATGCATTTTCCATGCCAGAAGCAGAAAACTCCTTCACAGCCAGTAGGAACAACGAAACAGTTTTCACTCTCTTGGAATCTAAGTTCTAGAAGATTCCTATTTATTCGAAGTCTATGTTATAATGAATAATGATAATAACTTTATATTCTAAAATAATAAATTCAAATATGCAATGTAACACGATGGAAAAAATATTCCAAAATTTAGTTATTTTGTATATATATTTTAAAATAAGCTATTTATTTATTTTTTTACTTTTTAAAGCTTTTTAATGTTTTTAAAATTTATATTGTTAAAAATATTACACACAGCAAAAGAAACAACGATCAAAATGGAAAGGGAAACCACTCTATGGGAAGCATAATTGCCAATGATACATCAGATAAGGGGTTAATTTCCAAAGTATATAGAGTACTCACACAACTCAACAAAAGGAAGACAAAGAACCTAATTAAAACATGGGCAGAGGACCTAAAGAGGCACCTCTCCAAACAGGATATACAAATAGCCAAGAGACATATGAAAAAATGCTCAACATCACTAATCACCAGAGAGATGCAAATTAAAACAACAATGAGGTATCACTTCACACCTGTCAGAATGGCTGCCATCAACAAATCATCAAACAAGTGCTGGTGAGGGTGCGGAGAAAGGGGACCCTAACACACTGCTGGTGGGAATGCAGACTGGTGCAGCCACTATGGAAAACACTATGGTGTTACCTCAAAAAATTAAAAATTGAATTGCCATTTGACCCAGTGATCCCACTTCTAGGAATATACCCTAAGAAGCCTGAAACACCAATCAGAAAGAAAATATGTACGCCTATGTTCATAGTAGCACTATTTACAATAGCTAAGATCTGGAAACAGCCCAAGTGTCCATCAGTAGATGAGTGGATAAAAAAGCGGTGGTACATATACACAATGGAGTACTATGCAGCTGTAAGAAAAAAAGATCTCTTATCCTTTGAGACGATGTGGAGGGACCTGGAAAGTATTACGTTAAGTGAAACAAGCCAAACAGAGAAAGACAGATATCACATGATCTCACTTATTTGTGGAATATAATGAACTAAACAAACTGATGAACAAAGTAGACCCAGAGTCATGGAAGTAGGGCACAGACTGACAGTCCTCAGAAGAGGGGGTGGGAGGGAGGGGATAAATCACAGAACTTATATGCATATATGCATAACCGATGGACATAGACAACAAAGCTGAGAACAGGGTGGGAGGGGATAGGGAGGAGGGAGTCAGTGGGGGGAAAAAGGAGAAACATCTGTAACAAAAATAAATTAATAAAAAAAAAAATCCAGAAATTGAAAAAGAAAAAAAAAAAGGTATTACAGATGACCTCCTTTGTCCCCCCAATGACCACCTCCACCTCGCTCCCTACCCCTAAGACTTTCACCACACTATTGTCTGTGTTCATGGGTTATGCATATATGCATATAAGTTCTTTGGTTAATCGCATCCTGCTGCCCCTCCCCCTTCCCTCTGAGATTCGTCAGTCTGTTCCATGCTTCCATGTCTCTGGATCTATTTTGTTCATCATTTTATTTTGTTCATAGATTCCATATAAGTTATTGAAAAGTAAGGTAGAGTGAATAGAGATCAAGCAAAATAAAAATATAGTTTTGATTCCAAATAAAAGCTATTTCCTTCCAAATTAGCCTCACTTAAAGGTATAAGAATTTTCAAAATGTATTATATTTTATTTTACATATACCTCATATTTTTAGAACCTTATTAAATTAAAATTGTCTTTTTAATATCTCCTTTTTAATTTCTCCTCACCTCCAACATCTTTAGAGCATGTAAATTCAAGGCTTTAAATTTGTGTTGTGGTAAGTAGGTCACTTTCACATATTACATTCTGAATATATTTAAAAATAACAAATCTCAGAAATTTTCACAATATTTACATAATAGAGTGCAAAATAGGAAAGAGACAAAATAAAAGTTGTCTTTATATTATTTTTCCTAATTAACTATTTTAAAACATAACAGTGCACTTCACCTTATTTGTTGGGTTCTTATGTATTTGACCCAGTGTTAATATGATTTATTTGTGTTGGTCAGATTAATTTATTTCAGAAACGTGTTCCAGTATTGCTCTGTAAAAGGTCACAGGGACGTCCTACAAACACCATAACCAGGAGATTCTGTCTTTACATATGTTAAAAAGGTTATTACAGAGATGTTTAGCCCTGGCTGGTCTGCCTCAGCGGTTAGAGAGTTGGCCTGCGGTCCAGAGAGACCCAGGTTCGGTTCCCTCTAAGGGGACGTGCCTCGGTTGCAATTTGTCCCCGGCCCTGGTTCGTCGTGCGGGAGTCAGCCACTCAATGTGTCCCTTTCACGTCGATGTTTCTCTCTCTCTCTCTTTTCCTCTCTCTCCCTCCCACTCTATCTGAACAAAAAATAGAAAAATATCCTCAGGTGAGGATAAAAAAAAAAAAAAAAAAGTTCAATCCGGTGAAGTTTGGAAAATATTTTGAATGCTTTCCACAGTGATATCACTTGAACTTGAAAACTATGAGTTATACTTTTTGATGTCCTTTTTATTGTCCAAAACAGAGAAATATTTCTAGTAGAAACTTAATAAAATGTTGCAAAATGAAAGATTAAAATGACTTAACAGTTGGTACTTTTCATAATCTATGACCCAAAATTAAATGATATATTGTTTTTGAGTTTTTATATTCTTAATATGTATTTAGCCAAAACATTGGCCCCTTAGTAATTCTTTCAGATTGACTGAAATACAAGTTGAGGGGAGGAAGAAAATATATTTTTACAGCTTGGAATAAAATGTGTGTGCATTACTTTTGCTTGTTGATGTTTTATTTAGAATTAACTATATTTTGTGGAAGCACAGAATGATGACCTATAATCTTTCATGGAGAGAGTATATTGAATAGCAGTTTTCTCAAAAAAAGAAAATAAGAATGAATAATGTCCTTTCAGATAACAAAGGAGCTAGGCAATTTCTATGTAGAAGTTATTTATTGTATTCATATATAATTGATGTTAATAATTAAATATAATTCAGGCACAGATGCACCTACAATTTGGCTAATAAAAGTATTGTTATGCTTCTTGTAGTAGATTATAGTAAGCAGGAAAAAAATGATTAATGTAATTGAACTGATGATAGTTGAGAGAAGTAAGGAGTTAACATTTACTATAATGAAACAAAATCAGATTGGATGAATTCAAGTTCTTTCTCAATATGGCTATTTCAGTAGTTCTTTGGGGTTTTTTTTACTTGAAACTCCCTTTCTTGAATTATTATGATATTATATTTAGGTATGGCTAATTTTTATTTTGAATTTTGTGCCCACTTACGTTTTTATGGCATAAGTTGTAAGATACTCTTGATGTTTTTACTGATAACAACTAAAGAATAAGATTCATGCTCATTAATAACACATCTGTTATACAATTTTAATAATTAAATTTTTAAAGTGTATGTAGACTAAGCTTTGTTCTTAATTTGAGGAAGTGAAAAAATAAAAGTGTCTATCATGTTTCTTCTTTTTGTTTACAACATTATATACAAACTATTCTTAATCCAGATTTTAAAAAGGTAATATACATTCATAATATTTGGAATATCTGTCTTAACTATTCCTCACTGATATCCAGCATTGAACATATTGCCTAGTAGATAGCAATGCTCTAATTTGTAAATTTTCTTGGAATCCATGAAATAAATATTAAAAACTTCAATATATACTGTGGTCTCACAAGACTCAAATGCAAATAGGTTCAGGTCTACATTTATTCAAATATTTATGTTTTTAAAGTTTTTCCCATAACTTATTGTAAAAGGAATGCTATTAACACTAAGATTCTGAATTGTTTGGGATATTAAATGCATTGCTGCAGGGTCAAAGCAGGATATCTCAATACTGAGAAAGAAGCTCACTCTCCCCACACAGGCTTCAGAGCACATAGTTTGACAGCTTTGATCAACAGCTCAAAATATTCTAACTAGTTTGTGTTTAAGGATGTTATTTTATACCATTACTACTTTGGAACATTTCAAAATAGTCATCTTTTTTAGTTTCCCTTATAAATTTTATTTGTTGTACTTTGCTAAGCTTGCTTTTATTATTAGAAGCAATCACAGAGTATTGATGAATCATAGAGTCTAACAAAAAATGGATCTCAATAATTTACCTAACCTGTTCATTGATGGCTTAGAGAAATTGAGTGTATTTAAATTCCAATCTTATAAAATAAGTATATCAGAGTTAAGTTTAAATCCTTACTTATTTCAAATATTAAATTTTTTATGTTAAGAATTATACATTTAACTCTTGAAAATAGTACACATATGCATAGTGGAAAAATTAGTCTCTAATGTTGCATATAAAAAATCCATATCTTGTGATATTGTATGCTTTTATTTAATATTTATTCAGATTATCACTATATGCTCATAAAGAATTAGCTATAAAATAATGAAAATGTACACTGAATTAATGACTTTAACAAACTGGAATGTACTATATGATATATTTAGGAAAATTTTGTTGTATGAATGAATGCATGAGATATTATTTTAAATCATTTTTTCCATATTATTTAGCTCTCATTAAATTATTTTAACATATGTATTTATATATATGTATGTTCATATGATTATGCTTAAAGAGATTAATAGGCTAATAAATATCATATTAGTTATATATGCCTGTTTATATTTGTCTTCTGAATTTCATAATTTAGGCAGCTTTTAATTTCTATAATACTATCACAGTATTGTGGGCACTGCAATAAGACATTAATATTGGCATGTTCCATTAGAGAATTTTGTTTATGTCATGCTTCTGTACCCCTAAAACAATTTTATATCAACTACAATATACTTACATACTTCCCTTTCATTTCATTGAAAAACTATCATTGTTTTCCTGCTCTAGATTTAGTCTTCCATCTACATATACTTTATGCCCTATCTTTTCATACTTCCTCAGGATTCACCCTTCATTTTTCCTCTTTTCATGTAAAAGTTTTTATGTGGACACAGGCCTTCAATTCTCTTGGGTATATTCCTAGAGGTGGCATTGCTGACTCATATGGAAACTGGCTTCCTTTTCATCATTATATCATTTTCTTGTATTTTTTTTAAACAATAAAATTAATTTTATTGCACGTATTATACAATACAATTATTTTATGGGTTGTATTGTTATTACAAAATAAATAAGTTAACTCACAATAGGAATATATATTCCTTCCCAGAAAAATCAGCCTTTATCCATATACTAATTATTAATGTAGAGTGGAATATATATCTAGATGAAATTTCAGTAAGTTTAAAATTCCAGTTACTTGGTGAGCATTACCAGAATTCCTCCATCATATAAGCACTACACTGATATAATGTTATATCATTGAAACCAAACGGCAGTGATCAGTTCGGATTCATTGTCTCAAAAAATCAAAGAATGAGTTCACGGATAAAGGGGCAAGTGAAAGGAAAGTTTATTTGAAAAATAGACAGACGCCGGGATCCAAGTGGATTGCCAATAAGGCTTCTTTGTCTAGGGGTGGATATATATGCCTTGCTAGCCTCAGACTGGTCATTTCAAGGAATTCTGCCTTAGCAACATCCATACATTTTAAAGCTTGTGTTTCCCGCCTAACTGGATTTAGCCTTAGGTCATCTAGCTCTAAATTCACATTACCCTTGTGGAAAAAGCATATGTGGGCATCACTGGTTTAAAAAAGCTTGCCCTATCAGGTGAATTGGGGCAGATTTCATTAGTAAAGATATATATTGTCCAATAACATTCCCTAATTGGAAGTGGATAGATTCTGATTTAAAAACAGACCTTGATTACTTATTCTGACATTTGTACAGAATCTTTACTCCCAAGGAAGAGATAACTTAATTGGGTGTGGTTAAGAACAAATAAAGTAGCCCTAGGTATCAATAGGGGCCTTAGTGACTTCCCTTTTTATGATCATTTCAAATTCTCCCAGACTATTAGTGAGGAGGAGAGAAGACACCCTTGGAGCAACTTTATGCTTTTGGTTTCACACCCAAATCCAACCTTGGTTTCCTATAATCCTTTTTAAAGTAACCTGGCTTTTAGAAACACACTCCATACTTTCGAAGCAGAACTCATTCAGCAATCCTGTTGCCTTGCTCCCAGGAACCAGTAGGTATATTAATTGGAATAGTTCAGAATGAACAACACTATATTCTTTAACAGTAAATAAAATTTGTTTGCAAACCCATCAGGGTCCCAGAAAAAGGAACTATACAGTCAAACAATGTTCCCCTCTTGCCTTTCTTGGTTTTTTGTTAGGTAATTGACCTGTGCTCCTTCCAGGAGCTTCTAATTTGCATTACTATAAATGGGAGCTGGGGGTCCTGGCCTTGGAGGCACAAAATCCCATGTTGATTTTAGTTTTATTTTGAGATCTGTAGAGTCCAAATAAACCTTGAAATACTGTTCTCCTGCAGGCCTTGGCTGCAGGAGAACATATACATAAATTATATTCATCATTTGTGACATGCCAAGGCTTAGAAGAACCATGGTTTTTCCAAGATTTATATGTTGTGTTTCTATGGCCAATATCCCTGAACATCTTCCTCAGGCTAACATAATCCCGTAGGATTAAGCATACCTAATACCCTCCTGAGTTTGGACAATCTCTTCCCCAATCTGTCTTCCAGCCTATTGTCTAATTCTTTGTTAAATTTGTTGTACTCATTTTTAATATTCTAAATTATCAGTCCAAGCTGTTTACTGTAATTTATCTTCCCCTTTCACAATAACATCTCTGTTAAGAAGGCTATCCAAGTTAACAAGTCTTTTTCCTCAGTAAATTTTCTCAAATGTATGCATATTTGTCTTGCTCTATGTGACCTAGGCCAGTGCCAGCTCACTTAAAGTGTTTTGGCCCATGTTGATTTATGGACCATACATGTTGGTTTTACCATGTACTAATTTTCTGTTTAATTTGGATATATATTTAGTATCAAACATGCATTGAGTATCCTAACACAAAGTCATGAGAGTGTAAATTAATTCTAAATGTACTTTAATTTGTGCCAAAGAGTTTTCTATGGCCATCCTCAGTAAATGTCAGTGGTTTTAACTATGGGCATGAAACCTGCATGCTACATTTAGGTACATATTACTTTTTATTTGCCAAACATTTTGCCTCTTGGCCTTTGCTTCTGATGTACAAAAAAACAAGGCCTATAAGTATTATAGCATATTATTTTGAGATAGAGCATATGGGTAACAATCTTCACTCATCATTATGAGACATGGTTCTCAAATAATTATTATCCATGTTAATAGTTGTGCAGTAATTAGTAGCTCAAATATTTAGTAAATCCTGTTGTGATTATTCTGGTGACAGAAACTCTTTCATGTGCCTCTCAGGATGTATTGTTGATAATAAATGTAACCTGTAAAATTGAAGCCAAAGAGTATTGTCATATTAAAATCCTTCCAAATGTTTATTGAAAATGAAATTTTCAATTATTCAATCTGCCTCATATAGTAATATTGGCTTAAATATTCCTAGGTCTTCTGAATTCTAATTTATTGCCTCAGTTTTCAGTAATTGTGAAGTTTTTAGAAAGCAAATAGCTTTATTCTTCTGGTCATCTGAGAATGTAGCTAACAGAATATTATTTTCATGCTCTTAAACTATAACAAAACATCAAAGAAATACTATTTTGACCTTTTTTCCTCTTATTTTCATTTATCATTAAGTTTTACCTCTATCTTCCCCCACTCCTCTCTTTCCTGGAAGTAAAACCAACTATTCCCACAATAGTGCTAACCGATAAAACAATAGCAGTATGAGCCTGGCTAGGGCTCACGTTTGTTGTGTGGAGTAAGGCTAGGTATTATAGATTTCTTTCATCTTCTGGTTCACTAGGCTTCAAAAGTCTGAAACATTGAATCCTACCTTAGACAGGAGAGAAGGAATAACTCATCCCATCATTCATTCTTTTAGGAATTCAGACAATTACATTTAGAACTACTGATGTGTTGTAACTTTTTAGAATGAATTCTTCTGAAAGTTATGAAGGCAATTCAGGCCCAAGTATTATAGGATAAGCTGGAGAAAAAGAAAAGAAAAAAAAAAAAGCAACTTAACAACTATAAAAGAAGTTTATGCAAGTTCCAATGTTATTCCCACCACATAATCCTTTTCGTCTTCATAATGTCTCAAGAATCTATGTGGTTTATTAAAGTTTAAATCACAATGATTTTATTGTTCAAGCCATTTAGTCACTATCATCATCCAATTCGGTCAGAGGTATTTCAAAATATTCATTTCAATTTTCAATCAAGCCACATGTAGATGGTTATGCTATTGTAAGTCTACTATATATGATGCTTGATACACCAGTGCACTGAAAATTCAGTAAAATTGGTTTCTAAATTAAATGATATATAAGAAGAAAGTCCTTATTGAAATAAGATTTTTGTCCTGATCCTCTAATGGTTTTTGAAAAAATTCTGATTAAATATCTATTCCAATGAAAACTGAGGAGTACCCATCCATTGCCATGCTGATGTAACCCATTTGCTAGTTATGGCCCTGCCCAGATCCTGTATAAAGCCCATAGATGTTGCTGAAAAAAAAACACAAAACATTTTCAGTACATTTTAGCCTCAGAGAATAAGTGAAATATGACTTTTACTCCTGAATTACTAAATTACTTAATGCCCCATTGACTTATTTGTTTATCTTATATGTACCCTTGAGTATCCACTTGTTGATTGCTAGTTTTTTTCTAAGTTTGAAACAGACTTTTTCTTATACCCTACCTTAATTTTCCCATTCTATGTTCATAAAGTTACCATTAACATAGCCCCAAATATCAAACTTCTTTTCATTTTTTGGTAATATAAATTCTAATTTCTGAACTACATAGTCAAGCCACTGGCACCACTGCAACAATGTTCTTGTTTATTGGCCAAATCTTAGCACTCATGTGTCAAAAATAATTATTAGGAAATTATACTGCATTATTTTATTATTTTATTATTTCTATATTCTTAATTACACACTAATTTGAAAAGCCTTCCCCCCAAATAATGTCTTAATATAAGGATTCTTATCACTAGAGCTTTTAACTCAGAGAGAGTGAAAGGCCACTTTGGAAACAGGTTCTAGTACTTACGTTGGAGCCGTGAAGAGGGTACATAATTGGTGCCACATGGTTTGAATTTTGGGTATTCTGTTAATTTTTGCCTTTTGTTTTTGTTTTTTTTGGTTTTTTGTTTTTGCTTTTTCATTTCTTATTTGGGTATGCTGAAATGTTTCTTATAGATATTTCTAACCGCTTTATTGATGTAATCTGTATACCAGAAAATCCATGTATTTTTCATGAAAGTGTACAACTCATTGATTTTTATTAAATTTACAAAGTTGTACAAATATCACCACAAACCTTTCACTGACTATATTTATTAACCCATGGATAACTCCTGCTTGTTTACAGTAAATTCCTGTTTCTGCCCAAGCCCCAGGCATCCATTTAATTTACTTTCTTTACAGATTTGTCTTTTCTGGGTATTTCAAATAAACAGACTCATAATATATGTAGTCTTTTACATCTGGTTCCTCTCACTCAGCACGGTGTTCTTGTGGTCCATTCATGTTGCAGCACACGTCTTCATCATTGCTGTCTTACTGCGGAACAGTATTCCCTTGTATGGATACGTCACAATTTGATTGTCCGTTTTCCGGTTGATGAGCTTTGCACCAGCTCCACTCTTAGGTGTTCTAAATGCTATGAACATTCACATTCCAGTCGTGTGTAGAAATATTTTTCTATTTTTCTTGAACAGATACCCAGAATTGGAATTGCTAGATCACATGGTAAATTTCTGTTGTAAAAAACTACCAGTTTTCCAAAGTGGCTACACCATTTTACGTTCAAATCAGAAATACGAAAGAGTTCCAGTCACCAGGTCTTCACCAAGTTTTATTATTGTTTGTCTTTTGATTTATAGCCATTTCATCGTTTGTAGAGATATGTCCTCTTTATTTTAATTTGCATTAAAATATTGACGAATGATGTTGAACTCTTTTTGTTCTATTTAATTGTACATTTGAAATTTCATCAGGATCATCCCTATGGCTGCTATCTGTTTGTTTACACATTATCACTTTCTCTCCACAAAAACACACACACACATACACACACACACACACACACACACACACACACACACACCTCAGTTGATTTCAAATCCATTATTCATAAACTGCTATGCTGTGTCAGTGTTTTGCTCTTCTAGTTCTATTATCTTCTTGTAACAGTAGCCCCTGCCATTTTCCTACATTTTTACATGGCACATTTTCAGATCTGTTAGTCACCAATGGGGAGATTTTCAAGGGCCAACTGCAAAGTGATACGAGTTATTATTCTTAGAAGTCAGGTTGTTTACCAAGCATTTTATTTTCTATTAATATGTTTTTATGTACTTTAAGCAAGTTTTTCTTAATATTTGTAGCATATGCTCTTTTTTTTTTTTAAGTATACAGGTGTTATTGATTTAATGGCTGGTCTCAAGAAGAAAGAACAATCCTCAGGGAAGTTTACTATTGATTAGAGTGATTTAACAAGAAATTGTCTCCTAATCAGATTCTAGTTGCTTAAAATCAAGTAAAGAACTCCAGAAATTTACTCTGGGAGTCCATTTTAAAAGTTTTGGAATTATTATTATTTAAAAAATAAATAAAAGCCTTGGTACTGAAGGTATTTATCATTCCTAAATGGACATTCTATGAACTGTTTCTTGACACATCTTGTATTGATCACTTGGGAACTCTGAACAGGGACTATGATCAATGGAGAGACCAGCAGTGATCTGGCAGCTAATTGTGTGTGTCGGTGCCTAGGGGCATGCTCCTCTCTACTGGTAGATGATGATAGCTTGCTCATTATTTTTCCAAATTACAATTTTTTTCTCATTGTCTATGAAACACCAAACAAAATGTCAATTGGAGCCAACACTATAAAGTGATAAAATCCCTAGAGGAGACCAAAGGAGGAAAACACCTAATTAAAATAAAAGAATAAAGCAAAATGCTTTTATTAGCCTTGGTAAGAGAGAATATGTGTAAATCCCTGGTGCAGGTCATGGGTTTTAAAATATTTTTATGTCCAATATAAACAAAGGAGTCCATTTCTGAGGACTCCCAAATGTAACATCATGTAGTTAAATCAGAACATTTTTAAATGGCATTCCATTAACTTGCTTTGTTTGAAAAAAGATTTTCACCAAAGCCCCTTCTGCCAAATAAATACAGTAATGTTTTCTTTCAAATAAAGAAAACCTGATGGGATTATGTTTAAACTCTCCAATGGAGACAGAATCCCTATATGAAACTCAAGGCTACTATACAACATAAAATTAAGGACATAATTCCTTTGATACAACCTAAAAAATATTAAATAAAAGAACTAGTGTTAATTTTGATGATATTTTGAGAATAGAAACTGAATTCCCATGGAACTGAAATAAATTTTCATGGTCACACTCTAACAAATTATGCTGAGACACTTTTTAATGCGTTTTAAACCCAAATACCAGTCTCCCTCTATTCTGTCAGTATTCTTCCTTATGCCAGAGACTACATCTCTCCTGGATCTAAGTATGAAGACAGAGGGACACTGTCACCAGTATAACCAGCTAAATGTACAGCCGAATATGTGGTTTCATGAATCCAAAAAGGACATCTTACTCTTCAGGGACATTAAAGAGATTAAACCAGCCCTAGCCAGTTTGGCTCAGCCGTTAGAGCATCTGCCTGTGGACCAGGGAGTCCTGGGTTCTGTTCCCGCTAAAGGCACGTTGCGGTTTGTCCTGTGTGGGTGGCGGCCAGTCAGTATGTCTCTCTCACATCGATGTTTCTCTCTTTCTCTCCTTCCCTCTCTCCCTCCTGCTCCATCTGAAGATAAATGCAAAAATGTCCTCGAGTGAGGATTAAAAAAAAAAGAGAGAGAGAGAGAGAGAAAGCCAAACCTATGTCATGAGGTTCTTTTAAAGAAGAGATTTGATATTTATTGTGGAAAATGTCATTTTCATCAGCACAGCAGTATACTGATAAATTAAATTTCTTAATGTGAAAAAAAATGTTTTCTTAAATCTTTATTATTAAGAGTATTATGGATGCCCCCCCAATTTGTTCCCCCTTTGCTCCCCTTCACCAGATTCCTGCCCCACCCCAGGCCTTCACCACCTTATTGTCTGTGTTCATGGGCAATGCATATATGCATATAAGTTATTTGGTTAATCTCTTGCTGCTGCCTCCCCCCTTCCCTCTGAGATTCATCAGTCTGTTCCATGTTTCCATGCCTCTGGTTCTATTTTATTCATCAGTTTATTTTGTTCATTATATTCCACATATACATGAGATCATATGATACTTGTCTTTCTCTGACTGGCTTATTTTGCTTAGCATAATGTTCTCCAGGTCCCTCCATGCTGTCTCAAAGGGTAAGAGATCCTTCTTTTTTACAGCTGCATAGTATTCCATTGTGTAAATACACCACAGCTTTTTAATCCCCTCATCTACTGATGGGCAGTTGGGCTGTTTCTAGATCTTATTGTGAATAGCACTGCTATGAACATAAGGGTGTTTAGGAATCCTGAGGATATAAAAATTTTACTTATCAGGTATATAAAATATAGGCAATGAAAACAGGATTTGGCAACATTATATGGAAAAGTATTTTAATTCATCATTTTTTGGAATATAAATGTATACATCAATGTAACGCATAACTGATGAGGAAAAAAACTCAGAAGAAAGAAAAATAATTTTCCCCCCCTAATCACTGAATTCTTCTAAATCCCAAATGTATGTGGCCACACCAAGCAATTCTATGACATCATTTGGGCATTCCATGATTTAACTCAATTCTGACACAATCTACCTGGAAATCGTGTCAGATTCCACAGGCGAAGGGCTCAATCACAAGTCCCGGTTATCATGTGTGCTTCTGACCCACCGACTGTAAATCAGATGTTCCCATAATACTCCTCATGAGGTTCGATCATTTGCTAGAATGACTCACAGAATGCAGAAAAATAATGTACTTATAAGATTTAGGTTTTACAAAAAATATAACTCAGAAAAAGCCAGATGAAAGAGATGCAAAAGGTAAGTATGTAGAAAGGGATGCAGAGTTTCAACGCCCTGCCTGGGTATGTCATCCTCTCCACACCCACACATGTTCACCAGTCTGTAAGCTCTCCAAAACCCTTAGTTAGTTTTTTATTTTTTAAATAAAGGCTTCATTATATTCATTACATAACATGATTGATTAAATCATTGGTCATTAGTGATTAACTCAACCTCTGACATTTTTTCTCTTCCCAGAGGGTAGGGTTGGGGCTGAAAGTCCTAACCCCCTAATCACAGGACTGGTTGCCCAGGCAACAAGTCCCAATCCTTAGGGGCTTTTCAAATGTCACTTCATTAACAAAAACTCAGGTAGAGTTAAGAGGAGCTCCTTATGAATAAAAAAATGCTTTCACTTTTATCACCCTGGAAGGAACTATAATCAGGAACTATAGCTATTTGAAGACAAAAAAAAAAAAAAAAAAAAAAATCAAATCTTATACTCCTATTGCTTAGGATATTACAAGGGTTTTAGGAGCTGTGTACCACAAAAAGGGGGGTAGACCAAATGACTATTTATTATTATAACTCACAATATCACAGTAGCTTAGTGCCATCACTTACAACTAAGAATGTTTCTACCAATAGCCCAGAATTTCTACCTTGAATGTCTAACCTTGAGAAATTTCCAACTACACACATGATTGCCCAGATGTTACTTCTATCATTTAGCATAAAAAATTTCAATCTAAATGTCCATCAAAAATCAATGTTGAAATTAAATATGATATATTCCTATAATGCAATAAAAAGTATACATAGAGGAATGTTCAATTTACATGTTTTAATATGGATATTCTAATAAAAACCAGTTGTTTAAAAACAAATATGCTCTAGCACAATATTAAAGTAAGATACCATTTATCTGAAAAAATATAGAAAATTAGACAAAATATTACCTATAATTTTTATAATGTCTTTATTAACATAAAAGTTCAAAATTCAGTCAAGCATGATGCAAAAAATAGTAATGATCTCATATGAGGAAGAGCGATAACTAGGTCCTAGAATGATGATTAGGGAGTAATTTTAATTTTATTAATAATATGCATATGCTATAAGGGAGAATATATTCATCTGCTACTTATATAATTAATATAAAATGAAATTGAATAGTAATTACATTTTAATACTCATTAAAATGTATGAATGATTTCAGTGGAAACTGCTAAGTAAATATCATGTCTGTTCTTTACTTACAAACTCATATCATGAATTACAATACATTTCCTGCAGTGAAAATAGTGTGAACAAAAGAACCATTTTGTCAAGTTTGTGTACCACGGGTAAATGTATATGTTGTTATTAATCTACCTTGTGAATTAATTCACTACCATTGTAAAACTTCTAACTAGTCACACATACCTGTAGGTATCTACGAAAAAACTGCATAACCTAAATTGAATGCAATCACTAAAATGTGAGCATTAGTGTCATTCTAATAATCTTAACAGTGATAGTCCATGTACTGTGTGGCCAACTCTTTTACCAGCCCATCTGCTTACATTATAATGAACTATATTCCATTTTATAGGGCTCACCGTGTTATGACTATGAAGAGTGAAATGCTGCTGTATCACTGTAATTGAGAGGATCTCCAACAGTCACATCAGCCCTCCCACAGTTTTGATTCCAGAAATTCTCACATTTAAATTATTATTTAAAAAAGTATTTTTTTTCTTTATTGATTTTATAGAGAGAGGAAGGGAGAGGGAGAGAGAAAGAGAAACATTGATGAGAGAGAACATCTATTGGCCGCCTCCTGCATGCCCCCCACTGGGGATTTTGGTCCACAACCTGGGCATGTGCCCTGATTGGAAATCGATCTGGCAAGCTCTTGGTGCATGGGTCGATGCTCAACCACTGAGCCAGACCGGCCGGGCACATTTAAATTACTTTGATTGAAACATTATATAGGTAATCTTGCCAACTTTTCATTTTAACAATCATTTATAAATTAGCAAATGATAGTTTAAATTTGTTCTGAACCATGATAAAACCCTGAGGAGATGAGTACTAGAGTTAAGGCATTTGAAAGTGGAAGGCAACTATTGTAGGAGTAAAAAACCGGAGGTGAAAAAGCACTGTGGTGGGGGTGGAAGAAAGAAGGGAACAGTATACGGGTGGGTGTCTAGGGAGGACGGTCAGTTTCATACATATTATGCAGCAGAGAGCCCTTATCTTAGCATGGAGCCATGACTAATATATCAGAATATGCACGTTAAAAATAAATTTTAATTTCCTAAGAAAATAAATGAATTTCTCTTAAAGAAAACTTAGAATATTAAAGCTTTTGTTTGATTCATTTCCTGTGTGCTTTAACAAGTACACAATATTCCACAGTAGAGCAAAGTAGAAATATAACTTTAAAATCAATCTTGACACTCCAACATGTGACATTTTGACATGTCCGTAAATAACATTGAAATATTACAATAGGAGAGTAGCTCATAGTCCTAAAAACATAAATCTGTAAAACCGCAGGCAAACGTTTTCCTTTTCTAGCCTGTACAATTGGAAGGTTTACTCTTGATTTTATTCATAATATAAGAAAATAAATATGAGCTTGTGATTCTATAAGATGTTTTGGTCCTTTAGAAACATAAAGGAGCCTGAAGAGGGGAAGAGCCAGATGCCAAACTATGAGATGGGATAAAAAAGAGCATCCTGGCTGTGCCCTTTTATTTTCCTATATTGCCTGCATGGACCAGTGACTACCTCTTCTTTTCAAAAAGCAGCTAAGTCAGCTAAGAGCAGTGGGGCAATGTCATGACTATAATGAGTCTGCTTGTCTTGGGGAGGATCTGACAACCACCAGTGCAGACAAGCTGTCTGGCCTCCTGTTGCCAATTCTCCTCCACTTCATTTTTAGACAATATCATTACAACTGGATGAGACACACTTGTGCAAACATCCATTTTTAGGGGAGAACCAGGATTTAAAATTATAGGGTTCCACTCCCATTTCACATATGGAAAACTCACTGATTCAGGGAGGGCTCTTATCCCAGAAGTATGCTCCGAAAAACATGAATACTTACATTCATTACAGTGACGGTTGATAAATAAAATCCTGAGATTTTTAGATCAAACAAAACCCAAAAATACAATGCTATGAAAGATACAGTGAAGACAACCACAAACAGAATATTAGAGTGTTTTGTTTTGTTTTTCATTTCTGGTTTTTGTTTTGTTTTCATTTCCTGGGCTGATAATATAGGAACAGAATATGACATCCCAGGCAAATAGCAAAATACCTAAAATAATAATACTTATATGTGAAAAATCCAAACATGATGTGAAAACTAGGCAAAAGGGGATGCTCTAATTGGTACAAATAATAAAGTTGTACTTGAATTAATGCCTCAGAATGAATTAGTAGCCATCAAGTTTTTACATAAATAGAGGTAGAATAAAGTTTGCATACAAATAATATAAAATACACTTTGTTTTATCATATGAATGATGGTCATTTTGATTTATCACCTTCAAAATGACTACTGTCCCCAGTTATTAAATCAAACACTATTCCTGGTATTGCTGTGGAGATATTTTGTAGATGTGATTAAAATCCATAATCAGTTAACTTTAAGGGTGCTATTTTAGATAATCTGTGTGGGTCTTATGCAACCAGTTAAAAAGTTAAGCTGATGCTTCTCTGAAGAAAAAATTCTGCCTGTGGACAGCAGCTTCAGCTTTTGCCTTCGAGTTCCGGGCTGACTTCTCTGACAGCCAGCCCTATGGATTTTGCACTTGTCTAGTCCCATGAGCATATAAATCATGTTCTTACAAAATAACTCTCTTCATATATATCACCTACTGGTTTTGTTTCTCTGGTTGAACTTTGACTGATACAGCACACATGGAGCTGTATGTTCTGTGGATACTGAGACAATAAATGTGCTTATTGATTAAAATATGGCAAAAACCAAGACAGTTGATATGCCTTCAAGATCAGACCAGGAATGTTCACTGCTGTGAAAGTCCACCTTTCACTATCACATGAAATAAAACTGATTCTAGCTTTTTAATGCCTACAAATGTGATGGTTAATTTTGTCTACTTGACTGAACCATAAGGTGCACAGATATTTGGCTCAACATTGTTTCTGGCTTGTCTGGGAGGGTGTTTCTGGATGAGATTAGCATTTGAATGAGTAGAGGAAAGCAGATTGGTCTGCCCAGAGTGGTTGGGCAAGATCCAATCCACTGAGGAGCCGGAATAAAACAAAATGATGGAGAAGGGGAGAATTCAGTCCCTCTCTGCCTGACTGCTTGAGATAGGAAATCAGTCTGCTGCCCTCAGACTGGAACTTACACCATGAGTGCTCCTGGTTTTTAGGTCTTTGTGCTGGGATAAGAAGTACGCTTTTCCCAGGGTCTTCAACTTGCCAGCTGCTGATCCTGCATAATCAATTAAACCAATTTTTAAATTTTATATATGTATATCTATCCTATTCTATTAGTTCTATTCATCTGAAGAACACTGACAAATACAAGAGATACAGAAGAAAAATATTTGCCAGAAAACAGCAGCATACCAAATTCCAGGACATGAAAATTTTCCAGATAAGAAATCTTGAACATTAAATGCAAGGTAAAATTAAATAATTGCACACATTCAAAGAATAAGCAAGTGAGATAAATTAGGGTATAATAGGAGTCCCCATTCCTGTACCTTTCAAGTTATCTAAGGTGGCACTTGTTTCTGCAATTTCCCCCAAGAATGAAATATTGCTTTTGGTTCTCAATTTTGAAAGTAAAGTCAGGTTCCACAGGCCTTTGCCACTGAAAGAGCCATCCCTCCATGAGTTGGGGAGCCAATATATAGAAAGATGCAAATTTTGCACAAGAAAATAGAAGCATAGTTCCTAATCAACATAATAACTAAATAAAATCAACAATGAAATGACAAAGTTATATACTGGGATCAAGTAGGGCTTATCCTAGAAATGCAAGAATGATTTTATATTAGAAATGTGTCCACGAAAATCACTTCACTAATGACTTTAGAGAAAAATGTCAAGGGACATATGATGAATTATATTTCATTAAACATTTTTGGTTAAAATAGAAAATAATTATTTAATTTGAAAAATCTATCTGACACAAAACATTTCATGAAGAAAAAAATATTTTTCTCTGTCAAATATAGAATAGTATCAAAAACTATGAAAGAGTCGAGATTTTAGTCTACTTGCAAACTTACATTTCATGGAAGCTAATAGAAGAACTGAAACTCTTAGATCAAAGACCAAGGACTGTATTAGTCACAGTACAGCAAGCACAGTGAACATCAGTATATTATGTCAGTCTCCTTATCTACAAATGCTTCTACATGCTGTGGGTTATGTTATAAGAAAAGAACTCTGAACTTAGGAACCCAATCTTTTATAATACCCAGTAAGCATGCTTGTCCTTTGCTTCAGCATGAGACCATGTCTTTATTATACTAGAAAATAAAAGTGCCTGTCCTTTACTTTGGAGAAAGTTATTATCTCTCTATTCCAAGGCTCTATGTAAGCAAACCCATCCTTGGCTTCCTATCGAATCACTACTTCCAACTTTCAAGACTGTTTTCATTGTAAACATTCTTTAAAAATAGTCCTGAATAAAGGCAGGCATGAGTTCCTTTCACAAGACAGGCAGAAACATGAGAAACTCATAACGAATAGTCTCTGAACAACATACACCCCTCAGTCATGAACGTATCTTGGCATCAGGTTAATTTTCCCCTAAGTACTCCACTCTGGCAGCTACTCAGATTAATCTAACTAATAGAGTCTGGTGCCAAATCTATTCAGTGTGTCTCACACAGCATTTAATTAAGGTTACTATTAACAGGATACCAAGCAGCGAGTAGAGGACACCCTGCAGTACTGAATTCAAACATATCCCCAGGGTTCTGGACCCGAGCAGCTAAAGAAAACTATCAGGGCATTCTTTTTTATATTTTTTAATTGATCTTCCCACCTGGCCTGATGCATTAATTGCATTAGCTCTTGCACAGACACTGCCTTGACCCAAGAGCTGGACGTTTAGATCAATTCTATCATTCATTGCAATTTGGCCAGAGACCAGAGGCTGACCTGAATTCCTTCCATGGTTGATGTGGTTTCATTGATCATCTCAGCTTTTCTAATGGGTTCATTACCATTTTAGGGATAATGAGTCATTTAATGCTCTAGTAAGATTCCCTGAATAAACAAGGGTGGCTTCCTTTTGAAGACATTTCTTCCAAAGTCTGAGACTACACTACTTTTAGTGGAGATTCCTTATAAATTTGAATGTCTTTTGTGATATTTCTATGGTAGAAGTCACTATGTGTTTGGCAGGGTGGCACATTGAAAATTATGCTTGGCTTTGGCACAAGAAGCACAGATTCTGAAGTGCACATGGTGTCCCTGGAAAGAAAATAGTTTTTACAATTTTTATCCCCCTCAAGTGACTTACATCACTAGGGAGTCACAGGTTGTCAGTGCCTCCAACATGGCATAACACTAAGGGTGGCATTCATTTGCCTCATGAAATTACTGAGTAAGGGATATGGGATTGACTATGGGGAAGATGTCCAGTGATGTTGACAGGTATTTTCCTCATTGGTTTGGAGATTCCTTGGCTCAGTATACACACAGCTAATTGCCCCTCAGTGGGGATGGAATGTGTGTTGTCTCATTGTTATGACAATGTCTCTTCTTTTGTCTGTCAAAGGAGAGTCAGTAATAACCCCCATGCTATATGGAGAGCTTGTTTCTGTTCTCCTACTGCTCATCCTTAAACACTCATTAACAGGTAATATAATGAGGAGCCCTTGTTACTCCTATCACCACCACCACCACAAAGTCCTAGCTCTCACAAAATCCCATTCTGATTGGCAAAACTGTCAGTGAGTGTAAAGGGTCTGAGATTTTACTTTAAGGGTAAACTTACAAATTAACCTGCTAGTAGAAGACACAGAGCTCTGCGTCTAAGAGGAAGGTCTTTGTTTTCTACAGCACAATAAATAACATAAGCAAGAACCATCTATTTTGATATCTTGCTGATGTTACTCCAATGATGTCACTCCAATATTGTCCTGCTCTTATTTGTTACGTCTCACCATATCTATTCTTGGCTATCAAGGTTTGTGTTCCTTCCTTACACAATAGGGAGAGAGAGAGAGAGAGATTAACAGTGAGAAGAAAAAACAAAAATAGTGTAGCAACTAAATAGTTTCAATATAGAAAACATGATAAAGCAAACAATTAGTGAAAAATCATCATACCATATGTCGTAATGGCTATCAGGAAGTTTCATTTTGATATCCATACCTTTTATCTTCACCATGTGCAAATAAATATGCTTATTTTTCCCACTTGCCTAATTCAGGGTACCCCATGACTTTTATTTCTAGTAGCTTCCAAATCTTCAAATCTTTGATTTGTCAAAACATCACTTTTTTTTTTTTTTGGAATTTAACAGATCTATGTTTAAGGGAGTTGCCTAACTATTAAGGAACTAGGCCCCAAAATGATCATTTGACCAGTCACTTACCCTTCACAGCATGTTATTTCATTATTCCCTTCCAGACCACAAGGGTTCATTTGTTCTCTATGTGTCTGTCAGAATCAAGGCTTACTTCCTCAATCCAAACTACAAAGACAAGAAAGAACTTGGAGGATCATTTGCTCTGATGGTGACATGACATATATCCTGACCCTAATAATTTCTATTTCTTTCTTTAAGGCACAAGTTTGTCCACTGATCAAGCCAGATATGTTTTAAAATTGCTTTACTAATTGGCAAAAGAGAGAGAGAAAGAAAGAAAGAAAGAAAGAAAGAAAGAAAGAAAGAAAGAAAGAAAGAAAGAAAGAAAGAAAGAAAGGAGAGAGAGAGAAAGAAGAAAGGAGAAATGTATTGGAAGAATCTTAGACCACACAGAAACATTTTGAATTAAATGCTGTGTTTTATAAGATTGGGAAGAAACTCAAGTTGATATAGAAGTCAACAATTCCTCTTTTATGTCTTATTGAAATACTTCCTCATATAACCTTGCACTGAAAAGCATAAATATAACAAAAAAGAATAGACATATAAAGGAGTCCCACAAGTTTGAAGGTTTGTCATGAATAAGTCCTCTGAAATATGAGCCTTAAAATTTACAATTTACTTTCAAGTTTTTGAAGGAAACATTCAAAGCGAAGGATTTCAAGTGTAACTGGCTGAAAACTTGCCTCATTGATCTCAGTAGATTTTCATGGGAAAAACATTTGGTTTGGTGGCAATGGTAACAGATTTTGGAAGGCTCCCAGTCAGAACTTATCAAAACCCTCATACTCCTCGGAAACATCATCTGAACATCAGCATAGCATGGACTTTTATGGTTACAAGTGCTGTTTTTGCTAGTATATAATAATAAACAATTTGTTATCTAGGAGGTATGGAAAAACATACCATCTTAGTGATTTGAAGAGCTGATATCAAGAATTTAAATAACTCTGAAGCTAGATGACAGCAACAACAAAAATATTCAATATGAAGTGAGAAGTTTTCAAGAATTCATTAGACTATTTATGAAACTCATTTACTATAAGACATTGAAAATAATTACATTTTTCTTCATCAAGGATTTTCAGGTTCGGTTTCATTATCTAATAAGGGAAGAATAGAAAATATTTGAGTTGAGTCATCTGTTATAAAATCTAAAGGTATGTATGACTCATTGTTATCAAGGAATTATTTTACTGTCTTATAATAGTACGTTTATACCTTTAGAGGTACCTGAGATGTATAAAACAATTTTATCAATCTTTAGCTAACATTGACAGTTTATACAATGTATCATTTCCTAGTTAAGCACATCATATTTATTACTTTATTGAATACTCATTTAAATATTCTCATTCTAATTTAATAGAACAGGGACCTAAAACTGAGAGATGTTAAAAACCATTTGTATTATGCTGCTAATATGTGGTGGATCTGAGCCATTGTTTGAATTCAAAATCCTTGCATGTTATGTAGTATACATTGAGTCCTCATGGTAAATGGACTTTGTTGTCCTTTTAATGTAATTTTTTTCATATTTTAAAAAATTTTTCTAACTATACTGCAGATGAATACATATATATGTATATATGTATTTTACACACATATACACAGTCATGTATGCATGCATAAAAGTGTCTGCATATATATGTATGTACACACATATATGTATTCACCTGCATTATTTTATCAGAAAATACAAATTTATAAAAATTAAGTAAATCACTTTAAAAGACTATTCATAGAGTCTATTTAACAAAAATCGTATATACACTTATTTGCATATACATATATATACACACTAGTTAATGTGAATAGACACACAAACACACAATTATATATAAATCCATTAATTCTGTTTAGTGTGGAAAGGTAAATAATAATGCTTGTTGATGAGACTCTGGGACTAAAAAAATTATTTTGAGTTCTAAAATATATAATTAGAGTGTGTATTTGTACAAACAGATCAAAGGACAACTGAGAAGTCTTTTTCTTTTTTTTTTTTTTAAATCCTTACCCTAGGATATTTTTCCATTTATCTTCAGATAAAGTGGAAGGGAGGAAGAGGAGGAGGAGGAGAGAGAGAGAGAGAAACATTGATGTGAGAGAGACACATTGATTGGTTGCCTCCCACACAACACCCACCAGGGCAGGGGACCAAACTGCAACCAAGGCATGGGCCCTGGACCAGAATCGAACCCGCGGGACAACGCTCTAACTGCTGAGCCAAACCGGCCATGGCCTGAGAAGTCTTTTTCATTTATTCCTGCATAACTGTACTCTAGTGCATTTAGGGTTTAGAAATCTATTTTTCAAATAGATATGATGTTATTAACCAAAGAGTTCAAGGATAATCTTCTAAAATTACCTTTGAAAAACCATCTGGTCATGATACAAGGAGAGATTTTTTTAGAAAGAATATTCACTCTTAATACTTTAATGTCCATATATCATGGGTTAGATTATTGTAGAACAAATGGAATACCAGACATTTTTGTTGTAGGCATTTCCTAAATATTGCAATGAGTATTTTCCTTAATCTAGTGTCTTTAAAATTATGATGAGGTTTTCATAAATATACTCTAAAATTGTATATAAATAAATGAGTGAACTTGAAAAACATTTTATAAATAAGTTGGCACTGCTGAAAGATCACAGTCTACTTTCCTGAAGTTTCTCTAAAGAGACACATTTTACTTTCTCACCTAGTTAAAAAGGGCATTCATCACTACTTGACACATCACTACTTCACAGATGCTGTGAAATAAATGTACTTCCAAAGAACTCAATACCTAGTTCAATTTCCTCCTGACAATAGCTTTCAAGTTATCTTCCTGGTAACTTTTGTGGGTCGACAGATAGCATTGTAGAAGTGCTAATTGACAGACACGTTCCCCGAGTGACAGATGGTAACACTGACCCACTTGTCAGAGTGCAATAATGTTAACTGTCAGGAATGAGAAACAAACACATCAGATCCTGTTTCATACACACACACATGAGCACAAGCACAACTACAGATAGAAAGTTCATGGGATAGAAGCCAAATATCACCCTTAAGATTAAAATCTAAATTATATTGGAATATAAATAATATTCCAGAGAGTTCCCTAAAAGAGATGATAACTTCTCATAATAGCATAAAGATAATTTTAAGGTAATAGAAATGGTCTTCGGAACAATTTCACAAAACGGATGGGCATTGTTAATGTATGTTTAACTTTCCTCAACCACCATAATTCACTGAAGCTGTCCCAGGATAGAGAATAAAAGCTCTGTGACGGTATCACTTAGAAATAAATACTTTATGCTTCATTTCAAACCATATTTCAAGAGGAGAGAATAAGTGTTAGTGGTAATGAAAATCAAGGGATTGAGGTTTTATATAAAATCTGGTTATTTAAAATTTAAATATATTCTTAGAATTCATAGAAATAATCCAAATTTGTATGCTGTACATTATGCTGTTTTTAAGAATGTATTTTAAAAGGTGCATGCCAGCAAAAATCTGAAACTTGTGAAGGAGGCAGGAGTTGTATAAAGAGCCATCAGAAGAGAGACGACAACTGATCTTTAAGATCTCACCCAGCTTTCACATTTCAGTCCCAGAGAAATTTCATGCTTTTCTCCTACATGTCATTTTATGGATGGGATTGTAGGTTAAATTTGGCATAAATTTCATATTACAAACCTGAGAATGATTTCCTTATTACACCTAAACTTACACAGCACTCTGTTAAAAATGTCAATCAGATCAATAAAGAGTAACTCCTGAACAAACTTATATTTTCTTCTTTTCTGTTCTATACTATCCCTTTAAGTGACAGTAGTAAACACAAGAAGCATGTCTCAGCTTCCACGACCAAAAAGTCACATTCATAGCTCATAAAATATTGCTTGGTCTAGACTTGGAGGCATTCTAATTCCACTGATGACATCAACTTAAAAGTAAATTTATGTATGTATTGAGTGGTTATTGTGTAGTTAGTTAAATCAAGATGATTGGCTTCTCTTTTGGTAACTAAAAGGAATACTGGAATTTGCTCTGAAAACAACTGCCTTTGATTAAGTAGTGAACGCAACAAAAAAAGCTGAGCTTCCTCTTCAAGCCACACTAAAATGACAGTGCAATGAGTTATAAGGTGTAAATGCATAAGCACAAAGAAAAAAGGAGAAATAATGATAGCTACGTATTTTGGAAATTGTTAATGGAAAGGTAGGCGGTAGCTAATTGAATGAACCCAAGGAGGTCATATTTTAAAGAAGATTGTTATATTTAGCAAATGCAAATACAGGGTGTTCAGCTAAATTTGAATCCCAGGAAAACAATGAACACTTCTTTTAGAATAAGTATGTCCAGATTTAATTGAGAATCCTGTGCCTTATCTGGCAACTCTAAGTCTTGAGTGGGCGAAGCTGAAAAGCAGCAGGACTTAAAATAAAAACATCGAAAAACTCAGAAATGTTTGGCAACAACAGATGCCACAAAAGTGTTTATGAAGCAGTTACCCATTTGGTGCAGCCAACAGAAGACTAGAGGATTATTCTCTGGAGAGAATGAAACAAAGAGTGTGTGATATTTAGAAAATTCAGTCCCAGAAGAGTTAAATAGTAGAGTGAAAGCTGGGATTATGTGAAACAGGTTCTAGGACCCATTCATTCCTCTTCCGGGCTGCGCTCTAAGAATTCATGCAGCAAGGTTTATTCCCTCCAAACTGGAGATTGAAAGAGCATCCTTGTGAAATCTGAACACGCAAGAGGGACAACCTGCAGATACTGACAGGGATACTCAAATGAACTAGTCCATCCGTTTTATCCTACATCCGTGGCCAGAGGCGATGACTATGCACGCATGCGCAGAGATTTCCGTCAGTGTCTCAGCGGCCTTCACTTCTAAGTGCACAGCCAAACATACTGGATATCGGAAGAAGGTGTCTAAGAAGAAATACAAACAAACTGAAAAAAAGGAACTTGGAAGAATAAGATTGTGCAAGGTGAAAATAATTCCAAAATCTCAGTGAATATGAGACTATACTGCATCCTTGAATAAAGAAGAAAAAAAGCAAAATAGAAAATAAATAAAATGGGGTGTTGAAAACATTATGGAATAATTCAATAAGCATTTCTTAGGCGAATTTGAGAAAATATAAAAATTAAGAGACAAATTGAAACCCTTGTGCACGGATACTAGGAATGCAAAATGGTACAGCCACTATGGAAAGTAGTAGGAAAGTTCCTCAAAAAAAACTAGAACTACCATGTGAACCAGAAATTCCACTTCTGGGTATCTACCCAAAGTAATTGAAATTAGTATCTCAAGATGGTATTTGCATTCCCATGTTAATTGAAGTGCTGCTTACAATAGCCAAGGTGTGCAAATAACCTAAATGCTCATCAGTGGATGAATGGATAGAGTAAATGGAATATATACCTGCAGTGGAATATTCATCAGCCTTGGAAAAGAAAGACATCCTGTCATTTGTGACAACATGAATGAATTTAGAGGACATTGTGCTGAGTGAAATAAGCCAGTCACAGAAGGACAAATGCTGTATGATTCCACTTGCATAGGGTTTATAAAATAGCCAAACTCAAAGAATCAGAGAGTGCACTGGTAATAGCTAGGAGCTAAGGGGAGGGAGAAAAGGGGAATTGCTAATTAATGTGCATAAAATTTCAGTTATACAAGATGCATAAGTTCTTACAAAATGCATTGTGCTTATAGACAACAGTGCTTTATTTTACACTTTAAAATCTGTTAAGTTCTTATTACAAAATAAAAAATAAAAATAAAAAGAGTTTGATTCTGGAGCTCCTGGCTCATAAATGCAAGTCTTGTATTAATGAGGACACTGAGCTATTCCTCTTCTGTGTGGATACAATTTTCTGAGCAATTCATCTCTTTTTTTACACATGGCCTAACAGGCTACACATTCCTGAAAATAGTAGGACAGAAAGTGGAAGCAGGGTTGGACTGGGGTTAGACAATTGCATCTTTGTTGATAGGGGTGATACGCAAAGCCACCCGAGTGGCCGTGTATGATGACAGAATCCACCTTTTGACTCTATGTCAGAGGACTGGGAATATAGTCTGGGAACAATGTCATGTCAAGACAGCAGAACTGCATCCATCACAGGGAATTGGCTAGCATCTTCCACTTTCACCTGACTTCTTGCTGTAACTATAGCTCTGAAGGGAGTTTGGTGAATAACCAAGTAAAGGAACACTGGCAACCAGCGTCATCTTCCTCTCAGTCTATTATAGAAAACTGGTTCAAGCTATTTTCTCAGTTGAGAGGGAATCTGAGAAAGTAGTTCCACAGTGCTCAACATATGAAAGATAAAAGCAATGAAACAAGACCAAAATAAAATGTAATTGTCTTTTAAAACTATAAGATAAAGTAAAAGTTTCATATATCAAATTGGGGGAAAATCTAACACATTAAGTTTTGAAATTCAGACTTCCCTTGTATTTTTGTTTTCTCTTCACCAATAAAAGCCAGAAGTCAGCATAGGGTTAGCAATGATAACAGTTTATTACTATGTGGCATGGTTTATCCACAACAAAGGCCCTTTCAGGTAAGAAATAGTATTATTCCTTTTTAAGAAGTGAGAAAATTGAGGCACAGGGAGATTAAGAGTCTTGTAGATCCTATGAAGTGATTGGTGTAAGAATTATAGCTGGGACCTCAGACTTTATAACAGGACTTCTGTGCTCTGCTGTGTTCCCTTTTCTAAGACGTAGGACCAAATAATTTTAATATTTACATTAGAAACAAAAAAGCAAGATGTGTTAAAATATACAGAGGTTCAGAAAACATATCATCTACCTGCCTGACTCAAGAAGGAAACAAAGATTATAAAAAAGAGAATGAGAAAAATAGAATATAAAATAATTGATTGGAATAATTGTAGCCAGTTAAGGACAGAGGACATATTATATTAAAATATAGATTGAATAACAATATTCTGCATCCAAAACCCTAGCTTACCTTAACACAAATCAGAAAATGTGGGAAGTATAATTCTGCATTTAATAAGTAGGCTAAAATTCTTGCCTTGAAAGAGAAATTTTATAAAATTATATTAATCTTGAAATTTGATAATTATATTCAAGTAAAGAGATATATTTCCACAGAAATGTAAATATTACTAAAATTGTTCAGAACAGTTTGTTTAAATATAATGGATTTCAATAAATTTGAGCAAGATATTAATAGATAACATTAATTTTAACATATCTTAGTACCTCAAGTAATCTATTATAGATATGAATGTCATATCAATGGTCAAAGATGGAAATTTTAGTCTGGCTGGTTGATTACTATTAGAATGTTTGCAAATGTTGGTTTGAGGTGTATTTACTACACAGTTAGGAGCCATAAACATGGCAATGATAAATCACAAAATGTAGGAAAACAGAAAACCACAAAGGAAAATAGTGGACCAACACCCTCATATTTTGAAGTGTATCATTAGTGGTTATACAATATAAATAATCATTTCCATTAGTAACTAACGACATTTTCTTTATCATCACATTGTATGCCATGTGATTGGCATTGTCTGATATAAAACCCGAATCATTTGGTCAGCTGTGATTAAAACTGAAAAATGAATGAATCATTTTTATTAAAATATTAGAATAATGCAGCATTTATAAACATATTTCGGCTGAGAAAGAAGAAATCAAATAAATTCAGATTATATTTCTGCCCATTTCTATTGTTATGCTTTGGAGTTAACAAAGGAGATTTTATTATTATTATTCTGAGGGTATTTCTTGCTGTCAATTACATATGCAATCCAGGAAACAGCATAATAACATTTATTACTTTTTTCATGAAGGAAATGGAAGATATTCATTAGTTCTGCTTAAATAATCCAATCCTTTCTGTCAGCGGGCCAAGACAAGGTCTCTTAGACTCATGGTAACAAATCCCGTAACAAAGGAAATCTGAAAGGTAATTAAAAAGGACTAAGGAACAATTGGATCTTATCTAAGAACCTCAAAAAGTGATCTGGCACATAATACTACGGAAGTGGCAGAGCCAATCTATTTGTCAGCCTTCTCCTTCCTCTCCTGCTGCTTTCCGTGTTGAAGTGGAACAGCTGTGGAGAGCGCATTGTGTGCCCATCATTACGCCACTTCACATTATAATTCTGAGATTGACTACATTCTCCCTGGGACATTCATTTTCTGTCTGACACCCATACTTTGTAAACAGCTAAGTACGTACAACATAATTATTCAAACTTTCAATAATATAAGTATGAAGCTTTGTCTTTTGAAATCTGCCCTCTGCAGCACAGAGCTTCTCTTCCCGCTTTTAAACAGCTAGAGTCCGTTTTAACTTTGTAGCTATTGTTAAATGCAAACACTTTCAATGCATGAATGTTGAATATTTTCAGTTACATGGAGATAATTTAAACATTCAAATGCTCTGCCTGAAACATGTCATTTTTTCTAATAGTCACTTATTTGCATGCCATTAAAATCATTTCACATTTTTCTTCAACTGTTAAGTTAATGAAACAACATTTCATTAAGAGCCTGTCTTATACAAAATACTCAGGAAACAAATGGTAGGGACCACAGGGTTAGGAAAGTCACATTCTGCATTCAAAAGGCTCCAAAGTAGAATCTGCTGTTTGATTTAGCTGAGAGGTGACTTCAACCAAACAACGGCACGTATTATATCTCTATGTGGTCTATTCTAAAGTCAGCAGTCTTTCACAGATCAAGCTACTGCATTTTCCATCTCTCTTTTTTTCTCATCAGTTCTTCCTGTGACAGAGCCCTGCTTATTTGGACATTACTTCATGTCCCTTTTATCGACTTACATAACCTCTCCAGGACACAGCTAGTTTTTCTGAACAGAAATGAGTGACCTAGGATAAATGATGAAGCCTTAAATAAACTCACTTGTAAGATCTAATTGCTTTTCTATAGCAATTTTACTTAAATATAATGTTACTGGCTGCTTTCTAGGTGCAAGGATCTAGTCTAGTTGCTAGAAGTTCAATGAAGACTGAGACACGCTCTGAGTTGATGTCACCTCTGGGTTACCTCAGAAAAACAGGTCTTCAAGGAAACTATGTCTAGAATTCAATACATATTATAGAGTCACGAAACAGACTCACATGTTGTCTTGATAAAATCATGTGCAATTCTAAGTAGAGTTTGGTTTATAAACTTTAGAGTATGTATATTTAAATAAATTGTTTTTTTCATATCTGACATTCATTTGCTGACTGAGCTATGTTAAAGTGCCATGATGTTTTATATTTTATTCTTTTCTAACAGAATTCATGGGGCTCTTTTTAAAAGTTCACTTTGGGAACGATTCACATATAGAACTTGATGAAGCAGCATATTCTTTGCCATGTTTGTCTTCTTAATTATAGAGAGAAATGTCCCATGTAGCACCTCTGAGCAGTTAGAGTTAATGTGAGTATGGTTTTCCAAGGCAGTGTCTTCTGACAGGTTATCACTCATGCGGCTTGACTTGCATTATCAACAGCTAAGAGAAACTGGAAGGCAAGCAGACTATGGCTAATACATCATAAGGTTGATTTACAATATCTCCACAAGCAAGTCTGTTTGCTGGACATCAAATTAACAACATGGGCAAGACGTAATTTACAATTGCTTTCAAGCAATGTAGAGATAAAATGCTTAATTATTTATTAATGAAGGTATAATTAATCTTCTGAAATGCTCTCGTGTGGATGAAAAACAAGGGCTTTATCTTAAAAGGCAAAATATCAAGTAATTATCAATATAGAAACTTCATTCTATTGCAAGTTTACATGTGCACCTAATCTACCCAATCTCTATGCAGTAATGGTGGCCCTTAATGCGTTAGTCATTTAAACTTCTTCATTGACAGAATTGATTTAGAATTTAGTAATAAAGGGATAGATTGCAATAGATTTTATAACTTAATTATTTTAAAATAATTTTTAGACCTCCATTAGCTATATACATATATATCCTTTAGAAAATTATTCTTGATATGGTTACTTAAAAAGATTTGTTTCAGATATTTCTCCCCAATCTGCAGCTTGACATTTCATTTTCTTACGGTTGTCAAGCAGAGGCAAGACTCATCTGTTCAGTATATTCCTGACATAGCATGATGAAGGATCTCAAAGGTGCTTCCTCCCTAGGTCCCTTCTCCCACAAGATAACACCAAACAGAAGGGTCTGAATGCCTGTAACATGAATGATGGGGCCATCTGTTGCTGAGGAGGTGAGTCTGTGGACAGCTAAACAGTTCTGTAATCTGCAGGTAAATCCTAAGGGAGGTGAGGCAAAAAGCCTCATCGTCAGAACCCAGAGGCAATGAGAAGAAATTGAGACCAACCTCCCAAAAGTGAGAAACAATAAAAAATGGCCTTGTAGCATCTCATCATAGATCTCCCATGCTTCTATTGTTCTGGAGGATAATAGAGCATTCAGACCAGATTTAAGTCAGCTTCAGTTAAATCTTGCCCAGGAGGCTCCATATAGATGTTGAAAATCAACCACAGGCTAATTTATACAATAATTATGCAATCATAGTTACCAGTAATATTATACACATATTGCCCTGGCCAGTTTGCTCAGTGGTTAGAGCATCGGCCCACAGACCGGAGAGTCCCGGGTTCAGTTCCTGATAAGGGCACGTACCTCGGTTGCAGTTTGTCCTCGGCCCCGGTTGGGGTCATGTGGGTGGCAACCATTCGATGTGTCTCTCTCACATTGATGTTTCTCTCTCTTCCTCCCTCTCTCCCTCCCGCTCTGTCTGAAGATGAATGCAAAAATGTCCTCTGGTGAAGATAAAAAAAAATCTTATACACATATTGATATAATTCCTTTAAATAAATTTCCTACTTTAGGAAAAATTTTTCAAACAAAATTCTATCATGGTTCATTTTCCATGGTAGATACTTCATGTAGTATTGGACCTGGAATTTATATTTTGTATGCTTGAATTTATTTGCCTTGTTTTTTCTCCCCTCTCCCTTTGTTAGTGCAATGAGAAACATTATTTAATGCACTTGAACCTCCTGGTTTGATTTTGATATACCTGATGCATACATATTAAGGTAAGAGAATTAACTTCTGTCAGGAAAATTCCTAAAAATAATAAATCAGAGCTATAGTTCTGATTACTTCTATTTTCCCAGAAATTATAATAATAAGATTTGACTGCCCTATTACCTTCCATGTTTACAGGACAGAAATCGTATTTATTAATGTGCGGTCTTAGCACTGGGACTGGGAGCATACTGGATGAACATCCTGGTCTGAGTAGGACATTTTAGGCACGTATCTACCTGCATATAAAGTGTTAATCTTGTTCCATAGTAATAGATTGTCACATCTAACAAAATGAAATGTGTTTGTCATTAAGATGTTCCCCACAAACTTTTAAAAAATTATATCTCAGTACAAAGGAAGATTAACTCTTGTTGAAACTATTAACACAACTATATTTTAATGAAGTGCAAAATAAATCAATTAAGGTACTTCAATAATATCTGTATTATTTATGTAAGGAATAAAACCATTATCGAGGAATTTAGGTATCATCTTCCCCACTGAGTGCTGAGGGTGGAGTCCTTACAATATCTCAAGAAAAAGAATGTTTTGAGACTTGCATGGAAGGATGAGTGATTTTTATTTGTGTGGAATTACATCTCTGTGTTTCTAAAGTCTCATTTCCCTTAATCCAGTCCTGGAAGAAGTGAAACTGGGGATTCAGTAGAGCTAGAAGCAAAGCCAGTGTCCAGAGTTTCTGTTTCATATTGCAGCCAGGTCCAGTTCAGCATCAGGCTAGTTGCAGTCCATTAGTCCATTGTATGTGGGAGTACACATGACCATGGGCCTCGTGGTCAAATGCAGAGGGAGGAACATGAGAGCCTGGCAAGCCAGGAATCAACCAAGGAAAAACAAAAGCGACCAAGAGAGAGAACTCCTTTGTTCAGGGAATTAAGTATCCCAAATCTGCCCATGCTTGCAGTGGCCATGCCTATTCTGGCCACTGACCTCTGTTCTCAGGTGTGACTGACAGGAAAGTACCTTTCCTATGTCACCCCAACTTTACTAGGCATGTGTCTATTCTCTCCCTTGCCCAGTCCCAACCTCCAGTGATCTTCAGGAAATAAAGTGGCTCCCTAGGGACTGTGAAGCTGTAGCTTCCTGGTGAAGCTGCCCGAATGACATGACTGTAATATCTGGCCTTCCCTTTTGTTCCTTTGCTGTTATTAATAACGAGTTTAATTATAATAATATCAAACCCATGTTGCTTCGCACCATATTTTAGACCCTGACAGAGACACTAATTAGGAATATGTATAACTGTTTACAAATGTGGTATGTTTAAAACTAAATTTAACAGCCGGGCCGGTGTGGCTCAGTGGACTGAGCGTTGTCCCATGGACTGAGAGGTCCCAGTTCGATCTGCAGATGGGGCACATGCTTGGGTTGTGGGCTCAATTCCCAGTGCAGAGCCTGCAGAAGGCAGCCAGTCGATGTTTCTTTCTCACATTGATGTTTTTATCTCTCTCTCCTTTCCTCTCTCTCTAAAAAAAAAAAAAAATCAATAAAAACTTATTAAAATAAATAAATAAATTTAACAGAATGTTTTTTATCAAGATAGTTGTGACTTCCCTAACCTTAATCAGAGGAGTAAAACACTCCTCTGAATTCCAATTATTACCAGCATCGTGCTTCGGTTCTCCTGAGAGACATTTGCATCTGTTAGCAATTTTTCACTTTAAAGCTTATTACAGATTAATTTCTTTTCTTATTATTTCACCCTGGGAAATCTATGTACTTCCTTGATTCTGATGGGCCGAAACAATGTGAGAATTATTCTGAAGCATTTAATCCCTGACTTCCTGAAGGTGAATCACCTGAGACCAAGATATTCTTTTTAAGTGGATTCTGAGCTACCTGTTACAACAATAAATCAATACAAAAAATGAATTTTAAGAAGTCAATAGCTGGAGCATTTTACGTTATTGACTCTTTATCCATTGTTTTTAAAGAGTATTCATTCTAAGTCACTTAAGAATACCTTAAGAAAAAGAGAATTAAAGATAAAATAAATACAAAAGAGAGTGGGTTCTTTTAAGGATTAGAAAATATAACGTTGGAAACAGCGACAAGGATATTCTCAGATATATAAACACAAATCAAATTTCCTTCAGGGGTTCACCAGCACCCATGTGATAAGTTTTGTTCTGTTGGCCTACAGTGAGCAGAGCAATCTATTTCTCAAAGTCATAGATTTCTAATGTTTCTACACATCCTGGATCTTTCATTCGTCTGTGTTATTTGATGTCAGCTTGCTCTAGAAGCATTTTCCCCAAAATATCCTTTGCAATATCAACAATTGTTTAACTTATACAGTTCTTTCAAGAGGCCAATCTCTGGCCTACAGCTCATAGACGGAGATTTCATACAGAAGAGACTGAATATCTCAGATAGATTTATGTCAGCATTTAAAAATCAAAATTAAGAGGAGGGAATCCCCTAGGAATGTATGATGTAAGTGCATCTGTTCATATTAAGAAGATTATAAGAATTAGGTGATGTTTATGGTAAGGCGTAAAATATAAAAAGAGTGACAGAGATTTTTCTGTATATTTTAGGCTTTATCAACAAAAGATACCTCATATATTCTAGGACATGATCTGATATTTTGAGACGCAAAATGAATTGACTTTACATCACAAACCAATATAATTCATAAGACTCTTACACATTTGTATCACATAAACACAGGCATTATGATAAATTCTGTTTTGCCTCATATCTACCAAAAATATATCCTATATTACATACTATATTAGCAGGGTATTACTTTCAGGAATAGAGAAAGGCTAAATATGCAAATATCACCTGTGTTGTAATTTAAAAATTTTTCAATATACTTAATACTGACTTCCAATCCACATACTGATTCTTAGGGGTGGGGGGGAGGGCAAGGCACAATAGAACACACATCATGATACAATCACTGGCCTTGTAATAATTTCATGAGCTGGGACCCATTCACCATGCCTTGCTCTACTCTTCACGAATTAGCTAAGATTATTTGAATTTTTGAAGTAGCTTTAGGACAATAAGCCTATATCTTACATATCAAAACTCCAGCTGGAAGTCATAGTAGCCAAGCTAGTAGCTGTCCCCTGCCAAGCTCCAAAAAGACCAAATTCAGTATGAGAAAAACAACAACCATAAAAATTTTTGCATGACAATTGCCAAAGTAATCTTGTGGTGTCCTCCAACAGTATGTAACCAGCATCAGTTTTCACTGGGCACTCTTCCTTGGCCAAGGTGTTTGCTTTGGAAGGACATTTGTAGCTTCTTCCTGTAAGCTCTTGAATTTAGGTGACTCTGTAATTATTCAGTGGTCTGAACTTTACTAGTAATTTGGAGACTGAATGTAACAGTTGAGTCCCCAGCACACATCTAGGGTTATATATGAACGTTGTAAATGTTTTAGTATAATATCCCAAAACTCAAAGTGGCTCTGATGAGTATTATTGGAAATGAAAAGTCCTAGAGAATTAAGTAGAATACCTTTGGCTCTTGACTCCTGTAATATAAACAGGGAGGTAAGATCACCATACCAATTTTAACCACTGTCATTCGAAAATGTTTATTTATAAAAGCACCACTATGCCTATAGCTAGGTATATATTTAATAAATTGTTGTGATTTTATAATTAATTATTTTATAATATAAATTTTAATTAATATTAACATGTGCCATTTATTTAGTACTTACAATGTGCCAAACACTGTGCAAGGCCTTACCACTAAATTATTTCTAATTAACTCTACTTTGATGGTACATTACATGTGTCAACTTGACTGGGCCCTCAGGTGTCCAAATATTTGGTTAAATATTATTCTAGGTGTTACTGTAAAATATCTGGATGATACTAACTTTTCAATTGGTAAACTCAGTAAACCAGATTGCCCTCCATAATTTGTGGGCCTTATCTAATCAGTTGAAGGCCAGGAAAGAGAAAAAAAGGCTGATTCTCTCATGAATTAAAAGGTAACTCCTCTTGCCTGATTGCCTTCTAGCTGGGACATTTCTTTTTTATGCCTTCCAACTTAAACTGACACATTAGGTTTTGCTGGGTCTCAAGCCTTCAGATTAAAACTACATGGGCTCTCCTGAGTCTCCAGTTTTCCAACTGTAGTCTTGGGACTTGTCAGCCTCCATAATTACTTACTGAATTCCTTATAATAAATCTCCGTGTGTGTATGTGTGTGTGTGTGTGTGTGTGTGTGTGTGTGTGTGTGTAACTATCCTATTGGTTGTGTTTCTCTGGAGAACCCTGACTAATACATCTACAAATCTATAGTGTCCTTTTTCTCTTAAAAAAATGTTTTGTATTGTTTCATTTTCACATAAAAGATGCAAAGAATGAGAGATTAAAAATATCTGTACCTCCCTGTTAATTCTGTTGAACACACAAAAATTCTCTATAAAAATAAAGTCTTTATAAAAACCAACTGGAACTATATATCATCTCATAAAACAGATCAGTGGCACAGACCTTATAGTACATTGATATTACTACACCCACCTTGAACAACTGTACTGAACACCATTACATTGCATTGTATTCTGACACAATAAAATTTTGCATCTTTTTCTAAAGTTTACAAAAATGTGAATCTCTGAAATGGACAAGGAAAACAACATTCTATTTATATGTTTGCACAAGATTTTTCATCAGATACATGATAAAGAGAGTAAAAATCTATATAAACCTATACATTATATTATTACTTATATGTATTAATACACAATTGGTAACAAATTATACATTTATAAATGTGTGTATGGTTTATTCGTTGTTTTCTGTAAAAATCCAGACAGACATTATTACATATAGATTATCTGCAATCTGGAGGTATACCTTTCCTCCAAAAAACAGTCAAGTTTCTGGGTCCTACTTTATCAACAACTACTAAAATAGCACCCTTTAGAAAGTATTGCTTAAACAAGACTTATTTCTGCCTGTGTCCACCATATATTAAATAGTAAAGGTTATATATACAAGACTTAAAGGTAATACCAGGGAATTGATTACTCTAATTTGATATTGGTCAGGAATGAATTCTAGGAGGAGATGATATCCAAGCTGGGCTTGAAAAAATTAAAAGAGTAAAATGTTTAGAAGTATAAAATGAACAATTTTAAATCCAGTCTCTGTCATACCATCTGTGTGTTTAGGGCTGGTTACTTACTCTTTATGAATTCTTAGCTACAACATTCTCTGGTCAAGTGGAAATAATTCAGCATGCTTCACAAAGCTATTAAAGGTATAAATGAGATACATTGGAAAGTATAGCTGTGTTGAGTCCTTACTATAGATGATCAAAAAATAGTTAAAATTGAGTTCAGATTTTCTCATAAAATAGATGAAATAAGATATAGTTCATGATATCAAGGAATGACCTTCTTAAAATTTTGCTTATAACTTTCAGAATGTTTTGCAAATAGGAGCAATTGAAATGAAAAAAAAAATTTTATGTTGTTTATTTACCAAATATTTACTGAATGCACACTATATGCCAGACAATATTCTACGCACTTGGGATAGATCCATGAATAAAACAAACAAGATATCTTTACCTCAGGAGAATATGTAAAATAATGACACCAATGAAAATTTTAATGAGCCAAAGAGAAGGAAGGTCCAGTTAAGTGGAATGCTTGTGGTTATGATTTTATGGGACCTTGTAGTTAAGATAGGGGTGTCCTTTTTCATTTTCTACCATTGTTCCAGATCCAGACTCTGCTTTCCTCTGTAGCCTGGAAAGGCTTCTACATGGAGCATCACCCAGGTTCCCGTTCTAACTGCTCTGTGAGTGAGTTCAACCAATGGGAGTTAGTTGGCAGAAAATCAGAAAAGAAAGAGAACAATTATTCACACCTCCCTTTCAGCATCAGCACATTTATTCTAGAAATCATTGCCTTTTCCCACAACTATTTATATCAAGGAAAGATCAACCACCACACTCCTTCTGCAGCTTCAGCTTTAATGAAAGCTCAGAAAACATAAATACCTCGCCTTTTCCCTTGGCTCTTGCAACTGAATCTCGTTATTACTCTACCCTGAGTGTGATGCTGAAAATTCATAAACATCATTGAACTTCTTCCCTACTCCACACAAATAAACACATAGACCTCATTAACTCGATCAAAGATGTTGAACACCTTTTCATGTACATGCTGGCTTTGTATACCTTCTTTATTTTTATTTTAAAAATACGTTTTTGTTTATTTGAGAGAGAGAGGAAGGAAGAGAGAGAGAGAAACATTGATGAGAGAGAAACATCCATCCACCGCTTCCCGCACACCTCCTAATGGGGATTGAGCCTGAAACTCTAGCATGTACCCTGAACCAGGAATCAAACTGCTGACCACTTGGTGCATGGGACGACACTCAACAAACTGAACCGCACCGGCCAGGCTGTATATCTTCTTTAAAGAAATGTCTATTCAAGTCTTTTTGACTTTTTTTTTTTTTTTTAGTTCTTTTTTGCTACTGAGTTGTGGGAGTTACTATAGTTAACAATAGAGTACACTTCAAAATTTAGACTAGATCTCATGCTAAATGTTCTCACCACTTAACACACACACACACACACACACACACAAAAGTAGGGGACTCTTTAGGAGGTGTCCGCTTATTACCTTATATGTTGTGATGGTATCATGAGTGTATGCATATGTCCAAACTCAAATGGTATACAATAAATAAGTGCAACTTTTGTATACTAATTCTACTTCAATAGTGTTGAAAAATACATTTAACTTAAATGTTTCTTTTCTTTCGAATCAAATATATATGTGTATGTATATTTTTAATGTATTTGTACATTTATATTTGATTTCCATATAGTAAGTAGTACCTATGCTTCATGTGATCAAAAGACTTACCTTTATATATACTAAAATTTTACAAAAATAAGATTATAAGATTAAAAAATTACAATTGAGGGATGGAAATTCTATACTAACAATTATTGTAAATTTAAAGCCCGACCCCTAGATAAATCTCGGCACTCTGAAAGAAATGTAGAATAATTAATCTGGGCCAGAGCATAAGCATAAAATACTTAAGAGAGAAAGTGGCTATGTAGAGTTACAAAAATAAACACTGATGAAAGTGGTCGTAGATGTAATTCTCTTTACTTGTTTCTTTATTAATTTACTTATTATTAATGTATTCCCAGTTACATAGAAATGAATTAACCTGAATCCTTCACCCATGACATTTCTATTCTATAAACTCCTCTCTCTCTCTCTCTCTCTCTCTCTCTCTCTCTCTCTTTCTTTAGCTCTCTCCAGACCTCAGAACTGCAATGTTGAGTAAAACAAATTGAAATGAAAAAAAAATTGTATGACACAATTTTTCTGGTATGATGCTAATTTATATTTACATACTTTCCAATATTAAGTGATTTTTTAATAAAACCACTTTTGTGATGGTACAGTACATTGTTCAGTAACCGCTCGTTTTGATCTGGTAATATTTTGTTTAATTGCCTTTTTCATCATTTTTTTTTTTTTTGATACCAATTCCTTTTTTTTTTGGTAGCTGAAATCACAGAACAAGTTGAAAATATATGCTATTTCTAGTCTCTGGAAATATTTTAAAAATACTTTGAAGATGTATTATTTGAAAGTCATTTTAAATTTATTTCATAGAGAAAAAAAAAAAAAAGGAGATTCAGGTCTGTAGACTTCTTATCCAAAGTTTTCACTTTTCTCTTTTTAAAAAAAATCAGCACAATATAAACCCTTTAAATAATTTTAATTGGATATGTTTGCATGTCAAATAATCTAGTTCTCTAGTGTAACATGAAATTAAATTTGCTGTTTTAGCTAGATCACATCTATCAAAATAAATTAAGTTTGAATATTTATCCATTATCATAAATTGTTTTTGAAATTATTTTATTTAGAATGTTATTCTAGCTGAACACTGGATCTGGTTTGAAATTACATGTAAATAGAATAAATCATTGAGACTTGATGCTCAGAACTTCCTTTGAGTAATAACTTGCAATTTCACTTCTACACAATACATTCTTGATAATCTTCAAGAAGAGTCCTTTGATGTAATCTAACAAATTAAGGAATTATTCATCAATTTGCTCAGGCTAATTCACATATTGAATATAGGATAAGAAAAAAAAGGCAGTTTCAATTTAAACAGTAAGGAATATATATCTTCCTTTCTTACCAACTTTAGATTATACTATGATCAATGACTTATTATTTGTTACAGAATAATCATAGAGAGTGTTGCTTTGTTAACTGATTTCTGTTTTATTAATGCATTTTATTTATTTTTAAAATGTAGAGCGCATTGCAACAAAATCATTGAAAATATGTTGTGATCACACAGTATAATTAATGTATTTTGTTTTTATTTTGGTATACAAAATAATTGTAAAACTCATAGCTTAAAAGTGTTTTTTTTTTTTTAATAAATAGTCCTTAAATAACAAATAAGGAGAAAAAATATACCTGAATTAAGTTAAAGAAAACCTGATGGGAACATTCTTTTCTCTCAGCTCCTCTCTCAAGCTAATGAGCTGTCATACTAAGGGACAGTCGTGTGAAATTATTCAATTACATTCTAAAGACGTGAGGGGTACTAACAACATCTATTGATAGATATTAGTAAAAAAGCTTATATAAGCATTCATTATCACTCTTTCAATAGAGATTTATCAAACTGTTAGCAGAAAAACCAGTTTGTCTTACTTGCCTCATCTTTCTCAAAAGTAGACTATTATTCCGTGACATCTGTCATTATTCTGCTCCAAGCTTAGCTTTTGTTGTTTATTTTGTCTGTTACTATATAGTCACCTTAATGAGTTGATTAAATAGGGAGAAAAAGGGAATACTTTCTAATATCTTCCCAAGACTAAACTAAATATTACTTTAAAGTTGTTAATTACCCATATAGGACAAGTGTTGTTAAGAATAAATTTAAAACATCTTCATCCTATTGGATATGTTTACATACTAAAGTGAAATAAACTCCAACAGATAATCTGAGATTGAGCAAAAGTATGTAAAAAATGTATTAATTCAAATATTTATTTATTAATATATCCAACAATGTAACTATATACATTGTGCTACTATTTGATATTTAGTACTGAAATTACCATTGTCAACACAACAATAATAGTGAGCAGACATCATGGACTCAATCCTCAAATACTGATAGTGCCAATAGTTATGATCTTTTGTTCTCACACCAGTAAGAGATGGGTAAGTGTAAGTCAATAGTTAGGAACATAGATTCTGCCTTCAGTTTTTCTGCCTCCCCAGTTACTGCTTATTTTTGTCTAACAAAAACAATCTAAATCTTAGTATACGTGCTAGTAAAATCAGATTACTAATAGTAACTACCACCTAGAGATTTTTAAAACTAAAAAAATTTATATAAAGTTTTGTTTTAACTTAGTATGAATGTCAATAAAATTCAGAAGTCTGTTGTCTGTTGTCTTAGCACATGGTGCTAAGGGCTCCCAAGTTCCATCAGTCTTATGTTGAAACATTTTTAATTGTTTCAAAATATTAACTTACCATACACATTGAGAAGATGCTTTCAGCCCTTATACAGTCAGAAAAAAAGCTAAAATAAGTTATGTAAATATGTAAATCAGTTAAGAATAATAAAATAAAATAATAATAAATTTTATAAAAGTAAAGTCTATGACTTGTAAAACAGATTTCCATGTGACCAGGAGAACTGTAGGGACCTGGGAACTAATTAATTTCCACTCAATTCTTTGTTTCAGCTTTGTTCTTAGCATATCTTCAGCCTTTGTTTTACAGTAGCTTTGAAAATAATCACTAAGATTTTATTTTATTCTCCTGCTCTTTTTATAAAGACAAAACTAAGAGGTCACAATGAAAATCTCAGAGAACACAATGTTGTTTTGTATAGAGAGACTGATTATTATTAATCTAGAGCAGTGGTTCTCAACCTTCCCAATGCCGTGACCCTTTAATACAGTTCCTCCTGTTGTATGTGGGCGGACTCGCCTGGAGACAGATAGAGGTGCGGTGGCTCGGTTCCTAAGACCATCGGAAATGTTTTCCGATGGTCTTGGGCGACCCCTGTGAAAGGGTCGTTCGACCCCCAAAGGGGTCGCGACCCACAGGTTGAGAACCACTGATCTAGAGGATTCATCTGCTAGAAGAACGAAAAAGGGTAATGTATTTTTTCACATAGGGGAATAGAAAGCATGATAGTAAGAACTTAAATTCTAAATTCAGAAAGATTTTAGAATGTGCGTGCCAAAATTGGCAAACTGTGTGAGCTTAGAGAAGTTAATATCTCTGTGCCTCAGTTTCTTTTCCCGTGGAACAGAGGTATAAACATTTAATTTATAGTGCATTGTAATGATTAAATGAAGGAATGGTAGTAAAGTGATTAGAACATGTACTAAACTTTAAGTAAACTTAAGCAATAATACAAATTAGCTAGATTCAATTGTCACTTGCCTCTTCTCTGGCTCTTGGTTCCTCATACAGGTTCTGTTTAGGTTATTTAATCCCAGCTATAATGAGCAGGAATTTGATTTCTTCAGCCATTTGCAGGACATTCAATAGGCTCAAAGAGTGAGTAAAGAAAAACAATCTTCAGACTTCCCATAAATCAAAACCTTTCTTATCTTTCAAATTAAGCGATTTTCCAGAAGTGTCACTCAGGAAGGTGACACTGTTTTCTGAACATGCATGAGGATGTGGTATCAGGGATTTGCTGTCAATACTTATGACATTGAAACAACAAGTGACAAGGACAAAGATCCTTGGTGACCAGCACTGAGGGACTTCACTCATTGAGCAAAGGAGACAGCAGGTTGAGATTGCTAAACACAAGGGGATGGATGTTAAAGAAACCTGTAAATAGAGAAAGATATGAAACATGAAGGTAAGAAATAAAAATTGAAGTAGAGAATCCTTCCTTCACTAACAAACAAACAATACATTATCTAATAGTAAAGTGCAAACAAAAGGGTTTTCTTCTTTTTCATTAATCTCTTTATTTCTTTCTTCAAAAGAAAAACTATGAACGGCAGACAAGAAATAGAACATGAATAGTCTCAATATAAAGTGATTAGGAAAGAAATACATAAGAAAGAGAATGCTTTTGAATGTAATGAATGATATATGTGATGTACCTTACACATATTAGGCATTTCATAAAGGATATTTATTAATAGTATCAAAGCATGTACATAAACTCAGAATCATCATATTGTTCACTTTTCTTTAATTCTCACTCATTCCCTTATACCTCGCTTTCTGGGAGACAAATCATTATAATAAATAAGTATAGCATTACCAAAACACAAGAGTTGTACAGTGTAAGGGAATTAGCTAACATTTTTACAAAACAATGTTTATTATCTTAATAGCATTATATTTGTCTTAGTTCTTTATATTTGCTGCTTTTATTTATGTATCTGTCTTATCTTTGGCAATAAATTTTCATTGTTTTTCTATCTTTCCTCTCCCTCTCTCCCTCCCTTCCTTCCTCCCTCCCTCCCTCCCTTTTCTTTCTTTCTTTCTTTCTTTCTTTCTTTCTTTCTTTCTTTCTTTCTTTCTTTCTTTCTTTCTTTCTTTCTTTCTTTCTTTCTTTCTTTCCTTCCTTCCTTCCTTCCTTCCTTCCTTCCTTCCTTCCTTCCTTCCTTCCTTCCTTCCTTCCTTCCTTCCTTCTTTCTTTTCTTTCTTTCTTTCTTTCTTTCTTTCTTTCTTTCTTTCTTTCTTTCTGTCTGTCTGTCTGTCTGTCTTTCTTTCTGTCTGTCTTTCTTTCTTTCTTTCTGTCTTTCTTTCTTTCCCTTTCTTTCCTTCTTTCTTTCTTTCTTTCTTTCTTTCTTTCTTTCTTTCTTTCTTTCTTTCTTTCTTTCTTTCTTCCTTCCTTCCTTCCTTCCTTCCTTCCTTCCTTCCTTCCTTCCTCTCTCTCTCTCTCTCTCTCTCTCTCTCTCTCTCTCTCTCTCTCTCTCTCTCCTTCCTTCCTTCCTTCCTTCCTTCCTTCCTTCCTTCCTTCTTTCTGTCTTTCTGTCCTTCTTTTCTTTATCTCTTGCTAAATCACCCAGGATAGGAAAAGCTAAAATACTTATTAATTTTTTTAAATTGTTATCAAGGAAAGATAAATACACTCCTCAACTAAATCACATTAATGACTCTATTTTTCTGTCAGTGATCTAATCCCTACCATTTGTACCATAGTCATCTGATACAGTTCAGTCTAGTTAAATAAATCCCCTCACAAAATATGTTAATAAAATCCAACATAACTGGGTGAATAGAACTCCTTCCTTATAAAGATATATGGCTTTATCATTAACTACCTAGGCTATTTTTGACAAATTAGTTTTACATTTTTTAGTCATCCTCATCAAGGATAATAAACATCTGAGAGGTTAGTGAAAGCTTAAAAAATGATGCACGTAATACACCTTATACATAGTGGTCGTTACTAGCAGATAATAGTTACATAGATATCATCAAAACCTGGACATAACTGTATAATCTTCCTTTTCCAACCTATATCTGTTGATATGACATTGACTGAAAGTAACACCTCTATCTTCTTTCCTCATTCACTGCCTTCTCAAATCCCAATTATTTACATTTCTGAGTTAAATTTTGACAACTAGTAGACAAGACAATAAGACAGTGCTGGTAAATGCTGATAATTCGTGATAAATTACTTAGCTTCCAATATAAATACTTGTTTTGAAAGAATGTCTGAGAACTTTCGCCAAATAATCAGTGGAACCAGGAAATGGACACTCCATAAAGTATGAAGAGCTTGCTATATAATATGTTATGTAAAGCAATGATACTATAACTAAATTTTGTGAAAAGCTATTTTATGTATTCATGTTGTTCAAAATCAATTAAATTAAAGACCAGAGCCTGATACCTGATATAGCATATCATATAAAATTGCCTATTCTTAATAGGTACTCTTTTATATTCAAAGGAACATGGAAAACCTATATAAAGTAAGTTCACAATTATAGCCCTGGCTGGTTTGGCTCAGTGGTTAGAGCGTTGGTCTGCAGTCCAGAGAGACCTGGGTTCGGTTCCCGCTAAGGGCACGTATCTCGGTTGCTGTTTGTCCCCGATCCTGGTTGGGTCGTGCGGGAGGCAGCCACTCGATGTGTCCCTTTCACGTCAATGTTTCTCTCTCTCTCTTGCTCTCTCTCCGTCCCACTCTATCTGGAAAAGGTGTTTGCTTCACATCATTACTTCAAAATTGACACTGGCATTACAAATGAAATTACCATCCCAACTTCAGAAGCACAAGATTCACACACCTAACATTGCTAGAATCTGTTTATGACAATGGAGTATTGGCTTATATTAATCATGTATACCTAAGAACCTCATAAAAAGGAAATTATTCACACTAGAATAAAATCAGGAAATACATGAAATTAGAACTACCTAACTATGTCATTAATAGGCTTCCAAATATACTATTGGAGAAATTGGTAAATTACATATAAAGACAATGTTATTCCATTTGGGTACAGTTATTGAAGAATTTCATTTAAGAACATAAAATATTCTTTTTCCAAAAGGGAAGAAGCTCTTGAACATTAAAAATGTAGATTCATGTTTTGGTACTACATAACAAAAAGGACAGGAAACTAAAACCAAGAAACTAACTTATGCCAAAGGTTTATGGTCCGACCTTGCCTCTATCATATCACTGCACCTCAATTTTCACAGAATGTAATTCACAGATTGTTGAGTCATATCCTAAATTCTCTTCCTACTCTATCATTTTGTATGTCTACAAGTATATGTGTAAGAGATAATATACATGTTATTACAAATCACGAATCTAATGATACTATTATAGCCAACAAATTTAGCAGGATGTATATTATAAATTATGACAAAGACTCTCTTTGACCAAACTTTAGTCAGGCTCCTCTAAGCCATCTTTGTGACTAGGTTTCTACCTTTAAACATCCAAGTCTATCTTTGCATTCCCAAGAATCCTGTGGGTTTAGAGAGGAACTCCCACCCTTTATATACTATCACACTTCATATCTAATCTAGTTTCTCATCCTTCACCACCCCCCCGGTGACATCTCAAAAGCCTGGCCGGCCTACAGCAAGAAACATGTCAGTTGTGTTTAGCTAAAATCACTATTTACCCTTGATGTTTTCTCTTGGTAATTTTCCATCCACTATCCTCATCCTGCTTTTGGCTATGAATCCCCACATTTTCTTGCTGTATCAGAGTTGAGACTTGCCCCCCTCCCCTACAACAAACCACATTGCAGTAGTCACTTCTTGAATAAAGTCTCCCTTTACCATCTTTAGCATCAGAATGATTTTTTCTTTAGAAAGTATTATACTCCTAGTTATGATTTATATTAAAATGTCAAGCAGAAGTTATTTTAGAAATCTGTTCGTCACTTAAGTGACTTAAGCCACAGTTTCTTACCACTTATATTTTAAACACAATAGTTATGTTTAGATATAAATTAAGTCATTTCCCACTGGGATCACGATGACTTGACCTAACTTAGAGTTTCCAAGAAGTCTGGTGACAAGGTTTTATTTATATTTAAGTCCTTGAATAGAGTTTTGTTTTTCAAAAAAAACTCCATGTTCAGTTGTTTTAAATCCATTTTTTTTCAAAATTATTTTATTTTATTTTATTTATTTATTTTTGTTACAGATGTTTCTCCTTTTACCCCCATTGACACCCTCCTTCCCCCTCCCTCCTCACCCCGTCCCCAGCTTTGCTGTCCATGTTTATTGGTTATGCGTACATGTGTATAAGTTCTGTGGTTTATCCCTCCCTCCCCCCACCCCCTCTTCTGGAGATTGTCAGTCTGTACCCTACTTCCACATCTCTGAGACTACCCTGTTCCTCAGAATGTTATGGTCATTATATTCCACAAATAAGTGAGATCATGTGATATTTGTCTTTCTCTGCTTGGCTTGTTTCAGGTAGGATAATAGTTTCCAGGTCCTTCCATGTCGTCTCAAAGGATAAGAGATCTTTCTTACTTACAGCTGCATAGTACTCCATTATGTATATGTACCACAGCTTTTTTAGCCATTCGTCTACTGATGGACACTTGGGCTGTTCCCAGAGCTTAGCTATTGTAAATAGTGCTGCTATGAACATGGGGGTACATATATTCTTTCTGATTGGATTTTCAGGCTTCTTAGGGTATATTCCTAGGAGTGAGATCACTGGGTCAAATGGTAATTCAATTTTTAATTTTTTGAGGCAACACTATAGTGTTTTCCATAGTGGGTGCACCATTCTGCATTCCCACCAGCAGTGTACTAGAGTCCCCTTTTTCCATCTCATTGTTGTTTTAATTTGCATCTCTCTGATGATTAGTGATGTTGAGCATTTCTTCATATGTCTCTTGGCCATTTATATGTCCTGTTTGGAGAGGTGTCTATTTAGTTCCTCTGCCCATTTTTTAATGGGGTTCTTTGTCTTCCTTTTGTTGAGTTGTATGAGCACTATTTATATTTTGAAAATTAATCCCTTATCTGATGTATCATTGGCAATTATGCTCTCCCATACAGTGGGTTGCCTTTCCATTTTGATGGATGTTTCTTTTGCTGTGCAGAAGCTTTTGAGTTTGATGTATTCCCATGTGTTCATTTTTTCCTTTGTTTCTGTTGCCTTAGGTGATGTATCAGTGAAAATTCTGCTGCGTATGATGTCTGAAATTTTGTTGCCTACATTTTCTTCTAGGATTTTTATGGATTCACGAGTCACATTTAAATCTTTTATCCATTTTGAGTTTATTCTTGTGTATGGTGTAAGTTGATGGTCTAGTTTCATTTTTTTTGCACATAGCTGTCCAATTTTCCCAACACCATTTATTAAACAGGCTGTCTTTACTCCATTGTTTGCTCTTGCCACTTTTGTCGAATATTAATTGAGCATAATGTTTTGCATCAATTTCTGGGTTCTCTATTCTGTTCCATTGATCTATGTGCCTGTTCTTGTGACAGTACCAGGCTGTTTTGATTACAGTAGCTTTGTAGTATAACCTGATATCCGGTATTGTGATCCCACCTACTTTGTCCTTCTTTTTCAAGATTGCTGTGGCTATTCAGGGTCTTTTTTGGTTCCATATGAACTTTTGAAGTATTTGTTCTAGTTCTGTGAAATATGTTGTTGGTATTTTGATGGGGATTGCATTGAATCTATAGATTGTTTTGAGTAGTATGGACATTTTAATGATGTTAATTCTTCCAATCCATGAACAAGGTATGTGCTTCCACTTTTTTATATCTTCTTCTATTTCTTTTTTCAATGTCCTGTAGTTTTCTGCAAATAGGTCTTTTACTTCTTTGGTTAAGTTTATTCCTTGGTATCTTAATTTTTTTGCCACGATGGTAAATGGGATTGTTTTTTAGTTTCTCTTTTGGCGAAAGTGGGCATCCTTGTCTTGTTCCTGTTCTTAAGGGAAATGCTTTTAGTTTTTGCCCATTGAGTATGATGTGGGCTGTAGGTCTTTCATATATGACCTTTATTATGTCGAAGTATGATCCCTCTATTCCCACATTGGTGAGCGTTTTTATCAGAAATGGGTGCTGGATTTTGCCAAATGCTTTTTCAGCATATATTGATATGATCATATGGTTTTTATCTTTCATTTTGTTTATGTGGTGTATCATATTTATTGATTTATGAATATTGTACCAGCCTTGCATCCCTGGGATGAATCCCAGTTGCTCATGGTTGAAAGGGTTAGTAATGTTTTAAAGGGTAAAGGTAAAAGTTTGCAAAAGGCAGAAACTGGAAATTGTGTTGCTTGCATGACCTTGTCTGAGCCTTTTGTTGAGTAGGGATAAGGTTTATCTGGATTTTCCGCGAGGCAATGGATAACCCAGCAGATACTCTGAGGAGATACCAGACCAGCCCTACTTTAAGGTGGAGAATGGGACAGATAAAGTACATCAGCAGAACTGAAGGAAGCTAAAAGGAGGGTATATACCAACACCCCAACTCTAATTCGAGGCCGAACCCTTCTCAGTTTAGCCCACCTGCACCCAGGCATATGCAATAAAGCCATTTGGCTCTACATTGGCCTTGCGTTGTAGATGTGACCTCCCGCCGGCTCAGATCTTTTAATGGTGAATAATTTTTTTGATGTATTGCTGGATCCGATTTGCTAGTATTTTGTTAAGGACTTTGGCATCTATGTTCATCAGGGATATTGGCCTGTAGTTTTCATTCTTTGTAGTGTCTTTTTCTGGTTTTGGAATTAGAATTATGCTGACCTCATAAAACGAGTTTGGAAGACTTCCTTCTTCTTGAATTTTTAGACATAGTTTGAGGAGAATAGGTGTTCTTCTTTGAATGTTCGGTAAAACTCCCCCGTGAAGCCGTCTGGGCCTGGGCTTTTGCTTGCTGGGAGAGTCATGATTACATCTTCAATTTTTTTCATTGTTATTGGTCTGTTCAAGTTTTCTATCTCTTCCTGGTTTAGTTTTGGGAGACTATGTGTTTCTAGAAATTTGTCCATTTCGCTGAGATTGTCCAATTTGTTGCTATATTGTTCATAGTATTTGTTAATGATCCCTTGTATTTCTGTGACATCAGTTATTACTTCTCCTCTTTCATTTCTGATTTTGTGTATTTGGGTTCTCTCTCTTTTTTTCTTGGTGAGTCTAGCTAAGGGCCCATCAATCTTGTTTATCTTTTCAAAAAAAACAGCTCTTTGTTTCGTTGATCCTTTGAATTGTTTTTTTGGTCTCCATGTCGTTTATTTCTGCTCTGATCTTTACTATTTCCTTCCTTCTACTTGCTCTAGGGTTTTCTTTTTGTTTGCTTTCTAATTCTTTAAGTTGTGAGGTTAGGTAGTCAATTAGAAATTTTTCTTGTTTCTTGAGGTGGGCCTGTAGTGCTATAAACTTCCTTCTCAGAACTGCTTTTGCTGCATCCCCTAGATATTGTGTTGTTGTGTGTTCATTTTCATTGGTTTCTAGGAAGTTTTTAATTTCTTCCTTGATCTCCATAGTAACCCTTTCATTGTTTAATAACATGCTATTTAGCCTCCATGTGTTCAAATGTCTTTGCATGCTCTTGTTGCAATTGATTTCTAGTTTCATGCCATTGTGATCTGAGAAGATGCTTGATATGATTTCAATCTTCTTGAACATGTAGAGATTAGTTTGTGTCCTAACATGTGGTCTATCTTTGAGAATGTCCCTTGTGCACTTGAGAAGAATGTGAATTCTGCAGTTTTGGGGTGTAATTCTCTGTATATGTTTATTAAATCCAGTTGATCTAGTGCTTCATTTAGAATCTCTGTTTCCTTGTTAATTTTTTGTCTAGATGATCTATCCAGTGATGTCAGCGGAGTGTTGAAGTCCCCTGCTGTAATTGTATTGCTGTTGATTTTTCCTTTGAAGTCCTCCAGAAGATTTTTAATATATTTTGGTGCTCCTGTTTGGGTGCATCTATGTTTACCAAGGTTATATCTTCCTGTTGGATAGACCCTTTCAATATTATGTAGTGGCCTTCTTTGTCTCTAGTTATGTCTTCAATTTGAAATCTAATTTATCAGATATGAGTATTGCTACCCCAGCTTTTTTTTCCTTTCCGTTTGCTTGGAAGATTTTTTTCCATTCCTTCACTTTCAACCTATGTGAGTCTTTTGTTGTGAGGTGGGTTTCTTGTAAACAACATATATATGAGTCATGCTTTCTTATCCAGTCAGCTACTCTGTGTCTTTTTATCAGAGCATTCAATCCATTTACATTTAAGGTGATTATAGATATGTACTTATTTATTGTCATTTTTGTTTAGTGGGGTTCTAGTTTCCCTCCTATTTCTTCTACTAATTACAGCAGTCCTTTTAACATTTCTTGCAGTGCTGGTTTGGTACTAATATATTCTGTGCTGACATGTTTATACCCCCATAATTGATGATTGGTAAATTATTGTGCTGACTTGTTTATAGATCCCTGAACCAAGAAATTGTTGGGAGCCGGCTACATGTCTGACAGGGTCCACGGAACCTGGAGGTCTTGAGTCGGAGACTCGACCTCCCCCACAATCTCAAGGAATTAGGCTTGCATTGTGTTTGTGCAGCTCGTGGCTAAGTGTGATCCAATGTACCTTGAAATACCTGAGATAACAGACTGGGTGTTCCTGGGTGAGCCTGGGTGTTCCTGGGTGGGCCTGGGTGTTCCTGGGTGGGCCTGGGTGTTCCTGTTATCCTCAAGGCAAACTAATTCTATACAGCATTGTTGTAGCCCTGGGCATTATATCAAGAAGATCCTATTTTCTGTTGTGTACATAAGGTATGTAACAAAGCATATCAGGGCTGGTTTCCAAGAACTCAGGATCACTTGCCGGCCGGCTTTGTTGGCTGATCTCCGAGAACTCGGGGTCAGTTGCTGGCTGGCTCTGCTCTCTATTTGGCTTTAATTTGGCTCTGGTGGTCTCTCTGTTCTCTTGCTCCACAACAATTCCCTTAGCCTTTTTTTGTCTGGGAAGCTCTTTGTTTAACCTTTTATTTTAAATGATAGCCTTGCTGGATAGAGTAGTCTTGAATTCAGATCCTTGTTTTTCATGACCTTGATTACTTCATGCTATTCCCTCCTGGTCTGTAGTGTTTCTGTTGAGAAGTCAGCTGATAACCTTATGAGGGTTCCTTTGTAGGTAACCTGTTGCTTATCTCTTGCTGCCTTTAGAATTCTCTCTTTGTCTTTAATTTTTGGCATTTTAATTATTATGTGTCTTGGTGTGGGCCTGTTTGGGTTCCTCTTACTTGGGGCTCTCTGTGCTTCTTGAACTTGAATGCCTTCTTCCTTCACCAAGTTAAAGAAGTTTTCTGTCACTATTTCTTCAAATATATTCTCTAACCCTTGCTCATTATTTTCTTCTTCGGGGACTCCTATGATGCGAAGGTTATTACGTTTCTAGTTGTCCCACAGTTCTCTTAAGCTCTCTTCCTGTTTTTTAATTGTTTTTTCTTTTTGATTTTCTGATTGATTTTTTTCTACCCTGTCTTCTAATTAACTGATCTGGTCCTCAGCTTCCTCTACCCTGCTAGTTAGTCCTTCCAATGTGTTCTTTATTTCTGCTATGTCATTTTTCATTTCCACTTGGTTGGTTTCCAATGTTTCTATATCTTTATTCATGGTGTTGATGTCCTTACTCATGCTGTTTAGCTTCCTCAAGATCATGGCACTGAACTCTACCTCTGATAACTTGCTTAACTGCATTTCATTTATCTCATCTTCGGTAGAATTCTCTTGTTCTTTCATTTGGGATTTGTTTGTTTCACCATTTTGGCTATCTCAGTGGGTTTTGGAAACTGCCAAAATTTCCCTGTGGTTGTTGGTGTTCTGCTATTTGTGGCTCCCTCTACTGGGTTTGGATGAGGGTGGGAGGGCCCTCATTAAACACACTGTCAAGTCTTACTTTCCTGGGTAGATTTGCAAGCCCAGGAAAGGTTCAGTTATCCTCTAGCTTTTTACCTGGAGGCTATTGGCCTCAGTTACTTGAAAAGCTTTGGGTTCTCAGTTGTATGAGAAACTCCCTCAGGTGTTCAGTGTAAGAGGATTTCCTGAGGGTGGGGCAGATGCTGGTTGTTAATGAGCCTCAATTTGCATTTCAATGGCCCACCTGGGTGGGGTTGAATCTCTGAGGGGGGGGCTGCCACCTCTCCCCAGATCCCTGGGAAGGAATAAGATGGCAGCAACTCAACAAAAGCTCTGAGTGCCCTCCAAATCCTGAATGTCCCCACACAATTCCAGTCCAGTCCATCCTCCCTTTGCTGGAGCTCAAGGTGAGTGGCTGTAGCTATTTAGTGCTCTGTCCCGGCCCTCTGCGCTGTGGAGCCACTTGGGATCTTAACCCCAAGGGTGCTGCTCACAGCTAAGGCCACTGCTGTCTGTGGGCTCCCAGCCCACCACCCTCTCATGCCTCTGCAATCCTACCAGGATCGATTCAGTGTCCCTGGTTGTATAGCCCTCTCCCGCTGCTTTTCTGTTGCTTTTTTCTGACGATTTGTCTTTATTTTAGTTGCAATTCTTGTTTGGTCCTGGGAGATAGTCTGTGTAGCTTCCATTCACTCCACCACCATTTTTCTCCCCAAATCCATTTTTCCTTAAGGTTTATTTTTTAAATAAATAGTTATTAACTAAATCATTTTACATATGTTCTCATAATTACATCTTTATATAATCTGATCTCAGTGACCTAGGTTGGTTAAGAGGAAGAGAAAATGAGCCCATTATAACAGACATCTCATGTGAAGAAGTGGGTGGTTGCACTAAACTGCCTTAAGAAGCAAAACACTGAAGGCTCCCCCGTTATACAAAAGGGATGATATTTAAATTGTCAACATTGAGGTTTCAAACCTACTGTGTAATACCCAGCTATGGAGAATGTGGAAGAGTGGGTGTTCACTGCTGAGTTATTGCTTATAGGGGAGAGAACAGCTCCTAAATAAAGGGAGGGAAACACTCTACTGGGATAGAGACTGGACTATTGGGAATGGAGGCCAAGTTTGAAATACAGATATAGAGGTTTACTTAGTAAGGCCATGCAGAGCTGAAAAACTGGACAATTTCAACTAAAGAGAACAATGACACGTATCGATTCTTCCAGTTGTTGGGAAAACTATGTAATGTTTTTGAGTTATTACAACATCTATACAGTGAGAATAATAACGATTTAGAGTTTTGCAGTAAAGGTCAGAGGAAATAAAAAGTGCCTGTACAATATTCCACACCTTGGTTTATTGATGTCAATGTAAACATGGCTCTTTTTTTGCATAAAATTACCAGGTTAATTAGACAATTTACTGATAATCTTGGGCTTGTGATTTTAAACATTTATAAATCATATTGTATTTTCCATATACATATAACTACAGTATTTTTTTGGTAAGCACATTTTATTACAATCACATTTGTTGTATTGTGAGAATAACTAGTCCAAAAAAAAGCGAGGTAGATTCACATGTAGTTCAGTTTCAAAATAACTAAATAATAAAAATTTTTAAAAATTATAATTAAGCCCTGGCCAGTTTGGCTCAGCGGTTAGAGGGTCAGCCCACGGACCAGAGAGTCCTGGGTTCCGTTCCTGCTAAGGGCATGTACCTTGGTGTGGTTTGTCCCCAGCCCCAGTTGGGTTTGTGTGGGTGGCAACCAGTCGATGTGTCTCTCTCTCATCGATGTGTTTCTCTCTCTCTTCCTCCCTCTCTCCCTCCTGCTCTTTCTGAAGATAAATGCAAAAACGTCCTTGGGTGGGGATAAAAAAAAAAATTGTAATTAAAATAAAAAGAATGTTGTTATAGCAAAGCTAACAGTGTTTGGTGTTTTCCACTTGTGTGCAGATAGGTTCTGTGTTAAACTAGCACTTACTACAGGTGATGATATGCTGTGTATTTTGCACCTTTTCTTCAAGAATGGAAGAGAGTTCTTCAGATTCTAGTATTGTCTTCTAAAAATGCAAAATCTGCACCAAGTACATTTATGTATGCAGTTTATTTAAGATGGAAGAACAGAGGAAAAGGCAGCTTGAGTGTGTATTACCAGGACTGTTGCTCTGGGCAGTAGGTGTTTGATTCTGCTCAGGACTCCTGACATGCGTCCAAATGCCTGCCATTAATCTCCACCTAAACGATGAGAGGTGAAGCATTCTATCTATCTGTTCAGCCCACCGCTCTCTGCAAAACTTGAAGGTTTCCCTTGGTGTATTAAATCTTCATGTTTCTGAATTGCATCTATGTGCTCCCTGAGTAACTCTGAAAGAGAGATGCACTGGCAGAAAAGTCCCAAGGGGAAGAAAGCAAGAGTAGCTGAAGTGATATATTTGTTTGTGTATCAGTTTAGATAGAGTTCCATCTTTACTTTGTTGATTCTTCCAATCCATGAACACCCCATGTTTTATTTAAACAGGGCCTAATTTATTTAAATATTTTATTTTTCTTTAACTGGGATTTTGTAGTTTTTAGCATACTAGTCTTACATGTTTTGTTAAGCTTACATCTAGGTATTTCATGTTCAGAGCAATTATAAATGATGTGACATTTTAATTTTGATGATACTCATGTTTACTACTCATTTATAAAAATGTAGAATTTTTGTGTGTTTATTTTGTATCTGATGACCATGCTGAACTCAGTTCTGATTGTTTTTGTTCTTTGTGTCTTAGATTTCTTGGGATTTTTCTCCATAAAAATTCTTGTTATTTATAAATAAAGATGGTTTCATTTATTTTTTGTGAATCTAGTTACTTTTGATTTTATTCACTCATTTATTCATCTAGTCAATGATTTATTTTTGCCTTATTTCATTGTGTAGAACTTGTAGTCCTATGTTGAAAAGGAGTACTGAAAGCAGATAATCTTGCTTAGTTCCCAGTCTCAAGGGTGAAAACACAAATTTTTAAGTATGATAATTGTTGTAGGGTTAAAACCATACTAAGGTATATGCTGTTTATCAAAATCAGAATTGTCCTTCTAAGTTTCCTGGGACTTTTTATTTTATTTATTTATTTATTATTTATTTATTTTAATGTTGAAACTATTACAGATGTCCCCCTTTTGTCCCCATTGACCCCCTCTTTCCCACTTCCACTCCCCTCCTGCCTTTCCTGCTGGGACTTTTAAAATGAATAGATGTTGAATTTTGTCAAATAATTTTTCAGAATAAAATTATATATGATTTTTCTTCTTTAGCCTTTTATTTTTATTTATTTATTTATTTTAATGTTCTGCAGTTCCAGACAGGAGGCCAGGATTTAATTCCCTTACTGCAGAAAGAAAAAGGAATGTGTGTGTGTGTGTGTGTGTGTGTGTGTGTGTTTACATTGGTAGCAAGTGGGGGGCAAAGGGTGGGGATACTTTTTTTTTATTAATTTATTTTTTTACAGATGTTTCTCCTTTTTTCCCCATTGACACCCTTGTCCCCATCCCCCCACCCCATCCTCAGCTTTGTTGTCCATGTCCATCAGTTATGCATACATGTGTGTAAGTTTTGTGGTTTATCTCTTCCCTCCCCTCACCCCCTCTTCTGAGGGTTGTCAGTCTGTACCCTACTTTCACATCTCTGGGTCTACCCTGTTCCCCAGACTGTTATGTTTATTATAGTCCACAAATGAGTGAGATCATGTGATATTTGTCTTTCTCTGCTTGGCTTGTTTCGCTTAAGATAATACTCTCGAGGTCCCTCCATGTCGTCTCAAAGCATAAGAGATCTTTCTTTCTTACAGCTGCATAGTACTCCATTGTGTCTATGTGCCACAGCTTTTTTATCCATTCATCCACTGATGGACACTTGGGCTATTTCCAGATCTTAGCTATTGTAAATAGTGCTGCTATGAACATGGGGGTACATGTATTCTTTCTGATTGGTGTTTCAGGTTTCTTAGGGTATATTCCTAGAAGTGGGATCACTGGGTCAAATGGCAATTCAATTTTTAATTTTCTTTGGCCTTTTAATAAGTTGTTTTACAGTGATTTATTTTCAAATAATGAATAAACCTAGTATTGCTGGAATAAACTTTATGTGATAAAAATATATAATTAGTTTTATATATTGCTGAATTATATTTGCTAATATTTTATAAATAATTTTTGCTGTCCTGGCTGGTTTAGCTCAATGTTCTGATCAAGGGCACATGCCTTGGTTTTGGTTCAGTTCTCGGCCCTGGTTGGGGTCGTGCGGGAGGCAGCCAGTCGATGTGTCTCTCTCATATCAATGTCTCTCTCTCTCTCTCTCTCTCTCTCTCTCTCTCTCTCCCTCTCACTCTGTCTGGAGACAAATGGAAAAATATCCTCGGGTGAGGATTTTTAAAAAATGAAAATAATTTTTGCATATATATTAATAAGGGATATTGGTCTATAACAGTGATTTTGAAACTTTTCCATCTCATGGCACACATAAACTAATTACTAAAATTCTATAGCACACCAAAAAATATATTACATATTTTTGCCGATCTGACAAAAATAAGTATGATTTTGATTCTTTCACACTGAATGGTTATTGTTGTGTTGGCTGTTTTAATTTTTTAGTTTGACAATCTAAGGGAAAAGAGGTCCATGCCCCTGATTAAATAATTAAGTATTGCATGTTTTAAAAATTCTTGCTGCACACCTTTCTGGCACACTGAAAATCACTGGTTTATAGTTTCCATTTTGTGTAATATCTCTGATTTTGGTTATCAGTATAATTCTGGCCTCCTAAAAAGAGTTGAAAAGCCTCCCTCTTCTTCTGTTTTCTGGAAGAGGTTGTTTAGATTCAATGCTCATTCTATTTTATGAGTTTGGTAGAATTCTTCAATGAAACCACATGAACATGGAGTTTTTTGGGGGGAGAGTTTTTAAATAAGTGAATTCAATTTCTATAATAGTTACAAGGCTATTAAAAGTATTATTTCATATTAATTTAGTTGTGACAGATTGTGCTTTTCAAGGAATTGGTCCATTGTACCAAGATCTCAGTTTGTGAATATAAAATGGTTCCTAGCATTCCTTTCTTATTTTTTGTCTGTAAGGTCTTTAGTGATATCCCCATTTCATTCCTGATACTGGTAATTTGTCTTCTCTCTTTTTTTGAGGTCTGTCAATTTTATTGATTTCATTTTTATTTATTTTTATTTTATTTTTTAATTCTCACCCAAGGATATTTTTACATTTACCTTCAGACAGAGTGGGAAGGAGAGAGAGAGAGAGAGAGAGAGAGAGAGAGAGAGAGAGAGAGAAACATCAATGTGAGAGAGACACATCAGATTGGTTGCCACCCACACGACCCTAACCGGGGCTGGGGATGAACTGCAACCAAGGTATGTGCCCTTGGCCAGAATCGAACCTGGGACTCCCTGGTCTGCAGGCCAAGGCTCTAACTGCTGAGCCAAACCAGCTGGGGCTGATTTCATTTTTAAAAACCAGCTTTTTGTTTCATTAATTTTCTTTGTTGCTTTTTGGCTTTGTTTCATTGATATCTGCATTTACATATTATCACCATCTTGCTGCTTGCCTCAGGTTTATTTTGCTCTATAATTATCTTAAACATTCCCTTTTCATGTATTTAGAACCATCTTCATGTTCCAGTTTTCACTTCAACTATTAAATAGAAAACTTAAGAAGGAAATGACATTGTATTTGCCCACATATTTACTGTGTCTGTGTTCTTCCTTCCTGATGTCCGAAGATTTCTTTTTTAATTTGAATATTTTGTTTAGTGAACTTTCTTTAGCCATTCATTTAAGATAGGTGTGCTGACAACACATTTTCTCAGTTTTCCATTATTTGAGAATGTCTTCATTCTCCCCTTCACTCCAGATAGTAATTTTAATAGACAGAATCCTGGGCAGGAAAACTTTTTTCATTCAACAATTGAAAAATGTTGTTTTACTTCCTTCTAGCATCCATATATTCTGATGAGAAATCCATTGCCATTCACATTTTTCCAGAACTAGGTAAGCACTCACTGTTTCAAGATTTTTTTGTCTTTAATTTCCAAAAGTTTGACAGTCAGGTGTCTTGGTGTGGATTTTATTAGGTTTATTCAGTTTTCATTATTCTCAGCTACTTGGATCTGTCACTTTGTATTTTCTTCTTTCCAAATTCAGGAAGTTATATGCCATTATTACTTACAGTTCTTTATTAGTCCCAACCCCTTTCTCATCGACTTCTGGGCATCTGGGGGTATTACTTTGAAACCATATGTTATAGTCTAATGCTCTGTTCGTTTTTTTCAGTCTATTTTTATTTAATTCAAATTGGTAATTGGGATTGGTTCTATCATCCAGTTCACTGATTCTTTTCTTTGTTCTGTTCATTATAGTATTAAGCATAATCTTAAAGTCTTTAATGTTTTTTGTTTGTTTTTAATCCACACCTGAGGATATTTTTCCATTTATTTATTTGTTTTTAATAGAGTGGAAGGAGGGAGAGAGAGAGAGAGAGAGAAATATCAATGTGAGAGGGACAAAGTGATTGGCTGCTTCCCTCATGACCCTGACCAGGACCAGGGATCGAATCTGCAACCGAGGTATGTGCCCTTGACCATGAATCGAACCCATGACTCTTTGGTCTGCAGGCCGATACTTTAATTGCTAGACTGAAGTTTTGAATTTTTAATAGTTCTGTGTGTTTTTTAGAATATTTTTATAGATAAAGAATTGTTGCAAAGATGGCCCTGAGACCTCCCAAAGTACCAACCATCCAGTTTTCCTCCTGATTAATATCTTTCATAAATATGTACATCTGTCCCAATTAATGAACTAATAATGATTCCTTGTTACTGGCTCTGGTCCATAATTTATCCAGGTTGCACTGTTGTGGCTCTATTTTCTGGTGTCCATGATTTCCATTGAGAAGTCTGCAGGCATTCAAATTATTGTTCCCTATAGCCAATTTTTTTGTTGTTGTTTGTTTTTTTTCTGGCTGTTTTAAAGATAGTTTTCTTTCATTTTAATTTTTAGTAGTGTCATTATAAAGAGTTTGGTCATTAAGTCTTTTGTACTTACCCTATTTAGGATTCACTATGTTTCTTCAATGTGTAAGTTTGTATCTTGCACCAAATTTGGGAAGTTTCTAGTTATGATAGTTTGAGCACCTTGCTGAACAAAAACAAAACATACATTTAGTTTTTGCATGACAAAATGCTAGGGCTATAGTCTAAGTATTTTTCATTCTATTGTTCAGATTAGATTGTTTATCCTAATCTATTTTCAATGTCATTATTTTCTCTATCATCACTATTTTGCTAATTAGTCTCTAGTAAATTTTATTTTTTAAGTAATATGTATCTTGTACTAATTTGTTAAAATACTTTTTCCTGTTGTTTTCAAATATGTTTTAAAATTTTTTCTGAATATTTGTGTAATCACAACTTCAAAATCTGTCAAATAATTGTAATATATGTGTCATTTTATCACTGATGTGTCTTGATTTATTTTTCTTTTTATTCTACATGAGTTGAGATTCTCTTGGTTCTTCACATATGAAGAAATTTTGAATTGTAGCCTAAGCATTTTAATGTTATACAAAGAAACTCTGAGTCTTTTTCTTTTTTTTAAAATCCTCACCCAAAGACATTTTTGCATTTATCTTCAGATAGAGCAGGAGGGAGATAGGGAGGAAAAGAGAGAGAGAGAGAAAGAGAGAGAAACATTGATGTGAAAAAGACACACAGACTGGCTGCCACCCACACAACCCCAACATGGGTTGGGGACAAACTGCAACGGAGGTACATGCCCTTAGCGGGAACCAAACCAGGTCTCTTTGGTCCGTGGGCTGACGCTCTAACCGCTGAGCCAAACTGGCCAGGGCAACTCTGGGTCTTGATTAAATATTGTGGAGAATGTTGATAGTCCTCTGTGGGCTATAGTCTCAAAGCCAATTCTAATTGAAATCCTTTAGTGCCCTGTTTAGATCATCTCCATATATGCACTAACCAATATCCAGGCCAGGATAGTGGACTATCTGTTCAATTCTCAAAGTGTTTGTTGAACTGCATAGGATCAGATCTATACCTGTAAATTCGAGGAAGAACCCAAAAGTTCAGAAACAACTTAGTGTGTCTCTTTCCACAGCACTTTCCTCCCCAAAATCTCCACTGTATTTCTTGTTTTCTTTTGGGCTCATCCTTGGAGTGTGAGACAAAAAGCTGAGGCTTCATATACCTTGCCTTGCTGTGTATTCTTGAAACTGCTCCTGCATCCAGAGCCAGGCAAACAAGGACAGAGAAAGAAAAAAATATAACGGAATTTTACCCATTGTTGTGGGAACACATGCCGTTGAAGAAAGAAGAAAGCTCCCATTCTTCAGAATTTTGGCTCTTCAGGCTTCCATTGCTGCCAGCTACTAAAGGAAGGGAACAAAGGAGAACAGAGTAAAGAAAACAAGAGAAACAAAGAATACACACTCTCTGAGTGTTAGAGGTTTCCTTTCTCACTCCTTGAGCCAGAAGAAGAGGCTATCTCACCCAGCCAGTGTGGCTCAGTGGTTGAGCCTCAACCCATGCACCAAGAGGTCACTGGTTTGATTCCTGGTCAGGGCACATACCCAGGTTGTGGGCCCGATCCCCAGGAAGGGCATGGAGGAGGTGGCCAATCGATGTTCTCTCTCATCGATGTTTCTATCTCTCTCTCCTCTCTTTAAAATCAATAAAGAAAAAAAAAAATTTTTAAAGAAGGTGTATCTATTTGTGTCCCAGTGACTTTGTCTTGTGCATTGGGTTTGAGTCAGGAGATATCAAAAGAGAGAAAAAGGTGTTGAATTCACTGCAGCTTTGATTATATTTTGAACTCTGGTCCTTGCTTCTATTTTGCCTGCTTTATTAACTTGTGAAAGTCCTCAGTATTCATTAGAACACACAGGTAGCATGTATATACATCTTATCCCAAGCTTGTACTCCAAATATATATATTTTAGTGTAGTTTTATTTATAATGAAAGCAAAAAGAGCTGTGCATAGACTGAATTTCACTTCTTTGACACTGACATATACAATCCAAATAAGATAAATTCTTGGGCCCATTATTATGTAACATTCAAGAAGCAAAGCAAAGCAATGCTGTATGTGTTCTGTATATTACTTATTAAAACTGACACAATAGTGCTTGCTTCCACAGCACATATACTTAAAAAAACATATCCAATAAAAAAAATAGTAAGGAATATGGAAATGATACCAACTTCAGGAATTTCATTAAATCTGGGGAATGAGAAAGAGGAAAAAATAGTATGTGGAATTTTGTCTATGTCTGAATTTTTTTTTCCTAAAAGGAGAAACAAATTCTGTTAAAGGTAACATAAGATATGTTTAATTATAATTATAAACAGATAGGTACATGTAATATTGGTTTCTGCTATTTTCCCTATATTTGAATGTTACAATTTAAATATTAAAATCTTATGAAAAAATAATTATTTTAATTAGTAGTACAAACTCACATTTATGAGCAGAATAATTTTAGAAATAATATCCTTTTACTGCTAACTGTAGTAACAATTCTACAGAAACATAACAGCAATATGGAAAAAAGGATTAAAAGGAAATCTTTGCTAACAGTTTTTAGTCATACTTTTAGTATTATGTAATGTAGAAATTGCTAAAAAAAATCATTGTAATATATATCTCCAAATACAAATGATAAAGCATTTGGGCACATAAGAGAGACAACAAAATGTATAAATTAATTGCTTATTACTACATTTACAACTAAGTGTGTGTATGTGTACTTACTCGAGGAAAATATACAATTGCCGTTAGCATTTCAATATGTTGGAAAACCTCTGACAGACTACTTGGGAATTACTATACAAGACTAAAAAAAGTCCAGTCATTTGGTAAATTGAAGGGATGATCTTAATTTTGCAAAGTAATATTGTCTTTCAAAATGTCAATAATAAACATACATTATAGAAGAAAAATAAATTTTATGAAATACATTCCAGTGTGGTATATTTATTTGTCAATTATTTTCATTTGTATAATTTTAAGCTAGTCTAAACTTATACACCCAAAATTGAAAAAAAAATTTAATCATGCCCATTATTGTGACTTTTTTCAATTTTATTTTAATAAGGACAGCATAAAAATTTCTTAAGGCCTGATCTATCTAGCATGCACTGAATCACCTAAATCCTTTTCAATATTTCCTTTTAAAGAAACAGAAAAATAAGAGAAAAAACTATTACTCCTTTGGCCCTTTATTTATCTAAAATATGTTATTGTAATTTCACAATTATTATTCTCATACATTTCATAGTATTTAGCTAGCAAAGTCATCTGAATATTACACATGATAAAAACTGTAAAACAAATCAATGAAGAATTATAAGGACTTAGAAATTGTTAGTATTATTCTCATATTTTAGACAAATTTCTATAAATTCATAGTCATATAAAACATTTTGAGTTTAAAATAATTGAAACTATTTTAAAGCATATTATAAAAGATGTTTTCCTCATTTTCCAAAAGGAACATTTGTATAGTGAGTTTATGCCCTGGGTTTCTTTTTTTAGCTCTCAACAATCTAGCTGAGGTTAAAAGTTATCAGCATACTGAAAACCATGTAATTGAAAGAATATTATCTCTTGCCTTTACTCTTAGTCTGAAGAAAAAAGAACACAGTTACAAGAATGTGACAGTCAGAGCCCTGATAAAGTTGGGTAACCCAACCATTGAAATTCACTATGAACAGGGATTATGTGTTTGATTTCCCTCTAGTGGTTAAGTAAATGAATAAATACATGGAAAAAAGTCAGCGGTGTTTTGATGTGCTTGCTTAAAAGCCATTTGTAATATTGAGATGTCTCATGTGGAGCACTTACAGAACTGCACTGTAAAACTGCAAATAGGAAGTATAAATAAGCATACTGGGAATCAGCAAAATGAATCACTAGAATATAAGCAATCAGTACCAAATTATTTTTCTGTATTCTGAAAGTCACTGTTCATGAGGCAGACACAATGAGATAAAGTGATGTTTTTCCTCCTTCAGACTAATACATAAAAGTTACAGAACAAACATTAATAAAAGAAAAATTCTAATTTAATTTGTATTTGATTTTTAGAGAAATGATTTTTTTTTTTGTAGAAAATTAGTATTTACTTTGCTAACAATTATTCTTGATAAGGCAAACTCTAAAATCATTTGCATCACCTGAATGTGTGGTCCTGGGCAGGAAACTTATTAAAAACAAAAGTTATATACATTCTAAAAGACAGATCACATGGTAAATATTTAGGTGAACTATCTAAAATAATTCCAAGACCAGCATCATAACGAATGTACCATTATTACTTTTACCATTTTCAAAATGGTAACTGGAGGAGATTGGTAAAATGTTGCTTCATAGGTGACAAAAAATGGTACAGCAAGGATTTAAACCCAGGTAGTCTAGCTCCTGAATTTATATTCTATTAAGAAGCTGGCAAGGCATATTATCTGGCAGAAATATTTGTTAAACTTTTAAATATTAATTATGCACAATGTATACTTGAATAACATGAAAAACATTTTTTTTATCAGAAGGTGATTGCTTAATGTATTTTCTCAGCAATTTTGTGATACTGATACCGTTGCAATTAGCTAGTTAATATTAATAAAGGAAAGTAATCAAGGGAAAGTCAGACGTTATAAGCATGGTCACCTAGGAAGCTTCATCAGGAAGCTACAGCTTCACACAGCATTGCTCCTCCAAGGGCATTAACACCCCTCCCTTCCCCCATTTGGTACTGGATTGTTGGAGCAAGTGGGGGAAGTAGGCACACAGGCAGTGAAGTTGGAGTGATGTAGGGAAGATGCTTGCCTGTCACTCTAGTCTAGGGAACAAAGGATTGGCTGGGGTTGGACCCCTTGGAGGTGCTCAAAGTCTTGGAGAGTTAATTCGATGGTCTGAAGAAACTCCTGGTTAAAATCCCCAAAGAGTGCCCTAGCTCTTGATAGCCCTTGTTCTCTCTGGCACCCTCACCCACACTTGCCTATGTGCTCGCCTGTTCTGTCTCCATAGCCAAGTGGCCCTAAAAGCCACATGCATGGCCATGCGGACCCCCCCGACACATACACGCAATGGGCTGAGCGGGAACACAAGCTAAGCTAGCCAGGAGGCTGGACTGTACTGGACTTTACTATGGAACAGGAATTCTGGGCAGTGACCTTAATTCTGTCCTTGCTGAAGACAAGATTGGACTTTTTACATGGAGAGAGGGACAGAGATGGGAACTTGGAGGGGAACTCCATTAATTTTACATCATCAATAAAGCTTTCTATGAAACCTCATTCTCCTCTGGAGCCTCAGGAAATTCTTTTCCTTCCAGCACCCCAAGAATGGCACTTCCACCAGTAACAATATTAGGGACACTATTTGTAAATTTTTAAAGCTATTTTATATACTCTGTTGTTAACACATTATTCTGGATAAAGATGACCCAAAATGCAGAAATGGAGAAGAAAAATGAGAGTTATTTTGAGAGAGAAAATTACATTTAAAATTTAAATTAAGTATGTAAAATCAAAAGAGCTAATTTTAATTCTAATTTTTCAATAGTCAGCATAAAATAACTCGTAAAATCAACTGCTGATAATATATACTGAAATTGGTTTTCAGGATATTTTTCTATTGGTGGATAAAATATAAATCAATTATTTTAATTTTAATAGTTCCATTGTCTCAAGAATATATTTAATTTTTAGAAACAAAGAAACTAACAATGAGAAATAATAATTTTATCCATAATAGATATGAAAATACAGTAGTTTCAACAGAGATAGATTTGATTTGACTGCCAACCAATATTTAGTTGCTGAAATGAAAGAAGTAAAAACCAAAAGCAAACCATGTAAAACATTTTTATCTCATCCATTTAGAAAAATAATTGCATCATTCCTACTGACTTGCACTGTCATCATATATTATCCTATTAGTATTAATTGGAAGACGAGAGTAATGGTGATGATAATTATCTTAAGCTTTCTTTCCAACTTGATGTTTTAGCTTCATCTAGTCCTATCTATTTAGTTAATAATATCTTAAAGGGAAAAAATGTGACAGATACCTTGCAAAGTACTTTATATACTTATATAATTTAATGTAAAATGCATGCATCAATTCCAAATGTCAGAATAATATCATTAATTATGAAAATGTTCAATATCATTAAATTCCAGTAACCTTCCTACCCAGCTTCCCAAGATACACCTGCTGTGTAATGGTTGCTCTTGGACCAGATTATGGAAAATCAAAACGTTATAGCAAGGGTCTCTCAAGGACTGTGTCTAGCTCTATTGAATAAGCTTAAGAAGTTCATAGAACATTTGTATACACATAAAGACCCTGGAAGCTTTGATCATCTGCATCCAACCAGTCTCTACTGAGGATCATTCATCTCTACTCATCCTTTTCTTGATAAGATTTAAATGCTAACTGGAGCTGCTGTGAGGCAAGAGCTCCAGACCTGGGAGGCCACCCTGTTCTTCAGAAGTCGGAAAAAACCATGCAGGGAAGCAGAGGGGAAGGATACAGCCTTTATTACTTACACAATGGGGAAGACCTGATGGAGGCGTAGGGTGAGTTACCGCAAGCACTCCCCAGAGCCAGGCAGGGGCTTATCTAGCAGTGGGGAGGGTGAGGGGGCCCGCTGGGAACAGCTTGCTTGCAGGCTAAAGACAAAGCAAAACTTGATGGCTGTCAAGGACCTGGAAAAAGTCCTGGTTCTGTGAGGCTCTGCTCCTTGGGCCTGCTGGTCCCTCCAACACGGTTCAAATGACTGGGAAGTGAATTGGGCTACATCCTCCTGTGACCCTACGGCTGCCAACCAACCAGAAATTACAGGAGAATTCAAACACTAAGTATATGTGGTTATAATAATAAGAAGCTTTGGAAAACATGGAACTGAGCTTAGTGCTCAGATGAAGAATATAACTGATTTTTTCCCCACCGAATGTGGGTATATTTGGTTCACATTTGATTGTTAATTCTACCTTAACGGATAAAAAATTATATTAAATCTGGAACTTATTCATTTATCCAACCAATAGTTGTTAAGTCTCTAATATGTGTCATGGAATGTAAAATTAAAATTAATTTTAAAATGTGTAAATAAATCCATAAAAACAGAAAATGATTTCTGTTTTCACATAGGTTACATGTCAGTGGAAAGTGATAATACTGATACAATGCAGAAAAGATATGTAGAGTGTATGTTGAATGGGGGGAAAATTTCATTTTTCCTTTTCTATTTTTGTTCTCTCCTTTTTGTATTATTGAAACTTTCAAAGATATATATTTTTTAATTTAGAAGTCCTTTTGCAGTTATTTTATAGTGATCACCCTAATGGTTATTAGGCATAATACCGTATATGAAAGCTAGATAGTTGGCAACAATATTTGTCTTTTTACCCCTTTCATCTTTTACACTGTTGACAACATACACATTACATATAAACACTTTATAAGTCCATAAGACAATATTAAAATATCATACAAAGTGCCCGGCCAGTGTGGCTCAGTGGTTAAGCATCAACCCATGCATCAAGAGGTTGCTAGTTCGATTCCCAGTCAGGGCACGTGCCCAGGTTGTGGGCCCTCCCCTCTCTCTCTAAAAATCAATAAAGAAAAAAATTTTTTATACAAACACTCACGTTATTATAAAGCATACAAAGAAAAAGTAATATCATATATTTACAATTTCTGAAGTTCTTTCGTCCTTTATGAGTCTGCTTTCTCTCTGGCATCTTTCCACTTCAGTCTCAATAATTTAGCATTTCTTGTCATGCAGTTCCCTGGAGATACATTTTCTTAATTGAAAAAAACTTCTTAAATTGTGGTAAACATTCATAACTTAACATTTACCATCTTAACCATTTTTAAATGTACAATCCATTAATGTTAAGTGCATTCACATTGCTGTGTAACTGATATCGAGAACATTTCCATTTTGCACTCCCACAATGCATGTGATAGTTCAGTTAATGGTGTCCCTTGGTCTTATAGGCAGTGTTCATATTTCTTTAATCTTTTTTCTTTTTGTTCCTCATACTCAATAATTTCCATAATTTTATCTTTAAGTTCACTGATACTTTTCTGCCTGATGAAATCTATCTTTGAATCCCTCTGATAAATTTTTAATTTGTTATTGGAATTTTCAGTTCCAGAAATTATTTTTAGTTTTTTCAGTTTCTTGTCTCTTTATTGATATTTTTGTTTGTTCATACATGCTTTTGTTAACTTTCTCCATGTGTTCCTTTAGTTCTTTGAACATCTTCAAGGAGGTTTTTTAGAAAGACTTTATCTAGCCCAGCTGGTGCGGCTCAATGGATTGAGCATAGTTCCATGGACTGAGAGGTCCTGGTTCAATTCCTGGTCAGGGCACATGCCCAGGTTTCAGGCTCGATCCCCAGTAGGGGGAGTGTAGGAGGCAGCTGATCAATGTTTCTCTAACATTGATATTTCTATCTCTCTCTCCCTTCCTCTCTCTAAAAAATCAATAAAACATATATATATATATATATATATATAAAGGTCTTTATCTAGTAGATAGCACATCAGGTCTTTTTCGATGATAGTGTCTGTTCATTGAATTTTTCCCCCTTGAATGTGACATAATTTCCTTTTTTTTTTATATATGCCTGGTGCTTTTTTTTTTTATTGAAAAATTGACATTTGAATTTATTAATGTGGTAACTCTGTAAATCAGATTCTCTCCATTCACAAGGGTTTGCTGCCTTTTGTTTCTTAAGTTAAGTTATTTTTATTTTATTTTATTTTATTTTGTTATTATTATAGACTATGTAGCAAGGATCAACCTAAGGTATAAACTTAATGTCTCCTCAATTTTTTTCTGAACCTGTATCTTTCCCTTGGCATGTGTGGTGACTTTCTAATTTCCCCCATATATTCAAGATGCTTTTGAATCTCCTAGTCTTTAATGTCTGGTTTCCAAATGGGGGAAAAGGATAGAATAATAAGTGAGGGGTGGGAAAAGAGCCCTGTGTCTTTGAACCCACTGGAAATCACTTCAGCTAGAGTGGAAGAGGCAACAATGTGGGGAGATGTAACAACAGTGGCCGCTTGACTGTTTGTCTGGCCGCTGATATCAAAAACAACAGTCATTGATAAGAGCACAGATCTCAGACGTTTGTTGGTCAGGGTCCTTTTTGTCCAATCTGGCTTCCACAAGCTACACGCAAGCTGCTCCTGGAATACATTCACCGCTGCCTGCCACAGGGCTAAGAGAGCAAATGGGTAGGTGCTACTGTGCTAAGAGCTGAAATGGACAGAAATTAACTACAATTTATTCTCCAAGTGTTCTTTTGTCATTCACAAGCCTTCACTAGATTGGAAAGTTCCTAAAGAGTTACATCAGACAGATTCTCCAGTGTGACTGCGGCAGGTGTTGGAACACATTCCTGGTGCTTCCTACTCTCCCACTGAAACCAGCTGGGTGATCGCTGTCTTGTGAAATCAAAGAATGAGTTCATGGACCAAGGATAAGCAAAATAAAGTTTCTTTGAAAGAAAGACAGACTCCCTGCAGCGGGGAGGAGACCCAAATGGGTTCCCCATAGGGCTCTGCTGCCTAGGGGTAGATATATGTTTTGCTAGCCTCTGATTGGTCCTTTCAAGGAATTCGGCCTTAGCAACATCTATACATTTTAAAGCTTGTGTTTCCAGCCTGACCGGCTTCAGCCCTAGGTGATCTATAGGGGCCATAGTGGCTTCTCTTTTTTGATAATTTCAACTTCTCCCAGACTATTAGTGAGGAGGATGGGAATGACCCTTGGAGCAACCCTATACTTGCTTTTGGTTTCTTTTCTAAGTCCAATTTTGGTTTTCTAGAATCCTTATTAAGCTGACCTGGCTTTCTGCAATAGGAACACACTCTAGTTTCACAGCAGAACTCATTCAGCAATCCTGTTGCCTTGCTTGAAACCAGTAGGTGTATTAACTGGAATGGGTCAGACACACCAGCACTATATTCTTTAACAGTAAATAAAATTCTGTTGCAAGCCCATCAGGGTCCCAGAGAAAGGAATGGATACAATTGCTATTTCCCTGTTGCATGAAACCAGCCATTCTGGTTTTGTTGTTGTTGTTATGGAATTGACCTGTGCTCCTTCCAGGAGCTTCTAATTTGCATTTCTATAAATGGGGCCTGGGAGTTTATTCTGAGAAATAGTGTCAGAATAAACCTCCAGATATATGGTGTACTGAGTTGCCTACCTGTGTGCTAAGCTCCAAGTCATCTAAAACTTACTGCATGTCTCAACCTTCCCTACCCATGGTCCTGTCCCTCACTGCCTAATCTGCCTCCATCTTTCACCATCTTCACAGATTTGTCTCACCCTTTTTTTTTTTTTTTTTTAATCCTCACTCGAGGACATTTTTGCATTTTCTTCAGATAGAGCAGGAGAGAGGGAGGAAGAGAGAGAGAGAAACATCAATGTGAGAGAGACACATCTAGTGGTTGCCACCCACACGACCCCAACCGGGGTCGGGGACAAACTGCAACCAAGTTATGTGCCCTTAGCAGGAACCGAACCTGGGATTCTCTGGTCCACGGGCCAATGCTCTATCCACAGACCAATGCTCTAACTGCTGAGCAAAACCGGCCAGGGCTGTCTCACTCTTAGTGGTTTGTTTTTGTAGGTCAGCTTTCAATACTATTCCTTGCCTTAGCCAGTTTGGCTCAGCGGTTAGAGTGTTGGCCTGCTGGTCCAGAGAGACCCGGGTTCGGTTCCCGCTAGGGACATGTACCTCGGCTGCAGTTTGTCCCTGGCCCTGGTTGGGTCGTGCGGGAGGCAGCCACTCGATGTGTTCCTTTCACTTCGATGTTTCTCTCTCTCTCTTCCTCTCTCCCCCTCCCACTCCATCTGAACAAAAAATGGAAAAATGTCCTCAGGTGAGGATAAAAAATATATAAATAAATAAATAAATAAACCTCTCTCCTTATTTATAAAAAAAAAAAAAAAGAAAATACAATTCCTTTACTTTTGTCTTTCAGCTGTATGGATTGCTCACCAATTTCCCTTTCCAGACATACATAGTGTACTGTTTTTAGACTTTTACTTAATTTTGGAAAGTAAATCAATGTGAGTACACAGTTTTGGTGTCACATATGAAAAAGATTCAGAAAATTGCTTTAGCTTTCTCTTTGCCTACTTTGAAAAGCACAGCCATTTCAATGATAAATAACTATGCTAATTAAAAATACCATATTAGAAAATAATTCTTCAATTTCTTCCCAAAAAAGTGAGAAATACATGTATTCCATGCTCTAAGACAAATTATTCCATATTTCAACAGTACCCAGCAAACAACTGTGAATTCTTAGTCCTGCTTCCATGGAAGCTATTGCCTCTGCTCACCAAAATGTTGCTGACTAATGAAAATGTCTAATGAAATGTCAGATTATACCTGAAACCATTGGAGACTTTCCATAATTGATCTGCCACTATGATTCAGAGAAACTCTGCCATTTTCATGGAAAAAAATTCTGTTTAACACTTAGCCATGTATTAGAAGCTTTTCAGCCTCTAGACGGGATGGTTATAAAATAGAAACTAGTACAGATTTTTTCTTTAGGAAAAATTGGTAGCAGTGAACATTGAGCTTTTGTGAAGCACACACTTGTATAGGGATCCTTGAAGAATCACATTAACCTCATCTCTAGAATCTTAAATTGTTTTAAATAACTCATAGAATTTGCACATATTGGACACTTTTTAAAACAATATTTTTCATAGCATTACAATTATTTTCATTATGCATCAATGAAACACATCAATTAGAAAATTATCATTCTTTTGTTTTAAAAGTGCAACCAGTCCTGAATTTTTACATAATGTAACTGTCATAATTCTATACATTATGATACAAGCTAACTTCTTCATATCTGATATTCTTTGTTTACAGATGTAAATGATTTTAATTTTTTTTTATTTAGGCAATAAATTAAAGTATGAAACAAAATATTTTCAAAATAAAAACTGGTAAGTGCCTTATAATGCAAGACTCACCTAAAGCTTAAAAAATTGTAATTTTCAAATTTTGACTTGACTGATATTCAATATTTTTAGAACAGTTTGTGTTCTACAAGTAAATGTTTCATGCTTAATAGATCATTCACATTTTGTAAAATATCTAATTTATTAGTTATTTACTCATAATTTTCTAGCAAAGATAACATAATTGAAATAGTAACTTATTTTAACATATCTCCATCTAAAAATAGTTTTCCATTCTGAGCAGAAATCCAAGTTATTTTGTGACTAGTCGAATTTACAAGATAAAATCCTGTTAAAAATTATATTAAACATTTCTGTTCATTCTGATTTTAGTTCATTAATCATCATTTTTTTTTTTTTTTTTTTACTTTTGGGAGGAAATTTTTTATTAAATTCATATGTGTTTGTTGAAAAATATCTTAATATTGTATACATTTTCTCCAAAGGAATTTATACAACAAACAACCCTTTGTTTGTCACATCAGTTTGCTATTGTCATTTCATGAAATTTGTTACATACCTTTTTCTAGTTGTTATTTTCTCTTAATGTTCTGTTATTCATACTTGCTCCTGCATTCCTGATCAATTCAGCATCAGTAGTATGCCTTTATTTTAAATTTACAGATGTGTTTATACTTATGTGTTTAAGCATAAAAATAATTTATTTATATTGTAATTAAAGTAATGATTCTTTTATTTTATTTTTTTTAACCTCACTCGAGGACGTTTCTGCCTTTATCTTCAGATAGAGCAGAAGGGAGAGAGGGAAGAAGAGACAGAGAGAAACATCGAGTGGCTGCCACCCACATGACCCCAACCAGGGCCCAACCAAGGCCAGGGACAAACTTCAACCAAGGTACATACCCTCAGCGGGAACCAAACCCGGGCCTCTCTGGTCCACAGGCCGACACTCTAACCGCTGAGCCAAACTGTCCAGGGCAAAGTAATGATTCTTACTCCATTTTAATTATCACTGATGATTTTCATAGGTATCATTATAATTCATGTCTGAATAAAATATTCATATCATTATATGACAATTTTACAGCAGAGTACAAAATATATCATTCATACTAAATCAGTCCATTGGCACAGAGTAGATAAGTGTGACCTCTTTCTTTGTATTACTGGAAACAAACTATTCATCTCACAGGCATGCTACAATAGAGCATGCAACAATTATGCAATGCAACAGTTAAAGTGAAATGTAGTCTTACCAGAAAAGTAATACTGAGTGCAATTCAAAAATTATCTTACACTGCTTCACTTTTTAAATCAAAATTTGTACTTACTAAAAATAAAATTAAAAATTCAGTTGCTTAGTTGGAATAGCCATATATTAAGTGCTCAATATTCATATGTGGCCACTAGTAGAAATGTCTTGGACAATGTAGCTCTAGATCCTAAGTGAACCCTATAAGCATACTTTTGGAGTTGTTTCTAAACTCTGCTCTCTCTATCAGTAAATTACCCAGGTCAGAAAAATATATTATGTTTTCATCAGATGATAAAATGCAATGTATAATATTTTTTATACTGCTCAGCATTAAGTTTTTTTGAGATTTTTTTTTTTTTTTTTTTTTACATAAGTCAATTTCAGGGATGATGGATAATATTCCTACTACCTGCTGGTGGTTCTTTTTGAATTGGTGTCAGTTGTCATTGGGAGTTGTCTGTGTGTTCCCTATGGATGGAAAATGTGTCCATGCTTTATAAAACAATCAATTATCTCTCTCTCTATCTCTATCTCTCTCTTTTTTTTGGTATTCTCTCATTTATGTTGGCCTGCAGACTTTTATTTAAAAGTCTACAGTAAAATAGCTTAAAACTCTCTTAACAGGTAGTCATTGAGAACTTCTAAAAATATTTTTATGGCTTTGGGAATATAATATTTTGCTTTACCTGACATTAACTCAGACTATTTTAAAGTTCATATAGCACAATTTGTTTTATTTATTATCAATTGTCTTAGCAATATAGATTTACTAGCAATTGGAGTAAAGCCTGAAGATATAGAAAACCATAAAAGGTATTCCAGAACAGAAGTGTCAACTGCACTGATCAACAAAGTTAATAATCAAGTTTAGAGGGGATGATTACATTAAATTGTATTGAAATCCACTTGGGAAAAGCGGCTAAACTTATATTCTGTCCCTCGGTTCTTGTCAATTGTGGGAAAGCCAAAATCTTTAGAACATTTTCCAGAAATCACATTTTCAAACAAAAGATGTTTTAGCTATTGGATGATAAACATTCCATATGGCAATGAATGATTGATGGAATATGTAAACAGTAAATGCCACTACAGAAGCAAAAGACACTGATCTATTTCAAAGAGGTTGTCTTCATCTATCTTCTGCAAAAGAGAATAACACTTGGGATTGATAATTCAGCCATATTGCCAAGAAAGAGTAGCAAATTCATAAAGTGGTTTATGTGCCTTAGTTTTCACTGTTTATTTTCAGATCAAATAATTTCTATGAGAAATAATATTTTTGTCTTTTTTTAAAGTCTAGACCTTGTGTATAAGTCTTTCATATTATCAACAGTATGTTTTAACCACCTGGTTTATTAAGCATTTCTGTCCTCTCATTCTGTTTATACTTATTGAAACATAGGATAATGAAAACTATTAAACTGACAAGTATCAATTATCAGAGAGCATATTAAGAACATCAAATCAACATGTTTTTATAATGGGTAATGAACAAATGAAGAATAAATTATAAAGAGCTTGTAAAAAAATTTTTTTTATCTTAGAACTCTGGACCTGTGAAACCCAGCTGTCAATAATAGAGCACATTTTCCTTTTGATTTTACCAGGTAAAACCAAGTCTCATTAATTATAAGGCTCAAGTTCAGCTTTGTGTTTACTTTATCTTCCCATTAAATAGCTATAGTGACTATTATGCTGAAGAGTTATAAATATAATGAACAAAAGAGTGGAGAAAATGTCACATTTTTGACATCTCTTGACTCATTTCTCCTTTTCATCTAGTTTTAAATGATCAGTTTTATCACACTTTTAAGACAAAGATTATGATGAATTAGTAGGCTTAGTATTAACATTACTCATATTGCCTTACTGCTTATAAGAGTTTCCCTATATTTTAAAAAAAACACTCTGCAATACTGTAGACAACTAATATTAAAATGAAAACTTAAAATGCCTATTTACAAAGAAGACCTAAATAAATAAATATAGAGATACTCTATATTCATGGAAAGGAAGATTCAATATCAAGATATCAGTTCTTTTCAACTTGATTTATAGATTAAAATCCCAATCAATATCCCAGAAAGTTAGTTTATGGCTACTAACAAACTAATTATAATGTTTATATGGAGAGGCAGAAGACTCAGAATAGCCAAAACAATATTGAAGGAGAAAAACAAAGTTGGAGAGCTGACACTGACCGATTTCTAGACTAACTATAAAGCTACAGTGTAGTACTGACAAAGGAATAAATAGGTCAATGCAACATTATAGGGAGCCCAGAAATAGACACCCCCAAAATACAGTCAACTAATCTTTGACACAGGAGTAAGGCAATATAATAGAGCAAGATCGTCTTTCCAACAAATGGTGCTAGAACAACTAGACATTCACACACAAAAAATAATAATAATAATGTACTCATAGATAGAGAGCATGCAGACAGCTATGGTGGGGAGCTGTTGGGGTGGTGGAAGGATTGAGCAAAAAAGAGAAAAAACGTATGGACACTGACAGCAGTGTGGTGATTGTGGGGTGAGGAGGGTGAGTGGAAGTGGAGGAGGGTATAGAAGGGATAAATGATGATGGAAAAAAAATTAAATTAAATAAGTAAAAAAATTAATGTAGACACAGACCTTATATGTTTCCCCAAATTAACTCAAAGTTGATAAAAAAAAAAATCTAAATGTAAAATATAAAACTCCAGGAAGATAACGCAGGACAAAACCTAGATTACTTCAGTGTAGTGATGCCTTTTTATACACAACCCCAAAGGCATGATGCATGAAAGCAACGTGATAAGCTAGATTTCACTAAAGTTAAAAATTTATGTTTTGTGAAATGCAATGCCAGAAAGGAATAAAAAGATAACCCACAGACTGGGAGAAAATAATCGAAAAAGACACTTCTGATAAAGGACTGTTATTCAAAATGTACAAAAACCTCCTAAAACTCAAAATTAAGAAAGAAACCCCCAAAACAATAGAATTGAAAAATGGGCCAGGATCTTCACAGACACCTCATTATACAAAAGGCAAATGAGCACATGCAAACATGCTCCGCCTCATTTGTCATCTGGGAAATGAAAATTAAATCAACAATGGGATACCACTCAGAACTATTAGAATGCCCCAAATCCAAAGCACCCCCAGTCATGTGTTGGTGAGGATGTGGAGCAACAGAAACCTTCATTCATTGCTGGTAGGAATGCAAAAGTATATAGTCACTTTGGAAAACAGTTTGGCAGTTTCTTACAAAACTGAACATTCCTTTACCATATAGTCCAGCAGTTGACTTTGTTTGTATTTATTTAAGAGAGCTGAAAACATGTCTACACAAAAATCTGTACACAGATGTTCATAGCAGCTTTATTCATAATTGCCCAAATTTGAAACAGCCAAGATGTCTTTCAGTAGGTGAAGAAATAAACTTGGCACATCCAGAAAATGGAATATTGTTGAAGGCTAAAGAGGAGTTACCTATTAAGCCATGACAAGACATAGAAGAACTGTAAATGCATATTAGTAAGTGATAGAAACCAATATAAAAAGACTACATATTGTATGATTCCAACTGTTAAAATTCTCAAAAAGCAAAACTATTGACAAAGCAAAAGATCAGTTATTGACAGAGGTGTGGGGGGGACAGGGGGAGAGATAGGCAGAGCACAGAAGATTTTGTGGTATTATAATGATGGATGGATGTCATTATTCATTTGTCCTATAGAATATACTGTACAATAACAAGACTAAACTGTTAAGTAAACTACGGACTTTGGGTGATTATGATATGTCAATGTAGGTTCATCTTTCTTAAAACATGTACCATTCTTGTAAGTGATGTTGATAATGGGAGAGGCTATGTATGTGCGGGGGTAGAAGGCATATGGGAAATCTCTGTAACTTCCTTTCAATTTTGTTGTAACCTTAAAACTATTCTATAAAAATAAAGTCTTATAAAAATCTATTTATTAAATAGTGATGTGACAGTAGGCAGCAAGTTAGATATTAGCAAAAGAGAAGGGAGCCAGACATCTAATTAAGTTTAATTAACTAGGAAACTACCCCTTTCAGACACTCCAGAGGATAGCATCATTGCCCCGACAAGAGGATTAACATCCCTCTGTCCCTCGGGGGTAGGGAGGAAGGACCTGCTTTCCAATCTTCCAGGAAACAACCATTCCCCTTCGCATAGATTGTGGGTGGTGGAGAGGGATAAAAAGTAAGAGGGAAGTTCCTTGGCTGAGGCATGCGCAGTAGAAGCCAAGGTGGAGATGATACAGGGGAGGAGTCTAACCTGGGGAAATCTGGGAAAAGGACTGGATAGGATAAGGTCACAGAACCCTGGAAGATCCAGGAAAAGGGTTGGATAAGGGGAGGGCCCAACATAAGCCCATGAAGAATTAGGAAGAAGATTGGTTAGTTTGAAAGAAGGCTTACATATTCCCAAACCCAAGGAGATATAATCAAAGTTTAACAAAGGCCTGAGGTGTTTGCACTGTCCTTTTTCTGTAGCAGCCCAGCCCCCTGGGCCTGGGTGTGGCAGTCATGGGGGCAGAGGTGCAGCCTTGGTGGCAGATGTGCAGATGGGAAAATATTAGACAACGTTCTGCATCTCTGGGTCCTGGCCCTCCTGGGCCATGGGCGCTGGTGTGGATTTGCAGCCCTAGCGGCTGAACTTCTTCCACAATGAGATGGAGCTAAGCCACCTGGTTGAGGATGAGGCGATTCAGCAGCCTTTCCAGGGGCATCTATGCCCTGCATACCCTTCCATTAAATATTGCCACTATTGCTCAGCTGCTGTGGCTCAGTTGGTTGAGTGTCACCCATGCACCAGGAAGTGCCTGGTTCGATTCCTGGTCAGGGCATATAATGGGTTGCAGGCTTGATCCCCAGTAGGGGCCGTGCAGGAGGCAGTGATGGATATTTCTCTCTCATCAATATTTCTCTCTCTCTCTCCCTCTCCTTTCCTCTCTGAGAAATCAATAAAAACATATTTAAAAAACAATATTGCCACTATTGCTCAAATCCTCCTACACGCGTGAGTCCCCAAAACGTTTTTCTTATGATTTCACAAAAACCTGTTTCCAGACCAGTCAGGCAGACCCACCTTGGTGGGGTCCACCTCTGGTAACTGATATTTAGATCATCTTTTTATATTGGGTGGGTTGTGATTTATTACCATTTGTAAGAAAATAGTTTGATTCAAAGTTGCCAAATTCTTGAGTGTACAGTTTTGTCTTTTTTGTCAGTAGGACTGCTTTTCATAAGGATGTGACATATTACATTTCTTCCAGTAATATAAAAATTTTATAATTCACCAATATGTTCCTTCCTCTACATCATTTTTTCTTTGACGGATTTACATTTCAATTTCTTTACATTCTTGTTTGGAGTCATTGTTTGATGGAGTGTTTCTTCTGGAAAAACCTGTGCTATACTCTTTAAATTTTGTATAGTCAGAAATGGCTATCTTCCACACTAAAAATAAAAAGATGTCTTGGCTATGTAAGTATAGGATTGTTGTGTTCCACTTACCAAATTGTTCTTAATAGATTGTAGATAATATTCTAATGTCTTCTACCTTCAAGTATTTCAAATGTGATGTTTTCTCTTTACCCTTGAGGGGTTTTTTTTGTTTTTGTTTTTTTCAGGAACTCCATGAAGCTTTCAAACTTAGTCATGAATCTTCAGATAAAACTATTTTTTAATTAACTAACTTCTTTTTTCATATATATTTTCATATTTATACTCTCATTCATATATTCGGTGTCCTTATTTTTGACATACATTTCTAAGATCTTTTCTCATATATTTTCTCTCTTTCCATTTTTGCTCTTAGTTCAGCAAAATTCTCCTATTTGACGTTCTAGTCTAATACCTCGGATCATTAACTGCAATCCAGTATTTAATGTCAGATCCTTAAAGGCAACATCAGTTTATTCATTAAGTTGATTTCCTGAAAAATCATGTCATCATCTGCCTTCCTACAGCAGCTCTGCTTTATGGATTTGGTGGCTTGTTTTCCCATCTGATATTCCTCTATTGTGCTGCAGGGCTCTGTGAGGAGACAGCTGTTTATTTGTTTTTGTTGTTGTTTGTTTGTTTAATTATTCATGTACTCGTTTATACATTGGGATGCAAGTCTTTATCCTGGATCATTCCAGGTGTCTTCAGTCTGCAAGTAGAGAAAGAAAAGAACATCCCCAAGGGGGGCCAATTCTAATAGAGCATAAGGGTCTCTAGTCTCTAGCTGACGTCTTTGTAGTGAACTTCATTCTCTTCTAACCTCTCCTCTTCAACACTCAGGGAAAAGAATGACTGGGAACATCCGGTCAGCGATTCTCGTCATGTGTGGCTCCTGGGCAGTCAAAGGCAGTTATTTGGACTGTCCAAGCAAAAAGGTATCAAAGGAAGGAAGACCTTATTCAAGGCTATTGCAATAGGAAAAAGAGAGCAGAACACCATTTGAATTCAAGTCCACTAAAACGAAAGGTGGGGAAGTTTTTTAAGAGCTGGTGTGGGGGATAAGAGGCCATTTGTTTGCTCATTGACTTTACTCAAAGGAGAAGTAAACTTTCTCATATCTTCATAACAGGGGGTAGTTTTACAACATGGAGCAAAGTGCCCTCTCTCCCACATTCCCACAGAGGCTAGGATGTATAGACACTACCTCCTTTGATGATTACATTTCAAAGGGAGAACTCGCAGGTCCTTGAGAAAGTCAGTCCTGGGTTATAAAACAACAAGAAACTTTTAAGAAGATTTACATATTAAAGTGGAAGATAAAGAATTTACCAGGTTTTTTTTTTTTTTTTTAAGTAAATGCCCTTTTATTTTTTTTGAAAAAAATTATCTTTATTGTTGAAAGTATTTCAAATGTCCCTCCTTTTTCCCCTCTTTGATACCCTCCTCCCTACTCCTGCCTTCACTGCACTGTTGTCTGTGTCCACGGGTTATGCATATATGTATATAAGTTTTTTAGTGTCTCTCTTCCCATCCCCCGCCCCCTTCCCTCTGAGGCCTGTCAGTCTGTTCCCTACTCCCATGCCTCTGCATCTATTTTGTTCATCAGTTTAATTTGTTCATTGGATTCCATAAAAGACAAGGGAAAGGAGAGACCCCTGTGGTTAGGCCATCTGGCTGAGAGGGATGGAGGTCAGGGGCCTGGAGGCAAGAAGCCTGTCTAAAGTTAAGCCAAGCTGAGGGAAATACTAAGGCCATCTTTGTTAGGACTAAATTTCCACCTCATAGCAAGCAAGCATCTCAAGCACTTGAGGAGCGCTAATATTTGGAGTTAGTAATGGAAGAGGTGGAAGCCAGATTCAGAGTGCCATTTGCTAAAAATCCTGAGTATTAACTCGGCCACCAGCCTCACTATGGTTGGTTGTAGTTTTTATTTTTAAGGAACCAAAGGAAATCTAGATGCACTGACTGTATTAGTTGCTAAATATAAAAGATTCTTGAAATAAGAGAAACATTTATATTTCTAGTACCTATATATCTAAATTTAATGGCAAAGTAAACTTACATGGTAAATTGTAATACCAATCCAGAATAATCGCCTATAAAAATGACATTATAGTCAACAAAAAGTATTTTTAACAATATATTATATTCACCTGTATATTTACATGATAGAGTTCTCACTACTGATGATTTATATAACATTTTGATTACAAAACAGTGGTTTAATTGAGGACATATTTCACTTCTGTTAATTCTCTAACATAACTGATTGATTATACATGCTTGGTAATGTCCTGTTCTTTGTTCTCTATTCTCTTATAAGTGACTACCTTACTATGCACATAATTTTAATACATAATCCAAGAAAATGACATTCTTAGAGAGCTATGCTATACCACGCAATGATTAAATTATGCAAATGTAACACTGACAGGATTCTTGTTTCAATAAAAATGCTGACTCCTTCAAAAATGCTAATATCCAATTGTTAAGAACTTCCTCTGAGAATAACTTTCATGTAAAATTAACTGTTCTAACAAGATTTGACATAAATGAAATCTGCAAATGAATGAATAATTTATAGGTACAGTTTTGAATGCCAGAAGATTTCCTGGATAGATTTGCTTATTCTGAATTGCCAAGATACATTCCTAAATAGAAATTAGTCTTCAGTTCCCAACAAAGTGTCTGTTACTTCATCTATTTAATGAGTGAATTTAACGTATTTATTTCTTCACCCCATTTTCACTTTATACTCTTAGCCAAATAATTTAAGAATAAAATTCACTAAAATCATTGAATTATTATTCTCTTAGGCTAATTGGAATATTGGATAAAAATAGATTGAGAGTCATGAATGAGCAGGCTTGCTGAATGTAAATGGCTTTAATGATGTCTAAAGGGATTAATGTTTATGATGAAATCTTCAGTGATTCCACTAAGGAACAAAATATGCCATCATCCGTCTTGCTTCAAGTTTGCTTTCTGAAAACCTGCACAGAGAAATAGACATTAGAAATCAGTAAATAAAACATCCCATTTTAAAATATTTTAAGATTAAAAGTTAATTTGTTCACTAAGGAACTTTTAGAAAATATCGAAAGAAAATGGTAAATGAAGATCATATAACAATTTAGCAATTAACTTGATAAAAATCAAAATGAGAAAAGGGGATGAATGTGAATTTTAGGTTTTATAGTTATGTGAGGTCTTAGGTAGTGTTTCACTTCTAAGATGAAACGGGTTTGTAAATGAAAACCAATCAAGTCTTTGTAAAGGAAAATTTTTATTTTTTTATTTTTATTTTTAAAAAGTTTTTTTTTCTTTATTGAGTTTAGAGAGAGAGGAAGGGAGAGGGAGAGAGATAGAAACATTGATAAGAGAGAACATTGATTGGCCACCTCCTGCATGCCCCCCACTAGGGATATGACCCACAACCTGGGCATGTGTCCTGACTGGGAATTGAACCGGCGACCTCTTGGTGCATGGGTCAATGCTCAACCACTGAGCCACACTGGCCGGGCTTCATTGGTATTTATAATGGAAAAGATCTGTAGTCCTTGCATAGGAGTGCAAGCTCTGGCATCACCTTCTCATCAAGAATGGTGGTGAAGGAGACAATCCTAGTGAGAGTGATTCCTCAAAGCCATTGACAATTTTCATTCACATTATAACATAATCTCTAGTATTTTCCAAGCATTTACATTTAAGAAAAGTTCTGCTCAAATAAACTTTGAATTTCTTTTCAAAATATGATTTTAAGGTATAAAATATTTTATGTATAAGATGGTCATTGGCGACAGCATTATTTATTTCAAAATTGCCAAGGGCTGCACATTAATTAATAGCATTACATATTTATGAACCAATTATAATATTTACAGTCCAAGCAGATCCCTGTTCATTTAATTATAATTTGATAACTCTTTTGAATAAACTTAGCAACAGTAGCAAAACCCAATAGACTATATTAGCATTTTACAAATAAATTACAATTCATAAAATAGAAAATTATTTTTTGACTTTAGGGTTATGATCAAATTCCCATGTGCCTGAAGAGAGGAAAAAGTGGGATGTCTTACTAGTTGTCATATACATAAGTAAAATAAATTATTTTACTAGCCATGCTATATATTATTATTATGCTTTGACACATGTTGCTATCACATTGTTTATTTGGATGCATTTTAATTATCTACTTAATAGAAAAGCATTAATTCATTTGAGATGACACATTTCAATATTAATAAATTTTATGATCTTCAAATATTTAAATTTTCCAAAAATATATAAGGAATTAAAAATAACTATTAAAGCCATATTATGAAGTAAGCAGTTATAGAATATGATCACATACTAATTTAAATGTATCATTTTATCTTCTGCAGATTTATATGGAGCAATTTAGTAGGGCCATATAAGAAAGTTCTGATTGGAGAAAAGCTTGGAATGTATTTATTTTATCCTCCTTGACTTTGTATAATTGATCTCTGCAAAAACATTTTTGTTTTAATTTTAATGCTTTTTCTAAAATGTTAGCATGGTGTATCTTTCTATATCCTGTTTAACTTACCTGTGTCTTGATATTTAAAATGGGGTTCAAATAAACAACAAATTTCAGTTCAACAGAACTTGAAAATGGTTACTTTTCCCCTCCCTTGGCCAAAAACCAGTAGGGTTATTTTTGGCTTTTCACTATGAGAACCAGTTTGGTTTCTGTGGGTGAACTCATGAATGTGTTAGGCTCCCTTAAAATGGCATTTCCCTGGGAGTTTCTTACTCTCTAGACAGTTTACACTCAGCCTCCAGCAATCTGTCATCATTTAGGTGTTTCTACCAGATAGACTCCAGCAGCTTCAGCTCCAGGTAAAGAGGTCTGGCTGTGAGCTCTAGGTGGGCTTGTCTCCAATTCAAGGTGACAGTTTGCCCTATGCTCTCAATTTTTTGATGAGTACAAGAAAAGCCACGACTTTTCAATTTGTTCAGATTTTTCTTTCTGTAAGGAATAAAAACTTTTCTGATAGGAATGACCACTTCCAACCTCTCATCATGTCAGATCTGAAACTAGAACTCTTAAGTACATTTAATTGTGGTTAATATATTTTTAAGAATGTTGGTTTATATCAGAAAGGCAAATGATCTATTCAAGTCTTGAAGTAAATGAGAATTTTGCTTTCTGAAGAACGAAAACATAAAATCAATCTATAGAAAGAATAATTAAAACTGTAAAATTTAGTGCTTAAATATTTTCAATTAAAACTGTAAATGGTACATTTCTAAGTGATAAAGAATAGGAGATATGTGTGTGAGTGTGTGTGAATGTAAAATAAAAAATACTTTATTATTTTCCCTTTTTAAAATAAACATAAAGCATGATCATGCAAAGAAAATTTCTAGGTAAACTCCAAAAAGTATATGTGATACTGTGATTTATAATAACAAAGACATATTTGGTCTTCAGCAAGTTTCTGGCACAGAGCCCCTAAAAGCCTTGGAACTTCCTGGGGTGAGAGCAATAAAAGTGTCTTGTTATGCTACTGAGATGACCTTCAGAAAGCCCCTAGGTCACCTAATGAAGGGGGCTGGTCACAGAGGAGTCTCACATGTAATTAGATTAAACTTCCCAGTTGCCTTAGAAAGCAGGGACAGAAGCCTGACACAGTATCATGGGAGTTCAGGGAAAGAGCTGGAGGAGAGAATTTTTATTTAAAAAATGAACTGGTGGTGCCCGCCGGTATGGCTCAGTGGATTGAGTATCCTCCCATGGACTGAGAGGTCCTGGTTCAATTCCTGGTCAGGGCACATGCCCAGGTTGTGGGCCTGATCCCCAGTGGAGGGCATGCAGGAGGCGGCCAATCGATATTCTCTCTCATCAATGTTTCTATCTCTCTCCCTCTCCCTTCCTCTCTCTCTTTCTAATATCAATAAAGAAAAAAAAAATTTTTTTAAATATATATCTCCAAGTCTCTCCTAATTTTTTTTCATGGACACATGTTCTTATTTTAAAATATTCTTAATTTTGTCATAAGCCTAAAACATATTTTTAAAAACCTCAAATGTGGGTGGGAATGCAGACTGGTGCAGCCACTGTGGAAAACACTATGGTGTTACCTCAAAAAATTAAAAATTGAATTGCCATTTGACCCAGTGATCCCACTTCTAGGAATATACCCTAAGAAGCCTGAAACACCAATCAGAAAAAATTCATGTACCCCCATGTTCATAGCAGCACTATTTACAATAGCTAAGATCTGGAAACAGCCCAAGTGTCCATCAGTGGATGAATGGATAAAAAAGCTGTGGTACATATACACAATGGAGTACTATGCAGCTGTAAGAAAGAAAGATCTCTTATCCTTTGAGACGACGTGGAGGGACCTCGAGAGTATTATCCTAAGCGAAACAAGCCAAGCAGAGAAAGACAAATATCACATGATCTCACTTATTTGTGGAATATAATGAACATAGCAGTCTGAGGAACAGGGTAGACCCAGAGACGTGGAAGTAGGGTATAAACTGACACCCCTCAGGAGAGGGGGTGGGGGGGAGGGAAGAGATAAACCACAGAACTTATGCACATGTATGCATAAGTGATGGACATGGACAACAAAGCTGGGGACAGGGTGGGGGGATGGGGAGGAGGGTGTCAATGGGGAAAAAAAGGAGAAACCTCTGTAACAAAAATAAATTAATAAAAAAAAAAAAAAACCTCAAATGTGTACTAAAATATAGTTATTAAAAATTTAAAAGAAAATATTTTATCTTTCATTACATCACTTCCATTGATAATTACAATTGATCTTTTGGTATATGCTTTTCTAAATTTTTATAATTAAAGTTATATGTTATTTTATGGTATTCCATCTTCTCATATATTACTGATAATATTAATTATATATTTTAAACTCACTCTATATGTCCCAAATTATAACACTGGAAAGAAAGTTTATTCAATACAGTTCATCCATTTTGACCTGTTATTTCTCTTATGTGCCTAGAATGATGTTTGTTGCCTGCTCAAATTATCATTTATGGTTAAGATTAATTTATATTTATACTGGAAAGAGCACAATAACAATAACATGCACTGCTGTTTAATTTCCCTGGTGAGCCTATATGAGAACTGTGTTTTGCACCAAGGAAACAGGGGACTGTGGGTTGGTTTTTCCCTTAGTCAAGTACGTAGGCAGGGGAATGGGCAAATACATGTCCTGAGAGGAGTAGCTGGAAGGCAAACTACCAGCTAAGATATTCCTTCTGCTTGGTGTGTGCCTGTGTGGGTCCTTACTAGGGTGGATTGGTAAGTAGATAGAACTAAAAACTGATCTTCTCTGTGATTACACCTATAAAAATATTTGGAAGAAAATCCCGTGGAAGAACAGTGAGTTTTGTATTAGAGATAGCAAGGGCTATTGACAATTCAGAGGAGGAACTGATACAGTAGGCAGTTAGACAGACATGAGCAGAGTAGGAATGATACGCCAGGTGCAGAAGGTAACGGGGGCAGAAAACTCGGGTGCCTAGTAATGGGCAAAACTGGGAAAACAAGTATTGTAGGGTGTGATCTCACCCCCAGGGTGACCTCTCTTCTCCTAGCATATCACTAGTCATGTTTAGACCCCCTGACCTTTCATATATATCACTAGTCATGTAGTCAGAAACTCCTCTGGCATTTTTTAAAATATTTTTTACTTTATTGATTTTAGAAAGAGAGGAAGGGAGAGAGAGATAGAAACATCGATGAGACAGAACATCAACTGGCCACCTCCTGCATGCCCTCATTGGGGATCGGGCCCACAACCTGGGCATGTGCCTTGACCAAGAATCGAACAGGCAACCTCTGGATGCATGGGTCGATGCTCAACCACTGAGCCACACTGGCCAGGCCTCCTCTGGCATTTTGTTAGTCATGTGGTAGACCCCGCTTAGAGGAGGAACAAGGACACCAGAGAATACCCTTGAATGACTCCAATATAAGTGGTCGCACAATAGCTCCCTTAAGCATTAAGCCCTCAGGACGCTGAGGTTCTGGCCCACATCAAATAATCTTAAGAACAAAGCCTCAGGTCTGTTGACTACAGAGACAGGGTTTTGGTCAAAGTACAGATAACATTTAGGCCTCTACTGTGTCTCAGCTACAGGCCGAGAAAACCAGCAAAACCACATGAAGTGATACCATGACTGACATCAGGACCAGATGCATTAACTAATGACCCCCTACCCTAGCTGACCAATCAGTAGAGACCATGACCCTGAAAAGGACACACCTGAAAAGCTGATGAATAGTCTATTGAGCTCCTCCTTTGAAACCTCCTCTAAAATCCCTGGACAGATAAAACCCCTTAAGACTAAGGACCCAGTGCACATTCTCTCCTCTCTTTCTCTCTCTCTCTCTCTCAATCATGCCCACTCTGTTTCTTCCTCTTTTTTACTCATGGCATGTACCTTTGCTTTCTTTCTCCTAAGCTCCAAGGGCCCTTATTTTGCCTCTGTAACTTGTTTCCTGAGTCACGCAGCCCAGCTGGCTCCCTTCTTCTCTCTCTGTGACTGTCTAAATAAACTTTCAATTGTATTTAAGTCTTGTTCCTGAATTCTTTCTTAGGCAATCTCAAGGACTGAGGTCTAACTTCACTGGTAGCAGTACCACTTTAGCTAATTCTAAAAATGCTTTTTAGGATTTTAGTCAGTAATAAAATGGTGTGGTAGGATTATATTATATGACTACTTAACATATAAAGGCAGACTTCTTTCTGAAGAACACCATATAAGGAGGTTTATTATGAACTGAATAGTTTTGTTTTATTGATTTTTTTTTTTAGAGAGAGAAAAAGGGAGAGGGAAAGAGAGATAGAAACATCGATGAGAGAGAACATCAGTTAGCCTACCTCCTGCATGCCCCCCACTGAGGATTTGGCCCACAACCTAAGAATATGCCCTGACTGGGAATCAAACTGATGACCTTTTGGTGCATGGGTCCACGCTCAACCACTGAGCCACACTGGCCAGGCGAACTGAATAGTTTTGAAAGCATCTGTTGTATAGTACCACAGATCAAGAGTTTTGTCTCAGAATAGAATGAAATAGAAGAAAAAGTGCTAAATTCAGATAGAATTGGGTTTAGAAGCATCAACAATTAATCAAATACAAATATAGAAAGAAAATATTTCAGTCTTAACAAGACAACAATGGGCTTTTTTTTCCCCTTTCTGATGTTGAGTTTACTATTACTAAATCTTTCTCTTAATAAATTTGACTCAAAAAGGTTTAGCCCAGTTATTCTACAGAATCCTGGCATACAGTAACATCATATTGGAGATGCAGTTTCAGTAAGAATAAAAATCCACAATTCAAAAGTGATTTCATACTAATATATTCTAAAAAAAAAAAAAGCCATACATCTGTCACTGAATGATAATGATAATAGTTGGAGATATGTCAGGGGATATATAATGTTAGTATTAAATGTAATATATAAATTACATAAAAATAACAATTATGATATATAAAGATATGTAACAATATTATTTTATAGCTAAAGTCTCTAGCAAAAAAGATATTTACAAAACGATGAATTGAGATTTATTTATTCAGAGTTTTATTTCTGAACACAATAATTCCCTTATTTCCTCTTATTATTGTGAATTTCTACATTGATTAAACTTGATAACACCTTAATCATGCAAAAGAACATTTTGAATTTTTTCACTTGTAGCCAACATATAAGACTAACACATAATCTGGGCATGCCATCTTAAAGTTATAAAAGTAAGGCGACATATAGTATTTCTTATCATATTATTATATCTTATTGAGACTGATATAATGCAGCTAAACTTGAAGTTGATTTCTTAGATATTTCTGGATCATTTAGCATGATAGTCTATTAAACAACATTATAAAATATTAGTCAACTTTCACCATAATTTTTACTTACAGCAGAAAAAACAAAAAATTAAAGTTTTTAATTTAATTTACTATATCTTGGTTAAAAAATATATTAAATTGTTAAAAATTACAGTTTAATGATATATCAAGACCTTTATTAATAATATCAACACACAGTATACTGAATTGCAAGCCATAATAATTAAATCCATCCTGGGATGGATATAGGACATATCATAAATGTGCAGTTGCCAAATATATTTCATAGACTTTAAATTCATTTTCATATGAATATGCTTCACAGCATCCACTATTCAAATAGGCTTTTAATATGATGAGAGCTCTTGTACCATGTATGACACAGAAGGTTTATAAAGTAGTCATCCTTACCAATATTTTGCCTTGTTTTAATTTGTTTGAGGCTGTTTTGTTGTATCTTGATTTTGCAGTTAGTGTATGACTCTAGTTTTCTCTCTTTCTTAAAATAACTAATAAATGGCCAAGTCTGAAGCATAATCTATTATTCAGTCAGACCTTTTTTGTTAAAAAAAAATCTTGTTATCCTAATTTACTGTTTTCAAGCTAATATATCTCTCTTTCCATACCCATATGTGCTTTTCTTCACATAAAATTAATATATCTTAAATAAAACAGCCTTTAGCATAATCAAACATATCAGATTAATAACACATTTATATAATTCAAAGGTAACTCTTAAATATTAAATTAAGGTAGATCAATCACATAAAATAATTTAATATTATAATTTTTTTTTTTTTTATCCTCACCCGAGGACATTTTTCCATTTTTTGTTCAGATAGAGTGGGAGGGAGAGAGAGGAAGAGACAGAGAGAGAGAAACATCGACGTGAGAGAGACACATAGAGTGGCTGCCTCCCACACGACCAACCAGGGCCAGGGACAAACTGCAACCGAGGTACATGCCCTTAGCGGGAACCGAACCCGGGTCTCTCTGGGCCGCAGGCTGACGCTCTAACCGCTGAGCCAAACTGGCCAGGGCTAATATTATAATTTTTAAGCAATGATTAATTTCATCACTATGAAACCAAAGCAGCGGTGCTCAGGTTCATCACAGACCAAGGGTAAGGGAAAGAAAGTTTATTTGAAAGATAGACTTCCTGCAGCAAGGAGGGGACCCAAGTGGGTATCCATGGGGCTCTGCTGCCTAGGGTAGATATATACTTTGCTAGCCTCTGATTGGTCCTTTCAAAGAATTCTGCCTTAGCAACATCCATACATTTTAAAGCTTGTGTTTCCCTCCTGACTGGGTTCAGCCCTAGGTCATCTATAGTGGCCTTAGTGGCTTCTCTTTTTATGATAATTTCAACTTCTCCCAGACTATCAGTGAGGAGGATGGGAATGACCCTTGGAGCAACCCTATGCTTGCTTTTGGTTTCTCCTCCAAATCCAATTGGAATAGGTCAGAATTGCCAGCACTGTATTCTTTTTTTCTTTTTCCTTTTTTTTAATCCTCACCCGAGGATATTTTTTTTTCACATTTATCTTCAGACAGAGAGTGGGAGGGAGAGAGAGAGAGAAACATCAATGTGAGAAAGACACATTGACTGGTTGCCACCCACACGACCCCAACCAGGGCCAGGGACAAACTACAACCGAGGTACATGCCCTTGGCCAGAATCGAACCAGGGACTCTTTGGTCCACAGGCCGACAGTCTAACCACTGAGCCAAACCAGCCAGGACGCCAGCACTGTCTGTATTCTTTAACAGTAAATAAAATTCCTTTGCAAACCCAGAAAAAGGAACTATACAATCAACAGCTGCTCCCCTCTAGCCTGAAACCAGCTTTTCTGTGTTTTTTTTTTGGTAATGTAATTGACCAGTGCTACTTCCAGCAGCTTCAAATGTGCATTTTTATAAAGGGAGCTGGGAGTTTCTGGCTTTGGAGGCAGAATTTGCCTTGCTGGTTTTAGTTTTATTTTGAAATCTGTGAAGTCCAAATAAACCTCCAGATAGGCTGTCTACTGGGTTGCCTGCTTGTGTGCTGAGCCCCAAGTCATCTCAACTTCCCCCACGTCTCAGCCTTCCCTTCTCATAGTCCCATCCCTCTATCTCCTCAACTAGAACCCATGAAGATGGAAAAACAGAAAGGCTTTCAGATAAAGTACGTCTCTGTGTGCCTGTGGGGTTTGGAGTTAATAAATAAGCTGCTTTCATGGGTTTCTTTCATAGGTATTGATTAATTATCTTTTTTTTAATAGTGTGCCTACTTTGTAATATTATTCTTCAGACAGTCACCATTCTGAATTATCCTTATCCCCTTCAGTTGAACTCAAGAGCTTCCTTTCTTTCTCCATGTAGTTATACAAGGTATGGTCCTCTAAAACTAATAAACAGATTGAATGCTCTAGAAAAAAAGGTGTAGAGTCATTAGCCATGTAGATTGGGGAAACTATTTAATATCTAGGAACCTAAAATTTTTAACTCTATAACAAGGATAAAATAGCATTTTCCTATCTATTTGACAGAATATTATGAATGTTCAATAAAATAATTATAATTCACATTAGAATATTTGTTAGCTAATTTTTTAAATAAATATATTTGTGTTCACCTCTACTATCAGAAGATAATTATGTGATCTCTTGTTTGGGCCCTAAAACTATCCTCTTCGGTTCCTATTAAAATTATTGCAAGCATTTATTTTGAACATTTTAATTTTCATCCTCTTCTGTTCATTCCTGTCCATCTTTGACATCTTTGCTCACCTTTCAGGCATCTTTATGCTACCAACATGTTTTCTGAAACACCTATACAACAAGCTAAACAGCAATACCCTCAAATAACTTTGTGTTCCCTTGCCAAATTTCCATTCTCTTAGAGTGTTTCTCTTAGCTAGCTGGCCTGGTGGTTATCATATCTTATGATGTTAATATTCATAATATTCATCTAAACGTAATGTGTTTCTATATAAAAGAATATTTACAGTTTTCAGATATCACTGCTAAAGACAATTTTTTTCTTAAATAAGGGGTTAACATCTAATGATAGAGCTTTGTCAGTTCATGTAGGACCAAATATTCTAATAGGCTTATCTGCTCCCATATCCTTATTGTTATAACACATGAGTGAATATCTTATCTGAATAATTACGACATATTCATTTCAGTCACCCATTAGGTTAGTTCAAGAGATCCTTGGGGTCAACGGGCTTACTGAGTGGATGTTCTAAATTGTCTATTATTTTTTTAGAACTAGTTCTAATTCAGAAGATGAGAGCTTTATCATGAAAAAACTTATAAGATGTTATTATATACAATTATTTCTTACTTCTCAAGGGAACTCACTGTTAGCAGCTGAAAGCGCATACATTTTATAAAACTCAGAAAAATAAATCCAGTAGCATACAGCACCTCATCAAAAAATATAAAGAGTAAAAGATTTCTTTTTGTATCTTTCTTTCAGTATTTTAATTTTATTTCTGAACTTTTCTTTTATGCTTTAATGATAATTTTATTTTACTTTTTTTGCATAATTCATTTAATTCTTATTGTTTTTAATATCAACTATATATCTGGAACCATTAGCATTGCTGATAATGCCAGAGAATCAAGACAGACAAGATCCATGCTTTCATAGTGATTGCAGTTTATGTAAGAGAAACATATACTAAACAAATAATTGAATAAATGAGGAAGATAATTTCAGTCAGGAATAAGTTATAAGAAGAAAATAAAAGATGGTGATGAAGTCTCTGATAAGGACAATTCGTTTCGGGGAAATTCGTTCGGCAGGTATTTATCTCTGAGAAAATAACATTTGAACTGAGACATCTATCACAGACAGATCTGTGGAGCAGAGTATACCAAACACAAAGGCCCTAATCAGAAACACATATAGAATGTAGAAGAAACATAAGGTCTGGTGTGGTTGTTCAATAGTGATTAAGATGGACAATGATAAGACTTAAGGATGGAGAATTAGGTAGGCATTAGGACTTGTAGTGTCTTAAAAACAAGCAGAGTATGGATTTTAACACAAATTCAATGTCAAGCTACAAAAGGATCTTAGGTGATATATAAAAAGCTATGGCTGTCATTTTCTAAAGATTACTCTTGGTGCTGTGTGGAGAGTACATTTAAGAAGACAGGGATGGAAACTGAGAGGCCCTCAGTTTCAGTGGTTTACATACGAGAGAACAGTTACTTCCACTGTGATGTTTGTAGAAGAGATGGAAATAAAAGGATGAATTGGTAAGTTTTGTACCTACAGCCTACAGACTTAGTCATAGGTTAGGTGTGGGTGCTAAGGGAAATGGAGAAAGAAAATATCATTTCATTTTGGGCTCTGAACCTGATAGGGGATAGTGGGCCATGGCTAAGAGGGAGAAGATTCCAAGAATAAGAGCTTTGCTTTGCCTACGTTTGACTTCTCACGACTCAAATCTCGTTTTATAAGGATTTACACATGTTGCGTTTTTTAAATTTCAAATCAATTCAACTAACTGTATATTAATTTAAAAACTACTATATACCAGGTGTTAGCTGAATAAGAAATAGCCCTTTCTTGGCCTCCAAAATTATTCTGGAGGAGGCAGACATAAAGGTTTACAGTTATCAGCAGTTTTACACTTTTACAAAGTGCCACATGAGAAGTGATTGTGGACATTTCTAGCGCTAACCAGAAATTTCTAACAGAAAAGAAGTGCCACGTGATTGGTCCCTCACACTTTCTTCCTCAGCCCCATCCATATGTTTAAACTTGAATCTATTACCTACTATATCTAATGTGTCTTTATGATTACAGGTAAATTTTAATTCCAAACTCTAAAGAAATGGAATGTAAGCTGCAAATAAAAGCCACATATGTTCTTTTCTAGTGACAAAATTAAAAAGGTAAAATAAATAGTTCAAATAAACATAATATTCTATTTCATGTAGCACCATATATAAAAATATTATCAGTTCAATGTGTAATTAATTAAAAAATATAAATGAGATTACATTATTTTACTTTCTCTTTGTATCTGTGTTAAGTCTTTGAACTCTGATGTGTATTTCACACTTAGAGCACATCTCAATTTGATTAACTGCATTTCAAGATTAGCCACATGTGGCTAGCAGCCATTACTGCATAGATGGTAGAGCTCTAGAATTTCATAACCATGAAAAGTAAATGAATAATATTAGTAGTTCACATAGAAGATAATTTTCAAACTTCCCACCATTTAACTGTCTCAGGATAACTATTCCCCAGGATAGAACACATCAGATGAAAATCTCAAGAAATAACATGTAGAATGTCAATGAGCGTTGAGGCAGTATGTGGTATGAGCTTGAAGGATAAATAACAAGAATAGGCCTGCATATGGCAGAGAAGGGAGAGGTGGCAGTGAGTCTAAAATGTGACTGAACAATAGCCAACAGGTCATGTTACAAAGGACTTGAAGTTAAATATCTCAGTGTGCTTTCAGGACATAGAGACCACTTTGAGAATGAACAGCTAAAATTTAGTGTAAGGAATCAAGGACAGGGCTGCCAAAATGACATAAAAAAAGGGATGAGATACATTCTAAGCTTCAGGTCATGTGACCTTAGCGGGAAACTAGAACAGTGCTGGGAGGCTGAGATGGATAATACAAAGGTGGTCGAGGCAGAAGAGGGTGTATAGGAAATAAATGGTGATGGAAAAAATATAATAGAATGAAATAAAGGGGAAAAAAGTAAATATGTAGTGTGGTACTGGAGATAAATATGTAGTGTGGTACATGCATTTTTAATCAGATTGGCTGTCATTCATTATCATCAGTTCTCACATCTGAAAGGAATAGGGGCGTTACTCCTTCCCTGCCAATTCCTTGTTGAAATTAAGAAAAATGATATTAACTGTTTATTTGTAGTCCCTAGGACACAGTAAATGCTACATGATTACATCATACATTCTCTCTCCTCTCTCTCTCCCCCTCCCGCCCTCCTGCCCCCAGTAGATCAGCCATGCACAAAAGGGAAATACGCAATTGGTGTTGTGACAAGTCATTAAATGAGCTCATTTTTTGAGCTGATAATTTTGATATAATCACTTTGTCATCCAAAATGCATGATGGATCGGTTCTGTCATTTTAGAATACAAAAAACAAAACAAAACACTTTGCTCAGGAGTCAAATGATTGCTGGGGATGTGGGTTATGAACAATGTTGTCAACTCTTAAGCAATCCACTCCACACATTCTTTTGTTGACAATAGAAAGACTTACTTTCTTTGACCACTGAGATGCACCTATAATAGCAATTGGTACTAGAACTCTGAGTTTCCATAGACAGCCCCTGTCCCAATAGGAATAAAGTTGTTCATTATGGGAAAGATCTGTGGATTATTAGAGGCTGTTAGCTTTTGGCTTTGACTTTAGAAAAGTATAGGGATTTGCGAAATAAGTACTTACTAGATGATAGCGAAAGAGCAGAAGTAAACTATGTCATCAATTATACAAAGTATTCCATGTAAATATTTTTGTTCTGAAAAGTGAAATATGCGATTTAGGGGACAGAATACCTCAGCTCTTTCCCTTACCCTCAAATAACCCGCATTTCCCCAGCCCTCAGCCCATTTACAGATAATCAAAGAAAAATTACTCTCCTAATTTTGTTCCCTTTAAGAAGCTACATTTCCATAGATCCTGACATCATGTTCCCATTCCCTTGGTGAAAATGGCAATTTATAAAACAGTGCCTAGTTTAATGCACCTTGCCAAAGTGAGTCAGTTCCCACTTTGCCAAAAGGATCGGATTGATTTTTAAAAATTGCACTAAAGTTAACTTTCATTCTTATTCAGTTGAGTTGTTTTCTATATGAAGACTTTGGGTTATTTGTTCAAAATAAAAAAAAAAACCCAATTGTCAGAACATGCTTGAACATTGAGTCTGGGGGGGAAATGAAATGATGTTTTCATCATTTCTCATTGATTTCTTCCCTCTATTTAGATGATCAATTCAATGTAAGTTTCCACATTAAGGTTTAAAAAAACCTTTTTTGGAGATAGCACATTGGGATTCTATACAAAAATAATAAAAGTCTAAGTTGTGATTATGTTTAATCTTGCTGTTCTGTAAGATGCATGACTTAATAGCATATAAAATTGCAGGTTTAAGAGTAGTACTATTGTAGGAAATAATATACTTTCACTAAGCAAAGGCTGGATATTAGTCTAACATGCTGTGTAGGAAAACAGTATTGTTTTCAGATTTGGAGAAGATTGATTTTGTATAAAGAAAAATGAGAATAAGAGAAATTTTTGGTGAAGTTGACTTGTAGAATGACATTCAAAAAATATAATTCAATAAAATGTGTTTAAATTAAAAAAATCTCTGCTTTGCATACACTCCTACTTTCATAGAAGTCTCATTGATCTGTTTTATATATATATATATATATATATATATATGATTATCCGTAATGCGTTCCTGTTTATATTAACAAACAATAATTGTATTTGACCATAATAAAGTGAACTTATGTTTTCTGAGAAACCTAAAACACTTTACAAATACTAAAATTTCAATTTGTTTTATTTTCACAAGATATGTAGAGATTATTCTACACCCTCAATTATCCAAATTATTTGTGCAATATTTTTAATGGCATTATCCTAACCAAGTCTAATTATACTTCTTTTATTGTGATTTCTCCTCCTTTTTATCTTCCAAAACTTTCAGAATATTTTTTAACTTAATATTTTATAAGGAGAGATATATAGTATAGGGTAATTTTCTTGAATACTTCTGTCATTTTTCATTGAAAATATCTTCAAAGCTTATCTTGATAAGAAATAAACCTTAAGTTTAAACCTCATACAAACAGTCACACAAGTGTTTCACTAATTTAATCTAATTTAGAAGTAATGACTAGATCAATTATCTCCTTCTGCCTAATAAACTACTCAAGAGGTAGTAGCCTAAATCGACCATTTTACTACTCATGATTCTGTGGGTCAGGAACCCAGCAGGCCTCCTCGGGGTTGGCTTGTCTCTTTTTGTGTTGTTAGCTAGGGCAGTTTAACTGGGACTGGAGGAGCCAAGATAACTTACTTTACTCACTTTTGTGGTCAGAGGTAACTAAAAAGTCTGGAGATTGGCTAGTCCTTTATTTCTTTGTAATCTCACATCTTCCAAGGTGTGTCTCTGTGTCTTCTTTCTGTGGCGGGGTTGAAATGTGGGGTCAGAGTTTTTCACATAATGACTCAAGGTTCAAAGGGGACAAAGACATTCTATCACTTAAAGCAAGCTCCAGGCTAACAAGGTAAGTCAAGGGAGGGGGAGACAAATCTCATCTCTCAGCTTAGTCAAAAAAAAATCAAGTAACTTGCCATGGAAAGTCCAAAGGAGTGGGAGTATGAAAACCAAACCTTGGACTCTTAACACACTTCTTTGGGTTTCAGTTTCTTCACATAAAATAAAGAGGAAATTAGAAAATTCCTAGTAATCTATCCTATTCAAACATCCCACGAGCCTGTGGCAAGTTTAGAAACTGTAACGACAATCTATTTATCAAGTCCTTTTAATATCATCTTCAGCCACGAAGGACATGCAGGTATTTAATTGGTGCTTCTCCCTTCTTTCATTAGGGCATGAGATGTTTGAGCAGAGAAACTCTCATCTCTCGATGGGAGGAGCAGCATGTGGCTACAGAGAAGGAAGGAATTATCAGTGGCTATCTTTGTAGACAATCTATGACAACCACCACCCCTTATACTCTATTCCACACAAACTTTTCATTATTCCCTGTCCCTTTGCTTATGCCTCCACACTACCTCTGTCTGCTAACATCTTACTTATCTCTAAGGTTCATTTCAAATGCTCTCTCACACATTCCCTTTCATATGTGTCTTAGAAGATTTTATCCTAATATTGAAAAGAGTAACATTAAATATCTGCCTTAATTTTTTTTTCTTGCATTTTAGTTCATTCTTTTTGGCAACCATGAAAACAAAACGAAAACACTAAATACAGTGGTCACGATGTCAGAGTTTCACCCGTGTTAGCAGCAGCATTTGACGCAGTGTATTACTCCCCATTTCTTTGAACCTTTCTTTACTTGGCTTCAGTTGATAGACTGAGTTTCTTGCTACCTAGTCTCCTGCTTTTCATTGTCATTTGCTGGATTTATTTCATCATCTTCATCTCAAATTATTGAAAGTTCTCAGGGCTCAGGACTATGCTCTCATCTCTTCTCTGTCTACCATAATGTCCTTGCTTTCATCTATACCCACGGCTTCAATGCCATCTATAATCAGGAATCCCAATTTTAAGTCTCTGTAACTTTAGTACTATATATTCAACTGATCAGTTAATATCTCTATTTGTAGGTCTAATGAACACTCAATATTTCCTAAATTAATGTCTTGATTTTATTTTTTTAATATGTTTTTATTGATTTTTTTAGAGAGAGAGAAAGGGAGAGAGAGATAAAAACATCAGTGTGATCGGCGACTCACAACCCAGGTATGTGCCTTGACTGGGAATCGAACCGGGACCTCTCAGTCCATGGGATGATGCTAATCCATTGAGCCAACTGGCCAGGCAAGGTCTTTACTTTTAAACTTCACTTCCATCTGTTGCTCTGCTAGCTTTCCCATGGCAGTAAATGGTAGCAATTGCTTAACGTAAATATCTTATAGTCATCTTTAAATCCTTTCTTTTTATCACTTCCCACATCTCAACCATCATCAAGAATTACCCTTTAGGTTTGCTTTCAAAATACATCCTGGGTTACATATCAACATGCTAATGACCTTGTCCCAGCCACCATCATCTCTCAATCAGACCACTACAGGAGCCTCCAAATTCCTTCCTGTTCTACTTTTGTTCCCCTATAACCTATTCTTCACAATCATTTGGAATAATCCTTTAAAAAACTGTGATTATTTTTATTCTTAGCTCAAAACCCTATAAAAATACTTTATTATACTGAGAATATTATCCAAATTTCTTATCATGAGATAAATTGTTCCCATGTGTTTTCAGTTCTTCACTCTTAAAAGTTTACTGCTCCTTTACTGTGTCCAGCTGCACTGTCTGGTGCTCTTCCAAAAATATGTCCAGTAATGTTCTTGACCCAGGCCTTTCAATTTGATAATTATTCTCTCTGGAATGTTCTTAGATATTTGTTAGAGTTTGCTGCAATACCACACTCAGGTTTTGGCTCTTATCATGTCATGGAAGGATCTTTCATGAACATCCTACCTCAAATAGCAAACCATTCTTATCACTTTTTTGCATACTGCCTAGTTTTATTTTTACGCAGCATTTAAAACAAACTGATATATTTTATGTGAGTTAAATTTTCAGGGAGATATATAATCTCAAAACCTAGAATTCAGGGGAGAGTTCTGGGTTGAGAGTTGAAATTTTAATTTACTGATTAACAACTTTCTAATTTTTCAACTTTAAAAATTTATTTTAAAATGAAGTCAACTATTGAAATACATATAACAAAAGTCTTATGAACTCCAGCCCATTCACTGACAATGTAACATTGGGAAAATTTCTAAACTCAACTGAATGTCAATTTATTGACATGTAAAATGGGAATAAAAAAAGCAATTGTTCTGCGTTGTTTTTTGTTTTTAAATTTATCTTTATTGTTGAAAGTATTACAGATGTCCTTCCTTTTTCCCCTCATTGACATCCTCTTTTCCACCACCCACCCCTCGCCTTCACTTCACTGATTTCTGTGTTCATTGGTAATGCATACATGCATATAAGTTCTTTGGTTTATCTCTTCTCGTCCCCTACTGAGGTTTGTCTGTCTGTTCCCTACTTCTATATCTCTGGATCTATTTTGTTCATCAGTTTAATTTATTCATTAGATTTCACAAATAAGTGAGATCATGTGATACTTGTCTTTCTCTGATTGGCTTATTTTGCTTAGCATAATACTCTCCAGGTCCCTCCATGTCCTCTCAAAAGGTAAGAGATCTTTCTTTTTTACAGCTTCATAGTATTCTATTATGTAAATGTACCACAGATTTTTTTATCCACTCATCTACTGACGGACACTTGGGTTGTTTCCAGATCTTAGCTATTGTAAATAGCACTGCAAAGAACATAAGGGTGCATGTACTCTTTCTGATTGGTGTTTCAGGTTTCTTAGGATATATTCCTAGAAGTGGGATCACTGGGTCAAATGGCAGTTCCATTTTTACTTTTTTTCAGGAAATACTCTATTATTTTCCATAGTGGCTGCACCAGCCTGCATTCTTACCAGCAGTGTGCTAGAGTCCCCTTTTCTCCACATCCTCGCCAGCACTTGCTGTTTGATGATTAGTTGATGGCAGCCATTCTGGCAGGTGTGAGGTATTATCTCAGTCATTTTAATTTACATCTCTCTGATGATTAGTGATGATGAACATTTTTTTATATGTTTCTTGGCCATTTGTTTTTTTTGTTGTTGTTTTTTTTTTATCCTCACCTGAGGACATTTTTCCATTTTTTGTTCAGAGAGAGTGGGAGGGAGAGAGACGAAGAGAGAGAGAGAGAGAAAGAGAGAGAGAGAGAGAGAGAGAAACATCGACGTGAAAGGGACACATCGAGTGGCTGCCTCCCACATGACCCCAACCAGGGCCAGGGGCGAATCGCAACCGAGATACATGCCCTTGACAGGGATCGAACCCGTGACTCATTGGTCCACGGGTCAACGCTCTAACTGCTGAGCCAAACTGGCCAGAGCGTCTCTTGGCCATTTATATGTCCTCTTTAAGTGTCTGTTCGGGTCCTCTGCCCATTATTTAATTGGATTGTTTGTATTCTTTTTGCTGAAATGTATGAATACTTTATATATTTTGGAAATTAACCCTTTATCCGATGTATCATTGGCAAATATGTTCTCCCATATAGCCAGCTCCCTTTTCATTTTGATGCTGGTTTCTTCTGTTGTGCACAAGCTTTTCAGTTTGGTATAACCCCATTTATCAAATTTTTCTTTTGTTTCTCTTGCCCTAGGCAATCTATCTGTGAAAATTCTGCTATGGGTGATGTCTGAGATTTTGCTGCCTACATTATCTTCTAGGATTTTTATGGTTTCATGAGTTACATTTAAGTCTTTTATCTATTTTGAGTTTATCCTTGTGAATGGTATAAGTTGGTGGTCTAGTTTCAATTTTTTGCATGTACCTATCCAATTTTCCCAACACCATTTATTAAATGGACTGTTTTTACTCTATTGTATACTCTTTCCTACTTTGTCAAATATCAATTGAGTAAAATGTCTTGGGTTGATTTCTGGTTTCTTTGTTCTGTTCCATTGATCTATATGCTTGTTCTTGTACTAGTACTTGTCTGTTTTGATTACTATGGCTTTGTAGTATAATCTGATATCTGGTATTGTGAACTCTCCAACCTTACACACTACAAAGAAAGAAAACTATAGGCCAATATCTCTGATGAACATAGATGGCAAAATCTTCAACAAAATACTAGCAAACTAGATCCAGCAATATGTTACAAAAATTATTCACCATGACCAAGTGAGATTTATCCCAGGGATGCAAGGTTGGTACATTATTCGCAAATCAATAAATGTGATACACCACATAAATAAAATGAAAGATTAAAATTATATGATCAGATCAATAGACACTGAAAAAGCATTTGAAAAAATCCAGCACCCATTTTTGATAAAAGCTCTCAGCAAAATGGGAATTGAGGGATCATAGCTCAACATAATAAAGATCATATATGAGAAACCTACAGCCAACATCACACTCAATGGGAAAAAACTAAAAGCATTTACCTTAAGAATAGGAACAAGTCAGTGATGTCCACTTTTACCACTTTTATTCAACATAGTACTGGAAGTCTTTGCCACAGCAATCAGAGAAAAAGAAAAAAAAAAAGGCATCCAAATTGGAAAGGAGGAAGTGAAGCTGTCATTATTTGCATATGACATGATACTGCACATAGAAACCTTAAAGAGACCCAGTCGGTTTGACTCAGCAGTTAGAGCATTGGCCCATGGAGCAAAGGGTCTCAAGTTTGATTCTGGTCAAGGGCATATACCTATGTTGTGGATTTGATCCCCAGTCCCAGTCAGGGTCATGCAGGAGGCAACCAACTGATGTGTCTCTCTCTCACATCGATGTTTCTCTCCCCCACCTCCACTCCCTTCCAGGCTCTCAAAAAAAAAAAAAAAATCAATGGAAAAATATCTTTGGGTGAGGATTAACAACAACAAAACCCTAAAGACTCCACCAAAAAACTGATAGATTTAATAAATGAATTTGGCAAAGTAACAGGATACAAAATTAATATCCAGAAATTGATGACATTTTTATACAACAATAATGAACGCTCAGAAACTTAAAAAAAAATCCCATTTACCATACCAAAAAAAAAAAATTAAGATACCTAGGAATAGCCTCAGAGAACTACAGGACATTGCAAAAAGAAATAGAAGAAGATATAAAAAAGTGGAAGCATATACTATGTACATCATTAAAATGTCAATATTACCCAAAGCAATCTATAGATTCAAGGCAATCCCTATTAAAATACCAACAGCATATTTCACAGATCTAGAAAAAATACTCCAAACATTTATATAGAACCATAAAAGACCCCCAATAGCCACAACAATCTTGGAAAAAAAGAACAAAGTTTTGTTTTATCTTTTAAACAGGGATGTTGGTAAGACTGGGGTAACATGTTGAGCACAGTGCAAGTGTTATTATCACTTACTGACTACAAATCTATTTTATTCACTGCATTTGAATGTTGTCTTTACACTTCTGGGGTCCCTCTCTATGGGTATAATAATAACAGATGTTTGTGAGAATACTTGGGGTAAAAGAACGACTCTCTTTTCTCTCTCTCAATTTAGTTCATTTTAAAAAAATATTCTTTATTTCTGTCTTTTTTTTGGGGGGTGGGGAATAATAAAACTTATATTCAAAGAAAGCAAATGAAAATATCCTGTTTAAAAGAACACTGATAGCCTGGCCAGTGTGGCTCAGTGGTTGAGCATCGACCCATGCACCAAGAGGACATCGGTTCGATTCCTGGTCAGGGCACATGCCCAGTTTGTGGGCCAAATCCCCACTGGGGGGCATGCAGGAGGCAGCTAATCGATATTCTCTCTCATCGATGATTCTATCTCTCCCTCTACCTTCCTCTCTCTCTCTAATATCCATAAAGAAAAAAATAAATAAAAGAACACAAATATAATTTTTGCACATCAATCTTTACTAAAACAATATCTTAACTATTACAACTTTACTGCATGAAAATGTTATGAAACTGATTAATATATACTTTGAATATCAGTAAACAAATTGGTAGAATAATGAATTTAAACCCTTACTCTTGATTTTCCATATCAGTCTCCTCTAGAGACACTTTTCCCTTTTAGGTTAAAATACAATCACGGCCAGCAACAATTCTCAGTATCTGACTCATTCATGTGGCTGGTTATATAAACTTGAAATACATTTCCATTGATATAGCAACAATGGAACTATAAATGGATGAAAACCATTTTGAATGTTCCAAACTCTTCAGAGATTTAGGCCTTTCATGTTTCATGGAAATAAAATAAATTGGTTGGCATTATGCATCTTTTTTTACAAATAATTATGCATTTTGAAACTTTCTTTGGAGATTGAGTAATAAAATATCATTGAAAGTAAAGAGAACTTTTTATTTGAATTTATAAAAAATGTTATTTTCTTAATAGGAAGATAAGACATACACTATATGTTGGCATCTAATATCTCAGATTGTTGTAAAGAAGTTCAATTTGAAATTCACTTTTTCATTGTTATATTATTTATCACTTTAACCAGACATGTAATTTTTCAAACATTTCAACTCAAAATAGTAAGATTTTGGGGATAAAAATCATGTATCATACACACAAAATTAAACCCAGGAAGGTGACCCAGCATAACTTAGTATACGAGCCAACTGCATTCTTTTTGATGAACATCAAACAATCAACTCCACAGACTGGAAAGTTATAGTGTCTTCAGTTTGTTTTTAAAAGAACTCACCTCTGAAGCTTTTCAATTCAATAAGAGGAGGTTCACTCATCTCTTGGAGCAGTTAGTTCATCAGTAATAATAGGATTTGAGTGTTTTCAGCAATTCAGTTTGCATTCCACTGAAGCAGCTAAAATTTCACTTTCACTTCCACTGCCTCCCCTCACCCTAGAGATTTGAGTTTAATGAGTATTTGACACTGCGTATGTAGTAAATTTACGTCAGTTCATTTATTATTTATTTTTGAGTTTACCTATGACAATATATGACTGATGTTTTAAGTGTTTAGAGAAAAAGGCAAAAATAATACTGTAATAGAAAACTGTAATTGCAATGTAATTAAATCATTTTGACATGCTCAAATCTAGTTGAATATCTTTTCAATAAAAAAAATTAGGGGGAAAAATGGATGACATATTTAAAGTCAACTATTGAAAGCAAAATTATTGTATATTTGGCACTTCTTAAATTACTACAGATGTCATTTGACTATGCCCATTATTAACTTTATATTAATAACTCATAAAATTTTGGAAAAATAAGTGCTGATTAAAATGTTTTATATCTAAAGTAAGCTTATATATATGATATTACTATATTATTGTACACATGTATGTCATTTTGTTTTCTCAAGGTCAGAATGTATGTTTTGTTTTTACAACCACTTATGGCGGTAAATTATAATCCTTTCAAATTGGTAATGTAAGACACACTAAGATATTCTAAAAAGTATAAAGTGTATCTGGTGAAATTTTAACTTATAAACTAATACACCCTTTGTAGGCTAGAGCTTATTTATAGATGGACAGAAAAAAACCCTCTCTCATCATCACTGGAGAGGTCTGGATGTCTGGTTTTGACTCTTGGCAATGATAGGGCAGTGGGACTTATGATATGCTTTATGAAATCTGAATTCCCTCGGTAACCCTCACGGTCACTTTGTTTATTAATGGCTTTTATCTGACATAACAGTTTAGATAGCCTGGCTTGCCTGTGTAATTAGAATGGCATGAAACCCTTGCTGGGGACTTCTGCTTTGAGCTCTTCTGAAGTCAAGATTCCTAGCACAGATCTTGGTGGTTCAACTCAGAAGCAAAGTGAGGTCTCCATGTAACTAACGGCTCTCGGGAGCTTGTCTCTGGAAGGAATAAATTTTACAAATTCAATAAAATAATTTATCAAATTTACACAAGGAAAGTCAGTAGAGAAGCTGGATTTACAGAGAAGTTAATTTAGCTACAAGGAAATCTACACAACACAACAATTTTCATAAATAACCAAAGTTAAATGGCACTTTGAGATTGTTTAAAACCTGGAGAAATATTAAGGGACACCTGGGCTCAGATGCCCCCTTATTAGCTAAGTGAAGATGTGTACTTGATTATGATGGTCAAAACGGGAAAATCTGTTCCCCCAAGAAGCTCACAGTTTATTCATGAGGCTTCAACATTGAATATAAAAGAATTGTCAGCCTGTAGGAACAGAGCGTTCCCTGACTTGCATAACCCTAGCCTAGGACAGGTTAGGACACCATGGAGCCAGGAGGCAGGAGAGCTTTGCATGTGCTCTTGGTTGTGTCTATATCCTCGGATAAATCACTATGTACACTAGGCGTGTGGGTGCCGTCTCTTCTCATTGCACATGAAACGGTGCAGTAACATTTGAAATGTTATGCCATGTAGCATGTTTCTTAAACTTAGCCTATGATATAATGAAAGAGCTGGGGCTAAGGGAGATAGCATGGGAAAAGGGAATGAGTAGAATTATTTTTCTACCTATGTTTTGTTGTGTCCCTTTAAATTTTACGTAAGTATAAGCAATACTTTTCCTAGACGGTGTGTTTCAGAAGTGAAGCTTGGGTGGACTTAGGTCACATGGACACAAGTTAAAATGACCCCAAGGTTATTGATGTTTAGCTATAAACTTCCTAGGAGAGTCCGGCCGTTGTGGCTCAGTGGTTGAGCATTGACTCATGCACCAAGAGGTCGCCGGTTTGATTCCTGGTCAGGGCACATGCCCAGGTTGTGGGCCAGATCCCCAGTGGGGAGCATGCAGGAGGCGGCCAGTCGATGTTCTCTCTCATCCATGTTTCTATCTCTCTCTCCCTCTCCCTTCCTCTCTCTCTAAAAAAATAAATAAAGGCAAAAAAAATTAAAAATAAATAAACTTCCTAGGAGATCTTATGGACAGCCATAAGACTTATTCTTTATGACTTGACATTTATTAGAGGCGTTATTTCTTCCAGAAACTCTTACTTGCCCCTCTCAACAAAAACAGTAAGATTACAGTTTCTTCAGTTGTTGGGAGGTAAAAATATGTGGGGAAAAGTTATTACCATCAGGCGTCATGTATTATAATTGTAATATAAACAGTTTTATGATGCAACTGAAGAAAAAGAATAGAGTAAATAATTTCTTCAATCAAAGCAAAATTATTACATAATGCACCAAACAATTTTCAGGAACTGTATCCAAAGCTACATTATTGAGAAAAATTCTAGGAGAAAAACACTGTTCTACATAAACAGTTCTTAGTAGCAAAGGAGAAATATTTTTTAAACAATGAATAAAATTAGAAGCTTTTATTTAATATACCCTTATTATTGAGCAAAATGGGAAAATGCTGTGTGTACCATGTAACAAATTTAGTAAGCAGATTATTCAGTCTAGTTTAAAACATACTTTTGCTCCACGATGTTTGCCAGAAGCACTATTTCCATGCTCAATATTTTTGTGTTGAAACATTCTTTTAGCCTTAGGGAGCTCATTTATTGTGATTTATACTGTACTTGTTTTTTATTTATTTATTTTTATCAAGTGCAGTATACAGTTTCTTGTACTTTTATAAATAACAACCAAGCAAGTGGAATATTTAAATAAAAAATGTGTAGTATAAATGTAGTATTATTTATATTTTTATAACTAATATATATTTAGATATGTATATGCTTATGTATATATAACACATATTTAATTAATATGTTCAATATAAATTTACTCACTTAGAAAATTTATCTAATACATTAATATACCAAATTAAAAACTAAAATAATTTCTTAAATTTGTCATTGTAGTCTCTATTTCCAGTTGTTTCCTTCAGGAAAAAGATCTGTTTGGTAGGTCGGGCTAAAATTCAGAAGCTTTACTCATTGGATGCTGAGAAAAGAATCCTCCTTCAGATGCCACTGTGACCAGGGAGTGGGATACAGAAAAGGCCACCTCTGAGACACACTCTCAATTCAGCCTTTGGGACATTTAGGGTATTAATCTATTTTTGTTCCACTCATACATACATAATGAATTAAAAGTCAGATTACTGGGGTTTTTTTTGTTTGTTTGTTTGTTTTCATCATTCTTGTCTTCCTTTGCAATAATGTAGGTATTTTTCAGTTCAGTGCTTTGGTTATGAAAATTATTTAACCATCTTTTTGAGTACAATCAGTTCCCTACCACATTTAAGCACGCCCATCAATGCCATTAGCCTATGGAGTTTCAGAACTTTCTGGTCTCCAGGGTCTGTAAAAAGTTCATGTTCAGCTTTGTTATTTTGTGTAGTTGAGTTTCTGTTTAACCTCTATAATTTAATTTTATTTTAGTAGTCTGCAATGTTCTAGAGAGTTTACTATTCTTTGGATTGCTTTATCTTTTCTTTGTCTTGGCTTCCTTTGGCAGATTTTGTTGTTGTTACATTGATTTTAGTTTTGTTTGTTTCGTGTTTTTTCTTGTAGCCATGGAGTCCACATTCCTTTTTCTTCCCTATAAGGTACTCTACTTTAGTTCTATTCAACCCTGTTTAAAAATCTCTTTCTGAAATAAGCCATGTCATTACCTAAAGCATATATATTTATTTCTAATTATGTAATATATGTATACATACTGCCCCAATCTATCTGTCATTTTAAATGCTACAAGAAAAAGATTAGGGAAACTAAGTAATTGTCTCCTAATGCCAATGTTTGCTTCCTAGAATCATACTTATCTCACTTTAAATTGGGTTCATATATACCTTCTTCAAATATGGCTTCTGCTTCAAGCATCTTTGACTTCACCTGTGAAGGAAATAAAGAAACTAATGGCAGTTTTTCTCAAAGACATATTTTGGTTTGTCAGTAAATAGTAGATTATCACAAGATCACACTTGCTTCCAACTATCACACAGCTTGTTAAATTTGTGTTCTCCCAGATTACTAAGCACATTTGGGAAAGGGGCTTTGGAACCTGCCATTTTAAATACTGAAAATCAAAGCGCTAGATAGCAAATTAATATATGAGCAATCATTATACAAGTGTTCATTATTTTTCAAAACTATTTTTTTAAATATGGTCACTGGACAAAGCTGCCTCAGACTTCAATATTCCCAATAGGATATTCTTTGGACTACTCATTCTCTGAAGATATTTTTGTGGCAAATGACTTCAGAAATTGATCTTATTAACATTTTTTTTCCTAAATAGAGATCATTTATACTGTAGTTAATAGCAGAAACTGATAGACTCATTATTATCAGTGTCTTGCATACTTTACTCAAAATAATTTAAATGTACCCAGTAGTCATATTTTAATAAATATCTTATATATTTGATATCCTTATATTATTTCTCTCAGAGTCAGAGAATCTATATTTTATGTGCATTCCCAGTGTTGCCCATAGATACTTGCTTTTGCTTTTAATGTTTTAATAAATTCTATTCTTTCCATGGTATCATTTAAAAATGTTCATTATCCTGGCTATTTCTAAATCAATGACATATTTTGGATGCTAAAAAAAGTCATACTTGAATACATCAAAGCACACCTTTTCAGGGAATATAAAAGTGTTTTTAATTGTATACCTGGTTTGGCCAGCTGGTGTGGCTCAATGGATTGAGAGTCATCCCCTGGACTGAGAGGTGCCGGTTCGATTTCCAATAAGGGCACATGCCTGGGTTGGGGGCTTGATCCCCAGTAGGGGGCATGCAGGAGGCAGCCGATTCATGTGTCTCTCTCACGTCGATGTTTCTATCTCTCGTTCCCTTCCTCTCTATCTAAAATAAATAAATAGTAATTGTATACATGGTTTTAATAATAGACAGGTTTAAAGAAAAATTAAAATAAAAAATGCCATAAATTATCATTAGAAAGACATGTGATTCTTTATTTTAGATAAGCTATTTTTCACAGTGTTATAATTTCCTGTTTATTCACATAGCTCATCTATTGTTTTCTAAACTCCAAAGCTTTATTTGTAAACCAAACACTTGTTAGAAATAACACGTTGACCAGACTATGTTAAAAGCCCAGTATTTTTTTTAATAAATTGGATAAATAGACAATTGACTCTACCATCATTACCAATGTAACACAAGTGAATGTTTTAAACCTGGGTTTGATGATACATAGTGTTATAAATTAAATGGCTTAATGTCTTATTGTTGATGGGAATTAGAGGGGTACTCCAGGCATAAACATTGATTGCTGTAAAGGTAAAGACAATCTAGGGTGGTTAAGGAAAGACAAATGTATGATTTCCTACAATATTTGATGTTAATATGTTAGTAACTGGGTTCTTTGAGACTAGACATTTATATATCTACCGCATTAATGTGGACAAAAGTTATACCTGAAGGATTACAGATATATCTCCTTGTGCCACTAAGAATTGGAACTGATATTTCTCGAAAAATACTTTTATTTTTGGAGGTAGTTATATGGACAGCGTTATTCTATTTCTACATCACAGTATCCTTCCCACTGCTATTAGGTTTATCTTCCCTAAATAAAAATCAACTCCCACAAATACATGAAGACTCCCATACACTTCATGGAACTCAGTTTCGTCCTTAACATAATATGTAACTCCATAGAACATACAGTTTAATTTTATCTCTTCAGTCACCATTTCTCAAACTTCATCAACCTCTTAGCACCACCCAAATAAATTATGCAATTGAGTGTTTCAAAGCTACTATTCTTACCATCAACTGGGGCTCTGTTTTATACTTCATCTGGCTTTTTTTTTTTTCTTTTTCCTAGTCCTTGAAGACCCAGCTCAAAGTGTATCTTCCTGAAATAAACACTCAAGTAACTGCATGAAGTAAATTACTGGACTCCTTTATCTTGCTCCTACAGCATTTCCCTTACACCCATAATACTGGACTTGCCATGATGCTAGAACATTGTCTGGGGCTGTCACTTTGCACTGTGCATGGATATCCACAAGACAAAGACTTGATGTTCAGAAGCTCTACATCTGTACCTAGACTAATGAGACACTTAAAAGCAAACAAATAAACAAATAAAAGTTGTCAATAAATGCCATACGTCATTTTTGTTTTATTTTAGCTTCTATTAATATTTATAAGCTAATAACTGGTTATAAAATTTTTTTCACTCTGCCTATACTATTAAATGAGAATTAGAAAAAATATCTTTCATTAAAATAAGTGACTATATGATCTATCTTTGACCTAGTTATAATTTATATAAATAAGAAAATTAAAATATGTCTTCATTAATCAAAATATTAAAAAGTTACTTAATTAGTTAATTAATCTTTGAAAGAAAATTTTTTCTTTTTGTGTAGCTCTCCCATGGAATCCACACTGTCCTTTTGCTCAACTTTCAACATCATGTAAATTAACTTTAACTTTTATAATTATTAAAATTAGTGTTGTCAAAAGACTATATTCTGTGCAGTGGAAACTTGGTATGCTTAATTCCTCAGACAAAATATATATTGTTCAATCAATATTCTTTCAAACATATTATACCCATTCACCAAGTAATATAAGTCATAATTGAGGAACATATGCTTTAGGGAAAAGTATGGCAAACTTAAATTTTATGTGAAATCTTGAAAACCTTAATATTTTGATTTTCATAAAAAAAAAAGAGAACATTAGCCCTGGCTGGTTTGGCCCAGCGGTTGGAGCATCGGCCCTCGGACCAGAGAGTCCCGGGTTCAGTTCCCGCTAAAGGCACATACTTCGGTTGCAGTTTGTCCCCGGCCCCGGTTGGGGTCGTGTGGGTGGCAGCCACTCAATGTGTCTCTCTCACGTCAATGTTTCTCTCTCTCTCTTTCTCCCCCTCTCCCTCCTGCTCTATCGCTCTATCTGAAGATAAATGCAAAAAAAAAAAAAAAAAAAAGAGAGAGAACATTAAAGTCAGATACTATTCATAGAATATATATTAAACATATTTAAAATAATCACTATTTTACAAAAATTTATATGTAACATTGCTTCTTTCCTAGACATATATTAATATATTGTTCTGGTGTGTTTAACTTTCATTTTGAAATAATTTTAGATTTACTGAAAATTGCATATATAATACTGAGAATTTCTATGTACTCTTTAACCGGCTTGCCCTAATCTTAAAATTTTACATGACCACGGTATATTTATCAAAACAAAGACATTAACTTTGATATAATACTAACTAAACTACAGACTTTTGTTTGAGTATCCAATTAATGTCTTTTATCTGTTCAAGGACACAATCCATGCTAATCACATCTCTTAGATCTTCTCTAATCGTTGACAGTTTTCAGTCTGTCCTTGTTCACCATGACTTTGATATTTTTAAATATGTTTTTATTGATTACTTTCTTTAGAGAGAGAGGAAGGGAGAGAGAGATAGAAACATTGATGTGAGAGAGATACATTAATCAGCTGCCTCCTGCATATTCCCGCACTGGGGATCGAGCCCACAACCCAGGTTGATCAGGATTCGAACCAGGACCTCTCAGACCATGGGACGAAGCTCAATCCATTGAGCCACACTGGCTGAGCATGACTTTGATATTTTCAATAATTACTGGTTAGGTCTTTTGTAGAATGTCCCTTCATTTTGGTTGCCTCATATTTAATAAAGGTATCTTTAAAGATAAGTTTGTAATTACATTTGCCTTCCTTACTCATTTATCCATTGGTTTTGTGTTTCATATAAATGTCCTATATTCAGAGTCAGAAAGTGCAGAAAGTGCACTGAACAATATTGGAGGCTCCGTATACCTTACAGTCCTGTATTGATTTTTTCACATGCTCCTCAGAATACAAAAATAGTTGTATTATGAAAGTTTGACTTACTTGAATTACTAATCAACCTGAGGAAAATTCTCACTTGCAAATGTATTATTTCTTAACAAACTACTTGTTTCTATGGCAATGACAATTTTAATAATAACTTTTTGTTAGACTATCTCAGAATATTTACCCTATATCTCAGACTTTACCCTGTAACAGACTCTTGCCCGTCCGTCACAGCCACCCATCAAAAGATACAGAAATGCAATATCAAAATTTAATATTAAATTTCCCCCACTTCTTTTACCTTTCCTGGGCTTCATTGCAGAGTCCTATTCAGATTCCCATTTTATATCTTTTTTTTTTCTCGCTAGTCCCATTTTCCTTCTTTATAATCTGATTGCTGGAATTGAAAATCTCAAAACTGTGATAAGTATATATAGAAAGTACTTTTCATGTAAAAGAATGCATAAAAGAAATTCAGATTTGGGGAGGATTAAAGGAATTAATAAATTCCCCAAAAACCTGTTAGACCAAACATTTTATGGTAAAATGCATTAAGAAAAAATGATTATACTACTCTTCATCTTTGGGCAATATTAAAATGTATTAAAATGTTAAATAGGTGATGAAATGAGCCTCAGTGAAGTCTTCCTTTCCTTCCTCTTTTTATCAATGGGCATTTGCTGTATAAATTTTATATGCCAGTCTTAGCATTTAAATTATGCAAGAATATAGCATTACAAGAGCTATCTACCTCATGGAACTCTAATATTCTAGTAGTACATGAGGTTTGTAAACAGCCAACTGACAACTTGAACTAGAAATTGGTAAAAAAAAAATAAAGATTATGTACATTTATTATTATATCTATGAGTGAGTGAAACATTATATACATATTAAAAGACTTTAAATACAAAGTTTTAAATACTATATATATTGGCTTTCCTAAACAAAAAAAATTTTTTTTTCCCAAAGCTTTTTCTAAGGCATGCAGACTCAAATGAATGATTAGATTCTTTGTGACATTCTCTAATATATGTGAAACAGAATACTAAAATAGAAATTAATAGACTTTGCTTTCAGTAAAATAGCAATTACTTCTAATCACTACCACTTTGAACACTTTCTGTTCAATACTTTTTTAGGTATTATTGATATCTTCTCTATACAAATCTGAACTTTGTATTTGGTCAGTCATTTATACATAGACTTAACATAAACCATAAATCTTTAGATAATCCTTATCTAATTACTGATACAATCTTGAAATGTGTGGTGTGTTGATAATATGACATTATCATTTTAACAATTTAAAATTATTTTTGATCAAATAAAAATGTTCCAGAAATAGATGCATCCTAATGGTATCTTAAAAGAAAAAAAAAAAGTTATCTCACAAGAAGTTAGTATTGTATGCTCAGGCTAAATTGTGAAGTAGGACAATTTATTTTTAATTTTATCTTTCTTCTTTTTCTGTATTCTTCTTTACCACTCTGTCATGGGCCTAGTATCCATACTTCAGAAACAGAGTTTACATGAAAAATCACTCTTTCTTTCCACACATTAAACCCTGAAAACTATGACCCACACTGGATGCTTTCCACAGATGCTCAAATGGTCACTCAGACCATATTCAGTGTCTTCAACAATTCTGTGTGTGTTTATCCTCTCAGATTTTTATAAAAATCAGACTTTAACTTCAAAAAGAATTCACAAATCCTCCTAATGAAGAAGATAGTTAGGATCACATATATTTCCAGACAATTCTTAAATATCATGAAATGTCTGCAGCCAGAGATGTGGTATTAAGATATTGGATCTTGCAGTCTAGATTTTGAGTAGAAGTGCTTTTAAAGATATCTATCACATATAATTTATGTTCAATTTACAGACTCATTCAACATTAAAAATAAAGTTTTTCCCTGAGCTAATTTAGCATCCAGTATTTCTTCACAATGACTTTAATTCTACTGCCTTTTCCTACTTATACACTTATTTAATTTTTATTCACCTCATCAATAAAGCAGTTTCCATTTTATAGATCTTAACAATATATCAGTTAAAGAGCTAAATTCTGATCTTGCAATGCTTTATTTCACAGTTGCTTCTGTTCACACTATGGATTCAGTTACTAATATATTAGAATTTTTGTAGTACAATTACCTAACCAGGGGATAAAATTTATTTTACTCAATTTTGCCCTCGATGAGAAAAGCAAACAAATTTTTGATATCTCAGAAACTACTTATTTAAGCTGGAAGAAAACACTAAAACAATTAAAGTAAACCTACTCAACTAGTCTGTAAATTTGTTTAAATGTTAATATAGTGAATTAAAATAAACTTTTTTTTATAAGTAAGAGTATACAAAAAGCAATTAGAATGATGAAATATATTAATAATAACTTAAAACTCCCTAAGAGATTTTATGTCCAAAGAAATAAAAATGTTGAAGTTGTTTTAGATTTCAATTAAAATATGGCCTTTGGAAAAAAAAAATTCATTATATGTGTTCTTATGAAATTTCAAATCATAATAGAATATTTATTTATATGTGTATTTTCTCTAATTTTATTAAAGTATAGAAATAATACGTATGTTTTCAAATGTATAATTCAATTGATTGGTAAAATGATTTTATTTATGGACAATTAGTAATTTTGAAAAAGATTTTAATAATTCTGAAATTAGAAATTCTTTAAACATCTAAAGATAAAATAATCTGTGTAAAAGCCGTGTAACTCTTCCCAAATGTTAAATTTATTACTCTACTAGTTTTCCTAAGTGTTTCTAAATCCCAAGAATATTGAAACAGGTAACAATTTCTATTTGGCAGGTTTTAATTCAAGTAATTAAAATTAAAATATATTTAAAAAGATGCTATATATATACAAAGAAAAACATCTGTTTCTTTTACTTCCCTTTTCTTATTTTTTCTATTCTTTTTAAATATTGACTCTATAATAGACTGTTTGGACAGAGACATAATGTTCCTTAAGTAAAGAATTAGCCATGGCTGGTTTTGCTCAGTGATTACAATGTCGGCCTGTGGATTGAATGGTCATGGGTTCGATTCTGGTCAAGGGCACATACCTGGGTTGCAGGTTCGATCCCTGGCCCCAGTTGGGGTTGTGCGGGAAACAACCAATAGATGTGTCTCTCTCACAGGGATGTTTCTCTCTCTCTATTCTTCCGTCTCTTCCACTCTATCTAAAAATCAATGAATAAATATCCTCAGGTGAGGATAAACAAACAAACAAAAAAATTAAGTAAAAATGGTAGAAGTATAGACAGAAAATTATCTGCATGAATGGAGGAGGTATATTTGTTCATCATCTGATGTATTCATATAGATTACATTATTTTAATGATATTTAATTATACTACAATGACAACATTTTTATAAAACACCAGAATGTACTAAACTTAATGTTTGCCCTTCTTTATAGCTACCAATATGAATATCAGAAGAACCCTATTATATATCTTTTATTTAATTGCATTTTTTAATAATTGTGATAAGTGCTCAGATTCCAAATGTAAGTACTTTGCAGAGGACAGTAATAGAAAGAGATTTCTTATGTCTTTAACTTTCTCTCCCTCTATGATCTTGTCTTTCCCATTAGAATGACTTTTCTTCAAAACAGTTATGTTTGCTATTTTCAACTTGCTCTTTTCATTTTATCTTGAACCAATTTGAATCATGTTTGACATCCAATAAAATACGTTTGTTCTTCATTTCACCAATGATGTTTCTATCTATCTATCTATCTATCTATCTATCTATCTATCTATCTATCTATCTATCATCTATCTACCTATCTATCCATCTCTCTCTCTCTCTCTCTATATATATATATATATATATATATACACATATATATACATATATATGTGTATATATATATATATCTTGTAACTATTTATACCAATAATATCAAGCCCTCCATAATTTCATTTTTATTCCTTAGAATGTACTGAAGACAACTCCTTGATCTCAATGGAAACTTAAACCCTTCTGATCCTATGACATATTATTTACTGGATTCTAAATACCTCACATTCTTGTTTTTCTTTAATTCATCTTCAGTAATACAATCATTACATTCACTCCCTTTTATATATTTTCAACTTCTGTGACTTTCTTTTAGCTAGTTAAAAAAAAATCACAAACTTTGTAAAGTTAAATCCCCTTGAATTGTGCACTGCATTTGTATAGCTGAATAAAGTGGAAGAAAAACAACTTACTTTAAAATCCTAACTGGGAACATGAAGTGTACTTATAAAGCCACCAAGGTATCATATTATATCTCTTCTAGTCCATATACCCTTCCACTGTGCTTGATGACTATAATCACCCAATCTTTCTCATTTCATGGTGCCCTTTGTGTCTTGCTAATTTTTACATAGATCAAAAGAAATACTGAACAGTTCTGTTCATTAAATAAATAGGTTAAGCAATGTAATAAGAATTTATGTCAAAACAAAGCAGACTTTTGAGAAAAATATATGTATACATTGAAAGAAAACACCTTTATTTCCATTTTAAATTACCACAATTACTTATTAATCAGATGTGTGCACCGTGTTGGGCATGGCACAGTTTCTCAACCTTTGGAATTATATTGGACATCAACACTTTCATTTCCTGTTTCACACTGATTCTATGTGTTACTTGCTTCTTATTACAACAAAAACACCAACTTTGCAAAGAAATTACCTTATCTAAAGGAATGCAGTGTGATCTAATATTGGAATTGTGAACTACTTCAATTTTGTATTTTGCATAGTATCCATTAATTATTATATATCACTGTGCTGCTTTCATATATTTCATATATAGTCTTCTGTAAGTTCTTGCAGTAGTGCCTGGGTGTCCTTGGTTGCGTAGTGTTCGAATTGCAGGACTACATTGTCTTTCTGTTGTCGAAGTTCTAACAATTCTTCCCCTGTCCTAAAGTAGCTAGTGTGTTTGATGACTATTTCACCAAGGAGAGTGAAAATTTAGAGGAAAATTCTCATGAGCCTCACAAAATCTACAACTTCATCTACTGAATATGTGCTAATATGCTTTGTTCTATTTTCCTATCATGGTGGTTGTGTTGGTGACAAAATGGCACCAGCTGTTAGCAAACTTGGTATTTGAGTTCTGGTTAAGAAAGATTTCAGAGCCAAGACTTAAACCCTCAGAGAAAGTTTATTTGGAATGTCACAGAGGTCGAAGAAGTGAGTCTAGATTAAATGGGCTCAGGAGACAAGTTACAGAAGCAAAAGAAGGGCCCTTGGAGCTTAAAAGGGAGTGAGAGATACATGCCTTGAGAGACAAGAGGGAGGAAAGGCAGGGAGTGCTCTGAAAAAAGAGAGAGCATGCTCAAGGTCCCTGTCTTAAGGACTTTTATCTGGAGGTGTCAGGGGAGGTGTCAGGCTATAGAGAATTCATTAGCTTTCCAGTGTGTCCCCTCAGGGTCGTGGTCTCCACTGATTGGTTGGTGTCAGGGCAAGAGGTCAATGCAGTTGGTCTTGATATTAGTCATGGCATCTCTCTTTCTGATTTTGCTCCTTCTCTGGGCTGGGAGATGAAACACAGCTGAGGTATAGATGTCATCTCCAGGGGTTAATGCTTAAGGGATTGGTTGTATAAGGGCTTATGTTTTTCCCATTGCTAGGCACCTGGGGCTCTCACCCTGGTGAAGCTCTGCACCTGGCCTATCACTCCTACTCTGCTCAAGCCTATCTAACTGTCTACTATAGTTGGAACACATGTGTTCTTAGTAATGGCCAAAATATGTGGTGTGTCTAGATACTAATCAAGTATTTCTGCTCTCTCATGCATCAGATACTTTCCTGAATTTACTGAATATTTTATATTGGTAGGTAAGTATTTTTCTCACTGATTATAAAAAACATACACCACTAACCTTTTAAAATTGCCATCCATTTATTCAATCATTTAGAGCAAATTTCCTCCTCAAAACAAAACTTCTCTTCAAGTTTTCTCTTCCCACTCTCCCTTGAACTTACTCCAGGCAAAGTTCATTCTCATCACTCCACTGGAATCTATCTTGTCGAGGTAATATATGACTGCCTCCTGACTAAATCCATAGTCAGTTATCTGGCTTCATGTGATCTGACCTAATAATAGTATTCAACACAGTTCATTATTCCCTCCTTGAGACACTTTTTCTTCTGGATCCTGGACACATCCTCTACTTTCAACCCTGTCACCTTTCAGTTTACTTTACTAATTCATCAGCATCTACCTGATCTGTAAACTTCTGAATGTTGCATGAACCAATCTTTATACTGCTTTATTTTTTCCTCCTTATGCTCATTTACATAGATTCTCAACCAATTTCATGACTTTGAATACCATCTCTGTGCTAATATATTTCAGTAGTATATCACTAGCCCACCTTTCCCTCACCTCCAGATTGATATATGCAAGCCCTTATTTAACGTGGGTGGCAAATGTAGCTTTTCATTTGCTTTCCTTCGAAGCTATTTATATCAATTATCATTAGTCTCGTCTTCTTAAGTTTTCAGGGCCAAACCTTTTTCTTTCTAATAGCATATCCATTTCATGAGCAAATCCTGCTATTCCTATTTTCAAAATATATTCTTAACCCATTCAGTTCCTACCATCCCCACTGCTAACTTCTTGTTCTGAGCCACTGCCATCTTTTACTAAACTAAAACAAGTGCTACATCTGGCTTCCATGCATTTTCCTTTACTTACTTTCTTTCAGTTTTCAACACAGCAATATAATGTTCTAGGTAGAACTATCAGATTATGTCACAGCTCTGCTTGCTCAATACCTTCAAATGGCTTCCCTTGCAACTATGAGTTAAAATCATTATGGTATGGTGTAATTCATTTTTGATATTTGACTGCTGACAGATTTCAATTTCCACTCTCCTTCCTACCCATTTTGCTCCATATCTGGGCAAACTGATAAGAAAGCTGGTATGACCCTAAGAAGCCTGAAACATCAATCAGAAAAAATATATGTACCCCTATGTTCATAGCAGCACTATTTACAAAAGCTAAGATCTGGAAACAGCCCAAGTGTCCATCGATAGATATTTGGATAAAAAAACTGTGGTACATATACACAGTGGAATACTATGGAGCCATAAGAAAGAAAGATCTCTTATTCTTTGAGATGACATGGAGGGACCTGGAGAGTGTTATGCTAAGCAAAATAAGCCAATCAGAGAGAGACAAATACCACATGATCTCCCTTATTTGCAGAATATAATGAACAAAATAAACCGATGAACAAAATAGACTCAGAGACATAGAAAAGAGTACGGTTCAGACTGACAAACCTCAGACGAGGGGGGTATGGGGGAGGGATGAGATAAACCAAAGAACTTATATGTATGTATGCGTAACCAATGGACACAGACAACAATGCTGGAGGAGGGGGGCAGGATTGGGAGGAGGGTATCTGGGGGGGGGAAGGAGAAACATCTGTAACAAAAAGAAATTAATTTAAAAATATAAATAAATAAATAAAAAAGAAAGCTGGTAAGCTTTCTCTCTGGCACAGGCAGGAAGTTCAAACCACGCAAACCCCACCTTCACGCACAGGAACATTTGCCTCATCCCTGCCTCTTAACCACTGTACCAGCCAAGTCAGTTGTCCCTTCCTGCTCTTTTAAGTGACTTTCAGCCCCACTTGGGAGCATGCCCTTCTCTCCTCATGAAGCTACACTATGTGAGTAGTGAATTCATACTTAATTGGCATGTGTATAGTGTCATCAGATCAACATCTGAAACAAATTTTGGGTAGAGTGCCTATCCTTCTTACACGGGGTAATCACAACATGTGCCACACATTATTTCTTTGATCTCATTCCCTAATGTCCTACACTTCATTCACTCACTCCAATTTATTGGATTGCTTGCTCCTCCTATGTTGCACTAAATAAAATTTTTCCTAAGTTTCCTTACACATGCTGTCTTCTCTGTCTAGGGTTTTACTTTCCTAGATATCCACACGGCTCACTCCCTCATACTCAAAATCACTGTCCAAAACAGGCACTCCTTAAAAAACCTTTATGTTCCATAGTACCTATTAACATCTAACATAATCAACACTGTTTATTTAGCTTATTTATCATTGGTAAGTCCTATGTGGGCAGATATCTTCATCTAATTTGTTCACTTCTTTATTTATAGATCCTAGAATAGTATCTTGTACGTACAATAGGTGTTAATCAATATTGGTTGAATGAATAGACTGATATGTATTGGTGGTGATAGAAGTATATTGGTTCAAAATGAACACATCTTATACAGATAACTTAGATAAAAATAGCAATATTTTATGGGACTATTTTTAACTTCCTTGGTGATTAAATAATCACTACAAATATTTTTTTCATTTTAGTCACCAATAGAAAAAGATTAGAAGTAACAAAAAATACTGAAGTCCTTTAAAATTCAATGAAATAAATGCTCTTGTATATTATAGGTGGAACAGAAGGTTAACATCATTTTTTGGAAAGCAATTTAAAATCACACCAATAGCTTTATAATGTTTTCATGTACTTCAAAAAATAATTTTAATTTCAAATGTCCTTTGTGAGGCAACATATCAAAATTATGGAAATAAAAACGTATGTAGGAAGAAAAAAAATTCCTTCATGTTTAAATAACAAAGGGAGTAAAGATATAGCTCCATATACAAAAAATAAAATTTAAACACATTCTAAAAGTAAATGATTACTTTTGAAATGAAGATTCAAATACTGGAAATAGAAAAAAAATAGAAAACAATTATCTATAGTCCTGGATAGTGTTTATTATAGAATAGAGAATTTTTTTTTATTGCAGGGTGCTGAAATTTATTTTTATTAAATGTATTCGGGTGACATTGGCTAATAGGATCATACAGGTTCTGGTGGGCACACTGTGTCATATGCAGATCTGATCACTTAGAAATCCACACCAGAAATAATTTTATGAAGCATCAAAATTCTAAGTAATAGGTATGCTTTACTTTTAATTACATAAAAAATTGTACATTTTTTTTCATCAATGTATTTATTTTTAGAAAAAAGAAGAAATATTAAAATCAGAAAAATGGCATATTGTCCAAGCAACAATAACAGAACATATTGTGTGCTTATAATGTCAGGCAGAGTGCTAAAATTTTTAATAAATTATTTAACTGTATTCTTAGAGTGGCTGGAAAATTATAAAAGTTTCAATTTTTATTATTCCCTTCAATGTCATCAATATTATTTTTTAAAAACATTTATATTGACTCCAAAAAAATGAATATAATAAAATCCAAGAAAAGCCATTGATAATAAACAAAGAATTTTAAAAAATTAAATATCAGATAAATACAAATGTTTAGAACACAAAAATAATGTCTTTTGTAATAATGCTGACCAAACTCATAATGTTACTGAAAATGAATTGGTGCTTTTTTGTCCATTTACATCAGAAAACAAAGTAAAATGTCCTAAACAGGCAATATGAGTCAATTTTTATATCATTTTTATTAAAAAAGCAAAATGATTTAGGTATAATCCTGTCATCGAGGTCAAAATATTTTTAAAAATGGAAAATCTGTACTTTTACAGTGTTTTTAAAAATAAGACATATTTTGTGTAGGATGGGTATGACATGACTCTCCCTGGAGCAAATATTTGACTCAATTTCTCCTTAATATCTATCTAGTTGCATTGAGTTTTATAAGTTCCTTATAAATTTTGTATATTAAACCCTTATCAGGTGTATTGGCAAATATGGTCTCCCATTCAGTTGGCTGTCTTTTCATTTGTTGATAGTTTCCTTTGCTGTGCAAAGACTTTTTAGTTTGATATAGTTCTGTGTATTTATTTTTCTTCTGTTTCCCTTGCCCAAAGTGATATAACAGAAAAAATGTTGCTATGAAAAATATCCGAGATTTTACTGCCTATGTTTTCTTCCAGGATTTTTATGGTTTCAATTCTAACATTTAGGGCTTTAATCCATTTTGACTTTATTCTTGTGTATGGTATAAAAAGGTGGTCTAGTATCTGTCCAATTTTCCCAACACCATTTATTGAAAAGACTATCTTTACCCCATTGTATATTAATAAAACTCAACACCAAAAAAAAAAAAAATTAAGAAATGGGCAGCCCTGGCTGGATGGCTTAGTTTGTTGGAGCATCATCCTGTACACCAAAAGGTTGCAGGTTTGATTTCTGATCAGGGCACATACCTGTTTTGCTGATTCTATTCCCAGTTGGGGTGCATGCAGGAGGCAACTGATTATTGATGTTTCTCTCTCACATCGATGATCTCACTCTCTTTCTCTCTCTCCCTTCCTCTTTCTAGAAATTAATAAACATATCTTCGGGTGAGGATTGAAAAAAAGAAAAAAGAAATGGTCAAAGGACCTCAGTAGACACTTCTCCAAAGAGGACATACAGATGGCCAATAGACATATGAAAGGGTGCTCAGCGTCACTAATCATCAGAGAGATGCAAATTAAAACCACAATGAGCTATCACCTCATACCTGTCAGATTGTCTACCATCAATAAATCAACAAACAACAAGTGTTGTTGAGGATGTGGAGAAAAGACACCCTCTTGTACTGTTTGCTGATGGAAATGCAAGACTGATGCAGCCACTGTTGAAAGCAGTATGGAGTTACCTCAAAAAATAAAAAATGGATCTGCCTTATGACCCACTAATTCCACTTCCAGGTATATATCCAAAGAAACTTGAAACACTAGTTTAATAGAATATATGCACCCCTTTGTTCGTTGCAGTGTTATTTAATAACCAAGATTTGGAAGCTGCCCAAGAGCCAGCCCATCAGTAAATGAGTGGATAAAAAATCCTGTGATACATTTACACAGTGGAATTACTACTCAGCTGTAAAAAAGAAGGAAATCTTATTTTGCTACAGCATGGATGGACCTCAAGAGTATTATGCTAAATGAAATAATCTAGTCAGAGAAAAACAGAAACCATGTGACTTCAGTTATATGTGGACTCTAATGAACAAAATAAACTCACAAAGTGGAGATAGACTCATGAATATAGAGAACAAACTGACAGCAGTCAGAGTGGAAGGGGTTGGGGGCTGGGTGAGACCGGTGAAGGGATTAAGCAAAGAAAAAAAAAAAGACTCATGGACACAGACAACAGTATGGTGATTGCCAGAAGGAAGTGGGAGTAGGGGGAAGGTAGGAGAAGGTAAAGAGGGATAAATGGTGATCAAAAAGACTTGACTTGGATGGTAAACATATAATACAATATACAGATGATGTATTGTAGAATTTTATACCTGAAACCAGTAGTTTTGTTAACCAATTTCACCCCAATAAATAAATAAATCTATCCATTTGTGTGATTCACCTTGGATTTTTTTCCCCCTTGAAGTTCAGAAATGCTCTCAACCCAAAGGTAAAACTTTTTCTATTTTGAAACATATTATTTACTGTTCTTGGTAGTCCTATTCATATTCCTTCCTCTTGAAATCAATAAGATACTAATGATTTTGCCATAAAAAATACAGATCTACATTTGATCTTTCCCAAACACACTATTTGAGAGATATAAAATATTCATTTCAAAAAATGTTGTTAAAATAATGTGTCATATTATTTGCTCCTGTATTGAGCTTTATATTTCAATCATATTTATTGGAGAAATTATAAAGCTTATGATAAAACCTCAAAACATCAAGCTTAGCTGAAAGTCATTTATATTGTTTGATTACTGCTGAATTTCAAGTTTATATGGTCTGCTTTTACTAATAATAGTATCCTGACAGCCAATAGTTTATTTTATTACTCAGTTGCCATTCATTCCAATCTTTCTAAGACACTGTTCTCATTGAAAGTTATTAAAATATTTCAATATTGAGAGGAAATCTACCAAAGATGCAGATTTTAAAAAATAGACTTCTTGAATATAATCTAAAACTCACTGTGTAAATATAATGTGTTGTTTGTAAAAGCAAATACATTATTTTAAAGCAGGACAATATTCTTGACTGCCTTTATAGACAGCAACAAAAAAGAATTACATGTCATTCTTTTTTGCTGAAGATCAAAAATTACATGTATTTGTACATAATGCATTTTGAACATTGGCATAAAGCATACAGAAACATAATCTTTTCTATCAAGTGTTTAAAATTTCAACAAAACTTTCAGTATTTTAATTCACTGTCTACAAAATGACCAAATGCTAAGTCCTGAGGACATAGACACCAAATTGCATACACTTTTCCTAAAGGTGTTACAAAAAATATGGTGAATCAGACATATTTAGATGTACTGCCCTATGAGAAAAGTTTTAGAATAGAGGTACAGAAAAGGAAGCGGCATCCAAACTGTTTTGAGCATGAGTCAAAAGGATACAAAAATTTAGTTTTATTTTAAATCTTGTAGAACTTTTATTTAGTCATTTTTAAAATTAAATAAAATCATCCTGGCTGCTTTGGCTCAGAGGATAGAGCATTGGCCTGCAGACCAAAGAGTGGAGGGTTCGATTCGGGTCAAGGACACCTACCTTGGTTGCAGTTCGTCCCCACCCTGGTCAGGGTCGTGCGGAAGGCAACCAATCAATGTGTCTCTTTCACATCGATGCTTCTCTCTCTCTCTCTCCCTCCCACTCTGAAGATAAATGGAAAAGTATCCTTGGGTGAGGATTTGAAAATAAACAAATAAATATTAAACGAAATCATGTTCTTACGTTGAGTTTCTAATTTAACATTTTAATGTGGACATAATCAACAGTAGATACAATTAAACATCTTATAATTTTTGTGTGTATGTGTCTATAGCTTTATAAAAATAGAATTCTATCATAATACTTTTCTACTATTGTCTTTTCCCCCCATTTTTACTCATTTTACTTGAGTTTTCTGGAAATTCCTTTCATAGAGTAAGACTTGCCAACACCATTCCCACCATGTAATTCCATTTCAACACCCTATTTTTAACTTTCTATAGATTCCCATGCTCAAATGATCCTATAAATTAAATTCAGATATGTGTTGTTTGTTCATTGCCTAATTCAAAGAGATTGATTTTTCTACTAGTGTTATAAGAAGAATAATTTAAAATTTTGAAGAAAAAATAACTGTGCTTTACTTGTGTTTTCAGGCCAAGTTTACAATGAAGTAAAACTGATAAAATTGAGGACTCATAGACTCTCTGATGCCAGAGTCACAAGACTGAAAAGCCTGGATTACTGAACGACCATCCGAAGGACAATTTCTCATTAACCAGGAAGGGATTTATTTTATTGTTACATGATTATAGGATAAATACATACTATGTTAAGCAACTGAAAAAAATGCAGTTTATTCATTACAGAAACTAAAAATTACCTAATAAAGTTGGAAAGTACACAAAGAGTATGTGGAGGAAGCAATTTCAAGGAAACTTGGCCAACACTTACTGAAAACTGAAAGACATCTAAAATACAGAAGAAAAGGGAAACACAAAGAAGTGAGCCACTCTGTATGTAATTAGCCCTCAAGATATTTGGTGACTCATAAGCTCCATATGTGTGAGGCAAGACTCCCAGAAACAAAGCAGAGAACAGATGTTAAGAAGCTAAAAATGCTAAAGATGTGTTGGCAATCTCATGAGACATAGATATAAAAACTGGAGTTAGGGCCACAAAGGTAAAGGGATCATAAAAAGCACTCTAAACTTTCATTTGAGACTATTGAAAACTTTCACTTAGGGAAAAGAGTCAAATATAAGTAAATTGCTCTCAAGACAATCTATTTTTATTTCATTTACATACTAGAATAAAACTTTAACTATTTTGGAGGAAGATAATATAATCCCAGAGACCCCTAATATTTTTAAAAACAATATCTGGCATCTAAAAAATTATAAGATACAATAAAAACAAATCCTAATGACTAAATTCAAGAGTTAAAAGGGACAAAGGAAACATATCCATACAGAATACAGATTCTGAAATTAACAAACAAGGACATTAAATAGCGATAATATTTAAATAAAAGATATGAAAATACAGAACACTTCACAAGAAATAAAAAATCTACTAAAAGCAATTAAAATAATATTTTTTCATTGAAATATTTATAACATCTGAAACTAATAATTCAATAAATGCATTTGAAAGGAAGTTGTAAAGACAGAATTAAGAATTAGTGACTTTGGCCTGGTGGGTGTGGCTCAGTGGTTGAGCATGGACCCATGCACCAAGAGGTCGCTGGTTCAATTCCCAGTCAGGGCATATGCCCAGATTGTGGGCTCGATCCCCAGTAGGAGGCATGCAGGAGGCAGCCAATCAATGTTCCCTCTCATTGATGTTTCTATCTCTTCCTCCTTCTCCCTTCTCCTCTCTCTAAAATCAATAAAGAAAAAATTAAAAGAAAAAGAATTAATAACTTTGAATATATGTTAGTATAGAATAACTACATTAAAACAAGGAGGTTTTGATGTGGTTATTTATACCATATTCTACACCTTCATCTGTATTGTGCTTACATGGGTATGTTTACACTGAAAACTGTCATCCGATTTGTACTTAGAATTGGTGTACTTTATACTTCAATAAAAAAAGATGTCATCCTTCAATTAAAATGTATAATAAATAAAGTTATAGTAATTTACTTGTCTGCCTGTAGAAATTGTAGAATACAATTTTAATTGATTATTGAATCTTTTTTATACATAAAAAATTATAGATTGGCAATTATTTTCTCTAAGTACTTGAATGAAATAATTTTTACTGTTTATGCCTTCCATCATTTCTCTTGAGAAGTGTGCTGTAAACCAAGTTGTTGCTCCTCTGATTTCTAACTAAATTTATCTGAATACCTTTAAAAAGTAGTAAGAACAACTTAAACTCTTCTCTTAAAATAAATCAATAATATCTTGTCATCCTGTATGATATGTTCAATGCAGACAATTTATAAATTCCTATGGGGATTCATTTCATATGCTGCTGTCAAATGTGGCCAACTCTAGGTAGAATACAACAGATAATTAATAGCTATAATAATATTTAGCTCTTAAAGAGAATATCTCATCACAAAGCATCATGCAAACATTAAATAATTAAACTTTACAACTTTCTAGTGCTTTACATAAGTAAATATTCATGATAATGTCTGTTTTAAAAACAGATATATCATTATACTGGTGAGTGACTCAGAGAGAGAAAGAGCTACCTTGTGTATGTAAGTAAATGGGTATGTATTTCTTGAGAAATAAATATTTTTAAAATAAATATATTCAAAGACAACTTAAAACTCTGACTCTTTATCTGCACAGTTTAGAGCAGGTTTTCTCAAAATTCTATCTGAGCAGGACATCTATATCATAATTACTAGGTGTATTTGATAAAAATATAGATTTCTTGGACAAATTAAAATACACCTACAAAATCAGAATCCTTAGAAGTTGCAAAGATATGTATTTATAACATTACCTTGTAATTCTTATTCAAAGTAAAATTTAAAATGACTACTTTAGAGTTTATATATACATAATATTTATTAAAATCCAATTAAGATGCTTTAAGAGGAATTATCTTAAGTGTATATGTTATGACATACACACATTAATTAAACTGAATAATGGAAAATTAATAATTTCTTATAAGCAGTTGAGAAATATATTGAATAGGGTGGCATATGTTTCCACCAGTTATATGTAGTGCTGTTTAAACTCTCCTTTCCTGTCTATTTTTATAGCTAATAAGAGAATGATGTTTTTCCAAAGACATCTTGTTTTGATCTTATTTCTTTCTTTTACCCAAGAATCTTGACATTTATAAATAAGTTGTCTGAAAAACCCTACAAATTATTTTGCCTGAACTTAGCTATAATGACTTTATAACTCTTCCAAACATTTTAAATAAGTGGATTTATTTTGACATAGACTTCTGTGAGCACCTGCAAAATCATAGCCTTAATTGGGATACAGCTGTTGCTGATTGCTGTGAAGAGAGGGTGTCTGTGTTGACTGATTGGCCATTTTTATTTAATAGTACATTGAGCTTTCTCTCTTTTTTTTTCAACTTGTAGTTTTCTTAGAAAATGGTTTAAATGATTAAAGACCTAAAATGGAGTGTCACTTCACCAACAATCAACAGTAGTAGATGAACTGCTTTCAGTGAATAAACATTGCCAGACACCTGTGCATGACTTCCTCCTTTTTGGAGCAAGAATATTGATCTGAAGAACCAAATTGCTCAATGGTTCAGCAGTCACAGAAGTAAATGTTTTAAACTGATGAGACATACAAAGTAGTAAAAATGTCAAGGCAGCAGGAACAATTAAGTTTCCTCTAAATTGTACAAGAATAAATGGGAATGGTTCTAATAATTATTAAATATGTGTTCTGATTCCTTTTCCAGTCAGGTCAGTGGAATATTTGCAGTTTCCTGTGATTTCCATTTATTCATTGACCTTTTAAAACAAGCATCTTAAAATTCTTATGTGATTTCTCTCTCATTGATGTTTCTATCTCTCTCCCTCTCCCTTCTTCTCTCTCTAAAAAACAATAAAAACAAAAAATTATATATAAAAAAAAAAATAAAGCCAGGCCAGTGTGGCTCGGTTGGTTGAGCATCGTCCCATGCACCAAGAGGTCACCAGTTCAATTCCTGGTCAGGGCACATGCCTGTGATGCAGGCAGGCTTGATCCCCAGTAGGGGGCACACAGGAGGCAGCGGATTGATGTTTCTCTCTCACATCGGTGTTTCTATCTCTCTCTCCCTCTCCCTTTCTGTCTCTAAAAATTAATAAAAACATTTTTAAAAATTCTTGTGATATATGGATTTCTACCCCAATATAAAATTTAATGTATAATGTTTAGCATTTTTACCACTTTTTTCTTAAATAATTTTTTGATAGTTCTAATGATCTGCCCCTCAATCAAGAGACAAGAATTTAAATTAATCTTCCTGAGCACCCATAAATATATGAAAATGTCTGTTATCAACACCCTAGTCCATAAAAAACCAAAAGTATGAGGCCTAAATATCTTAAATCATTTTATCAAACAATTTCAAGTCCTTTCATTATCAAGTTTATGCTTCTAGGCATTTAACAGTGTAATTTCCTCTTAGAGTATATTGCTAAAAATTAATATAATCCTCCACAAAGTACTGTTTTGAAATCTATATTTTATATGATATAAAGATTGAACACTTTTAGAATTTTTGAGTAGACTAAAAATGTACTGCTTTTAAACTAAATTCTCAAAACCTCACTTTGTTGTATACAAACAGGCATTTAATTCTAATCTACTCTTTTTACTTGATAAATTTCAACTTCTATGATAATGAAAATGTTTCATTCTATTTAAATCTTATCATTTAGCATGTTAGTTTTCTCCTTAAAAACCAGCTGAGGCAGGTTTCCTTGGGGAGCAGGGATCTAACTGAAAGGCAGATAATTAAGGGACATGGCATATTTTGATGTATTAAGGAAGAAGTAAATCAAATTTCTCAGTGGCAGGCCTAAAAAAAGTAAAAAAGGTAGTGGAAACATGTCTTCAAGATAATTTTGTAAAGTTTATCTATTCCTCAATATGATTAAGAAGAAAAGGAATCTATTCCTCTGAGAGAGCATAAATGAAATGGACACACATGCACACACACACATGCACAAACACACACAAGAAGAAACCATACAAAAATAAAGCAAATGATTTCCAGTTCCTTTCTGAGATACACATGCATCTTGGTCCTTGAAATGTCTCTAGTCCCCCAAATTTATAGATAAGTCTACTCTTCTCCTCACCTCCTCTTCTAACTGCCTTCTTATGATTCTCTGTTTTTAAGTCCCATATTTTGTTCAATACTGCTAATATTGTAGTTTAGCTCTATCGTTTTTCCTGACATTGGAAACAGTACTGCAATTTCAAAAACACGTTTGGATATATGATTCTATACCAAGAGGAGAACTCTAGAATTGAAGACAAAATTGATTGGATATTGTCATTTAGAGATGTTATACAAAGCCATATGGCTAGATAAGAGCTTCTAGGGGTGAGGTGCAGAATAAGAAAAAATCCCAAAATAGAGCTATCTAAGATTCAGATGTCTGAGAGGGGAAACTGGGCTAATATTGGAGATCAAGAGGGAGACAATAGAAGATTGCTACATCATAAAACTTTTTAAAAAATGTATTGTTTAAAGAATCGGTAGTGCCCGGCCAGTGTGGCTCAGTGGTTGAGCATTGACCCATGCACCAAGAGGTCGCCGGTTTGATTCCTGGTCAGGGCACATGCCCAGGTTGTGGGCCTGATCCCCAGTTGGGGGCATGCAGGAGGCGGCCAATCAATGTTCTCTCTCATTGATGTTTCTCTCTCTCTCTCCCTTTCCTTTCTCTCTCTCTCAAATCAATAAAGGAAAAAAAAAAAAAAGAATCAGTAGTTATTGATGAACTAATAAAATTCCCAGAGATTAAATAAAATTTGTTTATAAAGCAATACAAATTATTTATTATACAAATAAATACAATTTTATTAACACCAAATTACAATATGTTGGGAATTACCTATACTCTTAGTCTTAGGAAATAGAAAAATATTGATTACTTTCCTCCCCATTTCTTTCCATATTGTTAAGGTAAAAGGAAAGAAGAAATGACATGTGTGAACAAGAAGTAGCAATGACTCTTAGATATAATGATAAGACATTTGCATGTCAAAGGGTAGGAAATAAATGTAACAAAATTTCAGAAGTCTCTAGACTCAGTGAAATTTCTAGGAGTCCAGTAGTGTAGCACATTTAGAGATCCCTAGTATGGTGAAAGATAAGTTGTTACATCTGGCCCCTCCTATAACCAAAAATGAGGCACAACAGTGAGTGGACCTATTTGAATTTTGGAGGCAACATATTTTTCATATGAGTATGCTATTCCATCCTATTTACCAAGTAACCAAAAGAGCAATTTGTTTCAAGTGGGGCTCAAAAGAAGAACAAGTTCTGCAACAGAGCTAGGCTGCCATGCATAATGTTTGCCATAGATCATATAATCTGGCAGGTCTAGTGGTGCTTTAAGTGTCAGTGGCAGAATGAGAGAATGTTTGTCCCTTTTGGTAGTTCCCTATAGGCCCCAGGCTCTTAGGGTTTTGGAACAACGCCTTACTCTCCTTTGAGGATGACTATTCTTTTTTTTAGAAACAACTTTTGACTAGCTACCGAACCTTAGTAGAGATGGGATGTTTAGCCATAGGCCACCAAGAAATTATGTCACCTGAGTTGGCCATTTTTATGACCATCAAGTCATAAAGTTGGGTATGAACAAAAGTACTTTATTATCAAGTAATAATAGGTTTCAGCCCTGGCCGGTTTGGCTCAGTGTTTAGAGTGTCGGCCTGCGGTCCAGAGAGACCCAGGTTTGGTTCCCGCTAAGGGCATGTACCTTGGTTGCAGTTTGTCCCCGGCCCTGGTTGGTCGTGCGGGAGGCAGCCACTCTATGTGTCTCTCTCACGTCGATGTTTCTCTCTCTCTGTCTCTTCCTCTCTCTCCCTCCCACTCTATCTGAACAAAAAATGGAAAAATGTCTTCGGGTGAGGATAAAAAAAATAAATAAATAAAAATAATAATAATAAATAGGTTTCAGAGGTCTGAAGGCACAAGTAAGTTATATGAGGAACTGGCCCAAATGCCCATGAACTCTGCTTTTGCTACACTACCTTTTCTTCCCCAGTAACATTGATGGCGTCATGGAGGGTTCCCTATGAACAGATGACTAATGTAGAGAAGACGTGGCCTCATTTATAGATGGCTCTGCATGATATGCTGGAACCGCCCACAAGCAGATAGTTGTAACACTGCAGCTTTTTTTCCGGGATATCCCTGAAGGAAAGAAGTAAAGGAAAATTCTCCCAGTGGAGAGAACTTTGAGTATTGTGCTTGGTTGTTTATTTTGATTGAAAGGAAATATGGTCAGAGGTACAAGTCTATATCAATATGGCCAATAGTTGACCTGAATGGTTAGAGTATTGGAAGGAACATGATTGGAAAGTTGGTGATAAGGAAGTCTGGCGAAGGGATATGTAGATAGACCTCTCTAAATAGACAATGAACATAAAGATATTTGTGCCCCATGTGAATGCTCATCAAGGGAAGATTTTAATAATCAAATAAATATGATGATCCATTCTGTGGATTCCAGAAAGTATTTTCCCTCAGCTAGCCCTGTCATCACCAATGATCTCATAAACAAAGTGACCACAGTGGCAAAGTTAGAGGTTGTGCATGGTGAAATGCCCCTTTGAAAACTCATTTACAATGCCAGCTATGTCTCAATCCCTTGCATGGCTGGGACAGTGTGCCCAAGGAGGCTGTGTATACTGTAAACCAACATCTAATATACGGTGATGGTCCCCGCATAAGCAGGATTCACAAGTGCAGGAATGAATGAGTGGAACAACACTACTACTACCTCTAGAAATCCAAGAGAAAAATATATGTTTCCTGTCCATCACAACCTTAAGTCATGCTGGTATAGAGGTCTTAGTTCCAAGGGGAGAAATGCTTCCACTAGGAGCCACAGCAAAGTTTCTACTGAATCAATGTGATGACTGCCACTGTGCCATTTGGGACTCCTTATGCCTCTGAATCAAAAGACAAAGAAGGGAGTTAAAATACACTGATTGAGGTGGCTGACCCTGCTTACCAAGGGGAACTCACACTGCTACTACACAGTGCAGGTAATAAGAGTACATCTGGAACAGAGGAAGTCCCTTAGGGCATCTCTTAGTAATACCTCGTCTTGTAATTAAAGTCAATGAAAAATTACAACTCAGAAAGGAGTTCTAATGGTTGAAACCCTTTATAAGTGAAAGTTCAGGTCACCCTCCTGGGCCATAACCAGCTGAGGTGCTTGCCCATGGCAAAGGAAGTATGGAATGGATAATGGAAGGAGGTAGTTATAAATACCAACTATGACCATGTGACCAGTTGCAGAAACAAAGGCTGTAATTGTCATGAGCATTTCTTTATGATTGTTGTGAATGTTAGTGTGCGTATATATACATATAATATTTTTGTTTCTTCCTTGTCCCTTTATAATCTCACATAAGATGTATTAATAATAGTTTAGTTTACATGTATTTAAGTTCTGTTATACTGAGAAGAGTGAAGCTCGGCCCTGGCTGGTTTGGCTCAGCAGTTGGAGCATCGCCCGTGGACCAAAGAGTCACAGGTTCAATTCTGGCCAAGGGCATGTACCTGGGTTGCAGTTCGTCCCTGTCCTTGGTTGGAGTCATGCAGTAGGCAGCCAATCGATATTGTCTCTCTCACATTGATGTTTCTCTCTCTCTCTTTTTCTCTCTCTCCCTCCCTTTCTCCTACTTTATCTGAATACAAATGGAAAAATATCCTCAGGTGAGGATTAAAAAAAAAAAAGAAGACTGAAGCCTGGCTGATGTGGCTCAGTGGATTGAGCATCATCCGATGGACTGAGAGGTCCTGGTTCGATTCCCGGTCAGGGCACATGCCTGGGTTATGGGCTGGATCCCCAGTAGGGGGCGTGCAGGAGGCAGCTGATTGATATTTCTCTCTCACATCGATGTTTCTATCTCTTTCTAAAAAAATCAATTAAAAAAAAGAAGAGTGGAAGTTACCCAAGGACTTTGAAGTTTTTCTGGGGAAAATTTTAGCATGTTTTTGGTTATATATGGAACAGGTGTATCATGTTCAGTGGAAGTATGACTTTGCATGACTTTATTTGTAGATTAGGTTTGAATTGAGGAGATATGCATGGGTGCCAAATTGACATGGGTGTACTGTGATGATCATCAATCTTATTTGTCAACTTGGCTAGGCTGTAGTCCCCAGTTATTCAATCAAACACTAATCTAGGTGTTCCTGTGAAAGTATTTTGTAGGTGTGAGCCACATCTTCAATTAATTGACTTTATGTAAAGAAGATTAATCTAGGTGGATCTGATCTAATCAGTTTAAAGTTCTTAAGAACAGAACTGAGGTTTCCCTAAGGAAAAAGAAAAAAGAAATTTCACCAATGCACTGCAGCCTCAACTTCTACTGAGAAGTTCAAACCAATACATTTCAGACTTGCTTATCCAGCCCTTTTACATTAAAAAATTCCTGTAACTAATAGCTGTCTGTCTCTGTCTCGCTCGATCTACACACACACACACACACATATATTTCCTACTTGTTCTGTTGGAGTCCTCACTGATACAGCGATACAGTCACTCAGAAAATTTCATAACCCAGTGTTTGAAGTTTCTTTTGTTGTGTGTCAGGGTATAGAAATAAAATTGTATCAAAATATGTTTACCACAATTAAAAAGAATATATTTGTATTGAGTCCTTTTTGGCCTATTTTGTAGTGTTACTGTTGTTACTGAAGAATTCACCCAGAATTCTCTAATATCCCACATTTTCATGTCCAAGAACTAAAATATCAGATAATTGAACATCTGCCTTGCTTACAAGTTAGAATGTTAGAAATAGTGGAGCTGAGACTTTTCCTGTTTCCAATTTTTAAATTTTTACATAGTTTTAATATTTAACATATTTATAGATGCTGACATGATTACACATTGCTCTAAGCAGTATTAGTGGATTAAAATATGGGAAATAACTAAATATTTTATTTTTCTTCCATGCTTTGAAGTACATCTTATGCTAAATATATCTGTATTCATTTAAGATATAATGCTTTAGTGTTTCACAGATATAATGTTTTAATATAAGGGTGGGCAAAAGTAGGTTTACTGTGTCATTGTGACATTCTTTTAAGTTAATAAAGCTGTTGTAATAATCATAACCCGCATGTCTTTTTCCATAGGAACAACTGTAAACATACTTTTGCTCACCCTGTATAATTTAATATAAGATACAAAGTATGTACAAGGACAAATTAGTATCACTAGACAATTGTCAAGGAAAAACATCTCTGAATTCCATTTAAGGTTCTCTATGCTTAAATCCTGTGACAGTGTTTCTGGAGCATTCACATGGAATGTGAATCTCTGTGATCACTGGAGAGAGAGAAGGAAGGGAATACTGTTCAATATTTTGCAACTTGCATAAATCTTTGTAGAAATTTATTGATTTGAGTTGTGCTAGAGATATAGTATTTCCTGGTCGCATAATACCAGTAAACATAAAAGGTAAAACGAGTTATCTATCAAGCATCCTTTATTTTTATCCGTTTTCCAGTAAAAGGGGGTGGGTGAGGGGTAAGGTCGAGTTCTAACAGTGGAAGTACTCTGTATATTATTACTTCTTCTACTACTTGCCCTGGTGAAGTGACACTATAGCTTATTTGAAATAACATAGATTTTGATTTTGTGTGTAAGAAGATAAGGTTATCTATTTGAACACTTTTTGAATATATATATCCTGAGCAATATTTGCTCCAGAGAAGGAATGGAATAGTACTACCTTTCAGAAATAGTTCATTTATGGTGAGTTTTGGTACATACTTAGTAAACAGTAGTTGTTTTTTAAATTGGTTGCTATTTTCTTTTGTTTTTGAGATGGAAAACATTTCTTTAAATGTCTCATCAGTAGAAATAAAACTGACAGGTCACTAAAAAATAGGTAAAACCAAAGGAGCAATTGTAGTCATGTAATAGATGCTCCATAATCCATACATATAAAAGATTATGATTGTTAAGCAAGCAAAAGATTGCTGGGAATTGGAGGAACAGGCAAGGGTCTACTACTAACTCACAGTTTGATTTGGGTTAGCCACTTACTCAGATGGACAAGTGTTCCCTTGGGCTCTAAAACTCTTCTTATAGGCTGAAGTTCGTAACAGTTTAATAATATTGATTAATTCAAAACTGTTATGCACATACTTTATGTCAGGCATTATGCTAGGGTCTAGAATCCAGCCACTGAGAAAAGTGTAGGGAACAAAGCAAATAAAATTCCTTTCTTAAGGAATTTAAATTTTAAGGGGAGGAGGGAGAAATACAGGAAATTAAATAATTAAATAATGAATGATTAAGTAATAGAATAGAGTACCTCTGATGATGATAGATGATATGAGGTAAAACAGACCAGGGAAAGGGTTGGGAGGGGTCAGGATTTATACTGATAAATATGGAGACTAGAATATTCTCACAGAAGTGGCAATTGAGCAAAGACCTAGAAGAGGTGAAATATCAAGCCAATAATAATACTCATAATAGTGATAATAACTTTAGCTGTATTTTAGCAATTTATCAAGTCATTTCTATGTATGTACCTCGTGTTGTATGCAAATTACATGCAGTCCCTTAATCTCTGTAGCAATCTCATTTTTACAGATTAGGGAATTAAAGCTTAGAAAGTTAATTAATTAGCCCTAAGTCACAGGGCTAGTCTGTTGTGAAGATGGAAATTAAACCTTAAATTAATGAACCAGAGCCTATGCTCCTAACAATTGCAATGCATTTATATAAGTGAATAAGAATCAAACATCAAAAACTGACTCAACCTCTCCATACATGGGTATCTATGTTGAAAACTCAGGAGAAAAAAATTCAATCTTCATATATTTCTAGTGGATTTAGCATTCTCTATATGAGAAATTTGCTCAGCTCTGCTTGCAATTCCTTTGGCTTTATCTTCTTTATAAGGCACAATACTACCTCATAAAAACAAATAAAGAAACAACAAACAAACAACTTCTGAAAAGCTCTGAATATTTGTCTTCCTTCCAGTTCTCATTATCATGTTTTTTGTTTCTTCATCTGTGGCTGTCGGAAGAGCCAAGGGTATAATGACACTATTTATCTTTTCCTAAAAATCGATCTACACATTCTGAATGGCTTAATTTGAACGTTGTAGTATTTATATTTTTTTCTTTTCTGGAGAGTGAGGACCCAATTAATTATTGGTTGAGGAATTTTAATTTAACTCAGAAATGTTAAAATGTTGATATCTAACCCCAAACTTATTTCAAAGGTAATCATTTAAAAATGAAAAATTTCCATCAATATGTTAGGAATATGACCAAATATCTGTTAATGAATGGGGACAAAATGTGTTCCAGTCTGAGGCAGATTATAAAATGATATCATGAATTAAAGTTGATTGTGACTTTCATATAATAATAATAACAATTGCAAACCAGGACATAATTATACTTGATGAAAATTAGATGATCCCTTACAAATAAATTATATTTAAACATTTATATTAAAATATTTGTGATATTGTCACTGGAAATATTTCCTTATAAATCTTGTAGTTATTGTATCATTGGGTTTGAAATTATACTGAAGTCTGGCATTACTAATTTTTTTGGTGGTGAAAATAATACTACTTCCAAGTAAGGAAAATACATTCTTAATGAGTTTAAAATGTGATAGTTTGGCATCTCAGTTTTGCAGCAGGCTAAACCTGGGTAGCAAGGTGGGCGGCCCAGAAGCCCCACCTGAGGCCTGGGCACCTGTTACACCTAGGCCCGGACTCAGAGACCCATCCAGGGAGCCCCAAACCTGTTCTCTTTATCCAAGGCCCTCTGGCTCTGTGTGGACAGGAACCACTGCCACCTGCCAGGCCATCTTCCTGATTGCCGCTGTTCCCGTCACTGAACTTCTGGTGCACAGACTGGAAAGTTTCTTACAAGAAGCACCGATAAGAACTGTAGGATGCCTTTCATTTTGTGTCAGATAGCAAATATGGAAACTCTTAGAATAAAACATCCTAGAATATGCCATAACGAGGATACAAGATAGAGACTATTCCACTGTCTGTGTTTTTGTTGTTGATTTTTTTTTAAAATATCCTCACTGAAATGCTGTTATCAGTATGCAATTAATTTAGGTGTGATAAAAGATGATGAATGACATGTGGGCAATATCAGTACATTCATCCGGGACGGTTTTGCACATGCCAGGCTTGAATGGTGGCCCCCAAATTAGGTCTATGTCAAATCTCTGGAACCTGCAAACATTGCCTTATTTGAAAAAAAAAAAAAGGGTGAGTGGGTGGATATTCTTAGGTGAAAATAAATTAAGCATATTGGGATAATGGGTCATTCTGGATTATTTAGATCAGCCCTGAATCCAGTGACAATTGTCCTGGAAAACACAAAGAGGAGACGCAGAAGAAGAAGTGGTAATGTGAAGAGTTGAATGATATGGCCAAGGGAGCCAAGGAATGCCAACGCCCCTAGAAGCAGGAAGAGGCGAGGAAGGATTCCACCCAACATTGGCTGATCTCCAGAACTGTGAGAGAATACATTTTCATAGTTTTAAGCTGCCAAGTTTGTGGTAATTTATTACTGCAGTCACAGGAAGCTAATATAAGTTCTCAAAGATCAGGTAGACAATGTCTTGCATCCTGTGATATAAATAATACTCTTTCCTTAGCCTCTGGTATTGGCAAAATGGGCTGAAGATGTGGGCATGTGATAGGGAACTAAAAATATAGACTAGTTATCGTCAATAATTATCTAACTGCTGCTACTAGGATGTCCAATCTGCTGGTAGCAGAGAGCATGTTGAGCCTTTTATACTCGAAGGGGTGCGGTCATTCAGGGATGAAGTCATGTTCTCATACCAGACAAGCAGTCAAGGCCAGTCAAATTTGTGATCAAGGTTGAGAAAAACTGGGAGGATGGTGGAGGCATAAGGTGACAAATGTCAACTATGGCTTTCAGAGCAGCTGCAGGACATGAGCTACAGCTGCCACATCTGTCGTAAGTTTTTTGTTGTTCTTTTTTGTTTTGTTTTTGTAAATTGAGGTTAACACTTTTAAGGTAATTAGTTGTAGTTTTACCTCCCTTTGGGGTTTGAAGTGGGCAGTTATTTCCATTAATATAGAAGAACTCTATTGTAATATGAGAGCTAAATATAATGAAAGAGCAAATATGAACTTGTGTGATGCAAGAAGTGAGCTACATCAGAAACTTCCTTCCTCCTAGGGCAAATAAGTAAATGTGTTGTATTTGGGACATGGGGTTTTCACTGCAGGAGAAGGGCGATGTAAATGTGAAATGTGGGAAGAAGAGAGAGAAATTATGTGGTGTGGGATTCGATGTGGTATCAGCATGAACTTGCAATTGAAAAATACTTTCTGAATTATGCTATGGATGCCAATTACTAAGAGTAGCATATCTAGCTTCAAGGATTTGCAGCCAAATATTATTCCTTACTTAAGTGAACCAAGGCTCCTCAAGGAATGGTGGGTCCCAGGTTCCAGGCAGGGAAAATTTGAGGGAGCCTGGAACATCTGTTACCAGAAAGTAAGAAAATGTTCAAAGAAGAATATAAGTATGTCACACACAAAAATGACACTTCTATTGCCCAAATTTGTAATGATCATTAAGATGATATTCTTTACCCAAATGTCCCTAAATATCGTTGATAATGAATTAACACAATGAGCCAGTAAGCAAATAGGAGTTCATGAATTCATAAAAACATGCGTAAATAGATAAAGGAAGAAAATAAAGACAGAAAAAAAGAAAAAGAGAGGAAGGAAGAAAGAAGAAGAGAGGGAAGGAGGAAGGGAGAAAGGAAGAAAATAGAATAAACTAAATAAATGTAGAAATGATGGTGGAATTAATCAGTAATTGCCAACTGACATAGAAATAATTAATTCAGATAATACTCATCTCAGCAATAGTCATAAACTGATGCAATAATTAGTGAATGAAATTTGTTTAGGAACAGTATATCTCCATATTTATAGCATTTATTGATAAAAAGAAAAAAATTACTTTTTCAAGGTAGTCTTGTCTAGATTCTTAATGTAAGCTTGTTAATAAACATACATTTATTGAAGTGTCCAATTCTGTTTTGAATCACCCAGTAGAGACTGCTGTTATTATCATAACCATACTTTGGACACAAGGACAATTTTCTTGACAATGACAATGATGCTAATGTTTTTATAGCCAAGTTCCTCACTTTTCTGTTAAAACTCTTAAGTTAATAAATCCACAGAGACAAAAAGTACAAGGCCTTTACCATTTTATAAGGATATTCTAGGTATTTCTCAGTACCTGGTGATTTAATGTTATCAATACATCAACCTAAGGGAGTCATGAAAATGTGAACTTGAGATAAGAGAATTGTCTACTTAGAGCTTGAATTTAATTTTTGATTGTGAAAGAATGGTGTTCCTACCTTCTAGGTGTATATACTATCTACAGAAATTATAACATGGAAATACATATTTTTAAATATCACATAAAAAAGAACCACTTACGGGCAGGCTCTTCACCCAAATGAATAGCAGGTGTGATCTTTGCATCATTTTTATTCTGCTCAACTCAAGGATGCTGATGGAAGTATCTTGTCAGAGTAAGTAAGCTTTCCTCCAGGCATCATTAAACACATAGAATGAGGCAGAGTCATTGGTAGGGATCACACAGAACCTGTTACTTCTCTGTGATGCTATTTCTCATTTAGAGAAAGCACCTCTATTATAAAGAGACAGGACTATAATAGCATTACCTGGCTGAAATGGAGATCCAAGATAGATCACTTTACTTTAATTCCTCTTTTACAAAATAGTCTCATAACATCTATAGTGCCATACTTGACATTTTTTTTTTTTACTATGCCATGACTGCTCCACTGAGTAAATTTGACTATAAGTATTAAAAGATCCATCATTTAAAACACAATTCTATCATAGTTAAAACAAAATACAAGACAGATTTTGATGTCGAAGTGGTTTTGTGCTTCAGTAATTCCACTCTCCAGGTGTAAATTAGTGTGCCCTTTAAAATGGAAAGATTTCTTCTTCTAAAATAAATACGTAAAATATCTGTTATCATTACTCCTCCTAACTAGACCTTTATTTTATGAATGCATGTGCTACTGAATATAATTTCTCTATGGTTATATGATAGGGATTGCATGAGTGTTACTAATGTAAAATTCAGATTAATTTCCAATTAGCACCCACAGACAGAGTGAATCAAGGTTTTGTGAAGCCTTAACCAATTTGGGGGACCCTTTTGAAGAAAAAGAATGCAAAATTACAATATAAACATGTGTTCAGTACATGTAAAAATTAAAAACTTGGATATAGTTGTGTGGCATAAAGAGCAATATGGAGAGAGCATTGGGAAAGATCAGCTTGACACATATGAAAGGAGTTATCAGGGCCTGGGAAGATCTGGGCCAGCTTGGTATTAGGCCATTTATATGGACATTGCAGCAAGATTTGCATTCTCACCATAGCAAATGACATTGGCTTAACCTGAAGCAAATTATTTAACGTTTCTCAGACTCAGATTTCTCATTATTTTTTACTTATTTATTTTTAAATGTTTTTTATTAATTTTTTAGAGAGACAGAAAGGGAGAGAGAGATAGAAACATCAATATGAGAGAGAAACATCAATTGGCTGCCTCCTGCATGCCCCCTTCTGGAGATCCAGCCCAAAACCCCAGCATGTGCCCTGAGCGGGAATCGAACCAGGACCTCTCAGTCCATGGGACGATGCTCAATCCACTGAGCCACACCCACAGGGCAGATTTCTTATTTTTAAAGAAAACAATAACTCATTGGATTATAAGAACAATTAACTGATTGAATGTTAAGTCACTCATTCTTCTGAAAATAATACCGTATAGATTAGAGGTATGGGATGAAGAAAATCACAAGAGAATGTACTCTACAATTAGAAAAAGCTATGCAATCTCCAAAATCATAAATATTTTTTGGTTCCTCAGAGAGCTGAAGTTTCAAGGCAACTAGATACACTGAAATTTAAAAGGTTAAATGAGCCCTTCTTAGAAGAAACTGTTTCACCTTGAGCATAGCATGGGAGAAAGAGGTAGTAGCAATAAAAGTGGGTACGGAAAAGAAAGTAAAAGTTTAATGGACATGGAAAGGCTTAATGTGGCCTACAATAACAGGTTAGAGTCACCTGGAGTCCCAAATACAAAAGGAGTCCTCACTTACTCACCAACTCTGTGAGTTTCCACCTGGTGCTCACAAGGAAGGACGGACGCAGGGCAGACGACCTGAAAGACCTTCGGTGGTCTGTGTAGAGACAACACTCTACCTGCTTTCTGAGTCTTTCAAACCTCTCTTAAGAAGTAGAAACTTTCTGCCCTGAGGCAGTAGCATGAAACTCACTGGAACTATGAAATCAACTAAATATATTCCTCCACTTCCAGGTCACAAAAGTGACAACATGTATCAATAAAAACACTGATCCTGCTGTGTTCACTCCCAGATTAAAAACTACCCAGATACGCTGGCTCTCAATTGCTCCTTTCTGCTATCCGCATCTGCTCGAAAACTCTTATTTCTTTAACCCTCCTTAGAATCACTCAGCACATGCCTCAGTCCTCAAATGAGCACCTCCCAATTCCCTCTTTCTGTGATGCTGATAGTCCTTCAGCTCCACCTCACTGCAACACGTGAGACTTTAAATCTACCTATAGTTTACTCCAGTGAGGATTCTGTAGCTTTGAACAGTGTAAACACTAATGCAATTTTCTAGGAAACAGATTATGGCTTCTGCTCCTGCTTTATACATTAGCACCTTTCCCACGGCCTCGAGGTAAGCAGAGTGTACTTCCTCACCTCTTACTTTGAGGCTTAGCTGTGACTTGCTTCGGCTGATATGATGTTAGTGGATGTGATGTAAGCAAAGATTTGGATGGCGCCTTGGTCTTTTTTGAGCTTCCGGCAATACCATGAGGAAAACATGCCCTGGGTAATTGCTGGCCATTCGAGCTGGACCGAATATTGAGGCAAATGGAGCAGACCCAGAATTTGGAGTGGCACCTAGCCAAACAGCTGAATTTCAGACCTACAGCCCCACACTGGCCTCTCCTGCTGACGTATAAAATTGTAATGAAAAAAAAAATTAAAGATTGTATATGTACTCTAGGGGAGAAAAAATAATTTTCCTTTGACTCTTCTAAATTCTTCTAGTGGGTCTAATAATCAAATAGATAAAAGAGAGATTAATGGGAGAAAATAACTAAATTAAAATGAGGCAGTTAGGGTTTATATGCCAGGGTGACCTAAGAAGAAAGGGAGGTGGGGGTTGTGGATTTCACGGGGGAGGTAGGCAATTCACCAGGCGATGGAAAAGCAAATGTTTGGTAAACAGATGTCCACTGGGCCATCTTTAACAATGGGACACAGAGAGGACTCTGAGCAAATGGGCCTTGCTGGTTCCTCCCTGTCTATCTCAACTAGTTCATATTACAGTGTATTTATCTATGATGATGGCTCCATTCCTGGGGCAAGCCCTCTACCTAAATACTTTTATGCAGTGAGGAAGGAGGTTACTGAGTCTTTTGCTTCTTAAAAATAACCAGTTTAAGCCCTGGCCGGTTTGGCTCAGCGGTTAGTGTTGGCCTGCGGTCCGGAGAGGCTCGGGTTTGGTTCCCGCTAAGGGCACGTACTTCGGTTGCAGTTTGTCCCCAGCCCCTGGTTGGGTCGTGCGGGAGGCAGCCACTCGATGTGTCCCTTTCACGTCGATGTTTCTCTCTCTCTCTCTCTCTCTTCCTCTCCCTCCCTCCCACTCTATCTGAACAAAAAATGGAAAAATGTCCTCGGGTGAGGATAAAAAAAATAAATAACAAATAACCAGTTTAAGACAATATCCCCCAAAAGGCATATTTTGGGGTGTCAAACTCTACTTCCCCTAAATACCTCCAAATTTGGGGGAAGTGTGTTATGCATCAGGATTGTTAGGTAGGAAATTACATGTGGGGGCTGGGGTGGGCCCCCCCCTCCCCCCCCCCCCGGGTGGGCCCCCCCCTCCCCCCCCGTCCTGGCAGGAGTCAGAACAACATTGCCTCCAGACCCCTCTCCGTGGGCGACTGCAGTCAGCAGTTCCTGAAACCAACCACCAGGGGGCAGGTTCGGGAGGAGCCAGTTCTCATCGCAACCCCAGAGGAAAATGACTTGACCTCAATGTGCCCTTACTAGGACAGCAGATTACTTACAATAAAACTTGCACTGAGGTTTTGATGCCCACCCTGTGGGTGTTTCTGTATGCATTATGGGTAAGGACATGCACAGAAGAAATATAGTTATGTAACTCTTTCCTGTCAATCACCCCTGGATGCAGATGAAAGTCTCCACCCAGAAAATCCCTCATTTAACCAAATAGAGTGAGTTTGGGGTCATTGTCTTTCTTGACTGGCCTCCTCCTCACTTGGAGTGTATTTTCTTTTTTAAATTTTTCTTTGCAGGGTTCAAAACTGCGCATAAACTCAATTAGACAGGACTCTCTGGAGGACAGAAGATAGAACCTCCTCTCCTTACCGGTGCCCTGTGATATTGCAGGGAAGGAACGTCACTGGCCTAACTCTTTAAACTGGCACCTGATAACCTATATCCGTGATGGTTTATGCCCCATCTGCAGGAAAGAATAGAGGATCTAATACTGAAGCTCTCTGTCCGGCTTTTTGGAGCCTCCCAGTGGAGCCCACTGAAGTGCATTCCCTCCATCAGGCATGTACAGGCTACCTGGGAAACGAGATCCTTTTATTAGACTGCTAATTCCTGACTTCATAACCTTAACATCCTTTTCCTGGTATCTGGAACGGGCCAAAAGAAGGGGTAGGAGATGTCTAATTTGTAACTCTCGGGCATATTTTCGAATAATCCCAGGGTCCTTGTTTCTTGCTTCTCTACTCAGCCCTGGAGGCCTTCTACATCTATTTAGGCATTTATTTTGTGTGAAACCCCAAAGGATCTGGGCAGATTATATTCATGGGTCAACTCTAAAATGTGAAATCTGTCTGTCCTCTTCCAGCCAGACCTATTGGGTAAACCTTTCTGTCCATCGCCTACAAAATCCCTCCGGGTTTGATGGGGTCAAGTCTCCACAGCACTTGATGGGAAGTACCGTGGTAGAATTTCTGCAGTATCAGGAGTTATGGCAGGCACAGCGTCCCACAATCTGGACAATGTAAAAACTCTCAGAGTAGAGGTCCACCCTGTCGGAGAGGATCCTAGAGGGGTCAGCGGAAAGGGCATGGACATCATCAAAGGAATAGGACATACACAGACCAGAAGATAATACACAAAACTCCAAGGTACAAGGCAACTAGGAGGTAAAGGGTACCCTAAATTTACCTCAAACCATTAGTCCTTCCATTTACTGGCTACTGCCTTATTTACATTAAGAATATTTTAGCAAAACCCTCCTTTATCTATAAAACCCCTTTACTCTGCTTTCTCCTCTGGACACACTAGTTCTAGTTTTCTTTTCTGCTCCTTTGCCCTGGTGGAGCGGAGTCGCCTGCTCCCAGATTCCTAGACATATCCCACCCCAACTAGGTCTGCGAAGATATCCGTCACCCTGTAAGGTTTCACCTACCTTCTCTGAGATTATGGTGAGAGTACGTGGTAGCCTCCATCTCTCATCATCCCTGCTAGATGGCTGAGATGTCAGAAGCTAGCCCTCGAGCCCTGGGATGCCAGGCTCCGGAATTGATCCTGGGATGCTGGGTTCTCTAATTCCTAACCTTTTCTTCCTTCCAGATGGGTAATCAACAATCTATACCAGACATCCAAACAGGAGTCCCCTGGCCTCTATCTTGGTTAACTGGGCACAATTTGAATACCAGAACTTAAAAAAAAAGACTAATTTTCTATTGTAATTCGGTCTGGCCACAATGTAAGCTCCCTGATGGGGAGTCATGGCCTCAAATAGGGAGCATTAATCACAACACCATCCTTCAATTTTCTGCAAGCGACACGATAAATGGTCAGAAATTCCTTATCTCCAGACCTTCTTCCCATTACAAGAACAGGAGGATCTCCTCTGGAAACTTAAATTGACTACCCTTGCTGTATTACAGCAAACAAAGACCCTATCTTGCAACCTTGTGCTAAGGGCCCACAAAATTCCCCCAGCTGCACCCCATTTCATTGCCTAAACCTTCTCTCTATCCAGCCCTGCCTCCATACCCCAGGGGGGGGGGGGAGCCCTGCAATTGGAGACCCAAAGGCCAAGACCGTCCTTACCTTCCCCTGTCAGGTTCTGCCCCCTAGTGGTGTTACGAGGAGAATGCGGCCCACTGCTTGTCCATAAACTCTTCTCACTTGTAGAATTAAAACAAATTAAGGTAGATCCCAAGAGTTACTCTGATAACCCCAAAGACTATATTGATGCCTTCCAACATACGTCTTTGGCCTATGAATTAACATGGAATGACGTAATGATAATCCTGGGCCAAACTTTGTCAGATACTGAACAAGACAAGGTCATCAGGGAGGCCAGAAGATTTGCCAAAAGCCATCATCTGACTGATTCCACATACCCTATATGGGAAACTGCTGTACCCTCTGCAGGCCCCAGATGGGATCATAACACCAGTCACATAAGGGAAAGGAATCACTTTCTGTTACATATTAAAGTTGATCTTAAGAACAGACAACAGATAGTCATTAGTTACTCTAAGATCTTGACAGTCAGTCAAGGACCAGAGGAAAATCCTACAGCCATCTTGCAAAGACTACAAAAAGCCCTCACAAAACAGGCAAATCTAGATTTAAGTTCAAACAAAGGCCAGGTCAGCTTATGGGACAGGTTCCTTACCCAGTGTGCCCCAGACATTAGGTGCAAGTTCCAAAAGTCATTCAGGAGCCTGAGGCAACTCTGGACTAAATGCTAATTACAGCCACCTCAGTCTTTCATAACCATGCCCAGGAGACAAAGGCCAAGGTTCAGGAGAAGGAAAGAAGAAAGGAAGCTAGGAATGCCCAAATGGTATCAGCTCTTCACAGCCAAACCTCATGCAAAAGTACCCCACTCCCAATGATGAAGGGTACCATAAGTGCAGATGGATACCACCAAGTGCATAATCTGCTGCTGAGCCGGCCACTGGGCTAAGGAATGTCCTAACTGGGGAAAGCCTCCCAAGACAGCCTGCTACAAATGCAAGCGAAGGGATCATTGGGCCACCCTTTGTCCCTCGAGCCAAAGGGCCCCCAGGTCAGGAACAGCCTCCCACCTGCAACTGGTCTTCCGGGACTGAAGAAACCCTCTCCAGTCAGCCCTGACACCAGAAATCTCCATCACTGGACTGGAGCCGAGGGTACAAGTGGATGTGGCTGGTAGGACCATTGTCTTCCTTTTGGATACTGGAACCACTTGCTCTGTCCTGACTTCCTTCTCTGGACCTTTCTCCCCTCAATCTGTACCTTCCTGAGAGTCTCAGATAAACCAATTTCTAAATCCTTTACTCCCTGGTTGTGCTGCCTGTGGGACGGATATTGCTTTACCCAGAGCTTTCTAGTTATGCCTGAGTGCCCCAGCCCCCTGTTAGGCCGAGATGTTTTACACAAGTTAGGGACTAAAATTATTTTAGGAGGACTATCTATGGCTCTATCTTCCCTTCAATTACTGTCATGGTCAGAAGACCCAGGAAAACCTATTATTACTGACGTTGGGAACACCTTATTGATTTTGAGGGCCTTTGAGGGAAAAGAACTTACCAAAATTATTCACCAAATAACCACTCCATGGCCCCTTTTTGCACCCCAGGTCCAACAGGTACAGCATCGGGGAACTTTCCCCAGAGAAGTCTGACAAATCAATTTTACCTGAATGCCTCCTTCCCACAGATTAGGATACCTATTGGCCTTTGATGACACCTTCACTTATTGAATAGAGGCTTCTTGAATCCAACTGAAGGGCCACGGAAGCAGCAAGAAATCTCTTACGAGAAATTACCCCTAGATTTGAACTTCCCTTTTCACTTCAGAGTGACAATGGGCCTGCTGGTAACTCCTCTACACCTCACTTTCAGCCTCAGTCCTTCGAAGCCCTTTGTGGGAAGCTGTTCCTCTGCACCAGAATCCTAATGGATTCAGACACTCAAGCCCTTTAGTCATATGCTGCCTCCTTTAATCAGTTCCAGCAGGCCCTCAGGGAATTTGGATTAGCCATCAAGCCTCTCCACCCCCACAGACTCTGGGTCACGCCTGTCTCCACCAGGGACACAAGTCTTGGTCAAGGATTGGAAGGAATGATTCCCTATATCCCAACTCCAACCTATATGTAAAGGACCTTACCCCATTCTCTTATCCTAACCTACTGCTATTAAAGTTCCAGGGGTCATCAGTTGGATCTTCTATACAAGGGTCAAACCCTGGGTACAGCCTGAGGAACCTGAGGACACAGCATCACCTCCTTTGGGCCTGGCCTATACCTGTGAACGTTTAGAGGACCTCAAATACCTTTTTCACAGAGAACAGAATACTTCTAATATTACAGATAACGCTGAGTAGTCTCTCACTTCTGTTACCCCCTTATTACTTCACCCTGGCTAGTTTTGATAGTGCCTATCAATTGGCCAACCTCACTGTCACTACTTTACAATTCAATACCACCTGCTGGCTTTGTTTCTCATCTTGCCTTTGGGGATATATAAAACCTATATCTCTCCGACACTGGGGGACACTTCCTGCTGATCTACCTCAGCACACACACTTTTCTAATGCATGGGGTTGTCTCGCTTCTTCCAACCTAAGGAAGCAACCTGATGGATCCCTCGCTTGCCCTCGCTTACCCAAAGCCTTGGCCAGTTACCCACAGGCACCCTCTTCTCTTACCTGGCTAATTACCAGGAAGCTAAATTTCCTTTTTGCATCATTAACAATGCCTCTGGTAGCTCCTTTGCAGGAAAATTTCAACCAAATCAATACAATCTAAACTTTTTTTTTTCTTTACTGATTTTAGTGAGAGAAGAAGGGAGAGGGGAGAGAGAGAGAGAAACATCAATGAGAGAGAACACTGATTGGCTGCCTCCTGCATGCCTCCCACTGGGGATCAGGCCCACAATCTGGGCATGTGCTCTGACTGGGAATCAAACCAGCAATCTCTTGGTACATGGGTTGACACTCAACCATTGAGCCACACTGGCTGCAATCTAACCTTTTTAATCCCCACACCCCTAATAACTAATACTTCAACTGGGATATCCTTTGCATCATCCCTAATTGACACAACTATTACCTCAAAGAATTTTATCCTTACCCACACCCCCAAACTTGCTCAACCAGACCCACTTCTAAACTAGAGCCTCCCCAAATCCCAGTATATCCTTACTATCCCATAAAAATGTTCACCCTTTATTAAGCCTGTCAACGGGCAATTGTATCACTCTTTTCCATGATTCTCAAAACATCCTACATTTTGATCCCCAAAGGGACTCCCTATTACCTGAAAGAATCAAACAATTTCTACAAGCCCTCTAATTGACTCCCTAACTGAAGCTACATTTGCAGCCCAGAGAGTCCAACTCTGGGGAACCAAATTCTTCAGGGGAAGGGGAAGACATGCCTCAGGGGAAGGAACTCCTGCACAATTAACTGATATCCAATTAACTGCGGAACTTGCCCCATCTAAGGGAATTTATTGGATCTGTGGATCCCATGCCTACCTACCTAGCTTTGCCCTGGATGGATGGGTATTTGCTCTCTAGGCTTATGTCCTCCCTAACATCTCAATAACCTGGGATAGTAATTCTCTTCCTTTTCCTCTCTGTTCCAGAGGACACTGAAGTGGATGAGCAGGACCTCTCACTCCCTTGGCCATCCTCCTGGGGGGCCTTGCTGCAGCTGGAGGAACCTCACTGAGGCTCCAACCGCGCTCATCCCAGGGAACAATGGTTGCTCTAAGATAGGAGAAACCTTAAAGGTGTTACAAGAACAACTTGATTTGTTAGCCAGTGTTGCCCTTTAGAACAGAAGGGCTCTTGACCTCCTTACAGCAGCAGAGGGTGGTACCTGTTTATACCTGAAGGAATTATGTTGCTTTTATATCAATATATTAGGGCAGGTACAACAAAACATATAAGATATCTTTGAAAGCACAGGCAACATACAGACTACTGGGGACTCTCTGGAATACCAAATTGTGGCTTCTCTCCCTTTGCTGCACCCATAATTATCCTCATACCCCTACTAATATTTGGACCCATGTTACTCAATTTACTCAATACATTCATTTATTCTTGTGTGGCAGCCATACAGCTTCAAATGGTAGTGTCTGAAGGATACCAACCCCTCACTCCCACAGAACAGACTTCTTATTTTGGGCCCAGGATGGACATTTAGCAGCCACCTCCCTCCACTGACAGTTAGTCAGTATGAGAACCCAAAGCCCTGCAATGACCCAATCAGCTTGAAGCAGCCAGAGTGGTCTTTGTCCAAAAGGCCCCAAAGAACTGGGTTCCCATAACTTGAGGGGGAAAATGTTAGGTAGGAAATTACACATGAGTGGCTGGGGTGGATCCTGCCCTGGGGTCCTGACAGGTCAGATCAACATTGCCTCCAGACCGCCTTTCTGTGGGTGACCCTGCAGTCAGCAGTTCCTGAAGCAGACCACCAAGGGGACAGTTCGGAACAAATTGGTTCTTGGCGCAAGCACAGAGAAAACATGACCTTAATGCGACCTTACTAGGATCCTGGACTACTTGTAATAAAATTTGCATTGTGATTTTGATGCCCCCCATGGGTTTTCCTGTATGCATTATGGGTAAGGACATGCACAGAGGAAATAGTTACATGACCCTTTTCTGTCAATCATCCCTGGATGTAAATAAAAGTCTCTACTCAGAAAATCCCTCATTTAATTTTTTTTTCTTTATTGATATTATTTAGAGAGAGAGGAAGGGATAGGGAAAGAGAGATAGAAATATCAACGAGAGACAACATCGATTAGCTGCCTCCTGCATGCCCCTCACTGGGGATTTGGCCCACAACCTGGGCATGTGTCCTGACTGGGAATCTAACTGGCTACCTCTTGGTGTGTGGGTTGATGCTCAACCACTGCGCCATACCGGCGGGGTGAAAATCCCTTATTTAAACCAAATAATCCATGCAGTTCAGGGGCTATTGTCTCTCTTGACTGGCCTGCTCCTCAGTTGGAGTGTATTTTCAATAAATCTCACTTTCGTTTTCTTTGACTTTAAATTCTTTTCTGAGCCAATGAGAAGAACTAAGGTCCCAACTGGTAGCCTCAGTTGGTAACATTATTGTGGATGTAGCCGACTGATACAGAAATTGGTACTAAAAATATGACACTGCCTGCCCTGGCTGGGTGGCTCAGTTGATTGGAACATCATCCGATAACTAAAGGGTTGCAGGTTCAATTCCTAGTAAGGGCATATACCTAGGTTGTGGGTTTGATCCCATTTGGAGCACGAGGGAGTCAGTCGATCGACATTTCTCTCTCACATCAATGTTTCTCTCTCTCTCTCCCTTCCTTCCTCTCTCTCCAAAAATCAATGGAAGCATATATCCTTGGGTGAGGATTAAAAAATAAATAAAAATAAAATAAAAATAAAAATGGAACACTGCCAAAGGGAAGAATTACTAAAGTATGTGGTATTTGCTGTGAAACCAGGCAGTGAGCAATGAGAAAAAAAATAAAATTTGGAAATATGATTCTACACATTATGTTGTGATTAAGAATGTGGGTAAAATGTCACCTGTAGTAACTAGAAAGACAAAAAATGTATCTAATAAATATTTGGCAGGTCAAAGCAAAAATCATACTAGATAAAGTTAAATAAACAAGGACAGTTTTATTCAAGACTATTATAATAGGTGAGACAGATTGAACTCAAATCTGCTGGGGGGAAAAAAGCAGGAGGTGAGATCAAGAAAAGTACTGAAGGACTTTCTGGGGGAAGTTGATCTACAGATGTGTCCAGACCTTAGAGATACTCTTGAGTTTGCAACTGTTTCTCTCTGTGATTAGGACATCTGTGTTTTCTGATTGAGTTTAGGCTTCTACCCTCCCACAGAGACTGGGAGTCTGGGGTTCTATCATTTCCAATGTTTACATTTCAAAGAGATGGTTTCCAAGTGCTTGAGAAAAACATTTCCTGTTGTAAAACTGGCAAGACTAGGAGAAGATTTACATACATTCAAAGGAGCCAGAAAGAATTTAAAATTACAAATCTAAAAAAATATGCTAAGTAAATCTTAAGTAAATTCTAAGAAAATTGAGGTTAGGGATCTAGAGTTCGAAAGAAACCTGCCTAAATTTAGACAATTTACCATTTGGGAATAGTAATGCCATTTCTTACTGCTAGGTAAGAATCTTCTAAGGAAGAAAGTTGAAAATGAAAAGAAGTAGTTATAAGCTGCATTTGATAAGATACCATCACCTAACACATCTTTTAACTCTATGACCTCTACTCTCCTCAGACAGTAGATGAACGCTATGAGAAAAATGGGATCACTTACAGAAAATAAAAAAGCTATATATTTTTTGCCACTCTTGGTACAGCATTTATAAAGATCTATCTACTATATTTGAGACTGTGGTGTAAGCATAAGCTTGAGGCTTATATTACCTAAACTTGAATTATTTATTCTAAAACATCTTGTAACCTACCCCTCCATTGTTTTAATATTGTTTCTGTTAAAAGTGTTTTAGTAAAAGATAAATTGTTAGCTAGTATGTAACCCATAGATAAATAGCATATTTGTGTAAGATTTCCAGGAACTAACTTCAAAGGAAGCTGACTCCAGCAACCAGACATTCGGGCTCAAGGAAACTTGCTAACTTTCAACTATAAAAGCAAGACCTTCTCTTGACCAATTTCATCAGAATAGATTGTGATAATTTACACATAGAAAACTTTCAAACCCCTCCCCTGATTTCTTTGTTCTGCTTTCTTTCTCCCTTCTAATAAAAACCCCTCCCTCCACTGAGATGTTAAGATGGTCTTTAGGACAAGAGTCTGCCATCTGCTCATGCTGCTGGCACTTGAATAAACCATCTTTCCTTATACCAGCAACCTTCTCTTGGTATTGGCTTTTGAAGCAGCTGGCAGCTGAACCTGAATTTAGTATCAGAATTTTGCAAGCCAGCCAGGAGCAGCTATCAGCTTTTTGTGCCAGGTTAACCCTGTGGCAGGAACCGCAAGAACTTCCCAGCAACTGCCTAGAGTTCCTTATCTTGGGGACCCTCCCTGCTCTTTCTCTCATGGCATCGGCCACCTATAAATGTTTTGCTGGTGAAAGGAAAGGGTCTTTAGGGAAGTCAACAGACTCCAAAATTGGGTATGTTGAATCAGTGTGGACACTGGGAAACCTCTGTCTCCATTGTTTGAGCTTTACGCCATTTGAACCTCGTCAAGATTGTCTGCAGTACTGACTGGTGTGAGATGAGATTCTAAGGCTGGTGTCTCATTCCCTTCTTTTTGAGGATTTAGTTTGAGAGTATTCATTTGTTTGAACTTTGTCTTTGCTTTGGATTTTGTTTTTGTTTCAGTTTTGAAATGGGTGGCTTGGTCTCAGTCCCATCAGAGAATCCATTAGGTTGCATTTTAGCTGATTTATCAGCCTACAGGTATAACCCAATAACTAAGAAAAATATGGTTTTATATTGTAATGGCCCACATGTGTATAAGATTCTAAAGAAAGTTGGCCTCTAAATGGATCCTTGAACTACTACACTATCTTGGAATTACTTTGTCAAATATCTAATAAATAGAATGAGATGTCTTATGTAAAGCTTTTATGTCATTGCATAACAAAGATTCTGTACAGAAAGCAACTAACTTAATGGTTCATGGTTGGGAGGAGAATCCCATTCCCCTCATCCATAGCAAAACTCTAGAAGAAAAAGAGAATAAAGGAATTAAAGGAATGAGCCTCTTGAATACTTGAATCCCCATCTTGGGAATATGGGAGCAGTTGTTATCCCTGGGGTAGAGGGGGAGATCATGCCACCCCCAAACTCTGTGTTGACTGCAGAAGCAGCAGGGGCAACTGCTCTTACCTCAATGTGAAGGAGAAATAAGAATGGTCTCCCCCTCTAAGGACACTCAGTTTGGCCAGAGAGTTTCCCATTTTGGGGCAAGGCAATTCCCTTTGAGACAATATCCAATAGGAGGCATAAATCAATAACATGATTTTATAGGACAAAGTGCCCCAGACATTCATCAGAAACTGCACAGAATAGATGGGGCTATTGGCATGAACCCATCCCAGTTAGTAGACATAGCATTTGAGGTACACCATGCAAGAGAAACCAGAAAAATGTAGTAGGCTACAGTCTTTGAAACAATGAGAGGAAACAAGAAGAAAGGAAAGGGACCTCTAGGTGGGAACCAGTGTGACTACTGCAGGGAAGAAAGACATTGAAAGAAAAATTGTCCTAAACTTAAGAAAGGAAATAAGAATGAAAAAAAGAAAAATGAACAAGAAAGAGAAGCACGTAGACAGATGATAGAACAGAGGGGTGACTCTGATGACAAAGGAAGAGGCCAGGGAGCTCCCCTGGATGTTTCCAAACCAATTATCATTTCCTCACAGGAGCCCCAGGTACAATGGACAGTGGGGGGGGAAATCAATTGATTTCTTATTTGACACTATTTGGTTTTAAATACAAGAATGACTAAAAGAAGTCAGAAAACCATTTCAGCAGTGGGATTCACCGGACAGATGCAACAAAAGGCCTTTCTCCAACCCCTAAAGTGTCAATTAGGAGGTTTTAGATTGTCACACAGTTTTCTTTGTATGCCAAAAAGCTCAATACCCATTCTGGGACCAGATTTGTTATTCAAACTGAATGCTCAGGTAACTTTCTCACCAGAAAAACAACAGCTCCACCTGAAGTTTCCTCCAGAGCATGAGTTGCCATTCCAGATGCTCTTAGTTTGTCCAGAAGGAACAGAAGAATTATTCCCACCAGAGATTTATGAAAGAATCAGTAAAACCATCTGGGTGGATGGAACCCCAGGTAAACCTATGAATGAAGGGGGCATAATATCTCACAAGAAATAGTATCCCTTGAAGAAGAAAGCCCTGGGGGGCATACAGCCCATATTATAAAAATTTCTAAAGTATAGACTAGTTCTACCATGCAGTACCCTTATAATACCCTTACCCTGCCATTAAAGAAACTCAATTCAAATGAATATCAGTTTGTACAAGATTTAAGAGTTATTAATGACATTGTCTAGGACATCCATCTTACAGTGCCTAAACCATACACACTATTAACTGCTGGGTCAGTGATTATGGATGGTTTTCAGTACTGGACCGGAGGGATGACTTTTTCTCTATCCTCATTGATGAACAAGCCCCGTTATTATTTGGCAAGACTCAGAGAAGAAAACTACTTTTTAATACTGCTGAACTGTGTTGCCTCAAGGGTTCAAAAATTCCCTTACCATTTTTGGTGAAGTACTGGAGAAAGACTTGAGAAGTATGTAATTAAATACAGGAGTTTTACTGCAATATGGGGACAATTTACTGATTGAATTCGACCTAGGAATGTTGTCTATCCAATATCATTTTAGTTTTAATTCATTTGGCACATTGGGGGTATAAAGTGTCACTCCAGAAGGCCCAAATTTGCAAACAAAAGGTGATATGTCTTGGGTTCCAACTGCAGCAGAGTAAGCAAAGCTTGATGTCTAGCCAGAAACAAGCAATTGCAGACATAAATGGTTCCTGAAACCCGGAGGTTATTACGAGGGTTTTTAGGCCTGGCAAAATTTTGCCGTGTATGGATCCCCAACTTTGGCCTCATAGTAAAGTCCCTCTATTATTCTTTAAAGGGATTAGATTTGCAACCCTTGGAATGGACCACCAGGTGGCCTTTGTCACGGTCAAAGAAAAATTAATATCAGCCACTGCTTTAGGATTGGTTAATCCTCAGAAGCCATTTAAACTGCGTGTTCCTGAGAAAGGAGGAATAGGACTAGGAGTACTCATTCATCGGCTGGGAGGCTCCTGTTAGCCCATAACTCATTACTCTAAAAAAATTGGATCAAAGAACCAAAGGATGACTATCTTGCTTCCAAGCAGTAGCTGCTACTTGTGACAACTTACAGGAAGCTGAAAAGTTCACCCTGGGACAATATATTATCGTGTTTGTATAGCGACAGGTATTGACTCTATTGGAACAAAAGGGAGGCTGCTGGCTAACAGCAGGACAAATGGGCAAGTATCAGACATTTTATTAGACAATCCAAATGTTACTTTACAAATGACTGCAGCCTTAAATCCAGCTACCCTACTTCCAGCTACAGAGATAGACTCTAATCCAGAGCACAACTATCTACAGATGCTTGACACAGTCTACTCTTGCAGGTCTTACCTGTTGGATCAACCAGTAACAGACCCAGATTGGGAGCTATACACCAATGGGAGTAGCTTTATGAAGAATGGACAGTGTCGAGCTGGGTATACTGTGGTGACCTTGGACAAGGTAATAGAAGCCCATGCGCTCCCTATCAGCACTTCAACACAAAAAGCTGAGCTGATTGCTCTCACTAAGGCCCTAAAACTGTCTCAGGGCAAGAGGGTGAACGTTTACACCAATTACAAATATACTTTCACGGTAGTGCATGCCCATGGAGCTATATGGAAAGAGAGAGGGCTTCTAACTTCTGGGAATAAGAACATTAAGCACCCCACAGAAAGTTTAGAGGTCATGACCTTTCCAGACCAGGTTGCTATCATGCACTGGCCAGGACATCAGAAGGATGGCTCCCCAATGACCAAAAGAAATCATCCAGGAATTGAAACCTGCCATTGGACTAGCGCATTCAAGCTATTCATTCGAGTAGCTTGAGATCTTCCAGAATACATTCCCGACCAGGACGAGTATTTCTTTGGTTATACCCACCTGCTATGGTGGAGAGTTGTAGCCTATCAACACGTCTTATGTAACCTATCTAAAACATTAATAATGACAGCCAATGAAATTACTACTCGGCTTGCCAATCTGCAAATATCTTTAGACTCATTAACAAAAGTAGTATTAGATAATAGAATAGCATTAGATTATATTTTAGCTGAACAAGAAGGAGCATATGTGTCTATCAATTCATCTTGTTGGGCCTATATAAATACTTCTTCACAAGTTAAAACCAGCATTGGTAAGATTAGGTATCAAGCCACTTGGCTACAACAGACTTTAGATCACTATACTCCCATGTTTCAAGGGGTAGGAGATTGGTTTTCTGACCTATCCTCCTGGATACTGGATAGACTGAAGTCTCTCTTGGGAGGAATTATAAAATGAGGCCTAACCCTTCTATTACTATTTTTATCCTTTATATTACTTTTAAAGTAATCATGTTATGTATCACAAAGATATGTAAACAAGCCTCAATGATTGAAAGCAAATGAATTTTGAGGCTTTATCTCTTGATAAAACTAGAAATTATATCTCACAACAGGATCAGGTATTTCATGCCAAATTAATGCCCAAGGCTCTGCTACAGATTAGTCAGGAAAAAGGAGAGAAAATTCCATAGAAATGGAAGAAAAAATGACAGTGGGAGTTGTACCCCACCTCTCCATTATTTTAATATTGTTTCTGTTAAAAGTGTTTTTTGTAAAATATGAGTTAATTAACACATAACCTGTAGATAAATAGCATATTTGTGTAAGAGTTTCAGGAATGATCTTCAAAGAAAGTTGACTCTAGCAACTGGACGTTCCAGCTCCAAGAGACTTTTTGGCTCTCAACCCTGAAAATAAGACCTCTGCTTGACAAGTTTCAAGATAATCATTGGAAAGACTGTGCTGACTTACATGTAGTTAACTTTCATGCCTCCTCCCCCTGATTTGATCTGCTTTCCCTCTCCCTCCTAATAAAAACCCCTGCCTGCACTGAAATATTAAGATGGTCCTTAGGAGGAGAGTCTGCCATGTTCTCATGCTGTTGGCACTTGAATAAACCATCTTTCCTTATATCAGCACCTGTCTCTTAAGTATTAGCTTTCAAAGCAGCTGGCAGACAAACCTGAGATCTCTATTATTCTTAGCTGATCACTCTTTGGCTAATGACTTAATTTCTTCACTCATCGTATGAGGTGGTCAAAAGTAAGTTTACAGTTGTGAATGCATGAAATACACAGTTTATTCTTGTATTATTGATTAATTATTGTGTTATTTTCCATATAAACAACTGTTAACCTACTTTTGCCCACCCCTGTATAAATAGAATAATAATAGTTTCATCATGGAGTTTTTCTGAAAATAAGTTAGAAAATACTCATAAGGAACTTGTCCACTCTATAATAGGTAAACTCTGTAATTTATAGAAAACATGTAATAGAAATAAACTGCAGACACAGTCTGGAAGAATAGTCTGTGGTAGAAATGGCTTAAATTGTACACAGCTTATTTAAATTCTCCCTGAATACCTATGTGTTTTAATAAAATTCAGCAGTCTCCATCAAGCAGGCAATAAAAAAGAAGGGTTCTATATATTATTTTCTGTTGAATCAGTTTAATATTTTTTCTTTTTTGAATGTATCTCCTGCAGTCAAAAAGACCATCATCCCTCACATGTACTACTGTAATAGTCCCCTTATTGATTTTGCACCATCCCTTTCAGTTCCAAATTATTCTCAAGAGCACAAATCAAATGAACTATTCAAAATGCAAATATAATTAAACAACTACAGCTTAAAATCCTCTAGCATATTCCCATCACTTTTTAGGATTAAAAAAAAAATCTTTAAAATTTTCTTTAAAATCTTACTGGTTTTGCCTGTGGTTACTTTTCCAGTTTCATCCTACACCACTATCATCATTGATTTGGGGTTTCTACATGCCTACTTTACAAGCCTTCCTTAGGAAATTTATACAAACCGTTTTCTCTGCCTTATGCTCTACCCTCCACCTCCCTCCTATAGTCAGTGCTTATACAGTCTTCACTTCAAAAATCATGCACTTAGAAATAAACCCCAAATCTCCAGATTGACAGGATCCCTATTATAAGTTTTTATAAAATTGAGAACCTATATTCATAGCAATTGTGCTTATTTTTAATTTACATTTATTTGTGTGGTCTTCTTTTATTATTTATCTTGCCCTCTCTTGTAAGGTTCAGGAAGACTGGGACAATGCCTGCTTTTGCAATCATTCTATACCCAGAACCCACCATGTTGACAGTAATGTAGTATGTATTAGATAACTGTGTGTTTCCTCAATTGGAAATGTCACTACTTGACCAATACATTAATCACACATCCTCTTTCTCAAAAAATAAGTCTCAATGTATGACATTCTTCCTCTAGACTGTAGTGGAAAGGCCCCTTATTGTTGGTTGGTTCCCTTTTAAATTGGTATATATATATATATAAAATCATTTGAGACTGAGTTAGAAGTCTTAACTTCTGGCTAGGATTTGGGGCTCTTAATATCTACTCTCCGTCCAGTTCCTACTTATCAAAGCATGATCTTGTCAGAGATTTCACCCCTACAAAGCTGTAAATATTAGCTGTGAGGACTTCATTTTCAGAGAAATAATTTTTTATTTAGAATTTAATTACCTTTGATTCATTTATTAAAATCAGACTTAAACTTGTTTACTTTAACATTAATAAAATTAAAATTTTTTCTCTCTGTCAAGACTGGGTTGACAAATGCATAATTATCACTGATGTATTTGAATGTAAAACATTTATACTATCTGAATATTAAACGAGTCAGTATGGTCTCCTGTTTTTAAAGGAATACAAAAATATAAATGTTTAGTGTAAGAAAACTCTTTAACATAAAGTGACAAAAATCACGCCCTTTTTTCATCTCCATTAAGGGTAATGAAATTTATTTTTATAAATATTCTATATATATAAAACAAGACAATAATAATGGTTCTTTTATTTAACAAAAATGTCCACCCTTGCGTGAAGGACCTGAAGAGTCTTTTCAGGCATATCCATAAGACACTAAAACTGGTTGATAGCAGCTCTGTGCTGAGTCACCCGGAACCCGCCAACTCCGTTCCAGTCGGCCTGCCCAGAAGCCCATCCAGTCAATGACCATCCTATCTCCACTCTGAGCCAATCAAGTCACTGATACATTCAAATTTAAACTAAACTCTTTGCTTTCCAAAGCTCTAAACATTGCCTTTTGTGTTCTTTGTGTTGTAGGGACATTTTTCTTCTTTTTATTCAATGAGCATGAATTTTTTTTTTTTGGAATAAAAAAGAAAATCTTATGGAAAAGAAAGAAATTCATGCCCAGCTGGTGTGGCTCAGTGGTTGATCATTGACCCATGTACCAAGAGGTCGCTGGTTCAATTCCTAGTCAGGGCACATGCCCAGGTTGTGGGCCCAATCCCCAGTGAGGGGCATGCAGGAGGCGGCCAATCAATGTTCTCACTCACCGATGTTTCTATCTCTCTCTCTCTCTCTCCCTTCCTCTCTCTCTAAACTCAATAAAGAAAAAAAAAAAAAAAGAAAGAAATTCATAATGGTAACAATTCTCATTATTGCATGCTACATGCCACTGTCTCAATATTAGTAAACTGCAGGACTTGATCAAACGACACATAATGCTCACTATGTCCCATACCAATTTACTCAGTTTAAAATACATAAACAGGCAATAAAGCTCTCAGCCAAACAGTGATTACATTGGGACTTATCGGGACATCTCAGGTGCATTTCCCTTCCATATAAACTTGGAGAAATTACCCCTCCATTCCTTCTCTCTCGGAATGTTCCTGTCACATAGCCCCTCTGTGAGTACCACCAAGTACATCCTCCTTTATCACTGTAATTATTAAGGACCAGACAGTTCTGATATTCACAAACAACTGGACCAGTTAATACTCTACATTTACTGCTCACTGTTCATTTAAGAAGATAGTGTTTTAAGATGCTAAATTCTAGATCATATCCTAGGCAATCCTGGTTCTGAGAAAGAGTTCAGATCACAGGTCCACTCCCTAACTCTGGATTATTACCTTTAGAGGCAAATTGTTCTCTTGTCATATTGAATCTCTTTCTATGAAGGGATTTACAATCTTACAGTGCTGCATGTTTGCCAGTGGTTAACATCATTTGGAACATCCGGAGTAGTGAGAATATGCCTTCAATTACGCCCATCAATTTCCTCAAATATGTTTTTATCTCGTATATGTTTAGTGGAAAACATATTGAAATCAGTTCCCATGAAACTGCCAATAATTCCATTATTATGCAGATAGCTCTAAATAAAATAGCAAAGAAATGTTTATTACACTAAATGTCATCACCTTGTGACTATACTTTAGAAGCAGAACACCCAGTTAAGTTTTGCCCTTATTTTTGGCCCATAGTAATTTTGAGATGATAAATGTGTGTTCATTGAAGCTGCTAAGTTTGTGGTGGTTACATAGCAACAGATAACTAATACAGTTGAGAAAAACAGAGAGCTTTGTTATGGCATAATTGTCCACACCATCTTTCTACTTTGTACCCTCAAAACCTTTTTAAAGGAGATTCCCTTTTATTTACTTTTTTGCATACAAGATAGCAAACATTTATCAAAGCCAATCTCTAATTTCTTTTCACCCTTGCTTTCTAAAACAAATAATTTAATCAACTGTAGAAGGTCCTGGACTCACAATGATACAACTTACTTTTTGTTTACTTTACGATGGTGTGGAAACTATACAAATTCAGTAGAAATTGTACTTTGAAGTTTGAATATTGATTTTGTTCTGGGCTAGCAATATGTGGTACCATATTCTCTGGTGATGCTGGGCAACAGCAGTGAGCCACAGCTCACAGTCAGCCATAGCACGAGGATAAACAGCCGATACTCACTATACCAGTTGCCAGTAATTTTTGGATATTGTGTTTTGTGTTTTTGCATTCCATCATGTCTACAAAATGCCCATCTGTGTCTCCTGCTTCTGGTGAGGTGAACATACAGGCAGTTATACTTAAGATGAAACTCAAAATGATTGCCCAACTGTGGGCTGATATAAGTGTTCTGAACACAGTTAAGGTAGGCTACCCTAGACTATCATGTTCGGTAGGTTAGGTGTATTTATTTTTTTCTTTATTGATTTTAGAGAGAGGAAGGAAGAAGGAGAGAGAGACAGAAACATTGATGAGAGAGAACATTGATTGACCGCCTCCTGCATGCCCCCCACTGGAGATCTGGCCCACAACCTGGGCATGTGCCCTGGCCAGGAATCGAACCGGCGACCTCTTGGTGTATGGGTTGATGCTCAACCACTGAGCCACACTGGCTGGGCAGATTAGGTGTATTTTTGAATTACAATGTTTTTCATTAATGATGGGCTTATCAGGACATAATCCCATTGTAAGTCAAGGAGCATCTGTACTTCCATTTTATATTAAATTACTACTATAAGAGTTAAAAAAGAATGGGCAGTGGCCAAACCGTAAGGTGATATTTAGCTCATTGTTCAGCAATAGTCCTTTTAAATGGCTAACTTGATGCAAGGAAATACTGATTAGTGCTACAAATTGAAGAATAGATGTTTTCCAATTCTATCATTGGAACCTTTTGGCAGTAAGATGTACAAATCCCAAATTAGAGCACATCTAGACTTCGGACAGGATCCATTAAAATTGACCATGTGCAAAAGGATGTGGTCGACACAGCAATAATCTTATTGCAAGTTTTAAATAAGTCTGTTGTATTGGTATTCTGAAAAGTTTTGGGCACCCAATGCTGTCTCAGCAATTATTAAATAAATATTAATTAACAAATAAGTATTTTGGTGACTACTTTATATAATTCGATTTTGTTTTGATATTCTAACTGAAGATTATATTATCCAAAGTTAGAATTTACCTACTCTTCAGGGAGGAAAGGGATAAAAGGAGAAAAGTAAATAGGAAATAAATGAGGGATTATAGAATTTAAGAGCAAAGACAAGATCAGATAAAGTACAGAGTACAATGAATAAGAAAGAAAAGTTGATCCAAAAAGTATGTAGCAAGGGAAAGAAAAAGCTAATATAATTTATTATTATAACTATATTCATTGAATCATCAACTCCTGTTTTTCATCACTCTCTTTTCATTCAGTCTCAACTGGGAGTTAGAAGCAGTGAAGGCACCTTACCATTGTGAAATATTTAACAGCTTTGGCTACAGAAACTTCCAGTGGTTACCTAACATAAAATAGTTTATCTGGTGACATCAACATATTCTTTTACTTATTTCAAAACAGAAAGACAGATTATTTCCTGGGAGCTTAGTTACCACAAAGACAATCATTGCAAAACAATCTAAACTGTTATCTAAATATAGATATATATTTAGAGTTCACTAAATAACTTTCTAGTACATTAGTTAAAAGTGATCTATAAACTTACAAGGTTCTTATGACTTTGAAATGGCAGGAACATTCCATTTTTTCAAATGTTAATTTATACATCAGCACTTATTGATAAAATTGTGAAGATTAATTAAATAATGACTAAAGTAGATTTTTCATTTAAATAATATATCATATTAAGTAATATAATATTTTAATATTGATTATATTATGTTAAATCGTATATTATTTTCTATATTATATTATATTATATTATATTATATTATATTATATTATATCATAATATATTATAATATTATAACATATTTCTTGATAATATGATATCAAGATTTCTTTAACTAACTCATGTTGTGGTGAAGAGCTTTCTGGTAACTTATGTTTAAAAAAGCACCATATGGCCAGCCGGTATGGCCCAGTGGGTTGAGCGTCATCCCATGAGGTTCCAGTTTGATTCCTGGTCAGGACACAAGCCCAGATTGTAGGCTCGATCCCCGGAGGGTGGGATGCAGGAAGCAGCTGAATGACGTTTCTCTCTCACATAGATGTATCTATCTCTCTCTTCCTTCTTCTCTCTTTAAAAAAAATCAATAAGAGATTCCAAAATGGTGGCAGAGTGAATGGAAGCTACACAGACCATCTCCCAGGACTAAACTGAAATTACAACTAAAATAAAGACAAATCGTCGAGAAAAAGCAATGGAAAAGCAGCTCGCGAGGACCATACAACCAGGGACACTGAATCAATCCTGGTAGGATTGCGGAGGAGCGAGAGGGGGGCTGGGAGGCCACAGATAGCAGCGGCCTTAGCTGTGAGCACCGCCCTTGGGGTTAAAGCGCAAGCCGGCTCCATAGCACAGAGCCGGGACACAGTGTTAAAATAGCCACAGCCACTCACCTTGGGCTCCGGCAGAAGAAGAGCGGACTGGACTGGAACTGTGTGGGGACACTCGGGATTTGGAAGGCGCTCAGAGCTTTTGCTGAGTTGCTGCCACGCAGGACTGTGGCCTGGCCGTCTTACTCCATCCCAGGGTTCTGGGGAGAGGCGGCAGCCCCTCCCTCGGAGATCCAGCCAAACCCAGGTGGGCCATTGAAATGCAAACTGAGGCTCATCAACTACCAGCATCTGCCCCACCCTCGGTAAATCCTCTCACGCTGAACACCTGAGGGAGGTTTTCACCCAACTGAGAACCCAAGGCTCTTCAAGTAACCAGGACTAATAGCCTCTAGGCAAAAAGCTAGAGGATAACTTAAGCTTTTCTGGGCTTGCAAATCTACCCAGGAAAGTAAGACTCCACAGTGGTGTATTACGTGGGTCCTCCCACGCTCATCCAAACCCAGTAGAGGGAGCCACAAATAGCAGAACACCAACATCCACAGGGAAAATTTGGCAGGCTCAAAAACCCACTGAGATAGGCAAAATGGTGAAACAAAAAAACAGATGCCAAATGAAAGAACAAGAGACCTCCACTGAAGATGAGATAAATGAAATGGAGTTAAGCAAGTTAACAGAACTAGAATTCACAGCCATGATCTTGAGGAAGCTCAACAGCATGTGTAAGGACATCAACACCATGAACAAAAAACATAGAAATATTGAAAATAAACCAATTGGAAATGAAGAACACATTGGAAGGACTAAACAGCAGAGTAGAAGAAGCTGAGGACCGGGTCAGTGAATTAGAAGACAGGGTAGAAAAAATCAACCAATCAGAAAACCAAAAGGAAAAAACAATGAAAAAACAGGAAGACAGCTTAAGAGAACTGTGGGACAACTGGAAATGTAATAATATTCGCATCATAGGAGTCCCCGAAGAAGAAGAAAATGAGCAAGGGTTAGAGAATATATTTGAAGAAATAGTGACAGAAAACTTTCCTAACCTGGTGAAAGAAGAAAGCATTCAAGTTCAAGAAGCACAGAGAGCCCCAAGTAAGAAGAACCCAAACAGGCCCACACCAAGACACATAATAATTAAAATGCCAAAAATTAAAGACAAAGAGAGAATCCTAAAGGCAGCAAGAGATAAGCAACAGGTTACCTACAAAGGAACCCCCATAATGCTATGGCTGACTTCTCAATAGAAACACTACAGGCCAGAAGGGAATGGCATGAAGTAATCAAGGTCATGAAAAACAAGGATCTGAACCCAACACTACTCTACCCAGCAAGGCTATCATTCAAAATAGAAGGTCAAATAAAGAGCTTCCCAGACAAAAAAAAAAAAAAAAGGCTAAGGGAATACCTTAGCACCAAACCAGCACTGCAAGAAATGTTAAAAGGACTGCTGTAATTAGTAGAAGAAATAGAAAGGAAAATAGAACCACACTAAACAAAAATGGCAATAAATAAGTACATATCAATAATCACCTTAAATGTAAATGGATTGAATGCTCTGATAAAGAGACACAGAGTAGCTGATTGGATAAGAAAGCATGACCCATATATATGTTGTTTACAAGAGACCCACCTCACAACAAAAGACTCACATAGGTTGAAAGTGAAGGGATGGAAAGAAATCTTCCAAGCAAACGGAAAGGAAAAAAAAAGCTGGGGTAGCAATACTCATATCTGATAAATTAGATTTCAAAATGAAGGCCATAACTAGAGACAAAGAAGGTCACTACATAATATTGAAAGGATCTATCCAATAGGAAGATATAACCTTGGTAAACATATATGCACCCAATATAGGAGCACCAAAATATATTAAAAATCTTCTGGAGGACTTCAAAGGAGAAATCAACAGCAATACAATCATAGCAGGAGACTTCAACACCCCACTGACATCACTGGATAGATCCTCTAGACAAAAAATCAACATGAAAACAGAGACTCCAAATGAAGCACTAGACCAAATGGATTTAATAGATATCTACAGAGAATTACACCCCAAAACTACAGAATTCACATTCTTCTCAAGTGCACATGGGACATTCTCAAAGATAGACCACATGTTAGGACACAAACAAAGTCTCTACAAGTTCAAGAAGACTGAAATCATATCAAGCATCTTCTCAGATCACAATGGCGTGAAACTAGAAATCAATTGCAACAAGAACATGCAAAGACATTTGAATACATGGAGGCTAAATAGCATGTTATTAAACAATGAATGGGTTACCAAGGAGATCAAGGAGGAAATTAAAAACTTCCTGGAAACCAATGACAAGGAACACACAACAAGACAAAATCTATGGGATGCAGTGAAAGCAGTTCCGAGAGGGAAGTTCATAGCAATACAGGCCTACCTCAAGAAACAAGAAAAATTTCTAATAGAATTTCTAACCTCACAACGTAAAGAACTAGAAAGCAAACAAAAAGAAAACCCCAGAGCAAGTAGAAGGAAGGAAATAGTAAAGATCAGAGCAGAAATAACTGACATAGAGACCAGAAAAGAAATTCAAAAGATCAATGAAACAAAGAGCTGGTTTTTTGAAAAGATAAACAAGATTGATGGACCTTAGCTAGACTCACCAAGAAACAAAGAGAGAGAACCCAAATACACAAAATCAGAAACGAAAGAGAAGTAACAACTGACACCACAGAAATACAAAGGATCGTTAACAAATATTATGAACATTTATATGGCAACAAATTGGACAATCTCAGCGAAATGGACAAATTTCTAGAAACACATAGTCTCCCAAAACTGGACCGGGAAGAGATAGAAAACTTGAACAGACCAATAACAACCAAGGAAATTGAAGATGTAATCAAGACTCTCCCAGCAAACAAAAGCCCAGGCCTGGATGGCTTCACAGGGGAGTTTTACTGAACATTCAAAGAAGAACTAACACCCATTCTCCTCAAACTATTCCAAAATTTCAAAAAGAAAGAAGACTTCCAAATTCGTTTTATGAGGCCAGCATAATTCTAATTCCAATACCAGAAAAAGACACTACAAAGAAAGAAAACTACAGGCCAATATCCCTGATGAACATAGATGCCAAAATCCTAAACAAAATACTAGCAAATCAGATCCAGCAATACATCAAAAAAATTATTCACCATGACCAAGTGGGATTCATCCCAGGGATGCAAGGCTGGTTCAATATTCGCAAATCAACAAATGTGATACACCACATAAACAAAATGAAAGATAAAAACCACATGATCATATCAATAGACACTGAAGACGCATTTGACAAAATCCAGCACCCATTTCTGATAAAAACGCTCAGCAATTTGGGAATAGAGGGATCATATCTTGATATAATAAAGGCCATATATGAAAGACCTACAGCCAACATCATACTCAATGGGCAAAAACTAAAAACATTTCCCTTAAGAACAGGAACAAGACAGGGATGCCCACTTTCGCCACTCTTATTTAACATAGTACTGGAAGTCTTAGCCACAGCAATCAGACATGAAGAAAAAATAAAAGGAATCCAAATTGGAAGGGAGGAAGTGAAACTGTCATTATTTGCAGATGACATGATATTATACATAGAAAGCCCTAAAGACTCCATCAAAAATCTACTAGACCTATAAATGAATTTGGCAAAGTAGCAGGATACAAAATTAACGCCAAGAAATCTACGGCATTTTTATACACCAATGATGAACTCACAGAAAGAGAAACTAAAAAAACAATCCCACTTACCATCACGGCAAAACAATTAAGATACCTAGGAATAAACTTAACCAAAGAAGTAAAGGATCTATTTGCAGAAAACTACAGGACATTGAAAAAAGAAATAGAGGAAGATATAAAAAAGTGGAAGCACATACTTTGTTCATGGATTGGAAGAATTAACATCATTAAAATGTCCATATTATCCAAAGCAATCTATAGATTCAATGCAATCCCCATCAAAATACCAGTGACATATTTCACAGAACTAGAACAAATAGTCCAAAAATTCATATGGAACCAAAAAAGACCCCGAATAGCCACAGCAATCTTGAAAAAGAAGGACAAAGTAGGTGTGATCACAATACCGGATATCAGCTTATACTACAAAGCTACTGTAATCAAAACAGCCTGGTACTGGCACAAGAACAGGCATATAGACCAGTGGAACAGAACAGAGAATCCGGAAATTGACCCAAGACATTATGCTCAATTAATATTTGACAAAGGTGGCGAGAGCATACAATGGAGCAAAGACAACCTCTTTAATAAATGGTGTTGGGAAAATTGGACATCTACATGCAAAAAAATGAAACTAGACCATCAACTTACACCATACACAAGAATAAACTCAAAATGGATAAAAGACTTAAATGTGACACGTAAATCCATAAAAATCCTAGAAGAAAATGTAGGCAACAAAATTTCGGACACCATACACAGCAGAATCTTCACTGATACATCACCTAAGGCAACAGAAACAAAGGAAAAAATGAACACATGGGACTACATCAAACTCAAAAGCTTCTACATAGCAAAAGAAACAACCATCAAAACGGAAAGGGAACCCACTGTATGGGAGAGCATAATTGCCAATGATACATCAGATAAGGGGTTAATCTCCAAAATATATTGAGTGCTCATACAACTCAACAAAGGAAGACAAAGAACCCAATTAAAAAATGAGCAGAGGAACTTAATAGACACCTCTCCAAAATGGACATACAAATGGCTAAGAGACATATGAAGAAATACTCAACATCACTAATCATCAGAGAGATGCAAATTAAAACAACAATGAGGTATCACCTCACACCTGTCAGAATGGCCGCCATCAACAAATCATCAAACAACAAGTGTTGGCGAGGGTGTGGAGAAAAGGGGACTCTAGTACACTGCTGGTGGGAATGCAGACTGGTGCAGCCACTGTGGAAAACACTATGGTGTTACCTCAAAAAATTAAAAATCGAATTGCCATTTGACCCAGTGATCCCACTTCTTGGAATATACCCTAAGAAGCCTGAAACACCAATCAGAAAGAATATATGTACCACCATGTTCATAGCAGCACTATTTACAATAGCTAAGATCTGGAAACAGCCGAAGTGTCCATTAGTGGATGAATGGATAGAAAAGCTGTGGTACATATACACAATGGAGTACTATGCAGCTGTAAGAAAGAAAGATCTCTTATCCTTTGAGACAACATGGAGGGACCTCGAGAGTATTATCCTAAGCGAAACAAGCCAAGCAGAGAAAGACAAATATCACATGATCTCACTCATTTGTGGAATATAATAAACATAACAGTCTGGGGAACAGGGTAGACCCAGAGATGTGAAAGTAGGGTACAGAGTGACAACCCTCAGAAGGGATGGGGGAGGGAAGAGATAAACCACAGAACTTATATGCATGTATGCATAACTGAAGGACATGGACAACAAAGCTGGGGACCGGGTGGGGGGTTGGGGAGGAGGGTGTCAATGGGGAAAAAAAGAGAAACATCTGTAACAAAAATAAATTAATAAAAAAAAATAAAAAAATCAATAAAAACATATTTAAAATAAATAAATAAATAAAAAAGCACCATATGAGACCTTGGACATTTCTATTCTAATATATGCATTCTCCTTTCATTAGTCTCTCATTTTCTATATTATACTATTCTATACTATACTATATATATATACATATTTTTTAAATTTATCTTTATTATTGAAAGTATTGCAGATGTCCCCTCCATTTTACCCTCCTGACCTCCTCCACCCTGCTCCTGCCCCCACCCGCACAGGCTTCAACTGCACTATTGTCTGTGACCCTGGGTTATATATATATGCATATAAATTATTGAGTTGAGAGACACTTTTAAATAAAGGTAAAAACCAGGAATTCTGTAAGTCATGTGGTTTACCTTAATAGCTGAGCTTGGACAATCAAATAGCAGTCAAAACTTTTGTGACCTTGAAATTATTGTAATTTCATCATTAGAAGATTAATGTGGCTTTAATAGGAACAAGGAGAACATTTTTAAAAAGGTATGATATTAATAAAATTGATGAGTATAAAGATACTCGTAACATTGGATTCTTTTCCTAATGCTTAGAATAGCATGGGTTTGCAATTTCAAATATATATATTCTTTAAGATTTTAATTTAGAAAGTAAGAATAACAAGTTTCAATTAGTATTTTATAAGATTTTGTAAAGATAAATATGTTGCCTTTTCCTCTACTTTTGCATTAGGTATATGTAACTTTAAAAGATAAAAAAAATCAGATATTTAAAACTATTTCGTTAACTAAAGTTCACATGTTTCTCCAAAATTATACAAAAATATGCCTGGTCAGAAAGATATTAATTCAATCTTTGAATAAGCATTATACTATTTTTTTCTGAAATAATTTTAATTAACAATAGAAAAAATTCCTATAAGTTAAAAAAGGCACACTGTTTTTTATTCAAACAAATTTTCTTAAACTTGTGAAAAGTAGGTGTCTGTTTCAACATTTTATGGGTTATAAAAATAAATTAATAGTCCTGGTCAGTTTGGCTCAGTGGTTAGAGCATTGGCGGGTGGACTGAAGGGTCTCAGGTTCGATTCCCGGTCAAGGGCATGTACCTGGGTTGCAGGTTTGATCCTCAGACCCAGTGAGGGCTGTGTGGAAGGCAACCGATCAATGTATCTCTCTCACATTGATGTTTCTCTCCCTCTCTCCCTCTTTCCCTTCCCTCTATCTAAAAAATCAATGGAAAAATATCCTCAGATGAGGATTAACTAACTAACTAACTAACTAACTAACTAACTAACTAAATACATAAATACATAAATAAAAAAAATAAATGTATAATACATAAAACTCAAAATAATAAAGATTACCTAGAAGAAACAAAGACTACCTGTTACCCCTCAAATAGCAGAAAATGAATGTTTATTGTATGTCTCATCACCCCTTTATCTGTAGGCTATTTTTTTATTTTCTCTATTTTCTTTACATAATAGGTTCAAACTGTTTTAAATTCTAATTTTTTTCACCACGGTTACCTAGGCCTTTTTCAGTGGCATAATTACATAATTATTAATACATAATACATAATTACATAATTATTATGTAATACATAATTATTAATATATGCTTTCTATTTCGGCATATACTGTAATGTGCTTAACACAATGTATGTTTTTTAAAATAATCTAAAACATAGAGTTCCCCCCCCAATCATACATAATCTTTTCTCCACTACTCTGGTGGTTTTCAGATTTGCTGCAATAATTTTTCCCATGGTGCTTGTAGTCACCAGATTACAGGTGTCCGAATAATCTTACGTAAGAATGAAGCTATATTTTTATTAATATAAACTAGGCAAAGAAAGATGGTTAGTAGTTAAGGTAAGATGAAGCTGTATTTTTAAGTTAGATTGAACATCATTCTTTGGAAAGCTAAAGCTGGCTTTGTTCTTTAAAAATCACATTTTACCTATTCAATAGATAAGCCTCGTCACAAGAAGAACTGGGGTGTGGATTCCCTAGAAAGGTTATTTCTGAAATATTGAAGAAGGCAGCACCTAGCCCATCATCCCTGCAGAAAGGGGACTGGGATGAATTATTAACTACCACAGAGGCCCAGGGAAGAGATGGATCTGTTTTGAAAAGATGCCATACAAAAATAAAAATATCCTTTAGTCAAGGGACTCCAGGGATATTTGAAAAGCATGTTCAGACATCTGAGAGCTCCATGCAGCAATTCTGTTTTAGCAAATATTCACATCAGGCCAGTGCTATATGATTCTCTGAGATTCAGCGAGGTAGTTGTAATCAAATAGACTGATTTCACAAAATGGTACAGTATCCCATCATTGTGAAATTGTCCAAACAATTCAGCTAAAGAGAATTTGGATCTAGGAGACATCTGTATAATATCATTTAATATACTGGCCATCCTTACATATATAGACCGTGTGATTCAGGATAGTAAAACTAGACAGTTTTTCTTAAAATTTGTAAATATACTTTAACTCTTCCTTACTCATTTTCTTGCCACTAACACTGCAGTTTGATGTAGGTGTGTTTACCAAACATTAACTTCAATTAGTTTTCTTATTTGTATTACTGTAGGGTAGGATGCATTAACAGATCTCTAAAACTGCAAAGGCTTGAACACAAAGGATTGTTTTTTTAAGTCTTAATTTTTTATTTTATTTTTCCAGCTTACAGAACATAAAAATAGTTGGTGGCAACCTCGGCCATCTTCAGCACATGGCTTGCAAGTGAATTCTCTGGGTTTCCGACTTGGAAAAGAGCTCGGAGGAGCGAGGCAGCAGGAAGTTTCCAGAGCCTGGTCTGCAGATGGCAAACTTCCCCTCCTCTCCTACTCCCTTGGTTAGAACTCAGTTTTAAGGTCATACCACTGACAAAGAAGGTTAGAAAGCGTAGTGACCAGAAAAGGGGGAAAGGAGTCTTTCAAAGAATTAGCAACCTTTTTACAATCTTTAGAGAACCTGTATGAAAAAAAATTGTTTTTAATCCTCACCCGAGCATAATTTTTCCATTTATCTTTAGATAGGGTGGAAGGGAGGGAGAGGGTGGAGAGAGAGAGAGAAACATCTCCATTGGCTGCCTCCCACAAGGCTCCGACCAGGGTCGGTAACGAACCACAACCTAGGTACATGCTCTTGGCCAGAATCGAACCCGCGACTCTTTGATCCACAGGCCAACACTCTAACCGCTGAGTCAAACTGGCCAGGGCTCTATGAAAAAAATTTAGCTCATATCCTATCTCAGCTTTATGAACAAGTTAGTCATGACTGAGTTCTTATGAATTTCAGTTGATATTAATGTTTTCAACAGTCTGAAAAATCAACTGAGCATAATAAAAAAAAAATGGCTATTTTACTTCTAAACATTTTCTTTTTATTTATTTTTTAAATTAATTAATTTATTTTTTATTATAGATGTCCCTCGTTTTCTCCCCATTAACACCCTCCTCCCCTCTCCTGGTCTGTATCCCTGCCCCTTCCCCACACTGTTGTCTGGGTCAATTGGTTATGCATTTTTGCATGTAAGTTCTTTGGTTTATCTCTCCCCCCCTCCCTCCAATTCCCTTTCCCTCTGAGGTTTGTCAATCTTTTCCCCACTTCCATGTCTCTGGATCTATTTTGTTCATCAGCTTATTTTGTTCATTATATTTGTGGAATCTAAATATTTTATTTTGAAAATGTTAACATAAAAAAAATCCTATATCCAATAAAATTTTCGAAAATCATTATTTTATTTTAGAAAATGTTTAAGATGACTCATCTCAAAATTTAAGACTGAATCCAAACTCCCCAGAAACTGTATCATTTTTGAGGACATCATCTGGATTTTTGAGACAATTTCTTCATCTGGAAACAAAAAAAATTATCCATACTTACAGTTCAGAGTTGTCGCAAAGATATTTCATTTTAATTTAATGTGAAAGCAATACTCCTTTCTGTTATTCACACAGCATGTATCTTCATCCATTTTCTAGTACTATCCGTGGTTCTCAGTCTTTAATGTACAGTCAAATCACCTGAGGTTTAATGTAAAAACATAAATCCCATAAACTTGCTTTCTGAGATTCTGATTCTTTGAGCCAGATTCTCCATTTAACCCCTGCACCCAGGTAATTCTGATACAAATGACTCAGAAAAGAAATAAGTTTATATAATAGGCAATAAAATCCCCTTTTCTTATAATGTATCTGTATTTAAGAATTTAATAGAAAATAAATTAGTGCTTAAATAAAAATATCTAATTAAATGTAGTTGAACCTATAATTCAAGGTAAGACAAAATTATTGCATTTTATAAAAAAAATTTTATTTTATTTTTAGAGAGAAAGGGAGAGATAGAAACATCGATTGGCTGCCTCCTGCACGCCCCCTACTGGGTATTAAGCCTGCAACCCAGGAATCTAATCAGGACCTCTCAGTGGATGGGATGACACTCAATGAACTGAGCCACACTGGCTGAGTGTGGCGAGTTACTGCATTTAAAAATTTTACCTTTATGTGATATTTCTGAAGTTCCCAAAATATAGTTGATGGCTACCATACATTACAAATGGAAAATAATTCTATCCACGATTCCAGACTTGAGAAAGTATTTCAAAAAATAAAGTGTACTCAATAATTTGCTAAAATTATATTTAGATAACGATGTTCAAATCATTTTTAATATGGTCACTGACCCAAAGCTATCTGGTAGTTGATCTGCCTGAGGTCAATAGCTACTGTTCCCTTAATCTTTGATTTCACTTATAGGAAATACTTCAGGGAAGAATACAAAGAAGGTTTATTCTGGAATTAGAAAATATAATTGTATATTCTTATTTTTCTACTTCCTTGTTATTCTCTGCATGACTCAGTCTGATAGTCCATTGTTGTTCCATTTTATTTAATATCCAATATATAGTTTATAAACTCACATCATAAGCCTCATCTCTCTTACAATTATAATGTTTTTAGATATTCACAATTGCTTCTTTGTCCTAAGACACATTATTTTACTAAGTTTTCTACTATATTGTACTACATACCCACTATATAAAACTATTATAATATATAATGTGAATATTATATATTCATTAATTTGGAATATATATATCTAATTGTAAACAGCCACAATTTTTTACCATATTGCTAATTGCTTTTAATGTTGGTATAGCCTTTATAATAAGAGTCTTTATGTATTTTTTCATAACCAGATCATTTATTATTCTTTGTGCATTAAATGTGTACTTCAAGTAGGCCCAGAACCATGAAATATTAAGAGTGGGATATAAATTATAAAATATACCTCAACCTTTTATGGAAAATACATATCACTTAAAATTTAAAAGTAAATTTATAGCATGGTTGGTGTGGCTCAGTGGTTGAGCATTGACCCATGCACCAAGAAGTCGCTGGTTTGATTCTGGGTCAGGGCACATGCCCAGGTTGTGGGCCTGATCCTCAGTAGGGGGCATGCAGTAGGTGGCCAATTGATGTTCTCTCTCATCGATGTTTCTATCTCTCTCTCCCTCATCCTTCCTCTCTGTATAATAAAACCAATAAAAAAAATTTAAATAAGTTTATATAAAACACACAAAAGACAATACAAGGCATTATTTAATAAAGCAGTGAAGTAAGTAGTACTACCTAAAACCATGACAACATTTCAAAATACATACTATATGAGGCAGGGAAGGTATGGGCATGGAAGTTGTCTGTATGCTTTTTGTTATTTAAAAAGTTTGTAATATTTCTAATCCACAATGATTTAGTTTTTTCTGTGACATTCACTGTACCAGTACTATCACATATATATATTCCTAAAAAAGCAATTGCTTAACTGCTCAAAGAGAGGTACAGGAGTTCTCCTTCCTACTATTTCCCCTTAACATTTGTTCGTATTTTACTTCTCTCTTCATCATTAAAGACTGAAAGCTCAATATTGCCATTTTAGCACAATGATAGGTGTAAAAAAGTCATGCAATTAATGTGTTAGGTGAATAAAATAAAGACTGATTTTTACTAAGTACCTATTAGACCATTTAGTCTAATTTGAGAGAACTGGCTTTATAATTGATTTCCCATTACTCCTTGTTATTTCAACCCCATCCCTACTTTCACATTATGTGGCATATCCAAAATTTATTTTTCCTTTATAAAGTTTTTGCACATTTTCATTCCTTTGCATTCCCTTGCCAAACTTATTTGAATTTCATTTTTCTTTATATCTTCCTTTACTTTATGAGGCCTAATGCCCTCCTTGTACCTAGTCATTATCCACTGTGTTTCTTAAATATCAACAACTCTTTTCTATCTCACATCACAAGTATATGAACATTGTCATACAATTCTCAATCATAAAACCAACAAATATATTTTGAATAACTACATTCTAGAACAAGGCCCCTTATCTTAATCCTGATATTCAAGATGCCCACAGATTCCAAAATAAATTTAAAGTTATTTTGGGGTATCTATTTATTTTCTCCCTGCTGTGACTATTAAGCATGCCATGTGGTGAGCCCGCCTTGCCAACCACTTGACCCTGTTACTTATTCTGATCATTATAACCACTTTCCTTCTGGTGATGAAGCACCACCACATGGCCTCTATTGTTCCATGGTTTCAACATAACTTTTGGTATCTTCAACCAAGTTCTGTAACAACGTGTCAATACCATTAGCCCTTGACTCTAGAGGAGAGCACCCCTTGACCTTTTTGTAGTATAGATGCCCCTCTTCTCAATGATAACCTTACAGTTATACGAATAACATGTCTTCTGAGCCTTTCTATTTTTCTAGGAGCCATCCTAGTAGTGATTTCACACCATTTCTTGGGATCATTCCCAAGAAGTTAAATCCTATACCCTGTACTGAGAGCACTGCCAGTGAATCAACTCTTTCCTTCTCAATTTATATCTAGGGGTCACTTATCAGCACCCTCAGAATCTACTCACACATGTATTTTCTCTACCCCTGTTGGTACAGGATATCCAGGTTTTCTAGCTCCTTTGGAGTATTGTCCTTTCCTCCCTTATCAGGCCTTTCATTCCCATCTGTGTTATACTTTGAAGTAATCCACTTTATAGGCTTCATGGACAGGAGAAGTGGCCCAAAAAGATGATTCTTGACTTCTGGGAAAAGGTCTCTGAATTTTTCAGTCCAGCAAATGGGAAGTTATAGTTCTTGTAGAGAAGGACCAATCACTTATGCTGGCTCAGAAGATTCAAAGGAGGCTGGAAAGACAAAATATTTTGTGACATACACCTAGATATCTCCATCTCACAGAACAAAATATCATTTTCCCAACCAGAGCCCTGATTTTGCAATGATGAGCCTGCTCTCATTGGACATTTAGTTTTCTGTAAAGTTAAGCCACCCAGTCATTATGTCTTTACCTTGGTCCTCAGATTTATTTGCTTTCTTGCTACAGAAAAGGATTTTTATTTTAAGTAATTGAGAATGACAGTCAACTTATTCTAAAATATGTAATGATTAGAAATTATAATATTAAGTTTGCACTCTGAGTTAAAAACATAAAATCTCCATATAAATTTAGATGATTAGAAAATATATTAAAGAACTGAAAAAGGTTATCACTAAAGAGCTTGGGAAATTCTAAAATTGCAATCATAATATCATGAGTATAATCAATGAAACAAAAATAGATATGATTTAATTTGCAAAGCAGTAACCTAATGTATCAGCTTTTACCTTGTTTAGAGAAAAATCATGTAAAAAATTCAAAGTATTGGAAAAGTAAAAATAGTTGTAAATGCCATTTAAGAACACTCCACAGACTAAAGTTTTTCCATTCACCTGGCAAGTGTGTCCAATGTGAATCACATATCAATACTCATCTGTTTTGAGTATAACGCTGGCTCACCATAAAGCTCATCTATTGGTAGAAAATATACTAATTTGTCAATCCAAGAAATTGGTTCTTTCAACAGTAATTTTTCTTTTATAGAAGAATATACTGATACACTGATTGGAATGTATCAAGTTTAGAAGAGGACCTCAAAGACCCATTGTTTCAACTGGAAAATTTCTGTTTCTAAGACTGAATGAAGATCAAATGGACAATTGTTTTACTGAGTTAATGTTTATCATGGGGATGACTGTACTATACAAATTCTTAAAGGGAGTTAGGGTTTCCATGATCACACACCTCTTAATAGCTTCCTCTAAGTATAGTTTTGATTATAATTAAACAAAGACAAATAGTAAATTCCTAGAAAGAACATAAGTCCAGAGCTTAGGATTTTACATATAAATATGGATAGAAGATTGATAATGAAAGTGGAAGAAATAAATTAATTTTGAGTGTCTAAGTTGTGACAGGGTGTTATGTCCATTATTTCATCAACCCTTCAAAACTACTCTAGAACATTTGGTAGCTTTTGCTACCTCCATTTTATAGAAAATGAAACTGAAACACAAAAACTAGGAATTTTGCCAAATCACCCAAAGTGAGTGGTAGATGTGTAGTTAATCCCTTTGTGTCTGGTTATAAAACCGATGCCATTTCTAAGGCACCCAGATCTTCTCAGAGAATTGATTGGTAGGATTAATGTATGAATGCTCACTATTCCTAAAACTGGAATGATCACAAGTAGCAGTCTTACAAAGTCAAATTATTGTCATGTATCCTCTATGATACAGGTTCAATATTTACTCATTTGATTTAGGAGAGAAAGGTTTCAAAGTTTTATCCTTTATAAAAATTATTTAATCATGTAAACATTTTCTCTTCCTGAGACATGAGCCTGCTGGCCTTCAGAGCTATTGGTTCTCCTGTTTCTCAGGCCTTTAGATTTAGAGCCTAACTAAACCACTGGCTCTCCTGGTTCTCCAGCTTGCCAATTCACCCTGCAGATCATAGGACTTTCCAGCTTCCATAACCATATAAGTTGACTCCTTATAATACACATCTTTATAATTATTATTATTATTAATAAATAACAATATTTTAATATAAATAATTGTATCTATTATTATTTATTAATTACTTAGTAATAATAATAATTATTATTATAGAGATAATTACTATAAGGAATTGGCTCACATGATTATGGAGGCTGGCAAGTCTCAACATCTGGAAGGTGAGCAGTAAGCTGGAGACTCAGAAGAGCTCACACACACACACACACACACACACACACACACCCCTTCTATTGCTTTTTCAGAGAACTCTGACTAATAAACATAATATTAAAATAGCCTGCCTCAGTTATTTTTGTTTATTATATTCACTTTTTTTTTAATGCTCCCGAGGATATTTTTACATTTATCTTCAGACAGAGTGGGAGGGAGAGAGAGAGAGAGAGAGAGAAACATTGATGTGAGAGAGACACATCGATTGGTTGCCACCCACACGACACAAACTGGGGCTGGAGACTAACTGCAACCAAGGTGCGTGCCCTTGGCCAGGATCGAACCCGGGACTCTTTGGTCTGCAGGCCGACACTCTAACCACTGAACCAAACTGGCCAGGGCTACATTCACTTTTTAATAGATAAACATTTTGTCAATTTTCAAATAAAAATATTCTCATTGGAACTCTAATTAGACTTTAATTTAAAATAAAATTAATTTTAATCTCTTTATACACTAAAAAATATTAATTTTTTTTTAGAGGTGAGGTAACTAATATTTATTTCTGACTTTTCCTAGATCCAATGAACACAGACAATAATGTGGTGAAGGCCAGGGGTGGGGTGGGAGTGGGGAAAAAAAGGAGGGACATCTGTAATACTTTAAAAAATTAAGATAAAATTTTTTAAAAATTTATTTTTGATTATGTTCTATATTTTCATTTAATAAGGTATTATGTTAGAAGATATTATAGTTTGCACAGTTATTTTTATTTTTTATTTATAATTAAATATATTCCTAAGCATTTTATTTGCTATTACTGGGAATATTTTTTCTCATATCTTTCTTTTATTTTAAATAAACAAAATCTGAAGATACAGCTAAAATCGTAACTGTTTTCTTTCCTGTTTAACTTCTCTTTCCCTAGAGAGGCACACTATCCTAAATTGAAATGGATCATTTACAAGTAATATTTAGCACTTATTATCTATTTTAAAGGTCATTATTTGAATCATACAAAATTGCTATTATTGTTCAAAAAGATCAAACATTAGCAATTTTATATGTCTCAATCTTACTAGGTGTATACTATTATTTTGAGGTTTAAATACATGAAATTAATATAATATTATATGTCACTATAACAATAATAAAAAATAAATAAAATTAAATGTATGTAAAGGCTATCAGAAAATAGGTTGTCCTTTGAAAATTACCTTCTAGCTCTGGACAGCTTGGCTCAGCAGTTAGAGCGTCAGTCCTCAGACCAAAGACTTGTGGGTTCTATTCCTGGTCAAGGGCATGTGCCTCAGTGGAACTTTGATCCCTGGCCCTGGTCAGGGTCGTGCAGGAGGCAACAATTTGATGTGTCTCTCTTGCGTTGTTGATGTTTCTCTCTCTCTCTCTCTCTGTCTCTCCCTCACTCTACCTGAAAAATCAATGGAAAAATATCCTCAGGTTAAAAAAAAAGAGAAAGAAAAATTACCTTCTAAATAAACCCCCAACATTATTTTTATGATACTTAGCTGTGAAGATTTATTCCATTCAATTGAACATCTCTGCACCAGTCCATCATGCAAATAAGCCGATGCTCATTCATGCATTCCTTCACCGAGGATCTGTTAGGTTGTTTGCCATCATTGAACTCTACAATAATGATGTGATGAGCATACATCTTTATGTTCTTTGTAAGATTCCAGGAGAGAATTTCCCTATAGAAGAGCCTTTGAATGGCTTGCCAGATGATGGTACCCTCTTCTCAACACTACCAAGTATTTCTAAATGGAATTTCATAGAAATTGTACTGATTACTGTCACAGTAACATGTAAAGAGTCCATTTTCTCTCCAGCCAACACTGGTGTAATTAGATATTAATTTGTGTAGGCTAATAGGTATAAAATTGAAATTCACTATTTTTGTTTTGGTTTATAGTGCCCTAATTACAGTAATGTTGGACACCTTTTCCTATGTTTACTGACCACCTGGAATCCACTTTCTTTGAATTGTCTGTGTATACCCCTAGTTTATTTTTCTATTTGTTTCTTTTTCTCTTATCGGTATCTAGCTCTTCAAATATTCTGTTTTATGGTAATTTGATTATATACATATTTGATGGCTATACACACATACATATACATATGTATAAATATATATTTAAATGTGGTTCCCATTCTATAATTTACAAAATAGCTATGCTGTACATATTCATATAGATTTTTATTTGCACATATTAAAATTTACCCAACTTTTATTATGTATGAGTTTTGTGCATATTTAAGAAATCACATCCACAATATCATAGAGAACACTAAATAATTGAGTATTTTCATGTTTAGTTCCTAATCATTCTGAAAACAACTTTAATAAGATACAATGTAGGTATTTACTTATATTCTATTTTTACATATGCATAACCAATTGTACTGATATCATTAATTAGACACCCAATTTTAATGCACTTATTTGTAATGCTACTCAGTGCAGTAATACATATTCAGTTAGGACTCACAGTTACCAGACAAAAAAGGATAAGAGGCACAATTCAGGACGTTTTCAAACACAAAGCTATTTCCTTGCTTAAGATTTTCTTTTTTTTTTTTTTAATCCTCACCCGAGGACACTTTTTTTGAATTTATCTTCAGATAGAGAGGTAGGGAGAGAGGGGGCAAAAGAGAGAGAGAAACATTGACATGAGAGAAACACATCAACTGGCTGCCACCCATACAACCCCAACCGGGGCCAGGGACAAACTGTAACCGAGGTACGTGCCCTTAGCGGGAATGGAACCTGGGACTCTCTGGTCCATGGGCTGTAGCTCTAACCACTGAGCCAAACTGGCCAGGGCAAGATTTTCTTCCCCACTATTTGGAAGAAGGGGGTTCCGTAAAAGTCAGTGGTCTGTGTGTCCAGTTCCAACCACATCTCTCTTGTTACTCTCCTTTCATCAACAAAATGAAGTTTACCAGTGAGATCTGGGCTTTCTTCTCCATTACAAAGAATGTGTGAAACAAGCTTGCCTTTTTTGATGAAGAATCCCAGGGAGCCCAACAGCCAGTCAGAGGCTGGGATTTCCAGGAGAGTCTGCGGTGGGGTTCTCCTAAGTGAGGTTGGCAGGTAGACAGTAGGTCATCAGTTAGTCCTTTCAGGGACAAGCTGCATGTCTGACTGGCAGTGCCTTTGGCTGGGACCAGCAGCCTTGGAAAAGTATTTGGACAGCAGTAGTGGGTTACATTTGTCCCAGTCTGTATGGTATGAATATTTATTTTATTTGTGAATACAAGTTCTCTTTATACACACTTTAATTTTTTACTTCAGAGACACTGGGCTTGTGCAGGTCCTAATTTTCATTCTTGTAACTTATTTAGCATCAAATAAAAACCTCCATTAAAAAACACTCGAGTCAGCCGTTTCTAAGCGCACAACTAAGTTTATGCACTATCTTGCTGAATTATTCTTGAAATGTCCATTTCTTATACCTGCAATATTCTGTATGTGTTTTATGTCTTCTCCACATGGAGATGCTAACTTTCCCGTTACTCCTATTACTCTATATTTGATAAATTAAAGGCATCTTGAAGATTGCTGAGAACCCACACACCCAGATGAAATAGTCATTTTTGACATTTCTGCTGACATGATCTGCTTTTCATTTAATATTTATAATGCTGAAATGGCTTCAGATTTACATATGTAAGTGCCAGCAAGTTAGTTCTTACTAGAAATTCTTAATTTTTTTCTAAAGCAGAGGTGTTCTTAAATTTAACTGTCAATATGTAGTGAGTTAAAAGAGTTCGTGTGCCAAGTTTGATCAAGTTTGATGATACCTGGGTGGACCAAATTATACAACCCTGAATAAGCACTGTTCCCTTAGAGAACTGTGATTGCACACACGATTATATATACAGAGAGAAAACATATGTGTGTAGGCATGTGTGTGCAAATGTGTGTGAACACCACATCCATGTTCACATTTAACTAAATATTATATTTTGCTGTTGTTTAATGGTAAAGAACTGAATAAAAGGAATTTCTGAAACCAATGACTATTTCTTCCTCACAAGTATTATTGGTTTCTTTTCTTAAGTTTATTTTTCAATTTTTATTGAATGTATTGGGGTGACACTGGTTAATAAAATTATATAGGTTTCAAGTGCACACTTCTAGAAAACATCATCTGTATATTGTATTGTGCATTCACCACCCAAGTTAAGTTTCCTTCTACCACTGTTTATCCCCATTTTACCCTCTTCTGCCTCCTTCCAACACCCTTTCCCTATAGTAATTACTATACTGTTGTCTATGCATTTATTTATTTTTGCTCAATCCCATCACCTTCTTCAGCCAGCCCCTCAACCACCTCCTCTCTGATGGCTGTTAGTCTGTTCTCTGAATCTATGAGTCTGTTTCTGCTTTGTTAGTTTATTTTGTTCACTGCAGCATTATATACAATAGCCAAGATTTGGGAGCAGCCCAAGTGCCCATCAGTAGATGGGTGATAAAAAAGCTGTGGTACATTTACACAACGGAATACTATTGGGCCATAAAAAAAAAAAAAAGAAGAAAATCTTATTTTTTGTGACAGCATATTTGAACCTTGAGAGTTTTATGCTAAGTGAAATAAACCATCCAGAGAAAGACAAGTACCATATGATTTCACTTATATGTGGAATGATGTAATGTTGGTTTTTTAAATTCCCTAAGGCAAAGAGAAGAAATTGGAATACTATTTGGATTTTGAAGTTATGTTGCTTTCCTTTTATTAAACTATATTTTTATTTAACTATAGAGATTAATGCTCTATTATGGAAGAAGCTGAAGTAATTCTACCCAGATTCTACCCGATTTCATCCCCTAATTTTGTATCTTCTGTTATTTATGTACTCTCATGAGTCATATAATTTCCATTTTGATTCAATGGTAATTTCTTAAGTTGTATCTCTCATGTCTAGAGTCAAGTTGAAACTGGAAGTTCATTCTTGCATTCAAATATAGGGGGAAATATGTAGCTTTCTTTATTATTTATAACAAAACTTAAATTGCTCAGGAGGGTTTGTGCTCACCAGACAGAACACAGTTTTTATGTGTGTGTATGTGTTTTTTAATCTAGGCAATTAAAAGTAGATAAGCATTTCTAATTCAAATCCATTTTTTAAAAAGCCTAGTGCATTTCATTTTTGGATATACTCAATAAATTAAAAATTCAAATTGTCAGTAAGTCTCCCTCCACCCCATTCAAAAGTGATGTCTCTGCTTTTTCCTATCCCAGATAGTGAGTGAATGTAGTGGGAAGTTTACACAGTCTCACAGTAGCAGTTGAATTGGTCTCCACTTTTCTGTGTGTTCTGCAGAACTTCATTGTCATTTCTGACTGTTAATTCAATACCCTTTTACTGAACCCTTTTTGTCCTGGTTTCAGATCTATTGTTCTCCCCTCTTTCTCACAGGATTCAGCACCTGAATACTCAGATATATACTCTGCAAAATACTAGATGATTTGTTTCTTCATGGTTCATTGTAAACCAGCTAGACACTCACAAGAGATAAATTAATAATAACAGGGTCAACACTCATCATTATGTGCTCTGTGGACACTAATTTAACCTCAGCTGTTCCTATGCTTGGAACTGACAAAAACTTTACGAGATTTGCTCTCACCATACGTTTATTTAATTTTAAAGGTACAGCAGATGCTAGGAAAGCAGATTATTAGGAAACATTGTATGATGCCATTTGATAAATTAAAAAGTAGACAAATATACCTACCTACAGAAATACATATTTTTATATACTTACACGTTTTGTGAAAAGAGAAAATTTTCTAAGGACACACTCTCTTAGAACAATGACATATCTGATAATTCAATTAAACATTAATAAACTTTTATTAGGTAACTTCTTACATGAAACATATATTACTTTTATAACATTAAGAAAAGCTTTAAATGTGAAATACTTTAATATATACCTGTGTATAATTTGTTTCTTGACCAAGCTGGGCTGGTAACATTCAGAGAGAAACTTAATTCTCATCAATGTCTTTTCTTCTCATACCCTGAGACCCACACCTATGTTATGAAAATATTTAAGAACAAAATTCCAGTTTGCTTTAATGACAAAATATCAATGTCTCATCCAAATAAGGCTTATTCCTCTCTTCCATTTAAGATCTATTTTGGATGTATCATAAACCTTTAATTTGGAAAGAGGTGAGGAGTCTGGCTTCCAGTTAAAAACATATGAGTGATATTTCAGGCCAAATCACAGGCAATAACAAAGCTTTACCTGGCAGGCCACTTGGGGGAGAGCTGCCCAACCCCCACCAGACTTAGGGCACAGCCAGTGCACTTCAGTCTCAGAACCCAGTTCAAGTCAAGGACACCAGCCCCTCTGGCCAGTCATTCTCTTTGCATATTTACATTCCTAGTCCAGGCACCTGTACTCTGAAGCCTTAAGCAGAAATCTTTTTTTTTTTAATGTTACAAAGAGTTTTGCTTTTTTCTTTTCATTAAATTTTTAAAATATTTTTTTTATTTTTTTTAAATTTAAGTATCGATCTTCAGGCCGCCGTACTGAGGATGCCTTCTAGAGGAAGAAGAGTTGGAGACGCTTTTCCCCATGCTCACTCAGAACCCAGTGCCTTTCCGCTCCTAGCCCTCCCCTCCGTCCTCCCCCTAAGCCCCAAGTCCATGAAACTGCGCAAGCCTCTTGCTCAGGGCTCCCTCAGCAGCCGCACAACCGCCCCTCTGTCCGTACTGATCCACCTAGCTCCCACCTCTACTCCCTTCCAGGGGGTAAATAGAACAGGAAGAGATGGAGCTTTCTTGAATCTTACACTATGGCTTATACCATCTCAGTAAGTGATTAAGACTTCGTCCTTTCACTTCTGGTTTGTTGCTTCAATCTGCTACTCTGCTGACACCTGGCAATTCAACCCTCTCTCTTTCTCCAAGTTAAATTGAGCTCTTGACTCCAGGAACTGTAGAATGATTTTCTTTCACCCACAACAAGGATGGATTTGAAATTGTACACAGGTAAATGAAAAAAGGAATTAGAGAAAAGGGGCTAAACTGTTATGGTTGCTGCGAGTATAATCTAACATTAGTTCATTCTGGGTATATTTAAATCACTAGGGACTCGCGTGTCAGTCCCTGTGTTTTCAATTTCCCCCAACTTCCAGTGATCACAGGCTAGGATTTCTGAACAAAAAAAGTCTTTAAAATTCTACATGTAACTTGAGGGATAAAAGAGAAAAAGAACAGTATCCAAAGTCATTGACATACAAAACATTTCCCATTATTAAGTCCTGCATCAAGTCCTTAGCCTCCCTGTAAAATATCTTGAGGTTCCCAATGCGCTATGAGCCATCAGACTGTTTTGAGATGATTGCTTCTCTAGTTAAACTTAAATCCCCTCCCTTAACAGTTCAATCCCTCTCTCTGCTCTGGTTTCTTTTTTGTTTTTTTGTTTGTTTGTTTGCTTGAGTTTTGATGCCTCAGAAGAAACAGAAAACTGGAAATAATATAAATTTTATATTGAACAGATCATAAATTTATACTTACACAAAAAAAATGTGACATCAGAAATTATAGTTCTCATGACATATTCCCATAAATTTAGGGAAATAAGGTCTACATGGGCTGAAGACTGATTTTATTCTCCTTCAAAGTAAGAAGAAAGTGAATTTTAAAAACCTTAAAATTCTACCATTGTGATGACTGAACTCATAAAAAAGTTATTGTGCCATGATTCACTGAAGATAATAGAAATACATTAAATAATTCATGACCATTTTAAAAGCTAACAGAGAACTCATTCTAAGAGATCTATTTACCAGGCTCATATTAGCATGAATATTTAAACATTTTCATATATATTTACGAATGCATTTTTAAGGAAAATATTAAAAAAATTCCAGACAGTTTAACCTTCAAAATTATTTTTCAAATTAAGCAAGAAAAACTTATAAATATGACTTGTTTTTCAGAATTGCTCATGTGTTTATCAAATGCTTGATTTGTTGCAATTCTACAATTCAATATAATAGCAGAACAGTAAGTGGCCTGATCCATACCTTAAATTTTTGATAATGACAGTGGCACTGTACTTTATGAGTTGACTTAAATTAATTACTACTTGAAATTACTTCAACTTATCTACATGTATATTGTTCACATGCAACTATATTTTAAAGACTATGAAAACAATGTGTGGCCCTGGCTGGTCTATTCCAGTGGTTAGAGCATCAGCCAGCAGACTGAAGCGTCTCAGGTTTGATTCCCAGTCAAGGGCACCTACCTAGGTTGCAGGTTTCACCCCTGGCATGTGGGAGGCAACCAATCGATGTGTCTCTCTCACATTGATGTTTCTCTCTCTCTCTTTCTCTCTCCCCCTCCCTTCCACTCTATCTAAAAATCAATGGAAAAATATCCTCTGGTGGAGTAACAAAAAACAGACAAACAAACAAACAAAAAACAATGTGTGTATGTAAACACACATACATATATACACAATATTTTTGGTGTAATCTTTATGTCATTTAACTTATAATAAACAAATCAATAGGAGTAGAATCAAAAGTACAGGAATGTGATAGCACCTAACAAACCTTAAAAGTAAGATTAATAAAATTGTTTTAGATGACATGACATTATTAATAATGAAATGAATATTATAACTAAATAATAGTCGACCGGAAGTTGAAAGAAAACATGTATCAGAAAATCATTTAGCATAATCTGTAAGGTTTATATCAGTCTTTATTTCCTTTGACAAAAAGAATTGACAAAGATTAATGATGGGTGTGACTTCTGCCCATCATATTAGTCTTACAGAAGACTCTTAGGTATTATAATTTAATGATAATATATTGCAGTGGTTAAGAAGGTTGGTTTTGAGGAAAATATGTAGAAAATGGCATAAGAGGGTCTGGAAATGATTAAAAGAATGACAATGGATAATTTTTGTTTTCTTTAAGTCTTAGAATCCCCATATTTAAATGCAAGTGATAATAGAATATTATATTATTTATGAATATATATGCAGACATATATATGTATGTAAATATATACATATATGTGTGAATGTAGATATATGTGTATATTTATACACTTTTTTTTTTATCCTCACCGGAGGACATTTTTTGCATTTATCTTCAGATAGAGAGGGAGAGAGAAAGGGAGGAAGAGAGACAGAGAAACATCAATGTGAGAGTCACATCTAGTGATTGCCACCCACACGACCCCAACCAGGGCCGGGGACAAACTGCAACCAAGCTACGTGCCCTTAGCAGGAACTGAACCCGGGACTCTCTGGTCTGCAGGCCGACACTCTAACCGCTGAGCCAAACCAGCTAGGGCGATATGCACATATAGTTTTCATATTTTAAATTGTTCATGGAGCTAGGGCCTGCCTTAAATGTTTATGCTCTATAGGTGCAGCCTAGCTGTCATGAATGGTTGGCAAATTTAGTATATATATGGTTTGATCCAATAAATGCTCATCCATCTTCTATAAAATTAAAGGCATTGGATCTAAATTTTTCTACCTTGGAATTAGGATGTTCATGGTCTTAAGCTGAACACTTTAAGGGCCATGCTTCATATTTGCACTCTCCAAAATGTAGTACTGGTCACATGTGACTATTGATTGATTGAAATAGGGCTAGTCCAGGTTGAGATGTTCTGTAATTGTACCATACATACAAGACTTGATGACTTCTTAATGAAAAAAAATCTCACTGATAATATTATTTTGACTAAATGTAGAAATAAAAATATTTGGATATAGTTGGTTAAATAAAATACAGTGTTAAACAAATTTCACTTTTTTAAACTTTTTAAAAACTGTGGCTCTATAAAATTTTAAATAAATTTGGTTTGCTTTATATTTCTATTATATAGTACTCTTGTATGTATTACATTAACTTTTCACTTTGGTTTCATTATTTGTGTTCCTTAATTCAATATTATTTTAAAATATATTTTACATAGTTGTCAGATTTTATCAACTAGTAAGCAATGCATTCGGAAAAAGTAAGTAATATTTTGAAGCTAACTTGTAGTGTCCAACTATTACTTTTTGATTTTATGTAAATATTACTTGTAGCATTCGTTTTTATTATAATAATTAACTATATCAAGTTACCTAAACTATGTCCTTATGAGTATAACACCACAATTTTTACTATGCTTTTACTTAAGTTGTTAACAAATCATAGCATGTGAATTATAACTCAGACTCAAGTCATGTTTTTAAGGCAGATGTAAAACTTTGATACTTAACAATGTTTGAAATACATGTTAATTGATTATTGGTTTGTCAACATTCAATACTAGCTTTTTACTGACGAGAAAATAATCATAAAAAGTTATAAAATAAAAAGCTAAAAATCTTGAAATCTTACCATTGAACAATCATGAAGATTAAAAAAAAAATAGTCCTGTAAGTCACAAATTCATGTAAGCTAATAAATATCAAATTTTTAAAAAATAATGTACCACACATCGTGCAAAACCTAAATATCTGTCATTTGACCTTTTATTTGTATGTATTATGACCACTCAGTCTTTATTTTTTAAAAATTGTTAGTTTACCAGGAACATATTTTAACTTTCATTCTTGCTTGCAATCATGTGATAGTTTAAATGCAAAGCCATTGAAATAGAAAATAATATTTAAATAATAAATATTTTGCATAAAAGAAAATATAACTTATAATTTTTTAAATGATTCTTGCCAAATTTCAAAAGTATATTTGAATATCACAGCTGAATGAATACATCTTTTAAGATAGGCCAGACATTAAAAAGTCAGCTCTGATAATTTCTTTTTTCTTTATCCTTACCTGAGGACATTTTTGCATTTATCCTCAGATACAGCAGGAGGGAGAGACAGGGGAAGAGAAAGAAATATCGACGTGAGAGAGACACATCGACTGGTTGCCACCCACATGACCCCAACCAAGGCTGGGGATAAACTGCAACCGAGGTAGGTGCCCTTAGTGGGAACTGAACCTGGGACTCTCTGGTCCGCAGGCCAATGCTCTAACTGCTGAGCCAAACCAGCCAGGGCTGATAATTTCTTTTTAATCCTCATCCGAGGATATGTTGGTATTTTATTGATTTTTTTAGAGGGAGAGAAACATCGACATTAGAGAGAAACATTGATTTATTGCCTCCTGTATGTGCCTCAACCAGGGATTGAACCTGCAACTGGGTATGTGCTCTGACCAGGAATTGAATCCACAACATTTTGGTGTATGGGACAACACTCCAGCCAGCTGAGTCACCCAGCCAGGGCTTAGTTCTGAGAAATTTAAAAACCTGTGAAAATTCAATGAAAGGTCATTAGTAATGTTATTTATTTTATAAAAAAAAATTTTCAAGATTTTACAAAAGACATTATCAACATTTTTTCTCAGCATTACAAGCAACCCTGAGTAATGATTGTGTAAAGTGAAATATCAGCGATTCCAAAAATATAGGACAATTTTATTTCAAGTGTAGTAGTTTTGATACTAACGCCTACCAAATGAGCATTTTTAACAATTGACTCAGATTGTCCACCTTAGTGTGCCAAATAAAACCTATAATTATCTCTAAGTGAAATACATGTGTTATCAATAGCCTTCTGTTCCTCAGTCACCTTCCAACCCAGCAGATCCTCATGCTATGCATGTGTTCTGAAGAACAGACAAAGAAAGGAAGTTACATGATATTAGAAGGCTGTTTTAACTCAACTCTAATACTAAAATCAGACAGAAAATAGACAAGAAAATAGAATCATGATATATTCTTTCTTATGATCATAACATCTTTGACATATCAACACTAATTAAAATTCATATGTAAGGCCAAATGCAATGAGAAGGAATAAACTAACTCCACACAGCAACACAGATGAATCTCAGATATATAATATTTAATTTTTTAAAAAGACAGGCATAAAAGAGTGATGCTGTATGATTTAATTCATTTGAGTTCCACAACACGCAAAACGCATTCATGGGTAGGAAGTCAAGGGAATGGTAACCTTGGTGTGGTAGTGACTGCACTGGTCCACCCCTTCTCTTCACTTTTTGTCTAGATGCTGGTTACATGAATGTATATCTTTAAGATCGACTATGAGCTTTTTTGGTTAAACTAGAGGTTACGTGGGCATTGCAGGAAGGTAAACCATCCTATTTAAAAGACTAGAGGCATAAAATCTCATAATACGTTAACATAATTTGAGGTTGTTCAAGATATCTGCAATATCAAGTATAAATGACGATAGATAAATGCAGTTGTTTAAACTAGGAAAAAAGTGGTTATCTCTTCTCTCCCTTATTTGCATGACACACTTCCTCAGTTCATTCGGGTCTCAGCTAAAATGTGTCCTCACCATAGAGAACTTTCACTCTTATCTCAGTTTTAAAAACATGAGAATATTTCTTAGATACATAACCTGTTTTCTTAATAACAGCTATCACAACAGTAAATCATACCATGGATTTATTTTTCATTCGAATACTGTCTCTCTCCCTCACTAAAATGTAAGTCCAATTATGGCAGGGAACGTATTCCTTTTCTTCATGAGTAAATCCTTAGGACCTAGAATAGTATCTCCTCCAGCGAAGTGCCCAATAAATATTTGTTGAATGAATGAATAAGTGAGTGATATTAAATTGCTAAATAGAGTCACATTAGTAAAGAGGTTCATGGATTTATAAAAAAGGTAAAATTCTTTTTCTAGGTAGATGGATTCTGAGGTTTCTGGAGGCTATTCTGAGTTCTCTATCACAATAACCTTCAAAGATAAATGTGAAGAAATGAAACATTCATTAGGCTTAAAATAGGGTAGTATAGGTTGTTAACTCTTTTGTGTTAGAAGGTATGGAACAAGTAGATCCAACTTTTAAAATTAATTTATACATAAAATTTTCATTTAGACATGTATTCTAAAACATTTGCAATAACTTTCATTCATCATTCCAAGGAAAAAGTACTAGTGTTTATTTCAGTCACAGTCATCTCTTGTACAAAGGAGCATATCAATTTCATGTATAGCTATGTTTGCATGCCGTGACTTCTCTCAGTCAGGTACATGAACAGTAATAATTCAAAATTTCAAAAAATGTGAGCACCTATTTTTGCAAAATACTGTGGAGGACAAAAATAGAATCTCTACTCCTAAGCAAAAGACACAAAACAAGGGGGACATTATTTGTTTACACGTATGTAAAGTGCAAGTCTAATTTACTTAAGTAGGATCAATATGAGTTTGGAGGAAAAAATATATATTCATCTGAAAAAAATCCAAAAACTTTCATGGAGAAGATGAAAGATGAACTATACTTAAGAATAATAAGATTTTGTCTGGCTGGTGTGGCTCAGTGGTTAAGCATAGACCCATGCACCAAGAGGTTGCTGGTTCAATTCCTGGTCAGGGCACATGCCTGGGTTGTGGGCCAGATCCCCGGTGGGTGCCATGCAGGAGGCGGCCAGTTGATGTTCTCTCTCATCGATGTTTCTCTCTCTCTCCCTCTCCCTTTCTCTCTCTCTAAAATCAATAAAGGAAAAAAAAAGAAAGAATAATAAGATTTTGACAGAGAAACTTGAATAAGATGAAATAGTGTTCCATTTGATGATCAGTAAGTAATTCAATTTGAAATAATATTTTCATAAGTAAGAAACAGAAGTTAGACAAGGTGGTGAGGCAGGTTCTAGACCAGGAGGGTGCATAATGATGCAGATGTTTTAGATTTATTCTATAAGCATAAAAAGAGCTATGCATTTGCTAGATTGGTTTAATAAAATTACAAATTTTGGAAGGGAGAGAGTTAATATATAAGGGCTATTTGGAATATTCTTAGCTATAATATCACATAATTATAGAAAGAGAAATAGTACTAAGGTAATAGGGTCCCATTCTCTCCTAAACTTTCATAACCTTTTAAATCTATAGGCCATTTATTTTGTAGAATGCTAATCAATCTAAATGTGTTTGATGTATTCTCCTGATTTGATTCGGGGTGTGTTATTTCTGGCAGAAATATCACAGCAGTTTTGTGTTCCTACTGAATCCTAGCAGATGGTGAACAGTTTCAGTTAGTCTCAGTACTGATGAAGTTCACTTTGATTACTTCATTAAGGGAAAGCTTGATATACTTTTCCTTTATAAAGTTACTCTTATTTCCCTTTTGTAAATGATTAATTTGTGGGATGACACCATGCAATTATCTAGTATTTGTTCTTCATAAAACTTAAATTTATTTGTTACTTATATTAGAATAAATTTGTTTTTATATTTCATGCACTGAATTATAATTTATTGAGATGAGTATTTTTAGCTTAAATTGTCCCAGGTTGAACCATAGCAGCTGGTTTGAGCACTATTTTTCCTTCTTTTGAGCATTTTCTTACTCTTTGGCAGAAGAGGATGCTGTAGGTTCATCTTGTACTTACACTAACCCAGCCCTCCCATGAGACACTTTCCCAAGGTTCCCTGGTTTGATTACTAAAGATTGTTACAGAAAAGCCAAGAATTGTATGCTAGGTGTGCGTGTGTGCTCATTATTATTGTGGGTGTTGCAGATCCTAGACAGGAGATCAGGCACTGTGCAAAAATGTCTGATTTGAGGGCTGGCGTGGTAAAAGTATAAGGTGGGTCTGGAGCACCTTGTTCTTCCAGAAAGTAAGACAGAACTCCCACCCCCAAAAAACCTTAACAGACAGAGCCAGGAAGTCTTTTATATAAGTAAGTAAAAACACACACCTCTAGATTTATATTTGTCTATCTGTCTGTCTATCCATCTATTATTTATCATCAGCACATCTATCAATTGAAAACCACAAGTTCATAATGATCTCAATTCTAATCCAACACAATGGGATACATTTTATCTTCCCAGTTTCCATAGTTCTAACCCTGATCTCTAGAAGTGAGGCACCTTGTTTATATTAAGTTAATATATTTCTCATGTAATCAATTCTCATATGTAACCAATCTCCTGCCTCCCCTCTGGCCCTCATCCCCTGCACAAATGCCCTTCTGTCCCTAGTCAGGATCCCAAACTGCCCAATGGGCTGCACTATCAGGCACAAGACCTTTTTGTCCATGTGAACTCCGATACTCCAGAACGGGCTAACCCTCCCCCCAGAAGTCCTATTGAATCTGCAGTGTTACTGTGGATCAACCCTGTGTGAACACCCTCTTCCGTCCACACTCAGCCATGACTGTTCTTGCATGTCATTTCCACCTTTCTCAAGACCTAACACCTCACAACCGATCTTTAAATTTGGTCGAAATAAAATTTTCTACTGTACTCCTCAGTTTAAAAGATGCCAAAATAATGGAGCCTGCTTTAGGAAGATATCTCTTAAGCCCTCAGCTCTATGCAATACAGATCCATTCTGTCTCCCTATATCACTGTTAATAACTCTCCTATAGCAGTTTCTCTTCTTTTGCAGTCATCAACTTGTTCTTACTCAGCCGAGACCTCTCTGGCAGTGAACATTCTGTATCTTTTTTTAGTTGTATCTTTGTAATATCTAATACAATAAGTTGTAAATAATAAGAACTCAATTATTTTTTTCTTTATTGATTTTAGAGAGAGAGGAAGGGAGAGGGAGAGAGAGAAACGTCGATGAGAGAGAACATCAATTGGCTGCCTCCTGCATGCCTTCCACTGGGGATTTGGCCCACAACCTGAGCATGTGTCCTGACTGGGAATCGAACTGGCAACCTCTTTGTGCATGGGTTGACGCTCAGCCACTGAGCCATACCGGCTGGGCAGAACTCACTTATTAACTACACTTGAAAACAACTAAGTATATTTCCAAAGAGTTAATTTGATCATTTTAATCTGTGTGACTTTTTTGAGAGCATTAAAATTAATGTAATCTGGGGATGATGTATAATGTGAGATCTAAGAAAAGCAATGTTTCCTTACCATAGGGAAAAAATGTAAAACTATTTATATTATTATATTTCATTGTAAATACATTTTTTCATAGAGACAGAAAATAAAACAAGGCAAATATCAGCTACTTCTAGAAAATAAATGAAAAATAAGCCCAATGGATGTTAATATAAATTAAAATTTCAAGAAGAAGGTGCTTTTATGTTTTCAATAACAAGTTAAATATATAATTTTTTTTTTTTACTTGACTGTCTACATGGAATCTTTGGCAGTAGATTTTAAATACTATTAAACAATGGAGTTGAGTTTTAACAAATTTTGACAGAACATTTTAATTCAATATTCATGTATCATTAGTAAAATATTTGAGCTCATTATCCAAATAAAACAGCATGAACTAATTACAATGATTAGCTATACTAAACTGTGGCTGAAATAGTAATTTTCTTAAACTAATATATATATACAATTTTAGATAATACTTGAATGGAAAACTTGTTTTCTACATGTGGATTTATATAATAAGCATATAAGGGAACATAAGGTGTTTGAGCAAGAATTCCTGGTTTAGTTTGTGAACATAAACAGGTTTATAATGTAAAAGGAAAACCATTTATCAACCATAACCATATTTGCACATTCAGTAGAAACAGGAAAAAAAAAGTCTTAAATGATTTTATGAAATTCATGTGAATGCTTCTGTGCCCATGGATTTGAAAGAGACTATCATAAATCTTTGTTAGAAGTGACTAGTGCAGTAGTTAGTCCAGGGATAATTTTCTTCTCTGCTGAGGCAAAATTCTTTTGAGCACTTAACCAATATTCCATGAATTATGAAGTTTCTCATTCTAGCCGGCAAAGACAGGGATTATCCCCAACCATCCAAACAGTAAGCTTAGGCCATTTTGCGCTTATAAAATTCATTTCATGTCTCTGAGGATCACTGTCCTTTGCATGATGTTCAGTGTATGGTTTCATATATTTCATGCAGGTTTAGTTTCTTTTACAGAAAGGAAAATGAGCCCTAGATTAAGGCTGCTCTGCCATAGTTCCACCTAATAAATGGTGAAGAGATCAAACTGTTTCCAAGAAGTTTAAATAGATCTCAAAACAAAGCTTAATAATATTTGTAAGGATACAAAATTATCCACCACTGAATTCCTCCCAGGCATGTTGGAGTAAGAGGGCATTGGAGCTCTCTCAGTGTACACATCCTCTTCTCTGGTACTCTGTTCTGCAAACTCGAGTTTCCTCCAGCTTCCAAGGATTCTTACTCTGTGTCCTCAACTCAAGGATATCAGTGTTCTCTGTTCCCCCTGTCTTGGCGATAATCAGGAAATTCTCTCCAGGCTGTAATTTGTGGCATTATTAGAACTCACTCATTTGTTTCTTTTCTTTAGGGGTTCCTGACGTGGGAAGGTTGATGTTCAATGTCTGAAAACAGGTGTTTCTATATTTTGGGGTTTATCTGGGAGGGTAAAACTGATTAATGTTATTTTGTCTTGGCAGCAGCAAACTATTTATTTATTTATTTATTTTTCTTTTTTAAATCTTTTTTCTAAATTTTTTTTCTTTATTGATTTTAGAGAGAGAAGAAGGGAAAAGGAGAGAGAGAGATAGAAACATTGATGAGAGAGAACATCGATTGGCTGCCTCCTGCATGCCCCCCACTGAGGATTTGGCCCACAACCTGGGCATGTGTCCTGACCTGGAATCGAACTGGCAACCTATTGGTGCATGCGTTGACACTCAACCACTGAGGCACACCAGCTGGGCTATTTATTTTTCTTTTAAACTTATCTTTATTGTTGAATGTATTGTTGAATGAACGTTACAGACGTCCCCCCCGACGCCAACACACACACACTTTAGATGACTTAGTAAGACATATAGGAAATAGACAGTGAGATATCAACTTGACAAAATTCAAGGGTGATATTATCTCTACAAAGTTTGTAGGAGTTCTGTAATTTTGAGCATATTGAGATATCCCCACCAAGCTGAAGACAAGCTCCTGAGCCTCACATCATTGACCCTGAAAAAAGGAATGATAATAATTTTAGGCTATTTTGGGGTTTGAAGGCTAAGTATACCATAGTTGTGTGGGCTGTATCAATCCATCTGCACATTGACCTGTCAGACTGCCAGTTTCTAGTGGGCCATGCAGAGACGGCTCTGCAGCAGATCCAGACCAAGGTACACACCAGCTTCTCTAGCACGAGAGCCTCATGACCTAGCAGAACCGTTGACACTTGAAATGTCAGTGTGATATGAAGACACTAGAAAGATCGACAGGAAAATCACAGCACAGAACACTGCTATATCTCTTTTTTCAGGTGTCTGTTCTCCTTTCACAGATAGCTTTGGCTTGCTAATAGATTTAGAGAGACTGAGTGCCTAACTATAAAACACCAAGTGTTCATGAGGCCTAAGCTTCCCATCACGAGCTGGACATGGCCTGATCTAATTCGCCATCAGGCATGCGCAGCCGCAATGTGCCATCTAGTGAAAATGATTTACAAGGGAATGAACTCAGGCAGACCCAGAAGTCAGTAAATTGATGGGTTTCTTCTCCTTCAGTTCATGCTTATGACTGCCTGGAAAGTTCTGCTGGGGAAGAAAACATGACAAGCTGGACCCAATCATTGAAATGTCCCCACTCACTCCCTTGGGCTTAGAATGTGTGCTCCACTTGCCTTCACCGAGCTAGAAGCCACCCAAGGACACAGCCTTGAGACAGTAATGTGGTGATGACACTCTGGACTGGGTAACTAACCCCTGAGAAGGCTCCCAGTGTATGTGAATGAAACCAGTTAAGGCCTCTATATAAACTTTGAAGATTAGGCAGGTGGGTGCAGTAAATTACTTGTCTTGTGGTTGCCGAACACAAGCCTCATAAATTCTCTTGTTTACTAAACCTTCCAGCTACCAATCTGGAGTGGTCTGCCATTTTCTTTGGTCTCTCCCTGCCCTCCATGTACAGGGGCTCAGCTTCAGATCACACCCAGGAAGCTCCCAGAGAGACTGTGAAGCAAAAAATTCCTTATAGCTCGATGGCAGAAGAGGAAGAAATTTAAGTGTACATTATAGTTTACTCTGCATTATATGCCGGCATAATGTGAATAGGTTGGGCTGCTCCAAGATTACAGCTTCACTCAGGGTAAATGTGAAAGAAAAAAAAAAAAAAAAGATGGTGAAAAGTACTCCTAATTTGAGTGGTAGCTTTGGGTGTCTACTTAAACTGAAGTAGGGTATGGCCATTGAAATGGATCTCCACCAACTCAAGAGAAGTTGGTAATAGTTTGATTGAATGGCTAAAGACTTAGAAGAACATTGGGAAGTTGTTGACAAAAAATTCTGTGGAAGACATGTGGACAGACATTTCAGAATGGGCACAGTTAAATGCCCCCAAAAGGGCTTTTAATCATCCGATAGATGGCATTCTGATTGCTACTCTGATCTTACTGTTTATAAGGGGAATCATGTCCCCTTTGACTTTTATGCTGAGGTGTGACTGCTCCGCCTCCGTCATCTGGGATCGTATCATATCAGGCCTTAGAGAACTCACTGTCCATGCAGCATTCCTAATCTCTGTTAAGGACAGCCACTGCTGAACCTCTCAAACACGCTGATGCTTAATCATTGGCACATTTCTATTTCTTTTAAAAAATTATTATTAAACAAGTTGTCCCCTGTGCTCTCTGGGGATCATATTTGTGGGATGGGCTCTCAGGTTATACATAATCGGTCCATTCAAATAGATCCACTTGCCTGAATTTCTAGAAACTTCACAATGTTTGCCAATGGAATTCTAGTGTCTATATCCTGTTTACTGCAGGCCTGTGGTTCTCCAAATATGGTACCAGAACCAGCAGCATCAGCAGAACCTGGGATCTTGTTAGATGTGCACATTTTTGCCCCTAACTCATGCCAATCAAGTCAGAACCTCCGGGTGGAGGTCCCAGTAATTTGTGTTTTAAATTATGCGTGCTAAAGTTTAAGAATCATTCCTGTATAATGTCATAAAATTCAGGTTTTAAGGCGCTATCTCAGAATATTAGACCAGCTATTAGCACCAAGTGTATTTGACAAAATATCAAATGTCAAGTTATAAATCAGTGTAATGTTTTCTCTTAAAACTGGCACATGGTCATTAAATAATGTGTTCATTCAATCAAGTGAGTATATATATATATGGGAACACACAGAGAATAAATTGTACATAGCACAGCCACAAAAAACATTTTAATTTCCATTTGGTTACTCATTTCATTTTAAAATATCTATTCTTTAGTCTTTATGTAATCATGTTTCCACTACTGTAAACATTTTTCTAGCATGTCATGTTTTTGTCAGATTTTTGTATTAGTGCTATGCTAGCCTCATAAAATAGATTGGACAGAGATCTTTCGTCTTCTATTTTCTGAAAAAATAACATGAAATATTGGTGTTGTTTTATCCTTGCATATTTGATAGAATTCAGTGAAGTTGTGAGTTAAGCCTGGAGTATTCGTTTAAGAAAAAGTTTTTAATAGCAATTTAAATTTAATAATTTATTCAGTTTTTTTCTTTTCCTTAGCAAGACGCATTTTAGGAAATTTTACATTCATCTTGCAGTTGAAGTTATTGAAACTATTTTTTCCATTATTATTTTCTTTTTTAAATATGTTTTTATTGATTTTTTTAGAGAGAGGAAGGGAGAGGGAGAGAGAAACCTCAATTAATTGGCTGCCTCCTGCACGCCCCCTACTGGGGATCAAGCCTGCAACTGGGGCATGTGCCCTAATCATGAATCGGACTGGCAACCTCTTGGTGCATGGGGCGATGCTCAACCAACTGAGCCACATCGGCCAGGGCACCATTATTCTTAATTGTTTTAATATCAGTAGTATCCATGATAAAAAAAAAATCTCCATTTTTATTCCTGATATTGGTAAATTGGTTTTCTCTTGATTTTATCGATCAGTCCAGTTAGTGGTATATCAATTTGGCTGATCATTTTAAAAATCAGTTTTTCTTTTGTTTAATTGTATCAATTGGATTTCTGCTATCATCTTCATCATTTATTCATTTCTACTAACTTTTGGTTTACGATGCTCTTTTCCCACTAGTTTCTCACGCTTGAGCATTAATGTGGTAGGCAGATTAATGCCTCTCCCAAATATCTACATTGTAATCCCCCAAACCTATGAATATGTTACTTTAAATGACAAAGGGACTTTGAAGATGAAATTAAATTAAGGATTTTAAAATGGGGAGATTGTTCTGGGTTATTTTGGTGGGCAGAATGTCATCACGAAGGTCCTTTTAAGTAGTAAGCAATAGAGTCAGAATCGAAGAAGCAGATCATGGAAGCAGAGGTTAGAATAATGCCATTGCTGGGAGTGGTCATGAGCCAAAAAATACAAGCAGCTTCTAGAAGCTAGAAAAGGCTAGGAATCGATTCACTTGAAGAAGCTGGTAGACGCTTGCAGCCCTGCCAACACCTTCAGTTTAGTCTCATAAGATCCCCATTTTCAGACATCTGGCCTATAAACTGTAAGATAATATATTTGTGTTGCTTTAAGTTACTAGATTTATGGTAAACTATTATAGCAACAGTAAGAATCTAATACACTTAGAACATTTATTTTAGTTTTGTTTTCTGATATTTTTTTTCTCTATTTCTTTTTTTTAAATTAATTTATTTTTGTTACAGATGTTTCTCTTTCTCCCCCCCAGACAAGAATTTTAAAATATAGTTTCATCTGAAACTAGCTACATTCCACAAATTTTTATATTTTCAGTGCTATTCAATCAATTCAAAATATTCTCAAATTTCCCTTGTGATTTTATTTATGAGCCATGAAAAATGTGGTGTTTCACTTCCAGATTTAGGCTTTTCTTTTCCTAGGTACATTTATTTTACTGATTTTTAATTATTTGTTGTCCAATATATTACCTGCTGGCCTCATGTAGCTGTTAAAACCTTAAAATTGAAACTTGAATTAAAATATGAGGAAACTATAAAATCATAACATTGCAAAGACTTCTGCAAAAATTATACATAACCACATTGTAAATATTTTATTAAATGCTAAATTAATTACATGTAAAAATTATAATAGCTTCTATATATTGATTTAAATAGAATACATTATTAAATTAAAATAAATTTTGTTTTCTCCTTTTCATGTTGCTAATGAGAATTTTAAAGTATAGAGACTTCCGGTCAAGATGGCGGCATAGGTAAACGCGGTACCACGTCCTCCCACAACCACATCAAAGTTACAACTAAACTACAGAACAACCATCATTCAAAACCGCCTGACATCAAGCTGAAAGGAAGTCCTACAACTACAAAATTAAAGAAGCCGCATCGAGACTGGTAGGAGGGGCGGAGGCGGATGGGCTGGTCCCACACCCACATGTGGCGGATAAAAATTAGGAGGACACCTCAGCTGGGAAGGTCCTCCCTGAGGACTGAGGGGTCCCCGTCCCACACCAGGCACCCAGCTCAGGGTTCCAGTGCCAGGAAGAGAAGTCCCCAGAACTTCTGGCAGGAAAAACCAGCAGGAACTGAGGCTGAGGCAGCTGGAACCCCCGTCAGCTCCTCTTAAAGGGCCCATGCATGGACTTACTCGGACTTGCACCCTCCAGGCTCCAGCGTTCAGGAGGCAGCTTGAAAGGCGCCAGAGTCATATGGGGAAGAACTGAGCTGTTTGGCATTGGAGCTAGGGCTGGAGAGGCAGCTTTCTCCTGGACAGACGTGCTATCAGAGGCCTTTGTTCCTTTGGTGAGCCCTTCCCTGGGCAGGCAGATGCCGCCATATCTGAGACTCCAGCAACTTGGCTCACACTGTTTGCCCCACCCTGGTGATTCCCTGAGGCCCCGCCCCACCCAGCTTTCAGGCCCACCCAAGCTGTTGCCAGTTGCTTTACCATAGGATTGGCCTGTCTTGGATCCTGCTTCAGCTTTTCCTAAATTCTTTCAAATAAGCAGCATCTGGTCTCAGCTAGCCCCATACCCCTCGCTAAGTAATACATAGAAACAAACACAGGGAGGCAGCCAAAATGAGGAGACAAAGAAACAGGTCCCAAATGAAAGAACAGAACAAAACTCCATAAAAAATATTAAGTGAAATGGAGTTAAGCAACCTAACAGATGCTGAGTTCAAAACACTGCTTATAAGGATGCTCAATGGACTTAGTGAGAACCTCAGTGAACTTAGTGAGGGCCTCAAGAGCATAAAAAAGGACCAGTCAGAAATGAAGGATGCACAGTTAGAAATGAAGGAGGCACTAACTGAAATAAAGAATAGTTTATACAGATTCAATAGTAGAGTAGGTAAAGCCAAGAAGCAAACCATCGATTTGGAATACAAGGAAGCAAAAAACACCCAATCAGAACAGCAAAAAGAAAAAAGAATCCAAAGAAATGAGGATAGTGTAAGGAGCCTCTGGGACAACTTCAAGCGTGCCAACATTCGCATCTTGGGGGTGCCAGAAGGAGAAGAGAGAGAACAAGAAATTGAAAACCTATTTGAAACAATAATGGCAGAAAACTTCCCGAACTTGGTGAAGGAAACAGACATACAAGTCCAGGAAGCACAGAGAGTCTCAAACAAAATGAACCCCAAGAGGCCCACACCAAGACACATCATCATCAAAATGCAAAAGGTTCAAGACAAAGAGAGAATCTTAAAAGCAGCAAGAGAAAAGCAATTAGTTACCTACAAGGGAGTTCCCATAAGACTGTCAGGTGATTTCTCAAAAGAAACTTTGCAGGCCAGAAGGGAATGGCAAGAAATATTCAGAGTGATGAAAAGCAAGAATCTACAACCAAGATTACTCTATCCTGCAAAGCTGTCATTTAGAATCGATGGCCATATAATGAGTTTCCCAGACAAGGAAAAGCTAAAGGAGTTCATCACCACCAAACCATTATTATATGAAATGTTGAAGGATCTTCTTGAAGGAAAAGATAAAAAATATGAACAAACAAAATGGCAATGAATACATATCTATCGACAATTGAATCTACAAACAAAATGAACAAGCAGAACAGAAACATTCTCATAGATACAGAGAACTTTTGTTGGTTGCCAGATGAGAGGGAGATTGGGGGAATGGGTGAAAAAGGTGAAGGGATTAAGAAGTACAAATTGATTGTTAGACTGACAAACCTCAAAGGGAAGGGGGGTAGGGGGGTGGGAAGAAATAAACCAAAGAACTTATATGTATATATGCATAACCAATGGACACAGACAACAGTGTGGGGAAAGGCAGGAGGGGGGCGGGAATGGGGAGGGGGGGGCAATGGGGGAAAAATGAGGAACATCTGTAATACATTTAACAATAAAGATAAGTTAAAAAAAATAAAGTATATGTGTGACTCACATTTGAGGCTTGCAAAACCTTTCTATTGGACAGCATTGCTCTAGACTAATCCCATTATAGTCTTAACTCATCTGCAAATATATATTATTTCTCACATCCATCTATTCTAACCACTCGTGTTACATCTTTGAGTTTTCTATTATTAACTGCATTATGTCAGAAAGTAAGCTTCAAACATCCTAAACTCTTACAAATAAACTCCTTACTATACCTTACCTAGTCTAGTATTAAAAGTTTTCAATTTCATCAAGTTTTGTAATATATTGACCCTACCATTCTCACTGCCTGACTTATTTGTATTAGAATGCATGACAATCATTATTATTTGTCCCTTGCAGAATCCCTAAATTGCACTGTCTCCTAGCATGACAGAAACTGAGGTTAAATCCAATTATCAACTCACATTTGACTCAGCTAAGCAGGTATGAGTGCTGGTGAGGAGGCAAAATAAAACTCTCCTTGTTAGTGTTACTGTTAATTCATGGTGTCAAGGGGAAAAAGAAGAATCATACCACAACTCTCTATGATGTCTTCTTTTCCATTCTCTCAAATGACAATTACATATTTTCCTTCTCTCCTCGACTTATACATTTAAGCCTATACATTGTTTTGACTATTCTTTACTCTGCATTTCTATTTACATTTTAAGTGTACTAATTTTGCACACACACACAAAAAAATTGTAATTCCCCCAATCATATTTTTCTACCAAAAAATAAAAATAACTGTTTTTATTGATTTCATTAAATCAATAGAGCCATTTCCAGGAAATTAATATCTCTAATAAAAATATATATTATATCCCTCTGTTTCTTCTTTAATTGTTCTCAATATTTTGTTTTTACTTTAGAGGACTTACTGATTTTTGTTGTTGTTTTTTTTATCCTCACCCAAGTACATTTTTGCATGTATCTTCAGTTAGAGCGGGAGGGAGAGAGGGAGGAAGAGAGAGAGAGAAACATCGATGTGAGAGAGACACATCGAGTGGTTGCCACCCACACGACCCCAACCAGGGCCGGGGACAAACTGCAACTGAGGTACATGCCCTTAGTGGGAACCGAACCCGGGCTGTCTGGTCTGCGGGCCAATGCTCTAACCGCTGAGCCAAACCGGCCAGGGCAACTTACTGATGTTTTGCTCAACCTTTTCCTTAATAGTTGATGGCTTTGATGCTATTACAAATGTTATCTTTTTAATTTATAGTTTTTCTTCTTACATATAGAAAATATAATTGATTTTCTACATTGACCTTATAGGCACCAACTATTTCTTTTTTAATTAACACCATAGAATATCTTTAGAATATTTTTATTGATTTATTTAAATTGTTTTTATTAACTTGGATAGACTTTCACTAATAGGTCAAACTCATTTCAATATAATAACTTTTGCCCAAGTTGTTTGCTTTGTGTAGAAATTATTTTATATTTAGAAAAAAATGGGTAAGAAAATTTAAACAATTCACTTGTAAATTCAACAATAACTTATTGATTTTCTACTGGGTTCCAGTCATGATTTGAGGTACTATGGGTTCAATGGTGTAAAAAAGCAGACCTTTTTATTGCTTACTCATATTCAGTGGAACCAATATGTAAATAAAATATATAATTACCTATCCAGGATCAGGTGATTCCAGACAAATATTTTAGCTGTGATATATACGACTAAGCTGCACCAAATGAACAAAGAAGAGTATGTATAAATTGTTGTTTTATTGTTTTGCCTCAAACCATGAATTTATATTTCCTTTAAAAAGAACAAAATTCTGTTTAGTCCCATGTAGTCTTATCTCGAATAACAGAATTTTAAACTACCATACTTCGGGGATTTTTAGTGTTTTTAAATGAACTAATACATATGAAATAGGCACATTTGTGTTTGTAATTAGAAAATATTTTGATTTGATTTGATTGCTAGTTACACATTAAAACCCTACAGTTGAGAACACATTAGTATTCAAGCAATCTTGCAGCACTTTAGATTTTAGCTGAATATTTTAAAATTCTCATGTATGACATTTGTCAAGCCGTTTTGGAATGTTTGTCTACTTCCTTACATGAAGTAAGTGCCTCTATTTTACACTAAAAAATACATATTATATAGCATAAATTCAGAAAGGGAGCAAAATCGCACCAATTTATTAATATATGAATATATTTGACAGTAATACATCCATTCCCAAAGACTTTAAGCCATACAGTTGTCACAGGACAGGAGAGGGGCTTGTCTTCCCTGGTTATTCATGGAAGTGGGGTTCTTGGGGTACTGCTGGAATAAGCATTTCCAGAGGTCTCCACAGAAGGATGAGATATAGTAGAAAGCTTTATTTCTGTGGAATTACACCCTTGGGTTTCCAAAGTCCCATTTCCCTTTGTCCCGCCATAAAAATATGTAGCTGGGGTTTCAACAGAGCTAAAATCAGAGCCAGCGTCCAGAGTTACCTTTCCATGTTGGAGCCCGGTCCAGTCCAGCCTCAGTCTAGCTTTGCTTGTGTTTCCTGCTGCAGTCCATTAGTCTATTGGGTGGGGGGTCCACATGGCCGTGGGCCATAGGGCAAATGCAAGGAAGCCAGAGCAAAAGAGCCCCACAAACTAAGAGTCAAGCACAAGGAAAGCAACAAGAGAGCGAACTTCTTTGTTTAGAGGATTATGTATTCCCAAATTTTCATGCCCTTGCTGTGGCCATGTCCATTCTGGCCAACCCTCTCTGTCCCCAGGTTTGACTGACAGGCACCTCTTCTAATCACCCCAACATTACTGCATGCAGCTATCTTCTCCTTGTGGAGTCACTTTCCACGGGGTTTTACAGGGAATAGGCATCTGGGGAGTGCAAAACTGAGTCTTCCAGTGAAAGCTGCCCAAATGACATAATGCCTGGCCTTCCCTGTCTGCTCCCTTCCCACCACCAACAACCAGCTGATTACAATGGGACCACAATGAATTTCTGTTCTATGGGTACTACACTCACATCAATTAATATAAACAGAAAAGATGGCTTTAGTGATATGGGCACTGTGCTCACTATTTCATCCTTCTAATTCTTAGAGCTGAGGTCAGTTCTCAAGTACAAAAAAAATCTCCCGTTGTCCAGCTGAGGGCTAAAACTCGGATCAATGTAGTTTTGAATCCAAAATAAAATGTAGCCTTAATTAAATGGGTTTGGAAATCAGATTTCATTGTAGCCTTGGTTTGTTCCACTCTTCGTTTTTTTTTTTTTTTAGTTTTGTTTATACCATTTCTGCTTTGTTATAAGATAAAGTCCTACTTCATGGACACTAGGTCCATGTCTCGTGTCTTCTTATGTACGTCAAATCTTTGATAATACTTTTAGTGTTCCACTTTCTCCAAGTCTTAGAACTGAGGAAATGAAACGCATCCATGAGAAGAATATCTGTTGCCAGCAAGTGAAAGAATTTTCAACCGCGTTGAAAACATTGTGTATTTTGTATTAGTCCTTTTGATGAAAACAAAACAAAACAAAAACCTCAAAAAAAAAAAAAAATGAAACAACCACACAGAAAATAACACTAGCTTAAATTCTTCAAACTAATTTATTATTACAGATTGGGTTAAACTGCAACAAAAATGTCTCAAGAAAATCTTATCTTTAGGGGTAGCCTCTCTTTCAACGGCATGTTCTTATGGATTATTTTCACCATGGTTTACAAAATTTCTTCCTTTTGTTCTCCACTACTTTCTCTTAGTTTCCATACCCTTATCTCTCTATCTTGCATATTGTTTCCGCTTCTGACTCAGATTTTACTTTACATGCCATCTTTTCAGCTTCTGACCTGTTATCTCAGTCTCTCGGTGTCTTAAATCAAAATCAAGAAAGTAAAAATCTATTTGTTTGAGCCCTTTTGTGAATCTGGCCAAGTGCAAATTCTCTGTACAATAAAAAGAACTGATATCCTCTGTGTCAGATACATACCTGCGATAAAATTAGGCACAGCCTGGCAATGGGTAGGACAGTGTATAAAACATCACTCCAGATGAGTAAGGAAAGCTTCCAGGGATGGGAGCTGGGTTTCATGAGCACGTTCATGAGAACGCTGCTTTCCTGTTCTTTTTACATCTTGAAATACCTACCTAAAATTATTTTTCTGGTTTCCTCTTTGCTTGTTCTAGTTCACTATTTCCAAAAACTCTTTAATCTAGCCGACTTTATTTTCTAATGCTTCCCTCACATACTTCTGAACATGTACAATGACATCCTAAGTACTAATTCTTACAACATCTTTGAATCTATTTAACAATTTGTGATATTTTCCATTGTTAAACATGATCTTTTAAAGAATTACTGTGTCAGTATTTTGTCCCAGTGCTTAGCATCCTTCCACATCTACTGTTTCACAGGAGTCTGTCTCCTCCCCTGCCACTCTACCTGTGTTATTTTTCGGTGGTCTATACTTGATCTGCTTTTTGTACTATATATACCTACATATGATCTCATCACCAGTCACAGATCCAACTAACATATGTCTTGCTATGACTCTGGAATCTATATTTCCAATATAAGCTTCTATCATGAGTTACAGAACTCTATTTTCAATGCAACTATAATAATAGACTACCCATTAATTGATTAAAATACTAATAGGAGAAAAAGTTAAGTCCCAATAGCCCAATTCACTGTAAATTGGGATGCCATAATACATAAACATATCTCCTGGATTGAAACACTTCACATATAAAGATTTTCAGGCATATTACATCATTACAGAATATTGTTTTAAGTTCAACTGGAAATATGTTTAGTAAAACTGAACTTTCTAGATTAAACGTTCATGGAGTTAGCCTTTTTTTGTTCTCTGAGCTATCAAAGTTGTCAACCTGGTCACCTGTAAGGAGTCATGTGAACATAGATTTATAGAAGTTTGCCCCAAACTAGACTGTGTGTTGGGTATGGAAAGGTGCAGTAGGTAAGCTACATGAACGGCCAAGAATAATGAGTGGTTTGCATTGACTATGCAAAAGGAAAGCTCTTACATAAATAGAAACACCCCAAGATAACACAAAAACAACACGCTGGTACTCTGAGTCCCAGTGCAATAATCAAGAACTTGTGTCAAGAATAAAAATTGTAGAGATCCCTATTGTGTTTCATGGGCTGCAAAGGAAACTAACCAAAATCCTGGTGTGATCCAGGGCCTGGAACCAGGGTGAATTCTTGTTGTTTCTAGTAGAAGTGGACTTCTAAATTACTTTAGAGACTGCACCTCTGGTGTTGAGGCCTCAAAGGACAATGTCTATGAGGGTAATCCGAAAGATTATAAGGATTATAAGAGTTATAGACAGAGAAACCCATGTTAGTACACTATGTTGCATCTAATACTAAGACAGAAGCACCTTTACTGGTGTTTCTCTCATTTAAAACAGATCTGTGCCGGAAGTGGATCTATAGGTTTAGCTCCTGTATGGCTCTGATTTGCTGGCCAAATGTTGGAAAACCACAAAAAAACAGCAAAACCTGTGTGTCAGTAAGAGATGAGAGCAGCAGCAACAGCAACTGAATGACAAACAGTGTGGCTTTTCTCCCTTTGCTCTAAAAGTTTGAGGTATTGTTTGGATTCTACGTGTCCCTAAGTGGGAGAAAGGCAGCTTTATAATAGTTTTTATTTTCTTTTAAGATTTCACGCTTGTAGTTATATAGTATGTGCATTCTAGTATCGATAGCACCAAAGCAGTTTCAAGCAAAGAGAAGACCTTTAGTAAATAATTATATAATGAATGAATATGTAAGTACAAAAATTAATGTACAGTGAGGAGAAGGTTGAATTAAGTAAAAAGGTAAGGAAGAGTAATTTATAAAGTTCTTTGAAGGCCATACTAAGTCACTTTGGTTTAACTTTATGTAAGATATTGCTGAGTCATGGGAGCACCTGTGTTCTTCTCAAGGTGTGTGTGCAGGCAGCAGGTCATTGCACGCAGGAACACGACGTCAGCCAGCCTTCTAAATGCTCATTTTCTTGATAAATTGAGACTTGGATATGTCTGCTAAAAATAAATTGGTTAGAGATGAGGTTTATTTAAAATTGTAGAAATATCACAAAAAATGAAAATCACATATCTTAAGTGTCATCTAGTTGCATACTTAAAATCACAAAATAAAAGTGAAATTTTAAGTAATGCAATCACAACTTAAGGTGTTTTAAATAACTTCATTTAACTCAACATTAATTTCCTCATCTTATCATCTCAATTACATTTCCATTGCAAATAGCTTTACTTTGATGATTTATAATCAATTTTATATTTATATTGTGATAACAAAAATTAGTGTTTTGATGACTAAATTACTTAATGCAATAATTTCACTACATAAATTTACATAATCGCCCTGACCAAAGCAGCTGGGAGAGAAAAGTGTACTTGGTGATGAACTTATTTTATTGTAATGATGTGCATTTGCATGACTTCTAATTTACTGAGAGTGGAGAAGAAAATGCTTTCCACACACATACAGAAAAAAAAATGACCCTATGTATGAATAATCAATTTGTACAAATTCAAATTCATTAAAATATGTGTTATGTATATATTATCAATGAAAGATCTAACCCTCAGATTTTGGGCATTGAAAAAATAAGTTTCAGGTTCAAATTGTATGTACACTCACAAACAATGTGTGTAACTGAATTTAAAATCATATGTCACTTAGCATAATGCCCTCAGTTGTTCATGTTGTAAATAACAGAATTTCCTTCTTTCTCACGGCTGAATAACATTCTACAAAATGCATATATATAGCATCTTCTTTTTTCATCAGTAGACAGACTCTTAGAGATGTCAGAGGGAGAAATTCAAACACTGTATGATATCAGTTACATGTGGAATCTAAAAATGATGAGATCATAAAAACAGAACAGAATGGTGGTTACCAGGGGCAGCAGGGTGAGAAAACAGATAAGTTCTAGAGATCTAATGTAAAATATTAGTGAATATAGTCAATGATACTGTATTGTAAACTTCAAAGTTGCTAAGAGAATAGATCTTAAGTGTTCTCACCACACAGACAAAGAAATAATTATGTAACATGATAGAGGTGACAGCTAATACTAGGGTGGTAACCGTCTTGTAATACATAAATGTATCAAACTGATATATTGTACATCTTAAACTTACACAATAAGTTAATTACATCTCAACCACCCAAAAAATAAATAAATATTTAACAAGTTATATGTCTTCTGTGTGATGTAATAAAGAACTATGGTTATGGAATGGGCTTTGCAGAATTGTATGTGAAAACTGATTACTCTGGAGTTTCTTAGCATCAGAAATGTATTTTTATGTTCAATGTTCAGATTAATCTTCACAGAAAATTAATCTTAAACTAGTGAGGTTCAATAATAGTAATATTATTATTGTATTATCTCCATTTTATGCATGAAGTAAAGGTGTCTCAAGGGGAATATTTTCTTAAGTTTATGCTGATTTTATATGATGTTTGATTAATGGCAAGGATTTGATGTTTTCAATAGATTGCACGTGTGTCAAATACTACTAAAGAGATGTCTTCTTGATCTCTAACTTCTAAATTAGTGCTAGTTTCTTAGTGTGATATACTTTCCAATATAATAAATCAATCATTTGCTGATAGAATGTGTTCATCATGGGAGCCGCATAGAATATACTCTGTAAATGCTCGAGTAAAGGCAGCAGTGGTTTACAAGAAAGTTGTTTTCCATGTGACTAAGTACAGTTTTATTACAGGGAATTAGTGTGTTTAGAACACGGTGGTGAAATTTTTTACGGAATTTATTGGGGTGACATTGGTTAATAAAATTATATAGGTTTCAGGTGTACAATTCCATAATACATCATCTATATATTGTATTGTGTGTTCACCACCCCAGTTCAAGTCTCCTTCCATCACCATTTATCCCCCCTTTACCCTCTCCTACTTCTTCCTATCCCCCTTTCCTTCTGGTAATCACCATGCTGTTTTTTTAAAGATACATAAAGGTACATGTTTTAAGAACGTTGTTATGAATTTTTTTGCATATTTGAATGAGTATGTTCTAATTTCAGCAAATGAATGTGTTCATCAAATTGTGCTGCAATTAAAACCCTTTGTAAAGGTACATATGCAAAAGATATTTATAAGAACATTAATTGTGGCCCGGCCGGTGTGTCTCAGTGGTTGAGTGTTGACCCATGCACCAGGAGGTCGCCAGTTCGATTCCTGGTCAGGACACATGCCCAGGTTGTGGACTCAGTCCCCAGTGGAGGGCATGCAGGAGGTGGCCAATCGATGTTCTCTCTCATTGATGTTTCTATCTCTCTCTCCCTCTCCTTTCCTCTCTCTCTAAAAATAATAATAATAATAATAAAAGAATATTAATTGTATATGGGAATAATATTATTTCATTGATAACTTGGGTTCAAGAAACATACTGCTTATAGTAAACTTGAGAACGAATGCTTTCAAAGTAAAATATTTAAATTAAATCTTCATGGAAGCTGAATGTAACTAGTGGAAGAAACAGTAAAAGACAGTCAATATTCATCAAAATGGAGTAATCCTATAACATTTCTTAATTCCATAAAGCTTGTGGTTAACTTACAGGTAATTTATTGGATCCATTAACATTCCTTTCTGTTTAGCTACTGAAATATATAAACATATTTTGAAGGATCTTGGTATATTAAAGTCAAGATATTCAATGTAGATATTCAAACATAATTTTTCTACTTTGGGTAAGTTAATAATCAACTGCCAAAAAGCATTTAATGATATTTCAACATCAATTGTAATTTTATAAGTTTGAAGCATTTAAGTATTTTCTTCACTGCTACTGTCTGTGCAAATACCCTTCATTGCCATGTTATACCAATGAAGCTTAACGGGATTCAAATTATAAGAAAAATTCTTTAAAGTTGCATACAATATAAATAACTTTTGAAAATTAAATTGTAACATAATAAATATATAATATTTCACCTTGAAATAAAGTAATATTAAAGTGCAAAATATTTTTATTTTTTTAAACTATTTGGAACATGTATTGAAATATAAAACTGAAATATTTCCTTTAAATTGATCTATATTTATAACACATTTGGATGTTAAATGGAAAGGGCCTCTCTGAAAATAATGACTTGGATATTGCTGGTTATTTGTTACTGGAAATATCATTGAGAAAATTTTTGTTAAATTCCATGAAAAACACAAAATGGTAGAGATTTTAATAAAATTCTATTGGATCTACAGGTCAATATTTTTAATATATCATCTTTTTATCATAAAATTTGACTATTTTTCCAGAGATGTAGCACTTGTATATTTTTTATATGATACATTTCTAGATCCCTTGCATTTTTCCCTTGCTATATAAATGCATCTCCTTTTAACTTACATTTTTGATTACTTGTTAAAAATGGACAGTACTTTTAAATATTGATATTTTTATTCAAACACCTTGCCAATCATTGATAATCCCAGTAGTAAGTCAACTAATAGGTATTTTTTGTGTTTAATGTGTGTGTGTATGTGTGTGTGTGCGTGTGTGCACATGTGTGTAAGACTTTCTATCAAAACAAACTATTTAATTCTTACTTCCTGGTACTTAAAAAGTTGTATAGTTTCATATTTCATTGCCTGGACAGAGACTTCAGAAAATGTTAAATAGTTATTTGAACATCCTTTGTTACTTATTTTAAAATTATACTTTAAATGTTTTTATTTTTAAATGAGAACTCTTAATACAATTTTTTTCAGAGTAAGCAAGTTTTCTTCAATCCTTAATTTACTGAATGTTTATTCCACAAATAGCTTTGGATTTTTCTAAATATTTTGTTGTCCCCATTGAGATGATCATTTGCATTTATTTTAATCAGTTAATATGATAAATCAGCTCACATGAAAATAATATAAAAATTATCTGAAATTCTTGAAATAAAATGAATGTGGTAAAGTTCTGTTAACTTCCACATGTAGAATGTAGTGGTTAATATTTTCTTAGTATTTTTTCATTTGAGTTAACAAAACTGTTGGACATATTTTAGCTTTTCATTTTGTCTTTATTTTGTTTTGATATCTAATTAATATCAAACTCATAAAATAATTTGAGAGGTGAGGGCTCTTTTTGTCACCTCCAAGTTAATTACTAAAAGATTTAAACTTTTCTGGATGATTTGGTAGAATTAATTTCTTTATCCATGTGTTTCCCTGTTAGACAATATTTAATTACTTGTGAAAAATTATAATAATTATATTACTGTTTAGTTTTCTGCTTTACCCTGTTAATTTTATCATTTACATTTTCTAGGAAATTACAAATTTTAGCTAATTATATTAAAATCATTTGCAAAAGATTTTTCCAAAACTCATCCTCTATTTTTAGTGTCTGCTGGATGCATTTGATGTAATCCCATGTCTCTATATTTATATAGCCTACATATCTTTTATTTCTATAATTATATATACCCTCTTTCTTTTTTATTATTTCTGCCAGAGGTTTCTCTTTTTGTTGCTGATATTGTTTTAGAGAGAAACATTTTATTTCTCTTGATATTCTCTCTTATTACAGTTCTTCAGAGAAACAGAACCAATAATGTGTATGTGAGTGTGTGTGTGTGTGTGTGTGTGTGTGTGTGTGTGTGTATTATACAGATATACACATATAAAGAGATTTATTGTAAGGAATTTCCTCCCACAGTTATGGAGGCTGACAACTCTTGAGATCAGCAGTCTGCAAGCTGGAAACCCAGAAAAGTCCATAGTATAATTTCAGTCCTTCCAAATCTGAAGGTCTGAGAACCAGAAGAGCCAATGATGTAGTTCCAGTGGAGAGGCCCCCAAAAAATCCCACCTGGAAAGCAGTTAGGAAGGAGGCCTTCTCTGTTACTCCTGGAAGGGTCAGCCTTTTTGTTGTATGAAGACTTTCAGTGGATTGGAGGAGGGTCACCATGTTTAAGGAGGGCAATCTACCTTAATCAGTCCACAGGTTCAAATGCTAGTCTCATCCAGAAACATCCTCATAGACACACCTCATAGACAGAATAACGTTTGAGCAAAGGTCCGTGCACCCCTTGGCCTAGTCTGGTTGACACATAAAATTAGCCATCACAACTCCATATTTGTTCTCTGATTTTTAAATTTCTGTAAGACTTTTTGTGATTTGCATCCTATTTTCTTTACACAATTATGCTTGTCTAATTCTAACTTCCTATGCTGCATACTTAGCTCATTAATGTAGAACCCTTTTTCTTTTCTAGTTCAATAAAGTATGTCTATAAAATTGCTTCTTAGTACTACTTTTTCAGATCTCATATATTTTTATATGTATTGCTTTTTAAAAAAAAATCTGTATGAGGTTTCTATTGGGGAACTAGTGGGAAAATAATACCATATATCAAAAGAAATATTTAAGTGACATAAAATAAAAAACATTAATTTCTCTTGTGTCTCTGGGACCACTAGGGAAGCTCTCTAATTTCAGATGTGCTGGTTCATTTGACTAGATCAGTTCCATTAGGTGAATCTGTTACACCCTCTAGGTTCAATGGGGCTGTAAATATGCCATATGTACTTGAAAAGTATTGATATTTTTCAGTTATTCAATGGAATGGTTCTTTAAAGCTGTTGGTCAAGCTAGGGATTATGCTCTTCAGATCTTTCAAAGTTGTTTTATGTTTGTTGTTTTCATGCTCTATCAATTAATTGCCAAGAAAGTACATAAAAAATCTCTGAATATGATACAAATTTTTCAATTTTTTTCTTATAATTCTCTTGATGTATTGAGACTGTGTTATTAGCAACATGCAATTTAAATCTAATAAATCTTCACATTTAATTGAAATTTTATTCTATAGATTTGACAATGTTACTATTTTGCAATATAATGTAATTTTTTAAGGCAATGATCAAAGAGATAAACATTTTAGCTGTAAAGTTAGTGGGAAAATGTATGGGTATAGGGTGCCAAACGCTACCCCCAGTTTATGTCCTCATTATGAAGGAAAACAAAACTATAAAATGCAGGGATCAGGTTTTTACACCCTGACTTTACTGATTAATCTTAGCATCACGAAATGAATTGAGCCAAACGAACTACATTAAAATGTAATTTAATCTTGGAAACGTTGGCCCCTCAATAATGATAAATTCTGGACTAAAACTAGCCCTAGGGCTAAATTAGAGAGAAACATGCAGCATCTACAAGTCAGGTTTTGTTATTGGTGGTGGTAGTGGTATTGGTGTTTCTACTTCATCCTAAGATGCCCTGGTTTCATTAAAGTACTATTTCTCTGAAGTTCAGGCTTTGTCTTTTCTGCCTTCTCTGCCATGTCAACCCTCTAAAGACTTATCAATAACTAAATTTCTGAGTATTAGAGATCTAACTCACACATCCATTTCAGAACATCATTTGTTTGATATTTTGTGATGTCATGGGTTAGGCCTCAGTGTTTATCTGTAGTCTACAGAAAGAGCTTTCAGATGATACTTCTCTGACCAAGCCATTCCACTATAATCTAAGATTAAAATAATTTGATACATACCTAAAGTAATCTTTATTTCCACTTGAATGATAATGGGTTAAAATCTGAAAGATTGAAAACCTAATTTATCTTGTACAGGGCCTATTTGAATTTGTCTAAATTAACCCATTTCCTTATTAGCAGCTAATACACAGAGAGTTACTTCTCCAAGGTCACACAATAGGAAATAGTGAAGTTGGGATTTTAATACCAGTCTTACTCAATAGCCTGAACCATTATGTTATACTACTGTTCTGGTAAAAGTAATCGTCTGGAAGACTGACTTACATATTTGCTCTAGAGCCCTTTTCTTTTTGATTCTCCATCTTTGTCTCAGTTCCTATATTAATATAATTATAATTCTCCATTTCTGTGACTCAACACTATATTCCCTTTTGTCATACACTTCCAAATTATGTTTAAAAGTTACAAAAATATTATCAGCTATCTCAAGCACTTCAAGTCAAAGATAAATTATAAATAATTTATAAAATGACATTCTTAAGAATACAGAATCTGTGGTTTGGTGTCTTTTTTGGGTTTATGTTTACAATTTCTACTTCTGTTTATAATTTCTAAAATTGTAGAACACTATGTAGCACCCTAATGGCACACTTAAATATAACAAATTTAAATGAAATGTATTAGAGTCATGCTTCCTTTCAATGAATTGTATTTGCAGTATCTTAAGACAAATTTGAATATGTGATACTTGCATCAAATTACCCACTTTTTAAATCTCTCTTTCAATATTTCTAGTTTATCAATTTTCACGAATGATGCATTACATTATATTATAGATGTATGTTATATATAATCTATTATATTATATTCATTATCTAATTTAATTTATACTCATTTACATAAAGAAGGAGTTATATTATTTGATCAAATAAGAAAAACATGGCCAGATTATTAACTGACTCAATCAAGATTACATAGTTGATCTAGGATTTGATTATATGACTTCAGAAAACAAAGTCAATGTTATTTTAATTATACTTTCTTTTCTTTAAAAGAAATACTATTAAAATAATTTGAAATATTAAAATCCACTCAATAAGACCCAACCTATAAATGCAGAACCATTTCCCCCCCTGAAAAATGCATGTTCTAATTTGGTTAGAGAAAAAAGTTACTGAAAGAGTGCTACAAAATGAATCTCCGATATGAAGAACCACAGAAATTAAAAAGTCAGATCTCTTTTACACTTTTAAACTGGAAACATCAAAAGCATCTGGAAATTGAATTTTCACAGTAGGGGCTGAAAAGGAAAAGTAAGAACATGAAGATATAGTACTTAATTATCATAATTCACCCCAGGTGTTGAAATGTTAAGAAAAGATATTTATAATGAGTATGAAACCATGTATTCACAAATTGCTAAAGGTAAAAAGTCTTGATTAAACATCACGATTATTATACAAGGAAGATAAAATTATTTTTTGCTAAGTATTCTTATTTTTTTTCTGATATTCACATAAAATTAAAAATCTTATATAATTACATGTGTTAAAATTTTTTGACAAATTGGGTGAGGCAATTGTTATAAGACACAAAATATTCTTATAACAATGGCCAAATGATATTGTTCACTATTTAATAGCAGTTTCATGTACTGTATAATCTTTTATAAAAATCTTTTATCAGTTTCATTGGGAATATTGGTTGTCACAAGTAAACATGACATATATATAAGAATACAGATAGTGCTAAAAATATGCAGGTGTATTAATGTCAAGAGCTTATAATTTAGAGAAAAATAAATAAATTACATATTAAATGTAAAATAATAAAAATTCTAATTGCCTGAGCAGTTTGGAAATTTGACATTTAAAATAAGCAGAGAGAGAAAAATGAAATCAATAACTGCAGATATTGGAAATTTCCACTTCCTTGTATGTAATAAGACTTAAGATTTCTTACTACTTTACTGAAAAACTATATGTAAACTAAGAGATAATGAGGGAAAGAGAAAAAGAAAGAGAGAACTTGAGAGACACAGAGAGAAAGGAAACATGACTCACTGAAAATAATGGTCAATCTCAGCATGACCATGCATGTAAAACTGAATTACACATCCCAAATAATATGTGTCTCTATCTCTCTTAAAAGACCCTCACAAGCTAGTATTACAAATAATAATTCTAACTTAGGTCCTTATTTGCTACAAGAAAATTTTATAGGAAATAGAAGACATGTTGTGCTTCAATAAATAGGTTTTGTTTTTGTTTTTTTGTATACATCAAGTACAGAGAGGCATCTAAACTCAACAAAGTAAGTTTACATTGGAGGAAATTATTTATCCCATCAGGTACCATTAATCAAGTAGAATGTCCTATGAAATATTCTCAAAGGAACATTATCTTATGCTGTACACCTTAATCTTATACAGTGTTGTATGTCAATTATATCACAATACAACTGAAACATCCTCCTCCTAATAACTAACACTGTGGCAACAATTACCCAACCCCTTAAATTATGACACTCTTTGTTTTTTATTGATTTCAGAGAGAGAGAGAGAGAGACATCAATCTGAGAAAGAAACATTGATGGGTTGTCTCCAGTATGTTCTCCAACCGGGGATCAAACCCTCAACCTGGTATGTACCCTGACTGGGACTTGAACTGCAACCTTTTTGATGTATAGGACAATGCTCCAACCAACTGAACCACCTGGCTGGGGCTATGATACTGTTTTTTATAAAGTAAATTCAACTAATGTAAAAACACACAAACATGCATTTATTTACAACAAGCCACTAAATAATACATTTTATATTCAAGAAAGTAGTCATCTGAAGAGGAAAAGATAAGAGTTTGAATGGATGGATAGATAGATAGATGATAGATAGATAGATAGATAGATAGATAGATAGATAGATGATCAATATCTAACCAAACTCTTACCTCTTTACGCTTGAGGCAACTGCTTTCATGTATCTATCTGTCTATCTATCTATCATCTATCTATCTATCTATCTATCTATCTATCTATCTATCTATCTATCTATCATCTGTATAATTCATCCATCCTTCATCTATCTATTCATCTTTTGCAAGAAAGATATAGTCAGGTAATAAAAAAAATTAAAAAAATATATATAGTATTTTCAGAGGGATAGGTTGTGCTTATTTTGGAGTCATAAATGCTGATATTTTATGTAAGACTATCATGGAAGGCCTCACTTATAAGCTAACACTTATGCAGTGACTGAAGTATGTGAGGAAACACTTCAAAATCTATCAGGAAAAAAATATTCAGGAACAGAAAACTTTGAAGTACAGTGCCCTGGTATGGAACATCCTTGGATTGTTCAAGGAATAGCAAGTTGGTCAGTGTGTTCTAAGCAAATCGATAGAGCACATCACTACAGATCCAATAAACATCAAAAGAAATAAAGAGGCTACACTGAACAAGCTCTGTGACTATAAATGAAAATTTTTAAAATTGTTTGGAAAACATGGTAACTAATATTGACATAAGAAGAAATAGATAATAACTAAGAAACTGAATCTATGGTTAACACACCATTTTACATACCCCCAAAAAACAAATACACTCCAGTCCAGGTGGTTTCAGCTGGATAAATCTTCCAAATATTTAAAAATAAATAAATACCAACCTGACACAAACTCTTCCAAACATTTTTTTTTTAAAGTAGTACTTCGCAAGTCATTTGATGAGGTCAGACAAAGTGTGTTTATAAAACCTGACAATGGAATTACAAGAAAAGAAAGGGACATGCTACACTCTCTCACAAATATCACCATAAAAATTCTTAACAATTTTTTTCTCATGATTCACACAACTTACTCTGAAAAACAATTTTTACATGTTGTAGAGAGATGCAAAACCTTTGTTTCTATCTCCAGTTTTGAGCAGAAAAATGTATATGTATAAGCTTCCCCATCTTAAAAGTTTATGAATACATTTTTAAAGAATATTGTACTGTTTGTTGTAGTACCTACATTTCTTTCATTCAAGTGTTGTCACTCCCTTTGCCTGCCTGCTACACTACTGATTTGCCATTCCCATAATGATTCAAAAGATTTAACTGCCATATCATAGATAGATCTGGACTCAATTCAGCACATTTCAGTAGCCCATCAGCAAAGTTCCCAACGTTTCTAATAATATGCAGATATAAAATAGTGATAAACAGTTTTCTTTTGCAAATATATAATTTATATATAATTCATTTCTTCACTTTCTTGTTCTAAATAAATTTGCATGTCCTCTCAAGACACTGTTTCTCTGGGCCTCTTAAGGGATGGTTTTTTCCTCTTGTGTGACCCATGAGGCAGAAGCAGGTTGGTTGCCTCCCTTGCTCTTCATTTTCTGTCACTCCCCCTAAAACACCCACTTTTGCATCTTACCTCATCAGACTTTGCCATTCTTCCTTTTCATAATTGTCTATAGACCCTGTGCCATTGTTCCTCAAAAGCTTGGCTTCTGGTACATTGTCATTCACTCCAACAGAATTCTTGGTGATCTTAATATTCATAGAAATGATACTTTTAATATTCCTGATGACAAATGATCTTTTCCTTCACCCACTACAGCCCCTCACTTCTATGGTTATACACTAGGCTGTGTTATTACCAATAACTATAGGGCTTCCATGATTTCAAATCTAAGCTCACTCTCACGTATCCCAACTTCAAAAATATTACTATATTACATGAATCTTCTCAGTCTTCCTCACCCTGCTCATGGCCTCCCCTGTCTATTTACCCAGGTTTGCACTGTTAGTAAAATCACTCCTCTGCAAACACTACCATTCTTTCATTTTGAACATGTATGCCATTTTATTTGGTGACTTACATCTTCATTCTTAATCTAACTTCCCCAAAGTTCCTTCTAAATATTGTATATTATATGTACTTAATTTGGAAATTATTACCAAGCATCCTATATAAAATTGTAGAAGATCTCTGGCCAGTTTGGCTCAGTGGCTAGAGCATTGGCCCTTGGACCAGAGTAGTGGGTTTGATTCCTGGTCAAGGGCATGTCTCTTGGTTGCGGAAGGCAACAAATCAAAGTCTCTCTCTCTTCTCTTTCTCCCTCTCTCCCTCCTTCCCACTGTATCTAAAAAAATCAATGGAAAAATATCTTCAGGTAAGGATAAAAAAGTGAATAAAATAAAATAGTAGAAGAAAGTTGGTAAAAGCAGAGGAAAATTATTTAAAATATCTAAAATATATTAGATAGATTCTAGATTTCTGAAGCTGATCTAGCAGTTATTTTTAGTATTTACAACTTCTCACATCCATATATATATCCCATGTTCTCTCTTCTCTCAGCGTTCTCTCCATATTTTTGGATAGTTGTCTGGTGGCATGACCCTCATTCCTGAGATTTCTGAAGTGATGGGATTCCAGGCCATTTAGGTAAATCTAACCTCTACTGGGCAAGAGTGTATAGGAAAGGATCCTAAGAACCCCTAAACTCTATCCCTGCTCCCCCTTCTTTTCATTGTGTAGCATTAACCCCATTTTCCCTGTCTGTTCACCCATTCTCCCTAGGGAATGCTATGAACTACATTTTTTATTTTATTTTTTATTCTTTAGCTATTTGTGTGTGTGGTTCAAATGACCACATTTTAGTTAAATGGAGCAACTCTCCACATCAGCTGTCATCTCGGAGCTTTAGGACAACACCCTTTCAAGGGCCAGCAATATTCTTTCTTTATCTAAACAGTGTGACCCAAGTCTAGTCACTTTGTGAAATTCATTCTCCTTTGCCCTTTGAAACTGTGCACTTTCTCTGTATATGTTTTAATTTAATACCAATTTTGTCATAAATATAATAAATAAAATAAAAACAAGATAAAAAAAATAAAAGAATTAACAAGCCAATCTAGAAGATTGTTTACACGCACATAGAAAATTTGGGGAAGAATATAAGGAAACAGGTCTCTGGAAAATTGTATTTTCCAGCAGACTTAATAATTTGCATTCATTATATAGGTTTTTGAGCCATTTGGACAGATTGTAAACAATCTATTTAACTTTAAATTTTTAAATAACAAATCTAAATATTCCCTACATATATGGCAAAAGTAGAATTAATTAATTAAAAATTCTAATATATACATGTTTACCAATGACTCTAAATAATTTATGTCATTGATTTTTGATCAATAGCGCACCCACATGCACACACACACACACATGCAGACAGAGTACCTGACATTGTTTACATTCAAAGTCACTGTGACTGAACTCAGCATTAGAAATATAGATTTTTTTTAACCAAATTACAGGTTAATTTCAAAACTTCTATGTATTCATTCAAATTCTGGCAGTTTGTTTTTTTTTTTAATAGAGCTGCATTTTGTTTTCTTTTACATGCATGTGAGCTATACTTAAATTTAAATGGTGACTGCCAATGAAGAGTGACAAAGAGGATACACAATATTTATATTATTTTTAAGTATTTTCTGATGACTGCTGATTTTTATAATACTGTACTGTATTTCAAATGGAAGGTGCATCTTTGCACAAAAATCAAATTTAGATATAATTTAAAATGTCAGTCAAGTATAATATTCTGCTAAAATTTTCAGAGTATGTGAAACATTACAATTATCTTGTTTAATTTTTACGATGAATTCTGCAACTAAAAATCAATATAATGTATTTATAATATCCAGTCATTATTTTGTAATAAAAATTAAAATAATTCAGAACAAAAGTATATGTGTAGCCATAAATGTAATAAAGTACAGAATGTTTTCATATTATATTAATAGCATTGTGAATTATGTCTTTCAATTTCTAGTGATGTACAGTAATGCAAACTTACATATTATTCTCTTTTTTTCTAAGGGAAAGGGTAGGAGTAAAGTCTACGTTTATGTCCTAAGTTTTCTTTTCCAAGTTTACTGGAATATGATTGCAAACTTGAGCACTTCTTGGTTTATAAGATGTAAAATCAAAATAGCACAGAACTTACACCTTGACATACACATATATTCACAACACATAGTTTACACTCTCTCAGTAAAATATTAAAAAATTGTTACATATTTCCAACATTTCTTTAAAGCAGCATTGTGCTATAGCCATACCTAGAACAAAACCAAACTCTATTTTTATACTTACAATCAATTTTGCTAAGCTTTTCTTCATACTTTACAATTATCACTATCTTTTAAACTGTCTTTCAAACCAATTTTAGTTCAAAATGATCTTTCTGTCATTATTTTTCTGTAGTTTACCAATAGTTTATTATGATGAAGCAGTATACTATTCCATAGGAAGGTTGTTTGTTCTTTTCTGTTTGTTTTTTATTACTCATTAAAAGAAGGCTCTGTTGCTTTGTCTTTTTATTAATTTAGGTTAAAAAATGTTTCATTGTTTAGGAATATTACATCTATAATTTTATTATCACCAACCCTCATTTTGAATTTTGGTGTCAAAGATAATCTTGCTTCATTATATAGAAAAAACTTCACGTTGCAATTTTCTGAAATAGTTTGAATATGAGTAGAAACCTGTTTCCCTTCGTGGTTGTGAAACCATTATGAGCAAAGGCCTGCCTGAAGTCCTCGAGTTCTCTTTGTAGGAAAATATTATTAACTACTTATGCCATACCTTCAATGGTTACAGGAATAATTTGGTTTGCTATGTTTCTTCAAATCAGTTTTTGATGGCTTATCTTTTTAAGAATTAGCCCAATGCATTTACAGTTTAAAATATACTGGAATAAAGTTTCTAATAATATCCTCTTTAACTTTTTGATGACTGCAGTTTCTTTAGTGATATCCCATTTCATTGCTGCAGTGTTGTATGGATGTGTGTTCTCGTTCTCTTTTTCCTTCTCACTTTTTTAGAGTAGTGTTTGTTATAATCTCACACTATTTTTGCAATTTGTCCTGAAGAACTGAACATTTTATAATTACAAATGATCTTTATTAATTATTTCCTATGTTCTCTATATGATAATTCTATTAGACACACATTATATTTAGAAGTCTAATTATGATGTTTAGTTTCTGCTCATTCTAACTCATGGTTAGTAATTTTAATTGTGAAACTTGTGATTTAGATTTGGCATTCATTTTAATATGGAAGTCAAATATTTCCTTGAGATTTCAGGGTTTGGCTCTCACCAATAATTTTGTGTTTCTTTCTTCCTATCAGCTCAGGGATATTATTGTTCAGAGTAATATTTCATGTTAATTCATTATCTTGGTGTTTCAATTAAAACCACAAACACACCTTAGGGAAAATCTGTGGTTACAAATTGTCAAAGGAAACTTTTCTTTTCTTAATCAAACCCATGTAAAGACAGACAGTCTGATTTGTTCTCATTCTTTGTCAAAAAGAAATATAGTTGTTTGTCTCTGGTAGACCCTTTCAAATAGCATGCAGCCCTTCTACGGTGATGGATTAATTCAGAAGCCTCATTTCTTGTTCTCTGACTAGGCTGTTCTCAAGGCTTCTTCTCCTGTAATTAGGAGACCATGGAAAATCATTACCCCTTGGATATCGTAATAGGCAACAATGCCTCAAAACTCTCAGGTTCAATTTTTATTTACTCTTCTTGTTTGTTTCAGTTTTGCGTTTTGTTGCTGCCTTTTGGAATTTCTTTTTCTTGAGAATTCAGGTGTGGAATGAAAAGCAACACCAAATTTATTCTGCATTTCTGGACATTTTGCAAGAGAGGATGTTTGGATTATTTATTTTACAAAATTAACAGTGGTTACATTCTGCACTTACTTTTATAAGCCATAAAACTCTAGCAGATATTTTGTGATCATTATGATCTGAATAATTGTATGAATTGTCCAGCAAAGTGCCTACTATATCTAACATTGAAAACTGCGAACTTACAGACATACTGAGTTACATAACTTCCATCAGTAAGTACTTGAAACTCAAGATGGTGGCATAGATCATTCCTGACTTCAGTCCTCCTCAAAAGAAGACCAACTGGCAAGTGTTCATTAATAAGACATTATTGTGGAGATCCAAGAACAGGGAGGTGAGGTTAAAGCAACCTCCCCTAGACACCTAGACCAAACAGAACCACTTTTAAGGGTTAGAGGAGAGCTACACTCTGATTGCGTGGTGCGTTTCCCAGCCTCACGAGGCACTGCACTGAGAGGTCCCCCTGGTCTTATGGTTTCTCCAGTAGGAAAAAGAGGGGCCAAAGTCGGCATGCAGCCTCCCCAGTATTGTGGGTCGCTTCCTGAGAAGTCAGCTCAGGCTTCATCTCATGGGGATCACTGGGAATCTGTGGAGATCAGATTGTGATGGAGCAGCCATCAGGGCATTGCAGTAACCAGCACCTGAATCTTGGCTGACTGAATTTTTACTCCTAGCAGTGAGCAAGTAGAAATCCCAACCAGTGGCTCTATCTGCTGAGCCAAGATGGCAGTCCCATCTAAGAAATTCAGAGCTCAATTCTGCCTGATTTGGGACCCCAAACAGCAAGCCTTGTCAGCCTTTGAGAGTGTTCTGCCACCCCACAGGGTAGGGAAATTAATTCACAGCCTGACTACTGCTGACTGGATTCTCACAGCTGCTCCCAATGAGGGAGCCTGGGTGAAGCACCTGGGAGGCTACTTATCCCAGCAGTACTTGAGCAGAGAGCCTGAAGAGCGATTCTGCCCTTCTGTGGAGATAAGCTGGAGTCCCTGTCTGGCCAGAGGACTTGGTATGCAGTTCTGCCTGATTGGAGTCCCAGAGAACAAGCCACACTGGGTTGGGGCCTGTCTGCCACCCTCAGGAATGAAGCTAATAAATAGCCTCACCTATTTCTAAGTGTATACCCAGTCCCATCCAAGTAGGAAGCCTGACAGAGAATCCAGGCAACTGAGTAGCCCATTGTACAATCACACCTGGGCAGTGAACCAATCCTGCAATACTGTCCAACTGTTCCCAGCCAGCAGCAGCCCTCCCAACCTCAGAGCTCTGGTAATGGCCTTGTCCAAAAATAAATCCCAATAGCAAGCTCCACTTGCCCAAAGGTTCTTGCAGCTGACCCAACCAGAACCCCAAGCTGAGACAACGGGTGAAGTAAAGACTGTGTGCCAAAGTGAACCTGTGAAGTCTGAAAGAGGAGAACGCATACTCTAATGTGTAGATATCAACATATGGAATCAAGGATCATGAAAAATAAGATAAACATGATACCACCAAAAGAAACTAATAAAGCTTCATTAGCTGACCCTAAAGAAATGGAGATCTATGGCCTGGCCAGTGTGGCTCAGTGGATTGAGCATTGTCCCATGGACTGAGAGGTCGCAGTTCGGTTCCCAGTCAGGGCACATGCCTGGGTTGTGGGCTGGATCCCCAGCGGGGGGCATGCAGGAGGCAGCCCATCGATGTTTCTCTCTCATGGAAGTTTCTATCTCTCTCCCCCTGTTCCTTCCTCTCTATATAAAAAAATCAATAAAAGTATATTTTTTTAAAAAAGGAATACAGATCTATGAACTGTCTGCCAAAGAATTTAGAATAATTCTCTTAAAGAAGGTTAGTGAACTATAAAAACACATGGAGAGACACTGAAAAAATAAATTAGGAAAAAAACACATCAACAAAACAAGAAGTTCAACAAACGATAGTAATAAAAAAAAAGACCCTTAACCTGTTAGAATGACTATCATCAAAAAGACAAGTGACAAGAAATGCTGTCAAGATGTAGGGAAAAGGGAACCCTTGTATACTCTTGATGGGGATGTAATTTGGTACAGCCACTATGAAAAACAGTATGGGGGTTTCTCAAAAAATTAAAAATAGAACTACCATACAATACAGCAATTCCACATCTGGTACATATATCTAAGGAAAACAAAATAATTATCTTGAAAAAATATTTTCACCCACATGTTCACTGCATCACTGTTTGTAATAACTAAGACATGGATAAAAACCTAAGGTGTCTTTCAATAAATGAAAGGATTTAAAAAAGGGGGGGGGGGGTTTACACACACATGCACCATGTAATACTATCCAGCCAGAAAAAAAAGAAAAATTTGCCATTTGCAACAATATAAATGGATCTTGAGAGCATTACACTAAGTGAAATAACTCAGTCAGAGAAATACAAATACTGTATGATCTCACTTATATATGGATCTAAAAAAAAAAGAAAAATCACAGAAGCAGAGACCAGACTTGTGGTTGCCAGAGGTAGACGGTGGAAGGTGGGAGAACTGGTGAAGGCCGAAGGCACAAACTTCCACTTATAAGATAAATAAATACTAGGGATGTATTTACAACATGATGACTATAGTTAACAATACTGTACTATATATTTGAAATTTGCCGAGAGTAGATCTTAAAAGTTCTCACCACAAAAAAAAAAAAAAAAATGTAACTATGTGAGGTGATGGTAAACTAAATTTTTGGTAATCATTTCGCAATATACACATACATCAAATCATTATGCTGTACATCAAAACTTATACAATGTTATATGTAATTGTATCTCAATAAAACAACAACAAAAACTATACAGTTGCCCTTGAACAACATGGGTTTGAACTTCATGGGTCCACTTACACAAATTTTTTTTTCCCAATAAATAATGTGAATGTTTTTTCTCTTAATATTTTCTTAATAACAGTTTCTTTTCTCTAGCTTCCTTTATTTTAACAATATGATATATAATATATATAACATACAAAATACATGTTAATCAACTATTTTTACTATTGGTAAGGCTTCTGATCAACGGTACGCTTTTAGTAGTTAAGCTTTTTGGGAGCCAAACATTATACTCGGATTTTCAACTGCCCAGGGGTTTGGCACCCCAACCCTCACGTTCTTCAAGGGGCAACTGTATATGAAAATTTAAAAAGAGAAAACACAGGGAATCATTATATAGAGTAAATAAATTAAATTATATTTGCTGCTTCTGAATATAGGCAATGAGTTAAGATTTCTTCAGATTTTTTGTTTACAAATAGAGACAGTTGTATTAGGATTTTTTTTTTTTTTTTTTTTTTTATCCTCACCCGAGGACATTTTTTCATTTTTTGTTCAGATAGAGTGGGAGGGAGAGAGAGGAAGAGAGAGAGAGAGAAACATCGATGTGAAAGGGACACATCGAGTGGCTGCCTCCCGCATGACCAACCAGGGCCGGGGACAAACTGCAATCGAGGTAAATGCCCTTAGCGGGAACCGAACCCAGGTCTCTCTGGACCGCAGGCCGACGCTCTAACCACTGAGCCAATCCGGCCAGGGCTGTATTAGGATTTTATTTGAATACCCATAACATTGCATATTTATCTGGTACTATGACCTTACATAGCATCTGCACAGAACCTTACATGGTATCGCAGCATAACTAACCTTTGATTGAATATGGGAAATTGAAGACAGTAGATATTTCTATCCTCCTTTAGTGAATTGTATATATCAATACTTTTTTTTTCCTTTATTGACTTTTTTTTTTAATCCTCACCCGAGGACATTTTTGCATTTATCTTGAGATAGAGCAGGAGGGAGAGTGGGAGGAAGAGAGAGAAACATCGACGTGAGAGAGACGCATCGAGTGGTTGCCACCCACACGACCCCATCTGGGGCCGGGGACAAACCGCAACTGAGGTACGTGCCCTTAGCAGGAACCGAACCGGGACTCTTCAGTCCGCGGGCCGACGCTCTAACCACTGAGCCAAACCGGCCAGGGCTCCTTTATTGACTTTAGAGAGAGAGGAAGGGAGAGGGAGAAAGAGATAGAAACACCGATGAAAGAGAACATCAACTGGCCGCGTCCTGCACGCCCCCTACTGGGGATTGGGCCCACAACCTGGGCATGTGTCCTGACCAGGAATCGAACTAGCGACCTCTTGGTGCATGGGTCGATGCTCAACCACTGAGCCACACTGGCCAGACTATATCAATATTTTTTTATAATTTTTAGTTTTGTTTTTCTTTTCTGAAAATGATTATATAACTAGTAATAAAAATTTATGAACTTCATGATTTTTTAAATTGGTAACAGTAGTGAGACAATTGAGCTGCATCTTTTTTGAGTACTAGATAATATATTGTGAGAATGCATAATTAATATATTAAAAATTGTTTTTTCAGTAATCCTTAAAGGCCATTTTTTTGCTGATATATTAGTGGAAGAAATTGTGTAAACCTCTTCACTATTTGGTGAGTTACATGCAGTTTCAAATTTAATTAAGTCAATCTAATACTTGTAAATTTTGCCCTAAAGCTAGAAGCAATTGGTAGCAGCTGATACCTTCGGGGCCCTTCTGGTTTACATATGCATGTATGCTAACTAATTGGATAATTTTGTTATTTGCCTATAGTTTCAGAAGTGTTATAACTAGGATTTTCAGATAGGCTGCTTATTATCCATATGTTGGATACCTGGATCACAATGGAATAGCAATACATTTTGGAAACTGCTGGAGGTATCAAGCAAGTTATAAAATTAGTTTATATGGGCATATCTTTCCATCTTAATTTGGAATTATATTTTGATCAAAGTTTTCTCCACTTTGCTACTCTAAAATCCCTGAAGCATTAAAAAAAAACAAGTTCATTAATGTTTTACTAAAATTGCTGTTTTAAGCATCTTCCTCTCACTCTTAAAAACCAATGTCAAGAACCATATTTGTGTGTGGTTATCAAAGGAAGAAATATATGATCTGTATCACAAAATCTAGCCATGTAAATATTATAGGACACACAAATCAATGGTTATCAAAGGAAAACTATTATAACCTGAATGCAACAAATGGACTGATATAATACATATAATTCCAAAGAGATCATTCTCAGGTCCACAGCATATTTTCACAAATGTAGATTATAATGTCAGAAAAACATACAATAATTATTAAATGTATCTGAGAGACTAGCCATAGGAGTAAGCTCTTCGTAATTAAAGAAGTTGTAGATATATACCAAATATAAATTCATGTCCATGTACCCTGGTCATTATACATAAGAATACCCATTATATATCAATAGCAATGGCCAGAAAATGGAAATAATCCAAATGTACATCTAATGGTAAAATGGAACATAAAAATAAACTATGGAATATTCAAAATATATTAATATTAAATCATCTGAAGAGCGCTTCTAATTAAAAGTGTGGTGGTAAGTACACAGGTACAAAGAAATATCAATAGAATAAAGCTGAAAATCCAAAATAATTCATGTCCATAAGGAAGTTTACCATCAGATAAAGGTGGCATCACACATCAGTAAGCAAAAATGGACTTTTTAAAAAGTAGGCTTAGAGAATGGAAAGCTACATGGAAAAAAATAGAAAAAAATAAGTTATATACAAGAAAATTTCAATATGGATTAGAAATCTAAACATTAATCAAAAAGCCATACAAATATTAAACGCAACTGGGGATTAATTGCTCTGTAAACTGAGTATGAGGACAAGTTTACTTAGCTTGACTAAAAGAAATATAAATACATGAAATGTATATATATATATGAAATATATATATATGAAATATATATATATATATTTCAGAGAAAATATTTGTAACAGATACCACACAAAAAGAGACAATATCACCACTACAAAAATAATTTTTAAAATGGAGGAAAAGTGTAAAGTAAAAACTTAGGGAAAATAGACTTGGATAAAAGACATGAACAATCAACTCATTAAAAAAGAAAACTGTAAAAAAAATCCCTATAAAATTATTTAACTTCATTCATAAAAGGAGACTTACAAATTCAACATTTAAGCAAGAGAATTTGAAAATAACAAACTATTAAAGCTCATATGCATTTACCCTTTGACTGAAGGATCTCCTTTCAAAGTATTTACCCCAAAAAGATACTTTTAATTATACAAACATACATAGGCACAATGTATTCCATTGCAATTATATTTATAATGGATAAATACTGAAAGTAACTTAAGTTCTAACACATGAGAAATTGTTTGAAAAACTTTGGTTTAACCATTCAACTGAGCACTATGTGTGTGTACAAAGAGGGGGAGACCTTCACAAAGTGAAATGGAGGGATCTCTAGGATTTACACTATTAACTTAAGAAAAGTGCAACTGAATATGTGTTTATAATTATATATCAAATGATGAGGATTTGTTAAAAAGGAAAAATAAAATTATATATAGCATTTACTTATTTTTGTAAATGGAAACCCAGGAAGAATAAATAAGAAAGTAATGAATTTGGTTCTTTACATGGGCTGTGTGAAACGAGTACAAAAGATAAAAGAGTGAAATTGTGTTTAGCATATCTTTTGTATAGTTTTGATTTGGGGAACGATGCTAATGTTTTACATATTTGTAAACATTAAATTACATCTACAAGAAAGGGGGGAAAAACTAAAACTGAATACAGCCATATTTAAAATGATTAAAATAACCACACTATAGAAAAAAATAACAATCCAAGAAACTATTGAAAACAATTCTTCATTATATGTTCATATTCAAAAGTAAAGATAATTGTAAACCAATCTAGAACTCTAATTGGTATATGTGACTTTTGAATTAGTAACGTCTAGCCATTCTGGGTTTTTTTGTTTGTTTGTTTTTTGTTTTTTATCCTCATCCATGGATATGCTTTTTATTGATTTTATAGAGAGAAGAAGGGAGAGAGAGAGACACTGATGTGATCAGTTGCCTCTCGCAGGCACCCCAACCAGGGATTGAACCCACAACCTAGGTATGTGCCCTGGCTGGGAATTAAACCTACAACCTTTTCATATACAGGACAATGCTCCAACCAACTGAGCCACCCAGCCAGGGCTTCTGGAACTATTTTACTTTGTAGGATTGCAAATGAATACATTTTGAGGAGCTGTTAGGTATCTGGCTCCCCCTGTTGGAGAATTATGTACAACACAGAACTGAGAAATACAAAGAAACATTTTGCAATGGATTGGAATTAGAAGTATCCCCATGTATGTACAGGGTAGGGCAAAAGTAGTTTTACAGTTATTCATATGGAAAATAATACAATAATTTTTAAATAATAATGCAAGAATAAACTCTTTGTTTTGTGTACTCACAACTGTTCACCCACTTTTGCTCCACCTATATTGGGTTGAACAAATGATGTTTTAATCTTTCTTCTCTTTGTCCACCAAATGGGCACAGAAGCAGTAACACTCAAGTAGCAATGACAACCTATGACCAGATATTTATTTGTAAAAACGTTGAAATAAACCCGAGTCTCCTTAGAATCATAGAGAAATTGATGGTTCCAGTGCTGGAGCAATAAAAATACAATGAGCATGAAAAGCCTTGAACCACAAGTAAGGAAATGTTGAAAAAAATGATGGGGTCATGCAAAAAGAATATGTGAATAGTGTCCAATAAAACATGATCTGAACATCAAAATGACAGTAATATAATCAAATGAATAAATTACTAATCCATTAATTAAAATAGAGAAGAAGAGATCCTTTTAAACAGTAGAATGCTAAATCATAACTATAGAAAGAGCCATAGATTTAGAAAATCACCATTTCACAAACATCACAGTAACAATTGATTCAGGTAAAATTCCTCAATGGAAACTAATATCACTGGGTAAATTAAAAATTGCCCCCAAAAATCTTCCCACATATTACTTACAAAAGAAGAAATGCCAGTGTTACAGTGGAAAAATCTGGTGGACAACATTTCAACCAACAGCTCAAACTTTTTCCATGACAATAGGCTAAGAATAACAAAAGCCATAATATAGATAGATTCATAGATACACTGCCAAAACTGTATCATCTGAATATAATCTTGAAGAAACATCAGGCAACCTAAATTAATGTTCATTTTGCAAACAACTGGCCTGTACTTTATAATATATATCAGTGTCATAACAAAGAAAGGCTGAAAACTAGTTCAGATTAAAGGAAACTAAAGAGACAAGAAAACAAAATGAAGTTTATGATGATTAAATCAAGGATGGTGAGAGATTTCCAGCAAGGCCAGCCATTGTTGAAGCAACTAACAAATTTAAATATAGACCCAGTATTCAACAATAACATTGTGTCATTAAAATGCCCCTAATTTGACTGCTTACGTAAACAGATGTCCTTGGTGTTAAAAATATTTATGCTAAGTATTTGGGGATAAAAGAACAAAGTGTTAATTTGTATAAATCTGATTGCAGGTGTATGAATGGTGTTTGTATTTTTCTTGTAACTCTCCTGTGAATTTGAAATTATATAAAAATAGGAGCTGAAAAAGATCTTGGTGGAAAATTCAGAAAAGCATAGTGGGATTTTTTGCCTACTATTTGTACTGAGGAGACCAAAAAATACTCCTATTTCAGGAGTCTATTGAATAAAATACTTTTTATTTCTTTAGAAGAACAGCAAACACTTTTAAAAAGTAGGTCTTTTCCCCAAAATGTTGTAGAAAAAAAGAATGCTAATCATAATCAGGTTAATCAAATATGAACTGTACATCTAATAGTTTATATGGTTTTTTTCAGTTCTTGGCCTCAAGACTTTTTTACTTTAAACAGATTAAACTATATGTAATTAATGTCATTTTTCATTCTATATTTTAGATAAAATACCATTCAAATTATAACTTCTAAAATCTGAGTCAATATTAACAAAGTTTTCTTATATGTGAAAAACACATTTTTATATTAATGATGCACAGAAGACAATTCAGAGCAGTTATGATTTATATTATTTAACAGAAAGCCTAAAGAAACTCATAGTGTGGTCACTAGATGGTTCTTCTGATCAATGGGTTTTGGTTAAGTAAATGAAGCAGAAATGTGGACAATCAATGGAGATGTAAAGCTCTCTCATTGTATGTAAAGCCTGTATATAAGATATATTAAATAAGTACTGATAGTTACTGCCTTAAAAAAAAGTATTATTTCTTTCTCTTAAAAACAAAGTTCCATTTCACAAAAATAAAATTATTTTAGGCATGAAGCAAGAAGTCTGTAACATAAGTAAATTCAATGCTATCATTCCAACCAGGATCACTGTTGAAATAGACAACCAAGATAGGACCATATACAGGAAAGGCTAGTAGATTATGAGCAAGAAATACTAATTTTCACATTCTGCTTTCGGCACCCTTGGACCTTTCACTTGAATGTCCTGCCACCCACTCCGAGGAGGGTGCTGGGCAGCTGAGAAATCTGCCGGGGTGTTCTAAGCAAACTGGATGCACCACTACCTTTCAGCACCAGAGTTCAGAGGAGACAAGACAGGCTGGGAGACCAGTGCAAAGCCTGCTGGAATTACTGGCAGATGATGGATGGATCAAAATACAGGGTGGGTCAAAAGTAGGTTTATAGTTGTGAGTATGCGAAACACGGAGTTTATTCTTGTATTTTTAAATTTACTATTATTATTATTATTATTATGTTTCTATACAAACAACTGTAAGCCTACTTTTGCCCCAACCTGTATTATCTGTTCTGAAGTTCAGCAATAGGACACATTTTTCTAGCCAGGATTGCATGTCAGTATTGATATCCTTGTAATAATCTGGTTATTATTTAACAGGAAAGGAGTAAAGGGGAGACTAGATAATATAGGCATGCCATTTATACAGCTTTGTTAGGAAGCTGCAATTTAACACTCCAGGTTTATTTCCCGCAGATTGATGGGGGAAGGGACTAGACAAAGGCAGTTTAGACACATGCTCAGTAAAATCTAAATGATGTGGGAAGGTGCTTACCTGTCAATCACTCCAGAATAGGTATGGCAACCACAAGGGCCTGAAATCTGAATATTTAAACTCCTAGACAAAGGACGTTCCCTGTCTCTCTCTTGCCACTTGGCTCTCTCTCTTGCTGTCAGCACAGGACTCCCGGTGGGGCTCCCACATCCTGCATTTGCCCATGTGGCGTATGGCCATATGGGACCCATATAATGGACTGATGAACTGAAGCTTGCCTGATATTCTGCTGGACCCAGTTTCATCATGGAATGGAAACTCTAGACACTGGCCCTACTTCTAGCTCTGCTGAATCTACAGCTGCTCCTTTTCTAGGACTGGGTTAAGGGAACTCAGACTTTAAAACCTGAGGAATGTAACTACATACATATAAAGTCTTTACCACATTTCATTCTCCTATGGGGCCTTCTGAAAATGCTTATTTTAGCAGTGCCCCAAGAACCCCACTCCCACAAATGATGTGGAAATCTGGCCCCCTGACTTCCTCAGTAACAGTATCAGATCCACTGAACTCAAGGAAATGTGGCCTTAGGCATTAGTGTCCCCCCCACAGGAACCAGTGTACTGACAATAAACGTTTCCTCAATAATTTTATTTCAGATCTTTCATTCATAGAATCTACCCAAATGATTCTCAAATATCAGACTACCTGAATCAGACCCATGAATTGACTTATTAAAATGTATTTTCCTGCTCTCCTTCACCACCTATTCAATATATCTAAGGTGTGGTAATACAAACCAAAATTTTTCAAACATCCTAGGTGACATGTACACACTAAAATTTGGAAACCACTGCAGTATATACTCTCTGCTGCCTACAGGGGGATTCTTGCCTTGGGAATTTATGGTAATCCCTAAAAGCTAAATCCTTTTTCAAAGACTATATATATATATATATATATATATACCTCTAAGCAAATTGCCACTCTGAATGAGAAGAAAAAGAAATTAAAAATAAAATAATTCAATATGAAAAAAGTATAAGTTTAAAGAATAAGAATTTAAAAACAAATGAGAAAGAAGCAATGGAAAAAGAAAGAATAGCTCTGGCCAATGTTGCCCAGTGGTTAGCGTGTCAGCCCAGGCAAGGAAGGGTCTTGGGTTCTATTTCCAGTCAAGGGCAAATACCTAGGTTGCAGGTTCATCCCTGGCCTGGTGGGGGTGCGTGTGGGAGGCAATCAATCAATGTGTTTCTTTCACATTAATTTCTCTCTCTCTCTCTTTCTCTCTCTCTCTCACTTCCACTCTATCTAAAATCAATGGAAAAATATCCTTGGGCGATAACAACAACAAAAAAGAGTAAGAACTTGTCTATTTACTAGAGTACTTCATTACTTTCAAGTTTCTAAGTACAAGACAATAGAAATGAAAGGGTAATTCTATAACTAATTGTATGTGCTAGTAGTAGCTTAATATATGATTTCATGAAATTGCTTACTCTCATGTTGAATTGGCACTTACAGTGTGCTAAACTTATTGTAAGGCACAATTAAAGTCTCCAGATGTGACTCATTTAACTTGGTGAAAGAAACTGAGATATTGATGATCGATGCCAATTTCTTACATTCTGCTTACATTTTGGTAGTAACATGAGCAATTCCACACAATGTTGTTGTAACACATTAATTACTTTCTCTTACTTTACTCCATTATGCCACATATTTGAAATTAATAGATTTTATAGATAATAACAAATAAACAACTTTGCTAAATACATACATGTGGCTTTTCTGAGCCAAAGACATATCTAGAATAAATTACTGAGGGCACATGATTTATCTTTTTAAATCTGGGAACAATGCACATGATAAAATTTGGGGTCCGGTTTGTCTTTGTTGTAACCTAAATTCGGTGTTACAAGTGAACAGGAGTTTCTATAAATATTTTCAATATTAGGAAAGGTTCTTAATCCTTGAAATGAATGATAAATATGTCAAATAATACTTTATATTGTGGGTTCTTAATCTATTTTTCTTTTTTTGTTCTGTTACTAGAATATTGGGCATCTGATACATTGCACAATAAATCCAGTGAGAGGTGGTACACAAACATGAGTATATTGCCTTAGCCAGATTTAAGTTAAACTTGGCCTCGTCACTTAATAGCTCTGAGATCTTCAGCCACAAACTTTGGTATTTTTATTTGTCAATCAAAATATCAGTGCCTATTCAACAGAGTGTTTATCATGATTAAAATGTACAATGTAAATAAACTCTCAGGCTGAGTTTTCTATGTTTACTAAGCAACCAATTATATTCAATGAATATGATGAAGGTAGATAACATTAAAAGAATAGACGCTCATTGAATTTGAATTCATTTACAGGAAATTAGACTCAAAGAAGGAAAATAATTTTGAAAATGACCTAGCCATGGTAAACCTAAGACAAGCTTAAGAGGCAACAAAGCAATGGAAGAACTATAGCAACACGTTCAAGTGAGAATAAATCACTAAGGATCTTTCTCAATATTTAAAAAATGTAACATCTTTATTTTCCTGTTTGTCTTTACTATCATGTCTAGAAGGTGCTAAAAATGTCTTGCTAAAGTAATTTTAAAAGGGGTGGTGAGACATTAGAGAATCAAGAGTTCCTGTTTCATTGATTGATGATGAAGTCTACAGATGTCTTGGTCATTAAGGAAATACACTAGTTAGGTTCAAAAGTTCTGATGTTTCTGTTAACACATTAGCAGGCAAGTCATTGTCACGCTGAAAACAGATTATATGCTAATATCCTATGCACTGCTCCATGGCAAGGGCAGGGTGAGAGTTACAGAGCATTCAATACCTCTTTCGAAGAATTTTAAATAAAGTATTGGAAATGGATGGGATGGGATCCTGGTTTTCAATGAATGATTAGAGCCATTAAAATTTTGATTCTTGCCCTGGCCAGATGGCTCAGTTGGTTGGATGTTGTCCGGTACACCAAAAAGGTTGTGGGTTTGAGCCCGGTCAGGGTGTGTACTGGAGGCAAACAATCAATGTTTCTCTCTCACAATAATGTCTCTCTTTCTCTCTCTCTCTCTTTCCTTCCTCCCTCTCTAGAATCAATGGGAGAAACACACACACACACACAAAAGACGTATCCTTTCCTAAGAATTAAATAAAAATGATTTTTTTGATTCTTCATTTTCTGAAGGTAGATTCAGAGAGGCATCCTGTAGAGTCAGAGAAGCATCAACTATGTATTAATAGTTGCTGCTGTAACACATAAACCCACTAGTCTCCATTCTTCAACACGTATGAGTTTATGTCTTGCTCTGCATTAAAATCCAAATTGCAGTATTGGAGCGGGGGTTCCACATAGTCATTCAAGAACACAGGCTGATGATTTCCAAGGTTTCTCTGTCCGAAACTATGGGCAATGCCTTGTCCACAGCCTCACAGAGCTGGCCGATGCAGTACATTTCAGCCTGCCCCCTGACCGCCAGCCTCTGCCTCACTTGCTGTAAACCCACCCTGCCCGCACACACCGCAGGCTGCCCTGCTGCCCAGCAACGCGTGAGCCCAGTAAAGCCCTCAGCTGCTGCCTAATGAGAGACAGTAGGTATGTACCTCATTTCCCTTTTCCCTTTTGGGGGGATAATATGAAGAGCATGTGTCACATTGACCACTCACGTTTCACAATGGAAATGTGAAAGAACACATATTCAATCGTTATTGTAGATTGCTTGAGAGAGGAGGCTTATGTAGGTTTGGGGGACCATATAAGAAAATGCTTCTGGGTAATATAATAAGAAAAAAAATACCAGAATTAAGCAGGTACATGATAACATACAAATCTATGTGAAGAAATTAAGTCAACTATCACTTCATGATAAAGTTGATATATAGTACAGTATGGTTATTGCATTAAGCCTATTTCCTCTGGTTATATATAATATATATATTTTTTTAATCCTCACCCAAGGACATTTTTGCATTTATTTTCAGCAAGAGCGGGAGGGAGAGAGGGAGGAAGAGAGAGAGAAACATCGATGCGAGAGAGACACATCAAGTGGTTGCCACACACGACCCCAACCGGGGCGGGGACAAACTGCAACCGAGGTACATACTCTTAGTGGAACCGAACCCTGGGCTCTGGTCTGTGGGCCAGCGCTCTAACCGCTGAGCCAAACCGGCCAGGGCTGGTTATATATAAATTTAATAATGTTGGAATCTTACATTTGCATGAAAGTACACACACACACACACACCTTATTACAACATGTAGAATCTAGATGGAAAGCATTGTCTTAACTTTCTCACACCCGCATCTAATATATCTAAAATATGTCACTTTGTCTTGGAGAGAAGCTTTTCAGTAACCAATCCAGAAAGCAGGATGCAGACCACATTAACTTTGCCAGCTCTCCAAACTCATCTCTACGGGCCTACCTAGGCCAAGAAGCCATATCATTTTCAACTGATGAATAAAATAGGAATGGAGATTTCAAAAATGTGCATGATGACATAAGAAAATATATTTATAAACATATTTCCTAAGGACAATCATATAACTGAGGAATATGTTTGTTGAAATCAGTGAAGGATTTTTGGAATCTGCTTCTTATTATGTACTCACAATACCTTAAAATCAGGTAAAATCAAGATCTAATTTTTTGAATTAGTGTAGAAATAATTAGAACAAAATGCTTACAGTAGAGTGCCAAATAAATGTATTGTTTTATTATGGATTGCCAGAAGCCAACACACACACACACTGCTCATTCTATTATTTACATATCACAAAAGAAGATGAAAATTAATCTAATTGATTTCTACATTATATATGAGTGCTTATTTGAGTGTAAAATATAAAATAAATCACTCGTAGATAGGTGTCTATGCATCTATCCATTTTTCATTTTTAAAAAGGAATATGTATGCTACATTTTCTTTATTCACTCATGCATTCTCTAATGCATGTCTTTATACACACATTGTTTTATTTAAATTGGGATCTTATGTCCAGCCAGTGTGGCTCAGTGGTTGAGCGTCGACCCATGCACCAAGAAGTCACCAGTTCGATTCCCGGTCAGGACACATGCCCAGGTTGTGGGCCAAATCTTCAGTGGGGGGCATGCAGGAGGTGGCCATGTTTCTATCTCTCTCCCTTTCACTTCTTCTCTCTCTAAAATCAATAAGGAAAAAAAAATTAAATTGGGATCTTATAATGTAAAAAAATAAATATATAATCAAGGAAACAGTCATAATTTTGAGAATAATTTTTTTTTGCATGTGTACATCATTTTTACATATTTCTTTTAACTACTTTCTTTTTTCTCCCTTAAAGCACTTTTAAAAATTGTATTACATTTATTGGGGTAACATTGGCTAATAAAATTATAAATTTATGTAGGTTTCAAGTGTACAATGCTATAGTACATCATCTGTATATTTTCTTGTGTGTTCACCGCCCAAAGTGAAGTCTCTTTTAAAATGTACTTTAAGTCATTTACCATATGTACTTTCCTTATCATTTTATATTTTTTCTTACTAGAAACTGAATTTTTCAAGAATGCTGATCATATCTTAATATAATAGAGGAATTAAATATGTTTTCTTGGTTTTGAGAACTGGAATTGACATTTAGAGAAGCTTTCACTAAATTGACCATTCATTTACCCATTTATAAAATTGCATTGGCACTGACTACATGCTTGCTCACCCTGTGCTAAGACTTCAAACTCTATAACACTATATGGAGCATAAACTTCATTCTAAAATCCGAGGAAGTCATTAAATAGCACCGAGCAGTGGAAAGATATGTATGACCTGTTTTTATATGAAACATTCTGGAGCAGTAGGTAATAAGAATCTGAGAGTAGAAAACTAAAGAGAAATGGAAAAGCAGAACATGTTGTCATTCTCGAGATGAGGGGATTTGAGGTATCAATACTGTATATATACAGCAAACATTCTGAAGCTTTTCTGCTATAGCTGATCCACAAAAATGTCCCCCAGTGAACAGACTTTCTAGTATTTACACATAACGTACTCCCCCTCATCGAAGCTGGCCTCTCCCTGTTTACTCTCTTGGATCAATAAAGTGCAGCTGAAGTGACTCCATAATTTAGAAGATCTGAAGTGACTACTTTTACCCTTTAGAACACTCTGTCTTAAAAATCAGCCTCAATGTTGTTAGAGTCCGTGCCAGGTGGAGTCACACGGAGAAAGGCTTTGTTCTTAGCAGCATCCATGATGGGGCTCCCATCCAAGAGGCAGCATTAATTAGAACCACATGAGTTCAATTTCTTGAACATTGCAGCCCAGTAGAGACTCCAGATGACAATGACATGGGCCACAATCAGCAAACTGAAGAGCCACAGAGGATGCCGGCCCAGGAAGCCACCCCAGCCAGACCTGGCCATAGTCCTTGTTTCTCCTCTGGCGTGCTGGGTCCGTGAGAGTGCTGGGCCTCCCCGTTAATGACTCCTCTGCAGCCAGGCCACCCAGCATCACACCTAGAACTCCCATTTGCTCCTGGTCCTCTGGGCCCACATGAAACACTGCACTGGGAAGTAAGAGATCTGGCGATCTGGTGTGGCCACCAAGTGGCTACATCACATAATGCAGAGTGAGAGAAAATAAAGTCCCTGTGTGGTGAACATCGAACAATGCAGAACAGAACATGGAAGTGAGCCTGGCAAATGGATGCCCTCCTTTCCAACAGACGGATCTGAAAGTTTCTCCATGCATTTCTTTTAAAGAAATGCCAAATGCATGCATCGGCCACGACACGGTTTTGTTGCTTTTCAGCTCATTGTGAAGCATAAGCAATCACCATACTGGATCACTTCTCCTTGCTTCCTATCCTTCCACACCGCATTTGTTCTCTCCCTCGTTTTCACTGTCCTGGGTTTAACCTCTCAAATACGCATCTTTGCCTTAGACTCCATTCATTTTTCTAGAGCACTAGCCTAAAACTCAATGACAATGTAAGCATGAATATTGTGGCAATGGAAATGAATGGGAAACCATGACTGACATGAAGGAAATAGACCCATTCAATGTATTAGGCTCAGAAAAAGGATGAACTGCCAATTTTGTCAAATTTGGTGGATAAATAGTGCTAAGCAAAAATATAAAAAAAAAAAAACGTAATTTTTTTTTTAAAAAGTGGTTTAAGTGGCAGTTTCATAGGAAGGCTGAAGAATTGTGAATCTGTTGAAAGTGATAGGCACATTTTTCCAGGGATGGAAAAAACAAAATGTTAAATTGGCCATTTTAGCAATTAGAATGTCTTTGCGTTCTGTTTAGCCACTTATGATAGGGAAATTACAACCACATGAGCAAAATGATACTTTTAAAAGCAGGTATGAAATGTATAACAAAGTAAACAGAAATCTAGGGTAAAAAGACAGCATTAAGAATTTTAAAATGTTCTCAAGTCGTATTCTTGATTGTACATGGGTACCTGACCTTTGTTAATGAAATCTTCTAGGTAATTGTTGCTGTAGCCCCTAGCAACATTCTTAAAGCATCTCCTGTTAGGTTTTAAAGCCTCTCCATCAAATGGCTTTACTTGATCATTCTTTTATTAGGTGTGGCTAGTTTCAGTAACATATGAATATTATGTGTGTAAATTCTGAGTTGATGTTAACTTAATTATAATCACAGATAAGAAACAAGCACTTTAACTCCACTGTAATTTGCCCAATCAGAAAATCTAGCACAATTGCTCCATGCCAGAGGAATGACGTGCTCTTATTTACCTATAACGGAAGTTCCCTACGGTCTTTTCCATAGTTCTGAGGAAAGGGTGATGTTCTTCACAAAGAGGGTTATATGCTAAATACTTTTCTTCTGTTCCACAGTCCTAAATTTGGATCGGATGGGCCAACTTGCAAGGGCTGCTGTTTTTGAAAATAAGATTGAGACTTCACTGGGACAGGTCAACCATCTTTAAGACAACTAGAACATTGTACAACACAAATTCCACACTAGTAATTTCTTCACAAGTACACCCACATTCAAGTCAAGCCTTAACTGTAGTTGAGAATTATATATGAGTTTTACCACTGAGTAATGGAGAAACAAGGCAATGACCTAAAAGAGGAAATATGTTAGATACAGAGATAGCCTCTTTCTTTAATGATAAGCAAGGAAATTGCTTTTAGCACAATAAACATGTGTGCCTAGAGAGAAATAGAAAGAAATACTGGCAAAATAAAATAAAAAGGAAACAATACCACAACGCTACTACTACTACCATCAGTAGCAGAAAATTAATGCAAATAACTTTACTGTATAAGTCTTTGCATTCTTTTGTTATTTTTAATTTTTTTTCTTTATTGATTTTAGAGAGAGAGGAAGGGAGAGGGAGAGAGACATAGAAACATCTATGAGAGAGAACATCGATTGGCTGCCTCCTGCATGCCCCCCACTGGGGATTTGGCCCACAACCTGGACATGTGCCCTGACTGGGAATCGAACCAGCAACCTCTTGGTGCATGGGTCGACACTCAACCACTGAGCCACACCGGCTGAGCATCTTTGCATTCTTTAATTGAAATACAATGACCACAATATTTGCTTGTCAATTTTACTCTTTAATTTCCTTGAGATTTGAAAATTAAATAGTTAACAGTCCTTTTCATAGCACACAATTGTAATGTAATGTACAAAAATCACCTAAAATGTATACTGTTGATTTTTAAAGTCAATCTCCCAAGTGTCCACTTTCAAGAAGTTATTTTAAAAGTTTACTGTTACTGCCCAGTGGGTGTGGCTCAGTGGATTGAGCGTGGTCACATGGACTGAGAGGTCCCAGTTTGATTCCCGGTCAGGGCACATGCCTGGGTTGCAGGCTCGATCCCCAGTAGGGGGCATGCAGGAGGCAGCCTATAGATGTTTCTATCTCTCTCCCCCTTCCTCTCAGTCTCTAAAACATCAATAAAAAGTATTTAAAAAAATAAATACATTTTACTATTATTCAGTGTTATTGCTTATATGGTATGCACATTTTTCTGCTGACTAGGTTTACGTCTACTATTTACAGTAGTCCACCCTTATCTGCAGGAAATACATTCCAAGAGCCCCATTGGATGCCTGAAACTGTGGATAGTACCAGGCCCTCTATATATTATGCTGTTTTTTTCCTACACCTACATGCTTTTCCTTTAAAGGAAGCACTTTAGGACTTCTCTTTGCATATCCAAATTTCTCACACTCTACTCTTGCACTTTGGGGCCATTATTAAGTTAAATAAGGGTTCCCTGAACACAAGCACTGCGACACTGTGATAGTCCATCTGATAACCAAGAGGGCTACTAAGTGGCCAATAGCATATTCGGTGTGGATAAACTGCACCAAGTGATGATTCACATCCCTGGGGCCGCAGAGCAGGCTTTCAGATTACATCATGCTACCCAGAAAGGCATGCAATTTAAAACATATGAATTGTTAAAAAATGGAGAGAGAACCTGAATAGACATTTCTTAAAAAGGACATACAGATGGCCAATAGACATATAAAAAGATGCTCAATGTTACTAATTGTCAGAGAAATGCAAATTAAAAGCACAATGAGCTATCACCCTAAACTTCTAAATGTTCCACAGAATAGTTCAGATCTGTGCCTTTTTATTAATTCGACATATGGTAGATCTTTCTATTTGTAAAATAAAAATGCTTTTATTTCTCTTTTAGAAAATGGTTTTACAGCTTTTTTATTATTTATCTCTTTTCTTTCTCTCTTTTTTTTTACTTTCTGAAGATCTACATAAAATGTAGGCAAATAATTGAAAAAATATTTTCTATCATCCTTCAATTACATGCTACTCTAGTAATATAGTGATATTTGAGGTTCCTTTATGCATTGAGGACATGCGCAAATAGTATAGCTGTGGTTGGATAGTTGCTTTACAAGTTTCTAAAATAGGTAAGCATTATGTTCCTGAACTAGAGGAAAGAAGGGAAGGGAAGTCTCTGTTCTGTTCCTGTTGCTCATGGTTCTACGCTGGTGCAGGTGCACTATATGCCTATTTCAAAACCGTGAGTGAAAATAATATGAAAATGCCTAAATATTGAGGTGAATGCAAATTTCAAAGCTCACATTTTCATCTTTTTCCCCCATATTATTCAATGCTTTTGTATTCATTATTTTTTAACATGAATATATTAGCAGATATTTTCATCAGAGTGGGGGAAAGTGCTACATCAGGCATTGTAAACTCGCCAAGTTATTAACACTCACATCGATCATTTTTACTAAGAATTATTAGATGAAAACATTTTTAAAGTTTGTTCTATACAATAGTGATTAGTTGCAAAAGCACTATTTTGTTTAATGAGAAAAAAGGAAAGATAATTAGCAAAGCAAGATGTATGGAGAGCACCTTGACATTTCTTAGCAGACTTTCATTGCTGAATATACTTAACTGGAAATATTAACTTAGACGACATTATTTTATGAATGAAAGCTCAAGATCCATATCATTTAGGGAATTGTAACCATTACTCTCAAAACAATCAAAGTTTGGATTAAATCTTTCCTGGCATTTTCGCAAGGAAAGCATTGATTTGAAACTGCTACTAGTAATAGACAGTTGTTAAAGGGGAAAATGTCAAGATGTCGAGAATAACTGAAATGACATGGCAATGTTTAGAAACTTCTGAAAGACAGAGTACTAAAGAAATAAACACCTCTGTAGTCATTTATCTCCAAACAAAAGAGGGGGGTGCTTAAAAGAGAATTTTAATGCTTTACTGAGAAAGTCACTTAATAGGATTATCGGAGATTTTTTTTTCTAAGTAAATGTCAAATTTCAATATAAAGAAGCCTATTGCTAATTTCTGAAGTGCAGATAATGTCAAGATTAAATGTATAATCTTTACCATGTCAAGAGTTACCTATCTACAATGTCTTTGTGTCGTATATTAACTCTTTTAGAAACTCTGACTTTTTCTTTTCCTTGTCTGTCTTGTTTCCCTCTCTATATATAATTTGACTGCCTCTACTTACTCTTAGTTTGTTCTCCTTCATAAACTCAATATGCTTACAGATATCTCAACTTCCTTCACACATTAGCTCTACTACTAACAACCTCAGTGTCTTTACTTCTTTTATTTAAATGAGAAAATCTGATAACTCTACATTACTTTCTCATTGCATTATTCCACATCAATTTCTCACATCACTTAGCTCCAGGTCAGCCACATACTATACAAGCTACAGGAAGGTGCCCTACCCAGGCATATACCCAGGGTATACCAGGCCATTCAGGAAATACACAGCTGCCTAAGTAAAGACACTTGATCAATGTGCCATTAGAAGATGTAAGTAGAGTCATTATCATGAATAAATATTTTTGTATAATGGTAATTATTTCCTTTACAGTTTTTTTAAATAATAAGCATAACTAGCATTCAAAATACTAATGTTAAACATCATAATATTATTAATTTGTATTTATGGTTTGGTTGTCTTCTGAATCTTTAAAATTTTGGGGAAAGTTATTGAATTGTGTCTACCTATATCACCCTACTTTGATGATAGTACAAACCAAAATAAGAACATATGAATCAATTGAAGAAGGGAAGTAAATTAGAATAGAATAAGTTAAATAAAATACAATCCCTCTTTACCAAGCCTTGCCTATTTATATTTTTGGATCTATTTGATAAACATGGTAAGTCAAGTAAGCAAATTTTGGTATCAATTAGACAATTGGCCAGAAGATTAAAGTCTTAAGCCAGAGCTCAGAACTCTGGAAGTCTGCCAACTTCCATGAATAGTTGTGAGTTCTATATACTTGTTACTAGAAGAAACTGAAATAAGGAATAGAAATCAGTCACTTATTTTAAAACAGATAATGTTGTATTTCACAGAACTAGACACAAACTTTCTCCAAAGCTAGTTTGACATGTTATTTATTTACTTTTAACAGCTGTATTGAGATATGATTCACATAACATACAATTCATTCATCTAAAGTGTACAATTCAATGGTTTTTAGTACATTTACCAATTGATGCAATGATAACCAGTTGATTTAAAATTTTTTCATAATCTCAAAAAGAAATCCATGCCCCATAGCTATCAACTCTTATTACCACCCCCCCTAGCCACCCTTAAACAATCACCAATCTACACACACACACACACACACACACACACACACACACACATTTTTCCCCCTGCTCTGGATATTTGATATGAATGAAATCATGTAAATATGTGGTATTTTGTGATTGGCTTCTTTCACTTTACACAATTATTTTTCAATGTTCAGTAATGTTTTAGTATGTATCAGAATTTCATTCCTTTTTATCACCAAATAATATTAGATTGTAGAGAATATTTTGTTTAGATATTCATCGATTTATAGACATTTAGATCATTTCTACCTTCTGGCTATTATGGATATAATGTTGCTACTAACACTTATGTGAAAGTTTTCATTTGATCTGCCAAACTGGTTTCTAAAGCTGCTGTACCACTTTAGATTTCCACCAGCAAGGTTATTAGGATTCTGATTTTCCACATCCCTGCAACAATGTTAATATCTGTTTTTTATTATTACCACATATCCTAGTGAGTTTGATGTGGTATCTTATTGTGGTTTTTTATTTGCATTTTCTTGATAATTAATGATATCGAGCATCTTTTCACGTGCTTATTGTACATTTGTTTATTTTATTTTGAGAAATATCTGTCATATTATTTACCCATTTTTAAGTGGGTTATTGAGTTGAGATCTTTCTTATTTCTTAATATGGGCACTTATAACTATAAATATTCCTCTAAGCACTGCTTTAGCTACATCTCAAAACTTTTATGTCTTCATTATTATTTATCTCAAATGATTTTTTTACTTCCCTTTAGAATTATTTGATCCATTGTTTATTTAGGAGCATGTGGTTTTATTTACATATACTTGTGAGTTTCCCAAGTTTGTTGTTGTTGGGTTTTTTTGTTTGTTTGTTTGTTTGTTTGTTTTTTTATATAGCTATTGATTCCTGATTTTATCCCATTCTGGTCAAAGAAAATACTTTGTATTATCTCTATACTTTGATATATATTGAGATTTGTTTCTTGGTTTTTGCATGAAAATAATTATAACCTCTTAAAATGAGTTTGGAAGTGTTCCCCCATCTTTGATATTTGGGCTAGTTTAAGAAGAATTGCTGTTAATCTTTAAATGCTTGGTAAAATTCACCAGTGAAACCATCTGTCCTGGGCATTTCTTCACCAAGAGATTTTTTTTTAAAATTACTAATTCAATATCCTTAGTAGTAATTGGTCTATTTAGATCTTCTATATCTTTCTGATTTAGTCTTGATTGTATGTTATAAGAATTCTTTAATTTCTTCTACATTGTTTATTGACATATAGTTGTTCATGGTAGTCTCTTATGATCATTTGAATTTCTGTAGGAATGATTGTAATGTTTCCTTTTTCATGTAAAATTTTGTCAGTTTGGGCTCTTCCTCTTTTTTTCTTACCTTGGTTAGTCTCACTAAGTGTATGTGAATTTTGTTTATCTTTTCAAAGAATCAACTTTAAAATTACCCAATGTAGTGAAAATATTTTTATGTGTATATGTGTACATCTGCATTTTAATGTTTCTCATACTATATATTTGAAAGGTATATGCACAGTGTTGCTTAAGAAACTTGAAATGCTTTTATCCAAGATTTTACTTAGTTTACCAAGAAAAAAACAATCTAATCAATTCCCTTTAAAATTTTTTGAGATGAATACATGTAGTTAATATCTTACTGACTCATAGAAGACACAAGTTATAACAAAACTTAGTTAACTAAATAAGAATTGATAATAATGTAGATTCTCCCAATTGTTTAACCAGTCCATGGTTATATATCTGTGAAATTCAAACTAATTTATTGCACTTAAAGAAACTCTTGAAATAACTGTCAGTGTTATGATTTTAGGGCCCAAAACATATATTTATTTTAAATTTCATTGACTCTTTCACATTAAAAGATCATCATAAATTATATTCTAATCTTTCCTGAAGTTATAAAAATTATTATTTTATAAATTCCCAGTATAGGAAAATATATTGAAGAGTGTGAAAGTCTTTCACTATCATGTATCACAAATTTGAATATTATATAGGAAGAAAATATCAAGATTACTCCATACTTAACTACTATTTTGAATAAAAAATCATTACGTAACTTTTTTGCATATAAAAAATTGCATGTTGTATTGGCAGAATAAGATAAGAAAAATATTAGAAACATCAACATAAATTCTACAGTGAATTTGATTTTTCTTCATAAAAATAATCTGGATAATCAATACAAACTAAAATTTGTTTATTTTTATATTAATGAATAATTTTTCACTTGTGCTTTAGTTGTTAATTTATATAAAATATAAAGAACATATTATATATTTCCTTATTTTCCCTATGTTTTTCAAGATTTTGAACAGTCAATAATATTTAGCAATATTTAGATAATCAATAATCGATATTTTTGATAAGTGTAATTCATTTTATGTTATAGCATTATACTTACATCACATAAGATTGAAGTTAAAATAAGAGCAAATGTTATTTAATAGTTTAATAGTATTTGGTTTTATATATGAAGATGCACACATATAAATAAAATAATCAAAATGAACATTTTTATAATCTCAAAAATGTCAGATACATCCAAATACACATTTAGTAAAATATTCAAAACCTCACAATTTTATGTTAAGAACATTTACTTTCCTTTTGCAATTCAGGCTGTTTCCACAGTAACAGCAGCTGGCACATAGAAGCAGAATGTTTATAACTTTGATATTTCAGCTGCACTTGTCAGGTAGATGACAGAAATATCATTTTTCAAAGAAGCACCTGCAGCTCTTGGTTTCCAACAGGTTTGCAGAATATAACACTTTTGCTCCTGAAAAAGTTTCAGTTCATAATGTTTCTGTATAAATCATAACTATGCCTGCTTTTAAAAAAGGCTTAATTACTCTAGGTCTATTTTAGAAAATGACTTTTCAAATGTAATAACTAATTTGAGATACCTTAGAATTATAATGGTCTACAGAGCTCTCAAAGTCACAATGAGAATAATTATCATGATAATCTGCCTTAAATCAACACTTACTGAAGGGAGAGTCCATCCAGAATCACTTTTGTTCTGACACAGTATTTCTATTTCAGGACTTCATTTCTCTTTGGCTGAAAATTCATGATTCTAGAAGGTTTCTTTCTCAGTGGTAAATTGCACCTAGGTAGTGGACTGGTATCTTTACCATTCCTCACTCTTCTTGTCACCCCCACCCCAACTAACCAACAAATATCAAAACTCACTGGCTTTTTCATACCAGTAATCTCTGGTGCTTGACATATTTCTTCCAGAAATAGGCTATAAAGTACTAATGCTCTGCTGGTTCAAATAATCAATGAAGTGTTTATTAAGATGATCATCATTTCTTTCCATCAATGTACAGTATTTAGAAAATGTGCCAATGCATAAATACTGTCATCAATTGGACATCAGTGGAGACTGCAGCCAAGAAATCAAGGAAAAGCTGAAATTCAAAGGGCAACAATGGAAGAACTAGAGAAGATCACCAAGAGCAAACATGTGTCATTGAAGACCAGGTGGAGATCACCCACACCCTCGCATTTCCAATTACTATATACGGATGTGAAAATTGGACAGTGAAGAAAGCTGATAGAAAAAAAAAATTTGATTGATTTGGCACATGGTGTTGGAGGAGAGCTCTGCAGAGAGCTAGGACCACCATAAAGACAAACAGATGGTCCTAGTGCCAATTAAGGCTGAAATATTGTTGGTGACAAAAATGACAAAACTGAAGCTGTCCTACTTTGGGCACATCAGGAGATTGCAGGGTTCTTTGGAAAAGACAATAATACTTGAAAAACTAGAAGACAGCAGCCCTGGCAGTTTAGGGTAAGTGGTTAGAGTGTCGGCCCACAGACCAAAGAGCCATGGGTTCAATTCCAGTCAAGGGCACATACCTCAGTTGTGATTCAATCCCTGGCCCTGGTTGGGATCATGTGGGAGGCAACCAACTGATTTGTCTCTCTCACATTGATGTTTCTCTCTCCCTCCCTCCCTACTTCCCATTCTCTCTGAAAATCCACAGCAGAAAAAGTGGAAGACCAAACATGAGATGGATTGATCCCATAAAACAAGGACTGTCATGATTCTCCAGTAGCTGAGCAGGGCTGCTGAGGACAGGACATTGTGGACATCATTTATTCATAGGGTCACCAGGAGTTAGAACCAACTCAACAGCATGTGACACACACAAATATTGTCAACGACATAAAAAACAGTAAAGTAAAACAGAGATGAGCTGTGGCAAATGAAGAATTTTCTCAAATTAAAGTTTTAAGATTGAATTTTCAATTCAAGAAGATAGAGAAGGGGGAGAAGGGAAGGGATAAACCACAGAACTTATACGCATGCATGCGTAACTGATGGACATAGACAACAAAGCTGAGGACAGGATGGGAGGTGATACGGAGGAGTCAATGGGGGGAAATGGGAGAAACATCTGTAACAAAAATAAATTAATAATACAAAAAGGAAAATAAAATGATATGCTTCTTAAAATATTACATTCTTAATTGTATATGAAAGATTCAATCAAGATGAACTAAAGAGTTCATAGGTTAAGAGTTCATACTTTAGGATTAAAACAGGCACACAGAGCATGTGAATTTATTACCAAGAAAACAGCCTAATCGTCTGGCCATAATAAACTGTGGCTGTATTTAGTGAGAATTTACTTGCTAAGGGCAAGTGATCAATTTTCAGTAATTTATGGGAACTTATTGAGCAGCTGCTGCATGCAAGACATTATCGGGCTGTTGAATAACAGAAAGTAATTAAAGAGACAATAGCACTGACTGGTAATTGCCCCAGAAGTCTACATATGAACCTGAGCCATGTCAACAATCTTCATTAAAATTAGTGTGACCAATGATGTCAAAGAAATGGCGGCATGAGAGATCCCCCAGGTCTCTGCCCCTGAAATTTCAACAAATTGATCAGCTGTCATTCAACAAAGGATCCTTGCTGAACATACAGGCATGCCTGAGAGATCCATACATTGGAGCATCTGAAGATGGGAAAACCGGAACAAACAGGGGAGGAGAGAAGGGAGGAGCGCTCAACCAGGCCCATGTCCGCCAGCAGTCAGGAGCTCGCAGGCAGGCTCAGCCCGGCCCAGAGAGGGGAGGAAGCTGGCTGTACCTGGTGTTTTCTTCAGCCAGGAGGAGCAGAGAGTCTAGGGGAGCACTCCAGGAGGGAGTGGTGTGAACTGCTGCTGTGCCAGCCAAGAGACAGGGGCAAGGACACAGCACAGGGGTTCTGCCACAGTTGTGCTCTGTTGAGTGGTCAGTGTTCCAAACAAAGAAATGGAGCCACAGATCTCTGCGGCCCCTTGGACTTCCCAGACTCACTTCTCATCACCCTTGATGTTGGATTACAGAGCACATTACCTACAAACCTGAGAAGTCTTACCACAGAATTGTCAGTTCCCACTGTGACTGATCTCCAGTTGGAGTGCATGGAAGGGAACCCTGTGGATGTCTGACAACATCATGACCAAGAGGGCAAAACAAACCTCAACCCCAAGCAGGGTGGCTATACTGGCAGCAGTCATAGAGGTCTTCTTTAAGATTTCACAGAGCTAACAACTTGTGCTTCAGAGTGCCACCTACTAGAAAAAAGTATAAAGATCTCTTCATAGAAATCTGCTAGAGAAGTGCCAACACATTGATGCCTACACAGAAAAGGACCCCATCGGATACCATGAATAAGCAAGGCAGTGAGGCAGCTCAGAAAGGAAATGAAAAATATCCAGAAAGCAAACTGGAACATATGGAAATATGTTATGTAAATGACAGAGAATTCAAGATTGCAGTTCTGAAATTACTCAGTGAGATGAGAGAAAACACAGGCAACTTAATGCATTCAGAAAAAAAATAATGAACAAAATGAGTCCCCTACAAAAGAGATTAAACTTTAGAAAAGAATCAAACATAAATCCTAGAGATGAAGCACTGAATAAAAGAGATCCAGAATGAACTACTGAGCATAAGAAATAGAGCCGACTAGGCCAGATGGAAGAAAGAATTCGTGATATCGAAGATAGGAATCTAGAAATGATGTAGAGAGAAGAAAGAGAACTGAACATTAAGAAAGAAGAAGAAGAAGAAGAAGAAGAAGAAGAAGAAGAAGAAGAAGAAGAAGAAGAAGAGACAGAAAAGAACAGAGAGCCTATTCAAACAATTAGTGGATGAGAATTTACCAAACCTATGGAAATAACTATTCTTGAAATCAAGAAGCAAACAGGACACCTAGTTACTTTAATACAAAGAGGACCTCTCCAAGGGGCATTGTGTTAAAACTGTCAAAAACAAATAAAAAGAGAATGACAAAAATACTCCAAAGAAATAATGGAACACTATGCAGCTGTAAGGAAGATCTCTTACCCTTTGAGACATCATGGAGGGACCTGAGAGTATTATGCTAGGTGAAATAAGCCAATCAGAGAAAGACAAATATCACATGATCTCACTTATTTGTGGAATATAAAGAACAAAATAAGCTGATGAACAAAATAGACCCAGAGACATGGAAGTAGAGATCAGACTGACAAACCTCAGAGGAAGGAGGGGTGGGGCAGGAAGAGATAAACCAAAGAACTTATATGCATTTATGCATAACCAACGGACATAGACAACAATACTGTGAAGGGGGGTGGGACGGGAGCGGGGAAGAGGGTGTCAATGAGGGAAAAAGGAGAAACATCTGTAACAAAAATAAATTAATTAATTTAAAAAATAATAATAATAAAGAAAAAATTCTCAAACCAGTAAGGGACAGAAGGAAGTGATGTACAAAGTGAAGTCCATCAGGTTATCATTAGACTTTCAGGCAGAAACTCTACAAACCAGAAGATCAGATTATACATTCTTCTCCAGGGCACATGAAATGTTCCCAAGGATAGATCACATGTTGGGTCACACGACTAGCCTCAACAAATTCAAGAAGATTGAAATCATACCAAACATATGTTCTGACCACAATGCCTTGAAATTAGAAATCAACTGCAAAAAGGAAATAAAGAAACCTACAAGTGTGTGATTAAACAACATACTACTAAAAATGACGGGGTCAAAAAAGAAGTAAAAGATGAGATCAAAAGATATTTAGAGACAAATAAGAATGACAATACAACATATAAAAACTTCTGGGATGAGTCAAAAACACTAATAAGAGGGAAGTTTATATCATTACAGGCCTATCTCAAGAAACAAGAGAAATCTCAAGTAAACAACCTAACATTATATCTTAAAGTACTAGAAAAAGAAGAACAAAAGCAATCCAAAGTCAGCAGAAGAAAGGAAATAATAAAAATTAAGCAGAATTGCCCTGGATGGTTTTTCTCAGTGGTTAGAGCATCAGCCCGTGGACCAAAGAGTCACGGGTTCGATTCCAGTCAAGGGCACATACCTCAGTTGCAGTTCAGTGCCTGACCCTGGTAAGGTAGTGTGGGAGGCAATCAGTCGATGTGTCATCAATGTTTCCCACCCCCTTCTCTCTCTCCCTCCCAATCTATCTGAAAATAAATGGAAAAAAATATCCTCAGGTGAAGATTTTTAAAAAATTAAGCAGAATTGAATGAAATAGAGAACAAAAAGGCTATACAAAAAAATTAATACAACAAAGAGCTGATTACTTTAAAAGATTAATAAAATGGACAAACTTCTGCCTAGACTCACAAAGGAAAAAAGAGAAAAGACTCATATAAACAAAATCAGAAATGAAAGAGAAGTTACCACAGACATCACAGATATACAAAGGATCATACTAGAATACTATGAAAGACTATGTGCCACCAAATTCAATAACCTAGAAGAAATGGATAGCTTCCTAGAAATATATAACTTTCTTAGACTAAATCATAAAGAATTGGAAAGTCTATTAATAAATAGACAGATTGGCAGTGAGGAAATTGAAACAACCATAAAAAATCTCCCAAAGAACAAAAGTCCAGGCCCAGATGCATTAACCAGTGAATTCTACCAAACATTCAGGAAGATTTTTTTTTTAATTTATTTTTCTTTATTGATTTTAGAGAGAGAGGAAGGGAGAGGGAGAGACAGATAGAAACACTGATGAGAGAGAACATCAATTAGCCACCTCCTGATGCCCCCCACTGGGGATTTGGCCCACAACCTGGGCATGTGCCCTGACCAGGAATCCAACTGGTGACCTCTTGGTGCATGGGTCGACGCTCAACCACTGAGCCACACCGGCCGGGCTCAAGGAATATTTGAAACCTATCCTTCCTAAACTCTTCCAAAAAAATTGAAGAAGAGGCAGTACTTCTTAATACATTTTATAAGGCCAACAAAACCCTGATACCAAAACTTGGCAAGGATACACAAAAAAAGAAAACTACAGACCAATATCTCTGATGACTACAGATGCAAAAATCCTAAGCAAAATACTAGCAAATCTGATATAATAATACATCACGATCAAGTGGGCTTTATTCCAGGGGCACAAGGATGGTTCAACATATACACATAGATCAATGTAATACACCACATTAACAAAAGAAAGGATAAAAAGTCTTATAATCTTATCAATAGATGCAGAAAAAGCATTTGATAAGATATAACATCCATTTATGATTAAGACAAGAAAATATGAATAGATGGAAAGTACCTCAAAATAATAAAGGCCATATATGACAAACTTTAATCCAATATCATACTCAATGATGAAAAACTGAAAATGTTTCCTCTATAATCAGGAACAAGACAAGGATTCCCACTCTCACCACTCTTATTCCACATAGTTCTGAAAGTCCTAACCAGAGCAATAATTCAAGAGAAAGAAATAAAACACATCCAAATTGTGGAAACAAACCACTAAGTTTAAGCATTTCATATCGTTATGCTCTCCCAGCTCCACTTTAGAGAACTTTTGTCGAAGGCAGTGATGAAAATATGAAGTGAAACTGACAGGATGAGGAGTAGCCAAAGCTGATTATCTTGGCTGACTGAGCAGCGGTTGCCTCAAAGGAGGATACACACAGAAAGAGAAGTAGACATTAATAAGGATATCCAATAATAGCTATAAAGTAATTCTCTTTCATCATTGAAGCAAATCCGAAATCTCTGTATCATATGATTTCAACTTAAACTAACAAAAAAATTTCAAAAATTGTCAACCATTCAATCCTAAGCATAAGCAACACTGGAAAATTAAAAAAAAACAAGATGGTCAAAGATTGTTTAATCATTTTTATAAATGATTGATGTGGCATGTCTTTCTCCTAACAGAGATCTGACACTTGTCATTTAGTTATCATTGTAGCAATCCTTAAGTGGGGCTAGATATTACTGACCCATGAAAATAATCCTCAGCCTTTTCTCTTAGAGGAGAGATCTAGTCTTAGTCACAGTGTAGGTAACTGACATGTGCCAAACAGAAAATTAAAAGGCAAAGCCTCAAATTATTAATTCACAAACTCTTGGGTCTTACTCTGAATATTAGCCACAGTCTGCTTCCAATATTGCTTTGAATTTGAAATATTTATAGAGGCCTCCATCACTTACCAATGAATATGTTAAAATCTCTCAAACATCCAAACTGTTAGTAGAGATTCCTTCTAATTTTAATTTTACCAAAGAGAAATAGTATTATATGCAATGTCTAAATTAGGTTAGATGATCACTTGCTTGAGAATCTTATTCTATGATGAATTTCAATGAACAAGGTGCACATGTGTGTGAGTGTGCTGACACATTCAGAAGCCGGAACTACAGTATTTTTACCCCTTCTAGTTTTCTCCTATTAATCATATTCTACGATAATTCATGTCATCATTGAGATAATTAACTTTGCCCTGGCCGGTTTGGTTCAGTGGTTAGAGCATTGGCCCACGTACCGAAGGGTCTTGGGTTTGATTCCTGGTCAAGGGCACACACCTGGGTTGCAGGTTTGATCCCTGGCCCTGGTTGGGGTTGTGAAGGAGGCAACCAATCAGTGTGTTTCTTTCACATTGATGTTTCTCTCTCTCTCCCTCCCTCCCTTCCACTCTATCTAAAAAATCAATGAAAAAGTATCCTCGGGTGAGAATTAGGAAAAAAAAAAGATAATTAACTTTAATCTATGTCATCAGTATTGCCCCAAATTAAAATGTTGATAAATATATCATATGTATAGACATGGGTGTGTTGATGTCTACACAAATAGGATACCTAACTCCTTTTGTGATTGAAGACTATATTGTTTTTTTCCCCTGGCAATTAGTCTTCAAAGTTTACATGATGGATGTAAGAAAGAAAAAGCCTGCATTTTTATCTGGGTATATATATCTGCTTTTTATTAGGAATTCAAGCTTTACATCACACATGAAGATTATAAACTTCAAATACATTTTATTACAACAAAATCATCCCACCTCCATAGTTGTTAAATCAATAGTTATATAATTAAGACAATTCAGTATAGAGGACAAAGAGAAATACATGTGACAATTAGGAAGTTTACTTCTAGATTAGCAACTAAACAGGGTTTACCTGATTATTATTAAATTAAGTAAACATTGCACATAATTTAACATAATAGATTAACTAAAGTGGTTGTTGAACTTAATAATAGTTTAGCATTTCCTTTCAAATCAATGTCACATTTAAACCTAGAAATTAGAAAAGGCAAAGAAAATACTGTATGAGTTAATGTGTTTTAATTCATTAACTTTTCAAGCATGAAATTGGTCTTTGAGTTATTCCTAAATTTTTAAAAAGTTTATTATTTACAAGAAGGAGGAATCACCCTTGTTTATTTGAGTATGAAAAATGGCCTTGTAAATAATTAAATAATTTCCCCTGAAAGGCCTCATACTCCTTGATAAAAATTGGCCTAACTTTTTCTTTAAATATATTTATTGATTTTTAGAGAGCGAGAGGAAGGGAGAGGGAGAGAGAAAGAGAGGTATTCTATCAGCTGCCTCCTACTTGCCCCCTACCAGTGATCAAGCCCACAACCCATGTGCCCTGACTGAGAATTGAACCAGCAAGCTTTTGGTGCATAGGATGACACCCAACCAACTGAGCCACACTGTCCAGGGCAAGAATTGGCCTAACTTTTAAAATTGTTTCTGTATTGCCCTTAAATAATGAAATTCCCACAGACTATTATAGCACATGCATGTTTATACACTGTTACAGTTTAACACAGGTTAACATATTTGTTTCCTACCTTTGGATATGATATGAAATTAAAGTCCACTTTGTGTGACTCTTCAGTCCCATTTTTCTTCTCATGCTTTTTAGATACAATTATTCTCATAAATTGGTATATATGTTTTTTATCCATATTTTTACATTTTATATAGACTCTTCAATTTTTAATAATAGCATTTTTGTGTGTTCTTGTTTATATACATGGTTCCATGCTAGATACAATTATATTTTCTTATTCCATATCAATACACATAATTGGAAAGCTTTATTTCAACTACTGATTTTTATACTGTTATCAAACAATGTGTATAAATTACTTATTTCCCTTTAAATAGACTCCATTTGCAAAAATGTTGCCATGAATAAACCTATATATCTCTTTGTGGACATTTATAACAGACTTTAAAGAATATACAACTGACAACCATCAGTTTTGTTTGTTTTTGTTCTTTAGATTCCACCTATAAGTGAAATCATATGGTATTTGTCTTTCTCTTTCTCACTTATTTCAGTCAGCATAATAGCCTCTAGTCCATCCATGTTGTCACAAATGGTAAGATTTCATTTTTTTCTTAATATTTTTTTGAAATTGATTTTTAAAGAAAGAAGGAGGGAGAGAGAGAGAGAAACATCAATCTACTGTCCCCTGCATGCCCCTTACCACAACCCAGGCATGTGCTCTGAGTGGGAATCAAACTGGCAACCTTTCAGTGCATGGGACAATGCCCAACCAACTGAGCCATACCAGCCAGGGCAGACTTCATCCTTTTGTATGGCTGAGTAATATTTCATTGTATATATGTACCACAACTTTTTAATCCACTCATCTATTGATGTGCATTTGGGTTGCTTCCATATCTTAGACATTTTAAATACTGCTTCAGTGAACATGTGGGTGCATAGATCTTTTTAAATTAGTGCTTTGGATTTCTTTGGATAAATACCTAGAAGTGGAACTGCTAGATCATATGGTAGTTCTACTTTTAATTTTTTGAGGAATCTCCATACTGTTTTCCATAGTGGCAGCACAAATTTGCAATCCCACCAACAGTGCACAAGGGTTCCCTTTTCTCCACATCCTCAACAACACTTGTTTGTTAATTTATTGATGACAGCCATTCCAACACACGTCAAGTGATATTTTATTGTGGTTTTAATTGGAATTTCTCAGTTGATTAGTGACACTGAGCATCTTTTCATATATCTCTTGGACACCTGGATGGAGAAAGTGTATTGAAGTCTTCTGCCCATTTTTTATTTTAATTAATTAATTTATTTATTTTAATCCTCACCTGAGGATATTTTCCCATTTATCTTCAGATAGAGTGGGAGGGAAGGAGAGAGAGAGAGAGAGAGAGAAACATCGACACGAGATCGACACGAGAGAGACACATTGATTGGTAGCCTCCTGCAGGACCCCAACCAGGGTCAGGGACGAACAGCAATCGAGGTACATGCCCTTGACCAGAATCAAACCCGTGACTCTTGTCCGCAGTGGGCCAATGCTCTAACCTCTGAGCCAAACTGGCCAGGGTCTCTGCCCATTTTTTAAATTGGATTGTTTGTTTTCCTGGTGTTAAATTTTATGAGTTTTTTTTGTTTTTTGTTTTTTTTTTATAAATTTTGAATATTATCCCTCTGGGAGCTTCATTTTAATTGGAAAAAGAAGATTAAACATTACTGCTACATTTGATACAAAACTGATCAATATCCTAAATTGCAGTAAACAATAACTTTGGGTTACTTTATTCCAAAAGAAAGCATTTGCATTTTTACCAAAGCAAAATAAACTACAAATACGTAATAATGTAATAAGGCAAAAAAAAAGAGAGAGAGAGAGAGAGAGGGAGACTATAAAAACAAAGACAGAAATAGAACAAAAATTATTACCCATAAAAGGAGTTTTATGAGACATAAAATTTATATAAGAAATTACTTAGAGACAGAGTTGAAAATATTATTCAAATTATAACTGAAATTTGATTCATACTACTTATATAAATAACTCATAACTAAATTAAAAACTGAGGAAAGGTCGTTATATAGACATTTAAACAGATTATATTATCAATAAACACTAATTCAATAATGAAATTAAAAAATCACAATATCATTTTAAATCTATCAAATTAGCAAAGATCTTAAAAATGATAGTAATGTTTAAATTGTGAATTTATCAAATATATTAAATGTGGATGCTTTCTAACTGATGGAAATATATGTTAAAGTATACTTTCTAATATAATGTTGCATTTAGTTACTCATACCAAGAGGAAACCTATGAATATGTACAAGGATTTTAATAATAAAGATCTCAAAAGAATGTGATAGTAAAGTCTAATAATTAAGAAGAAATGTAAATGTTTAACTGTAAGTGATACTTTAGTAAATTGCATGCCATATTATTTAACAATGAAATTCGTTTTTAAAACACTAATGTCCAAGGACAATAATCCTTAAACACATTTTTAAAAAGTAAACTATAAAACTTGATATTTTTCATATTCATTGAAAAAATAAATCAAAATTAAATCATTGAAAAATAACTGGGAACGTACTTTAAACACATGTTGTATATGTCTGTGTAGGATTGAATTTACTATGATATATTTGATTTCTAACATTTATTAAATTTTTTATAACAAGCATTTTCTGTTTTTTATAAACTGCTTATGCACTATTTAAAGAGTAAAGAAAGGATGATCAACGAAACACTTTGATGTGGTTTGAGAGCTGAAAATGCACTGACAATATAACTATCTTGAACTATGAATACCAAATGTACTCTTCAGAGACAGCAATAAAATTTTATTGATTTTTTTTTTCATTTTCCAAAATCCATTTTCCCTTCAGTCCCATAGCCATTTTACTACCTCATAGAGTATTATCTCCTGCATTGGCAATTGCAATACCTTCTTAACTGGCCTATTGCCTGTATACTTTTAGCCCTATAGTGTTGGCAACATAGCATCGTCATGAGATAATTCTATTAAATAAAGTCCAAATTACTCTGTCTTTTATTCAAGATCATTGTCTTTAAAAACCTAGATTCAAATCCAATATACATGTTAAATTTAATCCTCCTACAAATTGTCTGGCTTTAGCAGTACAGGTTAGGTATCTATCATAGTCACTCATTAATACATGTTATTTCATATGCTGTTATTTCATATCTCAAGGCATAAGTTCATTGAATTTCATTGACAAAAAATACCTTCACAACATCCCTGCCTTGACTACACATTCATTTAAATATCTTGGCAGAATTTTTGACTTCTTAATAATTCCATTCAAATCTTGTTTCTTGATTAACTCAGGGTAAAGTGGACTATCTTTACTTTGAATCCTTACTTGCAATTTAGTCATTGCCCTTAACCCACATTTCTTCATGCTGTTTTTTGTTGCTGCATGTTTCTTTCAACTCCACAAAATCAAGGTCCATGAAACAAAATAGGGACAATAATTTTCACTTCCTCAAACTTACAGACTGAGGCTGCATTGTAAGAGGACAAAGCCAGTACTACCAAATATAAATTGAGGTGGTGGGGCATTGTAATTAGCAAACGTCTTGGGGAGGACACTTGCCTCATAGATTCTCTGGTATGTTTTAAGACTTTGTAAATATGTCAAGTAGGTAGATTATAATTTATAGAAAGATACATCGAATTACTGTCCTTTACCCATCCAGAGTGCACAGTTCTACTAATATCACCTACTTTGATTGATTTATAATAATAATAACACCAACAAACAACAAGACCAAACTAGTGTGATTTATGATGATGGCTCAGCATACTAAGCTATTACAATGCCTTCTCAAAGCTAATAGCAGCCAAAAGTCCAAGGAGGTGTAAAATTATCTTTATGGAAATATCTCTGATCAGTGTACTATAATACGAGAATGAATACATCTGTTATAAAATAAATGCACCTGGCCAGTGTGGCTCAGTGGTTGAGTGTCAACCCATGTATCAAGAGGTCACCAGTTCGATTCCCAGTGAGGTCACATGCCCAGGTTATAGGCCCAATCCCCAGTGGGGAGTATGCAGTAGGCAGCTGATCGATGTTTCTCTCTCATATCGATGTTTCTATCTTTCTCTCCCTTCCTCTCTCTCTAAAATCAATAAAGAAAAAAATTTTTAAAAAATAAAAATAAATACAAGTTAAAACAGAGTGAGTTGAGGAATGGGTATTTAGTGGGACAAGGAAAGAGGACACATCATCAGGAAATGTTAAGAATAGGAGTGAATAGGAACCCTAGTATAATGCTGGTGGGAATGTAGACTACTGCAGACACTAAGGAAGGTAGTGTAGAGTTTCCTCAGAAAATTAAAAATACAACTGCCATTTGACCTAGTGATCCCACTTCTAGGAAGATATCCTAAGAAACCCAAAACACCAACCAGAAAGAATATATGCACTCCTGTGTTAATAGCAGCATTATTTACAATAGTCAAGGTCTGGAAACAGCCCAAGTACCTATCAGCAGAAGAGTGAATAAAAAAGCTGTGGTACATTTACACAATGGAATACTATGCAGTTGTAAAAAAAAAAGAAGGGTCTATTACCCTTTGAGACAGCATGGAGGGATCTGGAGATGATTATGTTAAGTGAAATAAGCCAGTCAGAGAAAGACAAATATCACATGATCTCACTTATATGTGTAATCTAATGAACAAAAGAGAACCAGAGGGAAGGGTGGAGGGGGGAGCGGAAAGAGATTAACCAAATAACTTATATGCATATATGCATAGCCCATGGACACAGACAATAGGGTGGTGAAGGCCTGGTGCAGGGTGGGAACTAGGTGGTGGGGGGTAATGGGGGAAAAAGAGGGGGACATATGTAACACTGTCAACAATAAAGATAAAAAAAGAATAGGAGTGAATGAAAGAAATTTAATAGTAAACTTATTTGTTTGCTTGTTTTTAGATTGTTTGCTATAAGCCTCTATCATGCATGGTAATTAAGTTTTGATTTTTTTTGTGTGTGTGGTAATTTTGACATTTTAATGTTGCACTTGGAGGTGCCAGGACTTGGCACCTTTGAGAAACTTCAGGTTCTCTAAGGGGCCAATTTTATTTCAAGTTGAAGGAACCGATGTGGAAGCCTAGAAACAGGAAATAATAACAATTTGGAAAGTTGTTTTTATATCACCAAAGTCACATAGTCAATCATATAACAATGTTTGTTAAACTGAATTAAAATAACAGTCTCACCTTTCTAAATTTTGTAAAAAGATTCTAAAAATCAGGCACCCTTATTATTTTAATATCACTTTTTCATGTTTCTATACAGCTTTCAGTTATTCATCAACACATGTGAGGAACATGAAAACAGTATCAAAAAGCAGTATCTAATCTGCATTATAAAGACTACCAGTAATCGATTCACATACAAACTATTATTTCTAAATATGTTCATTATTTTCATCATGACTAACTATAAGAAAGCTCATTAAGTTATTCTATAATTTCATTACTATGCTGTGATATTTCAGGCAAATTGAAATAGCTTTCATGTAGAAAGTTAGATAGCAGGGCAACCTGAAGCAGGATAGAAACAGCCCCGTCCTGTAGAGAACCTGCTGAGTATTGACAGTCATGAAGAATAAAGACTCAGTTTCATTTTGAATTATTAGGTCTGTCTCTCACTGGATGAGTGATGCTGCATGTTTTGACAACAAAACAAGTAGTATTTTGCTTTGAACAACCTTTCCATTAAATTCAAGAAAATGGTATAAAGCCAAAGTCTACAAGAAGATACTGTCTTGTCACATACTGGATGGAAATATTTGCTTTAAGAAAATTCCATGGCTATGAATTAAGCTTTACCATTGTAGTTACTTGAATCAGAAAAACACACAGAATTCAAACTCTCTCTTTCTCTGCCTTATGGAATTCTACTTAATTACCAAACGAAGATTTCCATACTTCCAAAAATATAGGTCAAAGTGGACAAAGAAAGGCAATGGAATTTAATTCATGTATTTTTAAGAAAGTAATTCTATAATTGGCCTTAGCGTCATTAATACATCACTCAGTCCACCCCCCGTTATTACCAGCCAAGCAGGAAATAAAAGAATTCATCTGTTTTCACTCATTAAATAAAGAGATGAAATTAAAATAAAATAGGTATTAGATTCTCTTTTTAAAAAATGAATCAACCCCATACAAATTACTTTAATTAAATCACACCCTCATTTTTTGTGTTGTATTGTTTTTCCTCATTAAAAAGATAAATACGTGGAGAAGCATACGTCTTGTCCACAGAAACAACAGATCTGCTATGTGTCATAAACTCACAATGCCTCTTAGTGTTGGGTTTGCTTTTAGAAAAGTGAGCGAAGATGTGAAAAATCACACGTAGGCAGAGTCACACGTAGGCAGAGAGCTCTCTAGAGACAGACATCTGAAAAGGTGCCTGTGTAGCATCCATTCTGGCGAGTATATGAACCACCTATGCTGAAGTGCAACATAACTACCTTTAATTTTCAATGGTAGTACATTTCATGAGTAAATGAAAAGCATAACTAAAACCTCTCTTACTGAGAAATAAAATATTTTAGAGACAATTCAACAGGTGCATTAGACAGAACACTGCACCTAATTCCAGCCTTTTATGTCACCAAAGTCACCAATTAACCTCCCGTTACATGCTGAGATGTAAATAGCTTCAGAAGCATTAGGCATCCTCTGCTTTTAAGTCCATTCCTCCCAACATAGAATTGTACTAGGATTTTATATAGTAAAGAATCTTATCTAGGTCTATTAAATTGTTGAGCATTTTTCCTTAGAGTAAACTTAATTTTACTAAGATAAAATATAATACAGACAATTCAATTTATATGCCAACTTGCTCAATGAAAAATAAGCACAATACTTAGATACATTTCAGATTTTATTTAGCCATTAAGCAACAGTTATAACTACACCAAAACAAACAAACAAACAAACAAACAAACAAACAAAAAAACTGGAAGAAAACAAAAAAAACAACACTTATGGTGGTGTTGCCAATCTTTTAGGGACAGAATTGTATTCAGGAGACATTTTACTTTCATGAACCAAAAATATATTTAATCATCAAAATTGCACTTAGCAGCATTTTGGTATTTTTCAAAACAAGTTAAAATAGTTACTTTGTCCTCAGAATTTTTCATTTCAAGACAGATCTTGATTATAAATATAGGATGTCAAAAGGGTTCAGCAGAATATCAGCCATCACATAATCATTTAAAATAAGATATGGTAAATTCTTCATAATGTGAGACTTTTCTATTTAGAGTTATTTGAGAACTACATTATTTTTATTACAATTTGATTGATATGGGCTATGAAGATGAAGTTGAGAATAATTTCATGACTTAAAAAAACTTTCAGGCAAAAGGTATCTTGTGGGCAAAATCACATGATCTTATGAAATAAAAATATCTATATTTGGAAGGAATAAAGATGTTGTTTCAAAATATGAGCATTGGAAAATAAGTAAAACTTTCCTGAACATCCACTCTTAAAATAGAAAATGTAGTTCTTTTCTTATGGATTATGTCCCTAGAACCAATGTTGAAACTGAAAGAGAGCAGTCACATAATTATATAATTAGACCCAGGACAGCCTCTATTTGCAGTGGGCCAATGGACTCATAATATGGGCTAAAATATCAGTTGTTATGCAATTCAAACCATGTTAAAGAATGAAATGATGAATTATGAGAGATTCAGGGATATCATATACCTATTACATGTAATAAGAATAATTGATATCATATATCAATTACATGTAATAACAATAATTCATTTAACTGAATCCTCTTTTTTTTAAAAAAAAATGTTTTTATTGATTTTTTTTAGAGAGAGAGATAGAAATATCAATGTGAGAGAGAGACATCAATCTGCTGCCTCCTGCTCGCCCACTACTGGGGATCGAGCCTACAACCCGGGCATGTGCCTTGATCTGGAATCGAACAGGGACCTCTCAGTCCATGGGATAACACTCAACCCACTGAGCCACATGGGCTAGGCTGAATCCTCTTCTTATAGTCTTGAGACAAAAGCAGGCATTTTTGCACCTAGAATTTGAAATTAAATTTCAATAAATCTGAACGTAATAGCCAATCACCTTCAATGAAATTGTTATGATGAAAGTTGACTTAGATAAAGGAGCTCTTGGAAGAAATTTCATTTCGGCTCCCTTCTCAAAAGCCACAGTGACTGTAAGAGTAAGGGCTACAGGAAGCCACACTGAATGTTAAGTGTCTGCTCTGCACCACTGTGTCAAAGGGACAATGTGACTTACTCAAATGTATGGCTGCCGGCTTGCTTTTTCCAATGAAATATTAGTCTTCAGACCATCCTTCCAGTAATTGTAAAAACCAAAAATAAATACACATGTGATGTTAAATAAATACCTCCAATTAAATACTGGAATACCTTCTACTCTAAAAACCACTACAGTGATGGATTTCACTGAGTATTAGAAATATTTAGAGAACTAGCAATAAACTATATTATTTAGGGAAAAAAAATGATATCCCTCTTAAGCTTATGTAAATAAATTTGCATCCAAATTTTTCTCTTTATTTCATATAAATAAATTTGATTTGCATCCAAATTAAACTTTTGTTGAATACAATCTTGTTCTCATTACTGGAAGAAAATCCAAATAGATGATTAGCTTTAAAAGCCAAGATATAATTGCCAAATATCCTTCCAAAGCCTTAAAAATGAGAAATTAAAAAAAAAAAACTTCATAAGACTAAATCAATAAAATAACATGGATCCATGTTATTTGTTTTATTTAAAACACTATGATCTACTTGTGAGAGTAGTAGGATGGTCGATTGTATAGATTAATCACTAGCGAGGGTAACAACTGCTACTTTCATAAAGACGAGTCAGTAGGTACACACCCTCCAAATCCCAATCCCAAGGGACTACATATATATATATATATATATATATATATATATATATATATATAATTTTGTTGTTGTTGTTGTTAATCTTTACTGGAGGTTACTTTTTCATTGAGTTTTGGATAGAGTGGAAGGCAGGGAGGGAGAGAAAGAGAGACATTGATGTGAGAGAGACACATGGATTGGTTGCCTCCCGCACAACTCTGATCAAGGCTGGGGATTGAACCTGCAATCCAGGTATATGCCCTTGACTGGAAATCGAATCTGTAGACCTTTGATCCATGGGCCGATGCTCTAACCGCTGAGCAAAACTGGCCAGGGCATGGGACCATATGTCTTGGTTTGCTCAGGACAGTTGCCGATTATGAGAGTCTAAAGTATAATAATATTCACCATTCTCAAAATGTTCACCTTATATACAGTTCTTAATGGAGGGAATGCCTTTGTTTTCTTTTTTGTTGTTGTTTTTAACAAACACTGGGAATTGCTGGTAGAGGTAACAAATATGAATCAAGGAAATGTTATTTTGTCATTAAGAAAAACAAATAAATTCATATACCTTTATATTGTAGAATTATACCTAATTAATGATTTGTGTGTGTGTGAAAAATCTATTTTATTATAAACAACTCATTTAAAAATTTTTTTTGTTTTCTTTATTGATTTTAGAGAGAGAAGAAGGGAAAAGGAGAGAGAGAAATAGAAACATCGATGAGAGAGTACATTGATTGGCCGCCTCCTGCATGCCTCCCACTGGGGATTTGACCCACAACCTGGGCATGTGCCCTGACCGGGAATCGAACGGGCGACCTCCTGGTGCATGGGTCAACGCTCAAACACTGAGCCACACCAGCCAGGCTATGAACAACTCCTTTATTATTATTTTTCTTTAAATATTTTTTTTAATCCACATAATCCTAACACACAGAATAAGCAGTTACTTGAGGGTTAAATTGGATATAGACAGGCATCAGCCCCAGTTAATCTGTTAGAGGATTGGGAGCACCGGCCGAACATGTTTCATCCTGAGGTGCTTAGATGAACCTTGCAACTCTCAAGCCTTCATTTGAATTTCACTGTGCCCGTACATTCTCAATTCAGAGTTATTTATTCCAGATTGCTTATGGCAGAAGTCCAGACTCACAGAGCTGTGGATTTTCCTCTTGTCAAATCTGAGGAGATGGCTGTGGCTTGTATTTGCATTTTTCCTGAAGTCTGCCACCACATCTCCACAGGAAACAGAGTTAATGACTAAGGATTTGGCACATTTCCTATACACCAGTAAGGAAACGACAGTGTCCAAATTACTCATGGAGGATAGTTCTGATGTGACTACCTTTCAGAATGCATCAGTAGATCTAAATATAGTTTAAGCCTTTCCATTTACGAATGATAAATTATTAAGCTCTGATTTGCAAATGAAGTGCAACTCAAAGGAGAGCATGAAGCAGTACTTAACTTGATCATGCACTTGTCATAAAATGCTGAGTCACACACTGTTCCTCTTAATATTTGTCCAAATTTTTTCTGTGTATTAGTACTATGGTTATGAATTTTGGCTGCCTACAGATAGAGAGTCAAGGGGCCCAGTTCTCACCTTGTGGAGAGGGCTTGCTAGTTCAGGGAATGTTTAATGAAATCTCATAAGGAAAGCGATAAATACTTTTTAAAGTAAAAACGGATGTTAATTATAGACCAGAAATGGGTCAAAACACAAAAACGCAGAAGTGAACTTAAGCAGACAGGTGAGTCACATAGACTTTGGGAGGTTAGAAAATATTAAGAAAAAGACAAATTGCAAATATGGTCAAAGAAAAGTCAGTAATTAAGATAGCTTTAGGCTTATTAGGCATATTTACAATTTTTAAAGAGAGGGGGTGGATAATGAATGAGTTAGTGTCAGTATTCAGGAAGGTTGTTTAATATCAATAGAAGTAGAATTCATAATTCCTCCATGGATTTAGAGGAATTAATCTCTCATATGGGCACAATTAATGACATCGTTATTTGAACTTTTTGCCTTTTTGTTTTACTTCTTCTCAATAATATATTAAAAACTCTTTTAATGAGTGAAATAAAAGATGCTAATTGACCCTGGCCAGGTAGTTCATTGGTTAGAGCATCTTCCCGCTATGCAAAGTTGAGGGTTTGATCCGCAGTCAGGGCACATACAAGATCAAACAATGAATGCATGAATGAGTGCAACATTAAATCAGTGTTTCTCTCTCTCCCTCTATCTCCCTAAAATCAATCAATAAATAAAAAACTAAAAAATTTAAAAAATAAGAGAGATGCTAATTGAGTAGATGTAAGATATAAGTAAAAAAGTAAAAATGATGCAAGGGTTTGGATGAAGAAAGTTCAAAAACAAGGACTCTTGCCAAAAAATGAACAACATAATTTGGGCAAAGTTTGGTTTACATGGTATGCAGTTATCCAATTATAACTATTCAAGCTAAGTAATAAAAAATATAATTCCTGGTGCAAAAATAAACAAAAAACATTGAAAAGTACAGTATAGAGTATGCAGCCAAGATGTTATTAAGTTACTTGTCATGTAGCTTTAGGAAATTTGTGTGGCTAATGAGAGTTTAAAAAGGCAACCCCAGTGGTTGAGCATAGACCCATGCACCAAGAGGTCACCGGTTCGATTCCCGGTCAGGGCACATGCCCAGGTTGTAGGCCTGATCCCCAGTGTGGGGCATGCAGAAGGTGGCCAGTCGATGTTCTCTCTCATCAATGTTTCTATCTCTCTCGATCTCCCTTCCTCTCTCTCTAAAAAAAAAAAAAAAAAACAATAAAAGGGGGGGGGGAGGAGACGACCTAAATTGGCAAAAATGTTGGGAATCTGTGCCATGAACTGTCAGAAAGAATTTATCAGTCAGTCTCTCTGAATTTGTTTTAAAAGTACACAATTTGTTATTCTCCCCATACAATATTGACTAGCTGTAGAAAATAATTAAAAAGCCTAACAAATATTATTCTGTACCTAGATGTTTTGGTTTTCAACAACTTAACTATAGCAATGTAGCTATGCATAACCTTTTTAAATTGTACTTGATTGGACTTTGCTGGACATTTGGATTTGCAGGCTGATGTTTTCCATCAATTTAGGGAAATTTTTAGCCATATTTCTTCACAGATTTTGTGTGTGTGTACATCCTATTCTCTTTCTTTTCTTCTGTCAAGATTCTAATTAAACAAATATTAAACTGCTTGATATTATTTATCCTTTAGGCTACTGAGTTTCCTCTTTTTTAAACTTTGTATATTGAAGTAATATAAGACTTAATAAACATACTAAAAATTGTATAATAAATTCCTGTATGTTCTTTACCCTTTTGCCTTTTATGGCAATTATCAATTATAAATTCAGTTATCAAAATCAGGTAATTAACATTGGGACCAAGAGCTAAGCTATAGACATTATTAGAATTTCACCAATTTCCCTCCTTAATGTCATTTTGCTGTTTTAGAATCCAATCCAGAATCCTACATTGCATTTAACTGTTTTGTCTCAACCTTATCTACTCTGTGACAGTTCCCCTTTCTTTCTTTCTCTTTCATGACCATCATACCTTTGAAGAATCCTAGTCTGTTATTTTATAGATTACCTCTCAATTTGGGTTTGTCAATTGTTTTACCATAATTAGGTTGAGGTTATACATTTTGGAGAAGACTATCACATGAATTTTGATATGCCATTCTCAGTGCAATACTGGCAATCTGTATTACCTACTTTACCTAAGTTTTCAGATTTATTTAAAAATAGGTCTATAAGTAGACACTGAAGATTGCTTGTTTTTAAATTTCTACTGATTAAATGTAGTTTCACCACATTTGTTATTGTGTATTTGTGTTTCTATCTCTTTTTAAATCATTAGCTTAGTGACCTCAGAGAAATGGTAGTATGAGAGAACCTCTTTGCCTCTCCCCTTGAAATTTCAACAAGTTCATCAGCTATAACTCAACAAAAGATTCCCTGCCCAACATACAGATATGCCTGAGAAATACACCAATGGAAGCATCTAAAGATGGGCAAACAGAAACAAACAAGGGAAGTGAAAGGGAAGGAGAGCTCAACCAGGTCACAGACCAGCCCTGCAGCCTGGAGCTTGACTTGGGCTTGGCCCAGAGAGGGGAGGAAGCTGGTGGTAGCAGGTGCTTCCTTTAGCTGGAAGGAGCAGAGGGTTTTGGTGGGCACTCCAGCAGGAATGAGCAGTGTGAACAACAGCTGAGCCAGCTAGGTGACTGGTGCAAGGACATAGCACAGGGGTGCTGTCACAGCAGTCCACTGTCAGTGTTCCAAACAAAGAAATGGAACCACAGAGCCCTGCTGCAACTTACACTCCCAACACCTGCCCTCCATGTGGTGTCATGTTACAGAGCACATTATCTGCAAACCAAGAACTATTACCTCAGAATTGCTATTTCCCTATGATTCATCTCCAGTTGGGGTGCATGGGGGTAGACTTTGCATAGGTCCAGGATCAGCATTACAAAGAGGGCAAACAAACCACACAACCAAGCAGCACAGCTATGCTACAGCAGCCCTGCAGGTCAGCTTTGAGATTTCATAGATCTAAAAACTTGTGATTCCGTGCCACCCACTGGAAAAAAGTAGAAAGACCTCATCATAGAAATCTGCCAGAGAAGCGCCAAAACACAGATGTCTAGACAGAGAAATAGCTCATCAAATACCATGAATAACCAAGGTAGCAAGCTAGATCAGAAAGAAAATTTAAAAAATATCCAGAAAGCAGACTGGAACACATAGAAATATGTGATATAAATGACAGAAAATACAAGATTGCAGTTCTGAAAATATTCAATGAGATGCAAGAAAATATAGACAGGCAATTTAATGCACTCAGAAAACAAATTAATGACCAAACCGAGTACTTTACCAAAGAGACTGAAACTTTAAAAAAGAACCAAACAGAAATTCTGCAGATGTAGAATTCAGTTAAGTGAACTATTGAGCATAGAAAATATTAGTGATAGTGAAGATAGGAATCTAGAAATGATGCAGAGGAAGAAGAGAGAGACCTAAACATAAAACGAAAGAGGTCTATGAAAACTATCTGATTCCATCAGGAAAAGCAATATAAGAATAAAAAAAAATACAAGAAGAGAGAAAGAAGGGAACGGAGAGCCTATACAAACAAATAGTCCATGAGAATTTTCCAAACCTATGGAAAGAACTAGATCCTCGAATCCAAGAAGCAAACAAAACACCTAGTTACCTTAATCCAGTGAAGCCCTCTCAAGACACATTGTATCAAAACTGTCAAAAAATTAATGGCAAACTAAAAATTCTCAAACAAATCAGAGAAGGAAAAAAGTGACCTACAAAGTGAAAGCCCATTAGGTTATCATCAGACTTCTCAGCAGAAACTCTATAAGCCAGAAGAGAGTGAAATCAAATATTCATATGTCTGAAAGAGAGAAATCACATGCCAATAATCACATATCCAACAAAGTTATCCTTTAAATATAAAGGAGAAATAAAGACTTTTCCAGATATACAGAAGCTAAGGGAATTTATCACCAAAAAATCTCCATAGCAGGAAATATTCAAAGAGGTTATTCTACCTGAAACAAAGGACAAAAGGTCACAACACTACAAGTAAGATCACCAGAAAACTTACAGCATAAACAGGGATAATTTGTGACAACAAAAACATAAAAGGGGCAAGGGTAAAGGTCTGAATTTGCAAAGGAGGATGGAGAGCAGATGCACTCATAAGATAAAAAACTACTGTACAGCCCAGCTGGTGTGGCTCAGTGGTTGAACATCGACCCATGCACCAAGAGGTCGCCGGTTCAATTCCCAGTTAGGGCACACGCCCAAGTTGTGGGCCAAATCCCCAGTGGGGGGCATGCAGGAGGTGGCCAATCGATGTTCTCTCTCATTGATGTTTCTATCTCTCTCTCCCTCTCCCTTCCTCTCTCTCTAAAATCAATAAAGAAAAAAAATTAAAAAAAACAAAAGCTACTCTACATATGCAGCCTTCTTTTACATAAACCTAATGATAAACACACAAAACCCCCAAAACTGAGACACATAGCTTTAAAAAAAGAGGAAAGAAGTTATGGAATACCACCAAACAAAAACAACAGTCTGAAACACAAAGGAAAAGAACAAACAGAGTCAAGAGCTACCAGAAAACAAAGGATATACTTGCTCTAAGAAATCCTCATACATCTGTAATTACCCTAAATGTAAGTGGACTGAATTCAGGCACAGAGTAACAGATTTGATTTAAAAATACACACACACACACACACACACACACACACACACACACACACACACACAGAACATACACATATATACTGCCTTCAAGAGACACATCTAATCTGCAAAGACAATGGTAGATTCAAATAGAAAGGGTGGAAAATGGTTCTCGAAGCAAACAACATCCACAGAAAAGTAGGTGTAGCCATACTATATCTGACAAAATAAATTTCAAGATAATAAAGATAACAAGAGACAAGCATGGGTATTTTATAATGATAAAGGGAATACTATATCAAGAAGACCTGACACTTACTATACATGCACTCAAACAGGGAGCACCAAAAAATGTACAGAAACTACTCATAGAACACCAGGGAGAAACATACAAAAAATAACATAGTTGGGGACTTTGATGCTCCATTGACAGCTCTAGATAAATCATCCAAACAGAAAATCAATAAAAAAATATCAGTCATAAATGACATCTTAGACCAAATAGGCATAATTGACATTACAGAGCCTTTTATCCCAGAACATCAGATTATACATTCTTCTCCACTGCATATTCTCAAAGATAGAGCATATTTTGGCTCACAAACTACCCTCAGCAAATTAAAAAAAAGACTGAAATTATACCAAGCATATTTTCTGACCACAATGCCTTGAAATTAGAAATCAGCCACTAAAAGGAAATAAAGAAACCTACAAATGTGTGGAGATTAAACAACATACTACTAAAAATGGTTGGATCAAAAAAGAAATAAGAGGTGAGCTCAAAAGATATATAGAGACATATGAGAATGACAATATGACATATCAAAACTTCTGGGATGCAGTGAAAACAGTAATAAGAGGGAAATTTAAACCATTATAGGCCTATCTCAAGGAATAAGAGAAATTCCAAGTAAACAACCTAACATTATATCTTAAAGTACTAGGAAAAGAAAAACAAAAGCAACTCAAAGTCAGCAGAAGAAAGGAAATAATAAAAATTAAGCAGAATTGAATAAAGTAGAGAACAAAAAAAGACTATAAAAAAATTAATATAACAAAGAACTGGTTCTTTGAAAAGATTGGCAAAATTGTCACCTCACCCCCACCCCCTGGCTAGACTCACAAAGAAAAAAAAGACCCATATAAACAAAATCAGAAATGAAAGAGAAGTTACCACAGACATCACAGATATATAAAGGATCATACGAGAATACTATGAAAGACTATATGCCACCAAATTCAATAACCCTAAAGAAATGGATAACTTCCTAGAAATATATAACCTCCCTAGACTAAATCATAAAGAATTGGAAAATCTAAATAGATCGATCAGCAGTGAGGAAATTGAAACAACCATCAAAACCTCCCAAAGAATAAAAGTCCAGGCCCAGATGCCTTTACTAGTGAATTCTACCAAACATTCAAATATTTGAAACCTATGTTTCTCAAAGTCTTGAAGAAGGGGCAACACTTACTAATACATTTTATAAGGACAACATAACCCTGATACCAAATCCAGGCAAGGATAACACAAAAAAAGAAAACTACAGACTAATATCTCTATGATCAAGTGGGCTTCATTCCAGGGGCACAAGGATGGTTCAACATACACAAATCGATCATTGTAATACACCACATTAACAAAAGAAAGGATAAAAATCAAATGATTTTATCAATAGATACAGAAAAAACATTTGATAAGATACAACATCCATTTATGATTAAGACACTCAATAAAATATGAAAAGATGGAAAGTACCTCAACATAACAAAGGCCATATATGATAAACATTCAGCCAATATTATACTCAATGTCGAAAAACTGAAAGTGTTTCCTATAAAATCAGGAACAAGACAAGTATGTGCACTCTCACCACTCTTATTCCACATAGTTGTGGAAGTCCTAGCCAGAGCAATAATGCAAGAGAAAGAAAAAGAGGCATCCAATTTGGACAGGAAGAAGTGAAAGTGTCACTTTTTGCAGACCACATGATTCTGTACATAAAAAATCCTCAACACTGCACCAAAGAACTATTAGAAACCATAAACAAATATAGTGAAGTTGCAGGATACAAAATCAATGTACAAAAATGCACTTCTTTCCTATATACAAACAACAAAATTTCAGAAAAGGAATGAAAAAAATCTATTTGCAATTGAAACTAAAAGAATAAAATATCTAGGAATAAACTTAACAAAGGATATGAGAGACCTACATACTGAAAACTACTAAGCATTAATAAAGAGATTGAAAGAGACACAACAAAATGGAAAGATATTTTGTGTCCATTAATGGGACCAACCAACATAGTAAAATGGCCATATTACCCTAAGCAATATACAGATGTAATGTAATCCCCATCAAAATCCCAATGTCATTTTTTAAAGAAAAAGAACAAAAAATCATCAGATTTCTAAGGAACCACAAAAGATTCCAAATAGCCTAAGCAATTCTGAGAAAAATGAACAAAGCAGAGGTATCACATTATGTAACTCTAAATTATACTAAAGAGCTACAATAATCAAAACAGCATGGTACTGGCAGAAAAAGAGACACACAAATCGATGGAAAAGAATTGAGAGCCCAGATATAAAACCACATGTATGTGGGTAGATAATTTTCCACAAAGGAGCCAGAAACATACAATGGAGAAAAGAAAGCCTCTTTAATAAATGGTACTGGGAAAATTGGTAAGCCACGTGCAAAAGAATTAAACTAGATTACAGGTTGTCCCCATGTACAAAAATTAATTCAAAGTGGATAAAAGACCTAAAAATAAGATCTGTAACAATAAATTACATAGAGAAAAACATAGGTAATAAACTTATGCACCTTGGTTGTAGAGAACATTTTATGAATTTGACCCCAAAGGCAAGGGAAGTAAAGGTAAAAATAAATGCATGGGACTATATCAAACTAAAAAGCTTCTGCACAGTAAAAGAAACCAACAACAAAACAAAGAAGCAACAAACCGAATAGGAGATAATATTTGCAAACAATACCCCTGACAAAGGTTTAATATCCAAAATATGCACACATAAAAACAAACCTCATGAAACTCAATACCAAAAAAAAGTCAAACAATCCAATTACAAAATGGGCAGAGGACTTAAACAGACACCTCTTTCAGGAAGACATTATAACAGCCAAGAAATATATGAAAAGATGTTCAACTTCACTACTTATTAGGGAAATGCAAATCAAAACTACAATGAGATACCACTTCACACCTGTTAGAATGGCTATTATCAACAAGACAAGTAACAACAAGTGTTGGAGAGGTTGTGGAGAAAAGGGAACCCTCATTCACTCCTGGTGGGAATGCAGACTGGTACAGCCACTTTGGAAAATAGTATGGTGGTTCCTCAAAAAATTAAAAACAGAGTTATCATATGACCCAGCATTCCCTCTCCTGGGTATCTACCTGCAAAACACAGAAACATGCATTCTCAAAGATATATGCACCCCTATGTTCACTGCAGCATTATTCACAGAGGTCAAGACCTGGAGATAAACCAAAGTGTCCTTCAATAGAGGATTAGACAAACAAGATGTGGTACATATACACAATGGAATACTACTCAGCCATAAGAAAAGACAAAATTCTCTCATTTGAAACAACATAGATGGACCTTGAGAATATTATGCTAAGTAAAATAAGTCAGTTAGAAAGAGCTTAGAACCATATGATTTCACTCATATGTGGGATAAAACTGAAACTCAAGGACACAGACAGCAGTGTGGTGCTTGTCAGAGGGAAGAGGATGGAGGTTGATATATGGTGAGGGAAGATGATTTGACTTTGGGTGGTGGGCACATAGTACAATGAACAGAGCTTGTATCTTAGAAATATACACTCAAAACCTACATGATCCTAATAACCAATGTCACTCCAATAAATATAATGAATGAATAATATAAATTATCCATTAGCTAATAATTTTGTAATTTTTTTTTTTAAAAAAAGCATTTTGATTTAATTAGATCTATTGTTTTTCATTTTACTAACATTGCTTTTTGTTTAATCTTTGTTCTTGCTTTGTGCTCTCTGGCTTATTTTGTTTCTGGTTTTATGATCTGAGAATTTAACTCATATTTTTCATTCCCTCATATTTATTTACAGAAGATTTTATTGCAGTGAAGTATCTTCTAATTACTACTTTTAAATGGATCCTATGACTCTGATATGTAGATTTATTCTCATTATTTAAAAAAATTATATAATTTTAGTTTGCATTTTTCCTTTAACACGAGGTAGTTAATAAGAGGTTTATAAATGTCCAGATACAAACATCCAGCTGTTTTTTGGTTTTGCTGTAATAATAGTTTTATTGCATTTAAATCAGACAGTATTGTTTAAATATTTCTACCTTAAAAAAGATACTATTTTATTTGTCACCTAATATATGACTAATACTTGGACATGTGCTGTATATTTGAAGAGAATGTGTATTGTCAGGTGTGCAGTTTAATACATAGTCATAAGATCTACACTCTTATTTATATTGATTAGATCTTTCACCTTCTTACTCTTTTCTTGTGTGTGTGTGTGTGTGCTCCTGATCTGTCTTGTACTGAGCATGGAACAGTAAAGTCTCCAGTTATAAGTGTGTTTCTGTTTCTTTTTACATCTCCTATAATTTTTGCTTCATAAAGGCTGTTGCTGTATTATTTAGGGCATAACATCATAAGTGTTATATCTCCGGTGTCAATTGTGACTTTTAGGGTTACAAAGGATCCTTCTCTGTTACAGCTTTTGAGATAGAATTCTTCTTTGTCTGGTGTCAGGATAACCACCAAAACTCTCTTTTTGTTTCCATTATCCTGGAATACTTTAGTGCATTACTTTATTTTTAGCCATGCTGAATCACTTTTTGATAGCATCTCTTCTTTGCAAAGAATAGTTGAATATTTTTTAAAGATTTTTATTATCATTTTTTAAATCCTCAACCAGAGATATGTTTCTATTGATTTACAGAGAGAGGAAGGGAGAGAGAGAGAGAGAGAGAGAGAGAGAGAGAGAGAGAGAGAGAGAGAAGCATCAATGTGAGAGATATATCAGTGGCTGCCTCCCACATGTGCCCCAACTGGGGATTGAACTTACAACCTGGGTATGTGCCCTGACCAGGAATCGAACCCACAACCTTTTGGTGTATGGGACGATGCTCCAACCAATTGAGACACACCAGCCAGGACAATAATTGAGTCTTCATTGGAGCTGAATTGAAAATTATTTTCTTTTAGTAATTGAGTTAAGTTCATTCGCACTTACTGGTATGACCAATACATTCGGTCTTGAATCTGAAATATTTAGAATTATTTTTATTTGGTTTTATTTGCTGTTTCTTTCTTTACATGATGTGTGCTTTTGCTCTTTTATTTATATATTTTTGGTATTTAAAAAGTTTTATGCTTTATTTCTTTTGTTTACCTTTGTATTTTTAAAATTTACATATCTTTAGTTTCCTGTATGCTTTTTACTTATTTATTTATTTATTTATTTATTTATTTATTTATTTATTTATTTATTTTAATTTAACCTTTACGGTCAGGTTTCTAAGGATTTATTCAGTACCATTTAATATCCACCTATTACCTATACATATTCCCTATACAGCCTGCCACCTGATTTTGTAAATAGAGGTTTATTCTAACACAACCATGCCCATTGCCTACTGTAAATGACTGCCTTCATACTGCATTGGGTTGAGTACTTGCAACAGAGACTGTATCATCTATAAAAGACAACATTATTAATATTTGTTCTTTTACCAAAAGAGTTTGCCAACTCTTGATATATATCACAATGATCGTTTTCTATTTTTCTTCTTTCCTCTTCATTTTCCACCAATATTTAAGCTGCATTATTTCTATTTTAGCACAATTTATAGTATACAGATATTAGTCTTCCCCCTGCATCCTCATCTTTGTTTTAATTGTAGAGGCATTGTTATGGATTTTTAAATGCTCATAGTCCTTTTCCCAATCACCATTTTGTTGAATGAAGCCCAGTGTTTAGCAGATTCTTCAATAATGGGTTGGTGAATACAAAATTCCCTAATTTATGTCTGGCCAGTGTGGATCAGTGGTTGAGCATCGACTTGTGCATCAAGAGGTCATGGGTTCAATTCCTAGTCAGGGCACATGCCCAGGTTGTGGGCCCGATCCCCAGTGAGGGGCATGCAGGAGGTGGTCAATCGATGTTCTCTCTCATCGATGTTTCTATCTCTCTCCCTCTGCTTTCCTCTCTCTCTCTAAAATCAATAAAGAAAAAAAAAAACTTTAAAAAATTCCCTAAATTTTTGTATGCTAGAATTTGTTTTTCAGTAGCTTTGATATTTGAAGTACTACTTGACTGAATATAGTCTTTTGTTCATTTTTTTATTGAGGATTTTTGTTGTTTTATTTTGTTTTAAAGTCTGATCATTTATTGCCTGGCATTCTCTGTTGGTTTTGAAAAGTCTGATGTCATTCTAATTCCTCTTCTTTTTTAGGATATTTTATCTCATTTCCTAAATTTTTCCCTTCCACTTTGAAATCAAATTGTACTATGATATCCCTCAGAGTTGGCTGTACTGAGCTCATTTTCCCAGCTATCAATGAGTCTTTTTAATACGTATCATCATGCTTATTCTATTTCTAGACACTTTTCTTGGATTATAGTTTTGATTATTAACTCTGTTCTACCTTTTCCTCTTGTTCTTTTCCACCCACTCCAATAATTATTCCTTTCTTCTTTGCCTGTCTCCCATTTCTTCTATTTCATTCTAATCCTTTTTATTTTCTTTCTTCTCTCTTTATTCCATTGTCTTCCTCTGGAGTGTTTTATTGCCTTTCTTTATTATTCTTTATTTCCTTTTCATTGGACTCCATTCTCTCTTGGGTATTTTGCAATTTTTTCTTTATTTCCACCACTTCATTCCTGAATTAAATCACCTTTTTTTTTAATCATCTTTTAAATCATCTTTTTTTTTTAATCCTCACTGGAGGATATTTTTCCATTTATCTTCAGATAGAGTTGGAGGGAGGGAGAAAGAGAGAGAGAGAGACATTGATGTGAGAGAGATATATTGATTGGTTGCCTCCTGCACGACCCCCACCAGGGCCGCGGACCAAACTGCACCCGAGGTACGTGCCCTTGACCGGAATCGAACCCACAACTCTTTGATCCGAGGGCCAATGCTCTAACTGCTGAGCCAAACTGGCCAGGGCAAATCACCTATCTTTTTAAATAAATTCACCCATTTTGAATTCTATTTCTGCTTTTATTTTTGAATTTCTACTAAAAGTGATTCATTTATATCCTCAAATATTTATGTCTATTTAATTCTGTTTAGGATATTTACCATTTTCTTCTGTTTCGTGGCTATTTTTTAGGGAAAGAATTTTTATTAGTGGGTGTTTCTGAAATTTCATTTTCTACAAAAGGTCTGCATGGATTTCAATTTCTTTTGTTCATTCTTACAGTACTGGAGTTACCCTTTTCATTCAGTGTAGCAACATCTATGTATTAAATAGACTTTTGTTTGTTTTCTGTTTTGGTAATAGAGGAAAAGTGATAAGTTCTCTAATGTATGGTTCTTATTTTCAAGCAAGACACTGAATCTATCTTTATATCCATTTTGTCCCTTTACCATCTATTGTCAAAGACCCTATCTGTCCTCTTTTTTGCCTTTATTTCCCTGTAGATGTGCATTTCAAAGTGCTCCTCTTTACGGTCTTTAAGTCTGTCCCTTTAAACATACATTTATTATGCTTCTTAAAATCATGCCTGGCACTTTAAATTGTACAGACTTTAAAATTTCTTCCCTGTGGTTTGTTTTCTTGTATGCCCAGCTATGTTTCCAGTGATTTCAGATTTAGAGTGCGTTTAATCTTTTCAGTGGTCATTCTATAGCAGCAGTCGGCTCTTATGATAACCTCCCTCTTCTTTCTTCTCCACAGTTGTTTGGTCTCCCTGTCCTCTCCTCAAAGCACTGGACTGAAACAGAGCAGCATGGGAAATCACATGCTGGTGTTTGATGTTATTTCTCTTTTAATCACCAATATTTTACAAATTTAGCATTCTTCCAGTTGTGCTGAGGACATGATTTTGCATAGAACTTATTTTGCTCTTCATGTTTTTCCTTATATTTTGGAGGGTGTGTTTTTTAAGACACTTAGTTTGCTAACACTGTCAGCCTCATGTACTCAAAAGTCTCTTTTCTTCTTGTAAGATCTTTATTTTTTAACTCTGTATTTTAGATTGGTTAAGTCCATCCAGTTAATTTTCATTTTAGATATTTTTATTTTTAGTTTTATAATTATATTTAAGATTTTCAAATATTTGTCATTTGCATTACTATACTGAGATTCACTCTTCACTCATACATTCCTCTTTTCCCATATACAATGGAATCTTTTTAAAGTCCTCTCCACCATTCCTAATGCTTGTGTCATACCAGGGTTGCTTCTATTAACTATTTTTCCTTAATTATGGGTCACATTTTCTGTTCCACTGCACATCTCATGATTTTTTACTATATGCTGAACATGTTAAAATGTGATTTTCAGAGAATCTGTATAAGATAGCCATTTTTGGAACAGGTATTGAGTTTTATTCTAGAAGAAAGATTACTGAAAAATATTGTTGAGCCTCTTAATATTGGTTTTGTGCTTTGGGGGGACTGAATTATAATTTTTCATAATCCTAGATGAGAAAACTTGGTTAAGTGTGAGGCCCTTACACATAGCATTTCTAGGTGGTCAGTGAAGCTTCTCCAGTCAGGATGTCTGAAATTCCACTACATCCCGGAAGCTCTTCTTTGTTAGGCCCTAGTGAGTCGCAGTGTAAATGTGAAGCTCTGCACTTGTCCTGAGAACTGTGAAAACGTCAAGCTTCTTGTTCATTGTGTGTCGCTCTTTCCCCTCCGGTACCCACCATTCCAGCAGTTCCAGAACTTCACTCTGCTTCATCAGCAAAGAGACCATAATGTTCCACTTGGGCTCCCCTGCAATATGCTGTATTTTAAAAACTCCCTCAGACAAAAAGTGAGAGTGAAAAAGATGAACATGTGTCTCCTCTCCCCTAGGGATCACAGTCCTGGTCTACTTGTTGTCCAATGCCTAAAAATAATTCCTCCTATATATCATCCATTTTAATAGCTATTGTAGAAAGAGGGAAAGTCTAGCATAAGTTACCCTGTCATATCCAGAAGCATCACGTATATTTTTGTTTTAAAACAAATAATTAGTTTAATAACATAAATCAATCATTTTCCGTTTTTTATCACTTCTACTTATATCAAGTTATCAAAATTACAGCTTAACCACATGACCCACCAATTTCTCTTCTGCGGATTGAACTGAAAATTTTGAAAACACTTGTTTATAAAGATATAGGTACCTATGTTTATCGCAGCATTGTTCATGGTATCCAAGACATGGAAACAACCTATGTGTCCTTTGATGGATGACTGGGTAAAGAAAATCTGGTACATATATACTTAGCCATAAAAAAAAAATGATGAAATGCATATTGCAATTTGTGAAAACATGAGTGGATCTTGAAGTATCATGCTAAGAAGTAAAGTAAGACAAAAGACAAGAACAATATGATCTCATTCATATGTGGGACATAAAGCAGAAAGCAATAAACAAACAAAACAAATAAGCAAACACATAGACACAGACAACTGTAGAGTGGTTACCAGAAAGGAAGGGGGTCGGGGAGGATGAAGAGAGAAAAGGGGATAAAATATAGGGTGATGAAAAGAGACTAGACTTTGGGTGATGAGCACATAACGCAATGTACATATGCTGTATTATAAAATTGTACACCTGAAACTTATATAATGCTATTAAACAATGTTACCCTAATATATTTGATTATTTTTATAAAACTCTGAAAAAAATTCCACTTAAATTTAAGAAAAATACTTTATTAGCAAAGCTAAATGGCATTATCATGTTAAAAAATTATTAAAAATAACTATCCACTAGACTACAATAAACCACAAGGTTCTACTCCCAGCCACCAAGGAATTTATATTCCTTTGTGAGTAGGAGTTGGCTTACAAACTCTAAGAAAATTTATTGAGAGTCTAATAATATCACAAACCACAACAAGATGTACTTAAAAGAACTGCTAAAAAATTATAAGCTTCAGAAGTTCATTCTTCCAGGCTGCTGCCTATATAATCATTCAAATCTCAAGTAAAATCATAACAGCATTCATGTGTGAGAAAAGCTATTTCTAGTTTTGAAAGGATGGTTGTTTACCCTTTGCTTCTCCCAAAAGCTCATTGTAGTAATAGTATATTCAAAATTTACTTTGTGTAAAGCAAAATAAGATGGTACTTAAGGATATTCATAGCAGCAAAAAAACACAATTCATCAAGTACAATAAAGAGGCTATGGTCGTATTGGGAGAATCTATTCACATACAAGATCTGAGAGGATTAAAACTTAGAATGGCCAAAAGAGACAGAATAAACTGCAAATATGTTGATGAGAATATTACATTTATGAGTTGCCTATATTATTATTTTACCAATTTCTTCATATACCAACTCATGGAGCATAGCATTTGTCAACTAAACTCTATTTTTCTAAACAAAATTAATATTTGTCTTTGGAGAGTGTTCAATGTTTTATTGGAGACATAGCAGGAAGAAAATAAAAGCTAGAGATAACTTTGATCATTCTAGAGTACACTTGCCTACAAAATGAAAATAAGTTACTATGAAATAGGCGCAATTAGAGAAGAAAAGATTTAGTTGTAAATGAATAATATATTTACACATGTAGTTACAGGATATCTGAAGAAAATATTACTGAAAATTTTTAGACTGAGGAAACTAGTGTAGATGTTAACATATCAAATGGGTCAAGAAAAGATCTGCCAAGTCTCAAAATCTTCAATTCAAAACTGTTAGTTAATAGATTTAATAAAACAATTCAGTTAAGTAGCAGGATACAAAATATAAAGAAATTATACACTTTATAATATGCATTTCCTATACACTAATGACAAACAGAAGGAAAAATGAAGAATATAATTCCATTTATAATTTCATCAAAGAAAATAAAATACCTAGGAATAAACTTAATTAAGGAGGTAAAAGACCTGTACTCTGAAAACTATAAAACATTGAAAAAAGAAATTGAGGACGATACAAATGAAGGATATACTGTGTTCATGAATCTGAAGGATTAATATTTTTAAAATGACCATACAACCCAAAGTAATTTACATAGTCATTGCAATTCCTGTCAAAATACAAATGTCATTCTTCTCTGAAGTAGAACAAAAAATCCTAAAATTTGTATAGAACCCCCACAAGACCCCAAACTGCCAAAGCAATCTTGAGAAAGTAGAACAAATTTGGAAGTATCACGCTCCCTGATCTCCAACTATAGTACAAAGCCATAATAATCAAAACAGTATGGTACTGGCACAAAAAACAGACAGATAGATCAATGGAACAGAATAGAGATCCCAGAAATAAACCCTTGTTTATATGCTCAACTAATTTACAACAAAGGGGATAAAAATATACACTGGAGTAATAACTGTCTCCTCAGCAAATGATGTTGGGAAAACTGGAGAGATACATGCAAAAAAAAAAAAAATGAAACTGGATCATGCTCTTACATCATGTGCAGAAAAATAACTCAAAATGGGTTAAAGATAAATGGAAGGCCTGAAATAATAAAAATCCTAGAAGAAAACATAGAAAGTAAACTATTTAACCTCAGTCTGAGTAACATCAAACAAGGGAAACAAGGAAAAATAAATAAATGGGACACATCAAACTAAAACACTTCTTCAAAGTGAAGAAAAGCTTCAAGAAAACAAAATGACAATCTACTGAATGGGAGAAAATATTCGTGAATGGTATATTCAATAAGGGGTTGATGTCCAAAATATATAAGAAACTCATAAAACTCAATAGCAAAAAAAAAACACACACAAAAAAAACAATCCAATAGAAAAATGGATAAAGGACATGGAAAGACATTTCTCCAAGGAGGACATACAGATGACCAACAGACATATGAAACATCACAAATCATCAGGAAAATACAAATCAAAATCATAATTAGATATCACCTCACACCAGTCAGAATGGCTATTATCAAAATGTCAACAAATAATATGTTGGTGAGGATGTGGAGAAAAGGGAACCCTGTGCACTGTTGGTTGGACTGCAAACTGATACAGCTCCTATGGAAAACTGTATGAAGATTCCTGAACAAACTAAAAATAGATATATCATATGACCCAGCAATTCCACTTCTGGGTATTTATTCAAAGAAAACGAAAACATGAATTCTAAAAGACATATGCACCCCTATGTTTATTGCAGCATTATTTACAATAGCTGAGATATGGAAGCAACCTAGGTGTCCAAAGGTAGATGAATGGGTAAAGAAGTTGTGGTATATATATGCAACAGAATATTATGTAGCAAATAAAAATGAAATTGTGCCATTTTCAACAACATAGGTGAATCTAGAGGTTATTATGTTAAGTGAAATAAATCAGGCAGAGAAAGACAAATACCATATGGTGTTACTTATATATAGAATTAAAGACAAACAAACAAACAAAACAATAGCAGACTCATAGACACAGAGACCAAAGGGATAGTTACCAGAGGGAGGGGGTGGAGGGATGGGTGAAAAGGAGGAAAGTAATATAGTCAATAATATTGTGATACGTTTATATGGTGACAGCTGATTACTATAATTGATGGGGTGATCACATTGTAAGATATAAAAACCTTGAGGCACTATATTGTACACCTGAAACTAATATAAATAAAAGCAAAACAAAAAAACAACAACAAAAAAACACCCTATTTTTACCAGCACAGGGATACAGAAAACATGCAATTTGTACATATATACATTCTAATTCAGAGACATTAATAGTTAGTTTCAGGGTCTGAAATTACTCTTTTTTAAATAAAGGGAATGTAATTAATTTTGTATGACATAAAAGAAAAAGAATGATGTAGTTCTATTCTTTTTAAAAATGTTTTGAGTAGAATACATGAATTTGAAATATACTAGGGGGAAAACATCTCTGCTTAGTTAGGGAAATTTAAATTAGATACAAAAAATTACTGTAAAATTGCAGCTGTTATTTGTATGTGTATTGTATATGGTGATATAAAAGCATAACCCACAAAAGATTAACTGAATTATGGAAATAAATAAGTTATCATGGAGCAAAAATCAGAAGAAAGTGTAGAAATTCATTAGATAAAAGAGAGCACACTCCAGACAGAGGGAAGAGCATATGTAAAGGCACTTGCAGTGAGACTGACTGTGGGAGGAACAAGGGAGAAAAGGCAGGAAGTAGCAAGATCATGCAAAGCCATACACACCACATCTTTTTATCCTGGAAGCATTACAGACTTATTGAGGAATTTCAATTGTGTAGAGGGCATGGGAAGCAGTGGCAGCAACATGATCCTACTGATATTTCTAAAGTGTCACGTTGCATGCTTTTAGGGCACTGCATTAAAGGTGGACTTGGATCAGTGTTTCATTGTCCTGCTGGCGGGGGGTCTCAGAGTCGGGGATGAATGGCCACCTGAAGCCCTCCTTCTTTGACATATTCACTAACTACAGGAAGGAGGAATCAAAGCCTTACTTAGACCAGAAAAACTATTAGTCATATTGTAACTTAGTATGTTACTACAAATCCATGCACTTAATCAGAAAATGATAAAATAATGTGCCAATGAAGACAATATCAATTCTTGCACTCTTATTTTTTTGTCATTTAATATTATTATTTTTATCATTGTTGAACAATGAGAGTTGTTGTACTTGAGAGTAATCCTGAGGAATGTTCAATTAAATCTCTCTGTGTGATCAAATATAATCCTTTTTTTTTCCAGGGGAAAAAAAATCTCCCTGTTTTCTGTAGTTTTGATAAAAGCTCAGTTCCTGATAGGATATTCAGATTCATTAAATTCAAACTCTAACTATATAACCTCTTCCTTTCAATTAGGAAACAGACATATATTTTCAAGTATCAACCTTCAGTGTGGAGATAATTTGGCTGGGGAAATCTTTTAAGCTTTTGGGAAATCCTGAATGCAAACATAATGTTGGAAATTCCTATACAAAACTGGAAAAAAAGCAAAGATAAAAACCAAAAATCATCTCTGTGGGAAATTAGTCTCAGAACTAATATGAGAACACAGAAATATTATTTTATTTAAAAATCTCAAATAACATGATATTTTATAACCCATGAATATATGTTAATGATTCATAACAAAAGAAACAGCTTGATCGACCTTCTCTAATCTCCTCTACCCATTTGACTAGCTGTATTTAGATATTAGGTATTAGGGTATAAGATTGAGTTGCCCCCAAAACTTCAACAGCTGAGATTGTTATAAAGTAATTCTGACATAATTTCCTTTGTAGATAATAGATGGATAATATATAGGGCAAGCTTATAAGAGAAGTTTGAATAATATTCCTGTGGACATATGTGCTCATTGTGTATCAGTATATTCCATGTCACACACTTACTACCATCTGCAAGCCAGTAACTGCTGTGACAATTTCCCCAAGAAGATACAGGTACCTGCTGAGATGGAGCCAGTGATGGCTGGTGGCTGGCCTACCCTGTGGGGTGGCTGATGAGCCACAGCCATTGCTACTAGTGCCCCAGGTAGGTTCCCCCGGCGCTAATGGCAATCCCTCCCACTGCTGTGCACAAGCAGAGCTGAAGAAACTTTTGCTATTGCTATGGCAGCAGTATGAGTTTCAACATTTTTTTTTTAATTTCATTTTCTCTTTTGTTCATGGTAAGGAAGCTAATTTGAAATCCTTAGGCGAGATTAAGGGATGGCCACCCTGTGGCTCGTGTGTCAGTGCAAACACTAAACTAAATCCAAAAGACCATTTAGGCCTGAGGGATGCATTGCACCCTATGGGCTTCTTCCTCTCCCTGCCTCTTATGTACTGGCAGGCAGCTCTTCTAGGTGCAGGGCTCACGCAGCTTTCTAGAGGATGTTGATTAAGAGCATGTCTCATTCTGGTATCTGGAGTTCACTGGCAGCCTTCCCTTCCCTGTGTTAGGTACATACATGCTTTTCTTGGTACCTTTATTTGATGTCAAATTTATTAATAGTTGAACTACATTTTTGCACACTCCTTGCACATTTTATTTTAAATCACAGTTTGATAAATAAAAATTAAATGGTAATAAAAGCTTATGCAGTGGCAAATCTATGGTACTATTGGGTAAACATCTATAATAGCAAACATTTTTATTGCAAATATCTCACATGTAATATCGAACCCTTTCAGGGGCTTAATTTATCTCATTTAACTTTCTAAAGAAATACAAGATATGACCATTTATTTACTTTTAGCCCCTAAAACAATTCATTAATTTCTCTTTTACCTTTCATTCAAAATGGCAGCTGGAAATATCTTTCATCTTAAAATATCAACTGATAGAACCCAGATTTCTCATCATTTAAAGAACTATCTTATAACCAGTTACAAACTATTTTACACTCAGGGAATCAGAAGCTCAGGATGGTCAAACCCTTTTCTTGCTGGTTACAAAGCAAAGTCAAATGTAGACCTGGGAAAGTAAAACATGAATCTTAGTCTCATCTTCTACCCGTTTGAGGCTGTTCCTTAATTTTTTGGTAAGAGACACTTGAAAATGAATTGGTTTTAGAGTATTCATCTAAGCTATATTGTATTTCCAAGTCACATCTTAGCTATGTGAACACTTCTAGATCAAGTAATGCAAGTCCATTTTGGTGCAGTGAACATATTCCAAAACTACATTTTAAGTAGTCTCATGGAACACATGTCCATTTAGAGGCATTCACATATGTTCTTTCCTAAACTAGTCAATAGGAAAAAATTAACAGGACATACGTTCTTGCTGGTTCATTAAAATGTGATTATTTTTGGTACCATTAAGTCATAATCACTGGTTTACTTGCGTTTTTGGAAGTAAACTAAGAATAGTGAGAGAGAAAGGGGTTCCAGCAGTATAGCATCTTCTAAAACGCATGTCTGGAAAACTAAGTTTCAAGTTTGAGAAAACTACTAACCAAATTTTTAAATTTAATTAATAAGTTAAATTAATAAATATAAATTCCTCTAAAATATTTATCTAATTTATAAAATTTTACCAAAAAAACTGATTAATAACAATTTTAGAAGGAGATTTTATTTTATTTCTTTAATAAGTCCATCAGGATTCAGTATTTGTCAGTGATGAACTGTTAGTAATATCTTCTTCATATTCAAAAGGTTTAACTGGTTAATAACTTAATGGCTCTAGCAAAAAATAAAACCAAAGTAAGCAAATATAACACAAATACTCCTCTAAAAACAAAGTACAACACCACGTAATAATACCAGTGTTGTAGTAAATAAGAATATTTTTGTCAAAATAAATGAATGTCACCCTCCGCACAAAATAAGAATAATCATTTATATATCTTTATACATTCTCTAAATAAAAAATAAATAAAAGTGTTCTAAATAACAACTAGAAATACTTAAAAGCTAATCTTTCCTAATTGGTATGCATTAGAAATATTCTGAGAATTCTCTGCATCTCAGCTATAGCCATCAATAGAATTTAAACATAGTTGGAGACCATTATACTAAGTGAAATAAGCCAGTCAGAGAAATACAAATATTACATGATCTCACTTATATGTGGAGTCTAGTGAACAAAATAGAGCCAGAGGCATGAAAACATGGAACAGATTGACGAATGTCAACAATAAAAAATGAACTTAAAAAAATAAATTTTAAAAAATCAACAAAAAAAGAATAGTTTGAATAATATATAGGATGGTAAATTTGCATATAAAATGTAAAAGAAGTCCCACATTTTTATGTTCTTTTTCTTCCTTTTTTTAAAAGATGCAAACTACTTCTTTAGTATATAAAAAATAATCTATTAAACATTTGTATGGCCATCACAGAATGTAAAAAAGCAATGTGAAGTTCTGAAACTTAAACACATTCTCCAAATACTATATCATCCAAAAGGTGGTTTTATGTTAAAACAAGTAAGTAAGTAAACTCCTATTATATACTACTCAATCACAATTTCTTTCAAGCCCATGATCATTCCCCCCCCCACCCCCCCGAATCAGATCTCCACTAAAGGAAGCAGAGTTAGGCTGTAAATTGTAAAGAACTGGGCTGGTGCTTTTATGCAGATGAGACTTGAACAGAGGACTCTACTAAACAGAAATAATGAAAATTAGCTAACCGGTCTATTCACTCCAGAATATGGACTAGAAAATGAAGAACCAAGTAAAGAAATAAAATGAAGTCATCAGATTCAAGTGGCTAAATTACTAAAATCAAGTAAGTTGAGGCATGAGGAAGTGCTTCTATTTCTTGTAACTTGCTTAAACTTCAGAACTTCCCAGTCCTGCATCAATGTTTGGATATACATCAAACCTCCAGATAACCCTCTGATTATGTCTGAAGGACTAAGGAAGGAATGAATGTTCATGTATCCAGACCATCTGTCATCTAGAGAACTACCATCTCTGAACAAAATACAGAGGCTTGGCTTATAATGTAGAACTGATCCTTCTCAAGAATGCACTTTTTGGCATCCAAATTGGGAATGAAGAAATAAAAGTGTGACTATTTGCAGATTACACGATTGTTTATATAGAAAACCCTAAACGCTCCACCAAAAAACTATTAGAAATGATACAGTATTGTTGCAGTATACAAAATGAATGTATGAAAATCCACTGCATTCCCATATACTAACATTAAAATTCCAGAAAAAGAGAAAAAATCTATTTTGCAATTGCAACCAAAAGAATAAAATCCCTAGGAATAAACTTAACAAAGAATGTGAAGGACCTATACACTGAAAACTACAAAGCATTAATAAAAGAGATTGATAAAAAAAACAATGAAATGGAAAGATATTCTGTGTTCATGGATTCAAAGAATCAACATAGTTAAAATGGCTACATTACCCAATGCCGTATACAGGTTTAATGAAATTCCCATCAAAATACCAATGACATATTTTAAAGAAATAGAACAAAAAATTATCAGACTTATATGGAACCACAGAAGACCCTGAATAGTCAAAGCAATTCTAAGATAAATGAACAAAGCCAGGGGTATCACAGTACCTGACTTCAAATTATACTACAGCACAATGATAATCAAAACTGCATGGTATTGACAGGAAAAAACAACAACAACAACAACAACAAAACAGGCTCACAAATTAAATGAACAAAATTGAGAGCCCAGAAATAAAACCACATGTATATGGGCAAATAATTTTTGACAAATGAACCAAAAACATACAATGCAGAAATGTAACCTCTTCAATAAATGGTGCTGAAAAAATTGGAAAGCCACATGTAAAAAAAAAGAAAATAGAAACTGGACTACAGTTTATGAATTTGACCCCAAAGTCAAGGGAAGTAAAGGTAAAAATGAATGAATGGGACTATTTCAAACTAAAAGCTTCTGCACAGCAAATGAATCCAACAACAAAACAAAAAGGCAACCAACTGAATAGGAGATAACATTTGCAAACAACAGCTCCAACAAGGGGTTAATATCCAAAATATAAAAAGAACTCATAAACCTCAACACTAAACAAACAATCCAATTTAAAAAAATATGGAAAAGGACTAGAACAATCACCTTTCCCAAGAAGACATGCAGATGGCCAACAGATATATGAAAAGATGTTCAACTTCACTACTTATTAGGGAAATACAATGAGATACTACCTCACACCATTAGAATGGCTATTATCAACAAGACAGGTCATAATTAGTGTTGGAGCAATTGTGGAGAAAAAGAAATTCTCATTCACTGCTGGTGGGAATGTAAACTGGTACAGCCACTATAAAAACAATATGGCAGTTTCTCAGAAACTTAAGAATAGAGTTACCATATGACCCAACAATCCTTTTTCTGGGTATCTACCCAAAAAAACTCGAAACATGCATTTGCAAAAATATATACACTCTTATGTTTTACTGCAGCATTATTCACGGCGGCCAAGACATGGAGACTACCAAAGTGTTCTTCAATAGAGGATTGGAGAAAGAAGATGTGATACACATATACTAAAGAATACTGTCCAGCCATAAGAAAATATGAAATACTGCCATTTGTGACAACATTGATGGACCTTGAGAATATTATGCTAAGAGAAGTAAGTCAGTCAGAAAAAGTTAAGAACCATATGATTTCACTCATATATGGGATATAAACTGAAATTCATAGACACAGACAACAGTGTGTTGGTTACCAGAGGGAAGAGGGATGGGAGGGTAGTAAAGGATAAAAGGGATCAAATACATACTGATGAAAGATGATTTGACTTTGGGTGGTGGGCACACAATGCAATATACAGATCATGTATCATAGAAATGTATACTTGAAACCGACGTGATCCTCTTAACCAATGTCACCCCAATAAATAAAATAATAATAATAATAATACACCTTTTGCTATGAAAATTTAGATTTTCTTTCTTTTTTTGAACACTATGGGCATTGCTTGGTTGTGTTTACATGTTGCAAACCCTAGGATTCTTGAATAAATTTTTTATTATTTATTTCCAGCAAAGTCTCCATACTCTTTTAAAATTTGTTTGAAAAAAATAATATGAAAATGGCCAATTAGGAGCAAAGGAGAAAGGGATAATTGCTGAGTGAATTGGCGATGCTGTGGCCAACAACCATAGTACTCTTGTGATGTAGAGAATAAGAGAATAATATATCCTAAGAATTACCACTGGTCCATATCAAGTTAAAATCGAACTTAGAAAACAATAACTTTGTTTCATTTTTCTGTACTATTTTAAATTTACAAGGTATATATGAACATCTACATAAAAATTAAAAGAGCACATAAAGCTTTCATCTGATAATCTGCTAATTTTTTATTCTTCTATAAATGTGCTTCCCCTATTTAAAATATTCTTCCACATTAACTCGGGTTGGCATCTGTATTCCTCAGAGAAAGAAACCTTAAATGAAATCACCTTTCTAAAGATCTTGCAGAATTTCCAAGGCAGGGTTCAAGGCTCTTCCCATTAGATTGAAACTATATATTTCAGAGCTGTTTATAACACACATCACAGTAGGCCATAAATGCCTGGAGGGAAGAGAACCTGTTTGACTTTCATTTTATGCCAACTAACATAATACCTGATATATACACTAAGAAGTGCTAAATAACTGTTGATTGATACATGTCCAGATCAAGTATAATTGGAACATAAATATAAGTTTATTCTTTAATAAAGTAAATTTTATTCAACAATTTTTGAAAGTAACATTAGGATACATTTCTAAATCTCAAATTTGTTTACTGAACTTTAACATCTTAAACTGTAGATTAGAGTGCTAATATATATTTGAGATCCTGATATCCATTGCAGCACCATTCACAATAGTCAAGATATGGAAACAATCTAAATGTCCATCTCTGGAAAAATGGATAAAGAAAATGCCATATATACATACAATGGAATATTATTTGGCCTTTTAAAAGGGGAATTCTGCAATATGTGACAAAATGGATTGATCGAGAGGATATTATCCTAAGTGAAAAACTCAGTCACACAGGAACAAAGACTGCATTTAAGTTATCCATAATAGCCAAATTCATAGAGTCAAAAAGTAGAATGGTAGTTGCCAGGGGATGGAGGAGGCGGAAATAAGGAGTTGTTAATCAATGGGCATAAAATCCCGGTTAAGCAAGAAGAGTGTATTTTAGAGATCTGCTGTACAACACTGTAGTGTGGGCACATTTACAATTTTGTTAAGAGGGTAAATCTCATGTCAAATATTTTTACTAAAAATAGAATAAAATTTAAAATAAAATAATAGAAAACTATACATTAGAAAATAATTATTTATTCTAAACAAATTGTTTTGCTTTAGAATAAATAAAGGTGAAGGGATTAAGAAGTACAGATTGGTAGTTACAAAATAGTCAGGGGTACATAAATAAAGCATAGGGAATATAGTCAATAATATTGTAATTACTAAGTATGGTGCCAGGTGGGTACTTGAAGTATCGGGGAGATCACTTTGTAAATTATATGATTGTCTAAACACTATTCTGTACAGCTGAACTAATATAAAATAATATTGAATATCAACTGTAATTTTTTTAAAAATTGTTGAAATGTTTTAAATGTCAGCTTGCAACAAATCTTAGACCAAATCAAATGTAAAATTGTTAAAATCTCTATTGGATTTGACTGGGAACATTTTAAAGTATAATATAGCTAATCATCCATAAAGATAATGACTCCAAAATGAATAATCACAAATGTACGAAGTGAATAATTTTGCCATCAATGTTAACTTTGATAAGGAATGGTATTAGTCTAGTCTAGTTTCAGCAGTAACAGCTACATTCACCAAGAAATGTCACACGACAACATATGGTCTTTTGAAAACTAAGCCTCAGATCCACTCAGTTTGTAACTCAAATACTCTTTTTATTTTACACATTCTATATGTTCAACGGTGTGTTTCACCAAATACTACCACATTGAACAAACTTAGAAACATGATGTCCATACATGGTGTAGTAATTTAGAGGAAGAGATGTTAGTGAGACTAGAAAGTATTAGAGATCACCCGTTGGGCAGCTTAGACTTGAGCTGAACATTGAAGCCTATGTAGTATATATTACATTCATTTTGTAAAATTTTAGGAGGAAAAGGCCATGATAATAACATGCCAATGCTATAATAGTACTAACAATATAAAAAAGATTTAAAAGAGGAAATTGATTAAAATCAATTTCTGTGATATTGTATCTTTCCTTTTTAATTAACCCCAGAAAACATAGAAAAGCTTAAATAATAAGGAAATAACCTACAGAAGTTGATATAACCCCTCACTTATATAATTGTATTAACCAATGTCACCCCAATAAATTCAATAAATTTTTTAAAAATTCTAATTTTGTTAGTTAGTGGAAGCAGTATTTCCAACTAAAAAACTGTACTTCCCTCCTCTGTCGTCTGCTCCTCCTGCTTCTTTTTGTCAACTTAGTAAAAATGTAGTACAATTTGTTGAGCATAGGACAGTCTGCCTTTGCTATCTTCCAGGGATTGTTTCCAGGACCCCTCATGAATACCAAGTCCCTTATATAAAATGGCATAATATTTACATATAACCTATGTAAATCCTTCCATATACTTTAAATAATCTCTATATTACCTATAATACCTTATATAATATAAATGCTATGTAAATAGTTGTTATACTGTATTGTCTAGGGAATAATGACAAGAAGAAAATCTGCACATGTTCGGTATACATCCATCTACATAGTATACACATCGGTAAAATGTAGCTATTTTTTTCAAATGTTATTAAAACATTGGTTTTATCTGTGGATGGAGAGAACTGACTGTATTCAGGAATACTTGAAAGTAATGAAGGAAGTAGCTGTTTCATCTGGCTTATATCTCTTTCCAGTTGTCCTTTCTTTTCATCTACATGAAATACATGGGTTTGTTGAAGCTCCATGTAATCATGAGACATCTTTAAGGGGGAAGCTATCACCAAAATGGCAGAAAAGAGAGGAGGAGGCTATGACTCATTGACAATAGTGTAGAAATACTATTACTAGACTTAAAACATCTAACTCCATTTTTTTAAACTTGGAAGAAAAATAAAACTGTCAAATATTTAAGTGTCTGTATTTCTGGTTGCTAGGATTACCAGTTAAATGTAATTCCTAGTGTGAAATGCACCAAGTATAGTTATGAACTAGAAAATGGTAAAAAAAATATTGCATTTTAATTTCCTCCTCCCATTTATAACTCTCCTTCTATACCGATAATTTGTTAAATATCTTAGCTAAGGTCAACCTTGCACCAGATTCATTGGAAGACTATAGGAGAGAAAACAGAGTATGACAGCAGGATAGAATCATACATTTATCTTCAATTGCAATAGTTTTTGGAGAAGTCCACAGAGCTATCCAGGAGTGATTCTCTACACCTCTCAAAATGACTGGTTCAAAGCACTGAAATAAAATTTATCAGGCAGGAGTAGGAATAATATGAAGTCACATGGTCCTCAGGAGCCAATAACTCTCATGACAATTCCATAAACATCTTCTAGGTTCCTGCATGGGACATACCTATTACCTGAATTACCAGATTCAGGGAAGCCCAAGATATGTTCTAGCTGGTATTTTTATTTCTCTTAGTCCAGATTCAGACCACAAAATTTAGGGCATTTCTGTAATAACTACGGCCTCATTACATAGTTGACATCTCATGTTTATCAACAGCTAAAATAAGAGAAATGGGAAATGGTTGTTTTTAATGATATTCCCACAAGACATGATAGAAAATAATAGGTTAATTTTAGATTGAGGAGATTCTTAAATGCTAGAATAAGAAGTTTACAATTTATTCAGTATACTCTGTGGACCCAGGGAAAAATAACACATATTTAAAAGAGAAAAGAAAACTAAATCATCTGACATGTTTCTGACCTAGTATAGAACTTCCCTGGATTTAGGGCTCTAAAAAATGAAAAAAATAATGTCATTTTCCTATAGAACTTTAAAGTGCTTGATCTGAATCCTCTGATTATTGAACTGAACTAGGTTATTTATTAACCAAATTGGAACTCACTTTTATTACAATATTTATTTCATAAATATTTTCCAAAAATTGTTGGAAAGACATATCTTCCAGATAGCTATCATTTGTCCCTCTGGATCCATTCTGCAATGGTTAATTTTATGTGTCAACTGGACTGGACTAAGGAATGTCCAGACAGCTGGTAAAACATTATTTCTGGGTGTGTCTGTGTGAGTTTTTCTGAAAGAGATTTGGATTTGCATCAGTAGACTGATTAAGGAAGATCCACCTTCATCAATGTGGGCTGGCATCCTCCAACCCATTAAGGGACTGAATAGAAAGAACTGAGAAGGAAAGGCAAATATGCTCTCCTGCTTGAGCTGGGCCATCGATCATCTTTTGCCTTCAGGAATCAGTGCTCTTGTTCTTGGGCATTTGGACTTGGAAGGGGACTTATACCATTGATCCCCTCATTCTCAGGCCTTTAGGGACTCAGACTGGTACTTACACCATTGGCTCCCCTGGTTCCCAGGCCTTCAGACTTGGACTGAATTACAACACTGGCATTCCAGGTTCTGCAGTTTACAGATTACAGATCATGAGAAGTCTTGGCCTTCACAGTCATGTGAGCCAATTCCTGTAATAAATCTCTTGATATATATATGCTATTGGTTTTATTTCTCTGGAGAATCCTGTCTAATACACATTCACTGCCTTTCTCTACCCTATTCTCTATCCCAGGAGACTGCCTGCATGGACTTCACCAAAGGAATCCTTAGCATTCTAGCTTCTGACAGAGCTCAGCTAATTAGGGGATTTGGCAGGAGACTGAAGGGAGGAGAGAGAGTGATATTAGATATTGCATTTCTTTGGCCCTCTTTTTGGGGATTGGCCATTGTATAACTGTGTCCCTTGACTGAAGGTCACTGCTTCTCTCAGAGTGTCCCTCTGTATATGACTCTCCCTTGGTTTCCAAAAATGATTCTCACTTCTCATTCTTTCCAGCTTCTGGGTGGTTACAATTCCACTATTACAAGCGCAGCAGTACTGAACTATCCTCTGTAGTTTCACTGTAGTGTACCCACAACTTGATCCAATAATCCCTTTATTAAAATCTCCCTCAAATTTCCTTAGTTGAGTGAACCTCTGACTCCTGTGGAGACATGGTAACAAAAATCCTCTTCACAGATATTCTCTTTATTTTGTCTACACCACTTTATTTACAATGGTGGGGCCATTGAAAAATCATCCTTTCTGAAGTGATATGAGAAACAGTCTTCTCCATATTTTATGTTATCCCCTTAATAATAGGAAGTTAAGAAAATAGGTTTTACCTTAGAGAGTGGAAGACCATTTTTTACCCATTTCCTACTTCAAATTAAAATATCAAATTTCAAAAGATTTTTATATGATTTTATGTAGTTTTCCGGAAAAAAATAGAACTATACAGAAATTCTAAGAATCTATGAGACTTTCATTTGCTTCTTATAAACGAGAACACAAATTTAATGAATAAATTATGTTTCTCAAGGAATAATAAATGAAATAGTAATACTAAAGGAATTACATGTATTTCAATATTCAATAGTTTCAGCCTCTGGCTACTCTTTAATATGTCAAAAATACAAATACATGCATATGCCATGCAAATTTATATAGTATAAAATGCAATTCTAGTGTAAGAATGGCATTTATTTCATAGTTAGAACACATCCATTTTACTATTCTTGCTATGGAATTTTTCTTTCTGTTCTATATTCATAAAATTTCTCTAGCTTACAAAAGTACTGAAGTTTTTCTAATGCTGGCTTACTATTTATGGCTTTCAATTAACTGCTTAGATTTAAGACTCATGATTTCTTCATTTTTATAGTAGAAATCAGCAGAGAATTTAACAGAGAATTCACCAAATAACTAATCGCAAATATATTACTAGATTATCATTTATGCAAATATGGCCAAGAAGGAAATTGGCTCTACTAAATATTAAAGATATTTAACATTGGTTTTAATGGATGCTATGGACTGAATTATTCACCCCCTCCCCCCACATTTTTATATGTTGAAATCTTAACTTCCAATGTAATTGCATTTGGCGATAGGACCTTTAGGAGGTTTTTAAAATTAAATGAGGATTTAAAAATAAATTAATTCAATTAAATGAGATTATAGTGGTATAATTCTAATGAGATAGAATTTGTAGCCTTATAACTGTAGGAAGCAAGAACCCTGCCATGTGCAGACAAAGGAGAAGGCCCTGTCTGTAAACCAGGAAAAGAGCTCTCACCAGGAATCAAATCAGCCTGTGTTTTGATCTTGAACTTCCCAGACTACAGAACTGTGAGAAAAAATAATTTATGTTGTGTAAGCCACCCTATTTATTTGTTATGGTAGCATGAGCTGACTAATAAAATAGTTAAGCAAAGAATTTTTAAAAATGTATATTTAAATGGTTTTTTTTTAAGTGTAGAATTTTAAAGAATGGAGTGCTTGTGAAGGCCTATTATTTTAAATTTTTAAAATATTACATTATTATAATATTTCTTTGTTCACATTATTAACAATGAACTAGAGTTTAGGTTTTATTAAAATTATATGTGAAAGGGATTGTTTTGTTGTTATTAATAGTTGATCTTATCTGAATATGACTCTAATGGAAGTATCACCATTTTCAGTGAAGAGTTGTTCCTTGGACTTTGACTGAATGTCACACTGATTGAAATGTAATATTGTAAAACAAATATTAAGTTTTGTAATATGCATCCTTATCTGTTTAAAAAATATAAATCTGAGCAAAAATGAATCTATGTATACTTGCTTTGAAGAGTAACATATTGCATTTAGGGTTATTTCCTGTATGTTTATGAAAGCCATAAACAGCAAGCTGAATAAACTGAGTTTTACCTGACTAAGTCTCCACAGTGAGAATGGTAGGTATTAAGTGGTCCCTTTGCCAGGAATTAAGGACACAAGAGACACCCAGTGTCTCTAGCTGGAGTTTTTGGCTGAGGTAGTGCTAGACTGCCATCTGGAGACTATTTAACCAGGGTGCATCTGGAATGACTTTTTATTATTCTTTTACATGATTAGGGCTTTGTTGTTATTGTTTGTGTCTTTAGTATTTGCTGTGTGCCTTTCATATTTTGCTGGTCATGCTTTTGGTGATTCTTCTTTGGCTTTATTAAAAAGAAACATGGAAATTAAGAAATTTGAGAAGTATAAAATTTTTGAAGTATTGTTTCCAAACTGACATATAAACACCTGTTGTGCAGCCTGTGATAACATTTAATTCTACAGTCAGTGTGACAGACTTATACATACTTTACCAGAGAAAGTCATTCCATTGGCTACAACAATAGGTCACGGTGTAATTTGTTTCAACTGTTTAATAATTTAAAATTATATCTTGAAATAAAGACAGAAGTTAATCTTTCACATGTATGTTATTTTCTAAAGTATGTAGTTTTTTTAAAAAAAAAAATCTTTCTCTGGTAATAATATTCAAGTTCAGCTAAAGACCCTGATTAAATTCATATTTGTTTAGCACTATCAGATATAAGATAATTCCTAACAATTTATTGAGGACATAACAGGAATCAATGTATGCTTTGTAAAAAGGAAGTAGTTGTCTTTTAATTAAGAACATTTTTGTCTGAAATTGCTCTTAATTATAATCTAGTTAAATTGATCTATCTTTTCCTTTATTCTTTGTGCATTTAGTGTCTATTTTAAAAAATCTTTCACTACGATGTTCTGGAGGTATTATCAATTACAAAATTAAGAGTACAAAACTAATTCATTTAAAAATATTTTTAAAGAGATTCCTCCCCCTCCCGCCAAAATCACCAGAAATGTTGGAGAATCATGAAAATTCTAAAATGTCCCCAGAAATTTCCTTGGGTTCCATCTATATGTTTTTATTTTACCTAATTTTATGGTGGCGATTCTTTTTAACTTTGATAGTCAAAACCTATCACCCAAACAGCATTCCTTCCTAATTTGGCTGTGCTACAGGAAGCAGAGCTGACTGAGTGATGGTCGCAACTCTCAATCTTTGGATTGTCTTCTGATAGAAGCATTTCACATTTGCATTCTAAAAGCTCCAAGAAGCAGAAGCCAGAGTGGCAAAGATGGTTGTCAGAAATGTTGAAAGTTGCAGTTAATATTTCCCCTTGTTTCTTGTAACCCAGATTATATGTTGGTTGTGGTAGAAAAAGCAATATATATTGGTCTATATTTTAGAGAATATTTTATAATCATTAGCATACCATCTCAAACTCTTAAGATTTACTTTTTTCTGAACTGCTGCTGTAATGATCATTATAGTCATCTATACAGCCAATGGTTTGGGGAAGGGGGAAACATCAAAGATAGGGGCTTTAATCAATTATCTCAAATTTAATTGAAAAATAATTCCATTGGACACAAATGATATTATTGCATGAGGAGCAACAATGAAGAACAGAAATATTCAGAAAACTCAAAAATGGTAGTGCTGATGATATAACTATGTTTGTAGATTTTTAAAAAATATAAGTCTAACCTGAGTTTTGATTCCAAGGGGGACAAAAATGTGATCTTTCCATAATGAAAAGTGTCAAAAGTAACCAATAATAACCAGTGGGTTAGCTAGTTCTCCTAGAACGTGGCACATATTGGAGTGCAGGATTACACGCTGCTGCTAGTTAAATAAAACAGCAGTAGTGTAATTTGGTTCATATTGGATTGTCCCCAGTGGCATTTTGGAATTCTGACTTTAGTTAGAAATTTACAGGTGAGAGATAGTAACATGGTGCATGAATATAATTGAATATGTTCATTAGAGGGGAATTTTTAAAGCAGTGAAACTATTCTGAATGATATGCCCTGGTGTGTATCTAAGGTCAACATCAGGGAGAACTTGACAGCACAAAAAGTGAAACTTAATTTACACATATTAAATAAAAATCATTTAAAAGATCTGGTGATCTCAGAAGGGAATGAAGATGGTGATAGAAGAATGTTACTGTTTTTCCAGAGAATGAACTAACCTCATTGAAGGAGAAAAATGTGCTGAACTAAATTAATCTGGAAATGAGTGAAGGCTGTAACACTAAAGGCAAGGGGACTGGATATAAACACTGTTCTAGTTGATCAAGTTGTTTCCCACAGTATAAGAGTTAACAATCCTAAAACCATTACACTGAAACCATGTATACTAAAACTGAAAAAATCATAAATGGATGGCAGATGGTGGAGGCCAGGTTTCTTACTGTTGGAGTGACAAGAAATGAAGAAAAGCCCAGAATGATCTGTGTGTTGATAAATTAAAGACCGTAATAGGATTGTGCTTTCTAACTAATTCAACTCCATTTAAGAATTTTTCCCAGATGTCCAGCATAATCTTTTAATCATATCTCACAAGGATAAATGTATTTACTTGACTATGTAGCTGAAAAGAAAGCTTGCATATGGGCTTAGCTATAATCTTTGCCATACCCAAATAAATTCAGAATTCTCTTACTGAGGAAGAAAGCTATAATTTATATTGAGTCATATCAAATACTCTCTGTCATAGATCCCTTCCTCAAATCACACAACAAATAAATTCTAAATATCTTAATTATATAATTATAAAAGATATAAAAGAATATATATTCTATATTATATATATATACAACTATTTTCCCAATTTAGAATTGGTTACATACCTTTTTTATGTGTAAATTAAATAGTTTTTATAAAACAAATGCTGATAAATGACTACATAAAATTTAAGCTGCTAAATATTTAAAATTGATAGTAAACACAAATTGGAAAATATTTCAATGTATATAAAAGACAGAGTATGTTCAATATGTTAAAATCCCTCAAGAATTACTACAGAAAATAGCAATAGAGTCTATTCCACAATATTTGGAACTCTCCCCAAGTTTTAGAGATTCTATAGCATGACACCTGGCATCATAACACTCATTAGGTTAGTTATGAAATATATCATAATATGCAGAATTACCAAATAAATGCTACATTCCTTCACTTACTGATAGTACTTCCTTTTTATTATAATAACATGTTTTCATTCTCTTATTTATTATTCATAAGAACTTATTGGATATCTATTATGTGGTTTGGAAATATGGGTGATTAGAGAAGGAAAAGTTGAGGAATTAATCATAATGAAAATAAATTAAGAAATCTTAATAGTATGAAGTCACATTTTCTCCCAATGTTTGGGGGTTGGGCAGTGAAAGACCTCAGATCATTTGGAAAATGAGATCTAGTATTATACATTTTCCCACTTCTGATGTGGTATTAACATATAGTCATACGCTATTTGATGCTCTTGAATTATTTCATATATCTAAGTTCTTTCCCTTATCTGGATTTCTTAAATTTCACTCTTTAAAATCAGTACTTCTGATTTCTTTTGTTCAATTATTTCACATGCCCTGATTTCTAACCATTCTTATTTTCTCCTTCATGTTTGCTTTCTACCCTTCAAAATCGGCAAAGGTATAGTTTACTGAACTTCCATTAAATCACTTTATTGACTGTTTCCTCCTTAGAGCAAAGGACTACAAGCTAAAAAACTATACTTTCTTAAAGCATATATTTTGCCTATCTCACACAATTTAATAAGGACATCTTTGGGGTAAGATCAATGACTAAGATTAAATCCTGCAAGAAAAAGATTTGTTTGTCAATGTTGTATAATTTCATTACAAAATGTTTTGTTTGTTCAGAAATATTTGGGTCTTTAGTGAGAAACCCCAAATGGCAGAGTGTGATGTCTTTTACATGTGTGTATACTTGGATAAAATGTCATTTTTTGACATAAGAATAGTATATTAATACATTTTCTTTATATTTAAATAATTATACATTTGTTAGTGCTGTGACAGAAAAAAATAATGAATCAATCTATATTATGTAATAAAAAAAAGCTTTGAGGATGATCATATCTCTCACAATAAACATATACAAGGATTTCTCTCAGCTAAACTTCTTTTCAACCCAGTGACAATCTTCAATCGAAGGTAAAGCTGACAGAGTACTGAAGATCAGTTATGCACTAGAATCAAGAAAGCCAGGGTATTACCATGAAGCAAGCAGAAAAAACTGTTTCATTTTATCATGCTAGAAGTTAATGTTTCTTTGTGAATAAGAAAAAGCAAAAACATTAAATGAAGAAATTACATTAATCAAAAGCAGCTCCAAATAAAAAAAGCCATTAGAGGAAATGAAACAATGCATTCTCATAGGTGTGCTGCTATGAAAAGTACTTTCATAATATATAGGTTAATGACTAGAATAATACATGAGTAAGGTAAATGAGTCATTGGAACAAACCATTTACTGCGTTTCACCACTTAAGAATTGTGTTGCCACTAAGTTTTTGTTTTAAAATATGAAGTAATATAATACCTTATATCTAAGACTACATACGTTGAGTGTTTATTCTTTAGACATTACAAAGGAACTGTTAATGTTAAAATATGATCTAAATATAAACTATTAACATCAAACATGACACACTTCTTATTTAACTCCCTTTTGTACAGGCACATTGGCAATGTGAAAGCTGAGGGAGAAATAATGAAAATAGACTGGTCACAATTCAAATTTCAGACTAATCCATGATAAAAATCTAGAACTCAAAAAATAAACAAAGCAAAATTTACAAAACAGATATAACTTGATAAACTTTTCATATTCAGCTGTCTAGCATGTAGCAAGTTCTAAACAAAAAAAATTTAAAAAAAAACAACCCCTGGCTGGTTTGACTCAGTGTTTAGAGCATTGGCCCGCAGACCAAGGAGTCTCGGTTTCCATTCCAGTCAAGGGCACGTACCTTGGTTGCGGTTCAATCCCCGGCCCTGGTCGGGGTCCTATGGGAGGCAACCAATCGATGTGTCTTTCTCACATCAATGTTTCTCTCTCTCTCTCTCCCTTCTTCCCACTCTATCTGAATATCAATGGGAAAATATCCTCGTGTGAAAATTTTTTTTAAAAAAAGGAAAAATATATATCTTTGAGCTTTACTAGAAGCTCGTGTTCTGAAAGAAGGCTGATATTAGCTAGAACTGCAACACTATTTTTTAAAAATAGTATCTTTGTTTCATTTAGTTACTAGTAAATGAAAGAAAATATTAGAAAGAAAATATAAGAGAGAAAATATTAGAAAATTACTAAATCATGAGTAAGTATGTATAGCTGTTCATGAAATGAACAAATGATTTATTTTAATTCATTTTTAAATGGAAAACTTCCACATTTTATTGTTTTTCCTTTCTTTCCCTTGCTCTACAAGGTATATTGACAAAAATATTGCCAGCAGAGATGTCTGAGATTTTACTGCCAATGTTTTCTTTCTGGATTTTTATGGTTTTGCAACTTACATTTAAGTCTTTTATCCATTTTGAGTTTATTCTTGCGCATGGTGTAAGGATACTTTAGCACACTGCTGGTGTAGGTTGATGGTCTAGTTTTACTTTTTTGCATGCACCTGTCCAATTTTCTCAGCACCGTTTATTGAAGAGAGTGTCCTTACTCCATTGTATGCTCTTGCCTCCTTTGTCAAATATTAATTGACCAGAAAAGTGTGGGTTTATTTTGGGGCTCTCTGTTCTGTTCCATTGATCTATATGCTTGTTCTTATGCTAGTACCAGGCTGTTTTGATTAAAATGCCTTTGTACTATAATTTGATATCACAGCAAAGGAAACCATCAACAAAATGAGAAGAGAACACACTGTGTGGGAGAAGATATTTTCCAATGATACATCTGATAAGGGGTTAATTTCCAAAATATATGAAAAACATACAAAGTTCAACACCAGGAAGGCAAAATATCAAATTAAAAAATGGGCAAAGGACCTGAATAGACACTTCTCTGAAGAGGACATACAAATGGGCAATAGACATATGAAAAGATGTCCAGCATCACTAATCATTAGAGAGATATAAATTAAAACCACAATGAGATATCACCTCACACTTGTCAGAATGGCTGCCATCAATAAATCAACAAATAGCAAGTGCTGTCAAGGATGTGGAGAAAAGGGTACTCTAGCATACTGCTGGTGGGAACGCAGACTGGTGAAGCCACTGTGGAAAACAGTATGGAGTTAACTTAAAAAATTAAAAATGGAAACACCTTTTGGCCCAGCAATCCCACTTCTGGAAATATATCCTAAGAATCCCAAAACACCAATTCAAAAGAATATACGCACCCCTATTTTGATAGCAGGTTTATTTACAATAGCCAAGAACTAGAAACAGCCCAAGTGCCCATCAGTAGATGAGTGGATAAAAAAGCTGTGGTACATTTACACAGTGGAATATTTCTTGGCTGTAAAAAAAAAAAAAAAAGAGAGAGAGAGAGAAGGAACTCTTACCTTTTGGGACAGCATGGATGGACCTAGAGATTATGCTAAGTGAAATAAGCCAGTCAGCTTTTTCTGACTGACTTATTTCACCTATTAACCAATGTTACCCCCATAAATTCAGTTAAAAAATTAATTTTAAAAAATGAAAAATAAGCCAGTCAGAGAAAGTAAAAAACCACATGATCTCAATTATATATGGAATCTAATCAATAAAATAAAACTGATGAACAAAATAGAAACAGAGGCATGGATACATGGAACAGACTGACAGTTGTCAGAGGGGTCAGGGAGGGGAGACTGGATGAAAGAAAGTCAAGGGATTAGCCAAAAAAGATATATGCATAATCCATAGACACAGACAACAATGTGTGGTGATAGCCCAAAGGAAAGGGGTGTGGGGGCTGGGTGGAGGTGGGTAAAGGGGGTAGGGGATGGGGACATCTGCAAAAGTGTCAACAATAAAAATAAGGTTAAAAAATGGAATGCATTTCTTCTATAAAAGAAAGAAACCATAATTATGGAAATAAAGAACTTTAGCACCATGTTGTACACAATCCAACACAGACATTAAAAATATTAATAAGTACTAATGTCTACCCACTAAATATTTCTGGTTATCACTAAGATTTTAATTTTTCATATCGCATCAACTTCTTTGGATCCTCTATGCTTAAACAGTTACTATCAAGAATGCTGCTACTCTTAGCATAATGTAATGCTTAAAAATGTATTTACATAAAAAGGCAAAAAGTGTCTGGAAATTCCTTTGGTCCAGGCAGTCCATTTTATAAAAATTTCTGAATAATCGTATCTTTAAATTACCTAATATATTTTGCTGTTAGACATGCTTAGTATTTTATATTCATTATCTTTCCTTAATTTTTGTGGTACAACTGAAATTGGGAAGTATTGTTCTTATTTTAAAATGCACAGAATTAGTCTTAGACAGATTAAAAACATAGTCTGTGCTACAAGCAGATAAAGGTCAAAGCAAATATTGGAACACAAGATTTAACAGCTTTGAAAACTTCTTTCCATAATAGAATGCAACATAATTGTATTAAAATGTAAAGAAAACTTAAAGAAAAACTTTTAAATAAATTTATAGTTTTTCCAACTGATAAAAAACTGAATTCTAAAACAATGCACAATAAAATATATTTTAAAAACAAAACAAGTTAGTAAAATATAAGGTATATGTAAATGGTTTTTATCTTCTAATTGAAAAGATATCTTTACATTTAATTATTTTGATTATGAATCTCAGTCTTTCTACCATCTATCCACTTTCAAGCACATTAACAAAAACATAAATACAAAGCAATAAAAATATTTCATTTAAAAATCTTTACAAGATACCAAACATGATAAAATACTTGTGTCTGTTATAGCAGAAAATATATTGTGATTAATATAAAAATAATAAAAATTCCTAATAATAATAGGAATGAATTCACACACATAGTAAAGCTATCAGTTCTTGTTCATTAAAACAAATAATGGTAACAAACTTAGAAAATATATAATTAAAAGTTTTTTACTCTAGCTTGTGCCAAAAACTTCCATAGTAATGCTACTTTTTCCTGGACCTATAAATACATGCATAGCAAATAAAGTAATTGAGCAGTGTAGTCACTTGATTCAGAACACAGTCATGTTGGCATTTTTTATTATTGCATAAGTGCTTAAGGGTTGCTTTAGAGAACTCTGCAGTTAATATGTCATGTGGCAAAAAAAAGGGGGGGGGAGGGAGGAGGGCTCCCACTGAAAAAGGCTCATCCTTTTCTGCATTCATTATATCCTGAAATTGTTGGATTCTTCAGGGTTCATTTTTTTTCTATTTCCACTTAAACTATGTTCTTTTTTATAATGGAGCCACATTAGCAGACACAGCTTCACACTCTTCATGCTGACAGGGATGCTGAAAATATTGTTGCTAAGCAACCGGATGCTGCACATTGGAACTCCGTTTTTTTCTGATGAAAGAGACAGGAGAAAGATAGTGACATCAATAGCTTTCTGATTTTTTTAAATTTAACAGCTGCAGTGAAAAGAGAAGATGATAGGTACAATGAAAGAAAAAGTCAGAGAAGGGTAAAAAAAAAATAAAAGGAAATCTGGACATAAAGAAAGGAACTATGAAAGGAATCCTAGGAGAAGAGAAGCTTTAATTTGTATAAATGGAGAAAAAAGTTTTTAGAAACTAACCCAGAAAAATATAAATTGTGTATGTAGAAACTGTTTTTGTAAATTAGATGCTCTACTAGGAAAAACCTAAAATAAAATACAAAGTTTTGATCCTGAAATTGAATTGTACATTGAAACTCTCTAAGCCTTCCAGATTTCATCTCTTTTCTCTTATATTATGCTTCCAGGTATGACTTTTATCTAAGAATCAGAAAATATGTCTGAAGTGAACATTTTTGGCCTTTGAAATTTACCAGATGGTAAAAATATGAGCCTCTGAAGGAATAATGAAAAGGTAACAGGGATAGATAGCTTTGAATCTCTCCAAAGAATTGAAAAATCTGCACTCTTATTCAGCCTAATGAAGAGAGACCATCTAAGTAATAATGGCTTAGAAAGAAAAGAAAAGCCCTTGCATGGTTTTGAATGCAATTGGACATGTACTGCACTGCAAAAAAATGCAGGCATGATAGTGATGATAGAATAGATAGATAACTCTTCTTTCATTTCAACTTGAATGATTATAAAATCCAGCCAAAGTTTTATATATATATGTAAACATCTGGCCTAAATATCAATAACAATAAAACTGAAAGATAATACAAAACTATAAATAAATCCACTTGTGATATTTCAGATATGCATTTGATTCCTGTTTTTATCATTATTATTGATTATTTAGAGAGAGGAAGGGAGAGATAGAAACATCGATGTGAGAGAGAAACATTGATCAGCTGCCTCCTGCACGCCCCCCACTGGGGATCGAGCCCATAACCTGGGCATGTGCCCTGACTGGGAATCGAACCAGGACCTCTCAGAAGACGATGCTCAATCCACTGAGCCACACAGGCCGGATGCAAAAGCAATATTTTTCATGCATCAATCAACACACCTTTCATTTTGCTCACCAAAATCACTGTTCTCAGCTCATTTAATCCTCATATTGCTCCCAGAAATAGTAACTTTTATTCCTGTCAGTTGATAGATAAGTAACTGAGAAAATAAATCCTCCAAAGTCACAGGTAGGGGGAAAAAAGCAAATTCATATAAACTGCCACCCCTACAAAGAAACAGTTTTCAGATATGCTAAATAGTAAGTTAAGGGGTTTCCATAATTAGGATTCTGTAGATTTTACAGATGTTTTTCAAATCCCCAATGATGTTCATGTTTGACTTTTATTAATTTGACATTAAAATATTGTCAAAAGGTTGTGTTTGTTTTTACCAATATCACAGCTTATTTTGTTTTTATGTAACTCTAGTCTTTTATATTACTTATTGTTAATATTAATGTCAATGAGAGAAACGGTAGCAAGTGAGAACGCCTGGCTCCATCCATAGAATATATTATGCACTCTACTTTATTGCTATTTTCTTCAGATATCATTAAGTACTTCCTCTGCCTAATTTGCTCACATCTTTGGGAATGTGAATTAGAATGAGTTCCTAATTTTGAGGAACTCCTCAGTTTATAAGGGCAATAAATTTGAAAGCAAATAAGTATAGGAAAGTGAAATTGGGTTATAATCATTGGGTGCAAGGATGTGATCATTAATTTATGTGTCAACTTGACTGGAAAACAGGGTCCAAGATATTTGGTTAGACATTATTCTGGCTGTGTCTCTGAGGGCATTACTGGACAAGATTCACATTTGAATTGGTGGACTAAGTAAAGCAGATTGCCCACCTCAAAGTGGGTGGGCCTCATTGAATCAGTTGGAAGCTTACACAGAACAAAAGGCAAGGTGAAGGAGAATTCTCCTTCTGCCTGAGAGCTGATACAGGTCCTCTCCAGCCCTCAGACTGGTACACCAATGTTCCCGGTCCTCAGGCCTTTGGACTTGGACCAGAACTTCACCCTTGGCTTTTCTCAGTCTCCAGTTTACAGACAGAACATCGTAGAACTTCTCAGCCTCTATCATTGTATAGATCATTTCCTTATTATAAGGCTCTTTATTATATTATATATATCTACTCTTGGTTCAGTTTCAAGAAACCTAACTAATACAATGGGAAACTAAGAACATAGAAAAACGGAGGGTCAGGGTTAAATCTTGGAGAATAGTATAAAATAATGAGGGTGGTCTTTAAGGAGAAAGGAAAACAGTTAATTTTATAGCTCAGTATTTATTGCCAGAATTCCTTTCATACATGTGTTCCTTTTTAGACTTCCTTCCTTTTTTCTTTCCTTCCTTCCTTCATTCCTCCCCCATCTTGCTTTCTTTCCACTGACACTTCCTTTGAGGTTTTGGTATATCACACTATAGTGGACACACCCTACAGCTTATAACTCAGTTACTGAGTTACAAACTAATGTAATCCTCTCCCCTGAGTGAAAATATAACCTATGATTTTCTTCTAGCCAATAAATTATGGTAAAGGTAAAGGGATTTTGAAGGTACAATAAAGGTCCCAATTAGCTGGTTTTTAGATTATAAAAGGAATACTATCCTGGATGAGCCTGCCTTAATCAGGTGAAAAATTCTTAAGAAGAACTAAAGCTTCCTGAGGTCAGAGAGTCCCTTTGCTGACTAGATTTGAAGAAGCAACTACAATGTATTCTATAAACAACCTGAAGAACTTGGAAGAGAAGCTTTCCCCAGCCAAACCTCTAATAGGTATATGACCTGGCTTAACTAAGCAGGGGACCCAGTCCAGTGCCTGGACTTGTGGCCCACAGATACTCTGATGGTGCTGATTTTGTGGTACACCGTTACATAGTAATAGAAAACGAACATACACATTTTTTTTTAAAAATTTATTTGTTATTTTTTTACATTTATCTTCAGACAGAGTGGGAGGGAGACAGAGAGAGAGAAACATCAGTGTGAGAGAGACACAATTGGTTGCCACCCGCACAACCCCAACTGGGGCTGGGGACAAACCGCAACCAGGATACGTACGTGCCCTTAGCCGGAATTGAACCTGGGACTCTTTGGTCCACAGGCAAATGCTCTAACAGCTGAGCCAAACCGGCCAGGGCCATACACACTTTTTTAAAAAATATATGTTTTTATTGATTTTTTTTAAAGAGAAAGGGAGAGAGAGAGAAACATCAGTGTGAGAAAGAAACATCGATCGGCTGCCTCCTGCATGCCTCCCACTGGGGATCAAGCCTACAACCCAGGCATGTGTCCTGACTGGGAAACGAACCGGGACCTCTCAGCTCATAGGACAACGCTCAATCCACTGAGCCACACTGGCCGGGCATAACATACACACTTTTAAACAAAACATGATCTTTATATCATTATAATTAGCTAGTTATTAACAATGGAAAAGGAGCAAAGGGGAGGCCAGACATTACAAGCATGGCCATCTGGGCAGCTTCACCAGGAAGCTGCTATTTCATACCCCCGAGGGGACCACTAGCCCATTCCCTGCAGAGCACTGGGGGAGGGGGTCCTGAAGGGGAGATGAATGCATTTGAAGTGAGTCAGGATGACTAGGGAAGATGCTTTTCAATCAAACCTAGAAACAGAAATCAATGGCCAGAATTCGGGGGAGGGGGGCATTGCAAGCCCATGAAAATTTGGTAATATTAATATATAATCCACTAAATAAAGGAGCTCATGCTCTTGGCTCTTGGCTAATGGGTCTCTCTTGTTCTTGCTCCCTTGAATTTGCCCATGTTCCCTCCATAGCCATGTAATCATGTGGATCCCACATGCAATGGACTGATGGACTACAATGAGGAACACAAACTAAGCTAGCCTGATGCTGGACTGGACACTGCTTCAACATGGGGGAAAACTCTGGACATTGGCTCTTATTCTAGCCCTGCTAAAGCCACAGCTACACTTCCTCCTTGGGGGCGGACAAAGGGAAATGGGACCTTGGAAACTCAGAGGTTTGATTCCACAGGAAATAAAGTTTTCTGCAATACTTCATTCTCTAGTACAAGTCTCAGAAAATTCCTTTTTCTCAGGACATCACAAGAAGCCCACTCCCATGAGCAACTGGTGGGGACAAGGACCTTTCCCCACTGATAACACTCTCACCTAGGCAATTTAATTTAACTTTCAAAGAAGTCATTCTTAAATATTATCTCTCTTTCTCTCTGTCTCTCTCTGTCTCTCTGTCTCTCTCTCTCTCTCTCTCTCTCACACACACACACACACACACACACACACACACACACACATCTCCTATGCTTGTGCTGGCTCGAATTCCCCAAAGAGAAAGCTGGAGTAGTAGATTGCGATAGTCATGATTAATTGGCAGGAACGACTAAATCCTAATCCATGGTTTCTACCATTGAGTATTCCTAAGTATTCTTGCAAATAAAAAAAAAATACACTTTAAATTCTGTTGGTATTGTTCTTTATCTTACTGAAATAAAGCTGCAATACATACTTTTCTCAGTAATGGGTGAGGGGAGAAATAGGATTGTGTAGGAAGTATGCCCAGTAATGAAATGACTTAAATTTGTATTTTAGACACCAAGCTACAGAGCTAGAGAGAAGCCTTCTTTGATTATGATTTGTAGGTTTCTCTCTCTCTCTCTTACACACATACACACACACACACGCACACACACACAAACATACAACAAAAACACACAGAAGTCTTAATTCACATAGAAAACCACATTGAATGGACACTCACTTCAAAAACAAAAGGATATTAATTTTTATCTAAGCTTCAAGTTCATTTTATATATTACTATTTGATCTAAAATCTAATTCACACCAAAGAACTTATATGCATATATGCATAGCCCATGACACTGACAATAGTGTGGTTAAGGCCTGGGGATGGGGGCAGGAACAGGGTGGAGGGGGGGTCAATGGGGGAAAATGGGAGGAACATTTGTAATACTTTCAACAATAAAGAAAATTTAAATAAATAAAATACCATTTCCATCCAAAAAATAATAACTAAAATCCAATTTACATTTTAGCACTATTGATCTATATACTTTTTAAAAAATTTTAATTGAATTTACTGAGGTGACATTGGTTGATAAGATTATACAGATTTCAAGTGTACAAGTCCATGATACATCATCTGTATATTTCACTGGGTGCTTACCAAAGTCAAATCTTCTTTTACCACCATGCATTTGACCCCCTTTACCCTTTACTACACCCCTACCCCTTTCTCTTTGGTAACCACCCTGTTGTCTGTGACTATGAGTTGATTTGTTTGTTTTTCTTGTCTGTTCCTTTGACGCTTTCAGTTTTATATCCTACATATGATTGAAATCATTGGTTCTTAACTTTTTCTGTCCTATTTTTAAAATGGTAAAGAGTTAAGATATAAAAATCAAAATTCTCATGGGTCATAAAATTAAACAATTTTTCTGAACCTAGCTACATCCTACACAAGAAAATGCACTCTATTATAATTGAACATATAATAGCTCACTAAATAAATAATATACATACTTCATTTATTTCAATAAAAATAATCACTACAGGACTACTTGGGAAAGTCTGGAAGAGATTAGCTATATAAATATTTGCCATTGTTACAGGATTCTTTTATTAAGTAAGGGGACATGACCTCCTCTTCATTCAAAAAGTTCTGGGTCTGTGAATTGACAATTTGAGAATTTATTGGAACTGTCACTCTCTATTCTGGTGATTCAAGACATAATTCTGTTTATCAGGACTGAAATTTTTCTGCTTAAATAGATCAATTTGGACTTCAGTAGACTGCTCAACTATTCAGTACTCAGGACACCATTATCAACTAGCCAAAGTCAAAATTCTCTGAACATTTGATTATTTTAAATACTGCTTTGCTTTTGTGAAAATAAAAGAAGACAACCAAATGAGAAAGGCATAGTGTATTTAATGAGAGCTTACTAGAGCAAGTGAGCCACACATCATCTCTTGTGTTCTGGCAGACTCAGAGGTAGGCACAGGAGTTAGAAAGCTTTATAATGAAAAAAAGGAGAAGGTCTCAGGTATACCCTGATTGGAGACTGTGGCATGGGGATGTTGGAGGCAGACTTACTAGATGCAGAGTATCCTATATAATTGGTAAGAGTGCATGTTTGACTTTCTCTGGTTGGTTCTAAGTTGAAATCAGAAACAAAAATAAGAAAAGCTCTTAGTTGTCAATCAAGTCCTCCCAGTTTGGGGGACAATTGTTTCCAAAGTTATTGTTCAGCTTCCATGATTCTTACTAGAGATAGTAATCTAACTTTCTGCAAGTCTGACTTATAGCAGGTTGGCTTCCTGGGCTGTTTATTATACATAAGGGTTGGTTTCTTGGATAGATTGTTGTACAACTGCAGGTTATAGGTCAGAATTCTATATTTATATATGATCTGGTCATTGTCCACTTGTATATTCAGTCTCTCAGCTCCATTGTCCAATATGCCCACATATTCCTTGGTAATTAAGTGTGGTCCTTGCTAACCCAGGATTCTATCATCCCCATTGAATTTAGGGATCCCAGTATAATGGAAGTAGATCCCACTGTAATTCTTGGCCTACAGAGAAAATCCACCCCAGAGATATGAAAGGGTTCTGGGGCTCCTGAAATAAATTTCTCACAGCCTTGATGAAAGTGAGTCTTCTCCAGGCTTTGCCAGAGGACACAGTGAGGTGATAAATTGAGCAGGTCTTGCATGACAACTCCACTCTAGCATTCCAATCCCCCTAAGCTTTTGGATACCTTTCTGAATAATTTCTGACATTTTAGTTTCTAGTAGGTCATTCTTGGGTTGATAATTCAGTCAGCCAACCAAGCAAATTACTAGAACCATTACCAGCTCCTCAAGCCTAGCTACTGAATTCTGAATCTCAGTTTATGATGCCATATCAATAAAAGTATATGCTGATTCAACTTATAGTCCTTACATTCTGATCCAACATCCTTAGCATCCACATAATTCTGTCACCCTAAATTGGTAAAGTCATACACTTCCCTTGTATATAGACCATCTTCTTAACAATCACATTTTATATCTAACTTTTTAAGGTACTCTAGGAATTCAGTCTAGTTATAGATACAGAAGCAGGAAAAATGAGGTGGGGATACATACTGAGGAGGATTAGCAATCTCCTGTAAAGAAACCACCATTGGGTAAATCCATTACAGGTTCTTAGGAAAACAAAGAGTATCCCCCATAAGGAGGGGATGGAAGGGTTGTTATTGCTGGCAAAGAAAGTTCAGTAGCATTTAAGAGCAAGATTAATCTACTGATGATCACTTGGGCTGCATCCAAATCTTGGTTATTGTTCAATAATGTGGCAATGAACATAGGGGTATATATACTCTTTCAAATTAGGGTTTCAAGTTTCTTTGGATAAATTCCCAGAAGTGGAATCGCTGGGTCATAAGACAATTCCATTTTTAATCTTTTGAGGAAACTCCATACTGTTTTCCACAGTGGCTGCATCAATCTGCATTCCTGCTGTCAGGGAGGAGTGGGGTTGGGGAGCTGGGTAAAAAGGGTGAAAGGATTAAGCAAAAAAAATAAATAAATAACAAACTCATAGACACAGACAACAGTCTGGTGATTGCAAGAGGAAAAGGGGGTGGGGAGGTAGAAGAGGGTAAAAGGGGATAAATAGAGACTTGACCTTGTAGGGTGAACACACAATACAATATACAGATGATGTATTATAGAAATGTACACTTAAAACCTATATAATTTTATTAACCAACGTCACTCCAATAAATTCAATAAAAATTTTTTTAAAAAGAGTTTGTTTCCCAGCTTCATTGGCCTTTGCCCAAACAGCCCCATTCCAATGTTCAAGATCTTATTCTTTCCTGAAATATGCTGCATGATTAGGAATATTTGCATTGTAATTCAGCAGCCTATAGGATTAGATTTTGGATATTGTTCTTAGAAATTTCAGCCTTGTGGCTACAGAACAGTCATAGAAGCTTTCAGATCCCTTATGTGGACCTTGAGTTGAGAACTAACTTGAATCCTTGAGCTTTAGCATTTTCTTTCCACGTGGTCTCCAGTGCACTTAAGATACCAATATAATTCTTATATTTACTAACCTTTTCTACAGCAACAAATGCTTTGCCACGAAGAATTTTGCCTTTTGGAAACACTTGTATTATCTACAGGTAATGATTTGCCAGTGCAAGCCAGGAGTTATCATTGTTTCCTTTATCACTAGAGAGTCATAAATGTCTTCTAATCTAATCAGATCGATTCCAGATAACCCACAACAAAATCAGAGAGCACATACTTAAGATTCTGTTCTGTCAGAAACACTATCAATACCAAATTTTGTATTAATAAGAGAAGAATTCAATAAGAGAAGCATAACGAATCCTTTATGTGAAGTGAAAGATGCATTGTAGGGATTTGACATTATGCAATTGTGACGCATGATTCAAGTCTCTTTATGTGTTTTTTGCTGGAAGTTGAAGTGTAAAGGTCAGGAAGTCAGGATGTAGAGATGGAAAGAGTAGAGACAAACTTAATCCCATGAGAATGATCTGGGACCCATGAGCACAAACAGTCTGAAGTCCTTAAGGAAAGCTAAAATTCATCTTGTATCTCCAACCTTGTTAAACATGTGTTCTTAAAGGGGAAGTTGGAATCTGTCTTGACAGTGCTAAGTATACACCTGGTCCAGAAGGCAGAAATGCTAAAAAGTGGTGGTTCAGTTGCTTGCCCAAACCTTCCCCAATGAAGCAAAGGCAGCTGACAAGCAATGCTGTGTGAGGTACAAAAAAAACACTTTTCCTAAACTTCCAAGCCTAAAAACAAAATGGCTGTTGCTTTGCTACTGATCTCCAACTCTCATGAAATAATGTCCCTTGTTACCCAGGCTAACCAGAAACACGCAGGGAAGGGAATCTGGGGAAATGTAGTGCAATCTAGCCAAGTTGACACATTACAAAGAGAACACTGTAGGGAAGCCAGTTTAGTCATGCACAGGTAAGGATGACTAATAACTAGCCAATTAATCAAATTTATTAATTACCTGTGCTCATAATTGCTTACTGCAATTTTTCTCTTTGAATTCTATAAATATAAATATGCTAACATTTTTTGGTATTTTTATAGATATTTTCTGTAAGTCTATCAATTTATACATAATCTTCTTTTGTTTGGGGTTCCTTCTAATATTTCCCATTGATATATTTACCACTGTGTGTTTAGGTATCGAATTAATACTTATTAACCTTCTAGAACTTGAAGTGCATCTTTTCAGTGGGGAGATACATGACTTTCATCAAGTCATTAAAATTGGCTGCCATTATCTCATTTAACATGACTTCTGCTTCTATCATATCCTGTGGTAATTTTTAGGATTGTTCACAAATATTCTTCTTCTTTCTCTGCTTGTTAAAATTGCATGTCACATCCCTCTCAGGTTAGGCCTGGATGTGTGACTTTGTTTGGTTAATGTACTCTACCAAAAGTGGCAAGTATCACCTTTCAGGTCAGTCTTTACGGTCCAGTATATAATTTCCTATGTCCCTTTCCCCCAGTCAGGAAAAGTGGCACTGTTCCAAGTGACCAGAAGTTCCATTAGTTTGTGCAGGTACCTGGGACAATTGGTGGTGACCTTCATGAGTGGTCTAAACTTCGAGCTTTCCTGTAGGCAGTGCTCTGACTACTAAACTCTGCATTTCAAATGGTAGGATAAACCCTTAATTCATCCTATTAAATGGTTTCCTTTTGCTTCTGCTTTCCTAATTTAAAGATTGACTGACACTTTGACATTTTATAAAATACTAAGCTGGAAAATTAAAAAGTAATAAACATAAAACCTAACATGTACATGTTTCACAAAAACTGAGACAGATTTCCTTGAAAAATTTTCTCTACTTGGAAGGAATGGTTAAGGGCTAGAAATGGCCTCAGCCAATGACCAGATGACTGCATCTGCAAAATTTTTGGTCAGAGATGAGCATATAGCAATCACCATTTGTACAGACCCCTGAAATTTTCTCATACCATCTAGATCTGCTCTGTTCAACACAGGAATCACTAGTTACATGTCGCTTTAGAGTATGTAAAATGTGGCCAGTCCACATTAAGTTGTGTTTTAAGTAGAAAATACACATGGAATTTCAAAACCCTAGGACAAAAAGAAACCAAAAAGGAATATGAAATATCTCATTATCATTTTTTAATATTGAGTACATGTTGAAATAATAATGTTGATATACTTGTTCAAATAAAGTATATAATAAATGTAAATTTTATTTGTTTCTATGTTATATTTTTAAGTATTTTAAGAAAAAAATTAAATTATATATTTAACTTTCATTATATTTCCACTGAATAGCATTATTCTAGACATTGAAAGTTAAATATTTCTATTATCTATACAATGATTTCCAGTGAATTTTTTATTAAGTAATTACCATACCAAAGTTCTAACAATTTTTAGTACTTCTTCTTAAATAAAATATTTTAAAATATTTATTATTAAGTATAAGTTAATATCTATATATTTTCACAAATTCTATAAGGGTACTTTTTTTTGCTTATTCAGTTTTAATACTGACCAATTTATTTATAAATATATTTATATCTACACACATATGTATGTGTGTATAAAGTGAGTTTTGTTTATAGAGCATTTAATGGAGATAATATTTGTTTATAGAGCATTTAATGGAGATTATATTAGACAACTTAGAAATTGCTATCCTTCACAGTGTTATTAAAAATGGGATTAAAGATACCCAAGGTTGGATTTTATGTCTAGAGTTTCAATATCAGGCTTTTAAGATGTAAATTTTATCCCTTGTCACTCAAATATATCTTTCAATTTGACTTAGAATTTATGACTTTCAAATTTGATCAGATGGCTGAAATTGTTTCTTTTCCTCCACTGAACTTATTATAAGTCCATACCAAAAAGTTAGTGATATAAGGAATTGATCCAATTTCCCCTCTTTCTCAAACACATTGGCCTATAACCCCCGTGCCAAAGCTCTTCAAATTTGAATTTTGCTAAGAGTGAAATGTTTGTAAGAGAGAAAATAAGGCAAGAAGTATCTGTTATCTAATAAGAAGTTGTAAAGTCTATGAAGGTATTTCCAAAATTTTTGATAATATTATATATGATTTATATCATAATATTTGTATGTAGTAAAAATATTGATAGTTTCAAAATTATTTTAATGCTAGAGATAAACATATCAACAAGTAAACAAGTGCTTTAAAAAAAAAAATCCTCACCCAAGGATATGTTTATTGATCTTAGAGAGAGAGAGAGAAACACATATGAGAAAGAACATTGATTGGTTGCCCTCCATACCCCAACTGCGGACTGTACCCACAACCTAGGTATGTGCCCTAACTGGAAATCGAACCTGCAACCTTTTTGGTATACAGAACAACACTCCAACCAACTGAGCCACCTGGCTAGGGCTTTATTTAACATCAGTACAGTACTTCTTTTTTAACCTGGTAATTAAAATATGAATCAAGAACATATAACCCACTAATAGATTATTAGGTTAAATTTTAAATTCTACATAATATCATGAGTAGAAATGCTTTGAAATTACATTAGCAACTATTCTCCATGTGGTGCTGTTGGGTTCAGTCCATTAACAGAACACATAGGCATGACTGAAAATGACACTAAAAAGTCACTGATTTCTTTCCTGTCATCTCCAATTACCTGAGCTGCCAGGTATGGTTTTCATTTTGGTTATTTTAATTTTGATTCTATAATTAGGTTATGTATTTCTGTATTTGCTAAGATTTTCTATTTATTCTTTTACTTTAAGAGTGTTTGTAATTGTTTAAAAAGTTTTTTTTTTATCCTCACCCGAGGACATTTTTCCATTTTTTTGTTCAGATAGAGTGGGAGAGAGAGAGAGGAAGAGAGAGAGAGAGAAACATCGACGTGAAAGGAACACATCGAGTGGCTGCCTCCCACACGACCCAACCAGGGCCGGGGACAAACTGCAACCGAGGTACGTGCCCTTAGCAGGAACCGAACCCAGGTCTCTCTGGACCACAGGCCGACGCTCTAACCGCTGAGCCAAATTGGCCAGGGCATATTTTTATATTTATTTATTTTAAGGAATGAGGAAGGGAGAGAGAGAGAGAGATTGACCTGTCATTCCACTTATTCACGCACTCATTGATTTTTGTATGTGCCCTGGCCAAGGATCAAACCTGAAACCTTGGTGCTTCAGGATGATGCTACAACCAACTGAGCTTCCTAGCTAGGGTTTCTTTGTAATTGTTAAGTAAAACTTTTTACAAATTATTTTTAGATAATTCCTACATCTGAGTCATCTAGTGTTATTTTCTGACAGTTGTCTTTTAATTCAAGTTGTTTTTTCCTGGCCCTTGGTATGATAATTGATTTTCAGTTGTTGCCTGGACTTTTGAGCATTTTGCTGAGACTCTGAATTTCACTTAATCTGTATTTTTAGCAGTCAATCACCTTACTTAAATATGGCATTCAGGTCCAGGTAGGGTGGATGTTCATTGCCTGACTATAACCTAACCCAGCAAAAATGGAACACTGGAATATACTGGCTCATTGCATATGAATGGAGTAGGTCCAAAGATACTGGGGGCTACTATCTCCCCTCCTTGTTACCATTACCTCTGGATATACTGGGTATAAGCTCAATTTCTCCGCTGAGATCTGCTGACACAAGATAGGGGGATGGGAAGAAACAGAGGCATGCTCTACCTCATTGCTGCTAGTTTGTGTGGGGAGAAGGGAACTTTTTTATACTAGTGCAACTTAGGAGTCTTTGGCATAAAACTAGATAAGTTAAAGTATGTACTAGCTATTAGGTCAAATGATAGGAGTACATAGTTACTAAACAAGACAAAGACAATCAAAAGTGGGTTAACTTCTAAGAGCCGAAGAAGTTATAAGGAAGGAGAAACCAAGGATCTTTCTTTACATCAAGTGATGAGTTTTGTCTATAAAGGAAAGCATAATAACTATTGGGATGGGGAGCCTTGATTCTAATAGAAGATAGTTGATTGTATCATGTGGCTTAGAGAACTTATGTAGATAGAGGAATGTTTGTATCTCTGACAGGCAAATGAAGAGGATATATTCACTCAGCTGAACCAGGCACTAAAAATGTTAAACATAGTCTTACCGCTCTAGCCAGCAATCACATTCCTTGGTACTTACCCAACTTATTTAAAAGCTTATATCGGCACTTTAAGTACTCTGTTTATAATAGTTTCTACATGATCACCCCAAACTGGAAGCAATCAAGATTCCTTTTAATAGATGAGTGGGTAAAAAAAAATTGTGGTACATCTCTACAATGGAATACCATTCAGAGATAAAAAAAAGTAATGTTATCAAGTCTTATAAAGAAGTGGGTCATAAACGCATTTTTCTAACTGAAGTCAGTCTGAAAAGGCTATATATTTTATTATTCCAATTGATATTCTAATAAACAACAAATACAGAAACAGTAAGCAGATCAGTGATTGACAGTATTTTCTTTGGTAGGAGAGATTAAATAGGTGAAGCAGAGGGAATTTTTTTTAGGGTGATAAATCTATTGTGTATGATTCTTTGACGGTAAATATATAAAACAATTTCTCAAAACTCATAGAAATTTATAAACCAAAGATTAAATCTAAATGTATGCAAATTTTAAAGTTTGATTGTGGAGATTGGGGGATACTAGAATGGAATGCAGAAAGTGACACAAGAATCTAATGGCTTTACAAATATATGAAACTACCTCACTAAAGTGGGTGAAGAAAAACTGTTATCTATGCATGTTTAGAAATGAGTAGAGACTATAAAACTAAAAGCAAAAGGAACTGTACATAAGAACTGTACTTCAGTTGATAAAAATGTTTCCCATGAGGCAGGTTAACAATTCTGTAACCGCAATACCTGCATACTGGCATTAAACAATTAATAAATGGATGGCATGAGCCAGGTTTCTCATGTTGGAGTGGGAGGTTACAGACAAATGCCGATAGAAGGCTAGAACAATTCATGATGCAATGGATTAGACTGGGAGACATCAGTAGTACCTCATGCTTAGCTTAATATAGATGCAAGCCATTATATATAGAATTATATATGAATATGGTTATATACAGGTGTTAATATATATGCATACATAATCTTGTTCTGTCAGTTGCAATGGCCTAAAAGAAATACACTAAAGTAGTAACAGGCATCCCTAGCACACAGATCTTGGTTTCTAATACCATTCTCAATAAAAATAACCAGGGCTCATTGAATATATGGAATATTCTAGAGCGGGGGCATATATAAAACAACAATGAAGCATTTTAAAGTTCTAGAAAGGATGAGAGTAGTAAAAAATCACAAACACATACAATGATGGCAGTATTAGAGAAGGTCACAGGAGCTAACAGAAAGAGATGCAATTTATTGTATTATATTATAGCAATTTATCATAACTTAATATATAAAAAACACCTAACTATACCGATATAAAATAAATGACTGAATAAATAAATAAGTGGGGAGAAATAGAAAAATCACTTACATGCAGAAGGATTTTATGTAGATATTCTACCTCAAATTGGCGAAGCATAACACCCCAGTCCTTAAGGATAGTCTGTGCATAGTAATTTCCTTCCAAAGAGTACAGTATAGCAGTATGAAACAAGAATATCTGGAGACACTACCGCAGCCACACGACCAAGGTCAACATTAGCAGTATTGATAGTGATGAATCATGTTCATAGTATGTATCCTCGATATGATGCGATTAAAATGGCACTTTACCTCGTTGTCTTCTTCTCCAAAGCCCATAGTCCCAATGTAATTATGGGGGAAATGTCAGATCAGTCCCAACTGAGTGACAATCTAGAAAATATCTGACCATTACTCCTCAAAACTGTCATATCCTATAAAACAAATAAAGCCATAGAAATTGTTATAGCCAAGAATAGAGGGAGATGTAAGGAATAAATGTAACGCTGTATTCTGGATCAGAAGAGGGACGTCATGGTAAAATTAGGAAATTTGAATAAAGTATGGACTTTAGTTAATAATAATTACAAATGTACTATGCTAATGTAAGATATTAACAAAGGGGAAATTGGGTGTGATCTATATGGGAATCATTGTACCGTCTTCATAATTTTTCTGTAATCCTAAAATTCTTCTATAAATAAAGTTTATTTAAAAATAAAATAATAAGCCTGGCCGGTGTGGCTCACTGGTTGAGCATTGACTCATGCGCCAAGATCCCCAGTCAGGGCACATGCCCAGGTTGTGGGCCCAGTCCCCAGTGGGGGACATGCAGGAGGCAGCCAACCAATGTTCTCTCTCATTGATGTTTCTATCTCTCCTTCTTTCTCCCTTCCTCCCTCTCTAAAATCAATAAAGAAAAAAAAATGTTTTTAATAAAATAATAATAACAATGCCATCATGGCATTCTTGTGCTATGTGCCACTTAAAAAACAAAACAAAATAAAATAAAACAAAACAGTGTTCTGGTCACAGATATTCTATTCTGTCCATATCAAAATCCATTACATCATACTTTAAAGAGCTGAACCTCGTTTTTCATCATTAGATTATGTATACAAAATCAGCATAAATTTTACCTTCCTTTTATTATTTACATATTTCTCATTCAATGCAATATTAAGATTTAGTTTTAATTCTCTCTATTCTTATCTTCAGTTCTTACAACAGTGTCAAATGAAGCTTTTCAATTACTCTTTTGTGTCAATGGTTCACATAAGAAAAGATGCCACCATCCACAGCAAGCATTTAGAAATAAATGTTTTTAGGCATTCTTCCCACCCACTTCCAAGGTGGTCACTGAATGGGGAAGGCATATTTATTCTTTGGTTTTTACTCAAATCCCATGTCTCTTTGAGAAAACTGATTTTGACCATGTGGCTGAATGAGCAGAGAATGGAATTTATGACTTTTGGGAAAGCAACTGAAATATAAAAGATGGTATATTAATGTTTTATAGCAAAACTCCAAGGAGCCTAAATTCTCTAAATAAATTATAAATATTTTTGTATAGTATTTAAAATTTTTAAACAGTTATATCTAGGGTTAGAAGAAAATGTTACTGTTAACAATGATATTACTGATTTCCCTAACTTAAGCCAAAACTATATGAATAATGATAATGCTTTCTATACAATATTGTTATAAAGATTTCATGAAAAGTATACACAAAAATATTTGGTAAATTGTAACATACTATTATAACAGATGCTGAGAAACAGTTTTCCATTTCCCTAGAATTTGCCACTAGGAAATAAAGCTGAGAAGAAAGAAGAAACTATACTTTGGAGTCTCCTCTGCTCACCCAAAGGGAGCAGACTGAACAGATTTCAATAAAAGATAGAAAAGAATGCACAAACATGTCTGCGGTGCCAGTGTTACTGTTCTTCAGAGCTTAGACATAGATAAATAGAAAGAGTAAGCATCATTGGGGTCTTGGGGTTTTGTGAAGAACACAATGTTGCTAAGAGGTTTTTCTTTCTCTTCTACATGGGGAGGAGTAAAACTTGTCCCTTTCTATGGGACAAGTTGAACTTTTTTAAAGTCACTTGTACAGATCTACAATTTGTATACTGTTTGTCCACGATTAGAATTTTATTGAGCTCTTGAACCTCTAAGGTTTCCTAATCTTGGCACTATTGACATTTTTGACTGGATATTTCTTGTGGTAGGGGACTATCCTGTGCATTGTAGAATGTTAAGCAGCATCTCTGGCATCTACCCTGCAGATACCGGTACAACAACCTCTTCCCTACTCATGACAATCAAATATGCCTCTAGACATTGTCAAATGTCTCATGGAAGGAAATACTACCCCAGATTGAAAAACACTGCTCTTTTTCCAGTCTGCCAATGTAGCACAATGCAAAGAGTGAGGGATGTTTGGAGGATGTTAAGTGAACATAGACACAAATTGTCTGCATTTTGCCCATGCAGTAGCCTACAGCAGAAAAAATGAAAAAACAAGATACAGTAAAGTGCGCTTGTTTTGTGGATTAGGAATATCAGCATTTGTTTCCTGAAGATTTGCCAAAGAAAAATAAACAATTCCTATGGTTTAAAAGGAGCACAAATGATTTGAATCCTAGAAAAGGGCACATTAGAATGGATCCTAGGAAACAGAGTGCCCATCTCCAGGAGGTTTAAACAATGTAGACTGCTTGTCTGAAGATGAACGATTCTCCAAGAAAAGCATACACAGCAAATATGTCAATCCTATTACTGAGAGAAAACAATTGGCCCCTCTATTTATCCTAACCTTGGAGTTAGAGCTTCTATGAGAAAGGGGGGAGGATACGTTCAGATCATGCTACTGGCACACTGAGTCTCACAAACAAATACCTATCTGATTTAGGGAAAAGAGATATGGAAATTTTATTAGGCCATTATAATCCTTAGGCCACAACCAGAAAAGAATAATACGAGAAAATTAAGTAAAAACCAATATCATTCATGAATATTGATACAAAGATCCTTTTTGTGTTTCATTTTGTTAAAAAAGGCAAATAATATCCAGCAATATATGAAGGGATGATACAGAATAACCAAGTTAAAATGCAAATTATTTCAACATACAAAATTAATGTAATTCATCACATTAACAGATTAAGAAAAAAATAGATAAGGATTTTAATAGATGCAGAAAAAGCACTTAAAATATAAGACTCATTTTTAAAGTGTTCAATAAACTAGAAATAAAATAATTTCCTCAACCTGTCAAAGAACATATTTGGAAAACCTACAATACACATACTGGTGAAATATTGCATGTTTTGCCTCTAAGACCAGTACAAAAATGTACAATCTCAAAAGACTTCCAGTCAAGATTGCCTTGTCCCATGACCACATCAAAATTACAACTAAACTGCAGAACAACCATCACTGAGAACCACCTGAAGAGAACAGAAGTCCTATAACTAAAGAAATACAGGAGGAGCCACATACAGTCTCATAGAAGTGGCAGGCCCTATACCCTCAGTATGGTGGTTAAGAAATGTAAGGAATATCTTGGCTGAAGAGGTCCCCCCTGAGGAATGAGGGGTCCTGGCCCAACACCAAGTTTCTCAGCCCAGGGGTTCAGTTCTGGGAAGAGAAGTCCACATAACATCTGGTTGTGAAAACCAGCAGAGATTGTGGCTGAGTGAGATGGAGGGTTTTGGAATCCCAGATGTTCCTCTTAAAGGGCCCATTCATAAATTTAATGGTTGAAAGACTTACTCACTCTGAGCTCTAGCCCTGGTCAGTAGTTCTAAAAGCTCCATAGACATAAAGGAAAGAACTGAAATATCTTGCTTCAGGGCAAAAGGTAGTGGGGCAGCTTTCTTCCAGAGATAAGTGCTGGCAGACATCATTGTTCCTTGGTTGAGTTTCCTCCCATCCAGCAGGGAGGTGCAAAGTCTGAGTCTCCAACAACCTGACTTATGCTGTTTGCTCCACCCTGGTCATTCCCTGAGACCACATTCCGAACAACTTTTGGGCCCACACAAGGCACTTCCAGGGGCTTTTCCTTAAAAATGTCCTCTCTTGGTTCATGCTGAAAGCTTTCCTAAAACTCTCAAAGGTTCAGAAATCCCAAACAAGCAACATCTGGCCACTGCATGACCCATACCTCTTACTAAGCAGCCCCAAGACAGGCACTAGTGGCAAACAGCCTTGGTTCACAGCTTAGTTTCTTCCAGGTACCTCCACGCCCAGCACAAGTAACAACCATTTGCAGATCACTTAGTAGCTCATACCAGGGCCAGATATAACCAGCAGCTGGCCTTGGTTTGCACCAGAACCCCTCCCAAAAGGTCACCAAATGAACATCCCTGTTGACCAGTTTCAGACCACACCAGAGAACCAACCAATCACTTCCACAAACAACATACCCAAAGTGTAGACTTGGTAGGTAGCAGAGTCCCATTAAAACAAATCCTGCTCCCTAGGGTCAGCTCCTACAAAATATCTTTTCCACTGTAGTCATGGCCAGTCTCACAACCAATCAGCCTGAGGGTCAATCCCTCCCATTGATGTGCCAACAGCAGTCAAGACTCAACTATAATAGGAGGGCACACACAACCCACATAGGAGATACACCTGGAGCACCCATGTCAGGTGACCAGGGAGATGACACCACTGGAGCCCACAGGATACCTAATATATAAGGCCACTCTACCAAGACTGGGAGACATAGCACCTCTATCTAATACATAGAAACAAAGAGAGACACCAAAAATGAGGAGACAAAGAAACATATCCCAAATGAAATAACAGAATAAAACTCCAGAAAATATAAAGACAAGCAATGTACCAGATAGAGAATTCAAAGCACTGGTTATAAGGACATTCACTGATTTTAGGGGAAAAATAAATAAACTCCGTAAGAACTACTTAAAGAAAGATAGGAAACAAAAATGGAGATATAAAATGTAAAAAAGAACCAGTCAGAAATGAAGAGTACAATAAATGAAATAAAGACTACATTAGAAGAAATTAACAGATTAGATGAAGGAGAAAATCAGCAATTTGGAAGATAAGGTAGAAGAAAATATCCAATCAGAAAAGAAAAAAGAATCCAAGAAAAATGAGGATAATTTAAGGGACCTCTGAGTATTAAGCATACCAACATTCACATCATGGGGGTACAGGATGAAGAGAGAGTTCAAGGAATTAAAAATCTATTTGAAGAAATAATGACAAAAAATTTCCCAATGAACATGTAAGGCCAGGAAGTACAGAGAGTTATAAACAAAATGAACCCAAAGAGACTCATATTAAGAAGCACCATAATTAAAATCCAAAGTTTAAAGACAAAGAGAGAATCTTTAAAGCCACAAGAGAAAAACAGTTAGTTGCCTACAAGGGCACTCCCATAAAACTGTCAGCTGATTTCTCAAAAGAAAAATTGCAGGCCAAAAGAGATTGGCAAGACATATTCAAAGTGATAAAAAGAAAGAACCTACAACCAAGATTACTGTGCCCAGTACAGCTATCATTTAGAATCAAAGAACAGATAATGAGCTTCCCAGACAAGAAAAAGCAAGAGTCCATCACCACCAAACCAGTATACAAGATATGTTAAAGAGACTTCTTAAAGAAGAAAAATAAAGAAAATAAATAAAAAATATGAATAATAAAATAAAAATCACTACATACTTATCAGTAATTACTTTAAATGTACATGGATTAAATGTTCCAATCAAAAGACATAGGGTCAATGAATCAAGGAAAAAACAAGACCTATACACATACCAACTATAAATGACTCACTTCAGATTGAAAGACACACACAGACTGAAAATAAAGGGATGAAAATAGATATTCCTTGCAAATAGAAATGAAGAAAAAGCTAGAAGACTAATAATTACATCAAAAAAATTAGACATAAATTTTTTTATTGAATTTATTGGGTTGACACTGGTTAACAAAATTATACAGGTTTCAGGTGTACCATTCTACAACACATCATCTCTACACTGTATTGTGTGTTCACCACCCCAAGCCAAGTCTCCATCCATCACCAATTTTACCCCTATACTCCTCCACCTCCCTCCACTCACTCTCCCTTAGGCAGTCACTACACTGTTGTCTGTGTCCATGAGTTTTTTCTCTTTTTTAAAAATTTTTTGCTCAGGTCCAGCAGGTGTGGCTCAGTGGTTGAGCGTCGACCCATGCACCAAGAGGTCACCAGTTTGATTCCCCGTCAGGATATATGCCCAGGTTGTGGGCCTGATCCCCAGTGAGGGGCATACAGGAGGCGGCCAATCGATGTTCTCTCTCATCGATATTTCTATCTCTCTCTCCCTCTCCCTTCCTCTCTCTCTAAAATCACTAAAGGAAAAAAAATTAAAAGTAAAATAAAATATTTTACTCAGTCCATTCATCCCCATCACCCAGCCCCTGCCCCCCAACCCCTGAATGTTGTCAGCTACTCTCTATCTATAGGTCTGTCATTATTTTGCTTTTAAGTTCATTTTGTTCATTAGTTATCAAATATGAGTGAAATCATATGGTACTTTTCTTTCTCTGACTGGCTTATTTCACTTAGCATAATGCTCTCCAGGTCCATCCATGCTATCACAAAAGGTAACATTTCCTTCTTTTTATGGCCAAGTTGTATTTCATTGTATAAATGTACCACAGCTTTTTTATCTACTAATGTACTGATGGACATTTGACCTGCTTCCAGATCTTGGCTATTGTAAATAATGCACACACAAGATACATCATAATTAAAATAGCAGAAGTTAAAGGCAAATAGAGAATCTTAAAAGCAGCAAGAGAAAAGCAGTTAATTACCTAAAAGGAAGCTCTCATAAGACTGTCAGTTGATTCCTCAATAGAAACATTTCAGGACAGAAGGGATTGGCATAAAATATTCAAAGTGATAAAAAGTAAGGACCTACAACCAAGTATACTTTGCCCAGCAAGGCTCTAATTTAGACTCAAAGAAGAGATAAAGAGCTTCCCAGACAAGAAAAAGCTAAAGGAGTTTGTTACCACCAAACCAGTATTACAAGAAATGTTAATGGGCTTGCTAGAAGAAGAAAGAGGAGGACGAGGAAAAACAGAGAAACAGTGTTAAAAGAATAAAATGGCAAGAAAGACATACCTATAAATAATCACTTTAATTGTAAATGGCTTCAATACTCCAATCAAAAGACATAGAGTAGCTGAATGAATAAGAAAATAAGACCTATATATATGCTGTCTATGGTAGAGACCCACCTCAGAATGAAACATACACACATACTAAAAGTAAAGGGATAGAAAAAAGATATTTCACAGCAAATGGAAGGGGAAAAAACACTGTCATAGAAATACTTATATCTGTCGAAATAGACTTTAAAACAAAGGCTATAGTAAGAGACAAATAAGGACACTGCACAATAAAGGGAAAAATCCAACAAGAGGATAAAATCATTGTAAACCTATACGCACCCAACATAGGAGCCCCTAAATATGTAAAGCAATTCTTGATAAACATAAAGAGAGAGACTGACATTAATACAGTCATAGTAGGAGATTTTAACACCCCATTGACATCAGTGGATAGATCTTCCAGACATAAAAACAACAAGGAAATAGTGGCCTTAAATGACACACTAGAGTAAATGGATTTAATTGATATCTTCCGAGCATTTTACCCCAATGCAGCAGATTATACATACTTTGCAAGGACACATGAAACATTTTCTAGGGTAAACCATGTTAGGACACAAAACAAGTCTCAATAAATTTAAGAAGATTTAAATAATATCAAGCATCTTCTCTAACCATACTGGTATGAAATTAGAAATCAATCACAAGCACAAAAAAACTGAAAAACACACAAATACATGGAGACTAAATAAAACGTTACTAAACAATGAATGGGTTAACAATGAGATCAAGGAAGAATTCAAAAGATACCTTGAAACAAATTAAAATGAGAACACAACAAGACAAATTAGACTTTAAATCAAAGGATATAACAAAAGACAAAGGAGGATCCTGCAATTCCACTTCTGGGTTTTTACCTGAAAAAACCCAAAACTCTAATTCAAAAACACATATGCATCCCTATGTTCATTGCAGCATTATTTACAGTAGCCAAGATATGAAAGTAACTTAAGTGTCCATCAACAGACAAATGGATAAAGAAAATGTGGTACCTATATACAATGAAATATTACTCAGCAAAATAAATAAATAAATAAAATCTAGTCATTTGATAACATGGATGGACCTAGTTAGTATTATGCTAAGTGAAATAAGTCAGAGAAAGACAAATAGCATATGATTTCACTTATATGTGAAATTTAAAAAACAAAAAAAATAAACAAAACAGAAAAAAATCATAGATACACAGAATATTTTGATGTTCCCTGGGTAAAGGGTTAGGTGGGTGGATGAAAAAGTGGAGGGGATTAAGATGTGCACACCACAAGTTATAAAAACAGTCATGGGGATGTAAAGTACAACATAAGGGATATAGTTAATAATACTGTAATAACTATGTAGGTGTCAGATAGGTACTAGACTTATCAGTGTGATCATTTCATAAGTCACATAAATGTCTAATCATTATATTGTACACCTGAAATTAATATAATGTTGTATATCAACTATAATTTAATTTTTAAAAGAACAAAAAATATGTACATCACCATTCATTTTCAGCATTGTATTGGAAGTCCTAGTCAGAACAATTAAAAAATAATTAAATGAAAGTCAAACAAATCTATAAAAGAAGTAAAACTCTCTTAGTTTGCAGACAAAGCCTAAGAAATTTACAAAAATATTCTAGAACTGATAAATTCAGCAATATATAATCAACATATCCAAGAAAAAATAAAACTTACATCCACAAACAGTCTTGTAAAAATTATTTATGTTAGCTTTCTTCATAATAATAAAAACTTGGAAACAAATCAGATGCCTATCACAGGAATCATAAAATAGACTACTAAAAAGCAAAGAAAAAAATCTGATACATGCAAAAACATGAATGAAATATCTTTAACAACATGAAACAATTATGCCAAATGAAACAATGCAGATGCACAAAAACGTCTGTATATGTCAGATATATGAAATTCTAGAATGGACAAAACATAGCCTAACTACCTTCTCTATTAGAGGTTTATATTTCACCGTAACTTGATCCTGGATCTCATCAAAGCTATCACTCACTAACTCTGGTCAGAACATCATCAACTACTTTCCTGAAGTGATTGTGGTAGACAGAGATATGAGCCACCCAGAACCCGCATCAAGGAAAGATTTCCCGCTCAGCCCTCAGCCACAAGCCATGCTGTCAACAGTGAGCTTCCAGCTTTTATTTCCTTTATGGTCTCCTTCAGCTTCAGAGAGTCTCTCGACTGAGTACAAACTGTGGCCTGGGCAGCCTGCGTATGGTGACTAAATGAAACGGGTGTATAAATCCTTGTACATTTCATCCAATGTGGGACACTGATTGTTCAACACTCGCTCTGGAGCTCCCAACCAGGTTGGTGGAGGCTCCATAGGACCTAGTGGCAGTTCACCTCCCCCCTCTAAGCAATCCTGTTTCCTTCCTCTTCGGTTCATGCTGTTGATCCCTAAATAAACATTTCACATCTCAAGCTCTGTCTTGGCATCTGCTGCCTAAGAATCCAAAATCTTTCTAGAGATTGCTAAACTGTTTGATTATGCAGTAATTTGTTGCCCAGATGTAGTAGGATAAATTATGTACATTAAATACAATAAGCAGTATGGTGTCATACCAACATGTATATTTAACTATAAAAATCTTAGAGCAACATTTATTCTGATGCTAACCAATACAGTTAATTTGTGTTCTTCTAACATTATTGGTAAATGTGACACTGAAATTGCTTTTTCTGTGCTAGTGGTTGTGGTTGGAAAATCAAGACACACATCAGATTTCTCATAGCAACACAGTCACCAAAGATAATGTCTGTTATTTATGGATTTGAGAAAAACGGTGCTCTGAAAAATATACAGTGTTAGCTGACTTGCTATCAAATCAGACTCTTTTGTCAAAAGCATTTCTCCCTGGACTGTCTAAAAAATATTCAAGAGAAAACTTGAAAGCAAATGTAAAACAAAGAAGAATGTGATTTGTGATCTTGTATTATGACAGTCATCCTTTTCTCTGTGTTTCAATGAATATATTTCTTGCTAAAACTTTGGTTTGTCATACCTTAGAATCTAAGGCTTAGATACATGTATACAAGTGAGTAGAGGCTCTTTCTACACAACATGGCCCTGAGATTTACCAGACTATAATGAGTACTTTGTGTTCTGCCCAAATTGGACAGAGTATGCATTTAATAAGTATTAAAATATGCTGAGTAATAAGAAATCACTTTAACATTCTATTTCAATTTCAAGTGAGGAAAATATTTCTTTGTAAAATATCTCTACAAAAATTTACAACTTGTTTATCCTTTGACCAATAGATCTGAAAAGTGTTATCCATTAGCACAGAGAATATAAAGATACCAATAATTATGTATCCACATAAATAACTACAATTCAGGTTCAAATGTTTACTGTATAAAATACTAAAATATGGCTATTGTATGCTTGCAACAGTAAGATAGTGATCTGAAAATTATGCAGCAGAATATTGGTTTTATGCCTTTTTCTTTAGCTGAAGTTTCTTAAAATTTCTATGCTATTGACAATTATAAGCCAAAAGGGAAAAAAATTCTTAATTTTTTTTAATTAATCACCCAAGGTAATAGCTAAAGTAAATCATTTATTTGGAATTGATTTGTGAAAATTATTAAATTATATGAAACCTGTGATTTCTACGTGACAATTCATCAATGTAGGTATATATGTTTAAAATAATACTAGACTTTGTGAAATTGCAAATGAAATGCTTCCATTGTTCCTAAAAACAGGTTTTCATAATATTTCATATTTCATATTTCATAGTATTCTTTACCCTGCAACTCTCCTTTGCATTATAGCAACCTCTAGATAAAATGAACCCCCTTACCTTTTGGTAAAAAGCAGCAGCAATGTTAATGTTTTCTTCTACATCCAATAAAGTTTTTCAGTCTGATAAAAGAAAAGAAAGACCAACCCTTCATTCTATAAATAAAACTAGACAGACTTTCCACAGAGTAAAATCCATTGAATTAAAAACTCTGTCAAGATGCAGACCCATCTCATTGGTTCAAGAAGTTATTTCATGGAGAATTTAAGGTTTTAACTACTTCATGTCAAATGCTTTCTGTTATTGCATTTCAGAAAAGACGGGGAATAAATCTAGTCTGCATATTTTAAATTACTCTCATTATGCAAATCATCATACTTTAACCATTTTACTTGCTGTCCTAGTTCCGATTCAGTAGCAAAAATAATGTATGCAATTATAAAATTACTTTTCCGGTTGGAAACATATCCCAATATCTATTTTGGTCAGATAAATAAGTACACTTTATACAATAGTTATTATATTCAATAATTGAGAATAAACTTTAAATAGTTAATTCATTTTATAAATCTAGGACTTCTAAAATCATGTTCTCAGAAACAATCACTTGGCAAAATTTGTGAAGATTTATTTTGTCATAGTCTTTTAAGGATTTTCTATATTCTGAAAGTTAGAGGAGATATTCTGCTATATTAACATACATTCTAGTTTCACTAGTTCCTAGTAGGTGCCTAAAAGTTCATTTAATTGCTTTACCTTCCCTCCTATGATAAATAAATCATTGCAGACATAGCTTAATGTTAGAATTGATATTTAAAAATCTCTTCGTGATTCTGAAACTGTTGTTAAACATCCAAACACATTCTTATGTTAGGATTTCTGATTACCTAGATATTATGGCTTTCTTTTATTATGTTACAACAAAATCAACAGCATTCAAGAGATGAAAACATAATTCATAACCCCTAAAATTCCAGATACATTATCATTTGAAAAGTCTAGTTAAAAATGAAAAAACAAAAACAAGAAACATTGTAAACTATGGGAAAAGGCCAGAAAATATGAAAAAAAAATCTTATTTGCTTTAGTGCATTTGTGCAAATATTATAAACAAGCTATATACTTATCATCTTGGGTTATAACAGTCACATTTTATGAGAAACTTTCCCTGCTGAATGTATTTTCACAAGTTATCTCACATTTCTAACTTAGTCGGTTTAATAAATCTTATTATCACAATTAATTTTGGAAGTACCTAATTTCTTCAAATAATAATTAAACTTAATTGTGCTTCTTTGGATGTTAAGACAAGCTATTTGTTATTATTCTACATACAATACATCAATTTTCTGCAAAACAGTGTCTAAGATATAGCTCATTTTTTCCCCTTAAATCCTAGTAATATATTATTTTCAAGACTGAAAGTCATTCTGTAATTTGTCCAAAATCAAATGAAATTTGCCCTCAGCATTACTCTTAACTATACTTAATGGAATGGCTTTGAGTTTATATACCAGTGTTGGGACCCAGATAGGAAAATAAATTTTGCTTCTATTAGGAAGAGTTGCTTAATCTATAATAACACTATAGATATTAATATTTCATTTCTAAAGAGTAGAAGAACTTTCTCAGAATATTTGAAGAGACTAAATCTTTAAATATTTGTATGTAAAATTTTTCAACATTAAAAGAGAACTATGCATTTGTATAAAACCATTTTAGTAATTTAAGAATTCAGTGGCCAACATACTTTTATAAAATATTTATTATATTTCTTATTTTATGCTGTAAGGTACAACATATAACTTACTATAAATGGTATTTCCTTAATGTGATTAATTACATAATATAAAACAAAATCAATTTTAGAACACTAAAATAGTAGGGATGTTTTTTTCAACATCACTGAAAGTGTTTGGAAAGAATAAAAATATATTGCATCATGAAAAGCCTATTAAATACAGATTATTCTCCAAAATATGTAAGGGATAAATGAATTCATTTTTCAACCCATCACTAATACAAGAGTACACATAATCAGGCAATGTAATTCTATCCAAATATGATTTAGTTTCTGTGTGCTATAATATCATCAACACCATCTCAATTCTGTTACTTGAAATAAATATAATTTATATGACTTATAGGTTTTATATATTTTAGTACAAAAATAAAGAATATTTAATGATTTTTTTAATGTAACAATACTCAGTGGATTAAAAACATTCCTGCCTAGATTCTTTCACAAAAATACTTGCCAAAACTATAATCAGTTACTGATGAGTTATCATCTAACAAGTTACAAGCTTATATATTGAGACAGCTACATAAGGACAAATATGCCATTATATATTTTTAAAAAACGTATTTTTATAATTCAGCCTCAATCTTATTACAGACATGTGCCTAGCATTTGTCATGATTCCTTCACTGTGTCTATTTTTAGCTGTTCCATTGGCAAGCGGGCACGCAGTAAAATGCCACTTCAAGCTGTCAGAGCAATATTCTTAATTTTTCTGTTGTTTGTACTTCCAGTTACTGCAGTTCTAGTATTTTTTTTTTCTTTTATTGATTTTAGAGAGAGAGGAAGGAAGAGGGAGAGAGAGACAAAAACATCAATGAGAGAGAATATCGATTGGCCACCTCCTGCATGCCCCCCACTGGGGATTGGGCCCACAACGTGGGCATGTGCCCTGACCAGGAATCAAACCAGCAACCTCTTGGTGCATGGGTCAACGTTCAGCCACTGAGCCACACCAGCCGGGCCTGTTCTAGTATTTTTATTTGATTTGTTTTCACTTAGCCTAAGATTTTTGTCTTTATAAAAGGATATGGAAACAAATGCTTACTATTTTTTAAATCCGTAACACATATTTAGAACAAAAATTTTCCAGCAATTCCTATAATATTTAGTCACATATTCATGACATTTTTATTATTTTTTTATTTGTTTGAAAAATGTTAAGTAATAATTTTCAAACAATTGAAAAAGGAAAATTCTACTATTTTTTTGGTCACCTTGACTAACAACTTGAAAATCAATTGTTTAAAATTTTTTAAAATTTTGTACATACAATAATTTGAGAGGTAGTGAGGCAAAGTGTTTTACTGAGGAGAATGTGATCAATCAAATGAAAGAAGTACAAAATGGAATGAGAAGAAAAAAATTATTCCCATTGAAATGATCAGGGAGATTGTCACGGTAGCAACTTTTGGAACCTACTCTTTTTCTCATATTAAAAACTAAGACCAAAACCAACAAACAAAAATAAATGTTCCTTTTTCTTAGGAGAAAATTATTTTTGAAAAAAATCTAAGAATTCATTTGAGGAAGAGCATTTGATGCATAAAAAAGCTATTTAGAGATAAAATGTTTCTCTGTGGGACTTGAATATGGATGAAATTGCTCTATACACAGAAACAGAAAAGATAAAAAAGAGGGTTGGCTCTTACTTGAAGTTGAGAGAGGAGGAGGACAAGAGTGGAGTTGGAAACATGAAAAAAATGGATGGCTCTAAAAAAATGTTCCTGAAACTTCAGTAAAGTTATCAAGGCCCCAAACTCTTTTTTTTTCTTTCTGTTTTCTCTTTATTGATTTTAGAGAGAAAGGAAGGGAGAGGGAGAGAGAGATAAAAACAACGATGAGAGAGAACATCAATTGGCTGCCTTCTGCATGCCCCCCACTGGGGATCGGGCCCACAACTTGGGCATGTGTCCTGGCCGGGAATCAAACCGGCGACCTCTTGGTGCATGGGTCGACACTCAACCACTGAGCCACACCGTCCGAGCCCAAGGCCCCAAACTCTTAAAAGGAATTTATTTTTTATGGAAATCAGTGATAGGTTTGGACCCTGAACATAGGTTTATTTTGTTAAAACAGAGCTTGTAGTCAATGGGAAATGGAGTTGAAGTAACAGAATCTATATGTGTCATGAAAACTCTGAGAAAGCACAGGGTGGACTTAATGTCCCAGGCTGTAGGACTTAGTTATGAACCTCATTATATCAGATATTTCAAAACCAACTTCAGGGTTAAGCAGGTCAATCTGTCCTCTGTGATTCTATTTCTACCATCTTCCACTCTGCCAGGATTTTTTTCACCCATTAGTTATTCTCTGTTTCTTACTTAGATATTAAGCCTGTTAAATAAATTAGATTAGGTGCAAGATGGAGTTGCCCAGGCTAAGCTCCATGTCAGCAAATCAAAACTTCACTGCATTTCTGTTCTAGACTCTCCCAGGAGAAAACAACAACTGAGGTCTATCAGTCAGCTCTTGCTTGCTCAGCACAAGTTACCTGACTGGGCTCCAAGACTTTCCTTTGCTCCATATAAGGAAACTAACCTTATTTTAACCAATCTGTTTTTGCTTAGTATGACTTCCCTGTTCCTGTTTCCTTCTGCTTTTGAAAGTCTTCATTTTGCACTGCTCCTCAGAGCTCCATTATATCTGCTAGATTGCATGCTGCCTGATTCATAAATTACTGAATAAAAGTCAATAAAATTTACTCAGTTGAATTTTGTTCTTTAACAACCTATAAAATCTTTCAATTTAAAAATAAACAAAAATTTCCTTAACTTCATTTGTATTTCCTCGATTTTGCTGACAAATGTCCTCAACACAGGCTGAAAACAGATGTAATGATTTCACTTTGACTCCTTAATTAACAGCAATCTTTTCCAAGTTTAATCCTTACTGGCTGCTATAAAAAAAAATGATAAATAAATTCTTCTTTCACAAAATGTCATTTTTTCTGTCTTTTTCTTACCTTATTTAATTTCTTTAATATTTGATACCACTAAACATTTCCTATTTAAATGATCTACTTTGATTTCTGTAACATTACTACTTTTTTTTTAATCTTTGCTCATTCAAAACACAGTTTGCTATCACTGTTTCTCTCTTTATAGTCTTAAATGTTGGTGTTAATCAGGGTCCTCATCTCTTTCTTTACTCTCTTTCTGGGTTCTTCATTCACAAACATGACTTCAATTATCATCTTGAAAACAATACTTGTTGACTATTTAATAAACGTAACCTGTAAGAATTTTATATGCATTTTAAAAATTTAATCTTTGCAATAACTTTGGGAAGCAGAAACTCTAATTTGCAGATGAGGAAACTGAGACTGGAATAAGGTAATAATATGCACAAGATGATGGAGCTATTAAATTGCAAAAACAAGATTCACAATCTTGTGAATCTGACCCTAGAGTGTCAATCTGAGTGTGAATTGGCACTTCCCTCTTAAGCTTGGTCTCTTGATCAAGTTCGAACCCTCACCATAACCTTGGCAGATTATGAAACACACAAACAAATATGAATCTGAGGATCTTGTCTTTTTTTAGAGCTAGAATCATAATTATTTTCCTATTAGAAGAAAGTGAGTAAGTAGAAAGGAATGAATAGAAAGGAAAGAGAAACATATGGGATCTGTTGGGACTGGATATGTAGAAGTGAAAGGGAGAAGTGGGGAAGGGAGAGTGATATTGAGAAAGGAAGAAAACAGAGGAAAACTTGCAATTATTAAATACTGATGCTTTGACATGCATTAGCAAGTTTATCCATTCTGTGAGTTTGATTTAATTCTCTATGCTCTTATTGATGTGGGCATTGTTTATTCAATCCAGTACAAGTCAAACTAAACTTATTAACTCCACTGCCAAAGATACCCGGTTAAAGGCAATCTCATTCATCCAAATCCTCAAAATAGAAAACTCACAACTGTGTCTGACTCATTGTTTATCCCATTGTCCATGGTCAATGTTGTGGAAATAAAGTTGGCAAAATCAGGTGAAGTAATATAATTTACTAGTATTTCTCACTCAAGAAGAAAAACACCAAAGTGAGTGGGAGGACACACAAAGCTGTGATCCAACTTCCCATTTGTATTAGGACTTAGAAATTACAATACATATACTTTTCGTAGGACTCATAAGAGAATCAGTATTCCAATTTGAATAAGCCAAGGGTCTCTCACAAGACTACTATTTTTCTATGTTCAAGAATCTCTTTCTTAACACAAGCGATCATGAAAAAGGCTGTGTTGAACACAAGGAGAGTTGATGCAGGATCTGTGGGCACTCGGAACCACGAAGACTGAGTAAAGTCAATGTTGAGTTGTCCTTTTGAGTTGAATATATAGTATATTGGTAATATATTGTATAATTCCTAATGTAGTTAACTATTTTTTATAAAGTTTTAATATCACAGGCTGGGATGATACATAAAAATTATATCTGAAAGACAGAAGTTAATTACTCCTAACCATCATGGTGATGGGATATTGGCAGAAAGGAAGTACACTGATGGAGATACTTACATTCATGGGCAGAAAAAAATGATAAGAATCAAAAATTAAATATAAACTCTCCTGAACAGAATTAGCCCAGAGGTTTTAAAAGGCTGAAGTTGTTTGAACAATACCTTTATGGCTTTCAGGACTTTGCAAAATTCACTGTGTAATCTCTCTGTTATGTCTATCACAGGGCAATCCCTTTTCACACTAGGTTAGAACATACACAGTACTTCTGACACCTAGGTATTTCATTTTAGGATTTAAAATGTACTTTGTAATTCTCAATTCCTATTAGTAATTATAGCAAATATCAACAACTACTTTAAAAATTGTAAATAATGTTTTGTTTTATTTATAAACTTGCACACATTTAAGCATTTAAAGACTCTTCTTAAAGTTTCCCTTTTTGGGGGGGCCATGATTACTTTTTATTAATTAATTTATTTTTGTTACAGATGTTTCTCCCCCCCCAGACACCCTCCTCCCTATCCTGCCCCCTCTTTCTGATAGTTTATTATTGATGTATAAAAATACAACTGATTTATGGACATTTATTTTGTATCTTGATACTTGACTGAATTCATTTATCAGTTCTAATAGTTATTTGGTGGAATCTTTAGGTTTCTCTATACACAATATCACATCATCTGCAAATAATGACAGTTTTATTTTCTTCCTTTCCAATTTGGATGCCGTTTCTTTCTTCTTCTTGTCTGATTGCTGTGGCTAGGGCTTCTAGGACTATGTTAAATAAGAATGGTGAAAGCAGACATCCTTCTCTGTTCTGATCTTAAGGGGAACACTTGTGCTTTTTGCCCATTGAGTGTGATATTGTGTGTTGGTTTGTCATATGTGGCTTTTATTATGTTGAGGTATGTTTCCACTATTCCCACTTTGCTGAGACTTTTTATCATAAATGGGTGTTGAATGCATTTTCTGCATCTATTGATATGATCATGTGGTTTTTATCATTCAATATTTTTATGTGGTGTATCATGTTTATTGTTTTGTGGATATTGTACCAACCTTGCATCTCCAAAAGTAATCCCACTTTATCACAGTGTATGATCTTTTTAATGTATTGCTGGATTCGGTCTGCTAATATATTGTTGAGGATTTTAGCATCTATGTTCATCAAGGATATTGGCCTATAATTTTATTTCATTGTTCTATCTTTGTCTGGTTTTGGAATTAGGATAATGCTGGCCTCATAAAATTAGCTTGGGAGTCTTGAATTTTTTGGAATAGTTTGAGAAGGATAGGTGTTAGTTCTTCTTTGAATGTTTGGTATAATTCACCTGTAAAGCCATCAGGTCCAGGGGTTTTGTCTGTTGGGAGTTTTTTTTTTATTATTATTATTATTATTACTGCTTCAATTTAACTAGTTGTAATCTGTCCGTTTAGATTCTCCAATTCTTCCTAATTTAGTTTTGGAAGGTTGCATGTTTCTAGGAATTTGTCCATTTCTTCCAGATTGTCCAATTTGTTGGCATATAGTTGTTGCTTCAAAAATAATAAAATACCTAGAAATAAATTTATCTAAGGATTTAAATGACCTATATTCATAAAATTATAAGACAGAAGAAAGAAATTGAGTAAGATACAAATAAGTGCATATACCTTGTTCATGGATAGGAAGAATTAACATCATTAAAATGTCCATACTACCTGCAGCAATCTACAGATTGAATGCAATTCCTATCAAGATACCAATGATGTATTTCACAGAACTAGAACAAATATTTCAAAATTTTATATGGAATCACAAAAGACCCTAAATAACAAAAGCAATCTTGAGAAAGAACAAAGTTGGAGGAATCATGCTACCTGATATCAAACGATACTATAAGGCCATAGTAATCAATACAGCATGGTACTGGCATAAAAACTGACATAAATTAATGGAACAGAATAGAGATCCCAGAAATAAATCCATGCCTTTAGGTCAATTAATACTTGAAAAGGAAGCAAACACATACATTGGACTATAGATAGTCTATTCAATAAATGGTATTGGAAAAACTGGAGAGACACATGCAAAAAAATGAAACTACTCAACCTTCTTACACCACACACAAGAATAAACTCAAAATAAATTAAAGACTTAAATGTTAGATGTGAAACCATAAAAATCCTAGAAGAAAACATAGGTAGCAAAATCTCGAACATTTCTCATAGCAATATTTTTTCTGATATATCTCCTTGGGTAAGAGAAATAAAAGAAAAAATAAACAAATGGGACTACATCAAACTAAAGAGTTTTTTCATAGCAAAGGAAACCATCAACAAAATAATGAGATAACCCACTGAATGGAAGGACATATTCACCAATGACACATCTGATAGGGGTTAACATAAAAATTTATAAAGAATTTAAAAAACTTAACACAAACAATTGAAAAATGCCAATTGAAAAATGGGCAAAAGACCTGAATAGACACTTCTCCAAAGAGGATGTACAGATGGCCAATTGACATATGAAAAGATGTTCAATGTCATTAATCATCAGAGAAATACAAATTAAAACCATAATGGGATATCACCCCACACCTGTCAGAATGGCTATCAATAAATTAACAAACAACAAGTGCTGGCGAGGATGTGGAGAAAAGGGAACCAGTGTGCACTGTTGGTGGAAATGCAGATTGGTACAGCCACTGTGGAAAACAGTGTGGAGATACCTCAAAAAAATTAAAAAATGGAACTGCCATATGGTGCAGTGATTCCACTTCAGGGAATTTATCCAAAGAAATCTGAAACACTAATTAGAAAGAATGTATGTACCCCTATGTTCATTGCAGCACTATTTATAATAGCCAAGATTTGGAAGCAGCCCAAGTGTCCATCAGGAGATGAGTGGATAAAAAAGTTGCAGTACATTTACACAATGTATTGTAGAGTACGACTCTACAATAAAATGGGGAAAAAGTGTACCCTTTGCAACAGCATGGATGGACCTGGAGAACATTATGCTAAGTGAAATAAGCCAGTCAGAGAAAGACAAGTACCATATGATTCCCTCATAGGTGGAATTTAATGAACAAACTGAACTACCAAGCAAAATAGAGACAGACTCATGGTAGGCAGACAACTCTGATGGTGGAGGTGGGTATGTGTGGTGTGTAGGGATTGGGCAAAAAAGAGAAAAAGAGAGAGAGAAAACTCATGGACCTGGACAACAGTGTGGTGATCACAGGGGTGGGAGGGTGTGGGTGGAGGTGGAAGAAGTCATAGAGGGGATAAATGATGATGGGGAAAAATGAAATAAAATCAAATGTAAAATAAATAAAAACTCTTTTTATAAGGTAAATGTCACTTTTAAAAATGTTTTTTCTTTATTAATTTTAGAGAGAGAGGAAGCAAGAAGAAGACAGAGATAGAAACATCAATGAGAGAGAACATCGATTGGTCAAATCGAACCGGCAACCTCTTGGTGCATGCGTCAATGCGCAACCACTGAACTATGTTCCAGTCAGGGCACATATCTAGGTTGTGGGCCTAATCCTCAGTGAGGGGCATGCAGGAGGCGGCCAATCGTTGTTCTCTCTCATCGATGTTTCTATCTCTCCCTCTCCTTTCCTCTCTCTCTAAAATCAATAAAGAAAAAAATAATAATAATGGACTTTAATTTCTTACCTAAAAAATTAAACCACCTAGAATATTAAATACTTCTTATAGATCTAAAAAGTTAAATAATAAAATAATCTCAGTTATTCTAATAAATTTAATAGATTTCAATTTAAAGTACAAATAACGTAATTAAAAATTAAATTGGAATTATAAGACTATATATCACATGGTCAAAATTATGCATTATCAATATACAAAATACCAAATATTTAGTGTCTCTGCAAAAATATATATTCTGTTTCAAGCAGAACTTATCTCTGCATCTAAATTTTATCACCATTTATTTGTCTTTAAAAAAATTTGGCTGCTACATGAAAACTGATAACTTTATTGAATTTTATATAATTTTTAATATAAAATGTTTCTTCTAATAAAAAATTAAAACCATAAATCTTAAATGTACATTTGTATTTTTATATTACCCTTGAACTTGATGGAACCTTGAATTTTTTATAACCTTAGGATGATCCAACTCACAGTATTTAAAATAGTATTCATTTGTGATTTGAACATAGTATGTAATTTTCTTACTTAAAATCACAATATGTGAGGCATTGACATGTACAATTGAGGGGAAAAAAAGCTTTAACTTATCTGTCTAATATTAACTGATTTCTGCATTTTACATTGATCCAATACATAATTTAAAAGTATGGACATGAATAACAAGATTTAAAGTGTAATAAATGCTATTCTGTTTCAAAACAGTTTTTTTTAATTTATATTTTTGATGTATCATTGTAGAATCCTGACTTTTCATAGATTGAATGTGCTTTTATGAACTACAATCATTGGTCTTTGTTAATTAAATTATCAATAATTTGTGCAATGTGAGCTTAGTTTTAAGTTGCTACATATTCTACATATTTTTACATGATCTCCTTAATCTATGAACTCCAAGCTTCTGGAACATAAGATGATCCAGGATCATCTTACATATTTCTATCCCACATACAGATTGGACTATTTCTTCAAGAAAATGGTATGTAATTGTTTGAGAAACTGGTTAAAATTAAAAAATTTAAAAATAATTAGACAATGTTACCATTAAATGGCTTTCCTGTGTGTGGTAATCTCTTCAAAACCAATCTCTATTCTATTCTATGGAGAAAAATACAAGATAAATACTTCTCATTTCACTATTAATAGAAATCCTGTGCATCTCTTTTTCCCAATTCTGCTAGTAAGACTGAGCTCCACAGACCTGAATTTTGCTTCTATAAAGCTAACAAGTAAAGTTTTAGAACAGACTTTAAATGTCTAACTCTTTATAATTACCAAATAGGGTATAAAAAGAGAAAAACAATCTGTATATTCTCTCTTACCTACATCCATAGATGGAAATATCAGTGTATTATCAACTAATTTAGGTGATCTGATGTGATAAAATGTGAAACTGGAAACTGTTAGAAAAATATCAAGTTTCTACAATACAGACAGTTTGAATATTCATAAATGTTTTCCATTGATATGATACTATCTCTGAAAACAATTTGAATAAGAGAGTGTTATAAGACTCTTAAGATTTTGAAATCATTTCCATAGCTTGGTAAAATAATCTAAAAAATAAAACTGTATGCAGTTCCTGATTGTATCTAACCTAATAACCAATTAACACTATAATAATGCTGTAGTTAATATTTCTGTACCCCTAACTCATATAAATACTTCTAAAATCATTTGTTAAACAGGAGATTATAGCATTTTTATATTTTCTACACACAGTAGAAAAATAAAGGCTTATGAGTGTGTTAGAATTATTATTTAACAAAATAATTATAGAAACCACTTTGTTAAAAATTTCTTTTATTAGTTATCTTTCTAAAACCTAGAATCTGTGTGTTTATGCCAACCCTCTGCTCATATTCTATAAAGACTTGCCATCACAGAATGACATCTTAGAATGACACTCAGGCTCTTTTAAGATCTGGTGCTAATCTACATTTAGCTTATCTGTTTCTACCGGGATTTCTATCTACCCAGCCTCTTTCCCTTTCCAAAACTCTGCAGATCACAAACAGAAGTTTTGTCACATCTATGCAATCATCCTGAAAACCTCTGGGGCGCACTGACTGACTTTACACCACATCTACCATCTACCTTGCTCACACTCTCAAAGACACAGCACAAAAAAGAGCTGCATGCATGAATTCTATTCAATTGTTACTCTGTGCTTTTACTTATTGGATTTTCTTTTCTATACACATGATCCTGTTCTGATTCCTTGGAAAAGAAGTTGTAAGTTTTGTTCACCTTTCATATTTATGTTAGGAGTTCAGAGTTATAAGAAGTTCAAATTCAAAGATACTCAAAGTCTGATTAGAATCCAAAAGATTCTGATAAAACAAATTCGACAAAATATCAAATGAAATTCTTGAAATATTTAAAAACAAAGCCAAAAGTTTTAATAAGTTTATTATTTCTTCAGTACTTTGCTAAAGATTTTAGGCACCCTGAGAGAGAATATGTTCAGGAAAGTAGATGTTTTCCTCCTGTTTTGTCCTTATTTAGAGTAGTTCTTTGTGTGTGATAGAGAAAAAGATAGTTACGGTTGCATTTTATTTTATTTCAAGTTTTATTTTCTTTTTCATCTCAGGAGGGCTTTAGACATTTTTCAAAATCTTCAGTCAATGCATGTCTTTAATAAGTATCAGAGATTGTGACCCTTCTCTGACTGCCTTTTTTCTTGTTTCTTTTTTTTAATCTTATTTATCCTCAATAAGCAAATTAAAACATCACTTTTAAAAGCCTTACCCAACAAAATCCTCAGACCTCCCCAGCACTTCTGTGTCAGTTAAAATTAGTTTATACTACATATATAGTTTATACAATATATATAATTAGTTTATACAATTAGTTTATACAATATATATACTACATATATCAAAACAAAAGAATAGTTTTAAAATGTATTCTATACTTATAGAAAGCTGCAGAAAATTAGGCAGACTTGCTGGAATGAAAGCTCCATGGCCATGAGGCTTACACACTTCCCCAAATATATTTTCCTTCCACTCTTCTATGATAATAGATCTCATGACTTCAATTTGAAAATAGTTTTACAGACTTTTACATACATATATAAATATGTAATAACACAAGATATGTAAAGCATTACATATAGCTAAACTAGATATATGTTAAAACAGAATAAGGTCTGAATAATTCCTTAGGTAAATTAACATTATAATATGGGAATTATCATACCAGGTCAGTACCATCACAGTCTCAAATCTGGTGAAAAAAAAAAAAAAGAATATATTAGATGGATATGGATAGTCTGTTTGAGGTCAGCCTTACGTATTCAGGTTTCACTTAATCACTCTTCAGATATCCATATAGGTTTCAGAATGAAATCTAAGGGACATTTCTTTCAATATATCCCCATTTGACTGTAAGCACTTTAGAAGTAGGATTTGTGTCTGAATCATCTTCCTCTTCTAACTCCACTCCAAATACCCATCATTTCCCTTTATTATAGTAGGCTATTGGGGAATTACATTGGAGCTTTTAAGACATCTGTCATGCTTGAAATTCTACGATTGGTGTAAAAAATGGTGCCAAGTTAGAAATAAATATATAAAAATTCTAAGATTAGCTCCTCCACTGATTGATTCTACCCTGCCTAGTATTTGGGGTAACCATTTTTTCTGAGTTTAAAATCAACTTAAGTTTCAGTTCTATCTGGAATAAAAAAAATATATTTTTTCTAAGCCTTGTCAAGTTTCAATGGCAGACAAAATTTTATAAATGTTGTGCAATAAACTAGTAAGTTTCTGCAATAGTTCTTTCACATACCTGGAGAGATAAGTAACCCTTTCCTTTTCTAGTAGAAAAAGTTTTGTTAGAGAAAAGGCAAGGAATTTTCAAAGATAAAAATGTTTATAATAAAATTTATATATATATATATATATATATATATATATCTGTGTGTAGAACTTACAGAGCTATGTGCATAAATGTATGTGTGTATTTCTTCAAAACATGTATTCATTTCAACCAAGCAAAGTTGTCATATAATCATTAGACTGAAGCAACTGCTAATTCTAGTGATTCTGAGTATATTATGCTTAATAATTTTAAAGTTCATAATGACAGGTGACAAATTGGAAATAACACTGTTTACTTTTCTGTGGTATTATTTATCGAATGATTTAAGTTAATCATACATGCATATAAGTTCTGTGGTTCATCTCTTCCCCCTCTCACCACTCCCTCCTCTGAGGTTTGTCAGTCTGTACCCCACTTCTATGTCTCCGGGTCTATTTTGTTCATCAGTTTGTTTTGTTCATTATATTCCACAAATAAGTGAGATCATGTGATATTTGTCTTTCTCTGCCTGGCTTGTTTCACTTAGCAGAATACTCTCCAGGTCCCTCCATGTCTCTCAAAGGATAAGAGATCTTTCTTTCTTACATACAACCACTACCATGCCTAGAGTTAAATATATGTAAAATTTTCAAAACATACACAACATATTAGTTAAAAATGGCAAAATGACTGCATCCATTTATCCTTTTCCTTTCAAAAAGCCACTAACCTAAGAATAAAAATAAAAATAAAATAAAATATTGCTTATACACATAATGAGAATAGAAAAAATAGTAGATACGCAATTTCAGTAAATTTTGGCAAAGAAAACAATTGGCCTAATCTGTTTTAATTTATGAAAGAAATTACAAACTTAATGTTTGGAGTAGGAGAGATATAAAAAGGGAGACAGTATTACCTACCACACCATAGGCTGGCAGTTGGCATTTCCACATACAAGGTAATCAATGGTCAGGGAGGGAGCTAACCATCAGGAAGTATGTAAAAATTTTGTTTTTGTATAGGACCACTTATCACCTTGTGTCTTCCAAAGCAGTCCATAAATTATCACAAAAAGACTTCACATATTTTGCATGCAAAATGCGGGTAGTAAAGTGTCTATTCCAATGCAATACACCAGACTTCTGAAAGTAAGCAGCTAAAAAGAAATGATTTTTTGAAATTCCGATCATTGAGAGCATCTCACTGGAAAAGCCGGTTTGCCTCCTAATCATCCTATTGTTACCAGAGGATTTTCTTCGGTGTCATGGGAAATTAATTTCAGGGACATGTACGTGGAGGATTTTAAGCGATAGTGGCAAGATTTATTAGAGTGAAAATTATACCGCTGTAATTAACTAGTTATTAATGATAGAAAAGGAGCAAGTCAGAGACTGTAGAGCATGGTCAGCTGGGGACACCAGGAAGCTACAGCTTCACACCCCAAGGAATCACAGCATTGTCCCTCCAAGGGGATTAACACCACTCCCTGCCCGCCTCTGGTACCAGATTTTATGTTTGGGGGAAGCAGGGGTAGATAAGGACATGGGCAATAAAGTCAAAAATGGGCGGGAGCAGGTTCTTAACCGTAGAGGACTATCAATCTAACCTGGGTAAAAGATCCTCAGCTAAGGGTGGACCCCAAGGCAAACCCAAGAAAACTTGGGAAGCTAATTGGTTATTTTGAAAAAGCTCCTGGTTATAATCCCAGCAGGCAGAGAGCACCTGTGCACACACGTTCTCTCTCTCTCTCTCTCTCTCTCTCTCTCTCTCTCTCTCTCTCTCTCTCTCTCTCCCCGCCCAGAGACCCAAATTTGCACCAGTCTTGCGTGTTCTCTCCCACCTGGGAGCACGTGATTATGCAAGTCTAGTGGCCACCTGGGGCCCGCTCAGGCTCTGAAGGACTATGAAGCAGAAACTCTGGGCATTGGCCTTTGCCTTGGCCTTGATGAAGAGACGGTTGTAATTTGTCTGTGGTGGAACTGACGGAGATGAGACAATCGGAAGCCAGGAGGCAAACTCTTTTGATATAACATCACAAATTAACCATGCCACCACACCACAACTTCCTGTGAGTAGGTCCTTGGAACTCTCCTCACGATCTGTCAAGAGCCTGATTTCCACCAACAATATTACCAAATAGCAAGGAGATAAGTAGCTGCAGCCAGATTTGCTTGAGCAAATCAACTACATCAATAAACACACTCGTTTTTGCAACAGGCATTTTTTTCATACAAGATTTCCTCTAGGAAAGAAGTGCATTGATTTTTCTTTCCCACACAGGCTCTTTATTTTGTCATAGGCCCAGCAGTTTGAGTCCTATTGCATTAGTATAGGTTACTGGCTGAGTAAACTAAAATTCTGACAAAAGTTGTGAGGATTGGTAGAAGAAGTGAGAATGTCTAATGGAAAAGAGAGCTACATTTTTCCACCTGGCCAGTGTGGCTCAGAGGTTGAGCATCGACCCATGCACCAAGAGGTCACTGGTTCGATTCCTGGTTAGGGCACATGCCCAGGTTGTGGGCAAAATCCCCAGTGGGAGGCATGCAGGAGGTGGCCGATCGGTTCTCTCTCATGGATGTTTCTATCTCTCTCTCCCCCTTCCTCTCTCTCTAAAATCAATAAAGACAATTTTTTTTAAAAAATAGAGAGCTATATTTTTCAATTATATAGTAGGAGATTAATAGTTATCTAAAATGTTTGAATTAAGTGCAGCAGTATAAGAAAATTATTGAGACATATGGAGGCAAAACTTTTAAAAGCTAAAAATGCTAACATTGTCTTTGCAAACAATAGAGAGGGTAGGTAGGAGTTGGACAGAAGTGATTGCTATTTTTCATTACAAATTATTCACCACTAGTGTATCTTCAACCACATACGTTTATTACTTTGATAAAATTGAGCTTAATTTTTAAGTTATAAGAATTGTAGGTTTCAGTAAGAGTTTGATAAAAAAAATCACACATATTGATAACTGATTTACATATCAAAGATTAAATATTTTAAAAAGTAAAAGAAAATAATTGAAATATGTGTAAGAACTTTGACAAAATAATAAGGTATAACAACACATTAAATGAATCAAATATAAATTAGAAGGGATAAAAAGCATCAATGAAAGAGAAGAAACACTACAGAGGAGAGGAAGAACAAAAAAATATTAAAATTAAGGAGAGATATTAATTAATAATCACTAGCTTATAATAAACACTGACAAATATACAGAAAACGTGTCTTACAATTCTGAATATTACAGACAGATATTGAGGACAACAGTTAAACAGTCTATAAGGATGACAGTACACTGTCAATACCTACTAAGAATTTTTGAAATAGCATACCTTGAGTAATACAGAGCATGTCACAATTTTGTAACTAATGACACTTGTAGCCAACACACAATTTACTATTTTTAAGAACCTGGATCTAATAGGAAAGTGAAATATAAAGACAGATACAGTAAATATGTGACCAGATTTTAAAACCACAATGGAGAATGACTCTTTTTCTAAGAACTATGTAAATTTCTAAAGAGCCAACTTAAAATAGCAGCTGCAGTCTCCTGCTGAATGCTGACTAGGTTAATTAACGTAGGTAGAACTGACTGCTGTAATTGAATTACAATCTTTTCTAGAGCAGTTGTTGCCTTATTCTCTGTATTTTATTGACTCTTTTATGAGTTCTACTGCTAAATCAATTCTAATCACTGCATCAACTGGAAAAATTCCACTTTCCACTGCCAGATCAATTATAGTCATACAATCAATAGCTGGTACTTGAGGCTTTTTGATTAAAAGAATGTTTTAAAAAGGAAAATAAATGAAACTCTACTAAAACAGAAAGTGAAGATGATCCTATTTCTGCATTAAAAGAAAAGACAAGCTAATTTGACACATACATATTCACATTGAATATAAAGTTCAAGGATCAAATTATTTGCATTGATATAATATTTTCAAAGTAATTACTTAACCTATCTTGAGTAACCCTTAGTAAATTATTTGGCATTTTACAAGAATCTTTTGTGACCATTCTATACCTCAGATTGGAATTATTTACAATATCAAGATTTCACATAGAGCTTGGGACCGTTGACTCTGCCTCTATTTATTTCACTGTTTTCTCTGCTGTCTCTCCAAGAATTTTCTCCTCTGAAGGCTACACCACCTTTTCTTTTCCTATTAAGAAATAACTTCTAGGATGCATTGCCAAAATTCTCAGTAGTTTTAAAACGGTTTTAATTGATCTTAACTTTATCCTAAGTGGCTGAAATACTATTTTAAGTCACTAATAATGGACTTGTCTTCAATTACTTCAATCTCCTTAAATAAAATAACAACTATTCATATGACATCATTATAATTCAGAACACCTGAGGGTATCAATTGCCAACACATCAAATTTTATATTTTATTTTACATTTCGTGACTCAAAAGACCTTACATCTGTGTTTTCCTCTCCTTGTTATTATTGTGAATGTCTTATTAAGAATTGTGTTCAGCCTGGCTGGTTTGGCTCAGAGGTTAGAGCGTCGGCTCGCGGACCAGAGAGTCCAGGGTTTGGTTCCTGCTAAGGGCACGTACCTCGGTTGCAGTTTGTCCCCGGCCCCGGTTGGGGTCGTGTGGGTGGCAGCCAGTCGATGTGTCTCTCTCACATTGATGTTTCTCTCTCTCTCCCCCCCTCTCTCTCTCACAGTCTATCTGAAGATAAATGCAAAAATGTCCTCAGGTGAGGATAAAAAAAAAAAAAAAAAAGAATTTTGTGTTCGTGTCATGATTTTTCAAGCCCTCATCACTCCCCTGCCTAACTTGACTCCTGCAATAACCAGAAGCCTGTGAAGTTACTTGCTTGATCTGCAATAATCGGATGAGCCTCTGGTAGCACTGCTTCAGTTCCAACATGATAAAGATGGCACATGCAGGAATGACAGTAAAAAAACTCTCACCATCAACTGTGTTCCCATTGCACCTGATGCTGGGTAGAATACAGTGCAAGCATTTCTGCAGCATTGCAAGGAGTGTTTAGAGAGCATCCCCTATCATTACCAAATACTGTCCATCTTCCGTGGGTTGCTGAGGTTCAAAGAGGAATAGAATTAGTGAAATCCTGTGAATATCTGTGTTCAGTCTTTCGCTAGAATGTTACAAGGAAATCTCTTACCATGTAGAGTTGTTGGTGAGATGAATATGTTAGCACCAAAGGTCTTCCTTTAGTACTTGCTTCATACACTCCGTCTAGCAATCAGTTTGTAGGTGGCAGGTGAATATGGAGTAGTGGATGAGGACATGGAGTCTTGAAGAGTGTGCAACATTTTCTCTTGCTTCCATTTTGTCAATATACAGGGGTGGGCAAAAGATTTGCAGTTGCGAGTACACAAAACAAAGAGTTTAGTATTGTATTACCATTTATTCATTGCTGTACTATTTATTTGTATTACAACTATAAGTCTACTTTTGCCCACCCCTATATATCCTGTAATATCCCATTTAGTAACAATATAAAATTCTCGTTAAATATATTTCTTTTATAATGTATAAATAAGCTTGCACAAAATAAGAATAACCCTCATGACTGTGTGGTAAACAATAACAGCCCCAAAAGATAATCGTGCCCTAATGCCTGGAATCTGAATATGGGATTTCACATGGGAGAAGGAGTTTGCCGATGTGATTGAGGTTATGGACTTTGAGATACAGAGGTTATCCTGCCTTAACCAGGTGGCCCAACCTGACTACATAAGTCCTTAAAAGCAGAGAACCTTTCCTGGCAGTGGGTAGATGGAGATGTGATCATGAAAGAAGGGTCAGAGACAGATGAAAGTTGCTGGCCTTGAAGGTGAAGAAAGAGTTCACAAGTCATGAACGCCAGGAGCCTCAGAAGACGAAATAACAATAAAATGGAAATCCTTCCAGAGAGAAATGCATCCCTGCTGACACCTTGATTTTAGCCCTTTTGACCTCCAAAACTTCAAAATAATCATTTATATTATTTAAGCTAAAAATGTTTGTGGTAATTTATTATAGCAGCAATAGAAAATGAATATAGCCAATAATACAGTAAATCCAGGAAAAATTATTACTGATTATCAGGGTACCTTGAAGGTAACTACAAAATATAGTGAATTCAAGTTTTGGTTTTAATGGCCATGTACAGATGATGAAACAAATATTTGAGTCCCTGCAAAGTGGATTAACAAACAAGCAAAGAAAAAGAATACAAAAAAGTTTCAAACTTCAGATTAAGATAGAAAATCTTTCTTTTCTTTTCTTTCTTTCTTTTTTTTTTTAAGTAAGCCTTTGCTTTGATTTGAAATAAAATACATCCTCCCCTGGAGATTAGTGGCCATAGGCCAGCCATTGAATTGATAGAAAAGCCAAATTTATAAACTTTTTTTTAAAAGAGCAAACCACAGTCCAATTTTACAATGCTTTAAGTATCAGTGTTAACTGAAGGAGGACATAAAATGAGTAGTATGTTCATGCTTAAAGAAATAAAGAAGTAACAAAAAAATAAGTAGGAAAAGACTACTAAAATGACCAGATTTCATTAAAATATATATAACTTCTAAAAAAGGAACAAATATAATATGATATCTGAAATTACACATAAAGAGAAAGTTCATTACTAAAAGACAAAATCCAAAAATTACAGCAAATAAAACAGACAAATAGAAGGGATATATGAAAGAGTTGTCCAAAAACTTCTAATTACAATTTTGGAACAAATATAAAGGAATATTGGGAGGGGGGACAATATTTGAGGAGATAATAGTTGAGAATGTTTTCCAGAATAGATATGACTTACTTCTTCAGATTTAGTAAGCACAGAAATTTCAATCAGGATAAAATGTCATCACTTAGATGCACTATAATAAAAGCACAGAATATCAAAGATATTGAGGCAATATTAACAACAGACATAGTAAGATTAACAAGAGATATTAATAATAACAGATATAAATAATAAGATTGAAATACTTCATGTGTCATAGAAGAAATAAAAATGAAATGATATAATTCTTGTAATTGAATGTCAATGAAAGTATAGAATGTCCAACTTTATATGATGAATCATCATCCATACTTGGTGAGAAATATATATTGCATTAAATGATTATATTAGAATAGATTATATTATAATGACTTAAGAAAGCAACAAAATAGAAAGTAAATAAAAAAGCAAATGAAAGTAAACAAAAGAAAAAATAAAAATAATATAACAGTGCAATACACAATAAAAGGGTCATCCAGAACTTGATTCTTTGAAAAAATAAACTTAGTAGCGCTGGGAAGACTTACCAAGGAAAATAGGAAGAGCCCTTTCCCCCAAAATGATATTTGGAAAAAAGTGGACGTAGCCACACCTACAGGAAAAAATTTTTAAATATAATTCAGTGGACTAATTTTCTTTCTCTGAAATCTTATAAGATATATGGCAATTGCCTAAAGGGAACAAAAGTTGTAATAGGTATAATAACTATTTGATTTTACTAACTCAGATTTTATTTTCAATTTAAATTACCATATATTGAAAATGGAATTGCAATATAATATATCAATGTTAGTTTTTTAAATTATTTTTCCTGCCTTCATCTGCATCAGAACACAGGTGTATCACATTTACACTAAGGTTCCCAATTGAATGGATTTAACACTTGTCCACTATTTTAATAAGAAATCCAGTTGTATCCTCACTCTTCTCCCCATTACTCCCTTGAGGTAGTTCAACATGACCCAAGTAGGATGTGGGAACATAGAATATATTTAATCCTCTGCCGTTTCTCTGGTCCTAGTCCTAACATTGCTCATTTTTGTGTTCCATTGGCCTATTGTTCTGCACCATTTGATTTGCTCTCCATATGACTTTTCTTGAAAAAGTCTTTCTGAAATTACAGAACGCTTTCATTAATGGTTAACAGCTCTTTCAGTGAGCTATTCTCTAGTAGTATTGCTGCTCCCTCACTCCATTTTTTTTCTTTCTTCCACACCCCCCTTCTCTTCTGTATGTTACATAGACCTTTCAGGATGGGCTAAACCAGGAAATGGCAAGAAACAGCTTTTAAAGTGCATGGGGAATCAATGCTCTCTCCATCATGTGAGACTTGCTTCTTAGTGTGGACCACACTCCAAACCTCTTCACCTCCAGAAAATTTCTCTCAAAAGTTCTATTGCCTTACTTTAAGCCTGGGCTACCCTTCAAATTTCTTGTTCATCCAACACCCCCGTATATATCTTAAAAATAATTTGGGGCTGGGTTGAACTAGGGACTCCTTCACCTTAACAAAATCAATGGATGTGGCTAATTCAATGTCCCAGAACTGCTCTCAACAGTGAAGAAACTCCCTAAAATGTGTGTGACAATAGGCTGGTTATATCTAAAACACATAACATCTCTGTCCTACTTAAAATACTCTATTACAATGGTGAATATTTGTTTTAGTGAAATATGCACATTTAATAGCTAAGCTTGATTCAGCTCTGACTTCTGTGGCTTTCTCTTTCTCTCATATCTTAGACTCTCTGATGGCAAAAGAGTATTTGTTATCTTTCACATTTGCTACATGCAAACAGAGAAAACACTACTATGGAATATGCATATAGTTTGAGGATTTGTCAAAATGTCATCTACTTGGATAACATTGATCCCTAAGACTTGCTACAGAGGTAGAAATTCCATTTTTTTTTTTTTTAGAGTTGAAATTTTTTTATTTTTTTATTTTTTTTAAGTCTATTAATTTATTTTTTTGTTACAGATGTTTCTCCTTTTTTCCCTTTGGCAATTTTTTAAAACTCATAGTACAAAAGCCACATTATATTTGTTGGGACTTTAACTGTTTATAAAGCACTTCTGGAGATCATATGCCCTATAATTTCTACCAGAATTCTGTAAAGTAGAAAGAACAGAGTAAATGGTTTTGCACAAGATCTGTGAAGTGGATAATGGGAGCCAAAAATAGAATTCAGAGCACTTGTAATACATGAAAACTCACAGTATTCTCTACTTCCATTCTATGTACAATCTGCCCACAACTAAATTCTGTTTCTACTTATTTAAAAATGTTTAGTCATTTTTTTCTCTTCATTTATATTTCCAGTCCTCCCTCTATTTGATATAATTGACTCATCATTAGAGTAGTGTACAGTGATAACCAGCTAGCTGTTTTCTCCTTTCCTCCCCCAATACCAGTTCCAACTGCATCCCATGGCCAAATTAAATCTGCCTGTAACATCATGATAATCATATGACTTCCTTATTGAAATACTTCAGTGGTTCATTATTACCTAAAGGACAAATTCCAGACATCTTAGCCTGCCTTCAAACATCGTCTTAGAATTCTTCTTCTTTTTTTTTTTCAATTAAAACTGGCATTTTAATAACACTAATCACTTCACCCTGGAAGTCAGGGATGTGTCATGTAAAAGACTGTCAACTTCCAAATCAGAGCAACCTAAGTAAAATCCTCCTTCTGCCTCTTCCACTTATTAGACACTAGCATATTTGTACCCTCAGTTAACTCAACTACAAAATGAGGACAATTGTACTTAAGCCATGGTATTGTTTTAAACATTTGAGGTAAGCTACAGAAATATGCTACATATAATAAATACCTGGTTTTAATTATTATTTATCATCAAAGATTATTTTCTAATATTCCTTGACAACCAATTGTTTCATCATTTTTTTAAATCCTCACCTGAGGATATTTTTCCATTTATCTTCAGATAGAGTGGGAGGGAGAGAGAAAGAGTGAGAGAGAGAGAGAGAAAGAAACATCAATGTGAGAGAAACACATCAATTGGTTGCCTCCCACATGACCTTGACCAGAGCCAGGGAACGAACCGCAACTGAAGCAGATGCCCTTGACCAGAATTGAACCTGCAACTCTTCAGTCCACTGGCCGATGCTCTAACCACTGACCCAAACAGGCCAGGGCCAAATTGTTTCATCTTAACATAATTTAAGAATCACATGGAAATATGTTTTCTTGCCATGACACCAACCTACTTGCCTACTTGCATTATGCTATTCCAAATCAAAATCTCAGGACAGGTGGAAGCAAAGAAAAATATAAAATTAAAAAATAAAAATCTCAGGTAAAATAGCTTTGAGAATTCTAATTTAGCATTTTTGTCATAACAATAAACAAAATTAATTTAAAAATCAAAAGCATCTTTTTATATATTTAAGGCACATTAACAGCAAAGGTAAACATGCAGATTCTCTGTTTTGGATGGAGGTTATTCATAGTAATGCCAACTAATATGCTCAAATGATTGCATTAAATGACAGAAAGAGTAAATGAAGAAAAAACTAGCTCTTGATATAGTCAAGTGTGGTGAGTTTTGGTTATAAAATCAACCAACCAGGAAAGATATTAATCTTCACTATAATAAATTTAAATGTTACAGTGAATAACAAGATGATTTTCAGTATATTCAAATATTAGTTTGCTACATCAATCTGCTTACCACTTCCTTTTAGTTCCTTAGAATAGTAATGGTATATATCTTCTAGCCTCCATTAAATTTTTATAAGCTCAATGATCCCAGATAATGTACATCTTCGTTGGTTTACCAATTGCTTATTTTATATTCTATCAGTAAGCATATTTTGCATTTACTAGCAATAACTCTAAATATTTCAGTAGCTCACAGTCCATTACATACAATTAGCATAAAATGTCTACAAATGACAAAATGAGAAATTAAGTTATTATCAAATCAATCAAAGAATATTACAAGGGTAGCAGAATTGGGTAATAATAGTTCCATGGTGGAGTAGCATGTAAAAGCAAGTATGTTTGATTGTTTTAGCAGCAGAAGATGGGGAACCCTAGAACAAAGAACAGGTCTGCTCTTTGATGATGACTCACATGCTAGGTAGCATTTTACTTTCCTAACAAGGAGAAAAAAGGTGCATTATGTTAGAAAATGGTTATATAAGATAATGTAGTGAACATGACTCTCTTAATTACATTAAGTTCAATATTGGGCTAAAAGAGTAGCAATTTTGCCAATATCCTTGTAAAGTTGGAACACAGTTAGAGAATTCTAATTTTATTTTCTGTGAGATGGAAACACTAACATTTTACAGGATCAACCTGAGTAATATATAAAATAATCTATGTAAAATAGTCAACCAGTTCAATATGAAACCACTCATTTGGTCCACGCCTGCCGCATTCACTACCTTCTATATTTCAGTAATAACAACTTTATCCTCTCAGTTGTTCAGGCCAAAAAATGGGCTCATCCTTGATTCTTCTCTTTCCTTCACAAACCTACCTCCAGTCCATTAGGAAATTCCCTTAGCTCCACCTTCAAAACACATCGAGTCTTTCAAGTTCTCACCATTGTCCCTGAAACGACCATGGCCTCTGCCGCATCCATCCTCTGGTTCATTGCAATAGCCTCCATGGACCTGTATGCATCCACATTTGCTTTCTTCCTGCCATTCTCAACACATCATCCAGAATAATGTGCTAAAAATACGTCACATCATGTTACTTATCTGCAAGAAACCCTATAATAGAGAGCCATTCCAATTAGAATAAATAAAAAATCTTTACAGTGACCTCTGATCACTATTTTACCACCCCGGCCTTGCTCACTCTTATCCCAGGCACACTGGCTTCCATCCAGTGCCTAGGACAGAACAGCATGCTGTCCGCACAGTAGGGTCTTTGCTCGAGCAGTGTTCTCAACCAGCTATTCTCTATACCCAGATATCTATGTGATGAATTCCCTCATGTCCTTTAGTCTTCGCTCAAATCTCCACTTTTAACACTATTACTGTTCCCTTGTACTCCCAACTCTCCACTTCCTTCCAGTCCCTGCGCTCTCTACTCTCCAACACTGCTTTAATGTTTTTTCCCCCGAAGAACTTACTTTACTGTCTCCCCTGCTAGAGTAAGCTCCACAGCACAGGTGTCTTCTTTATTTTGTTCACTGGTATACCAGAAGCCCCTAAAGCAGTGCCTGGAATCTGATAAGCCCTCAACATATATTTGTTGAATATAATATGAAGGAATGCTCTGTAAACTTAATAATTTGATGTTAATAAGGGATGTGAATGCTATTTGTGCAAGCACATCTGCTTAGACAACATTTCGTAATTCTCCCTTCTCTTCTCAGTAATTGAATGTTTTATCAGTTTGCCAAAAAAAAAAAAAAAAAAAAAAGATGGGGGTGGGTTTTATTTATTCACAGGAAATATATAAAGAATTAGAGATCTTACTTTTTAAAAAGTACTTTTTTTCTTTATTGATTTTTTTAGAGAGAAAGGAAGGGAGATGGGGAGAGAGAAACAATGATGACAGAGAACATCGATTGGCCACCTCCTGCATGCCCTCCACTGGGCATTGGGCCCACAACCTGGCCATGTGCCCTGACCGGGAATTGAACCAGTGACCTCTTGGTGCATGGGTCGACTCTCAACCACTGAACCACACTGGCTAGTCAAGATCTTTCTTTTTTAAAAAAGGCCTACTAATGCCCTGGCTGTTTTGCTCAGCCGTTAGAGCGTCAACCCGCGGACCAAAGAGTTGCGGGTGCGATTCCAGTCAAGGGTATGTCTCTCGGTTGCAGTTAGATCCCTGGTGCTGGTCGGGGTCTTGCGGGAGGCAGCCAGTCCATGTATCCCTCTCTTGTCAATGTTTCTCTCTCTCTCTCTCCCTCTCTATCTGAAGATAAAGGAAAAATATCCTCGGGTGAGGATTTAAAAAAAATAAAAATAAAAAGGCCTACTAGGCACTGTTGTACAAAGTTTTAAATGATATTAACTAAACAAAATAAAAATATATAAAATGAAACATATTATACTATGTTCTACACTATATACTTTTAAGTGATTTTTTACCCATGAGTTTCCTCTTACGAGAGTTGATAATAGTTCAATGAGATGATGTCTTAGTGCCTTTTCCAATTTAAATCAGATCTTATGATATTTATACTATGAATCCAGAAACTGTATAATTTTTGTGTTTATAGAATCTTTCTCTAATAATATTGATGTTAATACTAGGATTTATTGTTGTTCCTGCACATATTTTATAGTGCTGTGTTTCCCCCCCTTTCTTTTTCTTCCATCCTAGGTTTATGGTTCTACACTCTGCATTTGCAATGCAATTCTCTCTTCTACACAGGTATTCTTTCTCTTCCTCTACGCCAGTGGTTCTCAACCTGTGGGTCGTGACCCCTTTGGGGGTCGAACAACCCTTTCACAGGGGTCGCCTAAGACCATTGGAAAACACATATTTCTGATGGTCTTAGGATCCGAGACACCGCTCTCTATCCCTCTCCAGGCGGGTCCGCCCACATGCAGATACACCCACATACAACATGAGGAACTGTATTAAAGTGTCACAGCATTAGGAAGGTTGAGAACCACTGCTTCTACACTCTGTAGCCCAGATGCAAGCTATAGTGTGTGCTGTTCTCAGGGTTCATCTGTCTGCAGTTCTAGGATTAAACAATCTCTCTGTGGAAGGCATACTTATTTCTATTAGGATAATGTCTTTGGGGCAATAAAAGGGCTGCTTTCTGGAAACTGAAATGCCTTCTTCAATGGCTTTAAAGCATTCCCAGAACAATATTTGTAACATCTCATTGCTTATAATACTTTCAAGCACACTGCATATATAATATATGTTATTTAAAATACAGTGTATTTAATGCATTTCATTATTACCAGTTTTCTATTATACCAATTAAGTTTGGCATTGCAACCTCAGTCTTTGCCCTCCTTTTATATTCTTTAATAATCAAAGAGTTTATTTAAAATCCCACTGGTCTTGTATGAATTCTGTAAAGTTATTAACTCTATGTATTAACAAGGGTTGTCAATATTTGTATGAACATTCTTGCAGGGTTGAATTAATTGGTAAATGCTTTCTCTTTGAATGACTAATTTATAGCCATAGATATATACGTATGTATCTATACATGTTACAAAGGGACACACTCTATTATTTATTTGTATCTTTTTATGTGGCCAAATGATCAGACACATTTTGTTTGACCAACTCTATCTCCTCTAGATCATATAAAATTGTTCATCATTTATGGGCTGATTGGAAACAATGATAGTGATTCCAACTTTCTTTCACTTCATCAAGAGATTTACCAATATTATATGAAATGATACAGATTACGAAAGAATGGTACATGTGACCTTTTGGAAGCCTTGTCAAACTTTGGGGTCTGGCTGGTATTTTCCTTTTCCTGGCATCTACATTGTCACCTAAATCTAGACCTCTCAACTCTTGGATAATGCCCAAAACAAACAAACAGACAAACAAACAAAGCCTCCATTATGAAGAGAGGTTTGCACAAGAGTTGCCCATGGCACCTGATTGACTTTATAAGCAATGATCAAAGTATTATCCAAATATCTCAGTGAATAATATATCCTTGTATTTTTTCTTTTTGCCAAAAAAATTCTCCAATATCTCTTCATATCAAGAGCTTTGCTCTTTATCCAATTAGCCCAAGTTAAGACTGTAACAAACAACAAATACATTTGTTAGCAATAGAAAGGACTGCTCTAGGTTTCGAATGTACACACATTAATAACTATCACTACATATCTTATCACAATTAAGACAATTATCAATGTAAGGGGCACTGGTATTATACATCTACTAGGAGAAAAAATGTTGTCAGTCATTAATGGCAAATGCTACTGATTGTGAGATGCAAACGGCTTTCAGAAATGTTAAAATATAAATAGGAAAGTAACCTTAGATTGAATAATTCAAAGGAAGGAAAGTTACTTCTTTCTCTTATGAATAGAAAACATACATTTAGGTAAGACACAGATATGATTCACCTGAATGATGCTCAGATTGCAATTGGATATCACATAATGTATGAGATACTGGAAATTTCTTGATTATTATTTGACCAAGTTTAAGTTCAGCAGACTCCTTTATGGCACAACATTTTATATTTAAAAATATATCTTAAGGCAATATCCTATTTCATCCTGCTTGGTTCAGGACTTTCCCAGTTTTAGCACTGAGAGTCCTTCACCCTAGGTCTACCGATCTGCTAGGGCTGCCATAACAAAATAACAGAATGCACGGCTTAAAGAAGAAAAATTAATTTTTTCACAGTTCTGGAGGCTGGAAAGTTTAAGATCAAGGTTATGGTAGGGTTCAGTTCTGATGGGAGCTCTCTTCCTGTCAGGCATATGGCCTCCTTTTCACTGCATCTTCACGTTACCTTTCCTCTGAGTGAAAGCAGAGAGTAATCACTGTCTCTACCTCTTCTTATAAGGACACCAATCCTATTAGATTAGGGTCCCACCCATATGACCTTACTTAACTTTAATTACCTCCTAAGGCCTTATCTCCAAATCCTGTAACATCAGAGGTTAGGGCTTCAATTTATGAATTTGCAGGGGACACAATTCACTCCACAGCACAGGGAAACGCCTCAGGCCTGGGAACTGAATGGTCAATAACTAACTTATACTTTATTAAACAAAAGCTTAAACAGAAAATCCATTTATTTTAACCTTTGCACGAAACAATTTAAAAATTAATCTTAACCATAGACAAAATAGTTTTGCACAACTTATTTTCTTTGATGAAATGATGTATAAATAATTTAAATACACAAAGGATACTCTATGTGTATGTTGAAGATATAGGACATCAGATTAAATGATCACTGAGAGATTATTGTGCCACAATGTCTGAACCATTTTTTTCTCTCTTCAACAGTCTTCTTGTTCTGCCTGGGGAGATGCGTGGAATGTATATTTTATAGACTCTGTTGCCAGCAAGTTTTCAGTTTAGGTTTCCTTCATAACAAAAAGACTTTACAGCCCAGCTGGTGTGGCTCGTAGTTGAGCATTCACCCATGGACTAAGAGGTCGCTGGTTCAATTCCCAGTCAGGACACATGCCCTGGTTGCAGGCCCGATCCCCAGTGGGGGTGTGCAGGAGGCAGCCAATCGATATCTCATCGATGTTTCTATTTCTCTCTCCCTCTCCCTTCCTCTCTCTCTAAAAAATCAATAAAACATATTTTTTTAAAAAGATTTTTCACAAATTTTACAAGACAGAAGAAAATAAAATGTCATTATTACCCCAGAAGTTTTTTTTTTTATTAATTTATTTTTGTTACAGATGTTTCTCCTTTTTTCCCCATTGACACCCTCCTCCCCATCCCCCCACCCCGTCCCCAGCCCTGTTGTCCATGTCCATCAGCTATGCATACATGCGCATAAGTTCTGTGGTTTATCTCCTCCCTCCCCCTCCACCCCCTCCTCTGAGGGGTGTCAGTCTGTACCCTACTTCCACATCTCTGGGTCTACCCTGCTCCTCAGACTGTTATGTTCATTATATTCCACAAATAAGTGAGATCATGTGATATTTGCCTTTCTCTGCTTGGCTTGTTTCGCTTAGGATAATACTCTCGAGGTCCCTCCATGTCGTCTCAAAGGATAAGAGATCTTTCTTTCTTACAGCTGCGTAGTATTCCATTGTGTACATGTACCACAGCTTTTTTATCCATTCATCCACTGATGGACACTTGGGCTGTTTCCAGATCTTAGCTATTGTAAATAGTGCTGCTATGAACATGGGGGTACATGTATTCTTTCTGGTTGGTGTTTCAGGCTTCTTAGGGTATATTCCTAGAAGTGGGATCACTGGGTCAAATGGCAACAAGAACAGGCATATAGACCAGTGGAACAGAACAGAGAATCCAGAAATTGACCCAAGACATTATGCTCAATTAGTATTTGACAAAGGCGGCAAGAGCATACAATGGAGTAAAGACAGCCTCTTTAATAAATGGTATTGGGAAAATTGGACAGCTACATGCAAAAAAATGAAACTAGACCATCAACTTACACCATACACAAGAATAAACTCAAAATGGATAAAAGACTTAAATGTGACTCGTGAATCCATAAAAATCCTAGAAGAAAATGTAAGCAACATAATTTCGGACATCATACGCAGCAGAATCTTCACTGATACATCACCTAAGGCAACAGAAACAAAGGGAAAAATGAACACATGGGACTACATCAAACTCAAAAGCTTCTGCACAGCAAAAGAAACAACCATCAAAACAGATAGGGAACCCACTCTATGGGAGAGCATAATTGCCAATGATACATCAGATAAGGGGTTAATCTCCAAAATATATAGAGTGCTCATACAACTCAACAAAAGGAAGACAAAGAACCCAATTAAAAAATGGGCAGAGGAACTAAATAGACACCTCTCCAAAAAGGACATACAAATGGCTAAGAGACATATGAAGAAATGCTCAACATCACTAATCATCAGAGAGATGCAAATTAAAACAACTATGAGGTATCACCTCACACCTGTCAGAATGGCCGCCATCAACAAATCAGCAAACAGCAAGTGTTGGCGAGGGTGTGGAGAAAAGGGGACCCTAGTACACTGCTGGTGGGAATGCAGACTGGTGCAGCCACTGTGGAAAACACTATGGTGTTACCTCAAAAAATTAAAAATTGAATTACCCCAGAAGTTTATACCAATAACTTTCAGCCATCTTCTGGAGAGCACCCATTTCTTTGTTGCAGAAAGCTGAAATCATCTCAAGTTTCTTGGGCTTCCTGCTTTCTGATTTCCTGAATACTAACAGCAACTTCTCTGACTCCACTCCTACACCTTTTGATTCTCTCTATTAAATATCCTTCTTCTTGAAATATATAGTTATTTCTACTATGCTAATGGAAGTATAATGAATAAAATTTTTAAACTGTTTTCTACAAAAAAATTCTAAAACAATTTTGTTTACTTTATTTTTTCTAATAAAAATTATTTTTAAAATATTTAATTAATTCAGTGAGGTTGGTTTATGATACCAGAAAATTAATGGGTTTTCAAATACTACCTTCCATACTTCCTAAAAATAAGAAAAATGTAAAGTTATTTTTAATGGATTTTACAATTATTTATCTCATTGTATTGACTATAACAATATATCTTATACTTTCTTCCTTTTTTTTTTTAATCCTTACCAGAGGATATTTTTTCCTTTTTTTTTTTTTTTTTTTTTTTTTTTTTTTTGAGATGGAGAGAGAAACATCAATGTGGGAGAGATACATCAGTTGGTTGCCTCCCACATTAATGATCCTCGACAAAGCAGGGCTGGAACCTACAACCCAGTATGTGCCCTTGACTGGGAGTTGAACCCTCGACCCTTTGGTGTGCAGGAATCATATTGAATCTGTAGATTGCTTTGGGTAGTATGAACATTTTAATGTTAATTCTTTTTATCCATGAACACAGTATATGCTACCACATATTTGTATCTTCAGTGTCTTATAATTTTCTGAGTGCAGGTTCTTTACAACCTTGGTTCAATTTATTTCTAGATTTTTTATTTTTTGATGCAGTTGTAATTGGGATTGTTTTCTTAGTTTCCCCTGATAGTTCATTACTGATGGATAAAAAATGCAACTGATTTCTGGATATTTATTTTGTATCCTGCTACTTTACTGAATTCATTTATTAGTTTTAGTAGTTTTTGCTGGAATCTTGAGGGTTCTCTATATACAGTATCACATCATCTGCAAATGATAACACTTCTCATTTATTTCCAATTTGGATGCCTTTTCTTTCTTTTTCTTGTCTGTTTGCTATGTCTAGGATTTCTGATACTATGTTGAATAAGAATAGTGAAAGTGACCCTGGCTGGTTTGGCTCAGAGGTTAGAGCATCTGCCTGTGGACCAATGAATTGTGAGTTCAATTTCGAAGGTCAAGGGCATGTACCTCGGTTGTGGTTTGTCCCAGGCCCTGGTTAGGTCATGCGGGAGGCAACCAGTTGATGTGGCTCTATCACATCAATGTTTCTCTCTGTCTCTCTCTCTCCCTCCCTCCCACATGACCCACTCTATCTGATGATAAATAGAAAAATATCCTTGGGTGAGGAATTTAAAAAAAAAGAATGGTGAAAGTGGACATCCCTGTTTTTTGCACATGAAACATTTGCTAGGATAGACTACATGTTAGGATAAGAACAAATCACAACAAAATTAAGAAACTGACATAATATCAAGCATCTTTTCTGACCAGAATGGTATGAAACCAGTAATCACTACAAGAAAAAAAACTGAAAAACATACAAAGACCCAGGTTAATTAACATGTTACTAATAAATGAATGGATTAACAATGAGATCAAGGAAGAAATCAAAAGATACTTTGAAACAATGAAAATGAGAACACAACAACCCAAAATCTATGGGACACCCATTTACAATAAAAATTCTCAGCAAAGTGGGAATAGAGGGAATATACTTCAACATAATAAAGGCCGTATATGACAAACCCACAACCAATATCATACTCAAGGGACAAAAACTAAAAGTGTTTCCCTTAAGATCGGAAACTAATTAAAAGTCTTGACAAAAATCACACAAAATAAAAACACTGGATTTTCTCATTTTTTCCACTCCATCATCTTTTTATCTGAAAAATGAGATCTCTATCTAAATATCTTAGAAAATCAGGCACTAGCTTATAAAATGATAATGAATCATATTACTAGAACTACTTATATATGTGATTTGCATTTTAAATCTCTTTCAAATCAATTCATTCCCATATGAAAGAATTAAGTCAAAGGATCTCTCACTTAAGTTAGGAAGATCAGTCCACTGCAGTAGGTAGGTAGCCTTCCACAGTATCTTCTGTTTGTTTATATCTAAGAAATGATACCTTCATTTCAAAAAATATCAAAATATTTCAGTTGTTACCTCATTTTCTCCTTATGCCCATTGCTGAAAGAAGGACTTTCTGCCCCAGAAATGAAGACTTTTAAACATTAGTCAAGATAAACTGCTTTAAGAGAAAGCTCTTTTCTGGATTTTGTCTTGTCAGCAACAAATGAACACAACAGGAACACTATTTAGTGTTGAATCATTTTATTTACTTATCATTAGTCATTTTGGCATTGTGTAGACATGTTTGCATACTAACATGCTTAATCTGATTCAAATAATTTTCTAGATTCCATAGCTCATAATCTTATTGAAAGACTCTTTCCTCTGGTTATCAGTATAGATTGTCATTAGCCGTGTAACACAATATACATCTCAATTTACTTGTGATATTTTCAAATGTTACACCAAAGGTAAGATTAATATTCAAGATATAATTATGATTTACTCTCACACGTATGTCTGTCTGGTAGTTCTCTGTAAGTTATTGGTTTGTTTTGTAAATTACAAGTCAGAAATAACTATCAGAAAAACTAATTATGCTTCTGAAATGGAGCCAAAGAGAAACTGGGTAATTTTATGGTACATCATTGGCTATTCTGGCAAGGATTTCAAAATTTATTTCTCTGTACAATTACAGTTTATTTTTATATTGTAGGCTCTTAGTTACTGTTGCTAAATATGGGAATCAAAGAGATAAATAGGCCAAGAAAGTTTATTCTCTAAATGTCATTTATGTTTTACTATGAAATTTACAATGTGACATTTTAATGTATCACCTTCCTAATCTCATTTGTATATAATAATATAATCAGATTATTTGAAGCAGCTAGAATATTAATTGAATGTCAAACCTAAGGCAAGACATATTTTGGGTTATACTTGTATGAAATCATATATTCCCAGATATGCTATCCCATCCAATTTTAAGCATGTTATTTTGCTGCTTTGCTGAGAAAAATGTACATATTTCAGGGATTAACACAACATCAGAGGATAACGGCATAGTCAGGTAAATAGGAAAACAGTCTTCTCCCTTTATATAATTTTTTTATATATGTAATGGAATTATAAATGTCTTTGTTGTGTATAATTGTAGAGAACTGGATTGATGTATGAATTAGACTGCAAATACAGGAAAATACAAAAGTGTTTTATATGGTTATTAAATTTACTTCCTATTAACATCAACTCTCTGAGAAAGACTGTTGTTATTGTTTAAAAGACAAGAGACCAGTTGACTACAATGAAATGGAAACACTTTGTTATACAATTAAAACTAAACAATAACTGATTGATATGCCCTTGTCAAAAGGTTACACATGCACCTTATCCAGACACCAAAGCAAATAAGCAAATTAGTTAGAGTAGTCAATTTTCCCATGGAAACTATAGAATTCTAGGAGGTTCTTTTTCTTTCTCTTTCTCTCTTTCTCTCTTTCTCCTTTCCTTCTTTCCTTCCTTCCTTCCTTCCTTCCTTCCTTCCTTCCTTCCTTCCTTCCTTCTTTCCTTCCTTCCTTCCTTCCTTTTACTTTTTTTAATTTTTGAGGGAAGGACGTGGAAGATATAGGAAGAAAAAATATGAAATCTCTTACTATGTTTTCCAACAATTTTCCTCATTCATTCTTCAGGTCAGATTACTAGGAGAATATCACTTAACTCTTACTTAGTTGAAATGTTAGAGGAGCCAACACCAGCAGTCCATTTCTAGAAGCAAAATTCATGCACCAATATTAACAGTAACAACAATTACTAGTATGTATTCAGTATCTGCTGAAAGCCAACCTTATTAAAGCTTTTAGATGCAATATCTCTTTTCACTGTCTCAGAAATTCTGCTACCTAAGTGCTACTATTATTTCTATTTTACAGACAAAGACACTAAGTAATAGAAAGATTACGGAAAGAAAGCAGAAGTGATATTCATACAACATTCAAATTCAGAAGCTGCGTTCTAAACCTCTTTAATAAGCAATGTCTTGAGAATTTATTCATCGTGGCAGCAATATATCTTCCTTAAATCATAGTGCCTTTTCTTGTTATCCCTGAGAAAGAAGTCAGGTACCATCAATAAAATTGCTATCTTTGATTAGCTTTAAGACCCTAGCAAGACCATAGTAAGAAAAAAATGTTAAAAGTTAGGCTTTGTGGAGAGACGAATTTCCACATTCCAAATCCCATGCTTTACCAATATATGTTTGATTGAACTTTAGACAGGCTTCTTCTAACTACAGGCCACACCAATGTCTCTTTTTATAGTGTTTAGTTTAGAAAACTTCAAATGTAAATAATTTCTCTGTTCCTTATGTAAGTCTTCTACAACCCAGAAATGTCTTCCCAAATGGCCTGGATGCCATTATTTTGAAATATAGTCATCAAGAAAGTTAGGGGCCTTATCTCCTAGTCTCAGTGAAAGGGTAGAAGTACAAATAATAGAAACACAGATGGACTAATCACATTGATCTCCCCCCTTCATCCTTCAGCTTCTTCCCATTAGCTTACCCCAGGGTTTCAAAATCCCCCATCTTTTGCTTCATACAAGTTGAGTTCAATCTCCTTGCCCTATTGCAACAGTCTTGAAAAAAGCCTACCTTGTTGTTTATAACCAGTGTGCAGTACATTTATTTTTCTTTTGCATGTTTTACATACCAAGGGCCAGGACATGACGGCTGTAACTTGGTTATTACATTAGGTATGAGAAACAGTGTAAAACATTAGGATGAGGCTGGTGAGGTAAGAATCAAATCACATAGAGCTTTGCCAACTCCATGTTAAGAGTGTTGGCTTTTATTCCAACAGTAATAGGCACCTGCTGAAGGTTTTTATGTTTTGGGTGCAGGGTGAATGGGAAAAGTTGTTGAATATCACATAATATGATTTGAATGTTGAAACAAAAATAACAGATGGTATAAGAGGAAGAGGTCCAAAGTGGTATAAGGGAATTAGTAGGCTGTTCGATAAACCAAATGAGAGAAGATGGTAGATCAAAATAGGTAAGAATTGTAAGTATATAGTTAATGTTTAAGGGTAACACTCGGGAGTTGATAATGAAACTGAAAAAAAGTATGAGGAAAAATTAGGTGAAGAATTATTTTGAAATATAGTCTCCGTGCCTGGAACACATTCATTTGGTGTCTCCAACCCTGCATGTTTTATGTTTTATATAAATGTAGAAGACTGATAAGTGTTAGTCGTAGTCTCAAACATGACATATGAATACATTTTTTTAAATTAATTTCTAAAGCAAGTAGCCAGCTAGCTAACATTTAATCAAATCCATGTCAAAATTTTATTTTATAATTCCTAATAGGTATAAATATAATTTAATCAAATAGAATTATGATTCCAATTTATCCTTTGAACAATTTTTGTAAGTTTCTGAAATAAATCTAAAAGTTGCTTTTAGTATCACTGAAACCCTTACAAATTCTGACTCAACCGCCATCATAACAATTGTCCCTTTTTAGCCCCCAGATATGTATATTGATTACTCTAATATTCAGAGACATGGGTTACTACAAATAACAAAGTAAAATTTATTATGAGAGTATTTATTTTTTGATGAATGGAGTATGTGATCATCTGAATAAGAGGAAAAGCACTAAGAACAAAACATATCAATGCACATTATTGTTCATACTATAAAAGAATGAAAATTTGAATTTGATTTGTATACTTTAAATATGAAGGTTGTGACTTCCCTATGCTTTCCTTCGTCATGGAATTTTATCATAATCAACGGTACCTCAGTTGCAGTTTGTCCATGGCCCTGGTTGGGTCGTGCGGGAGGCAGCCACTCGATGTGCCCCTTTCACGTCGATGTTTCTCTCTCTCCCTCCCACTCTATCTGAACAAATAATGGAAAAACGTCTTCTGGTGAGGGAAAAAAAAAAAAGTCATTTAGAGGTCCTTTTGATTTGAAATAGCATGACTGTTGTTTCACAAATGGCCCATGCATACAAATCAATAAAGAGGCCTATCTTTCCTAGAGTTCTATGAGGAAACTGCATTTATAACTCTATGTAATACAGAAAATTTTAAAAATGAATAAAATCAGTATTAAAAACATTGATGCAATGTGGTTTCACTCACACCCACCCCTAGTTTTTAATCTCTGAACACCAGGTTTCATCTAGCAAAATTCTTCCAGACGTTTCACATGTAAACTGAGTTCCAATAATTCTAAAATGTACTCATAATCCTTCCTTCCTGCATACTTTATCCTTGTTCATGAAACCATCTTGCTTCTAGTAATTAGGCCTTAGAATCATTAATTCTCTTAGAAGTTTCTCCACTTTTTAATATTTAATCAATCTCCAGATTCTGTTAATTTTTCTTTTTCACATTATAGTTCACTTTCTTTTCTTTTTTTTTCCCCTAAAGAGAGCATATTGAATGAAACAGGTCCAGGTCCAAATTACTGAGTGAACATCTATTATATATTTAAGTCAAAAGTAAAAGATTAAGACCTAGATGTTATTTCACAAAAGTCATGTTTTAGATTTAAATATGTAGGGTTTTTAATCTGGGAGGTTGTTACACTGGTTCATTTGCTACTTCTTAGGTTTTTCATTTCAAAATCATTGGGTTTCAGAAAGTAATCCAAAAATTTATATAAAAACCACAAAAGTCCCCAAATAGTCAGAGCAATCTTGAAAAATATTAACAACATTGGAGGTATCACACTCCCTAAAATCAAACTGTACTAAAATGACCACATTTTTACACCATATACAAGAATAAACTTAAAATAGATTAAAGAATTAAAGATTAAAGACTCAAAATCATAAAAATCCTATAAGAAAACATAGGCAGTAAAATCTCAGACATTTCTTCTAGTAATGTTTTTTTCTGATGTATCTCCTTGAATAAGAGAAACAAAAATAAAATAAAATAATATAAACAAATGGAACTATATCAAACTAAAGAGTTTTTGCACAGCAAAGGAAACCAACAAAATATAAAGACAACCCACTGAATAAAAGAAAATATGTGCCAAAGATATACATGATAAGAGGTTACTATTCAAAATTTATAAAGAACTCAACACTAAAAAACAAAAAATCAAATTTTTAAAAATGGGCAAAGAATTTGAATAGACACTTCTCTAAAGAGGACATACAGATGTCCAATAGACATATGAAAAGATGCTCAATGTCACTAATCATCAGACAAATGTAAACTGCAACCACAATGTGATATCACTTCACACCTGTCAGAATGGCTATCATCAATAAATCAACAAACAAATGCTGGCGAGGATGTGGAGAAAAGGGAACCCTCCTCTACTGTTGGTGGGAATACGGATTGGTGCAGCCACCATGGAAAACAATATGGAGGATCCTCAAAATTTTAAAAATAAAACTGCCTTATGACCCAGCAATTCTACTTCTGGGTATATATCTGAAAAAACCCAAGACACTAATTTGAAAGAATATATGTACTCCTATGTTCACTGCAGAGTTATTTACAGTACCCAAGATATGGAAGAAACCATCAATAAACGAGTGGATAAAGAAAAACAATGGAATGTTAGCCTAAAAAAGAATGAAATCTTACCTTTGCAATAGCATGAATGGACCTAGAGGGTATTATGCTCAGTGAAATAAGTCAGCCAGGAAAAGACAAATACCATATGATTTCACTTATACGTGGACTCTAAAGACCAATATAAACAAACAAACAAGACAGAAACAGATTCACAGATAGAGATCAGAGGGAAGGGAGGTGAAGAGATTGAGAAGTACAGATTGGCAGTTACAAAATAGTCATGGGAATGTAAAGTACAGCACAGGACATAGAGTAAAAAATATTGTAATAATATGTATGGTGTCAGGTGGGTACTGAAAATATCAGGGGGAACACTTTGTAAAGTATATGATTGTCTAACCACTCTGCTGTACACCTGAAACTAATACAAAATAATATTAAATGTAATTTAAAATATTTTAAATTAAAAATAAAGATTGAGTTTCTTGTTAAAAATGCATAATCATTGCTGCTTGAAAGATTTTTATTTTGAAAGAAGGAGAGGAAGAAAGAAAAATAGAATATGTGTTTGTAATGCTTAGGAGCACATGAAACAATAGACAACAGGAGGAAACAGACAATGAGAGAGGGAAAACACAACATGAAAAAGAAAAATGAAGAGTCGGAGTTGCCCATTGTAGTCTCTGAAAGCTGCCAGAAGTACACAAAACAGAAAAATAAAACTATTTTTTATTTTTATTTAAATGCAATTATTTCTGAAAGAAAGTTAACTAGACCATTATAGGAATTTTCAATAAAAATAACAAAAGACAAGAGTACTAGACAGCTAGACACCTGGTCACATCTTTCTAATAAATTCTTGTCAGTTTTCTCTTTTAAGAGGAAATATAGGTTTAATGAAAACTACAAAGGCTAAGACACTGAAATTTCAGAGGTGTAGTAATTTGTGAGATACAAATAATATGAATATTTAATTCAAAGATTAATCAATGTTTTATTTAATCTTAACCAGATATGCATTAAGTTATGTTTAAATTATTATTTTTAATTAAATCTCCATTTAATATTGATATCCAATGTTGATTTAAGTCCACTGTTACTCACTGATTGGCTAGAAGAAATGTGGATGGAAAGTCATGAGTACAGATTTTATCTCTCTGAGGATTGATAGCCCTCTAAGAAATTATAGTGTTAATAAAGTCGGAGCAAATTAATACCTGTTTCATGAACATATTTCCACATAAATTCTTTAATGTATTTATAATTCCAGCATCACTGCCCTACTTTTTACCCTGAAGATCTAACTATATTGAAATAAATCTCTTTTTTAGCCATAAGGGGGTAGAGAATTGGGTACCCAAAATATTTTAAGGCCAATGGTATTTATACAGGCTCTCCCCCCACTAAATTTTAGAGTATTTTCTTTCACAATAACTAGCATATACTCAATGTGCACTTCATGCCAGTTGCACAGAGGTAGACAGTGTAGTCTGTCTGAAGCCCCTCCCATGGATATACCAAGAGTGGATACAGGGATCTCAAGATGACAGAATCATTCTCCTGCACTATTATTTGGGATATTTTTATAACTTTTACATTTTCTTCAATCTCATGCTTTTACAAAGAGGCACTAAAGAGCTGGTGTGAACTCTAATTATTCAAAATATTACAAAATGATTTTCAAAATCCCTCAAAACATCTCCTGATAAGGATTAATTTAAATGAAAACTGAAACAAAAATGTAATAACCCCTACACAAAATATGTATTAATCATGACTTTCAGTTGTATACCTAAAATGGAGAATTTTAATATTTAAGAAAAATAGCAACAAATTTGAAAACTGTAATTTATTCAAACTCCTCAGGATCAAGTCCTTATTTAGCTAGATCTGTCTTGCATGGTATGTTCTTTGTAGCCTATAACTGTAATCAGAGAAGGCCACCTGGATCACTCAAGGTCCTTTTCATAAGCTAAAATATATTTTCCTGCATTTGGAATTTTTTTCTAGCAGGTATTCTACAATCCTAATATATATGCTTCAAACAGTAGCCACATCTGTTCCACCACAGGCGATATGGGCAAAGCTTCCACGGAATTGCCCAAACATTCAATAAAGCAGTTAGGCAGATGTCTTTGAGTTTCTTTGGTGTACAGTTTTGTTAGATTTCATGCTGATTATATGGCAGACAACTGCTAAAAGTGTGCAATGGTGAAATATTACTGGCTATATTTTGAAAAGCTGAATTTAAATTTCAAATCCTAACTGTACACCTGCTTACACAATGCACCTCGAAGAGAATAAAAGTTGAAAGACTGACTCTTTGGTAAGCTGCCTAGAAAAAAACCAGGTAATCATATAAGGCTCTTACATAGCACCTACATATTATTAAGTGTGTCAATTCCTTTAAAATGGGGCTTCACACTCAACTGATGCTATCATTAAAGAACAGTGGGATGCAATAGCTAATGTTGGTCTATTTTTACCTGCTAAGATAAGAGCAAGATAAAGAAGCTAATTAAAGTGTCTGTCTCTACTCCCCAAGCGATCCTGATAATGGTTAATGGAACCTGTGGTTCCCCTTAAGACTGCCAAAGCTCGAGAGTAATAGCTTGGAATTAGGTGAGCTGTGTTATATTCTCTTACCCTGAGTTATTCCATATATAACTAAGTAGATAAATGGCTTGGCATTAAAGCCAAGATGTTTTTAGTAATATCAGAAATATTAATATGTCCTTATTTTGATGGTTCTTAAATTGTTAGCATAGTATTTTTAAAGGCAAGACAAAATGGTCTTAAGAATTTAGATTTTTAACATTATTGTCTTTACACTTATCATCTAAGGTGTGGTGCTCTAACTACAGAGGAATGAGAGAAAATTCTTCCCTCCTGCTTTTTATCTTGTATGCAGATATTGTGGATTGAAAATACTCTTTCATAAAATTACAAAGCTGTACTATTGTCTCTCTCCTTGTGATTTGGTGGTGCTAGGATATGCAAGCCAAGGGCTCTATGTTTTCATTCATTCAAAACTCAATAGTTATTTTCTCTTGGAACATTTATACTAAAAAATAAAATAAAATCTTCACAGAAAAACAAGTAACTATGAAGTAATAAGTTCAGTAATTCATTTAACAAATATGTATTAAGTACCTATGCTTTCCTAGTTACTACTCTAGGAGCTAAGAATATAATTGGGAAAAAATTCCTTTTTCCATGAAACTTACATGTAAGTGGAAGATGACAGATAATAACTATATATAGAAATATGAAAATTATATCTCTATATATTTTACTTATATATTATATTTAAATAAATATATTTATAAATTAAATTTATATATTTTACATATATAAAAAGCAATGAGTGCAATGTAGAAAAATATAAAAGGGAACAGAAGGCATGTCAGAGATAGAAAGCTTCACAAAAACAATTTTATTCTGGAGTCAGACACTTTTGTAAAAACCATTCAGAAAAAGAGACTAATACCTCTAATTAATCACTTTTGTTGCATATATATATATATATATATATATATATATATAATTTCCTCCATGCTTTACTTATTACAAATATGTCAAAAACATTACTCTTCTATTTTTAAGGAAAATGTTTCAAGGCATTACTTTAAAAGAAAATTGAAGTACAAATAGGAACTAGGAGGTTAGAATTAGCCGTTCCCTAAGTAATCTGTGAATTCGGAATCTCCGACCTAGGTGAAATTAGAATCAATATGAAAACAAATGAAGAATCGAGCAAGTCTAAAGGAGCAGGCTTGTTCTATTTACAAGCACATGGAAGACAGATGAAACTGGCTAGATAGAGTCTGATCTGGAAGAACTCCAGAGTGGAGGCTTCTTTGATCGAGGTTGGGCTGCTGGCTAGTAAGGGACATTGCTGGTTGGAACATCAAATACCACGGTTTATCAGGACTTCTGCATGATAGCTCTAAAGGATTCCAAAGCAGTACCCCAGAGTCACCTTGGAACTGAGGGATAGGAAGGAATAGAAATGTTCCTTGAACTATCATCCTGGTCCAATCTGGGAAAATACCTTTGTATATTTTTAGCTCATTTATGCTATATTCTTTCGAAATGTATTTTTTAACATTATAAAGTTACACACATGAAATAAAGATGAAATAGGTCAAAAATATATAATCAATCAGGTATAATTTTTAGATAGCTAGTTAAAAGTATTATATAATCAGAATTTCTGTCAGGATAGGTTTCTAAATACACTTACAATGATAAATATGTCAATCTTATCCGTTGTCTAGTGACAGGCTGTATTCTGGAATAAATTCTTAAGAGGGAGTCTAAAATTTTATTTCCATAATAAACTAAATTGTTAGAAGTTTTATGGTTATTTTTATACTTCATAGAATGAACAAAAGTTTATTTGCAATAACATTTGAGGCTTCCAGTTCAGAGTCTAAGACAGTGTACTCAAAAGTCAAGGAATTTTATATTATCTTTTAAAATGAAAAAGCAGGTTACAAAGAGTATGAGATCATGATCATATTTTAGTAAACACATATAACATATCCATATACACATGTGCATACTACAAGGAGCTAGAAGTTTATGCATTAGTTTATTAATAGTATTTCCCCTAGTGAGTGCAATTATGAATATTTTTAGGTGGTACATTTATTCCTTTGTGTAACAAAAATGTTTTACAAAAGGAAATAAATAATTTAAATGATGGGGGTGGGGGGGTGTAGGGAATCTATTCTACAACAAAGGTATAAGATGTTTCAAAATTACTGCGAGACAACACTCGTCTGTTTCTTTGTTTAATGGCCCATATGACACAATGGATGCACTGCCCTAGAAGTGACTTTGTTTCCTGACAGCACTAATATGCTGTCATCGCTACCATTATAGAATAAAAATTCTCATTTATTTTCTCCACGCCAACTAAGTTCCATTTCTCCCACCATGTATCATATTAATATCTTCTCGGAAGCCTAACCAGTATCTTCCTTTTCATGTTGTCATTAATAATTGCAGAAATTCCACAACTATGCTTTTGTTTCCAACTACCTGTAAAAGTCATTGAATATTTAATATTCTAAATTATTAAAACACTAACTCCATAAAACCCTGCTAGATAATAGCATTAAAATAACTTTCATTCCTGATATGCCATTTTCTTTCTGAACATTTTGCCACTCCATGGCAAAAAGATTAAGTAAACAACTACTGATTTGAAATTTTATTTTTCAATACTTATCTATTATTTCTAAAAATAACTGGATACAGCATTTTAGTGCTATATTTTAAGTTATTTTCAATAGCTTACTGGGAAATTTTAATTTACTAAAATCTCAACTTTTGCTACAATGGAATCCTAATAAAGTATACTCCAAAAATTTAGAAGCGTCTCAAATAAACTCAAAGCTTGCCATGATTTTGTCTCCAAAAACGAGTGACTTTAATATTGATAAGCAGCCCTGGCCGGTTTGGCTCAGCGGTTAGAGCGTCAGCCTGCGGTACAGAGAGACCCGGGTTCAGTTCCTGCTAAGGGCATGTACCTCGGTTGCAGTTTGTCCCTGGCCCTGGTTGGTCGTGCGAGTGGCAGCCACTCGATGTGTCCCTTTCACGTCGATGTTTCTCTCTCTCTCTCTCTCTCTCTTTCTCTCTCTCTCTTCCTCTCTCTCCTTCCCACTCTGTCTGAACAAAAAATGAAAAAATGTCCTCGGGTGACGATAAAAAAAAAAAATATATATATATATATATATATATATATATATATATATATATATATATAAGCAATAGGAATCCTTCCAAATTTTAGTAAATTGGTTTTGCAGAAAAATGTCAACTTTTTCACATTAACAAAATAAGATTCAGGTAAAAAGGAAAAAAGAAGGTTCATACTTATCTGAAATGGCTCTGAATATACATCCTCATTAGTAAACTAAAAAGAGAATCCTAAAGTAAACAAAACTACTTGTATCAGAGAGGTACAATGTATCACAATAGACACAAGTTTCCAAGGGCATTGTTTCAGAGTGAATGACAGTTTCATTCTCAAAAAATGAAATTCCTCCAAAGAGCTCAACTGTTACATAATCACTATATATTCACTCACTGGAGATGCTTTACCACTTCTGTGTAGAAAGCAGAACTGAAGCAGACAGCATGAAATTAAAGTCAGAGTTGGATCTGAAACCAGCACATAGTAAGAACTGAACAGCCTATACAGGATTCTTGTCGTCACTTTTCAGGACAAAAAAATTCATTGTCACTGGTTTTACTTTTTATTTTTGGAAGGTTTAAAGTTTTGATATCATATGTAAAATGATATAAATAAGCTATAAATAAATTTCAGTGTACTATTATTTCAAATAAGCCCCCTCAAATTTAGCTGAAAATGTAACTCGTAAATTTGCAACTACCATACAGAAAATCTGTTGCTACAGTACAATATGGTTCACTCAATTAGACGGTGAAATATGATTTATATGTTGTCAATTAGGTAAGCAGAATTTGTGGAAGTCTTGTCACAGAGAAAAATATTTTCACAAATAAGTTTTGCTTCTATGCATCTGATTAGAAAAAAAAATAGAAAACTAAAATAATATTACTCATAATGTGCAATGTTCCACAAGATTATACCTTTGCACACAATTATTTGATACATTTTATTATTGTCACACTATAGCCCCCTCCGTTTTATTTGACAACAGAGTTTTTAAACAATAATTTTAAATAATATTTATATAAAAATACATGAAATGTTTTTTATCTAAAAATATTCAAAAAACTTTTTTTTTCATTTTCATTATGTCAAAAATATAATTCTGCTTGCATGTTCAAAAATCAAGCCTATCTAAATTCAAATAAATATATTTTGGGGATATAAATAAAAGACTGACCCATCCAATCGTGGTGAAATGTCCAAATGAGTAAAAGAATATAAGACTTTGTTCCCGTATTTATACAACAAAGTCTGCTAAGAAAAATATAAATCAATATTACCTTTCATTTTTATCTTACCCAGCTGTTTTTCTTTATAAGGAATTCTAACACACATTTTTTATAAGATATTTTACAGGTCCTATTAAGCTATTTCAAATATATTTTAAATATCTATATTACTCACAGAGAAATGAAAACTGCCTCGAATTTTTCTCTGAATTGTTTATTTACAATTGGAATGTAACTGTCACAGCAAATATATTCACTGTATCACATTAACCCCGGCAGTTTGTCACCTACCCTTTGGTTTTTCCCAGTACAACATTATTTTCCAAGGGAAGGGGTAAGGGAATATGTCTTGACCCTTATGCTGAAGCAAAATTCAATCAAAAGCTGATTAATCAAAATATGCATTTTAACTTATATGATTAATTTAATAAATTTTCATTGATAATCTGTGTGTGACTGATGTATCGAGCTAATCCAAGATATGCAACATTATGGCAGTCAAATTGACTTTAGAGGGGCCAAATGTGGCCTGAAAATACAATATTTGGCCAATATTGTATTCTAAAATTCACATTGAATGCCCTTACATGGCACATACATGCTTTATTTACCTGTACCCTTACCATAATCTTGTACTTACAACATATGCTGCCTTCTAATAGTAGTTAAGCATTTTCTTTACATTCTTGGTCCTAGACAGCACTTACACCAGAATCTGGGCCTACAACAATGAGGAAGATACATGTAAGTCCTCCAGGATTTACAATCTTGTGTAGGCGACACAAACAATAGCTGATAATTAAGATGAGTGGAGCAAGGCTATCTATGGTGCGTTAGGACCATAGAATACAGGCAACTATTCCAACTATAGGGGATCTAGAACACCTTCACTCTGGGTGAGTGACATCTAGGGTCAAAGTATAGCAGAAGTTGGTCACATACATGGTGTAAAGGAAAAAAGTCATTTCTAAGCAGAGGGAAAAATGCAAAAGCCTTGAAGAAACACATGACAAGTTTGGAGCAATGCATGCAGTTTATTGTGGTATGAGGAAAAAGGGCTCAGAGAACAGAAATGTTAAGGGAACAGTCCATCAGAAATTCAGTTCATAAGGAATTTAGACGTTAGCTTGAGGGTAATCAGTGATGACAGTATAATAAAAAATGGGGATGGTACATGGTAATATATATTGAAGGAGTTTATGTGGGAGGAGCCCATACTTTAGCAAGGTCATTTTGACAATAGATGAAGAATGGTCCAAGAAGCAAGATAAGGACACAGAGAAGTTAGCAATCTCTTAAGAGCTGCAGGCAGGAGATAATGATTGGGACCTTCGTAAAGATAATGACAAGCTGAACAAATTGGAAAGATTCAGGAAAAGAATAACAGATAAGCTCAACAAGACTTGGTGATTAACTTTGTATGTCAAGGCAAGAGAGAGGCAGAAATTCATGATTAGATTCTAATTCTGGCTTGGAAAATTCATAATGCCATTTACTTGAAGGTAGAAGAGAAGGTTGAAAGGATGATTTTTTAAGAAATGTCTGATTTGTACTTTAAATCTACATGCCTACCAAAAAACAAAACAAAAGGTGTAATAGACATGTCTCTAGTCAATTGATCCAGTTGATCATCCATGTCTGAAGTTTAGGAGAGAGACCTGGGCCAGAGATATTCATTTGGGAGCAAATGACATATAGACAGTAAGTGAAACTACAAGAGTGGATGGGTAGAATAACAGAATAAGAAACACTAACATAGATAAGCAGAGGAAAAGCACCTCATATAAAAATATGAAAAATGAAAGGCAAAGATGTAGGAAAAAAATTATTTGTTCCTTGGCCGGTATGGCTCAGTGGTTAGAACACTGGCCCATGGACCAAAGAGTCACGGGTTTGATTTCGGTCAAGGGCACGTACCTCAGTTGCAGTTTGATTCCCCAGCCCTGGTTGGGGTCATGTGGGAGGCAACCAGTTGATGTGTCTCTCTCACATCGATGTTTCTGTCTCTCTCTCTCTCTCCCTCCCTCCCACTCTATCTGATGATAAATGGAAAAATATCCTCGGGTGAGGATTTAAATAAATAAATAAGTAAACTATGTGTAATAGGACTTTATTCATTTGCAATCAGCATACTTTCTAACCAACAACATGGATCTTCTCCATTAACTCCTGACAAATAAAATCAATATTAGTTTAGGCCCTAATTCTGATATTTGAATTACTCTCTGGCTCATAGTCCACTCTTTAGATTTTCTGCAAATGACAGCAACAAATATAAACACCTGTCATTTAAACAAGAAAAGATTGATTATACCTTTCGCTGCGGATGCAGAGCAATGTAGATATAGAAGACCATACCTACAAATAAAGCAGTCTCACTGGTGTTTTATTATCTCTTTAAAATCTCTCAGCTTATCCATCCGATTTAAGGTATTCAACCTCCAGATGCAGTCAGCAAAGGATGCCAAAATTTATCATATGGACCTAGCCTCCAACCCTTTACATGCCACTTAATTAATTTATATTATTATAAATTATATTATTACTGGAAGACTTAGGGTTGCTATTCCCAAATGCCTTTAACACCCGTATAAGTTTCCTGGGGCTACTGTTACAAATTACTACACACTTGGTAGCTTAACACAGCAGAATTCTATTCTCCCACAGTTCTCAAGGCAATAAGTCCAAACATCAAGGGGCTGATAGGGCCGCTCTCCCCACAAAGTCTCTACTAGAAAATCATTGCTTGCCTCTTGCAGCTTCTAGCAGACTCGGGTGGTCCTTGGATTGTGGTTACATAACTCCAATCTCTGCCTCCATCTTCCTTGGCCTTTTCCTTGCTGCTCACTCTCTCCTTCGAGTCTCTTATAAAAATGTTTGCCATTGAATTTAGACCCACCAGTATAGTCTGAAACGATCTCATCTGGAGATCCTTAACTTAGCTATATTTACAAAGATACTTTTTCCAAATAAGATCACAGTTACAGGTTATTGGGGTTAGGATGTGGACATACCCTTTTGGGGCCACCACTGAACCCTACAACACTATCGTCAAGTCTGACAGTGCAGACTACTTTTCACTAACTGGTCCTTGGAGGAAAGACTAGTTTTAAATGTGTAAAGAAATCCTGAAATACAAAAAGTTGAAAATAGCTTCGCTAGCCTCATGGAACAAGTTGGGGAATTTCATGAGATGGAAATTTCATGAGGTGAAATCAGTTAACACATTGGTTTTCCAGCCTTTTTTTCTTTTCCCACATGTTTATTGTAGGTCATAAACGCCAAAGTAATTACTGCTTTCACTGCTGCCAATATGTTTTGCTATGTAGTAGCTTTTATATCAATTGGTTCAATATGTTTTCTCAATTCAATTACAATGTCTTTTTTGACCTATGGGTTATTACATAATGAACTTGTTAATATCCAAACATATGCACATTTTGAGTTGTGCTTTTGAATTAGATATCTAGTTTAATTCTATGTGATCAAAAAAATATGGAGTGCATTCTTTTGAAATTAGTTGAGATTTGGTCATAGCCAATTATTTGGTCATTTATTCTAAATCCTCTTTATTCTTTAAAAAAGTATGTATTTTAAATAGATAAATATATTCCTTTAATATATAAAAGCCTTTAAATATTTAATTTCTATTTACCCATTTATTCCCTCCGGTAACACTTTTACTGTAGTTTAGGTCTTTTTTATTTTGCTTCCTGTTTAACCTCACTTGATTTTATAATTACTTTTAAATACAATTAATCTTCATACTGTTTATATATTTACCAACTTTTTTTGTTCATCATTCTGTTTTTATTTTTGGACATTCCCTCTGGGGTCATTTCCATTCCTGAAAAAAGTACTGCTTAGAATTTCTTTTAGGAAAAGTCCTCAGGTGACAAACTCATGTTCTGTGTTTGATAAAGCCATTATTTTCATTTCAGTTTGAAATAATTTTTTCAGATTATATAATTCCAGGTTAGCACTTACTTTCTTTCAGATTATTGAATTTGTCGTTCTATTGTTTACTGACTTCCACTGTTACTGTTGACTAGTGTGCTAACTTATATGTTTCCTGTTTCCTGTATTGTTTTTAATATTTACCTTTTTAAAAATTTTATGTAGCTTTCTAATGATTTGTCTTGGTGTATCATTTAATCTCTATCCATTATGCCTGCAATTTGTCATCTCTTTTAATGTACGGATTGTAATCTTTCCTCTTAGCCATTAACTCTTCAAATACTTAATTTCAAACCATTCTCTCATTTCTTTCCTTCTGGAATTCCTATCAAATATGTTAGATTATCTGATTCTTTACTTGATATCTCTGGGTTTTTAATCTTATATCCTATAAATTCCATTTTCCCCTTTCTGCTGATGGCTAATTTCATCTGTTCTATCTTTTGAATCATTAATTCTCAATTCCATTATCAAAATCTGGTACTTATATTCAACAGATATTAAATTTCAGTTATATTTTTATGTATTAAAGTTCTACTTGACCCTTATTTACACTAGCCATGTCATTTTTACAGTTTCCTTTTTCTTAGAGATACGTTCAACTTAATGCATTTTTAAACAACTTAAGTACAGCTGGTATAAACTCTATTTCTGACAGTTTCACCATTTGAAGTCCTATGAAGGTATGTTCTATAGAATCTATTGTTTTGTGCATAAACATTACTGTGTGTTTGGTAATCTTTGACTGGTTACTAGACCTTACAGTACTTGTATAGTTATTTGTAGCAAGACCCTGAAACCACAGATGAATGTGTTCTCCTCTGAAGAGGATTTGCATTTACCTTAGGACTAGGTGCTCCACAAGTAATGCTCATCTCACTTCAGGTTCAAGCTTCGAGTCTCTGGCCCTTCTGAACCATGTGTACCCAGGGAGAGTCTAAATCTCAGGGTGGGTGCATCAGTAACCGCTGCCTCTCAGAGAAGTTTGTTTATGGTGTTTGTTTTCTTTTTTTCTTCTGTGACAGTACCCCCAGATCTGCACAGCTTTGTTTGTTTGTTTTCTTGTTTGTTTTTATAACTTTATTGAGATAAAATTCACATAACAAGAAGGTGAAAGTGAGGGAAGAGAATTTAAACCTTTTGCATGTGAATATCCACATACCCCAGTGCTACCTGTTGAAAAAACTGTTCCTTCACAATTGAATTATCTTGGCACCCCATTAAAAATCAACTGGTCACAAATGCAAGGGTTTTTATTTTGGGGCCTCTCAATTCTATCCCACTGATGTAAATGTCTACCCTTAAACCAGTCATATATTATCTTGATTACTGTAGCTTTGTAGTAAGTTTTGAAATCAGAAAATATGAGTCCTCCAACTTTTCTTCTTTTTCAAGATTATTCAGGCTATCCTAGGCCCCTTGTCTTCCCTTAAGAATTTTATGATCAGCTTGTCAATTTTAGCAAAAAGGCAGCCCCAATTTTTGTAGAAATTGTTGTCTATAATCAAATTGAGGAGTACTTCCAGTTTAGCTAAATGAAGTTGTTCAGTAAATGAGCATGGGACATCCTTCCATGTATTTAGGTAGTTGCAAGGCTGTTGGTTTTCAAGGCTACCGCAGGCTTTGGTAGAGACAATGGAATGGAGCAAGTTAATAAGCCACAAAGCCTACTGTTCTTACCAAAATTCAGTGCTCTAGTTAGACACTTCTTCGAGTCTTTGCAAGCTTTTAGTTAATTTCAGATTTCTGAAAAAGTGGATTTTGAAAATGTCTGCTATTGTTCTCATTGTTTTTCCTGAGGAGTGAATTTTTGAAAGTTCGTTCTTTGCCACTCCAGAATTGCTTCATCCTTTTCTTTTTTTATGTTATTTTGGCAGAGAGAGAATTGTAGTCCAAATGTAATGGCCCCCACCCTAAAGTCAGTTTCCTCTCTGACCCACCTCATTCAAATGAGATCTCTAACAAGACTTCCTACCTAAGGGGTTCTGGTCACAATCTTTGCCTATGTGATACAATAAATAACTTTAATGCTCAGAAACTGCCTTATATCTTTGATCACAGACTTCATGTAGAAATTGGCCTTTGAGTTTCTCATTGTATTATACCAGATCTTTAATAATATGAAGGATAGATTTTAAAAGTCTATTATCCACAGCATTGTTTGTTATTATCAATGAACGGAATAATCCTGAACTGGATGAGAGCTCCACAGGAGAAGATATGTGGGAAGATAATTTTAAGCAGAGACAATATTATGAGAAAAAAAAAAGTTTCAAAAAAATCCTTTTCATCTTGAATGTGGATATACAAAGAGGTGAAATGCCTTTAGTGCAATAAATAAGGACAGTGGTGGCAGAAAATGTGACCATGTGACCACGAAAGAGAGGCGTAGAGACCATGATAACCACACGTGCTCTTGATCCCTTCAGTCAGGTAAATCGCTGTCATAATCTGCACTACTGTTTGCAAATTATTACAGAACATGAAAAACATAAAAAAATAAGCAACTGTTTTTATATTAATATATGATCCTTAACATAATTAATGATTATCTAGGACAACATTTTCAAAAGTTGTCCTCCTGATTAAAGAGGGGGTTCATTAATTCATTATGATAAAAATATGTAGGAAACACTCTATTGTTTTTAAGATTTCACAATGGCAATAGTCTTTAAGAAAAGGTTTCCAAAATTGATTTAGCTACTGTTGTAATTCAATAGTGTTTACCTTAAAAAAAAAATCTGTTTGGGTAATTGTACGCCAGATCATTGTTCTGCTTCTCTAGGGTTTAAGTAATATAAGTTTAATTTTTGATGAATTTTAACATAAAAACAGTAAGACTTTTTTTTTTTTTTAGATTTTATGTGACTGTTTATAAGTGGAAATTTTATTGAGTATAAGACCTTGGAAGCTGTGTCATCTGAACTGAAGTCATTGAATCCTTGTGAACAGATGTTATTTGCAATAGTATTGTGGTTTTCATCTTGAAAAGGTAATATAGAAAGTATACAAAGTCAAGTTCATACAAAGTTGAATGCTTATAATAGACTCACTCAAGAGACTAATGCACATAGTACATATTTATCTGAGCAGGTAACATTTTATGGCCTTATGTTTCTGTAACATGAATAAAAGACATTAGTGTGAATTATCACTCCTTCTTCAGTATTTGAAGGTTTGGAGAAACATTTAACCAGAGGAGTGGTATTTTTTTCTTCTTTTGGTGCAACTAATTTTTTTTTAATTAAAATTTTAAAAAATTAATTACTATTAAAAATTTTTTTTCATGTGAGAACTCAATTCTCCACTCACTTATTATTCATTAGTAAAACACTTTCACCTTTGTCTTCTCTTGAAGAAATGCTTGTCTGGTTTGACCACGTCAAGGTAAATTTGAAAGTTATGATAATTAATTATTTGCTTTTCGAAAATATATAACTAGTTTGAAAAAGTAACAAATTTTCTGATAATATGAGAATTCATTTGCATTGTTAATTAATCATACCATTTTGATATTTAATAGCAATGCAAAAAAGTAGTCATGCCCAGTAAAAATGTAACAATTACCAATTACACCAAGGTTTTTCCTCTAGACATTATTTTCTCCAACACAGTTTGATAACTGCATCCAACTTGTGGTTGTTTTTTTCATTATATTTCACCATACTTATCTCATACTATGAGCAGAACTACTAAAAATGTCAATACTTTAAAACAAAACCATATCAGATATTTCGCCGGAAAATTTGTCTTTATTAAAAGTAGAAGCTTTCTCTTTATATCATTAGAAAATATGCTTCATATTAAAAAGATCTAAAGAAAACACATGTCAAGAGTTTCTATTTCACTTTCAAGAACTGCCATGGGTAAATAAATAATTTACTTAAATTTATCTTTGAATAAAAAATTTTATGGAACATATATGCATCTCAAAGCGAGGTCTTGATATATCAGAATATAATTTTCAATAGATTTCACCTACCTTTCAGAAGATTTTAGACACTTTGAAAATTAAAAAATAGCAATTAATTTAAATATAATCTTTTTAGTCACTTGAGGTAGTTGTCCCAAAAGCATTAAATGGAATAACTTTTGTTATATTAAGTGTCCTTATTGAATAGACTAATATTGCAATAGCATGGAATATACCCATTATATTTCTCTCTGTACAAAGAAACAATTTTTTGACCCTCAAATCTTTCTGACAATAATAATAGCTGAGATGTGAATTACTTCTGGCTCCAATGAAGTTCAACGTTATCTCACATTTCCCTACTTTTCTCTGTTATTTTTTTTCTATATCAAAGATTATGTATAAATTATATTTCATTGAACTACTGAAAATTAATCTTTGGCAATTCTCAAATTTAAGATAAAAAATAAGAGCCAGATGTGCAGCACTTTACATTAATAGACTTTTGATAGGTATCAAGAATAATTTGAGATGTGCTGCTTTTGAAGCATAGTCCTATTAATAAATGGCTTCAAATAATGTCCTTAAGAAAAAATCTTGCATAATATTTAATATACAGGAATATAAATTATGTTCCTTGGCCCGGCTGGTGTGGCTCAAGAAAATTGAGTATCATCCCATGGACTGAGAGGTCCCAGTTTGATTCCCAATCAGGGCACATGCCCTGGTTGTGGGCTCCATCTCCAGTAGGGGGCATGCAGGAGGCAGCTGATTGATGCTTCTCTCTCACATCGATGTTTCTCTCTCTCCCTTTCTCTTTCTCTAAAAAAGCAATAAAAACATATTTTAAAAAAATGAAATGATGTTCCTTGTGAAACCTGACTACTTTTGTTGTAAAAATCTCTTGAATATTTCAGAGAAAATTAACACTGAGAAGCCACTGAAAATCAACTTGGTTTGTGAGAATATTATTTTTACACTCAGATTCCATCATTGACCTTCTCTTCTTATTTTTATTACCTCATGACTTATTCCCTTTACTTTTATGAATATAAAATATAATTCAGGAAAATTCAATTCTATCTCAGGTTTAAATGGCCATGTATACATGGATATAACAAATCATATTTCTATCAATTCCTTCACTGTGCCTCTTACTGACTCCTAAATTCAACAATTGTTCCTCAAATTTGCTGTGCATAATGCCTCATTTAAGAGGAACATAATTCCAGAAATCTGAAAATTATTTTAATGTAATTCTCTCTTCTTTATTACTCAAATATTACAGTTTATGCGCTATTGTTTCTCATTCTAAGTGCTTCGATTTACCTTCCCCTTTTGGTTCCACTTCCAAAATCCAGTTCAGGTCTTCCTATTGTTGACTTCGACATGTATGAAAGTAACAAATAATTCTATCTGCTTCCAGTTCCTTCTTCTCCACAGCCAACCTATTAAAAACTACTAGTATTATATTTCTAAAATGAATCTGATTATATTTTTCTTATGATAATTAGAAAATAAAATAAAAGTTTTTAGTGGCTCTCTAATATCTAGAGTAAATATTGAAAATTCTTAAGGCTAGCATATGTTGCTGTTTATATTCAGGCCCCAAAGCTAATGCTCCATACTGATATTTCTCTGTCAATCCTTTTCGATTTAACCTCTAGCAATTTCAAAATACTTGCTGTGTTTTGGTCTCATATTTTCATGTAGTTGATTATATTTTGTTTTCCACTCAAAATATATTTGTATCTAAAAATATAATTCTACCCAATACCTCAGGTCATGCATTATTGTTGGAAAGACCTCTCCTTTTAATTTTTTTCATTTCCTTTTTGTTTTTATAATTTTTTTTCTACCAATTTGTACTTCTTAATCCTTTCACTTTTTTCACCCAGCCCCAACCCCCACTCCCATCTGGCCACCATCAGTTTGTGCTCTGTATTTATTAGTTTGTTTCTGTTTTGTTTGTTCATTTATTTTCTTCTTTATATTCTACATATAAGTAAAATTACATGGCATTTGTCTTTCTCTGTCTGGCTTATTTCATTTGGCATAATACCCTCTAGGTCTATCCATGTTGTCGCAAATGGTGTAAAATTTCATTCTTTTTTATGGTTTCAATGGTTCCATTGCACATAAGTACCACATCTTCTTTATTCAATTTCCTGTGCTTTCATAAAATTTTCTGTGTAGCCCAGCTTAAGCATTCATCATATAATATTAGAGTGAGTTAATTTTGTTTTTTATTTGTGGTACTAGAGTTTAGATATTATTCATATTCATAGTCTATCACCTAGCATAATGCTTACTGAAGAATACAGATTTATTTAAATAAAAATATACTATTTAAATTTTCACCCATGAGGAGTCATGACACCTAAGGGGAGTTATTGTTTATATTTCCGTTCAAATACATTCTAAATGACAATCAAGGCTAATGTTGTTTGAAGTGAAAAATATATTTTTCATTTAGTTAATAAAATTATAGCTACTACTTAAATTATTTAGCCACCCCTCCCCGAACTATTTGAGTACATTTGAATGAATAATTATACGTGATTTATTAAAATGTATCGTATTTTGCTATATGCTAACAGTGTCACTGTTGAGTGAAAGCAAATTGCAAAGTAGTAAGAAAAGGAGGGCAAGAATCCCAGTCTATGACTAAAGACTCGGAGTGGGTGTGCCTCTAGTCCCCACTGTCGACGCAGGGAATATTTTAGTGTGCTGTCTTTTCTCGGAGGTCTCTTGCTCTTTGTTCAGCTTGGGCCACCTGGCCTTGGCCTCTGTGTCCAGTAAGCTTAACTAAATTCAGTGGAGATTCTATCATGTTTCTCAGCAAAGCTATCTCATTCCTTTCTCTTTATAACAAACTTATGAGAACAAATCAAAGAGTCAGAAACATGATTCTTAGAGTCTCCAGTAGACAAGAAAAAAAGTGACACAAGGGTCCCCTCTTTCCAATTTTGTAATATGCACAAAATGTCTTCTTCAGCTTGGATGATAGTAAATATATAAAGAAATAATCTGACATATAATATGCAATACTACATGTAAATAGATTCCATTATAATCGACAGGTACCATGAGCTTGAAGCAGTGCTGTCATTACAGAACTTAAGTTTAGATTCCTCTGAAATATTTTAAAATTACTGGAGAGATTTCAAATGGATAGAATATTTTCAATAAACCAGTAATTATCTGAACATTGTGAACTGCAATTTACAATGAATGGAAATGTTTTAGCTCTTTTTCTTAAACTATGAAAAGCCTTTAAGTTATTTTGTATTACTCTTTCAGTATACCATTTTGAAAGATGTTACAATTTTATATTTATGCTAACAAGAGTCCAATATATAAGGAGCCCTTCAGCTAATCATATTGTCTCATTACTTGTTTTTGTATCTATGGCATGATGATGTATGCATATTTAATAGTTTCTGAGTCACAAATGTATGGTGCAAGAAAGAGGTGGAATGAAGGCAAATTCTAAAAGAGTGTCCTATCTTCTAAGTGTGACCTTAAAAACAATTGATTGTTGATGTCCCGTTCATGGGTGGGATCTCCCCTCCCACTTGACAACCTTATCACGCCAGCTGTTATACAGATGCTGACAGAACAAAACAAGACACACCAGGACTGAACCAAAAACACCACGAAAAGCAAACTAAGCAAAGCAACAACAACAAGAAAGACTAAAAAGGAAAAATAAAAGAAAGTGAGGAGATAGAGGCAGGGGAGGCAGTGAGGGACAAGACCACGGGAACGGAAGGCTGAGACATGGGGGAAATTGAGATGACTTGGGGCTCAGCACAAAGGGAGGCAACCCAGTACACAGCACATCTGAAGGTTTATTCGGATTCTACATATCTCAAAATAAAACTAAAACCAGCATGGAAAATTCTGTCCCCAAGGCCAGAAACTCCCAGCCCCCATTTATAGAAATGCAAATTAGAAGCTCCTGGAAGGGGCACAGGTCAATTACATAGCAAAAACCCCTGAAAGGCTGGTTTCATGCAAGATGGGAACAGCAACTGGTTGTATAGTTCCTTTTTCTGGGTTTGCAAAGGAATTTTATTTACTGTTAAAGAATATAGTGCTGGCGATTCTGACCTATTCCAAACAACATACCTACTGGTTTCTGGGAGCAGGGCAACAGGATTGCTGAATGAGTTGTGCTGTGAAACTATAGAGTGTGTTTCTAGTGCAGACAGCCAGGCCACCTTAAAAAGGATTATAGGAAACCAAGGCTGGATTTGGGGGAGAAACCAAAAGCAAGCATAGAGTTGCTCAAATGGTGTTTCCCCTCCTCCTCATTAAGAGTCTCGGAGAAGCTGAAATGATGAAAAAAGGGAAGCCACTAAGGCCCCTATAATTGCTCAAATGGTGTTTCCCACCTGATGGTTTAAAATGGATGGATGTTGCTAAGGCAGAATTCCTTGAAAGGACCAGTCAGAAGCTAGCAAAGTATTTATCTACCCCTAGACAACAGAGCCCCAGGGGCAACCCACTTGAGTCCCGTCCTGGCTGTGGGGAGTCTATTTTTCAAATAAACTTTCCTTTCGCTTACTCTTTGGTTCATGAACACATTCTTCGATTTTGCAAGACAATGAACCCAAACACCACTGCTTGATTTCAAAAGCAAAGCAAATACTAAAAGACATGAGACCAAAGACTTAGAGGGGATATAAAGAAAGAAGAAGAACATAAAAGAAAATATGGAAGCAAAGAAGAAAGCTAAAAGAACCAGAATAAAAATAAAACAGAAAAGGAATAGAAAATAAATGAAATAATAATAATGATTTTAAAAAGTAATATTAATGTATATATTAAAATATAAATAGGAAAAGTAAAATGGGAAAAGAAAAAATAAATAAAATAAAATAAGACAAATTAATAATAACAATAAAAAGAAGAAAAGAGAAAGAGACAAACAGCAAACCCATTTCTAGAAATATATACTAAAAACTCCAAAACACCAATCATAAAGAATATATGCACCCCTATGTTCACTGCAGTGTTATTTACAATAGCTAAGATTTGGAAACAGCCCAAGCACCCACCAGTAGATGAATGGATAAAAAAGCTGTGGTACATTTATTTACACAATGGAATACTATGCAGCTAAAAAAAAGAAGGATCTCTTACCCTTTGAAACAACATGAATGGGCCTTGAGATATTACGCTAAGTGAAATAAGCCAACCAGAGAAAGAAAAATATCACATGATCTCACTTATTTGTGGAATCTAATGAACAAAATGAATTGAACAATGAATAAGTCCCGAGGCATGGAGGCATGGAATGGACTGACATATCCCTGAAGGGGGTGGGGGAACAAGAAGAGATTAACCAAAGAACTTATATACTTACATGCATAGCCAATGGACACAGACAATAGTGTGGTGAAGGCCTGGAGGGGTGGGGGGGGCGTGTAGGGGCTGGGTGGAATGGGGTAAAGGGGAGAAAAATGGGGACATCTGTAATACTGTCAACAATAAAAAATATATTAAAAAATAACAAAATAAAATAAAAACAACAACAACAAATTGAACTCTTCAGTTTAATTTTGATGTATTAATGGTCACCTTGTTTTTTTTCTGTAACATTTTCTAACTTATAAAACTTGAAAGTAAGTAGTTTTCTGTAGCAAGTTAAAGGACAGATAGGGATAAAAGAAAAAGTTAAGAGTATCTTTTTACCTCACTTCTCTAAGTCTACTCTATTAAAGTAATAAATGTGACAGTTTGAAGTCAAATACCTATCCCTATGCCCTACAGTCATGTAAAATATATACATATTATCTATCCACCTATTTACCTATCAGGAGAAAGCTTATTTAATGTTTAATAAAGCACAAACACATATGGGGCTAAAAGTAAATATACAGTTCAAGGAATTATCACATGCAAACACTCATATGAATACCACCTGAACAAGAAATAAAACATGAACAGCCCCCTAATTTGAGTACATTATTAAAAACATTCTCACAAGGAAACTTCAGGCTCATTAAATGTCACCAGTGACCCGTTTCAAATATTTAATAAATCAATAATGCCAAACATAGAAACTTTTCCAGAGAATAGAATATTAAAAAATATTGTCTAATTAATGCATAAGGCCAATAAAATTCTGACAACAAAATCTAAAAGGGATACAAAGAGTGGAGGTGGAGGAGGATTAAAAGCCTATCTCAGTCCTGAATATAAATGCAAAATTCTAAACCAAATATTGGCAAGTCAAACGTGGCAATATATAAAAAGGGTAAACTCATACACACACACACATAACACACTACAACTAAATTAGATTTTTGCATGAGAAGAAGTTTGCTTTAAAATTAGAAAATACTTCTAAGCAAAGTCGCAAAATTAAGATAAAGATTAAGTATTTCAAATCACTATGGCAATAGACGCAAAAAAATAATAAATTTTACATCTAATCATAATTAAAACCCCTAACAACATAGGAATTAGAGAGAAAATCCTTCATCTGATTAATAATATCTGAAATGAAATGTCAGTAGCAAATATCTGACTTAAAGAGAAATATTCAAAGATAATTATACCTACTATCAACACTACTGTTGATCACACTGTAGATTCTAATTTGTGTGAAGGCAAGAAAAATAAATTTTAAAAATTAAAGATTTCAAGAAAATATCTCACAATTAGCAGATGACAAGATTTTTATGTAAAAATGTTAAAGGAATATGAAGTTAAATTATTAGGATTACCCCTGGCTGATGTGGCTCAGTTGGTTGGAGCATCGAAAGTTTGTGGGTTGGCCCTGGCTAGTTTGGCTCAGCGGTAGAGCATTGGCCTGCGGACCAGTGAGTCCTGAGTTCAATTCCAGCCAAGGGCATGTACCTCGGTTGCAGTTCGTCCCCAGCCCTGGTCAGGGTCGTGCGGGAGGCAACCAGTCGATGTGTCTCTCTCATGTCAATGTTTCTCCCTCTCTCTCTGTCTCTCCCTCTCTCTCTACCTGAAGATAAATAGAAAAATATCCTTGGGTAGGGGGAAAAAAGCAGTCTTTAAAAAAAAAAAGAAAGGTTGTGGGTTGGATTCCAGGTCAGGCCATATACCTAGGTTGCGAGTTCAATCCCCAGTTGGGGTGCATAAGGGTGGCAAGCCAATCAATGTTTCTATCTCACATCAATGTTTCTCTCTCCTTTAAAATATCAATACCTTGGGTGATGATTTTTTAAAAATTATTACGATTAATAAGTGATTTTAGTATTTTTTTCTGGATGCAGGTTAAATATAAAAATATCTTGTATTTGCATGTACAGATACATTTTAATAATGAAATAAAAAATAATCTTTTGCAACATGATCAAATACACAAAATTCCAGCTAATATGTTAAACAAAATATGTGCAATTTCACTACACAGAAACTGTTTCATAGAAAAAAATTAAAGACCTACCTAAATGTGGGAAGATCCTTGTTCATGGATTGGGAATTTCAATATTGTGAAGCTATAGATTCTTACCAAAGTGATCTATGGATTTATTTTTATAGCAAACAAAATCTCAGTAGGGTGTGTGTGTGTGTGTGTGTGTGTGTGTGTGTGTGTATGTGTGTATGTATGTATATGTGTGTGTGCTTTTAAATTGTCAAGATGGCCCTGGCCGGTTTGGCTCAGTGGTTAAAGTGTCGGCCTGTGGACCAGAGAGCCCCAGGTTAGATTCCCGCTAAGGGCAGGTACCTCGGTTGCAGTTTGTCCCTGGCCCCGGGGTCGTGTGGGTGGCAGCCACTCGATGTGTCTCTCTCTCTGTCTCCCTCACTCTCCCTCTCTTCCTTCCTCTCTCCCTCCCGCTCTATCTGAGGATAAATGCAATAAAATGTCCTTGGGTGAGGATAAAAAAATATAATAATAAAAAAATAAATAAATTGTCAAGATGCTTCTAAAATTTTGTGGAGATTCAAAAAACCAAGAAGAGAATAGCTATGACACTTTTGAAGATGGTAGAACAATTTTGGGTCCTTGAGTATCAAGATTTATTATAAAAGACTTATCTAAAGTTATAGCAATTAAGGTACTTTTTTATAGTACAAGAATACACACATAGAAAATTGGAACTAATTAGACAATCCAGAAACAGAACCATGCATACATGGACATTTTATTTAAAATACACATGTCACCACAGATAAACTTTGTATTAAACCATGCTGGATCAATTAGATATTCATAAATAAACTGATAAAATATGACCCCTACTGTATATTAAACATAAAAAAATAAGCTAGACAAAATAATAAGCTAGACAAAATAAGCTAGACAAAAGACAAAATAATATTCTAGAAGTTACAAAAGCAGTATATCTTTATTTTCTTAGAGTGACTGGACTACATTAAAATTAAAAAATTCTGTTCATTAAAAGAAACTATTAAGAGAATAAAAATACAAGGTACAGAGAAGGAAAAGGTATTTGTAAGATACATAACAGGCAATAGGCTCATTTCTTGAATATATAAAGAATCTCCACAATACAATCAGAAAGGAAAATGGGCAATAGATATAAAAAGGTGCTTCACAAGAGAATATATTAAATACCCAATAAAATATGTAAAGATTTTTTACATCATTACTAATTATGGAAATGTTTATTAAAATCATTATAATATACCATAAAACATTCATCAAAATGGCTAAAATAAATGCAGGATAGTATCTTGTCATATTGAAGATATAAATGGGAATCTATCTACACTCCTGGTAGTAAAGTGTCACAGACACTTTCAAAACTGTCATTATCTGTTGAGGTTGATGTAAGGACTGAAGACAGGATTTTTCTTTTTTTATGATTTTTTCCACAGTTTATGAGAAGTACCTGGTAATTAAACATGGAGATGGCTGGTGTCTGTAACTTCAATCCGCCTTTCTACCCAACTGGAAGGGACAGGAAAGAATATCAGAATTAATAGAAAATATTAGAAGAGTAAGAAAATTAGTCATAGTGGGGCACTAGCCATAGTTAGAAAAATGTTAATCATCCTTTACAATGTTGGTTGCAGTTAGTTGCTTTGTTCTGATTAAAGAAAAGCCCACTCTGACCTGGCTGGGAGGTGTGCACGCCAGGAGTTTACCTCGGGAATGCTGTCCATTCTCCTAATCTGAGGACAAGGGCACTGCCTGACCTCATGGAAAGATTAACAACCTGATTATCGGAACACTAGACCCATGATGGCAACTCACTGGTGACCAGCCCCTGCAGCCCCTGTTCCACATTCCTCCCCCCTTGTAATCATTTTATCCATTTTTTTTTCCTTTTGACTAACTGCCATTTCTCAAGTAGTCATTGTTTCTCTGCCCTCTAAAAGCAGCTGGCAAGTGAGGCGGGCAGAGCAGACTTTACGGGAGGACCCACTGCTCCCCCATGGTGCTGGCAATGTTAGAATAAATGCTCATATATCATTCAACCTTGTCTGTGCTTAACTGGCTCAAGTAGTGACAGGTGGCCTGGACCCATTCCTTGTAGATTCACAACCAGTGAAACAGATAAGGGCTGGGCCCTTTCCCAGCCGTTTTTAGAACAGAAACTTCCCTTCTTCCTCTTTCGAATTTTTTGCAACCCCTGCAGGTGAAATTTCTTTTCTCTTTCCTCCCAAGCATATTTTACAGGCTAAAGACGAGATGATAAGAAACCAGCCTGGTGCATGGGCCAGACTGTCTCCTGCAGAATCAACAAATCGAAACTCCTGAAGGCAGCCAACCCTGGCATCTGTGTGACTTAAAATACGACCCCTTCCAATAAAAGGGCAACTCCCCATCTTGTGTGGCCCAGAGCCACCTGGTACTTGGCCCTTTCCCTGTCTATGGGGAAAGATAAAATAAATGTCCTCCCCTTTCTCTCTTCTCTCAGTTGTGAATTCTTTCACAAGCCTGTGTCACTGGCCTAAACAAAACCCTAAGGGTTGAGCACACAAATTCCCTATGATACACCAACTGCACTCATATTTGTGTGTATACGACTTACACAGAAGAATGTTCACAGTCATATTATCATAATAGTGCTGAATTCTTCCGCCATGGCTGCCATAACAAGTACCACACACTGGATGGTTTAAATACCAGAAATCATTGTCTCACAGTCCTGGAGGTGAAAAGTCCAAGAGCAAGGTGTTGGCAGTACTGTATCCTTGTGAGGGCAACGAGAGAGAATCTGTTCCATGCCTCTTGCTTAGCTTCTTGTGGTTTCTGGGCAATCTTGAGCATTTTTATCCAAAGAGTCTCACATCAGCCTCCGTATTGACTGGCCTCTGTTGGTCTTCTTCTCAAGGCTTTAGATGTTCTATTATACACCTCTGGCCATAATCTCCACCCTCAGGTGGGTCTGCCATTCACACACACTGCCTATCACTGCACTCTGTGGCTTCTAGTTTGCAATCCAAAACATGTTGCCATTTCTGTCCGTGCTCCAAGTCAGACAAGACAGATGCCAGTCCTTCAGGCAGCTGACAGACAAGTCGGAACACTGCAAAGATATATCTGCTCTGTTCTTTCCAGTCCGAGGGAGGGACCCTGGACTGAGCCACTTCCTCCCACCACCGCGCAACAGGCTAGGAAGGGGATGGAGTGAGAGCCAGTGAAAACATCGCCAAATATCCTACTCTTTTACTCAATTTGTGTTTTACTTGATTTGGTGTTAGCTTGGTTATTAGAGGTTTTTTAGTGTTTTCCTGAGGTTTTTAAAAGTTATTTTGGTCAGTTTCTGGTTGTTTATTTGATATTTCAGTAATGGGGGCCTAGCACTCCCTGTTCTGCCAGTTTGCAGATGACTATGTTTATATTTGATCCCTCTAAGATTCCTCCCTTATTTAGGGAAAATGCTCATTTTTCCTACTCTGACAGTATGTGAATAGTAGGTCCAGCCACGTTCCTATGTTTATATAACATTATAATCTGACTAGTTTATTGGAATGGGTATTTGGAGCTACATTGATTATATTAGCTCAGATTATTTAAAGGACTCAGATAAGACATTAATAAAGGTGAAGTACACAGTATATATTAAAAAAAAAAATACCAGGCAAACTTTGAGGGCCCAAGCCACTTCTATGCAGTCGTCCCTCCCCACTTCGCGCTTCGACTTTCGCGGCTTCGCTCTAGCCCGGTTTTTTCAAGTGAAGCCAGGAAAGTCAAAGCGCGAAGTGGCGAGGGACGACGGTATATAAATAAAGAATCCCACTTTGCGGAAATTCATTTACCACAGTAGAGTCTGGAACTGATTAACCGCGATAAACAAGGGCTGACTGTATGCAATTCCCATGGCCCTTTCTTAGTCTTGTAGGATAAACTTCATCTCAGGATTATGAACTACTACAATCTTCATTTCTCTGAAAAACTCAGAGAAACAATTTCTCGGGAGTCTTCTATGCCCTACAGGTCACGTAGTCAAGTAAGGCTGTGTTATCATATATTAAACGAAGCCTGCATTTTCAATCTACATATCCTTAAGCAGTGCAAACAAACTGGTCCTGCCTGTCAGCAGGAGAGTTTTGAACGTTAAACAGTATCATATAAATTACTAGCTAGCTCTATCTATCCATACCATGGCCAAAAGTCATACTAGACTTCTAGACCTTCTTGGAATAAACATAGTACTTTACCTTCTATAAACTTGAGGGAAAAAATGCTCATCAGTTACTTGAGCGCATCCCCAGAAATTTAAATAGCTAATAACAGATTTGTACACATACAGCCTGGATCATGCTACAGCATTATAGGCTAGAAAATATGATACAGACAGAAAGAAATGATGCAAAGGAAAGCACACATGGGAAACAGAAACAGAAAAACCGAAATCCTCTCACTGAGTCCTTGTGATACCTCACCATGCTCTGGGAGCAGGGATTTCTACCTTCATGATTAACTGCTTCTCATATTCTTCCTGATTCAAAAAATACTGAACAATAATGACCAAGAAAATTACCAGAACAGTCCAGGACTAAGTTAAAGTTGATTTATTTCTTCACTTTTTGTTTAGATATTCCATACCTTCAAGCTGATGGGACTCAGAGCGCAATACTTCAGTTGGAAAAAATGTCAGCAACTTGTACAGATTGTGTATATTTGAAATACTTTATGGTTGTTCAGTATAAAGCTGAGTTTTGACTACTAGATACTTTTTAACATTGGTTTCTAACTTGTTTTTAGAGTGAGGTATGTTTATCAGATTATAAAATACATTTATAGGAATTACATGAGAGCTCCCTCCATGATTTATAAAATCCAAGAGGGCAGGCCTAGATCCCTCAATTCATGGAAGAGTTACCTTCTCCAGTGCCTTAATATTTTTCTATTTAAAAATATTTTAATCATTGAATAAAGTATACAGTATTTCAGAACTGCACAGTGGTTATTAATTAAGGATTCACAGAAATTCATAAGAACATTCTTAGGCCTTGCTATTCTTTAGACAATAAAGGAGATAATAAAACTAAATAAATGTTGTACTATTATAGTTGGACTCAGGAAACAGAATAAAAGAATTGAAACAGTGTGTCAAGAATGCATCTCATTTCTCAGAAAGGAGTTCTATTTAACTCTATGAATCAAATGATTTAAATGAATCATTATCTTTTTATAGGAAATTAATGGTCCTGAATTTTTCCATTAATTGTTGCACTAAGAACATTTTTCTTGGAGTCATTCGATGTATCTCTTTCTAACAAAACCTTTCTTTCCATTTAACAATGCATTGATAGATATGTAAAATAATTAGTAAATGTTAGCAAAATACTCGAAAGAATATATTCATTAGAAATAGAATTTAATTTCTACAAAAGGAACCTATTAAATGACACAAATCTTGAAGTAGGCATTAGGATCCATTTTCTTACCTTAGTGTTTGTTCTGCCTCATAGACACAATCTTTTTGAAAATTACCATTTTGAGTACTTCTTCATAATCTGTATTTTATTAAATGTTAATGTAATTGCAAAAGGACATGAACCAAAACAAATTGCTCACAGAAAATGAGACACATTTGAAGTTTTGTGGACACATTTCACTGAATTCTAAAGAAAGAAGAAAACATGCAACAATTTATGTTGTCACAAAACCAGAAAGAATGGATATATACCTTTCATTGTTAAATGTTTTATCATGCATTGGCATTCCTGTTTTGAAATAATGTAATTATAGAATGAAGTAAATTCACCACGAAGTCAGTCTCTTTCACGGAGATTGTCACAGGCTTGGGTTGGGAGAAAGTAAGAAATAGGAGTATTCTATTTTTCAAAGAATCATAGTGATTATCTTAAATATATTTGCTACTTAAGACTAGAAGAGAAATAACCAAAAATTCTCCAGCTTGAAATCCATAGGATCGGTATGTAAATCGCCAGAATTGATACCCGTTTAAAGTGTTTTCTTTGTTTTTAGTCACTGACACTAAACCTCCCTAGAATCAGAATGTGTAGCACTATCTCTCCAGAAAGGGCACTCTCACTTTAGATTTACTATTTAACACCGGAACACATATTATTTTGAGTTATCAAATATATGCAATTGTAGATAAAATAGTTTTAAACATTGAAAAGGAGCCATAAAGAATATTTAAGCAAAAGTATAAAAATTATCTTAATGTCTTCTAAATCTGACACTGCCCCCCATGTGTTCAATAAAGATGACTCCTAACTTTTTTCTCACTCTGGGACCCATAGCCTTGATCTAGTCAGTTTAGATCCACCTGAACAGAGTACTACATACAACAATACCTAAAATGGTTTATTTTCTTTAAAAATGATTAGGAAACATAAATTGTAAAGGTTGCATTATTTAGTCCAAACTTGCCATCAGGACTACCTCCATAAACTAATAGTGCAAAATTACTATGCCGAGAGCATAGGTTTGGACGAGACAGGATTTTATCTCTCGGTCCTACATGTTTCCAATTATAATACTTATCTATTACTTCTATTACTATGTAATATACCACTGCCAAACTTAATGGCTTAAAACATTAACAATCATTTATTTTGCTCACAAATCTGCAGTGTGTGCAAGGTTTGGCATGGCAGTTTATCTTTGCTCCATGGGACATCGGCTGAAGCAAATTATCGGGGACTCTCAGCTTTCAAGATGGCACAGTTCCATGGCTGGCAAGTTGATGCTAGCAGCTGGATGGCATCTCAGCTTTGGCTATAAATCATGGGCCTTAGTTTCCACTGATTCTTCCTAGTATCATGGTGGTTATGTTCCAAGAACAAGGCAACTCCGTGGTGACAATAAGAAATATATATTTGGTCTCTACCTCAGCTCTTGGCCAGAGCTCCTAAAAGGACTGTAATTCCCTACTTGATAAGGATGGTAGGTGTGTCTTTTGTTATAACATTTGGTTTTTGTGCCCAGCTCCTAAAACACCTACAGAGCAATAGGGTGAAAGGAGAATCTTCTGTTATTCATAACAAGCCCTTTTCAACCACAGAAAAGTTTATGCTAATGAGTGACTTCTGGAAAACCCCTAAGGGTGCGGCAATGATTGCCAGAGGAACCAACCAGCTGGTTAGAAGACTGAAACTTTCATCGCTACCCAATTTCTAGGGAGGGGAGAGGGGCTGGAGGTTGAGTTAATCACCAATAGCCAATAATTTAATCTATCATGCCTATGTAATGAAGCCTCCATTACAAACTCTAACTAAAGGGGTTCAGAGAGCTTCCTAATTGGTGAACACACATTGCACTGGGAGGGGACACTCCCAGAGAGGGCATGGATGCTCTGCACCCTTTCCCCATTCTTTGCCCTATGCGTCTCTTCCATCAGGCTATTGTAGATTTATATCCTTATATGATAAACTATTAATCTAGTAAGTAAAGTGTTTTCCTAAAACTCTAAGATGCTCTAGCAAATGATTGAAGCTGTAGAGAGGCTCATAGGAACCTCCATTTGTAACCTGTCAGTGGAATGCACAGGTAACAACCTGGACTTGCAATTGGCATTTGAATTGGGGGGGGGGTAGGGAGATGGTACATCTTGTAGAACTGAGCTCTTAACCTGTGGGATCTGATGCTATCTCCAGGCATACAGATAGTGTCAGCATTAAGTTAATTTGTAGGAAACCCATTTGGTATGTAGAAGTCCTTGGTGAGGGATACTCCCCAATAGCCATTTGGTAATCAGAAGTGTCAGAAGTGAAGCAGTCTGTGAGTTGAGTATTGAGAGTAGAGGAGACACACAGAAAGAGTCTTTCCAAAGCAACAGAAAATTTCATAAATGAATAAACGATGTAAGTTATTTGCAAATTTCTTTTGATGCTTCAGATTATTGATTTGTTAAAATAATCCCATGAATTATTTGATCTTTTTATTCACTGGAACAAAAACACTGGAACCTCATTTTCTAGAAGATGAAATAATAGACTTAACGATAATTCCTATAGTAAATTCAGTTCAAACAAAATTGAGTTCAAACAAAAATTTTTGTAGAGAAATGTGAATGCAATTTTGGTATATCTCAGCACCATGAGAAATTCCAGGTTCTTACTCAATTAATGTATTTTAAATTAGTTGTGGTACAGACATAATAATTTGTTGCATTCAATTAATTATATTGTACCACTAAATATTGAAGTTATTTTCAAAATGTGAAAAAATACATTATGAATACATAGAATAACTGAACAGTTTTGTGTGTATGAGAGACCAATCTAAAGTTAAAAAATATATATATATACATATTCAAGCTTACATTTTAAATAAGGAAAGACATTTAAACTATTTTGACAGAAAGAACCACATTTTAATGAAAATTAAGATTAAATGGTTGTCTCTGATTTATTAATATGTATGCTATTATACTTCTGAGCCACACTGTTACATAGTTTCCCTGTCTCTAACAATGATAGGTAAAAGGGAACTTAGGGTCTTAATAAGTGAGTGGCTTTATGCTAATATTTTGTGCCTTATACTGGCTTCAAGATCAGCATAAAGATAGCATCTTGTTCATTCACTAATTCAACAATTATTTATTGAACTGCTAATATATGCCCCTTTCTTGAATAGATTCTGGGGACAAAATCAAAATAGTAAACAAAACAGATGAAAACCCATGTCTCTGTGAAGCTTATACTCTAATGGATGAAGACAGACAAAAAACACAATGTGTAAATGATTTATTATAGTAGCAATACATGATCTGGAGGAAAAATAGAACATAGTGTGGAGATTGGGAGTGGTCAGGCATGGGCAGTTTGCAATGTAAATGGAGTAGTCAAGATAGGGTTAATAAAATGTTTGAAAGTTAAGAAAAATCTTACAAGAGGAGAGGGAGAGTTCTATGGAGACAGCTATGAGCGTTTCAGGCAAGATAACTAGAATAAAATTCTGAGGAAAGTACGAATGAGGTGTGTTTAAAGAAAAACAAGGAGAAACGTGGCTGGAACAGAGCAAACAAAAGTCACAGCAGATGAAGTCAGACATAGTGCAACAAAGAAACCAGTTACAAGAAAATTAAACCTGCAGGTGAAAGAGTGTGGGTTTGAATCGAGTGGGTGGCAGAGGAGGTGTGCACAGTCGTTCAATTCAGTGTGTTCAGTTTCAGATGTCTAGTCTGTCTAACTAAAGAGATCAATGATGGAAAAATCAAGAGGTCAGGGAAAAGGTCCTAGTTTTAAAAATAACTTGGGGAGTTAAGAATATATAGATGGCACTTAAAACCATGAAGCTGGGTCAGGTTACCTAGGGATTGAGTGCAGACAGAAAAGATACAGAAAATGGAAAGAACGAATTTGAAGCGAATGAGTGGAAAAGGCCAGTGACGGAGAAAGGAGACACAGCTCATGTGCCATAACAGCCAAGGGAAGAGAGTGTTTCCAAAAAGTGACACAATGCATCCAATATCACCGGTACATGCAGCGTGACAGCTGAGAATGACCATCTGCCTTACAAGTTCACCAGCCACAGTTATCTGTAGCAGTTTCCTCTTGTATTGAAAGTTGTCATAATGTGTTAGCACTCTCATATCAATTTTTCTTAAAAAAAAAAAACTGTTGAGAGTAAGAAAAAGATGATTTGTACTAGCACCATTGTAAATGTATTTTACTTAAGGTATATTTTTAAGCAGATTATCTCTAGTGTGATGAATTCAACTGGAATCTGTTTTTGAGATATATGTGTAAGTACCTGTTTATACTAATGCTTATTTTGGAACCCACTTGGATAACCTGAATCTCTGTACCAGATAGTAAATTATAGTCAGTTTGAGTGCTACCAAATTTAAGTTCTAAGGAAGCAAAATAAACAGTAGAATGCTTTGCTTTCTCCCTTCTTTTTTTTTTTTTTTTTTTTTTTTTATCCTCACCCGAGGACATTTTTTCATTTTTTGTTCAGATAGAGTGCGGGGGAGAGAGAGGAAGAGAGAGAGAGAGAGAAACATCGACGTGAAAGGGACACATCGAGTGGCAACTGAGGTACATGCCCTTAGCGGGAACTGAACCCAGGTCTCTCTGGACCGCAGGCCGATGCTCTAACTGCTGAGCCAAACCGGCCAGGGCTCTCCCTTCTTTTTTAAAAAATATTTTTTCTCTATTGACTTTTAGAGAGAGAAGGAGAGAGAGAGAGATAGAAACATCGATGAGAGAGAACATCGATTGGCCACCTCCTGCACGCCCCCCACTGGGGACCCGGCCCACAACCTGGGCATGGGCCCTAACCGGGAACCAAACTGGCGACCTCTTGGTGCATGGGTCGACACTCAACCACTGAGCCACACCAGCTGGGCTGCTTTCACTCTTTATGTTTCTGCAACTGAAACTGGCATTTGAGAAAATGAGGATATGGCAGTTCTCCCCAATCTCTTAATGTTTCCTCATTAGAGACAAGGGCCAATTAAAGTATTTTAACACCGGAAAGTATTTCAACTCCTAGTCAATGGACAATGATAAGTACTAATTTACTGCACTGTATTTGGTTTTGGTTTTGGACAACAGTTTGGTACACAAGTGAACACAGGTTTTCGTTTTGTTAAGTTTTAAAGACAAAAGGAGTAAGAATGATCAAACATGAATGAGAGGAGCCTGCCTGGAGTGGCTCAGCTGGTTGGGCGTCAACCTGTGGAACAAAAGGTGGCCAGTTTGATTCCTGGTCAGGTCAGAGCACATATCTGTTCGATCCCAGGTCGGGCCACATACAGAAGGCAACCAAGAGATGTTTCTCTCTCCCCCTCTCTCTCAGCATGTCCTCGGATGAGGATTAAACAAAAAGAGAGATTAATGCGAGGAGAATGACAATGCATTTAGTATTTATCTAAATGACATGTTATTTTGAAACACATTTTTCCAAACTGTCCCTTTTTAGCAATTTGTTGAATTAAAGAAACATATCAAAATGATATTTTGGCCCGGCTGGTGTGGCTCAGTGGATTGAGTGTCATCCCATGGACTGAGAGGTCCTGGTTCGATTCCCAGTCAGGGCACATGCCCAGGTTGCAGGTTTGATCCCCAGTAGGGGGCGTGCAGGAGGCAGCCAATAAATGTTTCTCTCTCACATCAATGTTTCTATCTTTCTGTCCCTTCCTCTCTCTCTAAAAATAAAGACATATTTTTTAAAAAATGATATTTTGGAGACAATGATGATTAGGTGTAGAATAGGATTTAGGTTTTATTTTCTCATTTTTAACCAACCGAGATAAAAACAATAAAAACATTTGTTTTCTAAAAGCATTAATTTGAAAATTTATGTTTCAAAGGGTAATTGTAATATGTTTGTATCGCTCTTTCTCCACAAATCTCGCTGTATCAATGGTAAAGATTTTCCCCTCAAAAATCCATAATAGTACATGGAATAAAAGGGGACCCACCCAAGGATCCGAGGCTGTGATGAAATTAAGAAAACATATGAGATCACATTGTTGGGTGAATCAAAGCAGAAGGAGCTGCACAACGAGAAAGCCCTGAGCAGTAAGCAGCAATGGAGGAGTTGGGCCTGTGTGTAGCATTTCCTATTGGCAGAATCCCAGAGAGGCACTAAGCCTGAAGCTGAACTTGGCATGTATAATCTGGGTGAAGACTCTGGGACCCTGGGTAACTAATCATAAGAAAATTTAGGTGAGAAGGGGAGAGAAGTTAATCAGAGAAATTAAAGACTAGCTGCCCCCCCAATCCCATCCCAGACCCCCATATATAGAAAGATTGTTAGCTCTAAATCAAGACGTCTTCTCTCTCAATTTGAAGGATCTGCCTAAGAAAGGCCAAGCCTTTCATTGTGTAAATTGTTATTCTAGAATGAAGTGTTCTGTCATTTTGCATTTAGGAGACCTCTTTCTGACATATCAGTAAAAAGCAGTTACAGCCCACTGGACTAACAGATAGTAAGTGGAAAAATAATTTTTTGGATTAACTTTTAATTAGTTCACATACAGATATCTGAGATAATACTATAACTATAAGAGTTGGAAAAGGGAAGAAAGATTTATGGTCAAAATGTGAAAATAAATAGACATATTGTTTTGATCAATAAACAGAGTTATAGAAAAGAGAAGCCTCTAGACCTTAAAACTTGGAACATCTTCTCTGATCATTAGAGATTAAGGAAACTGGGATTATCGTCTAATCTCTATGGGTCCAATCACATTATTTGATTAACAGAGAATAATAAACACTGTTTATTGGTTTTGACTTAAAATAATAGCTAAAGATAAAACATGCAGGAAAAAATAGGTATTAGCTATTATAAAATTAAATATTGCAAAAGACAACTTAAAATATAATGTTAGAAATTTGAATTAATTTAGTGGAGTAAAAACACTGTAGACTATCTTTTCCACCCTAAATCAATAAAACTGAAACAAATAATCATTATAAATCAATAAAAATTGTATTAAAAAATAAGAAAGTTTTAAACTAGGTTTCATGAAGGATAGCTGAAAGACAAAAAGGAGAGCATAGAAAAAGAAAGCGAATATCCAAAAAAAGACATGGGAAGAGATAGGTAAAAAAATGTGACAGGAGCCACTTGGAGTCTGAGATTGTCCCAATCAGCTGACAGGGTGATTGGCTGTGGCAGCCAGCAGAAATGGCCAGGGGAAACGTCCTCTTCCTCCACCAGGCAGCAATCAGGGTCGTCCTGGTGCCAGAGCAGTGTGGCGGTATTTGTGATGAGAAATAGATAAAACTTTTATACAGTAAAACCTGATGTCCAACACTGTAAACAGCAGGTTAATAAATTGGCCCCGATCAGCACTGTTTTCCACAGGACTAGATTGGAACAAGGAAGTCTCATCATAGCCAAAGAGAAACTGAAGTATTTCCCCTGCTTCCTGAAACAGGAGCCATCCGACTCTACTGGTTTCAACCCATCTGTGGAGGCTATGTAGAAAGAAAAATCTGCCCTAAAGACAACCTTTTGATGTCAGGTGGCTGAAATACCCCAAGACTACATGTTAAATGCCTCCAAATTTGTACATACAATCCAGAAGGTTGTATGAACTGCAATAAGACTTCATTATACCAGATGATTTAATCAAGTAATATGCATAACTTCCCTACTTTTCACCATGCAGATCTCTAAGAAAAATCCTGATGGGGAGACACATTTGAGGTTTGTCTCCTGTCTCCATGCCGGTAGATCTCGCAATAAAATATGTTCTTTTCTCAAAAGCCGGTGCCACAATATTGGCTCCTTTATGCACTGGGCAACAGGCCCTTGGCTTGGTAACAACACCTCCCTCACTCTCATTATAGACGAGCAATTTATATATAAGCCTTGATAGCTCTTACTATTATTTTTCCTATCTATCAAAATTTGCAGAGGTAAAAATGCACCTTAACATTCTAACTAGAAATTGCTTCCACTTGGAAGATTGACAAAATAAATGAGGAAATCTAATGTCATGAAAGAGACTAACACAATTCAACAACCAGAATAACTCACATTAAGAACAAGTAAGGTTACATAAACACGTACAATATAATATTATAATAGGCATAATTATTATTCTCAGAAACATGAGAAAAGTTATTGCCTCTATAAGAAGATTTAAAAGAGATATATTTGTAATCTAAAATGTCATTATTTGAGCCCGACCGGTGTGGCTCAGTGATTGAGCGTCGACCCATGCACCAAGAGGTTGCCAGTTCAGTCCTGGTCAGGACACATGCCCAGGTTATGGGCCCAATCCTCAATGAGGGGCATACAAGAGGCAGCCATTCAATGTTCTCTCTCATCGATGTTTCTGTCTTTCTACCTCTCCCTTCCTCTCTCTCTAAAATCAATAAAGAAAAAAAATTTAAATGTCACGATTTGATTGGTATACTTGTAACAGAATAGACATGGCGGAAGAGTATATAGCGTGCTGAAAGTTTAGGTTAAAAAATATTTAGGACAGCCCTGGCTGGTTTGGCTCAGCGGTTAGAGCGTCGGCCTGCGGTCCAGAGAGACCCGGGTTCGGTTCTCGCTAAGGGCATGTACTTCAGTTGCAGTTTGTCCCCGGCCCTGGTTGGTCATGCGGGTGGCAGCCACTCGAAGTGTCCCTTCACGTCGATGTTTCTCTCTCTCTCTCTTCCTCTCTCTCACTCCCACTCTATCTGGACAAAAAATGAAAAAATGTCCTCGGGTGAGTATAAAAAAAAATATATATATATATATTTAGGACAAATAAGATGAAAATAGAGGAAAAAAAATTGTAAGAGAAAGGTCATAGGCACAGAAGGTAGATCAAGGCATTACAACACTAAAAGTATTTAAATGTATTTCTAAAAAAAGACTAATATTGAAAGAAGAGAGACAAAGGAAATACTCAAAGAAATAATGAAGTGACATTTATTAAAAGGAACAATTAAGGCATAATATTTATCTATATAACATTACAAGAAACATCCTAAAATCAAATGAAACAGAAAGGTTAAAAAAAGATGAAAAATACCAGACACATACAAAAGGAAAGAAAATAATATATAATTCAAGATAAAACACTTTTAAAAGAATAAAATGAATATAGAATGTCATTACTCCAAAAAAGCAATTTTCAAGGTATTGGACAGTTATGGAAATATTCATTTAATATCCCAGTTGTGGGTTACCAGAGGGGAAGGGGGTGGGAGGAGGCAGAAGACGATAAAGGGAATCAAATATAGGGTGACAGAAGGAAACTAGGATTTAGGTGGTGAGCACATACAGATATCATATTAGAAAGTTGCACATCTGAAATTTATATAACATTGTATATAAATTTAACAAAAATAAATAAATTAATATATGTAATAAAAACTGATAGAATCACATTGAAAAATTTACACATAAATAACTATATGTGGATATAACACAAAAAGCAAGAACCATGAAAGAAATAATTAATAAGGTGGATTTCATTAGTATTAAAAAAAAATGCTCTGAAAGAGACAATGTCAGTAGAATAAAACAAGCTACAGACTGGGCAAAAACATTTGCAAAAGACACATCTGATAAAGGATTGTTATTCAAAATATACAAAGAACTCTTAAAATACAACAATTAAAAATAACTCTATTAAAAATGGATCAAAGACCTTAACGGACAGCTCACCAAAGAATATATCCAGATGGCAAATACGCGCATGAAAAGATGCTCTATGTCATCTATCACTGGGGAAATGAACATTAAACAACAATGAGATGCCACTGCACACCTAAGGGAATGGCCAAAATCTGGAACCATGACAACATCAAGTTATGGCCAGGATGTAGAGGAAAAGGAACTGTCAATCATTGCTGGTGGACATGCAAAATGATGCAGTCATTTTGGAAGACAGTTTGGTGATTTCCTACAAAACTAAACATGCTCTTACATACCAGCAATTGTGCGCCTTGGTGTTTACTTAAAGGAATTGATAACTTATGTCCACACAAAAACTTGCACATAGATGTCTATAGCAGCTTTATTAACAATTGCCATACTTGGAAGCAACCAAGATGTTCTTCAGTAGGCGAATGGATAAATTAATTGTACCTTCAGACAATGGAATATTATTCAGCACTAAAAAGAAATGAGCTATCAAGACATTAAAATACATGGAGGAATCTTAAATGCATAGCACTAATGAAAAAAGTCAATCTGAAAAGGCTACATATTGTACGATTCCAATTTTAAGATATTCTAGAAATGGCAAAATTATGAAGACAATAAAAAGGTCAGTGGTTGCCAGGGACTGTGAAGTGGAGAGGGATGAGTAAATGGAGCATAAAAGATTTTTATGGCAGTGAAAATACTCTATGATATAGATAACATGTGATAACATATTGTATGCTATGATACCATAATGTTGAATTCATGTCATTATAATTTTTTCCAAATCCACAGAGTGAACCTTAATATAAACTATGGAGTTTGGATGATTATAATGTGTCAAGGTAGGTTCATTCTTGGTTTAAGAAAAAGTAGCATTGTACTGAGAAATCTCTATACCTTCCTCTCAAAAGTAGTCTTTAAAGTTTATTTAGATGATAGATAGATTGATAGATAGATACACACACACACATGCACACATACATGTATATTTTCATAACAATCTTTATTGAGTTTCTATTTACTTTTTCAACGCCTCCTTTTGATTCTCTCCCTTTGGAATCCTATGTTGGAGATGTAGTAAATTACTGATATGTAAGGAATGCACCCTGTGATTTTTCTCAGTACTTTTGCAAAGATGCCACATGTACCTAAAACACCACTCACTCACATTCATCTGTCTCATTCTTGACTCCTAGGTTCCGAATTTTCTACTTCACTTATTACAGCTTATTTTGGTATTAGTGCTCACTTACATTTGGATTATCCATAGAAATACCTAATATAAATTACAGTAATGCCATATAAAATAGCATAAAATAATTGGTAATACAGAAACATATTTAATCAAAGTAATAATTCAAAATAAATAGTTCAGACCTGAAAGTGAACTTTTTGCCTACTTTATTCAATTTGCTGGCCTAAACCTTCATTTAGTTAAAGGATTAAAAGCCATTAGCATTTCTCCAAGTCTCATTAAAAATAAATTAATCTTTGTGAAGCGCATTTTAACATTTATTTCAAATTAAACCTGAAACTGTAATTAGTAGAAATCTTGAAACAAGAGCCTCATTTACATCATGTATCATTAATAGGAAATTCACTTAAGAATACAAAACAAAGCACAAAAACACACAAACATGTTAAAAGAATCTATCATTGGTATGGCCTGAGGAAGTTTCACAGCTTTGGAGGTTTACTAAAATACCTCAGCTTTCCCATAATACTCACTCTATCTAGTTAATTTTTCTCCTAAAAAATAGAGATAATTCTCAAAGAATAATGAACATTTCAAACTAAATATTAAAACTTATAAATGCCAAAGAGGAAAAGAATCTTTGAGAGTTGTTATGAAACCCCCTCTGATTAAGAGGAAATTACTTCTGAGATTATAGATTCGTTTTTACTTTACAAACATGTGATAAACCTGATTTATAACTAAGACCATGTCTTAAATCAACAAAAAGAATATTTACTATGAATTTTGCTACAAATATTGTCCTCCAATCAAATCCTATGCTCTCAATACTTCTGATTCTTCTTCACCTGTTCTACTTTTCCCATAACACTTTAGTTTTCAAATAATCTACAAAATTTACATACTGATAATATTTATTTTTATTTATGTTTCTTCACTAATATCTACATCTCACAAAATAAAAGAGTTTTGTCTATTTTATACCCTGATATAGCTAAGAATCAAGGGTATTGCCATACAATAGCTGTTCTGAATAAAACTAGGGCAAGTCAATCATATTAAAGAACAAAATAGCAAATGGGATCTGTTTTCTTCATTGAAACACAATAAAATAAGAAAACAGAACTGTATCGGTCCTGGATCACGTCACAGTTTTAACTTCTCTGTCATTGGAAAAAATCACCACCCATTATTCTACATCTGAATACAGCCACAAAATTAATAGTGTCTAATATATCCCGATTTGTGGACTTCAAAATACCATGGGCATTACTATATCAGATAACTAGGTTATTTCATTTTCATATATTTTCATTTTGAATTTTAAAAGTTAAATAATAAAACATATGACTCCTTCTAAGATTCTCAAAATGAAATTTTTACCCAGAAAATTTGGAAATAGCTTAACTTTTTTCTTTTTCTTCTTGAAATTATCTTTGATTTACTAGCTTTAAAACTGCAGTGAGTCAAGAAAATTGCAATTATTAAAGAGGACCAGGACTTATTATTTGCTCTTCATAATATGTTGGACAGAAAATGAATTTGAGAAACCTATAAAGAATTAAATGCATAATAAAATTACTAACTTACTGATGCTTTTCAAGTGACTAATTCCAAGCCTGAAAAAATGTCAGTACTTGATAGATGGAGTAACCCTATTATTTACACATCAAGTTTGTTTGACACTGAACAAAAACAGTGCTCTTGGTGGCTGTGCTTAATCTGTAATAAATATGCCATCCATGTTTCATTATTGAAAAGAAGCAAAATATTCTTGCACTTGGTGGTTGATGCATTTTCTTTTTTCCTGATCATTTTTCAAACATTTTACTTCTTATTAGTAACTGATTTTGAATACACTACTTTGAATTAAGACACTCTCTTTCATCACAAGCCAAAGTGAGATTCGTACAAATGAGATAAATATTTCCAAATATTACTTCATGAAAATATCATGAAAAATAAAGTTGAGCATTGGTATAAAATCCATAATGTTGCAAGTGATGATAAAATAAAGTTCAATATTAAACTTGACAAACATTTTTTTCTTACATATTGAGTATAATTAAAACGAGATACTTCTGCTGCTATATTCTACTGCTAATAAAATGGGAGCAGGAATTGATAATTCATGGGCTCAGCATATCGACTTCTAGTTACCAAGGCCAAACTGGCTACAGCCACTGCTGAATGCCCAATATATCAGCAGCAGAGACCAACACTGTGTCCTTAATCTGACATCTTTCTCCAGGGATGATCAGCCAGCTACCTGGCAAGTTAATTGCACTGTACAGCTTCCATTATAAAAGGGGCAGTGTTTTTTCCTTACTGGAATAGATACTTCTTCTGTGTATGAATTTGACTTCCCTGCATGCATTGCAACTGCCAAAAATACCATCTGTGGACTTAAAGAATGCCCTGTCTACTGCAATGATATTCCACACAGCATTGCTTATGATCGAGGAACCCATTTCACGGCAAAACAAATGCAGCATGTGCCCATGCTCATGGAATTCATTGGTCTTACCATGCTCTCCACCATTCTAAAGCAGATGCCTTTTGAAGACTCGGTAACCACATCACTCAGGAGGCTGTATATGTTCTGAATTAGCATCCAATATATGGTGCGGTTTCTATCATATCTCGGATTCACAAGTCTAAGGGGTGGAAATGGAAGTGGCACACCTCATATTACCCCTAATTTCTCACTAGCACAATTGTTGCTTCGTAATCCTATGACTTTAGGCACAGCTGGCTTAGAGGTCTTAGTTCCAAAGGGAAACATGCTTCCACCAGGCACAGCAATGATTCCATTGAACAGAAAGTTAAGACTGCTGCCCAGACACCTGGGCACCTCAGACTTCAGAATCAATAGGCAAAGAGTGGAGTTACTGTTCTGGCTGGGTTGATTGATCCCCATTACCACGGGAAAACTGGACTGCTACTCCACAATGGAAGTGAAGAAGAATATGTCTGGAATACAGCAGATCCCTTAGCATGTCTCTTAGTTTTACCATGACCAGTGATTAAAGTCACTGGAAAACTACAACAACTCAATTCATACAGGGCTACCAAAGTCCCAGACCCTTCAGGAATAAAGGTTTGATTCACCCCCACCTTCATCCTGGGTAAAGAACCACAACCATCTGAAGTGATTGCTGAGGATAAAGGGAATGCTAGATACGTAGTGGGAAAAGGTAAATAAAATGCCAGCTATGACCACATGACCAAATACAGAAAATGAAGACTGTAATTACTCCAAGTATTTCTTCCTTATCTTTTATAAATATGCTTGTGCCTATGTGTATGTGTATCTACCTCTCTATCTAGCATATTTTGTTTTCTTCCCTCTCTAATTCCCTTACCGTGTAACATAAGATGTATTGATTTTATATCATAGTATTTAAATAGTATTAAATAACACTAAAACAATATTTAGATTACAGATATCAAGAAGAGGGAACATCATCAAAGGACTTTTCATCTTCTTCTGTGAAAAGAGTTAGTGTGTTTTCAGTTGTTCACAGGTTAGTTGTAGCATGTTAAGCAGAAGTATAATTTTGTTAATGTCTTTAATGTGAGTGGGTCCCATCTAACAATGTAAGCCCTACGGAGAAAAACAGTGAAACTCTCCTAAAGAAAAGGGAATGATGTCCAGCTGGTGTGGCTCAGTGGTTCAGCATCAACCAATGCACCAAGAGGTCCAGGTTCGATTCCCAGTCAGGGCACATGCCCAGGTTGTGGGCTTGATCTCCACTACGGGGCATGCAGGAGGTATCCAATCAATGTTCTTTTTCATCAATGTTTCTATCTCTCTCCCTCTCCTTTCCTCTCTCTCTAAAATCAATAAAGACAAAATATTTTTTTTAAAAAAGAGAAAGAAAAAGGTATGTGCCTCCAGATGGCTTCAAACTGGAGCTGCAAAATTAACTCTTCCCTGACTCCCCAGCCTGTTAGAGCCTGCTAGCTTACCCTGCATACTTTGGACCTGCCAGCCTCCACAATTGTGTGAGCCAATTACTGAAAATAATTCATTCTCTCTCTCTCTGTTTCTCTTTCTCTCTCTATTGGTTCTGTTTCTCAGAGAACCCTAACTAATATAGGAGGTTATCTCTATTTTATGGATAAAGAAAGAAGTAAATAAGAATGAGTTGGTTTCCCTGGCCAGTGTGTCTCAGTTGGTTAGAGCATCATCCTATACACCAAAAGGTTGGGGGTTTGATTCCTGGTCAGGGTATATCTAGGTTGTGAGTTGGATCCCCAGTTGTGGCAATCAGGAGAGCCAAACAGTGGATATTTCAATCTCTCTCTTTCCCTTCCTCTCTAAAATAAATAAACATGTCCTCTGGTAAGGATTTTTTTTTTAATGAGTTGTTTGACTTGTTGACTTGCTGACCTACTTCCAATGATCTGTTCAGCCTCATCTCCAGATAAATTATCTCCAATAAGTTCCTGACCAGAAAAGCCAGGCGTCCCTCATTCCTCTGCAGTTTTGTCTATGCTGCTGCCATTCCCTACCACTACTTTAAAGGTCTGATTATTGTTCTTTGAGAGTCAGTGCAAGCAGCACCTCTCAGCATCGTTCTTGAACCTTCCTCTGTGGTCGAATCTGGGTTATTTGCCATCCCTATAGCTGGCAAAACTGTGCCCTATCCATTACTAAGTATTTCTAATTACTTATTTTATTGTTAGCCTCCTTTAGTGAGTTGAGAGCTCACTTAAATTAATAAAATATTTTGTTTCCTTAGTGTTTTCAGGATTTGTTACTGTACTGTATATCATAAGTACTCATTCTTACACATATTGAATGAAACTATGCTTAGGAATGATTACAGTGGTTGTACAGCCCTCTACCCTAATTATACTGATGATAATGTCATACCCCTCCATTTCTGTTTTTAATAGACTTGGCATTCTAGCTGTCCATGTGTTTTATTTCATTATCAGTAAAATAAGAGAGCATCTATTTTATATCATAAGCTATTTTGTCTCCAAACTCTGCCATTATGACTGAACCTGAGTACAATTCATATTTTTTAAAGTCAGGCAGGCAAAAAGCCCAAAGTAACTATTGCGTGAAATAAATGTCAACAATATTTAATCATATGTCTGAGTAGGCAGGAATAAAATTGTCTAAATTATCTAAATCTAATCCCAGGTACCCATGAATATGGCTCTGTTCCAATATTGCCTTAGGTTTTATGAAACAGTTAAAGAGTATTGTTCAATAAATATTCTCTGTTAATTGGCCATCTGGTCAGGTCAGTGTGCTCCATTGTAAAAATCATTCTGTTCCAATATGGCCTGCCTGTTGTAAAAGCATTAAACTTCCTCGAAACGTTTGTTTTGTACATCTTCATGTTACTATTGGGACCCTGCCAGAGAGTTGGTAAAAATAAAACATTCAGCATTATTTTAAAGAAATAAAGTCATGTAGAATGTAAATTCCTACCTTTCTATTTACAACCAAAAAAAAAACAAACATAGATTAGAAGTGATTCTATCATTTTAGGTCAAATTTAGATGATAATAATGATGGTACTGCAGTAGATAGAATTGTGAAGAGTTTGAAGGCTTTCAGACATGGGTAAATGATGTTCCAAATGTATTTTCTTTAATCAGCTCACAGCTCCTTTCCTGGAGCCACACTCAAATAACATCTAAAATCTACATTTTCCTGTGATTTCTTTTGCTAGTAAATAATAAATTTTTTTCTATAAATCTCTCTCTGAAGTGTATTTTTCCTTAAATTGCTTCTATTGTTAAAAGAATTAACCTGTAGACTCATTTTCCTCAAAATATAAAAAAACCATAAAAATTTTAAGAATCAAATTATCCTATAGTGTATGCATATAAGATTAGGTAACCTTCAGAAATATTTAGAAAACTACTTTAGTAGCCTATTTTATATGAACTGGATAAAAATGGAGCTCACTTTTTCAAGTTCAATACAAGTGTTAATATATTGGCTATGTACATGAATGCACATTTCAGATTTAAGAAGATCATTTAATGCATTCTTTTCAAAATGTTATTTAGCATAGAAATTTCCATAGAGCACATGAACAGAAAAATCTGACTCCCAGCTATTGTCACTCTTTGTTTGAAAGAGGCTGGATTAGATCTGAGTATTCATGATTCTATAAACATTTAACTTCACAATATTAGTTGTAATCATATCATTGTTTAATATTTTTGTATAGCTGTTTTAGTGAGAACATATAAAGCTCTGCACATTTGGGCTAAATACTCCTAGATTATAACCTGCCCAAGAGTAGTTGAGACTGTTCACCACTTCAACAGTACCTAGAACAATCTCAGGCCATAGCAGATACAAAGTTTATAAATTCTTAATTATGATAATGACCAGTAGTATAGCACCAAGGCTACATTCCTTTGCAATCATATAATGTTTATGTAAGCGTTAGGTAAACAAAAAACCTGAAGTTTTGCTGTAGTACTTAGTCATTCTAAGATTTTTGTTCAGAGTCACTTTGTTTTGTTTTTTTTTGCATTTATCTTCAGATAGAACGGGAGGGAGAGAGGGAAGAAGAGAGAAAGAGAAACATCGATGTGTAAGAGAGACACATCGAGTGGCTCCCACCCACATGACCCCAACCTGGGGCCGGGGACAATCCGCAACCTAGATACATGCCCTTAGTGGGAACCGAACCCGGGATTCTCTGGTCCGCGGGCCGACACTCTAACCGCTGAGCCAGACTGGCCAGGGCCAGAGTCATTATGTAGAGAAAACTGAACTTGTCTAGAAAGGTAAAAAGCAGAAGTCAAAGTGTCTATTTTCCACCAGGTTTCTCCTAAAAAGTGTAAAAGTAAAAACAAGCATGCTCAAATATAGCTCAAATAAATGCTATATTTATTTATTGTTACATAAATATAGTTATGCTTTAAAGAATACTATTTTAATGCTCTAGTAGTGGATTTTTAAAAATATATGTTTTTTTATTGATTTTTTTAGAGAGAAAGGAAAGGAGAGAGAGATAGAAACATCGATGTGAGAAACATCAATCAGTTGCCTCCTGCACACTCTCCCTGGGGATGGATCCTGAAATCTGGGCATGTGCCCTGACCAGGAATCAAACCAGGACCTCTCAGTCCATGGGATGATGCTCAATCCACTGAGCCACACCGTCCAGGCTCTAGTAGTGGATTAATACATGACAATCCTACTAAATTTCAGAAGTCAAATCAGCAGTTGGGGAAACTTTAACAACATGTTCACTAACAGATACCTGCAGCTTAAGTAAATTGTACTTCCATCTACAGCTTACAGAGAGAGGACATCATCCTTCAGGTTCACTCAGTTAAATAGTCTAGATGAGATAAAGAAACAAGTTTAGTTGACTCTCTCCTCCTCTACTTCACAACCGGGACTCCAGGGTCTGAATAATTCTGACCAAATTAGCCATTATATGAAAGTAATCATTAATTTCTATTTCAATAATGGCAGAGATTTTTATATTACAATGACAAAAACACCTGTTGGCATTATACTAATAATGAATATGAAATGAGTAAGTATCCATAAATTAGTTGTACCTTGCTACTGACTTGGTTAAATTTGACTGTCACTTGACTCTTTAGCCTGAACTCTAACAACAGCCCTAGAGCAGACTGAACCCTCAATATCGCGTCAACATTTATAGAGAATGTAATGAGCATAGTCAAACTCAGCCTATGAATAAAGATCTAGCTTATACTATATTTTGTATGTAAAACTGGATTCTAGAAACTGCTTTTTTCATAGCTTTACAATAGTATCATAGAAATTAATGTAATGTCAACAATGGTTAAAGATAACTTCTTGTTATGTGACATTAGGGTCCACAATATTTTTCTTATTTAATTTCAGCCTAACATAGTTTGATGTATTAGGAATCACACATGAAATGTATGTGATTATCATTATTTTTAAATAATATGTAGGTTAAAGGTAACCTAAGTACAACTTTCATATATTGCTATACATTTCAAGTGTTTCAAATCCTAATCCATTACTTTAGATGTTAAGAGCCATACTGTCTTTATAAAAGATTTACCAAAGTCCAAAGAATTAGAGAGAAATATGATGCAGCTGCATGATAAATGTTCTTCATCTCATTCTCATGACTAGAAAACCTCAAGCTATTATTTAAAGCTCCCTATAAGAAAGAATGGAAATAAAATGGATACAGTATTTAAAAAATGTTTTTTCATTTCCATTTCAACAAACAGCAGTGTTTCACTTAGCCAATATTATGATTATACTTATCCTGTAACCTTGATCATATTTTACTGAAAGATCAATAAACATAGGTAATCCATAAACAAAACCAGGGAAATAGCTGAATTTAAATAAACCAAAAATAAATATATTTATTCTTATAAATAAATAATTTTCAGAGTCCCATGGACAAATATGCAAATTTAAATTTGCTAAGACCCTAGTTTACATTACATATTCCTTCCAAGTCTGTAAGTCCCATGTCCTAGAAAGGGGATCATTGCTAAGATACCCACAGCTATATAAAACTTGAAAATTTTCTTATTCTGCTAAAAATATTTTTACAAAAAAATATACTCAAATTGCTTTATTATTTTTTTATTTATAAAATTTGAGAAGATAGTACAAAGAGTTCCCATACAACTCAGATCTAGTTTGTATATTTTAAACATCTTACATTAGCATGGCATATTTGTCACAACTAAAGGAGCAGTACTAATATTTTATTATTAAGTAAAACTCCATAATTTATTTAGATTTCCTTAGTTTTTATTAATGTGTATTTTCTGTTCAAGTATTCAATCCAGGATATTATGTTGCTTTTATTTGTCAATCTCCCTAAGCTCCTCTTGACTATGACAGTTCCCCAGCCTATTCTTGTTTTTGATGACCTTTAGAGTTTTTAATGGTCAAATATTTTGTAGACTGTCCCTCAACTGGGTTTTGCTTGCTGGTTTTCTTCTGATTAGACTGAGGTTATATTTTTGGGGGGGTGGGAGGAAAGACCACAGAGGTAAGGTGTTATTTTCACCATGTCATATCAAGGGAACATTCTGTCAACATGATTTATCACTGTTCAAGTTAACCTTGCTCACCTGGCTGAGGTAGTGTTTGGCAAGTTTTTTCACTGCAAAGTTCTCTTCTTCCCCCTTTCTATACTGTACTCTTTGGAAGGAAGTCACTATGCGCAGCCCAGATTTAAGAAGTGAGGAGCTATGTTTCCTCTCTTTGTGGATATAGCTCTAAAAACAGTAATTGAAATTGAGCCCGGCTGGTGTGGCTCAGTGGATTGAGCATCCTCCCATGGACTGAGAGGTCCCAGTACAGTTTCAGATCAGGTACAGGTCCAGGTTGTGGGCTAGATCCCCAGTAGGGGGCGTGCAAGAGGCAGTCAATCACTGACATGGATGCTTCTATCTCTTCCTTCTTCTCTCTCTAAAAAATCAATAAAAACATATTTTTTTTAAAAAGAAGAAAGACCAAAAAAAAGTCAGCTAAGAAATATTTTTTTAAAAATTGTAATAAAAAAAAGGTCTGTTCCCTCTAATTATTTATTCATATCAGTATGGATTCATGGATATTTATTTTACATTTTGGGTTATAATCTAATAAACCTTCATTTTAGGGGGAGGATTTACTAGAGAAATGAATTTAGTTTGTTGTTGCTTAAGTTTCTCAAATTGCTCATTAGTTTTGGCCAAGGATTCTTTTTGATGAAGCAATATTTGAATCAGAATTTTATTTGGAGAGTTCCATATATTAATAAATGATGCTATCCATTGGGCCTGAGAAATCTTATTCCCTTCCTTTTCTAAAGAACCTCTCAAATAAAAAAAAAATTATTCAAATTAAGTGTTCCCCCCAAATCATTCTTGATGAAATTGTCATTTTGAGAGACAAAAACAACTAAGATATAAGGAATGAGAGTACATATAAGAAACAGAATTTTCCTGGAGGAGGACAGGATTTAGATTTAGATGGCCCCATGAGGGGTAACAAGGCTACTAAAGTAATAGACATGTACTTTATGCCTTTCTCCCCAAACCTGATCTCTGGCCACCTTCAAATACAGACCGGACAATTTGCAACCCCAGCAGAGGGAAAACTAAAGAGGACATTCTGTGTGTACCAAAACCAAGCTCTCAGGACAAACATTTGAGATGGAATGATAACCCCATTCAGTGATATTGGTGACCCACAGCAAAGTTTGTTCAAACATAGATGCTGATATGATTAGAACCACAGATTCACCAGTCTATAAGTCCAGTTTTAACAACAGGCCTATAAGACTAATGCCTAGTTCTATCCTGTGATTCCCCTTCTTATGACAAGTAGCACTGTTAGCACAATACAAAAGCAGAAGCACACAAAAGCAAAAATGGATGAAAAAGAATTGCCTGATTTTACCAAGGATGATAAACACATTGAAACTAGTAATAAAACTTGGGTACCAAAATGAGAATAAATAGCTGAGAAATATAATGCAAAGAGAGTGGGATTAAACCTGGTGCTGACTTCGTCTATCAGCAGGAACTCCACAAGCCACAAGCAGCAAAGCAGCAGCGACCTCTGTGAATGTTGCACCTGTTCTAAGACTTGAACCCACAGCAATGAGCAGTGCAGATTGTATCTCCATGGAACCTCCAGAAAAACTATGGAAATAAACAAAGGTCACCCAAATGAGAATAAACAGAGGCTATTTATTCAGAACTTGTCATGGCAAGGCAGTCAGCCACCATACTTAGATTTGGCAGGAACTCAAAGACAGGCAGGGAGTGGGACAGTGAGAGAGAAAGAGAGACACTTCAGCTATGCTCTGGTCATAGATTGTGCATTTAGGAAAGCTAGAAGTGGGATTATTAGAAGTGGGGCATCTTATGTGATTGGTTGGGGAGTATATTTGGCAATATCTGTTTGGTCCTAAGTTGGAAGTAGGAGCAAAGTTGGCACTCATTGGACAAAGCCTATCCATGTTGGACCAATCACTGCAAAGGTTGTGGTTTGACTTTCAGAGTTGGTTGTTACAGGTATATATATTGTCATATATGGTCTGGCCACTGTCCATGTGTATATTCAGCCCTTCTAAACATTTTTCCAGTTAGACTTCTATCAATTTAGTCATATTCTAGATTTATTTAACTAAAATACAATTAAACATGTGTATATATCTGGGGTAGATTAATATTGTCACACTACTAAGCATCTCTGTATCAAATTATCAATTAAGGTTATCCAGAGAAAGAGAACCAGTAGTGTATATAGGAAAACACACACACACACACACACACACACACACACACACACACACACACACACATGTATGATTATGTTCAAGGATTGGCTTATGAAATCCATAGGGTATGCCAGCGGCCTGGAATTCTTGGGCAAGAGTTGATACTGCAGACTTGAGAAAGAATATCTTTTTCCTCAGAAAAACCTCAGTTTTGCTTTTAAGGCCTTTCAGCTGATTAGATGAGGCCCACCCACATTAGTAAGAAAAATATTACTAAAGTCAACTGATTATAGATGTTTACCACATCTACAAAATACCTTCAATTTAACACCTAGACTAGTATTTGATTGAATAACTGGGGAATATAGCCTAGCAAATAAGACACATAAAACTAACCATAACAATCCACAGCAGTAATATTCTTACTGTTTGGTCAATTCTCTCTTTGAAATGATAGTTTTCTCATTTTAAGAAAAGTTTTAGTATTATTTTATAGATTTCACTTTCCTATGTAATTTCTTTTAAGCCCAGCCAGTGTGGCTCAGTGGTAGAGCATCGACCCATGCACCAAGAGGTCGCCAGTTCAATTCCTGGTCAGGGCACATGCCCAGGTTGTGGTCCAAATCCTCAGTGGGGGGCATGCAGGAGGTGGCCAATCGATGTTCTTTCTCATTGATGTTTCTATCTCTCTCTCCCTCTCCCTTCTTCTTTCTCTAAAGTCAATAAAGGGAAAAAATGTTTTTAAATGTGATAGGGTTCTTTATAAAGTATTTATGATTGATTATTACAATTATATTGGATGGCAATTTTAATGTAATTATGTTGAACTAGATACCATATTGGAGAAGCAGCTTTTCATAAATATATTTGTCTGGATATGAAAATGCAGGTGCACAAAAATACCGTTTTATCCTTAAATAGAGAAAAAAACTACACATGAATTTTTGTTGCAATTCTGGGAATCTTTTACTCTTTTTTATTGCTTTTCATTGTATTTTCATATGTGTAATAGGATGTAGAATTATGGAACTTATAGTGTTCTGAGAAGTATATCAAAATTTAAATTACTAGAGATATTGTCTTACATTAAAGAATACAGAAATCAGGTGATAGGACCAAAAACAGGGGGCTAGATACTATCTTTTTTTTTTTTTTTTTTTTTTATCCTCACCCGAGGACATTTTTCCATTTTTTGTTCAGATAGAGTGGGAGGGAGAGAGAGAGAGAGAGAAACATCGACATGAAAGGGACACATCAAGTGGCTGCCACCGGCACGACCAACCAGGGCCGGGGACAAACTGCAACCGAGGTACATGCCCTTAGCGGGAACCGAACCCGGGTCTCTCTGGACCGCAGGCCGACGCTCTAACCGCTGAGCCAAACCGGCCAGGGTGATACTATCTCTTGAATATTAACTTCATCACAGCATGAAAATCCCTGGTACATACCTATGAGGGTTGGAATTTTTCAGAAGGCAACAAGACTCCATTACATTCTGCATGAAGTTAATTCTGTTGGTCATATTTTAATTTCTGATAACATTAATTCTTATTTTCATTATATTTTTCTCTCAGATTTACCCATATTTTAGTAGAATGTGGACCCATATTCAAATTTTTTCACAATTTGTAAATAATTCTATAAAATTGATTTTACTTTTGAGAAATTGATTTTACTTTACCGTAAAGGCCAAAGGCCTACAGATGAGAAAGATAACTTTAAATTTAATTTTATTCCTATTGTAAACCACCTGAATTACTGAGAGAACATGTCGGGATTTTTACAATGCATTGGGATATATACATTTACTAGTCATTCCTCTAAAAGTACAACTCAAATTCATTTACTCCCTTTCAATATCATTTATCTTTTTCCAGAAACATAATGTAATTCTAGAATTCTCTAAATCTTAGACAAAGTCAGACACTCCTCTCAAAAGTAGTAACATATAGTCACAAAAATCTCCAAGTTAGAGCCTCATTTTGCGTCACAGCCATTCCTACATGGTCTTGATAATAACACAAAAGGATGCCCAAAGGAAGAAGCAATAGAATCTCATCTACACAGCTTAAGAAAACACGTTGTGACGGAAAATAACAGCATAAGTGTAAAGAACAATATATGGGGCAAAAGGGTTGCGTGTGGTGGTAGAGAAGAGGGGGGAAGGGAAGAAGGATACATGACGTTATGTCTATGTTGAAGGACCACAAGCAAGGTGCCATAATCAAGAAAGAAAATTTAAACTAAACCTGCTGTTTGACTGCAATTTTCCAAATAAATGGACTTTTTAGTGCTATTGGAGTGTTGAATTTACATGGCCCCAACCAGTTAAGAAAAAAATCGGAAAAGCTCTTTCTTCTACTGGAGCCAGTTGATCAGGAATAACAAACAAAATACCCATGGAAACTGTTTAACCAACGATTATATTGGAAAGTGTTTGCCCTACAAACAGATATTCTTTATAAATATATTCTCACAGTGTTTTCATGAAGTTCCTAGTTTGCTAAGCTTGAGTTAGATCCTTTAATTTTTTTTTTTTTTTAGTTTTAAAACCTGAATGTGTGATTAGTAGCCATGGGTAAGTACATACTAAGACAGTGGGCTGAACTTAATGCCATGGCCACCAGGAAACCAACTGTGTGCAGGAACACTGAGATCAGTGCATTATTCGAGTAGTACTAAGATGGGAATGCTTCTTGAGGGGGACACTTTCAGCTAAGTTTCCTGAGTACCTTCTGGTGATGATGATGCAAAACTCAGAGGAAAGGAGTTATAACATCCTAAATCTATCCTCTCAGTCATTGACCCCTTCTACCCTTTACTTCGATAGACGTACCAACCTACAAGATTCTGAAAGCCTTCTGAAGTACTAAAGAATACAAATTTTTTGTTAGGGCTTAGTGGTAAATATACTGTGGTCCTTTGATTGCCATAATCATGTAAGACCAAGATGGTAAATATTAGTCAGAAAATACCATTTCCCAGTATTATTTTACTGAAGTTATGAGAAAGAATAACTTTTCAGTTTAAGCTAATTTGGTCTCATTTATAATTAACCCACATTAAAAAGGCACACATGAAAAAATCCACCTCAACAACTAAGGTATGCAAATATGGACATATCATTTTTAGTTCCCAGATCTCAAATGCTGACCTTTCTTTTTTAAACATTTTATTTTCCCCACCTTTCATGCATATATCTTCTTTTCTTTGCCTATAATACCTTTTCTCTATCCCTCTATATTATTTGTAAGCCTTGAATCTTTACCCATATTCCCAAAGGTTTATAACCGTCGAGCGACAACTCACCTGTGCCTCTGGAGACACAGGTTGTGTATCTACAGGGAGCCTCCCTCCTGCTGACAAAAGACAGAATTGTTAGATTCTGTTTTTGAAAATTCTTTTGCTATGCCTTCCAGTGATATAATCTGTTACAAGAATATAGGTAGGTCCTGCTGCCATGGCATAATTAAGTGGCAGACTCTAACAGCAGGACCTCTGAAAATAGCAATTTAGAATGCTTTTAAATAAACAGATTTCATATGAAGGATGCATAGTACTTTTCATAATGGAACCATCAAGACACATGTTTGTCGTGTATTTGCAGTACTAGTCCGGCTTCTTCAAAGCAGAGAGAAAGATGGCATGTGCCCTGACAAAGGGAATTCTGCAGTCACCTGGGTCAGCATGCTTTCTTGTTTACGTAGAAGAGATAATGCAAAAGAAAAATCAAAAACTAACATCAAAATGAAATCAGAGAGGAACATTTCTGCCATTACAATTCATGGATTTCACACTAGGCAAAACAGGTGTACTACTAAACATTTTAGGAGAATAAAGAAGATGCAGCATTTCCAGTGTTTTTCAAAGAGTGCATACATAAACTTAATCTTTAAGGTGTTTTTAAGTTGGTAACACTAAAGTTTCCACTCATATTGTGCCTTGGTTCTCAAAATACAAATAATTAACTTTGCTGGAGAATACATCCACTACTTAGATCATATGTTGGGTTTGAATAACTGATATTATCTACTAAGAGATCTTCATATGGAATAAAAATTCCTAAAGCCTATTTGCCAGATTTTTATCTGCTTGTTATTCTTGGGATTTGGGCTGGTGTATTCTGATTCTCTTATAGAGAATCAGTACACCATATTAAATATTTTTTACCATGGGTTAATAAGATAGAATGAAAATGATTTTACGTACACAATAGCATAGTGCCATGTTTGCATACATATTAGTCAGTAAATGATTGCTTTATAATACAAGCAGCTTATTGTACATTAAAGAAGTCAGTGGTATATACATCATAAAATTAATTGATAGAGTAATTTAGAGATATTTTTCAATATTTAACAATAACTAAATAAACTATACTACAGCAGTAACAGAGTTTATTTCTTTAAGCCCAACCCTTGTCATTTATATCTTTTAGTGCCCAGAACATGGCCAGTATAAATTCTGATTAGTTAGTAAAACTTTTGGATTCATATGATCTATTCAAGGCAGGAAAAAAGTCAGGTAAGTAAGATGATATCTATCAAGGTCAGGAAAATAGGAAAACAAAAACTACACCCTTTTTTGACAGTGAATTTAATGTAAAGAATTGGTTAAATAGGTATTGAAGAACTAACAAGAAGAGCTTACATCTCTAGGGCAGAAAGAACAAAGGGAAGAGATCAGGGTTATTAGAATCCAGAAGCTTAATGGACTCTGAGGAGGAGCCTTCTGCTGTTGTTAGTATATCTGAGGAATGCATTGAGGCTGGTTTGGGTAACATGGGAAAATCACACTTGGGAACTGGAACCTACTACAGCTACTGAGACTCTGCTGACACAGTGTTAATAGGAAAAGGAAGGGGCAAGTCTTTTCTCCCTCCACCTGCCTTCGGGCCTTCCTTTAGTGCTTTCTAGTGACAGTTTAAGAGGGATTCCGCTGGTGAAGGAAAACTGTGATTTGCAGAATCACAAACCCACAATCAAAAAGCAGAATATAAAAGGATGAATTAATGCTAATTAATTCATAAGAGTTTAGTAAGAAACACTAATAGAAATCCCAGAGTTTATAAGAAGTTCCAATCCACATTACTATCCATTTTACTCTTAACCATGTCGTGATATGGATGACAAATTATATGAGCCCTCTACAGATAAAGCTGTTTATCCACATGGAAGCAGATAAAGCCTCTGAAGTAAATACGTTCCAAAGATGGCCACCTCAATTTCTTCCCTCCTGTTTGTACTTGTTGCTTCCCCCATAGAGAGTTGGGGTCTGTATCCCCTCACCTTGAATCTGGGCTGAGCTTTGTAATCGGCTTGATGAAAAGAATGTGGTAATAGCGACATTCTGAAAGTTCTGAGGTTAGGTTGTAGAAAGCCTCGCAGTATGTGCCTGGCTACCCACTCTTGAAATGCTTGCTCTGGGATAGAACCGAGAACCCAGCCACCACACTGTGAGATGCTCGAGACACATAAAGAGACCACATGGAGGAGCTACAGTGGACTGTCCAACTGAAGTCTCAGCGTGGAGCCAGCATCCAGTAACTACAGCAACCTTTTCACGCATCCAGCAGTGGTAAGCCTTCAGGTAATGACAGCCCCAGCTGACATCAAATTATCACCATACGAGAGACCAAAATGAAAACTGCTCATCTAGGCCACATTAGCACATATGAAAGATAATAACAAATTTTAGTTTTGAGCCACTAAGTTTTAGAAAGTTTAATGATGCGGCATACATAACTAGAACAGCCTACCTATTTAATTTTCCAAGGACTTTTTACTAGAGAGTTGTGGGCCACCAAATAAACTTATCTCTATTCTCATGCAACTAATGCTGTGCTTATCAAGAACCCTGTTTTCTTCACCCCGGTTTTCTGCATTTCCACTTAGCTCTCCAAGTAGATTATAAACATTTGAAGGGAAAGGATCATGTCCTATTTTGCTTCTGTATCTCCCACTTGACAACTGATCATTAACAAAGGGTAAGATTGTGTTAGCCAGTTACTGCTGCATAACCACCAAACTCAAAATCTCACATCCCTGGGTCAGTAGGTTGACGGCAATTCATGATCAAGGTTGGGACTAACTACAGAGCTCTGCATCAGGATGTGGTTTATCTGGACTTGTATTCAACCTGTGAGTTGAGTTTCGTTCTCTCTATAGGTTTTTCTTCTGGGTCAAGGCTGAAGGGAAGCAGCTGCTGAGGTCATTCTCTTCCTGTGGTGTAGCTAAACCAAATATTGCAAACACTTGAAAGGCTGTTGCATCAATCCCACCTGTGGACATTCCACAGGCCAAAGTGAGCCACATGGTCCAAGATATGGATGTGGTGAGGGGGTGCACTTTGCCCAACTACTCCATGCCCCTCTTTGCCAAATGGAAGCATGGAAAGTAACATTTGCTGAACAATAATCTGAACTGTTCTAAATATCATAAGAAACGTCTCATTGTTGATTCTGAAATTCAACGTAAAACGTATAACATTTGTATATGACCATAGTAGCAGATTTATTATATTTCAAATATATATCCAGACTTGAAAAGTATTTTCAAGACACAGTGATAAACCTGAATCTATGCTTCAGGAATATACATTGAAAATACAGTGTTTCAGAGAAAACTTCTCATTGGTACGGCCCTAATAATTAAAGCCATCAAAGAGACATTATTTTCCCTCACTTAAAAATGATGCAAAATAGCCCAGCTGGTGTGGCTCAGTGGTTGAGCGTTGACCCATGCACCAAGAGGTCGCCGGTTCGATTCCTGGTCAGGGCACATGGCCAGGTTGTGGGCCCGATCCCCAGTGGGGGACATGCAGGAGGAGGTCAATCAATGTTCTCTCTCATCGATGTTCTTATCTCTCTCTCCCTTCCGAATCTCTCTCTAAAAATCAATAAAGAAAAAAACTTTTTTAAATGATGCAAAATAATAGACCACTGACCTTTAACATATAGCCAGAAAAGAGCTGTCACCCAAAATTTGCATTTGTATTATTATTTATTATTAGAACTTATTTAAATACACTGGTCAAAATTTAAAGGTAAGCCTTTTAAACTGGAAGTATATCTTGTAAAAGGTAACTGTGCTGAAAAAAAAATGTGTACTTTAGTATTGCACCATTTTTCTTCTAATTTTGTAAGAACCACAGTAAATCCACTGACATATCAATGCCGTTATAACATTAAAATATACTGAGTTAGATATTATGGACATCCAGATTTGACCCATGTGAACACTTCAAAACACAGAAGAGATCAACCACATATACACAGCATGAATATTAGTAAATAGAATAAATCATTAATCCAAATATTTTGTATTTCCTGGTACATCACTGATTCATGTTAGAATGATTCATTATTTTAATTCTGAGTGAATTGTGTAGGCATGTCTAAGATTTATAAGATAATCCATGATAAATACCTATACTCTCAAGGTAAGGATGTGCCCTGAAGTATAAAAATAAGTAACTATGAAAAGTATTAATTATATTTCTATTCAGTTAGATTTATACACTTGAGTATTTATAAACTATGATTTGTCAAAATATTGAATTTTTAAGTAACAGTATTATTGAAACACTAGAAACCTTTTTCCTGGCAAACCATTTTGTAGTTCTGGTGTCCATGTTTTTATAATTTCATTTACATTACGATCTACAATAGGTAATTATTAATATAATGCATAGTGAAGAAAATAAAAAACTGAGGTTTTCTGGGTGTGGAGCATTAACTAGAAAGGCACATGTAGGAACTTTTCAGGGCAGAGGGAATGTTCTATTTTGTGAAAAAGGTGTGGATTACATACCTATGTGTATATGTCCAACTTATTGAATTGTACTTTTAAGATTAGCTATCTAGGATGTTTCCAATTTTAGTCTATTATTAACAAAGCTATAATGAATATTTTTTAACATTTCTTAAAATATGTGCTTATGTATCTATTGATTATATACTGAGAAGTGAAACTCCTGAGTATACTTGTCTGCTAGGATTGCTGTAACAGAGTTTCAAAGACTGGGTGACTTAAACAACAGAACCATACTTTCTCACAGTTTGAGGGTTGGAAAGCTAAGATCAGGGTGCTACACAGTTGACTTCTGGTGAGGCCTCTCTCCTTGATTTGCAGACATCCGCCTGCCTTCTTGCTGTGAATTCATACAGACTTACTTCTGTGTGTGTCCACTTCTCGAGTCCCTTCTTCTTCTTATAAAACACTAGTCCTACTGATTAGGGCTCCATTCTTATTACCTCATTTAACCTTAAATACTGCCTTAAAGACCCTATCTCCAAATACAGTCATGAGGGGGTTATGGCTTTGACATTCGAATGTGGGGGGGTGGGGTGACAGTCCATAATACTGGGTCACGGTCTCTATGTTTTTGGTGAAAAAGGGATATCTGAACATTGCTTGGGGGCTTTTTGGATTGAGGAAGACATAGACCCTTTATATGTCCATAATTTTATGGAACTATACTATCTGCTGTACCTTATTTTGAAGCTTTTTATTTTAGTGGCTACCCAGTGTTTTATAATTCAGAATAAAAAGCAACATATCACGCTACTCTTCAGGCACAGATCACCATATACACTCGGTAGCCCGATTATCATGGCTGCAATGGTGCTCCAGTGACCATGCCTGCTGTGACAACACGATGTGTTCCCTTGTTCAAACGCAGACACAGACTTCCGTTCCACGGTTTACTTCGCCCAGAATATATCCGTTCAGAAAACAAGAGAGCGCAGAAGGTGCTGCAGCCAGCATTAACCTGGCCAAGTGCAGCAGAGGTTCTGAACCCTGGCCCAACCTTGGCTGCACATCAGAATCTCCTGAGGAGCTCTGAAAGGCCCTGTGCTCATTCTGAACCCTGCAAATTAAATCAGAATCTGGAAGTAAGGCGTCAGCATTTTGTAAAAACTTCTCAGGTAATTCCTATATGCAGCTGAGTCAGAGAGCAACTGATCTAAAGCTTCAAATAACTGCAGTTCACATGAGGATAATTTTATTAAGTCTGATTATTCACTCCACATTATTTTTAGACCCTGCTATATTCCTTTCCTTTGCATGCAAAGCACAGCTGGTACTTAAATTAATGATGAAATATTTCAAATTAAAAGCCTACATATGAATATGATACAATTCAAAGGGTAATGTCCTATTCACTTATGAATTTTATGTTTTTTATAAAGAATATCCCACTCATAAGGGGTGCCAAAAATATTCAATACAAGAAAAAAAACAAATCAAATTTTTAAAATTAAGTGAAGTTTCTCACTTTCGGAGAGTGAAGTTATACATAAACATAACAAGTAAGGTTAGAATAACCCATGTGGTAGTAAATTAGAGTCAGGGACAACAGAATGAACAAGTGTTTAGCTTAATATATAGACAGAGGGATAGATATCAAAACAATTACAGATAACATTTTTTCACATATGTCATCACAGTCATGTGCTGCTTAACAACAGGGCTATGTTCTGAGAAATGTGTTGTTAGGCCATTCTGACACTGTGTGAACATCATAGAGCATACTTACACAAACCTAGATGGTATAGCCTACTGCACACCTATGCTATACGGTACACCACCATCGAATATGCTGTCCACCATTGACAGAAATGTTGCTATACAGTGCATGACTGTATATCTCATATATTTATAGTCTGCCTGCAGATAAGGTCTGCAAACAATGATACTGCAGCAACAAACACACCCAGTGCCCAGATCTCAGTTTCTAAAGGCCATTCTCAAATAAAAGTAACTGGATTCCTTGGAGAAGTAGCTGGTTCTAGTGCTGAAGCAGGCAAAATACAAGGTGAGCTTTAAGCGTCTTAGAAGACCAGAAAGTAAGGAAGGGCTCAAAATACAAAGGACTGAGAGCATGTTATACTAAAAGGAACTAGCCAAAACTGGAACAGTATGAGTAGCAAAAGAAATAATGTAGTATTAAATTATAACCAAGGTATAAAACAAATATACATGATTCCATACTGATATAAGTAATGATTGAATAAATAAATGGTGAACAGATGACTCTTTCTTACAGAAGAATTCCATTCAATATATGTAGATAATCCAGCTTTCAGAGTTTGGAGCTTTTCACACACACACACACACACACACACACACACACACACATACACACACCTTTAGAGTGGGCTTGATAACTTGCTTCCAAAGGACAGAATAGGTGAGGAGAGAAATAATAACTTCACATTGGAGAAACCTGGCAAACAATACCTTAACCAAGTGATAAAACAATATCCCCAGTGATGCCTGGTACATATTATTTACCCCCTGATACTATGTAATGAAAGAAGCATTTCACCTCTGTGGTATTCTTCCCATTAACTCATAAGCTTAGTCTAACTACCAGAAAAACATCACAAAAGCCAAAATTCGAGGATTTTCTACAGAATATTTGGTCAGTACTTCTTGACATTAAAGGTCATAATAAAACAAGACTAAGAAACGGTCACTGAGCAGAGGAGACTGAGGAGACATGATAACTAAACGCAATGCGGTGCTCTGGATCGGGTCCTACAACAACAAGAGAACATTAGTGGGAAAATTGGTAAAATGTTTAAACTAAAACTGTAGTTTAGTTAAAAAGTAATGTACCAAGGTCAGTTTCTCAGATTTCACAAATGTACCATGGCAATGTAAAATGTTAACAATGGGGAAAACTGGACAAGGTATACTCAGGACCTCTCTGCATTCTTTCCCATTTTTCTGAAAATCAAAAATTATTCCAAAATAAAAGGTCATTAAAAAATTCTATGTAATTGAAAAAATACTCCTCTCAGGATAAAAACATGGGTAAACACATTTAACTATTACAGGCACCACAGAGATCCCTTCTTTTTCCACTGTTAAAGAGCATATTTTAAAAAGAAGGAAATGTGATAGCCATTAAAACCCAATTGCTCTTCTCCAATAAGTAAAATTATATTTTATAGTTTTCCCAAAGCAGCTACTTAAGGACATGTGCTATGCTTGCTTTGGGTATAAATCAAGCATTGAAACTAAAAATCTATTTACATAAATGTTCCTTCAGAGCCTTTTTTTTTTTACTATTCTGTGTATCTAAGAGTCTAAGTACATTGAAGCAAAGGAAGTCAGCTATCTAAATTCTTTGTCTTGTCACAAATTTAATAAATGGAATTTTATTTCTCTCAACATCTCTTGAAACTGATTTTAATTCTGCAATTTCATTTCTTTAGAAGAAGAGTTTAGCTTAATGTTGCCACTGCTCCAGCATATATTGTTTCTATGAAATTTTACTTAGGTCTTAGAATCTTATTGGGTTAGGAAATGTTCCAGAAATTGCATTTCAACTTTAAGTTTTAATTCTACTAAACCACCATGGACCTAAGAATTGTGTAAAAGACTGCTGCATAAAATTTAAGGCTTCAGTATTCAAGATCTAGATATTAAGAGTTAACTAAATGGACTCTCCCATAATCTAAAGCAAGAAGATGCTATGACAATAGAATTTCACAGATGCATATAATTATAGTAAATTAAATTTTATAGACACTTGATGACTAGAACAAAGACAGTCCTAATTGTTATTCTGGTCTTTGAGTGTATGCATGTTTGCATGCTTTCCCACCCCTATCATACTTTTTCTTTTCATTCATTCTCTTGTGTTGGTTTATATGTCTATTTCAAATAAGAGAACCCTTTTTTTGTTTTCTAATAATCAAATAGTTGATAGATAAAAAAAATAAATGGTAGAAGAGAAATGACAGTGAACTAAAAGGCAAACTCAATCAACTTCTCAGTAACTACCTTCACGTCTCTGAACATCTATGGTGGACTTTTACTTTGGTGATTCCACGCTGCCCAAATTTCAAACCTTATGGAACACTCCTCGTACTACTGTGAATGTATTGACACAGGAAAAAGCAGAAGAAGTGACACTGTGCCAGTTCTGGGAGTAGCCCTTAATTGACATGACAACTTTCTACTTTCTCCTCTTTGGAATGCTTGCTCTAAAAAACTGCTTCTTAAAATCCAGCCACCATACTATGAGGCAGCCCATGCAGCCACGGGGAGGAGAACTGTGGCTCCTGACTGATGTCCCCATCTGAGATGCCAGTTGTCGCCAGATGACTGTAGAAACCCCAGCACCCCATCTGACACTACATAGAACAGAACAAACCACAGAAACATGAGGGAATACTAAATTGCTATTTTAAGACACTACATTTTGGAATGGTTTGTTTTACACCAAATAACTGAATACTTAGACTTATGGAAGAGCCATTGTTACACATGGCTTTTAGGATGGTTGCTTCTATTGTCAATGAGTCCTTGAGACAAAAGATAAATGACAGTTTGGAAAGAGGCCAGAAAAAGTATACAATATGGTAATTCCTCTTAATATGATTGTTTTTCCAAGTTGTTAGAAATACAGAATTTTAGGCCCCACAGAGAACTGCTAAATTAGAATCTGCATTTTAGCATGATTCCTGGATGACTAGTTTGCACATAGATCTAAGAATACATAATCTGATAAAAGTAAATCACATGATTATCTGATAGTATATAAATTTAACTTTCCAATCAAGTGACAATTTTCTTTCTATCCAAACTAATGATTCCTCAAATATAATTTACCAAAGTCAGAAACCAATGTAATTACAGACTTCCCTCAGTCTCTCATTTCATCTGAAAACTATAAATTGTAAGTCTTGTACATATGTTATATCTTCCTAAGGTCAATATCACCAATTGTTTGATCTATTCCAGTGTTCACTACCACCTTTAAAATGGGCAAGTGAGGCCCCTGACCTGGGTCTTATGTCTTAGGAATTCTGTGTTTTAAAGTCTTTTCTAAAAATGTTTAAGTCCTCTTCTGTTAACTGGGACAAACAAGTGCTAACAGTGCCATCCAGCAGGGCACCCAGAGATTGACCTATTGCCTGCCTAGGGCCTGGTCTAGTCCTCTCCTTCAGTCTATACTTGCCCCATTCTTTCTCCCCACACCCCTTACCTCATGGGATCAATCAGATACCCCAAGGATCTTTGGAATTCATGCCTCTGGAGTCATCTGGAGCCCTAGTTCTCAAGAACATTTTAGGGGTGATACTTCTTTCATGGGATTAGGCTACCAGAAAGGTGCTGACATATAGATTTTAGTGATTTATACTCAGATTTGACACACAGTGAGGTCAGAACCCTAGGCCTTAGATGCTATCAGCAGTCCACAAATAAGCCTTGGGCTTAACTGTGTAGGCAGTTCCATGAATCAGCTTCCTTCTGTCTATGTCCCAACCTGGTGACACATCCAATCTACAGCACACAGGGTGGCAGGAGTAGCATCAAGTGTCATTTCCCTATGCCCACCTCCCTCACCCCTGCTCTCCCTCCCAGATCAGTCATTGGCCATGCCCCATGAATGACGCCATTCTTCTCACTCTACCCACAGGCCCCATTCCTATATTCCTCACTGGTAGTAGTACATGGAAAGTAGGGATGACATCAGCTTTTATAAAGGTCATATTCTAGTAATCCACTGATTACAGCCTAAAGAGTTGAAGAAAAGACACAGTCCTACCTTTACACTATAAAATAATAAAAATTGGATTTAAAATGACCCAAAAAAATTATCATTCATATATTACTATATAGTCTGACCAAGACTTACATTTGTAGTATTAATTAAGCAGAGTAACAACATTGGAGCATCCTCCCACGCTCATCCAAACCCAGAATTACAAATTGGAGGGTCTTTGGAAGCAAGTCACTGGTGACATGATAGATGATTCAATGTCATGACTAATGATATAACCAACACTAAATGGTTCTGAAGATTGGCAGAGACAAGATCTATGTTGAGTCAGTAAACCATGGGAAGAGCTACAGTGTTGAAGCAAAAAATTTTGCTATTTATTTAATGGTGGGGGCAATGAAACTAGTCAGAAATAACATATATGACAATAAAGAACACAATGAGGTGGTTCCTGAACCTGAACAGAGAGATATAGTACCCAAACACTGCAAAAAATCTTAATGTGCCTGGCTAGATTAAGTACTTCTTATGTCCCCACAATTATCTCTCATTGTGGCTTTCCAAGGATCCCTATATTTCCTGTTTGGCTAGTTCTTATTGATTTTTGAAAACCCACATTACATATCTTCTAATCCAGAAAACTTTCCTTAAAAGTATTTAAGAAAAGATAATTGTCTCTTTCTTTATAAAACAGCTCCTCTAGATTCCAAAATGGCGGCAGAGTGAATGGAAGCTACACTGACCATCTCCCAGGACCAAGCTGGAATTACAAATAAAATAAAGACAAATCATCGGGATAAAGCAACAGAAAAGCATATTTGCGAGGACCATATAACCAGGGACACTGAATCGAGCCTGGTAGGATTGTGGAGGCGTGAGAGGGGGGCTGGGAGCCCACGGACAGCAGCAGTCTTAGCTGTGAGCAGTACCCTCACGGTTAAAATCCCTGCTGCCTCTACGGCGCAGAGGGCCAGGGCAGAGGACTAGATTGGCTACAGCCACTCACCTTGGGCTCCAGCAGAGGGAGAGAAGACTGGACTGGAACTGTGTGGGGACACTCAGGATTTGGAGGGCGCTCAGAGCTTTTGCTGAGTTGCAGCCATGCAAGACGGTGGCCATCTTACTCCTTCCAGGGCTCGGGGAGCGGCAACGCCCCCTCCTTTGAAGATTCAACCCCACCCAGGTGGGCAATAGAAATTCAAATTGAGGCTCATTAACTACCAGCATCTGCGCCAACCTCAGGAAATCCTCTTACGCTGAACACCTGAGGGAGTTTTTCATTCAACGGAGAACCCAAGATTCTTCAAGTAACCAGGACTAATAGACTCCAGGCAAAAAGCTAGAGGATAACTGAACTGCTCCTAGGCTTGCAAATCTACCCAGGAAAGTAAGACTTGACAGTGGTGTTTAACGTGGGTCCTCCCACGCTCATCCAAACCCAGTAGAGGGAGTCACAAACAGCAGAACACCAACACCCACAGGGAAAATTTGACAGGCCCCAAAACCCACTGAGATAGCCAAAATGGTGAAACTAAGAAACAAATCCCAAATGAAAGAACAAGAGACTTCTAGCGAAGATGAGATAAATGAAATGCAGTTAAGCAAGTTATTAGAGGTAGAGTTCAGAGCCATGATCTTGAGGAAGCTCAACAGCATGAGTAAGGACATCAACACCTTGAGTAAAGACATCAACACCATGAGCAAAGACATAGAAATACTGAAAACCAACCAAGTGGAAATTAGGAAGCAGCAAGAAGAAATGAAGAATGACATAGCAAAAATAAAGAACACATTAGAAGGAAAACAGTAGAGTAGAGGAAGCTGAGGACTGGATCAGTGAATTAGAAGGCAGGGTAGAAAAAAATCAACCAATCAGAAAACCAAAAGGAAAAAACATTTTAAAAACAGGAAGACAGCTTAAGAGAACTGTGGGACAACTAGAAACGTAATAATATTCACATCATAGGAGTCCCTGAAGAAGAAGAAAATGAGCAAGGGTTAGAGAATATATTTGAAGAAATAGTGATAGAAAACTTCCCTAATTTGGTGAAGAAAGAAAGCATTCAAGTTCAAGAAGCACAGAGAGCCTCAAGTAAAAAGAACCCAAACAGGCCCACACCAAGACACATAGTAATTAAAATGCCAAAAATTAAAGACAAAGACAGAATCCCAAAGGCAGCAAGAGATAAGCAACAGGTTACCTACAAAGGAACCCCCATAAGGCTATCAGCTGACTTCTAAACAGAAACACTACAGGTCAGAAGGGAATAGCATAAAGTAATCAAGGTCATGAAAAACAAGGATCTGAATCCAAGACTACTCTATCCAGCAAAGCTATCATTCAAAATAGAAGGTCAAATAAAGAGCTTCCCAGACCAAAAAAAAAGGCTAAGGGAATACATTAGCACGAAACCAGCACTGCAAGAAATGTTAAAAGGACTGCTAATTAGTATAAGAAATAGGAAGAAAAATATAACAACACTAAACAAAAATGGCAATAAATAAGTACCTTAATAAATGGCAATCAATAATCACCTTAAATGTAAATGCACTGAATGCTCTAATAAAAAGACGGAGTAGCTGACTGGATAAGGATGACCCATATATATGTTGTTTACAAGAGACTCACCTCACAACACAAGACTCACATAGGTTGACAGTGAAGGGATGGAAAAAAATCTTCCAAGCAAACGGAAAGGAAAAAAAAGCTGAGGAAGCAATACTCATATCTGATAAAATAGATTTCAAAATGAAGGCCATAACTAGAGACAAAGAAGGTCACTACAAAATATTGAAAGGATCTATGCAACAGGAAGATAAAACCTTGGTAATGTTATATGCACCCAATAGAGGAGCACCAAAATATATTAAAAATCTTCTGGAGTATTTCAAAGGAGAAATCGACAGCAATACAATCATAGCAGGGGACTTCAACACCCTGCTGACATCACTGGATAGATCATCTAGACAAAAAATTAATAAGGAAAGAGAGACTCTAAATGAAGCATTAGACCAAATGGATTTAATAGATATCTAGAGAGAATTACACCCCACAACTACAGAATTCACATTCTTCTCAAGTGCACATGGGACATTCTCAAAGACAGACCACATGTTAGGGCACAAACTAAGTCTTTACAAGTTCAAGAAGATTGAAATCATATCAAGCATCTTCTCAGATCACAATGGCCTGAAACTAGAAATCAATTGCAACAAGAACATGCAAAGACATTTGAACACATGGAGGCTAAATAGCATGTTATTAAACAATGAATGGGTTACTGAGGAGATCAAGGAAGAAATTAAAAACTTCATGGAAACCAATGAAAATGAACACACAACAACACAAAATCTATAGGATGCAGCGAAAGCAGTTCTGAGAGGGAAGTTCCTAGCACTACAGACCTACCTCAAGAAACAAGAAAAATTTCTAATAGACTATCTAACCTCACAACTTAAAGAACTAGAAAGCAAACAAAAAGAAAACCCCAGAGCAAGGAGAAGGAAGGAAATAGTAAAGATCAGAGCAGAAATAAATGACATTAGACCAAAAAAACAATTCAAAGGATCAATGAAACAAAGAGCTGGTTTTTTGAAAAGATAAACAAGATTGATGGACCCTTAGCTAGACTCACCAAGAAACAAAGAGAGAGAACCCAAATACACAAAATCAGAAAGGAAAGAGGAGAAGTAACAACTGACACCACAGAAATACAAAGGATCATTAACAAATATTAATACTATGAACAATTATATGGCAACAAATTCGACAATCTAAGCGACATGGACAAATTTCTAGAAACACACAGTCTCCCAAACTGGACCAGAAGAGATAGAAAACTTGAACAGACCAATAACAACGAAGGAAATTGAAGATGTAATCAAGACTCTCCCAGCAAACAAAAGCCCAGGCCTGGAAGGCTTCACAGGAGAGTTTTACCTAACATTCAAAGAAGAACTAACACCCATTCTTCTTAAACTATTTCCAAAAATTCAAGAAGAAGGAAGATTTCCAAACTCGTTTTATGAGGCCAGCATAATTCTAATTCCAAAACCAGAAAAAGACACTACAAAGAAAGAAAATTACAAGCCAATATCCCTGATGAACATAGATGCCAAAATCCTTAACAAAATACTAGCAAATCAGATCCAGCAATACATCAAAAAAATTATTCACCATGACCAAGTGGGATTCAACCCAGGGATGCAAGGCTCGTACAATATTCGCAAATCAATAAATGTGATACACCACATAAACAAAATGAAAGATAAAAACCACATGATCATATTAAGAGATGCTGAAAAAGCATTCGACAAAATCCAGCACCCATTTCTGATAAAAACACTCAGCTATGTGCGAATAGAGGAATCACATCTCTACATAATAAAGGCCATATATGAAAGACCTACAGCCAACATCATACTCAATGGGCAAAAACTAAAAACATTTTCCTTAAGAACAGGAACAAGACAGGGATGCCCACTTTCGCCACTCTTATTTAACATAGTACTGGAAGTCTTAGCCACAGCAATCAGACATGAAGAAAAAATAAAAGGGATCCAAATTGGAAAGAAGGAAGTGAAACTGTCATTATTCACAGATGACATGATATTATACATAGAAAACCCTAAAGACTCCATCAAAAATCTACTAGACTTAATTAATGAATTTGGCAAAGTAGCAGATACAAAATTAAAGTCAAGAAATCGACAGCATTCTTATACACCAATGATGAACTCACAGAAAGAGAAACTAAAAAAAAATCCCATTTACCATCGCGGCAAAAAAATTAAGATACCTAGGAATAAATTTAACCAAAGAAGTAAAGGACCTATTTGCAGAAAACTACAGGACATTGAAAAAAGAAATAGAGGAAGATATAAAAAAGTGGAAGCACATACCTTGTTCATGGATTGGAAGAAATAACATCATTAAAATGTCCATATTACCCAAAGCAATCTATAGATTCAATGCAATCCCAATCAAAATAACAACGACATATTTCACAGAACTAGAAAAAATACTTCAAAATTTCATATGGAACCAAAAAAGACCCCAAATAGCCACTGCAATCTTGAAAAAGAAGGACAAAGTAGGTGAGATCACAATACCAGATATCAGGTTATACTACAAAGCTACTGTAATCAAAACAGCCTGGTACTGGCACAAGAACAGGCTTATAGACCAATAGAACAGAACAGAGAACCCAGAAATTGACCCAAGACACTATGCTCAGTTAATATTTGACAAAGGTGGCAAGAACATACAATGGAGTAAAGACGGCCTCTTTAATAAATGGTGTTGGGAAAATTGGACAGCTACATGCAAAAAAATGAAACTAGACCATCAACTTATACCATACACAAGAATAAACTCAAAATGGATAAAAAACTTAAATGTGACTGGTAAATCCATAAAAATACTAGAAGAAAATGTAGGCAACAAAATTTCAGACATCATACGCAGCAGAATCTTCACTGATACATCACCTAAGGCAACAGAAACAAAGGAAAAAATGAACACATGGGACTACATCAAACTCAAAAGCTTCTGCACAGCAAAAGAAACAACCATCAAAACGGAAAGGGAACTCACTGTATGTGAGAGCATAATTGCCAATGATGCATCAGATAAGGGGTTAATTTCCAATATATATAGAGTGCTCATACAACTCAACAAAAGGAAGACAAAGAACCCAATTAAAAAATGGGCAGAGGAACTAAATAGACACCTCTCTAAACAGGACATACAAATGGCCAAGAGACATATGAAGAAATGCTCAACATCACTAATCATCAGAGAGATGTAAATTAAAACAACAATGAGGTATCACCTCACACCTGTCAGAATGGTTGCCATCAACAAATCATCAAACAACAAGTGTTGGTGAGGGTATGGAGAAAAGGGGACTCTAGTACACTGCTGGTGGGAATGCAGACTGGTGCAGCCACTATGGAAAACACTATGGTGTTACCTCAAAAAATTAAAAATTGAATTGCCATTTGACCCAGTGATCCCACTTCTAGGAATATACCCTAAGAAGCCTGAAACACCAATTAGAAAGAATATATGTACCCCCATGTTCATAGCAGCACTATTTACAACAGCTAAGATCTGGAAACAGCCCAAGTGTCCATCAGTAGATGAGTGGATAAAAAAGCTGTTGTACATATACACAATGGAGTACTATGCAGCTGTAAGAAAGATCTCTTATCTTTGAGAGGACATGGAGGGATTTGGAGAGTATTATCCTAAATGAAACAAGCCAATCAGAGAAAGACAAATATCACATGATCTCATTTATTTATAGAATATAATGAACATAACAGTCTGAGGAACAGGGTAGACCCAGAGACGTGGAAGTAGGGTACAGACTGACAACCCTCAGAAGAGGGGGTGGGGAAGATGGAAGAGATAAATCACATGGACATGGACAACAAAGCTGGGGACGGGGTGGGGGGGTGAGGAAGAGGGTGTCAATGGGGAAAAAAGGAGAAACATCTGTAACAAAAATAAATTAAAAAATAAAATAAATAAAACATCTCCTCTATAAATATATTTATGGGTGAGGATATAATATAAAGGGACATAGGTGCATATTCCTATACAATTGCGACAATTGCGATGCATGCCATTTATATGTGTACCACACCTTCAGACTACAAGTTCCTTGAGGAAAATGACTATGCATTGTTTATCATTTTATTTTCTAGACCTGATAACTGATATACAGACAGAGGACAAAAATGAATTTTAAATAAATATATGAATACACTTAAGTCTCTGACTGGACCTCTTGCAAATTATTTTTGTAACATTTAGTTTCATTGATAATGCAGGATATACTTATTGTAAAATAAAATAATTGAAAACATAGCACATTTTAAAGAAGAAAATGAAAATCATTCATAATTCTACCATACTCAGGTTCACATATTTTCTTCTAATTTATTTATTAAAACATGTGTTTTTTCTAAAATTACAAGATGATTGCTAGACAATTAGACAAAAATAAATTTTTACGCTCTTTTCTTAGAGAGATTAGAGAGATTACTAAGATTTAAATTAAAGTCATCCTAAAAATATTTTCGGGTTAAAGTTAGAGAAAAATCATGTTTTAACATTTCTCTTGTTTTTATATTATAAATAGGAGCAATTCTCGATAGATGGCCCAGTCATGGGTATTATTTTTAGCCCAGTTTTAATTGCATGGAGTAAAAAACGGAAATAAGAAAATATCAATGAAATTTCTCTGCACAATAATATAAAATGCTATCCCCATCTTGGGCAGCATAAAATTTTTAAAGATTCTGTTATCTTAGAGAAAATTTTACTTTCCTTAACATAAATTTGGAATATAATATCACCAAGAATAGTAATTGTTTTTCAACTTGGGTGTGTGTGTGTGTGTGTGTGTGTGTGTGTGTGTGTAAATAATTGCATATATATTACCCAATAGTTTTCCATAACAGACTGGAAATCCAATTAAAAATGAGTAAATATATCTTGACAGGAAACTGATGTATTGAACATAAGGTGGCAAGGCCCACTGTAAACAAGTCTTCCAAAGCTGTCCCCTTGTCCTGAAACACCAACCCCACTTCAACAGCACCTTGACGATTATGGCAATTAGTGGTATGGCTGGAGGGGCATTGGGGTTGTGTGAAAATCCCAGGGTGAATCCATATCCTATGGGTGTAAGACAGGTTCTCTACAGGAGGGTGAAGTAGGAAGGGAGATTTCCAGAGAAGGGAAATAAGGGGGATCTGGATGAGACACTGAGGACTACCCATGAAGATATTCTGTATGAGGATTCTGCTATCTTTTTCTAATGTTGGAGTCCAGAAACAGTTATATCTAACATTCTTCTTCCAGTTTTATTTGCTTTTTCCCCCCTGAAATTCCACCTAGCTATTCCCAAAGTTATTGTTAAACACACAGGTTCCCAGTCTATGCAGAATAAATAGATGGGGCTCTAAAGAAAATGAAGCCAGGCCTGGCCAGTGTGGCTCAGTGGTTGATCATCGACCCATGCTCCAAGAGGTCGCCAGTTCGATTCCCAGTCCAGAGAGGGAGAGATAGAAACATCGATGAGAGAGAACATCGACTGGCTGCCCCCTGCATGTCCCCCACTGGGGATCGGGCCCACAACCTGGGCATGTACCCTGACCAGGAATCAAACTGGTGACCTCTTGGTACATGGATTGACACTCAACCACTGAACCACACTGACCGGGCTGTAGCCTAATTTTAAACTATCACATTTTATTATATTGCTTCATTCATTCTTTAAAGAAATAAAATATTACAGATATTTCTAAACCTCTCAGAACTTTATCCCCTCCTACTTCCCACTGGAATAACTTCTCTGCTGAAGTTGTACAAATCATTCCGTGTTGGTTGCTTTTAAATTTTAACTACACAATACATTGTGCCTAAAATAAGATGTAGAATTATTTAGTATGTTTTTAAGATTTACTAAAATTATGTGTAATATTTTTCGAGTTGCTGTGTCAACTCATCATTATAGTAACTCACATTGCTATAATTTGCTTTTTATTATTTTTTAATCCTCACTTGAGGATATGTTTTATTGATTTGAGAGAGAGAGAGAAACATTCATATATGAGAGAAACATCGATTGGTTGCCTCCTGTGCACACTCCCACTGTGCACCCGAAACTTAGGTACATGCCCTGACCAGGAATCAAACCTGCAACCTTTCAGTGCACAGGACAGGACCACACACCAACCAACCAAGCCTCACTGGCCGGATCTATATAGTTTATTTTAAACACAAGTTTAAGTAGTATTTTATAAGTACCCTACAATTTATCCATCCCTCAGCTGTGAACTGTATCATATTTAATCTTTCCCATTGCAAACAGTGATGAAATAAACATCCCTTTCAGGTTACTTTGTCCAGATGTAAGATGTTTTTTATAGGTTATATTTCAAAATAGAATTTCTAAGTTGTTTGTTATGTGCATTTTCAACTTCAACTGATATTTCAAAATTATTCTCCAAAGAGAAGCAATAGTATTGTGAGTGAATGCAGAAGGGGAAAAGGTATAATTTTTTTCCATTTCCCAAATACACTAGAACAGAGGTTCTCCAACCTGACTGCACATTCAAATAGCCAAGGAACTTTCCAAAATACCAAACATGTCATTATAATTGGGCAAGGGTTGGTCGTGGCCATCAGTATGATTTTAAAGCCCTCATCTGAATGATTCTAACGTGAAATCAGGGTGGAAAACCACCTCATCGGTGGTTCTCAAATGTTAGCTTGCTGCAGAATCCCCTGGACTGGAGGGCTTGCTAAAATGTAGACTACTTGGCTCCACCCTCAGAGTTTCTGATTCACCATGTCACTTATCTTTCTAACAAGTTCTCAGGTGATGCTGATATTACAGTCCAGCGCCTGCACTTTAAGAACAACTCCACACTGCAGTTTGGGGACAGGGGGTAGCCTTGACAACTAGCACTAACAGTTGGGCTATGATGTCCCTATTTAAACAATTTCACACCCACCAAAGTAATTTGAAGTTACTCTGTGTCCATAATGAACAAGACCAAAAAAATTGTATAACTGTGTCTCAACAGACAAAAACTGGAATTCAGTGCAAACCACAAAAATAATCAAGCATCTTCCTCTCTTGACTAACATTAGTGATTGCTTTATCAATTACAACTTTAGCCCTCTCCTTTCTGCCTCCTATATAAATATTCTTAAATTAGTCATAGAATCACTTCACTTTCATACATGACCCAATCCAGCAAAAACTCCTAATATAAGCCCAAATCACCTAACCCAAGCCCAAATCCTGTAACAAAGCACCCTCCCCTCTTACTAAGACACCCATGTTTCCCCATAGTGCACATTCTCCCCTTCAGCAACAAGTAATAAACCCAGATTTGCTGGACTACAGATGTGTTTCTGTTGGTCTTTGGTGGACACTGATAAAGATTAGCAATAAAGCGGAGATGGGGATATATATTTAAATATATATATGAAATACTACTGAACATACTTAAAAAACATTTTACTTTTATAAATATTGAACAGTAAACATATTCATAGTGGAATTAAAGAGGAATAATTCACAAAGAATAAAAAAGAAAAACAATCAATCATATATCTGCTCAAAAATATCAATTATCAAAGTGAGAATATTTTACTTAGTTTTTTCCCAATGTAACAATTATATAAGTGATTAGTTATCAAATTATTTGTAATACTTAATTTTTTCACTTAAAGTAGTCATAGACTTTTCCTATATTATTCAATGGGAAATAACTAATTGATAATGTTAATATTAATATTAACTAGTATTAAAATATACATTACATAATTTAATTGGTTCTAAACCAGCTTTCAGAGCAGGATTTCAATAGATTTTTTTCTTAAGTATAAATAATTAATTTTAAATGACTAAATTCTTAATATTTTTCATTATTTTTTTCTTTACAAAATAATTTTTCTCCATATTGGACTTCAGAAACATATTTCTATTAGGATAAAAAAAAAAACCTGAATTCAAGCCTTTCTTCCATTTAAGCTTCTTCCTTCAAATGTAATAAAATAATAAATTTTATTGTATGGATTCTCTGATTCCATTACAGAAATGCATCTGTATGTCTCTACATATACATACATATATACTTTTATATACTGGGGATTGTGTGTAATGATATTTTTCCTACTGTTAGATGGCATTTTCATCTAGATGGTAAAGTTTAGACAAAGGGAATAGTTTCATTGTTTTTATACATCTACATAATACTGAAATAAACACTCCGTGGAGTGGTGTAGTTCCATCCTATATTGCTGGGCTTTACTTATGAATTATGTTCAAGATTCTTATAATTATTCATCAGTGAAATTTTTCTGATGCTTCCTATTTTTTGCTCTTTTGTCATATTTTAATGTGCTCTACTCATTTTGTAAAATGTGTGGGAAGTTTTTAGGTCTTTTTCATAACTAAACAATTTATGCAATGTAGTAATTTTCTATCATTCAAAGGATAGAAAGGAACCTGTCTTATTATCTTAACTATATAGGACTAGCAATTTTTTTTGAGGATATTTTTTCACATCTTTAAAAAAATTTTTTTTCTGACAAAATTAACATACATTTTATAATTTTAAAAATAAAGCACTTTTTCTTAAAAATATCTATATTTTTACCTTCGTTTCATTAATAATGGTGAGACATAATAATCATATGTGTCAGTAATGCCCAGGGGCTTGGATTATTATTTTTTCTACATTGAACTTATTCCAAAGAGTTTGAGTGTCCACCCCCATGCTGTCACCTAGAGAATAAAGGGCGACATGCACATTCTTTTTTTTTTTTTATCCTCACCTGAGAACATTTTTCCATTTTTTTGTTCAGATAGAGTGGGAGGGAGAGAGAGGAAGAGAGAGAGAGAGACATCGATGTGAAAGGGACACATCAAGTGGCTGCCTCCCGCACGACCCAACCAGTGCCGGGGACAAACTGCAACCGAGGTACATGCCCTTAGCAGGAACCGAACCCAGGTCTTTCTGGACCGCAGGCCGACACTCCAACCGCTGAGCCAAACCGGCCAGGGCGACATGCACATTCTTAATAGACTAAGAGCTTCCATGAAGAGAAATCCTCTATCAGTGATCAGCACCATTTAGAAGCTGTTAAGGTTTGGGAGGAGGCAGAAGAGGCAATAAATGGTAACTGAAGGAGACTTGCTTTGGGTGGTGAATACACAATATACAGATAATGTGTTATAGAGTTGTACTGTTGAAACCTATATAATTTTATTAACCAATGTCACCCCAATACATTAAATACATTTTTTAAAATAATAAAAATAAAAAATAACATGATGGATTATACAACATTAAAAAAAAAGAAGCTATTAAGGAAAAACAGCAGCACAGAGATTTAAAATTAGGTGTTGTTTACGCACTGGCTGGTGTGGCTCAGTTGGTTGGAGCATCATCCCATGCACAACAGAAGGCTGCGGGTTCAATTCCTGACCAGGGTACATACCGAGATTTTGGGTTCCATCTTTGGTCAGGGTGCTTGCAGGAGGCAACTGATCTATGTGGCTCTCTCACATCAATATTTCTCTCTCTCTCTCTCTCTCCCTTCCTTCATGTCTAAAATAAATTTTTTAAAAGGAAAAAATAATAATAAAAGTAGGTGTTGTTTGTTTCTAATATAATACTATATCTAAAAAAGTTCTCTTGCTTCTCTACACCAAAAAAAATTGCCCTGAGCCAATTATATATATATATATATATGGTACCACTGGTATCTTTTTCTACTCCAAATTAATAGAAGTGTATGCAATTCAGGTATTCACTCCCTGTGGGCATAGGTACAGTTGCCTCCTTTCCAATTCCATAGCAGCCGTCTTCCCTCTGTGGAATCCTTTCTTCTTGACCTCTTTTCCCATGGACTCCTCAGTCTCATTTGCCCTTCTGCTCTCCTTACCTCTGATGGCTCAGCCTGCCCCTACTCCTACACCTGGTCAATCAGAGTTTTAGGCATTCTGTTCTATTAGGGGGACCGGAAAGTAATGTCGTGTTTTTACGACATTAATTCAAACAGATAAATTTTTAACAAGTTTTTATTTTTAATCAATGATGTAAGCACCCTCGTTATCAACAACCTTTTGCCATCTAGTTTGCAAATTTCCAATGCCGGATCGATAAAAATCAATTGGTTTTTGAGCAAAATATCTGGAGATGGCATTTTGGACATCATCCAAATTTTCAAAATTTTTGCCACTTAGAAAATGTTGTAGCGATCAGAATAAATGGAAATCTGATGGTGCAATATCGGGTGAGTATGGTGGGTGAGGCAATACCTCCCACCCCAATTCATTAATTTTTTCCAGGGTTCATCTTGCGCAGTGCGGTCTTGCATTATCGTGTTGCCGAATAACGCCTTTTCTGGTGACAATCGCTGGGCACTGTTCAATTAAAGATTGATTTACTCGATCTAATTGTTCACAGTAAAGGTCTGCATTCAGTTTGTCCAGGTTTCAGCACTTCAAAATGAACGACCCCGCGAATACTCCACCAAACACACAAAAGTGCCTTTTTGGGGTGTAAACCTGACTTAGCTGTACTTCGTGGCAATTCATTCAGAGAAAGCCACTGCCTTTTGCGTTTTGGATTATCATAGAGGACCCATTTTTCATCTCCAGTGATCAAGTGATCAAAAAACGCTTCTGTATTGTGCCGCCGAAGCAATAAGTTGCATGTGGTGGACCGGTTAGCTTTGTTTTCTTGGGACAGATCATGCGGGACCCAAACACCTGCTCTGCTTACTTTACCAATCTGCTGCAAATATTCTTGGATGGTTGACCAAGGTTGGTTAAGAGTGTTTGACAGTTCCTCGATTGTCTGACATGGATTTGCTTCCACTTCCACCCTTAACATGTCATTGTCTAAAGTTGTTGGTCTTCCTGATTGATACGAGTCAGAAAGATCAAAAAATTACCGGATTTGAACTTAGAAAACCACCTTTGGCATTTATGAACGTCTAATGCACTTGGATAAACATCACAAATGTTTTTGGTAGTAACTGTTGCGTTACTACCCTTGTGAAACTCAAAAAGCATACAATGCCGGATATGTACCTCTTCTGGTATTTGGTTGGCCATTTCACTATAAATTGCAAAAAAAAAAAAAAAAAAATTAAGATTTAATTATTTACTAGTAAACAAGTCACTCTAACCTTAAAATGTCTTTGGCACGATTTTGAAATACACAATGAGCTGATAAATGACAACTGAATATCAAAATGCGCAGAAACGACATTACTTTCCAGTCCCCCTAATATTTATTGCATCACCTTTATTGACAGAGCTGGAAAAATCCTTTGATGTATGAGACTGGAAGAAGAAATGAAGTAGAGTTTCTTCTTCATTTTAAAATTCATATTTAAATTTTTGTGAGACAATTAGATCATTTATGGTGTGAAGAATGGCAAATACTAACACCCAATCCCTTAGATCTACAGTTTCTCCCTCACTGAGAAAGCTCAAGCATTTCTTTTAGTCTTTTCCTATTCCAGTCTCGGTTCTTATGTGAGTGATATATATACTAATAATCATTATTGCACCTGTATTCACTTGAACAACAGTAGTGTGCTAACTGCCAAACACCATATTATTTCAATCCACAAAGTATGCTTAAGATAAATATGGATTCACAGATAACTACAGAAATTGCTATAGGAATATCCATAGTAAGGGATTCGCTATAGTAAGAGACTCTCTTCCAATGCTATAACATAAAAGGAAAAGTGGTTGTTTTTCATTTATTCATCAGCATCACTCATTCCTTTATGCAGTGGGAAGACACAGGAAGGCTACAGATTAGCCATTTCAAAGCTTTTCCTTTCAAAATGACCTCATTTTCATGAATCTTGTTACATTTTTTATAATTTTCCATTTGTTGAATCAGAAATACAGAATGGTTTTTTGTTTTGTTCTGTTTTGTTTTGATATAAACAAAAGAAATGTATTTCTGACCGTTCTGGAGGCTGCAAGCCCAAGATCAAGGTGCCAGCATGGGTGAGTTCTGATGAGAGCCTTCTTCTGCCCTGCCTCACTGTCCTCTCGCACATGGCAACACGGAGGGGTCTCTCCATAGGCACTCATCTCCTTCACCAGGGCTGCACTCTCAAGACCTAATCACCTTCAAAAGGACCCACCTCCTAATACCTGCAACTTGGAAATTGGGATTTTAACTTATGAATCAGGTGGGGGTGGGTGCACAAGCATTCAGTCCATAACAGGTACCTCCATCTAATTGCCTGCCCATAAAATCTGACTCAACATTTTAGTGGAAAAAAGATAATCCACAAAAAAAGTTCATTCTAGAACCCCACTTTCAACTGCCATGAGTTCTTCAATGTCCTGAGGGTTTAGCTAAGGGCTTTATGCATTCTTGTTCCAACCTGGTCATTTTTGCAGAAAAGTGATTAACAAACTTTTTTTAAAGGATATTTCCCCTAAGGCCTTATGACCATAAAGATAGGAGCTGTAGCCTTCCAGAATTGGGGTGGGGGCCAGAGGGAGATGTCGAAGGGCTGCCACTCTGGGTCCCAGTCTGTGGAGGGCGGCTGAGCCAGGTCTCTTTTTGCTCCTGTGGTGTTTGCAAAGCTCACCCAGGAACAGGACCCTGTGGTGTTTGCAAAGCTCACCCAGAACAAGGCTCTGTGGTGTTTGCAAGGCTTACCCAGGAGCATTCTGCCCAAGGTCTCTTGTTGATCCTGTGTGCTGGCAAGGCCCAGGCAAGGAGCATTCTGAGCCAAGGGCAAGAATATATCGACAGTCTCGACCTTGAGCTCAGAGGCCAGTGGAAACATCTGGTGTTTGAAGATAATGAAGCTTTTGAACTTCCCTCCTCCATTATTGTTATATAATAAACATGCTGAGCTAGCTCAGGGTCACTGTTTCTCCATCAGAGAGCAGTGTCCCACCTGGCCCCAGCTTTTCTCTCTACAATGTCCCTGTGTCTTTCTTAATCTCCCGTCGCCCCTCCTCAGGTCTAGTCGCGACACCAGTCTGCCTACAATCCAAAATGGTTTTTTGATAGTGTTTCTTTGCTTAATTATGCAATTGGTATGCCTCCTTGAGTAGGAAAAACTTTAAGACCATCTTATAAATATATTAATATTTTACAAGTTTTCCAAGTGGCATTTCAAAAGGGAGGTGAGGAGGTGTTTCATCAGAAATGTAAAGCAAATCCTCCAGTAAGGATTTCTCACTTCTTAAATTAGCAGGAAAAAATAAATAAATATTTGTTACACACATGCCTTTGTTTTTTTTCAGTATTTTATTCCTCTGACAGTCTAAGTTCCTCCACTCTGTTATCTGGTTTTATTTTACCCTGTTGGAGAGTTCTTTACTATTACTGTCATCTGGCCCTTTATTTTCTACAGCAAAAAATTAAATTAATATTCTCGTACTGTTCATTAAGCTAATCTATTTTTTCAGAAAAAAGGTTTTTAAATATTGGCCTAACACATTATTTATTTAAGCAATTAAAAATTAGTTTAATTGGCTGTTAAGGCTAATAAATTAAGTACCATAAGACCCAGCAATTCCACTTCTGGTATTTATCTAAAGAAAACAAAAACACTAATTGAAAACAATATATGGACCCTTATGTTCATTGTTCTTTATTCACAATAACCAAGATATAGAAGCAAAGTATCATTAATAGATGAATGGATAAAGAAGAAGTGGTACATATATACAATGAAATATTATTGATCCATTAAAAAAGAATGAAATCTTACCATTTGCTACAACACAGAGGGCCTGAAGGGTATTATGCTAAGTAAAATAAGTCAGACAGAGAAAAACAAAAAAACAACCATATGATTTCATCTGTATGTTAGAACTAGAAAACAAACAAATAAACAAAGAAAATAAAACAGAAGCAAACTCATAGACAGACACAGAATAATCTGATGGTTACCAGAGGGGAGGAGGCTGGGGAGATGGGTGAAAAGGGAAGGAGATTAAGAGGTATAAACCTCCAGTTATAAAATAAATAAGTCACAGGGATGCAATGTTCAGCATAGGGAATAAAGTCAACAATATCACAAAAACTTTGTACAGCAACAGATGGTTACTAGACTTATTGTGGTGATCACTTTGTAAGGTATATACATGTTGAATCCCTATGTACACCTGAAACTAATATAATATTGTATGTCAACTATAATTTTTTTTTAAAGGAAAGAAAAGAGACTAGCAAATTTTCAGTAAGATTTCTGTGTTTTAATAATTATGAGTATATGCTTGGCAGAAATCTTGATCCTATTTTGTTTGCTTACTTATTATGTGTTGGGTTTTGTACCTGCCAGAGTTTCTGTTGCAAGTAACCATTTGTTTGATTTAATCAGAAAAGGAAGCAATGGAAGGACTACTGGGTAGTTGACATAATCTCTGAGAAAGGAGGCGACCTCCAGGAAAGCTCAGACAAACTGAAAGCCTAGTCAGCTAGGTCTCGAGCTGATCACACTGCTGCTGCCACCACTCCTCACAGGACACCGGCACCAGGCAGGCTTGCTGCCCCACCGGCCCTGCAGCTCCTGAAACCTGGGTGCAGCTGCTGGTGCTCCTGCTGCAAATGACTGTGTATATCTGAAGTGCAAAGGCTACAGTGCTGAGGAAGCATATGCAAATCCACAATAATTTCCTTTTCTTCTGGGGAATACACAGTAAGAAATGAAACCCATAAAACAAGTCATTGCATTCATTAGGTCAGGGGTCAGAGGTCAGCAAACTTTTTCTGTAAAGGTCAGATAGAAAGTATCTTGGCTTTGCCTGGCCATCTAGTCTCTGTCACAACTACTCAACTGCCTTGAGGGTAATAACAGCCACAGACAATACACAAATGGATGGATGTGGCTGTGGGTTAATAAAATTTGCTATTTACTGAAATTTGAATTTCACATAATTTTTACATGTCATAAAATAGTCTTTTTTTTTTTTTTTTCAGCCACACGAAAATGGGCAGTAGGCCAGGGTTGACCTGCAGACTGTAGATTGCCAACATTTGCATTAGAGCATTAAGACTCCTCACTATAGTGGGAAACGTTAAATGCATTTACATGAAACGTATATGTCACACTTCAGGCCCAGACTTCTGTGGCATTTATGCTCTGGTCTTGTTTGTTCCAATAGTATCATCAACCTCCTGAAAACATCAGTGCATAGATACTAACCTCAGGTTAGCTTCATTTTCAAATACTTACAAATATGCTTTGTATTTAAACAATTAGTTTTAAATTTATTAAAATTACAAATTTTAAAAAGGAGTTCCTTAGGCTGTTATATTCAGCTGGAACATCTTTTTCTTTTTTCTTTTTTTTTTTCCTGTGTACAAGTTATTTTATATTTTAAAAATAATTGTCTAGGGACTATGGTTCCACTTTACATATTAAAGAAATACCTGCAAGCACTTCACAACACATTCCATTTAAATGAGTTTGTTCATCCAGGAAGAACACAGGTATGATCCCAGTTAACAGAAGTTATTTACAATTAAATTTCAGTCAAATATGGGACCTGGAGCTGCTGACATGTAGACTGAGTATTTTCAATAAGCCATTTAAAAAATAATTACATCTTCAGCTACAACAGTCAAAGGTGGCTTAATCAGAGATACATATAACATTGATCAGTGGAGTGGAATTTTATTACCTGTTATTCTTAAAATATTTTCTTATATTTAATACCCATCTTTAATGACCCTTAAAGGGTTGATGGGATCCTAAGGTTTATTTTCAACCTAAAAAGAAAGACCACTGAATGCCATAAAATATTACATTTTTTCATATATCTGCTATCAATAAGATCAGTTCATATAATATGATTGAATTTGGGGTAGCTCACATTGGTTCATCTGACTTGTGGTTTAAATCCTGAAGTCATTCCATCAAAGCAAGCTAAGATGACGAGTGAGACAGAATGTTCAGAGGTCTGTGTTCAGTGTAGCTTTTTCTTCCCATTCCTGGTCAGAGCCACCTGTGGCTAGGGCCAGTGTATCACACAGAGTTATCTGTGATTCAGACCCAGTTTCTCCCCCATCTCAGTCAAGTGGTCACAGCTAACACTCCAGGAAAGCATAGCTGTGCACTAAAGGAGAGCCAGCAGAGTGGCAGAGGAGCATTTGGAAGAGCCTGCTTGTGTCAACTACTCACACACAGTGAAGCCCTACAGTGGGGATGCTGGTAGTAACCAAGTTTATGCCTAGGTGGATATGATAACATGATGAGCCACAAGTGTATTTGCTGCTCTGCAGTTAACTCTTTAGTATATCTAAGGTTGCAGCAGTAAGTCAAGGCATATTTTTGAAGAGCAGAATGGTTATTTACTCAAGAAAGCGTGGGCATTATTTCAAAACACCACATCCTTCCAATGTGATTTTTTGGTTGTGTTTGCTACCAATTCTCTACAACACCACAATCAGCCACCATAAGATCCAGTGGGTCATAAAGGATAAATTGGCATAGATTATCATGCAACCTAGAGCCATTAAGGACCCTTCTTAACCCATCAAAGTCAGCAGCATTTTAGAACACTAGCTAAGTTACTCTGAGCAATACACTCAACCCTATTATGTGCTGCACACAAAATCAAAGAAACCAACATAATGTTTCTCTTCATTAGAGAAAGAACTGGTCACACTCACTTTAACGGTGATATCCTTATATGCCCTATTATAGTGATCAGTAAAAACTTTACTGAAATATGTCTTACCAAGGAAACTTTATTCCTGCTACTTCCTGCTCTCCAGTTCCCATGATCAGTATATTATTAAAATAGTGAACCAGCAATGCCTTGTCCTGAGATAGTGAGATTGTAAATGTCACCGAAGACTAAATTGTGGCACAGAAATAGGTGGCAGTTGTGTTCTAAGACATGATGGTGATGGTGTATTGCTACCCCTATTGGGTAAAAAATACTGATTTCAGGTAATTGATAATATTGATTTGTTCTAGCAAGAACACCACATTTGGCATAAGGTCTGCAATGAAAGTCACCACCACATTAGGTTTAAAACAATCCATCATCAGCCCTGGCTGGTGTGGCCCAGTGGTTGGAGCACCAGCCAGCCACTAAAGGGTCCTGGGTTGGATTCCCGGTTAAGGACACGTATCTGGGTTGCAAGTTTGGTCCCCAGCCCTGGTCCAGGCACGTTCAGGAGGTGACCAATGGATGTGTCTCTCACATTGATGTTTCTCTCTCTCTCTCTCTCTCTCTTTCTCCCCCCCCCCCACTCTCTCTAAATAGCAATGGAAAAAATATCCTCGGATGAGGATTAACAACACCACCACCAAATTATTCCATCATCATTGTCATGTCTCATTTATCTTCTATTGTCAGCAAAGTGAAGACTTAGATGTCAATGTGATATAAATAATCACATCTGAATCTCTCAAGTCTTTGAGGATTACACTAATCTCTGTCATTCCTTCAGGAATGTGATAATAGCTTTTCATTTATTATTTGGTGAAAGGGGAAATCTAGGGACTTCGCCTAGGATCTTCCAACCTAACTTTATTTACTTTTACTCCTTTTTTACCTATGCAACCAATAGGATAATACTGATTTTGCCACTTTCTGGCGATATATATATATATATATATATATATATATATATATATATATATATCCTATTTTTCATTTTTTTGTTTTTTTTAATCCTCACCCAAAGATATTTTTCCATTGATTTTTAGATAGAGTGGGAGGAAGGGAGGGAAAGAGAGACATATCGATTGGTTGCCTCACCCACGACCTCAACTGGGGCTGGGAATTGAACCTGCAACTGAGGTACATACCCTTGACTGGGAATTGAACTCAAGACTCCTTGGTCCAAGGACCAGCGCTCTAACCACTGAGCAAAACCAGCCAGGGCCTATTTTTGGATTTTTGACTCTATATTTAGTCAAAAATCCAGAAATAGCAAAATTAAAACACCAGATCAATAAAATAGTATTTAGTAAGAATTCATTGTATATATAAGAACAGTTTGTGAACTGGGAGCTCTCAAATTAACAGTGGAATGAGGCTCAGAGGCATGCTGTTGCAGGACAGCTTATATAGTGAAAATGCAAAGGCTGTTTTTTCCTTAATGACTGGTTATAGGATTAGAGTTTTCTTAGTGATGAGAAAAGGGTTAGAAGTGGTTAAATCAATTTTGGGAACAGCTCTAGTTCCACTTATGATTTTGATTGGTATTTACAAGAAATAATCTATAAACTAGATTTAGATTTGCTTGCATGGCTTAAATGATTTTGGGTGCTCAGGTAATATTCAAGGATAGTCTCCATTTTGTATTTAATTTTATTTTATATATATATAGCACACACTCAGAAACTAAAAGAATGGTCATAGGAGTATTTAGAGAAAATAATTCACAGTATGTATTTTAATATTATAGCAAGGACTTCCCTCAAGAATAGCTGGTCACTCTTTTAAGGTCTATCACTTAGTAAGAAAACTCAGGTCTTAGAATCAGGTGAACAGCCATGAATTTCAAGTGTTATGACTCAAGACACATGTCTTTTTCCATATATGAAATTAAATTAAAATACTGAACAACTACTGTATGCTAGGGATCCCAGTAAGAGAGGGTCAATTATTTGATCAGTTTGGGCTCTTTTAATAATCATACCTGCCTTGCTAAGCATTATGTTAATAAATAGGTGAACACTGATAAGGAAACTATGGAAGTATATAGAGGTCAGTTTAACTTTTTTCAAGATGAAAAATTTGTAAAGACATTTGTCGAAGTGGAGGAATAGTCATATCTGAGAAAATAAAACAAGAAATCTTAGAGTTGAAAAAATAATATTAGAATGTGCTAAATCTATGTAAATCATTAAACATAGGTAAAATTCTTGTAACGGGTGGAAAAGGAGATCTGTTTTGTGGACTTTAGCTGGGTGTTGCGATTTTCATTAATGGCATGACCAGGATGAATTTGTTAGTGTTCTTATTTCTATGCATCAGTAGCTTCTAACTAAAAAATTTAGACTATTATTTCTAACTGGCCAAGGTTAGGTTCAAGCTCCTGCCCAAGGGTCTTGTCCATGTATGTGTAGCAGGGGGCATATTGAGGGGACTTGAAAATCAAAGCATCTTTACTTTGGTTATAAAAGGTGGTGACCTCTCTTTTCCTATACTAAACCTCTAGAAAAGTGATTTTCAACTGGGTGTGCCGCAGAAGTTTTAAAACATGTAATACCTGACTATTGAGTCAGGCAGGGCACTGACCTCTTTTCCCTTAGACTGTCAAATAAAAAAAAATGACAACAGCCAACAATAGCTGTAGGTGTGAATGAAACAAAATCATACCTTTTTTTTTGTCAAATCAGCAAAAAATACATATTTTTTGATGCGCCACACAATTTTAATAATTAGTTTATATGTGCCATGAGATGAAAAAGGTTAGAAATTGCTGCTCTAGAATGTAAATTCCATGAAGGTAGTGACTATGCCTATCTTTTTTTTTTTTTTTTTTTTTAGAGAAACATAACATTTTTACCAGATGAAATAAATACTTCAGTATACGCAAGGTAAAAACTTGACATTGGGGGAAAAGATCACGCTATGGTGTAAATTAGAAATAAAACACACTCATAGTAGCTTTCCCCCCATCTGCAATGGCTGGAAGTCTGGTTTGACTTGGCCCATTTTGTCACATGGCCCATTCAGGCCCATGTTCACATCGCACTCCATGTATTTGTTAAATCAATTAATTTGTAAATGAATGAATGGCAGCAGCTGCCTAAATATATTAAGGACTTTCAGAGGCTAGGCAGCCAGAAAAGTGACAACTGCTACATGGTGATTTCAATGTTGTTGTTTTTCCTGTCTTAAGTAGTCTCTCTGATCGCTCTGCATCTATCTATACTATCACCCCAATAACCTCTCTTTCCCACTCTGCCCTAACTCAGCAGACCAAAAAAAAAAAAAAAAAAAAAAAAAGTGAGCTGAATGCTTTGGCATCATAATTTCATAAAGACTTCTTGGTTTAGAGATTACAGTTGGTATAAAGAATCTACTCAGCCCCGTTGGTGTGGCTCCGTGGCTGAGCATCGACCTTCGCACCAAGAGGCCACTGGTTTGATTCCCCGTCAGGGCACATGCTTGGGTTTCAGGCTCAATCCCCCGTAGGAAGCATGCAGGAGGCGGCCAATCGATGATGCTTCTCTCATGGATGTTTCTATCTTTCTTTCCCTCTCCCTTCCTCTCTCTCAAAAAATCAATAAAAACATTTTAAAAAAGAATCTACTCATATGATTTTTTAAAAAATAGAAACAAACATGATCATTTATAATTTTTAAATAGAAAATGCTAGCCTTCAAGTACTAAGTATGGATAAAATAATAAAATAACATCTCAATATATGGCATCCATACTAATTTGGCATATTTATTTTTTATAAACAATTTAATAAAATATTAATTTCTCATATGCTATACATTGCATAAATATGTCTCAAATATTTATCATGTTTAAACAGTTAAATCATATCTTTTTTGTTTCTTGTTTATTCTCTGTTTTGTGATAAAATGGGAATATACAAACTATTTCAATAATTTAAAATAGGGAACAGATATTCAAAATATTACAGAGAGTTTTAAATAAATAATGTTAGAATCCAGATGAAAACTTTGAAATACTGTGATAAATATTCAATGACTGAGTTGTTTAATGCTCAGTTTTTACCATTATCCACTATTAATGCTACCCAATTCAACTTTGCAAATCATCCCTATTCTTTGTTCCCCAGCTCATTAGGGCTACCCCCTCCACTTACATAAGTTAGGGAGAGGAAAGAACACAGCACATCACTTACAGCATCTTGTTTCTATTGAATCACTAACAAGGAAGGTGAATGGCAGGAGCAAACTGAAAACAACTGGATTAGAGAAAGCTCTAATAATAACCTATGTTAAGTAAGAGAGAATGTGAAGGTGTGGGTCATTCCATGATGACAAGACATGTTCTTGTCTCTATTATCTCCCACCCAAAGAAATACAGTAAGATCTATGTCATTCGTTAATAAGTTAAATATTTAATGAGAAAATACTAACCTGAGTATTTTCCTGGAAGCAGAAATAGAAGATCAGAAAGAAGAAAGTTCAGTTAAGATTAATGAAATTCTCTCCTAATACCTGTGCAAATGTTTTGTTATTGCTGTTGTTTTCCCCCTACAGTTCTGAATGTCATTCTTTGCACAGACTTTTAGTAAAGGATTTTCTCACCTAACCCGCTCAATAACACTGTGAGGTAGGTGCTATTTTCCGCCTGTGTTCCATACATAAAAGTGGAAAATCACTCAGTTAAAATAATGCCTAAATGTCCCAAAACTAGATAAAACAACATTTCAAATACAGTCATTCTGGCTTTAAAGCTATTTCTATTTACAGACCTAACTTTTAAAAGCATGGGATAAAACTGCATTTTTTTTTTTCCTCACCTGAGGATATTTTTTCATTTTTTGTTCAGACAGAGTGGGAGGGAGAGAGAGGAAGAGAGAGAGAGAGAGAAACATCGATGTGAAAGGGCCACATCGAGTGGCTGCCACCCGCACGACCAACCAGGGCCGGGGACAAACTGCAACCGAGGTACATGCCCTTAGCGGGAACCGAACCCGGGTCTCGCCGGACCGCAGGCCGACGCTCTAACCACTGAGCCAAACCGGCCAGGGCTAAAACTGCATCTTAATTATGGTATTGCAGTTATATCTAGAGATCATTGAACCTTACTATGAGTGAGAAAATATGCTAAAAGCTTTATATGGATTTTCTTATTTCATTCTTAAACAAAGCTGTAATATTTTTGTCATTTTATAAATGAAGTAACTGAATAAAGACTTTGAGAGGTGGACACAAATAATTTTTTGATGTTCATTGAATTAGTTGAGGTCCCTATTAAGAACAATAGAAGTTCCTTGACTAGGGTGGATACCAGAGAGTGGGAAGGTGGGAAGTCTGACCGGTGCCCAGAGAACAGAGAGGAAGGCAAGAGGTAGGTAGAAAAGGGACAGAATAAATTATCTACATTACAATTATGGTTCACTGCAGTCTGTGTCTAGTCATGCCAAATAACTTCAGCATCCCCCTTTTGAAAGTAAGATTACTGGCATGCACTCTATTCTCTAAGTTACTGATGATTATCAATGTCCAAACACTTGTTTTTGTATTATGTTTTTGTTGTATTATGTTTTAAAGAAAATAGACAGTGACATTTCACAAAGCTGTGTTCAGGGGATTTAAGAGTTCATGCATAATCTCTCATTTTCTCTCAATGCCAATGGAATAACCTTTTTTCTCAAGGTAACATTTATGAATGGTACATCTCTGAAAGGTACTTAAGAAGATTTAAATGGCAGGTATCTTTGGCCCTATTTTCACGGCATGTGTTCAGTCAATAAATAAGATAACATACCTAACAAGATAAGATGAATTCTCACTTCAGAATAATCACTTGCATCTGTAAAAGACTTGCGTACTCATAACAACCCCATGACATGTTTAGCATTATTATTACACTTTTATAAATGCAGCAGTTGAATCTGATACTAACTTGCTGAATATTAGGACAATAATGAGTGCAAAGCAAGGGCTTGAACTCTTATAAAACCTTGTGTTTTATGCATCGCATGATAAGTTCACTTCTGAGAGCAGAGAGTGGGCTCAAATAAATAAATACTGACCTCCCTATCACAGGACATGTCCAAATACAGACAGAAAGATTTGACAGAGAGGTACGGGACTTTAGCTGTAAATGGACTAGATAGTTTCTAAAGTGCCTCTTAACTCTGAGAGGCCGAGTTTTGCGAGATGTGGTGTTTTTGTAAATCGTGACTATGTCAGTCTCAGCTGCATGTTCCATGTCATTGTTGCTGTCAGGTTATTACACTGAATTGCAAACTCAAAGTAATGTAGTAGATCTTCATGCAAATGAGTGGCTTAAATTTTGCTATTATGTTTTAGCGGTTTTAACACATTTTTACATATGTGATTTCATACCAATTGTGCCACAACCTGTGCGGTAGAGAACACAGCTGTTTTGATTTCTGTATAACACAGTTAAAAAGTAAGTCCCTACAAGGAGGAAAGTGGCTTTTCCAGATTTCCATCACTTATAATTCATAGAACTGGGGCTAGACTTTATTCTCTCCTCTATATTTTCTGGCTTTGAGATTTTTACCTAATAAAATTCCTCCCCCCTTCCCCTTAATTTTTCCAGGAATGGGGAAGAAACATCTTTGAAGGCTACATTTCTCTTGAAATGTCCAGTGCCTATTAAACGTCACTTTGTTATCTGTAATTTTATGCTTGCTTTACACCAGGAAAATGCAAACATTAAGCAGGTAATGAACTGTTTTATCTCTGATGCCAAATAGCCTATATTCTATTTGCCTCCTTTTAAATTTGCTGCTTCAGTGCTTTGTGGAGAGACCTGGTCTTAATCTATAAGAGCGAGCTGCCAGCAGTTAGTTGGAAAATAATTTGCCTTAGCCTTTGCATGGCTAGTGTTTTCTACTGAAACGGTATTGGCATAACACTTACACCATTTGATAACTCAACTGCACTGACAAGAGAAGTTAACCAAGGACAGCCAACAATGTTGCTGGCAGTGCTATCTAATCAGGTGTTGCTACAGAACAAAGGAGAAGCTTTGCAGAAAGGGAGCTACCTTGCAGAATCAGCTTGCATGGGATTGGGGAACATCTGTAGCTCTGTGGCCTTTATCGTCTTTTATATGTTGCCAGTATTCTCCTGCATAATCCGTGATATGTTCCTTGGGGTTAAAAAGACATATGGGCTCTAGACAGAAGCAAAGCTAATTCTGCATCATTGAAACTTCCTTTTCTCTCAGAGTAGAGAATCTGCTTATTGTTCTGAGAAAAAACAATAAACGCAGGAACACAACCTGATTCCTCACCTCCTAACCGCACCCATAAGCTTCTAATCCTCTTAGCTCTATGGATTCTTTTAATATACCTATCTGTAAACTCTACGCAGTGGTGCAATGCCATTCTAACTTAATGAGGGGCAAAAAGTCTACTTTTTACACACAAATGAAATCACCTTTGAGCACTCAAAATTGTAATTTAGCAGATGCCTGGAAACTGCAGGTTGGTAATAAATGTGAACATATGGGCAGTAGCCTCCAGGGATATAAAGCTTCAGATGCTGTGGGGAGTCTTGAGAGCAGAACAAATGCTGTGCGCAGTGGAGGGGCCCAGAGTTGTCCCCTCCTGCATGTTGAGTCGCGTTTCTCTAAGGCTGTCGTGTTGCCTGAAGTTTAATATTTTGCCAACACCTGACCTGATGGAGAGGACAGCAGCAGAGCTTGAGATAAATTGAAAGACTAAACATCAGTAAAGTTAAATTGAAGTATGTGTTATTTTAAATACTTTAAACAGTGAGAACTAGAAAATCCAACTCAGTCCTGAAAAATTAGGAAATGCATTATTTCACAACTTAGAAGTTTAATAGAGCAGGCTGCAGAAGCAGGACAGTCAGTGGGATCATTCTGCTCTCTGCTCTGTCTGCCTCGGCATCAGCTTTATCCCATGTCTGCACCACCCCTCCCCCCGTGGTTACCACATGATCTCTGTGGCAATCAAGGAATCAGGTAAGCTGAAAAACATGTCATCCTCACTGGAGATCAAAATATTGCTTACCTGTGAACAACTAAATTGCAATGAATTACTTCAGAGGAACATAAAGAAAAAACAAACACAATCAATTCCTTAGTCTCTAGTGTGGTCTTGCAAGTGGGAGGAGAACTTTCAGACAGGATTTATTCTAGGCAGGCACATTACGGATAGTTTATTATTTAAAACTTGAAATTGTTACCAGACCTTGAATGCTAGGTTCTTGAGTCTCAATGTCATAGACATGTACACTGAACTCAGTTTCCTGAAAAGGGCTTGTGCACAAGGGAGTTGACCAGAAAAGAGAAGCTCCCCGAAGGGTTCTTGTGGATGGCTTATACAGGGGTCTTGGGGTGGGTGCAGTCCTCATCCTCAGAGGATGAAGTCAGTTGTCCCATGATCGTCATCTGCTGGTGGTTGATCCCAGGGTACTAATAAGATGCTTTCCATGGTCAGTGGACCACTCCAAGGGCCTATAAAATAATGCTTGCACAAATATTCTAGTTACCCTTTAACTGACAAAACAACTATTTTGCAGAACATGCTGTTAGGAAAGGATGTTACTGTCATGTAGTCTTTCCTTTAAAGATGTGGTTAGGTTAATTTCAACTATGGAATTTTACTGAAAGCAAGGAGTCACAGTTCTTTCAGTCAAGTTGGAACCTAGATGTTACCCCTACACTGTCTCAAAATAACATAGCAGAATAGATACTAACCCAGATTATACAGATAAGACAGCTGAGGTTCAAATGGAATGAGTACCTTGTCACAGATAAATATCATCATGACAAATTTTTACCACCTCATTAATTGGGATAGAATCAAACACTATAAGAAAGAGAAATATATTCTTGTCTTTAACTAAAATTCATTTCAGTAGGGCAAACAGAGATGACTGTATTAGGATATAAGAGTTAGGAGGAGGAAATAGCTTCTTATTAATGGAACAAAATCAAGGAAAGATAATATGAGCTGGAAATTAAAGGGTAGGTGGGATTCAGATAGGCAGAACTGGGAAGAAAGGGACCTGAAAGTCCAGATTAGCTTAATCAAAATAAACAAGTATGAAAGTCATCTGGTCTGTTAAAATGTAGGATACTTACAATGAACCAGACATTTCTTACTCACTGCTTCACATTCTCTCCACTCAGCTCTGATTTTGGCAATGACAGCAGCAACTAGCTCTAAGCATTTTGAGCAGCATAGGCCAGCTTCTTGTAGGTGTAACTCAAGTGTACCTGCCTTCGCTGCCTACTGTGAGTCTCTTTCTTTCTGCTCTGAGGTTTCTTGGAGACATGGAAGTCAGATAACTGCAGAATTCCTTGGCACTTAGATGCTTACAACTCAGAGGTCTAGAAGAGTTTACAAGTAAAGCAATCCTTATCAAATGGAGCATTAAAGATGTTGGCTAAATGTGTATCCCTTCCATTCTTCCAGTTGATGAAGTTTAACTACATGTCATAACGTTTCTCAGAAGTCCTCTAATCACATGGTCATAGGCTCCAACTCCCATCTGCTTTCATTCTATCTGAGAATTTACACATCTGTTGCTCCCACTAATCCTTTGAGACACATGATCTCAAAATATTTTGGAAAAAAATGAACAATTTCAAACAAGACAAATGGTGTCCTTTAGAAAACAAAAATAAGCTAGAGGAATATCAGATACTGAAAAAAATAACAAGTTTGTTTACAGACTTATTAAGTTCCAAAAGTGAATGGGTTATTTACATAAAGCGGTTAATACAAACACAGATTTGCATTCATATTGGAATATAACAGAATAAAATGTGTCACACTGTCACACAAAATAATAGTTGAAGTGACCTAATCATCAGTGGAAGACTATAGAAAGAGAAGATCCAACATAGAGTCAGAGCTAAGAGAAAGATTCACCAGAGAGTATGGAGATCTAAACCTCATGAAACTGGCTTTCAGGAGGGAGAGGGAATCAACAGTACAAATGTTGAACAAAGTCAAAGAAGGAAGGATTACAAAAGATCTTCTATTCTAAGACATAAATAACTGGTTTGAGAGTATAGTTTCATTATAGTGGCAAGGAAAATAAGTCATATTACAAAATTTTCAAGAGTTCCTATGAACATGATCAAAAACTTCCATTTTGCTGCCTTGGCTAGGTCTAACTTTTTCTGTACTTGATACCTACTCACAAATATCTCAAACTTTGAAGCTATTTTAGATGCCAGTTAATCTTCTCTAATTTTCACTCAAACAGTAAGGCCTCTGAGTAGTTATCCAAAGAAAATGAAAACACTAACTCAAAAAGATTATTCACCCCCCTCCTCGTGTATTACAGAATTATTTACAATAGTGAAGACATAAAAACAACCTAAGTGTTCATTGATGGATAGTGTCCATTGATGGATAAAGAAAATGTGATACACACACACACACACACACAATGGAATATTATTCAGCCATTAAAAAAAAATAAAATCTTGACATTTGCTACAACATGGATGGACCTTGGACTTTGAGGGTATTATGTACAATGGCCTTAGGTTTTTGTTTTTTTTTTCTATTTTTGTCTTTACTGTTCAGAGTGATTTGCTTATTTACTCTCATCTAGACTATTATTATATCCTCCTGAAAGGTCAATTTACTATAAGCCTTCTTTTCTAATCCATAAAATGTCAGTAGTAATTTAATACTCCTAAACAGACTATCTTAAATAAAAACTTTCAAAGAGATCCCTCTATAAGAGTCTAACAAATTAAATACATAATCTTCATCCTACTTGAAAAAAATTCCTTATAAAGTAGCCCCCTTAGATTCAAAATCTTGTCTTACATTTCTTTCAGATTTTTATTTTACAAAGTAGGCAAACAGTATGACCAGCTGTTATTTGGAAATATCCAACAGTTTTCAACAGTTCCTTTTCAGCTCAAGTAAGCATCTTTTCCTGGAGGGCCCTTGTCTCACTCTTACCCTTAATTACTTCCTGTAACAAGTACAGCCTTTCCCCAATCCCTTAAAATCCTTTCCAATAGCTTTCACACTGACACAATTTTTAAACTAGCATGAATTTCACCTTTACATTAAAGAGATTTTTCTTTCTTCTAAATATAAAAAGGACACAGACATTGGACTCTTGCAATAATGATTACTTTGTGCCTTGTATTGAAATTATACATCAAAGTGTGAAAACATTAAATATAAAAGAGTGAATGTTCCTTAAATATCCATTTAGATGGCTACTTCCTTGAGATAAATGTAAGGTCAGGACCTTATTTGTTCCCAATCACAGTGCCTCTTGCACTTAATAATTTAATAAACATATATGTGAATTGAACTGTATTTTACTAAAGAAGAATATGCATGAACACTATCATTGACAAGAACTCTACATACCGAGTAAAATGACAATATTTAGAGATTCTTCTACACTATTATCTTTTTTACTTAATTTAACATTATTTTATTTTATGTTGTTTTAAACTAGTATAAGTGAAACCATCTCAGGCCAAAAAAAATTGTTTTTGTTAAATGTACCACAAGTTTAAGATTTGTTTGGCCCAATTTGTTGATTAATTTTTTGCATCTAGACTATAGTTGTTGAGTTGCACAATAATAATGTCATAAGCTAAATTATTTAACTTTTCATTGAAGTATAGGCTCCATAACAAAATTGCAAATTATAGTCTGGCCTGGCTGGTGTGGCTCAGTGGTTGAGCGTCGACCCATGCACCAAGAGGTCACTGGTTCAATTTCCGGTCAGGGCACATGCCCAGGTTGTGGGCCAAATCCCCATTGTGGGGCATACAGGAGGCGGCCAATCAATGTTCTTGCTCATCAATGTTTCTATGTCTCTCTGTCTCCTTCTCCCTCCCTCTCTCTCTAAACTCAATAAAGAAAAAAAGTTAAAAAAATAATAAGTCTATAGCTGAATGAGTGAATAAAATTATGAAACCACTACCCAGTTAAACAAATTGAAACAAGTTTCTTTAGAAGAACCTCCCCTCCTGCACTGTCCCAATTGCCAGACTCACCCTCTCTTCCCAAGGAAACTATTATTCTGACTTCTTTAAAAATACAAATTTTATCTGTTTGAGACTTTTTTTTCTCATTAAACAAAAAATTCCATTTTGTTGTAATGGGTCTCGAAATTCTGTTTGCACTAAAAAGTACTGATTTTAAGAACTAATAACTGCCCCCCGCCCCACTCCTGCCCCCACACACACAAAGCCAAATGGTCCACAAAACATTTTCCTTTCCTTTTAAAGGTTTTGCCATGCATTGCAATCATCAACCAATCTTTTACTATTAAACTTAAATGGTCAATTGAGACAAAGAGTCATGAGACCATCCTTACACCACTGATTATGACTAGGGTAGCAGAAAATGGGGATAATATTCATTTAGCCTCTGAGCTTTCTGGCCAGGCTTGGTGACTTTGCCAGTTCCATCTGCCTTCTTGTCCACTGTTTGATGACACCCACAGCAACTGTTTGTCTCATATCACAAACAGCAAAAGAGCCCAGAGGAGGATAGTCAGAGAGGCTCTCAGCACAGATAGGCTTGCCAAAAACCATATCAACAATGGCAGCATCATCAGATTTCATAAACTTTAGACCATCTTCCAGCTTTTTCCCAGAATGATGATCAGTCTCCTTCAGCTCAGCAAATTTGCGAGCACTGTGAGTTGTGTGACAGTCCAGCACAGGTGCATATCCAACATTGATTTGGCCTAGATAGTTCAGGATAATCACCTGAATCATGAAGCCAGCTGCTTCCATTGGTGGGTCATTTTTGTGTCACTAGCCACATTGCCATGAGAAACATCCTTGACAGACACATTCTTGACAATGAAGCCCACATGGTCCCAGAAGAGCTTCTTGGAAAGCTTCATGGTGCATTTCAATAGACTTTTCTTCAGTTGTAACATTGACTGAAGCAAAGGTGACCACTATGCTGGGTTTGAGAACACCAGTCTCCACTAGCCTCACAGGCACAATAACAAAAACATAAATTTTGTAGACATCCTTGGAGGGGCAGACGCAGGGGCTTGTCAGTTGATGAGCTGGTGGTAGGATGCAATCCAGAGCTTCAAGCAGTGTGGTCCCACTGGCACTGGCATCTTTATGGGTGACTTTCCATCCCTTGAACCAAGGCACTTTAGCACTTGGCTTCAGTATGTTGTCACCATTCCAACCAGAAATGGGCACAAATGCTACTGTGTCAGGGTTGTAGCCAATTTTTTTAATATAGGTGCTGACTTCCTTAATGATTTCCTTATATCTCTTCCAGCTATAAGGCAGCTCAGTGGAATCCATTTTGTTAACATCAACAATCAGTAGTTTCACACCCAGTGTAAACCCGAAGGGCATGCTCAGGGGTCTTCCCATTCTTGGAAACATCTGCTTCAAATTCACCAACATCAGCAGCAGCAATCAGGATAGCATAGTCAGCCTGAGATGTGCCTGTAAGGATGTTTCTGACAAAGTATCTGTGTCCTGGGGCATTAATCATGGTCACATAATATTTGCTTGTCTTGAAGTTCTACAAGGAGATACCAGTGGTGATACCATGCTCACGTTCAGCTTCCAGTTTATCCAAGACCCAGGCATATTTGAAGAAGCCCTTTCCCATCTCAGCAGCTTCCTTCTTAAGTTTTATGATGGTTCTTTTGTTTATTCCACCACATTTGTAGATCAGAAGGCCAATAATGGTAGACGTGCCCAAATTTATGTGTCCAATGACGATGATATTGTTATGAATCTTTTCCTTTCCCATTTTAGCTTAGATTTAGCAGTGGATTTCATAACACTTGCATTCTGGCATCAAACCCATTATGAAAAAGCTGTTTTTGGACTTTCTACAAGTAGGATTAAACAATATTATACTATTTTGCGTTTGCTTCTTTTGCCCAATATTGTACTTGTGAGATTCATCTTTTTTTTTTTTTAATTTTCAACAGCTGCAGTGTACTCATTTCACGAATATATAACAATTTATTTTATAGGTGATGGAAATCTGGATGGTTTCCAATGTGATGCTATTACAAATAAAACTGCCACGAACATTCTCGAGTGCGTACGTATTGTGGGATATATGTGTATACACTTCTGTGGTATATGTATGACTGGGAGTGAAATGCTTTAGTAATAAGCTATGTATATTTTCAGTTTTAGAAGACTGACAATTTTCCAAAGTAGCTGAACTAGTTTACATTATCAGAACTTGCTAGAATTTTGCACCACCTTATAGTATTGCCTCTAATGTATGACATTTTCCATTGCTTCATATTTGTCAACATTCACCATTGTCTGTTTTAATTTTTCATGTAATCATTTACATCCACATTTTAGTCACTAGTTGTGTAGCTGTGTGTGTGGTGATATGTCTTTGTAAGTTTTACTATGAATTTCTCTAATGACTAAAGGGTCAAACATGTCTTTACATATTTATTGGCTATTAGTATGTATCTGTTTTACATGAAGTGACTGTTGAATTCTTTTGCCTATTTCTGTGGGATGGTTTGTGTCTACTTTTAAATTTATATAAGTTCTTTATGTTTTTGAAGGAATAAAATTGCTCACGGGATCTTAGTTCCAATATTTGTCTTTCCAGTTCATGCATGTTTGTGTTCTATTTAAGAATACATTCTTATCCAATGTTCATGAAAACATTCTACTATATTCTTTTAAGTAAATCACTAAAAATGCCCTAGATTGACAAGTATTTACTTTTTAAAAATATTTTATTGTGTGGTTTTCTGCATAGTTTTTAATACTATCACCCTTTCTTAGTATTTTACAGTTATACATTTTCACAGAGAAACCATGATTCTATAGCAGGTATTTGCATTGAATTTAGTTATTTTCCCCCAAGCTATTGGTAGAAAATAAAATTTCATAACTTTACTTTCAATTTAATTTTAATGATTCTATGTGAATTTTCAAAATGTAGATAGTGAAATATTGCTTAAATAATACAAATATTTTTAAAATATTATTTGAGAACTTGACTAATAGGAATTGTTTGCTTTTTCTAGAATGTTATTTTGGCTATATTTACAATTGCTTAATTTTTATTATAACATTACTGTTCAATGTCTTTAAAATCAGAATTAATGCCATTATAAATGGTAGGTAGGCATTATCATTTAAATAAAAGTCTATTGAATTAATGGCATGCCAAAACAAATTTGTGACTGATAAAATGAATAGTAATCACAAACGTATAATTTGTTTTATTTTTCAAACATTCAAACGATAGCATAAATTAATAGCTAATATTGATCACTGTGACAGAACTAAAACTAATTACCTGAAAAATGGTGAATATTGAGAATGTGAGTAGCACACAAAATTCTCATAAACAGTGACTAATTCCAAATGTCCTATCTACTTATTATGTTAATCACTTAGTGCAATGGCTCTCAAAACTTAAGAGTACATAAAAAGCCTAAGGGAGTTGGTTAAAAATATAGATTTCCAAGTCACACACTTCATGATTTTGGTTTCACAGACCTGATATTGGGTTCAGAAATCTGAATATGATCTGGTGCCTCAGAAGATAATGATACAGGCAATGAGTATAAAGTTCACGCAGGGTTAAGCATGTCTTGGGTAAATCTATAAAATAAAATGAATCTATCACTAATATCTTTACAGTTCCCAAATCTCTCTTGCATTCTTATTCTGCATACTTATTGTGGTGTTCACACTGACCAGACCCATACTGAGCAAGCTTTGTCGCAAGGAGGGTCTCTCTTAATCAACCATGAGCTTTTAATTTCACTTTATTTTACTTAACTATGCATTTAAATAGGCATATGTAGCTAGTTGCTGCCATACTATACAGTTCAACATATATACTGAAGACTACAGACATAAGAAATGGTCTCTATTGATACAATCAATTTCTTAAGAAATACTTATGTATAAACAATATAATGAAAATTTCTAGCTAAGAATGCTGTATACCTTAGAAGAATTTAATAATAATAATTGCAAACACTTATTTCATTCCATGCACTAATATTGTTGTCTCTGCTATTTACTTGCTGTGTGTTAAGTCATAGGTGCACAGTGTCACAATCAACTCAGTTTTAAAATAAGGTTAATACTAATCCCAGTATCAAAGGTTGCTATAAACATTAAATGAGTTGGTATATTAGAGCTGCAACCAAGAGGCAACCACAGTCTGATATAAATTCTTCCAGCAATCCCTAGAAGATGCTTCAGGTCAGAGTCAACACCTTGAAAGGCATTTGTGCATCATTGATCAAATAGGAAGATAAATAACTGAAGAACTGTGCACAAAAAATTTGAATAACTCAGGCCATTCTCTCTTTGAACTGCCCACACCAGGGCTCAGAAAATACTTTTCTAGAGAGTATTAAAAATCTACTGGAGATTCCTATTATGGATATTTGGGGAAGAGGGAGAAATGGAATAGAAAGAAGAAAGAAAATGCAGCTCTAGCCAAAAGTGAAAACTTCAAATATCTCTGCCGTCAAAGTAAAAGCATTTCTTACTTCTGCAACAGTGGGAGAAAAAAAAAATCTGCCTGTATGTACCCTACAAAGTTCACAAAAAAGAATCTAACCACTTAGCATAGTCATCCGTTCATTTATGCCAATCTGCAGTCACCCATCCAATTCACAGAGGAGACCTGCTGAGAAATCAATTACAACCTTTTATAGATGAAACAGTACCCACCACTTCTATTAATCAACAGTAATTTGAATATTGAAAAAGAGAGCAGGATTAATATCAACAAACAGAACTAACTCCCAAGATAAAAAAATAAATGAACTTTTAATTCATTCATATTATTAATGTCAGAGATATTTAGGAAGATAACATATCCATAAAATAAGCACAGACTACTTAGAAAAAAATAGCAATCAGAGAACAAAATATACAAGAAATTAATATATATAATTGCTGAACTAAAATAATTAAATGGTCACAAATGAGAAACAAGTTGGTAACATAAGAGTAATATCAAAAGTCTCTATTAGAACATAGAGCATAAAGATATAAATAGGAAATATAAGAGAAAAGCTAATATTCTTGGAGTCCAGCACTGAGTCATTGAGTCCAACATCTGCTGAAAGGTAGTTTCCGCAAATTCAGGGGAGGATTTAAGAGAAGGAAGTTCTCAGAGCTAGAAAAAAGATTAACTTGATTGGGCCCACATAGACCAAGCAGAATCAATGACCAGAGCACCACACAGATAAAATGCTATGAAATTTTAATTCTAGCCATTAAGAAAAAACTTAACATTTTTAATGAAAAAAAAATTTTCCTGAGAGAAGAAGATTCAAATAAGCACCAGACTTATATTCTGCAAAACTGAACGCTAGTTCTGACACCAAATTATATGAAAACCAACATTTCTTACCTGGTCAATCTGTTTATAAGTTTTGAAAGAAAAAGAAAAATGTGTAGATTTGTATAAAGTTTAAATTACTCAAAAATAATTTTTTAAATAATTGGAAAACCAAGTATTTTGAGAACCTAGGATTAAAAAACAAATAGGAGCTACTGAGTATGTTTTAGAATTAGTGTTGAGAGCTGGATGCTGAAACTGGAAAGATTCTTCTTTAGTCAAAAATATTTACATAATTATAATATTTCATTCTGTTTATTGATTCTCAATTTTGTCACCAACCTAGAAACAAAATGCAGCCTAAAAACTATATTTTCTAGCAAATAATAAAAATATTATATATATTAATTCTACCTCAATATGTTTAAAATTTTTTGAGTAACTAAAAATATGTAAAACAAATACAACTAATATACAATAAAAGAGACAGTGGGCTAGGATATGAAAGGAAGAATTAGTCTATTATAGAACACTACAAAAAGGGGAAAATAAAAGCTATTTACATTTATAGCAAAGAAATATAGAAATAAATATTTAAAGTTACTACAATGTAGAGCTACATAAATAAAGCAGAAATTAACAATAGTTATTTTAGGGAGTGGATCTCTAAGTAAAGAGGGAAAACGTTCCTTATAATTTTACTTTATTTGCTGTTTGAATATTTTAACGTGTTACTTTTATAATTGTATCTTTTATTTATTTATTTATGCTGGATTGGAGTGTGCAAATATGGAATGGAAATTCTGGACACTGGCTCTGATTCTAGCCCCGTTAAAGGCAAAATTGGACTTCTTCCTTGATGGGACTAAGGGAAATGAAACCTTGGAAACTCAGGGGTTTCATTCCAGAGAAATGAAGATTTCTACCGTATTTCATCCTCCCATTCAAGTCCCAGAAATAACTTTCTTGGGATGTTGCAAGAATTCCACTCCCGTGAGCAACAGGTGGGGATGAGGACCTCTTTCACTACCAGTAACAGGTCTAAATCATTTACAGATGTATATTTCATGCTGAGCACATAGTTTTCCCAGGTTTTTTTTTTTTTTTTTTTCATGTTAATTTAATAGAACTATGACTGGTTTCGTGATCTAGGTCCTTTACACTGATGAGAAACAGGAAGGTTTCCCACACTGACCCTTGAGAGAATATGATACACACTTTTTTCAGGTCATCTATCTGAAAAACACACTTACGTTCAATTCTAATTCCCTGATACTTATAACTAATGCATTGTGAAGTATTTTTTTTAATACATGATACACTAAGACAAAGAGCATGTGCATTGCAATTCAATAAGGTCACCAACAGAAATGACCTTAATTTCTATTCAGAATGCTCTACTACACTTTCAGATGTAAATGAGAAATAATGGGCCTACGATGAATATTGCCTGCCAGCTTGATAAAACTGACAAGAAGAAGTAAGGAAGTTCTACATCCTCTTATTTTCATGTTTAGCCCTTGGGCTATTTTGTATTAGAGGGTTGTTTCTGTTTTGTCTGGTAAAGCCAGGTTAAAATATTTATGGAAAGACTATTATAGGCTCAGAAGGAGACAAATGACAGTAATTTGAGACACACATAATGGAGCTTGAAATCTCTAAACAGAAATTTATGCTGATTCCGGGATTAAAAAAAAAAAATCAAGCCATTAGAAATCCACTGATGTTTAGCTTTGATGATACCACACAAAAGAGTACATTATATATTGTGGGCCCTTCCTATTTTTCTCAGACCTAAAAAGGGCATGGGCAGAAAATGTTATGCTGTATTATTGTATAGTTCTGCCCTCTAAAGTTCAGACAAGGAATTTGTCTTCAGGTACTACAAACTTCAGCCTTCACAGAAAAGAGGCTGAGTTCACAGGAAGCAAGATGAGAGTGGAAAGGTCTTGTATTTTTTTTTTTAATTTATTTTTGTTACAGATGTTTCTCCTTTTTTCCCCATTGACACCCTCCTCCCCATCCCTCTACCCCTTCCCCAGCTTTGTTGTCCATGTCCATCAGTTATGCATACATGTGTATAAGTTCTGTGGTTTATCTCTTCCCTCCCCCCCCACCCCCTCTTCTGAGGGTTGTCAGTCTGTACCCTACTTTCATATCTCTGGGTCTACCCTGTTCCCCAGACTGTTATGTTTATTATATTCCACAAATGAGTGAGATCATGTGATATTTGTCTTTCTCTGCTTGGTTTGTTTCACATAGGATAATACTCTCGAGGTCCCTCCATGTCATCGCAAAGGATAAGAGATCTTTCTTTCTTACAGCTGCATAGTACTCCATAGTGTATATGTACCACAGCTTTTTTATCCATTCATCCACTGATGGGCACTTGGGCTGTTTCCAGATCTCAGCTATTGTAAATAGTGCTGCTATGAACATGGGAGTACATGTATTCTTTCTGATTGGTGTTTCAGGTTTCTTAGGGTATATTCCTAGAAGTGGGATCACTGGGTCAAATGGCAATTCAATTTTTAATTTTTTGAGGTAACTCCATAATGTTTTCCACAGTGGCTGCACCAGTCTGCATTCCCACCAGCAGTGTACTAGAGTCCCCTTTTCTCCACACCCTCACCAACACTTGTTGTTTGACGATTTGTTGATGGCGGCCATTCTGACAGGTGTGAGGTGATACCTCATTGTTGTTTTAATTTGCATCTCTCTGATGATTAGTGATGTTGAGCATTTCTTCATATGTCTCTTATCCATTTGTATGTCCTGTTTGGAGAGGTGTCTATTTTGTTCCTCTGCCCATTTTTTAATTGGGTTCTTTGTCTTCCTTTTGTTGAGTTGTATGAGCACGCTATATATTTTGGAGATTAACCCCTTATCTGATGTATCATTGGCAATTATGCTCTCCCATACAGTGGGTTCCCTTTCCGTTTTGATGGTTGTTTGGAAAGGTCTTGTATTATATCATGCCCATTCCTGTATCCCACCTAAACCGAGGCTTCAGCTGAATGTGGCTCCTCTTGACTGAATCCTATCCATATTTCTTCTTCTCCCTTCATTCCTGAAAGCTCCTCACTAGGAACATACATCCTAAGTAGAAAACATGTTTTTCTTTCTTTTTGCTCTTCTAGAAAGACTTGTCTCTCTCCACCGTTGGCTAAGCAGGGGTGAGGACTAGTGGATCCTAAAATATGTATTTGATATTTACGTGTGTACTTTCCTCCCAGGTATTCCTTCCATTGATAGCCCAACATCTGTCTTTTCTTCTTTGAAATGGGGTAACAAATTTCGCTTGGAGATTTTGTAAGGACTGCCACTTGGAGTTTGACTGCAACGCAATCCTTTCTCACAAACCTTTAACCTGGAGAACGGGTGAATTCTCAAGGAGCAAGCACAGGACATACATCTTTAATATGGGGAAAGAAAGGTACTTAGAGCCACCAGCCACAGGCTTTCCCTCTTTTCCACCTCTGGAGCAAGCACTAGACTATCTCATCCTCTAAAAACTCTATTATTTTCTATATACAGGGTTCTGTGAAATATCATAGGCAAATGGCTGAATAATTCTACTGGTCAAATTAGGGGCTCTTAGCCATTTTGAGCTCAAATCAGTATTGAAGCCCATTTTCCAGACACTAACTGGCTCTAGGTGCACCTGGTTGGAAATTGTTGATGTCCTATCACTAACTACCTGGTAAAGACTGACTGGGAATTATTTGGGGATGTGGGGGGGATTTAAAAGAAAATCTGCCATTTCAGAAAACCTTTCCACAATAGAAGAGAAAGAAACAGTTTTATCATTGAATAAGCATTAAATCAGAATGTGATGTCCATCACGGGCAATCACTAAAGTTTACAAATGAAGAAAGAAATCTCATCCTTTTAACCAGATACAAACCATTACATACATGTTGCCAAGATAAACAAGAACTAGTCCTCAAGAGGACTTGACAGCACCATTTATCACCCAGAGTTCACCTTAAATTTACCTGGCAATTGGACTGGCCGTTTGTTTGCTACTTGCCTGTGTCTAAAGGAATACTAAAACTTCTCACTAACACCTCCATGAAGTTAGGTAGAATTTGGAGCCAGACAACCTATATTAAATTCTCAGAGGAATGGGGAGATGGGGTTGCTATCTTCTTTGATAATTACATTTCCAAGTGATGACTCCTAGGTCCTTAAGAAAGACATTTCCCAATTATAAGTCTGACAAAAGGCTTTTATTTAGCATTTTAAAAGGTTTTTATATCAGAGATATTGCAGGTTTGGTTCCAGATCATCCTTAATAAAGAATATCACAATAAAGCAATTTGTCATCTTTTTGCTGGTGGAGAGTCTTGCCTTCAATTTGTGAAAAAATGCAACACCTGTGAAGTACAATTATACCTGTATATACAGTGCATCTCGGTTGGGCAGAGAAAGAGTTCACCATTATAAGTGTTCTACAATATAGAGATGGCCAGAGGGAAGCGGGGGTTGGGTGGAGATGGGCAAAGGGGGAGAAAAAAAGGGAAATCTGTAATAGTGTTAACAATAAAAATAAAGTTTACAAAATAAAGTAAATGCTCCAAGAAAAGGGAGCTGGGGAAACTTTTCTCCTTCTTGCACCAGGAAAAGTTGTTTTGTTTTATTATTTTCTTATTTAGATTTGTATTCACACTTTGCAGAGTCTGTCTTGGGAAGGTGCCCTAGCATCAGGCACATGCAGACTCCATCCAGTGTCTGCTCTGGGACCTGATCATGGTGGAATTGCAAGGTATGCATCTGTTTTCTTCAAATCCCTGAATAAATTCATGTACGTTGAGAATTCATAAAGCTCTTCTAAATTAGGTCGAACATTATTTATTACTTACTAACTAGCTGTGTCTTCTCAAAGTTCCTTAAAATCTCAAAAATTCAGGTTAGCAGCTTTTGAGTCTCCTAACCTCATCTTTCTATTATTCCCCAGCACAGAAAATTTCACTAATTTATTGATGTGCCACTTTGATATGCATAAATCTCAGCTAGTCACTAATTTAAGGGCAGCATTTTAAAGAACAGCTAAGAAATTCCATGAGATATTAAAAAGAAGAAAAACAAGATTTGCAGTACTACTATGGGCAAGTGTAAAATTCTATAAAGCAGTTAGTCTACAAAGAAGTTATTACTGCTGGGAACCACTGGGCTTTAAAATAGCTAATCAGTCAGTCAATCAATGCATATGTACTTCCCTATAGATATACACAAACAGAAAACAAACAAATACAGGGAAACTATTGAAGATCACATACGTGTGTAGTATATTACAGATTAAACAGCAAAAATTACTAAGAATTCAGGTCATATGAATGGGAAAATTTGTTTTATTAAATAATAATATATCAAACTCTGTCTCGAAGACACAAAGTTAATTTTCCTGTATATGTAAAATATTGATATAAAGATGACTGGCTTAAAAAATCAAAAGTAGGACAAACAATGCAAATTAATAGCAAAACTATAAACAGAGAAAAGGAAAATATCTAGGGAGGGGGGGAATCCATCTAATGTCTGGATCAATGAGTTAAATCCAAACATTAATGGCCCTGGCCAGGTAGCTCAGTTGGTTAGAGCGTTGTCCCCATAGGCCAGCGGTTCGGGTTTAATACCTGCCAGTCAGGACACATACAAGAATCAACCAATGAATACATAAATAAGTAGAACAATAAACTGATATTTCTCTCTCTCTCTCTCTCTCTCTTTCTCCATTCTTCTCTCTCTCTAAAATCAATAAACAAAAAAGTATTTAAAAATTCAAACATTAATTACAAACTTTTAAAGATAAACAATAATGAGAACAAAGCATCAAAATGTACAGAATTTTTCTAAAACTGTACTCTGAGAAAATATGTAATATTTAATGATTTGTGTTATTAAACAAGAAACTATAATACATTAGCTAAGATTCAAATTAAAAGTATAAATCCTGATGTAAACTGCAGTTTTAAGAATATAATAACAAAACATGCCAAAGCTTAGATATTTTCCCCATAACTATATTCAGAAACAAATGCAGTCTTTAATCATTTTTATTATTAAACAAAAATAATAATAACCATAACTAAAACCGAACTTAGTTTTAATATTTATAATTAAACAAATGTAACTGAAGCAGAATTGAGCAATGTTAAATTATATATAGATATGTGGCAGGATAGTAAGAAGCTAGGAAAATTCCTGGGCAAGTGGAATGGGAAAACTGAGACAAGAGAATTAAACAAGGCCAGTTTGGGCAGCTTGCAGCCAGCTTGTGAAATGCAAAACCATATATTCCCCATCCTAGGACACTTGACAGCAAATGGTTAATACCTCCTCTCCCTAACCAGAGAATACAGGAATGGGGAGGGAGAAAAAGGAGGTAATTTTATCCCACCCATTGAACAAAGAAGTCAGCAGTCTTGGGACTTGCCAAGACATTTTCATAAATTTTGGGAAAAACCACAACAAAGTAAAAAGGGTCTTTGAAATCTACTCTGTTGCCCAAGACATTCAGCAGAGGAACCTTGAAACCTACAGACAGAAGAGTATAAAACCCTTGAACCCCCACCAGGTGGTGTGCTGTATGTCAAGTGTATTTTTAATAAATTTGCTTGTCTTGTTTTCCGGGTTTTTTTTTTTTTTTAATATTTTTTATTGAATTTTTAGAGAGAGAGGAAGGGAGAGAGACAGAAACATCAATGTGAGAAAACCATTGATCATCTGCCTCCTGCACACCCCCTACTGGGAATTGAGCCTACAACCCAGGTATGTGCCCTGACCAGGAATCAAACTAGGACCTCTCAGTCCATGGGACAATTCTCAATCCACTGAGCCACACCAACCAGACACCTTGTTTCCTTAACGAATTCACTTACTTTGCTAAAACATTGCTGTCTGTCACTCCTCTGAAATCTCTTACAAGATTAACAAGAGCCAAGGAGGGGACAGCCCTCCCTCCTCTGATTAAGGAGTCTGTCAGCTAACAGATACAGATATATTTTTTATTAAAAAAGAAATAAAGGTAACATCATTGAATTTAAGATTGTTTGATTTTATGTAATGTACATAAAATTTTTTTCAGCAAGTCTAATCCAAGAAAGCAAAGGTAAAAACAAAAATATACAGATTTAGGACTAAATATTTTAACTCTGAACATAAACAATTTAAAATGCAAAACACACATATACACACATTTGAAATATTCTTTGTATTGGAAATTAATTTGAAAACCATAAAAATTATAATTTACATACACACACACACACACACTCACATGTTCCCCCAAAAATAGAAAAAATAAAACAAAAATAAATATAAAATAATAAAGACATTTAAAGATAAGCATCTTTTCATATACTAACTCTAGCACTGATTACTCCATGAGACAAAATTTCCAACTTTAGTTACTAGTCCACAGAGTTTCCTAAAAAATTTAAGCAAAAAAAGAACAAAATACGTTATAATCCTCTCAGAAATTAAATAGATATGATTGCCAAACTACTATTGTATAATTCCAATGAGAGTTTTCAGACCCCCATAATTGTGACAATAGGAAGTACATTGATAATATGGTGGCACCCAGAAATGAAGTCTTCTAGTGAACAGGACTATAGCCAACTATATATTTGTTTTTTTGTTTTTTTGTTTTGGGTTTTATCATTTTGGTTTTTTTGTTTTTTGTTTTTTTTTTTTTAAATAATTTATTTTATTATTAATTTGTTTTTGTTACAGATGTTTTTCCTTTTTTTCCCCCCATTGACACCCTCCTCCCCCTCCCCTTCTCCTCCTCCCCATCCCTGTTGTCCATGTCCATTGGTTATGTACCCATGCACATAGGCTCTGTGATTTATCTCTTTCCCCCGCCTCCCCCCCTCCTCTGAGGCCCGTCATCCCGTACTCCACCCTCCATGTCTCTGGGTCAATTTCGTTGTTCAGTTTGCTCAGTTCTCCTGTGTGTTGCCGGCTTCCTCCGTTGGTGGGGGGGTCGCCTGGCTCCCCCGCTCCGCCTGGGTTCCCCCACGGTGGGGGCGTCTCCAGGCTCCCCCGCTCCGCCTGGGTTCCCCCGCGGTGGGGGCGCAACTATATATTTGATCAGTGTATTATTCCACTGCCAGAAAAATGATTCTTCCTGTTTCTGACTAGCACATGAGGCAAATGATATGAACAATCATCATTATGAGTTTTTCCACTTTTGTAAGCAGGAAATTTTATATTTATTCTATTTTTAAATGTTTTATTGAGAATTTGGGGTTATTACATTAATCTCTTGGTTTCTAAAAGAGCTGAGTTAAAACATCTCTTTGGTTGTGAAGTTCAACCGTAGGTTAATGCTTATTATGAAAGACAGGCCAAGATGAAAAGACAGAAAAAAAAAGCCCAAGAGATATTTCTGAGATCAAGGAACAGATGCAGAGGGAGTGAGATTTAAGCAGTTGAAAGTTGTTGTAATAGAACAATAAATTTTAATATTTTTATTCTTTTGAATTTTAGATGATAACATCATCGGACCATTACTGAAGCAGAGTGGAAGTAAGCATCGGATGTGAAGCAATCCAGACATTGTGATGACAGACTGGCTAGTCCAGAACCTATTCACAAAAACAATGTAAGATATTGAAAATGATAAACAAGAAAATAAAGTAAAAATATAGCTACTCAATACATAGATATAGAAAAAGATCCCATTAGTAAGTTAAGAAATAAAGTCATTTGCCCCATTTAAAGCAGAAATGACTAGAGGGATAGAAAATGTAAAATAAAACTGGAGAAATAAAAAAAGGAATGTGTGTTGGGATGACACTCTAACAAACTAAGCTGCCCGGCCAAGGCAGTATATATAATTTTTCAAAGCCCATATGGCACATTAAGAATTATTCACTTATATGTATATCTGTAAATAAAGGTAGAGATGGAGGATTGGCAGGTTAAGCAATTAATGTCCTAATATATTTTTATGATGAGAAGAAATATATCCAAAAATTTGCCAATCTAAAGAATGCTAATTACTTACTTTTAATTGTCACTAAGAATTAAGGTTTCTAAGAATTAGGAATACTAATTAAGTTGGGGAAAAAGTATATGATTTTCATAATATAGAATTGAAAGTAGATTGTTCTAAAGTTGATTACTTCTGAATGAATTATTAAGAAGCAAACTAAGAGAAAGTTGGTTTGAGGGACCAGGAAAGTTGCTGAAGGATTGAGTAAGTTTGCAGAGGGTTTTGTGTGTTGCAGAGGGTTTGTGCAAGTTGAAGAAGGATTGCAGCAGTCCTCAACCTGTGGGTCACGACCCCTTTGGGGGTCGAGTGACCCTTTCACAGGGGTCGCCTAAGACATAACAGTAGCAAAATTACAGTTATGAAGTAGCAACGAAAATAATTTTATGGTTGGGGGTCACCACAACATGACGAACTGTATTAAAGGGTAGCAGCATTAGGAAGGTTGAGAACTACTGGTAGAGGAAAGAAGCAAAATAAGTACATTTCTTTGTCAATAGCATTATAATCAGATCTATAACTGTGTTATTTTAAGGTGTTTTTTTTTGTGTCATTTAGAGACAGTATTGTTTTACTCTGATGCATTTGCAGAAAATGTTACATCTTCTGACATGAATTTCTGAGGATAAATTTTCAGAACATATCTTAAAAATAGATAAAAATCTATAAAACTCTAAGAAATAACTGGATTCATAGAAATACTGGCAAATAATCAGAATAAATAATAATTAATTATGGGACTGGATAAACTGAAGATGATTATTATTCTTATGACTTTGTTCAAAATATTGCTGATTTTTAAAAACATGCTTGTTTTCTTAGAGCAATTTGGTAAATTGTGCCTTGATGAGCAATATTAAAACATTTATATTTTTCTCCCTACCTGATCCCTCCAGAATTTAAAAACTCTTAATGAGTATTATTATTTTAAGGCAATATGTTTATTTGCATAAATCCAATAGGAATCTGATTCCTTCATAACAGGACACATAAAGTCAGTCTCCAATTGTGATTTTCATGAACCAAGACTTTGACTGCAATGTCATATTTGAGAAAGACATGCCTAGACTCTGGATGTCAGCAAAAACCTTTACAAAATGAAGATTGTCTTTGAAGTCAATATAAGTCCCCTGGAAAAATGGCCTGGTTTTTTTCTTATTTACATGGTTCATAGCAGTCTTTCCAGGTAAGGGATGAAGGTTGCTTTCCTAGGAGATGAAAACAAAAGAACCTCAAGATATTTTGGGGAGCTTGAGAACTTGAAGAGCCTACCCAAACTTATAAGTATTACAGCCAAAGCCTGATGGCAACTTTGTGGTTTGGCTTCTTTTCCCTGAGAGGCTAATTAAAGTTCAATCTGAAAATTCTTTGTAAGATTCCAGCAAAGCATATTTAAGAAAGCCTATTTGATCAGCTGCTATTTTTGTAATGTTTATGCAAATAATCAGGTCAAATTAAAACTGGACTTAATGCAGTAAATGAATTGGTGTTGATTTGGCTCTTTGATAAAAACGAGGGTAATTTTAGGGGGAAAATTGTGTTTTGATATAATCGATAACACACAGTTATGGATGTTAAACTTGTTCAGTTAATTGCCTGTAAAATTTAATTTTTCACCAATGAACTAGACGGGATTCTGAATTTTTCTAGTTTTCTGAAATATTTTGGCTACAACCACCTAAATTCCATGAAAATGGAAGAAAAATTGACAGTGGGGAGTTATAATAGTGGAAATTGTAACCTACCCCATCATTGTTTTTACATTGTTTCTGTAAATGCTGACTCTGACTAATATGTAGCTTTCAGATAAACAGCATGTTTGTGTAAGAATCCTAGGAACTGACTTTAGAAGATATAGACTCCAACCTTCAATCAACCGAGCTCTAGGAGAATTGCTGACCTTCAGTCATAAAATCACAATGATGTAAACCCAGGATGATGAAAACCAGGATGATGCACAACAGACCCTCACTTGACCAGTTTCAAGGTCCTTATTGGAATGGACTGTGCTGGTCTGCAAGTAAAGCACTTTTCAATCCTCTTCCCTTGATCTCTTTGTTCTGCTTTCTCTCTCCTTCCTTATAAAAAACTCTGCCTCCATTGAGATGTTAAGTTGGTCTTTTAGGCATGAGCCATCTTCTCAGGTTGCCAACACCCAAATAAATCACTTTTCTTTTCACCTGCAGCTGTCTCACAAGTCTGGCTTTCAGGGTGACAGACAGCTGAACCTGGGTTTTGGTTACAGTATTAAAATGGAAAATTTTTTTTAAATAAAAGGGAAAAAATGAGGTCTCAACTAAGGAGAATGATAGGGTAAATCAACCTCAATCTGTGCACCTAAGATCAATGATGAAATAAATAATTCAAATGATAAAAATACGAAATATGAGCATATCATATAATTAAAGGCCTTGGGTTTTGTTTTCTGTTTCTATCAACCTATGAAATCATTGTGAATATGACATTGACCAGAATATGTTTGTGTGTGTGTGAAACTTTTTGCAATCTTTGCATCTCATATCAAACAAATATAACCAAATTGATGTGTTAGCATCTCCTTGTGTTCATAAAGTATACCAGCTGGCTTGTTCAAGGCTCAATTGATAATTGTGAATAAGAGAATATTGCCCTTGGACATCAAAATGTAGAAATTTTACTTTTCAGATAAGTAATTCCCAACAACACAGTGGAAATTTGAGTGGACACACTGAAATACAAAAAGGAAAATTTCATTCAAATAAATAGAATTGAATGTTTTAAGGCAAAGTAGTAACATTTCTAAGTGAATCACTGGAACAGTTTTCAAGAAAAACTTTCCATGAGGGAATGAATTGTGTACTGCACTGCAGAGGATTTGATTAAATATTATGATAATGTGCTTTATTAATTACATACAGACAGGTGCTGAGAAGAAATAATTAAAAAACAGAACAACTTTCAAGATTCTTGTAGATTAAGGTTTAACTAATATATTAATATTATTGAGATAAATATATTATAATCATCCTGTGTATTTCAAATAATTAGTAAATAAATGGTCCCATTTCCATAAGCTACCCTGGTCAAATTCTCTCTATTTCTTTTTGTTAAATCCTCACCCAGATATGTTTTTATTAAATTTAGAGAGAGAGGAATGAAGAAAGAGAGAGAGAAAGAAACATCGATATGAGAGAGAAACATTGATCAGCCACCTACTGTACATGCCCCAATCGGGGATCGAACCTGCAACCTAGGTATGTACCCTGACCAGGAACTGAATCCAAAACCTCCTGATATATGGGACAATGCTCTAACCAACTGAGCAACCTGGCTAAGGCTCTCTGCTTTTTCCTGTGCCTGTGGCTAGTGACACTCATGGTCACTTAATCTTTTCTCCTGAGCTTAGATGTTGCTTCTGTTGTTGCCTTATAAGAAAACTCTTCCAATTATCCTTGACTTTGCATACCTGCTCAATGCAGACATGAAAATGTCAAAATCCCATCTTCTGATTCAATATATACAATATTCTTCTTATTGAACTAAAATATATCTAAAATTCATTTAATAGGACAGAAATAGGTTCTTACTATCTCCTATTAGTTCCTTATAATCTCTTATATAGCTCATGTATATATTTTTTTTACTTTATATAGTCCTCATTATATAATTTTTTTATTCAAATTCTTCCAGAGACTGGGTCAAAGAAAACGTAATTGGCATCACATGGGACATCCCAAATCATCTATTCCATCAGCAGTTTCATGTGTTCCTAAACCCATTTGAAAGACTCTCGCTCTTCTTCCCCTAAGTGAGTCTCTTTCACTTCAGATAAATTGCTTTGGATCTTAAATATTGTATTCCCCCATGCCCTCTTGTCCACCAGTTCCTGTGTAGTTCTAGTTGGCAGGTATCAGTTGAAACTGGCATAACTGACTGAGCACCTGGGCAAAAATATATTTATCACGTTACCTTTCCATCAAATTCCTGAAGTAACACATAAACAATAAACACTCCTAACTTCACCATTCTGTTAAAATTTAACTTTTATGTGTAATTGAAGAAAAGTGGAGGCTATAATGTGGCAGGAGAAATATCATGTTCTATTGACAAAAACAAATTTCAAATGTGCAAATTCACTAAAGAGCATTTAAAACATTATATTATGGAGCTTCTACATACAACTTCCCTTCATTATTTCCCTAACACATACTCTATAATCCAGGTAAACCAAACTATAGTTAATTGTATATGGTATCTTATTTTATTTCTCTATGCTTTGCATCTGCTATTTCTTATTCCATTAATGCAACTAAATATTTGTTTTGTTTTTTTTTTGTTTTGTTTTGTTTTACTTTGAGGATACATTAATTAAAGCTGGGGACAGTGAAACAAGGAAGGGCCTACTTAGCATAGAAGAAGGAACTGGAGAGATGTAGGTGGTACTTCTTTGACTCACTAGGAAGTCAGAGAAATAGAGGCCTTGGAGACAGGTTCAGGGGGTTAGCTCAGGACAAGCTGCTGCTGCCCATTGCTCCCCTGGTTGCAAGTTTTGTGGGGACCCTTTGAGTTTAGGAGATGTGTGTCCGTGGGGAGAAGATGGGAAAGGGAAAGGCACACGGGTGCTCTTGAGAGGGAGACTGTGTGTTTGGATCATTGTTTTGAGGATTTTTAAAGTGTGAAAGTTTAGAGGAGGTCTTAGGAAAGGATATCAGTAGAATATTCATCAGTTTTATGCTGATGTGCCAAAATGAGATGTATTCCCTTAATTTTATCTGTCCTTGGGTGTGGTTGGCACAAATAGCACTAATTGGATTTCTGCTATCTATCTCCCTGATTAGGGTGATTTAAACTATTTGTCCTCTGGTTGTGGAGGAAAAGTGTAAACCATTTACGGTTAAGTGTCCTTGATTTAGGTAAGATAGGATTTACTAGTGACTATAAACTGCTTGGTTATTTAACTTTCTCAGTTTCCCTATTCCACTTGCCAAGGAATTTTTCTAGCTTCTTACTATCCTGACTCATTGACATCCCAACCGGAGAATTCCACCCTTAAAATCTTTTATGAGTGATGAGTGAAGAGGGTCTGTCTTCAGTAGTAACTGCTTCCTTCTGACAAGGGTTGTGGTACCTTACTATATAGGGTATGAACATCTCTCCCTATCTGATCTAAGGGGAACAAGGGGATGGGATTCGAGACTGGAACAGAGAAGCTGTTAGCTGATTCTTCCAAAGTAGGGATAGGCCAGAATTCCCAAAGCATCATCATCTTGATAGGGAATTACTGTATCATTCCAGAATTGACGTTGGTAGATTGCTTCATATTTCATTGACTCAATTATCAGGTCCTGAAAATAAGTCAGTTTAGTTAAACTGTTGAGTCTCATTTCAGGAGGTGGTGATGCAGATGGGCTCCCAAAGTGAAACCTATCTTGTGCAAATAAGCAATCAGGTATTTAATAAGGTGTATGCATTATGAAAACAGAAGGGAAAAAAAGGTTAATGATAAGAGCAAATTACAATCCAGTTTCTGAGTCTCTAAGTCTTGAAACTTTTGAGATGTTGACTCAAAAAAAAAGGGGGTACTTTAAAGACCAGCCAAGTACAGAAATATGTACATGTATGTTTTTGTAAATACTAATAAGAAAAAAAATAGTTTCACATAAAAATCCTTAATTTGGCTATATGAGATATCTCATAATTTCTATTAATCTTTTTATTTTCTTTAAAACACTGATCATACTATCAATGTACTTACAGAATGTATGCTTTATTAAAATTTACTTGACCGTTATCACCATATGCTCTTTAGATTAGGAACCTTCTAATTCATCTTTGTATCCCTAGGCCTTAGCACAGTGTTTGGCATACAGGAGGTATTTAATAAATATTCATTTAATTTGATGAAACATAGTATTTCAAAAGCCTGAAATGGAAAAAGTTACACGATCAATATTTAGTTCAGGTAAAATAAGACTGGTGAAAAGATATACCATGATTCACTATAATACATATACCCAGATTAGACACATGAAACAACGCTGACCCGTTTAAGGGTCATCTAATTATGAACTGAAAGTTTGTGTGCCCCCAAAATCCAGATTTTGAAACTGTATTCCTTGATTTAATATCAGGAGGTGGGGCCTTTGAGAGGTAACTGGATTAGATAAAGTCATGAATGTAGAGTCTTCATGAAGATCAGTGTCTTAATAGGAGTCATGAGAGAGGCTGCTTCCCCTCTCTACTCTCTGCCCTGTGAGGATACAAGAAGTTGTTAGTCTGCAACTTTTAAAAGGGTTGTCACCAGAATAAGACTGTACTGGCACCCTGATCATGGACTACCGCCCTCTAGAACTATGAGAAATAAATTTCTGTTGTTTATTAAGCCACCCAGTCTGTGGTGTTATGTTATAGCAGCCTAAGATGTCTAAGACACCTAAAAATGGCCATACTCCTGTGAATTATGGATGAATGATTTGTGAACTCTGTAAATTCTATCATCCTTGGAGAAATTTTAACTCTTAGAAGCAGGAAATAAGTTCCTTAAAATGAGTCCATTGAAGTGCAGTTTACTTGTCACCAAGTGTCAGAAATAAACATAAATGGACTAAGAAAGTGTACTAGAAATGACATAAATCCTTCCTGTTAATATCTTAGCTGTCAGATGAGCATAGCATAGAAAACAATACTTCTAAAAACTTATAACCCAGATTTAAAATGTTTCATGAGTACTTGATGTAACTCCACCAAGTGACATCTTTCTTGATTAGAGATCTGCTTACTTGATGGACAAACTAATCAGAATTACAAAAATCTTAAGCTCAAAGTTAACTTTGAAATTTGATTTAAATTAAATTTGCATGTAGTCAACTTGAAGACATTACATACGTTGACATGTAAAATTTCTTAGACACATATTGCTTTTATCTTGGGGGAAAAAGATTGAAATTAATATATTGTAATACTCATGTGCCCACAAATACCGTGCACCTTGGGTAAACTTGGAGCACATTTCTTGACATTACTGTTAGCATCAAGGTCCAGGCTGACAAGAGGCCTCTCACTGTCACAATTTTAATTGAATAATTTGTAGTCACATCATGTACTCTCTAGTCTACTTCTAGTAACACAAGGTTTGATTTTAGTTTTAAGGTATAAATAAATGCACTAACAGACAACTTACTTTAGTTATTGCAATTAATTATAGATTTTGAAGCATGTGTAAATTTAAAGCAGATTAAAAGTAACATGACCTAAATTCTACCTTACAAAGTTGAAGATTACTTTTGTAAGAGTACTTATTGAAATATATATACTGAGAAATGCACAAAGCACAGAAGTACAGTTCAACAAATTTTTACAACTTGCATGTACTTGTGTAACCATGACCCAGGCTTCTTATCACAGAGCTCGCATGTGACCCTCTCAGTTTCTTATCCTCAATCACCACGAGTAATCTCTATCCTGACTTTTCTCATAATCAGTTAGATGTTCCTGTTTGTATAATTCATAGAAATTGAATCATAGAAGAATTCATGCTCTTGCCTATGTTTTTTTGGGCTCAGTACCTATGAGATCCATTTTTTTTTTTAATGTATCAATAGTTCATGAATTCTTATTGCTCCAGCATTCCATTATATGATATAATTTACTTATCCATGTGTACTAATTGTTAAACATTTGGATTATTTCCAAATTGGGGCAAATGTAAATAGTGCTACTACAAATATTCTCCATATCTTTTGATGCATATATTAGGGTAAATTCCTAGAAGTGGCATACCTCACTAATAAGGTTTGCATTTGATCAGCTTTTGTAGACACAATTATACTTTCTTTTTTTAATTTTTTTTTTCTTTATTATTTTCAGAGAGAGAAGAAGGGAGAGGGAGAGAGAGATAGAAACATTGATGATAGAGAACATCGATTGGCCGCCTCCTTCATGCCCCTCACTGGGGATTTGTCCCAAAACCTGAGCATATGCCCTGACCGGGAATCGAACTGGTGGCCTCTTGGTGCATGGGTCGACACTCAATCACTGAGCCACACCAGTGGGGCCACAACTGTGCTTTTTTCCAATATGGTTTTACCAAATTACATTCATGACAGTAATATATCAGATTTCCAATTTCTCTATATACTGTCCAAAACTTAGATTGTCAGTTTTTGTTTTTCTGAAATTTTAGCCATTCTGGTGGATGTGTAGTGGTATAACATTGTGGGTTTAATTTACATATTGTGAATAATTAATCAGTTTAACAATATTTTCATGTTTATTGTCTACTACACATTTTTTTAAATGGAGATATATATGTTTTCTCACTGGTTTGCAAAGTTCTTGATATATAGTATACAAGAGTTTTTGGCAGCCCGGCTGGTGTGGCTCAGTGGTTGAGCATTGACCCATGCACCAAGAGATCACCAGTTTGATTGCCAGTCAGGGCACATGTCCAGGTTGTGGGCCAGATCCGCAGTGGGGGGCATGAAGGAGGCGGCCAATCGATGTTCTCTCATTGATGTTTCTGTCTCTCTCTCCCTCTCCCTTACTCTGTCTCTAAAATCAATAAAGAAAAAAAAAAATATTTCTTTGTCATATATACAGGGTGTGTGTAGATTCTATTACATTTTGAAAATAAAATATATGTTAATAAACACTGGCTTCATAATTACATTTTTTTCTGTATATATATTTTGGGGAAACCCTATATATTGAAAATATCTTCTAATCTGTGCATTGTACTTGCACTTTCTAATAGTACTTTTGACAAAATAAATTATTAATTTTAAATAGCTATATTTATCAACGTTTTGTGATTAATATTTTTTTGTTGTTTTCTTTCCAAAATATCTTCTCTTATCTCAAGGTCCTGACGATATTTCCATACATGTGTTATGTCCTATAAATTTTGTTTTAATTACCCAGTTGATACAACACTCTTTAATGAAAATAACATCTTTTCTCAATCTACTACATTGTTGTCATTAAACCAAATAGCAGTTGTTATGTGTGTGGGCATTTCCTGTAGATTGATGTTCGTCTATTACTATACTTGTCTATCCTTGAACCAATAATAGGCATTATTAAACAGCTTTATTATTAGCCTTATGACTGGTAGTATAGGTCCTCCAGCTTAGTTTTGATTCATAGGGTATACTGTGACAGACAGAATTCTAAGATAGTCTTGAGTTTCTGGGCCTCTGGTATATACACCCTGCACAGTCCCCTCCCTTTGAGTATGGGCAGCACCTAGGGAATTGATGGAAACATTGCTTCCTTGATTAGTTTATGATATATAGACAAAGAGGTGGTATTGTCACTCCTGTGACTGCATTACATTTTGTAAGACTATCAGATAGCAAACTGGAAAAAATTCTCCTCCTGCCTTTGAGGAAATAAGTGGTCATATGTGAGGGTCATGTGGCTAGTACATGAAGGCAACCTCTAGGAACTGAGAGTCATCCTTCACTGACAGTCCCCCAAAAAAGCAGAGACCTCATGCTCATAGGTGCAAGGAACAGAATTCTGCCAACAACCTGAGTGAGTTTGGAAATGGATTCTTCCCTGGTGAGTCTTCCAGATGAGCACGCAGCCTGGCTGACACCTTGATTACATTCATGCAAGACTCTGTGGAGGAAGCCCAGCTGAACGGTGCCTGGTCTTTGATCTATAGAAATTGTGAGATAAAAACTGCATTATCTTTTAAGCAGCAAAGTTTGTGATAACTATTATGCAGCAATAGAAAACTAATAAAAAAATGTTGCTTTTTCTCTCATTTCCACATATATTCTAAAATTATCTTGTAAATTTACAGTTTAAAAACCTGCTGAAAATTTGAATGGAAAGGTATTGAATTTGTAAATAAAAGAGAGGAGACTTAGTTTTTCTTTCGTTCCTCTCAGTACAACTTTGATTTTTCAGCCCAGAGGACTTAGCTTGTGTTAGACTTATGCCAAGTTATTTAATTTTCTTTAGATGCTATGAAGTTGAATATTTTAGTTTAATTTCTCGTTATTTGTTGAGAGTATATAAAAAAATACTAATTAAATTTTGGATACCAAATTTATTAAGAAATATTAATTAAATCAACCATTGATTTAAAAAAATAGAATCTGTAGAATTTTGGGGGTTTTCTGTATACTTTAAAATGTCATATTCATTGGTTTTACTTATTTCCTTATGCTTATATTTTTTGTCTCCTAGCTTACTGCAATGGCTAATATAGTACTGAACAGTGCATACCTAGCCTTAGCAGATATCCTTTCAACTTTCTCAGTCTTATTGTAAAAAATTTCAGTAAACAGCCATTAAGAATAATGGCTGCCCTATGTGTTTTTACTAAAATACGTCAAATTAAGACAGTTCCAATTTACTCCAAATTTTCTACATTTTTAAATACCTTTAAGTATGGGTTGAATTTATCAGATGCTGCTTCTGTATCTATTGAGATGACCATTTGAATTTTCTCCTTTATTTCTTAAATAAGTTAGGTGTGATTATTGATTTTCAAACTCTAAATCAACCTTGCATTTCTGTAATAGGTCCCACTTTGTCATAATATATTATCCTCTTTATATATTGCTAGAATTTATTTGAAACATTTTGTTTAAGCTATCTGTATGTATGAATGTATGTTCAAATGCAGAAAGAGATGAACTTATAATTTTTCTTTCTGTAAAGTTCTTATCATGATTTGGTATGAAAATTAAAATGACCTCTAAAAGGAATTAGAACTTGTTTCTTTATGCTATTTAAAAAAAAAAATCATATAAAAAGGTATTTTGTTTAGCACTTCACTATTTAGAATAATTTGCTAGTTAATCTCCATGAACTTTACTTTAATGAGGAAAGAAATTTTTGGAGTTTCAGTTTCTTTAATAAATATAAACCTTTAGTAGGCATAAATTTTTAAATTTCAACTAGTGTCACTTTGGGTATGTAAATGTATATATATAGTCATAAAAATATGCATCATAATATAATTTTATTATTTTTAATATGGTTTATTAGGCTTTCATTGCCTTGTTAATATCTGTAGAGTATCTTAAGTCATTACCTTTTTACCCACTAAAATGACATATGATATATATAAATTACTATATATAATACATATATTTTTATTAGTCATATCAATCTTATCAGGATGTTGTCAATTTTATAAAACATTTCAATAAACTGTTAGCTTTGTTGATTTTCTTTATTGCATGTTGGTTTTCTATTTCGCTGATTTCTGTTCCTAGCTTTATAATTTGTTTTCTTCTTTAATTTACTGTTATTTTGCTAGCTTTTTTAAAAAGAGAGATGATTATACAACCAAAACTCAGAATATTAAACTTTCTAATATATACCTTTAGGGCTACACTTTTCCTCTGTAATGCAAAGGAAATAATACAGGCAAAATGAAAATGAAGGAATGTTTAGGGAATGTAGTGTGTCATAGTTTTACTTGAGGATGGTGTCTGTCAAAGGAAAGAGAAAGAATCTCCTCCAGAAATGCTGGTTGAAATCACAGCATAATAAGACTCAAATATTTTATTAAGGAATTGTACTTAATTCTAATGGGAACTAGTTGGCCCTAGAAAACATATCATCAGCTATTTTTATAAGGCTACTTTTAGCAGTATGCAGAATACATTGGGACACAGGGGTAACTAATTTTAATTTCCCATGCAAGATGTACTGCTGATTTGTATTATTACAAATGCCTCTCATGGGCATAATAACATGAATGAGGTCATAGGTGAGAAGGATGACAAACTGTGAAGCTATTAATTAGATTTTTAAACAAAGTAAAAGGCAAAGTCAACAATATCTCTAAAGTTTTAGCCTGTATAATGATGGTGGAATGGGGTAGCTATGTCCTTAAGGGAAAGAGAGACTTCTAAAGAACAATTGTCTTGAAAGAGCCTAAGAATAGTGGAAGCAAGAAGATAAAAGGGTTAAGGATTAAAAAGGCTTCTGCCACCCATTCCATTTAGTTTGGGATTGATTCTTTAAATGGTAAGTAAAGAGCAGGAATTACTCTTACTAGCAATTACTCTGAAATGCACCAGATGCCAAAGATAAGAAAGTGGGTACTATAAGGATGTTATAGTAAAATGCAACTACAAAAAACAGGTTGTTATTCCACAAAGCTAGAGAGTGAAGATTTAGATTGGAAATATTTATCAACAAGGAATCAAGAAAGCTAAAGTTAGCAGCAAGTAATGGAAATTTGTCTAAATACACTTTGGTAAAAAATGAGCTTCCTCTAAGTCTTCTTAAAAACAAATTTCTTTATTCAAAGAAAGTTAAGTCTTTCTTTTTGTTATTGGTGGAAGTGGAGTTCTTGGGGTGCCAAGAGGAAAGGGATTTTCTGAGACCCCCCACAGGAGGATGAAGTTTTGTGGAAGGCTTTATTAATGTAAAATTAAGGGGGCTATCCTCCAAGATCCCATTTCTGTCTGTCTCACCTCAGAAATTTAATCTGATCTTCTGCAGGACCAGAATTAAATCCACTGCCCAGAATTTCTGTTCCATATTAAAGGACAGTCCAATCCAGCATCTGCCTAGTTTAGCTTGTATTCCAAGCTGCAGTTCATTGCATGTGGGGTCTGTATGGTCATGGGCCACATGGCTGCTTAAAGCCACATGGCTATGGAGAGAGAACGGAAAAGCTCATGAGCAAGTAAGGGCACGTCACGGAGCAAGAGAGAAGAGAGCAAGTACGCACGCAAGCAAGAGAGAGGAAACTCTTTTGGGGAGGCTAACTTCCCAAGATTTTGCAGGCTTGCATTGGGATCCACCCCCATTGTGCCTCGGGCTAGACTGACAGACAAGCACCTTCCCTAGGTCACCCTGACTTCACTATGTATGTGCCCATCTCCAGCTTTGTTGGAGCTCTTCCCCCAGTGATCTGAAGGGAATGGACAGGTGGTTCCCTGGGGAGCGTGAAGCTGCCACTTCCTGGGGAAGCTGCCCAGATGACTGTGCTTATAAGTCTGGCCTCCTCTTCGCTCTCTTCTTATTATTAATATTAATAATTAGCAATTGCAATAACATTTTCACTACCCTTGTTTTAGAATTAGGAGTATTTCTCTAGTTAAAGTTATTGCATTTTCAAGTACTTCTTTTTTTATTGTTTATTTTATTTATTATTACATAGAGATATATATTATTTTTAAAATTTTACTTAAAAACTTTTTGTTATGGAAAATTTTAAACAAATGGAGAGACTAGTAGGAAGAATCCTCATATACCTAATTTTCAAGTATTTCTGAAGCTATTTTCTTTTATTTGGTCTAGGATCAACCAAATAAGTAAATATATTAGCCAAATAAGGAAAAAGAAGCCAAGTTTCTCACTGTCAGAGAAACAAGTTACATGTAAGGATAGGTGAAAGTCTAAGATGCACCCAGTGGCGTTAACATAATTATAGATGTCTGTGTGTTCCTAAATTGGAATACATACATATATTTCCTAGTTCTGTAGTTCTGTCTGATAAGAGTGCCTAGGGGCAAAGATACCCTAGTAGCAATGAGCACACCAAGTGCCCAAATCATGGGGCGGGAGGGGGGGAATGTATATATATATATGAAACTATATATGTATGTGGATGAGAAAGAGCTGTATATTAAACCTGACAAGCTCAGGGGAGGCCTGCATGACAGCCTTACAAACTCAGAGATCTAAACTAAGCACTTAGGATGGTCTGAAATTAAAACTTTTAAACTAAAAGCAGGTCATGGTGGGAAGTCATTGTCCTAGGACAGTATTTTTCCCTAACAAAGGTCAATCTTCACCTTAACTAAACCTGTCTGTTGGCAACTGGGATAACATACCTGATAAACATGGCTTTGCAATAACAAGTAATTTCCATTTTCCAGACTCCTCAAAACACAACCACCTCACCAGAGGGGAAAGCACAAATCCCCTCATTGTTATTGTTATCATATTAATTGTTGACTGTTAATGATCCTGTACCCACCTATGTAAAAGAAGCAGGTGTCTATCATTTTACTTTTTGTCCAATCCCAAAGGTTCTCCCCATTCTCCCATATGCCTACCCCTCTTTGCTTTCTCCAACCTTCATAATCTATCACCAATGGATTTTATGTAACCCACTTACATCTCCTCTTCTAATTGTAATGTATAAAATAAGATGCAAAACTGCCATTTTCCAGAGCATTTTCTCAGTCCACTGAGGTTTTTGCTTCCTGGCAATTGTAATCAGTTTGGCTCAAATAAACTCATAAAAATTCTCTACAGGTTTGAATGTTTCTTACATTGACACACATGATCATTTAGGAAACTAGAAATACATATCCAACATAAAGCAAGCACAGCTTTGATTCTTTTTGTTTTAAAGTCTTTATGGAGACCTATACATTATGATTCATTCTATCTATCTATCTATCTATCTTCTATCTATCTATCTATCTATCTATCTATCTATCTATCTATCTTCTATCTATCTATCATCTATCTATCTATATCACCTCTATCTATAAAGTCCCAGGCAGGTGTCATATTCCTGTTCTATAACCATGCACAATACAGAAGAGCTTTCTTTCCCCCTGCCTCTTATTTTCATGTGGAGGAAACAAATATTAAATAATAGAAATAAAATATATTTTCAGATTGTGATAATTTGAGAGAGAAAAATGAAATGTATCATGAGACAGTAACTTGACTGGGTTGATAGGGAGAAAGAGTGGTCTCTTAAATAGGGTGATGAGAAATGACAAACCTCTCTTGCTTGCATACCTAAAGGAGGTTGGTCAGTAAATTTTCTCTAGCTGTGGAAGTGCATTTAAGCCCTTTGTGAACAAAAGCCTAGAAAAGATTTTGGCATATTGGACAAATAGTAAAGAAACTGGACAATAAATGGGTCTGGCCTGCCTGTCACTACTTGAGCCAATTAAGCAGAGACAAGGCTGACTATATGAGCATTTATTCCAGGATTGCCGGCAGTATGGGAGAGCAGACAGGTCATCCTGCAAAAATCTGCTCTGACCACCCACCCTGTCACTAGCCAGCTGTTTTAATGAGTAACTATGTGAGGAAGGACAGGTAGGCAAAAGGAAAAAAGAAAATGGGTAAAGTGATTACAAGCGATAACAAGCACTGGCAAGGAATATGGGCTAGGGACTGCAAAAGTAAGTCACCAGCGAGTCGCCTCCAGGTTTCCATTGCTCCTATAACGAGGTTGTTAATATTTCCATGAGGTCAAGCAGTTCCCCCTTGTTCCCAGATCAGGAGAATGGACCCCATTCCTGAGGTAAACTCCCAAGGCAGACACCTCCCAGACAGGTCAGAATGGGTTTTTCTTTAATCAGAACAAGGCAATCACAATAACGTTGCAAAGGATGATTAACATTTCATGTGACTATGGCTAGTGCCCCACTATGATTTGTTCTCTATTATTCTCTCCCACCCCTTTCAAAATCACCATGCCTGGATTTTAAAGGGTGGGGAAGGGTATGGAATATGAAATTTAGAGGTAGGCAGAAATAATTTTGTGATTCGGATTTGGACTTTACTTCAAAACTAGCAAAAGTTCAAAATAACCCCCAAAAAATGATGAAAAAATTTTCAACTTAGCACATGCCGCAGAGGGTGAAAATTTTACTTCCATCCTAAAACTAGAATCACCTTTTATTACATGCAGGGATATTTTACTTTGGGGAATTAAATTTCAAGTATTAAAACTGAGCAGAAGTATATAAGAATTTTTCCAACTTGGATTACACGGGAATTAAGTCCCTGCCCTATCCCCAAACTGAGCCTGCCTCTCTTTTTTTCCAAACAAACTTTTTGGACACAAATAAATATATCCAGGAAAGTGGACATATGAATATTCTCTGGCTGCAGAAAATTAATACTATTGCCAAAAACATGATTTATTGATAATGTATTAGACACTATTTTTGCTTTAATTTAAAAAAGAATAGGAATACCTTAAATGAGTATTTCCCAAAGGCTCTTAATTGTAGTCTACTTTGATGAGAACTGTTGGTATTCATATCGTCATAATAATCTGGTTATTATTTAACAGGAAAGGAGTGAAAGAGAAGAGCAGACAATATAGGCATGCCATTTATACAGCTTTGCCAGAAAGCTATGGTTTAATACTCCAGGTCTATTCCTCCCCAATAGATGGGGAAAGGGGATTGGACAAGGTCTGGGTGACGTGGGAGGTGCCTAAATGCCCATCACACCTGGGAGAGAATCAGTGGCCAGAATAGGCATGCCCACTGCAAGCCTGGGAAACCTGAGTATTTAATCTCCTAGAACAAGGAAAGCTCTCTCTCCTTGCTCTCTTGCTCTCTCCCTTGCTTCCTGCAACAGACTGCTTGTGGGGCTCCCATTCCCTGCATTCCTCAATGTGGCCTGCAGCCATGTGGGATCCATAAAATGGATTAATGGACTGAATCTAGCCTGATGCCTGTTGCCCAATCTGGACCTAGCTGCATCGTGGAGTGGACATTCTGGACCCTGGCCTTATTTCTGGCCTTAATAAATCCACAACTGCCCCCCTTCCAGCACTGGACTGAGGGAAATGCATTACTACCACCCCAGAAATATAACTCCACGCCAATAAAAACCATCCACTCTCCCATGCAGGCTTCTGAATATACCTATTCTGAGTGCACCCCAAGAACCTCCTACCCATAAGTCCCGGAGGGATCTGGACCCTTTATCCCTCTGGCAATAGTATGACCTTTAACTTTGTAAAGGAGTATTCCAGTTCATGCATTCCTTAATAATGTCTTCATCGTTCATGGTTCTCTAGGAATAGCAGTTATTTGTTAACAAATGAATGTATTCAGTAACTCTGTTGCCTTTTGTGCCTTTCTCCATGAGCTAATTTTGGAAAGGCTATGATGAATGGTTATCTGTTTCTATTCCTCATTAGGTTATCTCTGAATTCACTGTCTCCTGGTCTCAAGGATGATTTCAGAAATATGACCATAAAACTGTAGCTTCTCATTACACCTGGAAGCAGTAGGAGTATAGTATTTATAATCTCATTATCTCAATGGATAGTTGTGGCTGTGCATATGCTCTCATTATCTCTATTGGGGATTGTAATGATATATACATAGTCTCATTTACTGTGCTGTGGTATTGGAGAGTTACACATCAAATTGAGTGTTCAGCACCGTAAGTAACATGAGGTGGGTGGATAAATGGTTGAAAGTGCATCTACCTTTTTTTTCTTAGAGTTTCTATTTTTCATTTCCATCTGATATTTGCTCCTCAAAGTTTTACAATTAGAAAATTCTAGTAATAGTAGACAAATAAGGAAAGGAAATGAATAAAAATACTGAAGAAAACATGCATTTAGAAAAAAGAGTAGACAAACTATCAATATTACGGAAGACACACTCTTCTTCCCCCTATTCCTCCACCCATGAGATTATGGTTCAAGTTAAATACAAATGAGAGATAACATGGTAACAAGTTCACATGACAAATAAATAATATTTTAGTTTTGAACTTTCCTGTTCTCATTTCAATCTGTTAGCTATCAGCTTTCTTACACAAGGAACTATGGAAAATACCCTTTGCTTATTATAATGCTAAGTGAAACAGTTTGGTTTTGAGCACTTTGGTAAATGTGATGTTATACAATCTCATAGCAGTTTCAGAGTGGTAAGTAAAGTTCATAGAGAAAGACAAAGAAAAACCCACAGTTCACATAGCTTATAAATTATGTTTCCAAATAAACTGCTCCAAAGTGAAACCAGAAGGGTAAAATTTTAGCCCTCAAAGAGAAAATGGTGATATATATTTCCAAGCAGCAGGCTAATGTGTTATACAAACAAATCTCCTAATCTCAACTTTTCCTACTTTTTATTGAGAAATTTAATAATTACTTAGACTCATGGCTTTAAATAAAGAGGAAGCACATACACAAATGTGGACAACTTCAGAATTACTGATAGGTTCAAACTCACTAGCCTTGGGAATCAATAAATCAACTCCATTTTACATCAAATTCTGGGGTCTCCATCGGCTCATGTTAACAGGACATCCAATTTCTTTGTCTTGGAACTTCCCACCTCATTTTTGTCCTTATAAAAATCCAAAGAGACTAATCCTCTTTCCAGATTCATGGCAAAGAGAGAACTAGAGAATTAAACATGTGTGGCTGCTATCCTCTCACGCAAGTTTTACTGTGGGAAATACCACGACTAAGTTGGTCTTATTAGTTCAAGTCTCTGTGCAGGTTGCAGAGTTCCAGCCTGGCATTCAGCCAACAGTGGCTATCTGAGCAGCCCCCTAAGTTAATAGGTCTTTAGTTTACTTTCAAATGGAAATATCACTCAGTGTTCCATTCAGTGACAAGTAGTACCAGACTCAACCCTACTCTACCTGCTTTCATCCACTGGTAATACCCACAACAACTTGAGCTTAAAGTTATGCCCAAGATAAATTCCCATTTCCAGGCTCTAGGACTCCTTATCCATCAAAGAGTTTCTAATAATACTGAACCCCATTGAGGGGTTCCTACTTTTCAACTCTCTCCTCCCAGTGGGCACCTAGGTAGATAACTTTAACCCTTTTCAGGAGACCAGGTAGTGTTAAGAGTGGTAGCAATTTTAATTACCATAAAAAGCTTATCATACCTCTCTTCCAGCCCAATGACTGCTTTCAGATCTTGTATTTATATAACTGAGTGATCCTTTAGAGACTGCAGGAAATCCCTCTCCTAGTAACATTCTAATAAAAATTTGATAGTTTAAATGGTGATTTTTCTACATCAGACTACACTAAGCAGATATTACTCTTTATTAAATTATTTCTCTAATGGAGAATTAAGAAGTGATGAGAAGTGATAGGATTAACAAATAATCCAAATTTATCTTTATAATGTATTCTAACATTAACAGTACAGTGTATCGTTCATTCATGTGGCAAATACTTATTGGTTAACACTAGATACACACAGCAGTGAATAAAACAGCCAAAAGCTGTCATCTTGGAGCTTACATTATGTGATTTAAACCACAGGAAGGTAGTCTGAGTAGATCTCCCTAAGAGGCAGGCCTGAGGATAGTGAGGGAATTAGCCACAGGTCTAGCTGATGAAAGCATTCCAGAAATAGGAGCTGTCAGAAAAGAGGCTCTTTATTTTATAACTCTTAAATGCCATATAAGGAATATGCCTTCAAATATGTATAATCAAAGTGCAGAACTCTGGACATGGGACTTAGGGAAGCTATTTATACATCTATTCTTGTTGGATATCGCCCAAATTTCAAAATCTTGCCTTCAGAATCTTCCACAATCTTATTGTTCCCAAAACAATACTTTGTAAAATGGGCACTGTTAATATTTGTTAAAGGAATGTTAGTTGCTTTATTCACATTTCAAGCAATGAAATCTGGGTCCCAGGAAATTAAGAAATCTGAATAGCATCTACATTTTTTATATAATTAGTCTATTTATAATAAAATTGTAATCTTTATATGCTCAAGCAATTTAAAATTTCTACTTGTCTCATTTTGTCTCTACATAGCAATATTATCACAATTTATTAATTTTACCATAAACTTTTAAACTGTATATTTCAATGAAATATTATATCAAGTAATTTTGGTTTATTCTGCCAACACAACAGAATACTATTTTACTGTACTCCTTGTGAACTCTGAATGGCTAGCCAGTTTATTAGTAGATAGCTCTTAGTTAATATTGACCAGACACTGGATTTCTAAGTGGGATTTATCCATGCTTAGATGCATAACCACAGACCATACCATTAGTTGACTGAGAAGGCTTTGCTCCTCAACACAAAAATAACCACCACTTTGAAATTTGTTCCTGTCATTCTCACACATTTCTATAATTGCATGTGCTATAGTTTTATATGACTAACAACACAGATTTGTTTACACTAGCATCACCACAAACACATAACTAATGTGTTCCACTATGATGTTATGACAAATATAGAATCAAAGGCAGTAGGGATTTTTCAGCTCCATTATAATCTTAGGGGACTACTATTGTATATGCAGTTCTTTGTTGATAAAACATCACTGTGGGGTCCATGACTATACATCATAATGATTTGATATATATATACATTAAGAAATGATCCCCATGATAAATCTGGTTATTATCTGGCCCCATAAAAGTTATTCCAATGTTATTCACTATATTCCCTAGGCGGTATGTTACATCCTCATGACTTATTTATTTAATAGCAAGAAGTTCATACCTCTTAAACCTCTTCATCTATTTTGTCTACCCTCCAACCTCTCCCCTCTCTGTATTTATAAATTCCTTTCTTGTATCTATGACTCAGTTTCTCTTTTATTTTTTTTAGATTCCACATATAAGTAAAATCATATGGTATTTGTCTTTCTCCATCTGACTTATTTCACTTAGCATAATACCCTCTAGGTCTAAATATGTTGTCACAAATAGCAAGATTTCATTCTTTTTTATGGCTAAGTAATATTCTTTTGTGTACATATAACATTTCTTTATCCATTCATCTACAAGTGAGAACCTAGGTTGCTTCCAAATCTTGACTATTTTAAATAATGCTGCAATAAACATAGAGGTGAATATATGTCTTTGAATTAGTGTTTTTGTTTTCTTTGAATAAATACCCATAAAAAGAATTGCTGGATTATATATTAGTTTTATTTTGAATTTTTTGAGAAACCTCCATACTGTTTTCCATAGTGCCTGAAACATTTTACATTCTTACCAACAGTATACAGGGTTCCCCTTTCTCCATGTCTTTGCCAACACTTTTTACTCTTTGTCTTTGCAATAATAGTCATTCTGAGAGGTGTGATGTAAGATCTCATTGTGGTTTTGATTTTCATTTCATGATGATTAGTTATGCTGAACATCTTTTCATGTACATGTTGGTCATCTGTATGTCTTCTTTGAAAAAACATGTAAATTTTCAATTGCTCTGTCCATCTCTGAATAGGGTTACTTGTATTTTTTTTATATTAAGTTGGGTACGTTTTTAAATATATTTTAGATGTTAACTATTTTTTGAATGTATGATTTACAAATATCATCTCCCATTCAGTAGATTGCCTTTTTATTTTGTTAATGGTTTCCTTTGCTGTGCAAAAACTAGTTAGTTTGATGTAGTCCCATTTGTCTATTGGCTTTTGTTGTCCTTGCCTGAGAAGACTGGTCCAAAAAGGAATTGCTAAAATCAATGTCAAAGAGCTTACTGTCTATGTTTTATTCTAGGAGCTTTTGGTTTTAGGTCTTACATTCAAGTATTTAATTGATTTTAAATTTATTTCTGTATATGGTGTAAGAAAATGGTCCATTTACATTCTTTTGCTTGTAGGTGTCCATTTGTTGAGGGGAATGTCTTCTCCCCATTACATATTCTTGCCCCCTATGTTATAATTTAATTTACCATGTATGCATAGGTTTATTTCTGTTCTCTTTATTCCATTCCATTAATCTATGTGTGTGTACTTATGTGATTACTATAGCTTTAGAGTATAGCTTGAAATCAGGAAGTGTGATGACTCCAGTTTTGTTTTTCTTTCTCAAGACTCCTTTGGCTATATGGAGTCTTTGTGGTTCCATGAAAATTTTAGATTTCTTTGTTCTAGTTCTGTGAAAAATGCCCTTGGTATTCTGATAATGATTGCATTGAAGCTGTAGATTGCTTTGAATAGAATGAACAGTTTAACAATATTAATTCTTCCAATTGATGAACATGGTATATCTTCCATTTTATTTATATTGTCTTCAATTTTTTTCATCAATATCTTATAGTTTTCAGAGTACAGGCCTTTCACTGCCTTGGTTAAACTTATTTCCAGGTACTGTATTTAATTCACTTTAAGGCAATTTTAAATGGAACTCTTTTCTAAATTTCTCTTTCTGATAACTTGCTATTAGCATATAGAAACATAACTGATTTGTGTATATTAATTCTGTATCTAGTGACTTTACTACTAAAATTACTTATTAGTTCTGACAGGTTTTTGGTTGGAGTATTTAGGATTTTTTATATATAGTATCATTCATCTGTAAATAGTGACAGTTTTAGTTCTTCCTTTCCAATTTGGATGCCTTTTATTTCTTTTTCTTGCCTAATCACTATGGCTAGATCTTCCAACAGTATGTTGACTAAAAGTGGCAAGAGTAAACATCTTAGTCTTGTTCCTGATCTTAAGAGGAAAAGCTTTCAGCTTTTCACTGTTGAGTATAATGTTAGCTGTGGGTTTGTCATAAATGCCCTTTATTGTGTTGAGGAAAGTATGGGGAGGGGAGGGATTCTATAGTCCTATGATTAGGTCTCAGTATTTTGGTGAGCCTATGCCTCTGGACTATGAACTTCACACTTAGTCCCCCTCCTCCTCAGGTGTGACAAGTATACCTAGAGTGGGCTGAGCCAGCTGAAGTTGAGTGCTTCCCTTCCCCAGGTTGGTTGAATTCTGATAAAACCCCAGCAGGTTCAGCTCTGGTGAAACAGTTTGTCCTAAGGGCAGACCTCATCAAGAAGAACAGAATGATCTGGTATACTTTGAAATGGTTCATTTTCCCTTCTCCCTCTTAGAAGCATAAAGAGAAAATTCTCTGATATTCACTGTGTGAATTTCACAGAGCTGTGAGGCAAAACTCCCAAAAGTGTGGGGTCTCCTTAATGACTGGGTCACCTTGCAGTCTTAATCTCCCACTTTTCCACACCAAGCCTCCAGAGATTCATCAATTATAGTTCAAGTTTCCCTAATCTGGCACTGGTTTCTGTGGAAGTTTCAGCTAGTGAGTTTCTGCTTTGGTAATTTATGATTCTCTGTATTAGCCTGTCACATTCTCTAATTTGGGGTAGCAGTTTACCCTATGACCACATTTCTGTTATGGATCTAAAAAGAACTGTTAATATTTTAGTTTGTTCAGCTTTTTATTTATTGTTAGGATGCAGTGGGAATTTCTAAGCTTTTTACGTAACAGACCAGAAACTGGAAGTCTACTTGAGATTTCTCAGAAATATATTAATTTTAATAAAAAGAGAAAGGTACAAGAAAAAGGTTGTCTTTGCCACCTGCCCCTCAACATGCTCCTGCTTCCTTTTTAATTTGTTTAGAATGTGAAAGCTGAAGCTGCTGCAGACTTCTTGCAACCAGGATGGAAGACTCTGCTGACATATCAAGGAGGGCAGATCAGAAAGATGGAAGAAATGTTGACCCAAAATTATCTCTGTGCTATATCTGAGACTGTCCACTGCTGGAATTCTTGTTATGTGAAATAAAAATAAGCCTGAGTTGTCTAAGTCACTTTTGGTCATTACTCTGTTGCTCTACAGCTAGAACTCGTCCAACTGATAGATTTACAAAGAAGAAAAAAATACAATGTTAAATTAGTCAACTTACAGTATTACAGCCTTTTCATTTCTAATTGTTAAAGCAATCATCTCTCTTTGTTTTGTTCCCTTTCTGTTTTCCTCCCCAAGATGATATGTGGGGCTATAGAAAATATTTTTATGCTCTTGAGGTCTCTCAATAGAATAGAGTCCAATCTCTCCACTGTCTTCTGGCTCTTCTTAGGTCCCGGCTGCTACGTGGCTGGCAAGGATCAGTTTCTGCTGAGTAGAACTGCAACTTTTGACCTTGTCAGCTTGAGTACTTACAAACCACCTAGTCACTGTTCACCTTTTTTCTGTTTGAGAATAGTTTATTCTTCACTAGTTCAGCTTCATGGGCCCCAACTTGTTGATTCTGCCCCACTTCAACTATGCTGGTACTTCATATCCCCTGAGATGGCTAGGATGTCTATTCAATCCCTACTGAATGATCTCCTGTGCTGTTGATCACAGAATCACATCTTGCTATAAAGCACATGAGGGAACTACTTGATAATTTTTGTTTCTCATTGGAACACAAAAGGTCCAGGGGTGACTCAAGGAAGCCAGAAGAAGGCAATCATGGTGGCAAAACACTCTACAGAATAGATAATATTCAAGATGGGATAATCCCATCTTGTCATAGATCAGTCAGTGTCCATAGTCCAAAACAGACAGCGGGAAAATAAACAGCCCCTTATTTCTTTGACTTTCCACCAATTATTTTAAATACTTCCCGCTTCAGCGACTTCAGTCCTGATAAGAGAGAGAGAGGCACATTTTTCTCACTACTGCAACCCTCTTTCCATGTTGTTCATCTTAAAATTCATTAAGGACCAGAGTAGATTTTCTCTGTAATCTTTCTTTTCACCCAGACTTCCCATACACCATATCTTCCATACTCCAACCTCTTTCAAATGTTATGATGATAGAATAGCACTGAGGAGCACATTTTATGGGGAGAAAAATGAAAAGATTTAGCAGTTAAACATTATAAGATATTATTCCCTTTACCCAAGCAACTTAAATTGATAAAGACTAAGTTAATACAAGAGAAGTTTTATTTGAAAGGTAATGGATAGCTCAAAAAATCTAAAAGGAATGCTTTATAAATGATTAGAAGGAAACCAAAGATAATTCAGTAAGTAATGAAAACCAATCAAGGTACCAAAAATTAGTATACATAAATTAAGTTCAAATATTGCTAAGTCGTTTTACATTGTTTGCTCAGAGTTCAAATTCCCAAGGGAGAAGGTCAGCTTGGCCCAGTTTGGATTTCATTCCTATTCTCTGAATGAGACAAGACTTGGACAAATGCACTAGATCAAGTGGGAGAAAAATAATTTCCCACACAAAACAATTAGGGTGTTGTTCTAAGAAAGCTAACTAGATGCCCAGCATAAAAAACAACAGATGTCTATTGTAAGAGGAGAGCTTTTGGACAACGAAAATTTCTCAATCTCTTTCTTCTTTTGAAAAATGTCCATACTTGATTATCCTTAACATAATGCTGCTGTCATTTCCTCTAGGCCAGAAGATACAGTTCCACATCAGAGAGCAAGTAGAAATAAAGACTATTTTACAGTTAACACATTTCATTTTCTTAATCATTTTAGTTGATGCTAAGGAAACTCAGAAACATTAGGGTTCAACAAAATAGCACAATTCAAAAACACATACAAGATATGGATTTAGTTTTAGGAGCATTTCACCATTGTCATTTAAAAATAAACACATATGGGCCCAGCCGGTGTGGCTCAGTGGTTGTGCACTGACCCATGCACCAAGAGGTTGCTGGTTCGATTCCTGGTCAGAGCACATGCCCAGGTTGTGGGCCCAATCCCCAGTGGGGGGCATGCAGGAGGCAGCCCATCGATGTTTCTCTCTCATAATGATGTCTCTATCTCTCTCTCTAAAAAATCAATAAAAACATATTTAAAAATAAAAATAAACACATATTACTTATTTACCTTGTGGGTAAAGAAGCAAAATTTTTCAGTGTTAGTTACATAACTAATAGAGAATTATGGCAATAGAGTTTAAAGAACTTGGGTCTGTTACTTGACAATCCTTGACTCAATTTCCTAATATATAACATTGAGACATAATTGTATTTCTCTAAACTATCTTGTAGGAATCAGGGTAAAACAAATAAGAGAGTAAAAAATAACATGTTTTGCAGTACAAACTATGCTCCTTAACCTTCAATACTAAAAGTTTGCACTAAATTAATGTTAGATATATGAAGACTTTCAAGAAATAATACACGGCCTGGCTGATTCAGCTCAGAGGTTGAGCATCCACCCATGCACCAAGAGATTACCCCTTCGATTCCCAGTCAGGGCACATGCCTAGGCTGTGGGCCAAATCCCTAGTAGGGGGCATGCAGGAGGTTGTCAATCGATGTTCTCTCTCATCGATGTTTCTATCTCTCTCCCTCTACCTTCCTCTCTCTCTAGAAATCAAAAAAGAAAAAGAAATAATACACTGAATATGGCTTATATAAAATACTTATAAAGTGAATCTTTCACAGACAAACAACTTTTGAATCAATATTTATTCATAATTCTCTCAAGGCTTACTTCAAAGTATTAAACTAAATCACTAATTCCACTCCTTCCCCAGAAGAGGCAACCATTTAGTAAACTTCAAAAAATATATTTTTTTCTTTCTGAAAGGAAAATGATCAACTGCCAAAGATGCAAAAACATAAGACATATCAAAGATGTGTTTCAACACACCAAAAAGAGAAAAAAAATATTTTCCCTCTTCTATAATTCAGCATTAGTCAAATTTTATATAATCAAGAGTAAAATAAACTTTGATATTTTGTTGCCAATATTTCATAAAGAATATAAAGGGATTTTCTCCTTGCTCATACAAATGTTTGGCAGAAGAAATTTCTACAATATTATGAACAGTCCTTAAATTACATTCCAAAGCAAAACAGATCTCTCTAGAGTATGTGATGTTCTAGGATCTCAGAAATTTACAGTTTTAAGAAGTTCTACCTTAGAGTATCCATTTTTCAGTCTGTCCCTAATGTCAATATATAAGACACAAGCAATTTATAATGCAGTAAACAGACACTCATATTGGCCTTTTTTGCTGAGCAGTTTAAACAAGGCCACTAAAACAATGACACCCTGAAAATAACCTCTTTCATCTTGCGTATAAGCAATCGATATTAAGACACTAGAATGACTATAACACCAAGATAAGTAGTGTGAAATATCTTGCTCTACTTGCTCTAGAAATAACAGCATGAATAATAATCTAGAGTGTGGAAATAGATTACAGATACTGTATATGAAATATGAAAATGTATATATCCTCATATGAGATAAAATGCAAATTAATGAATGAAATGATGATTATGCTTTCAGTCATATGACAAACACTACCTGAACAAATAAATAAATAACTAGGTCATCTAATTGCTTTGACTAGTCAAAATCAAGCACCCTCTTTTTCCATTGATTTATCATTAAAAAAGTGATTTTGGAATACATTTATTATTTATATTTGTGTGTATAATATATAAACCATAAATCTTATGAAACATGTTCATTTTTTTCTAAAATGAGACCTACTTCATTAAAATATAATGTAATTATACTTTAGTTCAGATAAATTAAATATATTATTGACTAAATATCTTCTAAGGAGAGCATGAGTTATATTTGGATTTGTAACACAACAGACTCATTAGAAAGGAGTCATAGCTTTAAACATAATCACTTCTCAAAAAAACAATATTTAGAAAATATTTTTTATAAATGAAGATAATAGCACTATTTATTATTATTTATGGGTGCGATATAAATGTGCAGCTAGTGAGATATTGAGTCACGTTCCCAAGGAGTAGAAAAGAGCGCCATATTTTAAATTAGGACTTCATCTAGAATTTGTACTATATACTCAAAGAATAAATAAACTGATATCCAAAGAGCAAAATGTCATTAGTCTATACCTTAGCATAGGTGCATGTAAGTTTTTATAGCTGTTTTTAATAAAATAACTGCTTTTATTAATCTAAATGTAGCTATTAGTAATTCTCAATTTATTATCAATAAAATAATATCAGCAGCTCTCATTTATTGAATATCTAATATTTACCAAACATTGTACTAGTTACTCATAACCTGAATATATTATTTCATTTAAATGTTATAAAAATACAGTAACTGAGATAATTCCCATATACTGATAGGTAACTGAGGTTTAAAGAAACTAACAATTTTTCTACTCTAGTAACCTATAGCATCTTTAACTATAGTAAATAATAGTTTCTTTTATTCCTTTGAAAACAGAATTACCAGCTAGCTGTCATTCAATTTATTTATCTAGCTCAACCTCCAATCCAGTCAGTGGTTTAACTTTTCTCAAGACAGGTAAAAATAAGCAAAATTAGGAAGGAAAGTGCAGTTGACATGTTATTTTTTAAATATATTTTATCTCTGCAGAAAATAAAGAGCAAGAAAATGTAGGTCATGGTATGAAAGAAGAAGAATGGAACATTAGCCACTTTTATTTTCCTCTGTGGTTATTTCTACAAAGTCTGGATTAACCATTTTCAGTTAATCTAATATAAATTACATGACAGTTAAGTTCTGCATAGCATTTTAGTGTAAGGACTAGAAAAATCTCCTATGGACATAGTTAAGAAATTTGGGAATTGACTCTTTCATTCTTGCTTCACAGCAATTAGAAACTCAGAGTACATGAGATATGCCATGTACTTAGAGTTCTTAAAACAGTTTTAATGTGTTTTCACAACTATTTATTTTTTAGCCTCTTCTTGGAGGATGCAAAATCAGATTGAACTCCAATTTATAAAAAAAATAATAATAATAAAGGTATTATAAGTAAAGTCAAGAATATAATGAAAATTCACATGGCTTGATCCTGTTGCTTCTTGTACACAATTACATATATAATTCAAGGTTTTTACTTGTCATTTGATTTGGCTTTTCCAGTGTCAGTGGAAAGATACTCATTGAAGATCACTGAATTTAAAACACCATAAAATTTGACAATCCATTTTGTTCAATTGATATAATTAATAGTCTATTTTACTTAGTTTACCTAACTGTCTCCAAATAAGGCATATGATTGATTGCATATCATCAATGACCTCTCAACAACTAAATCTAAAAACTTTTTTCTTGAAGTTTTTTCTCTTCAGCCTTCAAATCATTTGAACAATTTTTCCCACTGAAACTCTAATCCCTTGAGTTCGAGATGCTGTTTTTCCGCTTATCTCCTGGGTTGCATCTTCTTTGTCTCCATAGCCAGCTGCTCTTGTTTATACTGTTCTCCTTGTATATAAATTCACAGCTCTGTTCAGAGAATACCTTTTTTTTCCACAGCCTCATAACTTCTCACAGACTCCCCTAGCACCTTCATGCAGGTTGACTCCAAACTTCTCTTTAGCAATGGTGGGTTTTGTTATGTTTTATAAATATTTCATTCTTTTCTTACATAATTATATTTCTCTATGCGTCCTGCCTTGAGTTTTGTACAAGAAAAAAGGCATTTCAAATATAAAGTTTGATAAATATTGGCAGGAGCATTCTCCTACAAACCGTTTTTGTTTTGTTTTTTCTTTTAACATATATTTAACCTGGAGTATATTTTTATTAACAGGTGTGAAGACAAAAAGCTTTGGTTAGTTCACTCAGCTAAGCAAAATATGTCTATTTCTAACTTATGATCTTACTGAACTTTAACTTGGGATAATAATATTTCAGTTCATCTGTTGAATTTATCCAGAAGATATTCATATGATTAGAGGATTACAGGAAAAAAAATGAGATTTTAGTGTCACCTTTCCAATACTATTTAAAGTCTTTAAATATTTCCTTTATTTTTACCTTAGATAGGATACTATGGATAATATTTTTAAAAATTATCTTATCAAATACCCTTGAATTAGTCCAGAAAAACTTGACTATCAAGTTTTATCATTGATTGTGATGGTAACTGCTAAGGATTATTTGTTTGTTACATGGAACTATGACTCATTTTTCTAATCCAAGGACACTAAAAACTCTATTTGTTTCATGTAAATCATGAATAGACCATCTGCTAGAAATACATAGTTTCCAAAATTTCCTATATTCTGGAAAATTTGGATTACTTTAGTAATTATTTGCACTTTAAAAGTTAATAAAACTTGCCTTTAAAGCTATCTGGCTGGGCAACTTTGGGTTAATTTTTATAAAATGTATATGATTTTCCTATTTTATTCTCAGTTTTTTATTCGCTTCTTTGGTTGTTAATTAGCATTTTTGTGAGGGTAGGAAATGGGAAACTTTGCATCATGAGAAAAAAATAATTTCAACAGAAACAAATCTAAGAACAACCAGGATGTTGGAATTATCAGAAATAAGCTTCAAACTTGCAATTACATATATGTTCAAGGACTCTAAGAAGACTGTGATAAATTAAGGATACATATAATAATTCTGCATAGAGAAACTGTTCAAAATCTAAGGCAAAGTAATTTAGTTTATAAGCCAGAGAGATATTACAATAGAATACTAAAAAACAATCAACCAAACAAATCAAGAAAGGAAAAATACATGGGAAAACAAAAACTTAAAACATGGTGCAGCAATTAGAAAGTAATTAGTAAATTATCAGATATAAATGCAAATATTACAAAAAAAAACCTGTTAATTATAAATGTGCTAAACTCTTCAATATAAAGGCCTTGATTTTCAGTCACAAGATCAAACTAAATATTGTCTATAAGAGATGGACTTTAAATATAAAGCTGGCTATCTCTTGAAAGTAAAAAGATAAACAACACATAAAAGAAAAGAGAAAGCACAGTAAGCATTAATATTAACTAAAATAGACTTCAGAAAAGAATTATTACTAGAGATAAAGTGTGACATTTCAAAATGGTAAAAGGGTCAATTAATCAGGAAGACAACAATCATAAATTTATATATACCTAATAACTGAATTTTGAAATACATAAAGCAAAAGTTGAGAAAAATGAAGGGAGGAATAGATAAATCCAAAGTGATGATTAGAAATCCACATTAACCTGGGTCCTGACTTGGTCCTGGCTGTCACATTATTTGCCAAGAGGACTCAAACAGAAGATTATACACCAAGAAGCAAAGGAATCAAAATAGCATGTTAATTATAACTGGACCTTTGGTCCCAATCCACTATGCAGTGCACTAAGGATGTGAATGAACTGACATGGAACATTTTTTTGCCTCATTTGCAAAAGACTAGTACCCAAAGTGAAAGCAAATAAAATGAATGATTTCCCCTAAGCCATGTAACTATCAAAATTTATAATTCCATTGACATGAGATGTGCCAGTGCTTGAGAAAACATATCTAGAGAGACAGAGCAGGAAAGAGTTCATCCCCAATGTCTACAGTCTTTGACCCAGCCATTCCTAAACTGTAGCAACAACTTTTGGCAAGGCTGTTATGTGAGAACAAGATGGAGAAGGAAAAGGCAACAAAAATGAACACAGAAGAGGAGGGGAAGAAGAAGACAATGAAAAAGAGAAGGATTCACTTTAACAAGCAGCCCGGGCTTGCTTATCACATACAGTGGAGACTGTATTTTCCAAAGAGAGCTGCAACACAATCTCTCAGTCTCTATGATCTTCTCCAGTGTGACCTTGCCACTCTCCACACAAGGTGTGAAGTCTACTTCTCTATCACCCTGAGTTTAGATAGGTTTTATAACTGCTTTGACTAAAAGAATATGGCAGAAGTGGCACTAGACCAGTTCTAGGCACAGCCTTTAGCAGGCCTGGCAGCTCCTGCTTTCTGACAATTCTTGCATACTTCTAGGATGCGCCCACTCAGAACCCAGCAGTAGATGGCCAAAGTCACATGGAGAAGCTATGGTTCAATCAACACTCCCAGCTTATCACTTGGCCAACATCAACCACCAGCCATGTGAGTGAATCATCTGGGATGTTCTGTCCAGTCAAGATTTCAGATGACTTCAACCTAGCCAACATCTGACTACAGCTATGTACAAAACCTCCAGAAGAACCACCAGGGCATCCAGTTGAAACACTAAGTTGTGAAAATAATAATAAATTAATTGCTGTTTTAAAGCACTGTGTTTTGTGGTAGTTTATTACTCACCAATGTATAACTAGAACAGAATTTGGTACCTAGAATTGGAGTACTACTACAATGAAAACTTAAATAATATATGGCATTGGCTTTGGGACTGGGCAGTGAGCAGAGGCTTGAAGGACCACAAAAAGACTATTCATGGGAATGAAATGACAAGGAGAAAATTATTATTGGATGATTAAAAAAAAAAAAAGATGATTCATATAAGCAGAGGTAGCTCTTCTCATAAGGAAATTCAATTTTCCATGGGTAATAATCCTGATATATAAATTAATGTTCAGTAGCTATTTATTGCACATTATACTACATGCCAATGTTTATATAAATATCTTATTTATTCTACAGGTGTTATTTTTATATCATTTCACTATTCTTCTTTTAAAAATAAGCAAATTATGGGTTAGTAAATTTAAGCATCTTATCCAAAGGCAAACACCTATTAGTGGCAGATCAGAGATCCATACCCAGGTTTGTCTGACACTGAAGGGTATGCTTATTGCTACTACAACATAACATGATATATGACTAGAAAGATATCACTATTTTCCTATAAGCAAAGGAGTGTCTCCTTCTTGGGAGAAATAAGGCAAGGAAGATTATTGAGTAACCCCTAGAAACAAATACTAGGTCTTGTAAGTTTTCTTCCTTTTCTTTCCCTAAAATGGGAGGTCTGTGTTTGCCTTATTAGGAAGTGATGGCAGTTTATACTACCAGTTAATTAAGTAACCCAGCCTCTTGAAAGGAAGAGGAAGGTAGCTGAACCATGGGCTGTTCTAGTAGTAACTGTTTTCTCTATAGACTCTCCCCTGTTTCTAAAAAGTCCTTTGTACCAAGGCTACCTTTCATGAAGCAAATATAATGAGACCATGTTCAACCTCTATCCTGGAACTGCTGAAATACATATTAGCCCTGTTATATTAAGAAAAAGTCATGTCAGGGGGAGGTCACAATTTCTTTCTTTATTGTCACATGTACCTTTGGTCTATACTCTAAAAATATGATGTGATTATCTGTAGCTTCTCAGGTACTTGACTGCCATACAAGCAAAGGGCAGTCCACTTTGAAAACCACCAATACGGTGGAATGCTCAAAGACCAATATTAGATTTTCAGTCTGTCCAATGATATCATGCCGTCTTCATCTCTGCTGCCTCCAAATAGGTGTAACAGGATTTTATTTTGTTTTCACATTTGTAGGTAGATGTGTTTTGAGTCCATGGTTGATATCACCATTCAGTATCATGACATAATGACATATGCACTCAGTCTAGCAAAAAAATCTTTGATATGCATGGCCAGTGGATAGGAACCATATACTTTCCAATATTATATCAATTTACCCTATTTTCATATTACTTTATTACAATATTATTGCATACAATCCTTTCAACAAGCTTATGTGTGGGTGTTATTATTCATATTTTAATATAAAAGTTAACTGAAACTCAATGTGGCTGAGTAAGATGTTCTAGGACATAGAACTGAGAAGTGGCAAAGTGAGAGTGTGCACCTGGCCTGTATGGCCCCTTCTTTGCACATTCTCTAGTCCTTTATGACATACTACCTGCCACACATATTTTGAAAAAAGAGAAGTGTGCATTATTTAAAAAAAACTGCTGTGGTAGACAGATTTTGTTTTTAAATATCTGCTTAGTACCTCACAGTTTATGTAATTTTAGTCTCTTTTAGACTTAATTTATCATCTATAATACAGGCAAATTATCAGGATGAATTCAAGAATTCTCTGACAGACAACACCACCTGAAAATCAGAATATCCAAGTAAACAATTTCTCCTTTAAAATCTGCTCTTCGTTTTTCTTCCAGTTTGTTAAGGCATAACAGCCCCAATGATCTAAGTTGGAAGCCAATTATCTTTGACCCTTTTCTCACCTTCATGTTTAATGTTACCACAAAATATTGATTCTAACTCTAAAGTACCTATCACAATATTCTAGTTTTTTAAATTTATATTGCCAAAATGAATTTCCTATTCCCTGGTTATCTGTAATTACCTTCTTACTGCTCCCAGGCCAGAAATGCTTCCAAAATAATGTTTCTAAATTCTGAAGCCATTTCTTTAATAAACAGGCCATAGCCAAGTTTCAATTCTAATTCTAGTGACCATGTATCTTCCATGAAGCAAAAGCAAGGTGTTCTCTATCACTGAGAAAATGTTCACATTCTCATTCTATGTGCTCACTGCTCTTTCAGCCTCTACTGCTTTCCTTCATGTCTGCCCACATGAAACTGAAGTCAGGACTTAGCTACCACTTCTTCATATTGAGTGTTATCAATCAGTTCAGCTAGAGACAACCTGTTCTTCTACTGTGCTGTTTCACTGTATTATAAAAATTAATTTCTACTAATTGTATTAAAACATTACTAAACTCTGCTTCAAACTAAAATAATTTGAATATAAACTACTAAGCATAGAACACCATAAATAACACTGCATTACTGTATCTCAAAGTCCTTACACAGCATGTGAGTTCAAATTTGTTTATTATTTTCCTCCATAATTGTTATCTTTGGCATATATTTTCATTTCCAAAACCTTTTTTAAAGTCCTCTCTGGTCTTCTTATCCTGGAAAGATTTACTTTTAAGACCACACACATGAATGCAAGGATGCATCAAGCAATCACCGGTGAAGCCCAGGAAACAAATCAAGATTTGACTTTGACATCATGAGTCAAACACAATTCCAGAGCTGGGCAAACAAGACACTTCTTGTTTCTTTGGGGAGACTCTCATTGTCAAGCTTCAACATGATGAAGTGTTGCTCATGCATCTTGAGTTTTAGGTGGAAAGTGGCCATATGTATGCATCAACTTAATCCTAATTTTCTACTTACCTAGAGCACATAAAATTTAGTATGTGTTACCCCTTTGAGTTTTTATAATCTGAGTGTCCAGCATTTTTGTTAAGTATGTCTACAACCTAAGTCATAAATCGAAGCAGATGTGCTGCCTTATAAAAATTTAGTGGCATTACAAAAACTGAGATAATCCAAGAAATTATAAAATTTCCATCAAAGTAATAAATGGTTAGTAGTTTTGAAAATCTTCATAATATTTAATTAATTTAATAATTACTATTTATTACTTTCATACTAATTAGGTTTTCATTAGGATTTTCTTCTTATGATACTTTAATGATTTAATATGATGAACCAATTAGCAATTTACACTAAAGAAATCTAGCCCAATTAGATTCTAAATTGTACTGGAACCATGTCAGACATAGATCATAATACACTATTAAAATGAAATTGGGTGTTTTAAAATAAGATAATTTTGAAAATTATATTTGAATGATCATATTTCTAAAGTCATAGGAAAATGAAATTGAAATGTAGACAAGGTAATATATAAGAGTAGAAAAAGTATCACTTGGTAATGCAATTATTCCACATACTTTAAAATAAGATTTTTAAGCAGGGGTAGGGAGGTTGGGGAGGGTGGGGAGAGGGAAAATAGTAACCAAAAAATTTATATGCATACATGCATAACCCATGGACACAGACAGTAGTGTGGTGAAGGCAGGGGAGAGGGGGTGGGAGCAGGGTGGAGAAGGTCAATGGAGGAAAAAGGAGGGACATCTGTAATACTTTCGACAATAAAGATAAATTTTTTAAAAAAATTTAAGATTTTTAAAAAGAGTATGTCTGTGTACATGCAATTATTTATAGTACCCGCATTGATAATCTCTCAAATCATTAATGTAGTTTAAATCTATTTGTTAAAATATGAAAAATAAAATCAATATCATGAGATGCTACTGTAATTTGGTACTAGTTTGTGACTGATTCTATTTGTGGCTCCATTTACTTGTGAAACCTATAGAATCAGCACCTGTAATTCACTCTAGAAGTCTCTAATTTGTACAGCAGCAGAATGAATAGAATTTGCTGCAGATTCAGTTATAGTGTCATGATGATTAATTTTCCCTTTTAACATAAAATTTTTATTTTTATGTGAGCAAAACCTTTAAAAGAAAAAGAAAATAAGCTGTCATTCCTCGTGGTCAGTGCCTCAAGTATTAATGGGATATCTAGATGTTCTCCTTAAAGGAGCAGACCCAGCAAACTTCAAATACATCTGCTTCCTTAGACTACTAGCACTTCAAACCAACATCACTTAGCCCTTATTTGGAAAGAGGTTAATAACACTTCAGCAAAGTCCTCAAGGATTTAATAAATTTGTATTCAAGTAAAGTATAGCTAATTGTTATAGCATATACCCAAAAAGTGGGTTTAATGCACAAAACCAAGCATGTTTTGCATACATATTTGCAATATTTGTGGAAGAATTCAAAATATTCACTAGATATCTTTGAACTTTTTAGTGTGAATTTCTATTTAAGATTCTATCTGAATGCTAGCAGAAGTGTGCCCCAAAATATTTAATGCAAAAATTAGACCACTACATCACACTTGAAACTGTTCAAGTATTGTGAACTCAAGTAAGTTGAGATGGCATTGCTTAGACATTTAAAATACCTAAAATCAGTTTTAAAAATGTAGGAAAAGAGGCATGGTAGGACTTCCACTTTCATTTCCAAAATATAAAGAGCTTAGAAGTGGTCACTCTCATCTTTACAATGAGGAAAAACCTGGGAAACTGAAAATCAGTGACGTTTCTTAGATACATTAGAGAACTGAGGTCCTGGGAGCAAACTGCCACTCTAAAATATGGAGAGAAAGGTGAATCACAACTAACTGAGATCTGCTTACCTACAGCGAAAGCTGCTAGACCCATCAGTTGGCAAGGACACTAAATGGCAATTTTGATGAATAGCTACACACTGAGTGTAGACTAACAGGACAGTGGAAAACTCCTGGTGGCCTCAGGATTATGGGGCCCACACTTTCGTTTTTTGTTATTTTTTTAATTATTTTTATTAATTTGTTTTTGTTACAGATGTTCCTCCTTTTTCCCCCATTGACACCCTCCTCCCCATCCCCCCCATCCTAGGGGCCCACACTTTCATGAGCTTTCCTTCCATAAACCCCATCACATGGTTATGGTGAGGATCTAAAAAGACCCACTGTAGCCATGACTAGGTAAGGAGGAACAATAACATTGTGAAACATGTCCAGAGCATTCTCCATAACAAAGGCCTCCCCTCCATGGATATACTCTGTCAGAGCACAATTCTGAAATTTTGAACCCTTACTCCCAAGTACAGTCCCCACTACATTTATTATCTCACCTAAGGAGGAAAAAATAGCATGGTTCAGGATATCAAGAACACGGACTGAGAATACTGCAATCAGGAAAGTGAGTTGGGGGTGGGAGACAGAAACACTTGTAAAAGCCAGAGCCCTGAGAGGTAGACCCACTGAAAGATGACACTTGATTGGATTATAGGATGCTCCTCCTACCCCCCTCTCTACCGCCTACTAATACTGCTCCAGTAGAGTGCAGCTGAAAGAGCTGCAAGGTGCATGCTCTCCCCGAGCAGCAGTGTATGGTGAAGCCCCAAAGTCCAGAGGGGAAATTAAATAGGATACTACAGAAATTTGAAGCCTCTAGCAGGTACAGCTCCAGCAAACATTAAACATAACCCAACTCCTAACCAGATTAACATAAACATTCACAATAAAAGCCTATTTATTTCAGTTCCTAATATCCTATAGAAACCTGTCTGGTCCACAACAAAAAATGAAAAGGACTGCCAAAAGGCAAGAACAAATTTTGTCTGAAGAGACAAAGCAATCATCAGAACCAGAATCTGATATGACACAGATGCTGGACTTAGGGGATTTAAAATAACAACAATTAATACTTTAAAAGCTCCAATGAAAAAAGTAGACAACATGCAATGACAGATGGGTGATATTAACAGAAAAATTAAAACTATAACAAAGAATCAAAACTAAATGCTAGAAATCAGAAACACAGTAAAAGAATGAAAAAATGCCTTAGATGGGCTCATCAGTAGACACAACCGAGGAATCAGTGAAATTAAAGGTATTAATATATCGATAAAAGTTCTCGGACTACTAAGAATAAACTGTAGTGTAAACTACAGACATTAGTGATGATGTGTTAATGTGGGTTCAAAGATTATAACAAATGGACCACTCTGGTGTGCAATACAGATTGTGAGGAAGGTTGTATGCATGTAAAGTAGGAGTATGTGGGAACTCTGCGTACCTTTTCAACCTTTTGCTGTGAAACTAAAACTGCTCTAAAAAATAAAGTCTATATATAAACAACTTCCCAAATTGAAGTGCAAAATGAAAATAAAAAAATAGTGTGGGACAATTTCAAAACTTGCAACATACCCATAATTGGAATGATAGATGACAAAATAAAAAGAATGAAACAGAAAAAATATTTTAAGTAACAATGGCTGAGCACCTATTAAAATTAATGGCAGTCACCAAAACACATATTATAAAAGCTCAGAGAACACCAAGCAGAATAAATATAAAACTAACAAGCAAAAATCCACCCAGGTATAGTATCATATTTAAACTATACAACACCAAACAAAAAAAGAAAATAGTGGAAGAATCAAGAGATAAACAAATAACAACAATTATAGTAGACTGTTCATTAGAAACCATGCAAGAAGAGAGTTGGGCAAAATATGTAAATAGTTAAAGAAAAATATGCCAACCTGAAATTCTATATCCTGTGAAATTACCCTTTAAAACTGAAGGAGAAATGAAGACATTCTCAGACTAATCAGAAACATGAAATCCGTTGCCAGCCGACTTGTCCTTCGTGAAATGTTAAAAGATCTTTAGGCAGATAAAAAATGATTTAGGCCAGTACTTCAATGTACATAAATAAGAGAAGAAAATCAGAGAAGGAATAAATGAAGGTATAATAAAATATTTTAATTTTTTTATTTCCAACTGATCTAAAAATTAAAAAGTAATACTAGTAAAATGTGTTGGGCAATTATAGTATGTGGGTAGGTGAACTAAATGATACTAACTGCTATAGACTGAATTGTGTCCTCCTAAAAGTCATGTGAATGCCCTAAACCCCAATATGATGTATTTGGAGATAGGGCCTATAAGAAGGTAATTAAGGTTAATGAGGTACCAAGGGTAGGACTTTGATTCAATAGTACTAGTGACCTTGGGAAGAAACACTGGAGAGTTTGGGCGCTCTCTCTGTCATATGAAGATACAGCAAACGGGCAGCCATATATATGCAAGTGATAAGGAAAGCTCTCAACAGAAATCAAATTGGCTGGTACATTGTTTTTGGACTTTCCAAACTCCAGAAGCTGGAGAAAATAAATTTCTGTTGTTTAAACCACCCAATCTGTGATACTCAGTTATAGCAGCCCGAGCAGGCTAACACAGTAATATCACAAGCAACAACAGGAATTGGGAATGTTCTGCGTACCTGTACTACATTTGAAGGGCACAGTAGTTTTTAAAGTTGGACTTAGATTAGTTAAAACATACCTTGTAAAATCCAGGGAAGCAACTAGAAAATAGTTTTTTTAAGTACAATTGATATACTTACTAAGAAAGGAGATATAATTGAATCATATAAGAACTCAAAACCAGGAAAGGCAGAAAAAGTGGTGGTGGTGTGTGGGGGGAGACAAAGAGCAAGTGCAATGAATAAAAATGGTTACAGTCCGGCTGGTGTGGCTCAGTGGTTGAGCGTGGACCCATGCACCAAGAGGTCACTGGTTCGATTCCTGGCCAGGACACGTGCTCAGGTTGTGGGCCCAATCCCCAGTGGGGGGCATGCAGGAGGCGGCCAATCAATGTTCTCTCTCATCGATGTTTCTATCTCTCCTTCCCTTTTACTACCTCTCTCTCTAAAATCAATAAAGGAAAAATAATTTTTTAAATGGTTACAAAGAGTAGATAATAATGAACTCTAATAATGAACAATAATCACTAATTTTTTCCTCATAAAAGGGGCACCTTCTATTTTTTTTTATAATTTCTTTTTTTATTACTATTATCTTTATTGTTGAAAGTATTACAGATATGCTAATACCAATCCAAAGAAAGCTTAAATAGCTGTATTAATTTCACACAAAGAAGATTTAGAAGATTATCAGGGATAAGGAAGAGCACTGAATTATGGTGAAAGGTTCAATTCTCCAAAAGACATAAAAATCCTAAATGCATATGTACCTAACAACAAAGCATCAAAATGCAGGAGGAAAAAAACTGATATCACTGAAAAGAGAAATAGATAAATTCACTATTGTAGTCAGAGACATCAACATCCCTCTGTTAGTAGTTGACAGATTAATTCAGTGGATTTTCATGACCTGAACAGCAATACACTTGATCTAATTGACATCTTTAGAATACTCTACTCAAAAGCAGCAAAAATCAGTATTTTTCTCAAGCTCACATGAATATTCACCAAGATAGACCACATTCCCAGCAATAAAACATATCTTAATTTTAAAAGAATAGAAATTATACAAAGTATAGTTTCAGTCAACAATGGAATTAATTTTTTAATCAATAACAGAGGGATAGATGAAAATCCCCAATAATTTTTAAATTAAACAACACACTTCTAAATAACTCATGGGTCAAAGAAGAAGCCCCAAGAGAAATTTTAAAATGTTTTGACTGAATAAAAATTAAATACAACTTACTATAATTTGCAAAATGCAGCTAAAGTGTGGCTTAGAGGGAAATGTATAGGAATTTAGGGGATGTCTTGAAAATCAAGTGACATCTCCAGGACGAATGTCTAGCAGCTGTGAGGGAGATTTGGAGGAAACTTTTTGTTCTTATTCCTTAGAGAAAAGCATTACATCTACCTCCAGAATCCTAAAAGACTGTCCCAGGATCACATCCCAAGACAGAAGGACCCTCACAGAGCAGCTGGAGGAAGCTCCCACTGGGGCTCTGCTTCCTCAGTTTCCTGGCTGGCTCTCTGAATGCTGGAGGGGCCTCAGAAGATTTAGCCATTGGGCTTCCAAGGCCAGAATTTGACTTCTCTGATGATGCTAACAGCAAAAGGCCTCCCCCACCAAGGAAACGGGGAAAGCAATCCAGTGTGAAAGTACCCTGAGACCAGAGGCAAGGCAGGAAGGAGGCGTGAGGGTCCCATTCCCCCTCCCAGGCAGGCTTACAACCGGGAGGGACAATCCTGAGGAAGGAGCACATGTGCTTCCACTGCCTGGAGAAGACCACTGCACAGAAGACAGAAGAAAACAATGAACTGACCAGAATTTGTGACAACCTCATTCCAGGATGGAAAAGATCTGATGTGGAAGTCAGGCACTGGGAAAGAAGAGCAACAGTTAACTCCAAACTAATCTGTGTACATAAAGACAAAAAAAGTATGACTATATATATATTTGCTTTAAATAGACAATAATATAGTTATTGACAGTGTATTATAACCATAATCTTAAATATCAGAGAGATGCTATGAGATCTAGATCTCATGAACTTTGCTGTGCATTACTATGAAAGTCAGGGTATGAGGCAGAATTTTAGTAAGTATTAAAACTTAAAATAATAAACACGCTTGTCCCTTGGCTTAGACCAAGATCCTAATATTTTCATGATTTTTCTTTATATTAATTTTAAAATGGAAGAGTAAAAAGGAGGAGGATGCAAACAAATGTAGATAATAACAAAAAGCTTAAAATAAACTCTTTAGATAATAATAATAAAAAAAGCAGAATAAATTTAGAACTGAGAAAACAAGTCTCCGTTAAGTATAGAATTTAAATTTGTCACATGTGCACAATATAATATCTTTTGATGACTTTAGAGGTCCAGGAAAATACAGCATACTTCTGCTAATCTGAACCAACAATTTAAAACAATCCACTATGGTGCCCGGTGGCTACTTGAAATATCAAGGGGCCAGGACAGTGTGGCTCAGTTGGTTGAGCATTGTCCCATGCACCTGGAGGTCCCCAGTTCAATTCCTGGTCAGGGCACATGTCTGGGTTGTGGCTTGATCTCCAGTAGGGGGCATGCAGGAGGCAGTTGAAGGATGTTTGTCTTACCGATGAGATGATTTTCTCTCTCTTTCCCTGTGACTTCTTCTCTCTGAAATCAATTAAAAAAGGAAGGAAGGGAAGAAGGAAGGGAAGGGAAGGGAAGGGAAGGGAAGGGAGGAAGATATCAAGGGGATCACTATGTAAAGTATATGATTATCTAACCACCATGCTGTACATCTGAAACTAATACAAAATAATATTGACGATAAACTGGAATTGAAAAATAAAATTTAAATAAAATAAAATCAAGTAATCAAGGTGAGGGGCTTACTTATTTGTCCAATAAGCATTGAAAAGACACTTTTTTTTTTTTTTTCATAAAATGAACCTTGGCAAAGTTAAGCTATTTACCAAGATACAAGTGCAATGAAAAAGCTGATAAGAGTAGATGCATATCTTGATCAGAAGCTACCCTTTGACCTACATAATGACCTACTAGTAAAAAGGTATATCGTATTGCAGCAAAATATATATTTAAGACTTTTAGTAAGGACATATTTCATATAATAGGTACAAATCATAATGAAATCAAGCCTCATGTACCCATCATATAGTCCAAAAATTATCAAATCATGGGACTCATTAACTCATCCATTTCCCAACTCCACATCAATCTGAAGCAAATCTAAGACAATGTGTCATTTCCATCCATAAATATTTTACTATATCTCTTAATGATAAAGAGTTTTTAAAAGTATAATCATAATACTATATCATTATTAGAATAAAAAGTTGATTATTAGAAGAAAGGGTTATTATCTTTCAATACCTGATCGGTAAGTCAAATTTCCAATTGTCTCATAAATGTCATATGTTTTGACAGTTTTTTAAAATTAGAATCCAAATAAAGTCCACATTTTGTGATTGGTTGACATGCCTCATATTTCTCTAATTTTTATTTTCTTTGTTTCCTTTGCCATTTATTTGTTGAGGAAACCAGGTCATTTGTCTTATTGAATTTTCCTTCATTTATTAATAGATTTTGCTCTTTGCGTTCCCACAGTATATACATCTTCCTCTACCCTCTAGTTTCCATGAAATATACATTCAATTTAGATCAAACTCTAATACGATTGTGGGGATAGGGGAATAGACTACTTTATAGGTAATGATTGATGATTAATATTTAGATCCAATAAATTAATTAGGGTTTGCAAAATGTTGGTATTATAATCTTACCATTCCTTATTAGTACCTGGAAATTTTCCAAAAAGAAAAGTCTCCCCCTCATCTATTTTCCTTGCTTAATTCTTTTACTTTATTTACAGAAACTTTCAAAATAATGAATTGGCTTACTAATATCCTGCAACATTGAACAATTAGTATTTTTAAAGTATCATTATGACAAATATATTTTATACACTTTATACACTTTAGGATTTTAACATAAATGTTATTTTCTTTTATTTCTTTCATTTTTTAAATTATTTTATTATTTACAGTATTTTAGATGTCTCCCAATTTTCCCTCAGTTTATTACCCTCCTCCCATTCCCTGCCCTTCACCACACTATTGTCTGTGTCCATTGGTTATGCATATATGCATGTAAGTTCTTTGGTTAATCTCTTCCCATCTACACCCCATCCCCTCTAAGATATGTCAGTCTGTTCTATGTCTCCATGCCTCTGGGTCTATTTTGTTCATCAGTTTATTATGTTCATTAGATTCCACTTACAAGTGAGATAATGTGATATTTGTCTTTCTCTGACTGGCTCATTTCACTCAGCATCATACTCTCCAGGTACATCCTATCACAAAGGGTATGAAATTCTTCTTTTTTACAGCTGCATAGTATTCCATTGTGTGAATGTACCACAGCTTTTTTATCAACTCATCTACTGATGGGCACTTGAGCTGTTTCTAGATTTTAGTTACTGTAAATAACACTGCTATGAACATAGGGGTGCATAATGTTTTGGGCTTCTTAGGATATGTTCCTAGAAGTAGGATCGCTAGGTGAAACATTGGTTCTATTTTTAATTTTTTGAGTAAATTCTATACTGTTTTCCACAGGGGCTGAACCAATCTGCATTCCCACAAGCAATATACTAGTGTTCCCTCTTCTCCACACCTTTGCCATCAATGTATTGATGGTAGCCATTCTGGCAGCTGTGAGGTGATATCTTATTGTCATTTTACTTTGCATCTCTCTGATAATTATTGATATTGAGCATTTTTAAATATGTTTCTTGACCAACTGTATGCCCTCTTTGGAGAAGTGCCTATTCAGGTCCTGTGCCTATTTTTTAACTGGGTTATTTGTCTTCCTTTAGTTGAGTTGTATGAGTTCTTTATATATTTTAGAAATTAACTACTTATTAGAAGTATCATTGGCAAATATGTTTTCCCATACAGTGGGTTCCCTTTTCATTTTGTTGATGGTTTTTTACTGTGCAGCTTTTCAGTTTTATGTAGTTCCATTTGTTTATTTTTTCCTTCCTATCTCTTGCCCTAGAAGATGTATCAGTGAAAATTCTACTACGTAAGACATCTGAGTTTTTGTTGCCTAGGTTTTCTTCTAGGACTTTTATGGTTTCACAGCTTACATTTAAGTCTTTCATCTATTTTGAGTTTATTCTAGTGTATGGTGTAAGTTGGTGATCTAGTTTTATTTTTTTGCATATACCTGTCCAATTTTCCCAACACCATTTATTGAATAGACTGTCTTTACTCCATTGTATGTTTTTGTCTCCTTTGTCAAATATTAATTGACCATAATGATGTGGGTTGATTTCTGGGGTTTCTTCTGTTTCACTGATCTATATGCCTGTTTTTGTGCCAGTACCAGGCTAGTGATGATAGTTTGATATCTGGTATTGTGACCCCTCCAACTTTGTTCTTCTTTCTCAAGATTGTAGTGGCTATTCAAGGTCTTTTTTTGGTTCCATATAAATTTTTGGAATATTTGTTATAGATCTGTGAAATATGCCATTGGTATTTTAATAGGAATTGCACTAAATTTATAGATTGCTTTGGGTAGTATGGACATTTTAATTATATTAATTCCTCCAATCTGTGAACACTGTATATGCTTCCACTTGTTTGTATCTTTCTCTATTTCTTTTTTCAACATTCTGTAGTTTTCCGTGTACAGGTCTTTTACCTCACTGGTTAAGTTTACTCTAAGGTATCATATTTTTGTTGTTGTTGCAATGGTAAATGGGATTGTTTTTTTAGTTTCTCTTTCTGAGAGTTAATTATCGATGTATAAAAATGCCATCAATTTCTGGATGTTGATTTTGTATCCTGCTACTTTACTGAATTCATTTATTAAATGTAGTAGTTTTTTTTGTTGTTGTTTGTTTTTTTGGTGAAGTCTTTAGGGTTTTCTATGTACAATATCATGTCATCTGCAAATAATGACACTTTTACATCCTCCTTCCCAATTTGAATGCCTTTGATTTTTTCTTCTTGTCTGATCACTGTGGCTAAGACTTCCAGTACTATGCTGAATAAGAGTGGTGAAAGCAGACATCCCTGTCTTGTTCTTGTTGTTAAGGGAAACACTTTTACTTTTTGCCCATTGAGTATGATGTTGGCTGTAGGTTTTTCATGTATGGCCTTTATTATGTTGAGGTATTATCCCTCTATTCCTGCTTTTCTGAGAGTTTTATCAAAAATGGTTGCTGGAGCCCGGCCGGTGTGGCTCAGTGGTTGGGCGTCAACCCATGCACCAAGAGGTCGCTAGTTTGATTCCCAGTCAGGGCACATGACCAGGTTGTGGGCCAAATCCCCATTGGGGGTCATGCAGGAAGCAGACAATCAATGTTCTCTCTCATCGGTGTTTCTATCTCTCTCTCCCTCTCCCTTCAATAAAGAAAAAAAATTTTTTTAATGGTTGCTGGATATTGTTGAATGCTTTTTCTGCAACTATTGAAATGATCATGTAATTTTTATCCTTTATTTTGTTTATGTAATGTATCACATTTATTGATTTTCAAATATTGTATCAGCCTTGCATCCCCAGAATAAATCCCACTTGATCATGATGATCTTTTTAATGTATTGCTGGATCCAATTTGCTAACTTTTTTTTTTCTTCATTGATGTTAGAGAGAGAGGAAGGGAGAAGAAGAAAGAGATAGAAACATTGATGAGAGAGAACATTGATTGGCTGTCTCCTGCATGCCCCCACTGGGGATCAGGCCCACAACCTGGGCATGTGCCCTGACCAGGAAGTGAACCAGCGACCTCTTGGTACATGGGGTCAACGTTCAACCACTGAACCACACCGGCCAGGCTGATTTGCTAATATTTTGTTGAGGATTTTAGCATCTATGTTCATCAGGGATATTGGCCTGTAATTTTCTTTCTTTGTAGTGTTTTTACCTGGTTTTGGAATTAGGATAATGCTGGCCTCGAAAAAAGAGCTTGGAAGTTTTCCTTCCTCTTGAATTTTTCGGAATAGTCAACTGAAACCATAGAAAGTCAAAGGATTGTAAAAATAATAATAATAATAATACTGTGAACAACTATTTGCCAACAAGCTGGACAAAATGGACAAATTCCTAGAAAAATATTATCTTCCAAAACTGAATTAAGAAGAATCAGAAAACCTAAATAGGCCTATAACAACTGATGAAATTGAAGCAGTAATAAAAAGAAAACTCCCAGCAAACAAAAGTTCTGGACTGAATGTCTTCATATATGAGTTTTACCAAACATTCAAAGAAGAACTAATACCTATTCTCCCCAAACTATTCCATAGATGTTATTTTCAATCAAGGGCAATTATTTGTTTCACTGTTGGTCAAATTGTCATATATTTGTTTAATGGGATTCCCTTCATTTTGGCTTGAGTGCTTTTGACACAATCATGATACTTTTTATAGTTTCCTAGATTTCTTGTATAAAAAATGCTTCAGAATCATTTACATTTCTTGTTGCAGAACTACTGAACTCAGCTATTTCTCCAAAGATTACTATCTTCATTTTTTTTCAGGTGGTTCTTGTTGCTGCTGGATTGGCCACTATCTCTTTAGGCCTTTTCAGTAACAGAGCTATACACCATGCTTTTTTAAAAATAAAATGTTTCAAATCTGTTAGTACACATTGTTAAATAATTACAAGTTAATAGCACAGAGTAGACACAGATTTTTCTTTTCTAGCATGCTGAGAAATTCAGGACCTTAACAACTGACCCTAGATGGTCTGCAGGAAATGCTGACATCATTTTTGTAACCCTTCCCAAACTTGCTAACTTTGATTTAAAACACTAAAACCTGAGGGGGAAAAAAAATGAAGCTCCATGAAGTACATACACAAATTACATAAATTCACTTAAATTGTCTAAGTTTTTAAACTTCAGCAATTTTTTTAATTGCATAAAACCTCTGACAGAAGGAAATAAATGTATTGAAATTCATTGACTCAAAAGCAAAATTATTTTTGTCCTAGAAGAAATCATTCATTTTAATATGCACACTTTATAGATAAAGGATATGCACAAATGAGTTAGTAACTTTTCTCAATGAAGGTGACAAAGCTCGGAGTTATTAAAGAGGGTGCCAGATCTCCCCTTTCCGACTCCAGTGCTTCCTTTGTTTCACTAGACCACCCACGGTACACCACACACTTTTTATCTACTTTTAAATGTTGAACTTCATGAATTCCTCTATGCTATAAAAATGTAAAAACACAACAAGGAAATGTATTATTTTTCCAGGAGGTACATATTAGTAATAAAGGAGGGAAAATATAATTAATAATTATTGGTGGGTCTGTTTTAAACACTTGAAATAGGTGTCTTTCAGTCAATGGTTTTCAAATCATTTTACCTTGATATTTGTTCAAATAAAACTTTAAAAGATCTTTCAGACTCTACAGAGAACACTGAAAGACACTTTTCTAACTATTAACCTCCAGAGATTACTTGGACAGAATGTTCTTCTCTGATCACGTTAAAACCACTCTACAACTCTCTAATGTTATAACAATTCTTGAATGGGGAAACTTAACAGAACTTCATTCTTTGTTTCTGAAACTTTTATTAATTGCAGTGAGCCTCCTCAGGTCAGAGGAATACATTTTGTCCATTAGTTTCAACATTTCGAAGGCAAAAAAATTGCTTCTAGGCATATCATTACATATTGGTGCACCTACTCATTTTCTCCTGTCACCAGAAATACTTGATCCCCTGTCAGCACTTTAGTCTCTTTTCCATTCAACATATGATTAGCGAGGCGATGGGTCAGAGATATACAGCTGAACGAAATTGTACAATATATGCATCTGCACTGATTTTTCAGAGAATGGATTTTTGCTGCCCAATAAATCAAGCCTGTGAAGCAATCCCAATTTCAAAATTAACATGATACTCTGATGCCCCTGTGTATCAGAAAATAAAGGGCAAATACTTTCTGTTAATAATTAGACCTTTTTCAAGTTGACTTCTTAAATTTTAACAACTGTACCCATATGAAAACAAGGTTTTTAGCCTCTAGAGAGAGTACCATAATGGATAATGCAAGTACTAAAAAGAACACATTAAATTAGACACAGACATGAGAATATTACATTTTGAAATCCAGGGCATTGACTATATTTGTAATATTTTTCTTTAAAAAATGTCATCTTAACATTTTTATTTTACATTTTTAATTTATAATACATACATTGTCTCTAATTTCTAACATGTGAAGGATATAATTACAGGCTGTCATAAGGAATGCTATCAATACTTAAAATGGATTAATTAGCACCACTGCTACATATTCATTTTGAAATATTTTTATATACAGTGATTGAAATTGTGAATGTTTGATTTATTCTCCACTTCTTTTTTTATGTTTTTATTTTTGATATTCAATGTTATTTTATATTAGTTTCAGGTATACAGAATAGTGGGCAGACAATGATATAATTTAGGAAATGACCTCCCTGATAATTCTAGTACCCACAATGTTACGGACTATATTCCCTATGCTGTATTTTACACCCCCACGACTGTTTTGTAACTACTAATTTGTACTTTTTAATCCCTTCAGCATATTCACCCAGTCCCCAAACCCTCGTTCCATCTGGCAACCATCAGTTTGTTCTCTGTATCTATGAGTCTGTTTCTGTTTTGTTTGTTCATTTATTTTGTTCATTAAATTTCACATATAAGTGAAATCATATGCTATTTGTTTTTCTGTTTTACTTATTTCACTTAGTATATAATACCCTGTAGGTTTATCCATGTTGTCACAAATTGTAAGATTTCATTCTTTTTATGGCTGAGTAATATTCTATTGTAAATATGTACTATTCTTTTATCCAGTCATCTATTGATGAGCACTTGGGTTGCTTCCATATCTTGGTTAGTGTAAATAATGCTACAATGAACATAGGGGTGCATATATCTTTTTAAATTAGTTTTGGATTTTTTAAAAATATATGCCTAAAAGTAGAATTGCTGGGTCATAAGGTAGTTCTATTTTTAATTTTATGACGATCCTCTGTATTGTTTTCCATAATGGCAGCACCAGTTTGCAATCCCACCAACGCATGAGGATTATCTTTTCTCCACATCCGCACCAACGCTTGTTTGTTAATTTATTGATGATAGCCATTCTGACAGGTGTGAGATGATATCTCATTGTGGTTTTAATTTGCATTTCTCTGATGATTAGTGATGTCGAGTATCTTTTTATATATCTATTGGTCATTGTATGTCCTCTTTGCAGATGTGTCTATTCAGGTCCTCTACCCTCTTTTTTAATTGGATTGTTTGGTTTTTAGTGTTGAGTTGTATGAGTTTTTTAATAAATTTTGTATATCAAGCTCTTATCAGATGTATCATTGGTGAATATATTCTCCCATTCAATACGTTGCCTTTTTGTTTTGTTGATGGCTTCCTTTGCTGGGCAAAAACTTTTTGATTTCATGTAGTTTTATTTGTTTATTTTCTCTTTTGTTTCCCTTGTCCCAGAAGATACAAGAGAAAAACTGTTACTAAGAGCAATGTCAAAGACTTTACTTTCTGTATTCCTCTAGAAGTTTTATGGTTTCGGGTCTTATTCACTTCTTTTGATTATATTTTTTAAAGTCTATTGGTATATGGTTCAGTCATTAGATTCATATATATCTTTTTTATTTTACAATATTTTGTGTTATTCTGTTTTCATTGTAGATTTAGTTAATAACACCCATTATTAGGCTAAAACAAGTCAGAATGCTTACAATCACAAAATACTTTGCTTTATATATCTCCTGATAAGTTTAGCTTATACATTTTTGGTAGATTTTCACTGAAGGAACATGCTTTTTATTTCATTTTTTCCAAATGTCTGCACATAAATTTATATAATATTAAAAATATAACTGCATCATTTTGAAGTTGAATCTATAAGACACTAAAATACTTATTGACTCAAAAACCTAGGCAACTCTAAATAAATATATAAATTAATAAACTGAAAAACATATCTGATAAAAATATATAATTTGATTGATAGTTAAGATAATCCACAAGAATGCTCAACCAGCTTGCCCAGTAAGAAACACCTTGAGGTGTACTGACACATAAAAGTACAAAAACAATGATTTTGATGGTCAGTTTTTAAAGTCTATTCCTTGTGATCAATAAAATTAAAACTTATCTAGATAAAAGATTTTCTTTTAACTATTAGTACATTAGCAAACTTGGATTTTCAGCAAAGTTATTTGTAGGCACTTGCTTTGTAGAAATAGGATTGTTCTACTTGTTTTACTCAGAGTCCATTCAATAATTTAAGGATGTTTTACTATATCAAACATTTCTTATGGATGTTCAAGGTAGCATTTCTCATGGATGTTCAGGTAGCATTTCTCATGGATGTTCAAGGTAGCACTGACAGTCCATTTATTTTTTTCTACTCTTCTGAAAGATATGTAATCTATTTCTGATATTCTAGTAATTTTTATAGAAATTTTGGCATGCCCTTCAAGCTTATCAAACTCTAAAATTATTCAGTCAAAGTTACATATTTACCCTTTTACTGAGTACTTGAGTGCTTATCATTCCCTTTCTGATTTTCATGGTGTTATTTTTTGTGTATTTGAATTCTATCTTGTGTTTACCCACAGAAAACTTATTATTGCTTCTGAGAATGAATATTTGTATAGATTTATAACTATATTTGACACTTTATTTTCTCATCATACCTTCATGTATTTCAGGCCTCCTAGTTGGGTTCAAGTTTCCACTGCCTAAATAATATTCTTTTGAGTTTTATTTAGTGAGGTTCTCTTGGTAACATACTTAGTTACATTGTTGTGTTGTTTTGAGAAATGGGATTGGTTATTCAATTCTATGTTGACAATTTTGTTTTGTTTTATGGTAGATCACGTAGGTTAATTGCTGCCTCCTCTCCATTGGCACTGAAGAAGTCAACTGTTTGCTATTGCCACTCCTTTAAAGTGAACTGGCTTTACTCTCAGGCTGTTTCTGAGATTCTTCTTTGCCTTTGGTGTTGCAGTTTCATTTTGATATGTGTCTGGGTGCGACTTTCTTTAAATTCCTCCATCTTGGAATCCAATTATCTATTTGAAAGCCAGTGACTTTGTTGGGAGGCAATTCTCAATGGGTCTCTCTTACATTTCTGTACATCTTATGAAGAGATATTGACTTTATTCTACATTGTCTTTTTAAGGATGTCTGCATAGAAAACAGCCTTGGAATATACAGAATGTCTTCCTCCAGATCAAAGGGCAAATTTGTTTTTTGACCAGGATGATAAAAAAGAGTGTGTCCCTGCAGGCAAACACTGGGCAGCGTTACTAACATTATCTTTAAAATTTTGTGTTCCCTAAGCTTGGAGTTCCTCAGCTGTCACACAATCCACTATGCATACCGTCTTCCTGGACCTCCATCTGCATCACCTTTGTCAGATCTGGAGGTCAAGAACTTCAGCAAACATTAAGCTCAAGAGTCCTACCGTTCCATGAGTAATAAAGTCCTCTTTCTCTGGCCCAGGAATCTTGTGTCCTCTGCCAACTTCTGTAAAACTGTGACAGACTAACTTACTAGCTTTCAAATAGTGTAAAATCTCAGATCCTTCAAAGCTCTTGACAGATTTATATTAATTCTGCAGAATTATTAGACATTATTTACTTATATATTTCCCTTATCACATGCTCTTTTTTCCTCTCCTTCTGGTACCCCAATTAAATATTCTTAGTATTTTTTATTCTATTTTTTCCCTTGACATTTCTTTTATGTCTTTTATCTTTTTCTTTGCCACATTCCAATTAATGTCTTCTGATATATCTTTCTAGTTCATTAAAACTATAATCTATTGTATTAGTCTGCTAGGGCTGTCATAACAGAATACCATAGACAGGGTGGCTTAAACAACAGAAATTTATTTTCTCACAGTTCTAGAAGCTAGAAGCTCAAGACAAAGGTGTCATCATGTTACAGGAGAATTGAATTTCTCCATCGCTAGTGGGAGTGGGGTTCTTGGGGCGCTGCTGAAATAAGCATTTCTGGAGACTCCCTTGGGAGAATAAGATGTGCTAAAAAGACTTTACTTTTGTGGAGTTATATCCCTCAGTTTCTAAAGTCCCAGTTCCCTTAAGTTCCAGGGATCAGGAACCTTTTTTTCTGCCAAGGGTCATTTGGATATTTATAACATCATTCGAGGTCTGTACAAAATTATCAACTTAAAAATTAGCCTGCTATATTTGGTCAGGCTAATTTGGTGAGGCATGTGATGTTAACTGGTATTGATTTCATGGGCCTTATATGGCCCACAGGCCAGACATTCCCCATCCCTGCCAGCCAGTCCTGGAAGATATACAGCTGGAGTTTTAGCAGAGCTAGAAGTAAAGACAGTGTCCAGAGTTTCCATTCCATGGTGAAGCTGGGTCCAATGTAGCATCGGGCTAGATTCAGCCCATTAGTCCATTGTTTGGATCCACATAGCCATAAGCCACATAGGCAAATGCAGAGCGTGGGAGCCCTGCAAGCCAGGAGTCAGATGCCAGCAGCAAGAGAGAGAAACTTCCTTTGTTTAGGAATCTAAACATCTCAGATTCTGTGCCTTTTCAGTGGCCACACCTATTCTGGCCAATTACCTGTTTCCAGATGTGACTGACAGGCAAGTACTTTCCCATCTCACCCAGACTTTAATAGGCATGCACCCATTGTCCAGTCCCTTCCTCCAGGGATCTGCAAGGAGTAGCCCTGGAGAGTATGAACTGCAGCTTCCTGGCAAAGCTGTATAAATGGCATGCCTATATTATCTGGCCTTCTCCTTGCTCCTTTCCTGTTATTTAATAACCAGATTAGTATAACAGTATCGTTAGGGTTGGTTTCTGGTGAGACCTCTCTTCTTGGCTTACAGTCTGTTGCTTTTTCATGGTACCGTCACATGGCCCTTGTTGTTGTTGTTGTTAATACTAACCTGAGGATATTTTCCCATTGATTTTTTTAGATATAGTGGAAGGAACAGAGAAATGGAGGGAGGGAGGGAGAGACATTGAGTGGTTGCTTCCTGCACAACCCTGACCAGGGCCAGGGATCAAACCTGCAACCCAAGTACGTGCCCTTGATCAGGTATCAAACCCACAGCCAAAGCTCTAACCACTGAGCCAAACAGGCCAGAGCTACCATGACCTTTTGTCTGTGCATATATATCCCTGGTGCCCCTTCCTCTTCTCATAAGGACACCAGACCTATTGAATTAGAGCTCCGGCTTATGACTTCATTTAATCTTAATTTCCTCCTTATCTCCAAATATGGGCTCTATTTCCAAACACAGTCACACTGTGTATTAGAGCTTAAACATATACATTTGGTGTGGTAGGTGGGGGAGGACACCTTTAAGCCTGTAACATCTACTAATGGCCTCTTTTTTTTTTTTTTCTTTTTAAATATACAGCAGAGGCCCGGCCGGTGTGGCTCAGTGGTTGAGTGTCGACCCATGCACCAAGAGGTCACCAGTTCGATTTCCAGTCAGGGCATATGCCCAGGTTGTGGGCCAAATCCCCACTGGGGGGCATGCAGGAGGCGGCCAATCGATGTTCTCTCTCATTGATGTTTCTATCTCTCTCTCCCTCTCCCTTCCTCTCTCTCTAAAATCAATAAAAGAATGAAAAAAATATTTACAGCTATGTTTTTTATATATAAAAAACATAGACACACACACACACACACACACACACAGCAGAGTATTTGGTGGTGTGGGGGGGGGTGGAAGGATACAAAAGAAATTAGTATATAGTAGATACTATTGGGAAGAACAAGAAATTACTTTTCATTTTATTTTATGCACTTCATGTTATATATTTCTGCATGGCTTTAATTTTTACCATATGGTAGACAAACTCTAGGTGACTCCCCATTATGCCTGTGTCCTAGTACTTATGCCCTGTATAATTCCTTGCTCTTGTATAATTCCCTCCCCTTGAGTGTGGAGGCTTGTGACTTGCTTCTAACCAATGGAATAGGCCAAAGGTGATGAAATGCCATTTCCATGATTATATTATGTTAAAATAAGAGATTCCATTTTGCTTGAAGGCTCACTCTAGTGTCTTTCTCTCTTGACTGGCTTGATAAAATAAGGGACCATGTTGGAGGCTCATGTGGAAAGGAGTTGAGGACCACCTTTAGACAACAGTCAGCAAGAAGTCAGGGCCTTCAGTGTCACAATTGCAAGAAAATGATTTCTGCAAAAACCGGGGTCAACTTGAAAGCAAATTCATTCTCCATCTAGTTTTCTGATGGGAACCCAGTCCTGGCCAACACCTTGATTGCAGTCTTGCAGAGTCCCTGGCCAGACTCCTGACCCACAAAAACTATGAGTCTTAAATGTGTGTTGTTTTGCAATGCTATTTGTAATAATTTGTTATGCAGCATGAAAACTAATACATGTCATATGCATATAAAACTTTAAAATACAAAATACATTTTTTAATCCTCCCCTGAGGATATGTTTATTGATTTTAGAGAAAAAGAAAGGGGGAGAGAGAGAAACATTGATGTGAAAGAGAAACTTTGATTGGTTGCTTTCTGTGAAACCCTCAACCTAGGTATGTGTCCTGACTGGAAATTGAACAGGCAACCTTTTTGGTGTACAGGATAACACTCCAACCAGCTGGGCCACCCAGCTGGGGCTTTTTTTGTTTTGTTTTTTCTAAAGAAAAGTCCTGATTGAGATGTCATAAATGCTCAGAATATAACTTTTATTATTATTATTATTATTATTATTATTATTATTGATTGATTGATTTTGAGAGAGAGAGAGAGAAACATCAATTTGCTGTTTCACTTATTTATACATTCATTGGTTGACTCTAGTATGTGCCCTGACCAGGGATCGAACCCCCAACCTAGGTGTAGGGGGACAATGCTTCAACTGACTGAGCCACCTGATCAGGGCCTAAAGTATAAAATACATTTGTCAGAAAGTTATAACTTCATGTTTTGACAGGACAAATAGGCACAATATAACAATTTAAGTTTTTTTGAATTAAATATTTTATCATTTCTGAAATTTGTATTTTCTCCTGTTTCAAATATGTTTTGTCATTTAATAATCTGTCTCTGCTTATTCATATTTTTAATTTCTCCTGTCATTCCTTTAAGAAGTACTTCTTTTAAACACTGTGTCTGATAAATCCAATGACTCACATTATTGTTTCTGAGCCTTCTTTGCCCTGCTTCTACTGAATCTCACTTATGATACATTGTTATGAGTTTTCTGGTTTCCTGTGGGAAGGCAAACATTTTCTGGAGTGGTGAGTATGCGATTTACTTGAGGTATGTGTGGAAATGGGTTTCACCAGGCAGGCTCTGCTGTTGCTTCTCCCAGGCTATTGAGGCCACTGCCACCAGCCACTTCAAACTAAATACAGAGCTTGAGGTTTTGAAGACAATCAGGTGGCGAAGTTTCCTGGTATGGCTGGCTTGTGGTTATTGTTCCCCTTCTATTTTTTTTTTTTTTTATCAAGTTTTGAGGTCAGCCTGACCACCTAAATTTTTTACATTTTCTAAAATGTTTCCTCTACTTTGGGTCACATTTAGTCTCTAATTTATTATAATCTGTGTCTTTCTTTCCCCCAAATTCTTCTAAAACTACACTCAAGGGATACCAATAAATGTTATGTTCAAAGCCACTGGCTTCTTTTTGCTGTCATTCTTTCACGTAATTTAACACTATGTATCATTTTCCCCATGTCTTCTGTATACTGGTTTTTATTGCTCCTCCTACCATCTCCTCATCACTACCCAGTATCCTCCACACCCCTCACTTTTCTTGACAACATTCTTTCAATGCAAAATATTTGTGCTAACTCTCTTCTTAATTTTTTTGTGCTTTTTCTCAAATTCCCCCTTCATTTCTTGGCTTCAAACACTAACTATAATATGTTGCTACCCTAAACTGTTAACTCCAATAATCCTGATATACCCACGACTATAGATCCATAGTCATAATAGCACTGGGTATTTTAACTAGTCATTATATTTCTATCTAGCAGTCAAACTACACCAATACACTATGTTTTTCAAAGTCTTTCTGTTCTTCTGACTTTCAATAACACTAACAATAGTAATAACTGACACCTATGTAGAGCATATGATCTGCCAGATATTGTTCTCAGTGCTTCACATACATTAAGCTATCTAATCCTTAAAAGAACCCTACAATGTAGGGGTTCTCATTATTTTCTCTTTACAAAATGATGGCACTGAGACACAGAAAAGTTAAATTATTTGCCTTAGGTCACACAGCCATTTAGTGGTTGATCACTATGAGTCCAGAATCCTGTCTTGAGTGATATTCCCATAGACAGCCAGTTAATACTACTTTCTTCTTCCCAGAAACATATATACATATGTGAATTCTACGTCTAAACTCTCCCATTAGCCAAACTGTCACTTATCATAATAATCAATGGAAATAAATTAAATTTAAATAAACCCTAAGTCCTTAGTTCTTACTGCTAGATTAATTAATGTGCTAGAGGTAATTAAATCAGCATAAATATCATAGCTGAATTTCATGAAAAAGATCAGAAAATGTTATGCCCATTAATAACCTCTGTAGCTATTCAAGCAAATATAAAGCAATAAGGATAATTAAATCTTGTGCTTCAGGGAGCAAGTAGATTTGCTTAAGGAACAGGAAGGAAAATATGCCTCTATTGTCTGCCCTGGGGACAATAGTGGAAAAACTGACTAGGTATATTAATGGGGTACTAGAAAGGGTAACATCTGCTGTTTTCTGAAATATCAGTGCTTTGGCTGAGGTAGAATTAACTGATTCATATCTGATATTGAATTATAATAACTTTCATTTACAACATGGTGGAAACAAGCTGTTTTAATTTCATTTTAGTTTTAATTTACTAACTACAGTACAAAAAAAATGCTATCTTGTAAGTGCACCAAATATTACATCTTAGAAGTGCCTGGCAGGAAATGCCTCTAATGATTTTTAATTTTTGTTTTCAAAATTAATTTTAATGATATTGAGTTCTCAGAGCAAAAGTTTGCTTTTTTCCCCCATGGTTCCCACACTGGCCTGAAGCTGAATTATCAGTGGACTCTTGCAGGCAGCAGAAATAAACATGATGAGTCTGAAATACCAAACCAGTTACAGAGCAAAAGGCTTAATTATAAATTTTTTTTTCAAACTGTACTATTTTTAATCCTTTAAGAATAAAGATGCTCTAGTATTGGCAACAATTACCTTAGCGGACTATACAGAAAATTCAAATTTAATGCCTGAAAAAAAATTCTAAATTTAAATAAATACCTGCTTGCAAAGTTACTATCTACCTACCTTAGTGGTCTCATATACTCACAGCAGTAAGTTTTCATAGGTGAATAACTCTAATTCCAGTTCTCAATTTCAGGTTGTGAGTATATTTTTATTTTAATACCTTCCTAAAATTTAATTTTATCCCTATCTGCCCTCAATTTTTTTCATGGCTGGGCCTCTGAGCTTTGCCAATTTGCATATTTGAATTAATGCACCAAATAATGTTTGAAAGTCTAATCTTATTAAATGTCTTTAAATCCAACACTTTCCCTGACGGGTTAGACCTTATTAATTAACCCATATGTTATCAAAACCTCATGCTGGCTTCACTTGGTTGTCTCTGGGGGTCAAATGGACCAACTGGTTTCCTTAAATAAACACAGTACTGAGACTGGGAAATTTATGAGTTAGACCTCTAAAATAGCTCATTTTTCCACTAACATGAGACTCCATGCATTATAGAATTTACTGGTACTAATTGCTTAAGAGTTAACAGTTGTTGAGCTAAGGACTTTTCTTCTCATTTTTCCTCCCCTGCGTAAATCTTTGTCATAAGCAAGTTTAAAGAGGAGAGTGAAATGATTTATATGTTCCATATGCTACAGCTGCACTAATGGTAACTTCATTGAGTAGTAATGGGCCTAAGAAAAGAGGAAGGAAAAAAATAACTGATAGTTAACTATAATAACATATTAAAATATTAACGGTATTCCTTTCAATAAATAAAGACAAAAAATGCTAGTTGCTTTACATGAGCAAAAAGGAAAAAATGTCTAAAGTATAGATATACTATAAACTATATGGAATATATTTATATATATTTAAAAATATAAATATATTGAAGAACTGTCTGTGACCGGTCCTGTCAATTATATATAGGACATAATTAGTGATGAAATTAAGCAATAAACTACTATTATTTACATGGCACAAGTCTCAGATGATACTCTATTTCTCAGCATTACATTGGAGGAGCTCAAGATGGGAGATAATTTTCATAGCTACCTGAGGCTAAAAAATAGAAGTTGGGCCACAGGCTATAGTTATTCTAAAAGAAAGGATTACAGAAGAGATCTTCTGGGTAAAACAGCCAAAATAAAACATATGATCATCTCCCTGAGGGACAAGACCTTGCGCATCCCTGTACCCTGTACATTCAGATAAACACATTTATGGAATAATATACCAGCCTTTACCATTGATGAAGGTATCCTTATGCATGAAGCCACAAGACAAGATTTGGAGCAAGCCCACTTGCCCTCCCATTCTTCTTTTTTTTTTTTTTCTCATTAAGCTTTGTTTTAATGAGTCTAAAAAATTTTTTTTTATCAAGTTGTTTCCACTAAAAATTACTGATTTCAAAAACAAATAACTTACAAACTGCCACACACACACAAAAAAAAATTGATCCACAAAACATTCTCCTTTTCTTCTGAAGATTTTATGATGTACTGTAATCATTAACCAGTCTTACTATTGAATTTAAATGGCCGATTGAGACAAAGAATTCCGAGAACATTCTTCCACTATTGATCAAGATTGGGGTGGCTGGAATTGGGGATAATATTCATTTAGCCTGCTGAGCTTTTTAGACAGACTTGGTGACTTTGCCAGCTCCAGCTTCCTTCTTGCCCACTGCTTTGATGACACCCACAGCAACTGTCTGTCGTATGTCATGAACAGCTAAATGGCCCAGAGGAGAATAGTCAGATGGTTTAGGATAATCACCTGAGCCATGAAGCCAGCTGCTTCCATTGGTGGGTCATTTTTGCTGTCAGCACTCACACTGCCATGACGAACATCTTTGACACACACATGCTTGACAATGAAGCCCACATGGTCCCAGAAGAACTTCTCTGAAAGCTTTATGGTGCATTTCAATAGACTTTTCTTCAGTTCTAACATTGACTGCAGCAAAGGTGACCACTATGCTGGGTTTGAGAACACCAGTCTCCCCAGGCTCACAGGCACAGTAACAAAACCATCAATTTTGTAGAAATCCTGGAGGGGCAGACGCAGGGGCTTGTCAGTTGATGAGTTGGTGGTAGGATGCAATCCAGAGCTTCAAGTGGCGTGGTTGCACTGGCCTTGCCATCTTTATGGGTGACTTTCCATCCTTTGGACAGGCATATTAGCACTTGACTCCAGCACGCTCTCATCATTCCAACCAGAAATTGGCACAAATGCTACTGTGTCAGGGTTGTAGTCAATTTTCTTAATGATTTCCTTATATCTCTTCTGGCTATAAGGCAGCTCAGTGGAATCCATTTTGTTAACACCAACAATCAGTGGTTTTACACCCAGTGTGGAAGCCAGAAGGGCATGCTCAGGGGTCTGCCCATTCCTGGAAACATCTGCTTCAAATTCACCAACACTAGCAGCAGCAATCAGAACAGCACAGTCATCTTGAGACGTGCCTGTAATCATGTTTTTGGTTAAGTGTCTGTGTCCTGGGGCACCAATCTTGGTCACATAATACTAGCTGATCTTGAATTTCCATAAGGAGCTACCAGTGGTGATACCACATTCACGTTCAGCTTCCAGTTTATCCAAGACCCAGGCATACTTGAGCCCTTTCCTATCTCAGCAGCCTCCTTCTCAAATTTTGCAATGCTTCTTTCTTCGATCTCACCACATTTGTAGATCAGATGGCCAGTAGTGGTAGACTTATCACAATCTACATGTCCAATGACGACTATGTTGAGATGAGTCTTTTCCTTTCCCATTCTGTGTTTGATTTAGTGGTGGTTTTCACAATACCTATGTTCTGGCAGGAAACACATTGCAAAAAAGCTCCCATTTGTTCTTAATAGATAGAAATTAATTCAAGGCTCCCTTCTGCCATGGCGTAGATAGGAATACTTGACCATAGGGATTCAAAAACCACATTACTTTAAACTTCTGAACATGAATATTAGGAAGACACAGTCCAGTGCAAGGTTTGTGTGTTTTCATAATTGCTCAGTAATATTAATCTACTAAAATTCATTTTTTTTTCTTATTTTAGTAGCAGATGTAACCAGAAATATGTATTTATCTATAAAAGTTAATAAGAGCTTATTATGTATAATCAGGGTTGATGATACAGACTTGCCCTCCACCCCCTAACTTTGAGTGTGTTTGTGGCTGTTTGTGTATGTGGTAAAAGGAGGGATCAGGCCCTGGCTCTTGTGGCTTAATTTGTTGGAGCATTGTCCTGTACCCCAGAAGGTCGTGGGTTTGATTTATGATAAGGGCACATGTCTGGGTTGTGGGTTTGAGCCCTAGCCAAGGTGGGGTCAGGGTAAGTATGAGAGGCAACCAATTACATTGATGTTTCTCTCTCTCCCTTCCTCCCTCTCTAAAATTATATATATATAAAAAGGAATGATCAAGTCCCTTATAAAACTTGTGATATAGTTCTGAAGAACAGTCCAATGTTGGCTAAATGGGAGTGTCGTAATAATTACAATAGAGTGATTAATAGGACATTACAAGTGCTGTTACAGCATTTTGTTGTACAAAAGAATGGTTGAACAATTATTTCCAAAAATTAAAAATAGAAAACTAAAATTAATATTGCAAAATTAACTACTGTATCTGCTTAGCAAATGGAAATTCTTAACAAATGGATATTTTCAAGAAATATTTTAAAGAGGAAACCTTGCCTAAAACCTTGTATTAAATATACTATAGCAATTAATATGCTCTTTTCTTAGCAATTTATATTATGTTCTTCTTACAACTAGTAATATCAAAGTTTAATAACCAGAATTTATAGTTGAAATTAGTAGATATCACTAGCATAGCTGTATAAGTGGATCATTATGTCATTAAAAATAGGATATTCTAATAGCCTAAATTTCTGTGTTAATGGTGGAATTATAAGTAAGAACAAAATTATAGTTGGAATATTTCATCAGCTTTCAAAACCTTTGTGTGTCATCATGACTATTTATTGCATCAATAAAAATGTTGTTTTTTTAATATGCCAAAAATAGGCATAAATAAATTAAAACTGGAAGTCAGTTGAAAATAACATGGACCATAATATATTGAGTCATTATAGTATGCCAAATCTGTGCTAGAGATCTGTATATAATACACTATACTCATTACAACATATTAGGTACATATTATTATTATCATTTAAAATATAAAGTATGACCAAGGGTTAGAAACTATTTAAAATCCGGTTTAGCTACTCAATATACTCTTGACCAGTAGGCTATGATTTCTTGTTTAGCTGTATATTTAGGGGTTAAGATCATGTCTTCCTGCAAGCATCCAGTTCTTTCTCCCTTCATTATCATAGGAATTGCAAACATTTCACCCAATTATGTAATAAGACACAAAGTCCAGGATCTCATGACCTGCATGAGGTCTAGAAGCAATCTCTTGATCTGAAGACCTATGAACTAAAAAGTCAAATTGTCTGTCATATAATGGTCATATAGAGAGAGACAGGATAACTACAACAAATACTCCTACTTAAAAAGGGAAGAAAGGGAGGTATTAGGACTCACTTCTCTGTGGCAATTCTAAAATCCTGCTTGTATTACCTGGGGATAGAAAATATTCCTTGACATAAGTTCTGGGAGTAGGTCCACAGACCATTGTTCTCAGCTCCAACTTCTGGGAGTTTTGGTGTTGCTATTGTTGTTGTTTTGTTGTTTGTTTGTTTGTTTGTTTAATCATCTTCATTGGCCAATCATGAAGAAAGGATTGGAGAATATGTCCTTTTAGGCAATCTGTTAATTACATGCTAAAATTTGAGCCAATATAATAACTCGAGAACTTTCAACCCCTTTCAGCCTAAGGTGGTGGTACTTTTTGCTAACACAGCTTTATTTTACAAGATTATGAGTTTTCTATGGACTCTGTCAAAATCTATGCTCATCATTTTCTGCACAAGCCTCTCTCTCTAGATTTAATTATATATATTTTGGATGTATATATTTCAGTAAAAATACTACTCTATTCATTATAACATCACTTTTCCCCTGCTGCATGGTATATTAGTTATTTTTAGAAGCATGATCTACAAGGCATGGTAATTATTTTAGAAGTTTTAACAAAAGGTTTGCTGACAACACTCCTCATTGGATCTTTACCCTTAGGTGATTTTTCATGGTAATCTGACATAAGCCTTTTCTTCGAGGCTGTATCTTAATGGCTATATCTTTAATTTGGTAAAAAAATAATTTTATTTAGTCACTTTGCAATTCTGAACTGTCTCTATTACTTTTAAATACAGCTTGAAAACTAGCTATTTCTTTCCATATTTCATGATTTTCTATTAATAGCTATATGTTTATCTGGTACATAATCTTCCAATTTTAGGCAATAATTTCAGTGTTTCAATACTACATACCATAAGTCACAATTTTTCTAGTTTCCAATAATAGTTTCCTCACTGATTTTCTGGCCTTTTGTGTTAGTGTTCTTACAGCCTATAGCCTTGATCAAAATTATATTTTAGGTTATTGTTGCAATGGCACCTCATTCCTGGTATCAACTTCCGTGATGATCAGCTATTGCCATAATAAAGCTGCATACTCTATTACTCCAAAACTCAGTGGCTTAAAATAGCAGTTATTTATTCTTATTCATGTGTCTGCAAGTCATCTGAGAGTGTCTCTGCAGGTTACCAGAAAGACCTAATTAGGCTAGTTCCCAGCGTGTATTTGGTTTAGTCTGTTCTGTATATATTTCATTCCTCTGAGACCAGTGGACTTCCTGAGGTCATTTGTTCTCATAGTGTCCAGAACATAAAAGGGCAAGTTTAACCACACAAGCACATTTCAATCTTCTGTTTAAGTCATATCTGCTAACATCCCATTGTCAAAACAAATTAAATGGCCAAGTTCACAGTCAAGAGGCAGAGAAGCACACCTTGAATTAGGATATGCAAAGCCACATGGCAAAGATGCAGTCAAAAGAATGGATGAAGAATTGGGGCCCAACATTTGTCTAGAACAGCAGGTCTTCACCTTCTTAGTTCTGGCCACAATATTTCTAGTAAAAAAGAGTGAGGCTTCCATTGTTTATTTTGTTAGCAATTCTACAATGTTTACCCATGGTGACACTATTGTTAAGTCTTGTTTCTTTTGGGTTGTGACTAAATCGATCTAGGAAAGTGTATATAAAGAAATGATATCATAGGCCTTCAAACCCTTCCACTCCTTTAAAAAACACCAGGGAAATTCCAGTATGTTCAGATCATACTGTCAGGTAAGCTGCCTTGATAGACACATGACCTTGCTTGGCATTCTGTGAAAACATCACCATGAGCAGGTGTCTTTCTATGAGCAACAGATCATGTACTATGTCAAACACTATCTCATATCATTGGGAAAGTTTTGACTTTGCCTCTAACTGGTGATCATGTTAATAATTTGATCAGTCATGGTGCCTTTGACTGTAGGGGTTTTAAACCACACATGTGTAAGATGACCATGACTCTCAAAGCAGTGAATTTTTATGGAAAGAATAGAATCTATGCTACATGTGGAAGGTGCAGTTAGAGTTTCATAACCAGTTCTTCTGAGTGTGGAAAAAGAGGATGACAGCTCTTTCCTGATAGCATATTCCAAATCATGTGTGTATGTGTTCAGATGTTGTTCAGCTCAATGTATTGGTGATAGATAAACACAAGCATCTTGTTGATTGTGAGGTGTTGGACCTTGTGTAAAATCTACTGTAAAAGATGGCTCTGGACAGCATATTGGTGATATAAAAGTCCTCTATAGTTTGTGTCAAGCAAAGGTAAGACGTGTAATGGATCTTCTAATGTCATTCTTATGTATCACATTATTCTTCATCAAAAAGATATTTTGAAGAAAGTACTTAATGCCAAGGACTGAAATAGGAGAGTAGAATAGGTTTTTCTCAGTTCATCTGTCAGTGACAGCTGTCAAAGTTATAAATCACCATTTTTACCCAATGATCATCTATTTAGCTGCTTGGTTGTCAAGCAGAAACCAAAAATAGGGACTTCTCACTTTCACTCTATTGTGTCTGCTCTTATAGACATGGGTCATTTTGCAGGTGCAACTACAGAAGCCATCGTTAGCCTAGCAGTGATCTCAGGATCTCATACAGTCTGGAGGCACATAATCATTTACCAACAGAAAGGGAAAAGTAGCAGTGAATGGTGCTAGAGTAATGGTCATGGTTACACGGAGCCTTAAAACACTATACTAGATCTTTCGACATATATTCATATGTATTGGGAACACAAGTGGAAGCTGTGAGTGGTAGAATTGGGCAGAATATCAAGCAAATAGCTATAATTGTGTGACTTACACATGACATAGAGAGATTAAAAAGTGAGTTATCTTTCTTGGCAAATTGAAGAATCCCTTCTAATTATGGAGTAGACACTTTGAAAGAGCATCAAATTCCCTAAAGGACTGTCGTGTACGCATGCCAAACTTGTGACCTGATACATCTATTTCAGAAATAAAAGTGCTTCATAGACTAGTTAAACATGTCCTTCAGTCATGAGGAAATGGATCTAAAGGCTTCTACGCCCATTTCAAATTTTAAAAAAATGTTTTGTTCTTAATTTTTATATTCCTTTAGGAGAAAAAACTTTCCAGTAAAACTTCAGGCAGTGATAGAGGGTCCCAGGCAATAGTGCATTAAATACTAGAGAATGAACAGAAGCGCTGTGGGAGAAGAAAATCATTGCCTTGTGTCTCTCACAGTAACACCCTCTGCTACCTTTGGGCCTTAGGTAATAAGGAAAGGTCTGAGAAAACACAGTTTATGTATTACTAGGGTATATTGGTTCTGAGGCAGGTACTGTGGATTGGGCCCTTTTTCTATTACTGTTGTCTGAACTTGGGTAAATCTCATAAATCACGAAATCTTGATTTTCTCATTTTAAAATGATTATCATAGTAGTACCTATTGCATAGGGTTATTGAGAAGTTTAAATGATGTTATACATACAGTGGCATTACCCCTGTACCCAGTAAAAAGCAAATACTGAAAAAGGATACCACTCCTCTTTTCTCCCTCTCTTCCCTCTTCTTCATTTTTTTTCTTCTACCCATTCCAGGACCTCTTCCTCTCCTCTGTATTTCCCCTGCCCCGTCATATCCCCAAGAATCTGGGGGATATAAGACATTAGATAGAATAATTATTTGATGAATGCACAAAATTAAACCCAGAAGGAAAATAGTAAACACAATATTCATCAGAGACTTAAACACAAATACCTGCAGATTTGCATATAAGGCTGAACAAATCTTAATATCTGTGCAATGGACTCTTTCTTTTGGGCACGCGAATAACCTTAGAGTCAAACATCAGCAAACGAAGCTGTGCAACATCTTGGTGTTAATGGTTTAACTTTGAATGGATATTCTAGTAGACATTCATCTATTTAGAACACAATTTACAAAGAAATATATAATTTTAAATAATATCTCGTATTTGATTTATTGCCCACTCTTATCCTAGGTGCTCTATGATTTAAGCAACTAGAGAGATACATCATAGAAAAATATTGGACTATGTGCCCAATGCCAAAAGTACAAATTATAGCCAGTCTATTTCAAATCTTTTTCTTCCTAGCTGAAGCACAAGTGAAATAAATAGATACATTTTGTTAACATTCAGTTCTATAAAATGCAGATTTGAGAGTGCTTTAAGGAAAAGAGAATATTGTGCAGTGCTTTCTCCTTATTCAATGCAGATTTTATTTTTTTTAAATGTTTTTATTGATTTTTTAGAGAGAGGGAAAGGGAGAAAGAGATAGAAACATGGATGTGGGAGAGAAACATCAATGGGCTGCCTCCTGCATGCCCCCCGGTGGGGGTTGAGCCCACAACCCCAGGCATGTGCCCTGACCAGGAATTGAACCGGGACCTCTCAGTCCATGGGACGATGCTCAATCCACTAAGCCACACCGGCGGGGCTATAAAGCAGATTTTAAACTGTGGGCTTTACCTATAAGGGAAAGAGATCACTGTATAGAGCTTTAAACAACTTAAAGCCTTATTTTCCCATATTACAAGAAGCGAGACAGTTTCTGGCATTTATATCAACTGGTTATAGCTGTCAGGGCCCAGGAGTAAGGTCATCTTGGCTTTACCTTCATAATGTAAGGATAGTGAGGAAGATGCTACAGCTCTAGTTCTCACATTAGTATCTGAAGCAAGAACTAAAAGGGGGGGCAAAAGAACAAAACAGGACCTGTACCAGCTGGTTTTCCCCCTATTTTAAGGTCCTTTCTTAGAAGCTCTACTCAATGATGTCTACTTGTATGCCATTTAGTAGAACTGCGCCAATGCTATCTGTCTGCAAGGAAGGTTGGGAAACGTAAATTTTTAGAGGTTCTTGGGCTTCTTACACCAAAGTGGAGATTGATTAGCAAAGAACAAACTAAGGCCGCTTATTATATAGGCAATAACCAATCTCTCCTGCAGTATACACTTGCCTCCATGACATTCACACATATGTCTTCCTGTGCATGAGGGAAGACATCCACAAAGCCCTATCACTTGGCATTCATATCAAAATATAAGATCTCTGGGTGATCTTTTATCTTTCCCATCAAGTATGGATATGACTCCCGTGGTTTGATGATGTTAAACTAAATTACAAATTACCTGCTCATGACATATTTAAAAATAATCCAGGAGAACAAGATACATAAAATTAAACTACCACAGAGAATGAAGGATGATGGGAAATGCACAGCCCTCGTTGGTCTCTAGCAATTATAAATCCTACTAGGGAGAATACAGAGGATTCTTTGCCCCTTCGGTGAATAAATTTTCTTGATTAAACAAACTAGCAATTCCTTATTCTATGTACTAAGAATATCTGCTTTAAGCATTGTCCTCAAAGGCTACAGTTGAAGAGGGTATTGAAGAGAATGGTCTTTATATAGAGGCTGAGCTGTTTTACAGACTGTCCTCTGTTGGTACAGTACAGAGACCCAGACTGTACTCCAGATCTTAAAATCACTGGTTCTCTGCTTTTATTCGAGAAGATTGTATCAGACTAACACTCTCAATGAATACAAATTTAAATCGTGGATTTAAAACAACAAACTTCAGGATTTGAGTGACCAAGATCCAACAAAGAAGGGAAGGACATTGAGGTGTGGCTCCTTTTTTCTCCGGGGAATCTGTACATTTCCTGAGCTGTAACGAGAGGACAAGTGTAGTATAGGTCACTAGGTACCTATGGGAGTTTCAGTGGACTGTAGAGGCAAAGACTGGAGTTTGGGAATGGCCAAAATGAAGCCACAATCCCAGAGAAGAGACCATCAGGGATGTAAGCCGAAAATTCTCCATTCAATTTCTCCTCAAAGTATTTGCCAAATCCTAAGCCTCTAATGCAATAAAATAATCCTGAAAAATAAATAAAATAAGCAGAAAGCAGCCAGGGAGGATAAAAATCTAAGCAGAGCTTTGACAGTCTCATGGAGGTAGGATGACAGTAGTCAGAGTATATAACTCAAAAGGCAGAGGGACTTTGTTGAAAACCCCAGAGTTTCAAAGGACACCACATGAGAGCTATGCCTTAGATGTAAATGTTATCCCAGGAGTAAGCACAAAGAAGAAACAGGCCAGCCCTAGGGAGGCCTAAATTCACTCTCAACTCCATCAAGGTAATCTGCATGCAATCTCTCCCTCTGCCAGAAGAAAACCCAATCTTTTCAAAGCAGTAAGAAGTTAACATCATTCAGGGTCTTCATGTTTTTCACATGCAATATCAGGAAGTCTAAAAAATGCCAGGCATGCCAATAAAAACAGTTTCAAGAGGTTCCATGAACTTTACATAAATCTGATATCAGTCTATAGATTGAATTTTCATTTTCAGGTATTTGATTTTGAAGTTGCACATTCATGTGAGGTTTATGGAGTCTCTACACCCTTCCCTTTGTTTTATTAGTTTTATAAACATCCTAACCAATATGCTACTTTGATCCCAATTTCATGTGTGTTAGTCCTTTTCAATCATGTCTACTGCATCACATAATCGTTCTGCATTTTCCATCGCTTTTTTTCTGTTTTTTAATCTTCTTATTGAATGATACCTTTTTATTTTGTAACACAATTCCATAAATTAGGTGTCATCATTATTGCCTCCTTATACATGCAGGATCTGAGAATGAGAGGTTAAGTAACCAGTAGCCAGCCCAGTATCATAAAACTGTGATTCACATCTGAGCAATCTAGTTCCAGAATCCATGAACCTAACATCTATTTTATGCTTCCTCACACAAAGGAAAGTGCTGAGACCCTCATCATACACAACAGAGACAGAAGGGAAATCTTTCAAAATATTAACATTGATTATGTGTGGGGGTTTTGTGTGTGGGGGTAAAATTATTAATGCTTTACCTTCATTCTCATTTGTATTTTTTAAATGTTTAAAAATTTATAAAAGCATTACTTAAAATTTTTTTTTCTTATTAATTTATTTTTGTTACAGATGTTTCTCCTTTTTTCCCCATTGACACCCTCCTCCCCAACCCCCCACCCCGTCCCCAGCTTTGTTGTCCATGTCCATCAGTTATGCATGCATGTGTATAAGTTCTATGGTTTATCTCTTCCCTCCCCCCCTCCACCCTCTTCTGAGGGTTGTCAGTCTGTACCCTACTTTCACATCTCTGGGTCTACCCTGTTCTCCAGACTGTTATATGTTTTCATTGATTTTTTTAGAGAGAGAGGAAGGGAGAGAGAGATAGAAACATCAATGTGAGAGAGAAACATCCATCGGCTGCTCCTGCATGCCCCCCACTGGGGATCGATCCCACAACCTGGGCATGTGCCCTGACTAGGAATCGAACCAGGACCTCTCAGTCCATGGGACGTGGCTCAGTGCACTGAGCCACACTGGCCAGGCAAAAAGCATTACTTTTATAGTTGAATATATTTACAAGAAAAAGAAACTGAACGTCAGGAGTGGTATAAAATTATCCTATTCTACTAGCAGTAACTATAAATAACTATTTTCTAGTTACAATTTCTATAAATGTCAGTGGTTACTTTGGGACCAAGCATGTACTTCTATGGTAGTTCATTCTATCAAATGCAAATATAATTTTATAAATACCCTATAATTTTTGGTTAAATACAAATTGATTTTTGAAAAATTTGCAAGTATATATACGATAGCTATCTATCCAGCAGGAAATAGTTCTTTTTGAGGTTCATCAAACATTTCAAGACACGACATTGTCATAAATTTTGCCGGAATCAGCAATATTCTCACTGCAATTCAATGGCCTGAGTGAACAGTTCTGGTGCATAAACAGTGTACTCCTATCACACTGTTAGAAATGAATTAAATATCAGGGGGTAGAATATTTCCCCCAAATGCAATTTTAACAGGCTTTTACTTCAACGTGTTTAGTAAATCATTTGAATGTATAACAGCAATAGTACTAAACATTTGGTGAGAATGCTTGGTAACTTAAACCACAGCAAAACTGGAAGTAGATAAAAATGCACTTTATTTTATAAAAAGAACAAAATCTATCAGCATGCATAGCAGAAAAAGAAGTTGTCTGAGCATGAAATCACATAATAGTATGAACAGTAACTGGTACCACAGGAGAGAAGTCACTGGGGATAAAGAGACTGCACATAGATCACTTACACAGCTCATGTCTACAGCTGCACTGCTTTTCTAAACGGTTCCTGCCATAACTCAGTCACACTGATGAGGCACACATCTTCTCCTTGAGCCTACACTATGCAGACCGCATTAGTCATTCTGATCATGACAGAAAAAGAAAGCTTTTGTCCAAAGAACTCCTGATTAATAACCCTAGCAATCACCGGTTTTTTAGATAGTTTCATAAGTATTACAAATACTAATCCACCCAATCTGTACATATGTTGCAATTTGTAATTATCAAAGCAAAATAATGAGTAAACAAATAAGTGGCTGTGGGATGTATATAGCTGACACAACTTTTGTTTAGTTCTAATGTAAATTTTCCAGTTTTCACGGATCTAATTACAGGATCAGGACTGGAGAGGCATGGATGGAACCTGGGCACTGATCAAGGTTCACCACTTGCTTCTTTAGAAGCACGTTGCCTGTTACATTTCTTTAAGCATTTTAAAATGATGTTTGGGACTCTTTCTAAAACCTCATACAGGGATATTGTATTTTTAAATGATCAGAAAATTCTATAGTCATATTAGACTGTTGGCATATTATTTCTAAGGGGAATATGAAGTACTTCTAATAAATCTCTCTCTCAAAGAGAAAAACAAAGGTTGCAGATATAAAGTAAAACATACATTATTTCTTTGACTCACTAGTCTTTTAAATATAAAATGTCCATGTATACATTGAATGTGTGTGTGTATGTGTTCTTTACAGTGAGACTGGGTCCCTACAGTCATTATCTTTGAAGTTAGCAATCAGTGATTATCTCTGGGCTGATTTATGGATGACTTTTATTTTCTTCATTGACTTTATTTAAATATTTTTACACAACGGGCATACGTAATTAGAAAAATAGTTGAACTAAGACTACAATTTCACTTTTTTGCATGTAAATATTCAGTTTAACCAAAACCATTCATTAAAGAGACTATCCTTTTCGTGAGTATTCTCAGCTCCATTGTCAAAATTAGTTGACTGTACACATGAGGCTATATTTCTGGGCTCTCTATTTTGTTCCATTGGTCTATGTGTCTGTTTTCATGCCAGTATCATGCTGTTTGATTACTATAGCCTTGTGGGATAGTTTGAAATCAGGAAGAATGATTCTTCCTCAAAATTGCTTTGGCTACTGGAAGTTATTAATGCTTCCATATGAATTTTAGGAATGTTCCCTTCTATTTCTGTGAAAAAATGCCATTAGAATTTTGATTGGATTGCATTGAACCTGGAGGGCATCTGCGTTGTGACTGCAGGGGCTAACCACAGGCGTGTTCTCGGTGGTGGGCGCCAATGATGGGATTTGGGGCCAGCAGCAAGCAAGTGTGCTCGGCCAGCTGTCCGCACGCATGGTGGTACAGAAGCCTGCAGGGGCCAGCTGTCCACACACGTGGTGGTACACAAGCCTGCAGGGACCAGCTGTGGGCATATGTAGCAGCTCAAGCCAGTGACATGAATCAGGGCTGGGCCCAGGCCTAAGAGAGGTATGGGGGCCTTGGCGGTCAGCATGTACTTGTGTGATTACAGGGGCTCGCCATGGGTACACACAGTGCAGTAGAGGCTGGTGACAGCAGTCAGGGCTGGAGGCATACAAGTACACAGGTACAGGAGTTATCTATAGGTACACATAACATGTAGGTCAGTAACAAGACCCAGAGCCAGATAGGGCACACAAACATGAAGCCACTTCTTAATTATGGACCTACTTTCTTTCTTTATGAGAAGCCAAACTGGCTTGCAAAATAGCTAATATAGCACAGTACAAAAATTTAACGAGAAAGAAAAATATAGTCAATACTAACTGGAAAACAGCACCACAAAGGGATGATGAAATTACATAAAAGTGAAAAAATGCAAAAATAGAGGCAGAATTTTAAAGAATAAAAAGACTACATTTTCTAAATTTTACTCTGCCTAAAGACATTACTTTTGGCTTTTTCTCTAGGACATAGGGTACTATGCTGAAACAGGATGGATATCTAGGCAAGTTTTTATTCAGGTGAAGCCATCTGGTCGTTAATTTGCCTGGAGATTTCTGGGAGGTGCTGACAGCAAAGCGGTAGATGTCATCAATGAGCTGCGTAGAGACAATAATCAAATCACCTCCTCCTGCCTTAACATATGAAACAGAGAGAATGGCATAAACCCAGAAAGAGGAATTTAAACTTCCTCATGATTTTAATCCAAAAGCGAAGAAGATTATGCGGTTGAGCTCTAGACTTGCATTTATTTCCTCCAGAGTCATTAAAATTGAGAAATGTCTACTAAATAAGAACAAATAAAGTATGTTGATTTCCATTGAAATACAGAGTCTTATAGATGTTCATATCCACAGCGGTCTCCAAATGTGGACATTATTTTTTATAATGTCTTGTATTAATAATGGTAATGGAATATTTTATTTTAAAGCAGTGGTTCTCAATAGAGGACGAATTTACCGCAAGTAGACATTTGTCAGAGGACATTTGTCAAAAATGGGGACATTTTTGGTTGTCACGACTAAGGGGTGCTAATGGCATCTAGTGGGTAGAGGCCAGGGATGCTGCTAAACATCCTTCATTGCACAGGACAGCCTCCTACAGGCCAAAACGTTAATGTTACCGAGTTCAGAAATTCTGCTTTAACAAAAACATTGCATTTTTATCATTTTAAAATTACATGGGACTATAACACAATTTAGATTTTTTGAGTTATAAGAATTAAGATTTAGGTCATTATAAAAAAAAAATAAAGAAAACCTTTTGGCAGAATTCCTTCTATAGAAGCCAATGAATTACAAAAATGTGGATACATGCAATATTACACAGTGATACTTTAGACACTCATAAGTCAATGTGATATATTGTTGTGTTTTTAATCTGTTTAAATGTCTTTTAAAATATTTTCCCCAACAAATTTATGTAAATGCATATATAAGTATATAAATATGATTGATTGATTTATATTATAACAACAATATACTTAAGGGGTGAAAAGAAACTTTTGCCCTTGAGAGTAATTATACCCTCAGAGACCTAAAAGAGGCAAATATTTGGGGGGAGGAGGGGTGTATAAAATCTACAGCTACAGAGACATAAACGTAAAAGAAGCATATTCCTTAGGAAGAGTTAAAGTACAGTTCAACTTTGAAAGATGAACATGGAGTTAATGACAGAATTCTGGGACAGGGAATTTAGGCTTTGGGTTATCAGATTTCAACTTATCACATGTCTATCGCTATAGGATCATAAATATTCAATGAAAACCTTAAAATAATGGCAAAACTATTGTCATTTTGCCTTCTGTATGGTGATTAATTTCTGTGAATAATATCTAGAATCTAATGGATTGACTTGAGAGTTGGCTGGTTCCATTCTTCTACTACTCTTGCTTCTACCCCTCTTGTCTGATTGCTATCAGTTCTCTTAATTATTTGTGAAGAATCAAAGAATATCCCAAAGAATTGCTCATTTTTTCCTTACAAAGAAGACCTACCTCCTTGTGACAGAGACTATGTTGGGAAGTGCTATAAGTGCATCGGCAGGGGGATGTATGAAGGCCTGTGTTGTATCAGGCACTTAAAATACTGCTATGAAATATTCTGCCAATCTATACATTCTCAGGAGGTTTCAAAAAGGAAACATCAGCTTCTCATAAAACTGCTTCAATTAATTATACAGATGCCAATAAATACCATATGAACCATTTTTCTTTTATTATCCATAATGCTAAGACAGAAATATTTAGCGCTACTCACATTTGATTGATTAAAATAACTTTCCAATTAAAATGTATTGCTTTAAAACAATAAGAAGCCTCTGTGGCATCAATTTTGAAAAATGTGGTTAAGAATCGTTATCACAGGAGAGTAGTCTCTGAACACAATCTGATCAATCAAGAGCAAACTCAAGAGTTTGCTTTTGGTGATTGGAGAATAAAAGGCAGCAGAATCTCAACAGAGTGGCTCATATATCCCTTTTATTACTTTGCACTTCCTTTGTGTTTGTCTGTTTTTGTCATTAGATGACCTAAATATTTTTAAGAAAAACTTTATATTTTCAAGGAATGAGTTTGGTTAGAATTTAAAGATTCAGCAAGTTATAATGGAGAACAACACAGAATTTTAACTTAAATGTAGACTACTATAGTGGAAATGTTCCTAGTTTAAATGTTTGTGCATCTTTGCTTGTGATGTAAAAAAACATGAAAAAGTGCTAAGGGTTTGTGTTCCTTTAACTGTCAAACAGGCTATAGTGTTTCTTGAGCACTGAAAAATCATTGAGTGGTGGAAGGCACAAGATGTTTCAACATGAAAACCTAGACACTTCCCTATCCTCGTGTCTCCCTCAGAATGAGCAGCCTTCTTTCCCCAATCTAGGGAATGAGAGCCATTCAAAGGGTTCACTGATATCAGAGGGATCCCAGCTGCTCTCCAATGCTCACGTGTTATTTTATACACACACACACACAGAGAGAGAGAGAGAGAGAGAGAGAGAGAGAGAGAGAGAGAGAGAGAGAGAGAGAAAGTATGGATAGCAGATATCTGAGAGAATGTGGATCAGGAGAGAGACTGAAACACATGGGTTAATAAGGTGAGTAGTTTAGTAAGGAGACCAGAGAGAGAGTGACAGTGAGCCGATCTGAAAGAGCATAAGACTGCAGGACACTTGGCGAGGGAAGGCAAGAGGACTTACATAGCTCATGCTGTGAGCTATAAATTAGCCTTAAGTGGACTTGGGCAAATGAAAGTACATAGTTTGCTTCTTGATTGCATAGTGTTTCTCTGAATTCAATACTGCAGTAAGATTGAAACATAAGAAGGAGTTCCAGAATTAATTCAAGTACATTTGCATCTACTTAATTATTTAAATTCTAAGAAGTAGATAGGTCCTTGCATACAAATGCAATTAATCAAATTCATCAGAAGAAATATTTGGGATTCTATATCATCTTAATATTTTCCTGAATAACCCATTTTATCGCATGTGTAGGATACCTTAATTATTGTGCTGATAAAAAAAAAGCACATGGTTCTTATTTACTGTTAAAGTCCAAATAAATATAATGCCATGATATAAAATTCCCAGAAAGATGGATGGCTGTGGTAAAAATGTGTTACTGATTTCACTTTTTCTTTCTGAATGTAGAGTGTAATTTTTCTTTGTTTCTTCTGTAGGCTAAACCTGCATTGGCTATCAATCTACAAGATTCCTATAAACTGGGTTTGGATTTTATGAAGAGGAGTGTCCCCAAGAATCTGTAACACGATGTACAAAAAATATGGCTTACAACAAATATGTTCCCGAAGACACCCACACTCCTACGCTGAATCAGAATGCTAATGTCTTTGAGCAACAGCCAGAATTTCTAAGTGTGTGGTTTCAATGTGCTTTTTTTGTCAAGTCAAGAGCTGTTATTTACAAAATGCAAGTAAGTGTTGTTAACAAAGATCTACTGGAAATCGCCACTGAATTGTGTTCCCCAACATTCATATTTTGAGGCCCAATTGGTCTTTATTTGAAGATAGGGCTTTTGGGTGGTAATTAAGGTTAAATGAAATCATAAGAGTAAAGCCCTGACCTAATAAGATTAGAGTCCTTATAAGAAGAAGAAAAAGGTCTCTCTCTCCTCCCACCAATGCGCGTGCGCGCGCACACACACACACACACACACACACACACACACACTCTGAAAATAGACCATGTGACAACACAGAGATGGGTGGGCATCTGCAAATCAGAAGAATAGCTCTTTTTTTTTTAATTTTTTTTTTCTTTATTGATTTTTAGAGAGAGAGGAAGAGAGAGAGAGAGAGAGAGAGGGAAACATCGATGAGAGAGAACATCGATTGGCCGCCTCCTGCAGACCCCCCACTGGGGATCAGGCCCACAACCTGGGTATGTGCTCTGACCGGGAATCGAACCAGCGACCTCTTGGTCCATGGGTTGACACTCAACCACTGAGCCACACCAGCCGGGCAGAAGAAGAGCTCTTACCAGAAACCAACTTGGCCAGCAGTTCAATCTTGGACTTCCCAGCCCCCAGAACTGTTGTTTAAGCTACCAGTCTGTGGTATTTTGTTACGACAGCCTGAGCAGACCAATGCAAATGTTGGTACCAAGAAGTGAGGTGCTACATAACAAATACCTAAAAATAAGGAAGGAACTTTGGAACTAAGTGATGGGTAGAGAGGCTGGAAGAGTTTTGAGGTGAATGTTGGAAATGTGAATGTTAAAGGTGATTCTGGTGAGAGCTCAGAAAGAAAAGAAGAGATGGAGAGAAATCTTCTGTCTACTTAGAAAATACATGAATAATCATAAACAGAATGTTTGTAGAAATATGAAATTCAGGGTTATTCTGGTGAGCTCTCAGAGAAAAACAACAAACATGTTAGTGGAAACTAGAAGAAAGGTGATCCTTGTTATAAAGTGGCAAAGAACTCAGCTGAATTGTGTTGTGTTTTGTGGAAGGTAGAACTTGCGATAAAATTGAGATTTCTAAGCAAAGTGTTGAAGAAAGAGCTTGGTTCCTTCTGACAGCTAATAGTAAAATTTGAGAAGAAAGATAAATTGAAGAAAAATTGTTAAGCAAAAAAGAACCAGAACTTGAAACTTTGTAAAAGTCTCAGTCTATCCTTATTGCAAAAATTGAGAAAGCTTGCTCTGAAGAGAACACTAAGGGTGGAGCTAAATAACCATTTGATAAAGACACCATGGGTCTGACTCAGGGACTTAATTAGCAATCTCAGCAGAAGCCAGGAATAGAGATGGAATTATACCAGCAGATATACTGCCTTTTTGCATTAAGTGGGGAAAAAATCAAAATGAAAGAAGGCTTTTTGACTTCTTAGATCCTACAGGAATGGACCATGTTGCTATTCAACTGTGAATATGCATTATTCTTCAAGAAAAGAAAAGGATAACCCTGAAGCAAGTCAGAGAACATCAGGGCTACCTCACCGGTTTTAAAGTATGGGGCCACTGCCTCTGTTTTAACAGGTCCTGTTTGGGGGCAGGACCATTCAGTGGAGCCTCAAGGGCAGACCCCAAATAACAAAGTATTCAGAGTGCAATCCCTGCCCAGCAGAGCCATGGATGTGGGACTATTACCCTGGTAGGTACAGAAGGCAAGACCATCACCCCAGTGAGTCTGGAAAGTGGAACATTAAGCAAAGAGTATTATTTTGTAACATTACAATCATGGAATGTGCCTTGCTGTGTTTTGAAATTGCTTGGTATCACTCATTTATTCTTTCTGATCTCTCTCTTTTGGAATGGGATGGTCTATCCTAAGCCTTTCCCACCAGTATATTTTGGAAGAGCATAACTTGTCTTGTTTCACAGTCTCACAGGTGGAGAGAAATTTTTCCTCAGGATGAATCATATATTTAGTCTCACCCATTTATGACTTAGTGGTACTTAGATGATACTTTGTCCTTAAAAATTGATGCTGGGATGAATTAGGATTTGGGGGGCTGTTGGGATGAAATGAATGCATTCTGCATGTGAGAATAATATAAATTTGGGGTATGCAGGGGTGGAATGCCATGGACTGAACTGTGTCTGGCAAAATTTATATATTTGAAGTCCTAGCTCCCAATGTGACTGTATTTGGAGATGGGGCTTTTAGGAGGGAATTAAGGGTCAATGAGGTCATAAGGGTAAAGTTCTAACCCAAAAAGGATTAGTAGGCTTAAAAGAAGAGAGAGACACACCAGAGCTTTTCTTCTCTGCCATATAAAAACTCAGTAAGAAGGCTTCAGTCTGCAAACCAGGGTAACAGCTGTCACCAGAAATCAAATTGGCCTCACCTTGATCTTGGACTTCCCAGTCTTAAAAATTGTGAAACAATAAATTTCCACTGTTTAAACAACCCAATCTATGGTATTTTGTTATGGTAGCCCAAGCTGATTAATAAAGAAATGTATAAAAGAGCCACTGCCACTTCCAAGATTTATTTACAATAACCCAAGTGCCCATCAATAGATGAGTGGATAAAAAAGTTGTAATGGTACATATATATAATGGAATAATACTTGGCCATAAAAAGAATAAAATCTTACCATGGACCTAGAGGGTATTGTGCTAAATGAAACAAGTCTGTCAAACAAAGACAAATACCATATGATTTCACTTATACATATGTGGAATCTAAAGAACAAATAAGCAAAGATAGATAGATGATAGATAGATAGATAGATAGATAGATAGATAGATAGATAGATAGACAGATATAGATAGATAGATACATGAGAAATTAGAAAAATAACCTAATATATCACATACCATATAAAGAAGTGCAAGTAAGGTATGTCAAAGTTGTTAAAATTTTCATAATTTTCCTTATTTTATTATTTAAATATGTTTTTTATTAATTTTTTTAGAGAGAGAGGGAGAGATAGAAACATCTATGTGAGAGAGAAACATTGATCAGCCACCTCTTGCATGCCCCCTACTGGGGATCGAGCCCACAACCTGGGCATGTGCCCTGACCAGGAATTGAACCAGGACCTCTCAGTCCATGGGACGATGTTCAATCCACTGAACCACACCAGCTGGGAATATTTTTCATAATTTTAATTTTAATGTTTTTTTCTTTCATGATTCATGCTTTCGTGTTGTATCTAAAAATTCATTATCAGGTGTGGGTTCAGGCACTGGCAGACCATTCAGTAAATATTAACAAGTTTACTTTCCTTGTTTTTTTGTGTGTGTTTTTTTTAAATGATAATTTGTTAAATGGACAGTACAGTTCATACCCCACTAAAAAAGAGAACAGGAAAACGGAGATGGCAACAGAGTGAATGGAAGCTACACAGACCATCTCCCAGGACCAAACTGAAATTACAACTAAATAAAGACAAAACATCACGAAAAACCAACTGGAGAGCAGCTGGCAGAGAGCCAGTACAACCAGGGACAGAGAGGACACCAAATCGAGCAATGAATGGGTTACCAAGGAGATCAAGGAAGAAATTAAAAAATTCCTGGAAACCAGTGAAAAAGAACACACAACAACACAAAATCTATGGGACACAGTGAAAACAGTCCTAACAGGGAAGTTCGTAGCACTACAGGCCCACCTCAAGAAAAAAGACATTTTTCTAATTGACTTTCTAACCCTACAACTTAAAGATCTAGAGAGTAAACAAAAAGAAAAACCCAGAGCAAGTAGAAGGAAAGAAATATTAAAGGTCAGAGCAGAAATAAACAACATAGAAACTAAAAAAAAACAATTCAACAGGTCAATGAAACAAAGATCTGGTTCTTTGAAAAGATAAAACAAGATTGATGGATCCTTAGCCACATTCACCAAGAAACAAAAAGAGAGGACTCAAATAAACAAAATCATAAATGAAAGAGGAGAACAAACAACTGACACCACAGAAATACAAAAGATCAGTAAAAAGTACTGTGGGAATAGAGGGATCATATCTTGACATAATAAAGGCCATATATGAAAAACTTACAGCCAACATCATACTCAATGGGCAAAAACTAAAAGCATTTCCCTTAAGAATAAGAACAAGACAGGGATGCCCACTTTCGCCACTCTCAATTAACATAGTACTGAAAGTCTTAGTAACCACAGCAATTAGACAAGAAGGGGGAAAAAAGGGATACAAATGGAAAGGAGGAAGTGAAAGTGTCATTATTTGCAGATGACATGACATTGTACACAGAAAACCCTACAGACTCCATCAAAAATCTGCTAGAGGTAATAAATGAATTTGGCAAAGTAGCAGGATACAAAATTAACATCAAGAAATCGATGGCATTCTTATACACCAACAATGAACTCACAGAAAGAGAAACTAAAAAACAATCCCATTTACCATTGTGTCAAGAAAACTAAGATACCTGGGAATAAACTTAACCAAAGAAGTAAAGGACCTGTTCTCAGAAAACTACAGGACATTGAAAAAAGAAATAGAGGAAGATATAAAAAAGTGGAAGCATATACCTTGTTCATGGATTGGAAGAATTGACATCATTAAAATGTCCTTACTACCCAAAGCAATCTATAGATTCAATGCAATACCCATCAAAATACCAACAGCATATTTCACAGAACTAGAACAAATACTTAAAAAGTTCATATGGAACCAAAAAAGACCCTGAATAGTCACAGCAATCTTGAAAAAGAAGAACAAATAGGTGGGATCACAATACCAGATATCAGGTTATACTACAAAGCCATTGTAATCAAAACAGCCTGGTAGTAGCACAAGCACAGGCATATAGATCAGTGGAACAGAACAGAGAACCCAGCAATTGACCCAAGACATTATGCTCAATTAATATTTGACAAGGTGGCAAAAGCATACAATGGAGTAAAGATAGCCTCTTCAATAAATGGCGCTGGGAAAATTGGACAGTACATGCAAAAAAATTAAGCTAGACTACCAATTTATACAAGAATAAACTCAAAATGGATAAAAGACTTAAATGAGACTTGTGAATCCACAAAAATCCTAGAAGAAAATGTAGGCAACAAAATTTCAGACATCACACGCAGCAGAATTTTCACTGATACAATGCCTAGGGCAAGAAGAACAAAGGAAAAAATTAATAAATGGGACTACATCAATCTAAAAAGCTTCTGCACAGCAAAAGAAACAAGCATCAAAATGGAAAGGGAACCCACTGTATGGGAGAGCACAATTGTCAACGATACATCAGATAAGGAGCTAATTTCCAAAATATGTAGAGTAATCATGCAACTCAGCAAAAGGAAGACAAAGAACCCAATTAATGGGCAGAGGGCCTAAATAGACACCTGTCCAAACAGGACATACAAATGGCCAAGAGACATATGAAAAAATGCTCAATGTCACTAATCACCAGAGAGATACGAATTAAAACAACTATGAGGTATCACTTCACACCTGCCAGAACGGCTGCAAATCATCAAACAACAAGTTCTGGGGAGAGTGTGGAGAAAAGATGACTCTAGTACACTGCTGGTGGGAATGCAGACTGGTGCAGCCACTGTGGAAAACATTATGATCTTTCCTCAAAAAATTAAAAATGGAACTGCAATTTAATCCAGTAATCCCACTTCTAGAAATACATCCTAAGAAGCCTGAAACACTAATCAGAAAGAATATATGTACGCCTATGTTCATAGCAGCACTATTTATAACAGATAAGATCTGGAAACAGCCCAAGTGTCCATCAATACATGAGTGAATAAAAAAGCTGTGGTACATATACACAATGGAGTACTATGCAGCTGTAAGAAAGAGTTCTCTTATCCTTTGAGACAACATGGAGGGACCTAGAGAGTATTATGCTCAGTGAAATAAGCCAATCAGAGAAAGACAAATATCACATGATCTCACTTATTTGGGGAATATAGTGAACAATACAAGCTGATGAACAAAATAGACCCAGAGATATAGAAGTAGGATCCAGACTGACAAACCTCAGAGGAGGGGGTTCAGGGGGAAGGAAGAGATAAGTCACAGAACTTATATGCATGTTTGCATAACCAATGGACATAGACAATAATTCTGGGGGCAGTGGGGATCGGAAGGAGAGTGTCAATGGGTGAAAAAGGAGAAACATCTGTAACAAAAATAAATGAATAAAAATTGCAAAATGAATAAATAAAAATTCATTATCATACTGTAAGTCACCTAAATTTCATCCTATGCTTTCTTCTAGGAACATAAGAGTTTTAGCTTTTACATTTAGGTCAATAATCAATGTTGAGTTTTTATGACATGAATTAGATCGGTATCTGGATTTTTTTTTTTTTTTTATGCATGTCCAACTGTTTTAGTACCATTTGTTTTTTAAAAGCTATCTTTCTCTATTTAATTGACTTTGCTCCCTTGTCAAGGATCAGTTGACTATATTTGTGTGGTTTTATTTTTAGGCTCTCTTCTGTTCCATCTATCTCTGTGCCTATACTTTGGCTAACATCATGCTGTCCTGATTACGGTAGCTCATAGTAAGTCTTGAAATTGATTGGTGTGAATTTTTCTACTTTATTCTTCTTCAATATTGTGCTGGTTATTATAGATCTTTCACTTTTACATGTAAATTTATAATCAGTTTTTCAATATCTACTAAATGACTTACAGGAATTTGATTGAGATTGTGTTGAATCTATAAATCAATTATGGAAGAATGGACATCATAATAACATTGAATCTTCCAATCCATGAACATGAAATATCTGTTTATTTAGATTTTCAAATTTTCTTTCATTGTAGTTTTACAGTTTTCCACATGTAGATCCTGTACACATCATACATGGTTTTGCTAAAGTTATGGCAAAATCTCATTTACATTTAAAAAGAGAACTTTGACTTTGCAAGGAGAATGTGTTTGTAGGGTCAGTAAGATTTCTAATGGTGTGGTTGGTTGTGCATAAATGGTAAGGAGAAAGAGTAATCAGTTGATGCAACTGGGTGGAAAGTAGTACCCTGCACTCATATGGTACAGATTAGGACATGAGGGGATTTGTTTAGAAAGAGACAAGAAGCCCGGCTGGTGTGGCTCAGTGGATTGAGCATCACCTCAAGGACTGAGAGGTCCTGGTTTGAGTCCCAGTCAGAGCACATGCTGGGGTTGCGGGCTTGATCCCCGGTGAGGGGCATACAAGAGGCAGCCGATCGATGTTTCTCTCTCTCACATCAATGTTTCTATCTCTCTCTTCCTTCCTCTCTCTCTAAAAAAATCAATAAAAATATATTTTTTAAAAAAGAAAGAAAAATACAAGAATATTGTTTAGAAAATGCTCAGTGTAAGGTAACTATTAATCAGGTTGGGAAGAACTAAGGAAGGCGATAATAGGTGTTGAGACTTTGAAAAATATTTCATGGCAGGACACAATTATTTTACAGCAATGCTACAGAGAAGGGGAACTGTAAGCACTCTAAAACCATGTAAATAAATAATTAGAATATAAAAGTAAAGAGAAAAGACCAAGGAAAGATTCCAGGGAAATTCCATGTTTAGAGATCAAGCAGTAGGAAAGAGATATCAGAAAAAAATGACAGGACACTGAGTAGGAAGAAAACTAAGAGAAAGAGTTATTATGGAAGTCAACACAAGAAAAAATTTAAAGGAAATGACTGACTGTAACTAATGTTGCTCAGAGTTAAGTAAGACAAAAGAACCATGGTCATTGCATATCACAGGTGATCTTGACTGTAGCAGTGTTAGGTGAGCTGTGGGATAGAAGCCCAACTGAGTTAATGAGAGGAGAGACTTGAAGTGTGGAGGTATAAAGAGTGACTACAGACTAAACATTTAAAAAAATATATGTTTTTATTGATTTTAGAGAGAGAGGAAGATTGAGGGGGAGAGAGAGAGAAACATTGATGTGAGAGAAAAACTTCAGTTGGCTGCCTCCTGCACGCCCCACTACTGGGGATTGAGCCTACAACTGGGAATGGAACCTGTGACCTTTTGGTTGATGGGATGATGCTCAACCAGCTGAGCCACACCAGCTAGTGCAGACTAAACATTTTTTGAAATGAGTACTGAGCACGCAACTGTAGCTAGAATAAAATGTGAGTTACAGGAGTTGTTTGGTTTGTTATTTTTATATATTGAAAAAAATGGTTTATGTTATTATTGTGATGAAAATGAATCAGTAGAGAGAGGAATGACAGCAGAAAAAAGAGAATATCTTTGCAAAACATTTGAAAATTAAGTAGATTTGAAAGCCCATGCTAGACTGAGTGGCACACTCACAACAACATATTTGGTTGCATTTTCAAATCCTGGTTGTATAATCAAATATATGGTACAGGCAGAGATGCCAGCCCCTCTAAAAAGTATATGCAATCATTTGGCTTGCATTGGGAGGTTAGAAATAGACATAAGGCTATTATTACCAAGACTACCAGGGAATGAGAAAGAAGAAAATATTATGAAGAAAGTGGGTATTACTGTGCAGTTGTGCATCCTTAAGTAGGAACAGTAATGGGTCCATCTTGGTTTCCACTGGATGACAAGCTCAGCCACCTAAGTCAGTGATTTTCCAGTGCTTTATTTCATGGGGCTTAGTACTATGGCAGGTATAGGCAAATGTATCAATGGAATGATTTAGATGCTAAAAATGTTCTAAGGTTTAGAATATCTGTATGAAGTTCTAATTATCATGAGTGTTAAAAAGTGAAAATATAACACAATAGAAAGTTTAAGAATAACTGAATGGTCATATAGAAAAAATATTGTTATAAAAATTTAATTCCAGATGGAGTAAAAATTGAAATTCAATAATTAAGACATAAAAGTACAAATTAAACAAAAGTATATGCACATAATCTTGCAGTGAGGAAGGTATTTCTAAGCCTGATGAAGGCCAAAAATCATCAATGAAGTATATAAAATTCACTACCAAAATTTTTTAAATTTATATTCATTAAAAGTAATCTAAATATTTAACTATAAACAATAATCTGAAGAGAATATTTGCATGTATAGTGACAGAAGTAGCGTTGTATTGTTAACCTTAATAGGTCTTTTAAAATACTGTAGTAGCAAATAGACAAATGTTACAAATAGGTAAATCAAACATCTATAATTCGGCATCAATTAGAAGAATTTTTACTTTAATGAAAATATTTTGTATTCGCTAACACATGGAAAAAGTAAATGTGTGAGCCCTAGCCAACGTGGCTCAGTTGGTTGGGTTTCATCCCATTCACTGAAGGGTTGCTGGTTCGATTCCCTGTGGGGCATATGGCTGAGTTGTGGGCTCAATTCCCAGAGGCAGCCGATTGATGTTATACTCTCATATCAAAGTTTTTCTCTTCTCCCTTCCTCTCGCTCTAAAAATCAATAAACTCTTCTTTAAAAAAAAAATAAATGTGTAAATTTATGAAGAAGTACCCATTTTCACTAATATTCAAAGACATTTGAAAAAATAAATAGTGGGTTTTCTTTTTTCTAACCAGTTCATAAAGAGAAGAAATGAAAATATTCTACTTTTATAGAGTTTCTGGGAAATGTACACTGTCTTAATTTCTTGCTGAATGTATAAATTAATGATGCAAAGTCTAGAGACCAATTTTACAGTATGTCCCTCTTCCAATGTTCAATCCTGCATGTCACAATAGTGACATCCTCAGGTTTCTATCAGAAAGCAACACACACTGATATATGTAAAAGTTCATGATTAAATATGAAACATTATAGAAGTTCAACAATAAGGAAATTCTTAAGTAAGTTTTAGTACACTCACATAATAAACCGATATAACATTATTAAAATTACATTTATAGAAAACTATGCCATCGTGAATCAGTAGGACTGTAATGCTAAAAGTAAATATACACAGAGAAAGAAAAAGAGAAAAAGAGAGGAAGATAGAAAGATAAAGAATTAAAGTTTTAAAAAACTGGAATGAGAATTGCAAAATAGTAATGAAAATAATTTCTGGATAAGTATAATTATAATTCTTGCCTTAATAGTATCTATATTCTTCAAATTTACTATAATAATTATATTTTTAAATTAATGAGAATAACATTTAACAGCAACAAATAATGGGATGTGAAACCTTTGCAGAAATAGCTGAATTTATTCAAAAGTGTTTAATATCTACTCACCTCATTTTCATAATTAATTTTCTTCTATAATCAAATCACTCATATGTGAATGATTACCAAGCAAAGAAACTACTGTTGCAAGAAAATAAAAATTATTCCTGTGAAATTATTTGTCACTTTTACTCAAACCTGTTTTCCAACAAAATGAATATGTTAATGTGTAAACTCAAATATATCATTCATCTATGGAACAATAATCATAGATTTTAATAAATGCAACAAACTAGAGGCCTTTGGGAGTGAAAAATAATTGAATTCAAAAGACAGCAAAAGCCAAATGTATTAAAAATAATTCTAAGATTTAATATAATGGATTTTTTCATTTAGTCACTTAAGAGATGTGCATTTCATTAAAATGAATTTTTAAAATGTCACATTTCTAAAGGATTTATTCTACTTTAACCTTTATAAATTCCACTGTAACCATGACTACTTATTATATAATTTCTGTTTTTCCTTTATACTTCATATTCTATTTTATAAGTGATGAATATATCAATCTATATAATCCTTCAGTAAAATTGGTATCATAATTTTAAAGAAAAGTGGAGTGAAAATTTAAATTGGGATCAGGTTTTGAGGATAATGAATAAAGCATATTTTGGAGTATGGGTTTTCTGAGTTCTGGTATAATGCTTTATACACTAAATACATTATATCATTAATTAAAAGTAACATGAAATTATTGTGACCAAAGTTATTTGTAGTTGTTTCTCTTAATAAACACATTTCACACTGCACTTTCACACTGAGGTGAAGGTGTTCTGATTCAAAAAAAGATGTTTTATTCTGAAGTGCTATCTAAAAACATCATAAGTGTTTACATCTAGATGTGTGATTACAACTATGGACACTGCATTGAAGGTCTCCAAAATGTGGTCATAATTATGACTCCACTTACTGAGCCTTCACTCGACAGGCACTATACATTTACAACATATTTCCAGAGCATTAAATCAGTGAGAGGAATTGGGGAGAACAATAATGGGTCAGAAAAAAATACACATCATAACAACAATCACAAAACCTTGTGAATTTCTTCCTTCCATTGATTGTGTGGAGATTCAACACCATTACCATCTCCACCCCTGTCCTCCCAAATGAAAACACTACAATAAAGTTCTAGGAATCCAAGTAATGTTTTCAGGTGTTTTTTATGCAATTAGCCTATGGCATCCAGAATTAATTTTTTTCTTTGACTTATTTTACTAATATCTCATTATTCTGATAAAAGTGACAGTGAGACTTTGATGCCTAATTAAAGCGCTGTCCTTCTGAGGTCTACCAAAACTATTGTTGCCGCTGACCACATGCTGTCTACTCATATCTCTGTTGAGCTTCCTAATCTACTCATTTGAGAGTACTGATTTCTAGTCTGTGGTTCCTTTACTTCTTGATTTTAACCACCTCTCAATTTGTGTCCAAGCACCCCTAATTTAGAAGCTTGATCTGACTCTTGTAGGGTTGACCTTGACAACTCCATTCTTGCTTCCTTTCCTAGTAATAACCTAGACCACTAACCTGATCTTTGATGTGTAAAATTGGAGTACAATGTGTTGAATTACAATAGAGAAGTTTATTGTGTAAAGGTTAAATAAATAAAATTTTGTGTTTGATTAGAGTTGTTGTAGAAGAAAAGGTATAATTACAAAATTCAAGTAGCCATGTCTATGATTTCATTGTTTTGCTGTACTGTTTTAAGTTGAAAGTCAAATTCATTCTCAAAAACTGAGCTTCACATATTAAAACATTGGAAGACTAAGATCAAAATGATTCTAATGATAAGCACCATTGTTTAAACTGGGAGGAAAGACAAAGTTATCCAATACTTGGACACAAAAGGTACGGTGTGGCTGACAGTCTGTGTAGATTAGGAAAACTATGTCATACAGAGAAAAGAATGTCCAAAGTATAGTTGCATAAAATATAATAAGTAGAAATATGTCTTGAAGAAATTGAGCCTACTTAGCAAAGTCAAGCGTAGGAATAGCACCATGAGATTAGAACTAAGCAAATGTAAAGGAAAGAAAAAGTAAATAAAAAAAGTTAAAGGATGAAAGTAAAAGTTTACCATTTAAGGTTTCTGATAGGCAGTTATTTCTCCTCCTTAAAATTTCACTGGAATGAGGAAGGAACATAAAAATATAAATGCATCCATAGCCATGACAGAGAACTGAGATGAGAGTCAATAGTAGGAATAAGGCTCGAGAATTTATGAAAATATAAGGTAGATATAAGAAAATTAAAAGACACTTATGAGAAATTAGAAACTTGAAACTTCTTAGTAATCAAAAGGACTTCCTAAAAAAGTAGGGTATTAAAAACAAACAAGCAAATAAACAAAACCTTCGAATACCCTTAGGAACAGAATACAAAAGTAAAAATAGAATTTGGATATTGTCACTAGGATACCAATGAAAGAGTTGCAAACGAGTTATAGAGATCTCAGCATTGCTTCCAACAGCTTTTTCTGTTGGGCACTAAAGTGGCAATTTCACACAAAAGTCCATTAAACAAGTTGTTGGGCTGCAGATAAAATCAGGCAGTGGCCCAAATAAATTCTGAACAAATAGAGTATGTATAACTCCACACCCAGAAAACAAACTGCCTCAACATTCTAAAGAAAACTGACAATTTGACATTGCAAACAACCCTCTTCCTTGCCCAATCATCACATGAAGACTTACCATTGTAATCTGAATACATTACTGTAGGGAGAAATTTTAATTATTCTGAGATATCTACTCCAGCTATCAATGTTTTCCCTTCTACATCTTCACCAATACATGTGAGAAGTCTACTAAAGATCCAAAATATGTAAGGAAACCAATAAATGCTATACACAATGCAGTTGAACAAACTAAAGAATGCTTGCAAAAACATAGTTAATATAGGAGAGAAATCATTATATATATATATATATATATATATCTCAATTTATTTATTTTGAAATTTATATATAGCAAATTTATTTTTTGTTTCTGTTTACTGTTTTATGAGGTTTTTTAGTTAAAAATTTATTAGGGTGACATTGGTTAATAACATTATATGTTTCAGGTGTACAATTCTATAATACATCGTCTGTATATTGCATTATGCACTCACCACCCAAACTCTAGTCCCTTTGTCACCACAAATGTGATCCCCTTTACCCTCTTCATCCTCCTACACTCCCCTTTTCCTCTTGTAACCACCCTTCTTATGTCTATGTCTATGAGTTTGTTTGTTTGAAAACTTAATTTTTTAATAATTATAGCTAGTAATTATTAAATACACCAAAAGGATAAGAAATGATTTTTTACTTACAACTGAACTTTAGAGAGAGAGCAAGGCAGGTGCAGGCTGGTCCGAGTGGCTGGCAAGACCAAGCTGGTGGGTTTTGTTTGCATTGTGGCTAGAAAGTGGGAACAGAATGAGAAACACAGGGAGTGGTTTCAACTTCCTGCAAGCACCAAGGGAGAGTAAGCACCACTATTGGCTTGCTTCGATTTAAAATAAAAAGAGAAGGGGGGGTGGCTCAAATCTGTTTATGATTAAAACATCAAAAATTTAGTCTTTATTACATAAAAAAAAAAAAACCCTGCAAACTTGGAGAAAATATGTGTATACTGACAATGAATTAGAATTCAGAATATCTAGTAATCCCTGTGAATCAATTTAAAGTGATAAACTATCCAACAGAACAATAGGCAAATTATAGGAACTAGTATTATCAGAAAAAGTAGTTGAAAGTATGTAAACCTTTTAAATATATGAAACTCAATTATAATCAGAAACTATAAGATCAGATCATAATGTGCTAACTTTATAAGCACCTTAGTGGTAAAAATTAAGAAGACAAAGATGACTACGACTGCAAAGGGAAGTTCTTTATACACTGATGGTAAGAATTTTTTTTAAAGTATAAATACTTTTGAAAACATTTGTCTTTACCCACAAAACATAAACATATTCACACCTTACAACCAAACAATTTCACTCTTAGTTATAGAAAGTTGTCAGCTATTCTGGCACAGGGGACTGATCGGGGAAGATTTTTAAATCCTGTTCTGTTAGGCAAACCCCAGACCAATTAATTCTGAATCTCAGAGGATGGAACCCACACATCAATATTTTTTTAAAGACTCTTTAGGTCACAGCCAGGGTTGAGAACCATTGCCTTAAAGAAACTCTTGCACACATTTACTAGAAGATATGAGCAGCAATTCTACCAGCAACATTGTTTAAATTATAAGAAAACAAGGGAAAACCTCAGAATACAAAAGTTCAACTGTAGAATGGATGAATGCAGAGTGTTAAATTAAACTCATCTCATTTTAAGACCCACTTACTTCAGTTTTCCTATGGACTTGTATATCCATCTAAAAGGTTATGTTGTTAATATCTATTTCAATCTATGTCCCAAGGCAAAATCAGGATCATTCATAATATGTCATTATATTTCAACTCTGCCTCACACTTAAATTTGGAAACTATAGTTTCTAAAATAAATTTAGAATGTAAAGCACAGACCCACCTGGGACAGAGCTCAGGAACAAAACTCTCTACTATGTGAAGGAATCTGGTTGCCTGTGAGCAAACTCAGGTATACCAATTGAATACAAGTATATTAGTCAGGGCTGAACCAGTGAAACAGAACCAGTGGGATACACACACACACATACACACACCCCCAAGAGAATTTCTGCAGGGAGTTGGGTTATGCAGTTGTGTGATAGGTTAGGCTAGTTCAAAATCCTTAGGGCATGCTCTCAGGTAGGGCAAGCTGGAACTCTCCAGCACAAGATGAAATTGCAATCTACAGGCAGGAATTTCTTTTTCCTCAGGAAAAGAAGCTTCAGCCTTGTTCTCAAGGCCTTTCAACTGACTGCCTCAGGCCCACCCAGTTTATACAGGATACTCTCCCTTACTTAAAGTTATCCAACTATGAACTTGAATCACATCTGCAAAATACCTTCACGACTCCTAGATTAGTGTTTGCTCAAATAACTGGGGAATGTTGTCTAACAAAGTTGACGAATATACCTGACCATCACAAGTATCTGAAGACTGGAAATTAGGATCAGAAAAATACAATTTATCACTATATGAAGAGAAAACCATGATTTTCAATGAGGTTGTCTAAAATAGACATCTACATGCATAATATATTGGGGATGACAATTACAATTTTTATATAATTTTGCTGTTAATTTTCAAACCTCTCATTTTCAAGGAATTTAAGAATAGTTTCCTATTTGTATTTATCTTACTTTGAATTGTCTGTTCATGTGTTTTCTTTGATTTCTTTTGAACTTTTTTTCTAATCAATTTAACAGCTCCTTATATATAAATAAAATTATCTTTTTGATTGTTATATATTTTAAATATAATTAGAATTTTGACATGCATAATTTTTCCTTTTATATTAATAAACATTTAAATATATCAAAAATGTCTAGATTTTGTATCTTACTCTAGAATTATGGGGGAGAATCTCCCATCATATTCCCTAGAAATTTTAGGGTTTGGGATTTATCTGGAAATTCTTCTTTGCATAAATGGTGAGATTAACATCAAATTAGTGTCTCAGATATCAACATTATTGATATCAACATTATTTATAGAACAATTCTTCTTTTTTAGAATAATAAACATGGCTGCCTTTATAGCACAGTAAATTCCTGTATGGCTTTGGTCTATTTACATACCCTCTACTCTTTTCTTTTGACATACCTATCAATTATCTGTGAGTAGCACACGGTTTTTATTTCTTTAGATTGATAACATATGCCATTATTTGGAGGCATTTGTTTCATTTTTTTATTCCTTACAGATTATTTGTTTTCCATTCAAATATTATAACAAGCTTTCCTGTTTTCAAAAGTTCAGGTTCTATTTGCATTAAAATGATATCTGTTATTGATTAATGTAGAAATAATTTAAATAGTTATACTATTGAATTTTCCTACCCTCAATAGGTATGCTTGTCTACTCCTTCTTCCTTTATGTCGGCATTCAGGTTTTCTTCACATACATGTTACACATTTCTACTGAATTTTATTCCCAGTTAGTTGATCATTTTCTTTGCTCTTGCAAATAGTATCATGTGTTCTATTACTTTAAATATAGAGAAATGTTGTTGACGTTATTTTGTAATTTTCAGCTACCCAATTCTTCTGTAATTTTTTGTTTGCTTTCCCCTGAGCTTCTTAGCAAAAAATCTAATCATCTATGAACAATATAACTTTATTTCCAATTTTGTGAACACATGTGTTTGTTTCTATCTCTTCCGTTTCAGGAATTGAGTTCAAGACTGACCACTGATCCTTTCATCATTGGTCATTAATTTTTCTCCTCTTTGGCTGAGAAATAGTCTCTTCAAAAGGGTCTATGGAAACTATCTTCCTCTAATTCTTGCACATGTAAAAACTATATATCTTCTATAGTTAAATGATGATAAGATTTTTAGGTGATGAGTAATTTAGGGACATTGTTTCACATCCTGCATAGAATGTTTTTTTTTTTCTTTTTAATTGAGATAACATTAGTTTATAACATTGCATAAGTTTCAGATATATAATAATTCAGCATCTGTATATATCATAGCATGCTCACCACCAAATATCTAGTCTGCATCCTTCATCATACATTTGATCCTCCTTTTAAAAAAAGATCAGTTTACATTATTATTTTAGGTCCCCACTGGTGTTTTGATAATGTTGCCTGAATACTAAAAAAATTTTTCTCTGTATTTGACAAAATCATCACATGGTTTTCTCTCACTGTCAATCATATTGTGTGAATATTTTTCCCAGGATACAGTTTTTCATTTTAACCTATAAATTCAAGTCCTTTTTATTTGTGGAAATTCCCCTTGAACTATATTATTAAGTGTTTTTTGTTTTTTTTTGTTTCAATTGCTTGGTATACTTAGGTATGGACACTATTTATAGTTAATATAGGATCATTTGTTTCATAGATATTGGTTTATTTCTAACCCTTAAAATTATTTGTTTATTTTTATTCCCTTTTGCTCATTAAAAAAAAATCTTGTCTTTCATGACCTTTATTGTTTTTTCCATAAATATCTTCATATATGCAACCGTCAATGGTAACTTTATTTCTGTGATTATTTTACTTTTACCTTCTAAGTATTCCCTGGCTTTTGTTCCTTGTGTTACTTCTGCATCTCTGGTCTCACCTCATATTCTTAAACTTTCATTTTCCAGCCACGAATTCATGCTTGTTTCATTAAGTTGTGCTCATTCATGCTGGTGTTTTAAATCACAATTTATCTAATAATTGACAAGTTTTTTGGGGGGGGGTAAGTTTTCTTTATCTATCATTTATTTTTGGTATATATTTTAGTTTCTTTCTCATTTTTCTTTATAGTATATTTGCACTGACTCCGTTTTTGAAATTATTACTTACCTTCAAATAAAAAAAAATCATTCTCTATCAATATCTCTAGGGTTCTTATCAAATAGATGCTGAGCAAGATTACGAACCAGCAAGAATTGTCTCAGGTCTACGATATAGGTAGTCTTCATGTCCAGGTTGTTTGAAGTTTATTTCTTTCCATTAAAAAAGATCTCCAGCTACAAGACTACATAAAATACGGCATCTATTTTCATGCCACATTTCCAATGCACGTATTTTTGCCTCTCCTGTTATTCTATGCTGGCTTGGGGAAAGGTGCAGAATCAAATGAACCCCATGCCCATTTCGCAAAACAAAGATTATTGTTTTGCTCCTCTGAGTAAAAAATTTTCTCATCTTGATCCAAGAATTGTAGTAATAAAAGCCCATTTTGGAATGTTCCCTATCCATGTGGCAGTCCTTTTTAATATCTGATGGTTAAGGATAACAGATGTCCTTAGTTTAATTAAATGTAGAGCTTGCATTCTTATTTTTTGTACTTTTTTTTTTTTATTGTTTCTAAAGACGAGAAAACAGCATTACAAGACCAGATATTTCTATCTCATGTTATTCAGGAATGGCCTCAAACATAGTTGAGCATGATCTATAAAAGCACTAAACCGAGTTTTCTTTCTTTCTGTGAGAGTTTGTCAGTGTTTACTTATTCACTTCCACATAAAAGAGAACTTTAAGTAATACAGTGCTTTGACCTTCTTTTACTAACCTTAGTCTATGACTCCACAATAAGCAAACTTCTATAAGAATCCAAAGATTACTATGTCAGCTGTGACCCACAGTGAACCCTGTTGTTCAGTGCAGCTTGGCTCACCCTGGCTAATACTGAAGAGGAGCCCCCATGAAAGGCATGGCTACCACATGCCAAGGATTAGGCTATATACATTATGTTCATACTCCTTTTTGAAACTTAATTTAAAATAACCAGATGAAGTAACTATTATTACCATTTTATAAGAGTAGAATATCATGGCTCAGAGTTGTCTAGCAACGTTACCAAGGCCATGTAGGGAGTAAGTAGCCTAGCCAGAATTAGAACCCTGCTATACTCCAAAGCCTGTAACCCCCATCAATTAGTCTACACAGTATCCAAACACTCTTCAACCATTTTCAAAATTGCTATTATTCCAGTCACACGGAATCATAATATACAGACTCAGAAGATATACTAGTTTCTGGGGGACTTAATTCTACAATATTAGTCCCATTAAATAGTTATTCAATGTAAAATGTATGGCTTATAAAAGTGAACTCAAACATGTCCCAAATAAAAACTAGTATTTTTTCCCCTTAAAGTAAACTAAAATCTATCACCCTGTGTTTCCCATACAGTGGTTTAGTTCTCTTCATAGGGTTTGTAATGGGAAACACACACACACACACACACACACACACACTCTCTCACACTCTTTCTCTTACACATACACACAAGTAGAGGTCATATATGTAAGCAAAAATGTTCTTTTCTCTAGTTTGAAGATCTCTAGTTCCTTCAAATATTCCTCATACATGAGGCAACCATTTACCACACTAGAAAACTTTTGAGAATAAAAGGGGATATTAATTAGCCAGTATATTGTAAAAACAAGAGGAAACTGAGATGGTCCCTGACACACTCATATGTCCTACCTATTTGTACATGGCATATTTTGGGGATCGTTTTATAGGCCACAAACTTAGTTATGCAAAAATGTACATTAACTTATTTGTAATTTAGATAACAGATTGAGAACTCTTACTTATTCAAACAACTCCTAAAAATTGACAATGAAAAAACTATAAAATGCTATGAATTGGTGATCCACAGAAGAAAGTACATCAAATAATAACAGATATATTTAAAAATGCTAAAACTTTCTAGCAGTCAGGAAAGAACACTATGAAATAGCTATGAACACTAATTTTACACTCACCAAAATGACAAGTTATAAAAGAATGATAATTCCTATTGTTGGTGGGATATAGGACCATTTACATTATGGGTGAAAGCATAAATTCTTACCCCCTAGAAAAATAAATTTAGCAACATCTATTACAATTACTTTAACCCCATTAAAGTAATTGGCAATCCCATTCATTGGACTCTATACCCCAGAAATAAGTGTCAGTAGCTAAAAATATACACACAAGGATGTTTGTCACAGAATGGTTTGTAGTTGTACATACATAGAAACAAAATGTACTTCAATTAGTGGAATGGTTAAGTAAACTATGATGAATTCATACTATGTAACGTGAGGCTATTAAAATAAATTATATTTGTTAAAGTTGTTCTGAGTACTTCTTATGAGATACTGTTCAGTGAGATGGGTCTACAGAAATATTCATTCCTTCATACTGAGATCTGAGACTCTTTAGAGGACACAGCTGAGAAACCAAAACAGGAGAATCCAGGTGTATATACCTAGAGTGCTGCTTCCGATTTTGGTGTAAAGGATAAAGAAAAACTTTAGCTCTGTGGTGACACCAAGAAAAATCCAGAGAATATGAAAACCACACTTGTTTATAGAATTATCTAAGTATGGCAGATGCAAGAAAGCCTTGATAAAATTATTTCCATAGGGACCTTCATAGGCAATCAACTTCCTTCAGTAGCTTCTGGGCAAACACTAGGTCTGGGTCTAGACTGTAGACCAGTGGTTCTCAACCTTCCTAATGCCGCGACCTTTTAATACAGTTCCTCATGTTGTGGTAACCCCCAACCATAAAATTATTTTTGTTGCTACTTCCTAACTGTAATTTTGCTACTGTTATGTCTTAAGCAACCCCTGTGAAAGGGTCTGCGCTAGACAGACCTCCCAAAGACCTAGAGACTATATCCAAGGAGGGTGAGGTCTGGCAAGATATTGGCAACTGTTAAGCAGGCAGGAATCATTGGAGTCTGAGAAATCTCAAATGCAACAAAAATTTTCCTGATCTCATTCCTTCCTAATTTTGCTGAAATAAAGGCAGAGAAGTTGAGACTGAAAAATGGAAATAACTTACACACTAACATAGAATGAAAAATTCTAACATCTATTCTAATAGTAGCAGGAGCCAGTAAATGCAAAGAGAATACTTCTAACATTCTCTTGACTCCTCATTCAAATTCTGATAAAAACAGAAAGTTGTTCTCCAAACAGTGGCAGCTGACAGAAGCCACAGACTGGATGTTTTGGGTTGGGCTAACCAGAAATGAGCTTCATCCTAAAGCTATAACTCATTTCATCTAGGTTACTCAACAATTAGCAAAATTTGAATAATTACTCTTTTGCTTTAGTCCCCAGATACACAAAAACTTGCATGCTCTGTTAAAACAAAACAAAGCAATAGTGCATCCCAATATTTCTTGTTCTTCTACATGGAGTGTTGGGTATGCTATAAAAGAATGACAAGCTATGTGAAGAAGCAAAACTTGGACCTCATGATCAAATAAATTTCAAAAGAATTCAATTCATAGATAACCTCTATATTGTAAATGACAAACATGAACTTTAAAGTAACTATACTAAATAAGTACATAAATTTACAAGAACCGAGTATGGATAAACAGATAGGAGATAGTACCAGAGAAAAGAAAACTATTAGAATTTATAAATTCTAGGATCTGTAATATAAAATGGGCCTAACACTAGAATTAAACACTGGAATTAAATTCATTACAAAAGAAATGATCGGTGAATTTACCAACAAATTGATAGAGATTAACCTATTAGAGAGGGACAAAAAAAATGTCAAAACAACTGATCTGAATACTAAATATGAGTGGGAAAGTATCAGGCAATCTAACATATATGTAATTAGAAAATATCATGGCTAAGTAGAGTATATCCCAGGAATTCAAGGTTATATTATCATTCAAAAGTCAATAAATGGAATCCATCACATTTAAAAGAAGTTAAGAAGTCATATAATATCTTAACAAAGGCAAAAATAAAAATAAAAAAGCATTAGACAAAATCTAACACTCAGTGATTAAAAACTTCTCAGAATCTATAAGTAAAGAAAACTTCCTCAATATGAAAAAAATCTGTGGGAAACTTTCAGCTGACATCAAATTTATCAATGAAATATCAGACAGGCTTCACACCACTAACACTGGGAAGAAGGAAAGGCTGTGTACTTTTCACCATTTTTATTCCACATTATATTTTGTGCTAGAGATCTTTGCTAGTGAATTTAAGGATAAAAGAAGAAAGGGAGGGAGGGAGAAAAAGAAAGGGGAAGGGAGGAGGGTAAGCAAGAAAAGAGATAAACATTATTTTTTCACAGAAAGCAAAATTATTTTCATTGAAATGTCCACGAAATACATTTAAAACATATAATACAATAGGTGAATTCAGCAAGGTCTTGAGGTTTAAGATCAATATAAAAATCAATTGTATTTCTACAAAGTGACAACAAACAATTTGAAAATGTAATGTGAAAATCAATATCATTCACAATATTATAAAAAATAAAATAAAACACCTAAAGATATAGCTAATGAAAGCTGAGCAAGACCTCTACTCTGAAAACTACAAAACTTTGAGGGAAATTAGAGATGGCCTAAATAAATATTGTAAATATATTCTCTCCAAATAAATCAAAATATAATGCAATCTCAACCTAATAGGCTTTTCTGTCATTACTGACAATAATACTAAAATGTATATAGATATATAAAGGTCCTAGATAGAACAGTCAAACATTATTGGTTAAAAAGTAAAGAAAATTTGAGAATTTATACTACTACTGGACTTCACGGTTTACTATAAACCTACTGTAATCAAGTTTAGGTGTGAGCATAGACAAAGAGATCAAAGGAACAAAAGAGATTCCAGAAATAGCTCTAGATAATTACAATCACATGATTTGGGGCAGGCAACAAAGTAATTCAATGGGGAAAGAAAAATTGTTTCAACAAGTGGTATATTGAACCAACTGAATAAAGAATATCTTTGCAAAACATGGTGTTGAGCCCTGGCTAGGAGGCTCAGTTCTTTGTCTTATACACCAAAAGGTTGTGGATTCCATTCCCTGTCAGGGCACATACGTAGGCTGAGGGTTGGATCCCTGGTTGGGGAACCTATGGGAAGCAAGTGATCAGTGTTTCTCTCACATCGATGTTTCTCTTTCTCACTCTCTCCCTCTCTCTTTCTCCCTCTCTCTCTCAAATAAATAAACATATCCTTGGGTGAAGATTTAAAAAAAAAAAAATGTTGTGTTGGAACAACTACAGTCGTCCCTCGCCACTTCGCGTTTCAACTTTCACGGCTTCACGCTATCGAGGTTTTTTTCAAATATATTCATTAAAAAATTGATCAAGACAGTGAAAATGATACAGTGCATGCTCGGTTGTCTGAGTCAGTTATACACCCTTGTATTACAATTAAAATTAAAATTACTGTACGTATGGACTATAGGCCTATGTATTCAAGCACCCCAGGAATCCTTCAACGCCAGGTGCAACCGCTAGTCTGGAACAGATTAACCGCGATAAACGAGGGATGACTGTACATATCCATATCCAAAAAAATAGAAGTTAGATCCCTACTTTACACTATACACAAAATTTAACTCAAAATGAAAGATAGACCTAACTGTAAAAGCTAAAACTATAAAACTCTTAGCCAAAAAAAAAATCTTCACAACCTTGGGTTAGGCAATCATTTGTTAGATGAGACATCAAAAATACAGTAATAAAACTAAAGTAATCATATATTTGACTTCAAAAAATTAAAATCTTTTAAACTTCAAACAATACCATCAATAAAATAAAAAGATAACTCACATATTGGGGAAATTACTTGCTAACTGTAAATCTGAAAAAAGGTTTATATCGAGAACATATATAGAGAAATCTTATAAATCAATGATAAAAAGACAAAAAAAATCAATTAAAATGGGCAAAGGATTTCAATAAATATTTTTCCAAGGAAGACATACAAATGACTAATAAGTACTATTAGATATTAGTAAAATGCCAATTAAAACCACAATGAGATAACATTTCATATCACTGAGATGGTAATTATTTAAAAAAAAAAAAACACAATAGGCAATAACAAATATTGACAAGGATACAGAGATATGTAAGCTTTCATACATTTCAGATAGGGATGTAACATGATACAACCACTCTATAAAACTGACAGTTTCTCAAAACTGTTAAACACAGACCCAAAAATTTCAGTCCTGGATATCTACCCAAGTGAAATGAAAACATATGTCTACACATGGATTAGTACACAAATGTTTATAGCAGCATTATTAGTAATAGCCACAAAGTGGAAACAAATGAAATATTTAGAACTTGATGAGTGGATAAACAAAATGTGGTATATCCATACAATGGAATAATATTCAGCAATGAAATGAAGTAGTGATACATGTTATAACATGGATGGTCCTCAAAAACTTTACACTAAGTTAAAGAAGCCAGACACAAAAGCTAACATATTATTGCTTCTTCAATTTATATAAAAGTTCCAGAACAGGCAAATCTCAGAGATGGAAAGTAGATTGTCTAGTGCTGGGGAAAAGGGGACTAAGAAGTGACTTCTAATGGGAATGAGGTTTCTTTAGAAAATGATGGAAGTATTTAAAACTAGAGCATTATGCTGGTCACAACTCTGAAAATACACTAACAAACATTCAAATGTATACTTAAAATAATGAATTTATGACATTTAAGTTATATCCCAAGAATGTTATTAAAAATGAAATACTGCTAATTCCTACCTTGATACATTATAAAATTTCTTTCCCTCCCTCCTTATGTAATTGTCTCTGACTCGCTCTTCATACTGCATCTTTGTTTCAAGCCAGATAAAACAGATAGGAGGTAGTATCCAGATAGAAATATCAATTTATTTTAATAGATTTTTTTTGGCACTTTTACTCTGAAGAATGGTATCACATAAGGTAGTATTAGCACAAACAAAAAATACATAAATTATAAGAGATAATGCAAAAATAACTAAATAGGAGAATTTCCTTCTTTCCAAGTGAGATTGTTTTGCTACTCTTCTGTACTTCCCACCCCACCCCACCAGCAGCTCCACCAGGATGCATGCATTTACCAATGATGTTCAAGAAAGAATGTTTACTAGTTATTGCATGCTTACTTAAAATATTTTATATGCATCTTTTAAAAACACAGAATAAATCCTGGGGTTATATGAAGGTAATAGACTTAGGAGAGCACATGAAATCAAATTGTACCCTTCTCTTCTGAGGCAATGCAATCAGTGCCTTCAAACTGAAAGGCAGGGAGTAATATGTTTACTGTGGAAATCTAAATTTTTCTTACTCCAGTTAAAATCCAAATTAATACCCCCCACCAAGACTCCAGAAACTATCTCCTTTTTTTCTGCCTTATAATTCTGCTACAGTTCACCTGATACAATACATTTACAGTTAAAAAAAAAAAAATGAGGAAACCCATAGGTTCTCTTTTACTTAGAAGTTTTGTTTTGGCTCATTAATGCTTCCCATCTCATTTCTTTTCCACTAGAAAATTTTGCCCAAAGCAATTTTTGACAAGTAAATAAAGTTGAACAGAATTCATTTGCTTACATCATTGTAAAATAAAATTAAAACAGACTTTACTTCTGTAGGATCACCAATGTGGAAAATTCTCATGACGACATAGTTGTAATTTACTAAATTAACTTATTTCATCCACAGCTATATTTAATAGAAAAATAGAACATTCAGTAAATTACAATTGTATTATTTTCTCCCATGAGAAATATAGTTTATAAAGGTCTAAGGTTAATACATTTTCAGAATCCTTTAAATAGTAAATACTTGCTTAATTAGCAAACACATGAATTTTTAAATTCAGGTGTCATAATCTTTCAATCTTTGATGTAGAGAGAATCACAAAAAATTGTTGTGAGTCTAAAGCAGCAAAAGGAAACATTGATACTTTGTGTCCTTTTTAATTCAGAATCTGAATACCATCTTCAATCCTTACCTTGAAAAAAGGAAGATTCAGGAAAATCTTTTCCTATCCTTCCTCCCCTACTTTATTAACATTGCACTTTTAAACACTGGTGCACTTTTAAACAATGACTATGCACTAAGGTTATTTAAAAATTAATTTTATGTGGTTTTTCTACTCACAATAAGATTTTAAAAATTTAAAGAATCTGAAACTCTTTGAAGCTATACTCTACCCCAAAGAAAGAGCAAAGTAATGCCTACCACAAGGGTGTTTAATAACTAAGTATTTATCAAATGGGGAATATTATTTATTGAACACTTGAGATGTGCCATGTTTCAAATTTGCTTCAGCATTTCAATTAATTTTAAACAGTACTTAAAAGGTTGTAATTATTATCACTATTAAATAATAGTTATTTGAAATTTAGCAAATTTAACTAGATCAAAGGACATGGCTTCTAAATCATCTGTCATCATTAAAAATAATTACAAAGTATTAAACAATACTTTATTCATTTAGAATATTTATGAATAAAACAAATAATATAAATAAAATATACTGAAAATTATAATATCATTTTAAATATTTTGCATATAACAATTCTGGATGACAATCTTCTTGTATGCTTGTTCTCAAAACAGATGGTAAACCAGATACTTGAAGAGCCATCCTTGCAAAATACAACTGCATCTCCGTTGAAATATAACACATATAATGTATTGCATCATTGAATTCACTAGAAAGTAGCATCATTGAATTCACTAGAAAGTAGCATCATTGAATTCACTAGAAAGTAATCTAAATATTTAAGGTTAAACTCTTATACACGCACAAACACACTCATACAACAGTTGAAAGCATGGAAGAAGCAATAGGGTAGGGGTCATTAAGAGTAGCTCTACGTCGGCCTGCGGTCCGGAGAGACCCGGGTTCGGTTCCCGCTGAGGGCATGTGCCTCGGTTGCAGTTTGTCCCCGGCCCTGGTTGGTTGTGTGGGTGGCGGCCACTCGATGTGGCCCTTTCACGTCGATGTTTCTCTCTCTCTTCCTCTCTCTCCCTCCAACTCTATCTGAGCAAAAAATGAAAAAAAAAAAAAAAAAAAAAGAGTAGCTCTAAAAGTAAATGCCAAAACCAGCACTGCAGTGATCAGGGTTATAAGACTTCAGACTTCTAAGATTGAAGGGCCGAGCTGATCTGTGTCTGTTTTACTGCCAGCACTATGCTGTTTTGATTATTGTAGCTTTGTAGTATAACTTGAGGTCAGGGAATGTGAAACCTCGAGGCTTGTTCTTTTTTTCTCAGCATTGCTTTGGCTATTCAGGGTCTTTTGTGTTTCCATACAAAGTTGATGATATTTGTACTATTTCTTTGACAAATGTCATTGGGATTTTTATGGGGATTGTGTTAAATCTGTATGTTGCTTTAAGTAATATCGCCATTTTAACTATGTTGATTCTTCTGATTCATGTGCACAGAAGAGGACCTGAACAGACACTTTTCTGAAGAATATATACAAATGGCCAACAGATACATAAAAATATGCTCAACTTCACCAGGTATAAGGGAAATGCAAATTAAAACTATAATGAGATACCACCTCACACCTGTTAGAATGGCTATCATCAATAAGACAAGAAATTACAAGTGTTGGAAAGGTTGTTTAGAAAAAGAAACCCTCTACACTGCTGGCAGGAATGTAAATTGGTACAGCCACTATGGAAAACTGTATGGTGGTTCCTCAAAAAATTAAAAATAGGTCTACCATACAATCCAGCAATCCCTATTCTGGGTATCTACATGAAAATTTTGATAACATTTATTTGTAAAGATATATGTACCCCTATGTTCATTGTAGCATTATACATGGTAGCCAAGACATGGAAGCAACCAAAGTGTCCCTCTATAGATGATTGGATAAAGAAGGTGGGGTACATACATACAATGGAATATTATTCAGCCATAATAAAGGATGAAGTACTGACATTTATGACAACATAGATAGGTCTTGAGAGTATCTTGCTAAGTGAAATTAAGTCAAATGGAAAAGGACAAGAAAATTTCACTTATATGTGTGATTATAAAACAGAAAGCAACCAACAAACTCATAAACACAGACAACAGAATGGTGGTTACCAGAGGGAAAGGGGGACAAAGTTGGGGGGTGAAATAAAGAGGGTAAAGGGGGTCAAATATATGATGACAGAGGGAGAGTAGATTCTGGGAGGTAAGCCCATAACACAATATTCAGATGATGTATTATAGAATTGTACACTTGAAACATATAGTGTTGTTAACCAATGTCACTCAAAAAAAATTTATTAGAAAGAATTTAAAACTTTGCCTCTCCAAAATAATCTGTTAAGAGCACAGATCGGGTGAAAATACTGACAAATCATATATCTGATAAAAATAACTATTCAGCATATATAGAGAACTAACCCCGCCCCCCCCAAAAAAAAACACACAAAAAATCTTTTAAAAGGCTAATCTGATCATCAATCCCACATTAAGCCAAGGGTCTTAAAGTAGGATAACATGGTTCTTAGACTACAGTGACCCCTCCTAACTTCAGAAGTAATCTAACATACAGCATAAATCTTCTCCCTCTGTCTTCCTCCCACTCTATCTGAAGATAAATAGAAAAATATCCTCGGGTGAGGATTAAAAAAAAAAAAAAAGAATTGATAAAACTGTAGATAAATATAAACACAATTTTAAATATTAAAAATTAATGCTAGATTAATTGCTAAAATGGTCAGAGTTCTTCATCCCTCTCTGTATCTGTGCCCTTTGCAATGTGATTTCCCAGTTCTTCCCAATAAAAGATGGAGACTATTTTCTAACTCCGGAATTGAATCTGTCTTTGTGCCTTGCTTCAGCCAATGAAATACAGTAGAAGCGATGTGCCAGTTCCAAGCCTAGGCCACAAAAGACGTTGTGTACCTTTGTTCTCTCTCTTGGAACTCTACCAACTCCATGTGAACAAGTCAAGGCTAGCCTGTTGGAAGACAAGAGACCATGTAAAGGAGAACCAATGCACCCCTGCCGATAATCAGCCAACCCCAGATGTAGAGACACTTGGCTGAGCCACTACTGTTTGTGGACACTTGAGGAAGTCCAGCTGAGACCAGAACTACCAGCTGAGTCCAGCGTCAATTTTGGATCATGAATTGTGAGCTAAATAAATGTTTGTTTTAACCAGTAGGTTTTAAGGTGATTTGTCATTCCATAACAGCTAATTAATTCATTTGAATTAAAAATATGACACTAAAAATGAAAATAAAAAACACTAAACAATAGCATGAAATGAGAAGAACCTGCACATTAAGTTCTCTATGCTTCCAGTATGTTAAATGTACTAAAAAATGCAGTTAATGAAAGATTATAACAGATGATGTATCATAGAAATTTACACTTGAAACCTAGATAATTGTATTAACTGTCATCCCAATAAATTTAATTTAAAAATTATGCCATGGAATTGGAAAGTTTTGATAAAATTGTAAAATTCCTTAAATATAATTTTTAAAAATTGATACAAGAAGAATAATTAGTTATCCTCTTAAAGAAATTTTATAATTAAAGTTTTTTTCACACAGAGAAAGTCCCAGGCTTAGAAATGTTAAAGGCAATTCCATTAATCATTAAAGGAAGAAATCATTCCAATCTTACAGAGTACACAAAATGAGGAAGCTTTCTCCAAATCATTCTATTATACAGTAAACATAAGATTATGGAACCATAAAAAGATCAATCTCACTTATGTACATAGATGCTAGAACTTCCCAAAATATTAGCAAAAGAAGCGAACTTGAAAAAATGATATTTTATAATCCAGTTAGTAGATGTCTTGAAGACAAAATGTTTTAACATAAAAAAGAATATATGCACTTTAAACCTTAACTATCTGTCAATAAATGTAGTCTTACTTTCTATTAAATATTTTGTGTTCTTTAACAATTGATATTTTTCTTATTAATCCTGATATACCATTATTATGTTATTTCCCTCTATAAACATATGATATGTTTGTCCTTATATTAAATGACACAAAATGACCTTATATGTATATATGGGCTTGTGTGTATGTATGTGCTAATATTTCCCACCCCTTTCATTTAAGGTACCATAAGTTTAAGTTGCAATCAGTTTTCCAGCCTCTTTACTTAATGCTTTTTTTAAATATTTTTTGAGATTGCAATATAATGTATTTTCATTATACTTGATCCACACAGTAGAGCAAATACAATGTAGAAAACAAAAGTCAGAGCCCAAGGGCAGAATTGTGTACCCTCAAAATTCATATGTTGAAGTCCTAACCCCCAGTACTTCAGAATATAACTATATTTGAGGAGGTAATTAAGGTTAAATGAGGTCATTATAGTGGGCCTTAATTCAATATGACTGGTATTCTTGTAAGATTAGAATACAGCCCTGGCCGGTTTGGCTCAGCGGTTAAAGCGTCAGCCTGCAGTACGGAGAGACCTGGGTTCGGTTCCCGCTAAGGGCATGTACCTCGGTTGCAGTTTGTCCCCGGCCCTGGTTGGTTGTGCGGGTGGCAGCTTTTCACGTCGATGTTTCTCTCTCTCTCTCTTCCTCTCTCTCCCTCCTACTCTATCTGAGCAAAAAAATGAAAAAATGTCCTCGGGTGAGGATAAAAAAATAATAATAAAAAAAAATACAGATGTGCTCGTGGAGAAGAACATTTGAAGACATAGAGAAAAGATGGCCATTTGCAAGCCACAAAGACAGGCCTTCACAAAAGAACAACCACACTGACACCTTGATCTTGGACTTCTAGCCTCCAGAATTGCAAGGAAATGCATTTCAGTGGTTGAAGCCACCCAGTCCATTGCACTCTGCTATGACAGACCTAGCAGACGGCAACCCTCTACTGCTGCATTTGCCGGATGAATGGCATGTTCTTTTACCACAAAAAAGGTAAAGCAATAAATTTTCAAAGTAGTATTACACATTTAAAGCCATTTCTTATCAAATGCTTGTGAAATTTGTAAGTCAAATATTATAGAAGTCATATTAAAAAGGCCACAAACCTTGTTAATAGGCAAGTCTTTTTTACTGTGAACTTTTATCTGGCTTACATCCATAGATAAATTTCTCAATCTCTTTGGTCTAAAGTTTTCAATGGTTAATTTGTAGATAATTATGCCTGTCTGATGAGGTTGTTGTGAGAAAAATACTAATGAAATAAAGTGTTTGGCTGATAACATACAGTCAGTAACTAGAAATTACAGATGGTATCTTTCGGAAGAAACTCTCCTGGGCTCACTATATCAAATAAAGATACAATTTACTAGGTCAACTGATAAAAATATTTGGATCAGTATTTTTTATGATTATTGGTTTTGAGGAATATAAAACAAACTATATCTTTAAAATAACAACAATTTAATTGCATGTTTAATTAACATAATCACATAAGACACTTAGAAGGTAATAAATATGTAGGCATTTAAAATATAACAAATATGCATCAAAATAGCATACCAACTTTGTCATTAAATTGTTTGACATATTAATTAAATAAATATTAGTATGCAAAGATGAAATAGATTTCATTTTGAGTTTGTCTGATTTGACTTATGCATCCTCTAATGCACTCTCTGAATATCAAGCCCTTTTAACAGCTGAACACAAACATAAAATTTTATTGGTAGAATATTTTGCTTGGTGCTAAAGTACACAAAGTGTACTTTTGCTGGAGGCATGATTTTTATTTTTTATAAAGCTCTGGTGTGGAATGTACTTTCACTCATATAAAAATAAAAACAGCAGATAGGAAAGCACAAGGCAATAATAGCAATATTATTTTGCCAATTCTCCCCTGAGCTGTAACTAATCTAGTTGGTTCAGTCTAGAAGGATCATTTTATTGTATGCAACATTCATCTCAAAAAATATTTAACTAGCTCAAATTCATATCATAAAACTGAAGGACAAAGAACATGGGACTGATGGGCAGTTTCCTATCACCTGGATACCTGGATAGGACCCAGTGTTTACATCTATTTTGTGCAAAGCAGAAATGTCAAATTATTTAAACTAATTGTGATGACTTATTTTAGCTATGTGACTAGTGAAAATGTATAGTTTGGAAATCATGTTTATATTATTTTCTTTTATAAAAATACAGTTACTAAAATAATATCCTGTAAAAATTATACATAATAACTTCACTATTGCTATCTAGTTTTAACCAAGTTTTTAAGACAGGAAACTTTTTTGACTTAAATGTCCAGTTTTATACATAATCACTGATTAAAATAATTATTTTCCTAGTTGTTTATATGCTAAATTTTTCTGTTTTGAAAAGTAATAAGCTATCATAATAAAATACTCCAAAAGTAACAGAAAAATCCTTCTTTGAGAGTATAATTTATATCTTAATAGAAACCATGTAGTAATTCTTGACATAATAAATTATTTCATAATCTTTTAATGGTAAAGTACAATTAAGCCCTGGCTGGTTTGGCTCAGCTGTTGGAGCGTCGGCCTGGGGACCAGAGAGTCCCAGGTTCAGTTCCCACTAGGGGCACGTACCAAAAAAAAAAAAAAAAAAAAAAGTACAATTAAAACAAAATATATTGATAATGTTTCAGTCTTTCATTTGCTCAACATTATTCTAGAAATATCAGCTAGATGATAGGCAAAAATACAGACCTGAGCAAGCATGAATTAGATCAACAAGCTACTAAACATCATGAAAAAAAGGAAATAAATAAAATGCAAAGCTTACATCATTTCGTCACAACATAATGCATCTCTCTGTATTTCTGTACTAGGTTCATACATTCAGACCACAATTATGACAGACAGTAGGTACCACTTACCTAGAAAATTAGCAGAGATGGCTTTTTATCATTTCTTTGAAATCAGTGAACAGTTAAAATGAGGCTAAATCTACTAGGAATGTTTTCCTGGAATTATTAAAATTATACAGTGAAATGGGCCAAGTATAAACAGAATGAAGCTATGTGACAGAAAACTAGCACAGCCTAGCCGGTGTGGCTCAGTGGTTGAGCATCAACCCATGCACCAAGAGGTCACCGGTTCGATTCCCGGTCAGGGCACATGCCCAGGTTGTGGGACAAATCCCCAGTGGGGGGCATGCAGGAGGCAGCCAGCCGGTGTTCTCTCTCCCTCTCCCTTCCTCTCTCTCTAAAATCAATAAAGATTTTTAAAAAATAATAAAACTAGCACAAATATTTAATGATAACATCACATATATATTAAATCTTCAGATGTTCTGACTAATAATTAAGGAATGCCATATAGTTCCTCTCAGAAAATAACTAATCAAGATAAAAGGTAGAAGATGATCATTTCTCAGGATGCAGCTGTTTACTGTGTAAGTCCTTTAAACAAGTTTACTGGTAAAACAAATCATTTCTAGTTCCAATTATGGAACATGTAAAAATACACCAAAGTTTACTGACCTTAATATTTAATGTATTAGCTGCAAAATATAAACATTTAATTAACATATAGTATCAACTGTTAAATAAAAATCTATAATCTCAAATCCTAACCAAATAATTAAAAATGACCAATATGATCTCACTTATATGTGGAAACTAATGAACAAAATAAACTGATGAACAAAATAGATCCAGAGACATGGAAGCATGGAACAGACTGACAAATCTTAGAGGGAAGGGGGGTGGGGCAGGAAGACATAAACCAAAGAACTTGTAGCATACATGCATAACTAATGGACACAGACAACAGTGTGGTGAAGCAGGGGTAGGGAGGAGGGATCAATGGGGGAGAAAAGGGGGGATTACTATAATACTTTCAAAATAAAGATAGCCCTGGCCAGTTTGGGTCAGGAGTTAGAGAGAGGGCCCGTGGACCGATGAATCTCAAGTTCAATTCCGGTCAAGGACACATACCTCAGTTGCAGTTCAGTCCCCAGCCCTGGTCGGGATTGTGTGGGAGGCAACCAGTCTCTGTCTCTTTCTCTCTCCCCACCCTCCCTCCCACTCTATCTGAAGAAAATTTAAAAAGATATATTTTTTTTTAATCACCAATAATGGCTTTATCTAGTACATTTGCATACATCTCAATTACAACCATTTTTGTGATTTTAGAAAATCATTTCCCTGTTAGTTTTTAAGAATATATATTAATCACTAAGAACATATTGTTCAATTTGGGGGGTGTTTATGGCCTTTATTAAAAGGGAAGGCTGTATGACAACCTCAGAAAAATAATTCACCCAACATTTTTTTAACTGCATCCAAATTATTGCATGTAATTGTTCACTGAGTTTTCATTGTTGTGTTTAACACCCAAGTGTGCATTCTGCAATTCTCAGGTCAAAATACCTTGAGTCATTTCCTGTCCTGTGCTAATATCGTTACTATTCGTTGTGAACATTTTCTGCATATATCCCCTGGTACACCTATGCAATAATTCATTTGTATTATAATCCTAGGAGTTAAATTGATACAGATGACCACATTCAACTTGACAAAATAATTTCCTATTGCTTTCCACTGCAGCTGTATCAATTACATGCCAACATCAATATATGAGTGTTCATTTACATGCTCAGAAGCTCCTGTTAACTTTTGCCATCTTAGATTGTGTAAAATGCTTTGTCACTGTGGCACTAATTAGCATTTTCCTAATTACTTAAAGAAGTTAAAAATCATGTTTATTGACCATTCCTATTTTTCTTCTATAAAATGCTATTTACTGAGTTTTGCTCATTTCTCCTGTCTTCTTGTGCAGTTTTTTATACATTGTAAAATATATTTTCTGAGGGTTATGTTATGCATTAAAAAATCTTCTCCCAGCCCTGGCCGGTTTGGTTCAGCAGTTAGAGCATTGGCCCACGGACTAGAGAGACCCGGGTTTGGTTCCTGCTAAGGGCACGTGTCTCAGTTGCAGTTTGTCCCCGGTCCCAGTTGGAGTTGTGTGGGTAGCAACCAGTTGATGTGTCTCTCTAACATCGGTGTTTCTCTCTCTCTCTTCCTCCCTCTCTCTCTCCACTCTATCTGAAAATGAATGCAAAAATGTCCTCAGGTGAGGATTAAAAAAAAAAAAAAATCTTCTCCCAGATTGTTAGCTTGTTTTTTACTTCATCATATCTTTTCATATCCAGTATTTTTAACATAATGTAGTAGAAATTATCAATCATGCTTATTTTGTCACCACTGGCACTTTTATGGGTTGTGTGAGAAATCCTTCCCCACCTTGAGTTCATGAAAAAATATTTACATATTTTCTTCTAAAATTGTTTGTTTTGCTTTTCATGTGTCTTTTGTTTTTTGGGATGTTTTGTTTTTTTGTTTGTTTGTTTGTTTGTTTAAGTTGACCATTTCTTTAAATCTAAGATGGAATCCATTGTGGCCATATTGTAGCATGCAAACAATTATTTTGATATCTGTTCAAAATACACAGAGAAACTCACAGAAACACATACAAACAGTGGTCCACAGATTCATATACAGAATCGAATGTCAATTAACAAAGACTGCTGAAAAATAATTTAAAAAAAAGTGTGGCCGGTGTGGCTCAGTGGTTGAGCGTTGACCCATGCACCAAGAGGTCGCCAGTTCGATTCCGGTCATGGCACATGCCCAGGTTGTGGGCCTGATCCCTAGTAGGGGACAAGCAGGAGGCAGCAAATCAATGTTCTGTCTCATCGATGTTTGTCTCTCTCTCCTTCTCCCTTCTCTCTAAAATCAATGAAGAAAAACATTTAAACAAACAAACAAAAAAACCCACAAAGACTGCTTTCTGTTAGTTTCCAGGTACCATTTGCAAAATCTATCAGCAGAGGGAGCTTTGAATGTTGTTATCATTTAAGGAAAATGTTCCAAGCAAGCTACTTAAAAGCACTTCAGATAATTAACTGTCACTGTCTGATATCATTAGTCAACACTGTTAAATACAATTGCATGCCTGACAAAAGGATCACTGTATTTCCCCTATGACATGTCCTTCCTTTTGTGTACCTGTAGATCTTTCATTATGGGGGGGGTGGGTTAACAAGATGATGTTTCATGTGATCACAGCAGTTTTAGCTTTGTGATCATACAGAGTGCAGGTGCTCATTAAGTTTACAATGAGCTGATAATACAAAATTCTCAAGCTATCAAAGGTAGGTTCTGGGCTCTGTTCTATGCAAATTACACACAAATGTTTTGTGTAGGTTTTTGTTTTTTTGTTTTTCCAGCTAGCCTAAGTTTCAGGATTATCATGTTGACATGAAAAAAATATTTTTCTTTTTTTTTTTATCTCTTCTAAGAAGAATCATATGGAGGTACACATGACCCTAAAACACACGAGGCTGGGAATAATTTACACTCACATAACACTATAAATTTACTTGCAAATAGGTATAGTACATTGGAAATGTATTTAGGGTAAATATAATTAATCACATGTTATTATTAATATTATTTGATCTGTTAATTATACTTTGGAAAATCTTTAAAAAGTAGCAGCCCTAGATGTTTATTAAGTGTAAAACTATGCCAAAGGATTTTATGTCAGTATTATGTATCATAGTAAATATTGAGAAACAATTTGAATATTTAATAAGAGGAAAGTAGCTAAGTAACCTATTCAACATTCAATGCGGCATTTCACAATTATTTTAACTAACAGATTTAAAGGCATAAAATATAAATGTTATATACAATGGTGTGATTTTTAACTATGTAAAAAGATGCTAAACTGATAGAAAAAAACTATTAGTGACTGTGTTTGGGTAATTTGATTATGAATAAACATTTTCCCTCTTTCTTTTACTTACTAAATTTTCTTTAGCGTGTACATGATGTATTTACATGAAAACATGGTTCAATGGAGAAAATGTGCATATATTTGCCACATTAAATGGTGCTTAATATGCATATTTAAAACAATGTCAACACTTACTAGAAATGTTGGCATTTGAGTAACTTTCTCTTATATAAACAAAGAACTATCAAAGGGTAGGTATTTTTCTTTGTCTTATTTTGGCCATCAATTCTCTTGAAAGTTTCATTAAGGTACTTTACCTCCAGGCAAGAGGTAACGCAATGCGTATCACTGGAATTAAAATCAATGCTGTTCCACAGAGAAACTTTGTAACAGATGCTGTCTGATGTATTTATAAGACATTTTACTTTTTTTACAACATGTAGGTTCTAGGATAATCTCAGTCTCTTATGATACAGGCAGAAGATGATAAATGAACACTCCAAGTTACTAAACATCTAAATACATAGGTAACATGAACTGATCAAGTAACTGTAGATTTTTAAAATTTCCCTACCTTTATACCAAATAATTGTGTAAATTGAAACCTCTTAGCTTATTCTTAGAGACTCAACTGCATTTCATAATCTAAAAATAACCCTAACTCTAGTCATTGGTGATTTAAGGAGTCTGAGCCATCTCCTGATATCAAGTACACCTGTATAGGTAGAAATCTGACATGATTCCCACTTTTACTCACAGAGATTTTCCTGTGAGATTGTTTATTCCTGGTGTCATGGGTGACCCAGGGAGAATTTCTCTTATAACTCTGTAGAGAAAGAACTTTCTTTGTTCAGAGGTTTAAATATTCAGATTTTGCACCCTTGCAGTGGCTGTGCCTATTCTGGCCACTGGTGTTCCCAGGTGTGATTGACAGGTAAGCATCTTCCCATGTCTCCCACACCTTATTGGGCACGTGTCTAAACTGCCTCTGTCTAGTCCCTTACTCCATTGGTAATCGGGATTTAGACCTGGAGAGTGTTAACTGAAGCTTCCTAGCAAAGCTGTATAAGTGGCACGCCTAGAATATCTGGTCTTCCCTTATTCTTTTCCTATTAAATAATAACCAGGTTATTATAACAGTATTGATGCCGTTGTAATAATCTTGTTATTATTTAACAGGAAAGGAGTAAAGTGAAGACTAGATAATATAGGCATGCCATTTATACAGCTATACCAAAAAGCTAGTTTAACACTCTCCAGGTCTAATCCTCACAGACTGATGGGGAAGGGACTAGACAAAGTAAGCTGAGTAACGTGGGAAGGTGTTTGCCTGTGAGTCACATCTGGCAAGTCAGTGGCCAGAATAGGCATGTCCATTGCAAACATGTCTAACCTGAAAAGGGACCTAGACAAAAGAAGGCCTCTCTCTTCCTCTCTCCCTTGCCACCTACACTGGACTCCTGGCTTGCGTGACTCCCATGGCTGCCCTTGCCCACGTGGCTTGTGGCTGATAGACTGAATGGACTGACGGACTGAATCCAGCCTGATGGTCCGCCAGACCCAGCTCCACCATGGAAAGTAACTGTGGACAATGGCCCTACTTCTAACTTTGCCGAATTCATTGCTGCATATCTTCCAGGACTGGGAACTGGAACTTTGGAACCCTAGGACTGACTATAACTACATTCAAATAAAAACCATTCATTCTCCTGTGCGAGTCTTAGAAAAGTCCTTTTCTGAAGATAACACAAAAGCCAGCCCACTCCCATGAATGTCGGAGAAATCTGGCCCACTCATCCCTCCAGTAACAGCATCAGTTGGCTGGCTTTATGGTTAGTTAACTCAGAGCAGCTTAATGACATCATCAAAGATTCAGATTTTTTCCTTACTCTTATTGTTTTTTGCTTGTGTGTCTTTTTTTTTTTTTTAATCCTCACCCAAGGACATTTTTGCATTTATCCTCAGACAGAGTGGGAGGAAGAGAGGGAGAGAGAGAGAAACATCAACGCAAGAGAGACACATCGAGTGTTTGCCACCCACACGACCCCAACCAGGACCAGGGACAAACTGCAGCCGAGGTATGTGCCCCTAGCGGGAACCAAACTCGGGACTCTCCGGTCTGTGGGCCAACGCTCCAACCACTGAGCCAAACCGGCCAGGGCTGTTTTTCTATTTTTTAATGTTCCCATTTTCTCACTGTCAGCTTGTTCTCTGGCCTTAATGACTATCATGGTTTCCGGTTAGATGAAGGAGTTCTGAGACTACAATCCAGACATGTAAGTATCCAGAGAAGACAATATATTGTGGAAGAAAAAAGCTATGGTTCTCATTATGTTAAGAGGTATGAAACTCATTCAAATACCCTTCAGCAAACGCTCCTTCATGCCTTATTGCTTCGAACTGGGAACACTCTACTCCTAAAACGAATAAACTATAATCCCTAGATCAGTGTGGCCCCTCGAGAATCTTTCAGGAGGTTTTCAAGTTCAGACCTATTTTCATTATGATACTAAAACACTGTTTGCCTTTTTCACACTATTTAATGATGAAGCATGTGATGGTGTGTAAAACTCTCTGCACCTTAGCACAAATCAAGGCAGGTGTTCCAAACTATATCGGTCATCATATTCGTCACTGCCATGCACTTTCTATTAAAACAACAACAACAACAACAAAAACAGTTTCACTTAAGAACGTCTTTGAGCCCTGGTCGGTTTGGCTCAGCGGTTAGAGCGTTGGCCTGCGGTCCAGAGAGACCCGGGTTTGGTTCCCGCTAGGGGCATGTGCCTCGGTTGCAATTTGTCCCCAGCCCTGATTGGTCATACAGGAGGCAGCCACTCGATGTGTCCTTTTCACATCGATGTTTCTCTCTCTCTCTCCCTCCCACTCTATCTGAACAAAAAATGGAAAAATGTCCTTGGGTGAGGATAAAATAAAAAGAATGTCTTTAATGTCCGGCTGGTGTGGCTCGGTGGTTGAGCATCGATCCATGAACCAAGAGGTTGTTGGTTCAATCCTAGTCAGGGCACATGCTCAGGTTGTGGGCCAAATCCCAAAGGGGGGGTACGCAGGAGGTAGCTAATCGATGTTCTTTCTCACTGATGTTTCTACCTCTCTCTCCCTCTCACTTCCCCTCTCTCTAAAATCAATAAAGAAAAAAAAAAAAGAATGTCTTTGATAAAACAGAAAAAAGTTATTTATTAGTCTTCAACCCTTCAGTATATAATTTTCCAATATTCTGTGTGAGTAAATGTGAAGCAGGCATAACACTCTTCTGCTACATTGTGAACTACAACGGCTGTCACAAGAAAAAGCTCTTGTTGACTGTGTCATAAGATGAACTAGCAAATTTTATATGAAACCCTATTTTTATTTGACAGAATGGCAGAAAAATCACAGGAATTCAGATTTGGAAATTTGATGGATATTTTCCAAAAATAAGCACAGTGAGCCTGATACTTCGTGGAATACTGACAGTATTTGTTGCTAATGAAAAAAACATCAGCTTTCAAGAAAGTGAAAATAAGAATTTTGGAAAACGTGTGTCTATCTGCATGAGCTTGATAGTTTTCCATACCTAAAGGTTTACCTGACGGTATTGGTGGTGCTATTTATAAATTATATTAATAAATGTCATCTTTTAAAATACTGTATATAATGAAGCATGTTAATATGCTTGAAGATCTGTGAACTCAGTGGATCAATATTTTTCCAAGAACTAATACATGATATCACATCCTTATTCAAAGAGCCAGAAATACCAATGGATTTTAATATACTAGAATGAAATATTTATTAATAAGTATTCAAATTCCACATTGTAATTGATCCCTAAGAATACACTTATTGATTATTGATATAATATCAAAGAAAAATTGCTAATAGAATTTTTTGCTTAGGTTAGTAAACCACTAATAGAAATTTCCAAGTACCCATCTCTGTGAGGTTGAATTTTCTTCATATACATAAACTAAAACAACATACTACAAGAGAAGGAGTGCAGAAGTAGTTATGAGAACCTCTCTATTAAAGATAATTAAAGAGCCTGGCTGGTGTGGCTCAGTGGCTGACCGTCAACCCATGCACCCAGAGGTCACCGGTTTGATTCCCAGTCAGGGCACATGCCCAGGTTGTGGGCCAAATCCCCAGTGGGAGGCATGCAGGAGGTGGCCAATCGATGTTCTCTCTCATCAGTGTTTCTATCTCTCTCTCCCTCTCCCTCCTTCTCTCAAAAATCAATAAAGAAAAAAAAATTTTTTTTAAAGATAATTAAAGAGATTTGCAAAAGTATAAACAATCTCTGAAAATTAATTTCTGAAAATTATTTTTAGAATAATTTCTGAAAATTATTTTTAAATATTATTTATATTAACATGACACATTTTCATTATTTTAAAGTAAATTAATTTTTTTTAATTTTAATTTAACATAAAAAATAACACATAAAAACTAAAGACAAAATATTTGATAATCATGCTTCATAGTAAAAAATTACCTAAGTGAAGGATGTGAGCTCTAAGTTTTAAATTCTTTTCCCATGTTGTCTGGTAGATATTAGGTTTTCATAAATTTTTATTGAGAAAATGTTGAATGAAATTGCATCTTATTTTACCCATAATTTACAAAAGCAAAATAAAACATGGAAACAATGCAAAACAAGAAATAGAGCAGCCTAGGACAATGTATGAAAATAAGAGATTTGGGGCTGAATTTTCAAAGTGTGAAAGCATAGGATCACCCTTTAACAGGATTTCATTTGATAATCAGATAACATTTTGTATTAAAATTATAGTCATAAATGTCCAAAATATATAGAGTACTCACATAATTCAACAAAAGGAAGACAAAAATCCAATTAAAAAATAGGCAGAGGACAGAAGACTTCCGGTCAAGATGGTGGCGTAGGTAAACGCGGTATCACCTCCTCCCACAACCACATCAAAGTTACAACAAAACTACAGAACAACCATCACTGAGAACCACCTGAAATGGAACTGAATGGAAGTCCTACAACTATGAAGTTAAAGCAGCAGCCACATTGAGACTGGTAGGAGGGGCAGAGGCGCGGATGGGCTGGTTCCACAGCCATGTGTGGCGGATAAAAATCAGGGGGATACCTCAGCTGGGAAGGTCCTCCCTGAGGACTGAGGGGTCCCCTTCCCACACCAGGCCACCAGCTCAGGGCTCCAGTGCCAGGAAGAGAAGTCCCCATAACTTCTGGCTGTAAAACCAGCAGGAACTGAGGCTGAGGGAGGCTGAGGCTGCTGGATCCCCAGGCAGCTCCTCTTAAAGGGCCCCGCATGGACTTACTCAGACACTCACCCTCCAGGCTCCAGCATGGGGGAGGCAGCCCGAAAGGCACCAGAGACATACAGGGAAGAACTGAGTTGTTTGGCATTGGGGCGAGGGCTGGAGAGACAGCTTTCTCCTGGACAGACTTGCTAGTGGAGGCCATTGTTCCTTTGGTGAGCCCTTCCCCCACAAGGCAGGCAGACTGCCACAATATCTGGCATTCTAGCAACCTGGCTCACACTGTTTGCCCTGCCCTGGTGATTCCCTGAGGCTCCGCCCCACCCAACTTTCAGGCCCACCCAAGCTACTGCCAGTTGCTTTACCAAAGGAATGGCCTGTCTCAGATCCTGCTTCAGATTTTCCTAAGTTCTTTCAAAAAAGCAACATCTGGTCTCAGTGAACCCCATACCTCTCATTAATTGGCCTCAGGCCTGGCACTAGAAGCAGCCAGCCTTGGTTCACAACTTGGCTTTTCCTGGGCACCTCCAAACCCAGCACAAGAAGCAGCCATCTGCAGACTGCTTTGTAGCTTATGCCTGGCGGCTCTGGGTAGAACACAGGCAGTGGCTGACCTTGCCCCAGAGCCAGCACACCCAGTGGACAGCTTCAGAACACTGCGAAGCACCACCACCCAACCACCTCCATAAGTGACACACTCAAGGAATGGACTCAGTGTGTACCAGAGCACTGCTGAAGTAAGTCTTGCCCTGTGTGGTGGGCCCCTGCACAGCTGATCATCCAAGGTAGTCAGAGGTCAATGGATAGTGGGCACAGCCAGTCCTTGCAGCTGATCAGCCTGAGTAAAACCCTCATGTTCCAACAGCAATCAAGACTCAATTACAACAGAAGGGTGTAAAGTCCACACAGGGGTGCACCTCGAGGGCTCAGCTAAGAGATCAGGGAGGCTGTGCCACTAGACCCTATAGGACACCTACTACAATAGGCCACCCTAGAAAGCCCAGGAGACACAGCAACTCTACCTAATACATAGAAACAAACACAAGGAGGCAGCCAGAATGAGGAGACAAAGAAACAGGTCCCAAATGAAAGAACAGAACAAAACTCCAGGAAAAGAACTAAGAGAAATGGAGATAAGCAACCTAACAGATGCAGAGTTCAAAACACTGCTTATAAGGATGCTCAATGAACTTAGTGAGAACTTCAGTGAACTTAGTGAGGGACTCAAGAGCATAAAAAGGGACCAGCCAGAAATGAAGGAGGCACTAACTAAAATAAAGAATAATGGACAGAGATTCAATAGTAGAGTAGGTAAAGCCAAGAAGCAAACCATCGATTTGGAATATAAGGAAGCAAAAAACACCCAATCAGAACAGCAAAAAGAAAAAAAGAATCCAAAAAAATGAGGATAGCGTAAGGAGCCTCTGGGACAACTTCAAGCATACCAACATTCGCATCTTGGGGGTGCCAGAAGGAGAAGAGAAAGAACAAGAAATTGAAAACCTTTTTGAAACAATAATGACAGAAAACTTCCCTAACTTGGTGAAAGAAAACAGACATACAAGTCCAGGAAGCACAGAGAGTCCCAAACAAGATGAACCCACACCAAGACACATCGTCATCAAAATGCAAAAGGTTCAAGACAAAGAGAGAATCTTAAAAGCAGCAAGAGAAATGCAGTTAGTTACCTACAAAGGCGTTCCCATAAGACTGTCAGCTGATTTCTCAAAAGAAATTTGCAGGTGAGAAGGAAGTGGCAAGAAATATTCAGAGTGATGAAAAGCAAGAACTACAACCAAGATTACTCTATCCTGCAAAGCTATCATTTAAAATCGATGGCCATATGAACAGTTTCCCAGATAAGAAAAAGCTAAAGGAGTTCATCACCACCAAACCATTATTATATGAAATGCTGAAGGGTCTTCTTGAAGAAAAAGAAGATCAAAATATGAACAAACAAAATGGCAATAAATACATATCTATCGACAATTGAACCTACAAACAAAATGAACAAGCAGAACAGAAACATTCTCATAGATACAGAGAACTTTTATTGGTTGCCAGATGGGAGAGGGGTTGAGAGAATGTGTGAAAAAGGTGAAGGGATTAAGAAGTACACACTGGTTGTTAGACTGACAAACCTCAAAGGGAAGGGGATGGGGAGATGGGAAGAAATAAACCAAAAAACTTATATGCATATATGCATAACCAATGGACACAGACAACAGTGTGGGGAAAGGCAGGAGGGGAGTGGGAGTGGGGAGGAGGGGATCAATAGGGGGAAAAGGAGGAACATCTGTAATATATTCAACAATAAAGTTAAGTTAAAAAAAAAAAAATGGGCAGAGGACCTGAACAGACACTTCTCCAAACAGGATATACAAAAGGGCAGGACACATACGAAAAAATGGCTCAACATATCTAATCATCAGAGAGATGCAAGTTAAAATGACTATGAGGTACCACCTCACACCTGCCATAATGACTGCCATCAACAAATTCTCAAACAACAAATGCTGGCGAGGATATGGAGAAAAGGGTACTCTAGTACACTGCTGGTGGGAATGCAGACTGGTGCAGCCACTATGGAAAACAATATGGTGTTCCCTCAAAAAATTGAAAATGGAACTACCATTTGACCCAGTGATTCCATTTCTTGGAATATATCCTAAGAAGCCTGAAACACCAATCAGGAAGAATAAATGTACCCCTATGTTCATAGCAACACTACTTACAATAGCTGAGATCTGGAAACAGCCCAAGTGCCCATCAGTAGATGAGTGGTTAAAAAGCTATGGTACATATACACAATGGAATACTATGCAGCTGTAAGAAAGAAAGCTCTCTTTACCCTTTGAGAGGATATGGAGGGACCTGGAGAGTATTATCCGAATCGAAACAAGCCAAGCAGAGAAAGACAAATATCACATGATCTCACTTATTTCTGGAATATAATGATACCCTCCTCCCCATTCCTCCCACCCCATCCCCAGCTTTGTTGTCTATGTCCATTGGTCATGCATACATGCATGTAAGTTCTGTGGTTTATCTCTCCCTCTCCATCCTCTCCTCTAAGGCTTGTCAGTCTGGACCCCACCTCTATGTCTCTGGGTCAATTTTATTCATCAGTTTGTTTAGTTCATTATATTCCACAAATAAGTGAGATCATGTGATATTTGTCTTTCTCTGATTGGCTTGTTTCGCTTAGGATAATACTCTCCAGGTCCCTCCATGTCATCTCAAAGGATAAGAGATCTTTCTTACAGCTGCATAGTACTCCATTGTGTATATGTACCACAGTTTTTTACCCATTCGTCTATTGATGGACACTTGGGCTGTTCCCAGATCTTAGCTATTGTAAATAGTGCTGCTATGAACATGGGGGTACATATATTCTTTCTGATTGGTGTTTCAGGCTTCTTAGGGTATATTCCTAGAAGTGGGATCACTGGGTCAAATGGCAATTCAATTTTTAATTTTTTGAGGTAACACCATAGTGTTTTCCACAGTGGGTGCACCAGTCTGCATTCCCACCAGCAGTGTACTAGAGTATGCTTTTCTCCACATTCTTGCCAGCATTTATTGTTTGAGAATTTGTTGATGGCAGCCATTCTTTGAGATGACATGGAGGGACCTGGAGAGTATTATGCTAAGCAAAATAAGCCAGTCAGAGAAAGACAACTACCACATGATCTCACTTATTTGTGGAACATAATGAACAAAATAAGCTGTCATCCAAAAGAGATCCAGAATCATGGAAGTAGGGAACAGACTGACAAACCTCAGAGGGATGGGGGTAGGAGGGGTGGGAAGAGATAAACCAAAGAACTTACATGCATATATGCACAACCAGTAGACAGGGACACTAGGCTGGGGAAGGCAGGAGGAGGGTGGCAGTGGGAAAGAGGGTGTCAATAGGGAAAAAAGGGGGACATCTGTAATACTTTTAACCATAAAATAAATTAATAAATAATAAAATAAAATTATTATTTTTTTAATTTAGAAGCAAGAGGATTTACACACTATCTTCACCCTTACGCTCTCTGTCCTAAAATAAAGTGATAAAATCAGATTATACCTTTTTTAAAAAATATTTTTCTTTATTGATTTTAGAGAGAGAGATGGAAACATCGATGAGAGAGAAAGAACATTGATCAGCTGCCTCCTGCACACCTCCACTGGGGATTGGCCCACAACCTGGGCATGTGCCCTGACCGAGAATAGAACCGGCAACCTCTTGGTGTATGGGACGATGCTCAACCACTGAGCCACACCAGCTGGGCTATACCTTATTTTTTTTCATCTGCTGTTAGTGTGCCTATGTTTTAGGACAAGACACACTTAGAAAATTGAATCAATGAAGTCATGACATATCAAAATTCATATCACAAATGTAACAATTTAGGGACGGTACATATTTTAAAACTATGAAGAAGCTGTATTAGTCAGGGCATGCTAAAATCTTTTCTAAAAACTAACCAAAATTTCAGTAGATTAAGACAACAAAAGCATCTTTCTCATACATGCAATGTATTAGTATGGATGTTGTTAGCTCACTGGCTCTCCTACTAGTAGTAATTCAGTAATCAAGGGTCCTTAAGTCTTGTGTTGCTCATGTACCCCAGGGCTATAGAGTCCTATGCTGATCTGTGTCCAGTTGAGAGGCAAGAGTTACAAAAGAGAATGTAGAATTTCTGGGAGATCCAGAGCTACAAATGGTGTTCATCACTCCTGCCAATATTCCGTTGGCCATTAGTCACAATCTCTCCCTACAAATTCAAGGAGCAGGGCAGAGGAAATAGTTATGGTGATCATATGGCCAGTTTTTGCCACAAAAGGATTTGTAAAATTTGGGAATAAATAACGGGTTATTTTAAAAGCTAAAAAATGTTAAGAGAATGCAGAGTTTGAAAAGGGTACACATTACAGATCAAACAACAGGCATGGCTATGAGCTAATGATTATTATTTTTATTTTAAAGTTTTTCATGCAAACATTCCTTTAAAGGATAACATTATTTCAAGATGCGTTTATGGTTTTCAATTCAATAAATATAGCTTCTTATCCGAAATTTTATATTTGTATTCAGAGAGAAAAAGCAGCAGAATAACTCCACAATGTTATGTTCTAAATATGCAGCTTACCAACAAAATTAAAGGATTCATTTTAGGATCAAAATACTTTGATACCAAAAGGTTATACAAACATAATTGTCAACCACCTCGAGACTCTGAATCCATTACATGTTTTGGGTCACCAACCCCTACATCAAGGTCATAGCCATCACTTTCAATTTTCATGGTAATAAAATATTGTAACCATTTTGAGTTATTAGTGCTTCAAGGATTATTGAGCAGGAGATCAATGATGACATGACTTTGCCTGAAAGTTCATTTTAGGAATTCTACAGCTGTGTAAAAATCATCCAAAAAATTAAGCACATTAACATTTCTAGGAAGTATTCTTTCTGTATTTCATGGGTAAATTGAAAAAAAAATAATTTACTTTTAATCTAAAAAACAAAGTTTAAAAATATATTTGACAATTAGAGTTATAGAAGTTATAGTAAAATATAATTCCATGCTGTTATTTAAGAAAAAAAAGAAACACATTAAAAAATATTACAGCATGGTCTTAAAAGTTTATATGACATGAAGAAGTTAAGATGCGATCAAACTATAGCCAAATTATCTCATAATAATGAAAATCTGGTTTACAACCTATCAAAAATCTTTTATTTTACTGATGCTTCAAAAGAATGAGAAAAAAATGAAAACTTATGAGAAGTTAGAAGTGTATTATAGCAGATTATATTGAAAATATCACCTTTTTTATAATTAAATATTATAAAAAATGTGAAATAAGTATAAATTAAAACCAAAAATAGATAATCTACTCCTTAAAGAAAATATAAACACTATATTAATTATACAAGTATCATGGGAAGAATTTACAAGACTCTAGATTATATGCACCCATTAAGTCTTTAATAAAGGTAAAAGATATCACATCAGCAAGAAGAAAGCATAGGCAAGACTGTGGAGCCCAAGAGACTTCCAGGTACAGTTCCCTCGGGTCTATTCTCATTAGCACAAGATGTCTTCATTTTATTATTGTGAACCACCAAGACATGTGTGAGGCAAGTTGGTTTCAGGAGAACCTGAGCACATTTCCAAAACAGTCTTCTAGCAAGGCCAGGGTATGTGACTTGTTAAATCTGGTGTAAGCCATTAATCAGTATGTCCCTAAAAAATGTAAACAAACTAGTCCTGGGTATTTCCAGGAGCATTTCAAGATTCAAATGTCATATTATAAATCTCTAGCTACCCTGCCTCATCTTTATCTTAGCCAAGGATCAGCATCTGTTATCCAAGCATTTCTGAAAGAAGCATGGAGCTGACTCAGCTGAGCTATAAAATAACAGTCCCTCGCACAAACACAAAGTAGATGCTCATATAACACATTGGCTTCTTGAAACTCCACACGTAGACTGTGAAGAAATTTGAAGAAACAAGTAAAGTTTAAACCAGGATTATTAATGTTTGAAAATGTAGTAAACTCTTCTAAACAATAAAAAGGTTTAAAAAAATAATTGTTTATTAGGATACTAACTTATAGGAGATAATCTAAACCTTCATATACATAAAATCACAAGTCATCTGTTTTTGTCAGTGAATGATGAGATAGTTGTTTGTTATGTTACTTATTCTTGAGCTTCAACTTTTATTAGTCTTTACTTATTCCACTGGACTTCTTAGACAAAGATATGAGAATACTTGGGTAGGTAGGAGCAGGGAGTTTCAGATCTCCTTCTGACTCCTTTGCTTTCATTCATTCATTCATTTAGCAAATATTTATTACATGTGCCTAATCAGGTTCTTGGGATACATCAGTGAAAAAGTGTAACTATTCCTATCCTTAGGGCATACATACTCCAGCAGGGTAGACAGAGAATAAAATAATAAAAATAATAAGTCAACGCCACAGTATATTACAGTGTTTAAATGTTCTAAAATATATGACAGGAATAGCATCTGTGGATGAAAAGGGTTTTCTGTAATAAAACTGACAAGTTCAGTAACAGAAAGTAACCTCACGGGGGTGATGGGATTATAATTTCCTAACTGGTAGGTCATGGCGGTAGTCACTGCCCAGGCATATAACTTTCCTAGTAAAAGGTATATCTATTGTTTCTGTGTATCTAGGTTAACACACCTTTGAAATGCCAGAGTAATCCTCTTTTCCAGACCCCTTGAAGGTGTAACTACCCTTAAAGTAGCACATAATCTTGTTAACTATCCTATAATCCAATCCCTGCCTTGCTTTTTCCCACCTTTATGTAATCTTCCTTAAATTCTCTTCTTCATTCCAAACAGATTTTTTTAAAATTGCAAACACTCATTTTGAGAAGCATTTTTCTTAGTCTATTGAGATCTTGCTTCCAGGGGTATGCTCTGGCTCCTTACAAAGGGTATGTGACACTCTTAAATTGATACATAGTAAAAAGAATCAAGAATATGCATGAATAAACAGCACAGTTGCAGGATTAAGTTGGGTAGGAAGGAAAGTGGATTTGGTATGGAAGTGAAATCTGAACAATCACTTGAAAATTGGGAATTAGTCATGTGGCTGTCTGGGGAAGAGCATTGCAGGAAGACAGACTGCAATACAAAAGCCCTACAATGGGTGCTTTCCTTAATGTTCAAGATATGGCAAGGAGCCCTGGCTGGTGTGGCTCAGTGGTCTGAGTGTCTTCCTGTGCACCCAAGGGTCTCAGGTTTAATTCCCAGTCAAGGGCACATGCCTGAGTTGCAGGTTCAATCCCTGCCTCAGTCGGGGCTCATGTGGGAGGCAGCCAATCGATGTGTCTCTCTGACATCGATGTTTCTTTCTCTCTCTCTCTCCCTCTCTCTCTCTCTCTTTCCATCCTCCCACTATCTCTGAAAAATCAATGGAAAAAATATCCTCAGGTTAAGTTATGGCAAGGAGACCAATGTGACTAGAGTGTAGGCAGAGAAGGAGAAAACCAACAATGGAAGAGATCAGAAACATGATTTGGCTATTTAGGGGGCAGCAGAGAGAAGATAAGGATTCATATATAATTTTAAGGACTTTGAATATAGCGGTGATGTGATCTGAATTACATTTCGCTGAGAATACAGTGCAATGACCAAGGGTAGAAGCAGGACTACTAGTTAGAAGGCTATTTTATAATGCAGCCATGTGAGGTTGAGGGGTTGCACCAAGTTATGCGCATTCATGGGATGAGAAGCCGTCAGGTTCTGGATGTGTTGTGAAGGCAGAAGCAACAGCGTTGGATATGGGGTACAAGAGAAAAAAGTCAAAGAGGACATTGTTTTTATTCTGAGCAACTCTAAGAATAGAGAACAACTAAAATATGAGGGCTAGAAGGCTAGAGATGGGAGGTGAGGGCAGAGGGAGGGAAGCGGGCTCGGGGATGCCACTGGCGGCCGAAGATAAAAAAAAAAAATAAAAAAAAAAATATGAGGGCTATTGTCTAAGTATATCTGCTAAAGAATGGTTAGGATCTTGGTGTATTGATATTTTGAATTAGAGATATACATTTAAGAGTTGCTGGCATAAAAATCACTGGACGTGGTGCACTCACCAAGGGAGTGAGAACACTAACAGAAGGAAAAAAACACAAACAAAAAACAAAAGTGATGGATCCTTGGCACTCACCAGCTTTATAAAGCCAAGGAGAAAGGAAATAACTAGGAAAAGGGACAACAAGGAGTGACCGATGAGATTAAGGAGTGTGTGGAGTACTGGAAGCAAAGTAGATAAAGAGAATCTAAGAGAGGGGGAAAATTAACTGTATAACCATTAGAAATACTAACAGGTCAAGTAAAATGAAAATTGAGAATGAACTATTTAGTAACATGGGGGGAGAGGTGATTTGTAACTTTGAGAAGAGCAAATCCAGAGGAGCAGATTTTTAAAAACGGGTTAGTAGTTAGAGGACAAAGTGAAGTTAACAGGAAGTTTATTTTTTAAATGAAAGAGAAAATTAAAAAGCACGTTTGTACATATTTGATATAGAAGAGGTGTATTAATTAGTCATTATCATGCTAACAATCAGCAAAGTCCTCTTACAAATCACTTACAAAAAATAACATTTATTCTTCACAATCCTATGAAGTATTTTATTATTATCATTATCATCATTATTATTATGTGAACATTGAGACACAGAAGATATAAGTAGCGACTCAAAGTCACACAAATAGTGGCAGAGCTGGGATTTCAATTCAAGCATTCTAACTGTAGGGCTGGTGCTGATATCAACTACTCTATGCTCTCTTGAGGGGAGAATTTCTGGAATAATGACCTTAAGTAGGCTAGTGGGAATGTTTCTAGTGCACAAAAGGGAGCATTAGAGTGAGATTAGCATTAAACTGAAACACAGTTAGGTAATATATTGGAAGGTGTTAGTGTCAATGTTGGTACAGAGTTACATGTGATGTGATGGTGGAGATTTAAGATCTCCCTCTCTCTTTTCGTCTTTCTTTTTTTCTCTCTCTCCACCTCTCTCTTTTCCTCCAGAAACAGATGGTCTTGAAACTATCACTGCTACTGACACCTTCCTTCCAGCCAACACATAGGTTTACATCTCATTACTATGAGGAATAATACACATTGTGGGGAACTGTGTGGAACCTCAGTAGGAGGGTGCTGGCAAGAACTTATTATGGGGTTTGGATTCTGGTTGAGTAATTTGGGGGAGGGTCAATAAAGCAGAGGCTTCTTATGGGTACAAAAGAATACAGAGACAATTATATGACTAGGTATCTTAAAGAATCTTATCTATAGGGATGGCTAGATCATTTTGAGTATCTTCCTATGTGCTTATTTGTCATCAATATATGTTTTTCTAGTAAAATGAATGTTGAAATCATTGTCCATTTTTTGTTTGTCTTCTTATTGAGTTGTAAGAGTTCTTCATATATCTTAGACAAAGTCTTTTGCCAGATATATATTTATGCCCAGTCTATAGATTTCATTTTCATTTTCAAAACATTGTCTTTTTAGAGCAAGTTTTTAATTTTGATGAAATCCAATTTATTAACCTCATGTATTTTTGTCATATTTTTATAATCTTTGAAAAATCCAAGATGATAAAGATATGCTCCTATAATTTTTCTTGAAGTTCAGAGCTTTATGTCTCACACTTAATGATCTATGTTGAGTTAAATTTTTATATGGTGGTCTGTAAACCAACCTTCCTTCCTTCCTTCCTTCCTTCCTTCCTTCCTTCCTTCCTTCCTTCCTTCCTTCCTTCCTTCCTTCCTTCCTTCCTTCCTTCCTTCCTTCCTTCCTTCCTATGGCTGAATAGCTGGCTAGCTAGCTAGTTAGTTTATGGCACTTCAGTAGTTTTAGGACTTTGTTGAAAATATGATTTCTAACCCGTTGAATTGCCTTGGCACCTAGGTAGGCTGACTAATAGCCCCCAAATATTTAGGTCCTAATCCTTGGTACCTGTGAATGCTACTTTAAATGGTAGAACGATTTTACAGCTTGATTCTTTTAAGAATCATGAGGTGGTAAGATTATCCTGAATTATCTAGGTGGACTCTGAATGTAATCACAAGTGTTCTTTTTTTTTTTTAATCCTCACCCAAGGATATTTTTTCCATTGATTTTTTTAGAAGGAGTGGAAGGGAGGGAGGAGGAAAGAGAGTGAGAGAAAGAAGCATCGATGTGAGAAAGACACATTGAGTGGTGCCTCCTACATGTGCCCCAACTGGGGCAGGGGATCGAACCTGCAACCCAGGACGCTTCCGTGCATAGGCCAATGCTCTAATCAGTGAGCCACACCAGCCAGAGCAAATCATAGGTATTATAAGAAGAAAGAAAAGGGCCCTGGTCAGTGCAACTCAATTGGTTGGAGCATCATCTATACATCAGAAGGTGGTGGGTTCAATTTCTGGTCAGGGCACATACGCAAGTTGTGGGTCAGATCCCTGGTCGGGACATGTGCAGGGGCAATGGATCAGTGTTTATCACTCACATCGATGTTTCTCTCTCTCTCTCTCTCTCTCTCAAGTAAAAATTTTTTTTAAAAAAAGAGGGAGATTTTACTACAGAAAAGAAGGTAGCCATGTGACAGGGAAACAAACGTAGTCAGAGAGAGACTAGGCAGCTACTGGAACCAAACAAAAAGGGACACACATTCTTCCTTAGTGCTCTGGAGGGAGTACAACCCTGAGACACCTTGACCCAGTAAAACGCAGTTTTGACTTCTGGCCTGTTTTATGTCAATATTACACTTTTTTTATTGCTGTAGCTTTAAAATAACTCTTGAAATTAAAAAGTGGTGCATAGAAGTCAAAGAATGGACTGAAAAACAAACAGTAAACAAACACCCTCAGATAGTAAAAATAGCCTTACAGGAAAACAGAGTTCTTAAATATGAACTTTTAAAAAATCAATAATTAACATGTCAAGGAATTAAATACATGACAGAAATTTTATTCTATAAAATGAATAAAATGGAAAGTTTTAGAGCTGAAAACACAATAACTATAATAAGACACTCAATAAATTGGTATTCACAGTTAAAAATAAAGTTAATGGCCCAGGCTGGTTTGGCTCAGTGGTTAGAGCATCAGCCTGTGGACCAGAGAGTCCCAGGTTCGGTTCCCGTTAAGGGCATGTATCTCATTGTGGTTTTTCCCTGGCCCCGGTTCAGGTCGTGTGGGTGGCGACCATTTGATGTGTCTCTCTCACATCGATGTTTCTCTCTCTCTCTTCCTCCCTCTCTCCCTCCCACTCTATCTGAAGATGAATACAAAAATGTCCTCAGGTGAGGATAAAAAAAAATTAAAATAATAAAATTAATGAACTGAAAATGTGTTCAGAATAAAATATGCTATAGACTAAATCACAAAAACACAAAAAGATGAGAAATTCAGAAAAGAGTAGCTCAGAAGGACTGGAAGATACAATAGTGCAAAAATACTATCTAAAATATACATGCTGAGAATTTTCCAAAGCTGAGTAAAAACATCAAGCCACATACAAAATCAGTTTTAAAGTCCCAAATGGGATAAATAGAAATAAAAGCATACTTAAGCATTTAAGTATAAAGCTGATGAAAAATAAATGAAAAAGAAAAAAATATATTAGAAAGGCACAAGGAAAAAAACGTTACTACCTCTCAAGGAGCAACAACAACAACAAAAACTAATAGATGTCTCAGAAAGAACAAAGTAATGAAAGCTCTAAATGAAATGGGGGTGGGGGAGAACTTCCAACATAGAATTCTATATTAACTAAAAATACTCTTTAAAAATGAAGGTAACCTAATGAAATAGATAAAACTGGGAGCATCCATCACTAGCAGATCTGCACTGAAGAGAATGTTCATGAATGTTTCGGAGACACAGAAAAGGACCCCACATGGAAGCGAAGAGAGGCACAGGAATAAAGGCCAGTGGAAGGGTAGATGTATGGCTAAATCTAGGAGTCAAAACAACACAGAACAAAATTGATTAATTACAGTCACAACTGATAACATTTCTTCCATAAAAGTAACGAAATCAAGTATGTATATAGCTTGGCTGAGCAATTATCTCAAGAAATTTATAAATATAAATTTACTATTGTATAGAATTGCAATGATAAACGTGTAGTATTTAAAATGTACACAGATTTAAATACACGAAAAAGCATGACATACCTCAAAAGACGAAGTTAAAGTGTTGAAAGACCATTACATTGTTTGTAAAGCTGTAATATTTCAAATTTAAAATGCCCCAAATTCACCCCAGCTGGTGTGGCTCAGTGGTTGAGTGTCAATCTATGCACCAAGAGGTCACCAGTTCGATTCCTGGTCGGGGCGCATGCCCAGGTTGTGGGCCTGATCCCCAGCGGGGGGCATGCAGGAGGCGTCCAATGGATGTTCTCTCTCATCAATGTTTACATCTCTCTCTCCCTCTGCCTTCCTCTCTCTCTAAAAGCAATAGAGAAAAATAAAATTGTTAATGCCAGGAATTCATATTTTCATTTCCGGGATAACAAAATAGTAAAATCCAGTATATGTAACAAGTTAATAGAGAGGGGAAAAAGAATGATAAAAATACATAATGAATCTTTTAAAAAAAGATAATAAAATGTGGAACATGTTCAACTTACCTTATATATTGCAACAATTTAAAAATATAAATGGACTTTTTAAATTGACGAATAAATATGAACAGAAAAGAGACACAACTCTATGCTGCTTATGAGACAAATCTTCAATATAAAGACTTAGAAAGGTTACAAGTAAAATAGGAAAAATATTCATAAAAGCTTGGGGTAGCTAAATTAATATCATATAAAATAAGTTTTGACAAGAGATAAAGAAGGTATAGAAGAAATGGTTAACTCAGCAGGACTAGGTCACTCAAACCCTGCACATTCAAAAGAAATTTCTTTTGGAAAACATTTTTCCAAAGAAAAGTCAGTCTTCAGGATTTGCCCTTGGACAGTGCCTGGGAGATCTCTTCTGATCCCTTGGTGTATTCCACCTGATGAGATTGTTATATATCCCTGAGGCCTGGAGCCATGCATACACTGTGACCAGATAAGATTATCCTAACACTGTGGTCTATGGTGAATGCCTATTTTTCTCTGGGGGACTAGGTTTTGAGTAACTGAGGTCCATCACACAAGCACTACCTGCCTACATGATTAACTCCTAATAAAAACTCTGAACACCAATGCTTAGGTGAGCAGCTTCCCCAATTGGCAATACTTTGCACGATTGTCACACATCACTGATGGGAGATTTAAGTGTGCTCCTATGTGACATCTTTGGAAACAAATACTTGGAAGCTTGTACCTGGTTTCTCTTGGACTTTGCCCCATGTGTCCCTTTTCTTTGCCAATTTTAATCTGTATTCTTTTACTGTAATAAAACAAAGAATGAGTATAACAGTTATTTCTGAGTCCTGTGAGTCCTAGTGAATCAGCAAGGCTGAGGGTGGAGGTCTCTGGTCCTCTAACGCAGACACCATCCAAAATTTAAGGATCACATCTTTCCTAATCAATGCCCTAACAGTATCAAATAGACCCTGTAAATTTGGGGAATCAATTTGCATTGTAAATTAGCCACCCAGAGGATTAGTCTTTGTGTTTGTTTTTTATAAATGTCTTAGGAATTTCTAGTACAAACATAATTTTCTTTAACAGAAGTAAAGACATATTTGTGTCACCAATAAATTCTATCATACATTTAAGGAAGAAATAGTACCAATAAAAAAATAAATAAAAAATAAAAACCTGAGAAATTGGAAAAGGTGGTGTTTTTCAAGCCATGTCATAAGTCTAAATAGCCTAATACCTAAGCAGACAGACATTACAAAACCAAACAAAAAAAAACAACATATCTCAAAAACATACACACTAAATCCAGAGATATACAGGGTGGGCAAAAGTAGATTCACAGTTGTGAGTATACAAAACACAGTTTTTTCTTTTATTACTCATTATTGTAGTATTTTCTATACAACTATAAACCTACTTTTGCCCCATCTTGTACAGATGAGAACACTGGCGCTACTACCTTGTCTTCACGTTACATTGACCATGCTCGTTTCCATGTGAAAATCAAATAATGGAATTCAGCACATTTAGAAATCAAAGAAAAACTATATGAGCATCTCATTAGACACAGAAAAGGCATGTGATGGAATTCAACATCTAAATATCCATTCATGAATAATCTAGAAAGCTAGAAAGAGTGAAGTCACTAAAACAATTGATTATAGTGTTTGAAATGGGTAAATTTTATGATTTGTACGATATACTTTAGTAAGACTGCTTATTTTAAAAAATACATAGACCTAGAAATTAAAGAAAACTTTCTTATATGCTAACCAATATCTATTTTTTAAAACCTACAATAACCATATTTAATGATAAAATTGTGAGTTGGTATTGCCACACTGACGCTGCTGCTTAACAAACCCCCTTCCCAACCTATTAACTTAAAACAATTATTTACGTACAGTAAATCATCTGGGGGTTGACTAATCCAAGCTGAGTTCAGGTGAGCTTGGTTCCAATCTGAGGTTTTGTCTAGGTCTATTCAATATGACTCTCATGCTTAAGGACCAGTAAGCTGCCTGAGACAGGTTTTTCTCATGACGATGAAAGAAGTAGAAGGGGTCAGGCTCCACTGAGAAACCCCTTTTAAAGCTTTACTGTGTCACCTCCACTAGCACTGCATTTGTCCAAACAGTTCATAAGACCAACTCCAACATTAATAAAGCAGGAAAGCATAATCAACCCATAGTGAGGAGAGTAAACGTTTGCTTAAAAAAGACTCATCTTATACCTGATACGGGGCACCTCTCTCAGACACCATAGATGTATTATAGGGCAACCCACAGCCCCCTGAGTCAGGGGAGAGGACTGTCCCCAACCTCGATCCTTATCTTCTTGTATAAATTCATTTACACGAGAAAACTCCAGATGACTACGTTGTGAAAAAAACAATTTATTAAAGCAATGAAAGCAAACAAATTTTATTAAAGAAGCAAGCAAATCTGTATATCTGGCTTATGAAGTGCAGACAGGTTCTCAACTAATTTGAAGAGCAAGTTGGGTAGGGGTCTGAGGTGTTATATACTCCTCCTGTCTGTAGGTTTCAAAATTCCTCTGCTAAATATTTTGGTACAGATCAATTCTCAAGGTCCCTTTTTACTTTGTTGTCGCCTTCCCAGAATTCATGAGAAGCACCTGGCAATTTTATCTCCTCAAGCCTTGAGACTGCTGGCTTTTCTGCTTAGGGAGTACAAAATAAAACTGCCTTTTTTTCCTTTCCCCTTCCTGAAAACAGCTGATTTCTTTGTTTAGTGGGTGAGAAAGACTCACCCTTCTCTCCTGCATTCTTTCCTTAGGGAGGCTTTTAACCATTTGCTCTCAAGTGTCCTTGGCTGGGGAAGAGAATGTATTCTTTTTTGCTGGCCGGCTGTAAATTGCTCACACTGTCGGCCTTGTTTTAACTTTCCTGTCTGTTTCCCTATTTCTCCTGTCCTGGGATTTTCCTAGATTCTTAAAACCCCAACACAATATTCTTGTCCATAGGCACATTATTTACAAAGCCAAAAGTGGAAACAACTCGTGTAATCATCAATAGATGAATTAGGTAAATAAAATATGGAATATCATTCAACCTGACACATGATAGGAAATTCTGACACATGATGAAACATGCATGAACCTTGGGGACATTATGCTAACTGAAATAAACTGGTCACAAAAACACAAATAGTATATAATTTCACTTATAAGAGGTAGCTAGAGTTATAAGTAAATAAAATTCATAGAGACACAGTAGAATGGTGGTTGCCTGGGGCTGGGAGCCAAAAGCAATACAGAATTATTGTTTAATAAGTAGAGTTTCAGTTTTGCAAGATGAAGAGTTCTGGAGACTGATAGTGATGATCGTAGTACAACAATGCAAATGTACTTAAAACTAGTGAACAACACATTTAAAAATGGTTGTTAGGATTCTGTTTGGGCCAGTGATGCGGGCTTGTGAAAGAATTCACAGCTGAGAGAAGAGAGGAATTTTATTAACTTTCCTCATAGCCAGGGAAAGGACTCATGCATGCACTGACTGGCAATATAAGGGCCACAAAATACAGATGAGTTGCCTTTTATTGGGAGGGGTTGTGTTCTAGGTCACACAGGTGCTGGGGGTTAGTTACTTTGAGGAATTTCGGTTTGTTGATACTTCAGGAGACAGTCCTGCCAATGCACCTGGGAGGTTTCTTATTATATCTTCTTTAGCTGTAAAATATGCTTGGGAGTAAAGAGAAAAAGGAGTTTCACTTGAAGGGGTTACAAAGAATTGGAAAGAGGAAGATTTGATTGAAGGGTGTAGGGAGAGGGAAGTTTCTATTCACTAGAGGCTCTTTGGTGTGAATTACTTTTGAGATACTAAGAAAGGCTGGGGAGAGTCCAGTCCTTATCTATTTTACTGTTTGGGTAGAAAGGGGGTTTGGAGTTGCAGACACCAGCAATCTCTGTGTTTAATTACCAGGTGCTTCTCATAAAGAGTGGAAAAAAATCATAAAAAAAGAAAAACCTGTTTTCTGTTCTTACAATGGTTAAGATGGTAAATTTTATGTTATGTATATTTTACTACAATTAAAAAAAAAATCACAATTTATCTACACTACTTCTCTCCAGTGTTGTAATACAGGTCTTTGCCAAGGCAAATAGGTAGAGAAACGGATTAAAGCCAAACAGATAGGAAAGAAAGAAAGAGGGAAAAAAAAAAAAAAAAAAACAGTTACTATTAATAAATCACATGATTTGTTTATGTAGAAAGTTCAAAAGAATCTACAGATAAACATTAGAATTAGAATGGATTTTGGAATATTGTTGAATCAAGGGTCAATATACAAAAATCAAATGGATTTCTGCATAATGACCATACTGACCACAAAATTGGATGAAATGGTAAACTATATAATTAAAAACAGCATCAGTAAATATCAAATACCCAGGAATATAACTAAGGAAAAATATGTAAGACTTCTACAAAGAAAATTAAGAGAATATAAAAGACCTAAATAAATAAACAGATAAACTATTTTTAAGCCTCATTTTTATAAAGAGGTCAATTCTCCCCAAAATAATTTATAAATTCAGTGCTAGTTCCCCCTAAAAATGCTATGTATGCTTTTTCATGTATACTTATTTGCACATGTGTGTATATAAATGGACAATCAGATTCTAAAGTTCATATAGAAATGCAAAGCACCACAAAGAGAAAAATACTCTATAAGATCAAGGTAGATCTATCGTATCATACATTAAAATTTACCATAAAAGTACAATAATTAAGACTGTGGTATGGCCAAGAATATAAATGAATGAATAGAACAGAACAGAGCATTCAGAAACAGACCTAAATCCACGTGCTTTTCATCTATAACAACAGGGCACTACAGACAAGTGGGAGAAGTGCAATGTTTTCAATAACTGGTTCTTGATCAATTTGAGATCCACATAGGAAAAATAAAACTTTACTGCTACTTTATAGCACACAAAAATCAAGCCCAAGTGGATTACAGATCTAAATGTAAAAGGTAAAACACAGGCTTTAAAAGTTAACACTAGAGAATATCTTCATGTCTTAGAGTAGGAAAAGGTTTCTCAATCAGGATACAAGAAGCATAAACCTAATGAAAATATGAACAAATTAGAATACATTAAAAAACAACTTCTTGTGACTGAAGTCTTTATAAAGAGAATAAAGAGGCAAGGAAATTTTTTTTTTTAGAATACAAATAACTGACAAAGGGCTTATATAAAAAATTTATAACAAATTCCTTCAAATCAATATCAAAAAGGAAGAAAACCCAATAGAAAAATTGATAAGAAAAGTGAATATACAATTTCTAAAACAGTATCAACTAGTGGCCACAAATTACATGAAAAGGTCCTCAAGTCATGAGTTACAAAGCCCATTCTGGTCAACCACCAGCAATATAGTTATGGGTGGACAATCAAATTCATGAGACTCAGTAGGCTTTACTTGGCACCAAAACTTCAGGAGGATACCGGATAGCAACACAACATGCACAGTATGCAGATGAGGAGGTTTGCAACTCCCAGGTGCAAATTTCGAGGTCCTACTCCCCATTTGGGTTGCATGCAGTCAAAGGAAAAAAAACAATTGGGCTTGGACTGCCTGTAAAGCTATACATTGCTATCCCTTAGCCTCATTAGGAGTACATGATTAGCTGCTATTTTCCAGTTTATCTGTATTTCATCAATTACCTATTACTTGTAAGGAATTGATTGTTCAATGAACAATTTCAATAATGAAGTACAGGTGATTGGATTAGTGCATAATATTTATATTGGATACCTACACTCCCATAAACTAATTGACTTCAAGTTGCTAGGAGGACTCAATGAATAGTCAAATCCTAGGCTTATCCTGGGGGCTAGAGGAGAGGCTGTTAACATCTGTCCCATTAGATATTAGGAAGCATAAATTTTTTAAAATTTCTTTCTTTATTGATATTAGGGAGAGGGAGAGAGATAGAAACATCGACGAGAGAGAACATCAATTGGCCGCCTCCTGCATGCCCCCTACTGGGGATCAGGCCCACAACTTGGGCATGTGCCCTGACTGGGAATCGAACTGGTGACCTCTTGGTGCATGAGTCGACGCTCAACCACTGAGCCACACTGGTTGGGCAGGAAGTGTAATTTAAAACTACAATGAGATACTGTTACATACACTTTAGAAGAGGTGATATAAAAGTGTTGAAGGGGCCCAGCCAGTGTGGCTCAGTGGTTGAGCATCAATCCATGTACCAAGAGGTCACCAGTTCAATTCTCAGTCAGGGCACATGTCCAGGTTGTGGGCCAAATCCCCAGTAGGGGGCATGCAGGAGGCAGCCAATCGATGTTCCCTCTCATTGGTGTTTCCATCTCTTTCCCTTTTCCTTCCTCTCTAACATCAATAAAGAAAAAAATTTAAAAAATAAATAAAAGTGTTGAAGAGGATATGAAATGAGAACTCAAACTACCAGTGGGAATTGAAATGTGTACAAGAGTTTTGGAAAACTTTTTGACAGTGTTCACTAAAATGGAGCACAAACATTGCCTATGATACTTCATTTCCACTTCTAAAATATATTATCCCATCAAAATGTACACTCATATACTTAAGTATATGAATGTATATGGGAAATGGTACAAATCTGGCAAAACAGGGACCAAGAGGCTGGGGGAAAAAAACAAAACGCAGTGACAATCAGCTTACAGAGGCATCCTATTACTTACATGTCCATGGTTTAAAAATGAAGTTGTTCTGGAGACTCCTTAAACAAGTGAAATTGGTGGTTTTGGTGATCATTTTAGTGTCCAAAGACAGAAAATCATTGACTGATATCTTTACTTACTGCCAGATAATCAGCAACTTGTCGAAGAAAAGGGAAATAAAGTGCATTATTTCAATAGCAGTTTTTACTTCTTGGTTTCCCTTCTTTCTCGTATATAAATTCTGATTATGCATTTGTTAGAAGAAATCAATCTATCATTTTTTTCTTGTATACAATAAATAAGATGCAAATAAGCATATATGTTTGAGTTATTTGCTGATATAAACCCATAGACATATACAGGAGACAAACTGAACTGTGGTGTTAGAAGTTAGGATAGGCTTTTTTGGGGGGGAAGGATCAGAATTTATAATTGGAAAGGGACACAGAGGAGGCCTATGGGTAGTGTAATATACATATATATTTTTTACCTGAGTAAAGATTCCAATGTGTCCATGTAGTGATAACTTACTGAACTGTACATAGTTTTCTACCCGTATATTATACTACAATTTAAAAAATCATTAAGAAATAAAGGTGCTTTAAAAGACTAAAGAACTGCTCTGGCTGGTTTGGCTCAGTGGATAGAGCATTGGCCCACAGACCGGAAAGTCCCGGGTTCGGTTCCCACTAAGGGCACGTACCTCGGTTGCAGTTTGTCCCCGGCCCCAGAACTGGGGCCGTGTGGGTGGCGACCACTAGATGTGAGTGTGTCTCTCTCACATCGATGCTTCTCTCTCTCTTCCCCCCTCTCTCCCTCCCCCTCTATCTGAAGATAAATGCAAAAAAAAAAAAAAAAGTCCTCCAGTGAGGATGAAAAAAAAAAAAAAGACTAAGGAACTTTGTAGATATATTAATCCAGAAATCTTAGAATGTTTAAGAATTCAAAAAGCTTTTACCTTTTCAAAATGCGTTTTTTACATATTTCCTTCTTTTACTAAAGACAATTGTCTTATTTAGTAAGTAAGTAAGTAAATTTTGGCATGCTTACTTCTAATATTAAAGGTCAACTTTGACTAAAAAATGAATACTTTTAAAAATGTTTTTGATACAACTAGAAAAAAACAAACACATTCTAAAAAAAATAATAATGCTCTAAGATGAATGTCAAATAATTGGATTTGCAGACATTGAAATAAAGAAAAAAGGTATTTTCCTACACTTGAAGATTATTAACGTACCAAAACCAAAATTCATGCAATATTAATAAAGATCAATTCACTCTATTCTATATTTGAGACACACATTTATCTGATATAGAGGAAATATCCAGATTCTGCATGCCTAGTTTAATTTTTTCATTACAAGTCCTTCACTTGTACAGAAAACTTTGATTCCACAATCATATGGCTCAGTGGTGTAATAAAATGCTGTAACAACACTACAGGGGTTATATCACATTTTCATAGGTTACACTACAGCTGAAACATTTTTAAATGGTGCACTTAATGGGCATAAAGTATAATATATATTACTTCTAGTAATTGTCAGTTAATCCCTTTCTCACTAACTTCACACATAAATATCCATGCTTTATACCTGAGAAAATGTTAAGATTTTTACAATACTGTTTCACAACTAATCATGTATTCAATAACTATTCCTAATACAGTTTTACAATACTAAGGAATAACACATTAAAAGAAAATATTGACTTCTTTAAAATCCTGAAATAAAATAATAGAACATTCCAGGTATAAATGTATACATTAAAACGCCTATGGGTATAGATACTTTCATACCATGTTTTCCAGAAAACTATGCATAGAAGTAATGAATAGATAAATTTTTTTCCTATCACATTTTCCAGAAGACTCAGTACAAAATAGTTTTCCCACTTTAATGTGCATAAGAATTATTTGATGCTACTTGTTACAACATAGTCCTATGCCTGGTGTGCAGAAATTCTCATTCAGTTCACCAGCAATTGGATCTAGAAATGTGCCCCATAACAAGAAGCTTAGGTGACTGTGAACCATTTTTTGAGAAACACTCATCAAAGGATTCAGCCTGTATTTACAAGTAATATTGTCCCTTCAAAATATAATCCTAAAAGCAAGCAGAAAACCTGAATTTCCATTAGCATTTAGAAGAATTGCAACAATATCCTGAAAATGGGCTTCTTGTTAACTAGTCAGATTCTGAGTCTGTAAAACCAAATCAGAATTTGTTCATAATCACATATCCCTAAGAAAACAGATTTAAATAATCATATGTAAGTAAAAATGAAGCTTATAAAAGAAAGTAAAGATTTTTCAAAAGTACAATTTAAATAAAACGATTACAAATGGGACAGTTCAATTTTTTTAATTTGTGGATGGTTAGCTCTTTGGCTTGTGGAACATGTAAATGACTTAGAAATAAAGAAAGAGCTTTCTTCCTAGTTCTTCATTAGTTTTCTCTGTGACTCTTAGAAGATTCCTTACACTCACTGTATCAGATTATTCCTAAAAAGAGAAAACACAAACCTGTTTTGTTTGGATGCTAAAAGGCTCACCTAATTTTTAAATACTAAAGAACTTGCAAATACTTTCTCACAAATGATGATCAAAAAAATATATTTGACTAACTTTACAATATGATTTACTGTAATGAATAGAGTTTCTCTTCCGGACTCTCATCCATTATTCCAAATACCAAGGTCAGTAAAACTAACATCAGATTCACCCAAGTTCAGGAGTTTCAAAGTATTCTCACCTCATCCCACATTTGCAAACCATCCCCTACTGCTTTCCATTGGTAGCTACTACAGGTCCATGCAGTGCAATTCCTACAGGTCATGTACTGCTGACATGACAAGACTGCAAGAGGGCAGACTTAAAGTCAATAGAGGAACTGTGATTATAGTCCATGACTGTGAAATAATAGAAAATATAGATCTGGTCTCTGCCCTGAGTTTCTGACACCGAGCTCCTAAATCCCTTGGAATTTTCTGGTTAATAAGGATGTCTTTTGTTCTAATGAGGTCACTCTGGGTGGGTTCTTAAAATAGGGCTGGTCATCAGATAGTTCAAACCATGAGTAGAAGCTTGGAGTTTCCCCACTCTCCAGGAAGGGAAGACAAACTAGAAATTGAGTTAATGATAAAGCTTTTAATATTACGGCAAGCTATTAAAAAATCAATTCTGAAATTGCACTATAGTTTTAGTCTACAGGAGAAAAGTATAGTCATATCACAAGCAATAAGAAATGCTTACAAGAAAATAAAGATTTTATGTCCATAAGTCTCCATAAAGTCCGTTTTAGACACCCCTTCTATTCCAAGTATTGATATCTTGCTTGACAATCTCCAAAATAAAAATATGCCATCATAAATAAACAAATTTTATGGTATGTCCAAATATGTATGTTGATTTAAGAAATACTGTATTAACATGTTTACCTTATTTTAAAACATTCATAGATATTTTTATGACATATGAAAAATATAGGAAGTTCTAATACCCTCTAGCAGAATATGGATCAGCCCAGGCAAGAGTCACAACACTTACTTTGGTGACCACTGTTTTCTTTACTATAAAGCTTCCTATTGAGCTTCCCAGGTTTCAGATTTTTCTTGCTGTTTGAATCCAGCTATAAGAGACATCTTCTTGAAGCTCAAATTTTTTATGAATTATTCCCATGCTTTAACATTTTCTACATAAGATGCTTCATGATATTATTCTCTTATTCTCTACATCTTTGGCAATATTTCATAAATTTTAATATGCCTTTACTGATCCTTCTCCAGTAATATTTAGGGTTTATAACTTTTTTATGCTAATCTAATTTTAGAAAGTTTTGAGTGGGTTATAAATGTTACACCTCATTATCTTATGGCTCTTTTAAATATTGGGTTCTGGAAATCATAAATAAATCAAGTAAAGATGGGAGGAAAAGGACATACAAGTGATGCTGAAAGTGTTCCCAGAGAGCCACCTGAGTCAGCTATTATCATGCTAGTGAGAAAGACTCAGGTGAGAGACAGAAAGCAGTGTTGAAGCAAAGCAAACAAATTTATTAAGGAAGCAAAGCAAGTGAATTTACTAAGAATACACTTGGCATAAAGCACAAGCAGGGGTTCAAGGGTTTTATACATTTTCCCCCTATAGGTTTCAAGGTTTCCCTGCCAGGTAGACTAGATTTCAATATCCCTCTTTTACATTGCTGTGGCTTTTCCCAGAATTTGTGAGAACATCTGGCAATTTTATTTTGCCAAGTCCCAAGACTGCTGGCTGACTTTGCTCAGCGGTGAGATAAACTCCCCTTTACCTCCACTCCTTCCTCTTCCTCTTGCCCTACCAGCTATCTATCCTGCCTAACCTTCCCCCTTCAGTGACACCATCCAAATGCTTTGGGGTTTTTGTTATTCATCCTCCAGACTTCATCTGTCCTTGGGTTTAGCTGGCACAAATGGCATTAATTGTATCTTTGTTCTCTATTTTCCCAGACTAGGGTGATTTAAGTTATATATTCTCCAGTTAGGGAGGAGAGGTATACACCATTTTTCTCAAGTGTCCTTGGTTGGGGAAGATGCGGTCTTGTGATTCACAAGCTGGCTGCAAGCTGCACAAACTGTTTGGCCTTGTTTAATTTTCTTGTCTCAGTTTCCCTATTGCACTTGCCCAGGAATTTTCCAAGCTTCTTACTATTCTGCCACAAAAGAATAACAAGGTTTTGTTTTGTGTTTTCTTTTGAAGAATAAAGAGAAAAATACAAATAAACCCATTTAATATAGGGGTCTATGTATACATGAAGAGGAACAGGAAAAAATGATACAGCACTATAAACATCCCATCCTGTGGAATTACATTTTACATGAGTTAAATGTTCTGAAAGCAGTTCTTAATTTGTAAGTTATATATAATCAAATTACCATGAGTACTCCTTTTGACCACCCCATAAAATTCTGTAATATAAAGATTATATTTCAATAATACAACCAAAGCAAGCTTTTCCTCCAACAATGGATCGCACAGATGTTTTGTCAGCTGGCAACAGATGAAAGTTTTGACTGGCACTTAAAGCCATTAGCATATCAATCATGGATGCTCAAACACTAAAATTACACTCAGCTACAAGATACTTACATTCTGACGGGTCCTCTGAAACAGACACTTTCTTCAACCAACCCAGCCACCTGCGTTCCCAACTCCCAACAGAAAAAATCCCACTTTCCATGTTAGATTCACCCTGGGGCATAAATGCCTTAACTATAATAACAGGTAAAATTTCTTTCATTTTAAAATTATTCTTCCCACCTCCCCTCTTTCTCTCTCCCTCCAAGAACACATTATTTATTATGAAATTCAAAGAATATAAATAAATGAAAGATGTAATTTCACACCATACTGTAGTCACTCAGAATGAGGCATGCAAAAAACAAGTTTTCCAGGGCAAATTTGGAATGAAAACTACAGAAATGATGAAATTCAAGATAATGTTCAATGATTAGAATTTGTTGGGCATTATGCTAATATTCTTGGGGATGTCTAAATATAGCTATATTCTCTAAATGTCTAAATAGCATTTTAAATTTTTATTTAATAGCTAAAGTTATTAATGCTAAAATCTTTACAATAATGCACACAGACCTGATTTTTTCCTCACTTTCCTCCCTCCGCTGTACTTTAGTCCCTACAGCTTTTTATTTGTATAATATTTATAATTAGGATATCAAATTTAAATATTCAAAGTTCAAGCATAGTGCTCCAGTTTCTAAAAAACACAAAAGACAAAAAGAATAATTTTTAAGATGTTAATTTATTAAAAGAAAATTAGACTCCATTTATGTAATTTTAGGAATTCAGGGTGAATCACAACTATAATGACCAGTAATTTTGCATACCTAGTGTCACTAGAAAAATTCAAATATATTTTCAAGGGAAAATAATTAGTATACTTGTATCATAGAATGAGAAAGACATTTACTGTTCTTTTGCTGTTTGGTCAAAATTTTAAATTTGTTTCTCCGTGAATGAAAACAAAAAAGTATTGTATATGTTTGTGATTTTCTTCTGGTCAGTTTATTCACTTGTCATATATGTATGGGAGAGTGGGGAGCAAGATAAGAGAAGAGATAAAACAGAAAAAAATGTTTTGATTTTTTTTCCTATAAAAGAAATGCAAGTTTTAGATTAGCAACATAGATTCCTGTTACCTTATTTGTTAATTCGCCTTTTAGAAGTTATTTTTGGTTAATAGACCTCTTTTAAATTAAAATGATCTCTGTATTAGGACTATTAAATATCAATGTAAATATGTTATTCTCATTTGTCTTTATGCAAAGCACTTTTTTCTCAGGTAAGTCTAGGGAAACTGGATTTCTTTTATTATTTCTTAAAATATGTTTATAAGGACAAAGCAGTGAGCTTTGTGTACTTGGTTTTATCATTTACAGCACTTTGACATTTATTAAATGCTAATTTCTCAACCTTTCAACACCAAAAACAACTGAAGAATAGAGTACTCATACAACTCAACAAAAGGAAGACAAACAATCCAATTAAAAAATGGGCAGAGGACCTAAATAGACACCTCTCCAAAGAGGACATACAAATCGTCAAGAGACATATGAAAAAATGCTCAAAGTCACTAATCATCAGAGAGATGCAAATTAAATCAACAATGAGGTATCACCTCACACCTGTCAGAATGGCTGCATCAACAAATCATCAAACAACAAGTGCTGACGAGTGTGTGGAGAAAAGGGAACCCTAGTACACTGCTGGTGGGAATGCAGACTAGAGCAGCCACTATGGAAAACACTATGGTGTTTCCTCAAAAAGTTAAAAATTGGACTGTCATTTGACCCAGTGATCCCACTTCTAGGAATATACCCTAAGAAGCCTGAAACACCAATCAGAAAGAGTATATGTACCCCTATGTTCATAGCAGCACTCTTTACAATTGCTAAGATCTGGAAATAGCTCAATTGTCCATCAATAGATGAGTGTATAAAAAAGCTGTGGTACATATACACAATGGAATACTTTGCAGCTGTAAGAAAGAAAGATCTCTTATCCTTTGAGACAACACGGAGGCACCTGGAGAGTATTATCCTAAGCGAAACAAGCCAATCAGAGAAAGACAAATATCACATGATCTCACTGATTTGTGGAATATAATGAACAAAACAAGCTGATAAACAAAATAGACTCAGAGACACAGAAGTAGGGTACAGACTGACAAACCTCAGAAGAGGGGGTGCGGAGGAGGAGGGAACAGACAAACCACAGAACTTACATGCATGTATGCATAACCATAGACATAGACAACAATGCTGGGGGTAGGGGAGGTGGGAATCGGGAGGAGGGTGTCAATGGGGGAAAAAGGAGAAACATCTGTAACAAAAATAAATTAATATAAAAATTAAAAAGAAGAATTAAGATTATAGTGCTTCCAAAAGATTTATTTTACTGTACTCTTTATGTACAAAAATAAATGTCTTCATATATATATTTTAAAGTTTTTAATGAAAATTTGAAATATTAGTTGAGCTAAGAATTTGTGTTTATTTTTAAAATTTTATTGTTCAATGACAGCATTCAACATTACCTTGTATTAGTTTCAGACGTGCAATATAGTGTTTAAACAATTATATACTTTACAAAGTGATCACCCCGATAAGTCTGGTACCCACCTGGCACCATACACAGTTATTACAATATTATTGTCTATATTCCCTATGATGAAATTTATATTCCCATGACTATTTGTAACTACCAATTTGTATTTCTTAATCCTTTCACCATTTTTACCCACTCCTCCAACCCCTTTTCCCTCTGGCAAACATCAGTCTATTCTCTGTATCTATCAGTCTGTTTCTACTTTGTTAGTTTATTGTTTTTTAGATTCTGCATATAAGTGAAATCATATGACATTTATCTTTCTCTGTCTGACTTATTTCACTTAGCATAATTCCCTCTAGGTCTGTCCATGCTGTTGCATATGGTATAATCTCATTCTTTTTTATGGCTGAGTAATATTCCATTGTATATATGTACCACCACGTTTTTATCTACTAGTTTATTGATGGGCACTTGGGTTGCTTCCATAACTTGGCTTGTTTAAATAACACTGTAGTGTACATACAGGTGTACATATCTTTTTGACTTAGTGTTTTTTATTTCTTCAGATACATATCTGTTACCATAGGCTGCTGTCAGTTGGAGCTCGAGCCTGGCTGGCTACTTAGGAAGGGGAGGGGGGGTGGGGGTGTCATGCAGAGAGGACATGAGTACACCAGGATCTAGGGGTGCCCTGCAGTCTCCAAGTGGCTCCCCCTGATGTGTGGGCACCTGTCCAGCATTGGGATGTAGGCTGAAGGCTGTGGCATCTCCAGGCTTCCTGATGGCCGGTCCTGCAGCCCTGCCTCCCCACTACCCTAAACAGTCAGGGAGCACTGGGGAGTGTCTCCCATTGGCCCAGATGGCACAGGGGGAGGTTCTTACACCAAGTTTTCCAAAAGCTAGAAAGATGAATAGACAGGACCCCAGAACGCTGGAAAGCTAGCAAGATAACTGAATAGAAAAAATAGCCCTCCCCTCCCTATCCCTATAAGAACCTCGGCTTGAGCAGGAAGGGGGGATGGTCTTCGAGATGTGAGTCCATCACTCTCGCAGGTCATGGCATTTGAATAAAACCTCTTTCCTTTTGCACCAGCATCTGTCTCACAAGTTTGGCTTTCATTGCCACAGGCAGCCAAACCTGTGTTTTTGGTTACATACCCAGAAGTGGAATTGCTAGGTCATAAAGCAGTTCCATTTTTAATTTTTTATGGAACCCCTCCATACTGTTTTCCATAGCAGTTGCAACAATCTGCATTCCCATCAACAGTGCATGAAATTTCCTTCATACATAGTTTTAAAAGGCAGATAGTATGCCTGGCTGGTGTGGCTCAGTGGTTGAGCGTTTACCCATGCACCAAGAAGTCACTGGCCTGATTCCGGGTCAGGACACATGCCCAGGTTGTGGGCCCAATCCCCAATGGGAGACATGCAGGAGGCAGCCAATTGATGTTCTCTCTCATCGATGTTTCTATCTCTCTCTCCCTCTCCCTTCCTCTCTCTCTCAAAAAAAAAAAAAAAAAAAAACAAAAAAAAACAATAAAAATAAATAAAAGGCAGATAGTTTAATTTTATTTCAAAGTAGACATATAAATATTTAATTTTTAAAAAGGTAAAATATACAAAGCCATTGTTAAACTATCTTAAGTTTCTGTTCAAAATCTTAGGACTTCTTTATTCAATATTTACTCCCTATGTGAACTAGAACTATGTAGTTTTAAAGCCCATAAAACTAAAGAGTTTACATCAGTGAATGTGGCAGGAACCTGGCCCACAACTAGGTATTTTTCCCCAAACTCCTTTGTAATTAGTAGTTCAGATCAACTATATGACAAAGCAGTATTCAAAAAAATGTGAGAACAAATAATGTATACTACTGCCTAAATGTACCATAAAAATCTTCTTCATCTATGCTACATGACCTTGACTTTCTGGCTTGCATGATGAAGATGACCAGAGTAATCTCAGAAGCTGTACGTTGAAGCTGACAGAGCTACAAACAGGGAGGTGCCTGGATCCCTGGATTATTTCATGAACTTTCCATGAGTTAGAAATAAAATGGTTTTTCACAAAATAAACTGTTTTTTCACTGAAGAATAAAATTGACAAATATAATTGTACACATCTAAAGTACACAACGTGATGATATACATTCTGGATATAATATACTGTGGAAAGATTATCAGTATCAAGGTAATGAACACATCCATCACCACATATAGTTAACTCTTTGTGTGTGTGGTGATAATACTTAAGATTTACTCTCAGCCGATTACAAGCATACAATGTTATATTATTAACTATAGTTGCTATGCTGTATATCAGATCCTCAGAATATATTCATCTTACACCTGAAAGTTTATACCCTTTGATCTTTATCTCCCCATTTCTCCCTCTTCCCACCCCTGGCAACCACCATTCTATTTATTGTTTTCATAAAAGTACCTTTTTAAAAATAGTCTATACAGTCGGCCCTCATTTATTGCAGTCAATCAGTTCCAGACTCTACCACAATAAATGAATTTCCGCGAAGTAGGATTCTTTATTTATATACAGTTGTCCCTCGCCACTTCGTGCTTCGATTCTCGTGGCTTCACTCTATCGTGGTTTTTTCAAATATACGTATTTGAGGGACGACTGTAGATAGTTATTACCATTCAGTATTTCTTTTTCTCTGTCTGGCTCATTTTACTTAGCATAATGCCCTCCAACTTCATCCATGTTATAGCAGATATATCTCACATTTTATTTATCCATTCATCCTTTGAAGGACTCCTCAGTTGTTTCCATATCATGACTATCGTGACTAATGCTACAATAACCATGGGACTGAAGATATCTCTTTGAGATACTGATTTCATTTCCTTCAGCTATATACCCAAGAGCAGGATAGCTGGGTCATATGTTAGTTCTATTTTTAATTTTTTGAGGAACGACCATACTGTTTTCCATAATGACTGTACCAGTTTAAATTCTCACCAACAGTGTTTAGAGGCTTCCCTTTTCTCCACTGCCTTACCAACAACATTTATCTCCTTTTTTTATGTTAGCCATCCTAACAAATATGAAGTGATATCTCGTTGCAGTTTTGATTTGCATTTCACTGATGATTAATGACATTGAGCAACTTTTCACATATGTATTAGTCATTTATATGTCTTCTTTGGAAAATGTCTATTTTCAGGTTCTCCACGAACTTTTAATTGGATTATGTTCTTTTTACCATTGAATTGTATGAGTTGTTCATATATATTAGGCATTTACCCTTTATGAGATATATGGTATACAAATATTTCTCCCATTCTATAGGTTGCATTTTAATCTGATAACAACTTAACTCAATTGCATAGAAAACTTTTACACATTTACTTGCCCCCCACATTTTATGTTGTTAATGTCACAATTTACATATTATCTTATTGTGCATCCATTAACAAAATATTGTAGCTATAGTTATCTTTAAATTTTCTGTCAAAATTCAAACAAATATATTCAATTACCTAAAGGTCATCCCCACTTAGATGACCCATGAACATCTGAAACTCAAATTACTCATTTTAGGAAGGCATCACTCAAAAGTGGGTAGTATTCCGATCCCTGTTAATGTTCTCAGTGTACTGGGGCTGTGCCTACAACAGTATAGAGCAATGTTATAGTTCCTCAATCATCTTATTTTCTTTATTAGCCTGAACAAGTCAGTGATAATTATACTCTCCAATAGCTATATTGTCTTTGAATAAATACATTTCTCTCAGTTGCCACGTAACCTGCTTATCTATGACTACTGGATGTGATAGAAAAACCCTAACACCAATATACCAAGCACAGTTGGCACTTTTTCATTTTTTAGAGTTCAGTGATGTTTGTTGATGGTCATAAGATGATGAGACCTGCCAAAAAGAAAACAGGAATAAAATCTAAGGACAAAAGTCAAACAGTTATCTTGTCCCTCTTGTTAATATTACTCTACATTCCTTGTTATACAATACTGGTGGACCCATTATATGTTGTACAAAGCTAAATTTTGGAGGGAATGTTGTATAATGTGGTATTAGGAGAGGAATGGTATTATGAGCTATATAGATCCTGGTCAAAAATATAGATGTTTCACATAGTCTTGAGATGCAGATTATTAGCTAATGAAATTAATAAAAATTCACCGATAACCATCCGCTAAATTAATCTTTGCCTTAAAAGTTACTTCTTGATCTCAATCAATATATCTCAAAGAACAAAGTGAAATGGGTGTCATGTTGGACATAAAATTTAAAGTGTAAATTATCATCTCCTCATGTGAATACATCCCTTGCTTTTTGTGCCTTTATGAACATCATTAGCATCAATACATTCACCTGAGTTATTCTTTGACTAGGAATCACTAGGACTCTTCTACACTAGAGTAAGCATGATGGTGTAATCTACTACATTAGTCTAGCAAACTAAATATTTTCTAAACAATTACAGTCAGAAAAGTCATACTAGAGTACAATAAAAACAAAACAAAACAAGAATGACTTCTTTTCTTATGACATTTCCAATCTTGTCAAAAAAGTATTTGATGTATGGATCTAGTTTATAAATAAGACTTTACAAAGGCATTAAATAGATAGTAGAGAGTATAAATCATATGTGAGTTCAGAAGAGGGAGAAAGTTAAAATATAATATCAAAGAGGCAAAATTTGAGTTAGATACAAAGAATGCTTATGATTTATGTCAGATGAGAGAAAAAGGGAAACTTTTCTAAGTAATAGGATGTAAATCAAGTCATGGATATTGGACATATAAGATTAATTGCTTGCCGAAGAGGTCATTTCCAACTAGGACAAGGTTGCAAACGATCATGAATGTACAATGAAGGTGTTTGGGTTACATCCAGTGAACAATTAAGAAAAAAAAAAAAAAAACAGGTTTAGGTCAGAAAAGTTACATTAGAAAAGGAGCATTTAAAAACACAATTTTGGGAAGCCTTATTAAGAGGGTCTAAAATCCCTACATATTGACTTCTATGCCCTTAGAACACGTTGAGGATTCCCAGAGGGTAAGGTATTTGCAACAAGCAAGGGCAGTGAGCCATGTGCAACTTCACAAAGAAAAAAAAATGGGTATTAATTAATTCATTTACTATGCCATTTTCTATAATCAAAAAGTAGGAGACCCTGAAGGAATAAGAGGAAAATAAAAAAATGAAAAACAAAGTAAAAAAACAATAGAAGAGAAATTGGTAAATTGACCAGAACCAAAAGAAGGACAGAATACTCTGGGAGGGTATAAAATCTAAAAAGAATACAATTCACATGATAAGGCCAGGCAGTGAAGGAGAGAACAACTGTGTTTAACCATTAAGCAAAATGCAGTCTCACTTTACTTTTTTTTTGATTCACTAAACACAAACATGCTTGTATCTCTCGGCATTGGTATTTGTTGTTCCTCTCCAGGTAGATGAGCTATTTGTAAATTCATTCATTCTTACACATTTCTGTCAACATTCCACTCTGGCTAATGCCAAAATATCAGTGTTGCTAAAATATTTCTGGTAGGCCATGGCCAGAGCTGCTGTAGAATGATGTATCATCAGAAATATTAGAGAGCCAAAGTTATATAACTGGCCCAGCAATCGATTGCTTTGTATGGTAGTGCATAGAGCCTAGAGTAACTGGCAGATGCTCTTAGTATCCATATAAAGGGCAAGGAGCTTCTGGTTTCTTTCCACCTTCAATCTAATTCTTTTTTTTTTTTTTTCCTTATTAGAAATAGGCCGCAGTAGTTTTCTGATGAAGAACAGTAATCTAATCACCTCTATAGAGAACTAAGGAAGCTAAAAGGAACCAAGTAATGGAGGAGAAGTCAATCACTTATTTTATGTCTGCTCACACATTCTTATGCAGTATGCATCTTTTATTCTGAATGTTTGCTTCCCATAGTAATCTAAAGGGAAATAAATCAATCTTATAGAGAAACAAGTTGTCTTCTTGCCAAGTTCCGCAGTCAGACCAGCCCTTTGTGGTCTGGCCTAGCTCCGCTATACGTTCTCCTTTGTCAGTGTGAAAAGAAGCACAGAGAAAATGAAGTAACTATTGAATTCTAGAGTGCTTTTCATTGCCAGAAAATCGGCAACAAACTACAATTTATCTGACAGCTCACTTTCTTGTTGTCCTACTCAACTATTAGACTTTTGAAACGAAGATGAAAATGAAATGGAGAACCTTACTCTTTGGAGAAAAATATAGTGAGAGGCAGACTAAGGCTCAAAAATCGCTGAAGGTTAGTAAAACCAGTTTCTTGAGAGGGGTGATAGTATATAACATTTAAAGATAAATATTATTCATGGGGTAGAGAACCTAGAATATGAAGAGATAAATTAAGCTGCTTTGTATGTAGTGCAAACTCTTCACTAAATCCAATGTGACTTGTACAGATCAGGAAAGAAAAATCCATCCATAAAACCTCCTATTGCCCACAGTACAATTAATTCACTTTACAGTGGTAGTAGAAATCTTGATACCCTATTTAATTCTGATCTATTTTTAATCTTATTGAGTCTTTAAGAGGTTTCATATGCCTGATATTTTATTACACATTTCAAAGAAGGAAATAAAGGGGTTTTAGTTCCTTGAAAGAAATTAAATCTTGTGATGTATGAGACAAGAAATTTATGTAACTACTATAAAAGCACCTACATGAAGTCCCCTGATGTCTGCTGTATCTGTTTTAACTCATACTGGGGGGGACTGCGCCTTTCTCCTACCCCCTTATTCCACTTGCCTCTAAATTACCAAATTAAACAAGCTGTAACTGGTAACTTAGTGCCTTGTAGTGATACTGTTCATTTGGGAAAAATAAAAACCAGTTTCAACTTTATTATTTAGTAGAGTTAGGAATAAATCACTTGGAGTTTCTATTGTTATAGGATTTATATCTTCTGCTTTAACTGATATCTATTATACATGTTATTTTAAATATGACTCTACTGATACACATTTAACATTATTTTTAGATCTCCTAATGTTATGTCTATCCAGTAACAACTACTTGTCAATATAACATGCTTTTTTTTCCCCAAAGTCAAGAATAAACATACAGTCACATATTTAACATTTAATGAAAGCCTCTCTCCATTTAGTGTCCACTTCTTTGTGAATATCCGTGAGGGAACCATCTCTATTTAAATTAAGTGCTTAAACTTGTCTCATTCAGAGCTGATGATTTCCATCTTGTAGTTCCAAAAATCTATGCATGGTGCCAGATGAGTACTGGAAATATCAGGGGAAATACTTTGTAAAGTATATGATTGTCTAACCACTATGCTGTACATCTGAAACTAATATAAAAACAATATTGAGCCCTGGCCGATTTTGCTCAGTGGTTAGAGCGTCGGCCTGCGGACCACAGAGACCCAGGTTCGGTTCCTGCTAGGGGCACGTACCTCGGTTGCAGTTTGTCCCGGGCCCCGGTTGGGGTCGTGTGGGTGGCAACCACTCAATGTGTCTCTCTCACATTGATGTTTCTCTCTCTCTCTTCCTCCCTCTCTCCCTCCCCCTCTATCTGAAGATAAATGCAAAAATGTCCTCGGGTGAGGATAAAAAAAAAATATATATTGAATGTAAACTCTAATTGAAACTTTTTTTAATTTAATTTTTTCTGAAAATAACATCTTAGTACCACTGGGTTTTGTGTAGGGCTATTTAATATGTAAGAGAAAATACATGATGTCAAGGCACTTTCATTTTAAAATAAAAGACCAAACTGGAAAATTGTGAATCAATTTAAATATATTCCTTGATAAAGGTAAGTGGATATGTGTCTAAGGACCTGAGCCTGGGGAATAAAAATCAGGTGTATTCGACTGGTACTGAGAAGTTCTGAGGCACAGAATGTCAGCCTGAAGGGCTTGTGTGAGGAAAGCTTCACAAGGAAGTAGATTCTGAAAGTGACCAGGTACACTATTAGTATATCTGGAGGAGAAATAGATATTCCCCCACGTCCCTGTTGACACAGTTCTCTCAGCCCCTATTTATAATTTGTACTTTTCTTAAAATAAATCACCTTGGTAAGTGCTTTACAAATAAATGTTTTATAACCTCAGAAAATAGACACATTTCCATATATTGCCACCTTTCCCCTCCATAAAAACAAGTGTCAAATTTAAAAAGGACAAGATTGCCCGGCTGGTGTGGCTCAGTGCACTGGGCGTTGTCCCATGAATTGAGAGGTCCTGGTTCAATTCCTGTTCAGGACACATGCCTGGGTTGTGGGCTCGATCCCTAGTAGGGGGTGGGCAGGAGGAAGCCGATCCATGTTTCTCTCCCACATCGATGTTCCTCTCTCTCTCTCCCTTCCTCTCTCTCTAAAAGATCAATAAAAACATATTTTAAAAAGTAAAATAAAATAAAAATAAAAACGGACAAGATCAGCAGTCCAGTTGGAATGATACTTCATATAATTCTTTCCTTTCTTCTTCAAATGAGTCCTTGAGTCTGCTGTTAGCCATTTGACTTTTCACAAATACATGTTTTCCTATTATTCACAATAATTAAAATATAAAACTATATATTTTGAGGACAGATTGTAACAATACTACATATCATTTGTTGTCTAAAAATATTCCTAGAACTCTCTAAATTAAATTGGAAAAGGTTTTAGTTTATGAACACTTGATTCTCTTTTTTTCACTTTTCAAAAAGACAAGAGAAATTTTAATCATATCTCAAAAGACACTATGTTTTGATTTGATTGATTGATTTTGTTTTGTTGTGGATTGAAGGATGCATGCTAAGGAAGTAAGGAGTCTACTGGTTGATATGCTCTGCTCAGGTTACAGATATTCTTTATTTTAAGAAAAGAAAGATATTATTTCTTGTCTTGCATTCCACATCAGTTTGAAAAAGTGCCCTTAGCATAGCAATAATACTAGCTTTCTAGCTTTAGCATGTTTCCTTTATCTAAATTATATCCTTGGGCTCCAGATATGTGGAAAACTTCTCTCAGATCTATGATGAGCTATTGTACAACTTTTTAGCAGTACTTAATTTGGTTCTCAGAATGGATCTTCTCATGTTAACTTGGAAAAATAGAAAGTAATTGAAAAGATAGAGAAGATGTGTCCATCTGAGGGAGTAACTAGTGCCAGACAACAATACATTTTGAAGTACAGTCATATGCAGTTTAATGACGAAACTATGTTCTAAGAAATGCCTCCTTAGGTGATTTGTCATTGTGTGACCATCACAGAATGCACTTACACAAACCTAAATGATATAGCTTCCTACACACCTAGGCTATATGGTATAGCCTCGTGCTCCTAGGCTACAAGAGTGTGCAGCATGTTACTGTACAAAGCAACATGAGATTAAATCAAGCACAGAAGAAAATAACACAATCAAGGAGATGCTACACAAGGCTACTGCTGGGGTAACATGGCATACAGTTTTACAGCAAATTTTTTTATAAGTAGAAATACTACACTCTAAAATAAAAATAAATAGCCCAGCCAGTGTGTCTCAATGGTTGAGCATCGACCCATGCACCAAGAGGTCACCAGTTCGATTCCTGGTCAGGGCACATGCCCAGGTTGTGGGCCCGATCCCCAGTAGGGGGCATGCAGGAGGTGGCCAATCAATGTTCTCTCTCATCAATGTTCCTATCTCTCTCTACCTCTCCCTTCCTCGCTCTCTAAAATAAAATAAATAATAAGTAGTACAGTAAATACATAAACCAGTAACATCGTCATATATTATCATTATTATTATATATTGTACATAATTGTATGTACTACATTTTTACACAGCTGTTTACACCATCATCACAAGCACATGAGTGATGTGTTGGACGATGACTTTAGGACAGCTATGATGTCCCTAGGTGATAAAAAATTTCCAGCTCTATTATAATCTTATGGGACCACCACTGTATGTGTGGTCTGTTGCAGACCAAAATAGCATTATACATTGCATGACTGTAGTTTCTCTTCTTAGAAAGTTCTCCTCTCTAATATCAGGTTCTTACAAAAATTTTCCATTGAAAATTACAAGAAAATTTTCATGTTGTTGTTGTTTTTTTCCTAGGTTTGATCCAAACCCCAAGCACCAAAGTAGATTTATATTTCTTTAGGTTTTAACTTTCTATAAAATAAGAGTAACAAAATAAAATTTGTTTTATTTGTCAAAGAAATCTTGAGACAAGAGATACGTTGAAATTGTGCTCCTTCACTTTAGTTTGGCATAGTGGAAAGAAGGTAGACTTGGAACAAGGCAGAGTTTTATTTTTACTAAACCAATAACTACTCTAGCTATATAATCTTGGGACAATTGTTTAAATTGGCTGAGCCATTTTCCTTAACTTTAAAAACTATCATAGCAATAGCTATAGTGCAGATTTATTGTGACAGTCAAGTAATATTTTGGAAAGCACTTGTATTTGAGGAGAAAGAAAATGTCCCTAGATTTCTCAGTGCTCTTGTGAAAAGTTCTAAGCTCCTGAAACTTGGAAATACATATGATATAAGATAGGGAGTGAATGCTTTCAATTCACCTGGAAGCATTTTACTCTTCACATACCACGGAGTCAGATCAGCAGCCCTGTGTCTAATCATTGCTCTGATTCGGGAGCGCCTAATGTTCTGGACTAGACCCCTAGGTTAAGCCCCAAGACTCCAGGAAGAGAGGAGCACTGTCTCTCTAGGTATTTACATTTCAAAAGTTATGAACCTAGAACTTGGGGATATCTCTAAGTCATGAAAGCAGGAGACACCCACGGTTTATGATTCTTGGAAAGATGCATTTATGTTTCAAAAAGTTAGGGTAAAACCTAGGATTGTTTTCAACCCAGCCCAGGATAGAGAAAGGGTCAGCAGTCTCTCTTCTATAAATAAATGGAGAAAATCCAGTGTTCTCTGCTCCTCACCTATGATCAATTTTGAAACTTATATGCATAGACACTTGACCTGGCTTTCTTCATAGAGTCACTCCTGGAATAAGAATCAGAGTGTGGGAAGATAACATGATTATTATTTGTTCTTTAAGTAGATAATAACATAATGATAAAGTCACTTTAAAAATCGAACAGTAGACATATCAGTGTTTCAGAATATTTTGCTTTAAAAAACAACAACAGAGTCTTAGATTCAATCTCTAACTTAAGAGAAGGTCTCAGGTTAGGTTTGAAGTCACGTGTTCCTAAAGGAGAGGAACCATATTTCTATTTACCTAAAACAGTGGGGAGCAGAGACCACAGGTCTCAACATCATTACCACAGACACACACTTGCACACACACACACACACACACACACACACACACACAACAGTTCAATGATATTACCTGAGTAGAGACAAAACCACTAAACTGGATGCAAATTGATTTGACTTACAGAGTACCCAGTAAATGAAAGTCACATCCATTGATTCATAGGTTTCTGTCACCTACATACAGTTTTCAACCTGTCAATATTATACAAGGATGTTCAGTGTCATTGGCATTATTATGTCATCTTTCTGTGCTTCAGGAGGTGGTTCAGGGAAGGCATATCATTCCCCAAGGTCAAAAATTTTCACTGCTTTAAAAACTTAATCAGTCTAGGAGATGGCATCATGATGTAGAATCATATTCCAGAAAGCCTTAACAATGCAAATTGTGAGGTGCTGCAGTGACCTTTCATCTACACCTGTAACTTCCATGATACTTACCAGGAAACAGACAAACAGGGTGCTTAGCCTGTTTCTGACCTTGGGCTACTTACTCATTCTCCAAAGCTCGATTTGAATTCAACATTGTCATTCATCTTGAACTTAGAGTAGGAACAGGAACATCGCATGCATATAAAAATGATTAATTTCAGAATTCAATTAACTGATAAACTCTTTCATTGTTCTTTTAGGTGTTTTTCTATCTCTGATTTTAAAATTAAATCCTTGTTATATAATTTTTACTAATATTGCTCAAATCAATCATCTAAGAGTTTTTAGCCAATTTCTGTTTATCTGTTCAAAAATATGTGTTGACTACATTTTATGTTTATAACATGCTAGACACTGGTGGGGACAAAGAGGTATAAAAACTACTGATAATTTTATAATCTCATTAAGAAAGCAAGTCAATGCCAAAATGGCATGGTGCTGAGTATAAATTCTAGAGAGTTCAGAAAAGGTGAAATTATTGTGGACCTTTCAGGGTCAGGGAAGGCTTCATACCAATGGGGGAAAATATTCCCAGGATGCGGAAATGATTGCCAGAGGCAGGTGTTAAGGGGGTGGGCACAATGGGTGAAGGGGGTCAAAGCTAATAACTTTCAGTTATAAAATAAATAATATGAGTATGTAATGTACAGCATGATGACTATAGTTACTAATCCCGTGTCACATATTTGAAAGTTGCTAAGATATAGATCTTAAAAGTTCTCACCAGAAGAAAAAAAAATTGTAACCATGGATAATGACAAATGTTAACTGGAATTTTTGTGGTAATCATTTCTCAATACATACCAATATCAAATCATTATGTTGTACACCTGAAACTAATATAATGTTTTATGCCAATTATATATTAATTTAAAAAACAAAAGCATTCCTGTCTAAAGAAAAAAAATGTGAAAAGGTGAGAGAGAAAAAGTTATGTCTGTGGGAACTGAGGCAATGATCGTGGCTGGATCAGATGGTTAACATCAAGATAAACTGGAAAATAGACTATAAAAATACATAGAGACTATATTATAGAACCCCCTTAAAGGGAGCAAAAGAATATTTATTTCAATAATTTAAGCAATCGGGAGTCTGTTAGTGTGATTAAAACTAAATAGTTATTTCCAGGACAATTTCTTATCTTCAAAATGAATGAGTCTTCGCACAGTTCGCACAGATCCTCTCCCATACCCTTTAGGGAAAAGGAAGGGATCGTTAGCCCAACAGAATTACTGTTGCTCACAATTCCCTATGGGTTGCAGTTTCTGCTGATAAGGAAGCCTGGAGGAAGAGAGTGAGTCTGGAAGTCTGCAAGGGCCCAGGGATCCTGGTTGACCCTGCAGAGCAGAAACAACTCCCCTGCTAGAGGGTCTTGGGAGGTGTGGCAACAGCAACAGACAGGAGCAGGTACTACTGCCTCGCATGGCCCTGAGAGAAGGCCCAGGCCCCCTAAATTCATGTACCACTTTTAGTAAGCGGATCACAGTGCTCACTTCAGCAGCACATATACTAAAATTGGAGCTATACAAAGAAGATTAGCATGGCCCCTGAACAAGAATGACAGGCAAATTTGAGAAGCGTTCCATATATATATATATATATATATATTTTTTTTTTTATTTAAAGAGGAGCCTAGCTTCTGGGACCAGGCTGTACAAACCTAAGTAATACACCAATCTTTCAAAACACACTGAAAAACATACTCTAACATCTGAAACATGGTATTGTTTCCTCAATTAAGCCACAGCATTAATAATAAAATTAAAAAAATAAAAATATAAAAATAACAAAACAATAAATGTGTACCATTCAGCTTCATGTTAAGCCTCTAGTTTACAAAATTTCTTGTTTCTAGAATATGACTTAGACATTCTGTTTGTATTTTTCTCTCTGCTTGAAGTCAGGTTAATTAAATTAGTAAATTAACATTTTAAATTAGAGAGTATTTTTAAATATATGATCACATTTGAATATCTGTTTCCACCAATATTTGCAAGTACCTGTGATACACTAACTACTATGATAGGTACTGCAAATGTTTAATTTCCTATGAAGCAAGCATTACTAATGTCATCTTGCCTAGTTGACTGATAAGAAACTTGAGTCCAAAAAAAAAACAAAAAAACCTGAAGTCACCAATCCATAATCACACAGCAGGAAAGTAAATGAATGAAATCAGAACTTGGACCCAGACCCTATCACATTAAATCTTGTATTGTTTAAATTGCACAAGTGTGTTTCTCCAGCAAAAGTTCAGTAAGTATATGCTAAATAGGAAAGTGACATTTTAAGAATAAGAAATTAGAAGGTCCATAGCCTTGGAGTGGAAAGACACTTGGAAGCAGGCCTGAAGAACAGAGAGCCTGGACACTTGTTATAAGAGTGAAGAGAAGACAAATAGAATTTCCAGTCACTGAATCACTTACTCGTTTAAAAACCATGTAACAAACACCTATGTGCTAGGCACTGAATACATAAGGTTACAGTACGTTGGTTTGAGAGGGAATCACAGTGTCTATGGTGCTGTGCGCATTGATAAAAATAAGGAATGAAAGCAAGCAAGCTAGTTGAAAAGTAGAGTCAACAATTCTACTTTAGGTATGTTAAATTGAAGTAAGAATGATTTATGCAGAACATCTGTCAATTCAATAGCGGAGTTAAGAAGGGGAGTTATGTCTAGAAATAAATGACTGAGAAATTTACATGAAGATGCAGTTTAAAATCATTACTATAAAGCCAGTCACATACAACCACATGATCCCAATAAAAAGAAATATACAGCACAGGCAAATCTATAGAAATAGAAAGTAAATTAGTGGTTACCTAAGGTTGGGGAAAAGAGGTAAGGGAGATAGCAGGATGATGGCTAAGGCGTACAGGGTTTCTTTTATGAGTAATAAATTTAAAAAAATAATTGTACTCATGGATACACACACTGTGAATATACTAAAAGCCACTGAATTGTACACTTTCAATAGGTAAGTTGTATGGTATGTGAATTACATCTTAGTAACGCTGCTAAAAATATATCCATAACTATTGATGAGTTACCAGAGGGATAACAAAAATACAAGAATCCAAAGGACCGAAGACTGACTCTCAGGAATAGTTATAATTAAAAGGCAAGAGGAAGAAGGCCGATAAGGAGGCACCAATACATTCAAAAAGTTCATTAAGCCCGGCTGGTATGGCTCAGTGGTTGAGCATCAACCCATGCACCAAGAGGTCACTGGTTTGATTCCCAGTCAGGGCATATGCCTGGGTTGTGGGCCCAATCCCCAGTGGGAGGCATGCAGGAGGCAGCCAGTCGATTTTCTCTCTCTCCCTCTTCCTTCCTCTCTCTCTAAAATCAATAAAGATAAAATTTTAAAAAAGTTCATTAAGCAAATATCCTAAATTTGAAAACTCAAATATTATTGAGATATTTGATAGTGCCCATGAGAACACTTGTAGTGTCAGAAGCTAAAAGTTTCAGGAGGATAAGTCATGAATAAATATACAGGAAGTAAATACACTAGGTAAAAAGCATGTATTCAAGATTTTGCTAAGGGAAAAGGAGAATGGCTGCTCTCAGTAGCAACAAGATTTGGTTCAAATTCTGAACTGCGGTAGATTGGGTGAACTATCTAGTCTACAAGTCCTCAGAATAGAGTGGCATTGGCAAATTCAAATCAAGTCCTTAGAAGGATGCTCAGCATCAAGAACCAGAGAGAACAGAAGCAAATACCAGGACCAAAGGGTCAAAAGCAGAATTACAAAAATGGAATGGAATCCAGAGTCATGAACTCTCCTGAAAGCAGCTGGAAACCAATACAAGGAAGCATTCATAAAGTCACATCGTAAGTTATTTCTTGAACACTAATTATACAACAATAAAGAAGAAAAATCTTACCATCTATCCTGGTGGAGCTTATAGTTGAGTAACAAAAGCAGTTGTTTAATAATCATTGATAAAAATGCAAAGTTCTACCTGGAAGAAGCGCAAAAAAATATCAGAGTCGGGGCGGCGGTAGTTGAGACCAGCGCTGCGCTCCAGCCCCCTTTTCCCTCCATGGTTTCTCTCCGCTCCCGTGAGTAACTTGGCTCCGGGGGCTCCGCTCCTGCCCGCACGCCGCCCGCTGCCCAGCACCGCGCCGCCGGCCTCTGCCGACAGCAGACCCCTTCCGACGGCCCTAGCTGCGCAGGCCGGGACGCCTCTCCCCCCTCTGCCCCCGCCGCGGAAAGTTAAGTTTGAAGAGGGGGGAAGAGGGAAACATGGAAATGAAGAGGAGGATCCACCTGGAGCTGAGGAATCGGACCCCGGCAGCTGTTCAAGAACTTGTCCTGGACAACTGCAAATCAAATAATGGAAAAATTGAGGGCTTAATAGCTGAATTTGTGAACTTAGAGTTCCTCAGTTTAATAAATTTGGCTTGATTTCAGTTTCAAATTTCCCCAAACTACCAAAATTGAAAAAGCTTGAGCTCAGTGACAATAGAATCTATGGATGTCTGGACATGTTGGCAGAAAAACTTCCAAATCTCACACATCTAAATTTAAGTGGAAATAAACTGAAAGATATCAGCACCTTGGAACCTTTGAAAAAGTTGGAATGTCTGAAAAGTCTGGATCTTTTTAACTGTGAGGTTACTAACCTGAATGACTACCGAGAGAGTGTCTTCAAGCTCTTGCCCCAGCTGACTTACCTGGATGGCTATGACCAAGAGGATCGAGAAGCTCCTGACTCAGATGCTGAGGTGGATGGTGTGGATGAAGAAGAGGATGATGAAGAAGGAGAAGATGAGGAAGATGAGGATAGTGAGGAAGAAGAGTTTGAAGATGAAGAGGATGACGATGAAGACGAAGACGCGGAAGAGGATGAAGATGACCTCCTCAGTGCGGAGGAAGAAGAATTTAGACATGATGGAGAAGTTGATGAAGATGAAGACGATGATGATGACGATGAGGATGAGGATGAAGAGGAGGAAGAAAGCGGGAAAGGTGAAAAGAGGAAGAGAGAAACAGATGATGAAGGAGAAGATGATTAAGACCCCAAATAACCTGCAAAAAAAGAACTGTTCAGTATTGGTTGGACTGCTCATATGGATTTGGTAGCTGTTTAAAAAAAAAAAAAAAGTAGCTGTGATACAAACCCCAGGATACCCACCCACCCAAAGAGCCAAAGAATAGTTCCTGTGACATTCCGCCTTCCTCCATTTAGTCCCTTTTGGAAATTCACCACCAAGCTTGGGGACTGCACCCCAACAAAATTGTAAGCGTTGTTAGGTTTTCTTGTAAGACTCTTGCTGTAGCGTGGATAGCTGTGATTGGTGAGTCAACCGTCTGTGGCTACCAGTTACACCAAGATTGTAACAGCATTTTTACTTTCTGTACAACAAAGAAGCTTTGTAAATAAAATCTTAACATTTTGGGTCTGTTTTTTTTCATGCTTTTCTTTTTAATGAAATTTTTTTTTACATTAGGACATTTTATGTGACAACTGCCAAAAAATATTTTTAAGAATTTAAGTGAAATAAACACGTTCCTCTTTGGTAAAAAAAAAATTAAATTTATTTATTAATTTAATTAAAAGAAAAAAAAAATCAGAGTCATCAGGGTCCTTAAAGACTATCATGGGGTGATTGATTCATCATGGAGATAGGAAAGGCTACACTGAAAAAGAAATGCTTGAATTGCAATTTAAGACTATATGAAGAATTAAATAAAAAGGTTAACATACTGGGTATCTTGTACACTACAGGAATTTATTTCTCACAGTTCTGGAGGCTGGTCAAGTCTGAGATTATGGTCAGGTGAGGGCCCTCTTCCAGGTTGTAGACTTCTCATTGTATCTTTATGTGGCAGAATTGGTAAACTAATCCCATCCATGAGGGTTCTGCCCTCATAACCTATTTACCTCCCAAAAGCCCCACCTTCTAATACTATCTCATTGGCATTAGAGTTTCAACATATGAATTTTGAGGGATGTAAACATTCAGACCATAGAACACTGTAACATATGTTTTACCCATACCACCAGTTCAAATGTAAAAGACAGCTTCATTTATTTACGCCAAATAAATTTAAATATACTGAATTATACTATTTGCAGGAAACCAGCAAAGCTGATGGAACATCTAATGGCCTAATTATTTTTTTTTATTTTTTATTTTTTTATTATTTTATTTTATTTTATTTTATTTTATTTTATTTTATTTTATTTTATTTTTTTATCCTCACCCGAGGACATTTTTTCACTTTTTGTTCAGATAGAGTGGAAGGGAGAGAGAGAGAGAGAAACATCGATGTGAAAGGGACACATCGAGTGGCTGCCACCCGCACGACCAACCAGGGCCGGTGACAAACTGCAACCGAGGCACATGCCCTTGGCGGGAACCGAACCCTGGTCTCTCTGGACCGCAGGCCGATGCTCTAACCGCTGAGCCAAACTGGCCAGGGCCTAATGGCCTAATTAGTTGGCAGACCTTCTCTTCTCTAATGACACATCTTCCCCCATTTAAAATCACCATGACAAGATAGGAGCAAATCACATCTGTCAACTGTTAAGACTGTCATAATATTCTAGCTAAAAATGCCTTTGCAAATGTTATTATATTCCCTGGACAGTTTAGAAATCCATAGTTAGGATATTTCCCTATCTAGTAGCTTTAAATGATTTCATAACCATTATAGTAAAGTGAAAAAAGGCATGAGCCAATCTATACATACCGCATGGCTGTTATAGTTGGTCAAATAGAAAGCAGGTTTAAATGCAATAAATTCCTTCATTCCTTCCCAGAATGAGTATGCCCAATTACTCCAGAAAGTTGTCTCAACTAGGCTTGATGTTCTCCATAGTTGTTAGTTTCTTTAGTCCAAACTTTTGGAAATCATATAAACTAAAACAACTTTGAATAGCACATATAATTTCTATTGCAATTTCTGGAACTAGACATGTGTATAGCATTTTTTGAAAATTCAACTATATAAAAATATTCATTAGATTTCCATAGAAGGCAATGATTACTTACCCCCGCCCCCCCCCTTTTTTTTTAACCTACACATCCTGAATCTTCTTAGATAGCCTGGGGAGGTGAAAAACTATTGGAAGAATGAGATTTGAACTTTAACCCCCATTCAACCCTTAACTTACTTGAAGAATTAGCCTAGTAGGTAGTGGACTTCCATGATAAAAGCTATATTTAATTTTTTGATAGGCTGTCTTATGAGTTAATGACATTTTCAATATTCACAGGATGTCACACCAGGGTTCTTGTGACTTGGAGACATAAACCAAGAGTGGAGTGTGCTAGATGATCTCTGTGTTTCATCCAAATATGAGGTTATGTAAGGTTCTCTGAACTTCAGCTTCCTCATCTGAGAAAGAAGAAGCCACAATAGTTAAGGAGTAAAGCAGTGAAATTTAAAATTGATATAAGGCAAAAAAGAGACAAAAAATGAGCTCTGTTCTATAAATGCCTCTAGAAACCTCCACTATAAAATCTTAATCTTCAAGCTTAACTATTGCTTACTCATGCTTTTTTTACACTGGTTATAGAAGTACCCGAACTTAACTCTCTACAGCATTGTTAGATTAGAGGAAAAAAAGCACAATAATGTGTCACTTTGGGCTCAGTATCTCAGTATTGTTGTATGTCCAGAATTTGTGTCACTTTTTGTCACTGAATTTTTTTTCTACTGATTTCACATAAAAATTATGCACAGTGAACTAAGAAATAGAAGTACTTCAAACTTCCTGTTTAATCTGAAATGACTTTCTTACGCATTATGACTAAACAATACATTCCTTTATAGTTGACATAAAAGATGTCAAATATAGAATAATTTTATTATGGGTTACGATATGTTTAATTTTTTTTCTCTATTGATTTTAGAGAGAGAGGAAGGAAGAGGGAGGGAGAGATAGAAACATCGATGAGAGAGAACATCAATTGGCCACTTCCTGAATGCTTCCCACTGAGGATTGGGCTCGCAACCTGGGCATGTGCCATGACCAGGAATCAAACTGATGACCTCTTGGTGCATGGGTCAACACTCAACCACTGAGCCACACCGGCTGGGCAAGGGTTATGATATGTTTAAATAGAGTGTGTATAGTTTATAATATTGATGACAGCATTTTATTTTTTTTAATCCTCACCCAAGCATATGTTTATTGATTTTTTTAGAGAGAGAGGAAGGAAGAGGTGAGAGAAAGAGAGAAACATCAACATGAGAAACTTCAATTGGTTGTCTCCCACATGCACCCTCACTGGGGATTGAACCTGCAACCTGAGTATGTGTCCTTGACCAGGAATCGAACCCATGACCCTTCAGTACGTGGGACAATACTCCAACCAACTGAGCTATACTGGCCTGGGCTGATGGCAACATTTTAAATGCAAAACAGCATTTCATATGCCCTAAGCATCATAATTTCTTATAAACCCTTTTATTTGGACAGCATATATCTATATAAAGCATGCAGCTCTTCAAATATAAATACATTGGCATGAAGACTATTGTCATAGCTGAGTAAATGTTTATTACATCTAGTTCTAAATTCTCTGACCTGTCCCAGCTTGACACTTTTGATGATATTAACCAATAAGAAAGTCCAGAAACACAAGGGATTTATTTTAATCTTTCCCAGTGCTTTAGAAATAATTTTTATCCATAAACTGAAATATTATACACTCTAAAATTACACTCTTATCCATAAACTTAACTGTGCATTAAGATCACCTTAATGTTCAATTTGTTTCTTTTTCATAATCCCAAGCATCTAACATTTACTTGGGACAACTCATGCTGCTCATTTTAGAATGTTCTTTCCTCTTTTGTCAGCCTAGCCAGCTGTTACTCATCCGTCGAGGCCTAGTTCAAATGTCAACATGATGCAGCTTGCTTCCAAACCTTCAGGGATAAGTAATTGCTTCATCATCTGTGGTTCCAAATAATGTTGTGCTCATCTCCAAGAGGACTTTTGTTCTACCTTAGAAACATTTAGAGCGCTTAAATAATGGGTAACTATTCATGTTAGAGTGCAATGATGTTTAAACATTACCATTGTTCAGCATTTCCTACCCATTATCCCATAGGAAACCCCTGCATAACAAAATACAAACCAAATACATTAATTTTCTATTGATGTGTAACAAATTACCCAAATTTAGTGGCTTAAAACAATACCTATTTATTATCTGTGCGTCTGGTTCTCTGTTTAGGGTCTCACCAAGCTGAAATCACACGGCACTCATAGGCAATTCACAACATGAACATGTTTCTTCAAGGCGAGCAAGATTGCATCTCTGGCTACTTCTAACCTCTAGACCCCTGTTTAGAAGTTCATCTGATTAGGTCAGGCCCTCTCACTATATTACCTCTTTGATTAATTCGTCGCACTAGAGAACATAATTACATCTGCAAAATCCTTTTTGGAAATATCATAACAATCATGGGAGTGAGAGCCCAACAAAACCACAGGACACAGTAGTGAAGTGTTCTCACCCAGAAGAGAGGAGCGATTTCTCAGTGACATTGTTTAAAACTGCTGCTCAATGAGGATAATATAAAGAAGAATCACTTTTAGTTAGGTTCAGTATTATATTTAAATTCTCCACAGAGAGTGCACTCCCCCATTGCCTGCCCTTTGGGTGGACTGCTCTGACCGTTTGTCCCATGGTGCATTACTGTTTGTGGTATCAAAAAATTTATCTAATGAGATATTTGCTATAGCTCAGGAGAATTTTTTTCTGGCAGAATATCAAAAGTACCAACTGATTTATTTCATTTTAGCTGCATAGGAAAAATTATATAGAGAGAAAGTACAGCTACATAAGATATTGTTAAATTTTTCATCGGGATTTAAAGAAAATATAAAGAACAAGGACATGCTTGCTAAAATATAAAATTGTTTTTCATACTTAGTCTTTCCAGACAGCAGAAGTTTCTCAAAGTAAGAAACGGCATTTGGGCAAAGATCAAATTCAGGGCTTTTTTGTAAAATGTGGCCTCAGGATAAATTTTGGATTGAGAGAGCATCTGTAAGACCCTTTGTTAAGGCTTCAGAAAGATTTAAGGCAATTCCTCATAGACTTTCTCTGCTAGAAAAAAGAAATGACTTCTAAGAATAATAAGGGCAAACCTTCTACACCCGCTCAACGAGATAAAATGTTTTCCAAGATCTTAAGGGTATGCTTCTTAGATTTTCTTGCCTAGAGAAAAGGTCTGCTATGAATCTGAGGACTTGCCCTTTAGATCTTCTTTTACTAGACAGGGGCTCTTAAAAATCGTGAGAGCGATCCCAGCTAGAGAAAGGACTGTCTCAGAAAGAAATGTGTATGTGGGTCTAGTGTAAGGGATCAAACTTATAATGTGATACATAAACACAAACAAAATGTTTAAATAATTGTACCAACTTGTACTGAAAGGGACATTTAAAATGAAAAGATGTCTTAGGCCCTTCACAATTCTATGAGTGGGACAAAGGCTGTAAAATTTACTCAGCTGAGATCATGGGGTATTTCTTTTTTCTTTTCGAATTCTTTTTTTTTTTTAATCTTCACCCAAGGATATTTTTTCCATTGATTACTTTTTAGAGAGAGTGGAAGAGAGAGAGGGAGGAGGGGGGAGGGGGGAGAGAGAGAGAGAGAAAAAAAAATGTCAATGTGAGAGAGGTACATTGATTGGTTCCTCCTGCACATGCCCTGACCAGGGTTGAGAACCTGTAACCCAGGTACATGCCCATGCCCGGGAATCGAACCCGAAACCTTTCTGTGCACAGGTGACGCTCTAACCACTTAGCCACACAGGACAGGGCATAAGACATCTCTTAACAACAACAACAAAAAAGAAATGAGACTCAATTTGGAGCCAAGAATCCAGTCCAGATAGAGCCAAACCAAAAATAAAAGAAATCCAAGGAGGCACAACTGGGCATTATTAATAAAGCATGTTTCCTGCAATCAAAACAAGGTGAATTATCACCTGAGCCCAGCTGGATTTCAGATTGCTATAGAACAATGACTTCTATGTGCCTTCTTTCCCATTTTAGATGGACATGCCTATGGCACTAATCATGTCATGCCAACCCCCCTCTCCATCCTGACTGTGTGGAAGGGAGGTAAACTGTTTCTTTGACTTACAGATCTTCATATTAAGAAGCATCTTATTTGAGGAATCCCATTCACACCTGGACCTGATTTAGATAATAAAATTCTAGACTCTAAACCTGATCCTGATAATATGATGAGATAAAACTTTGGGAGTCTTGAGAGGGGCTGAGTATATTTTGTACTTGGGAAGGAAAAGAATCATTGGGATTCAGAGGGGAGAGTGTCGAAGTTAGTCTCCAAAGAACCCCCCAACCCCCTCCAGTAAACCACACCTGCCAGTATTCGCTCCCCAATGAGACAGACACCTCCCACACTGAATCAAAGCTGATGCTGTATATTCAATAGATTGCTGCAAAGATTACACTCCATGACTTAAAAAAAAACCTACAAAAACAAAACTTTGCATCTTCTGTATAGATCTCTTAGAATGTTTACTATTGGGATGCTCCATTTAAGCACCCAGATGCCATGCTGTGAGAATACAAAGTGCAAGCCACATAGAAAGGCCAAGAGCAGGTTTCTGGGTAACAGTCCAAGCTGAATTCCTAGGCAACAGCAAGCATCATCTTCCACGTGAATGAACAATGGTTGCACCCAAGTCAAGAGCTAACTGCCACCACATGAAAGACTCAAAGCAAGAACCACCCATCTGTACTGAGTTAACCCACAGAATCTTCAGAGGTAATACGATTGTTGGATAAGCCAGGGGAGAGAACATTTTTTTGTAAAGAACGATATAATAAATACTCTAGTCTTTGCAAGCTACATGTGGCATATTTTTTGCTTTCAAAAATAAATAATTATTGTAAAATGTAAAGATAATTCTTAGCTCACAGGTCACACAAAAATAGGCCATGAAACAGGTTTGCCCTGTGGACTATAATTTGTGAACCCTGATTTAATCTGAAAATATAGAGTGTTTTGTTACATTGAAAGAGATAAATGGATATGAAATGGTATGAAAAAGAATTAACATATATATTTTCTGATAGAGTCAGCTTCCAGGAATTAATATCATGTCTTAAATATATATGTAATCCCTTTGTCTATAGCAGAACATGTATGCCATAAGTATTTGTTACCCACACTTTCTTTTAATTATTAAACATGATTTGGTTATATCTCAAAATCTCCTTAAATGTTTTCATAGGTGTTCTCTAAAATAGTTTATATTCATGAAATAAAGTCTTAAGTAATACACATGTAATGTTTCGAAAAAAGTGACAAAAATATTCTCTAGTGGCAATTATTTCCTTTGGGTTGATTTAGAATGCACCCTAAAACAAAAGGGAGCAGGCTATCAGTCATACTACCATGTGGATGAGCCTCAAACATACTATATTGAATGAAAGAATTCAAATTCAGACAATTACATATCTTATGGTTCCATCTTTATAAAATTTCCAGAAAAGGCAAATCTAGAGAAAGAAAGTTGATTTGGAGTTACCCAAGGTTAGGACAGGAGCAGAATTAAATGCAAACTGGCATGAGATAAATCGGGGGGTTGATAGTGGCGTTCTGAAAGTAGAATGTATTGATGGTTGCGTAACTACCCAGTTACTAAAAATTATTAAATTTTATAATTAAAATGCATGAATTTATGGTATGTAAAATAAATTATGCCTAAATAAATGTATTAAACATCCAAACATGCATATTTTAATTGAAGTAATCTGGTAAAAAAAAAAAAAGCCCAAACTTCTTTGTGCAAATTTGAGAAAAAAATAAGCATTTATTTTTAGTATCCAGAAGGTGATGTCAGAGTAGGTAGAAGTTGTACTCACCTCCTCCCAACCCCGAACTGAATTACAATTAAATTACAGAACAATCAACTTAAATAACCAACTGAAGACTAGTTGAAGAGAAGTGTTATAAACAAGGATTTACAGAAGAAGCCACATGGAGACTGGTAGGAAAGGCAGAGAAGCCAAGAAGGCTGACTCTGAGTCCATGTGGAACAGCTGAGAATCCAAGGGATATCTCAAATACAAAAGTCCCCACTGAAGAGCATGGGGTCTCAACTGTATTCCCCAGTTGGGAGTAATAGAGCCAAGAGGAAGTACCCACATAACATCAGGTGCCCTCTTAAAGAATCAGGTACCCTCTTAAAAGGTCAGTGCACAAAATCTCTTTCACAGCCACTCATCCTGGAATTTGGCAAAGGGAGGGTGGGTAGGAGCAGACTAGAATCTTGTGAGAACAGACTAGGCTGTGTGGCTCCAGGAAAAGAGCTGAACAGTTGGCCATCAAAGTACCTGTGCTGAGTTCCTCTCCCATACCATCCACAAATGCCATTTTTCCTAGGATGAACCCTCCCCTCTGATGTGCATTGGCCCAGGAGGCGTGCACAAGCTCCACCCTCACAGCCCCCTGCTGCTCCCAACCTCAGCTCATGCCTGTGGAGAAGTTGGATACTTGATCCTATGATATAGACTCTCTCGAAGGGATCTTGAGAACCAACTCAAGGAGAATCAGAGACAGCTGTGTGTCTCTGGGGCTGAGACTATTTCCCCTCCCCAACTTCGGGTCATAGAAGCCCAGCCATGCCCGCCAGATGCCTCCTCCCCATAGTGCCCTCACCCAGTGTGGCCAGAACGCCTGCCCCAGGGGCCGTAGCAGCGGCAGAGATAAGACCAGCCCAGAGCACTTTGCCTCCCCCCTACACACACAGCAGCAGAGTCAGCAGCCAGCCAGAGTAGCAGAGTCCCAACCCCCAGCCCCCCACAGAAGACCCACTAACCCCATTAGGAGAGAACCTATAGCACCACCCTCCAGACTCCTGGTGACCACACCCTGTTGAGCTTGTACTCCTCAGTATTGTCAGCCGGCAGTGGCCAACCTGGTTCCCCAGGGTAGAACACTCTCTAGGAGGTCTGGCAGACCCTGAGAAAAACTGAATTGTGTGGCTATTGAGTGGGGCCATTTTCTTCTGCACACACCAGACCAGCACCATAGTCCCTGTGCAGAGTCCTTCCCCCACACCGACCAACATTGGTGTGTGTGGGCCTGAAGAACACTGCTAGCCTCACGCTGATGGATCCCTGAGACCCAGCCCTACCACAGAGCTCCACAGTCACAGGGCAGGTGGCCGCTGACCTTGGTATATCATGACTGTTGCTGAGTGGCCACAAATGCAGCACTGATGCCAAGTTTAAATCTGTATTAATCTGGTGAACCCCACTTGGCCCTACCTGGTGATTCACTGAGAGCCTCCTGTAAGCAACTCATGTACTAACAAAGGCTCTTTCAGTAAATGAGCCTAAGAGACAGCTCATAGGTAAGGGGAGAGCTCAGAGAGCCTTGGGATGTTTGTTGACCTACACCTAGTCTTTATGCTGGCGGAAACTGACCTTGGTGCAGAGCTGGGCTCCTTCCACAAACACCCAGGCCCAGCAGAGGCAGCCACAAACTGTTGATCTCTTTGTAGCTCCAGACAGGTAACCCAGGACCCATCCCTGGCAGCACCTGACATTGACTGGCATTGGATACCCCCACAATGGGGCCTAGAACCAATAAAGCCAGTGGTTCAAAACACATTAAAGCATGACCTGCCCAGCTGGTGTGACTCGGTGGATTGAGAGTCCTCCTATGGACTGAGAGGACCCACTTTGAATCCTGGTCGGGGCGCATGCACAGGTTGCATGCTCAATCCTTTAGAGAGAGAGGAAGGGGGAGAGAGATAGAAACATCAATTGGCTGCCTCTTGCACACCCCCTACCGGGGATTGAGCCCGCAACCTGGGCATGTGCCCCAACTGGGAATCGAACCGGGATCTCTCAGTCCATGGGACGATGCTCAAGCCACTGAGCCACACTGGCTGGGCAATAATAAAAACATATATTAAAAAATAATAATATGGAGATATTAAATGCTCTAAGGGGATTTCTTCTGGACATGAGATAGGGATTGAAGTAGAGGATGACCTTAGATGACATATAGATTATATATTTGTCTTAGTTGTTTCTTTGAATCTCCACACACAAAAGTTACTCATTTTATATTTAAAAAACTTAAACAATATATATTTTTAATATGTTTCTATTGGAAAAGTAAGTAAAGCATAGGAAATATAATCAATAATACTGTGATAACTATGTATGGTTGGGGTACAGGAAATATCGAGGTGAATACTATGTAAGGTAAAAAAAAAAAAAGAGAGAGAGAGAGAGAGGATATATGTAATACTTTCAACAATAAAGATAAATTTGAAAAACTAAAATAAAACAAAGTATATGATTGCCTAACCGCTAAGCTATATACCCCAAACCAATACAAAATAAAATTTAAAAAATATTTTAGTACAAAAACATGTTCTATAAAACACTGTCAATATAGGTTTAATGTTATTTACTACATATTTTGCAGTTCCCAAATTATTTCTTTTGAATCAATATGTCCTGCACACTACCAAATATCACCACCATGTCATCATTACTAAAGGAAAAGCATATTGCAGAGTAGAGAATTTTTATTTTTAGTTACCTCCTCCTGAATAATACTGAGATTTCAGACAAAAACAAAACCTTTTGATGAGGCTTAGAAATTCTGGTAAAAACTACAATTGCCAGTTATTTCTTGCCAGTCCGCATTCCCAAACATTCTTTAAAATAATAGCAGAGACCATATTCCTAATGAAAGGTTTAAAAGAATTCATTTCACCGATGTTGCTTAGTGGTTAGAACATGAGCCCGAACACCAAAGGGTCTCAGGTTTCATTCCCAAAGGCAAGCACCTGGCTTGCAGGTTCAGTCCCAAGCCCCTGTTGGAGTGTGTGTGGAAGGTAACCAATTGATGTGTCTCTCACATATCAATGTTTCTCTCTCTGTCCCTCTCTCTTCCTCTCCCTGCCCCCCCACCCCCACTTCCTTTCACTCTCTCTAAAAATCAGTGGTAAAAATATCCTCAGGTTAGGACTAACAACAACAACAGAAAATTCATCTCTGAACACTTCAGTAAGATTAACAAGCCCTAAAAGTTGTAAATCATTTTTTGTAATCACAAATTCTAAATATACAGAAAATATCAAAAAAATCAAGCAGTGAATAATAGAAAAAGTAAAGATAAAGTTAAATCTTAATTTCTGGTTAAATAGCACTCTCAAATCTGTCCAATCCATTCTTGTTAGACCTATGTTCCTTGTTCACATAGAATGAAGTTCAGACTCTCTGCCTGCCTGGTATTCAAAATTATTTTCAGTAGAGGTAACTACATGCTTCATTAATATTGCCTCACTTGCATGCCTTTTTCTCTCTGTATAGTTATTGCCACAATATATCTAGTGATCTTCTAACTTTTTGCTTTGTTCACAGTCTTTTATCCCAAAGTTTTCCATAACATCCACCTCTCACCCTCTTATCTGTCTGTCAGTTCTTCAAAACTCAGCCATAAATTTCTTTCTCTAAGATGTCTGTCTAGTTTTCCCTAGTCAGTAATAAGTTCTCCTTTCACAAAATTCTGTAAGTACTTTTTTTATATCTATAAGAAACACTATGTATTTTGCTGTACTTGAATTCTACTTAAGGGGTTTGTGTATTTCCTCTTTAATTTAAGTTCCCTGAAAGACCAGATCTTTATGTACCATTTATTTCTCCAAATTATTGGATATGTTCTTTTATATAGTATAAATTCAATCAGTTTTTAAGTCAGCTGAATATTAATGCAGAAAATATTATTAAATGATCTTTTGTCACTCAGATGAGCTTTGAAGTTATAAATAATCATACAGAGCAATAAAAGATCTAAAATTCAATCATTTAATATTATAAAATCTGTGAAATCAGTGTGGTTCTAGAAATAAGAAAATAATAAAGATTTAAACAATTGCAAATGTCTATACAGTTAGCTGGAAAATATATTTACATATTTTAAGGGCCAAAGTAATAAAAATCAAATGAAAGAAATTTATGAGTCTATGGGTAGACAAAAGAATTATGCAATTAATCTACAACTTGAATGCAAATATGTAACCACCCCCATCTGTAAGTTATAGAGCAATAAGAATCAAGTCTTTGTCCTTGAATCTTTGCATTACTTCAAGAAAACTGAGAGGCTACCCAAAATTATATGGGAGGTACTCCCAAAACTGGTTGAAATAATATATGTACATTCCTATAGTACTTAAACATTCAAAGAAAGATTTTTAAAAATATATATTTTTATTGATTTTTTTAGAGAGAAAGAAGAAGGGAAAGAGATAGAAACATTGATGTGAGAGACAAACATCAATTGACTGACTCCTGCACGACCTCTCACTGGTACCAAGCCTGCAACCTGAGCATGTGCCCTGACCAGGAATCAAACCGGGACCTCTCAGTCCATTGGACGTCACTCAATCCACTGAGCCACACTGGCCAGGCCAAAGAATATAATTAAATATGAATATATTTATAAAATCAAAGCAATGATATTAATATTTTAAATTAAGAAATAGATTGTTTGTTTTGTATATTTATAAAGTTTAATAGAATTTTGAATATTAGAGAAATAACTTAAATAACTCTAACTTAAAATGCATAATTGAGCCCCAGCTGGGTGGCTCAGTTGGTTGAAGCATTGTCCCATACACCAAAAATGTTGTGGGTTGGATTCCCGGTCAGGGCACATACCTAGGTTGTGGGTTTGACCCCTGGTCAGGTGTATGTGGGAGGCAACCAATGGATGTTTCTCTCTCTCCCTCTCTCCTCTAAAAATCAATAAACATATCCTCAGGTGAGGATTTAAAAAAATAATAAAATGCATAATTGAGTTATTACTTTAAACTTGTGATTTCAAATTGAAATTGAACCAATTTGAACTATTAGAACAATAAGTAAATTTTACCATATTTATAGTTTTGTATATGAGATTTATAAGAATTATTTAGCACTTTGGAGAGTTTGTCAATCCAAAAATTTAAATATTTAATTTATTTAAAGTTCTAAAAAACTTAACATTAATGTTTTAAATGGGACTGAATTATATTCAGCAACCTTTGGCAGTAATTACTAGAATATGTTGCATTTTAGATATAGGATAATAAAAATTTCATTTAAACTTAAAGCTTAAGAATCAGCTTTTTGTTTAGAACTTCAAAAACTGAAGATTAATTTCTTAAACCAAAATTTATTTCTACTTAATATTTATATCTAAAACCACTCTCAAGAATACATGCACACACACACACAGTCTCACAATATTTCATTAATGATGCAGATACAAAATGTAAAAAAATTTATTCAAGTTCACATATCTCAACATTTATTCAGTCACTTGAATGTCAGCATCATATGAAGAACTTAGACCCCAGGAAATTTATGTCACTTATAGTGAACTGACTCATTTCCAAAAAGTATAAGTAATATGTATAGCAATTTTAATGAGCTACTTCATTAATCAGAATAACATCTCTAAGTGAGGTTACAGATTGAGAAATTAAAATTGTGTGTGATTTCTTAAACCTAACCTTCTGGACAAACACTTCCTTAGCTTCCATGTATTTTACGTTTTCTTGAGGAAAAACAGTTGTTGTATTAAGGAAAGATTTTTCAGAACCAGTGGCACCACTTCAACACATTATTTAATATGTACTGAAACAACATGAAGCTTTTTCATAAGAAATGACAGAAGCATTTCACCTGAAGGGAGGCAGAAGTGCCTACAAGTACTTACAGAGTGATTTCAAGGGGCTTCTGCTATTACCTACAGCCACAAAGCTCAGAGTTAAGGGAAAACAGTTTAACCTATAACACAGATTTTTTTATATTTAATATTTGATGAAAAGATAAAAAATATGTTCCTTGTACAAGGATGATCAAATAATAAAATTACAGTTGAGAAAGGTCATCAAATTTTCATCCTAGAGATCTTGAAGGGAAAACAATCATCTGTTTTAGAAACTGAAGGTGAAATTCTCCTTATGTGCATAAGGGAGAATTGGATGACATTCCACATCAGAGCGGTCTCTCTTTTGCACAAAAGAAATGGGATGCATCCCAGCCAGTGTGCTCAGTGGATTGAGCATCGTCCCATGGACTGAGAGGTCCCGGTTTGATTCCCAGTCAGGGCACATGCCCAGGTTGCGGGCTCAATCCCCAGTGAGGGGTGTGCAGGAGGCAGATGATCGATGTTTCTCTCTCACATGCATGTTTCTATCTCTCTCTATCTAAAAATCAATAAAAACATTAAAAAAAAAAAAAAAAAAAGGAATGGGATGCAGAAAAATGAAAGTACTCACCAAAGCTTACCAAAAAAAATGCTCCTTAATGTGAGGGGATTTATGGGAATAGTGTAGTAACAAAACATTTTTACTTCAATCAACTTAAGTTGATACTGTCAAATAAAAGACACCATAGATCTTATATATGACAAATATGATGAAAATTGTTTTCACTTATACACGTTTTTATTAAATGGATAATACATTTTCTTACTTTAATAATTTATTTATTTTTTACTTCTTAGTTTTCATTAGTTAAGGCTTATAAAGGTCAAAAATTCTAATATATGTAATTAAAGCTACAGAAATTAATAATATTAGGAGAAACAACTATGTATACAAGTAAAATAGGATATGTTTGGCTTTAAAAAAAAACTGGGTATGAGATTTGGAGATGTATTTTTGAGGAAAAGGAAATTAATTTTGTCCTAAAGTAAGGCTTGTAGTTTCAGAATGGAAAAGAGGAAAAACAAGACAAAAATCTGAATGTTAAAAAATGAAGTTGTAGCTGATTTACATGGAAAAGGAAATTTTTATGTGTGGTCAAGCTGAGTAAGAATGAAATAAATGTAATCAAGTAAGTGAATTTAAATATCAAATGTGAATTGATGCAAAAATAGAGTTTGGTTTTCTCTCTCAGCTAAAAGTACAATTGGTCTGCTACTAATAATTTGAAAAGGGTTTCTGCCTAGAAAGCAAAGATTCTTTATTTCATCAAAATAATTTTCTGTATTTTATCTTAATCAGGTCCTTGATTACTTAAGAGAACTGAATCTCCTCAATAATAAGAACTAAGTTTTGCTAAGAGTTATGTAAATTTCTGTATTTCTGTTTTAAATCTTCTATTGCCACTTTAATTAAATGAGTAATTAAGTATTGCTTTATAATGACTTTTGATCCTATTTAGTCAAATGTCCAAACCTCTTGATATATTTTGACAAACTTCCCAAATTTTAAATTATAAGTAGAGTCTTGACCTGGGAATAACTTTGGGGTGCTCCAGATAGGCCCCTGGAACACCTCAAACGATTAGTTTTCTATCCTGATGAAAGAGAAAAGTTAAACGAATTAGGCTTATTTTAGTGTGTTGAAGTTAGATGGAAAGCATTGTCAGATAACAAATTCGTTGTATTTGTCTAAGGATATGTTATAAATGTTCCAGAAATATACGTGAAATTGCTGGAAATCCTAGATGTCCTGACATAAGATGTCTGTCACCAAAATGTAGTGACACTCGGAAAAGACTGAACCTGAGGGTCAGGTGGTGGCACGTGTGCACAAAGTCCCTTCTGTTTTTTAAAAATAAGCCCTCGCTGCCTGACCTTTACCACCCTCATGTTCTTGTAATGTGGCAAAAGCCCATTTCTGAGCCACAGACATTAAGATGGGGGAACAATGACTGTAAATTAAATGAGAAGTTGAGGTTACGGGAAATCCAAATGGACGATTGTTTCTTTCCAGCTCCTTGGCAATTTTTTTCAGTTTCTGCTTCACCCACCATAGCACATTTAAGCTGGACTTCATTCAACTGCCACTCAGTATTGGTTATCAGTACTTCTTGTTGTATGCATTTTTTTTCTTTTTTTTGGATGAGTTGAGGCTTTCTTCTGCCACAAGACTGATGCCCTCACAATGGCAAAGAAACTGTTGTAAAATGTGTTTCCCACTTGGCATATACTTTCTACTATCTCTAATCATTCAGGCACCCACTTCACTGAGCAAATCATATGAATCTTGACAGACAACCTTGCAGACTTCTTAGAATTATCACTGACCCATCACCCTCGGTTATCAGGCAAGGTCAAGGGAACTAATGGGAAAACTGAATTCAGGCAGAACAGGTTTAATTACACAGGACTGAATGAACTGATATAAGGGTTACAGTTTTATGACTTTTTATTTGAAATATTATTGATTTTTGAAATCTTTTATTTTCTAGATATAAGGAATTTTTTTCTTTCTCTTAAATTATGTGTGACTTAGAGCAGTTGGTAAATTACACCTTTGTAACCAGTATTGAAACATTTATGTTTTTCTCTCTAATTGATCCCTCCAGACTTAGGAAATTGTTAATAAGTATTCTCATTTTCCTGGCATATGTTTGTTTACATAAGTCCAATAACAATCTGTCCTCTTTACAATGGGCCACAGTTAGAAACTAGCTATATTACAAGGCTTTTTTACTGCAATGTCATATTTGAGGGAGACATGTATAGGCTCAGACATGGCCAGAAAGCTTTCAGGAGTAAAGGTTGACTTTAGAAGCAAATAAAAGCCCTTTGGAGAAAACAGTCTGGTACCTTGCTTACATGGTTCACAGTTTTTTCAGGTAAGGAACAAAGGTTTCTTACTGGGAGATGCAAAAAAACCTCAGGGTACATTGGGGACCTCAAAAAGTGAGGAATTAACCCCAAATCTATAGGTATTGCAGGCGAAGTCTGATGGCAAGTATGTGGCTTGACTTTTCCTGTCCTTGAGAGGCCTTTTGTAATTCAATCTGAAGATTCCTTATAAAAAATTCCAGGAAAGCAGATTTAAAAGAGCCTATGTAGTTAATTACTACTCTTACTGGATTTATGCAAATAATGAAGCCAAATTTATTGAAACTAGACTTGTTTTGCAAATAAATGTCTTAACTTTGTTATCTTTGGTAGAGATGGGAGTAACTTTAACGAGAAAAATTGTTTCAATAGAAACTGTAATATATCTTTATGGATATTAGGATCTAGTGCTATTTGTTGTCTTTTGAGTTTTTTGTTTGTCTTTTTCCTACCTACAAACTGGACCAGATCCTGAAATTTTTTAGTTTTCTTAAATACGTGGCTGCAACTCTCCAAACTAACATTTTCAGATGCCCTCTAATTGGTTACTCATTCATATTTTTTCACAGTGAATGCATAGTCTCTGGAGAAAACCAATGAGTATTCAATGCTTTTGTTTTATGCATTTAAAAATATTCTGCCAATAAAAATGAATTACGTGATTTCACTCCACTGTGTATGTATATAGCTTTTCATTTCAGCAGATATTGTTTCTTATAATAATTTCATTGAACATCATCATAATTTGAATGGCAGAAATTTCCCTGTGACTGGCTATCTGCAATATCTCACTGGATCTGTTCAGGGCTAACCTACTAATTGTACAGCAAATGCTTATGCTCAGTGAATTATTCCTCCAAGTCCTGTCATTCAGAGAACTAAATACTTCTCAGTGGTTCTCAACCTTCCTAATGCCGCAACCCTTTAATACAGTTCCTCATGTTGTGGTGACCCCCAACCATAAAATTATTTTCATTGCTACTTCAAACTGCAATGTTGCTACTGTTATGTCTTAGGCGACCCCTGTGAAAGGGTCACTCGACCCCCAAAGGGGTTGCGACCCACAGGTTGAGAACCACTGCTTTAGATGATTATCATGAAAAGACTTTCACAAACAAAATTATAGATAGATTACTCTAGCGTCTTTCAGGTAAGTAGACATCCTTCAACCTGTCCATTAGTATTCTGTTTGCTTGTCTATTTTGAAACTTATATATGCATCTAAAATATATCTGGCATTGCCCTGGCTGGTTTGGCTTACTGGTTAGAGTGTCAGCCTGTGGACCAAAGGGTCCTGGGTTTGATTCCTGGTCAAGGGCATGTACCTGGGTTGCAGGTTCGATCCCTGGCCCTGGTGAGGGTCATGCAGGAAGCAACCAATCTATGTGTCTCTCTCACACTGATGTTTCTCTCTCTCTCTCTCTCTCTCTCTCTCTCTCCCCCTCCCTCCCTCCCTTCATTCCATTCTATCTAAAAAAAAAAAAAAAAAAAATCAATGGAAAAATATCCTTGGGTGAGGATTAACAGAATAAATAAATAAAATATATCTGGTATTGATGAGGTGTTAAATCTAATCTGTGAATGATTACATACTAAAAAAAATGCAGAAAATATCAAATAAAATGATCAATTTATAACATTTGAAAATGTACACTATTTCCAAGCTATCTATTGGACTGAAGCACTCTTGACAGCAATCACATTTCAAAGAACTTGCATCAAACATATTTTTAATTACCCAGAAAAACTATCAATCTGAAGATGACAGTTACTCAGAGCTGCAAGAATTTTTAAGTCTCTCCTCTTTCCATCCTAAAGTTGCCAGTTTAGCAGTTGGCAACTTTTGAATGTAATGTTGAGTCTCAGTTTGTGTCTGCCTGCAATCAGTGTACCACAGGGTAGCCTGGTGAAAAGTCCTTTGGTGGCTCATATTCTTTCCTCCCTAACTCTTATTACATCGTTTGCTACTAATAGTCTTGGTTTCTTAGTCTATTTTTCTCTGAATTATGCTTGTATCTCATTAAGAAGCAACTGGAAGCCTATGACTAACAAAATGGACTGTTACATCAGCAGAACAAAGTTATGTCTCTCAAAAATGCTTTCTTTTGACTCTAGAATATGATAAATAAATACTACAGACATTCAGACCTTACATCATTTTAAAATAGACTGAATGGCTTTTTAAATCGGACCTGTCATCTTTAATATAGTGTACCACTGATATCAAACATAAAACCCACTCTAAATGTTGCTTACTGCTCTTTTAGCTTTTCAACCAATACTTCCTTTTTATGAAGTATGGACTTAACTCTAAGCCAACAGAAACAAGCAAAAACATATATGTGAAATGAAGAGGATTAAGAATCAATATGAGAAATTGAAAACAAAAATTAATTTACTAGAGATATTAAACAGGAGAGACTTATACCAATTATAGAGTTGAACTTAGTTCCATTTTTCCCCACTATGTAGTTAAAGTAATGCTTACATAATATTTTTGAATGAAAAAAATATTCTGCACATTACATAGTAAATCTTGCTTTAAAACCATCGCCTGTTTCGTGTACAGGCCAAGCAACACTTTGCAGGTGTGCCAGTTTCTAAAATTCCCTGAATGGGAGGAATTAGATTACATCAACTTCACCAGTACATTCTGCTGTTCTATACTTTTGTAACTAGTTTCCACAAAGTATCTGTATTGTCAAAAATAACATTTAAAAAACAGTTATTTCAAATTACCTGCTGCAAAAGCAATAAAGCTCTGAGTAAACCCAATACCTATAACTGATATAATTTGTCCAGGAAAGAATGGCGCGTCTTTTCCCATCAGTGCCAGGACAGCCTTTGTATACCCTTGTAACCTCTTGTTGTTCTAAACAAAGCTCAGAGATGCTCAAACAAGTGGTTGCATTGTGAGAGCACCACGTTTTTCATAAGAGGTGCTATTTCTAGATTGCCAACCTATTACCACAAATAGTAGCCTACATAGTACAAAAGATGTTTCCGAATTATCAATTGTTTATATATTGCTTGCTTCACAGAAATTCATCCTGCTGAACATTTATAATCTTCCTGACCTAAAAAATAAATCAAAACTCACAAAGTTAACCTCCTTCCTAGCGCTCTCTTCCATTAGATTAAAATTAATAAAACGATTTTTAAAAGAAAATCAAGCATCTCAACATTACTCTTCATCAAGATTACTTGAGACAAATGTTTCTTAATTTTGCTATTTCTCTTGAAGTACAATCATGGTAACAGATCTGAGAGGCACTGTTTTCCTGCCTTACTAAATTTCTCCAAAATATCACAGCCTATTTTTCTGTATTTCCCATCTCCTGCACATATAGGCTATATCAGAACTAATTTTCTGTAGTCCTGGGCTCCAAGCAGTATATGACCCTGGTGGAACATGCAATAATTCAGAGTGTTCTCCAAAAGGGCAGAACCCAGGGCACTGCAATTTGGCATCTCCAAAAGGTCCAGATGCAGATGCAGTGTGGGGACAGTCTCTACTTGCTCATTAGTATTCCGTCATCGTGGCTCATGAATGACGAGCGGTGTAATTTTCCAAAACTTACTTTATAAAAAAGCCAAATTTTCTCAGACATGGCAATTAAGTGAGACTACATTTGCACATAAACCTAATGCACTAATTGGCATGTTTATTTGCATCTCCAAATAGCATCTACACCTGTTTCTCGGGTGTGTGAAACAAATAATTACCTTTGCCTCCAACTCATTTTAATGAATTTTATGAGAAGACTCACAAAGTAACTTTTTTTTTTAAGTTCTAGATTATCAAGGCCTTGACTTTAATTGAATACATCAGACGTGTTTGATTTTTTAACAGGTTTTTAATGAAATGGAAATCTCACTGTCTTCTAGACCAGAGAGGAGGAAATGGAGAAAGAGAAGCAACAGGGAGAAGGAGATAATATTTTACATCAAGAGAGGACTTCCAAAACTGTGTCAAAAAGCTTTCCGAGAAAATGGATGTGAATTTACTGCTTGAATGCGTCTGACCCCATCCATCACTTTCCAATGGATGATAGATTGTTCAATACAAGATGTTTGCTTTTTCTCTGTTCCCACATTTGACACTTAAAGGAGACAGAAAAACATAGAAACTCTTCAAAGACTAACCTTTTACTACAGCAATTGCTTCTGAAATATGTGTGAATGACAGAAAGAAAGCTTAGAAGACAATTTTCTGAAAAAATGTGTCGTATTTTATAAGGAAACTAGATCATGAGGTATTTCACTTACCTCAGATAAATTCTAAATCACTGGTGTCATGTATATAACATTAAATTCAATAACACAAATTATATTTTTAAAGTAATTTATAAGAGTATTGGTTTTAAATGGCTACAGAAACTTACTTTTCATTTTACAATATTAGTGAGATGATCGAGTAATATCAATGCAATTATACAAACTCAGTGGAATTGGCACAAATAATTTTTCCAGATGCAATGATGACTTCATAAATATATGTAGTGTTAACAGAATTTGGCCTTTGATATTTTTAACTCTGCAGTTTCCTTTCTATAAAAGATGTTTCCAATGATACTTTTCTAAGGAGTTGAAGTTCCTTCAGATTTTATGCTATGTTTTATGCATATTTTGTTCTTGTTTTTTGTGGTTTTTTTTTTTTGGTTAATCCTCACCTGAGGATATTTTTTCTATTGATTTTTAGAGAGAGTGGAAGGAAGGGAGAGAGGTAAGGAGAGAGAGAGAAACATCAAAGTAAGAGAAACCTATTGATTGGTTGCCTCCCACATGCACCCTGACCAGGGCCAGGGATCGAACTTGCAATCCAGGTGTGTGCCCTTGACTGAGAATCAAACCCAAGAACCTGTGGTGTGTGGTCCGATGCTCTAACCACTTAGTCACACCAGCCTGGGCTTTCTTTCTTTTTTTAAAATTGTTTTCTTTATTGATTTGAAAGAGAGAATAAGGGAGAGGGAGAGAAAGATAGAAACATCGATGAGAGAGAACATCGATTGGCTGCCTCCTGCATGCCCCCCACTGGGGATCAGGCCCATAATCTGGGCATGTGCCCTGACCAGGAATCGAACCAGAGACCTCTTGGTGCATGGGTTGATGCTCAACCACTGAGTCACACCAGCCAGGCACTTTTTTCCTTTTTAAATGAAGTTTCTGAGGACTCCCATATAACAGTAAAATGTCATACCATATTACTTTCTACTCAAGATCTCACAGATTCCAACAGGAATGCAACGTGAAAATGTTACTAAAAATGCAATGTGTAAAACCACTGTCTTAGTTTGAATTTCCCTAATAGAAATACCTGAGGTGAGGACAAGGATGAAGGTGACTGACCTGGGAAATAACCTCAGAGTGAAAGAGTGGGGAGAGGAGACAGGGAAACAAGAAAAATGAGTGTGACTTACTGAGATGCTATCTCCAAGGACAGCTGGGTCTCAATCCCCCAGCCCTTCTGGGGAACCAATTCTGAGATGCCTCAGAACTGTCCCTGCAAAGGAGAGAAGATTGGGGCCTTCATGCACCAGAGTACCCTCCTCCATTGGGCGAGGGTCATTTCAGAGGTGTTAGAACCCCCACAAACTCACCCAGGCTGAGCAGATCCCATTGTTTCAGGGAAAGACCAGAGACAGAAAACATGGCATGGGAGGAGTGTTTGCAGAACCCCAGCTGCCGCTGAAATTGGAGGTTGCCAGTGATGCTGGGCTCAGGGGCATCTGCTAAACTCTTAACAGCTCCTTCCTTGTGTAATTAACCAGCAGTGAGGCAGCAGCAAAGGAATTTGGGATAAGAGATATTCTGAGCTTTGAACTCAGACCTGTATTTGAAAGCAGTCCCTATCTGATTCTGTTCGGCAATGGGAAAATCCATCAGTCCTCCTAGGGGATATTATCCATCTTCTCAGGATTGAATGGATTAAGATATAAGGAACGTCTGCCACATGGCAAGTGCCCATGAGTGATGGCTACTATTGGCTTGCCACCGCCCCGACCCAGAGTGAAAATGTCACGCTCCTTTAAAATGATTTTTATTCACTAATATTATTATGGGGGTTTTCTGATGTCAGGAAGTTTGGTTTGCTCAGCTTGCTTATTTCATGGGTGTAGATACTGGTTATCACTGTGCTAGAGACAGTGCCCTCCACCAACTTAACTTGTTACCAAACTGTCAGGCTTTGTACGTTCCAGCGTAACTATTAGTTACTCAGGAAAGATTTCTTTAATTCCCTAGACTAGATCAAGCACCTTAAAAGAGACTACTGTATCTCTCAATAAGCCTTCTTTTGTTACACTTCAGATAGTGGTCACTAATTATAGGTATTTATGTTAAATGTAAGCTCTATGGCAGAGGGAAAAGTCCATCTTGTTTTCCAAGCCATCAAGTAATATTTATTGAATTGCATTAATATATATTAATCATATACTAAGCAAATTCAATACTTTTATCCCTCAGCTTTATCTAAAAGCCGAGATCATGTGAAACCCTGGCTACTAAGATCACTTACAGTATTATAAGTGTTGCTAACAATACAAGCTTTGTTGCCAAAATAGATCTGGGTATAATTTTTATTTTTACTCTAGAGCACACAGTTGACATTAACTCTGAGGTTATCCTTGTTATATTCTTCCACAAGCATCTGCTTACCTCACCACAGAGCTACTGCCCCCCTCCACTATGGTAGAAAAAGGGAGAAAAGGTGGTCAAGAGCGAAAGGGCAGACAAGCACCAAAATTTGCAGGAAGGGGGTGCTGAATGGGAATGTCTGCCTTCAATTCCCTAAAATAATCTTTTTTCCCCCCAAACTCCCAGATGAATTGGAAAAGATGGGACAATCCCCCATACCACCCCCACCAAACCGAACCCTAGTTCACTCCTGCTTAGATGATAGAATGGGTACAACCACAGAGACTGCTGTTCTCGAGGGCCCACTTTCAGAAAAAAAACACATACGCATCAGTCTTGAATCTAAATTTCCGAAGAGTCCCCAAAGCCTAATATTTCTTTGCATTAATCTCTAAATGAAAACAAAAACGTGAACTCGAATGTTGTCCCCTCTCTAGTTCCCTCTTCTCTGTCCATCAAACCAGCATATTAACTTTTGCCCATGTCATTCTCTTCTCTAAATTTTTTCTGCATTTTCTGATTTGGTTTTCAGTCCAAACCTGAGTTCATCTCTTTTATTGATTGACTGATATTTTTTTAGAGAGAAAGGAAGGGACATGGAGAGAGAGACAGAAACATTGATGAGAGAGAACATCAATTGGCTGCCTCCTGCATGCCCCCCACTGGGGATCGGGCCCATAACCTGAGCGTGTGCCCTGACCGGGAATTGAACCAGTGACCTCTTGGTGCTGGGTCAATACTCAACCACTGAGCCACAATGGCCAGGCTTGGGTTCATCTCTTTATTCACTGCTGGTATTTATCAACTCTCACGGATAGTTTGATTCAATTTGCAGCCCTGGATACTTCTTGAATCGCATCATGACATAGGATACTGTTCTGGCTCCCTCTACACCTGAACTCATTTGAGCATTCACATTGCTGACATTGGATTTATCTTTTATTTTCTCTCTTGGCTCCTGGAAATGATAGCATTGCTTAGATAAACTCTTCATTCTCTGTTTGGTTTTAATTACGCAGTTCCCAATTCATTGGAAATTAATCAGTAATTGGTGAAATTATTGGCATATTCCTCTGTCAGGATCAAACTCTGTCAAAACCACTTGCCTTATGTAGATTGAGTCAAAAGGGGATTGATGTGGAATTAGAGTGAATGAGATGCTAGTCTTGCTGATCCTCTCCCAATTACACTCATTCAATTATCTTCACTCATTGCTCATATGGCTTGGATGAATGTTCACTGCATAGAATTACAGTGGTATCGAAGCGAACCATCCTGCTGGGCTTCCAATAAATTCTTTGAGACTGTTACTTTGCTCCAGGGATTAGCATGAAACAAACTCTTTTGCATCTAATGGGCATCCAATAAATATTTGTTGAACTAAATCAAGTGTTTTCTAAATGTTCAGCTTTAGACAAATCTAAGGTATAATACATGGTGGCACTATTCGGTATTTGATGTGGAGTCAGTCCTTCTGTAGCCTATAACCTTTTATGTAGGCTATAATCACACTCATTTTATTTTGGAACTCAGATAATCACAAGGCTGAAGATCACTTTGAAATCAACCATCTTTTCACCCAGCTGCTGTACCATCTTGTGCAATATTTCAGATATGGAAAATATTCAGTTGGAAAAGCAGCCTCTTCCAAATGATGTGTTGAGAATGCAGATAGTCCCAAATAGTGTTAGCAGAAAAATGTTTCACATTTGAAAAGTATTTTGATCACATCACAGCCCTGAAAATACCTACAGTGTTTGGCAACATGATTACAGTAGTTTCAGACCATCAGAATCCATAGGGGAACTACTCTGGTGTAAACAAAGTAGTTCCTCAGAATAACCCACTTAAATTAGCACTTGAAGATCCTGTGAACTTCAGCTGATACATCCTCCTAAATAGAAATAAATGTCAAATATACCAATAAAATGTGTGTTTCTATACTAGGTATGAATTACTATTAAGGCCTTGAGTTATATGAAGATGGGTTTTGCTGATAACTTGATATAGGAACCAAGCCATAAAGAATGCTACCTAAAGTCAAGGTTTCTGTGATTGACACCTTTTCCCCAGAACCATATGTCACATCAAGATTTGCTCTGCATGTAGACACCTGTAAATTGTGAAGTCAATACTTTGAGAAGTCAAGGTGCCAAAGAAAAGAAAAGAAAGAAAGTTTCTGTAAACAAAATCTTGAGAACACAGGCTTCTGTATCTATTTCTTGGTGAATTCCAACATATTAAAGGCTATGAGAAATTCTGCAGTAAAGAAATCATTTTAACTTTATTTCACTTAGTAATTTCTTCTTGTTTCTTTTCACTTAACCTTACCAATATCCCATAAATACAGGTTTTTTTACACACTTTGGGATATGCTTCTCTAACACGTAATCCAAAAATGAAGAGGATCTCTCTAAAATTTCAAGTTATTCTCCCCTTGTCATTGACATACTAAAAGGCCTTTTAGGCCCAAGAGTACCTTTATTATATGCCTTAGGATTTGCCAACAGCTGTCTCAACTGAGTAACATCTATAGCTACTAAAATGCTGCTTTCTTACTGAACACAGAACTCCAAGGATTCTCTGCCTTGGGTTTTCCAATTAAAGATTTTGGCCTACCTGTCAACTTTTTTTTTTTTTTTATCTCAAATTCTCCTGTAAGGAGAAAATAACTTTTACTAATATGTCTCAGATAAAATGTATTATTGGCATTTAACCAATATGTTCTTAGGATTATTTTAATGACTATTACTCAAATGCCTACTGTGTTACAGTCAATATACTATACACACAGAATACAACAATGACCATGACAAGGACCCTGATCTAAGAGAATTCATATTGTGAAGAGTAAAGAAGAAAGTTAAACAACTAAGTACAATTCCATTGAGACTGTGGTACTTTGTACATCATTGCAAAACACTATGGTAATACACTGATACTATTAATTCTACTTTGCAGGACTTGGGAACAATCCAAGAGGTTGATGAACCAAAGAAGACTGTGTACTTCCCAAGTCAAAAATGCATTCATTTTTACTTAATATGAAATAATAGGTGTCTACTGAACACCTACATTGTGCCAGGCACATAAAAAGATACATAAGCAAATGACATATTTGTGAGAAGTATTACACCCTGCATCACACAAAATATTAGAACCTCTACACATACAGAACTTAAAAAGATAGGAAAGAAAAAAATCAATAACCTGTTTTGTTTTGTTTTTTAAAAAAAGTGTAACAGAGATGAATTCGCAATAAATAAAACGGAAAACGGTAGAGCAGGTGGAAGCACACTCACCTCCTCCCACGTTCACATCAAAATTACAACTAAATTATACAACAGACAACCTGGAAAACCAACTGAGGACTAGCTGAACAGAAGTCACACAACCAAGGATATGCAGAAGAAGCCACGTCCAGACTGGTAGGAGGGGTGGAGACATGAACGGGCTGGCCCCTCACCAGCGTGTGACAGCTGAGAATCAGAGAGAATGCTCAGCTGCAGAGGTCTCTCCTGAGGAGCAAGGGGTCTCAGGCCCACTCTGGGATCCCCAGCCCGAAGCACCAGAGGAGCCCACAGAGCATCTGACTGAAAATCAGCAAGGATTCAGTCTGCCAGGTGAGACAGAAGGCTGCTGGAATCCCAAGTGTTCTCTTAAAGGGATAGTCACAAACTGGTGCTCATGGGCACTCACCCTGGGCTCCTGCAGAGGGACGGTAGTTTGCAGGGTGCCAGAGTCATACAGGAGAAACTGAGTAGTGTGGCTCCAGGGAGAGAACTGAAGAAGTAGCCTCCAATGCCCTTGAGGTGAGTCCTCCTACTCCACAGTCCACCAGCACCATCTTAACCTGGGTTAAGCACACCCCTCCACATAGCATTAACCTAGTGAGTTATACTAGCTCTACCCTGATGACTCCCTGGGGCCCCACCCTGGCTAACTCACACACAGCTGGGAGCTCTGCAGCAGCCCCAGGCCAGGCCCACACTGCAGTGTTCCCTGAAAAGCTCTGGAGAAACTGAGGTAAGACACACTCAGATAAACTAAATTTTGTAGCTTCAGAATGAAGGTTGTCTTCTCACATGGCCAGTGCCAACTTTCCTGGTTAAGCCCTCCCCCCACAGAGCCAAATCCTGATCTGCTTTAGCCTGGTGAACTCTATTAGCTTCACCCTGACAACCCCCTGAGACCTTGCCACACCCCACATCAAAGACCTTAGGATGGGGGTGGCTGGCCTCCGTGTACCTTGATTCTTTTGCTGAGTGGCCTCAGACAAAGCACTGGCACTGAGATTGAAACTATTAACCTGTGAACACCACTTGCCCCTACTTGGTGACTCCCTGAGAACCCATCTTATGCAACTCACATACCACCCAAGGCTCTTTAAGTGGCTGAGCCTAATGGGCAGCTGGCAGGCATCAGTGGGTGGGTCTCAGGGTGCCTTGGACCTTCTGTTGACTTGCCCCGGGCCAAGAACTGGTGAAAGCCAGCCATGGTTGAAGGGTTGGCCCTTCCCACATGCACTCAGGACCAGAAGAGAGAGCTACCAAACATGAATCGCTTTGGAGAGCCTAACAGGTAGCCCAGTGCCAGTCATAGGCAGCATCTGACATTGACCTAAACCAATTGCCTCCCAAGAGGCTCTAGAACTAACACACCTAGGGGTTGTTTCAGATCACAACAGAGCACAAACCCAATTAGCTCCACAAGTGCCATACCCAAAGGGAAGTCTTGGCAGGTACCAGACCGTGCTGGGGCAAATTCCACTTCATGGGGTCAGCCCCCACAAGCAGCTCATATACTATGGTTGTGGACAGTCTTAGCCAAAGCAATCAGAAAAGAAGATATAAAAGGCATCCAAATTCAAAAGAAAGAAGTAAAACTCTCATTATTTGAAGATGACATGGTATTATATATAGAAAACTCTAAAGATTCCACCAAAAATCTACTAGAACTGATAAATAAATTCAATAAAGTGGTAAGATACAAAATAAATATTCAGAAATTGGTTGCAATTTTATATACCAATATTGAACTATCTGAAAGAGAAACTAAGAAAACAATTCCATTTACAATTGCATCAAAAAATAAAATACTTAGGAATAAATTTAAACAAGGATGTAAAAGACCTGTACTCAGACACCGAAGAAAAAATTTATAAGACACTGAAGAAAAAAATGGAAGAATATACAAATAAATGAAAGCAGGAGGCAGCCAATCGATGTGTCCCTCTCATGTCGATGTTTCTCTCTTTCTCCCTTTCTCTCCCTCTCTCCCCCTCCCACTCTGTCTGAAGATAAATAGAAAAATATCCTTGGGTGAGGATTAAAAATAAATAAATAAATAAATAAATAAATAAATAAATAAATAAACAAACTGTGCTCATGGAGAGAAAGAATTAACATCATAATATGTTCATTCTACTCAAAGCAATGTACAGATTCAATGCAATTCCTATCAAAATACCAATGGTGCATTTCACAGAACTAGAACAAATAATCTAAAAATTTATATAGAACCACAAAAGACCCCAAATAGCCATAGCAATCTGGAGAAAGAAGAACAAAGTTGGAGGCATCATGCTACATGTCATCAAACTATACTACAAGACTACAGTAATCAAAACAGCATGATACTGGCACAAAAATGGACACATAGATAAATGGAACAGAATAGAGAGCCCAGAAATAAACCCATACCTATATGGTCAATTAATATATGACAAAGGAGGTAAGGACATATAATGGGGTAAATACAGTCTATTCAGCAAATGGTGTTGGAAAAATTGGACAGATGCATGGAAAAAATGAAACTAGTTCACTTCTTACACCATATACAAGAATAAACTTAAAATGAATTAAAGACTTAAATTAAGGCTTGAAACCATAAAACTCCTACAAGGAAACACAGGCAGTAAAATCTCTAATGTTATCTCTCAGCAATATTTTTTCTGATATATCTCCTCACACAAGGAAAACAAAATAAAAAATAAGAAACTGGGACTACATCAAACTAAAAATGTTTTGCATATCATAGAAAAACATCAACAAAATGAAAAGACAACCTACTGAATGGGAGAACATACTCACCAATGGTAAATCCAGTAAAGGGGTTAATATCCAAAATTAATAACATACTCATACAACTCAACACCAAAATGTAATCAATACAATAAAAAATGGGCAGAGGGCCTGGCCGGTGTGGCTCAGTGGTTGAGCATGGACCCATGCACCAATGGGTTGCTGATTCGATTCCCGGTCAGGGCACATGCCCAGATTGTGGGCCTGATCCCCAGTGGGGGGCATGCAGGAGGCGGCCAATCAATGTCTCTCTCATCAGTGTTTTTATCCCTCTCCCTCCCCCTTCCTTTCTCTCTAGTATAAATAAAGAAAAATTTTTTTAATAAAATAAAAAATGGGCTGAAGACATGAATAGACATTTCTGCAAAGAGGACATACAGATGGCCAATAAATATGGAAAGATGCTCAATATCACTAATCATCAGAGAAATGCAAATTAAAACCACACACCTGTCCGAATGGGTATCATCAATGAGTCAAGTTTGGCAAGGATGCATAGGAAAGGGAACCCATCATGCATTGTGGATGGGAATGCATATTGGTGCAGTCACTATGGAAAACAATATGGAGGTTACTCAAAAAATTAAAAATAGAACTGCCTTATGACCTAGTAATTCCACTTTTCGCTATGTATCCAAAGCAACCAAAAACACTAATATGAAAAGATATATGTACTTCTATGTTCACTGCAATATTATTAACTATAGCCAAATTATGGAAGCAACCCAACGGACTTGTGGATAAAAAAGTGGTGGTATATGTATACAATGGAATATTACTTGTCCATAAAAAGAATGAAATCTTACCATTGCAACATATGAGGAGCTAGAGGGTATTATGCTAAATGAAATATGTCAAGCAGAGAATGACAAATACCGTATGATTTCACTTATATGTGGAATCTAAAGAACAAAATAAATGAACAAAACAAAACTGAAACAGACTCATAGATACAGAGAGCAACTGATAGTTGCCAGAGGGAAGGGAGGTTGTAGGACTGGGTAAAAAGGTGAAGGGATTAAGAAATACAAAGTGGCCCTGGCCAGTTTGGCTCAGCGGTTAGAGCGTTGGCCCCCGGACCAGAGAGTTCCGGGTTTGGTTCCTGCTAAGGGCACGTACCTCGGTTGCAGTTTGTCCCCAGCCCCAGTTGGGGTCGTGTGGGTGGCAACCACTTGATGTGTCTCTCTCACATCAATGTTTCTCTCTCTCTCTTCCTTCTTCTCCCTCCCACTCTGTCTGAAGATAAATGCAAAAATGTCCTCAGGTGAGGATTAAAAAAAAAAAAAAAAGAAATACAAATTGGCACTTACAAAATAGTCAAGGGATATAAAGTTCAGCATAGTGAATATAGTCAATAAAATAGTAATCCTATTAGAAACCATTTACTATCAACTTTCAACCAACTTTTCTTTCCACTCTTATTACCCTTTATTGTAATTATTATAATAATCTCTCACTTTTCTATATTCAACAGAATCAAAGGCAATTGATTTCATCCTTTAAGATCTGAAACTCTTTTCTCCAACATGGTTGGTATCAAAATTTAATTTTGTAATATTTAATTTTTAATTAATTTCAATACTGATAATTCAGAAGTGTTTCAGCTTCATAGTTTATTAATGATAATAATATTTAAATATTTATGATTGTTGTCAAATTTGGGAAATCTTCTCTCAAGTTTCAGACATAAATTATATAATTTCACAGCTTTCAAGTTTTCTTGTGCGGTGGCTAATCTTAAACATTCTTTGACTTGACAACACTCATTAGCAATTGTGCCAATAATTGAAAATGCTTCCATAGATCAGCTGTGCTGCCATATAGCTCAACCATGGTTTCTCTTCCACTACCCATATACTTCTTTGCCCATGGCCATAAGACATGCTCACACTGCACTGTCTCTGGCCCTGCACCAGTCCCACAAAATCAGCCAGGTCAGCACAGTGGGTATGGGAGTAATTCTGGACATCATTACTATACTAGAACATCAAACAATAATTTAACTATGTACAAAGTGACTGTAAAACATAAATATATCCCACTGAACTCATTTTTCCCTTAGCTGCAACTCAACATGCCATTCCTGAGTTAAAGGAAAGTATAACAAATAGGAAGTCAGTGTGCTAGAAGACAGTGGATCTTGTCTAATAGCAGTTAAAAAGTTTGAGTTTTTTATTGTTGTTAATCCTTACCGGAGGACACTTTTCCATTGATTTTTTGATAGAGTGGAAGGGAAAGAGGAAGGGAGAGAGAAAAAAAACCATCAATGTGAGAGACACACACCAATTGGTTGCCTCGTGCATGACCCCAACTGGGCCAGGGATCTAACCTGCAACCCAAGTACATGCCCTTGACTGGGAATTGAACCCGAGACCCTTCTGTCTGCCAGCTGATGTTCTAACCACTGAACAAAACCAGCCAGGGCTAAAAAGTTTATTTTTGAAAAATTATAAAAATGTTCAACCACATGAATATATTACCAGGACCTTCCCAATAAATCCACCTGTAAATAGAATATGTAGTTTTAGAAACAGGAATCAGAATTTCTATTTATCAACTTTGTGTTCATAAAAATTCTCCAGATGATAATGGAATATTATGCAATGAAATAATTCAATGTGATGCCCAGTTAAGAATGTATAAAGCTATTTGATGGTTGGAAGAGGGGCCAGGGTGAAGACGTGGTGTTGATAAGAAGAAAGGCAGCTAATAGAGAAGATAGTTCCAGCCTCATGATTCTAATAATTACAAAGTTACAATGGTTCAGACCCAGTTAACCCTAAAGCAGGCCATTTTACTTGCTTACACTAAAAAACTGGGGCGAGACAACAATCTCCAAATTTATGTACAAACTCATGACCTTCAAAGTATTCATTAGCTCACTCCACTATGAATTGTGAGAGTATTAGGCATGTCTTCTGGGCTGAAGACTCTCCCCCCCCCAAAAAAAATCCATTACAATAGTTCTTTCTTGAAACATATTATTTAATGTTATAAAGAACCTATAGTATGAACATTTTTAAATGTCTGTGAAATTTCGTTAAATTTACCATTTTCTCTTTCCCTTCAGTCTAATAAAGTGAGCAAGTAGGTTGCAAATTATTTTCTGTTTTAAATGCTACAACTATAAATTGTCCTCAAATAAATCACCCAATAAATGAACACCTTAAGTTTATATTACATTTCCCTAAATAAAATCTTTGGGCATGAAGCAATAAAATATTACAAAATCTAATTAATACATAGACGCTAAAAGCATCTTATAGCAAGAGAGGCAGAGGTTTCATTTTATTTTCAAGAACAAAATGTAATTGTGGGGCTCACCGTTAACTCCAGGTCTTAAACTTCAACAACATGGTCATTTGAGGCACATACTGAGTTAAAACAATCCAATATACCAGAACCATTGACATAATAACAATCTAATTTTAGAGTTTTCTACTATTTACATAGTGAAAATATCCTGTCATACTCTTACTGGCTTTTCTATGGACGCAATTATTCCATACCACACTTGTTTTGATTTTGTTCAGGAGACCAATGACAAGAGGCTCTTTAGTCCCAGAAACATCTCCGTCCTTAATCCAAATGTAGAGCTCATGTTTCCAAGTATTTAGAGAAAATTTTTTGGAGATAATAAAAATTTATGGTTTGTGACAATAGAAAAAATATTTCATCAAACTATGCTTCAATCACTACGGCTTTTAAAAATCAAAATGTGAGTAATGAAAGAAATAAACGTAAAATCACAAGTTACATTCAGGTGCCATAGCTGAATTTTAAAAATCAGAAAATACCATAAATCGAAATACTTTCTATCTACATTATATGTACACACTCCCTTAAAGATTACAAACTTTCTTCCCTGAAGAGTCTATGCCTATTTGATTGTTAATTCTCTTCCTCGCTCCTGATCCCTTCTTGTAATAGTGATAATAATTTTACTAAAACTTAGGAACTGTCTTCACTTTTCCCCATTCCACTTCCAGACTCATGCTCCTTGAGATTCTCCTTGTTGAACCTTGAGAATAATTCAGGGAATAAATACCTATTATGTGACCCTATTTTAAACTCCTTCCATTGTTTTAACATATTCACAATGTCTTGTTAATATGCATACCCACAAGGTATTTTTATAAACTCCCTGTCTAGGAATGGATTTTACACTTCATTCTGTGCCAATATGCAGGTAGCTTGTGTGTTCTTCTGCATTATGGGAGATTCAGAATCACAATCTTGACATGGGTCGATGGCTACTCTAAGAATCTATATTTAACTTGGCTCACAGAGTATGAAAGAAGTGTAAATCCACCATCCCAACCTCTACCCTCTGCTTTAGACAATTTGAACGAATTATAAGGGATGACTATGAATTCTCAGCTCCATGGTGTAAAGGCAGCCAGCAGAATCTAAAAATGCATCAGAAATGTGTGCCACAGAACTGCAGAATAGAAACCACAGATAACTGTGCTCTTGCCTTGTCACAGGCCAGCTCTCCAGGCTTTCAGTGTCTTCTCCGGCATCACTTCACTCTTCCTGTGAAGTGCTGAGATGCTGGGGTTCCCCCGCCTTTCTCAGAGTGCCTTTCTCCTCCATCCCACTAAACCTGTATGAACAGCCTTTCCATGTTGGTGGGACTGTCTGAGCTGCAATCTTTTATGAGACCTTTAGAAAGAAAAAAAAATTCCACTCTCCCCTTAAAGTGAACCAATTCAGGGTGATTTTCATTTGATCAAAGCACAGTAAAACTGCTCATGCTTTGGAGACAAGAATAATCTGTTATATATTTTAGATGTCCCCATAGAATCTACACTGTGCCAGCATGCAGTGTTCACTCAAAAATACAAATAGTGCCCGGCGGTATGGCTCAGTGGACTGAGAAGTCCCAGTTCGATTCCCGGTCAGGACACATGCCTGGGTTGCAGGCTCGATCCCCAGTAAGGGACCTGCGGGAGGCAGCCAATCAATGTAGCTCTCTCACATGGATCTATCTCTCTCTCTAAAAAAAAAATCAATAAAAAATATTTTTAAAAATACAATGGCAAATATCTGAAATATGTGGCATTTCACTCTTTCTATGGTGTCTAAAGCCTCTGTGTTATGGTGGCAGATGCCATCACTGCCAGAGAAGGGGAAAAATATCAATCAAAAACTGAAATTATTGCTTACATTTTAAATGTGTGTTTCTGACATGAAATTTAAGAGAAATCATAAATGGATTTGATACTATTGTAATTAACCTAATTATTTTTAATATGTTTTTATTTTTATTTTTTAGAGAGAGAGAGGGAGAGAGAGGTAGAAAATTTGATGTGAGAAAGAAACATCCACTGGTTGCCTCCTGCACGCCCCCTACTGGGGACCGAGCCCGCAACCTGGACATGTACCCTGACTAGGAATTGAACCTGGACCTCTCAGTTCTTGGGACAATGCCCAGTCCACTGAGTCTTGCCAGCCAGGCTAACCGAATTATTAATAACAAAAAAGGAACAGAAGGAAGGTCAAATATTATAGGCATGTCACGTGGACAGTTTTGCAGGAAGCTGTAGCTTTACACTCCTCAGGGAGCCATCAGTCCATTCCCCTCAAATCACTGGGGGAAGGGGCTGGACAAAGGGGAGATAGATGCATGCCCAGCAAACTTGGGGTGATGTCAGGAAGGTACTTGCCTATCAGTCACACCTGGGAGCAGGTCATTGGTCAGAGTAGGCATGGTCACTGCAAGGGTATGAAAATTGGGCTATTTGGTCTCCTGAACAAAGAACTTCCCTCTCTTAGCCCTCTTGGTACCTCTTGTACTCTTGGTTGACTCCTGGCTTTTGGGGCTCTCTGTCCTGTTTCCTGTATTTGCTCCCATGAGCCATGTGGACCCCACACATAATGGACCCCACACATAATGGACCCACACATAATGGACTAATGGAGTGCAACTAGCCTGATGCTGACCTGAACCTGGCTACAACATGGAACAGAAACTCTGGACACTGGCTCTTATTTTAGGTTTACTGAAGGGATGTAATTTCATGGAAATAAAAGTTTCTACCATATCTCATCCTCCCATGGGAGCCTCTGGAAATGCTTATTCCAGCGGTACCCCAAGAACCCCACTCCCACTTGCAACAGAGAAAGACCACCCACACATTTCTCCGATGACAGATTCAGAATTTTCCTTTAACAATTTAACAAAATGTTTCATTCCTTTTCACACTTGCATACACACACCTACACAACATAGACTGAGAAGTTCCTGTTACGTGGACAGCTCTAGTAGGAAGCAAATCAAATCACCTCCCATTGAAAAACACCCCTAATAATTTCTTTTGTAAGAGACTTTAGTATAAAAGCTAGATGTCTAGCACAAATCTATTTTGTCTGTAAGGACTCTGTAATATATTTTAGTTTCATATTGTTGTTGAATGTCTATTTAATATACTAATGTATTATGATCTCAGGCACCCCCCCAAAAAAAAAAAAGTTAATATAATAGTACATGGGAACTTCAGATCCAAGCATCTTGGAAGTCAAGATTTTTTTTTTTTTTTTTAATTTTCAATGGTGTGGCATTAAAAACATTTCCCCCCTGTGGAAGACAACTTTTATTGGATGTAAACATTTCATTTGAAATTTGTCACTAGCCAGACTTACTACACACAATATTGTCTTTTTTTTCTTCTTTAAACTTATCTTTATTGTTGAATGTATTACAGATGTTCCTCATTTTTCCCCCATTGACCCCCTCCTCCCCATTCCCGCCCCCTTCCTGCTTTTCCCCACAATGTTGTCTGTGTCCATTGGTTATGCATCTATACATATAAATTCTTTGGTTTATTTCTTCCCATCCCCCAACCCCCTTCCCTTTGAGGTTTGTCAGTCTAACAACCAATTTGTACTTCTTAATCCCTTCACCTTTTTCACCCATTCCCCCAACCCCCCTCCCATCTGGTAACCAACAAAAGTTCTCTGTATTAATGAGAATGTTTCTGTTCTGCTTGTTCATTTTGTTTGTAGATTCAATTGTTGATAGATATGTATTTATTGCCATTTTGTTTGTTTATTTTTTTTATCTTTTTCTTCAAGAAGACCCTTCAACATTTCATATAGTAATGATTTGGTAGTGATGAACTTCTTTAGCTTTTCCTTGTCTGGGAAACTTTATATGGCCATCAATTCTAAATGATAGCTTTGCAGGATAGAGTAATCTTGGTTGTAGGTTCTTGCTTTTCATCACTCTGAATATTTCTTGCCACGTCCTTCTCGTCTGCAAAGTTTCTTTTGAGTAATCAGCTGACAGTCTTATGGGAACTCCCTTGTAGGTAACTAACTGCTTTTCTCTTGCTGCTTTTAAGATTCTCTCCTTGTCTTGCACCTTTTGCATTTTGATGATGATGTGTCATGGTGTGGGCCTCTTGGGGTTCATCTTGTTTGGGACTCTCTGTGCTTCCTGGACTTGTATGTCTGTTTCCTTCACCAAGTTAGGGAAGTTTTCTGCCATTATTGTTTCAAATAGGTTTTCGATTTCTTGTTCTCTCTCTCTTCTCCTTCTGGCACCCCCAAGATGTGAATGTTGGCACACTTGAAGTTGTCCCAGAGGCTCCTTACACTATCCTAATTTTTTTTTATTCTTTTTTCTTTTTGCTGTTCTGATTGGGTGTTTTTTGCTTCCTTGTATTCCAAATCAATGGTTTTCTTCTTGGCATTACCTACTCTACTATTGAATCTGTGTAAATTATTCTTTATTTCAGTTAGTGCCTCCTTCATTTCTAACTATGCATCCATCATTTCTGACTGGTCCTTTATTATGCTCTTGAGGCCCTCACTAAGTTCACTGAGGTTCTCACTAAGTCCATTGAGTATCCTTATAAGCAGTGTTTTGAACTCAGCATCTGTTAGGTTGCTTAACTCCATTTCACTTAGTTCTTTTCCTGGAGTTTTGTTCTGTTCTTTCATTTGGGACCTGTTTCTTTGTCTCCTCATTTTGGCTTGGGTGGGCCTGAAAGTTGGGTGGAGCAGGGCCTCAGGGAATCACCAGGGCGGGACAAACAGTGTGAGCCAAGTTGCTGGAGTCCCAGATATGGCAGCTGTCTGCTGTCCCAGGGAAGGGCTCACCAAAGGAACAAAGGCCTCTGATAGCACGTCTGTCCAGGAGAAAGCTGACTCTCCAGCGCTTGCTCCAATGCCAAACAACTCAGTTCTTCCCCATATGACTCTGGTGCCTTTCAAGCTGCCTCCCAAACACTGGAGCCTGGAGGGTGCGAGTCCGAGTAAGTCCGTGCGCGGGCCCTTTAAGAGGAGCTGATGGGGGCTCCAGCCGCCTCAGCCTCCCTCAGCCTTAGTTCCCGCTGGTTTTTCCAGCCAGAAGTTATGGGGACTTCTCTTCCTGGCACTGGAACCCTGAGCTGGGCACCTGGTGTGGGACGGGAACCCCTCAGTCCTCAGGGAGGACCTTCCCAGCCGAGGTATCCTCCTGATTTTTATCCACCACACGTGGGTGTGGGACCAGCCTGTCGCGCCTCCGCCCCTCCTACCAGTCTCCATGCGGCTGCTTCTTTAATCTTGTAGTTGTAGGACTTCCATTCAGCTTGATTTCAGGCAGTTTTGAATGATGGTTGTTCTGTAGTTTAGTTGTAACTTTGATGTGGTTGTGGGAGGACGTGATACCGCGTTTACCTACGCCGCCATCTAGACCAGAAGTCCACACAACGTTTTTTCTACATGCACACTCTCCCACACTCCTGTCATTACCTCTCTTTTTATCTACACAGCTCACCAATATAAATTTCCTAATTCAAATACAACAATTGTAATTACTGTCATAATTATTTTTCTCTCATGGCAATTCTCATTGTTCCAGTTTCATTATCTAATTAAAACTGTGTTGAACACTCACAACTACATCATTAATAAACACTATTAAATTTGCAGCATCCTGATCTTGTGCAGCTTCGGTGAAACTGGGTTTCCTAGGGCCACTCTGGTCATAAGCAGATTTGCCCTTAGCTCACTCAATACTTAGTCCATGCCCTTGCCTCCGCCTTGTAATTCTAGCCCATAATATGCAATTATAGATAAGATACCTCTTGAGACTAGTTTTTCATTGTCTCTCCAAAGTACATTTTCTTCATGCATTAAATCATACCCCAGAACATCCCACAACACTAGCTGTAACTTGAATTTTTGTTTCCTTTGTGCCCAGGTGGTCAATTTATATTCCCATTCTAATATTTGAGTTTCATTCGATTCTTCCGATGTATTTGTAGTTGAAATCACATTTTTTTTTAAAAAATAGAGCTCTTGATATGTTCATAGGTAATCAATAAACATAATTACTGAAAGTAAAAATTTGAATGAACTAGATTTGGAAACTAAATAAAATTGTATCCTATTTTGCAACCTTCAACTTTCAACATTTCAAAAATATATAGTTTCAGTTTTGCGCCCTCTTGTTCCCTCTGCTCCCACCTTAGCCCGCGTTTTGCTCTGCCATGCCCTGCTCTGAAGACACCTGCCATCTCCCCCAGCAAGTGGCCCTGGCCTACGGAGGAGAGCAGCAGGTGGCTCCACTTCCTGGCTCTAGGAGCAAGACACTGTCGCGACCACGGGTCCAAGCAGGCGGGGCCATGGCCTGCACGGTGCCCATGGTTGCACAGTACCACTCTGGAGAACCCCCGGGAAATCGACATTCAGATCGCTCTTCCTTCTGGGTGCCATGAAGAGTAGCTCCACGTTCTGGCTTGGCTGCAAAACACTTCATAGACGTAACTGCTGGTGTCGTAGATGAAGATCACAGAGGAAATATTGGTGTTGTAATGTTTCGTTTTGGCAAAGAAATTTTTGAACTAAAAAAGGGGGACCGAATTGCACAGCTCATTTGTGAATGGATTTTTTATCCAGAAATAGAGGAAGTTCAAGTTTTGGGTGACACTGAAAGGGATTCAGGAGGTTTGGTTCCGCTGGAAAGAAGGGAAATGTATGCCAAGAATAGAAAATGAGAAAACATACTCTTTCTTAAAAATAGTTTTTTGTTTAGTGTTTTGGTGCCTTGTGCTTCTGTAAACTTAATAGCTTTAGCTTCCAAAAATATTTAGATCATGCAGAAATTTATTTTCTGTGTTTTTCTACATTGGATTGTTGTATAGATCTGCATGGTAAGCTAATATATTAATACAATGTTTATTTTTTTCAATCAATTACAGATTCTGTATTATATAAATGCAGCCCCTCCAACAACTTATTTTTCAATTGCTTTATAAACCATGAGCAAAGACTTTGATTCAATAAACTGGAATTCTTTCACAAGATACAAATTATTATATAATCTGAACTAAAAGGCGATAAAGTTATTCTTTGTTCTTCTCTTTAGAAAATATATTTTCCTCCTCCGTATAGGTGTTGCTGCTACCAATTCTGTGGCTTTTGGCTATAATGTTGTGTTGATTTTCATCTAATCCCTATAATAACTATTTTATCTTTCTTGTTATAAGCCATCTGGCCTTTGAATTTTTAGTTACCACCCCATTATTATGAGCCTTGCTCAATGTGCCCAGATGACATTTAACTTTGCTTTAGTGCATTTGTTTTTCCCTCAGTAAAATAATTATTTTAACAGGAACAGGTGGATAAAAATGGTGTTCTTATCTTTTGAATTAAAAGTATATAAATTTCCTGCAGGTTAAAGAGTTATGTTGCAAATTTCAAAAATCTGGTTACCTTTAATTTTTAAATGTTATCACATTCTTAAAAACTTTTTAAGTCTTTCCCTCTTTCCTTTATCCTTCTTCCCTTCTTCCTTCCCTCCCCTTTTTCTTCCCTTCCTTCTTTCTTCCTGCCAATAAATATTTATTGAAGACTTATTTTTGTGCCAATAACATAGTAGATAGTGATGCTATAGCTAGAACTAGACAAGCCCCCTCATTGGCCTTATAAACTATTGTGAAATGTTGACATATTTTTAGGTATTAAGGTCTAATTTTGGAATGCTTTTATTATTTCTCATAAATCCATTATATTTTTATTTTTTATTCTAATTGTAGCATTATTTATATTGAAAAGAAACTGGGAACAATCAAATATCCAAAAGTATGGAAACTATTTAGTAAGTTATTATACATCAGTAGGATGAAATGTCAAGTAGCTGTTACAAATTATAATTATAAAGACTGATGCAATATAGGAGATTTTTATAATTTGAAGTAAGAAGATACAAAATTATATTTATATTGCGATCAAAACCATGCAAAGTTACATGTGTGTAGTAAAAATATAGGAGGGTGACATAGAAACATGATTTGAGTGAGGCAGCTAGACCATGATTAATTTTAGTATTTGATTACTGTGTTACAGTATTTGTTCGGTATTATTTTGAAAACAAAAATTAGCACCTACCTATTCCAAAACCAATGGCAATCAAAGCCTTATTCACGTAGCAGTTCACACGTTGAATTTTGGCTATTTCCTTCCTGTTTCTTTGTCTACATGTCAGTCCAAGTTATTTGAACACCTAGAGCCTGAATTTTTCTCATTCCTAAATGGGGATATTAATCCCTACTCAGAACCCCTTTGGGGTTGGGTTGCTCAGATCATAAAGTTCTTTGCAAACTGAAAATTAAGATACAATCAACCTCTCCTCAATGCTGCCTTCCCTCCAACCTGATCAGTCTTCCCCTTCTTTGCATCTTTGTTCTTTAACTTTATTTTTTTATTTCCTACTCAATTCCTTTGTCTTCTGTTCCACCTCCTTATTTCCCCCTTCCTTTCTAGAGGTCAGAACAGGTTTCATAGGCTTCAGACCAAGATGTGGGCAGGCTGTGGTCCTTTCTGGAGGCTCCAGGGGACAATCCCTTTTCTTGCCTTTTTGAGCTTCAGGGGCACCTGCCTTTCTGGGCTGGTGGATGCTTCCTCCATCTGTAAAGCCCTCAGCATGGTGGAGACTATCTCAGTCTTTCCCTGTGACACTGTTTGCCTCCTCTTCCCCAGCTCATATTGATCACCTTGGGCCCTCCCAGAAGATCCAGGATAACCTCTATTTTAGTCAGCTGGTTAGCCACCTTAGATGCCCCTAGCCATGAAGGTGACATAGTCACAGGCCAGGGACCATTCTTCTGCCTACCACGCTGCCACTTTTCCTCATGCTAAATCTAAGATGGACTTACTGGTCACCCATCTCAGTGGCACCCAGCCCTGGAACCTCGGACAAGGCATTTGTCTGTTTTGAGCTGCAGTTTCTTTAACTGGCAATAGCGCTAAAGAAAAAATATGTAAGCATGACACTTGCTAAGGCGGGGTTTCAAGGGGCTGGGCATGGCAATAGGTGTGGAGACACTGCAGTGGGGACCTCTGGAGGGGCATAGATGGGGCTCAACTCAGAAGACAGCCTGAGAAGTGGGGATTTACAGCCAAGAAGCAGGGTGCAGCCTGTGGATGGAAACATCAGGGTTGAGGAGTTCCTAGCTAAATCAACCTAGCAGGGTTCTTGCTGAAGGCAGGCCAGGTGACCAGACATCACCTGGAGATGGTGGCGAAAATCCATTATATTTTTAAAGTAAAGCTAAATGTATGCTAATAGATTAAAATCCCAATCAGATTATACTGGAATCCTATTTCTTATATGCACCTATTTCAGATCTATTTTATTTTGGGGGAAACCACATACATTGTGAGCGTTTTCCTTCTACTATTTAAAGGTGGGTATCTGAGTAATCATGACAAGAACAGATCTAGATGAATAAGTTAAAAAGACCCAAAGGTATAATTGTTACATCTTTCTCATGAAACAAATTCACTGGCCATAAAGGCCGACGTTTACCACTTGCAATGGTCACAAAGGTGAGTGTGGTGTGCAAGACCATGTCTCTCTGGGATGAGGCACATTTTTTTTTCCACACAAAATATCTGATGGCCCAGCCTTGCTCCTAAGAGTCTGTATCTTCCAAGAAGAGAACTCCTGTTACTTATTTGCTCACAGGTGACCTCCAGGCTAATGATGTCCATGATCACATCACTGAAAGTTAATCTCCCTCAAAGCTGCAGATCATCTTCAACTGGCATCTTCTGGTTTTCTTTAGTACAACAGTGGAAATGGAATGACTATTTGTGTCCTATCTCTCAGAAAAGCCTGGAAGCCAGAAAGAAGGCAGTACTCAAAATATTGTGGATTGTTTTGGCAACCCAAGCAGTCAGCTGTTGACTGGAGTTCCATAGGACTAGTCTGGGATGTTGGTAGATGATTCTGTCATCCGTCTTATAAATGATATCTCGGGATAACCACTCCCTCCTCTAGTTTCTTGGCATCTTAAGAATCTCAGACTGAGATGAAAACATGGCTCTCAACGCCTTGATGAGTTGCTGGAATATTTTGGACCTGCCAGAGCCAGTATAAGATTTGTGCACATCTCTGATTTTCAGTTCAGTTTTGAATTGATATTCAATACTCAAGAAGTAAAGACTTACAATAAAAAAATCTTTAACTGGTTCAAAGATCCAAAGTTCCATTATTATCTCTGAGGAAAGACTATTTGTAGAGGTTTTCTGATCTTTCATGTGCCCACGATTGCTTTCCCTAATCAAAAGTAACAAAGTAAAAGGCTTTCTCTTTTACTGTTTGAAATTCTAGACTAACCTTTGGCGGCAAGCAGAAGGAAATTATCCTTTTCATTAGCAATAGCTGTTTAAATTTCAAAGATTATAGAAAAAGACATGTCCTTATTCTGTTTACAGTATTTTAATCCTTTCCAGTAGCAGCTTGGCTATTGTCACAGTTTAAAAAAAAAAAAAACACCAAAAAAAACCCCAGAGATATAGACTTGGGATGCTCAGTTTACAAGTTGGGGAAACAATGATTGCTATAGGACATGCCTGAAAATGGGACAGGAGATGAATAGGTGAATTAAGGCACCATATGCCTAACCAATTAAGTAAAGTCCTGGCACTCTAGAAAATGCTTATCTGATTTAAATAGAAAATGTTTTGTCTAAAAGTGCAAAAAATGAAAATAGAAATTAAATCATACACTGTTGACTAGGTACAGACAGCCCAAATGCTTTACAACTATAGTACAAAAATATTGTTTCAGGGAAAGCAAATGTATTTCACAATTACTTTTGAAAATTCCTTCTTACATCAAGGCCTTGTGAAAAACCTCACACAATTGTATGTACATATGTCTATATATGTGATTACTAGTAAATACAAATATACTTTATTGTAAAAGTGCAAATTCCTCAGAAATAATAGACAATATGTTTGGAAAGTCCATGGCAAGATGAAGAATACCTTCTATAAAATGTAGTTGAAATTGTAAATCTTAAGGAAAACATGGTTAAAGGATGATGTTTTGGGGGGTGGGGGGTCTGGACAACACTGTAGTTCTCCTAAACACCAATTTTATGAGGAAACCAACATTTAAAGATTTAAAAATATTTGTTATTTCACTCTATCAGATTCTGTGGAAATAATTACATAGCCATATGGCGATGTTTTAAGAAATTAGGTTTTGTCTATAAAGTCTGAGATTCTATTTTTATTCTCAGTCTGCTTGATTTTAATTATTATATTATATAAATGTTTGAATAACATTCATTGAGCACTTATTGTGCTAGGCATTGTGCTAAGGGAAGGAATTTATGTTGTCTTATTTCATCTTCACACAATCCTGTCATGTGCTATGATTATCCTTACTTAACAGATGGTGAAATAATCTTCAAAAAAAATTATGGAACCAACCCAAAGCCATAGAGCTAGTTGCCCCACACCTTAATTTCCAATTCCAAGCTATTAAAAATTACTATACACGTATTTCTTATAATTTTCATTCATTCTCAAAATGTTCTGTTAAAATATCACCAAGGTTTTGTTTATATGAGAGACAGACAGATCCATCCCAAGGCCTATTCTTATGACTGATGACTGCTGTGTGAAAGAATTACCATGATTTATCATGTCTTGTTTATTTATTTAGTATTGAGAAGTATAGGACTTACATGTATCTCCCTAACCCTTAGACAGAGAATTGAGAGCAAACACCCCAGGAATATATTTGTCTAACAATCCATACTGTTGACTGTGCAGTCAGGGCTGTGTGGCCACAGTGGCCAGTGATGAGGAAAGGGAGATGGAAATGGAGGCATCTATTCTGAGGTCACGTCCTTTCAATTGGTCAATATAGTCAACCCAGCCCTCTCCTGGATCACCCGCTACCCACACCTGATTCAGTGCAATCCAAATACTTTCTGATCAGCTATTTTTTACTTATAGTAGAATTGATAGAGGGAAAATGTATAACCCCAGTAAACACTGATTTAAGTGGCAGCCTGATTAATAAAAGTTAAATAATCTAAAATACTAACTTAAAATATTAAATAATAATTTTTGCTTGTTATATGAGACCTGCATCATAATAATAGCATGTTATTAATCTTCAGTGATTTTTGACGTAGTGTTGAAACATCTCCAGTCAGTCAAGATGGATGCTCAAAGATTTATTAGCCATTCTTGTATATAAATAATGTTCATGTCTGTTTTAACATGAGCTAGAGGTATTTACAGTTTGGGAAAAAGCCCTAATCTTTGGAAGCAAACAAAAAATTATCCTTTTCTTTAGCAATTTTATGTATACTCGATGTTTACAAGAGTCACTTTTTATACATCATGTTCTCTCCCAGATTAAAGATTCATCATATGTGACAGTTTTCATTAATCTCCCTCAAATTTCACCATGACTTACAGAATTTTAATAAAGATATATATGCAATTGCCTTTGCTGATAACCTAACAAAAAGTCTTTTTATTTTTAGATACAAAATAAGGGAAAGTTACTTTCAGAGCCATAAAATATCTTGACCCAGATATTCAATGTTCTCAAGTACCTAATACAAGAAATAAAGTCAAAAGTTGTCTGTAGGGCTTTTACATTAGATGATAAGGTTTCAATAGAACAACACGCAAGTATCAGCAATTTTCTAGACATACTCTCAAAAAAGACTTTTCTACTCTCTCAATATAGAATAAAATTCCAAAGAAATGTATATTGATTAATCAAATAATGAGGTTTGCATGTCCTTATAGTCACTACTGAAAAAGAAGAAAATTCACCCATGCTCTGGCCAATTTGGCTCAGAGGTTAGAGCATTGGCCTGTGGACCAAAGGGTCACGGGTTTGATTCCCAGCCAAGGGCACATAACTGGGTTGTAGGTTTGATCCTGGCCCTGGTCAGGTCATGCAGGAGGCAACCAGTCAGTGTGTCTCTCTCACATTGATGTTTCTCTTTCTTTCTCTCTCTCTTCCTCTCTCTTCCTCTCTCTCCCTCTCTCCCCCCTTCTACTCTAAGAATCAATGGAAAAATATCCTCAGGTGAGGATTAACAAAGAAAAGAAAAGAAAGAAAAATAGTTTACCCAGTTTTCCAATTGGACTGTTATTTCCATCCTCACCACAAGTGAATTTAGACACACGGGAGTGGAATATTTAAAATTAGAGTTAAATTAATAGCAGAAAACAGATGATTCAGGTATTTTTTCAAATAACGGAAGAGTGACTTTCCTTATAGTCACTACTGAAAATGAAAAAAATTCTGCAAACATGCCCCTACAAATGAAGTACCTTAAACACTGAGCTCTAATCATCCATTTCTCCAATCTGTCCATCTTAAACTATTGCAGAGCTGACTTCCCAGATGCCAGCTGGCAGCCCAATTTAAAGACGCAGCAAAAGAGCTTGTAAGTTACCTCCTTGCTGCGTGTCAAGAAGTCTGATGCCATCTCAGGAGCAACCACAAAGGACACAATACACAGAAAGAGTTCATTAGGAATCTAGGCAAAACTCCTGGCATTGTGGTGCTAACTTCCTTTTTAACCCTATTTGTTATAATTTTTATAATATGCTGTTTGTGCTTTCAGACTGCATAATAATTCATTTGAGGATTTTCTGAATATATTCATATCCTTCAATTAGATGAACAATTGAAAAGTTATTCTTCTAAGAATGTACTTGATAGAAAATTTCACTTGGTCTGTCATCAAAAACACCATTGTATTTTCAAAGCAATTGTTTGAAGCAGTCAGTTAAATATCTGGGTTTTATATAGGCTTCTCATTTTTTTGGTTGCTCAAGGGAAGTCTGGCTATAGTATCCTACTGCTTTGAAATGAACAGAGGCAAGGGAATAAAAGGTAATTTAACTTTAAATAAACCTACTGCTCAGCTCTGCAGATATAAATGAATACATTTTTTAGAGCTGTGAATACTTTATCACAACCATTGTTCTTTTAATGTATTTCAGAGTCATTGAAGTACTATAATTCCAAATAGTTTCCACTTAAAGTTCTCACTAGATACAGTTTGCACTTAAACGAAAAGCCTAAAAAATGGTCAAGATGAGCATGAGTGTCACTACACTAAACCACAGACTTATAAAGGCCCTGGATGTACAGTTTATAAGCATACAAACTGAATACATGCTAATGAGATGATCAGAAAAGTTTAAGTATTTAGGGCTATTAGCTTTATTAAATAACCATGTTTCTTTTACATTTCTCTCCCTTCTGGTTCTCTAGTTGTCCAACTTTGAGATATTTAATTATACATCAGCTTATCCAACAAAGGAAAAGAAAAAGGAGAGACATATCAACATTAATATCTACAGAGACTAATTAACCTGATGTCAGGTCTATACTTTCAGATTGAAGCTAATGGTCAAAATTATATTGTTGAGGCATCTTAGGACTCAAGTCAGAGATGATCAGGAAGCACCACTCATTTGTCCATGCTGAAGAGGCGTGTAGAATAGTGGTTGGGGGTGAGAGCACTTACTTGTTCAAATCCTAGCTCAACCACTTATTTACTATATGTCCACTGATAATATGTTTAACTTTCCTCTCTGTGCTTCAGGTTATTGCCATAAAAAAAGGGACAACTATAGAACCTCCCATTAAGGTTTATAAGACAATTAAATGACAATTCCATTGAGGTAAAGTATATGTAATAGCATAAATAGTATATTTATACTACTTATAAGTATACTTAGCATACTTATACTTAGTATAGTAGTAGTCAATCTGGGCATGACACAGAGAAAAGCCCTCAAAAACTGCTACTTGAAATTTTATAATCCCTGTTTTATATTTATTTTGTAACACTGTTACACTAGAAGCTGGGGATACAATAATGTATGATATAGCTCTACACTCAATAAATACAGCTTAGTCGAGGAAACAGAAACAAAGAGTCACAATAGAATATTTGTGATAAAAATATACAGAGTTTTTAAAGGTCCTTGATATAGCCCGGCCAGTGTGGCTCAGTAGATTGAGCATCATCCCATGGACTGAAAGGCCCCGGTTCGACTCCTGGTCAGGGCACATGCCAGGGTTGTGGGCTCGGTCCCCAGTAGGGGGCGTGCAGGAGGCAGCCAATTGATTTTTCTCTCTCACATCCATGTTTCTATCTCTCTCTCCCTTCCTCTATCTCTAAAAATTAAATATATATATAAAGGTCCTTGATATAACTAGGGGGGTGAAGAAAATAATTCCAGAAGGAAATGTCATACCAGTTTATTTTTAAATCATAAATAATTTCTGAAAAATTTTATATTATTTTTATTTAATTGGGTCCTTTACTGCTGCTTGAAGAATTTGTTCTATTTTCCAACACATTTCCCCCACTAATCTTTCATTTATCTATGTCAGCAAAGATCTGAAAGGATATAAGGTATAGCAAAGTGATACACAGAAGATAATAAAAAAAAAAAATAGACTTCCGGTCAAGATGGCGACCTAGGTGGACGCGGAACCGCGTCCTCCCGCAACCACATCAAAGTTACAACTAAACTACAGAACAACCATCATTCAAAACCACCTGAAATCAAGCAGAATGGAAGTCTGACAACTACGAAATTAAAGAAGAAGCCGCATCGAGACTGGTAGGAGGGCGGAGGCATGACGGGCTGGTCCCACACCCACGTGTGGCGGATAAAAATTAGGAGGGCACCTCGGCTGGGAAGGTCCTCCCTGAGGACTGAGGGGTACCCGTCCCACACCAGGCGCCCAGCTGAGGGTTCCAGTGCCAGGAAGAGAAGCCCCCAGAACTTCTGGCTGGAGAAACCAGCGGGAACTGAGGCTGAAGCGGCTGGAGCCCCCCGCAGCTCCTCTTAAAGGGCCCGCGCACAGACTTACTCGGACTTGCTCCCTCCGGGCTCCAGCGCGGGGGAGGCAGCCTGAGGGGCACCAGAATCATGTGGGGAAGAACTGAGCTGTTAGGCATTGGCGCGAGGGCTGGAGAGGCAGCTTTCTCCTGGACCGACCTGGACAAACGTGCTATCAGAGGCTTTTGTTCCTTTGGTGAGCCCTTCCCTGGGGCGGTAGACACCGCCATTTCTGGGACTCCAGCAACCTGGCTCACACTGTTGGCCCCGCCCTGGTGATTCCCTGAGGCCCCGCCCCACCCAACTTCCAGGCCCACCCAAGCTGTTGCCAGTTGCTTTACCATAGGATTGGCCTGTCTTGGATCCTGCTTCAGCTTTTCCTAAATTCTTTCAAACAAGCAGCATCTGGTCTCAGCTAGCCCCATACCTCTCGCTAAGTAATACATAGAAACAAACGCAGGGAGGCAGCCACAATGAGGAGACAAAGAAACAGGTCCCAAATAAAAGAACAGACAAAACTCCAGGAAAAGAACTAAGTGAAATGGAGTTAAGCAACCTAACAGATGCAGAGTTCAAAATACTGCTTATAAGGATGCTCAATGGACTTAGTGAGAACCTCAGTGAACTTAGTGAGGGCCTCAAGAGCATAAAAAGGGACCAGTCAGAAATGATGGATACACAGTTAGAAATGAAGGAGGCACTAACTGAAATAAAGAATAGCTTAGGACTACCGGCCAAGATGGCGACCTAGGTGGACGCGGAACCGCGTCCTCCCACAACCACATCAAAGTTACAACTAAATCACAGAATAACTATCACTTAAAGACTGCATGAAATCAAGCTGAAGGGAAGCCCTGCAACTACGAAATTGAAGAAGCAGCAGAATGGAGACGGCATACTGCCCTCCAGGACCCTCCTTGTTGCCTGAAAGGAAACATGATCCTGCAGCCAGGGGCGCCTGCGGAAGCTGAGCGACCCCCCCACCACGGAGGAATCCAGGAGCGGGGGAGCCAGGAGACGCCCCCACCGCGGGGGAGCCCAGGCGGAGCGGGGGTGCCGGGCGAAACCCCACCGTGGGGGAGCCCAGGTGGAGCGGGGGAGCCAGGAGACGCCCCCACCGCCGGGGAGCCCAGGCGGAGCGGGGGTGCCGGGCGACCCACCCCACCGCGGGGGAGCCCAGGTGGAGCGGGGGAGCCAGGAGACGCCCCCACCGCGGGGGAGCCCAGGCGGAGCGGGGGTGCCGGGCGACCCACTCCACCGCGGGGGAACCCAGGTGGAGCGGGGGAGCCAGGAGACGCCCCCACCGTGGGGGAGCCCAGGCGGAGCGGGGGTGCCGGGCGACCCCCCCCACCGCGGGGGAACCCAGGCGGAACGGGGGTACCGGGAGACGCCCCCACCGCGGGGGAACCCAGGAGGAGCGGGGGTGCCGCGACCCCGCCACCACGGGGGAACCCAGGCGGAGTGGGGGAGCTGGGAGATGCCCCCAACACGGGGCAGCCCAGGAGGGGCGGGGGAGCCCGGCGATCCCCCCACCAACGGAGGAAGCAGGCAACACACAGGAGAACTGAGCAATCTGAACAACGAAATTGACCCAGAGACATGGAGGGTGGAGTACGGGATGACGGGCCTCAGAGGGGGGGGGAGGCGGGGGAAAGAGATAAATCACAGAGCCTATGTGCATGGGTGCATAATCAATGGACATGGACAACAGGGATGGGGAGGAGGAGAAGGGGAGGGGGAGGAGGGTGTCAATGGGGGGAAAAAAAGGAAAAACATCTGTAACAAAAACAAATTAATAATAAAATAAATTATAAAAAAAAAAAGAGGTAACTATTATAACCATTAGTATGAAGATACAATAATAAAAGTAACTTTTACCACAAAGATTAAAAAAAAAAAAAATAGACAGAAAATTGGTCTTGAATAATAGCTTACATCCCCCTTTGGTATACTCCCCATGATAGGTTAGTGATAGGCTTTCCTAGGCTTAAAAGAGCTAAATGTAGTTAAGTTCTTTATAGTAAGAATTCTCTCAAAAGTGACCCAATACAAAAGCTAAAGGGGAAAATAATCCCTTTGGAAAGACATGACATTTCTATTGTATGCCCCAAACTCTGAAAAAACAGAAAGGCTTTGAAGTAAAGACCCAGGAAAAATCACTGTTTACGTACAGGAGAAAACCACGAAGTCACAGATTCCCTGAATCCAAGGTTCCCAAGAAGTCCCACCTTTTCAGTACACTTAACTGAAGTTCTCAAATTCCCAAAGCCAATGAAATTGTCAATCATGATAACTAAGGAAGTAATCATACAGGCCATGTCTTGTGTTAAGATTAAACATGGACAAATTAACACATCAAGAAAGGACAAACAAGTGGAAATTATATAAAACTTTCTCACCATGTTGTAACAAATACTCCCAGAAATTTTTCAGGGTTAATACTTAGGAAGTGTTTGAGCAAACCATGGTGGTAAAGGAGAGGAGGGCATAGTCCGTGAATGGTGCCTACAACCCACTTTATCTTGGCCTTTTGATTCAGCACAAAGCTTAGTCTTTTAACAGGCAGGATGTTTGACCCGCTGTGATGTAAATTTATGTGATCTGGGCAGAGAAGATCTGCCAGAACTCAGTCAAAACCTGAACATAGTTCAGAAACACTATAGTTTCTAAGGCTCTATGTACTCTCTCCATAGAACACCACAAAGCCTAGTATGACATATGTTTTCCATTTTACAAAAAGCTCTTCCAAACTTCGGAGATTCTATGAATTATTCCTCACTAGTCAAGTACATAGAGTGGTGAGGGAAGGAGAAAATAGATATCAATCAGAATTTCATAAGACTTCAAAATCCATATGGGAAATGGGTAAGAGAAGCAGGTGTATATATGTAACAAGAAAGACCTAAAAGAAATAGCTTTGAGGGAAGTTTTTTGAGCACAAATTTTATTTTTATGGAGAATAATAGAAGAATCAGCAATATCCAGCATTCTAGTTCACTCTTTCCACTGAAGGACTGAACAAAGTCTTACTGTAGCACATATGCCCTTTAAAAAAAAAAAAAAAAAAAAAAAAGCTTAAATTAACATTATGTTTGTTCTTAGAAACTTTTGAAAAGAATATTCTAAAGTGAGAATGAAAATATACTGTTTCTTAAATAGGGGCTGGAGGAAGACGGAGGCTTTTGCACATGTAGATTGAAGATTAAAATTTTCAAAAAGTGTAAAAGGAAAAAACTAAAATAAATGTAATTGATTTTTATTTAAAAAAATTAAATAGCCACATTTACAGTGGTGACAGGTATTGGCTTTGGGGTAAAAAAAAAAAAGGCCAGCAGGTGGCTAATTGTGAAAATAAGCTATTTCTGCTATTAGTGAAGAAAAATAAGACGGTCTAAAGGTTGGAAAAGTCATGGGCATAAGGCACAAGAGAAAGGCCAGAATCAGCAATTTCTCTTCTAATTTTAAACATCAAGGAACCTGTTAGTTTATTTTATTCATTAGATTCCACATATAAGTGAAATCATATGGTACTTGTCCTTCTCTGACTGGATTATTCACTTAGCATAATACACTCCATGTCCATCCATGCAAAAGGTAGGATTTCCTTTGTTTTTATGGCTGAGTAGTATTCCATTACGTAAATATGCCACAGTTTTGTTTTTTTTAATCCACTCATGGTTACAGAGAAAAGACTGACAGCTGTCAGAGGGGAGGGGGTTGGGAGCTGGGTGAGAAAGGTGAAGGGATTAAACAAAGAAAAAAAAAAAAACACTCATGGACACAGACAACAGTACGGTGATTGCCAGAGAGAAGGGGGGTAAGGGAGGTAGAAGAGCGTAAAGGGGATAAATGGTGATGGAAGGAGCTTGACTTGGGATGGTGAACACACAATACAATATACATATGATGTACTATAGAATTGTATACCTGAAACCCATATAATTTTATTAATCAAAGTTAACACAATAAGTTTAATTAATTAATTAATTAAAATGAATAAATAATAAATGTCAAGGACCTGGTTTAAGAAAGAAACGTGTTGCCTGAGCAGATCAGGGCCTCAAGATGGCTCTCTCGGGGAACGCACCACTGTGCAGGCCCTCAGCCTCAGGAAGCTGATTTTCTCAGGACTGGAGAGCAGTTTGTGCACATATCAGTCAAGTTTACCAAAACTGACTTCTAAAATTAGAATGCCTGCGCGAAGAACAAAAACAGGCAATTCACAAGGAAGGACTAAAAAATGACGAACATAAATCTTCAATAAATTAATATTAAAATTAAGAAATACCACAGTTAATTTGAACATTTTAAAAACTATAACTAATGACAATACCAAATTGTTGTTAAGTACGTCAGGAAATGAGCTTTCCCACCGATTTCTTTTGGGAACATCAACTAATACAAATATTCTTTAGGGCAATTTAATAAAATGCACCAAAATCTTTATATGAATATATTTTGATTTCCCAAATCTATGAAATTATGTTGGTTAAAATTAGTTGGAAAGTACATAAAGTTACATACACAAGAATGTTCTTCAACATATTGTTGAATAAAGAAAAAGAAATGGAAGCAACCCAAATTTGAAAATACTGGCTTGGGAATAATCTAAGGGAGGTAGAACTGGGAGAACTGTAATGTTTTAATAGGAAGCCCAATGTATTTTAAGGTCTCTGTTTGGAAAGAGATTTACTCTGTGAACAAAAGGCAGATGGTCTGCCATGGAAACGTACAGAAAGGGGATCCATTATCCAAGAACCTTGGCTAAAGAAGGCAAAGTTGAACGTTATGGCTATGTTTAAAATATCTGTTGAGGGAAGACAGTCTCAGAAAAACTTCTCAGAGAGTTTTCGCAATATCATCTTACACTTTTTCTTCTGGTTGCATGTCCACCAGACAAATTCCTGAGAATATAGTCGTCTACTTTTTTCATAGGAAAAAATTGTATGATCTGCTCTCCTGAGAATTATGGTCTACTTGCTAACTGAATTTATTCTTAAAATTTAATTAAGTGACATTCTTTAAAAATTTTAAGTAAACTTTTAATTTTAGAATAGTTTTAGTTTAACAGAGAGTTGCCAAGATAGTATAGACTTCCCATATATCCCTAACCCAATCTTCCCCTGTTGTTAATATCTTACATTACTATTGTACACTTGTCACAACTAAGTAATCAACATCGGTACATTACCATTAACTAAATTACACACTTCATTTATGCTTTAACTTTTTTATTTCTCATTAAATTTACTTAAAAAATAAATAATGGGTTTAATCTCTCCATGTTATTTCTTTGGTCAAAATGCCTAAATATAAAGTTTTTGTAAATAGTTATTCAATCTTCTTGTCCAAAAAAGCCTTAACATTTTTTTCTTTATACCTTAATAATGCACATAAATTTATGTACATTATTCCATTTTGCAATATTTAAAAACTTGCCCAAACCCTGCAATGAGAAAGATAACTTCCCTTCACAAACCAGGCTGTAAATTAAATAAAATAAATTTAATAAAATAAAATAAAATAAATTTATTTTTAAAAATCTATCACACAATTGTGGAAGCTGACAAAGTTATAATCCGTCCATAGGGCAGGCTGGCAGGCCTCAGGAAGATACTGACTCCCAAGTCTTGAGGCAGAATTTTTTTCCTCTGGGGGACTGAGTTTTTGTTCCTAAGGCCTTCAACTGATTGGATTAGGTGTACCCAATTCTTGAGGGCTATCTCCTTTACTTACAGTCAACTGATTGTAAATGTTAACCACACCTACAAAACACCTTCACAGCAACACCTTATAAGTGTTTGACTAAATCATTGGATACAACAGCCGAGTCAATTGACACACAAGACTGTCGTGGCAGGGTATGCAACTCTGATCACATCCTATAGGCCAGAACTCAGTCAAAAGTGACCAGATAGACAGGTAGATAGACAGATGGATAGAATCAAACAAACAAACCTCTCAGTATTTTAATTTTGAAAGAATGGTGGTTTCAATTAAAGCAGCTTTATTTTGTCATGGTATCTGCTAAAACTTTACATAGGAATTATTAAATTTAATTACTTCGAATAAATGTTTATATTATCTGTAGCATTCTTTTCAATGGTATTCTTTAATTGTTGCTAAAGAGTTTATATCTGTTATAGACCAAAGACTAGTTGTCCTTGAACAAAAGTCTTTCGTTGGAGCAAATCTACAATAAAATGCTTCATCATAAGTTCTTAAAACATAGCAAAATGAACATAAAAAAATGAAAAATTCTAAGTTCATAGTAGTTCATACATACCTTGGTTTATATAACACCTACTTCAGCACCTTCAGGGCAGTGGTCCTATGTGTCATCAAATAAATGCCTTATACATTGTGGGACTCAACATATAATTGTTTAAAGATAAATAAACATAAAGCAGAGGGAGTACATCTCCTGATCTCTACAGAAGAATAAGTCTGAACAAAATCTCTTTTACATTTATTTCTATTACTTGGGTATTCTCACATCTATGGTAGTTACAGAAATTTAAAATTCGTTGCCTGGCTGGTGTGGCTCACTGGTTGTGCATTGACCCGTGCACCAAGAGGTCGCTGGAGCAATTCCCAGTCAGGACACATGCCCAAGTTGTGGGCCCAATCCCCAGTGAGGTATGCAGGAGGCAGCCAATCGATGTTTTCTCTGATTGATATTTCTATCTCTTTCTCCCTCTCCCTCCCTCTCTCTCTAAAATCAATAACGAAAAAAGAAAAAGAAATTTAAAATTTGTTAATGTTTGAAAGTGTTTCATAGAAAATAAAAATTTTAAAGTATAATTCGGTGTCAGACCAGCTTATTAAATAAAAACTAGTAACACTATCTTTATGTAGTCAAGATCAGCAGGAAAATAAATATACAGAAACAGTTATCGCAGTGTTGAAAAATAAAATAGTTGAACAGATTAGACCACATTCTGATCTTGAATGTAGACCTATCAGATAGGATAAGGAAGTACTGAATAACACAAAGTGTACCTCCATGATCCTCCTAAGTCACTCAAGCACTAAATGTCTCAAAGAGAAATCATCACCAAACTTTTATTATTTGCTTTTGCTCAGTTGGAAATCACCGCAGTGTTTTCAAACTCCTTGGGTGATACACAAAGTTAATTCACTTATCAAAGAACTGGCATATTAAAACAGTGGGGGAAAACTGAGGAATTTATATTATTATTAATATAAAACCTAAACCAGGTTTTCCCTATTTAGGTGAAGAATTGTTTGAATTCTTGCAGAAGCTTGGTGAATTGCAAAGGTTCTTGAAGTATATTAAAATCACTCAGGAAGCTTAAAAAATATATTGACTCTAAATTAATCACTCTGGGGTTAGGGTGGTGCTTTGCATTGATATTTTTAAAGCTCTTCTGATTATTCTAGTGGACAGCCATGATTAAAAAATTCTGAGGCAGTGGAAAAAGAAATGAACCTCCAGTTACATACTGCATACCGAACGTACAATTGCCCCCACAAGTTGCTCTTCTGAGTCCCAGTGACTGGATAAATGAGTCTGTCTTGCTCCTGACAAGGACTTCATTCCTTGCATACACACTAAGCTTTCATTCTTCCTCTTAAATGTTATGTATGAAAACCCTTTATGTATTGGATTTGTTTCACTACTCAGAGTTTTCGTGAATGAGGTGGGGGAGTAGTCTTGAGATTCTTTGAATCTGAAGGTTTGTCTCTTGTTTATTATTGTCATTTGAAAGTGAGAATCTCTACTCATTCAATGAATCTGTCCAATTTTCCTACATGTAAAAATGTCATGGAGCCAAATGGTACCAAATACTTGAAGTTCTGGCAGGAGTTTCCCAAGAACAATTTAGAAAGTCAGTGGCCACCCTGGAGAACTTCAGATATAAATATGAAAATCCACTGTGTAGTGCCTTAGAATCAAAGGGCTCAACAAATTCAAATATTCCACTGTCAGCATTTTAGGAATTCATATGAAGAGGCTTTTAAAAGATAAAATATTTCTTCCCTTAAGGAGTTCTTAAAGAAGGATAATAAGAATTTAAAATCCAAGCTTAAATTCTCCCCTCCTACTCACCCAACTCAGGGCCATCCTGCCTCCTAGGGCCCTTTGTATGGTGATTAACTCTTTCTCCTTGATCTGCTCCTCTTGGTGCATTTCCACTGGACAATTTTTTCTTCCCTCCACTGACCTACCCTAAATATAAACCTCTCACTGGACAATAACTCCTTACAATGTCTTCTAACGCAAGTGAAGAACATCACCCAATTCCAGTGGAATTATACCTTCAAACTTTTGTCAAGGTCAGACCTACACAATTAGCTTTCCTAACTCTCACACTGAAAAACAAAAATTCAATGAAGAACTGAGAATTGTCCTTGAATCTTAGACTCCCTGGCCTTCATTAATTAAAATATTTCCTCATGAGACCCAGAAGTACAAAAATCTGGTTTTATGGGGGGGGGGGGGTAAAATAGATAGATTACAAAAGTACATCAAACATAGGGTCAAAAAATGTGAACATAAATGGATGTACAAAATAGTACAAGATCTCTTAGCTGCTATCTCTGATGTCTTTTCTATCAAAATTGTTTAGTCAAAAATTCAGTTCTGTAAACAGGGAAAAATTAGACTTTTTCCAGACTTTAGAGACTACCACCTTTAGAGATTATACCAATCTCAATCAGAGAGAACATTATATCTACTCTATGCATTCTCGTTGATCTTAAAACTGAGGTAGCAAATTTAGTAAGGAAACATAAAATAAGATGTTCTATTTGCCTCCTGTGTGAATTATAAGAGCTGGCAAAAACAAAACAAACAAAAAAAAAACTTTAAAGATTCTTTGACTAAAAAATTAGAAAAATTGCAGACCAAATTAATACCTCTTTAGATTAAGCAATAAGGTCACATCCATATCTAACGTAGATAAAATCACATTCATATTATAAGAAAAAGGGACACTGGAGAAACATTAGCCCTGCCTTAACTCAGAAGATAGAATATGAACAGACAAAAAACAAATTTATCTAACAGTTCTGCCCAAAATTGTCATTACCATAAAAAGGAGACATTTCCATATAATTAGCAAAAACACTATATTTCATATCTAGTTGACCCTAAACCTTTTATTATTCCATCCTTGAAATAACAAAAATATTTTAGGGGTAAGAATCTCAAATACCCCTCAAATTTCTACCTTCATTTCAACTACTTTCTATCTCAACTACTATGTGTCTGGGACATTAAACTATAGTCAACATGCTTTTTTGCTTAGAGATTTCTCTCCAATGATGCTCTTGGGACAAAACTTCCTTTGGAAATGAGATGTGCTCATTAAATTTGGATCAGATAGCCACTTTTGCCTAGATTCCTAATTACTCTTTCATTGCCTTGTGTCTTTTGTGATTGCTCATGAGATGGCAGCAGATCCATGACATGCAGCACAGTGATAACTAAATTCTTTTGCAGAGTTCTCCAGCCATTTTCCGGACTAAAATAATTTGTCTATAGTTTCATTATAGCACAGATTTTATTACCTGAAATCTCTTCTATGGATACCTCAAGCTCTGAATCTGTCTCCAAGAGATGCTGGGCTAGAAACAGTTCAGATGTAGGACACATAAATGAAGCTAAACTTTTAATGGCATCAACAGAGTTGGCAGAAGCCTTCATGACATTAGACCAATATCCACTAAAAAGAGATACTGCCAAAGAGATGTAGTTCATTATGTCTGTGTACCTCCTGAAACCACTCACTGGTCCTTGTCTTAGCCCTCACCCCTGTTCTGCCTATCAAAATGACAAAAATGTGCAGCTATTGCTTTATTTAAAAATTGTGCTTCTTTGTGTTCCCCAACCACAATATTATCTCATCCCTGATCACTGACATAGCTGTTTACTTTATTGTGTTAGATCTACGCTCAGCATTCTTTTAGTATACACTTATACCCAGACTTTTGGTCTCTATTTGCATTCACTTGGGAAAATCAATATTACACTTGAATAGTAAGGCCCCAGGGCTTACAGAAGTACCCTTTTATTTTTTGCAAAAACTTAGTCATAAACTTAGAGACTTTCTAATTTCAGGAATCCACTCAAAGCAATATGTTGATGATCGACTATTATGCTCTCTGAGAGTCTTACAGAATTAATTCTCTTTACTTGAAAATAGCATTACCATAAAAGAAGCACAAAGTGTCTATTTATAAATTCCAATTTTATCAGACTTAAGTGCGTTGTCTGGGCCATAACATCAGACACAATGGAAAGTCTCTTCCCTTCAAAGACTAGAAGTCAATCATGACTTTACCTGGCTAATTATTAAAGGGATTTCTTGGTCTCATAGGATATGGTAGATATTGGATTCCTAAATTTTCTAATGTGATGAATGCTGACACACCTAAGCTTTTCTTTGAATAGATATTAGATGGTCTTTTATAATTTAAGGAATTTCCTTAAAAAGCTCCCATCTTTAGACTCTCCAATTACTATAAAGTTTTTTCTCTCTTTTTACCTGGAAGATCAGGTCAAGTTTGGGGTGCTGACTCCACACACAGTGAATATCAGAAACCTATTACTTATCATAGCCTCTCATTGATCCCAGAGTGAAAGCTGTCTCTCCCACTTCACAAGCAATGGCAGCAGCAGCAGCAAAGTTAATGGGGCCTCTGCTGACTTCATTTTAAAATAACTGTTTTTTTTATTTCATGAGGCTACTCACACCTGACTCCTGACTGAAAATACTCACCATTTTTCTTCTAGAATGATCTCCTATTTAAGAACCAAACAAGGAGGTTGTTAAGTTGGATATAAATGCAATCTACTCAATCCTGTTCAAATCTAACCCTCTGCCAGAAGCCAAATCTCACAAGGTGCTAAATCTGTAGCCTTTACATGGATCTTCCAGTCAATGGAAATAAGAGAACAAATACGTACAGATACACTTTTGGGGTGGTTCACAATTTTTGTATACTTCAGAAGCAATGCAGTTTGCTAACTGCAGATTGTACTTTGATTAAATATGTCAGTCATATAAAACCCCTCTTAAGTGCCTTATTTTTTCTAAAGGAATTGGATATAATTAATTGGTTACCAGATGCCTCATATACTCATGGATCTCACCCTTTCTTTGACTATGCTCTTTTGTAGACGAATATGGCCTAATATCTATCAGAAAGTTTAATGTGCACACTCAAGATTATCATCTATAAATTCAAGTGACTTTTCAGAATTATAAATCACAGGAATGCCTCACAACCTAGAAATCTGGTTTCCTGGAAATGACACCACTGTAAGAACAATCTTAAAGTTGATTTAAGGGGACCTTATCAGATACTATTAACCACATATGCTGCACTAAAACTAAATATAACCCTTGAATTTATATTTCCCAGTTAGAGAGAGAGAGAGGAAAATTTTTAATGTGTTTTTTTTTGTGTTGTTGAGGTGTGTGTGTGTATATGTGTGTATGCGTGTGTATACACACACATACATATATATATTATACATATATACTTTGTATACATATATAAAACTTTGTATATATATAAATTTTAACCATATACTAGGCCAAAAAACAAATCTTGACTAATTTCAAAGGACTGTAATCAAACGTGGCATACTCTTTAGCTTCAATGCAGCTAACATTAATAACAAACAAATAACTAGAAAATCTGCATATTTTAAGATTCAGAAATAAGTAAATAACTCAAAAATCAAAGATGAAATCATATGTGAAAATTAAAAATCTTTTAAATAATAACAAAATTCTGCAATACCCAAATATTGGGGATGTGGCTAAAATTAATTGATTAGAAGAAAATTTATAAACACACTTGCAAGCACTGAAAAATAAGAAAAACTGAAAAGCAATGATTTTAGTGTCTATGTCAAGAATTTAGAAAAAGAACAGCAAACTTAATCTCCCAAAGTAGAAGAAAGCAAATAATGAAGATAAGAACAGAAATTAATAAAATAGTAGAAATAACCATACCATAAAAGAATCGATAAAGCCAAAAGTTGGTTTGTTGAAATAAATGAAAAATCTCTAACAATGATCAAAAAAAGCGCAGTATAGAATAAGGAATGAAGAAAGATGAGCTAACTATAGATGCTGCTGATGTTAACGAGATAAAAAAATATTGTAAATAACATGCAATAAATTAAAATTTTAGATAAAACAGACATTTCTAGAAAAATGTGTTACCAAGCTGATTCAAGAAGAAAGAAAAAAAAAAACCTGGAATATTTCTATTATTCCATGAGAAACCTCCCCTAAAACTTATTCTCAGATATTTAAGAACAAATCATTTCTCTCACAAAATCTCTTCCAGAGACTGAAATATGATAGAACATTGCTCATTTCACTGTGTAAAGGCAACATAATCTTTATTTCAAACCTATAAAGGGCAGTACTAAAATGGAAATTGTCAGGTTTACTCTAATTCAAAAATGTATACAAAAGTTAAGCAAAACGTTGTCAAAATGAATATAACAAAATACAAAAGGGATAGTATACAAGGACCAATTTGATGTATCACAAATGCAAGGTTGACTTAATATTAGAAAATCAACTGTTATTTGCCACATCAGCAGATAAAGGAGAAAAGTTATGCCTTCATGTTAATGGTTGCAGAAAAAAAGTGATGGATAAAATTTAACATTCATAATTACATTTTAAAAGAACCTCTTTGATGATGATGTATTAATCGCTGACGATTGTTCATAATTTACTACTAGATTGTGGGATGTTAATGGGGTGCTATAGACTAAATGGGGTGCTATAGACTAATGGGGTGCTATAGACTAATGGAGTGCTATAGACTAAGTTGTCTCCTTCTAAATTCATGTGTTAAAGCCCCAACCCCAATGTGATGGTATTGGAAATGGGACCTTTGGGAGGTAATTAGACTTAGATGAGGGCATACAGGTGAAGTCCTCATGAAGAGATTAGTGCCCTTACGAGAATATGAAGAGACCAGAGAGCTAACTAGTTTCAATCTCTCTCTAGCTCTCTCTCTCTCTCTCTCCTCCTCCCTCCCTCTCCCCCTCCTCTCTGCCTCTCTCCCCGAGTAGGTGTGTATCTATCTCTGACCTGTAAGGATATAGTGAGAAGGTGGCCGAAAGTGGGCCCTCACAAGGAACCAAATCGGCCAGCACATAGATCTTGGGCTTCCCAGCCTCCAGAACTGAAGAACAAATTCCCATTGCTAAGCTACCCAGTCCTTGGTATTCTGTCACAGTAGCCTAAGCAACAAAGACAAGGAGGCTGTGCATGTGCTGAGAGGGGATTATGGGAACTCTGTACTTTCTACTCAATTTTACTGTGCACTTAGAATGACTAAAAAATAGTCAGTTTTTTTTAAAATCCTCTTAGAAAACTAAAAAGATATGAACTTCCTCAACCTGCTAAAGGATATTGTTGGAAAAAACAACAGCAGCAAATCTACAACCAACTCCATACTTAACGCCAAATTATTGAAATCATGCTCAAAACAAAGATGCCTACTCTTGCTGCTTCCAGGCAACACTGAACTGGTGGTCCCAGGCAGTTTAGTAAGGAAAGAAAAAGAAATAAAATTTACCCAGATTGGAACAAGAGTTAAAAAAACAAAAAACTAAAAAACAACTATCTTTATTAGTAGATGATATGATTATTTGTGGGGGGAAAAAACTTAAAAAAAAAAACTACTTAAATAAATAAGAGTTTTGAAAGATTGGTAGATTTCAAATCAATATAAAACAATTAAATTCCAGAAACTTATGGCACATACACCATATTTTTTTAATTACTTAAAAGAGCATAAATTTAAAATGCCAGGAATAAAAACTGTGTATGAGTTCTGTAGAGAAAATTATAAACGATTGAACACCTGAATAGGAGGAGAGAAAGATTAATTGAATGAGTTAGAAAACAATACAAAATGGTAAATATCTCCTAATTTTTTTAATAATATAATGCAAACCCAATTTTAAAAAGTTTTGGTAAATGTCATTGCTTTCATAAAGCATCAGTATCACTGGAATGCATTTTGAAGATAATATAACTTAGGACCTAGCAATTCCATTTCTAGGAAAATACTCGAGAAAATATAGTCTATACAACCTGTATATACGAATAAGCATTAGAATAGCAATATTGTTCATAGTAGCAGAAACTGATATATCAGTTTTCTATTGTTGCTGCAACAAATTTCCACATATTTAGTATTTTAAAATAAGACAATTAAATTTCTTATATTTCTATAGTTTAAAAGTCTGACAAACAAATCAATGGGCTAAACTCAAGGTGTCAACAGAACCGCATTCCTTTCCCGAAGCTCTAGAAAGAATCTGTTTCCTTGCTTTTCCAGCTTCTAGATGCCACCCATTTACTTGACTCATGGCCTCCTTCCATGATCAAATGAAGTGGGGGATCTTCTTCCCCACCGGGTACTGGGGGTGGAGTTCTTACGATATCTTGAGAAAAATAATTTTCTGAAACTTGCACAAGAGAAGGAGTGATGTTTATTTGTGTGGAATTAAACCTTTGTGTTTCCAAGGTCCTATTTCCTGTAGTCCAGTCAAGGAAGAAGTATAGCTGGTGTTTCAGTAAAACTAGAAGCAAAGTCAGAGTCCAGAGTTTCTGTTCCATGATGCAGCCAGGTCCAGTACAGCATCAGGCTAGTTGCATTCCATTAGTCCATTGTGTGTGGAGTCCACATGGCCATGGGCCACTTGGGAGAATGCAGGAAAGCATGCCCCAAGCAACAAGAGTCCCAAGAGTCCCCAAATCACAAGAGCATAAGAATGTAAGAGAGTGAACTCCTTTGTTCAGGGAATTAAGTATCCCTAATTTCCAATGAGTGCAGTGGCCATGCCCAGTCTGGCCAATGACCTTAGTTCTTAGGTGTGACTGAAAGCAAGCACCTTCCCTATGTCACCCCAACTTTACTGGGCATGTGTCTATCTCCCTTTTGTTAGACCCCTGGGGACTGTAAAGTTATAACTTTCTGGCAAAGCTGCCCAAATAACATACTTATACTATCTGGCCTTCCCTTTGCTCCTTTCCTATTATTAATAACTAGGTTAATTACAATGGTATCACTTCCTGCATTTCAAAACTGGCAACATTGTGCATCTCCGACCTTGGCCTAGAAAGTTTCTTCCCATTTAAGGAATAATCCGATTAGGTTGGACCCATCTAGATAATTCAGAAAAATAGACTAATCTTTTCTCAAGGTCCTTTACTTTAATCACATCTGCCAATTCCCTATTATATTTACCCGTTCTGGGCCATCTTTGAGGAACCATTATTCTGCTTACCACAACTGTAAATAATCCACATATCAGTGTGCTAGTTTGTGTTATGTCAATTTAGCTAAACAGGGGAGCTACATTTTCCAGAATCCCTTTCCCTGCATAATTCTATATAAGAGTTGGCTAAAGGAAGGATCTCTGTGAGATTTGGAAGGAGGAAGCAAAGCAGTTGTCATTATTCTCAGATCGTTATGGTCAGGAAAATAGATGAAAGAATGTAGAGGTGTCCAGTGGGTCCCAACTTGCCTTCACTCTCCCTCATTTCATGTTCAGCTTGTCTTTCCATTTGCTGGCCTTGCTGGTCAAAGTTGGCCCCTGGTCCACCACACAATATTTGGTCTCTCCACAAGCTCCTTCTTCATAGTCCCACTTTGGTAGTTGGATGTGTTTTGCCTACATTTGGTTTTCCCTGCAAGTTTTGACTTGCCATTCATGACACTGTTTCAGGAGGGACCTGGTAAGTGACACACAATCTGTCTCTGATCCCTGAACTCTCCCTTCCAGAACTTCACTTTCCTGGCTACTCCCATATTTGTGTAAAGTATATTGCTGTAATAAATTTTTTATTTTCATAATATTCATTGTTGTCCTGCTCTCCTAAAGAAACCCTGATGGATACAGTCAATAAAAAGTGAAATAGATTGTTAAATTGTGGCATTTCTTTATGTATAACATATCTCACAAGAAAAGAAAGGAAGAAAAGACTTCAGTGCATAAAATGAGCACCTGCTGCCTCAAATAAGTCACAAACATTTAGTGTGAGTCTGGTCCACAGGGAAGAGTTCTTTGCCTCTCGTTTTCATAATGCTAATCCCTTGACAAAGCCCAGCAAGTGATTAACCTTAGTAAGCATTGACACCAGCATGAATTGCTTCCCCTAAGGAGACAAAACTTTCATTGGACAGGATTTTCCTTCCAAACAAAAATGCCTCAAGATGAAGACAAGGAAGGAAATTCTTCAAGAATAAATTTTATACCAAGTGTTTTCTCAGAACGTAGAGGAGTCTCACTCTTATGTTTCCTATTTATTGAGCTCTTACCAGCGACTGGCACCTGTTCATTTAATCTCACAAAAACCTAAGGGAAAGTAGACCTAACTTCTTGTTTTACATATGCAGAGACTAAAGCCCTAACAATTGAAGTAGCTTTCCACAGGTCACACAGTGAGTGGTGGATGTGGGGAAAAAACCCAGATCATATCTTGTTGACTCTGAAGTCTGCATCTAAGCAGTATGGGATACAAGGTATAAAACAAAACATAATATTTAAATAACTAGAGTTTACCTGGCTCCACAGTTTAGCTCTGAGTTGTGTTTCATGACACCCATGCTGTTTGAACAGTATTCACCATTCTCATTTGGTTCAAGAAAACCAATCTCTCATGCTTGAGAATAAATTAACAGAAGGTATGGAAGGAGGAGGCAGGTCATGTGGAATAAAAATTAGAGAGAGAGAGGCAGTGAATCAGAAGATTGGTCCCCAGTCTCTGGAGCCAGATGGATCTGAGTCTGCTCCCTAGCTCTGCAGAAAGAGAAATAGAAAGAATAGGAGGGTAGAAATCTTTGGCAACTCTGGTGTTTTATTATTACATCTACAAAATAACGAGATGAGTTGAACTAAAAAATATGCAATTCCATAATTTTTCATGTTTTCCTATTGCCTATCACTGGGGAAGACAAAATGTTACTTTGCTGAGATAACGGATTTAATTTTTTTCCAACTTTTTATTCCATGTACTCTTAAGCAAACATTATTTTTATATACCAGGTCCCGCTGTCTTCATCAAGAAGTCCAGATTGTATATAAACACCCAGCATTAAGCTATGCCTTGTGTCACAATGAAAGGCTCAGGCCATGACAGAACTGTGTGATCAGTGTCAAAGCCAGGTCTTTGATGGCAACAGGACACATTGATGAAAAGAAGAAATCGTTTAGCCCAGGACTAAAGTGACAAAGCTACACCGTGTAATTAAATCCAGGGGTTAACACCAGGCTAAGTACTTTGAGATAACCATGTTAAGGAAAGTTGAATGTCAGGGATTGCATGTATTTGGGTGAAAGGGCCATTAGCAATAATTTCATCCTGAAGCTCAAATCAGTGTCTCTTCAAATGGCAACAGAGCAGTCAGCTGGCAGGGGTCCAAGTACAGTCAGTGTGAAGACTCATGCAGGCAGACAGGCGTTGCAGAAGACTGTTATTATCCCACTGAAGAAATTATGTTAGAGCAAAGGTTAATCAGAAATCCTCTGTAACATATCCACTTTAGACTCAAGGCCTAAAATTTCACTGTCTATGATACCAACCACACTATCCCACAGGCCTAGTAGGGGTTCTGCAGTGAGATCAAATGACAATACCAAGAGGTTCCTACAATAAAATATCACCATTATAAGAGATGACACAAATTTGAATATAAAATCCCTTCCACTAAAAAATTTTCTGAGAGAAAATGAATCTAAAAATGAAATCTTTTTGCAAGTTGAAGCCCAAATTTAAAGTCCAAACAAAGTCCAAATTCAAACTATCTTGCTTTTGTGAATTACTATTCAACCTCTCAACCTTCTAATTCTAATCCGTTTCAGCTGTTACAGTTAGGGGTCTTTTAGCAGCTGAAGCCTTGGTTCTTTCACTGGAATCAGTGTAGTCTTTTAGGAATTAAGTTGTTGAATTATTTAATAATAAGTTTCTCTTGAGTCTTACTTTGAAGAATTCAAAGCATTAGGAAGAGACAAAATTTTTGCAGCTCTGGACCCATACCCTCAAAATTTAGAAAATAAGCTAATTCCCAGCCCACAGAACCATTATCATAGGCAGTAGTTCACAGAGGCCAATGCTTGGAAGCTCAAAAGTAGATAACAATGCAGTTGGAGTCAGTTTACAACAGTTTTGTTTTAAGAATCCAAGAGCTATGAACATAGACTCAAATGGAAGACCTAGCCCATAAGATGTTGATTATGCTAGTCTATCACTTTATCTTAGAAGAGGTAGGAATTCACTGACACAAATTACTTATCTCTTAGAGAGTAGCACTGGAAACATCATTGTCTTTTCTCAATAGAAAAGTTATAATGGTGATAGGTAACACTCCCAAATGCTAGTTTGAAATGTTTGTCTTTCTCAAGTAGCACGATCCCCTCCAGCATTAGGTGGGGACTGATACTGAATTAAGAGGGGCTCTACTTGGAAACATGGTGTTCACTCTCTCGTGAGCCATCCTATATCAGAGTGGCTGTTCCCATTGCCTCTTGTAAAATGGTTCAAGACCCTCTCTCCTGCTTCCTAAGAAGCATGTCTCCTTCATGTGCTCTGACACAATACTGTGTTGTGAGTGGGTTATTCATGTACTGAGTACTCATGTTCTCCAGGTCAGTCATAGACTGCTGCATCTACTACAGTGAACAGCAAATATATTATCATGTTCATTATGTGCAATGGCATAAAAACAAATTGGGAAGCACTGAAACCAATCCAGAGCCACACTGAGAACACCTAATGAGGTATCTCTTGAGCCTATGGACAAGCAATATAAATTTCAGATTATTTCCTTTCTAGGCTCTCAGTGTCATACACAGTGAAATGCAGTTTGGAACAGCTGATCTCACCACCTGACCAAACCTGTCACTTTAACTTACATCTGGAACTTCCCCTATTTATAGCCTTCATAGGACTCAGAAGGAAGTCCAAAGCAGTAAATATCATTCTGCACTTTACATGGTAGAATGTATTTTTCCTATAAATGAGCCCTTGCTCCTGTTGCTTTAGACTCACAGGATTGATGACAGGGTGACCACATAATTAATCATACACTTTTGGTAATAAAAGAGAGCACTAACTAAAAAGCATTATTTGAGACTTACCTGATCAAACTGGAATATATAGTCACCCTAGTTATTGAGGAACAAGCCAACAATCAGAAAATAAGTTAATAAGGTTAAATAAGATCCTGAGAATATGAATTACTGACCTAGAAATAGGATTGCTTCCCGAATACTGAGTCAGGACTCCACCAACAGATGGAAGTTGAGTGGCCCAACCTGGGAAGATTATCACATTAGAAAGAGAAGTTCACCAATGGTTAGTTCTCCATCTTTATCTTCTACTTCTGAACATTTTTTTATATGTTTGATTCCTTTCTCTTTATTGAAAACCTTCATGTAGTACTGGGTAATCACACTTCTCAGTTTTTCCTACTACTTCACTGCTCACACCTCCTCAGTTGCCTTTCTTGTTTCCTGGCCTTCCCCTGTCAGACTTATAAATGTTGGATTGTTCCTGAGGACTCTCCTTGACCCTGTTCCTGGTGCTCTCTCTCCTTAGGTGAGTTCTATCTTTATCAAATGGCTTTAAATAGCATTTATGCTTATCATCCTCTAAGTTATATCTCAAGACTGGTCATTCACCTTTGCTACAGATTCATAAACTATTTACTTGTCATCACCACTGCAACTTAATAAAGGCCAAGCAAAGCATAAATTCTACCCTGGGAAATGCACTTTAGCCTCAGACCTTTCCTAGCTCAATAAATGGCACACCATTCTTATGGTGTCTCAGACCTATAAACTTGGCTTAACTCTGGAGTGATCTTTTTATTTATTTTTTTCACTTATCAACTAATCCACCAGTAATTCTTCCTGTGTCTACTTCAAGCATACATACCCAACTGAGTTATTTCTTGTGTTTTTTTATGCTACAACCTAGTTCAAAACATCATCATCTCTCACTCTAAATACCACATTTTCCCACTCTTAATCCTCAGTGATCCTTCCTCCAAAGTGTTTTTCCTACTTCCTCCCTTTCTAAAAACTCACCAACAGCAGCCCATTATAAACAAAATAGCTTCTAAGATCTTGTATAATCTGGTCCTTGTCTACCTCTCTGATCTAATCTCCCCTCACATGACACTCTAGCAACACTCTCCTTACTCTATCTCTTTAACAGATCAAGATCATTCCCACCTTCAGGATCTTTAATCTTGCTGTTTCTTCTGTTCTGGATGCTAGTCTGCAGAATTTTTGCACAACTGACTCCACATTGCTCAAGTCAATCCTCTCAGAGATACCTTTCCTCACTGTGCTAACTAAAGTTCTCCTCTCCCTTTGTGTGTTCTATTTTACTTCATATATCACTATCAACACCAGAAAATCTGGGGCTGTGAGATTCTGAATTATTCACTGCTTAAAACAGTACCTGGCGCCTTGTAAGTACTCATTAAATAGTTCTTGACTGAAAAATATGGAAAAATCTGTCTTTCTGGAAGATATGACTAAAATTCATTAAAACATCACACCTTAAAACTGTGGCCTTTGCATATATTTTCCCAGATCCTTATTTTCACAACCAATCTCAATTCTGAACTTTTTGTGCATTCCCCTATTCATGTTTCATCTTGTCCCACAAGTCTAATATATATAGCTTGTTTCTATTTCAACAGTCTTCAAGTCTACCATCGTGGACTAATGTTGTTTATAAGGTGGGGAACTCATAATATGCTTGTTTTTATGTACTATCATACTTAAATATACAATTTTTGGTTTCTCTTTCTCCTTTATTTATTTCCTTAACAGTTGAACATGATATAGATCCTGCAGATCTCCTTCTGTAAGTACAGTTTCTTTCGGTTATTCAAACCACCACAACATGCCCCTTTGCCTCCACCTCACCCATCACTTCCAACATATGAAAGTTATAGAACACAAGACAAAAGGGAAAATATTTCTTTTCTCATTGTGATCCTGTACTGTTCATTCCCTGCCTATGGCAAAGAATGCCAGGGCCTCAGGGAGGCCAACACCTGCACTCTTCTCCCAGCTCTCACCGACCCTTGATTTTTTTGCCCACAGTTTCATAAATATATGCAGGAACCTTGGAAAGCAAATACCATATTACCACTTTAAAATTCTATTCCTTAAACATCTGTTTCACATTTTTAGAGGGTGGAAAAACACTGATTACATTTTTTTAAATATGTATATTTTTAATCCTCACCTGATGATATGTTCTTATTGGTTTTATATAGAGAGAAACATCAATGGGAGAGAGGAACATTTATTGTCTGCCTCCCGCATGTGCCCTAGCTGGGGACTGAACCCACAACCTGGACCTGTGCCCTGACCTAGAATTGAATCTGGGACCCTTCGGTGCATGGGACGATGTTCCAACTAACTGAGCTACACTGGCCAGGGCAAGATTGATTTTTGAATGGACAAAAACTGTACATAAAAACAAATTCACCTACTAGGTCTTATCCACTGTTTAGGTAGAATCCATGTTAGAAAAAAACTCCACAAAGCATTTTCTGTAGCTCTACTTTCCTGTAGTTCTTGTTCTCTTTTCAGTTTTCTTTTACAGAGATATGAAGCAGACTTTCTGGGAAGCATATTAGAGGAACTAAATTAAGATTAAATTAAATTGTATGAAAATCACTCATTCCAAGTAAACTACAACAGACCAGTCATTATTTAAGTTCAGAGTTTAGGTAGGCTGTTGCTTCTGACTACTGCAAGTAGATTGGGAAAAAACGGTTTACTGATATATCAGCACTGAGAGAATCCTTTCGTTTTATTCTTTAACTTTTTATTTAAGGTCACTGTCTATTTTGGCAGGAGTGTGGCCAATTTACATTTTTCCAGTTATGTAAGGAGTGATGTGTGGAAACTTGGCTTGAACAGCTCTGTTTTATTTTAGCTTCTCTCCTAGATGATGCCCCGAACAATTGTTGCTGGGCTGTCCTGTCCCTAAATCTAGCCCAGGTTTTACCACCTTGCCCAGTCTTTTCTTCTTCTGCCACAATTTGAACCAGTTGTGCTTGGCACCCTTGGGCTGGCCATACACAGTCAACTGACCCCAGTGCTGGCCTTTCCACTGCCCTAAGCCCAACTCGCAGAACACATTTTATGCCTGTTTGATATGTAGAATGTAGAGTTGAGAGCAGCTAGACCAATACTCTGGAACCTCACAGACTAGAGGAGACTAAGGAAAGCCAGTGAGTGGGAAGCTGTCTCAAAAGCAGAGAAAAACCAAGACGTGAAAGTGGAAAAACATGAAACCAGAGAGACACAGAGAACAGAGACAGAAATAGAAGGGAAAAATATTATCAGTACATTGAGTCATGCAAAAATTTAAACAGTTATTTTTAGGTATTAAATGAATTAGATAATAGAAAAAATAATTCTCAATTGATTCAATAGTTTAAAACTAATGTTAATCAAGTCATATTCTTCAACCACATACAATTTATGTTTAATTACTTTGCAGGAATGTATTTTTTTAGAGTTATTTCAAAATTATAAAAACATTTTCAAACAAAATGGAAAGAAAGAGGTTCCAGTTGTACATTAACTGACAAAAACACGATAGTGTTATATGAGTGTAAGTGTGAGACTTCCGATCAAGATGGCTGCGTAGGTAAATGCGGTATCGCGTCCTCCCACAACCACATCAAAGTTACAACTAAACTACAGAACAACCATCATTCAAAACCGCCTGAAATCAAGCTGAAAGGAAGTCCTACAACTACGAAATTAAAGAAGAAGCCGCATGGAGACTGGTAGGAGGGGCGGAGGCGCAAGGGGCTGGTCCCACACCCACGTGTGGCGGATGAAAATTAGGAGGACACCTCGGCTGGGAAGGTCCTCCCTGAGGACTGAGGGGTCCCCATCCCACACCAGGCACCCAGCTCAGGGTTCCAGTGCCAGGAAGAGAAGTCCCTAGAACTTCTGGCTGGAAAAACCAGCGGGAAGTGAGGCTGAGGCGGCTGGGGCCCCCGGCAGCTCCTCTTAAAGGGCCCACCCATGGACTTACTCAGACACGCTCCCTCCAGGCTCCAGCATGGGGGAGGCAGCTTGAAAGGCACCAGAATCATATGGGGAAGAACTGAGCTGTTTGGCATTGGAGCGAGGGCTGAAGAGGCAGCTTTCTCCTGGACAGACGTGCTATCAGAGGCTTTTGTTCCTTTGGTGAGCCCTTCCCTGGGCCGGCAGATGCCACCATATCTGGGACTCCAGCAACCTGGCTTACACTGTTGGCCCCGCCCTGGTGACTCCCTGAAGCCCCGCTCCACCCAACTTCCAGGCCCACCCAAGCTGTTGCCAGTTGCTTTACCATAGGATTGGCCTGTCTTGGATCCTGCTTCAGCTTTTCCTAAATTCTTTCAAACAAGCAGCATCTAGTCTCAGCTAGCCCCATACCTCTCGCTAAGTAATACATAGAAACAAACACAGCGAGGCAGCCAAAATGAGGAGACAAAGAAACAGGTCCCACATGAAAGAACAGAACAAAACTCCAGGAAAAGAACTAAGTGAAATGGAGTTAAGCAACCTAACAGATGCAGAGTTCAAAACACTGCTTATAAGGATACTCAATGGATTTAGTGAGAACCTCAGTGAAATTAGAGAGGGCATCAAGAGCATAAAAGAGGACCAGTCAGAAATGATGGATGCACAGTCAGAAATGAAGGAGGCACTAACTGAAATAAAGAATAGTTTACACAGATTCAATAGTAGAGTAGGTAAAGCCAAGAAGCAAACCATTGATTTGGAATACAAGGAAGCAAAAAACACCCAATCAGAACAGCAAAAAGAAAAAAGAATCCAAAGAAATGAGGATAGTGTAAGGAGCCTCTGGGACAACTTCAAGCGTGCCAACATTTGCATCTTGGGGGTGCCAGAAGGAGAAGAGAGAGAACAAGAAATCAAAAACCTTTTTGAAACAATAAGGGCAGAAAACTTCCCTAACTTGGTGAAGGAAACAGACATACAAGTCCAGGAAGCACAGAGAGTCCCTAACAAAATGAACCCCAAGAGGCCCACACCAAGACACATCATCATCAAAATGCAAAAGGTTCAAGACAAAGAGAGAATCTTAAAAGCAGCAAGAGAAAAGCAGTTAGTTACCTACAAGGGAGTTCCCATAAGACTGTCAGCTGATTTCTCAAAAGAAACTTTGCAGGCCAGAAGGGAGTGGCAAGAAATATTCAGAGTGATGAAAAGCAAGAACCTACAACCAAGATTACTCTATCCTGCAAGGCTGTCATTTAGAATTGATGGCCATATAAAGAGTTTCCCAGACAAGGAAAAGCTAAAGGAGTTCATCACCACCAAACCATTATTATATGAAATGCTGAAGGGTCTTTTTGAAGAAGAAGATAAAAAAATATGAACAAACAAAATGGCAATAAATACATATCTATCAACAATTAAATCTACAAACAAAATGAACAAACAGAACAGAAACATTCTCATAGATACAGAGAACTTTTGTTGGTTACCAGATGGGTGGGGGCTGGGGGGAGGGGTGAAAAAGGTGAAGGGATTAAGAAGTACAAATTGGTTGTTAGACTGACAAACCTCAAAGGGAAGGGGGGTTGGGGGGTGGGAAGAAATAAACCAAAGAACTTATATGTATATATGCATAACCAATGGACATAGACAACAGTGTGGGGAAAAGCAGGAGGGGGGCAGGATTGGGGAGGAGGGGGTCATTGGGGGAAAAATGAGGAACATCTGTAATACATTCAACAATAAAGATAAGTTAAAAAAAAAAAAAGAAAAAGTATAAGTGTTATATAGAGTGTAATACTTGTATGCTCTCCAGGCAGTTCTGTTCTGCCTCTAATTGCCACACACATTTCACACATATTTAATATAAAATTTAATTTAGGAAAGCATTATATGTTGCTAAATGTCAAAGAAACCTGAGTGAGTTTTTGTTGGTTACAACAATAAATCCATTCGGTCTCTATGCTCAGTCTTCACGACTTCAGTGTTTGCCTCTCTGAATTGGCTCGCCTTTCAAATGACTGCACCTAACTGAGAGAAAATATGATTTCACTACAAAAGCTCAGGAAGAGTACCAATGCAGAGATAAAGATTTTTTATAGTGATCCAGTTGATTAAAGCAGAATGCAAGAAATGTTATACAAAAAAAGAAATGTTGGGCAAAAAATAAAAAAGATGGGTGTCAGCTTTAGTTCAAGTTTACAAAGAGTAGAACTTGTTAGTGGTTTCAGGTATTTGGTGCCTACAAATGTCAAATCCTTTTATTTCCATTTGCTTCCACTTAGATATATATTATAAAAGAGTAGGATTATGATAATCCATTTTAATGCTATATTACAATAGTACAAATCTTTTTACTACAGCAACCAAAGTTTTCCAACTGGAAAAAAATATACTCAGAAACATGTACAGCTGAAAAGGAGGCAGATGGCCAGTAACCAAGGGGCAAAAACTGTTTGAAAATACTACTCAGCTATGCTTTTCATCATATCACTATAAGAAAGCCTGTGTTTTCTATCCTGTCTTTTATTAAGCAATGCTCATTTCTTCCTAGTCATTCCCATCATTCAAAGGCCATTTTATTTGTTATTAAAACAAAACTTCGTGCTTAAATCACCTATATAACATTTTTCATAAATGTAGGGCCCATTAATCCAAAGCTACAAGAAAATAAATATATTACACTTTCAGTTATAGTAAATGGCTTTAGGATTTCTGTGTTCTCTTAACTCTTGTTAAGTCCTAGTACACTGTATGCCTGTATAGTTGCATGTGTATACGTGTGAATCCAAGTCATACTTTAATTTTATTCTTTAAAGCATAAGTTGGTACAAAGTAATTTAATTATTTCATTGAAATAAAACATCTATTGTATATAGTTGAAATAATGATACTTAATAAATATGTGCATGTAAAGTAGAAAATATAATTATTATGGCATTACAAATGCACTGGATGTTTTATAAATACAACGAAGCTAGCAAAATTTAAATGATGCCGACCACAGAACCCTCCCAACCCAAACTTCTGAATATAAGTTTATATAAAATTAGAATAGATGCTTCCCTTCTTTGTGACCCTAATGGCATTAGTAACCTCTAAAATACTAACACTAGTAAGAGTGGGCATTGTTTTTCTTCCTATTCTAAATAAGAAAGCACCAGAAGTACGGGTAGAATTTTGAGTAGCACTGAACATCATATCCAGAACATGGGTGAAAATCTTGAGCCTAAAAACAAGCATCAGCACCCCTCATACTTGTGGATTCCCTGATTTTATCAAGAATCCATTCATCTCCAGCATAGCCCAGGTATGGTGCCTCAGTAAAGCTGACCAACCCATTTCCAGAGGTAGCCCTAATTTATTTCAAAGAAATTCCATTGATCCCACTTGCCAGAGATTGGTCCCAAATGGTTGTGAGTGGTAGGCCACGGCCAGGCTTGCTGCACTAAACCCTGTGTAGGTCTGACCATGTAGTAAGAAATACAGCATGGGACAACCTATCTGAATTCTCTTAGATGGTAATAGGTGGGAAAAAGTGGTATATATTCCCCTGTGACCCAAAATACTATAAAAGGCAGCAAATTCAACTGGCTTGGCAGATGCCTCAGTCTGTACAAGCTGCAGAGAACACCACGCTCTGGATGTGCAGACTTCAAAAGGAGCAAAGGGAAATATTGAGACCTTATATTCTTGAAGTGTACTTTATATATACCTTCTTCATTACCTGTCTGAAAGTACAAGAGTAAACCAAACTAAATGTAATATAAAGAAAGCCTATTTGTATTGTCATTCTAGTCTTATTTACCATGGCATTCCCTTTTAAAATATTTCACTTATCAGGTTACCACTTCTCAAACATGAATCTGATCATTTGACCTAGCTCTGCTCTTGGAAGAGTCAACAGGACTGATAAGAACAGAACAACAAAAAAGACCAATATAAAGATGAGACCACCGAACTACCTGGATGTCCGACTACTGGTAGGATCAGGATGTGGAACCTGAGGAAAATTTCCTGGGAAGACATACATTATTAAAACAGAAGATCTGGAGGATTTCCAAAGGAAGGCACTGGAGAGTTCCCAGTGTCTCTCCTGGTCGCTGGTACCACCAGCTTTGTCCTCATGAGTGAGCTCCAGGGGTGTTAATCTGATCATCTGGCCTTTGCTTCTTCCAACTCAGGATGTCAAGGTCCCTGAACATGTGACCCCTCGGGCTTCCTTCTGCCCTCCCTGGCCTGTCCTCCCAGGTGCTTCTCCTCCTGGTGGTTCCTTGGAGCCCTTACCTCTCCCTTTGCTGTGACTGATTTCTCTACCCAGGGCCTGTTCAGATTCCAGCCGACTTTCACAACCAGATTCTTGCCTCTCCGGTCCCAGTTAATACGTTTAATTTTTTTATTTCAGAAAGAACTAAAGCTCTCAAAACTCTGTCCAAAGTCCACACACAGGCCAAGCCCCTCAAGGGAATTTAAAGCACAGGAAAATGTACCAACAGGTGATTATAGCATCCAAACACGCGGTGTCCAGAGTCTCTTAAATGCTAAAAGCAAAACACCTGACTCTCATGCTGGCCTCCCCACTCCCCTGGCTCCAAGCCCCTGTTTCAACCTGGCCAGCACCTCCCACTCAAGAGCAGATGCAACGAAAGGCAATCAGAATTTTAAACCTGAAATTATTTTATAAAGAAGACAAGAAACATTCCATGAAGGGACAATCCTAAAGATCACCCCCGTGAGGTCTCCCCTTTTAAGACTCCCCTTCATTCTCCAAGAATAAAACTGATGTCAACTGGGTGGACGTGTGAGCACAAAACCTACCCACCTAGTGCCTTCTCTGGGTTTACCGGTGCCCACTGTGCTCGCACAATTGCGCGCGTGCAAGAAGTCTGCACGGCCACCGCCGGGCTTACCTTGTAGCATGGGTACTTCAGCTTGTTCTTCATCACCTGAAGTCAGCGACCTGCGCCAAGGGTCTTAGGGGTTCATTAATCCTGAGACTTCGAGAAACTGGAGACGGACAAGCCCACGTTTCAGGCTCCCCTGCTAAGTGGCTCCAGAAGTCGCCTTTCACAGTTCACAGGGAAGGGCTCTCTGTGTCCAAGACTTTAGCCACGACCAAGTCCATCACCAAGTCCGGCCCAGCGTGTCGGCGGCCCAGGCCCGTCCCTAGACCTCGAAGGGCGAGCCTCACCGCCCCCAGCAGCCTGCTCGGGTCCGCCCGCGCCCCTGGCCCCAGCCTGCAGCTCTGAATTCACGAGGGAAGGGCGTCCCCCAGGAGCCAGGCACCTGGGCTCCGGGGGCAGCGCCGCGTGGGCGGGCGCTCTGGGAGTTGCAGACCCCACCCCGGGGGCCCTCTCAGCCCTGCAGCTGCCCCACGTGCCCAGATCCCAGGATGGACTTTCCCGGAGGCGGACTGGGGGGCGCAGACTGGGGGGCGCAGGCTCAGGCTCCCCCACGCCCGTGCGGGCTCCGCACACCTGTCTGCTCCGCGAGATTTCCATTAGGCTGCGCCGGGGCAGCCCGCCGCCCCGCCTCGGAGCCCAGGCCGTGGAAACCACCTAGGAGCCCTGCCAGGAACCGCGGAGGCAGGCTGGGAGCCTCTGTCCACACCACCTGCTTTAGGAGGCTCAGAAATTGGGTAGGCCGAGGGGCTGGGCTGGGGTGCCAGAGAGGCCCCCACACGGCGCCCGCCTCCACGGGTCCCCATCTCTCTGCACGTGCAGAAGACTCAGGACTGAAGTTCCAGGGCTCTTCTAGTCTAGGTTCCCACATCCGTCGCCGTTCTTATCAGGGTGTATCACTCAGATGCATAGCATTTATTGAGCAGCTACCAGCTCTCCTAAAATGCTGTAAAACCTCCTCTGCCTTTCCCAGGCCACCACTCAGCCCTGCCCTTCACCTCTGTAGAGGCCGGTTCACTCTCCACCCACCAGCTTCAGGTCCCTTCTGCGGGTCAGGCCCCATGTACACCCAAGCAAACAATTTGATAAAGCACTTTATCCCCGCTGGTGTGGGCTCAGTGGACTGAGCCGTTTTCCCATGAACTGAGAGGTCCCAGTTGGATTCCCCGTAGGTGCATATGCCCAAGTTTCGGGTTCCATCCTGGTAGGGAGCGTGCCCCCTAAGGGGTGTGCAGGAGGCAACCCATGGATGTTTCTCGTTCACAAAGATAATTCTATCTCTCTCCCCTTTCCTCTCTCTCTTAAAAAAAAAAAAAAGCCCCTTAGCCCACAGCAGTCCATCTTACTACACACACTCTGAGAAAGCCATTCCTTCAGACATTATATCTCATGCGATTTCATCAAAATAACAGTAGCAAACACTAGTTAGATTTAAAAATAATGGTAATAAAAATAAAATAAACAGAAGGTTTGCCAGGTTTGCCAAATTTGCCCTGTAGGCCATCATTCCAATCTACTGAATTGTGGATATCCTGAAGGAGATTCAAGAAAGTATAGGTGTAGGTGCCCAGACCTAGGCAAGCTTGTTAGGAAAGCTTAGGACCAGGGTCTAGACACAAGATTGACTTCAGATGTGAGCTGGGCCTTTCTCCTAAAATTCTTCAGCATGGGGATTCATTGAAAGAGCCATGGACCTGAGAGCCGGAAGGCCAGGTGTTCTGGCCACATGATTAGCATCCTTTCCTCTGGAGTCTGTTTTTGGAGGGTTCTGGGTGTCAATCTCCCTTCCAAGCTTACCATTGGGCTATAGTTCCAAGTAATGTCTCACTCCAGTTGGACCTAACCAGTAACTGAAAACTAGTGTGAACTATGTAGTATGATCAACAGTGCTATAATCAAGGACACTCAATCCAGGGGATGGGAGAACAGGATGACTTGAGAAGCCCCACGTTGTCCTTCTGTCACAGCTCTAGGCCCTATCCAGAACTTGTTGGCTATTCTACTAAGTAATAAGTAAAGTAATAGTTTCAGTAGGAAGTCTCAGGCCTTCTCCCAGTACAGAAGAAACAACTAACTAAAGCATATAAGAAAAGAAAAGATTCAGGCTACTAGCTCCAGAGTATAGGTACATGGTGCTAGTTTACTCTCTACATAAAGGCAAGTCCCAGGTTTTTAAGAAGGCTCCAAGATCCTGAAATTATTATGGTCCTATTGGTACTTTGTGATGTGCCTGATACTGCAAACTTGGGGTGAACGTCATAAGGGATGACGGGGAGGAGAAGCACAGTCATAGAAATGTCTAGTGTGAACCAGGTCCTGCTTGGATTGTGTATATAATAGCTGAGAGAACCTCTGCATTTACCGGTGATAGAATGCAGCGTTGTGCTATGCCTGTGAGCCAGATGGTCCCTGTTCATGGCACATCTCACATAGCTCCAAGTAGGCACTCTGCTTCTTCCTCTGCCTGGAGGCTACTCAGCATTGATGGGATCCTAACCAGCGGGTTCCACTACCAGGCTGCAGAGATATTAGGAATGAGTGTTAAGAAGAGAAAGAAAGTGTGTATCAGGCTAGTAGATGGGTTCACGAATCACCCCGGACCCCAGGATGAAAGGACATTTTCATAGCTGGTTAAAGAGGCAATTGAGAACTGTGGATCCAAGATTCAGTTCTGGCCAGGTCTGACAGAGAACAGTGCTCCTGTGTGCTGAACTCATGGGAATAAAAAAATAGTAAAGGCCTGGCCAGTGTGGCTGAGTGGTTGAGGGTCGATCCATGCACTGAGAGGTCATTGGCTCAATTCCTGGTCAGGGCACATGCCCAGGTTGTGAGGCAAATCCCCAGTGGGGGTGGGGGGGCATGCAGGAGGTGGTCAATTGATGTTTTTATTGATGTTTCTCTCTCTCCCTCTCCCTTCCTCTCTTTCTAAAATCAATAAAGAAAAAAATACATTTTTTAATATATTAAAGAAAATATTCTTCTCCAACTTCAGGAAAAAATATGATCTGTAATGAAAGTGTATTTCTATGACTTTATATGGAAATAAATGAAAGAGGAAAATCATCACTTTCAGTAGAAATGTCATTATAAGGTCTACATAATTTAAGCTTAAAGTAACTGTTCTTAACAGAGGCCGGTAAATTAAAGAGCTACCAAAATGAATGGGTGCACATGGACCAAAATCCACTAAACGTGTTTTTATTTTGTTTTTTATTTCAAGAGCCAAGCTCACGTCATTTGTCCCAGTCCTTAAATCTGGACCAACCTTTTGGTTTATCTCCCACTTTAGATAAATGAGACATGAATATGTAGATTAGATTGTTAGGAGTTTCTGTTGAAAGTTCTTTCTTCTTGAAATGGTATGGCATTTTTAGGTGTTTAATAAAATTATATATTTATTGACTATTTTGTATTTTATAGATGCTGTCTCACTTGACATTTCAAAGTATTTTCTAAACAGATACTTTCATTGCATTGTATAGACTCTTTTATTTATTAGAGTAGCTAAATGTACAATCTAGCTAATAGCTTACAATAAAGATGGAAGAAGGGGGAAAGCTACAATCAAATAAATGGAAAGAATTAACTTGAAGAATTCTATGAATAAGTATTCAATTCTATACATAAGAATTCAATTCATAAGCATCTTTGTTTAAGCATGAATTATGATTATACTTTATTCCAATAAGAACAGCTTTTTTAAATCAGCAAAAATCACATTATTTTATATTTAATTATTAATGATGGCAGAAGACAAAGATAAATAAGAAATAATTCTATTTCATCAAATCTATCTAAATGAATGAAAATTCTTATGAAGAGACTGAGATAAAGTTATAAACTCCAAAGTAAAATTTCTAAGGTTTTAAAACAAATGTTTTATTTTATCTGTGAAGCATATTGTTTTATCTTCTTTATTACTGTATCCAATGAAGCACTTTAATTTTTGAGCATTTTACTATTAACACTGCATAGTTTTCTGCAATGAACTGACAATTTCTACAAAGAAACAGCTGTCAATTCACTAGTTGATGAGCAGGAAGATATAAAGGCTTTCTGTATTTAGTGTTTCCAAGGAAACCCCTCTCTCAGTATATACTCATTCAACATGCAAGCTTTGAAAGGAATTGTATTATCTCTGTGTGTGAGAGAGGAAAGCAAATTAGAGATGTAAGTTAAAAACCCCAGAATGAAACATGAGTTGCATGACAATGAAGAGTATTGAAAGAATCAGCTAAGCATATTGATCTGATTGAGCACAAGCAAGATGATGTTTGAAAAAAGAGGAACCTAAAAGAAATAAGTATGCCCTAGGGAACCTGGTTAGTGCAGTGCATCAAAAGGGAATATCATTGTAAACAATACTAGAATAACAATACAAAGAGGGGTGAGTCAAGAAAGCAAAACAAAATAACAGCAATAAATAAAGAACTGAAACTAAAGATAAACAGAGGCAATGAATGAAGAAAAGAAGCACTTCTGCTCATCAATATTTTTTATAGAACACTGATATAAAGAAAATTGGCTAATGTGGTCAATTCCAAAAATCAGTTGCAGCTATAAAATTATTAAATTAGTCAAAACAGTTGGTTGCAATATCCTACAGGGAAAGTGTTTGATGTCTAACCTCTTTGGTGTACTCAGTAAGCATCCACTATTATCATTCATTTATGAAATTGTGAGAGCCTCTGAAATACTAAGATATGCACAAATACAGTAATACTTCTAAATATAATTTTATCAGAATGCTTTATTATGCTTTCATTTATTTAACATCAACATTTAATATTAACTTTTTAATATTTAATATGTTTAATGTTCAATGAAATGCATATGTAAAAAGACACTTTTTTTTCCCATTGAGCATCCAAGAATACACACACACACACACACACACACACACACACCCCACTTGAAAACATCATGGCTCCAATCACACTCCTAACCCTCTAAGGAGAACCCTACAGAATAAAGTAACTAGTGCCCATACCTCCTACATCATCACAGAAACATGCTAGCACCTAATATACTTCCAGTCACTATGTACTTTCTGTCTTCTTTCACATGCTTCTGAAGGACATTCCAATTTAAGTATATAAATTATGGATAGGATGTTTCTTTTCGGTCATAGATGCATCTTCATCATAAAGTAGCTCTATTAGTGAAGTCCCTGTCAGGCCTTCAAATGAAATTTGTGCTGACTTTATTTTCTGAGAAAACCAACCTGCTTGCTTCCTTTCCTGTCTTTGGCATGGTCATGTGAATGTTAATGCTTTTTTTTTTTTTTTTTTCCCTTAAACTGATAAAGCTTGAAATGCACATACTGATGGAGTAAGTGATAGTGTGTCAATGAGGCTTTAGGCCAATATTTTATCTTTTCCACAGAAAGGATCTAAGAATCTAATTTATGTATGTTGGATCTATGATCTTCGATGATATTTAAATTCAAAATAAAGGTGTCCTCTGTGAAATAGATATATATGGGTATAACCTCATTATGACTTGGCTCATTTATAATATGACCTCATTACTGCAATCCAAAGACAACTATAAAACAAAGAGCTAGTATACTAAGGTTTGAAAATGACAAATCATCATTCCCTAAAATGAAAAAGATCATTCAGCTAAAAAGTGATAGTACTGGGATTCAAACAAATGAGGGGAAATTAATATCTATGCTCTACTGGTATGATGAGATGTATAGATCATTTTGGTAATTTAATGTTACATTTCCCCTTTAAAAAGATTTAGAGGTTCTCTATTTAACAATAACAGCAACCAATATCTGCACTTTGCTTTAGTTTAACAAAAACACTTTCATAAATGTTTAGGTCTATGTTACAAATGGGGCAGCTAGTAAGAGACAGTTATGAGATTCGAATGTAGACCTTTTTTCCCAGTCCACTGTTCTATTCACATGACTCCAAGCAATACCCAGCATCTAGTCCCAGATCCATTTGTTTCTCATGTGCTTAAATGCTGGATTTTAATTCTTCTGGGCTTCAGTGTCCTTATATATAAAACAAAAGAATCGAGTTAACACAAGCTTTATTAGAGTCTTTTAAAATTAGAAAGAATGTATTTTTAAGTCTATAAATAGACAGAATAGCAATAAAAGAAACTGATGAAATATGAAATTATGTGCTTTAAATGGAGCCTGGGGATTTGAAAAATATGGCTTTGCCTATAGAAGTAAGCAAATCTTGTAGTATGACAAGTAAAACCATTTTGTGCATTTTCCTTTATTTGTAACATGTGTATCCAAACCATAGGCCCACTAGGAGGATCACTATCAAAATGGAAAAAGGAATAAACAACACACTCTTAAAAAGAAATGTTATTTTATTCTAACTTTATTCTGTCTTATAATCTTTGTTTTTTGTTATACAATCTGTTTTATAACAGATTTATTGAGATATAATTCATATTTTACAAAACTCACACTCTTAATATGTATAATTCAATTATTTTTTTAGTAGATTTACTGGGTTTTGAAAACTTTACAATTAATTTTACAACATTTTCATCATTCTCAGAACAACCCCTTTACCCATTAGCACCCACTCCCCATTCTCACTTGTCCCTTCCCCTGGCAACCATCAGTCTAGCTTCTGTTTCTAGGCATTACCTACCCTGGACATTTCAGAATAATGGAATCATACAAATATGACCTTCTGTGACTATCTTCTTTCACTTAGCATGTTGTTTTCGAGGTTCATCCATATTGTGCACATTTCAGTAAGTGATTCCATTTTATTACCTAATAATATTTCATTATATGGATTTACCAAATTTTATTTATCCACTCATCAGTTGGTGGACATTTAGGTTGTTTCCAGTTGTGTGCTATTATGATTAATGTTCCTGTGAAGACTCTTGTTCAAGTTTTTAAATGGACACATTTTTATTTCTTTTTGGTACCTACCTAGGAGTGGAATTGTTGGATTATATGACAATTCTAGGTTTTCGTTTTTAGGAGCATCCAAACCATTTTCCAAAATGGCATTAGCCATTTTACAATCCCAACAACAATATGTAAGGATTCCAATTTTTTCTTGTCTACACTTTATTGTCCTTTTTTTTAAATTTTTTATTTTAGCAATCCTACTGGGTTTGAAATAGTATTTCATTGTAGTTTTAAGATTCTTTTTTCTAATGAGTAATGATGTTGAACATCTTTTTATATATTTATGAGCCATATGTTTTCTTTGTAGTAGTATCTACACAAGTCCTTTGCCCATTTTTAAATCAGGTTATTTTCCTTTTTATTGTTGCGTTGTAAGAGTTCTTTATATATTCTAGATACTAGATCTTAACAGAATATGATTTCTAAATATTTTCTTTCATTCTGTGTGCTGTATTCTCACTTACTTGGAGATATCACTTCAAGATAGATAGATAGATGATATAGATTTGATTTTTCATAAATTCCAATGTAACTATTTTCCTTTCATTACTTGTGTTTTTGGTGTCATAGCTAAGAAGCCCATATCCTAACTCAAAGGCACAAAGATTTACTCACATTTTCTTTTGTCAATGTTTTTGTCAATGCAAATTTGTTCTTTTTCAAGATTATCTGGCTATTCTGAGACTCTTACATTTCTATATAAACTTCAAGGTCAGCTTGTGCAAAAATATTAGCCAAGATTTTGAAAGGGATTGTGTTAAATCTGTAGGCCAATTTGGGTATCATTACCATTTTAACAATACTAAATCTTCCAACCCAAGACCATAAGATATATTTCTACTTATTTAGGTTTTCATTCATTTTTTTTCAATAATGTTTGTAATGGTTTTTTAAAAAACATTTTTTCTTTATTGATTTTAGAGAGAGAGGAAGGGAGATGGAGAGAAAGGGAGAAACACTGATGAGAGAGAACATCGATTGGCTGCCTCCTACATGCCCCCCACTGGAGATTTGGCCCACAACCTGGGCATGTGCCCTGACTGGGAACAGAACCGGTGACCTCTTGGTGCATGGGCTGACACTCAACCAGTGAGCCACACCAGCTAGGCTAATGTTTGTAGTTTTTATTATTTATTTATTTATTTATTTATTTATTTATTTATTTATTTATTTATTTTCTTTATTGATTTTTGAGAGAGAGGAAGGGAGAGGGAGAGAGAGCTAGAAACATCAATGAGAGAGAACATCAATCGGCCTCCTCCTGCTGCCCCCAACTGGGGATTGGGCCCACAACCTGGGCTTGTGCCCTGACCAGGAATCGAACCAGTGACCTCTTGGTACATGTGTCAATGCTCAACCACTGAGCCACGGAAGCCAGGTTAATGTTTGTAGTTTTTAATGTATAAGTTTTGCACTTCTTTGTTAAATTTATTCCTAAGTATTTTACCATTTATAATGTTATAGTAAATGGAATTATTTTAATTTTACTTCATTTTATTTTTATAATGTTCATTGCTAGTGTAATTTTAAACCATTGTTGTAAGGGAATTGCTTTGGGCAAACACATTGATATATTTATCCTTCTACACTTGAAATTTTATTATAATATTTGGTGTGAGGAAGAAAGAAGGGGCAGGGAGATTTTGTTTCTCATTGATTAAGTAGATATTTACAAACCCTGGTCTTTATTTTTTATTCCTTTTTTAAAGCACAGAGCAAGATAGGAAAGAAGAGCTATCAGTGGAAAAGAATGATAACCAAGAACTGCTCAATTCTGATCTCACTAATTCTGCATACTTTATAGGAGAGATATTTTACATGTCAAAGTTCTGCATGTCATAATCCACCCAAAAATGAAACATTTAGGCCAAGTGTTAGTCCTCTTAGTGACATCAGATGAACAGTCTTTATGTTTTCATATCTGTTCCATAAGCCTTTGAGATGACTAAAAATGAAAAAAGAGAGAATGAAAGTAAATGTCAGCCAAAAGAGAGCTGAGTCAAGTTAAATGTTCTTGTCTAAAAGAACTTAAAGTGCAGCAATTAGAAGAAGTGAGAGATGAATTATGAGTCAAAATTTGTGCTCTGAATCTAACAGCACTTTGAACATATTTATAAACAATGAAGAAAAAGGAAGTTCAATAAAGATAATCAAATACCTGATAATGTTACTCATCATAGACTGTTTGTACCTCAATATATGTTTTACTATTAACTATATTTTCCTAAATCTATTGTTACTGTGTTACTGTTATAATTAGCTAGTTATAAATATTAATAATAGGAAAGGAGCAAAAGGGAGGCCAGACATTACAAGCATGGCCTTCTGGGCAGCTTCACCAGGAAACTGCAATTTCACACTCCCCAGGGAACCAACCACCAGTTCATTCCCTGCAAATCACTTTAGAAAGGGGTCCAACAAAGGAGAAGGTAGGTGCATGCACAGTGAGTAGGGGTGACTTAGTGAAGGTGCCTGTCAGTCTAACCTGGAACAAAGATAATTGGCTAGAGGGAGTGGGGTCCCTGCAAACTCATGAAATTTTAGAAGGTTAAAATCCCTAAACAAAGGAATTCTCGCTCTCTTGTTCCCCTGGCTTTGCTCCTGCTTCCTTGCACTTGCCCATGTTCCCTCCATAGCCCTGTGGCCCTAGAAGCCACGTGGCCAATGGCCATGTGGGCCCCACACGCAATGGACTATAGCTGGGAACACAAACTAAACTAGCCTGATGCTGGATTACACTATGCAAATATGGAATGGAAACTCTGGGCAACGGCTTTAATCCTAGCTCTGCTGACGACAGCTGGACTTCTTCCATGGTGGACTGGAGAGAGAAGGACCTTGGAAACTTAGGGGTTTCATTCCACACAAATAAAGGCCACTCATTCTCCTGTGCAAGTCTCAGAAAAGTCCTTTTCTCGTAACATCGAAAGAAGCCCACTTCCACCAACAGCAGGTGGGGACACAGAGAGTTCCCCACTGATAATACTTTGAGTAAAATTGATTCTCAATATAGATATAAAACTTTCATCCTGAAGTTTTTATAATACCTTGGCACATTGCTATGAACCCAATGCCATCTAAGAACCCCAAGTATGTACTGTATTGCATATCTATTCCTGTGTCTTGAATCCATGTTCATAATTTACCTCACTTGTTTTCATTTAAAGTTTTTTGTAGTTAATGAGTGCTGAACCACTTTTAAATTTTCTTTCTGGCTGAGCTTTATATGCTCTTCACCTTTAACCATCATTTGTGGAACTGGTAGAACTATACACACAAATAACTGAGCTCCTAATTACCAAAATGCACACACAGTTGGGCTTTCAAAAAGAATTTGAAAGATTTTTTATCTTTTATTCCAGTTGTTTTTTCAAGCTTTAATTTATCTTGTAATATGCATGTGACCTTAGAGAATATTTTTTCAAAAACAAAACAAAAAATAGACTAATTCAAGGTTAATGGTTTTCCAATTAAGATAGAGAGTAAGACAGTAGTAGATGGCTTTTTTTATCCCTCTAGTTAGCCCTTATTCAACCTCCTAAAACTTAGTTAATGCTAGTTTATAGAATAAAATATTTCCAGAATATTGCCCTATGTTTTGCTACTCCCAGTCTACACTAGGTACTACTCTGACCTATCAGAATCTCTTGTACTTATTTCTATCATAATATTTATTGCATATGTATTTATTGAATAGATAAATAGATAGATGATAGATAGATAGATAGATAGATAGATAGATAGATAGATAGATAGATAGATAGATAGATAAAGATAAATCTCTGGTTCAGATCTGCTCCCTAGAGAGTGAACCTCCTTAGTTCAGGAATCATGACTTTGACCTTTGACACCCTAATGTCCTATCGTGTACTTAATATATGTTTGATAAATAATAATTAAGAACTTGATTGATTCAAAACCATTGCCTGTCCTTCATTTCATTTTTGTTCCTTTTGATCTTTTATTATTTATTTTAAATAGATGTGAACCAAGACCCCATTTCAAACTACTGTTTTTAATCTTAGCTAGGCTCTCATTTGGCCTTTACTGGTGGATTAGATGGGATTTCCATTATCTTCAAGTTTAAGAATCTTTTTCTATAAACAAAATTTACTTTAGATTCAGAGTAACCTCTCTGAATTGTGCAGTGATCTATTCACAATTTAATTTAGGAAGGGAGGCTACATCTCTTATAGGATTAAGTTGATGTCTGATGGATGACTTTCAGGGGCTCAGGAAAGATTCCTTTCAGAATCTCTTTCCTGTGACACCAACACTGGCCAGTCCATTTTTCACCTTTACAAATAGAACTTGAGATACCTAACCCATTGCCAGCTATTAGCAATGGTATATTAGTGTGAATTTCATTTACTAATCTTTTCTAACATCTAGGTGAGATCAAGAAGCGAGGTTTTACTAGACTAGAAGTAAAGGATAAAAGGCGCCTTCAGAAGCCTGCAGCACTCACTTCCTGGAAGGGCAGACGGGGGGTGCTACCTCATTAGCAGTCTGTACAAGGCCAGAGAGCAACAGAGGCCATAAGGCCTGAGAGGTAAAAGATGGAAATACCTATTGCTTGTGAGAAACTGCATTTAGCTATTAAGAGAAGATAGAGAAGGCAAAAGACAAATTTCTTCACTCTAAAATGTGTATGGCCTGTGCAATATCTTTTTTTCTTTTTTTAAATGACAGTGACAGAGGAGAGAGGAAAAAGTGGCCAATTTTACCCTCTGGCTCTAACCTGACTTTACTCTGTGATTTTACAAGTACTCCTGCAATGCAGTATTTTGGCAACATGTCTTCACACAGAGTAGATGTGCAATCACTTAGGGAATTAATGCAATCACTTTTATTTGATTTGATGTGATTCATGCAAAGTGAAAGGCAATTTTGCATTACAGAAATAATGTTTCATATAGCATATCCTCATAAGGATGCTTCAGACTCAAAGTTCACCTTTCACCCTACCAGACCCTACCAAAACCTAGTGTCCATATAACATATCCTCTTCCCTGGAATCACTTAAACAAATATCTACCACTGGCATTCTTATGCTGATGCTATTATTTCATTTTAATCTGGCTATAAAAATTCTGTTATTTTACCATATGTAATCAAATCAATGTCACAAAAAAGATAAAGCACAGTTTATAATTCAGACCTGAGAAAGGCATGGGGTTTTTCTCAGTTGCAGAGGGCTCTAAAAGAAATATTATTGATACTAAACATACAAAGAAGCCCTACCAATAACTAATACACAATCCCTTCCATTTAGACTACACTAAAAATAAAAACGTTCACAATTTGATTACTCACTCAGGTCTCACAACTACCTTGGAAGGTAATCTTAATGGTATTTATCCTAATTGCATAGGGCAAAGATGAATGTTACTCAGCTATTAGGTATGTTAATGCTGCTGCTACCTTGTCCATATTTTAGTCCATCATTTTCTCACCATATCCAGCTTCACCAGAATCCCTCAACCCTTTTGTTTGGTGATCTTGGAATATATAATACAATCACTCTAGTTCAGAAAGTTCCCAAAATGTCAGATATCACAGACCAGTAAAAAAATTTTTTTTAATAAAAAATAAATTGGAGAGACTAATATATAGTTTCTAAATCTTTATTCTTTTAATAAACAAGTACCTCCCACCATCATGAAAGAGAGGAGAAATTTTAACTTTCAACAAGTCAGAAGGGAGGCTATCCAAAATAAAAAGCTTCCCTTCAAATTGAATAAAATCAGTTTCATAGAAACTCACTCTTACTTTTCTCATTTTGTCACATACAAGTGAAAACTCTTTTGCAGCCAAGTGTATCCAGAATCATTTTTGAGATAACATCAGCTCATTGGTGGCAGAGCCTCAACCATGGATAAATGGAGTTCATTCATTTTAATCCAATAACCATCTATTGACTACCTATTATGTGCAAGGCATTGATCCAGACCTAAGGATCACAACTATCCAAGCCCTGCCTTCAAAGAGCATATGATCTAATAAAGAAGATAAGAAACAACCAATATAAGAAAAGATTAAGAGAAGTGTCATAAGAAAGGAACAAACCAAGCTATGAAGGCTGAAAGAAAAATAGAGTAATATTTACTCAAGGAATCAGGAAAGACTTCAAGGAGAAATTGGAAATGAGAGGGGACTTAGAGTATGGATGGTATCTCAGGAGACAGAAGGGAAGAGGTGTGTGTGTGTGTGTGTGTGTGTGTGTGTGTGTGTGTGTGTGTTAGGAGATGAGAGAATGGGGAAAGAGCATTCCAGAAAATAAAAGCAAGGCATGGGGTACAACATTCACACTATATCTCGGCAATAAGCAATATATAATGATCAAAGGTTTTTATAGGAAAATACTACAGATCAAGAATGTTTTCAGGAGAACTAGTTTTAAGACTTTATTTAAGAAAGTTATTGGGGGTGTATATTATTTCAAATGCAAGTTTCACTGAGTTTTACTATAATTAATCCAACTGCATTTCTACAACTTTATTTGAATATTTACCAAAATTTTCAAACAACATATGGCAAATTGAACTTCTGATCTTCCCTTGTCACACACTCACTCAGTCTTTTACTTCTCTGTTCTATAACAGGAAATAAAGTCTTTATACTACTCTGACTAAACATGATATGGAATTAGAATAAAATGTTCTAACAAACTTATAAAAGCAACTCACATACTTAGTTTCTTTATAAGCATATTACAGGCATCAGCAGTTCCAGTTCCTGCTTGTACAAGAAACAGCCTTGACCATGACTTCAGTTGATGCAGATCACCCAACAGCAGGTATGTGGCTAGCACTGACCAGTTCCAGTATGCTGACATTAACAATGCATACTGGGACCAGCAAGAACACTGCCTGCACATCCACAGCCCCTCTTCCTGATCTCTTTGTTCTGCTTTCCCTCTCCCTCCCTATAAAAACCCCTTGCTCTATTGAGATGCTAAGATGGGCTTTGGACAAGAGTCCCCCATTTTCTCGAGATGCCAGCACTGGAATAAACCCCTTTTCTTCTTCACCGGCCTCTGTCTCATGAATTTGGTTTTTGTGGTGGCAAGCAGTCTAACCTTGGTTCCAGTTACAGTTTTAGTGAGCCAGCCAGGAGAAGTGGACCCTGGTAAGTTCCGGAGGGCCTGGGCCAGGGTCCCAGCTGCTTGTGGCAGGCTGACCCATGGCAGGGATTGCAGGAACTTCCCAGCAGCTGCTGAGAGTTCTTTATTTCAGAGACTCTCCCTGCTCTCCCTCTCAAGGCATCAGCCACCTGAAATGCCTAGCTGGTGAAAGGAAACAGGTCTTTGGGGAGTCAATGGAATCCAAGACTGGGTAGTCTCTGATGTGCACAACCAGGAGCCCTTTGCTCTACCATTTGGGGTTCTTTGAACCATTTGGGATTCTGTAGGTATCAATGGATGGTGCACGGTGGTAGGCTCAGCTCAGTGAGTAAGAAATATCCCAGTTCCCCAGTGTGGGATTTGGTTGGAGTGCTCTTTTGGTTCTGGTATTTGGATTTTTGTGTATTGTTTGATTTTCTTGTTGCTTATATCTTGTGAAGTGTCTTAATAATTGAGTCTTTAACTGTCTGTTCTGAAAGACAGTTTTCATTTGTTCTGTTCTGTGTGAGAGCTCTCAGAGCTCTCATGTGTCTGAATGAAACTTTGGTTACAGTTGCTCTTTCTGTTTTATGCAAACAAGTAAGCCTCTGTCTCTGCCACTTGGGCTTTATGCCATTTAGACCTTGTGAATGTCATTTGCTGTACCAGTTGGTTGAGATAAGATACTAAGGCCAGGGTCTCAGTCCCTCCTTTTGAGAGTACTCATTTGTTTGCTTTAGATATTGTTTTTGTTTCTGTTTTGAAATGGGATAAGATCTATTATGTGCAAGCTTTCATGTTGTTATATCATAAGGATTCTACTCAGAAAGGATCTAAGTTAATAGTTCAGCAGGAAAGAGCCCTGAAACCTCCCTTTACAGACAATAAAACTCAGAAAGAAAAATTATGAGGAAATAAGTATTTTAAACTCTCTAAATCTTCCTCCCTGAGGCCAAGAGGCTGCTGCAGTCCTGAGAACAGTGGAGGAATTGGCACAGCCCCCAATCCCTGTGTGGGTTGTGGTAGCAACATGTAAGAGAAAAAAAAAAAAAAAAACTGGCCTTTTTAACACTGAAGTGGCTGGAAAGCAGCCCAAGCCTGACATCTTCTCCTGCCTCTTTCCCAGCCTCCTTGTAGGTTGCTAAGGACACTAGATAATTAAACAGTTCACTTTTAAACACACTAAAGGAATGCAATAATCACCAAGAATCCAAATGGGTGATTTTAAGTTTAATGGATGTCTTTTAGAAGTTATTAACATAAAACATAGGTTTGTTTTGCCTGAGGTTTGCAGGGATAAATTTATGTTATTTATCCCTGTTACAAAATTTGCCAAAAAAATGCCTTGGGTAATAATTGACTTTAAAATCTGATAGAGTTGTTAAGAAATAATAAATTGATGTAACTAAAATGAAGGGTTTTTGATAAAGCTTTTCAGTAATAATTATATACACCTAAATATAATTTTCCAAAGTCTTTGGTAACTTAAAACTTTGAAGTCTTGCTGAGTTAAATGATAAAAATTATCAAATATATAGATATTTTGAAATAACAGGATACCAAAATACATATTGATCTGAGTTTGCCTACTTTTGGCTTCTTATTTCAGAGAAGCTAGAAGATGTATTTGGATTTGTTAATTAATATATCTTATATTTTATTTGAAATATGTCTCTTGAAAATATGAGTGTATTTTCCAATGAAAGGACCTGTTTCTGGAAGTTATAAAATGTATTTGCCAATCTGAGGAATGTTAATTACTTACTTGTCACTAAAAAGATCAAGGTGTCTGCTCATTCAGTGTGGCTCAGTGGATTGAGTGTCGTCCCATGAACTGAGAGGTCCCGGTTCAATTCCAGTATGCTACTAATAATCCATATCAGGACTAGCAAGGACACTGCCTGTATATCTACAGCCCCTCATCCTGATCTCTTTGTTTTGCTTGTCCTCTCCCCTCCTGCCTGTACTGAGATGTTAAGATAGTTTTAAAGGCATAAACCTGTCATGTTGTCAGGTTGTTGACACCTGAATAAACCTCTTTTCTTCTCCACCAGAACCTGTCTCATGCGTTTGGTTTTTGTGGTGGCAGCCAGTCAAACCTTTGTTCTGCCACTCTTTAGTTGCTCAGGCCCCAAACTTTGGAATCATCTTTGACTCTTGTCTCAAACACATTAAACCCAATCTTCTAACAAAACCTGCCATCTTACATTTAATATATCAGTTATTCAACCACAGCTCACAATTGTTTTTATATGATCTATACTTCTAGCTAACTGATCAACTTGAACAACTGAACAATTAGTTCAGATGGGGAAAATCAACACAGATTTTTGTGGGCATTTTTTTAATTATAATTTTTATCTCAAGAAGTTAATTGACAATATTGTTTTTCTCTTTTTGATCAAAATGTAATGTATGATAAAAGGTATCCTCAAAGCCAGTATAAAATAATTTACTAACCATGTAATTACTGAGTAATATTTAGAAAAGATTTTAGTTTCCATTTTTATTTATCTTTATTGTTTAAAGTATTACATGTCTCCCATTTTTAACCTATCTGACCCCCTCCACCCTGCTCCCCACCCCAGGCCTTCACTGCACTAGAAAAAATTTTACTGTCTGTAAGAAACATCCAAGTTAGTTCATATTTACTATTGTGCTTATTCTCTCATTCTGGAGATTACTGGAACAATTAGATTGTGGTAAAATTGACATTATCCCAAACCAATTTAAAATTTATTTTTACAGTATTTTTCAAAGTCTTGGGCTTGATCATTAAATTCAAATTGGAAAAAAAAAAGACATAAAATGTAAATATGTAAACTATTTGTCTGTTTATAGACATGATAATATATTCATAAGCAGAACAATAACATGCATTAAATATCACACCTCATAAGAGTTTAGAAAAGGAAATATCTGAAGAAAATTATGAGGATCTGGAAAAGTTGATAAAGTAATGTGTTGCCTGAAAAATAAATTGGTTTATAACCCATATATAATGGTTCCAATAAAGTTTTTTAAAAGAGTAATATTTTTCTCCTTCATTTAATTTATTACAAATTTTCAAATTTACATGCTGCCAAGTTCAAGTGCAAATGTTTCATCATTGTTGTCAGCCTAAAAACAAGGATTTCATAAATTCAAAGTGCAATTATTTACCTGCTCCTGGGATCTTGAGCTTTATTGTTTCTGTTTCAAACATCTGAAAAATAGGTAATACACACTTTAAAAAGATCAAGCTGATGTTATTTTGACCTAAATAATTAAAAAATACTTCAAGTTAAATTAAGATTTCTAGGAGAATGTGTTCTCTTCTTCACATTATACTCTTTTATCTGTTTATAATGTTGAAAAGACATATAAAAATAATTAGTCAAAGTATAAAATTTCTGAATTATAAAATGTGATAACTATAATATATATATAGGCTCTAAAAATTGGACCTATAATATCTATCAAAATATTACTTGGCTAGCCCTGGCCAGTTTGGCTCAGTGGTTGACACATCAGTCTGCGGACCAGAGAGTCCTGGGTTTGGTTCCCACTAGGGGCACGTACCAAAAAAAATAAATCAATAGATTACTTGGCTCATAAAGATGACATAAAAAGTTAGCTATTTTAAACTAATAAGAAAAATATAGTATTTAAAATTGTTTTAAGTTTTTAAAATTGTTTTAAGTTTATAAGCAGAATTAAATTTCAAAACTACTAATACTTCTAATTTACCAACTTTTTAGAGAAAGTCACTTCAATGCAACCTTGCCAACTGTCTTAAGTTTTAAAATGTTTAAAGAAACATATAATTATATAAAATTGAGAACCTAAACCATTAGAAATCACCAAGAACTATTTCCAGTATATATTTTTGTTGTTGCCCTCAAGTGAAATTCAGAGAAAATGATAACATGGGATAATTTCCATCACACTGTCCTCTCTCCTGGCATTTCTAGGATGTTGTAGTCCTTTTCACCAAATGAATTGTGAACTCCCAACTGAACCAAATGAACCTCTTAGTATCTTCTCAGTTTTTTCCTCATTTTTTTATTACATAAAAAAATTTCAGATGGGTTGACTCACTCTAATGAAATGCGAACATTAACTGCAATTATTAACACTAGCATAAGTTTGAGTTGCAAACTGGGATACCATTTTTCAAACCATCTCACTAAATAATTTTTAAAAAGCTGTGGTACATATACACAGTGGAACACTATGCAGCTGTAAGAAAGAAAGATCTCTTATCCTTTGAAACCACATAGAGGGACCTGGAGAGTATTATGCTAAGTGAAACAAGCCAAGCAGAGAAAGACAAATACCACATGATCTCACTTATTTGTGGAATATAATGAACAAAAAAAGCTGATGAACAAAATAGACCTAGAGACATAGAAAGGAGTATTGTTCAGACTGACAAACTTCAGAGATGGGGGGTGGGAAAGAGGAATGAGATAAACCAAAGAACTTACATGCATGTATACATAACCAATGGACACAGACAACAATGCTTGGTTGGGGGGCGGGTAGAATAGGGAGGAGGGTGTCTGGGGGGGAAGGAGAAACATCTGTAACAAAAATAAATTAATTAATTAAAAAAAAACCCTGCAATGCGTAAGTCATTAATAACAGAGATGAGGAGTAAAAATATAAATGCTCTGTGTGACAGTCCACCTCCCTGTGATTGTACCATTGTGTAATTCCCTCTTCTTGAGTGTGGTCTGAACTTAGTGATATGCTTCTAACAAACTGAATATAACAAAAGAAACGGGATGTCACTTCCAAGATTAGTTTATAAAAGAGTGATTCCCCTTCTGTCTCTCTCCCTCCCTTTCCCCCTTCTTCTCTCTTTCCCTCTTTTTGCTCACTTTGAAAACGCAAGCTGTCATGTTGTAAACTAACCTAGAGAGAAGTTCATATGGCAAGAAGCTGAGGGCAGTCTTGGCCAATAGCAAGTGAGAAACTGAGGCCCTCAGTCCAATAACCTGGGAGAAACCGAATCCTGAAACAACTACTGAGCGAGCTCAGAAGCAGATCATATGCCAGTTGAACCTTGAGATGACCGTAGCCCCGGCTGAACCTCGACTGCAACCTGTGAGAGGCCCAGCGCTGGGAAACCAGATAAGCTGCACTTGGATACCTGACCTAATAACACTATAAAATAAAAAATGTGCTGTGGGGGTAATGTGTTACACAGCAATAGGTAGTTGAATACACTCTGTCTTTTCAAAATGTATGATTTATTAAAAAAAAAATAAAGTAAAATTTATAGAAGGTAAGATGTGATACATCCAAAGTTTTTATAAAAAGCATTATGATGGCACTAAGAGTGTTGATTTCTGACAAGGAGTATTTATTATTAGTAAGGAGATTGCAAATAAATCAAACAAACAAAAAAATACTGCATATTTTTAAAGAAATAATATGCACTTTATTCCATAAGTGAGAAAACAGGTTTTTGAGTATAGGAATTATGTGACAAGGTCCATATTTGTGGAAGAAAATTCTGGTGCCATTACATATACTGGATTAGAAATGAAAGAGAAAATAACTAGGTCATTTAAAAGGTGATTGCAAAAGTCCAGATGAGGCCCAGCCAATGTGGCTCAGTGGTTGAGCACTGACCCATGCACCAAGAGGTCGCTGGTTTGACTCCTGGTCAGGGCACATGCCCAGGTTGTGGGCCTGATCCCCAGTCAGGGGGCATGTAGGAGGCAGCCAATTGATGTTCTCTCTCATTAATGTTTCTATCTCTCTCTCCCTCTCCGTTCCTCTCACTCTAAAAATCAATAAAGAAAAAAAAATTTTTTTTAAAGTCCAGATGAGAAGGAATGGAAATCTAAGCCATATGGAAGAGGTAGTAGAAAAAGAAATGGGGAAAAGGGTGGGAGGTGCTTAGGAGAAAAACTGGTAGTACTGGTGAAAAAAGGACTATGGAGAAATTGAAATAAAGGGGGAAACTGAAGACAGCACTAAGGTGTTCAGCCTACCTGACTTGGAGAAACGGCAACATGAAACAAGAACGGGAGCACACGTGGACAAACAACATACAAGGAAAAAGTAAGTTCTTTGGAACTGGGCTTGTTTGATGGATAGCAGGATAATAATAGTCAGCAGTTTCAAATATAATTATGATACTTTGGAACACAGTCAGAACTGCAGGTAAAGTTTTGGAAATAACTAACTTAGGGATGCTGGTTAAAGCCATGAAAAGAAATGGAATACTTCACTGAGTGTTTAAAAATCTATTACTCTCCACTACCCACAGGGTAAATTATAAAATGATTAGTTACCCATTTATCCAGCCTCAGCTGCTGCACACTCCAGTATACTCTATATTCCAAGCACACAGAATGACTAATGAGTCTCCCAAGACACCATGCATTTTTACAACCACGCCTAAATCCTTGCATTTCCCATTCCTGAAATGGTCCCTTCCCCTATACTCATCTAGCCTTCCTGTATGAAACATCAAAAGTCACCTCTTTCTGTGTTTCCAAAACACAGTCTTTTATCACATTACATTATTAGAAGTTTTCTTACCATTCTGTTCTAACACACTAACTTCTTAATTGTTTATATCAAGTGATTCCTTGAATACATAGCATAAACTCAAGATTGTAAGCTATTACTAAGGAGAAAAGGAGGAAAGGAAGTTTGAGAGACTAAGAAAAATAGTGGGAAAGGTCTACATTTAAGAGGCAAAACAAAGAAGAAGAAATGAGAGAAACCAATGAAACAAATCATTATTTGTATGTTAGAAAGGTGATGTCTCATAACAATGAATTGAGAGTTCTCGTCAGTCATCAATTTATATTAGCTAAACATGTCTCAAGTTTAATTTTTTCAATACAATAAAATTCATCTTTTGTGACATTTAGAAGACTTTTTTTAGATAAAAATCAGAGAACTTTACCAAATCTACCAGGAATTGTCACTATCCTTTAAAACACATTCTGCTCTACTTGACAGAGCTAATGACTAATAATTTAACCCCATTCTTTCTTTTATGCTTTCCATACTAAAGAGCCAGCCATAACTGTAATCTCACATAACTCTTTACGACTCCTCAATTTTCCTCACTTTACTCCTTAGTACACACATATGTAGATTCTCATGCCAACCCTAAAATTGTCCTCAAATATTATCAACCCTAATATTGTCCTCTTAGTTAAAAAAAAAAAAAAAAGATTCTTCTAACTCTGATCTTCCTTAAAATTGTTCCCCAAGTACAGCTGCTTTCTTGCTGTCCAGGAGTTTCATAAAACTGGACAACTGAAATATTATCTGGCACACAGAACACTGCCTTTACCACAGCCATTACTTGCCACAATTGGCAGTATATAAAACAGGGCCATTCTGTACACTTCAGCCAGCACAGGCCAGATTTTTCTTGTTTGTATTGATTTGCTAGTTTCCAATATTTCATCTGTAAGGGAATATATAATAACTTGGCTATTACGCTAAACTCTTTCTTTCCTAGGTCCCTAAGTGCCAAATACTTCACATTGTTTGATTGTGCAGTTTATGTACCACAGTAGAATTTTGTTTACTCCTTACTTGGAGAAAATGAATATAACATTTTTCCAGTAGAGAAGACTCTCTACTCTTCTTTATAATATCAATTAAAAATAAAAAATAAATCATGCTACTCATCACCTTATGATGCATCCCCAAGAAAAACTTACCCTAAATACTTGACCAAGAAAAAAAAAAGGTTCACAGCACAGGATTATTTATAGAATAGATTTGTTTTAAAATCAGTTGGAGCATAGTACAATGAAAACAATACTGTAATTCTAAATAGTATTTGTTGAGCATTTGGTAAGTGTCAGGCAATGAAATAACTGGGCCTCAGAGGTGTTAAGTGACATGCAAAAACTGTATAATTAATTAAAGGCAGAAACAAGACTAAATCCAGGGATTAGACCTCAAAGACCAGGATCTTAACTACTGCTTTATAATATACAAGAATTGAACTTATATATTACCTTAGAATTTACAACAAAATGTAAACATACTATGGTTCTCAAAACACCAACAGCACCAGTGGACTCTCAGGGCAGACACTACAAATTCATTTGAGATGAAGTCAGATTTGCTTATTTCAAATACCATTTTTATGACTTTTCTCCATGAACTCCATGGATTCCATGAACTCCATAAACATGTTTTGAAAGAGACTATCATAGAAATTGAAAAAAAAAAAAGGAAGTAAAATATAATTCTTTAAAGATTCAAGATGGCGGCAGAGTAGGTGGAAGGTATACACATCTCCTCCAGGACCAAACTGGAATTACATCTAAAATACAGAACAGTCAAACTGAATAACCAACTGAAGACTAGCTGAAGAAAAGTCTTATGATCTAGAGACATGGAAGTAGGGAACAGACTGACAAGCCTCAGATAGAGGTGGGTGGGGAGTCGGGAAGAGATAAACCACAGAACTTACATGCATACATGCATAACCAATGGTCACAGACAACAGTGTGGTGAAGGTGGGGGTGATGGGAGTGGGGAGGAGGGTGTCAATGGGAGAAAAAAGGAGGAGATCTGTAATACTTACAATAAAGATTTTTTTTTTAATTTTTTATTAATTTATTTTTGTTACAGATGTTTCTCCTTTTTTTCCCATTAACGCCCTCTTCTCAATCCCCCCCAACCCTGTCCCCAGCATTGTTATCTATGTCCAAGGTTACGCATACATGCATATAAGTTCTGTGGTTTATTTCTTCCCTCCCCCCATCCCCCTCTTCTGAGGTTCGTCAGTCTGTACCCTACTTCTATGTCTCTGGGTCTATTTTGTTCATCAGCTTGTTTTGTTCATTATATTCCCCAAATAAGTGAGATCATGTGATATTTATATTTCTCTGATTGGCTTATTTCACTTAGGATAATACTCTCCAGGTCCCTCCATGTCGTCTCAAAGGATAAGAGATCTTTCTTTCTTACAGCTGCATAGTATTCCATTGTGTATATGTATCACAGCTTTTTTGTCCACTCATCTATTGATGGACACTTGGGCTGTTTCCAGATCTTAGTGATTTACATGTACATCCAGGTACTTCTGCTGAGTGGCCTAAGATGAAAAACTGGCACTGAGTTTGAACTTTTATCAATCTTTTAAACACCACATTCCCCTACCCAGTTACACACTGAGAACCTACCTCATGTAAATCGAGTACCATCAGAGGCTCTTTCAGAGACTGAGCCTAACAGGCAGTCAGCAGGTAGAGGCAGGTGAAGGCAGATGTCAGGGCACCTTGGGCCTCTTGATGGTCTGCCCTAAAGCTCAGTGCTGATGGATGCTGGCCCTGGTGTTCAGCTTGTTCAATTCCATGTACCCCAAGGCTCAGCAGAGGCTGCCACATTGTAGAATGCTTCGTAGTTCCAAACAGGTTGCCCAGGACCAGTCATAGGCAGGGTCTGACATTGAGCTGCCCCAGAGTCCCTCCCAAGAAGCCCCAGAACCAACACACCCAGTGGCCAGTTTCAGACAACATTAGAGGAGTATCCAATTAGCTTCACAAATGGTATATGCAAAGGGAGATGTTGATAGGCACCAGACCCTGCTGAGGTGAAATCTGCTTCATGTGCTCAGCACCTACAGAGCAGCTCCTACACGGTGGTCAGGGCTAATCCTCATAGTCAGTCAGACTGAGGGTGAAACCTATACACAAATGGGCCAATAGCAATCAAGACTCAATTGCAACAGGAGGGCTTACATGATACACACAGAAAACATTCCTAGAGTACACAGTTCAGGTGACCAAAAAACTGTCACTGGGTCCCACAGTACACCTACTACATAAGGCCACTCTACCAAGACTGGAAGACATAGAAGATGTACCTAATACATAGAAACAAACACAAAGGCAGCCAAAAAGAGGAAACAAAGAAATATGTCTCAAATGAAATAACAGAAGAAGTCCCAGAAAAAGAGCTAAATGAAATGGAAGCAACCAATATACCAGATATAGAGTTTTTAAAAAATGGTTATAAGGATGCTCACAGAACTTAGTGAGAACTTCAAAGAACTTATTAAGAACTTCAACAGTATGAAAAAGGATATAGAAACCATAAAAAGAACTAGTCAGGCCCTGGCCAAGTGGCTCAGTTGGTTGAAGCATCATCCTGTAAACCAAAAGGTAGCAGGTTCAATTTCTGGTCAGGGTACCTACCTAGGTTGCAGGTTCGATTCCTAGTCAGGGTGTGTATGGAAGGCAACCAATTGATGTTTTTCTCTCACATCAATGTTTCTCTCTCTCTCTCTCTCTCTCTCTCTCTCTCTCTCTTTCTCCTTTCTGCTCTCTAAAATCAATACACATATACTCAGGTGAGGATTAAAAAAAGAAAGAAAGAAACAGCTATAAATGAAGAATAGAATATGTGAAATGAAGAATACACCAGAAGGAATAAACACTATGTTGAATGAAGCAGAAGATCAAATCAGCAATTTGGAAGGCAAGACATCAGGAAATACCCAATCAGAGCAGCTAAAAAAAATAATAATAATTTTAGAAAGTGAGGATAGTTTAAGGGACATTTGGGACAACATAAAGCATGACAACATCCATATCAAGGGGTACCAAAGGAGAAGAGAGAGAGCAAGGGATCAAGAACCTATTTGAGTAAATAATAGCTGAAAACTTCCCTAACCAGGCAAATAAAAATGACGCACAACACCAGAAAATGTAGAGTCCCAAACAAGATGAATCCAAAAAGGCACACGCCAAGACATAATAATTAAAGTGCAAAATGTTGAAGACAAAAAGAGAATCTTAAAAGCAGCAAGAGAAAGACAGTTACCTAAAAGGAAGCTTTCATAAGACTGTCAGCTGAATTCTCAACAGAAACAATTCAAGCCAGAAAGGATTGGCATGAAATATTTAAAGTGATGAAAAGCAAGGACCTACAACCAAGACTACTTTACCAAGGAAGTCTTTCATTTAAAGTGAAGGAGAAATAAAGAACTTACCAAACAAGAAATAGCTAAAGGGGACTGTTACCATCAAACCAATATTATAAGAAATGGTGAAGGGTCTGAAGAAGATGAGGGAGGAGAAGAAGAAGGAGAAGAAGAAGGAGGAGGAGGAGGAGGAGGGGGAGAAAGAGGGAAAGAAGAGGGGGAGGAAGAAGAAAATAGTTATAAAGAATAAAATGGCAATAAATACATACCTATCAATAATTATTTTAAGTGTAAATGGCTTAAATGCTCCAATCAAAAGGTATAGGGTAGTTGAATGGATAAGAAAACAAGACCCATATATAAGCTATCTATCAAAGACCCATCTCAGAAAAAAGACACACACACAGACTTAAAATAAAGAAATGGAAAAGGAAATATCATGGAAATGGAAATGAAAATAAAGCTGGGGCAGCAATAGTAATAGCAGACAAAATAGACTTTAAAACAAAAACTATAATAAGAGATAAAGAAGGACATTACATAATGATGAAGTGATCAACCCAACAAGACGACAAAACAAGTCTCAATAAATTTAAGAAGACTGTAAACATATCATGCATCTTCTCTATCCATAATGGTATGAAACTAGAAAACAATCACAAGAATAAAACTGAAGCCCTGCCAAGGTCACTCAGTTGGTTGGAGCATCATCCTGTATACCAAAAAGGTTATAGGTTTGAATCCCAGTCAGGGCACGTACCTAGTTTGCAGGTTCAATCCCCAGTCAGGGCACATACGGGAGGCACCACATCAATGTTTCTCTAACATCAATGTTTCTCTCTCTCTCTCAAATCAATAAATTAAAAAACACAAAGACATGGAGGCTAAATAATGTTACTAAACAATGAATGGGTTAACAATGAGATCAAGGATGAAATCAAAAGATACATTGAAACAAATAAAAATGAGAACAAAACAAACCAAAATATATGGAACACCATGAAACAGTCCTGAGAAGAAATGTCATAGCACTACAAGCCTATCTCAAGAAACAATAAAAATCTCAAATAAACAATCTAACTTTACACTTACAGGTACTAAAAAACAACAACAAATAAAGCCCAAAGTGAGTAGAAGAAAGAAAATAATAAAGATCAGAACAGAAATAAATCAAATAGAGCAGCGGTTCTCAACCTGTGGGTCGCGACCCCTTTGGGGGTCTAACGACCCTTTCACAGGGGTCGCCTAAGACCATCAGAAAACACATATTTCCGATGGCGATTCATAACAGTAGCAAAATTACAGTTATGAAGTAGCAACAAAAATAATTTTATGTTTGGGGGTCACCACAACATGAGGAACTGTATTAAAGGGTCATGGCATTAGGAAGGTTGAGAACCACTGAAATAGAGTTTTAAAATAATACAAAAGATTGATGAAACCAAGAGCTTGTTCTTTGGAAAAATAAACAAGATTGACAAACTTTTATCCGGACTTATAAAGAAAAAAAAAGGAGAGTTCTCAAGTAAATAAAATCATAAATGAAAGAGGAGAAGTAACAACTGACACCACAGAAATACAAAGGATTGTAAGAAAATATTCTGAACAACTATATGCCAACAAATTGAACAATCTGGACAAAATGGATAAAATCCTAGAAACATACAATCTTCCAAAATTGAATCAGGAAGAATTGGAAAATATGAATAGACTGATTATAACTAAAGAACTTGAAGCAGTAATTAAAATTAAACTGCCAACAAACAAAACTCCTGGACTGGATGGCTTCACAGGTGAATTCTACCAAACATTCAAAGAAGAAGAATATCCATTTTTCTCAAACTATTCCAAAAACATTTCAAGAGGAGGGAAGACTTATAAGCTCTTTTTACATGGCCAACATTATCCTAATTTCAAAACCAGATAAAGACACTACAAAGAGCCTGGCTGGTGTGGCTCAATGATTGAGCATCAACCCATGCACCAAGAGGTCGCCGGTTCAATTCCCGGTCAGGACACATGCCCAGGTTGCGGGCCTGATCCCCAGTTGGGGGGAATGCAGGAGGCAGCCAATCAATGTTCTCTCTCATCAATGTTTCTATCTCTCTCTCTCTCCCTTCCTCTCACTCTAAAATCAATAAAGAAAAATAAAAAAAATAAAAAGACACTACAAAGAAAGAAATTATAGGCCAATATTCCTGATTAACATAGATGCTGAAATCCTTAACAAAATATTAGCAAACCAGATCCAGCAATACATTAAAAAGATCATACACCATAATCAGGTAGGTTTTATTCTGAGGCTACAAGGTTGGTACAATATCCACAAATCAATAAATGTAATATACCACATACACAAATTGAAGAGTAAAAACCACATGATCACATCAGTAGATAAAGAAAAAGCATTTGATAAAATCCAGCACACATTTATAATAAAAACTCTCAGCAAAGTTGGAATAGAAAAAACATACCTCAATGTAATAAAGGCCATATATGATAAGCCCACTGTCAACATCATACCCAGTGGGGAAAAGCTAAAAGCATTTTCCTTAAAATCAGGAATAAGACAGGGATGTCCACTTCCACCACTCTTGTTCAACATAATACTGAAATTCCTAGCCACAGCAGTCAGATAAGAAGAAATAAAAGGCATCCAAATTGTAAAGGAAGTAGTAAAATTGTCATTATTTGCAGATGACATGATACTGTCTATAGAGAACCCTAAAGATTCTACCAAAAAACTACTAGACCTAATCAATGAATTCAGTAAAGTAGCAGGACACAAAATAAATATCCAGAAATCAGTTTCATTTTTATACATCAATAATGAACTACCAGAAAGGAAAACAAATGAAAAAGTGCCATACACAATCGCTTCAAAAAGAATAAAATACCTAGGAATAAATTTAACCAAGGATTTAAAAGACCTGTCCTTGGAAAGTTGTATGACACTGAAGGTAGAAACTGAAAAAGATACAAATAAGTGAAAACATATTCCATGTTCATAGTTAGGAATAATAAACATCATTAAAATGTCCATAATACAAAAAGCAATCTATAGATTCAATGCAGTTCTTATTAAGATATCAATTATATATTTCACAGAACAAAACAAATATTCCAAAAAAATTTATAGAACCACTAAAGACCCAAATTAGCAACAGTAATCTTCATAAAGGAGAACAAAGTTGGAGGAATCATGCTACCTAATATCAAACTATACTAAAAAGCCATAGTAATCAAAACAGCATGGTAGTGACAAAAAATAAAAATAAAAAGACATGTAGATCAGTGGAACAGAATAGAGAGCCCAGAAATAAACCATACCTTTATAGTCGATTAATATTTGACAAGGGGGGCAAAAATAAACAATGAGGTAAATATAGTCTATTTAATATATGGTGTTGGGAAAATTGGACAAATACATGCAAAAAATAAATAAATAAAACTAGACCACTTTCTTACACCATACACAAGAATAAACTAAAAAGAGATTAAAGACTTCAATGTTGGACTTGAAATCATAAAAATCCTACAAGAAAACATAGGCAGTAAAATCTTGGACATTTCTCATGCCAATATTTTTTCCAATCTATCTCTTCAGGCAAGGTAAACAAAAGAAAAAAATAAACAAATGGGACTACATCACACTGAAAACATTTGCACAGCAAAGGAAACCATCAACAAAATGAAAGGATAACCCTCCGGATGAGAGAACACATTCTCCAATGATACATCTGACAAAGGGTTAATATCTAGAATTTATAAAGAACTTGCCCGGCTGGTGTGGCTCAGTGGATTGAGCATCGTCCCATGGACTGAGAGGTCCCAATTCGATTCCAGGTCAGGGCACATGCCTGGGTTTTGGGCTCAATCCCCAGTAGGGGGCGTGTGGGAGGCAGCCAATAGATGTATCTGTCTCACAGCGATGTTTCTATCTCTCTTTCCCTTCCTCTCTCTCTAAAAAAAATCAATAAAAACACTTCTAAAAGAGTAAAGTTTAAAAATAATAATAATGACAATAATAAAATTTATAAAGAACTTAACGCCAAAAAACAAACATTCAAATTACAAAATGGGTAGCCCAACCAGAGTGGCTCAGTTGGTTGAGCCTCATCCCATGCACCAAAATGTTGCCAGTTCAATTCCTGGTCAGGGCACACACCCAGGTTTTGGCTTTGGTCTCTGGTCAGGGTGCATACGGGAGGCAACCAATCTATGTTTCTTTCTCACATTAATGATTCTCTCACTCTCTCCCCCTCTCTAAAAAAAAAAAAAAAAAAAAAAAAATCAATGAAAAGGACTTCAAAAAAAAAGAAAATTGGCTGGTTTGATTCCAGGTCAGAGCACATGGGAAGGCAACTAATCAATATTTCTCTCTCACATTGATGTCTCTCTCTCTCTCTCTCTCTCTCTCTCTCTCTCTCTCTCTCTCTTTTTCCTCTCTCTAAACATGTCCTTGGATGAGGATTAAAAAAAAAAAATAGGCAAAAGACCTAAATAGACACTTCTCCAAAGAGGTGATGTTCAACATCACTAATCATCAGAGAAATTCAAATTAAAACCACAAGGAAATACCACCTATACCACCTTACACCTGTCAGAATGGCTATCACCAATAAATCAGCAAAAACAAGTGTTGTGAGGATGTGGAGAAAAGGAATCCCTAGTGCACTGCTGGTGGGAATGCAGATTGGTGCAGCCACTGTGGAAAACAGTATGGAGTTACCTAAACAAATTTTTAAAATTTAATGGAACTGCCTAATGATCTAGCAATTCCACTTCAGGGGATATAAAGAAACCTGAAACACTGAATTGAAAGAATATATGACTCCAGCCGGTGTGGCTCAGTGGTTGAGCATCGACTCATGCACCAAGAGGTTGCCGGTTTGATTCCTGGCCAGTACATATGCCCAGGTTGTGGGCCCAATCCTCAGCGGGGGGCATGTGAAAGGTGGCCAATTGATGTTCTCTCTCATTGATGTTTCCATCTCTCTCTCTCTCCTGTCCTCTCTCTCTAAAATCAATTTAAAAAAAGAAAAGAAAATAAAGAAAGAATATATGAACCCCTATGTTCATTGCAGCATTATTTACAATAGTCAATATATGGAAGCAGCTCAAGTGCCTATCAGTAAATGAGCGGATTAAAAAAAAAAAAAAGTGGTAGATTTACACAATGGAATACTACTGAGACATAAAAAAGAAGAAAATCTTATGTTTTGCAACGGCGTAGATGGACCTGGAGAGTATTATGCTGTGAAATAAGCCAGTCAGAGAAAGACAAATACAGTATGATTTCACTTATATGTGGAATCTAATGAACAAAATAAACAAACAAACAAAATAGAAACAGCTTCATAGATACAGAGAACAGACTGACAGCTGTCAGAGGGGAGGAATGTTGGGGGGATCTGGGTACAAAAGGCAAAGGGATTAAGAAAAAAAATATCCTCATAGACACAAACAACAGTATGGTGATTACAAGAGGAAAGGGGGGTGAGGGGAGGTAGAAGAGAGTAAAAGGGGGATAAATGGTGATGGAAGGAGACTTGATTTTGGGTGGTGAACACCCAATACAATATACTGATGATGTATTATGGAATTTTACACTTGAAATCTATATGATATTATTAATCAATGTCACCCCAATAAATTCAATAAAAAATTTAAAAATAAATAAAACATTTATTTGAAGGTAAAAAATAAACAAAATATTCTTTATTAGGGTACTCACAATAAGAATAAGTGATTCATTCAGCACTGTACTTCTGATATGGTAAAGCATCTTTATTTTGGCAGGATTCGTTGCTAAGAGCTCTCAGAGCTACTACAAATGTCCCAAGTGAGGTGACAAATTGTTTACATACAAAGATAAGACATTTCCTCAGATCAAATATGTTGTCTCTAGCCAATGTCTTTCCAAAAATCTTCCATTCCAACAACTTGCCTCTCCTCCTCTTTCTTCAAGGTGTAAGTTCTAAAGTCCCTAGAGAGGAAAGGAAACCTTATTTATTTCATATGCATGGAACACTTCCTCTATGTCAGGCTAGGGGATAAAACATTGATGATGTTTATTCTTAAGGGTGTGTCCTTTTAGAGGGAAAAACAGTCCCCAAAGTTTCACTGTGCACCTTCTTGCATTTCTGCACATAATACATGTTCAATAAGAGTTGGTTGGTGAACATTGGAACCAGATATTTCCACTGGGTCGCCATACCCTTTCCAACTCTTTCTTGGTGTTTAAAATGGCTGGATGAAAATTGTATATGTTTTTTTAATCAAGAAGTCAGATTCTGGACTAGTTTTTAATAATGAAAATTAATTTAAAAAACAAAGGCTGACACAAAGACAATATACATTGCACAATTCTCCAGGGGGAGAAATCACCAGGAGGTTTGGCTGAGATCTGTGGTTGAGACTAAGATTCTTCAAGGGGACTACAGGATGGACTGAATCCTGGGTTTTAGCTGCAAACCTTCTTTGCTGACGACTGAGCAGACAATAACCATTCAGGTCCTATTTGAAGCTCACTCTTCTCTTCAAACCATAAGAGATGTGAGAGCTCTCTCTCCAAGGGCTCTGTGTCTGTAGCCACCACTGCAAATTTGAAGGTGCCTCTATTCGAGTTTTACTGGTCTCCTTGAGAAGCTGCCTATAGTTTCAGGACAGTTGAGCCACTTAGCCCATTTCACAGTGAACTAAATGTCTATGAGGAGATTGGTTTTTGGAATCAACAGGCCTCTGTCTTCGCTGTAGTTCTGCAGTCTCATTGTCTGCTCAAGGAACACAGATGACTTCAGATGAGAAATCCAACTTTAGCCCAGGAGGGTGGAGCAGAAATAGAAATTAAAAATTTTAATAATTGTTTTCTCCTTCTTTTTCCATCAAAGACATCTAACTGCCAATCAGAGCATCTGATAGGCATGAGATGGCATTACAGAATTATCAACTGAGTGTATATAATTCTACCTTAGAGGAGATATTTGACAGATTGTTAGTTCATGTCACCTTAGCATGAGAAGCTATTCAATGTTTGTAACACTTTCAAAATGTTTGAAATGTCTTGGAGATTCCCTGTTCTAAGCAGCCCAGGAATGCCAAGCTGCCTTCACTAACAGAGTTAGAACAATTCCCTCTATCATTAAATTATTGTTTAAACTTTTTAAATATAAAATGAGTAATAACTTTTATGTGGAGATGCAAAGAAGCAACTAAGACAAGAACATATAATCTATATGTCAGCTAAGGTCATCCTCTGCTCTAATCCCTATCTTATGTCCAGAAGAAATCCCCTTAGAGAGAATTTTGCCCAAACTTGGAAGCTTGCATTTTGTCACCTCTAATTCTGATTTTCTCTTCTGCTCCATTCTCACTGTTACTTGTGCTTGTCTCAACATATTTATTCTCTTCTCTCCGCTCAACACCATCTCAGGCATACAAACTTTCTCTTTGATTTATCAAAACACCATTCAGTAAGGAAATGTGTGTATATAACAGACACTGCTGAAGGTGTGTGTGATGGAAGAAGATGCTGACGATTACTCCTGATAAACTGTGTCAAAAGCTGAGCATGGACAGTCCTTTAATCCTTCCTCTCCCAGAAATTACTCACTCTTAATATTCTCTACCGTTCCCTACTTGCTATTGTGTGACCCTCTCTTTTTCTCCCCAGGGTTCACTCCCACCTTCAAGTAACCATTTATTTCTGATGCTGAGCAGTCCAGCCATTGGTCTCCTTCAAAACCATACCCTAGAGGTCTCTTGCTTTCCAACATAAAGAGGCCTCTCAAGGTGTCTTGTTAAAAAATGTCATCTACTTTACAAGAGAAATCGTGCTACTCCCGTAGGGGGAGAGCAGTGACCTTCAGTTGTGTTTTTTTAAATAGCTATTTTTCACTCTGTTCTGAAAAGGTTTTGTCATCCAAACAAAATACATGTATTAACAAAAAAGTTAACTCAAAGTTTTCATTTCTTGACAACCATACTAGTGTAATATCTGTCTCAGGAAGTGTAATGTAAACAACAGCTAAAATAATCTATTAAATTATAATATTATAAACCACAATTTAAAAAGAAATGTGACCTACCTATTAACTTAATATATTTGAATTTCTATTTTTTTAGCCTTAAAACAAATGGTACATTTGTCACGCTCTTAATCAAACACAGATATTCATAATATTAACGTTAAATGCAAAATTAAGCCATAGGTTAACTACAAGAAACCAATTTTATTTCACTATTTAATTGTCATTACTTATCAAACCATATTACTAATGACTACAAAAGCAATAGCTATATTGAGCTTAACTCCACTAGCTGATGATATTATGTGTATGTGTGTGTGTGTGTGTGTGTGCGCGTGTATGCATACATGCACATGCATGCATTTATGTGTGTGTATGTGTACATGTGTATGTACATTGAGCTCATTTGGCTATATATTATAATAATTTAGACTGTTAGTCAAAAATAGAATTTTTACATTTTTTAAATTTTAGTAAAATAGAATAAAAAGACTATTTTTTTAATGTTTTGCTTGTCACACATATGTGATTTTGCCCAAGACAAGTTTCTTCTGTAGTAAAAGATAATTGGACAATTAAATGTGGCATCCATATCTAACCTAAACAGAAAAGCATTGTAAAACTACCTGTTTAGGAGAACTTAAACTTGATGAGAAATATCAACATTGTTACAGAACAACATTGCTACATTTGATGAATAAAATCAACATTGTTATAGAATAGCATTGCCACAGAACAATTATTTGCTCAAACCATGGACATTGTAATGTTCTTGAACCAGCTTGTATTTCAATAAATATTTATGAGGTCCTCAAAATGTGCATCTTAACTGAACCAAATTTTACATTCGTAATGGTCTCTCCCTAAGGCCTTGGCCAATAATAAAATACTTTATGTCTTAGAATTTAAAGGAATTAACTTAAAATAACTATAGTTTATAACATGCAGACAGACATAGTATACCCACTAGGCCAGTATAACCCAGAGAGTTATCAAGATAGTTATTTGGCCTGGCTGGTGTGGCTCAGTGGTTGAGTGTCGATCCATGCACTAAGAGGTCACCAGTTCAATTCCCAGTCAGGGCACATGCCCAGGTTGTGGACCAAATCCCCAGTGGGGGCATGCAAGAGGTAGCCAATCGATGTTTCTATCTCGCTCTCCCTCTCCCTTCCTTTCTCTCTAAAAATCAATAAAAAGAAAAAAATTGAAGACAGACTAATCAAATCACTTTAAACCTTTGATCAAAACCTGAAATGATTCCCCTTCTCACTACTAATAAGAGCCAAGCAAGGCCTTATTAACCTATCTGATCTTAGCCCCTGCCTTGCTCTTCCTTGCTTCCTCTGCTGCACCCACTGTAGTCTCCTTGCAGATCCTGGCACAGGCTGGACATGCCCCACCTTGAGTTTCTGCTGTATTGTTTCTTGTGCCTGGAATTCTCTTTTTTCAGGTATCCACTTGGCTAATTTTCTCACCTCTTAAAACATAATATGTGATCAACCTCACTTTCTCAATGACATTCGCCCACACTATTTAATACAGCAATCTACCCAGCCTCAAACTTCTTCCTCCCACTATATTCTTAATTTTATTTATCCCAATCTAGTTTCTCCATAGCACTTCTCAACTTTTACAATAGTATATCTTATGTTAATTTCTTGTTCTGTCTCCTGATTGTTAGCTTCTCCAGGGCAAGAGCCTTTGCCTTTTTAGTTCACTAACATATCCCATCTCTACCATAGGGTGGGCACTCCATAAATATTTGTTGAATGTCAAGTGAATGCAAATTTGATGTGGATGTAACACAAGGAAGCTTCCAGTCACCAACACAGACAGTACAACAGCCACTTAGTGGTTAATGCCACTAAGTACTCAAACCTAAGAAACTAATATTATTAGATGACCCCTCCATAAGCACCAACAGATGTCCTGAAACATGGAATAATTATTTTCAATGTGCAGTTCCTAATGGTCTTAGAATGTTATAATTTATCGTGGAATGCAAGGCCCTAGAATTCCTTGGATACTATTGTTTTTTCAAATGAGTTTCCCGGTACTTTGTTGTTATTTCTCGTTCTCATCCTACCTCTTTTTAATTGTGTGTGTGTGTGTGTGTGTGTGTGTGTGTGTGTGTTACTTTACTTTTCTCATTTTTCTGCACCTTAAATGCTAATATTACTCTAAGTTTCCATCCTTGATTGTATTCACTTCTCATTTTATATTTTCTCCGGGCTATCCCTTCTATGCCTATAGGTCTAAGCACCAATTAACTGGAAGTCAAAGCTTAGCCCCAGTCTTTCCCCTAATTTCCCTCTCTGTAGCATAACTGCCCATTACAGAGTTCCACTTGGATATGCTACAGGCATGTCTGATATAAAATATTAAAGATAGAACAAATGATCTCACCATCACTGTAACCTAAAGAATTCTCTAACTGAATTCTTTACCATGGTTAATAGTTTCATGATCAACCTAGCTGCCTAAACCAGAAACCTGGGATTCCTCTTGGAGATTCCTTTTCTCACCTGCTTTCACCTTCTGTTATGTCTTTTCAGTTCCTAAGTATTGTCAATTTTATGACATAGTTATGACTCAAATAATTTTCTATTCCATTTTCCAAGCCACTGTGATAATTTTTCATTTCATTGTTTCTTAGCAGGATTATTGTAACATCTTCCTATTTGAGGTCCAGTGTCTGTTCTCCTCTCCTTGGCAATCCCTCCTCTCTCATTTGTTTATCTGACAAAATCCTACTAAATTTTAGTCTCAGTAAAGTGTTTTTTGTCTTCTCTGGTATTCTTTTAGGTTCTAAATAATAGTTATCAAATTGCATATTTAATTATTTGGGAATGTCGGTGAGTCTGGCTTCAGTCAGTGGAACCATTCAACCTGCATGGGGTCAGCCCAGCAGTGACGGAGGTGAGCAAGGGGCCAAGCGTGATGTATGCAGGAGACCACAAATCTGAGAATGTGAACAAAATATGTCTGATATATGGTTCAGCCATTGAAAACAGTCTTTCTATGTTACTCATAGGACAACATCTCAAGATTTGCCTAAAACTTTTCTTCCAGACAAGCTTACCTATATTTATCTTTTACTCGTTTTTACAAGAATATAATATTTTCTGTTTTCCACAGAATAAAGCCAAGGTATTTGCCTATCTGTAAAGCATAGCCCAGCGACCATATCTAATTTTACAAGTAAGCAACTCAGAAGCCTATATAAGACCCACTGCACAGATGAACCAGGCAATATCATAAATGTTATTAATTGTAAATACTTTCCTCTCAGGATATAGAACTATTTGATACAATTTGCCCAGAATTATCTCATATTATTTTTCGACTACATTCCTCACAAATATCATCTAGAGTCACACAGTACAAAAGTTTATTAAAAGATTATCATAGCCTTGGCCAGTTTTGCTCAGTGGTTAGAGTGTTGGCCTGTAGACCAGAGAGTCCAGGGTTCAGTTCCCGCTAAGGGCACGTACCTCGGCTGCAGTTTATCCCCGGCCTTGGTTGGGTTGTGTGGGTGGCAACCACTCCATGTGTCTCTCTCACATCAATGTTCCTCTCTCTCTCTTCCCCCCTCTCTCCTTCCCGCTCTATCTGAAGATAAATGCAAAAATGTCCTTGGGTGAGGATTAAAAATATATATATATTCATAGAATGAAGCATACCCAAATTTTAGCAAGAGCAATTTTTAATATTCTTTTCTATATATTTTTTTATTTTAAAAATAATTTACATTAAGCATATATTCCTCTTATACGAGGAAAATATTTAAACTATACTATCTTATTATAGGAAGAGAATTGTTTGTGTATTCTAAAGAGTTGTAAGGTTCAAAATGGCATCTCTTTAGTTCATTGTTATTGGCTTCTGGTTCTTTAAGCTCCTGAAGTTATAAGTAGCAATAATTTAGAACATAGCCCAGAATACGTCTAGCAACAAAGAATGACTAGTCCCTAGAAACCTTGTTCAATCTTTTTTTAAGTAAATGTCTGCCCTTTAAGGCAACCCTGACTGTTCTCAACCCTGGGCCAAATTATTTTAGAAATTGAAATAAAAAATATGTGTTAATATATCTTTAGTCTCCCCTTGCTAATTAAGAATAAAGTTAAACTTAAAATATTGTCCCAATTTTAGACTGCTAATTATTATGCTAATAGAAAACTCATAAATAATTTTAATTTCTATTGCTAAAAATGACTATACTTTACAATGGCAAGAAGAGAATCAAAACTAAATACTGTGCCCTGGCTGGTGTGGCTCAATTGGTTAAAGCGTTGTCCCATGCAAAGGGTTGTAGGTTTGATTCCCAGTCAGGGCACATACCCAAGTTGTGGGTTCAATCCTACGTCGGGGAGTGTTCAGGAGGCAACCGATTCATGTTTCTCTCTCACATCAATGTTTCTCTCTCTCCCTCTCCCTTCCTCTCTCTCTAGAATCAATGAAAACCATATCCTCAGATGAGGATTTAAAAAAAAAAAAAAGAATAAAAACTGTTTTGTTGACTGTGGATTATTTATAATTTTTCTTTCTAATTGAGATAATGTTAGCACGTATTTTTTCCTGTCAAATAATCACTCTTCTTTTACTGTAGAACTGCACTAGAGAAAGATGTGTATAAGGCACTGAGACATTCCTTTCAGTGGACTTCAAAAAAACTGTTTAAAAGCAAAACAGTCAAAGTCCAGATCTGTCATGAATCTTACAGTAAGAGACAAAGCAGGATTTGTGGAGCGCAAGCTCTAGCAGACACCGATGTGAGCATCCAGACCACTGCCCTCACCACAGGTACACTGTGCTGGGCTTGCCGAAGGTATTTTAACCTGAAGGGCACTGAGTCGATTCCTCGTGCTCAGAGACCTTCAAGTACTGGCAGGTGGCGTTTCTCATAGACAAAAACGCGGTAACACAGGAGTGCAGCTCTACAGTGAGAAGGATCGGCTTTCAGAGTCAGTTACCTCTGCTTCCCATGCCATGAATAATCATGAGTGATTCCGTGGAACTCTCAGCAGGATTGCAGGTGTGCCTCTGTGTGCTAGTCAGACTGTCACATAATCAAAAGGCTGGAAAGGACCTTCAGGACCAGCTAATACACCACTTTGTTTTAGAAAATGAGACCCAGGGAGAATAAGTACGTTGTTCCTCAAATGTTCTGTACAGAGAATTCATTATCAAGGTATTGAGGTAGTTTGCCTCCTAAAAGAATTCCGTACGTAATTATTTTAATTGGAAAATGTTAAAGAACCCCACGTAGATGCATATATAATTTTCTCAAAGCTACTTCAACTTTTATATATCAATACCAACTCCAATACTAATGCATATATCTGAAAACTAAGACTATTTCTTGCTTTTCCTAACTGCTTTGGGGAAGTGAAGGCCTATATTATTAATCAGCTTGAAAGAAAACTTGTATTTTTTATACCAATGAAAATACCCTCCCCAAAAAACATTCATCTTCCTTATTCTGAAGCCAAATTTTAGTTTACAGACAGACGAGAAGCATCTGTCCTCACAGTATCCAATTCCATTTAGTATACCAAATAAGCATGTCACAAATTGGCCAGCTTTGAAATTAGCAATTAATAAAGTGGTATGAGAAGAGAAAATTGACATTTTCCTCAATTTGTTTTTGCCAATAGTCAAAGCTAACATGGGGGTGGTTAGTACTTCCATATCACCCTTTCTAGAGCAAAATCAGAGGTACAGCATGACAAGCTACAACTGGTTCCAATGAAGCATCTTTTCACTTCATCCCAGGATGGAGGATATAAAGTAAGACATATCTCTAAAATAACAAGGCTAACAATAATAATACAAAGATAGTCATTTAAAAGGGATGACAGTTCTAAAATCACTGACCCCAAAGAGGGTACTTTATATATGGTAGATATTCTTCCTACACACTCCAAAGAATAGGGACACTGTCCCAGTTTGAAAAGAAAAACTGCATTTGTGTTATATATTTTTGTGTTTTATTGATATATAATTCAAACACTATGAAGTTTACTGTTTTTTGTTTGTTTGTTTGTTTTTGGTTAATCCTCACCTGAGGATATTTTTCCACTGATTTTTAGATAGAGTGGGAGGGAAAGAGGGAGGAAGAGAGAGAGAAACATCAATGTGAGAGAGACACATCTGGTTGCCTGAACCAGCAATTCTGGTACTTGCTCTTGACCAGGAATCAAACACGAGACCCTCCAGCATGTGGGCCAACTCTCTAACCACTGAGCCAAACCAGCCAGGGCAAGTTTACTATTTTAAACTATACACTTCAGTGAGTTTGAGTATGTTCACAGAATTGTGACTCATCACCACAGTCTAATTTTATTATTATTGTTTTTTAATCCTCACCCGAGGATATTTTTCCATTTATTTTCAGACAGTGTGAGGGAAAGAGAGAGAATGAGAGAGAGAGAGAGAGAGAGAAAGAGAGAGAGAGAGAGAGAGAGATGTGACAGAGACACATCGATTGGCTGCCTCCCGCATGACCCTGGCCAGGGCCAGGGGGAACCGCAACCAAGGTACATGGTTGACCCGAATCGAACCTATGACTCTTTGGTCTGTGGGCCGATGCTCTAACCGCTCTAACCATTAAACAAAACCAGCCAGGGCCACAGTCTAATTTTAAAATGTTATCACCTCTAAAAGAAATCTCATGCCCATGAGCTGTCACTCCCATTGTCTCTCCACCTGCCAGACTTAGGCATTAACTAATCTTTCTAGATTTATAGATTTGCCTATTCTGGACATTACATATGAGTGGAATTATACAATATCTTTTCTTTTTGTTGGTTTCTTTCATTTAGCATAATGTTTTCAAAGTTCATTCATGCTGCAGCATATATTATTACTTTATTCCTATTTATTGCTAAATAATATTCCACTGTACTGATATAGCACATTTTAATTATGTATTCATTAGCTGATGGACATTTGAGTTGTTTACCCTTGAGGTATTATGCATAATGCTGCTATGAACATCAGTGTACAGGGTTTTATATTGACATGATTACATCTGTCTTGTTTATGTACCTACGAGTGTAATTACAGGACCCACTTTAGGCAATTCAATAATTAACATTTAGATGTATCCCTTGTGCTTTTGACATTGTATCTAACAAACTATTGCCTAACCCAAGGTCATGAAGAATTACTCTATGTTCCTTCAAAAGATACATAGTTGAGCTATTAAATGTATGACTTTAATCCATTTTGAGTTGATTTTTTATATGGTGTGACATGAGGTCCAACTTCTTGTTTTACATATGAATATCTACTTGTCCCAGCCCCCTTTGTTAAAAATACCATCATTTTCACAATAAATTGTCTTGACGCACTTGTCATAAATCAATTGACAAAGGTAAGTGTCTATTTCTGGGATCTGTATTCTAGTCCATTTATCCTTGTGCCAGTTAACTAACCATTTTGATTATTGTAGCTCTGGAGACAATTTTGACATTAGGAAGTGTGAATTCTCCAACTTGGGTCTTTTTCAAGATTGTTTTGGTGATGCTGGGTTCCTTGCATTTCCAAATGACTTATAGTACCAGTTTAAAGTGCGGGGTGGGGGGGAGGGGGCGGTGCGCAGGTAGAAATTGATAGTGATTGCATTTACTTTTAGATCAATTTGAGATTCAGTTGGTTAGTTTGCATCTTTCTAGGAACTCGCTCATTTCAGCTAGGTTATACAGTTTGTTGACACCGTTGTTCACAGTATTTCCCTATAAATCTTTTCAGATGTGTAATGAGCCTATCTCTTTTTTGTTTGTTTGTTTGTTTATTCTAGCTAATGATATATTAATTTGTTGATCTTTTCAAGAACCAAATTTTATTTTTCTGGATTCTGTCTTTTGGTGTACAATTTCCATTTTATTTATTTCTTCTCTAATCTGTATTATTTCCTTTCTTCTGTTTAGTTTGTATGTGCAATATATTTTTCCTATGATATCTATTTCTATAGATATATTTTTTCATTTTTGTTATTTTTTTATTATTATTATTTTTTAATCCTCACTCGAGGATATTTTTCCATTTATTTTCAGACAGAATGGGAGGGTGGGGTAGAGAGAGAGAAACACCGATGTGAGAGAGAGAGACATCAGTTGGCTGCCTCCCACACAACCGACCAGGGCCGGGGACGAACAACAACTGAGGTACATGCCCTTGACCAGAACCAAACCCACAATTCTTTGATCCGCGGGCTGACACTCTAACCACTGAGCCAAACCACCCAGGGCTATTTTTTCGTTTTTAAATTTATTTTTCAATTACAATTTATATTCAATATTATATTTGTTTCAGGAGTACAATACAGTGATTAGCCATTTATATACCTTATAAAGTGATCACCCTGGTAATTCTAGTACCCATCTGACACCATACCTAGTTATTACAATATTATTGGCTATATTCCCTGTGCTGCACTTCACACCCCCATGATAATTTTATAACTACCAATTTGTGCTTCTTAATCTCTTTCACCTTTTTTGCCCATCTCTCCAACCCCATCCCATCTTCTACAGATATCTTTTATGTCTAGGTGGTTTATAATGCTGGTCAAGTCTATAGTTTTCTTTGTTAGCTGTTGATCATGTTCCAGGAGTGGGGAACCTCCATCCTGGGCCGTATAAGGCCCATGAAATCAATACCAGCTAACATCATATGCCTCACCAAACTAGCCTGACCAAATATAGTAGGCTAATTTTTAAGTTGATAATTTTGTATGGCCCGCAAATGATGTTATAAATATCCCAATGGCCCATGGCAGAAAAAAAACATTCCCCACTCAAGAGGAATATCTTATTGATAAAAAATCATTTTTTTTCCTGCTCTCAAGATTTTTCTTTGCCTTTTGTTTTCTATAGTTTGATCATAATGTGTCTAGGTGTGAATATCTTTGTGTTCATTTTTATTGGACTTTACTGAGCTCTTTCAATCTGTAGATTCATATTTTTCATTAAATTTGGGAAGCTTTCAGCCATTATTCTTTCAAATACTCTTTCTGCCCCTTTCTTCTTTTCCTCTGGGAATCCCATTATGCACATGTTGGTCTTCTGAATAGTGTCCATGGTTCTCTCTTTCTATCTCTCTTTGTTGCCCAAACTCAGATATTCTCAATTGACCTATCTTTAAGTTAACTGATGCTTTCTTCTGCCAATTCAAATCTGTAATTGGGTACCTCTAGGGAATGTTCATCTCAATTATTGTACTGTTTAACACTAAAATTTGTATTTGAGTATTTTTACTGAAATATTGATAGTCTATTTGGAAGACATCGTTACCATACTTTGCTTTAATTTTTTTAAGACATGATTTCCTTTAGTTCTTTAAACTTATTCATAATAGCTTATTTAAAGTTCAAGATCTATTAAGTTTAACATCTAGGCTACCAACTTTCATTGGTTGATTCTAACCCTTTGTATGGACCATATTTTCCTGTTCCTCTCCTTGTCTTACACTTTTTTAAATCCAAAACTGGTATCATAATATTATATGATACATATATCATAATATGTAGCAACTCTAAAAACTAACCCCAGGGTTAGTTTTCATTGCTATCTTTTGTTTCTGTTATTGTAGTAATTACTATTTGCTTGTGAGTTTCCTGGACTAATTCTTAACGGTCTCCATTTGTACGTGCATCCTCGGAAGTCTCTGTTTGGTTAACCTAATGGTAGGCTAATGATTAGACAGAGATTTCCTTAAATGTCTTGAACCGGTAAATCCCCTGCTCTTTGCTGAGGGTCTGGTAGCTTACAACTCTACCTTAGCCTTTGTTTCCAGCTTGTGCAGAGCTTATGTCCATCCTGATGTGAAAAATCAGGGCTTTCTCAAGTCTCTCCAGTACTGCTCATGGCCCTGTACATACCTGAGGACTTTAAGATCCCCTGTAATATATTCCAGCTTCTTAAGATCTTCCTGATTTTCCACTTAAGTTTTGTGTCCAGTGCCTCTTGTTTTTCTCCAACTGGTATCATTTTCTCAGGTATCTGTGATGCTAAATAAGCAGGTCCTCAAATAATGTCATTTCATTCAACATTGTTTCAACATTGATGAGTACAGTAGGAACTCAACACTTGTTTATATCAACGTTGGTTCACAAACCCTGGTAAACCTGGTTTTGTTACACATCAGTTCATACAAAGCTGCACAACTATTGACAACGTTAAATGAAGACATACTGTAATTGATGCTGATGGTTTTCTGATAGACTGCTGGGGAAAGAGCTTCTCCCACTGGGTGAACTCTGATTCTGGGTAAATATAAACAAGCCCCGTGAAGGGCTTTTCTAGAAATCTGCTACACAAGTCAAATATTGACAATTGTCTTGGGATGGGGTATTTGGAAGATATTCAAATCCATTCTTTCCCTCTCTAGTGATCTCTAAGCTGCTGGATTTCATGACTCTTGTGGCTACAAAGTTGCTGGTTTTCAAAGTTACCATGGTACTAAGGACAAGGGAATGGGAATATAATAAATTCCAATGCCACAGTTATGCTGTTCTTACCAACATTCAGTAATTTTTCTTGTATGAACACTTCCCAGATTGTTGCAAACTTTGGTTATTCCTAGAGTTCTGAAAGCAATGATTCCCGCCGACCCCCCCCCCCCCCCCCCCGCGCGCGCCTTTTTTTGCAAGTGTTCTCATTGCTCTTATAGAACAGTAGATTTTCAGAGGTCATTCCACCATTCCAGAAACACTTCTCAGCATTTTCTTTAAGTTGAGACTATTTCATTAAAAACAAACAAAAAAACTCAACATTCTTTCCCAGAAAAAAAAGTTTGCAAAATATCAACCTCATTTATTTGAAATTGTTTCTATGGAATGAATATTTTTACTGTATGTTTCATAGACTCTAAACACAGCAGCCAAACCTAGATTATAATCAGCCAGATCTAGATTATAATCCCGGGGCTATCCTTTATTTGCCTTGCAAACACTAATTTCTTAAATTCTTTCAGTCTCATTTTATGTATTAGCTATTAAAATAATAGCTACCTACAAGGCTCACTGTGAGAATTAACTATAATCACATTTATAAAGGACCTGCACCTAACAGACCTCAATAAGTAATATTTCCTTTCCCTCTTCCCTTCCTTTCTAAATTGTGCATTTACTGGAAAGAACGCCTGGGCTGTACTGCTTGATTTTTTAGTGTAGCAATGCCATCTTCTGGAAATGCCAACAAAAAAAGAGTGGATCTTACTAACAAAAAAAAATTTATAGTTTATGTTCCATTTTTCCTGACCTATTGAAAAACAGGTCACTTCCTGACACTTTTCTCGGTACATTTATTTTTGAAGATGCCTCAGACCACACACACACACACACACACACACACACACACACACACACACAAATATTACGAATTGACCTGACATAAAAAATTTTTAAATCCCTAAAAGCTCAAAGTTACTGTGGATGTTCTGTGCAGTTAAGTGGTGTCCATCAAGAAGTGTTACAGCCCTGGCTGGTGAGGCTCAGTTGGTTGAAGCATCATCCCTTACACCAGAAAGTAGTGGGTTCGATTCCTAGTCAGGGCCCATACTCAGGTTGTGGATTCGATCCTCAGTTTGAGCATGTGTGGGAGGCAACCAATTGATGTTTGTCTCTCACATCAATGTTTCTCTCTCTCTCCCCGCCCTTCCCTTCCTTTCACTCTCTATAAAAATCAATGGAAAAAATATCCTTGGATGAGGATTAACAAAGGAGGAGGAGGAGGAGGGGGAGGAGGGGGAGGAGAAGGAGGAGAAGGAGAAGGAGAAGGAGAAGGAGAAGAAGAAGAAGAAGAAGAAGAAGAAGAAGAAGAAGAAGAAGAAGAAGAAGAAGAAGAAGAAGAAGAAGAAGAAGAAGAAGAAGAAGGAAAAGAGCTACAATTTTTAATGCCATAAGGGCTCCTGTGTAGTGGAAAGACTGAAGCACAATCTAAGCATAGTAGGGGGAAAAAAGCCTAACATTGCTCAACATAATGATGTAAAGAGGCATTGTTCTCCCTTTTGTTGAGTTGTGGTTCTGCAGGATGACAATCACAGTGAGGATTGTTTCTATTTGTAACATGGATTTTGGTTTTGCCATTTGTATTTGTGCATGTGTGTGTAAACCACTGGACACCAAAAAATAATGGAGAGGAATAGGCATGCCTCACTGAGGGACTTCTCCAAAGAAACAAGGTTTGGAGGGCTCAAGCTCAGCCTCATAGTTTGCTGGAAAATTTTATGTCCCATCATACGAGGAAGGGCAGGAATGGGGTTTCCTAGGTGGAGATTTACATGCAGAAGTGTTGAGAAATGGAACACTTTTAAGTGGTCCTGAAAGTAGAAGAGTAAGGTTCTGAGGGATATTTATGAGATCTGAAATGGATTTAACCTGTTTGTTCTCTTGCCATGGTTTATGAGTAGTGTGATATTTCAAAGTTTGATTCAAAATGCATTTTGTGTCTCCCACATAGTAATTCCTATTACATATATCAATTCCCCAGTAAAGTGTGTTACAGCTATCTAGACTTTGTAAATGGTAAAGTAGAAGTAGGAAGAATAAAATACATTAGGGTTTTAGCATAGTCACTTCATTAATATCCAAAGTGGTACAGCATTATGAGAGGAAAGATGGTAGTAAAGGAATTCTGAGAAGTTTTTAGCACTAATCGAGGTTTTTAGCCCAGGTATAGATCAAAGTATGGCACAAACTGGACACGATGCATACAAGTTCTTTCTTGAATGTCCTAGTGAGAGGTCATCTTTGAATGGGGCTGGAGCAGGAGGGAGAAATGCTAAAATCAGGGTCACACATACACATTTGAAGGCTAAGTGATCACTTGAAATTCAGTTCAACAGAAGCATATTGAATTTCTTTAAGTGGTGAAAAGTACTGTGTAAATGAGAGAAAAATCCTACCCAAGTTGAAAAATAGGTCAAATAAGCCCTTTGATTTATAAATCACCCAGATTACATTAGTCATAAAGCTGAAGAGGCCAGGGGGCCTAATTTCAACTTGGGCAGCCAAAATATTTGACTTTGTTTTATTAGTACTTTTATAGTAATTAATAACTTATGGTAATTACCCTTATTAGGTAGTTTTCACAATACTTTTGTTAAAATATCACAAAGCAATAGGTTTTTATTTCCACTTAGCAGAAGGAAACAGGGATCAGAGAGATTAAGAAACATGTCCTCAACTGCGAAGTTCATAAATGACAGAAGTGGGGTTTTAAAGAAGGTCTTCACAACTCCAGGTTTTCAAAACTTTGTCCAAGTTTTGTTCTTTGTTTTTACTAAGAGGTCAGCGTGATACATTTTGGATGTGAGAAGAAAATAGATCAATTGATTTAAATTATTTTACTATAAGTAGGATACAAAGGGGAAGAAGACATTAAACAGAATTTTAGTCTAGTGTCTGATGTCACATACTGTGTATACTTTCTGAGGGAGTGCGTGTGTACAGACAGGTGTCACAGAAAGAGCCAAGATACAGCTTCCTCAGGAGCACATCAAAAATATTATTAGGTACTATAAATGTGTACTCATTCGCCCAGCCAGTATGACTCAGTGTTGAACATCAATCCATGGACCAAGATGTCGCCAGTTCAATTCCTGGTCAGGGCATATGCCTGGGTTTCAAGCTCGATCTCCAGTGTGTGTGTGTGTGTGTGTGGGGGGGGGGGGGCGTGCAGGAGGCAGCTGATCGATATGTCTCTCTAATCAAAGTTTCTATCTCTCTCCCTCTCCCTTCCTCTATCTCTAAAAAAGCAATAAAAATATATATTTTTTAAAAATGTGTACTCATTCATTTAGGTAAATAAAAATAATATTAAAAATTAATTGCAAGTAAAGGCCAAACATAATTTATTGCTAAATAGATGTTACAGACAAAAAGTAGGGCAAGGGTTCAAAGAAGAGGGCTTTAACTTAGCTGGGTCAGAAAACTAGACTTTGCTGAAATTATATGTTAGGACTTACACAGCAATATAATTCCTAATGGCCATTTTGCAAGCCTCCCCACCACAGGAGAACATAACCAAACTTTCTGCCACAGGAGAAGTGGCTGGACAGGAAATGCAGGACACCAGGAATCAAACAATATAAGAAACTAAAACTGCCAAAGAAGTACCTAATTGCACATCTGCATTCCTGTAGACCCAACCCCCTGCCCAACCCCATCAACCAAGACCCCAAAACCACTGACAACAAATCTTCTCACCAGTGGATGCGTCTAAGGACGAAACTCCAGCTCCCAGGGGCTGCCAACATCCACCCAATACCCCATGGCTCGGTGATATGTAGGCCTTCCTTTTGGATATTCCCATTCTCCCAACCCCTTTTTTAAAATGAATCCAATTTTTCTTTATTCACCATCTGAGATTGCTATTTAGCATGCCCGTGCACCTCAGTCCACTGAGCCACACCACAGGGCTGAAAAGCTTATCTTGATTGCAAATTAGAAGCTTCTGGGAAGAGCACAGGTCAATTACATTAAAAATAAATAAATAAATAAATAAATAACTGCCCTGGCTGGTTTGGCTCAGCGGTTAGAGCATTGGCCCCGTGGACCAATGAGTCATGAATTCATTTCAGGTCAAGGACACGTACCATGATTGCAGTTCATTCCTGGCCCTGATGGGGGTCATGCGGGAGGCAACCAGTTGATGTGTCTCTTTCACATTGATGTTTCTCTCTCTCTCCCTCCCACTCTATCTGAAGATAAATAGAAAAATATTATAAATAAATAAATAAATAACAACAATAAAAAACAGAAAGGCTGTTTTCTGGCCTTTCTCTGAGACCCTGATGGGTTTGCAAATGATTTTATTTACTGTGAAAGAATAAGTGCTGGATAGTCTGATTTATTCCAATGAATATACCTACTGATTTCTGGGAGCAAGGCAACAGGATTGCTAAATGAGGTCTGCTGTGAAACTATAAAGGACTGTGTTTCTATTGCAGAAAGCCAGGTCACCTTAAAAATGATTGTAGAAAACCAAAATTGAATTTAGAAAAGAAACCAAAAGCAAGCATAGGGTTGCTCCAAGGGCCTTTCCCCTCCTTCTCACTGATAGTTTGGGAGGAGTTGAAATTATCAAACAAAGGGAAGCCACTAAGGTCCCTATAGATACCTGGGCTACTTTATTTGTTCTTAACCACACCTAACTAAGTTGTCTCTTCCCTGGGAGTAAAGCTTTTTTACAAAAGTCAGAATAGCTAATCAATGTCTGTTTCTAAATCAGAACCTGTCCCCTTCTAACTAGGGAATGTTGTGTGACAATATATATCTTTGCTAATCAAATCTGCTCCAATTCACCTGACAGGGTGAGGTATTTTTTTGTTTTTTGCTTTAAATCAGTGATGCCCACATATGTTTTTTCCCAGAAGGGTAATATGAATTTGGAGCTAAATGAACCAGATACTGAACCAAATGGGAAAATGATGATTTTAAAGAAACCTCCCAAGAGCAAACTAATCTTGAGACTGATTGAATGTATGCTAACCATTTTTTCTTCATTATTAACTCCCATGAGAGCCTTAGGTATGGCTTAACAGGGTACCTGCCCTGCTCAGAATGGCCCAAAGATGCCTCTAACTCTTGACTCGCTACATATCTGTCTCTCCATAGATAGGGAACCAGTCCACTGTGCTTCAAAGGTCCCCCTTTTGGGATACATGCTCACCTACCAGGAGAAATCTGACCCTGAGTCCCTCAAGAAAAAGGCTGATCTTTTGTAACACAGCCTGGCCCCAATATAAAGTGGGCAATAGAGAGTTTTGGCCAGTTAATGACACCATTAATTTTAATACTATCTTGCAGCTAGGACCTATTTTGCCATTCCCAAGGGGAATTGACAGAGGGTCCATATATCCAAGCCTTTATGACTCTCAGGTGACCCTAAGCTATATGCTGCCTATAAACTAGAAAAATGAGCCCAAATGGAAAGAAACATTTCAGAAATGGATAAATAGATTTGTTAGTCCCTTGCCAAATTTGGGTGGCAACCTAGTCCCTGAGGTATTGAAAATGACTGTCCTTGTGTTACAAATGAAGTCTTCATCAGCCAGAGGTGTGGCTTCAGAAACAATTCAAAGCCCACCAAATCTTTTACCTTTCCCAGACCTGCCCTATTCATCTCAAAAGCTTATAGATAATTGGTTTTATTTATTGATTTATTTATTGATTTATTGATTTATTGATTTATTTATTTATTATTAATTTATTTTTGTTACAGATGTTTCTCCTTTTTTCCCCATTGACACCCTCCTCCCCATCCCTCCACCCTGTCCCCAGCTTTGTTGTCCATGTCCATCAGTTATGCATACATGCACATAAGTTCTGTGGTTTAACTCTTCCCTGCCCCCCCCACCCCCTCTTCTGAGGGGTGTCAGTCTATACCCTACTTCCACATCTCTGGATCTACCCTGTTCCTCAGACTGTTATGTTCATTATATTCCACAAATAAGTGAGATCATGTGATATTTGTCTTTCTCTGCTTGGCTTGTTTCGCTTAGGATAATACTCTCGAGGTCCCTCCATGTCGTCTCAAAGGATAAGAGATCTTTCTTTCTTACAGCTGCATAGTACTCCATTGTGTACATGCACCACAGCTTTTTTATCCATTCATCCACTGATGGACACTTGGGCTGTTTCCAGATCTTAGCTATTGTAAATAGTGCTGCTATGAACATGGGGGTACATGTATTCTTTCTGGTTGGTGTTTCAGGCTTCTTAGGGTATATTCCTAGAAGTGGGATCACTGGGTCAAATGGCAATTCAATTTTTAATTTTTTGAGGTAACACCATAGTGTTTTCCACAGTGGCTGCACCAGTATGCATTCCCACCAGCAGTGTACTAGAGTCCCCTTTTCTCCACACCCTTGCCAACACTTGTTCTTTGATGATTGGTTGATGGTGGCCATTCTGACAGGTGTGAGGTGATACCTCATTGTTGTTTTAATTTGCATCTCTCTGAGGATTAGTGATGTTGAGCATTACTTCATATGTCTCTTAGCCATTTGTATGACCTTTTTGGAGAATGTCTATTTAGCTCCTCTGCCCATTTTTTAATTGGGTTCTTTGTCTTCCTTTTGTTGAGTTGTATGAGCACTCTATATATTTTGGAAATTAACCCCTTATCTGATGTATCATTGGCAATTATGCTCTCCCATAGAGTGGGTTCCCTATCTGTTTTGAAGGTTGTTTCTTTTACTATGCAGAAGCTTTTGAGTTTGATGTAGTCCCATGTGTTCATTTTTCCCTTTGTTTCTGTTGCCTTAGGTGATGTATCAGTGAAGATTCTGCTGCGTATGATGTCCGAAATTTTGTTGCCTACATTTTCTTCTAGGATTTTTATGGATTCACGAGTCACATTTAAGTCTTTTATCCATTTTGAGTTTATTCTTGTGTATGGTGTAAGTTGATGGTCTAGTTTCATTTTTTTTTTGCATGTAGCTGTCCAATTTTCCCAGCACCATTTATTAAAGAGGCTGACTTTCCTCCATTCTATGCTCTTGCCGCCTTTGTCAAATATTAATTGAGCATAATGTCTTGGGTCAATTTCCAGGTTCTCTGTTCTGTTCCACGGGTCTATATACCTGTTCTTGTGCCAGTACCAGGCTGTTTAGATTACAGTAGATTTGTAATATAACCTGATATCCGGTAATTAGGATTATGCTGGCCTCATAAAATGAGTTTGGAAGTCTTCCTTCTTCTTGAATTTTTAAAAATAGTTTGAGGAGAATGGGTGTTAGTTCTTCTTTGAATGTTCAGTAAAATTCTCCCGTGAAGCCATCCGGGCCTGGGCTTTTGTTTGCTGGGAGAGTCTTGATTACATCTTCAATTTCCTTAGCTGTTATTGGTCTGTTCAAGTTTTCTATCTCTTCCCGGTCCAGTTTTGGGAGACTATGTGTTTCTAGAAATGTGTCCATTTCACTTAGATTGTTGAATTTGTTGCCATATAAATGTTCATAGTATTTGCTAATGATCCTTTGTATTTCTGTGGTGTTAGTTGTTACTTCTCCTCTTTCATTTCTGATTTTGTGTATTTGGGTTCTCTCTCTTTGTTTCTTGGTGAGTCTAGCTAAGGGTCCATCAATCTTGTTTATCTTTTCAAAAAACCAGCTCTTTGTTTCATTGATCCTTTGAATTGTTTTTTTGGTCTCCATGTCATTTATTTCTGCTCTGATCTTTACTATTTCCTTCCTTCTACTTGCTCTGGGGTTTTCTTTTTGTTTGCTTTCTAGTTCTTTAAGTTGTGAGGTTAGATAGTCTGTTAGAAATTTTTCTTGTTTCTTGAGGTAGGCCTGTAGTGCTATGAACTTCGCTCTCAGAAATGCTTTTGCTGAATCCCATAGATTTTGTGTTGTTGTGTGTTCATTTTCATTGGTTTCCAGGAAGTTTTTAATTTCTTCCTTGATCTCCTCGGTAACCCATTCATTGTTTAATAACATGCTATTTAGCCTCCATGTGTTCATATGTCTTTGCATGTTCTTGTTGCAATTGATTTCTAGTTTCATGCCATTGTGATCTGAGAAGATGCTTGATATGATTTCAATCTTCTTGAACTTGTAGAGACTTTGTTTGTGTCCTAACATGTGGTCTATCTTTGAGAATGTCCCATGTGCACGTGAGAAGAATGTGAATTCTGTAGTTTTGGGGTGTAATTCTCTGTAAATATCTATTAAATCCATTTGGTCTAGTGCTTCGTTTAGAGTCTCTGTTTCCTTGTTAATTTTTTGTCTAAAGGATCTATCCAGTGATGTCAGCGGGGTGTTGAAGTCCCCTGCTATGATTGTATTGCTGTCGATTTCTCCTTTGAAGTCCTCCAGAAGATTTTTAATATATTTTGGTGCTCCTATATTGGGTGCATATATGTTTACCAAGGTTATATCTTCCTGTTGGATAGATCCTTTCGATATTATGTAGTGACCTTCTTTGTCTCTAGTTATGGCTTTCATTTTGAAATCTATTTTATGAGATATGAGTATTGCTACCCCAGCTTTTTTTTTTCCTTTCCATTTGCTTGGAAGATTTTTTTCCATCCCTTCACTTTCAGCCTATGTGAGTCTTTTGTTGTGAGGTGGGTCTTTTGTAAACAACATATATATGGGTCATGCTTTCTTATCCAATCCGCTACTCTGTGTCTTTTTATCAGAGCATTCAATCCATTTACATTTAAGGTGATTATTGATACGTACTTATTTATTGCCATTTTTGTTTAGTGTGGTTCTACTTTCCTTCCTATTTCTTCTACTAATTACAGCAGTCCTTTTAACATTTCTTGCAGTGCTGGTTTGGTGCTAATGTATTCCCTTAGCCTTTTTTTGTCTGAGAAGCTCTTTATTTGACCTTCTATTTTGAATGACAGCCTTGCTGGGTAGAGTAGTCTTGGATTCAGATCCTTGTTTTTCATGACCTTGATTACTTCATGCCATTCCATTCTGGCCTGTAGTGTTTCTGTTGAGAAGTCAGATGATAGCTTTATGGGGGTTCCTTTGTAGATAACCTGTTGCTTATCTCTTGCTGCCTTTAGGATTCTCTCTTTGTCTTTAATTTTTGGCATTTTAATTACTATGTGTCTTGGTGTGGGCCTGTTTGGGTTCTTCTTACTTGGGACTCTCTGTGCTTCTTGAACTTGAATGCCTTCTTTCTTCACCAAATTAGGGAAGTTTTCTGTCACTATTTCTTCAAATATATTCTCTAACCCTTGCTCATTTTCTTCTTCTTCAGGGACTCCAATGATGCGAATATTATTACATTTCCAGTTGTCCCACAGTTCTCTTAAGCTGTCTTCCTGTTTTTTCATTGTTTTTTTCCTTTTGGTTTTCTGATTGGTTGATTTTTTTCTACCCTGTCTTCTAATTCAGTGATCCAGTCCTCAGCTTCCTCTACTCTGCTGTTTAGTCCTTCCAATGTGTTCTTCATTTCTGCTATGTCATTCTTCATTTCTTCTTGCTGCTTCTTAATTTCCACTTGGTTGGTTTTCAGTATTTCTATGTCTTTGCTCATGGTGTGGATGTCTTTACTCAAGGTGTTGATGTCCTTACTCATGCTGTTGAGCTTCCTCAAGATCATGGCTCTGAATTCTAGCTCTCTTAACTTGCTTAACTCTGTTTCATTTATCTCATCTTCGGTAGAGGTCTCTTGTTCTTTCATTTGGGATCTCTTTCTTTGTTTCACCATTTTGGCTATCTCAGTGCTTTTTGGAGCCTGCCAAATTTTCCTGTGGATGTTGGTGTTCTGTTGTTTGTGCCTCCCTCTACTGGGTTTGGATGAGCGTGGGAGGACCCACGTTAAACACCACCATGGAGTCTTACTTTCCAGGGTATATTTGCAAGCCCAGCAAAGGTTAAGTTATCCTCTAGCTTTTTGCCTAGAGGTTATTAGTTGTGGTTGCTTGAAGAGCCTTGGGTTTTCAGTTGAATGAAAACCTCCCTCAGGTGTTCAGCCTGAAAGGATTTCAGAGGGTAGGGCAGATGCTGGTAGTTAATGAGCCTCAGTTTGCATTTCAGTGGCCCACTAGGGTGTGGCTAAACCTCCGAGGGAGGGGCTGCCATCTCTCTCCCCAGAGCCCTGGGATGGAGTAAGATGGCCAGGCCACAGTCCTGCGTGGCCGCAACTCAGCAAAAGCTCTGAGCACCCTCCAAATCCCAAGTGTCCCCACACAGTTCCAGTCCAGTCTGCCCTCTCTCTGCTGGAGCCCAGGTGAGTGGCTGTGGCTATTTTAGCGCTCTGTCTGGCCCTCTGCACTGTGGAGCCGGCTCGGGCTTTAACCCCGGGGGTGGAGCGCTGCTCAAGGCTAAGGCTGCTGCTGTCCGTGGGATCCCAGCCCCCCTCTCACGCCTCCGCAATCCTACCAGGATAGATTCAGTGTCCCTGGTTGTATGGTCCTCACAAGCAGCTTTTCTGTTGCTTTTTTCCGACGATTTGTCTTTGTTTTAGTTGTAATTCCAGTTTGGTCCTGGGAGATGGTCTGTGTAGCTTCCATTCACTCCACCACCATTTTGGAATCCCTCTCCTGTAGGAGCGCCATGCTGGGGCTGGGACCGGCTCCTGCCTCCCCCGGCGGCGGCTCCCGACTCCTCACAGGGGCGGCTCCCGAGGGCTCCAGGCTCCTCCGATAATTGGTTTTATTAAACCAAAGTCTTCAAACAACCTTTGAAGTGCAAATATCTGGACTTCACCTAGAGTCCTTGTCCTGGTCATTTTTTTTTTAAATGCAAATATTTGGGAGGTGATTCTTATCAAAAGAGAAAAACCCAGGCCATCTGAATAGATCAATTTAATTTATTTCAGCCATTCTTTTTAAAATTAGTGAATTTTGATGAAAGTTATTGAATGTCAAGATATTTTGAAATAACAGGAAATACTGAAATATTAATTTCTAGACAAGTCCTAAATTTTCCTGCTTTTGGCTTTTTATTGCAGAAAGTCTGTAAAGTAAATTTGGAGCTAATATGTTTTAAATGTGTTCATAAAAATCATTCTAAGGAATGCTGGTTGTTTCCCTGGTTATCACTAGAAATTCAGGCTTCTAAAAGTTAAAATTAAGTTGGAAAGAAATGATATAGTTTTGGTAATAGAAAGTATAAGGTATAGAAATACATTTTGTTTTTATAGGACAAGGATTGAAATTGAGTTAGTCTAATGATGTTTATTCCTGAATGGATAAAAAGTTTGTGCAAATTATAGAAGGTTGTGAAGGTTGTAAAAGTTCATGAAAGTTTTAAGTCTACAGAAAAACCCAAGTCAGGCTTCAGTCCCCTCCTCTACCTAATTTCTCTCTGAGGGACCCAGAATTGCTTTTATTACACTTTCTCTTGCCCTTGTGGGGGTGGGAGAAATCGACCTGCCAGCTGTGGAGTAAATCCTTCCTCAAGATGCATCAATGCTAAGATGGAAGGTAAACCTGCCCTCTGGACACAGAGTCACCTGCCCACATGACCATCCCCAGGCAACACCTGGGTGACGGGGGTTGGTGAATCAGGACCAACCTGCTCACCCCTCACATCCAAAGGGACACCTTCTCTCCTGCTGGTTTGACCTGTGTGGAGTTGAGTCCCCTGCCTGAGTTGGGTAAATCCATTCCCAGGGCACCTGGCTAATGTCCTGGTCATTGGTAAGGCCACCTTCAGGGCATGGGGTAAACATGTCCATGGGTCAAACTGGCTCTCTCTCTTTCAAACAGGCTTTCTGATTAAGTCCCCTGTCTAAGTGGGTTAAATCCATCCCCAGGGGAATCTAGCCAATGTCCTAGTCCTTGGTAAGGCCACCTTCAGGGCATGGGGTACACATGTCCACAGGCTACTCACATCTGGAGCACTTATTACATCAATTTTGACAACCTCACTCTTGTCATGTCATTTTATGTCACTAGGGTTTCTGATTTTTCAGTGAGCCAAAGCAGTGCCACCCAGCCTCTCTCCTGATGCTTAATTCCTTAACTCACAGCCCTTGACACTTCCATTGAGAGTCTCAAAAGATCTTAATGCTTGGTAACTAGGACCTTTTATCCCCCTTTCCAGCCTTCTTAAAAGTCATCAAAAGCATATGAGAAAAATCCTGCATCTTCTCTACAAAAATTAGTAATTCAGATTATGTGCATGGTCTTTATGTGATATGTGTTTGATATGTGGTGTGTTTTCTGCCTCTGGATGGCATTGTTAAGGAATGATATTTCATTGACCTAAAGAGATTAAATACTTATGTAAGTAAAACAGGAGCCTGTGGTCTGGACAAAGTATTTGATATTAAAACCAGTTTAAGTTTGATTGATGTCTTTTTGGAGTTAAAAGAGGGAAATATTAGGACTTACACAGCAATATAACTCCTAACGGCCATTTTGCAGGGTTCCCTGCCATAGGAGAACAAAGACTAAACTTCCTGCCACAGGAGAACTGGCTGGACAAACATGTGCTTGTTCTATCTAGATTTACAAAGAGTTTATGCCGTGATCTTTTGGTTAAGTATATTTGACAACCTTTCCAATGTTTAAATATTAAGACACTCTTTTAACTGAGAAATGACTTTGAATTATCCCTGGAATACCTAAAGGATATATTCCCTCTTCTTATGAAAGTTTTTTAAATAATCAGGCCTGAGATTCCAAAATGGGGGCAAAGTGAGTGGAAGCTACACAGCTCATCTCCCAGGACCAAACTGGAATTACAACTAAAATAAAGACAAATTGTCAGGAAAAAACAACAGAAAAGCAGCTAGAGAGGACCCATATAACCAGGGACAGAGAAAGAACATCAAATCGAGCCTGGTAGTGATCTGGGCTCCGAGGCTAAGGCGACTAGATTCCATTCTTATGTAGGCCCCTTGGCTAAGGCGACTAAATGACTCCATTTTTATCATCAATGGACCTTCCTGGATATTTTTCCAATAATAGGTTAATTACCCCTAGAAGTAAAGGAATTTTACCTAAGATTATAGTTGCCCCACATGTTGGGAGGCATTTGCACTTTCCAGTATCGGTATTTGCAGGCATTTGCAGGTACTTGTGAGCCCTTTTGACATCTGTAATCGCTGTCACTCCCACTATTACTATTGTACTGGTCCCCTGAGTGGGGGGCCAAACCGGGGATGGGGCTTCTGTCTTTAAAATCGGACAAGCAAGAAGAATCTGTGCTGAGAATCTGGGGAATCTGTAGCCCCCCCAGCCCACCGGTGTAATGAAGTGCTCCTTTACAATTCGACTGTGCATCTCTGGTTATCTCGTGGACATCTTACAACATTTGGAGGCCCCAGCGAGATTCCCTGGTGTTTTGCTACACCAAGGGCTAGACGCCTAGGACGGGCAGCCTCTCCCGATCCGGCTGCCGGACCCCTATAGATCTGAAGGGAGGCGTCTCCTGAGTTCCAGGGCCCTGAAGATCCTACTTGGGTTTCCAACGAGCAGCTGAGAGACGCCAAGATGTCCCCAAAAAGATTAAAGGAGACCTGGTAGAAGCCCCTGGAGGTGAGTTCTGGGTGACGGGTCTATCTGGATGAGAGTGAGAGGGCCGGACGGGGCGCAGACTCCCCTCTCCTGGGAACCCCCTAAGACGTTAGGTGGGGTTCAAATCTGGCAAATTCTGGTTCAAATCTGGCAAATTCTGTTCATTCAAACCCGCCACTGGGGCGGAAGGGGAGACTGATCACCTCCAAAGCGGCATAGGTGACGCTCAAGATAGGGAATTTCTGGAAGGAAATTCAAACGGTGTGTAGTGTGACTGTGTGAATGTAATTGTGTGTGAGTGACCGTGCTCCACGATGCTTGTTACGGAGCCTGTGTGAGTCCTCACCTGCGCGGGAAGCAGCCAGGCGGACGAAGCGAAAGTTTCTGTCTTGTGTGTCTTCCCTTGTTTTTGTCCTCGTCTGCCTCCCTACTGTATCCCTCAACTTTGTTACGGTTAGTCTAATCATAGATAGCAGCCCTAGTGCCCAGAAGACCTCATTGGGTTGCATATTGAAACATTCTTAGAGAAGGATTTGAGGAAGGTTCTGATTAGGGCACAAATACTGGTAGTGGGCCCCAAACTGGGCCCCAAGAGAAACCTGGGCAAAGGTAGGGAAGTGCCTGCGAGGCAGAGATAGAGCAAAAGGCCCAACCGGTGTGGCTCAGTGGTTGAGTGTCGACCCATTTACCAAGAGGTCACTGGTTCGATTCCCAGTCAGGGCACATGCCCAGGTTGTGGGCCAAATCCCCAGTTGGGGGCATGCAGGAGGCTAATAAGGTGGGGAAGCAAGGTGTAGTGAAAGACTCAAGGAAAGTCGAGAAGGCTATGAGTCCTTAAAGACTCCCCCACTGTCTTCTGCTACAGCTATGATTAATATTTGTGCTTTGAAGGCCTGGAAAGTGCTCCCAACAACAGGGGAAAATTCGCTAGATCTTACATCCATCAGACAAGGACCTGAAGAGCCATATCAAGATTTTGTAGCTTGGTTGCTACAGGCAGTTAACAGAGTAATAAGTGATTCAGGGGCCAGCCCCGACCATGTCAAACAGTAGGGGAAATGTCTGTCACCCCTGCTCAAGTGTTCCAACCAGGGTGGAGTCCAGGACTACAATCCGGGATCTCTACCACGCCACCTCAGAGAGTGCAGGACTGGACCTCTGCCCCACCACCCGATATGTATTAACACCAGAGATGGGGCCACAAGCTATTCCAACAGGGGAATATGGGCCACTACCTAATGGAACAGTGGGTTTAATCTCGGGAATGAGTAGTCTCACTGTGAAAGGGTTCCAAGTGTTGCCTGGAGTTATTCATTCTGATTATTTGGGGGAAATAAAAGTTAAGGCCCAAACCACTAAAACCATTGTACAAGTTTTACCTGAAACTAGGATAGCACAAATTGTAATTTTGCCGCATCAGGCGGCTGGGAAAGTGCTAAAGTGCTATCAAAGGAAACGCAGGGAGAGGGAGGATTTGGCTCCATAGATGGAGCCTATTGGGCACAGATAATCACCCAAGGTCTCCCCGGAACAGAGCTCAGTTTGAAGGGAAAGAAATGTAAAGGCATTTTAGATACAGGAGCAGATGTTTCTATGGCCAATTTACAAGGAATAGGACAGGTTTCTAGGCCCCAACAAAGTGCACAGTTTATTGAATAGAAAGATTCTGAGGGCAACACTGGTGTTTTAAATCCTATGTTTTAGTTCACTTGCCTGTTAATCTATGGGGATGGGATCCCCGTCCTTCCACCCCCATCAGAGGAGGTGAATCTCCCCAGTGCGCCCAGGCCCCAATACACAAGCGGTTGGGAAGGGGCCGTCCCTGCCAGTGGCCTGCCCTGTGCATCCCACATGGCACTGCACATCAGGACTGGGGTCCCGTGTGGAGAGCCCCTCGTCCTAGGAAACGCGGGCGGCAGGCAGGCACACAGCCACTCACCTGGAAGTCACAAGAGCTGCAGGGTTCTCCGGGGAGAGTGGTCAGGCCACGGAAGGGGCGTGTTCCTTCGGTGCCAGCCCAGGCGGCTCATCTGTCCGCCGCCGGGGTTTAGCGACAGCAAGTTTCCAATAGGCTTCTCTGAACTTTGGGGAGTTGAAAATAGGGACCCCAGGCGCAGGCACGAAGTGCTCTTGGAGTGTTGAAAAACACTCTGCTCCACTAAACACGCGCACTGGGATGACACTCCCCTTTCCTGCATCCTTTTGAAAACCTGGGGTCAGAGGAAATTTTCCCATCCCTCTGCCCACGGTGGGACCCAAATACTGCCAGGGGGAGGGCTTCCTTGAACACTTTTCACCGTGTTCTCCTGTTAGGCCTAAAGGTCCAATTGTTTGAAATAGCAAAGGTGGTAGTAGCAGCCTTAAGGGAAACAGGGCCCATGGGGAAAGATTGCCCTAGGAAGGGTCAGGATGGCAGGCCTAGGTCAAGCCATTTGCAGGGAATGGCCTGGTATCTTGCTTGGTCAGGTAAGGAATGAAGGTTGCTTTCTTGAAATATGGCAGAAAAGGAACCTCAAGGACTTGAGGACATGACCCAAATCTGCAAGTATTCCAGACACAGCCTGATGGCAATTGTGACTTTGGCTTTGATACAATGTCAACCATACAGAATTTACCTGAGCATCAGATGCTGTCCAATTGTCACTGCTTGCTTTCATTCCAGCAAAATAAACTTTAAGCCTCTCAACTGACAGTCTTACCGACTCAAAACTGGTTTATAATTTGCTACAGTCATTAACCTTTGTTTTTTTCTTGTTTTCATAGGCATACTTCTTATTAAATACCTTATTAATTACTTACACAGTCTAGGCCTCACTTTGGAAGCCCATCTGCAAACTCCTCCAAAATCATATACAAACAATTAGGGGGACCGGAAAGTAATGTCGTTTCTGCATGTTTCGCTATTTGGTTGTCATTTATCAGTTCATTGTGTACTTCAAAATCGTGCCAAAGACATTTTAAGGTTAGAGTGACTTGTTTACTCATAAATAATTAAATCTTAATTTTTTTTTTTTTTTGCAATTTATAGTGAAATGGCCAGCCAAATACCAGAAGAGGTACATATCCAGCATTGTATGCTTTTTGAGTTTCACAAGGGTAGTAACGCAACAGTTGCTACCAAAAACATTTGCGATGTTTATCCAAGTGCATTAGACGTTTGTAAATGCCAAAGGTGGTTTTCTAAGTTCAAATCCGGTAATTTTGATCTTTCTGACTCGTATCGATCAGGAAGGCCAACAACTTTAGACAATGACATGTTAAGGGCGGAAGTGGAAGCAAATTCGTGTCAAACAATCGAGGAACTGTCAAACACTCTTAACCAACCTTGGTCGACCATCCAAGAACATTTGCAGCAGATTGGTACAGTAAGCAGAGCAGGTGTTTGGGTCCTGCATAATCTGTCCAAAGAAAACAAAGCTAACCGGTCCACCACATGCAACTTATTGCTTCAGTGGCACAATACAGAAGCGTTTTTTGATCGCTTGATTACTGGAGATGAAAAATGGGTCCTCTATGATAATCCAAAACGCAAAAGGCAGTGGCTCTCTCTGAATGAATCGCCACGAAGTATAGCTAAGCCAGGTTTACACCCCAAAAAGGCACTTTTGTGTGTTTGGTGGAGTATTCGCGTAGTCGTTCATTTTGAAGTGCTGAAACCTGGACAAACTGAATGCAGACCTTTACTGTGAACAATTGGATTGAGTAAATCAATCTTTAATTGAAAAGTGCCCAGCGATTGTCACCAGAAAGGGCGTCATTCTGCAACACAATAATGCAAGACTGCACTGCGCAAGACGAACCCTGACCATGACCTATATAATTTATCCCTACCCTTATTCCCCAGTTCCCCAACATACCAGCACAGCTTAGGGACAGCTTTATACCCACAAACTAGCAGGAAGCAGCTACAGAAGAAAGAGACCTCTTTCCTGATTCCATAAGAATCAGTAACAAATAGAAAGAGGGGGAAATGTTAGGACTTACACTGCAGTATAACTCCTCACAGCCATTTTGCAAGGTTCCCAACCACAGGAGAACAAAGACCAAACTTCCCACTATAGGAGAACTGGCTGGACAAGAAATGCCAGACACCAGAAATCAAACCGCATGAGGAACTAAAACTGCCAGTTAATTGCTGGACTGCTTGTTTCAATTTCTTTTAATTAATTAATCTTTTTATTACAGATGTCCTTTTTCCCCCATTGACACCCTCCTCCCTGATCCTTCCCATCCCCCCCTTAACCATACTGTTGTCTATGTCCATTGGTTATGCATATAAGTTCTTTGGTTTATCCCTTCCCATCCCCTCACTCCCCTTCTCATCCCCTCACTCCCCTTCCCTCTGTTTGTTAGTCTGTTCCCTACTTCCATGTCTCTGGATCTATTTTGTTCATCAGCTTATTTTGTTCATTATATTCTACAAATAAGTGAGATCATGTGATATTTATCTTTCTCAGATTTGCTTATTTTGTTTAGTATAATACTCTCCAGGTCCCTCCATGTCATCTCAAAAGATAAGAGATCTTTCTTTCTTATAGCTGCATAGTGTTCCATTGTGTATTACCACAGCTTTTTTATCTGCCTATCCACTGATGGACACTTGGGCTATTTCCAGATCTTAGCTGTTGTAAATACTGCTGCTGTGATAATTCTACTTTTAAATTATATTTTGTCTCCATTTCTCTCCTTGTCCATGGCCACCGCTCTAGTCCAAGACAGCACTGTCTTTCTCGTGAATGCTTCCTAACTAGTTTCCTGCTCCTTCTGTTGCTCTCTTCTTATCCAGTCCACTCAGAGAAGCAGAGTAAACTCTTAAAAATTAAACATGCAAACCAAATCTTAACACCTGCTTAATGCCCTTCAGGGTATCACATTATAATTAGAATGAAATTCAAAGGCTTTACATGCCTTGGTCTCTGATAATATTCTCGTAGACCTCTCTTCCCCTGTTCACCACATACCAGCTGCACTGGCATTCTTTCAGTTCCTAGAACAGGCCAACCTCTGTGTCTGGGAGGCTCTTCTCAAGAGTATTTCCATGGCTGGCTGCTTCTCATCCTACTGGTTTTGGCTTAGCTTCACCCGCTCAGAAGATCCTTTTCTGACTGCTCTGAGTCCTTTTCCCACACTCACACCGCTATTTTCTATAACAGTATATGACTCCTTTCCTTCATAATACTTCGCAATTTCAAATGAAATGCATCTTCACATTCAGAATCTCTAATTGGTTCATTTTCCTAATTTCTTATTCGTATTTCTTTAAAGTGATTACTTCCTTTTATCTCTTAAGGAAACCTCACCATCTATATTGTATTTTATGTTTTAGTTTGTGGTAGGCTTTCTCTTGTTTTTTAATTCTTTCCTCCCCAAGTCCATCTTCAATCCTTCCTTAACCATCAGACAACCATTCTAATTTTAGATATATATCTCTTTAATTATTTATGTTCTTTTAAAGATGCAGTGCTATTTCCTGGGCATGGATGTGTAATTTACAGTAATGTTCATGGTTTGCAGTCTTCATTCTATTTTTTGCTGTCATTACTCAGTTACATGTTTTAGAAATCTATGTTGCTGTGTGTCCATCTAACCATTATTTCTAAGTGCCACATACCAGTCTATCATACTTTATTTATCTGTTGCCTCAAGCTCCCTACTACCACTACAAACCTGCAACAAATATACTTGCACATATTCCCTATGAAACTGCTTCTCTGGGGGAAAAAAAGTACAGGAATTTACAGCCCATAGGAAGTGTCAATGTTTAATTTGATTTAAGTATGGCCAAATTGCCCTTCAGAATACTTGCTCCAATCTATGTGGTCCCATAGTCTGACTGATATTTGGTATTTATTCTATTTTCTAATTTTTTGCTGATTAGATAAGTATTAAGTCATATTCCATTATTTTTAATGAGCATTTTCCAATTACTATATGTTTCAGCATCTCTTCCTGTATATGTTAGCTATATAGAATTGATATCCTTGATCAATTTTCCATTGAATTTCAAATATAGGTACTAACTTTATTATTATTATTTGCTTTTTTAAAAATAAAAAATATTTCTTTTTCAATTACAGTTTACATTCAATATTATTTTGTATTAGTTTCAAGTATTCACCCTCATGGTTAGACAGTCACATACTTTACAACGTGTTCCCCAATATTTCCAGTACCCACTTGGCACCACACATAGTTGTTACAATGTTATTGACTATATTTTCTATGCCATACTTTACATCCCATGACTTTTCTAGCTACCAATTTGTAGTATTCCCTTCACCATTTTCACCCTTCCCCCAACACCCACCCTCAGCAATCATCAATCTGTTCTCTGTATTTATGTCTTTTCTGTTCTGTTTGTTTATATTATTCTTTTGAACTTTATTTTTTTTTCCTTCACTGATTTTAGAGAGGGATGAAGGGAGAGGGAGAGAGAGAGAGAGAGAGAGAGAAACATCGATGAGAGAGAACATCAATGCATGCCCCCCACTGGGGATTGGGCCCACAACCTGGGCATGTGCCCTGACAAGGAATCTAACTGATGACCTCTTGGTGCATGGGTCAATGCTCAACCACTGAGCCACACCAGGTGGGTTGAACTTTCTTTTAATTCTGCTTTCTTAGGCCCAAGATCTTCTATTTGTAGGATCTATAATGCACTTTTGGAATTGATCTTCATTTTTTGTTTGATAATTTGGGGTTGTGAATGCATTTTCCACAACAGAGTCTTCCTGAGTGTGTGCTAAGCTTTGGTGCCTCACTACAGAACTTGATTGTGTTGGTTCTGCATGGAGTGAATTTCTGAGGTGGGCCCCTCGGAGTACTTAGAAGTCTCCTACTCACTTTATTCTACATAGCTGCTTCACAGTATTCCTACTTCACAGGAAATACATTTTCTCATCTGGCAGAGCAGCTACGTATTATCTAACTTCCTAAGAAAATTGTTACTATCATTTCTCTGGGTATAAGAGGAGTTTTGAACACTTACATTATTATCTTAAACTGGCCTTCTTTTGGGAAGGGCTTTTTTTGCTTGTTTACCTGAACTCTGTCTCTCTGCCTCTCATCTACTAGGTTATTAGCTCTGTGAAGGCAGAAAGTATGTATATTTCATACAACACATCCTTGTATTATTAGTACCTAGAACAATGAGTGCCCTTGGTAGTAACTAAAAAATATTTCAGAATGAAAGAATGAATGAAACATGTAGCCAGGGTTTCCTCCAGAGAGGGGATCTCAATGAATGTTAATGCCTTTATTTCCTTCTCTTCTCTCTGATACTTAGTAAAATTACTGCGATGGTACATAGAATATATTAGAGATGTGAGAAACAAAAACAAGGACAGAAAAGACAAAATTGCCTTCAAATAGACAAGTGGCAATGCAAAGTCTTTCATTAAAATTAGTTGAAAATAAATAAGAGGACAAAAGTTAAAATTATAAAAGAAGAATAGGTCTCACTGGAAAGAGAGGATGGAGCCAAAAACAACTATAGGATGATTGGCTTTAATAATAGCATTACCTGGAAAAGAAATAGGATGGGAAGTGTTATCCATGTTGAATCTGATCTACTGTGCAAGACTAGAAGTTGTTGAGTAGACTTTGTATATGTAGAGAAAGGAAGAGTGGTTATAAATCTATACCTATAAATTATGAAGTTATGTTCATATTGTACATAATTAAAATCATAAAGGCAGCAACATTTTTCTGAGGACACAGTATATGTTGACTAAACTAGATGGCTGACAAACAAATCCTGTAAATCACCACATGGAAGAGCATGAGCACAAAGATAATTAAAAGCATACACACCACCAAAATTGGTCATACAAGTGCATTTTGTCAAAGAAGAGAGATGCTAGGTGTGATGATCTACAGGGAGAAAAATAATACCTTACATTTATCATTCATTATAAATGTTCAACACACTATTTGTTCTCTATTTGGAGTTTGACCACCTAAGGCAGGTCCAGAATGGCCTCCAATGAAATACCTGGGTTCTCCTCTACATGATATTATTTAAAATAAGATTTTTATTTTTTAGAGAAGATTTAGGTTCACAGCAAAATTGAAGAAAGTAACAGACCTTTTTCATAATCCCCTGTCCATATACATGCACAACTTCCCTTATTATCAACTTCTACCACCAGAGTGGTACATTCGTTACAATCAATGAACCTCCTCTGATACAGTCATCCAAAATCCGTAGTCTACATTACATTAACTCTTGCTGTTGCACATTCTATGGGTTTGGACAAATATATAATGACATGTATCCATCATTGTAGTATCACACAAAGTATGTTCACTGCCCTAAAAATCCTCTGTGCTCCATCTATTCATCTCCCCCCAACCCCCTAGTAATCACTGATTTTCATATTGTCTCTATAGTTTTGCCTTTTCAGAATGTCATGTAGTTGGAATCATACATACGTTATCTTTTCAGATTGGTTTCTTTTGCTTAGTAATATGCATTTCAGGTTCTTCCATGTCTTTTCATGGCTTGATAGCTCACCTCTTTTTACCACTAATAATATTCCACTGTCTGGATATACTATGGTTTATTGATTCAATCACCTACTAAAGGACATTCATTGTTGCTTCCACATTTTGGCAATTATGAATAAAGACACTATAAACATCTGTGTGCAGGTGTTTGTATGGATATGTTTTCAACTCCTTTGGGTAAATATCAAGGAGTAGAACTGCTGGATCATATGATAAGAGTATGTTTAGATTTGTAAGAAAGCACCAAAGTGGCTGTACCGTTTTGCATTTCCACCAGCGATGAGTGAAAGAGTTCCTTCTATTCTACATCCTCACCAGAATTTGGTGTTGTCATTTGTTTGGGATTTGACCATTTTAATAGGTGTGTAGTGGTATTTCATTTGTGTTTTCAGTTGAATTTCCCTGATGACATATAATGTGGAGCATCCTTTCTTATGCTTATTTGCTGTATGTATCTATGGTGAAGTGTCTGTTAAGGTCTTTGGACCATTTTTAAAAATTTGTTTTCCTCTTAGAGTTTCAAGAGTTCTTTGTACCTTTTAGATACAGTCATTTATCAGATGTGTGTCATATATCTATAATATTTAATTCAGTTTTAGAGAGGAAGGGAGAGAGAGACAGAAACATCAATTGGGTGCCCCCTGCATGCTCCCCACTGGGGATCTAGCCCAAAACTTGGGCATGTGCCCTGACCAGGAATTGAACCGGTGACCACTCTTGGTGCATGGGATGATGCTCATTCCACTGAGCCACACTGGCAGGGCCAGATGTGTCTTTTGCAAATATTTTCTTGCAGTCTGTGGCTTATCATCTCATTTTCTTGACAGTGTCTTTTGCAGAGCAGAAGTTTTTTATTTTAATTAAGTCCAGCTTGTAAATTACTCTTTCATGGATCATGCCCTTGATGTTGTATCTAAAAAGTCATCACCATCCTTGGCTAGTTTGGCTCAGCAGTTAGAGCATCAGCCTGCAGACTGAAGAGTTGCAGGTTTGAGTCCCCATCAAGAGCATGTACTTCGGTTGCAGGTTTGATCCCTGGCCCCTGTTGGGACTGTGCAGGGAGCAGCCAATCGATGTCTCTCTCATATCAATGCTTCTCTCTCTCTCTCTCTCTCTCTCTCTCTCTCTCTCTCTCTCTCTCTCTCTCTCCTCCCCCCCCTTCTTCCCACTCTATCTAAAAAGCAATGCAAAAATATCCTCAGGTGAGGATAAAAAATAAAAAGTCATGACCACATCCAAAGTTGTCTAGATTTTCTATGTTATCTTCTAAAAGTTTTATCAAGTTGTGTTTTACATTTAGGTATGTGATGCATTTTGAGTTAATTTTTGTGAAGCTTATAAGAGCTGTGTCTACATCTTTTTTTTTTTTTTTTTTTTTTTGGCATGTGGATGTCCATTTGTTCCAGCATCATTTGTTGAAACGACAATCTTTGCTCCATTGTATTGTTTTTACTCTTTGTCAAAGACCAGTTGACAGTATTTATGGGGGTCTATTTCTGGGCTATCTTTTCCATTTCATTGACTTATATGCCTATTATTTCTATACTATACTATACTATACTATACTATACTATACTATACTATACTATACTATCTTGATTACTGTAGTGTGAATAGAACATCTTGACATTAGATATTATCAGTCATCTGACTTTGTTCTTCTTCAATATTATGTTGGTTATGAAATAGTTTTTCAATATCCACAAAGTAACTTGCTGGTATTTTTATTGAGATTACATTGAATCTATAGGTAAATTGAGAAGAACTGACATCTTGACAATATTGAGTCTTCCTGTCCATAAACATAGAACATCTTTCCATTTAGTTAGTTCTTTTATTTCACTAATGACAGTACTGTAGTTTTCCTTATATAAATCTTGTAAATATTTTGCTAGATTTATACCTAAGTATTTCATTTTGGGGGCTGCTAATGTAAATAGTATCATATGTTTAATTTTAAATTCTATTTGTTCATTTCTAGTATATAGGAAAGTGATTGTCTTTTGTATATTAACCTTATATCCTACAATCTTGCTATAATCACCTACTAGTTCTAGGGAGTTTATGTAAATTCTTTAAGATTTTCTACATAGATGTTTATATCATCTGTGAACAAAGACAGTTATATTTCTTCCTTCCTGATTTCTATGCCTTTTATTTTCTTTTCTTGTCTTATTACATTAGCTAGAATTTTTAGTATGATGTTAAAAAGGAATGGTGAGAGGGCTCCACATGATATTGCATTTCCCATCAGACTAGCCCTGGCAGGTTCACAAGCAGGTGCAGGATTCCAGGAAGGAACAGAAGGGTGTAAGGTTTTTTGAGACTTGGAATCCAAACTGGCACACCCAATCTCTTCACTATTATATTGTCTAAAGAATATCACTAAGAATGCCCAAATATAAGAATAATTAAATAGGTCTACCTCTCAAAGGGAGGAGCTTGCAAAATCACCTTGCAGAGGAGCAGACTGAAAGGAAGCTATTAATTAAAGCTATAAGTACCAATTCATCTCAAAAAGTTAAAAGTGCCTTCTAAATCAAAAATCTTTTTACAAGAAAAGGTTGAGGACACAACAGGAAAAGGATATAGTATTAAAGGTTTCTTTTATTCAAATTAGAACCTGTGCATCATTGTACAAATGTGTTCATTATTGAGTGGAAACTACATGTGTAATACTCTACAATATGCTGGAGACACAGAATAATGAAGCAATACTTCTATCCTCATTGTCTGATGAAGTATACAGCAAAACAACAAATGTTTATAATAAAATATGGTAAATTTGCCTGGCTAGTGTGGCTCACTGGTTGAGTGTCGAACCATGCACCTAAAGGTCGCTGGTTTGATTCCTGGTCAGAGCACATGCCCAGGTTGTGGGCCCAATCCCCAGTGGGGGGCATGCAGGAGGGGACGAATTGATGTTCTCTCTCATTGATGTTTCTCTCTCTCTCTCTCTCTCTCTCCCCCTTCCTCTCTAAAATCAATAAAGAAAAAATATTTTAATAAAATATGGTAAATTTATAATGAAGAAATCACATGGTATAATGGGATCAAGGAAAGCAAAGTCTTGTAACATAAGTAGGTAATGAGGAGAATGTTTGTAACAGAATAAATGAACATGTAGAAAGAAATACCATTAGTATCTAGATCCTTTTCCCTTTGTTCTACTCTAATGACACAGGACATATCTGGACCCAATCTTATCAGGATTAAATGCTGTCACCTCTTTCTTGACTTTCTACTGATCTTTGTTCCAACTTGTCCTCCCATATCCTGGTCACCATAGCACTGACCATATCCTTTGTAACTTTTATTGAGTATATGCCAACTAGTTAACTAGTTTACCCTCTAAATTCCACATTTCTCTCTATTCTTCTGCTTTCAAGATGTACTGGAGTGCTTTTATCTCATTGTCCTGTGCCTATGTTTTAGCTCTAATGTACTAGGCTTCCTAGAGAGAGCAGACTTTTTATTTTTTATAATAATAAGCACACTCCAAATCACTATGCTTTGAAAGCACTAATAGTCTGACTTTAAATTCTCACTACTACTGTGATGACTCCACCAAAAATAAAAACAAAGTTTTAGAAACTAATGTCAAATTAATGCTAGAAAAAATCCACAGGATACAATTTATTTTGCAACTCTTTAAATAAATGGATTCTTACAAAGGATCATAGCTAAGTAGTATTTAATAACAAAAAATAAAGTAAAATAAAACATGTAGTAAGTACATGGCATGAAAATTCTAGTAGGTGTCTCTAATAATAATTTTTTTTTGGTCTGTAAAGTTGCATAATGAAACAGAAACCCTGTGCTAATTTCATTGGGGATCTATTAAGCTAGCAGGACTCTAATACACAAATGGAATAATTGTATTCATCAACAGCAGGAAGACAATTTAGCAGAAGAAGAAACCATTTAGATGTCACAATTAAGTTAAATTTCTTCTCCTTTTCCTCCAGATAAATTAAGAAGATAACCATTAATGTTATTTATGTTTTTCAGAGTTCTCCCTTATTTTCCTTGCTTGCCCAATTTTACCATCACTTATTGTCAAACTCCCTCTATATATCACTCTCAGTCACCTTGACCCTTTCCTCCTTGCTCATGAACTTTGGTCCCAGCACCCTAGTCCAGAAGTGGAGACTGAATCATTTAGCCAATCACAATGGTTCCATTGACACGGACATGTGTTGTGATTTTGCCCAGTGAGAAAGAAAAGTAAGTCTACTGGGAGGCTTCTGGAAAAAGTTTCTGCGGTCATAAAAAGAGACAAGGAAAAGATGGTTCCACTTCTGCTGGATGTTATTGTATCTCTACGTAATACCTGGGACCGTAGCAACCATCTTATAACCATGTGGAGAAAAAAAAGCCACCATAATAAAAATAAGCAGAGACAAGATAGAAAAATCTGAGTCCTTGATGATTTCACTATATTTTCTAATCAACCAACTTTAGAGCAGCCTTACCCTACATGACAAAATAAATTTATTACATTTAAACTTTTGGGGATTGGGACTGTTCTGTTAGATATAGCAGAAAGTAGTCTAACTAAATAATACACCCTAAATACAGATTTCTTCACTGTGAACTCTTGCAAGAACTCAGCACTATGGAATGATGAGAGCACTATAACTAAATTATTTTAGTAGCTATCACGAAGTAATCTAGACAAATCAAAACCATCGAAATGAGGTATAAACTTGTCTTCACAATACTGATATTACTATACTGAAATGTTTCCATTTTAGTGACTACAGAGACAAAATAATAAGGCCAAGTTATAATAAATTAATGATTTCTAGAGTCAATAAAATTATTTTCCTTTTAAAAATGGAAACGAATGTTTTTCTGTTGATATCATACATAAAAATATCAGGTGGCATGTGAAGAGTAAAACATGTTTCAGATCAGAAGCAATGTACTTAAGTAGGCATGCTAAGACATCTGAACCCATTCCCAAGCCCTGAAGTTACTTTTGATCATAAGAGAGGCCTTTGAACCCAACAGAGATCACATCCCCTGGATTCACTGAAAGAAAATTGCGCAGCAAAGACAGTTGCTTTTAGAAATTCCCACTTGTTCTCCTTACTGCTATGACCAAACACATTGCAGCTTTTGCTATTGCCGTTTATTAAAACACCAGCACTGACTGTGATGACAAAATGTGAAATTCTGAGTTACTTGCAGAAAATCTCACAGAAAAATATAGAAAAATACCATGAGTCGTGATCTGAGAATGGACAATGTTCTGCCATCCAACTGTGTGACCTTGAGCACATCCCCTTATATCTCTGATCTTTGTGTAAAATAAAAGTTTGGGTACAGATGACCCTTGCAGTCCTTTCCAACTCTCACATTTCATCACCATTATCACTACCACAAATATAGGATAGAGAGCACGTTTTGATTACATCCTAGGAACTGGGCTAAGAGCTTTATGTGCTAGGTCTCATTTAATCATCCCAATAGCTCTATGAGACAAGAGTTCTTTTCCCATTCTAAAAACTCAGGTTCAGAAAGGTTAAGTGATTTGCTCAGAACACCAGCTGGAATGTTCATAATTTCCTATTCCAGATTGCTTATTTCTAGTCACCAACAAATGACTAAATATAGAAAAAGTATTAAACACATTATGGTGGACCCCTGGTGTGGTACTTTGCTCTAAAAAATTACAGACACCTGGCCCGGCCAGTGTGGCTCAGTGGTTGAGCATCAACCCATGCACCAAGAGGTTGCCAGTTCGATTCCTGGTCAGGGCACATGCCTAGGTAGTGGACCAAATCCCCAGTCAGGGGCATGCAGGAGGCAGCCAATCAATGTTCTCTCACATTGATGTTTCTATCTCTCTCTTCTTCTCACTTCCTGTCTCTTTAAAATCAATTTAAAAAAAATTTTTTTTTAATTACGGACACCTGAACTATGTCAATACATCTTTTTTAAAAAATTCTTTAAGCCATAATTGTCAAGGTATAAATAAAAGTGGTAAGATCAATTTTCAATTTTCATTGTACTTTTTAAATCAATATATACTAGGTTTGCTTATTTAACAATAAATATCTTTGTAATTTTTTTTCCACTGTACTTTAAATATACATCTGTCTTCAATACAGTTTCACACATTTCATATATTGTTCTTTATGATCAACAACAAAAAGAAATTTTTGAAACAGGAATATATTATTTGATTTTCTGACTTTTTTAAAGTTTCTCGTTCACCTAACAGTTGGACTTCCAACATATATCATTTTATTTTGAAAAACGAGAGTCTGCTTTGGACACCACCCACTTGCCATTGTAATAGACAGAATTACTGATTACATATACCATTCCAAAAATAAAGAGAGGATATGCAATTTCCTCCCACGAATGTGATAGCAAGATGGCAGTTACAATTGGCACCTAGAGAAACAATACATAATTGCCATCCAATAGAGAGAGAGAGAGAGAGAGAGAGAGAGAGAGAGAGAGAGAGATGATGGGCACAATAGCCAAAGCAGCAGAGAGAATAAACAACCCTCAGTCCTTATTTTGAGCAGAAGAGAAGAAGGCAATTTACACTCAGAAGTACCATCTCAGGAGAAATCTCTTGTTGAAGGATGACTCATATTATGTCTTTTACAAGTTCCTTTTGCTCACTCTCCAGAAGAACAAAAAAAAGTGAATAGAAAATAGAAAAGCAAAAGGAGTTTAGCTGGCCCCAGGCAAGAAGAAAACAAATTATGATGACTTTGCCAGTGACAATTATAAATGACTTTATGTACAGTGAAGTTTTGGGAAGTAAGATATGAAATTGATATTTCCTTTGGAAGTTCATTTTTCCCTAGGAAATCAGATTTATACCCATAGTCAGTTATCATATGTTAGTGGGGATTACAAAATATAGATGATCTTACAATAATATGGGTGCTGGGTTATAAGCTATTTTAAGGTATAGATTTTAAGAGACTTCATCTTTACATTTCTTGCTAATGTTTTTTATGTTTAATATAAAGTTATACCAAGCATATTCCATCACCCAAATTTACTAGTACTCAAGAAGAAAAAAGAAGAGGGCTAACTTTTCTGTTTCTACTAATAGAAAATTATGTGGATAAGAATATGTGCTCTTAGAGATGGACATACAGGGTGGGTGGAGAGAGAGAGAGACAGAGACAGAGAGAGAGACAGAGAGAGAGAGAGAGAGAGAGAGAGAGAGAGGGAGATTAAGGCGGATTCCTACACTGCTGATTGACAGCTGTCTGTCTGTCTGAGCTGTGTTTATACTGATTTTTTTTTAAATTTTTTTCTTTATTGATTTTAGAGAGAGAGGAAGGAAAAGGGAGAGAGAGATAGAAACATCAATGAGGGAGAATATCGACTGGCCGCCTCCTGCAGCCTCCCACTGAGGATCTGGCCCACAACCTGGGCATGTGCCCTGACCGGGAATTGAACCGGCGACCTCTTGGTGCACGGGTCAACACTCAACCACTGAGCCACACCAGCCGGGCTAGCAGATATTTTTATAAAAACAAGTAAATATCCACATTTACTGTGCTTGTTCTGTTTAAAAAATACAAAATCAAACAAACACTTCTGAGTCCCTTGAACACAGACCCAGTCCAGACACGAGCAGAGGTAGTACCGTGGAGCAGTGGACAGTTGCCCCACATACCTGCTAGCTCAGCCTAATCCAGAAAGGCTGCAGGCTGCACAGTGTACAGAAGCATGAATTCTATTGTTTGAAGGGAACAATGTTTTTGAAGTTACAATGCTGTGATGTTTGTGGCAGGTCTAGTAGATTGAAAGGTAGTAAAAGCTCATGAAGGAATAGTGATGCTTCTTTTTTTACAACGAAATCCATATGATGAAAGAGACTGTGGTATAATGTATCAGATTCTTAATACTCCAATGACTATCCCTACTATAAATTAAAAATAGTATCTTTGACACATGTTTTCCTGCCTTTGCTTCATGTGTTTAGGGAAACAAATAGGCTGAAGATTTCTCTTCTTATGGAAAGTGAAGCTCTTTATACAACAACAACAAAGAAACCAATAACAGCAAAATCAATAAGAGTACAAAGAATTTAATTTTTTGGTCCTCATTCTATATTCTGATATTTCCTTCCTTGGAGAGGCTTGTGTCAGAATCCGAAAGTACAATATTCAGCACCACATACATATTCAAGTTTCCAAAGGCATTGATAATTTCCCCCAATGAGTCCGCTTAAATGGTAACAATAATTCCCACCAACATTTATGGACTACCTACTATGTACTAGGCACTATTGTAGGATCTCTACATATATGTTCCTTTCATCTAATCCTCACAATAACCCTTTAACAAGAAATAGTTACTACTAATTTGAAAATGAGAAACTGACGCTCAAAGAAATCAAGTGACTTTTCCAAGATCACACAACTAGTAAATTATGAAACAGTTCTAACACTCATCAAATTTATCCACATATCGTGCTGATTTTCAAAGTAACCCGTCCAAGGAAGAAAACAGATCTCAAAATTCCTCCACCCAATCTGGGCTATGTGTGGCATTCCCAACATAGTCCCTTATGTGGTTGCTCAAACAGTGATCCACCGGCATCATTAGCATCTATAAACCACTGTGTTGATAGGAGAATCAGAGTAGGTTAATGGTATCACATCACTATCAACTCTTCCAACATGATGTAATACTTTTCAGCTCTTCTTGAAAAATAGATGAAAGAAATAGCAATATATATAAGCATTTCTATATTATAAAATTGTTATCTAAGATATGAGTCATAATAACTTTACATTTCTAGCTAGAGAAAAATTTTTAAATTTGAATAACTTTTCATTTGTACTTTAATTAAACACTGAAAGTTGTCTTGTACAGTTTCTCTCTTTGCTTGGCTTCCTAGAAGCTAAGCACTAAGATCCTTATGTAACTATGTCAACATCTTTAGTTTAGGTTTTCTAGTATAATGTTTTCTTTCTACTATGAGATTATGAGATTGTAATGAAAATTAAAAGGGTAGACCTTCATGTTCAATAGAATTCCCTTATAGTCCACTTGTTTACAAATACTGTACTTGAATTATGTTCCATCAAATTTTGACTTCATTTGGGGTTGACACTGAGAAGTTATAGTTTCTAAATGCTTCCAAGTGAGTCTAACGTTCATCCAGGACCTAGAACTATTAACACAGAGCCTCTCAGATCAAGGGTTAAACAGAAGGTACTAGGACTGCTATAAGAAAATTCTGAATATGAATCTACGCACCACCATCCTTTTATCTAAGGGGGCTAGACCTAAAGGACACAGTCTTCTGGTGTAGCAGAGTGTAGAGCATCATCAACTAACTGCCCCTAGTACTCACCTTACTTTGAAGGAAAAGGGTCATTCAATTCACTTCATCAGTAGTGGGGGGAGTGCAGGCACTTGCATAGTTAGTTCCCTGTTCCTATGTAGGAAGTTGTGGCACTTATATTGAGTGGCTAAGATTTGCTGAGTCATGAACTGCCGGAAGAGTGGAAACATGCAGGTGAAAACAAGTAAAGTAAGAGCAGGCACGGCTAGGATGTATGAGTCTTCAGTCAAGAGGAAGCAGTGTGGGTGCTCAACAGCACAAGAGGACCCTAGAAACAAGAGGACCCTAGAAACAAGAGGACCCTAGAAACAAGAGGTCACATCTTTCTAATCTTTGGTAGCAAGACAACCCCAGAGGATCCATAACTATACTACAGCTAAGAGTCAGAACATGGACTGTTGTCACTCAGAGGATCAACAGTCAATTTCACACAAGTGCAGCAGTGACCAATAGGGAGCGAACAGCAAACCCACCTTCCACTGATCTCCCTCGAATGCAGATATCCCGTCACCCACACCGACGCACAAGCACACATCATCCGTCTAGGGCGAGGGTGGGAATGGGAAAGCTGGCCCAGGAGTCAAAAAGAGTGTGGGAATATAAGGTTGAAACTTGTAAATTTACACCTTCAAGAAACTCCCTCTTATATTCACCTAGATTATGTTGAAGTTAGGACTGATCTTATAAATTGGGAAGGGACTGATATTTGTCTACAAAAAAAGAAAATCACAAAATTGACCTATTTATACTGGAATGAAACAAAATATAAGCTGTCTTTTTAAGGAAAATTAGGCAGTTCAAGGCCAAGTATAGTTCTTGGAGTTTCAAATAAGAACACTTCATATTTGCACATAGTATTTAAGTGGTGACTATTCAGCAACCCTTCTCCACAACTGTAACATTCTCCTTTCCCATTTGTGCTTCAAAAAATTTAAATCTTTTCTTATTACTCATGTTACTCATGTTTCAGGAGTTGGTTTGGATTTTTAAAAAAATACCTTTTAATTAAAAGCTGTTTCAAATGACTTTTAGAAGGTCATGATATATAAATAACATTCTGACATTTATTTTAATCTACAATGATTAATGAATGCAGTGTACAACCAGAAAGCATCTATTGCACATATCAGTCTATTTACTACAAAGTTATGTTATTCTGCTGTAACTTGGGATCTTACAGGTAATAAGACATTGTATTTCTCTCTGAATTTCTTGAGTTGTACTCTTGAACAGATAAGAATTCATTCTCTATATTTAGACTATGGACAAAAAGGGACAACATACTAAACTCGATAAGCTCAGGGGAGGCTTATGTGGCAGGTCTTATAAATTTAAGAGACCTAAAGTAACCACATAGGGTGGTCTGAAATTAAAACTTCCTAACTAAAAGCAAGTCATGGTGGTAGTCATGTCCTAGGCCAGTATCTTCCTTAAAAAGTCAATCTTTACCTTAACTGAGCCTGTCTGTCATTGTCCTTTTGCATCTAGGATAACATACCTTTGGAATGTCAGAGTAATCCCCATTTACCAGACCCCTCAGGGCACAGTCTCTAACCAGAACACAATACCACAGAACCCCTTACTGTTATCTTTTTCTCCCGCTGACCACTTCTATGTGCTGTAAAAGTTCATTGTTAACTATCCTCTACCCACCAATGTGAAAAAAAGCATGCATTTTACTTTTTTTTTATCCAATCTCAGAGCTTTCTCTGCTTTGCTTTCTCCCCATTCCCTAATCTATCACCGACGGATTTCATGTGACCCCTAATTTTTTCCCGTTTGATTCAGATGTATAAAATAGTGGTAGAATTGCCATTTTCCGGAGCATTTTCTTAATCCATTCAGATTTTGCTTCCTAGCAATTGTCATCAGTTTGGCTCAAATAAAGTCATAAAAATTCTCTATAGGTTTGGAAGTTTCTTATGTCGACCAGACATATCTGTATAAAATATGTGTCCTACATCAAATACTAACTGTGATTCTGAGTAACATATTTAACCTAAGATTTAGTTTCTTCATCTGTAATCAGGAAACAGGTAGACACCTAATAAGGCTATTGGAAAGATCCCACATGATAATTAATATGAAAAGTTTAGCACTCTGAACAGTAGTACTAAGTACTCAATAAAGTCAACTGTGAGTTACTATTATTTCTGCCATTGAGACAGTAATGGTCCAAAATGAGAGAAAATAATGTTTTACAAAATCTGATTGTGACAGGCTTTCATGGTAGATAATATAAAATCTAAAACATAAGCAGAAGACAGGAAAAACCTTAGGTTCTCAAAACCATTGGGTTTGTTTAAGTCACCTACTACTTCTTTGTCGTTGGTCCTAGTCTACAAACTGGGGACAAAATAAAAAGACAATTGTGAGGATGAAATGTTATGATATTATGAGGGAAGAAGAAATTTTCCTCTACCTCAAAGCTCTTTTGGTTGGTCTAATAATTAAACTGACACAAGAGCCTGGCCGGTATTGCTCAGTGGATTGAGCATTGTCCCATGCACCAAGAGGTTACCAGTTCAATTCCCAGTCAGGGTACATACCCAGGTTGCGGGCTCAATCCCCAGTATGGGGCATGCAGAAGGCAGTCGATCAATGTTTCTCTGTCATCCATGTTTCTATCTCTCCCTTCCCTTCTATCTAAAAAAAAAAAAAAAAAAAATCAATAAAAATATATTTAAAAAAATAAATAAATTGACACGAGAGAGATTAATAAAAGAAATTAAGCAAATTTAATACATATATACTCCCGAGAATCCCACATAGGTGAGAGTCAAATACAGAAAGGGAAAATGAGGTATATATGACATTTTGAGCTATGGGGCTTCAGAGATAAGGAAGGTCATTACAGGAAGATACAAAGAGCAGATGTTCCATAATTAAAAATTTGTCTTGCCCTATAGATAGGTTAAAAAGGTTATCTCTGATAATCTCTTATTATGAGCAAGGCCCATAATTCAATTTTTTTTAGGTAGTTAAGTAGGGGCAGAGGCTTCTCTTGAGCCCCCAGGGTCTCAGTGCCTTTAGCTCAAAACAACTCACATACCACAGAGACACACGTTGGGGTGACCCCTACAGTATTTATAAGGTGACTGCCCTGGTGCTTGGCACACAGTAGGTGTCCAGAGCATGGTAGCTACAATTGTCACCTGTCAAAAATAGATCTTTCCCCAAAAGTCAGGGAGATAGGCTACAAAGTATCTGGATTAGAATGTAAATGTGAGGTCTTAATTATTTAAACATTCTGAGGAAGTCAATTATATTTCCATTAAAATGCAAATGTGCAATTGAATTCCTACAGGGGTACATCATAAAGAGGAATGGGCTGCAGCCTGCAGCGAAAGCAGCAATGGGGTCCTTGTGACCACATTATAGAAATAAGGATCAAGTGTGGTGGTAGGTGCTGTACTACGCTGCTATGCTTTTTGAGAAGAAAAGGAAGGAGGAAGGAAGGAAGGAAGGAAGGAAGGAAGGAAGGAAGGAAGGAAGGAAGGAAGGAAGGAAGGAAGGAAGGAAGGAAGGAAGGATTCCAACAACCTGGAAAGAGACTAAGGAGGCAGAGAAAAGAGTCCTTCCACAGGGAGTTAGCCTCTCTGGGAATACCAGACATTGGATGCCTTGGAGGGGAGGCCAAGAAGTCAGCCTCATTGTCACCATAATCCAAAGGGGTAAATTGGGACCATGAAAACTTCAGTTCCTCAGGAAAAGTAAAAGCAGGCTGAAAGTGACACACTGTTAGTTTCTTAGGGTGCCATAAACAATCACCACAAACTTGGAGGCTTACATTAGCAGAAATGTATTCTCTCACAGTTCTGGAGGTGAGAAATCCAAAATTAAGGCGTCAGCAGGGCCACATTCCCTCTGGAGGCTCTAGGGGAGAACCTGCCCTTGCCTCTCCCAGCTTCTGATGGATGTTGGCATTAGTGGCTCTGGCAATGTCATTCCAAACTCAGCTTCTGTCCGTCTTCATATGCCTTCTCCACGTGTGTTTTCTCTTTTATCTCTTATAAAGACTCTGGACAAAAAGAGGCCGCAAGCTCAGGGGAGGCTTGAGTGGCGGCCTTACAAACTCAGAGACCTAAAGTAACCACATAGAATGGTCTGAAATGAAAAGTTTTTAACTAAAAGCAGTTTATTATGGGTAGCCATGTCCTAGGCTAGAATCTTCCCTGACAAAGGTCCATCTTCATGTTAACCGAGCCTGTCTGTTGTCTTTTTGCATCTAGGATAACACACCTGACAAACATGCCTTTGTAAAAACAAAGTAATTTCCCTTTTTCTGGACCCCTCAAAGCACAGGCAACACTAGAGCAGAGACCTGATTGTTACCATGCTAATTGTTAACTGTTAACTATCCTGTACCCACCTGTGGGAAAGATCAATCCGAGAGGCTCCCCCCAACCGCTTTGTTTTCTCCTGCCTCCCTAATCTATTACCAATGGATTTCATGTAACCCACTTACATCTTCTCTTTTGATTGTAATGTATAAAATAAGGTGCAAAACTGCCATTCTCTGGAGCATTTTCTCAAGCCATTGAGATTTTTCTTCCTGGCAATTGTGGTCAGTTTGGTTCACATAAACTCATAAAAATTCTCTAGGTTTGAACATTTCTTTTTTTTTTAATTAATTTGTTTTTGTTACAGATGTTTCTCCTTTTTCCCCCATTGACACCCTCCTCCCCATCCACACCCCCCCCCGCCGCCCCATCCCCAGCTTTGTTGTCTATGTCCATTGGTCATGCATACATGTATATAAGTTCTGTGGTTTATCTCTTCTCCTCCCAAGCCCCGCTCCTCTGAGGCTTGTCAGTCTGCACCCCACCTCTATGTCTCTGGGTCAATTTTGTTCATCAGTTTGTTTAGTTCATTATGAACATGTCTTATGTTGACAAGACCTTTGCCATTAGATTTAGGTCCCACCTGAATAATCTAAAATAATCCCAGCTCAAGATCCTTTAAAGACTCTTTCTCCTCATATATCCATAAGGTAATATTCATAGGTTCCAGGGATTTGGACACAAACATATCTTTCTGAGGGCTGAAATTTGAACTATGACAGACTACTTTCTGGCCCATGAAATTCATGTCTGTTAGACAAGAAAAGTATGTTCAATCCATCCCAACATTCCCCAAAATGTCAACCTATTACAGCATCGACTGTAAGTACAAAATCCCACGTAAATATCATGAACTCAAAAGTCCCAAATCTCATCTTCTAAATCAGGTATGAATGAGACTCTGTGATTCAGCCTGGGGCAAAATCCTTCTCCATCTGTGGACCTGTGAAATTTATAAGCAGATTACTGCTCTCAAAATACAATAATAGAACAAAGCATAAGATAACAAATTTAGACATTTCCATTCTAAAAAGGAGAAACTGGAAGGAAGGAATGTGTAACCTACCCCAAGGAAGTCTGAAATGCAGCAGGGGAAATTCCATGAGATTTGAAGCCTTGAGAATAATCCTCTGTGATTCCAGGCTCCACTCATTAGGGCTGTAGCTCCGCACTTTGGGCCCACAGCTTCTCAGTAGGCCCCTGCGGCCTGAAGCTTATTCTTCTGCCTGTGGGGCTGTGGTACCAGCCTCTAGGATCACAGCTCTGCCCTTGGAATTGTGGACAAAAAAAAGGATTCTATGGAGAGTAACCTTTCAAGGTGATCTGACCATAAATTCCTAACTGGGCAGGTCGTGGTGGGCAGTCATGCCCCTGGCATATAGCTTATCTTTGCCTTAAGTAAGCCCTGTCCATTGTTTCTGTGCATCTAGGTAAAACAAGTTTAAAATGCCCCATCAGACCCCTCCTTCTAATACCTGACTACCCGAAAAAGAACATAAATCTTAACTATCCTGTCATCCGTTCCCACTGCTTTCTCCCCCATTCATATATTCTTCCTTATGTTCCCTCCTCAATCACAAGTGCATAAAAGAAACTGCAAACTGTTATTCTTCAAAGTATTCGAGATCTTGCTTCCTGGAAAATGTCAGTTTGGGCACAAGTCTTATAAAAATTCTTTACAGGTTTGGAAGTTTCTTATGTTGGGAGTCATTCTTTTTTCTTTAAGGGAAGCATATGTTTGCCGGCCAGTAGCTCTATCAAATTTTTCCTGCCTATCGACTTCCGGAAGTCCAACAGCTTTTCTTCATTTTGTTCTGTCTCTGTTCCTTTCAGTCCAGGTGGCAATGTGTCTACTGATAGAATATTCTCAAAAACCTGGTGGGTCTTTTATGTATGTCAAGGGGATTTATGTTATTACATGAGAGAGTCCTCCACAGATCTTTCCTGGATAACTCTATCTGTATTCCTGGCTTCCCTGAGATTGTGCGACACATCTAATCTAATCTCTTCAACAAAGGCTGGTCCAGCCACACCTTTGGCTTCTCTCCAGAGCATGGGTTCCTAACAAGGAATCTCTAACGTTAGCGTTTATTCTGCAGTCTGGATAGGCTGTGCCACTTTCTCAAATGATCAAGTGCTGGTTTCTTTTATTTTAACAGTTCCTTCCTCAACTTATCTCTTTCCACTTACATCTTACTCTAATCAGAAAAAAGAAACCAGGCCACACCTCCAACACATTGCTTGGAACTCTCCTCAGCTAAATATCCAAGTCCTTCATGTAAAATTCTATTCTCCGTAAGACTATAGAACACAGGTCAGCCAAGCTTTTTTCCATTTATGTAACACCAATTGCCTTTCCCCTAGTTTAGAATAGCACGCTCACTTCCTTCTGAGCTTTTACCAGAAACACTTTTAACATCAGTATTTCTCTCAACACTCTGCTCATGACAATATATATATTCTCTATGACAGAGGTTTTCTCATTCCTGCTTCCCACTTTCTTCTCATTAGAATCTAGGCTTTTTCTATCACGAGTCTCAAAATCCTCCCAGCCTTTATCCGTGATCTAATTTAAAACCTCTTCCACACTTTGCGGCAGGAGTAACGCAGCACCCCATTTCCCAGCACCAAACCTGTATTTGTTTCCCATACATGCTGCAGCAAGTCATCACAGACTCGAAGAATTAAAACATCCATTTATTCTCTCACAGTTTTGGAAGACAAAAGTCCGATATCAAGGTATCATCAGGGCACACTCCCTCTGGAAGCTCTATGGGAGAATAATTCCGTGTCTCGTCCAGTTCTGGTGGCTATCCATCCTTGGCTTGCAGCCACATTATTCCTATCTCTGCATCTATCTCCACATTGCCTCCTCCTCTTCTGTCAAATCTTCCCTGCCTGTCTGTGATAAGTATGCTTATATACATATAATAGTACAGATTAGCATACCTGGAAAAACCACACCCTAAGGGTCAGGGCCTAGAAAAGGCGTGGGGTAACTTGTAAATAAAGGGAAATCAGAACAGCAAACACTTAAGCTTGGTCAGTGTTCAGCTGCCTGGACACCTGGGCAGCAGGGAGGGGCACATGTACTTTACTCTAATGTATCCTCTCTTCCTTTGGGCATTGCTAGTGCCACAGAATGCAGCAATGTCCAGCTGGTCACGTCAGCCAATATGTACGTCCAAGATGTGGGCATCAGGAAACAGTGAGAAAGTAAAGAGCACCACAAAGAAGAAGCGAGACTGAACTGAAGAAAAGTCTGGAACTTGGGGGAATGCGTGTGGAGGCCTAGCCTCACGCCCAGGGACAGTAGAGGGGGAAAAAAGCAATAGGAGATATTCAAAGAGCTAAAGAAAGGGAAGCTACCTGGCTTGACATGCTTTCCTCTTTTCATCATACCACCTTCAGTTCTTTGTGAACTAGAACTATGTCCATATATACTACCTGCTTCATGAAAGCCCTACCTCCTGGCCAATGGCTGTACGGCTCAGCTTCTCAAGGTGCTGCTGTTCTCCAGGGATTCTGCAATCAGATTCTCGTGATTCTTCCACTATAGTCCGTGCTTATCTAACTAGTGTTCCTTTACTGAAAGTTAGAGACTATTATTTTCTCAAAGGGAAAACAATAAGAGTTAATAAGAAAATTAATACTTAAACGACCTTGAATTTCACAAATAAATGTCTTTTTAAATAAAATAATTTGTTTTCTTCTAAGTCCCGGAAATTTTAGTCTAGCGTGGGTTTTTATGGTCCATTGATAAAACTACTAAAATAGAATTTACCAAGAAAGCAATAGAACATAAACTTAATTAAGGTAACGCAGCCATCTCCCTTAGTATGTAAAGTAAGTACATCAAAAGGCAACTCTACAGCAAGATTTTAAAGCAAGGTCACATCTTTCGAAGGCTAAATGAAGATAAATTTCAAAAGCTCTCTCCTTAACACCTTGCTAAAGAAAATTGCATTTCTTTCTACTGTATTTACTAAAGTTGCTCTGCTTCCTGCCTTTAATGACCAAGCTCTTTGACCAGGCTTTGCTGAAATCTCATAAAGATGAACTTCAATTACAAGCACAGTGCCAGGGTTGCATAAGCTGACTGCAAACAGCTGTTCAGGGTCCACTGCCTAGATGAGGGAGCTACCTCTCTATTTTAGTCCGTTTTAGAAGTTCCCTTGATTGATCTGACCAAAGAGTATTATTTTCTTTAACATCCTTTTTCATCATCTATATAATTTTTTCCAAAGCATACAGAAAGAAAATCAAAAGAGCTGAGGCTTCTGGTCGACCTGAATTACCCTGAGCATATTAAATGACCTTGACTAACTGGTTTCTAATGTTTCTGCTGGCTTAGCACAAAATGGACACTTCCTCACTATAGAATCAGGCTCACAGCACCTGAGGAAAGTGAATGGGTATTCCAGTGGGTATTTTATCAGCTGAAAACTTAACAAGATTCATCAGTTTTCAAGGATCATATGTGCAACACACGGTTCAGAGAGATGTTATTCTAAAGCAGACTCAGATTCCAGAAAGCCTCTGAGTATAGAATTGGAAGACTTTATCAAGGTCCTTATACTAAAAAACAAAACAACAACAACAAAAAAAAACAATAACAAATAAATGAGCCAACAGATAATTCTACAGATTGTCAAATATTTGCTATCAGTTTTAATCTGCTAGGTTATTTCAAATAGCTCCCAATATTTCTCTCCTGTTGCTAAACTGCTATTTCAGACTGATTTTTAAAATTTTCATCTATTGCTCCATGCCACTAGCCCCTGAAATACAGCATACCTCTTTACCAATCTTCTGTCTTCACACTGTCGGTTTTTAAAGCCAGTTGAGTAAAAATAACAGAGAGCACAAAGTCATCACCAATGAAAAAGTAATGATACATATATAAACAATGTTGAGGTGTTAGAGACACTAAGAAATCCATTTCAGAATACACTTCTTGGGTGTCTTAGTTGTCATAAGTAAAGTTGCTATTAACCGGTGGCACAGTAGATTTCCAACGTGTCCTTCTGCCAGCCTGTCCCTGTCCCTTCTGGCACTGCTTCCTCTGAACACCACTCCAGACCTTCGAAACCATGTTTAAGATGTTTTTCAAAAACTGCTCCTTTACTATAATTAAAAAATAATTTTTAATGAACTAGCCAGTTCCTCCAAATATCCTTATTTGAATAGAATGTTAATTGAATTAAAACACTAGTTTTATATCATTGTCCACCAAGAAAAAAATAGCTTCATTTTAGTAAATAGGCATTGAAAAGTAAAGGACTGAACTTATTAGGGAAAAGAAGAATGTTCTATACACCTGTTCTTCTATCTTCCCTGTTCTGGAGTATTTTGAAAATATAATTATGTTATTGTGAAGTTTAGGGTTGTTTTTATCTGAAATTTGGGTGACTATTGAAATGGAGAGAGATGAAACATGTAGGCTCATCGTGACCTGATAGAAGAACATGATGCCTGGCTGGTGTGGCTCAGTGGTTGAGCGTCGACCCGTGCATCAAGAGGTTGCTGGTTCTCAGGGCACATACCCAAGTTGTGGACCAGATCCCCAATGGGGAGCATGCAGGAGGTGGCCAATCGATGTTCTCTCTCATCGATGTTTCTATCTCTCTCCCTCACCCTTCCTCTTTCTCTAAAAATCAATAAAGAAAAAAAAGAACATGATAATGTTCAATTTATCCTTCTTCTACATTTCCTTACTACGACTGAATTAAACTTGGTACAAGGATTGTCAGTAAAGAGGGTGACTGTTCTATGGACAGAAATCAGAGAATTTATTTTTTAAAACTGTTTATCAGAGTAATCATTATAACCCAATTACTAAGAATCTCCTTGATCTCTCCAGAGAACATGCCCACATATTTATAATTCTGAATTCTTCTTGGTGATAAAAATCTAATGTGACAGTTAACTCCTATTTCCAACACAATCTCCTTATGCTAAATACAGTATTACCCAAACTCAAGTTAGATTCCAATAGCTCATAAGAAGAACATAAAATTGGAATTCATATTTAAGCGTGGGACTCTACATGCACAATCAACTAGTGAGCAACAGTGAAGCTGGGAATGGAACTCTGGACTCTGGGGTACTTTGAAGATCAACTTGACAATAATTACAAAGTCTGACCAACGAGTCTTTATAAACTTCCTGGGATAAATATAGTATCTAACATATTTGACTTCCAGCAAATTAGTAAAGCAAACAGCTAAGAGTTTTATTTTTCTACCTATAGCAGAATTCATATTCTATTCCCAGGTTTCTCTGTGTCTGTACAACAAAGTATCCGCTGCGGCCTCTTACAAAGTCACATCCTGTTTCTACAAAGGCTAAAAGATTTTTCAGAGTTGCCCCAGGAAAAGCAATGGTACCATAATCTATTTAATTCTCCCAAAGTCACAGCCTAAGAATCTTCATGCCTTCTTAATAAATGTGTTTACCTCTTTTACTTATTTTCTAGATAAAATACAAATGTCTTACAAAAAAATTGAACTGCAAACCTGAAATATATAATCAATCTCAAGAGTTAACTGGTTTCTAAGTATTTAACTAATGTCTTCTGAATGTCATAAATGTAAATGAGGAGAACGGAAGATTAATTACATCTCTATTATATAAAAGTCTCTTGAAAAATATTCTACATTTAAAACAAAGCACAGGGCTAAATAAACTACTAGGGAAAATTACAATAATTTATATTATAAGAAAGCATGGAAGACAGGGAATACTCAAGAGAGATATGATGTTTTAGACAAGACAACATGACTAGGCAGTCCGATATCTGCGATTTAATGTCAATAGACCTCTTTTTTTAAATTCTGCACTTCTTCACTGAGAGAGATTTTTAAATATATAAATATATCAACCAAGGAAGGAGCCAGAATACCAAATCCCTTATCAAAAGAAAACACATCTTGCACAAAGAAGACATTTTATGCTTTCCTAAAAAATGTTTATTTCATTCACAATTTTAAATAATATTTTTTCCTGTGTTAAACAGTAAGGCAAGTTCTAATTAATTTAAGCCCGAAGTAGGAAAACAAGAGAGAAGGGTTATTTGTTGGAAATAACCAGCTTCTAATCTTGCAAATTCAGGCAAGGGTCTAATGACATGGGAGACAATCTCACTGTCTGAGAACCTTCAGGGAGGTGTCAGGAGAAAGTTGAGCAACCCAATGGTGGCCAGATCAATTTCAAGCTAAACCATAGTGACAATGGACAAAAGTAAATATGAGGAAAGCATGCTGAAAATGTGATTCCAAAGAGAAAGTATATAATTTCATCTCAAGTATGAGAATCCCAGAGCAGTTCAGAATAAACAACTTAAGCCTATAGGGCTCTCATGGCTACGAGAAATAAAATATCTTCTTAAAATTTAACAATATAGCATTGACTTGCCTTTTCCAATATACTTGAACTACCTCATTCTTAATCTGGTTTCATTTTTATCCAATCGTTTGCATTTGCTTGGGAAAGCTTTATGTTTCAGAGAAAGGAGTAATCATTACAGACGCAGGAATTATTCTTGAATTTAGGATTGTCCTTAAATTTTCACAGAAAAAAATGCATATTTAACATTTTGTCATACCTTTACAGGCCAATTGCATAACACCTCATGCACATTTCATCAAAGATAAGCATTTAATGGAATGTGTCAAAAACAAATCCCTGCAGTTTATAGTTAAAACCTCCATCATAACTACAATGATGCCACCATGTGGCAAAAAGTATGACTTCTTAAAACCTGGATGTAGCATATCCTAAAAGCTACATTAAGAAAATTCGCAATATAGAGGTCAGATTTGGTGAGCGAGATTCTGTTATTTATAAGAGTTTACTGTCTGCCTTTGGCTCATTTATGACTCCTTAATTCACAGGTCTTCTCCAAATTCACTTGCAATGCATCTTTCCTTCATTTATTCAAAATTTATTGAACCCTCAAATCTCTGCTAGTCATGGGAACTAAGCTCTAGAAACAGGAATGCATAGGACAAATATTGTCTCTGCCTTCATTGTGCTTAGAGTTTCACAACATTTTCATCAAATTTGCTGATTTATAGCTTAGATTTTTTTTTCTTTATTGATTTGACAGAGAGAGGAAGGGAGAGGGAGAGAGACAGAGACATGATGAATGAGAACATCGATTGGCCACCTCCTGCATGCCCCCCACTGGGGATCGGACCCACAACCTGGGCATGTGCCCTGACCGGGAATCGAACTGGTGACCTCTTGGTGCATGGGTCGATGCTCAACCACTAAGTCACACCAGCCAGGCTATAGCTTAGACTTTTTAAAAACTTCTTTTTAAAGCTACAAAACCTGTGAAAGAGTAAGATATCAAACACATCTTTGCACTCAATTCAAACATTCATATATATGAAAGCACTTTGCATTGTGATCAGCAGTCTCCTGGAGAATTGCATAGCAGTTCTTTTATCAATACTAATAAACCACTGTGTATTTTTTGCATCAGTATAAGGCAATTAAATGTGCACTGAATAATGTGCTTTTTTAAAAAATGGTCTGTTGCCACCTAATGACATTTCAAAGTGGTATCGATTTCACAAGAGTAGCAAAAATAGGTCATTTTAGTAAAGGAAATTCTGCCATAAGTGCGTCTCACTGACCATGCACCTATTATCTTATGTATCAAAATAACCAATTTCAGGCACTCAGTGAATCTTTTTCATTAAAGTAATTCAAAACTCTGCTATTATTAGAGTGCCATTATAGGAAAGTCTAAATACCACTGTCAGCCATCTGAAGTTCAGCAAAATGGTAGCAACAAAAGAGAATAAAACACATTCATCTTAAAACTCACAACCTTGAGACACATGGGTCGGGTACCCCTTACCAATTAATTCTTGAAACTTTTCTGAATGGTGATTCATTTCAAATTAATACACCATCAATGAAATGGTTAGAGCAGGAGCTAAAAAGATCAGTGTATGAGAATGACAAATTAAACACTTGGAATAAACACAAAGATACTAGCACATAAAACCCATATTTCATTTTCTAAGATTAACTTCTCCTCCCCCAAATTACGGGAAAACTTCTATTTTTTCACAGCGATACTATTAACCTATATATTTCAGGAGGCTGGGAAAAGATGTGAGACAAAGGACTCTGTAGATAACTGAGGCTTTACCAAATTTAAATGTAAATTAAATTATACAAAACAACAAAAATATATACACGTTTGCATAATCTATGAGATAATCTCATAATAAAACAGCCTTCCTTCCATTTCACTTTTTTCCTTTACTTTTTGTTTTTATTAAATTTATTGGGGTGATATTGGTTAAAAGGATCATACAGGTTTCAGGTGTAGATTTCTATGTTACAAGATCTGTGTGTTGTACTATGTGCCCACCACCCAAAGTCAAATCATCTTCCATCACCATATATTAGGCCCCCTTCACCTCCCCACCCCCACCCCCACCCCTTTCCCTCTGGCAACCACCACACTGTTTGTGTGTCCATGAGTTTCAGTTTTATATCCCACATATGAGTGACATCATATAGTTCTTAGCTTTTCCTGTCTGACCTATTCCACTTAGCATAATATTCTCCAGGTCCAACCATTTTGTTGCAAATGGAAGTATTTTGTCTTTTCTTATGGCTGAGTAGTATTCCACTGTGTATACGCACCACCTCTTCTTTATCCAGTCCTCTATCACAGTACTTTTTGATTGTCTCCTTGTCTTGGCCACCACGGATAGTGCTGCAATGAACATAGGGGTGCTTTTTGTATCGTTATTGTGGCAGTTCTTTTAGTCATACAGGATTAAAACCAGGAGGCAGCCTTGACTGCTTCTCTGTACCACTTAGATCCCATCTGCCTGGTTCCTTTCATTTACCCTGGCATAGCCTGAGAAGTAGTTAGTATGAGAGCCTAAGCTCTGGAGCCACGCTACCCAGGTTCAAATTCCACCTCCACTGCTTTTACCCATGTAACTTGGGTGCCTGACTGTGCACCTCAGTTTTCTCATCTATAAAATGAGGATAGGAGTATTCACCTCAGAGACTTGTGAGGATTCAATGAGTGAAAATGGAAGAAGTGCTCAGAACAGTGTCTACCACATAGTAATACCTATAAAATCCCTTAGGTTTTTTCTCTTTAGTCTTGGTCACCACCCACCCCCCAAGTCAATCCTTCATCACCTCACATTTGCAACTATCTGTAATTCGTTCCTCCCTATGTTGTGTCTTCCTCTTGCATTACATCCTGAGTAAGTGCCTTAGTGCCAGGTGATTCTAACTAAATTATTTTGCTTGAAGCTCTCAATGATATCTCCAAATAGTCCATACTTGTATAAACTGTCAATCACCTTACTAGTACTTGGTGAAATCCAACTTCGCTTTTTATGCAGTAGTTCTAACATGAAGGATGTCAAAACAGAATCTTCAGGAAATTTCTGCATAATTATACTGACCACTCCCCTCTTCCCATTAGGAAAATCCTGGGACAGCAATCCTTGTTCAAATTTATAATTTTTAATTCCTATTTCTCCATGTCAAAAGTTTTTCTATATATATACATTTTATTTTACCCCAAAGTCTGTAAGTTCTTCTGTAGCAGAACCATCTGCTTTTACAAGTCCTCCCACACAGCGAGCAGAGTCCTAAAAAACAAATGACCTAGAATTTGTCAAGTACGTAGCAAAATGAAATTCTAAGTGAGACGCATATTGATGCCAATAAATATCAAGCTGGCAAGTGTAACGTTAATGTTTTTGATAATCAATGCTCTTCTCTCGCCAATATATTCCTACACATTTCCTCACTCTTTTTTTCAAAATATATTTTTATTGATTTTTTAGAGAGAGAGAGAAAGGGAGGGGGGAGGTAGATAGAAACATTGATGACAGAGAAACATCAATTGGATGCCTCCTGCATGCCTCATACTGGGGATCGACCCTGCAACCTGGGCATGTGCTCTGACCGGGAATCGAACCGGCATATTCCCATTGCCTGGGATGACGCTCAACCACTGAGCTACACCGGCTGGGCGTGTTTCCTCACTTTTCACTTCAAGAGAAGTATGGATAAGTGAAAAACTACTTGACAGTTTTTCTAGATTTTATTTTTCAAAAACATTAAATAGGGAATTTAGATGTTTCAAGAATTTGGAATACAGATATATCTGGAATGTAGAAATATATTTCTTTTGTACAAAACAAACGTAAGAGAGATATTTCCATCCTTACCTGACTCGAAGAAGAAACACGCCTAGGTCTCATGAGAGAAGGAGGAGGAAAAGGAATAAGGACAGAGAAGGCTCTGAGTTCACAAAAGGAGCCTTTTGCTGAATCAGCCAAAGGGTGCTTCAAGGCAGCCCCAAGAGAGAGAAAGGCTGCATGAATCATTAGCAGACGGAATCACTGACACATTCAGTGCCCTGTGTCCCAGGATCTTCACAGAAGTTACAGACTGAACCCAAAGGGCCAAAGTAAGCAGAGGGATGGCAACCTGGGTGGATACAGGAGCTTATGATCAAGAAATGTCTTGCCCAGCTGGTGTGGCTCAGGGTCGAGCATCGACCCATGCACCAAGAGGTCGCTCATTCAATTCCTGGTCAGGGCACATGCCCAGGTTGTGGGCCCAATCCCCAGTGGGGGGCATGCAGGAGGCAGCCGATTGATGTTTTTCTCTCATCAATGTTTCTATCTCTCTCTCCCTCGCCCTTCCTCCCTCTCTAAAATCAATAAAGAAAAAAATTTTAATAAAAAAATCAATAAAAACATATATAAAAAAAGAGAAAGAAATGTCTTGTCACTGCTGATGCCCTTTACAATCCAGTGAGCAAAGAGTGAAAATCTGGGGTGGGATACCTGCCTGATGGAAAGGAGGCTGCAGTTAGATTTCAGTGATTTTTAGAAAAACAAAATGATATATCCTGCATCTCTAAATTTTGGAGCTTAGACTCAATCTTGTCCAATAATATTTATAGTTGCGGTTGTGCAACACGTTTTACTGTGATTTGCGATGACATTTGTGTGTCAATCAACTTAGAAGCATTGTCTCATTTGATGCCTACAGAAAACTAAGAAGTAATTGTCTGACATTTTGCCATTTTACAAATGAGGAAATAGACTTAAGAAATTAAGTAACATACCCAGCATTATTTATAAGTGGCAGAGTTGGGATTCAAAGCTGTCTGCTTCACTCCACAATCGAAGCTTTTCGTCACCACCTCCCCTTCATCACATTTCATTATAACTTAATTATGAAAATAAAATATTTCTCCAGTGTTCACATAGACATATCCATTATGTGTTTCTCACCTCTAATAAATAGCCCCCTTTTATGGAAGTGCCATGACTGTTATTAGTGGATTTGGGTCTGGAAAATAGAATATTCTGGTGGGAAGCTACAATCAAAAAAGGTGTAATTAAACTCAAAACATTCATGTAAATATGTTTCACAGAATTTTTATAAATGGTAGGTTTAAATTGGCTCCTTGGGTTGATGTAACATCAAAATTGCTACTTACAAAATACTTTTTAAAATTACTAAAGTAAAAAAACACTTTTGTCTAGAAGTGTGCACTAATAAATTATCATATAATTTACTCCCTATGACAATACACTGAGTTGGGTAATATTATCCAGTTTGTACAGATACGTGGGCACGAGGTTTAATGAGGAACAGAAAGGATAAGGGAAGCCCTTATATTAGTACTATAGTTGAGCAGAATTTTATAAGTACTAAATAATAAATATTTCCATGATATTAATAGAAAAAATGCATTAAGCATGAATCCTCTCCCATAGAGCATGTGTCTCCAATATTTCAAAAAAGTAATATAAAACAGACATCTGACGCTTAGACATTTCATTAAAGCATAAAAAACATTTACTCTACTGAGAAAACCCTGAGTTGTTATTGCTTTGTCTCGGATTCTTTCTTCTCAGATTCTTAATTGGCACTGTAATCAGAAAACCTCCGACTAAAGGCCAAACGGGCTTGCGGAGTTTCCACAATTGAGATTGCTTTTACTGTTTTTCACAGGCCCATTATGATTTTCTTTCAGGGTTAATATATAGAAAAAGGAAGGTGTGTTAATTTACCTCACCTTATCTCAACAAATGTCCACCCGAAGTATTCAGGGAAAAGGCATTCTTTGAATTATAAATAAAATCAAATTAAGGCACTTGTACTCCCCTAGGAGCTTCGAAGAATCAGATCAGACGACTCCGCAATCAACCAGTCCCTCCTCCCTCACGAGACAAGAATGCCTTCCCACCATATCCTCAACAAATGTTCATCCATTCCCTTCTGAAATACTCACTGCCCTGTCAGGATGCAAAACTTATCGTTCTTCTTAATATTGTAAAGAGTTACCTTACTTGCCCGGCCGGTATGGCTCAGTGGTTGAGCATTGACCCATGCACCAAGAGGTCACTGGTTCCATTCCTGGTCAGGGCACATGCCCAGTTTTGGGCTCAATCCCAACTGGGGGGGTGGCAGGAGGCAGTTGATCAATGTTTCTCTCTCATTGATGTTTCTACCTGTCTCCCTTCCTCTCTCACTAAAATAATCAATAAAAACATTAAAAAAAAGGAGTTATGTTACCCAAACTTTTTGGTACAGTGAGCACTCTAGAAAACAGGGTGTCGTGTACCAACCACAGCACCTTACACGATAAGGCACTCAATAAATATGCATTGAAAAGGGAGCACACAAACAGCAACTGGCCCCTTTCTCTCCTCTGGAGCCACACACAATAAACTTACACAAAATAATGCTTTAAGTAATTGGAGAGGGAGCTATAAATCTTCACCCTGCCTTCAGACCTGGTTAGACTTCATTGGGGAATGACTGCCAACACTTCAAAATTAAATTAAAGCTTCTACCTTAAAGAGCTAATGTTTTGTGGGCAAATAATTCAGTACCCTGTGGAACCCGAGAAGAAAGGTTCATTTGATGTGAACACCAAGAAGAAATTTATCTGCTGAGATGAACTCCCCATGGTCAACCAAGGCCCCCAGTTTTATGAATAGTAAAAGTCAGTGGCTATTTGCTGACAGGGGCCCCTCACCTATTCTGTATACCTGGAAGAACCTGAGACTAAAATTTCGGCCTCCCAACACCATGCCCTGCTTGTTTACACCATCTGAGTCAACCTCTACAAGAAAACACTGGTTTTGTCTTTCTACCAATGGACTGAGACCTGCCCCAACCAATCAGAACTGAACATTTGGAAATCTTATTTGCATAAAATTGGGAACTTGGGAGAGAACTTTGTTTATAAAAGATGGCCTCCCTTTTGTCTAGCTGGAACACAATTTAAGTTGCTACTTGAATCTGTGTCTCTTAGGCTAGGCCGGTGTGGCTCGGTGGATTGAGCATCCTCCCATGGACTGAGAGGTCCCGGTTTGATTCCCTGTCAGGGCACATGCCCGGGTTGTGGGCTCAATCCCCAGTAGCAGGCATACAAGAGGCAGCCAATCGATGTAGCTCTTTCACATGATGTTTTTATCTCTCTCTCCCTTCCTCTCTCTCTAAACAAATCAATAAAAACATATTTTTAAAAAAAGAAAGAATCTGTGTCTCTTGGGCTGCAGCTCCTTTTATTTAAATAGATGCTTAATTTTATTCTTTATTACACTCTAAAATTAATTTTTATTTAGAACCCTTCAAGAAATATGTTTAAATTAAAATTTTTCCACAGTGAATAATTACTCCTCTATGCAATTTTTCCATTTTACTAATTTAATAAATTATTACTCCATATTTTTATAGATCAGTATATACAGTGTAGAAGCAAAAAGCATATGTTTATATGTAAAAACATAAACAAAAATAAAATTATATATAAATACATCTAAATATTACATAGTACTAAATATATATTATATACATATTACATATTATGTTGTATTATGTTATACATATGAATCTTTAAATAATGATTATATGTAAAATTCTATAAATAAAATATTAATCTCAATTATGCTGGCATAAAATAATAGAAATTTTAAATGGCTAAAGATTCCAAATAATTACAGTAACCACTAACCTTTGAGTATCTTTAATTGATGATGAATATATTTCAGGTCATATTCAGACTAAAGTGGACTTCCGACTACTTTAAGATATTGATTTTATACATAAAATCAGGGCTCATAGTATATTACAGATACCAGAACCAGAACTGGAACTCAACTCCCAGGCTCCTGACCAACTCGGCCACTAGGATTCCTGCTCTCATATTAAATAATTATTGGAACACAAATGTAGAATAAATTTCAGTAAATTCAAAATGTAGCATGCCAGATAACTAGTTGCAAGAGAAATGAGTAACGGAAAATAAGTTATTTATTCATCCTATTTAATGCCAAAATCATGGAAACAGCAGATAGTATAATGTGGCATTTACAGAAATCATCTCTAAAAAGTCCTCGTTTGTCTTACCAGAGTGAGATGAAGCACTTTACACAATCGCACTACAGAAAGAGAAAAATTTTTCACCTGCAGATGATAATACAAGGACAGCGATAACAGAAACGAAGATACTTTGTGAACAAACATCTGTAAGAGGAAAATATTCAGTAGCAGAACATTAATCAATACCAATTGGATATGGTGAGCCAGCAATGCATACTTTATTTAACCACTTAACATTTGACTTCGACCACATAGATTCTTACTGTTAAATAAACTTGGAACACTGAAGAGCTCATAAATATGATGTTTCCTTGCATGTGTAATAGACTGTTTTAAATTAATACATTTATAAGCAACAATCCTTTACATTTTGCTATTGCTTGTTAGGAGGCAATTTCATGGCATTGATATTCAGCAGTTAAAAGGGAGAACAAAATATGAGCAATTCTAATACCACTCAGGACAATCTAGCAAATGCGAATGCTTATTTGTAAACAAGGAGGGGAGAGGTATGTCTGAACTGCTGACAGTGGAATTTTACAGTCTGAGGTACAAAAAAAGGTCCCCATTCTCATCCCTGGGTGCAAAGCCCCAGCACTTACATAACTATTAGCCCCAACTCTCTCCCTTTTTTATATCCAAGTATTCCCTGAGTACTGTAAACTTACTAGAGTGTGCAAGTATGTAGGGGATGGGGGATTGATAGGGAAGAGATGGGCACACCATGGGGGAAAGAGTCTAGTGCGCTACATGCACTGGAGGGGAATTGCTCAAGAAAGCACTCTACTCCAGAGGTGAGGCCAGGTTCCACACCCCTGGTCAATAGAAAAGACTCTCCTTCAAAAATTTAACCCTTGGGCCTGGCCGGTGTGGCTCAGTGGTCGAGGGTCATCCCATGGACTGAGAGGTCCCAGTTCAATTCCCGGTCAGGGCACATGCCTGGGTTGCAGGCTCAATCTCCAGTGGGGGCATGCAGGAGGCAGCAGATCGATGCGTCTCTCTCACATTGATGTTTGTTATCTCTTTCTCCCTCTCTCTCTAAAAAAATCAATAAAAACATATAAAAAAAATTTGACCCTTGAAATAAGTCTTTTGATTTCTGGATTATGAAATTTCACCCTGTGTGAAATTGCAACATTTTGAGGACTGAGTCAGAGACTAAGTTTTGAGCACCTACCACCACCTCACTCACTTAAGACCACTCTCAACCTAAGACTCTCCCTCATCCTAATTCTGGATTCAGAGTCAGGACTAGCCCACCAGCCTAGTCAGAACCAGGTCTAATCTTTCTCTTTGCTCACAGTAACATCATCAGGATCTCTGCTGAGCTCCCCTGCATTGGGAGCCTGCCTAGAGCATATTGAAGGGTGTCCCTTGTCCCCTCCCAGAACTCCAGTAATACATGGAAGAGCTGGGTTGCACAGTCTAGAAAGTCTCTTCTCCCTAGGACAGAGTCCCTAACAGAGATATATTGGCATAACTAAGAGAGATCTGCTCAGAGGAAAAGTTCTAATAGATTAATAATCTTTGTTTGTTTTCTCTATCTATATAAGAAGAATTTTTTTGTTGTTGTTGTTCTAGAGGGAAAAGAAGTTCAATTTATCATAGAATACCTACTAAACTCTGTGACCCTGCCTTTTTCCTTGTTCATTTCCAGGCATGATTTTCAACCGACTCCTCACTTAAGCCGATGATATTAAATTTGCGTGTGTGTGTGTGTGTGTGTGTGTGTGTGTGTGTTTTCTGGCTCTTGGTCTTACCTACACAATAATACTGTTAACAACTAGAAGCTGAACATTTTCTTGCAACTCAAGAGGTGGTGAAAACCTGACATAAACTGATGTAAGGCTATTTATGGTCTTTATCTCACTTAATGTGGAAATTCATGTTCCACTGCAGAAAAAGTAATTAATCTAGTTAGAGACCCCACTGGGAACATTATGTAATATGCAGTTATGTACCACATTACCTTTCAAAAACTCCAAAACACAGCTGGACTAAGGAGTTCCCAACAGCGATGGGCTGTGGATCCGTATTTCCGCAGACACTCACAATAGCAGTTCTCCACTAAATTACAGACACCTGTTAAGTCTAACTACAGCTGCATAGACATACGCCATAACCCTGACCCTTAAAATTCTAAAGATAGTTAGCTAACCCACTCTTTCTTCTTTTTTTTTTTTCTTTATCCTCACCTGAGGATATTTTTGCATTTATCTTCAGATACAGCGGGAGGGAGAGAGGGAGGAAGAGAGAGAGAGAAACATGGGTGTGAGAGAGACACATGGAGTGGTTGCCACCCACACGACCAGGGCCGGGGACAAACTGCAACCGAGGTATGTGCCCTTATCGGAACCAAACCCAGGACTCTCTGGTCTGCAGGCCAACGCTCTAACCACTGAGCCAAACCGGCCAGGGAAGCTAAGTCTTTAGGGCCCCAAAAGATCCATTCCACAACCAGAAGGGCTTCAGATTGTATGGGACATCCAAAGATGTCCACATCCTAATATCGAGAACCTATAAATATGTCACCTTAAGTGGTAAAGGGACCTTGCATACGTGATTTGTAAAGAGTCTTGAGATAAAAGGTCACCCTAATTATCCATCGGGCCCAATGTAATAACAATGGTCCTTATAAAAGAGGAATCTAAGAGCCAGTCAGAGAATGAGAAGTGATGGCTGAAGCAGAGGTCAGAGAAAGAGAGGGAGAGAGGTTTGAAAATGCTGCACTGCTGGCTTTAAAGATGCAGGAAGGAGGCACAAGCAAGGAATGCAGGCAGGCTCCGGAAGCTGGAGAAGGCAAGGTACCATTCTCCCCTAGATTCCCTAGAAGGAATGCAGATTGGTTGTCACCCCACTTTCACCCAGTAATAGCAATGTCAGGCCTCTGACCTCCAGACCTGTAAGAGAAGAAAGGTGTGCTCTTTTAAGCCACTAAGTCTGTGGTAATTTGTTGCAGAAGCAATAGGAAATTGATACAGTGGGAAGGGCAGTTAGGTTAGAAATGCCAACATTAACCACCGATGTTTAGCCAAACTAAAGCCAGTAAGAGACATTTTCCTTAAGGCATGAAAAAAAATTTTCCCCTAAGAATTTAGAGTTCTTTCTCCTGGTTTGAAGGGGGGGGGGAGGAATACATCTCAAAAGATATGTGATTTTTCTTCATTATATTTTTCTCTTCTTTGATTGCCACAAGCAAGAAATAAAAAAACAAACTATTGCAAAATTAGGAAATTAAGGTTTATATGAAAACAGAAATATTTTAAACTTTTCTACTGTTTAATAATACAGTCTACAATAAAAACTCAGTGATCTAATAATTCAGAAGGTCAATGAGAATTATATTAGAATAGAGAGAAGCCATAAGTAAATGTAGAAAATAAAATAAAGAGACTGAAAAACTATCTTTTATTAACTGCAAGTGGCATAGAGTCATCGCATGTAATACTTTTCTGAGTGGAAAATAAAAACGTGGTTTTTAAAAAACTCTCCCCCAATTCTGAGACTATTAATACTCAGTATAAGTGATTTATCTTATAGTTTCAGCCAGGAGGTATAGCTCTCTACATTGCATAATCATCTAGGTGGGTCTCCACTATCGCCAGAATCATTGCTTCCTTTCAGCTCCTGGTTTCTAAAAATACCTGCTGCAGGGAGGGCTGACTTCTCAGAATTATAACAGTTGATAAGAATCCATTTTCCCAAAATCCAAAAGCAGTTTTGCTTTTTATTAAAATCACACAGATTTTAAACAACTCTATTTCAAACTACATAAGGGGAGAATGATTTGGTCAATAAAATTCACTTTAATCCTCCACCTTTCCTTTCTTTCACAGCTCAGTGTATAATTGGTTATTAGAGAGGAAGTGCCTGTTTTATCAAAAAATAAAATACAACCTCCACGCCCAGTGAGCAACAGCAACAAGACACGGAGATCACACGTCTTCCCTGCCCCTTGGTATTCTTTCCCATTGATTACTATGCCCTGGGTTGTCCCACGCCCACTGAAGCCTTTGTGATGGACCCAGCCGCTGCTTCAAAGGGATGCTATGAGATGATATAGTAGCTTGTAGGGCTATCATAACTAAGTACCATAGACTGGTAGCTTAAACAACAGAAACTGATTTCTCACAGTTCTGGAGGTTAGAAGAGCAAGATAAAGGTGCCAGCAGGTTGGGTTTCTTCTGAGGTCTCTCTCCTTGGCATGCAGATGGACACCTTCACCTGGTCTTTTACCTCTGTGCACACACATCCCTGGGTCCCTGGTGTCCCTTTGTGTGTCCCAATTTACTCTTCTTCCAAGGACACCAGTCAGATTACTTAATTAAGCCCCATTCTAATGGCCTCGTTTTAACTCAATCATCTTTTTAAAGGCCCCATCTCCAAACACAGTCACACTCTGAGGTACTGGGGGTGAAGGCTTCAATATAGGAATTTTTAAGGGGGAGCACAGTTCAGCCCCTAACAGATGCTGAGAAGAAAAGGGGGAAATAAGCAATAGTCAAAGAAATAAAACCGTTCAGGTTAGAAAACATAAGTTCTTGCTGAATTCTGCTTACCTAGCTTGATCTTAAAACCTGGCTCTGAGCCACAGAAAAGAGAATATCCAGACCTTAATCTCAAAGGGTTGGTTTAGAGCCACAAATGCTATATATATATATATATATATATATATATATATATATATATATATTTTTTTTTTTTTTCTTTCTTCCCAGGTCTCAGGCTGCCTCAATGTGGAGAATACTTCTAAGACCCAGCAACCAACGTCCCAGTCACTGTGATAGGTCCATGGTCGAAGAAAGATTCTAACCTGAACGCCCAATCACTCCCCTTTTGTTCCTTCTCGTTTCTGGTCTGAGAGACAAGCCTCTCTCTTTAGTGAACAGCACTACTGTGTGGAGAGATGGATCTGATGGCAATCCCAGGCTGAAAAATATAGCAAAACTCCCTTAATCGTACAATAAAGTATGCATATCAAAGGAACTACACAAGTGCAGATGCAAGCAAGGCAGCAATTTGATTAGCATAGTAATAACTCAATGTGTGGCTGGACCACAATACATTTGTTTCACCTTTCTCAAATGACCACATGTAGATGATGCAGAAATCTAAAATTTTAGTTATGCTGTTTCTTTACATCAAAATAATCAAAACACAGATATTAAGCAATGTTCCCTCTTTCTTTTCTCTTCAGCACATTCAATAAGGCAAAAAGGAAAACAAAAACTATTTTTAAAAGTATCATAAAGATTCCCCTAAAGCAGTGGTTCTCAACCTTCCTAATGCCACGACTCTTTAACACAGTTCCTCATGTTGTGGTGACCCCCAACCATAAAATCACTTTTGTTGCTACTTCATAACTGTGATTTTGCTACTGTTATGTCTTAGGTGGCCCCTGTGAAAGGGTCGTTCGACCCCCAAAGAGGTCGCGACCCACAGGTTGAGAACCGCTGCAAGCATCGAGTATAAAATCACAAACTTGACATAATAAGCAAATGTCCATAGGTATTAAAGTTTATTTTTATAACCTCATACACTAATAGAAGAAGTAATATGGCTTTTTAGCACTAGGGGAACATCTAAATGGAACCTAACAAATATATCTAAATATTGTGACTCTTTCAAACTGAAAGATGATTCTCTTAGACTTAGCCAATATCTATGCCATGTAATTACTGAATCCCCAGAGCTGGAAAGCAGCTTAGCTGGTCCAGTTTAGTCTCCAACGCACTATGACAACCCCTGCTGTGGAATCCCTGACACACGTAATTCAGTAGCTACCTGCAAGTCAACAATGTCGGGGAGCTTACTCATCCATAAGCAGTCTGTAGCCTCACTAGAAAAGAAAGAAAAATAGGAAGAAAACAACATTTTGCTGAGCACTTACTATGTGCTAATGTGGATTGCAAGCAGGTGTCCATTTTGCAGACAAAAAGACAGATTTTATGTCAATGTGGAAGACAAATTAGAGAAACAAGGACTTTCACTTTCAAGTAAGAGACAAACTAAGCACATGAACAGCAGAGTGTGAGTAGAGGTGGCACGCGGTTTAAATGGCATTGGCAGGACTTGATGAAGTTCCCATTCAGCACAAGATGAATGATAACTCTAAGCCATTTTAATTCTGAAAACATATCTGAGTAGCAGATGGGTTGCTCCAACCCTACTACTCTAACTTCAGCCCAGAACACAAGTTAACAGCAATAGCAGTAATTATAGTAGCCAACCTTTATTAAATGCCTACAATATGCTGAGCACGCTTCTAAGCACCTAACGTGTAGTCTCTCGTATCCTTTCCACAACCCTATGAGATAGGTCTATCATTATGCCCATTTTATGCCAAAGGATCTGACATGCAGAGAGGTAAATAACTTGCAAGATTACTCTTGAAATTAAATGGCAATTAAGGATTCAAAGCCAGGTTTCCTAAATCTAGATTCTCAGCTTGACCAGAGTGAAGGAGGCTATTTCAGGCAGAGAAGGGGATAAAAAAGTAAAAAACATATCGAAGACTATGTCATTCATTTCTCCTCCCTTCTATATTTTTCTCAGTCTCTAGTTCATTGTCTGTCAGGATACAGAAAGACAGATGTCTCACGCAACTGAATGATTGGTTGATTGCTAAGGACTTTGCTTTAGAGATTAATGTCTCAAAAGAAACCACTTTATTTTCATTAAAAAACAGCAGGTGTAAGTGATTATATGGTGTGAAAATTGTTAATAACATTTCAAACAAGGTGATACCACTGACATGAAAAAAATTTTAAATATTGTCAGACATTAAAGTTGAAGTAAATGGAGTCCCTAGTATTTTCAATTTGTTCATCATGCGTTAAGTTATTTAGGTTTGGTTTAGAAGCCCTATGTTTCTTTCTAAAGCGACTGGACTTATTTCAAGAAATATATCCATTGTTCATGTGGTATGTCATAAGAGTTAAAGAATTTTCAAAATATAAATGATCTTATAGATTATTTAGTGTTCAGTGGTTTTGTAGTAAACAAAGAACCGAACATTTAGGTCAAGGGTTTTATAAACATTTACAGAGACTGGCAGAGGTGGGACAAGTACTGAGACTCCAGAATCAGCACCCTATGAGAAAGAAACCTTACAATGTCGTGGACATCATTCTTTGCCAATTCCTTTTCCTGCCCACGCTTCAACCTCTCTGGTTAGGAACTTATTACCTCTCATCAGAATAAAGAGCTTGCAAATGAAAAGGCTTTCAAAAAAGTAGACTTCTAGCTTCCCTGGCAAACTACCCACCTTCTCAGCTCCGATTGTTCATTTTAACAAAGACTTATTAGAGAACTATAAAAATAACAGGAATGCATGGGGATAAAAACAGTGCTCCTGCTTTGGGTACGTGTTTTCTACTGGGGACGAAACCGACTTTTATAATGTGATGTGGAAAGTGCTATGCTTGATCCATGGCAGAAATTATTACAGCAGTGCAGCAAGGAGGTCCTTTCAGTATGCTGGGGTAATAGTTGAGACTCTTTTTTCAAATTATAAGATAAAATTTATTTAGAAATTTGAAATTCAGAGAGGTAGAAGTGAGCCATAGAAGAAATGGGCTCAGGAAAGAGAGAGAGAGAGAGAGAGAGAGAGAGAGATGCCTTGAGAGACAAAGAGGGAGGAGAGGTGAGGGTGTGGGCCCTGGGGAAAGAAAGGGGTGGGGAAAGGGGAGGTGTGCTCCATAGAGAGAGACTGAGACACTTTTTCTTCATCTTCCTAGTTTATTGCTTCTAATTTAAGGGGTTTGGTGTTAGTTTCATCAGGCTGTGTTAATGACTTGGATGGGTAGGACTGAAAAATGCTTTTAAAGTCATCGCAAATGAGATGAGAGCAGATGTTTTCTATCCCTGAGTAAAGAAAAGTCAAAACATTCTGCCAAAGTAATTAAACTTCCATTTCAATGCCACTATTAAAGCCCCCTCCCTTAATCTACTTAATACTAATGATAATGAAAAATCTTGAGTGAAAGCTGGCTGTAAATATACAATTCATGATTTGATAAAATACTGAGACAAACTGTAGGGAAATGAAAAATATCATAGGTCACAGACGTTGCCTATATGTCCTGGCAAAAGGTCTGGATTAATAGACAAGATTTAGAATGAACATATGTTTATATTTTAAATAATATTTTTTATCCTCACCCTATGATATTTTTCCATTTATCTTCAGATAGAGTGGGAAGGAGGGAGAGAGTGAGAGAGGGAGAGAAACATCGATGTGAGAGAGACACATCGACTGGTTGCCTCCCACACGACACTGGCCAGGGCTGGGGACGAACCGCAACCGAGGTACATGCCCTTGACCAGCATCAAACCCACGACTCGTTGGTCCGCGGGCCAACGCTCTAACCTTGGAGCCAAACCAGCCAGGGCCATATGTTTCTATTTTAAATGAACAGACTGCCTACTATTAAAAATGTCTTTCAATATACTATTATGTAAAAAGTAAAATATTTGATGTCAGATAAATTGGATTTTAATCCCAGATCTACCTACTACTTATATGACCTTGGGCTATTATTTTTAAATCTATCCAAGCCCCAAATTTCATTCTTAGCTACAAAATGAAAATAAGATTACCAAACCAGCACATTGTTCCAAGATTAAAATGAATTATGTATGTAAAGTTGCTGAAACTAGGATGACCAATCAAAATTGTTGGTCTTTTCTTTTCCATCCACCTCCTTCTTTCCTTATTTGAATGTGAGATTTTAACTCCCCCTTGCTTTTATAGACTCACCTTACACAGATGACTCTGTATCCTTAGAACCTACAATCCCCAACAGACAACAAGGACCATGCAACCTCATGAGAACACATCACTACAGAGACTTGTGCAGCAATGAGGATTCACAAAACTCAAGCCATAGTTCTCTGCTTCCACATGCCCAGGTCCTGATTAGTAGGGCCCCCTCCAGCCAGCATTAGCACTAAAAACCAGGCCTTTGACCAGTACTTTAGAATGTATGACCCAGCAGCACACATCAGGCTGAAGTGAACCCTGGAAAGTTTTTAGTTCTCCCTATTGATTTCCACCACACATTTCTATCGGAAAACTTATGGCCAGCTAAACACTCAGACCCCTGCTACCTTAACTCACCACACAAGCAGTCCCCTCAAATATTCACACTCACAGAATTCTCTGGGCTCCCTCCCCATCCCCTTGAGTCAACTTCCCATTGCTCTTTCTCTCAAAACTTTCTTTTATGCCCTCTGGAGGGTTCATTCTATGGTCAACATTTACACTTTAGTGAATGTTGATTTCACCTTCTGGACTGATATGCAACCTGAGGGCTCTGCTTCTCAGCAGCACTCCTAAGTGGAAGTGGCTCCCCTCATATCCAGATCCCTGTGGGGAGATGGTTGGAGAGGCTCCTTTATCTCCACCTGGGCTTCTAAGCAGGCCCACATTGGATGTGCAACACTGAGAGAGCCATTTGACCTGGGCAAGTCTGTTTCATCCTTTGCGAAGTAGACATGATAATGGTAGTTATCTCTTAGATTGCTGTTACTATGAAATCAGATAATATATATAAAGTACTTTAAACAATAGATGACATTGAGTAAGCAGTCAATAAATTATGGTTATTATTCTCATAATCCACATCATCTGGGTTACCATAATTACCACCTAATCTTCCATTGCTTTTCAAAGGTGCAATATTTTTGCATATCTCTGAATTCCCCAGGAGACAATCCTCCAATGTAGTAAGAATAATGCCATATAATTTTCTAATAAAAGCTATATGAATCTTTATGAAGTTTCTAATATTTTTTCAAAACATTGCAAACTTTATTCATGAAAGAAGGAAAATAGCAGGTTCCAATTGGGTTAAAAATGTTTATTATAAGAAAAATACATATAAAAGAAGAAAACATATCACTCCCTTTCTATGGGTCATGAATACAATTAAATTTACCTTCACCTTATATAGCCAAGAGACAAGTATATTAGCAAACTGATGATAATCATACCCTGCACTTTGATTGATATTCTAAGATACAATGTGCACATGAAAACGAAACCATGGAACAGTAATACCAGCAGCACTCAGAGCAGAGTAGGTGGTCCAGAAATAAGCAAGCAAACAAAACAGCATCCTCGGAGCAGTGGTTTTTGCTCAGCCTCCATAGTCAACCAGGCCAGCTGGAAGATTTTCACTTGATCCACCCTGAAGGCCATGCATGTAGCTGCTGCTGTGTTGGCCTGCGGGTGTTTTTCTCCAAACCGAATGTTTTATTACTAATCTTATCTAATAACTATTTCCTTGATCATAACAGCATTCATCATGCTCAAGTAGATAAACTCTAAAAATAAGCTAGCGAAAAGCCTGCCAGTATATCTTTTGCAGAATAAAAATTTATTAAAATAAAATAGAAAATTATTGAACTTAAACTCAATGTGGAAAACTACAAGTCAATGAAATTAATTCACAGAGACGGTAACTAAGTGTAAAGGCAAGATATAAAATGATTATAATCTACTTAGTATTCAACAATAGTCAGTAGGAAAATGCCAAAGGAAAAATATTATTTAAAAATATTAATGGCCAGAATTGTGCAATTTTATATCCAGTGTTAACTGAGTTTTATGGATTATGCATCTTCATTTGGCTTATTTGAGAATTATTTAAAACATTTTAAACTAATCTAGGTTATAAACATCTTGAAGGTAAGGAGTTATTTATCCTTATCATCAGGCCTTGAACAACAACAAAAAACCAAACCTCCCTCCTTTCCTCCCTCCCTTTATTACAGAGTCAATAGAGAAGGGGGGAAAAAGCCTAGCAGCCAAGTGAGAGGGTAAAAACACTAAAAGTTTCACATCCCAGGACAACACTCACTTATAACCCAAGCAAATGTGAGATGGTTGGTCATCTAAAATGAGACATATATTAAAATAATAGGCCCTTGATTACCCTTAAGTATCGAGTTGTGATTTTCTTTCCTGTAAATTAAAGTAAAGCATCTAATATTCTGAGAAAGGATAATAGTACTTGTGCTGATTAAATTCTGCCTTGTTCAAAATGTCCAATTTTATTTCAAGTCAAACCCTGACGATAAACTTCTCTAATCCCATTATTTTGCTCTGCTAAATTTTAGAGTTCTGACGTACAAACTAATAAGTTCTGTCACTATTTCAACTTGAATTTAAGCCTTTTATAACACAGAATATGTTTCAAGAATGTGTCTTTCCAATAAAGGACTTCACATGTTGACATACTTCCAAAATGGCACTCACTACCACATTTCATAAAATGGATCTATTTCCAAAGCTAGTCATGGAGATGAAGGGGTTTATGTTGAATATTCCTCTAATAGCATGAGGCCAGAACAAATGTTTGATCAACCAAAAATGCAAGCAATATTTATTTCCATGTTGTTACAGAATTACATAAATCATCTGGTCACAGCCCATAGAAATTGTGTTTTCTAATTTTAATGTTGTAACTTGATCATTCAGTTCATCAACTACCATTCATCAAATTTAAGAGCTTTTGGGCCCTGGCTGGTTTGGCTCAGTGATTAGAGCATCGGCCTGTGGACCAAAGAGTCACGGGTTCGATTCTGGTCAATGGCACGTGCTTCAATTACAGTTCAGTCCCCAGCCCTGATCAGGGTCATGTGGGAGGCAACCAATCGATGTCTCTGTCTCACATCGATGTTTCTCTCTCTTTTTCTCTCTTTCTCCCTCCCACTCTATCTGAAGATAAATGGAAAAATGTCCTCGGGTGAGGATTTAAATAAATAAATAAAAATAAAAGAGTTTTTGGTAGCTTAATATAAAATCATTATAATATAAAAAATTGACCAATTTTAAAGTGCTTCATTCAAAATTGAATATTTGTAATTTCTCTGATCACTCCCTCTCAAAGGGTCCTAGAAAAACTAATTAAGTTCAAAGTCCTAGGCATCTTAAGATTTGGGTTTCCAACCTCTGAATATAATATTTTTATCATCTGCCAATATTCTGCCCTTTTACTATGCCAATAAAATGATCTTTGCCAGTTACTGAAGATGAATTTTAGTACCTCCAGTTGCTTGAAAGGAAAATTATGACCAATGAGCATCATAATTAGCTCAATCTTTAGAGATATAACATTAGTAATTGACCAATATAAACGGTTAAAAATCCAGGCTCTAAAACCTGATTGCCTGGGTTGGAATCATGCTTTTATTACTTACTCTCTGTATAACATTGGAAAGTTAATTAAATTTTCTGTGCCTTATTTTTTTTAACTATAAGGTAGAGATAATAATAGTTCCTAGCTACTACTATGAGGGATAATTGAGTTAATACATGTAAAACTCTTACAAGAATACATAATACACAGTAGGCCCTCGGTAAATGTTTGTTTTATTATCATTATTTTTATGGACTATTTAATGTTTTGCCTTCTTGATTAAATTGTATTTTCTTCATAGTAAAAAGAAAGAGTAGTTTGATTACAGGTATTAGTTAAAATAAAAATAATTTTTTCTTTAGAAAAATACACACTTCAGAATCATTAGAGATAGAATACATAAATTACAATGGGTCTTAGTCGTAGTATAATCTTGAAATTAGAAAAGAAATCATTGCATTAATCTAAAAAAAGCTAATATAGTTAACTACCTTAATGCTAAAAATTTTTAAAATTCTACTGTGGGTAGACATTTAATTTACAGAATCACCAAGTCAATTTAAAATTCACCTTTTGTCACCCTCACAGAAATTATTCATGTTTTACAAAGTTTTCCAATTCAGAATTAGTACTGCTAAAACAAGCAAACAAACAAAAACACATCAGCATATTAAACAGTGTTTTCAAGTTCAGATATGTATCAAAGGTCCACATATTGGATAGCCTTCCAGATTAAACTGAACAGTTTTGGTTACCACCCATTCCTAAAGAATATGTTCTTATAGTGGTATAAAAATGTGAAAATATCTTCTGGGTATAAATTATGTAAAAGAAAGATTATTTGCTAGATGTTCTTGAAGAAAACAAATTTCTCAGGTGCTTTTACCAGAACAAGTGTGCTAACCGGTCTTTTTCTCCAAAAGGCAAGCACATGAGCTGATCACATTTAGAATTTGTAAGTGAATAAATGTATTTGTGTTTTGATGAAATCTTTTAGAACAATAAGAGGATTAGCTAAAGGAAAGTTAAACAGTTTTTGCCAGGTGAACTGGGACTGAGAAACCTTAAGAATCAAGCCACAGACTTAACGAGATGATATAAAATTATTACTGGGAAAAAATCATAGTAATAAGCATTAATACTCAAGAAAAATGTTAAAAATTTTGAGAGAAAATTATACACACACACTTTGGTAATTGCAATAATATACTAAAAAAAAAAAAAAAAAAAGGCAATTTAATACTCAGTGACTTACAACCACAGGGATGTATTCCCACCTGCAAAAGTTGATGATCAACTGTGGTTCCATAGATTTGAGCTGGGCTCAGCTGATGGGCATATCTGCTCATGCTGTTAGTCAGTTAGCCTTGGCCCCAGACTGGGTTAGCTCAGACCTGCATTACATACGTTCAATTTGAGGTCCAGGCTGATGATCTAGCACTACCTAGGGATCTTACTGGAGATCAGTAGAATACAAAATGGGGCAAGAACTTTTAAAGCCTCTGCCTGTGTCATGTCTGTTAACATTTCACTGGCCAAAGTGAGTCACATGACCAAACCCAGTATCAGGGGGGCAGGTAAACATACGTAAGCCACATTTGGCTGGGTCCCTGACCCCTTACATCTGGGTCTTGCTACTCACCTTACTTTCTGTGATTTCTATATATTTTTTATTTCTGGAATCATGGTATTGACTTCTGCCCTAGATCAAGAGTCCTGTGGCCTCATCCTTTTGATAGTGACAATAGTCTGGTTCAAAATCAAGCCTCCTGTACAATTTTTTTCTCTCTATATAGCTTCATTGAGATATAATTCACATAGCATGCAACTCATCCATTTAAAGTATACAATTCAGCCTTTTTAAGTATATTCAGAGCTGTGCAAACTCCTCTACAAATTTCCAACCTTAACCTTGAGATTACAATTGATGGCAACTCCTGGAAGAGCTAACCCCAGAGCTGGGTTACAACAAACACCTTCTCCTCCTTGCTATTATCTTCTCTCAATGGGCCTGCTGCTGAGTTCCCAGAGTGCATTGTGACCTGGTCTTGAAGACTATTACAAATTTGGTACAATGCACACCTGGAAATTTACAATTTCCTAGGCACTTTCTTAACCAACTTTGAATTTTACTTTTTACACACATCTAATTTGGTAAAGAACTATCCTTCTTATGGCAAATTTAATATATAAAATTATATGTTACATTTATCTTTGCAATATTTAGAATATGATGAGTTAAGTAGCAGCTGAGAGAGATTAGGCTTTAAGGCCAAGGCCACAATGTTAATCAAAAGAAAGATGAAGCCAAGCCAAAGTCTTTCTACTCCCACTTCGTTGAATCTCCGTCTCTCCTCTGCCTGCAAGTTTGTTTAGTCTGCTCTAGTTGAAACTATAGTTGCCAGGTTTTCCCTCAAATGGTATTTACTTAGCATATTCCATGAAATACAAGAGATTAAAGACATGTTTATCAACTTTTTAATGAGCTAATAAAATGTAGTCTTTAACATAAATCTGATTATGTTCATTAATGTGCATTGGAATGAATAAAACTAAGCATTTGTCTGAGATGCCTCTTCTTTTCATTCCTCTCTGTAACAAGAATTTTCATCTTCATTGACATATTTCTGCAAATATAACAAATGCTTTCATGTCTGCAAAAATTTTTTAAATAGATTAATCATTGGGTTTAAAAGTCCATGGTTTGATGTAGTTCAGCTATTCATTTATTTATGCAACAACCACTGGCTCAGAACCTATGTGAACAAGCCTATGCTGGGCACTAGGGTTATAGCATCAGACACAGAGATATGTTTTTTAGCCTTATGAGCAGAATCTCATCTATTATATAATATATTCTCAGCATTAATGCAATTTTAAAAGACTTATAATATTACTATTTTTTAACATTTTAATCTATGGACATTCCATTTGTCTCCTGTTATTTTACTGACATTCAGTATTTCCCATAAATATTCTGCTATTGCCCTGGTCAAGTTTTGTTTCAACTGTATTAGAAAGATAATTCATTTCACTTCTCACCTTTGTGTTCTTATTTAAATATTATCCTTATCTAAAGTATCTTTAATAAAGCTAAAGAATTAATATGTCAAGAAATATGCTCATAAATACATTACAACATTTTACTTGTAATGCTTAACCTACCTTTTTTAACCTATGAAAATCAGAAATATTTATGGTATTGCTCCCTCAAATTTTAAAAATTTATATATACATATAGAAGTTATTTGTGTGTGTGTATGTGTGTAAAATAATAGTCTTTGAAAATGACTGTTCCTCTGGAATTCACCTAAATTCAATATGTAGCATATTAGGAACAAATATAACAGCAAATGACTATTTCAACCTATATATCTTTTGTAACAGAAACATTTGACATAAATCAACACTCCTTTCAACTCATTTTCTACCTTTATATAATCTAAACACTATTGTTTCAGAGCTTTATATTCCTCCATTAAAATAAATATCTTTTCTCATAATATTAAATAAATTCTTCACTGGTATTCAATTCATACAGTTATAAAATAGATAATTGCATTATGAACTATAGAAACATTTCTCTTAACCTTATTTTCATTAAGTTCCTAAAGCAAACATTCAGATGCTTTTGCATCTTGAATTATTACATTATATAATGTGAAGTCAAATCATATGAAATTATTTGTACTTGATCAGTCTTTAAGTACAAAAATGGTAATTTTCATGTTTCAACCTAACTGCTGTTTATTTGCTTGTATTTCTTTCTAGAATGTGAGTTCTTCATGGTCAGGGACTGTATCTTATTCCTATTTACATATGTTATATGCTCATAATGGTTTTTCTACACTTGAAGAAGTACTATATATAGGTTTGGCTCAAGTATTCTTTCTGCACCCGAAGTAAAAGTCAGTGCTCTTTATAAGATTATAACTATCCAGATGAATCAGTCTAGCCCTGACTTCAAGTTGTTCCTAAAGGGCTCTTTCACGGAACAATGAGAAAATACATGAAATCCTGAATGCAATGCCCGGCACATAGTAAATCTGCAATACACTACTAGCTAGTCCATGCAAGTGACAATGTACATGGAGTTCTAATCTACTAGGAGTACTGAGAGGAATATATCAGCTAAGGCTTACAGGAGGTATCTCAAAAGACTGGATGGAGTTTTCAGAGATATATGGGGTAAGGATTAGTGGAGATGAGCCATGGCAAATATCTTACATGGCTAGAATACAGGGAGGAGCTCTGTAGATGATGTTGAAAGGATCAATTTAGATTTTAAAGTAACCAATCCTATTGATAAAACACATTCTAAACTTTCAGCAGTTATTAGTGCATTTAGAAAAAAATGCCTACATATCTTGTGCGATCATTCCTTCTCTTTAATAAACATGGCTGTGTCAGGAGTCACTGAAACACTCTCATTCTTTTGACCATGTGCTTCCATAAAGATTTCATACATTGGTATTTTAAGATTTCAAATATTATTTGATAATATTCCCATATAACTTAAAAATTATGTAGTGTAAATTGTGGGCTAGAAAAAAAGATTATTCAATATTACATTTTTAATAAATATTTCTGTCTTATTTTATGCCCTTTCTTTTTTTTTAAATTGATTTTTTGAGAGAGGAAAGGAGAGGGAGAGAGAGATAGAAACATCAATGAGAGAGAATATCAATTGGCCACCTCGTGCATACCCCCCACTATTTGGCCCACAACCTGGGCATGTGCCCTGACTGGGAATCTAACCAGCAGCCTCTTGGTGAATGGGTCGAAGCTCAACCACTGAACCACACCGCTGGGCTTGTATTACGCCCTTTTCTTTGATGTTCTCTACATTGGTCTAAGGATGAGGAATTAAAAACTAATTATTTTGAGAAGGACCCTGCAATCATTGGAACTTTGCTTGTCACATTTCTTTTTTTTAAAAGAGAATAATTTTCTTTTTGAATGAACTTTCACAGCACTTACTATGTGCCAGGGACTGTTCCAAGCATTTTTCATACATAATATAAAACTCCTACAGCCACTTTGTGAGGTATCATCATCCCATTTATAGATGCAGAAACTGTGGGCAACTAAATTAGACAATGTGCCCATTGTCCGACTGTGAGTATGTGGAAGCTCCAGACTTCATCGTAGGTATGTCTGATTCCAGAAACCAGGCTTGAGCAATTGATACTACGAGCAGCTGGGAGCTTTGTGTTACCATTCTGCTATGTATACCATAGCTAAAACTTAGCTTAGGCTAAAGCTGTTAACAAAGGCATAGCTAGATAAGCATTCAAAATTCCCCCATTTATCTTCACTAAAGAAGATATGCAGATGGTAAATAAGCATATGAAGAGATATTTCATATGATATGTCATCAGGGAAATGCAAATGAAAACAACAATGAGATACCGCTACACACCTATTACAATGACCAAAATCCAGAACACTGACAACACCAAATGCTGACAAGACTGTGGAGCCAAAGGATCTCTCATTCATTGCTGGTAAGAATGCAAAATGGTGCAGCCACTTTGGAAGACAGTTTGATGGCTTCTTACAAAACTAAACATACTCTTATCATATGATCCAGTAATCACAATTTTTGGTATTTCCCCAAAGGAGTTGAAAACTTAAGTCCACACAAAAACCTGCACATGGCTGTTTATAGCAGCTTTATTCATAATTGCCAAAACTTGAAAGCAGCAAATATGTCCTTCATAGGTAAATGTGTAAATAAACTGTGGTATGGCCAGATAATGGAATATTATTCAGAGCTTTAAAAAAAGGGAACTATCAAGCCATGAGAAGATATGGAAGAAACTTTAATGCATATTACTAAGTGAAAGAAGCCAATCTGAAAAGGTGACAACCTGTCTGATCCCAACTATGTGACATTCTAGAAAAAGGCAAAACTATGGAGACAGTAAAAAGATCAGTGGTTGCCAGGAGTTGGAGGGAGGGATGGAAGTTAGGCAGAGCACAGAGGATTTTTAGGACAGTGAAACTAGTCTGTATTTTACTATACTAGTGGATATGTGTCACTACATATTTGTCTAAACCCAGAGAACATACCACACCAGAGTGAACCCTATGGTAAATGTAGACTCTAGATGATAATGACTTGTCAATACAGGCTCATCAGTTGTAAGAAATATGCCTCTCCGGAGAGAGATGTTGATAATGGGGGAGACTATGTATGTTTGCGGGCAGGAGGTGTATGGCAAATCTCTGTACCTTCAGTTCGATTTTGCTGTGAAAAAACTTCTGTGCTAAAAAATAAAGTCTATTATTAAAAATAGTTCCCCATTCATCATCCTATCGTGAAGAATAAGAACACATTAGATTTATTTGTACATTTGCCTTTTGGAAATGTGCCACAGTGAAGAGAGAAATGACAGAGTCATTTCTAAGAAATGTAAAAGTATATAATTACATATATGCTGCCTATGTGTAAAATAAATAGTGACTGAAAAAGACACTTTTCACTTAAACAAACAAATCTGGGTTTTCAGTAAAAGCTGAACTAAATCCAAATTACTGCTTCTGTTAACAGTGGTAATTGCCTCCTTGAAGGCAGAGGCTACTTCTCATTCATCTTTGTGTTACATCCACTTGGCACAAGCACCAGAAGATGGCTCTTGGTAAAGGTCACTGAGTTTAATTTATTTAAAGGAACACTGAAGAGACATGCCTGGATGTGGATGCCCAGGTTCCACAGACTTTAGCAAACTGCCACAGTGAACAGATTTGCTGAAAGTGGTTAAAAAAATCTAGAGATTGAAGCTGTGTTTTTAAACAAACACACCACCGCTCTTAGTTTACTTGATTAGAAATAATAACAGATAACTTTGTGCTAAGGAGTATGTTAAATGCTTGGCAGGGGCTATCCCACTTCAATGTCACTCTCATTTTACTGATAAGAAAGTGAAGGTTCAGAGAATTTAAGTAACATGGCCAGTGAGTAGACAGGTCAGGATTTAAAGCCTGGCATCTTTATTATTTATTATTTACTACCCTAAGCCTACTGTAAAGCCTTTTAAGAGAGAAGCACTTATAATCTGTATGTTTCTTCATTAATAAAATTATACAGTGCTATATTATAGTTCTGTTTATCCATTGCTAAAATTTGTATTTGTCTGGCATCATATATATATTACTTGACTGTCACAGGGACATGTATAAAGATTTCCCTTAAGTGGTTATTTACCTTTTCTTCTATTTCTCTCTATATATAATATGTTAATAATAGAGGTAGGAGGGAAAAGGAATGAAGTGAGAAAATGATTTTATTATCTAAGTGTTTCTTCAGTTACAAGCTTTTCTTTTCACAACTACATAAATAAGGACATTTTAATACCCTAATTAATATCCATTTTTAACTCTATGCCATGTTTTTATTACCATCCTCTCATTAAAAGTCTAATGAGCATTAGCATACTGACAAGGATAATAAATGGCAACAATTCATATCCAGTTATTAAAGCTAACAGTTTTCCCATTGGAATGTAATATATGCTTCAGCTTTTTTGCCAAAAGCTCAATGATCCTTTTATCTCCAGTCGACCAATTGCACATTTAATTTAATACCTATTAAATGCAAACAGCAACCCAGAAATTACATTAGAGTTGTTACTCGAGCCATCAAGAGCCAGCAACTAGAAAGTGAAGATTGGATAAAGAACTAATGCTAGTTGCAAAGTGGAAATGATAAGCAGACAAACTCCTGCCTCAGCAAAGTGGCTTATTTGAGCAGACAAAGTCATATGACAAGCTCGGGGCCCAACAGCATGACGGATGCTACTGCTTCTCACACAAAGCTGAGAGAAATCTCATCCTAAACATACTGGTTTCTAAGATCCCTTCCAATGAGCAAATCTTAGCTCTCAATTCTACTTGGTGTAGTTTTTCAACAACCACAACATATTTATTTTTCTTGACTATACTAGTTCTCTGAGTTGCTAATTTTATACTTCTTTCCAAGGGAAAGGGATTTAAAAAAATAAAATAAAATAAATTAGAAAAGCAGCAGAAATTGATTTGGACCCAAAAATGGACTTTCTGCCTGAAAAGCTTGTTGGATGTGATATTAGGAAAGGTGTTAAAGAGTATTGCTCACTGATATAGATATATTACCTGTCTAAAAAAGTGAATTATACTAAATCTAGACAATGCCAAATGCCCATTTATTCTTAAATAGTGTGCTATAGCCACTGGTTTGGAATCTGAACATCATTGCACACCAAAGTATAAAATGAATTCTTCAGATTTTTTTGTTTTCTTTGAAATGAGCCTACACATCCCCTTTTGATGTAGTCAGGAAATGTCAAGAAAATTTCAAAATCTTTTTTTCTAAATATTTGAATTGTCTCTGACTTTACAAAATCAATATATACAAGACTTCGAATATTAATTTTTTATTTAAAAAATCAATATACATATTTAAACAAAAGTTATTTTTATCACAAGCCTGAGATAGTTGAGGTAAGTGACCTTAGAGGTAAAGATTATAGGGAGAGACAGTCAGCTTTGGATCCCTTCCTTTTTGGCACATATGCCAAAATTGCAAGGTCCTGACCACTGTTTTACCCAGTCGATTACTCAGGGTTGTTATGCAGCTGGTAACTTTGAAGGAAGAAGCAATGCCTTCTCTATACAGTTCTGACAAAGAACAGACTTGCTTATTCTTGCCTTAAAACGGTAGATTCCTCAAGCTCAGTGCTCCTCAGTTGCAACTAAAACCTACTATGCAGCTCATATATTGCCACCATGAGACTTCAGTGGAGAAGGAAACAATACAAATACATTGATGTGTATGAGTCATGGGTAGTAAGGTCTTTAATCTTTGACTCAGGAGTGGAATATCTTCTGCCAGCATCTATGAAGCATTAACAAGCTCACTTGTTAATGTAACTTCCAAGGAGGGCAAAATCAAGTCCAAGATTTGACAAAGGGTACTTCAGGTGAATTGAATTAGCCTTTCTAAGCTTCATCTTCCTCAGTTTAGAGATATGATAATGCCCATTTTGAGAAATTTTAATAGGCTTGAATGATAACGTACCTATGAAGTCTCTAGTACAAAGAAAATGTTCAGCAAATGTCTGCTTTTCCTTAAGTATTGCCACATAAAAGAATATGAGAAACCATGTCAAAGGAAGGTGAAGTATATTCTAGGCATTTTACAGGCCCCATATGTATTCAGGTCTACCTTGTAGTCTTTGGAAAATTTTTGTACAAATCTAATATTGAATCACATCACACCATACGTGAATGCTACTTGATTTTATCACAGTATTTATTTAATAAACAGCTAAATTCTAAACTTAAAGCTGCTAAGAGAGTAAATCTTAACTGTTCTCAACACACATACACACAAAAAAAGGAATATGTGACATGATAAAAGTGTTAGCTAACTCTACTGTAGTAATCATATTGCAATATATAAATGTATCAAATCAAGACCTTGCACACCTTAAACTTACACAGTTATGTCCATTATATAATAAGCTATACAGCTAAGTTTTATTTTAATTCTATTAGAAATAATATTTTAAAATTTGTATCTATAGTAATAAATTATATCAGTATGTAGTTTTCTATTTTCTGCTCTGTTGGATTTCATAAAATAGAGATTTTTCCACCATTTCTCTACATTTTGTTTTAATTTTTTAGTTTTCAATGACAGTTTACATACAATATTATATATTAGTTTCAGGTGTACATCCCAGTGATTAGACATTATATAACTTACTAAGTACTCATCCCTATAAATCTTACACCCATATGATACTATATATAGTTATTAGAATATTATTGACTATATTCTCTATGCTGTACTTTACATCCCCATGACTATTCTGTAACTACTAATTTGTACTTCTTAATCCCTCTACATTTTGCACCCATCCCCCTAACCACCCTCACATCTGGCAACCATCAAAACTTTTTCTGTATTTACAAGTCTGTTTCTGTTCTGCTTGTTCATTTATTTTGATTTTTAGATTCAATTGTTGATAGATATGTATTTATAGCCATTTTATTGTTCATATTTTTGATATTTTTTCTTCTTCTTAAAGAAAACCCTTTAATATTTAATTTAATACTGGTTTGTGGTGATTAACTCCTTCAGCTTTTTCTTGTCTGGGAAGCTATTTATCTGACCTTCAATTCTAAATGATAGCTTTTCTGGGTAGAGTAATCTTGGCCATAGGTCCTTGCTTTTCACCACTTTAAATATTTCTTGTCAATCTCTTCTGGCCTGCAAAGTCTCTGCTGAGAAATCAGCTGACAGTCTATGTGAGCTCCCTTGTAGGTAACTAACTCCTTTTCTCTTGCTGCTTTTAAGATTCTCTTTTTGTCTTTAAAATTTTGCATTGTAATTATGATGTGTCTTGGTGTGGGCATCTTTGGGTTCAACTTGTTGAGACTCTCTGTGCTTCTTGGCCTTGTATGTCTATTTCCTTCAACAAGTTAAGGACATTTTTTGTCTTTTTTTTCTTTCAAATAGGTTTTCAATTTCTTGCTCTCTCTCTCTTCTCCTTCTGGCACCTCCATAATGCAAATGTTGGTACGCTTGAAGTTGTTCCAGAGGCTCCTTTCACTATCCTCGTTTTTTGTGGGTTTTTTTTTATTCTTTATTTCTTTATTTATTTATTTATTTTTGCTGTTCTGATTGGGTGCTTTTTGCTTCCTTATATTTCAAATTGCTGTTTTGATTCTCGGCTTCATCTATTCTACTGTTGATTCCCTGTAATTCTTCATTTCAGTTATTGTACCATTCATTTCTGACTTTCTTTTTTACGGCTTCCATGTACTTTTCTTTATGTTGTTGATGTTCTCCCTAAGTTCATCTACTCTTCCCCTAAGTTCATTGAGCATCCTCATAACCAGTGGTTTGAACTCTGCATCTAGTAGATTGCTGGTCTCTATTTGTTTAGTTCTCTTTCTGGAGTTTTGTTATGTTCTTTCATTTGGGACACGTTTCTTTGTCTCCTCACTTTGGCAGCCTCTCTGTGTTTGTTTCTATGTATTAGGTAGAGCTTCTAAATCTCCCAGGCTTGGCAGAGTGGCCTAACATCGTAGGTGTCCTGCAGGGTCCAGTGGCATAATCTAGACAGTCATACGAGCTGGGCACTCCAGGTATGTACCCCCTCACACGCCATGTGGGCTGTGTACATCCTCCTGTTGTAGTTGAGCCTTGATTACTATTGGCACATCAATGGGAGGGATTTCCCCTCAGGTCTATTAGCTGCAAGGACTGGCTATGACCACTGTGGAAGCTCAGCTGCTGAGGGGACCACGCCACAGAGCAGGACTTATTTAAACAGGGCTCTGATGCCAACTGAGTCTGCCCTTTGTGTGTGTTGCTTGTGGAGATGGTTAGGTGGTGCTTCAACATGGTCTGAAGCTGTTCACTGGGTGCACTGGCTCTGGGGCCTCCCAGGAGTTGTAGGTCAAGGTCAGCCACCACCTATGTTCTATCCAGGACCAGCCAGCCAGTTCAGTTCAGTGAGTTCACTTTGTCCCAGTTATGTTTAATGCACTGAAAACAAAAACTCAATATTTGTCATAGCAGACAGAAGGTAGATGAGGAAGAACCTCCTCTCGTACCTGCCTTATTCATCCTCATTACCACCAGCCCATAACAGTAAATTAAGGGTTACATTCCCCTTCATTGCCAACTAAAGCTTCAAGGTAAACACCCTTCTAACCCCCTACCATGAGGTAAGTTCTGATAAACTCCCCCAAAGTCTTTGGTTTGTTGCCTGCTTCCTGAGCTGCATGTTCCGAGCCTCTGTTGGTATGATTTTAGTGGTTCACTGCACTCTCCTGTGGAAGGAAGCCCACTTATTTTCTTCTTCTTTTTTTTTTTTTGTTTTTTTTAATCCAAATCCCTTTAATAAAGTATATCAATGCCAACTTTATTTTTAAATAAATATATTGTTCAAAAAATCATACAAAAGCATTTTGTTATAATTATTAAGAAATATTTGAGACTGCTAGTCCCTCTGCAGAAATGCTATACACAGATGCAAAATGATCAAAGGCTGATGTAATAATGAATCTCAAATAAGTGGTGTGGCCACCATGTGCCATAATTTCTTCATTTTGAAGCTGCCCCTCTGTGTGTACTAGATCTCTCTCAACTCTCTCAATCCACTGCTCAAAATCAACTGGCTCTTTAGATGTGTTCTTTTCAATCTGCAAAGTCCGTCCCATCAATTATATTGTCAGGAGGATGTTTTTCATCACTTGATGTAGCTAAAATCACTTCAGTCCCTTCAGAGCTCAAACAGAGATCAACTTTTCTCATTTTAAACTGTCTAGCCCTCTTCCTTGATCTGGTGAAGATAGGGCAAAAACTAATAGATAGATGCAAAGTGACTGAAAAAGCTGTATCTGGGCCATAGGTTAGCTCCAGGAACGTAGACTGTAGGGCCAACGGACCACCCTTCTGCCCCATCTTCAGCCCCGCCCGAAGCCCACTTATTTTCCTCAGTTCTTTCTTTCACCTCAGTTGAATCTGTTAAAAAAACAAAATTCAATCAAGTGAATTTGAAGATCTAATTGATTTTAATAAGTTACTCATGAATAGGGCATCATACCATCTAGCAATTAAAAATACACTCCCAGGGGTTGTACAAATGGGAAATTTATATAGGAAGAATGGTGGGGCAAATGAGCTATTAGCAAAAGAAAAGGAAGGATTATTTTTAGGCCAGGACATCATCTTTTGAAGGGAGTTAAGGGAAAGGCAAGGGATTCATCATGCAGATCACCTCCTGTTCCTTTGGAGAATAGAAAGAGCCCAAGAAACAGATTACCTTACTAGTGCTTGACCAGAAAATTCCAGACTGATTGGTTAAGATTACATTTCTGGGCAAGGTTGAAACTGCAATTAGATCAGGTATTAAATCTAGTATCATGGGCTTTTAGCAAGAGAGATGCCATTTTGGAAATGTGGTTTTCTTTTTCATAGGCTAAACATTACTTCCTTCAGTCCAAATCTATCTTCACTATACTTTTTACAAATTCCTCAAACTTTCACTATACTTTCTACAAATTCCTCAAAATCATCTCTCTGTTACAGAACTGGCAACAATTTTAATGCAAACACATCAATTTTAGTAATTTAAATAAGATCAGGAGGAAAAGAAACAGCTCCAAATAATTAGCTTGAAACAAAGGTGTCTACCATATATTTTGGAAGATAGTAATAATATAATTCAAAAGGTTAAGAAAGATTAAAGAGGAGGTCAGTAATAACCTGGGGTAGATGAAACCACTAGAAAACTATTACAGAGATTCACACGTAAGGCAATTGCTATGAAACTGAGGATATCTCTGATGAGAAATATACTGTGGAAGGACTGATAGGACCCATTAAAAGCATGAATTGGATATGTATAATGAAGAAAAATAAGTTTAAGATTTCATTCTTGTAGGAAACTTTAGAGAAATACGTCAGTTTGTGGTAGGCAATGGAAACCCTAAGTGTGAAATTGTAATGGGTTTTAAGAGTTTTGTTTTTTAAATGAAGACAGAATACTAAAAGAAAAGATATCCTATTGGTGGATGGAGATATAAGACCAAATTCTGGCCTGGTGTTGCACATCTCAGAGCAGGTCATCAACCCAGATCTGTTCTCTAAGCCCCCCACAGTAGATGGCTTTTCTAAGAGAGTAGAAGGGAAGAGGCAAGGGACCAACCTTGGTTATTAGTTGGAATCACAAGGAAGAAGATGAAGCATAAAAAAAGAAACCTGGACCACTTGAAGTATGGTTTCCACTTTTTTAAACTTATTATTTGTGATATGATACTCTGTTAAAGAAAAAACCATAGAGAGGTAATAAACTTTAAAAATAGAATATAGAGAGAAAATAATCCATTAAGAAGTTAGCAATATAGTTTAAGGAAAACAAAAGTAGAGTTGTATCAGGAAAATATATATTTTTAAATCTATAGCAAAAGAAAACCCTATTTTTTTAAAATCCAGAATGATCACATCTGAAGAACATCCCAGAGAATTCTTGCTTGGATGACTTTGCTGAAAGGCCTCAATATATTTGTAAAATATGTGTGCCTTCAGCAAGAAAAGAACAGAGAAAAGACCAGGTATTAAAGAATGGCTAAAGCATTCTAAGGTTATAGTGCTAAGTCCAGTACTGAAACTCTCTACTTGAAATCTCAAAATCAAGTTACTGCACATAATAGCAACAGGTTCAAAAGCACCACCCAGCAGGGAAACACAACATAAATCTCCCCAAAGGCAGGCTGGGATTAAAATAGAAGTACTGTCTGAAAAGGCAAAAAATACAATTTCACCAGCCAGAGGGGCAAAAATAAGATGCCTTCAGAAACAAGGGAAAAAAACATACCAGCTGTACTAAATGAAAAAAAACAAAATAAGAATATAAGTTTTAAATCAGTAACATGGAAAAAAATTAGCAAAAGTAGATACTGTTGTGGGGATCTTAGGGAAATAAATCTATAAACAAAACGTGTGCTGAAGAGCAAAGAATCTATCCTTGATTCTACAGATCTTTGACACGTACGTAGTCGTTAGAGGGAATAGATTTTTCATTTCAAGTGGGAATGTGCCCAGCAGGATGCTATGCACTGAGCCACAATTATGTCCTTTCTGAGTACAGAGTCCAAACAGGAGGTCAGTTAAGCAATTCTTTGTAGTGCGATATTGCTACAGTGATATGGAAATCATTAGAAAGCATGCCTCATGTCTGGACAAGGAAGCAGAGCTAAGGTGAGATCATTAGAAGGTAGCCAAGTGAAAAGGGGGTAGTCAAGAAAGGGCACAGCCTGTGGAGGTTCACAAGTAACAGAGCAGAGGGCTCGAGGCACTGAAACAGTCAGCATTTATCAGGAGTGGATATTGTTGGGGAGTAGTAAGAAAAGTCCTCTAGAAAAGGAAAAATCTGCCCAAAACAGACAAGCCAAACTTACTGTCATAGTCACTATTTTTGAATTGATAAAAATGCAGTCTTTTCTTTAAGGATTGGGCCCTCTTAGAATACATCCTAAAAACAGACATTCAAAACAACTTGCAAACACTTGATCCATACAAAAAGTAATAAAGCATTAAATGGAAAAATAATTAGTAAAATGGATATGTTGGCTATAACCCCATTTAATCAAAGAGAACATCTATCTATCATCTATCTATCTATATGTATATTTTCACCCACACAAGTCCCATCAGGGAACCAGAGAATGAGAAAAGACAAGTCAACAAATTGAATATTATTTGTAAATAAAGTTCAATTGTGAAGGGAGAATTTTATAATTTAAATATGATTTGAATTTACCACACATATAAAAAGAAATCAGCCTGGACAGTGTGGCTCAGTTGGTTGAAGCATTGTCCCATACACTGAAAGGTGGTGGGTTCAATTCCCAGTCAAGTCACATACCCAGGTTTCAGGTTCTATCTCTCCTCAGGGGTATTTGGGAGGTAACCGATCAATGATTCTCACATTGATGTTTTTCTGTTTCTTTCTCTCTAGCTCTCTCTGTCTCTCTCTCTCCATTTCTCTCTCTAGAATCATTGAAAAATATATCCTCAGATGAGAATTGATTAAATAAATAAATAAATAAATAAATAAATCATATGGATAGACAAAAGTTCCACACAAAAAGAAATAGAGACATAGATAATAGAAGTTGAAGTTGGGGAAGGGTTCTGGGAGAACATTGAGAGAGAGAATACATAAATATTTATGTTCTTTGGGTTAGTATAGGGTTTCCAAAAATATATAAACATCTTTAAATAATTATAAAGTCAGTGTTTATTAACATACATTTCATTTTCAAAGTATAATAGAATCTAGAGGCACCCTGTATACATTTTTTTGGAACACCAAAATGGGTTAGTCATCACCTTCTAAATGCAGATCAGATAATTATCAGTTCATTTTCTGTGCTTTTACTGTGCCCATATGCTTTTTTCTTCCTAAACTAATTCAGTTTTTGAAATAACTCTGATATAGAAATATCAGAGACCTGGCCTAAATACTTCTCTAAAACACACCAAATAGGGAAAATAGTAAGAATTTTTTTTTAATTTATTTCCTTTATTGATTTTATTTTTATTTATTTTATTTTATTTTCTTATTAATTTTTAGAGAAAGAGGAAGGGACAGGGAGAGAGAGATAGAAACATCAGTGAGAGAGAATATCGATCAGCTGCCTCCTGCATGCCCCCCTACTGGGGATTTGGCCCACAACCTGGGCATGTGCCCTGACTGGGAATCAAACCAGTAACCTCTTGGTGCATGGGTTGATGCTCAATCACTGAGCCACACTGGCCGGACAGTAAGAATTTTTAGAAAATCTTTTCAGGACATCCTTGACTGATTGGTTCAATTTAGTATTCTTTGCCAAGACAAAGACCTGGATTTGATTATTTATTTAACTGTTTGTTTTGCAATTACTTTCTTTTTTTATTTATAATTAAACAATTATCTATGGCTCTACAACACTGAAAGCATATCTTGTCTGGATTTAATTAATTTTGTTGTTGTTGTCAATATTCTAGTTTATTTCCTTTCAGTCTTTTTTCATTGTTTTTACTTTTATATTTTTCTTTATTGTTTTCCCCCTTTGGGAATTTTATTTCATCCCATCATCATTTATCCCCTCTATGCTCTCCTCTAACTCCACACATCCCCCTCCACCCCTGAAATCCCCACACTGCTGTACAAGTCCATGAATTCTTTTTTTTTTTTTTTTTTTTTCCTTTTGCTCAATCCCTCCACCTCCACTCCAACACCCAGAGCTGTTTGCCTGCTCTCTATCTATGGGCCTGTCTCTATTTTGCTTGGTAGTTCAGTTTGGTCATTAAATTCCTCATATGAGTGAAATCGTATGGCATTTGTCTTTCTTTGACTGGCTTATTTCACACTTTGCATAATGTTCTCCAGGTCCATCCATAATGTTTCAAAGGGTAAAATCTTATTCCTTTTTACAGCAGAGTAGTTTTCCATTGTGTAAATATACTACAGCTCTTTTATCCATTCATCTACTGATGGACACTTAGGCTGCTTCCAAATCTTGGCTATTGTAAATGATGCTGCAATAAACAGAGGGATGAATATATTCTTTCAAATTAGTGTTTTGGGTTTCTTCAGATAAATTCCCAGAAGAGGAATCACTGGGTCATAAGTCAGCTCCATTTTTTATTTTTAAAGATAACTCCATACTTCTTTCCACAGTGGCTGCACCAATCTGCATTCACACCAAACATTGTACTAGGGTTCCCTTTTCTCCACATCCTTTTCAACACTTGCTGTTTGTTGATTTATTAATGATAGTTACTCTGACAGATGTGGGATGATATCTCATTGTGGTTTTAATTTGCATTTATCTAATGATTAGTGACATGGAGCAACCTTTCATATGTCTATTGGCCGTCTGTATATCTTCTTTGGAGAAATGTCTATTCAGATCTTTTGCCTCTTATTTTAATTAGATTATTTTTTTTTGGTTTTTTTTTGGTGTTGACTTTTATAAGTCTTTATAAATTTTGGATATTAACACATTATCAGATGTGTTACTGGGGAATATGTTCTCCATTCAGTGGGTTGTCTTTTCATTTTGTTGATGGTTTTCTTTTTGTGCAAAAACCACTTTACTTTAATGTAGTCCCATTTTGTTTATTTTTTCTTTTGTTTTCCTTCCCTGAGGAGATACACCAGAAGAAATATCGCTACAAGAAAATGTCCAAGATTTTACTGCCTATTTTATTTAAAGACTGTTTATAGTTTCAAGTCTAACATTTAAGTCTTTCATCCATTTTGAGTTTATTCATGTGTGTGGTGTAAAAGGTGGTCTAGGTTCATTTTTTTCCACATATCTGTCCAATTTTTCCCAACACAATTTATTAAATAGACTCTTTACCCCATTGTATGTTTTTGCCTCCTTTGTCAAATATTAATTGACTGACTGTAAAGGCATGGGTTTATTTCTTGGCTATCTATTCTGTTCTATTGAGGTATATATCTGTTTTTATGCCAGTATCATGCTGTTTTGATTATGTAACATGATACCTCCAGCTTTGTTCTTATTTTTTAAGATTGCTGTGGCTATTTGGGGTATTTTGTGTTTTCATAAAAATTTTTGGAATATTTGTTATAGTTCTGTGCAATACACCACTGATATCTTAAGAAGAATTGTGTTGAGTCTATAGATTGCTTTGGGTAGTATGAAAATTTTAATGATGTTAATTCTTCTTATCCATGAACATGGTATATGTTTCCACTTATTTGTATTTCTTTCAGTTTCTTTCTTTAGTGTCATAATCTGTGGACCAGTCTTTTATCTTCTTGGTTAAATGGATTCCTAAATGTTTTATTCTTTTTGATGCAATTGTAAATAGCACATTTTTTTTTTTAGTTTCCCTTTCTGATAGCTCATTATTAGCATATAAAAATCCAACTGATCTTTGAATATTTATTTTGTATCCTGCTACTTTATTGAATTCATTTATCAGTTCTAGTAGTTTTTTGATAGAATATTTAGGGTTCTCTATATACAGTATCATGTCATCTGCCAATAAATGACCATTTTACTTCTTTCTTTCCAATTTGGATGCTTTTTATTTCTTCTTGTCTGATTGCTAGGACTTCTAGCACCATGTTGAACAAGAGTGGTGAAAGTGGACATACTTGCCTTGTTTCTAGTCTTAAGTGAAACAATTGTAACTTTTGCCCATTCACCATGATGTTGGCAGTCAGTTTTGTCATATGTGGCCTTTCTTACATTGAGGTGTGTATGTTCCTTCTATTCCCACTTTGCTGAGAGTTTGTTGTTGTTTTTTTAAATCATAAATGGGTGCTGGATTTCATTAAATACTTTTTTGCATCTATTGATATGATTATGTAGTTTTTATCCTTCATTGTATTTATGTGGTATATCATATTTATTGATTTGTGGTTATTGTACCTACTTGCATTTCTGAAATAAATCCCACTTGATCATGGTGTATAATCTTTAATATATTGCTGGATCCAATTTGATAATACTTTGTTAAGGATTTTAGCACCTATGTTCATCAGAGATATTGGCTTATAATTTTCTTCCTTTGTAGTGTCTTTATCTGGTTTTGGAATTAGGATAACGCTAGCCTCATAAAATGAGCTTAGGAGTCTTCCCACTTCTTGAATTTTATCAAATAGTTTGAGAAGGATAGATGTTAATTCTTCTTTGCATATTTGGTAAAATTCACCTGTAAAGCTATCAGGTCCTGGGCTTTTGTTTGTTGGGAATGTTTTTTATTACTGCTTCAGTTTCACTAGTTGTGATCTGTCTATTTAGATTATCTGATTGTTCCTGATTTAGTATTGGAAGTTTGTATGTTTCTAGGAATTTATCCATTTCTTCCAGATTGTCCAATTTGTTGGCTTATAGTTGTTTCTAATATTTTCTTACAATCTTTTGTATTTCTTTGGTGTCAGTTGTTACCTCTCCTCTTTATTTATTTGGGTCCTCTCTTTTTCTTGATGATTCTGTTTAAAGAGTTGTCAATTTTGTTTATCTTTTCAAAGAATTAGTTTTTGTTTTCATTGTTCTTTTGTATTGTGTTTTTAGACTCTAATTTAGTTCTGCTCTGATCTTTATTTCTTTCTACTCACTCTGCGCTTTGTTTGTTGTTCTTTTTCTAGTTCCTTTATGTGTAGAGTTAGATTGTTCATTTGAGTTTTTTCTTGTTTCTTGAGATAGGCCTGTAATGCTATAGATTTTCCTCTTAGGACTGCTTCCCCTTTGTTTCACATATTTTGGGTTGTTGTGTTCTCATTTTCATTCGTTTCAAGTTATCTTTTGACTTCTTCTTTGACCTCATTGTTAACCAATTCATTGTTTAAGTAACATGTATTTAGTGTCCATGTCTTTGTGTTTTTCATTTTTCTTGTGATTGATTTCAAGTTTCATAACATTATGGTCTGAGAAGATGCTTGATACTATTTCAATCTTCTTAAATTAATTGAGACTTATTTTGTGTCCTAACATGTGGTCTATCCTAGAAAATGGTCCATGTGCACTTGAAAAAAATGTATATTCTGCTGCCGTGCGGTGGAATGCTCTGAATATATCAATTAAATCCATTTAATCTAGTGCGTCATTGAAGGCTGCCATCTCCTTATTGATTTCCTCACTGGAAGATCCATCCATTGATATCAATGGGGTATTAAAATATTCTACTCTAACTGTATTACTGTCATTCTCTCCCTTTATGGCCATCAAGATTTGCTTTCCATATTTAGGTGCTCTATTTTGTTGAGTGCATAAATGTTTACAAGCGTTATATCCTCTTGTTAGATTAATTTTTTTTATCATTATATAGTGTCCTTCTTTGCCTCTTACTATATCTTTGCTTTTAAAGTCTATTTTGTCAGATATAGTTATTGATACCCCAGCTTTATTTTTCCTTTCCAGTTGCATAAAATATCTTTTTCTATCCCTTTACTTTTAGTCTGTGTGTATCTTTCATTCTGAGGTGGGTTTCTTGTAGACAACATATACATTGGTCTTGCTTTCTTATCCACTCAGCTACCTTATGTCTTTTGATTGGAGCATTTAAGACATTTACAGTTAAAGTGATTATTGACAGGTACCTATTGTTGCCATTTCATTTTTTTAACTATGTTCCACTGTGGTTTTTTTATTTGTTTGTTTTTTTCTTTTTCTTCTTCTGCTTCTTAAAGCAAGCCCTTTAACATTTCTTGTAATGCTGGTTTGGTGGTAACAAACTCCTTTACTTTTTTCTTGTCTGAGAGCCTCTTTATTTCTCTTTCAATTTACATGACAGCCTTACTGGGTAAAGTAGCCTTGATTGTAGGTCCTTGGTTTTTTTTTTTATCACTTTGAATATTTCATGCCAGTCCCTTCTAGCCTGAAATGCTCTTGATAAATTAGATGAAAGTCTTATGGGAGCTCCCCTGTAGGGAAACTGCCTTTCTCTTGCAGCTTTTAAGATTCTCTCTGTCTTTAACTTTTGGCATTTTAATTATGATGTGTCTTTGAATGGGCCTCTTTGAGTCCATCTTGTTTGGGACTCTCTGCCCTTCACGGACTTGTATGTCTTTTTCCTTTACCAGGTTAGAGTTTTCAGACATCATTTCTTCAAATAGCTTCTCGATCCCTTGCTCTCTCTCTTCTCCTTCTGGTACCCCTGTCACACAGATGTTGTTATGCTTCATGTTGTCCCAGAGGTCCCTTAAACTATCCCATTTCTTTAAGTCTTTTTTCTTTTTTCAGCTTGATTGTTTTATTGTACCTTGTCTTCAAAATCACTATTTTGATCCTCTGTTTCCTTGAGCCTGCTGTTTATTCCTTCCAGTATATTCTTTGGTCTGCAGGCCAATGCTCTAACACTGATTTTTCAGTGTATTCTTTATTTCAGATACAGTATTCTTCATTTCTATCTGGTCTTTTCTTATGGTTGCAATAATCTTTTCATGCTGTTGATCATCTTTACAGTCATTAATCTAAACTCTATATCTGATAACTTGTTTACCTCCATTTCATTTAGTTCTCATGGAGCAAGCATTCTCTTGTTCCTTCATTTGGGGCCTGTTTCTTTGTCTCCCCATATTGGCTTTCTGTGTGTGTTTCTATGTATTAGGTAGATCTGATACAACTCCCAGTCTTGGCAGAGTGGCTTTACATAGTAGGTGACCTGTGGGACCCAGTGGCACAGTCTCCGTGATCACCAGAACTGGGTGCTCTAAGAATGTCCCTTGTGCATGTTGTGTGGGCCCTCCTGTTGTAATTGAGTCGTGATTGCTATTGGCCTGTTCATGTGTGTGTTCAACCCTCAGGCTGGCTGACAGTGATGTTTGACCCCCAACACAGTGTACAGGCTGCTGTGCAGGTGCTGATCACAAAACAGAATTTGCCTTTGCAGTGTTTGGTGCCTGCAAATATTTCCCTATGGATGCACTGCTTGTGAAGTTCACTAGATCCTGCTCTGTTGTTGTCTGAAGCAGCCACTGGGTGTACTGTGTCTGGTCCTCTTTTGGGGGACTCTAACACAGGCCAATGTCAGATATTGTGCTTGGCTCTGAGCATGGAGCTATCAGCAATCCACAGTTTGTGGCTCCCTCTGCTGGGCCTGGGTGCATGGAGAAAGGACCAAGTTGTGCACCAAAGTCTGCTTTTACTAGCTCTGAGCCCAGGAGCAGGTCAGGCAAAGACTCAAAGCACCCAGCTATCAGCTTCTGCCTGCCTGCTATCTGTTAGTCTCAGTCACTTAATGAGTCTCCAGCTGTAGTCAGGGCTTAACCTTCACAGGATGGAGTGAGAGGAATACCAAAGGGTGTGGCCATTGCCTCTCCTGAGGCTAATTCAGCATGGATAGGAAAGGTCTGCCTGAGAAAGACGGCTTCTGCAGTATGGGGAAATGACTCAGCATAGGGATCCAGGTCGCTGTCCTCTCAGCTCTCTCCAGAGCCACCAAGCCCAGACTCTCCTTACACAGTTCTAGTCCACTCTTCCCTCCCTGTGCCAGAGCCCATGAGTGGCTGCAAACAAAAATTTGTGTGTTGGCCTTTTAAGAGGATGTCTGCATTTCTAGACATCTCTCCCTGGCAGACAGAAACCCCACTTCTTTTCACAGCCAGATGTTATGTGGGCACCTTTCCCAGTTCTGGTGCTCTGGGCTGGGGAGCTTAATTTGGGGTTTAGACCCCAGACTTCTTAGGTGGAACCTCAAGCAACTGAGATATCTCTCTGGAACTTCAGCTGCTGTTTGTGGGAGCCCAGTCAGCCTTCTCATGCCACCACACTTCATGCCAGTCTCAATGTGGCCTCATCTTTAAGTCCTTGGTTACACAGCTTCTCTCCAGCTGGTCTTCAGTTGGTTATTCAGGATTATCTTTCTGTATTTTAGTTGTAATTCCAGCTTGATCCTGCAAGAAGGTCAGTGTAGCTTCTACCTAATCTGACACCATCTTGGACTCTGGATTTAATTCTTGATCAATTCAATTATATTCACAGTTTAGAGAATCTGACCTTGGTCAGCTGTTGTGTACCTATATACTGATATTCACAAGGAAAGTTGGGGATAGTGAATGCTATAAGTAGTTTCATGATCTCAGTTCAAAGCACACTGAGGGAGGTCAAAAGCCTTTTTCTGTCTGTGAAAGTAACTTGTGATAATGGTCACCAGTCCACCTCAGACTATGCATTTAAGTCCCTAGTTCATACCTCACTATGTATTATAATCACCTAAGGCTTTTTAAAATATTGATGCCTAGAATATCACCCTCCCACCCCAGACTTTGATTCACTTAATTTTGTTGTGGCACAAGCACCGATGATTTTTAAATTCCTTTATAATGCTAAAGTGCATTCAGGCTTGAGAACCACTGAACCAAGCCAGTAAAGATAATCCATTGCCATTAACAGTGACTGTTTTAGGAAAGGACATGAGACCCAAAATTGGTCAAAGAAGCATGAGAGAAAATCTTTTAATTAATTTTCTTATTTTTTAATCTGAGGGGAAGGGAGGGAGGGAGGGAGGGGGAGAGAGAGAGAGAGAGAGAGAGAGAGAGAGAGAGAGAGAGAGAAATAAACATTGATTGGTTGCCTCCCATACATGCCCTGACTGGGGATTGACCCACAACCTAGGTGTATGTCCTGACAGGGAATTAAACCAGCAGCCTTTTGGTGCACGGGATGATGTTCCAACCAACTGAACTACACTGGGCAGGGCACAAGAAAATATTTTAGAGCAATTTCCTAGTTCTTAATAGAAAGCAAGGAAAGATGCAATTTATCTTCTTCTTTTGGACATTATCATGTCTGGAATTGATACATGGAACTACAGCATCTTGTGATCCTATGAAAAAAGCAGCTTTAAGATAAAGTTAATGCTGAGGACAAGAGGATGAAAAAACTAAAGGAAACAAGATCCTGATGACATTATAGAGGTCTGGAATTCATCTTGCCTCTGGACTTCCATTTATGAGAAAAAACAGATTTGCTTCCTGTTTAACCCCATCTGAGTCAAAGTTACCTATTACTTGTACCCAAAATCATCCTCAATAATCTAGCTTGCACGATACCAATAATTATACCTCATATTGGTGTGACCAAATAATCCTGGAAGTACATAAAAAAGTTACCTCAGTTTTCAATATCATTGCTCACAATTAATTATGTCATTACTACCAACAGTTTTCTTACCATTCAAGTTTAAAACTGTATCAGAATGTATTCTATTTAGAAATTTCCTCAGTTCTGGCCCTAAATGTTAGAGATAAACCCCCTTTTTTTTTCTGAGTTTAACCCACTATGTTCATCAAACCTAGCCCAATTCCGAAAACTATAATAACTACAAGTATTTCCAAGAACCTACTAACAATAAGTAATCTTGCTTTTTTATTATTAATTTGTTCAGAATGTCAGTCAACAAACACTAAGCATTTTCTATGTACCAGACACCATGCTTTTTTTTTTTTTTTTTTTTTTTATCCTCACCTGAGGACATTTTTTCATTTTTTGTTCAGATAGAGTGGGAGGGGGAGAGAGGAAGAGAGAGAGAGAGAGAGAAACATCGATGTGAAAGGGACACATTGAGTGGCTGCCACCCACACGACTAACCAGGGCCGGGGACAAACTGCAACCGAGGTACATGCCCTTAGCGGGAACCGAACCCGGGTCTCTCTGGACCGCAGGCCGATGCTCTAACCGCTGAGCCAAACTGGCCAGGGCCCGTGCTCCTTTTTAAAACATGTTACCTACTCTCGAGAAAGTTGCTATTTAGTAGAAGAAACAGACATATGAACAAATTACAATAGTATGTGGTTAATTTATCATTGGAGACTAATAACAAGTCAAGGCAGGTTTGCAAGCAGAAAAATGAATTATTAATTCATATTTTTATTAAATCTCCAAATATCTCTGCTTATAATCAAATTCAATAGCTCCTAAGAGAATAGAAAAACATAAATAAAAAGTGAAAGCTCAGAGACTAAGATGAGTAAAGGACAGGACTGAGTTACCACAATTGTAAAGTTAAGAGTCTAATTTCAAAAATATATAAAAGTACTGAAACTTCAATAGATGGATTTTTAAAAAACATCAGGGGAAGTTGTCCTGAAAACTGAATGTTTTACAAAACTGTTTTATTTGAAGCAAAAGGGCACTAATGAAATTGCCTATTTAGAAAGTCATAAATAAGATCAAAATACCCCTATATCCTTAGGTATCAATTTTCCATATCAATCATCACTGTTTTGCTAGGAAACTAGCATTTCTCCATAAGTGTTTTTCCTGTTCCCCAGAAATCCTGGTTTAGCATAATTTGAGTTCAGAAACAACTGTCAAAAATACAACTGATTTGATTATATCCAAGATTTCTAAGACTGACCAAGCAAGCACTTTATAGAAATAGTTCATTTTATAAAGCTCCAGTGTTTTATTTTTCTTCTTACACATAATAGGAAAAATATCAACCATGGAAAATACTAGATTGTATTTGGTTTGCAGATGCAGGTCCTCTTTGATATGCATCATATATTAGATTATAATATATGAATCCCAAATTCTCTCTGTCAGTTCATAAAAATATTTAATCAGACACCTAAGCTTGAACAATAAAATGATCTTTGTGTGTTTAATAGCATTTAATATCTCAAATGTCCTGCCCAATTTTAAAGTTTGACATGATTAAAAATAGTATCTTGGGTATACATGTATTTGATTATTCTAACTTGGAAAAAATACTCTAAAAATTAACTTAAATTGATCGGTTGTCATTTCAAAAGTGATTATGTGACTTTTGCAAAAACACTTCTTGCCTAAGGAATATGTGTCCTAATAATAAGTTTGATTATCAAATGTTATCTGATATTCTTTCAGGGGAAAAAAGTGGTTAGAGAATTTGATCCTCCAGCTACAAGTTCTTTTACTCTAACCTTCTCCGTTCTAAAATCATAAGTCTGATCCTTTAAAGAGACCAAAAGAATTTATACTTTGGGCCTGATAAAGATGATTTGCAATTATCCCAGCCCATCTTCTGAGTGCCGGATTGATATTCAGGTCTTGAGGAATCCAGCAAAGCTACAAGCTAGACTACTGAAGTTGTCCTAAATTTCTTTCATCTGGAAGATTCAATTAAGGTTTATGAAAAATCCATTAAACGCAGGAAATAAACTCCATTCTGGAGCTTTCATAAAAGGACCAGAGGATAAGCTAGGTAAGAGAGCCCTGGGCATTCCTGACAGTCAGATTTCACTGTCAGGTGATGGCCCCTGGAGTTGTATGGACTCAACCACTGTTTGGCAGCTCATTGGTAGACCTTTCAGTGTGAGACTAGTATAATACTAAAGCTCCCAAAGATGATGGCTATAACTCTATCATCAACTCACTACTCATTTTATAGAGATCTGTATATTTTCAAATCTTCCAACTAAGTATCACCTAGTGGCTTCCTTTATACTGCACAGAGACTACGTGAGCTATTAGCTTTGATGATATAAAGCCAATAAGAATTGCCCTGTGTTTTCATTTAAAGATTTTTAAAATATGTTTTTATTGATTTTTGAGAGAGATAGAGGAAGGGAGAGGTAGAAATATTGATGTGAGAGAGAAACATTGATCAGCTGCCCCTGCACATCCCCTACTGGGGATTGAGCCCGCAACTCAGGCATGTGCTCTGACCGAATCCGACTGGGGACCTCTCAGTCCATGGGACAATGCTCAATCCACTGAGCCACACCAGCTGGGCATGGTCCTGTTCCCAGGAAGGAGCTAAAGATTCTTAATGTTAACTAATTTATGACTTAAAAGCTTTTGACATTCAAATATAACTTTTATAAGTATTTTCCCATGAAACTGATGCTTTGATATACTTTTTAAAATTCTATTTAATAGCCCAAGCAACTTTATCTATGGTAAATAAACCATTTTAAGTACAGAACCACTTTTTGAAGTACTGAAAATAGCTCAAACATTACCTGTCCAAACACACACACACACACACAAACCTGTTGTAAAGGAGCGCTGAGAGTCCAGACTTTAAGAACCATGCATCCATCAGATCTTCAACCATTCTCTTTGAACACTGAAACTGGTCAAAGGACATTATTTTTAATTTTTATATTGTGTATGCATTCATATTTATATAGAAAAGTGATACCAAGAGATTAAGATGATTTTTATGCTTTATTAAAGTTACCTTTCTGATATCCTTGTGAGGTTAGTAGAATCAATTTACAGGAAGAGAATTATGTTCAAAACATAGTCATAAGGTTTGATTTTTTTCAGGCAAGACTTTCTTTTCACTCATGACCCAGGCAAAGATAAGATCCCTAGTAATTTTCCTACATACATTTCACTGCTGGGATCTCAGTTCTACTCTGCCTTCCTCCAACCAAAGACCCCGTTCCTTGCCCAACACTATAATTCTCCAGGTCTCCCTACCAGAGCAGATGCAGCCATGGCTCAAACATTCTGCTCAGTTTTCAGTTCCCTCTTCATTTCTGGCAGCTAGAATTTTCTCTTTCATTTTTGCATGCTCAGCTATGAGTTTAAAAAATATTTTAGAGTATTTTATTATTTTTTATATAACAAAGTATTTACTATTATTAATTTTTAAGGATTATTTATTATTATTATAATTTTAAGAATCTTTGTATTTTTTAAATCTCAATTAGAACTAAGAAAAAAAAACACCCTCTTTTAACATTTTACCATTTTCCTTCATTACTTTCAAAATTGAAAAAAATATTTTCTAAAAGGGCATATGCTCAATGTGTTGTCTACATTTGCCCTGATATTTTCACATTTAAACTTTAACTTAGACATTTTTGGGGGGGTGGGGGGGAAAGCTGAATTTTTTTATTATTTAGTATTTTAAATATGATCATTTTTAAACACATATAAAACCTAGAAGCAAAATAAAAATTTTAAAATCCACATTTATCAATTGATTTATTTTTCAGCTCTAATGGCCAACTAACCCTCTAATCTTGCATTCTTCCAATCCTACCACTGATGTCACATAGCTCTCATTTGTCACACCAAACCTGTTCACATTCTTGGGGATTCATTTCTAAGTTGAGTGGCTCAACCATTAGTAAATTTCAACAATGGCCCCTCTCTGACCTTCTCTCTTCAATTTTACTTCCACTGCCGTCTGAGTCCGTGGGTCATGGGCATGTCATTAACCCAGGATGTGTCTCACAGTTTCATCCCAGTATTCACACCCACTAATGACCCTTCTTAATCCACTTATGCTACACCTTTATTTCTGAAATGTTTCTTAGGTATAGGTTATCAGGACCTCATCCATAGGGAGTCTGGCGTGCTTCACACGTCTGACCAGCCGCCCTATTCAGCCTGCATTGTCTGGCTCAATTCACAGACTCTGTAGCCCAAGCAGTGGCATCCAATTCCTTTGGCAAACATTGTAACTGAAACCCAGGTCTGGCTGCCTGCCACCACAAAAGCCAAATTCATCAGACAGGTGCTGGTGAAAAACAAAAGAGATTTATTCAAGTCCCAGCCACCTGAGAAGATGGGGGACTCTTGTCCAAAGTCCATCTTAACATCTCAGTGCAGGCAGAGGGTTTTATAAGAAGGGAGAAGGTAAGTAGAACAAAGAGATCAAGGGGAAGCAGTTGAAAAGTTTTCTACGTGCAGGCCAGCACAGTCCATTCTGATAAGGACCTGAAAACTGGTCAAGTGATGGTCTGGTGTGTGTCATCCTGGTTTTTGTCATCCTGGTTTTACAGTTGAAGGTCAGCAATTCTCCTAGAACTGGGATGACAGAAGTCAGAATCTGTATCTTCTGAAGTTAGTTTCTAGGATTCTTATACAAGCATGCTGTTTATCTACAAGCTACATATTAGTCAGAGTCAGCATTTACAGAAACAATGTCAAAAAAAATGGTGGGTTGGGTTACAATTCCCCACTGTTGCAACATCATCATGTCACTTTGATTGAGTATGACACAATTTCTGAATCTGATATACATGGCATTGTCCTACAAATATACTTCACAATAAAGCAAAAGAACACTATGAAGTTGAAAGGTAATTTTCTCCAACCAAAGGGAAGTCTTTTCTTACTGATAAAATTGCTGACATCAAAAACCATTAACTCAAAGAAAAAGAATTAAAGTCAGAGTGAGGAGATGAGGGTTTGGTCCTGGCTCTGTCCTTTGCTAGCCAGCACATTTCATCATTTAACCTCACTGAGTCTCAGTTTCATTATCTTTCTAAAAGTTTAGCTGGGAGAATTTTTAAATAAGATAATGCCTGTGAAAACATATGTATAAAAGTTAACATGTCAAATCAATGTAAAGTATGATATTATTTACACAATTATTATTAGGCCTCTTAGTCGGGAAAAAATCAAGAAAGATATGCAAACTTTGTTCTAAGAATTTAAAAAATTGGACATATTCAACAAAGAATGATCTCAATCCTTTCATTACTAATGGATGAATCTATACACTTTAAAAACTAGGTAAAATAAGAAAAAGTTTACAAGCCAGAGTTTCCCACACCTAATGTTCATGTAAAATTAGAATAATATTTAGCCCAAAATGTGCATTTCTTCCCTCTATACCTTCAAACTATCTCCAGCAGAAGGTGTTAAAGCTCTCCATTAAAAAAGACAGTAGAAGATATTCAGTGATTACCTGTAGTTAATATTTTAGAATTAAATGATTGGAAGAAATATTGTAGGTGATACGCTTTATCAACTCAAGTCAACTTTAAATCTCTTCAGTGTCAAGGTGGTCACTTAGTCTGACTTTGAACATACATACTAGCAGGGAACTAAGCTCATTACTGCCACAAGAGCCACTCCACGTTTTCATCAACCTGAGATGGGCTGTCTCACCTTGAAATTTCTACCATAAGAAGTTAATCTAATATTCCTGTGGAAGGGAGAGACCAGGGAGAAACACCTGGACTGAAAAGTCATGGTAATGACATATACTTTTAAACTATATGGATGTGTTTATGAAAACAATCCCCTTGACCTCAGATATTGTAGAGGCTAATAAAAGTGATGTCACAATGCATTTACACAGGTGATGAATGTTTTTGTGTAAAGACTCAACAGTGTGCTACAGATGTGATAATTAACCCTGAACTAAATGTACTGGGAATTATTAAAAATAAAAGAAATAAATAAATAAAGAAAAGATGGTGACAGGCAGGACTGGAGCGTGGGTGAGTATGTGAGAGTGTGAGAGAGAGTGTGAGTGAATGTGACGTAGAAGATCAACCATGAGTAGTGCAGAGACATGGGACAGAAGGTTCCTGCACTGTGGAGGGAAAGCAGAAAGCTACATGGTAAGCGGCAGGCCAGTGAACTTTCCCCAGCACGGCCAGGAGGCCCTGCCATTTTGGAGGATCCTGGGTCTTCCCTGGGAGGAGGAAACAGGGAGCGGCTGGGGCCCAGCAACCTGAGTACACTAGAGCACCCTGCACCATCCGTCCAGTGAACTCAGCTGTGTTGGCACGGTCAGCACACAGTAGGTAACTGCAGCAATAGCCAAAATCAGTGGGAGCCGGAGCCCCACCCCCAACAGCAGCAGCGGCTGGCCCAGGCCTGCAGCAGTGGTGCTGCGGCTGCAAGGAACCAGGCCCATGGCAGCACGCAGCCAGCCCAGGACCCAGGCCTGTGGCAGTGCGCACCCATCCTGGGACCCAGGCTCCAGGCCTGCAGCAGTGCAGCAGCCTGCCCAGGCTCAAGGCAGCTTGCCCAGGCTCACAGGGGCACTAGCACCAGCTTGGGAGCCTGGCACCTCCCCCTACAGCAACAGTGACTGGGCGCGAATAGAGCCACACCCCCAACAGGCATTAGTGGCTCAGTCTGGCAGCTGAAACCATCCCCAGTGGCATCAGCAAAGACTGACCAAGAGAGGTGCCCCAGACCAAGCAGTAGGGCTAGGGCAGCTGACACGTGTCCCTGACAACTGCAGAAGTGGAGTTGGAGTAGAGCCCCTCCCCCCAGCAACAGCAAAATCCCAGATGTGGAGCATCCTCAGCTCCCAACAGCAGTAAAGGATTGGGACCTGAGAGCACCCCCTGGCAGCAGCAGCAGCAGCAGCAGCAGCAGCAGCAGCAGTAGCAGTGCGAACTGGGAGCTGACACTCGCCCCCAGCAATGACTATTCAGGAGCCGAGCCCCACCAGGCAGCAGGGTCCCCCAACAATACACCAGCAAGACCCACACACCCCAGCAGCATAGCAGAGGCACCCACGAACCCCAGAAGTGCACCAGTGGAACCCAACAACCCCAGCAGCATACCAACGAAACCCACGAACCCCAGCAGGACATCAGCTGAACCCACAGACCCCAGCAGCATACCAGAGGGATCCACGAACCCCAACAGTGTGCCAGTGGAACCCACGTACCCCAACAGTGCACTAGTGGAACCCCACACACCCCAGCATCATACCAGTGGGTCCCCACACCCCAGCAGAGCACTAGACAAACCTGCACACCCCCAGGCAGCAGCAACACATATCAGCAGCTAAGACCCATCCCCAGCAGCATCAGCAGAAGCCGATCAAGAGTGGAGCCCCAGCCCAAGCAGCAGCAAGTCTCGGGGTGCTGAGAATAGCACAACAGACCAATTCCAGCCACCAGGTGTCAACCCTCCAGGACCCACAGTAAACAAGAGGAGCCATACACCAAAACAGGCTGACAGGCACAGCAGCCTTAATTGATACACACTGACCTGCCTACACATTCCAACATCCCTCACTGGGCTTAGAACTACCAGATTGCTAAAATGGCGAGACAAAGAAACAACACCCAAATGAAAAACAAAGAGAAATCACCAGAAGTGGAACTACAGGAACTAGAAGAAAGCAACTTGTCAGATAAAGAATTCAAAGCAATGATTATAAGGGTGCTCAAACAAATTGGTGAGAACTACAAGCAACTTAATAAGAATTATGAAGAGCTCACTGGGAACTACTTCAGCTTAAAAAAGAAAAGGTAGAAGCTACACATAAAGAGGTAGAAGCTATACATAAAAATCAAGAGGAAATAAAGAATGACATAGCTGATATGAAAAATACCTTAGAAGAGTTCAATAGTAGATTAGAAGAAGCTGAAGACCGAATCAGTGACTTAGAAGACAAGGTAGAGAAAAACACCCAAAAAGAGCAGCAAATAGAAAAAAAAATTTTAAAAGCAGGAGGAGAGTTTAAGGGAGCTGTGGGATAATACAAAACGTAACAACATTCGCATTATAGGTGTACCAGAAGGAGAAGAATCAGAGAAAGGAATAGAGAACCTGTTTGAAGAAATAATGGCAGAAAACTTTCCTAAACTGGTGAATGAAAAAGTCACACAAGTCCAGGAAACACAGAGAGTCCCAAGCAAGATGAACCCCAGAAGACCCACAGCTAGACACATCATAATAAAAATGGCAAACATTAAAGACAAAGAAAGAATCTTAAAGGAAGCAAGAGAAAGACAGAAAGTTACCTACAAGGGAGCTCCCATTAGACTGTCAGCTGATTTCTCAATAGAAAAGCTGCAGGCCAGAAGGGAGTGGCATGAAGTGTACAAAGTAATGAAACACAAGGGTCTGAATCCAAAACTACTCTATCCAGCAAGGCTATCACTCAAAATCGAAGGAGAAATAAAGAGTTTCATGGATAAAAAAAATCTAAAGGAATTTACCACCACCAAACCAGCACTACAAGAAATGCTGAAGGGGCAGTTGTAAGAAGAATAAGAAACAGAGAGAGAGAAAGAGGAACACAGGCATAAAATAAAAATGGCAACTAATAACTATCTATCAATAATAACCTTAAATGTAAAGGGCTTAAATGCTCCAATAAAAAGACATGGGGTAGCTGATTGGATAAGAAAGCATGACCCATATATATGCTGTCTACAAGAAACTCACCTCAAAACAAAAGATTCAACAGGATGAAAGTGAAGGGATGGAATAAAATTACCAAGCAAATGGTAATGAAAAAAAAAAAAAAAACTGGTGTAGCAATACTCATATCTGACAAGATAGACTTCAAAACTAGGGCCATAATAACAGACATAATATTAAAAGGATCAATCCAATGAGAGGATATAACCCTAGTAAACATACGCACCAAATATGGGAGCTCCAAAATATGTTAAAAAAACTTCTGGAGGACTTCAAGGGAGAGATCAATAGCAATACGATCTTAGTGGGTGATTTTAACACCCCACTTACACCACTGGATAGATCTTCTAGACAAAAACTTAAAAAGGACATAGAGTCCTTCAATGATGACCTAGATCAGTTGGACTTAATTGATATTTACAGAACATTTCCTCCCAAAGCTGCAGAATATACATTTTTCTCAAGTGCACATGGGACTTTCTCAAAGATAGACCACATGTTAGGACACAAAGCAAGTCTCTACAAATTCAAAAAGATTGAAATCATATCAAGCATCTCCTCGGACCACAATGGCATGAAACTAGAACTCAATTACAACAAAAACATTCAAACACTTGGAGGCTAAATAGCATGTTATTAAACAATGAATGGTTACTGACGAGATCAAGGAAGAAATTAAAAACTTCCTGGAAACCAATGAAAATGAACACACAACAACAAAATCTATGGGATGCAGAGAAAGCAGTCCTGAGAGGGAAGTTCATAGCACTACAGGCCTATCTCAAGAAAAAGAAAAATCCCTAATAGACTCTCTAACCCTACAACTTAAAGATCTAGAAAGAAAACAAAAAGAAAAACCCAGAGTAAGTAGAAGGAAAGAAATAGTAAAGGTCAGAGCAGAAATAAATGACATAGAGACTTAAAAAACTGTTCAAAAGATCAATGAGACAAAAAGCTGGTTCTTTGATCAAAGGACCTTTAGCCAGACTTGCCAAGAAACAAAAAGAGAGGACCCAAATAAACAAAATCAAAAAGGAAAGAGGAGAATTAAAAACTGACACCACAGAAATACAAAAGATCATCAAAACATACTATGAACAATTTATACGCCAACAAATTGGACAATCTAGGAGAAATGGACACATTTCTAGAAACACACAGTCTCCCAAAACTGAACTGGGAAGAGATAGAAAACTTGAATAGACCAATAACAACAAAGGAAATTGAAGAGGTAATTAAAAAACTCCCAGCAAAGAAAAAGCCCAGGCCCAGATGACTCCATGGGGGAGTTTTACTGAACATTCAAAGAAGAACTAACACCCATTCTCCTCAAACTAATCCAGAAAATCCAAGAAGATGGAACACTTCCAAACTCATTTTATGAGGCCAGCATAATCCTAATTCCAAAACTGGATAAAGACATTACAAAGAAAGAAAACTACAGGCCAATATCCCTGATGTATACAGATGCCAAAATCCTTAACAAAATATTAGCAAATCGGATCCAGCAATACATCAAAAAAATTATCCACCATGAGCAAGTAGGATTCATCCCAGAGATGCAAGGCTGGTACAATATCCTCAAACCAAGAAATGTGATACACCACATAAACAAAATGAAAGATAAAAACCATATAATCGTATCAATAGATGCTGAAAAAGCATTCAACAAAATCGAGTACCCATTTCTGATAAAAACGCTGAGCAATGTGGGAATAGAGGGATCATATCTCAACATAATAAAGGCCATATATGAAAAACCTACAGCCAATATCATACTCAATGGGCAAAAACTAAAAACATTTCCCTTAAGAACGGGTACAAGACAGGGATGTCCACTTTCACCATTCTTATTTAACATAGTATTGGAAGTCTTAGCCACAGCAATTAGACATGAAGAAAAAATGAAAGGGATCCAAACTGGAAAGGAGGAAGTGAAACTGTCACTATTTGCAGATGACATGATATTGTACATAGAAAACCCTAAAGATTCCATCAAAAATCTACTAGACTTAATAAATGAATTTGGCAGAATAGCAGGATACAAAATTAATGTCAAGAAATCGATGGCATTCTTATACACCAACAATGAACTCACAGAAAGAGAAACTAAAAAAACAATCCCATTTACCATTGTGGCAAAAAAATTAAGATACTTAGGAATAAACTTAACCAAAGAAGTAAAGGATCTCTTCACAGAAAACTGCAGGTCATTGAAAAAAGAAATAGAGGAAGATATTAAAAAGTGGAAGCATATACCTTGTTCATGGATTGGAAGAATTAACATCATTAAAATGTCCATACTACCCAAAACTATATATAGAGTCAATGCAATCCCCATCAAAATACCAACAATATACTTCACAAAACTAGAACAAATACTCCAAAAGTTCATATGGAACCAAAAAAGGCCCCGAATAGCCACAGTAATCTTGAAAAAGAACAATGTAGGTCGGATCACATTACCAGACATCAGGTTATACTACAAAGCCAATGTAATCAAAGAACAGGCACAAGAACAGGCATGGAGGGACCTGGAGAGTATTATATAAGTGAAACAAGCCAAGCAAAGAAAGATAAATATCACATGATCTCATTTATTTCTGGAATATACTGAACTAAACAAACTGATGAACAAAATAGACCCAGAGTCATAGAAGTAGGGTACAGACTGACAATCCTCAGAAGGGGGGTGGGGGAAGGGAAGGGATAAACCACAGAACTTATATGCATGTATGCATAACCAATGGACATAGACAACAAAGCTGGGGATGGGGTGGGGGGGGTAGGGAAGAGGGAGTCAATGGGGGGGGAAGGAGAAACATCTGTAACAAAAATAAATTAATAAAAAAGTGGAAAAAAATAAAAATAAAGTCAAAAGACAAAAAATTAAAAATAAATAGAAATAAAAGAAAACCTAAAACTTGCATTGAATCAATAAATTGACAGTGTTTTTGAAAAGTCAGTTTAAGCCCTCCAGTTAATTTGTTTCCCCATCTCCAACTTAAACATCCTATAATTTCAAATATTATTTTGTGATGTTTTTGAGTTTTGTTTTTTTAGAATGGGAGAGAGAGAGAAACATTGATGTGAGAAAGACACATCAATTGGTTGCCTCCCACACAACCCTGACAGGGGTCAGGGATCGAACCCACAACCCAGACACATGCCTTTGACTGGAAATCGAACCCTCGATCCTTTGGTCCATGGGCTGATGTTCTAACCACTGAGAAAACTGGCCAGTGTTGTTTTGAGTACTTTTGCCATTTTAGCACTATTCTTTGACCACACTCCTGATTATCTGTCATTTAAATTGTGACAATGAAACAAAGCACTTCAAGAGGTATAATTAGTAACTGTTGTATTTTTAATTCTAGGTAGCAACATACTTTCACTAATGCAGCGTAGGGTTGTGTTATTTTCTATTTGTGACTGAACAACACTTCCAATTCATATTGAGTTTTCTGGTAATTAAAACTCCCAAATCTTTCGTATATATCCTATTTTACATACCCTACATACAGTACCTGGTCATTTGAGTTTTGGGATATATATTCAGGGTCTTGAATGCATTCCTGATAATACTTCACTTTGTCCAATGTTGCCCTGTCTTAGAATAGCACTGATACTGGGATTTAAGGAGAGGGCACAAGGCTGTAAGTGTGGCCATCACCATCCGTCAAGATCCTGTCATGCAATATCTCCTCTCTTTCTTTTAGCTTATTCTATTTACAAGTTTGATGACTTGAAATTCTGTACCCACATCCAAATAGTTAACGACAATAGCTAACATTTTTGAGCATTTACCATGTGTTAGTGCTCTGATAACTGTTTCACATGATTTATCCCAGTCAATCCTCACAAGAACTCAATGAGGCAGGTACTATTACTATTGCCATTTTAAAGATGAGAAAACTACGGCCTACAAACATTTGATAACTTGCCCAAAGTCACATTTTAATAAGTGGTAGAAACAGGATTTGAGCTCAGAGAGTCTCAGCCCTAATCACTGACTACATTATACCACCTTGCCTCTGTCAGTCATTTAAAAATGAATATAATAGTGTCAAGGACAGAATCCTAAGACATGCTTTTATGAAAACTGCTTGATGACACTGTAAAGTAAACAATTATCTCTGGATATAGTCTTTCAAACATGCACCTAATACCATTAACACAGCTAAATCTCCCAGCATCTTTATTCAAAGATATTCTGAAAGACTGGGCGAGTGGTTTGCTTTAGCCCAAATACACTGTTTTGTGCATTCTTTTGACCTACTGATTTAATAACCTCAAGGAAGGAAATTAGAGTAGTTTGATAATGTTTTTCTTAATAAACACATACCACCCTATATAAATCACTGCTTCCTTTGCTGGCTGTTCACCAACCATTTCTTTAATCATTAATTCCAAAATCTTACCTAGGATCATTTATTTGCCCAGACTATAGTTTTATGAGAGACTTTCTATCCCTTAAGAAAAACTGAAGAATATATACCTGTCTTCATTCTTTTAATACTACTCCCATTCTTCACACTGAAGAATTTTGAAAAAAGGATCAGAAAACTAGACCAGTCTGTCCCAAATTTGTTGGGCTTTAGAGAACTAGGCGACTGGAAGTGTAGATAATTTTGCGTCAGCAGCACATAAAATGTGTGTTGTGGAGTGATAAAAAGATGGCAATGAAAACTATAAAGTTCATGTTTATAAAATAATGAAAAGTAAATTGTTCCTCCATCTGAAGTAAATTCATGTAATTTCTTTCTATAAAACCTGTGCTTGAAAGTAAGTGCTACGGCACACTCGAGCTATTGATTCCTGTAAGTTAATCATTTCTACCAGTGGTATAAAATCCCTGGATGGCTGGTAAAACATCTGTCAGCCTGTGTCATGTTCCAAAAAGTCAGCCAGTGAGTCAATAAAATTTGTGAGCTACTTTGGTGTGTGAAGACTATTCAAGAAGAGGCAGTGGGGAAATGTAAAATAAAGAGATGTATAAATTGATTCAGGTACCAATGAATCTCAATGACAACTCTCTGGGAAGAAAACAGAAAGTAAGATTTAGGGCAATTTAATGCTCCTGTTGGAACAGACACAAACTTTCCCTGAAATGACAAATTAGTTTAAAGCCATACATTTTCACTTACATTTTTCCTGTTAATAGAAAAAGATGTTAGATTTTACTAGAGTGATATATCCATTCCTTTTGGACTTTAAATTCCTTTTTCAAGCGGTGAAGGTTTACTGACTGACCCGGGAGTAGCAAGATGTCCGTGAAGTTTCAGAATGAAGCGGACCTGACCCTTTGTGTCATCCCTGCAGAGAAGCAAGTGTGGGAAGTACGCCCAGGGGAAAACGCCAGGCACTTGTCTCAGAAAGGGAGGAAGAATATAAAAGGCCACTCTTAAGTAAATATTTGGTAGCAGGATCCTGAGAACCCAAGGGATCAGGATCATCTTCAAAGACAACTCTCAGTAAACACAGAAACAAAGAATGACACTAAAAACTCCAGGATCTTATATCCCTGCACAGACTGGTATGAAACAAAAAATGTGAAATTAACAGCATTGGGACAAAGCAAGGAGATAAATCCAGATTTAAGTATAGCAGACGGTTCAGTGAGCCAGATCCAAGTCTGAACAGAGCCTCGAGAAAGAGAACATGATGTGAGTCATCAGAACCCCATTTGTCATATTATTTCAATAATATTATTTCATATTATTTCATTATGGCTTTTAGTTGCCTTCATTTTGTAAAAAGTCCTCCAAATACGATATGAAAAGACACGAATCAAGTGCGTACAACTGATATTGCTATTGATACTCTGGGTCCTAACAGAACGCTGTTGGCTTAAGATAACATTTCTCTCACTGCAGCGATTACAGGCCCAAGAACACCAAGAGAGGATCTTTTAAATAGCAAGGATCTTCTTTAAATGTTCACCCCATATGCTTACTGTATAGTAAAACCTCAATAAGATTTAATTAACAAACAAGTGAGCAGATAATTAGACATAAATATGTTCATACTCTAACTCAGCTTTCTCTGTGACCTCCATTTCAAAATTTCTGAGAACTAGTTAAAAAATGCACTAGACACCAGACCTAGAACTACCAAAACAGAATCTCCAGGGGCAGAGCACAGGATTCTACATTTGAAACTCTCTGAAGTCAGTCTGGGCTTTCCTATTTACTTGCCCTGTGACCATGGGCGAGTCTCATTACCTCTGCAAGCCTAGCCCTCTCAACCACAAAGCAGAGTGTGACTCAGACCTCCTCCTGTGTTTGCTGTGAGTATCACATTAGATCATGCTCATAAAACATGCAATACCATGCCTGTCATCTGTGTAGTGCAAAGGAAATGGGAGAGTTATAATTAGAAAATGCACATGGAGTTAATGAGAGGACAGGACATTTTGGGTTATTTTTCCCCGACCAAGAAATAATGATCAATAATGACAATCATTAATATTTTGACATTATTATTAAATATCAACCATGTGCTAAACAGAGCCCAGAATAGGTACTTCACATGTGCTAATATATTCACAAACTCAGTATTATAGCTACTGCACAGAAGCAAGCCTTCCTCTTCATGGGTAAAGAATCCCAGAGCTGTTCTTTTCACCCAGATGTGAGACCCAAAGCCAATGACCTGCCCCCTTTGAATCCCAAAGGTGTGTTTGTACCCCAAACTTTTACTATGTAATAAACATCCTATGTTGTATAAACAAAGTACGTTTTCCTTCTGAAGAAAAGAGGGAGTTTTCCTTTAAAACTCTGGAAAGTGAGGTTTTTAAGTGTGAGACAACTAATATTAAAACTTGGATTTATTATCTTTTGACACTCTTATTTATAGTCCAGGAGCACATCCTGAACAGGAAGTTCACTATCAAAGCTATGTTGATTAAGATCTCATAAAACTATTTCAGATAAAAACACTTGGCTAAAAACTGAAATTCATTACCTAAGAATTTTCTTTTCAGGCTATTTTTACAAACAAGATTATCAGGTCCATAAGTCAGTCAATAATATATATTGAGTACCTGCTAAATGGATGTGTCTGGAAGGGCATATTCATTTAGTACTTTGTAGTTAGATTTTGCAGGTCTGGTGATCCAGCAAAAAAGCTTTTCCCACTCAATAATTTAACATTTGTTGATAAAACTGTCATTATATTGAGTCCTGTAGTCTACACTTTATTTTGTGAGTACTGTTTTCCCTCTTTTCATTCATGAAGTAGTGAGTGACTCCCACTTCATAATCTTCCAGTTTTCTGTAGCGTTAGAGTTCGAGTTCAATACCTTTTTTATTATTACTTTCAATAAGTTTTAAAATTTGTTTTTGTTGTTTTAAGATTCAAAATATCTTTAAAAAACATAAAATGCAATACTCTTGCTGGGCAAACAAAGGCTACCAATGTAAAAATGTGACTTCGTCATATGTCAGTCCTCTCCAGGATAAGGAGAATCTCTTCATGCAATTTCAGATTTGAATCACTTCTACACACATGGAAAGATTCAAGTTTATACCCAGTTTCCAGTCCCTTCTTTGTCATAAAAATTCTGGTTGAATGACTCTTTGGGTAAAAGGCACTTCTATTTTGTTTCTCCCATTAGCTTAATTGGGTCTAAGAAAGATACTAAATATTTAATAGAGTTGGAATTAGCTGGAATGTGTGAGTTAGCATCAAAGACATCACTCACTGCTGGGGTACCCAGGTGGAATAGCATTAGCAGGCAGTATGACTTCCCTGTGACATAACTTGGCTGAAGATGGCACAGAGAAAGGTCAGAAGGAACTTTGCTGCTTCCCTTTGTGACATCTCCTCTTCCCAGCTTTCCTTGCCGGGCACAATGCAATAGTCAGAGCTTTTCTCATTGAAGACACAGTTTAACAACAGGGCTGAGAGTGCTGTCTGACAGACCTGCTGATCTAGAGCTTTGAGATTTTCTTTTAGCTCTCAATTTCTTTTCCATTAGATGTGAATGCAGCAACAACTCAGGAACTATGGCTCTCACTGGAATGTGCCAAAGAGCAGTGGTAAAAAGAGAGCTTTCATTTCAACTTCTAACCTCACAAATCTCATTTGCAAAACAAGTAAACCTGAGGAAATGCAGAGCTGTACTGGCCAGAGTGAGCTTCCCATCCAAGTCATTATTTCAGGTTACAACCTGACAGCCATGAAACAATCATTTAATATTCTGAAAGTCCTTCTGCATTGAAAAAAATACACAATTTTATGTTTTACTAACTCAAACTTCCATTCATTCATGCTACCAGTGTTCACTGAGCTCGGAACACTACATCAGGGACAGAGCTGCACGAATCGCTGCAAGGCAGGTGGGCAGGGGGCGGGGATCTCATCGTAAAAGGTAGTCATGAATCTGACCTCACAGAACTTACAGTTTTATGGGGAAGACAAATCAATAATACTACAAGTTGCAACAATAAAATATGACGAGTTTTATTATAGGGAAGTTAAGTGTAGGAGACCCTGAGAACACACTGAGAGGATCTAAGTTTGTTTTAAGATCAGGGAAAGTTTCCCTAAGGAAGTGCCATGTGAGCTGACCCCTGAGAGATCAGGAGAGGTGACCCAGGGACACCTCAGCCACTCGTTCCCGTAGCACACATGGATCTGGTTACCACCTACAAAATCACGATTCAAGTATTTCACTCTCCAACGACAGCTACCTCCCCCCTCGAATTAGTACTGCCTCTGTCTCAGTGTTTTTCAGCCTACACCACTTTTTACTCCCTTCCTTATCCTGCTTATATGCCACCATTTCAAATTGACCTGTTATTGTTTCCCCAAACCGCTCAACTGAAAACCCAAACCTGCGTGCACCCAGTACGTGTCTGTTGCTGCCTACCCCCAGAAACCTGAGTCCTGCTGGGGAAACCAGAGACCAGATTATGGGGCCGACTGATGCCACTATAAATTTGTGGTCATCAACCCCCTCAGTCCTTTATTTTATTTTTTAACACTGACTTTTTTTTTTAATATTTTTTCTTTATTGGTTTTAGAGAGAGAGAGGAAGGCAGAGGGAGAGAGAGATAGAAACATCGATGAGAGAGAACATCGATGAGAGAGAACATTGATTGGCCGCCTCCTGCATGCCTCCCACCGGGGATTTGGCCCACAACCTGGGCATGTGCCCTGACCAGGAATCGAACCGGTGACCTCTTGGTTCATGGGTCGATGCTCAACCACTGAGCCACACCAGCCGGGCTCTAACACTTACTTTAACTTGGACTATAGAGGGGGATAAATGGTGATGGGAAACAAATAAAATAAAGGAAAAAAATAAGTACAAATAAAGAATTACATACATTGGCTACAGTAGTTATTATTGTTGTCTTCTCTCTCCGCTTCTTACTTTTTTAATCCAGTTTGATTGCACTATTATATCTAAAATTGGTAGGATAAGGATAAAAATACTTTATTTACTATGAACCATCTGAAAGTTATATATAGTATGCATATGCAAACCTTAAGAGCAAGAAATAATTATTGAAAATACCATTATACTTACTGTTACAAAACTTGAGTCCAGTGCTTCTCTCAGTTATGTGCTTCTAAACTCCAATTCTAATCACTAATAATTATACTCTATACCCAGAGATTATATTCAAAATATTAAATACTAATACATATAATAGTATAACTAAATGTGCATACTTATTGATCAATAAAAATCTCTTTTATGTTTTAAATAAACAAACCTTATATGATAAAAATAAATAAATAACTTAGACTACCTTTTTTTTTTTTTACTGCCTTTCTTTAGGTAACATTTTTCCCATCATCCTAAACATATTTAAAACTCTCTCCAGTGTCTTGAAATTGCAAGTTTTCCCTCCTCTCCCTTTGCTCTCAGCAAATGATCTCTCGCTCTACTGCACAGAGAAAACACACAGTGCCATAGAAGAGAAACCCCTCAGCTTCCTAACTAAGATCATTCACGCAGGGGGCTGAAGGGAAAGCAGTCTGCTCCTCCACACGTACTCTGCATCCTTGCTCCTCCACCCATCTCCGGAACTTAGACTATGAATAATTCCCACAGAATTCTGCATCTGCCATTCTTGTCAGGAGCCTTTCAACATTCTTGAACTTATCACATTGTAAGAAAAATGAAAGCTTCCTCTCGTCTCAAATAATCACTGTATCTTTCTTCATTTTTAATTTGATGAAATGTCTTAATAGGACGAGACTGCTGTCTCCATTTCCTGTTAACTTCTAACCCACAGCCTGGCTTACGTCCTGTGTGAGCACTTGCTGCCCTCCACATGGGCATGCTCTCTTTAAGCCCGAGATCCTGATACGATTGCTTTTGTCATTTGCATCTTCTTGTGTTTCTCACTAAATGGATAAATTTTCATCACCTCTTTAACTTTCACTCATTTAATAATCAGCAGGAAGTAGATGGTTTCCTGTGCCCAAAGCAAACACGGTTAAATGCATTTTTTCCAGTTGGTGCTGCAATTTCCCATACCAGTCCGTGGCTCTAGATCTCCAGGTGAAACCAATGCTAAACAACAACGTCAGCCAGTTAAAAAGGTGCCAGTTAAGTTAAAAACCACTGAGCTGAGTAACTCGCAGGAACCAGAAAACCAATCCACCTGTCAGAGTAGTGCAACCAGCTTAGCCCAAGGGCAACTCAAGCCTTTATTGTCTCTGATTTTCACAGCTCTTTGTGAGGACAGATATCTTTTACCATTTAGACTTTTTTTATTTCTTTGTTTAAATTTATTTTTTATTGTAGTTGATATACAATACTATATTTGTTTCAGGGGTACAATATAGTGATTAGACAATTACATTTGCCAACCATTTAACATTAATTAACCCATTATATAAGAGAAAGAGCAGTAGGAAATGTCACCTAAGTAAAAGGCCTCTGGATAAAATACCTCAGGTCAAATAGCTCTAAAACTCCCACCTTTATTTTATTTTATTTATTTATTTTTATTAATTTATTTTTGTTACAGATGTTTCTCCTTTTTCCCCCATTGACACCCTCCTCCCAATCCCACCACCCCCTCAGCATCCCACCTTCAGATGAGGTATAATAAAGTCACTTTCTCTGGATTCCCTTTGTCACTAGCCCTCTACAATACATATAATACCATATTGAATAAATAGGTCTCTCGTTCATTCTATACTAAAGCACTACCCCACCAGAAACACTATTCCATCTTACTTAAGACCCTACAATCATTCCTCTTTGTTGATTCTTAACCAGGGATACACTGAGAATCTCCTGAGGCAGTTTTTTTGTTTGTTTGTTTTAAATATTGATAACTAGGTCCCTTATCTAAATATTTTATTTCGGTAGGTCTAGGGTGATGCCTGAGCTATATGTATTCTGCAAAGCTTTCCAAGGAATTTTGTGATAAGTACTGGAAGCTTTTGTTTGAATGCTTCAAGTACGCCAGGTACAGTGTGAAGAGCTCTACACACTTTGTCTTATTCTCCACAGAAACTTTATTTGTAGCCAACAAGGTTGATTTGTTATACAACTTGTACTTCCCACCCTTCTTCATAGCAAAGCTCTGGCTTGGTGCAGGTCTTCACCCTCCTCCACAGAGCCCTGCAAGATTCTCACTGACCTAAGATAATCATGGTGGTCTCCTACCCTGGCTGGTGTTTGCTGTTATGTCCTGGCATCAGATGCTGCTCTAGTCAATGAGGGGTGAGAGGAACATCTGCTAAGAGGCTTGAGGTAAAGGGGCCCCCACGCATGTGAGAGAAACATAAGTATAGGTGATGTCTTCTCCCTCGGGGGTTATCATGTCCCCCTATAGTTCCTACAACAGCTATACTGGTTATGATGTCAAGAGGAAAGCTTGCCTCAGGTCAAAGCTGACATAAGGATGCAGAATGGAAAAGTGTGTATTAACCAGGTTCCTAGTTTCAAGCAACATTAACCAATAAATCAACTGTGTCTGAAGGATAAATAATTTGTCAAAATCATTCAGAAACTGAAAATGTTGTAACGTGACATCGAGATAACCAGAGACGCACAGTCGAATTGTAAAGGACCACTTTATTTCGCCGGCGGGCTGCGGAGGGCATAGTCTCACCTCAGATCAACAGCCCTGATTCTTCTTGCTCTTCCCATTTTAAAGACAGAAGCCCCCTACTCCTTTTGCCCCCCACCCCTCAGGGAACCAGTACAATAGTGTGAGTGACAGAGATTACAGAAGTCAAAATTAGCATTATTCACTGACAGCACAAGTACTTGCAAATACCTATACTCAGGAAACTGCAAATGCCTCCCAATACATGGGGTAACTATAATCTTAGGCAAAATTCCTTTACATCTAGGGGTAATAAACCTATTATTGGAAGAATATCGAGGAAGGTCTATTGATGATAAAAATGGAGTCATTTAGTCGCCTTAACCAAGGGGCCTACATAAAATGGAATCTAGTTGCCTTAGCCTTGGGGCCCAGATCAAAAATCAGACCCGAAGTAATTCAACTAACGACAAAACCCCAAATCATGCAGCAGAACTGGTGTAGTGAGCACACTGCTGCTGCCATCACTGAGCAAGCCATCCTGCCACACCTACCTCCACTGCCACCGCTGTCCCTCTGCTCGGCCACTCCGGGAGGATGGCACAGTGCTCATCCACGTGGCGGTCTAGGTCTTAGGCCTGTAGCTCAGCAGCAAGGAATGTTTAGAGGGCAAGTAATGGGACTTTCAGCTTTGATACTAGGTGGTAGGCTTTGCCTCCACCAAAAATACATAATGTTAAATTCCTTAAAACATAGCAAGTAGATTCAGAGGCTGGAAAGCCCTCCTCACTCCCCACCCCACGCCCCCCCAAAAAAAACAATGAATACCTACTACAGGTGAAGAGAAGCTGAAAAACATCTCACAACAGTATAGGCCATTATACTATTCTATTTTTTGTATATGGTCAAAATTTTTAAAATTGTAAATGAATAAATCCATGGAAACTAACCAATTGCTGATCCTGTTCTCTGGTGTATTTGTTTCCTATTACTGTTATAACAAATTATCACATACTTAGTGGCTTAAAACAACACAAATTCATCATCTTACAACTCTGGAGGCCAGAAGTTCTAAAATTAAGGTATCATTATTCCTTCTGTCGGCTCTAGGTGTGAATCTGTTTCCAGCTTCTAGAGGTTGCCCTGTGTTCCTTGGCTTACGGGCCTTCCTGCAATGTCATCACTCTGTCCTCTGCTTCCCGTGTCATATCTCCTCACACTCTGCCCCTCCTGCTTCCATCTTATAGGCACTCATGTAATTACACTGGGCCCACCTGGGTAACACAGGATAATCTTCCCATCTCAAGATTATTAACTCAATCTCATCTGCAAAGTCTCACTTAGCATATAAGATAATATATTCACAGGTTCTGGGGATTAGTACCAGACACCTTTGGGGTTTATTATTCAGCCCACTACACCTGATTGTACCACTAACTCACTCTCATGTTGTGATCCTTACCCAAACCAATATCTCATTTGAGGATCTGGATCCTCTGAGTCACCCTTTCAATCTCACTTCATCCAATAACAGTATCAGCAAGAACAGATGTCATACTCAAACGCGAAAATTTGAGGAAAGTTGAATAAGGGGACTATTCGTGAAGATAAAAGCAGGGTGTAGGAAACAGCAAGAGAGAATGCAGTGCCCATGGACTAGTCCAGCAGGTTGCTGTTGACCCCCTAGGCCTGAAGGTGACAGGGATCAGAACGGCAGCAAAGACAAACTAGTGGGAGAGCTATTGACAGGAGGCATCCTAATGTTGAGTGGCAATGCAGCAGGTGTCTTTGATCTAACAGCCAAGGGAAAGAACTTGAATCCCACCTAATGTTGAGTGAAGATGCAGCAGGTGTCTTTGATCTAACAGCCAAGGGAAAGAACTTGAATCCCACCTAATGTTGAGTGAAGATGCAGCAGGTGTCTTTGATCTAATAGCCAAGGGGAAGAACTTGAATCCCACCTAATGTTGAGTGAAGATGCAGCAGGTGTCTTTGATCTAATAGCCAAGGGAAAGAATTTGAACCCACTCAGCCCAGGAGACCTGCATACTAGCAGATGTCAAAGACTTGAGGTTCTCTTCCCCACTGGCCCTTTGCCTCATGTAGTGTTAGCATTTGGACTTTCCTTTCTCTTAGGTGATCTGAGGGGGTGTCCAAAGGTCAGCAGTCTCCACTGTATCGTTTCACCTCCCTCAGTACCAAATCATCTCAGCTTATTCGGTGCTCAACTATGTTTCCCAACACTCGGTCCTTCCATTATACCAAAACAGCGTCAGCCCAGTCTCACCCTGGTGAGCACCTTTGTATTTTATCACTGGTTTACACTGAAGGCTGAAAAGGTATTGAATATAAGGCCATGAGAAAAGTTATTGACAAAAACCGCAGCTCTTGAGATCAATAGATAATAAGCAGAAGGCCCCATTTTACTCACCGCAATATCCATGACTCACTTGAAGCGAAGACTGAAGGCTCATCCCTGAATTCCTTCATTACCTTTTGCCTTTTTATTTGCATCTTGCAGAGCTATTCTCAGGAGACACGTACAAGGTAGTTTCAGCCCTCTTGGATGGTCCTTTAAAATCTTGAATAGCTGATGTTCAGAAGCCCTATTGATTAAATAAAAGCACACTTATAGAATGCTTTAAACCCTTTTCTCCTTAAATATTTTATTCAAATGAAATATCAAGCAAATCAAGAGAAAGGGGTCCAGATGGAAGTGACAAAGCCCTATCTAAACACTGCCCTTCTCCAGCCCCTCAGCACACTCTGAGCACTGATTTACAGAGCCAGATTTTCAACAAGTATAGAGCCATAAACACCGCGGAATTTAAAAGCAAATTATAATCACATGGCTTCATTTCGACTACTTTGCCACTTGCTTATTGCTGCCTTTCTAATTTGTTTATTGAGTCAACGTTAACTAGGAGTAAATGGACTTTTCATTAAGTAAAAATAAACTACTTTTGTGGTATAATAAAGAAGCTAATCATTACTTCCTTTCTCAATGCACAGTCTATCATTTGATTGCTCAAATTAATGAAGAAACACTTTGAAAATGATTATAAAAACTATAGATAATCAGCAAAATGTGAAAATGGACATCAATTTATTTATAATATACATCAATATATTCTTCTAAAGAACTAAATAATCTGAATATATTATATCTTGGAATATAAATATTTAATAAAAAAATAAGTAATTTCTCCAAAACTATAAAACTAACAAAAACTGCCACAGTTATATATAAGAAGATGCATAAGCATGACATAATTATAATATTTCAAAGTGTATTCGTCAATCTCCTGAATTTGTGACAGGTGTATCAAATATTAATTTTTTTCCTCATTTGTAAATTTCGAGGGCTGACATGAGCCACCCTTTACTCCTACTTCCTCCCATATGTACACATACATATCCCTACATACACTCTATGGTTATGGAAATACAAATTTTATTTTGCAAAGGAGAAAGAGCCTTCATTCAACATTTACTTAGTAAAATATCATTAGCAAGACACAAATGGTACTGGAGAATTTTTTTTAAAGTGATAAGACATGATTCCTGTTCTATTATTACAAAACCTCATTCAAAGATGCAACTAAGGAGAACAGGTTATGAAAGAACTTTGGGTATAGATGGGCTCAACCGCCTGTCATGCATTGGAAAATTTCAAAAGATCCCACCTATTTTCCCAAAACTTTCCTATTAGATTTACTTCTTAAAACAGATATTATCCATGGAGATTTTATCAATGTTAAGAATTTTTATTCGTCTAGGGAGTTATGAGTTTTACCTCATTGATCCTCAGAATTAGTATGCGAATTAGGCTCACATTTGGAAGTAAGCAAATAGAAAAGAAAAAAAAAAACTAAGTGATCTTAAGTCACACAGCTTAAAAACAGCATAGCTAGCAAATGTTTTAAATCTCATGATGCCCATGCCAGCATCTCACATGTACACCTGGAAAGGACAGGCCTGAGAATAGACACCCAGAGGAGCACTGAACTCCAGCTAGGAAGTCTTAGACTTAGTTAAAAATATATATCATTACATTAGGATTTAGACCCATTAGCATATCCTGTGTCAGCTCTGTTTTTAAGATAGAAACAAGTGAATTCTTTTCAGTGGTCTATTTCCGAGGCTTTCATGACACATAAATTCTGGTAATTTCAGAACAGCTATAAGATATGATCATTTATGCACTTTCCAGTTTTTGTTTTTGTTTTTAACAAAGCCATTTACTTTAGTGAGAGTTCTATAGGGGCAGAGATCTTTCCATGGCCTATATTTCTGTTATGTCTAGTGCCTAGAAAATTGGTGTTCATTAAATGAGTGGATAAAATTCCAAATAATAGTCTGGCCAGTGTGGCTCAGTGGTTGAGTGTTGACCCATGCACCAAGAGGTCGCCGGTTTGATTCCCGGTCAGGACACATACCCAGGTTGTGGGCCAAATCCCCGTGGGGGACATGCAGGAGGCGGCCAGTCAATATTCTCTCTCATCGATGTTTCTATCTCTCTCTCCCGTTCCCTTCCTCTCTCTCTAAAAATCAATAAAGAAAAAGAAATTTTTTTAATACAAAAATCCAAATAATGATTTAAAATGGAGAAACAGATTCTGGGATTCCAAAGTGGCGGCAGAGTGAATGGAAGCTACACAGACCATCTCCCAGGACCAAACTGGAATTACAACTAAAATAAAGACAAATTGTCGGGAAAAAGCAACAGAAAAGCGGCTGGAGTGGACCATATAACCAGGGACAGGAAAAAAGGACACTGAATCAAGCCTGGTAGGTCTGCGGAGGCAGGAGAGGGAGGCTGGGAGCCCACAGACAGCAGCAGCCTTAGCTGTGAGCAGTTCCCTCAGGGTTAAAATCCCAAGCCAGCTCCACAGCACAGAGGGCCGGGAGAGAGGACTAAGTTAGCTACAGCCACTCACCTTGGGCTCCAGCAGAGGGAGGGCAAACTGGACTGGAACTCTGTGAGGACACCCGGGATTTGGAGGGCACTCAGAGTTTTTGCTGAGTCATGGCCACACAGGACAGTGGCCATCTTGCTCCTTCCCAGAGCTCTGGGGAGAAGCAGCAGCCACTCAGCTGGTCCAGAGAAATGCAAATTGAGGCTCATTAACAACCAGCATCTGTCCCACCCTCTGGAAATACTCTTACGCTGAACACCTGAGGGAGTTTTTTTATTCAGCTGAGGGCTACAACCTAAGGCTCATCAAGTAACTGAGACTAATAGCCTCCAGGCAAAAAGCTAGAGGATAACTGAACCTTTCCTGGGCTTGTAAATCTACCCAGGAAAGTAAGACTTGACAGTGGCATTGAATGTGGGTCCTCCCACACTCATCCAACCCAGCAGAGGGAGCCACAAACAGCAGAACACCAAGACTCATAGGGAAAATTTGGCAGGCTCCAAAACCCACTGAGATAGCAAAAATGGTGAAACAAAGAAACAAATCCCAAATGAAAGAACGAGAGAGCTCTACTGAAGATGAGATAAATGAAATGCAGTTAAGCCAGGTAGAGTTCAGAGCCACAATCTTGAGGAAGCTCAACAGCATGAGTAAGTACATCAATACCATGAGTAAAGATATAGAAACACTGAAAACCAACCAAGTGAAAATGAAGAATGACAGAGCCGAAACAAAGAACACATTGGAAGGAATAATCAGCAGAGTAAAGGAAGCTGAGGACCGGATCAGTGAATTAGAAGACAGGGAAGAAAAAAATCAACCAATCAGAAACCAAAAGGAAAAAACAATGAAAAAACAGGAAGACAGCTTAAGAGAACTGTGGGACAATAGGAAACGTAATAACATTTGCATCATAGGAGTTCCATGAGAAGAAGGAAATGAGCAAGGTTAGAGAATATATTTGAAAAAATAATGACAGAAAACTTCCCTAACTTGGTGAAGGAAGAAGGCATTCAATTTCAAGAAGCACAGAGAGCTACAAGTAAGAAGAACCCAAGCAGGCCCACACCAAGACACATAGTAATTAAAATGCCAAAAATTAAAGACAAAGAGAGAATCCTAAAGGCAGCAAGAGATAAGCAACAGGTTACCTACAAAGGAACCCACATAAGGCTATCATCTGACTTCTCAACAGAAACACTACAGGCCAGAAGGGAATGGCATGAAGTAATCAAGGTCATGAAAAACAAGGATCTGAATCCAAGACTACTCTATCCAGCAAGGCTATCATTCAAAATAGAAAGTGATATAAAAACCTTCCCAGACAAAAAAAAAAAAAAAAAAAAAAAGGCTAAGGGAATATATTAGCACCAAATCAGCACTGCAAGAAATGTTAAAAGGACTGCTGTAATTAGTAGAAATAGGGAGAAAAATATAACCACACTAAACAAAAATGACAATAAATAAGTACTTTTCAAAAATAACTTTAAATGTAAATGGACTGAATGCCCCAATCAAAAGACACAGAGTAGCTGATTGGATAAGAAAGCATGACTCATATATATGTTGTTTACAAGAGACCCACCTCACAACAAAAGACTCACATAGGTTGAAAGTGAAGGGATGGAAAAAAATCTACCAAGCAAACAAAAAGGAAAAAAAAAAAAACCGGGGTAGCAATACTCATATTTGATGAAATAGATTTCAAAATGAAAGCCATAACTAGAGACAAAGAAGGCCACTACATAATATTGAAAGAATTGATCCAACAGGAAGATATAACCTTGGTAGACATATATGCACCCAATATAGGAGTGCCAAAATATATTAAAAATCTTCTGGAGGAAATCGACAGCAATACAATCATAGCAGGGACTTCAACACCCCACTGACATCACTGGATACATCCTCTAGACAAAAAACTAACAAGGAAACAGATTCTAAATGAAGCACAAAATCAAATGGATTTAATAGATATCTACAGAGAATTATACCCCAAAACTGCAGAATTCACATACCTCTCAAGTGCACATGGGACATTCTCAAAGATAGATCACATGTTAGGTCACAAACTAAGTCTCTACAAGTTCAAGAAGATTGAAATCATATCAAGCATATTCTCAGATCACAATGGCATGAAACTAGAAATCAATTGCAATAAGAACATGCAAAGACATTTGAACACATGGAGACTAAATAGCATGTTATTAAATAATGAATGGGTTATCAAGGAGATCAAGGAAGAAATAAAAAAACTTCCTGGAAACCAATTAAAATGAACACACAACAACACAAAATCTATGGGATGCAGTGAAAGCAGTTCTGAGAGGGAAGTTCATAACACTACAGGCCTACCTCAAGAAACAAGGAAAATTTCTAATAGACTATCTAACCTCACAACTTAAAGAACTAGAAAGCAAACAAAAAGAAAACCCCTGCCCTGGCTGGTTTGGCTCAGCAGTTAGAACGTCGGCCTGCGGTCCAGAGAGACCCAGGTTCGGTTTCCACTAAGGGCATGTACCTCGGTTGCAGTTTGTCCCCAGCCCCAGTTGGGTCGTGCGGAAGGCAGCCACTCGATGTGTCCCTTTCACGTCGGTGTTTCTCTCTTCCTCTCTCTCCCTCCCACTCTATCTGAACAAAAAATGGAAAAATGTCCTTGGGTGAGGAAGAAAGAAAGAAAGAAAGAGAGAGAGAGAGAGAGAGAGAGAGAGAGAGAGAGAGAGAGAGAGAGAGAGAGAGAGAGAGAAAGAAAGAAAGAAAGAAAGGAAGAAAGAAAGAAAGAAAGAAAGAAAGAAAGAAAGAAAGAAAGAAAGAAAGAAAGAAAGAAAGAAAGAAAACCCCAGAGTAGGTAGAAGGAAGGAAATAGTAAAGATCAGAGCAGAAATAAATGACATAGAAACCAAAAAAACAATTCAAGAGATCAATGAAACAAAGAGCTAGTTCTTTGAAAAGATAAACAAGATTGATGAATCCTTAGCTAGACTCACCAAGAAACAAAGAGAGAGAACCCAAACACACAAAATCAGAAATGAAAGAGGAGAAGTAATTGACACCAAAGAAATACAAAGGATCGTTAACAAATATTATGAACAATTATACAGCAACAAATTGGACAATCTAAGCGAAATGGACAAATTTCCAGAAACACATAGTCTCCCAATACTGAACCGGGAAGAGATAGAAAACTTGAACAGATCAATAATAACTAAGGAAATTGAAGATGTAATCAAGACTCTCCCAGCAAACAAAAGCCCAGGCCCTGATGGCTTCATGGGGGAGTTTTACTGAACATTCAAAGAAGAACTAACACCCATTCTCCTTAAACTATTCCAAAAAATTCAAGAAGAAGGAAGACTCCCAAACTCGTTTTATGAGGCCAGCACAATTCTAATTCCAAAACCAGATAAAGACACTACAAAGAAAGAAAACTACAGGCCAATATCCCTGATGAACATAGATGCCAAAATCCTTAATGAAACACTAGCAAATCGGATCCAGCAATATATCAAAAAAAGTGTTCACCATGACCAAGTGGGATTCATCCCAGAGATGCAAGGCTGGTACAATATTTGCGAACCAATAAATGTGATATACCACATAAACAAAATGAAAGATAAAAACCATATGATCATATCAATAGACGCTGAAAAAGCATTCAACAAAATCCAGCACCCATTTCTGATAAAAATGCTCAGCAATGTGGGAATAGAGGGATCATATCTCAACATAATAAAGGTCATATATGAAAGACCTAAGCCAACATCATACTCAATGGGCAAAAACTAAAAGCATTTCCCTTAAGAACAGGAACAAGACAAGGATGCCCACTTTTGCCACTATTATTTAACATAGTACTGAAGGTCTTAGCCACAGTAATCAGACATGAAAAAAAAGGGGGGGGGGATCCAAATTGGAAAGGAGGAAGTGAAACTGTCATTATTCACAGATGACATGATATTTGTAGGCAACAAAATTTCAGACATCATACACAGCAGAATTTTCAATGATACATCAACTAAGGCAACAGAAACAAAGGAAAAAAATGAACACATGGGACTACATCAAACTCAAAAGCTTCTGCACAGCAAAAGAAACAACCATCAAAATGGAAAGGGAACCCACTGTATGGGAGAGCATCATTGCCAATGATACATCAGATAAGGGGTTAATCTCCAAAATATATAGAGTGCTCATACAACTCAACAAAAGGAAGACAAAGTACCCAATTAAAAAATGGGCAGAGGAGCTAAATAGACACCTCTCCAAACAGGACATACAAATGGCCAAGAGATATACGAAGAAATGCTCAATGTCACTAATCATCAGAGAGATGCAAATTAAAACAACAATGAGGTATCACCTCACACCTGCCAGAATGGCTGCCATCAACAAATCATCAAACAGCAAGTGTTGGCGAGGGTGTGGAGAAAAGAGGACTCTAGTACACTGCTGGTGGGAATGCAGACTGGTGCAGCCACTATGGAAAACAGTATGGTGTTACCTCAAAAAACTAAAAATTGAATTGCCATTTGACCTAGTGATCTCACTTCTAGGAATATGTTCTAAGAAGCCTGAAACACCAATCAGAAACAATATATGTACCCCTATGTTCATAGCAGCACTATTTACAACAGCCCAAGTGTCCATCAATAGATGAGTGGATAAAAAAGCAGTGGTACATATATACAATGGAATACTATACAGCTGTAAGAAAGAAAGATTTCTTATCCTTTGAGACAACATGGAGGGACCTCGAGAGTATTATGGTAAGGGAAATAAGCCAATCAGAGAAAGACAAATACCACATGATGTCACTTACTTGTAGAATATAATGAACAAGGTGGGCTGATGAACGAAATAGACCCAGAGACATAGAAAGGAGAATGGTTCAGACTGACAAACCTCAGAGTAGAGGGGTGGGGTGATGGATGAGATGAACCAAAGAACTTATATGCATGTATGCATAACCAATGGACATAGACAACAATGCTGGGAGGGGCGGATTGGGGAGTAGGGGGTCCAGGGGGCAAAAAGTAGAAACATCTGTAACAAAAATAAATTAATAAAAATTGGAGAGAAAAAAATGGAGAAACAAAAGCAATTACAAAAGGGAGTATAGTAGGCAAATATAAACTATGAGATGTTTAATGACACAGGCACTCACTAACAATCTGTAATTTTCTTTAAGAACAGGGGCAATCAAACATTTTTTTTCACTGCAGAGAATAAAGTTGTCAAGTCCAAGATAAGTGACTATTGATAGAAACACATTTTTCTTGAATGGCATCAAGTTTTGATAGTTTTATAGATAAAAATAATCCTTTAAATGGGGCTCCTTGAAGAAGTGGTTGAAACCAGAGCTAGAAAAGAGAAAAGCACTAAGTGAGTCTAGAGCATCTTGTGATACCTGAACATAAGGAAAGGCTTACAAGAAAGAGAAAGAAAGGCGGGAAGGACATCAAACGTTATTGGAGCTGACCTGAAAGCTCACAATGGCCAAAGTAGGAACAATTTGAGCAAAAACACAAATAATGGCAGTATTGAATTCTAACCCAAAGAATAAGTAGCCATGAGTCCAAATTATATAAATGATTGAACAAATAAATAAAACAAAAGACAATATTCCTTCAGAGCAATGCCTATTAATAAATGTAGGAGAAATAAGATAAATTAAAAATCACCATTACAACACTTTCATCAAGCGATCAAGGCCAACTCCCCAATAATAAGACATATGGGTATCATGTATCCCGAGATGATGCACTGAGAAGGGCGTCTCTCTTCTGTGTCATCTAAATTCTGTGTCATTCTTTCCCAGTATCTGTAAGCCCAATCTAATTATGAGAAAAAAGAGAAATCCAATTGAGGAGCATTCTATGAAGCACCTGACCAGTACTCTTCTAAAGCGTCAAGGTTATGAAAGATAAGAAAAGACAGGAACTGTCACAGATCAAAGACAACTAAAGAGTTATGACAACTAAATGCAATATGGGATCCTGGATTGGGTACTGGAACAGAATAAAGACATTAGTGGAAACACTGGTGAAACCCAAATGTAGCCTCTAGTTTAGTAGGTAGCACAGCAATGTTATTTTAATAATGTGCCATAGTTAATGTGCCATGTACCATACATGTTAATATTTGGAGAGTCTTGGTAAATGGGCAAATAAAAAAATCTGTTCTATCTCTTCAACTCTTTGGTAAGTTTAGTGTTCAAAATAAAAACTTTTTAAAAACAGTGCCATGAAGGACCTAATTGAGATAGGCCTTTTATGGAAGAAAAGACCTCCATCAGTAAATTATGTTTAAACAGAGACATAAAGCATGAGAAAATATTGCCTTCTCTAATAAAAACATATTGATAATGTGATATTTATATTATAAATCCAAAAAATAATTTGTATTAAAAATATTTCATAGCCCTGGCCGGTTTGGTTTAGTGGTTAGAGCATCGGCCATGGACCAATGAGTCATGGGTTCGATTCTGGTCAAGGGCACATACCTCGGTTGCGGTTCATCCCCAGCCCTGGTCGGGTTGTGCGGGAGGCAACCAGTCAGCAACCAGTTGGTGTGGCTCTATCACATCAATGTTTCTCTCTGTCTCTCTCTCTCCCTCCCTCCCAGTCTATCTGATAATAAGTGAAAAATATCCTCGGGTGAGGAATAAAAAATATACATATATATATATTTTATTTTATTTTATTTTTTTATCCTCACCCGAGGACATTTTTGCATTTATCTTCAGATACAGCAGGAGGGAGAGAGGGAGGAAGAGAGAGAGAGAAACATCGACATGAGAGAGACATATCAAGTGGTTGCCGCCCACACAACCCCAACCGGGGCCGGGGACGAACCGCAACCAAGACTTGTGCCCTTAGCGGGAAATGAACCCGGGTCTCTCTGGTCCGTGGGCCAACACTCTAACCGCTGTGCCAAACAGGCCAGGGCTATATTAACATTTTAAGTTCCACAGAATTATTCCAATAATTGTATGAAGACTTGTAGTGACAATTTTACAGATTAGGATACTTCTAGAAGGCTGTAAACGTGTGTGTGAATGAGATGATAGATGCTCAAGAAATGTAAAAACTTTGATATCATTTTTCTTAGCTATACATTCAAAAATCATAGATTCAAAAACTACAGATTATCATAAACTCGAATGAGTAACAAGTAGCAGGCACATCACAGTAATTTCAAAATTTATGAAATGCAAGAAAAGGAGATGTTAGACTCTGCCCTACCTCTCTCACCACAACCTATTCCAGGTCATTTTCTCATCATTCTTGTTCCTTTCCATGAAGTTATCTTTCCCACTAAAATAGGGCAAATAAACATGGATATATATTAATTAGAAAGCAATGTGCTATAATCAGATTATTGAGGGCCACAGGATGATAACAACAATGGAAGCAATTTGACAATCATCTAATCCAGTGGTTCTCAATCCCAGTAGAGCCAACACCTTTTTATATCAAATATTTAATAATAGCCACTTTAATACCCTGAAATTGATATTCAAGTATAATATAACCAACCTGAACACCATTTCAAATATGTGTATATATGTCATAAGAGGGAGAAGACAGGAAATTAATTAAAATAAAATATGTTTTCCCAAGTGTAGATGTTTGGGTACAACTATACTAAAAACACAACAAAGTAGTCAGACCCTAAGTTCTGCATAAACTACTGTGACTGCCTCTGCTACAAATGCAGATTGACATGAGTATTAGCAATTCACATTCCTTGAAGAACATGCTGTTGGAACATTATTTTCTGGATGGTGAACAACTTTTTGAAAAATCCCAAAGAAAGCAAATTAAAAATTTCTCACAATATACACATACTGATTCTTGTACACTATAACATCTGTTAAACTTTTGTACCTATAGTTCTTAAAACCCTTAAAAACTGCATCGCTATACATGTAACATGAGTTTGTTTTGGCTCAGAAAATTATAAACAGGCTTTGTGTGCCTATATAAATGTTCAGTGTAACATTCTAAAGCCATACCGGATACAGGACAATTTTCTGTTGTGCAGGACCTTTTCCCATTTCAGGACATTAGGCATTTCTGATTTTCACCCAATAAATGTGACTTGAGTTCCCCTATTATTTTAACAATTAAAAACATCCCCACAGCCCTGACTGGTTTGGCTCAGCGGTTAGAGCATCGGCCCGCGGACCAGAGAGTCTCAGGTTCGGTTCCCACTAAGGGCACGTACCCCGGTTGCAGTTTGTCCCCGGCCCTGGTTGGGTGGTGCGGGAGGCAGCCACTCGATGTGTACCTTCCACGTGGATGTTTCTCTCTCTCTCTCTCTCTCTCTCTCTCTCTCTCCCTCCCTCTCTATCTGAACAAAAAATGGAAAAATGTCCTCGAGTGAGGATTAAAAAAAAAAAAATCCCCACAGATTTCCAAAATACCCATAGCACATTAAAACCACTGATATAGACCAACACTCTAACAGACAAGAAAGTGTTTGCACTTCCCCATGATTACAAAGCTAGTTAAAGATCAAACTACTGCTAGAATGCATCTCTTTCATTCCTTTAGTACTTGGCATTCAATATGTAAATTAGAACTTTTCCATGTTCCATCAACATTAAATAACAAAAACTGTTGCCTCTCTTGAAAACGTTATCTTCTCCCTTGAGATCCATTAGCTGCAAGAAAAAGCATTCTTTCCAGCATTCCCCATGAATCAGCTTTCAGGCCCTCTCCTTTTCTCTCCTTCTTCTGTGTTAGCTCCAAGCCAAGCCTGCTAAAATACCCAGGGATTATTATCTCAGACTAGAAAGAAGAATTATTTTACATCAAATATATCTATGACCAGTTCTCTACTAGGAATAAATAGGTCAAGATCTCTCAAGGTAGCATTCTCTGAGCCCTACGGTGTTATGCTCTTGCATCCAACACAATGCAGAATTAGTTCTAAACCTGGTAGAAAATTGTAAAAAGAGGATATATGAGGACTTGTGAAGATTGCCTCACAGCTGATAATAACACAAATTGAAATATCACTTTGGCTATAGACATGAATGTGATTTTAGTACACAGCTATCTGAGTCACTTATGGTATACATTGCTTTTTTTATAATTAGTTAGACCATGCTTTTGATATTATCTTAGGTCATTAGTTCTCCAACTAATCTCATATTGATAAAAATGTTTTCCAAAACAGAACAGGCCTGATACACCAAAAATCTTTTATATATGTTTTATCATTGGACAAAAACGATTGTATCAGTTTCTTTTTACTACTTTTTAGTATTAAATCCTTTATGCACAAATAAATAAATTCTTAGAAAATGTTTTTAATTTTTTTTTTTATCCTCACCCAAGGACATTTTTGCATTTATCTTCAGATAGAGTGGGAGGGAGAGAGGGCTGAAGAGAGAGAGAGAAACATCGATGTGAGAGAGACACATTGACTGGTTGCCACCCACACGACCCCAACTGAGGCCGGGACAAACTGCAACTGAGGTACATGCCCCTAGCAGGAACTGAACCCAGGACTCTCCGGTCCACAGGCCCACACTCTAACTGCTGAGCCAAACCGACCAGGGCTAGAAAATGTTTTTAATGTTAGCATTTTTTTTCATTGACAAAATTCCTAAACAATCTATCAGAATGAAAAAGTGTCTTTATCCCCAGTGATTCTGTAGTCATCTTCAGTTCAAATTGACACAAATCCTATCTCACATAAAGGATAATTAAAAATATCTAATTTAAGGTTCATGAAATTTATTTTTGACATAATGTTTCATCATGTGAAATTGAAACCAGGCAACAAATGGGTCTGGGCTGCCTGTCACTACCTGAGCCAATTTAAGCAGAGACAAGGTTGAGTCATATATGAGCATTTATTCCAATATTGCTGGTGTTATGGGAGAATAGCCAGGTCTTCCTGCAAAACTCTGCTCTGCACTCCCTCCATAGCCAGTCACTTACATTGGGTATTACATGGGGAAGTAGGCAAAGGGAATAACAATGGGTAAAACAGATTCCAGGCATGGGGAAGTAATGGAAACTGGGGAATGTGGGCTGTCTCCAGTCCACCTCCAAGACTCCAAGGTTGTTAGTCTTTCCATGATGGGGGTGGGGGTGGGGTGCAGTTCTCAGGTAAGGAGAATGGATAGCATTCCCGAGGTAAACTCCCAGGGCATACAGCTCCCAGACAGGTCAGAATAGGCTTTCTTTAATCAGAACAAAGCAACCACGATTAACAGAGTAAGGATGTTCAACATTTCTTATAACTATGGCTGGCACCTCGTTATTATTTGTTCTCTATTATTCTATTATTCTCTCCTGCCCCTTTCAAAATGTAATCTGTTTTTCAGATAGAGTTTTGCTATATTTAAAACCCATCAAAATTATGACTTGTTAGGGATTCCAGTTAAATGACTCAACAGAAAATAAATTCCAATTTCAAGAAGGATTAATATTTAGTGAAAAGATTCAAAAGGTATTTTGTTCATCAAAGAATAAGTGCTTCAGAATGTATTAGAGAGTAAGAGATTAGAAGATTAATTCCCTTTAAAATATAAATTTTTAAACTAAACATTGAGCTTCAAATTCTATCATCTGAACTAGAGAGTATATATGTATATTTATAAATCTGTAAATGAGGAGAAAATGTTTTCTTCAACACACATAACATTTTTCTCCTTCTTTTCTTTTTTATTTTGTTTTGCATGCTTTCACCACACACACACACACACACACACACACACACACCCCTAAAATAAGCATAGTATGAGTCCAACCCAATTCTCTATCTCTAAAACTTATTAAAGCACTTCTTTCTTAGTGGATAGAAGTATTAACTAGGAATTTAAGAAAGATATACTTGGCTATATTCACCTCAAATAAGAGATATGTACTGAGTATTAGGAATAATAAAATATCTAATATAAAATTCCTGCCCTAGTAAAATTCAAAGATAATAAAAATCATGATGAATGATGATGAATGAAGATATGCTCTAAGCTAGGTCCCTGATTAACATTTATTTTCATAGGGTAATTTCATCTAACCCACAGCCATCTCCACCTACACCCCCAATAGGCACACATAGACCTGAGCTCCATGTTTGGTAAGAATGTAAGCTTTCTTGTATATTCCTATCCAGATACTTCACAGCAGTTCTCTAACTCCACCTGAGATTTATTTTAAAGCCTGTGCATGCAATCTCTCTCTCTCTCTCTCTCTCTCTCTCTCTCTCTCTCTCTCTCTCTCTCTCTCCTTCTCCCTCCTGCCTCACCTTCCTCCCCGGGGACTGGAAAGGCAAATGAGACAGAGCCCTCCCCACGTGAAATCTTACTACTGTAGTGATCTAGACCTGTTCAGAGGAGTTTACTATTTAATTAACTAATGGGGACTTATAGGAAAAATATATAGTGTTGTTGTAACCCAGTGAGATAGACCAGACTCAGACACCAAATTTTAGTAAAAAGGTTTTAGAGGGAGCTTTATTAATCCTGCGCAGGGACTGCACTCAGCCCATGCAAGGGAGAATGGCAGCCCCGCTGATTCTTTGCAGGGCTCTCTTATAGGCCCGCGAGCAATTGTGCACACAGAGCAAGCAAGCCTGAGTACAGAAGCCGATATCAGCGTTAGCCTGGAGCCGGAGGGCGTTTACAACATAGCTCGGGGGAGGTTAGGGTACACCTGGCGGTTTTATGATTGTTTCTGAGAAGGGAGTCCTTTGTTACATTCCCAACATGAGTCAGGGTCCGGGCAACCTGGCTTGTCAGGCGTAAGTAGGCCAGAGAAGTGGGGTAAAGGCCTCTACCCTAAGGGAGGGGGTCTATAACAGTGTTAGCACCAAAAACAACTTTAAACTAGTATAAGCTTTTATCCTTTTTTATGACTGGCTTTTATTCTATAACATATTTTTCAAAATGGCATATAAATTAACCAGATTTTCACTATGACCATCTGAATTTAATAGTTGTGTGCACGTGTGGCTAACCATGAACACATATGGTGCCACTGTTGCTAGTCTAACCAAACTCCACTTTGGGTGAAGGCCCAGGAGTTGCTCTCACCCTATCTTCCAGGCTATCTGCAATGTTCAGGAGAATGAATGTCTGTCTACCGTTTTCTACTGGAAAAAAAATCTCACTGTCCCAATGTACTTGTCCTTTGTCTTTCTACCACTGATGAACTCTAGCAGGCACTATAACATGATGCTCTGGTCCAAAGATTGATCTGTTGGTTATTACTTCATTCTGTAATGCATCATTTGGCAGTGTTCTTTATGCACGACGCTTGAGGATATTCTGCTAATGAAATGCACCCTCTTGTAAAATATCAGAATTAGGAAGCCCAACCACTAGTTTTATTAATTAGCTATGCCTACAAAATTGTGCTGAGGTACATACAAACTATGAAATTCAAAATACAGCTGATTAGAATGAAAGTATCCTTTAAAACAAGAGGAGAGGGGGGAAAAGAAATAGGCATAAACCAGCAGTTAGAATAGAAAGCACAGCTTGCTTAACTGGAAAATGGATGTCACTTGTAATCATGAAAATACATTGATTTTTTAAAAAGCCAATAAAGTATAACATGTATCCCGAAAAGTGATTTTTAAAAGCATATTGCTAAACTGTATTGTGCTGTTATATAAGCATTTGTACACCAACTCTGTGTCAAGTAACTATAACAGTGTAAAATCAGTTAATGAAGCGTCAAAAAAAATTGACCTGGGAATACTATAGGAAAGCAGAGAAAACAAGCTGTTTTTCATCTACTTAAGCAATTCAGTGACTGCATCTTGATTACCAAGCCAAAGTTAGAATAGCATTTCTCTAAAGTCTGAATAGCCTGGAGCTCTTTTGGTAAAAACATGGAATTTCCTTTCATTGTTGCTATCACAATTTTATGGGACAGCTAATAATAGAAATTCCACTCTGCATTTTAATGAAAAAGATGGCCTTAGTTTATAAAAATAAAATGAAAATTAGAAGAAAGAGACACCAATCTGATCTCTTTTAGTGAAAGCCAGAAGATTATATTAACAATACCTCAAGTACCTATCTATCCACAGCTGTAGGATGAGAAATCTACTCACGGCAACATCTTTTCTTCTAAAGTTTGTGTGTTTATTTGGTCATTTGTTTTGGGGCCTGCCTAACTCATCACTCTAAGGTGAGAAATCATCTACTCATAGCCACTTTTAATCTTAAGGTTTATTTGCCTGTTTTTAACTTTCCCATCTCATACCTTAAAGTCTCCACCTTGTTGATTCTCTAAACAAATTAAACCAGTGTTTCACTATGTCTTTCCTAGGAGTTGAGGAATTAAGGATATTACATTAGCCAGTAATATGCCTGAGCAGTTTCCCATAGGAAGACACTAAAAATATATATATATGTTTCATAGATTTATAAAGTCTCAGAAATAGAAGGAACGTTAAGATTATTTAATCCAACCACATGGTGAGCATCCTACTAATGTTCACCAGGTGTCTAACTTTAAAACACCTGCAGTGGCATTACCTCACTACTTCTAAATCACACCCCATTCCTTTTTTTTTTTACTTTTTTAATTTAATGTGTTGGGGGTGACATTGGTTAATATGATCATATAGGTTTCAAGTGTGGGTTTCTATGTTACAAGGTCTGTATATTGCACTGTGTGCCCACCACCCCAAGTCAAATCATCTTCTGTTACCATATATTAGGCTCCCTTCACCCCCCATATCCCCACCCCCTTCCCTCTGGCAACCACCACACTGCTGTTTATGTTCATGAGTTGCAATTTTATATCCCACATATGAGTGAAATCATATGGTTCTTAGCTTTTTCTGCCTGACTTATTTCACTTAGCATAATATTCTCAAGGTCCATCCATGTTGTCGAAAATTGCAGTATTTCATCCTTTCTTAAGTCTGAGTAGTATTCCATTGTGTATTTGTACCACATCTGCTTTATCCAATCCTCTATGGAAGGACACTGGTTGTTTCCATGTCTTGGCCACCATGAATAATGCTGCAATGAACATAGGGGTGCATATATATATCTTTGCAAATACATGTTTTCTAGTTGTTCGGGTATATATCCAGGAGAGGGATTGCTGGGTCATATGGTAGTTCTATGCTTAATTTCTTGAAGAATCACTAGACTGTTTTCCATAGTGGCTGTACCAGTTTACATTCCCACCAGCAGTGAATGAGGGTTCCCTTTTCTCCACAACTTCTCCAACACACGTTATTACTTGTCTTGTTGATAATAGCCATTCTCACAGGTGTGAGGTGGTAACTCATTGTAATTTTGATTTGCATTTCCCTAATTGCTAGTGAAGTTGAACATCTTTTCATACATCTATTGGCTGTTTGTATGTCTTCTTGGGATAGTGTCTCTTCAGGTCCTCTGCCCAAATTTTTGATTGAGTTGTTTGTTTGGTGTTGTGTTTTAGAGTTCAATCCCTCTCCTGGGTATGTGTCTGAAAAACTTGAAAACATGTATTTGCAAAGATATATGTACCCCTATGTTCATTGCAGCATTAGTCACAGTGGCCAAGACCTGGAAAAAAACAGTGTCCTTCGATAGAGGATTGGATAAAGTAGATGTGGTACGTATATTTGGGATATTAAAGCTTTGTTGGAGCTATTGTTTGCAAATATCATCTCCTATTTGGTCAGCTGCCTCTTTGTTTTCTTGTCGATTTCTTTTGCTGTGCAGAAGCCTTTTAGTTTGATGTAGTCCTATTCATTTATTTTTGCCTTTGCTTCTCTTGAATTTGGGGTCAAGTTCATAAAATGTTCTCTATGGCCAAAGTCCCTAAGTTTGGTACCTATGTTTTCTTCTATGAAATTTATTGTTTCAGGTCTTATATATAGGTCTTTGATCCATTTTGAATTATTTTTGTACATGGGAACAAACTGTAATCCAGTTTCATCCTTTTTCATGTGGCTTTCCAATTTTCCCAGCACCATTTATTGAAGAGGCTTTCTTTACTCCATTGTGTATTTTTGGCTTCTTTGTCAAAAATTGTCTACCCATATATGTATAGTTTTAAATCTGGGCTTTCAATTTTGTTCCACTAATCTGTGTGTCTGTTTCTCTGCCAATACCATGCTGTTGATTATCGTAGCTCTGTACTATAATTTGAAGTCAGGTAGCATCATACCTCCAGCTTCATTCTTTTTTCCAAGGATTGCTTTGGCTATTCAGAGTCTTTTGTGGTTCCATACAATCTGACAATTTTTTTGTTCTATTTCTTTAAAAAATGACATTGAGATTTTGATGGGGATTGCATTAAATCTGTATATTGCTTTGAGTAATATGACCATTTTAACCATGTTGTTTCTTCCAATTCATGAATGCGGAATATTTTTCCATTTAGTTGTGTCTTTTTCAATCTCTTTTAATGCTTTGTAGTTTTCAGTATATAGCTCTTTCTCATTCTTTATTAAGTTTATTCCTAGGCACTTTATTCTTTTGGTTGCAATTGCAAAAGGAATTGTTTTTTTAGTTGTTTTTTCTGAAGTTTTGTTGTTAGTATACAGGAAGGCAGTGGATTTTTGTACACTGATTTTGTATACTGCAACTTTACTGTATTTGTTTACTGTTTCTAATAAATTTTTTTGGTAGCGTGTTGATGGTTTTCTATGTACAGAATCATGTCATCTGCAAAAAGTGACATTTTTACTTGTTCCTTCTCAATTTGAATGCCTTTTATTTATTTTTATTTTTATTTTTATTTTTATTTTTTTTGCCTTATTGCTCTGGCTAGGACTTCCAGAACTATGTGGAATAAGAGTGGTGAGAGTGGGAATCCTTGTCTTGTTCCTGATTATAGAGGAAGAGCTTTCAGTTTTTCATCATTGAGTATGATATTGGCTGAGGGTTTGTCATATATGGCCTTTATTATGTTGAGGTACTTTCCATCTATTCATATTTTATTGAAGGTCTTAATCATAAATGGATATTGTATCTTATCAAAAGATTTTTCTGCATCTATTGATAGGATCATATGATTTTTACCCTTTCTTTTGTTAATATGGTGTATGACAATGATCAATTTGTGTATGTTGAACCATCCTTGTGCCCCTGGAATGAACCCCACTTGATTGTGATGTATTATTTTTCTGATGTATTGTTGTATTTGATTTGCTAGTATTTTGTTTAAGATTTTTGCATGTGTATTCATCAGAGATATTGGTCTGTAGCTTGCTTTTTTTGTGTTGTCCTTGCCAGGTTTTGGTTTCAGGGTTGTATTGGCCTCATAAAATGTGTTAGGAAGCATTGCCTCTTCTTTGATTTTTTGGAAGAGTTTGAGAGGGATAGGTTTTAAATCTTCTTTGAACATTTGGTACAATTCACTGGAGAAGCCATCTGATTCTGGATTTTTATTTTTGGGGAGATTTTTGATGGTTGTTTCAATTTCCTCACTGCTGATTGGTCTATTTAGATTTTCCAATCCTTCATGATTTAGTTTAGGAAAGTTATATGTTTCTAGGAACTTACTCATTTCTTCTAGGTTATTGATTTTGGTGGCATAGTCCTTCATAGTATTCTAGTAAGATCCTTTGTGATGTCTGCGGTGACGTCTCCTCTTTCATTTCTGATTTTGTTTATATGGGTCGTTTCTCTTTCTTCCTTACTGAGTCTAGCCAGAGGTTAGTCAATTTTATTAATCTTTTCAAAGAACCAGCTCTTTGTTGTATTGCTTTTTTGTATGATCATTTTGTTCTCTATCTCATTCAATTTTGCTCTAATTTTTGTTATTTCCTTTCTTCTGCTGACTTTGGGCTGTTTCTGTTATTTTTCTAGTACTTTAAGATGTAATGTTAAGTTGTTTACTTGGGATTTCTCTTGTTTCTTGAGATAAGCCTGGAATGATATAAACTTTCCTCTTATTACTGCTTTTACTGCATCCCACAAGTTTTGATATGTTGTATTGTCATTCTCAATTGTCTCTATATATCTTTTGACAACATTTTTTCTTTTTAATTTATATAAGTATTTAATTTTTTAGGCCAATAAATATTACATACCAGTTATGCCATTTGGACATAGAAAATGCGTCACATAAAGTACATTGATGAACACATATTACATAAACAGCACATACATAAAGACCATACACATAATTTGAATTACTAATTTTTGTAGAAAAAGAACAAGATTTTTTTTCATTTGCTTTGGACAACTTTTAAGAAGGCTGGAAAAGTGGGTGGGATTACAAATCTTTTTACCCATTTAGAAATGACCAGTTTTAGAACAGCTTAATTTTAATTATTGTCCCATAAAATGCATTTTTATATTTATATCTTTTATTATTAAAACTTACAGTTTTTAAAATTTAATTTGAATTTTTAATGTTTAGAAATCTTAATTTTTTTAGTGGCAATTAAAAGTAGGTGATCAGTATTGTTTAGATCAGCAAATATATTTTATAACTTTTAGAAATATAGGCTTTTTTTTACTGGCAAACACATTCATACCTTTTAGAGACATACCTAACAAAGTATAAGACATGTATTAATAGTTTCAAATATATTTTCTAGCTTTTTTGTAATAATAGACCAAAAGTAGGTTAACTTAAGACTTGTCTAGCAATTAATGTTTACCAGCTAAAATAAGTTAATTTGATCTGCTTAGATGGTTAAAGTTTTTTTTGTTGTTTGTTTTTTTAAACTTATTGTTGACTGTATTACAGATGCCCCTCTTTTTCCCCCCATGGACCCCCTCCTCCCCAATCCTGGCCCCCTCCTGCCTTCCCCACACCATTGTCTGTGTCCATTGGTTATGTATATACGCATATAAGTTTTTTGGTTTATCTCTCCCTGTCTGCCCTCCCCTCTTCCCTTTGAGGTTCATCAGTCTAACAACCAATTTGTATTTCTTAATCCCTTCACCTTTTTTGCCCATACCCTCAAACCCCCTCTCACCTGGCAACCAACAAAAAGTTCTCTGTATCTATGAGTCTGTTTCTGTTCTACTTGTTCATTTTGTTTGTACATTCAATTATTGCTAGATATGTATTTATTGCCATTTTATTATTCATATTTTTTATCATCTTCAAAAAATTCCTTCAACATTTCATATAATACCAGTTTGGTGATGATGAACTCCTTTAACTTTTTCTTGTCTGGGAAACTATACATTCATCGATGCTAAATGATAGCTTTGCAGGATAGAGTAATCTTGGTTGTAGGTACTTGCTTTTCATCACTTTAAATATTTCTTGCAACTCCCTTCTGGCCTACAAGGTTTCTGTTGAGAAATCATCTGACAGTCTTAGGGGAGCTCCTTGTAGGTAACTGACTGCTTTTCTCTTGTTGCTTTTAAGATTCTCTCTTTGTCTTTAACCTTTTGCATTTTGATTATGATGTGTCTTATTGTGGGATTCTTTGGGTTCATCTTGTTTGAGACTGTGTGCTTCCTGGACCTATATGTCTGTTTTCTTCACCAAGTTAGGGAAGTTTTCTATCATTATTTTCTCAAATATGTTTTCAATTTCTTGCTCTCTCTTTTCTCCTTCTGGCACCCTCATGATGTGAATGTTGGTACACTTTAAGTTGTCCCAAAGGCTCCTTACACTATCCTCATTTTCTTTTTTTATTCTTTATTCTTTTTGCTGTTCTGATTGGGTGTTTTTTATAACATTTTTAAATTTTTTTCTTTGACCCGTTTTTTTTAGTAGTATGTTGTTTAATCTCCACATATTTGTGGGTTTCTTTGTTTCATTTTTGCTGTTGATTTCTGATTTCAAGGCATTGTGGTCAGAGAACATGCTTGGTGTAATTTCAATCTTCTTGAATTTGTTGATGCTAGTTTTGTGACCCAATATATGGTTTATCCTTGAGAATGTTCCATGTGCACTGGAGAAGAATGTATAATCTGACGTTCTGAGATGAACGACTCTGTAAATGTCAATTATGTCCACTTGATCTAGTGTATCATTTAAGGCCAATATTTTCTTTATTGATTTTCTGTTTGGATATCTATCTAGAACTTTCAATGGAGTATTAGGTCCCCAAGTATGACTGTGTTTTGATCTGTTTCTCCCTTTAGTTCTCTTAGTAGTTGCCTGATATATTTTGGTGCTCCCTGGTTGGATGCATATATATTAAGTATAATTTTTTTCTTAATGTAGTGTCCCCTTTATCATTATAAAATGTCCATATTTGTCTCTTGTTATCTTTATTATCTTGAAATCTATTATGTCAGATATAAGTATGGCTACACCAGCTTTTCTGTGGCTGTTATTTGCTTGGAAGAATCATTTCCTACCCTTTTACTTTAAATCCACCTTTGTCTTTGCAGCTTAGATGTGTCTTTCGTAGGCAGCATATGGTTGGGTTTTGTTTTTTTGATCCACTCTGCTACTCTGTGCCTCTTTATTGGTGAATTCAGTCCATTTACATTTAGGGTAATTGTTGATGTATGAAGAATTCCTATGGCCACTTTTACCTTTTGTTTCTGGTAGCTTTGTGCCTCCATTGGTGATCCTGGAAACTTTGTGGGTCTCCTCCCCCCAAGTACCCCAGCTAGGTGTCAATCACTGAGGGAAACAGCAGTTCAACTGCAATAGCTTTTGGTTTACAGATAATGTGCTCCTTGACCTGACACCGAGGGCAATGGGAGGTGAGTTTTGGGAGCCCAAGGGGCAGCAGGGCTCTGTGGTTCTGTTTCTCTGTCTGAAACATCACCACCCAACAGTGGACAGCTGCGTGGCAGAAACCCCGTGCTGTCAGGCATCTCTGCTGACTCAGTCACCGTTCCCTCCCTGGCCCTGCTGGACTGCCCACTGTGACTCCTTGTTCCTCTTAGACAAAGGAAGTGCCTGCTATCACCAGCTTCCTCCCCTCTCTGGTCCAAGCCACAAGCTCCTGGCAGCAGGGCAGTGTCTGTGGTATTCCGAGCTTTCCTCTCCTTTCACCTCCTCATTTATTCCTGGCTTCCCACCTTTAGATGCTTCAATGCGTGGGTCTCTCAGGCATGCCTCCACATTGAGTAGGGAATTCTTTGTTGGGGTATATAGTTGGCTAAGTTGTTGAAATTTCAGAGGGAGAGGCCAAGGGGATCTCTCACACTACCATTCATCTGATGTCACGCTTCAATTTTTACTTGATTCTGACAACCAAGACTAAATGTGTATCCCAAGTCTTCCACTCTATGATACTAGTTTTACACCTTGGAGCCTCCCTCGAAGGAAAAAAGGAAGGAAAACATCAACTTACTCTATCTCATCAGGCATTCAAATATTTGAACAGCAATCTTATCTATATTAACTCTTCTCTCCATTATGCTAAATATGTCCATTTCCTTCCATTTTTATATTGACACCCACCTTTTGGGGGACCAGCTAGGATTCAGAACCTGGACTAAGCCAGGGACAGTAACCTACCTTAGGTAGCTGTATGAAGGGAAGTTCTGAGCCATCAAATCTTTGAAGGAGAACTAAGAATCTAAGCCCATGATCACCAATCCCAATAACCTTAGAATCACATGAACAGGATAATAACAAAAATCAGAGCCCAGAGTTTATGGCCAGGCAGACACAAGAGCAGATTGGAGACACTCAAGAGGATGATCTGAAATGTACTACAGTATTCATAGTTCATTTTTATCAATTAATTATTGTGTGAGCATGTGGAGAGCTGGATAAAACTCTGCACATTGAGATAGAAAGATACAAATCCCAGGGCATTTCCGCAAGGTGATAAAAATCCCATTCACAGCTAATGACCTAATATCCCAAAGATGACAAATATATATTATAACCCCTTGCACTGCAATGTAATATAAAAATGATAGTGCATGAGTAATAAAATAAGCCATTTAAATGATGAACATTAAAACACAATTTATTCTGTGACAATAAAAAAACTGAAAATTTTAAACAAACTATAAGCTTAACACATAGGTAAATTAAAATGCATCCCATAGAGAAAACCTTCTCTACCTCATCAGACTGTGCCAAAGCAACTTTATTTGTAATAGCCAAAAAAAAAAAACTAGAAATGGATAAACAAATTGTGGTATAACTATAAATGTAATATTATTCAGAAAAAAAGGACATGAACTAATGTATCAAGTTCAGCAAAAGAAAAAGCGACATCTAAAAGAGTACATACTGTATGATTCTAATTATAGAAAATTCTAGAAGGTGAATCTAAAGTATAGTGACAGAAAGTAGATCACAGATTGCCTAGGTCCAGGGGGGGGGAGGTGAAGTAACTTCACCAAGGCATAAGGGGACTTTTGGAGGTGATTAAAATGTTCTATATATTAATTATGATGGAGGTTATGTGAGTGAATCCATTTGTCAAAATGCATTAAATTGCACACTTAAAATAGGTACATTTTATCATATAAATTATCCCTCATTAAAGTTGATTTTTATAAAAAAGTATAAGAAAACCAGTTAGACATCTCTTAAACCTCTTACCCACATTGAGGCTAAAAAAGGTCAAGAGTAAAGATAGTTCTATGAAGAAAAAAAAAGATTTAAAAAAAGCTATTTGGATTCTGTGTACCCCCGTTTTCCTAAAAACTGAGGGAAGATACGTCTTTCCTTGCCTTAAATCTAGTGAAAAAGCTTCAGCAAGCCTACTCAAAAAAACTCATACCTGCTCTTTTGGAGTGGGAGAGAGACTGAATTTTGCCTGCCTCACACTTGAGAAATCTAAGGTCAGAAACTTTGATGGCAGATAGCAATTTGCGGATTTATTCTGCCCACCTAGAAGGCAGCAGAACAAAAGACTCTAAAGGGTTTTCTCGGAGCCGTGACACTCAAGTGGGGTCATTTTAGGTTTTTGTCTCAGAGGGTGGGCTGCAGAGATGATGGGTCCTCAGCAGAAAGTGGCTAAACTTGAGTGATTGAATTCTCAGGGGCTGAAAAGCTTAAGAGATGAAGTACAATAAAGAGGCACCTTCCCTTGTTAAGACAACTCTAGTTGAGAGGTCTCCAGAGCCTTATGAACAGCCTATAAAGAAACTACAAATAAGTCCCACAGGGGAGAGAGTCATATTTAAGCATCCGCCAAGCTCAGAGAATACCAGGGCAGTTTGTGCTGTAGCAGAGAGGGAAAAACTTCCCTGGCTTATTTTACATCTTTACTCGGCCCCTCATCCCACTGTAATCCCAGAGCAGTCAGAAGTCATGGTTAGCAGGCATGGGGAGAACAGAAAACACACAAGGCATTGAAAGAGCAAAGCAGCTGAGAAGGGACTTACTCCACAAGAAAGAACTGCACTATGCTCCCTTTCCAAATGCATGCAGCCAGCTCGTGGAAAGTTTAAGCTCAGGGACAGAAGTTTGCTTTTTAAATCAAGTTTTCACTTGAAATCCAGTTAGGCAATTTCATTTCTGGACAATTTGTATTACCTATAAATAACCAGAAAAGTTGAGCATCTTCCTGAACTTTGGACAGTTGCAGGAAAAGAAATATTCCCACTTAATGAATTTTAAACGAGTAAGGAAGACAAAAGTAAAATTGCTGCTACGGACTGAATGTGCCCCCCCCCCCAAACTCATATGTTAAAAACGAACACCCAATGTGATGGCATTAGAAAGTGGGGCCTTTGGGATATGATTAGGTCATGAGGGGAGGGCCCTCATGATGGAATTAGTGCCCTTAAAAGAGAGACTCCAGAGAGATACTTTGCCCCTCCACCATGTGCCGACACAATGAGAAGACGGCCTGCTGTGAACCAGGAAGCCAGCTCTCTCCAGACCCCAATCTGCCAGTACCTTGATCTTGTACTTTCCAATCTCCAGAACCATGAGAAATAAATTTCTGTTGCTTTTAAGCTACCCAGTCTATGATACTCTGTTACAACAGCCTGAGCAGATTAAGACAATCGCGATCCCATGATTTGTGCTTATTCACAATAACAATTACACTAAGTAGTAAATACCATGGGTGAGCAGGGGCTGTGCTAGGTAGACCCACCACACAATGGAATCCCATGAGAGACTATGCACAGAGACGCGGTGTGAAAGCTACCCTGGGGGTGGGCAGCACAGCAGCCCTGATGCCAGGAGCTTTGCAGGCAGGATCTCTCAACAATCTGTGAAGGGTTCAAGACCAAACAGCTCCGCCCTTATTGAATCTTTTGCAAAGTCAAGGCTAAGCACGGAGTTTCCCACTTCTTAGATGAGTGTTCTGTCAAATTAGTTTAACCTGGTCATTTCTACTTTCTAAAAGTCAAGAGGCTTTTGTCTTCTGCACATAATATTCAGCAACTAATTGTTGAATAAAGCAATGAGTGAATCAATCTGCAGGCAAACGGTACCCAGCTCTAATGCCCCCATTCAGCTGAGATTTCCTAGCTCTTGTGATTTTTATTTAACTTGCATTCAGTTTTACTGCTAAATCTGAGTATATGAATAGATAGAACAAAATTATATTTGCCACTCATTGAGCATTACTGTTTTTATAGATGTCATTTGTAAAAAAAAAAAAAAAATCTGTCCTCATTTTGCCAATTAAAAAAATAAACAGCCTGGCCAGTATGGCTCACTAGATTGAGCATCATCCCATGGACTGAGAGGTCCTGGTTCGATTCCTGGTAAGGGAACACGCCCCGGTTGTAGGCTCAATCCCCAGTAGGGGGAGTGCAAGAGGCAGCCGATCAATGTTTCTCTCTCACATTGATGTTTCTGTATCTCTCTCCTTTCCTCTCTCTCTAAAAAATTGATAAAAACATATAAAAAATAAAAATAAAAAATGGTCAGCAATGTAGATTTATTCATTTAACCACCATTTATTGAGTATCCATTCAAATCTATTTGCCCAACACACACTGGCTTAAGCCCAAAGTGAAAATGTTAACTTAAATGACTGAAAAAACCTGGAGTAGAAGAGCTTTTAGTCCTGGCTTATTACATCCACCAGGACCAGGTTTCTCTTCTGCTCTGGCCAAGCTTGCTTTCTTCTGGATTGGTTCCCTTCCAAGGCAGCCTCTTCTCTGGTGGCCATAATGTGTCTATAGAAGTTCCCTGTGATATATCCTAGAGGCAAAGTTTGAAACTGCTTCCTTGATAAATTTTTTTAAATCCCAGAATTTAGTGTCCATGGATAAAGGGTTTACAAAACCATTTCCCTTGCTGAATGAGAATCTGCCCTTTGGTCAATTGTCTAGCTTTCTTTCCCTAGAAATCTGATAAGAATCAAGAGTCAACTATATTGCTGGACAACTACTCCTACAATAAAAATGATCCTTGATTAGTACACTGCCCCAGGACTTGGAGGACTATAAATCAACTAAGTAGTTGATGAGCTTCCCATGTTTGGGGCTCCCCTGAGTTCAGTGACTCTTATAACTGGTATTTCCCTTGCAGAGACCCTGGAAGCTAAGCCTATGGATTTGTTACAAAAGATGTTGGCTTTTATGGGGCACGTCTTCTTCACCTGTGCATTATAGACTGTTTTCTTGCACCAGAGCTGTTTTGTTATGCTGGGCTGCTGCAAAAATTTTTGCAGATGAAGAATGTCTAATGCCATAGGCAAGCTATATTTCCTCTCCCACAACCATGAGTGGACCAGTATCAGGGGTGATGTGTGGAAGGGAGTTTAAATGTCTAGTGTCGATGAGAAGACCCCTAGATAGGTGTTGCAGCGCCCATCGCTGAACCAGTAACAGGAATGAGGGGAACAGAAGTGACTGATTGGAATCACCTGAAGTTACATGTGCTCTCCCTGGAACAAGAGGATGTTGAACTTCACTGGAAGCGCAGGGACTGAGAGCAGGGCAGGAGTGGTTTCTCTGCAGTTCTTCACCAAACGGAATCAAATGCCCAGCAGCCGCAATAGTAAATATTTGCTGTGCAATAGACTCCTTCCCAAACAGCATATCAAAGCAGGAAAAGAAGGGTTCAAATTCTTGCCTCAGTCAAATGACAAATAATTATATATCAGAAACAGAATAGCATGCCTGCAAATGATCCCCCCAGAAAGTTACACATATTAAGATTTCAAATGCTAAAACTCTGCAGTGGGTAACTGGTAGCATCTCTTTAGAAATGGTAATTCACAAGTAAACTTTGGCCTAATTATTGGGGTGGGCGTGGTGTCCCATGAAAGGATTCGGCAATTATCAAAATCCCGATATTTTTGTTAAAATGTTGATTGTGTTCCTCACAAACTGTTTTAAAAAAATGAAATTAATTTACATTCAAGAGGCAGTTAAACACCATTAAAAGCAAAGACTGCAAATGAATTATGCAGTTTTGAAGACTACTGCCTCGAACTAATTGGTGATTTTGTACAAAGTTAAGTTACATCTGTTTCTCAGTTTGTTCATATGGAAAATGAGGATGATACCTACCTCACCGGGTTATTTTGAGAAGTAAATGAATAAAAATATGTGTAAAAACACAACAGTGCCTGGCACAAAGGAAGAAGCAGCAATCATCTAATAATAATATCATCATCATCATCATCATCATCCCAGTAATTTTTAAATGATGTATATGATCTGAATCTCAACCTGACATTTTTTCTTACTTGTAATCACCCTTGTGACTTTGGGGAAAATAGGCATCTAGTAAGAGAGAAAGCTTTATTTAATCAAATTAGAAAAGATGATTAAGTTGTAACAGAAGATACACAAAAACGTGATTCTAAAGAATGTCAATTACTTGTGCAAATATCCCTATGCTCTGAAATTTAGGGATTTGACAGGGGTCTCTCAGGGACTGGTCCCTGGTAAAAGGGTCTGGCAAAACTGGGTCTGCAAATATGAACCAATAAGGAACCTGGGTTACACAGGGTAAGTTGCATGTCATTTCAGGATACAACTCTGCAGGGCTCCTTATGTGCCAGTCAGTGTCCTTGAAAAGCTTGCAGCCTAGTGGGTGAGAAAGACTCATAAATAAGTAAAAGCAGTGCCATGTGCTAAGTGCTTTGTGAGGGCATGCACTGGGTGTTCGCTTCCCACAGAAGAGGGGGTTAAAACCTGAGATGCCTTTTAGTCAGATTAAATTCACTTCATTCCACTTCAGTAGCTCCTCTGTGCCTGTCTGTAAGAACACATAATGGTAAAATACCAGCCCTTCCCACTGCTCAGGCAGCCCGTGTGAGCATCTGTGAGTTAATGTACATTAAATCATTGAGCTTTTCTGAAATAAGTTACTGCAGAAAAACCCTAGAGACTGTCACTGAGATGATCATGGCTTCTTGCAATGTTCTTTTATCTTTATCAAAGGGAACTGTTACAGCACAAACATGGCATTGCCATTATTTTGGAAGCCTAAAGAAGGTGAATACCATCCAAATACATAACAGCCCACAAAATGAGAACCTGTAATCTACTCTGATGGGGGGTGGGTAGATAGAGAAAGAGAGAAAGAAAGACTGACTTTCTATTTGTCTTTTCTTTTTTTCCTGTTGTCAGCATGAAGACAGAAGAACCGCTTCTGAAGAATTCTGTAAGGTCTTTATGTTTCTGAAAAGAGGAAAATAGGTAATAGAGATAGGAATACAAAAGAATTTTAGAACTCGAAGTGAATGCAAAGATGATCAAATCCACCTTTGTTTCAAGACTACCTTCAGAGATTAAGCAGCTCTCCTAAATTAATGGAGGAACCAGGCATAGCAGCCAAGTCTAAAACTGTCCCCACTGTGGGAAGCGACTCCCACAATTATTTTAAGGTCTCTCACTATACTGATAGTATTGTCATTTCCATGATTCAGATTCATAAGTTAAATAGGTTTTTTGTTTCCAAGACTAGGAATCTACCATTTTTAACATTGTTTCTATAAAAAGAAAGAAGAAAAAAAAAAAAAACAACCCTTTCTAAAGTTCAAGAAAACTCACTAACAACACTTTCCTAAGACAAACGCAGTTTTTAATTCCATTCCTGTGTATTGATCATATGGCTGGTGACCTCGTCCCCCCTTTTCTGCCCTAGTTTGACACAATGTCTACCTTGTAACCTTTTCATTATTTGCTCAATAATTATCCTGAATGTAAATATTGAAAGCCTACCAGGGAGTATCAGCACGCATTTGACATTGAATAAGAACTGTCCTGAGGAAGAGACATCATAAAGTAAGAATGCCAAAATGCTTATTATATACATTGTACAATTTCAGTTTTTCCTTCTAAACCTCATCATGCTCAACATTTTCACCAATTGACATAATACTTGACACTTTTTCTCTTTGAAACAAAAGTGCTTACGTTTTCTAAATTTCATGATGGTTTCCCCCACTAAACATTCTGGAGGATTTAACTGTTAGAGAGGCACAGCTTGAAATGCCTCATAAGCCAAAACTATCATCAGAGTATACACTGTCATAGATTCTTCACCCACCTTAATGGCAGAGCTTTTGATACTCAGCAAAGTGTTTAGCTGTCTAACGGAAAATAACAAAATGAAAAACAGGAAAATTCCGAAGTCACCTTGCAAAATTACTTTCCTGAACTTGGACTGAAATTCAGTAAAGGTAACTACAGTAGAGATCCATCAAGTATGTTATTTTGGGCTCTATTTTAATCTACCTTCCAGAAAGAATTAATTGTTTTCACTTTCGTAAACGTAAAATATATTTGGTCCATTACCCAGGGAGATGCAAGACAGAAAAACGCCTCTTATATTTACTGCTAGCCTTATAATAAACATTTTATTGTGCCCATTATCTGAGGCCTATTCCAGTTTTCATTGCTGTGGTGCTTACCATCTCTCTAAAATATTTTACAAGTAAAAGTTCTGAACTTGGGAGAGGGACCAAAGCTGCTGAAGAATCATCATTTTTAATGCTTTCATCAATAAAGTCATTCAATTTTCTCATTTGTTTGAAAGCTTGGCATCAGAAACAGAGAAAAAAAGTGGTAGATAATCCAGAGTTGTAACGTGTCGGACAAGTATAACAGCAGGAATAGGGACAGAGACTTTGAGGACACTAGTGAGACAGTGGCCGGGGCTGAGCCAGGGAAGGGAAGGGAGTAGAGCCAGGAAGGAAAGAAGGAACTAGGGAAATAAGCAGTGGTGGAAGTGGGGGAAAGCCTGGTAGAATTTCCAAATGTTAAGTCTCAGTGAGGAAGAAAGAGAGGTGGGAGATGATTTTGGTCAGTTTGACATTCCAGAGTTTTAACTTTTTACAGGAAGAGCACTTCTAGATGAAGCAAAGTCACGTGGAGACTTGTGAGAGGGGGAGGGGGTAAAACAAAGGGAGATGAAGCTCACCGATGTCAACAGGTCATGGACCCATGAAGCTGTGTTAGATGGTAATTGTTGGGAGACCATTCTCCATGGGTCTCTCCCATTTCTGCACTGTGAGCTATGCACTCACTACTGCTTATCCTGGACAACCTTTTTGAGTATTTTATGTAATGAACAGCCTCAGAAAGCAGAGCACAAGCATGTGAACTGCTCATTATACAGGATTCAGGCACCTTAAGCTCAGGGATTCTCTCCTAAAATGCAACCGTTTGCATGTTCAGGTATCATCTGGCTCTCTTCACCATGGGAATCGGGGATGCTGATACTCTGGCTGGTGTTATTACCGGCGTGATGCACAGTCCTTACTTCTGACTCAGTGGTGCATGTCTCCCACCAGCAGCCATGAAGCTGTGCCATGTTAACTTGTTAGCTGGCAAGTAGGGTAAATCTCAAAACTTTATATTCTTCATAGTTTTGACAATGAGGATAGAGTGCTGACAAACATGGATTTTTGGAAGAAAGATGAGGAAATTTATCAAAATATGAGGGAAGTCTATGGAAATTCGTAGTAAACGTGTTGATCAAATTATATGGTTTATGGACAATAAATAGTCCTCCAATGCATTGCTCAGTAAGAGAAAAAAATGGGAAAGCAGGTCCGAGACAGCTGCCGGAACAGCGCCCTGACTGTTGTTGACTCTCCTTTGGATTGGATGACTTTCTTGCCAGTCAGGTTGCGTTTGGCCCCATTGTAACAACTAGCATCAAATTTATCCTGGTTTCTTAGGGAAACAGAATATTTTAATAATGGGCAGAAAGCATGCTGGGTGACACCCCTGCAAAGATGATCTGGAAAAAAGGAACTTGGTGCTTCACTTTTTTTAAAAAGATTTTTATTGATTTTTTAGAGATGAAGAGAGAGAGAGATAGAAACATCAATGTGAGGGAGAAACATTGATGAGTTGCCTCCTGCACACCCCCCACAGGGGACTGAGCCCGAAACCCAGGCATGTGGTTTACGGGGAATCAAACTGGGACCTCTCAGTCCATTGAACGATGGTAGCTTTTTCTCTATGTCCTTGGATTGACCTTTTTGCTTGCCCCAAGGTATTAACTCATGTTACAGCTGGATGTATTAACCAGACTCTGCCTCGGCCCACAAGGAAGAGGTCAAGAGCAATTTTGTCATCCAAAATAACCCAGACCAGTGAGTTCAGTCTGGCCTGAATGTCTTCCAGGGCTGAGGTGGTGTTAATCCCTTCAGCTAATGTCAGAGACTAATTTCTTGTCAGCTTTTCTAATTAGATAACTCAACTTGCAGAGAAAACTGCCCACAGGGCAGACATAAATCAGTTATTCCTCCACAAAGCTCCCTAGAATAACCAAGGGTAGTTTCATTTGAGAGAGGCCTCCACAGTTGTCTGAGGGTTACACAATCCACAGGTGTTTCCTTAAACACTTGCAGATCTCTATTAACACCCCTGAAAAGCAGGTCACTGTGTCTGGGAACATCATAATGTAATCAAATCACATGTACTCTTGTGTAAAGCTTCTTTCACTCAGCATAATGTTTTGGAGATTCATCAACATTGTCACATAACAGTGGGTTGTTCCTTTTCATTGCTAAGTAGTATTCCATTGTATAGCTATTCCTCAGTTTGTTTATGCTTTTTCCAGTTTTTGACCATTAGGTATACAGCTGCTATGAATATGTGTGTAAAGTCTTTTTGTGGACATAAGTTTTTATTTCTCCTGAGTAAATACCTAAAGGTATAGTTGCCATATCACAGGGTAGGTATATGTTTAGGGTTTTTCTTTATTAGTTTTCATCCTCACCCAAGGATATGTTTTCTTATTGATTTTTTTCTTTTTTTTCCTCCAATTTTTTTTATTAATTTATTTTTGTTACAGATGTTTCTCCTTTTTCCCCCCTAGACACCCTCCTCCCCATCCCGTCCCCCTCACCCCCTAGCATTGTTGCCTATGTCCATTGGTTATGCATACATGCATATAAGTTCTTTGGTTAATCTCATCCATTCCCCCCACCCCTCTACTCTGAGGTTTGTCAGTCTGAATCATACTCCTTTCTATGTCTCTGGGTCTATTTTGTTCATCAGCCCACCTTGTTCATTATTCTTATTGATTAAAAAAAAATTTTTTTAGAAATAGGAAGGGAAGGAGAGAGAGAGAGAGAAACATCTAAGTGTGAGAGAAACATTGATCAGTTGCCTCCCATATGCACCCAACTGGGGATCAAACCCACAACCTAGGTATTTATGTGCCCTGACCAGGAATCGAACCTGCAACCTTTTGGTACATGGGATGATGCTCCGACTAACTGAGCCACCCAGCCAGGGCCACATGTTTAGTTTTGAAAGGAAGTGTCAGACCTTTTTCCAAAGCAGCTGTCCCATTTCTACTCCTCCAGCGTGTGAAAGTTCTAGTTACTCCACATCCTTACCAATATTTGGCATTGTCATTCTTTTTAGTTTGTATCTATTCTGGTAATTGTGTCATAGTATCTCATTAATATTTTTATCTTAAAGTTTGTTTCTTTCTATCATCATTGGAATTTAGATAATTTAGATAATAAAGTAAATTTTTTAAACTAATTCAAAAGCATTGCTTACATACATAAACCCTTTCCCCAAACACCATAATCCCATGTGATATTTGGTTCTAGAAGTAGGGTAATGGACCACGAACACCTGAAATCTGGGAAGAAAAACACTCAAATCTTAGCTTTGTGACTTAGTATTTGGGGGATCTTTTTTTTTAACATATTATAAAATACTCTGATTCTCAGATTCCTGATAAAATTATAAGAAAAAATATCTAAAAACTATCCAAAGCATTAAGTATAGAATTATAGTTAAGATATATTATTTGGAATGAGGCGGCCTGAGCCCATTAGTTGTAACCTTGTAAATTTTACTTAAGTTCTCAAAGTATCTGTTTCTTCACCTACAAATTTGGAAAATAAGTTCATTAATAGAGTATCTTTGGCACGGCATCAAGAACAGGTAATAGTACCCAACATTTTTAGAAAACTTACTATGTAATGTTTACCAGCTTACACGGATCATTTCACTCAAACCTCACCACAAAGTTCACAAGTTTATGAGGCAGGCACATTATCATCTCCATTCTGCAAGGGCTTTGAAAGGTCTTGCAACTTGCTTCAGCATTCAGAGCAAGGAGACCGACTCTGGGGCCTGTGTATATACCGTCTCCACAAAAAACAAAAACTGAAAGCAAGTTTTGTTCATTATTTACTGCATTGCTAGTTTCTATCTCCCTCCATTACCCATTTTTCTCCCTAATATATTGTAAGAAGATAAAAGAGTTTTTAATTCGAAGACTGGCTCCTTGGAAGAAAATCTAATCTAATTTAAATCTAATTTATACATCTATGTATATATGTATATTTGTGCATATATGCATGTATATATGTATAAATTATATATATTAACAACCTGATCTTTTCTGGCAACAAGATAAAAGGTTATAAATTGTTTTTCACTGCCCCCTAGTAACCAATAACACATATTTTTGAGATAACTTACTCAAATTATGATCAACCCTTGTGCTAAACAAACTTCTAACAGTACCTTTGCCCTAACAGATCTGCCAAAAAAACACAAAGCAAAATATACTGTCAGTAGGATGAATTGGTGAAACAAAGGGCACAGTTTGCTGAGGGCTTGTGATAGCTTGGCTGCTGGGTACCCAGGGCAGGCTAGAGGAGGGTCTCTATATAATTTCATGGACCTGCAAATGGGACAGTTTAAGGCCGAAAGGGCCTGGAGCCTCATCTTCCACAATGGAGTTCCTCAGTCTTCCTTTTGGAAATACGTAAACACAGACCATCAATAGCTCCTCCCCCATGCCCATCATTACAGGACCAGAATGTCATTCTTTCCAGAAGGTACCATCCACCATGTGTACTCATCTATGGAATTTCTCTTTATAGCCTATAAAATTAATCACCAAACAGCAGCTAAGCAAGAATGACACAAAGGGCAAAACGCACAATTTCCCACAGCGCACAGTCACCTAATCCCTTAAGAAAGAATTGCCAGTTCATTCTTGCTCGGCAATCCATCAGAATGGTCTGCAAACCATTTAAGCTCAGTTATGCACAAGTGATTACAGAAAAAGCCATACACAAAATAGGCTTTCATATTAAAAAAGCTATTGGGAAGTTATGTCCCAGCTATCTTCATGCTTTTTGATGAGGGAAACGGTCACATGAAACATCAATCAACAGCTTGAGGCAAATGGAAGAACCTGATATAACCATTTATAAATAAATTAATCCAACTGGCTGGAGATGAAGAAGCAACTTATTTAAAGTTCCAAGGTCTATACCCATAAGCGTGTGATCACGCTGTGGCCAATGATATGAAAGGATTTGCAGACTGTATATTATCACAGAAATGAAGATGTCACTCCAAGGTGAAGCCTATTTGAATTTATTGATGATAGACTTCAGTTGCAAGGCTGACGCAGTGGAGTTATTTAATTGGTTAGACTCTTACAAGTAAAAGACATGATGAAACCCTGAAAGAGGAAGACTAATAAAATTAGAAAACAAGAGTAGCTGCTAACAAATTGTGGTCCTTGTCTTGTCTTTTGAGAAAAAATAATCATCCCACTATTTAAAAAACATTAGAAACATCTTTGCTGAACTGAAGCAACAGTTTGGAAAACACTCATCCATAATTGAGGTTCCACTCAAAGCACACAGAAAGCCCTTTGGGGGAATATTTTCCATCTTAGCCTCCTTGGCAAAAATCACAGGTAGTGTCCCCCAGGATGCCTTGCTTTCAAAATTTCAATAGACTCATGATCTGATTTAACAGATCATGTTCCATTTAAAATAACTCTTCTGTTTCCCATCAAGGTATTAGCACTCTTCCCCCAGAAGAAAGTGTCAGTGTCTGGACTCAGGTGTAAAAGTCCTTTTTACTTTTTTTGAAATATGTTCTATGATACAGAATAGATGTATGTCTACATCTAGGCTGAGCAAATATGCCAGTACTTATTGATAAGACATTTTCTGAAGAGTTTGGCTGTGTGCATTCTTCTATTGCTCGGAAGCTCTGGACAACTCTAAATGCTGCCCCAGTTTCGTAGGGATGGATGTTACACAAGATCTCTGTACACTTCTTAGTGGGAGGATCAGATATGAAATTAAGCTATTGCAGGGAAATTGGAGTATGTTTCATTAGCTGAGAGACAGAAGACAAAAGATGACATTTGGCTCTGGACTGAGATTTGGGTTTGGATTCTGCTACCTGTATGACATTGGACACGTTACATAACCTTTCTATGCCTCAGTTTCCTTGTCTGTAAAATGGGGATAAGTAAAAATACCAACTTCTTTGGTTAACTGTGAAGATTGAGATAACTATAAACCAGTTTGAACTATCTGGCACATAGAATATACTCAATAAATCTTAGCTACTATTATTGTTACTGTCATCATCACCATTAATGTTACTATTATTATTTCAGAAAAGAGAAGAATTTTTTCATGAAAATGAAATCTGCCACTAGACAGAGGTTCTTAAAGAGACATAAAACTAATGTCAAAAAGTTCTTAAGGTCATGCCTTGTCCTTCATAAAACAGCAGAAGGCTGAAAATTGTATCTTTCTTCTTGCTACAATGTTTATCAAACTTTAACATGCAGTAGAATTAATTTCCTTGGGATATTGTAGATTTGCCAGTTCTGATTCAGTAGGTCTGGGTGGGGCCTGAGAGTCTGTATTTCTAATGAGCTCCTAGGTGATGCCAACGCTGCTGGACCACTTAGGATAACAGAGTTCTATAAGGCAAGTGCTCTGCCCTCTCCTTTGTATACCATCTTATGCCTGAGTGAAGAGACTTGAATCCAGCTCTCCGTCTCCAGGCTGGCATGTCTCTCATGTATGGTAAAATGGACCAAGATGCCTACTTTTTTCTCATATATATTTTCTAAATGCCATGTTCTGATAAAGAACTACTTAAAATTTTCCTTCTCCCTTACACCATCAAAACTGTGTCCTGACGTTTCCAAATTTAACCACTAGACTAGACTTCCTCCTAAAGAAACTATTTTTCAAAATAATGCATGGCACAGAAAGTAGCCAACACTCTCAGAGCAACAGAATTGGGTTTTTGGTTTTCAGTTAAATGGCACAGCTATTTCCCAGTCCCCTTGCCCCCACTCTAAACCTGAATACAGAGAAATAATGTCAGCTCTTTCTTGAATTATTTTACCAAAGAATAGCAAACAGCTCTCTTTAATGTGACAGCATAATATTAAAATAGTATAGACATTGATATAAGCTATTAATGAAGAGTCTAATGTCCCAACGAAAACAGGTGACTTGCTGAGAGACAGTGTAGGGTAGTGGTATGAAATGCAGGGCCAGGCTACCTGGATTCAGTTTTTTGTCTTACGCTATTTGAGCTGGTAACCCAAAGTACCACAGACTGGGTATCTTTTTTTTTTTTTTTTAGTACATTTTTTTTTCCCTTCATTTATTTTAGAGAAAGAGGAAGTGAGAGAGAGAGAGAGAGAGAGAGAGAGAGAGAGAGAGAAAGAGAGAGAGAGAGAGGGGGAGAGAGAGAGAAACATCAATGAGCGACAACATCGATTGGCCTGCATGCCCCCCACTGGGGATCAGGCCCACAAGCTGGGATGTGTCCTGACTGGAAATTGAACCAGCGACCTCTTGGTGCATGGATTAACACTCAACCCCTGAGCCACACCGGCTGGACCAGACTGGGTATCTTACAAACAACAGAAATGTATTGCTCACAGTTCTGGAGGCTGGAGGTCTGAGATCAGGGTGCCAGCACGATCATGTGAGGGCCCTCTTTCAGGTCATGGACTTCTCCTGTGTCCTCACATGGCGGGAGGGGCCAGGGTGTTCTGTGATTTCTTTCATAAGCGCGCTAATCCCACTCCTGAGCATGCTGCCCTCTTCACCTGATCACCTCCCAAAGGCCCCACCTACTAATTCCATCACCTTTGGGGAGTAAGATTTCAACACATGGATTTGGGGGACACAAACATTTACACCATACATAGCAACCACCTACTATATCTATGAAAATGACCAACCAAGCTACTTCAGTTCTCTGTGCCTCGGTTTCCCCATCTGCAAACTAAAGATAGTAATAATACCTAACTTTTAGAGTTGTTTTAAGGATTAAATCAGTTAATTAGTTAGTATGTAGAAAGTGCACAGTACACTACCTGATAAACAGTACATGCTAAATGTGTTACTAAGTAATATTTTAATTGTGACAGTGTTTCAGGAAACAGCACATACTTAGTAAAGTTTTCAGTAGAACATAAACCTACATCAGTTAATGTTATCTATCTTATTTATTGAAAACTTTATAGTTTTCTACCTTAAAACTTTTATTTTCATTTTTCCCAGTCTCTCACCAGCTTATTATCCCACATTTTCCCTTCACTTCCATATTTTCAAGTAAAAATGACTTTAAAGTCTCAGCTCATACAGTCTAATCAGAACAAATAGTTCATTAAACAGAAGGTAGAGAAATTACTCACTGTTCCAGGTTCTTAATAAATACTGAATACAGTCAAGGGCTTTAACTGTGCTTCACAAACAGGATTTTGAGAGCTCAAAAAGTAGAACAGGTAATTTTGTAAACGCATAGTAAACTTTTCAAAGGTTCAGGTGTATCACTAGGAATGTCTCACCAGACTTGAAGCTCCACAGAAAGAAATATCAAGTTATTCAAGCATGATTGTTTCTTTTTCTCTTCCCAGTGCTCATGGATACTATTGCCCTTCAATATTGTAACTAATAGCTTTTTCAGACAGAAACCTTTGGGAGGTTTAGAGAACATAGGAAAGGCAGAACCAGAACATTCCCATGCAAAATTATGGAGGACTCCAAACATCTGTAAAAGCTGTACATCCTTGCCACATTGTATTGAGGGAAGTTCTCCCCCTAAGAAGTTTCACAATTCCTCCTCCTGATTTAGTCCTCAAATCTCATCACCACAAAACTCATATACTTATGATAAATAGGAGGAACATTATCAAAAGAATTGTAAGAAACCCTCTTCTCTTCTCCCGTGCCATTCTGGCCTTAGAAACCCCTTCTCATGAGCTTCCACCATCGTGTGGCATCCAGCATCCAGGCATGAACACAGAGCAGTGCACAGTTTCTCTTTCAGTAGCCATTTGTAATAGGTAAGGAAATGAGAAAAAAATAATAGTCTACTCTGGGGGGGAGGGGGCGCAAATCTAGGCATATTTGATTTCAGAGACTATGATGTTTAAGACATTAGCTCTGATTTAAGTCCTACTAAAAAGTTATCCAGTTTGCTTGGCTGGTGGCTCAATGGTTGAGCGTCGATGCACGCACCAAGAGGTCGACAGTTTGATTCCCAGTTGGGCACATGCCCAGGTTGTGGGCCCAATCCCCAGTGAGGGGCATGCAGGAGGCGGCCAATTGATGTTCTCTCTCATAGATGTTTCTCTCCTCTCCCCCTCTCCCTTCTCTCTCTCTCTCAAATCAATAAATAAACAATACTTTTTAAAAGTTACCCGGTTTTTATTCAATTGTTGGAAGTTCTTATTTTTTTTTTCATGTGCTGTCAAGTTCCTTTACATTGAAACCCACTGAATTACTTCAAGAAATTAGAGGGTTTTATTTTTTTGTCTGTTTTATTGTTTTGTGTGTTTTGCTCAGAGATAAATGAATCCCTAGTGCCCAGAGCACATCCTGGCTCTAACAGACATTCAGCAAGGTGACGTCAATGAATAAATTCTACTTCTTCTGAGTTTGAGGGAAATTGATGTGGCTTATAAATATTCAAGAATTTGGAGATAAAGCACCTGACATATTGTGAACATAGGGATCAAACAACATTCTTTCTCCCTAACTTTTAGCAAAATTGTGTTAGCACAGGGCACACATGTGCCAGTGATTTTTACTGGTAGCACGCTCTATACTGAACGGCTCACCTAGCCTTCCCTTCTGAGATGCTGGCTAATATTATGTTGCAGCACATGGGTCTGGAATCACTCACAGGTTTGTATTCTGTCTTTACCATTCACAGACGATATGACCTTAAGCAAAATAATTACCTTCTCTAAGACCCAATTTTCTCATTTGTGTTACAGAGATAATAATAGTTCCTATCTTACAGGACTATTATGAGGATTATATAAGATAATACAGGCAGAGCTCTTAGTGCCTACACATAGAAAGCTCTTAATAAACATTAAATCTAATTAATATTAGCTCCTCAGGAGCTAGATTAGATGGACCCAAAACATTTAATAGGGTCCTCTCTAAACTTGGACACAGAAATGGGAAAAGGAGGGTAAGGACAAGATACCATCTCTTGAGGTATTATCAAATTATAATTACATTTAAAATAAGACTATTTTTTCAACATGCCCAGCAAAACAAAAATAATAGCGCATATGAATACAACCACTCCCTGTGTGCACGCATATTTTACAGGTTAAATTTTCTCACATATAAAATAGCACAGAGTAATTTTAGACACAATATAATCAACACAACATTATTTACACAACATGGACAGCTTTGAACTGATTCACCAAATGTGTGCCTACATGGATTATCATTCGTACAGTCTTCAGGGTTTTGTACATTAGCATGGGCTGCAGTCTTTCTCTAGGAGGTTGTCTGCCATACTTGGGATCACTTCGTGGCTGTTAACTAATGACTTGTCTTTAACTTAAACTCAAATATCAAATGTCACCTTTTCTGTTATTTCACTATTTTGTCATCTCATGTTCTTTATTTAGGGCTACAAAGATATCAGTTATGAAAACAATTTTAATGTAACTACCTCTCCACAGGGGATGATTCTTGAGGAAATGTCTGATAATTTGCCAGATTAAACCTGAACTGTGTTCCTAGGTTGCTCAATCTCCTCAGCTCTCCTTTCTAACCTCCCTCACTAACCTCTTACTGTACACATTATCTCTTTGTACTATTCCCACCACCGCCACCATCACAGCTTTTATTTAGGAAGCATTTTCCTTTACCAGGAAGAGAACAAAGGCTTTGCGTACATTGCTTCATTTATTGTGGAAAGAGAATTTATGTTATTTGGCTAAGGGTTCCACTTGTCCATAAGTATTGAAGCTAGAATTTGAAATTATATTAAATGATTCTGATGACCACACTTTTAACCATCATTATATTAAGACAATATTCCAAAAACTTCTTCCAAACATAAAGTCTATCTAGTTTTGTATAACTAAAAACTACAAGTCAAGCCCCGTCGGTGTGGCTCAGTTGGCTGAGCATCGTCCCACGCACCAGGAGGTCACTGGTTCCACTCCAGGTCAGGGCACATGCCCAGGTTGCAGGCTCACCGATCCCCAGAAGGGGGTGTGCAGGAGGCAGCCTATTGATGTTTCTTTCTCATCCGTGTTTCTACCTGACTCTGAAAGAAATAAAAACATATTTTTTTAAAAAAACACTACAAGTCAATATTTTACTCACAAAATTTCAGAGGTTTTACATTCAGTCTGATGAAACAATTTATTATGTTCCTTATTTAAGAGGAAGGCAGTGTTTAGTTCAGTGTTTTCTGCTGTTGATTCCCACCCGCCACCTGCCCCCCAGAGAATTTCAACAAAACAACGCTATTTATTCAACTTGAATGTGTAAAATTTATATCCTTTACACTGCAAAATTTTAGGGAAGGTTGATAAAAATCCCTTTTCTAGATCATTTTTGATAACTTTGTATTGATAGAAAGTGGCAGTATCCAAATTTACTCCATTATCTCAGTCTTCCACGCAGAAGACAAACGACACCTGGCTGTAGAGCTTAAAGCTTAACAAGATATGTTGTTTGTTATACGAAAAATACCTGACTTGCAAGCATGAAGTACAAGAACAAAGCCCTATCAGCAAGATTATTCCAGAAAGCAAGTGTCAAACAAGCGAAATCACCATGTTATCTCTCAGAAAATATACCTTCATTATCTATATCCAAAGGACTTGACTTCAAACTATGACTCCAGAAATCTAGCACATAGAAACCATTTCTTTCTTTCTCTTTTTCTTTCTTTCTTTCTTTCTTTCTTTCTTTCTTTCTTTCTTTCTTTCTTTCTTTTTTTAAATGTTTCTATTGATTTTTTCAGGGAGAGAGAGATAGAAACATCTATGTGAGAGAGATACATGGATCAGCAGCCTCCTGCACGCCCCCACTGGGGATGGATCCCACAACCTGGAGATGTGGCCTGACCGGGAATTGAACCAGGACCTCTCAGTCCATGGGACAACAGCTCAATCCACTGAGACACACTGGTAGGGTTAGAGATCATTTCAAACAAAAAGTGCTTTTCAATCTATAGATTCAATGCAATCCCAATCAAAATACCAGTGACATATTTCACAGAACTAGAACAAATACTCCAAAAGTTCATATGGAACCAAAAAAGACCCCGAATAGCCACAGCAATCTTGAAAAAGAAGGACAAAGTAGGTGGGATCACAATACCAGATATCAGATTATACTACATAGCTACTATAATCAAAACAGCCTGGTATTGGCACAAGAACAGGCATATAGACCAGTGGAACAGAACAGAGAATCCAGAAATTGACCCAAGACATTATGCTCAACTAATATTTGATAAAGGTGGCAAGAGCATACAATGGAGTAAAGACAGCCTCTTTAATAAATGGTGTTGGGAAAATTGGACAGCTACATGCAAAAAAATGAAACTAGACCATCAACTTACACCATACACAAGAATAAACTCAAAATGGGTAAAAGACTTAAATGTGACTCGTGAATCCATAAAAATCCTAGAAGAGAATGTAGGCAACAAAATTTCGGACATCATACGCAGCAGAATCTTCACTGATACATCACCTAAGGCAACAGAAATAAAGGAAAAAATGAACACATGGGACTACATCAAACTCAAAAGCTTCTGCACAGCAAAAGAAACAACCATCAAAACGGAAAGAGAACCCACTGTATGGGAGACCATAATTGCCAATGATACATCAGATAAGGGGTTAATCTCCAAAATATATAGAGTGCTCATACAACTCAACAAAAGGAAGACAAAGAACCCAATTAAAAAATGGGCAGAGGAACTAAATAGACACCTCTCCAAACAGGACATACAAATGGCTAAGAGACATATGAAGAAATGCTCAACATCACTAATCATCAGAGAGATGCAAATTAAAACAACAATGAGGTATCACCTCACACCTGTCAGGATGGCCGCCATCAACAAATCGTCAAACAACAAGTGTTGGCGAGGGTGTGGAGAAAAGGGGACTCTAGTCCACTGCTGGTGGGAATGCAGACTGGTGCAGCCACTGTGGAAAACACTATGGTGTTACCTCAAAAAATTAAAAATTGAATTGCCATTTGACCCAGTGATACCACTTCTAGGAATATACCCTAAGAAACCTGAAACACCAATCAGAAAGAATATATGTACTCCCATGTTCATAGCAGCACTATTCACAATAGCTAAGATCTGGAAACAGCCCAAGTGCCCATCAGTGGATGAATGGATAAAAAAGCTGTGGTACATATACACAATGGAGTACTATGCAGCTGTAAGAAAGAAAGATCTCTTATCCTTTGAGACAACATGGAGGGACCTCGAGAGTATTATCCTAAGCGAAACAAACCAAGCAGAGAAAGAAAAATATCACATGATCTCACTCATTTGTGGAATATAATAAACATAACAGTATGGGGAACAGGGTAGACCCAGAGATGTGAAAGTAGGGTACAGACTGACAACCCCCAGAAGAGGGGGTGGTGGGGGAGGGAAGAGATAAACCACAGAACTTATACGCATGTATGCATAACTGATGGACATGGACAACAAAGCTGGGGTAGGGGTAGAGGGATGGGGAGGAGGGTGTCAATGGGGAAAAAAGGAGAAACATCTGTAACAAAAATAAATGAATAAAAAATTAAAAAAAAGAAGAGATTGTAAAAAAATAATAATAATAATAATCTCAAGTAATTCTTCAACTACATGGATTCATTCAAATTTGCTGAAGTTTCTCTAAGCAAAGTGACATTATATATAGGTTCCACTATAGAGACTCAAAGACAAGGGGTCGTGGAGAGATAGGTATCTCGCCTCTATTGTGGATCAGGAGAGCATGCACTATTTTCAGGAACTTAATCAGAGTCCCTGGGATTCTGTATTGATGAAAAACAGATGAACAAGATACAAAGAACTTAATATAACATTTTATTACTGGTTTGGAAATATCTGTCACGACTAGTAAAAGTGAACTATAGAAACAAAAACAAATTGTTAATTTCTTTCCTTGCAATAAAATCAGTTTCTTAAAAAAAAAAAAAGTGCTTTTATATCCCCTGAGGGAAAAGATGAGGGTGAAGTAGGAAAGATTCTCCTGTACACTTTTTTTAAATGACTAAATCTACTTATCTACAAAAGGCTCTCCATCCCTAATACTCAATTCTCACATTTGAAAGAGATACCTACACAATGCATTGCTAATACTCAATACTCCTGTGGGGAAACAGATACTCCAAAATGTAAGCTCAAGGTCACAGCAAAATTTCACTGAACTCCAACATTGTTTCACTTTTCAGACTCTCTGGGTGGTTTCACACAGCTTCAACAGTTGCTTATGTCAGAGCTACTGTTATAATTACAAGAAAAAAAAGTTTCAGAGGACTGACCACTAGAACAGATGTGTTTAATCCTTTACCTCCCATGCCTAAATTCACATCATTTCCAATTCACTTAGTTATTTTCCATTAGTTTAATTTACCAAAAGGTGATTTGGGACAAAGAGATGATTAAACTAATCCAGGTTGAAAGAAGGTAATCTAATTATGAGTCACAGAGCCTCATTCTCACAGAGAAAAATCTAAAAGTGGGTGAACATTTAGATAATTTTAAAATAATTATGTACTTAGAGTATATAATGCAAAGTTGATTATCTAACAGCCATCAATAGTGAGCAAATTATTAGATTATGCATATGCTAATGTTTCTTTTACTAACCTGAAGTTCAGTTTAAGTATTTCCATTGATTAATATTACTCCATCAGTGGGATACTTCAAAACCCAGCCATTATCTTCAGAGGAAGCAGAAAAGAGGAGGAAATCAGCAAATGGGAAGTAAATATAAGAGTGATTTCTCATGTTGACAGAGTATTCTAATGGACTAACAGAGAACTATGAGCAGTAACCATCAGTTAAATAAACAGTTTAACTTAAAATATAACTCTCGGCACAGGTAAAATTTTCCCCAAATTTTGATAACACTAAATTTTAGCCTATACAATATTATAATTAGTATTTATCAGTTGCAGAAATAACCATTACTTATATACATAGATAGATACATTAAAATCCATAGCCCTATATTTTTGCCAACATTTATAAAATACACTATCATTTGTGAAACAGTATTGTGCCAGAGGCTGCCTGAGTCACACCATTCCTGACTGTCAGTTGTTTGCCTGAAACTTGCTTCCAAATCGCCTTTACATCACATTGTTTAATGTCTCAATCTCTTCAAACTATCTCAGCAGATCCTCACACATCATAATTCCATGTATTTTACTTCTTCCAATTCATCCTACTTACTCTCACTATATCTGCTCACATTTCATTCAAATCTTTCATTGCTCCCTATTACTGAGTTAATTCTTGACATAGATGTGGTCTAGTCTTCTCTATTAATTAGCCTTCTGGATATAGTATTGTTGTATGAGTGCTCACCCTGTATTTCAAATATTGCCAGAAGTCTTGTAATGAGAAATAAAGAGCCCATCGAAGTTTCATGAAATTGAGTATATGGATAGGGAGGAACAGGGATAGGATAAAGGGAACAGAGAATGGGAAATGAATGTCACAGGGTTCATTTGTATTTGCATCTTAATTTGCAAAAATATAAAAATTTCTCTAGAACAGGCATATAGATCAATGGAACAGAACACAGAACCCAGAAATCAACCCAAGTTATTATGCTCAATTAATATTTGACAAAGGAGGTAAGAGCATATAATGGAGAAAAGACAGTCTCTTCAATAAATGGTGTTGGGAAAACCGGACAGCTATATGCCAAAAAATGAAACTGGTCCACCAACTTTCACCATACACAAAAATAAACTCAAAATAGATAAAGACTTAAATGTAAATTGTGAAACCATAAAAATCCTAGAAGAAACCATAGGCAACAAAATCTCATACATCTTACGTAGCAGAATTTTCACCAATACATCACCTAGGGCAAGAGAAACAAAGGAAAAAATAAAGAAATGGGACTACATCAAACTAAAAAGCTTCTGCACAGAAAAATAAACCATCAACAAAATGAAAAGGGAACCCACTATATGGGAGAACATAATTGCCAATGATATATCAGACAAGGGGTTAATTTCCAAAATATACAACGAACTCATACAACTCAACACCAGAAGACAAACAATCCAATTAAAAAATGGGCAAAGGCCCTGGCCGGTTTGGCTCAGCGGTTGGAGCGTCGGACTGCGGTCCAGAGAGACCCGGGTTCGGTTCCCGCTAAGGGCATGTACCTCGGTTGCGGTTTGTCCCCGGCCCTGGTTGGTCATGTGGGTGGCGGCCACTCGATGTGTCCCTTTCACGTCGATGTTTCTGTCTCTCTCTCTCCCTCCCACTCTATCTGAACAAAAAATGAAAAAATGTCCTCGGGTGAAGATAAAAAAAAAAAAAAAATGGGCAAAGGACCTAAATAGACATTTATCCAAAGAGGACATACAGATGGCCAATGGACATATGAAAAAATGCTCAATGTCACTAATCATCAGAGATGCAAATTAAAGTGACTATGAGATATCACATCACATCTGCCAGAATCGCTACCATCAACAAATCAACAAATGACAAGCTCTGGAGAGGATGTAGAGAAAAGGGAACCCTAGCACACTGCTGGTGGGAATGCAGACTGGTACAGCCACTATGGAAAACAGTATGGAGTTTCCTCAAAAAATTAAAAATGGAACTTCCATGTGACTCAGTGATCCCACTTCTGGGAATATATCCTAAGAATCCTGAAACACCAATCAGAAAGAATATATACACCTCTATGTTCGTAGCAGTGCTATTTACAATAGCTAAGATCTGGAAACAGCCCAGATACCTGGAAATTGTTATGCTAAGCAAAATAAACCAGTCAGAGAAAGACAAGTATCACATGATCTCACTTATATGTGGGATCTAATGAACAAAATAAACTGACAAACAAAATAGATCCAGAGATATGGAAGGATGGAACAGACTGATGAATCTCAGAGGGAAGAGATTAACCGAAGAACGTATATGCATATACGCATAACCAGTGGGCAGGGATTAGAGTGACAATAGAGCAGTGAAAGTCTGGGGGGTGGGAGCGGGGTAGAGTGGGTAGATGGGGGAATAAAGGGGGGATATTGGCAATACTTTCAACAATAAAGATATATGTATTTTAAAGTTTTCTAAAAAAAATAAAAACAAAGGTCTACAAAAAAATTTTTTCTAGTTTTTCATAGTATTCCTATTCCCTGAGTGATTCCATCTACTCTCATAATTTTGATTGCACTCTGCATGCTGAAGACTTCCATCCACAAGTTCTACATCTGATTTTCCAACTTGTTTATCCAGTTGTCCAACATTGACTGCCGGATTGCTCTCAGTCATAACAAACTTGATATTTCTGTGACTGATCTCTTCATGTTACATCCCTTTCACCCTGCCCATGTCTAATGCTCCTTCATGTCACATTATATTCCTGCTCTGTCCCATCCTCAGACACAGCGGTAACAAAGGACTATAGGCAACAGATGGGTGGGGTAAATTTTAAAAGGACTTTTGTAACTGTCAATAGGGTAATTAAATCTTTGAAAATTGATAAATAAAAAATATAGTTAAAAGCAATTTTCTGAAGAACCCAGTTCAGTGCATGTGATTTACATCATACCCTAATCATCATTTCAGTTGGGTTTTCTGCAGAGTTCCTAAAAGTACAAGGCTTGGGAAATGTCTTGTCTCTGGTGCCGTCTTATTTCTTGCAGCAGCCGGTTGCTGTGTGAAAATGTGCAGCCTTTTAACATTGCATCAAGATGGCTGATGAAATCAGAATTCTTCTGCACCCTATTTCTTGTATTACTCTATTCATTGGTTCTGTTGGACAAGAAATATGAAGCCAATGCAGGCCTCATTTTAATCCAAATCTTGGCACCTTCAAAATTTTACCAGATCTTTCAGAGCAATTTAAAATCAATTTGAGGCCAAGTCTACACTGAAAGAGCAAGTCTGGACCTGCCCAATTATTCGGTGATTGTTCAACAATGGAAAGGCAGGCTGAGGATCCAATTTGTGCAGGTGCAAGTCTTTGCAATGCTCCATTCTGCGACAGAAATAAAGTAGGGATCTGAATCTTTCCATGAACATTTCTAGTTTAACTGTTTCTGTCCTTTTGATAATAAAAATCAAAATAAATTATTTACATCTTTGTGGAAGTGTAAGAAAAAAAGATGATGACTTGAAGATGGTTTATCTATTGTGGTTTTCCTGTTTATAAGATTTATAAGACTATTGATCCTGAAGTCTTGCTGGAAGCATTAAAATACAAAATTGCTCTAAAATTTTTCTGCCTTTATTAAAAAAATAATGATTTCCCATTTAAATAATTCATCCCATGTAAAAATAATTTTTTAAATATTTGCTAAAGTGCTGGGGATACAGTGATGGTCTATTCTCTGGGGCTCACTCTGGGCCTATTTGTGCTATAGAGACAGAGGTTCTCTTTGGTAAGGGAGGGTCAAGATGGCATGATAAAAGCATTTCTGACCATTTAAAAGTTAGGCAGTTCTCTGTATGCATTTTGGTGGATATCAATTGTTTGAGAGCTTGACTTGCCACTTTGCAGTTGAAAAAATGTTACATAGCGTTTCTAAGGTAGGAGAACATTTTGTTCAAATACATGATAAGCTGTTCTTCTGAAGTTGACAGATATTTCTAACCAAGTGCTAACAGGATTCCAGAAGTGACTGCCCAGTGGGTATCAAAAGCTCCAGTCAACTGTCCACTGATTAAATCACTTTTCTGCCATAGGTTGATTTATGGACACCAACCAATTTCTAACCATTGTCTAGAGCTGTAGCTGATTTGGATGATTGTACTCTTAATTGTTCCCTGAGCAAATAATGCTGCATTTCTGATCAGCTCATTCATCTCTTCATTAGCTTCATATTAGAAGTGGTCCTCATTAGACGGAGGAACCACACTCCCTATAAAAACGTCACATTAGCACAACAAAAATAAGACTTGATTTTCTGAAGCATACAGGGATGGGCGAAAGTGAGTTTACAGTTGTTTATATGGAAAATAATACAATAATAAGTAACAATACAGAATAAACTCTTTCACATACTCACAACTGTAAACCTACTTTTGCCCACCCCGAATTTACCTTCATTAATGTAAAAGAGGGGTTGCTCTTTCAAGGTAAAGTATTTTCTTATAATATATTTCAATGAAAATTGAGGACACAGAGTAGTACATTTGCCAAGAAAACAATCATAGGCCAATAAAGTTATCAAATATAAACAAGGAAACTACACAGTTATCATTGAATAAATCTGCATTTATATGGCCTAATTAAGGCACAGTCATTTCCAACAATAAAAGGAGGCTCACTAGTTAAATGAGCACTGTGACTACAGGTATATTCTTCTGCTAAAAACATAAATGTTAAAATTCTACACCAAGGGTTTAAAATATGGGGCTTTTATCATTGACTTGTGTAAATTCAAAAACAAATTTATCAAGGCCCAGAAGTCCAGGGTGCCTTAACATATAAGCAGGACAGGCTGTCATGGCATGTCAAACCCTTCATTGTGGAACACAATTATCAACTTTTTAAAATTGAGCTTTAAGCAGCATAATATTTTCATACTTAATTTTATTGATTTATTTTTTATTGTCAACACTATTACACTATGCCCCCCATTTTCCCCCCATTTACCCACCTCCACCCAGCCCTCCCCAAACTCCGCCCCCCCACCTCTGGCCATCACCACACTGTTGTCTGTGTCCGTGGGCTACGCATATATGTTCTTTGGCTAATCTCTTCACCTTCTTTCATCCTATCCCCCCCACCCCCCTCCCTTCTGACCTCGGTAAGTCTGTTCCCTGTATCCATGCCTCTAGTTCTATTTTGTTCATCATTTTATTTTGTTCATTAGATCCACATATAAGTGAGTCATATACTATGTATCTTTTTCTGCCTGGCTTATTTCCATTAGCATAATAATCTCCAGGTCCATCCCTGCTGTTGCAAAAGGTAAGAGTTTCTTCTTTTTTACAGCTGCACAGTATTCCACTGTGTATACGTACCACAGTTTTTTTATCCACTCATCTACTGATGGACACTTGGGCTGTTTCTAGATCTTGGCTTTATAAATAATGCTGCTATGAACATAGAGGTGCATATATTCCTTCTGACTGGTGTTTTGGGATTCTTAGAATATAGTCCTAGAAATGGAATCACTGGGTCAAATGGCAGTTCCATTATTAATTTTTTGTTGTTGTTAATCCTCACCTGAGGATATTTTTCCATTGATTTTTTTAGAAAGACTGGAAGGGAAGGAAGGAGAGAGAGAGAGAAACATCAATGTGAGAGAGATACATCAATTGTTTGCCTTCTGTATGACCCCAACCAGGACCAGGGATTGAACCTGCAACCCTGTCAAGCCCTTGACAGGGAATGGAACTCACAACCTTTTAGTCCATGTGCTGACACTCTAACCACTGAGCCAAACCAGCCAGGGCCCATTTGTTATTTTTTCAAGAAACTCCATACTGTTTTCCATAGTGGCTATACCAGTCTACATTCCCACCAACAGTTCACAACATTATTTTCTCCATATCCTTGCCAGCTCTTGTTGTCTGTTGAGTTATTGATGGTAGCTATTTTGACAGGTGTGAGGTGATATCTTTTTGTGGTTTTAATTTGCATCTCTCTGATGATTAGTGACGCTGAGCATTTTTCATGTCTATTGGCCATCTATATTATCCTCTTTGGAGAAGTATCTATTCAAGTCCTTTACCCATTTTTCAATTGGATTGTTTGTCTTCCTGGTGTTGAGTTATATGAGTTCTTTGTATATTTTGGAAATTAACCCCTTAGCCAATGTATCATTGTCAAATATATTCTCCCACATAGTGGGTTCCCTTTTCATTTTGTTAATGGTTTCCTTTGCTGTGCAGAAGCTTTTTAGTTTGATGTAATCCCATTTGTTTATTTTTTCTTTTGTTTCCCTTGCTCTAGGAGACATATCAGCAAAAATATTGTCACAAGAGATTTCTGAGATTTTACTGCCTATGTTTTCTTCTAGGATTTTTTATGGTTTCACGATTTACATGTAAGTCTTTTATCCATTTTGAGTTTATTTTTGTGTATGGTGTAAATTGATGGTCTGGGGCTTTTTATGGTTTTGTTGTTGTTGTTGTTTGCTTGTTTGTTTTTGGCATGTATCTGTCCAGTTTTCCCAACACCATTTATTAAAGAGACACCCTTTTCTCCATTGTATGCTCTTGCTTCCTCTGTCAAATATTAATTGACCATGGAGACATGAGTAGATTTCTAGGCTCTCTGTTCTGTTCCACTGATCTATATACCTGTTGTTATGCCAGTACCTGGCTGTTTTAATTACAATGGCTTTGTAGTATAGTTTGATGTCTGGTATTGTGATACCTCCAACTTTGTTCTTCTTTTCAAGATTGCTGAGGCTATTTGGGGTCTTTTTGGTTCCACATAAATTTTTGAAATATTTGTTCTAAATCTGTGAAATAAGCCATTGGCATTTTAGCAGGAATTGCATTAATCTATAGATTGCTTTGGATAGTATGGACATTTTGATTATGTTAATTCTTCCAATCCATGAACAAGGTATATGCTTCCACTTATTTGTATCTTCCTAAATTTCTTTCTTCAATGTCCTATAAATTTTTTAGTACAGTTCTTTACCTCCTTGGTTAAATTTATTTCTAGGTACCTTATTTTTTGTTGTGATAGTAAATGGAATTGTTTTCTTAGTTTCTCCTTTTGATAGTTCATTATTGGTGTATGAAAATGCTACAGATTTCTGAATATTAAGTTGTATCCTGCTACTTTTCTAAATTCATTTATTAAATTTAGTAGTTTTTATTTTTTGGTGGAGTCTTTGGGTTTTCTATGTTATCTGTAAATTATGACAATTTTACTTCCTCCTTTCCAATTTGGATGTCTTTTATTTCTTCTTCTTGTCTGATTGCTATGGCTAGGACTTCCAGTACTATGTTGAATAAGAGTGGTGAAAGCAGACATCCCTGTCTTGTTCCTGATCTTAAGGCAAGTGCTTTTAGTTTTTGCCCATTGAGGTTGCCCATGTTGGCTGTAGGTTTTTCCTATATGGCCTTCATTATGTTGAGGCACAATCCCTCTATTCCCACTTTGATGAGAGTTTTTATCATAAATGAGTGCTAGTTATTGTTGAATGCTTTTTCTGCACCTATTGATATGGTCATATAATTTTTATCTTTCATTTTGTTTACATGATGTATAATGTTTATTGATTTGCAAATATTATACCAATATTGCATCCCTGGAATAAATCCCACTTAATCATGATGTATAACTTTTTTCTTTATTGTTGAGAATGAACACAATAAACTGATGTTGTATAATTTTTTAATGTGTTGTTGAATCCAATTTGCTAATATTTTGTTGGGGATTTTAGCATCTTTGTTCATCAGGGATTTTGGCCTATAATTTTCTTTCTTTGTAATGTTTTTATCTGGTTTTGGAATTAGGATAATGCTGGCCTCGTAAAAAGAGCTTAGAAGTCTATTCTCCTCTTGGATTTTTTGGAATAGTTTGAGGAGGATAGGTGTCATTTATTTTCATACCTTAGATGAGCTTTTATTCAATAAACAGGCATTATTTTTAAGTAAACCAAATCTAAAGTACTATTTGAGACTAAAGTAATAATAAGCATATTTTTATGGTTTTTAAATCTGTTGCCTTTATATAATGTTATGGATGGTCAACCTTTGTAACTGTACTGCTTTCTGTGTACTCAATAAAAAAGACTGATTTCAATTTGTTACCCTTTACTTATTTCATGTTCCTTTTAAGAGTGATAGTCACTGTGTCACTGTAATAAAATAAGGTGACCATAAATTTCTTCCAGGAATTATATTTCTTATATAACGTGGTTTACTTGGAAGACATTTCATAGCATAGTACTAATTAATATTCTACCATATAAAGAAATACAGAACCCCAGTTCCCAGGATGTAATTATTCAGTTCATAATACAAGAAACTTAACAATAAATACACTTGAAAATAAAAGAACTTCTAGCAGAATGAGAAGGACTTAAATTATGCTGGGGCACAGAGAAGTGCAATATGGACTACTCACAGACTTCTATGTCTGGTCCATTTAAGATGCAGAAAATTGTCACAACTGCCTTCAAAGCGTCATCTGTAACATGTCCCTTTGCACCGAAAAGAAACATAGTTGGAACACCGAATAATGTAAAAGCAAGCAGCAGCAACATTTTTATAGCATGTACCTTGCAAACAGCACATGGGGACAATGAGTACCACATTAGTTTGGTGTATATAAACTCAGAAATTTGAGTAAGCACTATTAGCCAGACAGTTGCCAAGGACAAAAATGCTCTTTAGAGAATCTTCTATGTCCCTTCTTTCCTTGGCTTTGGGGATGGCTAACTTTAATTTGCTTTTTATCTAATTCAGTTTCACCTGAAAGGTAAAAAAATTTCCTGCTGGATAAAGCACTATGTTAGCCTCTTAGGAAAATTCAAAGAAATATCAAATATAGTCCCTGACTTCAAAAAGTTTAAAAATAGGAGACAGATTTCACTTCCAGCTGCAACGCTGACAGAAGGCATCACAGGTGAGGAACTAGTAAGACAGTAACTCTAAGAATGTATGCCCCCGAACCAGAGGTTCTCAATGGCTGCACATTGGAATCATCTGCGAGCTCCAAAAACACTGAGGCCTGGGTCCCATGCCCAGAAATCCTGATTAGTCTAGGGGTTAAGGACTGTTAAAAGTTGCCCATTTTGGGTCATTGTACTATTCAGACAACTCTAAAAATGATGGCTCTATGTCCTTTATTTATTTCAGCGATTCTCAACTATAGGTGATTTTGTCCCCCAGGGAATATCTGGCAATATCTGGATACATTTTTGGTTGTCACAGTGGGGGAAGTGCTACTGGTATCCATTGAGGACAGGCCAGAAATGCTGGGAACATTCTGCAATGCACACAATATCCCCATAATAAAGAATCCTCAGACCAAAAATGTCAAGATTGAGAAGACTCGATTCATTTATTCAACAACTATGAGCCACAGAACCCAGCTCTGTGCCAAACACCTTGCCAGGTTCTGAGAACCCAGAAATTAAGGACACAACCTCTATTTTCCAGAATTACCACCCACAAGCAAGGACAGTGAAGTATTCCTCAAAGGACAATACAATATTAACTAGGCTAGAACTGTTCACAGGGGAATATGTGAACAAGAGAAACAATGCCTGAGCTTGTCAGGAGGGTGAAGGGAAGCTTCAGAAAGGAGAGCACTCTCCATCAGCAGCAGCTGTGGGCAATGGCTGTGACCCTGACTGATGGATTTTCTGGGCTCGAATCTTGACTTGACCACACAAAGTAGCTGTGTCTTTGGACATTACAGAACTTCTGTGCCTCAGTTTTTCTCACCTGTAAAATCCAGAAAATAATTCTGAAAATGGGAATTGGATGAGTTATAATATGGAAAGGGTTTTAAATGGTGCCCAGCACATAGTAGATACTTAATACTTCAGCTATCATTATTGTGGTTGTTATTACATTTTTATTGAAAGACATATAGAAGTTAGTCGAGCACAAAAGGTAATTCCAGGCAAAGGGAAAATTTGGTGCAAAAATAATTGGAAGCAATGACACACCACTTTGAGAGAACTACACAAATTCACTACTGCTGGGCATAACAAATAAGTTGGGGCTTAGCAAGAATTGAGCATAGAGAGGTAGGTAAGTATAGTAGACTAGCAGCAAGGACTCCCCCATTTCACCACTCCCTATATCCATATTCTTTGCTATGTGGAGTTATAATTCCTCCCATCAAAAAGTCTGTTTTTCTACTCTTTACATCTGGGTAACTTTATGACCTACTTTGGCCAATGAAATCCAATGTAAGTGGCAGTGTGCCAGGCCTACCTAGGCTTCAAGAGGCTTATGAACATCTACTCTCTCTCCTGGAACCTTGCCCAAGAGTCAGAAAAAAGCTCTGGCTAGCCTGCTGGATAAGGAGACCTGTACCTTAATTGCTCTATCATACCAGCCAAAAGCTGGCCACCAGACACCTGCCAGCTAAACACAGATGCATGAGATCTAAGTGAGGTCAGCGAAGCCTGACCAAGATCAGCAAAACTCTCCAGCTGACCTGTAGACTCATAAAGAATCAATGCTTGTTGTTTCAAGCCACTGTGCTTTGGGATTGTTTGTCAACATTCTTGCAGCAGCCAATGACTGAGATAGAAATAGCTAGATTATGGGGTATACTATACTCCATGCCATGGAGTGTGAAGTTTTATCTTGAAGCGAATGAGGAGTCATAGAATGGCATTTAGCAGGAGACATTTACAAATAGTTTTAAGAAAAATTATTCTGTTCTGGCCAGGTTCGCTCAGTGGCTAGAGCATCGGCCTGTGGACCAAAGGGTTTCGGGTTTGACTCCTGGTCAAGGGCACGTACCTGGGTTGCAGGTTTGATCCCCAGCCCTGGTCAAGGTTATGCAGGAGACAACCAATTGATGTGTCTCTCTCACATCGATGTCTCTCTCTCTCTCTCTCTTTCTTTCTCTCTTCTCTTTCTCCCTCCCTCCCTCAGTCCCTCCCTTCCACTCTATCTAAAAAAATATCCTCAGGTAAGGAATAATATAATAATAATAATTTTAAAAAGAAAATTTATTCTGGTCGTAATGTGAAAAGGGATCACAATGGGGCAAACCTAGAGTTGCAGCTGGAGAGATGAAAGGAGTTTAATGTCAGAGTTGGCATTGGCTATCGTTGCTAATCACAGAGAATTAAAAGCTATGAAAAGATCCAAAAATTGTAATGGGAATTTAGATTTTAAATTACGATCCATAAGTGTAATATTGATATACCCCCCCATAAAAGTTCTAGAAAACTATTAAATTATCTAAGACCATTTCATTTCCAATTAACCTTTCATTCTTTTTTGATAGGATTACTAACATGGCAGAATCGGGGTGGATAAGACACAGTATATCTTAATTCAAGCAGAGGTCAGATGACCATCTTTTAGTGATGGTAGGGAGAGTTCTATGAATGGGAAGATAACTTCTAAGTTCCATTTCAACACTGTTGGGGTTCTATTGGGAAGGGCAGGTAGAATACTTGGAACTTCATGCGTTCATTTGTTTATAATAGTTGCCATAAAATTTAGAAGCTATCTTTGTGCTCTGAAACAAGCAAGACATGAATGATGGAAATAAATCTAAAAACCTTACATATACCCCTTACAGAACAACTCTATAAGATTTATAAAGTACCACTGACCACATTTTCTGGAAAAGTCAGAGAATATGTGACTCCCAGGTTCTTAGTGAACAAATCAGAATAGACAATAGAACTAAGCCCTCAGCATATTTTTTTCCATTAAATATCTATATCTGCCTCTTGCTTCAATACACTTAGCTACAATATTCTTTTAGTTTTAGGAAATAATCACGTAGCCTTTACCTAACTTGCAATAAATGGTTTTGAGCCCTTTCCATTCTCAGCTTTTTTTTTCATTCCACCTCTACTTCAATGCGCTACCCAGGCCAATTCTCACTTTAATTTCCTCAGGTTTTCCCCTTCTCCTTATAAGTTTCTCCTGCCTTTCTGCCTCTCCAGCCTGCTCAAAATGTGACTCTGCTTCTTTTCCTATCCAATTCCCAAACCTAGTATTCAAAGTCAGTTTCTACACGGAACAAAAACCTCAACATCTGAGGGCCTTTTAAATTTCCATACGCAATCAGAAATAATTTCTCTGCACATTTGGTCTGTTTCATCGTTTCCAAAATGACTATAATAAATCTATGAATCATGTCTAGAATTTTTTTTTTCAGATCAGAGTTTCTTTTATGACTTTCAAAGTCTTGGATAATTTACTGCCTCTCCCCTTCAAACTACCTCCATCTCTCATGCTAGCAAGTGACACAAACCATACGAGCACACATCTCTCCCATGGGGCATGGGCTCCTTTGTGGAAAGTTTCTCATGAACTAACCTGTTCTAAAGGATGATTTTTTTTTATTCTCTTCTCTAAAGGAATAAAAATAAAATTTATAAGAATTCACAGACTTCATTGTCTTCAAAATGTTCCCTACTATCAATTCTCGTTCTCCTTATTTTAGAGTCTACAGAGTAGTTAAAAATAAAATATTGAATAAGTTTTGAAGACTCAAAAATATTCTTTGCAACTTAGCAATACAGAAATTAACCTTATTCACAATTACATAAGATCATGAAAATAATACATAGAGAGGTAGGGATCTATAATATAAAGAATATGGAGTAGTTATTATCATTCATTTTTAAAGTTTAATTTTTATTATAAAAGTAATATATATTGTTATATATTCACAATACAAAGAAAAGGTGGGGAAGAAAGATCAAAATGGCTAATGAAAACTACTAACATAACATTTTCCTAGTCCTTTTTCAATAAATACATTTACATAATTGATTGTGCTGTATATTCGGATGTATAATGTTTTCATTTAAAAATACAGCATAAGTATTACCCCATTTTGACTATAATTTTATTAAAATAACATATTGCAATATGTTATTAAATATGCAATAAATTATTAAATATACAATAATATATTGCATATTTAAAATGTTCTAGGTTCTGTGCTAAGAGATTCACATGAGAAGTCTTATTTAATCATCACAACCACCTTTTCAGGTAATTAACATCATAATTTTTAAAAATTTAAATTAATCATTGTCTAATCTAATTTTACAAATAGATTAACTATGGCATGGAGATATTACCATTCTGCCTGTGTTTCTTTTTTTTAATTCCATGAAAAAAATAAACTGAGGTGATTATTAAAAATGCAAATTAATGTACCTCTACTCTAAACCTTCTGAATTGAAATCTGAGCAAATATATATTTTCAACTAGTATCTCCAGTGATTTTTCTGCTCTACTGAAATGTGAGCACAATTACAGCTTTGTAATGACTACTAGATTTGCCTCATCTAGCTATAACTAATTGCATATTTATATCATTCATTTTTTTTAGGCGCTTACTTTGAACCATGTGTAGGGACATTAAAGTCTCACATGTGATTGTGTTAGAGAGATCTAAAGACAATTATCCCAAAGGGAGGAAATAAGTTAGTTTGCTGTTTCTGCCTGTGAAACTTACAAGGTGATCCAATTGAACTGCATTTTCCCAGTCGTCTCCATTATAATGTCTTTTATCTCAACTTCCAAATAATTTCAAGTTTAGTTTGCTTCTACCTAAGTTCTTTACTTTTATCTAGTTGGTATGTCTGCCTTTTTTATTTTCTTCTTGAGATTAACAGTGGTTTACAACCAAAGCAGTGATCGTGGAAAGAGTTCTCACCAGCTGAGTCTGAATTTTTCAGCAGAAAGGTAAGTTATTCCTTTGGAGATTTAGTAGTTAGTATTTTCATCCAGGACCATGTGTTACTTCTGGAGTTCACATACACACACAAACACACCACCTCTATATTTGCTACACTAACCACAAATTCATATTGTAGAAGTGGAATCTGTATACAAATGTCTGAAAGTGATTCTGCCTTATACTGTATATGATCTGAAAGGAGATGGCACCCTTAGTTTGGCAGCCAAACTAAGTTCGAGGTTCTAATAGATCTAATTTGGAATAATACCCAATACATCTTGTAATAAAATTGAAGCACTGATCTCAGCGCAGTTTGGTGACTGTTGCTAATTTGGTTTACTACACTAAAAGTCAGCAAGCTGTCTCAGCTCCTTGGGCTTTCCTTTTTACTGTAGGGTTGAGCATGTAATTCCTGATGAAAATCCATGCCTGGTGATATAGCTAGTCAACACCAACAGTCAACCCAAAAGTAACGGAGTCACTCAGCAAATTCTGAGGTATCCATCTCCTCCTGAAATGTTTATTAGCAACCAACTGGGCCACATGGTTGTCCCTAAATATGTGCAGAACATAGCACTTTTATTCACAAATTATTTTAGAGCATGTTGCTCATCTTGCTTATTAATTTTGAGTCAGAGCTCACTTGACTAAAAAGACTTATTCAAGAAACATTTCTTTAAAAAAATACTTAGGTAGCCCTGGCCGGTTTGGCTCAGCGCTTGGAGCATTGGCCTGCGGTCCAGAGAGACCCGGGTTCAGTTCCCACTAAGGGCATGTACCTTGGTTGCAATTTGTCCCTGGCCCCTGGTTGGTCGTGCAGGAGGCAGCCACTCGATGTGTTCCTTTCACGTCGATGTTTCTCTCTTCCTCTCTCTCCCTCCCTCTCACTCTATCTGAACAAAAAAATGGAAAAAATGTCCTCGGGTGAGGATAAAAAAAAAAAAAAATAGGAAGAAAAAAATACTTAGGTAATTTCTTTTCTGAGCTGTTGAGCGGCTGGGTATAAAAGTCCATCTTTTGGTTATAGAGAAGTCTGAGGCCAACCAACTCTTGTTTTTTGATACATATTTTTTTCTTTATTGATTTTTAGAGAGGAGGGAAGAGGGAGAGAGAGATAGAAACATTGATGAGAGAAAACATCGATTGGCCACCTTCTGCTGCCCCCACTGGGGATTAGGCCCACAACCTGGGCATGTGATCTGACTGGGAATTGAACTGGTGACCTCTGGATGCATGGGTCGACACTCAACCACTGAGCCATACCAGCCGGGTTTGATACATATTTATTAATGGTTGTAGAATTGTTTCTATAGATTTGTAATACAAATATTTGGTATCATATTACTAGGTATGAATTACTTAGGTTTTGTCTAAAATATGGTTAACACTTCCAACAGCAAGTCAAATTTGCTTTATTCAATTATTTTTTGGCTGAGAAAAGTTTTCTTCCATTATGTCTTAATCATTGCTTCTATCATATTGTTTTCATTTCTACATCAGGAAAGCCATATAATTCTAGAGAATATTTTGTGCTCTTTGCCCTACACATCTGTCATCTTTTAGGTCTCTACTATAGCTGACAAATATAAAAGGAACACTGGTTTTGAAAACATAACCCCAGTGTTAAAATTTTAGAAATGAAATATAAGCATTACAATTTCAGAATAGTTATCAAAGTAATTTAAAAGCTTGGGCTTGGAATTTTTAACACATAAGCAAGTTCACTAGGAATTTAAGAAATGTTGATAAATATGAAATTTATTATTACTTTTCAGCATGTTAAAGCTTCTATATTAAATGTCTTAATATCACTGTCACTGTCAATGGCCACTAAGGTTATCAAACATAGAATAACATGACACCTTGATCAAAATCTGTAATTTATGATCTAGCTAGGTTTAATATATCTTATTATGGGATACGTTTTTTATCAGCCCAAGAGGGGGCAATTTGTTATATAGGTAAATTTTTAATCCCTGCAGAGAAAATTTAAGTAATAAATGTCCTGGCAAATATTGTCAGTCTCCATACATATAGTTATGACTTCAGCAGTATAACAAATGAGCAGTCTCTCACTCCACAGCTGCTAATAAGAAGTTTATAGCTCTCAATGTCTTTTGCTTTCATAAGTAATAACTTATGAGGGACTCATGTTCTCTGGCCCTTAGAAAAGAGTTCAAGACATTCTTTAGAGCTAAATACAAGAGCAGATAATCAATTTAGCATTCAAATGGTAATTTAAGGTCCTCTATTTTTACTTGACTAAAGTAAATATTCTATGTAACAAACAGGAAAACAGATGGTAACAGGATAAGGAGTTGTTGTTTTTAAAATCCTCACCGGAGGATATTTTTCCATTTATTTTCAGATAGAGTCAGAGAGAGGAATGGAGAGAGAGAAACAGGATGTGAGAGAGACCCATTGATTGGTTGCCTCCCGCACGACCCAGACCAGGGCCGGGACCAACTGCAACCGAGGTACATGCCCTTAACCAGAATGGAACCCAAGACTCTTTGGTCTGCAGGCCGATGTGCTAACCACTGAGCAAAACTGGCCAGGGCCCAGGATAAGGAGTTTAAGTTGACATTTTACAGTGGTCTATTCTTGGTAACCCAAGGAAGTGTTTTTGGAACTTCAGTTTGCAAAAAGTAAAAACATCTAGTTTTGAGAGGCATTAATGGACACACTACAAAACAAGATAACCAAAGCAAACTTTACTATGGTTGTAATATTTAGGGAACACTGTGTGCTACATTTCACATTCAGAATTTTGGATTTTTAAGGCTCATAAAAGTACTATAATACCAAAAAAAAACAAAAGACTTATTGAGCTCACTATTTCCTAAGCATATACACGTAGATACTTCTTGTTTTGTCCATGTTCAATAATAACTTGAGGAAATTTATTCAATGAAACATTCATCTTTAAAAATCTGGCCTAAATGTTATACGAATTGGCACATCCAAACTGGACAAGTGGGGAGAGTTTAATAAAGGAACCTTTTATAAAGGTGTGTATGGGATGAAAGAAATTAGAGATGGTGCTGTCTCCAGGATCTAATGACATCAGGACCATTATGTAGGCCTGAAGGAACAAGAGGAAGGAGTGAAGACTAGTACCCAGAGAGGGTGGCTGTTATATGGAGCTGTGGCCTTTGGTAGAGGAGCCTAGAAAACTCAATGAGACACAGCAAAGAGGAAGCTGGGGTAATAAATTCCCAGATCCACTCTGGTCTCACCCTCTTATTGCCTATCATTGGCCCCCATTGGCCAAACTCCACAGCAGCCAGAGAGCAAGGGACCACATTAATTCTGTCTATAAAGCTATAAAGCTTAGCCTCCTTGGGCACAGAGCCGGTATAAAATACCCAGCACACTAATACTACATCTGAGGTTTATTTCATAGAAACTTTTTTATCCTAGGTATAGTATATATTAATTTATTCATTCCTTTCTTTTTTCAATAAACACCACTTTGTTGGAATATTTGTTTTCAATATTTATTAGGCTTCTACTGCAATGGGAAAACAGACACAAGCTCCCGAAGGAGATGGCAGCCAAGAAAGTGAGACAGAAAGGCAAATATGCACACTTAAACACGATTCAATGAGGGCTATGATAGGAGTATGACTAAACTGTCTTGAGTTTACGTGGAGAGGGGTAGAATAACCGCCTGGGAAAGCAAAAAATGCACCATTTCAACTGAGTCGTGAAGTGCGAATAGAATATTTCCAGGCAGAGTTGCTGGCAAAGTCAAAGAGTGCTTTTCTAGAAGAGGGAACAATGCACGCAAGGCAGCAATGTGTGAAGAAGAAGGCATGCTTGGTGCGGGGATCGGTAAAAAGTCCCTAAGGGTTAATTACCTGGGCAGGCTGTGGAGCGGCGGTAGCTAAAAATGGAAAGACTGGTAAGGACTTGTTGTAATTCCAGAAGTCAGGAATTCATTGCACATGTAAAAAATTGTTTATATAATGTTATTGTAAATAAGAAATTAGAGAGTAGTGGCTCTGTGGACTACAGATGGGGTAATCATGGCTCTGCACCGCAACCCCAAAGCGATGCCTCCTATTCTGTCCCATTCTTGCTCTGATGCTGTTGAGAACAAACGTTCTACTTTCCACGAAGACGGCTGCAACGTATCAATTCAGTGTACATGGAGTGTATGTGCTCTGAAACTCTGGCTATTCAAACAGGAAAACAGAGCCTGCTAGAAAAGAACCGCCCAAACAGCTCCATTAGGCAGGCTTGATTTGTGATAAATAAATATCACTGCAGTTGTACTGGATACAACTGGCAAGAGCAAACTATACACATTTTACTCTATATGGTTCACATAAGTGCTGAGTGCCAATTTTCATAAAAACTTAAATTAATTCTTTCTTCACTGCCTTATCCAATACTGTTCTCCAATTAACTTCAAAATAAAATAAAGTTTCCAATTGAAGACTTTAGGGCACAACCTAAGTTTGGGTGGCATTTATAAATTACTTCCTTTTCCCTGCCTGATTATAATCAGATCAAACTGTGAATGAACCATTCTGTATTATTGAATGTAATGAACCAAAGAGATAGAAATGTGCCTGTGGGGATAAAAGTTCATTCTCCTGAGGTCTTTCTAGATTTCTAATCTGTGTGATCTTTCTCAGATCAGTCCTTCAAAGAAAATCACAAAAATAGTAGCAAGTTCTTCGGTCCTTTGCCTAAAATGTATTTCCTCCAACTAAGGTTTTTTTTTCTTTATGCTCCCGTTAGTCTCTGTCTTGGCCACCAAATTGCATAGTCTTAGGGCACCAATACATAGTGCTTTTTAATAAACAGTATTTTCAAGAAATGGGCACCAGAGCACCCTCATACTGTTAAAACCCCTTTGCAGTGTAGCTTTGTTTGCTTAGCGGAGATTGATTTTGCCTAACACAGCCCTTCTTCATTCCTCATATTTTCCACTAGTGAGATCTTTCTCTTTCCTCAATTCCTGGCTTAAGTCTTACCTGTTCTCGCCGTCACCCACAGCCCCATCCTGTGTTGCTTTTGCACTTCCCACAGTTAGAGCACTTCGCATATTGATACTATAATGTTTGTATCCACACTTCTCACTCCCTTCCTAGACTGCTAATCTCAGGAACTATTTCTACCACATCTTTATCATCCCAGATAGCAGTAAATGAATATGATAAATTGAAGTGAGCTTTATCACAAATAGCAACCATTTGAAATAATACGCAACTTAGTTTTCTGGTCTTAATCCTACTGCCAAATTCTTCTCCCAAGAAACCAATCAGGAGTAGCACCGCTGAAAGAGAAGTAGTAGAGTGTAAAGCTGAGTTGCTCTAAGTCGTGATGTTTCAGAGATGAAATGAACTCACCTCAACCCCAAGCTAGTTTCCTGCATATTGGACTCAAAATTCTTCTCCAAATAGACTTTTAGCCTGCTACCCATTTCAGCTCTGGTTCTCATTTTGGCTGCCACACCACCTTGCATTTGTACAAGCCTAAAACTAAAGGTTTTACTTTTTAAAGTTACAACTTTTAGTTGGAAGTAAGCCAACTATAGCCTGCACCTCACACTGATTACAAATAAAATCTCTGGACAAAATAGAAAAGGCTTTTTTTTTTTTTTTTTTTGGTATTGAAAAGTAGTAAGTAGATTGGAAATGGTAGTCTAAACCCTGGCCAGGTGGTTCAGTTGGTTGGAGCATCGTCCCATGCACCAAAAGGTTGCAGGTTTGATACCCAGTGGGGGCACATACCTAAATTGCAGGTTTAATCCCTGGTCAGGGCATATATGGGAGGCAACCAACTGATGTTTCTCTCTTTCTCCCTTCCTTTCTCTCTAAAATCAATAAATATTTCCTCAGGTGAAGATTTTAAAAAAAAACGAAAGATGTTGGGGTCCTAACCCCTTGTACATACCTCAGAATGTGAACTTACTTGGTCACATTTTCACTTTTCAGAGGTAATCAAGTTAAATAAGGTCATTAGGGTCAACCCTAATCCAATTCAACTGGTGTCCTTATAAAATGGGGAAAATGTGGTCACAGAAAGACACGCACACAGGAAGATGCCATGCAAAGATTGGAGTTATACCGCCACAACCAAGGCGCTACCAGAAGTTAGGAGAGAAGCCTGGGGCAGATCTGTTCATAGCACTGAGGGAGCCTGGCCCTGACAATACTTTGACCTCAGAGTTCCAGCCCACAGAATTGTAAGACAATAAATGTATGTTGCTTGCACTGCTCATTTTGTGGTAATTTGTTATGGCAGCCCTACAAATTAATACACAAACTTTTCTCTCCCAGGCTTTATCTGAGGATGATCCAAGTTATAGAAATGTGCAGTGGGCATGGATAGCAAAAATCTCAAAGAGGATGCCTGTCGTTATGGAAAGAGAACAAGTGAAAGGAGATCCTAAAAGCCAGCCCATGTGGATGTGGAGGGATTCTTGAAAAGTCGAGAGATGGAGGTGGGAATTCTCCAATTCCATCTAGGATCCAGAACAAGTTCCCAGCTGACCTTTGCATGCATGTGTTGCATGCACAACACAAACCCAAATTAGCACAGCAAAGGCTCTAAGAACGAAATAATAGTACAAAACATAATCCACTTGCCAAAATAAACTGAGTGGCACGTGAGCCCAGAATTTAGTAAAAGCAGCATAGCAAAGTCCTTGAAAACTAAAATGACATTGGAAATCCCAGCCACAGAAAGTGAGATAAAATTGATGGTGAAGGCAACCACCTGGTTGTAGATTGATTGCCTACAAAGTCATGGGGAAGCAAATTATCTGGAGGACTAAGGAACACATGATATAACATTCAAAATAGTATTATAATAAAAAGGCACTTACCATATAAATAACTACAAAATACAGATCAACTCTCAGTGGAAAAGACATTCAACTGATTGCAACCCCAAGATGACCTAGATGTTGGAATCATCAGCCCAATACTTTAAAGCAGCAATTGTAACTATGTTCTGGTTTAGAACTTGAGAAATGAGTGAAAAACAATAGAAATAGTAAATATTTGAACAAAAATATTTTTATCTCTTAAGTTCTTTAAAGTATATATTTTTTGATGAAAAAAATGATAACATTTTCTGGTGTGGGTTTCCATGTCTGTAGCTGTAATGTGCATGACAACGCTAAGACACAGTGGGAAGGGTAAAGCAAGCTTTTTACATTTTATTTAAGTGATAAAATATTAACTATATGCAGACTGTAATAGATTAGTGGTGTATATTTTATTCCCTAGCACAACCTATGAAAAATATGAAGGAAAGTAGCCAAAATGCAAGTAGATAAATTACAATTATATGCTAAACAATATTGAAACAGTCCAAAAGAAAAACAGAAAAGGAAAGGAAAAACAGAAAAATCAATCAGAGGGGACAAACAACAAAAGGATATGGTTGCATTTAGATGCAACAATAATTACATTAAATGGAAATGGTCTGAACACATCAATTAAAAGACAATGTCAGACATTGCTCTTAGAAATACTTTTTTGGATATATTTCAGCAAGGGAAATAAATAAATGGGATTATATGAAACTAAAAAGCTTTTGGACAGCAAAAGAAACTATAAACAAAATGGAAAGGCAACTGAATGGGAGAATATATTCCCCAATGATATATCCGATAAGGGGTTGCTATCCAAAATTTATAAAGAACTCATACAAATTAACACCCAAAAAACAAGCATTAAAAAATGGGCAGAGGACTTAAAAAGACATTTCTCCAAAAAGGACATACAGATGGCTAATACACTAAAGAAAAGATGCTCAATGTCACTAATCATCAGAGATATGCACATTAAAACCACAAGGAGATATCACCTCACACCTGTCAGAATAGTTATCATCAATAAACCAGCAAACAACAAGTGATGGTGAGGATGTGGAGAAAAGGGAACCCTTGTGCACTGTTGGTGAGATTGCAATTGGTACAGCCACTGTGGAAATCAGTATGAAGCTTCCTCAAAAAATTAAAAATAGAACTACCTTATGACCTAGCAATTCCACTTCTGGGTATTAATCTGAAGAAATGCAAAAATTAACTCAAAAGAATATATGCATGTCTATGCTCATTGCAGCACTCACCATAGCCAAAATAGGGAAGCAACATAAGTGTCCATAGATAATTAGATAAAGAAGTGGTGCATATATACAATGGAATATTACTTGGCCATAAAAAAGAATGAAATCTCATTTGCAGAAACATGGAGGGTATTATAATAAGTAAAATAAGACAGAAAAATACAAATAGCATATGATTTCACTTATATGTAGAATCTAAAACACACAATAAGCAAACAAATAAAACAGAAACAGACTCATAGATACAGAGAACAAACTAAGAGTTCCCAGATGGGAGTGGGGTTGGGGAGCTGGGTGAAAAGGTGAAGGGATCAAGAAATACAAATTGGCAATTACAAAATAGTCACGGGGATGTAAAGTACAGCATAGAGAATATAGTTAATAATAATGTAATAGCCATATGTGGTGCCAGGCGGGTACTAGATTTCGTGGCGGGATCACTTTGTAAGTTATATAAATGTCTAACCACTATGCTATACACCTGAAACTACTATAATATTCAATGTCAACTGTAATTTTAAAAAATTTGAAGACAGTGTCAAATTGGAAAAAAAAAAAAAGACCCAATTATATCCACTCTACAAGAGACCCACTTCAAATATTGTGACATAAATAGCTTAAAAATAAAAGGAGAGAAAATGCAACATTAAAAAGAAAACAGCTGGAGTGACTATGTTAATAGTAGACACAGTAGAGTTCAAAAGGAAGTATATTATAAGAATAAAGAGGACTTCATAGGGGGAAAAGGGTCAATTTATAAAGGAGACCTAATTAGATTAAATGTGTACTACCTAAAAAATGAGCTTTGAAATACATTTTTAAAAATGGATAAAACCAATAGAAGAAATAAACTTACAAATACACTTGGAGCATCCAAAAATCTTCTGTCAATAATGAGTAGAACAACAGCAAGAAGGTTATAGGAGACTTTAGTAACACTATCAAGCAACATGACCTAATTGACATCTTACAGAATGCTTCACCAGATCACAACCAAATACACATTCTCCTCAAGGGCACGTGAAGCAGTTACCCAGCTGATTTCTAGACTTAGTACAATCCCAATCAAAATCCCAGGCAATCTGGGATATTGACAAACTAATTCAAAAATCTATATGGAAAGACCACTAGAATTGCCAAAACAAATTTACAAAAGCACAAAATTAGAGAACACATACTAGTTTAGGTCAAAACTTACTGTAGCCCGGCTGGTGTGGCTCAGTGGTTGAGCACCAGCCCATGCACCAAGAGGTTGCCAGTTCAATTACTGGTCAGGGCACATGCCCAGGTTGTGGGCCTGATCCCCAGTGCGGGGCATGCAGGAGGCGGTCAATCGATGTTCTCTCTCATCAATGTTTCTATCTCTCTCTCCCTCTCCCCTCCTCTCATTCTAAAATAAAGAAAAACATTAAAAAAAAAACTTACTGTAACGCTATAGTGATAAAAACAGTAAAGCTACATTGTAAAAACAATGCAGTACTGGCAAAAGTCTAGACATATAGTTCAATGTAACAGAATAGTACAAATTCACCCATAAAAATAAGGACGTGATTTTGAAAAGGAGCTCAAAGGCAACGCAATGGAGGGGGGAATTGCCTTTTCAAATAGTGGTGCTAGAACAAATAGACCTCCAAATTAAAAAATTAAAAAGAGAGCACTTCAGTCCATACTTCACATTATATACAAACACTTAAAATGTATTATAGGCTGAAATGTAAAACATGAAACTTCCAGAAGAAAACATTGGAAAAATTCTTTGTAATCTTGGTTAGGCAAAGTGCTCTTAATTACAACAGTAAAATCATTTAAAAACTTGATAAATTGGACTTCATCAAAACTCAAACTTTTGCTCTGTGAGTTACACTGTTAAGAGTATAACAGGACAAGGAAAGATATTTGCTAATTATATCAAACTCAATAAGAAAACAAATAGAAACACTGGGTGAAATAATTGAATAGATATTTTTTATCAAAGAAGAAATACAAATAGCAAAGGGAAAGAAGCTTAACATCATTAGTCATTAGATAAATGGACAATAAAACCACAATAAGACATTAGAAAGTTAAAATTTAAAAAAAATACCAACAATATTAAATATTAATGAGAACACAGAGTAACTGGAATATTAACACATTGCCAGTGAGAATGAAATGGTACATCCACTTTAGAAAACAGTTTCTCAATTTCCTATAAAATTAAAAATACATTACTATATAACACAGTGATCACACTTCTAGGTATTTAGCCAAGAGAAATTTAAACTGTGTTCACATCAAAACTTGTACACAAAAGCTTACTGTAAATTTTTAAAACTTCATATTTAGCCGATGCCTCAACATCCTCACAAACGGGCTGTGAGCATCCCACCCAGGTGACCAGGTGAACCAGGGTGATAAGGCCGGTTTCTACCACAATGTTCCCTTCTTGCCCTCCCCTGACTGTGACCTAGTAACATTCAAATGCACCAGTGAAATCCCTAACGCCTTTTGCTGTATACTCCACCCTGAACCCCAATAAAGGCACTTGCTCATGGTCTTTATTCTCTCTGGGCTCCCCGACCTGCTTGGTTGAGCCTGGGCACTTCTCTCATACGGTCTCTGCCTGCCTCTTCTAGGAACTGTAAGTATAATAAATCCTTTAATTTCATACGCACTCCAAGGGTAATTTCTGAGATCATGTTGCAGTGATCTTTAAAGACCCCAGAAGGGGGACTTACTCCCCCACATACAACACAAAAAGTTTATAGTGACTTTCTTCATAATCACTCAAAACTAGAAACAACCCTCATATCTTTCAACTAGTGAATGTAGCACATCAGCAATAAAGAAGAACTAATTACTGACATACACAGTAACACAGATAAATCTGAAACATATTAGCCAGACTAAAAAGCTACATACCATATGATTCCATTTATATGACATTCTGGACAAGGCAGAACTATACCAACAGAAAATGGACCATTGTTGCCAGGGGTGAAATGGGAGGAACAGCTGACAAAATTGGGGCAGCATGACGGAATAAGTTGGGGTGATAGAACCTTTCTGTAGCTTGATGATGGTGTAGCTATAGGACTCTATTCATTTGTTAAAGTTCTCAAAACTGTACACCAAAAAGAGTAAAATTTATTGTGCATAAATTAAATATAAATTTTTAAAAGCATTTTTTAAATTAATTTTTTTTGGATTGCTATTGTTCTTAGAAGATGGATAACAGATGGAACTATTAGGATAGCAACAGCATGAAATCTCTACAAATATTTATGATGTAAGAAGAGGAAACAGTATATTAAGACCCTTGGAGATTTTTCTTAATTTAAATAGGCTTTTCCTGTATTAAATTTTGACAGCAAGTCAAATCTACTTTTTGAAGATAAAATACTCTTCTTCCCTACCTTAACACCATTGGAATGACAGCTGGCAAATTTTAGAGTTGCAAAATTCTTGGGTTCTTATCCAAAGACAATAATGAAAAAAGAACCATACAAGTCCTACTCTGTTTCTGGATGTAAGTTCTTTCTGATGGTCTCCATTCATTCAAAACTCTTAAAAAAATGCTAAATTCTTAACTTTCTCTTTTCTCCTAAAGGTGCCTGTTTTAGCAAAAGCACTAAAAGACCAATGGTAAAGTAAGTTCTGCTGGTCCTAAAGATGAGTCTGTTTCCTCTCTCTCCTGTCCCCTTGCCATGAAAAGGACAAAATGGATAACAGTTGACATGTAGGCTCCACATACAAATAAAAACACACAAACTCAAGCAGTCTTATTTTGAAGGTTAAAAGAAGACAATTGTTAATCTATTATTTTCAAAATATTCAACTGTTTGTATTCAATTAAGTGGGTTCCATAAATAGTTGCCATCGCAATGCTTACTATCGTATGAGTGTTTATTATTGTGAATTGAAATTGCCCTTTCACTTGAATAAAATAATTTTAAAGTATCTCTATGAGATAGCAAAATTAATTAAAATAATAAATTCATTTGTGATTCTGGCCCTGTTTGCTGGTTCTCTAGTAGTTCAACATTGATCTGAAGAGCCTTAACTAGGATGAGTGAATGTAAATAAAAGAATTGTTTCCACTTCTTGGAAATTGAAACTAAAAATATCATTCTATCATGTAAAGACGGAAGAAGGAAGATAGCAAATACCTATTTGTTTTTTTGTTAATTCTCACCCAAGGTATTTTTTCCATTGAAGAGAGGGAGGGAGAGAGAGAGGAAAAAAAAAACATCTATGTTAGAGAGACACATCAATTGGTTGCCTCCCACACACCCGACCAGAGCTGGGGATTGAACTTGCAACCCAGGTATGTGCTCTTGACCAGGAATCGAACCCACGATCCTTCAGTCTGCAGGCTGATGCTCTAACCACTGAGCCAAACTGGCCAGGGCCCTATTTGTTTTATATGTGACCATGTAACAATAGGAATATTGTACTACACATTGCTTATACTTTGACTTGCTATAAAATTGCTCCTTAATGATAATAGACCCCATAATTCAGCGGAAAATAGGCTATATAGTCAATATTTATTGAAACTTACTTTTTTATTGTTTAGACAAAATGATTATGGTTGATATATAAATGAAGACACTTGTACTCTAGTAAAACCCTTCTGTAAGGCTATAAATTGAGAGAGAAAAAATAAACTTAGGTAAAATATATGTCTCCATCATGCAAAGTTAATAAAATGAGACATTTATCCAAGTCCATCTGGTCTGGCTTCAGTTTGGCACCTCTGATAACAGTTTTGCATTCTAATTTATATATCCAGGGGGCTTCAAAGACAGAAGCAGGAATTCTAAGAACAGGATAGTATGATAGTCTTGGGACCTGGGCAGGGGGTGGATTTCATCAGCCTGAGCCAAGGAGAAGGGCCAGGAGACTCCTGTGAGAAGAGGCACACAGGCCCTTATCTCTCACCTTGCCACTTTTGAGGAAGGGGATGGTCTACTGCCTGACGCTTCCCCACAGGGCCTCCCCCTCCTCTCCATGTTTCCCCAAGATGATGGCGATGACAGCTACCCCATAATAGCTTTAGCCTGCTACCCATCACCACTATGTGCCTTGTCTGAAATTGGGTCTGGGCAGAGAATGGGAGCCAACTGCCAATTATTTATTGTATTCAAATTCACATTATTGCTGTGTTTACCAATGTTTGGAAGACTGAAGGAATGCAAGGTTTTTTTGAGAGACAAATCGGATGAGGAAAGTACATAATGCATAGGAGCTAAGGTGGATGTCTTAAACTGTCATGTACAAAGTTTATCATCTTTTTAATAAATTACTAAATAAAAGAAGACACTGACTGTTTGCTATCTTCCAGCTAATTTTCCCTAAAATCACTACACAAGTGGCCCTACACTCAGACTCAGACACACACACACACCACTTCTTAAAAACTTTCTGTTTAAGAATGAATTTTTAATGTGAATTCTTAGTCAGTGAAGCAGACAACATTCACATTTTTGTATTTCTCTTTCCATTGTGTAGATGTGACCTTAGTGCGTAAATCATTAATCAGTAAGTCATCTAAATGAGCACCTACCAGGGATGAACCACTGTACCTGTGTGTCTCAAAGGAAAAAAGATCTGAGAAAAACATCAGCCTAATGTTTGAAACATGTTCGTGGAATTAAAAGCATCATTTTCTCTACGATGCACTTTCAGGACCAAAAACTCAGGTTTGGTCATGAGAATGTTCACATCCCCAAAGATCAAGTTTGGGTTGCCTGCTGCAGGTCAAAAGCAACTAGCAGGATATTTCCTAATCAGTACTTTTAGAAGTACAATGACTGTTTCTGGCAACCAAAGTACTCAAATGGTAGAGAGAAATAACACTTTATTACAAGTGTTTGAGGACCTAACAAAAAATTATCTTTTAAAAATATTTAGCATATTATTGGAAGGCGGGTGTCAATGGGGGGGGGGGGGGAGAGAAACATCTGTAACAAAAATAAACAAATATATATATATATATATTTGGCATATTGAGGAACTTATCTATTACCCTCTAGGATCCACAGGAGAAGAGCTTACGTAAGAGTCATTTTTAAAAGTATTTTTAATTGAATTTATTGAGGTGATATTAATAAAATTGTATACATTTCAAGTATACAGTTCTATAATACATCATCTATATATCGTACTGTGTTCAAAACCCAGAGTCAAGTCTCCTTCTGCCTCCATTAATCCCCCCTTTACCTCTTTTTTCTACCTTCTCCCACTCCCTTTCCCTCTGGTAATCACCATATTTTTGTCTGTCTATAAAGTTGTTTGTTTGTTTGTTTTTGCTTAGTCCCTTCACCTTTTTCACCCAGCCCCCCTATCCTGCTCCTCTGAAAGCTGTCAGTCTGTTCTTTGTATCTATAAGTTTGTTTCTATTTTGTTTGTTAGTTTATTTTGCTCATTAGATTCCACATATAAGGAAAATCATGTGATATTTGTCCTTCTCTCACAGGCTTATTTCACTTAGCATAATGCTCTCCAGGTCCATCCGTGCTGTCACAAAAGGTAAGATTTCCTTCTTTTTTATGGCCAAGTAGTATCCCATTGTGTACCACAGCTTTTTTATCCACTCACCTGCTGCTTCTAAATCTTGGCTATTGTAAATAATCCTGCAATGAACACAGGGGTGCACATATTCTTTCGACTTAGTGTTTTGAGTTTCTTTAGATATATTCTAAAGATCTTTTAAAGAATAACACATGGTCTAGCAATATATTAAAAAGTTCATATACCATGTCAGAGGGGAGGAGGGAGGGAAGACTGGATGAAAGAAGGTGAAGGGATTACCCAGTGAACATATATGTATAACCCATGGGCAAAGGCAGTGGTGTGGTGAAGGCCTGTGACGGGGCAGAGGCTGGGTGGAGGTGGGCAAAGGAGTGGGGGATGGGGACATCTCTAACAGTGTCAACAATTTTTTAAAAAAAAGAATAACACATAGGGTATGGCAGAACTATAACATGCCTCCTGATTATATGGACTTGGATAAACAATAGGACCAATGAGGTTCTTTAAAATGAGTCATCTGCACACCATAATAGTGGTAAAACCATCCTTTACAAACATTTTTAACCTATATCAGTTGTATAAAGTACTCCTTAAGTATTTTATTTTATTTTTTAAAATATGTTTTTACTGATTTTTTAGAGAGAGGAAGGGAGAGAGAGATAGAAACATCGATGGGCGAGAGAAACATGGATCAGCTGCCTCTTGCACGCCCCCTACTGGGGACTGAGCCCTCAACCTGGGCATGTGCTCTGACAGGGAATTGAACTGGGACCTCTCAGTCCATGGGACAACACTCAATCCACTGAGCCAGACTGGCCAGGCTCCTTAAGTATTTTAAATGCGATATACAGAAAATCATGAAAATTCTCAAAAATTACAATTTTGTAAATGTCAAATCAACATCTTGTAATCAATCCATGTTATATTTGTAGAATGCTGTAGTTATATTGGTGGCTTCACTATGCCATATAATTTTATCTTTACAACAAGATAAGGAAATTAAAGCTCAACAAGGTCAAGTTACTCATCCAAGGCCCCAAAGATAGTAAATGGCAGAGCTAAGACTTGAGCATATATCTTTGTGCTATAAAACTTCAGAGGTTTTGCAGTATAGTCACTATCTTCTATTGCTTAGAGCTTATCAGTTTGTTGCTTGTGAAGTTGTGCTTAGCCTCAGTTGCTAAGTAAGTGAATTTGCTTCATCTACCTAGCTTTTTTGAGGGTGGGGGGAGGTAAAAAGAGCACTAGGCTTGGGAGTCAAAAATAATAATAAACAGATTTCTATCCTATTACTATAATTAACTATTCATGGACAACTCACTTTGTCTTTCTGAACTTGTTTCTGAATATATTTTTTAAAATCCATAAAACGTAAAAAACAACATGTGCTATGAGTCTAATGAGATAATAAAGACGCTGGAAACGTGCTAGAAATATTAAACCTACATTATTTGCATCTAATTCCTCTTTACCTCTTCGAAAGCATCTAATACTATATTTAACAATTGGTACTTAACAAATACTTCTAACTATGCCAGACTTCCCACACACAGAGCATCTAAGCTTATAATTCAAACAATTAGATACTTTGAATAATGGTTAAATTCAATTACCATTTTGCTGTTTGAATGGCCAGTATAAATGTTCTGACGATAATCAGTTACTTAGATTCTAGTAACAAAGAATCTTCTTGTTTATTTAAAATGTACTAAAAGCCCTGGCTGGTTTCACTTAACAGTTAGAGTGTCAAAACTCAATGGAAAAATATCCTCGGGTGAAGACTAACAAATAAATAAATATATGAAAATAAATAAATTAATTTTTTTAAATGAATAAATAAAATTTACTAAAAGACTGAGAATAAAACTGGGCTATTCAGAAACTTAAACAATTTTTCATATGGGGGCAATTTTTAAAGCCCAGAAAGGAGAAAAGAGAAATATGAATTCAAGATGTGAAAGCGTAGAACAAAACATGAACTTGAGAAGGTCTAGAAAGGTGAAGAACAGCAACAATGTAATATCCGTAGCGGAAGTAAACACTGAAGGGCTCACTTTGCATCAGGCATTCTACTGAGCCAGTTTCAATCATGATCTCATTTAAAGGTCACATAATCCCTGTAGAATAAGTAGTAGTATTAATATTTTAATTCCCATTTCACAGCTGATGCTTCCAGAGGTACAACAATTTGTTTTCGGGCACAAAGATGGATGCGGCAGAGTTGACACCCAGCCCATTTTTGTGCAGCACACACCAGAGAAGCTGGTTTCCCTCCACTGCCTCACTCTTCTCCCTCCAGCCCTCTATTTCCTTCTCTACCCTGGGCTCCCAGGGAGTTCTGGCTCTGCACAGTTTCTTTATTCTATCTTTCTCTTCAGAAATTGTGTTATTACTATATTCTAGTGTTCTCCACTAAATATACTGAATATATGTACCTAGTATTCTCCACATTATATACTAAATATAATTATATACTGGCTATATGTTGGAGATATATACATTATCGACATGTGTATATATATGTATATATATACTAGTATATATCCAGTATTATCAACATTTTTCATACATGTTTATCTCATTCACTTTCAAATGAGCAGAGTAATAAAGAAATAAAAATTTAATTATCCTTGCCCCAGTATGCATAAACATCCTCATTCCATGATGATTTGAGGGAAGAGTAGATAATGACTCATCATTCTTTTGGTGCACGGGGTGACACACAACCAACTGAGCCACACCCGCCGGGGCTGGCTAGTCATTCTTTCGTGAACTGAACAGGTAAGTCCCATTTATCCAGGTCCACTAGGAGCAGATACAGGCCCAATCTACTTGCAGGGAGTCTGTAATGATACATCAGTTACCAATGCTCAGTTCCTCAAATATGCCAACCTCTTTTTCACCCCACAACCTTTGACTCTGCTAGAAGCCGCTCTCCTCAATCTCTAGACCTTAGTTTAAATTTCCCAATCATTTTCTCTCTCAGCACAATGTTTATTTTCATTGTAACTTTTCTCAATTTATAATTGCTTTAAATATCCAACTCTTCACTTGTTAAAGTCCTATAAAAGATCCTGAGGTACTAAAAAGTTTCCATTCAAAATGTTGTACAACCACCACCTCTACCTAGTTCCAATATAGTTCTGTCCCTCATAGCAGAATCCCTTGCCCATTAAATAGTTTCTTCCCATTTATCCTTCTTTTAGGCTATGGCAACCACCAATCTGCATCCTGTCTCTAAGGATTTACCTATTCTATATTTTATATAAATGGAGTCATACAATATGTGACATTTGTAACCAGCGTCTTTCATTTAGCACAACATCTTAGAAGTTCAAACACATTGTAACATGTTATGGTTAAATAAAATTCCATTGGATGTATGTATCACCATTTGTTTATCCATTTATCCATTGATGGACATGTGTGCTGTTTCCATCTTTCAGCTATTATAAATAATTATGGTTTCTTTAAAAAAGAGAAATGGGAGATACCGGAAATGGCGGCGGAGTGAATGGAAGCTACACAGACTATCTCCCAGGACCAAACGGGAATTACAACTAAAATAAAGACAAATCGACGGGAAAAAGCAACAGAAAAGCAGCAAGAGAGGATCATACAACCAGGGACACTGAATGAGCCTGGTAAGATCTGCAGAGGCGCGTGAGGGTGGCAGGCTGGGAGCCCACGGACAGCAGCAGCCTTAGCTGGGAGTGGAGGCGCCCGCCCTCGGGGTTAAGAGCCCCAGCGGCTCCACAGCGCAGAGGGCCGGGACAGAGCGCTAAATAGCCACAGCCACTCACCTGGGGCTCTGGCAGAGGGAGGGCGACTGGACTGGAACTCTGTGGGGATACCTGGGATTTGGAGGGCGCTCAGAGTTTGTGCTGAGCTGTGGCCACAAAGGACGGTGGTGGTCGGCAGCTCCTTCCCGGTTACACAGAATGGCAACCAAGTTTACTCCTTCCTGGAGCTGTGGCAGCCCCTCCCTCGGAGATTCCTAGGTGAGGAAAAGAGATAAAGAAATGCAAATTGAGGCTCATTAACAACCAGCATCGCCGGACCCTCAGGAAACCCTCTCACACTCTAAACACCTGAGGGAGTTTTTCATTCAACTGAGATACTAAGGCTTTTCAAGTAACTGAGACTAATAGCCTCAGGCAAAAAGCTAGAGCATAACTGAACCTTTCCTGAGCATGCAAATCTACCCAGGAAAGTGAGACTTGACAGTGGTGTTTAAGGAGGGCCCTCCACGCTCATCCAAACCCAGTAGAGGGAGCCACAAATAGCAGAACACCAACACCCACAGGGAAAATTTGGCAGGCTCCAAAACCCACTGAGATAGCAAAAATGGTGAAACAAAGAAACAGATCCCAAATGAAAGAACAACAGAACTCTACCGAAGATGAGATAAATGAAATGCATTTAAGCAAATTATCAGAGGTAGAGTTCCGAGCCATGATCTTGAGGAAACTAAAGAGCATGAGTAAGGATATCGACACCATGAAAACCAACAAAGTGGAAATAAAGAATGACATAGCAGAAATAAAGAACACATTGGAAGGACTGACCAGCAGAGTAGAGGAAGCAGAGGACCAGATCAGTGAATTAGAAGACAGAGTAGAAAAAATCAATCAATCAGAAAACCAAAAGGAAAAAACAATGAAAAAACAGGAAGCTAGCTTAAGAGAACTGTGGGACAACTGGAAACGTAATAACATTCGCATTATAGGAGTCCCCGAAGAAGAAGAAAATGAGCAAGAGTTAGAGAATATATTTGAAGAAATAGTGACAGAAAACTTTCCTAACCTGGTGAAGGAAGAAGGCATTCAAGTTCAAGAAGCACAGAGAGTCCCAAGTAAGAAGAACCCAAACAGGCCCACACCAAGACACATAGTAATTAAAATGCCAAAAATTAAAGACAAAGAGAGAATCCTAAAGGCAGCAAGAGATAAGCAACAGGTTACCTACAAAGGAACCCCCATCAGGCTATCAGCTGACTTCTCAACAGAAACACTACAGGCCAGAAGGGAATGGCATGAAGTAATCAAGGTCATGAAAAACAAGGATCTGAATCCAAGACTACTCTATCCAGCAAGGCTATCATTCAAAATAGAAGGTCAAATAAAGAGCTTCCCAGACAAAAAAAGGCTAAGGGAATACATTAGCACCAAACCAGCACTGCAAGAAATGTTTAAAGGACTGCTGTAATTAGTAGAAGAAATAGGAAGAAAAATATAACCACACTGAACAAAAATGGCAATAAATAAGTACATATCAATAATAACTTAAATGTAAATGGATTGAATGCTCCGATAAAAAGGCACAGAGTAGCTGACTGGATAAGAAAGTATGACCCATATATATGTTGTTTACAAGAGACCCACCTCACAACAAAAGACTCACATAGGTTGAAAGTAAAGGGATGGAAAAAAATCTTCCAAGCAAACAGAAAGGAAAAAAAAGCTGGGGTAGCAATACTCATATCTGATAAATTAGATTTCAAATTGAAGACCATAACTAGAGAGAAAGAAGGTCACTACATAATATTGAAAGGGTCTATCCAACAGGAAGATATAACCTTGGTAAACATATATGCACCCAATATAGGAGCACCAAAATATATTAAAAATCTTCTGGAGGACTTCAAAGGAGAAATCGACAGCAATACAATCATAGCAGGAGACTTCAACACCCCACTGACATCACTGGATAGATCCTCTAGACAAAAAATTAACAAGGAAACAGAAATTCTAAATGAAGCACTAGATCAAATGGATTTAATAGATAAATACAGAGAATTACACCCCAAAACTACAGAATTCACATTCTTCTCAAGTGCACATGGGACATTCTCAAAGATAGACCACATGTTAGGACACAAACTAAGTCTCTACAAGTTCAAGAAGATTGAAATCATATCAGGCATCTTCTCAGATCACAATGGCATGAAACTAGAAATCAATTGCAACAAGAACATGCAAAGACATTTAAACACACGGTGGCTAAATAGCATGTTACTGAACAATGAATCGGTTACCATGGAGATCAAGGAAGAAATTAAAAACTTTCTGGAAACTAATGAAAATGAACACACAACAACACAAAATCTATGGGATGCAGCGAAAGCAGTTCTGAGAGGGAAGTTCATAGCACTACAGGCCCAACTCAAGAAAGAAGAAAAATTTCTAATTGACTACCTAACCGCACAACTTAAAGAACTAGAAAGCAAACAAAAAGAAAACCCTAGAGCAAGTAGAAGGAAGGAAATAGTAAAGATCAGAGCAGAAATAAATGACATGGAGACCAAAAAAACAATTCAAAGGATCAATAAAACAAAGAGCTGTTTTTTTGAAAAGATAAACAAGATTGATGGACCCCTAGCTAGACTCACCAAGAAACAAAGAGAGAGAACCAAATACACAAAATCAGAAATGAAAGAGGAGAAGTAACAACTGACACCACAGAAATACAAAGGATCATTAACAACTACTATGAACATTTATATGGCAACAAATTCGACAATTAAAGCGAAATGGACACATTTCTAGAAATACATAGTTTCCCAAAACTGAACCGGGAAGAGATAGAAAACTTGAACAGGCCTATAACAACGAAGGAAATTGAAGATGTAATCAAGACCCTCCCAGCAAACAAAAGCCCAGGCCCTAACGGCTTCACGGGGGTGTTTTACCGAACATTCAAAGAAGAACTAACACCCATTCTCCTCAAACTATTCCAAAAAATTCAAGAAGAAGGAAGACTTCCAAACTCGTTTTATGAGGCCAGCATAATTCTAATTCCAAAACCAGAAAAAGACACTACAAAGAAAGGAAACTACAGGCCAATATCCCTGATGAACATAGATGCCAAAATCCTAAACAAAATACTAGCAAATCGGATCCAGCAATACATCAAAAAAATTATTCACCATGACCAAGTGGGATTCATCCCAGGGATGCAAGGCTGGTACAATATTCGCAAATCAATAAATGTGATACGTCACATAAACAAAATGAAAGATAAAAACCATATGATCATATCAATAGATGCTGAAAAAGCATTTGACAAAATCCAGCACCCATTTCTGATAAAAACGCTCAGAAATTTGGGAATAGAGGGATCATATCTCAACATTATAAAATCCATATATGAAAGACCTACAGCCAACATCATACTCAATGGACAAAAACTAAAAGCATTTCCCTTAAGAACAGGAACAAGACAAGGATGCCCACTCTCACCACTCTTATTTAACATAGTACTGGAAGTCTTAGCCACAGCAATCAGACGTGAAGAAAAAATAAAAGGGATCCAAATTGGAAAGGAGGAAGTGAAACGGTCATTATTCACAGATGACGTGATATTATACATAGAAAACCCTAAAGACTCCATCAAAAATCTACTAGACTTAATAAATGAATTTGGCAATGTAGCAGGATACAAAATTAACCTCAAGAAATCGAATGCATTCTTATACACCAATGATGAACTCACAGATAGAGAAACTAAAAAATCAATCTCATTTACCATCGCAGCAAAAAAATTAAGATACCTAGGAATAAACTTAACCAAACAAGAAAAGGACCTATTTGCAGAAAACTACAGGACATTGAAAAAACAAATAGAGGAAGATATAAAAAAGTGGAAGCACACACCTTGTTCATGGATTGGAAGAATTAACATCATTAAAATGTCCATACTACCCAAAGCAATCTATAGATTTAATGCAATCCCCATCAAAATACCAACGACATATTTCATAGAACTAGAACAAAAGCTTCAGAAGTTCATATGGAACCAAAAAGGACCCCGAATAGCTACAGCAATCTTGAAAAAGAAGGACAAAGTAGGCAGGATCACAATACCAGACATCAGGTTATACTACAAAGCTACTGTAATCAAAACAGCCTGGTAATGGCACAAGAATAGGCACATAGATCAATGGAATAAAACAGAGAACCCAGAAATTGACCCAAAACATTATGCTCAATTAATATTCGACAAAGGTGGCAAGAGCATACAATGGAGTAAAGACAGCCTCTTTAATAAATGGTGTTGGGAAAATTGGACAGCTACATGCAAAAAAATGAAACTAGACCATCATCTTACACCATACACAAGAATAAACTCAAAATGGATAAAAGACTTAAATGTGACTCATGAATCCATAAAAATCCTAGAAGAAAATGTAGGCAACAAAATTTCAGACATCATAGGCAGCAGAATCTTCACTGATATATCACCTAAGGCAACAGAAACAAAGGAAAAAATGAACATATGGGACTACATCAAACTCAAAAGCTTCTGCACAGCAAAAGAAACAACCATCAATGTGGAAAGGCAACCCACTGTATGGGAGAGCATAATTGCCAATGATATATCAGATAAGGAATTAATTTCCAAAATATATAGAGTGCTCATACATCTCAACAAAAGGAAGACAAAAAACCCAATTAAAAAATGGGCAGAGGAACTAAATAGACACCTCTCCAAACAGGACATACAAATGGCCAAGAGACATATGAAGAAATACTCAACTTCACAAATCATCAGAGAGATGCAAATTAAAACAACAATGAGGTATCACCTCACACCTGTCAGAATAGCCGCCATCAACAAAGCATCAAACAACAAGTATTGGCGAGGGTGTGGAGAAAAGGGGACTCTAGTACACTGCTGGTGGGAATGCAGACTGGTGCAGCCACTATGGAAAACACTATGGTGTTACCTCAAAAAATTAAAAATTGAATTACCATTTGACCCAGTGATTCCACTCCTAGGAATATATCCTGAGAAGCCTGAAACACCAATCAGAAAGAATACATGTACCCCCATGTTCATAGCAGCGCTATTTACAATAGCTAAGATCTGGAAACAGCCCAAGTGTCCATCAGTAGACGAATGGATAAAAAAGCTGTTGTACATATACACAATGGAGTACTATGCAGCTGTAAGAAAGAAAGATCTCTTATCCTTTGCGACGACATGGGAGGACCTGGAAACTATTATCCTAAGTGAAACCAGCCAAGCACAGAAAGACAAATATCACATGATCTCACTTATTTCTGGAATATAATAAACATAACAGTCTGAGGAACAGGGTAGTCCCAGAGACGTGGAAGTAGGGTACAGACTGACAATTGCCAGAAGAGGGGGTGGGGGAGGGAAGCGATGAACCACGGAACTTGTACGCATGTACTCATAACCAATGGACATGGACAACAAAACTGGGGACGGGGCAGGGAGGGAGGGGGAGGAGGATGACAATGGGGGGGAAAGGAGAAACATCTGTAACAAAAATAAATTAATAAAAAATTTTAAAAAAATAAAATAAAATAAAAAAGAGAAATGGTAGAGACACATATTGAAGTATTTCAAGGTTAAATGATAGAATATCTATATTTTGCTTTAAAACACCTCAATGAAAAAATCAAACATAGATCTAGAGGAAACAAGATTGGAAAAAATCCTAATTGTTAATGCTGGGAGATGAGTACAGGGGGGTTCATTATACTATTCTCTCTATTTTATATGACTGAAAAATTTCACAACTGACAGGTTTGTGTGTGTGTGTGTGTGTGTGTGTGTGTGTGTGTGTGTTTGAAGGCTTAGGAAATAATATCTGAATTACACTGTTTTGTCTTTATAAGACTAATAATACATTCTACTGGTATTCCTTCTCATCCCCATCCCCTCAAAATATCATATGTGCAGAGTGGGTTCCATGGCTGGCTTGGGAAAAGAAAATACCCTAGGAAGTTAATAAATCCTGACCAGAGCCTAATGAAAAAAACATAAATAAAATTTCCTCTCCACCCAGAAAACCTCTTCACAAAGATAGAAGAGAAAGAAAACAATTTTATCATTGAATAAGCATTAAGCCAGAATGTGATGCGCACCACAGGCAATCTGCTAAAAGACTGCAAAGATACATAGAAATCTCACCCCGCATGTAGCCAAGCAGATACAACCCATTACAGATACGTTCTCAAGAGAAACAATAACTAGTCTTTAATAGCATTTGAAAGCACCATTTGTCACACATAGTTCATCCCAAATTCATTTGGTAGTTAGGGTGACCAATTGCATTAGCTAAATGGTTTTATCCAAAGGAAAAATGAGCTTCATGTGTCTTTATGACAAAAGGTAGTTTTGCAACTTGTCCTGAGGGAGCCACCAAAGTTAGGCTCCTACCCTACTGAGACAGAGATAGGGGCAGTATCTGCCTTGATTATGTTTCATGATATAGTTCTCAGGTCCTGGCTAGAGGCATATTTCACTTTTTAAAGGTTTGCATACATTTCTGTTTTTATGTTTGTGGGTTATTTTAATTTATTGACTATTGGGGTGACATTGGTTAAAAAAACTATATAATTTTAGGTGTACAATTCTAAAATACATTATCAGTATATTGTATTATGTGTTTAACACACCAAGTCTAGTGTCCATCCATCCCCATTTACCCTCTTCAACCTCCCCCAATGCCCTCTTCCTCTGGTAATCACCAAAGTATTGTCTCAGTCTATCAGTTTTTTTTGTTTTTTTGTTTTTTTCTTAAAATCCCTTCACATTTTTTGCTCAGCACCCCCAGCCACTGTCCCCTCTGACAGCTCTCAGTCCGTTCTCTGTATTAGTCTGTTTCTATTTTGTTTGTTAGTTTATTTTGTTCATTAGATTCTATATCTGAAATCATATGGTACTTGTCTTTCTGTGACCTTTCCCACAAAACCTATTTGAAATACTCCCTCATCATCAGAGCAATGTCTTGGTGCCAGAAAATAGACTCAAAGCTTACAGATTTAAAAAAAAAAAAAAAAAGTCATAACAAAAATTAAACATAGCTTTAAATATAACAAAATAGATAAATAAAGCATAAAGTTGGCAAGTTGTAGAGAGTACTGAAGGAGACAAAATACTATAGTATAGAAACAAATAAAGATTTAGGACCTAAAACTTTGGCAGAGGATAGAATAGAATTCTAGACCAAAGTAAAATAGGAAATGTCTTTTGGCCATCCTAGTTAAAAGTTCCTAAGTGGAAAAAAATGGAAGTGAGCATCCCACAGCACAGTATTCATAGTACTTGTACATAAAGCATTTATTGAGTTGATGTAAGCAAAATATGTAATTTTATAGGGAAGATTCAATCATGATCTAGAAACAGATCATTACTGCAAAATTAACTTTGCATTGTATGAAAAGAATACATGTTCATTTTTTTTTCTTTTTTTAGATATAGCAAAAAAAAAAAAAATGCAGGCAAGGATTATGAGGTAGTCATTTGTTGATGTCAAAATTCTCTTAACTAACTCATCACTCCATATAGGCTTTGGTCAAACCACTGCAGGATGTAGACACTAATTTTAGAAGTTCCTGTCCCAATTCATTTTCTTAAGGCGTGTCTAACTTAATAGTCAAGCCAACAATGGGTTAACTTTTAGAAGGCTCACTCTACATTCCTATAATACACTTAGAAATAAAAGCTGTCCAGATATAGGGAATCAGCTGCTGAAGCCCAAAAATTAAGCTCAGGAAGTTAGTCCCAGAAAAATCAATGCATTGAGAGGAAAAATGAGAAACAGCCTCCTTTTTTTTGAAATAGAGTTTAAAATGGAACATTGTGCATAAAGGAAAAATCATACCATCAAGAGTTTTGTGTCTTCCATGGGGAGAAAGGGACCCAGTCTAAGCTAACTTGTGATTCAAGCAATTCTACTCATTGCACTACTTAAATGATACAATCTTACAGTCTTGTTGAAACTTTGATCTCTTTCAAAGTGACACATAGGAGAGAGTGATTCCTCTTCTGAAGGTCTGAAAAAGCTGCACCCAGTCAAGTAGAAGATAGTTTGGTCTATAGCTGCTAAAAAACATCAAGTCTTCCCAGCTATCACAAGCCCCTCAGCTAAAACTGATCAAATAAGAAACTGGAAAGCATGAAACTTTAATTTCTTTGGAATTCTAACCCACATGTACAAGAAAATTTTATTTTCTGTTTTAACTCCTTCGGACTGTAATTCTCTTGGACTTCATTTACAATTGTTCTGGTACATTATGGAATAACTCCCTTCTCCATGTTTCTCTAGGAATGTCAGAGCCAGACTTAGACAATGCTAGCACTTAGCCATCAAGTAAAACATTTGATCAGAAGTATTTTAGCATGCATTATAGAATCAAAAATGTTTTCAGAAGTCAATGAAAGAATTATAGCCATTCGTCCCACTTTCTCAAACACACAGAGATAGAAAGGAAAGGAGAACTTTGAACACTAAAGGCTTTATTATTAAACTTGAGCTCTGTATGTGAAGTCTTCAGCTCCCTTCACTAAGAGACTTGCTAGCTATGTCATAACCACCAGCAGTCCCACTATTGGCCAAATAGGCAGCAAGAAGTGAAGTCTAGGCTAGAAGACAAAGAGAAATTGGTGAAATAGTTGGGCTGCCTGAATGCAGATACATTTCTCAAACTTCAAAATGTTCACGATCTCTAAATCACACTAAGTAATGATAAATTCTCCGCGAATGTCGAAATAGTTCTGACTGCATTTTAAATTTAAATATGATTTTTAATAAAATGATTTGCAAACTTTTCTTCAATTAAAATAGGTAACACCCAGTAAAAATAGCATTTGATTTAATTATGTAAGAAATGCATGTACACACGGCCAAATGCATGCTTGCACATAGGTGTGTGTATAGATATCCATTCAGAAGATTAACTAGACATACCAACATTTTCACAAATAGAGGGGAAAAAAATAACTGTGCATAACTATAACAATTGTGTATGTTAAAAAAAATTTTCACTTCCTACTCCTTCCTAAAAGAAAATACACAAGTTTGTAATTAATTGTGATCATTCACATTTAACTGTCATTTTAAGTTTTCAGTATGATTGTCATAATAACTGAATTTTTTCTTTTGCACTATAACCAACAACTTATTTAGACGTAGGTCTTCTCAACTTCATTAAATTCATAAGATAGACACTATATTCTCATTACTAGGAAATGCCAATGCTCTGTCGAGTTTCTTAGAAGAAGAAAAAGTAATCTGGTCTTTGTTTTTCATTTTGAAATAACAATATGAAGAACAAAGAAATCATCTAACACATTTTTCAATGAGAAGTTTTGGTAAAAGCTTAGAACTGTCAGAAACTATTACCACAAATGGAGCCTGGCATTTCAAAGAAAGAAAAAGGTTTAATTTGATTTCAAAAGATAAATTGAAATAGAAACCATGGAGATGCAAACCTTGTAATCCTACTGAAGCAAAGGAAGGGCTTTTCATAGTAATTATTTTCACTTTTAATGTACTACATTTTGAAGAGAAAACATTATCTGTACACCTAGCAAATGTGAGAGAAGGAGAATGAGTGTGCAAGTCTGAAAGAAGCTAGAGAAATTCACACCAGCTATTTCAAGAGCAGGAAGATAGGCTTTCTTTGATGTACCTGAAAATGTAATTCTAAAGTAGGTTTACTTTAAAATTTAAAAAATCCTAGGTTCCTAACAGAGGTAGATGCTTACATAATACATCCAAAATATTCTTCCTTTTCCCTTTTTATTTCTTGGTGATGCTCATAGGACTTTTTTTTTCCTTCAAAGCAACTGAGTCCACTGGGGTACCACAGTCACCATCAAATATCAGGATTTTTCTCTGGTGTGGTTGCTGCTTTAACTTGAAGAGGAGACACTCACGTTAAGAGAAGCTTCACACTGTCCGTTCTGCCAGTCCATCTAGAAGAGGTCTGACTGGAGACAAGGAGATCAGAATTCTTTTGTCCAAAAAAAGCATGAGGATGACAACACAAATTGGGGATTTGTTAGGGAGCAAAAGGATAATGTCATCTGTGACTCTAATGTCACCAAAGATCGAAAGTATTGAGGGTTTTCTATATCTGAAGCATTTGTTTTTTAAATCCCCAAAATACCAACTTTTGAGATGCAATGAAAAGGAAGCTAAAAACCACCCAATGCCCTAGACACAGGAAGGTAATTTGAGTTGAAAAAAAATTGTATTCATTATTTTTAACTGTATTTTAAAATACTATAATTGTCTTTAGACACCAAATATTCAAATTAACATCATCAATTCTTGTTCTCTTCTGCTCACTTGTAAAGAATGATAATAAAGCAAGTGAAGACCCACAGATAGGAGAATAACCTGATATTTTATTGCATAAGAGACCACGAGCAAATCACTTCTTTTAAGAGGAAAAGGACATGGCTATATCAGTCACACTCTATGCCATATTATATCAAGTCCTAAAATCAGAGGGTATCTATACTTCCTAGTTGTTACTAGGTTTCAAATGGTTAAACAGTAAAACAAGAATAACAGTATCCATGAAGATGATACTGGTACCAGAGAAAGAAATACACAATCACAGAAGAGGCAGGCAGAAGGACACAACGTGGGAAAGACATAATTTAAGAGTGTGTTGGAAGGGAACAAAACCTCCATCAAAAGACAACTGTATAAAGACGACCCTGCCCTGGCAGGTTTGGCTCAGTAGTAGCGCGTCAGCCGGTGGACCAATGACTTGTGGGTTTGGTTCCGGCCAAGGGCACGTACCTCAGTTGCAGTTAGTCCCCAGCCCTGGTCAGGGTCATGCGGGAGGCAACTAGTCGATGTGTCCCTCTCACGTTGATGTTTCTATCTCTCTCCCTTTCTCTCCCTCCCACTCTACCTGAAGATAAATAGAAAAATATCCTCAGGTAAGGATTAAAAAATAATAATAATAATAAAAATAAAGACTGCCCTGAAAGAAGTGAAATTGTCGCAAAGTAGAACAGCACAGGAAATAATAGGGATACCCGGAAGATGGTTAGCATGAGATTCAAGATAAATGGGAAGCACCCTACCAGACTATTGTGATCCATATTCTGTGTCCACAGTGTGACATTCAGGTAGGGAGCAGCCTTTAATAACAGCCACCACTTAGAGAATGCTTATTATGTGCCAGACAGTGTCCTAAGTGCTTCATATACAGTTCTTTATTTGATCCTCAAAACCACCCTGCAACGTAGATGTTATTAGCTCATTTTATAAAGTACTTCAGACTTCAGTGTCCTAAGGAATTCCCTATCCAGTAGCGCTACCACCATTTGACTCAGTGCCTCAACTGGACTTCAACGCCCTGGGCTATCCGAGGAGATCATTCTACTGTTCAGAGGCTAGCACTTCTGCAACGTTTTGTCTATGCGGTCACACCACATGTCACATTGCCATATCTTAACATTCATTCAGCCTATTCCTCCTCTTGAATAAAGTAGTGTGACACCTTAAGGACACCCCTGCCAAATGAAAATCTTAACTATCTCGAGAATTTTTTAATCAGCTATCCTTCCAATCAAGGGAGATAAAAATTCCCCCCTAAGAAGTCTTTCAGAAGCAGAATGGAGAGAAAAAATAAAGTTTCCTGCTCCCTTTAAGAAACTTGAAACAGTTTTCCTGTGTTGCCTCCCTCCAGCACCCTCTCTGACACATTTAGTGGGCAATGTGAGAATTGCAGGCAGATAATAGAATATATGCCAATTTTACTTTTCATTCATGTTCCTTGAAAATTTCCCAACAAAACATAGTCAATATTCCACATATTAGAGAAAACAAGCATTTCCTGATATTACTTAATAGAAAATGAATTTGAAAACAAGTTCTTCACTAACAAAAATTGAAAAAAGTCATATTTTCTGACAGAAAATAGGTCTGGCCTGGCCAGTGTGGCTCAGTGGACTGAGCGTTATCCCATGGACTGAGAGGTCCCAGTTCGATTCTGGTCAGGGCACAGCTTGGGTTGTGGGCTACATCCCCAGCAGGGGGCGTGCAGGAGGCAGCCAATTGATACATCTCTCTCACATCGATGTCTCTCTCTCCCTTCCTCTCTGTCTAAAAAAATCAATAAAAACATATTTTAAAAAAGAAAATAGGTCTGATTTGGTTTATTTACAGACAATAATTTTCTCAATTAGGTTAATGGCAAACATTTTCTTAAAAATTATAATTTAATTGTTTATCTAAGGTCAAAATTATACTTAGAGTACATGATGTAATACAAGTATTTGATCAAAAATATGGGAGTGGCCCTGGCCAGTGTGGCTCTGTTGGTTGAGTGTGGTCTCATGCCCTGAGAGGTTGCCAGTCCGATTCCCCTGCCCAGGTTGCAGGCTCAGTCCCCCGTAGCAGACATGCAGGAAGGAGGCAGCCGATCAATGTTTCACTCTCAGTGTTTCTCTCTCTCCCTCTCCCTTCCTCTTTCTCTCTAAAACCAATTAAAAATATATATATGATCCCTGGCCGGTTTGGCTCAACAGTTAGAGTGTCGGCCTGCGGACCAGAGAGTCCGGGTTCGGGGGCCCCGGTTGGGGTCGAGTGGGTGGCAGCCACTCAATGTGTCTCTTTCACATCGATGTTTCTCTCTTTCTCTCTCTCTCTCTCTCTCTCTCTCTCTTTCTCTCTTCCTCCCTCTCTCCCTCCCATTCTATCTGAAAATAAATGAAAAAAAATAAAATTAAATTAAATTAAAAAAAATATATATATATGTGAGAGTGGCAAAGGTGTATTGAAATTAATAATACTTTCCAACATGCTCTAAATGTGTACAATAAACAAGGCACCACTAGTAACAGCTATAATTTATATCCACTTAATCAGTCTTGATAAGTTATGTTTGGAAAAACTCCCAGAAATTGAGAAAAGTTAATAGTCTTAATAACTGAATAACAAATACTTTTGTAAGTCAAGGTTCCCCTGCTTCCCCACCCCCACCTCAATACTTGGCTCTTAAAAAGAAAAGAAATTTTTTTAAACTAAAGCAGAACCCAATCAAGTTGTCAGCCAATTTCCAATTTAAATTATTTTTTATGATGAATCTCTGTGGGATTTTTACCATCTTGCTTGGAAGGAGTTCAAAGAATCAAATAACCTACTATGTCAGCCAGAATCCAGTAAAAAAAGATAAACTAAAGCAGATATTTCAGAGGTGATTTAGGGAATTGATATAGGGAATTAATATAGGGAATTGATTTCCCTGTTGTTAAAACTATTAGAGAAAAATAAATAAACTTTAAGTAACTCACAATAGGAAGCAATGATAACCTCAAGGATTGGGGGAATAAAAGATAGAAATCAGTGTTCCTCATTCTATAGTAATATTCATTCACAAGCATATAAACTAATTAGGGAAATTAATACATCTCACTATGAGATGCATTTCTAATAAAAATTTTAAAATAATGATTTACCAAAATTGGTCACTTACTTTATGCTGCTTTGATCAATTGTGAATAATTGAATGATGACTTAATTGACAAAAAGGAAATTTAACATTTAGAATTCTATTGCCACTGGAAATTTAATTTCAATTTACATCTACATATTTAGTTTGCAGAAAATTATAAAAGAGCAACCAGGGAAAGACTCACAAACATAAAAGTACATTGTCTGAGGAAAAAATACTGTCAGAGAAATGGAATGGGATACAAGTTCAACAAGAAGAGAAATGAAGAAAAACTTTTGACTACTGAAGTGAAAATACTACTGTTCATATAATTTTAAAATCATGGTTTATCAATGTTATATGTTTATATTTCTCAGAAACACTTAAACATTTACTGGCTACATGTAAATTTTATTGGAATTGTCAATATTTACAATATCCTGAAAATTTTTTGCACCTACTTAAAATTATGACAAAAATTTAGATGTCAACCTAAAAATGTATATGAGAATACATAGTTTTTTGTTGTTTTAAAATTATTTTAGGAGGTAAGCTAGCAAAAATGTTCAAAGACCATAAAAATAAAGTGTTTATGTGATTACTCTCAGGTGGTGGTTCTCTTCTCCTTTTCCAATTTCATATCCCTCACCTCCCACCTCTCCAAAGATTTTTCCCTTTCTACTATTGCTATAGTAGCAATTGTGAAATTGTTATAATTTCACAACGAAATCTGCCCGAAGATGAGCAAGTAAAATGCTGAAACATAAGTGATGTATGCATGTGAATATTCCAATGTACTTGCAAAGACAAGACCTTTTAAACAGCTTCTTCTTCAAAAAAAATGAGATAATGAAATTGAATCCTTCAAGAATGGATTAGTGACTATGGAATAATCAGGAGGAGAATTGTACTATTAAGTAACTTGGCAGTTAATTTGCTTCAGTGTTTGCCTAATTCCACTCACCAAAACCTGTCAAATGAGAATTGCCTAAAGAAGGTAAGAAGTTGCATGACTTCCCAGAACTCCCTCACCCAAGAGGCAACCTTACTTCACAATAGACAAATGCTCTTTATAGTAAGAAATTTTAAAATATTAATTTTTTACCTCTCAGTTTTGTGCAAATTATCTATTCAGTGAACTTCACACAAACATTTGGCTGCTACAACATAATTATCATCAATTTTCAACTGTTAATTTCCAAATCTATTTGTTTGATGGGATAATAAATAAATTTACTCAAAGCTATGCACAAAAATTTCTTTAATCTGAAATTTTCTTTGACAACAAGGAAAAGGTAAGACTATACTACTTTAAAAGCCTAGGCAGACTTCTTTCTCTGCAGGTAGCTGCACCTTGATAACATGTCACACTGAATCTTGCATATAGAATGTCAGTCTCAAAGATTCATTTTATGATAACACAACAGGTAATTTCTCAACCAGATTTTCGCCTCACCTCATCCACGTAGGAAGATTAGAAATAAACATCAGATGCTTTGATGCTGAGACTATTCAGTCTTCACCAGGAGGCAAAAGGTGAAATGGTCTAAGGGTCTGTAATTCACTTCACTGTAATTACATTTCATTGCCTGCAGCTTCTCCAATAATTAAAAGCACAGTGTCAGTATTAAACAAGAGCTATGAGAAAATGTCAGATTCTCTCACCAAAGAAACATCAAATTAGAGTAGGAAAGTCTGTCAAAAGTTTGTTCCCTGAGTGAATACCAGAATATTTGGAGAAATACAGGCACTTCTGAAGTTATAAAATGGAATCATCTGAGCCAAAATTTTCAAATTTTGTTCATTTTAGGTCAAATGGAAATATAAAAAAAGGTTATGTCAGGCATATCTCCAGTGGTTAATATTTCAATATTTGTTGAGTGAGCAAATCAATAGCACAAAAATATTGCAACTTGAGTTAGATTGGTATGCTCTCAGAAGCAAAACACTTCTAAGTATTTGGAATTAAATCTTTTCTCAAGTTAAAACCAGCACCTTGTTTCTTTGAGACTATATTTTGCTTATATCACTTTACCACTGAACTTCTATCAATAGAGATGGATTTTAGAAACCACAGGGCTGAGGTAACCAATAATCCTTTCTTACTGGCAGCAGAAGGTTGGCAAACAGGAATATTCAGAGGAGATGCACTCGTCTGAGGAAATGCTAGGCATTCAAGAGACTACAGGAACAAAATTAAGACATTTCCCCCAGAAAACATTTAATTAACAGTGAAACAATATCTATAATAATGAAAATCATCTGCTTCCCAAAACTCAAGTGTTGTAATCAGAGAATTGCATAGATTGCACTTCTCAGTTGCTAGTGAGAGTGGGGTTCTTGGGGCACTGCTGGAGTAAGCATTTTGGGAGGCCCCCATGGGAGGATGAGATGTGGTAAAAAGTTTTATTTGTGTGGGGTTACATCCCTTGGTTTCTAAAGTCCCATTTCCCTTAACCCGGTACTGGAAGAGGTGCAGTTGTGGATTTAGCAGAACTAGAAGCAGAGCCAGTGTCCAGAGTTTCTGTTCCATGGTAGAGCTGGGTCCCAGGTAGCAGCAGACTAGCTGCAGTCCATTAGTCCATTGTGTGAGGTCCACATGGCTGTGGGCCATGTGGGCAAGTGCAGAGCGTGAGAGACCCACAAGTCAGGAGTCAGGCATCATCAGCAAGAAAGAACCAAGAGGATGGAACTCCTGTGTTTAGGAGCTTAAATATCAAATCTTTCTGGGCTTGCTGTGGCCATGCCCATCCTGGCCAGTGGCCATTCGCAGCTGTGACTTACAGGCAAACACATGACCTATTTCATTCAGACTTCATTGGACATGCATCTATTGTTCAGTCTTTTCCCCCAACGATCTGCGGGGAACAGACCTGGAGAGTGTTAAACTGCAGCTTCCTGGCACAAATGCCATGTCTGTGTTATCTGGCCTTCCCTGTGCTCCTTTCCTGTTCATTAATAACCAGGTTATTACAACGGTATCAGTGTTACCTAACCAAATGTCCTGCAAGCAATACATCCTCCATCCATTCTTCACACCCCTTCCCCTGGAATTCATGGAAAGAGAATACGCTTGGGTTGCTTAGATTGGTATCTCACTAAATTCAATAGTAAATGACTAATCTGTCTATCTATTTAGACCATTAAAGTGATTTTTTTTCACCCGACTTTTCTGCGAATGTCTCCTGAAACCATCTTTCCCTTGAAGTAATTTGGTTTAAATTCATTTTAACCACTGTTATCCAACAGGGTGGACAGATAAATGCTCAGGTTAGATTTTTTAATAATTTGCCTTTATTTAAAACTTGCATTGTCTGACTTAAATTGTACACAAAGCAATTAGGTGTAGACTTTAATTAGGTTTCCAAGAGGCAATGCAACAATTTATTACATTAAATGTTCTCATTTTTGTGCTAAGTGCCTCAAATAGCCTGTTCTCTATGTAGTACATGTACCATTATTACATTTTACTTATAAAAAATTAGTAAGTGGTTTTGCCCACCTGGTTTTGAAGGCTGAAGCAGATACTGCACAAATCCACCCTTTCACAACTGAGGCACTTATTTATGCCAGGAGTTTCATCTGTTGACTGTTCACAGCTCATGGCTGAGTCTTTCCCTAGAAATTACCCTCATCTAAAAGGTGCTTCCTTGCCCAAGGGCATGCCCTCTTCCCTTTGCATCCACAACCTCACCACAGCAACTGCTGTTTATTCAGCTTCTGTTATTTCAGGAGCCTATCATCATCCCTACTGTTATCAAGAAGTTATAACAGGGCTGACTGCCATCAGTTCTAGCCTACAGAGAAGAGGGCTTCTCAGTGATACCTGTGCCATTCTCACCAGAACGGTCCTGATTGCTTTGGTAAGTGGAGTATATTCTGCGGCCTTTTGTACGAACATCGTTGGCTGGTGGCTTTTTTGCTTTATGAAGTATATTCCCACAACCATGCCCATTTCATGGAGACGTTTCTATCATCTACCATGGCAATTCTAGGGTTTCCAAGTCTAGTCTGACAAACTATGCCATGTAACCACCTCAGACCAAAGAACCCACTTTATGGCAAAAGAGGGGAGGTAATGGGCATAGGGCCAAAAGATCCACTGATCCTATCACACACTATACCGCCTAGAAACTGCTGGCTTGATAATACAACTAACTAAAGAGCCTTTTGAAGGAGGACCCGAGATACCATCTTGGAGATGATATCCTACAAGACAGGGATCCATCACCCAGGATGCAAGTATACCATAAATCAATAACCACTGTGGTGTTGGAGACGCTCCCTTTAGGACCCAGTCACTCATTCCCCACCAGCTGGTAGTGTTTCCCACTGAGGGGTCACAGCTGTGTCCTTCCCTAGGGATTTTTATGTACTCATAGGAACAGCCTCAGCCAAGATTACCTGACCCCCAAGGGCAGCCCACATCCAATGATAGGTTGATTCAAGAGTACAAAAGTCTGGTCCCCCTGTCTCATTTCAGGACAACTCTAAACCAGCACTCAGTGCTGTCAGGTAATTGGCTGAGGACTTTGCTACAGTGCATCACTGTTCAATTGCTTCCTCTGCTCAATTCGGGCTTCTCCATTCTCTCACAGAAACTGTAGCTAAGAGCATTCCACAACAAATTCCGACCACAAAGCTCCACTCAGGGTCTGCTGCCTCTGGCAACAAAGGCAAGAGCCTGGTGACTGCAATGCCAAACCCTTTGTATATGACAGTTTACAGAACATTTGTTACTTCACATTCTCATCACAATTCTAGGAGACAGGATGGAGATCTTTCGTTATTCTCACTTTGAAATGATAAAACTTAGTTTCAAAGGGATTAAATTAATTTCCCAAGTACACAAGAAACATTTTTATTAGCTTATATATATATGCCATCTCATGTTAGAAAAACAGAAAAGTGGCCCATATTTCTGGAAGAATGGTTAGGGCTAAAATGTGGGCCTTCTGAATGCAACTATTCTGATTTCTACTTCAGTGTATCCAAAAATAATGATGATAACAGTATGATTTACAAGACAGAATTGACTAGTTATTTTACTTATATGGTTAAGTGATTCAATCAATTACATAATAACCAAAGTCAAAGTCACTTAGAATTACTAATCTCCCCTGTTTTTTAAGAAAGAGAAGATAAATTAAAATGAACTAGCATTAAATTTGAGAATCTTCTAATGCAACCTCCCCATATTGCTCTGGGAAGCATTAACTACCCTTAAAAATATAAAATTTTATAAACACTGGAGCCCAACATGGGCTTGCATATATGTGAGGCCAGACCATCATCATGGCCCCTGCCACCAAGCTGGCTGGAGAGAACTCCCTATATACCTTTAAAGAAGAAGATCCTGGACCTCTGTCATCATCTGAGTCTTTTTGCTTGACAAGCATATGGAAGGTGTGCCTATAGGATTGCTGTTCCTCTCACTATTCAGTTGAGAGGGATGCATTTCTTCCAATGCCCCTGCTATAGCAAAACTGGTATGGAACTACTTTCCTGGAATGCCTTGAAACCCAAAGCACATTTTTTAAAAATATGTTTTTATTGATTTTTTAGAGAGAGAGATAGAAACATTGATGTGAGAGAGAAACATTGATTGGCTGCCTCCTGCACACCTCCCACCAGGAAATCTGAGCATGTGCCCCTACTGGGAATTGAACCAGGACCTCTCAGTCCATGGGATGATGTTCAATCCACTGAGACACACCGGCCGGGCCCAAAGAACATTTTAAAGGCACAGCACATTTTTATTTAAATTTTTGTAATGAATCTCTATCCTGTAAATGAGGATTTAAAACACACACACACACACACACACACACACACACACACACACACAGACAAAAGCTACTTTGAGCCAAGCCATTGAATAAGGCAAAGGTACTTATAAACCTGGCAAGAAGGTCCTGTGATGAAATTCTCAGAAAGGAAAACTGTCCCCTTAATGGAAAGTATGTTTAATTCTGTGTTAAAGGGAAAGGTCATCTCTTCCCTCCCTCGCTGAATCCCCAAAGGTATTAACTATAAATTAGAAGAAAGACAGTAAGTGTTCTTTAGTCTCCTAACTCAGATATATAAAGAGCAGTCATTCAATAAGATTTCTAGTCACTCTTTTATAATAGAATTTGTAAGGACTTTCCAAAATTCTGGAATATTGTCACTTCTCCCTGTTTATTATTTGTATCCTTTCCTACCTGCTCTCCTAAAGCACAGAGAACAGCCGTAGGAGAACAGGAGAGAAAAGCAGAGTCTGTGTAAAGAGGTAAATCTGAGGATTAGACTGGGTGGTAGCCTCATGCAAAAAATTGGCCAAAAGATTTAGTGCCAGAGTATTGCACAGAAAAGGAAGGAAGTTGGGGGTGGGGGAGGAGTAAAAAGGAGGGATGGAGAGAGAAAGAGGGAGGCAATCAGTCATTATCTACATTCCTCCAGCCTAGCAGTTGCTCTAGATAGCTTATTCTTTGAGGACACTATCTCCTCATTCAATTAAAAAATATATTTTAAACAAAGTCCATATCTACTAATTCACATTGATTATCTTTCTATACCCAGGAGCATGCTCTGCAAATACTAAGCGCTTGATAAATGCTTTTGTGTGGCTTCAAATTTAACCTAGAAATGTATATTTACTGTCTCTAAAGCTACCATCATCTGTGTAGCTCATGTAGGATGTCTGTCCATTAGAATATATTTTTCATAACTTTTGTGGGTTTTATATTTTAGCTTATCTAGTAGAAGATAGCATGAAACTACTTTGAAAGTTTTATCAAACGTGTGTTCTTTTTTTTTTTAATGCTGTAGGAAATCACTCAGTAGTTGAGTTAGGGAGTTAACCAAGCATTTGGTTATAACATATCCTAAAAGTAATTTATGCCTATCAATGTACTCTCATAAAAATCACTTGTTAACTTCTCTTCCATAAAGTTTCTAGATATTACACAGAGCTTTGTATTAAGAATGAGGTGGGAAACAGACGTGCATGTTCATCTGGGTTTGATGAGCCAGGGTAATGGTATTAATGTGCAACTAAGTTTATAGATGCTAAATTAGCTGCTTCACATAATTCTAACGTGCCATCTCAGGGCAAGTGGGCAAAGACACAAGTATGTCCATACACCTCTTCTCTGAAACAATTATATTATAAAGTGTCAGTTAACTCCGCCTCTTGTAATTTTGTTTTTGAAACTAACAGATGCTAATTACTTGCTATATTTTGAATTATTTATTGGAATGATTTATGTAGAAGTTTCGACAAATAAATGTAGCAAACACTGAGTTGACAACAAATATGTCCAACAGTTGTTCTCTGCAACTCTTCTAATAACACTAACACAATAATATACTACTGTGTTTTGTGAATCTCTAAGAAGAGATTAGTACTTTTCCTCACTGAATTGCGAGTTCCTTGAGGTCAGAAATAACATAATAACTTGAGTATCTCCAGGGCATAACATAAATAACAAAGTGGAAATTATTGTGTGTCAAAGAAAAAGGAAAAAAAAAGAGAATGAGAGGAAAGGGGAGAGAAGAAAGGAGAGGGAGAAAGGGAGTAAGGGAAAAAGGAAAAGAAAGGGCAAAGGGAGCAAGAGAAAAATGAAAAAGAAAGAGAGAGGAGTAAAGAATTTCTTTTTCTCAAAGTATAGGTCACTTTTTAATGCAAAAATTTTATTTATCCAGAATCTGATTCTGCTCTAAAAAATTAGTTTACGATTAGAAAACACAAAAGGGTTATTTTAGATACTAAGACATTAAATGATTTATTAAATATAAATACACTTAAATCTGTTGACAAAATATATCTACTATGCAACATTTGATGATCATTTGTATTTTTTCTCTTTATATGTTATGACTTTTATCAATCTGCTGTTTGTCGTCCCATGGACTGAGAGGTCCTGGTTTGATTCCTGGTTGGGGCACATGCCCAGGTTGCAGGCTTGATCCCCAGTGGGGGGTGTGCAGGGAGCAGCCGATCAGTGTGTCTTTCTCACATTGATGTTTCTATCTCTCTCTAAAAGAATCAATAAAAATATATTTTTTAAAAAACCTCACATTTTGCCTCTAGTCTTGTAAAAACATATAAAGGAGGCTCTGGCTCGGTGGCTCAGTAGATTGAAGCATCGTCCCATACACCAAAAAATTATGGGTTCAATCCCCGGACGGGGCATGTACGTAAGGCAACCTATCTCTCTCTCTCTCCTCTAAAAAAAAAAAAAAAATCAATAAAAACATATCGTTGGGTGAGTAATATATATATAATCTTCTCTGGGTTAATATTTAATCTGACACATTAGTTTAGATTGTATATAATCATATTCATACAGCTTTTGACACAGGAATTGAAACAGACTGGTGACACAATAGGTGGAAGCTACACTGACTTTCTCCCTGGACCAAATTGGAATTACAACCAAAATACAGAAAAATATCCTGAATAACCAACTAAAGACTAGTTGGAGAGCAGCCTTATAACCAAAGACTTAAAGAGGAGGTCACATCAAGACTGGTAGGAATTTCAGAGGCACAAGAGGGCTGGCTGGGCTCCCACAGGCAGCAGCTGAATTTCTGGAGCTGTGGGGGGTTGCCCCTGAGAAGTCTTGGGTTTAAACCTCAAACTGGGCTCCCCATCCCAGAACACCAGAAGTGGGAAAGGTACCCACATAACATCTGGCTGTGAAAAGCATTAGGCTTTCTGTCCGCCAGGGAGAGATGGCTGGAAATGCAGGCACCCTCTTAAAGGACCCACACACAAAATTTTGTTTGCAGCCACACACCTTGGGCTCTGTCACAGGGAGGGCAGAGTGGACTAGAACTGTGTAAGGAGAGTCTGGGGTTGGTGGCTCTGGGGCGAGAGCTGAGAAGACAGCACCTAGATACCTGTGCTGAGTCATTCCTCCATACTACAGAAGCCATCTTTCTCAGGCAGACCTTACCATCCAAGCAGCATTAGCCTGGGAAAAAGTAATAGCCACACCTTTTGGCATCCCTCTTGCCCCACCATGTCGTGCTTACACGCTGACTACAGCTGGAGGCTCATTAAGTGACTGAGAATAACAGACAGTATACAGACAGAGGCAGATCCCTGGGTACTTTGAGTCTTTGCCTGACCTGCTCCTGGACTAGTAAAAGCAGACCTTAGTGTGCAGCTTGGTCCTTTAAACATGCACCCAGGCTCAGCAGAGGATGTCACAAACTGTGGATTGTTGACAGGTACAATCAGGCTCCTCAGGGCGAAGCATAGACAGTATCTGACATTGACCTGCCCAGAGTCCTTCTGAAGAGGTCCAGACCAGTAAACCCAGTGGCCAGCTTCAGACAACAGAGCAGGGTCCAATAAGCTTCACAAACAGCATATCCATAGGAAGATATTGGCAGGCACCAAACCCTGCTGAGGCAAATTCCATTTCATGTGATCAGCACCTGCACAGCAGCCAGCAATCTGTGTTGAGGGTTAAGCATCACTTTAAGCCAGCCTGTGGGTCAAGCCAACACATGAACAGGACAATAGCAATCAACACTCAATTACAACAGGAAGGCCCACAACGTGAACAAGGGACATTCTTAGAGCACCGAATTCTGGTGATCAGGAAAACTGTGCTGCTGGGTCCCACGGGTCACCTACTACCTAATGCAACCTACCAAGACTGGGATTCATGGTAGATCTAACTAATACATAGGGGAAAACAGGCAGCCAAAATGGGGAAACAAAGAAACAGGTCCCAAATGAAGGACCAAAAGAATTCTCAAGAAGAAGAGCTAAATGAAGTGGAGGTAAGCAATTTATCAGATATAGAATTCAGAGTAATGATTATAAGGAAACTCAACAGCATGAAAAAAGATAGAGCAGCCATAAAAATACCAGTAAGAAATGAAGAAAGCCATATCTGAAATGAAGAATACACTGTAAGGAATAACAGCAGGCTTAATGAAGTAGAGGATCAAATCAGTGATTTATAAGATAAAGTAGATGAAAAACAATCAATGAGCAGCAAAAAGAAAAAAGGCATTTAAAAAGTGAGGATAGTATAAGAGACCTATTGGACAACATGAAGCATAATAACATCCATGTGATGTGGGTACTAGAAGGAGAATAGAGAGAGCAAGAGATCGAGAACCTATTTGAAGAAATAATGTCTAAAAACATCCCCAACCTGGTGAAGGAAAAAGACATACAAATCTTGGAAGCACAGAGAGTCCCAAACAAGATGGACCCAAAGAGCCCATACCAAGACACATCATAATTATAATACCAAAAGCTAAAAACAAAGAGAATCTTAAAAGTCGCAAAAGAAAGGCAATCAGTTTCTTACAAAGGCACTCCCATAAGACTGTCAGCTGGTTTCTCAATAGAAACATTTCAGGCCAGAAGTGATTGGCATGAAATATTCAAAGTGATGAAAAACAAGGACCTACAACCAAGGTTACTTTACCCAGCAAGGCTATCATTTAAAATTGAAAGAGAAATAAAGAGCTTCCCAGACAAGAAAAAGCTAAAGGCTTGTTACCACCAAACCAGCATAGCAAGAAATATTGAGGGCTTGCTTTAAGGAGCAAGGGAGAAAAAGAAAAGAAAGAGGAACATAGTTAAAAAATAAAATGGCAATAAATATGAACCTATCAATAATCACTTTAAATGTAAATGGATTAAGTGCTGTAATCAAAAGACATAGGTAGCTGAATGGATAAGAAAACAAGATCTATGTATATGCTGTTTTCAAGACACTCACCTCAGAATGCAAGATACACACAGACTAGAAGTAAAGGGATGGGAAAAGATATATCATGCAACTGGAAAGGATAAAAAAAAAAAAAGCTGAGGTAGCAATACTTATATCTGACAAAATAGACATTGAAACCAAGTATATAGTAAGAGAAAAAGAAGGACAGTCATAATGATAAGGGGGTCAATCCAACAAGAGGATTGTAAACCTTTGTAAAACCTTGAAAACATTTATGCACCCAACATAGGAGCACCTAAATATGTACAGCAAATCTTGATGGACGTAAAGTTAGAGATCCACAGTAATACAGTTATAGTAGGGAATTTTAACACCACATTGACATCAATGGATAGATCTTCCATACAGAAAATCTATAAGGATATGACAGCCTTAAATGACACACTAGATCAAATGGATTTAGTTGGTCTCTTCAGAGCATTCCACCCCAAGGCAATAGAATATATATTCTTTTCAAGTGCACATGGAACATTTTCTAGGATAGACCACATGTTAGGACACAAAACAAATCTCAATAAATTTAAGATGACTGAAATCATATCAAGCATCTTTTCTGACCATGATGCCGTGAAACTTGAAATCAACCACAAGAAAAAACTGAAAAACATACAAAGACATAGACACTAAACAATAAATAGGTTAACAATGAAATCAAGGAATAAGTCAAAAGATACCTTGAAACAAATTTAAAATTTTGTATGGAACCACAAAACACTGCAAATAGCAACAGCAATCTTGAGAAAGAAAAACAAAGGTGAAGGAATTACCTTACCTGATATCAAACTATACTACCTGAAATCTGTGGGACACAGGGAAAGCAATCCTAAGAGGAATATTCATAGGCTTACAGGCCTATTGCAAGAAACAAGAGAAAGCTCAAATAAACAATCTAATTTTACACATAAAGGAACTAGAAAAAGAAAAAGGAAGCTCAGAATGAATAGAAGGAAGGTAATAATAAAGAGCAGAAATAAATGATATAGAGTGGGGAAAAAAACAATATGAAAGCTCAATAATAATACCAAGAGCTGATTCTTTGAAAAAATAAACAAGGTTGACAAACCTTTAACCAGATTAATCAAGAAAAAGAGAGGACCAGCTGGCCCATGTGGCTCAATGGTTGAACATCAACCCATGTACCAAGAGGTCGCTGGTTTGATTCCTGGTCAGGGCACATGCCCAGGTTGTGGGGCCAATCCCCAGTGGGGGGCATGCAGGAGGTGGCCAATCGATGTTTTCTCTCATCGATGTTTCTATCTCCCTCTCGCTCTCCCTTCCTCTCTCTCTAAAAAATCAATAAAGAAAAAAAAATTTTTTTAAAGAAAAAGAGAGGACCAAAATAAATAAAATCAGAAATGAAAGAGGAGAGGTAACAACTGATACCAAAGAAATACAAAGGATTGTAAGAAAATATTATGAATAACTATATGCAAATAAATTGGTCTGTCTAGAAGAAATGGATAAATTCCTAGAAATATACAACCCTCCAAAACTAAATCAAGAAGAATCAGAGAATCTGAACAGACAGATCACAACTAATGAAATTGAAACAGTAATAACAAATTAAAAAAAAAAAAAAAACTCCCAAAATACAAAATTGTTGGACCTGATGGCTTTACAAGTGAATTTTACCAAACATTCAAAGAACTAACACGTATCCTTCTCAAACTATTCCAAAAAATTCAAGTGGAGGGAAAACTCCCAAGTTCATTTTACAAGGCCAGCATTATCCTAATTCCAAAACCAGATAAAGACACACCAGAAAAAGAAAATTATAGGCCAATATCTCTGATGAACATAGATGCTAAAGTCATCAATACAATAGTAGCAAATCCAATCTAGCAATACATTAAAAAGATCATACACCATGATCAAGTGGGATTTATTCTGGGGATGCAAGGTTAGTACAACATCCACAAAACAACAAATGTGATACACCACATAAACAAACTGAAATATAAAAACCACATGGTCATATCAATGGATGCAGAAAAAGCATTTGATAAAATCCAGCACCCATTTATTATCATAACACTCAGCAAAGTGGGAACAAAGGGAACAAACCTCGACATAATATAGGCCATATATGACAAACCCACTGTCAACATTATACCCAATGGGCAAAAACTAAAAGTCTTCCCCTTAACATCAGGAACAAGATAGGAATGTCCACTTTCACCACTTTTATTCAACATAGTACTGGAAGTCTTGACCACAGTGATTAGATAAGAAAAAAACAAAACAAAGCTGGGGACAGGGTGGGGGGATGGGGAGGAGGGTGTCAATGGGGAAAAAAGGAGAAACATCTGTAACAAAAATAAATTAATAAAAAAATAAAATAAAATAAAAATAAAAAATAAAAATAAAAAAACAAAAGACATCCAAATTGGAAAGAAAGAAATAAAACTGTCACTATTTTCAGATGACATGATACTGTAGAGAACCCTAAAAATTCCACCAAAAAACTACTAGAATTGATAAATGAATTAAGTAAAGTAGCAGTATACAAAATAAATATCCAGAAATCAGTTGGACTTTTATACACCAATAATGAACTATCAGAAAGGGAGACTAACAAACAATCCCATTCAAAATTGCTTCAAAAAGAATAAAATATCTAGGAATAAATTTAACCCAAAATGTAAAAGACCTGTACTCAGAAAATTATAAAATACTGAAGAAAGAAACTGAGGAAGATTCAAATAAGTGGGAGCATATACCATTGTTATGGATAGGAAGAATTAACATCATTAAAATGTCCATACTACCCAAAGCAATCTACAGATTCAATGCAACTCCTATCAAGATACTAATGGAGTATTTCATAGAACTAGAACAAGTGTTTAAAAAATGTGTATGGAACCACAAAATACCGCAAATAGCAACAGCAATCTTGAGAAAGAAAAACAAAGTTGAAGGAATTACCCTACCTGATATCAAACTATACTACAATGCCATAATAATCAAAACAGCATGGCACTGGCAAAAAAAAAAAAAAAACATATAGATCAATGGAACAGAATAGAGAGCCTAGAAATAACACCACACCTGTACAGTCAATTAACATTTGACAAAGGAGGCAAAAATATACAACGTGGGCCCTGGTCGGTTTGGCTCAGCGGTTAGAGCGTCAGCCCACGGACCAGAGTCTCAGGTTTGGTTCCCACTAAAGGCACGTACCTCAGTTGCAGTTTGTCCCAGGCCCCGGTTGGGGTCATGTGGTTGGCAACCACTTGATGTGTCTCTCTCACATCGATGTTTTTCTCTCTCTTCCTCCCTCTCTCGTTCCCTCTCTATCTGAAGATAAATGCAAAGGTGTCCTCAGGTGAGGATAAAAAATATATATATATACAACAGGGTAAAGATAATCTATTTAATAAATGGTGCTGGGAAAATTGGACAGATATGTGCAAAAAAAAATGAAACTAGACCACTTATACCACACATAAGAATAAACTCAAAATGAATTAAAGACTTAAATGTTAGGCTCAAAACCATAAAAATCCTAGAAGAAAACATAGGCAGTAAAATCTCAGACATTTCTTGTAGCAATATTTTTTCTGATATATTTCCTTGGGCAAGGGAAACAAAAGAAAAATAAATCAAACTAAAGAGTTTTTTGCACAGCAAAGGAAACTATCTACAAAATGAAAAGACAAACAACTGAATGAGAGAACATATTCATCAATGATACATCTAAAAAGAGGTTAATATCCAAAATTAATAAAGAACTTACAAAAGTCAACACCAAAAAATAAACAATCCAATTAAAAAATGGACAAATGACCTGAATAGACACTTCTCCAATGAGGACATACAGATGGCTAACAGACATATGAAAGGATGCTCAACACCACTAATCATCAGAGAATGCAATTAAAACCACAATGAGATATCATCTCACACCTGTCAGAATGTCTATCATCAATAAATCAACAAATAAGTGTCAGTAAAGATGTGGAGAAAAGGGAACCTCATGCACTGTTGGTGGGAATCCAGACTGGTGCAGCCACTGTGGAAAGCAGTATGGAGTTTCCTCAAAAAATTAAAAATGGAACTGCATATGACCCAGTGATTTCACTTCTGGGAATTTATTCAGAGAAACCTTAAATACTAACTCCAAAGAATATATGTACCTCTATGTTCATTGCAGCGTTATTTACAATAGTCAAGATCTGGAAGCAGCCCAAGTGTCCATCAGTAGATGAGTGGATAAAAAAAACTGTGGTTGCCGTGGCCAGTTTGGCTCAGCAGTTAGAGCATGGGCCCGCGGACCAGAGAGTTCTGGGTTCAGTTCCCGCTAAGGGCACGTACCTTGGTTTCAGTTTGTCCCTGGCCCCAGATGGGGTTGTTTGAGTGGCAGCCAATCGATGTGTCTCTCTCATCAATGTTTCTCTCTCTCTCTCCCTCTCCCTTCCTCTTTGTCTCTCAAATCAATAAAGAAAAAATAAAAAAACTATGGTACATTTTACACAATGGAATACTACTCTGCTATAAAAAGGAAAAAAATTTTACTCTTTGGGACAGCATGGATGGACCTGGAGAACATTATGCTAAGTGAAATAAGCCAAGTCAGAAAAAGACAAGTACCATATGATTTCACTCATATGTAGAACTTAATGAATAAACTGAACTACCAAGCAAAATAGAGACAGACTCATAGATAGAGAGCAGGTAGACAGCTCTAGGGGTTGGAGGGGTGGGATGCTGGGTGAGAGGTAGAGAAATTGAGCAAAAATAAAAAGAGAATTCATGAACAACGTGAACAACATTATTGGTGATTGTGGGGGTGGAGTGGGATGGAGAGGGCATAGAGGGGATAAAAGATGATGGAAAAGATAAAACAAATTTAAAAGAAAAGGAAGTAGCTCAGCCGGTGTGGCTCAGTGGATTGAGCATCATCCCATGGGCTGAGAGGTCCCAGTTTGATTCCCAGTCAGGGCACATGTCCGGATTGCCAGCTCGATCCTGAGTGGCGGGGGGTACAGGAGGCAGCTGACCGATGTATCTCTCTCACATCGATGTTTCTATCTCTCCCTTCCTCTCTCTCTGAAAAAAAAAAAAACAAAACAAAACAATCAATAAAAACATGTTTTAAAAAAAGAAAAGGAAAGGAAATAAACTGTTAACCAATTTAACAAATTTGCAAACCGTTTTTCTTTTTAAAAGAGATACAGAGTGGGGCAAAAATAGGTTTACAGTTGTTTGTATGGAAAATAAGAAAATAATTAATAAATAATAATATAAGAATAAACTCTGTGTTCCAGGTACTCACAACTATAAACCTACTTTTGCCACGCCTTATATTTGTATTCAAAGAACAAATTTTGGAAGACATTTTTTCTCTGTAACAACAAAAATATTTTAATTCCATTTCAAAAGGAGATTTCTCATAGTTTACCAATCTCAAAGCACTATATTTTGGCTTTTCTCAAAGAAACCACTCCACCAGATGTTAGAAGTTCCTTGTATACACATTTATGCCTTCAGAGATAAATGTATAGACTACATTTACTGGAAAACAGCCCTTCCACAAAGGGAATGTAAATTTCATGCTGAAAAAATTATCATATATTTTTTTCACTAAGGAATTTTAGTATCAAATTCATTCTTTAAATTATTGATTAAAATGGATAAGCCTTTTTTAAAAATTAGAAGAAAATGAAATAAAGTTTCCAAATAGTCCTTACCTAAAAGATCATTTTGATACAGCAGAAATATAGACCTTAGACAAAGAATTGCAATGCCCCAAAACTGTACATGCACTGGAAGAAACGACATACATAGAAAGAAACCACGGAACATTTTGCATGACTCTGCGTAGCCTGACTACTTGGTATGCTCCATGGAGGCATCTTAAGATTCAGTCTCTTATGCCCAGTGGTAGCCTCTTTGCAGCATAATTTTCAGACCTTGGAAATGAACAGGAATACTTACATGCAGGTCAGAGCATAACGTGGTAATAATAAAACATACTTATTGGGAACAAATCCGACATTTATGCATCTGGCATTTTCTCAATTTTTTTTTTCCTGACGGAAAGCACAAATACAGTATTTTTTCAGTTAAAACAAATAGATACTTGGAAACTCCAAGTTTATTTAGAAACCAAAATGTCAGTTTACTAATAATGGAAGATAATAAATTGTCAAAATATTTCTTCCCACATCTGAATTGAACCTTCCCTAAACCAGGAAATAAGACTCCCAGGATTTTGCATGCGGGGGTATAGAAAAGGCAGCAAAGCATAAAAGTCCAACACTTCTTCTGAGAATTACATATGAAAGCACTTGGTAAAGAAGCTTGCTCCTGACTCAAATAACAAACACACTCATCTTTTCTCATATCATTGAGGCTTCTCTCATACAAGGTTATGGTAATGAAATTCTGTAAGACAAACTTTAAAAAAAAAAAAAAAGTAGTGTGGCATACAGCAACTCCTAGAGGATGCTCAACAAAGTTGGTGGGGAGGGGAGTGTAGATATAAGTATGGCCCTCTCTCTTCAGATCAGACATCTGTCCACACTGAAGTTGCATAGTTATGTCACACGCTCTGAGTTCCACAGCTCTCAGAAATGATAAACCAGATTCCTATATGGTTGTAACCAATCCTATGCTTGCTGTTTCATTCACTTGGTCAGCAGATATAAAGGGTGTCCCGAAATATGTATACACACTTTAACAGCTGGTAATTCACTTAATTCTCACTCCTTTCCAAGTTTAACTGATTTGAACAAAGAAAATCTACCCACTAGACTTTTTATGGGGATACATGAAAGATAAAGTTTATGGTACAAAACCAGCAACAGTCAACAAATTGAGAGCAGCTACTGAAAGAGAATGTGCACAAGTACCGAATGAAATGATTCTTGACATTTGTTATTCCATTGCTTCGCGCTATCCGCAGTGCCTGGACCAGAACGGTCATCCGCGTGAAAACAGGCATTGACAAAAAAAATTACTCATTTTTGTAGATTCTTTTAAGTTTTAAAAATGAATTGTATGTTCGTAAACACTGACTTTATAATCATTCAAATTGTATATACATTTTTGGGTGACACCCTCTATTGGAATCCCTTCAGCAAATACTAGGCTCATTTCTAAAACATGCAAGAGTCGTTTCTAAGACATGCAAATAGAAGACACTTACCCAGAACCTCAAAAGGACTCTGAGTAACAAGATGTATCCATATTTTTACACCCAGATACAGGGGAAAAAATAGTTCTAGTAAACTTGCCGGAAACAGCCACTTTTCTTGCAGCTGTCTTCCAGTTAGGCTGACAAGATACAGCACATGGTCCATCCCACTGACTGAAAGTACTTCTTCATTAGTGGTGATGGCATGGGCAATGGAGCAAGTACAGTTAGATGCTAGTACAATCATGAAAAACAATGAATCATCACTGGGACTTTGCAAAGAAGCATATTTTGCAATTAAACCTATTTAGTTGAACAGGAAAGAACATCAGGATAAAGTTGTTCTGCTTTAGAATATAGGCAAAATAGTCTTCTCTAATATAAAATCACAAAGCAATAATATATTACAAAGAAGGGTTCCATACATCCAAATTACTATGTACTCACATACTAATAGCTCATTCATTTTGTTAAAAATACTTACTGGGTACTATCCTGTGCAGGCATTGTTCAATGGATACAACAGTTACACTGTAATTCCTTCCTTCAAGGAGTCATACTCTAGAAAAATGTAATGTGCCACAGTAGAACTATGGATAAAAATCATTAATGTTAGCCAGTAAAGAAAATGAGAGTATCAGAAAAAAAAAAAAAGAACAAAGGTAAAGTGATAGAAAGAACATAAATAATCCTGTGTAATGCAAACTTGAGAAGTCTTAAGGTTTAAGAAGTAAATTCCTGGGGCAAAGAAATGAAGATGGAGGGAAGAAGGGAGGTTGATTCTTCCCTCTTAGTAGTCTCATATCACTTTCTTAAACTTGTTTTATCCTCTCTAAAGAGCTCAGACAAATTTAATCCATCCACATTTCCTTTAGACAGGCAATATGATTTCTAGAGGTATATTCAAATTTAGTAACAAATTCAACTACAAGGAAAACCATCAGTTTGCCATAAAGAGATTTTACTTTTACCTGAGAAACCTTCCAGTAAGATGAACTCAATGAGAACTTTGTCACCAAGAGAATAGTTTGATTCATTTAAATTTAAATTCACACATTGTACACTTTTGCTCTAATTTTTAAAAGAAGTTTTTTTCTGTTTATTCAGTCTATTTCTAACAGCAAAATACATTTCCCAAAATTCAGAATATAGTTGGCCAACAGATAATTATTCATCAAGGCCTAACAAATCACAAAGCTGTGTCCAGACTACTACAGACTTAGCCTCATAAGGGATTTCAATCTAAAGCAGCTCTTTCCAACACCAAGTTATCTTAACTAGAATTCATTCTGTCTTTTGGGGAAACTATGAAGATTCCCCTACCTGAACTCCGTATGCCCAACAAACCAACTTGGCAATTAAAACCATTTCTTTATAGTATGTTTATAGTATCATAGGATTTTGACTTAGGCTTTTAAATGCTTGAATTTGCATGCTTGATTACTTCTTTAAAATATACTCTATCTCCAAACAGACTTCTAAAACCATTTAAGCACTCCTCGATAGCCAGGATAGAGTTAAGCTAACTGACCATGAAATAGTGATTGTGTACCTCACAGACAATGTTATTGCATTTCTAGCTAGACACCTTTGTCACAGTGAGAATGGGGCTGACCAAAGCATTTGGGCTGCAAAACACGGTCTATTAGCTTGTTTATTGAGCCTAGAAAACAATTTCTTTTGCAGGGTGTCATCTTCAGATTCACTAGATCCAAATGCTCGGTTTCAAACACTTGGAATTTTAAATCTCTCCCATTCCCTACAGCACCACCATTTAACTAAGAGTCAAGCAATCCATCAATGGACAGAGCATCTGTGTGACAGCAGCGGGGCATGAAACGCTTCAGTCCTGCAATGGGTCCCTGCTGGAGAAGATGTTGGAGTAGGTGGATTCCAAGGAGGCCCAATCAGTGCCACCCCTTTCCCCTGAGTTCTGAACTAATCGAAAAGTAAGACAAATAGAAGGAAAATGGAGTCCAAGTACCATCTTTGTCATTGGTAAGGCTGAGTTGGAAGATATAGCTTCAGTGTCAGAACCAATCAGGCCTGAAAACTCCCTGCCCTCCAGACCCAGCCCTAGAGACTGACTACCCACAAGAAAGCTGGAGGCTGTAGAGAAATGCCTTTGTACAAGTCACTGTTTCCTCTCATCCATGTTGGAGAGAGGAAGGGAGGAAAAATCCCAATTTCTTCGATTTAGGCCTATTGATAGGTTAGCTCCTGACAATTGATAAATGTAGATCAATGCTGTTTCCTGCAGCCAGATAATTCAATCAACCTGACTGGAAAGAGGAAGACGTAGAGTAAAAGACCAGGCAGGTTTAGGGGAAATTCCTCCTCAGAGAAACCAGAAGAGTGGAGTAGTACCTCATGTCACAATTCACAAGAATCCACATATAGTGGATTTATGTCCCTTGATTCTACAGCACCACACCGGCTTTACTAGGGAAACTTAGAAGACAGGGATAAGAAAAGCGAGGACCCCAGTCTCCCATCCTACCATCTTCCCCCAGAGAAGTAGACAAGGACCAGGGTGCTCGCCTACACATGCAGCAGGGATTCACATTTCAGGGGAATGACCCCCATCCCACTATGATTTCTACTCTTATAGGACAAACACTAGAACAATCTTCTGGAGTGCCAGCTGTTTACAGCAGTTGCCTGAGGAAAGCAAGCTGCCCACCACCTGGAGACCATGTCTTCGGGGACAGCCCCTAACGACAAAGGAGAGGAAACCACCAATCCCATGAGATACTGAATATGGGTGTAGCCTCTCCTGTCGGGTGGTGGAGGAACCTGGCTCATTGCTCCAACTACCCAAAGTGAGTTTAAGAATTCCAATTGTCATATCACAATTTCCCTTATTAAGAAGTATGTAAAAGAGAGAAAGTTATCAAGTTTTCTTGCTATTATAATTTCCAGATACTGTATTCTGAAATAGAGCTGAGCTCTTGTGAACGCTGAAAACATAACTGATGGAACAGTATTTAACAGGAATACTGACTTTTTTTTTTAATCTTTTTTATCTTCAGATAGAGCAGGAGGGAGAGAGGAGAGAAGAGAGAGAGAGAAACATCGATGTGAGAGAGACACATCGAGTGGTTGCCACCCACACAACCCCAACCAGGGCCTGCGACAAACTGCAACCAAGGTATGTGCCCTTAGCGGGAACCGAACCTGGGACTCTCTGGTCCACGGGCCAATCCTCTAACCACTGAGCAAAACTGGCCAGGGCAGGAATAATGACTTTTTAACAACAACTATACAAAGGAAAGATAATACCTTCTTATCAATAGAAATTGGTTTCTGAGTTTTTCTTATAAGAAATTGTTCTACATACATGGTGAAACTTAAGGGCAATGAATTGGTAGATTCAGCTCAGCTCGAACTGATTCAATTCACAACTTGCTAGAGGAAATGAGACAGTATAAGAGTGCTTAAAGGAAAAGAAAACAAGCTTGAAATGGGGAGATCTTGACCCTTTCCTAACAATCTAGTCCTTTAATGGAAACATTAAAAGTTGGCACCTCTTCAAATAAATAAAGTTTTAATATGTGGTCTAATAGAAATGTGTCTCAAAAACAGTATTATATAATACTAGAAGAGAAATTTTGCATTAGCAAATGATGGACACTCACTGACTACCAATGAATTATCATTATTACTGCTCGGTGGAAATACATCTTAATAGTATAATAACCTCTTCAATTAATTAATTCTGCAATCATTTATCACAGTGTAACAGCTGCCAAAGCAGGATAATAGTTTAGTAAAATCAGGTGCTCATTCACTTTCCCACAACAGTGAGCTGCTTAGACTCTGTTATATAATCATAGTTATGCCATTCATACATCCTTTCAATTACATCCATTGAATTATGCAAACCAGAAAACCACAGAGCAGTGTGGCCCAGAAACTCCAGTTCCACGGAGAGAAATTAAAAGCAGCTTCCGCTGGCACTCTACCAACCCCTTATTTTCTGTTTTTACTTTTTTCTATTTCTTGTTCATCTTACTTTAAGAGCCACGGTTTTTCCTCCCCCTTGTTCTCTTCTCCCTCTTACCTATTCATTATATCTGTCAAGGATTCTAGAAGCACTGCTTGTATAACATGGTGAATTAATAAGAAAAAGCTGATAGTGTTAACATCCCCTTCACTACAACAGGAAAGAAGGCCCATCTAGGAGAGAACATGTGAAATTTTCCCCAAAGGGAGAAAATTAAAAAGAAGCCCCAGAGAGTTGGAAGAAGAAACTGGGTGCATGGGTCAGACCTTCCACTTCTATAAGAAGACATGAGAAGAGTGGGGGAAACCCGGAAAAGTGACCAGGCCATCAATGTATAAAGGGGTCCAAGCCCTGCTGCATGTCAAACAAATATTGTAAACATTTTTTAACAGTCTTTTCTTGCTCAAAACAAGCAAACAAAAACCCAGAGCCCAAAAGCGGCTTGTGGCTCTGCCTACCTGGGCTCTGGAAAGAGGCAGTACCTTGGGGACAGCGTCTCACAATGCAGCAAAGCACACCTTCCTGTACTGTGCTTTACAGGCGTTGCTTCTTGTCCAAATTGAAGGCAAGACACTCCATCAGCAAAAAAGATTACAATTTGCTTTATTGCCATACTTGCTTCATTGTGGTAGTCTGGAACCGAACCCACAATATCTTCAATGTATGCTTGTACAGGATTTTTGGAGATTCTGGGAACGTAGACAGAAATGCCCAAACATGATTGATATCTACTTTCTTATGGCCTTGAAAATTGGCAGCTTCAAGATGAATTAATTTGATTTTCAAGCATGAATGATGTGATCATTCTTAAACAAAAAAATTGTGAATCAAATGTACATTCCTCATTTCAAAGATAATCATCAGAACTAAAGAAATTAAGTGCTCCGTTGTGTCATAAGAATTATATGGTTAATCATCTCTCTCCTAAGGTTTAACTCAATTAAGAGTATTTTTAAAATCTCATATGGTTTCTACACCAATCAGGAAGGATATATGCACCCCTATGTTCATAGCAGCACTATTTACAATAGCTAAGATCTGGAAACAGCCCAAGTGCCCATCAGTAGATGAGTGGATAAAAAAGCGGTGGTACATTTACACAATGGAGTACTATGCAGCTGTAAGAAAGAAAGATCTCTCACCCTTTGAGACCACATGGAGGTACCTGGAGAGTATTATGCTAAGTGAAATAAGCCAATCGGAGAAAGACAAACAGCACATGATCTCACTTAGTTGTGGAATATAATGAACAAAATAAGCTGATGAACAAAATAGACCCAGAGACATGAAAGTAGGGAACAGACTGACAAACCTCAGAGGGAGTGGGGGATGGGAGGGTGGGAAGAGATAAATCAAAGAACTTATATGCATATATGCATAACCAATGGACACAGACAACAAAGGTGGGGGGATGGGAGCGGGGAGGAGGGTGTCAGTGGGGGAAAAAGGAGGGACATCTGTAACAAACAAACAAAAAAATCTCATATGGTTTAGCCGCCTATAAAGTGCCTATAGTAGCATTTCATGTCATGCAAGTGTTGACTGATTAACTGAACAATCTGAATTCAGTAGAGTCCAAACATGGTATGGTTTCATCTTCAATTACCACCCCTTTGAATCTCCATTTTCCACCTCTTAAAAAAATCTGAGCCAGAGTCCATAAATTTCCAATCCTGCCCAAATTTAACACTTGAATTTCATATCCAATAAGCTCTACCCGCTCCTAACTTGGGCTCCTCATACTTCTTCCTGCCTCCCTTTTGTGGTTGTAGCTTTGTCTTTCTTGAAGTAGAAAGTAGAGGTTAGACAAAAGGGCCAAAAACATTGTTACCTACCTTGTGTGGTTGTCCTCTCTTAGCCAAAAACGTTTTCTCTATGGTGGGTGTTGAAACCCTTGCTTTGGTGAGCAGAACACAGGTAAATTCTATCCGGAGTCTCTTTGAGGATACCTCCCCACTGCATAACCTTCTAAAGGAGAACACCTGCTCTGGTGCAGTGCTGCTGACCCGACCTCAAATGCCATTACCGGTGATCAAGCACACGTGGTTCCTTTGCATCAAGTAGAAATTCCACCTCCTTGTGCCCTAAACAATGGATGCACAAGCTCCTCACCTACTGCTCCCTTTCTGCCTTGTTCTTGATCAGTTTGCCCCACCACTGCTTACATAATTTTGGAGGAGATGTGCAAGGCAAACATCTAATCTGAAATTGAAATACCAATGTCATCCTCTTCCAGGCCGTGCCCCCAATTCCTGTGAAGCATTCTCTTCAATCCCATTTTTCTTGGTTTGTGAGGTGATGGACACAGCATTCCTTGCTAGGTCAAAAACAGAAAAACCACAATGAGTATCCTTTAAGCCAATAACTTTTGCTGATATCTGCTGAGGGTGATGGTTGGAGTAGCAGTGCCAATTCAGCTGTCTCTGTTCATGTGACTCTTTTTATTGAGGCATAATTGACACATAACATTATATTAGTTCAGGTGTACAACATAATGATTAGATATTGACATATATTGCTAAATGATCACACAGTAAGTCTAGTTAACATCTATCACCATACATTGTTAAAATATTTTTTTATATGAGAACTTTTAAGATCTACTGTCTTAGCAACATTCAAATATATAGCACAGTATTATTAATTGTAGTCACTATGCTGTACATTACATCCCCATGTCTTATTTATTTATAATTGGCAGCTTGCACTTTTTGACTTCCTTCACCCATTTTATGTGATTCCATGTAATTTGTTTTTTTTTTAAATTGTTACATACCTTAAAAAATATTTTTTAGTCTATGCAATCTCTTAATAGGATACAAAACAAAGGAATCTCAGGGCTTATTGATGACTCTCTGTAAAATATGGAAGCACTCATTAGTTTTATGCCTTAGAGTTTTAGCAAAAATTAAGAAACAATAAAAGTCCTATTCACTCTCCTGTTACATGCTGTTAACCAAAATTTGGGGGAGATGAGAATTTTTTTCAGGCTTCACTCATCCCAAAATTACGATTTTCCTTTATAAAACTGGGGAGCTTTATAAAACACTTTCATCACTGCACTGAAAAAAAGACTTCCAGAGGCCACAGCAGTTAGGAGTCACTTTGGTGAGGAGCCACACCTTCATCTTTTCCATTTTGTTCAAGTCTTTGTAAAAGCAAATGGAAATGATTATGTGACTATAGAAATCAGCCTCCTCTTTGGAAGGAAAAGCATGAAATCAAAAATATGAACTCTTCTTTGAGAAATCTTTGTCACTGCTTTTCCCTTTAGTCATTTTCTTTTGCATTCACTACAATTATCTCACACCTTTACTCCATGACTCCTATATTCAATTTTAAGTTTTTTTCTATTCCTTGCTGGTTCTAAGTTATTAGCTCTGTAATAGTTAATAGTGCTGTTTTGGTTATCAATTTGTATTCTTATTTCAGCAATCTTTCTTTTCATCCCATTCTGCTCTTTACCATCTTACCTTTGAGCCATGGTTTTAATAAATTCATGTTTTTAGTAAGTTTTTTTTATAGAGTGAATCAACAGGAATGTGCTTTCTGGCAATGTTTCCTTTCAGACTGGGTTCTTTCTGTGTTCTGTATATTAGTTTCCTTCTCTTTTTTCCCCTTGGTATATATACATAGGTTTTTGTAAGTTTGTTTTTGGTTATTTGCATAGTTACAATTATTTTTCTTTGTTTTACTTTGTGCTTAATGTGGGAAGGTCTGTCCAGACCATGTTTGCTCTGACATTGTATGTGTGGGAATTGTCCTGATTTCCCTTCTACCAAATCTGGAGTGTGTGTCTTGCAGGCTCTATCCACTTCTCTACTGCCTAAAATCATGGGACTAGAGAAGGGGTTGTCTTGACGAGGATCAAATTAAATACTTTCTGGAAGACCAAGGCCCTTATTGTAACTGAAAACACAGGTTCAGCTGCCTGCCACAATGAAAGCCAAACTGGTGAGACAGGTGCTGGTGAAAAAGAAAAGAGGTTTATTCAGGTGACCTGATCTGGAAGAATGGTGGACTCCCCTTTTAAAGACCATCCTCACTACCTCCTTAAGCCCAAGGTTCTTATAGGAATAGGGAGGGGAGGGATTTTTTTTCTATCCAGTTATCTTACTAACTTTTGTCAGGCTTCAGCCCTATCCAATCATCTTTCTAGCTTTTGGCACACTGGGTGTAACAACTTCCCCCTATGCCATCTTGGCCAGTGGAGGAGTCTCCTCAATGCTCCCTGTAGTGAGTAAGGGGGGCTGCAGGACCCACCATCAGTAAGCCTGGACATGCTGCAGCCCTCAGCTCACCTCTTGACTTTAAACACGGCATTGGCACATCCAGAGTAACTGGTTGGAGTCCACCCAAGACACCCCTAGATTCCAGCAGAACTGTGTTCTCTGTGCAGCCCACACACAGGCAGCCCCTCTAAAGTGGCCAGCCAAGCCCACACTCAGACTGAGGCTGCCTACCCCAATTCAGCACAGCTCTCTAAAATAGAAAGACCTAGGCTATCACTGACTCTGTGGAGTTATTACAATGCAATGTAGAAGCTTGTACTGTCAAAGATTTTTTCTTCACTTCACCCAGGCAGATCTTAGGTGTCTGTTTGGGTTATGCCATCCCTAATATAGAACTTCTTTCCTGGTGCCCAAATTCTGGCTCTTCCTCTCTGCCCACAGTTGCAGAATCTTGACATCCATTACAATTAATTCTCACCCCAGATTCTAGGACCAGTTCTACCAGGAGAAAGAAAAAGGATTCAAAAATACGTTAAGAACCTGTGCCAGGTACTTTGTATATTAGCTAATTTAATTTTTATAACACTCTTGTCTTTTTGTATTAAGAAAATAATAAATTTAAGAAAATTTAATAACTTGCCAGAATGAGAAAAAGGGAGAGGTAAAATTGTAGCTTATATATGATTAATCTCAAAGCTGTGTTCTCTGCTACACCCAGTGGTATGCTGGTAAATGTTTAACAGTCAGTGAGAAGGTGGGAGGTGTGATTTATGACATCTGCAATTCCATGGTGTAATCATGATCAATTACAGACTAATTGTAATACATACAAAACTGGCTGTAACATCATATTAACATCTATTTAATTTTAGCAACAAAACAGTGTTGACAATTATTAGCTTGATCGATTGTCAATGTGTAATTTAAACCAAAATACTAAGAATAACCAGTTTGAGATGTTAAAACTTATACCATGGCTTTAAAATATATATATTAATTGAACAACAACAACAACAAAAAAAAAAAAAACAGAAACAAACTCATTGATACAGAGAACAAATTGGTGGTCACCAGATGGGAGGGAGGTGGGAGTGGGTGTGAGTGAAAAAGGTAAAAGAAATTAAGAAATACATATTGCCAGTTATAAAAATAGTCACAGGGATGTAAAGTACAGTATAGGAAATACAGTCAATAATAATGTAATAACTAAGTATGGTGTCAGATAGGTACTAAAGTTATCGGGGTTTTCACTTTGTATATAAATGTCTAATCACTAATTACACATGAAATTAGTGTAATATTGTATGTCAACTGTAATTAAAAATACATTTTTTAAAAAGAAAGCACGAAAATAAATATATAGCATTAAATGAGGAAAAATATTAATCATAAAGGATTTATTGTAACAATAGTTCACAATGATTCAGGATCTTGAAGCTCAGTATGTGTTTTGAAGATTACCAAATAACTAAAGTGATGTAACAAACATTCAGTTAGGAGGGAAATCTCAATTAAGAGGATTTCTTAAGAACAATTATTTAACTGATTTTTCCCAATCCATGCACCAGAATTTTGATTATAATATTCTAACAGGGTCTATCCAAACCACTTATAAATAAATAACAATGGTTAGAGGGTTTATTTACCATAGGACTTTATGAAAATGACAAATGTGTTTGTTTGCAAACAATTAAATACTATCTTTAAAATAAACAAAAAATGGCTTTAACTGAGTTACAAATACATACATAAGTATAACAGACACTCTGCAATAGCAATCTGATATCAAGTTCCAAATGCACTAAGGAATTGTTAAGAATTTTAGCCATTGTGATCCAAACAGCATCCACCCTAAAAGCCCTAGACATCTCTCCTCCATTGCACACTGTCATGATACCTACCCTTTAATGGTGATACCATTAAACATCCCCTAATAGCACCAGCTCATGGATATTACTCTGTAATCACCTCACAGTCATTTTCCCGTATGCCCCATGAAGTTGTCAGCACACAGGTTCAGACTCCATAAATCACCTGCTGCTGGCTCAGGAAATCAGTGACAAGGAATGGGAACTCCCCCATCTTTAATAATGTTTATTACTATAAAATTTCAGCACAGCAACAAAAGTGTAATTTCCCATGGAAGTGCTGTATGAGATTTGACCCATGACTTGGTTATTTAGATATGAATTATTAAATTTACTAATTTTGCCAAATCCCTTGCTCCTGTCACTGTTTTGCTGCTACTCCTCCTTCCTTCTCTCCACTTTGGTCATTTTATTGGCATCATTTGCACTCTCCACAACAAGTAAGGAGGAGGAAATGCATGTGATGAAACGTGAACAAATGCATTCATCAAAATATAAGGCAAATATTTCTACTAAAGAGAAAATTAAAACCATTAGCTAACATGTGTGATTGAATTAATAATTTGAATGTTCTAAGCAATCTTTCCCTTATAAACCTGAGTAAAAAGAACTAATTATAAATAATATTTTTTAAGTGAAATGAATTTTCAAAGCTCAAATCTTTTTTATTTATTTATTTATTTATTTATTTTTATTAATTTATTTTTGTTACAAATGTTTCTCCTTTTTTCCCCATTGACACCCTCCTCCCCATCCCCCTACCCCGTCCCCAGCTTTGTTGTCCATGTCCATCAGTTATGCATATATGCGTCAAAGCTCAAATCTTTATGAAAAGCAATATGAAAGCAATTTAAGCAGGGATATTGTAAAGCTGTTGCCACAAAAAAAATTTTCAGTGTCATACTCAATGATTCAAATTCTCTTAAAAATGTGTATAATGGCAATAAGTATAATGATCTCATTTGACTGTATTAGAAATACAATATAAAATTTTTGAATAACCTGACTTTCAGATTCCAATATTTTCCAGAGGGATTGCTACAAAAGAAGTAAAGTTGAGATAAGAACAACCAATCTAGTTTTTATTTTCTCTTGAAAAACCAAGTCTTAAGACAACCACAGAAAATAACTAAGAGAAACACCATGGAACATATCTCCTTCCTCTCACTCACAGCTACTTAAAATGCAAACCAATATGCCACAGTCCTGACCTATTCTCTCCAGTTTCTGAATGTCAAACACTTAGAGCAATTGTTGGCTGTCAGAGTATGAAGAGGAAGCAGAGAAACTGGACATTTGGCATCTCAACATTCTGGAACCAGTGATTTAATTATTTAATTAGTATAGGAGAAAGGCATCCACACAAAGATCCAGGCACACATTCTGTCATTAAAAATGTCTCTACAATTACTAGTAAACACATATTAGGGAAATGGGGGGAGAGGTAATATTTTATAAACTGGTATGAGTGCAAGTTAATTCACATTTCAGTGATAAATGAAAACCTAAAGTATAAAATGATTAGATTATAAGAAGCCCACAAACTTGCTGTTTGCTGAAGAATACTTTTTATTATTTTCTTACGAAATTTTTAAAAGAGCCTATTGCTCAAAACTAAAAGGCAATCTCAATTTGATTTTGTTTTAATATTTATATAATTAAACTGCCTCTCTTTCCTTCATTGCTTTTCAAATGCTCATTAAATGATTCCTTCATAATGTACCACTCAGTGCTGCACTGTCTTCAATGCGCAAATAATGATAAATTGGATCATTAATTGCAAAAAAGTGTCCATTAATGTTTTCCCTTGAATATCATTTCATCTGATCTTATTTTAATAAAAAATATTACTTGATCAATATATATATCCATTGCAGTGTGTGAATAGTCAGCATTTCCCGAAGTGTGTTCCTTGCAAGCCTAGATATAAAAATCTTTTTTGAAGTAAATTTTTATTTTAATATATCTCCTGTTTTGGCATATTTTTTATTTTATTATCAAATGTTCAGAAAAACACACAAATCATAAGTACATTGCTCAATGAATTTTCACAAAGTGAAGAAAACACCCAGATCACAACATTACTAGCATCCCAAAAACTCCTTTGAGTCCTCTTCCGGAATAACCACTGTCCTCATATCTAACTCCACAGATTAGTTATGACTGTTTAAAAACTTTATATAAATGGAATCATCCAGTATATACTCTTCTGTGTCTTCCTGTTACAGCTCAAAATTATATTTGTGAGATTTATCCATGTTATTGTGTGTAGTTGTAGTTTGTTCATTCTCATTGCTGAAAATTTATCACACTTTCTCCAGTTTGGAGGTCCTTACAAAGAGTGCTGTTATGAACATTCTATAGTACATGTTTTTTGGTGAACATATACATGTATTTTGTTGGATATATAATCTTAGAGAGGAATTATTGAGTCATAAGATAAGCATATGTTCAGCTTTAGTAATACTGCCAACCAGTTTTCCCAAGTAGTTATACTAATCTACACTCCCACCAACAGTGAATGAGCATTGCCATTGCTCTACATGCTTGACTACACTTGGAATTTTCTTAGCCATTCTTTGTAATCACACTGGTTTTAGTTTGCATTTTCCTGATAACTAATGCATTTGAGAACTTTTTCATATCTCTGTTGACTATTCAAATATCTTCTTCTCTTACATAACTGTTCAAATCTTTTGTCCATTTTTACTATTGGATTGTCTGCCTTTTTCATACTGATTTGTAGCAGTTTTCTTAAATATATTTTATACATGAATCTTTTGTCAGATATATAGTGCAAATATTTGTCCCAGGCTGTGGCTTGCCTCTCTGGTTTCTTTTTCACTTACAGTTGACATTCAATATTAAATTAGCCTCAGGTATACAGCATAGTGGTTAGACATTTATATAACTTTCTAAGTGATCCCCCCATAAGTCTAGTATATATCTAACACCATGCATAGTTATTAAAATGTTACTGACTATATTCCCTATGCTGTACTTTCATCCTGTGTTTCTTTAGTTTCTTAATGGTATCCTTTGATGAACAGAGTTCATAATTAAAATGTCGACATTTTACCATTCTTTTTCTCTTTTGTGTCCTGTTAATATTTTTTCTCCATGTCATGAAGATGATCTCTGACATTTTCTCCTAAAGCCATATTGTTTTATCTTTCAAATTTAGATTATGATGTAAGGATCATTTTTTTTGCTCCCATGCATATCTAATTGACCCAGTACCTTTTATTGAAAAGACCATATTTTATTCATTACACTGCAGTGTCATCTTTGTCATAAATTACTATGATGTTCTCTTACCGAATTCTATTCTATTCCATTAGTCTATTTGTCTATCCTTACTCCAAAAACGCACTGCCTTATTACTAGTTCCATGAACTCTCAATAGGAGAAATCCCATTAGGATGACTATTAAACAAAGTTAAACAATTTTTGTTGTTTTGTTTTTCAATTACTATTTGAATGATCAGAAACCTTATTTCATACATTAAAGTGTATTGTAATTATTGAATAGGTAGATATATCATAAAGTATTTCCCAAACTTAAAAATTTAACTGTGGAACATTTTTATACAAATGTTTTGTGGCACTAGTATTCTAAGTAATGCATTTTAAGAAATAAATAGAGGTATTATTTCAGGTAGTAAAAGCTGACCCTCAGGCCAGTTTCAAGTTGTTGATGAAAACTTATGGCTCACAGCATGAGACAGAATGTCTAATTTTCTTCACAACCTGCATGAGATCAATTCTATTAAGTTCTCAACATCCAGGTGCTTAAAAGAAGACAGATATCTATTGGAATGCAGTGGGCAAAATAAAAACTCCTCTTGCATACCTTTCCTTGAACTCCTAGATTCTACAGATTTCTGGTGCCTCATGCTTGATTCAGAACCAGAAGTTATAATAAAATGATTTATTTTAATACAAATTTTAGCCACCTGGCCTTCCTGGGTGTCCATGGGTATTCACTCACTTGAGGCATATATAAGCAAGCTCAGAAGAACCATCACAGCAGTCCCACCTGCCTAGCTTCCCATGGAGCTTTAAGCTCTACTTCTCCTTATCCAAGATGGCAGAGTTCCAGAGATGAAAAGATTGTATATCTATAAATCATGTGACTCTCTACTTGAAGTTTATCTTATTTAAACCCTAGTCAAGATTTTGAGAGCTTCTGTCAGCTAACATAAAGCCTTCCTCCTTGCCACCCCACCATCATCCTGATGTCTTATTAGCAAGGGACCCCTGGACACGTTTTTCTGTCACAAAATAATTATAATCATCAGGATGCCATGATTAGAGTTCAAAAATTTCTCATGAATTTTGCTTTCATCCACAACATTTTAGAATTCTAATTTATGGGAAAAAAAACTGTATTCTGCTATATTTAGCTACTGTAAAAATTCACTAGAAAATTAAATATAGGTATTTCACTCTAGGAAAAATACTGAGTTTTCTAACAAGCAATGTCTTTCAATCAGCCACAGATACTTAATAAACGTATCAAATGTACTGGTTAAGGTGAGACCTATGGATATTACAAGTACACCTGTAAACACATTAGTAAGACCTTCACATAATACCCATATCCAGCCCCTATTAAGTAGCACCTTACCACTCCTCCAGGGTCTTTTAAAGACGAATCCTACCTGAGTAAGAAATTCAGTGAGTCAAGGTGAGAGGAGCTCAAGCCAATAGATCTGAGTTCAAACTCTTGTCCTACCACTGAAGGTCTGGATGACACTAAGTTAGTTATTTAGACTTTTGGAACTCCACTTTCCTGGTTTACAAATCAACATAGTAATACCTACCCCTAAACTTTTATTATGAATATTATATAAAGCATTTAACATTACCTGCCATATAGCAAATGTTCAATATATATTCATTTCCTTTCCTCCCCACTCCACCATCACCAGATATTTGAGGATGTTAACAAACCACTAACACATCTTATTGGTTATGTCAAATTGACCATCCTCACATTGGAAATTCTATGCACCTCTGGACTTCTCAATACTTCAAAATAATCTGTATTTCTAAGACTACAAATATGACACCATAGGATCGACAGTGGATAAATTAGGAATAACTTCCAGAAGAACAGCATTGAGGTATCCAAGTAATATAAGCAAAACACCAAATTGACATTTCAGTGCCACCATCCAAGTGCTGCTACTATTTATCCAGGTTCCACACGTCTTCTATGACATATTCTACTCTAACAGGCTTTACTTAGACTACATTTTTATCATTTTCTTCTCTTCAGCCAAAGGCAGATATGGTTGAATTACTTTACGATAGAAAATAGAATCATAAGCACTTCCAAATGGGAAGCAAATAAAGGTGTCAGTTCGCAAGCTACAACCTTGTGATGAATGCAAATCAGAATATTATCAGAAATACTTCAAGTTTAAGATTAGAATTGTTCTTAGCTGTAAAAGTCCAAAGTAAGGGAGGATGGACATGGCTCAAGAATAATGTTACCTAAGAATCAGAATCCAGCAGGAACTGCCAGTGGAACCCACCCCTTCTGCTATTGCAGGAATCAAGAAGTTCCACAACCACCTCTGTGGCTAAGTACTTAAAATATGTGCTAATCACAAGTGTATTAGGGGCCTTCTTTCTCATGACATCTTGTGACATTCTTAAGTATGTCACTATGTAGGGTATACTGGCATCTTCTGCTCAAATATTATTTCTACATGTTTGTCTAATATCTTAAGAGAGCGATACTGAATGTAAAACCCCTGAACCATACATCCCTGAAAATCCCAGATTAAAGTGTTTCCTATAATAGAAGCACTGAATCTCAGTTTTCTTCCTAACCGATATCCATACTGTTATACTCCAAATAGTGGAGCAACCTCGCTGCTACCAATCATCACCATTACCTCTGCTATTTATCTTTTAAATGCTCTATTTCCTATTTTTCTATTACCAATTCAGTGCTGACAAACTATCAGTTTTTTGTCTCTCCAAAAATACCAGTGGGGAAACTGCTTAAGGAAGTCAAGCTATTCACAAATCATCATCACCAGGAGTAGCCTACCATTAAAGACAGTGTCTATGAGCAAATTCCAGTTTAAATATCTTACTGTTATTGCATGTGTAATGAATCTAAGAATTCTCACTAAGAGATTTACAGCATTGCTATAAACTATATCTGGAAGCCAAAATGATTGGTGTTATAAAAAACACTGTGAGGCCTTCTCCCTATGTTGCATTTTCCCAAATAAAATGCATAATAAAGTTTGCTTTTAAGTCTACATTGATTAGTAATAATGAGAGCTCAGAAACAATGCATATTTCCACCAATAAGAAACAAGTTAAGAAATCATGGTAAGTTCATACACTGGAACACTATAAGGAAACTTTATATACTGCTATAGAATGATTGCAAGATATATTGTTAAGTGATAAAAAGCAAGATGCAGCAGAGTGTTTGCAGTATGGTATCTTTTGTGTAGGAATTGGGGACAGGGAATATAAATATTAATGCTCATTTTCTAACATTAAAAAAGAATAATCATAAACCTTAAAAATATGGTTACCTCTGGAGAAGAAAAAGAACAGGATAAAAGCTTCACTTCTGTTAAGTGTCTCTTGTTCATAGTTTTGGCTTTGGAAACACATAATGTTTTACAAAATTAAAAGATTCAGGTTTCAGGGAAATAGAATAAGCATGCTTCATCCTTTTTTCTCCCATGGAATAAAAGTATAAAACCTGGCCTTAATGAATGAGCACTTGTTTGAGGACTTTGTAAACAACAGTGAATTTGAATATTACTAAATTGGTAGTGAGTTTACCACTTTCATCTCTGGTACCTCCCTATTTAAACTCACCACGTCCAGAAACCCAGAAGTGAGCACTGACAGTAGAAGCTCAGGCTTGAGGGTCAGAAAAGGATATTTCTGACGCTTAAAGAAAATGTGAAAATCTCCTAATTTCCCTTCTCTTTTCCCCTTCTCTAGCATCCCAGTCACCAGGCAATCCTGCGTCAGGGAGTCAGCAACAGCTATCAGAACCCACAAGAGCCATAAGATCCAACACACCTGAGGAGGCAATCCTACTCTCTGTTAGGCAGAGCTGCAGTTCTAAGGTATGGGTACATGGAACAGACAGGCAGCTGTCAGAGAAAAGGGGATAAGGAAGGAATGGGTGAAAGAAGGTAAAGAGATTAGTCAAAGAACATATATGCATAGCCCATGGACACAGACAGCAGTGTGGTGATGGCCAGAGAGAAGGGGGAGGGCTGGGTGAAGGTGGGTAAAGGGGGGAAATTGGGACATCTGTAATAGTGTCAACAATAAAAAGAAGTTTTAAAAATAAATAAATAAACACAAACAAAAATAAAAGCACAAGCACGGCAAGCCCCAATGACCTCTCTCTCTCTCTCTCTCTCTCTCTCTCTCTCTCTCTCTCTCTCTCTCTCTCTTCTCTCTTTCTCTGTTTTGCCTTTACTTAGACCAGGACACAGACTCATGCATAGAAATGAGTGATAGAACACAACACAGCAGGGTAACTGGACTAAAGATGCATGGATCTAATCTTAATTAGTATACCAGTGATGCTGAGACTGAAACTAATAGATATACCAATGTTTGGGTTATTCATTGCTGGATGGCACATACTCAAGGCAGATCTAAAGAGCACTATAAAGGCTTTGAACACTGAATTGCCATTGGAATTGTCACCCATAAAAGTCAGGTTGGAACTTGCAGCAGAATCTAACCAGGTCTGTTGCCTGCTAAAACAAAATGTCAACATTCTCCACAGAATTTAACCAAGACAGAGAGGCTCATAACATAATGTTCAAAATGTTTAGGATACAGTCCAGAATTACTTGGCATATGAAGACTCACAAAAATGTCAAGTCACATGGAAAAAGATAATCAACAGACATCCAATATTCACACTATTAACATAGATGCTGGAATAATCTGACCAAAACTTTCAAGTAGCTGTTTTAAAAGTATTCTGGAGCAAGCAATTGCAAACATTCTTGTAACGTATGTTGAAATAAAAAGTCTCAGCAAAGAATTAGATGATATAAAAAAGAAATAAATGGAAATGGAAAGAACCAAATAGAAATTTTAGAACTGAATAATACAATAACCAAAATAAAAAACTCACTGGGTGGACTCTATAGCAGATGGATATTACGGAGGAAAGAGACAGCAAACCTGAAGACAAGATAGATCATTAGAAATTACCCAGTCAGAACAAGAGAAAGAATGAAGTCTGAAAAAAATGAATAGAGCCTTAGAGACCAGTGAGACAAATACAAAAAGTCAAACATTCATATTATCAAAGTCTCAGAAAAAAATGGATAAAGAATAAATGCTGAAAATAAATCTTTGAAGAATAGTGGCTTTTAAAGTTTCTAATCTTGGTGAAGGATAAAACTGCAGATTTTAAAAAATAAGTGAACCCCAAAGAAGATACGTTCAAACAAATCCATGCCCAGACACATCATAATAAACTGCAAGAAAATAAACACACACACACACAAAAAAAAAAAAAAACATTTTTTAAGCAGTCAGAGAAAAATGATACACTATTTGAATGACTATGAATTTCTTACCTGGAACAATATGGAAATCAGAAGTAAGTGGCACAATATTTTTAAAGTGCTGAAGGGAAATAACTATCAACACAGAATCTATATCCAGCAAAAATATCCTTTGGGAATGAAGGTAGTAAAATGACATACTCAGATGAAAGAAAACTAAGAGAATTCATATCCAGTAGAACTGCTCCAAAGAATTCCTAAAGGAAGCTTTTTAGACAGAAGGAAAATAATACCAGACAAAAATTTGGACCTTCAAAAATGAAAATGGCTAACATTAGGATAAATATAATAGGTCATTTTTCTTCTGTTGAACACTTTAAACTATGTCGATAGTTGAAAGCAAAAACTATAACAGTGTTCGTTGTAATGTTTAGTGTTTGTAGATATAGTATAGGACACATCTGTAGCATAAAGAGCATAGGTAAAGGATGTGTAAGGCTTCTACATTCCAATGGGAGGGTAAATATTGATTCCAAGTACACTGAAAGTTAAGTGTTTTTTAAGGCTTAGAGAAACCACTGAAAACACTATACAAAGAGATGGTCAGAGTCGCAATAGATAAATTAAAATAGAATACTAAAAATAATGTTAAATAAATGAATTTGAATTTAAAATATTAGGGTACGTATAATTTTTTTAATAAAATATATCTATTTCCTAACTCTGTCCACTAAAAAAGCCTATAAACAATGACAATCCAATGGCAATAAAAACCCTCACTTTCCATAATGTGGTCTCTAAATACCATTACCCACTAAAAGAAACCAGAGAATCTCATGTCTGGAATAAGAGCTGTTCAAATAACCCAATACTGCAATATGTTGCTTATGTCCAAGAGTAAAGAGAATATGAAAAACAATTGGGGTCATGCTAAAAGAACATAGGCAGTAGTTCCCACTGGCCAAAGATGGGACAATCTGAGCCACCAAAAAAGAATAATGACTCCAGTAAACTGAAGCATATCAAACATTTCATATATATTTATGATGAATAAATTATGTTTACATATTTGTATATACTCAATGAGTTTCATAATGATATATAAAATAAATAATATATATTATAGTAAATACAATTTAATTGGTAACCTTTAAATGTTGCTAGGGCATCAATTCAATATGCTGATAATTGATAAATAAATGGAAACAATCTGGCATTATCCTGTCTTTCCACATAGATCATTATTTCAGGGTAATCAAAGGTGAGTAGGGAAAGATCTTTATAGAAGAATCAGAACTAATAATTGCAAGAGAAATGGCAACATTGGAATCCACTTCCTAATAAGATAATGGATTTAAGAAACAATCACCCGTGGCTACTAAAACTATTAGGTGAAAAATATTTGGGGATTTATAATGAAAGAATCAGGTTGATGCCACCTAAACCTACTCATCAATCTTAACATCATAACAGAGCAATAAGGTATGTGTACTTCCTCACATGGTGCAGTGAGAAGTACTCTGTACCTTTTCTTAAAAGAAACTTAATTTAATGACACCTCCAGCAACAACCTCATTTACAGACAATCAGGGAATACAGGAATAGGAATGCATTAAGTGACACATTCAGCCAAATGACACATTCAGAAGATAATCGGTCAAATCCAGAACTTGGGAAATTCCACAGGATAAATGACACAATATGTTCAACAAGTAAATGAAAAGAAGAAAACTATTATAGATTCAAAGGAAAATTAAAAAGAGGAAACTAAAGAGATATAAAAAATAAATTCAGTATTCCATTGTGTATATGTGCCACATCTTCTTTATCCAATCCTCTATCATAAATGCAATGTGTAGGTCTTGTTAAAATCTGATTTCAACACATTAAAAAAAAAAAAAAAGATCTTTTTGAGACAACAAGGGAAATAGAACAAGGACTAGGTGTTATATGATATTAACAAATACATGTTAAATATGTTGGGTCTGTTAATGTTATTGTAGTTATGTTTTTTTAAGTTATTGTGTATTAACAAAACATACTTAAGTATTTATGTGTGAAATTGTTTTGTTTTTTCTCTTAATCCTCACCCGAGGATATTTTGGTATTGATTTTTAGAGAGAGTGGAAGAGAGGTAGAGAGAGAGAGATAGAGAGAGAGAAACATCGATGTGAGAGAGACACATCGATTGGTTGCCTCCTGCACGACCCTGGACCGGGGTCAGGTATCAAACCTGCAACCCAGGTACACGCCCTTAACCAGAATCAAACTCATGACCCTTAGGTCCACAGGCTGATGCTCTAACTGCTGAGCCAAACCAGCTCTGTGTGAAATAATTTGATGTCTGGGATTTTCTATAAAATCTTCCAGATGTATTCAGGCATTATTTATGCAATAAATGACATTACAAAGTAAGTAAAATTTGAACATCTATTATGATTTTGTAGTACCACTCAAGAGAAAGCACTGTTTAAGTGTGATAAATGAGTAGCTCATAATACACCAAATTTAAATAGTCTATAACTAGTTCTGCACTAGGTGTATATAATACATGACCTACCAGACAACGTTATGTCTGAACTCTTAAGTTCATGAAATTTGTGCACAAAAACTATCTGAACTATAACCTCTGCACTCCACCCTTTCCTTGTATGTGGTCAGGCTGAAAAAAATGGTGTAGACTTCCAAAGGTACTCCAGTTTGGGCTATTGGAACAAACCTTTCTGCTGATTTTCCCATCACTCACCACATCACTCTTTGTGGTCAACAAAATCCGGTTGTGCTGAATCGCCACGATTTGCTTAAATTTCCCCTGCACAAGATTCAGACAGCATATGGATCATTGTGTCACTAACAGATTAATTGAGTCTCTCCTCTGAAGCAATTTGACCACCATTGAACCATTAAGGCCTCCCTCATAGTGCCAGAGCCTACATTTTTTTCAGGCAGACATCTCAAGACAGCCACAAAATGAAGAAAGCACTCCCCACACTCCAGTGACTATAACTACAGATATGGTCCCCTAGTGTTTCCAAGCCTCTAGAATAAGAACCCAGCATATGCTACATTGAAACGCAATCTGGTCGAAGTCTTGCTCATTGCTTGTCTGTTTTGTTCTTCTGCTCAGCACAACTGTTTGCTTTCAATGCATATCTCATGTGAATTGGCAGGTGAGTGATCAAAATAATCCAAGGGTCTTTATGTATCTGAAGAAGCTATCTCACAAGTTAGTAAAGTAATTCTCAGGTTGTCACATACCTTTTCTGTGATAAGTTTATATGTGTTTAAAATCCATATACTAAGGCCTGAAATAATAATGTAATTGAAAGCTTGGTTTTATTCCCAAAATCATTTACAAAATCATTAAGAGTCCAAACCCACTCACAGCAAAGCAATTTACAATAATGTTAGCTACCTCCATTTGAAAAAGTCATTACAGTTTAATTACTGATCCTCTACTCTGCATTGATCAAATTTGAAGCCACAGTTTCAAGAACTGAAAATCAATTAAATGTTGATTGGATATCCTAATATAAATCATATTTCAAAATATATCTGCCCTAGGCAACTTCAAAACAAAATTCAAAGAGAATACTTTTGGTATATAGTGATTTTATGAGGCAAAAATTCAAACAATCTTTAACTTTCTTCAATAGTTTTTAAATGTTTATTGTAGTAAAGTTCGTACTTTTGACAAGGTTTATATTCCTGAACAAAAGACCCTGTCCTTCATAAATACTTATTGCTTTGTTGGTTTGGATATGTTATATTCACTCCCAAAACAATCTTACCATCCCACAAAAAACTTCTGTGAATGTGATAACACTTGGTCAGGCAAGCTTGTTGGACTGTTTTTATGTGCAAACAATTTTGGAACAGTGATTGGAAACAAATCTATGTGACTTCTTTCCAATCCTGTGATTCTATGTCTTACTTATGCCCTTAAAAGAAGATACGGCTATCTATCCAGTCCATGAAAGAAACTAAAAAACAGTCATAAGGTGTATCCCATCTTTCTAGTTCCTCAGCTTCCAATATCTTAACTGAATTTGAATCCAGTGAAAAAGTTAAGTTGGTGTTTCTGGAATATAAATCTTAAAGATATGCATTCTTTTGCAAGAGCTAACATCATTGATAAACAGGTTTTACTGCAGGTAACCAAGTTTGGTCTCTGATTTCTTTTTTCCCCATTTTCCATACCATTCTTCACTTTTTCCAATTCAACAACCAAATCTTTATCTTATTTGACTTATAATCATAAATAAAAAACAACAATGCCTATAATTGCAAAATTAAAATAGGTATTCTTTAGAGACCATCCTGCTAAGAACTGAAAATGGAACTACTTCTCAAATATAAACATAGGCATCACTCTGCAACTCTTTACAATTTTCTCTTACATTGTTTTTCTGTCTTTGTCTGTCCATGTTTATTTTTCCTGTCTCTTCTATTTTCCGCTGCACTTTATCTCCTTTTTCTACTCCTGCTCTCTCCTTTAACTAGTCATTTATAACAGAGAATGCACTATTTCTACTTTATAAAAATTTCCCTCTCCTGTATTCCCTGTTTCAAGTAGTTTTAAGTATGTCATCCTATATATATTCTGATCAGAAATCCAGGAGTCTTCATAGACTCCTATCTCTCTCTCACACAATGCCCAGATCCAGTCACTGAATCCTGTTTATTGTGCTTCCTAAATAATGTAAATATCCTCCTGAAATACCTTTTCCATTCCCATTGTGTATGACTCATCATCTCTTGCCTAGACAATTGCAATACCCTTTATTCCTCTTTGTCTCCATTCTATTGGGAAACAAGTGCTATCTAATCCATAGATACCCCCTTCAATAAGAGTCATTTCTCTAAAACACATAAAACCAAGTCTCTGCCATGTTTAAAAATCTTCCAGTGGCCCAGCTGGTGTGGCTCAGTGGATAGAGCGTTGCCCCATGGACTGAGAGGTCCCAGTTGGATTCCCAGTCAGGGCACATGCCCAGGTAGCAGGCTCAGTCCCCAGTAGGGGGCGTGCAGGAGGCAGCCAATGGATGTATCTCTCTCACATCGATGTTCTTCTCTCTCTCCCCTCCTCACTTTATTTAAAAAAAAAAAAAATCAGTAAAATCTTCCAGTGATTCTACATTGTTGATGTTTTTCAGTATGAAATACAATATTGGTATTTGGCCTATCCCACCCTTCAATCTACATTCTACACCATTACCTTCAACCCCTCCACTCTGCTCAACTGTAAACATTCCTCTACACTCCAGAAACATTGTCATGGTTTCCTCTTTTATATCTTCATCTCTTTGTGTATATGCATATGTATATCCCCCTTTGTGTTATGTTATCGCTGTGCTACAAATATCCTGACATTATGTAACTTATCATAATATATTATAATTACACATTAATATATATCTAGTAGACTGGATTCCCTGAAGATGAGGACTGTAACTTAGATATCTTTGTATATCTGACAACTGGTATAATGTCTGGCCATTATAGACACCTGATAGATATTAATTGAATGCCCTCACGAAAAAGCTGTTCTAAACATTGTTACTTGGTAAATTCATCATATATTGGAACTCTCAATTTGAGTCTAGGCTGTGTTCAACTGTGGGAATTCAGACTTTTGCTGTTAAGACAGGTTTGAGAGAAGCCAAAGCCTATTTGCAAGGCAGTTGAGCAGCCTCCTGGAAAACAACTCAAGTTATGCCACTTCTGAGTCTAAGGCATATCTAAAAATGTCTGGTAAACTTGAGGCATGACCAGACAAGTATTTACTTATAGAGGACCAGAAGTGTCTCCTAGAGGAAGTCAATTAAAGACTGATCCTAAATGTCAGAGGAAAGTGGTGATTGTGGGTACACTGTGGTCCATTCTATCCCCACGCAAGTCATTGGACACATAGTAGGAACAGATGGACACCAAACAAAAACTTAAAAAGTGAATTAATTAAAAACTGTGCAAATCACAGAAGCACACGCCACACTGCTTTAAGATTCTCTAAGACAGCACAAGACAAAAGGGAAAGAACATGTCTCCCCAACTTCTCCTGTGATCTGAAGGTCAGCTTTGGCACAGTCAAGACAAAGACAATTATCATATTCAAGGGTGCATTGGGGACTACTTAGCCCAGTCCTGTGGTGCTTCACCGCTAAGCAGCACCCTAGTCTGTGCTACAGTGAACCCCTGCCTGCACAATGCCATGCCACCATGGTTTCTGCATAGCGCCTGGCCAAGGTGAGCGCCTGATAGAATAATGTTGGACTCCGGTAGACCATGAAGGTTCAGCAGAACCCTGGGAGTATCAACGGATAGCAGCATTTATGACATGCCCAGGGAATTCCCAAATGTGACTGAAGAAAAAGTATTTATTATCCAAATAGGGACACAACTAGGCGTGAAAGGGGCTATTAAAAATAATCAAAATTAGCCATGGCCAGTGTGGCTCAGTTGGTTAGGCATCATCCTGTGCACCAAGAGGTTGCTGGTTTGATTCCGGTCAGGCACATGCCCAGGTGGTGGGCTCCATCCATAGTAGGGGGCATGCAGAAGGCAGCTGATCGATGTTTTATTCTCATATATATGTTTCTCTCTCCCTCTCTCTCTCTCTCTCTCTCTCTCCATCTCCCTTCCCCTTCTCTCCAAAAATGAACAAAACTATTCTTTTAAAAAATTAGTTGCTTTCAGTTTTATATTCCACATGTGAGTGAAATCGTGGTTCTTAACTTTTTCTGTCTGACTTGTTTTGCTTAGCATGATATTCTCAAGTTCCAGCCAAGCTGTCATAAATGTCAGTATTTCATCTTTTCTCATGGCTGAGCAGTATACCATTGTATGAATGTACCACATCTTCTTTATCTAATCATGTAGCAAAGGACACTTTGGTTGTTTCCATGTCTTGGCCATTGTGAAGAATGCTGCAATAAACATAGGGTGTATCTATCTTCGGGAATAAAATTGTTTCCAAATTTTTCAGGTATAGATACCCAAAAGAGGGGTTACTCGGTCATATGGTAACTCCATTGAACAAACAAACAAAAACCCATGGACACAGACAACAGTATGGTAGTTACCAGAGGGAAGGGGGCTAGGGGGTAGTAAAGGGTAAAGGGAGTCAAATATATGATGACAGAAGATGATTTTACTTTGGGTGGTGGGTACACAATGCAATATACAGATTATGTATCATAAGAATGTACACTTGAAACCTAGATAATCTTATTAACCAATGTCACTCCAATAAATTGAATAAAAATTTTTAAAAAAATAACTAAGCCCTGGCTGGTTTGGCTCAGAGATTAGAGCATTGGCCCACAGACTAGAGTCACTGGTTCGATTCCTGGTCAAGGGCACCGTATCTCGTTTGCAGGTTCAATCCCCAGCCCTGATTGGGGTCATGGGGAAGGCAACCAATCGATGTATCTCTCTCACATTGATGTCTCTCTCTCTTACTTTCTCTCTCTCTCTCTCTCTCTCTCTCTCTCTCTCTCTCTCTCTCTCTCTCCCCCCCTTACTCCCTCCCACTCTATCTAAGAATCAGTGGGAAAATATCCTCAGATGAGGATTAAAAAATAATAAAAATAAATAAATAACCAAAATTATATCATTTTAAACTTTTGCTTATTGACTGAGAAATTTTTTGTCATAATGATGTTCTTATAAAATAGTATTATTTAAAAACTATTTTTAAAAAAGAAAAATTTTCTCAAATAATGAAGTAACATTTATCCAGGTACATTACAGCAAAGTCAAAGTGCTTCTTATAAATCAACAAACAACAAGTTCTAGAGAGGATGTGGAGAAATGGAAACCCTAGTGCACTGTTGGTTGAAATGCAGACTGGAGCATTCACTGTGGAAAACAGTATGGACTTTCCTCAAAAAATTAAAAATGGAACAGTTGTTTGATCCAGTGATCCCATTTCTAGATATATAGCCTAAGAATCCAAAAACAACAATCCAAAGAATATATGCACCCAATGTTCACAGCAGTGTTATTTACAATTGTCAAGATCTAGAAACAGCCCAAGTGCCCACAGGATTAAAAAGCTGTGGTACATTTACACAATGAAGTACTATGCAGCTGTAAGAAAGAAAGATCTCTTATCCTTTGAGATAACATGGAGGGACCTGGAGAGTATTATGCTGAGCAAAACAAGCCAAGCAGAGAAAGATAAATATCACATGATCTCACTTATGAATATAATGAACATAACATTCTGAGGAACAGGGTAGACTCAGAGACGTGGATGTAGGGTACAGACTGACAACCCTCAGAAGAGGGGGTGGGGGGAGAGGGAAGAGATAAACCACAGAACTTATAATCATGTATGCATAACTGATGAACATGGACAACAATGCTCGGGATGGGGTGGGGAGGATGTGGAGGAGGGTGTCAGTGGGGGAAAAGGAGAAATATCTGTAACAAAAACAAATTAATAAAATAATAATAATAATAATAATAATAAAAATCATAGCATGTATCACTCTAGCCCCTTCGCCAATCATTGTCAAATGTCTGTAATACTGAAAAATAAAAACATTGCTCATCACTTTAGAAACTAAAAAACGAAGTGTGAAATATCCATCCTGAGAACACGCTACAGCGTTGACATTGAATGAGAAAGTTCTGTGTTAATCAATATGAAAAAAAATTATCAAAGATATATTGTGAAATAAAAAATAACTAGTTGCATGATAGATTCTGTAATAGGCCCAAAGATATCAAGTCCTAATCTCTGGAACCTATAAATATTACCTTTAAAGGTCTTTAAGGGTCTTTGAAGATAAGATTAAACTGAGGATCTTAAATGGGGAGGTTACCCTAGATTATCTAGGGGGGGGTCCTAGCTACAGATATAAATGTCATGTAAGATAAGAGATAGGGATTTGACACACACATACGTAGAGGGAAGGCAACGTAAAGGTGGAGTAAAAAGAGATTTGAAGCTGCTGGCCTTGCAGGTTGGAGCGATGGAGTCACTAGTTCAAGCCACCAGATGCTGTCAGAGGGAAGGAGCATGTTCTCCTACACAGCCTTTGGAAGCTGCACAGTCCTGCTGACACCTTGTTTTCAGCCCAGTGATGCTGATTTTGGACTGCTGGCTTCCAGAACTGGTAGGGAATAATCTGTTGTTTTAAGCTACCAAGTTTCTGGTAATTTGTTACAGAAGCCATAGGAAACTAATACAGGTACATATAATTTATATTAAAAGATACATGAACACCAATATTATATATTTTCTACAGAGCTTCTGCAATTTTTTTTTCTGTATTGATTTTAGAGATTGGGAAAGGAAGACAGACAGAGAGATAGAAACATCGATGAGAGAGAACATCGATTGGCAGCCTCCTGCACACCCCACACTGGGGATTTGGCCCACAACCTGGGCATGTGCCCTGGCTGGGAATTGAACTGGTGACCTCTTGGTGCATGGGTCAGTGCTCAACCACTGAGCCACACCAGCCGGGCCAGAGTTTCTGCAATTTAAATTTCATAGTTTACTCTTTAAAAAGTTAGGGAGTTGTTAGGCTACATGCTATTATAAAACTTTGAAATATTTCATATTTAAAAATCTAAAGATGTGTCCATAATTGCTTCAGATTATTTTTTATTTAAGAAATAAAATGCTATTCAGAATGTTAAACTCTCCACATTACCCTCAATTTCATTCTCATCTCTTCTCTTCCCACTACACCAAAGCTAACTACTCTCTTCATCTGTCTCTCACGTGCTCCCAGACTCATGGCACTAGCTCATCCCAGAACTAAAAATTCCCCCATCTTTAATTTCAGCAAAGTTTAGTGTTCCTCTATTGCAACAGTCTTGAATAAAGACTAGTCTAATTTCTTGTCTAATTTCTCCAAAGCAATTTTTCTTTGACAAAATGTCCAATTATTATTATTACTCATTTATAATACCCATTAATGGTATTTGAGAGTTCCCACTTCTCAACATGATTATCAGTGCATCGTAATATTGATCTTTTCAAATTTTGCCAATTTTACATGTGCGAAGTAGTAGTATATCATTTGACTATCTCTCATTACCAGTGAATTTCATATATTTTCAAATGTTTATTGGAAGTTCAGTTTATCGGGGTGAAGGGGATGGGAGTGGAGAGGAGGGTGTCAATGGGGGAAAAAAGGAGGGACATCTGCAACACTTTCAACAATAAAGATAAATTTTTTTAAAATACAGATTCAATTTTTCTTCTCTGTGAACTCTCTATTCATATGTTGTGTCCCTTTTACATGTTGTTTTTCTTTCCTCTTTATTTGTCCTGAATAATAATCCTTATCAGTTATGTTTCAAATAATATTTGACCTAGCCTGGCTTAATGTCTGATTTTGTCATATTCTCAACATAATTAATTCATCAGCAGGAATTCCAAACCACAAATATAAGACCTTATTCTAAACCAGCAATTTTTAACCAGTGTGCCACAAGAATTTTTAAAACCTGCAATATTTGACTATTTAGTCAGGGGCATTGCCCTCTTTCCTTTAGATTGTCAAATAGAAAATAAAAAAGATTTAAATGTAAGTAATGAAACCATAAAAATCCTAGAAGAAAACATAGGTAATAAAATCTCAGACATCTCATGTAGCAGTATTTTTGCTGATACATCTCCTAGGGCAAGACAAACAAAGAAAAAAATAAACAAATGGGACTATATCAAACTAAAAAGCTCTGCACAGACCACCAACAAAATGAAAAGAGAACCCACTGTTAGGAGAACATATTCGCCAATGATACATCTCATAAGGGGTTAAAATCCAAAATATACAAAGAACTCATACAAGTCAACACCAGAAAGATAAACAAACCAATTAAAAAATGGGCAAAGGACCTGAATAGACACTGCTGCAGAGGACATACAGATAACCAATAGACGTGTGAAACAAATGCTCAGTGTCACTAACCATCAGAGAGATGCAAATTAAAACTGTATGAGGTATCACCTCACACCTGCCAGAATGGCTACCATCAATAAATTAACAAACAACAAGTGCTGGCGAGGATGTGGAGAAAAGGGGACTCTAGTACACTGCTGGTGGGAATGCAGACTGGTGCAGCCACTGCAGAAAAGAGTATGGAGTTTCTTCAAAAAATTAAAAATGGAACTGCCATTTGATCCAGTGATCCCACTGCTAGGAATATTTCCTAAGAATCCTGGAACACCAATCAGAAAGACTATATGTACCCCTATGTTCATAGCAGCACTATTTACAATAGCAAGATCTGGAAACAGCCCAAGTGTCCATCAATAGATGAGTGGATAAAAAACCCGTGGTACATTTACACAATGGAATACTATGAGGCTATAAAAAAGGAGCTCTTACCCTGTGAGACAACATGGAGGGACCTGGAGAGTATTATGCCAAGCAAAATAAGCCAGTCAGAGAAAGACAAGTATCACATGATCTCACTTATATGCGGAATCTAATGAACAAAACAAGCTGACGAACAAAATAGGTGCAGAGGCATGGATGCATACAATGGAATGACATCTCAGAGGGGAGGGTGACAGAGGGGACAGGAAGAGATTAACCAAAGAATATATATGTATATATTCTAGTCCATGGACACAGACATAATGTGGGGAAGCCTGGGGTGGGGCCAGGACTGGGTGGAGGGGGTCAAAGTGAGGGAAAATAGGGGACATCTGTAATACTGTCAACAATAAATAAAATTTTAAAAATGACAACAGCAAACACAACAATAGCCATCTGGTGTGAGGGTCTTGAACCATAAATATATAGGTCATATAATAGAGGTGTATCTTATTCGCCACCTTGCCTAATAAGGTTGCATCTGATTGGTTAATTCTTGGTACCAGAAATTCTTATACAGTAAACCACAGATTTTGTGGACCTCAATTTAACAAACTCCGGATTTAACTGACAAAATTTCCAGTCTGTAAATCATATGTGAAAATTAACACCCTGTTAATTTTTAAATGCTTTTAACCAAGATTTGCTTATAAATTAACAAGTTTTTTGTGTTATTAATTCAATTGTTTTTTTATTTTTTAAAATTTATCTTTACTGTTTTTTTTTGTTTGTTTTTTATTCCTCACCTATAGATATTTTTCTACTTATTATCAGATAGAGTGGAAGGGAGGGAGAGAGAGAGACAGACAGAAACATCAATGTGATAGAGCCACATCGACTGGTTGCCTCCCACATGACCCGACCAGGGCCGGGGACAAACCACAACCAAGGTACGTGCCCTTGACCAGAATCGAACCCACAACTCATTGGTCCACAGGCCAACACTCTAACCACTGAGCCAAACCAGCCAGGGCAAATTTATCTTTATTGTTGAAAGTATTATAGATGCCCACCCACCACACCCTTTTCCCCCCTTAACCCCCTCCACCCCACTCTTGTCCCCACCCAGACCTTCACCACACTGCTGTCTGTGTCCATTGCTTGTGCATTTATGCATATAAATTCTTTGGTTAATCTCTTCCCTCCCCCCAGCCCCTTCCCTCTGAGACTCATCAGTCTATTCCATGCTTCCATGTCTCTGATCTATTTTTTTCATCAATTTATTTTATTCATTAGATTCCACATATAAGTGGGATCATGTGATAATTGTCTTTATCTGACTGGCTTATTTTGCTTAGCATAATACTCTGCAAGTCCCCCCATGCTGTCTCAAAGGGTAAGAGATCCTTCTGCACAGGCCATATGTTGGAAAAAACACTGTAGTGATTTCACCTACATAAATAAATATTACATATCTACAACTATAGTTTACATATTTAAACCCAAGAGTCACCGCTTATAAACAACATTCCATGAGTGATTAGCACCTGATCACACCGCATCACGCACATGGTAACCGGTTCTGTTGTCGCAGTGGTGTGACTGTCTGCAGCCGTTTTCATGTGTGCTGACCTATGTCGCGACGTGCACTAAACCACACCCCAGCCGCTTGCACTTGTTCACTGTCGGCGACTGGTGAGTGCTCGCATTTACTAGATCTATTCAGTATAAATTTAAAATTATGTATGCACGGTAAAATATATCATTGTGACCCCAACCTTAAAATATGGACAAATGGAAGAGTTAATTTAACACTAAATCAAAAATTAGAATTCATACAAGAGTTGGAGTCAGGAGTGTCTGTGTCTCCTATATGTGAGCTATATGTCATAAAAAAGCAAACTGTATTGGATATTAAAAAACACAAAAACAAAATAAAAAAATTGTTTGTTAATATGTGATGTAGGTGCAAACACCAGTCCCAGAAAACGTGAAATTTTAGTTGAGGAAGCGTTGTTGAAGTGGTATGCACAACGTTTTGTGGGGTTCCATTTTGGGCAGTTGAATTGAAATCTGCAGCAATTAAATCAGCAAATCATATGAACACAACATCCAGAGCAAGTGATGAATGGCTTTGGCACTTTCGTAAAAGGCACGGAATTATGAACAAACGAATTTACAGCAAAGCTTCAAGTGCTCCAACAGAAGATATTGAACCATTTAGGCAAAAATTAATAGAACATATAAATAACGAAATGTTATTACAGTCTCAGATTTACAATGCTGACGAAACTAGTTTATTCTGGTGTTCTGCACCTAAAAACACACAAGCCTCCAAATATGAAAAATCGACACCTGGAAGAAAAAACAGCAAAGCTATCAGGGCTGCTTTGTGCCAACACTGATGGATCCCATAAACTGACACCTGTAATTGTTGGCAAATCTCATAAACCTAGAGCTTTACAAAAGATAATGAATCATCTGCCTGCTTTGTATTATAACTCTAAAAAGACATGGTTCAACTCAGACATTTTTCAAGACTGGTTTAGTTAAAAACTTTGTACCTGCAGTCAGGAAATTTCGAGGCAAAGAACTCGGAATACCACCGGAAGATGCGAAATGTTTATTGTTTTTAGACAACGCTCCTGCTCATCCATCTGAAAATATTTTATGTTCATCAGATGGCAAACTTAGATGTATGTTTTTGCCAAAAAAATACAACATCATTTATCCAGCCCATGGACCAGGGGGTAATTCTGGCAACGAAACAAATATACCACAAAAAGTTTTTAGAGGAAGTAATGGTTGTATTGCAGGATGAAGATAATGAGGAAGGTACAAGAGGACAGTGTACCTTACAAAACTTAAGGAGTTAGTTTAAAGTCGGCAATTTTTAATGTTGCTGCAACATGGAAAGAAGTGAAAGTGCAAACTGGAAAATGGCTGGAAGAATTTGCTTGATGATGAAGACGCAGACTTGGATTCAGAAGGGCCAGAGGTTGCTGATTACTGTAGGACGATACAGAACACTGGTGGAGAAGAGTAGTTGAGGAAGATGTTTTACTATGGCTAGAAGAAGATGAAGGCGACTCTGGGTATCACATCATGACTGAAAGTGAAACAGCAGATGAGGTTATGACCTTGGAAGATGAGGATGGAACTGAAGATAATGAGGAAAGAGAAACAACACGCCCAAAACTAAAGTTATCTGTGATTAGACCGCATTTCGATGATCGAATAACAGCTATTAATAATTCAACAGATAACAAAATTCAGCTTTATTACACCCATTTTCATAATTTGAAGGAGTTAATTATTTTTTAAAAAATAGACTTCAAAAGTTCAAGCAAAACTTGATAGTTTTTTCAAAGCAGGATCACCTAAAGCAAGTACCTCGACATCAAACATGATTCTCACACCGCAATGGGGGTGTCTGGATGTATCATCATCCGAAGACAATTAAATAGGAAAATATTTTGTTTTATAAAATTTAAATTTTGTTTTGTTTTTAAGAACATGGTTTATTTGTTGGGTTAAATATAATTAAAGTGTATTTTCAGAAAAAATTTTTTATTTATTTCTATTGAGATAGCAAACTTGTTTATTACAGTCGCAACACTACAGTGAGAACATAAGCAATAATACATATAGAAATGTTTTCTGTGAAATTAAACTTTTCATACATAATTTTAATTACACAAATGTGTCTACATAAATAAAAACAGGGTAACTAATTTGTTAATTTTTAACATATGCATTCAGAAAACCTACTTTATTATATTATGGAGGTGGCCAATCGATGTTCTCTCTCATGGATGTTTCTATCTCTCCCTCTCCCTTCCTTTCTCTCTAAAAATCAATAAAGAAAAAAAAGAATTCTAATTTCTCCAATGAATGATGATATATGTAACCAAAATTACTGCATATTAATCACCTTTTTTACTGATACTTATCTCTCTGATTTAGAACCTCTACTGCCCTCCTAAAAGCTAAATATATTTTCAATATAATCAAAAAGTATTTTTTGCTTATTATTTGGACATGTGCCATAATATTTATTTTTACCTAAGTGCTTACATTGCAGATTTGTTCCATTGTTATTTTAGGGTTTTTGTTTGTTGTTGCTGTTGTTTTGAGTGTGTATAATGCCACATGCTACATAAAGTGATTCTTTTTACTTACTAACATTGTCACCAGTTTTAAAGATAACGTGGATGAAACAAAATTATGACGAAATTTTCGGTAAAAACACCAATATTTTGGCAACTTTGGGAAATTGTTCATTTCTCCTCTTGCTGTATAGAATAGGAAAATGGAGGGGGAAATCCAAGTCACTTCCAACCCTCCAAACTGTAATTAAGCCCTTGGAATTAGAAACCTCATGTTTGTTCAAAGTATTCTCTGTGTGCACCACTGCTGGCAGGTACACAGGCCAACATGCCCAGCTCCAAGAATTCCACAAGGGAGATCGTGAACTGAACTCCATCTCTGTCTATGCAACATCTTCTCTCTAAAGCTCCGTTTCCTTAGCTGTAAAATATGTACACACATGGCCTCTCCTACCTGGCTAAGTTACAGTGAACAGCCCAGTGAAGAGCCCAGGAGATACCCACATAGACATGCTTTATAAGTTCTAACAGAGTAGCCATGCAGCTCACTGTAACTGTGGCTACTGTAATTGCTAGGCACCCCTCCTTCAACTGGTCTCAAAATTTCAAACTTATACAATTTCCAGAAAAACTATTACCCTAGTTGTGTTTGTTTGCTATCATTGTTGTAACAAAATTGCCACATACTTAGTGGTGCAACACAAAACAAATCTACAATCTTGCAGTTCAGGAAGTGGACTAAAATAAAGATGCCAGTAGCACTGACTTCCCTTGTGGGCACTCCAAGGGAGAGCTTGTTGACTTGCTTTTTCAGCTTCTACAAACCACCTGTGTTTCTCAACTGCTTTAAGGCTAGCAATGGCTGTTCCAGTCTTTCTCACATCGTATTCATTCTGTCAGTGACTCATGTTTCGCTCTTGAACATTTCAGGACCCCTGTGATTACATTGGACCCACCTGAATAATCCAGAATAATCTCCCTATTTTAGGTCAGCAATTATCAAACATAATTCAATCTTCCATCTTAATTACCCTTTGCTGTGTAAGGTAACATACTCACAGATACTGGGGTTTAGAATAACTTTGGGGAGCCTGCCAAATAGTAATACCAATTTTAATCTCCCAAGGATAAATTGTGGCTTCATTTTGTATTAAATGTATATAAATATAATCCCATAAAAATGAAACAAGTTTCATGAATGATTTCACTCTTTGAATACCACTTAAAATTTTCCTCATTAACTGTCTTCCCTTGGCAATAATATATAAAAGGGTACTAAGTATTTCTACTGTTTTCTAATTACATTAAACTAAATTACATCAGTTGTATTTCAATAAAATGGTCTAATAAAGGTTAATATATTGGTTTATATTCTACAACAATTGAAAATATTTTTAGAAGGAAATTGTTAGATGATCAAATGTCAATCGTTTTTCCTTTGTTCTAAGAGTCAGTATAGTGTATATTAAAATACTTTTTAAAACAGTTTCCTTAAAATCTCATTGCTTTGTTTAGCTTTCAATAGACTTTTAAATCTTTAAAGAGGCTAAATAAAATAGATTTACTTTAAAAACACAGAATTACTTTGTCAACACTCCAAGTAAAAAGGCTATAAATTTCATATCTTGCAAAGTTAATATAATTTTCATCAGTTGAAGCACAGTTCAATTCTTAAGTCTTGAAAATAAATGAAATGATAAAAAAAATGAAACACCAAATCAATCTGCTTGGTCATGGGAATTCATCAGAATGCGTAGTTTTGTTCTTTGACATTAACCTTTATTGATTTGGCCATTTTAACAAATCAGTTCCTATTCTCATACCTTCAATTTTATGCTTCACTGTTTCTGGGATTAAATTTCTTTAAAGTCTTAATAGTAGGCACTTTCTTAGTTTTGCTCTAAAGGGAAAAGTCTGTATTATAATCATTTTAACCTTAAAATTATTCTTCTAAGAAATCTTTGGAAAGACATTTTGAAAAATCTAAACATCTAATGGACCTGTTTAAAAATCTCCTTAATAACACAAAATTGCTTGAGTGGTAAAAGTTGGGGTAAAATTTTCTCCCAATATTTATTTTTTGTTTACATAAGAAAATATTTTCTTAGTTCAGGAGACTGACTGTTCTCAAAGCATCTATAAATTTAGGTTAGCAATGAGAGTGTGAATAAACAACTAAAGAATACTGAGACACCTGAGCCAGATTCCTATTTCTTCATATACATAACATGACAAAGACTTCAAAACTTGCTCTATGGATTTTCTGCCTCAGTTTTACAATATCTTTAAAAATTAATAACTGAGTATTTCTAATGCTTTTATTTTGATATTCCAAAGATTAATGATTGTTTACACAGAGAGCCTTGTAAAATAAAAAATGTAGTATTAGATTAACAGCCATTACATTAATAGTACCATTATCCTTCACTTTAATATAAAAAGTAATAAAATATAGATTTAGGAATACCATATTGCAGCTCTATCTTTTTTTAAAAAAAAAACAAAGAATTCAATTGCATCCTACAGTAAAACTTTTAACACTATTGTTTATAACATATTTATAGAATAACTACTGGACGTGAGGTATAAGAATTCATAGCATTTTCTCTAAAGCTAGGTATATTCTATGTCTGCATTTGAGGACTATCTACATAATGTTTATATAATATTTCATGATTCAACCAACTCATGATTTTAAAAATAATATTATCTTACCTTCCCCTGCTTATTTTCTCATGAACACCACAGGCCACATTAGGTGTATTCCTTCTACAAAAACCCTTTGCCACTTGAATAGAAAGGAATTTCTTTTTTAATTATTTAAGTCAGGATCACATATAATATTCTCACTTAGTCTAGTAAACCATATCATGTTCCTACTCTAATCACTTGTGGTGGCTATCAATAGCACAGCATGAAGAAGCGCTCTGAGAAGGAAACCAGGCTGAATAGATGAGTACTGGATACTTGGGCCGCGGCCTCAGCAGGACGATGGTGACATGCCTCCTACAAGTTTCCTCTCCTGCTACAAAAAGCAGTGCCAAAGTGCAAAATGTATCACCTTGTTCCTAAGAGGAAGGGAATGCAGAACACTTGGCTTAATGTTAACACTATATAAAAATACTTCATTTAAAAGTTAAGTTAAATTACATTATGCACATCCTATAATTGACAAAATAATTAGATATGCATTTGTCCACAAATATATATATTTCATCAAATGTTTGAGTAAAAATTAAGTGCATGGGACTGTGCCAGTACTGTAGACAGTACAGGTAGAGGAAATAATCCTGTGTTCAAGTATAGAAAGTAGCCCTGGCTGGTTTGGCTCAGCAGTTAGAATGTCGGCCCGTGGGCCAAAGAGTCGCCAGTTCAATTCTGGTCAAGGGCACGTACCTTGGTTGCGGTTCATACCCAGCCCTGGTTGGGGTCGTGCGGGAAGGCAGCCAGTCGATGTATCTCTCTCACATCAATGTTTCTCTCTCTTCCCCCACCCCCTGCCCCCACTCCCACTCTGTCTGAAGATAAATGAAAAAATATCCTTGGGTTAGGATAAAAAAAAAAGAAAGTAAACCTGAAGATATGGTAGATATTGTGTTATGAGTGCTATATGCATGAACTCAGGACTAACATACAAACAACTGCCTAAGACAGAAACTGATTAATACTGCAACTGAAAAAAATTTACTACAAGAGTTTAGAGTTAGAAAATTTAGAGTATCACTGAATAAAATATCCAGTAAAATGAATTTTCCTACCATGGGAATGAGAGTGTGAGAGGATATGATGTGGAAAACCACCTAACCCTGAGAAGAAATGTCAATACTGTCGTGAATAGGAACATGGAGAGAAAACGAAGTGGAGGAAAGCACTAAGCATTTCATGGACATGTGGAATGAAGAAGGGCAGCATGACCAGCTTGGTGCTGAATGTGTCTAATTGTACATCTTGAAGAAGGCCAATAGGGGGAGGAAGATGTGTGTCTGGGAAAGGACAGAATAGGGCGCAGTGTTTTTCATGGCAGCTGAGAAGACCTTGAGTGAATAGAACCAAATGGAGCTGGGTGCCTAGCTTCCAAGGGGTAGATTTTTAGATGCAAACCTAATGTCACTTCTCAGCTGCAGTGAAGAGCAAGCTATGAATCCCCAACATACAGAGCAAGAGCAGGTGTTCTTGTGGCCAGAGGACCAAAGGCAGCTTGGTACCTACTGTTCCACTTAAGGAGAAACTCTCACCAATGTGCAAGAAAACAAAGGACAAATATGTAAATGATTATGGATGCTAATAAAGTATTGTTAATTGGAATTTGGAGTCCCAGAAGTTGGTTCTTCACTCAAAGGTTTCAAAGTGATCATAATGCATTGTTGCTCTTAGTTTACATTTGACCGACATTTTTACCAGTTAGGGATAACTACCTATGTAATAGAGTTCATCCTACTGAAGAAAACCAGAAAATATTTCAGAGTTGAGCCTTCTCTCCTATTTCCTTTATCCCAATAATCTGCTCTGATGCTTTCATCATTTTCTACCAAAATATAAATATACTCCTAATCACTCACTATCTTGTGAGCTGCAGCTCAAATATCTTAACACTTCCATCTGCAGGTAGAGATGTTAAAACATTTTTCTCCTCGAACAATCTTCTGCTATATTCCATACATGAGTTAATAGCATCTCCACTTCTTTGCTGCCGTTTCTAAACCCAAGACTCTCCCTGAGCCTCTCAAACCCACTGTAACTGATTATACCTCCACTTTTCTCCCTAGCGAAAATGCCCTCTCCACTGAACTGCCTCCCCTGTACTCCTTATATAAAATGAGGTTACTCATTCTCTCCAACCTCATACATTTGATGGTAAGAAGTTCACACCCATGTCTTCTTCATTCCCCAAAGTCCCTTCCCAATGATTACCACCCCATTCGAGTGTAAAAATGTCTACCTGTCTGAGAGTGGTCCATTTTGCTGGACATCCTATAGTGGGCATTTGGAGTTGTTTACAGTGCATTCATTCCCCCTCTGCTCTTGCTAATTGTAATCTAAGTTACTTTTAATATATACCCATTCTTCACTTATCCTGTGTACCATTTGATTAACTGACACTAGCTTTATGCCCAGAATTATGCATGCATTTACCTTGCCACACTGATTGATTCAGAAGTAAACCTATCACAGTAAAGCTCATAACTCTGTTCAGTAGTTGTAGGAAATGGGCACTTTTTTCTCTTGCTAGAGGTGTACTAGGAAGTATGAATTCTTCATTGCTACTGATAGTTATCTTATAACCATGGGGAACATCAGACTAAAGAAAAGGCTGACAGATAAAGTGAAGAGCCAAAGAAAGAGGAAAAAAAAATGTGGAGAAAAGTCCTAATTGAATAGTTCCAGAAACAACTTCTGGATTTTTATGTTTGTTTTTTTAAACCATTTGAGATGGGTTTGTGGTTAATTCATGGATTTTATGATCACTAGACATATCTGCTTTTTAAATTGCTACTTTAGAAATCTGTCCTTAGACATTAGTCTTCTGTCCTTTCAGTCTGTTCATTTATACTCACATTATATGATCAGAATAACAAATCATTGACCACCTTTCCTATCCATCTACTCCTTTCTGTTCATATGTATGTTCTGTTATTCAATGGCCAACCTATATAGCTCTGTGTGTTATACTTAGTAGGCAATAAATACATTGTGTTTATTGTTTGGTTGACTGATTAATTGACTGTTCTCCCTACATTTAGTCTCAGCCCTTCCCTAGTGTGTACCACCTACTGATTATTCTTTTTATTTTTTCCAGAGTTCATAATGCAAATGTGTCCTTAACACTCTCCCATTGAAAATCTTCAATGACTCTCATTTTGTCCAGAGCTGGACAACAGCTATAGGCCACACTGTGTTCCTGAAGTTGTTGCTCTCTGGAGGTTATCATCTTCCAATGGGGACTGAGGAGAGCCAAACCCTTCCTGAATCAAACCCAGTATTGAGACCTGTCTAAAACTGTCAGCCCAAAACATCATCTAAAATAATATACTTCTAATAAATAACCATAATTCACCATCATTACAAACCTCTGCAAAGCAATAGTCTCTCCCTGCAGTACCTAATTTGGTAAGGATTTTATTCAGTTCTAGACATTATATTTTAGTGGGACATTGGCAAAACAAAAGTTATTCAGAGGGTAGCCAGGAAGGTGAAAAGTCAAGAAACCATGTGTCCATAGAAAATAGCGTTTCTTTGAAGGGAGAAGATTTAGAGGGAACATGTTCTGATATTTAAAGGCTTGTCATGTAGAAGAACAAAAGTGGCAATTCTCTTCTACTCCAGAGGGCATAAAAAAGTTAAATATCTATTCTTATATGGAGTCATACCCACAAGTGCTGGGAAGGAGAGGGATATCAAAAGTTCCAATGAGCACTTGTAACATTGTTCATAACTTTCAGTAGGATTTAAGCAGAAATCATCATTAGGAATAGTATAACAAAGATTAGATCTCTACGTCACCTTAAACTCAGGAGTCTAGATTCCAGATTTGCCAGGCAGTTCCTTTAGGACCAGGCATTTTGTTTCCCAGGATCAAATAAATAACTCTGGATGTTGAAATTCCTCTAAAGTAGGAAAATCGCTATACTCGATATTTGAATATACTGAGCTGAGCTTACAAAGACTTGGTTTTGAAGGGTTAAATATTGACAGCTCAACTGCTCTAAATCTGTTTGATAAACTTGCTGTGTTTATTTTTTCCCAAACATTGCTGTAAATATTTACATTTGACTTCCATATAAGAGTTGTTGATTTTCAGCAGAGGCTGAAAAGATTGACAGTTGGTAACCCTTCCTATTCTATAGAATTCACTTGCAAAGTTTCGAACTATTTTCACATCTTCCTCAGTAAAAGTATAAGCTTAGCTAAATAAGTAGCCTTAAAGCTGGGCTGGTGTGGCTCAGTGGTTGAGGATTGACCCATGCACCAAGAGGTCACTGGTTCGATTCCCAGTCAGGGCACATGCCCAGGTTGTGGGCCCAATCCCCAGTGGGGGGCATGAGGAGGTGGCCAGTTGATATTCTGTCTCATTGATGTCTCTATCTCTCTCTCCCTCTCCCTTCCTCTCTCTCTAAAATCAATAAAGAAAAAATAATAAGTGGCCTTAAGTCTTGCCAGCTCTATTCTGGTGGGTGGACTGTGTCTGTTACTGTGTAACAGTCCCTTCTCACAGGCTATGTGACATGTGTATTATAATCTACTGATTTGTTTTCCTGAACATAGAGCCTACATTGGGAGCAATTACCCAACTCATTTTTGCTCATTTTAAAGTTTCTGTGTCCTCAATTTTTCTTTAAAGTGTGGATCAAATAAGGACAGCTACACATTTTCAGTATCATGCATCTGGATCTGTAGTTCTAGAAAAGGCCTTAGAGATCACCTAGTTCATCTCCTTGTTTTACATACAAAAAAAAAATATATATATATATATAACAACAGTTAATATTTATAGTTTACCATGTTCTAGGCACTGAGCTTATGGCTTCACATGTATTATCACAATTAATCTTCACAATAGTGCAATGAAATGAGCACTGTTAATAGCTTCATTTTACAGATGAATAAACTAAGATTAAGTATGGATGCACAGTTAGTAGTTATAAAAGGGTGATTTCGTTTTCATTAAAACTCCTGCCTATCCAAATGATGTTGGAAAGCGTGGGACCCACAATGGATGACTCCAGATGACTAGCTACTGCATGGGATTCCCCCTCGACTCAGGAACTCTATATTCATGCTGATTACATAGGAATTATCTCCCATACAATGTGTATGTACACACACACGCACACACATGCACACACCCTTGCCAATGATGCCATCATGAACTGAGCCCCCATCAGTACTTAAAATATCCACTACTACCTGCATACCCAAAACACCCTCCATAGCCCTGGTTTCAAATCCCAACTCCTGGGCATACCTCTCGCCCACACATGTGTCCTATAAACACATTAAAAAATTATTCAATCTTAAGGGAATTTAATTAGAAATAACAATCAGAAATATTTCCCCTTATAAGATAGGCCAATGTAGAAAATAAGGCAAATCCTACTGTTGGCAAGGACATGAGTAATTATTCACATGCCCTCATTCACTGTTCAGTATTTTGTGAATTTAGCTCAGATTCTTTGACATTGAATCTTCCTCCACTGCTCCATAGTTCTTATATATCAATCTGAGAAAAGGTGACAAGACAATAACAAAGTCCAGGAAAGAAATTACATGATCTAATGTATTAGATGAGAAAGTAAAGATGGGGTAGTCTGAAACACTACCTAATTGGGAAAAATGATAGGAAAGAAATATTAAAATGATTAGTTATTGGGGGTTGGACCTCAAGCTCCCTTATTAAAAATTGTCTGGAATAGTTTCCAGAGTCCTTCCTTGAAATAGTTTCCCCAATTTTAAATTTTTTTATTAATTTATTTTTGTTACAGATGTTTCTCCTTTTTCCCCCCACTGACATTCTCCTCCCCATCCCGCCCCCCGGCATTGTTGTCTATGTCCATTGATTATGCATAGATGCATATAAGTTCATTGGTTTATCTCTTCCCCGACCCCACACCCCTCCTCTGAGGTTTGTCAGTCTGCACCCTACTTCCACGTCTCTGGGTCTACCCTGTTCCTCAGACTGTTATGTTCATTATATTCCACAAATAAGTGGGATCATGTGATATTTATCTTTCTCTGCTTGCCTTGTTTCGCTTAGGATAATACTCTCCAGATCCCTCCATATCCTCTCAAAGGATAAGAGATCTTTCTTCCTTACAGCTGCATAGTATTCCATTGTGTATATGTACCATAGCTTTTTTATCCACTCATCTATTGATGGACACTTGGGCTGTTTCCAGATCTTAGCTATTGTAAATAGTGCTGCTGTGAACATACGAGTACATATATTCTTTCTGATTGTGTTTCAGGCTTCTTAGGATATATTCCTAGAAGTGGGATCACTGGGTCACATGGCAGTTCAATTTTTAATTTTTTGAGGAAATATCATATTGTTTTCCTAGTGGCTGTACCAGTCTGCATTCCCACCAGCAATGTACTAGAGTCCCCTTTTCTCCACACCCTCGCCAGCACTTGTTGTGTGATGATTTGTTGATGGTAGCCATTCTGATAGGTGTGAGGTGATATTTCATAGTGGTTTTAATTTGCATCTCTCTGATGATTAATGACATTGAGCATATTTTTATATGTCTCTTGGCCACTTGTATGTCCTGTTTAGAGAGGTGTCTATTTAGATCATCTGCCCATTTTTTAATTGGGTTCTTTGTCTTCCTTTTCTTGAGTTGTAGGGGTACTCTATACATTTTGAAGATTAACCATTTATCTGATGTATCATTGGCAATTATGCTCTCCCATATAGTGGGTTCCCTTCCCATTTTGATGCTTGTTTCCTTTGATGTGCAGAAGCTTTTATTTGATGTAGTCCCATGTATTAATTTTTCCTTTGTTTCTCTTGCTTTAGGCATTGTATCAGTGAAAATTCTGCTGCATGGAGTGTCTGAAATTTTGTTGCCTACATTTTCTTCTAGGATTTTTATGGATTCACAAGTCATATTTAAGTCTTCTATCCATTTTGAGTTTATTCTTATGTATGGTGTAAGTTTGTGGTCTAGCTTCATTTTTTTGCATGTAGCTGTCCAATTGTCCCAACACCATTTATTAAAGAGGCTGTCTTTACTCCATTGCACACTCTTGCCACCTTTGTCAAATATTAATTGAGCATAATGTCTTGGGTCAATTTCCAGGTTCTCTGTTCTGTTCCATTGATCTGTGTGCCTGTTCTTGTGCCAGTACCAGGCTATTTTGATTACAGTGGCTTTGTGGTATAACCTGAAATCCGGCATTGTGATCTCTCCTCCTTTGTTCTTCTTTTTCAAGATTGCTGTGGCTATTTAGAGTCTTTTTTGGTTCCATATAAACTTTGGAATATTTGTTCTAGTTCCATGAAATATGTCATTGATATTTTGATGGGGATTGCATTGAATCTATAGATTACTTTGGGTAGTATGGACATTTTAATGATGTCAGTTCTTCCAATCCATGAATAAGGAATCCATGCTTCCACTTTTTTATATCTTCCTCTATTTCTTTTTGCATGACCTGTAGTTTTCTGTGAAGAGGTCCTTTACTTCTTTGGTTAAGTTTAGTCCTTGAGCCCTGGGCGGTTTGACTCAGTGGTTAGAGCGTCAGCCTGTGGACTGGAGAGGCCCGTGTTAGGTTCCCACTAACAGCAAGTACCTCGGTTGTAGTTTGTCCCCAGCCACTCGTGTCTCTCTCACCTCAATGTTTCTCTCTCTCTCTTCCTCCTTCTCTCCCTTCTGCTCTATCTGAAGTTAAATGCAAAACTATCCTCGGGTAAGGATAAAATAAATAAATAAATAAATAAATAAATAAATAAATAAATAAAAAGTTTAGTCCTAGGTATCTTAGTTTTTTTCTTTTTTCTTTTTTTTTTTTTTTTAATCCTCACCCGAGGTCACTTTTTCATTTTTTGTTCAGATAGAGTGGGAGGGAGAGAGAGGAAGAGAGAGAGAGAGAAACATCGATGCGAAGGTGACACATCGAGTGGCTGCCACCCGCACGACCAACCAGGGCCAGGGACAAACTGCAACCGAAGTACATGCCCTTAGCGGGAACTGAACCCGGGTCTCTCTGGACCGCAGGCCGACGCTCTAACCGCTGAGCCAAACCGACCAGGGCTTAGTTTTTTTTTCTTAGCAATGGTAAATGGGATTCGTTTTTAGTTTCATTTTCTGTGATTTCATTATTGGTGTATAAGAATGTCATCAATTTCTTGATGTTAATTTTGTATCCTGCTACTTTGCCAAATTCATTCATTAGCTCTGGTAGATTTTTGATGGAGTCTTTAGGGTTTTCTATGTACAATACCATGTCATCTGCAAATAATGATAGTTCCAATTTGGATCTCTTTTATTTTTTCTTCATGTCTAATTGCTGTGGCTAAGACTTCCAGAATTATGTTAAATAAGAATGGTGAATGTGGGCATCCCTGTCTTGTTCCTGTTCTTAAGGGAAATGCTTTCAGTTTTTGCCCATTGAGTATGATGTTGGCTGTAGGTTTTACATATATGGCCTTGATTATGTTGAGATATGGTCCCTCTATTCCCACATTGCTGAGCATTTTTATCAGATATGGGTGCTGGATTTTGTTGAATGCTTTTTCAGCATCTATTGATATGATCATGTGGTTTTTATCTTTCATTTTGTTTATGTGGTGTATCACATTTATTGATTTGCAAATATTGTACCAGCCTTGCATCCCTGGGATGAATCCCACTTGGTCATGGTGAATAATTTTTTTAATGTATTGCTAGATCTGATTTGTTAATATTTTGTTAAGGATTTTGGCATCTATGTTCATCAGGGATATTGGCCTGTAGTTTTCTTTCTTTGTAATGTCATTATCTGGTTTTAGAATTAGAATTATGCTGACCTCATAAAACAAGTTTGGAAGTCTTCCTTCTTCTTGAATTTGTTGGAATATTTTGAGGAGAAACGGTGTTAGTTCTTCTTTGGATGTTCAGTAAAACTCTCCTGTGAAGCTGTCTGGGCCCGGGCTTTTGTTTGCTGGGAGTTTCTCGATTATGTCTTCAATTTCCTTAGTTTTTATTGGTTGGTTCAAGTTTTCTATCTCTTCCCCATTCTGTTTTGGGAGACTGTGTGATTCTAGAAATTTGTCCATTTCGCCTATATTGTCCAATTTGTTGGTGTATAATTGTTCATAGTATTTTTTAACGATCCTTTGTATTTCTGTGGTGTCAGTTGTTACTTCTCCTCTTTCATTTCTGATCTTGTTTATTTAGGTCCTCTCTTTTTGTTTCTTGGTGAGTCTGGCTAAGGGTCCATCAATCTTGTTTATCTTTTCAAAGAACCAGCTCTTTGTTTCATAGATCTTTTGAATTGCTTTATTAGTTTCTATGTCATTTATTTCTGCTCTGACCTTTACTATTTCTTTCCTTCTACTTGCTCTGGGTTTTTCTTTTTGTTTGTGTTCTAGTAGTTTAAGTTGTGAGGTTAGATAGTCAATTAGAAATCTTTCCTGTTTCCTGAGGTAGGCCTATAGTGCTATGAACTTCCCTCTCAGAACTTCTTTTGCTGCATCCCATAGATTTTGTGTTATTGTGTGTTCATTTGCATTGGTTTCCAGAAAGTTTTTAATTTCTTCCTGATTCCCTTGGTAACTCATTCATTGTTTAATAACATGCTATTTAGCCTTCATGTGTTTAAATGTTTTTGCATGTTTTGGTTGTAATTGATTTCTAGTTTCATGCCATTGTGATCTGAGAAGATGCTTGATATGATTTCAATCTTCTTGAACTTGTAAAGACTTAGTTTGTGTCCTAACATGTGGTCTATCTTTGAGAATGTCCCATGTATCCTTGAGAAGAATGTGAATTATGCAGTTTTGGGGTGTAATTCTCTGTAGATATCTATTAAATCCATTTGATTTAGTACATCATTTAGAGTCTCTGTTTCCTTGTTAATTTTTTGTCTAGAGGATCTATCCAGCGATGTCAGTGGGGTGTTGAAGTCCCCTGCCATGATTGTATTGCTGTCGACTTCTCCTTTGTAGACAGCAAAAACTTCTCCAGAAGTTTTTAAATATATTTTGGTGCTCCTATATTGGGTGCATATATGTTTACCAAGGTTATATCTTCCTGTTGGATAGATCTTTTCAATATTATGTAGTGTCCTTTCTTGTCTCCTTTTATGGCCTTCATTTTGAAGTCTACTTTATTGGATATGAGTAATGCTACCCCAGCTTTTTTTCCCTTTCCGTTTGCTTGAAAAAAATATTTCCATCCTTTCACTTTCAACCTATGTGAATCTTTTGTTTTGAGGTGGGTCTCTTGTAAACAACACATGTATGAATCATGCTTTCTTATCCATTCAGCTACTGTGTGTCTTTTGATCAGAATGTTTAATCCATTTACATTTAAGTTATTATTGATATGTACTTATTTATTGCCATTTTTGTTTATTATGGTTATGTTTCTCTTCCTATTTCTTTTCCTTATTACAGCAGTCCTTTTAATATTTCTTGTAGTGCTGGTTTGGTGCAAATATATTCCCTTAGCCTTTTTGTCTAGGAAGCTCTTTATATCACCTTCTATTTTGAATGATAGGCTTGCTGGATATAGTCTTGGATTCAGATCCTTATTTTTCATGACCTTGATTACTTCATGCCATTCCCTTCTGGTCTGTCATGTTTCTGTTGAGAAGTTAGCTAATAGCCTTATTGGGGTTCCTTTGTAGGTAACCTGTTGCTTATCTCTTGCTGCCTTTAAGATTCTCTGTTTGTTTTTAATTTGGGGCATTTTAATTATGATGTGCCTTGGTCTGGGCCTGTTTTGGTTCTTCTTACTAGGAGATCTCTGTGCTTCTTGAACTTGTATGCCTTTTTCCTTCACTAAGTTAGGGAAATTTTCTGTCACTGTTTCTTCAAATATATTTTCTAAGCCTTGCTCATTGTCTTCTTCTTCTGGCACTCCTATAATGCGGATGTTGTTTATATTTCATACTGTCCCACAGTTCTCTTAGGCTGTCTTCCTGTTTTTTCATGGTTTTTTTTTCTTTTTGTTTCTCTGATTGGGTGATTTTTTTCTACCCTGTCTTCTAATTCACTGATCCAATCCTCAGCTTCCTCTAGTTTCTTGGTTATTCCTTCCAATGTGCTCTTTTTCTGCTATGTCATTCTTCATTTCCACTTGGTTGATTTTCAATGTTTCTATATCTTTACTCATGCTATTGAGCTTCTTCATAATTATTACTCTGAACTCTACCTCTGATATCTTGCTTAATTCCATTTCATTCATCCCTTCTGTAGAATTCTCATGTTCTTTCATTTGGGATTGTTTCTTTGTTTCACCATTTTGGCTGCCCCAGTGAGTTTGGAGCCTGTCAAATTTTCTCTGTGGGTGTTGGTGTTCCACTGGTTGTAGCTCCCTCTATTGGGTTTGGATGAGTATAGGAGGACCCATGCTGCACACCAATGTCAAGTCTTACTTTCCTGGGTATATCTGCAGGCCAAGGAAAAGTTCAGTTGTCATCTAGCTTTTGCCTGGAGGCTATTAGTCTCAGTTACTTGATGAGCCTTGATTTGTAACCCTCAGCTGAATGAAAAATCCCTCAGATGTAAGAGAATTTCCAGTGGGTGGGGCCTTTGCTTGCTGTTAGACTCTACATGTTAATGAGCCTCAATTTACATTTCTCTGGCCTGGCCTGGTGCTGTTGAATTCCTGAGGGAGGGGCCGTTGCTTCTCCCTGGGCTCTGGTAAGGGGCTCTTTGAGTAAGATAGCTACTGTCTTATGAGGGAGTGATTCAGCACAAAACTCCTGGTGTCCTCCCCTCCCTCTCTCTCCTGAGCCAGGAGAACTGGACTCTCTCCACACGGTTCCAGTACAGTCTGCCCTCCCTCTGCTGGAGCCCAAGGTGAGTGGCTGTAGCTGATGTGGTGCTTTTTAAAACCCCTGCTTTCTCAGCAGGAACTGCTCACAGTAAAACAGCCCTCAGCTGCTGTCCGTGGGCTCCCGACCTACCCTCTCACACCTCCACAGATCCTACCAGGCTCGATTTGATATCCTCTTTCTGTCCCTGGTTATACAGGTTCTCTCCTGCTGCTTTTCAGTTGGTTTTCCCTGACGATTTGTCTTTATTTTAGTTGTAATTCCAGTTTGGTCCTGTGTAGCTTCCATTCACTCCACCGCCATTTTTAGCCTCTCTCCCAATTCTGACTGAAACTTTTAAACTAATAATGCTTATCTCTGGATGAAAAGGGTTTGTGTAATTTTTACATTTTTCTTGGTACTTTTCAATATTGTTTAATTTTCCATTTCAGTAACAGTACATTTTATAAAACCAACAAGTGATTTAAGCAAAAGCAATCAGTTTATTGAATCAGCTAAACTAGATAGGGAGAATGCAAAAAAGCAACTTTGTACCTTCTCACCACCAGCCCTGCAAATCTGTTCCATGGATCTAATTTAACAAGCTATTTCATGACTTACATAGTGGGGTCTGTGTTCCCATCGCCAGAGGTCTATCACTTTAAGAACTATCTGCCGTTGTCACCAGCCCTTCAGTGTCCCCTTCTCAAACTGGCCCCTACGAAGGTCCAGTCTCTGTTTTAAACAAGGATCTGTGTGAGTGCTCTCTCCAGTAATTTTGCATCAAGTGCCCTCGAGTGCCCATGTGGGAGCCTCTTTGCACCCCGCCACCACAAGAGCTACCATCTGCTGTCTAAAGCCAGACAAGTTCTCCACTCTCAGCACTGGTGCTGAAGTGGAAGGCGGTAGGACACAGGAAAATGTGCTCCCTACATTCCAAATCAGACAAATCAGATCCCTGAACTAATTCTCCAGGAGAAATTAATGGTGAGAGGCTCTGTATTGCTGATGTATGGACGCAACACAGGTAAAAGGCTTTGGCAGGCTAGACCGGAGGCATAACCTTTATTCATCACGCCATTTCTATGGGAAGATTTCTATCTGAAGTTCAAAGCAACTGACCTACAAATGATCCTCAGGAATATAACTCACCTGGAAACTGGAGGCTGCTTTTACAACCATCTCCAGTTTGTCAGGTCAAATAGATTAGAGTCAAGAGAGCAGCACTGATTTACAGTCTTGGCCCTGTTGCTGAACCACTTCCTAATTCATGTTTTTTACTCTTAAAATGAGAGGCATAATGTGTCTGTTCCAACTACAAGGTTGTTGAGATAATAAGCACAGCTATTCCTGAGCAAATATGTCACAAAATTGACAATACTTGTGTGTTTACTCTTATTCCATATTATACATTAGGAAATACACAACACATATAATCCATCATAGGGAAGCAGTTTCTGAGATTAACAGGTGGGCCCCAAGAGTATCACAATAAGCTCCTTTTTTAACCTTGCCCTAATTTTTTTTTTTTAAGCAAAAATGTCTCTTGTCTCTCTCAACCTATGTAATATATTATTTTTAGAATCTTGGCATTACCCAAAGCCTGTCTACATTTAAGAGTACTAATTGAGTGTATGATAATACACATGTACATCTACACATTTTAGAAAGTCTTAGAACTTGTCATTTCTCACAGCTCTCACAGTTCTGAAGGCTGAGAAGTCCAAGATCAAAGTGCTGGCAGATTTGGTGTCTAGTGAGAGCCCGTTTCCTGGTTCATGGTTAGCTAGCTATCTTCTCTAGGTGACCTCACATGGTGGCAGGACTAGGGAGGTCTCTAGGGTCTCTTTTATGAAAGCAGTAATCCCATTCATAAGGACTCCACCCTCATGACGTAAGCACCTCCCAAAGGCCCACTTTCTAATACCATCACATTTACATTAGGATTTCAACACATGAACTTTTGGAGGAGACACAAATATTCAGACCATAGCAAAAATATAACCCTAATGGTTGCTGTTTTGTTGTCTTGTGGGCCACTAACCAATTTTATATCTAACCAAGCAATTTTATTCCAACATTCCTCTACTTTTTAGTGTCTTCCCTGATGAGCTATACACATCCTTGATCCTCAAATGCTCTTGAAATCACTAAATAAAGAGTCAAAAAAATTCTGACTCCTATTTGCATGCTAGCCATGTTTTAAACTTGTTGAAAATTATATTTTGATAAAAGTGAAAGAAAAAATGTAAATTTAGGCCTGAGAGCCTTATGAGCTTCCGAAAAACTGAACGTCAAACATTTGCAATTATCTTTCGGTTTTGACCCAATAATTAATGTCCTCTGTCACAGAGGAATACAACTGGTGTCCTACCCTTGAACACATCCCTTTTTCCGATGCCATGATTGGTTTATTCTTAGGTTCCAAATGCCATGCGAGGTATTTCATTTTTATCGTCTCTTTGAACAGTGTCTGGCACATAGTAGGCATTTAGCAAATATTCATTGAATAAAAGAACCAGTTATCTTTAATTCTTATAACAACCTGCAAGGAGAATACTATTATTCTAATTTTACAAATGAGAAAACTGATGCACAGCGAGGGTGACTGGCATGCCTGCAGCCACAGTAAGTGGCAGAGCAAGAATTCAAATCCAAGATGTGTTTGGCACCAAAGTGCCCTCTCTTTGCTCTGTGCCAGATGATAACATGAGCCCCAAATATGCTCTAACATTTCATTTTCAACAAAAACCAATGCAGAGTCTCTGAATATCTAAACAAATACTACCTCTTAAACAAAAGGCATTAAATTTGTAGGCCTTGAACCCAGGAAATCTCAAGCTCCTTGGCCCTGTTCTTTCTCACATCCTCCCACCTTCATTTTTTATCCTGACCTAGCTTTGTCCCAGGAATCCAGTGATCTTCAAACTGAGGCATTGGCACAATGACTTTCCAGAGTATAAAGAGGCTTAGATAGATATAGGGTAAAAATTTCTAGATATAAACTTCCACAAACTCATTCCTTAAAGTGGACCTACCTGCAAACCCTGATGTCTGACAATTATTCCTTATGTGCTCACCTTTCAAATGGATCTTCTCCACTTTACAAAAGAAAGACATACTTTCTCCTATTGGAAGTGGTATTTTGGTGCATTGTTCCATGATGTAATCAAAAAGAACAAATGTAGAATGCCACTTTCCTGAGGGAAAGTCTCCTGAAAGTAAAGGCAAAAAAGCTTCAGAAATATTCAGGGGGACCTTGTTTCATCCAGAAGACATACTCAAGACAGAAATCTATCTGTCTTATTTTATCCATCTATTCACCCACCTATTTACCCAGTAATCAATAATCCATCTATCATTAAATTATACTGTCTTAGAATACAGAGGTGAGGGTTAGGCAGATGCATGATTATATCAAATTTAAAATAAAATCATACATTTTCTGATGAAAAGTAACCTTGATTTGGCTGAGTAGTTTAACAATGATGCCTGATTATCTGAAGGACATGTTCATAAATTGAATGAGCGAAATCTGCAGCTCCAAGATTTGGATAAAAATGCATTTAATGTAAGTATATTATATAAAATAAGCCACAAAATACATTCTTTGCAGCTATTTAATTTTATGATATTTAAACCTGTGCTATATTTCTAGATTTCAATGTTAAAATGTGTGAGAGATAGCCAGGTTTTCTAAAATTCTTTTAAAAACAGAGAACAAAATAGTTTGCGGACAAGTGTCTAGTCCATCACTTCAGCTACTTACTTATAAATGTCCCACTAATCTTGTCCTATTGCATTTCATTTCCCCAAGCTCAGGTCTTGGGCACTACTGGAGGAAAAAAATCACAATGATATTGGTGCCACTATAGTTTCATGGCATTCAACTTGTACTGGGTTCTCCATGCTGTTTGGCAATTTATCTGTTTTGTTTTTTTTTGTTTTTTTTTTAGCTTTCTTCTTTCTCACAACTACACTTATCAAGCTCCTCAAAGTTCCAGTTCCCACCACTACTCACCATGACTGTCAGCCAACCAACGAGCCTTCTCTTGCCTGAATTCAGCCCCACAGCCAGCCCAGTTCAGCTGTTCTTTGAATCCTACCCTCTCTTGCATCTCAGCAATCTTTTTTCTTTCAATTATCCTACCCGACTCCCAACCCTCTTACTGTATCTTCAAAATCTTCTCATCTGCATTTGAACATACTCTGGTCTCACTCACTAAAACAGAACAGAAAACCAAAAAGCACATACACCTTTCCCTATACCCATTACCTGTCTGGCACCATACCATTGTTCTCTCTCCTCACACTCAAACTATGTAAAGCAATGTGCATACACTCTTGCTCTCCTCTACACACTCACCACCAGCATACTCTTATCTCCACTCCAACGAAGGAAGGGGCTCTCTCCAAGGTACTGAAAACCAACCACCTTATTGCTAAGTCCAGTCTTCACCTCACCACAAATGGCCTCCGCTAAGCATTTCCTTTGTGAAATATTTTCTTCAGTTAGCTTCCTTGACACCACACTCTCTTGATATACCTCCCTTACTATCTGTTCACTCATTCCCAATCTCCCTGGCAAATTCCTCTTCCTCTGTCCATTTGTTAAAAACCACTATCTCAGAATCATGCTATAAGACTCTACATGTTCACCCAGAGCAACTGGATAAATTTCCATGGTTTTCATTTTCCCTCTTAGGTTTATGACTCTCAATTATGCATCTTTCATTCATATCTTTTTCCTTAACTTTAGTCCTGCATATTTAACACTGTACTAGGCAGCTTTTCCATTATCTCACAGGTACCTAAAACTTAACATGTCTGAAACTGAAACATGAACTCTTTGGTCTTTCATGTACTTCATGTGCAACTAATCACCAGTATCTGGACATTCTTTCTCATAACTATGTCCTGATTCAGCCTATATCCCCCAATCCCCATGGCCCCTTCTCTGCTTTAGGTTATGATTGCCTCTCACTAGGCTGTTGCAATCAGCCTGTCTCCAGTCTCGAGTTCTCTACATCTGTTTTTCACACTGCAATCAGTGTAAGTGTTTTAAAACACAAGTCTGATTTTGTACTTCCTTTCCTTAAAAGTTTCAATGATTTCCCATCATCCTGTGTCATATTATGCACTTACTCGATTACTACTTTAATTAAGCTCTAAGAATAAATTCTAAACTCCTTGGCATGGAGTTTAAGGCCCTTCTGAACTTGACCTCTGCTCATCCTGTCAGCTTCAGCTCTCCCCATTCTTCACTCTAAAGCGCTTTCAGTTCCTAAATCTCACCAAGCTCTCCTGCCTCGAACACTCTTTCTGCCTCTTTCTTTTATCTCCCTCTTATCTTAAATTAAGGTTTCAGCTGAGATGTTCCTTCCTCTGAGTTTGATTCTTATATGCTTTGATGATGCATTGTCCTTAGTCCATGACAGCACTTACTCTATATAGATTTTTAACTGTTTACATGTCTGTATCCTCAACCACAAAGGGACATATGTATAAGGCTAGAGTACTAGCCACTGCCTGGCACATAGTAGGCACTCAACAACCATTTACTTACTGAATGAATTTGTGAAGCTACCAAAGCTTTGCCCCCAAAATAAATCATACTACTTCTATGAAGGGCTTATAAGGTGGTTTATTATAAACAGGTTTTAAGGGAAAGTGTTTGGTAGTTTCATGTATTCACTCAGTAAGTAAATGTCTATTGAATGCCTACTGTGTGCCAGGCAGTGGCTAGTACCCTAGCCTTATAAATGTTTTCATCCAGTTCCCATGAAATTGTTGACCAGAGAGAACCCACAAGTTTGATGGCAAAAAAAGTGCCATCAATCTCCCCAGCAATGGCATCAAAACCTACATCCTTATACATATCAAAAACTTTATCTGAGACCTGAAGGAATCCAATTTTCACTCTTTTATTAATTCCTTCAACAACAATGGTCACCTGACCCCGTCCTCACGAAGCTTCCGTCTAGCGATTACTCCACTAAATTCGCTGAATCCTAGACAAAAGCTGAGCTTTTCATATTTTATTATTTTGCACCATTTAGGAGCAGCTGCTTTTTTTAAATAGCATTTTTTCCTTGTCTGTCAGAAAACCCAAGTTGAAAATAAAATTACATTTTTAAAACTTCCATGTTCCTGATCTTTTTCTCCTTTTCAGCTGTGCCAGAGGCATGAACTTTTATCCCCCCAGCTCCAGTTAGGAAGATGATTTATTCAACAGACTTAAATGAAAGATGGCTTGGTGTGGATATACTTGGATTCACAGTCCCTGCCTAGGGGCAGTTTAAGCACCAACTTTCTAACTAATTCAGAAAGGAAAAAACTTCTCTCATTATTTCAAGATAAATGTCTGAGCCTTCCAGCTCTTGTTGGCCTGCCACAAAAGTATCAGAAACTGACAATGGAGATTCTGTTGTTCACATTTTCTTTAGACCCTGCAATGTTTGCCATGTGAACCAGTTGCCAATTACCAACTAACAGTATCATTTCGGCACTTCCAGGTAAAGCCTCGGTGTTTATTGTGTCAACTGCTTTCCTTTCTTTACAGTCATCCTTACAAAATAGTATCACTCATAAGTTATGTGGGAAAAGTTATTTTTAATTTTTTCATTCGGTTCATAAAACCTACTCTGAACAAGTTAAAAGGCCGTGATAAAAAGACAAATATTTCCATTTGATTTATGGAACGCCCTAAGCCTGTGCTTGTACACAGAGAACAACAACAAAGTAACCTGACTACTTGTCTCAGTTTAGTCTCAGAATTTGCACATATGCATTTCATTCCCTTGATTTGACTCTAATTCAAGAGGTCAGCCTGAGGAGTCAGCAGTGTTAATACGCTGGGTCTTAAAGGGAAAGTATTCATATAACTGGAAAAAGCAGGGTGTCATTTTCTCATTATTGCAGTGAGTAGAGATCTCATTATTTCTCAATGATAGGGATCCCTTACAACAGGAACTCATTTGTACTGGATTCAGAACCTGCAGTGCTTTGTTTGCTTCACTGATTGCATCAAGGACTGCTTTATTCAGAACAGGTAGAACTCAATGAATTCAAATAGTCTAGAAACACATGAATCTCTTTCCTCTGATGAAAAATAAACTTAAATTGTAAGAAAATTACTTCCTTTCCAAGAATTCCCAAGATTCTTGTTCCTGATCATGGTTCAAAATGCCACGTAGGTTTGGCCTTCTTTTATTTCAGAGAAGTCACAAATGGTGCTGTTCTCCCTATGTTAAGAAAGAACATGCCCTGGCAGATTTGGCTTAGTGGTAGAGAATCGGCCTGGGGACCAATGAGTTGCAGATTCGATTCCAGCCAAGGGCACGTGCCTTGGTTGCAGTTCGTCCCTAGCCCTGATCAGGGTTGTGCGGAAGGCAACCATTCGATGTGTCCCTCTCATGTCGATGTTTCTCTCTCCCTCCCTTTCTCTCCTTCTCTCTCCCTCCCACTCTAGCTGAAGAAAAATAGAAAAATATCCTCAGGTGAGGAGAAAAAAAGAAAGAAAGAAAGAAGGAAGGAAGAAAGAAAGGAAAGAAAGGAAGGAAGGAAGGAAGGAAGGAAGGAAGGAAGGAAGGAAGGAAGGAAGGAAGGAAGAACAATGTCCCAGATACATTTGGGTGGATATGGATATGGAAGGCCTATGCCACTGGTGTCCTCTGTACCTGACAGAAATCAGGTAAGCGTTAACCAATAGCATATAACTAACAAGCTTATCACCTATGGAAATGCCGTACATGCTAGAAATGAAAGAACTTGGTAACTATGTAGTCTTAATTACTGAAGACCATTGGTATGTTTTCAAACCAAAAGCATTTCCCTCAAGAACATGTTGATTGGACTAAATACCTAGTTTATATATAACAGAAAAAATAAAATGAACATTTTAAAGCACAGAAAGACTAACAGAAGTACAATTATATAGGTTCATATCAATGCTAAAATGAGAAGGGAGTAGGTATAAATCATTTGTACAATTCATAGTAAATGACAAAAATAGTAAAAAAGAAAAAGTGGGGCAAATAAAAATAAAATGATAAATAACTAAAATGGTTTCAGTTTTTATATTATTCTTCATGTCTCTAGTGGCATAAAAATAGTTAGATATGAAAAAAGAAAGGAAGAAAACATTCAATAGAAATCATTTAAATAAAGGGAGAAAAGGGTAAGTAGCAGTCTTTACCTATTTTTCTTAAGTTACTTAGGTATTAAAGCAATTTAATTGTGTTTAAAGGTGCTTTAAATAAACAAAGCCAAGACACAGATATATTCTATTTTATATAATCATTCAGAGTCAGCAGGGACCAGGAAGACAGGAACAATGTGGAAACCACAGGAGTGACCAATAAAATAAGAGAGGATACTCCTATTGAGTATGGAGTTGCTTGGTTGCAGGACAAGTTGCAAACATCAAAACAAAGAGAGGTAGGTATTCATGGAAGGCATAATAATGGCCCCCAAAGATGTCCACATCCTATTCACCAGAACCTGTGAATACATTGCCTGTTATATGGCAGAGGGAAAGTAAGGGTGCAGAAAGAATTTGAGGTGGTTAATCAGCTGACCATGAGATGGAGAGATTATCCTGGATTATCCACATGGGCCCAGTGCAATTACAAGGTCCTCAAAAGTTGAAGAGGAAAGTGAACGAATCATTTGGAATGATTCAATATGATAAAGATTTGATCATAGTTTCTGGCTCTGAAGATGGAGGAAGGGTGTCAGGAGCTAAGGAATGCATACGACTGGAAGAGGCAAGGAAATAATTCTCCCCAAGAGCCTCCAGAAAGGAATGCAGCCCAGCCAACACCTTGACTTTTGCTCAGTGAAAATCATTTTGGACTTCTGACCTCCAGAACTGTAAGAGAATAAATTTGTGTTGCTTTGTGCCACTAAGTTTATGGTAATTCCTTAGAGCAGCAGTAGAAGACTAATACAGTACTTCACAGCAAAAACTATGATGGAAAGGATTCCCAAGAGGCAAAAAGAGATAACATCTCAACATCACTAATCATCAGAGAGATGCAAATTAAAACAACAATGAGGTATCACCTCACACCTGTCAGAATGGCCGCCATCAACAAATCATCAAACAACAAGTGTTGGCGAGGGTGTGGAGAAAAGGGGACTCTAGTACACTGCTGGTGGGAATGCAGACTGGTGCAGCCACTGTGGAAAACACTATGGTGTTACCTCAAAAAATTAAAAATTGAATTGCCATTTGACCCAGTGATCCCACTTCTAGGAATATACCCTAAGAAGACTGAAACACCAACCAGAAAGAATACATGTACCCCCATGTTCATAGCAGCACTATTTACAATAGCTAAGATCTGGAAACAGCCCAAGTGTCCATCTGTGGATGAATGGATAAAAAAGCTGTGGTACATATACACAATGGAGTACTATGCAGCTGTAAGAAAGAAAGATCTCTTATCCTTTGAGACGACATGGAGGGACATCAAGAGTATTATCCTAAGCGAAACAAGCCAAGCAGAGAAAGACAAATATCACATGATCTCACTTATTTGTGGAATATAATGAACATAGCAGTCTGAGGAACAGGGTAGACCCAGAGATGTGGAAGTAGGGTATAGACTGACACCCCTCAGAAGAGGGGGTGGGGGGAGGGAAGAGATAAACCACAGAACTTATATGCATGTATGCATAACTGATGGACATGGACCACAAAGCTGGGGACGGGGTGGGGGGATGGAGAGGAGGGTGTCAATGGGAAAAAAAGGAGAAACATCTGTAACAAAAATTTTAAAAAAATTTAAAAAAGAGATAACATTTAAAACACCATAGTAGAAAATAAAAAAGGTGAAGAGAGGAAGTTTAAAAAATAATGGAAAGAGGGCAAAAAGAAAAGAATTTAGGAATATCAACAACACTAACTTCCATCTGCATAGATACAATAACAAAGGGAGAGCAGACTGCAGTACTAAGGCCAAGTTCTTCGGGATAAAGAAGTAAAATGGAAGCTATTACACAAAGTCCTTCCCAGGGCAAGCTTTCACAAATATTGATACATTGCTCTTGGAAAACTAGGAAGGCAAAGAGTAAGTGAAACTATACATAGATAACATAAAGAAAATCATAAAGCCAAAGAATTTACATGCATATATCCATAACCAATGGATACAGACAATAGTTTGGGGAAAGCAGGAGAGGGATGGGAGCAGGGAGGAGAGGGTCAATGGGGGGGGGGGAAAGGGGGAACATCTGTAATACTTTCAACAATAAAGATTTTAAAAATCATAAAGCATAAAAAAAGAGAAGATTATCTAGGGCAGCAGTTTTCAATAGTGTTCCGCAAGAATTTCTAAAACCTGCAAAACCTGACTATTTAGGGGGCACTGACCGCTTTTCCCTCATATTGTCAAATTTAAAAAATGACAACAGCCAACACAAAGGTCGTCTTCTGGTGTGAATGCCCTGTCTTGAACCATAAATATATAGGTCATACAATAGAGTTGCACCTTATTGGTCCATGTCAATAACAAGATTGTGTCTGCTTGGTTAATTCTTGGTACCAGAAATCCTATATACAAGTATAGACACCTGACAGATCTCAGAGGGTAATGTGGTGGAGCAGAGGGGAAGAGATTAACCAAAGAACATATATATATACATATGCATAGGCCCTGGACACAGACAATAGTGTGGGGAAGGCCTGGGGTGGGGCGGGGGCTGGGTGGAGGACAGCAAAGGGGTGGGGGAATGGGGGACATCTGTACTACTGTCAACAATAAATATTTTAAAAGTCATTTCAGAGAAAAAAGGGTAGGCAATTACTATTATTATTTTTTTAATCAATCAAAATTATACCTATTTTTTGTCAGATCGGCAAAAAAAAAAAATTTTGGTATGCCACAGAATTTTAGTAATTAGTTTATGTGTGCCATGAGATGAAAAAGGTTGAAAACTGCTCATCTAGGGCATTGGATTTTTTATGGAGTCTACACTTGATCGAGAAAAAAATGGCCAGATTAACAGTATGTCACACCCACAACAACCAATCAACATGTAATTTTACATTATTTGAAAGAAGAGATATATATTCCATACCTTCTGAAAATGACCTCAATGAGCAATCACAGTTTTTAAATGCCAGGTGACTAGATGTGGATTTTCTTGTACTTGTCTTTGTAGTCACATGACAAAATGAAAAATTTTGTGTGGATTGTTGTTGATGAGAAAATATAAACAACCATTGGGGATGTGACTTTTTTTCAGTTGCATATGGACTTTGAACCTCTCATTATTCTGTGTTCAATGATAAGACCTAGCCTAAAATGTTTTATGATTTCCAGAAGTCAATTAATGTTTGAAGAATTCTAGGCCATTATTTCTCTTTATTTCTCACATCAAACACGTCAGCTGATGACTGAAGATATGTCACAAATTACATAAGAAATATTTAAAATATGATGGCAGGTTTATGATGCTGTTAAAAAGTAAAGAATAAAGTTTAAAATGTAATATGTAAAGTTGTTTTAGAATTGACCTCCTAGCCCAGTTGCAGTCATGGCAGTACCTTTTAAAGATATTAAACAAATAAAGGCGTGTAAAATGTATGTTTTACATACATTTAAGAAAAGTCTTTGAAAGTAATGCCTAAGGCACACATTTATTGGTATTTTTAATATGTTTGTTAAAAGATTAAGCCATCAAGAAGATATTTTCTATCTTATTCTTCCTTATTGTTTAACTTTTTTCCTTCCCAAAATAGCTTAATTTCTGCATTATTTCTGAGAGCACAGTGAGGTTATAAAAGGACGTCCATCAAGGTATGACTTGAGAAAGAACAACCCATAGAATCACAATGACATATTAATGCTGGAAGATATAGATAAGAACTCCCTGTAATTACAAAAGTCCAGCATCTCAGTCAGAGAGGGAAGGGCCCTTCCAGTTGCTAGATCAAGTTCCAGTGTAAAGCAGGAAATACTGCTGCCACTTGCTGGACAGGCTGCCATCCAGCCTCTAGCTGAACATCTTCATTGAGGCAGAGGTGCCACATCACAAGCACCTACTATTCTATTGTTTGTTCTAAATTTAACTTCACCCATACTCTCAGTTCTGTTTTCTAGATGCCAAACTCTTGTCTAATCCTATTTTATATTATTTCTTCAAATACTAGACACTACTATCATATCCCCCTACTTTATCATCTACCCCTTTCTAAAGCCAAGAGGCATGCATGGGTCAGGCATATGTATACAAGTCTGTTACTTCAGACCCTTTTATACATCTGATGATCACTTAGTATAATAATTTGTTAATGCATTCATCAAATGTGTGCTAAGTGTCTACCAGCTTTGCATGAAAACTAAATAAATAATATTAAAACTAGTGCAAAGTGAACACTTATTCATTAGGAAGTTAATTTTTAAGATGAGACACGAAGGATGAAAAGGAATTATGCATGCAGAGAGCCGGAGAGGAGAATTCAAGGGCACTAAATGCAAAGGCCCTAAAGATAAAACAAGATGTGTCCTATTTTTGATGCTCCGTATCAGTGCATTTAGAACATTAGTGAGAGAGAAGTTGAAGTGGCAGAAACTGAAACTGGAAAAGCAGACAAACCCAGATCATAGTGTGGAGTTTGAATTTTATTCTCTGTGCAGTTGGAATCTATGCATGAATTGTAAGCAGGAAGATGCATCATCACTTTGCTATTTAAAATAGCATATTGGTGGGACTTCAGTAAAGATGGCTGTGTAGGTAAATGCAGTACTCACCTTGTGCCACAACCACATCAAAATTACAATTAGCCCTGGCTGGTTTGGCTCAGCAGTTAGAGCGTCGGCCTGTGGACCAGAGAGTCCCAGGTTCAGTTCCCACTAAGGGCACGTACCTCAGTTGCAGTTTGTCTCCGGCCCTGGTTGGGGTCGTGTGGGTGGCAACCCGTCGATGTGTCTCTCTCACATCAATGTTTCTCTCTCTCTCTTTCCCTCCCGCTCTGTCTGAAGGTAAGTGCAAAAATGTCCTCGGGTGAGGGGAAAAAAAAATTACAACTAAACTGCAGAACAACCATCATTCAGAACCACCTGAAATCTGGCTGAATAGAAGTCCTACAACTAGGGAGTTAAACAAGAAGCCACACTGAGACTGGTAGGAGGGGCAGAGACATGGAATGGGCTGATCCCACACTCACATGTGGTGGATAAAAACTGGGAGGATATCTAAGCTGCAGAGATCTCCCCTGAAGAGTCAGGGATCCCAGCCCCACACCAGGCTCCCCAGATCAGGGTTCCAAAGCCAGGAAAAGAAGTCCCCATAACTTCTGGCTGTAAAAACCAGCATGGACTGAGGCTGAGGAAGGCTGAGGCTTCTGGAGTCCCAGGCAATTTCTCTTAAAGGGCCCATGCAAGGACTTACTCAGACTCACTTGCTCTAAGTTCCAGCACTTAGGCAGTAGCTCAAAAGGCGCCAGGGATATACGAGGAGGAACTGAATTGTCTAGCACCAAGGTGAGAGCTGGAAGGACAGGGCAGCTTTCTCCCAGAAGTGCTGGCAGAAGCAACTGTTTCTTTGATGAGCCCTCCCACCACACCGCTGACAGGTGGGTGCCATATCCGTGTCTACATCAACCTGGCTCACACTGTTTGCCCTAACCTGGTGATTCCCTGAAGCCCCACCCCACTCAACTTTTAGGCCCATCAAGATGTTTCCAGTGGCTTTTCCATATGAATGGCCTGTCTTGGCTCATAATTCATATTTTCCTACAATCTCACAAACAAGCAGAATCTAGTGTCAGCAAGCCCCATACCCCTCGCTAAGTGACCTCAGGCCCAGCACTAGCAGCAGCCAGCCTTGGTTCACAGCTTGGCCTCACCTGGGCACTTCCAAGCCCAGCAAAGTGATCTACAGGTGGCTGCCTGATCTACAGGCACCTGATCTACAGACACCTGTAGATCACTTTGTAACTCATGCCTGCTGGTCCCTCGCAAAACCCAGGTAGTGGCTGACCTTGGCCTACAACTCCCAGGAGGTCCCAGACCCAGCATACCCAGTGGACAGCTTCAGACCATGTCAAATCAGCACCACCCAACCAATTTCACAAGAGACACACTCAAGGGATGGATTCAGCATGAACCAGAGCCCCACTGAAGTAACCGTGTGGGATGGGCTCCTATACAGCTGATCCTCCACAATGGTCAGAGGTTGGTGGTTTGTGGTCACAGCCAGTCCTTATAGGTGATTGGCCTGGGGGTAAATCCCTCGCATTGCCGTGCTAACAGCAATCAAGGCTCAACTACAAGAGGAGGATGTACACAGCCCACACAGGGGTGCACCTTGAGGACCAAGGGTGATTGGGAAGGCTGTGCCACTACAGAACACCTACTACATTAGGCCACTCTACCAAGCCTGAGAGATGTAGCAGCTCTACCTAATACATAGAAACAAACACAGGGAGGCTGCCAAAAATGAGGGGACAAAGAAAAGTGTTCCAAATGAAAGAAGAGAACAAAACTCCAGAAGAAGAACTAAACAAAATGGAGAGAAGTATTCTACTAGATGCTGAGTTCAAAACAAAGAATAAAAAAAAAAAATGAGGACTGTTTAAGGAGCCTCTGAGATAACTTTAAGTGTACCAACATTTGCATCATTGGGGGGCTAGAAAAGGAAGATAGAGAGCAAAAAGTTGAAAAATGAAGGAAAACTTCCCTAACTTGGTGAAGGAAATAGACAAACAAGCCAGGAAGCGCAGAGTCTCAAACAAGATGAACCCAAAGAGGCCCACACCAAGACACATCATAATTAAAATGCAAAATGTTAAAGACAAAGAGAAAATCCTAAAAGCAGAATGAGAAAAGCAGTTAATTACCTACAAGGGAGCTCCTATAAGACTGTCAGCTGATTTCTCAACAGAAACTTTGCAGGCCAGAAGGGCTTGGCAAGAAATATTTAAAATGATGAAAAGCAAGGAGCTACAACCAAGATTACTCTACCCAACAAAGCTATCATTTAGAATCGAAGGACAGACAAAGAGCTTTCCAGACAAGAAAAAGCTAAAGAAGTTCATCACTATCAAGCCAGAATTATATGAAATGTTAAAGGGTCTTCTTTAAGAAGAAGAAAAATAAGATAAAAAATATATAATCAATAAAATGGCAATAACTACATATCTGTCAACAAATAAATCTAAAAAAAAAAAAAAAACAATCAGAACAGAAACAGATTCATAGATACAGAGAACATTTTGATGGTTGCCAGATGGGACGGGGTTGGGGAGATGGGTAAAATAGGTGAAAGGGATTAAGAAGTACAATGTATGGTATCAGAGGGGTGGGAGATTTATCGGGATGACCACTTAGTAAGTTATGTAATGTCTAATAACTGGGGTGTACATCTGGATGTAATATTATATGTCTACTGTAATTAAAAATAAAAAATTGATTTAAGAAATAAATTAATGAAAATAAATAAAAATAACATGCTGGTGGCCTTGTGAAGAACGAATGAGGGTAGGGTGAGAATGGAAACAGAAAGATGACGTAGGAAACTCTTGAAGTGAGAAATGATGGAGACTTAGCTAAACATACAGCAGTAGAGATTGAGAGGTGTCAAGAGATTTAAAGCATATGATTGGAGAAAATACAGATAGGAGTTTCTGATGATGGGTGTAGAAGGTGAAGGAAGATGGAAAATAAAGGATGATTCCTGGGTTTCTAGTCAGAGTGGCTCTGGATAGCACATAAGAAGAAGAGACAATCAAAAGGAGGTTTCAAGTAGGCAACTGAGTATGTAGAGCTAGAGCTTGGAAGAGGACTGGCCTAAAGATGTAATATATGGGAGTTATCAACATATGGATGGTATTTAAAATCACTAAAATGAATGAGATAACCTAGAGAGGAGATTAGAGGCTAAATAGGAGTGCTCAAGACCTAGTACTGAAGCATTCCGACACTTAGAGTAGAAAAAAACTAAAAAGTAGCCAGGAAGGGAAAAGGAGAACCAGGAGGGAGTTTAATAAATGATAGTGTCGGCAGCATTAATGATCTTTGCAAACTGGAGCAAGATGAAAGTAAACTTAACATTAGGTACAGGACCAGGGAGACGGTGATCTTGACAAAAGCAGTATCTGCAGAATAGTATAACTAGAAACAAATGAAATAGTTTTAGGAGTGGATTAAAGGTGAGACAGTGAAGCAAATTATGTAGAAGTTTTGCTGGGGAAGGGAGCAAAAAAGGCAGATGATAACTAGAGGAGACATGGGATCAAAAAAAGTGTTCCCCTCCCCCTTAAGAGAGGGACTTACATGCCATAAAAACTAAAATTTAGTGATTAAAAAAAGCTTGACATACCCCTGCTCTAGGCCAGTGGTTTTCAAAGTCTTTTCTACAGATCACTGGATTTCTGGGATGGTGCCTTGTGGCTGCTGCAAAAGGCAAGATATGTCCCCTACTTACAACAAAAGTAACTCAAATTTAATCCATTTTATATATGGTGATTTAGAATAAGATGTCATTTGAAAAATTGCTGATCTACATATATGGTATGGATTCTTAATTATGTCACATAATGGCTCTTCAGGGAAAATGTGATGACAAATTGTATCTGTAGCACAGTTTCAGGATGCTAAACAAGTTTGTCATTGTCTCACAGCTTCTTGGCAATGATAAATTAAGTAGCTTCTTTTACACTAAATTCTTCAGGAACTACAGTATACTTATACCTTGATTTTCAATAATTTTAATTAATATATTTCACAGTCTATAGCTTTGATAAACTTAAGACATCGCAAACCTGTTTTAATACTATTGACTTACAAAAGGGAAAGGAAAGAAAACTGTATATAGATCTTGACAGCTGTGCAGAATAACTCTTTATGTACTCAGTAAACACAATTTTTTCCTAAAGGGATTTTCTGAGTTTTAGATATATAAAATAATACTTGAGCAATGGTTTTTAATTAAGAAAATGTAATACAAGGGCAGAGCTTTTTTGTTAAAACTATTTGAGAAAAAAATGAGTGCAATAATAGGGGAAATGAATAGATTCATGAGAAATTTGTCACTAAATTAACCAAACACAAGTTATATTTCTAAAGGATATGTATGATGTTTATGACCTTCAATAAACGGCTCTTATGAATTTATTGTGCTCATTATTAAATTTTTGCACTGATTTTGATATTATACCATTATGGTTCTGTTTCTCTACAATAGGAATTCTCGGCCCTTTAAGCATTTTGGATAAATCTGTTGTGGGGGACTGCCTTCTGCATTGTAAAGTGTTGAACAGAATCCCTGGCCTATATCCACTAAATGCTAATAGCACTCTCCTCTATACACATCTATCACCACTTGCAACAATCAAAAATGTCTCCAAACACTGCCAAATATCCCCTAAGGGTCAAAATCACTCGAAGTTGAGATTTTGCTCTACAAGCTAATGTGATTTCTTATTCTAGAATTAAACTACTACTTTCATAATTCTCATGAACATACTTGGGTTCTAACTGAACAGAATGAGGACATTGTGACATTCAGATCCAGCCGTTCAAGTAACTATAACAGAAAAGGGGAAGTAATACATCTCAGATGTTACCAAATAGCTTAACAGCTGGCTCAACAACACATACAGAATCTAGAACAAGTTTGATGCCTTATATCCAAAGCTTCATCATAAAAGATTCTGTATTGAGCTTCACATGAGGAAAATGGTGAATAAGAACACTTTTTGGAGTGCTGCTATTTCTAAGTCCTTCCATTAAATTCAGTAGTGTGGCAAAGCTACATGAAAAACTTTGTCGAGACGTTACAGGCAGGCGGATCATGTTTGGCTGTATTCATTTTACATGTTTTTGTGCATTATGTTACCAGTTTTTAAAGGAAAGGCCAGTGAGAAAAACACTAAAAGGAAGATTTTAAAGGTGGAGCTAAGCTGCCACCTAGAGAATACAGAAATGGCAGCATCTTAGCCTTCTTCATTCATTGCATGAATAATATTGTCCTATTAACTAAAAACAGATCAAATTCAAAAATCTCAAAAGCAATGTGAAATTTTAATGTCATACTGATTGTTCATACAATAGTAAATCTAATTTTCTTAGTTTTGCTTTTAAAATCTCCAAAGAGAGTGAGTTAACAGAAAAATAATTCTGCAATGGTCATTGCTGGACAACAGCAAGGTACCTACGCAGAAAATACTGTACTATTAATGCTGCAATAAAGCCTTGCTCAAAAGTTTATAGTGATTTTTAATTTCCAAGTAGAAAACTTATTACTGGAAATTAGAAGAATAATGAATGCAACCAAGTGGCAGACTTTTCAATGTTCATCACCTTTCCTAATAATCATTTTTTTTTAAATCAAGCCAATTAGAGTAACAATTATGGTAACTAAAATCCAATAGAATCTACTAGAGGGAAGGGAGTGCTACCTAGGCAACATAACAGAAGCAAAATATAAAAATATAAGTGAGGAAAAGGTCTAGTGGGAATAAGAAGGCTAAAAATAACCTGACTTTGAGCTAAAGCATAAAGTACAGCTACAATTTCTGGGAAAATATGGGTCTCTTTTTCAAAATGTAATGGTATAATTGAACACTCGTTAGGTTTTCAGGCCATAAACCATTGCCTGGTTAAGGTAGGCATTTGGGAAGCTACATAAACTCTTTCAGGCCATGAGGGTCCCATTTCGTAAATTACTACTTCAATGCACCAAATGATACTCTTGTGGCCTGGTAGTGGATTCCAAAAGAGCTTAATTTACACATTGGGAGAATCTAGTGCTCATTCAGAGATGAGAAGTATACCTGATAACATGTCCACATAGAACAGCAAGTACTATACTCACCTAAATGGGGAATATTGAAATGTGGCCTAGAAATTCAAGTGTCAAATTATCATGCAATGGTATATCACATGACCTAGTCTATAATTGCTTAAGGTTATGACTTGATATTTTCCCCTTTATAATTGAATTGCTGTTTTATCTAAGTTTCCTATGTCACTGTTTTTGCAGTTTTGTAAGAAGAAATCCAGTTTCAGCCTTCCCAGATGGTTTCAGAGTGGCATAGCTACTTTTCAAAGATGCTTACCTGTCAGTCCACCATGTCTGTATCCACCTTTACTAGTTGGTTAATAAAATCCAATTGTTTAGAGGTGATTTTACTCAAGCCATTTTTGTGCTATAACAAACGAATAATAGCCTTTACTGAGACTTTTTACTTTTTAACTTGCTTCTTTATCATAGCCTAGAGAAAATTTCAAGGTATCTTTTGTTCTGAGAATTTTGTTTATGTACCTATGGGTTTTAAATCACGTATATGAATGGCATTATGTATCATTTTACTTAAAACTGAGCATGTCCACAAGTAGTAATTTTTTATTAAAGTCTTACCTGTTCCCATATGAAACCAGTAAAGTGAGATCTTATACATTTCTCGTAAAATGCAGGCTTCTAATGATGACTCATACATACATTTGTAGCTTTGGTGCTATTATAAATCTCAAATGATAGCTATTTATATCGCACAATTCTGTCACCTGCCTTAAAACTATGCGTTTGCCTATTTTTAGATGATATGAAATAAAACCAGCCACTTTTATGTGGTGAATATATCAAATTTCTCCAATGTGTCTTTTGACAGAAAAAAAAATGACATTTTAATGGCCTCCAAAACAGTTTTTGTCAGTGAGAATGAATTTCCATGAATCTCAGAAATTTGGACCAATAATGCACAAGAACTACATAGTCCAAAAACTTCAGAGGATCATATCAGAAATGCTAACATCTCTTTATGTCAATATCCTAATAAAAAAAACAACAATATGATTACTGTGTTTAAAAGAATGGTGCTTGGACTTATGGAGGAATGAAAGCATTTTGAGGATTTCCAATTCATTGCAACAGATTGACACCAATCTCTTGGTTTCTCTAGTTGGAGAAAATAACTTCTATCTAGTGAGCATCTAGATATGTACCAGGCACTACACAGAATACTTTACATATGATTTTTATTCACTTAAGATGCAGAAAATCCCCCTATCAAAATTAAATGAGATGCCCCTATTTGGCAGGTGAGTTTTACAAACATTTAGTAACTCAAAATCCTAGCAGTAATGTGAGTGGGGCTGGGGCAGGAGGACTGTAAGAGTCTTGGGTGTGAGAGATAGCTTTTTCCAGCAGAGAACAGCATGTTCAAAGGCCTAGAATAATAAGAGAGTATTTTAAGGATGGCATGAAAGAAGACTTATGTTGCTAGCACAGAAAGCAAAGCAGATTTGAAGGTCTTAACAGTTATCTCAAAATTGTAAGGTTTGGGGTCATTAACCTAAAGGCAAATGGAAGCCACTTAAGTTTTAAGCATATGAAGAGAATGATCAAATGTGATGTCTACAGGATCATTCTGGCTTTGGAAACAGAATGACAACTGGAGAGTGGTAAGATTCACCAGAGAAGTTACCAGGGAAGTAACTTTAGGAAGCATTTACTCTACCCAGTAAAAAGATGATGATGTCCTACCCAGGATGGTAGCAGTGGCAATAAAAAGAAATGGGTGCATTTGAGAGATATTTAAAAATTATCAATATGAGATTTTGTTACAGATTGGATATAGAAAATTAGGGAAGGAGAAGTGTGTTGGATAACTCCCAAGAATCTAAGTTGAAAAACTAAGTGTTCCTTATTGTAACTGAAACTCAGCCAGCCACAACAAAAGCCAAACTCATGAGACAGGTGCTGATGCAAAGGGAAAGAGGTTTATTCAGGTGCTGTGACCTGGGAGAATAGTGGACTCCCCCCTCAAAGAACATCTTTCCTTCCTGCTCAAGCCTGCAGTTCTTACAGGGATATGGAGAGAAAGGCTTTTTTCTATCCAATTATCTTGCTAGCTTTCGGTGTGCTCAGGCCCTATCCATTAATCTGTCTAGCTTTTGGTGTGCTCAATTTAAGAACCTCCCCCTGCACTATCTTGGCCAATGGGGAGACTCCCCAGTGCTCCCTGACTATCTACAGTACCAAGGTCAGCAGGGAGAGGGGAACTACCTCAGGATGCCTGGAGATGCTGCAGCCCTCAGCCTGCCTTCCAATGCTGGACATGACTCCCACACATTCCAGGGAGCCAGCTGGAGGCTGAGGGGCACCCCTGGATCCCAGCACCCTACATCCTCTCTGAAGCCCCCACATGTCCCGCCCTTGCCCAGGCTCTGACTATCTACTATGGTAACATAATGACTCAAGAAATAATGCAATGGGGGCAAATCCATAGGAGGGAGGAGACAATGAGGAAAGATGATGAGTTCAGTTATGAATATGCTGATGTTGAGATTCCTGAAAAAAGTATCCAAGTGGAGATGTCAAGTGGAATTTGAACATACGGGTATAAATTCACTTAAGGGCAGACATACATTTAAGGGTATATCAGTATATAAGTGGTTGCTGAAGCAGTGAAAGGAGATGAGATTCCCTGAAATTCTGTGTAATTTAGAACTAGAAGAGCCTGAGACAGTGCTAAAGAACAGTGAAACTTAAAGGTCACAAAGAAGGAAAGTCCTAATAAAGGCAATGATGAGTGAGGAGGAAAATCAGTGTATTGTTATACCAGAAGCCAAAGGAAGAAAGTGTTTCAGAAAGAAGAATTTGATTATTAAAGAAAATGTCATCCTAAATTGACAAAATTATGACTGATGCTTCCACACTGCATTTAATAATATAGAAATCTTTGTTAAATCCAGTTTGGGTGTAATTGGGGATCCACAGACTAGAGTGTAATATTGTGGATTCGGCAGTGAGGACATGATGAAAATACAGAAAAAACTGTGGGCATGAAGGGAAGGAAAATACACAGGACAACAGTCAAAAGATAACATGGGTTTAAAGTAAGGAGTTTTGGGGTTGGTTGGTAATACTTTATGTAGGCAGACAATATTGGGCATCTTTAGTGAGTGAAAAGATCTGACAGACAGTCATAGACAAAGAATACAATAGAAAGAGGGGATAATCTACAGGGTAGTGTGATGGTTAGTTTTGTGTCAATTTTACGAGCCGTGGGATGCCTGCCTGGATAGTTGGTCAAATGTTATTCTGGACGTTTTGCAAGGGCGTTTTTGGATAATATTTATATTTAAATCAATAGACTGTGTAAAGCACATTGCCCCCCTTAATGTGAATGAGACTTATTCAATCAGTGAAGGCCTAAATAGAACAAAAAGCCGGACCCTCCTTCAAGTAAGGGACAATTCCTCCTACCTGATTTCCTCTGTACTTTGACATCAGCTATTTCCCACCTTCAGACTCGAACTAAACATGGCTCTTCCTGGATCTCAAGGCTATGGCCTTTGGACTAAAACTACACCATCAGGTTTCCTGCATCTCCAGCTTGCTAACGGCAGATCTTGGAATTCTTAGCCTCCATAATCACGTGAGCCAATTCCTTATAGTAAATCTGTGTGTGTGTGTGTGTGTGTGTGTGTGTGTGTGTGTGCATACATACATCCTATTCGTTCTATTTCTTGTTAAAACCCTTACACAAGCAGCAATTCTCAAAATGTAGTCCACTGGAAAGTGGCATCACCTGGTAATTTATTAGAAATGCAGATTCTCAGGCCTCACCCAGACCAGCTGAATCAAAAATTCTGGGAGTGGGCCCAGTAATCTGGGTTTTAACAAACCACCTGCAAATGATTGTGATGCAAACTTAATCTTGAGACCCACTGCTCCAGGACAAGGTTTCCCTGCAGGCAGGAGGCATTAAGAGAGTATTGATGGAGGGCTTGCCTTCTACTGGAGAAGTATTTTTTCCACTAAAAAAGAGCAAAGAAGGAAAGAATGGGGTTGACAAATGAAGGTAAGTTTAAGCTTTGGTGATGGGAATTTGAGGCAGTTCTGGCCCAGGCTTCTATTTTCTTTGTAGAGCAGAAAATGTGATTTTCTAAAAGAAAGTAAGGTGGTAGTAGGCGAAGAGATTTGAGAAAAGTGGAGGGGGAAAAAATCTTGAAATGAGCATAGAAGAAAGTAGGAAATTTTGAGGGCTCATCAAGTTGGGAGGGTAACTATATCACACCAACTAGTTGCAAAATTTTCCCAGATGTGGTCAGTAGTCCTGGTACACAGGTAAGGATAATAGGTACATTCATTCAGGATTGGGATTTTGCCAGATCAATAGAAACACAATGGAAAAGAGGAATTGATATGGTCATGAGAATAGACTCACTGCCAATTTAATCCAAGAAGGATAGGGCCAGGGGTGAAGAGGGGATGGGAGGAACAGAAAAGAGAAATCAGGGATTTCAAGTAAGCCTGATGATAGCTGACAACTGTTCTCCACCATTCAGGGATACCATTGCCACTCCTAATGCAAACTCTTGTAATAGATTTACCGAATACGAGGAGATCATGGTGGGGGGGGGGAGATTACTTCTTGTTGGAGGATATCTGGGAAAACTTAGGTGAGGAGGTAGAACACAAGCAGCCTTAAAGAATTTAGACATGCAAGCTTAGGATAGATTATTAGCACAGAGAGTCTATATGGTTCAAAGTGAAGAACAGAAACTGTTCTTACTAATACAACAGGGATTCAAGTTTAATAGGGACAGAAAAAGTCCAGAGTGGAGTAAAGAATACAAATAGAAAGGGGAATACTGTAGTACATTAAGGAAAAGGTAAAAATACACTGCATTTATATTTTGGAGAGCCCTGAATTTTACTCTCTGTGCTAGAGAGCTATTAAAGACATTTGACAAGAAAAGTGACATGATCATTGCAACCTGTACTTTTCCATCATACAGCTAAAGATGGCAAAGGAGGTTTGAACTGTTTAACAGATGGACAAACTACATGCATTTCTAGAAGTTATTCTCTAAAATTAAATTTAGTACATGAGCTAATATTTTATCATTAAAAAAAATTAACGTTTCCATAAGCAAATGGACAAAAAAAGGGAATAGTAGTAAACAATTCACAAAACAGAAATGTAACTGGCTGATAAACAGAAAAAAAATATTCAATGAAGAAATTAAAACATGATTTTTCAAGTATTAATGATAATATCCACCACTGTCAATGGTGTGATGAGATGGATCTCATTAGTACTGGTTAATTTACATTGATGTAATCTTCACGGAAAGCAATTTATCAATAGATCTCAAGAACAACTTTGTCTGGCTGGCTTATTTCACTCTGCATAATGCTCACCACATCATGTCACCCCAATAAATTAAATATAAAAGAAAAAAAACCTTGAAAATATTTATTCTTTTTGTCCAGTAGTATTTCCACTTCTAAAAATAAAATCTAAGAAAATTATCAAAATGCACATAAATATCTGTTATAACATTAATATCATATAATGTTTAAAATATTATAACATTACTTGTATAGATTTAATGTAATATTCAATAAGGTAGTGCTAAGTAGTTGTGATAAATATTTTGATGAAATATCACTTGGCCTTTTAAATGGTGTTAACTGAGAGTCTTTAAACATGTAAAAAGTGTCAATATTTTCCAATTTTTCAGGTAGATTCTAAGATATATGCACCCCTATATTCATTGCAGCATTATTCATGGTGGCCAAGACATAGACACAATTGAGGTGTCCTTCGATAGATGATTGGATAGAGAAGATGTGGTACATATTCACAATGGAATACTACTCAGGAAAGATAAAATACTGCCATTTGTGACAACACAGATGGATCCTGAGAATATCATACTAAGGAAAATAAGTCAGATGGAAAAAGTCAAGATCATATTATTTCACTCATATATGGGATATAAAACTGAAAGTAACAAATGAACAAACAAAAACTCATAGACACAGACAATAGTATATTGGTTACCAGAGAAAAAGGAGGGGACAGGTAGGAAAGGTAAATGGGGTCAAATATGTGGTGACATGTGTTTATGCTAAAAAACATTAGAAGAAAATATACTAAAATATTAAGAGCTATTATCTCCAGATTTCATGTTTAAAGATTATTGATATTTTTATGTGTTCCAAATTTTATAAATTGCTAATGATAAGAATTTAATCTATAATTAGAAAATAAAATGTCTTTATGTTAAATTAATATTTCTATGGCAAAAATGAATCAGCCATAGATGGATAAAGCATCTATTTCTACAAAATCCCTTTAAGTCTATTTTTATTAAAAAATGATATAACTCATCTCTGGTTATTTCACAGGTTTTTCTTGGAGGGGGGGGCAGGCATTTTCTCCTTTCTCTTAGTGTCTTAAGAGTGCCATGTGTATACAGTTGGGTATCAAAAATGATTATGAATGACCACTCCATGTTCTCTCTGAATTCTCCCTTACTGCTAAGACCCTTTCCCGCAGTACACACTCTTAGAGCAATGTCCCCCTTTCTCCTGATATTCCCGAATCTGAGATCACTCTCTGTCATAACCAAAAAATGCTCAAACTGTAACTGTGCCCCAGAGAGGACACATGATTGAATCTGCACTTCAGTGCGTCTTTGCCACCAGGCATGAGGCATGCTTAGACCAAAAGAATGGTCAGCATACCACAGGAACATTTTCGCCAACAGGAAAATAAGAGAGGAGGTCCTTTTAAAATTGTGGAAATGTCTTCCAAGAAAGTGAATTGAATATATTCTTTGTTTTATAATCACCATTATGACCAAAATTCTCATTGGGATGCTAGTTTTCAAAACACAAAATGTAAGAGTAAAATATAGTAAAAACTCCAGCCTTCTTGTCCCATGGTTGGATTCCTTAAATCAAGTTTGGTAGGTGAGAAGAAACATTGTGGGAAATTGCTCTGATTGAGGATACTTGCCTCCTACTTTGACTTGTAAGCAAGGTTTTCAATTATCTTTCTAAAAATAAATTGGTGGAGATATGAAGTTACTTAGCAAAAATATGTGATTAAATACTGTTATCTACTGAATTGCCTGCTTTTCAGAAAAGCAATCAACTTTATGATCATACTCTGCCTCCACTATCCTCCAGGATTTATAGATGCTCTCAATTTATACTATAATTGTATTATGCTTGACATAAAAGGATGATAACATTATGGTTTTCTTTTTAATAATTCATAAAGGTCTCATGATATGTTTCTGGACACTTCCATCTTCTTTTTCAGCATTTCCTGTAAGTACATTAGCTAAATATTTCTCTTTATGTTTTACCTTCCTCCTTCTCCCTTTTATTTTAAAGTTCACCCAGCAAATCCTGCCAGCAATTATCCCACGCTGTGATACCTCACTTGCTTAAACAGAAACCAAATAAACAAATAATAACTGTTTTTTATTCTACACAACTACTTATGTAGCAGTCACTGAATTCATTTACAATTTCCAACTACAGATATTTGATGAAACCATCCGTTAATATGATTTTCATATGTCACCCTAATGTATTTCATTACTACGTCAAATGTGACTTAAAAAAAATTAGGCTTATTTGTGTATGTGGTCTCTGAAATCAATGGTATTATGATATGGGCATATCATATGGTTAATTCTACCTTTAACACAATATTGTATAGAAGCAACAGGAGATTTCACTGCAGCAAAGATTTCACCAGGAAGCTTTAGGCCAAATAAAATCAGAGTTAAAACAGTCATCTACTCATAAATCAAGTATCATTGGCAAGCTGAGACTTAGAGGTAGAAATTGAGATAAAGTAACTGTACATTTTTAACAAGAAATTTTTATACCATAAAGGAAAGTATGAACAGAAAGAAAAGGAATGAGAAGAAATTACACTGGAATGAAGAAAAGGCACAGATCAATAAATATAGACAGTTTTACATCAGCCTTTGGTTTTCTAAGAGTCTAAAAACACTTTTTAAAATTTAATACCTCCTTTTTATTTGACAAGTATTACTGGGTACCTGCCCTTAGATTTCTTAAGAACCCGAGAATGTGGGATATATCTATACTTCATCAGGATGCTAAATCTAATATATGTACCTTTTACTCTGATTTTTCTTTCCATGTCATATATATATGACACTTTCTCCTATGTGTTGAGATATTCCTGTGTGTTGGGGATATATCCCAACACATAGGAGAAAATGTCACTTTCCTAGTTTGTTAGATTTATGGAAAGTTCAGTCTTTATCGTGGGCATCCAGGTATATATAAGGACAAGGTAGACCAAAAGTAGTCTGAAGTGGGCACAGGGACAGCCAGTCAAGTTGGCATCAAATTCTTCATGGTCATTCGATATCAAAAGACTCAGAGCAGGTGAAAAATCCGACCATGCTAGAATTAGCTCTCAAAGAAACAGAGTAAGTGGGATCATATAAGAAGTCAAATATATAAACATACATTAATACCTGCACTCAAATCAGCCATGAGGGACCATGTAGATGCTAAATGGCCAGGTACAGAGAACAGTAAAGGTATCCCAACAGCTAAACAGGGATAAACACTTATTTCAAAAAATATATGAGCACCTACTGTGCAGCAGGCAGTATTCTGCGGATATGCAGCAGTGAATAAAATGGACAAAAATCTCTTACTCTTTAAAGTGTATATCCAGTCTAAGAGAGATAATAAATGAGATAAATACAGAATAAGAAGAGCGTAAGAGAAAATAAAACCAGGAAGAAGGGATGTAGTAGATAGTCCTCAAAGATGGCCATTACCAGTTCCTCCTCTCTGTATATTCACATCCTATTCCTCTCTTTAAGAGATGGGCTCTAGCCCTGGCCAATGTGGCTCAGTTGGTTGAATGTTGTCCCATGTAAGAGGTCTCCATTTCGATTCCTGGTCAGGGCACATGCCTGCAACCAGGCTTGATCCCCAGTAGGGGGCGTGCAGGAGGCAGCCAATGGATGTTTCTCACATCAATGTTTCTTTCTCTCTCTGCCTCTCCCTTCTTCTCTCTCTCTAAAATCAATGAAAATAGTTTTAAAAAGAGAGAGATGGGCTATTTTCCTTGACCTTGGCTCTCAGAGTGCCTGTGCTTTGACCAATAGAACAGGTAGCAGCACAAGTTCCAGGCCTGGCCCTTAAGACACCTGGCAGCTTCCATTTGGGCGATATTTTTTTAACTTTATTTTTATTGTTGATACTATTACAGATGTCCCCACACCCCCACCCCCACTCTTTGCCCTCTTCCACCCAGCCCCTGCCATCCCCCGCCCTTTGTCCATCACCACAAGGTTGTCTGTGCCTATGGGTGATGCATATATGTTCTCTGGCTAATCCCTTCACCTTCTTTCATCCAGTCCCCTCTCCCCCTCCCCTCTGACAGCTGTCAGTCTGTTCCAGCTACCATGCTGTAAGAAAGTCTGGACTAACCTTCTGAAGAAAGACACATAGAGAGGCCCTGGATGATGACACCAAGGTGGAGAGGGTGACAGGAGGAAGGAGAAACTTTCCATTTTTCACCTGCATTCAGACTCATTGAGACCCCTGCTGATACCATGTGGAGAAAACAAAAAGCCTAGCAAACCCAGAAAATAGTGAGAAATAGTGAAGCACCATCTATTTAAATCATTAAATTCTGTGGTGTTTATACTGTATACATGGTTATACTGAAATAGATAACTGAAACACCTAGAGTGGGGAAGTAAAGAGGAAATTGGTCATTATCAAAGGGAAGAACTACAGTGTAACAAAGAGATTCCCTGTGTCTTTTCTGAGAATAGAGCAAGAAGGAAATATATAAATTGCGCAAGAAGAGAAAGAGGTAAGGTAAGCATACTAAGTCCTATTGACCACTGGAAAGGCAGACATGCTGCATTTCTAAGTCAGAAGCTGAGAGGCAAAGGCTGATCTCATTGACCATCTGTAGGTGGCTATACTTGAGGAGCCACACTTAAGGAATGGCATCTGAAGAACTGTACCCACATGCCTCAGCCACACCTGGACGTGATCTAAATGGCATGATCCTGGACCTCAAGCTTAAGCTGGAGGCCTTACTGGGACGAGAATTTGGGGGTGCTGAGTGTGTTTTGCAGGTGGGAGGGATATGAAACACTTGGATCCAGAGGGCAGAGTGAGGTTGACTGTTAGTCTGGTAACTTCCAATGAACCTCACCTCCAGGTAATCACACCCTGTGTAATCTCCTCCCGCACTGATGATGGCCTTGGCCATGTGACTGACTTTGGCCAATGGGACATTAGCAAGCCTGATACAAGCAGAGGCTTGGCAAGCCTGTCACTTGGGGCCTGTGCTCTTGGAACAGTCCTACTTGGAAGGCAGCTTCCGTGATTTAAGCAGGCTTGACTATTCTGCTGGAGAGAGAGCCACATGGAAAGGCCCCTGAAGATAAGTCATCAGGTAGAGAGCGAGGCCATGTGGAAGAGAACCAAGGGGAGCCAGCAGAGCTTCCAGCTGGATGCTGTCACTCCCAGGTGGGGAAAAATCATCCATTCCACCTGCGGCATTGTCTTAAGTAACAAATCATTGCTGTTTATGCCACAAATTTTGAGGGTGGTTTGTTATGTAACAATAAATAGACATCTGAATTGAGGGAGAAGGAGTAGGAAGATTTCATTGAGAGGACTCAAGAGGTGAGAAGGAAGGCAGGTAAAAACTGGGGAAAAAGAGCATTCCAAGCAGAGGGAGCGGCAAGTGCAAAGGGTCTGAGGTAGGCATAGACCTGATTTATTTGAGGAACTACAAGAAGGCCAGTGTAGCTGGAGCAGAATGAGTGAAGAGGAGAACACTGAGAGATGAAGTCACAGCAATCGCAGGGACCAGATCAGCCTGGGCTTTGTAGGTCATTGTAAATACTCTGACTTTTATCCAGAGGCTAATGAAATGCTATTGGAAATTTTTATGCATTTAACAATTAGCAATTTGTTTAACAATCATCTATACAGCTTCACTGTGTGCCAGTTCTTAAATCTAGGCATGCAACAATGACTATGACTTTGTGTGTTGGGGGAGGGAGGGTTGAGAGAATAGAAAAAGAAGGATAGGATCACTAGACCATAAAAACTAGACCATCAAAAGATGGCAGGAAGACTCTTTAAGTTGGCTCAGCCAGGACCCCTCTTTGTTTTCCTCAAAGTTTCTCTTCAGGATAATTTGCTACAACTTTACAATAGAGTACATTATACCTGTATGAGAAAGTTCACTTTTCTTTTAATGCAGTTTAATTTTCTAAAAGCTTTTTCCAAACAAATCGTGGCGTTTCATCATGCATGCACACGTATTCTCAAAAGATTTTGCCAGGCTCCGGCATTCCGTGCTCTAAGTGTGTGTCAATATATTTACAGAAAAACACTGTTAAATTTAAAAAGAACCCCTTCAAAAAGACACTATGTACTTCCCCCAAAGTACTTTATAAATATAGTACTTTACAGATTGCAGTGAGGTTTCAGAGCAATTGACTCACCACCGCATCATATTCTTACAACCAAACTAAATGACAAAGTAACAAGCAAAGAAGGCATAGAGCTAACATTATTATAGCTTTAAATAAAAGTTCATGAAGCAATTTTCCTTAAGTGTGGTGCCACACGCTTCAAAGTATATTTAGAAGCATGGATGATGACAGAGTAACAAGGACTTTGTCAGGCCTTGACATGAGTAGCTCCTGAAAGAAAGTGTGAAGTTCAGACAGGGGTGGGGGGTGGACAAACTGTATTCTCCAGCTGGCTGACCCATCAGTTTACACTGAATCTGAATGGTCTCCCTGCAGGGCTGACTGTGTTTAGAATAATAGTTTCATAGAAATTCTTGTCAAACACATTGTCTTTGGGGGAAGGAAACAGAGTGCTCCCTTCAACAGAATAAAATCCCTCTACTTATGCTACCCTTCCACGGGTTTGTACAGATGGAAAATCCCAAAATACTTCGCTACTTTGGAACAGACTAACTCATGTTACCCAGCAATGCAATGAAATGGTCTGGTTTTTACTTTATGTTATTTTGTACATTCTAACTAATGACAAGACTTCAATTTTTAGCTACCTAATGTTTAATGACGTCACTGAGCATTTGTTTCCTGCTAGCAGCTCCTATTTTTCTGACTTAAGAGCCATATAAAATAAATAAGAAAAATCTAAAAATAATGTTGTATCTACTAACACTATTGTCCTGCCTCTTTTAAATCATTCTTGCATAAGGTGTTTTATTTTCCATTTTAAATCATTCACTCTCAAAGACCTACAGCCGAACTTCTCTCGCAATGCGATTTTGTTTTTCAGACGCATGACAAGGTTATTTGCATTCTATGCCGCTGTTACGGACTCCGCACCTTCCACAATCCAAACAATATCCAAAGATTCCCATTTCTTTAGCTCTCCTCAAGGGGCCAGGCCAGTGTTTCTCTGTGTCTTTTGGTTCACCAGAATCAGAATCACTTGGTGTTAAAATTCAGGCCCCAAAGCCCCACCTCAAACTTATTAATGTGGAACTTCTGAATGTGTGGCCAGGAATCTTTGACAGACATCACAATTGATTCAAATGCACCAAAGGTTTGGCAACTGCTACCCAGGCAATGGCCCTTAAGCCCTGCATGAATCTGATAAGTACTGGAAACCCTCAGCCTGGGAAACACATTTTGTCCATTCTCCCAGGGAGTTCACAGAAGTCCTGTAGCCTGTCAGTGGACCCTTTCCCCAGGGTGTCTGGACCCCAGGATTAGAACCCCTTCACTAATAACCTTCTCTTTGAGGCTTCCAGGAAAACCAGTGTGGGGAGACTCTGTGCACCCACATGCTCTGCTCTGCTCTGTTCTCTTGAGAAGAGCCATTGACAATTCACATCTTTCGTCTTTCGTCTCAGCCTCAAAATGAAGTGTGTTTCTTCTCATCCAACTCACACAAGTATTGTGATGCTGAAATTGCTTTAAGGGCTTTAGAAGAAAGGTACCATATAAATGCAAATAACAGGAGATTTGATAAAAAAGAATAGTCATATCCAAGTGCACAAGAGCTCCCTTATCCAAATGAACAGTTGGAGGTTTCCCCGCGACTGTCATTCACTGTGCATCTGAGAATAAAGAACGTGGAGTGAGCCTTGCAGAATTGTTTCTGCTTGAATTGTAGGCTTTTTCCTCAAGCTATCATGTAGTATGCTAGCTAGAGAACTAAAAGAAGACAGGAGGGACCAGAAGTCCTATACGCTTGCTACTACCACCCCAAAAGGATAAAAAGATACAGGGTCCCTATCACCAACCGGGAAATGCTCCACAACTTTCCATTCAACCCCCAGAAGAAACTCAGGGAACTGTGAAGAGAATACTCAGATCCCCGCCATCTCCCCGTGGCAAAACATATTTTTAACACTTAGCACAAGCCTCTGCCACACATTATAGAGTCTGGCATTTAGCAGTTTAATTGCTCAGGTTGGCATGTCTACCATGCCTCCTGATCCTTCCAGTTGGCTTTTGTAACCAGGGCAACAGTGCTGGTGCTCAGCCTAAGGAAATATTGGGGAGCTAATTCAATATTAAAAAATAAGAAATGGCAGTATATATTTTTGCTAGACACTCTTGCTCTTTGAATAATATATCGGCAACTATTCCCAGACTTCCTCTGACACTTTCTCTGCTTACAATGTAGCCAATAGCTGACCACAGTACTCCCTCCTTGGCTGCTACAAACTAGAGGAGCACTCGGGTAAAATGCTGTGTTAGCCGATGAGTGAGTAGCCAAGGGCATTCTGCATGGAATCTTTCCGATTCTAGGGAGAATAATCAAAAACAGAAAAGTAACATCATCTTCAGAACAGCAACCTCTGCACAGCCTTTTTCCCTGAGCTCCAGAGTCCACATGTTAGCTCCTCAACAATTGTACATGGCAGAAAAGGAGAAAATGACCGTCTATCATATCTGAGGCAACTGAGATCTTATCGTTGTTTGATATGCATATTATTCTTTTTGTAATTAGTGTCCTTTTAGGTCAAAATACTAATTTTCCTCTTAAAAGAGCCAGGCAGTTGGCATTGCTTATGTTACTTTTCAGCAAAGCCACAAAGAAAAACAATTCATCCTTATGGACTTAAATAGAAGAAATTGATCAAATGCAAAAGCCAAGACCTAATGCAGTAACTACCGTATGGGAGATAAAAGATAGGAGAGAAAGCTCATGCTTTTGAATAGAGACTTTGGATGCTATAAACCCAAACCACTATATTGTCTTGCCTTCTTCCCACGACTAAACCAAACAGAATAGCCTATATGGCCCAAGATCAGGTTGCAGTTTTAAATACCCCTTTACATAGTTAATGGAACTTAAGAAGAGAGAAATGCAATGCTTAAAAATAGAGATTATTTTGTATCTTTAGCATCTCTTACTCCCACTTTAGGAAAAACTTCCAAATATTCTAGCACGTATCAAAACCAAAAATCTCCTAACCACAGCAGAAAATACTATCTAAAGAAGAAAGCTGGCCCTGGCCAGTTTGGCTCAGCGGTTAGAGCGTCGGCCTACAGACCAGAGAGTTCCGGGTTTGGTTCCCACTAAGGGCACGCACCTTGGTTGCAGTTTGTCCCCAGCTCCGGCTGGGGTTGTGTGGGTGGCAGCCACTGGATGGGTCTCTCTCACATTGATGTTTCTCCCCTTCTCTCTTGTTCCCTCTCTCCCTCCTGCTCTATCTGAAGCAAATGCAAAAATGTCCTCAGGTGAGGATAAAAAAAAAAAAAATTAAAAAATAAATAAATAAATAAGAAAGCTGAAGATTCTTACTTGAACAGCTTTTCATTCAATTCAAATAAAAAACTTTGAACCTACAGAGCCCTCATGATATATCATTCAGTGGAAGGATTCACAGAGCTAAATAGTTCTAATTTTTTAGTCACATGGAATAGAGCTCCTATAGATAAAACTGGAAATCTTATCAAAAATCTCCATTTCTCTGATTACATCAATAGAATTCCTCCATCGTAATACCAGTGAAAATAATACATCTGAATAAGACATTTGAAGTGAATGTTAGATCTTTCTTTGAAATTGCTTATTATTTTTCCTTTTTAAAACCTAATACATTCCTGCCACAGACTGCTTGTACCATTTTATGATGAGGACAAAAAACTCCCACTCAAGACAGAACTATTGTATCACTCTTTTTCATGTTCAAAAACGTTTCTAGTATTGTTGTCCACGCATGCAAATGAGGCTTAAAAAATGAACAGCCGTTTCTTCTCCACTTGATACATGTAAAATCCATTTTTCATCAACAGCCCTTCGAAGAACCTGCCACTGATTGCAGCTCTGCTTTTCTCATCACAGTCTGATGGATGTTTTTGCTCCAAATAAGCCGCCCTTTGCTGATTGCTGGAGGCTGCTGGGTATGTCAATTGTAAAAATACAGCATTCCCCAGCCAGGCCACATTGCTTATTGTAATCAAAGAGTCTGATGCATGCATTCATTCCAGTGACTCCTTGACTCTATTTGCTCTACTGCCGTGTCCATTGTGGTTGTGAGGCACCCTCAGAACAAAGTGCCACAGGTCAGAGATCAAGTCACACTCCAGCTGAGTTAAAATCTTCCTCTCAGTCAGAGAATAAGTCTCTCATTTTTCCTAAAAGATGTGCAAAAGAAGGGCACATTTTCTTTTAAAATCCAACCAGGTAGAAGCTGCCATTTTTTGTGAAGATGCAGGGAACTAGAGAATGTAGGAACTAGAGACTAAAGATCTGCATCCCTGATGGCAACTCTGAATATTATGAGTTTAATACCTGTCTGTCCAAGGAAGTCAGTTAAGAGCATGTTTCTGTGTGTCACGCAACAATGTTGGGAATGAAGTAGTTAAACAGAAAGGCCCTAGCTACTTCCTATGTACTGCTGCTAGAAAGGATGTGTGGTGTTTGATGGTGTTATTCAAAAAATTAACTACATTGTATTCATATTTATGTGTAATAGAGATCCATGTTAAGCTCCTATTCCAAGTAGGAAATGACTTTCCCTGCCGAAAAAGGTTAGCATTCATATCAGTTAGGACTAGGTTCAGCTACATATAACAGAAAAATACAAGAGAATGGCTTAAATTCTGAGAAGAGAGAAAGAATGTATATCTTTTACACATAAGAAATCTGGAGTTAGGCAATCCAGGGCTGAAATGATGGGCCACAGCAGCATTTCAGACTCACACTGTTATCTTTCTCCCCATCCTGGTGCATGATTTCATTCCCAAAATCATCTTATGGTCCAGGTGGCTGTTAGAGCTCCAGCCATCACATCCACTTACAGACAGTAGGACATAAGAAACAAGGAAGAAAACCTCACTGCCTCTTTTTTAAAGAGACTTCCAGGCAGCCCCACACAGCACTTTCACTTGCATCTCACTGATGAGAACTTGGTCACATGGCTATGCCTAGTTGAGGCCACAATAAGCCCAGCTAAAACTTGGGGTTCTCTTATGAAGGAAGAAGGGAGAATGGGTATTTCACAGAAAAGTAGTGATACCTGCTACAGCTCTCACTCTTTACCACCCCCTCTACCCAGTCACAAATACCACCAATATGACCTTAGATCTCCCTGGACTTCAATTTCCTCAATTCTAAGATCTCTAACTTATACATTTGTTTGAAACCTAAATGAGATAACATGTGTAAAGGACCTAGGGCATGTAGATCCTGAGGAAACATCAACCTCCTTCCACATAGCAACAGGAGCCAGACTGAACTCAATTCAGCAAATTCCTTGGAGCCCGTATTTAGGACCATGCTGGATGAGTTCTGGCATTTGGACCAATGCTGGCTTCTTCTTTCCTATACCATACTGCACACCCTGCCTGTGCCACAGAAACTTAGGGAGGCCTGGTAACCGGGTCCACAGAGGCTATGGCAACTGGAAGACTCACTGTACAGGACGAATTAGAGAAATGAAAAAGAGGATGGACATAAGGAGCCCTCAGAAAAAAAGAAAGAAATCCATATTCCATAAAGGCACCATGTCCCAGAAGGATGCTAAAGAAACCTTTTGGGGGGGCAAAGACAGCAAACCATTCAGATTTCTAAGTATTTTCTACTGTCTGTTCAGAAGAAAGTGCTTCTAGATTACCCATGTTGGTTTTATTAAAGTCATAGCTCTTGGAAGACCCATTGAAGAGTGTGAATGATTTGGCATAACTCATCACAACTCGGGACCAAACACTACAAAATACAAATTCTCCTGATAATTCTACCCATTTTATAGGGAAGCCAGAGGATTGCTGATCAATTAGTCTGCTACTGCGCGCTGGGTTCTCTGGATGCAGATGCTGAGATGCTGAGATGCAGTTTTACATGCAAGATGGTTGTGAGGGATAAACCCTGTGAAGGGAAGAAACAAAATCAAGATTGGGCAGAGGAGAAGTTAAATTTCAATGCAGGCCCCATAGAGCTGGCATAAAGTTCTGGAGCAAGCATTATCCAACAGAGTGTCCCCATCAGGCTGCAATGACTGGTCATTATCACCACACTCAGGCTGCAATGACCTGGTCTTTATTACCACGCTCCCTCACAGCACATATCTCATGCAATCATCAGTGGTGAGCTGTCTGGTACGGCATGATCTCATCTGAGGCTGACCCTGAAGGAGCTGACAACTTCAAACTGTTTTCTGACTTCATTCCCCACAGCTGGGCAGCAAGACCTTCTTCAAAGAGGAGACGGAGCAGCACAGGTCTGACCCACCTGCCACAAAACTAATGTGAACTATCAAAAGATTTCAATGTTCCACTGGCTCTGCTGTTCATACATTGATTTCTTATCACAAAAGGAGTTGACACAGAAATCACTGTATTTCACTCTTCAACTCACACATCACAGAGTATACACTTAATTAATAGCAGGCTTGAAATGCTATATAAACAGCTCAATTAAGATTAGAAAGATTGGAATCGCACTTACTCTATCAGCCTTCTTGGTGCAAAGATCAATGTATATAAATAAGGACTTTTCAATTTTAAAAAAAATTTGAATGTACTTCATAATCAATAGCAAGAACTCTAAAGATAAGGACTGTGAAGGAAAATGATGCTTTAGCAGATTTTCAATATTGTCTAAATCCTGCTTTACCAGGAAGCAAACTGAGCACTATTTTCCAATTTTCAGTTCTACTGAGATGCAATGGGTGCTTTCCTTTTCTACTTAAAATGTTTAGTGGTAAGCTGAATTCCCCCAGTTCTCAGGGTAATCTTACAATTGCTGTGTGTATCCTTCCAAGGGGATTCTATCCAAGAAGTGTTCGGCACCCTTCTTTATTTCACAAAATTATCAAACTCTCAAAGAAGCAAAATACAACAAAAGGATTTTGCTACTTGAGAATCAACATCACTCCTTGCTTCACAAACTAAACCTGGTTTGTCATATTATTAGGTACAACTCCAACACAGTCTAAAATACAGACCAAGCTCACTCTGTAATAAATCATTTTGACCTTTTTTTGGAGGGAAGGGGATTTAAGGAAGTAGTAAAAGTGTAGATCACCACAGCACTATGGATTTCACATTGACACGGTTCAGTTAACTACCAGCTTACTTCTTAGCCTTCTCAAGGAGCTACTCTTACAATAACTATTAAAAGTTTTCTTGCCCAGGGAATTTTAATATGGAATGCATCAGATAATGTACCAAAAGAAGAAGAAAAAGAATAAGGAAGGTGTCCACGAGCATTCAATTGTATAGATATAAATGTTTTATGAAGAAAGGACCAGAGCTAAGAAAGCGTTTTTTGAAAGGACACCAAACCAAGAGCAGTGACTCTATATCAAGGGTCAACAAACCACAGCCCATCCAACCCATTTTTTTGTTTGTTTCTATAAATAAGGTTTTATTGGAAGACAGCTATATCCATTTGTTTAAATATTGTCCATGGCTGTGTTTGCGCTACAACAGATGATAAAATTAAGTAATTCAAAGAGCGTTTATGTGGTCTACAAAGCCCCTTTACAGAAAATGTTTCCTGATCTCTGCTCTAGACGGTTACAAAAGCTGAGTCACAGAAGGCACCAGGCCAGTAGCTCTGATGTAGACGCAAATGGAGAAGTAAGTTTCTTTGGGCAAGGAGAGAGCTAAGCCTGGGTCTTCAGGACAATCGATGATGTCTTTTAACTCCTATGTGCCAAACCAGCCAAAATATATCTACCTTCAAATAGTAAGCCTCTCTGGTAGTCTCTTGACATGATTTTAGTGATTCTTCCATCATCCCTAGCTTCTCTCCTTGGACCTCTTCTTTTCTAACTCACAATCTCCTGGGGCATTTTCATAAACATTCTTAGCTTCAAGTAACTTCTATAGGCTGATGACTCCCAGCTCTGCATCTCTTAACCTGAGATCTGCCCACTGCCTTTGGAATAACACTACTCCTTAAATGTAATGCTTACACAAACTCAACCCCTTTTTTCCCCTGAATAAAATTAGGGAAATTAGATTGTCTTAGGCTGCTAGCTCCACCCTTACTAGCTGTGTAACCTTGGGCAGGTTAATTAAACGCTCTAGTGTTTGGTCTCCTTGTGTATAAAGTGGAGATGATAATAGAGCCTACTACAGAGCATGGTTATAAGGATTAAATGAGATGATATATGTAAAAAACTTAAAACAGTGCCTGACACAAAAGAATAGCTCAATAACTATTAGAGGTAGTGAAATTCTCAATAGAATATTTTATTTTTGTTTCCAATATTACTAAAAGTATTTCCATTAAATGACACCTTTTACCTTGGCTCTTTCCCTGAAATTCTGGTCTCTCCATGTTCCCAGAGAACCTAACAGATTTTGCCATATTGTTTTGTAATCGCTAATTTATATGCTGTCTTTCATACAAGGTCATTGGCTCCTAATGACAGGCTGAGTCTAACTCTTACTACTGAAGAAGTATTGTAGGATGGAAAGTGGATAGGCAAAGAGATTAGTAAGAGAATACTACCTAAGACCTCTGAACAGTCAGTGGGGGTGAGGATTAAAGAAAAAGTAGGATTTAAGAATATTTTGGAAGAAAGAATCAACAGAACTTGTCAATGACTAGATGTCAGTGATGAGAGGAAATCTTCCACTTTACTTCCAACCAGACACATGTTCATCCAGTCTTCATCAAGTAAGAATACTTGCAAAGTGCTGTTTTGACTGATGATATAAGAATTAGAGGCCCTGGCCGGGTGGCTCAGTTTGTTGAATACAAGAGGTAACCAATCGATGTTTCTCTCTCACATCAATGTTTCCCTCTCTCTTTTCCTCTCTCTAAAAATCAATACAAACATATCCTCAGGTGAGAATTTAAAAAAAAAAGAATTAATGCTACATCAGTTTTTCTCTCTGCCCAACTTTAATATATTAGTCCTCACCTAGTTTCTTTATTATTTTTCTTATTCATTAACTAGTGCCCAATGAACAAAAATCAGGCAAACTTGGTTTGTGTTTCTGCTCCTCCTTGATATCTATGGAGTCAGGCAAGTTACCTTATCCTGCCAAAATCTGTATCTTCATCTTTACAATAGGAGTGGTAATTGTATCTACCTTATTGGTTTGTGTGAAAATTAAATAGACAATACATGCAGAACCTTGGTCACAACACCTGGAAAATAGGAAATGTTCCATGTTTGCTGTTTTCACTTTATAAAAACAAACATAATAACCTAGAGAATCTTGAACTTTGAGATTCACAAATATGAGAAACTCATAGGAGAGAAGTACAACTTTTACATCATATCTCAAAAAATATAATCATATCTCTAGTCTGGAATTTTATAAGAAAGTAAATATTGAATATCACATTAAGTCAAAATATGAAATCTCATTCTATAGCAAATAGTGAAAGATATCATTAGGGACTGGACTAGAAAAATATATAGTCAGTCAACTGAAATCATTTGACCTCACTAATTTGCTTTCATAATAAGAAGAACCTGTTCTTTTGCTTAAGAATAAATGGTGAATTTCCAATCTTTTTTTTTTTTTCTTTCTTTCTTGCTTAGAGAGAGAGGAAGGGAGAGGAAGAGAGAGATGGAAACATCGATGAGAGAGAACATTGATTAGCCATCTCCTGGATGCCCCCTCCCCCATTAGGGATTTGGCCCACAACCTCGGCATGTGCCCTGACTGGCGAACTGGTGAACTGGCAATCTCTTAGTGCATGGGTCGACGCTCAGCCACTGAGCCACACCGGCCAGGCATGAATTTCCAATCTAAATTTTATCATATCACTACTCATATAAATTCCTTCACTTGTTAGTTATGAATTAATTGATCACTAAGACATTTAGATCTCAAGATACTTATTCAACAGAGAAATACAAAAGATAGCAAATATTTTTAATAATCTCATACTGTTAGGAAATGAAAAGTAAATGTTATGAGTAGCATATTTTAGTACTATAGCCAATTTAGAAATGATTGGTTCACAGTATTTAGTATTTACTTTTGCTTATGAAAGCTATAAAGTGCAGACAGCCTATTGAGCTCCTGATTGAAAAGGTTTTTTCATTTACAAAAGTGACTAATGTGACACTGACAGTAATTGGTCCTTAATTTTCTTTCCATATTAAACAAGTCACATTATGGCCAGTGTATTACTTTAAAAAGAGAAGAGTAAAATTTTTTTATAAAATAAAAGCAATGAAAAGCTAGGGGTGATTTTTTCTTTACTCACCCTCCAGCCCAGCTGCTACTACTTCCAGGGTTCAACATTCATGAAATACCAATTTAACAGGATTTGAAAAGACAGAGACAAGTTTTATAAGCCCAATGAACGGGGCCTGCAGCTGAAAATTATCTTCATATAAAAAAATCAGAAAGAAGGTAGGTGAAATAGAACCCATTTCAGTTGCATTTCTGATCTTCTGTATAGCTTCGGTTAAATCATTTTTTTCTGTACCTCTTTCTCCTCATTTCTGAAACAATAATTGCCACCTTACTATCTTGAAAGCGATTTAATAACTCAATCCTAGGAATTTCTCTTGGCCTCATTTTGCAACGTGAAAAATTATGGAATTGTATCAGTCACTCTTCTAAGTTTGTTTTTTGTTTTAAAATGTTATGACTACAATAGATCAGAGATAATTCCCATTAAACTAAAAGATATTTTATCCAGAAAGCCCCTGGCCAAGTACATCTATTTTATCTACACAGAATAAACATTTAACTTAACACAAACAGAATATTAGTATGAATTTCTTTAGGTCCCCAAGGCAATGAATCAGCTGACTGGCAAATATTGATAGAAAGTCAAGAAATGGAAAGGCCAGGACCACAGAGACCTATCTAGAGAGAGAAGGGCAATGTACCTTAGCAAGGTCAAGGATATTTTCTTCATAGTAGATGTTCACCAGGGATAGTAAACTTTTGTGGAAAGTAAGAGTGGAGAACCCAGTGCAAGGAAGAGAGGTGACTGAAAAAGGAAAATCTGTGCAACATTAAAGACAATTTATAATGTTGAGTTATTTTTTCCCAAGATATTCTCTCAACGATGATAAGAGTTTTATAAGAGTATCATCTCAAAAAATGAAATGTGTAATCATGTATAAGAACACTCATCGTATGAACAAACATATTATAAAGCTAAAACTTGCTGGTAAAAATATTCTTACAATCAAGACTTGTTCTGGACAAAATTATGGTACAAGGAAAAAACCTTTATTGCATTCTCCTCTTCCCCCCGCCACACGTATCACTCTGTTCACTTCTTATCATTCTCTTGATTCTCCTCTACCACTCCCCACTTCTCGCTCTTAAATTCTTCAGGCAGCTAATTGTACATGCCCTCCCAACCATGGACTTAACCTTGAGAGAGTTCATTTCCCTTTCAAACACCTCCTAGAAGCACAGTGCAGTAAAGCAATCATGTGCTTTGAAGTCAGGCACCATGAGTATGAATCTTAGCACCCTGGGGAAATTACACACTTGCCAAACCTTGACATCTAAACCTGCTGTTAAGTTGAGACATGATAATAAACTTAAAACACTTACCACAATTCCTGGCGTGCAGTGGATGCAAGGTAAGTGACTGCTTTTCTCCTTGTTTCCAGAATGGCAATTCCCTCACAGTGTAGTAGCATTAACATCATACTCAATGTGGAAAAGCTAAAAGCATTTTCCTTAAGATCAGAAACAAGAAAAATATGTCCACTTACAGCACTTTTATTCAAAATAGTATTGGAAGTCCTAGCCACAGCAATTAGACAAGAAAAAGAAATAACCTTGGAGCACTTAAAAGATAAAGAACATGGCAGATAAGGGTACAAAAGAAGTTCAAAGCATTCACACAGGAAATTCTATAAATCTCACTCTGCATCTTTGTAACATGCTTGTATATATGGATATGCATATCTGCTTATAGTTATTTAAGAGAGTTTCAGTAGAAATTTTAAGCAATCTCAGAGACTCTTGGTAGTGTACCATCATCTGTGCCTCCTGTCTTCCTTTTGACTGTATCTTTGAAAAAATGCTTCTTGGATTTTGAAGTAGAATGTCACTGTCCATTGGTAAAATAAAAACATAGTTGAAAATTTAAAAAAATAAATAAAAGCCATCCAAATTTAAAATAAATAAGTAAAACTGTCATTTTTTGCAGGCAGCATAATACTATATACAGACGTCCATAAAGAGTCCACTAAAAAACTATTAGAACTAGTAAGTGAATTCAGGAAAGTAGCAGGATACAAAATTAATATTCATAAACAAGTTGTATTTTTCTACACTAATAACAAACTATCCAAAAGAGAAATTAAGAAAACAATACCATTTACAATTTCATCAAAAAAATAAAATACCTAAGAATAAATTTAACCAAGGAGGTAAAAGACCTGTACTCAAAAAATTATGACATTGAAGAAAGAAAATTAAGAACATACAAATAAATGAAAGCATATACCATGCTCATGGACAGAAAAAATTAACATTGTTAAAATATCCATACTACCCAAAGCAATCTATAGATTCAATGCAATTCCTATCAACATACCTATGGCATGTTTTTACAGAACTAGAACAAATAATTCTGAAATTTTTATGGAACCACAAAAGACCCCAAATAGTTACAGTAATCTTGGGAAGGGGGAAGAACAAAGTAGGAGGTATCATGCTACCAGATATCAAACTATACTACAAGGCTATAGTAATCAAAACAGCATGGTACTGGCATAAAAACTGACATATAGATCAGTGCAAAAGAACAGAGAGCTGAGAAATAAACTTATGGGGATACCAAAATGGTGGCGGAGTGAATGGAAGCTACACAGATCATCTCCCAGGATCAAACTGGAATTACAACTAAAATAAAGACAAATCATCAGGAAAAAGCAACAGAAAAGCAGCTTGAGAGGACCATATAACCAGGGACATTAAATCAAGCCTGGTAGGTCTGCGAAGGTGCCCACGGACAGCAGCTGCCTTAGCTGTGAGCAGCGCCCTCGGGGTTAAAATCCCAAGCCGTCTCCACAGCACAGAGGACTGGGACAGAGCAGTGAATTGGCTATAGTCACTCACCTTGGGCTCTGGCAGAGGGAGGGTAGACTGGACTGGAACTGTGTGGGGACATTCGGGATTTGGAGGGCGCTCGGAGTTTTAGCTGAGTCACAGCCACACAGGACGGTGGCCATCTTGCTTGGGGAGCCTGTTCCCCAGAGCTCTGGGGAGAAGCAGCAGCCCCTCCCTCCAAGATTCATCTCCACCCAGCTGAGCCAAAGAAATGCAAATTGAGGTTCAATAACAACCAGCATCTGCCCCACCCTGAGAAAATCCTCTTATGCTGAACACCGGAGGGAGTTTTTCATTCAACTGAGAACCCAAGGCTCTTCAAGTAACTGAAACTAATAGCCTCCAGGAAAAAAGCTAGAGGATAACTGAACTTTTCCAGGGCTTGCAAATCAACCCAGGAAAGTAAGACTTGACAGTGGTGTTTAACGTGGGTCCTCCCATGCTCATCTAAACCCAGCAGAGGGAGCCACAAACAGCAGAAAACCAACACACACAGGGAAAATTTGGCAGGCTCCAAAACCCACAGATACAGCCAATATGGTGAAAGAAAGAAACAAATCCCAAATGAAAGAACAAGAGATAACTACCAGAGATGAGATAAATGAAATGCAGTTAAGAAAGTTATCATAGGTAGAGTTCAGAGCCATGATCTTGAGGAAGCTCAACAGCATGAGTAAGGACATCAACACCATGAGTAAAAATATAGAAACACTGAAAATCAACCAATTGGAAATGAAGAAGCACCAAGAAGAAATGAAGAATGACAAAGCAGAAATAAAGAACACATTGGAAGGACTAAACAGCAGAGTAGAGGAAGCTGAGGACCAGATGAATTAGAAGACGGGGGGCAAAATCAACCAATCAGAAAACCAAAAGGAAAAAAAATTAAAAAACAGGAAGACAGCTTAAGAGAACTGTGGGACAACTGGAAACATAATAATATTCACATCATAGGAGTCCCCAAAAAGAAAAGGAGTGAGGGTTAGAGAATATATTTGAAGAAATAGTGACAGAAAACTTCCCTAATTTGGTGAAGGAAGAAGGTATTCAAGTTCAAGAAGCTCAGAGAGCCCCAAGTAAGAAGAACCCAAACAGGCCCACACCAAGACACATAGTAATTAAAATGCCAAAAATTAAAGACAAAGAGAGAATCCTAAAGGCAGCAAGAGATAAGCAACAGGTTACCTACAAAGGAACCCCTATAAGGCTATCAGCTGACTTCTCAACAGAAACACGACAGGCCAGAAGGGAATGGCATGAAGTAATCAAGGTCATGAAAAATAAGGATCTGAATCCAAGACTATATCCAGCAAGCCTATCATTCAAAATAGAAGGTGATATAAAGAGCTTCCCAGACAAAAAGGCTAAGGGGATATATTAGCACCAAACCAGCACTCCAAGCAATGTTAAAAGGACTGCTGTAATAAGGAGAAGAAATAGGAAGAGAAACATAACCATATAAAGCAATAAATAAATACATATCAATAATAACTTAAATGTAAATGGATTAAACATTCCGATCAAAACACACAAGGTAGCTGAATGGATAAGAGAACATGACTCGTACATGTGTTGTTTACAAGAGACCCAACTCAAAACAAAAGATTCACATAGGTCGAAAGTAAAGGGATGGAAATAATTTTTTCAAGCAAACGGAAAGGGAAAAAAAGCTGGGGTAGCATTACTCATATCCAATAAAGTAGACTTCAAAATGAAGGCCATGAAAGGAGACAAGAAAGGACACTACATAATATTGAAAGGAATCTATCCAACAGGAAGATATAACCTTAGTAAACACATATGCACCCAATATAGGAGCACCAAAATATATTAAAAATCTTCTGGAGGACTTCAAAGGAGAAATCGGCGACAATACAATCATAGCAGGGAACTTTACACCCCACTGACATCACTGGATAGATCCTCCAGACAAAAATTAACAAGGAAACAGAGACTCTAAATGATGCACTAGATCAAATGGACTTAATAGATATCTACAGAGAATTACACCCCAAAACTGCAGAATTCACATTCTTCTCAAGTGCACATGGGACATTTTCAAAGACAGACCACATGTTAGGACACAAACTAAGTCTCTACAAGTTCAAGAAGATTGAAATCATATCAAGCATCTTCTCAGACCACAATGACATGAAACTAGAAATCAATTGCAACAAGAACATGAAAAGACATTGGAACACATGGAGGCTAAATAACACGTTATTAAACATGAATGGGTTACCGAGGAGATCAAGGAAGAAATTAAAAACTTCCTGGAAACCAATGAAAATGAACACACAACATCATAAAATCTATGGGATGCAGTGAAAGAAGTTCTGAGAAGGAAGTTCATAGCACTACAGGCTTACCTCAAGAAACAAGAAAAATTTCTAATAGACTATCTAACCTCACAATTTAAAGAACTAAAAAGCAAACAAAAAGAAAGCCCCAGAGCAAGTAGAAGGAAGGAAATAGTATCAGAGCAGAAATAAATGACATAGAGACCAAAAAAAAACAATTCAAAGGATCAATGAAACAAAGAGCTGGTTTTTCGAAAAGATAAACAAGATTGATGGACCCTTAGCTAGACTCACCCAGAAACAAAGAGACAGAACCCAAATACACAAAATCAGAAATGAAAGAGGAGAAGTAACAACTGACACCACAGAAATACAGGGATCGTTCACAAATACTGTGAACAATTATACGGCAAAAAATTAGACAATTTAAGCAAAATGGACAAATTTCTAGAAACACAGTATCCCAAAACTGAACCAGGAAGAGATAAAAAACTTGAACAGACCAATAACAACCAAGGAAATTGAAGATGTAATCCAGACTCTCCCAGCAAACAAAAGCCCAGGCCGGATGGCTTCACGGGGGAGTTTTACCAGACATTCAAAGAAGAACTAACACCCTTTCTCCTCAAACTATTTCAAAAAATTCAAGAAGAAGGAAGACTTCCAAACTCATTTTATGAGGCCAGCATAATTCTAATTCCAAAACCAGAAAAAGACACTACAAAGAAAGAAAACTAAAGGCCAATATCCCTGATAAACATAGATGCCAAAATCCTGAACAAAATACTAGCAAATCAGATCCAGCAATACATCAAAAAAAATATTCACCATGATCAAGTGGGATTCATCCCAGGGATGCAAGGCTGGTACAATATTCGCAAATCAATAAATGTGATACACCACATAAGCAAAATGAAAGATAAAAACCACATGTTCATATCAATAGACGCTGAAAAGCATTCGACAAAATCCAGCATCCATTTCTGATAAAAATGCTCAGCAATGTGGGAATAGAGGGATCACATCTCAACAAACAAAGGCCATATATTAAAGACCTACAGCCAACATCATATTCAATGGGCAAAAAATAAAAGCATTTCCCTTAAGAACAGGAACAAGACAGGGATGCCCACTTTTGCCACTCTTATTTAACATAGTACTGGAAGTCTTAGCCACAGCAATCAGACATGAACAAAAAATAAAAGGGAACCAAATTGGAAAGGAGGAAGTGAAACAGTCATTATTCGCAGATGACATGATATTATACATAGAAAACCCTAAAGACTTCATCAAAAATCTACTAGACTTAATAAATGAATTTGGCAAAGTAGCAGGATACAAAATTAACATCAAAAAATTGACGGCATTCTTATACACCAATGGTGAACTCACAGAAAGAGAAACTAAAAAAACAATCCCATTTACCATCGTGGCAAAAAAATTAAGATACCTAGGAATAAACTTAACCAAAGAAGTAAAGGATCTATTTGCAGAAAACTACAGGACATTGAAAAAAGAAATAGAGGAAGATATAAAAAAGTAGAAGCACATACCTTGTTCATGGATTGGAAGAATGAACATCATTAAAATGTCCATACTACCCAAAGCAATCTATAGATTCAATGCAATCCCCATCAAAATACCAACGACATATTTCACAGAACTAGAACAAATACTTCAAAAGTTATATGGAACCAAAAAAGACCCCGAATAGCCACAGCAATCTTGAAAAAGAAGGACAAAGTAAGTGGGATCACAATACTGGATATCAGGTTATACTACAAAACCACTGTAATCAAACCAGACTGGTACTGGCACAAGAACAGGCATATAGGTCAATGGAACAGAACAGCGAACCTGGAAATTGACCCAAGACATTATGCTCAATTCATATTTGACAAAGGTGGCAAGAGCATACAATGGAGTAAAGATAGCCTCTTTAATAAATGGTGTTGGGAAAATTGGACAACTACATGCAAAAAAATAAAACTAGACCATCATCTTACACCATACACAAGAATAAACTCAAAATGGATAAAAGACTTAAATGTGACTCGTATATCCATAAAATCCTAGAACAAAATGTAGGCAACAAAATTTCAGACATGATACACTGCAGAATTTTCACTGATACATCACCTAAGGCAACAGAAACAAAGGAAAAAATGAACACATGGAGGACTACATCGAACTCAAAAGCTTCTGCACAGCAAAAGAAACAACCATCAAAATGGAAAGGGAACCCACTGCATGGGAGAGCATAATTGCCAATGATACATCAGATAAGGGGTTAATCTCCAAAATATATAGAGTGCTCATACAACTCAACAAAAGGAAGACAAAGAACCCAATTAAAAAATGGGCAAAGGAGCTAAATAGACACCTCTCCAAACAAATGGCTAAGAGACATATAAAGAAATGCTCAACATCACTAATTATCAGAGAGATGCATATTAAAACAACAATGAGGTATTACCTCACACTTGTCAGAATGGCCACCATCAGCAAATCATCAAACAACAAGTGTTGGCGAGGGTGTGGAGAAAAGGGGACTCTAGTACACTGCTGGTGGGAATGCAGACTGGTGCAGCCACTGTGGAAAACACTATGGTGTTACCTCAAAAAATTAAAAATTGAATTGCCATTTGACCCAGTGATCCCACTTCTAGGAATATACCCTAAGAAGCCTGAAACACCAATCAGAAAGAATATATGTACCCCCATGTTCATAGCAGCACTATTTACAATAGCTAAGATTTGGAAACAGCCCAAGTGCCCATCAGTAGACGAATGGATAGAAAAGCTGTGGTACATGTACACGATGGAGTACTATGCAGCTGTAAGAAAGAAAGATCTCTTATCCTTTGAGACAACATGGAGGGACCTGGAGAGTATTATCCTAAGCGAAACAAGCCAAGCAGAGAAAGACAAATATCACATGATCTCACTTATTTGTGGAATATAATGAACATAGTCTGAGGAACAGGGTAGACCCAGAGACGTGGAAGTAGGGTACAGACTGACAATCCTCAGAAGATGGGGTGTGGGGTAGGGAAGAGATAAACCACAGAACTTATATGCATGTATGCATAACCAATGGACATGGACAACAAAGCTGGGGACGGAGTGGGGGGATGGGGAGGAGGGTGTCAATGGGGAAAAAAGAAGAAACATCTGTAACAAAAATAAATTAATAAAAAAATGAAATAAACATATGCCTTTATAGTCAATTAATCTATTACAAAGGAAGCAAGAATAAACAATGGGGTAAAGCATACTATTCAATAAATATTGTTGGAGAAACTTGACAGATACATGTAAAAGAATGGAACTAGACAACCTTCTCACACCATGTACAAAGATAAACTCAAAATGTATTAAGGACTTAAATGTAAGACCCAAAAACATAAAAATCCTAGAAGCAAACATAGGCAGTATACTCTCTGATATCTGTCTTAATAATACTTTTTCTGATATATCTTGTAAGAAAGAAAAAGCAAAGGAATGGGACTGCATTAAAATAAAAAGTTTTTGCTCAGCAAAGAAAATCATCAACAAAAATAAAAAGATGACCTCCTGAATGGGATAAGATATTCAGATGATACATCTGATAAGGGGTTAATATCAAAAATGTATAAAGAACTCACACAACTTAACACCAAATAATCAAACAATCCAATTAAAATATGGGCAGAAGTGCTAAGCAAAATAAGCCAATCAGAGAAAGACAAACACCACATGATCTCATTTATTTGTGGAATACAATGAACAAGGTGGGCTGATGAACGAAATAGACCCAGAGACATAGAAAGGAGTATGGTTCAGACTGAAAAACCTCAGAGTAGGGAGGTAGGGAGGATGGATGAGATGAACCAAAGAACTTATATGCATGTATGCATAACCAATGAACATAGACAACAATGCTGAGCAGGTGGGGAGGCAGGATGGGGAGGAGGGTGTCTAGGAGGGAGAAAGGAGAAACATCTGTAACAAAAATAAATTAATAAAAATTGGAAAAAAAATAATAAAATATGGGCAGAAGACCTGAATAGACATTTCTCCAAAGAAGACATATAGATGGTGAAAAAAACATATAAAAATATATTCAACGTCTCTAATCATTAGAGAAATGAAAATTAAAATGACAATGAGGTATCACTTCACACCTGTCAGAATATTTGTGATTTAAAAAATCAACAAACAAAAAGTGTTGGCAATAATATGGAAAGAAGGGAACTCTCCCTGAACTGTTGGTGGGAATGCAGATTGGTGCACCCACTATAGAAAAACAGTATGGGGCTTCCGCAAAAAATTAAAAATAGAGGCTCTCAATCAAGGTGGTGGAGTGGGTAAACCCAGTATGGGCATCCTGCCAAAACCACATCAAAATTACAACTAAACTACAGAACAACCATCACTGAGAACCACATAAGACTGTCAGCTGATTTCTCAACAGAAACTTTGCAGGCCAGAAAAAAATGGCACAAAATATTCAAAGTGATGGAAAGCAAGGACATACAACCAAGATTACTCTACCAAGAAAAGCTATCATTTAGGCTCAAAGGACAGATAAAGAGTTTCCCAGACAAAAAAAAAAAAAAAAATGATAAAGAAAGTTCATCACCACCAAACCAGTATTACAAGAAATGTTAAACAATCTTATTTAAGAAGAAAAAAGATTAAAAATATGAATGATAAAATGACAATAAATACATATATCATAGAACTATACAACACAAAGAGTGAACCCTAATGTAAACTATGGACTTAATTGGTAATAATGTAACTATATTGGCTCATTAGTTATAACAAATGCACCACACCAATGCAAGGTGTTAATAGTAAGGGACACTTAACGGGGGAGGCAAAGGCATATATGTGAACTCTGTACTCCAGACAGCAATACACCTGCCCCAGTGCCTGTATACATGAGATTGCTTTCTTTTTCAGAATAAAGTTGGAGAAAACTGTTTTCTAGAACCTGCTGGCCCCCCCTCCTCCAGCCCAACTGATCTGCCTGGTAGTAGCATGATTGAAAATCATCTGGTAAGCTAATTCCTAGTGGATATTAATAACTAGCGATAGTTTAACATGCTACCACTTCCTTAATCACACAATGAAAGGAAGTACTTAGACACACCATACTTCAAACACAAAAGAAAGAAAATAGAATTTCCAGTGAGATGTCAGGTAAATAAAAAAGTTGATTCTTTAGGTGTCTTGTAGCAAAGGTAGATGTTTTCTAGAAAACTTAGCATGGCAATTCTTTTGCTAGTCTTAAGAAACCAATTTTACTCTGCCCATGAAAAACTGGAAAGAAAAACTGTCAGCTAAGAAATAAAGGCTTCTGATCTGATAGAATGAAAAGTAAGAAAAGCCCAAGAAAGTTGTTTCAGAGGCAATTCTAAGGCACCAAGATTTTCTTGACAATTTAGAGAGGTCTTTCTATTCTTATGTATTCTTAATGTACAAGTATCTGTCTTCTACAAAAAGTTACAGAAAACCTGTTACTTGTCTTCATGGAAAATGATAAGTGAAACTGATACAAGACACTAAATGGATCCAAGGCCACCTGTCACTACTTGAGCCAAATTAAACAGAGACAGGGTTGAATCATATATGACAGTTTATTCCAATAATGCTGGCAGTATGGGAAAGCAGCAGGTCACCCTGAAAATTCTGCTCTGAACCCCCTTGCCAGCTGCTGATTATATACAGGTGAGGGAGAAAGGGCTATGTGTAGCTGGGAACATGGCAGAGTAAGGGGAGTGCAGAGTCTGTAGACAGTGTGTCTGCCTCCGGGAGTTCAAGTCAAATAACAAGGTAGTTAATCTGTGATGTTAAAAACAGCTTAGTCCATTCCGGGGACCAGAGAATGGTCAGCATTCCTAAAGCAAACTCCCAGAGGGGGTCAGGGTCAGGGCACAGCAACCAAATCAAAGCATGTCTTGTCCTTGGTCTGTTCTCAAAATGTATTTTTTTTCTGAGTAATGGACCCATCTGGGCTCCAAGGCATCTTATCTCTTTACAGCCCAGATTTTCTTCTTGCAGCATATTCTCCAATTTCCCAGGGTCTATAAGAAAACCTCTCATCTATAGTTAGTAAGGTGAATGAGCATTAAACAACTGTGGTTCTAGTCTTTTGTTTGTTTGTTTCTTTTTTATTTTTTTTCTTTATTAATTTTAGAGAGAGAGATAGAAACATCGATGAGAGAGAACACCGACTGGCCGCCTCCTGCATGCCCCCCACTGGGGGTCGGGCCCACAACCTGGGCATATGCCCTGACCGGGAATCAAACCGGTGACCTCTTGGTGCATGGGTCGACGATCAACCCCTGAGCCACACCACCAGGCAGTCATTTTTTTTTTTAATATTTTTATTGATTTTTTTAGAGAGAGAAGAAGGGAGAGAGAGATAGAAACATTGATATGAGAGAAAAACATCAATCAGCTGTCTCCTGCATGCCCCTTACTGGAGATTGTGCCCTGACTGGGAATTGTACAGGACCTATTGAGACAATGCTCAGTCCACTGAGCCTCACTGGCCAGGCTGTGGTTCTATTCTTTTCATTTTTTTAATCCTCACCCAAGAATATTTTTCCATTTATCTTCAGATAGAGTGGGAGGGAGGGAGAGAGAGAGAGAGAGAAACATCCATGTGAGAGAGATACACATCGACTGGTTGCCTCCTGCATGACCCTGACCAGGGCCAGGGACCAAACCGCAACTAAGGTACGTTCCCTGGACTAGAATCAAACCCATGACTCTTTGGTCCATGGGCCAACGCTTTAACCTCTGAGCCAAACTAGCCAGGGCTGTGGTTCTAGTCTTATTACATGCCCTTCCTCTGTCAAAACTGAGGCCCACAAAATAGCCTGATTGTAGGGTATCAAGAATAAGACTTGATGGTACTGTGATTTTGAACATCTTCCCTGCTGAGAGTGTATGATAATTCATAAAATAAAAATGACACTTGTGGAAAAGGGAAGATTGAATAGGTCAATCATGACCCAAAGGAAGCTTCATTCATGCCATATACTCAATTATGTGGATGGAGTCATTCTAAAAGTTTAAGTTAGTCATAATTAATTGATTACTATAGGATTATTTTATAAGCCTCCAGTGAAATAGCAATTGGTGTAATTATCCATGAAATTTTAAAACCTACAATTTTAGCTTCAATTGCTCAGATAAGACATTGACTGCTCCGCTCATTCTGCAAGGGATAGTGCATTAACTACCACTGTACCAAAGCTGGCATTATCCCTGGAGCTTTTTAAGTGTTTCTGAACATCTGATTACTCACAGTCTAGGACTCACAAATTATACAAATCTTTTGAGAACTGAGAGCCAATGCTTTCTTTTTATTCCCATTATATTAGAAAGCAATAGCATTACCTCTGAAAGAAATCAGAGGCCCAGGGCTAATATTTACTGTGGACAATCTTAGGCAGAGCAATCCTCAGTGTCAATTGTATGCACAGTCTACTAATCAGAGACAACAGGAGCCTTGAAAGGGAATTATGACCCTAACAGAGACCTCAGTCCAAATGCTCTTCCTAAAGTAAAAGATTCAGTGATTTCGCTAAGACTGGAATCCGGGTTTCCTGACTTTCAGGCAGGTGTCTTGCCATTGTTCTGTACTTCTACCCTAGAAAGCAACGTGCACTGTAAATATTTTGACCTTTGGAGTCTATCTGCCACTTCCCAGAAACGTGATCACAGAAAAAAGGCTGAACCCCTTTGACACTTTAATTTCTTATCTGTGAAATGAAATATTATATCCAACTCATATCATGGCTGTGAAATTTAAATGTATACAGTCATGCACTGCATAATAACTTTTTAGTCAATGATGAACCAAATACAAAGAAGTCATCACAAAAGGTTATAATGGAGCTGAAAAATTCCTATTGCCTAGTGACATCATAACCATTGTAATGTCATAGCAAATGTATTACTCAAGGGTTTGTGCTGATGCTGATGTATACAACTGCTCTGCCAGTTGTACAAAAGTATAGAACATACAATCGTGTACAGTGCATAATACTTAATAATGATAACAAACAACTATGTTACTGGCTTATATATTTACTATGCTACACTTTCTATCATTAGTTTAGAATGGATTCTTCCTACTTATTAAAAAGTTTGCTGTAAAACGGTTGCTGTGTTACAGCGGCAGCAGCTTCACACATCTTGCATTTACTGCATCTCCTCATTGCATCGGTTTCCCTTGTGCTTGATTTGATCTTGTGTTGCTTATAAATTCAGTGTAGCCTAAGTGTACAGTGTTTATAAAATCTACAGTAGTGGCTCTGGCCGGTTTGGCTCAGCAGTTTTGGCACAGTGGTTAGAGCATCGGCCTGCAGACCAAAGAGTTTCAGGTTCAATTCCAGTCAAGGGCACGTACTTCAGTTGCGGTTCGGTCCCCAGCCCTGGTCAGGGTCATGTGGGAGGCAACCAATAGATGTGTCTCTCTCACATCAATGTTTCTCTCTCTCCCTCTCCCTCCCACTCTGTCTGAAAATAAATGGAAAAATATCCTCGGGTGAGGATTTAAAAAAATAAAATCTATAGTAGTGTACAGTAATTGGTACAAATTGGTAGTTACAGACTAGACATGGGGATGGAAAATACAACATAAGGAATATAGTCAGTAATATTCTAATATCTAGGTATGGTGTCAGATGGATTCATTCGAGTGATTACTTCATAAGTTATATAAATGTCTAATCATTAGGTTGTACACCTGAAATTAACATAATATTGTGCATCAACTGTAATTGAAAAATAAAAATATATTTTAAAATTTTTTTCATGTTAATCTCTAAGGCTTTGGGTACTGTATGCTGTCCAATACAGCCTCTAAATCTATAAGCCTTAGTAAAATGTTGAAAGCACTAACATCTCTAGCCATGATTTCTTAACCATATTAAGATGCAGTTTAATAACAAAATTAAAGTTTTTAAAATAATAATTGCCATAACTTGGATAGGTACAATGAAATACTCTAGTATCAACCTGCCTTCATAGTTAATGTAGACTGAAATAACTTTAGAGGTAATTTTACAGCCATTACAATTATAAATACCTTGAAAAATAACTGCAAAGGGAAAGGACAACTCACAAAAATATATTTGTTATCACACACTATTAATTTTTACCATCAGCATCTTGTGTCAGTACTCCTAGGACTACCAGGAAAAATGAAAAAACTATGATAAGAAATAGGTGTTCTCACTTCCATCCACAATTGCCATTTGCATGAAGGTGATTTTGTGTAATTATATTCATCTTTGTTCAGAATCCTTGCCTGTCTATCACAATAAAATATTAAGTTGTGTACTCACAGAATGCCTAGTTAAGTAGTATATTCTCTTGGGTGGATTTCAGTGATGAATTTAGAGTTATATTCTGTGTGTGTGTGTGTGTGTGTGTGTGTGTGTGTGTGTGTGTGTCTATATTGTATAAGACAGCTTCATTTGTAAAATGCCTCATTATTAAATGACTCTGAAACAATAAAAGATAGAAATGTAGTACATGAAAAGGTCTGTTTGGAATGTATTTATTTATGTGCCATTCATTAAAGGGATTAGCTATTCTCTAGATGAGTGCTATGCCATCATTACTGCCCTGTATGGGTAAGGTTTTCACTGATTTTCCATTTTTATTGATCTTTTTAATTAAACTGAGTTTTAGTCTCCAAGAGAAGAAAACAATTTTCCAAGAGAGTCAATTTCATCCTGAGCACTGTTCTTTTAAACCACATCCTCATATCCCAAGTGTTTATGCACGCCCTCTCCTTCAATATGATGACCACATTATTTAAAGTTTGAAAAATACTACATGGGAGAATCCTTAATCAGGATGCATTACAGAATTTATTTTAGAGAACAGAATTTTTAGGGGAATTTTCAAGAAGAAGCTTAAATGTAAGAAAACAGGCAGCCAAAGTATTTATATGATTTTAGACCGACAAATATAAATTTCTTGCCCAGACTTCTAAAATCTCTCTTCCCTAGCCGTTGAACCTTAAACTTTGTTCCACTCAAGAAAACAATGCCTTTCAACCCATAGTTAGCAATAATGCTTACAGTGTACATAAACTTGAGAATGATAGCATAAATGTGCAAGTAATTGTGTGTATACACAAACTAAATCTACTCTGTCTGCCCTATAAATGGAACAACAAAGCCTGGATGATGGCATACTTGTTTACATCACTGTCTACTAATATTTTAAGCCCACTGCTGAGACCTATTGCTCGGGGGGAAAAAATTCCTTTCAAAATATTACTGCTCACTGACAATTCATCTGGTCACCTCAGAGCTCTGATGGAGACATACAATGAGATTAATGTTGTTCTCATGCCTACTAACACAACATCCATTCTGAAGTCCATGAAACAAGGAGTAATTTTGACTTTCAAGTATTATTTTTTAAGAAATATATTGCATAAAATCAAAACTACAACTAAACTACAGAACAGCCATCATTCAGAACCGCCTAAAGTCGGGCTGAATGGAAGTCCTACAACCAGGGAATTAAAGAAGCCACATCAAGACTGGTAGGAGGGGCAGAGTCAATGAATGGGTCCCACATCCACATGTAGTGGATAAAAAGTCAGGAGAGTTATCTCAGATGGGGAGGTTCTCCCTGAGGAGTGAGGGGTCCCAGCCCCACACCAGACCTTCCAGTCCAGGGTTCCAGTGAAGGAAAAGAAGTCCCCATAACTTCTGGCTGTAAAGACCCGCAGGGATTGAGCCTCAGGAAGACAGAGGGCTTCTGGAGTCCCAGGCAGTTCCTCTTAAAAGCCCATCATCCAGGCTTTGTTGTTCCATTTATAGGATTTAGTAGATTTAGTCTGTGTATATACACAATTACTTGCACAGCCTTACGTGCATTCACTCCCTCTGAGCTCCAGTGCTGGGAAAGGCACCAGAGATATACAGGGAGGAACTGAATTATCCAGCATCAGGGAAGGAGCTGAAGGGCCAGCTTTCTCACAGACAGAAGTGCAGGCAGAGGCCATTGTTCCTTTGATGAGCCCTCCCTCCACAGAGCCCACAGGCTGGTGCCATATCTGAGACTGCATTAACTTGACTCACACTGTTTGCCCCACCCTCATGATTTCCTGAGGCTCTACCCCACTCAAATTTTGGGCCCACTCAAGCTGTTTCCAGTGGCTTTTACATACAAATGGCCTGTCTTGGCTCATGCTTCACACTTTCCTAAAATCTCTCAAACAAGTAACATCTGACCTCATCATGCCTCATACCTCTCACTAAGTGGCCCTGTTCCCAGCACTAGCAGCAGCCAGCCTTGGTTTGCATCTTGGCCTCACCTGGGCACTTCTAAGCCCAGCACAGGTAGAAGCCATCTGCAGATTGCTTTATAGCTCATGTCTAGTGGCCTTAGGCAGGGCACAGGCAGCAGCTGACCTTGGCTTGAACCTTCAGGGAGGCCCCAGACCTGGCACACCCAGTGGACAGCTTCAGACCATGCTGAAGTACAACCACCCAACCACCTCCACGAGAGACACACTCAAAGGGCAGACTCAGGAAGCACTAGAGCCCCATTGAAGTAAGTGTTGCTCTGTGGGTTGGGGCCCTATACAGCTAACCCTCCACAATGGTCAAAGGTCAGTGGTTGATGGTCACAGCCAGTCCTTGAAGCTGATTGGCCTGGGGATAAATCCCTCCCATTGACATGCCAATAGCAATCAAGGCTCAAGTACAAGAAGAAGGTGTACACAGCCCACATAGAAGGCACACCTTGAGTGCCAAGCTTGGGTGTTTGGGGAGGCTATACCACTGGACACTACAGAACACCTACTATTAGGGGGACCGGAAAGTAATGTCGTGTTTTTACGACATTAATTCAAACAGATAAATTTTCAACGTTTTTATTTTTAATCAATGATGTAATCACTCTTGTTATCAACAACAACTTTTTGCCATCTAGTGTGCAAATTTTCAATGCCGATCGATAAAAATCAATTGGTTTTTGAGCAAAATATCTGGAGATGGCATTTTGGACATCATCCAAATTTTCAAATTTTTTGCCACTTAAGAAATGTTATAGCAATCGGAATAAATGGAAATCTGATGGAGCAATATCGGGCGAGTATGGTGGGTGAGGCAATACCTCCCACTTCAATTCATTAATTTTTTCCAGGGTTCATCTTGCGCAGTGCGGTCTTGCATTATCGTGTTGCAGAATAACGCCTTTTCTGGTGACAATCGCTGGGCACTTTTCAATTAAAGATTGATTTACTCGATCCAATTGTTCACAGTAAAGGTCTGCATTCACAGTTTGTCCAGGTTTCAGCACTTCAAAATGAACGACCCCGCGAATACTCCACCAAACACACAAAAGTGCCTTTTTGGGGTGTAAACCTGGCTTAGCTGTACTTCGTGGCGATTCATTCAGAGATAGCCACTGCCTTTTGCATTTTGAACTATCATAGAGGACCCATTTTTCATCTCCAGTGATCAAGCAATCAAAAAACGCTTCTGTATTGTGCCGCTGAAGCAATAAGTTGCATGTGGTGGACCGGTTAGCTTTGCTTTCTTGGGACAGATTATGCGAGACCCAAACACCTGATCTGCCTACTTTACCAATCTGCTGCAAATGTTCTTGGATGGTCACCCAAGGTTGGTTAAGAGTGTTTGACAGTTCCTCGATTGTCTGACACAGATTTGCTTCCACTTCCACCCTTAACATGTCATTGACTAAAGTTGTTAGTCTTCCTGATCGATACAAGTCAGAAAGATCAAAATTACTGGATTTGAACTTAGAAAACCACCTTTGGCATCTATGAATGTCTAATGCACTTGGATAAACATCGCAAATGTTTTTGGTAGCAACTGTTGCATTACTACCCTTGTGAAACTCAAAAAGCATACATTGCCGGATATGTACCTCTTCTGGTATTTGGCTGGCCATTTCATTATTAATTGAAAAAAAATTAAGATTTAATTATTTACGAGTAAACAGGTCACTCTAACCTTAAAATGTCTTTGGCACGATTTTGAAGTACACAATGAGCTGATAAATGACAACCAAATATTGAAACATGCAGAAACGACATTACTTTCCAGTCCCCCTAATACATTAGGCCACTCTACCAATCCTGGGAGACGTAGCAGCTCTACCTAATACATAGAAACAAACACAAGGAGGCTTCCAAAAATAAAGGAGCAAAGAAAAGTGTTCCAAATGAAAGAACAGAACAAAATTCCAGTAAAAGAACTAAACAAAATGCAGAGAAGTAATCTACAAGATGCAGAGTTCAAAACACTGATTCTAAGGATGCTCAATGAACTTAATGAGAACTTCAACAGCATAAAAAAGGACCAATCAGAAATTAAGGACACATTACCTGAAATAAAGAATAATTTATAGGGAATCAACAGTAGAGTAGATGAAGCAGAGAATCAAATCAGCAATTTGAAATATAAGGAAGCAAAAAACACCCAATCAGAACAGCAAAATAATGAGGATAATATAAGGAGCCTCTGGAACAACTTCAAATATACCAACATTTGCATCATGGGGGAACTAGAAGGAGAAGAGAGAGAACAAGAAGTTAGAAACGTATTTGAAAAAAATAATGACACAAAACTTTCCTTATCTGGTGAAGAAAATACACATTCAAGACCAGAAAGCACAGAGAGTTCCAAACAAGATAAACCCAAAGAGGCCCACACCAAGACACGTGATAATTAAAATGCCAAATGTTAAAGACAAACAGAGAATCTTCAGAGCAGCAAGAGAAAAGCAGTCAGTTACCTACAAGGGAGCTTATTTCTCAACAGAAACTTTGCAGGCCAGAGGGAAATTGGCAAGAACTATTGCAAGCGATGAAAAGCAAGGACCTACAACCAAGATTACTCTACCCACCAAAGCTATTTTTTAGAATCAAAGGACAGATAAAGAGCTTCCCAGATAGAAAAAGCTAGAGCTTATCACCACCAAACCAGTATTATATGACATGTCAAAGGGTCTTCTTTAAGAAGAAGGAAAAAAGGATCAAAAATATGAACAATAAAATGGCAATAAATATATATCTATCAACAATTGATCTAAAAAACAAAATAAACAAAAAGAACAGAAAGACTCTTAGATGCAGAGAACATTTTGACAGTTGTCAGATGGGAGGGGGATTGAAGGAATGGGTGAAAGAGGTGAAGAGATTAAGAAGTACAATTTGGTTTTTACAGAATAGTCATGGAGATGTAAAGTACAGCATAGGGAATATAGTCATTAATATAATATTCAAATGATGTCAGATGGGTATGATGTCAGATGGGTGTGAGATTTATCAGGATGATCACTTAATAAGTTATGTAATGTCTAATCATTGAGGTGTAGTAAAACTATTATAATAGTGTATGTCAACTGTAATTGAAAAATAACATATTTAAAATATTTTTTTAATATTCATCCATATTGTTGCGTGAATTAATAGTTCTTTTTTTCACTGGCTGAGTGGTACACCACTGTAGAAATGTAATGCAATTTGTTTATCCATGCCCTAGCCGAGGGATATTCGGATTTTTTCCAGTTTGGTGTAATTATAAATAAAACTGCTAGAAAACATTCATATACAAGTTATTGTGTGAACATATGTTTTCATTTTTTTCCAGAAATTTGAAAGTAGGAACACTGGGACATATGGTAAGTGCATGCATAAGTTTATAGGAAACTGTCAAACTGTTTTCCAAAGGGCTCAACCATTTTCTATTTTACCAGCAAAGTATGAGAATTCCAGTTGCTCTAAATCCTCAACAACATTTGTTATTATCATTGGGGTTCTGTATTTTTAATAAAAGTATCCATGACTCCAAAATTAAAAAAGAAAGCGATATACTTCATAAGGCTATAGCTGCCATAGATAGTGATTTCTCTGATGGACCTGGGCAAAGTAAATTGAAAACCTTCTAGAAAGGATGCACCATTCTAGATGCCCTTAAGAATACTTGTGATTCATGGAAAGAGTTCAAAATGTCAACATCAACAAGAGTTTGAAAGAGGTTGATTCCAACCCTCATGGATGACTTTGAGGGGTTCAAGACTTCACTTGAGGAAGTAATTGCAGATGTAGTAGAAATAGCAAGATAACTTGAATTTAGAAGTGGAGACTGAAGATGCAACTGAATTTCTGAAATCTCATGATAAATTTTTAACAGATGAAGAGTTGCTTCTTATGAATGAGCTAAGAAAATTGTTTCTTAAGATGGAATATAGTCTTGAAGAAGATGCTGTGAAGATTATTAAAATGACAACAAAATATTTAGAATATTACATAAACTTAGTTGAGAAAGTAGCAACAGGGTTTGAGAGGCTTGGCTGCAATTTTTAAGAAGTTTTACTGTGGGTAAAATGCTATCAAACAGTATCACAAAACACAGAGAATCGTTTGTGAAAGAAAGAGTCAATCGATGTAGCAAACTTCACTGTTGTCTTATTTTAAGAAATTGCCTCAGCCATGCCAACTTTCAGCAACCACAACCCTGATCAGTCAGCGGCCCTCAACATCAAGGCAGGACAACAAACAGATTATGACTCACTAAAGGCTCAGATAATGGTTAGCCTTTTTTAGCAATAAAGTATTTTAAGTTAAAGAATATACATTGTGTCTTAGACATAATGCTATTGCACACTTAATAGACTACTGTAATGTGAACATAACTTTTTTTTTCTTTATTGATTTTTAGAGAGAGAGAGATAGAAACATCGATGAGAAAGAACATCAATTGGCTGCCTCCTGCATGGCCCCCACTGGGGATCTGGCCCACAACCTGGGCATGTGCCCTGACTGGGAATTGAACCGGTGACCTCTTGGTGCATGGGTCGACACTCAACCACTGAGCCACACCGGCCGGGCGTGAACATAACTTTTATATGCAGTGGGAAACCAAATTCATGTTACTCATTTATTGTGGTGGTCTGGAACTGAACCCACAATATCTGTGAGGTATGCCAGTGCTCAAATGTTCCATTAAGGGTAATGTAGAAAGGATGCCTGATCAGGAGATGTGGATGAGTTTGTAACAACAACTAAAACTAAATTTAATGGTAAACACCTCTAATTTTCTATAGACAATATCTCTCATGAGACATTGAAAGGACAACAAAAAAATTAGAATATTACATAAACTTAGGAGAGTTTAGAAAACTTTAATATAATAGCCCATTTTACAATAGCCAAGACAGAGAAGCAACCTATGGATAAATGGATAAAGAAAATGTGGTATACAGTTAGGTAGGTGGGTAGGTAGGTATGTAGATAGGTAGGTAGGTAGTTAATGGAATATTATTTATCTGTAAAAGAGAATGAGCCATAAAAATGAATGACATTTTGCCATTTATGACAACATGGATGAATCTTGAGGGCATTATGCTGACTGAAATAAGTCAGAGAGAGAAAGACAAATACCATATGATCTCACTTATATGTACAATCTTTAAAAAAAAAAAGCAGAAAGTGAAATAAACTCATAGATACAGAGAATAGATTGATAGTTGCCAGAGGCAGAAGGTGAAGGGGTGGGCAAAATAAGTGAAGAGGGTCAAAAGGTACAAACTTCCATTTACAAAATAAGTAAGTCATGAGGATGTAATGTATAGTATGATTATTATAGTTAATAACACTGTACTATATACTTAAAAGCTGCTAAGAGAGTGATCTTAAGTTATCACAAGAAAAAAAATGTAAGTATGTGTGGTGACAGATGTTAACTAGACTTATTGTGGTAGTCATTTCACAATATATACAAATATCAAATCACTATGTTGTACACCTAAAACTAATATAATGTTATATGTGAATCATATCTCAATAAATAAAAGAAATATGACAAAAATACATATAGTAACCCAGAAAATAAGAGGTTACTTAGAGAATGATTATAAAAATGAAAAAATTAAATGTTACCAATAAAGCTGGAGGCCAGAAAGGACATGAACAAAGACAAGATATGATGGCAGTGGCAAGGAAGGACAAGTAAACAGAACAGATGGAAACAATATAATCAGGTAGGATGGGGAAATGGAGGCTACTTGAGCTACTTGACCAAGACTAAAAACACTTAGAGTAACATCAAGAGATGTTACTGGATGAAAATCAAGAGAATGAGATATCAGCCCAAAATGGAGTTTCCCAAAATGAGGAGAGGCTTTAATATGTGTTTCTTGGGGCTGGAGGGAGGGGAGAGTTCAATGGTCAAATATTTGGAAATACTGAGTTAAACATCATTGAATAGGCCCGGCCGTTGTGGCTCAGTGGTTGAGCAACGACCCATGCACCAAGAGATTGCCGTTTGATTCCCGGTCAGGGCACCTGCCCAGGTTGTGGGCCAGATCTCCAGTGGGGGGCATGCAGGAGGCAGCCAATTGATGTTCTCTCTCATCGATGTTTCTGTCTCTCCCTCTCCTTTTCTTTCTCTCTAAAAATCAATAAAGAAAAAAATTTATAATAAAAGAAATATCATTGAACAGATTTTCATAATGACTTAGTTGCTCATCACAATTATAAGTGTCCAAGAGAAGGGGACTTACAGTGTTCCCATTAAATAGGTTTTTGACAGAAATCCTTGGAAACTAGTGTTCTGAAGAATACACAATGAAAAAGAAATACTGGACTTGGGTGTCTGGTGATTCATGAAAGTTTGGACTCATAATAATACTCAGAGCCTGGTCATAATAAACCTAGCTACTTCAAAGACTAGAAACGAGAGTCTTGAGCCAATTTGGGGAGAAAGAAGACTAAGGCTAATCTCAAAAATGTTCCTCATGTTTTACGCCATGTTTTAGTGTGTGGCTTGGCCTGTAAAGTCTTTTGCCCTGCAGTGAGGGCACCAGATTCCGCATTCTACATTGCTAGCCATGAAAACAAGACTTGGTAGTCCATGTAGAAGTAAGGTAAGGAACATGGGTTGGGAATACCTCAGAGGACTCGATTTCACTATTTAAAGAAAATAATCATCACTGCTACCTTGTTCCAAGTACAACCAGGGTGACAGAAAATGTAATCCTCACCACAGTTTCCACTTTCAAGGTGTGGACATTAGTGATCCAAGTAAACAACGCTTACAGGATCTCCTTGCTAGCGAGTTGTTGAGCCTGGATTCAAACAGGCTGGTCTAATGCCCCATCTGGCAGTCCTCACAGCTACTGGATGCTGCTGCTATTCAGCGATGCAGGAAGCATTAGAGGACAGTTTGGAGTGGGAGATGAGAATAATGAGTTTACATATGGACTTTTTACATTATATATACCACATGACTGTACCTACTTAAAACCTCTGTCTCTTCCTGCTGTACTCAAACCCCTTCACATGAATTTCAAGGCCCTAGCCCTAAACTACAAAGACACTCATGATCTAGTCCCTGCCTACCTCACCAATTTTATCTCTTGCCATACTGCCTCTCACTTAGAGTGCTACAGCCACAATAGATCTGACATTTCCTTTTTTTTTTTTTTTTTTTCCTTTATTAATTTTAGATAGAGAGGAAGGGAGAGGGAGAGAGATAGAAACATCAATGACAGAGAACATTGATTTGCTGCCTCCTGCATTCCCCCCACTGGGGATCGGGCCCACAACCTGGGCATGTGCCCTGACCGGGAATCGAACCAGCGACCTCTTGGTGCATGGGTTGATGCTCAACCACTGAACCACACCAGCCGGGCTAGGTCTGATATTTTCTAGGTCATTCTATGCCTTTGCACTTCTCGGTGCCTGGAACAGTTTCTTCCTCCCATCTTTTACATCTTATCCCTCCATTTGCAGCTTAAATGTCACTTCTTCAAAGAGTTCTTCTTTGTCTACTGCATCTAAAGGAGCTAACCCTCTCCTCCCCTACACACACACAGTATATTTATCAAGTAATACATTTGTTTGATACTTTTCACAAGCTGTAAATATTTTCTTTATTTATTTGTTTATTTTCCTCCCGCTTCACTAAACTGTAATCTTGCCCTGGCCAGTGAGACTTGGTGGTTAGAGCATCGGCCTGCACACCCAAGGGTTACAGGTTCAATTCCTGGTCAAGGGCACATACTTGGGTTGCACTTTCGATCTCTGGCCCCAGATGGGGTGAGTGCAGGAGGCAACCAATCAATGTATCTCTCTCACATTGATGTTTCTCTTTCTCTCTCTCTCTCCCCCTTTCATTCCTCCCTTCCACTCTCTCTAAAAATCAATGGAAAAAATATACTCGGGTGAGGATTAACACACACACACACACACACACGCACACACACACAACTATAATCTTCATGAGAGTAGGATGCCTGTCTTGTTTACCCAGATTAGTTTAAGGCTTGGTTCCTATTGTCTACTCAGTAAATGCCAGCTGGACAAAATGAATGACCAAGTAGGTATTATGCACTGAGGTTTGAAAAACAGAAAAGAAATCTGGGCTAATTTATATATTTGGGAGCAATGGGTTTAAAAGTGGTATATGAATCTATGGATATAGATGGATTTGTCCATTGAGAATATGCAGTGATAAGAGGAGAGAGCCTAAACCAAAACCTTGACATGGTAACTATCATCCAAGTGATCCATAATAATTCTCACTTCCCAGTTATTTAACCCTTGTACAGTCCTCTACCAAATTGAATAAAACTTACCTGTGTGATTAATAAAATATTGCAAAATGGCAGAATTTGACTTACAAGGGTAGGTCATAAAAGACATTGTAGCTTCCTCCTTGATCTCTCTCGGAGAGGGTCAAATACCATGGCATAAGGACACTGACGTAGCCTAATGGAGAGATCTGTATGCCAAGGAATTGATGTCTCCTAATAAGAGCCAGCACCAACTTTTCAGCCCTGAATTAACCAGTAGGAGTAAATCCCCCAGCCCCAATCAAGCTTTCAGATGACTGTAGCCCTGGCTGACATCTTGTCTACAATCTGATGAGAAAACCAAGCCAGAAACATCGAACTGAGCCATTTCTAAATTTCTGATCCATAGAAACTGAGTGAGATAATAAATATTTATTGTTGTTTTAAGCAGTAAGTTTTGGGATAATTTGTTACACAGAAACAGGTAACTAATACACTTGAGCAATAGCAATACATTCTTAATTAAAATGTGTCCGATATAAGAGTACTGCAAATTTGTGTTATGAATTTTATAAAATGCCATGTCACAATTATCTCTCCAAGCATTTTCTTAGAATAAATTTTTCATCACATATATCCTGGCTTGAATTCTTGAAGAGAATAATTCCTTATTTAAACAAACAAAAAGCTAATTTAGTAAAATCAAAAACCAGGCAGCAATTATATATCAAACAGATGGACAAAGAAGTACAATATATTAAATAACAATCTTTTAATGTAGGAAATTTAAGATCACAAGAACTAGAAATAGGAAAATATTTATGCAATTCCATAACCAAAATTTTATATTGCAAATGATTAGTCTAGGTTGCTTTCAAAAAAAAAGAAGAAGAACCATTGTTTGGTGTCTACTAAATGTCAGACCCTAAAATGTAGGCTTTACATATGTTATTGCTTTTAACAAATCTCTGAAGAAAATATTGGCCCCATTTTCACTTGCCCATGAGAGCTTTCTTACCTAGAGCTTCTAGGTCCTTTTTTGTTCTGTGGCTTTAAGTTTAGATTGGATAATTTTCTTCAGTTAAAGAGTATCAGGTACAAACCTGGTGGACTTAACTTTCAACCCTTCTTAGGAATGAAATGCTATCTAAAAAGTGGAAAACATTCAAATAATGAAGGGAGGAGTCCTTTGGGGGACAATAAACATTTGGATTTTCAAATGGAGCAGCTAAAGTGTTAGAGTCACAAGTAACATTTTATTAGAGCTGAGGGACCGAAGAGAACATTTATCCAAACCCCCTCATTTTACGGATGAGGAAATGGAATTCATTAGTACAGAATAATCTGTCAAGTACCCCATGGTGAATTAGTAGCTCCAGCAAAACTAAAAACAGAAAAGCTAATCCATTGGAGCCGCAAGTATTATGTGCTTGACACTTAGTAGATGCTCAGTAAGTTAGACTAGGGTGTGATTCACAATCCCAGAACAAGTACAGTTCCATCAATATTTAGTGAGAGCTGGGAGCCTTCCCCAGAAACCTGGTATGTTCACTTTCTTCCTTTACAAGCCAGTAGCAACAAGGGTTGAGATTTAAAGTAGCGCCTAGCTTTGCTGCACTGAAAAGAGAGGAACTGGGAACATTGCCATTTCCTTAGAGCATGTTCCAATTATCTATTGTGTAAAAAATTACCTCAAAACTTAGTGTCTTAGAAACAATAATAATCATTTATTTTGTTTACAAATCTGTAATTTGGGCAGGAATCAACAAAGATAGCTAATTTATACTCCACACTGTGTCTTAGGGCAGCTCAGCTGAGGGCTAGAGGACCCACTTTCAGGATGGCTGTCTCATCGCTGGCTGTAATATGGAAGTTCAGCTAGAGGTGTGCTCTGGATGCTTAGGCTTCCTCGTAGCATAATGGCTGAGTTGCAAGAGCAAGCATCCCAAGGGACAGGAAGTGGAAACTGTCAGCTTCTTCAAGCCTGGGCCAGGGACCAGCACAGAGTGACTTTCACTGCATTCTATTGTTGGAGCATCCACAGGGCCCTGATTCAAGGAAAGAGGACAAAGATCCCACCTCTTAATGAAGGAGTATCAGGAAATTGGTTGGCCATATTTTAAAGCTATTAGAGAGGGTATCTTTTAACTGTAAATATGATTCCATTTTGCTAATATTCAAACAATCAAGCATTATTGGATATGAGTCATATATATCAAAATTATAACCTATTCAAAGGTTTAATCCCTTCACAATATACTAACAGCTCAGGCAGACAACACACCTACTAGTAATGCCCTCCTTTGCCTCCATTAACTCTTTCACATAAAGGGAATAGTAAGATCTCATAGGGAATGGGAAAGCTCATTGGTAGTTTTAAAAGCAGAGTGTACTTATAATTGCCTTAATAAATGCCCATGAATAGTGAGTTATCTATAAAATGTTCTACACAAATGAAAGGTGTCATCATTATGTGCTTAAATCATTTTGTAACATGAAGTCTTTTCAGGCAGGTTTCTTGGACCATTGTCCATGCCTGAACTGCAGAAGCCTCCAATTAATTAATTTTGCTGAACATGCAGCTAAATATCAAATCTTATTTTTTTAAAGGATAGTTATTGTACAATCTTCTTATGTACTTGATTAGATGACAAGGAGCAAGATGTATGGGTTTTTAATTTTTACAAAAGAAGCCATACCTGCCCTGGCTGGCATGGCTCAGTGGTTAGAGCATTGGCCTGTGCACCAAAGAGTCGCGGGTTCAATTCCTGGCAAGGGCAGGTACCTGGGATGCAGGTTTGATCCCCAACACTGGTTGGGGTGCATGCGGGAGACAACCAATCGATGTGTCTCTCTCACATCAATATTTATTTCTCTCTCTCTCCCTCCCTCCCTCCCTTCCACTCTCTCTTAAAAATATATATCAATGGAAAAAATATCCTCGGGTGAGGATTAAAAAAAGAAGAAGAAGTCATACCTGATAAATACCACACAATTTCAGACCTTCTTTGCAAATAAATCATGTTTTCACAATATACTGTATTCTTAAGCCAGTACGAAACATAGAAATCCCAACAACAGTCCTATTCAGAAACTGAATTGTATCCAAGGGCAGACTCTTTCTAATACTATTTTAAAAAGCAGAATTGAATTGCCTTTCTTGCTACAAAGAACAGGAAATTTGCAAGTTTAACTAAGGTGGTGTGAGTCAAGATGTTAAAAGTAGTTCAGCTTTGTGAGAAGGAGCCAGTGAGCACCTCATTTAGTCCACAGGCACAGTACCGATTGGGATGCTCCCACAGGGATTCTAGGATTTAAATAAAATGACTTCCTATTAGGCAGTTGAGACCACAGAAAGCAATAACTTCCTCAACTTAGCCACTTATGGAAAGATTGTTTAAATACGATGAGATTTGCCCTAGCTAAAAATGAGGCCTGCAGCTGGGAGGTTAGTTTCTCAGGGACCAGGGGAGAGAGAGCTCTAAAACACAGTTAAGCATTCTTACTGCAAAAAACAAAATGAGTACAAAAACAATAGTCACACCCAGTCAGCCAGTGGGCCTTACTTGTAAATATGTATTTTATGCTCACACAGTGATCTATTTTTTTTTCTTTATTGATTTTATAGAGAGAGGAAGGGAGAGGGAGAGAGAGATAGAAACATCAATGAGAGAGAACATCAATTGGCTGCCTTCCACATGCCCCCCACTGGGGATTTGGCCCACAACCTGGGCATGTGCCCTGACTGGGAATCGAACCGGCAACCTCTTGGTGCATGGGTTGATGCTCAACCACTGAGCCACACCAGCTGGGCTCACACAGTGATTTAAAAGACATTGAAGCTAACATTCTTCAATGTCATCCACTTTACTCACTTATGTTTATTACACACACCTCCCACAGGATTTAAGTTTCTGGTCCAGAGAATTACCTGAATTAATATAAACTTATTTTCAAGGACTTCTCAAAGAGCACTTTTCGTATAAATCTTTTGTTAATTAAATTTATTGGTGTGATATTGATTAATAACATTACATAAGTTTTAAGTGTACCATTCTATAGTATATCATGTGTATATTGCATGGTGTGCTCACCACCCAAAGTTCAGTCTCCCTCTGTTACCATGTATTTCACCCCTTTACCCTCTTCAGGCTCTCCCTACCCCCTTCGCCTCTGGTAACCACCCTTCTGCTGTCTGTGTCTGTAAGTTGGTTCGTTTTGTTTTTTCGGAACTTTTTAAGCTGAAAGGTGACACCACATGCCCTGAATCAGAATCTATGTGAGAGAGGTCCACGGGGTGGTGAATACAGAGCCCAGAGGCAGGGCCTCTACACATCATAAGATAACAGTCTCTATGCTAGACCTTGACCTTTTCCCACGAACACCCTCTCTGGCTTGTTTCTGGCCTCCTTTACTCACTACTGTTCAGATGTAGGTGAAATGCTGACAGTGGCCTTTAAGAATATGGAACACAATACACTGTAGAAAGCAATGGAGTTACCTCAAAAAATTAAAAATGAAACTGCCTTATGACCACCAAGCAATTCCACCTCTGGGAATTTATCCGAAGAAACCTGAAACACTAATTCAAAAGAATATATGCAGCCCTATGCTCATTGCAGCGTTATTACAATAGCCAAAATTTGGAAGTAGCCCAGGCATTTATCAGTAGACGAGTGGATAAAAAAGCTGTGCTACACATACACAATGGAATACTATTATGCCATAAAAAAGGAAGAAAATTTTACCCTTTGCGACAGTATGGATGGACCTGGAGAACATTATGCTAGGTGAAATAAGCCAGTCAGACAAAGACAAGTACCATATAATTCACTCATATGTGGAATTTAATGAACAAACTGAACTACCAAGTAAAATAGGGACAGACTCATAGATAGAGAGCAGGCAGACAGCTCTGGTGGGATGGGGAGAGCGGTGTTGGGGTGGGGGTGGGGGGATTGAGCAAAAAAGAAGAGAGAGAGAGAACTCATGGACATGGACAACAGTATGGTGACTGCACGGGGGGTGGGGGGAGTAGAGGTAGAAGAGGGCATAGAAGGGATAAATGGTGCTGGAAAAAATAAAATAAAATACATATTTTTAAAAAAGAAATGGAAAGCAAGAAATGAAAACCCTAAAATGATTATAGACTCCAAATTATAAATACATATGAAAAAGTGTTTATGTAACTTTGGGCAAGATAAAAAATGGGGGAGGGCTTTTTTTTTTCTTTAAAAAAATGGGGGAGGGTTTTTTTAGTTACAGTTTACATTCAATATTATTTTGCATTAGTCTCAGGTGTACAGCATAGTGGTTAGACAATCATACACATTACAAAGTGTTCCTTCTGATATTTCCAGTACTCAACTGGCACCATACATAGTTATTACAATATTATTGACTGTAATCCCTATGCTGCACTTTTCACCCCCATGACTATTCTGTAACTACCAATCTGTACTTCTTAATCCCTTCACCTTTTGCACCCAGTCTCCCACCTCACCTCCCCTCTGGCAACCATCAGTCTGTTCTCTGTATCTATTGAGTCTGTTTCTGTTTGTTTGTTCATTTATATTGTTCTTTAGATTCGACATATAAGTGAAATCATATGGTATTTGTCTTTCTCTGAATGAGTTATTTCACTTAGCATAATACCGGGGAGGGCATTCTTAACACCAAGAGCAGATAACTACTCTAAGGTAAATATGAGACTGAGCCCAAATGATCTCAGTGACCCCAGAGAGTTTCATCAAAACTGGCTGGGTTTCCAAGAGTACTGCTCTTTAATTAGGAATACCTGCTTGGTATAACCGCTCAAAATAAAAAGCCATGTTCATGGTTTGAGTGACTGGTTATGTAAAACATTTCCTTCATTCGCTAATGTCAAAATATTCTTTCACTTGTTAAATTATAAATTAGGCGCCAATTTTTTAGCATGCCCTCACCAAGATTTAGAGAATTAGAGCAGCTGTGAAGGAACTGAGAAACATGCATTGACTGCAGATTTCTCCAAAATCTATCCAAAAACAGTGAAGGGTTTCCTTTGTAATAAATTCTGCAAAAAACCACATACTATGCTCACTGAAGCAAGAAGTGAAAAAAAAAAAAAAGAAAAAGAAAAAGAAAATGATTGAGCAATATTAAAAGGTGGAAAGTCAGACCTTTTCTGTATAGTGTTGTATTTTTGTTTTATTAATTTATTTTTGTTACAGATGTTTCTCCTTTTTTCCCCCATTGACACCCTCCTCCCCATTCCCCCCACCCTGTCCCCACCTTTGTTGTCCATGTCCATCAGTTATGCATACATGCGCATAAGTTCTGTGGTTTATGTCTTCCCTGCCCCACTACCCCCTCTTCTGAGGGTTGTCAGTCCGCACCCCACTTCCACGTCTCTGGGTCTACCCTGTTCCTCAGACTGTTATGTTCATTATATTCCACAAATAAGTGAGATCATTTGATATTTATTTTTCTCTGCTTGGCTTGTTTCGCTTAGGATAATACTCTCCAGGTCCCTCCATGTTGTCTCAAAGGGAAAGAGATCTTTCTTTCTTACAGCTGCATAGTATTCCATTGTGTATATGTACCACAGCTTTTTTATCCATTCGTCTACTGATGGACACTTGGGCTGTTTCCAGATCTTAGCTATTGTAAATAGTGCTGCTATGAACATGGGGGTACATATATTCTTTCTGATTGGTGTTTCAGGCTTCTTAGGGTATATTCCTAGAAGTGGGATCACTGGGTCAAATGGCAATTCAATTTTTAATTTTTTGAGGTAACACCATAGTGTTTTCCACAGTGGCTGCACCAGTCTGCATTCCCACCAGCAGTGTACTAGAGTCCCCTTTTCTCCACACCCTCGCCAACACTTGTTGTTTGATGACTTGTTGATGGCAACCATTCTGACAGGTGTGAGGTGATACCTCATTGTTGTTTTAATATGCATCTCTCTGATGATTAGTGATGTTGAGCATTTCTTCATATGTCTCTTAGACATTTGTACATCCTGTTTGACGTACAAACAGGTGTCTATTCAGCTCCTGTGCCCATTTTTTAATTGGGTTCTTTGTCTTCCTTTTGTTGAGTTGTATGAGCACTCTATATATATTGGAGATTAACCCCTTGTCTGATGTATCATTGGCAATTATGCTCTCCCATACAGTGGGTTGCCTTTCCACTTTGACGGTTGTTTCTTTTGCTGTGCAGAAGCTTTTGAGTTTGATGTAGTCCCATGTGTTCATTTTTTCCTTTGTTTCTGTTGCCTTAGGTGATGTATCTGTGAAGATTCTGATGTGTATGATGTCCGAAATTTTGTTGCCTACATTTTCTTCTAGGATTTTTATGGATTCATGAGTCACATTTAAGTCTTTTATCCATTTTGAGTTTATTCTTGTGTATGGTGTAAATTGATGGTCTAGTTTCTTTTTTTTTTGCATGTAGCTGTCCAATTTTCCCAACACCATTTATTAAAGAGGCTGTCTTTACTCCATTGTATGCTCTTGCCACCTTTGTCAAATATTAATTGAGCATAATGTCTTGGGTCAATTTCCAGGTTCTCTGTTCTGTTCCACTGGTCTATATGCCTGTTCTTGTGCCAGTACCAGGCTGTTCTGATTACAGTAGCTTTGCAGTATAACCTGATATCCGGTATTGTGATCCCACTTACTTTGTCCTTCTTTTCAAGATTGCCGTAGCTATTCGGGGTCTTTTTTTGGTTCCATATGAACTTTTGAAGTATTTGTTCTAGTTCTGTGAAATATGTCATTGGTATTTTGATGGGGATTGCATTGAATCTATAGATTGCTTTGGGTAGTAGGACATTTTAATGATGTTAATTCTTCCAATCCATGAACAAGGTATGTGCTTCTACTTTTTTATATCTTCCTCTATTTCTTTTTTCAATGTCCTGTAGTTTTCTGCAAATAGGTCCTTTACTTGTTTGGTTAAGTTTATTTCTAGGTATCTTAATTTTTTTTGCCATGATGGTAAATGGGATTGTTTTTTTAGTTTCTCTTTCTGTGAGTTCATCATTGGTGTATAAGAATGCCATGAATATCTTGACGTTAATTTTGTACCCTGCTACTTGGCCAAATTCATTTATTAAGTCTAGTAGATTTTTGATGGAGTCTTTAGGGTTTTCTATGTATAATATCATGTCATCTGCGAATAATGACAGTTTCACTTCCTCCTTTCCAATTTGGATCCCTTTTATTTTTTCTTCATGTCTGATTGCTGTGGCTAAGACTTCCAGTACTATGTTAAATCAGAGTGGCAAAAGTGGGCATCCCTGTCTTGTTCCTATTCTTAAGGGAAATGTTTTTAGTTTTTGCCCACTGAGTATGATGTTGACTATATAGGTCTTTCATATATGGCCTTTATTATGTCTAGATATGATTCCTCTATTCCCACTTTGCTGAGCGTTTTTATCAGAAATGCGTGCTGGATTTTTTCAAATGCTTTTTCAGCGTCTATTGATATGAACATGTGGTTTTTATCTTTCATTTTGTTTTTGTGATGTATCACATTTATTGATTTGCAAATATTGTACCAGCCTTGCATCCCTGGGATGAATCCCACTTGGTCATGGTGAATAATTTTTTTGATGTCTTGCTGGATCCGATTTGCTAGTATTTTGTTCAGGATTTTGGCATCTAAGTTCATCAGGGATATTGGCCTGTAGTTTTCTTTCTTTGTAGTGTCTTTTTCTGGTTTTGGAATTAGAATTATGCTGGCCTCATAAAACGAGTTTGGAAGTCTTCCTTCCTTCTTCTTGAATTTTTTGAAATAGTTTGAGGAGAATGGGTGTTAGTGCTTCTTTGAATATTCGGTAAAACTCCTCCGTGCTGTATAGTGTTTTAATGCTGAAATAAAAGCACCAGGGTGGGGGGAACCCTTGGCTCATCCTTGTGCTACTGGGGCAAAGAGTCATTGGAAAGCCTGTTTCCTCTCCATATTAAGAAACATCTTAAAGGCAAAACTTCCAACTAGACTTTCCAATCTCTCGCTGTCTAATGATATGGTCTGCTGGCCTAATAAAACGGTCAGAGAAGCAAATTTTGTTTCAGACTTGGACTAAAGTTAATACTGCCTCAATCTATTTCAGACTGAATGGGAGAGGGTTGTTTTCTTCAATAAAATGTTATTTTGCTACAATTCAATGATACTCAATGTTTAGGCTGGATTTTAAAATAAAGAATGGTGTCGCAAAATATTCTGTATTCTCTGTAATTGCTGAACTCACAGTAACATGTCCACCTGGGCCCCCTCACTGGGCATGCTGTATTCTCCCACCTGTCAGTGTACAGCGTGTATAGAGGCTTACAAATAAGCACTTGACAATCACCCTTTGTCTGTAGTAAACAACCAGTATCAACAGGAAGAAGAATACTTTTTTACACTTTAGTTTCAGAATTCTTCTAGTGGAAATACTATTTCCCAGATTCCTCTCTACCTCTCTCCCCCTTCACTACCACCACTATGGTCAACTGCATCCCCAAAATTGTATATATTTTCTATTTAGGGGATTTATCCACTCTGCTAGGAACAGAGTTATTTAAATACATGCCAACTACAGCTAGCATTAACATATCCTTTTTTTTCTTGTCTACACTTTGTTTCTATACAAAACAAATTGTTTCCCCCCCCCCCCGAGCACAGTTGAAAACTGCCACCCATCATGTGCTATTCAGGTGCCTATGCAGCTCTCTCCCCCTCAGGTCTCTATCACAAAGGCTTTTCTAATCACAAGACAAGTTATTTTTAAACTGTCTCGTTCCTCAGAATGATTCTTTAGTAATATAATGCACAAAATATCTACAAAGTGGAAGATATAGTTTAAAATAAAGAGTATATTTTTTAATACTTTCAGAAGTGTCAGAGTTCAAGAGCTGGCATGGCCAATGAATAGAGAGGTATCTGAGGGTACACGCAAGGAAAGTGAGATAAGATGGTAGGCTTTATTCTGGGAGACCTTAAATATAGTTCCATGCAGCTCTTAGAAGTGTCTGTCTGGGTCTGCCATGATGCCACGAAGCTCTAAAATCCTCACAGGACTTCTTTTTCTCTTCCTTTCATCAGTCTGAGAATATTTCTCCTTTCATATACTATTCTAGTATCTTCTGCTATTGAACTATTTCTTACACCATGTTCTTTCTTTGTTCAACCAGTTTCCTTTTAATATCTGAAAAAGTGATCGTCTCATTTTATTTATGTTATGAAGGCAGACTCTGGGTTCAGACTTCCTGAATTGGAGTCCCAGTTCCAACCATTTATTCGTTGTATGTCCTTGGGCAAGTAACTCAAACTCTTTTTGCCTCAGTTTTCTCATAATAGTAATAATAAGAGAACCTAAATTGGAGGGATGCTGAAAAGATTCCATTTTAAACCTAGGCAAAAAGTTAGAGGATACATTGCACTTAGTAAATGCTCAATAAAAAATTATAAATAATGAGAAATCGTATTTGGAAAGATGGTGGGAATGTTTTGACTGATGCTGTTTTCTAGGTTATATTGCTTTCTAAACTTACATCCCCTTGATTTCTACCAAGTTTTCTTTAAGTTTTATCTTTATTCAGTTTACCTTCATTGCTTTAGTAATTTAATTACTTAAAATCTCCTCACTTATTTGTGGTTTCAGCTCAGAACTGTAACTCTCATATTTGCAACAAGAAGAAAGTTGGAGAAACGACAAATTAATGCCTTTTTGTGAATCCACCAGAAAACCAACGTCACAGGACAGCCATTTTGAAATCTGGGCAGATGTGGGTTGCCCACGGAAAAATAGCAGGGCTATGGTGGGCACAGGGATCCTAACAGCAACCAGTCCTTCTGCTGAACTACTTTTCTAGCAACAAGTGCTTCAAGAAAAGTCCCGGTCCTATTCTTCTTTCCCACGCATACTCTGTCTCTCTTCCTTTTCCATGGCACTGGAATAAGAATGGAAAGGTGAGAATCATTAAGGAGATGCTGGATAAAGGGCAGCAGAACCCCTGATAATAAAAATGTGCCCCCTCCAAACCAGACCTAATGGTCAAACTCAGGCATTGTGAATCTGGAGTTTGGAAGTTATTTTCATGGCAAAGAGCAAATAGAAGATCCAAAGGCAAATACATAAGGGTAATCAAACAACTTTTATCCGATCCTGCTTTGTCCCATCCCCTGGGCACTCAGAGCTCCCATGGGACACTGCAGTAATCCAAACTGCCACCCCAGTCACACATGCTTCTTCAAAACGTACCTCTCCATATTTCACCTCCCTAATTGTAACTACCAAAATTTGCATTTCCCTGGCGGCTTCTGATTTCAATGAGGAGAATAAGTATTACCTATATCTAAAATGTATTCTTAGTCATAAATTACTAATAGAATTAAGGCCCCTTACTCAGGGAAACATCTATTCTCCATGCATACCGTGAAAGCAGTGTCCTTCTGCTCCCTAAGTTTTCCACCAAAAACTATATTCACAGATCAAGCTGCTGTTACTATAATGAAGCAGAACACTACTATTCCTGTACCATCACCACCACCATGTTTTCATTTAACTTTTTATTTGAAAAAGCAAGTAAAAAGGTAAAATAACTACCCATAACCCCATGTTTTCATGATTACATAAACAATAAAGGTATTCCCCCCATCTAACTCAATCCCTAGAGAGTCAACTACTGTTAACACTTTGGAGTGTAGCCTTCCCAAATTTTCCTGTGTTCATACAGATTTTATATACATATAGATGATAGATAGATAGATAGATAGATAGATAGATAGATAGATGATAGATAGATTAGATAGATAGATGATAGATAGATGATAGATAGATACATAGATAGATAATAGATAAATAGATAGATACACACAAATATGTTTATATATACAGATATGTTTACATATACATATAGGATACAAATGTAACTATCTGAATCTTTATAATACATTTATACTTGCATTTATTTACTCACGTTTATTTTCATATTTGTCTGAAACCTTTTTATTAAAACATATGTATATTACCTTGTTCATATTTATCAATCTACCTTTAAAAGAACACTTAAGATTACATCTGGAACTCAATAGCAAGCACTCAATATATATTAACTATTGTTTTATTATTTCCTCATTTTTCTAATATATGCACACTATTCTCTTTTATGGATATACGTTTTCCTTATTGAGAAACTCTTAAAGTGCTTCTAATCCGTTGCTTTTACAAACAGGGCTGCAATGAGTATCATCACTATTCTTTCTAGGAGATAGATTTCAAGAGCTGGGGTGGCTGGGTTAAATATATAAATGTATAAAATACATGCCACAAAGGATTGTACCATTACCTTGCCATGTACCTTATCCACAAATTGTACCAATCTATATTCACCAACAGTACATAGGTGTGCCTATTTCTACCTCTCTTGTCAGCATTAAAAGTTAGCATCTTTTCATATGTTCATTGCCTCTGTGTGTGTGTGTGTGTGTGTGTGTGTGTGTGTGTGTGTGTATGAACTGCCTGTTTATATCCCTGGTCCATTTTTCTAACAGTCTGTATTTCTCATTAGTTTATGGGATCTCTCTGTATCAGTGGTTCTCAACCTTCCTAATGCCACGACCGTTTAATACAGTTCCTCATGTTGTGGCGACCCTCAACCATAAAATTATTTTTGTTGCTACTTCATAACTGTAATTTTGCTACTGTTATGTCTTAGGCAACCCTTGTGAAAGGGTCGTTCGACCCCCAAAAGGGTCACGACCCACAGGTTGAGAATTGCTGCTCTATATAATAGTAGTTATGTAAATCCTTTGCCCATTTTTATGTGTTGCAAATATTTTTCCCAAAATGTCATTTAGTGTGGATATTTTACGTTAATATTTACTATAATTTAAAATGTATCCACTATCAAATGTATTAATTTTTTTCGCTGAGTTCTTACTGCCCTGGCTTGGAAAGGATATGTTCCAGAGTCATCTACATTGGGTGAAGCTGCGTTTACCAAAAAACAAGTCTATATTTGAGATCATAAATAGGAGACTTTCCTATAAAGAGTCTACACTAAAATAACAAAGCAGTTACCTACTAATAAACCAAAAACATGCACCTCTCAAGGGTCATAAGGTCCAGATTGATGATGGTAAAATATACTTTCAAGTAAGTATGTCAGTCAAATTCAAGCATACTAAGGTAAAAGTAGTAGAAAACATGAAACTAAAAAGACCAAAGCATAACTGAATCAATATACCATGTACCAATATGGGTGTTTTGGGGAGTCACTAGTGCTATTCACAAATATTTCTGGCCTTTTCTCTTTCTGGTAAATGGTAGGACTGTAATTCCTTCCCCCTACTGACATCATATGTGGCCATAGGACTTGCTCTGATGAATGAAAGATAAGCAGAAGCCATATCTGTGCAGAGATTTATGGGCCACTACAGGATCACTATACTTTCCATTCCCCTCCGCCCCTGTGACAGACAGTACTCCAGTGGGGGCTACTCCACTAACCTGGATCGAGGAGAAAAGGTGGCACAGAGTAGTGCCTCCCACAGAACAACACCGAACAGGTATCATAAACAAGAACTCAACTTGTGTTGTTTTAAGACACTGATATTTTGGAATTGCTTGTTACTGCAGCAAAATACAAAATAATTTATTTATAAATATTTATTGAGCACATTCTTTATGGTTGGCACTGTGCTAGATAGCAGAAATATAATATTCAAGAAGTAGTCTGTAAACTTGGACATTTACAATTTACCAAGTGAGAGAGAAAAGTAGTAAAATGTATCATTGTAACATAGTATGATAAAATGCTGTAACTGGGACAAGCACCAGGTGTTAAGGAGCCCAAAAGAATGGTGCATAGGCATGTCTCCTAGAAGAGTTTACTTCTAAGTTGAGAAAGGACAAATGGGAATTTTTTTCAAAATAATTGTCACCTCTCTAAATTAAGCCAAAGTGTGAAAAATGTAATGCAGTTTTAGAAAAAGATATATATTTCTGGAATATAATGAACTAAACAAACTGATGAACAAAATAGACCCAGAGACATGGAAGTGGGGTACAGACTGACATTCCTCAGAAGGGGGCGGGGAGGGAAGGGATAAACCACAGAACTTATATGCATGTATGCATAACCGATGGACATAGACAACAAAGCTGGGGACGGGGTGGGAGGGGATAGGGAGGAGGGAGTCAAGGGGGGGGAGGAGAAACATCTGTAACAAAAATAATAAAAAATAAAAATTTAAAAAAAGATATATAAAGCGACGAAAAGGAACCTACATGTACTCTTCAACTGGTCAATATTCGAGAGACATTGTAGAGAATTGCCAAAGTTTACTAGTTTACTAGAGCTGCCATAACAAAGTACACAGACTGAGTGATTTATACAACTGAAATTTATTTCTTCACAATCTAGAGGCTAGAAGTCCAAGATCAAGGTATACATAGAATTAGTTTCTTCTGAGGGCATCTCTGCTCAGCTTATAGATGGCCATCTTCTCCCTGTGTCTTCACATGGACATCTCTCTGAATGTATTTGTGTCCTAATTTCCTCTTCTTATAAGACACCTGTCATATTAGATTAAATCCACCCTAAATGACTTCATTTAACTTAATTACTTCTTAAGGACCTTATCTTCAAATACAGTCACATTTTGCATTACTGGGGGTTAGGACTTCAACATATAAATTTGGGGTGTAAGCACAATTTAGCCCAGGACACCAAGGTTGGTGTCAGTTCTGGCTCTATAATAAGATCTCATAGGCTGGGTGGTTTAAACAACATTTATTTCTCTGAAGGCTGGAAGTCCAAGATCAGGGTGCCAGCATGGTTGGGTTCTGGGGAGAGCCCTCTTCTTGGCATATAGCCACCTTGCTGTATTCTCACATGGCTGAGACATGGTCTCTTCTTATAAGGGCACTATTCCATTCATGAGGACTCTATCCTCATGATCTATTTACTTCCCAAAGGCACTACCTCCAAATACCATCACTTTGGGGATTGGAGCTTCAACATATACATTTGGGGAGACCCAAATATTTAGTCTATAGGAGTTGGTAACTAATTGGATGAAAAATGCACATAATTGCATAAGAGTAGAACTCTGAGACCCTATGAAGTTGGTGACTCTGGGCAGTATAAAAGGGTACTACTTATTTAGTTAGGAAGAGGAATTCTATTTTCAACCTGCAAAATCTCAGTTGAGATTAGAACACTTAACTAAGGTTCTACTGAAGGCAAATAAAAAGGATGAAAAGTCTAGGCTGAAAGTATCCTAATTGTGGACACCATTTATTTTAGAACTAATGAAAACTATAAAGTTAATTAACATCCCGAGGGAAGGAAAATGTAATAGACTATAGAAAATAGTCTATATATTTTCTAGAACTACACATAAATATTATAGTTGAAGAACCAAAATCAATTTATGATAAACAATTAGCCTAGATATTAAAGAGTATGATTAAGTTTGTAATAAAAAGAAGTTAAATGAGCAATACTAAAAATCAAAAGGGCAGTTTGAAATCATAGAGAGAATTATTTTATAATAAATACAAATTTCAAAGCTAACATGAAAATGATACATAAACTGAGTTTATACTCAAAATAAACTCAACAAGAAACCCAAAAGAATAGTTCCCTGAATATAAGAGCTCTATCCACATTTTAGGAGCAACATAACAAATAGAAATCCATAAAGTGTTGGTGAGTAATAACTCCAAGGAAAAGCATTAGATGGTTTGACATTACTTATTATTAAAGCCTTTCAAGTGCTACAAATGGCCATTATTTATTACCTATTTTCCTGAATTTCCCTGTAACTGGAGGGAAACTTCTTGTTTAAAATGGTAATAAATCTGAAATGAATGCTACCTCATTCGTCATCAAACAGGAATCTATGAAAAAAAGTCATAAAGGGTCACATATTCTGCTTTATTTTAAGATCTTGGATTTATTAAATTGACAGGCAAATTATAATTGAATTGAAAGAGAAAACTTTAAACTGAGAAAGCTTTCTTCTTGGTTAGCATTAGGGCAGAACATAGATACACTTTAGAGTAAAAGATCAATTTCTTTTAATTATATGCAATTGACTCCTATAAGCTGTGTAACATGGTATTTAAGGAAACTCTGAGATAAATAAAATCAACAGGAAGGAAATAGAAATTGCGTGATGGAGAAAGCATTGAATAAGAAGTCAAATAACCTGGTTTCAAGCCGTTGCTCTTCACTCTATGTGATCAGTGTAATTAATCATCCTCGATCAGATTCTTTAATTCTATGCTGGAGATAATAAAAGCTACAACACAGAGTTACAGTGGAAATTAAATAAGATAATGCATGTTAAAGTATTTTGAAAACTTTTCATTATAATGACATAAGATGTAAGTGATTAATCATTCCAAATTACTGACAAATAGAGCATCATAAAAGATGTGTCATGACGGTTAATACAACAGGCAAGAATATTGTGTGTCATTCCAATACCAGACACAATTCAGAACATGGTACACTAAATCCAACTGAAATTTTGAAATCTTTATTAACCAAATTCTCTAATAGATGATGTTCTTGGATACAGAAAAAGATTCTGGAAATGCCATTCTCTAAAATAAGCTGGAACAAAAAGCCACTTAAAACTGTAGCTAAGATTTTCAAAACTTCATGCTTTCAATTATAATTTATAGACAAAAATGTATTGGAATTTTTTTTAATGCATGCTTTTTTGAAAACTATCACCTCCTTTAACTTTGTCAACTTGACTTGTAGTTAATGAAGCTTTTAGAGTGGATCGGCATACTGTCAAAACTATGTGTCAAAACTGTTAGTGTTTTCTGCATGTTTTTTAAAAGCTATTTCATATCTCTATTTCCTTTTCATATCACAGGGAGATCCATCTAAGACCTTATGAAGGTCCACAAGTTTCTATAAAAAAAAATAGAAAAATTGGAGAAAAAAATGAAAACTGGAAGCAAATTACTAAGTGAATTAGCACATGACTAAAAATTTAAAAATTTTAAAGCAAATTAAAGATCAGAACAGTGAGATTTTTAAGCACTGAATGAGACTCATGGCAGCCAAAAAAAATTGAAGGTGGTCTCTTCTCACAGTTACAATATAATATTTGTTTTGCAGTAGTGATACTATTATGCAGCTTATACTATTAGGCAGCTATTGACAGGAAAATATTTAAACATTGATAATAAAACCAAAATTGTGAATTAGGTCATCCAGCTGGATAATATTTGATATCTTTATTCAACCAATTAATTCAATGAATTGCTTCAGGCTTCTTTTTGCTACTAACATCAAATGCAGTGGTTCTCAAATTTTAATATACTTATGAATCATCTGGGGATCTTTTTTAAATGCAGATTCAGATTCAAGAGGTCTGAGGTGACCTGAAATTCTGCATTTCTAACAAGCTCCCATGTAAACGGTAAAACTGCTGATGTGCACAAACATAATTTAAAGAAAAAAATCATCAAGATGCAATCTCACACACACACAAAAATGTTCCTTATTGATCAGTGTTAAAGTCTTACAGTGATAAATGTGTGTGTTTAACCATCTGTGCCCTCAGAATTATCCAAACAAAGATATTCTTCAACCTTTAAGGCACAAAACTCTCAGCCTTAAACCAAGGTTCTGTTTAAGCCATTGAAGAGATCAAGAGCTCGTGTTCAGGAAAAGCCTCACCCTGCCTCCTGTGTCCAAGTGCTAGCAAAGTTGTGTGGCCCCCAACTTAGGCTCCTATCAGCATCTTCAGTGTCTATGTTGTTCTGTTGAACCCCAAAGATTTTATATTGGTGTTGTAGTTGTTGGTTGTAGCTACACCAGCCTCAGTATCCAATTTATTTCTGTATTTTTTTTTTTGATTGGACCATATTAAGACAATCCTAAATCAGACAGGAAATTAATCTCAATGGTAGCAGTTTCTGCAATAGCTGAGTCTGCACCCTTAAAATTCTCTCCAGGAAAAGAAACGTCAGACAAATATTTTATACATTGTTTTTTTAATAGTGCTGAACATTTTTTAATATTCAAACCATATTCAAGTCAAACATTTGTAGAGCCTGCCTCTCTCCTGCCATCTACAGAACCCAATTTGAAACACTGATCTAAGATATGTAACCTCCTCCTCATGGTTATATTAACTTGCGTTATCCTGTATTAAGCCAGTTCATCAAAAAGCTACCCACAGGGAACATATTCTGTAGAACAACATTTACATAACTAAGGTTTAACTTTCCAATCTCCAAATAAATCAAAAGGTGATATAATAAATGCTACATGTAAAATGTATTTTTGTAAAATCTATTTTTACAAAATTTATATTAAAGATAATTTTGATACAGACATTTTGTGATATAGACATTTCAACAACTATCAAAAAATATTCTTAATAAATTCTTCTCTGAATTCAGGATCATAAAAAAATTATCTTTCTCCTATCTCTCTCCTTATAAACTGGTATACTTCTTTCAACACCTACAAAAAATATTTTAACCCATATTTCCTTTAGCTTTGTAAAGTCTTGAATGTCTTAAATAAAAATACATTATTATTTCCCTTTAGTTCTCCTTTGCTATGTTACTTTTCCTTTTTATTATTTCTAGTTAGCTTATTGTTAATGCATCTGGGTATATGTATTCATGGCATGTGTTAATAGCCTGGATGTCAAACAAGGTTCTCATTGTGTTGGGAAATAGGTTACACTGAGGCTCCACAGAAACCCCCAAACAAGTGTTCAAACAGGATATAAATATCTCTTTTGTAATGGTCAGAGCCTTAACTCAGAGTACATGCATCACTCTTGCTCCCATCCCATTGGCCAGAACTTAATGACATGCCATCCTAAGCCACAAGAAGACTGGAAAATGTAATCTCCAGCTGAGTAGTCCAAATGCAACTAAAACTCAGGTAGCTGTATTTCTAAATAAAGCAAAAGGAGACTAACTACGGGGAAGCAATTAGCAAATTCTACAGTGAGGTCATATCTTTTTTTCCCCAAAAAATTTCCCAACTGTTCCCAAAAATACAATTACAGCTAGTTTCACTAAACAAAGATCTAATCCAGAATTTACACTGTTATGTATCTTTAAGGCTAAGTTCTCATGTTAGTTTAATAGTCACCTCCAATTAATGATAAATGAGATTTTCTGACTAGTTTTTTTTTTTTTGTTTCCAGTATCATCATGGACTCAAGATTTTCACATATTTGATGTGTTTTAATATACTACAATTGCTATTCTTTTTGAAGCTCAAATTTAATGCTCATATTGATATAACTTTGACTAGTAGGAATCCCTGTAGCCTGGCTCCTGTGTCCTTTTTTATTAATTGTGGTAAAATATGCATAAAATTTACCACTTTAACCATTTTTAAGTGCACAGTTAAGTAAAATTAAGTATATTCACATTGATGTACAACTACCACCACTATTCATCTCCAGAACTTCACGTTAAGACCTCATTATTCCTTGAAACATTCCTTGCTTTCTGATGAGATGTCCAAGGTTCTCCTGCTTTCTTTGTTCCTGTCTTTAATTCTTTCCTTTCCCCAAGAATCCCTGATTTATTTTAATAATAAATGGTATTAGATAATATTTCAGTCTAATCATTACAGCAGTGCTATAAAACAAATAAAAAAACTTCAGAAGCATAAAAGTATATGCATTTATTGCTGACACATTTAGAGTTATCTACGGGTAGGCAAAATGGTTCTGCTGATCTCAGGACAGCACTCTCATGTTTAGGGGTTGGATGGTTGCCTGGGACAACTGGGGTGACTCAATTCTGTTCCACCTATATTCCAAAGTGTGCAATTTATTTATATTCAGTAACATCTCAGTGTTTGACAACCATTACCACTTCTAGTTCCAAAATATTTCCATTAACACAAAAGGAAACCTCATATCCATTAAACAGTCACTCCCCATTTCTTCTTTCTTCCCAGTCCCTGGAAATCACTAACTTGCTTTCTGTCTTTATTTTGTCTATTCCGAATATTTCATATAAATAGAACTATGCAATATATGGTCTTTTGTGTCTGGCTTAGCATGTGTCATTATTTATGGTTGAATAATATTCCATTGTATGAATATATCACATTTATCCACTAATCAGTTGATGGACATTTGGGTTGTTTCCACCTTTTGAATGATGTAAACTGTCCTATTATGAACATTTGTGTACAAGTTTTTGTTTCTGTACCTGTTTTCAATTTTTCGGGGTATATACCAAGAAGTAGAATTGCTGGATCATCTGGTAATTCAATTTTTAACATTTTGAGGAACTGCTAAACTATTCTCCACACAGCTGCATCATTTTACATTTGCACAAGGAATGTAGGAGGGTTTCAATTTCTCCACATCCTCACCAACACTTGTTATGGGTTGTGTGAAGTGGTATGTCATTGTGCTTTTGATACGCAGTTCCCTACTGACTAATAATATTGAGCATCTTCTCATGTGCTTATTGACTATCTGTAGATCATCTCTGGAGGATGTCTATCAAAGTCCTTTCCCATTTTAATGCGGTTGTCTGTCTTTCTGTTGTCAATTTATGAGTCCCTTATATAGTCTCAATAAAATATATGAGATATGTGATTTGCAAATATTTTCTCCTCCTCTACCTTTACACTCTCTTGATAGAGTCCTTTGATCCACAAAGGTTTTTAAATTTGATGAAGTCAATTCATTATTTTTTTCTTTTGTTGCTTGTGCTTTTGCTATCATATCTAAGAAACACTGTCCCCCCCCCAAAAAAAAATTGTAAATCATAGATCTAATGAGGGAATTGTATCTAGAATACACTAGAATTCCACTTGTTCTCCTCTTATCAAGAGGCAGGGTCTATTTCCATCACTTTGAAACTGAGTGACTTGCTTTGACCAATAGCATGTGGGAAAAGTGGTGCTGTGCCAGTTAGAAGCCCAGCGCTCAACAGACACTAGTTGAACAGAGAGACGACATGGAAGATGATACAGTCACCCAACCAGTAGTCAACACGGAGGCCCCAGACATGTGACAGAGGCCTCCATGGACATTGCAAGCTAGACCTTCTATCTACCGAACAAACCCACATGAGGAACTCTAGCCAACACCCATGGAGGAGAACCATCCAGACAAATCATAAATAAAAAATCGTTGTTAAAGTCAAGTAGTGTAAATGAAATATTAGCAAGTTCTACCAGTAAGAAAGGAACATTAGATGAGTGTACCACCCACCTGGATATTGACAAAAGTTCTAGAAAGGGAAAGCCATATGGGATTCCTAAAGAAATGGCTAATATACCTTTGACATTTGACTTTCTTGAGTCCTACATGTAAAAGGGGTTGGGGGGGGCGGGGATGCCGAGAAAATTTTTCCAATAATCCATTTGGCTCAGTTAATCTGACCACTCAATATTACTTTAAGAAAATTAACTATAAATAACAAACTTCTCTAAAAATTATTTTTATCATTTGAATTCAATTAAAGTGCAGTCAAATATGAAATCCACAGATACAAGATATTAAGATGGATTAGACAAGTTGTGACTTTATAAAAGTCTTTTCAAGAGACTGCTCCAAGGCATATATAATGATAAAAGTAATAGAAATATCCAGCATGGTTTTCAGAAGGAGGATTATCTAAAACTTAATGTTAAACTTTAAGGCTCTAAAATACCAAGTTATTTTGACTTATATGGAGCAAGGTGAAAGCATGAGTGCACCTAAAGAATGTCAAAAATTATAGCTCGGAAGTCTTTTTCCCCAAAAAAGAAAAATAAAAGAGCCATTATAAGATTTCCCAATAGAATTTTATTTGAAAGTTAATGTTACTTCAAAATCATTTATCTGCATGACTGAAAAGGCTGTTCTTCATGTTAATATCCTTCAAAGCATTGTTTTAAATGCTATTGGGCTGTGCTAAGACAATTAATATTAAGTCACAGTAAAGTGTTATGTTCCGATTGTACAGATCTATTACTTACAAAGTGTAAGAGAGAAGGAGAAAAAGGGCTATTGAAATCTAATGAAAAACTGCAGTGCTTAGTAGTAATAGAATTTTTCAAAATGTTATTGGTAACAATAACAAACTGAAAGGTCCCTATGGAGACTTTTATTTAGTTCTTAAATTACTTTTAAATTCTAGGCTTAAGAAGAAATAAAATCAAACCCCAAACTTTCAAACCTTTCATAAAATATCAGTGAATATCTTCATATAGCATCCCTTAAGTATTCTTCACTCCATAAATTGTATTTTCAAAAGTCAAGTAAACAATAAGCACATTCTTTAAAATAGCTTAAAAGAAAGCAAGTGTGTGCTAGTGTTTCCCGGCACGGAGCTCATTGTTAATTTACTGTACCAGATACTACCTCACAGACCTCCGGAAAAGAATCCCAAGAGGTGCCTCAGTATCAACCTATTACTATCAGACCTCTTTTGTAACAACTCTCTCCCAATCAGAAGAAAAATACAAAGCCAAAAAGAGTATTAAAACTATTAAATACAATGTTGGCTTCTTCAACAATTTTGTCAGCAATTAAATATAATTGGAATTACTTTTACCATAAAATATTGAAAAGTGTTATGAAATGCACAGCCTTTCCAAGTACTGCATTCCTTTTTAAATAAATAATAATTTAATTGATTTAGCATTTTTTATTAATATTGATAAATTTAATTAATTAAGTTAGCATTTTATCAACTGATAAGTAAAAAAGAATAAAAATCAAAGTTTTAATATTTAAGTAATAATTTAACACGAATAGATTGCTTCCTCAAAAGCTGTAAAAATACTTCAATGTCATTAATTTGAAATTTTAATTTGAGAATATTTTTGTAAATATGTATTTCTGAGTAAAAAGAAAATAGAGGAACATGTTATAATTTTTAAATAAAAGCTATTCAAGTATATAAAAATATTTTCCCAGAAATTTTGAATAGATTGAAGTAGCATGCAGTCTTCGAAATATATCTTTGCTCACTGTCAACATACCCATTTTTTCTATCCAATATTAGATATCAAAAACATTTAAAATCCATTTGTTCAAAGCACTTTCCTAAATACAGAAAGAAAAAAATTCTTATTTTCAAATAAAAGTTAAGACATTTATTTTAGTACCAATGAATTAATGTCGTTTCTGCGCATTTCGATATTCGTTTGTCATTTATCAGCTCATTGTGTACTTCAAAATCGTGCCAAAGACATTTTAAGGTTAGAGTGACTGTTTACTCGTAAATAATTAAATCTTAATATTTTTTTTTGCAATTTATAGTGAAATGGCCAGCCAAATACCAGAAGAGGTACATATCCAGCATTGTATGCTTTTTGAGTTTCACAAGGGTAGTAACGCAACAGTTGCTACCAAAAACATTTGCGATGTTTATCCAAGTGCATTAGACATTCATAAATGCCAAAGGTGGTTTTCTAAGTTCAAATCCGGTAATTTTGATCTTTCCGACTCATATAGATCAGGAAGACCAACTTTAGACAATGACATGTTAAGGGTGGAAGTGGAAGCAAATCCGTGTCAGACAATCGAGGAACTGTCAAACACTCTTAACCAACCTTGGTCGACCATCCAAGAACATTTGCAGCAGATTGGTAAAGTAAGCAGAGCAGGTGTTTGGGTCCCGCATAATCTGTCCGAAGAAAACAAAGCTAACCGGTCCACCACATGCAATTTATTGCTTCAGCGGCACAATACAGAAGCGTTTTTTGATCGCTTGATCACTGGAGATGAAAAATGGGTCCTCTATGATAATCCAAAATGCAAAAGGCAGTGGCTCTCTCCGAATGAATCGCCACGAAGTACAGCTAAGCCAGGTTTACACCCCAAAAAGGCACTTTTGTGTGTTTGGTGGAGTATTCGCGGGGTCGTTCATTTTGAAGTGCTGAAACCTGGACAAACTGTGAATGCAGACCTTTACTGTGAACAATTGGATTGAGTAAATCAATCTTTAATTGAAAAGTGTCTAGCGATTGTCAACAGAAAAGGCATTATTCTGCAACACGATAATGCAAGACCGCACTGCGCAAGACAAACCCTGGAAAAAAATTAACGAATTGGGGTGGGAGGTATTGCCTCACCCACCATACTCGCCTGATATTGCACCATCAGATTTCCATTTTTTCCGATAGCTACAACATTTTCTAAGTGGCAAAAAATTTGAAAATTTGGATGATGTCCAAAATACCATCTCCAGATATTTTGCTCAAAAACCAATTGATTTTTATCGATCTGGCATTGGAAATTTGCACACTAGATGGCAAAAGGTTGTTGATAACAAGGGTGATTACATCATTGATTAAAAATAAAAACTTGTTAAAAATTTATGTTTGCATTTAATGTAAAAACACGACATTACTTTCCGGTCCCCCTCATAAAAAGGAATGTGAAAGTCATAGAAGGGACCAAAGATTACATACAGGCTAACATTCTAAATTAAGGAGCACAGCCTTTGAAGTCACCAAGTCTGGGCTAAAGTCTTGGCTCTGCTGTTTAATGATGACGTAACCTGGGGCAAGTTTCCTCATCCTTAAAATGAGGTAATATTGCTACAGGTTTCATGGGTTTCTTATGAGGACTAGTTGAAATTATGAAAGTAAAGCCATTAGCACAGAGACTCATAACAAGATCTTACCTAGGCTTAACAAACAGTCATTATTACACAATTCTTTTCAACTCAAGACTGCTGTTATCTTTCTCCTTGGAGGTATCAATAACAGCTGTGTTCTCAACTTCCACCTCCACTAACCCTCACCTTTGCCTAAATCTAAAGTCCACATTCACCCAAATGTAAGCACACATTCACCTTTCAGCCTATACTCTGCCCAACCCAGTAGCCCCTCTCTCTCTCTCTCTCTCTCACACACACACACACACACACACACACACACACACAGTTTAAAAGTAGTGTTTGGAAATTAGGGGAATGACTTTGTAAGATTGACTGCCACAACCAAAACATACAGTGGTTTTCTTTTTTTTTTTTTTAATCCTCTCCCGAGGACATTTTTTTCCATTTTTTGTTCAGAGAGAGTGGGAAGGAGAGAGAGGAAGAGAGAGAGAGAGAAACATCAACGTGAAAGGGACACATCAAGTGGCTGCCTCCTGCACGACCCAACCAGGGGCCGGGGACAATCTGCAACCGAGGTACGTGCCCTTAGCGGAAACCGAACCCGGGTCTCTCTGGACCGCAGGCCGAAGCTCTAACCACTGAGCCAAACCAGCCAGGGCCATACAGTGGTTTTCAAAAAAATAAATAAAATAACATCACCAAATATACAATATAATGTTTCTTAATATACAAATCTAAATGTGAAATATATTAGCTCACATGCAAACTTGAACAATGCCAAAACATTCATAATTTAACTTTCTTACATATGAAAAAATTATTTAAAAATTTTAAGAGAATTAAAAACTTTTATCAACCTCCATTTAAAGTGCAATAACCACAACAAATAACTTGAGACTAGCATTAGGGTGAACAAGTTCCTCTGAAAGACCTTCCCACTAAACAACAACCAGAACTCAGGAAAGTGGACGTTAAATTCATTTGGGGGCTCTGATTAACCAAAACAACTCTCAGAAGGAAAATCACCTTGATTTTTTAAAAAAGCTGAAACTATACCCGGCCAGTGTGGCTCAGTGGTTGAGTGTCGACCCATACACCCAGAGGTCACTGGTTCGATTCCCAGTCAGGGCACATGCCCAGGTTGTGGGCTCGATCCCCAGTGGGGGGCATGCAGGAGGCAGCCAATCGATGTTTCCATCTCTCTCTCCCTCTCCCTTCCTCTCTCTCTAAAAATCAATACAGAAAAAAAAAATTTTTTTTAAAGCTGAAAACTAAAGCAGTGAGCCAAGAGCAGCAAACACCCAAGGACAAGACCCAATATAAGCATGACAGCATAGCAACATAGTTTTGAACTAGTGGCAAGATTGTAGTAAGCCTATGGTTTCTGCATTAAGAAGTATCCAAGAAGATAGTTACTGTGGCTCCCATGTCAGTAGTAATCCTGGCTCCCAAAATACACAAATTCTCTTGGAAAAAAGTATGCCCTATTTAAGCCTCCTGAATTCCAATATATGAGAATAATATAGGCTCATAATCAACATGATTATGAAATACAGAGGGAAATAAACTGCCACAATTGAAAGCCAGAGGAAACCAGAAATAACAGATTTAGACCACCAAGGACTTCAAAACTGGGATTATCATATAACAGAATGTAAAATTACTATGCATGAAATGTTTGAGTTCATAAAAATGAGTTACAGGCCCTGGCTCAGTTGGTTGAAGCGTCATAAAGCACACCAAAAAGGTTTACGGATTCGATTCCCGGTCAGGGCACATACCTCGGTTGCAGGTCCAATCTCTGGTCAGAGTGTGTACAGGAGGCAACTGATTGATGTTTCTCTTTCACATCAATGTCTCTCTCTCTCTCTCCCTCTTCCCTTTTCTCTCTCTCTCTCTCTGGAAACCAATAAACATATCCTCAGGTGATGATGTAAAAAACAAACAAAAAAAAAGGAGCTACAAAAATGAGCAAATAATAAAGACTGTTAAAATACACTTATTTTTTTGCATTGAATTTTTTTCTTTATTGTTTAGAGTATTACAGGTGTCCCCCGCTTTTTTCCCTCCTTGCGACCCTCCTTCCAGTTCCCACCCCACGCCTTCACCCCACTATTGTCTGTGTCCATGGGCTATGCATATATACATGTAAGTTCTTTGCCTAATCTCTTCTCGCTCCTCTCCGTCCCCCCACCCACTTCCCTCTGAGATTCATCAGTCTGTTCCACATTTCAATGCCTCTGGTTCTATTCTGTTCATCAGATTATTTTATTCATTAGACTCTACACATAAGTGAGATCATGTAATACTTCTCTTTCTCTGACTGGCTTATTTTGCTTAGTATAATACTCTCCAGGTCCCGCCAAGCTATCTCACAGGGTAAGAGATCCTTCTTTTTAACAGCTGCATAGTACTACATTGTGTATATGTACCACAGCTTTTTTATCCACTCATCTACTGATGGATACTTGGACTGTTTCCAGATGTCAGCTATTGTGAATTGTGCTGCTATGAACATAGGGGTGCATATATTCTTTCTGATTGGTGTTTCAGAATTCTTAGGATATATTCCTAGAAGTTAGATCACTGGGTCAAATGATAGCAGTTCAATTCTTAATTTTTTGAGGAAACTCCATATGGTTTTCCATAGTGGCTGTACCAGTCTGCATTCCCACCAGCAGTGCACTAGGGTGCCCTTGTCTCCACACCCTTGCCAGCACTTGTTGTTTGTTGATTTATTGGTGGCAGCCATTCTGGCAGGTGTGAGGTGATACCTCATAGTCATTTTAATTTAAAAGGTATTTTGGCAACACATGAAAAATCTTAAAGAGCATTCATTTATCCTTGACCCGAGAAGTCTATGTCTAGAGTCTGCCCTAAAGATGTAGTTCATATACACGAATGTTCATCATAGCACTGGAAACAAGCTAATGTCCAACAATATAAAATCAAGTATAAACATATAGAACAACTATTCAATAGGTATATGTTGTAGTTTGGCCATGTATATTTTTATTTTGAACACAAAAATATTTGTGATATATTGCTGTTTTAAAAAGCATGTTACAAAAATGTGTCATTCCATTTTATGAATTAATAAATTATATATATGTGACTGTACACATATAATAATGAACACATATACATACAAAGACAGAATGAGCCCTAAGTCTCTCTGTTATTGGAATTATAAGTGATTTTTAGTCTCTTTATGTATTTTCTAAAGTATATGTAATAAACAAAGTTATTTTTTAATTTGATAAAATAACATCTGAGAGCTGGAAAAGGTTGTGGTTTTCACCAGGTTTCATTTTCAAAGTAAGTTAATCTCATAATAAAATTATACTTAAAGACCTTCTTTCAAATTATTTCAGGACTCACTTTGTTAAAATTTGCATTTATTGCCCGGCTGGTGTGGCTCAGTGGTTGAGTGTCAACCCATGTACCAAAAGGTTGCTGGTTCGATTCCCGGTCAGGGCACATGCCCAGGTTGTGGGCCTGATCCCCAGTGGGGGGCATGCAGGAGGCGGCCAATCGATGTTCTCTCTCATCGATGTTTCTATCTCTCCCTCTTCCTTCCTCTCTCTCTAAAATCAATAAAAAAATTTTGCATTTATTTATGTTGATATGTAAATGTGCCACTCAACTATTCCAAAGCATAATCTAAATCTAAAATTTCTGGAGGTCAGTGGCTAGATTGCATCTTCGGTGTTTTCCTCTGAAGCACAGTGAACAGAGCAAGCACTCAGTGAAACACACCACATATACTGTTTTGGCAAGTTTAGCCTAAAGTTATCATTTTCCTCTAGTTCATTTAAAAAATGAACATACACTGTATTCCATGAGCCCTTTAAGCAACCTCTGTTAGAAGCCTGTGTTGGTGAAATTCATAGAAATGGCATCTGATGGTGTATTCTGAGAAAAACTGGCACATTAGTTAGGAATTGTGCTACATAAATATCGTCCTATGGTTTTTGGTCACACATGAGCTGACTCATCTGCCTTTAAGTGAAAATAAAGCTTAAAAGTCACCAACTTAAAGTATTTCATTGTCTTAGAGTTTGACCATTAAAACCGTAAGAATGAAGCCCTGGCCGGTTTGGCTCAGCAGTTAGAGCGTCGGCCTGCGGTCCAGAGACACCCGGGTTCGGTTCCCGCTAAGGGCGTGTACCTCGGTTGCAGTTTGTCCCCGGCCCCAGTCGTGCAGGAGACAGCCACTTGATGTGTCCCTTTCATGCAGATGTTTCTCTCTCTCTCTCTCTCTCTCTCTCTTCCTCTCTCTCCCTCCCACTCTATCTGAACAAAAAAAGAAAAAAAAGAAAAACTGTCCTCAGGTAAAAAAAAAAAAAAAAAAAATGGAGAAATCTCAGACATTTTTTGCTCCTTAATATGTAAATTGAAGCGAACAGCCATCTTTTACAGGCAGCTGCTGCCTTTAATATTTCAGCTTCTTCAAGCTGAGATCTTTAAAACTTTTCCTACTTTTCACAACAGCTTTCTCATTAAATATCTACCTTTCTATTAAGTAATAACAACTTTTCTTCCCTACCGGAGAATTGTGGAGGAGAGGAAATCTCAATGGATTTTATTTTATTTATTTATTTTTTCATTTATTTTTGTTACAGATGTTTCTCTTTTTTTCCCCATTGACACCCTTCTCCCCATCCCCCAACACCGTCCCCAGCTTTGTTGTCCATGTCTACCAGTTATGCATACATGCGCATAAGTTCTGTGGTTTATTTCTTCCCTCCCCCTCTTCTGAGGGGTGTCAGTCTATACCCTACTTCCACATGTCTGGGTCTACCCTGTTCCTCAGACTATGTTCATTATATTCCACAAATAAGTGAGATCATGTGATATTTCTCTTTCTCTGTTTGGCTTGTTTCACTTAGGATAACACTCTCCAGGTCCCACCATGTTGTCTCAAAGGATAAGAGATCTTTCTTTCTTACAGCTGCATAGTACTCCATTGTGTATATGTACCACAGCTTTTTTATCCATTCATCCACTGATGGAAACTTGGGCTGTTTCCAGGTCTTAGCTATTGTAAATAGTGCTGCTATGAACATGGGGGTACATGTATTCTTTCTGGTTGGTGTTTCAGGCTTCTTAGGGTATATTCCTAGAAGTGGGATCACTGGGTCAAATGGCAATTCAATTTTTAATTTTTTGAGGTAACACCATAGTGTTTTCCACAGTGGCTGCACCAGTCTGCATTCCCACCAGCAGTGTACTAGAGTCCCCTTTTCTCCACACCCTCACCAACACTTGTTATTTGATGCTTTGTTGATGGCAACCATTCTGACAGGTGTGAGGTGATACTTCATTGTTGTTTTAATTTGCATCTCTCTGATGATTAGTGATGTTGAGCATTTCTTCATATGTCTCTTAGCCATTTGTATGTCCTTTTTGGAGAGGTGTCTATTTAGTTCCTCTGCCCATTTTTTAATTGGGTTCTTTGTCTTCCTTTTGTTGAGTTGTATGAGCACTCTATATATTTTGGAGATTAACCCCTTATCTGATGTATCATTGGCAATGATGCTCTCCCATAGAGTGGGTTCCCTATCTGTTTTGATGGTTGTTTCTTTTGCTGTGCAGAAGCTTTTGAGTTTGATGTAGTCCCATGTGTTCATTTTTCCCTTTGTTTCTGTTGCCTTAGGTGATGTATCAGTGAAGATTGTGCTGTGTATGATGTCTGAAATTTTGTTGCCTACATTTTCTTCTAGGATTTTTATGGATTCACGAGTCACATTTAAGTCTTTTATCCATTTTGAGTTTATTCTTGTGTATGGTGTAAGTTGATGGTCTAGTTTCATTTTTTTGCATGTAGCGGTCCAATTTTCCCAACACCATTTATTGAAGAGGCTGTCTTTACTCCATTGTATGCTCTTGCCGCCTTTGTCAAATATTAATTGAGCATAATGTCTTGGGTCAATTTCCGGATTCTCTGTTCTGTTCCACTGGTCTATATGCCTGTTCTTGTGCCAGTACCAGGCTGTTTTGATTACAGTAGCTCTGTAGTAAAACGTGATATCCGGTACTATGATCCCACCTACTTTGTCCTTCTTTTTCAAGATTACTGTAGCTATTCGGGGTCTTTTTTGTTCCCATATGAACTTTTGAAATATTTTTTCTAGTTCTGTGAAATATGTCCCTGGTATTTTGATGGGGATTGCATTGAATCTATAGATTGCTTTGGATAATATGGACATTTTAATGATGTTAATTCTTCCAATCCATGAACAAGGTATGTGCTTCCACTTTTTTATATCTTCCTCTATTTCTTTTTTCAATGTCCTGTAGTTTTCTGCAAATAAGTCCTTTACTTGTTTGGTTAAGTTTATTTCTAGGTATCTTAATTTTTTTGCCACGATGGTAAATGGGATTGTTTTTTAGTTTCTCTTTCTGTGAGTTCATCATTGGTGTATAAGAATGCTGTTGACTTCTCAATGTTTATTTTGTATACTGCTACTTTGCCAAATTCATTTATTAGGTCTAGTAGATTTTTGATGGAGTCTTTAGGGTTTTCTATGTATAACATCATGTCATCTGCGAATAATGACAGTTTCACTTCCTCCTTTCCAATTTGGATCCCTTTAATTTTTTCTTCACGTCTGATTGCTGTGACTAAGACCCCCAGTACTATGTTAAATAAGAGTGGCGAAAGTGGGCATCCCTGTCTTGTTCCTGTTCTTAAGGGAAATGTTTTTAGTTTTTGCCCATTGAGTATGATGTTGGCTGTAGGTCTTTCATATATGACCTTTATTATATCAAGATATGATCCCTCTATTCCCAAATTGCTGAGCATTTTTATCAGAAATGGGTGCTGGATTTTGTCGAATACTTTTTCAGCGTCTATTGATATGATCATGTGGTTTTTATCTTTCATTTTGTTTATGTGTTGTATCACATTTATTGATTTGCAAATATTAAACCAGCCTTGCATCCCTGGGATGAATCCCACTTGGTCATGGTGAATAATTTTTTTTATGTATTGCTGGATCCGATTTGCTAGTATTTTGTTTAGGATTTTGGCATCTACGTTCATCAGGGATATTGGCCTGTAGTTTTCTTTCTTTGTAGTGTCTTTTTCTGGTTTTGGAATTAGGATTAAGCTGGCCTCATAAAACGAGTTCGGAAGTCTTCGTACTTCTTGAATTTTTTGAAATAGTTTGAGGAAAATGGGTGTTACTTCTTCTTTGAATGTTGGGTAAAACTCCCCCGTGAAGCCATCTGGGCCTGGGCTTTTGTTTGCTGGGAGAGTCTTGATTACATCTTCAATTTCCTTAGCTGTTATTGGTCTGTTCAAGTATTCTATCTCTTCCCGGTCCAGTTTTGGGAGACTGTGTGTTTCTAGAAATTTGTCCATTTCACTTAGATTGTCGAATTTGTTGCCATATAAATGTTCATAGTATTTGCTAACGATCCTTGTATTTCTGTGGTGTCAGTTGTTACTTCTCCTCTTTCATTTCTGATTTTGTGTATTTGGGTTCTCTCTCTTTGTTTCTTGGTGATTCTAGCTAAAGGTCCATCAATCTTGTTTATCTTTTCAAAAAACCAGCTCTTTGTTTCATTGATCCTTTGAATTGTTTTTCTGGTCTCTATGTCATTTATTTCTGCTCTGATCTTTACTATTTCTTTCCTTCTACTTGCTCTGGGGTTTTCTTTTTGTTTGCTTTCTAGTTCTTTAAGTTGGGAAGTTAGATAGTCTATTAGAAATTTTTCTTGTTTCTTGAGGTAGGCCTGTAGTGCTATGAACTTCCCTCTCAGAACTGCTTTTGCTGCATCCCATAGATTTTGTGTTGTTGTGTGTTCATTTTCGTTGGTTTCCAGGAAGTTTTTAATTTCTTCCTTGATCTCCTCGGTAACCCATTCATTGTTTAATAACATGCTATTTAGCCTCCATGTATTCAAATGTCTTTGCATGTTCTTGTTGCAACTGATTTCTAGTTTCATGCCATTGTGATCTGAGAAGATGCTTGATATGATTTCAATCTTCTTGAACTTGTAGAGACTTCGTTTGTGTCCTAACATGTGGTCTATCTTTGAGAATGTCCCATGTGCACTTGAGAAGAATGTGAATTCTGTAGTTTTGGTGTGTAGTTGTCTGTAAATATCTATTAAATCCATTTGGTCTAGTGCTTCATTTTGAGTCTCTGTTTCCTTGTTAAGTTTTTTGTCTAGAGGATCTATCTAGTGATGTCAGTGGGGTGTTGAAGTCCCCTGCTATGATTGTATTGCTGTCAATTTCTCCTTTGAAGTCCTCCAGAAGATTTTTAATATATTTTGGTGCTCCTATATTCGGTGCATATATGTTTACCAAGGTTATATCTTCCTGTTGGATAGATCCTTTCAATATTATGTAGTGACCTTCTTTGTCTCTAGTAATGGCTTTCGTTTTGAAATCTATTTTATCAGATATGAGTATTGCTACCCCAGCTTTTTTTTCCTTTCCATTTGCTTGGAAGATTTTTTTCCATCCCTTCACTTTCAGCCTATGTGAGTCTTTTGTTGTGAGGTGGGTCTCTTGTAAACAGCATATATATGGGTTATGCTTTCTTATCCAATCCGCTACTCTGTGTCTTTTTATGGGAGCATTCAATCCATTTACATTTAAGGTGATTATTGATATGTACTTATTTATTGCCATTTTTGTTCAGTGTGGTTCTACTTTCCTTCCTATTTCTTCTACTGATTACAGCAGTCCTTTTAACATTTCTTGCAGTGCTGGTTTGGTGCTAATGTATTCCCTTAGCCTTTTTTTGTCTGAGAAGCTCTTTATTTGACCTTCTATTTTGAATGACAGCCTTGTTGGGTAGAGTAGTCTTGGATTCAGATCCTTGTTTTTCATGACCTTGATTACTTCATGCCATTCCCTTCTGGCCTGTAGTGTTTCTGTTGAGAAGTCAGCTGATAGCCTGATGGGGGTTCCTTTGTAGGTAACCTGTTGCTTTTCTCTTGCTGCCTTGAGGATTCTCTCTTTGTCTTTAATTTTTGGCATTTTAATTACTATGTGTCTTGGTGTGGGCCTGTTTGGGTTCTTCTTACTTGGGACTCTCTGTGCTTCTTGAACTTGAATACCTTCTTTCTTTACCAAATTAGGGAAGTTTTCTGTCACTATTTCTTCAAATATATTCTCTAACCCTTGCTCATTTTCTTCTTCTTCAGGGACTCCAATGATGCAAATATTATTACGTTTCCAGTTGTCCCACAGTTCTCTTAAGCTATCTTCCTGTTTTTTCATTGTTTTTTCCTTTTGGTTTTCTGATTGGTTGATTATTTTCCACCCTGTCTTCTAATTCACTGATCCGGTCCTCAGCTTCCTCTACTCTGCTGTTTAGTCCTTCCAATGTGTTCTTCATTTCTGCTATGTTATTCTTCATTTCTTCTTGCTGCTTCTTAATTTCCACTTGGTTGGTTTTCAGTGTTTTTATGTCTTTGCTCATGGTGTTGATGTCTTTACTCAAGGTGTTGATGTCCTTACTCATGCTGTTGAGCTTCCTCAAGATCATGGCTCTGAATTCCTGCTCTGTTAACTTGCTTAACTCCGTTTCATTGATCTCATCTTTGGTAGAGGTCTCTTGTTCTTTCATTTGGGATCTGTTTCTTTGTTTCACCATTTTGGCTATCTCAGTGGTTTTGGAGCCTATCAGATTTTCCTGTGGATGTAGGTGTTCTGTTTTTTGTGGCTCCCTCTACTGGGTTTGGATGAGCGTGGGAGGACCCACTTTAAACACCACTGTGGAGTCTTACTTTCCAGGGTAGATTTGCAAGCACAGCAAAGGTTAAGTTATCCTCTAGCTTTTTGCCTAGAGGCTATTAGTCGTGGTTTCTTGAAGAGCCTTGGGTTTTCAGTTGAATGAAAACCTCCCTCAGGTGTTCAGCGTGAGAGGATTTCCTGAGGGTAGGGCAGATGCTAGTAGTTAATGAACCTCAGTTTGCATTTCAGTGGCCCACTAGGGTGTGGCTGGATCTCTGAGGGAGTGGCTGCCGCCTCTGCCCTGAGCCCTGGGATGGAGTAAGAGGGCCAGGCCACAGTCCTGCGTGGCCGCAACTCAGCAAAAGCTCTGAGCACCCTCCAAATCCCGAGTGTCCCCACACAGTTCCAGTCCAGTCCGCCCTCCCTCTGCTGGAGCCCAGGTGAGTGGCTGTGGCTATTTTAGCACTCTGTCCCGGCCCTCTGCGCTGTGGAGCAGGCTTAGGCTTTAACCCCGAGAGCGCTGCTCAGGGCTAAGGCCGCTGCTGTCCGTGGGCTCCCAGCCCCCATCTCGTGCCTCCGCAATCCTACCAGGATCGATTCAGTGTCCCTGGCTGTATGGTCCTCGCAAGCTCCTTTTCTGTTGCTTTTTCCCGACGATTTGTCTTTATTTTAGTTGTAATTCCAGTTTGGTCCTGGGAGATGGTCTGTGTAGCTTCCATTCACTCCGCCGCCATTTTGGAATCTCTCCTCAATGGATTTTAAATAACAAACTATTAAAATACTTTCTTATTGTGAAACTTTTTTTTCTTAAAGGGTACATGAAAAAGTTAGAATAAACACATTTTCTGTTTTCTGTTGCTCGGCACACATGTCATTTGAATGTTGATTCTCATCTTGCTCCACAGCCCACAATGTCCACTGTCTAGTAAGCGGAAGCTCTGTGGTGAGATCAGCTTCACAGGAGACAGAAAAAGTCATGATCCTTTGATGAATTAAAAATAAAATATTCTACAATTCAAATATAGCAGAAAAGAAATGGAAGATGGTAGCAATAAGATAGTTTTCTTTGCTGTGCTAACTTCTTACATTTGAATTGGGGATAATGATGTTTTGCAACCTTAAGTATTAAATAATCCATATGCATTCTTCTTGCCTTATTTCAACCCTATGTGACCCCATGCTCGTTTTTCCTGGTTTTTCAGTATATAAACAAAAAGAGGAGCTAGTTTGGCAGTCATAAGTTCCTTGTCCCCAACATAACATTTTTCATCAATCAGATTCCTCCATCAATCAATGAAAAAATTAATTGACATCTAGATCCCATAAGTTTCTTTTTATTCATAAATTTATCATATCCTCCGCCTGGCATGGTAACTGCTTGGTAAAAGTTTACGGGATGAATGAATGATATCTAATACACAACAATGGTAGCTTCTCCAAAAGAATCATTTCACTCTGAGTAAGTAACATCCATATGACAATATTCCTGCTTTCTACAGATTAGGGAAAGCAACAGAAATGAAGAGGAATGAATAAGACAAAGTAGTGGCCTAAAATGGTATAATTTACCCTCCTGAAGCTTTCATAGAAGGTGATGCTTGGGCTATGTCTTGAAAAATAAAAAATGGTTCACCAAGAAGAGGGGATCAGAATAACCTTCCTGGCAGAGAAAACAGCATGTTCAAAAAGTATGGAGGCCCTGGCCGGTTTAGCTCAGTGGTTAGAGTGTCAGCCTGTGGACCAGAGAGTCCCGGGTTCGGTTCCCACTAAGGGCACGTACCTCGGTTGCAGTTTGTCCCCAGCCCCAGTTGGGGTTGTGTGGGTGGCGACCAGTTGATGTGTCTCTCTCACAACGATGTTCACAACAATGTTTCTCTCTCTCTCCCCCCCTCTCCCTTCCACTCTATCTGAAGATAAATGCAAAAAAAAAAAAAAAAAATGTCCTTGGGTGAGGATAAAAAAATAAAAGCGTGGAGCCTAAAGGTATAATCAATTTGGAAATCTATCTGGGAGTTTTTTGTATAGTTAAGCATACACTCTGTCTACAACCCACCAATCCTACCTCTAGATATTTACCCAAGAGAAATTAAAAAAAAAAAATAGGCCCACAAAAAATTCTTGAATAAAAGTGTTTATGGCAGCTCTATTCATAATAGACAAAAAACTAGAAACAACCCAATATCATCACATAAGAATAAGACAAACTTACTGACCAATATTCATACAATGGAAACTACTCCCTTAACACCAATGAAAAATCCAATTAAAAACTGGGCACAGGACCCAAACAGACATTTCTCCAAAGAGGACATACAGATGGCCAGTAGACATATGAAAAGATGCACAATGTCACTAATTGTCAAAGAAATGTAAATTAAAACCACAATGAGATATCACCTCACACCTGTGAGACTGGCCATCATCAATAAATCAACAATCAAGTGTTGGAGAGGATGTGGAGAGAAAGGAACCTTTGTGCACTGTTGGTGGAACTACAAATTGGTGCAGCCACTATGGAAAACAGTATGAAAGTCCCTCAAAAAGTTAAAAAATAGAACTACCTTATCACTCAGCAATTGCACTTCTGAGTATTTATCCAAAGAAATCCAAAGAACTAATTTGAAAAAATATATTAAACCCTATGTTCATTGCAGCATTATTTACAATAGCCAAGATATGGAAACAACCCAAGTGTCCATCAACAGATGATTCAGTAAAGAAGATGTGGTACATATATACAATGGAATATTATTCAGCCATAAAAAAGAAGAAAATCTTGCCTGGCCAAAGTAGCTCAATGGATTGAGCGTCATCCCATGGACTGAGAGGTCCTGGTTTGATTGTCAGTCAGGGCACATGCAGGCTTGATCCCCAGTAGGGGGCATGCAGGAGGCAATCAATGTTTCTCTCTCACATGAATGTTTCTATCTCTCTCTCCCTTCCTCTCTCTCTAAAAAAAAAAAATCAATAAAAATATTTTTTTTAAAGAAGAAAAATCATATCATTTGTGACAACATGAATGGACTTAGAGGGTATTACTATGCTAAATGAAATAAGTCAATTAGAGAAAGACAAATACTATATGATTTCACTTATATGTGGAATCTAAAGAACAAAATAAACAAACAAGCAAAACAGAAAAAGACTCATAGATACAGACAACGATCTGAGGGTTTCCAGATGGAAAGAGGGTTGGGGGGCTAGTTGAAAAAGTTGAAGGGTTTAATAAGTACAAATTGATAGTTAAAAAACAGTCATGGGGATGTAAAGTACAACATAGGGAATATAGTCAGTAATATTGTAATTACTATGTATGGGGCCAGCTGGGTACCAGAATTATTGGGGGAATCACATTGTAAGATATATAATTGTCTTACCGCTATGCTGTACACCTGAAACTAATATAAAATAATATTGAATATAAACTGTAATTGAAAAGAAAAATGCAATGTCTCTGCAAACTGGACATTGCCGTATATATCTAAAATATAGCGAATGATTTCCCCTTATTAAGAAAAAATACTACTCCACAATAAAGAAGAATAAACTATGATTCACTCAACAACATATGTGAATCTCAAAAAACGTTATGTTGAGCTAAAGAAGCCAGACATAAAAGAGTACATACTGTATGATTCTACTTATATAAAGTTCAAGTACAGGCAAAAGGCATCGATGGTGAAAGAAATCAGAATAGTAGTTGCTATGAGAGAAGGGGCAATTGACTGGAAGAGGGTACAAAGGAAACTTTCTGGTGTGATAGAAATGTTTTAAATCTTGATTGGGGTGGTGTTACACAGATAAGTACACAGGTACTTACATTTATCAAAACTTCATTGTAAAGTTAAGATCAGTGCGTTTCTGTGTGTAAATTTTTTTCTCAGTAGAAACAAGGAGCCAACAAATTAATGAGGCAATGCTGGAACAAACAAAAGCATGAGGGCCGAAACGGAAGAGTAGAGACATCTGCAAGTAGTTTAGCACTGGTGAAGCACAGTGTTTGAGCAAGGAAGCAATGGAGGATGAACCTGGAAAGGTAAGCAGTGTGAAAGTGGACTGAAAATAGTTTCATGTTTTTGACCAAAGAGAATTAGAATTGGGTTAAAAGACAAACCTTAGAAATTAAAGAGTGATTGAACAGCTGGAGAACTCCAAAAAATTTAGAGATTTACCTCTCTGTGTTCCCATATCTAACAGGGATGATGTCCTGATTCTTGAAGCCAGGCCTTTCCATCCCAAAGGACTGAAAGAGAACCAGAGGGTAAAGGTTTCTCTCCCTCTCTCAAGAGGTGATGGAGGGAGTATATAGCCTATAATAAACTCCCAGATTCATCATCTCAGGGTCCCCTCCTGCAGGATAGACATTTCCATTTCTCAACATGTAGAATAACATCTGGCTCTCATTGTGTGGGAAACAAGTGCAATCACTGCTGTAAATTATAATAACTCTTATCTCTGCCCACAAAATCTCATGTTTTCTTTCAAGATATATATATGAAAAACTTGTCAAACAGGAGTCAGATCATGAGAGCTTCTTATAGCATGCAGAAAGTGTCTAGATTTATCTTGTGCCAGTGGGAAGGCAGATTTAAAATGGTTTTAAACACAGGGAAAATATCATATTTGAGTACAGAAAGATCACTCTGACAGCACTGTGGAGAATAAATCTAAGGCAGTCAAGACTGAAAGCAGAAAGATGATTTAGAGGACAACTGTAATGGCCCTGGTAGGAGATGATGCGATAAACATTAGTAATGGGGAAAGAATAGAGGGAATAGACATGAGTGATGTTATAAGGGTAGGATTGAAAGGTTTAGACACCTATCAGATGTGGGACTAGAGAAGGAATTATGATTCCCCCACAGTGCCTGTTAGAGCCACCAAAGAGATCTATGCAAAACACCTGACATACCAACTTCTTGCATTTCCCTGAACTACATGTCTATGTATGGGTTGGTTTGTAATGTCCTTCCACTCATCCATCTTGTATTCATCTTCTACTTGTGTTCATCTTCCACTGGGAAAACTCCTACTCCTAAAGCCCCTTAACGCACAAAGCAAACTAGGGTCCTGATGTTGGTCCCTCCCGCAGCTAACATACTATATTACTTAGCAGTGTCCCTACCTCAACACTTACATATTCGGATCGTGATTGTATTTTGATGCCTGGCTTCCTCACTAGGCTACAATGTCACGGACAGACTATATCTCCAATGCAGAGTGGGGGCTGGGATGAAGTATGAACTCCATAAATATTTGTTACTAAATTAATAAACATTGCACTAAAGTCACATTTATACAAGATCAAGAACTAGAACTTGCTACCTCATTTCCCAGACTTCCTAAGGGATTTCAAGGACATTCTGTCCTCAATAAATTCAAAGAAATCATTTGAGCTTCTCTCCTTTACTTCTCATTTTTAGTGTAATAAAATATAAACCTTACAAGACTTTAATAAATATGAAATAAAGAATGTACCTTAAACATATGAGTTTTTCAAGACATGTAGCTGATCAATCAGTTGCTCCCTTAGAGAAACCTAAATTTGGTGCCTGAAAACTCTTAAAATACCTAACAGAGAGGTACCATCACCTTGATGCCTCCATACAAGTGCTATTTTCATGGCGACTTTACTTTGGCATGGTGGCATTAAATAAAGTAAAACAAGTGAAAGTATAGCAATACACACACAGTGTGCAAATAATAAGGGCACGTTCCACTTTTCCCTCTCCATCCACAATTCTCTACTTTATTACTCTACCCTAATTTTTATTTACAGGTGAATCTATGCAACTAATGAAATTTTTAAAGCCTCATTGTCAATCACAAATATGGTTTATTTCCTCAAATTAATGGGCGCCAAAAGTCATGACACAATTAAAATGTGCTTATACTGCATAGAAAACATAACCATGGAAAGAGGGTAAAAATGTTTCTCCCTCTCCTCAGGAAAATAGAAACATATAAAATATACATTTGGTGTGCATCTAGCCACTCTAATGGTTTCAGTGAATAGGGGAAATAAAAAACTGTATGATAAGAATATATAAAATGAATAGTCCATTATTCCAAATAAGGGATGAGACAGAAAATATGTAGACTGTACCTCCTATATCCAATTCCAAAAGTTTAGGACATTATATTTATTCTCCATTGAGCATCTGTCATTGGCACTTAATAAAGACAGAAATATTGACCTTCTTTCAGTACTAAAAAGCAGAATCTAGAATTGAAGTTATTCAGAGAGTAGCATTGTATTCCAGTGGTGTTCAGTGTTATAACTTGAAACAATCTTCAAGTCTAGAGCATAAATATGAGCGAAGCCATTGATCTACATGGCTGTGTTCCTCAACTCCACAATAAGAATTTTATCAAAGCTCAGAGCCAACTAACAATGAGGCCAGCAAACCAAGACTTATAAGGTGAGACTAGACTACACAAAAGACACAATCTAGATGTGCTGTCTCATGAATTCAAAACCTCCAACTCATAAAGAAACATTTGGCTTTTAGCATCCAACATTTACTGAGTATCTACTTTGTGCCAGGAACGTTATTAAAAGATTCCACTTCTCTTCTCCAAGCTCAGTTGGTTAAAGTGTCATCTTATGCACCAAAAATTTTGCAGGTTCAAATTAAAATAACTATGAGGTATCACTTCACACTTGTCAGAATGGCCATCATCAACAAATCATCAAACAACAAGTGTTGACGAGGGTGTGGAGAAAAGGGGACTCTAGTACACTGCTGGTGGGAATGCAGACTGGTGCAGCCACTATGGAAAACACTATGGTGTTACTCCAAAAAGTTAAAAATTGAACTGCCATTTGACCCAGTGATCCCACTTCTAGGAATATACCCTAAGAAACCTGAAACACCAATCAGAAAGAATGTATGTACCCCCATGTTCGTAGCAGCACTATTTACAATAGCTAAGACCTGGAAACAGCCCAAGTGTCCATCAGTAGACGAATGGATAAAAAAGCTGTGGTACATATACACAATGGAGTACTATGCAGCTGTAAGAAAGATCTCTTATCCTTTGAGATAGCATGGAAGGACCTCGAGAGTATTATGCTAAGCGAAACAAGCCAAGCAGAGAAAGACAAATATCACATGATCTCACTTATTTGTGGAATATAATGAACTAAACAAACTGATGAACAAAATTGACCCAGAAACATAGAGGTGGGGTACAGACTGACAAGCCTCAGAGGAGAGGGGTGTTGGGGGGGAAGAGATAAACCACAGAACTTATATGCATGTATGCATGACCAATGGACATGGACAACGGGGCTGGGGATGGGGCAGGGGGGATGGGGAGGAGGCTGTCAATGGGGGAAAAAGGAGAAACATCTGTAACAAAAACAAATTAATAAAATAAAATAAAAATTTTGCAGGTTTGATTTCTAGTCAGGACATATACCTAGGTTGTGGGCCCGATCCCCAGTGTGGGGGGTGCAGGAAGTGGCTACTCAATGTTCTCTCTCATCGATGGTTCTATCTCTCTCTCCCTCTCCCTTCCTCTCTCTCTCTCTAAAATCAATAAAGAAAACTTTTTTTAAAAAAAAGTTCCACTTCTCTTAGTTCATTTAGATTTGCTGCCAAATCAAATAATCTTTATTATCCCCATGTTACAAATAAGGCAATTGAGGCCCAGAGAGTTAAAAAGACCCAAAGTCTCATTTTAAGAAAATACTAGAACTAGGATATAACTCTGATCTTTTACTCCCATCAACAATATTATATCCACAGTGCCACAGTAGCATCACTCAAAAATGTCAGGAAATTCCAAGGGCCTTCCTCAGGGGATGGGATCGCAGGTGGGGGTAGAGGGAGAGCAGCACTGACTAGAAGGAGGAATGTTGGGGAAGGGTGGTACCCCCAGGGTGCTAGTTATATTCTCTGCCTGCACTTATGTGCTAGTTAGATGGGTGTGTTCATTGTGTAAAAATTCTTCAGGCTGTATATACATGGTATGTGCACTATTCTGTATGTATAGTTATACTTTTATTTTTAGTTTAAAAGAGGGAGGGAGAGGGGTGATCTTATCCAAAGTCTCAGATTTGCTCCTATCCCAGCACTGCTCCCTAAGTACCCCTTTCCTCTTTCTCACAGGTGCAGATAAGCCTGCTTTCCTTTCCTCTTAAAGTTAAAAAAATATATATTCTATTAGTCAAATCCTTACTAACCATTATAAAACTAAACTAACTTTTATCTTGAAAATAAGCTTCAACATATTAATATAGAGAGGGCACCAAATGAGGAAAGTAAAATGGCCTCTACCTCTAGTCTTACTCCTCACTGCCTAGAAGCTCTGGGCCTCAGTTTGTCCATAAATGAAGGGTTTCCATCAGAAAATGTCTAAGTCCATTTCCCCATACATACGCTTCAGGATATGTGTACAAGGAAAGTCACAGTAACATTGTTTATAATAGAGAGAGAAAAAGTGTGGTGAATAGCCACTGACAGGAAAATGGATAAATGAATTGTGGTCAGAGTGAAATATTCCATAGGAATAGAGTATTATGAATAACGGCTATTCATAGCCACTGGATAGAACATAGAAACATTTTAAATGAGAAAAGCATATCAGTAGATAGATAGATAGATAGATAGATAGATAGATAGATAGATAGATAATAGATAGATAGATAGATAGATAGATAGATAGATAGATAGATAGAGATCATATATACAAAGTTAAAAAGAAGCAAATGAAATAACATATTGTTTAAGAATTCATACATATCTGGTAGAACTATACAAAACACCAAGCAAGTGAAAAATACAAAATTCAGGACACTGACTATTTCTGGAGGAAGGTAGGGTGATGGGGAAGGGCAAAGAACAGAAGAGAATTTTCAACAGTATTAGTGATGTTCTCTTTCTCAACTTGGGTGGTGAATTTATGTGTTTGCATGCTTATTATACTTCATTACTTATATACATGTCAAATATAGTCTTTTATTATCAAATATTATACATTTGTAAAGATTATGTGTATTTTTCTCAGAAAATGTTGTGGATAAAGGCGTAAGTACTAAATCTGCAAGTAGCCAATAAATTGTTACTCTAATCTTTAACTGCCCTAATACCAGGGTTTGCTCCCTGTGGAGAAGAAGCAGGATCATAATCATCTGCGGAAATGTGCCTCCCGAGAAAGGCAGGTGGGGCATCGTAGGCCTCCTTTTACTTGTTGTGCTCACTAATCACCAGCATGCAATAGAAAATTATAATGGAAGAATGCTAGGGTTACCACTGACCTATGTAACAACTAAAGGATGGCAGCCTTCCACCCTCCACCCCAGGAACACAGCTGAGGGTGTGCATAAAGTTCCTTTTTTGGAAAAAGTCACCTTTTCCTCTTGGAACAGCCTGAACCAAGGGATGCGGCTTGGTGAGCAAAGATCAGGTTGGATTTCATCCCCCAGTCTACCCTTGGCCATAAGCCTTGGTGCAATACACAAAAGCCAAAAGTGAGTGAAATAAACATAACAGAAAACCCTTTATTCAGACAAGGAAGTGTAACTCAACTCTTCTTTGGAAGAAACTACTTATTGATTCACCCCATTGATATTTATTGAGCATCTGTCTTACACCAAGTGCTATTCAAGATGTTGGGGATTCAAAAGCACAACAAACCCCTGACCTCATGGATCTTACATCCTAATGGAAGCGATCAACTAAAAATCCACAAATTAAAAAACATTAGATAATTCCCAATAGTAAACAGAAAACATTTATTTTATAATAGATCTTCACATTTGACTTCGGCTATTGAAACCACACATTTTTCCTTATTATTCTGCCATTTGTTTTAAAAAAGACTGAGTCTCATATTTTACTGTAATGAAAGTAACCTTTATTCAAAAGCTACTAACATCTATGAACAGAAGAATCCAGGGAGGCCAAATGGACGGTGTGATGGTCTTCTTGATATGTTAATTTGAATAGGCTACCTTGCCCAGTTAGTCAATCAAACATTAATGTAGATATTTCTGTGAAGGTACTTTATAAATGTGATTAAAATCCATAAGCAGTTGACTAAGATCTTTGATAAACTGGGTGGTGGCCTGATTGAATCAGTTGAAAGGCCTTAAAAGTAGAGCTGAGGCTTCCCAGAAGAATAAGTTCTACTTGTAAACAGCAGCTTCAGCCCCAGCCCTTCTTGACAGCCTGCCCTATGAATTTCAGACTTGGCTAGGCCAGTTCAGACATTGCATAAACCAATTTCTTGTAATAAATCTCCTCAGTATATATCTCCTACTGGTCTCTTCTCTGATACAGATTGATTTAAGATGCATTCTCTTGGGCTTCCATCGTAAAAGATCCTGGGTCGAAACACATTCTGGGTTGCATGTTTCTTCAATAAATAAAAAATGATTTGGGGTGGGGCGATGGGATGTGAGTTACAGTCATTGAGGGCATCTCAGGACCCAGTATCTCCACATGCATTGCCTCTACTCATCCTTACCAAAACACATGCAAGGTCATCTTAGTATCCCCACTGTACTTACAAAGAGAAGGAAATCCACAGAAATCATGTAACTTTCATAAGGTCACCCAATAGGCAACCATAGCAGGGTTGGACTGTGGATCCATATAAGGCCAAAGGCAAAGCTTACCATGCTGCTTCCCTAGGAAGATACACCTTTTATAATCCTGTCAACTAATATTACAAGGTTCACAATTGGGATACTACTGGAAAGTACAGGGTAAATCAGCAAATAATCTGATTTAGTTAAAGGATCGGGAAAATCTGGAGGATAATCAAATTTTTTTCTTAGGCATTGACAGAAATGTATAAAACACAATTTTTATAACAGACTGTTGAATTTCTCAGAAGGATATGAAGTAGATGCCTAAGTGACCCAGAGGGTTCATTTAAGTATTTCCATTATAGGATCTGGGCTTCAATTTAAAGGGGAGAAAAAGTGGTTCACATTAAACCAAACAAATCAACACCTGAAATGTAGCCGTATGCCAATGTGCCACTTAATGGTTTATCCAGAAATACTTCACCGTTACTTTTTTAATCCTCAGAGTCTCCTCCTTTAAGAAATTCATCCTGATTATTCTGTCTTTAAAGTACTGAAATTGAACAGTCAAAAATCTCCGTTACATTTAAACTTGCTTCCCTTGGAGCCCAGGGCAACCTGTTACTTAAATATAACAGATGAATTTTACTGTATTTCAATGATTTGGGTGACATTTCCTTGACATTCACAATATGTCTATAAATTAGAAGTGTTATAGTTTTAACACAAAATGAATAAAATGATCAAAAGAATCCTCCAGTTACTGCCTACCCCTGGAGGAGGGGAACCCATCTGATTACTATTCTCTGCATAGACCAAGCTATACACAGAAGCTTGAGGAAGAGCTAATAAATTGACTTTTCCCATTATATTTTGGTTTACTTTTACATTTTGTAATTCATGTAATTACTCATTGTCTTCTGTCATAGCATATTATAGAAAACCTTGATTAATCCATTGAAACCCTCAATTTAACATAATTTAGTAACCAGAAATTGTGTTCTAAATGTTAAGGCTACAGAGAGGCAAATGACAACATAACCTATATCAGGGTTCTTTTTAATTTTTTATTTTATTTTATTTTTTTCCTTAGGCACACCATCTGTTACAACAGAACATATAAACCCAATCTAAGAATATTCGTACATAAAAGTCCAGACAGCACCAAACACGAAGATGGCTCTTTCCCAGCTCTAGGGATTGAGGGTTATGCTCTCCAAGGGAAATCTCCATCCTCTCCTGCTATGGACCCAAAATTCATATGCTGGAACCCTAACCCCCAATATGATGGCATCAGGATGTGGGGCCTTTGGGAGGTAATAAGGTTTGGATGAGGTCATGAGGGTGGAGACCCCATTGACAGAATTAGTGTCCTTATAGGAAAAGGAAGAGGCTAAAGCCCTCTCTCCTTGCTATGCGAGGACACAGCAAGAAGACAGAAACAAGGAAGAGAACCTTCACCAGATCCCAACCATGCTGGCACCCTGATCTTGGACTTCCGACCTCCAAAACTGTGCAAAATAAATTTCTGTTGCTGAAGCCACCTGGTCTGTGGTATGCTGTTACAGCAACTTGAACTAAGACATTTCCCATGACACAGAATTTGGAGATGCACTCTGCACTCTAACCATGAGTAAGAGTATAGGGTGATAACAATCAGCTAACATGTGCATGGAGTGTACTTTGTACTAGGCCCTGATCTAAATAAGCACTTTACCAATACTAAGAGCAACCCTATGAGCTTATTGATGTTATCTCCATTTTACAGGGGAAGAAATTGAGACACAAATACATTTAGTTCTTACTCAAGGTCATACAGCTAGCCTATAGCAGAGCCAGGATTCAATCCCAGGCAGTTTAGTTTGCAGTAGTACATGTCTCTTTTCTCTTATTAAGTTATAAGTTATTGGAAAATTCTGTATTATTTTAGCAGCTTTGGTACCCATCCCATACCAAATACTTGAGGATTAAAATAATTGATTAGAAATAAAATAAAATATCATATACTTGATGGGGTGGTGAACAGAGAATGCTTGGGAACATATTAAACAGATTAATCACAGTATCTAGATCTTGAAAAATTCAGCAACCACAAAAGCCACATTCTCTTTCCTCTGAAAAGACCCCAAGGAAAACAACAAGAAAACAAGTGCCTCCCCACCTTCAACAGAAATAGAATCCACAATCACACTCAGCTTTTATGCCAATAGGAAAACCACTAAATTAATAAAATATGGGCCCGGCCAGTGTGGCTCAGTGGTTGAGCATCGACCCATGCACCAAGAGGTCGCCAGTTCGATTCCCAGTCAGGGCACATGCCCAGGTTGTGGGCCACATCCCCAGTGGGGGGCATGCAGGAGGCGGCCAATCGCTGTTCTCTCTCATCTATGTTTCTATATATCTCTCTCTCTCCTTTCCTCTCTCTCTCTAAAAAAATCAATAAAGAAAAAAAATTTTTTTTTAATAAAATAAAGTATGGGCACACATTTCTAAAACTCTGTAGCGACAAAAATTCAAATAAGTGGGGAATTTTATTTAGCCCATAAATAAGTAGAAAATTTAGTTACCCAGAACACATGATTCCATAAACACTGTAGTAAATCAAGATTTTGACTGAATCTGCTTGGGTCAACTGGCTATGACAGTTGCTGTGTTTTCCTTGGGGGCTGACATGTAGGGACATCTATAGATTCTTTATGCCTTTGTGAGTCAATGTCACAATGTTATTGTGTCATTTTCACTTTGGGATTTTTATCTACTACTTCAAGTTAAAGAGGAAAGGCCTGAAATGTGTTTTCAAAATACATCCAGGACAACACATCTATTTTGGAACCCTTTGCTGGTTAAATAAAAACCCTGCAACAGCTGCTAGATAGGAGAAGAATACCAATCATTTCGGAAGCTGAGAAATATGTGATGAGCTACCACTTCAGATCCTGAAAAATAAGCCCATTCAAAGCTAGCTAGGACTGTGACGCTCCTAATGAAATGTTAAAACTAGGCTGCATTTCTTGTCATTGGTAAGAATGAATGTATAGAGTGCCTGGAAGGAGGCAATTTTCCTTGAATCTTATTATGGAGTGCCTTCAATTTTGAGGGAAAGATTTCTTCTTGCTTATATAGTATCTATAGTATCATTTTGGTGCAATACCTTCTCAAGTTCCCTGGGATGATTATAAAGTTGTACATCTACAAGCTCTTTACACAATGTACATGCCAGAGAAATCAGATATAGTGTCAAAATTCATCATGTGCAATCTATAAAATAGGGGCTGTGCAACCACATCAGCACATGTTACAAGAGGTATTTCCATTTATGTCCCTCTGAATTTATTTGACAGAATTTCAGAAGGGAAAATGTGTTTGCCAAAGGGCAGGTTGTTTTTGCTTCTTGGAGTCAGCTAAGATGCTGAAAGCTTTTCAACTTTCTCTGTCATTATTTAAACCTCATTGTCTCAGACATCTAGCCACACTCCACATGCAGCAGCAGTGGGGATTCTTTCCTAAACTGTCCTTTGTCTCAAGTATTTCTCAAGGCACTGCTAGGCAAGTTTAGACATTTCAAAGTCACAGCTAGTTTTAAAATATACCCTTAAACCAACACCCAAAAAGGAAGCAAAAGAAATTGTTTTAACCTAGCTCAATAGGCACCAGACCAGGTTCTTGAACTTTCCTAAATATCAACTTTCCTCTATTTTTAAAAATATAAATCTGAAACTCTTCAACACGCTTGAGATATAAATCTGTTATCTTGCCTTCAGGGGAAGATTAACATCATCAACACTGACCACTTTACTTTCACTTCCCATTCAATCCTCAATTCACTGCTACCTTATTCTGTTTTTACAATTGCAATAAAAATGTTCTTGCCCTTCTTTTGACCAGTGTAGGCTTAATTCAGGGTCATTTTCAAATTTGACCAGGGACAGCATTTGATACTGTTAACTAGTACCTCCTTTTTGGAACTATCCACTCCTTTTTTTCCCCTGGCACCATTTCGTACTGATTTTTCATTTACTTCTCCCATAATTCTTTTCAGCCATCCACTAACTCCTCTCATTACTAAAAGGGTTAGTAACACTTCAAAGGGTAAAGGTAAAAGCTTGCAAAAGGTAGAAACTGTGAAAAATGCATTGCTTGCATGACCTTTGCTCAGCCTTCTGTTGAGTAAGGAGTATCAAATTATCTATAAAACAATGAATCACCCAGCAGATGGAGGATGTGATACCAGACCACTCCAACTGCAAAGTGGACAATGGGCCAGGCAGAGTACATCAGCAGGAACTGCCGGAAGCTAGAAGTAGAGTATATAATCTACATTCCAACTGCTATTCGAGGCTGACCCCTTTTCAGGCTCAGCCCGCCTGCACCCAGGCACATGCAATAAAATCGTTTTGCTCTACATTGGCCTTGCGTTGTGGATGTGATCTCCTGCCGGCTCAGACCTTTTACTTATGACCTTAACTGTTAGAATTTCCTGGGTGGGCCCTTGCTCCTCTCTTCTGATTTGACACACTCTTCCTGAGCAATCTTATTCACATTCATGGATCCAAAAACTTCTATATAATGATGACTCTAAAATCTATTATCTCCAAACTGGATCTCTCTCACTCTCTCTTGAACTTCAAGCTTACTTTACCAACTGCTTCATGGCCATCTCTACCAAGATAGTCCACAAAATCTCAGACTCAAGATGTTCAAAACTGAATCCATCTTTCCCTTCCTAAAAGCTGGTTCTTTTGATTAATAAAACAATAAACCACAAAGTCAGAAAGCTGAGACTAACACTTTCCCACTAACTACCACCTACCTACACATCTTTGTTTAGGTTGTTTGTTGTTAGAGGGGTTTAACTACCAATCAGGAATAATAAAGAGGGAAGGCTAGGCTATCTGTTATACCAGAAAACAAGTCCAAATCATGTAGTTTAGACTGGGTTAAACTCTGGCACCTAGCAATAAAAACTCTTTATCTGTCAAATACTCTGACCTTTAAGTGAGTTTGAGATGTCTCCAAAACATAATAAACTTAGCAATTTTGTTGATGTCCTATATTTTTGAGTTTTAAGAATGCTCATTAACAAAATATATTTGTCAATCAGTATAAATATATTTTAGGTACTGTTGCTAGTGAGAGTGGGGTTCTTGGAGTGCCACTGGAATAAGCATTCCAGAGGCCCCCACAGAAGGATGAGATGTAGTCGAAAGCTTTATTTGCATGGAATTTCATCTCTGGGTTTGCAAAGTTCCACTTCCCTTAAACCAGTCCTGGAAGAGGGGTAGCTGAGGATTCAGCAGAGCTACAAGCAAGGCCAGTGTCCAAAGTTTCCATTCTATGGTGGAGCTGGGTCCAGTGCAGCATCAGGCTAGTCACAGTCCATCAGTCCTTTGTGCAGAGCATGAAAGCCCCAAAGTCAGGAGTCAGGTGTGAGCAGCAAGAGCAAGAGAGGGAACTCTTTTTTCAAGAGTTTAAATATCATATCTTCCTGCACTTGCAGTGGCCACACTTATTCTGGCCAATGACTTGTTTCCAGATGTGACTTACAGGCAAGTATCTTCCCTGTGTCACCCAGGCTTTACTGGGCATGCTTCTATTTGGCTTTCCCTTTGTTCCTTTCCTGTTAATTAGTAACTGGGTTAATTACACGGATACCACTGTTATGGTGGAAGAGGAGTTCCTGGGGTATTTCAAGGAAAAGAATTTCTGGAGAACCCCACTGGAAGATGGGGTTTTGTGGAAAGCATTATTCATGGTGTAAAATTAAGGGAGTTTCCCTCCAAGGTCCCATCTCTGTCTGACTCATCATGGAAGAAGTCCAACCTTGTCTTCAACAGGGCCTAAATTAAAGCCACTGCCCAGAATGTCTGTTCTATATTAAAGTACAGTCCAGCCCTGGCTGTGTGGCTCATTTGGTTGGGCATTGCCCCATGCACTGAAAGGTCACTGGTTTGATTCCCAATCAGGGCACATGCCCGGGTTGTAGGTTCAATCCCCAGTTGGGGCACGTGCAGAAGGCAGCTGATTGATATTTCATTCTCACATCAATGTCTCTTTCTCTCCCTCTCCCTTCCTCTCTCTCTAAAAATCAATTAAAACATTTTTTTAATAAAAAATAAAGTACAGTCCTGTCAAGCATCTGGCTAGCTTAGTTTGTGGGGTCTTCATGGCCATGGGCCATGTGGCTGCTAAGGCCACATGACTATGGAGAGAGAACAGGTGAGAGCATTGGCAAGTGCAAGTCACGGAGTCAGAGAGAGCAAGAGTGAAAGGGGCAAACGAGAGCAAGAGAAAGGGAACTCTGTCTGGGGATTTTAACTTTCCAAGATTTAGCATGCTTCTGATGGGATCCACCCTGTAGCCAATCCATTGTTCCCCAGACTAGACTCACAAGCACAAACCTCCCCTGAGCCACCCCGACTTCTACTGCACATGTGCCTATTTCCTCTTCTCTCCTCAACAATCCAGTACCAGATGGGGGGAGGAAGGGGTGTTAATCCCCTTGGAGGAACAATGCTGTGTGAAGCTGTAGCTTCCTGGTGAAGTTGCCCAGATGACCATGCTTATAATGTCTGGTCTCCCCTTTGCTCTCTTCATATTATTAATATTAATAACCAGCTAATTATGATGATAACAGAGTGGCTTTGCTTGATTTCTATGTATATGCTATATTCTCTGAGAACTTGTCACATATTTAGAGTATATGAGTATATCATTTAAGAAATAATTTACACTCTGCCATGAGGTTACACCTATTCAGTGAAAATTCAAAAATAAAAAAATACCAAAGGCCAGAATATTTAAAAGGATCTGTAGTGCAAAGGCCAGAATTCATTCTAATTGAACAGAGAAATTTAATGCCCATTAAAAACAGAGAGCAGGGAACTGACTAATGAATGTGGTTGTGCTTACAACAGACTTCACGCCCTCTAAGAAACAATTATCTCTGATGGCTTACGTTAGACAAGAGCTCCCTTTGTCTTCCAGTTTAACTCCTCCACAGAAGAGTACATTTGTTCTTCTGCCTTTAACCTTTTAAATCAAATAGATATTAAAACATATGTATATTACCTGCTAATGAGGGTGTAAAAGAATTCCCTTCTTTAAAATGACATTCTAAGATTAAACATACTGACCCACTTAGATGTGATAATAACTGCAAATCTCAAATCTTCATTAAGGGAGAAAAAGAGGATAAGATAGGAGGCATGATCTTATGTTTAACCTATAGCCAACATCATACTCAATGGGCAAAAACTAAAAACATTTCCTTTAAGAACAAGAACAAGACAAGGATGCCCACTTTTGTCACTCTTATTTAACATAGTACTGGAAGTCTTAGGCACAGCAATTAGACAAGAAAGAAAAATAAAAGGGATCCAAATTGGAAAGGAGGAAGTGAAACTATCATTACTTGCAGATGACATGATATTATACATAGAAAACCCTAAAGACTCCATCAAAAACCTACTAGAGCAAATAAATGAATTTAGCAAAGTAGCATGACACAAAATTAACATCAAGAAATCAATGACATTCTTATACACCAATAATGAACTCACAGAAAGAGAAACTAAAAAAACAATCCCCTTTACCATTGCAGAAAAAAAAAAACTAAGATACCTAGGAATAAACTTAACCAAAGAAGTAAAGGACCTATTTGCAGAAAACTTCAGGACATTAAAAAAAGAAATAGAGGAAGATATAAAATAGTAGAAGCATATACCTTGTTCATGGATAGGAAGAAGCAACATCATTAAAATGTCCATTCTACCCAAAGCAATCTATAGATTCAATGCAATCCCTATTAAAATACCAATGTCATATTTCATAGAAATAGATCAAATACTCCAAAAGTTTATATGAAACCAAAAAATATCCCGAATAGCCACAGCAATCTTGAAAAAGAAGAACACAGTAGGAGGGATCACAATACTGGATATCAGTTATACTATAAAGCAATTGTAATCAAAACAGCCTGGTACTGGCACAAGAATAGGCAGGTAGATCAATGGAACAGGACAGAGAACCCAGAAATTGACCCAAGACATTATGCTCAACTAATATTTGACAAAGGTGGCAAGAGCATACAGTGGAGTAAAGACAGCCTTGTCAATAAATAGTGTTGGGAAAATTGGACAGCTACATGCAAAAAAAATGAAGCTAGACCACCAACTTACACCATACACAAGAATAAACTCAAAATGGACAAAAGACTTAAATGTGACTCATGAATCCATAAAAATCCTAGAAGAAAATGTAGGCAACAAAATTTCAGACATCACACGCAGCAGAATTTTCATTGATACAATGCCTAAGGCAAGAGAAACAAAGGAAAAAATGAACACATGGGTCTACATCAAACTAAAAATCTTCTGCACAGCAAGTGAAACAACCATCAAAATGAAAAGGGAACCCAGAGGACTTCCGGTGAAGATGGCGGCGTAGGTAAACGCGGTATCGCGTCCTCCCACAACCACATCAAAGTTACAACTAAACTACAACACAACCATCATTCAAAACCGCCTGAAATCAAGCTGAATGGAAGTCCGACAACTACGAAATTAAAGAAGCCACATCGAGACTGGTAGGAGGGGCGGAGGCGCGACGGGCTGGTCCCACACTCACGTGTGGCGGATAAAAATCAGGAGGACACCTCGGCTGGGAAGGTCATCCCTGAGGACTGACGGGTTCCCGTCCCACACCAGGCGCCCAGCTCAGGGTTTCAGTGCCGGGAAGAGAAGTCCCCATAACTTCTGGCTGGAAAAAACCAGCGGGAACTGAGGCTGAGGCGGCTGGAGCCCTGGCAGCTCCTCTTAAAGGGCCCGCGCACGGACTTACTCGGACTCGCACCCTCCAGGCTCCAGCGTGCAGGAAAGAGCCTGAAAGGCACCAGAGTCATATGGGGAAGAACTGAGCTGTTTGGCATTGGAGCGAGGGCTGGAGAGGCAGCTTTCTCCTGGACAGACGTGCTATCAGAGGCTTTTGTTTCTTTGGTGAGCCTTTCCTGGGCCGGCAGACGCCACCATATCTGGAACTCCAGCTACCTGGCTCACACTGTATGCCCCGCCCTGGTGATTCCCTGAGGCCCCGCCCCACCCAGCTTTCAGGCCCACACAAGCTGTTGCCAGTTGCTTTACCATAGGATTGGCCTGTCTTGGATCCTGCTTCAACTTTTCCTAAATTCTTTCAAACAAGCAGCATCTGGTCTCAGCTAGCCCCATACCTCTCGCTAAGTAATACATAGAAACAAACACAGGGAGGCAGCCAAAATGAGGAGACAAAGAAACAGGTCCCAAATGAAAGAACAGAACAAAGCTCCAGGAAAAGAACTAAGTGAAATGGAGTTAAGCAACCTAACAGATGCTGAGTTCAAAATACTGCTTATAAGGATGCTCAATGGACTTAGTAAGAACCTCAGTGGACTTAGTGAGGACCTCAAGAGCATAAAAAAGGACCAGTCTGAAATGAAGGATGCACTAACTGAAATAAAGAATAGTTTACACAGATGCAATAGTAGAGCAGGTAAAGCCAAGAAGCAAACCATCAATTTGGAATATAAGGAAGCAAAAAACACCCAATCAGAACAGCAAAAAGAAAAAAGAATCCAAAGAAATGAGGATAGTGTAAGGAGCCTCTGGGACAACTTCAAGCGTGCCAACATTCGCATCTTGGGGGTGCCAGAAGGAGAAGAGAGAGAGCAAGAAATCGAAAACCTCTTTGAAACAATAATGGCAGAAAACTTTCCTAATTGGCGAAGGAAACAGACATGCAAGTCCAGGAAGCACAGAGAGTCCCAAACAAGATGAACCCCAAGATGCCCACACCAAGACACATCATCATCAAAATGCAAAAGGTTCAAGACAAAGAGAGAATCTTAAAAGCAGCAAGAGAAAAGAAGTTAGTTACCTACAAGGGAGTTCCCATCAGACTGTCAGCTGATTTCTCAAAAGAAACTTTGCAGGCCAGAAGGGAGTGGCAAGAAATATTCAGAGTGATGAAAAGCAAGAACCTACAACCAAGATTACTCTATCCTGCAAAGCTGTCATTTAGAATCGATGGCCATATAAAGAGTTTCCCAGATAAAGAAAAGCTAAAGGAGTTCATCACCACCAAACCATTCTTATATGAAATGTTGAAGGGTCTTCTTGAAGAAAAAGATAAAAAAATATGCACAAACAAAATGGCAATAAATACATAGTTATCAACAATTGAATCTACAAACAAAATGAACAAGCAGAACAAAGACATTCTCATAGATACAGAGAACTTTTTTGGGAACCAGATGGGTGGGGGCTGGGGGGATGAGTGAAAAAAGGTGAAGGTATTAAGAAGTACAAATTGCTTGTTAGACTGACAAACCTCAAAGGGAAGGGGGGATTGGGGGGTGGGAAGAAATAAACCAAAGAACTTATTTGTATATATGCATAACCAATGGACACAGACAACCGTGTGGGGAAAGGCAGGAGGGGGGCAGGAATGGGGAGGAGGGGGGCAAGGGGGGGGGGAAATGAGGAACATTTGTAATACATTCAACAATAAAGATAAGGAAAAAAAAATGAAAAGGGAACCCAGTATATGGGAGAGCATAATTGCAAATGATACATCAGAAAATGGGTTAATTTCCAAAATATATAGAGTACTCATACAACTCAACAAAAGGAAGACAAGCAATCCGATTTAAAAATGGGCAGAGGACATAAACAGACATCTCTCCAAACAGGACATACAAATGGCCAAGAGACATATGAAAAAATGCTCACTGTCACTACACGTCAGAGAGATGCAAATTAAAACAACTATGAGGTATCACCTTACACCTGCCAAAATGGCTGCCATCAACAAATCATCAAACAACAAGTGGTGGTGAGGGTGTGGAGAAAAGGGGACTCTAGTACACTGCTGGTGGGAATGCAGACTGGTACAGCCACTATGGAAAACAATATGATGTTTCCTCAAAAAATTAAAAATGGAATTGCCATTTGATCCAGTGATCCCACTCCTAGGAATATATCCTAAGAAGCCTGAAACACCAATCGGAAAAAATATATGTACCCCTTTATTCATGGAAGCAATATTTACAATTGCAAAGATCTGGAAACAGCCCAAGTGTCCATCAATAGATGAGTGGATAAAAAAGCTGTGGCACATATACACAATGGCATACTATGCAGCTGTAAGAAAGAAAGATCTCTTATCATTTAAGACTACATGGAGGGCAGTATCGCGTCCTCCCACAACCACATCAAAGTTACAACTAAACTACAGAACAACCATCATTCAAAACCGCCTGAAATCAAGCTAAATGGAAGTCCTACAAATACAAAATTAAAGAAGCCGCATCGAGACTGGTGAGCCCTTCCCTGAAGAAGCTGCCATATCTGGGATTCCAGCAACCTGGCTCACACTGTTTGCCCCACCCTGGTGATTCCCTGAGGCCCCGCCCCACCCAGCTTTCAGGCCCACCCAAGCTGTTGCCAGTTGCTTTATCATAGGATTGGCCTGTCTTGGATCCTGCTTCAGCTTTTCCTAAATTCTTTCAAACAAGCAGCATCTGGTCTCAGCTAACCCTATACCTCTCGCTAAGTAATACATAAAAACAAACACAGGGAGGCAGCCAAAATGAGGAGACAAACAGGTCCCAAATGAAAGAACAGAACAAAACACCAGGAAAAGAACTAAGTGAAATGGAGTTAAGCAACCTAACAGATGCTGAGTTCAAAATACTGCTTATAAGGATGTTCAATGGACTTAGTGAGAACCTCAGTGAACTTAGAGAGGGCCTCAAGAGCATAAAAAAGGACCAGTCAGAAATGAAGGAGGCACTAACTGAAATAAAGAATAGTTTACACAGATTCAATAGTAGAGTAGGTAAAGCCAAGAAGCAAACCATCGATTTGGAATACAAGGAAGCAAAAAACACCCAATCAGAACAGCAAAAAGAAAAAAGAATCCAAAAAAATGAGGATAGTGTAAGGAGTCTCTGGGACAACTTCAAGTGTGCCAACATTCGCATCTTGGGGGTGCCAGAAGGAGAAGAGAGAGAACAAGAAATGGAAAACCTATTTGAAACAATAATGACAGAAAACTTCCCTAACTTGTTGAAGGAAACAGACATACAAGTCCAGGAAGCACAGAGAGTCCCAAACAAGATGAACCCCAAGAGGCCCACACCAAGACACATCATCATCAAAATGCAAAAGGTTCAAGACAAAGAGAGAATCTTAAAAGCAGCAAGAGAAAAGAAGTTAGTTACCTACAAGGGAGTTGCCATAAGACTGTCAGCTGATTTCTCAAAAGAAACTTTGCAGGCCAGAAGGGAGTGGCAAGAAATATTCAGGGTGATGAAAAGCAAGAACCTACAACCAAGATTACTCTATTCTGCAAAGCTGTCATTTAGAATTGATGGTCATATAAAGAGTTTCCCAGACAAGGAAAAGCTGAAGGAGTTCATCACCACCAAACCATTATTATATGAAATATTGAAGGGTCTTCTTGAAGAAAAAGATAAAAAAATATGAACAAACAAAATGGCAATAAATACATATCTATCAACAATTGAATCTACAAACAAAATGAACAAGCAGAACAGAAACATTCTCATAGATACAGAGAACTTTTGTTGGGTACCAGATGGGTCGGGGCTGGGGGGAGGGCTGAGAAAGGTGAAGGGATTAAGAAGTACAAATTGGTTGTTAGACTGACAAACCTCAAAGGGAAGAGGGGTTGGGGGGTGGGAAGAAATAAACCAAAGAACTTATATGTATATATGCATAACCAATGGACACAGACAACAGTGTGGGGAAAAGCAGGAGGAGGGCAGGAACGGGGAGGAGGGGGGCAATGGGGGAAAAATGAGGAACATCTGTAATACATTCAACAATAAAGATAAGCTAAAAAATAAATAAATAAATAAATAAATAAATAAATAAATAAATAAATAAATAAAACCACTTCAACACAACCACTAAAAGAAAAAAAGACTACATGGAGGGACCTGGAGAGTATTATGCTAAGCAAAATAAGCCAAGCAAAGAAAGACAAATATCACATGATCTCACTTATTTGTTGAACAAAACAAACTGATGAACAGAATGGACCCAGAGACATGGATATGGGGTACAGACTGACAAACCTCAGAAGAGGGGGTGGAGGAAGGGAAGAGATAGACCACAGATCTTATATGAGTGTATGTGTAACCAATGGACGTAGACAACTATGCTGAGGGTGGGGGTGGGGGGCACAGGATCGGGAGGAGGGTGTCAATGGGGGAAAAAAGAGAACCATCTGTAACAAAAATAAATTAATTAATAAAAAAAACAATATTCAAAAGAAATTTGTGAAATTTTAACATCTATTAAATATGTTTGGGAATAGGTGATTGCCTATTACATTGTTTTGTGTTCTCTTTTCTGTATGTTTAAAATAGCTCATAACTTAACACTGAAAAAAAATCTGTCTTCAACTAGACAAGCCAAATTGCAATAGTAAAGAGTTAGAATTTCCCACTCTCTGAATGTCCGCTGTTCTTGCTTTGCCAATCCAATCCCTGATTAAACTTGACCTTTTTTCCTAGTTCTGCTTCCAGACTGCCTAGTATTGCTGCACAACACCATGAAACTGTTGATTCTGTTACAAATTCACCCTGCACAATCTAAGATTGACATTCACTGTTACTTAGCAATTTTTCTCTCCACTTTAATAGACTATTATCATATTGTCCACTTGGACTATCTCAAGCCCCTTCTACTTTGCTCCAACCTATACACTTACCTCATGTTCTGAAAGATCTTTGAGAAACTTATTAACCTTTCATAAGCTTCAAGGGGTTTTTTAGGATAAGTACCATCAGTTCACATTTTCTACTATAGTCAGAGTTTTCCAAGGATTCCAAATGTAGTACTATATTTTGATATCTTGCTCACAGAATTAACAACATTAAGGTTATATGTGTCCTATGACATTACAATCTGTCAGGCATCTAGACATGGCACACAGACCCTAAGGCATGGCACACAGACCCTTCCCAAAAAAACTGCCCACTTCCTAGTGTTTGCACCTTTGTGTAATTCTTTCATTTTCACTGCAGTAGAGACCTGTGACTTGCTTCTAATAAACAGAACATGGCAAAAGTGATGAGATGTCACTCCCATGTTTACATTGTATCACATAAGACTCCATTTTAGCAGACTAGAGTGAGAGATTCTCCTTGCTCTCTTAATAAAGCAAGAAGCCATGTCAAGGAAGCCATGTGGCAAGGAACTGTGGGAGGCATCCAGCCAGTAGTCAGTAAGGAGCCCAGGTCCTCAGTAGTACATCCTCAAGAAAATGAATCCTGCCAACTTCAATAAGCTTGGAAGCAGATTCTTCCCCAGTTGAGTCTCCAGAAGAGAATGCAGCCCAGCTAACACCTTGTTTGCAGCCTTGTGAAACCCTGGGCAGAAGGCCCAGCTAAGCCATGGCCAAACTCCTGACCCATTGAAAATATTAGATAATAAACATATATTGTTTTAATCTGAGTTTATATACTTCATTATGCCGTTATAGAAAACTAAGACACTGGGTTAGAAATAAAGGAAAGAAAGGAAACAAAATGGAAGGAAGGAAGAGAAGGGAAGGGTGAGAGATATGGAACTCTATCTTACTGGAGACACAAAAGCAAAAGAAATGTAGGATCTGCTACAAGAGAATCAATAACTGACATAAATATCGAACATGAATGGTTGAAAAGGGATTCCCTTGAGGTGCTGCTGTTGGAAATGGGGAGTTTTAGTGGTGTAACACCGGAAGTATCATGGAATTTTGCTTCTACTTAATGCTGAAAAGTAAATACATGTCCAGTTTAGGATGTAATCAATAAACACTGATAAAGATGAAGCCTTTATTATGTGCCGGTGCTGTGCTAAGTACTCTGCATTTTTGTCTCATGTAATCCCAACAACGTATGAGGTAAGCACATTATGACTCCATTTCAGAGGTGAGAAAATTAAAGCATATACACATGTGATTTGTCCAAGACCACACAGCAAGTAATAGATGATGCTAAAATTAAACACCAGCCAGTCTTACTGCAAAGTCTTAGCTATTAACCACAGTGAGGAGAAGGCAGATCAGAGAGTGCTGCTAGAGAAAGGTAAGCAAGGACCACAGGTACAGGAAAGAATGGGACAATGCAGAGGCAGAACAGGGCAATCAGTCATTTCAGGGGTAAGAAGAAAGCATGCAGCACCATTTTGCAGAACAAAATGAATCAAACATTTTCCACAGTATCACTAGAGGGGAAATCGCTCTAAAACTGATCTTTAAAATAAATAAGTTGTATCCCTGGGAAGAATACAGTGGGGGAAAATAGCATGTTAACACAGAAGAGAAAGGTCAGCTAAACTTTGTTGACATAAGAAAATTTGAACCAGACTAGAACAAAAACTATTTCTCTGCCTAAGAAACTGTAAATTTATATCAAGAGCTACTGTCCAGTTTTATACTTTGTGGTACTGAACTGTATGAACTAAAGTGGTTCCTTCCAGACTGGGGAATCAGACATTGTCCACAAATTCTTTTGCTGCTTAATAAAGTTCTAAATTAGAGAGCTCTTCATATTGTTATAGACAACTGGATTGACAGAGCCTCAAAATTCTTACAATCAACATGCTAGTGATCAGAGCCTTTACTCAAGTCTGTCTTAACAAGGTATATTCCTGACCAGGTGAGTATACTTTATAAGACATGATAGGATCCAAGAGTGAGCCAAAGTTAGCTATCAGTAATTCACTGGACTACACAATAAGCCTGGGTGGCAAGGGATCCCGGGAAAGCCCAGAGCAAAGCTAAAGATCAGTAACCAGAGAAAGATCACTAAGGGGAGAAAGTAGGTGGAAAGCAGACTCAAGAAGGAACCAAGTGTGGAGTCGGCCTGCTTGCCTTTGCTCCAGAGCCAGTTTTACCAGGTTAAGCAAGTCCTTGATCAGATAACAGCCTGCCCAACAAGACATCCACATACAGCAGCTTTGTCTCCAGTCCCCTCAATAAATTAGAATTTCTAGGAATACCTTTCTTAACTACCTCATCAATACTGTTGAATTCACATCCCTCAAGAACTTCAAGCCTTCTCAGTGCATCCAATTTACAACCATATTTTTTCTTTCACAAAAGACAAACATTGCTGAGGCATTTAAGTACTTCCAGTGGCATCGGATCCATCATCAAAAGGATACTTTCCAGAGTGTCAAGCACTTATTGATTTCTGGGTCTGTGTAGTGTATGATAAAGGACTCTTCTTACCACGGACACTTTGCGTTATTGTGTTGGAACAGTTCTTGGCTGTTTAATGCCAGGTGAGCAATTGTATGTAACAGGTCAGGATTCCTGATTTGCTCCCTGGATGTGAAATGGTGTGTAGAAAACATGTCTCAAAAATGTGGTGCCAGAAGCTGCATAATGCCTTTGAGGTATCCTAACTAAAGCCTTGACAGACAAAACCATATCATATTCCAGTAGAATCCTGATGAGATTCATTTTTGTTCTCTCCCTGCTTCTGTCTGGGATTACTAGCTGCTCATTTTGGTCCCCAACCCAGTTTTTACCCCCAACCAGAACTTTTTATCTTTTCTCACCTATTTCATTTTGCATTTCTAACTCAGCTGTTCCTCTTAAAACTAGACACAACTCTGACCCAAATTCTGCTCCACTGAAATTACTCAAGTCAAAGGTCACTGATTATATCTTTTTGCCAAATACAAAAAAAAAAAATTCCTGTAGTCCTTAGTATTCTTGTTTTCAAGTTTGACACCAATGACATTTCCTCCTTCTTTAAAATCTTTCTCTGTTTTCATTACATTGCTCCCCTCTGGTTTTTCTTCTACCTTTACTTCTCCTGTTTATCTCTCTTTTCTGTGTATTTCTCTGATTATCAATTAAATGTCTTCCCAAGAGCTCTAACCTCAGTCCTCACTCCATCACCCTTGGGTTTTAGCATCCATGCCTATGACGTCAGTTTCCAGGTCTCTCTCTCTTGCTCAAAACATTCAGCTGAGCTGCCTAATGGACACTTCTTCTTGGATAACCAATGATAAACTCAACTTCCACATGCAAAAATCTGAAATATCTATTTCCTGAAATCAGATCTCATTTCTGTATCCTTAGTGAATGATCCCATTAAAGATTCAAATATTTGAACCTAATATTTGAGAGTTTATCCCCATCTGTCATTTACTCCATCAAATTAGGCTCTAAACCTCAAACTATCTAAAGTAGTGTTTTGATGATTCTTGGATCTATCCTTTCCTCTTAATTTCTCAGCTATCTTAGTTTAGGCTCTCATCCATTTCTTCCCCAGATTTCAGCAGTAACCTCTAACAGATTTCCCTGCTTTCAATCTTGCCTTCCTCAAACCCATTTTCTATTTCTGTACCAGAATAATCTCCCTAAAATACAAATTTATCAGGTTAATCCCTTGAATCAAATCCTACAATGGCTCTCCATAGCTTCCAGGAAGTGGTTAAAAGTTCTTATTTAAAACTAAGACTCATAATTATCTATCTCCTACCTACTTCTCTAATTTATCTTCTGGAATTCCCCAAATAGACTATCTCTAAATCTTTGAATGTATTTTTAAGCCTCTGACTAGAATGGATTTCCCCATCCAAAAGCTCCCTTTTTTGTCTAGATACTTCCTACTTACCTTCAAAACTCTGCTAAGATGTCCCCACTTGCAGGAAACCACTTCTAACTCACCCCTTCACATCCAGGTCTGACAGTTCCCTTTTCTGTGCTGCTCTGTCGGAGCATTTATGATTCCACCCTACTAGATCCCTAAGAACAAAAACTGACTCATAAATCCATTCCTAGCAGTCAACATAATGTCTGGCATGGAACAAGCATTTAATAAATATATTTTTAAAACAAAGGGAAGGAGGAGAGAAGGGGGTTTTAGGTGTATGTGAAAAACCTATCTTAGGAACTGAATTTCAGCGTGATTAATGAAAGACAAATGTAGCTGGAGAGTTAATGGCCTAACAACTGTGCCACACCTAAATTAAGTAAATTCTAGAGCTGCTGGACATCAATTAATAAAATGAAATGTAACCTGTAGAAGATCAATCTGCCTCCGTCAAGAACCAATTGAGAAAAATGGCCCCAAGATAGCACAAATCCTGTTCTTGTCACATCTTATAGGAGATCCTTAATGATAAAATTAAGCAACTAAAGGGGCCTGAGGAAGGGTCTTGGAATTTAAATAACAGAAGTACTAAACTGGAACTTCCTGGGGTCGTTTTATCCAAGCCAATTCTGAAATTAAAGCTGTCTCATTCTTTACTAATACCAGAGATGGCCGCTCTAAATTCATTGCGGTAATTATTATGTGCTACCTGTGCAGGAATATTTGTATGGGTGCTCATGTTTCTGTGTCTGTGTGTCTGTTTAGTATTAGAGTGTGTCTATTAATTATAAAGTCATTCAGGACCTATGATTAATAGATGTGTTGAAAATTAAATAATGTTCCCTTTTGTACTTTGTTCTAATCCTTCCTCACCAAGCTTTGTACATACAGATAAAATATCAGCCTTTTTATTTCATTCCCAATTTCCAACCTAACAGATTGCCCAGAATTGCTTGCCATTAGCTCAACACATCCAAAAATGAATTCATTTTTCTCCTCTTCTTTAAATAGCCTTCACCAACTGATTCTTCCAGATCTATTATGTTATACCTTCTTATAATCCCCCAGCCTTCAAACTCTAAAAGTCTCTTGAGCCTGGCCAGTGTGGCTCAGTGGTTGAGTGACAACTCATGCACCAAGAGGTTGCCGGTTCGATTCCCAGTCAGGGCACATGCCCGGGTTGTGGGCCCAATCCCCAGTGGGGGGCACGCAGGAGGTGGCCAGTCAATGTTCTCTCTCATTGATGTTTCTATCTCTCTCTCCCTCTCCCTTCCTCTCGGTCTAAAATCAAGAAAAAAATAATAATAAAAATACCTTGAAGCTCTCCTTCTCCAACACAAGTAATATTTATAAACATATTCAATCAACTGCCCAGCCCTACCAAATATAATTTTTAAATGCATCTTAAATTTGTCTCTAATTCTTCATTCCCACTGATGCCATCATAGTTCAGGTCCTTGTTTCTAACTTATACAGTTTTTTCTAATCTATACTATACCAGTTTCTAATCTATACTATTGAAACAGCCTTCAGTCCTTCTCCACTTCATTCAGTGCTACATTGCTGCCAAAATAATCTTCTTCAATCTGTGCCTACGAAGCACAGTTCTGATTGTGTCACTCCATGACACTTATAAGAATAACAAATGAAGATGAGATGGCACATTTTAAAATATTTTTGAAATTCACAATTGCTTACTTAATAAAACCTGAGTGCCTTGTCATAGCATTCAGAGAATTTTAGAATCATAAAACTGTTAAAAAAAAGGACTTAAAAATATCATCTTGTACAAGGCTCCCCAAGTATCCTTCCCTATATTATCTTTTTCTCCGCCTTTCACATGTCCTATACTCCAGTCAGACTAAACTGATTATCATTTGACATTTATGCCTCCATGATCATTTTCAAACTGTTTCTTCTGCCTGGAGTCCCTTCCCCCGAAATCTGTCTGTCAAAATGTACTCATCTTTCTGAGCTCCAGGTCAAATGTTCGCCCTCTTATTAACGCCTTCCTGATCCTTGCAAATTAAAAACATCTCTCCTCTAAACATTTACAACTCTGCTTGAATACTTTCTTAAGGCATTAGAACATTCTACTCTATATTATAAATGCCATGAATATTTCCCATCGCTGTCAATTGGCTATGAACGTCCAAAGGATAAGGACCTCAGCTTATGACTCTGTATCCCCTCTGAATATTTTCTCCTACCCTTTAGGGAAAAAAAGAAATTACTGTTTGGAAATTATTATTTTCTCTGTTCTAAAAAAATGAAAGCATTTATAGAAGTAAAAATCATAATACTTCAAATTAGGTTTCACATTTTAGTTACCAACCACTAGCATTTTGGGGGGAAAGAACAGTTTTGAACTCTAGATGTATATCAAGCAGTAAATAAGTCAGATTATTAAACAATTCTATTCAATAAATATTTATAAAGTTTCTACTATGTGCAAGACGCACTATACCAGGTGCTTAGGAAATGCAGATATACAATCTTATTCTTTAAGAAAAACATTGGCTAATGAGATAAAACAATATTTGACATAACTGCAATACCAGTGTAAGTGCCATATGAGGAAAAAACTGCTGTGGGGATTTAAACAAGTGGGAAACTCAGGGGGGAAATCTCTGTAGAGGAGTAAGAGCATATGGACTTGGAAGATATTCAGGCTGATTTGGATCCTGGCTGACTTCTTATAAGTGGTGCAGCCACTGGCAAAATATTTAATTACTCTAAGTCTCAGATTTCCCATCTGTAAAATTGGAATAATACCTACTTTTGGCTAACATTCCTCAAGCATAGTAAGTGCTCAAAAAGTAATACTGTCCCTCCTCATTTCCTACTGGCCTAAAAAGAGACCAAAGATATCAACCATAGCTCTGGGCTAACTTTAGTTCAAAGTGTCAGTCTTGGAATGATTTGGATCCTCTCACCACACTTCAAAATGATATCCCTGGGAAGAGGTAAAATTAAATCAGCAGTAATTAAGAGCCACAGTTCTGGAGCTGTAACAGAGCCAGGGCTGAATCACTGAAAAGACTGCAAATCTCTGTGTAGATGATTTCAGTTTGAGGTAGAAGAATCAAGTGCCATTAATCTAGTTATCAGAGTCAGTTCTATTTGGTTTCTCATGATTAATAAGCAAGGTTATATCTCACAATTACAAATATGTTTCAGCCTTGAAATGTTCCCAATAAATTTACCATCTTTCTCAAATGAATGTTTCACTGACAGGACACTGTTTCTTATTCCTGTTATATTGGCAATGAGAAATATGGGTTTAAAATGTCCCGTAAAAGCACCAACATGGATGTTTTATAAGACTTCAACATACCATCATTACTTCAACAAAGTCCATTTTTAATAAGAAGTGTAAGTCTTCCTGCTCCCAGCTTCCCAGTTCCTTTAAGCAGCACAAACTTCTCCAAGTGGAGGAGAACCGGGCATTCCCCGGACTGCTAGCATTGCAAACCTAAGGAGACACCAAACTCAATTACAGATTTAGCTACCTTTTCCAAGTCTGTTGTTTCCATCAATCCCATGGCCTTAAGATCTATGGCAACCCTAAACCAGGCTGAATTCTGCATGGGGGTCAAAGAGCCCTCAATATCTACTGTTCTTTTGAAAGGAGACAGGAAATCTGGAGTCTATATCTTAATCTCTCTCAACTGCCTGATTACCCACTGTCAAAGGTACCAGCCCAGATTGATGCAACTCTCATTTATCAAACTCCTGCATATGCCCAGAACTCTAAGTATTAAGCATAAAAACAAATAATGCAAGGTATGATTTTAAGTGCTTATAAAACTGGAATGCTTGCAAAGTGGAAGTAGGCAGGTTATGTTACAGGCATTTTTTTTTTTTTTTTTTAGTAAAATAAAATAAGACTTCATACTGAGGAGAAGAGTAGCTTCAGAGAAGTTGTCAGGGAAAAAACTCTGAGAAAGATGGCATGGTGTCCAGACTGAGAAGCCAGGTCACCCACTTGAGCTCATCACCATCCTTTATTATCTGGGCAGCTCTCTCTTGTGCCCTGTCCTGAACACAATATAACAATGTGGGCCCTGCCCTCAAGGCTAACAATTCAGGCTGGAGAGACAGCTTGTTCTGACACACTCCTAAATAAGCTTCAAATGCACAAGAGAGAAGCCAGATCAAATCTAAGGGAACAGCATCAGAAACACAGTAAATCTATGATGACTAACTGACCTAACTTATGACCTATAAAAATCATTTTTCTTCCAAACACAACTAATGCACTCGTAGTCACCACTGTGCCAAAACAAGCGGCTTGAAAAGTCAATTTATCCCAATCTGATATATGATCCAAACATAATATGGTTTTAAATAACTTTGAAAATATCTCTACTCTAAGAGAATTTGCATATTTTTAGATGAGACATGCACAGCACCTTAAAAATACTTCATTAATTTAACAAATAACTATTGAATTCCTGGTATATGCACAACACTGTGCAAGGTATTAGCAGGCATAAATAAGAAATCTCTGCCCCTAAGGCATTTACTACCAAAAATAAAATTTACAGAGTTAGAACCTGATATTTATTACTTGCTTCTGACTGTAAATATGTATCCCAATTACATAATTAGATGCAATCATCCTTAAAACAAAAGGGAGACTGAATTTTATTTTAAGAAAGCTCTCATGGCACACAAAAAAAGAAAAAATAGTTATGTGAGCCAAACGACAGAGCCAGAAATTCAATGTAAACTATCAATACCAAAAAGACTACAAAAGGCAACCATAAAAGCTTATGTCTAAAGGTGAAAATTGCTCCGGCCTGTGTGGCTCAGTTGGTTGGGTGTGGTCCCATGCACTGAAGGTTGCTGGTTCAGTTCCTGTTCAGGTTGTGGTGCTCCACCCCCAGCAGGGGGCATGCAGCTGATGAATGTTTCTCTCCCTCTCTCTAAAAAAATAAATTTTTTAAAGTTTTTTTTTTAAAACTGATAAGAACAGATACTACACTTGACCTTAGCCAAAAGACCGAGAAGCAATAAGTTTTTTTTTAAAATAAAGGTAGAAAGAAGTGGTAATCATACACTGTACAGTAAAAATTCATAGTGTGTGAAATATTCTAAAATTTTAGATGTAGAAGAAACCTGAAGGATTACCTAATACAACTCCATGATATTATGGATTTAAACAATAATAATTTTTTTTTATAATTTATTTTATTATTAATTTGTTTTTGTTACAGATGTTTTTCCTTTTTTCCCCCATTGACACCCTCCTCCCCCTCCCCTTCTCCTCCTCCCCATCCCTGTTGTCCATGTCCATTGGTTATGCACCCATGCACATAGGCTCTGTGATTCATCTCCTTCCCCCGCCTCCCCCCCTCCTCTGAGGCCCGTCATCCCATACTCCACCCTCCATGTCTCTGGGTCAGTTTCGTTGTTCAGTTTGCTCAGTTCTCCTGTGTGTTGCCGGCTTCCTCCGTTGGTGGGGGCATCTCCCGGCTCCCCCGCTCCGCCTGGGTTCCCCTGTGGTGGGGGGGTCGCCCGGCTCCCCCGCTCCGCCTGGGTTCCCCCGTGGTGGCGGGGTCGCGGCTCCCCCGCTCCGCCTGGGTTCCCCTGTGGTGGGGGGGTCGCCCGGCTCCCCCGCTTCACCTGGGTTCCCCCGTGGTGGCGGGGTCGTGGCAACCCCGCTCTGCCTGGGTTCCCCCACGTTGGGGGGGTCGCCCGGCTCCCCCGCTCCGCCTGGGCTCCCCCGTGGTGGGGGCATCTCCCGGCACCCCCTTTCCGCCTGGGCTCCCCCGCAGTGGGGGTGTCTCCCGGCACCCCCTTTCCGCCTGGGTTCCCCCGCGGTGGGGGGATCGCCCGGCTCCCCCGCCCGCCTGGGCTCCCCCGCGGTGGGGGCGTCTCCCAGCTCCCCCTCTCCGCCTGGGCTCCCCCGCGGTGGGGGCGTCTCCCAGCACCCCCTTTCCACCTGGGTTCCCCCGCGGTGGGGGGGTCGCCTGGCTCCTCCGCTCCGCCTGGGTTTCCCCATGGTGGGGGGGTCGCCCGGCTCCCCCGCTCCGCCTGGGTTCCCCGTGGCAGGGGGGGGTCGCCCGGCTCCCTCGCTCCGGGGTCCTCCGTGGTGGGGGGGTTGCTCAGCTTCCGCAGGCGCCCCTGGCTGCAGGATCTCATTTCCTTTCAGGCAACAAGGAGGGTCCTGGAGGGCAGTATGCCGTCTCCATTCTGCTGCTTCTTTAATTTCGTAGTTGCAGGGCTTCCATTCAGCTTGATTTCATGCGGTCTTTAAGTGATAGTTATTCTGTGATTTAGTTGTAACTTTGATGTGGTTGTGGGAGGACGCGGTTCCACGTCCACCTAGGTCGCCATCTTGACCGGAAGTCCTAAGCTATTCTTTATTTCAGTTAGTGCCTCCTTCATTTCTAACTGTGTATCCATCATTTCTGACTGGTCCCTTTTTATGCTCTTGAGGCCCTCACTAAGTTCACTGAGGTTCTCACTAAGTCCATTGAGCATCCTTATAAGCAGTATTTTGAACTCTGCATCTGTTAGGTTGCTTAACTCCATTTCACTTAGTTCTTTTCCTGGAGTTTTGTCTGTTCTTTCATTTGGGACCTGTTTCTTTGTCTCCTCATTTTGGCTGCCTCCCTGTGTTTGTTTGTATGTATTACTTAGCGAGAGGTGTGGGGCTAGCTGAGACCAGATGCTGCTTGTTTGAAAGAATTTAGGAAAAGCTGAAGCAGGCTCCAAGACAGGCCAATCCTATGGTAAAGCAACTGGCAACAGCTTGGGTGGGCCTGGAAGTTGGGTGGGGCGGGGCCTCAGGGAATCACCAGGGCGGGGCCAAATGTGTGAGCCAGGTTGCTGGAGTCCCAGAAATGGCGGTGTCTACTGCCCCAGGGAAGGGCTCACCAAAGGAACAAAAGCCTCTGATAGCACGTCTGTCCAGGTCTGTCCAGGAGAAAGCTGCCTCTCCAGCCCTCGCGCCAATGCCAGACAGCTCAGTTCTTCCCCATATGATTCTGGTGCCTTTCAGGCTGCCTCCCCCACGCTGGAGCCCGGAGGGAGCGAGTCCGAGTAAGTCTGTGCTCGGGCCCTTTAAGAGGAGCTGCCGGGGGCTCCAGCCGCCTCAGCCTCAGTTCCCGCTGGTTTCTCCAGCCAGAAGTTCTGGGGGCTTCTCTTCCTGGCACTGGAGCCCTCAGCTGGGCTCCTGGTGTGGGACGGGGACCCCTCAGTCCTCAGGGAGGACCTTCCCAGCTGAGGTGCCCCCCTAATCCTTATCCGCCACACGTGGGTGTGGGACCAGCCCGTCATGCCTCCGCCCTCCTACCAGTCTGGATTCGGCTTCTTCTTTAATTTCGTAGTTGTCAGACTTCCATTCAGCTTGATTTCAGGTGGTTTTGAATGATGGTTGTTCTGTAGTTTAGTTGTAACTTTGATGTGGTTGTGGGAGGATGCGAAACCACGTCTACCTACGCCGCCATCTTGACCGGAAGTCAACAATAATGATTTTTAAAACCACCAGATACCTTGCTAATTAGTGTCAAAGCAGATTCTGGTCCTTTGTCATACACCTAAGTATTTGCTTTCTACATCATATATGACAAAAATACTCACATATTTTTTAAGCCTCTGAGTATTATATCTTCTCTTTATACAGTTTAACCCCCTTAACTCTAAGTACAGAGAACACATGAGAAGACAAAGATACTTTGATTGTGCTGGCCAGTGAGATGCCATGTCATTGGCCATTGCCATAGAGTAATAGATATTTCTCTAAACTGCATCAATAAGAATAGAGGATAGGAAGAGGGGTCATGGTGCAAAGCCCAGTCCTGATTCAGTGAAACACACACCCATCAAATTCTCATTGCCCTAAAAGGTAGAAATAGTGTGATCCTTGGTTTAATGATCCCATGAATTAAAGCACTAATCCAAGGCTCTCACAAACTGTGGTCATTTTCTCGTGCACTTGAACTGAACTTTCTACCCAGCCAACCATCTATAGTAAATGTGGGAGGCCAGGCCAGATGCTACAGCTCAATGACAATTGCTTCCATGCCATTTCCAAGGCCCTCTGGCCCTGCACCTGTGCAGCTGTCTGTTCAGCTAACTCTTTTACAAGGCAGATGTCCTTTCCGGTTCTTGTAACCAAACAGCAGAAGTCCTTCTCTGATTATCCAAAGTTGCTAGACCAGAGGACATCATGCTGCTGCCTTGAGACAAGATGGTTCTTTTATTGCATATAGCACTGATTCTAAAGAGGAAGATTTCTGTCTTCCTTTGACCCTCCTCTTATTTCAGCCTCTTCTTCCTGCTCCACCCCCAACAGCACATCTCATCAGCCGACTTCACTGTTCTGAAAATAACCAGTCTTTCCTCTTCATTATTTCCAGTCTCTTCACCCAGCCTATTCACTTCAGTCTTGTGTTTATCTTCAACTTTAATCAAATATCTATTCACACTTGGCATATGGAAGATAGGTAAATAGCTAAATAAATACAAATATTTTCACACTTTTACATAGTTATTAACACTCTTTGTGGAATTAGATTGTAAAAATAACTCTCATTCCCACCCACCAAAAAGTGCCATCATATCATAGGTATTTCATATAATAGTAAGTAGGCACATTTTAATTTCATAATTTCATGACATTCAGTGAAGTGATCAGAATCACTCCAAAGTGTTATAGAAAAACAAGAGAATCATTTATTGAGGACGTTAGGTAATGGTATAGATTACTCCTGATGTTTGTTACATAAATATAAATAAACTGAATTATGTAAGAAACTTGAACCAGAGAGAGAATTCTAGGAATGACTTCTAGTTTCCTAGTTTTCAATGTAGAGTTTATAATGTTGACAGTGTAAATTCATTTTCCAACCTGAGGTTAGATTACCAAAAAAGGCATTAATCCAAAATACAGAATTATACTGGGATTTTTTTATTTATTGTATCATCGTTAAAAGTTGCTCAAAGCCACTTCCTGATCCAGATGATCTACCTTTGGTTATCATGTCTGCCTTCCAATTCCCTCACAGTTTTAGCTAATTTGCTTCCTGATCCACAAGCCCCATTAACAACTTCTCGAGCTCTGAAAGCCTGGCATGACCCCCTGGAGGTCATCTTTTCTATCCCACTCTCTTCTAGCAATCCAGAATAGCAAAGTCAAACCTTCCCAGAGACGGCAGCATAAGTATCAAGGGTGTGGACTCTGCCCAGAAGATTTAAGTTGTAGCCCCAATTCCTAGCTGTGAGACCTAAGGCCACAGGTGGGACTAACTACAGGACTCTCTGTGCCTTATTTTTCTGATCCCCAAAATAGGGATAATAATAGTACCCACACAGATCGTTGTAAAATAAATACACATGTTGTTATATGCAAATCACTTAAATCAATATTTAGCACATTGTAAATGCTCAGTAAATTTGCTGAAATGATGAATATTGCGGTAGGGAGTGATTTGGGGGAATATCCTCATATGTCAGCAGTTCCCCATCTAACAAACACTTGATACTTGACAAGGACTTCACCACCAGTTGAGAATTATTAGAAAAATATTAAGAGTTTGGATTATTGCTCAGAAAGTTATTCATACTAGTGAGAATGAATTATAGACAACAATGTACACATATATGGATATACATGATAATTTCTTGTCTAAATTCTAAGATGATAGCAGAAAGCAAATTAGCTAAAACTGTGAGGGAATTGGAAGGCAGAGATAATAACCAAAGGTAAATCATCTGTAGTTCTTTAAAGCATTGGGGGCCCTGAGAAAGGGGAAGGGGGATGCCACAAGACCAGCGAAGAGCCTACACATCCTGGCTACACGGTCTGACCGCCGAAATCCATATTCTAAAGGTATGATTATATCATCAATCTACCTTTTACATGAATAAAAGCTGTAAGCCAGACATGCAAAGATGCTCCAAGAATAATCCACCTTCTACGTTGGTGTTTCATGAGGAGCACCTCCTCCATCCACTCACCCAGGCTGCTTCACATTCCAACCAGAATATCAGGGGACAGCAGGTTAACTCTGAAATTCTGTCATATTCTTTGTCATTTCAGTGTCTAGGTCTAAAGATGAAAGGTGAGTGGAACAGTAAAGCTGGTGAATTAAATTTACTAGCCTTGTTGATAAAAGAGTGGGATAGTCAGGGAGTTACTATAACTGCTTTATAATTTTGCTCATAAAACAATCTCTATATGGATATTGAATGAAGTGACAAAGAGCTGTGAAACAATGAAAAGTCTTTGAAGTTCAAATCTAACACAAATTTTACAAGGATTTTTAAAGGTGTCAGGTAAAGAAGTACTTTACCAATTAGTAAGTACATTACTTTTGCATTGCCTCTGAGTTTGGAGACCACAAATTCTACCCTTTTATATTCCCAGAATGAACAGAAAGCTTTGAACTCCAAAGGCCATTGAGAAACATTTGCTACTAGTGATTATGTTGATATATATGTATGCATAATTTATGGTACACCTTACATATATGTGTCGAGTACTTTTTTTTTTTTTTTTTTTTTTTTTTGGTACGTGCCCCTAGGGAACCGAACCCGGGACTCTCTGGTCCACAGGCCGACACTCTAACCGCTGAGCCAAACTGGCCAGGGCTCGAGTACTTTAAATGCATCAACTCTAATCTTCACAATAACCCTGAAAAATGTATTCTCTCTTTATAAGGAAACTGCATTTATGAGAGACTAAAATTTTTTGAGCAACGTTACACAGATCAAAAGTGGCAAGGCCAAGTTTCAAACCGAGGTCTATATTGAAGCTTTATGTGTTCAAAACGTCCTGGGATAGGCCACAGAAATCTTTAAGCACCTAAGTCCCTACTAGTGAATAAAGTACCCGATTTCTAAATTCCTCTTCAGAACATTTGCTGAATTAAATAATGCCTGTACCACACACAGAGAACCATTCCAATTTATTGGTAATGAACAGTATTTATTCCAGTAATTCTGAATATATTTCTTTTTTGTTTTTTTTATTCCTCATCCAAGGATATTTTTCTACTTATTATCAGATAGAGTGGGAGGGAGGGAAAGAGAGAGACAGAGAGAAACATCGATGTGATAGAGCCACATAACCTGGCTGCCTCCTGCAACACCCGACCAGGGCCAGGGACAAACCGCAACCAAGGTACGTGCCCTTGACCAGAATCGAACCCGAGACTCATTGGTCCACAGACCAACACTCTAACCGCTGAGCCAAACCAGCCCAGGGCTGAATACATTTCTTATAGTCAATTTGAACATGACACCGGTTTGTAGTGCTGATTCATTAGAACTCAGAACAGGGTCCTGTTGGCCTACATCCTCCCTCTCCCAACTCATATCAATATTACCATTAATCATATTTTCAATAAAGAATCAAGATAACAAAATCTAAAATTAACTGTTTTTTATCATTTATTCCAATGGCTCCATCATATGCACTTTCATAGGTTTATCCTCAAATTTATAGATCAATGTCATTAAATTCCTTGAATTGTCAATCCGTTGTAGCAGATTCTAACAAAGGGTGAGCCACACATTTTCATTACTGTCTTATGATGATAAAAACCTTAATTTCCCAAAACATGCTCAACATACACTTTCATTTTATTTCTAGAAAATAGTAATCTGTGACGTATTTTTCTGAAAGCAGGGAACATATATATACAAACCATACATGCTACTAAAATTACCTACTGATCAAATTTTTCTAAGAGAAATAAAAAGCAATACTCTCTAAGTATCATTCTACAGTGCTTCCTATTGAATCATAGAATTTTATCAATGGAAACACCTTAGGAATATTTTACTCAAGTTTCTTATTTTATAAATTTTAAAAAAGCAAATTCAACATGTCTAAATATAATGGTAAAGCTTCTGCTTTCTGCATAAAAGATGACAATAAAATTAGATTTTGTAAAAAAGAAAACATCATAAGTTATAAATGTACTGTTAGGATTTCTTGTGGTATTTCTCTCACATTAAAACCACGGTTGCATCATTTCTTTCTCCTGCAATAATGGAACCCCACTGCAACTAAAAAATAATCCAAGTTCTTACCAAAAAAATGTATGTGTGTGTCACATATTTCAGTTGTGCACTGTGAAATTTCACGTTTGTGATGGAAGGAAGGGGGTTGATTTTAGAAAAATACAGAAGGTAGAATCAATAAATCTGGTAGCTGATTAGATGGGAAAGATGAGAAATTGAAGGTGTGCATCCTAGACATTAGATTGAAGAGGACACACTGTCATTGGAAACTAGAGTTGAATTGATGGAGAGAATATGAGATGGGGAAAATATTAGTATTTTGAAAGTTGATGTGGAAGATTTTTCCCAGATATTTTCTACATAAAACTAGCTGGATATACTGACATGGTAAAAATTCTCTTAAATCATCATCACAGACAAGATTTGATGCTGTGTGCTTGAGTACTTACATGAAGAGAGCAACTAATATGAATGGTAATTTTTTAAAATATTTTCATTGATTTTTTTTTTTTTTTAGAGAGAGAAGAAGGGAGAGGGAGAGAGAAACATGATCAGCTGCCTCCTGCACGTCCCTTACATGTGCCCTGATGGGGAATTGAACCAGCAACCTTTCAGTGCACAGGACAACGCCTAGTCAACTGAGCCACACAGACCAGGGCATGACTGATAATTTAAAATAAGATCATAGCAAGCTCATATTCAAGGTAGATAACACCTCCTTTTAATAAGAATCCATTTTAAATCAGATGATAATAATAAAAATTATTATTTTACCAATGTATAAAGGTGAATTAATGAGCCTAAGCATATAAAATGTAATAAGTATCTTCTTTATAAATTATATATGCAAGATTTACAGTCATAACCTTAATAAATATAAGATTAAAAACAGAAGTTTAACATACGTGAACTTGTTTAACCTATTAGAGTTCTCAGAACAAACCTCCCCTCTTCCCCAAAATGAGGCTAAGGGTAATAGAAAAGCAACAGTGACATCTGCTGTCTGTTTTTATCGTTTCCTTACAGTTACCTACACTTCAAATCTTTTTCTCTGGTTTTCTTCTGTATTCATCATTGTCATCTCAATAATATAAGAAATGCTTTGATGACTAGGCACATTCTGTTTCCTCAATTAATTTGTTCCCAGAGAATAATCTTAAGCAAACTACGTTTGAAGATTACATTCTGTGTCACAGATCTTTAAATGCACATTTTAAAACTCTGATTAGAGATTTCAGCAACATTTAGAATGTATAATAATGGTATCCATGAATTATTGGGAATTTAGTAGTCTTATTGCTGCTGTTCTTTAAGTTCCACCAGTAATGTTTTTCTTGTTTTGTTTTGTTTTGTATTTTTGGTACGTGCCCCTAGCGGGAACCGAACCCCAGACTCTGGCCCACAGGCCAATGCTCCAACCGCTGAGCCAAACCGGCCAGGGCAGTAATGTTTTTTTAAAGAAAATAAAGTGACTTTACCTTTAATTTCTATGATATTATATGAAGCACAATGTAGTTACTATGACATAACAGCATGGATTCCTCCATGGGAGAACTGAAATGCACAGTTTTAGAACCAGAAATTCTTAGATTGCTTTCACCATCATCAGTACAAGCAGGACAGGTAGACAGCAGTCCACACACTCCTCCTAGATGCGCAACCTCCCAGTATTCTATCTCATAATGGCTGAAATACCACAATTATAAAGTCACTTCCTTGGTTAATGAGTTTGTCATGAAATTTTTACCTGTTCCGCAACATTCATTTCATCCTAGTAGAATAAGACATTGGGCCATTATTGATCAATAGTTCCCTGGAGGGAGGGAACTTGGAGGGAGGGACTTAATCAGATTGATTTTCTGTTTGACAGCCAACTGTTGAGCATTTTAGTTACAGGAGAAAGAATAATTTCATTGTTGACATACAGCTCAAGAGGGCAGACAAGCTGTGGGGAGAACTGAGTAGAGGGTCAGAGGGAAGAAAAACATCACAGAAAAGAGAAATAGGATATCGCCACAAACAGACCTGAACTGCTTTATAATTTTGCTCATAAAACAATCTCTATATGGATATTGAATGAAGTGACAAAGAGCTGTGAAACAATGAAAAGTAAGTAACCAAGAAGATTCTTTAACGCTTAAACCAGTGATGCAAGACCAGAAAATCACAGGAAAGGATAAGTGTCCCAAGTACATTTGTCTTATTTGAGCAGAGAGGAGCTTGTTTTTCTTCTTTGGTATAAGAAGGAACGGTTGCTACTCGGTCTAAGGCGTGACAAATGACATCCTTCCACTGACAGCACTCACCACAAAACAGCATCTGTGCAAGCTGATCTCAATGTTCCACTTAAGATAAAACAATGCATATATAAAGGTTATTGGTTTGATAAAAGAAAATCCATTTTTTAAATGACAGTATAAAATAATCCTCTATTCACAAAAAGCAGTTTTCAAAGGGAAACATGAAATTCAAGAGCTCATGTGGGAGAAAGAGATCATTTGCTCTGTTTATTCTTGCCTGAACAGACACATTCTAAATTGATCATCAGTGAAGAATAGAATAAACATTTAGGAGCAAATGTGCCTATGCTCTTAATCCTGACATTTGGAGAAAATTTATATAGGACCTTTATATAAAAACTAATCTTCTCAGATATCCAAAAAAAAAGGCAATATAGTTCAGGAATCTAAGGTCATGATGAATGTCCCAAGCCAATGATGTAATATTTTTCAATGAAATCATTATTTGATCATTCAACCTATAAAAACAGCATCATTAATCTAATCAGATAATCACTGGAGAAGACACTGGATATGCAACACTTAATAAGTCATGGACACTGTACAACAGATTTTTCAGTTGATAGGACATAAATATATGTAAAAGAAAATATTATTCTTGCCTGTGGTTTTCTGGCCCTGCATGATTGGTTTAAGAGTTAAGGAGTCTTCTGCCTGGTCAGTGTGGCTCAATGGATTGAGAATCATCCAATGGACTGAGAAGTCCCAGTTCAATTCCCAGTCAGGGCACATGCCTGGGTTGTGGGTTCTATCTCCAGTAGGGGGCATGCAGGAGGCAGCCGATCAATGTTTCTCACATCAATGTTTCTCTCTCTTCCTCCCTTTCTCTCTCTCTAAAAAAATATATTTTAAAAAAAAGAGTTAAGGAATCTTCTTAATTCTTTGCTTTTCATTGTTTCATTCTTTGTCACTATTTACTTAATATCTGTGTAAAAATTGTTTTATGAGCATTATGGGGACAGGTTAGGAACCAAGTTAGTTTTCTATCAAGAAATCAGGAAAGGCTCTATTTGGAAGGGACATGGGATGCATCTTTGAAAACGAAAAGGACTCAAAATGTGGATGTGGAGGCAATGACAGAGAAAAAGGTAAGAGGAAGAGCTAAAATACAACATGGCATGTTAGGAAAATCCAGTTCAGCGTGGCTGAGCATGGCATGTGAAGAAGGAAGGGTAAGAGATGGGGCTGTGAGAGTGGCAGGAATCAATTCCTGAAAGGGAATTAATATGGTTCAGTTAATCCAATATGGTTCATATAAACATCAATTTGTACCTATTTTTTGTTGTTTGGTTTTATAAATATGAGACTGGAGAAAACTTCTCAATCACATTTACTCATAAGCATTGTAAATTTCCTCCCAATGATTTGGAGAAAGAGGACAATAATAGGCAATAAAAATGAATCTTGATAAATTATTCAAAAATATTTAACAGTAAAATAAATGAAAATGAGGATAGTGCCCTAATAAATGGTAATGGTTTTATCATTTTAAATGCCTTCTTGGCATACTTTGTGCTTCAAAAGTGTTCATCAGCTAAGTTACAGCCGTGAGAACAATGGGGAAAATAAACCATTTAGAGATAACAGTTGTCTTCATTAAACATTCTTTCTGGGCACACAGCTAGAAACTTTCCATTCAATCAGCAGGTATTCATGGCTGAGACTGTCTTAGTCCTTTCCCAAGACTATGCGTGCCAAGACTTAAGTCTGGACAAGTTAAGACTATGAAAGCCACCTAGACTACAGAAACATTTTTGGTTCCATCAGGAAAACTTTACGGGTTCTTTTCTCACAGTTGTGTCAGGTGCCCCCTGAAATGAGAATTTAAGCAATCTCTACCAGGAAAGCCTACACTAGGAGTCATGACAAAGAAGAGCAAAGAAGACAAGATACATATTGGTCCCAGTCAGTGATAGCTGTGATTGAATTATCTCTTAGGTGTCATATGTCTTGCAAACTCTCTAATACTACTTTGAATTTAAAAACTTGGAAGAATAAAGTAAGAGCACAGTAAATACTAATGATATAGCAGTAAGAAAACATGGGCACATACCAAGGTCCTTTAGTATCTGTTAGTATCTTTCACTTATATAGGTATACATATATGGTTCTTTATATTTATAATGTAATTAGAAGGAGAGAACAGAAGGAAAATATGTTAGAAAAAACTTAATTGTACATCTAGTCAACACTGCACTCTTGCCTAGACATAAAATATTTCCATTAGGACACAAAAACCTTTCCTGTACAAAAACATGAAAAACTTCATCCAGAGAGCTTCTCAACTTCCTTCATTTGCTATTCGTATTTCATTCTTTCATAAACAAAGCTATTTCTAACAAGCTCCCAGGTGATGCCAATACTGCTGCTCCATGTACCATACTTGAAGTATCAAGGCTTTCAAGCATAATGAGCATAACTCACCTGTCTTAGGAATATTTTCCTAATTCCTATACAGAAGAGATCTACCCTGGAGAAACATTAGCTTCTAGCCTGTGATTCCCCTATGAAGTACTTATGTTGTTTCTCTGACTTTCTTTGTTAAATATACACCCTACATCTTAACTTCCTCATCAAATTCTATGCAATTCTACTTCCTCATCAAATTCTATGCTATTCTGAGCAGAGCAGTTAAATCTACATTCAATGATAAGAGTCAGTGTTACTTAGCAGCATAAATGAGGAATCTACAGTAAGACAGCCATAGGTCCAAATTCTGCTCCTGCTTATGTAGCTCAGTGACCTTGAGAATGTATTTTAACTAGTCTAAACCTCAACTTCCTCATCTGTCAAATAGAGATGCCAATATTAAATCCTTAAGTTTATTCTTAGGATTACATAAGATAACCCACCTAGCATTATCTAGTGAGCACTCAACAAATGCCAGCTATTAATGTTATCATAATGCCACTGCTTCTACAATGCATCTCATATCCCTATGACAGCATTTGACACCTAAAACTCACAAGTGAACTTAGTCTAGTAGAATACTTTGCTCCCCAGCTGTGATCACCTAGGTATATTAATCAATTTTTTCTTACAAATAGCATTAAGACCAACACCTTCAATCTTTACAGGTATATTTTAGCACAGGAGGTATTTATCATTCTTTTGGGCCACCTACCATTATTAAACTTTCCAGTAATCAGGACTTATATGTGCAAACAACAGAACTGAATCGAGCTACTTTTAGCAGAAAGGGATTTATATAAAAATATTATCTAGCTCACAGACTCTCTGAGAGGGCCAAAAAACAAGACTTAGAGGCTTATAGACTCAGTGAGTGAAGAACAACACAGTGAGAAAAGGGGCATAGCTACACTGTGGGTCTGTCCTAAGAACTCCATTGACAACCCTACTGAAAGTAATACACTTGGTTCTGAATGCCAGAAGTCCCCCACAGCCACTCTGAAGAAAACTCTCACCTTTACAACCATGCTTGTGGTTGTAAAACTTTACAACCAAACAGTCTCCTTGCATTCAGGCACCATCACACATGACTTGGCTTTATACTCCAATCTTGCACAGGTGCTCTAGAGTGGTACTGGAGCCTGGGAGTATAATCTGTCACCTTCCAGAGAAAGCCTATCTAGAAGAAGGTTGGAAAGGGTTGAGTAAGCCAACCTATAGTATTTGCTTCAACCTACTCCCTGTATTTTGGGGATTCTCTACCTAATGAGTATTGGAAGGTGGCAAAGCCTGTTATGCACTATACAAAAGAAAATGCCAGATATCACCTTCCTAGTGGCCCTTACAGCTGAATCATGGGTCGATGATCTAAGTTCCACCAGTCAGATGCATCCAATCTAGATTTTAAATTGTAAACTAGTGATGCACAGAAGAGGAGAATGTGAGCAATTTACTCCGGACAAGACAAGATATGGAGCATGATAATATTCCTCGGGTGGCAAACACAGCAGTGCTGACTGCCTTAGTCCAAGGTCCACTTCTACTGCTGTGAGTGATGCGAAGTATAGCACCAAGTCTGAGCGGCAGCAGCAATGGTGTCCTTATAGAATATGATTTGGAGAATTGTTCCTAGCTCTATAGCCCTGGAGAGTCTGTGCAATTAAAGGTCCTAATAATTAATTCATTTTCTGCTTACATCATATAGAGTTGCTTTAACTAAGAACACTAACATATAAATTGGTATCAGTTGCAGCTGCAGAGAATGTTCCCCTCAGAAAAAAATGGAAAAGGATATCTTGGCTTGGTTGAAAATAAAAACGATAAAAATCCAGTCAATATTAAGAGATGGGAATCTGGAAGTCCGTGGCACAAATTATCAAATTATTACCTTAAAGAAATCCTCATCGAAGGCAAGGTTAACAAGGACAACATCACCTACTGCTACAGAAGTATATGACAGGCGTGAGGAATTCAAGAACTGTGGGATATGGTGCTACGCTGCTTAAAGGAAAAGAATGTCAAGCTAAAATCACAAATTCTTGGCTAGAGGCATGAAATGAAATCTCAACTTTTTTGACTGCTAAAGGAATCTCATCACTTCCAAATGCAGAGCTGAGATAACTGAAAATCAAACTCAAATCTTGATCTTGTACGTTTCTAAATCATGATGTCAGTTGAACTCACAGCCCACTGAGATCACATATGAGGAAGTAAAAGCATTCATCAGGCTAGAACAAAACTGAGATATGAAATGAGAGGAAATGGATGAATCTGGACATCATAAGTACCCCCAAACTCACCAAATCCCGTGACAGGCCCTTGCTGGCCAAGGTAGTCTCACTCACCTTGTCAGGTGAGGCATAGAAGAATAGTGATCTATGGAAAGGGAGGTGGCTATCACAAAAATCAAGTTCTTTTGGTAGCAGGGATAGCAAAGCTGATTGCAGTTCCAGAGTCCATTGCTGGGATGTCAACAGTGCAAGCTGTAGTTCTTAGCAGCAGTGACAGCAATGTCCCCACTGAATTAGTTCTGCAGGATGAATTGGACTGTTGTTACTATCTACATAGTCCCAACAGTGATTCTCTAGCCCAATGTCTTCTGAATAATTTTCTTCTCAAATCAACCAAATTTGGTTTCCATGGCTTACAACTAAGAACTATTATGCTCACAGTTTTTAATAACGGCTTCTTATTTTACCCTTAACCCTGCACTCCCCCACAAAAATAATGTAGTCAAGATGTAAAACATTTCAACTCTGTTTGATTGCCTTGGAACAATATGACTATAACCAGTCTAAATTTTCCTTACAATAAGAAGTCATGCTTAGAGTGACAGGCTCCCTGCCTGGAAAATTTAATAAGAGATTCATGACTGTTTGCTTCTCACAGAGAAAATTTATTCCCTTTTACCTTTATCCATCTCTTTTATATTTGATATTATTATTCACAGATTTCCAGTGAATTGTCCAAAAAAAAAAACAAATACAAACTGTTCCCTATGTACCAGCTGTCATCTAATTTATTAAATCATAACCTACAAATTCCAGTGTGAGCAACAGTGGAATGCCTAGTCAATTTAACACCACAACAAACTAAATGCCTGATAAAAAGTGGCAATCCATTAGAATACTACGGCAAAGACTTTCAAACTTCCAATAAAGGGCATTATTGATATGATGGTGAAAACCATAGATCAAGCACAACCCATACACTGTTGATAAGACTATTCAAGTCCTTGAAAATTGGACTACTAATAGATATGTTTTGGGAGGTGGATTGAGTTGTAAAGAAATAGAAGTTATTTTGCTGCGTGACCCATAATAGGTCACTATTCTTATGGTTCTTGATTGGACTGTTGATGCATCTTTCCAGATTTGCTCTATCCCACCATCTCCTGGGCCTTGGAGAACATTGCCAGCCACCACACCAGCCCACTGTCTCCTCATCTCCTAACACCACTGCCCGTATAAGGCAGAAAAGCTTCAGCATGGCCTCCATCAGAGAGATACCACAGCAGTAGCCACTATGGCTCCTACTACTACTTCTACATTCAGATAAAGCTATGTTGGCTCCTTCATGTCATTTAAGTGTCAAAACATTCATTCTTTCTCTCTTTCTCTCCCTCCCTCCCTCTTTTATTTTCATCATAACACTTATCACAACTTAATATTCTTTTCTTACAAACTCCATGACACCAGAGATTTTATGTCTTGTTCAACACTGTTTCCCAGTATCTAGAACAGTGCTCTGAACACAACAACAGTACTACTAATGCTTGGTAATAAATAAAGATAGAAATTGTCCTACTGTGTTTAGTGGCAAAGAGGTGATGAGTAACCTTAGCAATTTCAACAGAGTTCTGATGAAGAAGTCTAATTAGAGAGGTTGGGAACTGAGAAAATGAACACAGAGAGTGTAGTTCTTTAGAGAAGTAATTGTGGATGGGGAATTGCTGTAAGGGTGAGGTAAATATACAGAGGCTCTTCAAAGATGAGCAAATGAGAATATTTAAATGCTGAAGGGAGGGAAAGAAGTCAGGATGCAGACACTTCTCTGCTCTTATTCTCATCTCATCCATTCACTCACTCATTCTCTTGGGTTTAGGAAAGCAAGTGAAACTAATAAAATAACTAGTGTACACTCTTCAGGAAAAGCACATGCTGTGGGAAATAGTTTCAATAACTGACATATTTGTGTGACAGCAGCATTTATGAATGCAGTGAAGTGAATAAACAAGCTGAACTTTTTGTCTTTAGACATCAACAGGATAGCAGTTTTCCAGACAAATTCAATCTTTTCAGACTCTCAAAGAACAATTTTATGTTGAAAAGGCTCTCTGTTCAAGGGAGAGACTTTTAATATTAAACCTTTGGTCTGAGAAGACTATAATGGCCAATGTGATGAATAAAAAATAGGAATAGAGAGACTACCAGCCAGCCTGCAGGCAGAGATGGGTATCTGGGTGCTTTGAGCCTTGGGCCTGGCTCATGGTTGTTGGGTATCATGGCTTTGGGGACCAAGCTGTAAAGGTGGCTGCCTAGGTCTCTGTGCTGAGTCATTAACCTACACTGTGGAAACCAACTTTCTCAGGCAGAGTTTTCCTGTCAACGCAGCTTTAGCCTGGGGAAAAGCAATTGCCCCACCCACTGGATATCTTCTCATATCCAGCTGAGGACTACAATCTGAGGTGCATTATGTGACTGAGACTAACAGTCAACCTGCAGACAGAGGCAGAACTCTGGGATATTTGAGTCTGCCTGGCCTGTGACTCTACCCAAGAGAGTAAGACCAGACATTGGTGTTCAGCTTGGTCCTGTTCATACACATACAAACCCAGTAGAGGGAGACATAATCTGTGGGACATTGATATCCACAGGGAGATTTTGGCAGGCTCCAAACCCTACTGAGACAGTCAAAATGGTGAAACAAATAAATGAATTCCAAATGAAAGAACAAGAGAATTCTCCAGAAGAAGGGCTAAATGAAATGGAAATAAGTAAGATATATAGTTCAGAGTAATAATTATAAGGATGCTCAATAGCATGAGAAAAGATATAGAAACAATGAAAAACGACCAATTGGAAATGAAGAATGACATAGCAGATATAAAGAACACATTGGAAGTAAGAGCCAGCAGATTAGAGGAAGCTGAGGATTGGATCAGTGAATCAAAAGACAGAGTAGAAAAAAATCACTCATCAGAGAACCAAAAAGAAAAAAACAATTAAAAACCAGCAGGACAGTTTAAAAGAGCTATAGGACAAATGAAATGTAACAACATCCAAATCATAGGAGTACCAGAAGAAGAAAGTGAGTAAGGGTTAGAGAATGTGTTTGAAGAAATAGTGACAGAACACTTCCCTAACTTGGTAAAGGAAAATGGCATACAAGTTCAGGAAGCACAAAGAGTCCCACACAAGAAGAACCAAAAGAGACCCACACCAAGACGCATCATATTTAAAATGCTAAAAATTGAACACAAATTTTTAGCATTTGAATCTTAAAAATAACAAGAGAAAAGCAATAGGTTACTACAAAGGAGCTCCCATAAGGCTGACAGCTGATTTCTCAACAGAAACACTACAGGCCAGAAGGGAATGGCATGAAGTATTCAAAGTAATGAAAAACAAGGATCCGAATACAAAACAATTCTATCAAGCAAGGCTATCATTCAAAATAGGTGAAATAAAGAGCTTCCCAGACCAAAAAAAAAAAAAAGCTAAACCAGCATTGCAAGAAATGTTAAAGGGACTGTTGCAATAAGGAGAAGAAATAGAGAAAAACATAGGTATAATAAATAACAATGGCAATAAATAAGTAAATATCAATAATAACCTTAAATGTAAATGGATTAAAAGGTCAAATCAAATGACACAGATGAGCCCCGGCCGGTTTGGCTCAGCAGTTAGGGTGTTGGCCTGTGGACCAGAGAGTCCCAGGTTCAGTTCCTGCTAAGGGCACATACCTCGGTTGCAGTTTGTCCCCAGCCCCGGTTGGGGTCATGCGGGTGGCAACCACTCAATGTGTCTCTCTCACATCAATGTTTTGCTCTCTCTCTCTTCCTCCCTCTCTCCCTCCCTCTCTATCTAAAGATAAATGCAAAAATGTCCTTGGGCAAGGATAAAAAAAATTTTAAATTAAAAGACACAGATGAGCTGAATGGATAAGAAAGTATGACCTATACATGTGCTGTCTGCAAGAGAATCACCTCAGAACAAAAGACTCATACAGGATGAAAGTGAAGATATGGAAAAAAATTCTCAAAGCAAATGGAAACAAAAACAAAAAACAAACCTGGGGTAGCAATACTCATGTCTGATAAAATAGACTTCAAAATGAAGGCCACAACTAGAGACAAAGAGGGCTACTACATAATATTAAAAGGATCGATCCAACAGGAGGATAGAACATTGATAAACATATAGGCACCCAATATACGAGCACCAAAATATATTTTAAAACTTTAGGAGGACTTCAAGGGAGAAATCAACAGCAATACAATCATAGCAGGGGACTTCAACACTCCACTGACATCACTGAATAGATCCTCTAGACAAAAAATTAACAAAATGGAGACCCTAAACGATACATTAGATCAAATGGATTTAATAGATATCTACAGAGAATTACAACACAAAACTGAAGAATTCACATTCTTCTCAAGTGCACATGGAACATTCTCAAAGATAGACCACATGTTAGGACACAATGTAAATCTCCACAAATTCAAGAAGACTGAAATCATATCAAGCATCTTCTCAGATCACAATGGCATGAAACTAGAATTAATTACAACAAAAACACTAAAACACATTCCAACACATGGAGGCTAAATAGCATGTTATTAAACAGTGAATGGGTTACCAAGGAGATCAAGGAAGAAATAAAAGACATCCTGAACATCAATAAAACAAACACACCACAACATGAAATCTATGGTACATAGCAAGAACAGTCCTGAGAGGGAAGTGCATAGCACTACAGGCCTACCTCAAGAAACAAGAAAAATTTCCAATAGACTATCTAACCCTATGACTTATAAACTAGAAAGTGAACAACAACAACAACAAAATACAGATTAAGCAGAAGGAAAGAAATAATAAAGGTCAGAGCAGAAATAAATGACATAGAGACTAAAAAAACAATACTAATAATCAATGAAACCAAGAGCTAGTTCTTTGAAAATATAAACTAAATTGATGAACCTTTAGCCAGACTCACCAAGAAAAAAAATAGAGAGGACCCAAAATCAGAAATGAAAGAGGAGAAGTAACAACTCACACCACAGAAATACAAAGGATTGTTAGAAAATACTATGAACAATTATATACCAACAAATTGGACAATCTAGGCAAAGTGGAAAAATTTCAAGAATCATACAGTTTTCTAAAACTCAACCAGAAAAAGTCAGAAAACCTGAACAGACCAATAGCAATTGAAGAAATTAAAGCAGACTTCTAGGAATATACCTTAAGAAGCCTGAAACACCAATCAGAAAGAATACATGTACCCCCATGTTCATAGCAGCACTATTTACAATAGCTAAGATCTGGAAACAGCCCAAGTGTCCATCAGTAGACAAATGGATAAAAAAGCTGTGGTACATATACACAATAGAGTACTATGCAGCCATAAGAAAGAAAGATCTCTTATCCTTTGAGATGACATGGAGGGACCTGGAAAGTATTATCCTAAGCAAAACAAGCCAAGCAGAGAAACACAAATATCATATGATTTCACTTATTTGTGGAATATAATGAACATAACAGTCTGAAGAACAGGTTAGTCCCAGAGACGTGGAAGTAAGGTACAGACTGACAATCCCCAGAAGGGGGAGTGGGGAGAGATAAACCACAGAACTTATATGCATGTACGCATAACCAATGGACATGGACAACAAAGCTGGGGACAGGGTGGGGAGGGAGGGGGAGGAGGGTGTCAGTGGGGGAAAAAGGAGAAACATCTGTAACAGGAAGAAGGAGAGAGAGAGAGAGAGAGAGAGAGAGAGAGAGAGAGAGAGAGAGAGGAAGGAAGGAAGGAAGGAAGGAAGGAAGGAAGGAAGGAAGGAAGGAAGGAAGGAAGGAAGGAAGGAAGGAAGGAAGGAATAAATTGAAGCAGTACTCAGTAAACTAGCACACAAAAGCCCAGGTCTGGAAGGACTCACAGGGGAGTTTTACTGAATATTCAGAGAAGAACTAACACCCATTGTCCACAAACTATTCCAAGAACTCCAAGAGGAAAGAAGACTTCCAACCTCTTTTTATGAGGCCAGCATAATCCTAATTCCAAAACCTGATAAAGACACTACAAAGAAAGAAAATTACAGGCCAATATCCCTGATAAACATAAATGTCAAAATCCTCAATAAAATATTAGCAAATCAGACCTAGCAATATATTTAAAATATGATACACCACAACCAAGTGGGATTTATTCCAGGAATGCAAGGCTGGTACAATATTTGCAAATCAATAAATGTGATACATCACATAAACAAAATAAAAGATGAAAAATTATACAATCATATCAATAGATGCCAAAAAAAAGCATTTAACAAAATCCAGCACCCATTTTTGATAAAAACTCTCAGTAAAGTGGGAATAGAAGGATCATACTTCAACATAACAAAGGCAATACATGACAAACCTATAGCCAACATCATACTCAGTGGGCGAAAACTAAAAGCATTTCCCTTAATAACAGGAACAAGACAAGGATGTCCACTTTCTCCATTCTTATTCAACATAGTACTGGAATTCTTAGCCACAGCAATCTGACAAGAAGAAAAAGTAAAAGGCATCCAAATTGGAAACGAGAAAGTGAAACTGTAATTATTCACAGATGACATGATATTGTACATAGAAACCCCTAAAGACTCCACCAATGGGGAAAAGGAGGGGAGGGACATCTGTAATACATTCAACAATAAAGATGAGTTAAAAATAAATAAATAAAATAAATTTTCAAAAGGTAAGGGAAGGAGACTTGACTTTGGGTAGTGAACACACAATACTGCATACAAATGATGTATTATAGAACTGTACACCTGAATTTTATTAATAATTTTATTAACCAATGTTACTCCAATAAATTCAATCTAAAAAATTTTAAGAACATCCTTCAATTAAGAATATCATTCAATATGCATTGTTTTATTTTACTAAATTATTACATTAGTTTCAGAAAATTACTATATCTTCTCACATAATAGTTTTATCATGTAATAGATGAGATGTTGGAAATTGAAAAATATGTTACACTATATTAATGATTCACTATAATGCTTTTGGCCAAACCCATGCCATGTTACAAGTGAGAAATATTTCCTCTTATAAAATAAATTCCTTTGTTGTAGCACTCAAAAAAAAAAGAGCAAAGTGTTATAAATCAAACTTTCAAAAAGTAAAGGATAATATCACATTAAATATTTTCAATTTTAGTCAATTATACCTCAATAAAGCTGGGGATGGGAGGAACAAGGAATCAATATGTGAATGCCAAAAAATAAATAAATAAAACTTAAGAAATGGTCAAGAAGAAACAATGAACAGTAATGAAACCAATAAAACATTAGCTAAATAAAATTTAATGTTAAATAATAATGATCTGGAACTATTATCTCAGATGATCTCAACATGGGTGGGAGAGGCTGGGAGCTGGAGGTTGGATGAAGTAAAAAGTTCCAAGGTTCCTGCCTTGTTATGCAAGGATATTTTTACTTATTAATTTAGATAATGAGAGAAAAATATGCTCAAATGAATGCCTTAAAAAGTAAAGGTTAAGCTCTAGAATCTAGAGGAATAAGATGTATAATTTCCTAATCATAAACAAGAGCAGAAAATTGGGAATATGGAAGGAATAAATCATTTGAAAGTATAAAAAATAATATTACAAAATAACATGGCTAGAATAATTCCAGACATATCAACAAGAAATGACAAATGAGGTAAATTCCTTTTTTTTTTTAATCATATGTTTTTATTGAATTTTTTTTTTTTAGAGAGAGAGAGTAAGGGAGAGAGAGATAGAAGCGTCGATCAGCTGCCTCCTGCACGCCCCCTACTGGGGATCAAGCCTGCAACCTTGTGCCCTGACCGGAAATTGAACCAGGACCTCTCAGTCCATGGGACAACATTCAGTCTACTCAGCCACACCGGCCGGGTTACATTCCTTTATTTAAAACAGAAATTTCTGTTGCATTATCAAACCCAGCTATCCAGGACACATCTAAAAAATGATTCAGAATAAAAATATGGAGATATTAAATGCTTTTTTTATTAAAGTAAACTAAGTACTATAATAAACCACACAAATTATAATTAAAGGTCAAATTATAAAGTGGGTATGTGCATATACCCACTTTAATGAGATGTTTTGTATAATAAAGTACACAGTCAATATGACTTCAAATATATAAAATCCAGTAAAAATGCAAAAATAAATCCACAATCACAGTAGGAGATTATAGCATTCTTTTCTCAGTTTGTGACAAATCAAATACACAAATATAGGTAAGGATATATAAATTTTGAATGAAACAACTAAGGTTTGATCTAACTGACATGCAGAAAAAAAATATAGCATGATCTGCTTACCAAGTCATGCTGATCAGAATTTTAACAATGATCTTAAAGTTCAAATAATTCTTCTCCAGATTAATTTCTCACATTGAGGGCTATTACAAATCAATTATTCATATCATTATTGGCTAAATGTTATAAAACAACTCCATGGTGTAAGATATTGGTGATAACACCTCCTGAAAGTTAACAAACACATCAGGATACAGGAAAGGCTTGAGTTTGAAGGAATGCTATAAAACAGTGGCAGATGGTAAAGCTATTCTTTGACATGTAAAATTGGGAAACCAATGCATTTAGAGTAGGAAGTATAGCACATATCCTGTATTTATTACTAAGTTTAAAAGGTATAACTATAAAATGGTGTGACCTTTTAAAGCTGTGGGCTCACTGAAAACTTTGACATTTGTAAGCACAGCATCTGTTACAAACCGTTTATTCTTCTTTCCCTTACTATTGTGCACACAAATAACCAAATTATCTTGCTCAGCAAATTTGATTTAGCCCAAAGTTGAGTGAATTAAACTGATAGTGATCCATACTGGAAAATAATTTCTAAAGGAAAAATTCTCATTTCATCAGTAGAATCCTTTTAAGAGAGAAAAATATTAAAAATAGAACTAGACATGTTGAAATTTCTAATCTTTTTTGTTTGGCCACAATAATTTATCTTCCAAAATTGTCCTTTACATGGCTAAGGCTCTTTGAGTCCTGCCCAAACATCTCTTAAGGGAAAAGCAGAGATAATGGTGACTCTAAAAGATTTCGCACAATGTTATTGATTCATTCTACCAAATCTTGTCCCCAAGATCACAAAAGTACCTTGCATATCTGCATGCTAATACTATCAATGTGAAAACATTTGAGTGAGGTAAGAGTGGAGACATTTTAGATTAAAAGGAAGACTCTCCAGGACTGACAATGGATAACATAAACCTGTGTTTACAGTAATGGATATAGCACATCTTTGATAATTATTTATGAGGATTTTAGAAAATAATATGAAACATAATATAAGAGGTTACTGCATTCATTTCCTGTGGTTGGCTGTAACACAATATCATAAATATGGATTAAACAACAGAAATTTATTGTCTCACATTTCTGGAGGCTAGAAGTCCAAGGTCAAGATGTCAGCAGAGTGGGTTCTCTCAAAAAGCTGTGAGGGAGCATCTGTTCCACGCCTGTCTCCTAGATTCTGGTAGTGTGCTGACAATCTTTGGTGTTCTTTGGCTTATAGGCACATCACCCAAATCTCTACCTTCACGTTCATATGGTATTCTCTCTGTGTGCATGTCTATCTCTGTTCAAATTTCCCCTTTTAATTAGTAAACCATTCATACTGGATTAGGGTATATATACCCTAATGACCTCATTTTAACTTGATTACCTCTGTAAATACCCTATCTCCAAATAAGCTCCAGTCCTAGTACTGGGGGTTAGGACTCCAACATATCTTTTTTACAGGGGACACAATTCAACCCATAACAGTTACCTTAAGGTAAGTAGTAAATACAACTTTATTAGCATAATCACATGAAGACCTTTGACAGTGGGAAACAGTAGTAATCAATAAGTATTTGTAGTTTACTCATTCTAATGGGCCATACCCTATAATCTAAACTCTTCCTGCTTTCAATGCATCCATACATGAATTCCTACCAACACAGACATTCTATTTCCCACTAGTCTCAAGTGCAGGCATCCTACTTCTAAAAAATCTGAAGGAAAGACCCCAGCTCTTCCCATGGCCTCCAGATTACACACACATATACATACCTACACACACACAGAGAGAGAGAGGGAGGGACAGAGAGCCTATTTAGTAGCCTATTGTCTGAACAAAAATAATATTTTTTTTATTTTAAGTATGCAAAAAATATGAGGTTGGGACTATGTAAGTAAATACTTAAATTGAATTTAAGAAACCCAAAGATTTTGAACTGTGGAAGCTTCCAGACCATGAGTTTCTTAGGGGAAAAACAAACAACAATAACAACAAATCGGGGCCTGATTTTACCTCTTCTTATTTATTTTTGTTCCTCCGGCCGGGATCCTGCGGTGGACCACACACCTGGTCGGACCAAACCTCAGTCTGCTTGTCTCCTGGCCGCACAGCACACACATCTGTCTTTCCAAGATCAGCTCTTTGCCGGCTCTGAAGTCACACCATCTGGGTTGGCATCCAGCTCAACCATCACGTAGCATCTCCGTGAACATGAACAAGTTTCTCATCCTCCCTCAGTGTGAAATGGGGGGTAATTATGGTCCTGGGTTCCTGGGCTGCTGTAAGAATTAATTTAATCACGAGACAGTGCATGTCAAATGCTTAGAACCATTTCTGGCACATGCAAAAGGTTCAATAAAGTAGACTTTTAAGTGTCAAAAAAAAAAAGAAAGAAAGTAAAAGAAACCCAAAGATGAGCCTGTCTTCCCCTAGGAGAAATTGACAGAGCAACAGTTCAGGTCAGGATAAACTAAACAAAAATAAATTAATTTCAAAATGTGTCATTTCATAATAAAATAGAATAAGTGGTCAATTACAGATGATAGATACTACATCCTAAATAATTATTTCAATTTAAAATGTTACTTCTAGAAAGTTGAGGTTACTAGCTATGAGGTTACTGGCTCTCCTTCTTTCAAGAGACACTGAGTTAACAATATGGACCAGAATAACTCTGTAAAAACTCTAGAAACAAGTTGAGAAGCTAGAGCATCCAGGCCATTATAAAACCAAAATATTGGTAGCATTTGGCATACCTGTCCTTGTCCTTCATCCTATGAAGCAGAGTGCAGAGCATTCAGAAGGAAACTCTGTACTGGGGCTCCTCCATCAGCATAGAAATGAATGGTGGCCCTGGCCAGTGTGCTCAGTGGTTAGAGCCATACACACTGAAGGGTCGCAGGTTCAATTCCCAGTCAAGGGCATGTACCTGGGTTGCAGGTTTGATCCCTGGCTCCAGTCAGGGTGCATGTGGAGGCAACCAATCAAAGTGTCTCTCTCACATTGATGTTTCTCTCCCTCCATCCTCCCTACTTTCCACTTTCTCTAAAATTCAGTGGAAACGGGGGAGCCGGGCGACCCCCCCACCATGGGGGAACCCAGGCAGAGCGGGGGTGCCAGGAAACGCCCCCACCACGGGGGAGCCCAGGCGGAGCGGGGGAGCCAGGCGACCCCCCCCCACCGCGGGGGAACCCAGGCAGAGCAGGGGTGCCGGGAAACGCCCCCACCGCGGGGGAGCCCAGGCGGGGTGGGGGAGCCAGGCGAACCCCCCACCAATGGAGGAAGCTGGCAACACACAGGAGAACTGAGCAAACTGAACAACAAAATTGACCCAGAGACATGGAGGTTGGAGTATGTGATGACGGGCCTCAGAGGAGGGGGGAAGGCGGGGAAAAGAGATAAACCACAGAGCCTATGTGCATGGGTGCATAACAAATGGACGTGGACAACAGGGATGGGGAGGAGGAGAAGGGGAGGGGGAGGAGGGTGTCAATGGGGGAAAAAAAGGAAAAACATCTGTAACAAAAACAAATTAATAATAAAATTATAAAATAAAATGAAATAAAATTCAGTGGAAAAAATATCCTCGGGTGAGTATTAACAACAACAACAACAAAGAAATGAAAGGTGGACTAGGTATTCAACATTCTGGCTATACGGGAGCTGCCTAAGGTACTGGTTTCTGTCTTGCTTGAGTCTGAGGGCTGATAGTACCAGGGCCAGAGTTTGAAAGCCATTGAAAACAGAAAGCAGCACTTTAAAGCTTGCTCACACCAGGGAGAGCAAGAGATCAGAAAAGGTTTGAGAGGTCCTGGAACCTCTAGCCAGCTAATTAGAAAAGGTCATCATCTGCACAAAGCCAGTACATAAAGATAGGAGAGATGTTTTATTAATATCTAGCTACCAATACAAGCTTCATTTTTCTTGAGCAGTTAGAAAATGTTTCCATTTTTAAATAGAAATTAAAATCTAATTTAAGAATATTTTATTTCTTCAAATAGCAGTAAACTACATAAGTATTTTTTTAAGTGATGATAGAAAGTTAATTATATTATCCTTATGGTAACCATTTCACAGGATTACAACACAATCACATCCCAAATGGATGTTCACAATCTCTGAACAGAAGCCGCCCTCCTCGGCATCTACTTTCCTACTAAAAAAAAACTTATGCCAAAGAACTAACTGGCTAAGTGAAGAACAAATACAGCTATTCAAATTACAGCCAAGTAATCCATTTTCGAGATGCTATTGAACTGTCAAGATAATTACCAATATCAGCTTTGATTATCCCAAAGAAGAACTAATCTGAAAAAAAAAAGCTCTCAGAAATTCAGAAAGTACTTTTCTGTACATGCTGTAACTTTTAAAGGATGACTTCACAATCCAAATAGTATTTTCTGTAACCCCTAAGAGAGAGCAATACAAGAAAGTTAAGAATAGTGCAATGATAAATAATGGAAGCAATCTGCCCTCTGCATAGTTTCTGGCCAGGAATAAAACAGAATATGTCCTATATTTTCATTGGGGATAGAAAATAATATAGACAAGATTTAGTTTGTATGCATAAATTAACAGAAATCACATTTTAATAATATTCTGGACAGTGAATCAGAAGTCAATTGGACAAGATGAAGAAAAATTTGCAGGCAAATGAAAACCTCTCCCATCTCCCTTCATTACTTGGAATATGACCTTTTTTTAAAAAAAAAACTTATCTTTATTGTTGAATGAATTACAGATGTTCATTTTTCCCCCATTGCCCCCCTCCTCCCCATTCCTGCCCCCCTCCTGCCTTTCCCCACACTGCTGTCTGTGTCCATTGGTTATGCATATATACATATAAGTTCTTTGGTTTATTTCTTCCCACCCCCTACCTCCCTTCCCTTTGAGGTTTGTCAGTCTAACAACCAATTTGTACTTCTTAATCCCTTCACCTTTTTGTACTTCTTAATCCCTTTACCTTTTTCACCCATCCCCCCAGCCCCCACCCATCTGGTACCCAACAAAAGTTCTCTGTATCTATGAGAATGTTCCTGTTCTGCTTGTTCATTTTGTTTGTAGATTCAGTTGTTGATAGATATGTACTTATTGCCATTTTGTTTGTTCATATTTTTTATCTTTTTCTTCAAGAAGACCCTTCAACATTTCATATAATAATGGTTTGGTGGTGATAAACTCCTTTAGCTTTTCCTTGTCTGGGAAACTCTTTATATGGCCATCGATTCTAAATGACAGCTTATCAGGATAGAGTAATCTTGGTTGTAGGTTCTTGCTTTTCATCACTCTGAATATTTCTTGCCACTCCTTTCTGGCCTGCAAAGTTTCTTTTGAGAAATCAGCTGACAGTCTTATGGGAACTCCCTTGTAGGTAACTAACTTCTTTTCTCTTGCTGCTTTTAAGATTCTCTCTTTGTCTTGAACCTTTTGCATTTTGATGATGATGTGTCTTGGTGTGGGCCTCTTAGGGTTCATTTTGTTTGGGACTCTCTGTGCTTCCTGGACTTGTACGTCTGGAATGTGACCATTGTAAAGCAGAAAGTTCTACATGCCTATATTTAGAGCTTCTTTTTTAAACCTAGCTTAGTGAATGGAAACATTGTATTTTGGGGTTTTTTTTGTTTTTTTCTAATCTAGAGTAATGCTTGATGACATCCCTGCTTTACCCCATATCCATTTTCAGTTTAGCCTTTTGTGACCTTAAAGAGGATATAGATTCTAAGCCCTTAGGCTTGTAAATGCTAGAAAGCATGTGATGCTCAGCAGCATATTTTTTCCAACTGCCTGATATCCAAGCAACCTTCCCGACAATTCCTCCATTTTCTTTGGAGAACTCTTTCTCTTTCACGGTCCAGTCTTGGTGGCACTGTAATCAAGGTGCCCTGCCCTCAGCCCTTGATTAAAGTCAAAGAGGTCCCTAAGGAGTTCCTCTGAGAGATCAGATTCTTCCTCTACCTACCCTCCCATTACCTGAGGATGGGACTTATCAAATTCCATATCCTTGCATTTAACTGTCCTATACATTATTTACTTTAGTAAGAGCACTGTGTTTCTTAGCCTTGTTCTCTACATGTGCCAGCAATTCCAGGAACTACCTGAGATTCTCCCATACCAAAAAACTATTTTGTTTAAGTTGAGTAAAGTTGGTTTCTTCTACTTGCAACTCAAACACAGGGTCACATTCATAATACTGAAAGTATTATTTATGTTTTTTCAACTTTTAGAATCAACCTAAGCCAAATCCACAACATAAGTTTGGTTATAAAATAGATTTTTAATGGTAACAACTTGGAATACATAGAAGGAGGTGCTGCAGAACATTACTGTCACACTTCCAAAGATCTCTGTCAAATGTGGCTTCTTTAATAACAAAGGATATAAGCAGATTAAGGAGGATCAGGAAATCCAATGATACTACGGGTCCCCAATTATAAGGAGCTGTTGCTTATCTTCCCAGCATTAAATTACACTTCTCTAAGTCTCTCAACACCAGATAAACTTAAATTATCCCTTAGGATCCTAGGCTGAATTCCTAACCGTAAGTTAATTTATCTTAGCCTTTTCCTGGCAGCTTTTATTTGTCTTCCCTCAGCATCTCAGGGGATTGTTTCATAGGAGAGGCAGAGCATCCCAAAAAGGCCTAGCTGAGTTTTATCAACTAGCAAGATCAAACACCCTATTTCAAGTAACTCACATTGCTTCTATACATTTATCTAACACTAATTCACTCTAAGCAGGTGTGCTCTGCTTTTATTAGACAATATTTTCATCGTTGTGCAGCTACGTGTCCTCAGATGCTCCAGACTGGAGCCAGGTGTCTCCCACCAGCAAGCCACACTGTGTCTCACCCCAGGTAAAAGTTAGAAATTGGAAGAAAAAACATTTATTTCTTTCACATTAATAAAAATAAAGATACTAATTAAAGTTTAAAAGAACCAGAAACAGCCAGTGTAACTCAGATTGATAGAGTGTTGTCCTGTAGACTGAAAGGTCACAGTTTTGATTCCTGATTGGGGCACATACCTAGACTGCGGGTATGATTCCTGGCTGGGATGCATGCAGGACGCAACCCATCAATGTTTCTCTCTTACATCAATGTTTTTCTCTCTCTCCCTTCCTCTCTCTCTAAAATCAATAAACATGTTTTTTAAATGTTAAAAAAATGAATAAAATAATATAACCAGAAATAGGAGCAAAAGATATTAAACAAACTAAATTAACCATTTGAAGAACTGAAGTTAGATCATTTATTTAATGAGAAGGGAGTGAAATAGCGATAAAGTAAATAACATAACATTTTCTGTTTGGAGTTTAAAGTTGTATACTTTTCTATTTCTGCATGACAAATCATAAATTTATCAGCCTAAAACAGTACAAATGTATTATCTCAGTTTTATGTCAGTCAGGAGTCTGGGTACAGGTTAGCTGGATCCTCTGCTCAGTATCTCATCAGGCTGAAATCAAGGTATCAATCAGGGCTGCAATTGATTCTGGGGCTTAGAACCCCCTACAAACTCTAATTTGTTGACAGAATTCATCATCTTGCAGTTGTATTACTACACTCCCCAATTCTGTGCTACTGGCAGCCAGGAATCATTCTTCACTCCTAGCGGCCATCCTCAGGTTCAACACATATGGTTTATTCTTTCAAAATATGGCTGCTTTCTTCTTCAAGACTGCTAGAAGAATCTTTTTTAAGGGATCATCTGCATAGGTCAGGTCTACCCAGGATTATCTCCTTTGCATTAAAATAAACTGATTAATAACCTAATCATTAGAGTAATAGCCCATAATATTCACAGGTCCCACCATCACTCAAAGTGAGAGAATTTTACAGGGCATAAATAGCATCTTGGGGCCATCTTAGAATTCTGCCTAGCACAATAGTCACAATCTGAAGTAGATAAATCAAAAAACAGAGCATGGTCTGGAGGAAGACCAGGCAACATCAGGGAATGGAGAAGTAGCCAGCAGGTGGAGGTTGACCACAGGAAGCCTTGGACATTTTATTAATCTGCCTCAAGCTCAGAGCTGGAAGAAGCTGACCCTTATATACATTTTGGCCTCCTCCATGCATGCCCAGGCACAGCAAACACTGCAACAAACAGTGAATAGCAAGGTAGCTCCACACTGGTAGCCCAAGGTTGTTTACACACAACATCTGACATCAACCAGCACCAGAACACTGCCCAAGTAGACACACAACCCATGGTGGGCTTCAGACCACACAAGAGTTCAACCCAACTAGCTACAAAAGGCACACCCAAAGGTCCAGAAGGCACCAGACCTTGCTGTAAAAAAAACTCCACCTCGGGAGCAGTCCCTGTACAGGGATTCACAAACAGTAATCAAAGTTTATCCTCACAGTCAGCCAGCCTAAGGGTTAACTCCACCCATGAATGGAAAAACAGCATTCAAGACTCAACTACAACAAGAGGGCACACATAACCCACACAAGAAACATTCCTGAAGCACCTAGCTCAGGTGACCTGGAAAATTGAGCTACTGAGCCCTACAAGACACATACATTGTAAAGCCATCATAAAAAGCTTGAGAGTCAGCCTAGCTGGTGTGGCTCAGTGGACTGAGTGTCATCCCATGGACTAAGAGATCCTGGTTCGTTTCCTGGTTGGGGCACATGCCCAAGTTGCAAACTCAGTCCCCAGTGAGGGGCGTACAGGAGGCAGCCAATCAATGTATCACTCTCACATTGATGTTTCTACCTCTCCCTCTAAAAAAAATTAATTAAACAAACAAAAAAAAAAAGCTTGAGGAGGATTCCAAAATGGCAGCACAGTGAATGGAAGATATGCAGACCATCTCCCAGGACCAAACTGGAATTACAACTAAAATAAAGACAAAGTGCCAGGAAAAATAAACAGAAAAGCAGCTGGAGAGGACCCATATAACCAGGGACAGGAAAAAAGGACACTGAATCAAGCCTGGTAGATCTGAAGAGGTGTGAGAGGGCAGGCTGGGAGCCCACACACAGCAGCTGTTTGAATTGTGAGCAGCTCCCTCGGGGTTAAAATCCCAAGCTGGCTCCACAGCACAGAGGGCCAGGACAGAGCATTAAATTAGCTACAGCCACTCACCTTGGGTTCTGGCAGAGGAAGGGTGGACTGGACTGGAACTGTGTGGGGACACTCAGGATTTGGAGGGCGCTCGGAGTTATTGCTGAATCACAGCCACACAGGACAGTGGACATCTTGCTTGGGGAGCCCGTTCCCCAGAGCTCCGGGGAGAAGCAGCAGCCCCTCCCTCAGAGATTTAACCCCACCCAGCTGGACAGAGCGATGCAAATTGAGGCTCATTAACAACCAGCATCTGGCCCACTCTCTGGAAATCCTCTTATGCTGAACACCTGAGGGAGTTTTTCATTCAACTGAGGGCTACAACCAAAGGCTCATCAAGTAACTGAGACTAATAGCCTCCAGGCAAAAAGCTAGAGGATAACTGAACATTTCCTAAGCTTGCAAATCTACCCAGGAAAGTAAGACTTGACAGTGGTGTTTAAAATAAGTCCTCCCACACTCATCCAAACCCAGTAGAGGGAGCCACAAACAGCAGAAAACCAACACCCACAGGGAGAATTTAGCAGGATCCAAAACCCACTGAGATAGCCAAAATGGTGAAACAAAGAAACAAATCCCAAGTGAAAGAACAAGAGAACTCTACTGAAGATGAGATAAATGAAATGCAGTTAAGCAAGTTATCAGAGGTAGCGTTCAGAGCCATGATCTTGAGGAAGCTCAACAGCATGAGTAAGGACCTCAACACCATGAGTAAAGATATAGAAACATTGAAAACAAACCAAGTAGAAATGAAGAATGACATAGCAGAAATAAAGAACACATTGGAAGGAATAACCAGCAGAGTAGAGGAAGCTGAGGACCGGATCAGTGAATTAGAAGACAGGGTAGAAAAAAATCAACCAATCAGAAAAAAAAAAGGAAAAAAACAATTAAAAAACAGGAAGACAGCTTAAGAGAACTGTGGGACAACTGAAAATATAACAACATTCACATCATAGGAGTTCCAGAAGAAAAAGAAAAGGAGCAAGGGATAGAGAATATATTTGAAGAAATAGTGACAGAAAACTTCCCTAACTTGATGAAGGAAGAAGGCATTAAAGTTCAAGAACACAGATAGCCCCAAGTAAGAAGAACCCAAACAGGCCCACACCAGGACACACAGTAATTAAAATGCCAAAAATTAAAGACAAAGAGAGAATCCTAAAGGCAGCAAGAGATAAGCAACAGGTTACCTACAAAGGAACCCCCATAAGGCTATCAGCTGACTTCTCAACAGAAACACTACAGGCTAGAAAAGAATGGCATGAAGTAATCAAGGTCATGAAAAACAAGGATCTGAATCCAAGACTATTCTATCCAGCAAGGCTATCATTCAAAATAGAAGGTGAAATAAAGAGTTTCCCAGACAAAAAAAAAAAAGGCTAAGGGGATATATTAGCACCAAACCAGCACTCCAAGAAATGTTAAAAGGACTGCTGTAATTAATAGAAGAAATAGGAAGAAAAATATAACCACACTAAACAAAAATGGCAATAAATAAGTACATATCAATAATAACCTTAAATGTAAATGGATTGAACACTCCAATCAAATGACACAGAGTAGCTGATTGGGTAAGAAAGCATGACTCAGATATATGTTATTTAAAAGAGATCCACCTCACAACAAAAGACTCACATAGGTTGAAAGTCAAGGGATGGAAAAAAATCTTCCAAGCAAACAGGAAGGGAAAAAAAACTGGGGTAGCAATACTCATATCTGATAAAATAGATTTCAAACTGAAGTCCATAACCAGAGACAAAGAAGGCCACTACATAATATTGAAAGGATCTATCCAACAGGAGGATATAACCTTGGTAAACATATATGCATCCAACATAGGAATACCAAAATACATTTAAAAACTTCTGGAGGACTTCAAAGGAGAAATCAACAGCAATACAATCATAGCAGGGGACTTCAACACCCTGCTGACATCACTGGATAGATCCTCTAGACAAAAAATTAACAAGGAAACAGAGACTCTAAATGATGCACTAGATTGAATGGATTTAATAGATATCTACAGAGAATTATACCCCAAAACTGCAGAATTCACATTATTCTCAAGTGCACATGGGACATTCTCAAAGATAGACCACATGTTAGGACACAAACTAAGTCTCTACAAGTTCAAGAAGATTGAAATCATATCAAGCATCTTCTCAGATACAATGACATGAAACTAGAAATCAATTACAACAAAAAACACAGAGAGCCCTGGCCGGTTTGGCTCAGCGGTTAGAGCGTCGGCCTGCGGTCCAGAGAGACCCGGGTTCGGTTCCCGCTAGGGGCATGTACCTCAGTTGCAGTTTGTCCCCGGCCCTGGTTGGTTGTGTGGGCGGCAGCCACTTGATGTGTCCCTTTCACGTTGATGTTTCTCTCTCTCTCTTCCTCTCTCTCCCTCCCACTCTATCTGAACAAAAAATGAAAAAATGTCCTCAGGTGAGGATTAAAAAAAACAAAACAAACAAAAAAAAAAACACAGAGAAACATACAAACACTTGGAGACTAAATAGCATACTATTAAACAATGAATGGGTTACCAAGGAGATCAAGGAAGAAATTTAAAAATTCCTGGAAACCAATGAAAACAAACACACAACAACACACAATCTTAACCAAAGAAGGAAAGGACCTCTTCACAGAAAACTACAGATCATTGAAAAAAGAAATAGGGGAAGATATTAAAAAGTGGAAGCATATACCTTGTTCCTGGACTGAAAGAATTAACATCATTAAAATGTCCATACTACCAAAAGCAACCTATAGATTCAGTCCAATCCCCATTAAAATACCAACAACATATTTCACAGAACTAGAACAAATACTTCAAAAGTTCACATGGAACCAAAAAAGACTCCAAATAGCCACAGCAATCTTGAAAAAGAAGAACAAAGTAGGAGGGATCACAATACCGGATATCAGGTTATACTACAAAGCCAATGTAATCAAAACAGCCTGGTACTGGCACAAGAACAGGCACATAGATCAATGGAACAGAACAGAGAACACAGAAATTGATCCAAGACATTATGCTCAATTAATATTTGACAAAGGTGGCAACAGCATACTATGGAGTAAAGACAGTCTCTTTAATAAATGGTGTTGGGAAAATTGGACAGCTATATTCAAAAAAATGAAACTAGATCACCAACTTACACCACACACAAGAATAAACTCAAAATGAATAAAAGATTTAAATGTGACTCATGAATTCATAAAATCGTAGAGGAAAATATAGGCAACAAAATTTCAGACATCATACGCAGCAGAATTTTCACTGATACAATACCTAAGGCAACAGAAACAAAGGAAAAAATGAACACATGGGTCTACATCAAACTAAAAAGCTTCTGCACAGCAAAACAACCAACCATAAAATGGAAAGGGAGTCCAGTGTATGGGAGAGCATAATTGCCAATGATACATCAGATAAGGGGTTAATTTCCAAAATATATAGAGTACTAATACAAATCAACCAAAAGAAGACAAAGAACCCAATTTAAAAATGGGCAGAAGACCCAAATTGACACCTCTCCAAACAGGACATACAAATGGCCAAGAGACACATGAAAAAATGCTCAACGTCACTAATCATCAAAGAGATGCAAATTAAAACCACTATGAAGTATCACCTCACACCTGCCAGCATGGCTGCCATCAATGAATAATCAAACAGCAAGTGCTGGCAAGGGTGTGGAGAAAAGGGGCCTCTAGTACATTGCTGGTGGGAATGTAGCCTGGTGCAGCCACTGTGGAAAACAATATGGTGTTTCCTCAAAAAATTAGAAATTGAACTGCCATTTGACGCATGATCTCACTTCTAGGAATATATCCTAAGAAGCCTGAAACACCAATCAGAAAGAATAAATGAACCCCTATGTTCACAGCAGCACTATTTACAATTGCTAAGATCTGGAAACAGCCCAAGTGTCCATCAGTAGATGAGTGGATAAAGAGGCTGTGGTATATACACACAATGGAACACTATGCAGCTATAAGAAAGGAAGATCTCTTTTCCTTTGAGACGACATGGAGGGACCTGCAGAGTATTATCTGAAGTGAAACAAGCCAAGCAGAGAAAAACAAATATCACATGATCTCACTTATTTGTGGAATATAATGAACAAAACAAACTAATGAACAAAATAGATCCAGAGACATAGAAGTAGGGTACAGACTGACAAACCTCAGAAGAGGTGGGGGGGAGGGAGGAGATAAACCACAGAACTTATATGCATGTATGCATAACCAATGGACATAGACAACAAAGCTGGGGATGGGGCGGGGGGGATGGGGAGGAGGGTGTCAACGGGGGAAAAAGGAGAATCATCTGTAACAAAAACAAATTAATAAAAAAATAATTTAAAAAAGAACTCAATTGCAGTTCAACAGCAAAAAAAAAAAAGAGAGAGAGAAAAGAAAGATCTCTTATCCTCTGAGACGACATGGAGGGACCTGTAGAGTATCATGCTAACCGACATAAGCCAATCAGAGAAAGATAAATAGCACATGATCTCACTTAGTTGTGAAATATAATGAACAAAATAAGCTGATGAACAAAATAGACCCAGAGACATAGAAAGGAGTACAGTTCAGATTGACAAACCTCAGAGGAGGGGGGCTGGAGGGAGGAATGAGATAAACCAAAGAACCAATATGCATATATGTATAATCAATGGACATAGACAACAATCCTCTGGGGGAGGGGGCAGGATCGGGAGGAGGGTATCGATGAGGGGGAAGGAGAAACATCTGTAATAAAAATAAATTAATTTTAAAATCATAATAAAAATATTATGATAGCCCTGGCCGGTTTGGCTCAGCGGTTAGAGCGTCGGCCTGCAGTCCAGAGAGACCCGGGTTTGGTTCCCGCTAGGGGCATGTACTTCGGTTGCAGTTTGTCCCCAGCCCTGGTTGGTCGTGCGGGTGGTGGCCGCTCGATGTGTCCCTTTCACATTGATGTTTCTCTCTCTCTCTATTCCTCTCTCTCCTTCCCACTCTATCTAAACAAAAAATGAAAAAATGTCCTCGGGTGAGGATAAATATATATATATATTATGATAATACATACTACATACAATTAAGATATAATCCTAAATTGTCCGAAAATTTAAATTCAGTAGATAACTGTATCAGTCTGTGTATAGTCAGAATGCAGAAACCACACCAGCTATTTGAACAGAAAGAATTTAAAATAAAGACTTGGGAGATTTGAAAAATGGCGGCGGAGTGAATGGAAGCTACACAGACCATCTCCCAGGACCAAACTGGAATTACAACTAAAATAAAGACAAATCATTGGGAAAAAGCAACAGAAAAGCAGCTTGCAAGAACGATACAACCAGGGACACTGACTCGATCCTGGTAGGATTGCGAAGGCGCGAGAGGGGGGCTGGGAGCCCACGGACAGCAACGGCCTTAGCCGGGAGCGGTGCCCGCCCTCGGGGTTAAAGCCCACGCCAGCTCCACCGCGCGAGGCCGGGACAGAGCGCTAAAGCCCGTGCCAGCTCCACCGTGCAGAGCCTGGACAGAGCGCTAAAATAGCCGCAGCCACTCACCTGGGCTCCGGCAGAGGGAGGGCGGACTGGACTGGAACTGTGTGGGGACACCTGGGATTTGGAGGGCGCTCAGAGTTTTTGCTGAGTTGCGGCCACCCAGGACTGTGGCCTGGTCGTCTTACTCCATCCCAGGGCTCTGGGGAGAGGCGGCAGCCCCTCCCTCGGAGATCCATTCACACCCTAGTGGGCCATTGAAATGCAAACTGAGGCTCATTAACTACTAGCATCTGCCCTACCCCCTGGAAATCCTCTCACACTGAACACCTGAGGGAGGTTTTCATTCAACTGAAAACCCAAGGCTCTTCAAGCAACCACAACTAATAGCCTCTAGGCAAAAAGCTAGAGGATAACTTAACCTTTGCTGGGCTTGCAAATATACCCTGGAAAGTAAGACTCCAGGGTGCTGTTTAACGTGGGTCCTCCCACGCTCATCCAAACCCAGTAGAGGGAGCCACAAACAACAGAACACCAACATCCACAGGAAAATTTGGCAGGCTCCAAAAACCACTGAGATAGCCAAAATGGGGAAACAAAGAAACAGAGCCCAAATGAAAGAACAAGAGACCTCTACCGAAGATGAGATAAATGAAACGGAGCTAAGCAAGTTAACAGAGCTAGAATTCAGAGCCATGATCTTGAGGAAGCTCAACAGCATGAGTAAGGACATCAACACCTTGAGTAAAGACATCCACACCATGAGCAAAGACATAGAAACACTGAAAACCAACCAAGTGGAAATGAAGAAGCAGCAAGAAGAAATGAAGAAGCAGCAAGAAGAAATGAAGAATGACATAGCAGAAATGAAGAACACATTGGAAGGACTAAACAGCAGAGTAGAGGAAGCTGAGGACCGGATCAGTGAATTAGAAGACAGGGTAGAAAAAATTAACCAATCAGAAAACCAAAAGGAAAAAACAATGAAAAAACAGGAAGACAGCTTAAGAGAATTGTGGGACAACTGGAAACGTAATAATATTCGCATCATTGGAGTCCCTGAAGAAGAAGAAAATGAGCAAGGGTTAGAGAATATATTTGAAGAAATAATGACAGAAAACTTCCCTAATTTGGTGAAGAAAGAAGGTATTCAAGTTCAAGAAGCACAGAGAGTCCCAAGTAAGAAGAACCCAAACAGGCCCACACCAAGACACATAGTAATTAAAATGCCAAAAATTAAAAACAAAGAGAGAATCCTCAAGGCAGCAAGAGAAAAGCAACAGGTTACCTACAAAGGAACCCCCATCAGGCTATCAGCTGACTTCTCAACAGAAACACTACAGGCCAGAAGGGAATGGCATGAAGTAATCAAGGTCCTGAAAAACAAGGATCTGAATCCAAGACTACTCTACCCAGCAAGGCTGTCATTCAAAATAGAAGGTCAAATAAAGAGCTTCTCAGACAAAAAAGGCTAAGGGAATACATTAGCACCAAACCAGCACTGCAAGAAATGTTAAAAGGACTGCTGTAATTAGTAGAAGAAATAGGAAGGAAAGTAGAACCACACTGAACAAAAATGGCAATAAATAAGTACATATAAATAATCACCTTAAATGTAAATGGATTGAATGCTCCGATAAAAAGACACAGAGTAGCGGATTGGATAAGAAAGCATAACCCATATATATGCTGTTTACAAGAGACCCACCTCACAACAAAAGACTCACATAGGCTGAAAGTGAAGGGATGGAAAAAAATCTTCCAAGCAAATGGAAAGGAAAAAAAAGCTGGGGTAGCAATACTCATATCTGATAAAATAGATTTCAAAACGAAAGCCATTACTAGAGACAAAGAAGGTCACTACATAATATTGAAAGGAACTATCCAACAGGAAGATACAACCTTGGTAAACATATATGCACCGAATATAGGAGCACCAAAATATATTAAAAATCTTCTGGAGGACTTCAAAGGAGAAATTGACAGCAATACAATCATAGCAGGGGACTTCAACACCCCGCTGACATCACTGGATAGATCCTCTAGACAAAAAATTAACAAGGACACAGAGACTCTAAACGAAGCACTAGACCAAATGGATTTAATAGATATTTACAGAGAATTACACCCCAAAACTATAGAATTCACATTCTTCTCAAGTGCACATGGGACATTCTCAAAGATAGACCACATGTTAGGACACAAACGAAATCTCTACAAGTTCAAGAAGATTGAAATCATATCAAGCATCTTCTCAGATCACAATGGCATGAAACTAGAAATCAATTGCAAAAAGAACATGCAAAGACATTTGAATACATGGAGGCTAAATAGCATGTTATTAAACAATGAATGGGTTACCGAGGAGATCAAGGAAGAAATTAAAAACTTCCTGGAAACCAACGAAAATGAACACACAACAACACCAAATCTATGGGATGCAGCGAAAGCTGTTCTGAGAGGGAAATTCATAGCACTACAGGCCTACCTCAAGAAACAACAAAAATTTCTAATAGACTATCTAACCTCACAACTTAAAGAACTAGAAAGCAAACAAAAAGAAAACCCCAGAGCAAATAGAAGGAAGGAAATAGTAAAGATCAGAGCAGAAATAAACGACATAGAGACCAGAGAAACAATTCAAAGGATCAATGAAACAAAGAGCTGGCTTTTTGAAAAGATAAACAAGATTGGTGGACCCTTAGCTAGACTCACCAAGAAACAAAGAGAGAGAACCCAAATACACAAAATCAGAAATGAAAGAGGAGAAGTAACAACTGACACCACAGAAATACAAAGGATCATTAGCAAATACTATGAACATTTATATGGCAACAAATTCGACAATCTAAGTGAAATGGACAAATTTCTAGAAACACATAATCTCCCAAAACTGGACCGGGAAGAGACAGAAAACTTGAACAGACCAATAACAGCTGAGGAAATTGAAGATGTAATCAAGACTCTCCCAGCAAACAAAAGCCCAGGCCCAGATGGCTTCACGGTGGAGTTTTACCGAACATTCAAAGAAGAACTAACACCCATTCTCCTCAAACTATTTCAAAAAATTCAAGAAGAAGGAAGACTTCCAAACTCGTTTTATGAGGCCAGCATAATCCTAATTCCAAAACCAGAAAAAGACACTACAAAGAAAGAAAACTACAGGCCAATATCCCTGATGAACGTAGATGCCAAAATCCTAAACAAAATACTAGCAAATCGGATCCAGCAATACATCAAAAAAATTATTCACCATGACCAAGTGGGATTCATCCCAAGGATGCAAGGCTGGTTCAACATTCGCAAATCAATAAATGTGATACACCACATAAACAAAATGAAAGATAAAAACCACATGATCATATCAATAGATGCTGAAAAAGCATTTGACAAAATCCAGCACCCATTTCTGATAAAAACGCTCAGCAATTTGGGAGTAGAGGGATCATATCTTGATATAATAAAGGCCATATATGAAAGACCTACAGCCAACATCATACTCAATGGGCAAAAACTAAAAACATTTCCCTTAAGAACAGGAACAAGACAGGGATGCCCACTTTCGCCACTCTTATTTAACATAATACTGGAAGTCTTAGCCACAGCAATCAGACGTGAAGAAAAAATAAAAGGAATCCAAATTGGAAAGGAAGAAGTGAAACTGTCATTATTCGCAGACGATATGATATTATATATAGAAAACCCTAAAGACTCCATCAAAAATCTACTAGACTTAATAAATGAATTTGGCAAAGTAGCAGGATACAAAATTAACGTCAAGAAATCAATGGCATTCTTATACACAATGACGAACTCACGGAAAGAGAAACTAAAAAAACAATACCATTTACCATCGCGGCAAAAAAATTAAGATACCTAGGAATAAACTTAACCAAAGAAGTAAAGGACCTATTTGCAGAAAACTACAGGACATTGAAAAAAGAAATAGAGGAAAATATGAAAAAGTAGAAGCACATACCTTGTTCATGGATTGGAAGAATTAACATCATTAAAATGTCCATATTACCCAAAGCAGTCTATAGATTCAATGCAATCCCAATCAAAATACCAGCGACATATTTCACAGAACTAGAACAAATACTCCAAAAGTTCATATGGAACCAAAAAAGACCCCGAATAGCCACAGCAATCTTGAAAAAGAAGGACAAAGTAGGTGGGATCACAATACCAGATATCAGATTATACTACAGAGCTACTATAATCAAAACAGCCTGGTATTGGCACAAGAACAGGCATATAGACCAGTGGAACAGAACAGAGAATCCAGAAATTGACCCAAGACATTATGCTCAACTAATATTTGACAAAGGTGGCAAGAGCATACAATGGAGCAAAGACAGCCTCTTTAATAAATGGTGTTGGGAAAATTGGACAGCTACATGCAAAAAAATGAAACTAGACCATCAACTTACACCATACACAAGAATAAACTCAAAATGGGTAAAAGACTTAAATGTGACTCGTGAATCCATAAAAATCCTAGAAGAAAATGTAGGCAACAAAATTTCGGACATCATACGCAGCAGAATCTTCACTGATACATCACCTAAGGCAACAGAAATAAAGGAAAAAATGAACACATGGGACTACATCAAACTCAAAAGCTTCTGCACAGCAAAAGAAACAACTATCAAAACGGAAAGAGAACCCACTGTATGGGAGACCATAATTGCCAATGATACATCAGATAAGGGGTTAATCTCCAAAATATATAGAGTGCTCATACAACTCAACAAAAGGAAGACAAAGAACCCAATTAACAAATGGGCAGAGGAACTAAATAGACACCTCTCCAAAAAGGACATACAAATGGCTAAGAGACATATGAAGAAATGCTCAACATCACTAATCATCAGAGAGATGCAAATTAAAACAACAATGAGGTATCACCTCACACCTGTCAGAATGGCCGCCATCAACAAATCATCAAACAAGTGTTGGTGAGGGTGTGGAGAAAAGGGGACTCTAGTACACTGCTGGTGGGAATGCAGACTGGTGCAGCCACTGTGGAAAACACTATGGTGTTACCTAAAAAAATTAAAAATTGAATTGCCATTTGACCCAGTGATTCCACTTCTAGGAATATACCCTAAGAAGCCTGAAACACCAATCAGAAAAAATACAGGTACCCCCATGTTCATAGCAGCACTATTTACAATAGCTAAGATCTGGAAACAGCCCAAGTGTCCATCAGTGGATGAATGGATAAAAAAGCTGTGGTACATATACACAATGGAGTACTATGCAGCTGTAAGAAAGAAAGATCTCTTATCCTTTGAGACGACGTGGAGGGACCTCGAGAGTATTATCCTAAGCAAAACAAGCCAAGCAGAGAAAGACAAATATCACATGATCTCACTTATTTGTGGAATATAATGAACATAGCAGTCTGAGGAACAGGGTAGACCCAGAGACGTGGAAGTAGGGTATAAACTGACACCCCTCAGGAGAGGGGGTGTGGGGGGAGGGAAGAGATAAACCACAGAACTTATGCACATGTATGCATAAGTGATAGACATGGACAACAAAGCTGGGGACAGGGTGGGGGGATGGGGAGGAGGGTGTCAATGGGGAAAAAAGGAGAAACATCTGTAACAAAAATAAATTAATAAAAAAATAAAAATAAAATAAAGACTTGGTAACTGGAAGAGTGAAAAAAGAATTCTAAGATATCACAGACAATAATTGCAGATAGTAGCTAGAACCACCCTTAGGATTGGGGGAACCAGGAAAGAAGCTGTTAAAACTTAGAAACGTAGAGGATGGACCCCATGGGGACTCAAACTTCTGAGGAAGAAATGTGCTCATGTTGCTTGCATTGGAGGCTGGAGGAGCTGTGCATGATGATTCTCTATCTGCAAGTGTTGGAAAACCTGCAAACCAGTCGCAAGTAATGCTATAGGAAAGAACTGCAGCTGCCTGGTGACATCGCCAGGCTAATGCTCACAGGAACAAAGAGAAGGCAGAAAGAAAATTGGAAGCCAACAGGATTGAATAAGTTCCTTCTTTCTCCTTTAGCCTCCCACTCACCTTCTAACATCTCCTACTGAAAGCACCTAAAGGGGAACTAGGTGACAGTGCAGAAATGGAGTTTGCAGAGTCCCGTTCCTGGCATCACAAAGCAGAATATAGAAGGGCTTAGGAACTTAGTGATTTAATACTTGGCAAAAAAGTTGGTCTTAGTTTATTAAAATTTTACTTATCTATAAAATACCACTTTGTGACATAATTTGTAAAAACTTCATAAAGATTCCAATTATCCTATTTTTAATGCAATTAACAAGAATAAAGATGTTTGGAGCACTTTACCCCCCTTCAAAACACTCAGATACAGTCTCATTTGATTCTGACAAGCAGATGATCTGAAACAGCAATTTTCAACTGGTGTGCCACATGAATTTTTAAAACATGCAACACCTGACTATTTAGTCAGGGGCACTGACCTCTCTTTTCCCTTAGATTGTCAAATAAAAAAATGACAACAGCCAACACAACAATAGCCATTTGGTATGAATGAATAAAAAGTATACCTTTTTTTTTTTTGGTCAGATCATCAAAAAATATATTTTTTGATGTTCCACAGAAATTTAGTAATTAGTTTATACGTGCTTTGAGATGAAAAGATTGAAAATCACTGATCTGAAATATTCCTAGATTTCTTTGTTCATAATTCTGCTTCTCAGGAAACAAAGTAACCAATAAGGAAATAGCTATTCTGAACTCAATTCTAACCAAGAGAGACTGATGAGAGAAATGAAGTGACAGAGACCCTGGGAGGTCACCTTTCTATTCATGTTGTCAAAGAGAGAAATGCTGGGGCATGCTCAAAGTCGCGTTGTTCTCCAAGCTCCATGCTACCATTTCATCATTTTTTTTTCTTTCAATATCCTTCCACAATGTCCTCTCTTTTTAGGATCCTACCATTATATTGAACTATTATTCTCTTCTCATTCTCATCATTGTCTTTACCAACCGCTAAGATGATCTCAAGCATCTGGTCAGGAAACTAAACTCCACCTAATTTCTCTTTTCTTTATTTTTTTTTGTTATCCTCACCCAAGGACATTTTTTCATTTTTTGTTCAGATAGAGTGGGAGGGAGAGAGAGGAAGAGAGAGAGAGAGAAACATCGATGTGAAAGTGACACATCGAGTGGCTGCCACCCGCACGACCAACCAGGGCCGGGGACAAACTGCAACTGAAGTACATGCCCTTAGCGGGAACCGAACCCGGGTCTCTCTGGACCGCAGGCCGACGCTCTAACCGCTGAGCCAAACCGGCCAGGGCTCCACCTAATTTCTCTAATCAGTTCACTTATCTCAAGCCTTACCTATCAGTAAACCTGCTTCTCGAACCACTTTCCCAATCAACCAACCCCTTCCTTTTACTTATGTCTTTCTAACTTAACACATATTGAGTGCTTACCCTTCCAAGCACTATTGTAAGTGCCCTATGAGTATTTCCTCATTTGATTCTCACAACACTCCTACAAAAGATACTGCTACAATCTCATAGTCAGTTATTTCTACCATTTTATAACCATACCTTCAAATTCCGCTGACATTCACAACACTTGTGGGTACATTTTATCCTCTTTGATTTCCAGTCTCCCAAAAAGAAATCACATAATTATAGAAAAAAAACTGCATAATTAAATTGACTGTCTCACATTCCTCAGCTAGGATCCCAACACTAGTCAGTAACTCCTGTATCTATCTAAAATAGATTCTTTTCCCACTTCTGGGGAAGAGTTCCAAAGCTATAACCCTCTGTTCAAGCTGCATTTTCTATTCTATTCTACTACTCTACTGTACTCCACTCTATTCTATCACCCTCACTCTCAACCCATGACCTGACCTACTTCACTGAGAATATAGCATTAAGTATAATTTCTTTCTCATTAACCTCCAAATCCACCTATGTGCACTATTTCTCATTTCTTATCTCCAGTCTCAAGGGAAAAACTTGATCCTATGCCTTATTTCCTACTTCAGGGTCTCATTTAATCAGTCTCTCTTTTGTCTTCAGTCCTTCATTCAACAAATATTTGTTGAACATCTACTATATGCCAGACTATGTTCTAGAAACATGAAATACATAAGTGAACAAAACAAAGATCCTTGCCCTTGAGTAACTTACATTTTAGCTTCTTGACTGGTTCATTTGTCTTAGATTTTCTTTTCTTTTTTAATAATTTTTATTTTTCAATTAAAGTTGACATACAATATTATATTATTTTCATGTGTACAACCCTGTGATTAGATATTATGAAGTGATAATCCCAATAAGTCTAGTTACTCATCTGACACCATATATAGTTATTATAGTATTATTGACTATAGTACTTTACATCCTCATGACTATTATGTAACTACCAATTTCTACTTCTTAATCCCTTCACTGTTTTCACCCATCCTCCCATGCCCCTCCTATCTGGCAACCACCAAAATGTTCTCTGTATCTATGAGTTTGTTTCTGTTTTATTTTGTTTTGTTTTTTTAAATTCCACATATAAGTGAAATAATCTGGCATTTGTATTTCTTTGCCTGACTTTTTTCACTCAGCACAATACCTTGTAGATTCATCCATGTTGTTGCAGATGGCAAGATTTCATTCTTTATATGGATGAATCATATTCCATTGCATTTTTGCTCCACTTCTTTATCCATTCGTCTATTGATGGACACTCAGGTTGCTTCCATATTTTGGCTATTGTAAATAATGCTACAATGAACATATGAATATATATGTCTTTTCAATTTTGTGTTTTAGGCTCCTTGGGATAAATACCCAGAAGTGGGGTTGTTGGGTTATTCTTTATCTCTTATTATAGCCTTTGTTTTAAAGTCTATTTTCTCCAGTAAAAGTATTGCTACCCCAGCTTTTTTTGTTTTTTTTTCCATTTTCATGAATTATAGTTTTCCATTCCTTTACTTTCATGCTGTGTCTTTTATCTGAAGTGAGTCTCTTATAGACAGCATATGTGAGGGTCTTGTTTTGTTATTAATTCAGCCACCACATGTCTTTTGATTATAGCATTTAATCCCCTTGCATTTAAAGTAATTGTTGATAGATATGTATTTATTGTAATTTTATTATTCATATTTATCTTTTTTTCTTCTTCAACATGTCGTGTTATCAGTGGGGAGAGGTCAATGTCTCTGAATAATGCTCATACGTAAGGGCTTCTTGTGATATCTCAACAAAAGAAATTTTCTGAGACTTGCATAGGAGGATGAGATATTGTAGAAAGCTTTATTTCTGTGGAATCAAACCCCTGCATTTCCAAGGTCCCATTACCCTTTGTCTCCCCAAGAAAGAAGTGTAGCTCTGGCTTCAATAGGACTAGTATCAAAGCCAGTGTCCAGAGTTTCCATTCCATGTCAGAGCACAGGTCCATTCTGGCATCAGGCTAGCTGTAGTCCATCAGCCCACTGCATGTGGGGTCTGTATAGCTGTGGGCCACATGATCAATTGCAAGAGAGCCAAGAGACAGCCAAGAATGGACTCCTTTGTTTGATGGATTATGTATCCCTAAATTTTCAGGGACCTGCATTGGCTCCACCCCTTCTAGCAAGTGATATCTGTTTCCAGGTTTGACTGACAGGCATCTTCCCTAGTCACCCCAACTTCACTTTGTATTCATCTATCTCCCCTTTATTGGAACCCTTCCCCCAGTGATCTGTGGAGAATGGGTCAGTTGTTCCCTGGGGAGTGTAAAGTTGCAGCTTCCTGGTGAAGCTGCCCAAATGACATGCCTATAATGTCTGGCCTCCCCCTTGGCTCCCTGCCTATTATTATTAACTAGATAATTACAACAGTATCAGTAATACTGTTTTGGTGGTGATGAACTCCTTCAGATTTTTCTTATCCAGACAGCTCTTTATCTGTCCTGTGATTCTAAATGATAGCTTTGCTGGGTAATCTTGGTTGTAGGTCCCTACTTTTCATCATGATGAATATTTTTTGCCAGTCTCTTCTGGTTTACAAAGTTGTTTTTTTGTTTTGTTTTGTTTTGTTTCTGTTCTGATCAGGTGTTTTCTGCTTCCTTATCTTCCAAACCGTTGATTTCATCCTCTGATTCATGTACTCTACTGTTGATTCCCAGTAACGAATTCTTCATTTCAATTAATATATTTTTCATTTATGACTGGCTCTTTTTTATGTTTTCTAGTTCCATATCTATGTTTCCTATCCCTTTCCTGATGTTCTCACTAAGTTCATGTACACTCCCACGAAGTCCATTTAGCATCCTTATAACCAGTGTTTTGAACTCTGTATCCAGTAGACTGCTTGTATCCATTTTGTTTAGTTCTATTTTGGGGAAAGGGGTGGGGGGTGTTGTTCTGTTCTTTCATTTGAGACTTTTTTTTTTTTTTGTCTCATTTTGGCAGCCTCCCTGTGTTTGTTTCTATGTATTAGGTAGAAAGATGCTACATCTTGGTAGAGTCCCTTTATGTAGTAGGTGTCCTGTTGGGTCCAGTGGTGCAGCCTTCTGGGTCACCTGAGCTGGGTTCTCTAGGTGTGCCCCCACACCATGTGAGCTGTGTGCACCCTCCTGAAGTAGTTGATCCTTGACTGCTGTTGGTAGGTCAATGGCTGCAAGGATTGGTCATGACCACTGTGTTAAATCAGCTGTGAAGGGGTCTACCCCACAGAGAAGATCTCACTTCAGTGGGGTTCAGGTACCCACTGAGTCCACCTCTTGAGTGTGTCATTCATAGAGGTGGTTGAGTAGTGCTTCTGCATGGTCTGAAGGTGTCCACCAGGTGCGCTGGCTCTGGGGCCTCCCAAGAAGTGCAGGGCAAGTTCAGCCACCACCAGTGCCCTTCCTTGGGCCACAATGCATGAGCTACAGAGCAATCTGCAGATGGCTGCTACTTGTGCTGGGCTTGGAGGTGCCTGGGAGAGGCCAAACTGTGAACCAAGGCCACTTAGCAAGAGATACGGAGCACACCAAGGCCAGATACTGCTTGTTTGAGAGATGTTAGGGAAGTTGGCAGCATGAGCCAAGACAGGCCATTTGTATGGAAAAGCCACTGGAAAGGGCTTTATTGGGCTTGCAAGTTAGGTAGGGAAAAGTCTTAGGGAATCACCATGGCAGGGTGGACAGTGTTAGGCAGGTTGATGGAGACTCAGATAAGGCGCCACTTGCCAACTCTGTGGGAGGAGGACTCAATGAGGGCACAATGGCCTCTGCCAGCACTTCTGCATGGGTGAAAGCTGCCCCTCCAGCCCTCACACTGATACTAGACAATTCACTTTCTTCCCACATGTCCCTGTGCCTTTCAAGCTGTTGTCCCAGTGCTGGAGCTCAGAGTGAGTGAGTTGATTAAGTCCATGTGTAGGCCCTTTAAGAGGAATGCTGGGATTCCAGAAGACCTTCATCTCACTCAGCTACAGTCCCTACTGGTTTTCACAACCAGAAGTTATAGGGACTCTCTTCCTGGCACTGAAACCCTGGGCTGGGGGCCTGGTTGGGTCAGGGGGAAGGGGGTGCTGAGATCCCTGGATCTTCAAAGGGGACCTCTGCAGCCAAGATATTTCTACTGATTTTTAATTGCCACACATGGCTATGGGACCAATCCATTAGTGTCCACCCCTCCTACCAGTTTCAATGTGGCTTCTCATTTATATCCTTACTTATAGGACTTCTGTTCAGCTAGATTTCAGGTGGTTCTGAATGATGGTTGTTCTGTAATATGGTTTGTAATTTTGCTGTGGTTGTGGGAGGTTCTCAGTCCTGTGTTTACCTATACCACCATCTTTACTGGAACTCAAGATTTTCTTTAAAAGTTTATCCCCCCAAAATTTATCTGTTACTACTTTCCTCTCTTCTCTTCATTATTAAATCACTTAATAGGGTATACTTTAGTGGGAGAAAAACAATATTTGAAAAATGAAATAAATGACAAATAATCCCTGAACAAATAGAAATAAGCATTGTGATGCCACCAAATAAGATGTGTGTGAGCCACAGAGCTTCACATTGGTCTATCTTCTTCCCAGTGCTACCTGCTTCTCTGGATGTGAAAGTAGACAAACATTCAAAGAAAGCACCTCCATAAATGAAGTGCACGCAGGAGACATGATTCAGCACACCCATACTGTAGACAACAGTTGACAGCTTCAGGTCACTTTCCCTTTACTACCAAGTATCTGAAGGCCTGACCAAAAATTATAAACCATACGTCTCCAAACATCCAGCTCAAACTGTAAAGAAACAATTAAGATGGTACCAGATTAGCCTGGCTGGTGTGGCTCAGTGGATTGAGTGTCATCCTATGGACTAAGAGGTCCCAGTTCAATTCCTAGTCAGGGCACGTGCCCAGGTTGTGGGCTCAATCCCCAGTAAAAGGCAGCCCATTGATGTTTCTCTCTCACATCGCTGTTTCTATCTCTCTCTTTGTTCCTCTCGCTCTAAAAAAAAAAAAAAGATGGTGCCAGATTAGAGTAGGAAGTCAAGTCAAAGAGGGTTCACCCATAATTTTCTTAGGTAAACAGCAGGTCTCTATAGATGAATAATGACTAGGAAAACTTGAATACTATTTTACTTCCTCCTTTTCTATATAGATTTTTTAATTTTTATTTTTATCTAATTGCTCTCATTAGAATTTCCAGTACTATGTTGAATAAAAATTATAAGAGTGGGCATCCTTGTCTTGTTCCAGATATTAGAGGACACGTTTTCATCTTTTCCCCACCAAGTATGATGTTTGCTGTTAGTTTCTCATACATGGCCTTTATTATATTGAGGTATGTATGTTGCCTCTATATCCAGTTTGTTGGGAGTTTTTTTTTATCATAAATGAATGTTGAATTTTGTCAAGTTATTTTTCTGCATATGCTAAGATAATCATATGATTTTTATCTACTTGTTAATGTTGTGTATGACATTGATTTGCAGATATTGAAACATCTTTGCATCTATGGAATAAATCCCACTTATTGACAGTGTATGTTCCTTTTAATGTAATGGTGAATTTGGTTCAGAAAGTTTTGCATCTATATTCATCAGGGACATTGGTCTATAATTATTTTCTTATAGTGTTCTTGTCTGGCTTTAGTTCAGGATAATGCTGCCCTCACTAAATGAGTTTGGAAGCATTCCCTCTTCTTCTATTTTATTTTTTCCAAAGAGTTTGAGGAGAACTGGAATTAATTCTCCCTTATTATTTTGGTAGAATTCACCAATGAAGCTATCTGGTGCTGGACTTTTCCTTGCTGGAAGGTTTTTTATTACCGATTCAATCTCATACTAGTAATTAGTCTGTTCACATTTTCTATTTCTTCATGATTCAGTTTTGTTAAGTTGTATGTTTGCAGGAAATTATCCATTTATTCTACTCTATTTTAATATGTTGGTGTATAATTGTTCATAGTATTCTCTTATGATCCTTTGTATTTTTTTGTAGTATCAGCTCCAATGACTCCTCTTTATTTCTGATTTTTATTTGAGTTTTCTCTTTTTTCTTGGTGAATGTAGCTAAAAGCTTGTCTATCTTTTCAAAAACCAGCTCTTATTTTCATTATCTTTTCTATTACATTTTTAGTCTTTTTTTTTTTTTAAATCTATTTCTACTCTCATCTTTGCTATTTCATTCCTTCTACTAACCTTAGGCTTTGTTTGTTCTTTTTCTAATTCCTTGAAGTGTAAAGATAGGTTGTTTGAGGTCTTTCTTTTTTCTTAATAGGCATTAATCACTACATACTTCCTTGTTACAACTGCTTTTGCTACATCCCATAAATTTTGGTGTGTTGTGTTTTCTTTTGAATTTGTCTCAAGATATATTTTATGTCTTTTGATTTCATCTTTGACCCATTTGTTGTTCAGTATCATGTTGTTTAATGTCCACATATTTGTGAACTTTCCAATATTCATGTCGTTTTATACCATTGTGATTGTAAAAGATGCTTGATATTATTTCAATCTTCTTAAATTGATTAAAATGTTTTGTGGCCTGTCCTGGCTAGTTTGGCTCAGTGGTTAGAGTGTCTGCCTGTGAACCAAAGGGTTTCGGATTGGATTCCTGGTCAAGGGCACATACCTAGGTTGCAGGTTTAATCCCCCACCCCAGTCAGGGTCCTGCAGCAAGCAACCAGTTAATGTTGCTCTCTCACATGGATGTTTCTCTCTCTCTCTCTCCCTTTCTTTCACTCTATCTAAAAAAAAAAAAATTTGATGGAGCCCAGCCAGTGTGGGTTGTGGGCTCCATTCCCAGCAGCCCACTGATGTTTCTCTCTCACTCAATGTTTCTATCTCTCTCTCCCTTCCTCTCTCTCTTAAAAAAAATCAAGGGCCTCGGCCAGGGAGCATCTGACACCCACTGGGAGGAAGAAGGCAGCAGAGCCCCAGCGGCAGTGGCAATAGCGGCGCTGCGGGCTAGGGCACAGAATAATCATGGGCCACACTGGGAAGAAGTCTGAGAAGGGACCAGTGTGTTGGCAGAAGCATGTGAAGTCAGAGTACATGTGGCTGCGACAGCTCAAGAGGTTCAGGCAAGCCAACGAAGTGAAGAGTATGTTTAGTTCCAAACGTCAGAAAATTTTGGAAAGAATGGAAGTCTTAAACCAAGAATGGAAACAGCCAAGGATACAGTCTGTGCACATCCTGACTTCTTCTTTGGTGACCAGTGACTTGGATTTTCCAACACCAAGTCATCCCATTAAAGACTCTGAATGTGGTTGCCTCAGTGCCCATGATGTACTCTTGGTCTCCCCTATGGCAGAATTTCATGGTGGAAGATGAAACTGTTTCACAAAACATTCCTTATATGGGGGATGACATTTTAGACCAGCATGGGACTTTCACTGAAGAACTAATAAAAAATTATGATGGAAAAGTACACAGGGATAGAGAATGTGGGTTTATAAATGATGAAATTTCTGTGGAGTTAGTGAATGCTCTTGGTCAGCACAATGATGATGATAACGATGATGATGGAGATGATCCTGATGAAAGAGAAGAGAAACAGAAAGATCTGGAGGAGAACCGAGATGATAAAGAAAGCTGCCCACCTCGAAAATTTCCTTCTGACAAAATTTTTGAAGCCATTTCCTCAATGTTTCCAGATAAGGGCACAGGAGAAGAACAAAAGGAAAAGTATTAAGAACTCACTGAGCAGCAGCTCCCAGAGGCACTTCTGCCGAATGTACCCCAAACATAGATGGACCAAATGCTAAATCTGTTCAGAGGGAGCAGAGCCTGCACTCATCCCACACATTCTTCTGTGGGTGGTGTTTCGAGTATGACTGCTTCCTACGCCCTTTTCATGCAACACCCAACACTTACAAGCGGAAAAACACAGAAATAGAAATGGCTCTGGACAACGAGCCTTGTGGACCACAGTGTCACCAGCATTTAGATGAAGCAAAGGAGTTCACTGCCACCCTCACTGCCGAGTGGATCAAGACACCCCCCAAATACCCAGGAGGCCGAAGACAAGGGAGACTCCCCAACAACACCAGCAGGCCCAGCACCCCCACCATCAGTGTGCTGGAGTCAAAGGACACGGACAGTGACAGGGAAGTTAGGACTGAAACAGGTGGAGAAAACAATGATAAAGAAGAAGAGAAAAAAGACGCAAATTCCAGCTCCTTTGAAGTGAATTCTCAGTGTCAAACGCCAATAAAGATGAAGCCGAAGAGTGAACCCTCCGAGAATGTGGAGTGGAGCAGGGATGAGGCCTCCATGTTCCAGGTCCTCAAGGGCACCTACTACGACAACTTCTGCGCCATTGCCAGGTTAATCGGGACCAAAGCATGTAGACAGGTATATAAGTTTCAGGTCAGAGTCCAGTATCATAGCTCCAGCTCCCACCGAGGATGTTGACACTCCTCCAAGGAAGAAGAGGAAACACTGGTTATGGACTGCACACTACAGAAAGATACAGCTGAAGAAAGACGGCTCCTCTAACCACATTTACAACTACCAGCCCTGCGACCATCCACGGCAGCCTTGTGACAGTTCATGTGCGATAGCACAGAATTTTTGTGAAAAGTTTTGTCAGTGTAGTTCGGAGCATCAGAACCGCTTTCCTGGCTGCCGCTGCAAAGCGCAGTGCAACACCAAGCAGTGCCCCTGCTACCTGGCCATCCGGGAATGTGACCCTGACCTGTGTCTGACCTGCCTAGCCACTGACCACTGGGACAGCAAGAACGTGTCCTGCAAGAACTGCAGCATCCAGAGGGGCTCCAAGAAGCATTTATTGCTAGCACCATCTGATGTGGCTGGCTGGGGAATTTTCATCAAAGATCCTATACAGAAGAATAAATTCAGCCAGGAGTACTGTGGAGAGAGAATTTCTCAGACTGAAGCCGACAGAAGAGGCAAAGTGTATGATAATACATGTGCAGCTTTCTCTTCAACTTGAGTAACGATTTTGTGGTGGACACAACCCGCAAGGGTAACAAAATTCAGTCAATCCAAACTGCTATGCAAAAGTCATGATGGTGAATGCTGATCACAGGATAGGGATCTTTGCGAAGAGAGCCATCCAGACAGGTGAAGAGCTGTTTTGTGACTACAGATACAGCCAGGCCGACGCCCTGAAGTATGTGGGCATCCAGCGAGAGATGGAGATCCCTTGACATCTGCTACCTCCTCCCCTCCCGCACAGCTGCCTTAGCTTCAGGAACCTCCAGTACTGTGGGCAATCTAGAAAAAGAAAATGCAGTTTGAAATCCTGAAATTGGCAATGTACTGTAAGAATAATTTATAGTAATGAGTTTAAAGAGTAAACATTTTATGCCTTCTCACCAGCTGCAAAGTGTTTTGTACCAGTGAGTATTGTGCAATAATGCAGTATGGTACATTTTTCAATTTTGAATAAAGAATACTTGAACGTCAAAAAAAAATCAATAAAGCCCTGGCCAGTTTGGCTCAACAGTTAGAGCGTTGGCCTGCAGTCCAGAGAGACCCGGGTTCAGTTCCCGCTAAGGGCACGTATCTCGATTGCAGTTTGTCCCCAGCCCTGGTTGGGTTGTGCAGGAGGCAGCCACTCGATGTGTCCCTTTCACGTCGATGTTTCTCTCTCTCTCTCTTCCTCTCTCTCCTTCCCACTCTATCTGAACAAAAAAATGGAAAAATGTCCTCAGGTGAGGATAATTTAAAAAAAAAAATCAATAAAAACATATTTTTAAAAAATCAATGGAGCCAGCCGTGTGGTACAGCGGATTGAACAGTGTCCCATGGACTGAGAGGTGCCGGTTCAATTCTTGGTCAGGGCACATACCCAACTTGCAGGCTTTATCCCCAGTAGGGGGCATGCAGGAGACAGCAGATCCATGTTTCTTTTTTTTTTTTCTTTTTTTTTTTTTTTTTATCCTCACCTGAGGACATTTTTTCATTTTTTGTCCAGATAGAGTGGGAGGGAGAGAGAGGAAGAGAGAGAGAGAAACATCGACGTGAAAGGGACACATCGAGTGGCTGCCACCCGCACGACCAACCAGGGCCGGGGACAAACTGCAACCGAAGTACATGCCCTTAGCGGGAACCGAACCCGGGTCTCTCTGGACCGCAGGTTGACGCTCTAACCGCTGAGCCAAACCGGCCAGGGCAGATCCATGTTTCTTTTTCACATTGATGTTTCTATCTCTCCCTCCCTTCCTCTCTAAAAAAATCAATAAAAACATATTTTTTAAAAAATAATTTAAAAATAAAATCTTAAAAATCAATGGAAAAATATCATCAGGTGAGGATTAACCAAAAAAATGTTTATGGCCTAATATATGATCTGTCATAGAGAATGTTCCATGTGCACTTGAGAAGAATGTGTATTCTGCTGCTATTGGTTGGAATGTTCTGTACATGTCTGTTAAGTTTCTCCACACTAACATGTACTTTTTTTTTTTTAATCCTCACCCAAGGACATTTTTCCATTTTTTTGTTCAGATAGAGTGGGAGGGAGAGAGAGAGAGAGAGAGAGAGAGAGAGAGAGAGAGAGAAACATCTACATGAAAGGGACACATCAAGTGGCTGTCTCCTGCACGGCCCTGACCCAGCCAGGGCTGGGGACAAACTGCAACTGAGGTACATGCCCTTAGCAGGAACCGAACCTGGGTCTCTCTGGACCACAGGCTGATGCTCTAACCGCTGAGCCAAACCGTGAGGCTTTTTTTTTTTCTTTTTCTTTTTATTAATTTATTTTTGTTACAGATGTTTCTCCTTTTTTCTCTCATTGACACCCTCCTCCCCATCCCCTCCACCTCGTCCCCAGCTTTGTTGTCCATGTCCATCAGTTATGCGTACATGCATGTAAGTTCTGTGGTTTATCTCTTTCCTCCCCCCCACTCCCTCTTCTGAGGGTTGTCAGTCCACACCCCACTTCCACGTCTCTGGGTCTACCCTGTTCCTCAGACTGTTATGTTCATTATATTCCACAAATAAGTGAGATCATGTGATATTTGTTTTTCTCTACTTAGCTTGTTTCGCTTAGGATAATACTCTCCAGGTCCCTCCATGTCGTCTCAAAGGAAAAGAGATCTTTCTTTCTTACGGCTGCATAGTACTCCATTGTGTATATGTACCACAGCTTTTTTATCCATTCGTCTACTGATGGGCACTTGGGCTGTTTCTAGAGCTTAGCTATTGTAAATAGTGCTGCTATGAACATGGGGGTACATATATTCTTTCTGATTGGTGTTTCAGTCTTCTTAGGGTATATTCCTAGAAGTGGGATCACTGGGTCAAATGGCAATTCAATTTTTAAGTTTTTGAGGTAATACCATAGTGTTTTCCACAGTGGCTGCACCAGTCTGCATTCCCACCAGTAGTGTACTAGAGTCCCCTTTTCTCCACACCCATGCCAACACTTGTTGTTTGGTGAACCATGAGGCTTACATAAAACATTTATAGCACTCTATTTTGAGCTGATAACTTATTTTCAGATGCATACAAAAGCTCTCTATTTTTACACATGCCCTCATTTCATGTTTTTCATATCACAATTTATATTTTTTAAATTTGTTTTTGTTACAGATGTTTCTCCTTTCTCCCCCATTGACACCCTCCTCCTGATCCTGCCCCCCCCCACCCCACCCCAGCATTGTTTTCTATGCCCATGCTTATATGCATATAAGTTCTTTGGTTTTTCTCTCCCCACCCCTGCCCCCCTCCTCTAAGGTTTGTCAGTCTCAACCCTACTTCTATGTCTCTGGGTCTATTTTGTTCATCAGTTTGTTTAGTTCATTATATTCCACAAATAAGTGAGATCATGTGATACTTGTATTTCTCTGACTGGCTTATTTTGCTTAGGATAATACTCTCCAGGTCCCTCCATGTCATCTCAAAGGATAAGAGATCTTTCTTGCTTTCTACAGCTGCATAGTATTCCATTGTGTATAGGTACCACAGCCTCTTTATCCACTCATCTACTGATGGACACTTGGGCTGTTTCCAAATCTTAGCTATTGTAAATAGTGCTGCTATGAACATGGGGTACATATATTCTTTCTGATTGGTGTTTCAGGCTTCTTAGTATACATTCCTAGAAGTGGGATCACTGAGTCAAATGGCAGTTCAATGTCTAATTTTTTGAGGAAACATCATATTGTTTTCCATAGTGGCTGCACCAGTCTGCATTCCCACCAGCAGTGTACTAGAGGCCCCTTTTCTCCACATCCTTGCCAGCATTTGTTTTTTGATGATGTGTTGATGGCAGCCATGCTGGCAGGTGTGAGGTGATACCACATAGTCATTTTAATTTGCATCTCTCTGATGATTAATGACATTGAACATTTCTTTCATATGTCTCTTAGCCATTTGTATGTCCTGTTTGCAGAGGGTCTATTTAGGCCCTCTGCCCATTTTTTAATTGGTTTCTTTGTCTCCCTTTGGTTGAGCTGTATGAGTACTCTATATATTTTGGAAATTAACCCCTTATCTGAAGCATCACTGGCAATTATGCTCTCCCATACACTGGGTTCCCTTTCCATTTTGATTCTTCTTTCTTTTGCTGTGCAGAAGCTTTTTAGTTTGATGTAGTCCCACGTATTCATTCTTTCCTTTGTTTCTTGCCCTAGGCATTGTATCAGTGAAAGTTCTGCTGTGTGTGATGTCTGAGATTTTGCTGCCTACATTTCTTCTAGGATTTTTATGGATTCATGAGTAACATTTAAGTCTTTTACGCATTTTGAGTTTATTCTTGTGTATAGTGTAAGTTGTGGTCTAGTTTCATTTTTTTGCACGTAGCTGTCCAATTTTCCCAACACCATTTATTAAAAAGACTGTCTTTACTCCATTGTATGCTGTTGCCACCTTTGTCAAATATTAATTGAGCATAATGTCTTGGATCAATTTCTGGGTTCTCTGTTCTGTTCCATTGATCTATATGCCTGTTCTTGTGCCAGTACCAGGCTGTTTTGATTACATTGGCTTTGTAGTATAACCTGATATCTGGTATTATGATCCCTCCTACTTTGTTCTCTTTTTTTTCAATATTGCTGTGGCTATTTGGGGTCTTTTTTTGGTTCCATATAAATTTTTGGAGTATTTGTTCTCGTTCTGTGAAATATGTCATTGGTATTTTAATGGGGATTGCATTGAATCTATGGATTGCTTTGGGTAGTATGGGCATTTTAATGATGTTAATTCTTCCATTCCATGAACAAGGTATATGCTTCCACTTTTTTATATCTTCCTCTGTTTCTTTTTTCAATGTTCTGTAGTTTTCTGTGAACAGGTTCTTTACTTCTTTGGTTAAGTTTATTCCTAAGTATCTTAATTTTTTTGTTGCAATGGTAAATGGGATTTTTTTTTTTTTTTTTAGTCTCTCTTTCGGTGTGTTCATTATTGGTATGTAAAAATGCCAGTGATTTCTGGATGTTGATTTTGTATCCTGCTACTCTGCCAAATTCATTCATTATATCTAGTAGTTTTTTTATGGAGTCTTGAGGGCTTTTGATGTACAATATCATGTCATCTGTGAATAATGACAGTTTCACTTCTTCCTTTCCAATTTGGATCCCTTTTAATTTTTCTTCTTGTCTGCTGTGGCTAAGACTTCCAGTACTATGTTAAATAATAGTGGTGAAAGTGGACATACCTGTCTTGTTCCTGTTCTTAAGGGAAATGCTTTTTGTTTTTGCCCATTGAGTATGATATTGGGTATAGGTTTGTCATAAATGGCCTTTATTATGTTGAGATATGATCCTTCTATTCCCACTTTGCTGAGAGTTTTTACCAAAAATGGATGCTGTCTGGCCAGCGTGGCTCAGTGGTTGTGCATCTATCCATGCACCAAGAGGTCACCGGTTCGATTCCCAGTCAGGGCACATGCCCGGGTTGTGGGCCAAATCCCCAATAGGGGGCATGCAGGAGGTGGCTGATCGATATTCTCTTTCATCAATGTTTCTATCTCTCTCCCTCTCCCTTCATCTCTCTCTAAAATCAATAAGGAAAAAAAAAATGGATGCTGGATCTTGTCAAATGCCTTTTCAGCATCTATTGATATGATCACATGATTTTTATCTTTCATTTTATGTGGTGTATCATATTTATTGATTTGCGAATATTGTACCAGCCTTGCATCCCTGGGATAAGTCCCACTTGATTGTGGTGTATAATTTTTTTAATATATTGCTGGATTAAATTTCCTAAGATTTTGTTGAGGATTTTGGCATCTATGTTCATCAGAGATATTAAACGGTAGTCTTCTTTTTTGTAGTGTCTTTATCTAGTTTTGAGATTAAGACTATGCTGCCCTCATAAAAAAAAAAGCTTGGAAGTCTTCCTTCCTCTTGTATTTTTTGGAATAGTTTGAGGAGAATAGGTGATAGTTCTTCTTTGAATGTTTGGTAAAACTCCCCTGTGTAGCCGTTCAGACCAGGGCTTTTGTTTGTTGGGATTTTATTGATCACTTCTTCTATTTCCTTACTTGTTATTGGTCTGTTCAGGTTTTCTGAATCTTCCCAGTTGAGTTTTGGAATAGCATATGATTCTAAGAATTTTTCCATTTAGCCTAGATTGTCAAATTTGTTGACATATAATTGTTCATAGTATTTTCTTACAATCCTTTGTACTTCTGTGGTGTCCGTTTTTACTTCACCCTTTTCGTTTCTGATTGTACTAATTTGGATTCTCTTTCTTTGTTTCTTGGTGAGTCTGGCTAAAGGTTGCTCAATCTCATTTATCTTTTCAAAGAATCAGCTCTTGGTTTCAGTGATCTTTTGTATTGTTTTTTTAGTCTCTATGTCATTTATTTCTGCTCTGATCTTTTATTATTTCCTTACTTCTACTAACTCTGGGTTTTTCTTTCTGTTCTCTTTCTAAATCTTTAAGTTGTTGGGTTAGTTTATTAGAGATTTTTCTTCTTTCTTGAGGTAGGCCAGTATTGCTGAACTTTCCTCTCAGGACTGCTATTGCTGTGTCCCATAGATTTTGTATTCTTGTGTCTTCATTTTCATTAGTTTCCAGGAAGTTTTTTTGTTTGTTTGTTTGTTTGTTTGTTTAATTTACTGATCTCATTGGTAAACCATTCATTGTTTTATAACATGACATTTAGCCTCCCTATGTTTGAATGTTTTTTAGTGTTTTTACTGTAATTGATTTCTAGTTTCATGCCACTGTGATCTGAGAAGATGCTTGATAAGATTCCAATCTTCTTGAATTTGTAGAAACTTACTTTGTGTCCTAACATGTGGTCTATCTCTGAGAATGTCCCATGTGCACTTGAGAAGAATGTATGTTCTGCAGCCTTGAGGTGAAATGTTCTGTAAATATCAATGAAGTCCAACAGATCTAGTTCATTTAAGGACTGTTTCCTTGTTAATTTTTTGTCTAGAAGATCAATCCAGTGGTGTCAGTGGGATGTTAAAGTCACCCACTATGATTGTATTGCTACTGATCTCTCCCTTGAAGTCCTCCAGAAGTTTTTTGATATATTTTGGTGTTCATATATTTGGTGCATATATGTCTACCAGGGTTATATTCTCTTGTTGGATTGATCCCTTTAATATTATGTAGTGATCTTCTTTGTCCCTTATTATGGCCCTCATTTTGAAGTCTATCTTATCAGATATGAGTATTGCTACACCAGCTTTTTTTTTTTTTTTTTCCATTTCCTTTTGCCTGGAAAATTTTTTCCATCCCTTCACTTTCATCCTGTTTGAGTCTTTTGTTGTGAGGTGGGTCTCTTGTAGACAGCATATATATGGGTTGTATTTTCTTATCCAATCAGCTACCCTATGACTTTTGACTGGAGCATGTAAGCCATTTACATTTAAGGTTATTTTTGATAGATACTTATTAGTTGCCACTTTTATTTTATGCCTCTGTTCCTCTCTCTCTGTCTTCTTCTTCTTACAGCAGTACCTTTAGCATTTCTTGCAGTGCTGGTTTGGTGGTGGTAAATTCCTTTAGCTTTTTATTTTTTGGTCTGTAAAGCTCTGTATTTCACTTTCAATTATGAATGACAGCCTTGCTGGATAGAGTAGTCTTGGATTCAGACCCTTGCCTTTCATTACTTTGTATACTTCATGCCACTCCCTGCTGGCCTGCAGTGTTTCTATTGAGAAATCAGCTGACAGTCTAATGGGAGCTCCCTTGCAGGTAACTTTCTGTCTCTCTCTTGCTTCCTTTAAGATTCTTTCTCTGTCTTTAATGTTGCCATTTTAATTATGATGTGTCTAGCTGTGGGTCTTTTGGGGTTCATCTTGCTTGGGACTTGTGTTTCCTGGACTTGTGTGACTTCTTCTTTCACCAAATTAGGGAAGTTTTCTGTCACTATTTCTTCAAACGGGTTCTCTATTCCTTTCTCCAATTCTTCTCCTTCTGGTACCCCTATGATGCGAATATTGTTAGGTTTCAATTGTCTCAAATCTCCCTTAAACTCTCCTCCTGCTTTTTAATTTTTTCCCCCCATTTGCTGCTCTATTTGGGTGGGTTTTTTCTACCTTGTCTTCTAACTCGCTGATTCGGTCTTCAGCTTCTTCTAATCTACTATTGAATCTTTTCAAGGTATTTTTCATATCAGCTATGTCATTCTTTATTTCCACTTGATGTTTATTCATAGCTTTTACCTCTTTTTTTATGCTGATGTAGTTCTTACTGAGCTCTTTATAATTCTCATTAAGTTGTTTGTAGTTCTCACTAAATTGTTTGAGCACGCTTAAAATCATTGCTTTGAATTCTTTATCTGACAAATTGCTTGCTTCCATTTCATGTAGTTCCTTTTCTGGTGATTCCTCCTTTTCTTTCATTTGGAGATTGCTTCTTTGTCTCACTCTTTTAGCAGTCTGATAGGTCCAGGCCTGGTGAGGGATGTTGGGATGTGTAGGCAGGTTGGTGTGTATCAAATAAGACTGCTATGCTTCCCAGACTGTTCTGGTACATGGTACCTCTTGCCTGCTGTGGGTGCTGGAAGATTGACAACTGGCTGCTGGTATTGGTCTGTCATGGTAGGCGCTGCTGGGGTGCATGGGTCCAGCTTGTGCACTGCTGGTCCAGCTGGTGAGCTGCTGCCTGGTGGGGCTCAGCTCCTGGTCAGTCACTGCTGATGTTTCTGGGGGCGAGTGTCCGCTCCCAGTTTGTGCTGCTACTGCTGCTGCTGTTGCCAGGGGGTGCTCTCAGCTCCTAGTCCTCTGCTGCTGTTGGGGGCTGAGGATACTCAGCTCTTGGGACTTTGCTGCTGCTGGGGGAGGAACTCCACTCCAAATCCACTGCTGTAGTTGTCAGGGGCCAGTCTTGGCTTCCCAAGCCTTGTTGCTGCTTGGGCTGGGGCACCACTCCTGATCAGCCTCTGCTGATGCTGCTGGGGATGGATGTCCATTCCCAACCCTCTACTGCTGGGGGTGAGGCTCCACTTCCAAGCCAGTCACTGCTGCTATTGGGGAAGGTGCTGGGCTCCCAAGCTGGCACTACTGTTGCTGGGGGTGGTGCTTGGCTCCAATCAGGCTGCTGCTGTGGGGGATAGTGCTCAGCTCCTGAGCTGGCGCTACTGCTACTGCTACTGCTATGCAGGATGGTGCTCAGCTCCCAGCCAGTTCCTGCTTCCACAAGCAGATACCTTGACAACACCATTACTGTGCACTGGTCCGCGTTGACACAGCAGGTTCCACTGGTCCAATGGTGCAAGGCGCACTGGTGGATTCAGGTCATTCAGCCCTAGCCACTCACCACTGCCTCTTCCCAAAGAAGACCAGCGGGTCTTCCAAAATGGCAGGGCCTTTTGGCTGCGCAGGAAGAAGTACCCTGACAAGTCGCTTACCGCGGTAGCCAGCTACTCCCCATCCACAGCACTGGAACCCTCTGCCCTACGTTTCTGCAATACTTGATGCTCGTCCACACTCATGTACACTCACACTCTCTCTGACACTCTCTGGAAAACCATCTTCTGAAGGACAACTTTTCCAGAGTATTGTCGGTTGGCAAATTCTTCCTTCCAGAACTTTAAATCTATCATCACATATCCTCTGGCTTGCAAAGTTTCTGCTGAAAAATTCATTCATGGTCTTTTGGGGGTACTCTTGTATACAACAAGTGCTTTTATTATTCTGTCCTGTCTTTAACTTTTGACAATTTAATTACAATGTGTATTGGTGTGGGTCTCTTTAGATTAACTTATTTTGATGGCTTGGGTTTTGTGGATCTGGATATGTTTCTTTCCCCAGCTTAGATAAGTTTTCACCCATTATTTCTTTAAATAAGCTTTTTGCTTCTCTCCTTTTTTCTTCTTTTAGGACCCCTATAAAGTGTATGTTGGTCTACTTGATAGAATCCTATAAGTCTCTTAAGCTATCTTCAATCACTCTTTTTCATTTTTTTTCTTTTGCTTCTTTGCTTGGATGATTTCTACTGCCCTCTCTTTGACTTTGTTGATTCTTTCTTCTGCCTGACCTAGTCTGTTACCAGCACTATTGAATTTTTCAGTTAATTTATTCTTCAGCTCTGATTTCTGTTTGGTAATTTTAAAATATTTTCTATATGTTTTTTTAAATTCTCACTTTGTTTATGCATTATTCTCCTGACCTCAGTGAGCCTCTTATGACCATTATTTGAATTTTCTACCAGGTAAATTTCTTTATTTCCATTTCATTAAAATCTCTTCCTGGAAACTTATCTTGTTCTTTTGTTTGGAACTTATTCCTTGTTTTTTTGGTTGGTTGGTTGGTTGGTTGGTTGGTTGGTTGGTTGGTTGTTTTTTTTCCATTTTCCTTGCCTCTCTGTGCTATTTTCTGCACATTACATAAAACAGCCACCTCTCCCAGTCTTGACAGAGAGGTCTTGTGTAGATGAACCTCATCAATCAGCTCAGCCCAAGTTCCTGGTTATCAATTAAACCTTTGTGATTATCCAAGCTGCCATCTTTGTTCTTAGTGGTTCCCAGTAGGTGACGTTGTCAAGGTCCATCTGTGTCCTAAAGGGGAGGATTGCACTCAGCATCTAGCTGTAGGATAATCAGAACATGAACTCACAGACAACAGCTGGAAAAGAATGTTAAGCCCCTTCCAGGGAGAAAATGGGTAACGGGCATTTTTGCCTGCTCCCTTTGTGATGAGCTCAGGTGTATAGCCACAGAGGGGTGTTCCTGCACCCATTTGAAAACTGTTCCCTTGTTTTCTATAGTTCTGTAAGACTTTGAATGCAAGTATTATTGGCTATCAGAACTAGATTGTTTGCTAGCCCATCTCTCAAGCTGCAGCCACAAAAGCTGGGGCCCCAAACATGTATACAAGCTCCTTTCAGGGAGATAACTGGCAACTAGGCGTTATTGTTGTGGTGAGCCAGAAGGCGAAGGCAAGGGACATATCCAACAGCTTCCCCAGTGTCCAGGAGTGATGACAGCCAGCCCCTAGATGTATGCCAAATTACCTCAGACAGCAGCTTGTAAAGTATACATCAGATTTTTTTTAGGAAAGACAGAGATGGGCATTTTTACCTGCTCCCTCTGTGTTGAGCCCTGGGTATATATCCACAGCAAATGCTGACATGTTCTCACTGTTTACAAACTGCTATAATTCTGTGGGACTTGTGAATGCAAGCTTCATTGGCTATCAGAGCCAGGTAATCTGGGATCCTGTATTCAGGTGGCAGCTACAAACTGAGGTGCCAGATGTGCACACAAGCTCCTTCCAGTGAGATCCTGGTGACTTGGTTTTACTGTTGGAGCAAGCAGAAAACGAAGGCAGAGGAAGTGCCCTCCACTGGCTCTTTTGGGCTGGAAGGATGATCACAGCCAGCCCCTAGGTATATGCTAAAATTAGAAACCATACCCTCAAGTGGCAGCTTGTAAAGTAGGCAGTTAGATTCCTTTCAGGGAAAGACTGGTATATGGGCATTCTTGCAGGCTCCTTCTGCTCTGAGCCCTAGGGAGACAGCCATGTCATTTACTTGCACATCCACTAAAAATTGCTTCATTTGATATAGTTTTATGGGTCTTGTGGACACAAGCCCTGTTGGCTTTCAGAGCTAAGTGTCTTGGGGGTCCATCCCTCAGGTGGGAGTCTTAAAACCTGGGGTGCTAGATGTACAGTCCAAACTATGCTCCTCAGAGAGAAGCTGGGAGTTGGGAGTTCCCTCCCAATTGTATGGCACTCTGCTAGGGGTAGGGTATATGGCTAGAGTGTGTCTCAGCCTTTCCTGCCTGTTTTTGTGTGTTTTTTTTTCATTTGCCCAATCTGTAGGAACTCCTACTAGTTTCCATGTCCAGTTAGTTTCTGGATTTCTTTCAGAAGGAATTTCTTCCAGTGTAGCTGTACATTTGGTGCATTAATGGGAGGAAGGATGTTCAGGAACCTTCTATGTCGCCATCTTGGTCAACTTTCCAACTTTTAGATATTTTTAGTAGATACATACCATGAAATGGCTCACTCAGTACATGTTGTAACCCTTCTTCTGATATGCTGAGGCTAAAAACTATTTCCCAATCCTTCACACCTAGGGTTCTAGATTTTATTTAAGTTCCTACAATCAGATGTTAAACCGCTTTGACACTCATTTCTGTTGGTGAGGTTTGGAACAACAGTGCCACAGTCTGGAACAGCAACTGTAGCAGCAGCTTCCTAACTTGACAAGCTATTTTCTGCTCATAGCAGAGGCTCTGAAGCTGATAGCTGTGGTGGTGTCTTCCTAATACTATAGATTCTGGTTGTGGCAAAGGCAACAATCCCTTGACAGCTAGTATGACTTTGGAAATATTCTTGGAAGTTCAACCTGGAGTCTGTCAGCCATTAATGCTCTTTCTGCTTAAACAAGTCAGAGTGAGTTTTATTCTCCACAACTGAACACTGAATAAAATGCCATTATTATTATTTCTTCTAGAGCAAATTTCCATTTGGAAAGGAAAAGATTTGTGACCAAGACAGCAATTCATAGACAGGTCTCTCTCTCCATATTTGACTTTAAGTCAGTGAAGCAGAAGCTACACCAATATGCAATGGCAAGCAATGGTTTGTAATGGGTTTCTGTGGGCACATGGGATGTTGAAATTTGGTGTACCATTTGAAAACATATCTAAATTCCTTGACTATAACTTAGTGTAGTAAAATAGCATGCCCGTCTTTGCTATATATCCCTTTCTATAAGCATGTATCATAATTTTTTCCAAATAAACATATTTAAAAAGCTGTCATTATTCATCTGCATGCACCTGCAGGCCCTGGAACATTGGAGCACTGAGCTGAAACTCCAACAGGAAGTATAAGAGAACTCGGAATCAAGGTCTCTTGACTGCTGGAACCTCAAAGCTGTTCTATCTGAATTTAGCTGCCATTCTTTCTTCACCTCTGTGCCCTTGAGAAGCTCTCAGTATCATATCCTCAACCCTTAACCCTACTTCAAGTAGTGACTGATGAACAGCTGAGAAAGATGTGTGATGCTCTCTATGGCTTTGACTTCTGTGATCCCATCATTATTTTCTAGGTGAACAAGCAATAGTCATAAAATAGAACCAGTAAATTTTTGTGCCAGCCTGTCTGATGACAACAAATATTTATTGAGTGCCAAAGGTATAAAGCATTTCAGGTGGTTGAGATACATATCAAAAAATGACCTAGTTCCTGCTCTTCACACACAGGCACTGGCCATTTCACTTCTGAGTGTTTCTGCTTATTTATAAAGTTGCAGAGATGAAAATGAAAAAACAAAGAGCACAGATGCAGACCTTAATCTGAGATGTGTTTCTGAACCTATAAAATAAAACTCACCTATAATCCCTTATACTACAGTAAGTAATTTCATCCCATTAGTGTACTCAGACCTGGAAAAGTCCAGAATTTAACCATTTTATACTCCCTGTGTATGGAAAAACTAACAACCAAATATATCTTGATAGGGATTAGCACATGCATGCTAAAATCTCTAGGAGATGTCCGACCGGTGTGGCTCAGTGGTTGAGCATCGACCCATGCACCAAGAAGTCACCAGTTCAATTCCCGGTCAGGGCACATGCCCAGGTTGTGGGTCCAATTCCCAGTGAGAGGCATGCAGGAGGTGGCCTTTCGATGTTCTCTCTCATCGATGTTTCTATTTCCCTCTCCCTCTCCCTTCCTCTGTCTCTAAAAAATCAATAAAGAAAAATGTATAAATATAAAATCTCTAGGAGAGTACAATTATGCCTGCAATTTACTTTGAAAAGAACAGGCTTTTGCGTGTGTCAAAACTTATCTAATGATACACTTAAGATTTAGATCTCACTATTATATAAATTTTACTTTAAAAAAAAACTGAGAAATATTAAACTCAGTTAATTACATGCATGATAAAATGTCTAGGAGTACACTTATGCTTGCAACTTACTTTGTTTTCTTTTCAACCAGGGCCAGGGAAAAATCGCAACCAAAGTATGCACCCTTGGCCGGAATCGAACTTGAGACTCTTTGGTCCATGGGCCGATGCTCTAACCACTGAACCAAACCAGCCAGGGCTTACTTTGTTTTCGATTAGCAATAATCACTCCTCAGATAAACCTCATCGGCTATGATACTGCCACTGTGCAAACCTCCCTGCAACTTACTTTGAAATGCATCAAAAAATAAGATGGATGGATGGAAAACAAACACAATGTTAACAATCATAGAGTCCAGGTAATAGATACTTTCAACAATCTTCCAAATTTTCTTTATATTAAAATGTTTCATAATAAACTTTTAGGGGAAAGAATGATCCCCTATAGGTGGCCAATCATAATTTGCAAATTGGCACTAATCCTGGAACCACATTGAGACACACTGATAAAGAATACCAAGGGGGGAAAAAAACATTAGTAGCAAATATGACAGATTATGGAAGGAACTAGGGTTTATTTTCTAGGTACATCAAAGATGGAGGGAGGAGTAAAGAACTTTAAGAACCCCATTAATAACACCCTGGTAAGAAAAACCCTGCAATCAGCAGCTAAAATTCGTGATTGCAATTTTGTTTAAAAAACAAGTATATCCTGGTTGGTGTGGCTCAGTGGTTGAACGTCGACCCATGCACCAAGAGGTCGTGGTTCAATTCCCAGTCAAAACATATGCCCAGGTTGTGGGCCAAATCCCCAGTGGGGGGCAAGCAGGAGGCAGCCAACTGATGTTCTTTCTCTCTCACTGATGTTTCTATATCTCTCCCCCTCTCCCTTCCTCTCTCTCTAAAAATCAATAAAGAAAAAAAATTTTTTTAAGTGTAAAGGGTGTGTTTTAAAAAATATTTTTATTACACTGAAAAGAGAAAAATTGTTTTGCTTTCTGTTTCAGGTTAATCAACTGCCATCACCATATTCTAGGGAGGGGGGTCACACTTAATAAAGGGCACCTACTGCACAGCAGCTTGGTGGGTTGGGGAAGTGGGGAGACACAGAGAGAGAAAAAGGAGAGGAAATAGGAGAGGGAACCAGGGAAACTAGAATGAGATGGGGGGGGGGGTGCGGAATCTGAAGTTCCAGGGCTAAGAAGGAGAAAAGAGGAGCCAACCAGAAAAAGAAAAACTGAAACAAAATAATTCAGTAAAAGTCCAGGGTGGTGGATGGCCAAAGAACATCATGAAACCTGGGAGGCTGGCTGATTCATTCCAGATTGTTTGCATAACTGCTGTGTAAACTTTGTTGCTATCCTTTCCCCAAATCTTCACTTAAAGGCTCTTAAACTCATGAGCGAATAGGCTTTTAGTGAACATCAAGCAGGGAACTCAAGTTTTTTTTCTGGGTCAATGTAGTGCAGAAATCTTGAGAGGGGCACAGAACTCCCACAGGCCTTTAGAATGAGAGGTGTCCAAGTCAATTTTTTATTGGAGATCTCTGGGACTCAGGATGAATTGGTGGGAGGGGGTGGGGGGTGGTCCTCAGACATTGGCTTATTCAAGGAAAAGCTGGTCTATATAGAAAAAATAAATTCAAACTCACTTGTTGTTATCCATTATTAACCCAGAACATTCTCATAACCAGGTTTGGAAATTCAGGAAAGTCATTTTAAACTTTTGTTAATGTCTTTTTTCATGGGGTAACATTGCCACCTATTGGTATTTGTAAAAAATACCTTTTATAATAGGTTTAAACTTGCAATTGTTTGGCAACCCTAGAGAGTCTCATTTACTGACAAATTCTTGCTTTGTGTTGTAACACAAAAGCAGAAGATGAGGTTCTTTGTCCTCAAAGACTTCATATTATCTAATGGTAACTTAACAAAAACACCTTACCTTTCAGGATTCAGGCATCATTTCATCAGTAAACCTTTCTTCTGAGGCAGAAACTGACCACTCCATACCTTGAGCTCTACTCCCTGCACATATTTCTTTCTTAGCACATACAATATACTACTACTGTATGTCTTTTATGACAATGTCTGTCTCCCATAACTGGGCCATAAGCTCCTTAAAATTCAAGGACTGTATCTGTTCTGCATTTATATTTCCAGCAGCTGAAACAGAACCTGTGTACTGTCGCTAATAAGCATATAATAAGTGAATGACAATTTTAAAAAAGCACAGGCAAGGCAAATATCATTCTATACAAACTTTTATTAATTCAAAACAACTTTAAACACTTTTAACTCCAGATACGCAAATTAGGTACTTCCTTGTGTATATGATATCTTTTACATCATCCAAAAAAACTACATTTTACAAAATGCATACACATGAAATCAGTAGAATAAAGAACAAATATAAAGTTACCTTAGCAGGTAATTTTTCCATCAGCATCTGATTCATGAATTCTTAATTATTATAGGATAATATAAAACAAGATGTTGATAAATTGTCACCAGCTCTTAACAGGCACTGAAGAGGAAACATTTAGCATAAGTTAATTTTATTTGACAAGTCAGCATTGCAGTAGTACAAAGTAATATGAAACTTGTATTATTTGAATTCTCCATATTAGTTACATAACCCAGAATCACAACAAAGTTAAATTTGAGATCTATTGAGATGCTCATATCAATTCTGGTAAACTCCTGAGCACCCAGACAGACCTCTCTGTTAAATTTAATGTCCCTACAGGGAACAGATACTTGGCTCTCGACCAAGTCTCCATCTGAGTCAAACAAACAGAATTAAAGAGCCCTCTCCCCGATCCAAGATGGCAACAAACTAGGTGGATGTTACACTTACCTCCTCCCAGAACCAAACTGGAATTCCAACTAAAATATAGAAAAATCAGCCTAAATAACCAACTGAAGATTAGCTGAATAGAAGTTTTATAACCATGGACTTACAGAAGAAGCCACATAAAGACTGGTAGGAAGGGCAGAGATGCGAAAAGGGCTGGCCCTGCTCCCACGGGCAGCAGTTGAGATTCTGGAGGGATATCTCACTGCAAAGGCTCACCCTGAGGAGCATGGGGTCTAAACTCCACGCTGGGCTCCCCAGCCCAGAGCACCAGAGCTGGGAAGAGGCACCAACAACATATGACTGTGAAAATCAGTGGGGATTCTATCTGCCAGGGAGAGATAGGAATCTGTGAGAAGCATAGGCAACCTCTTAAAGGGCCAACACACAAAATCTCTCTCACTGCGACTCACCCTGGGCTCTGGTGGGGAAGAGGGCAGAGCAGACTGGAGTTTTGTGAGGAGAGACTGAGGTTGGTGGCTCTGGAAAGAGGGCTAAAGAAGAGAGTCACCATGACTCCTGTGCTGAATCACTCTACCACATTGAAGACATCACCTTTCTTGGGGGAAGCATTCCCTTTCTTACGATATCAGCCTGGAAGAATACAATAGTCCTACACTCTGGACTCCCTGTCTCCCCACCCTGAGGAGTCAGCTGCCTGGGCCAGGGTGTAGCAGTCTGGACAGACTAAAGGGGTGTCAGTGTCTGAGTGGTGCGACTTAGGAGCAAAGACCATTACCCCTACTTTCCTGTGAACTTGACTGGTACCTCCCTTTTACAGGAGACCCTCTAGCCACAACCCCCTGAGCTCAAGGTAGCCCCAACCTCTTGACTCCTACTGGCCCTGCCCTGCCAAGGTCTGGGCAGAATGGGAGACAGGCTCAGTGGTTTGGCTCTGCAGTGGGGGTGACTACTCCCACCTTCCCCCAAGCATGACTGGCACCTCTCCCTCACTAGAAATACTGTAAACCCAAACTTCCAACTTCAGGAAGCCCTGTCCTGTTGAGCTCTGCTCCCAGCAGAATCTTGGACAGACTAAGCTGTGTGGTTCTAGGATGGAGGCCATTTTTCCCACACACACCCCCGAGCAGTGCAGAGCTCCCTTCACGTGGCCAAATCTTGGTCTGTTTGGGCCTGATAAACTCTATTGGACACTCTGATGACTCCCTGTGACCCCACACCACCCCACGCCACCCCAGCATAAACGTATGCAGGCACCCAGGAGAGGAAAGCTAGACTTGCTATACAGTAGGATATTTCTTGAGTGGTCTCAGACCCAGCAGTGGCACTGATTTTGAACCTGCATCAATCTGGTGACCATCACTTACCACTCGGCCCTACCTGGTGACTCACTTAGAAACTATCTTATTCAGCTTGAGTACTGCCAGAAGGTCTTTCAGTGACTGAGCCTATCAGGCAGCCAACAGGTGGAGAGAGGCAAAAACGGATTTTGGGATGCCTTGGGATTTTTCTGACTTTCCCCTGGGCCTGCTGCTAGTAAAAGATGGCTTTGGTGTGCAGACTGGTCCTTCCCATGCACACCCAGGCCCAGCAGTGGCAACCACCAACTGTGGATCACTTTGTAGCTCAAAACAGGTTGCCCAGGGCCAGTCACAGACAGCATCTGACATTGCCCTGCACCAGAGTCCCTCCCAAGAGGCCCCAGAAACAACACACCCAGTGGCCAGCTTCAGACAACATCAGAGCAGCATGCAGTTAGCTTCACAAACAGCATATTCAAAGAGAGATCTTGGCAGGCACCAGACTCTGCTGAGGTGAATTCTGCTCCATGTAGTCAGCACCTACACAGCAGCTCCTACATTATTGTTGGGGTTGATCCTCACAGTCAGCCAGCCTGAGGGTCAAACCCACTCATGAACAAGCCAATACCAATCAAAACTCAATTACAATAGGAGGACAAACATAACCCACACAAAGGATATTCCTAAAGCATCCTGCTCAGGTGATCAAGATGACTGTGCCGCCCTGGCTGGTTTGGCTCGGCCGTTGGAGCGTCGGCCCGCAGACCAATGAGTCGCAGGTTCGATTCCGGTCAAGGGCACATACCTCAGTTGCAATTCATCCCTGGCCCTGGTCAGGGTTTTGCGGGAGGCAGCAAGTCAAGTGTCTCTTTCACATCAATGTTTCTCTGTCTCTCTCTCCCCCTCCTTCCGTCCCTCCCACTCTATCTGAACATAAATAGAAAAATGTCCTCGGGTGAGGATTAAAAAAAAAGAAGACTGTGCCACTGGGTCCCACAAGACACCTACTACATAAGGCCACCCTATAAAGACTGGAAGACATAGCAGATCTACCTAATACACAGAAACAAACACAAAGAAGCAGCCAAAATGGGGAGACAAAGGAACATGCCCCAAATGAAAGAACAGGAGAAATCTCCAGAAAAAGAGCTAAATGAAATTGCGAGCAAACAATTTATCAGAGTTCAAAAAAATGATTATAGCTCTGGCCAGTTTGGCTCAGCGGTTAGAGCATCAGCCCGCAGACCAGAGAGTCCTGGGTTCGGTTCCCGCTAAGGGCATGTACCTCAGTTACAGTTTGTCCCTGGCCCTAGCTGGGATCGTGCGGGTGGTAACCAGTTGATGTGTCTCTCTCACATCAATGTTTCTCTCTCTCTTCCCCCCTCTCTCCTTCCCGCTCTATAAAAAACAAAAACAAAAATAAAACGGTTATAAGGATGCTCAAGGAACTTAGTAAGAACTTCAACAAAGAAATAGCAAGCATAAAAAAAAAAAAAAGATGCCATAAAAAATAATTAGTCAGAAATGACGAACACAATATCTGAAATGAAGAATACACTTGAAAGAATAAACTGTAAGTTAGATGAAGGAGAGGATTGAATCATCGATTTGGAGGATAAGGTAGAAAACACACAATCAGGGCAGCAAAAAGAAAAAAAAAATTAATGATACTTTAAGGGACCTTTAGGAACACATGAATCTAACAACATCCGTATCATAGGGCTACCAGAAGGAGAAGAAAGAGAGCAAGGAATCAAGAACCTATTTGAAAAAATAATAACTAAAAACTTACCTAACCTAGCGAAGAAAAAAGACACACAAGTCCAGGAAGCACAGAGAGTCCTAAATAAGATGATCCCAAAGAGGCTCACACCAAGGTACATCACAATTAAAATGACAAAGATTAAAGACAAAGAGAACATCTTAAAAGCATCAAGAGAAAGATAGCCACCTACAAGAGAGCTCCCACAAGACTGTCAGCTGAAAAACAAAAAAAGGATTAAAAAGAATAAAGACACTTTAAGGCAGCAGTTCTCAACCTGTGGGTCGCGACCCCTTTGGGGGTCGAACAACCCTTTCACAGGGGTCACCTAAGATATAACAGTAGCAAAATTACAGTTATGAAGTAGCAACAAAAATAATTTTATGACTGGGGGTCACTACAACATGAGGAACTGTATTAAAGGGTCGCGGCATTAGGAAGGTTGAGAACCACTGCTTTAAGGTAACTTTGGGACAATATGAAATGTAACAACATCAGCATCATAGGAGTACCAGAAAAAGAAGAAAGTGAGCAAGGAACAGACAACCTATTTGAAGAAACAGTGACAGAAACATCCTCTCACCTGGTAAAGGAAAAAGTCACACAAGTTCAGGAAGCACAGAGAGTCCCAATCAAGATGAACCAAAAGACACCCACACCAAGACACAACACAATTAAAAATGGCAAATGTTAAAGAGAAAGAGAGAATCTTAAAGGCAGCAAGACAGTTAGTTACCAACAAGGGGATTCCCATAATGCTTTCAGTTGATTTCTCAACAGAAACACTTCATGCCTGAAGGGATTAGCATGAAGTATTCAAAGTAATGAAAAGCAACAACCTGCATACATGACTACTCTATCCAGCAAGTCTATCATTAAAATTGAAGGCAAAATAAAGAGCCTCCCAGGCAAAAAAAAAAAAGGTGAAAGGAGTTCCTTACCACCAAACCAGAATTGCAAGAAATGTTAAAGGGACTGCTTTAAGAAGTAGAAATCAAGAGAGGAACCTAAGTATAAAGGGGGAAAATGGCAATAAATAAGTACCTATCAATAATAACCTTAAATGTACATGGATTAAATGCTCCAATCAAAATACATAGGGTAGCCCTGGCCGGTTTTGTTCAGTGGTTAGAATATCAGCCCATGGACCAAAGTGTCGTGGGTTCAATTCCAGTCAGGGGCACATACTTTGGTTGTAGTTCGATCCCCAGCCCTGGCTGGGGTTGTACGGAAGGCAACCAGTCAATGTGTCTCTCTTACATCAGTGTTTCTCTCTCTCTCTCTCCCTCCCTCCTACTCTATCTGAAGAAAATCAATGGAAAAATATACTTGGGTGAGAATTTAAAAAAAAAAAATACATGGGGTAGCTGAATGGATAAGAAAACATGACCCAGATATATGCTGCCTACAAGAGACCCACTTAAGAACAAAAGATTCACACAAGCTAAAAGCAAAGGAATGGAAACAATATTCTACACAAATGCAAATGAAAAAAAAGTTAGGGTAACAATACTTATACCTGACAAAAGAGACTTCAAAACAAAGGCCATAACAAGAGACAAGAAAGGTCGCACAATAGTACGTACTAAAGGGATTGATCCAAAAAGAGGACATAACCCTTGTAAACCTACATGCACCCAATACAGAAGCATGTACATATATATTAAAAAAAAAACTCTTGGTGAACTCTAAGGAAAAGAGTGACAGCAATACAGTCATAGTAGTAGGGGACTTTAACAACCCACTGTCATCACTGGATTGATCTTCCAGACCAAAAAAAAAAACAAGGAAACAGCGACCTTAAGTGACACTCTAGCTCAGATGGATTTAATTGACATTTACAGAACATTTCATCCCACAGCTGCAAAATACACGTTTTTCTCAAGTGCACAGGAAACATTCTCAGAGACAAATCACATGTTAGGACCCAAAATATGTCTTAAATTCAAGAAGACTGAAATCATATCAAACATCCTCTTGGATCACAATGGTATAAAACTAGAAATCAACTATGATAAAAAAAAAATATATTCCAACACATGGAGGCTAAATAGCATGTTATTAAACAATGAATGGGTTACTAGTGAGATCAAGGAAAAAATAAAAAATTACCTGGAAACAATTGATAATGAACATACAACAACCCAAAATCTGTGGGGCACAGGAAAGCAGTCCTGAGAGAAAAGTTCATAGCATTACAAGCCTACCTCAAGAAGAAAAAAGAGTCTCAAAGAGTCTAACCCTATACCTAAAACAAATAGAAAAAAAACAACTAACAAAGCCCAGAGTAAGCAGAAGGAAGGAAATAATAAAGATCAGAGTGGAAATAAATGAGACAGAGACTTAAAAAATGATACAAAAGATCAATGAAACCAAGAGTTGGTTCTTTGAATAGATAAACAAGATTGATGAACCTTTACCCAGACTTATCAAAAAAAAAAAAAGAGAGAGGACTCAAATAAATAAAATCAGAAATGAGAGAGAAATAACAACTGACTCCACAGAAATACAAAGGATTGTAAGAAATACTATGAACAACTATGTGCTAACAAATTGGACATCCTGGGCGAAATGGACAAATTCCTAGAAACATACAATCTTCCAAAACTGAATCAGAAAGAATCAGAAAAATTGAACAGACTGACACTTGAAGAGGGGAGGGGCTTGGGAGGCTGGGTGAAAAATGTGAAGGGATTAAGCAAGGGGAAAAAAAAAAACCCTCATATATATAGACAACAGTATGGTGATTACCAGAGACAAAGTGGAGTGGGGGAGGTAGAAGAGGATAAAGGGGAGATAAATGTGATGGAAGGAGACTTGACTTGGGTGGTGAACACACAATATACAGACGATGTATTATAGAACTGTACACCTGAAACTTATATAATTTTATTAACCAATGTCACCTCAAATGCAATAAAAATTTAAAAAATAAAAAATGAATAAAAGAAAATTAAATTCTGTAACTACATATGGCAATAGATTAGCAATGGATGTTGACTAGACTTACTGTGATCATTTCACATTATATACAAATATTGAATCATTATGTTGTACATCTGAAAAATGTGTTACATTGTCTGGATATTCATTCTTTCTCCCAGGTATAACCTGCCTTTTCATTGTCATAACAGAATCTTTTGCAGAGTAAAAGTTTTTAATTTTGATAAAGTCCAATTTATCAATTTTTTTCTTTCATTGGTTATGAAAGAGCTATCTCTAAAAACAAAGTGAGTTCTTACAACCAAGTGTAACAGAGAAGCCAGATAATTTTGATAATATGATGAAAGTAATGTATTTTTGTTAATAAGAAGCAAAAATGTAATTCTAAACTTATGTGGGAGGAGCTATACAGAAAAGTTATTGTCTTAAATTATTGTATAACTTTGAAAAAATTAGAAGCAGGAGAAAAAATAGTGTACCTGACCTTGATTCTAAAAACCTTATTGTTGCCCGGCTGGTGTGACTCAGTGGTTGAGCATTGACCCATGCACCAAGAGGTCACCAGTTCAGTTCCTGGTCGGGGCACATGCCCAGGTTGTGGGCCAAATCCCCAGTGGGGGGCGTGCAGGAGGCAGCCAGTCAATGTTCTCTTTCATCAATGTTTCTATCTCTCTCTCTCTCTCTCTCCCTTCCTCTCTAAAATCAATAAAGAAAAAAAAATTTTTTTAAACTTATTGTTGCTTCCAGTCAAGATGGTGGCATAGGTAAACACAGTACTCACCTCTTCCACAACCACATCAAAATTACAACTAAACTACAGAACAACCACCTTTCAGAACAGCCTGAAATCAAGCTGAATGGAAGTGCTACAACTATGAAATTAAAGAAGAAGCCACATCAAGACTCCTAGGAGGGGCGGAGAAGCAAAGGGCTGGTCCCACACCACATGTGGTAGATAAAAATCAAGAGGGATATCTCTGCTGTGAAAGTCCCTCTGAGCTCCAGTGCAGGGGCAGCAGCTTGAAAGGCACCAGAGACATATGGGGAGGAACTAAATTGTTTGGTATCAGGGCAAGATGTGTGTGTGTGGGGGGGGGGGGGGGGGGGCAGCTTTCTCTCAGACAGAAATACTGGCAGAAGCCATTGTTCCTTTGATGAGCCCTTCCCCCACAGAGCCAGCAGACAGGTAGGTGCCACATCTGAAACTCCATCAACCTGACTCACACAGTTTGCTCCACCCTGGTGATTCCTTGAGACCCTGCCCCTCCCCACTTTTGGGCCCACCCAAGCTGTTTCCAGTGGCTTTACCATAGGAAAGGCCTGTCTTGGCTCATGCTTCAGATTTTCCTAAAATTTCTCAAACAAGGAGCATCTGGCCTCAGCGAGCCCCATACCTCTCACTAAGTGGCCCCTGGCCTGCACTAGCAGCAGCTGGCCTTGGTTCACAGACTGGCCTTGCCTGAGCACCACCATGCTAAGCACAAGAAGCAGCCACCTTCAGATCCCTTTGTAGCTTACGCCTGGTGGCCCCAAGCAGAACACAGGTGGTAGCTGACCTTGGCCTGCACCTCCTGGAAAGCCAGAGCCAGTGTACCCAGTGGACAGCTTCAGACCACATCAAAGTTCCACCACCCAAAACACCTATACAAGCAACATACTCAAGGGGTGGACTCAGTGGGTACCAGAGCCCTGCTGAAGTAAGTCTTGCTCTGTGTGGTGGGCCCCTGGCACAGCTGACCTTCCAAGGTGATCAGGTTGGTGGTCGGTGGTCACAGCCAGTCCTTGCAGCTGATCAGCCTGAGTAAATCCCTCACACTGACATGCCAATAGCAATCAAGACTCAATTACGACAGAAGGGTGTACAGCTCACACAGGGGGCCCACCGTGAGTACCCATTGGGGTAATCAGGGAGGCTGTGACACTGGACCCTACAGGACACCTATTACATTAGGCCACACTACCAAGCCTAAGGATGCTGTAAGGAGAAGAGAGAGGGCAAGAAATTCAAAACCTGTTTGGAAAAAATAATGACAGAAAACTTCATTAACTTGGTGAAGGAAACAAACATACAAGTCCAGGAAACAGATCTACCTAATACACAAAAACAAACACAGGAGGTAGCCAATATGAGGAGACAAAGAAACATGTCCCAAGTGAAAGAACAGAACAAAACTCCAGAAAAAGAACTAAACAAAATAGAGACAAGCAATCTACTAGATGCAGAGTTCAAAACACTGATTATGAGGATGTTCAAAGAACTTAGTAAGGACAGCATAAAAAACAAACAGAAATGAAGGACGTACTAACTGAAATAAAGAATAATTTACAGGGAATCAAGAGTAGAGTAGGTAAAGCTAAGAATCAAACCACCGATTTGGAATATAAGGAAGCAAAAATATCAGAACAACAAAAAGGAAAAAAATGAGGATAGTGTAAGGAGCCTCTAGGACAACTTCAAGTGTACCAATATTCACATCATGGGGATGCTGTAAGGAGAAGAGAGGGCAAGAAATTCAAAACCTATTTGAAAAAAAAAAAAAATGACAGAAAACTTCAGTAACTAGGTGAAGGAAGCAGACATACAAGTCCAGGAAACACAGAGAGTCTCAAACAAGATGAACCCAAAGAGGCCCACAACAAGACACATCATAATTAAAATGCCAAAGGTTAAAGGCAAAGAATCTTAAAAACAGCAAGAGAAAAGCAGTGAGTTACCTATAAGGGAGCTCCCATAAGACTGTCAGCTGATTTCTCAAAAGAAACTTTGCAAGCAGAATGGAGTGGCAAGAAATATTCAAAGTGATGAAAAGCAAGGACCTACAACCAAGATTACTCTATCCTGAAAAGCTATCATTTAGAATTGAAGGATATATCAAGAGCTTCTCAAGCAAGAAAAAGCTAAAGGATTTCACCATCATCAAACTAGTATTATATGAAATGTTGAAGGATCTTCTTGAAGAAGAAGATCAAAATTATGAACAATAAAATGGCAAGAAATCCATATCTATCAACAATTCAATCTACAAACAAAATGAACAAGCAGAACAGAAACAGATTCATAGATACAGAGAACTTTTTGTTGGTTGCCAGACAGGAGGGGTATTGGGGGAAGGGGGGAAAAGATGAAAGGTTAAGAAATACAAATTGGTTGTTACAGAATAGTCATGGGAATGTAAAGTACAGCATAGGGAATATAGTCAGTAATATTCTAATAACTAGGTATGGTGCTGGATGGGTGTGGGATTTATTGGGGTGATCACTAATTAAGTTATGTAATGTCTGGTCACTAGGATGTATACCTGAAACTAATAAAATAACGTATGTCAACTATAATTAAAAATAAAAAATTATTTAATAATAAAATAAGCTAGTAACTTTTTAAAAATTTTTAAGTAAAAATAAAAAACTTATTGTTAAGTTCATGACTTTGGACCCAAAGACGAAAAAAATGTAATCATAGTGTACATTTAGTTCCACACTGTAAAACCATAATGAGTAAAACAGTTAAATATTATCCACTGGTTTTAACTTTTAGAATAAAATAAACACATGGAAGAGTTAATTATGATTACAGAATAATTATGATAACACTAACAGGAACCATTCATATAGTACTTATTATGTGTCAGGCCATTTTAAATGCTTTACACATGTTAAGTCATGGAATCACCATAATAATCCTGTGAAATAAGTACATTATCCTCATTTCATGGTTCAAGAAAATGAGGCACAGAGAGATTAAATTGCTTGCCAAGTGCACACAGCTAGGATATAGTTAAGCTTGGTACTGAACTCAGGCTGCCTGGCTCCAATGTCTACATCCTTAAATATCGCAATGTTATACTGCCTTCCTTAAAGAGAATATAAATATTATCAACTTTGATCATTTCAAAATAAATAAATATTTAACAGAAGTTAGAAGGCAGAAAGGACGTAAAAGAATTGAAGAAAAGGGCATGAATGATAATACTGTATCATCACTTTATAAAGGGGGAAATAAGAGATACTGCTAAAAGTTAATGGAACATGAAATTGAGGTTTAGGTATAATGGAGTTGCAAAGATAGAGGAAATATCATCAATAAGATATAACTACATAAAATTTTAAGGAGGGTACAATAGCACAAGAGTAGTGTAAATGAACTAAAGCCTAATCTTTAATGGCAGGTCATCAATAGTTACTGCCACAGTTGATGAATCAAGGATTATTGGTATATTACTTAAAATTATAGACACATCCACCAGAAGACAAAAAGAAATCATTAAAATCGGCTTGCAGCATTTCAGATAAGCTAGTATAGTACTGCAGTGAAAAATATAAGCTCTAGCCCAGCCAGTGTGGCTCACTGTTTGAGCATCGACCCAAGCACCAAGAGGTCATGGGTTCAATTCCTGGTCAGGGCACATGGCCAGGTGGTGGGCCCAATCCCCAGTAGGGGGCATGCAGGAGGCAGCCAATCGATGTTCTCTCTCATCCATGTTTCTATCTCTCTCTCCCTCTCCCTTCCTCTCTCTCTAAAATCAATAAAGAAAAAAATTTTTTAAATATAAGCTCTGAACCAAAACTTCCTGGGATCAAACCCCATTCCTCCACTCAGTTTTAGATGTGCTATTAAGGGAAGTTAATCTTCTTTTCATCAATTTCTTATCTGAAAAGGGTTATATACTGAAAACAGTTCATTCATATGGATGTTACAAGAATTAAGAGTTAATACATGTAGAATATTAGATCTGTGACCGGCCCAGTAAGCCCTAAATAGACACTGGCTATCAGTTATGAATTAGAGGAAAGAAAACACACATACACAAACACACAGTAAGTTTACATGTAGCTCTATTTTTTTCCCCCTTTGTTGATTTTAGAGAGAGGAAGGGAGAGGGAGAGAAAGAAACATCAATTGAGAGAGAACATCAATTGGCCACCTCCTGCATGCCCCCCATTGGGGATTTGGCTCACAACCTGGGCATGTGCCCTGACTGGGAATCCAACAGGCGGCCTCTTGGTGCATGCAACGAGCCACACTAGCAAGGCTACATTTAGCTCTTGACTTACTTAGCCAAGGATACAAAATCTTTTCAGTAGTGAGGTAGCCACTCAGAGCAGGAACAGATGTAGCATATCTCAGCACAGCTTCCATTGGCCTCTAGAGTCATGTACTACCAGGAACAGGGCAATGTAGGATCTTGCAATATGGGACAAGCTCAATTTTTATAGTTCTATGTCTCTTATGCTCTCTTTTATGTTCAGGGCTGACATCATCAATTTGGGAAGAACAAGCCCTAACAAGCTACGCTCTTTAATGGGAAGAAATTACAAACACATAGGTCCCTGCTGATTCCTAAGACAAACCCAGTGCCAGTAAGGTCACAACTCTGTCCAAGGAAAGGAAGTAGAATCAATGTTCAGATGTTCCTAAACAGCTGTGCTTTCCACACACACCCCCACCACCACCACCAGCTTTCTAGTGTTTGGAAAGGCTGCTTCACCATATTGCCTATGTGGAGTAGTACTGGGATTCTGATCAATGTGAAAGACATTAAAAATCATGGTTCCTGACACAGATCTCATTAGGTCATTAGGAAAAAAAGGACATAGATAAAAATATGATGAACTTTACAATACAGACAAGATAAGGGGGAGGGTGGAATAAAGACGCAGAATTTTGCAAAATGAAATAAAACAATTAGTATTTGGAAAAGAAACAGATCATCCTGTGGTAAGATAAAGCTGCTTGGAGGAAACTGGATTTTAGTTGGGTTGAAAGAAGTAAAAAAGCATTCTAAGAAAAGGAACAGAATGAGCAAAAATAGGACAGCAGCAATGCAAAAGGAGAGCTTAGGCAACATAAGTACTCCAGCTTGAGTGAAGTAAGAGATTTACATGGAACTGCACTGTGAAAGGCCATAGAGAACCTGGCTTTGGGTGTGTATACTAAGCAGAGATATGAAGGAGCAGGGTATTCAAAAAGCTTAATCTCTTTTCTTTTTACACTTATTCTCTAGATGACTCAATCAGTCTCATGATTTTCAATATTATCTCTATGCTAAAGACTCCTGAACTTCACTCTAATATACCCATGTGATACCTAGACAGTCTCACTCTGCTTCAATGTCAAGCAGGCATTGCAAACAGCATATCGAAAGCTTAATTCCTGAAAACCTCTGCCAAACCTGATGTTTCTCTCACATCGATGTTTCTTTTTCTCTTCCTCTCTCTTTCTCCCTCCCTCCTTCCCTTCCTTCCACTCTATCTAAAAATCAATGGAAAAATATCCACTGGTGAGGATTAATAAATAAATAAAAAGATAATTTTCATCAATTATTCTTCCTTTGTATATTATATTTTACATATTTAGCTTCATATTAAAGTTGTAATAAATTTAGAAAAACATTATCAATAAGCCAACTATCTAATTTTTTAAAGGCTAAATTAAAATGTTTCAAACAGGCAAAATTTAAAATGTAGTCACTACTATTAGTCCCATGGAAAATCAGAAAAAGACATATGGAAATGAAAGATCATCAAGCTATAAACACAAGCAGTAGCCAAATAAGCAAGAAATGCTTGTGTTATCTGGTATCTGGTCAGCTATCTGTGGACCTCATTTTTAACTCTGCCAGGACCCTTTTCTCCTTGGTCACGAAAGAATATATTAGCACATCTCTCCTCTATTTGTAGTCCAAACCCTTGTTAACCTTGCTGGAAATGACCCAGTGCTTTACAACCATCTTTCAAAAAGAGATCTCATCTCCTTCACAAAATCTGCTTTAACTAGTCCAGAATATATACTGAACTCTTCATTGCTAAATCCCCATATCCTGTGTAGTCTAAAGTAGTGCTTCTTGAACTATTTGTGAAGAAATGCAATTTTTAAAGTTTTCTAATCCATTGCAGACTGACACTTTTATAACCAGAAACTTTCTTAAATATGAAAAACAGAAGCCAAACTTTTTATTATAAATTCAACAGACATAAAATTACCTTGTCAGACTTAGATAAAGTTTATTCTCAATTTCTATATTTATATTCCAACACAGTGGTAACAAACACTTCACGCACTGGCATCAGTCTGCAGACAGTACTTTGAGTAACAGTGGTCTAAATAATTCAGGACTTCAGCCAATAAATATTTATTATGTACTTAGCATGAACTCTTTACCATACTAGACACAGTAGGGTAATCAAAAAGGTACACAGGATAGGCTTTTCCTTTAAAGAGTCTACATTTTGTGGGAAAGAACATTAACAAGTGTGAATCAACAATAAATAAAAAGAATAAGCTTTGTTGCTGATCAGAGGGGAGGGGGATCACTGAAGTCTGGAGTAATGAGGACAGGCCACTTGAAAATAAGTGAAATTTGAATTCAGCCTTTATATTCATATAGGACTCAAATATGAAAGGGATAGTAACTCTGGAGAGTACAGACTACATGTACAAAAGTACAAAGGTGAGAAGGAACACAACACATTGATGACACAATGAACTAAGTAGCTTGCACTAGAAGGGCAAGTATTGCTAGGAAGAGACATGAAAAGTGAAGCAGATATTAATGAGAAAAAGATGAGCAAGGAAACAGCCTCAAAAGTGTCTAAAGAAGGACCATGGTAGAATTCTTATTTTAGAAAGGTAAGCCAAAAGTTGGGGTACAGTGGGTGGTGATTCTTCACTTACAGAGATTATATACCATAACTTTTTAAATATATATTCTAGGACCAGAGAAGTGCTTGGCCCATGGTGGAGAGTAAATGCATCTTCCTTAAGCAGAACATATTTAAATATAATTAAAATTTTGTTAGAGAAACAAACTGAGGATATCCTGTTTAATTCACTGGACTCCTGACACTTAAAATAAAAAAAAATGTATGATCGTATCATAAGATGCAGAAAAAGCATTTGATAAAATCCAGCACTCATTTATGATAAAAAATCTCATCAAAGTGGGAATAGAAGAAACATACCTTAATGTGATAAAGACCATATATGACAAACCCACAGCCAATATCTTACACAATGGGCAAAACTATAAGCATTTCCCTTAAGACTGGGCATAAGACAAAGATGTCTGTTTTCACCACTCTTATTCAACATAGTACTGAAATTCCTAGCCATAGCAATCAGACAAGAAATAAAAGGAATTCAAATTGGAAAGAAGACTGCCATTATTTGCAGATGACATTATACAGTATATAGAGAACCCTAAAGGTTCCACCAAAAACCTACTAGAACTTATAAATTCAGTAAAGTAGCAGGATACAAAATAAATATTCAGAAATCAGTTGCATTTTTATACACCAATAATGAACTATCAGAAAGGGTAACTACAAAAACAATCCCATTTACAATTACTTCAAAAAAATTAAAATAAGTAGGAATAAAAGATGTAAAAAACCTGGACTCAGAAAATTATAAGACACTGAAGAAAGAAATTAAGGAAGATACAAAAAAGTAAAAGACTATGCCATCTTCATGAATAGGAAGAATTAACATCATTAATATGTTCATACTACCCAAAGCAATCTATAGATTCAGTGCAATTTCTATCAAGATATCAATGGTGTATTTCACAGAACAACAACAAATATTCCAAAAACTTATGTGGAACCAAAAAAGACCACAGAGATCATGAGAAAAAAGAACAAAGTTGGAGGAATCATGCTACCTCGTATCAAACTATACTATAAAGCCATAGTAATCAAAACGTCATGGTACTGCATAAAGACAGGCATATAGATCAGTAGAACAGAATAGATAACCCAGAAATAAACCCATGCCTTTATAGTCAATTAATATTTGACAAGGAGGTAAAAACATACAATGGACTAAAGATAGTCTATCCAATAAATGATGTTGGGAAAATTGGATGCTTTCCAAAAAAAAAAAAAAAAGAAACTAGACCACCTTCTTCCACCATACACAAGAATACACTCAAAATGGATTAAAGACTTAAATGTTAGACTCAAAACCATAAAAATCCTAGAAGAATACATAGTCAGTAAAATCTCAGACATTTCTTATAGCAATATTTTTTCTGATATGCTCCTCAGGCAAGGGAAATAAAGAAAAAAAGATAAACAAATGGGACTACAACAAACTAAAAAGTTTTTCACAGCAAAGGAGACTATCAACAAAATAAAAAAACAACCCAGTGAGTGGGAGAACGTGTTTGCAGATACATCTGATAAGGGCTTAATATCCAAAATGTATAAGGAACTTATAAAACTCAACACCAGCCCTGGCCAGTTTGGCTCAGCAGTTAGAATGTCAGCCTGAGGACCAGAGAGTCCTGGGTTCGGTTCCTGCTAGGGGCAGGTACCCCAGTTTCGGTTCGTCCCCGGCCCCGTTTGGGGTTGTGTGGGTGGCAACCAGTCAATGTGTCTCTCTCTCACATCAATGTTTCTCTCTCTCTCTCTCTTCCTCCCTCTATCCCTCCCGCTCTATCTTAAGACAAATGCAAAAATGTCCTCGGGTGAGGATAAAAAAAAAAACTCAACACCAAAAAAATACACAATCCAATTAAAAAATGGGCAAAGGGCCCTGGCAGGTTTGGCTCAGCAGTTAGAGCATTGGTCTGTGGACCAAAGAGTCACGGGTTGGATTCCAGTCAAGGACACATACCTCAGTTTCGGTTCGGTCCCCGACCCTGGTCGGGGGTCGTGCAAGAGGCAGCCAATAGATGTGTCTCTCTTACATCAATGTTTCTCTCTCTCCCCGCCACCCCACTCTATCTGAAGATAAATGGAAAAATATCCTCATACATGGATGTTTCTCTCTCTCCCCGCCCCTGCCCCCACTCTATCTGAAGATAAATGGAAATGGGGGGATGGGGAGGAGAGTGTCAATGAGGGGGAAAAGGAGAAACATCTGTAACAAAAATAAATAAAAATAAAATAAAATGCCAGGCTCACGTCTCAAAAAAAAAAAAGATAAATGGAAAAATATCCTCAGGTGATGATTATAAAAAATAAAAAAAGAAAGAAATGGTCAAAGGACCCGAACAGACACTTCTCCAAAAAGGACATACAGATGGCCAATAGACATATGAAAGGATACTCAACATCACTAATCACCAGATAAATGCAAAGTAAAACCACAATGAGATATGTCACACCTATCAGCCAGAATGGCTATCATCAATAAATCAGCAAGTGTTGGCAAGGATGTCAAGAAAAGGGAACCCTAGGGCACTGATGGTGGGAATGCAGATTGGTCCAGCCACAGTGGAAAGCAGTATAGAGTTACCTCAAAAAATTAAAAATGGAACTGCCTTATGACCAAGCAATTCCACTTCTGGGAATATATCCAAAGTAACTCGAAATACTAATTCAAAAGAATATATGCGCCCATGTTCATTGCAGTGTTATTTAAAATAGCCAAGATTTTGGAAGTAGCCCAAGTGCCCATCAATAGATGAGTGAATAAAAGCTGTGGTACATTTACATAGTGGAATACTACTCAGCCATAAAAAAGAAGGAAATCTCGCCATGGCTGGGTGGGTCAGTTGGTTGGAGTGTCATCCTGTGCACCAAAAGCTTTCGGGTTCAATTCCTGGTCAGGGCACATACCTAGGTTGCGGGTTTGAGCCCCAGTGTAGCTGATCGATGTTTCTCTCTCACATCAATGTACGTTTCTTTGTTTCTTTCTTTTCTTTCTTTCTCTCTCTTTCTTTCCTTTCTTTCTTTCTTTCTTTCTTTCTTTCTTTCTTTCTTTCTTTCTCTCTCTTTCTTTCTTTTTCTTTCCCTTTCTATCTTTTCTTTCTTTCTTTCTTTCTTTCTTTCTTTCTTTCTTTCTTTCTTTCTTTCTTTCTTTCTGTCTCTTTCTCTCTCTCTCTAAAAATCAATAATAACAACATATCCTCTGGTGAAGATTACCAAAAAAACAAAAAACTGGGCTGTTTAAAAAAAAGAAGAAATCTTACCTTTTGCAACAGCATGAACGGAATTAGAGAGTATTACATTAAGTGAAATAAGCCAGTCACAGAAAGACAAGTACCATATGATTTCACCTATATGAGGAATCTAATGAACAAAATAAGCTAACAAAATAGAAACAGAAGCATAGATACATAGAACAGACTGACAGCTGTCAGAGGGGTGGGGTGCTGGGGAGCTGGGTGAAAAAAGGTGAAAGGATTAAGCAAGGAAAAAAAAGAAACTCATGGTCACAGACAACAATATGGTGATTGCCAGAGGGAAGGGGGTTGGGGGGAGATGGGAGAAGGTAAAGGGGGGATAAGTGGTGATGGAAGGAGACTTGACTTGGGGTGGTAAACACACAATACAATATACAGATGATGTATAATTTTATTAATCATTGTCACCTCAATAAATTCAATTAAAAATATCTACTTTTTAAAAATAGATATTTAGGTCTGTATAACAGTGATGAGAACTCAGCTTGAAAAGAGTTGGTCACTGACCATCAGGAGGTTTCAACAAATTTCTGAAAGATAAAAAGTAGACAGGAATGTACTGACAACTCAAACAAAACATAATACCATAGGAGGAAGCTGCAACTGAGATGAAAGCTGACCTAATCACTGGAACCCTAGAGACTCTAGGCTCAGAGACACCTGAGGAACTGTCTTTAAGGGACATTAGGAAAGGGTTGACAAAGAATGGGTAAGAACAGAGATTAATTGAATATTTTTAAAAAATTGTACCCATCAAATATTCCACCTCCACCTTCCTCCATCCACTAAGCATACAAGGAACCTAATATTTACCCTCGGCCAAAAATAAAAGAGGATAATTCTCTTTTGCGGCAAAGATGGCCAACTATTGACCAAAATTCATACACCTCCCTCCATAGTACAGAATTGTCCCCTAGAAGTAACTGCTTAGCCAAAACCATCTTTTCTCAGACCCTCCTGCATCCAGGTGGGACAATGTGACTAGTTTTAGCCAACGGAATATAAATACAAGTGATGTGTCATTTCTTCAGGAAATTAGGAAGTGCCTTCTCCATTCTCTCTTCCCCTTCTACCAGCAGGGGGCAGAGAATTGCAAAGCATTTTAAGGATGGCAGAATCACTAGACAGAAGGAACCTGAGCACTAAATCATCATATGAAGGAAGAAAAGCTGCCTACTGAGAGGGAAAACCTTCATTGGACTATTAAATGAAAAATAAACTGCTGTTTTGTTAAGCCACTGAAAATTTTCAGATTTACTTGTTCCAGAAACCAACATCCTTATTAATTAGAGCCTTTTCCTTAAAGGGAAAGAAGAAAGAGAGAGAGGAAAAAATATCACCAGAAAAAATTAATTTTATACTATAGTTTTAGTGACCCAGAGGCAGGCCTTCTTCTTAGTGGCATTTGGAAGACCAGCACCCTGACAGTCAGCTTTCTGTCCACCCACACTAAAGGCAGGCCTGCCAGCAGGCATGTTCCATCACACATACATATTAAAATGAAGAACTAGGTAGTCGGAATGAGAGAAACATGAATAATTACGATGAAGAGTTTGGATATGGTAGATTGAATTATCTTGTAGTACCTTATCTTGTGCAGCAGTGGTAAGCAAACTTATGCTTTCAACATTCTGCCTTTAAATTTCTTTGCCCAATACTACAGCTTCATTAGTTATACTTTCTGTCTCCTAGGTTGCCTCAGACAGCAGTTTTATCAAATGTTTTGCTACTACATTACATGATTCACTTTTTCTCAGCATCCTCTATCAATTTTCTTGCTGACCATCACCCAGTCCCAAAGTCAATGACATGTACTTTTGTTGTTGTTGTTATTAATCCTCACTTGAGGATATTTTTTCATTGATTTTTAGATAGAGTAGAAGACAGGGGGGGGGGAGTGAGAGAGAGAGAAACATCGATGTGAGAGAGACACATGGATTGGTTGCTTCCCGCACAACCCCTCCTGGGGCCAGGGATCAAACCTGCAACCTAGGTACGTGCCCTGTCAACCGCTGAGCCAAATCGGCCAGGGCCTATGACATGTACTTTTAAGTTTTTGTTACAACAGCACCCCACTTCTAGATATCCAATTTTATATTAATCAATTTTTTTTTCAAAACATGCAACCATAATATCTCAGTAGCATACCCAAAAAAAAGCACATATTTCTCACTTAGAAATAAATTATTTAGGTCAACTAGGGCAGCCCTGCTTTCAGCTGTAGAACAATCTGACGTCTTCTCCATGTTTCTCCATCTGGGGCTCCATGGTGGTCAGCAGATGCCTGAAACATGTTTTATTATGCAAAGGTTAGAAACTCCCAGAGGGGCAAGTGGAAACATTTAAAGCCTCTTAAAGTCTAGGTTCAAAACTGGTGCACAGTCACTTCTGTCCCCATTCTTTTGGCTAAAGCAAGTCCTGAAACTAAGTTCAACACCAGTGATCACGGGGAGAAGTATACCCTTCCCATAGAGGTGAGTGAGAGGAGAAGTGAATATTTGCTGAACAGTTATATAATTTGCCATGATCCACCCTCTTGTACACAAAAGACTGCCTGCTATGCAGCAAAAGCTGATTACTATAAGAATCAAAAGAAAAACTAAAAATTATAACTATCAAAGATTGGTAGAAAGATAGGAGGGCGATAAGGGAGTAATGTAATTAAACTAAATCTTCATCTTGTATAAAAGGAAGTAAACAAATGATGTTTAAAGTTAATCAGTCAAAAAGTATGAGTAAAAGCATATAATTTTAAATTATCTAATATACAGATATAAAAATATTTCAAAATGTTTTTTCTGGGAGTAGGTCTCACAGTGGGAGGCAAGGAATGAGAAATTGTTGCTTTTCATCATAATACTTTCGTATTACATTTTTTTGTTATCATATTCATGAATTTCCCTAATTAAGAAAAAATAAATAAATGCCTACTGGAAACTTCTTAAAGAGTTAGATTTTTGAGATGTAAGAATCTTCATGCATATAAATTGAGTATTACTGGAGAAACTCTGTATCCTTCAAGTGAATAGAAAATTTGTTATATTTTCATTGTAGTGTAAAAGCATGAGTATCCCCTTAATATTCAATATAAATGAAGTACCTCACATTTCTAGAAAATTCAGTTAAGAGATGATAAATTCTTAAATTTAGACATTTACTTAACATCATTGTGGCTCTTAAAAATTCTTTAACTGAAAACAAATTACTTATAAAAATGTAATACGTAAGTGATCTGCTGCGACTCACAAATTAAGGAATTGGCATGAATACAATCCACTGAAGAGTGTCCATATAGGTACAATAAGAGGAAAGTAGAAAACAAATATTAATAGATTATATCATTTAGACAATAATTAACACAGACTAGGGATAGAAAATACAGGTAATTTAGATCAACAATTCCTTCAGACCACAACAGATATCGAACATGCATTCTTCCCAGTAGAGTAGAACAAAGGAGTAATCTCAAAATCATTGTAACATGGTACTACTCAGTGTATTAAGGAAAACCCCTTTGTCCTAGAGCAAAGAAACACTTCAGTTAACGATTATTGTATGAAAATATATACTTCATTTCTCCTGTTTAGCACCTAATGGGCTAAAAATATTTTCCAAAGAATTAAATAAATGAAATATTAAATTCTGCAATTAGAATATTGTAGTAATTGACTAAGAAAGATGTATCTCGTCATAACAAAGTACTATGGCTATTCAACTAGTATGACCTGGAAAAGTTTGATGGGTATTACAAGAGGAAAGGAAGCCAGAGATTATCTGAAGACTATTCAACAACTATCTAAAAGATCAGTTGTCCGCTTAGGCCAGTTTTTTAAAATTTATCTTTACTATTGAAAGTGTTACAGATGTCCCCCCTTTCCCACCCCCAATAACCTCCCTCTACCCTGCTCCTGCCCCCTCTCCGGCCTTCATAGCACTATTGTCTGTGTCCATGGGTTATGCACATATGCATATAAGCCTTAGGCCATTTTTGCTCAATACAGAGTTCTGGGCATCTCTAGATAAAAAGTCACTGAGCCATGTAATCTACTGTACTAGAAAGATTTCAGAGTGGCTGCTGGCCCATACTCTGTTCTGAAGAAAGCTCCTTCCTCTATTCACCCTAGTCTCCACAACCATCAGTCCAAAGCATTTAGCACATTAGTCCATCCTCCTAAATTCAGCTAATTAGACTAGAGCAGGAACACTTGGCTTTAAAGCAGCCAATCAATAGGAATGTCACCAATTTTTTTGTGGCCTATCTTCCAAAGATAACCCAGTCAGATTCTGTCAAAAATTTCAACTGAAGACAAAGAACAAATCTGCAAATGAAAGTGTATACTAGAGCTAGAAGATCATGTAAACTAGGAAGGGCCAGCAGCTTGAGGCCCTATGTAAAATGCAAAAGCAAAGGAATCCTGCTGAAAAGACCAAAAAAAATGATTAGGGTACTCTGAGAGATGAAGAGACCTTAGCCCCTGTTTTTAGTTCCTCATTCTAGTCCCTGTGAGGCTCAGGTATGCTCTGATGCATGAGTATGAATGTCCTCAAAACTCCCTGTAGTATTTATAAAAAAAAAAAAAAATCCCCTCATTTACTTAAGCTAATTAAGGAACCCAATTAAAACCATTACTTAGAGACTGTGCCTCTTGAGTAATAGTCCTTGCGAGCCTCATTGTGGGATAGTGCCTATAATGTAAGCTGTACAACTCCAACCAAGATAATTAAAATCAGCCAATTCCTGATTTTAACTAGAAGTCAGTGAATCTTATTGGCTGAATCAACTGCATCAAAGACAGCAACACTCAGTTTTTAATATATTTTTAGCAACAAAAGGTATCTCTAAAAACACCCATCCTCTTGAATAAAAGCCAAGATATCAGTAATGCTAAAAAAACAGACATTCAAGTTAAACCTTTTTTTCTTTTTTCTTTAAACTCTGAAAGGGATGAATAAAAAAAAAAAAAGCTCTGAGAGTAGACTTAAACCATAGAAATTAGCTAACAGGCTAGCTATTGGAACACAAAGTAGACCCAGCACACATGTATGAGAGCTCTTTGGTAACCTGATGTCCCTGCAAACTAAATCTGGTTTTGTTTTGCCCATAGAGTATTTTTCATATGAATGAGCTGGCAATCAAGACAGTTCATCTTTTAAAAAATTAGTATTTTAGTTTCTCTTGAAAAACTAGGAAATCTGGAAACATAGTCTACTTTCTCATTTGCGGAAGCATCCTCTAGTAAGCCAAAATCCTCTCCACTCTCTATCACATTGCTCTTCTCTCACTGCTCCGGTCTCCTTTAGATATAAGCTATCAACCTGCTTTATTCATATAGATCTTCCACCTCATAAACTTGCACAATCAATTTGTCAGTGCCTTGGTGAGGAAAAGTTTTGATATCAGCAACATGGTATACCTAGGGAAAAGACCAGTGACTTGGTCCTTTGTTCTGCACCCAGCTCACCACTTCCCCTGAACTAAAGACAAGTTTCCTTTAGTCCCTTATTTCTTTTTCCTGTAATATGATCTTACTAGGAACCATTCCAATCCCTCAGACAAGGAAGGAGAGAAAGGAATCAAGTTCCCAGTTCTATTTTCCCAGGAGCCTCCTGTGCCTATAAATAACTTTCTGGATGCTAGATAATAGGTAAATACAAGGAAGTTATGTCATCTCTACCTGCCAATAGTGTCTGAAACCCAGATCTTACTCAGAAAAACACATTTTTTCAAGAAATGTTTGAAATTTGGCAATTTGCATGTTTATTGGTAGCCCTGAACATCTTTTCATGATGTAGCTAAAATCTGTTCAATGGAAAAAATAAAATAAAATAAAATCTGTATCATGAGTCTTGCTGTTAAAAAGCTGCAAGTGATTCAGCATAATAAAAGTTATATTTTTATAACTGTTTTTTGTCAAGCTGCCAAACAATAATGGAGAGACAGCTAAAGTAAAAATATATTTAACAACCTAACTGGAAAAAGCGCTAAGTTTAGCATGTTAGAAAAAGAAGATTATAAGAATACTGAATGTTTAATTTCTCTCCAGACAAATAAATTAACAAGAATTAAGACATCTCTATAAAAAAATCAATCATCATAAACATAACAAGAAAAACAGAACAAACCTTTTACTATCAATAGACAAATTACCAAACAACCAGAACACATATCCATCTTGATGTTATAGTCTTATCCACCATTTGTTGCCTGTTTCAAATCCAAATAAGCATGGGCAGTTGCTATAGTGACAATATGCCACTTTTGGAACCAAGAGCTTAGCACTACTGAGTACTTATGAGCTTTGTAATGTCAGTACTTCCTCCTACACTTTGAATCATAGCTCAGACATTATAACTTCATAAAATGTAATCTGATTCTGTCCTTTAGAAGTTAATTTTGTTACTTTATCAAAAATAATTTATACTTTATCAAGTATAGTATACATAAATGTCATGAGAAATAATCTAACTCACCTAACATGCTAAGAATATACAAACTCAATAAATATTTTACTGATTCATATTAAAGATGTTGGCTTAATAACATAAACAAATTGCATGACATCATTGGAATTTACTATTTTAGTATTGTAACTAGACAAAACCATATCTTATTCATGTCTTAGCTCATTGTCATTAACAGTATTCCTACCATCATCCTTCATTTAAAAGTAAAGTCAAAAATTCAAAAACATTAAGAAGCTGAATTTTATTTTAGAGCAGAATGATATATTTTTATTTCCACTAGGGACTATTCCTAATAATAAATACTAATCATTAATGATATCAAAAGAGGTCATTTGTTGCTAGTAAAATGGTAGGAATAAGAAAAAATATCAATCTCAAATCAATCAGAGAATATTTTCAGATCATCAAAAAGTCAGAGACTGGAAACCCTCATACATTTCCCGTGGGAATGAAAAATGGTGCAACATCTTTGGAAAACAGTTTGGCAGTTTCTCAAGAAGTTATGCATAGAACCACCATACAACCTAGCTCTTTCACTCCTAGGTATCTACCCAAAAGGAACGTCCACAAAGGACTCATACAGGAATGTTCATAGACATGTTATTCATAATAGCTAAAAACTGGAAAACTAAATGTCCATCAACTGGTGAAAGGATAGGCCAAAAAAAAAAAACATAATAGAATACTAGTCAGCAATAAAAAGGAATGGATTACTGGCACATGCTACCTATGAATGAACCCCAAAAACATGAAGTCAGACACAAGAGATCATATATTATGATTCCATTTATGTGAACTGTTCAGAAAAGGCAAATTTACAGAGACAGAAAGTATATTAGTAGTTGTCTGGGGATAAGAGTGGGGATCTTATTAAATGGTCATGTGGAATCGTATTAAAGGGATGAAAATGTCCTATAACTGATTTAAAGTGACGGTTCTACCATTTGGTAAAATCACTAAAAATCACTGACTTATACACTTGGAATGGGTGAATTTTATTATATGCAAAATATATCTCATAAAACTGTTGTTTTTTAAAGTCAGAGAACATCAGAGCTGCCAAAACTCTCTATTTGTATAGATAAAAAAAAAAAAGTGAGGCCCACAAGATTAAGCCACTTGTTTAAAGATCACCCAGCTAGAACATGGCAAAAGCAAAACAGAAAAAATATCAAAATCCAGCCTCATCCTCCCACCAGTCCAATATTGCATCTACTAAAAAATATTCAAATAATTTTTTAAATTATATTACATAGAATTCTTTACAGAGGAGCTGTAGAAGCACTGAAATTTGAAAAACAAAAAGATTAAACAAAAATGATTAAAACATACCCAAAATGAGGGAACATCTGTAATACTTTCAACAATATTTTTTAAATACCCCAAATCCAATGATATTCAGAAAAAATAAAAGCTAGAAAAACTCACTTATCACTCTTTGAAGCCATATTACTTTCAAAATTGGTAAGAAAAGGAGGAACGTCTGCAATACTTTCAACAATAAAAATTTTTAAAAATTGGCAAGAAAAATAAGCATTTTTTTCTGTCTTTACAATAGCAGCTGTATTTCGGGGCAGATAAATGTTGCCAGTTTATGAAAGAAAGCTTCTACTCTACAAAAAGAATACAAACTATGAAACACAGATGGAATGAAAAAATTAGAAATCATCATTTTGCAACCCTTAATAAAATTGTTTCAGGCAAGAATTATCAATTACTGTTAAGGCCATTAAGGGAATGGATGATGGGGGTTGGACATTTGTGGGATACCAAAATAGCACCTCACAGATTACTTTGTCTTAAGGAGAAAAACAATGTTACATGAGGGAGATCAAGATGTCACAAATCTAGATGAGTCTTTAGCATTATGTCCAGGTTTATTAGAAATGCAGGGACTAGAGGAGTAAGCTAAACACCAGGAGAAAGCAGTCAAACATTTACAGGTGAGATATTCTACAGGAAAATAAGCCTGGTCTCTTTAGCTAATCAGAGAAAGAAAGAAAAGGGAGGAGGGGGGACTATTTTAGATTTTAAAAGGCTTGAAATACATAACCAAAAACAAATGTGGTCCTTAATTGGATCCTGGTTTGGACAAAACAACTGGACAAAGGACATGTGGGAGCTAATTGGATAAATTTAAAGATGGAAATTTAGATTACATTAATAAGTTATTTATTTTAAATGTGATATTTTTGGTATACAGTAAGTAGAAGTGGCAGATTTAATGTCTATGGTTCACTTCAAAATACATCAATGAGTTTAAGATATAAAAAATTAAAATGCAAGTCTTAACTTCCTAAGTCACTGCTGTTTCCATAAATGCTCATTAACTTATGCATAAGGTATAATAATTACATAGAAAGAATTCTTGCAGAGGTTCAGAGAAGTGACCTACCATGAATGAATTAGCTTTTTTTTTTTTTTTTTTTTACAGCTACTGAGCTGAAGAGAACTCAGAAATAACACAATATCGTTGGCAACATAGTACCAAAAAGCAAAAAAGCAGCATGAACAGAGAGCTTTGTCCTCAAAAAACTAAAAATACTTAATAGAACAACTTCTTGGTATTTATCACAAGAGAAAAAAGGCTGTTCCAAGATCATAGTTAAGGCTTTGAAGCAGCAGCCTCACTAAAGCAATCCTCAATTATTACATAAAGTCATATTCCTTTCTGACTTCACCGCCCATTACAACCAGTTAACTACTTCCCAAATTGTGATGAAATTAAGGGACACTCTCTGGGAAATCCTTCTCTCAATCAAGCTACAGAAAACCTTTACTATAACCACCAGCTTCATTTCAACTAGGGCCCTGTCGATCTCAGAACTGGGACCTGGGGAGCCACCTTCAAACCCTGGAGAAGAGGCTATCAGTCACCCCATCTCATTTGCCTTTCTTCCCCTCCCTCTAAATCCAAAGGGTGGCGCTGTCCTCACTCCTTCCCCACACACCAGGTGCGCGCGAAGTCACTTTGCCCGACCCGACCGGGGCGAAGGTCCAAGTGCGGCTTCGGACGCGCCTCTCGACCGCCCCGCCCCGCCCCGCCCCGCGCTTCTCCTCCCCGACACAGCCCGTCCGGGTTCGCACACGTGTGCGCCCGGCCCGCCTCGTTAGTGGCTCTCACTTGGAAACTCTTAAAAACCCTCTGGGCAGGTGGGACGACTGAGAGAGACCCTGCATGCGGACACTTTGGCTCTGAGTCTTCGGCCCAACAACTGAGAAACGTATAATGAGAGAAGCGTCACGACGCCTCGCACTAACCCGAGCTCTACGACTTCCACCGCCTGGGCCGAAGTTAACCGACTACCAGACTAGACGAGACTCGGCATTCGCTGCGTGACCAGAGGGGGCGCTCAGCGCGAGCACCACCCACGCTTCCCGCTCCGCCCGGCTGGCCAGCGTGCGTCAGCGGTCACGTGCCGCGTCTCCCCTCCCTACCGGCAACCGGGCGCTTCCTTCTTCCGGAAGTCGCTCCCCTCAGCACCGGGCTCCTCCCACCACAAGCGACGTCAAACTAAGCTCCTACCACTGCTCTGCCTCCGCCTCCAGGCGCGGGGAGGGCCGCGGTTTCTTTACAATAAATCCTGTCGCTTCTGGGCCCTTGAACAGTACAGACGACGGTTTGGAAGTTAGTGAGTGTGCAGTCCTCGGAGGCGTGTGAGTAGAGTGTGAGAGGCCGGAGGCTGGTTCTCTGGAGGCCACCCCCGCAGGGGCCTTTCCCCCTCTCCGCAACTTGTGCTGCACTTGGTTCCGCCAAGACCCACGACGGTTCCGCCCCCTTCTTCCTTGTCATTGATGTTGTTGTTCTTGTCAGTGCCGCAGCCCCGACCGCCGGGAGCTCGAACCCGAGCCGGGGCCGCCCGGGCGGCGCGGTGGCGGCGGCGGCAGCGGCTGCGGCTGCAGCAGTTGCGACGGCTGCGGGGGCTGCTCCGGGGACTGCGGGGGCGGCCGGGGGCCGGCAGCCGGCGGCGGGGCCGGATGGCTCTGTGCGGGCAGGCGGCGGGGGCCGCGTCGCTGCCCAGCGAGCTGATCGTGCACATCTTCTCCTTCCTGCCCGCGCCCGACCGGCTGCGGGCCTCGGCCTCCTGCTCTCACTGGCGCGAGTGCCTCTTCTACCCGGCGCTCTGGCCCCAGCTCCGCATCTGCCTCCGGGTCTCCCCCGCGGAGCAGCCTCGGCTCGAATTCCTCATGCGCAAGTGCGGCTGGTTCGTGCGAGAGCTGCGCGTTGAGTTCGCCGCCGAGAATTACCTGAGCGGAGGCGGCGGCCCGGGCGACGGAGGCGGCGCCAACACCGGGACTGGCGGGGAGGAAGTCGAGGCCCTGCAGCTCTCGACCCGTTGGCTGGAAGTGCTGCGCACCTACTTGGAACTGGTGCTGTGCGTGCTGGTCAGCATCCGGAACAACAGGTAGGCTCGTCGTGGCTCCTCCATCCACCTTCCCTCCTCCCCACCCCGTCCCGCGGGGCCCAGAGTTGCCTTCTTCCTCGCCCACAAATAGATATATTGGATACGCCCGGCCTGCTTCAGCGTAGCTTTCTTCAGTGACTGGGGGTGTCAGTCTAAGCCGGCGATTTCATTGAGGCAGGAGGGTATAAAGGGACTCATCATTACTACTTTATAGGCAGTGATGTACTTGGTGTTTATCAGACATCACTCCCGGCGCTTTCCATGCACTGTCTCATTCATCCTCTCGGTGGCGGTGCGATGGACCTGACAGGCCGTCATTATTCATTTTACAGATGGGAGAGCTGAAGCTTGGAGGATGAGGCCTCTGAGTCCTGGGAGGAATAAAAACATAACTTTTCTGACTCTGAACCTGTCCATTAAAAATAGATAGATCATGGTCGGGGGAAGAGTATGCTACTGCTGTCATAATTACTCTCCCCAAAAGAAATCTTTGACAGCCATTTTCTTATCGGGAGTAATTTTGATTAACTGGGCCAAGCACAAAGAGTAGGAGAAGTGCTTGTTAAACCTAGGGATTGGGGAGAGCCTGATCATCAGGGTTGGAAGTCCTTCGCCATACACCTCCGAATCAGCTTGTCCGCAGTGATTCACCTAAAAGTAGCACAGTACAGCATGGCGTTGCATGTGTTGAGCGAATTGGGCGGTGTCTGCAAAGGGTAAGCACGTAACTGTCCCCGTTTTACATCAGGATTGTAAAATCCTGGGATTAACTTCCTATATTCTGTGTTCCAACCTGTTTTCCTAATAAGTATTTGCCTTATTTCTATTCTCTGTTGCCCTCTCCATAATCTCATTAATTTTCATTTTCTGTATCCGGATATTCTAACTAACCTTGCAGTTAAACTATGAATTGGGGAAAACTTCAAAAAGTCAAAGGAGCAGCATAAATAGTAATAACAGTTGAGCTGCTCACAGATACTTTCACATTCACTATCTTAGTTGATCCTTTTTTTTTTTCCTTCTTTTTTTCTTTATTGGTTTGAGAGAGAGGGGAAGGGAGAGGGAGAGAGATAGAAACACCAAGTGGCCGCCTCCTGCATGCACCACACTGGGGATCTGGCCCACAACCTGGGCATGTGCCCTGACTGGGAATCAAACCAGTGACCTCATGGTGCATGGGTCAACCCTCAACCACTGAGCCACACCCACTGGGTTAAGTTAGTTGATCCTTTCGATGACCCTGTGAGTTAGGCAAGAGGGCTACTATTATCCCTATTTCATGGAGAGGAAACTGACACTTAGCAACATCAAGTGATGTGCACATTGTTACCCAGCATTGTTTTTCTCCAAGAGCAGTGTCTTTACTTTTGCAATAAATATAATATGTTGAACATTATGCATTATGTTGAACAGGGTTGAGAGAAGGTCCTGGTTTAATGTTAGGCCATGTGTGTTTGTGTTTTAGCTAATCCTTTCACCTTTATTCAGTCACCCCTACCCTCTATCCCTCAAGCACCAGCCGGTCTGTTCCATGTATCCATACTTCTGTCTGAATCAAAAGTGGGGGAGATAAGCATATAGTTCCCAGTTGTATCTGGAGCATGGCTCCAATATTCCAGTGGCCTGTTTATTTCCCTAGCTTTTCACACTAAGCCATTCCATTTTCTTACTTTGATTTTATATGACAAGAAAGTTTTTTGGGTTTTTTTAAACTTATCTTTATCGTTGAATGTATTACAGATATCCCTCCTTTTTTACCCTTTAATCCCTTCATCTTTTTCACCCAACCCCTCTCCCATCTGGCAACCAACAAAAAGTTATCTGTATCTATGAGTCTGTTTCTGTTCTGCTTGTTCATTTTGTTTGTATATTTGATTGTTGATAGATATGTATTTATTGCCATTTTATTATTCATATTTTTTTATCTTCTTCAAGACGACTCGTCACATTTCATATAATACTGCTTTGGTAGTGATGAACTCCTTTAGCTTTTTCTTGTCTGGGAAACTCTTTATATGGCCATCAATTCTAAATGATAGCTTTGCGGGATAGAGTAATCTTGGCTATAGGTCCTTGCTTTTCAACACTTTAAATATTTCTTGCCACTCCCTTCTGGCCTGCAAAGATTCTTTTGAGAAATCAGCTGACAGCCTTATGAGAGCTCCATTGCAGGTAACTAACTGCTTTTCTCTTGCTGCTTTTAAGATTCTCTCTTTGGCCTGGGGCAGTTTTGCTCAGTGGTTAGAGAGTTGGCCCGCGGACCAATGAGTCCCAGGTTCGATTCCAGTCAAGGGCACGTACCTTGGTTGCAGTTTGTCCCCAGCCCTGGTCGGGGTTGTGTGGGAGGCAGCCAGTCAATGTGTCCCTCTCACATCGATGTTTCTCTCTCCCTCCCTCCCACTCTATCTGAAGATAAATAGAAAAAATATATGTTCTCCGGTGAGGATTAAAAAAAAAGATTCTCTATTTTGTCTTTAACCTTTTGCATTTTGATGATGATGTGTCTTGGTATGAACCTCTTCAGGTTCATCTTGTTTGGGACTCTCTGTGCTTCCTGGACTTGTATGTCTGTTTCCTTCACCAAGTTAGGGAAGTTTTATGTCATTATTTTTTCAATTGGGTCTTCAATTTCTTGCCCTCTCTCCTCCTTCTGGCACTCCCATGATGCAAATATTGGTATGCTTGAAGTTTTCCCACAGGCTCCTTATACTATTCTCATTTTTTTGGATTCTTTTTTCTTTTTGCTATTCAGATTGGGTGTTTTTTGCTTCCTTATATTGCAAATCGATGGTTTGCTTCTTGGCTTCACCTACTCTACTATTGATTCCCTGTAAATTATTCTTTATTTCAGTTAGTGCATCCTTCATTTCTGACTGATCCTTTATTATGCTCTTAAGGTCCTCATGAAGTTCCTTGAAATTCTGACTAAGTTCATTGAGCGTCCTTATAAGAAGTGTTTTGAACTCTGCATCTGTTAGATTGCTAATCTCCATTTCATTTAGTTCTTTTCCTGGAGTTTTGTTCTGTTCTTTCATTTGGGACATGTTTCTTTGTCTCCTCATTTTGGCTGCTTTCCTGTGATTGTTTCTGTGTATTAGGTAGAGTTGCTGTGTCTCCTAGGCTTCCAAGGGTGGCCTGTTGCAGAGGTGTCCTGTAGGGTCCAGTGGCACAGCCTCCCTGGTCACCCAGCTGGGCCTTCGAGGTGCACCCCTCCTGTTGACTTTATACCCTTCTGTTGTAATTGAGTCTTGGTTGCTGTTGGCACGTTAATGGGAGAGATTTACTCAGGCTGATCAGCTGCAAGGACTGGCTGTGCCCACTAACCACCAACCTCTGACTACCTTGGAGGATCAGCTATGCAGGGGCACCACAGAGAGCAAGACTTACTTCTGCAGGGCTCTGATACCCACTGAGTCCGTTCCTTGACACAGTGTCACTTGTGCAGGTGGTTGGGTGGTGGTGCTTTGCTGTAGTCTGAAGCTGTCCACTGGGTGTGCTGGCTCTGGGGCAAGGTCAGCCACTGCCTGTGTTCTACCCGGCACCACCAAGCATAAGCTACAAAGCGATCTGCTAGTGGCTGCTGCTTGTGCTGGGCTTGCAGGTGCCCAGGCAAAGCCAAGCCGTGAACCAAGGCTGGCTGCTTCTAGTGCCAGGCCTGGGGCCACTTAGTGAGAGGTATGGGGCTTGCTGTGGCCAGAAGCTGCTTGTTTAAGAAAATTTAGAAAAATCTGAAGCAGGCGCCAAAACAGGCCAATCCTATAGTAAAGCCACTGGAAACAGCTTGGGTAGGCCCGAAAGTTGGGTGGGGCAGGGCCTCAGGGAATCACCAGGGCAGGGCACACAGTGTGAGCCAGGTTACTGGAGTCCCAGATATGGCGCTGTCTGCCCGCCCTGTGGGGGAAGGGCTCACCGAAGGAACAAAGGCCTCCAACAGGACGTCTGTCTGGGAGAAAGCTGCCTGTCCAGCTCTCACCCCCAATGCCAAATAACTCAGTTCTTTCCCTTATGTCTCTGGTGCTTTTCAAGCTGCCTCCCCTCCTCGCTGGAGCTCAGAGGGAGTAAGTCTGAGTAAGTCTGTGCGCGGGCCCTTTAAGAGGAACTGCCTGGGGCTCCAGCAGCCTCAGCCTCCCTCAGCCTCAGTTCTTGCTGGTTTTACAACCAGAAGTTATGGGGACTTCTCTTCCTGGCACTGGAACCCTGAGCTGGGTACCTCCTGTGGGACGGGGACCCCTTGCTCCTCAGAGAGGACCTTCACAGCGGAGGTATCCTCCTGATTTTTATCCTCCACATGTGGGTGTGGGAGCAGCCCGTCGGAACCTCTGCCCCTCCTACCAGTCTTGATGTGGCTTCTTTAATTTCGTAGTTGTAGGACTTCCATTCAGCTCGATTTCAGGCAGTTCTGAATGATGGTTATTCTGTAGTTTAGTTGTAATTTTGATATGGTTGTGGGAGGAGGCGAGTACCATGTTTACCTATGGCACCATCTTGACCAGAACTCCAGGAAAGGCTTTTTGAGGTCTTAATCAGGTTGGAGACTTAACAGAGTTGAATGTATGGCTAGAGGACCAACTGATCCCAAAGTTGAAAAGATTCAGTCAGTGAGCACTTAACAACTAACTTAATTAGATGAGACCAAGAATGGGGGTGAATTCAGCGAGTACCAATTAGATTTTTATGTTCTTAGATACCATAGCACTTCTGAGCACCCATCCAAAAAAGTGTGCCTTTGGTCTAAAGAACAGTGCCTAGTTCCTCTTAAGTCTTTGAATAACTGGTTTGTTAGTTGGATGGATGGATAACGTTACCTAGATAAAATAGTACTATATCACATCTTCCCTTTGTTATTTAATGCTTCTCTCCCCTTCCTCCTCCCATCACTCTTTTCCGTTTTATTGAGATATAATTGACAAATGAAAGTAGACCTTCCACTTTTTTTTTTCTTTATTGATTTTAGAGAGGGAGAGAGAGATAGAAACATCAATGAGAGAGAACATCTATCGGCTGCCTCCTACATGCCCCCTACTGGGGATTGGTCCCACAACCTGGGCATGTGCCCTGGCCAGGAATCAAACCAGTGACCTCTTGGTGCATGGGTCGACACTCAACCACCTAGCCACACCAGCTGGGCTACTTTTCACTTTTATTAGCATTCCAATCTACCTGCCTATGAGGCTACCCTATGCTTGTCCTTCTGGGCTAGCTATCATTTCTAAACAAATCCAACACACTGTCCTTCCTGATTTTAAGGTTTTGTCATTTACTATAGGGATGGTGCTGTGTTGTGTGTCTCTAAAATTAGAATGATGTCATTACGTGTATTACTACTAATGCTATTTCAAAGGTGGTTTTATTTTTTAATAAATTAATCTATGTTTGGAAATAAGTTAATCTTACCTTCATGTTTGAAATGTCTTGAGATACTCTAATATTAGAAGTATTAATATGAATATTAATAACATAAATGGGAGTAGTTTTCTTTAAATTTTTACAAATTTGAAAATGTTTTAAACCAAGTTGTTTGGTTATTCTGGTAAAGCCACTTCTTATTTCCTTCTCTAATCACTTAAACCACAGACTGAGGTTCAATGAAGCCCAAAACAACTTCATTTACTGTTTCTTGGTTTTCTAAAAACATAAAATTTAATAACTAATGAGAAAAATGAACATTTGACATTATTCTTTACATTATTTGACATTATTCTTTATTCTGACTTAAATTTAGAGTGGTTTTGTTTTTTATTTCTGCCACTTTATAAGTAGAAAAAGGGAATATAAAACCTGCCAGGTCACAAGTTTTATGCTTTCAGGCTGTGCTGAATTCCTTTATATAATTCATACAATTCACACTCTTGTCTTGTTGTGTTCCAGTTATTTTCATGTCCCTCAGGAAAAGAACTGAAACTAATCTGGAATTGTGGAAACTTTTAAAGGGTATTGTTCTGAGAGGATATGTGACATTTTGTTTTTCTTGCTTTCTGGGTGTCTTATGCACATGTAATTTCAGAGTGACTATGGCCACCTTACTGATCCCTTACGTATTAGGAACAACTGATGAGGATCAAGGAGATGCAGAAATGCCTTTCAGAGGACAGAACACAGTCCTCCAGGTTCAGAGCTCCCTTTCTTTACCACTAGGATACCTGTCTTCTTGATGAACAATAAGAACAAAAATATAGCATGTATTCATTCAACTATATTACAGATTAAGTAGGCTGAATTTCTTATGCAATTGTCGTACAAAAAATTGTACTTAGACATTCAAAACAAATTTAGATATGTATATTTAGGATTTAATCTAGTTGTTGAGTACTGCCTATTGAAATACTGTATTTCAAACTTCTTAGGAAAAATCAGAGCTAGGTGGACAATAAGATTTGTGATACTAGCTAATAGCTCAGTCATTAAAAATACCTAAACAGTAGGCAAAAGTACATTGTCATCATCTGGTTTATGCTTTTCCGGATTATATAAATATTTTCACATAAGCTCTTTGGGGGCTGAAATGCTGTATTAGGGGCAGTACATTTTTTTAAAGATGAATTACTGCAACAGACGAGAGATTTTTTTTTTTTATGCAATTGACCTTTTTAAAATTCTGGTTACAACTCTAACTAGATGCATGAAGATTGACCACTTCCTGACTATGCCAGCTTAAATACCCTCTTAGTAGTAGAAGATCTATTAATAATTCTTAAATTTGGTCTTGGTGATTTGGCATATTCAGTAAAGGAGAGTCTTACCTTTATATAGTTTTCTCAACATCAGCCTACCAAGACCCAATAACTGATAAGCCCATTTTAAAATGGTAAAAAAATTATTTGGATATTTCATATTGCTATCTAAGATGGTAGGAAATGCCTTGAACATATTATTGTCAACAATCCTCAGCCTTATTTTTTCTTAAAATATTTCCCCCATTATAGTGTAATAAATACATGTAATAATAGCTATTCGCTTTTTAGAACTTTTATTATTTACTGAAAGAAGCCCATTTACAGAATAAATATATTGGGACTCTGACCAGTTGACACTACTAAGAGGTGGTTGCTTATAGAGAAGAGAGGTGAGATGATGCATACTCAACAAATTCCTTACCTTAAAATTGACAAATTAAAGTGGTTCCATAGGGTTAGGCTCAAGGTCATTGAGAATGGATGAGACCCTAACCTGCTAAAGAAACTAAGCTCCTGGGAGGGCTGCTGAGAGGACTTAGGGCTCTTTCTAGTCCATGGGTACATTCTTAAAATGATTAAGAACTGATAGATAGAGGATAGGAAGTAAAACTCAACAAGATTGTCAAAGTAAAATATTTTTTATGTGTTAAATGAAGCTGTTTAGCAGCTTTTGAGTGAAGTGATTAAATTATTTCCATTTTTTTTTTTTTTAATCCTCACCCGAGAACACTTTTCCATTTTTTGTTCAGATAGAGTGAGAGGAATAGACAGGAAGAGAGAGAGAAACATCGATGTGAAAGGGACACATCGAGTGGCTGCCTCCCCCACGACCAACCAGAGCCGGGGACAAATTGCAACCAAGGTACGTGCCCCTAGCGGGAACCGAACCTGGGTCTCTGTGGACCGCAGGCCGACTCTCTAACCACTGAGCCAAACCAGCCAGGGCTAAATTATTTCCATTTTAATGTGTTAGTTCTGAAGCCACCTTGGAAGAATTCATCCAACTTGGTCAGTTTATATAGGACCTAAGATAATAGTTATTTAAAAAAATGGTTTTTTTGTGCTCCAAATATTGAGAACTTATTATGTGCCAAGCAGTGAAGACAAGCTCCTCGTTCCCATGGAGTCAGTATTCTAGAGGGAAAGGCAGACAGAAACAAGTAAACAAATGAAAGAAAGTTGTGAAAATAAAAGAGGACTATGTAATAGTGACTAGGTAGCAAAGTTAGAGTGGTGAGGGAAAACCTCTTTGAACTGCAACATGAGTGACAAAATCTAAGCAAACAGCATTCTAAGCTAAAAAATGGTAAGCACCAAGGCCAAGATTTTGGCCTGTTGGAGCAGTAGGAAAGTACCATGCGAATGAGGGTAAGAGTGGTGTCATGATGAGCTCTGAGATGCAGAGAGACGAAGGGAATGGGTTTGGTAATGTGGACTTCAGAATGATATTTCAACAACATTCTAAGAATAGAAGAATTGATTGAAAAAATATTAAGGACAGGAGTAATGTGATCTAATTTGCATTTTAAGACAATCACTCGGGATGCTGTGTAATGAACGAATTATAAGAGGGCGCAAGAGAGGAAGCTCCAAGGAGACTAGTTAGAAAGCAGTTGAAATAATCTAAGCAAGAGATGATGGAGACAGTTGATGAAGAAAAGTGATGGATTTGGAATATATTTTGGAAGTGGAGCCAAAAGGACTTGCTGTTTGGATGTAGATTTTTTTAAAAAAGGAAGGGCCCTGGCCTGGTGGCTCAGTCAGATGGAGCATCATCAGGTACACATAAAGGTTTCAGGTTCGATTCCCAGTCAGGGCATGTACTTAAATTGCGGATTCAATCCCCAGTCAGTTGATCAATGTTTCTCTCTCTCTCTCTCTCTCTCTCTCTCTCTCTCTCTCTCTCTCTCTCTCTCCCCCTCCTTCCCTCCCTCCCTCTCTCCCTCTCTCTCTCTCAAATCAATAAAAACATATAATAAAAATTTTTTAAATAAATAAGTAAAATCCTAAGCTACTTTTTGTGGAGAAACGGCAGTATTCAACAACTGTGTAATCTAGGCACTCTTATTTTACATATGGTGAAACTGAGGCTCAGAGTAGTTAAATGAACTTGCCAGTTACACAACTAGAGAAATGACTGCCTTGTTTTATAACTTTTTAATGAAATTTTCAAACACAGAAACTAGACACAATGACCCTATTACCCAGTTTCAATAACTGAAGGATTTTTTTCCTATATTTGCTTTCTTTTATCTTTACTGAAGTCTTTTAAAGCAAATCCAAGATATCAGTATCATTTTACACTGCATACTTTGGTGTAAAGCTCTGAAAATTATGGACATTTTTATATATAGCAATAATGCCATTAATACACTTAACAAAATTATCAATGATTCCTTAGTCTCACTTGATATTTTTAATAATGAGTCTTTTTAAAAACTTTATTTCTACTCCAAGAGTCTAAACTCATGTACACTTGAAATGTAACCAACATAACTTTTTACATCATTGGCACACAAGGCGTATTTTAATAATTGAATGAGCAAAGAGTGGGAGAGCAGTCTGGAGGCTAAGTATCTACGTTATAAGTACCTAATGATCTGATTTAGCTCTGTATCTGGAACTGATGATTTTTTAAAATAGGATTAAAGAAGAATGCAATTAAGTTGAAGAATTCATTCTTTTCTGGCAATAGTATGGCCTTTTGCATGTTTTAGAAAGATTGATTATAAACACATTTTAGGATTTGCAAACGGACTAGTAAGTAGGTTGTATCCTATTAATGTTACCATAGGAACTGAGCTACATTAATTTGAAGAATTAAGATGAAAGAAAAATTATTTAACCAACTGTAATGTTTTCCTAGTATGTTTTTGTTACACGCTTTTCAAACAATCACATAATGGACATTGTGCAGGAAACAACCCTGTTTGCTTCTTTAGTTCACTTGCTGATTCAATAATAAATAAATGAATGAATAAACTAAGTAAATAAAACTCAGGTCATAGATTTCATCTTTAAATAAAAGGATTACGTGGCACAATTCTCTTGTTAACTGTTATAGTCTCTTGGCCTCAAAATGAGACATCTATTTATTGCCATGGTTCAGTAGGTTCTGGTGTTGTTGCCTCAATGTCCTTTTCAGTCCTTTTTTATCATCTGAAGCAATAATGAGCCACCTGGGGGCTATATGCCGTTTCCATGGCTTCACCATAAGATCTATAATCTAATTTCAATATAATATATTTGGAAGTTGCCCTTGAGTTACTAGGGGTTTTTTCCTAAGCTTTAAAGTGAATTATTGTTTTCTATATCACTTAATAAGTAAAATTTCATTTTAAATGGAAAAATAAGTACCTAAAATTTTTTCCACAAATAAATCTCAGATACTACTTTAAAATATGCCACTTATAATTTTTCCATAACTTTCAGCAAGACCAGTGTATTCAAGGACATGGTTTAATTATAAGAAACAACACGTACTAAGTGGGAATCAGAACCCAGGTTCTCTACGTAGCTCTGCCCTAACTAGCATTGCAGTCTTACACAAGTCACTTCAATTTCCTCATTTATAAAGAGAAATGATTGAATTAAATGATCCCACAAATCATTCTAGCTTCAAAAGTATTTCAGTGATTACATCTGTAAAGAAAGTTTGTGCATATGTTACTGGTTATACTGTTACAAGATTACCATTTTATGGCTGCAAATAAAAATAATTTTTGTTAAATTGCCCTTGAGTGGCATGTTTCTAGCATTGCTGGACATTTAAAAATATTGTATGACTGGAACTAAAATCTTCCACGGTCTTTTTATATTAACTTGTTAAATTTTAATAATATGCAGGTTGTTAATTTTTAAATGACTTTCATGTAAATTAAGTTTTTATAAAGGTGAAAAGCCTTGTAAAGGTAATTTAAATTTCTTTTTTGAATTTCTAAATATTGTGTGTTTGTAAAAATAGAATATTTGAAACATACAGAAAGTAAAAAATTCACCAGAGATAATTGCTGGTAAAATGTGATACATCCTTTTGAAAAATAGGAATAATAATCTATGTGTAGTTGTCTATTAATATATCTTGTGCACTTTTTCACATTATCAAAAATCCTATTATGCATTATTCACCTATTAGAAAGGTCAAAATCCAGAACACTGACATCAAATGCTGCCAAAGGAACTCTCATTCATTGCTGGAAGAAATGCAAAATAGTGCAGTCACCATGAAAGATAATTCAACAGTTTCTTACAAAGTTAAACATACTCTTACAATACAGTCCAGCAGTCATGTTCCCTGGTATTTGAAAGGAGTTGAAAACATATGTCCTCACAAGAACGTGTATGTAGACATTTATAGCAGCTTTATCATAATAGCCAGAATTGGAAGCAACCAATATGTCCTTCATATTGGTGAATGGATATATTAACTTTGGTACATTCATACACAAGAATTATTATTCAGTGCTAAAAAAGAAATGAGCTATAAAAAGACATGGAGGAACCTTAAATGCATATTTCTAGCTAAAAGAAGACAATCTGAAAAGGCTATATACTGAATAACTCCAACTATATGAAATTCTAGAAAAAGCAAAACTGTGGAGACAATAAAAAGGTAAGTGGTTGCCAGGGGTAGGGAGGGGAGAGATCTGAATAGGCAAAGCACAGAGGATTTTTAGGACACTGAAAAACTCTGTATGATATTATGATGATATATGCCATTATACATTGGTCCAAACCCCAGAATGTACACCAGGAGTGGGTACAAGGTAAACTGTGGACTTTGGTTGATTATGATCTGTCAATGTAAGTTCATCCTTGGTTAAAAAAAAAAGTATAGTGGTGAGTGATGTTGATAATGGGGGAAGTTATGTATGTGAGGGTAGGGGGTAAATAGTTTCTCTCAATATTGTTGTAAACCCAAAACTACTTTAAAAAAATTTTTTTCTTTATTGATTTTAGAGAGAAAGGAAGGGAGAGGGATAAAGAGATAGAAACATCGATGAGAGAGAACATCAATTGGCCACCTCTTGCATGCCCCCCACTGGGGATTTGGCCCACAACCTGGGCATGTGCCCTGACCGGGAATCAAACCGGCAACCTCTTGGTGCATGGGTCGACGCTCAACCACTGAGCCACACCAGCTGGGCTAAAACTACTTTTTAAAAAAATAAGTCATTTTGCCCTAGAGGGGGGCTTGGTTTGTTGGAGCATCATCCCATACACCAAAAGGTTGTGGATTCAATTCATAGTCAGGGCATATACCTAGGTTGTGGGTTCAATCCCCAGTCAGGATGCATAAAGGAGGCAACTGATTGGTGTTTCTCCCTCACATCAATGTTTCTCTCTCTCTCTCTCTCTCTCTCTCTCTCTCTCTCTCTCTCTGTCTCTCCCCCCCCCCAACCTCCCTCTCTCTCATTTTAAAAAAAGGTCATTTAAAAATCATATCAAGCCCTGGCCGGTTTGGCTCAGCGGTTAGAGCGTCAGCCTGCGGTCCAGAGAGACCCGGGTTCGGTTCCCGCTAGGGGCATGTACCTCGGTTGCAGTTTGTCCCCGGCACTGGTTGGTCGTGCTGGAGGCAGCCACTCAATGTGTCCCTTTCACGTCGATGTTTCTCTCTCTCTCTCTCTCTTCTTCTCTCTCCCTCCCATTCTATCTGAACAAAAAATGGAAAAATGTCCTCGGATGAGGACTAAAAAATAAATAAATAAAAATCATATCAAGATAATATATATCAGTTATACGATATTTAAAGTAAATGATTTTTTATATTCTTATTTAGTCATTCAGTTACATTGAACATTTTAAGCTCCCTACAAAGTATATGTAATTTACTGTTGTTTTTTTAAATCACCCTGGCCATCAAGGGTAACTAAACATAGAATTTGCATTTTAAAAACCTATCAATTCCCTGCATGATTTCTTTGTTTTTGTTGTATTTTTGTGGCTTATTTTTTCATTGAGGTATAATTGACATATTAATTTCATATGTACAACATAATTTCATATTTCTGTAAGTTGTAAAATGATCACAATAAGTCTAGTTAACCCTGTATCCCTATTTTATTTTTTCTTTAATTTTTTTTTCTTTATTGATTTTTAAAAGAGGGGAAGGGAGAGGGAGAAAGAGATAGAAACATCAATGAGAAAGAACATCATTTGGCTGCCTCCTGCATGGCCCCCACTAGGGATTTGGCCCACAGCCTGGGCATGTGCCTTGACTAGGAATCAAACCGGTGACCTCTTGATGTATGGGTCGATGCTCAACCGCTGAGCCACACCGGCCGGGCCTGTCTTCCCATTTTAAGCCCAGTTCATGTAGTTTCATTTTTTGGTCTCTATAAGACAGTAAATCTTAGTTGGGAAGCACATCTCCCCCACGTCCCCCAACTTATGCCTAAAATCATTTGTAAAGAAAAATGTTACTGACTGAAATGGGTTGTGCATGTAAATACAGTAAAGAAAAAAATTTAAAGGACAACTGATTCTAAAAGAGCCCAGAAATAGATCCACATAAATATAATTAGCTGATCTTTGACAAAGGAACAAAGGCAGTACAATGGAGAAATGATAGTCTTTTCAACAAACAGTGTTGGGACAACAGGACATCCACATGGGGGGGAAATGAATCTAGATACAGACCTTATACACTTCACAAAAATTAACTCAAATTGGACACAGACCTAAACATAAAATACAAAACTATGAAACTCCTAGAAGATAATATAGGAGAAATCGAGATGATCTGGGGATTGGTGATGACTTTTTAGATACAACACCAAAGGCACAGTCCATGAAAAGAAGATTTGATAAGCTGTACTTCATTAAAATTAAAAGTTTCAGCTCTGTGAAAGACACTGTCAAGAAATAAAAAGAGCCCGGCCAGTGTGGCTCAGTGGTTGAGTGTCGACCCATGCACCAAGAGGTCGCCAGTTCGATTCCCGGTCAGGGCACATGCCCAGGTTGTGGGCCAAATCCCCAGTGTGGGGCATGCAGGAGGCGGCCAGTTGATGTTCTCTCTCTTCGTTGTTTCTATCTCTCTCTCCCTCTCCCTTCCTCTCTCTTAAATCAATAAAGGAAAAAAAAATTTTTTTTAAGAAATAAAAAGAAAAGCCACAAACTAGGAGAAAATATTTGTAAAGGACGTATCTGATAAAGAACTGTTAACCAAAATATACAAAAAGTCTAAAATTCAACAATATGCAAACAACCCTATTAAAAAGTGGGCCAAAGACCTTAGCAGACATCTATATATCTTCATCAAAGTAGATATATAGGTGGCACATACGCATTTGAGAAGGTGGTGCACACTGTATGTCATCAGGGAAATGCGAATTAGAACAACAGTTAGATATCACTACACATCTAGTAGAATGGTGAAAATTTAGGATACTGACAACACCAAATGCTGGCAAAGATATGGAACAACAGGAATTCTCATTCATTGCTGATGTGAATGCAAAATGATACAGTCATTTTGTAAGACAGTTTGGCAGTTTCTTACAAAACTAAACCTACTCCATATGATCCAAAAATCATGCTCCTTGTTATTTACCCAAAAGAATTGAAAACTTTTTTTGTCCACACAGAACCCTACACACGTGCAGCTTTATTCTTAACTGACAAAATTGGAAACAACCAAGATGTTTTTCAGTAGGTGGATTGATAAACAGCCAGACAATGAAATATTACTCAGTGTTTAAAAAAAAAAAAAAAAGCTATCAAGCCAGGTAAAGATATGAAAGAATCTTAAAAGTATATTACTAAGTGAAAGAAACCAACCTGAAAAGGCTAAACACTGGATGATTCCAACTGTATGACATTCTGGAAAAGGCAAAACTATGGAAACAGTAAAACTTTCAGTGGTTGCCAAGAGGTAGCACTAGAGAAAAATGAGCTATCAAGCCATGAAAAGGCATGGAGGAAATGTAAATGCATATTACTAAGTGAAAGAAGCCAGACTGAAACGTCTACATACTGGTTTCAAAGTGTCTGTACTGTATTGCATTCCCAGCAACAATGTATAAAGGTTCTAATTGCTCTGTATACCTTATAACACTTAGTATTATCAGACTTTTAAATTTTAGACATTCTAATATGTGTGAGTGGTATCTCATTGAGGTTTTAATTTTTATTTCTCTAATAATGAGGATGAACATCTTTTCATGTGTAATTTGTCTTTTGTATATCTTCCTTGGTATAGTGTCTTTTCAAATCTTTTGCCCATATTTTCATGGCTGCTTTGTCTTTTTAAGTTGTAAGAGTTCACTTTATATTTGAATATGGGTTTTTTAACTAAATTTATGTCCTAAATATATTTTCTCAAGTTTTTTGCTTGTCTTTACATTTTCTTAACTATCTTTTGAAAAGCATAGGCGTTAATTTTTATGAAAACTGATTTATCAGTGTTTTCTTTAATGAGTTAGCTTTTTGTGCCTGCCCTATCTAAAAAACATTTGCCTAATCCAAAGTCACAAGACTTTTCTCCTGTATTTTCTTAAGCAGTATGTATTACAGTTTTAACTGTTAGATTCAGTTAATTTTTCAAGTTAATTTTTCTGGATTGTACCAGCTAAGGATCCAATTGTCCTAGCACCATTTTTTAAAGACTATCCTTTTTACATTGCATTTACTTTCCAAATTTTTCAAAATTGCTGATTCCACTTTATTTATCATTATCTTATACAAAAGTAAACATTATGTGGGTACACTGATCATATGTGCATGGATCTAGTCTGGTCTCTCTGTTCATTTCCATTGATCACTGAGTCTGTGCTTAAACCAAAACCACTCTGTCTATACTATTGCTTAGAGTCTTGAATTCATATAGTATATGTAATGTAACTTTGTTCTTTTCAAAATTGCTTTGGCTATTTTTTTAATACTTTTTTTTTTTTATTGATTTTTTTTTTTTTTTTTTTTAGGAGAAAGAGGAAGGGAGAGAGAGATAGAAACATCACTGTGAGAGAAACATCAATCTGCTGCCTCCTGCACACTCCCTCCTGGGGATCAAACCGGGATCTCTCAGTCCATGGGACAACGCTCAATGCACTGAGCCACACTGGCTGGGCTGTTTTGGCTATTCTAATTCATTTGCTTTTTCTTATAAATTTTAGAAACAGCCTGCCGGATTTTGATCAGGATTGTGTTGAATCTGTTAATAATTTGGGGAGAACCAACATGTTAACAATATTCCAGCATGTTAATAGTCTTCCGATAAACAAATGTATATTTCTCCATTTATTTAGGTCTTTGAGTTCTTTCAGCAGTGTTTGGTAGTTTTCAGTATACTGTTGTCAGATTTATTCCTAAGTATATCATATTTTTTATGCTATTGTAAATAGTACTTTTTTAAAATTTCAGTTTCCAGGTGTTCATTGCTAGTGTATAGAAGACAGTTGATTTTTATATATTGACCTTGTTATCCTGTGACCTTACTAATTAACTTATTAGTTCTAGTAGCTTTTTTAAGACTCCTTAGAATTTTTTGCGTAAATAATTGGCAAATAAAAACTGTTTTACTTTTCCCTTTCCAACCCATGTGCCTTTGTATTGATGGGTAATATTATGGAGTATATTTTTAATAGTTGGTTTAAGTTCCTTGTCTGCACATTTCTTCATCTGTCATTTCTGGGTACTTCAGTTGATTCATTTCTTTTCCTAGTTGTGAGTCATTTTTCCTTTTTCTTTATGTCTGATAATTTTGATTAAATGCCAGACATTGTTACTGTCTACATTGTTGAGTCCTATATTTTTTTATTATTTTTATTCCTCTAAAAAGTGTTGGGCTCTGATCTGACACGTAGTTAATTTATGTGAAATCAGTTTGATCTTTTTGAAAGTTGCTTTTAAGCTTTGTCAGAGCAGATCCAAAATACCCTTTATCTGAGGGCTAACTAATCTCCACTGCTAAGACATGGCTTTTCTGAGAACTATACCCAATGCTGCTGTATTACAGTATCTCTACACTTCAGCTGGTGGGAAACAAACTCTTCCCACCACTGTGTGTCCTCTTTTCCAGTGGTACTTTCTCCAGCCTTGTGCTGGTTCAGCCCACACATGTGCAGACCAAAGACTTGGTAATGTCTTGGCAATCCCCTGTGCAAGTCTGTGGCATACTCTCTGTGCAGCTCCCCTATCTCTGGTACTCTGCCCTGCAAATTCTAGCCACTTTGGGCTCCCTAAAATCTGTCTCCTCAACTCAGGGAGACTGTGGGACTCGTTTTTTAGGTTCCTTCATCCTATGATGCAGCCTGGAAACTCTCCAGGCCATTTTCTGAGGCAATGATAGTTCTCATTTTTTCCCATCTTTCAGGGATCACAGTCCTATATTGTTTATTGTCCAGTGTTTGACAACAGTTGTGTCATAGGTTTTGTCCAGTTTTCTAGTTGTCTACAGTGGGAAGGTAGTTCTATTGGCTGTTTAATACTTTATGAAAGAAGTAAAAGTTTGGCCTGGCCAGTGTGGCTCCGTGGATTGAGCATCGTCCCATGGACTGAGAAGTTCCGGTTCAATTCCCAGTCAGGGTACCTACCTGGGTTGTGGGCTTGATCCCCAGTAGGGGGTATGCAGGAGGCAGCTGATCAATATTTCTCTCTCATCAATGTTTCTATCTATCTCTCCGTTCCTCTCTTTCTAAAAAACCAATAAAAAGTTATTTTTTACAAAAAGAAATAAAAGTTTCTCACATATGTGTTTTAATACCACTAGGACAATGTTATACTGATATACAATAGCAATCAATGGAAGCTGGGTTGAAGGGAGAAAAATATTGAGATTGTATGAATTTGTATAAGACTCTCCTCTGAATACTATTAGAAATTGAATGGGATGCCTTTTTTTTTTTCATTATATAAAAACTGATATTCTCCAGAAACAAATATTTAATCTTTTAGAAGTCTTTATTTTTCTTTCTAGAAGAGGTTATGAGAAGCAGATTAACCTCTTTGTCATTCATAAATGTAGTAGCAACTTTAGAATAAAGAAAGGGTAAAAGGGAAACTACTTTAAAGGCAGTCATAGTTCCCTGGCCAGTTTGGCTCAGCGGTTAGAGCATCGGCCCGCGGACCAGGGAGACCAGGGTTCGGTTCCCACTAAGGGCACGTACCTCATGACTCTCTCACATCGATGTTTCTCTTTCTTCTTCCTCTCTCCCTCCCGCTCTATCTGAAGATAAATGCAAAAATGTCCTCGGGTGAGGATAAAAAAATAAAATAATAAAATAAAGGCAGTCATAGTTATATAATACAGTAATGTGTCCTTTAGAGTCTGATATGGTGCTATCCTCTCAAGAACAGTTATATACCCTTTTTTAAGATAGGGAACAAAAGCTTTTCTTTCTAAGTTGATGTCTTCCTTTGAAATGTTTTTAAGTATACAGTTCTTCTGACAGTCACATGGAAAGTTGATTAGATCTTCTAGAATGACTAAAATTTTTTAGAAGTCAAGAAAAAAAAGATTATAACATTAGTAATCCTAATATTTTCCTTGACATGTTCTACTTGGCGGTTTTATGACCTTTCCCCATTTACCAGTTGGATTCTTAATATTTTTAGTTTTTATTTAAGTGGGATTCTTTTATATATTAAAAAAAAGTTAATATTTGTTACAAAAGTTTTTCTCACTATGTTGGTTTTTCCTTTTTAGTGAGGAGTGCTATTAGATGTCAAGTTTCTCATTCTTATATAGTCAAATTTTTCTTTCTAATTTATTGTGCTATTTCTAAGCTTAGAAAGTCTTATCCCTCAGAAATTAGATAAAAATTTATTGCACTTTCATACCAGTTTTACCTTGATTTGATGTTTTAGTATGTAATGATATCTCTACAGATCATTTTGGTCTATTGAGAAGTCCCTTCTATCTCTCCTTTTCACAGTGAATATTTTTTAAAGATTTGTCTGTATTCACTATCTCTCTTTCTTCACATCCAATCTGACTTTTTCTCATCACAACATATAAAATGACTTCCATTCTGATCACCATGTTGCTAAACCAAATTAATGTTTAGCCCTTATAAGACCTCAAGGCAGTATTTGACACTGTAGTTGATCGCAGTATTCTCTGTAAAAGAATCATCCGTCCTCTCTGTGATTTCCACACTCCTGACTTTTTCCAACTTCTGACTTCTCCTTTGCAGCCTCATCCTTCTCTAGTTTAATTATTGAAGTTCCTCACAACTTAACTTTTTGCTGGCTTTTCTTTTCATTTATACTCTTACCCCTTAATTCCCATTGCCCCCATCCATGACTTCAGTTATCCTCCAGACCTAGAATTGCCTTCTTGACATCTTAACCTGACTGTCTTAAAGACCCTCAAGCTCAACATATGCAAAATAGAGTTCATAATCTAAATATTCTACCACCTCACCTTCACCCCTCCCATGTCTCCAAAAAAAAAACCTGATTAATTTCTGATTCATTTTTTAAGAATCCCTGTGTTGCTGAAAAGTTCTACTATCTATGCAGTTCCACAACCCAGAAAATTTAGGAGTTATTCTTGACTACACTCTCCCTCACCCACTGTAGCTAATCCAGCACCCCTTCCTGTCCATTTTAGCTCGTAAACATTGAGACTGTTCATTTTCTTCACCTCTGCCACCAAAAACGTTCAAGCTACTACCATTATCGCTCATCCCTATTACTAAAGTACTCTCTTACCTAGTCTCCCCACTTTGACTCTACCTCCTTCCGGGTTGTTCTAACGCTGCAGTAATATTCTCCAAACAAAAATTTAATCATGTTATTCCCTGCTTAAAATCATTTTGGGATATTTTTATTTGACATAGAACTTTATTAATCTCTACAGCCTCATTTCATGTTCACTCTCTCTGTACTCTGGATTCCTTTCAGTGTCTCAAGCTCTCTGCTACCCTCAACTTCAAGGATTCTACACATGCTTTTCCTTTTTCCTGTAACACTTTTCCTCACTCTCCTGCTGGTTAACTCTCAAGTATCCCTAAGACCTCTTTTTAATCAATTTATTTAGAGGAGCGTTCTCTGACTTACACAGTATCAGATACACCCAGATATGTGGCACCATGTGGTTATTCTTCACCACGCTTGATCACTGTGCTATCTCCAATAGAATGCACAGTGCCTGGCACTTAGAAGGCCCTCAGAGAATGTTTGGTTGAATGAATAAATTCATGATTATTCTTCAAGCTAAATTCGAGAATCATCAGACTTTTTTTTTTTTTTTTTTTTAATCCTCACCCGAGGATATTTTCCAGTTTATTTTCAGACAGTGTGGGAGGGGGAGAGAGAAAGAGAAAAGAAACATCGATATGAGACACATTGATTGGTTGCCTCTCACACGACCCGGGCCGGGGACCACCAAGGTACATGCCCTTGACCGGAATCGAACCCGCGACTCTGGTCCGCAGGCCAACGTCTAACCGCTGAACCAAATTGGCCAAGGCAAGAATCATCAGACTTTTTAGTAAAACTAAGGTTATTAATTTGGAAAAATGTGACATACCATCAAATGTTATTTTTCTTTTACTGAAATCTTTTATCACTCTCGTGAATTATACATTTCTTATTAAAGTTATCCTGAGTTTTGTATTATAAGTGGAATCTCTAGTTGATTATTACTGGCATTTAAGCTTTTTTATCTATATCCAGTTGTTAGTTTTCTCCTACTTTATTTAGAATTCTACTATTAGAAAAGTATTTGTTTTGTAGCTAAAATTATCTAAAACTGAAAGATTTTTACGTAGATTTTATTTCTCTTGATCATCAGCTATACTTTTGATCTTAAAACTGGGGGAGGTTCTCTACATTTTAATCAAAGTATATTTCTTACTGAGAAGATAACTTCAGGGCAGTGCTCCACCCTTGAGCATTGAAGATGTTGATTAAATTAACTGGTTTGGGAAATTTTTATAATTAACATCTATATAACACTTAGAGCTTATACAGTTCTTTCAGGTGTCATTTTGTTATTTATTCATCTGTAAACCTTTTAAGGTAGGTATTATTATTACTGATTAACTGTTGAGTCTCAGGGACATTAAGAGATGTTTCTATGGTCATTAATATTGGGTTTCTGAACTAATGTTATACCCCAGTTCTCATTCTTTAGAGCTTATGCTATTTCTCCTGTATAACATTACTTTTCATTGTATGTAAAAAACAATCTGAAAGTACTTAATCAGATTCTAAGTGAGTTATAAGCTGGAAACTTTCCATATCCCTTCTGAGTATTTTTATTTTTATATATTATTTAGACAATTATTTTAAATTATTTTCCTTATAGGAACCTCCAGAAGTTTAGCCTTTTTGGAGACATAAGCGTTCTACAACAGCAAGGAAATTTGTCAAATACATACCTCAGCAAGGTGGACCCTGATGGCAAAAAAATTAAGCAGTAAGTTATATAGTTAGTAGAAAGGAGCTTATTTAATAATAATTTTAGTTTTTTGAGAAATTGTAAAATGCAATCAGAAGAGTAATGATTATTTTTCTAAAAAGAACGTATGTCCTGGAAATGTCTTAACTGTGAAATACAGTGATCATTATATGCCATTCCATGTTATAAATTTTAAGATGAATCAAAGAATTTTCTGTGTAATTATTGCTCTATAAAACTGTTATTTTTCTGCTTGCTTTCCCTATAACATAAATTGTATGTAACCATTCTTTTCTGCAATACTGGTATAAAATGCTGCTTTCCTTGAACATAGCTCTGTATGTTTAATACATTTTATTTCTTATATTTTAATGTGAATTTAATGGTATTTATGATAATAATATTTGTGGGATGGATAGAAATTAACTAATGAGAGAAAATGGATCTCAAAATTGCATGCCATTTCACTGCCTATTTTCAAAAGACCATTAAAAGATTAGAACTAAATGTTAACAGGATCCTTGTGGCATGTGTTTTTCTTACAGAATTCAGCAGTTGTTTGAGGAAATACTGAGTAATAGTAGGCAACTGAAATGGCTGTCCTGTGGGTTCATGCTGGAAATAGTAACCCCAACATCACTGTCATCTCTCTCAAACTCTATTGCCAACACCATGGAGCACCTGAGTTTACTGGACAACAATGTTCCTGGTAACAGCACCCTTATCACCGCAGTGGAACTAGAGCGATTTGTGAATCTGCGCTCACTTGCCCTGGATTTCTGTGACTTTACAGCTGAGATGGCAAGAGTCTTAACCGATAGCAACCATGTGCCTTTGCAGCGACTGTCTCTCCTGGTCCACAATGTTTCTGTAATGCACAAGTCTCTGGACAACATGCCAAATGATGAGCATTGGAAAGCCTTGTCACGAAAGAGCCCCAGCCTTCGGGTCTATATAATGGCATTTGATATCAAGAGTGAAGATATGTTTAAAATTCTGAAACCCAGTATACCACTAGAGAGGATTCATTTTGACAGCTACATCACTTGTGTTTCGGGAGCTATTGTTGATCTTATATCTAGGCAGTATGACAAGTTCCTCACTCATTTTATATTAATGAATGATGTGATTGACACGTCTGGTTTTCCAGATCTTAGTGACAACCGAAACGAAGACCCGTTGGTTTTATTGGCGTGGAGGTGCACAAAGCTCTCTCTCCTGGCAGTTCATGGTAGGTGACTTGTTTAGTATATTTCATATTAATATCACATCTAAAACATTTTATGCTAATAAAAAGGTAGCACTGGCATTTAGAGTGTTAAGAAAACTTATAACAAATTGATATGCAGATTTTTATGCTTTTTAAAGTTTATAAGACATACCACTTAGAAGTGGAAAGTCACACCTCTACCCTAAAGTGTTCTGCTCCAAGTTCCCTAATGCTTTTTTCTTCCACCATGTGATTGATGGCATTTCACAAAAATGGTTTCTGAATTAATTTATCTAAGAAAATATACATATTTACAAAGAGTAGAAATATTTCCTCTAATCACAGATCTCTTAAAAAGCTAACATGGGCCCGGGCCGGTTTGGCTCAGCAGTTAGTGTCGGCCTGCGGACCAGAGAGTCCCGGGTTCGGTTCCCCGCTAAGGGCACGTACCTCGGTTGCGGTTTGTCCCCGGCCCCGGTTGGGGTCGTGTGGGTGGCAACCATTCAATGTGTCTCTCTCACATCGTTGTTTCTCTCTCTCTGCCCCCTCTCTCCCTCCCGCTCTATCTGAAGATAAATGAAAAAAAAAAAAAAGTCCTCAGGTGAGGATTAAAAAAAAAAAAGCTAACATGGAAGGAACAGAAAGTATGATTTCTTTCATGCCCATTGCCCTGTCTTCTAGATTCTAGGTATTAACATATTCATGTGTATGACTTTTTTTTTAAGTGGTGGTTCCATTAATTGGGCATATGCTTATTTTATACACTGGGGCCTTTCACCTAAATGTGAACTATTCTCATTTGGAGAGTTTCTATACTGATAATTTAGAATAACATTTTACTTCCTTTTTTGATACTTTTAAGACATTGACAGGATACAAATTAGGAAGTCTCTATGAACATCTTAAACTCCCTTTATTAGCTCTGTTTCATTATTTTTTTTACCTGCATTTGTGTCTTGCTTTTCAAGTTTTGTTTTGTAATTTGGTCAGCCAGCAGAGGTAGTAGCAAAGAATAGGCCAATGTTCAAGGTAATAAATAAGATGAGGATTTTGTGTAGGATAAAGAAATGTCAGGTTATTAAAAAGTTAATTTAGCCCAGTCTTTTTAAAGCTTTTTTCTTCTTTTAAGAAATAAGGTGTTAGCCCTGGCTGGTCTGTCTCGGTGGATTAACAGTTTATCTTTAAAGTGTCACTTTATAACTTTGGACTACGAATGATTTTTCACTAATGAAAAATAGCAGTTTAATTATGTATCGTTAATGGACACATATATATGAAATAAAAAATTTGTTCTTTATGATACATCATTATCCAAAGTTATTAAATTATATTTTAGGCTAACTTATCATATAGAGAAAATAAAATTCAAGGAAATTACAGTGCTTATATTTTGTTTATTTTTAAGGTTACACCGTGTGGGCACACAACCTCATTGCCATTGCTCGTCTTCGTGGCTCTAATCTAAAAATACTTGAAGTCACTGAAGAAAGCATTGATTTTGACCAAGGTGAACTGGCTGACCAGGATGTGGATCCAGTGCATAACCTTATTGAGCAGGTATCCCTGGGCCTGGGTCAACCTTGGCACGCAGTCATGGACATCGAATCACTCAGTGTCTTCACTGAACCAAATCGTCATTTTTACAGAGAGATGCAAAGCTTCAGCGAAGACATTTAGCTTTTTTTTAAATGTACAATTCCTGTGGTTACATATGCAAGTAGGGTCCTATTATGTTTTTTTCAGTAGTGTGAATTAATCCCTTTGTGCTGTGTTTAATCAGTATTAGCTTCATAGAATTATATATGTATATTCTACTTCTTGATCAAAGAACGTAGTCGGGTATTGGTTTAGAAGTTCAAAGTGACAATGTATAGGGCTTTCACGGTTAATGGACTTGTTACCAAACCTTAAGGATATACAACCGAAGGTTGTCTGAGGTTGCTGGCTAACTTTATTTTTCACTGAGTTACTCTGCCTTTCTGATGATTTATTCTTTGTGTGTCAGAGTTCAGAACTCAGGAGCCAAAATATTTTTATACATATATAGACATATACCCATAGCCTGGTGGATTTGTATGCAATGTACTGCATTCATGCATTCTAATAGCATATCATTAATTTTATTTGAAATGGAAGGGAAGATAATATCCCAAGTAAGTTATGTTTAACAGAAAAGCCAAGATTTTAACTTTGATTACATATATAAAATTGATTATCACCAGTTACCATTCTGAATTTTGTATAGTACTAGGTTAGAACCTTGCTTAACCCTTTTTTTAAATGCATTTACATAAACACTCATATTGTTGGATATTTAGAAACTATATCTGACATGATTTTATTTATCAATTATATTACACATTCAAGTTAGCTTTTAAGCCCAGATTTCAAGTAGTGGAGGAAGAAAGGAACTATATTCCAAGGTAAAACCTCCTAAAAGAAAATAAAAAGCAGACTTATAAACACAAATGCTTGCAAACAAACATTAGTCGTGAAATCCCTAGCAACAAGTCACTGGATTTTTCTCTGTCAGCGCGCGTGTCAGCTGCCAAAGAATAGACTTAACTGAAGAAGTGCCCACATGCTGGCAGGGGCCGGCCCACTCTGGCCAGCCAGATACTGCTAGATTGTAATATTTAAGGTCGAATTTCGACCTGTGGTACACAGCTGTGCTGTGGCTCAGTCAGCAACCTCAGAACTCTGAAAATCAAAACAAAAAAAAGAAAAAAAAAAACCATGCACCTGTTTCACTGTGAATAGTGAATGTAAAGGAAGAAAGGAAAAACTGAAAGCTTGTTCTATCACAGGTATGAGCTGCTATGATACATGAAGAACATTCCATGAAGTATGTTTTAAAATCTTGTTATATCTGAGAGGCTTTAAAAGCCGATTTAACTGTTTCAGGGCAACCGCGGTACAGACGTGGTCTCTGTGAGACTTCCACCTGACCCCAGTTTTAAGTGGTACGAATGTTGTGCATTTAATGTTAAAGGACAGTCTGCAATAATAAAGTAGCCAACATGGGTGCCCAGCAGTGCTGAGACCTGGCTGCTCTATTGTAAGCTTTGGAAACACAACTTATGCAACAGATGTCCAGATATGATTCTATTTATGGAAAAAGTTTATATGTGTTTTACAAATGGTTTTACCATCTTATATTAAAATGACCTTTTGACAGGTGTGCACTGTTTTGTCTCCAGTGGGCACATACCATGCGGATTTTATATGTACATCAGTAGTGTGAATCCACTGGCACAGTGTGTGTAAATGCCAGATGTGGTGAGATTTTATCTTATAAATGTGATCAGATAAAATAACTCCTGACAGAACCTGTAAGGAAACCAGCTGAATGTTTGACCTGATGACTGATGTTATATGGTTTATGTTAAATGTATATTCTTTTAATCAATGAATAAAGCATTAAAAAGTGATCATTGAAATATATTTTATTGTGTATGAAGCATGAAAATTTTAGTTAAAATGCAATAATCCTTATATTGTGTATAATCATATATTAGCTCCTATTATGTAATCTGAGCAGCAAAAGTCAAATTTGAGAATGTTATCATAAAAAAGTCTTAGGCTGAATAGTTGGGAAGATTTTAATTTTTTGACTCACTTTGGCTAAATACAAGCTTAAGAGCAAACAATAGATTGGTTAGCCCAGGAAAAGAGCTTCTTACTTCAGTATGCCAGTATTAAATAGTTCATAAACCCCTATATTGCTTTAGTTTGGCCTTGCAATCTTCATTCTTGGTTGTTGAAGCAAACAGCTGTCATTTATGAAGAAAACTGGCTTCTTTTCCTTCCATCTTCCTTCCTTAATCATTCCCAGATACCGACTCTGTAGGCACTGCCCCACCTTGGAACGGCCATCACACCTGCTGCTTCCTTGTTAGACACACCTAACTCCTTTGAATAAATCACCAGGTTTATTTATTTAAAGTACCAAATAGTGACCTGGCCTGTTTGGCTCAGCGGTTAGAGTGTCAGCCCACGGACCAGAGGGTCCCGGGTTCGGTTCCCGCTAGGGGCGCGTACCTCGGTTGCAGTTTGTCCCCGGCCCCGGTTGGGGTCGTGTGGGTGGCAAACACTCGATGTCTCTCTCTCACATCGATGTTTTTCTCTCTTCCTCCCTCTCTTCCTCCCACTCCATCTGAAGATAAATGCAAAAATGTCCTCATGTGAGAATAAAAAAGAAAGAACCAAATAGTACTCGAAAATGTATGAAAAAGAAAACCTATTTTTATATATGAGTAGCATACAAGTGAAGGTTGGCACAGTAAAAGGCACAATACTGGGAGGCTGGACATTTGTTTTCTACTCTGAGCTCTGACTAATGCTGCATGAGCACAGTCTCTTCCTTGAGCTTTAGTTTCCTCATCTGTGAAATGAGGGATTGGACTTGGTCATCTAAAACTCTGCTTCTTGCCCTGGCTGGTTTGGCTCAGCGGTTAGAGCGTCGGCCTTTGGTCCAGAGAGACCCGGGTTCGGTTCCCGCTAAGGGCATGTACCTCGGTTGCAGTTTGTCCCCGGCCCTGGTTGGTCGAGTGGGTGGCAGCCACTCCATGTGTCCCTTTCACGTCGGTGTTTCTCTCTCTCCCTCCCACTCTATCTGAACAGAAAATGAAAAAATGTCCTCGGGTGAGGATAAAAAACAAAACAAAACAAAATAAAAAAAATAATAAAACTCTGCTTCTTCTCAAGTTTCATCCCTTGTTAGCCAACAGCTTATACACATGTACAAGGTCATCTTTGAACAAACATATTAAATAAAATACTCTCAAGACATAGCTTACCATGAAATTTACATATCTAAAATTACTTGCACATTTCCCCCACCACCCTAGGAATTAGAAAGTTAGGGATTCAGGGGAGCAGGGCATGGAAAGGAAGTGTGCTTATGGTTGAACACAGAGTGAGAAACTAAACTGCTTGGGGCTTATAGCATGAATCAGACTGGATCTTTATGAAACCAGTACATATAATAGTGCTAATGGAGTTGACATACAGGAAGGTGTAAAAACCCAGTGACCACACCACATTGTCTCTATCAATGCTTCCCATCCTTTTCATGTCCTTGACATAGAAAATATACAGCAAACACTAATAAACTGCAAGGAATTAGAGCAAAAAATAATCATTTTCTTCTTTAATCCTCACCCAAAGATATGTTTTTTATTTGTTTTTATTTATTTGAGAGAGAGGAAGGGGGAGAGAAACATCTGCCTCCCACAGGCACCCTGACTGGGGATCTATCCCATAACCTGGTAATGAATCGAACCCATGACCTTTCAGTGTACGGGACGATGCTCCAACCAACTAAGCCACACTGGGCAGGGCTCATTTTATTTATTATATAATTGATGAGAAGATGATAATTTAGAAATACTGAATTTGATGAGAAGAATAAAATAATAATTTAGAAATACTGAATTTAGAAATACTGAAAATGATAATTTAGAAATACTTCCAAATAAAATCTTGTCAAATGTTTTAACTGATAACCTCCTCTTAAAAACTTGAATATTGCCACCAATGAGAAACCCCCCACAAATATGTGATTTTTAAACCTTTTTCTTTTCACAACTGTTCTAAATGTAATGGTAAATGTAATGTTGAGATTTGCTGCAATGTGAATTAATTTCAAATTCGTGATTTTTTTTCATTACAAGTATTTCAAAATAATGATCTCTCCCACACTTAACCACGCCATTAGTTTAGCCACCACGGAGAGCGCACATCAGCCACCAACAGACAAGTATCTGATTTGTAAGAATTAGAGGCCTGTGGGGCACCCTCTTCTCCAGCTCCCAATGCTTTCACACATCTGGGCCTTCACACACCTGGGCTTTCCTATCTTCTCTTAGGACACCTGGAACATACTTCTCTCACAGCTTCATAGACACCCCCTTGTGCATGACAGAGCAGCACTGCATCTGGCAGGGGTGTAGTCAGGGCCTGAGTTTGCTGTCTATTCAGGGCACACTGTCAGACCCAGCTCCACTCCAGCGGCTCTCCCAGAAGAGACTGAGCATCATGAAGCAACCAGCCAGAGCGCCCAGCCACCCTAAATTCAGGTAGCCTGGAAGGGCATCACTCGTACAGTCTCCTAACTTGGCTTGCTGGTTGTGGAAAGAAAATGGAAGGTGTATTGTGAATAAATTTTCAGGACATTTGACTCATCCTTTCTAAAAAAATTTTAAAATTAGCCTTGGCCAATGTGGCTCAGTTGGCTGGAGCACTGTCCCGGAAGGTCACGGGTTCAATTCCCAGTCAGAGCACCTACTGAATGATATGTCTCTCACACTGATGTTTCCCTCTCTTTCCTTTCCTCTCTAAAATCACTTTTTTAAATATAAAAGATTAAAAAATTAGGGCAAGATAATACCAAGTCTTGGCAAGGAAGGGGGAAACACTGGATTGGTATATCCACTTTAGAGAGCAGAACTGCAGGGCCTTGTAAAGCTGAAGCTGCCGTGCCCTATGACCCAGCAATGTCAATTCTAGATATATTCTCTTGACACCAAGTCTCTGATCTTTTTGTTCTCATAGTCCCTAAAAATCCTGAAGGATTTTGAAAAACCATGTACTCTTTTGCACAGTTTAAGTTACATATAACACTGGCCAAAATCTTAACATATAATAATAAGTTTAAAATGAACTGTAAACATCATTTTCAAAAATGTATATAACTGGATCTAAATGCCATAGTAATTCAGTACCTCCAACCATCCATTCATTTTTAAAATACAATATTTTAAAAAATACAATAAACTCTTGATCATTTGGAAATTTTACATCATTCGTTTTCCTTCTTAAACTCATCTATTATGTCAGTTACCAATTTATTGCCTCATCTCTGAATGCACCCTTCAATACTGCTCTCCAGTAATGGACTCCTTTAAGCAGTGCACCTTTAAAGTCAGTACAATGTTACGTTTTCTCAGAAACAGGTAGGTAGGACATGGTAAAAGGAGGAGGCTCTCCTGTAGTTTCCAGGGCAGGCCAGGGTATGCAGCCTGGGTGTGAAGACTTACCCAGCCATGGGCCCAGACACTGTCTCGTGACCCTGCAGCCTCGGCCTGACCTTCAGCCCTTTTGACACAGAAAGGAGCTACTGCACAGCCCACATGCTTTAAAAGTTTCCCTGCACTGGCACATAGACTCTTGCGGCCCCGAGTGGCTGCGTACTTACTGCCACTGCCTGGCCCACTCACTGGCTCTGAAGGCCTCGGCATCTCCAGCACCCAGACTCCCACCGCACACCCAATGAGTCGGGTCCAGTATAAATTTTATTCCTAGTTTTCATTTTTATGAACAAGTGCTAAAAATTTCTTTTTCGCATAAACAAGTATATGAGAACAGAGTTTTGTTATAATGATGTCACTCATTCTTCAAACTTCTGAGCTTATAAGACCAAAAAACAGCCCTGGCCGGTTTGGCTCAGTGGTTAGAGCGTTGGCCCGCAGACCAGAGAGTCCTGGGTTCGGTTCCCCTAGGGGCACGTACCCCGGTTGCAGTTTGTCCCTGGCCCCGGTTGGAGTCGTGTGGGTGGCGACCACTCGATGTGTCTCTCTCATGTCGATGTTTCTCTCTCTCTCTTCCTCCCTCTCTCCCTCCCACTCTATCCGAAGATAAATGCAAAAGTGTCCTCAGGTGAGGATAAAAGAAAAAAATAGACCAAAAAAACACTGGTCTATCAAAAATTATTTTTGGTAATTCATTCATGCAAATTGAGTTACTTTCTCAGCACTGACACCAATATTTCAAATTATCTCTTTGGGGCTCCAGAGGTAAGTATACCTTAATATGACACATTACAGTAAGATCAGGAGTGGGTGGAACGTATGTGTTCCTTTTGAAACACAGGAGTGGAGTAACTGCAAAAATAAGGTAGGAAAGGAGAACCTGCACCTTCTTATTAAGTTCATCCTTCAGCAGAACAGCTGTGGAAAATGCACATGGAAGGTGAAATTCTGTGAATTTTCCCTAAAAGCATACCTGCATACTGCTTGGAAATCCTTCGCATACTCGCAGGGGATGTACCCCAAAAGTTTCAAAACTATAGCTCTAGAGAAGTATTGCTTATGTGACAAAGAAACAAATACTAAAATGCATTTTCCACATTGGAATGAAAAAGCAGCAACCTAATGTCCATTAATAACAGAATGGATTTATTGTTGCATATCCATACAGTGGAATACTATACTGCAGTCACAATTAACTAATTAGACCTGTATTTATTAAAATGGATGAATCTCAAACAATGTTGAGTGAAAAAAGCCAACGTCTAAGGGCTATGTATATCATGATACTACTGATGTACTTTTTCTTTTTTTTTAATTTAGAGAGAGAGGAAGGGGGAGAGAGAGAGAAACATCGATTGGCTGCTTCCTGCATGCCTCCCACTGGGGATTGAGCCTAAAACCCTTTGGTCTGTGGGCTGATGCTCTAACTGCTAAGCCAAACTGGCCAGGGCTCATTCTAATTTTTAATAAAATTATACAGTTGGTATATGGTTAGCCTACCTACTGACAAGAAACAAGCTAGATAACTGTAAAATTAGAATAGTCACTACCTTGTCATTGTAATTATTTCTGGAGGCTAAGAACCCTACTTACCTGGGATGATATGTTGTTATTAGAGATTTTCAAGTGACTGAAATATATATAACTTTGGTCCTTTATAAACATTATCTTATCTATGTTTATGGACCCACCAAACGGAGGAAATTTTTAAAAGGCTAGTTGATCACGATGCAGCATTTTGGCAACCCATGATTAGTTGATTGACTTGATCACGTTTTCCACTAAATAAATAAAATAAATGGACTATATTGGCATCTTGTTATCCAAAGGGCCATCAATTAACAGATCCAAATAGTTCAAACTTAGGTAGTTACCTATCTCCTTTCACCAATATAAAGAAATTAAATACTCTTTTGATTATAATGGATTCTTTTATAATACTATTATACTAATAAGTATAATTTTATTAAAATATCAAGTGGATAGTTAAGTGAGACTTTAAGATTTCTTTACATAGATTTAAAAACTAAGATAAAACACATACACTGAAGGCAAACTATTTCAAAATAGAAAGTTAACAAATAGTTACTAATTTCAAAAACAATAAAAAAAGACTTGAACATAAGTTCACAGAAAATAAATTACCTTTGGTTGAAATAAATATAATTCAAAATGACAAGTTCCAACAAAGAAACGGTAATACAAACTTTAAGCCATTATTTATATCATTTGTAAACAAAAGACAGTATAATTGTGGTTTACTAAAACAACATCCCAAAAATTGGAAAAAAGTGGACACAGAGGGAATGTACCTCAATATAATAAAGGCCATATAAGACACGCCCACACCTCACACCATACTGAAAGTTTTTCCTTTAGGATCAGGAACATGAAAATATACCCACATACCCACTCTCACCACTTCTATTCTACATCGTCGTATTGGAAGTCCTAGCCAAAGCAATTATGCAAAAAAAGGAAGAGGCATGCATATCACAGGGAGGAAGAACACTGTGTTTGCATATCACATATTATACAGATGCTTCTCGACTTACGATGGGGTTATGTTCTGATAAATCCTATCCTAAATTGAAAATATTCTAAGTCAAAGCACATTTAATACACCTATCCTATCAAATATTATAGCTTAGCCTACACTACCTTAAATGTGCTCAGAGCACTAACATTATGTAGCCTCCAGCTGGGCATTTATCTTGAATTCCATCTCAAGAGTAACTGCCTTCCTCTTCCAACCAGAAGCAGGAGATACAGTTGGGCATTTTGTAGACATGATGGGATTCAAAAACACACAATATCCAAAAAATGCTGGCAACACAGTACACTGTACAGTATCGGTTGTTCACCCTCAAGACCATGTGGCTGGCTGGGAGGTGTGGCTCACTGCCCCAGGAAAGTATGGTACCACCTATCACATGCCCAGGAAAAAATAAAAAATTCAAACTTCAAAGCACAGTTTCTACTGAATGCATATCATTTTCGCACAATCATAAAGTCAAAAAATCTTAAGTTGGGGACTCTACACATACAGTCATGCGTAGCTTAGCAACGAGGACACGTTCTGAAAAATGCACTGTTAGGCATTTTGTCCTTGCATGAACATTGTAGAATGTAGTTTTACAAACCCAGATGGTACTGGCAAAGCAGTTGGTTCATTTACACCAGCATCACTACAGACACCTTAAGTGATGCATCACTATGGTGTTAGGACGGCTATGACATCACTAGGTGATAGAAATTTTTCAGCTCCATTACAATCTTACAAGACCACCAAAGTATATGCAGTCGGCATTGTGGTGCATGACTGTAGTAAACCCTAAAGAATACACCAAAAAACTCTTAGAACCAGCAAAGTGGCAGGTACCAAATTAATATACAAAAATCAGCTGCATGTCTAAACACTAACAACAGTCTATCCAAAAAAGAAATTTAAAAGAGCAATCCCATTTATAACAACATCAAATAGAATAAAATACTTAGAAATAAATTTAACCAAGGAGGCAAAAGATCTATACACTGAAAATGATAAGAAATCAATGAAACGAATTGAAGAAAACAGTCCCACAGGGTACTGGTTTGGAAATGGAACTTCACCTTAAACCAGAAAAGTAAGAACCGTCCCCAGGAATTTTTCTGGAATTTTCTAAATAATGGCTCTTTCCCCTCCTACGACTGTAAACAATACCTACCATGTAAGTCTGGAAATGCTCCAACGACATGGAGACATATTAAACCTGAGAATAAAACTAACAGAGAAGAGCAGAGCTGAAAGATTAGAAGAGAAAGACCATGTTTTGATATAATTTAAACCATTGAATATAACTGTGAGACACTGAAATTCTTAGTTACACAAACCATTATTGCGTGTATTTTTCTCAAATTGGTTTGAGCATGTCTGTCTTGCAAGCAAGAAACCTAATACAATATCATAAACTTAATTGCTCTTTATGTACAATTATCAGAGAGCTCTCCTATACCACCAAATCACCCACCATCTCTTTTGGAGCGCTCATATCAAATTCTGTCAAAGTAGCTGCTCCTCTGAAAGAGAAAAGAGGCTTAGTCTGCAAAGGTTATTAAGTCTAGATGATTTTCTAAACAGACTCATGGTGAAACCTGAACCACACCTGCACGGTAGACTGAAAAAATCACCCACCATACTATGCGTGTCTACAAATTGTCTGGATTGTCCGGTTTTTTTTTAAAAGTCTATTTTTTTTTTCACCCAACCTGGTTCCAAAGAATGTGATCTTCTGGCCCCAGAATATATTTTAGGTATATAGCCCTAAAAAATCATCCTAAACCCACGGGGAGAAAAGTATATGCATAAATATTATACTATCATATATAATTCTTTAAAAATTCTAAAAAAAGAAAGCTTAAGTGTTCAGCAAGAAAATGGTAGCCAAGTAAACCACAATCACAAAAGGGAATTACCACTATTACAAATGAAGTCTGGGCCCGGCTGGTGTGGCTCAGTGGTTGAGCAAATACCCATGCACCAAGAGGTCACCGGTTCGATTCCCAGTCAGGGCACATGCCCAGGTTGTGGGCCCGATCCCCACTGTGGGGGCATGCAGGAGGCAGCCAGTCGATGTTCTCTCTCATCGATATTTCTATCTCTCCCTCTCCCTTCCTCTCTTTCTAAAAATCAATAAAGAAAAAAAAAATGAAGTCTGGCTGGCTCGGGTTCTGCGTCAGATGCTCCTGAATGTCCCCTAAAGGTCCTTCCTGCGTCATATCCTCTGCATGGTCTGGTGCTAGCCCCAGTGTGTTTCTAGGGCAACCTTAATGATTTTTTAATTTGCTAATTTTTTTTCAGTTACAGTTGATGTTCCATATTATTTTGCAACCTTAATGATTATTAAGAAACACTATCAGGTTTATGAACATATGCTCAAACGAAGATCTGCTTTAGAAGGAAGGGATTGGAACAGCATGCAGCAGGGCTGTTAATACAGAAACCATTTTTGGATGGAGATCACACATCTGTTAAATGGATTACCTCAACTTTGTTTCTTTTGGAGAGAAATAACAGTTTTAAGTTTGTTTTGTTTTGTTTTTACCTAGTTACCTAAAAGCAAATACCAAAGGCTGATGTCTATACACGGGGCAAAGGGTCAGTATGATATGTTTTTCTTTTTATCATCTATTTTGCATTTAAAGTGAAAACTGTAAATGTTTGAAATAAGTAATTTCTAAAAATAAAAATTTTAAATGAAGTTTACAAAGACTACATAAAAAGTGTATTAAGAGATTAAGTTTAAGAACATGAAATTATAGATACATAATTACAATACAAAAGATAGTTGAAGAATAAAAAGCCTTGAAGTACATCATAAGATGCAAAAACGGCTTTTGTTTACATGTTTTCTTCTGCTTTTGGATGACTGTATTTTCTTCTTTTGACCATATTCTAAATTTTCTTATAGGACCATGTATTACTTTTTAATTTAAAAAATTATAAGGTCAGCCCTGGCCGGTTTGGCTCAGCGGTTAGCACGTCAGCCTGTGGACCAGAGAGACCCAGGTTCGGTTCCCGCTAAGGGCAGGTACCTTGGTTGCGGTTTGTCCCCCACCCCCCCGGGCCCCGGTTGGGGTTGTGTGGGTAGCAACCAGTCGATGTGTCTCTCTCACATCAATGTTTCTCTCTCTCTCTTCCCCACTCTCTCCTTCCCGCTCTATCTGAAGATAAATGCAAAAATGTCCTTGGGTGAGGATTAAAATAAATATATATATATAAGGTCAAAGTGGACGGGAAACTGTCCAACCAGGACCAAGAAGTATTCTTTCTTGAAATGTCCACCAAGCCTGTTGCATATCAGTCCGAAATAATGTTTAGTTCAATAGCCTGAACTCTGACATATCCCTTTAGCTATCCCTTCAGATGGAGGTAACAACAGCAATAATAGAAAACAAGCTTCAAGATGGCAGAGTAAACACATGCATTTACCACCTGCCCCTGGAGGCCCAGTTGAAATAAACACAAAGAAGAGTCCAGAGAAATAAACCCTGTAACACTGAAAAGAATAAAAGAGGTCACCCACAGAACTTGTACGCATGTACTCATAACCAATGGACATGGACAACAAAACTGGGGACGGGGCAGGGAGGGAGGGGGGAGGGTGACAATGGGGGGAAAAGGAGAAACATCTGTAACAAAAATAAATTAATAAAAAATTTTAAAAAATAAATAAAAAAAGAATAAAAGAGGTCACCAACAAACGAGGTTTCAAAATTTTACAAGGAACAAAAGGAACAGATGGGATTAGGTTGAAGGATAAAACAGGTCGAGAAAGCTGCAGCCTAGGAACCTGTGTCGGGCTGGGAGTCCGTCCACCCGACGGAACCTGAAGCTGGGCTCAGAGCCAGCGGGAACACTGTGTGCAGAACTGGTGTCAGAGGTAAAACTCGGGAGCTTACTTGAAGTTCTGCTTACAGAATAACTAATAATTGGTATCACCATTTCCCTGCCACAACCCCAAGCACGAGGCAGTGAGCCAGAATTTGCCTCCAGCTAGAACACTGAATAGATATTCCCTAAAGAAATCAAATTGTTTGGAACAAACAAAAGCTTCTAGTGTGAAGGGTGGTGTCCTAGATGAAGCCCTTCTTACTCTGGTATCTGGAGGGCTTATGGCCGTCAGCAGCTCCCTGTGGGCTCATCCTAGGCAGCGGTTCTCAACGTGTGGGTCGCGACCCCTGTGGGGGTCAAACGACCCTTTCACAGGGGTCACTAAGACCATCGGAAAACACATATTTCCGATGGCGATTCATAACAGTAGCAAAATTACAGTTATGAAGTAGCAACGAAAATAATTTTATGGTTGGGGGTCACCACAACATGAGGAAATGTATTAAAGGGTCGCGGCATTGAGAACCACTGTCCTAAGGCAAAGCGTATCAATCACAAATTCCATCTCCACCCCTGCCCTCCATCTATCCACACACAAAGATTTCCCAGTCTGAATCCTCACTCAAAAAAGAGATCTAACAGAAAAACTGTCTTTCTTACCTAGAAAAAGGTATAAATTAGAATATATGATTTGGTCTGATAGTGAATAACACTTAAATAGATAGTAATGTAAATGCTATTCAATGATTTTCAAATTTTAGATCAACTAGAGACCAAGTATAGAAGAGAGGTTATGCTTGTAGGCGTAATATAATTATTAGCAACCTTGAAAATATAAATGTATAGCTAGGAGAAAACAGAATTTTGGCCAAGGTAGGGAAAGAGGGGAGGCGGAATAAAGGGAAGGGGTACTAACTGAGGTTTAAATATATTAAATTACAAAGGTAACAATAGAAAACTTTAATTTGGATAAATATCAAACATGAAAAGGAAAAGAAAATGGGGATGGAAACAGTATAGGTGTGCCCAGCCAGTGTGGCTCAGTGGCTGAGTGTTGACCCATGCACCAAGGGGTCACCAGTTCGACTCCCGGTCAGGGCACATGCCCAGGTTGTGAGCCCGATCCCCAGTGGGGGATGTGCAGGAGGTGGCCAATCGATGTTCTCTCTCATTGGTGTTTCCATCTCTCTCTCCCTCTCCCTTCCTCTCCTCTCCAACATCAATAAAGAAAAAAAGACACAGTATAGGTGTGTTAAGTCCTAATTTTTCATCTTAAGGAATCAATACGCAAACTGATAAATTTAATAAATTGATAAATCAGAGATTCGAGGTATAAGCATATCTTTTAAAATTCTAAAATCACCAGAATTAGACAGGGAAAGAGTTAAAAGAGAAACTAACTAGGAAGTATAACTGAGGATAAGGAGTAAACGGGAGAAACTTGCTAGTCATCCAAAAATACTATTATTGGACATACTCCTATTTGGTTACATTAATGAAAATATATTTTAAAGCTAACTATGTTCACTTATTCTGGAACTCCAAAGTATTTCAAACTACTCAGCCAGTATCAAGTCTTGTCTTCCACCATGCTTTCATCGATGCTCTCCCTGCCTCCTCTATGACCTCGCTGCTTCAGTGTATTACCACTCTTTCTATTGTGTTTGATTTGCCTTCCCCTCTCTCCTTCTCTTCTGTCTTAGGCCAAGACAGGTCTCCCCTATCCCAGGGCAAACAAAAAACTTTCACTTGACTGGAATGGTCTGCATCATTCCTCTTCCGTTTCTCTTCTTCTTTTCACTTTCCCACTTTAGAAAAGTAGTCTTTTAAACATCATGTATAACAACGCTTTTACGTCCTCATTCTACTTAATATTTTATCCAAGCATTTCACATGGAGCCTTTCTTTCTCTTTTTTTCTAAGGTGGGATGAAAATGGAGAAGGGGTAGAACTACCTCACAAGAAGACCGTTCCAAAGAACATCTGGAGAAATGCTGGCATGAAGTGTTCCAATTACAAATGCATCATTACTTTTTTCAAGAATATTTAATCTCTGTCTTTTGGCACTGAAAAAAAAAGTAAATAACTAGAAACAACTAACCTCTCAACATAAGTATTGTAATAATTATTCACCTTTCATAATCATATTAATGTGCAGGAAGACTAATAGAATACAAACCTGAGTTAGGGAAACATTCTCAAGATAATTAAGCACAAATCTCAAAATGATGACACATTGCCTCAATATAGTTATCCTATAATAAATCTCAACATTCCCCACTTAAAACAGTATCTTACAAATTAAGAGAAAAATAAGAAATAAAATAAGGAAACCAATGAATGAACTAAGATCCAAATTCTGAAATTTACCATTAGACAATATCCTGGTTTTCTTTAAAATATAAGAAATTTTGACTTTTAAAAGTATATTAATTTGTTGCATCAGGTCATTCACATCTATTTGCAAGAAACAGGGCACACTTTTGGTAAGATAATTGAATGGGAAAGACCTATATAAAGCATTAGTTGTGAGCCTCAAAGCTACTGGGAGAAATTTTTTAAAATTAATTAATGAAACCATAGTTATGAAAAAAAACTAGCTGATTTTATTATTATCAATGTCAAACAAGTCTTTAAATCAATTAAAATTTATTTAATTAAGCATAGGTTACTTTCACATTTGTCTATAACCATAGGAAAGACAGTTCTTGCCATAAAGATACAGCCTTTGGAGTTTAAAACATCCCCAAATGCAAGATTACATATAGGAAACTCCCATTACTGTTTATGTGCTAGTGGATTCATTAATCAAATTAAAATAATTATACTATGTAGAATAAAATAAAATGGAAATAATTTACTCATAAAATTCATATTTAAATCATCTTTATTTACAAAATACTATCCTGAGAATGTAATTCCATTAAGCTCCAATTTGAGCATAAGTATAGTCACTTAAGTAACAGCCGTTACTTAAACTGAAAATGAGAAAAGTCAAAATTACTTTTGGTACAGATCATGTATCATAGAAATGTACACTTGAAATCTATTGTCAAGTTTCTTGTGGTTCTGGATGTTCATTCAGTAGTAGGCTCATTTGAAGGCGGAATCAACCCTGATGGGACCTCACTTCTAGGTTCAGGATGTGAAGGTGGGGGTGGGGGTGGGGGGTAAAATCCAGCTCTTGGGGGAAGATAATAAGGAAAAGCTCTCGGTGAGTAGACATTTCTCACTGTTCAAAGAGATTAATAAAAGACATTTTTTAACTTTAAGCACCTGTACTGCAGCCTAATAAATCATTAGCTTATAACTTCCAATACCTATCTTTACATTCAAAAACTGACACCAGAATAACTGATCTAACAAATGAATTTTTACAACATTGAGAAAAACATGCTTTCTTCAACCATACATGATTAAAGGGAATATCATAAATTTTAGACCCAATTTTTGTCTTACGAAAATCTAACATCTTAACACTTAAAAAATCATTATTTCATCCAGCCGGTGTGGCTCACTGGTTGAGCATCGACCCACGCACCAAGAGGTTGCTGGTTCACTTCTTAGGGCACATGCCCAGGTTGTGGGCCCAATCCCCGGGGGGCGAGGAGGGCATGCAGGAGTCAGCCAATCGATGTTCTCTCTCATCAATGTTTCTATCTCTCTCTCCCTCTCCCTTCCTCTCTCTCTAAAATCAGTGAAGAAAAAAAAATATTTAATAATAGCAATTATTTCAAACTATACAAACTTACTTTTAAAAAGTTTCCATGTAATACAATTTTTACTAGACTTAAAATTCAGACTAATAATTCCCAGTTCCAATTTGATATTATCTGAAAACATTTACAGTTATATCAAAGACTGTCTAAAATCCCCCAAACAAAATTCATTTTAATTCACACCTTAAGAAGGAATGACCACATAAGGCAAATACTAGGCTTCTGCCTACTGTTTGGTAATCACGTATTTATTCTAAGAAAACTATAGTTCTAAATGGCAATGTATAGATTAAAAGCAATAAATTATTCAATTTTTCTTATGTGAACCTGTGAAAGAATTTCAATAAATTCAACAATTAGTCCAAACATATTTTAGGTTTTAAATAAATAGGACTGCTTGAGAACTACTTTTAAAAAGGACTTCAAAAAAATACATTAACCAGCCCAGCCAGTGTAGCTCAGCGGATTGAGCATCGTCCCACGGACTGAGAGGTCCTGGTTCGATTCCCAGTCAGGACACATGCCTGGGTTGCAGGTTCAATCCCCAGTAGGGGGCATGCAGGAGGCGGCTGATCGATGTTTCTCTCTCACCTCAATGTTTCTGCCTCTCTCTCCCTTCCTCTCTCTCTAAAAAATAAATAAAAACATTTTTAAAAAAAATACGTTAGCCAGTAATTTTAATGCTAAAATATAAAATGTAATTATTTTTACTAATTGGCATAGTAACCAGTTTCTATCACATAAGATACAAATAATTTTAGTCTTAACATAAGACTGCTGCAAAAAGACAATGATTTTCTTGACAAGTGAAATACAGAAATAATTCCACCGTACTGAGATGAATCAAGTTGAAACCTCATTACAGTCTACTGATGGTCAGCTGCCTCCTGAATGTTAAAAAGTAACAGTATACTCACAGAATGTGAGATTTTCTTCCACTCTATTACTACGTGAATAAAAAGTAGACTTAATATATTTTACTTACTCTATAAAACACATATTAAATTTGTTAAAAAGCATACTTGCAAACGGAGGAGGTGGTGGACCAGGAAAATCCCTCGGAGGAAAATAATCCCGGGGAGCTCCATACGTGCTTCCTGGAGGTGGAGGAAAGGGAGGACCTCTTCTCATGTACGGGCCCCTTGCATCCACTGGAAACAGTGGACCTCTGATCGGAGGAGCAAAGCCAGGGCCAGAGGCTTCACTTTTGGTGGGGAGAGATGCATCAGGCACATTTAAATTCTATAACAAATTGACATAAGGCAGTCACTAAAAATAAGAGCAAAATTTGTAATCGTTTTCCTTAAAATCTTAGGCTTAGAAAGCCTAAGGTACCTAGGCAGCTAGGCAGAAAAGTAGTCCCTGATAGTCTTAAAAAGCTCCAGAGGAAAATCCAGTTTTCTATCAGATGGATTTTTACCATCACAAATATTTCATTAACTCAATGAAAACAGCTTTAACCAACAAAGCAATATTCTGATTAAAGATATAACAGAAGGAATAGACCAACAGTACAAAAATATACATTCTTTTATCAAGCATATACTGAAAAAAGATGCTTATGTTTATATTTTCAACATAAGGTGACCAAAACCAAAATTGTAAACACAGTAATAAAAATATACTTTAAAATATTCAAATAAAATCCAAGAGGGAAAATCCAAATTCCTGTTTAACTATAGCAAAATAACTTAAGCCTCTAGTTTGTAGACACGTTACAGTCTGTAAGTTTTATTTTATCGCCATCAAGTACGTTCCAGAAAAGAAACAGGTATAATACTAAGCAGGAAGTACGTATATTTGTGAAAATGAAAGAAACAGCTTTATATCAAAAAATAGACTGCTAGCTAAATTTCTGTTCCAGTAAACCAAGAGATTAGAAGGCTCCTGAATAATGAATAAAATTCCACTTTCAATACTTACACCAAGATCGTCTTTGCTATCATTTCCACTGGATTCCATTTCCGAAGACTGTGGCCCATCTAGAGACATAAAAGTTAAACCATGAAAAATAGATGATTTATCACCCCATTCCTAGAACAGCTCCAGATCACAAAGGACAGTGCTACTTCCCCACTCCCCTTGTCAGCACACAAACCAGCTTGACAGCAGCAACCTGTATTAGGGCCACAAGAGCAGCTTGAGGTCCCTGGGAATTTTGGTAGACTCACCGTTCTGCAAAGGCATGTGGCAGCTTGTCCCTAGGCAACCTGCTGCAAGCAGCATCGTGAGGAGACTTCTAAGAAGTAGCATTCCTATCCATTCTTTCTTTTCTCCTTCCTTCATTTTTCTCCCACCTTACCTCCTTTCGTAACTCTCTCCCTCCCTCCTTTGATCCTTCTTTTCCTCCCTCTCATCCTTCCTTTCTTATTCCTCCATCAAGAAGCACAGACTAGACTTCCAGTCAAGATGGCAGCGTAGGTAAACGTGGTATCGCCTCCTTCCACAACCACATCAAAGTTACAACTAAACTACAGAACAACCATCATTCAAAACCACCTGAAATCAAACTGAATGGAAGTCCTACAACTACAAAATTAAAGAAGCCCCATCGAGACTGGTAGGAGGGGCAGAGGCGCGACGGGCTGGTCCCACACCCACTTGTGACGGGAAAAAATTAGGATACCTCGGCTGGGAAGGTCCTCCCTGAGGACTGAGGGGTCCCCCTCCCACACCAGGCACCCAGCTCAGGATTCCAGTGCCAGGAAGAGAGGTCCCCAAGAAGCACAGACTAGCCCAGCTGGTGTGGCTCAGTGGTTGAGCGTCGACCCATGCACCAAGAGGTTGCCGGTTCAATTCCCAGTCAGGGCACATGCCCAGGTTATGGGCCAAATCCCCAGTGGGGGGCATGCAAGAGGCAGCAAATCGATGTCTCTCGTCGATGTTTCTATATCTCTCTTCCTCTCCCTTCCTCTCTCTCTAAAATCAGTAAAGAAAAAAAAAATTTTTTTAAAGGAAGCAAAGACTAGCATTTGAATTTAGCCACTGTTTCTAAATAAATGCTCCTGAACTTTGTTATCAAGAATTGTTCAGTCTCTGAGAACATTCCAGCGTACATTAATCCAACTCTGATTCCAGGCTTCTTATACCTGAGCCACTTAGCACCTCTGGGGGGAAAATAACCCACAAAGCCATGTAGACGGGCACCACTCCAGGCTGACAGATCTCCAGCCACACTTCCAGCTGCCCACTGCCTACCTTTCCTCTGTGTCTTCTAAGCCAGTTTTCTCCTCAGCAATTTCAAACCTCCATTCTCCTCAAACCTACTATATCAGTTAGAAACAACCTTAACATTTTTAAATCAAACATATAAATATAACAGCAACTATGTTCCTATGATCTTTCCTCCTATTATTAAGGAAGAAGATCCTTCTAAACCACCTATAACCCTGATTCTGTGCTCAGAATCCTTCCCCTCCAGCTTCCTCAGGACTTTCCTCTCTCTGGCCTCGCTCCTCCATTTCTGTGAGTTTCTCCCAAGTACTATGTAAAAATGAGACAGAAAAAGAGAATCCTCCTACAGCTAGCTACCTCTCTCCTTAACAATCAACAATTGTTCTTGACATATTGTTCAGAATTCCTCCCATTTTGTTCTCATTTTACTGGAATCTATCTACAACATCAGTTGTTCCACTGAAACTGTTTTTCCTCAAGATGAAAAACAATCTTTTTTTGCTAAATTAAAATAGACACTTTTAGTCCTTATATTATTTCTCACCATTGTTGATTTACTCCCTCCCCCTTTAAATCCTCTCAGCCTTTAATTTCGGTGATGATGCCCTTCCTTCTCTCCCTCTCTTCCTTCCAGCTGCTGGTCTTTAGTCTCTTTGGTGGGATCCACTACCTCTGACCATCGTTACATGGTTATCTCCTCAGAGTTCCACCATCGGCCCTATTCTCCTCTGCTTCTCTCCTTGAGAAATCCTTCCACTGCTACAGGTTTAATTTGATGTATGCTACTAATGATTTCCAGATGTGTAATTCCGATCCAGGTATTTCCCCCAGGACTTGCAAGTCTGAACTGCCAAGGTGAATATTCATGCAGGTTATCACAGGTGCTGCTCCTTGTTCCTTGTCTCAGAACAATGAATGGCCCAGATGCCTCAGCCAGGAACTTGGGTGTCAGCCAAGATTCCTTCTTCTCCCTCACTCCCACATGCCTTCAATCCTAAATCCTCCCAATTCTATTTTCTGTCTGTTCTCATTTATCTATCCCCTCTGCTAAATCACCACCATCACTCACGTAGATTCCTATCATAAGTCTCCTAAAAAATTACCGTCTCCAATCTTAACCACTCCCTCCAATCTAGTCACCATAATACAATTACCATAATCCCTCTAAAATGCAGATCTGACTATATTATTGCCCTGATTAAAATCCTATAATGTATTTATCCTATGAATGAGGTCCATATTTCTGAACAGGTTTGCAAGGCCCTGAAAACTCTATGCACTACTTACCTCTTCACCACTCGTTTCAATATTCCTGGGCTCACACTCCATGTTGCAGCCATAACTTACTAAGCACTCTTAATTCTAAATCTTTAAAGATGCTATTCCCTTCTCCCAAAACATTATCACCATCATTTTGGTCCAGCAAATTTCTCCTTTAATTCTTAGCTTACGTATCACTTCCTCCAAGAAGATTTTCTTGACTATCCCATACTCACAATACTAACTCCTCATCTTGGTGAGTGCTCCATATGCTCCCATAACATTTTGTACTCATTACTTTTGTCACTATGTCGTGCAACTGCTTGACGCCTTTGCTAAACCTCAAGGTGTAAGGAATGCTGAGCTCCTGTTCACCTCTGAGACAGAGCAACTTCCACAATGCCTGTCATACAGTAAGCAGTCTATAAACATTTAGTGCATCAGTGTCTGGGTCCACTACCCTCTCATTTCAATAAAGTATAGAGATAAAGACCATGGCTTAAGTCAGACAGACATGGGTTCAAATCTTGCCTCAGATATTTCCTATCTTGAGATCCTGGGCACCTTTTTGAGCCTCAGTTTCTTGATCTATAAAATGAGGATACTAGCATCAACTTCATAGGTTCATTGTATAAATTAAATGCAATAACTCACTTTCAATCAATGAATGCTCACGGGGCACCAGTGCTGGTCAATGTGTTTCAACCATACCTCTCACCATTCTCCTTCGTGTAAATACCAAATACTGATAAAGCAATAATAATACATTATGTTTATATAAAATTTTCCTATTCACAAAACACTTCCACACTCATTAACTCATTTAATTCTTGTAAGGCCTTGTCAAGTGATTAAGATCTCAGTTTTACAATCATTAACCAAATGACTCAAGCTGTCACTTTTCTCTTTTTTTGTCTGCATGTTGTTCATTATTATTGGCACAGACCCCCACCTCCCAACTAAGTTTCAGATTCCCTCAACAGCAGCTCAAACGGCACCTCCTTCACAGACTTTTCCCTGATCCTTCAACTAGATGAGCATTCTCCTTTTCTGTGAACACAACATATTCTCTAATGAGACTTACTATGCTCACCAGTATTAAAGATATACATTTTCCTTCCTTGTTTAATTATTAATATAATTATACTAAACTATCTTTTTAAAAATATTTTTCTTTATTGATTTTAGAGAGAGAGGAAGTGAGAGGGAGAGAGACAAACATCAATGAGAGAGAACATCGACTGGCCGCCTCCTACATGCCCCCACTGGGGATCAGGCCCACAACCTGGGCATGTGTCCTGACCAGGAATCGAACCTGTGACCTCTTGGTGCATGGGTCAATGCTCAATCACTGAGCCACACTGGCCAGGCTAAACTATATCTTATTATAATTATATTGTTTGCAATGTCATGCAGGGCACCTTCTAAACAATAAGCACTTAAATATCTGCTTAATCAAATAGTACTCAAGTACCAAAAAACTAAACATGTAAAAACTTTTAAATAGCACTGGTTTAATTATATATATAGTCTCATTCCATTAAATTAGAATTAATAAGAGAAAACAATTTCAAAAGTCTAACAAAAAGAATTTAATTATAACTAATAATAGAAATCCAGGCCACAGGTCTGCTTCTTTGCTTATTATTCAAAAAATTTTTTCTAAAACAATAATACTTCAAATGAATAATGCCCTCCCTCCAAATATATACCCTTTCCTGAGAAAACTTTTACCAATAAATTTATATTAATTTTCTACTTAGGTTTTAATCTTTTTATTCTAAATGTTATATACTTCTAATTGATATTTTGGATATATATATTTCCCAACTTCAGTGGGTTGCTTTGAGGTGGTTTGAGAAAAAGAATGCCTGACAAACAGAAGGTTCCTCATTAAATGTTAGTTAAATCTAAGTATGAAAAGCTTAAATAAGATAATTGATTAGACAAGCAACAGAGCATGCACTCAAATTCTTTTTCTGGTAGAAAAATTAGAAAATTAATCATGGGACAATAAAATTTTCCATCGTAAGTTCATAGAGTAAACCCATTACCATGGTGCCCAAACCAATCACCAATGTATATGTAGATGCCACAGATGTGTACAATACAAGAAACATAAAACCAACAAAATTTCAGCACAGAGATTTGGCCTTAAGAGCTACCACAGATGGCAATTATATGGTCCTTTAATCAGCTTATAGTTCTCTAATTTGCCACCATTATTAAAACAAACACATACAGCCCGGCCAGTGTGGCTCAGTGGATTGAGCATTGTCCCATAGACTGAGAGGTACTGGTTCGATTCCTGGTCAGGGCACATGTCCGGGTTGCGGGTTCATTCCCACCATCGGGGACAGGCAGGAGGCAGCCAATCGATGTATCACTCTCACATCGATGTTTTTCTCTCTCTCCCCCTTCCTCTCTTTCTAAAAAAAAAAAAAAAACAATAAAAAATATTTTTAAAAAAACAAAAAAACTGCCCTGGCCGGTTTGGCTCAGCGGTTAGAGCATCGGCCTGCGGACCAGAGCGTCCCTGGTTCGATTCCCGCTAAAGGCACATGTATCTTTCTCACATGTGTCTTTCTCACATCGATGTTTCTCTCTCTCTCTTCCTCCCTCTCTCCCTCCTGCTCTATCTGAAGATAAATGCACAAAATGCTCTCGGGTGAGGAAAAAAAAAAAAACACATATATACACAAAAAGTATTTCTTACCTGCTTTATCCAGTGATGGCATATTAAAACTTCTGAGTTCTGCTGGTCCAGACAGTCTCCCAGTATTAGAATAAAACCTGTCTTGCCTTTGTGGAGGAAGAGCTGGATCAGAATAAGGTTGGCCTACAAAACAAGTTTTAAAACATTTCATTAGAATAAAAATAAATCAAGTTTACTTAAGTTTAATATAATGAATGTAGACATTCATTATATTATTGCTTCCTAAAAGACTTTAACTCATATTCTTGGTACACAATAGTAAAGAATTTTAGGAAAATTACATACTGTACTAAAAGCAATAACTTAATTTGCTTTTGTAGTAAACACAAGTATAATATGCTACTCTGGATTTTAAAAGTTTCAATTATGTGTAAATTAAGACTGGGTGGAGCAAAAGAAGGTTTACAGTTGTGAGTACATGAAACACAGAGTTTATCCTTTTTGTTTTTAGAAAAGCAAGCAAGAACGTATTGACCGCAGCAAAAACAAACTTAGGACAGTGAAACAAGGAAGGGCATAGAAGAAGTACCAGGAGAGCCTAGGTTGGGCTGCTTTGGCTCACTGGAAGTCAAGGAAAAGGGGGCCTTGGAGACAGATTCAGAGGGTTAGCCTGCAATGATGAGCTGCTGCTGCTCATTGCTCCCCTGGTTGCAAATTTCATGGGGTCCCTTGGAGTTTAGGAGATACGTGCCTGTGGGGCAAGGAAAAGGGGTGGGAATGGCATGGGCATGCTCCCTGGAGGGAGAGCACCCAGAGTTTATTCTTGTATTATTATTTATTATTGTATTATTTCATACAACTGCAAATCTACTTTTGCCCTACCCTGTATATGAAAAGAATTTAGTTATATATATCCATTTAACTTTCAATTTTAACAATAGTAGAAGGAAGCAGATACAACAATATATCAAAAAAGGCTTTGAAAAGATAGCTACTAAAAAAATAAAAGGAAAGAAAGAAAAGATAGTTACTAGCAAAAAAAGAAAAACAGAATATGTTGTCGGCATTGCAAGAAATTTAACAGAACAGACAATGATAAAAAGAAATGGTCACTAAAGCAGAAAGAGTACTATTCAGAGGTCACTGGTGATTAAATTTTCAATAACTTCAAGATTTTGGAATTTAGCATCCCTCCAAAACTAAAGGGGAATATCTCTGACTCAATAGATGAATGGAAGGCTCACACTGCTCAGATTAAGGACATTTGGATAGATGCAAAACTGGGCACAGACTCTCAATCAGGTGCTCTACAGCCACCCTCCTTTGTCCCCAGGGGTTAAGATGACAAAATGGTCATTCCTGGGTCCCTATAGAACTCATTATTCTTGAAAAAATATACAGGTAGTCTATCACATCTTTGATAGGTGATGGCAGACTTTTGATAGATTAGGTCTGTATATGCCCAAGTCCAAAAATATGGGGAAGGTCAAAGGGGGTGAATTGGGTGACTCTCTCCTATCCTTATAGATCTGGACAAACAGCCCCAAACTTCCATAACAAACCTTCCATAACTGTCCTAGGCAGCGGTTCATGATGTGAACTCCATACAACATATATAAATATGTCAGTCCTCATCTGACTCAGTCACATGGGACCTTATTGACTCACCTATCTCACACAAAGCCAAGAAATTATCTGGCATCAACTAGAATTGATAGAAAGAATTATATTTAAAGAGCTCCCCAGGATCAAGGGATGTGACTTAGGAGAGAAAGATCCAGACAGGCTTGAAGCCTCATTTCCCACTTTCAGAATCTTAGCAAAAAGCTGTCTCAATGAGTCTGAACTAGCCCAAGGGAAGAAAAGAGTAAGCACCAAGAACTGAGTTTTTCCTTTCTACTTCAAACATGGAATGAATTAAATGGTAGAGCTGGGTAAGGGGATAAAATGGGGAAACCGGAAAACCTCACAACTCTTCCTTAATCAGGTCTCAGACACCATTATTATTGGGGAAACCTGAAAACTTCACAACTCTACCTTAATCGGGTCTCAGACACTATCATTATTTTACTTCTAAAATACATCCCCACAATATCAGCAACTTCAGAAACATAAAATTTTGCTACAGGCACTTTATTTTTTAAGTCATATACCCAATGTTGCCCTCTACTGGCAAAAATAATTCATTCCTTAAATCTACCAGAGCCAGTACTAGTGAGTCAACATTGACTTTGATAGCGTCCATGCACTTAGTCTAAGGGCAGAAACAAATACATAAAATGTGATCAATGCCTTAATAAAAGGGCACACAAACAACATGAATCAGAAATGTTGTCAAAGAGGAGGTAAAGCTTGCCCTTAAAGTCAGGAAGAACGAACAAGTAAACAAAGACATTCTAGTCAAACTCAAATTTACATATACATATACATATACACAATATAATAAGATGATTATGTCAAAGGCATATGACCAATGAAAGGCTGAAACACAGAAAATGGGACATAAACGATTCCTTACTTTTTTGCTTTCTTACAGGTTTTCTACCACCCTTACAAGAGAAGAGATGATCAGAAAGAAAAATGTAAGAAGAAAAAAGATCAGGGAGAAAAATGAATAAAGGGGGGAATAAGTATACAGGGCATTCTGAAGCAGTTTCATAAACTAATAATTAGACTAAAATGCAATTCAATGTCTAGTTTAAACAACAATGTTGTTCATCTCTTTTCATTCCAAAACACATCCTGGACTACAATTATTCCCTGAGTACATACTTTAACAATCTGGAGTTATAGTACATATAGGAACATCAACATTGTTGAAAAGAGAATTACAAAGATGGAAAAAGGTTTAGAATATTTTTAGGCTCAATACTGGTCACTCGTCAAGTACAATAAGCATTTTAACTTACAACATAACATAAACCTCAAACAACTGGAAAAAGAACAACAGGAAAAGCCCAGAGTAAGTAGAAGGAAGGAGATAATAAAGATCAGAGCAGAAATAAATGACACAGAAACTAAAAAAAACAACACAAAAGATCAAATGAAACCAGGTCTTGGTTCTTTATTTTATTTTATTTTATTTTTATCCTCACCCGAGGACATTTTTCCATTTTTTGATCAGATAGAGTGGGAGGGAGAGAGAGGAAGAGAGAGAGAGAGAGAGAGAAACATCGACGTGAAAGGGACACATCGAGTGGCTGCCTCCCACACGACCAACCAGGGCCGGGGACAAACTGCAACTGAGGTACGTGCCCTTAGCGGGAACCAAACCTGGGTCTCTCTGAACCGCAGGCTGATGCTCTAACCGCTGAGCCAAACCAGCCCGGGCATGGACCTGATTCTTTAAAAAGATAAACAAGACTGATGAACCTTTAGCCAGACTTATCAAGAAACAGAGAGGACTAAATAAAATCAGATATGAAAGAGGAGAAGTAACAAATGACGCCACAGAAATACAAAGAAAATACTATGAACAACTTTATGCCAACAAATTGGACAACCTGGGCAAAATGGACAAATTCCTAGAAACATACAATCTTCCAAAACTGAATCAGGAAGAATCAGAAAATCTGAATAGACTATTTATAGCTAATGAAACTGAAGCAGAAATCAAAAAACCCCCAGCAGCTCTGGCCAGTTTGGCTCAGCAGTTATAGAGTGTCAGCCCGTGAACTGAAGGTTGCAGGTTCAATTCCTGGTCAAGGGGATGTACCTGGGTTGCAGATTCAATCCCCAGCCCCAGTCGGGGTCATGTGGGAGGCAACCAATCAATGTGTCTCTCTCACATCGATGTTTTTCTCTCTCTCTCTCCTCCTTCCCTTCCCCTCTATCTTAAAAAAAAAAAAAAAAAAATCATTAGAAATCTATCCTTAGGTGAGGATTAACTGAAAAAAAACACTCCTAGCAAACAAAAGTCCTGGACCTGCCAGCTTCACAGGGGAGGTTTTCCCAAACATTCAAAGAAGAACTAAAACTAGTCTCCTCAAACTATTCCCAAAAATTCAAGAGGAAGTAAGACTTCCAAGCTCCTTCTATGAGGCCAGCATTATCCTAATTCCAAAACCAGATAAAGACACTAAAAAGAAAGAAAATTACAAGCCAATATCCCTGATGAACACAGATGCCAAAATCCTCAACAATATATTAGCAAACAGATCCAGTAATGTATTTAAAAAATTATTCACCACAACCAAGTGGGATTTATCCCAGGGATGCAAGGCTAGTACAATATTTGCAAATCAATAAATGTGATACATAATATAAACAAAATGAAAGAAAAAATCATATGATCATATCAATAGATGCAGAAAAAGCATTCAGCAAAATCCACATCCCATTTTTTATAAAAATGCTCAGCAAAGTGGAAATAAAGGGATCATACCTCAACATAACAAAGGTCATATATGACAACATCATACTCACTGGGCACAAAACAAGTGTTTCCCTTAAGAACAAGAACAAGACAGGGATGTTTTCTTTCACCACTCTTATTCAACATAGTACTGGTACTTAGTGAATGAGATCAATCAAGAAGAAACAATAAAAGGCATCCAGTCCGCTGGCCTGTGTGGCTCAGTGGTTGAGTGTTGACCCATGCACCAAGAGATCGCCGGTTCAATTCCTGGTCAGGGCACATGCCCAGGTTGTGGGCCCTATCCCCAGTGGGGGGCATGCAGGAGGTGGCCAATCGATGTTCTCTCTCATCGATGTTTCTGTATCTCTCTCACCCTCCCTCTCTCTCTAAAATCAATAAAGAAAACAAAAATTAAAAAAAAAAAAAAAGGCATCCAAATTGGAAAGGATAAAGTGAAACTGTCATTACTCACAGATGGCATGATACTGTACAGAGAAAACCCTAAACACTCCAACAAAAAACTACTAGATTTAATAAATGAATTCAGCAAAGTAGCGGGACACAAAATTAACATCCAAAAATCTATTGCATTTAAAAAAACTTTTTTTCTTTATTGATTTTTTAGAGGGAGAGAAAGACAGAAACATCGATGAGAGAGAGAACACTGATTGGCTACCTCCTGCATGCCCCCCACTGAGGATTGGGCCCACAACCTGGGCATGTGCCCTGACCAGGAATCGAACTGGCGACTTTTTGGTGCATGGGTCAACACTCAACCACTGAGCCACACCAGCCAGGTTGATGGCATTTTTATATACCTATAATGAACACTCAGAAAGAGAAACTAAGAAATAATTATAAAGATACCATTACAACAAAATAATTAAGATACCTAGGAATAAACTTGACCAAGGAAGTAAAAGATCTAAACTCAGAAAACTACAGGACATTGAAAAAAGAAAGAGAGCAAGATACAAACAAGTGAAAGCATATATTGTGCTCATGGGTTGAAAGAATTAACATCATTGAAATGTCCGTACTACCCAAAGCAATCTATAGATTCAACGCAATTCCTATTAAAATGCAAAGGTATATTTCACAGATCTAGAACAAATACTCCAAAAATTTATAGGAAACCAAAAAAGATCCCGAATGGCCACAGCAATCTTGAGAAAGAAGAACAAAGTAGGAGGGATCACAACACCAGATATCAGGTTATACTACAAAGCCACTGTAATCAAAACAGCCAATAATGGCACAAGAACAGGCATATAGATCAATGGAACAGAACAGAGAACCCAGAAATCGACCCAAGACATTATACTCAATTAATATTTGATGACAAAGGCAAGAGCATACAATGGAGTAGAGATAGTCTCTTTAATAAACGGTGTTGAGAAAATTAGACAGGTACGTGCAAAAAAATGAAACTAAACCACCAACTTAACACAATACACAAGAATAAACTTAAAATGGATAAAAGACTTAAAAGTAAGTTGTGAAACCATAAAAATTATAGAAGAAACCATAAGCAGCAAAATCTCAGACATCTCACGTAGCAGAATTTTCACCAATACATCACCTAGGACAAGAGAAACAAAGGGAAAAAATAAACAAATGGAACTACATTAAAATAAAAAGTTTCTATACAGCAAAAGAAACCATCAACAAAATGAAAAGGGATCCCACTGTATGGGAGAACATATTTGCTAAAGATACATCTGATAAGGGATTAATTTCCAAAATATATAAAGAACTCATACAAATTAACAAAAGAAAGACAAACATAAATTTTAAAATGGGTAAAGGACCTAAATAGACACTTCTTCAAAGAGGACATACAAATGACCAAGAGACAGATGAAAAAATGCTCAAAGTCACTAATCATTAGAGAAATGAAAATTAAAACGACTATATCACCTCACACCTGTCAGAATAGCTACTCTATCAACAGATCATCAAACGACAAGTGCTGGCAAGGGTATGGAGAAAAGGGAACGCTAGTACACTGCTGGTGGGAATGCAGACTGGTACAGCCACTATGAAAAACAGTATGGAGTTTCCTCAAAAAATTAAAAATTGAACTGCCATTGACCCAGTGATCCCACTTCTAGGAATATATTCTAAGAAGCCTGAAACACCAATCAGAAAGAATATATGCACCCCTATGTTCATAGCAGCACTATTTACAATTGCTAAAATCTGGCAACAGCCCAAGTACCCATCAGTAGATGAGTGGATAAAAAAGCTGTGGTATATTTACACAATGGAATACTATGCAGCTGTAAAAAGGAGGGATCTTTTACCCTTTGAGACAGCATGAGGAGACCTAGAGAGTATTATGATAAGTGAAATAAGCCAATCAGAGAAAGACAAGTATCACATGATCTCACTTATACGTGGAATCTAATGAACAAAATAAACTGACGAACAAAATAGATCCAGAGACATGGAAGCATGGAACAGACTGACAAATCTCAGAGAAAAGGGGTGTGGGGGCGGGATGAGATTAACTTTTATACATATATATATAATAGTGCAGTGAAGGCCTAGGGGGAGGGGGGAAGAGCAGGGTCAAGAGGATCAATGGGGGAACAAAAAAGGGACATCTGTAATACTTTCAATAATAAAGATATGCTTTTTTAAAAAAACAAAAAAGGAAAGAGCATAATATTAGAAATTCATATCAATTGGATATTTCTTTTATTTTTTAATAGTTTTTTATTTTTATTTTTTATCTTTATTGTTGAAGGTATTACTGATGTTTCTCCTTTTTTCCTCCCATTGACCTTCTCCACCCGGCTCCCACCCCCTCCTGCCTTCCCCACGCTATTGTCTGTGTCCAGTGGTTATACATATATGCATGTAACTTCTTTGGTTTATCTCTTCCCAACCACCCCCACCCTTCCCTCTGAGGTTTATCATTCTGTTCCCTACTTCCATATCTCTGAATCTATTTTGATCATAAGCTTACTTGTTCATTATATTCCACAAATAAATGCGATCATGTGGTGCTTGTCTTTCTTTGACTGGCTTATTTTGCCTAGCAAAATACTCTCCAGGTCCCTCCATGTCATCTTAAAGGGTAAGAGAGCTTTCTTTTCTATTGGATATTTGAATATGATCAGATATTATATCATCAAAGCTTAAATGCAAAATAAGAAACATCTTTTTTTTCCTAAATTGCTAAAGCAAAAATTGTAAAGTCATCATATGACACCAATCAAGTGTGTGTGTTTGAGATGATCAAGGCTTAATTATTTAACAATGAAGAATGAGAAAAAAGACAATTACAACCCTGGCCAGTGTGGCTCGGTTGGTTGGAGTGTCCCATGCACTGAAGGGTCCCGTGTTTAATTTCCAATCAGGACACATACCCAGGTTGTGGATTTGATACCCTGTCCGGGCATGTACAGGAGGCAACCAATCAATGTTTCTCCTTCACATCGATGTTTCTTCTTCTCTTTTTCCCTATCCTTTCCTATCTCTCTAAAATCAATAAAAAAATAAAATAAAATAAAAGGATATCAATTACATTTTTTAAAAAGACAATTACAAGAGGGTGGATAATATAAAGTGCACAGAAGTGATAAAGGAATGTGTATACTTATGTTTATGAATGCAACTCCCTCTCCCCCCCAAAAAAATCCCTAAAAGATATATAACTAAATTCTGGGAGGGCATGCTAAGATGATAGCAGGATTTTTCAACTTTCCTAATTACACACTTCTGCACTGTTTAGATTTTCTAAAATAAATATGTATTACTTCCATAAGCAACAAAAACAATAGACATTCCATGGAGTGAGGGGTGTAAAATAGCTTTCTGTAATGTGAACAATTACACCTAATTATTTTGTTTGGAAATTTGTGTTATTGTTGTGTTCTAATATGTATCATTGTTTTTCTTAAAAAAGGGCCCACATGTCCTCTTTTCTTCTATTCTGTATGTTGCATATACTGGTTACCTTTCGAATATAAATTACTATACTCTTTCCTTACCTGATGGAGGAATCACCATCCTACGATCCTGTTCCCAAGGAGGTGAAAGGGACCCAGTGTCAGAAGGTTCCCTGTGAGGATCAGTTAACTTATCGTAGCTTGATTTTCCTCTTTCGTTAGTAATCTGATGGTCCTGAGGATTCCCTGGGCCTCTAGAGCCTAATTAAAGAAAAAAATACAATTCTGTTTTATCTAAAATGTATTATGAGACCTATCATCAAATAAAATCCAGACAATTTTTAAAAAGTGAAAACAGATTCCAATAAAGTTTCCCTAAGATACATTAGACGGCAACTCTATCCTACTAAAGCCATTTCTATGGCAATTTTGCCACGTGCATAAACAAGCACTTGCTTATAAAATTTGTTTTTAAATGTTATCATCATATAGTTTTACATATAAAATCAGTGGTTAAATTTTAAATTATAAATAATGTCTGAAAGATAAAAGTAGAAAGTAAATTGCAAAGTAAAGATTTCTATCTATATCAAGATGCAATCACATAAATATAAAATAAAGTTTTTGTTGCTTAAACTAATCTACCAAGTCAAAGAGCATGATTTCTTTAAAACAGTCATCTTAGGGGCAATATCCATATTTCAATAATTCTACTAATACTACTACTCAAAGTATTTCTTAGAAAAACTCTTTGGAAATATATTCAGGCCCAGCCAGTGTGGCTCAGTGGATTGAGTGTCATCCCATGGATTGAGAGGTCTCAAGTTCGATTGCTCGATCCCCAGTGCGGGGGTGTGCAGGAGGCAGCCAATCGATGTATCTCTCTCACATTGATGTTTCTATCCCTCCCTTCCTCTCTCTCTAAAAAAAAAAAAAAAATCAATAAAATTTATTTTTTTTTAAATTGTATCTGAATGTTATAACATGATTCTCTCCTCCCCAAAATGACTTTAACCAGTCTGATTACAAACTTTATACCATCAGATAAATTTGGCTATGAATAGCTTATAGAAATTTCTAAATGTCAAATATACCTTCAAAAAGAGCTCATAGCTCTGAAGGCAAGTCTAAAATAAGAATTTCAGAAACAATAGCACTGTTGGAACAAACATTTCAAACAAGATAATTAATTTGGATAAGAAAATCTGTCATACATACATTAATAAAGGAGGGGAAATACTTTATTATTTTTTTTAATATTTCATCTTTATTAATTTGAGAGAGAGAGGAAGGGAGAGGGAGAGATAGAACCACCGATGAGAGAGAGAACATCAATTGGCCATCTCCTGCATACCCTCCACTGGGGATTGGGCCCACAACCTGGGCATGTGCGCCGACCAGGAATCGAACCAGCGACCTCATGGTGCATGGGTCGATGCTTAACCACTGAGCCACACCGGCTGGCGGGAGGGGAAACACTTTAAAATTCCCTTCTTATGACTACGGAAAGGACAGTACCTCAATTAATAACCCATATTCAATTTTAAAAAGACAAATATAAAAAATATTTAAACACTAAATAACAAAATATATTAACACCTCATTTATCCATCATTGAAGGGTAAGTAAAGGCTTCTCAAAATTATATTGCCCATAAAATAAAAGTTTGTTCCTTTTCAAGAAACAGTTTAAGAAAAAATAAACAAAAACAACAATTTTTTGTAAACAGGTCTTTCTAAAATGCTTCCCACAGGTCTTTCTAAAATGCTTCCCACACTTCAGAACCTCCTTTAAGAGGAAACAAAAATTAATTTGACCTTTTCTTGATAACTTGTGCAAATCAGTATAAGCTTTCTCTTTTTTTAAATATATAGTAATCTATAAAATAATTATCTACTCTCTTTTGTAGAGTCAAGAGGTCAAATGTCCTTTATGTTTGATGGTCAACTATCTCTTTCCCTTATAGTTGTATATTCTATTAAATTCTCCAAATCTTGCCTTCTAGCTTGTACATCCTTCTCATCAGTTCATTAAAAGAAAAAGGCTGGAAAAGAAGAAAACTGAAATGGTAGAAATGTGCAAGAGTAATTAGGCTAAATTCATATAGAGTAAAGCATACATCTTTTTTTTTCTTCTTTATTGATTTTAGAGAGAGAGGAAGGGAGAGGGAGAGAGAGATAGAAACATCGATGAGAGAGAACATCGACTGGCTGCCTCCTGCAAGCCCCCCACTGGGGATCAGGCTCACAACCTGGGCATGTGCCCTGATCGGGAATCAAACCAGCGACCTCTTAGTGCATGGGTTGACACTCAACCACTGAGCCATACTGGCCAGGCTAAAGCATAGATCTTTAAAGGAGACATTCAAAGGCTTTCTTCTGATTGTTTACTTCCAGAGAACCAAGTACAGGCCCACCTGACTTATTACCAGGTGAAAATTACAAACTTATATTGCTGAAGGTTAAAAATTTTCATTCAGACCCAAAGTTTTATATAATTTACTCTAAAAAAATTATTTTCCTTATACTCAATATTATTCTAACATATCTCACCTAAACTTTCAGATTTTAAAAGGTAATAAAAGGAAGAAAAAGGAAGGGTACTGGTCATCCCTCTTTGGTGGGTCATAGGAACTTTCAGTCCAAAGCAACTTTTTTTTTTTTAATCCTCACCTGAGGATATTTTTCCATTTATTTTCAGACCAAGTGGGAGCAAGAGAGAGAGAAACATCAATGTGAGAGAGACACATCGATTGGTTGCCTCCCAGACGACACGGACCAGGGCCGGGGACTGAACCGCAACCAAGGTACGTGCCCTTGACCAGAATCGAACCCGAGACTCTTTGGTCCCCAGGCCAACGCTCTAACCGCTGAGCAAAACCAGCCAGGGCCAAAACAACTCTTTTAAGACTGGTTGATTACTTACCTAAAACCTCTGTAGCTTCTCTTTTCACTTATTTTTTAAAATAAACTGTTGTTTATTTATGCAGATATCCAGGATATATGTTGTAACATTACACTTTTTTTTCAATTTCTCTGTAGCTTTTCTAACAAATAGTAAAACACCCTTGCACATAATGTAAACACATCATATCTTGAAATAATTAATAAGGAGAGGAAAGTAATTTAAATAGGAGAGGAGAAATCAAAGGTAATTTTTACTCTTATTCCAAATATTCAATTGACTACAAGCAATCCTTGACTTATATCATTCAACTTCCAGTGATTCCCATCTAGTCAATTATATACCATTATTTCTAGGGTACTGTTTTTCAGACTGCTGGCTTCAACCCATTTTAGTGCATGAAATTAACTTAATCTTAATTCTTAATCACTATTTTTTAATGAAACAGAACAGAACTGAATAGAAAATATCAGAAAGCACTGAAAACAGTAATAAGTACTATTTTATGTAACTGGTTTCAATTACATTTATATTGGTGTGTACTATGACATGATATAAAATATATTTCTTATGCTAGGCCAAGGCAAAAAATTGGGGTGAAATGAATTTAGGGTACTTAAACACATGTGAATTTCAAAATCAGTCCCCTCCTTGGAGTACTTAAAACAAAACAAACTCTCTTAGGGCTCCAAGTGTCAATCTGCAACTCATTCTCTTTTCCTAGGAGCTCTCAGTTCAAAGCCAATACAAGTCAAGACTCTCTGAAGTAGCCCCCCAGGGCTGTGGGCCCAACCTGCTGTGAGAACAGGAAGCAGGAAGGACCAGTGCTCTGTGTAGCAAACTGAGGATGGGGAAAGAGGATATAAATAAGAAATGGGCAAAAGGAGAATGTCTCATAAACATAAAGTAGGACATTTATTTTTTCATATTCTTGAAGGCAATTCCAAAGAAAGCAATAAAAAAAAAATTTAAAATAATGGAAGCTTCAACAGGAAAGTACACAGGCTCTCTGAGAGGCTATTTTGATGAGTAATATCCATTTGAATATTAGAGCTTTCCTATGTTGGGTTTAGTTTGTTTTTATTTGGTCTCATTATTTTCTGTTCCTACCTCAGATTCAATATGCTAAAATCACTGACACAAAGGAGGAGTGGGGACACGACACTGGTGAAGAAAGCTATGGGCTCTAACAAAACACAGACTTGGGACTAAAAAGAGGAATACTCCAGTGGGGCGGGGGCCGGGTGGAGGGGGGCAAAGGAGGAGGGAAATGGGAGCATCTGTAATAGTGTCAACAATTAAAAAAAAAAAAAAAGGAATACTCCAGGTCCATAGGTAACGCCCAAATGAGTACTAATGAGGTAAATGCAGAAAAACCAACAACTAAGGCCTAGAGGCTTGAAGTAGCTCCGGAAATTCTCAAAAACACATAAAGGGGTAAACAAAGCAAACAATCTTAGGTTGGTTTATCAAAGTATTAACAAATGACTTAGGTTTCCTTTAAGGTTCCCATCAAAACTCTGCGTACAAAAGAGCAATTCTGAATTCCTCAACACTAACATAAAGGTTCTTTCACTTTGATTTTCTACAATAAAAAGATCATGATAATGAAGTAAAACAAGATTTTAAGAACTCTACATTCTAATAATATTTCATTAAAATACAATTTTATGTTGTTATATTATTTTATATATTATTTAAAAAGTTTTATATTATGTAGTATAAATTATAGTTTTTAAGAAGTCAAAAATGTGATTTAAAAGATAATGCATCAAGCGCTTGACCAAAATGTATTCTATTATAACACAGTTTCTAAGAGAAAAACATATTAAAATGTCATAGAGCTCCTTTTCCAAACAAAAGTAACTCACAATAAGTGCAAGGAGTGCTTGTAGTTTCCAAAGGATTATTTTAAAGATTGTTTGTAAAGAAAAGTTGAGATGAAAATATAAAGTAAGGAAGAATCTAGAGTAATAAAGATGTTTAAACAATATACCTCTTCCTCCTCCCCCTGGAAGCAAAGGTGAGAGTCTGAGTGGACCCTCCAACAAAGTTGGAGGGGAGAGAAAAGCTCTCGTTTCAGATGAAGGTCGACCCAATGGTGAGGGACCATATGGGGAATGCTCTGGAATAATTAAAACAGCATGTTTAAATTCATAGCTTCATTTAGCTACACTACAGATCAGAATCCCATTTCAACAATTACCATCAAGTCATCCTCTTGCCAGTTTAAGTTTAATCCGTGTCCTGGACACTAACTATGCCTTGGGTATTGCTATCATGGACTGGAATTCATTATGGAACTCTGTGCTCCATAAAGTCTATTTACCAAATGTATATTTTAGTCAATAAAAACATTATCCTCTTGATAATTAATACACATAAATAAAATAACCATACAATATTAAGCAAAGAATACTGGTGATATTTTGGAGTTACAAGATTTGGGGGGAATGAAGTTTGTTTTGTTTTTAATGGTAGTATGCTTCTAGATATTTCAGCTGGTGAGGGTTGAAACATGGAAGGGCTCAGTTTAAATCAGGGCCAGACAGCCTATGTTGAGCCATGATTTATTTGAGTAAAGCTTTGAATTTTGAAAAGTAGAAAAAAAAAGCATAAAATACTCCAAAGTATCAGAAATTACTTTTGATTCATTGCCAGTGAAAAGTCGATTTACAGCCCTGGCCAGTGTGGCTCAGTCAGTCAGAGCATCGTCCCATACACCAAAAGGTGGTGGTTCGACTCCCTGTCAGGGCACATACCCAGGTTGTGGGTTCGATCAGTCTGGGTGCATGCTGGAGTCAGGCCAAGAAAAGTCGATTTACATACACGAATTCATTAAAAAATTGTCACTCTACCTATAAACCATATAACTAAGAGCCCTATCATTTTACAAACTTCACCATTCCCAAATAATTATGCTTCAAAAGATAAAAAATTAACAGCAAAAAATCAAACAAATTTAAATACCATCAAAATAACACTTTTTAAACATGTTAAATTTTATTACATAGTTTACAGAATATACAAATGTAGTTACTAAAAAAGATCAAAGCATTATTTACCCTCCCCTGAGACTTTTACATTAATTTCAGACAAATTCTTTCTGTATAATTCCTCCCACTCCTAACTTTGTTACTATTTGAAATTCATAATAATCTGCTATCTTCAAAATGTAGAAATAGACTTTCATTTTAATGAAACTAGACTCTCTAAATGACTTTATAACTTTTCAAAGGTAACAATGGGATTCTATCTATATAAAGACAGGTTTATTTTCACTGCCTCAGAAGCTTAATTCTAATTCAACCAAAATTATTTTGAAATTTTTAAGCGATTTGGAATAGTATTAGATCACTGAAGATGCTAACTCATTAATGAATGGACAGAAATATTAATAGTAAATACATCTTCCAAAGAACTGATCTTCTCCTGAGTGTATTAAAGCAATCAAAATTCAGATTACTCAGGTTTTCCCTCCATTTGAATTAATATTTTTAAGTAATTAAAAGCTAACTTTTAATTCTCACTTTTATTTTTTATAGTTAATTGTCCTTTTTTATTTAAGAAAAAGAACAGTATCATTAAGCATCATAAAAGTATAAGACAAGTGTAATACTGGGGAAAATCTTTTTCCAAGTACATATTCCCTTTTGCATGGCAAATCAACTTCACTAACACATAATACACAGATTATGAAACTAAAATACATCTAACATTTGTGTTTAAATTTTATCAAATTTCTGCTCTACAAGAACATTATGTTGCTACCAGCTTCCTTGATAATCATTTCTCATTTTTATAATTCAAACAAATACCAAAGAATATGTAAAGACACAATGCTATTGTACTTAAGCAATCCTTGCCCATTCACTCTCCAAAACATAATTAATGAGTACCTTACTATGTGCCCAGCACTTTGCTTTTCAAGGATCTCAAGGTACTAAATATACATTATTGTATAAAATCCCAGTGAGAAGGAGAGGCAACGAGTATTTGTTATTGCTAGGGAAACGAAATTCAGAAACTTGGGAAACTGTGAGAGAACTTAGATTAGAACGCTAGCCCCAAAATCTAAATTATGTATAAGTAATAGTGCAAAATTTACACTAACATAAACTGTATGTACAAAATATATATAAATATATATGTATTTTTAAATGAGGGGTTAAAAAAAAAAACTACCTCTGCCAAATGCTGTATTTGGAACATCAAGTGCATAAGGATCTTTTTCTAAAAGTTCAAATTTAAGCTCTGTTTCAGTTAATCTGCAAATAAAGAACAAACATCTCTAAGTTACTCATCCAAGAGAAGCACCCACATTTCTAGAAAAATGCCACTATCAAATATAAACTACTCTTCATTTTCTCAATATATACATAAAAGAAACAGATGCTCTAAAATTATTCTGACCAAAACACCTTTCTATATCCCCCATTACTATTTTGGGGTAACAGGTTTCTTTTTGCCAAGTGATAGTGATGTTTTATTGAGGTTTAAAAAATTTTTTTTTCCTTCAAAATCAGACTGTAAAGAACAGTATCACAAAACCCAAATTCTAGAAATAGAAGGGTCCTCCAAGGTCAACCAGTTCAAGTCTATTATTTTTCAACTGAAGAAACTGAGGCTAAGAGTTTGAATGATTTATTCAAAAAAAGTCCAAGGATTAAAACACAGGGCTCTTGGCTTTGAGTCATGTATGCTTTCCATTGTAATGTTACACATAGGATTCCAACCATAACATAAAATTAGAATCCAATTAACTCATCATACTATTCTACTCCTAAGTTTTTTTTCTTAGAAATGTGACATTTTAAAATAATCCTATTTCTACTTCTTGACCAGCAGATCTGAAATTAAAAAATGTATTCATTTGGTTTTAATTTCTGAGTAGAAAAGGCAAGCAAGAAGACTAAAACTAATATTGGAAAATGTTAATAGTACATTCTGGCAAGAAATTATAACACTCTGGGAAGACTTACAATCCTCATAGAAAAGCATTTACTCTTCCCTTTGTACAATGTACACTTTTATTCTCCTTTTCATTTTTTTTACTGTAAAGTAATGACACCCAATACATTAAAACCTGGGGATAAGAGAAATAATAAATATTTATTCCATCTATCTATCCATTAAAAGATATTGATAGTCTGAAAATTACTCTCTCATAGAGACTCATCCTTTCTCTTTCTATCCCATTTAATCTCCCTCTACCTAGCCTATTGTTGTTGTTTTTTTTACATTTTGTTACACCTTTTATAAAAACATCTGTGAATAGTTTCCTTCTGTTAGAGTGACCTCTGTAAAACAAATGTTTCAAACAAAAAATCTAGTAACTCTTAGTAAAACTAATAGATTTCACCATTAGATATTCTGAATCCACTACAAGTTTTCTTGTTTATCCTTATAAAAGTAATTAATAAAATAACAACTAAGAAAAAAGTTTTTAAAGTGTTCCCATTAAGATACTTACTTTTGTCTGAGGTAAGAATTTTCTTTCTTTAAATCAATGAGGTTTCTTTCAGCAGTACGAGCTGCCAACTTAAAAAAAATAATACATTTTAAAAATTTATACAAAGTTAACATGAAAGATACATGTATATAAATATCTCAGTGATGGCATATAAATATCACAATCACTTAAGTATTTCAGTAAATTCAATGTTAAAAGTTTTACTTAAGGGAAGATTTTAAAAGGAAGTGAGTTTCATGTACCCAGAAGACATGAGCCTAAAGCTGGAGTTCAACCACAAACTTGCCAATAAATGCTGTTATCTAGATGTGAAGTCAAGGATTAGCATTATTTGGTCCTACAAATATCCAAAAACACGACAAGAGTAATGTAAGAGGGCCTAAGCTTAGGGTGACAGGAATGGAGACTTAGAATCTACACAGGGCAGCATTGGCTATGGAACAAGGTTACCAACCACCTCTGGAAAGATAGCACTATAATTCTGTGAAACCATAAAGGTTTAAAATAGTTTCACAGCATACTAGTATAGGCCTTTTTTTTTTTAAATGGCTGAATATAATCAAAGCATGCTGCATATCTTTAAGTACACAGACGCTGTACACATAATATTCTGATAGTCTTTTACATTTGTTTAGTTACACTTTTGTTTAATAAAGTAAAAGGTTAGAAAATCAGAGTTTATGTTATAGAAAACAAAGCTACACTCATCATAGAAGAACATGCACTATTCCCAAATCACTGTGGGCAAAGGTTAAACTTGAATGGATTATTGCATGTTTCCCAGTCATTCTGTGGATTCTCCAGATAAGCAGCAGCAGTGTGTGGAACATCAGACCTGCCGAACTAATGCAATCCTAGGGCAACTGTATCTTTCATATAAGGGTGGGTAAATTAACTCAAGTCTATAACCATAACGTTTTACAAGTTAAAGAACTACACCATCAGTGTGTTCACTTAAAATAGTGAACTAACTACACATGAGAATTGACTTTAACTGGTTTACGAACAAATTATGGAAATATTCACAAAAAACATAGCTTAACCATATTTTAGCACTCACTGTCAAAAAGATTGCATGAGTAAATTATACCATAACAATTTTAGTTAATAAAATACCATTCGTTTAACTTTTAACAATGCAGAACCGAAATTACTTCTAAATGTTTTCTACACAGTGGAACATATTTACCCTTAGAATAAGGTACAAAATACTGCACAGTTAATAAGCCGAAAGTAAGTTCTACTATGATTATAGTATAGTACGTATTAATGATACACCTACAACAAAAAAATAGAAAAATAAACTGATGGCAAATGAATACAGACTTTTGAAAAACTTATACCCAAAGGTTAGGTAAAACTGTAATTTCAGTAAATGACCACAATGTATATTCTAAAACACTGTATTCAAATACTGAATACTTACAAAATATAAAAAAGCATTCAATTAAGTACAAGTGTTAAAGAAAAAGAAACAGTACCTATCTTGAGAAGCTTAAATCTGAGGTAAGGACAAATATAAATGAGCACGGAGCCCTGGCTGGGTGGCTCAGTTGGCTGGAGTATTGTCCCGTGCACCAAAATGGTTACCGGTTCAATTCCCAGTTGGGGCATGTACGGGAGGCAACTGATGGATATTTCTCTCACATCTATGTTTCTCTCTCTCCCTTCAGCTCTGTAAAAATCAATAAAAAAACATATCATTGGATGAGGATTAAAAAAAAATGAGTACGGTACTTGCCACAGGACACAAAAAAACAAAGTACTCTGTGAGTTCAAAAGAAGAAAAGATTAAATCTAACAGGACAGAGCAAATAAATGCTCAATAGATAAACTAACATCTGAAATTATTTATAACAGTTGTCATCGCTAATCCTCACTCAAGGAAATTTTTCCATTGATTTTTTTTAGATAGAGTGGAAGGGAGGGAAGAAGAGAGAGAGAGAGAGAGAATCATGGATGTGAAAGAGACACATCTATCAGCTGCCTGCCGCACAACCCCAACCAGGGCCAGGGATCGAACCTGCAAGCTAGGTACGTGTCCTTGACCAGGAATCAAACCTGTGACCCTTCAGTCCTCGGGAAATGCTCTAACTGTTGAGCCAAACTGGAAAGGGCAATGATTATATATTTTTATAAAATCTAAAAACATCTTCATTGTGAGACAAAGAGCATATTTTCTGCATATTTTAGCTTAAAATCAATGTCACTATTTACTAAGAAATTCAATGTAAAGTAACAGAAAAAGCACAAGACAGAATCTAAAAGGTCAAAATTTCAATCTCCACTCTTCACTCTCTAATCATGTGACCTTAGGCTGTTTCCTCATTTGTAAAACTTGAATTTGTTAAGACCCATTTATAGAGTTATTGTGTGGACTAAGTAATACATGTAAAATGTCTAAGTACAGTACCTACAACATGAAAGATACGAATAAATATCAATTCCTATCCATCATAAAAAAATAATCAGCGTCTGAGTATTTAGAAAGTGGTGTGCAGTGGTGAAGACCAAATTCATATCCAAGCTCCGCTTAACTCAATAACAAATCTTCACTTGAACTCTCGATTGGGAAGGACCTTAACATTCGACATATCTAATTTCTCACCCATTAAGCTGGAATCTCCACTCTAAGAAATATCCATGGCTAAGAAATATTTCCCAAGCTTCAGTATAATAACAGTGATAAGAACAGGTAACATTTACTAAGTGCTTACAATGTGTCAGACACCTGGCTAGCAGCCTTACATGTATTATCTTATTTAATCATTACAATAACTCTCTGAAATAGGTACTAATGATCTCTCTATATGATACGTAAGGAAACTGGGAGGAAGTGATGGAAGTAGGATATCCACCAACACAGGATGAGACCAGACCCCATGTATTCACCCACTGCGCAAACTGCCTCTCCTTGAACACTCCTAGGGACACATCCTCCAAAGGCTGGCTCTTAACAGCAACAACTCTAAGAGGGATTGCTCTTACAATTAGTCAAAATCTGCATCCTTATGATTTCCTCACACAGTTCCTCTGGGAGACTGACATGACATTTCTCGTGATGGTCTTTTTCTTAATGTGTATCAAGTAATTCAACACTGAGAATCAGATACTAAGAATTTCTAGAACTTTTATACCTAGAAAGGGCTTTAGGAATCACTAGGTATGATTCAATTGTTTTACAGATGAGTAAACAGGCCCAGAGAATTTTAATTTGTCCACAGTAATCAGTGGCAATCCAGTGCCCTAAAACAATAAAGCCATGAAGATTACATCATCCCCCACAGAGAGTATAAGCTCCTTGCAAAGAAGCAATGTACTGAAAGTAGAGAAGGAGAAATTAGATTTTGGGAATAACTGTGCCATAACAAAGCACTTAGTTCATAAGGAACACGGTAAAAGAAAATGATTTTTTAAAATACTATCTTTAATTTTAGTACCTTTTACAGTGCTCTTTTAAATTAGGAAAAAGAACCTAAGAGAATGTAATACTTACCCAATTATCATGTGCTTTTTTCTCATGAGAAATAATCTGCAAAAGAAAACCATTATAATACGACTGATAACTACTTTTCTTTTGTAAAAAAATCTACATCTACCACTATGATTTAGTACACAACTCATAAATTCAAAAGTAACTCAAGCATCTCTGAAAAGACAGTAACATTTTAAAGCAAACTTTCATATACACATGATCTACTCTATTATACTTTTAAAACACAACTGAATGTAAAGACAACTAAACTTTTTGTCTAATAAACTTCTATTTTATGTAATAATCAACTACAATATGAGTTGGCAATTAAGAGACACTAGCTGGACTGAATATGAGACCCCAATGCTTATATACAGGGTGGGACAAAAGTAGGTTTACAGTTGTGAGTATGCGAAACACAGTTAATAAAGCTATTGTAATAATCATAACCTACATGTCTTTTTCCATATGAACAACTGTAAATCTATTTTTGCCCCACCCTGTATGTTATTTATTTATGCAATCCACATTCCCAAAGCAGAAGACATGGCAACTTTAAACAAGATCTCTTTTCCCAAAATCTCTGGCTCCCTAGAAACATTCCACAGCCACATGTAAAACCTCAAGAAAGGTGTACAACTAGTCAAGTAACATTCCACAGCCACATGTAAAACCTCAAGGAAGGTGTACAACTAGTCAAGTAACTATATTCCTGCATGAAAATAGAATTATCAATTCAAACAAATCAGAATTGTTTTAAGTAACACACACACGCACACACATACCTGCCCTTGATAAGAATGAATGGTTCTCTCCAATTCTTCTTCAAGATCTTTGGCTCGCTTTCTACACAGAAGAAATAATCATCCTACTATTAACATATATTAAGAAATAACTGAGCCCTGGCCGGTTTGGCTCAGCAGTTAGAGCATCGGTCTGCAGACCAGGGAGTCCCGGGTTTGATTCCGGCCAAGGGCACGTGCCTCAGTTGTAGTTTGTTCCCGGCCCGGGTTGGGGTGGCAGCCAATCGATGTGTCTCTCTCACATTGATGTTTCTCTCTCTCTCTCTCTCTCTCTCACTCTCTCTCTCTCTCTTCCTCCCTTCCTCCCTCCCACTCTGTCTGAAGATAAATGTAAAAATGTTCTCAGGTAAGGATTAAAAAAAAAAAAGAAATGATTGAACACACTCTCTATACTGGAAATATTAATTAAAGCACCTAGAATGTTTTGTTTTATGTTTAAAAAAAAAGTTCAGAACTCCATGTTAATCATCTTTAAGAGGTTCTAAAGGATATTTTTTCCTGATACAATTTTAAAATTAAGATTTAAGAGTACTATTACTTAGGTTTACCCAAACCAAAGGTCATGCAAAGATTTATATGGTACTTTGGTTCATATTTATTTTTAAGAAGTACGATCTTGGAAGATTTACTCAGATTTCTATATTCTTAATAGAATTCTAGAAAATTAACGCCCAGTGTGAAATAAAATGTTACTTGTTACTTTTATAAGACTAACAAGATAATTCCTTCTTTTGGATAAGACTCAAGCTTACACTCCCTAATGTAAAATGAAGTATCACAGCTATTTGGTTAACTGCTGACAGACTTATCGTCTTATAAACACTTCTTCAGAATTTTAATTGAGGCTTACTCTTCTCTTTGTGGCTTAATTCTTGAATTCATTTATACCAAAGAGGAAAGACTTTTTGAAATTAATGGCTAATTCATAATTTTCTTGACATTAAAATATGATTGCCCATGTTCTAATACAACTAATGTGAGAGATTTAAAATCTCACATACTAAAAGGTTTGCCTTTTTATAATTTCTATATAATTGCATTATAGCAAAACATCTAAATGAAAATAATGAAACAAAAATACATTGTTTTATTTTTTGTTGTTACTGCTGTATTATTTTTTCTGGTATGGGCTGTTGGGATACCCTCCCCACCTCAAAAAGTAAGGGGTAAAATATATTTAATACCTATAGGTCTCCAGCTCTTCAGCTGCATGGCTGATCTTTTCATCTGCTTTAGAAAGTTTTTCTTCTTTCTCTAACCGGTAATTTTCTTCTACTGTTAATTTCCTTAAAACAGAAAGTGTTTTATTTCTTTTACTATATGTCATAAAATAATCAATTATATCTCTTTAATTATATCACAACTGGTGCTTCCCATAGAGCAATTTGCATAATACCACTAAAAAACATCACATGCAAGAAAAACAAAGTATCTGTGTAAATATTCCTGGCATAGAATTTAATATTACAAACTCAAATTATAAAGCATCTTGTGTAATAACAGTACTACTAATATAAAAGTTTCAAGAGTTTCCTATAAGAATTCATCATAAAAATAAGATTATCAAAGATAAATATTAATAAAAATTATTATGACTATATGTTGTTTACCAAGACTTCTTATATAAAGAACCATTACCAACTAATGAACTCTTTCAATAATTTCTAGGTTGGTTGTTAAGTTGTGAAACATTGATTAGTCTTCCAGGCCAGCTCATCAAAAAAAAAAAAAGAACCCCAAGTAAATAAAAGTAGTAGTAGTCCTGCTTACTACCTTTAGTTCTTCTAATGATAATATGTCACTTATCCTGTCATTAGTATGTGCCAGAAACTGTTATTAGACTTTTACATGTATTATCTTCTTTAATTGCCAATTTAATTACCAAAATAATTTTACCAGAAGGTTACTATTTTTTTTAAAAGAATCAAGGCATAGAGCTAGCAAGTAGTGACTCCACTGTACTAAATTACCCAAGTTGTTTCACATAGTATCATTAGTAACACTGGTCCCCCAAGAAATACTTACTGAACATCACAGAAAAATACATTTGGAGTCCTAACTGTGAATGTCTCCCCTTCTTCATGAACTTTTGGGAGGAACATGATAAACAACTGAAGAAATTCTACAAGGCAACCGTAAATGTTTTGTATTCTACACACTACATTACCTATTGCTTAGGAAGCACTCCCCAGGTCAATGGTTTCAAAAGCGTTACAAGAAAATAAAAGTCATCGCCTTAGGAAAAGTGTAATTGTTTGAAGATGGAAGAGTAATGTTTTTACAGACTGTGCAGATTAAAAATGGCCAGAAATTCTCTGACAGCCCTCCCACTGAGAGTTAATCTATGAACCTTCCCCTTGAATTTGGGTGCATTTATTAACGATGAAAATTACACTGTGAAAGGAAACCCAACGATATAACTAAAAAACAATCATATCTTACTTCATATATTTAAAGCAACACATCAAGCTTCTATACTATTTCACCTCTCTTCAATATTATATTTGGAAAAGTGCTAGTAATGAAATATATCAGTAGTAAAAAACATCAATCCCACATCTAGAAAATGACTAAATCTAAATCATACTGTATGCTGGCAAAAATTTTAAATTAACATTTTATTAGTACTGTCAACTCTCTATATTCTACTCTGAAGAACAACCAGTGTCATAATTCACTGAATTTGAGTAGTGAATATTTTAATTTAAATATAAGAATGGAATATACACTATTTCGGGAATTCAAAGCATTTCAAACTAGTGAATGAAATCACAATGTGAACAACACACATATAGCTAGGATTCTATTCAGCTTCTCATCCTTACTTTGAGTATCTACAGAAATTTTTCTCTTTGAAATTTTAAACATTACTCATTAAAATTCTGTAACCAATCATATTTTTGTCCAAAAGATACACTCAAAAGTATTTTTAACCTCAAATAATCCCTTTTATGTTCAAAAGGCCCAGAAGCATAAATGTGCTTGGCATGCTAAAGATCATCAAGAAGGCTAGTGTGGCCATAATGTAGTGAGAGGAAAAGAAAATAAATAAGCTAAAATTAAAGAAGTAGCCAAGGGCCAGATTTTGTAGGGTCTTGTAGGCCATGATAAAGCTTTGGATTAAATTCTGAGTGTGATATGAAGGCACCTGGAGGTTCTAAGCAAGAGAGTGACAATACTCATTATTTTTAGAAGTGCCACACTGCTGAAATTAGAGCAGGAAGTTAAGAGTATAAGAGAGGCCACTCATGATGCTACTGCAATAAACCAGATACTAATGTATGATGACTTGGATCAGACTAGTAGTACAGGAGGTGGTGAAAAGTAGTAGTCAGATTCAGGATACAGGAAAGCTGACAGAATTTGAAGATAAAATAAATATGGGATATAAAAGAAAGAAGTCAAGGATAGCTTGATCATCTTCAGCAACTCAGCAAATAAAACTGCCATTTACTGAGACAAGGAACAATTTGGTAGCAGCAATTTACACAGGAGAAAGGAATCAGTTTTACATATATCAGAGATGGAATAATGGGTAGAATGCAATTACTAGGATGTCCACCCAGATTCCCTGCCCTAGCTTGCGTTATTAGGAAGTTTAATTAGCAATAATTTGCTGCTTACTTATAAGAAGCTAAAAGGGATTCTGTGAACTAGTCTGTCAAGTCCAATATCATTTACAACATTTTCTTCCTTAAAGAAAAAGTGTTTCAAGATCAAATAATTGTCTTTAAAAATGAATTGATAAAATATAATCCAATCATAAACTGAGAACTTTGGATAATCATATAAACATCATATGCAACATTTTAAACTATTTTACTTGCCATTCAGTAGAGGTATCAACATAAAAACTTAAATTTTATTACCTATGAAGTATCATTTCATTTTCTTGATACAGTTCAGTCATTACTTTAAGTTTGTGCTGAAGCTTTTGAATCTCATTTTCAAGATGTTCATTTTCTGGCTGCAAAGATGCTTGTTCAGTCTGGAGATTTTTAATACACTCTACAGAAAAAATTTTAAAGTCACAATTAAAGGAGTAAATATTCTGAGTTGCATATTAATATCTCATACAGAAAAAAATTACTAAAAATAATTATTAATAAACTAAATCTTTCCAACATAAAATCTGTAAGGTATTTTTAAATTTACACCTGTTGACTTAAGCTTTAAACCATTGCCAAGAACAGTCACTTAACAGACATTAATGATAAATATTATCTTTATTAAAATTGGATCATTTCTATTAAAAAAACACACAAGAAACCAACACTTAAATCTTTATCATATCCTTGTACTTCTATTGTAACTATTTTGTTTCAAATTCTCTGTATCTTAAAATAGCACTGTAAATGATTACCAAGGAGGGAAAGCAGTTTAAAAGAAAACCTCCATGTTATGAATAGAGAAGATCACTTGTAGAAATGTCTCTTTCATGATCCATTAAAAAAAGGAAGTTAGATTTGGAAGGAAGATACAGGCAGACACAGAGTCTCAAAATACTAGTTTTGGAAAATAATAAAGATTTGCCAAGCAATTGTATTAACAGATGGAGTAACTGGTGAGCAAATTCCTTGGTATTCCAGCACTTACTGAACAGCTCCATGCTGAGACTCTGTTAATAAACTGAAATGCAACTTCCTTGAAAGCAGGCTCCCTATCTTTTCCTCCAGTGACTCTCCCATGGCTTTCAGTACAATGTATTACATATAGCAGAACTTTATTTTTAAGTTAATATTACTTTTCAAAATCTAAAAATTATCCAACTACCAATACTATGTGAATGAGGCTATAATCTTTTTTCTAATAATCTGTATCTTTGAGTGGTTCAATCTTTTCTTTTCTAAAACATTTTAGGGAGGAAAAAAATCCCAATTAGTGGGAGAGTAAATGGCTGACACTAGGTGGTTCATCCTTTTCAAAAAATGTTCTAATATAAATAAAATTCACTTATTGTAGAAACTTTTTTAAATGTAAGTAAGTAAAAAGAATAATCTATCCATAATTCCATATTCAAAGATAATCATTGTTGACATTTGAATATGTCCTTCCATTCTTTTTTAATGCAAATAGTTATGGTGAAAGTCTTTTTTTTTTTTTTAATAAAATGAGATGTTACTTATATCAACTATTTAAGAAAAATAAATAAAAATGTTTCAACTAAAAAAAAGAAAAAACAAAACTTCCGGCCCTAGCCAGTTTGGCTCAGTGGTTAATGCGCTGACCTACAGACCAAAGGGTCAAGGGTTCCATTCCCAGTCAAGGCACATACCTGGGTTGCAGGTTTGATCCCCAGCCCCAGTCAGGGTGGTGCGGGAGGCAAATAATCGATACAGCTCTCTCACATCGATGTGTCTCTCTCACACTGATGTTTCTCTCTCTCTCTCCCTCCCTCCTTTCCACTCTATCTAAAAATCAACGGGAAATATCCTAGTGTGAGGATTAACAAAAAAAGAAAAAACTTCGATTCTACAGGTCTAATATCACTCCTACATGTGCTAATATATATGCATGTACATTAAGGAAGAAAACTATACTGTAAACAGATCTGTAAAATATACCACTGCTGAAGGCCAATTTTGCAATTAACAAAGTTTTTAAAACAGTTTTAATTTGCTACTTTTTTTTTTTAATCCTCACCTAAGGATATTTTTCCATTTATCTTCAGATACAGTGGGAGGTGGAGAGAAAGACAGAGAGAAACATCGATGTGAGAGAGAACCATCGACTGGCTGCCTCCCGCATGACCCCAACCAGGACTGGGGACCAAACCACAACCGAGTTACGTGCCCTTGACCAGTGGGTCCTGAACCAAACTGGCCAGGGCTAATTTGCTATTTTTTAATATCTCAAAACATACATACATATAACACAGAAATGCAAACATAAGTATGATTTTATATGTTTTTTAAATTAATTTAATTATTTTAATTTTATATAAATATGGTGAAAACTGATAAGGCTTTACCAACAACAAAAAACTCAGGACTAATTTTTCACAAATAAGAAACAAAAGTTAAAACAAAAATTAATTTTTCACTAACTGATTCAATTCATGGTACCATTCTGTATAAGGAGATGTATTTATTTAGAAAAACTTTAAAAATACGTATGTAGATTACCTACCTGTAAGATCTTCCTTTGTTTTATCTACTTCATTTAATTGAATGTATATTTGGTTTCTTTCTCCTTCTAGGGTTTTTAAAGAAGCCTTTAACTTCAAAGAATGGGAGAAGAAACAAAGCAACATTAATCAGGTATACCACAAAAAAAAAATCACAATATACCATCCCAGCCTTTTATTTACATATAAATAAATATATATATATATATATATATATATATTTTTTTTTTTTTTTGTACGTGCCCCTAGTGGGAACCAAACCCGCGACTCTCTGGTCCGCAGGCCGACACTCCAACTGCTGAGCCAAACCAGCCAGGGCATATTTATTTATTTTTTAAAGAGAGAGATAGAAACATCAGTGTGAGAGAGAAACATCTCCTGCACTCCCCCTACTGGGGATCAAGCCCAAAACCCAAGCATGTGCCCTGACCGGGAATCAAACCAGAACCTCTCAGTCCATAGGATGACTCTCAATCCACTGAGCCACACCAGCCAGGCCCATCCCAGCCTTTTGGGGCTCTTTTATCACTTTGATGAAATTACTGCCTAGAATGTACAAACTAACAAGGTAACATCCATCTTAGAAAGTTAGCAAAGTCATCAACAGTTGTAAATTTCAGAACAGGGAGAGTGAAGATCAGTGGTGAATGCTTAAACTGTGTCTACTTTCATTCTGTTTACTTTCAACACATAATTTTTTGTTTTGTTTTGGTTTGTATTGATTTTAGAAAGAGAAAGGAAGGGAGTGGGGAGAGAGAGAGAGAGAGAGAGAGAGAGAGAGAGAGAGAGAGAGAGAGAGAGAGAGAAAGACATTGATTTGTTTTTCCAGTTATTTATGCATTCATTGGTTGATTTTTCTGTGTGTCCTGACTGGGGATTGAACCCGATATGAATCTTGGCATATCGGGATGAAGCTCTAACCAACCGAGCTACACGTCCAGGGCCTCAATACATAAAAGTTTTTTTTGTTTTTTTACTCCTCACCCAAGGGTATTTTTCTATTTGTCATTAGATAGAGTGGGAGGAAGAGAAACATTGATGTGATAGAGCCACATTGACTGGCTGCCTCCCGCACGACCCGACCAGGGCCAGGGATGAACCACAATCAAGGTACATGTCCTTGACCGGAATCGAACCCGCGACTCATTGGTCCGCAGGCCAACGCTCTAACCACTGAGCCAAACCAGCCAGGGCCACGAAAGTTTTTATTAAAGTAATCTTCAAACTACATTACCAAGACTTGTCATAGATCAATAAAGATCAGGACACCACTACTAGGATGGAAAAGAGAAGGAATAAACCAAAAGAAAACGAAACTATAGTATTTACTTCTCAAAATAGAATATTGGGCAATAGAGATAGGAAAATATTAAGACAAGAGGAAGAAAAATGCTCAGAGAGAGATGAGAGAAAATAGAGCAAACATTTTTAATATATTCCTTATCCAAAAGAAATGAATACAGACTTTGAAATTTTTTGTTATGATAAATTCTAATAATTAACAATATGAATTTCTAAAGTTATTGTAAAAAAGACAAAAGCAAGTGATGAAGATCATTCTGATCACTACTGAAAATTCTGATCACTTATATGGTAACTATACAATGGACTTTTAAAACAGTTACCAAAGATACATGGGCTTAATCCATGTTCTATTTCTTTACTTTTTTTATATTTAGGTAGTAATGCAAACCTTAGCAGCATGAATCAGCTTCTGCAATGCTCCTTTTGGTTGATTATCTATTGTAAAAAACAAAAACATAACAATAAATTAGGAAAGAAAATGCAATGCCACAGGAGAAATCTAAATGATTTTATTAATTCACTCAACTACTGCCTTATAATCCCTCTTCTTGCTATAATAATGAATTTGGTATAAAGAGGAATGGCCTTGGACCAGCTGCCAGAAAGTTAAACAACAAAAGCACTGGTAGTGCCATAATATCCATTAACAAGTTTCTTAACCATTAACTCCAAGAACAGAGTTATAACAAGGATTTAACATTCACCTGAATATAGTCCCACTGTCTCGACTATTCTTGGGTTCCTTCACCATACAAAATATGAGTGGAATTTTACTCCAAATTAAAATAGCATTAAACAAGCATGAGTTTTCTCATTAGAAAAAGATTTCTTATAAAATAAAGCAGAAGTGAAAAAGTACAAACAAAACTATATGTATTTACTCTGGAAATCTAATTTTCCTCCAACGCATTAATGCTGTCATCCAAAGAATTAAAAAAATAATAATAATTCCTTCTCCTTAATAAATTTGTTAATTATGCAGGGCTGAAGGGAGAGAAAAGAGAAAGGACACAAAAGTCAAAAGAACTATCATTGGGGTCCTATGAATTTATAATTGTCAAAATACCAAAAAAAAAAATGTAAGTCAAAGGAATTAGCTGAGAATACAGTAAGTAGTGTAGTGAACATAACTTTTTCCTGAGTTTACAGACTGCAACCAACAACAGCAATAACAATTTGGGGTGGCCAAGATTAAAGTACTATAACCATCTGAACTATCTAAATAAAGCAAAATAAAAGTCCTGAGGTATTTATTTATATAACACTCATTTTTCAAACTACTTACCCAACCATTTGATTAGCTTACAGTGCAGGGGAAAACAGGCACTGAAATGATTATGAAGCAATGTGAAATTGCCATAATGACAATACGTACAATATACAAAAAGAACAGACAGGAAGGAGGCTGTAAGTCTGTCTGAAGAATTGGAGAAAGATTTAATGAAAAGGCAGTATTCTAGCTGAAGGTTAATGATAAGGGATGATGAGAAAGGGACAGAGTATTAGAGAAAGATGGACAAAATGGATCAAAGCACAAGTGTATAAAAACATGGTGCACATGGGGAGCTAAAAGGAATCACAAGAGCTAGTCATAATTTTTAGCAAGAGGATATGTCATTTAACACCTAAGAGTGCACCATTTTCTGAATCGCTCTTCATTTCCAATTCCAAGTTATCATCCGTTAAGTCTTCTCCAAGCACAGCAGCCCAATCTTGCATCTTTAGCAAGCGTTCAGTCAGAGACTTGACATTTAGCAAAGGGAGGGAAAAAAAAGAGGGTGATGCTTCATGCCAATGATTTACAACTTCTGAAAGTATATTTATAATTTAAAAATCAATGCACATAAATAACAGTACATGAGCTTATTCTCCACCTGGTATTGAGATATATAAATACTCGGAAAAACCTAACATTTATTGACTATTAAATTCTGAACATTTAAAACAAAAAGTACTTATTCCTAAATCAAATACAATTCTTGATAATGGCCTGTTTTTGCTAAATATATCACATGACTATAAAGTGACTATATATATATATTTTTCCCCCTTTATTGATTTTAGAGAGAGAGGAAGTGAGAGGGAGAGAGAGATAGAAACATCAATGAGAGAGAACATCGACTGGCCACCTCCTGCATGCTCCCCCACTGGGGATGGGGCACACAACCTGGGCATGTGCCCTGACCAGGATTTGAACCGGAGACCTCTAGGTGCATGGGTCGACACTCAACCACTGAGCCACACCAGCCGATGACAATATATTTTCTTATATGACATTTCTCACATGCCACAAATAAGAGTGGCCATTAATGTAAGAGTAAATTTTGTGTGAAGTCAAACAAATCTGTAAGTGAGATAAATGATATAAGAAATGCTCAGATTTCACAGATTCAACTTATTAAAGTAAACAACCAGCTGGGGAGTTCAACTAACATGAAAAAAAAAGAAATTATTAAGAGAATCTGAATTGGAGCATCAGAGGTTTTCCAACAGTACTTCTTGCATTTTCTTGAAAGAAGATTTTCTAGCTCTATAATAAAATAACTGTATGATGAATTTCTGTGGAAGGAACCACCTAAAAACCCATTCTGCCCTATAATTTCCACCTTTCAATCAGCTCCCTCTTGAGAGTTCCAAGCACCAATAACATGGCCTATATCTTTGAGTAGAATTTGAGATTAGTATCTCATTCTTGTTTTGTTTTATTTTGTTTTTCATTCTTCTTTTATTTAGGAAGAATTCCAAGTCCTTTAGTAGATCAAATTTAGGGGGGGGAAATAAAACAATATGCCAAATTATGAATACAACTCCTAAAGATGGAATCTTGAAAACATTCTTAGTAGCAACACAAACAGCATAAATGTATAGCTTTCAAGATAACATCCACTTCACTATGTAGATTACAGAAAGTTAGTTTTATTTCTTATTACTTGATACTCACACCTGAGTACCTGTTTGCAGCTTGAAAGCATAATATTTAAACCAGTAGGCAAGAAAAGGGGGTAGGAGAGGGAGACAAGTTTCAATTATATTTCTTTTTTTAAAGTATTCATCTCTGGCCCTGGCCAGTTTGGCTCAGCCTTTAGAGCGTTGGCCCATGGACCAAAGGGTCTCGGGTTCGATTCCTGTCAAGAGTACATACCTGGGTTGCGGGTTCGATCCCCAGCCCCAACTGGGGTCATATAGGAAGCAACCAATCAATGTGTTTCTCTCACATAAATGTTTCAATCTCTCTCTCTACCCCCTCCCTCCCTCCCTTCCACTCTCTCTAAAAAAAAAAAAAAAAAATCAATGGATAAGTATCCTCAGGTGAGGATTAACAAAAAATATATATATATATTCATCTCTGTGTAAGTACATACACCAACTACTCTATTAAAGATATTCAGCCAATATATATAACTTCATCTGTCCAATTTCTGAAATTCTTTCCAACCTCGTATCAACGGAAACAGATGGCAGTCTAAAGACAAAGGTAAAAATCAACTATTCTTTTTCATTCTTCACTTAATACCTACGCTAAAATGAGGAGAGGAATAAAGGGACGAACGGAATATTGAGACATGTCATATATATATGATATATATATATTTTGTCATCTTTGCTGTCTAAAAGGAGCATTTGGCAGCTAGGATGACAATACTGGAACAAACTGAAATGTATGCCAAAAAAGTACACATTCTCAAATTGGCCAAATGATCAAAATAAAAACTGTTAAAAACAAAAATTTTCAAATATCAGAATTAGTATAAAATTCTAGCTGACTCAGTCACTAAAACCAGCAGGGCCATTTACCTTGATCTGATTTTCTTTATCACACAGAACTTGTTTTGTATATACTTTGTGGTCTTCCAATGTTATTTTCTGTTTATCAAGTTCACTAACTTGTTCTTTCCATTCTTCAACTTCTTGTAAAAGCTAAAATTCAAACCCCACAAAAAAAAAAAAAAAAAAAAACACATCTTATCATACTTATTTATATATTTAAGTGTATCATTAATAGATATTATACAATACAATGTGTTGCTGAGAAGAGAGGGAGAAAGAGAGGAAGGGATGGAATGAAGGAGGGAGGGATAGAAGTAGGAAAGGAAAGGTGGGCTTCTGTTTGCAAAGAACTTTCAAAAAGGGTGGGAATGTCCGCCATATCTGGGACTCCAGTAAACTGGCTCACACTGTTTACCCCGCCCTAGTGATTCCCTGAGGCCTTGCCCCATACAGCTTTCAGGCCCACCCAAGCTATTTCCAGTTGCTTTACCACAGGATTGGCCTGTCTTGGATCCTGCTTCAGCTTTTCCTAAATTCTTTCAAACAAACAGCATCTGGTCTCAGCTAGCCCCATACCTCTCACTAAGTAATACATAGAAACAAACACAGGGAGGCAGCCAAAATGAGAAGACAAAGAAACAGGTCCCAAATGAAAGAACAGAACAAAACTCCAGGAAAACAACTAAGTGAAATGGAGATAAGCAACCTAACAGATGCTGAGTTCAAAACACTGCTTATAAGGATGCTCAATGGACTTAGTGAGAACCTCAGTGAACTTAGTGAGGGCCTCAAGAGCATAAAAAAGGACCAGTCAGAAATGAAGGATGCACAGTTAGAAATGAAGGAGGCACTAACTGAAATAAAGAATAGTTTACACAGATTCAATAGTAGAGTAGGTAAAGCCAAGAAGCAAACCATCAATTTGGAATATAAGGAAGCAAAAAACACCCAATCAGAACAGCAAAAAAAAAAAAAAAAATCCAAAAAAATGAGGATAGTGTAAGGAGCCTCTGGGACAACTTCAAGCGTGCCAACATTCGCATCTTGGGGGTATCAGAAGGAGAAGAGAGAGAACAAGAAATCGAAAACCTATTTGAAACAATAATGGCAGAAAACTTCCCTAACTTGGTAAAGGAAACAGACATACAAGTCCAGGAAGCACAGAGTGCCAAACAAGATGAACCCCAAGAGGCCCACACCAAGACACATCATCATCAAAATGCAAAAGGTTCAAGACAAAGAGAGAATCTTAAAAGCAGCAAGAGAAAAGCAGTTAGTTACCTACAAGGGGGTTCCCATAAGACTGTCAGCTGATTTCTCAAAAGAAACTTTGCAGGCCAGAAGGGAGTGGCAAGAAATATTCAGAGTGATGAAAAGCAAGAATCTACAACCAAGATTACTCTATCCTGCAAAGCTGTCATTTAGAATCGATGGCCATATAAAGAGTTTCCCAGACAAGGAAAAGCTAAAGGAGTTCATCACCACCAAACCATTATTATATGAAATGTTGAAGGGTCTTCTTGAAGAAAAAAATAAAAAATATGAACAAACAAAATGGCAATAAATACATATCTATCAACAATTGAATTTACAAACAAAATGAACAAGCAGAACAGAAACAGACTCATAGATACAGAGAACTTTTGTTGGATATCAGATAGGTGGGGGCTGGGGGGATTAGTGAAAAAGGTGAAGGGATTAAGAAGTACAAATTGTTTGTCAGACTGACAAACCTCAAAGGGAAGGGGGGTTGGGGGGTAGGAAGAAATAAACCAAAGAACTTATATGTATATATGCATAACCAATGGACACAGACAACAGTGTGGGGAAAGGCAGGAGGGGGGCGGGAATGGGGAGGAGGGAGGTAATGGGGGAAAAATGAGGAACATCTGTAATACATTCAACAATAAAGATAAGTTTAAAAAAAAAAAAAGGTGGGAATGTAAAAAACAGACACTTAAACATTCTTCAACTGATTGACATAATAAATTTATATCAAATAAAAAGTTTTCGCCCTGGCCAGTTTGGCTCAGCGGTTAGAGCGTCGGCCCGCGGATCAGAGAGTCCCAGGTTCGGTTCCCGCTAAGGGCACGTACCTCAGTTGCAGTTTGTCCCCGGCCCCAGTTGGGGTCATGGGGGTGGCAACCAGTCAATGTGTCTCTCACATCGATGTTTCTCTGTCTCTCTTCCTCCCTCTCTCCCTCCCATTCTATCTGAAGATAAATGCAAAAATGTCCTTGGGTGAGGATTAAAAAAAAAAAAAAAAGTTTTCTGAGATATACATATGTTAGATTTCATCATTTCTTTTGTTTAATCCTCACCCAAGGACATTCTTCCATTTTTTGTTCAGATAGAGTGGGAGGGAGAGAGAGGAAGAGAGAGAGAGAGAGAGAAACATCGACGTGAAAGGGACACATCGAGTGGCCGCCTCCCGCACAACCAACCAGGGCCAGGGACAAACTGCAACCGAGGTACGTGCCCCTAGCGGGAACCGAACCCGGGTCTCTCTGGACCGCAGGCCGACGCTCTAACGGCTGAGCCAAACCGGCCAGGGCAGATTTCATCATTTCTTACCATTCCTTATATCCCATATAATATGCCACACCCTACTTGTATTAAAATGTATCCTATACAAAAGAGACACAAGAGGATATACAGGAGGTTGTCCTGCCCTCCTGTTTTCCAGGAAATGGGTCAGTTCTCCTAGCATGGGTCAGTCATCAGTATGCCCAGAAGATTTATAAATACAAGTTGAAGAGTCCCTATATAGTACAAACCTGTTTCTGGCTTTCCTGAAGTTGGGAATTTTCACTCAAAGCATCTTTTATCGCTACCTTGAGTCGTTCTTCATTCATTTGAAATATTTTGAAGGTTGTTTTGGCCTAAGTAAAATACAAAATATCAAGTTTATAACAATTAGTTTAATACAACTGTTAATAGCTCTTTTTTACACATATTCCCTAAAACATGGAATTAAAGTAAAAAACATGCCAATATTAATAGAAGAGGCAGCATAGGGGAAGAGAAAAAAGGCTGGCCTAGAATCAGGATCTAGTCATGGCTCCCACACTAACTTGCCATGTGACTTTAAACCTTGATTTTAACCTCTCGTAACCTTCTATGCACTACGCAGGAAGTTTAGTTAACTTTTTATTATCTCTCTTACTAGAATTTAAACTCCATGAGTGCTTTTCTATTTTGTCTACTAATGTAAGTGCCAATCACCTACAACAGTGACCAGTACATAGCAATAGCTCAATAAATACTTGTCCAATAAAATAATAAACTTTCCTGAGGTACCTTATATAAAACATATATAAGACCCCTATATCTCAAATTCTAATATTATATATTATTTTCTAATCATAAAAGTAATAGTAAAATAAAAATAATTTTCAAAAGCAACAGACCTATTAGACTAACACAACTTACTTCTGCTACTTGTGATTTGAGTGATTTTGATTCATCTTCTAAGGACTTTATCTTTTTTGAAATATCCACCATCTGAAAAGACAATATCAATCAATAAATACGTATTTACTAAACTCTTCCAGTTTGCAAGATGCCACATACATTAGATATATCAACCTAGTAAGTTTTCCACAAAAACCTGAGGGCTCAAATTAAGAAACCTTTTCAGCCATTTGCTTAAAAGAAATTTTACATGAAAGTTATATAACAGTATTTTATCTCATCTTTAATACTTCATGACATTTAAGTTTATAGAGGCTCCAGAAAAGTCCACAAATATTATATCTTACTAAATAATTTCACACACATCATGATCTTCCTTAAGAGAGATTTAAAATTAGAATGACAAATAAAGGAAAGTTAAAATGTTCTTAACATACCTGTGAATGATAAAATCCACTATGTATGTGATTATTCAAATTAAACTATTTATGTGAGCTACCTCCATAGTGCATATAGAAAATTGGTATAAGAATATGCAAGGAACTTAACAAGATAATAGTAACCTCTAGGAAATGAAAAGAGCTATTGGATCCGAAAATTTTTACTCTGCACTTTACAGCCTTCTGTATTCTTCAAATTTTTTATAGTGTATGCAATACTTTAAACCAGTGATATTCAACCAGTATGACATAAGAATTTTTTAAATATGCAATACCTGATTATTTATTTAGTCAGGGGCACTGACCTCCTTTCCTTTAGATTGTCAGATTTAAAAAAAACAACAGCCAACACAACAATAGCCGTCTGGTGTGAATTAATCAAAATTATACTTTTTTGGGGGGGCCAGATCAGCAAAAAATATATTTTTTGGTATGCCACAGAATTTTAGTAGTTTATGTGTGCTATGAGATAAAAAGGTTGAAAATTGCAGCTTTAAATAACACCATAATTTGCCGTGGCCCGTGTTGTTCAGTTGGTTGGAGCATCATCCCATACACCGAAAGGTCATGTGTTTGATTCCAGGTCAGCGCACATACTCAGGTTGCCATTTCGATCCCCAGTCGAGGAATGGGCAGGAGGCAACCGATTGATGTTTCACTCTTACATCAATGTTTCTCTCTCTCTCTCTCCCCCTCTCTCTTCCTCTCTAGCTAAAAATCAATTTAAAAAATGGCCTAGGGAGAGGATTAAAAACTAGAATAAAATAAAATAAAATAAATAGTATCATAATTTTTAAAAATGCAATAACTTTCTTTTACCTATAGTCTCCTCAAATACAGAAGCCTTACCAATTCATCTTGCTCGGAATGTTTAAATTTCTCTTCCTTTAACTCGTTTTCTAGAAAGAGTATTTTATCCTCAGATTCAGATTTGGAACTCTTCAGCTTTTCACAGATTGCCTAAAAGAGGAAGCAAACTTTATAAGACAGAGCTAGGAATTTTGGGTTAGGATGAAGCAGATAATAATAATAAAGACATATACTGTAAATTAAATAAGTTTAGTTTATATATTTGTTCTTTTTTATAACACTGAAATAATAGCAACTGTAGCAGGGATCAGCACATAATTTCTATAAAGAGCCAGAGATTAAATATTTCAGGCTTGCAGGCCATGCAGTCTCTGTCCCAACCATTCAACTATGCCTATGTAGTGAGAAAGCAAAGGCAATACATAAATGAATGAGCAGGGCTGTGTTCCAATAAAATTTTATTTACAAAAAGAGGTGGAAAGCCCAGAATCTAGTTTGCCAACCTCTGCTCTAAAGCATTATAAAAGCAAAAATGAGAAATAAATCCAATTTAATAAAATTAAAGACAAAATAAATTTTAAAACCAATCAAGATTGTTTCATAATAATAATCTACATTAAATTAAGACATATTTTCTGTGACCTTTTGAATTTAAAATGATTAGTTATTGGATTATTCCAATTGGATATTAAATACTATAATAAACATACCTCTGATATTTGTGATCCTTCAACAAACTTGTTAAAAAACAAACCAAAAATTCAAAGAATTTAATGTAGGCCAAAATAAAAACAGAACAAGTACATACTATATTATAGTTGTTAAAAAAACTTATTTATATGTATTTCCCCAAATTTGACTATTTCACTGTAAGAATTCTCTTACTTGAACCAAAATTACTATATCGTTTTGATTTTATCTAGATTTAACCATCAATTTTTTAAGTTGCATCATATTAGTTTATATTCAATTTATCGATCATGAAAATAAGCATTTTTTAATTGCTAAAATTAGAGAAAAACTTCTAAAATGTTCATTTCAAAATAAAAATTGAGCTAATCTTACTGTTAGATTAAGTAAATTCAATATCTTGAGAATAAACTGGTGTTTTATTTTATCCACAACAGTACCAAGCATAAGTAAATGCCTTTGCCCTCCAGTTTTTGCTCTTTTTGTTAGCATGCTAAACCCTTTAAAAAATTTTTAAATCAAACTAATAAATAACTACTAGAACAGTAGTTAAAAGAGAGGGTCAACAAATATAACAATTTCAACAAGTCCTTGAGGATATTAATAGGTAACAAGTGAAGAAAGAAAAGACTAAGAAACCTCATTTGGAATTCAATGTGCAACTTACTTTAGACTCTAATAGGAAATTCTGAATCATGACCCATAGACTTTCTGATGATTACAGACACTGGTGATTGAGAACTGCCAAGCTGGACTAATTGAACATGTGCACCACTGGTAGAAAGTCTATTGTCTTCTACTTTACTAACAGTAAGCTTTTTATAACACTCCATCTCAAAACAGTAGTAAGGCACTCCCACTGCCTAGGGTAATGTCGGAGTTTAGCCAAGCAACAAATTATGATATCTTCCTTCCTTACTATTAGCCTAATCATACATGGCTCAGGAGAGCCGATTATGTATATGTCTTCCAAAATCTACAATCAGTGATATCACGTTGACATCCTGAAACTGGTCACAGTCAGAGTACTTACATAACAGAACTCAGCAAATGCTACAAATAAGGGCTTCTGCTTTTCAGATAGCCAGTTGTTAAGTATTTACCAGCACACCACTGCTTATAATATAAAATCTCTGGTCTAATTCTAGTCAGCTCCTAATATACGAGGTATGAAGTCAAGGCAAGTACTGCCAAAATTTACATAATTTATTGTTACCAACTATTCCTAAATTTATGAAAATTAATCCCATTTTTTCTTTCTGGAGCAAAGTCAGTCAAAAAAAAAAGAGGCCATTTTAATACATTTCCCAGGAATGAAGAATAAAGAGTTTCTATATTGCCGAGATTCCAGGGAACTGAACAACTCACTCAAAACAAGTTAGCAACAACAGCTCAAATATTTAAAGTATTTTATGCTAAGTACTAATGTTCTATTTCCTATATTTAACTTTTTTTTTAAGTTTAACATCCAGAAATGCTCTTTTACATTTCCTTTTAAATATTTTTGAGAAGATACATTACTTTTTAAAGATTATGCTATCTAGTAAGAATATTCCTCCAGCTTTTATAATCATACTATTTATTTTTACCTCCAGATTTTGAGCTTCTGTTGACTCCTTCTCAAAGCTGGAAGCCTTTAATGACTCTAAGCCTTCATACTGAAAGAAAGCAACACAGTAAGTAAAAACTACAAATTTTATTCCAAATTTTATCTGGATAGGTATCTAACAGGCAGAATCTACTTCCACAGGTATGTTAAATTCATTTGAATTGACTTAGCTTTAAGTTCTTCCAATTTGACCACTGGAACGAACAAAGCCAGGGCAGCTAACACATCACAACCCACTAGCTTGGGCAACTCTAATGGCAGAACTTCACACTTAAGACTAAGAGAGCTGTCCAAAGTCTACCTATTCAGTAAAGAGAAATTTATTTATACTAAGTAGCCATCAGAAATTTTCACTTCCAATTCAAATCAAACAACAAATAAAGCAAGTAGGGAATATAAAATGTTTTAAAAATGAAGAGAACACCCAAGAACAATGTAAAATAAGGACAATGAAACATATAATGCTACAGGATTTAGCAAAATGCACTTACTTCGATGCTTTTTTTAAAGTGATTAAATGGAAGACCAAGTTGTTTTGGATCAACCTTCCTGCTAAGAACAAGAAAAAGAGCTGGACAAAAATACCAAAAGACAAGATATGTCTGAAAGCGTCAGAGAGTTATCAAAATAGTGAGAATGTGTGACAGAAAACAATAATCAGAAAAGCAAGTCCAGCATTTGACATTTACTTACAGAGAGAGAGAGAGAGAGGACAACAGACTAAGAAACTCAGCAAAGATTTTAATAGAATTGGGAGTTGAGAAGACCAAATCTGGAGTTCAGGACCTGATGAGTAGGATGAGCCATGAAGCTCAGATTTTAGGATGGGACACTGTGGTAGGCTAAATAATGACATCTCCAAATTCTACCCTAATACCAAAAATTTGCAGATGTGATTAAGTTAAGGATTTTGAGCTGAAACGAATATATGAGATTATATTGGTGGCCCAATACAATCCCAAGAGGCCCTATAAAAGAGAGGCACGAGGATCGAAGTTAGGAGAGAAGACGATGCGAAGATGGAGGCAGAGAATGGAGCGATGCCGCTGTGAGCCAAAGAATGTGGGCAGCCTCCAGAAGGTGGAAGAAGCAAGAAACAAGATTCTCTCCTGGAGCCATAAAGACACAGACTTTCTGACACCTTAATTTTAGCCCTATTAGACTGGCTTTAGACTTCTGACCTCCAGAACTATAGTTGAATAAATTTGTGTTGCCTTATGCCACTAAATTTGTGGTAATTTGTTACAGCAACAAGAGGAAACTAATGCCAACCCACATTGGCTACCACGTGAGCAAATCTAAACCAGAAACAGACTAATCCTTTAAACTGAGGCCAAGTTTCCAAACACCTCAATCCGAGATTAAAGCAGTCTAAGATTTCAAATACCCCTAGCCCAGCTGCCTAGGAGAAGCAATAGTAAATTCTCACTGGAGAAAGATAGTATTACCCACTTCAAAATTATCGGTACAGCCCTGGCCAGTGTGGCTAAGTGATTAGAGTGTCAGCCTGCGAACCAAAGGGTCACAGGTTTGATTTCCAGTCAAGGGCATGTACCTGGGTTGCAGGTTCCATCCCCAGCCCTGATCAAGGTGTGTGTGGGAGGCAACCAATCAATCAGTGTGTCTCTCTCACATCCATCTTTTTTTTTTCTTTCTCTCTCTCTCTCTCTCTCCCCCTCCCTTCCTCCCTTCCACTATCTCTAAAACTCAATGGAAAAAATATCATCAGATGAGGATTAGAAAAATAATTTTAAAAAGTATCTGTACAATTTTTGTTATACTAGCACTGATACACAACGTAAAAGAATCTGGTATTCAAAAAGACAAGATTTGCCCTGGCCGGGTGGCTCAATTAGTTGGAGCATTGTCCTGTATACCAAAAAGGTTCTGGGTTCAATTCCTGGTCAGGGCACATACCTAGGTTGCGGGTTCGATGCTGGTCAGGGTTCATACGGAAGGCAACCAGTCATGTTCCTCTCTCACACCGACATTTCTTTCTCTTTCTCTCTCTCTCTTTCTCTCTTTTCCCCCTCTCTAAAATCAATAAGCATATCCTCAGTTGAGGATTAAAAATAATAATAATAAAAATAAACAAAAAGACAAGATTTTACTGAGAACCAAGGGGAAAAGTGAATAAGAGAAACAGACTCCAGGAGAAATATAATGGAGTTCTTAGTCAGACATTGGCTATAATCAAAAAGACATATAATAATAACAAGTGTTGGGAAGGATGTGGATAAATGGACACTCACAAACTGCTGGTGGGAATGTAAACTGGCATAGTCACTGTGGAAAACAATTTCCTAGCTCTTTCAAAAGTTAATATAGATCTAGCAATTCTACTTCTGGGTATATACCCAAAAGAATTGAAAACATATATTAAAAAAACAACATATATCCACACAAAAACTTGTACATAAATACACATAGCAGGATCACTCATAATAGCCAAAAGGGAGAATAACCCAAATGTCCATCAATTGACAAATGGACATGTAAACTTTGATACAAAATACTACTGGACAAAAATAAATAAATAGTGATACCTGCTACAACAGGGATAAACCTTCAAAACATTATGTAAATGAAAAAAAGCAAGGCACAAAGGACCACATATTATATGATTCCATTTATGTGAAATGTCCACAACAGGCAAATCTACACACAACATAGATGAACCCTGAAATCATTATGCTAAATTTAAAAAAAAAATAGCTAGTCACAAATGACATGTTAAATGATAATTTATGTGAAATGGAATCCAGGAAAGACCATGGAGCACCAGGCAAGAAGGCGGCCATCTGCAAGCCAAGGAGAAAGACCTCAGAAGAAACTAAAACCGACAACACCTTAGTCCTGGACTTCTAGCCTCCAAAACTGTAAAAAAGTTTAATTTCTGTTGTGTAAGCCACCCAGTCTATGGTCTGTTATGACAGTCTTAGCAAACTAAAATAAAGACTGAATGAGAAAAGTAAAACAATAAAGTTTCTAGAAGATAACATGGAAGAATACCTTCATATCTTTGAGTAGACAAAAATTTCTTAAGTAGGAAACAAAAAGCAGTCATCGTAAAGAAAAGATTGACAAATTACACTATGTTAAAATTATAAACTTCTGCTTACGAAGACACCATATGAAATAAAAAGGCAAACACAGAGTGCAAGAAGATATTTGCAACACATATATCTGGCAAAGCACTCATACTCAAAATAAAGGAAAAAATCCGCCCAGCCGGTGTAGCTCAGTGGTTGAGCATGGACCCATGCACCAAGAGATCTCCAGTTGATTCCCGGTCAGGGCACATGCCCAGGTTGTGGGCCAAATCCCCAGTGAGGGGGCATGCAGGAAGCAGCCAATCGATGTTCTCTCTCAACATTGTTTCTACCTCTCTCTCCCTCTCCTTTCCTATCTCTCTAAAATCAATAAAGAAAAAAAAAGTTTTTTTAAAATATATATATATATATATATATATATATATGAAAAAAATCCTACATATCAAAAAGGAAAAAGATAGATAACTATATCATTAAAAATGTAAAAAAGCCCTGGCTGATATGGCTCAGCAGTTAGAGCATCAGCCCATGTACGAAAGGGTCATGGGCTCGATTCCAGTCAAGGGCACATACCTGGGTTGCAGATTCAACCCCAGGCCCTGGTTGCGGTCGTGCAGGAGGCCAAAAATGATGTCTCTCTCTCACATCGATGTTTCTCTCTCGCTCTCCCCCCACCCCACCCCCCACTTTCTCTAAAAAAAAAAATCAATGGAAAAATATCCTTGGGTGAGGATTAACCAAAAAAAAGTTAAAAAAAAAAAAAAGAACATATACAAAGGTGCTTAACCTCATTAGTCAGGAAAAGGCAAACTGAAACCCAGGAATATGAAGAGCAACTGAACTCTCCTCCTTTGCAAACAAAGCATTAAGACTCTTAAATTAACATACAAGTACCTGTATTGAGCAGTATAAAGCCCTCTGACTCTAATATTAATGTTAACATTTTCAAAAATGTCTTACCTCTTTTTGTACGAGGCTAAATTTTTCAAGTAGTTTACATTTTTCTTCGATTAGTGTAGAAAGTTCTACAGCAAGCTTTTTCTCTCTTCCTAAACAAAAAGTTAAAATATGAAAACATTTATTCATAAAGACATATGTACCCCTATGTTCACTGCAACATTTACAATAGCCAAGACATGAAAACAACCTAAGTGTCCACTGAGAGACGACTCGTTAAAGAACATGTGATGTGTATAAATATATAGTATAAAATATATATAATGGAATACTACTTAGCCATAAAAAAGATGAAATATTGCCAATGTTGACAACATGAATGAATCTTTAAAGTATTATCCTAAGTGAAATAAATCAGACTGAAAAGGACAAAAACCATATGATTTCACTCATATGTGCAATATAAAACAAAAAATAACAAACTAACAAAACAAACTCACAGATACAGACAACAGAATGGTGGATAGTGGTTACCAGTAGGGAAAGGGGGTAGAGAGAGGGCAAAATGGGCAAAGGGGGTCAAATATATAGTAATGGAAGGAAACTAGACTTCAGGTGGTAAGCACACAACAGAATATACATATGTGGAATTATAATCTTGTATACCTAAAAATTATAAAATGTTATTAACCAATATATTACCCAATAAAGTTTTTTAAAAGTTAATATTATCATGTGTAAATTGTTTTAAGTTTTTAATTTTTATTTTATTGATTTTTTTTTTAGAGAGAGGAAGCAGGGGAGAAAAAGAGAAAGAGAAACATTAATGTGAGAGAAACATCAATTGGTTGCCTCTACCCCGTTGCCCTCCACCTCCCACACCCATAAGTGCCCCAACTGGGGATCAACCATCAACCTAGGTACGTGCCCTGACTGGCAATCAAACCCACCACCTTTTGGTGTACAGAACGACACTTCAACCAACTGAGCCACACAGGCCAAGGCTTATGTTTTAAAATTATAAACAATGGTGAGATCTATTGTAGAAAAAAGAGCTTACCCACATAAAGCCGACTTCTAATCTGAAACAAATTTTAAACAAAATGACATTAAAACGAATACACATTCAAGCAAATGTAATTTATTTAACTTATACTGCGCCAACTTAAAAATAACACTTTTCTTTCTTTTTTTTCAAATATGTTTTTATTGATTTTTAGAGAGAGAGGAAGGGAGAGAGAGAGAGAAACATCGATGAAAGACAGAAACATCAACTGGCTGCCTCCTGCACGCCCCCTACCGGGGACGGAGCCGGAAACCCAGGCATGTATCCTGACCAGGAATCAAACCAGGACCTCTCAGTCCATGGGATGACACTCAATCCACTGAGCCACACTGGCTGGGCAAAATAATAACACTTTTCTTATTGCCTTAGCGTGAATTTAAGTTAGCCAAAAGTGTTCTTTGTGCAATGGAAAAAATGCTACATATTAAAATCTCTCTATTAAAAGTTCACATTGTATATTAGCATATTAAAGGCTCTGAAATAACTGTATATTAAAAATACCTGTTTAATTTCATTTAGCCCATTGTTCCTCAAACATATTTTACCTTGAAACAAACTATTTCAGGAAGTCCCTATTATCGTCTCCCCTAGTGCTAATATCCAAAATAACACAATTTGAGAAATGTTACCACAGGGCCATGGATCTGAACTGACTATAAAGAAACAGTAAACACAACCTTTTTATTCTTTATCCTCTCTCTCTCAAATAATGAAAGAAAAATTGCACTTGTAGGCAGATCAGATTTAGGGTTGAGGAAATAAAAGCAAGTATAAAAAACAGTAGGGACTTAAATCATCTACAGAAGATGTATAGGGATAAAATTAAAAGAAACAAAATTTAAAAGTCAACATACAGTAGAATGGGTAAAGATGACGGATAAATTAGTGAACTGAAACATCAGATTGAGGAACTACCTCAAAAAATAACAGAAAACTACCAAAAAAAAATTGTTTTTTAAGTTAAGAGATATAGAAATCTTGGGTGTAAGGGCTAATATCTAAAACACAGTAGTCCCAAAAAGAGAAATAAAAATGCAAAATGCAGAAAAAATTTCCCAGAATTAAAAAATGATAAAAGATCTCATACTGAAAGAATAGAAATAAGAGTGCTGAAAAGGTCTGCATGTATGTGGAACTCTAACATGTGGCACAGCAGATGAGTAGGGAAAGGAGGGACTATTCAAAACATGAAGCTGGAAAAAATGGTTATCTCTTGGGGGGGAAATTTACACTGAATCCCTATCCCATATCAAACAAAAAATTGGATTGAAGATGAATGAAGGACTTAGGTGTTAAAAGCAAAATTTTAAAACTAAGACTATCTGCTCATCAGAAAATATCTTAAGGAAAATGAAGATGTTTCATACTGGGACACAGGCCATACACATAATCTACAAGGAAAGCATCAAGAATGTATAAAGAGCCCTGGCCAGTTTGGCTCAGTGGGACATTGGCCCACAGACCGAAGGGTCACAGGTTCGATCCCTGGCCCTGGTCAGGGTCATGGAGGAGGCAACCAATTGATGTGTCTCTCACATCAATGTTTCTTCTCTCCCTCCCTCCCTCACTTCCACTCTATCTAAAAATCAATGGAAAAATATCCTCGGCTGAGGATTAACAAAACAAAACAAAAAAAGAATATATAAACAACTCCTACAAATAAAAAACTACAAACTACTCAATAAAAACATGGGCAAAAGACATAAACCAGTATTTCCCAAAATCACAAATACATATGGCCAGTAAATTTAGTAAGAGATTTCAATCTCATTAGTGATCAAGGAATTCAAATCAAGACCATAATAAGATAACATTTTATACCCATTCAAGTGGCAAAATAACAAGTGTTGGAGAGGACAGAAATCAAATGGATCTCTGGACCTCATATATTGCTAGTAAGGGTGTAAACTGGTATAGATAATTTGGAAAACAATCTGGCATTATATTTTTTAAGTAGAACCTCCATATACTCTATAACCCAGTAATCTCACAGCTAAGTCTATTCCCAAGAGAAACTTTAAAATATACAACAGGAGATGTGTATAAGAATATACATAGCAGGTAGGTACTGGAAATACCTGGGGGAACACTTTGTAAATTATATGAGTATCTAACCACTATACTGTACACCTGAAATTAATACAAAATAATTATGAATGTAAACTAATTGAAAAAGTGTTTTAAGTAAAAAGAATATACACAGCAGCACTAATAGAAAAAAACCTGAAACAACCCAAATGTCCAAGACCATAAAATCTATATACATTTTAGCATATTCTTACAATGTAATTTCTAGAGTAATCAAAATGGAAGAAAATTAAAGTCTCATCCAAAAATATGGATAACTCTTAGCAATACAGAATAAAAAAGTTCTAAAACATGGCATACAGCATAATACCAAGTAAAATCACATACTATACTGTTGAGAAATATATGTAGATAGGATCAAAAAAATTCAAGGCATGGGAAAAATCAACACAGGATCCAGGATAGGGTTACCTCTAGTATAGGGAGGCAGGAGGATGAAATGAGAGATGAGCACCTAACTATGTGATAGTCAATGTTTTTGTTTCTAGGTTGAGTGGTATATTTACAGATATTTAGTATACTGTTAAAAACACAGACCGTAAATAAATTAGAAAGGTAGAGTTTAAAAGGGGGAATATCTGTAATACTTTCAACAATAAAGATTTAAAAAATCATTTAAAAAAAACAAAGAAGAAATGTAGGGTTTCAGTATTAGTTCTACAAAGAAATTCTTTAAAATGTTTACACTTAAAAAAACTCCTCTAAACCCATATTCAGTTTCTAGTAGCCACACCTTAACATTAGTGACCCATATAACTACTACTTAACTTGTTATCTTAAAATAAAAGATGTTTCTCATATTACTTGTTCAATCTGAAGACAAAATGAACATTCTCTTAGTATACAGTATTGGTTACTCACCGATCGAAAACCCCTCCACAAAAACAAGAAAACAGCAAAAAATCCAACGATAGCTGCACATATCAGTAATTCCCATGGAAAACCATAGAGATTAGAACCTTTTCTCATATCTTCAGGCAATGCTGCCCCAACCTTCAAGACAAGAAAATTAACTACCAATATGATGACAACTCACAAAATCTGTGACTCCAACTCTGACTTTTATAATACTGGTTTTTTGGATAAATCTAATTAAATATCTTGGAGGGGTCACTGCAGAGGAGGACCATCTGCTAGTCTCTGTTCTACTAAAATGGGAAACTTCCTGCAAATGGTTATGGTCTATCACCTTTGATGTTGAAAGGAAGGTAGTCTTTCCCAAAGCCAATCATACAGATAAAGGGGGAGGGACTGCAAAAGGAAACCACTATTTCTACTTCAGTCATTCTCTTTTGGGACACAGACTTTGCTAAAGGTAGATATGGATGCTAAAACAGTGCCTAGCACATAAAAATATGCCAGGTTCTAAAATGAGACAGAGCCTAGGAGCCAAGAGAAAGGCATATTGTGTATGCTGAATTATCTGTATCTAATTCTCTGTGGTTTCTTCTCTTTTTTTGTATACAAACATATAGTAAAGGTTTACTTCAATGTTTCAGTCTTGTTTCAGTTACATTATAAGGAAGTAGACTTAGCCTAAAGTGCTAAATAAAGGCACAATGGCTCTCCAGCACCCTTACCTGGAACCTACTTATATCTCCAGCAAGTGTCATTACACATCACTCCCTGAGCCCAGTATACACTTGTAGTAATACAGCTCCTAGTTTGCTGCACACACGATGCTGTTTCATGCTTCTTCTGCATAAACTATTCCCTCAGCCTGGAAAGGTTTTCCTAGACTCAAGAAAATGTAATCTCTCCACACCTCAATTTCTCTAGCACTTTCTGGATGTGCTTTAGTAACCACTTCATCAGTTTCTACTTGGTACTTTTTATTTTTTTGTCTTGCCTCCCTTAACAGACAGCATGATGCCAGTAGCCCAAATTATGTCATAGTCGATTTAGAATCCCCGTAGAACTGTCATGTATATATTAATACCATGGCAACTATACTTTTTAATGTACATAATAACAAGAAACAAATAATCATAACTGCCTCAATATTTAAAAGGACTTCTTAAATTTTTAGTGCAAATAGTTTTAACACGGCAATGTTAATGTCCCTAAACATGGCTACAAAGTCACCTTTAACTACTCAGAAAAATCCCTCCAACATCATTATAAACAACCAAATAATTTTGAACACTTGGAGTTTAATATTCCCAGATTTTACATTAACATGGCATTTTACATTAACAAGACAAGAGAAAGAAGAGAAGAACAATCTCACTTATGGTAAAGCATCTCAAAAGAGAATCTTAAGAGAAAATGTAGAATTAGCATCCCAACTCCCCGTCCAGGCTTAGGTACCCTTTCAGGACAACGAGAAGTTTCATCACTAAAAGGAACTCATTTCAGAGGCCCAGTCCTTAAGTTTCTTACAGTTGGGGGAACTACGTGTCACTGACCTGTGTTCCAAATAAATACAGGACGGAAAGGATAATTCGCTGTAGGGGTCGGGAAACACTTAACACACCTTTATAAAGTCCCACTAAGCAATGCTCTCTTCACCTTCCTTATGTCCAAGTCCCCTTCCACCAAACAAAACACGGCCCAAGCATCCCACGAACCTGGCCACTGCCTCGGACCCAGGCTGGGCTGGCGGCAGATGAAGACTGGCTTCGGGACCTCCCACCACTGCCGCGGGGACCCCAAAGTCTGCAGCTTCCTTCCCCGGGCGGCTCGGCTTCCGCGACCCCTGGGCCACGTAACCCTGCTCGCGCCAGCACTCACCCTGCGTAGCTTCTCCAGGACCAGCCCCAGGTACCGCCGAGGGGCCGTCCTGGGCTCCTCCATGGCGCCAAGGCTGCCCTGGACACCGCCGGCGCGGCCAGGGCCTGGCTGAGCCACAATCGGCGGCACCCAACACGCAGCGTTCCGTCCAGAACCCAAACCCGCACCCGGCAACCGGACCAGACCACTGCGGAGCCGGCTGCGGGGGGGTAGCTGGAGGGAACGGCCCCACAGGCCTCGAGTGTCCACGCTGCCCAGGAGGGAACTTGGGCCCCTGAGTTACGATTTGCGTCCAGGTGATCCGTGAGCCAAAGCCCGCCCCGCAAGAGACCGCGACCTGCCCTCCCCTCGCCGCCCCACCTCTCGCTTTGGTTGCGGCCGGGCCGCGGTTGGGAGGCAGGGAGGCGGGGACGCGGTAGATCGCCCCTCCCTCCTCGCGCGAGGTTCGTAGACGTGTCCTGGGCGCTCGCTCTTAAAGGGGCCGGCTCTCTACCTGGCGCGGCCACCCACCTTTGGGAGTCCAGGAATGCGGGGCTGAGAAAATGGGATTCGGCGCTGTGATGTGAGCCGCTCAGCCCCGACGACGAGGGCTCTGACCCAGGACCCCTCTGCCCCCCCAGGGGGTGGCCGCGCGGCAGTGAGGCTGCCCCTGGAGGCCCCTCGTCCGCCCCCCTCGGCCTGGGGGCCGGCCCCAGCCCCAATCTGCAGCGCTTTCCTCGCGCAGCCCCGCCAGAGCCTCTGTCTGCGCCCCAGGGAAGCCCGACGGCGTCGTACCCCGGGGGACCCCGCGGGTCCGGGAAGACCGGCCGCCGCCTTCATTCCAGTTAGAAAGTGACCTGCAGGGCCCGTGCCTGTGTGTCCTGCCAACCGTGTCCGCACTGTTGACTTTGGACAGGAAGACATCTCGGGTCACCTGTTGTCTGGTCACAGTTTAACCTCCACGCAAGAGCTCATCGATCGCGTTTCAGCCCGGCGGAGGCCTAGGGGCTGCTCGCGTTGGCCTGAGCACCTGGGTGATTATTAGGGTCCGACACTGCCAATGCCCCTAGTTACTCACCCAAATGCTAAGTCAAACCCGTGCGGACCTTGGCCCCGTCTCCTCTGAGCAGGGAAGCTAAAAGTAGCACCTTGCCCTCTAAATTTAGGACCCTATTTTTAGGTCTGTTGAATAAAGTCAGGGGGCTGGATTTGTTCGTGGGAGATGGTTTCAGCTGACCTAGGTGTAAAGAATAACTCATCTCTGAATCTTCCTTGCCAGCATAACAATCCTCACCACATTCAGCCTTCCCCCTCTAGTCCTCGGTGAAGCAAGTCGGAAGGGAACAGATGCTTCTTCTTTAAACAAATCACCCAAGAGAACTCAATAGTTAAAATCTTAAATCCGTAGGAAATTTCCCTAAAGTAAACTCTGGCAGCAACAGAACTATTGTGCCAAGAAGAATCAAAAAGTGGCCCAAGTTCACATGAGTAATTTCCAGGACCACAGTGCGGCCTAGTTTTCTGGAACTCAGAGCGTCCGCTCGTTGGCCGCATCAGCCTAAGGAGTTTCGGGGACTATCAGTATCCGAGAGTAGCAGAAATGACTTCATAATCCTCCACTTTTAAGGTGTTACACAACCTTCATAGGTGTTGGACAGTGTGAGTTAAAATTACGTGAATACCTTATTAAAGTCAACAGAAGCGTAACCAAAATTTCACCTTTAAAATTTCAAAGAATCTTAGAACAATGTATGCCTCTGTTAGAACACTGTATTAATCGATAAAAATTATTTAATAAGTCTGAACTTTTTCAGGAAATTCCAGAATCATTTTCAGCTTTCAGACTTACTTATAACCTAAAACATTTTTTTAAGCCCTTTGCCCTTCCTAAGGCAGTCTGTACCCTTTTCCAATTTTTTAATAATTACCATTCCAAATATTAAAATAATAGATTGGGGACAAAAGAATAAATGAATTTTTTAAAAAAGAAAAATCTAAAAGTTTCAACTCACCCATAGCCAAAACACAGTAAAACTCAACTCAGTGCCAGATTCAAAACTAACTTCTATATACTTAATAGCCATAGAAACTTACCTCTTCCTCTAGATCTTTCAAGTCCATTTTTTAAATTCATATTAAAATATCCTAACCTGTAAATAAAATTTTGCTAAGCACCTCATATCCTTGAGAAAGATTTCAGATTCTAATACATCCTGCACTCTTCTGTTTCAACACTGACTGTTTTGACACTTGTGGGTAAAGGGGTGCTATAGGTGGAGTTGTGACTACCAACTCATAATTCAATTTCATGGACATCACTGCTGATTAAATATCATACATACTAAATAGCATACATATTATTACCCTCTCAAAATCTACAATTACAAAGAGAAATCCTGAATTTGGTAACTGATAAAAATTAAATTGCATGATTTATTCTATAGTCTGTTCATATAGAGCACATAAGTTTTACCATGTAAAAGATATTGAGAGGTAGTTAAGTAGACATGGGATTTTGGTGTCTTCAATAGGCCTGCTTTGGCCCTGGCCAGTTGGCTCTTGGAGTATGGTCAGAACACCAGAAGGTTTAGGGGAGGCAACTGATCCATGTTTCTCACATAGATATTTCTCTCTCACATTGATGTTTCTCTTTCTCTCTCTTTCCCTTCCTCTCTAAAAATCAATAAAAACATATCCTTGGGTGAGGATTTAAAATAATAATAATAGGCCTGCTTTAAAGGAAATGAACAATAAATGCTGTTAGCATTTGTGACAACTACAAAAAGCATCCAAGAACATTGGAAACATGCTAGCCAGTAAACCTTGTCCACAACCTAGAAACTGATTTCCCTGATGAAGAGCCTGGTTGCAAAGCTATAAGTTCTAGTTACTCCCATTTGATTAAAAAGGCAATGTCATAGTCTATAAGATCTAGTCCTTTGGAAGAAAATCAAACATTTTCCTTCTCTGAACTCTGATGTAAGAGTTGCTCTCAGAACACACTGAATCAGGAACTACCTGTTGAACAAGATCTAGGTCATTTCCATTGTTTATTCCACATATAAATGAAGCATTCTGGTTAAGAATATATAAATGTTAGAACTTAAAGAGCTTCCTCAATTATAAAATAAAGGAGATAAAAAGTGGTATTGATTCCTATTAATTAAACAATTCAAAGAAAGTATGTTGTGTACAAAATCTGATATTGCCAGCAAATAGAAAGGATTACCTGAAACATTTAGGCAAGAAGGAAACAAAAGCCTTTCACCTAAATATAACTGAAAAATTCCTCAAACTTTCCATTTACTGCAGTATTCAGAACTATAATATGGGTGCTTAATAAATGCACTAAGATTGTTAGAATTCTAGATCTAGCAGGAACTCTTCAGAACATTTAGTCCATACATTATGAACTTAAAGCCCTATGGAGGCCAAATAGTTGAAATAAATGTAGGGAAATGAAGAATACATGTCTATTCAATGTAAGCACTTTTCAGCTTGAGCTTGTTGCCATATGAAAATGGGAAACTATATATTACACTCCTATGCTTTTTCAAGAGAATCCAGAAATCCACATTTTTATGTGAACTCACCTTTTAAATGTTGGCCACTGATACATAATTTTTAAACAACGTGCAAGCTAGTTTTGACAGCTTCTAATATAAGAGTTTTAAACCCAAGACTCCCCCAGAGAATAAGTGACTTTCCAAAGTCACAAGATAATTAACATAAATTTAAATTCAATATTTTCATGTCTAAAGAATTTTAACCAAAATAGTTCAAGTAAAATGTGTTTTACTACATTTAGTGAATCTACAAAGTAAGCATACTTAGCATAGCCTTTATAAATAAGCACTTTATATGAAGGGTGAACATCGTGTACTGATTAATAAATTATTTCATTAATTTCATAACTTCACTGGTATTATTTGTGAGGGAGAGGAATGACAGATGAGGGATACGTATATCAGTTCTCCTATGCTGGAGTAGATTTCTAAGAAAAGTTTTTAATCAGTAACTTCATGATCAAATCATACAGAATAAATTCGTCACTTCTCTGGGCTTATTTATCAAGTAATGTCAACACTCGGGAGCTTAGCAAAGAAATGATGTATGGAGGAATCCTCTGAAAGCAAAACTATCTATGTCATTAAGCCCAGTTTTCACAAAACTCTTATCACGGTCAGTGGCACTACCATCTCCCTGGTCACCCTCGCTAGAAACCTGTGAAGTTACCCTCACTTTTCCATTTTCTTCTCCTTGCTACATTCAATCAATCATTAGAACCAATGAATTCTATCTACAAAAGATCTACTTGTCCTTCCAATCATTTTAATAACTATTATACCATCAGGTATTAGGCCAAAGTTTTTAAAAGGTGGTTAGTGGGCCAAACCCAACCTACAGAAGGTTTTGTCTAACCTACATGGTATTTTTTTTCAATCTGAATATTTAGCAGTATTAAAAATTGGGAGATTTCACACACACACAAAACAGATTTCTAACTTTTCTTGAAATATCAAAAGAGCTGGAAAAATCAGGCTGAAGGTAAGAAGCAGCCACATGCTTGGGAGAAGGCACACACTCTCCAGCTGGTTACACTTCTCACCTTTTCCAGTGCTTCATTCATTTCATGAGTTTGTAAACCCTGAGTTAGACCTTCACTATTTAATTCCTGAACCAATGCAATAACTTCTTGACTAGATACCCTGCCTCTGGTTTTAACCCATTCAATTCTTATTTAACAATGCTGACTATAAATAGACTTTACAAATGAAAATTTTTCATTTTATTCCCTGCTTAAAATTCTTCATCATGCCCCATTATCTACAAGATGGAGTTCAACTTCCTATCAAAACATGCAAAACATTCCTGATTTAATCCCCGTATATATACACATGTTCAATCTCAGCATATATTCAATCAGACTGAATGGCTTGTAGTTCTCCATGATCTAAAATTGCCATGATCTCTCCTACTTCTGTACTTTTTTAAAAAATTCTTGGTAATATTTACTTAATATTTTTTGAATCTCTGACCATATCTGAAATTGATTCTTTTTTTTTTTTTGCTTTATTTTTGCTGTTGACACTATTACAGATGTTCCCATCTTCCCCCCCCCACTCCCCACCCCAGCCCCTTTTGCCCACCTCCACCCAGCCCTCTCCCCCACTTCCCTTTGGCCATCAGCACACTGTTGTCTGTGTCTATGGGTTATGCACATATGTTCTCTGGCTAATTCCTTCACCTTCTTTCATCCAGTCCCCCCCTCACCTTTGACAGCTGCCAGTCTGTTCCATGTATCCATGCCTCTGGTTCTATTTTGTTTGTCAGTTAATTCTGTCCATTAGATTCCACATATAAGTGAGATCACATGGTATTTGTCTTTCTCTGACTGGCTCATTTCACTTAGCATAATACTCTCCAGGTCCATCCATGAGCCAAGTAGTATTCCATTGGGTAAATGTACTACATCATTGTTATCCACTCATCTGCTGATGGGCACTTGGGCTGTTTTAAGATATTGGCTATTGTAAAAAACGCTGCCATCAACATAGGAGTACATATATTCTTTCTGATTGGTGTTTCAGGATTCTTAGGATATATTCCCAGAAGTGGGATCGCTGGGTCATAAGGCAGTTTTTTATTTTTTGAAGAAACTCCATAATGTTTCCACAGTGGTTGTACCAGTCTGCATTCCCACCAACAGAGCATGAGGGCTCCCTTTTCTCCACCTCCTCACCAACACTTGTTGTTTGTTGATTTACTGATGGCAGCCATTCTGGAAGGTGTGAGGTGATACCTCATTGTAGTTTTAATTTACATATCTCTGATGATTAGTGATTAATGATCTTTGGAGAAGTGTCTATTCAGGTCCTTTTCCATTATTTATTTATTTATTTTGTTTGTTTGTTTGTTTAATCCTCACCCGAGGATATTTTTCTATTTATCTTCAGATAGAGCAGGAGGGAGGAAGGGAGGAAGACAGAGAGAGAGAAACATCGATGTGAGAGAGACACATCAACCCACGACCTGAACAGGGCCGAGGACCAACCGCAACTGAGGTACCTGCCCTACACTGGAATCAAACCCGAGACTCTTTGGTTTGTGGTCTGACACTCTAACCACTGAGCCAAACCGGCCAGGACTCCTTTTCCATTTTTTATTTGGATTGTTTGTCTTCCTGGCTTTGAGTTGTATATGTTCTTTATATATTTTGGAAATTAACCCCTTATCGAATGTATCATTGGCGAATATATTCTCCCATACAATGGGTTCTCTTTTCATTTTGTTGGTTTCTTTTGCTGTGCGGAAGCCTTTTAGCTTGATGTAGTCCCATTTGTTTATCTTTTCCTTAGTTTCCCTTGCCCTAGGAGACATATCAACAAAAATATTGCTGAGATTTTACTACCTACGTTTTCTTCTAGAATTTTTATGGTTTCGCAACTTACATTTAAGTCTTTTATCCATTTTTAGTTTATTCTTGTGTATGGTGTAAGTTGGTGGTCTAGTTTCATTTTTTTGCATGTAGCTGTCCAATTTTCCCAACACCTGTTCTTATGCCAGTACCACGCTGTTTTGATTACAATGGCCTTGTAGTATAGTTTGATATCCGGTATTATGCTACCTCCAACTTTGTTTTTCTTAAGGTTGCTGTGGCCATTCAGAGTTTTTTTGGTTTCATATAAACATTCAGAATATTTGTTCTGAATCTGTGAAATATGCCATTGGTATTTTAATAGGAATTGCATTGACTCTATAGATTACTTTGGGTAATATGGACATTTTAATAATGTCTTCCAATCTATGAACATGGTATATGCTTCCACTTATTTGTATCTTCCTAAATTTCTTCCTTCAATGTCCTATAGTTTTCCAAGTACAGGTCTTTTACTTCCTTGGTTAAATTTATTCCTAGGGCCCTAGCCGGTTTGGCTCAGCAGTTAGAGTGTCGGCCTGCGGACTAAGAGAGTCCCAGGTTCGGTTCCCGCTAAGGGCACGTACCTCGGCCCTGGTTCGGGTCATATGGATGGCAACCAATGTGTCTCTCTCACATTGCTCTATCTGAAGATAAATGCAAAAATGTCCTCAGGTGAGGATTAAAAAAAAAATTATTCCTAGGTACCTTATTTTTTGTTGTTGCAATAGTAAATGGGGTCCTGGCTGGTGTAGCTCAGTTGGTTGGGCGATGTCCCATGCACCAAAAGGTTGCCAGTTGGATTCCCGATCAGAGCACATGCCTGGGTTGCGGGCTTGATCCCCACCCACTAAGGGGTGTGCAGGAGGCAGCTGATCAATGTCTTGCTCTCACATCAATGTTTCCCTCTCTCTTCCTCTCCCTTCCTCTCTCTCTAAAAATCAATTTAAAAAAATCTTTTTAAAAAATGGTAAATGAGTGTTCACTTCAGCAGCACATATACTAAAATTGGAACGATAGAAGATTTGCATGGTCTGCGCAAGGATGACACGCAAATTCGTGAAGTGTTCCATTTTTTTTAATTAAAAAAAAGTAAATGAGATTATTTTCTTAATTTCTATTTCTGATAGTTCATTATTAGTGTATTAAAATGCCATCAATTTCTGAATACGTATGTGGAATCTAATGAACAAAACAAACTAACAAACAAAATAGAAACAGACTCATAGATACAGATATAGACTGACAGCTGTCAGAAAGGAGGGGGTTGGGGGTTGGGTAAAAAAAGTGAAGGGGTTAAGCAAAAAGAAAAACCTCATAGACATAGACACCAGTATGGTAATTACCTGAAGGAAAGGGAGGGGGGAGGTAATTGAGGGTAAAGGGGGGATAAATGGTGATGAAAGGAGATTTGACTTGCAGTGGTGAACGCACAATACAATATACAGATGATGTATTATAGAATTGTACACCTGAAACCTATATAATTGTATTAATCCATGTCACCCCAATACAGTCAATTTAATAAATAAATAAATAAATAAATAAATACACAACCCCATCAACTCCCCCTCACAAGAAAAAGAAATCCTGAACAATATTCATGCAATATAATGTTCATGTGAGGATCAACCTTGCCAGGAACACTTTATGGAAAGAGAAATATTATATAGCATTTACATAGCGAAGATTCACTCAAACAGAATTTCAGCTGCTCCTATATTTAGCAAAATAGGTAAAATTATTGCAAAAAACTTAAAATGTCAACTTACCCTTTCTATAAGAATTCCAATTGGTGAAAATGCAGAATTCATGCAATCATAAACATCAGTTTGAAATAAAAATTTCAGAATGTGACCCTCGGAAACATCTTCTGTGGATTTATAAATACAAATAAATAAACACTTTATATGATGTAACTTCTAAATCTAATTTCTTCCTTAATTGCTGCATTAAAAAACAAATAACTTCTTTCTTACCTTTTTGAGCAATGTAATTTTGAGAAGACAAAGAGAAATCAGTTGAAAACATCGGACTGTTTGGCAGGGTATTTTCCACAGAGGTGTCTATTTCCTCCTGAGTAGGCCCTTCAATATCTAGTGATGTTTTTGATTTTTCATCATTATTTTCATATAGAATTTCAAAGTATAAATCTTCATGAATTCCCGTAGGTAACTCTGTTGAAGAGATCATATCAGCAAATAAATGAGAATTTTTTCTTTTTTAATACTTGCTTTGTTTTGGGCTCTCTTTTGTTTTCTAGGACCTTTGGGATCATTGTGATACTTCATTATGGAAAAGATTCACTAAAACATAAATTGTAGCCTGTGTTAATTAGTCCCTATCACACACTTACTGGCTTAAACAATAAATGTATTCTCTTAAAGGTGTAAAGATCAGAAGTCCTAAAATCAAGGTGTTGAGAGGGCTGTGTTCCTTCCTGAGGCTCTAGAAGATAATCCATTTTTGTCTTTTCCACCTTATGAAGGCCACCCTCATCCCTTGGCTCATGGCCCCATCTTTCAGCTTCAAAGCCAGCAGTGCAGCATCTTCTAATCTCTCAATCTGGTCCCTGCTTTCCTCCTATAAGAAACCTTCTCAGAGGACCTAAAGAGACACCTCTCCAAAAAGGACATACAAATGGCTAAGAGACATATAAAAAATGCTCAATGTCACTAATCATCAGAGAGATGCAAATTAAAACAACAATAAGGTATCACCTCACACCTGTCAGAATGGCTGCCATCAACAAATCATCAAACAACAAGTGTTGGTGAGGGTGTGGAGAAAAGGGGACTCTTAGTACACTGCTGGTGGGAATGCAGACTGTTGCAGCCATTATGAAGAACACTATAATGTTCTCAACACTATAGTGTTACCTCAAAAAGTTAAAAATTGAACTGTCATTTAACCCAGTGATCCCACTTCTAGAAATATATCCTAAGAAGCCTGAAACACCAATCAAAAAGAATATATGTACCCCTATGTTCATAGCAGCACTATTTACAATAGCTAAGATCTAGAAACAGCCCAAGTGTCCATCAGTAGACAAATGGATAAAAAAGCTGTGGTACATATACACAATGGAGTACTATGCAGCTGTAAGAAAGAAAGAGCTCTTATCCTTTGAGACAACATGGAGGGACCTGGAGAGTACTATCCTAAGCGAAACAAGCCAAGCAGAGAAAGACAAGTATCACATGATCTCACTTATTTGTGGAATATAATGAACAAAACAAACTGATGAACAAAATAGACCAAGAGACATAGAAGTAGGGTACAGACTGACAAACCTCAGAAGAGGGGATGGAAGGAAGAGATAAACCACAGAACTTATATGCATGTATGGGTAACCAATGGATATAGACAACAAAGCTGGGGATGGGGTGGGGGGCGGGATTGGGAGGAGGGTGTTAATGGGGGGAAAAGGAGAAACTTCTGTAACAAAAATAAATTAATAAAAATAATTTTAAAAAATTAAAAATAAATAAAATAAAATAAAGAAACCTGATTATACTGAGCCCACTAGGATAATCTCTCCATCTCAGGATGCTTATTTTAATTACATCTGCAAGGTCCTTTTTGCCTTGTAAAGTAACCAATTCACAGAATCTGGGAACCTTTTTTTTTTTTTTTAACCTTCACCCAAGGATATTTTTCTGTTTATCTTCAGGTAGAGAGAAAGGGAGAGAGAGCGAAACATCGATGTGAGAGAGACACATCAACTGGTTGCCTCCCACACAACCCCGACCAGGGCTGGGGACAAACCGCAACCAAGATACATGCCCTTGGCTGGAATCGGACCCAGGACTCATTGGTCCACGGGCTAATACTCTACCACTGAGCCAAACCGGCAGGACGGATCTGGGAATTAAGATGAGGACATCTTTGAAGGACCATTATTCAGCCTGCCACATAACTTTTCCCTTATTCCTTGACCAATGAAGACTTTTTAAAACTGTATATATCTATTCTCTACATTGCCTTTTTGTCCTAAAAACTATTTAAAAAGAAAAAACAACTAACATAACTGTCAATAACTCTGTTACAGTATAAACTTATAACTAAGAATAAAACACTAAATAGATCCCTATAAGATTTCATTCCTCTTAGATACATTTATTATCCAAGTAGATGTAATATTTAAATACCATTGTAAAAATATATATCCCCATCATTTAAGAAAATTCGTGAGATAATTTTTTTACCTTATTTGTTAGAGAACCAAAAGGAGTCAAAATGACCAATTATTTATAATATCTATAGCCTACTTGACATTAACAGTTAATTTTATTTAATATATAGAAGAAACTGAGCTAATTAAGTAAAGAAAGGTAATATTAGAACTTACAGCAATTAATGTCCAAGTTCTGAAATCTAGTCCATTTGGACCATGCATATCTATAACATTGCTAATATGTACTATTAAATATAAAAGCCATTATTACTCAGACTTTTTTTTTTTTTTTATCCTCACCTGAGGACATTTTTCCATTTTTTGTTCAGATAGAATGGGAAGGAGAGAGAGGAAGAGAAAGAGAGAGAGGGAAACATCGACGTGAAAGAGACACATCGAGTGGCTGCCTCCCGCACGACCCAACCAGGGCCGGGGACAAACTGCAACCGAGGTACGTGCCCTTAGCGGGAACCAAACCCGGGTCTCTCTGGACCACAGGTCGACGCTCTAACCGCTGAGCCTAACAGGCCAGGGCATTACTCAGACTTTTAATGAGGTTGCGCCAAAGGTGGAAGAACCACCCACTACTAAAGAAATTACATTAGCCCTGGCCTGTTTGGCTCAGCGGTTAGAGCGTCGACCTGTGGTCCAGAGAGACCCGGGTTTGGTTCCCGCTAAGGGCACGTACCTCAGTTGCAGTTTGTCCCCGGCCCTGGTTGGGTCGTGCGGGAGGCAGCCACTCGATGTGTCTCTTTCACGTCGATGTTTCCCTCTCTCTCTTTCTCTTCCTCTCTCTCCTTCCCATTCTATCTGAACAAAAAATGGAAAAATGTCCTCAGGTGAGGATTAAAAAAAAAAAAAAAGAAATTAAATTAGACACTTGCACAGAAAGCTACCCATATTCTTAGGATATTTGAAACAAATTTGAAAATAAAGTACCAATCAAATTTCAGGTACTATACTTTTTCTATTCTCTTGGAGCTTCATTAATTTCAAAGTCCACTGTGGTACATATACACAATGGAATACTATGCAGCTGTAAGAAAGAAAGATCTCTTACCCTTTGGGATGACATGGAGGGACCTGGAGAGTATTATGCTAAGTGAAACAAGCCAATCAGAGAAAGACAAATATCACATGATCTCACTTACTTGCAGAATCTAATGAACAAAATAAGCTGATGAACAAAATAGATCCAGAGACATAGAAATAGGGAACAGACTGACAAACTTCAGAGGGAAGAAGGGAGGAGGGGCAGGAAGAGATAAACCGAAGAACTTATATGAATATATGCATAACCAGTGGACACAGGCAACACTGCAGTGAAGGGAGGGGTAGAGGGTGTCAAAGGAGGAAAAGGAGGAACATCTGTAATAAAAAATAATAAATAAATGAATAATTTCAAAGTCCAACTTTTGTTTCCCACTTCATCCATGTCCAGTATATTACTATCTATCATATCATATATTGTATCATGTCATCCAGTGAGTATATTAAAATAAACAGTGAATGAACAGAGGCTTTTTAAATTCCCAAATCAAATATATCTTTTATATCAAATGAAAATTTTGGAAGAAGATGATTGAGAGCAATCCTTACTGGTTAGCACTTGTAGGATGTTTTTTATATTTTAAAGTATGTTACTGGAGTGTGTTGTGTAAAACAAATATAGACAACATACATCCAAAATATATTCTTGACATCATTATTTAAGTTAGGAATTACCCATTTATTTTACAAATTATCAAGAAAATATTGACAGCATTAAAATAATATTTTGTATGTTTATGTTGGCTCAGTAGAGAAAAAAATACTGATATTATAAATAGAATATAAAAATAACTACAAGATATTCTCATTTAAGTTTGTAAAATACACGCTGCCATGAGTATACACAGGCATGTGCTTATTTTCTCTTTCAGACTCAATAACAGCATATAGCTGTGCTGAAAAATTAAGTTAAAATCAATAAATTATATTTTGAATTTCATTAATATGATGTGAATGTGTCTGGCAAGGCAAAACTTCACATGAGGTTGATATTTCCTTAATTTGGTGATCTCATGAAATTCACATACTGCTTCAGTAAGATGAGAATATCATAAATTTTTAAATGAAACTCAAGAAATTATAAATCTTATCACTGCTTTTTATAGAAGTCCGATAAATTTATATTGTCAGATAAAAATGCATATTATCCAACTGACAATATTTTCTTTAGGGAAAATATTTTGCATTTCAATAAATAAGGCTGATAGACGTTTAAATAAAATATTCTTGATTTTTCTGCTTTTCATATTAAATATTTAAATGATTTATACCTTTAAATGATAATATGCCTAAGTTCAAATTTAGAATGAAGATATGTATGCACATCTTTTGAGAAGCTTTATTTAAAAAGGACTACCTTGCCCTGGCCGGTTTGGCTCAGCGGTTGGAGCTCAGCCTGTGGACCAGAGAGTCCCGGGTTCAGTTCCCGCTAGGGGTACATACCAAAAAAAATAAAAGAAAATAAAAAGGACTACCTTTCCCAAAAGTTATTTAAAATTTTGAAATTTGAAACATGTCAAAATGTGCCATGTTTTTAATGTTGCATCATATATTTATGTATATGCCATGTCAAATAGCCATCAATTTATTTTAAGGCAATTCAATTTTCAAACATAGTTTAGATTGCTTGATTGGATTAACTAACCAAACAGAATTAAAGAGAAAAAGTTCTAACTAGTTGTAGCCTGAAGTATGATATCCAAGTAAACACTGGGATTTACTTCTCAGTTACTTGTTAACAGGAGAGAACTATATCAATGCAGTCCTGAAAAACAATATTAAAGCCTTATAAGTGAGTTACTCAATGTCTAATTTTGCTCTTTGAGTTATAATTTAACACAGCACTTTGATGCTGTCACTTAGCATTGTTTAAAAGATGAAAGTCCCAAGTAAGCAAACACTTATCAGTAATTTCATTATGTCTCTGTGGACATTAAGGTTAGAAACGAGCAATCAAATTAGGAGATTGAATACAATGGGACTGTTGTAAGGACAGGATTCAAATAGAGATCTACTGTGCCCTTTAATAGCACTAGGGGAAAAAGGGCTTATTCAATAATTAATTACACTCAAATTTATATGTGGCTATACTAATATTTTTTAAATATTCTTTTAAACTGCATTTGAAATACATTAAGAAAATGCATATCATATAGTATCGTTTAATTACTGATGGTTTTTTTAAAAAATATGTTTTCATTAATTTTTTTTTAGAGAGAAAGGAAGGGAGAGGGAGAAAGAGAAACATCAATCAGCTGCCTCCTGCACTCCCTCTACTGCAACCCAGGCATGTGCTCTGACCAGAAATCAAACTGGTGGCCTCTTGGTGCATGGGACAACACTCAACCAACTGAGCCGCACCAGCCAGGGCTATCCTATAATATTTTTATATTTAATTACAGTAAGGTATTACTTTCACTAGACTTAAACCTACGCTTTATGATTTATATTAGTTATAGATGTGCCTTTCTTACAATTGTTTATAAATTATATTTTAAATCAAATAAAATAATGAATAATTTTTCATATTGAACTGTACTTGGGAAACTCACTTTTTTAAATACGTTCAGTTGGAATACTTTTGTAAAGTAGTTTCTAAATAACTGTTCCCTGGACTTCCGGTCAAGATGGCGGCGTAGGTAAACGCGGTATCGCGTCCTCCCACAACCACATCAAAGTTACAACTAAACTACAGAACCACCATCATTCAAAACCGCCTGAAATCAAGCTGAATGGAAGTCCTACAACTACGAAATTAAAGAAGAAGCCACATCCAGACTGGTAGGAGGGGTGGAGGCGGACCGGCTGGTCCCACACCCACGTGTGCCGAATAAAAATTAGGAGGGACACCTCGGCTGGGAAGGTCCTCCCTGAGGACTGAGGAGTCCCCATCCCACACCAGGCGCCCAGCTCAGGGTTCCAGTGCCAGGAAGAGAATCCCCATCACTTCTGGCTGGAAAAACCAGCGGGAACTGAGGCTGAGGCGGCTGGAGCCCTGGCAGCTCCTCTTAAAGGGCCCGTGCACAGACTTACTCGGGCTTCCACCCTCCAGGCTCCAGTGTGCAGGAAGGAGCCTGAAAGGCACCAGAGTCATATGGGGAAGAACTGAGCTGTTTGGCTTTGGAGCGAGGGCTGGAGAGGCAGCTTTCTCCTGGACAGACGTGCTGTCAGAGGCTTTTGTTCCCTTGGTGAGCCCTTCCCTGGGCAGGCAGACGCCGCCATATCTGGGACTCCAGCCACCTGGCTCACACTGTTTGCCCCGCCCTGGTGATTCCCTGAGGCCCCGCCCCACCCAACTTCCAGGCCCACCCAAGCTGTTGCCAGTTGCTTTACCATAGGATTGGCCTGTCTTGGATCCTGCTTCAGCTTTTCCTAAATTCTTTCAAACAAGCAGCATCTGGTCTCAGCTAGCCCGATACCTCTCACTAAGTAATACATAGAAACAAACACAGGGAGGCAGCTAAAATGAGGAGACAAAGAAACAGGTCCCAAATGAAAGAACAGAACAAAACTCCAGGAAAAGAACTAAGTGAAATGGAGTTAAGCAACCTAACAGATGCTGAGTTCAAAACACTGCTTATAAGGATGCTCAGTGGACTTAGTGAGAACCTCAGTGAACTTCGTGAGGGCCTCAAGAGCATAAAAAAGGACCAGTCAGAAATGAAGGTGGCACTAACTGAAGTAAAGAATAGTTTACAGAGACTCAATAGTAGAGTAGGTAAATCCAAGAAGCAAACCATCGATTTGGAATATAAGGAAGCAAAAAACACCCAATCAGAACAGCAAAAAGAAAAAAGAATCCAAAGAAATGAGGACAGTGTAAGGAGCCTCTGGGACAACTTCAAGCATGCCAACATTCGCATCTTGGGGGTGCCAGAAGGAGAAGAGAGAGAACAAGAAATCGAAAACCTATTTGAAACAATAATGGCAGAAAACTTCCCTCATTTGGTGAAGGAAACAGACATACAAGTCCAGGAAGCACAGAGAGTCCCAAACAAGATGAACCCCAAGAGGCCCACACCAAGACACATCATCATCAAAATGCAAAAGGTTCAAGACAAAGAGAGAATCTTAAAAGCAGCAAGAGAAAAGCAGTTAGTTACGTACAAGGGAGTTCCCATAAGACTGTCAGCTGATTTCTCAAAAGAAACTTTGCAGGCCAGAAGGAAGTGGCAAGAAATATTCAGAGTGATGAAAAGCAAGAACCTACAACCAAGATTACTCTACCCTGCAAAGCTGTCATTTAGAATCAATGGCCATATTAAGAGTTTCCCAGACAAGGAAAAGCTAAAGGAGTTCATCACCACCAAACCATTATTATATGAAATGTTGAAGGGTCTTCTTGAAGAAAAAGATAAAAAAATATGAACAAACAAAATGGCAATAAATACATATCTATCAACAATTGAATCTACAAACAAAATGAACAAGCAGAACAGAAACATTCTCATAGATACAGAGAACTTTTGTTGGGTACCAGATGGGTGGAGGCTGGGGGGATGGGTGAAAAAGGTGAAGGGATTAAGAAGTACAAATTGGTTGTTAGACTGACAAACCTCAAAGGGAAGAGGGGTTGGGGGATGGGAAGAAATAAACCAAAGAACTTATATGTATATATGCATAACTAATGGACACAGACAACAGTGTGGGGAAAGGCAGGAGGGGGGCAGGAATGGGGAGGAGGGGGCAGTGGGGGAAAAATGAGGAACATCTGTAATACATTCAACAATAAAGATAAGTTAAAAAAAATAAATAAATAAATAAATAAATAACTGTTCCCTAATTTATCTGTTTTGTAAATTTTTATTATCAGCATATTAGTTTTTCAGTAAATATGGTTATCTCAAGTCTCAGCCTTTCACAGATATTGATTCAAAATCTGTGATTCATTTTTCTTATACACTCTTTCTAATTAAGGCAAGTTTTCATTTGTTATTCCCTAAGAGATTTGTTGAAATTATCTGAAACTATTGGCTATTTTAGCAATTTCTCCAACATCCAGAAAATAAGGCCTATGGATTTGTCTGAATCCTTCTTTTAGTATTATATATATATTTTTTATCCTCACCAGAGGACATTTTTCCATTTTTTGTTCAGATAGAGTGGGAGGGAGAGAGAGGAAGAGAGACAGAGAGAGAGAAACATCGACATGAGAGAGACACATCGAGTGGTTGCCACCCACATGACCCCAACCAGGGCCGGGGACAAACTGCAACCGAGGTACGTGCCCTTGGTGGAAACTGAACCCAGGTCTCTCCTGGACCGCAGGCCGACGCTCTAACCGCTGAGCCAAACCAGCCAGGGCAATATTGTAATATTTTTTAAATAATTGACTTTGTATAGTATAACATCTTTTTTCTGAAACTTAAAGGTTTTCTGAATTTTTTTTTCAATTTTTATGTATTGATTGATTTAAGAGAGAGAGAAGAAGAGGGGAGAGAGAGAGAGAGAGAGAGAGAGAGAGAGAAACATCGATTTGTTGTTCTACTTGTTTATGCATTTATTGGTTCATTTTTGTATGTGCCCTGACCAGGGATCAAACCCACCACCTTGGTGTGTCAGGATGATGCTCTAACCAACTGAACTACCAGGTCAGGGCAATTTTCTGAATATTTTAATAGAAGTCCCTCAATACGGCCCTGGCTGGTTTGGCTCTCTCACATCAATGTTTCTCTTTCTCTCTCTCTCCCTATCTCCCTTCCATTATATCTAAAAATCAATGGAGCTCTGGCCGGTTTGGCTCAGCGGTTAGAGGGTTGGCTCGTGGACCTGAGGGACCCGGGTTTGGTTCCCGCTAAAGGCATGTACTTTGGTTGCAGTTTGTCCCCAGCCTCGGTTGGGGTTGTGTGGGTGGTGGCCAGTCGATGTGTCTCTCTCACATCAATGTTTCTCTCTCTCTCTCTCCCTCCCTCTCTCCCTTCTGCTCTATCTGAAGATAAATGCAAAAATGTCCTGAAGTGAGGATTAAAAAAAAAAAAATTCAATGGAAAAATATCTTTGGGTGAGGATTAACAAGACAAAAGTCCCTCAAAACTAATTATAATTGTATATATGCCTTATTCTCATTCAACTACTCACCAAGTGTTTCATATTTAGAAATTCTCCCAGCATCACTGTATGAAATGATAAATTCTACTAAAATGATATTCAGGATACCATGAAATTTCTATAAATATGCTCTAAAATATTTTTATGTATTTATATTTTGAATCTTTTATATTTCTGGACCTGATATTGTTTTGCTTTGTTTTAGTCTTCTTTCTGATTACTCTTATTCACAATATTGCTTTAGGATCTAACAAGTTTTGAACAAAATAATTTTCTCTTTAGCCTTTGACAATACAGTTCTCTAATGTTTTAGTCATGAAACACATCACACCTACACCTTTCTCATTTAGAAAGGAGTTAGTATCTAAAGGGGGAAAAAAGAGCTCACATTGTGTAGAATATTTAGAAATGACCTAATTCTGGAAATTCAAGAAAATCAACTAGTTCTAACGGAAATATGTTTCCTTCTGAGTTTGCAACATTGTTGATCTCTTCTTGTGAAAGGTTTTCTGTCATACTAGGGTTCAGTTGTTTCTATATTATTGGAAAATATCTGCAGAGTTTCTAATCTGTACATCACGGAGACATCACAATGGAGATGTAAGAAAGTCATGTTATATAATTCTTTAAAAAACAGTCCCTGCCCTGGCTGGTTTGGCTCAGCGGTTAGAGCGTCGGCCTGCGGTCCAGAGAGACCCGGGTTCGGTTCCCGCTAAGGGCATGTACCTCGGTGGCAGTTTGTCCCCGGCCCTGGTTGGTGGTGTGGGTGGCAGCCACTCGATGTGTCCCTTTCATGTCAATGTTTCTCTCTCTCCCTCCCACTCTATCTGAACAAAAAAATGAAAAAATGTCCTCGAGTGAGATAAAAAAAAAAATTAAAAAACAGTCCCCACATTTTTATTCACAGTTGCTGCTAGATACTGGACATCTAGATCTAGAAGTATCTTATGATACTCTGTTCTCTTCTGTTGCCCCCTGTTGATCCAGAATTGAAAGATTTGAGTGAGAAGGCTAAAAACTTGCATTTTCTTATTATGTTGTACACTTAAGAAAACCCTTGTTAACAGAATTCTTCCTGTTAGAGGGAGAGGGAGGAATACAGACCTAGAATAAAGTATCATTTATGAATCAAGACTATTTTGAATTATTGAAGTTTCCCTTAGCTTAAGTTTCTAAAAACAAAACAAAACATTCAACTATAGTTATACTGGAAAGGTGTAAATGAGTTAAAAAGTGAGTGTCAATGAGCAAAACTCATCTATCAGAACAGAAATTTAGTGAACATCATTTAAAATAGATTAATCAGCCCTGGCCGGTTTGGCTCAGCGGTTAGAGCGTCGGCCCGCAGACCAGAGAGTCCTGGGTTTGGTTCCCGCTAAGGGCACGTACCTTGGTTGCAGTTTGTCCTAGGCCCCGGTTGGGGTCATGTGGGTGGCAACCACTCGATGTGTCTCTCTCACTTCGATGTTTTTCTCTCTCTCCTCCCCGATTCTCTCCTGCTCTATCTGGAGATAAATGCAAAAATATCCTCAGGTGAGGATTAAAAAAATTAAAAAATTAAAAATAAAATAGATTAATCAAAGCTGAACAATATAAAGATTTTATTTGGAAAATAGAGATAAATAGTAACAAAATTTTGCTTAAAGAAATTATTGTCCCTGGGAAAGAGGCAGGAATAGAGATGAACAGAGGGAAAAACAAACAAAAAAGCCTTAGCACTATTTATATATATATAAATATATATATATATTTTTTAATCCTCACCTGAGGATATTTTTCCATCTATTTTCTTTTTTTTTTTTTTTTTTTGGTACGTGCCCCTAGTGGGAACCGAACCCGGGACTCTCTGGTCCGCAGGCCGACGCTCCAACCGCTGAGCCAAACCAGCCAGGGCTTCCATCTATTTTCAGATATAGAGTGGAAGGGGGAGAGAGAGAGAGAGAAACAGAGAGAGGGAGAGAGAGAGAGAAACATCGACGTGACAGGGACACATCGACTGGCCGCCTCCCACAGGACCCCAACCAGGGCCGGGGACAAACCACAACCGAGGTACATGCCCTTGACCAGAATCGAACCCGCGACTCATTGGTCCGCAGGCCAACGCTCTAACCACTAAGCCAAACTGGCCAGGGCACTATTTATATTTTAAAACTTGTTTACATATACTACTTTAATAAAAATAAAAATGTATTGTAAAATACCTTAAGATTTTCCTGGAACATTCATATATTTCCAATCATTTTTTTTCCCCTTGGTATTTATTTTATAATATTAAGATCTAAGTCCCAGAATAAATCAGAAATTGATAAAAGGGTGGTTAATAATATTGTTGATTATTAAGTATTTTGAGAATATGGATTCCTGGACATTTGTACTTATAAAAGTACATATCTTATCTGTACTTGTAAATAAATATATATTTTGTTTAAAAAATAAATTATGGTATTTTTAGACCAACCTGACTGACTGTATCTGCTTTTTAACATCATACTTTTTGTATTACCTGTGGGATCATTTTCAAATAAGAATTCTTCTGTTTCATCATTTTCAAACACATTATTTTCATCCAGTATTGTTTTGGGACCTGGCAATTCTGTTTCCTTTTGAAAGTTCCAAGGGTTGTCAAAATTATACAAGAAATTTTTAAAATATGGTAATGTATCAGAATCATCTGTTTTTTCTAAGACTCCTTCCTTTTCTAATTGATCTTCAGTTTCCATAATTTTTTTTATTCTTATTTCTTGATCCTCATCGGGGTCAAATTTACTTGTTGGAGGATGTTCATGTTTGTCTCCTTTACCTCCCTCTTCATTTTTTCCATTATATGTTATCATGTTATCTTCATTGGCATATGCAAAGCCTAGCATATTAAAACCAAAATCAAACCAATTTGGTTTGAGACTTGAGCTATTACTAGTGATTGTGTCTTCTTTTTCTGATGACATTTCTGTACATGGAACTGCAGGTTCTTCCTCAGATGATATGGCATTAGGAACATCTTGCAGTGGTGGATTGCTTTCTTGGGGCAATAATTCAGGCCCTGTATCCTCACCTCCAAAACCCAAAAAATTGGTCAATCCACCGCCAAACCAACCAGTAGCTTCAGGATTGAGACTGTGCTCTGACTCAGACGCTTCGAACTGTTTCTTTGGCACTGAACTGAATTCTGGTTCAGGTTCTTGTTTATGTTCTGTTTGAAGCTCACCATTATTTAATTCCTCTAGGTTATTCTCATCTTCAACTGCTACTTTTCTACTTTGAAATGAGCTTTCTTGTTCGATACCTGATTCAAAAGGCATCCCTTCTGCTTGTTTCCTTCCGAATCCAAACCATTCTTCCACTTGGGGCACAGCTGAGGAGGGTGGGACATAATCTGCTTCTGGGATAGGATCTTGTTTCACACTTCCAGCTTCTACTCCTTCCCCATTTTTTGAGTCACTAGTTTTTCTGATATCATCAGGAGTCTCTGATGATGGAAATTGGTCTTCATACCAAGTACTTTCGGAAGCTGAATAAAATCTAGATTCTCTCTGAAAATAATTGTCATATACATTAGATTTTTCATCGTTATCTTCTTCATATGGGTATATATTTTCACCATCATCACTGTTTAACTCACTATCTTCATTTTCAAATGTGTAGCTTACTCCAAGAAGACAAAGAAAATCAGATTCCTGAAAGGAAAAAAATTATGATTGACACAAATATACTAAAACTCCTTGTTTCTCCCTAAATCATTTAAAATGGATGACTATGATTTTCCCAAGACCGCACAACCAGCTCAACAGCAGAGCAAAAACTAAACTCAGATCTCCTCATCTCAGACAATTTTATCCCAACTGACTTCTCAGGTTAATGATATAAACTTAAATGAAAATCATTTTACATTAGGATTTATTTGTTATCAAATAGTTGAAGAATTTGAGAAGCAGAGACAAGTCTTTGTGTATACTCTGCAAATAAACTCTGCTGAAAGGCATACATATAAATAAAATCTTGTTCCTCCTAAGAGGGCACTGAATGGACACACACAGCAGTGTGGTGATTTGAGGGAGGGGAATTTCACAGCACGTGGTCACAGGTCAGACAGACCAGAGACTCTCAAGCATAAAGGCCTAGATAAAAGCTGCACTAAGCCATTCAGACTTCTTTTTTTTTGAGATATTGCATATAGCCTTAGAGGTAAGGATACTCTTTTTCATCTCACAGAACAACCAAATCATCAAGAAGAAAATGGTAGTCTTGGCCAGTGTGGCTCAGTTAGCTGAGAGTCATCCTACGTACTGAGAGGTCACTGGTTCAACTCCCAGTTAGGGCACATGCCCCGGGCGTGCAGGAGGCAGATGATCAAAGTTTCTCTCTTTCTCTCTCCCTCTCCCTTCCCCCCTCTCTCTAAAATCAATTAAAAACATATTTTTTAAAAAGAAGAAAAATGGTAAAGTTTTTTTTGTTTTTGTTTTTATCTGAAAGTATCTAATTGATGTGCACTGCTCTTTGGATGTCACCATTATGAAATGAGAATGATGCTCAGAATTTTAAAAAATAAATTTCAGAATTGTAATTTTACAATATGTTTTTGGCACTGCAATATAGTGATAAAGAACAGACTCCGGAGCCAAACCCTGTGACTTCAAATCCTGACTGCCATTTATTAGCTCTATGACCTTGAGTGAATTATATGACCTTTCTATGCCTCAGTCTTGTCATCTGTAAAATGAGAATAATAACAGTATCTACTGTAGAGGGGTGTTTTGAGGATTAAATTAATCAAGTGCTTAGAATATTAATTATCTCTGATGCATACTAGCCTAACCTAGATCAAGGTTACACTTCCCCAGGTGAGTCAGCAATGCAAGGGTATAAAGGTCCAACCCCTTGCCTCTATTCAGAACAATTCTGAAAGGACCTCCCAGCTTCAGAGTTCCTTATTGGAATCAACTGAGACCTTTGTTGCAACTGCATCACAGTTCAGCTTCTCTGTCTGCCCAGTCCTCTCTTCTCTTTTGTTCCCTCACAGGTGCTATTATCACTCCCAAGAAAACTCCACAGTGAACTCCTTGGTGCAAAGGTCCATCTCAGAGTCTATTTCCCAGGAAACTTGGCCTAAGAATTTGAGGCTTCAGTATGTTTACTATATGCTCTGCCCTGTGCTAGGTGCTGGGGTTCTACAGTAAACAATAAGGAATAAAGTAATTTTAAATTGTGATAAGTGCTATGGAGGCAAAGAAAGGAAGCCTTGATTAAGAAGTAGTAATTCCAGCCCTGGCCAGTTTGGTTCAGCGGTTAGAGAGTCAGCCTGCGGACCAGAGAGTCCCGGGTTTGGTTCCAGCTAAGGGCATGTACCTTGGTTGCAGTTTGTCCCCGGGTCTGGCTGGGGTCGTGTGGGTGGCGACCACTCGATGTGTCTCTCTCACATCGATGTTTCTCTCTCTCTCTTCCCCCTCTCTCCCTCTCATTCTGTCAGAAGATAAATGCAAAAATGTCCTTGGGAGGATAAAAAAAAAAAATTAAGGAAGCAGTAATTCCACAAGAATCATCATGGATGGCCTTTCTGAGGCACTGATGTTTAAGCTGTGACCTAAGGGATAAGAAGGAACCAGCCAAGTGAAGATCTTGGGGAAAGCATTCCAACCAGAGAGCCTGTTTGGGTTTCTGGGCTGGGAGACAGCTTGGCATGTGGTAAGAACTGTCAACAGGCCAGTGTGGCCAGGAGCACAGTGAGTGCAGGGAGAGTGACATAAGACAAGGTCAGCAAGCAGGGCAAAAGAGATCGTGTAGAACCAGGGTAAGGAGTCAGGGCTTGATTCTGGGTTCAGTGAAAAGCCATGAAAGAAAGGGCTTTAAACAAAAAGAATGACATGATCTGATTTTTTTTAATTTTTCATTTTTATAAGACTCTTTGCTGTTTGGATAATGGGTGGGGAGAAGGCAAAAGTAGAGGAAAGGAGGTCAGTTAGAAGGCTATTGTTGTCTTCTAATTAAGAGAAGTCTTGGATTAGGACTATATGGGAGAGTGAGAATGATGAGAAGACAATATACTCCAGATGTATTTTGGAGATAGAATTAACAGGACCAGTAATTGTACAGTAAATGGACAGTTAATCCCAGAATTTGTGCTGGGCAAGGGCCAGATCATAGACAGTTTGCTTAACTAGGCAGACTCACTTCACACTGATCTCCTGTAACGTAAATTGGCTTAACATGGAATCTGAATTAAATGGACTAATAACATTCACATATTGAAAAGTCACCTTCTGATTCCCTTTCTCATTATCAAGCCCAACATTATCAAGCTTATTAAAAACTCCAACAGAAAAAGAGGTTGCGCAGATATGATAGAGAGTGGTAAGCTAAAAATAAAAGGTCTTTCAAAGTGAGAGGGAACAAACATTTATTTGAGACAAAAAAGAATAGCTATTCAAGAATGACTGGTCTCTCTATTGCTAAACAACAAATTGTCCCCACAATTTAAAAGCTTAAAACAGCCCTGGGTGGTTTTGCTCAGTGGTTAGAGCATCAGCCCGTGGACCAGAGAGTCCCGGGTTCGGTTCCCACTAAGGGCACGTACCCCAGTTGCAGTTTGTCCCCGGCCCCAGTTGGGGTCGTGTGGGTGGCAGCCAGTCGATGTGTCTCTCTCACATCGATGTTTCTCTCTTTCCTCCTCTCTCTCTCCTGCTTTATCTGAGGATAAATGCAAAAATGTCCTCGGGTGAGGATAATTAAAAAAATAAAAAATAAAATCTTAAAACAATAAACACTTATTATCTCATTAAAAAAAAAAGAATCACTTGCTCGGACAGAAACTCAAATAGTGTTCATATTAGGAGACAAAGGCAAGTGATATTTATGAGAAGGGGAAAGGGAACAATTACATCAGTAGAAGGAAGGCATTTCCATTGGTGCAGACAAGCTAACAGAGTGATGCTAATTCTAAACAATGTTTTTAATTTTTAGTTCTGTAGTCACAATGTTTTTAATTTTTAGTCCTGTAGTCACAATATCTGCTCTCTTGTTATCTTTGAGATACAGTGTTGCTGTAGGCCCAGTCCAAAGGTTATTTTGCCCTGTTTCAATATTCCAAAGGTTTGAGGCATAAGACGTGCAAGGCAGTTTCCCTGGGATGGTAGCTACAGCTCCATTTTAAAGTGGTTCCATTTAGCCCTGACTGGTTTGGCTCAGCGGTTGGAGCTTTGGCCTGCGGACCAGAGAGTCCTGGGTTTGGTTTCCGCTAGGGGCACATACCAAAAAAATAATAAAGTGGTTCTGTTATATTATTTTTCTTAACAAGAGTGTGATGGGAAATAAATTTTGTCCATAAAGGATAATAACATTAGTAATAATATCTAACACCTACATAGCACTCACTATAGTGCTGTTCTATGTATGTTACATATGCTTACATTTTCCTCAATAAATTTATCAGGTAGCAGCCTGGCCAGTGTGGCTCAGTGGGTTGATCATTGCCCCCTGGACTGAGAGGTCCCAGTACGATTCTCGGTCAAGGTATATGCCTGGGTCATGGGCTTGATCCCCAGTAGGGGGCATGCAGGAGGCAGCCAATTGATGTTTCTCTCTTTCATTGATGTTTCTATCTCTCTCTTCCTTCCGCTCTCTCTAAAATGTCAATAAAAGATATATATTGTTAAATGGCTAAGGTAGCACTATATTATAATCATCATCCTCATTTTACAGACGAGAAAAGTAAGGCCCACAAGACCACAAAGTTATTAAGTGGCTGAGTCAGGCTTTGAACTCAGTCCATTCCCGAACCCATACTCTTAACCACTACACTCTACAGCTTGTCTGTTAATTGTTCAAAAGCAAAAGCTTTGCCTGTCATAACTTTCTTAACCAATTTTTTTTAAATCCTCATCCAAGGATATGTTTTCTTTTCTTTTTAATTGATTTTTAGAGAGAGAGGGAAACATTGATGTGAGTGGGAAACATTGATTAGTTGTCTCCTGTACGTGCCTTGACTGTGGATCCCACCTGAAACCTGACCGGGAACCAAACCCTCCAGCTTCTGTTGTATGGGACAATGCTCCAACCAACTGAGCCACCTGGCTAGGGCTGTCTTACCCATTTTATTCACATAATCAAACTATTGCTAAAATGAATTCTCAGACCTACTATTTTATGTATTCACCATACAAACATACATAATCAATGGGCACTTATATATCAAAGAACTATTTTAGCCAAGAAATTTTAAATTCAATTAATAATCATAATGAATTTACTCACTTTAGTTGGCATTTGAATTTCCTCAGATGTAAACACCTCTTCAATCTGGACTGCATCCCTGGGAAAATATCCAAAATCCTTTCCTTTCTACCAAAATGAAGAACAAAGATTAGCAAGGAAGACTGATCAAAGCAATAACCGTTGAATCTAATTTTTCCCTGTGTCCTTGGCTTTCATCTATTTCCAATCACAAATACTAATTGGCTTTCGTTTGCCATGTAAAAGAATGTGAGTAAAATCATATTCCTTTTGTTATTCAAAAGAAACAGCATTAATTTGAGGGAACCAAGCGCAAAGCTGTAAAATGCCATTTATTTTTCTCAAACTTCAGAGGGAAAATCACACCATATACTCCTTTTCTTCTTTTTTGTGTTCCTTGATGACCCTCCCTGCACAGCTGGACCACCAGCAAACTGGGGATATCAAACAGCTAGGGAATGGGGGGGAGCGGCCACGCTAGATGAAGCTGTGACATATTCCACGTTTTGGGGAAGTCGAAATCAGGTAAAAGGTTTAAACTCTGAAGGGCCACGAGAGATTCGTTGAGATAGTGAAGCTCTATGAGTCCTCCAGGGAGGATTTGGTTCCATTTAACTTTTCTGGGGCTACCTTGACAACAGAGATCCTCCTAATCCAGCTGACGCACATGTAGGATGTCCCTTGAGACTGAAGGCTTCACCCAACCATTCTCAGCCCATTTCTTGTGCCTATCAAGGTTTAAAGACCATATTTCTTTTCGTCATTTGATCCAGAACTATTACACCTCCATTGTGATTCTTCCACTTGGCAGTTGCTGCAACTATTTGGAAACTGACGGCCTGTGGGTGAACTACAGTGTGGTTCCTTCAACAGTTATTTGCCTGAAGGAAACACATAATGCACAAAACTAAGTGTGCTTGAAACTTCACCCTGGCTCCACACATCACACACTGCTTTTGTGCAGAACTATCATTTTCACACATAGTGAACAAGAAAGAATGCTTCCTTTTCCTACTATGGTACCTACTATGTCATTTTTCTTATAGCTGCGCATTGAGTGCCTCCAACACTTTCAACACATAGACTGGCATGTTTAAGGGACCATAAGTAATAAGGAATATTGGGATTTGCAGAGGCCAGGCAAACAATTCTGGCTAGTGACGTTCAGGGTTTCAGTCATACAGACCCTAATGCTAAAAAGGAGGACAGACTCAAATAGAATTTGCTCCTTCAAATAGCAATCACAGAAGCCCGCAAGGGAAAGATCTGATGCATATGCAACATAGAAATGATGTATGCATCAGGTTGGTCATGCTTGTTTAGCTTGAAAGTAAAATTGCTTATCATAGCATCCTTTCATTATAAAGCATAATGATATAATCAAAGATACAAACCTATTTTCAACTGAAATCATTAATTTTTCAACCAGAGGGATGGTTCTGGCTTCCAGGAATTTCAATGTAAAAGGACTTTGGGACAAATAAAAGGCTATCCCATTCTTTTTTTTTTTTTTTTCCCATGAAAACTCTTCTCTAGGCTATCTGAGAATATTTTCAATAACAACTCAGTTCTTTATTTGCTCATAAAGACATGTATTTTAATCTGATTAACTAAAATTTCCCATTTTCTCCTAAACCTGGCCATTTGCACCACCAAGAGATGGCTGGGGTTGCCTAGTCATCCCATAATCTCCATGGGCACCTCTGAAGTCTTTCCAAGTAAATATATAATTTATATTCAAAAACTGTGCATGCTAGCCCTGGCCAGTTTGGTTTAGTGGCTAGAGCATTGTCCTGTGGATGGACCAAAGGGTCTCAGGTTTGATTCTGGGTCAAGGGCACATACCTGGGTTGCAGGTTTGATCCCCAGGGTACCTTGGGTCAGGGTCATGCAGGGGAATGGGGGGAGGAAACCAATTAATGTCTAATGTCTCTGTCTCTGTCTCTGTCTCTGTCTCTCTCTCTCCCTTCTGCTCTCTCTCTAAAATCAATCAATAATTTTTTTTTTTTAAATATGCCTGGCCAGTGTGGCTCAGTGGTTGAGCGTTGACCCATGCACCAAGAAGTCGCTGGTTCAATTCCCAGTCAGGGCATATGCCCAGGTTGTGGGCCTGATCTCCAGTGAGAGCCATGCAGGAGGCAGCCAATCAATGTTCTCTCTCATCAACGTTTCTATCTCTCTCTCCCTCTCCCTTCTTCTCTCTCTAAAATCAATAAAGAAAAAAAAATTTAATTTTAAATATGTTAGGGGTTTTTAATAGATACATATATAAAGTGCTTTGAAGTTCTTAAAGTTTATTTACAGATGAAAAGCAGGTATCTTTGTGAAAGCTGGCCATTTATCCTGCATTCAGTTTTTAAGATTAGATACTTACACTTCCTGCCCACAAATCTTCCCTTTCTCCTGCAAGTTTAACATAAACAGATATTTCTTCTCCCTTAGTGAAGTTCAGATATAGGCAGTCAGGTCCTTTGTAATTTCTCATGGCTAAGACTCTGCATATTAAAGCTTTGTAGACATGTAAAGAAAAACACAGTTTAGATTAAAATGTCATTTCTCTCCCTCTCATCTTGCCCTCCACCAATCCATCCTATATTATTTCCAAATGTTAATTTCTTCATATCATTTATGACCTCAGAAACCTACATAGACTTGACTTCCTACTGCACACAGAATCAATTCAAAACTCTTTGGCTCAATAGCAAAGGCTGTCCATAACCTGGTCTTCCTTTCTTATTTAAAGTGACTTCCTCTCATTCCTTTACAGTCAATCTCCTCCGAATGTGCCATTATCATTCTCCAGTGAATAGGGAAAGGAAAGAAAAGATAAGTAGTGTTTTTCCTGGTATCTATATGTTCAAGGCACTTTGATAGGCTCTTTAACATCTTTATTCTGTTAAATCCTCAAAACAGAACTATGATGTAAATAATCTCATCTCGGTCTAATAAATGAAATTTAAGTCTCAGAGAGTTGGTCTGATAAATGGAGCTAGCCTGGCTGGTGTGGCTCAGTGGTTGAGCGTCGACCCATGCACCAAGAGGTAACCAGTTCGATTCCTGGTCAGGGCATGTGCCCAGGTTGTGGGCCAAATCCCCAGTGGGGGGCATGCAGGAAGCGGTCAGTTGATGTTCTCTCTTATCGATGTTTCTATCTCTCTCTCCCTTTCCCTTCCTCTCTCTAAAATCAATAAAGAAAAAAGAAAAATCTCTTAAAAAAAAAAAAGATAAATGGTGGAGCTAGATTTGCATAGAGGTTCTTTTCACTGTAACAACCACCTTTCAAATCCTGAGCCTCTCTTTCCTCTATTTCAATACTAAGCTTAGAAACTCTTCAGTTTTTTTTCATGATGAACTCATACCTACTTCCTCTATGACATATCCCGGTTAGATCTAGCATACTCTACCCCTTCTCTGAACTTCAATATTACTTAATATTTTTATGTTATATCAGTATTTATTGTTTAATATTGACTTATCTTGTCACTATTCACTAGAATGAAAATTCCTGGAGGTCAAGAAACTTATCTTACATTTAATTTAATTCCACTTAGATACAACTCCCCACCCAGACCCAGCACATAGTAGGCCCTCAATAGCTATGAATGATCATAACCATATATGCTAGACTTAACACAAAAAGTAATGTATATTACCAAATTAACTATTACAATTATATTAACATGTAAAACATTTTAATTAAGTCATGCAATTAAAGTTAAAATAACATTATAAATTACTATAAATTTGAACGTTCCCATTCCATATTCTGTGTCTGGCCCCAAGCGACATTAAAATGAGGTTTAAAAAACAGAAAGGGGGAGCGGGATTGGGGAGGAGGGTGTCAATGGGGGGAAAAGAAGGGACATCTGTATTTTAAAAATTAATTAAATTTTTTTTAAAGAGACCTAAATAAATAAATAAAAATCAATGGACAGCTGGACTCCCCAGCCTCCTGGCAAAAAAAAAAAAAAAAAAAGAATGTCTATTTTGCAGTTGTTGAATTCAGTGTGTTTATATGTCCATAAGATCACGTTTTTAAATCATTTTGTTCAAATTGTTCATATCCACACTTTTTTTTTTCTGGTTTGGCTATTCTATTAGTTACTAAGTGTGTTAAACAGTGAAGTGTGTTAAACAAGCAATGATTATAGATTTGCCTATTTCTCCTTTTAGTTCTGTATATTTTGAGGCAATGTGATTAACAGCATAGAAATTTAGAAGTGCTTCATTTTCCTGGTGAATTTCATTTTTGTCATTATAAACTGTCATTTTAATCTTCCAAAAAAAAGGGGGGGGGAGATTATTGCTATTATATAACATTATCTAGTAAACCTTCTCTCTATATTAAATTACATATCCAAATAGTTAAGGGAAATGTTTACTCATAAACAAATTTACTTATAAATTATCTGTTTGCACTAATAGTATTTTCCGTTTTTAATTTACATGTTGCAAATCAGAAATAATTCTCACATACTGGAGAGATAGAACTTATTTAAAGCAATTATGATATATTGGGATGGAATTCTTTTTTTTTTTTTTTTTATACTAGATCACCAGTTTACTGTCTGGAATTCATTTTGCACCAGAATGCTAATAACAGAATAAATTAAGCTCTTAAGCAATAAAATAAAATTAATTTATCTTTGTAGAAGATAGAGTTTAATATTCAAGGATATAAATAAAATGATATACTTCTAACACTGATTTCAATATTTTTACATAACAAGTAAACACAAATTATTGGTTGATAAAATGTAGATAGTAAATCCTGATGATTTGAAATAAAAACATTTTTATAAAACTCATGAGAATCAGAAAGTTCCGATTGTGAAATAGAAACTAAACATCATAAGGGCTTCTTAAATCAAGAACTACCCATCAAATAGCTCGATATCTTTTAAAATGTAAATCAATTATATTTATCCTAAAAAATAGTACAAGTACTGATTAGTTTATTTGAGGTCTGGATTAATATGGTCACAATTTCTAATATATTTATATATCAGGTTGATCTTTGCCCACTTGTATATTTACAATAAAAGCTATCACAAAAGGCTTTGCTCTGGCATTTCCTTTTTATACTGAACTAAACTTTATAATTGCAAATATTTTTCAATGATATTAATGCTCACTTTTATCATGCAGGTCTACAATAACATTTTTACATCATTTCAGAGCCTCAGTTTAAGAGGAAGAGAAGGAAAAAAAAGAAAACTTACTTTCACATTCCAAGTCAGCACATTTTTTAAAGTCCGCCAGCAGTTTTGTGCCTTCCAGACACTTTGTCAGAGAAAAAACCAAAAGGACGATTCTGTGAATTCCAATCTCCGCCATGCTAAAACAAGCAGGAATTCCAACCGAGGTTTAAACTGATTTAGGCTGTAGATATGCCAGCCAAAACAGGAGATACCCCACTCTCTCTACTAAATATCAGAGAAAAAGCTGTAGGTTTCTTAATCCCTTGATAACTACATTTTTCCTCCAGTGTTTAGGCTTAGCTTGAGAGACAAACACTCTCTGTTCTCAATCTGCAGTGTCAGGTATCTAGATAATACATAGGGGTTTAATAATTAATAGGGATTTTTAGTTGGACTCATGTCTTATAAAGGTGGACCGTGTAAAACAGTGTTCGCTTAAAGGCACCTTGCATTCAACATTTCTTAAACAGGCCTCCCCGCAAAAATGTAGCTAACCTCTTTCTGTTAAAATCTCAGGTAAAAACCTAGCCCTCCCACCACCACCCACCACCACAAAAATAAAAAAATCTCAGGAAATCAATCAACAAGTACAAACAGTATTTACTGCATGCAACTATCAGCATCAGTGGAGAAAGTATATTTTACAGATAGAAGCAGTAGTGATTTATGTGAAAAATGGTTTTGCCCTGGCCTGGTAGCTCAGTTGGTTAGAGTGTTATCCTGATAATCCAAGCTTTCGGGTTTGATCTCTGGTCAGGGCACATACAAGAATCAACCAATGAATGCACAAATAAGTGGAACAACAAATCAATGTTTCTCTCTCTCTAAAAATAAATCAATAAATAAGATGGCTTTGAAAAATCATGATGAAAGATATTTGAAATAATATTCCACTTATATATATGTATTTTAAATGTTTTTTATTGATTTTAAAGAGAGAGCAAGGGAGAGGGACAGATTTTAACATCGACGGGCTGCCTCTTGCACGCCCCCTACTGGGGATTGAACCTACAACCTGGTCATGTGCTCTGACCAGGAATCGAACCAGTGACCTCTTCGAGCCACATTGACCAGGATTCCACTTTTATATTTTTAAAAAACATTAGTGTCACCATAAAGTTGACACTTGTATTTAGTTAAGAATAATAGTTAAAATGTAGTAAGTACTCATTATGTTCCAGGTACTGTCTTAAACACTTAAATATGTGATCTGATTTAACCCTCACACTAACTCTCTAATTAAGTAATTTTGTATATGAAGAAACTGAGGTATGTAGAGAAGGGTTAAATTACTTGCCCAACATCACATAGTGAGTAGAGCAGAAATTTAAACCTAGGAACTATTATGACTCTCCCTACCCATAACCATTAGGCTTTCCTATCAAGAATCAAGTCATCTGCCACAGAAAGATGTTTACTACTTCACCTGCAACAGTACTAGTCCAGAAACAGCAGGTACAGCATTATTCCATGTACTGAAAATTGTACGCATATTTCTGTGTGTGGAAAAATAGAGGTGTCTGAAGAATCCTCCTTCATACCATGGGAGTATGTAATGTGATTCAGCTTTTATTCACTTTCTTCTTCATACCTTTCTATATTTTTTTACTTTCTTTTTAAAAATCAATATAAGCATATATCTTTTTACAATAACAATAAAGCTATGAAAATCAAGTTATTTGATTTTGTTATTGTTGCTTATAAGGGATCAAAGCCCCCTATGTTGGGAATTTTTATGTAAAACACCAGGTCTCAGTAAATTTTTGGAACCACAGTTGTCATATTTCAATCTTGAAAAAGATTTCCCTAAGCCCTTCTCTGCTGTCCCTTTCCCTGTGTCTGGGCTTCCAGGGTGTGTGTGGTTGCAGAATGCAGCACTTGTATGACACCACACCCCTCTAGTGCCTGCCATAAACAGGCAGATACCCAGCACAGGAGCAAGCTGAAGTGAAGGACTTCGGCTTTCAAAATCCTAGAAAAAAGGAAATGTGATTTCTGTTTGTTTGTTTTCCAAAATCAGTAATTACAAAGAAGCCAGTTCTCTCAGATCAAAGATTTCATGTCTTTAGTATCAACGTACGAAACATTTTAACCTGTGAAGAATGTTTGTGAGTTTATTTGAGCCAAACTGTTGACAATTGTTGGGAAGCAAAATCTCAAGGGATTGAGATATTGCTGCAGAGAATGGCAGTTTTGTCCCTTATTTTATACCTTACAATCAAAAGCAGAGACATAAGTGGGTTACATGATAGATGAAGGAGACAGGAGAAAGCAAGACTGGGGGGAAGGGGCGCTCTGGGATTGGATAAAAAGTAAAATAAATAGACACATACTTCTTTTACATAGGTAGGTATAGGATAGTTAACAGTCAACAATGAACTCAATAACAATTAGAGGATTTCTGGTTGCTGCAGAGCGGTGTGGCTTGGTGGATTGTGTCGTCCCGTGGACTGGGAGGTCCTGGTTTGATTCCTGGTCAGGGCATATGCCCGGGTTGCGGGCTCCATCCCTGGTGGGGGGGGCGTGCGGAGGGCGGCCGATGGATGTTTCCTTCTCACATCAATGTTTCTATCTCTCTCTCCCTTCCTCTCTCTCTAAGAAATCAATTTTAAAAAACAGTCATATTCACTTAGCCAGATATTATCTAATTGCTAATTCATTTTGCAGACCGAGTGGTGGGTGTGTTAATGTTAAAATGTAATACTGCTGCTGAGGAAGATTTCGCGGCAACACTCAGTCAGGAATGTGGATTTGGAAGGCCTATGGCAGTATTCAGAAATCATGCAGGAGGTTAGACTACCTGCTACATAAAGCTAAAGGAGAAATCATCAAAGCCACACACGTTAAGTATCTCAGAGATCATACTGCAGAGTAACTCTTTCCATGAGAATATGAAGACATAATCATGAAGACTGCTCTCCTACTGCTTGGTGATATTATTTCTGACACTATGTTACTATCTTCTCTCTTAATACCTCAGGTTTCCTAAAGCAGAAACATATTTCCTTCAACCAGCTGGCAATTTATAAAATATAAACATTTTATTAGAAGGTACTTGGGATTAGCTGAACTGATTAAACAAGGGTATTTTTGTTTTTTAACCAGAAAGGGGGCACTAGAACAGAGCCATTGGATACAGTTCCCATACTGGACATGTGCACAGTGAGAGATGAGGCCCAGGAGAGACTGAGATTCAAACTGGTATGAAAGACATGGAGAATGGCCCTTAACATCCCTGCTTCAAGGTAAGACTTTCTGCTCAGCTTCAAGGGGTGCAGTTAGCAGACAGGCTCTGGGGGGCGGTTACTTCAAGGTCTACCTCAGCTGCAGAGAGCCTCCTCCCCCAAGATTGCCCCTTCCTGGGTGATCTAGTGAATCTAGTGAGTAAATAACAAGGGAGTACAAAGGCAGGGCTAGTTCAGCCTAATGTGGGACACTCTGACAGGCACCCCCCGCTCTAGGGTTCCCTCCTGGGTTGACTGAAGCTTTATGAAACCTACGATGCAGTTCAACTTCCCCTCTGCCCAATCCCGGTTTCTCCCCGATCCTTTCATACGTGTTGATCCCTGAGCCTTAAACTCTGTCTCAGCATCTGCTTCTGGAGGACCCAACCTCAGAAGCTAGTGATCCACAGACGCAAAGAGAGATAACAAAACGTGCACGTGCTGGCCCATCATCCGTGCTAGTCGCTGCAGGGCTCTTCTTTCCTTGTTGCCTTTGTGTTGCTGAAGACCACGCTTTAGTTCTGCCCACTTTTCCTCATTCTGTCTATGTCAGTCAGAGGTCTACCAGGAAACAGATGGGTATTCCATTTTGAGGAATGGCACTTGTCAATGATTGAGATTTATTTAATTTATTTATTTATTTATTTATTTATTTATTTTTCTTTATTGATTTTAAAGGGAGAGGAAGGGAGAGGGAGAGAGAGCTAGAAACATCGATGAGAGAGAACATTGATTGGCTGCCTCCTGCATGCCCCCCACTGGAGATTTGGCCCACAACCTGGGCATGTGCACTGACCGGGAATTGAACCGGCAACCTCTTGATGCACGGGGTCAATGCTCAACCGTTGAGCCACACCGGCCGGGCTGATTGAGGAGATTTTAATGAGGGACTATTTACAAAGGTGTGGGCAGGGTTAAGGAAAAGCAACAGGGGATGTGACATCCTCAGGCATGAAGGAATGGTGACCACTGCCTGCAGAGAACTTCAGGAGGGCTGCCCAAAAGGCACATAAAGGTTTCTGTAAAGGGACTCAGGCAAGAGAACCTCACACTTCTACTTCCCGATCTCCTGATGGTACTTCCCATTGATCAAGCCCAGCCAGAGAATAAGGGAACCCTTTGAAGTCCTAAAAGTCTATGTGTCTGTGGGGACACACCAGAGTGGCAGAGCGGAGTGTAGATTGGGAGGAATAAAAAGAGAATACCCCCCCATACTATCATTACTCCTTTACTATATGTTTTTGAATAATAGAATGTAACATCCTTGACATCCAAGATGATATGTATGTGATATTTGATGATCAAGGGTCTAAACTGATTAGTCTCATCAATAGGAAGGAAAGGAATTTAATGTTTGTTGAGCATCAACTTTGAATCAGTGAGCTTAATATTTCACATGCAAATCTCATCTTTCAGGATAGGTATTATTTATTGACTGCCTATGCATGATGTGTCAGACACTACTCTAGGCTCTGGAGATACAGGAGTGGACGGGACAAAGTCCTTGCTCTCATGGACCTTGCATGCTAATGAAGAGAGACAGATAAAAACAAGCAAACAAATAAATGAACACGATAACTGCAGGTCGTGATAACTTATTATGGTGATGTGTCTATTCAGATAAGTTCATCAGGGAAGGTACCTCTGGAGAGTGACATCAGACTTAATATGGGGGAGTAAGAAGGCAGAACATTCTGTACAGAAGGAAGAATTAATGAGGTCATACTTCATTGTCTGAAGTTTGAGTTACAAAGATTAAAAACACACAAACACACACAAAAGAGGCATATTGGATGCATTCCAAGATGTCAGAAACAAGGCTTTAAGGTGGAAACTAACTTAGCAGATATAATCAGGAAACATAAAGGCAGGTGGAGAGTAGGACATAAAGTAGATGAAGACAGAGGTTCAATCATGCAGGGACTTTTGGCTGTGGAAATGAAATGTAAGTTTTATTCTAAGTGTAATGGGAAGCCATAGAGAGTTTTAGAGAAGAGAATGACATTATTAGTGTTTTTATCATATAATTTCACTTTTTTGCTCACTCCTTGTTCTTCAAGTCCCTTAGGTTAAATCACTTAATAAGTACATCACTCAGTAACTTTTTAATGAATGAAAAAGAATGCATGCATGAATGAATAAATGAATTGATTTCTTGTCAAGAGCAAGACTCTTCATGCCTCATAACTAAATGAAATTTTATATTCAGCTATGTAACTCATCTTTGTGTGTGCGCTCTCTCATTTCAAAAAGAAAGTCAGTAATTTTTTTACATATTTTATCATTTTTTAAAAACAATGTCCAACAATATTTTTAAATTTGTATTTATTTATTTATTTTGAGAGAGAGATAGAGAGAGGGAGAGAGAGATAGAAACATCGATGTGAGAGAGAAACATTGATCAGCTGCCTCCTGCACACACCCTACTGGGGATCAAGCCCACAATCCGGGCATGTACCCTGACCAGAATCGAAACAGGACCTCTCAGTCCATGGGACGATGCTCAATCCACTGAGCCACACCGGCTGGGCCATTTTTTATCATTTTACTAGGGATAATTTCAAATGGGTTATGAAGAAAACTTATTCATTTGAGTTTGATGAGTTTTCCAAAAACTCTTAAGATATGTTCACCGATAAACAATAAAACATCAGCAGAACTATCATATACTGGGCAAAGAGTCATGCTCATACCAAAAGCAACATGCAACATAAAAAAGATACAATATAAAGACTGACATTCTACTGGGTATTAAAAATCATCTCAAGCCCCGGCTGGTTTGGCTCAGCGGTTAGAGCGTCGGCCTGCGGTCCAGAGAGACCCGGGTTCGGTTCCCACTAAGGGCATGTACCTCGGTTGCAGTTTGTCCCCGGCCCTGGCTGGTCGTGCGGGTGGCAGCCACTCGATGTGTCCCTTTCATGTTGATGTTTCTCTCTCTCTCTCTCTCTTCCTCTCTCTCCCTCCCACTCTATCTGAACAAAAAATGAAAAAATATCCTCAGGTGAGGATAAAAAAAAAAAAAAAATCTCAATATGAATTCTTTGCTTCCAGCACATAATTAATTAGCTGTTGAATCCAAACCACACCAAAGTAAGCTTAGCTGATGGAAGCCAGGAGTCAATAATGGGGGGAAAAAATAAGTTCCTCAATGCAAGAGATCTCAATAGTGTTTTGGAGAATTTCCCTGGCTGGTACAAGCAGTATTAGAAAATCTTTTTGGCAAGGAAGAAAAATAAATACAAATGGAATGCTACATTTTGTTTTTAAATCAGCAGACTGTCCCAGGAATGATAAAGATATCAGTAAAGTAGCAAGGGGATAACTTTAAAACATTATTTGTTGTGGGCTCAAAAAAACATTCAAAACTGATTTATTTCAAGGTGTCAGAATAGTTAAATTCAGGCATTTAGGCTTAAGGGAAGTAAAATTAAAAGGGGATACTTTTCTCCCCAAGCTAAGAAGAATTTCTTTAAAACCAAGCATATTGCTGAAGTGCAACATTATACTTGGGAAACAATAAAACTGGCAACAAAATAAGTTTAAACACTGTACCCATGCCAGTCTCAGACACTGTTTAATAACCAAGATGCAAACTAATTTTGTTGTAACAAGCCTAGACCAATTCCATCAAACATGTCCTTGGTTAGATATCCAGTTTCATTTAATGTTTTTGTTGTTTTGTTTTTTAATCCTCACGAGAGGATATTTTTCCATTTATTTTCAGACAGAGTGGGAGGGAGGAAGGGAGAGAGAGAGCAACATTGATGTGAGAGAGACTCATCGATTGGTTGCCTCCCCCACAACCCCGACCACGCCAGGGATCAAACTGAAGACAAGGTACATGCCCTTGACCGCAATCAAACCTGTGACTCTTTGGTCCAAGGGCCGATGCTCTAACTACGAGGCCAAACTGACCAGGGCTCATTTAATGTTTCGAAAGCTCGTTTGAGAGCCAGTCAAGTCCCTCATACAAACCAGTTCTTTGTGTAGCACAAGTGGCTGAACATACCATGCTCTGTTACTAAGAGACTGAAGACCTAATTTATCTGTCATTTCACTGATGGCCATAGCATTTGGCAAATCCTGTTTGTTTGTAAAAAGCAACACTGCATCTTGCAACTCATCTTCCTGAAGAATTTTATTTTTCATTTTTTGCAGCTCTCCAGTTCTTTCCTGAACTCTTTCTTTCAAGATCATTGCTATCTACCACAAAAATAAACCCTGGGTATTCTGGAAGTAATGCCTCCAGAGAGGCCTTATTTTATCTTGACCACCAACATCCCTTACTGTGAAACAAATGTGTGTGTGTGTGTGTGTGTGTGTGTGTGTGTGTGTGTGTGTGTTTTCTTTACTGATTTTAGAGAGAGAGGAAGGGAGAGGGAAAGAGAGATAGAAACATCGATGAGAGAGAACATCGATTGGCTGCCTCCTGCATGCCCCTCACTGGGTACTTGGCCCACAGCCTGGGCATGTGCCCTGACCGGGAATCGAACTGGCGACCTCTTGGTGCATGGGTCGACGCTCAACCACTGAGCCACACCGGCTGGGTCAAATGTTCTTATATTCTACTGTTTCCACATTAAAACCAGTGGTAGGAATGGTGGTGACTGTCTCCTCTAATTTAAGATTATACAGAACGGTTGTCCTGTCTGCAGCATCCAATCCAACCATCAAAATGCGCATCTGCTTGTAGCTGAAGAGAAAGGGAGAAGAGGGAGGTAGGTGATGGTGAGGCTCATGGTGGTAGTTGCGCTTGCGATGGGCAGGAGCGGAAGGGGTTTGGAGCTTCCCCCGGCCTTCTCTTCCCACGCTCCCCTTAAACTGAGCGAGAAGGAAGAGGAGTACGGAGGAAAGAGCGGGGCAGGCAAGGCTCGCTAGCCGGCCTGTCGGAGGAAGGTCAGGGGCAGGATTTACCCCGCGCAGACCTGCTCGACTACTGCCGGGCAGCTCTGGCTCTAGGGTTCAGTAACTGTTTTGATTAAATATTCTCTTCTGTAAAAAAAATTCTGACAAAAAGAATTGGATTCATATTTACCTTTGTTATTGGGTTGATATTAGTAACAGCAGTAAAACTAAATACCCAGCAAGCAAAGCTATAGAAAGCCTTTGGATTCCCAAATCCCACAGGGGATGCTTGACAGGTTGCTATATATGAGAAAGTTAATGAGCAACAGTATAGAAAGATTTAGTATTCCTACCAATTTCCAATCATTAATAGCTTGAATGTCTTTTTAAGAACCCATATTGGTCCCCTTTTTTAAAATTATTATTATTTTTATTAACTTATTTTTGTTACAGATGTTTCTCCTTTTTACCCCATTGACACCCTCCTCCCCATCCCCCCACCCCGTCCCCAGCTTTGTTGTCCATGTCCATCAGTTATGCATACATGCGTATAAGTTCTGTGGTTTATCTCTTCCCTCCCCCCCCCATCTTCTGAGGGTTGTCAGTCTGTACCCTACTTTCACATCTCTGGGTCTACCCTGTTCCTCAGACTGTTATGTTTATTATATTCCACAAATGAGTGAGATCATGTGATATTTGTCTTTCTCTGCTTGGCTTGTTTCGCTTAGGATAATACTCTCGAGGTCTCTCCATGTCGTCTCAAAGGATAAGAGATCTTTCTTTCTTACAGCTGCATAGTACTCCATTGTGTATATGTACCACTGCTTTTTTATCCATTCATCCACTGATGGACACTTGGGCTGTTTCCAGATCTTAGCTATTGTAAATAGTGCTGCTATGAACATGGGGGTACATATATTCTTTCTGATTGGTGTTTCAGGTTTCTTAGGGTATATTCCTAGAAGTGGGATCACTGGGTCAAATGGCAATTCAATTTTTAATTTTTTGAGGTAACACCATAGTGTTTTCCACAGTGGCTGCACCAGTCTGCATTCCCACCAGCAGTGCACTAGAGTCCCCTTTTCTCCACACCCTCTCCAACACTTGTTTGATGATTTGTTGATGGTGGCCATTCTGACAGGTGTGAGGTGATACTTCATTGTTGTTTTAATTTGCATCTCTCTGATGATTAGTGATGTTGAGAATTTCTTCATATGTCTCTTAGCCATTTGTATGTCCTGTTTGGAGAGGTGTCTATTTAGTTCCTCTGCCCATTTTTTAATATATTGGTCCCTGTTATATACTTTTACATAATCCCCTCCAAAACCCTCTTCCTTCACTCCCCACTACTGTCCTCTCCCCATTTCTGTATCTTTTCCTTCTTGCTTCTTTTGGTGTCCATAACCCTAAGTACTACATAACCCTAATCTTCTTTAAGAAAAAAATAATTAGCGTGGCAGTGTGGCTCAGTGGATTGAGCATTGTTCCATGGACTGAGAGGTCTCAGTTGCATTCCCAGTCAGGGCACATGCCCAGGTTACAGGCTCAATCCCCATTAGGGGGTGTGCAGGAGGCAGCTAATCCATGTTTCTCAAGTGCCTAAATACAATTTCTGTATGAAAGTGAATACATTCCTTATGATTATTATTAATTTGATACTCATCTCTCAAAGATGTATAGAATAATAGATCTGCTACTATTACTTTCCTGATTTTCTTTCTCCCCTTTCTTCCAAATTCCCTAGGACACAGAAATAAATGCCCCCTTAGTCAATGGACTCATGGTAGGACTTATCAAACCACTGAGGCCCTTGGAGCCTTCAGGTCTTTGTTCATAGGATGAGAAGCTTGTCCTAAATAACCTGCACAAGTCCTTCCAGCTCAGATATTCTGTGATTCTCTGACATTTTAATGACTTCTGCAATCAGAACAAGAAATGGACTTGGTGAAACTTCTTTTAATGAGGAGGTCACACTTGATTTCTAAAACTTGACCACAGGTAAAAATAAATGAGGTATACAAGGTGGGGCAAAAGCAGGTCTAAAGTTGTTTGTATGGAAAATAATACAATAATAAATAACACCAGAATAAACTCTGTATTTCACATACCCACATCTGTAAACCCACCCTGTACAGATGTACCTCACTATGTCACATACAAGGATTGGGATGTGAAAATGCCATTAAATAGTAAAATACAATAAAATATGCATATATTCTCTTATTTAACAAAGATTTTGAGTGCCTGCTATGCACCAGGCATTGTGCTGGGCACATGAAACACATGGGGGTCGGGGGTAGACAGTGCCCTTGCCTCCATGGAAAGTATAATCTCTAGGGGAAGACAAAAAGAAAACGAAATTCAAGACTACAAAGGAGATATTCGGGGATGGTGGTTAATTCACTGTGAAGTGGGGGAGATGGAGAAGTCAAGGATGACTCAACTTCCTCGTTGGACAATTGAGAGTGTGCTAGCTAGTGCCATTTGTTGGGGCAGGAGCACAGGAGAGGAGCAGTTTTGGAAGAGAGGCAGAGGAAGTTCATGAGTTTGGTTTAGGACATACTGAGTGAAGGAAAGCAAAGCAAAGTAAAGCAAGTTATTTGCAGAAGAAAATCAAAATTCATTGGTTTTGGAAAATTATTCATTAGCTTGTTTTCAGAAGGCTGACTTATTTTGAAATAATTTCAGGTCTTCAGAAAAGTTGCAAATAGAATTCCTCCATACCTCTTCACCGTGCTTCCCCTAATGTTAATATATTATATAACCATAGCACAATGGTCAAAAATAAGAAATTAATATTAGTACAAGAACTACATACTTCATTGTGATTTCCCTAGTTTTCCAACTAATGTCTTTTTTCTGATTCAAGAATCAAATTCCATGTACCACATGGTCATACCTCCTCAATCTTCTATGACAATCTTCTGTGACAGTCTCTTATCCTTTCCTTGTCTTTCATGATCTTGATGCCTTTGAATGTCCCTCAGTTTGGGTTTGTTTGATGCTTTCTCATGATTAGACCAAGGTAGCAGATTTGGGGGAAAGAATGTTGTCAAAGTGGTGTGCCCTTCTCATCAGAGCCTGTCAGTGGACACACGATATCAATATGTCTAGCTACTGGTATTGCTAATCTTGATTAGTTGGTTAAGGTGATGTCTACGTGGTGTCTCTAATGTAAAGTACCTATTTTTCTCTTCCATACTCTATTCATTTGAAGAAAATTACCAAGTCCACCCACTTGCCAGAGAGGGTAATTTAGCCCCACATCCTGGAGGGAGGGGTATCAAAGAACTTAACAGTAAGTTATCCAATAGTAAGAAAACTGGCTTATCTACAACATATTTACTTATTTGTTTAACCCCAGAGTACATGTAATATAGTTTCAAAATTGATAATCCATACTCTGTGATAAACCAATTGACCAGAGTTAAATGTTTGTATACAGCTCTTTTTGTCCATAGATTTACAGTATCTAATCAAAACATTTTTTTTATTTTTTTATAGTTTTTTTTTATTAACTTATTTTTGTTACAGATGTTTCTCCTTTTTTCCCCATTGACACCCTCCTCCCCAACCCTCCACCCCTTCCCCAGCTTTGCTGTCCATGTCCATCAGTTACGCATACATGCGTATAAGTTCTGTGGTTTAACTCTTCCCTCCCCCCACCCCCTCTTCTGAGGGTTGTCAGTCTGTACCCTACTTTCACATCTCTGGGTCTACCCTGTTCCCCAGACTGTTATGTTTATTATATTCCACAAATGAGTGAGATCATGTGATATTTGTCTTTCTCTGCTTGGCTTGTTTTGCTTAGGATAATACTCTCGAGGTCCCTCCATGATGTCTCAAAGGATAAGAGATCTTTCTTTCTTACAGCCGCATAGTACTCCATTGTGTATATGTACCACAGCTTGTTACCTCAAAAAATTAAAAATGGAATTGCCATTTGACCCAGTGATCCCTCTAATAGGAATATACCCTAAGAAACCTGAAACACCAATCAGAAAGAATACATGTACTCCCATGTTCACAGCAGCACTATTTACAATAGCTAAAACATTTTTTTTACAAAGTTATTTAGGTCAGCTCCTTTCTTTCCCATCCCCTTCAGTGTGCTGTGTTATACATTTGTAATAGTTACATTTGCCATAGCCTACTTCCCTGCCATCCAAGTTGATTCTTTTAAATTTTCAGTCAGGAATATTAACTCTTTGAGCATACAGTTCCATGGGTTCTGACAAATACATAATCATGTATCCACTACCACTGTACCAAAAAGGACAGTTCAAAGTCACTTTAAAGTTAACACTTATGTCAAAAAATTATTTTATCTGAATTATGTGGCAAATTCTTAACTTCACCAGTTCTATCCATGAGGTTCATTTATCCTTTAGCAAGATAGAAAGATAATATATTAGATTATTGAAAGCAAAATAAATATATCTTTTAATCTTTGCAAGACAAAACCCCATTAATGGTTACCTTTGAGCCTTCTGCCAGTTCAAAGTTAAGAATGCTTATACAAACAGATGTATCTCTTGTGACTTTTTTTTTTTTTCATTACTCAAGGATTAGATCAGGCACACAAATCTGACATTGAGTATACAAAAAGAAATGCAAAAAATCAAACTAATTTAATTAATATACATTTGGAAACAAAGTAACTGATTTTGAAAAGGCTGTTTCTCACAGAAATAATTTCCATGACCCATTCTGGTCCCAATACACTGCCAGGAAACTTCATCTGCTTTTACGTAACTGTCCTTCAGCTAGGCCTGGTTCCTAATGAAGTGGTGGCAGAAGGTGGTAGTGGGGAAGGAAGAGAGAAGCAGCAGGAAAGTTAGGAAGGGGAGAAAAGCAGAAACTTCAGTCTGCAGCCTCAGGTGAGAGCTGAATGAGGTGAGGTGTGCCACCTGGCTCTGGGCCAGAAATAGTGGCCGCTGGCCTTGCCTTCTTGGGAAGCCTCATGGAGTAGAAGGAACTCAAGATGAAATTCAAGTACATGTTTATTCTTCTAAGCCTGTATCTACAGGATAACACTAAATGACTGATCACACAGAAGCCTACATATATACCTTAAAAAACATGCCCTGGCCAGTTTGGCTCAGCGGTTAGAGCGTCGGCCTGCAGTCCAGAGAGGCCTGGGTTCGGTTCCCACTAAGGGCATGTACCTCGGTTGCGATTTGTCCCTGGCCCTGGAAGGCAGCCACTCGATGTGTCTCTTTCACGTCGATGTCTCTCTCTCTCTCTCTTCCTCTCTCTCCCTCCCATTCTATCTGAACAAAAAATGCAAAGGTGTCCTCGGGTGAGGATAAAAAAACAAAAATGGTCCTGGCCAGTTTGGCTCAGCGGTTAGGGCATCGGCCCGCGGACCAATGAGTCTTGGGTTCGATTCCGGTCAAGGGCACGTACCTCAGTTGCTGTTTGACCCTAGCCCTGGTTGGGGTCGTGCTGCAGGAGGCAACCAGTCGATGTCTCTCTCTCACATCGATGTTTCTCTCTCTCTCTCCCTTTTTCCTCTCTCTCTCCCGCTCTATCTGAACAAAAATGGAAACATATCCTTAGGTGAGGATTGAAAACAACAAAGTTACAACTAAACTACAGAACAACCATCATTCAGAACCGCCTGACATCAAGCTGAATGTTAGTCCTACAACTACTAAATTAAAGAAGAAGCCACATCAAGGCTGGTAGTAGGGGCAGAGGTGGCCCCTGTGTGACCCATGTGTGGTGGAAAAATATCAGGAGGGATACCTCGGCTGTGAAGGTCCTCTCTGAGGAGTGAGGGGTCCCTGTCCCACATCAGGCTCCCATCTCAGGGTTCCAGTGCCAGGAAGAGAAATCCCCATCACTTCTGGCTATAAAACCAGCAGGCATTGAGGCTGAGGCTGCTGAAATCCCAGACAGTCCCTCTTAAAGGGCCGGCGCACTGACTCACTCAGACTCGCTCCTTCTGGGCTCCAGCATTGGGGAGGCAGTGTGAAAGGCACCAGAGACATATGGAGAAGAACTGAATTATTTGGCATTGGCATTGGGGTGAGAGCTGGAGGGGCAGCTTTCTCCTGGACAGACTTGCTGTGGGAGGCTGTTGTTCCTTTGATGAGCCCTTCCCTGGGGCAGCGGACCAAAGGCATATCTGGGACTCCAGCAACCTGACTCACAATGTTTGCCCCGCCCTGGTGATTCCCTGAGGCCCTGCTCCACCCAACCTTCGGGCCCACCCAAGCTCTTTCCAAAGGCTTTACCATAGGATTGGCCTGTCTTGGATCCTACTTCAGATTTTCCTAAAATCTCTCAAATAAGCAGCATCTGGACTCAGCCAACCCCATACCTCTCATTAAGTGGCCCCAGGCCTGGCACTAGAAGCAGCCAGCTTTGGTTCACAACTTGGCTTTTCCTGGGTACCTCCAAGCCCAGCACAAGACGCAGCCATCTGCAGATCACTTTGTAGCTTATGCCAGGTGGCCCCAAGTAGAACACAGGAAGTGGCTGACCTTGCCCCAGAGCCAGCACACCCAGTGGACAGCTTCAGAACACTGTGAAGCACCACCACCCAACCACCTCCACAAATGACACACTCAATGAGTGGACTCAGGGGGTACCAGAGCCCTGCTGAAGTAAGTCTTGCTCTGTGTTGGGATCCTACACAGCTGATCCTCCAAGGGAGTCAGAGACCAGTGGTCAGTGGGCATAGCCAGTCCTGGCAGCAGATTAGCCTGAATAAATCCCTTCCATTGATGTACCAACAGCAATCAAGACTCAGATACAACAGAAGAGTGTACAGTCCACACTAGGGGTGCACCTTGAGGGCCCAGCTGGGGTGATCAGGGAGACTGTGCCACTGGATCCTACAGGACACCTACAACAATAGGCCACCCTATGAAGCCTAGGAGACACAGCAATTCTACCTAATACATAGAAACAAACACAAGGAAGCAGCCAAAATGAGGAGACAAAGAAACATGTCCCAAGTGAAAGAACAGAACAAAGCTCCAGGAAAAGAACCAAATAAAATGGAGATAAGTCCTGGTTATAAGGATGCTCAAGGAACTTAGTGAGACCTTCAAGGAACTTAGTGAGACTTTCAAGGAACTTAAGGAGAACTTCAAGGAACTTAGTGAGAAAATCAACAACATAAAAAAGGACCAGTCAGAAATGAAGGATGCACTAACTGAAATAAAGAATAATTTACAGGGAATCAATAGTTGAGTGGCTGAAGCCAAGAAGCAAACCATCAAATTGGAATATAAGGAAGCAAAAAACACCCAATCAGAACAACAAAAAGAAAAAAGAATTCAAAAAACGGAGGACAGTGTAAGGAGCCTCTGGGACAACTTCTTAAATGTACCAACATTCGAATCATGGGGGTGCCAGAAGAAAAGAGAGAGAAAGAAATTGAAAACTTATTTGAAAAAATAATGACAGAAAACTTCCCTGACTTGGTAAAGGAAACAGACATACAAGTCCAGGAAGCACAGAGAGTCCCAAACAAGATGAACCCAAAGAGGTCCACACTATCATCACCAAAATGCCAAAGGTTAAAGACAAAGAGAGAATCTTAAAAGCAGCAAGAGGAGAGCATAATTGCCAATGATATATCAGATAAGGGATTAATTTCCAAAATATATAGAGTGCTCATACAACTCAACAAAGAACCCAATTAAAAAATGGGCAGAGGAACTAAATAGACACCTCTCCAAACAGGACATACAAATGGCCAAGAGACATATGAAGAAATACTCAACATCAATAATCATCAGAGAGATGCAAATTAAAACAACAATGAGGTACTACCTCACACCTGTCAGAATAGCCGCCATCAACAAAGCATCAAACAACAAGTGTTGGCGAGGGTGTGGAGAAAAGGGAACTCTAGTACACTGCTGGTGGGAATGCAGACTGGTGCAGCCACTATGGAAAACATTATGGTGTTACCTCAAAAAATTAAAAATTGAATTACCATTTGACCCAGTGATCCCACTCCTAGGAATATACCCTAAGAAGCCTGAAACAGGAGATTCCAAAATGGCGGCAGAGTGAATGGAAGCTACACAGACCATCTCCCAGGACCAAACTGGAAATACAACTAAAATAAAGTCAAGTCATCGGGAAAAAGCAACAGAAAAGCAGCTTGCGAGGACCATACAACCAGGGACACTGAATCGATCCTGGTAGGATTGCGGAGGCGCGAGAGGGGAGCTGGGAGCCCACGGAGAGCAGCGGCCTTAGTCGGGAGTGGCACCCGCCCTCGGGGTTAAAGCCCGAGCCAGCTCCACAGCGCAGAGCCAGGACAGAGCGCTAAAACAGCCACAGCCACTCACCTTGGGATCCAGCAGAGGGAGGGCGGACTGGACTGGAACTGTGTGGGGACACTCGGGATTTGGAGGGCGCTCAGAGCTTTTGCTGAGTTTCGGCCACGCAGGACTGTGGCCTCGCCGTCTTACTCCATCCCAGGGCTTTGGGGAGAGGCGGCAGCCCCTCCCTGGGAGATCCAGCCACACCCTAGTGGGCCATTGAAATGCAAATCGAGGCTCATTAACTACCAGCATCTACCCCACCCTCGGGAAATCCTCTCACGCTGAACACCTGAGGGAGGTTTTCATTCAACTGAGAACCCAAGGCTCTTCAAGTAACCAGGACTAATAGCCTCTAGGCAAAAAGCTAGAGGATAACTGAACCTTTTCTGGGCTTGCAACTCTACCCAGGAAAGTAAGACTCGACAGTGGTGTATAACGTGGGTCCTCTCACGCTCATCCAAACCCAGTACAGGGAGCCACAAACAGCAGAACACCAACATCCACAGGGAAAATTTGGCAGGCTCCAAAAACCACTGAGCTAGCCAAAATGGTAAAACAACGAAACAGATGCCAAACGAAAGAACAAGAGACCTCCAATGAAGATGAGATAAATGAAATGGAGTTAAGCAAGTTAACAGAGCTAGAATTCAGAGCCATGATCTTGAGGAAGCTCAACAGCATGTGTAAGGACATCAACACCATGAGCAAAGACATAGAAATATTGAAAATAAATCAATTGGAAATGAAGAATGACATAGCAGAAATGAAGAACACATTGGAAGGACTAAATAGCAGAGTAGAAGAAGCTGAGAACCGGATCAGTGAATTAGAAGACAGGGTAGAAAAAATCAACCAATCAGAAAACCAAAAGGAAAAAACAATGAAAAAACAGGAAGACAGCTTAAGAGAACTGTGGGACAACTGGAAACGTAATAATATTCGCATCAGAGGAGTCGCCAAAGAAGAAGAAAATGAGAAAGGGTTAGAGAATATATTTGAAGAAATAGTGACAGAAAATTTCCCTAATTTGGTGAAGGCAGAAGGCATTCAAGTTCAAGAAGCACAGAGAGTCCCAAGTAAGAAGAACCCAAACAGGCCCACACCAAGACACATAGTAATTAAAATGCCAAAAATTAAAGACAAAGAGAGAATCCTAAAGGCAGCAAGAGCTAAGCAACAGGTTACCTACAAAGGAACCCCCATAAGGCTATCAGCTGACTTCTCCATAGAAACACTACAGGCCAGAAGGGAATGGCATGAAATAATCAAGGTCATGAAAAACAAGGATCTGAATCCAAGACTAAACTACCCAGCAAGGCTATCATTCAAAATAGAAGGTCAAATAAAGAGCTTCCCAGACAAAAAAAGGCTAAGGGAATACATTAGCACCAAACCAGCACTGCAAGAAATGTTAAAAGGACTGCTGTAATTAGTAGAAGGAATAGAAAGGAAAATAGAAACACACTAAACAAAAATGGCAATAAGTAAGTACATATCAGTAATCACCTTAAATGTAAATGGACTGAACGCCCCGATCAAAAGACACAGAGTAGCGGATTGGATAAGAAAGCATGACCCATATATATGTTGTTTACAAGAGACCCACCTCACAACAAAAGACTCACATAGGCTGAAAATGAAGGGATGGAAAAAAATCTTCCAAGCAAACAGAAAGGAAAAAAAAGCTGGGGTAGCAATACTCATATCTGATAAAATAGATTTTAAAATGAAGGCCATAACTAGAGACAAAGAAGGCCACTACATAATATTGAAAGGATCTATCCAACAGGAAGATATAACCTTGGTAAACATATACGCACCCAATATAGGAGCACCAAAATACATTAAAAATTTTCTGGAAGACTTCAAAGGAGTAATCTACAGCAATACAATCATAGCAGAGGACTTCAACACCCCGCTGACATCACTGGATAGATCCTCTAGACAAAAAATTAACAAGGAAACAGAGACTCTAAATGAAGCACTAGACCAAATGGATTTAATAGATATTTACAGAGAATTACACCCCACAACTACAGAATTCACATTCTTCTCAAGTGCACATGGGACATTCTCAAAGATAGACCACATGTTAGGACACAAACGAAGTCTCTACAAGTTCAAGAAGATTGAAATCATATCAAGCATCTTCTCAGATCACAATGGCATGAAACTAGAAATCAATTGCAACAAGAACATTCAAAGACATTTGAATACATGGAGGCTAAATAGCATGTTATTAAACAATGAATGGGTTACCAAGGAGATCAAGGAAGAAATTAAAAACTTTCTGGAAACGAATGAAAATGAACACACAACAACACAAAATCTGTGGGATGCAGCGAAAGCAGTTCTGAGAGGGAAGTTCATAGCACTACAGGCCCACCTCAAGAAACAAGAAAAATTTCTAATAGACTTTCTAACCTCACAACTTGAAGAACTAGAAAGCAAACAAAAGGAAAACCCCAGAGCAAGTAGAAGGAAGGAAATAGTAAGGATCAGAGCAGAAATAAACGACATGGAGACCAAAAAAAACAATTCAAAGGATCAATGAAACAAAGAGCTGGTTTTTTGAAAAGATAAACAAGATTGATGGACCCTTAGCTAGAATCACCAAGAAACAAAGAGAGAGAACCCAAATACACAAAATCAGAAACGAAAGAGGAGAAGTAACAACTGACACCACAGAAATACAAAGGATCGTTAACAAATACTATGAACATTTATATGGCAACAAATTCGACAATCTAAGCGAAATGGACAAATTTCTAGAAACACACAGTCTCCCAAAACTGGACCGGGAAGAGATAGAAAACTTGAACAGACCAATAACAACCAAGGAAATTGAAGATGTAATCAAGACTCTCCCAGCAAACAAAAGTCCAGGCCCAGACGGCTTCACAGGGGAGTTTTACCGAACATTCAAAGAAGAACTAACACCCATTCTTCTCAAACTATTTCTAAAAATTCAAGAAGAAGGAAGACTTCCAAACTCATTTTATGAGGCCAGCATAATTCTAATTCCAAAACCAGAAAAAGACACTACCAAGAAAGAAAACTACAGGCCAATATCCCTGATGAACATAGATGCCAAAATCCTGAACAAAATACTAGCAAGCCGGATCCAGCAATACATCAATAAAATTATTCACCATGACCAAGTGGGATTCATCCCAGGGATGCAAGGCTGGTTCAATATTCGCAAATCAATAAATGTGATACACCACATAAACAAAATGAAAGATAAAAACCACATGATCATATCAATAGACGCTGAAAAAGCATTCGACAAAATTCAGCACCCATTTCTGATAAAAACGCTCAGCAATTTGGGAATAGAGGGATCATATCTCAACATTATAAAGGCCATATATGAAAGACCTACAGCCAACATCATACTCAATGGGCAAAAACTAAAAACATTTCCCTTAAGAACAGGAACAAGACAGGGATGCCCACTTTCGCCACTCTTATTTAACATAGTACTGGAAGTCTTAGCCACAGCAATCAGACGTGAAGAAAAAATAAAAGGAATCCAAATTGGAAAGGAGGAAGTGAAACTGTCATTATTCGCAGACGATATGATATTATATATAGAAAACCCTGAAGACTCCATCAAATATCTACTAGACTTAATAAATGAATTTGGCAAAGTAGCAGGATACAAAATTAACGTCAAGAAATCAACAGCATTCTTATACACCAATGATGAACTCACGGAAAGAGAAACTAAAAAAACAATTCCATGTACCATCGTGGCAAAAAAATTAAGATACCTAGGAATAAACTTAACCAAAGAAGTAAAGGACCTATTTGCAGAAAACTACAGGACATTGAAAAAAGAAATAGAGGAAGATATAAAAAAGTGGAAGCACATACCTTGTTCATGGATTGGAAGAATTAACATCATTAAAATGTCCATATTACCCAAAGCAATCTATAGATTCAATGCAATCCCCATCAAAATACCAGTGACATATTTCACATAACTAGAACAAATATTTCAAAAGTTCATATGGAACCAAAAAAGACCCCGAATAGCCACAGCAATCTTGAAAAAGGACAAAGTAGGTGGGATCACAATACCGGATATCAGCTTATACTACAAAGCTACTGTAATCAAAGCAGCCTGGTACTGGCACAAGAACAGGCATATAGGCCAGTGGAACAGAACAGAGAATCCGGAAATTGACCCAAGACATTATGCTCAATTAATATTTGACAAAGGTGGCAAGAGCATACAAGACAGCCTCTTTAATAAATGGTGTTGGGAAAATTGGACAGCTACATGCAAAAAAATGAAACTAGACCATCAACTTACACCATACACAAGAATAAACTCAAAATGGATAAAAGACTTAAATGTGACTCGTGAATCCATAAAAATCCTAGAAGAAAATGTAGGCAACAAAATTTCGGACATCATACGCAGTAGAATCTTCACTGATACATCACCTAAGGCAACAGAAACAAAGGGAAAAATGAACACATGGGACTACATCAAACTCAAAAGCTTCTGCACAGCAAAAGAAACAACCATTAAAACAGATAGGGAACCCACTCTATGGGAGAGCATAATTGCCAATGATACATCAGATAAGGGGTTAATTTCCAAAATATACAGAGTGCTCATACAACTCAACAAAAGGAAGACAAAGAACCCAATTAAAAAATGGGCAGAGGAACTAAATAGACACCTCTCCAAACAGGACATACAAATGGCTAAGAGACATATGAAGAAATGCTCAACATCACTAATCATCAGAGAGATGCAAATTAAAACAACAATGAGGTATCACCTCACACCTGTCAGAATGGCCGCCATCAACAAATCATCAAACAACAAGTGTTGGCGAGGGTGTGGAGAAAAGGGGACTCTAGTACACTGCTGGTGGGAATGCAGACTGGTGCAGCCACTGTGGAAAACACTATGGTGTTACCTCAAAAAATTAAAAATTGAATTGCCATTTGACCCAGTGATCCCACTTCTAGGAATATACCCTAAGAAGCCTGAAACACCAATCAGAAAGAATACATGTACCCCCATGTTCATAGCAGCACTATTTACAATAGCTAAGATCTGGAAACAGCCCAAGTGTCCATCAGTGGATGAATGGATAAAAAAGCTATGGTACTTATACACAATGGAGTACTATGCAGCTGTAAGAAAGAAAGATCTCTTATCCTTTGAGACGACATGGAGGGACCTCGAAAGTATTATCCTAAGCGAAACAAGCCAAGCAGAGAAAGACAAATATCACATGATCTCACTTATTTTTGAAATATAATGAACAAAACAGTCTGAGGAACAGGGTAGACCCAGAGATGTGGAAGTAGGGTATAAACTGACACCCCTCAGAAGAGGGGGTGGGGGGGGAGGGAAGAGATAAACCACAGAACTTATGCATAAGTGATGGACATGGACAACAAAGCTGAGGACAGGGTGGGGGATGGGGAGGAGGGTGTCAATGGGGAAAAAAGGAGAAACATCTGTAACAAAAATAAATTAATAAAAAAAAAAAGGAAAAAAAAAAAAAAGAAGTACAAATTGGTTGTTAGACTGACAAACCTCAAAGGGAAGGGGGATGGGAGTGGGAAGAAATAAACCAAAGATCTTATATGTATATATGCATAACCAATGGACACAGACAACAGTGTGGGGAAAAGCAGGAGGGGGGCGGGAATGGGGAGGAGGGGGTCAATGGGGGAAAAATGAGGAACATTTGTAATACATTCAACAATAAAGATAATTTAAAAAAAAAAAAAAAAAAAGCCTGAAACACCAAACAGAAAGAATATATGTACCCCCATGTTCATAGCAGCTATTTATGATAGCTAAGATCTGGAAACAGCCCAAGTGTCCATCAGTAGACGAATGGATAAAAAAGCTGTGGTACATATACACAATGGAGTACTATGCAGCTGTAAGAAAGAAAGATCTCTTATCCTTTGCGATGACATGGGAGGACCTGGGAACTATTATCCTAAGTGAAACAAGCCAAGCAGAGAAAGACAAATATCATATGATCTCACTTATTTCTGGAATATAATAAACATAATAGTCTGAGGAACAGGGTAGTCCCAGAGACGTGGAAGTAGGATACAGACTGACAATTGCCAGAAGAGGGGGTAGGGGAGGGGAGCGAGGAACCACAGAACTTGTACACATGTACTCATAACCAATGGACATGGACAACAAAACTGGGGACGGGGCAGGGAGGGAGGGGGAGGAGGGTGACAATGGGGGAAAAAGGAGAAACATCTGTAACAAAAATAAATTAATAAAATAAATTTTAAAAAGCAGCAAGAGAAAAGCAGTTCATTACCTACAAAGAAGCTCCCATAAGACTGTCAGCTGATTTCTCAAAAGAAACTCTTCAGGCCAGAAAGGATTGGCAAGAGCTATTCAAAGTGATGAAAAGCAACGACCTACAACCAAGATTACTCTATCATGCAAAGCTATCATTTAGAATCGATGGACATACAAGGAGTATCCTAGACAAGAAAAAGCTAAAGGAGTTCATCACCACCAAACCAGTTAAAGGTTTTTCTTGAAGGAGAAGAACAAAAATGTGAACAATAAAATGGCAATAAATACATATCTATCAACAATTGAATCTACAAACAAAATGGGCAAGCAGAACAGAAACAGACTCATAGATACAGAGAACTTTTTGTTGCTTGCCAAATGGGAGGGGGTTGAGGGGATGGGTGAAGAAGATGAAGGAATTAAGAAGTACAAATTTGTTGTTAGACTGATGAACCTCAAAGGGAAAGGGGGAGGGAGGACAGGAAGAGATAAACCAAGGAACTTCTATGCATATATGCATAACCAATGGACACAAGCAATAGTGTGGGGAAGGCCGGAAAGGGGCGGGATTGGGGAGGAAGGGGTCTATGGGGGGAAAAACGAGGGACATCTGTAATACATTCAACAATAAAGCTAAGTTTAAAAACAACAACAACAAATCTGACTAAACACAGGAGTAATTCATCAAAATCTAATAACGATGTACTGCTACTGATGAAGACAATAATAAATCATTTGAAAAGGTGCTTTCCAAGGCTTTGCCCACCAACCAGAATTAATCTGCTAAATTCACTAAAATCGTTAATAAATACACCCATAATTTTACCCTCGGAAGTAACTATGACTTGGGCTCACCATATCTTCATAGAAGGCAATCATATTACAAATGCCTCAAGCATTTTGTATTTCTATCACTTTAGGAGTTTATTTTACATTTCCTCAAGAAAGTATCTTCAACACTATTTACCATATATGGTGTATATGAGTCTAAATTTTCTTTCTTTTTTTTTTTTATCCTCACCTGAGGACATTTTTTCATTTTTTGTTCAGATAGAGTGGGAGGGAGAGAGAGGAAGAGAGAGAGAGAGAAACATCGACGCGATTGACGCGAAAGGGACACATCGAGTGGCTGCCACCCGCACGACCAACCAGGGCAGGGGACAAACCTCAACCGAGGTACGTGACCTTAGCGGGAACCGAACCCAGGTCTCTCCGGACCGCAGGCCGACGCTCTAACCGCTGAGCCAAACCGGCCAGGGCGAGTCTACATTTTTCATTACAAGATTTCACAGAACCATCTTCTTAAATATGTATTTCCTACACCAAGTAATGTTTTTTTTTTTTTTTATTTTTTTAATTGACTTTTTAGAGAGAGAGAGAGAAAGGGAGAGGGAGGGAGAGAGAGAGAGAAACATCGATGAGAGAGAACATCGATTGGCCACCTCCTACATGCCCCACACTGGGGATCAAGCCCACAACCTGGGCATGTGCCCTGACCAGGAATTGAACAGGCAACCTCTTGGTGACTGGGTCGACGCTCAACCACTGAGTTACACCAGCTGGGCAAGTAATGTTTTACTTTACATCAAATCATTGTATCCAGGGCAAATTTCACTGATTGATAAAGCTTTTGTAGGGCAAGATTGCTAGTTGAGATCCCAGAAACATGTGGCAGGATATTATCCTGGCCAGCTAGTCTGAGTTGACAACTTGTGATTTTTTTCCTGGGTCGCATAGGATTCTGTTTTGTTTATTTCTTTATCTCCTACAATGTGATGAAGGAGATATTGGGTATTCATCTTCACAGCCACACTATTTTGGAAGTTTCTGTATTTATCTGAATGTTGTGATTATTATGGTTGGCTTGGGAATAACAAATCTCTTTTCTAGTTATACATTTTAAAAGCATGTTAATGATGTCCCTATTCACTTGGTCAACATTGAAAATCGATCGTAATACCTCTGATGAAAACACCAAAGGGTCTCCACTATTATATCAACTTTACTGTTCTTAATAATTTTCATTCCACATGTTACCCCTCTGGACTAAGCAGTCTTCTCTAAATAGAGAAACTTTTCAACTCTCAGTTAACCTCATTAACAATGAGAACAATTGAGTAATTGGTATTTGGATTTGGAACATATTATGAGACCCTGGGATAGAACTGTCTTTTCTTTCTTATGCCCCAGGCATGAAACAGCTCTGGCCACCAACGCAGGCATCAAGCTAGGATGAACTAAGGACTGTAAGTCCACTTTGCCTGACTGCTGTGAGAGCAACCACCAATCAGGTGTCTCCTTGCCCATTGCCAGGGGGTGGGCCAAGGCTTTCCATGGCTGACACTTTGACACAAAGCCAAGTGATAAGCAGCCTCTCAATGACTCCTCCATAGCTAGCCACCTACCCACTCTGGCTCCAAAGTACAACCTGTGACTACATTTGTTCGCATCAGAAAAACGGCACCAGGTGTTAACCTTGGCTCAGCAACCTCATTTCACTCCATCTCTTTTACACGTTCCTCTTCAGCTCCCATACTCTTAAAAGCTGAGGTGCCATGGCTGTCATTTGACCCCTTCTCTATCTACACTCATTCCTTGGTGATCTTGCTCTCAAATTTGTTATTTCCAGTATGGATGTCTCCTGAATCCAAATGATACGTCTAACTTCCTTTACTTCACTTGGATATCTAATAGAAATATCAAACTAAGCTCCTGAGCCACTGACCTCCACTATCCCCAAACCTGTTCATTCTAGTTTTTTACCCCATCTCAGCTAATGGCAATTCGTTACTAGTTGCTTAGGTAAAATCTTTCATCCTTGATTTCTCGTTTCATGTACACTCCCCCAGCAAATCACTTGGGGACTATCTTCAAAGTATATCTAGAATCTGATCACCACGTCCACTGCTACCACCCTGGCCTAATTTACTATATTTTGCCTAATTATTGCACTATCCGGTTTCTGTTCCTGCTCTTGGTCCCATTTAGTCTTTGTCAGCACAACAGGCAGACTAACTCTCTTAGTATATAAATCCTATTACTTCAACCGTCTGTTCAAACCCTCTAATAATTTCCCATAGATCAAAGCTAAAGGTCTTAAATGGCCTGGAAGGCCCTGTACAAGCTGGTCCCTAATTACCTCTCTGGACTACCTTTTTTGTTTTTTACTTTTCTCCCTTGCTTACTCTGCTCCAGCCATGTTTCCTTGATGTTATCTTGATTCACTGTTTCAAACAATGGAAAAGAAGCAACTAAAGTTGTCAAGACAAGCAGAGATGGAACCACATAAAACACATTGACCTGTCATAATTCATTAGTGATAGTATTGCCTTTGAAGCTTGCATTCTAATGGGAAGTAGATAATAAGCCAAAACATGATATAATTATGATTATAATGCTAAATGTTATGGGAAAAATAAAGCCAGAAAAGGGGACAGTGGAGGCAAGTAGTGATTATTACTAATTTAATCAGGGTACTTAAATGGCCATAGCAAGCAGAGCTGTAGGTATTTGAGTATCATATTTTTTTTTTGGAAAAGATCATGCCAGGTGAGAAAAAGAAAGTAAAATATTTTCAGACTCTTACTCATCTTCCCCATTGTTATAGATCCAACCATGTAAATAGCTGACTTGTTTAATGGCATTATCTCATGAGAAACTGCGTCAAGACTTTTTTCAATTTCAATAAAGACTTTTAAATAATTCATTTTAAGGGACTGACCCCCCCCCCCCTTTTTTTTTTAGAGAGGGAGAGCTAGAAACATCAGCTGGCTGCCTCCTGCACACCCCCTACTGGGGATCAAGCCCACAACAGGGGCATGTGCCCTGACTGGGAACAGAACCAGTGACATCTTGGTGCACTGGACAACGCCCAACAGGGCCACACTAGCAGGGCTGAATCCCAAAACTTTTAATGACTTGTTATTCTCACAGTATTGGCCCATTATTACTATATCATGTTATCACTAGTAGCTTTCCTTTTATTTTATTATTATTTTTAAATCCTCACCCAAGGATATTTTTTCCATTGATTATTATTCTCTAGATAGAGTGAAAGGGAGGGAGAAACATCAATGTGAGAGAGATGCATCGATTGGTTGCCTCCTGCACAACCTTGACTGGCGTTGGGGATAGAACCTGCAACGCAGGTCCGTGCCCTTGACCAGGAATCAAACCCGCGACCCATAGGTCCTCAGGCAGGGCAGTAGCTTTTCTTTTAAATGTCAATTTATTAACTTATAAACTTGTTCAATTTATTTTGTTGGGCCTGCTTAGTCCCAATTACTAGAGTATACATGCGGCCCGGCCGGCGTGGCTCAGTCGTTGAGCGTCGACCCATGCACCAAGAGGTCATGAGTTCGATTCCCGGTCAGGGCACATGTCCAGGTTGTGGGCCCCATCCCCAGTGGGGGGGCGTGCAAGAGGCAGTCAATCGATGCTCTCTCTCATTGATGTTTCTCTCTCTCTCAAACCAATAAAGAAAAAATTGTTGGAAAAAAAATTAGTATTATATGTATAATTACCAGTTCTAGAAACAGTACATAGATGAGTGCTGGATCGGATACTTCCCAATGAAGACTAAACAGTACATAGATGAGTGCTGGATCGGATACTTCCCAATGAAGACTAAACAGTCTTCTAATTTCTGTGGCTGTGCAAACCTTGAATCTAAGAGTAAACAAGATGTTTTCTAAACACCCCCTTAGATGCCTTTGCTAATTTACAGAGCTCCAAACTAATTTGTCCTTCGTCATTAGCCGTCCCTCTTCAGCTTCTAAATTCACCATAAACATCAATTTGTAACTTCGACCCCAAAATGTCCCCTCCTCACCCCCAACAGGAAATTGTTCCTACTTTTACATTCTAACATTTCTTATATTTGATCTTCACAAGTAACCAATTACATGGTTTTCTGAATTTCATTTCTAAGGATAAAGCATTAATTGGAAATATAAAAAAAATGAACTCAAATTTAAAAAATGAAACCTTCCAATTCATAAATGCACACACCAAGTTAGAATTCTTTCTATATACATCAGCAAAACTTGGATTGAAAATTGCTCTTCATATTCCAAATGTTTTCTCTCCCCACACATTACACCATCACCACCACTCCCAACTGTGCTTAAAGCCAAAACTAGTCTTTTCTATAAGCCCTATGAATTGTTCAAATTTTCCAGATAAAAATGAGTGAAAACTTAATTTGTACAAAGATAATATTGCATACAATCAATTTGGATTCATAAAATAAGTACTTTAAAATTTATCATCCTCCCTCTTTCATAAAGGTTTAATTGATTTTTAGAGAAAGACGGACAAGGAAAACATCAATGTGAAAGCAGAACGTCAGCTGCCTGCCTCCTACATGCCCTTTACCAGGGATCAAAACCACAACCTGGGCATGTGTCCTGACCAGGAATCGAATTGGCAGTCTTTTGGTGCATGGATCGATGCCCAACCGAGCCACACTGGCCAGTGGTTTGCCATCCTTTTTAAGTGGTTATCTTTTCCTCATCATGGCACAGGAAAAAATTTATACAATAGTGCCCCCTCATCTGTGATTTGTTACCTGCGGTCAATAGGGGTCAAAATAGTAAATGGCAAGGGATATCCCGAAATGAATGATTTCATACAATGCTTTTTTTCTTTATTGAGGGATAGAAACATTAATGAGAGAGAACATCAATTGGCTGCCCCCCACACTCCCCACACTGGGGATTTGGCCCACAACCTGGGCATGTGTCCTGCCCGGGAATCAAACCAGCGACCTCTTGGTGCATGGGTCAATGCTCAACCACTGAGCCACACTGTTAATCTCTTACTGTGCCTAACTTACAAACTTTTGTTTCCATAGGAAAAAACATAGTATACACAGGGTTTGATGCTATCCATGTTTCAGGCATCCACTGGGAGTCTTGAAACATATCCCTTATAGATAAGGGGGAAATACTTCCTGCTGGAGACAAAATCCCTGGATGAACATTATCTTGGAGGAAACAACTGCCCCAGGGATGCAGGTAGCTAGCTAGCTCCACAGTTGGAGTTCTGTTCATTTACTGTGTATTATTCCAAGAAAGGATTTTTTAAGAGTTATTTCCTTTAACATGTTTACTTACATTTATACAATGCTGGAAATGCTTGTGGACACTTTCACTGTTACCATTTACTTGTCAAAGGAAGACATAATGAATATTCAGTCAAACCTACAGCTATAGTCTGTTAAATTATGAACTCAGAAAAAAGACCATAATGCTCTTGTATAAAGCATCAAAAAGTTAATACAAGTACTAGTCTTAAGCAGTCACACAAATCTAAGCCACATTTATTTGCACACATAAGGGGCAACAGATACTCCAAATTCATACAAATTTATAAAACAACAAAGTTAATAATCACTTGGTACACTTGTGTTATCTTGTTTACAGATTCAAGTGTAGATGAACTTCCTTTATTTTGTAAACTTTCATACAATACTTAAACAAAAATTCTTGAAAACACTTATTGGCATGTTTCAGTTAGAGCCAACACAAAAGTTAAGACAAGACCACAAACTCAAAAACCAAGTTTAGAATATACTTTTCTACCTCCCTCCCCTGGAAAGAAGGGATTATTTTAACAGATGTATATGCTGTATCACAAAAGAAACAATGAAGACAAAAGAATGACGTTTCCATAATTGTGAAGAAAATGCCAACCAAATCATACTGTTTTAATTTATCTACCAAAGATATGGTGTAAATATGAGAAATGGGGAAATGCTTAGATGAAAATAACAAGGGAAATTAGTAAATCATCTTAAAAACAAACTATGCCCCCCAAAAGCTGCAAAGATCCGACTTTGACAACTCGAAATAAATGTCTAAGGCAAATAAAAGTGAGGAAACCTTCAAAAACATTCTAATCATGTTCAGTATCTAGTGATAAAAGCTGAAAATGCTATCAAGAGGGTATTTATTATACAAGTGTCGAGAACATCCCAAAACTAATGAGAAATGCATATTTATTTCTACAAAAGCAACGTATGATACAGAATTAGAAGGGAACAGACTTAAAGATTTACCTATTAAAATATACAGATTCTTACTGAAGAGTATAGGATATTTAAAAAAGATGACAAGGGATGTTAATCTTTTTTTATTATTATTATTTTTACATATTTTGGAACCTCACATAATTTTGATAAATAACTCTTACAAAATTATGCAAAAAGTACAAGAATGTCTGGTAAACAAACAGTCTGTATTTTCCAAAAAGATATTTTTACAACATGCAATTCTTAAGGCAGCATCCTCCTTACAAGGAAAGGTAATCCTTTTACTCATCAAGAAATCTTCTGCTGCAAAGAATAGGCAAAGAAAGCCTGGCTTCTTCCATTAACGCCTTTTGTCTTTCCTGTCTGATTTTCGGTCTCTTTCACTTCTTGAAGATCTTTTGCCTGATCGACTACTCTCTGATATAGACCTCTTTCTGTCAGACCGGGAATTCTTATCCTTTGATCCTTTTGTATCTCTACTACTGCCACCTTTTGAAGATTTGTGACTCCTTTCTAGTCCTGATGTATCCCTTCGCTTCCGATCCACGCTCCTTCTGTGCTTTCTATCTCTATTATGTCCCCGGCCCCTACTCCGACTTCTACTCTCACTACTACTAGTAGTGCTGCTGCTACTGTCTCTGCTGCTGCTGCCACTTGTACTGGAGCTGCTACTGGAACTACTTCGACTACTACTACTTCCACTGCTGGAACTGCTTCCACTGCTGCTACTTGTTGAACTGCTACTAGAACTACTGCTGCTGCTGCTCCGACTTCTACTCTTACTTGTTTTATTTCTAGCTCGACCTCTACTTCTGCTCCTCGTTTTGGTTTTGGATTTGCTCTCCGGATGTACTGTCAAGACTGGCTCTACTGTCACTTCAGTGAGTTTTACAGATCCTACAGGAAACTCCTTCCTCTCAGGTACTAAATGCCCTTGCTCCTGAATAACCTGAGGTGATGACTGTAAAGCAGCTAATGGCAAAGTCTCAGGTTGAGAGAGAGGCTGGGGCTGGAGTACTGGCTGGGACTGAGACTGGGGCTGAGGCTGAGGCAGGGGCTGAGGCTGAGCCATAGGCTCAGGTTGGGGCTCAGATTCTTTCTCTTCTTTGTCCTCAGGCTCATTTTCCATTTCTAGAGCATTAGCATTCTCTTTCGCAGGAGAAAGAGACTTACATTCTTTATCTGGCTCAACTTCAAATTCCATTTCTGGCTCCAATTCCTTGTTAGTTTCATTTTCTGAAGGTTCTACACTTTCAACTTGACTAGTTTCCATTACCTCCTGCTCGGCAATTACATTTTTGACACTCTCCACCATCTCTAGCACATCCATAACTTCCTCAGGCTGACTATCCTGCTGCTTCTCACTTTCCCTTACCTCAGTTTCCTCTTCCATCTTAACCTCCATTTCCTGTTTTTGTTCCTCCTCCTCCTGTTCTTTCTCTGCATCACTATGAACTATACTTATTTCCTTTTCCTCTTCCTCTCCTGCTTCCTCTATTTCTACATCATTGTGCTGATTACCTGTCTCCTCCAACTCTTCCTCTCGCTGAGCCACCTTACCCTCTTCTTGTTCCGCCTTCTGTTCTTCATTACGCACCACTTGATGCTCTTTTTCCTTCATTGATTGTCTTCTAGGCCTAGCCTCCATTTTATTTATTTGTTCTGCAAATTCGATGCGCCTACCTTCAAATAAAGCTAAAGAATAAAAATTTACATGGGTAAAATGTACTATGATTAAGAAAATTCAGCTATAATTTGACATCTAACCACAAATTGTCACTGAGCTTTATCTAAATGTCTTTTTGTAAAGAAATTATGACAAAAGACTAATTATGGCAAACAAGTAGTTATTGACATAAAATGACAAAAGCAATAATCTACAGGAAACATACCTAAAAAGAAATTAGTTGCTAGCAAAACTATATCATATTATCTACACAACAATCTTTTGCCATTTAACTTTATGCTAGAAGACAAAACTCACTTCAAATAATGTTTTATGGTATTATGCATTAATTTTTCTGATCCTAAGGAGAAATAATCTAATCACCATCTTAACAGTGCTCCCCTTCTATGGACTACACTGATATTCTGATGTTCACTTTTCCTTGCTTAATTAGTTTTTACAACTGGCTATTAAAGAATATCAAGCAAAAAGAAGCCGTATCACTCAAATGCATAATATATACACATTACTAAGCACCACCTACAAAATATAAATATTTTTGGTTAAACTCCATCATGAAACAAATACTCCTGTACTCCAAACACATTAGCATCTTATTTTAAAAATCAACTATTAAATCACAACTGTTACAGAAAACAAATATGTATGTGTGAGTGTATTACCTTACCCTTTAGGAATACTTCAATGCATCTCTTCATGCACACTTACCATTCATTTTTCTCTGTGACTCTTCTATTAGTTTTTGGGTAGCTGGACACATTCTTCCAGGAATATAGAACAAATGGGGCTTCGTCTTAGTTCTTATATATTTAATTATCTTGGCATTATGCTCATTCCATTCTTCTTGCTAAAGAAAAGGTAAAAGGTCAGTGCTTTTGTAAACATGAAGGATCACCAATATTAGAATTCCCAAATACTACTCACCAGCTGCGCAAGCTCAACCTTCTGTTCCAAAAGCCGCAATTCTGTCTGTTTAGCACGCCTCTCTTCAAATAGTTCTCTCCTCTCATTTTCAACCTGCTTTCTCTCTTCTTCTGCCTGCACTTCAAGTTTTTGTTCAATTTCCTGGCGTCTCTTTTGCTAAGGATAAATAATGAACTTTATAATCTTATGACATATCCTGATTATGTGAAACATCACAATTTTACTAAGTTATCTGCATATGTTTCACATTTGCAATTCAAGTTACCAACTAATTCAAACTTAGCACTACTTAGCATTTGAGATTGACTGAAATTTCTTTCAGGAAATGGGAACTGAACCTTTTTTTTAATAATATAACAGTCATCACTTCTCCCATTTATTTATTTATTTAAATCCTCACCTGAGGACACTTTTCCATTTATCCTCAGACAGAGTAGGAGGGAGAGAGAAACATCGCTGCCTCCCACACGGGTGACCAGGGCCGGGGACTCAACCACAACTGAGGCACGTGCCCTTGACTGGAATTGAAACCAAGACTCTTTGGTCCGAGGTTCGATGCTCTAACCGCTGAGCAAAACCAGCCAGGGCAGGACTGAAGCTTTTTCATGTGAAAATCTAAGTTTTAAAGCCATTAGCCAATAGTACTGTAACTGTTTTATTCCAACATGACTTTTAGGTAAGGTTCATAAATTAACCACAAAAAACAGTCTTTATAGGTTATTTTCAGTTATTCTTTCTAAATAAAATTTGACAGACGTGATGTCCTAATAACTAGTCATACTTTCCATCTATTAAAAAACCCTTACTCTTCACATTAAAATGCCTTTAAGCCTTTTATATTCTCTAGTTAACACATAAAAGCTGTAATAAGTTTATTAATCTCCTATAACTGAATTCTTTTTTTCCCTTTCCACTATAAGTTGTCCCCTAAGCAGCAATAACCCCACAGACACAATTTTGTACCTTCAGCAAAATAAAAGCTGCTAGAAGCTGACGCAGCTAAATAAACTGTGGAGGGCGGTAAACATTTATGCTTTTGCTTCTGAAGTGCTAAGTATTGCCCCTGAGTGTGTAAATAAGTCTAAAAAATTAGAATTACTGAACTAGTACCAATGATGAGCTCAACTTCCTCGTTGAAGAAAAAGTACTTTAAGGCCTAAGGAATAAAGGGACTTGTCCAAGACCATGAAATAAGCTTCTTTAGAGCTCAAACCAGAGATCAGGCTCTCCTGAGTCACAGACCACTGTTCTTTGCACTACAAAGAAGTTCACTCAATTACTTCACAGCACCTTAAAAAAAGACTGGTTGGTGCGGCTCAGTGGATTGAGCATCATCCCATGGAATGAGAAGTCCCGGTTCCATTCCCGGTCAGGGCACATGCCAGGGTTTCAGGCTCAATCCCAGTAGGGGACGTGCGGGAGGCAGCTGATCAATGTTTCTCTCTCACATAGATGTTTCTCTCTCTCTCCCCCTTCCTCCCTCTCTAAAAAAACAAAATAAAAACCCATTTAATAAAAAAAGAAAAAAGAAAAAGACTGGTTGACAAGTTAACAACCCCAGAAAATTTTGTTTTTCCTTGGCTTCGTTTCAGGCTTCAATTGAATTTTAAGAGAGCCTTTTGGCTCTTTTTAAAAAGATCCTGGCCGATTTGGCTCAGAGGTTAGAGCGTTGGCCTGTGGACCAGAGTGTCCGGGGTTTGGTTCCCGCTAAGGGCACGTGCCTCAGTTGCAGTTTGTCCCCGCCCCGGTTGGGGTCATGTGGGTGGCAACCAGTCGATGTGTCTCTCTCACACTGACGGTTTTTTTTTTCTCTCTTCCCCCCTCTCTCCCTCCTGCTCTATCTGAAGATAAATGAAAAAAAAAAAAAAAGGTCCTTGGGTGAGAATAAAAAAAAAATAAATGAAAACATAAGCAACTACTTTGGTAACTTAAGTAAAGGAAGCAAATTAAAAAATGGCATCAATACCCTTTCAGTAGCGACAGTGGATTCTTGTTTAAATTTCTGAAGGGTGCCCATCAACAAGCCAAATATTCGCCGGTTCCTAAACAAAGAGAAAATTCAATTTCAATAAATTCTACTTCATTTAAACCTGTCATTTCCTAAAAAGAAGCATACCATAGGCATTTGGACAACTGCTTAAATTTTCTTAAAATTGCATTATTTGACAAGAGATTTCCCCCCACAGAAGTCACAAGAGTTACCTTTGCTTTCCCTTTTCGTCCATATTTTGATCCTGGATCAGGTCTCTCCGCGTGCGCTCTTTGGAGGTAGCTACAACTGAAGACTGCAAAGCTGGCTACAGTAGAAAACAAAATCTCATATATTTAACAAGCATATGGGTGGTACTCTTTAAAATGTTGTAAGATGAAAATACTACATTCATTCTCTAAATTCTTTTAACCTCAATTACCTTTTTAACATCATCATCCTCTGGGTCGCTTTCTTGGCGTGATTCTCTCCGCGTCCGACGCTCCCCGCCCAGCCTGTCATAGGAAAAATAATTTAAATGATCACTACAGAATTTGACTTAAGTGCACGACTAGGGTAAATGACTACTTTTTCTAAGGACTTATTTCCGAAAACCTCATTTTATCAGTCCTCATCCCATTTTATTTACTCTTTCCTCCAATAGTGAAAGGATAAAACATATCACTAATGCCCAATCCAGACTTTGATCTCCCTTATTTCTCAAACTGGTTAAGTTTTTGCAGTACAAGACAGAAAAGCGGCACAAATTCACTATTTTCTTAATCTTATTTGTCTCATGACCTTTATTCTGGCAATATTTGTTATCATTAGTGAAGAACTGAGTTTTGAGGGATAGTGTATGTCTCAGTGACCAAAGTAACCACACAGAATTGTCTGATCATACATTCCTATCTAAGCAGGCCATGGCTGGTAGTCATGTTCCAGGCCTACAGTTTCCTTAGCAAAGGTCAAGCTTTACCTCAACTGAACTCTGTTCACTACTCGTACGCATCTAGGATAACATACCTTTGAAATGACAGAGTAATTTTGTTTTCTAGACCCCTGGAAGGCACAACCAAAAGCTCCACATCATAATACCTCATTGTTATTGTCATCTTGTTCCCACATACCATCTCTATGTACTGTATATGTTAACTAACCATCCTGTACCCACCAATGTAAAAGTGGTGCCTCTCCATTTTGCTTTTTATCCAATCCTAGAGATTTCCCTGCTTTGCTTTCTCCAATCTCCTTAATCTATCATCACTGGATTCACGTAACCCCCCTTATGTCTCCTCCTTTTATTCCAATGTATACATTAAGTCGCAAAACTGCCCTTCACCAGAGCATTTTCTCAATCTGTTGAGATTTTGCTTCCAGGCATGTACTTAAAATTTTGGCTCAAATAAACTCTTATAAAACTTTTCTACAGGCTGGACATTATTTCATCGACAAAACAATATTAAATATTTTCATTTATATGTTACCATAGAAAATAAAAAATAAGTATGCCACCAGAATCTTTTTTTCAACATACCTACTGACTGCCCCTTCAAGGTCTCTCTGTTTGGCTGGGGGTCCTCCTCCACTATCTGAGAATCCACGCCTGTGATTAAAAATGTCCAACACAAAGCACTTGAAATTTAAGACAAATGATATCTCCATTTACCAAGATAATTTAACTTTTCAAATATCCTTCCAATCAAAGGAGCCTTAAATGGGCATTCACTCCAAGATACTTTTATAGCATTTTTTAAAAGCCACAGGAACAAATTAAGTTTACACAAAACTGGTACAGTTAACATATTCTTCAGTCTCCAGTTTTGCATGTAAATGAAGTTCCATGATAACTGAAGAAATTACAGCTGACTGCAGCTTTAAACACAAACATTTCTAACATTGGTTCTACCAAGAATTTTGTTTAGAAAGACATATTAATTTAGTTTAAAAAGCACCAGTAGTCTTAGCATATGAATTAAGTCCCAAGGAAATCTTACCTCAGCAATAAACTACCACGTCCTCTACCTCCACCAGGACCAGAAAGGGCCAGCAATCTGGCTTGGATGGGCCTACAAAATATTTACAAGTCAGTGCAAAAATCATATGTGGACACATCTAACGTATTTCATTCAAGGGTCAGACTAATCCTAAGGAGAAAACACCCAGAAAAGTTCTAAAAAGACAGACCAAAGCCACGTGTTTGAAAAAGGGCAGGAAGAATGATTTTATTTAAGTTCCTTTACTATTTTACTTAACTTCCTTATTTTTTCAAGACCAATTACCACACAAATCATGCTGACCGCGACGGTCCTACACATGAACAAACTTGGATCAGTTCCTAATTTCGCCAACCCCAAGGAAACTGCACGTGGACAGCAGTCTGGGAGCGAGGGGGCAAACCGTATCCCGGGAGGGTCTCCGGGGCAGCCTGGGCCGGGTGGTCGTCGGCGGGGGAAGGGGCTTTGTGCTGCAGTTCCGGGCCTGCAGAGCCAAGGCGGGAATCGGCAGTCCCGGCCTTCCCACAGGCCTGGAAGCCAGCCGGCGCACCCAGGCCCCGCTCTCCTTGCTCACGCACCGGAGCCCGGGGACCTATGGCGGGAGCCTGGGAGACTCTCCATCTCACCGAAGACTCGGTTCGATCGCCACCCCGGGAACAGGCCTCGATGTTACAGCCTTCTCATAGCTGGCCGCCCTCCCCGCCCCCCATTCGACCTGACTTCAGGGCTGCCTCTTGGAGCCGGCATTTCTCATCCAGCCCTTACCTCACGTCATTCGGATCCCGCCCGGTGAGCTTGCGAATATTCTCATCCACGTTCTTTAGGCTCTCTTTGGCCTTTTCTAGCTGCTCCTGCAAAGTTCTCACTGCGACCGCCATCTTCTCCCTGCAGCAGGCTTCGAGACTGCTCCACAGGCCGCGCCAGGCTGTGTCGCGCCGCCAGACGCGAGAGGACTGACGGCTGGGCTCAGCCAATGACCGTAGGCGTTGTTTTTGGCCTCAACCATCAGCAACCGGAAGGGGGGGATCTGCCAGCCTTTGTGACTCTGGGCCAATGAAAAGTCCGCCTGCCGGTCCTTCCCACCCCAAGTAGCTGCGGGTGGCTGGGCTCGCTTCTAGCGCAGACCCGGGGCGGGATTGTGAGTCCTTGGGTCCTCAGAGATGCGGCCTCGCGCGCTGGCTCTCCGGGAGAGGAGCGTGGAGTTTTGCAGTCCTTTTAACCTGTTATGTGACGTGCTTTACGCGGCTTTAGCCACCTAATCACATCAAAGTGGGTCGGAGGCGAGTCTATTCTCCCACTCCCCATCAGTGATTAGATTAGGAAAGGGTGCGGCCGTTCTGTTGGTGCGCATGCCCAGAGACTGTGGCGGGGAGCAGGCTTCCCCGGATTAGCAGAGGGAAGCAAAGAATGAAGCAACAGGAAAAGTCATTAATCGTAATAGCTAACAGTTATTTGGGGGACACTGTGAAACGCTTTACATGTCTTGTGCCGCTCAAAAGCTTTAAAAAAAATGCCTGTTTTTCCTGATAAGAAAATTGAGTCTGGGGATACACTGTTAACTGTCCCTAGGTCTTGCCAGCCTAGAATCACAGACGGATCAGACCCTGTGCAAGGCTGTACTAGAGGAAAAAAGCAACGATGAGACAGATGAGGCCGACATTGGCTTCTACACCTGGCCCAGAGCTAGTTAGCTTAAGATGCGGTCCAGGGAGCGGTGCTGTTCGTGTGTGTGTGTGTGTGTGTGTGTGAGAGAGAGAGAGAGAGAGAGAGAGAGAGAGAGAGAGATGGTTCGGCTCTACCTGCATTGCCAACAGAAATATATTTGCAAACGATAGCTCAGAAAGCATTTTCTCACAGAAACAATGCTATGAATAACCTTTGGATTCTCATTTTCCAACTGTCAGCCAGGCATCCTCCTGGCTCTGAGCATTAGCAGGCCAACTGTATTTAACTCCAGGTCCCATTTTAATTCACCCAACCTTTATTATTATTATTTTTTAATGTTGTTTTCTTTATTGATTTTAAAGAGGAAAGGAGAGGGAGAGAGAGATAGAAACATCGATGATAGGGAACATCGACTGGCCGCCTTCTGCATGCCCCCCACTGGGGATCGGGCCCACAACCTGGGCATGTGCCCTGACTGGGAATCGAACCGGCGACCTCTTGGTGCATGGGTCAAGGCTCAACCACTGAGCCACACCGGCCGGGCCACCCAACCTTTAAATGCTCCTATGATGTATAAGCAGTAACCTAGGCTCTGAGGATAAATCCTAGAACAAGGTAGCTGTGGTTCCTGCTTCCTGGAGTTTATAAACTCCTCAGGGGGCAAAGATCATTCATGTACTCATTCATTCAACAAATATTTAGTGAATGCTTGTTATGTGCCAGACACTGCCAAGAAGTTGGATGCATCAGTGTACAATAAAGGTCTCTAACCTCAAGGAACTTGGGAGCAGAAAAGTGTGGAGACAGAGGACAAAGTAAATTATGTAGCGTGTTAGTGAAAGAGAGTATGCTACCTCAAAATGTACCAGTTTGGCATATGAATTATGTTGCACTGAATGCAATTAAGACTCATCAGACTTAAGAAAAACTTTTACCTCTCTCTAACGACCTAAAATAATTTAGTTAGGGTGCCTGGACCAGAAAGAGAGATATTATCAGAGTTCACTTTTCTTTCTAAAAATTAAATTTATTGGGTGGCATTGGTTAATAAGATTATGTTTCAAGTGTACAATATTATAGTACATAATCTGAGATAACATTTTATCTGAAAGGTTTATCTGAATGGCAGGGCAAACATCTGATTACCGAACATCTGCTCTTTTTCCTGTGAATTGTCCTCCTCCCATTTGAAGCCCCAGGGCCCTATCCCATTCCTTAGCTAAGGACAGCATATAAACTTCAATTGCCTAACTGCCTTTGGGGTCTCATATTTTTATGGAGCTCCCATATTAATGAAATTAAATTTATTTTTCTCCTGTTAAGCTGTTTTATGTAACTTATTTATTAAACCAGCCAACAAACTTAGGAAGGTATATGGGAAACTTTTCCACCCCAACATTAGAAACAGAACAGTGCTATTGAAAAAAGAGAAAGTAAAGCTAGGTAAGAAGGATGATGATTGATTAATTATTTCTTTCTGATTATGATTATGAGTATACTTGGTCTCATTGATCTGTATTACAATCCCATGTTACAGGCAGTACGTGGACCAGGAGAATGTGGTAACAGTAGATCCTAACACCAAATAGAAGTGCTTCCATGAAAAAAAAAATGCTTTTAGACTTAACCAAAACCAGGATAATTCTGGTTTCCAAAGGATCTGTTACTTGGATCCTGGACAATTTATTTTTATTTATTTATTTATCCTCACTTGAGGACATTTTTCCATTTTATGTTCAGATAGAGTGGGAGGGAGAGAGAGGAAGAGAGAGAGAGAGAGAGAAACATCGACGTGAAAGGGACACATCGAGTGGCTGCCTCCCACACGACCAACCAGGGCCGGGGACAAATTGCAACCAAGGTACACCAAGGTACGTGCCCCTAGAGGGAACCGAACCTGGGTCTCTCTGGACCGCAGGCTGACGCTCTAACCGCTGAGCCAAACCGGCCAGGGCAGATCCTGGACAATTTAACATCATCTGCTTTATGTGGGGAGTGAAATGCTGTGTTCAACATTTAGTAGGTGCTCAATAAATGTTTCCCCTCTACATTCCAAAATATTCTAAGAACCGCGTGTTATTATAGTTTGAGAAATCAACCGTAATAAGTTGGTCAATTGCTTATTTTTCCACCTCAGTGGTGAGCTTGGATTCATCCTGTTCTTTGATGGTGGCAATAAAGGAGGAATGCAACTGGGATATAAAGGACCTGACTTCACATATGGGAAATTTTAGTGCTGGAAAAATTAAGATTATGGTTTCAAAATTACACTATTTAGTGTTTTCAAAAGCTTAGGTGGAACTTTTATGCTTGTTTTATGTGATGATCAAATAAAGTGATCCAGCCCTCCTGGTGTGGCTCAGTGGTTGAGCGTGGACCCATGTACCAAGATGTCACAGGTTTGATTTCCAGTCAGGGCACATGCCCAGGTTGTGGGTCCAATCCCCCGTGGGGGGCATGCAGTAGGCAGCCAATCGATGTTCTCTCTCATCGATGTTTCTATCTCTCCCTCTCCCTCTCTCTCTCAAATCAATAAAGAAAAAACCAGAGAGTCCCGGGTTCGGTTTCCACTAAGGGCTTGCACCTCGGTTCCAGTTTGTCCCCAGCCCTGGGTTGGGGTCATGTGAGTGGCAACCACTTGATGTGTCTCTCTCACATTGATGTTTCTCTCTCTCTCTTTCTCCCTCTCTCCCTCTCACTCTATCTGAAGAAAAATGCAAAAATGTCTTTGGGGTGAGGATAAAAAAAAAAAAAAAGTGCATATATCTAACGTTGTATTTGCCCTTCCGTAGTTGTTTCACATCTGTCATAGATTATTATGTATTCCAGCCCACCATGACGTTGCTTTTCTTAAGTCTTTAACACTTTTTCTATCACCTAATCCTCTGATTAATTTGTGTTTTCTGGTTCAAGAGTATCATGTTCTTTGCTTACTCCCTTGCCTCTTACACCCCTTCCAGTAAACTTGTTGGTGACCAAAATGGCTTTCAGTCTTTTTGCATACCTAGGCTGGCTTAAACAATATGGATTGGGATAATTTCTCAATATGTCTAAAATTTATAGCTTGAAAAAGTATGATTTATTCACTCTTTTTACAACTTTACCTACTGAACACTGTCAGGAAGCGGAAGCTTCAGATGAAGCGGATAGACATTCTTGCCGCTTCATCTAACTCATAGAAAATTAACAGAGATGGCAGTGGGAGCTCCTTGAGTCTTCACACTACTCCCAGTCCCGTCCCCACCTGGCGATATCACATGGCACCAGCAGTTCACCCGGGGGGAGGAACTCTGTGACCATAGAGCCGGCTAAATACCGGGGTAGAGGGGACCGGAAGTTGCTTTTCGCCCCCAGCCCAGGGGCCGGACGGGTCTCTGCGGGCTCGGTTTGGTTCCCGCAGCTGTCAGACTGTCTCGTTCGGCCGGCCGGAGGGAAGGTTTGGCGGCCCTGGGGTGGGCTTGCCCGGTACCGGGCTCACTCCAGTACCAGCCTTCAGGAAACTGGCTGAATTCCCTGGTCTCCTAGCAACGAGGGACGGGCGGCCGACCGAGGGAGCGGCGGGGCTGCCCAAATCGCTCAGGCGCTAGCCGGAACCCACGAGCCAGACCCACACGGGAGCCAAACACCAGAGCTTGGAGGAATAAGCAGGAAATGGCGGACGAGGCGTTGTTTTTGCTTCTCCACAACGAGATGGTGTCAGGAGTGTACAAGTCCGCGGAGCAGGGGGAGGTGGTGAGTGCTGCCACAGGCCCTTGAGGCCCTGGAGGTCCTTTTGCGGTGACAGTTTCCCCCCAGTCCTTTCCTTCAACCCCGGTCCCATCGCCACCCGACGCCTCCCGAGTTGTAGACAAGTTGGTCTACCTGCAGGTTTCCTAAGCCCTGGAACCTGTGAGCTGTCTTCGTTTTTTTGTCCTCTTTTCTTTCGCATCTTCTACTATTGGATACCTTTTTGTCCACTTCTATATTTGTGTCCTGCAGGCCGCAGTTTTTCTTTCTTTCAGTGTTGCCTCTACCATGATTTAAGGCAGGGTTAACTGCACAGCCGATTTGAGCAGCCCTACTGAATTCTTCTGCCATTTCCAGCGCTGCTGAGCGGTCCACTGCGCGGACCTGTCCCAGCCCGAGAACCCTGTCCCTCCCTCCTTACCCCTAACCCTCAATACCGCTCCACGCAACCCGAAGACAGAAGCCTAATGAGATTTGAGGTCAAAGCAAAGGAAAGTTTGCAGGCATTACTATAATTAGGAAGCAGATTATTTAATGAGAAATATTTAATGCCCATTATGTTAGAGCTGGTTTTCTAGGTGCTGGGGATATAGTAATGTAGGGAACAATGACCCCATCCTTGTGGAGGTTACTTCTAATATGTGGGAGTCCTCATTCACTCATTGATTCATTCAGAAAATACTTATTCAGTGTGTATTGTGGGCCTGACCCTATGCTAGATGATAAGATAAAACTCTTGCCTCACAGTCGTTGGGGATTAGAGGTTTAATGAATAATTAAGGTATTGGGTGGTAATTAGGTATAGAATTATGGAGTTGTAACAGACTTTATAAATGAGATATTCCAAAGTCATGCTCAAGTCATAAGCCCTTTCTACAATGCTATTGATAAAGAGAGGTGGAAAGTGGGGGTAGGAAAAGCATCCTAGGCAGAGGTAAAGACATAGAGCTATGAAAGAGTGTGAAGTATTTAAATGTGCTTAAGTATTTCATTGAGACTAGATTGAATGGTGGATAGTGAAACATATTGAGAGCTAAAACTAGAAAGACCTTTGTATTATTAAAGAATTTGGACCTTCTTAGTGAAAAATTTAAAGGGTTTTTTAAGAAGGGGAATGACATGGCCCTTTGTGTGTGAGAAAGAAGGGCTGGCTGGAGAGGGAAGATCCATGTATTGCAGGCACTCAGGCAGGAGATGATGATCTGAATTAAGACTGGGATAGAGAGAAGAGGAGCGAACAAGTTTGAGAAATAGGAGGTGGAATCTCTGGGACTTGGCTAGGTATAGGAGTGAGAGCTGAAAATTATCCCCAGGTTTTTAGGTTGAGCAGCCAGGTTGGTTGGAGAGGGATAAAGGAGAAGAAAGAGATGAAAATAATGAATTGATTTTGGACAGGTTGAAATTTTGACATGCCTGTAGGGTATCTAGGAAAAGGAACTTACAGTTTGTAAACTACAAGAAGGCTAGTGCCTTAGTCTGTTCTGGCTGTTGTAAAAAAAATACCGTAGATCGAATGGCTGTGAACAACAGAGATTCATTTCTCACATTTCTGGAGGCTGGGAAGTTCAAGATCAAGGTGCCAGCACAATCAGTGTCTGGTGAAGGCCTGCTCCTGGTTCATAAATGGATGTGTTTTGGCTATGCCCTCACATGGCTGAAGGGGGCAAGCCAGCTTTCTGGGGTTTGTTTTATAAGGGCACTAATCCCATTCTTGAAGGCTCCCTCATGATGGAATCACTTCCCAAGGGTCCTACCTCCTAATGTCATCACATTGGGGGCTAGGATCTGAATGTGTGAACTTTGGGGTGACACAAACATTCAGTCTATGGCAGATAGGCATGATGCATTGTGAGATGTAATTAGGAAGACATCAGGAAGAATATGGGAAAGAAGCAAATTTTATTGTTACGCAGATCCGTCTGTAATAGAGATTTTTTCCCAAGTTACAAATGTTTGATTTTATCATCAACAACCAATAGTTATTAATGTTTACCATCTGTGTTAAGTGCTGAGTAGCAGGCGTTTGCTGTTTTCGCAAAACTAGCCTTCAGTAGCTCACCCTTTTTACTCTATCATACTATCTATCCCTGTTGCCCCCAACCCTCAATATGTGCAATCAGTTCTCATTTTCTCTCTCTACTTTCTTTCTCTTTTCCAGCTCTTGCCCAGGAAAATCATCTTTTTTTTAAATCCCTCTTTTCCCTAATATATTAGCCCAAAAGAAAAAACAGAGCTGTTGTAATCATGACTGATAAGTTTTGAATCATTTAAACCAATGATTTTCAACTGGGTGCTGCAAGAATTTTCAAAACATGCAATACCTGTCTGGCCAGTGTGGTTCAGTTGGTTGATGTCCCATGCACCAGGAGATTGCCGGGTTCGATTCCCGGTCAGGGCACATGCCGGGTTTTCGGGATTGAGCCCCAGTAGGGGACATGCAGGAGGCAGCTGATAGATGTTTCTCCCTTTCTCCCTCTCCCTTCCTCTCTCTGAAATAAATAAAAACATATTTAAAAAAATAATAATAAAACATGCAATAACCTGACTAATTTAGTCAGGGGCACTGACCTCTTTTCCCTTAGATTGTCAAAGCAAAAAAATGACAACAGCCAACACAATAGCCATCTGGTGTGAATAAATCAAAATTATACCCTTTTTTTTTTTTTTTTTGTCAAGAAATATATTTTTTGATGTGCCACAGAATTTTAGTAATTAGTTTGTGTCATGAAATAAAAATGTTGAAATCACTGATTTAAACTAAAAATAACTTTTCTTATTATAATTTATGGTGGGAGAAAATGTAAAGTGCATATTTTAAAGTGCAAGACTGAAAATGCAAAGTGATTTTCAGTCTTGATGATTAGAATCTATATTGGAATCAAGGTGTAAGAGGGTTCATTGTGTTAGTGTCTCTACTTTGAGTGTGCTTCACATTTTTTCATAATAAAATGGGGGGAAAAAGACATAATCCTGTCATCCAGAAATGGTTTATATATACTTTTTTAGACATAAAGTCATAAGGAAAGAACCAATGTTCTCACCCTCCAAATCAAAGATTTTCAAACTATGTTAAAGAGGAATTAAATCTCTAAAAACTGAATAAGTGGGTATTTATCAATTTATGGAGAATAGGTTTTTTAGAAAAGTTAATGGATAAAATTTGGTGCCTACTAGTGAGCACTCACAGATGCCAAAGGGAATGAATAAGTAGTAACATCAGAATGTATTTACTATGCTTATTATAAAAGCTCATGTGATCATTCTCTTTGAGAATGTCTACATATATAAGTATATTTCCTGCTAATCAGAATGTTCCTAGGTGACTCTACAAAGAGTAGATTGTTCTGAAAAGAGCATCATGACTTACAGGTACTCATTCTACCCAGGCATGTTTGGGAATGAGTGTGGAGAATAACAGAAAAACCGAGGATAGTGATATGTACAATAAAAAATGTATGTACAGAGTGTTATGGCAGCATAGGGCCCAAAGCAGTATCAGGGAAGGTTTCTGGGAGGATGTGATACTTGAGCTGAATTTAAAGGATGTGCAGTTTAGGGAACAGCTTTTACAAAGGCATGGAGGCAGAAGAAAGCATAGAACTCTGGAGTTGCTGCAGAAATTTCAGAGTGGTAGAAGAAAGGATGTTTGTGGATATGTAGCTGTTAGTGATTCTGATTAACTAGCCAGGGATCATTAAAAAAAATTTTTTTTTTCTTTATTGATTTTTAGAGAGAGAGGAAGGGAGAGGGAGAGAGAGATGGAAAAATTGATGAGAGAGAACATCAATTGGCCGCCTCCTGCATGCCCTTCACTGGGGATCGGGCCCACAACCTGGGCATGTGCTCTGACTGGAAATCAAACCGGCGACCTCTTGGTGCATGGGTTGATGCTCAACCACTGAGCCACACCAGCCAGGCACCAGAAATCATTTTTAAAAAATTTTATTTATTGATTGATTTTTAGAGAGAGAAAGAGAAACATTGATTTGTTGTTCTATTTATTTGTGCATTCATTGGTTGATCCTTGTTTGTGCCCTGACCAGGGATCAAACCCATAACCTTGGTATATCTGGACAATGCTCAACCAACTGAACTACTTGGCCAGGGCTAGCCAGCAATCATGTAAGGAAAGGCACATAATGTCATGCTAAGGAGTTTGGACTTTATTTTTTTTATTATTATTTCTTTTAAATATTTTTTCTTTATTGATTTTAGAGAGAGAGGAAGGGAGAGGGAGAGAGAGATAGAAACATCGATGAGAGAGAACATCAATTGGCCGCCTCCTGCAGGCCCCCTACTGGGGATTGGGCCCACAACCTGGGCATGTGCCTTGACCAGGAATGGAACTGGGACCTCTTGGTGCTCAACCACTGAGCCACACCGGCCGGGCTGGACTTTATTTTGAAGAAAGGGGAGGGGGTGCTGAGAGATCCCGTAGCTAAATAACATGATTTGTTCTATAGAAAGTCTACCAGAAATATAGAAAATAAATCAAAGGAAGAAAAAAGTAAAGATAGGGAGATCAGTGGAAGGCTCTGACTAAAAACCAGGAGAGAAATGATAAGGGCTAACTTAAGCTGTAAGGATGAAGAGAGAAGATGTATTTTGGAAAACATTTAGATGATAGGCTCCACAGGACTGGACTACAGTGTGTATGGAGAGGTTGGGAACAAAGGTGAAGAAAATGGAAGTTTTCTGGTTGAAGTAATGGGATGGTGGTGCCATTAATGAAGTTAGGGGATTCTGGAGGAAGAGTAGGCTGAATATGCCTATTTGAGGGGCCTGTGGGACCTCTAGATGGCTATGTCCAATAAAGTACTAGAAATACAGATTTAGTGGTCACAGACTCATAAGTGGAGTACATGGTTACTTAGAAGAAATTTCAGCAAATAATGAGGCCTATGATGTACTTCTTAGTGGGAGACAAACAGGCTTCCGAATATATAAAAATCCTTGTCCTCTTGGAGCCTGTATTCTAGCAGAAGGTGAGGATGGGGGCACATGGCAATATAAACATAGTAAAATGGTAAAAGAAGTTCTTTGGAGATAGCTTAAGCAGGGAAGTGGGATAGGGCATCAGAAACACTTTTAGAGGGCTTCTTAAAACAGATTAGTGATCCCACACCCAGTTTCTGATTCAAGTTGGGGGTGGGATTACAGAATTCATCATTTTTAGAGGTTTCCATGTGATGCCAGTGTTGCTGGTCTTGAAAAATCACATTTTGAAAATCCCTAGGACAGAGAGTTGCTGAAGGGGAATGATGTTGCAATTTTAAATAAATGGTTAAAATGGGCCTCATTTGAGAAGGTGACATGTGAGCAAAGACTTAAAGAAGGGAGTTGGTCTTCTGAATATCTGGAGGAAGAGCTGCCTATGCAAGAGCCCTGAGATAAGAACATGTCTGACACGTTTAAGGACAGCAAGGAGACCAGTGCAGCTGGAGCACAGTGAGTGAAGAAGAGTAGAAAGTTGAAGTTCAAGAGGTTCATGGGTCTGGATTGTATAGGTCTTTGTAAATCATCCAGAGGATTTGGGGAGTCTTCCGCTTAGGGATAGTATTTAAAACCTTAAGACTAGCCCGGCTGGTGTGGCTCAGTGGTTGAGTGTCGACCCATGCACCAACAGTTACAGGTTCAATTCCCAGTCAGGGCACATGCCCAGGTTGTGGGACCAATCTCCAGTGGAGGGCATACAGGAGGCGGCCAGTCGATATTCTCTCTCATCGATGTTTCTATTTCTCTCTCTGTCTCCCTTCCTCTCTCTCTCCCTAAAATCAATAAAGAAAAAAAAAAATTAAAACCTTAAGACTGGATTTACTTGCTCTGGCCAGTGTTGCTCAGTGGTTAGAGTGTCAGCCCTCACACCAAAGTGTCCTGTATTCGATTCCTTGTCAAGGGCACGTACCTGGGTTACAGGTTAGATCATCAGCCCCAGTTGGGGCACGTGTGGGAGGCAACCCATCGATGTGTCTCTCTCACACTGATGTTTCTCTCTCTCTCCTCTCTCTTTCCTCCTCTCCCTCTCTCTCCTTCTCCACTCTCTCTAAAAATCAATGGAAAAAATATCCTTGGTTGAGGATTAACAACAACAACAACAAAAAAGACCGGATGAACTTGTCAAAAGAAGAGCAAAACAGTTGCATGATTCCAGGCATAGGATGGGGTCATCAACTTAGACACACTGAGAACTAGAGCCTGGATAACTCTAAGAGACATTTTTGAAGCAAGGAACAATAAAACTTAGTGACAGCACAAAGTGAATGACAGAAAAAAGTCAAAGGTGATACCAAGTTTTATCTTTTTAGAGAATTTTATAAGTTTACTGGAGTCAAAACTGAGGACAGTCAAAACTTGGGAAGCAAGATCTCAAATGATCCTGATACCAACCTTTATAACTGAGGAGAAAAGAGGAATTGTTGAAAATGGGGGAGAAAAAAGTAAGGGGAGAGACTTTGGCATTTCTGAAAAATGATAATAAGCAACAGTTCCCTATTTATGTTATTGCTTTAAGAAAATGATTAGTACTAAGAAAATTGACTTTTTCTAGTAATGTTTCAATAAAGAAGGTATAAATGTTTACATTAATTTTTTTTAGCCAACATTTTAAAACAATTTTGAATACCAACATTCTGGCATTGTAAAAGTATTCAAAGCTATTCTTTTTTAAAATAGGAAAATGGACGCTGTATTACTAAGCTGGAAAACATGGGGTTTCGAGTGGGACAAGGATTGATAGAAAGGTGAGCAGTCTGGATTTGAAAATTTTCTTCCAGGTAGGTTATGAACAAAGATGATCCATTTCAAAAGATTGCATAAAACTTGAGATACTTTCATTTTAATTCCCAAATTTTAATTCTTTCTGTTCTTTAATTCACAAAGTGAAATTTCTTTTCAGGTCTTCTGTTATTTTAACTCAGTTATTCAACTTTTATGTTTTAATATTTGAAGAAAATATATATTTTATATATTTTAGACTTTTTTCCTTGAAAACTTTGGTATACTGAAACAATGATCTAAAATTGGTTTTTTTTAACCTAACTGTAATTTTGTTTAAATGCATAGGGATAGAAATGCCTTAGAGTTTATGTTTATGCATGTGATCATCTTCCAATTTATAGAACAATTCTTTTTAATATTCCTTTCTCACTTTCTGAATAGCTGGACTTTGTTTTGTATAACAATACCATGGTCATCCTCAGCTGTTTTTGATGTGCTAGAATGAATTGTACCTAAAACCGCAGCTTACTGTTAGGCTCTACTGTTAGACCAATTTTAGCCTCATAATTGTATTAAAGAATGTGAATCCATTGAGATGGGATCTACTTTGCTTGATGCTTATCACTTTATGACAGTCACTATTCAGTGTGGTTCTGGCATTTGAAAATTAGTTAACAATTTGCCCCTCCTACTTTCTTTGGAGGAAAAATTACTTCTAGTTGATCTTTTTAGGTTTACAAAAGATACTGCGAGGTTCAAGGATGAGTTAGATATCATGAAGTTCATTTGTAAAGATTTCTGGACTACAGTATTCAAGAAACAAATCGACAATCTCAGGACAAATCATCAGGTATTTAGATAAATTAAGGCCTATTTTTAAGTCCTTTAACTTAATATAAATGTCCTATTTTAGTGATTTACTTATTTAAAACTTAAAATGATTTCTAGTTAACTTTGGAATGTTTCTCATATATGTTATTGATAAGTTATTACTTTTTTTCTCTAATAGGATATAGTGAATAAAGACAAAGGGACAATGATTAGTAATGATAGCTGTTTCTTTCCCCCAATTAAATAAGTTATTTTAAGTTTTAAAAAGTAGCAATGTCAGAATGATAAAAGTTTTAGGATTTGGTTCATTAGTTATTATTACTTAGTGGTAATAAGAAACAGAACCACAAATATATCACAGTTATGTCTTCAGAGTAATTTCTGAAGTGTAATTTATAGAGCATATTTAACTATTAAATAAGTCTTATACTGTTTAGTTGCTGTCATGTTTTCTATTTAAACTGTTTTGTTAATATAAAAATGTATAGATTGCATGGCCCTGGCCCTTCAATTCCTGGTCAGGGCACATGCCTGAGTTGTGGGCTTGACCCCCAGTAGGGAGCTTGTGGGAGATAGCCGATTGATGTTTCTCTCTCCCTTTTCCTTCCTCTCTCTAAAATCAATAAAAATATTTTAAAAAATTTAATAGAGTGCATGGAAAATGGTACATTTAAAATCCACTCAGGGAAATATTTAAAGTGGATTTGGACTTTTGATTAAGTATAAAAAAATGAAAAGAATGTATCTAGTAACTATCCATAGAATTTTGTTTGTTTATTTATTTATTTTGTTAATCTTCACCCGAGGATATTTTTTCCATTCACTTTTTAGATAGAGTGGAAGGGAGGGAGGGAGGGGGAGAGAGAGAAACATCGATATGAGAGAGACACATCGATTTGCTGCCTCCCACATGACCCTGATTGGGGCCGGGAATTGAACCTGAGACCCTAAGATCCACAGGCCGATGCTCTAACTGCTGAGCAAACCAGCCAGGGCTAGAATTTATTTTTTCTTATTACAACATCAACCTGAGTTTGGAAGTACTTGAAATACTAATGGTAAGAAGTGACTGATTATTGGCTTCATAAATATATATACAATAACATATACAGTAACTGCTCATTTCACCTGGAGAAGTATTTCTGATTCTTTTGCACTGGTCTGTGAGTTAAGGATAGAGACTATGTCTTATGCATCTTTCTATCTTCAGTATGTTAAAGCATTAAATAAATATTCGTGTTATAAAATGCTGAACAACGCTTGAGCTTCAACATTGCAAAACTCCTTCACTTAAAGAAAACTTGAGGCCCTTGCCAGGTAACTTAGTTGGTTAGAGCATCATCCCTATACACCAAGGTTGCAAGTTTGATGCCCATTCGGGGCACATAGAAGAATCACCAATGAATGCATAAATAAGTGGAACAACAAATTGATGTCTCTCTCTTTCTCCCCTTTCCTCTCTCTAAAATCAGTCAATCAATCAATAAAGAAAATTTGACCAATAGAAAGAGTTATAATAACTTAGAATGCTCTTAAATTGTTTTGTTTTTTTTTTATAATATTTAGGCATAACATAGCTAATTTTATTTTATTTTTTTATTTTTTTATCCTCACCTGAGGACATTTTTTCATTTTTTGTTCAGACAGAGTAGGAGGGAGAGAGAGGAAGAGAGAGAGAGAGAGAGAAACATTGACGTGAAAGGGCCACATCGAGTGGCTGCCACCCGCACGACGAACCAGGGCTGGGGACAAACTGCAACTGAGGCACGTGCCCTTAGCGGGAACCGAACCCGGGTCTCTCCGGACCGCAGGCCGACGCTCTAACCGCTGAGCCAAATCGGCCAGGGCAAATTGTTTTAAAGAAAAGAGGTAATTTTTTAAAAGAGATTTTTTATTGATTTTTAGAGAGAGAGGAAGAGAGAGAAACATTTATGTGAGAGCAAGACATCGATTGAGATACTGATCTGCTGCCTCCTGCATATCCCTTACTGGTTGGAGATCAAGCCCGAAACCTGGGCATGTGCCCTGACCGGGAATCAAACCAGCAACCTTTTGGTGTGTGGGACAACACCCAACCAACTAAGCCACACTGGCCTGGGTAAAAATAGGTTACTTTTTAAGGACTGCAAGCTACATTGACTTTGGATGTATTTTCTGTTTTGAAACAGGGCATCTATGTACTTCAGGACAACAAATTTCGTCTGCTTACTCAGATGTCTGCAGGAAAACAGTACTTAGAACATGCATCTAAGGTATTTAATGGAATAGAAGATTGAGGTTTTTTATTATGAAAAGAGTAGAACCATAGGGAAAAGTACAGTGCCAATCAAACAGACTTGAATTTAAAATAGGTTTTACCATATTTCTTTTTTGTTTAAACACTTTTCTATGAAATAGGAGACAGATGTTCATCATATTAAGATAACATATTAAATTGCAGCTAAGTAGGCTTATGATGACCAATTAAAGTAACACTGTAACTAAATGCCAATGAAATGTAGATTAATGGTAGATTTTTGAGTTTAGCATAGATATGTCAGAAAAGATACTGAAGCTTATAAAACTCATATTAGCTGTGCAAAATTACTGATCAGAGTTTATTTACAATCTCCTTTAGTAGATTAAAAAAATTGTTTTAAACATAGTTAATAGTGTTTCTAAGAATACATGTTTTGTGTTAAGTATATCTCTTTCTGGGTTTTGTATTAGTCTTTTTTTTTTTTTTTTTTTTTAAGTTTTCTAGCCCGGCCAGTAAGGCTCACTGGTTGAGCGTCGACCCGTGCACCAAGTGGTCGACCCATGCACCAAGTGGTCGCTGGTTTGATTCCCGGTCAGGACACATGCCCAGGTTGTGGGCCCAATCCCCAGTAGGAACATGCAGGAGGCGGCCATTCGATGTTCTCTCTCATCAGTGTTTCTGTCTCTCTTCTTCTCCTTTTCTCTCTCTAAAATCAATAAAGAAAAATATTTAAAAAATATATATATATAAAATTACTGTAATACATTTAGAAACTTTTTAAAAACATTTTTTCTTTATTGATTTTAGAGAAAGAGGAAGGGAGAGGGAGAGGGAGATAGAAACATCGATGAGAGAGAACATCAAATGGCTGCCTCCTGCACGCCCCCTACTGGGGATCAAGCCCACAACCTGGGCATGTGCCCTGACCAGGAATCAGTGACCTCTTGCTGCATGGGTCGATGCTTAACCACTGAGCCACACTGGCCGGGCTATAGATTTTGTTTTTCAATCTCATGTAGGAATAAATAAATAAGTAGACATATGTATTAAAGAAAGATGACAGGTTTTAATGTAAGGGTTTCTTTGAAGTGATTAAAATATCTGAGGCAGTGTAAGTTGCTATTTAACTACAAAAATTTGTCCATACCTAACACAAAGGCAGTATAGGTATAATGGAAAGAACATGGATTTGGGACCAACTAAATGTAGATTTAAGCTAAGCTCCACAATTTATAGGTTTGTGACACTGGGTAAGTTATATAACCCCTCTGGATCTTAGTTTCCTCATTAATAAAATTGGTTATAATAATTTCTATATTATAAATAGTCTCTAAGCTTTCTTCTAGTTCAAAATTTCATGACTCTAGATCTAATTGCTTATCAGTACCATTTATGTATATTATAAAATAATAATATTCTATAGTATTCATATATATATAGTATTGTGTGTTTTTTTTTAATTTCTTTTTTCTTTATTGATTTTTACAGAGAGAGGAAGGGAGAGGGAGAGAGAGATAGAAACGTTGATGAGAGAGATCAACTGGCCTGACTGGCCGCCTCCTGCATACCCCCCACCGGGGACTTGGCCCACAACCCGGGTATGGGCCCTGACTAGGAATCAAACCAGCGACCTCCTGATGCATGGGTCGATGCTGAACCACTGAGCCACACCAGCCGGGCTATATATACTATTGTTGAATATTATACAGTACAGAAATGTAGATAATCAAAACTTTCTTGGATTATTAGTTTTTTAGTTTCTGTTCTTGTCCTGGCTTTCTCTGTTGTAGCTCAGTTCCTTCCCTTGTTTCTATGACAGGGTTCCTCAATGTTAGCACTAACGATATTTTGAACTGGATAATTTTTTGTTGTGACAGGCTATAAGTCTGGAACAGATCAAAATTTTTGGTTGTAGAAAGCAGGAACCAGTGCTGATTGAACAGAATAACATTAGCTTACAGAATTGATGGAAAGGCTCAGAAAACAAGGCAAGAATCACGGGAGGTTAAAGCAGCCAGAAAGACAGCCCAGTCATTCCACAGGGAGGGTCTGGTTAGAATTCTTCAGGCAGCACTGATGTTAGACACAAGCCACCTTTGTTGCCTCTAGAACTAATTCTAACCTGTTTCCAGCTTGATTATGTCACTTGCTCTGGATTCACAGTCCTGGACTGGAGCACACAATTGGCAGAGCTTGTCATGTCATGATTTAGGTGCAAGGAGCGGGGAAATCTAACAATCCAAATTTTCAGTAATTTGAAAAGTTCTTCCACAACCCTTTATAAAAACAGGAATGACTTAATAATAGTAAGACTTAACTAAATGTCATATTTACCCATAGATTTTTCTATTTTAGTAAATCCTTAATATTTTTTTTACGTTTTTTGTTCCTTTCAGTATTTAGCATTTACATGTGGCTTAATCAGAGGTGGCTTATCAAACTTGGGGATAAAAAGTATTGTAACAGCTGAAGTGTCTTCAATGCCTGCCTGTAAGTTGAATTCACATTTTTTACAAACGTTTTTAGTTGTTATTTTTCAGGTTTGGTGTTTTTTTGTTTTGTTTTGTTAATTTAGAGGAAATTTAAAATGCCCAAACTATTTATTTTACTTTGACCAAGTTTAACATTTAATGTAGTAATATGTAGCACACTTACATTCATATTCAGTGATTTTTGAATTCATAATGGACATTAATTTAAGAAAAGGTGTTCAAGAAATCCAAATTTATTTGACAACTTAAGGGATGATTCTTAACTTTTTAAAAATTTTTATCCTCACCTGAGGACATTTTTTTTCCCCATTTTTGTTCAGATAGAGTGGGGGAGAGAGAGAGAGAGAGAAACATTGACGTGAAAGGGGCACATTGACTGGTTGCCTCCCACACGACCCTACTAGGGCCGGGGACAAACTGCAACCGAGGTACTGGTACGTGCTGACGCTCTAATGGCTGAGCCAAACCGGCCAGGGCTTAAGTCTTTTTTTTTTAATTGATATTTTAGAGAGAAAGGAGAAAGAGATAGAAACATCTATGTGGGCCCAGCTGGTGTGGCTCAGTGGTTGGGCATCGACCCATGTACCAAGAGGTCGCCGGTTCGATTCCCGGTCATGGCACATGCCCAGGTTGTGGGCCAAATCCCCAGTATGTTCTCTCATTGATGTTTCTATCTCTCTTTTCCTCTCCCTTCCTCTCTCTCTAAAATGAATAAAGAAAAAAACATTAAAAAAAAAAAAAAGAAACATCTATGTGGGAGAGAAACATTGATTGGCTGCCTCCTGCATGCCCCCTACTAGGGATTGAGCTCGAAAACCAGGCATGTGACCTGACTGAGTATCGAACCGGGACCTCTCAGTCCATGGGACAATGATCAATAAACTGAGCCACACCAGCCTGGCGTGATTCTTAACTTTCAAAGGAAAATTTTCTGTTGTATTCTTTTCAGATAGCAAATTTTCCTATAGCATTTTTAAAGTTTTCTAGAATATATTTATTATATAAAGTTTGATAAAGCCAACTGGTCTTTTATCACTAAACTCCTTTCAAAAGATCTTTTCACCCAGAGATACCAACCAAGAATAAAACTGACTTGAGCTTCACTGTATTTCCTTTCTATTCACATTAATTAGCACTGAAATACCCAAAATGTAGGAATTACAAAGGAAAACAAAGGCACTTATTCACCAATCCGATAGTCATAGCAAAAAAATGGAATTGACTTTACTGAATATTGTGAAGAATGTGAAAAGTTTGACATAAGTTTCTTGATTAAAACTACTTTCTAAATAGAGCAGACAACTGATATTTAGACTTGTTTTCTTTGTTCCTAAAATTAAAATTATTTTTCATGTTTTCTTTTTTTAGGTAAATTTCAGGTGATGATACAGAAGTTGTAGAACATACTGAAATGCAAGGCTTCAACAGTGTAAAGAGTTAAATTATTAATGTATAAAGTATTTCAAGTAGCAGTGATTTAATTACACAGTTGGACATTTGTGTTGATACAAGCTATTTGCTAACTTGTATAATGAAAGATGTATTCTTAAGCAGGACTAAAGTTGTATTTTATCAATTTAACATAGACCAAGTGAAAGCAGATAGACATTCTACCATAACATATGCTTTACGGAAACTATTCAGAATGAAAAAAATCCTGATTTCAAATAAATAAATACCAGGATAGGATGTGGGATCCTTATTTTAAACATTTCTACTTGCTTGGTGATGTATATTTAACCACAGATGGGGAAGCGAAACTCAGGGTTTGATAAATTAGCATAAAGAAAAGTATGTACCAGTCAAAATCATTTGTGTAAAGAATGAACAAATTTTGATTGTTTTATTGTTTTAGTTATTAAAAAATGCAGATGGCACACTAAATTAGACTTAATTTTTATTTTATTGCTTATAATTTATTTCTATTAAGTATTTTTATGCCTGTATAAGGATTTCATTATATACAGTGTGTATGTGGGTGAGATGTCATATCAGACTGCCTAAGTTTGCTCAAATACATAATTTTACTTTAATAGAATTCAGTCCTGGAGAGATCCATTAATGTAATAAAAGTGAAATATAGATTAGTTTAAATATAAATTCAGTGACTCCAGGGCCAAAGAATATTAAGTATTTTAGGAAGGAATTTTTATACTTACTCCTGTTAGTTTCAACTTTTCTTCCCTTGTGTGGAAGTGCTGATGAAGTTTCTATCCTCTTTTTTTTTGAAAGGCAGACCACTCCATATTGGGAGGTGGCAGTTTTTTGTTTTATTTATTGATTTGAAAGAGAAACACTGATTTGCTATTCCACTTATTTGTGCACTCATTAGTTGATTCTTGTATGTTCCCTGACCCAGAATTGAACCCACAACCTTGGTGTTTCCAGATGACACTCTAACCAAGTAAGCTACCCAGCCTGGGTCTTCTTTATCTTTATTCCCTTATTTAGTCTTACCCACGGGTAGGAGGGTAGATTCAGTGTGTGATGAGGGTCTGCTTTCTAGTTCACAGAGGGGTATCTTTTAATTGTGTCCTCACTTGGAGTTAAGGGGACTAGCTAACTCTCTGGGGTCTCTTTCATAAGGGCACTAATCCCATTCAGGAGGGCTTTGCCCTCATGGACTAATAATCACTTCACCTCCTTATACTATCACCTTGGGGGTTAGGGTTTGAATATATGTATTTTCAGGGACACAAATATTCAGTACATAGCAGAACCTGACATGTAGTTAGCAAGGGAAAGCAGAATCCTACAGCCAAGGTTACCTGGTGAATTGTTTCCAAATCAGACTAAAATACAGCTCTAGGTTGGGAGTTCAACTCGGGCATCAGACTGGGATCAGCACAAATGTTGGGGTCATAAAAGTTAAGAAAGCAGATAGAATCTACAAGTTTTTCAAAGTGTTCTCTGAAAAATGAGTATTGTGATCATATCCATTTTGGAAATCCCATCCTCTTTTATAGATTTTTTAACGCACATGAATGGCATGTTTACAGGTTCTGGGAAAAAACAATTTTGTTTAACCTAGGATTTGATCACAGCACCATTTTTTCAAGAAACACTAACAGCCCAAATAAATCAACATTCCAGGGTAATTTGGGAAACATTTGTTTTAGAAATTTGGTGGGAATTGGTAATATGTGTAGCAAAATATAATGTGGTATGGACAGAAGTCAAATTGACATAATTTCTTTTTTTAAAACTTGATTTAATTAAAAAAATTACTGATTGATTTATAGAGAGGAAGAGAGACAGAGAAGCATCGATTTGTTGTTCCACCCATTCATGCATTCACTGGTTGATTCTTGTATGTGCCTTGACTGGGGATCCGGAACCTAGAACCTTGCCATATTGGGATGACTCTCTAACCAACTGATCAACCTGGTCAGGGTCTATAAAACATTTTTCTCTGTGTCCCAGAGAGTGGATTTGATCATCTGAATCAATTTTAATATAAGCCAGCTTCTAATTGGTTTATTCTAAGAGACACAGATGAAATTGTCTCATTTTTAAAAATTAATAGAAATGAATAAAATTTTAATAAAAGAACTATCCAAATTTAGTAAATGTATAATATCCTCCTGACCAAAAGAAGTAATGTATCTTTTATGTGAACAGAAAAATACAGGTGCAATCTAATTTACTTTGTCACTGCCCCACAGTTCTGATTAAACTACCAGTTGGTAGCTATTATTTTCAAAATAACCACTTCTAAATTCTATCTTTAAAATGTATACTTTCTCAACAAACTTAAGGCTTTTCACCTCTGTTAAGAGTTGGGGAACTTTTTCTCTTCAATTTTTCATTAAAATCAGAAGATACTTTTAATTGTGAATGCCTCACTCAATATGGCTATAGTGGTAGTCTGCACACTTTATTTTTATTACATCAGTAACTTAAAATGTCTATTACTTTTATTTGTCTCTACATTTCTGAAAAAAATCCTTATGCCAAGTTGAGTCATTATAAAAATGGGTTCTCAAGTTATCTATTTGAGAATCCTCCAGCTTGCTAGAAAATAGAAGTGTAACTGCATTAAAATAATTTTTACTACTTGTCTTCAGCACATGCAAAATTGCCTTCTTTTTCATGCTGTCCAGACCTCAGGAATTTTATTCTGTGTGAGTAGTGTGCATAACTACATGTTTAGCCACTAGTTATGGAAGAAATGTAAATTAAAACAACTGACACTTCTTTACTTCTATCAAATCAACCCCCAGGCGCCCCCTTCTCCCAGCATCAAATCAACAAGAAATGTGAGGCTATAACGCAGCTGTTGTGGAAGAGGTTGGAAATCTAAACTCTATAGTAGACATTGCTGGCTGCCTATCCAGTATCCACTCTCCCTTCTTAGAGTTCTAACAGAACTCCATTTTTGATAGGAGTGGCAATGTGCTCAGCTAAAAAATTTCTATTTCCAGCTTTCTTCTTTTTTGTTCATGTTAATCCTCACCCAAGGATATTTTTCCATTGATTTTTAGATAGAGTGGAAGGGAGGGAGGGAGGGAGAGAGAAACATCGATGGTCTGCAGGCCGACGCTCTAACTGCTGAGCGAAACCGGCCAGGGCTTCAGCTTTCTTTATAATTAGAAAATGTCATAACTCTGGCAAATATTATGTAAATTGAGGGTTTCTTATAATGCTTTGCTCCTTTGACACAGACAACAAGGGATGGTGCTTTTTATCCCTCTTGGAATATAGATGTGAGGCAAGAGACAGAGCAACCATATCATGAGTGAAAAGATGAAAGCTACACACTAAAATTGATAAAAGAGAAATCTGGATGCAGTCCAGGACATTTAAGATATTACAGGGAACACTGAAATCTTGCTTCCCTGCAATTGTCATCAGTTTTCGCTCAAATAAACTTTTATAAAAATTAAAAAAAAAAAGATATTATAGAGGTGCTATACCAGCCCTGAACTTTCCAGGATTATCAGATGAGAAACTAAGTTTTCAAATGCAATATTAACTGATAAGACTCATGAATTGCAACTCTACTCTAGGGAACTCTGACCAAAGAAAGCAAAAAGTTATGCACATGAAGATATTCATGGTAGCATTTTTTGGGGGGGGGATGGAAGTTAATCCTCACCTGCGGATATTTTTCCATTGATTTTCAGAGAGTGGGAGGGAGGGAGAGAGAGAGGGAGAGAGAGAGGGAGAGAGAGAGAAACAGTGTGAGAGAGACAGCGATTGGCTACCTCCCACATGACCCCACGGGCCAGGGATTGAACCTGCAACCCAGGTACGTGACCTTGACAAGAATCGAACCCGCAACCCGTTGGTTTCTGGGCCAACGCGCTAACCACTGAGCTAACAGGCCAGAACCAAGGTATCATTTTCTTTTTTTTTTTTTTATCCTCACCCAAGGACACCTTTCCATTTTTTGTTCAGATAGAGTGGGAGGGAGAGAGAGGAAGAGAGAGAGAGAGAAACATCGACGTGAAAGGGACACATTGAGTGGCTGCCTCCCGCGCAACTCAACCAGGGCCAGGGACAAACCGCAACCGAGGTACGTGCCCTTAGCGGGAACCAAACCTGGGTCTCTCTGGACTGCAGGCCAACGCTCTAACAGCTGAGCCAAACCGGCCAGGGCCAAGGTAGCATTTTCTATATTGGACTACCACTGAAAACAAATTAGACATTTAAAAATCAGCTTTCTGAAGACAGCAGAAAAGATTCAAATGTAAATTATGTCTGCTCTATTTATGACTAGTGGCAAAATTATTGGTTCCCTGATCTACAGTTATTCCTCATTTCCTTTTTCCTCTTCCACCTCAATTAGAAAGTCTGAAAAGGCTTAGTTTAATTTCTTGACCTTCCTTGGAACTAGAGGTGATCATTTTATAAACTCGTGGCTAAGATAGGAACACAGCAAGATGGTGGCGTAGGCAAACGCAGTATCGCGTCCTCCCACCACATCAAAGTTACAACTAAAGCTATAGAACAACCATCATTTAAAACCACCTGCAATCAAGCTGAATGGAAGTCCTACAACTACAAAATTAAAGAAGCCACATGGAGACTGGTAGGAGGGGTGGAGGCTGACGGGCTGGTCCCACGCACACGTGTGGCGGATAAAAATCAGGAGGGATACCTTGGCTGTGAAGGTCCTCCCTGAGGAGTGAGGGGTCCCTGTCCCACACCAGGCTCCCATCTCAGGGTTCCAGTGCCAGGAAGAGAAGTCCCCATAACTTCTGGCTGTAAAACCAGTGGGAACAGAGGCTGAGGCTGCTGGAGCCCCCGGCAGCTCCTCTTAAAGGGCCGCGCAGGGACTTACTTGGACTCGCACCTTCCAGGCTCCAGCGTGGGGGAGGCAGCTTGAAAGGCATCAGAGACATACAGGGAAGAACTGAGTTGTCTGACATTGGGGCGAGGGCTGGAGAGGCAGCTTTCTCCTGGACAGACGTGCTGTCAGAGGCCTTTGTTCCTTTGGTGAGCCCTTCCCTGGGGCGGCAGACCCGGCCATATCTGGGACTCCAGCTACCTGGCTCACACTGTTTGCCCCGCCCTGGTGATTCCCTGAGGTCCTGCCCCACCCAACTTTCAGGCCCACCCAAGCTGTTGCCAGTTGCTTTACCATAGGATTGGCCTGTCTTGGATCCTGCTTCAGGTTTTCCTAAATTCTTTCAAACAAGCAGCATCTGGTCTCAGTGAGCCCCATACCTCTCGTTAAGTGGCCCCAGGCCTGGCACTAGAAGCAGCCAGCCTTGGATCACAACTTGGCTTTTCCTGGGCCCCTCCAAGCCCAGCACAAGAAGCAGCCATCTACAGATCACTTTGTAGCTTATGCTGGGTGGCTCCGGGTAGAACACAAGCAGTGGCTGACCTTGCCCCAGAGCCAGCACACCCAGTGGACAGCTTCAGAACACTGCGAAGCACCACCACCCAACCACCTGCACAAGTGACACACTCAATGAGTGGACTCAGTGGGTACCGGAGCCTTGCTGAAGTAAGTCTTGCTCTGTGTGGTGGCTCCCTGCACAGCTGATCATCCAAGGTAGTCAGAGGTTGGTGGATAGTGGGCACAGCCAGTCCTTGCAGCTGATCAGCCTGAGTAAAACCCTCTCATTGATGTGCCAACAGCAATCAAGACTCAATTACAACAGAAGGGTGTAAAGTCCACACGAGTGCACCTCGAGGGCCCAGCTAGGAGATCAAGGAGGCTGTGCCGCTGGACCCTATAGGATACCTACTATAACAGGCCACCCTAGGAAGCACAGGAGACATAGCAACTCTACCTAATACATAGAAACAAACACAGGGAGGCAGCCAAAATGAGGAGACAAAGAAACAGGTCCCAAATGAAAGAACAGAACAAAACTCCAGGAAAAGAACTAAGTGAAATGGAGATAAGCAACCTAACAGATGCAGAGTTCAAAACAATGCTTATAAGGATGCTCAATGGACTTAGTGAGAACCTCAGTAACTTAGTGAGGGCCTCAAGAGCATAAAAAAGGACCAGTCAGAAATGAAGGATGCACAGTTAGAAATGAAGGAGGTACTAACTGAAATAAAGAATAGTTTACACAGATGCAATAGTAGAGTAGGTAAATCCAAGAAGCAAACCATCGATTTGGAATATAAGGAAGCAAAAAACACCCAATCAGAACAGCAAAAAAAAAAAAGAATCCAAAAAAATGAGGATAGTGTAAGGAGCCTTTGGGACAACTTCAAGCGTGCCAACATTCGCATCTTGGGGGTGCCAGAAGGAGAAGAGAGAGAACAAGAAATCGAAAACCTATTTGAAACAATAATGGCAGAAAACTTCCCTAATTTGGTGAAGGAAACAAACATACAAGTCCAGGAAGCACAGAGAGTGCCAAACAAGATGAACCCCAAGAGGCCCACACCAAGACACATCATCATCAAAATGCAAAAGTTCAAGTCAAAGAGAGAATCTTAAAAGCAGCAAGAGAAAAGCAGTTAGTTACCTACAAGGGAGTTCCCATAAGACTGTCAGCTGATTTCTCAAAAGAAACTTTGCAGGCCAGAAGGGAGTGGCAAGAAATATTCAGAGTGATGAAAAGCAAGAATCTACAACCAAGATTACTCTATCTTGCAAAGCTGTCATTTAGAATTGATGGCCATATAAAGAGTCTCCCAGACAAGGAAAAGCTAAAGGAGTTCATCACCACCAAACCATTATTATATAAAATGTTAAAGGGTCTTCTTGAAGAAAAAATTAAAAAATATGAACAAACAAAATGGCAATAAGTACATATCTATGGACAATTGAATCTACAAACAAAATGAACAAGTAGAACAGAAATATTCTCATAGATACAGAGAACATGGGAGGGGGTTGGGGGAATGGGTGAAAAAGGTGAAGGGATTAAGAAGTACAAATTGGTTGTTAGACTGACAAACCTCAAAGGGAAGGGGGGTACGGGCTGGGAAGAAATAAACCAAAGAACTTATATGCATATGTGCATAACCAATGGACACAGACAACAGTGTGGGGAAAGGCAGGAGGGGGGCGGGAGCAGGGAGGAGGGGGTCAATAGGGGAAAAAGGAGGAACATCTGTAATATATTCAACAATAAAGATAAGTTAAAAAAAAAAAAAAAGAGATGAATACAAACCTACCATAGATTTCTGGAGGTTTTGCTTGTGTGAGAAAGAATCAGATGTGAAAGGCTCTGCCTCCTTCTCCCCTTTTCTGGTTTTGAAAATAGACACACAGCCTTGAACTGCAGTGGCCATCTTGTTACCATGAAGGAAAGGCCAAAAGAATCAAAGACCTTGGTATCATGGAGTCACTGAACCAATGCTAGTAGCCAGCTCCTCTACACTTCTCATTATGTGAGAAAAATAAACCCCTATTTGAAGAACCATTGCTACTAGGATCTTCTGTTAAAGTAGAAAACATTTCTACCTGATAAATAAATTATATATGAACAGATGACTTGACAGAAAAATTAAAGCAGTGAACCTATTAGGGTACTATTAAAGATAATTTGTTAACAAAAGTTTTGTGCAATAAAGCATTTAAATAAAAGTACTGAACTTAAAGGGAAAACATTAATTTTATTGCTAGGAACATATCTGCCATTTAATCTAGGTTTTTAATTCTAAGACCATCTCTCCATTGTCTTTCTTTTTGTTCCAAGTGTCAAACAAATATTTTTGTTGTTAATCCTCACCTGAGGATATTTTTTTCCATTTATTTATTTATTTTTAGACAAAATGGAAGGGAGGGAGGGAGAAAGAGAGAGGGAGAGAAACACTGATGTGAGAGAGACACATCAACTGGTTGCCTTCTGCTCGACCCCAACCAGGGACAGAGATCAAACCTGCAACCCAGGTACACGCCCTTGACTGGGAATAAAACCTGTGACCCTTCGGTCCATGGGCTGACGCTCTTAACTGCTGAGCCAGACTGGCCAGGGCTCAAACAAAATTTCTGTAACCAAAATATACTTTCAATAAAATTTTATGTGTCTATCTAAATAAACAATGAAGCAGCACCAAGGACATTTGTAAAATTTCATCATACAGTTTTGCACATAGTAATAGAAAACTGTTCATCAGAAATTAGGTGGGATTACCCAAAGATACTTCAGATGTTCAAATCCATACACTCTACATTGCATATCAACTTCAGTTGCACAGGTTAAGATGAAGACCCCTTACATAATGTTGAAAATGTGATGCACTCTGCACTTGACTTGGCACTGTACTTCCTTGGACAGGATGCCTTCATCACAAGTATCTTCTGTCCCTGAGAGATCAGCTACATCATGATGGCTCATCAGCTAAATCACGTTGGTCGAAATACCTAGTAAAGAAATAATTGAATGTATGCTTAAAGACATTAATCACAGCACTACTTATAATAATATCAGAAGACCGCAAACAAGCCAAATGTCTAACAATAGGGGACTGGTTGAATAAACTATAGTATATCTACACATGGAAGACATGAAGTTTTTACAAAAAAGAAAATGAGGAAAGTATCTACACTGCTACAACATGACTTCCAGGATTTATTAAGTGAAAAAAAGGTACAGAATGGTACGTTTAGTATGCTATCTTTTGTAAGCATGTGCAGGAATGCAGATATATATATATATTTGATTATAATTTTAAAAAGAAACAGCAAGTGGAAGGATAAAACAAAAATTAATAATAAAATGGATAACTACAGAAGAGAGAAGAGACTAGAGAGGATAAAGATGGATTCTAAAATATTCCAAATGTACACTGAATTATTTTGATTTTGGGAAAATGTAAATATTTTATGTAATTATAAAACAAGATTAAATAAAAAGAAAATCATGAATCAAACTCCACAAAATGAATCTCCCCATATATCAAGTTGGTGGCATAAACACACAGAGGAGAGTATTTTCAAGTGACTTTATTTTTTCTTTTTCTTTTTTTTTTTTTTAATTTATCTTTATTTATTTATTTTTTTTATCCTCACCCGAGGACATTTTTTCATTTTTTTTCTTCACATAGTGGGAGGGAGAGAGAGGAAGAGAGAGAGAGAGAGAAACATCGATGTGAAAGGGACACATCGAGTGGCCGCCACCTGCACGACCAACCAGGGCCGGGGACAAACTGCAACCGAGGTACATGCCCTTAGTGGGAATCGAACCTGGGTCTCTCTGGACCGCAGGCCGACGCTCTAACCGCTGAGCCAAACCGGCCAGGGCTCAAGTGACTTTAAATACGGTGTTCTGATATATATTCCTAGTGAGATATGCCAGGGCCAAAGAACTACAAAGCATTCTTAAAATGATTTCAATATTTTTACTGTCAGTGACATTGGTAGTAGTATTATCCTGAAACTATTATGTGAATACTACAGGATAAAGCCATAATTATGTTAATATTGTTAGAAATTAGAATTCTCAGCATAGGAGAAAAGAAATATTAAAGAAAACCTACATAATCTTAAATTAGAACTGAAATATCAATTGAACTCATGATTATTATTTTTCTCTTTCTAAATAATACCTAGTTCCTAAGCTCTGTTCACTGAAAAGGACTCAATACTGATCAACCTAATAACAACTAGTTCTCTAATGTCCAAATTGTAGACTTTAAATACCATCTTCTACTTGAAAAGAAGAACCAGCACTCCCAGGAGAAAAGACTAATTCTAGATCCAGATCCAGATCCAGAAATGTTCAAGATATATATGAATTACCTTGACATACTATTAAATAAGAAAACTATAAAAGACCACTAGGATTATATGACAAAAGGCATAGAAATTGATCTGATGGGCTCCCATTGGTCAAAGGTGGAGCAATTTGAGCATCAAAAAGAATGATTGCAATGGATTGAAATATATCGAATGTTAAAACCCCTAAATTCAAACCAATAATCCCCAAACAGAAACAACTTTATTGGTCATCTTTGGGGACTGCTAGGCCAAAACTTCATTATTACAAATATTAGTAAATGAAAGGAAAGAATCTAGCCAGTATCCTGTTTTTTGGGGGGGAGGGGGTGGGGGGGGAGGGGAGGGACTATATCTCAGGGTAACCAAATTGATAAAGGGAAGTTATATTTTACAGAAAAAATTCTAGCTATAGATAAACAGAAAAACCAGCATTTTAGAATCCTAATGAAATATTTAACAATCATCAATAGCTGATAAAACCAACAGGTAAGAGGTATGGACTTTATCTGAACACAGTGATCAACTTTATCACCACTAAAAGCAGGATAACTGGACATTATGTGCCTCCTGACATCATCCATGGAGTCTTGTCAGACAGACAAAAAATACTATATATAATCAAGCCTCCCTAGACCTACCTACCAGTTTACAGAAAATAAGGGGACTAGATGAACACATTAAACACTGCATGATGATTTAGTTGTCAAACCCAAAATGTGAAATTGTACAAATCAAAGGACCCAGTTTCTTCAACAAATAAATGACAAGGAAAAAATCCCAGGAAGGCTGGTGGGGAGATTTAAGAGACATCAAACAAATGCAACGAGTGCATCTTAAACAATTCAGAATTAAAAAGACATTTTTGGGACAACTGGGGAATATGAAATAAGGTTTAGACATCAGATCATACTGTGAGAGTTACTGAATTTACCAGGTGTAGTAGTAGTATTACAATCATGTTTTTAAAAAGCTCTTCTCAGATACATACTAAAAGAAATGACATGTCTGAAATTTGTTTAAAATGTTAACAAAAAAGATGGAATAAATGAAACATCTTGGTGAACAGTTAATAATTAGTTAATAGTTGCTGAACCTGGGTGATGAATTGGTCGGTGAGGAGTGGGGTTATCAGTTTATTCTACTACATTTGTATTTGCTTGAAAATCTCCACAATAAGCTTTAAAAAATAATTATCATGGGTAAAATGCGATTCCACTCATTTGAGTAGGTATTGCTATGATTTAGCAGTTATTGCCTTAAAGCTACCAAAACAAAACTAACAATAAAAAACACAAGAGACTTATATCTGACACTTATATTGAAGCTGCTACTGCAGAGTCAAGGCCCATGTTATCTTTTTTCAAACTTGCTATAATCTATAAATTTTCCTGAGTGAAGCCTATGTCTCAGAAACTTTTCTAGTCTAGAACTATTTTCCATTTACCTAACTTTTTGAGGGAAAAGTAATAATCATGGTCAAGACTGGATAATCATGGTCTTGTCTCATAACTGCACAGTATTATAAAATGTCAGTGGATTAGCTGGCAGATGATATGATTAAGTCTCTGGTTCCATTAAGTACTAGTTTACTGAGCCATCAATTACTTAATTTTTCTGAAGCCGTGTAAAAGGAAAAAAAACCTAAATTGTGTAAGAATTAGAGATATGGCATATATAGTGCCTAAGACAATGCTGTATCCTCTCTTTTAACCCTCACTACTGACAGATGAGGTAGGTGTTAACTTTTTAATTTAGCTCTGGAGCAAAGCTGCCTGGGTTTGGATCCTTGCTCTGCCATTTACTAGTTTTGTGATGGTAGGACAGTTATTTAACCTCTCTCTGCTACTGTTTCCTCATCTGTAAACTGATAATAGTACCTACCTTCTAAGAATTAAATGAGTTCCTGTTATGAAGCACTAAGAAAAATGCTTGGGCCCTGGCCGGTTTGGCTCAGCGGTTAGACGTCGGCCTGCGGTCCAGAGAGACCCGGGTTCGGTTCCCGCTAAGGGCATGTACCTTGGTTGCAGTTTGTCCCCGGCCCTGGTTGGTCGTGCGGGTGGCAGCCACTCGATGTGTCCCTTTCACGTCGATGTTTCTCTCTCTCTCTCTCTTCCTCTCTCTCCCTCCCACTATGTGAAGAAAAAAAATGAAAAAATGTCCTCGGGTGAGGATAAAAAACAAAACAAACAAAAAAAAATGCTTGGCACCAAGTGCCCAGTAAGCGTTTAATTATCATCAGCAGCAAAACTGTAGATCAAGAAACTAGATGTTGAACATATGTGTACTCTAAAAAAGTGTCAGTGTGGGGGAGGAAAAAGTAGACACAGGATTACTTACCTTCCCAATATTTAAATATATTATAAACCTTAAAAAGGTATTGGGAGGGGGGAGGGGGGCGGAATGAGATAAACCAAAGAACTTCTATGCATATGTGCATAACCAATGGACACTGACAATAGCGTGGGGAAGGCAGAAGGTGGGCAGGATTGGGGAGGAGGGGGTCAATGGGGAAAAAAAGGGGGGACATCTGTAATACATTCAACAATAAAGATGAGTTAAAAAAAAAAAAAAAAAGGTGTTGGCATTAGAATAAAAACACTGACCAGTGGAACAAAAATATTCAGTCCAGTAAGAGACATAAAATAAATGTGTGTGCGTGTGTAGTGTGTATATATGTATGTGTAAGTAAATAAACAGACACAAGAATTTAGACTATGAAACAGTTTTCAAGTAAATTCCAGGTGGAAATTCAATGTAAGAAATGAAATCAAACACATACAAAATAAAAATATGCCCTAAATGAAAATGAACAAAGGACAAAGGTAATTTAAAAAAATACAATTGCAATAAAATGAAACATGTTCTACTGTCACTGGTAAACAAATACCAATAAAAATAAATTTACTGCATTTTAAAAATATTAGAATGGAAATATTTATATCAACTGAAAATGCCCAGTGTGAACTAGGAGATGGGCACTGTCACTGACACTTTAGTGGGAACGCAGAATGGCAAGTGCTTTCTGGAAGGCAAACTGGCAAAAAATATCTCAGTTTTAAAAATATAGTCATGCACTGAAATAATGATGTTTCGGTCAACGACACTGCATACAGGGCAGTGGTGTACCATACAGCCTAGGTATGTAGTAGGCTATACCATCTAGGTTTGTACTACTCTGCTCTAAGATGTCCCCACAATGATGAAATTGCGTAATGATGCATTTCTCAGAAGGTGTCACCATCGTTAAGCAGTGCATGCCTGTACGTGCCCTTGAAATAATGGAGCTGTATGTATAAGGATATTCACTGCAGCATTATTTACAGGAAAAAACTAAGATAATTGTGATACATAATACTATGTTTCCTTACACCTCAATTTCCTCTACTGTACAACGTGAACAATACTTTACCACCATTAATAATACTATTACAAAGCAAGAAGCCAAAGACTACTTACCTGCTAACCAAGCAGATTAATAAATTCAAAGCTGGAACCCTCTCATCATCTTTGCTGTTCTAAAAAAAAGAAAAAGAAGAAAGGAAGTCACATGTGGCAAAACTCAAAATGTAGTCTGTTCCCCTCTAATATCTTTGAAACAAATTTCCTTTTAAGATGCAAAACATAGCCCTGGTCGGTTTGGCTCAGTGGTTAGAGCGTCGGCCTGCGGTCCAGAGAGACCCGGGTTCGGTTCCCGCTAAGGGCATCTACCTCAGTTGCAATTTGTCCCTGGCCCTGGTTGGTCGTGCGGTGGCAGCCACTCGATGTGTCCCTTTCACGTCGATGTTTCTCTCTCTCTCTCCCTCCCATTCTATCTGAACAAAAAATGAAAAAATGTCCTCGGGTGAGGATTAAAAAAAAAAAAAAAGAGGTAAAACATGAAAATTTTATTAGGTGATAGTAAGAATCACATGGAAATAGGAAACCTCAAAGAAAAAGGAGAAAACTGTAGAACTAATGATCCCTCAAGAAACATCTAATATCATCTTTAAAAGAAATATCCTTAACAGGGAAAAGAAATAAGAACTGAGGGTTCTAAGGAGAATAACTCTGGAGAACCTTTTTCCTAGTTCCAAGTAGAGCAGCAAAAAACAAACAAACAAAAATCTATGTCCTAACTGGACAGTAATGAAAAAAGTATATAAAAATATTTTAAAGAACTTACAATTGAGAAGGAGTGAAATTCTGGCTTCCAGCATTAAGATATACCAGTAAATATTCCAGATCAGGGCTCTCAATTATGATGCAAGTAGTTCCTGAACTATACATTTTAGAAAGTTCACTTTAAATATTTGTTAAGCCCCGGCTGGTTTGGCTCAGCGGTTAGAGCGTCGGCCTGCGGTCCAGAGAGACCCAGGTTTGGTTCCCGCTAAGGGCACGTACCTCGGTTGCAGTTTTTCCCTGGCCCTGGTTGGGTCGTGCGGGAGGCAGCCACTTGATGTGTCCCTCTCACGTCGATGTTTCTCTCTCCCTGTCTCTTCCTCTCTCTCCCTCCCGCTCTATCTGAAGATAAATGCAAAAATGTCCTCAGGTGAGGATGAAAAATAAAATAAAATAAATATTTGTTAAAATGATAGACCTAAGACACATGGAAAGTAGTCTTACAGAGTATGAAATTTATTTGTATACATTTCAAACAATTGTCACAATAATCTATTGAGTATTGTTAGAAACAGACATGTCATATATTAATTCAAACCTGGGACACATATCCATGATGTTACTGTATTCAATTCTCCTATGTGCCAAGCACTATAGAGGACAATGCTGAATAAGACATAATAACCTCTAACAACACAGAAGATGAAATAAATATCCCCAAAATAGCTTTAATGAAAGGAAAAATATGTGAAGTGCCATAAAAAAGATACAAAGTATACTGGGAAAACAGAGGATGGAGAACTTCTTTCTAGTTGTTAATATCAGGGAAAATGTCATAGAAAATGGTGGAATGTGTGCTAGATTGTGAAAAAATGATATTTAGATACAGATTGGAAGAGAGTGAAAGGCTCTTCTGCAGAGGGAATAAAGTCTAGGAACAAAGCATGGGGAACATTTAGTGAGTAGCAAGTACATTTTCCTTGGAGTACAGGCCATTAAATTAGTTTGGGCCACATCACGGTACTCCAATGAAAGTATTTTGGAGTAGTCAATGGAGAACAAGTTTGCATTTTGTGGAGGGGAAAGAAGGGATGGAAAAAAAATCAGAAGTGGGCTTAATCGGGCTTTAAATTAATTTTTACTGTAATGCTACATGCATGAGTTAAAGGGTCTGATGGGAGAAATTCAAATCAATCATTGGGCCAGTGACTGCTAGGTGACTACTCCAGCTTCTTATCTCCCCTACTATGAAGCTCATTTTTAGCTAAGCACACTGCCACCAGCTAAAAGTAAACACTTCCCATAGTTTCTTATGGCCATGTGACTAAATTCTGGCCAATGAGCCACATAGCCAGATGTGCTGTGGAACCCCTGGGAAGGCCTCCTCTTCTTTCCAACTGCTTATAATGAAACGCAATGGTTGAGGCTCCAGTGGCCACCTTGGATGGTGAGGTGAGCTGAGGATGGAAGCCACAGGTGGCAGAATTCAAAGGCCTGGGTTACTGCCATCCTAAATTTGATCAGCTTACCTTCAGACTTTATCTAAGAAAAAGTTCTCTTTTAATTAAGCTACTGTTATGCGGGGCTTTTCCATTATGTGGCCAAATCTAATCCTGACTAATAAAATATTCCACGTTTTCTTTTCTTTTTATTTTTTTTATCCTCACCCGAGGACATTTTTGCATTGCATTCATCTTCAGATACAGCGAGAGGGAGAGAGGGAGGAAGAGAGAGAGAGAAACATCGATGTGAGAGAGACACAATGAGTGGTTGCCATCCACACAGCCCGCAGGGCCGGGGACAAACTGCAACCAAGGTACGTGCCCTTAGCAGGAACCGAACCCGGGTCTCTCTGGACCGCGGGCCAACGCTCTAACTGCTGAGCCAAACGGGCCAGGGCCCACGTTTTCTTATTTCATTGAATCCTTTATCACCATATTGCAACTTACCACTAAGAGCCTCACTTCAGAGCATCTTCTTGCAAGCTGCCGAATCAGTGAATGAGCCTCAGGTAATAAAGGTTTTTCAAGACAAGCCAATAAAGCATAAAGCCATCTTCCCTAAACAGAATTTTAAAAAGTAATAAGTAGGGAAATATTGCACCATCATATTTTAACTAATGTTTTTAAATGTCCAAAATTGCGTCTGGTTATTTGCTATGGATACATTCATACATTTAACAGAACATTTAACTATATTATGTTTGAATATAGATAACACAGGGTCATCTAGATAGCCAGGTGATATCTTTTGTATCGTCTAACTATAGACACAGAACATTAGATACTTCAAAATAGTCTTACCCCAAAAAAGTGTTCATTTCAGAGATTCTTATTACAATTATAGTCCTAAATCATAGGTAGAACACTGCATTAAGATGTGTGTAAATTCTTGAAAAATTAAGATACATTTTTTTCTTTGCCCTCTTTAGACAGATATACAAATCATGTTATCATTTTATAACTTTGTCCCCTGAATCTATACAAAGGAACTATATTCTAGATGAAATAGTGTTTTGATACTTCTATAAATACCTTGGCAAGCTAAATTTATCCCCATCTCCTTTTATTTTGTTTTTTATTTATTTATTTTTTTATCTTCAGATAGAGTGGGAGAGAGAGAGAAACATCGATTGGTTGCCTCCCGAATGACCCCAACCAGGGCTGGGGACCGAACTGCAACCGAGATACCTGCCCTCGACCAAAATCGAACCCACAGCTCTTTGGTCCTCAGGCTGACGCTCTAACTGCTGAGCCAAACCAGCCAGGACAATCCCCATCTCCTTTTAAAATGAGTTTTTCTTTTAAATTACAAATACTTAATGCAGAAAAACTAAAGAACACAAAAAGCACAAAGGAAAAATGAACCTGAAATCCCACTATCCAGATAAACTTTCTGCTAATTTAAAAAATGTTCACCTTTTTCCTATGTAGACATACAGCTTTAAAAAATAAAATTTCATCACTGTAACAATAATAAGGTAATAACATTTTGTAGCTATCTCTTTTTACTTGCAATACATATTTCCTATGATGTTAAATTGGATTAACAAGAGATGTTACTAGTCTCAGCATGGCTTTAATAGAAATACTCTTTAACCAAGCACTTATCAGACTTTCTTGTCACTACTGGTTTATTCTTTCTTTACCTAGATTCTGTGAGAGTATAATGATAGACATTATACCCCCAGAACCCAGTCTAGGGTTAAAACACAATAGGAGCTTAATTAAAATATTTGTGGAATGAACATTTCATTGTGGATGTACCATAATTTACCTAACCAATTTCCTACTGTTGAGCACTTAGGATGTTTAATTTGTTACAGTTATATAAAAAATAGTGTTATAGCCTGGCCACTGTGGCTCAGTGGATTGAGTATCATCCCATGGACGGAGAGGTTCCACTTCAGTTCCTAGTCAGGGCACAGGCCTCAGTGGCAGGCTCCATCCCCAGTAGGAGGTGTGCAGGAGGCAGCCGATCGATGCTTCTCTCTCACATCAATGTTTCTATCTCTCTCTCTAAAAATAATCAATAAAAACATTTTTAAAAAAATAGCGTGATAAATATCCTTGAATATAAGTTTTAGAGCTCTCTGATTGATTTCTTGGGCTAAATTCCTAGAAATAAAATGGTGATGTCAAAGGGTATATATATTCATAAGAGTTTCTGAGATATAATCACTAAATTGTACCCCAGAAAGGTTACATCCAATTATATTTTCATCAGTAATGTATATGACTGAGTTTATTCTGAGCAATACATCATTTTGAAGAAACCTGAAGAGTATGAGAACAAACTTGAAATAGCAGTTTATGCAACACACAAGGTTAGTTCCTCAAGGAACCACAAATCAGTAAAAATTTTTCTTAAACAAAAAGATCCATGTCCAGGTTTCTTTTATAAATAGTGAGCAAAATTTTCTTCTACATGAAAACTATTACACATTTCAATTTAACTCAAATTTTCAGGCATACATTTTCTATGTAAACCTAGTATTCAGGTGTTCAAAAGGTCTCTACACTTAGAAGTTGGTTAAACCACTGACTAAGATGTAACTATGCTGAAAATTTCCTTTCCTCAAAGTTAGTGAGCACACTGACAATACTAAAAAATAAAAGCAAAATCCAAAATCAAGTAGTCAAAAATCTTCCTTAATAGCTTCTCACTTAGATGATAAATAAGGCTACATTTCTCATAAAATGATTAGACAGGTAATACCAAATAAAGAAATTTTACAAAGGTCCCTTTTTCCTTTTGCTAGTTTATGGTATAAAAACTTCTTGTGACAAGGTTTTTACTTTAAACATTGACATTCTCAATACTGGAGTTTTGATGGTATGGTTATTTGGAGAGGGGACTTGAACAGGTTATTCAAAATATTAATCTGGTTAAAATTTAGTAAATCAGTTGTCAGTAGTTCAGAAACACTTTAATGGTTCCTCTGGCAAATATAGCTATACTTTTTGGTAATATGCTTTTACTAATTAATAGGAAAAGCTAAATTAATTTATCACCCTCTTGAGTGAGTAGCCTTTATAAGTTTTTAAAATCTTACAACAGCCCTGCCCTGCTGGTTTGGCTCAGCAGTTAGAGGGTCGGCCTGCGGATCGGAGAGTCCCGGGTTCGGTTCTCACTAAGGGCACGTACCTCGGTTGCAGTTTGTCCCTGGCCCCGGTTGGGGTCGTGTGGGTGGCAGCCGGTCGATGCGTCTCTCTCACATGGATGTTTCTCTCTCTCTTTCCCCCTTTCTCCCTCCTGCTCTATCTGAAGATAAATGCAAAAATGTCCTCGGGTGAGGATAAAAAAAAAAAAAAATTAAAATCTTACAACAGCCCTGGCCAGTGTGGCTCAGTTGGTTGGGCGTAGTGCCGTGCACCAAAAGGTTGCTGGTTTGATTCCCGGTTGGGCCACATGCCTGGGTATGAGGCACGCACGGGGCAGCCAATTAATGTTTCACTGTTGCATGGATATTTCTGCCTCTCTCCCTCTCCCTTCCTCTCTCAATAAAATATTTTTTAAAAATCTCACAAAGTTAAAAAATAAGTATTAAAGGAAGATAAGGAAAATATATAAGTAATACTGATAAAGGGTCACTATCAGACAGAAAAAACTGATATAAAATTTAAAGTTCACTGTCTAGATTCCAATGAATAAGTAGCCTAATATGAACAAAGTTTATCTATTGACAGTATAGCTAATATACCAATGCATGGGAAAAATATTCTGTTTTACTGGTATTGAAAGAAATGTAAATTACATTTACTCTAAGTATTACTATAAGTTCACTAAATTTGAAAAATACAGATTAGAAAATGTTAGATTGAACCACCATATGGAATTACTGATAATCAAATGTTTTTAACCTATAAAAAATGGCAGGGAAGAGAACTAACTTAAAGTACCCATCTCATTCATTTCTTCTGGAAAGTAGTCTGGTGGAATGTAACAAAGGCTTATAAAACCTGGATCCAATCATTTTACTCTAGAAATATCCTATGAAATTAATATAAATGTTTATATTTTATTCATGATTGTAAAATATAAGAACCCAATGGTCAATAATGAATCAATGCAGATTATGAGATATTAAGACAATGGCAATTATGTTAATTACATTATCATACAGAAATACATATATTAAATGTAGCCAGAAAAAACAAAACAAAATATATATGTATACACACACACACACACACACACACACACACACACACACACACACACATTAGTTATAACTATGTAAAAGACACATGGACCACTGAATCAGAAACAGTGATTTTAAACATGAAATTTTTCCCTTAAAAAGTACACGTTATATAATAGAGATTTAAAAGAAAGAAAATATAAAAATTTAAACTGAAAAATCTAGTGATAAAGAATATGGTCATTATACTTATGGAAGAGAATTTTCTAAGCAACTTGGCTGAATGGCAGGCTGGGAAACTTACACACTGTACTGCATGTTTTTTTTTTAGAAAATTTGCTTTATTGAAAGAGAATATTCCAAATTATTATGTCAATATATATTTTAAATCTTAAATGGAGCTTCTAATTCTCTTAAGGGTACAATACACGTTTGTTCTCTTAAGCAGCTTTTTTTTTTTTTTTTTTTTTTGTCTATTAAATGTTTTATTTTTTTTATTTTATTTTATTTTTTTATTAATTTATTTTTGTTACAGATGTTTCTCCTTTTTTCCCCATTGACACCCTCCTCCCCATCCCCCCACCCCGTCCCCAGCTTTGTTGTCCATGTCCATCAGTTATGCATACATGCGTATAAGTTCTGTGGTTTATCTCTTCCCTCCCCCCCACCCCCTCTTCTGAGGGTTGTCAGTCTGTACCCTACTTTCACATCTCTGGGTCTACCCTGTTCCCCATACTGTTATGTTTATTATATTCCACAAATGAGTGAGATCATGTGATATTTTTCTTTCTCTGCTTGGTTTGTTTCGCTTAGGATAATACTCTCGAGGTCCCTCCATGTCGTCTCAAAGGATAAGAGATCTTTCTTTCTTACAGCTGCATAGTACTCCATTGTGTATATGTACCACAGCTTTTTTATCCATTCATCCACTGATGGGCACTTGGGCTGTTTCCAGATCTTAGCTATTGTGAATAGTGCTGCTATGAACATGGGATGTACTGCATGTTGATTCATGTGTTTCTCCCAGCAGACTATAAGCTTCTGGAGGGCAAAGATTATATCTTAAGCTTTGACAGGGAGCTTTGGAACCTCAGATATACGCTTTTGCAAATATCTTCAACTGTGAAAAATATTTGTTTCTAAAAATTAAATCTAACTTCAGCCCAGCTGGTGTGGCTCAGTGGGTTGAGCACTGTCCCATGGACTGAGAGGTCCCGGTTCAATTCCGGTCAGGGCACATGCCCGGGTTGCGGGCTTGATCCTCAGTAGGCGGCATGCAGGAGGCAGCTGATTGATGTATTTCTCTCACATCGATGTTTCTACGTCTCCCTCCCTTACTCTCTCTCAAAAAAAAAAAAATCAATAAAAACTTTTTAAAATAAATAAAAATTAAATCTAACTTCAGATGGTAAAACTTCTTATCAGAGGATTAAACAGATGATTTACATAATGTCTACTAAATTTACCCAAATTTGAAGGTTAAAAAAAAAGAACTGTGACTATAAAGCAAGAAAATAGAGGGCTAGTGTAGCATAGTTGTTAAGAGTATAGTCAGATTGCCTGGGCATGATCTCAGTTCTACCAGTTACAATCTGTGTGACCTTAAGCAAGTTACTGAATCCCTATGTTTTCCAGTTTCATATCTATAAAATGGAAATAGTAATAGGTGATAGATTATTTAGAGGATTCAAGGAGTTATTATATACAAAGTCCTTAGAATACTATCTGGCAAAAAGTGCTATTATTGTTGTTATTTCTGACATGTTTTTGTGAGTCAGATTTCAATGCCATTTTAGAAAATGCATTTCAAACTTCTTTAAGCCAGTGCCACTGGGGTCTGCAGACTGGTTGCTAGTCTGTGCCCTGTTCATTACTGGTCTGTGGTAAGATAAGCAGCCTGTCCCAGGATAAAAATCAACTGCTTAGTGTACACAGCTATTTTCCCCAAAGCAAGACTTTCTCAATGAAGAAAGTAGTATGTTGATTTGTATTCTAGTGATAAGTTCCTTATTTCACTGCAAACAAGCATAGTTTGCATTATACATAGTTATACAAAAATATATAATACATACATATCAATAAATATTGTAGAGTCCTTGCTCATATATTAGTATATAATTTTGTCTGAGTTATGAAAATAAAAAGATGTAACACTACCAATTCCGGAGTAAAGTCTCTTTCTCCAAACCAATTACTCAGATATTCCAAGACACTGGTTACTGTTGCCTAAACGAAAGGGAGGAGGTAAAAGAATTGCATTAGTAGTAAAACACTAACAAGTTCAATGTGAGTTTCATTAAGTTAGTTAGAAAGCAACTCTGATATTTAAAGTGGCCTCATTCTTCAGACTTCCAGAAAAAATTGTGGCTCTATTTAGTAATTAGATTAGAAGCTCACTCAGTGAGAAGAGGATTTTAAGACAAATATTCTTATACACTTTCAAGTATCAATATCTTGGTATCAATCCTAGCATTTAGTTTGTAACTACTAATTTAGTTTATCACTATTTGAAATATTCCATGTGCTCTTAAAAAAAAGTCTTTGCATAGGTACCTTAATTTATTTTCAATCAAGTGCAAATCTAAACAGAAAGTTAGCTAGAGAAAGATCAGTTTTAAAACTATACAGACAGGTCCAACTGGTGTGGCTCAGTTGGTTGAGCGTTGTCCCCTGGACTAAGAGGTCCTGGTTCGATTCCGGTCAGGGCACATGCCCATGTTTTAGGCTTGATTCCCAGTAGGGGGCGTGCAGAAGGCAGCCGACCAATGTTTCTCTCTTACATCAATGTTTCTATCTCACTCTCCCTCTCCCTTCCTCCCTCTGAAATCAATAAAAACATGTTAAAATAAATGAATAAACTATACAGACAGAATTTATCAAATTGTTGAAAATATGGCTTATTGAAATATAGTTGGACACTTAAAAACACTCTGATAGACCCCTGGCCCGTTAGGCTCAGCAGTTAAGAGTGTTGGCCCATGGACTGAAGGATCGCAGGTTCAATTCCCAGTGAAGGGCACATACCTGGGTTGCAGGTTTAATCCCTGGCCCTGGTCGGGGCTGTTTGAGAGGCAACTAATTGATGTGTCTCTCTTACATCGATGTTTCTTTCTCCCCCTCCCTTCCACTCTATCTAAAAATCAATGGAAAAATATCCTCAGGTGAGGATTAACCAAAAAAAACAAAACAAAACAAAAAACCCCAAAACAAACAAAAAAACACTCTGATAGAATTTAGTGTGACTACTGCAGTACCTTAATGCAAATGATCAAGTAAGTGAAACTGTCAGTCAGTAAAATTTATGACAGAGTATGACTTTTTTTGTTTATTTTTTATTGACATTATCACAGATAGCCCCTATTCCCATCCCCCCACTTCCTCCCTCCACTCAGCCCCCACCTCCACAGTATGATTCTTAAAAAAATTTCCTCTTCCAAGGGTATCCAATGCTATGTTAAGACAAAACAATCAAATTTTTTAGATAGTTTTTAAATAGGTAATTACTAGTCCTAAAAGTCTGAAGAAATAAAATCCATATTTCCCCCTTTTTCCAAGAAATTTATGTAGTGGTTATGTTTTGGGGGAGTCAAAAGTTCTATGTGGATTTTCAAATGCAGGGGGTCAGTGTCCCTAATCCCCATGTTGTTCAAGGGTCAACTGTTTTTCATTCGTAATAGAATACGTAGGATATCTGGAACTAGAAATAGCAATCTAACCTTAGTATTTACTTCAAACCCCAGAATCTAAGACTTATAACTGAAATATACACAATTAAATACTTTAGCACTGTGATTAAGAGCATCAGTTCTAGAATTAGATCACCCTGGGATTGAATCCTAGTGCTGCCATTAAAACCTGGTGAAAAAATATCTGCAAGTTACTCAACCTCTAATTTTGTTTCCTCTTCTCTATAAAAGGGATATTAATAATAATGCCTTATATAGGGTTGCAGTAAGGATTAAATAAGAACTGTTAAAGAGTTTAGGACAGGGTCTTGCATAAACATTCAGTAAATGTATTCAAATACTTTCACACACATTGCAAACAAAAGAATGCACACATCCTTATTAGATGGACTTTACCTGATTCATTCTGCTAACAATACTAAGCAAGGGAGGAAAACCAATCTGAAAGAAAAATGAGATTGAAATTTACTATATGGTATTATAAGGGGGGATTAAAAAAATTTCTAAACTGGTGAATTTCTCATCACATTGTTATTTAGAAACAAAAAATGGCTAAAACAAAATTCCTTGATTGCCTATTACAATAAAATGTTCCACGAACTATTACATTGGTAATGCCCCCCAAATAATGTCTTGAAATCTGAATATGTAATTTTAAAAATAAAGAATGACTTCAGTAATTAAAATGTGAAAGTATAAACTTTTAAAAAATGATACTGTTACTATCAGTATTATGACTTTACTATGTGATACAAATTTTTAAAAAAATCTTCAGCTAGCTTTGGCCGCTGTGGCTCTGTTGGTTGGAGCCTCAGTACACCAAAAGGTGGCGGGTTGGATCCCTGGTCAGAGCATGTTCCAGAGGCAACCAATCAATGTTTCTCCCTCACATAGATGTTTCTCTCTCTGTCTCCTTCTGTCCCCCACCCCCCACCTTCCTCTCGCTAAAAATCAATTTAAAACATAAATAAAAAGAGTTCATTGAGTATTTTAAAAAATGTATCTTCAGCTAAAGCTAATATTTTTAAGACTTAAGGGCACTTGAAGTAGAATGACTTATTTCAAACTGAATCCGATTCAATTAAAAAAATCTACTTTAAAGTTTAATGCTGGGCCCGGCCGCTGTAGCTCAGTGGATTGAGCGTCGTCCCATGGACTGAGAGGTCCCGGTTTGATTTCTTCCTGGTCAGGGCACATGTCCAGGTTGCAGACTCCATCCCCAGTGGGGGGCATGCAGGAGGCAGCTGATCGATATTTCTCTCTCACACTGATGTTTCTATCTCTCTCTCTAAAAAAAAATAAATAAAAAGATATTAAAAAATAATAAATACATAAATAAATAAAGTTTAATGCTGGGAGCCTTGATTATGAAAATAGCACTAACTGGTGAGAAACTTAAGAGATTATGCAATAAACTCTTGCATCTTTAAATGGTTCTTTCACATGGTATATGTTACTTGTATGTATTTTGTAGTAACAAGCTAAATAAATACATTTTAATTCTTTATTAAAACACATTTTTGAAATGTAACATACATTAGGGATTATCCAGAAGAATAGGTTGTATAAGAAACAGTGCCAAAGTAGTTCCCCTAGAGATATGAATCTATTTTTCATTCCCACCACATGAGCAAGAGTATTTGTTTTCCAGCCCTATCAACATGGTATGTCAAGCTTTCTTTGCCAACATATTACCTGAAAAATAGCAGCTCAGTGTAGTTATAAGTTACATTTATATTACAGGTGAGTTTGTGCATCTTCTCATACAAGAACAATTTGTGTTTCCTTTCTGTGAGATGTCTATTTGTATCCTTGGAATTTTTTTTTTTTTAATTGGGTTCTTGGTCTTTTTAGTGATTTTTGGAGCTTTTACATTTTGGGGATAAATTAGTTTTATATAGGAAAACACAATGTGGTACCACATAGCAAATAATAAATACCTAGTCAACAGAAAAGAACAACATAATATAGGGAATTAGTAGTAATGCAGAGAGTTCCATAGAAATATCTGCAAACTCAAGGGCAGGGGAATCCTGAAGGATAAGAAGGAGCTGTCCACAAAATTTATGAAGCCATGTGAAATTTAAATATATTCTCAACATTTCATCTCCAGAATATGTAATTTACTAAGGATTTTTAAAAAATATGTTTTTATTGATTTCAGAGAGAGGAAGGGGAGTGGGAGAGATAGAAACATCGATCGACTATCTCCTGCACGCCCCCTGCTGGGGACCAAGCCCCCAACCTGGGCATGTGCCCTGACTGGAAATCGAACTGGTGACCTCCTGGTGCATGGGACGACTTCAACCAACTAAGTCACACACACCAGCTGGGCTACTAAGGATTTTTAAGAACATCTCTAATTATGTCGTATGTTTTCCTGTTTCCCTGCCACTTATCAATGAGTAATTAATCATTAAAAAAAAAAATCCTAATTCACAAAATTACTACACAGCTAAAACATAAATGATATGAAGCCAAACTAAAAAATGTCACAGTACACTGTTTCAGAAACTGGGATGCCAATTTTTAAGTAAAAGAGATAATAAACTAAGTCAGGGGTTGGCAAACATTTTACGTAAACAAACAAACTAAAAGGCTTTGCAGGCCACACACACTTAGTCACATATTATTGTTTGCTTCTTTATAACCCTTTAAAAATATAAAAACCATTCTTAGCTCATGAGCTGTATAAAAATAGGCTGTGGACTGGATTTGGACTAGGCTGTAGTTTGCTGACCCTTTATATTAAATCACGCAACAAAGCTAGAATACTTTTTGTTTTGTTTATACACTTATCACTTACTTCTATATAATCTATCCCAGGACTTTCATTTTTAGTTGGTCCAACTGCCCCTTCAGAACATAATCTTTCACCCAGACAAAATTTTTTCCAGCCTTCTTCATCTTCAGATGTTGGCTAAAAGAGAAAGAAATTTACTTATTTCTATGTATTGTTAAAATACTAAACTGTACAAATGAGTATTCTTCCATAGTTCCACTACCTCAACACAAAGCTATGGTGCCTACTATGGACTGAATTATGTCCCCCCTAAATTCAAATGTTGAAAACCTAACCCTCAGTATCTCATGATGTGACTGTACTAGGAAACAGGGGCTTTAGAGAGGTGATTTAGGTAAACTGAAGCCATACAGTGGGCCCAAATCCAATCACACTGGTGTCCTTGTAAGAAGAGGAAATTTGGACACAAAGAGACACTGGGAATGTGTGTGCACAGAGGAAAGACAGTGGGAAGACACAATGAGAAGACGGCATGTGCAAGCCAAAGAGAGAGGCCTTGAGAGAAACCAAACCTACTGACACCTGTAACTCAGATTTCTAGCCTGAAGAACTGTGAGAAAGTAAATTACTATTTATTAAGCTACCCAGTTTGTGGTATTTTGCTATGGCATCCCTAGCAAACTATATAATACAGTGCCCAAGTGGTCACACCATATGTGGGACATGTTTAATGGACACTGACAAGCAAGGGTATACTCAAAAGAGGATGATACACATGGAAGTTGGTATAAAAAACATACATTAAGAATGCTAACAAGTCTGGCCGGTTTGGCTCAGAAGTTAGAGCGTTGGCCCGTGGACCAGAGAGTCCTGGGTTTGGTTCCCGCTAAGGGCACGTACTTCGGTTGCAGTTTGTCCCACCCCAGCTGGGGTCGTGTGGGTGGCAACCAGTCAATGTGTCTCTCTCACATGGATGTTTCTCTCTCTCTCTTCCCCCATCTCTCCCTCCCGCTCTATCTGAGGATAAATGCAAAAATGTCCTCGGGTAAGGATAAAAAAAAAAAAAAAGAATGCTAACAAGAATGAAAGGTGTTTATTCCAGGGAAGGAGACATGATTATATACTACACATACTTGATGGGCTGTCCAGTCAAAGAAGGAATAGATTCATTCTACATTGCCAGATGGAAAAAGCAGGACCAGTGGGGAGAAGCACTCAGCTCAATATAACTATCTTTTTTTTTTTTCAGTATAACTATCTTAATAAAACTATTTTTATTTGTACACATCACTTTGCACCTTACTTTGCAAAGGTGCAGTTCTCCCTTCCCACCCCCACCCCTGAGGATAAATACCTTTCATTAGATTCTCAGGATGAACATGAGATCGCTAAAAAGTTAAAACCTATTGTTCTGAAATAACGTGTCCATCTTTCTCCATTACTCCATTAGGTTAGAGATTATTTCTGCACTGAATACCCTGATGATTAAATATAGTGGGTGCTTAACAAATAATTGGATAAATAAATAAATAAATGTTTATATTTACATAGTTGACACCAGAGTGTGCTTTAAAATTTTTTTTTTATTATTTTCATGTTTACATTTGCCATGATGAACCTATGTTATTGTTACATAACATTCCTGATTCAATGGATAATAATTTATTGAATCAATTGCGTTGGGTCATTTCATTCTTGAGAAAATTGTATCATCATCATGTTACTGATGTGGCTTTTTTTTTTTTTTATTAGTAAGCATGTACATAAAGTCCTTATATTGAGCAAGAAAAAAATATATATCTGACTACCTACTTGCTTAGAGGCCTCACAGCACAGCTTTAGAGTCAGACAAACTTCAGTGGCTCCCAGCTACACTTTTTCTTAAGTTAATTAATTAACTTTTATCTTAAGTTAATTAATTAACCATCTTTATTATTTAAAAGCAGCCTGCCATCAGGGACACCTACATGGGGGTCCCCAGATGCAGAATATTCACATGGGGGTCAGGAAGGTCTCAGCTCTATCCTTCATGAGTTAAATGGTCGTGGGCAAGTGATATCAGTTCCTTTCATACTTTTTATAGAGCAGAATTTCCAACTGGTTTGGAGAAGCATAGAGAGAGGCCATTGCCCGGCCGGTGTGGCTCAGTGGTTGAGCATCAGCCCATGCACCAGGAGGTCGCCAGTTCGATTCCCAGTCTGGGCACATACCCAGATTGTGGGCCTGATCCCCAGTGGGGAGCATGTAGGAGGCAGCCAATTGATGTTCTCTCTCATCGATGTTTCTATCTTTCTCTCCCTCTCCCTTCCTCTCTCTAAAATCAATAAAGAAAAAAAAATTAAAAAAAAAAAAAAGAGAGAGGCCATATACAAAATTTCTCAGCTTTCAGCTAGTAGTCTCAGGAAGATTATGCAAGCAGCCTGCTCCATTTATCCCAATGTGTCACTATGTAAAAGATGTTAGGAAGAACTGCCTATAAGAAGCTTCTAATAACTGAAATCTATGAACTACCTAACACTGAGTAAAGTGTGCATTGGTGCATTTTGTTCCTCGGAAGACAAATAGCTTTCATTTGATTCTCAGGAAGAATATGAGACTCCCTAAAAGGTTAAAAGTATTGTCCTAGAGTACTCCTGAATTTAATAATATTGTATGTCAACTATAATTGAAATATAGATTTTAAAAAAGGAGGAAACAGCCCTGGCCAGTTTGGCTGAGCGGTTAGAGCGTCGGCCCAAGGACCAAAGAGTCGCAGGTTTGATTCTGGTCAAGGGCATGTACCTCGGTTGCAGTTCGGTCCCTGGCCCTGGTCAGGGTCATACGGGAGGCAACTGGTCAATGTGTCTCACATCTCTTTCCCTCTCTCCCCTCCTCCCACTCTATCTGAAGATAAATGGAAAAAAATCCTCGGGTGAGGATTTTAAAAAATTAAAAAATAAATAAAGGGGGAAATGTAAAAAGTAAAAATTAAAAACCTTTTACAGAAAAAAAAGTAATGCCCTGGAACAATGTATCCATCTCTTCCCAAATTCCCCTTTTTATTTGGTAGCTCAGATATATCATATCTACTGAAGAGCTTAATATTATATCTAAGCTAATAAAATGAAGGGAATACTGCTTTCCAGTATGCATGTCAGGCTGTATTAAAATGTCACCATTATCTCATCAGGAAAATCCAATTAAGTATTTACTTAATCTTTTTATAAACACTGAAAATATATTTATTTCCTAAAAAGCAAAAGTCTAGAAGGACCCTTAAAAACTTACAGAGGCCCAACAATTACCTATCGAAAATCTCTCAAAATGCTGTGGATCAAAACAAATAAAAAAATAACAACTTACATTACTGATTTTATACTTTTAAGGCAACTAACATAATGGAAGTGTTACTATTAAGGGTAGATGGAAAAGAAAGAAAATAATATGGACTAAGTAAATGAATCTTTAAAGACTGGAAGTAAACATGGACTGTTTCAAATAGGGATACACTGTAGAACTTAAACAGAGAAACTTACATACCATGGTCACATTACTATCCAACTGTTGTGATTTCCAGTGACTTCTATGTCTGTTCACACTCTATAGGAAGAAGAGTTAGACAATGAGCTTCAGAGAATGGATAACTGAAAAGAAATCAATTGCTGTACAACATTCTAACAATCCTAAAACTTGGAAAATATGTATCAAACTGTATTATGTCTAATGATTATAATAATTTGGTAATTGATTCATAAATATTCTTTTCTTTATACTTCAGAATAACAAATCTTATTTTTCCAACTAAAGTCTAAGAACAGAAATAAAGCTGAGGGGTTTAATTTGATTAAATGATTAAAGTACACTTACCTGTCGAACAGTTGAAAATTGTGCCACTTGTTGTTGTTGCCACTGAAGTGTGGGGGAATAGCCTTCAGGAGCAGGTTGGCACCCTGAAAGCTAGAGATCAGTTCATAATTATTAGAATCAATGTTAGCATTGTAACTAGAATCTCATGCCTCTGGAAAATACAAGTAAAATCAACACGAACAGTGAATAATAAAGTAAATGATTAAGACTATACAAAAAAAAAAAGTACTTTTTGCTCATGCAGAAGAGTAGGTAGGCATTTCACTTGACTATTTATGTCTGAGTTTGGCTGGTGTGGCTCAGTTGGTTGAACCAAAAGGTCACCAGTTCGATTCCTGGTCAGGGCACATGTCCAGGTTGTTCATTTTATTCCTGGTTGGGGTGCGAGCAACCAATCCATGTTTCTCTCTCTCTCTCCCCCTCTAAAATCAATAAAAACATATTTTTAAAAATGTTAGGGCCCTGGCCGGTTTGGCTCAGCGGTTAGAGCGTCGGCCTGCGGTCCAGAGAGACCCGGGTTCGGTTCCCGCTAAGGGCATGTACTTCGGTTGCAGTTTGTCCCCAGCCCTGGTTGGTCGTGCGGGTGGCAGCCACTCAATGTGTCACTTTCACATCGATGTTTCTCTCTCTCTCTCTTCCTCTCTCTCCCTCCCACTCTATCTGAACAAAAAATGAAAAAATGTCCTTGGGTGAGGATAAAAAAAAAAAAAATGTTAGGAAAAGATCCTTATTTAGTCATTTTAATAAGAGCAATCTGGAATAGTTTATAATTGTAGTATCTATGAAATCTAAATGATATGAGCTTTAGTGAGATAATCTAGTCCTACCTTTCTAGAATAGCAAAACACTTTGGAACAAAAAGAGAGATACATCCCAAATAAACAATTTCATTATAGGCAGAACATACTCAAATAATTTAAGACATTTGACTCTGAAAGGTCTACATCTGTTTCACAAATGATCACATATTGCCTCGAAATAAAACTCAGTGAGATCATTTTTTAAAGCCAGGTATATAGACATCATCTTTCATCAACTAAAAAGTTACATAAAACATTAGTGTCTGAATTAAAATTTCCTAATTACAAACATCAGATAAAGGAATTACTTGGAACATAAAAGGAAAAGGACTTACCACAACTTAAAACCACTGCGCTTCTTTGACCTTAAATTAAATTCACCTCCTCAAAGAGACCTCCTGTGACTATCTAAAGCAATTATCCCTGTTATTTACTGGTCATTATATATGTTAATTTTCTTCATTGCATCAGTCACAATATATAACTATTTGATTTGTTTGTTTACTGTCTGTCTTTCTCGGGAGAATGTAAACTCTACAAGGGTAGGGACCTTTTCTATCTCATCCTCTGTTGTATTTCCAGTGCCCGGCACAACCTAGTTGGTTAGTAAAAAAATGTGCTTGGATAAATGAATGAAAAGTGTCAGTGTGCAAGTAGGTAAAAAAAAAAAAAAAAGTGTAAGATATCTGGGTTTCTACTCTTAAAAAAGCAAAACCCAGTCAAAATCTGAACATGTAAACTACACTAAGATTAAACAGTATGATAATAATTATGAAGATAACTGGAAAAGGTTTCTTAAAAATAAAGGTTAGCATAAGTAGCCTCTTTAAAGTCTTTTTTAGGATTGGATCATGGTCCTAAAGTATGAAGAGGAAATCTGTACCAATGCCAGGGTTACTGAAAGCCTCTGGCGGCAGAAAATGCCAATTGTTCTTTTGAAGGAAAAATGTCTAACTTTGTAGGTAATAGATGTGAAATCTTACCTACATCATAACTGACAGATACTGTTGGATACTATACTATAGGAAGAGCCTTGGTCTTTTTTTCTATTTTCTTAGTTTATTTTTTTGTTCCATTGCTTTTAGGTAAGAATTAGCATTAAAAAAACACATTATGAGATTAATAAATTTTTTTCCATTGTAGTTCTATAAGCATAAAAAAAACACTCCACTTTGTCATACAAGATAATTTGTGGGGGGTAAAAAAGTCCCCAGACGGGTAGTAAAACTCACAGAAACATTCACACTTTGCTTCCTTTTCAACTTCTTCGGGTCAATTTGCGCTACCACAACATCTGGACATTGAGCGGCTTCGATCCTACAAATAAGTAATACATGCATGAAACGTGATTACTATCGTGTTCTAGTCACGTGTAGTGAAACAAGCTATCCGTTTCTACGGTTCATTATGAAATCAGAAAAGCAGTTCTCAACTGTAATTGAGGTACTCATCAATATATTTCTGAAATCATCTGGATTAAAAACAAGGAAATCAAAGATCACACATCTTGATGGGTAATCAAGTTTAATATAATTAAGTTCACAGACACTCGCTCACGTAAAGGTGTAATCAAGTGATCTCGACCCGACCCGAACTCCAGTGAGACTGGGGACGGGAACAAAGGCGCCCCTTGATCACACGTCGGGTTCGCACTCGCCCAGGGACAGGAAGGACGGCCAGCGCCCCCACCCCCACGCCAAATCACTCACTGGACCCGCCTCAAGTACTCCTGAGGCGTCCTCGGGGGAATGGAGGGATCGAAACCTTCTGTCAAGTCGCAGGGCTCCACTGGCAACAGCCGGGGCATCAACTCTTCCACGGCAGATTCCGCGGGTACCCACGCCATGGTTTACAACCCAGCCAGTCCCCGTCTACGTAACGGCGCAGGCGCACTAGTAGGCATCTTTGGCGCGGACTTGAGCCGCGGCCGGGATGAAGGCGTGTCATTGCGCGTGCGCAAACATGATGCGTGTGCCAAGGGGAGGGCTCCGTGGGGTAATGAGGGCTGCGAGTTTGGTTCCTGGCGGTAGGGGTTCTGAAGTGTTTCTGCGTGTTCTTACAACTTCTGTGCTCTCTTCTAAGGCTAGTGTAAAGACAGGGTTATTAACCTTTATGCATCTCTAGGAGTGAAGGATCCTTAAATGTTTTTAAATTAATGAGCAGTATTGCTGTAATTATCATTTATTGACCTCTATATTCTTAAACCTCTGGTAGGCAGGTCACATACATTTCCTCATTTTTTTTTTTACAACCTTTTGAAATAGGTGGTATTTATCCCAGTTTTGTAAGGGAGGAAATCGACCAAAAGAAGGGTTAAGTATTAGGGGGTCCAGAAAGTAATGCTGTTTTTTTTTTTACATTAAATTCAAACAGACAAATTTTTAACAAGTTTTTATTTTTAATCAGTGATGTAATCACCCTCGTTATCAACAACCTTTTGCCATCTAGTGTGCAAATTTTCAATGCCGTATCAATAAAAATCAATTGGTTTTTGAGCAAAATATCTGGAGATGGCATTTTGGACATCATCCAAATTTTCAAATTTTTTGCCACTTAGAAAATGTTGTAGCAATCGGAATAAATGGAAATCTGATGGCGCAATATCGGGTGAGTATGGTGGGTGAGGCAATACCTCCCACCATAATTCATTAATTTTTTCCAGGGTTCGTCTTGCGCAGTGCAGTCTTGCATTATCGTGTTGCAGAATAACGCCTTTTCTGGTGACAATCGCTGGGCACTTTTCAATTAAAGATTGATTTGCTGGATCCAATTGTTCACAGTAAAGGTCTGCATTCAGTTTGTCCAGGTTTCAGCACTTCAAAATGAACGACCTCGCGAATACTCCACCAAACACACAAAAGTGCCTTTTTGGGATGTAAACCTGGCTTAGCTGTACTTCGTGGCGATTCATTTGGAGAGAGCCATTGCCTTTTGCATTTCAGATTATCATAGAGGACCCATTTTTCATCTCCAGTGATCAAATGATCAAAAAATGCTTCTGTATTGTGCTGCTGAAGCAATAAGTTGCATGTGGTGGACCAGTTAGCTTTGTTTTCTTCGGACAGATTATGTGGGACCCAAACACCTGCTCTGCTTACTTTACCAATCTGCTGCAAATGTTCTTGGATGGTCGACCAAGGTTGGTTAAGAGTGTTTGACATTTCCTCGACTGTCTGACACGGATTTACTTCCACTTCCGCCCTTAACATGTCATTACTCTAACGACATTACTTTCCGGTCCCCCTAATACTGTTATAACCTGACGGCAAGATAACCAGAGACGCACGGCCGAATTGTAAAGGAGCACTTTATTTCCGCCAGCGGGCTGCGGAGGGCAGAGTTTCCCCTCAGATCAGCAGCCCTGATACTTCTTGCTCTTCCCATTTTAAAGACAGAAACTCCCTCCTCCTTTTGCCCCCTCCCCTCAGGGAACCAGTACAATAGTGGAAGTGACAGAGACTACAGAAGTCAAAATTAGCATTATTTACCGACGGCATAAGTACTTACAAGTACCTGCAAATACCTATACTCAGGAAACTGCAAATGCTTCCCAACTCCTGGGGCAACTATAATCTTAGGCAAAATTCCTTTCCATCTAGGGGTAATTAACCTATTATTGGAAGAATATCGAGGAATGTCTATTGGTGACAAAATGGAGTCTTTTAGTCGCCTTAACCAAGGGGCCTACATAAAATGGAATCTAGTTGCCTTAGCCTTGGAGCCCAGATCATTACAACTGTGACTTTCTCCCAAAGGGGAAGAGCCAATTCCAACCCAAATTTATCTGAGGACAAATGAACAAAATTTAATTTTCCAGAGGAATCTCTTGTGCTTGGCTACTTCAAAGATCACTTTATATTGATCTGAAATGAATATTACTCCTAGAGTAGCCATCAGTTTTTTTCTTTTTTCTATATTTAAGAAAGAACTCTGCTTAAATATAAGTAGTACAAAGGATAAAACTAATGCCAACACCCAGAAGTCACCATTATTAATTTAGGGCTAGTCTTTTTTTTTTTTTTCCAGATAGAGCAGGAGGGAGAGAGAGGGGAAGAGAGAGAGAGAAACTTGGTTGTGAGAGAGACACGTTGCCACCCACACGACCCCAACCGGGTCGGGGACAAACTGCAACCGAGGTACATGCCCTTAGTGAACCGAACCAGGCCTCTCTGGTCCGTGGGCCAACACTCCAACCGCTGAGTCAAACTGGCCAGGGCTCTAGGGCTAGTCTTATGGGGTGAGTACTATTATCTCCATTTTACATGTGAGCAAACAAGGCAGAAATGATTTAGGTAACTTTGAGTCTCAAATTGCAAGAAAAAACAAAGTATTATATCTCAATCTTTCTAAACAAGCAAGAGTGAATACAATGACTTTTATTTCTGAGGTTTATGTTTATGTTTGAGGCGGTTTTTTGTTTTGCTTTGTTTTTTTAAACAAAAAGCACTGCCTTTAGCAATTGATTTAGAAACCAAAATGTAACTTACTCAATGGAGGACAAAGTGAGGACAGTCCTTAGGTTAAAAACTCCATGTATGAGAAAGAACATGGTGCCTGGCCAGTGTGGCTCAGTGGTTGAGTGTTGACCCATGCACCAGAAGGTCGCCAGTTTGATTCCCGGTCAGGGCACATGCCCAGGTTGTGGGCCAAATCCCCAGTGGGGGGCATGCAGGAGGTGGCCAATTGATGTTTCTATCTCTCTCTGTCTCTCCCTTCCTCTCTTTCTCTAAAAAAAGAATCAATAAAGAAAAAACAAAAAGAAAGAACATGGTGAAACTAGACATGGATAAAGGAAGAATGGAGAGGAATAGCAGAATGAACAAAAGTTGTCCTGGGAAATAATAGTATTTCCCAAAAGAAGAGGTGAGTAATAAAGTACACAAATGATTCTGAAATGCTTCCTTAAAACAAAAAAAAACCCACCACAATGTGTTTTGTTTTGTTTTTTACAAAAAAATTTTTTTTGAGAGGGAAAGAGAAACATGGATTTGTTGTTTCACTTATTTATGTATTCATTTCATTGCTTGCTTTTTGTATGTGCCCTGACCCAGGATAGAATCTGCAACCTGGGCATGTTCCCTGGCCGGGAATTGAACTGGGGACCTCTTGGTGCATGGGTTAACGCTCAACCACTGACCCAGCGTTCAGGTTGTGGGCCAAATCCCCAGTGGGGGGCATGTAGGAGGCGGCCAATCGATGTTCTCTCTCATCAATGTTTCTATCTCTCTTTCCCTCTCCCTTCCTCTCTCTCTACAATTAATAAAGAAAAAAAATTATCTGAAAGAAATTATTTAAAACACTGATTCCTGGGTCCTATAACTCTTTCCTCCAGAGAGATCTGATTCTGTTGACTGGTTGTGGGGCTCCAAAATTTACATCCAATTAATATATGTCAGTTTTTTGTTATGTGCCAGGCACTGTGGTAGGCATTGGAAGTTACAGTGGTGAGTTTCTTCTTTCATGGTGCTTATAGTCTAGTGGACAAAGAGTGTTAAACAGTGATACAAATGAATTTTAAATAGTAACTGTGAGAAGTACTATTAAGGAAAGTTTTGAGGGGGTGGGGGTAGAGAAGAGCCTTGCAGTGTGGAAACAAATGAAGTCCAAGGAATGAGAACAAGCAAAAGCTATTTATTCAGAGCTTACTAGAGGAAGGGAGTCAGCCACCACTACTTGTATTTTGGCAAAGACTCAAAGGCAGGAAGAGGAGTTGGAAAGCTTTATACTGGAAAAAAAGGAAGGCTTCAGGTGTGCCCTAGTTGCAGGCTATTGGCATAAAGAATCTATAGGTGGGCTACTGTAGGGTAGGTAAAAATTCTTCTCCTCTGTCCTCTTAGGGTCTCTGGCTAGGCCTAAGTATTAAACTGATATAAGACAGATTAACAGGAGAAAAGCATACTGTACACATTTTATTTAGCACTTTTTACATGTACATGGGAGCCTTTACAAGAAAAATCAAGACCCAAAGAAATTAAGGCCCAAAGCTTATATACTAGGTTGGACAAAGAATAGTCAAGTGTGAAAATGTAACAAGACAAAGGGGTTTGGGCTATGGCAGTTAATTGTGGAAAAGGAACTTGGAATATAAGGCTTAGTTTAATAAGGTTTGTCTGTACAGATTTAGCTTGGCCTTCAGTCCCCATTTCTGGTGGTAAGAATGTCTTCCTTCCTTCTGGCATAGGGAGGTGAACCTTTCAGATAGGAGTTTTATCTACTGTTGTCAGGAAAAAAAAAAGAAGATCATAGTGTCTTTCTTGCTGCTTGCATCTGTCATTTCTCAAGTGCCTTTAATTCAAAATAATTAATATGCCAAAGTGCCATATTTGGGGGTGGCATGCTCTGAATCCCTGTTCTGCCTAGAAGTGTGACATCCCATGAAATTGGTTAGGGGTGCATATTTGGTTTTCCTTGGTTGGTCCTAAATTGGAAGCAGGAAAAAAAAATTAGGAAATCTGTTAATCAAGTCCTGGCTGTTTTGTGACAATAATTACAGGGGTTATTGTTTGGCTTCTTGGATTGTTGCTAGAGATAGCACTCCAATTTCTTTTTTTTTTTTTTTTTTTTTTAAACTACTTTGATTATTTTATTTTATTTATTTATTTTTTTATCCTCACCCGAGGGCATTTTTTCGTTCAGATAGAGTGGGAGGGAGAGAGAGGAAGAGAGAGAGACAGAGAAACATCGACGTGAAAGGGACACATCGAGTGGCTGCCACCCGCACGACCAACCAGGGCCGGGGACAAACTGCAACCGAGGTACATGCCCTTAGCGGGAACCGAACCCGGGTCTCTCTGGACCGTAGGCGGACGCTCTAACCGCTGAGCCAAACCGGCCAGGGCGCACTCCAATTTCTTACAGGTTTGATTTATAGAAGTCTTCCCAGGCTGATTACAGTAGAATAATAGGTTGGTTTCCTAGGATGGTTGCTGCAGATTGTGGGTTAGAGTCCTAATTTATGTTTAATCTTCAACTGAGGATATGTTTTTATTTTTATTAATTTTTTTTAACTTATCTTTATTGTTGAATGTATTACAGAGGATATGTTTTTATTAATATTAAAGAGAGAGGAAGAGGGAGAGAGAAACATTGATGTGAGAGAGAAAATCGTTGATTGGCTACCTCCTGTACATACCCTGACTGGGGATCAAACCTGAAACCTAGGTATGGAACCCACTACTTTTTGGTGTATGGGATGATGCTCCAACCTGACCTACCTGGCCAGGGCCAGAGTCATTTTTTTTTTTTTTTTTTTTTAAATAATCCTCACCTGAGGATATGTCTCTATTTATCTTCAGATAGAGGGGGAGGTGGGGTTGAGGGGACAGGGAGAGAGAAAGAAACATTGATGTGAGAGAGACACTTTGACTGGCCGCCTTCCGCACAACCCTGACCAGGGCCGGGGACTGAACTGCAACCAAGGTACTTGCCCTCGACCGGAATCGAACCTACGACTCTTTAGTCCGTGGGCCAATGCTCTAACTGCTGAGCCAAAGTGGTCAGGGTCAGAGTCCTATTTTTATCTTTATGGTCTGGCCATTGTCCATTTGTATATTTGGTCTCAGCAAGTAGAGGAAAGAGTTAATTCAAGGCCTATTGCTGAAGAAAGTAGGTCATGTTGGAGAAATTGGAAAAAGGTCACTATGTTGATATACAGTGTTTGGAAAGTAAAGGATGAGTGTTGGACAGGGTTGTGAGAAATGTAGATGTATGTAGTTAATACAGGGTGGGGCAAAAGTAGGTTTACAGTGTTCATATGGAAAATAATACAATAATTAATAAATAGTAATGTAAGAATAAGAATGGTATTAATTGGTAAAGAAGCAGCAGTCACTCAGATGAGCCTGGTTAGGGAGGTGTTTGGTCATTTTGTGGTTTGGACAATCTTTCTGATTTTGTCTGAGTTCAGACACGATTACAGAGTGCTTTTGTTTTTGTCTTTATCCTTCAGGGTCACTGAGTGGTCTTGTCTGATGTTGGTGTGCTGGGAAACGGTTTATATGCATCAGGAGAACAACAGGGCCTGACTGTGAGGGCCAGGGCAGCTCCTAACCACAGCTAGGCCCAGCTGCTAGAGTGAAGCCAGCTTCAGACTCTCAGAGAGTCCTCTTCTCTTTGTCAGGGCTAAATGTTTTATAAGGATTATCTCATTTAATCACCACAATGTAGTGTTACCCTAATTGGTAGGTACTATTGCTATCTTCATTTTCTGATGAAGAAACTGTGGCTCAGGAAAGGTTACATGACATGCCAAGGTCACACATCTAGGAAGAGGATGGAATTGAGATTCGATCCTGGGAGGTCAGACTTATGAGCCATCGCTCTACATCACTATGCTTTGCAAGACAGCTCAGTAAAAACACGCACATTAAGTCCTCACTTAACATCCTCAGTAGGTTCTTAGAAACTGTGACTTGCAGCAAAAAGACGTGTAATGAAACCAGTTTTACCATAGGTGTGAACAACAGTTAAGTTCCTACAGTACAGCCACAAAGACATCACCAAACTTCTAAATAAAGACCCAAAAACACTTCTAATATTAAACATTGAAATAAATGTGAGCTATATATACATTTAAAAAGATTAATGGCCCTGGCCGATTTGGCTCAACGGTTAGAGCGTCGGCCTGCGGTCCAGAGAGACCCGGGTTCGGTTCCCGCTAAGGGCATGTACTTCGGTTGCGGTTTGTCCCCAGCCCTGGTTGGTCGTGTGGGTGGCAGCCACTCGATGTGTCCCTTTCACGTCGATGTTTCTCTCTCTCTCTCCCTCTCTCTCCTTCCCACTCTATCTGGACAAAAAATGAAAAAATGTCCTCAGGTGAGGATTTAAAAAAAAAAAATCTCAAAAAAAAAAAAAGATTAATGGGGCGACCCCGCCCACCACGGGGGAACCCAGGTGGAGCGGGGGAGCCGGGCGACCCCCCCACCAACGGAGGAAGCAGGCAACACACAGGAGAACTGAGCAAACTGAACAACGAAATTGACCCAGAGACATGGAGGGTGGAGTAGGGGATGACGGGCCTCAGAGGAGGGGGGGAGGCGGGGGAAAGAGATAAATCACAGAGCCTATGTGCATGGGTGCATAACCAATGGTCATGGACAACAGGGATGGGGAGGAGGAGAAGGGGAGGGGGAGGAGGGTGTCAATGGGGGAAAAAAAGGAAAAACATCTGTAACAAAAACAAATTAATAATAAAATAAATTATAAAAAAAAAAAAGATTAATGAAAACAACTATATTCCAGACTGCTTATGCTAGTTCAGGGTTGGGTGCCAAGAGCCTATTCTGGCAACTCAGGGCCCAAGGCGGGAACCCATCCTGGATAGGACGCCCTTCCATTGCCGGGCCACTCACAGCCCCCTACACTCACTCCCACTGGGACAATGCAGACATGCCGGTTCACCTCACGAGCACATCTTTGGGATGTGGAAGAAAACCAGAGTGCCTGGAGAAAACCTACGTAGACATGGGGAGAACGTGCAAACTCCAAACAAACAGTGGCCTCTGTTGGTTATCAGTTTTTCCCCCTCAACATTGTTATAATGAGATGGCATTCAAGGATCTGCTCTACATAAATAAGAGCCTCTATGACCCACTGGTCATAGATTAGAGGAAGGCAATGAAGATAAATGCAAGGAGATCCTAGTCTTAGTACATGCCCTCTGGGCATGAGCAGTCAGTCTCTTTTATCTCCCTAAGAACACTGTCCTCCAGCTCTGGGGTCCAGATCCATAAAGAGGACTAGAAAGCTGAATTGTTGCCAGAAAATCAAGGCAAGGTCTAGTTTAATTATAGAACATGAAACCAAACCAAACTTTACTCCTTTAAAGTAAAATACAAATCTAGCTCCTTCCTTTTAAAGTAGGAGTTCCCTGCCCTGGCCAGTTTGGCTCAGCAGTAGAGCGTCGGCCCTTGGACCAAAGAGTTGCAGGTTCGATTCTGGTCTGAGGGCATGTACCTCAGTTGTGGTTCGTCCCCGGCCCTGGTCGGGGTCGTGCGGGGGGAGGCAGCCAGTCGACGTGGCCCTCTCATGTTGATGTTTCTTTCTCTCCCTCCCACTCTATCTGAAGATGAAAAATATCTTTGAGTGAGGATTAAAAAAATAAATAAATAAATAAATAAATAAATAAATAAATAAATAAATAAAGTAGGAGTTTCCTTCTTTGCTGCATGGGTTTTAATAATTCTTATGATCTTTATAAATCAAATACACATTAGACAAAAGGAAAAAAAGCTGTCAGTAAATAACTATGTTTTATTTTTTGGGGCCACTATAAATGGTGTAAGAGTAGATCAAATGATTTCATTTGTATTGTTTGATTAAATGCACTCAGTGATAATTGTGGAGTTTGTCAGAGTGGCCCAATGATGTGATATTGGAGTACACTACTGGTGGGGCACTCTGCAGAATAGAAGCAATTGCTGTTGAAACAAGAACTAAAATGTTTAATGCCAAGTCTCGTCAGCATTGAAAGGGGAAAAGACAGGCATGAAATAAAAATTGGGAGGTAAGTTTTGAACAGGCTCCAGCACCCTGACTTTGGATATGCTATGTAACCTCCCTTGTCCTTACATTCATTTGTTATACATAGGGATTGGACCAAATGATCACTAAGGTCTATTTATGTTTATAATTCTATAACTCTCATGTGTGATTTATTTTGTTAGCCTTATTTATTATTATTACATCGAATATGACTGTAGTCATTGTGTGTGCAGACCAGAACACCGAACTGATATTATCCTATGCATATGGACTTGGCACACTATTGGTGCTGAAAATTCAAAGTCAGAATCGGAGTACTGCTTTTTCTAGTGAGTACTCCAAAAACAGTTGGCCAGTGCCTTACAATGTCACCATCTGAACAAATGGAAGAGAACCCATGTTGGAAAAACTGCAAGTGCTTCATTTATCCTAGAGAACGGATTAAGCCAAAAACAACAACAACAAAGTAGAGATGAAAGCTCTATCTGGTAGTGACCACATAAAATTTCAAGAAAGATATATTGCCCTGGTTGGTGTGGCTCAGTTGGTTGTCATCCGGTGCACAGAAAGGTTTCAGATTCAATTCCAGTCAGGGCACATGCCGGGGTTTAGGTCTTGATACCTGGGAGGGGGCATGTAGGAGGCAGCTGATCAATGTTTTGCTCACATTGATGTTTCTCTCTCCCTCTCCTTTCCTCTCTAAAAATCAATAAAAAATCCTTAAAAAAAAAAAAAGGAATTAATGTTATCGTGCTTCACCTGACTGTGTAGTACTGAAATCTCCAGTTTTGAAACATCTGTGGGTTCAGAAGTATGAAGGAAAATACTGACTGTTACACATTAACTAGCATTTAAGGTAATTCATGAATGAAGATAAAGTCACAGGGTGTTTAGAATACTTGCCCCCAGATAGTCCTGGGGAAAAAGTTCCAAGGACAAATATCTTTGGGAAATGTACTAAAAGCCTACCCTTGAGGATCCACAGTGAATATTAATTCGTGTATTAAAACCCCTGACAAGAGATCTATTTAACATAATTTAACTCATATCTCTTGAGTTTATTTGACCATAAAACTCTCCCTCACTCTTTTAAATATACTCTGACATTTTGAAAAATGCCAGTTTGAGGAAGTACTGCTCTTAGGAGTACTTGCTTTTAAAAGGATTTTTTTAGGAAGGGGGGTGGCTTATGTCCGATTTATATTTTTAGTCAATTTCAAATACATAAAAATATTGATGATGATAATATTTTATAATTGTTTACGTTTTCATACTTATTCATGAATATAGGGAACAATCATTCTGTGCCAGAACCTACACAAGGTGGTGTAACTGAAAGAAAACAATTATAATCAGTTGCATGTTGGTAAATGTTTAACAAACATCCTCACAACACAGATTGATCTCAAGTGCCTTCGTCCAAGGATGTCTGTAGATTAAGTTAAAATGCAAAAGAAGATTGTTCTTTGAGATTTATTCTATCTCCAATTTCTAGTCTGACTCTTCTTTCTCAGGAGCTCAGGAACATTTCCATTCTCTTTCTACTCTCTCTCAGATCAAAACCTCTTAACTTTCAGTATACCAGAAAAAATAGTCTTCATTATTTACCATCTGTGTCCAATGGGTCCTTTTAAATTTTTATTTATTTTTATTTTTATTTTTTTATCCTCACCCGAGGACATTTTTCCATTTTTTGTTCAGATAGCGTGGGAGGGAGAGAGGGGAAGAGAGAGAGAGAGAAACATCGACGTGAAAGGGACACATCGAGTGGCTGCCTCCCGCACGACCAACCAGGTCCGGGGACAAAGTGCAACCAAGGTACGTGCCCTTAGCGGGAACCAAACCCGGGTCTCTCTGGACCGCAGGCCGACGCTCTAACCGCTGAGCCAAACCGGCCAGGGCCCTTTTAAATTTTTATATCTTTGTTATTTCATGAGTAATTTATATGGATTAAAGGGATATTCAATAAAGCTGTTATAATAAAAGAGTAAAGGGATAATAAAAAACAACTTTATTGGAAATTTAAATAATTATCTAAACATAGCAAACCCCAATTTTTAGTCCATTATTTTCCTGGTTTTGAAGATATATCCAAATTGGTAGTGTCTTATAAATGCAGCTAGACTTGCTCATTACTTGTGATGCAGGAGTCTGGAACATACCCATCTCGTAAATAGTGATTGCAGATTTCAAATACATCACTGCTATACCCTAGCTTATTGTTTCTTCTGGTTTTTCTTGCACTTGCATCATCAAAACACAAGACTTGAAACATTTTTTGAAAACTTTAAAGACTTATAATTTTGTTGAAGAGAAGACAGCCACCTTCTTTGCTCCCTAATTGCAAAATATTTGTATTTTTAGTTTTATAAATGATTAATCCAAATAATTTTTAACTTCTAGATTATATTCCTTCCTATCACCTTTGTTTACACAACTACCATTAGCATTTGACTACTTAAGAATCAGATCACGTAAAACTATCCATATAAACATCATAAAGGATGGACGAAAATACTGTAATATGTGTGTTAGCAGAATGAGATTGTCCAGATTCTTGTTGCAAAATATTGTGTAATGAAGTTATTCTCTTTGAATGAATGATTGCATGAGGATACCATAGAAATATGCAATAGAAAATACAATAGAAATATATTGTTGACTCATTGATTCTTGAGCATGAGAAATTCATCTAGGAGATAGTCATCTAAAGATTCATAGTCTAAGATTTTGCTATTATTAGGGTCTAGAGTGCTGTTCTCTGTCTCTGCATTCATCTTCTGAATTCTGAATTCTTAGCTATAGTTAATGAAAGCTAAATGCATAGTACAAAAATCTTGAAAGATTCTACAAGACTATGAGCATTGCAAAAGAAAACTGAGAAATAATGTAATAGTGATGATTTATTTCACTATTATATCATCTTTGGTAACTCCTTCACTCTTCCATTTTCTTATTCTTTTAGTCTTTTAAAAGCACAGTTTGGAATAATTTTGATGAGTAATGATGAAATAATGCCATGGATAATTAGGTAGCAGAATGTTTCCAGATATAGGAAAAATAAGGTCACTAAGATTTCATGATGTATCCTCGATTTATAAGAGTCCAATGGATCCATGTGGTAATTACAAGTAGAATAAATGGTATCCTCTCTTTTAAAATAATTTTTCTCTTTGTTCTTGGAAGACATTTAAGAAAGAATGTCATGAAATATCAATTCTTACAGAGGTAAAAAAAAGAAAACACCAGAAAACTAAAGGTGGGTCCAATAGATCCTGATGATATATTTGAGGTTTAAACTCTTAAACTCATTCACCTCAAAGTACGCAAAGACAGATATACATGATTTGCTTACCCATCCTAACATCTATTTCACTGTAACAGGAAACAAAAACCTTTGTTCAGCCCTGGCCAGTGTTGTTCAGTGGTTAGAGCATCGGCCTGTGCACCAAAGGGTTGAGGGTCCTGGATTGCATGTCTGATCCCTGCCCTAGTTGGGGGCGTGCAGGAGGCAACCAACTGATGTGTCTCTCTCACTTCAATGTCTTTCTCTCTCTCTCCCCTCCCTCCCTTCCCTCCACTTTCTGGAAAAAAAAAAAAAAATCAATGGAAAAAATATCCTTGGGTGAGAATTAACAAAAAGAAAGCAAGCAAGCAAACAAACAAACAAAAAACCTTTGTTCAGCTGAAAACAAAGGAATTATGACTTCTTAGACTTCATTGAGCTGGATGGTAAAGATGGCTTTCTGGGGACCATGAAACGAATAAAATTACCAAAGGTGTTATACTTTGGTTTATTCCTTACTGAATTCCAGGATCCTTGAGGATCCTCTTATCTATGTCTGTTTACCCTATTCCTTCTTGGATCCTGTTTCTTTTTGTGAATGTCCTTATTCTACCTTTATACCATTGCCCACAGCTGTTGACTTACTGTCAAGAATTCTCATTAAGGTAGCACCATGAGCCCACTTTATTTGCAGGCCTTCACTGAATTTTGGTTTTTGATTCCTATTTCCTCTTCAGGATTGTATTAAAATTTGACATGCAAACTTATCCTCTTCTACCTTACAAAACAACCTTGCATAAACATTATAGGAAGAAAAATGGTGCATATCTTATTTCTCATGAATTGTAAACTTTGAAGAACAAGAATTTGATTATCTCTCCTATTTCGTAAAATGCTTATAGGGCTAAGCTTTGCAGGATTTTAGTTAGTCATATAAGGGATTAATTCCGTGAGCAACCCCTCACCGAAGGATTAGGTTGATCTGAAACCACCAAGCTCGAATGTCTTTCCAACATGTTTCTATCTGTCTCATTTTGTTCAGCTCTTTTCTTGGAAAGAGAAGCAGAAAATGTACCACGATAAATTAGCCAAAGAGTGTAGTGTGTGTGTGTGTTCACACGTGTGTGTGGTTGGGGGGCAGGAGTGACTGAAGCAGTGTAGGAGAAACGAGGTAAATTGACTAGGAATATCTAAGTAGTATGTCAAATCTTCCAGACCTGGGATTTTGGCCTGTTTTGCCTACATATCAACAGCATTGCAACTCTGCCTGGCACACAGTAGATGTTCAGTAAATATTTGTTTCACTAAGTGAGTGTTACCAACGATGTGGGTTCTCAGTTCTTGAGTTTGGCAAAGAAGGAATTCAGAGCCAAGAACTAGAGTGCAAGAGGAAATTTATTTACCGTGCAAAGCGAAAGTATACTCCAAGAGAAGATTCAAGCAGGTTGCTCAGAGAGCTGCCTTGGCCTTTTATTTTTTTATTTATTTTTTAATTCTCACCCAAGGATATTTTTCCATTTATGTTCAGACCAGGGCTGAGGACGAACTGCAACTGAGGTATGTGACCTTGACCAGAATCGAACCCCAGACTCATTGGTCCATGAGCTGATGCTCTAACTGCTGAGCCAAACTGGCCAGGGCTGCCTTGGCCTTTTAGAAAGAAAAGTCATAGGCAGAAGTGAGTCAGCTGGGCTGTGTGGACTTGGGAAACAAGTTTACGGAAACAAGTGAAGGGCCCTTGGAGACAGGTTAAGGGTAGGTTAGCCTGGGATGAACTGCTCCACTGCTCCCTTGGTTGAAAGTCTTGTGGGGACCCTTAGAGCTTAAGAGAAAGACAGCAAAGATACATGCCTGAAGAAAGGTGTGGAATGAGAGAGAGAGAGGTTTTTATCTGTTTTCTAAAGGCAGGAATTTTAGACCCTAACTTGGAGTTTGTCACCATGCCCGCTCTTGCCCCACCAGCGGTTGTCATGGACCCAGCTTTGGCAGTGCAGTATGAGCATGATCTAGAGGTCGCCTAGACCGCTGCTCTCCCGGGCGAGGACGATGACCTGTGAGGAAGGGAGGCTGGAGCCCAGTGTCAGAAGTCTAGTTTTATAGACAGCTGTCCTGTGATGTCAGTGTGCAGTGTTTGCCACTTCATTATAGAGCTAAACAGAATCTGTGCTTCATCTCTGGGGTGCTGAAGGAGATGAATGGGCTTTGGAGTGAAGGTGGCAGTTAAAAATATCTTCACTTTTTGGACCTACATATTTAGCTGTTTTGGAATGCAGTTGTTTCTTTGAGTTCAACTATAAGAACGCTGCAGTCGCATCACAACATCCAGTGGTGGTACATTGTTTGTTACTGTCATTCCCATGCCTTTCATTTAGAATCAGCATAAAGTTTTATTTCAAATATCTAAAAAATAAAAAACATCAAAATGAGCTATAGGGTCAGGGTGGTGGTCTCGACTGATTTGTGGGAGCAAGTGTAGGGCGTCACTGGCTATTGCATCTGATGCCAGCCATGGCATGGCTTCCTCTGGTTTTGCTGCGTTTTTTGGGCCTGGGACTGGAACACAGCTGAAGCCTAAATGTTATCTCTAGCCCTTGCTGGTGTGGCTGAGTTGGTTAGAGCATTGTCCCAAGCACAGAAGGGTTGCAGGTTCAATTACCCGGGCACATATCCAGACTGGGTTTGATTCCCGTTCGGGGCCCATATATGGAAGGCAACCGACTGATGTTTCTCTCTCTCTGGAATCAGTACAAAAACATATCTTTAGGTGAGGATTAAAAAAAATTAAATGTTACCTCTACTTTGACCAAAACTCTGTCTCTGTGGTCAACAGACCCTAGGCTTTGTTCCAAATATTATTTGATGCTGATCAGACCCTGCGGGTTTCATGCTGAAAGTGGTGGCAGTGCAGGGGAGGAGGAGGAAGGCGAGTCAGGTGCTGGAGGAGGCCAGTTTGAATCAGCTGTTTCCCCATTCCACCTGCCAAGGGATTTTCTTGGCTTCTTACTATTCTGCCTCGAAAGAACAACTTCTCACTTGTTTCTTAAGGGGAAATGTCTGTCATCTAGGAATCAAGCAGGGCCCTGGAGGACAGGATGCCCTGGAAGAGGGTGTCTCCACCTCTCGTGGCGAGCTGAGGAGTCTGAGCGCCAACCCAGCAAGTTCCCACCCTCCTTGCGGCTCCCAGGGCGAGGGGAAAGGCGCTCCACCCGCAGCCCCGCTCGCGGTTCCGGCTCCACCCGGTCCTGGGCTCCACCCACGGGCCTCCGTTCGGTTAGTCTTCGTCGCCCCGCCCGTCCGGCTCCGTCCTTCCCCTTTCCTCCACTCTCTCCTCCTCGTGTCCTGCCCCGGGTCCGCTCCGCCGGGCCCGCACCTCTCCCTTCAGTTCCCTGGCCCAGGCGCCCTCCGGCTCCGGCTCGACCCCCGGCTCCAGCTCGATCCCCGGCTCCGGCTCGACCCCCGGCTCCGGCTCGACCCCCGGCTCCGGCTCGATTCCCGCCCGGACCTTTCCTTCGCTCTCCTCCCAGTTTCCCCGAACCTGGTAGATTCCGACCCAGTCCGCCACCTCCGCTCCAGTTTTCCGGCCGGTCGCCCCGCCCCTCAGACCCGCCCCGCCCCTTCCCGCCCTCGGGCACGCCCCTCGCCCCGCCCCCGCCCCTTGACGTGGCAGAGGCGGCACCAGCCATGTTGGCCCCGCAGAGTTCTGCGCGGAGGCCGGGGGCGGGGCGGCGCGGCTCCTGATTGCACTGCCACGGCTTCAGCTCGGCGCAAAGGACTGATTTTTGCAGGGCGGAGGCTGCGACCGGCGTGGATCTCATAGGAGGGACGCTGGTAAGGACCGACTTCAGGGCTGCCTCCTCCCGGCTCCTCCCGGGACCGCGGGCGCTCTGCGGGCAGCGGGGGAGGGGCGGCGGTGCGGCGCCTGGCAGGCGGGCGGGCCGGGGTCTCAGGGGTGGTGCCCGCTCTGCCCTCTCGGTGCCTGGGGGCGGACGAGGCTCGCCCGATCCTGCGGGGCAGCCCTGAGCACAGAGCCTGTCACCCTCTCACCCACCACCCTCTGCTTCGTTCTTTTGGGGCCTGGGAGCCGGGCCCCCTCACCCAGCTCCCCTGGATCAGGTGTTGGCAGTCGAGTGAGAAACGGCAGCTCAGCACCTGGCCCAGCACCCCAGGCCCGCCTCCGGAGCGATCTGCCTTCCCCACCCCAGGCCATCACCGCTTCTGGGCACTTGGACTTCTTGGTTCATTCCTTGCCAGGTCTGAAGTGCCCTGGACTTTGAACCGAGGTGTCTTCGTCACTCGTAGTTCGACCTTGGGAATTAAAGGGGAAAAGGAGAGAGTCCGGTCAAGCTGACGCCTGAGGCCTCGATTACAGAGTTCACTTTTAAGATCGGACCAATCTTACCGGCCCTAGTGTTTTCCCCTTTTGGTGGGAAAGGAAAAGTCATAGTAAACTTACATACAACCACTGGAGTGTGTTTGTCGAAGTAACGTTTCCACGTGAACTTCCTCAGCCTCCACCCCTCAAAGCCAAATTAACTTATTTTAAAAAGTTTTATATTTAAATATAGATAAGACATGTTAAGTTTCCTTCTCCTCCTTCCAACCATTTTTAATTGACTCAGAATTTTAGAGTTAGAAAGGGACTTGTAGTTTTCTAGCCCAAACCCCTCATCTTACTGATGAGAAATTGAGGATCCAAGAGGTTAAACTATTGGTCTAATATAAAACTAGTCATCGGAAGTAGTTGAGGACACTTCATTGAGGTCCTTACAACTGAAAAGTAGGAGGCACATTTAATTTTCTGTTAAATACATCTGATTGTGAGGAACTCAATTTTACTTGCAATTTAGGATGTTTTTCATTTAGTTATCTATAAAAGGGCTAAAATGGGAATGTTGACCACCTGTATCATAGGTAAAGCCTTGTAAAGTACTGTGGGCATGTGTTTGATATGCTAGATTAAAATCTCATATGCTTTGTTTCTTTGGTTTAGTTATACCATGAGAAATTATTTAAAGTAATTCCCACTGATTATAAGTTGTGCTGAAAAATGAGACATTTGTTTAGAATGGTCTTTTGTGTTTTGTACCACTTAAAAAAATGTATAGGGACTAATATGTTGTCTGCATGCTAATATAGTGTCTGAGTCATATTCATTTGGGTTTGTGCTTTTATGCAAACGTAATATTAGAGGAGAGAGTGCTTATCAAATATGCCATTTTATAAAAACTAGTTCAGATATGCCGTTGTTGGATATGGAACCAACCCTGGCAAATTTTGTATTAGAATTAGTGATTTTAAGATTGAGCAAATGCATGGCTATATATCTATATCTATATATCTATATCTATATCTATATCTATATCTATATATAGATATATATTTGGAGTAGTAAAGAAGAAACAGATGGGATGATTTTCAAAATACTACTGGAAAATGAGAATGTAAGAAATACAATATGGTGTTTCCTCAAAAATTTAAAAATGGAACTACCATTTGACCCAGTGATCCCACTTCTAGGAATATATCCTAAGAAGCCTGAAACACCAATCAGAAAGAATATATGCACCCCTGTGTTCATAGCAGCACTATTTACAATTGCTAAGATCTGGAAACAGCGCAAGTGTCCATTAATAGATGAGTGGATAAAAAAGCTGTGGTACATTTACACAGTGAAATACTATGCAGCTGTAAGAAAGGAAGACCTCTTACCCTTTGAGACGACATGGAGGGACCTGGAGAGTATTATGCTAAGCAAAACAAGCCAAGCAGAGAAAGACAAGTATCGCATGATCTCACTTATTTGTGGAATCGAATGAACAAGTTAAACTGATGAACAAAATGGATCCAGAGACGTGGAAGTAGGGAACAGACTGACAAACCTCAGAGGGGTGGGGGGTGGGGGGGATGGGAAGAGATAAACCAAAGAACATATATGCATATATGTATAACTAATGGACACACACAACAGTGCTGTGAAGCAGGGGTGGGGGGGTTGGGGGGGGTAGGTTCGGGAGAGGGGAGGAGAGTGTCAATGGGGGGCAAAAGGGGGACATCTGTAATGCTTTCAACAATAAAGATAAATAATAAAAAAAAGAAACACAGCCCAGCCAGTGTGGCTCAGTGGTTGAGCATAGACCCATGTACCAAGAGGTCGCCAGTTTGATTCCCAGTCAGAGTACATGCCCAGGTTGTGGGTCCAATCCCAATTAGGGAGCATGCAGGAGGAGGCCATTCTCTCTCATCGATGTTTCTATCTCTCATTTCCTCCCTTTCTAAAAATCAACAAAGAAAAAAATATTAAAAAAATACAATAGATGTGATTTAGTGAGCAAATATGATCTTAGAGGAAAGAGAATGAGGAAGAGGGGGAATTGTGCTAAAATATCACTCAAGTGATACTTAGTATGTCTTAATAAAAAGTAAGGAGTGGAATTACAATCCAGTTTTGTTACCTGTTGTAGAAACTTAAACCTGGCCATTGGCTGTGTGTAAATGTCTTCATGCTAAATCTCATAGAGCCTTTCTCTAGGCTCCCTGATTGAATTAAGACCTAATGTCCTAATGGCAGTGGTTCTTAAGACCCTTTATTCTTAAACATTGAGGATCCAAAAAAGAAAAAAAACCTACCTGGTAGGTTTTCATATCTACTTTTACATTCAGTCTATTGGTTGAATTGTATAAAGGAAATCTGGCTCATAGGTATGTACTTGGAAAAAGGAGGGCTATTTTCATAGCTTTTTCAGTTAATTGTGCATATTCTTCTTGGATACTACACCAAAAACGAACAGTTTTAATTAAGAAATCAAGGGTTAATTGCAGTGTGGACTCTGAAACCTTAGAAGTGAACTTTTTGTGCTCTATTTCATTAATACCTATTGTTCTGCACTTTGAATGGATCATTTACTCATGCATGCTATGGTAACATCATGAATTGATCATTTTGTTACCGTCCTTGGGGTTCTTGGGTTCCTCCCCAAGACAGAAATCGAAAGGAAACCCCAGAGAAATTTTCAGACAGATTTTATTAAGGTTATGCCCAAGCACAAGGGAGGCAGCACAGAGGAAGGGAAGGTCCTTTGAACTGGCTGGAGGATAGCTCTGCTTGGCTGCTTTTATTTATTTTATTTTATTTTATTTTTTTTAGTACGTGCCCCTAGTGGGAACTGAACCCAGGACTCTCTGGTCCGCAGGCTGACATTCCAACCGCTGAGCCAAACCGGCCAGGGCTGCTTGGCTGCTTTTATAAGCTGGGGACAAAGGGCGCTTGCTGAAAAGGTGGGCTTGTGAAGGTTCCAGAGAGTGGAAATTTCTGTGTCAGGTTGCTTGGCGACTGTCTCCCTAAATGCACTGCAAGATGTTGGTGTTGCTCATTACTGCCATCCCAGGAAGGTCATATAGCAGCCAAACCTTGATCAATTGCGTGTGTGGAACAGTGGTTTAGACGTTTCTGGCCACCTAGTGTATTCCATTCCTACTGTCTCAACTTGGAGATGCTGCTTCACTGAAGAATGTATATCTTCCAAATGTTGACGTTTTGTTATACAGTATTAAAAAAAAAAAATCACATTGATATCACCGATATCACCAGAAAAATCTTCGCTTATTAGGAAGCCGTGAAGCTCATGGTAGTAGATACAAGCTTTGCAAAATTTTAATATTTGCTTGAAAGCTCAAATTTTGTTGCTGGCAACAAATACTGTCAATTGTTTTACAAGTGACAGGCTTATTTCATCCATTTTGAGAAAATGTATGACAAAAACCTAAGTACTAGTAATGTATCATTTCTTGGAGAATTGAGAAAATAGTCACTCAAAACATTTTTTTGGTGTTTTGTGGTTCAGATGAAAAACCTTGATTGGTCTAGTATATTTTAATGCTTTTTGGTGATGCATTTTAGATGCATCTTAGATTATAGGTTTAATTATGTAATGAACAGAAAACTTCATTTGCTTTATTTTCTGTAGAAATAATGGGAGGGATTGCATAGTTTTAGAATTTATATTCACATCTGTAGCCTGGAAGCTGTTGCTAAACACTGGATTTCTCTCCCAGAGGAGGTTGTTTTTCTACTGTCGCCTGTGTTAGAACTGAGGTTGGCATCGTCTAACTACCATCTGACTTTCTCAGGCCTTTGTTTTACCATTATCTTTCAACAGCCTCCTTTTCTTGAGAGCTCGTACCATCCTTCTCAAAACTGTCTCCTATATTTACCTTCAAGATAATTTTTTCTAAATAAATTTAGTTATCTTAGAATTTCTCTTTAGTTTTTATCATCCTTTGGAAAATCTATGAACTTGATTAGCATAAGATTCTCTACTTGTCTCTCAGATTCTGGTAAGAGGAAATAGTGCTTAATTTTAATTTTATTATTAATTGAGATATAATTGGCATCTTATTTCTTTTAAAGTAGAGGAACCTCTTAGCTGCTTAAGATAATTTTATTTGTTAAGTTTCACTCCTATAATTTGTATTATCAAAATCTACTTGAAATTTTTTCTAAAATTAAAATGATTATTGTATATAGTACACTTTTAGCAAATTATACTTTTCTTCCCTCACTTATATTTGAGAATCAGTTCCTCATCCCATCATTGTTCTTAGCAACTTCAGCATCCATGTTGACTCTTTTGGCACCCTATCTTCATAAGTCTTCAGTTTTTTTTCCCCCGAGAGAGAGCGAAAGAGAAACATTGATTTGTTGTTCCACTTATTTATGCATTGATTGATTCATTGGTTGCTTCTTGTACGTGCCCTGACCGGAGATTGAACCTCAGCTTGGCATACCAGAATGACACTCTAACCAACTGAACAACCCGGCCCGGGCCAGTCTTCTGTTCTTAATGTCCTTCATTTCTTCCACAAATCTTTTGGCCAGCCACGTAGCACATGAAACTCTTTATCCTCTCAGACCTTTAATTTTTACATTTTCTTTCCATCACTATCAAATGTTGCAGTTTGAGAGCATGAGATAGAATTGTTGCCTAGGTAGGAAAGCTGGAATCCTACAGGCAGTTAGTTTGTAGCAAGATGGAGCTGTTACTTGATGTTGTCTCCAAACCAGAGTGGCTTCCCCCTCCCTCTGGTCGTAAATTCACTACCTCTTCTTGAGCCTAACTGGCATTGGGTTCAGTAGAGTCGTTTATTATAAGTGGGGTTATTGTTGCTTGCTAATTTTTTCTGAGATAAATATTTTCATTTGGTTATGATTTCTAATGAATTAATATTGCTGAAAGTAGAAAAAACATACTCATTTTGAATTTTCTTAAGAGAATGTAAAACTATCTTTTTATGTTGTTACAGAAATTGAATTATATATCTCAAATTGGAGTTTGAAATACTCTCGTAAGTTGTAATGTTAAAAATGTTTTGAATTAAGTTTTTGCATAAGTAGTTAAATGATATATAAATCATAGAGAACACCGCATATTGTTTTATTTATTGTGCCACAAATGTCCTGTATTTACACACACACACACACACACAACCTGCCTAAAACAGAAGTACCCAATTTTAGAAAAATATTTTTGTTGTGCACCATTAAACATTCTCTTCTAGCAAATTTAGTGGAAACTTGTCATTTTCTGGGTAGTTCCATGAATTTTGGAATTTAATGTTTTTGACAATGTTTATTATATACAAGGCTGATATGGAAATTATAGGATCTAGATTTCCCTCCATTTTTGCCTTTCTTTCCTATATACCCTTAAATAAATAGGACATTTATTTTGTTATGTATTATTTTTCGCCGTACTTTGTACAAGAGTGAATAAAGAAGGATAAAATACTTTTTATTGGGCCTAATGGGCATTGGGTTCAGTAGAGTCATTTATTATTTTGTTATAAGTGGGATTATTGTTGCTTGCTAATTTTTTCCAAGATAAATATTTTCTTTGGTCATGATTTCTAATGAATTAATATTGCTGAAAGTGGGAAAAACATACATATTTTGAATTTCCTTAAGAGAATTTGAGAATATCTTTTAATTCTTTTACAGAAATAAGAATCAAGCTCTACAATGACAACCTATTTGGAATTCATACAACAAAATGAAGAACGAGATGGAGTCCGATTTAGTTGGAATGTTTGGCCATCAAGTCGACTAGAAGCTACGAGAATGGTCGTTCCAGTAGCAGCCCTATTTACACCACTGAAGGAGAGACCCGATTTACCACCTATTCAATATGAACCTGTTTTGTGTAGTAGGACCACTTGCCGTGCAGTTTTGAATCCGTTATGGTAATTAAAATATATGGAAAAAACTAATGTGGCAATATGATTTTAAAATGTAGTTTCTTTATTGCTCATTTATATAAAATAGTCTTTCTTTTTGTTTATAGTTATTTCTTCAAATTAGGATAGTCAAATCCAGAGTTGTAAGATTTTAGGAGTAGGAAGTTAATAAGAGATCAGATGTAAAATTGTCCCTCTCTAAACCATTAGGTCCTATCAGTATTCTCTAGATCTGGTACTGGCTTTGTATCATTCCATCTCGTGTCAATTAGAAAAGTCATAATTGAGTAGCATGATGTTTGAAAATGTTATGATTTCTTGTCGCATAAGCAGAATCACAGGAATCATTTTTATTCTTCTTTCCACTGCCCCCTCCCTACCCCCACCCCAATCCGCTAGCAAATCTGGTTGATTCTACCTCCAGAACATTACTGATTCTGTCTGTTATACTCAGTCTCTGCTAATGCACTCCAAGATATACTATCTTTTTCCTGATCAATGTTATTATCTTCCTAACTGGTCTTTCTGTTTCGATTCTTGTCTTTGAGCAGTCTGTTCTCCACCCAGAAGCTAGAATTTTACAAATGGGTATCAGATTATTAAAATCCTCTAATAGGCCCTGGCCGGTTTGGCTCAGGGGTTAGAGCGTCGGCCTGTGGTCCAAAGAGACCCGGGTTCGGTTCCCGCTAAGGGCATGTACCTCGGTTGCAGTTTGTCCCTGGCCCTGGTTGGTTGTGCGGGTGGCAGCCACTCGATGTGTCCCTTTCACGTCGATGTTTCTCTCTCTCTTCCTCTCTCTCCCTCCCACTCTATCTGAACAAAAAATGAAAAAATGTCCTCGGGTGAGGATTAAAAAAAAAAAAAATCCTCTAATAGCTTCTTATTATAGTTGGAATAACAAGTTCAAACCCTGCGTTAGCTGGTTTGGCTCAGTGGTTAGAGTGTTGCCCTGTGGACCAAAGGGTTGTGGGTTTAATTCCGGTCAAGGGCACATACCTGGGTTTTGGGTTCCATATCTGGCTCTGGTTGGGGTCTAGCAGGAGGCAACCAACTGATGTGTCTCCCTCACATTGATGTTTCTCTCTCTCTCCCTTCCTCCCTTCCACTCTATGTAAAATCAATGGAAAAAATATCCTCAGGTGAGGATTAACAACAACAACAAAAATCCAAACCCTTAGGAAGTCCTCTAAAGCCCTATGTGATCTAGCCTCTATATATTTCTGCCCTCATCTTATATCTTCTCTTTTCCTAATTCTCATCTACTTTATACCTTGCCCTCTTTCTGATTTTTAAACAAACAAAAGTATTTATTTATTTATTTTAGAGAGAGAGGAAGGGAGAGTGAGCAAGTGAGAGAAAAATATGGATTTGTTGTCCCTCTTATTTATACATTCATTGGTTGATTCCTGTATGGGCCCTGACCAAGATCGAACCCGCAACCTTGGTGTATCAGGATGATGCTGTAACGAACTGAACTACCTGGCCAGGGCCCCTTTTTGTGATTTTTGTCAAACTTATTTCTACCTTGGCACTTGTGCAATAGCTATGCATTCTGCCTGGATTGTTCTGCCCCTACATTTTCCTGTGACTGGTTCCTTTTCATTTAGGTCATATTTCAGTTGTTTAAGAAGGCCTTCCTTTAAAGTAGCCCTCCCAAATACATTCTCACATCCTGCTTTGTTTTCATTAATCTTTATTGTCACTATCTAAAAAGTATCTTTTGTGCTTATGTATCGACTTGTCTATTGTTTGTCTGTCTTTTCTAGAATGTAAGCTCAATGATACCAGGGACCTTTGCTGTCTTGTTTATTATCACCAGCACCTAGAATAATAGCTGATACTTAATAAGTATTCAATGAATATATTTTTGAATTTAATAAGTGTTTTCTAAATCTGAGTAGAAGTTAAGTCATTTAAAGAAAAAAGTAGAATTATCTTAATTTTATTGATATTAACTACATATTAAAAGTTACAATATATTTATTTAAGTGGACTTGTATATGTTGAAATTATGGATTAGATATTGGCAACATTTAAAAGTAGATGGCTTTTAAAGATTACTTTGACTATCAATTTGAATGCATTCATATTTTAGAAAGAAATGAATTTTACTGAGATTAAGATCCTTATAAAATTGAACTGAAACGTGAGCTGTTGTATCTTTTCTTAAAACAGTCAAGTGGATTATCGAGCAAAACTCTGGGCTTGCAACTTTTGTTATCAAAGGAATCAGGTAAGAAAACCCCCATTGCAGGTTTTTATGCTATAATACTGATCTAAATATCTATATTTTAAAAAGAAAGATGAAATTGTTTTCATATGATGAAAATACTGATTTTTTTCATTATTATATGATCAGGAAATATTTACTTTCAGTTTAAAATTTTATTACTCTTTTTCGCAAATAATTTGTAAATTTTTTTGGTTTCTTTTCTATTTGTAGTTTCCACCTACTTATGCTGGTATATCTGAACTGAATCAGCCTGCTGAACTTTTACCTCAGTTTTCTAGCATTGAATATGTGGTTCTGGTAAGAACATAAGAGTAAATCTTTAAGGAAGTTTTAAATATCTAGTAATTTATACCAAAAAAGTTGTTAAATTGAGATGACTTAAAAGGCATCATTCTTGATTTTCATATTGAATTGATGGAGCATTTCAAAGATAAGACCTATCAGGGTCATTTTAAGGAAGATAATATCTCTGTTGTAGTTATTTGATGGGTAGCCAGGATATTGAATGGAAGGGTGTGATTTGCTATGCTGAGTAAATCATTAAACACTAAAGTATCACTCTTGCTTTGTAGTTGGAAAGTCAGTTTACAAATACTTAGTATAATGCTGGAGCCTGATGATATATCCCATGTCTAGTTAATGAAATTATTCTTGTATTGGTCCTTCACAGAGAAGGGGGGGGGGAGAGAAAGAATGTGAGAGACACATCAATTGGTTGTCTCCCACACATGCCCCAACCAGGTCTGGGGATCTAACCTGTAACCCAGGTATGTGCCCTTGACCGGACTTAAGAACTAGACACTGAGCTCACGACCCTGTGGTGTTTGGGCCGATGCTCTAACCATTGAAATACACTGGCCAGGGCCATAAATAATTTTTTTTTTTTAATTCTCACCCGAGGATATTTTTCCATTTATCTTCAGAGAGAGTGAGAGGGAGGGAGGGAGGGAGGGAGGAGGGGGTGAAGAGAAACATCAGTGTGAGAGAGACACATCGATTGGTTGCCTCCCGCACTACCTCAACCAGGGCCTGGGACCAGACCACAACCGAGGTTCATGACTTTGACCGGAATTGAACCCGTTGGCCATCGCTCTAACCGCTGAGCCAAACTGGCCAGGGCAGTAAATAATTTTTTTTAAACTTAATTTTTCCTTTGATGATGTCTTGAATGTCTCTCCATGCATATATAACCTATTTCATTTCTGAAATGGCTTTATTAGGATTCCATTGTATGAATGTACTATTGATTATCTTATATATTGTGCTGAAGTGTTAATACTTTAAAACAACTTTTTTTTCTTTCTTATGGTAACATATTTTAACAGCGTGGTCCTCAGATGCCTTTGATATTCCTCTATGTGGTTGATACTTGCATGGAAGATGAAGATTTACAAGCTCTGAAGGAATCTATGCAGATGTCATTAAGTCTTTTACCACCTACAGCTTTGGTTGGACTTATTACTTTTGGGAGAATGGTGCAGGTTCATGAACTTGGATGTGAGGGCATTTCAAAAAGCTACGTCTTCAGAGGAACAAAAGATCTGTCTGCCAAACAGCTGCAGGTAAACAACAACCTGTGTGTGAGCATCACTTTATATATGTCTAAAAAAGCTTCTGGATGTAAGTTTCTAGAAAATATTTTTATTATAATTGAGTAGTATAATTATATTATAACAAAGGCTTTATATTTAGAGTTGGCATCAGTTTTCTTTCATTTGCCTTAAATTTTTAACATATAGATTGAAGATCTTTCCATTTGAATGGTATCTTTAAAATTTAGAGTGAAACTAAAAGTTTATCATTAGAGATTTGAAGGTCTCGTAGAAGTGTCATGCGGAAGACCAAGAGAAAGAACTGTAGAATATTAGCTTTTGTTTCTTGACATCTCACTTAAGAACTAAACACTTTTATTATGTTTGGCAAAGGGAGATGTTTTAAGGTTTAAGAGTTTTTAACATAAAAACTATGGGTATATATTTTTTTCATGTACTAGGACAACATTTTTATCTTTGGGGCCAATTGAAGCTTTATCTTTCAAGGCAAGGGAGTTCTGTGTAGCATACTAGGATCGTCTGGGGATATTTTTCAAAAATTTTTTTCTGCCTAGATATTTTGGTAGACCATGAGAGAGTGAGCAATTATGTGCTTGTATTGGGAGGTGGTTGGAAGGGTAGGATTGGTCATGTAAGTATTCAGAGACTTTCTAAGAGGCTCTGATACAACCCCCAGTTCAGAACAGTTACCCTAGAAGATGATAGATAAGCCTGGCATAAAGTAGACAGACATGAAATCAGACTTTGGAGGCATCCAGGTAGCCCAAAATGGAAAAAGAAAAGATCTTGATGGCTTTTATTTGGAGCTTGGCAGACTGGAGTAGTGGTGCTACAGTTCATTGAGATAGAAAATACTGGAGGAATTCAATTCACAGGTTTGGATGGGGAGGACAGTGAACAGTGACTAAGATAGTGAATGAGTAGTGAATACAATTTGAGGACGTGGAAAAAATTAGCGTGTGTTCTTTCCTGAGGTTTGTTGTTGAAGGTAAGGAAGATGATAGTGTGGGGGTTTGAGAGAGAGAGAGAGAGAGAGAGAGAGAGAGGGAGGGAGGGAGAGAACTGAGTTAAAGAGGTTTCGTTTAGGAGGGACAGTTAAATGTGTTTATACACAGAAGGGAAAGAGACTAGAGAGGGTGAGTGAAGCAAGGGTGAAGTGAAGTTTCAGAAGACATGGTAGGGATTCCTTCAGGAGCACAAGAAGCAGAGTACCTTCAATGAGACTAGAGAGAAAGTGGGCAAGTTATAACCATTCTGTGCCTTAGTTTTTTCAAATGTAAAAGGGAGATAACAGTATTTACCTTATAGGTTGGTCATAAGAATTTAAATGGATTGTGCCTTTATGTGTTTGCTGTTGTTATTTTTAAATTGTTAATTTATTTAAAATGGCTTAGTGTTCTGATTATAGAGTATATTTTGCTTAAATTATGTAATAGATATGAACATAAAACACCTGCCTTTTTGCAGCAGGCAATGAATGCCTGCAGGCTAAAGTTTTTTTCTCTCCATTAAAATGTTTTTATCTTCTATCTCTAATCATCTGGTTGAGGAGTCTGGTCATAACCCTGGCAGGGTAGGTCAGTTGGTTAGAGTCTTACCCCAATACGCCAGGGTTTTGGGTTTGATCCCCAGTCATATAAGAATCAACCAATGAGTGAATAAATAAGTGGAACAACAAATCAGTGTTTCTTTCTCTCTCTCCCTCTTTCTCTCTCCCTCCCTCTCCCCCTTCCTCTCTTATAAAAATCAATCAATCAATAAAAACAAAAATAAATGTTATTAAAAAAACAAAAACAGTCTGATCTTTGCTCCCCAAATAGTCCTGGATTCAAATCTTAGACTCTTAAATTGTGTGATCTGGGTTTATCTCTGCTTTTTTTCTCATACTTTATGGAAAAGGGTTAAACAATACCTACTTTGCAAGGTTATTAGTACTAAATGAAATAATTTGAGAACACTCAGTATAGTGTAAACCATTATAGGGTTTTGTAGCAAAACCTGGGTTAATATCTTGCTTTGTCACTTCCTAGTTGTGGAACCTTAGGCAGGTTACTTAGCCTTTCTGAGTGTCAGTTTTCATTTGTAAAGCAGGACTAAGAAATCTACTTCATTCTTGTTTTATGAGGAAATAGTGTATATAAAGAGTTTAGAACATAATAAGTCTTCAGTAAAATGTTTGTGTTCCTGCTAGCATTATAGGAAGTACTGCAGGATTAGTTTAATAATTTTTTTTTGCAAATCTTTAGACGTTCTGATTTTCTGTTATATACTTTTACTCTCTTTATGACTAAGCATTTCTAGATTCAAGAAAACTTTAGTAAAATAACATTATTTTCATATGTTTAGAGAGGAATTGTGCACACTTCTAAAATTCAAAACCAAACTAGCAGTTTGGTTAGGCATTAAGTCAGAAAATTAACAAGCATAGATACACACAGTATGTGTATCTTTTTTTTTTTTCCCTCACCTGAGGACATTTTTGGTTTTGCATTTATCTTCAGATAGAGCGGGAGGGAGAAAGGTGGGAAGAGAGAGGGAGAGAAACATCGACGTGAGAGAGACACATTGAGTAGTTGCCACCCACATGACCCCAGCCGGGGCCGGGGACAAACTGCAACTCAGGTACATGCCGTTAGCGGGAACCGAACCGGGACTCTCTGGTCCACAGGCCTGATGCTCTAACCGCTGAACCAGCCAGGGCACTTTTTAAAAAAAAATTTTTTTTTTTACCTTTTATTTTCAGACAGAGAGAGAGAGGGAGAGAGAGAGAGAGAGAGAGAAACATTGATGTGAGAGAGACACATCGATTGGTTGCCTCCCACATGACCCCAACCGGGGCCAGGGACGAACTGCAACCGAGGTACATGCCCTTGGCCGGAATCGAACCCAGGGCTCTGTGGTCTGCAGGCCAATACTCTAACTGCTGAGCCAAACTGGCCAGGGCAAGTATGTGTATCTTATAAATCCCCTTTGTATGATGCCATGTACTTCTCCTGCATAACACTTATTACAATGGCAGTTTTATACTTAATGTGTAAAATTTACCTATATTCTCATCATTTACACTTGATTTGATTAACTCCTATCTCTTTCACCAGATTTTAATTTCTATATGGTCAGGAACTATATATTTTTTCACCATTAGATGGCTGGCACATAACAGGGATGAATGAATACAAGTGAAGAGATATAGCCATTCAAGTTATACAGTAACTTAATTTTACTATTAATTAAAAATAAATATTTCTGAACTAATATCCCTCTTCTTTGCTCACATAACACCTTGTACTTTGCTCTTCTTAAATTTATTTATTGAGTTTAGAGAGAGAGAGAGAACATTGATTTGTTGTTCCACTTATTTATGTATTCATTGGTTGCTTCTTGTATGTGCCCTGAGTGGGGATTGAACCTGAAACCTTGCCATATCATGATGTTGCTCTAACCAGTTGACCTATCCAGTCAGGGCTACTTTGCTCTGTTTTGATGATTATTTCACTGTATTGTTATTGTTTACCTGATAGTCTCCATCTAGACCTTTTGCTTTCTAAGGAGAGAGACTTTGTTCTTTATTTCTGTGTCCCTAATACCTAGCATAGAACCTAGCACAGAACCTTGCACATGGTAAATAGTTGATACATCTTTGTAGGAGTAATGAAATGGATATCACAGAAATAATCTCTTTACAGGAAATGCTGGGGCTCTCTAAAGTACCCGTTACTCAAGCAACACGTGGTCCCCAGGTACAGCAGCCACCTCCTTCCAATAGGTAATTAAATATGCCAAAGAGAATTTGACAATTCATGTTGCTACTTTAAGCATCTCATACCCTTAACCTGAACACAGACATTCAATGAAACTATATTGTTAAGTATTTTTAGGAATATAAATAGACTGCATTAGTATACTTTTTAAAGAGTTGTAACGGAATCACATCATTACAATGGTTGGTTTCTCATCATTATAATGTAAGGAGTTATTTTAGTTTTGATATATTCCTGATTTTCTGTTTTTAAGTTAAGAAAAACTTAATTTTTGTGGTTGAGGGCAGGCAAGCAAAAATGGAGCCTCAAAAGCATTTCATTTTGCTTTTAGAGGTAACTTTCCCCCCTAAACTATGAAAATCACGGATGGTATTACTAAAATTGAGTTGATGTATCTTTTCATAATTATTTCAATAACCTTAAAACTTACTAGATTGGTAAATGAAAGATGCAGTCCTGAAGTAATACTTGGTTTGACTGTTTCATTTAGATTAGTTGTACTCAAAGTGTGGCTCCTGAACCAGAACTGTCAGCATCACTGAGCTTGCTTGAAATGCACATTCCTGGGCCCACCCAGACCTTCTGAAACAACACTCTGGAACCAGCAAACTGTGTTAAAATAAGCCCTCCAACCAATAGTTTGAGAACCATTGGTGTACCCTGTATTCAAATTATTTTTCTCTGTTTTTAAGAAAGCAGATAGTTTGTTTTTGAAACCCTCACCCACAAATAAATGACATTTTATTTAATTTTGTTTTGCAGATTCTTGCAGCCAGTACAGAAAATAGACATGAATCTCACAGATCTTCTGGGGGAACTGCAACGAGACCCTTGGCCTGTACCACAGGGAAAGAGACCTTTGCGTTCCTCTGGGGTGGCACTTTCCATAGCTGTAGGACTACTTGAGGTAGTGACAGTTGCTTCATTTTGGAATGTAAATGTATTTGTGTGTGTATTGGATGATATGTACGAGATAATGTTGAGTGAAAAAAATGAGGTCATAGGAGAGCAAGTATATGATTTTATTTGTTTAAAGTTTGATCTGCAGTGTGTCCTTTAGTGTATCGAGAGGCTTATAGAAGGATGTTGACTCAAATGTTAATAGTGGTAGGATAAGGGCAGTTTTTTTTAAAAAAAATATTTTTATTGATTTTAGAGAGAGAGAAAGGAAGAGGGAGAGAGAAAGAGAAACATCGATGCGAGAGCGAAGCATTGATCCGCTGCTTCCCACTTGCCCCCTCCCAGGGATCGGGGATCGAGCTTGAAACCTGGGCATGTGCCCTGACCAGGAATCGAACCAGCAACCCCTTGGTGCATGGGACGTGTACAACCAACTGAGCCATACTGGCCAGGGCTACATTATTTTTTTTTAATCCTCACCTGAGGATATTTTTCCATTTATCTTCAGATAGAGTGAAAGGGGGAGAGAGGCAGAGAGAGAGAGAGAGAGAGAGAGAGAGAGAGAGAGAGAGAAACATCGACGTTGAGAGGGCCACATTGACTGGCTGCCTCCCACATGACCCGGACCAGGGCCAGGGACGAACCACAACCGAGGTACATGCCCTAGGCCGGAATCGAACCTGCAACTCACTGACCCGTGGGCTGATGCTCTACTGCTGAGCCAACCCGACCAGGGCCAGGGCTACTTTATTTATTTATTTATTTATTTATTTATTTATTTATTTATTTATTTATTTTTTTATCCTCACCCGAGGACATTTTTTCATTTTTTGTTCAGATAGAGTGGGAGGGAGAGAGAGAGAGAGAAACATCGATGTGAAAGTGACACATCGAGTGGCTGCCACCCACACGACCAATCAGGGCCGGGGACAAACCGCAACCGAAGTTCACGCCCTTAACGGAAACCGAACCCGGGTCTCTCTGTACCGCAGGCCGATGCTCTAACCGCTGAGCCAAACTGGCCAGGGCGGGCCAGGGCTACTTTAAAAAAAAATTATTTATTTATTTTAGAGAGAGGCAAGGAAAGAGAGAAACAGATTTGTTGTTCCACTTATTTATGCATTCATTGGCTGATTTAAAAAACATTTTTTTCTTTATTGATTTTGGGGGAGAGGAAGGGAGAGGGAGAGATAGGAACATTGATGAGAGAGAACATCGATTGGTCGCCTCCTGCATGCCCCCAACTGGGGATTGGACCCACAACCTAGGCATGTGCCCTGACTGAGAATCGAACCGGAGTCCTTTTGGTGCATGGGTCGATGCTCAACCACTGAGCCACACTGGCCAGGCTATTGGTTGATTCTTTTATGTGTCCTGACCAGTGATCGAACCCACAACCTTGGCATATTGGGACGATGCTGCAACCAAGCTACCCTGCAAGGGCTGACCAATTTTACTTTTAAGTAGAATTTGAAAATTTTACAGTATACAAATCTTAGCATTATAATTAGGAGAGAGTTATTTAAAAAATGTTTTAAACAATTTTAAAGTGCTATCAAATTTACAGAATAGTTGCAAAATTTCTCCCTGAATTATTTGACATGATGTTCCTGACCCCTTGAATACTTTGGTTGAATTTCCTATAGACCAGGATATTCTCTACATGACCACAATACAACTGTTAAAATCAGAATATTAACACTGATATATTACTACCATGTAATTCTCAGACCTCATTCAAGTTTTGCTGATTATTCCAGTAATTTCTTTTACTAAAGGGATTTAGTTCAGAGGCATATATTTAGTGGTTCTGTCTGTTTAGTGGTCTTTAGTCTGGAACAGTTCCTTAGGTTTTCCTTGACTTTCATGACTTTGACATTTTGGAAGATTCAGGCCAGTTTTTCGATAGAATGTCTCTCAACTTAGGTTTGTCTTGATGTATCCTCACAATTAGATTCAGGTCTTGCATATATCACACAAGCTATGCGTTGTTCTCATTGCATCCTATCAGGTAACACGTGATTTTTATTTGTCTCATCACTGATGATAATCACTTTGATCACTCATTAAGATTGTATCTCCTAGGTTTCTCCACTGTAAAATTATTCTTATTCCCCCTGTCTTTGTAATTAGTAAGCATTAGATGGTGAGGGTCTTTGAAACCATGCAAATATTCCCTTACTTATCTAACTTTCAGTTTATTTATTTATTTACTAATGTCACTATGGACTCATGGTTTTTCTACTCTATACAGTGAGTTATAATCTGTTACTATCATTATTCTTTTAACTTTCTACTTTGACATAATTCTAAACATATGGAAAAGTTATGATAAAGGTTCAAAGATTAATTGAACTTTTATCCAGATTACTCAAATGCTAATTTTTTATGACATTTGCTTTATCCTTTTTTCTTGATATTTATATAAGTATCTCTATATCTATTTAAATGTAAATTATAGAAAACTATTTGAAATCAGTTATAAACATGATATCCCTTTACTTCTAAATACTTCAATGTACATTTCTTATTTACAGAAACAGTTTTTTTTGCATAACTGCAGTTTAGTTAACAAGATCAGGAAATTAACATTAATATAATACAATTTTCTAATCTGTAAACTTTATTCAGATTTTACCAGTTACCCCAATAATACCCTTTATAGCAAAAGCAAATTCTGGATCACGCATTATATTCTGTTGTACGTCTCTTTAGTGTCCTTTAATCTGTAATAGTTCCTCAGTTTTTCTTGTGTTTTATGACATTAATATTTTTTAAGAATATAGACTATTTTGTAGAATAAGTCTAAATTTGGGTTTATCTGATGTTTCCTCATGAGTAGATTTAGGTTATACCCTTTCCAGGAATATGACAGTGTTGATTTGTGTTCTGTTTAGTCCATCAGGAGGCTCGTGATGTTGATTTGTTTTACTACTGCATATGTGAGTTAGCTTTGATCACGTGGTTAAGCTGGTTCCTGCCAGGTTTTATTTTAAAATTAGGAAGGCACTGTTATTTAGAAGAGGATTTTAAAAGAAAGGTATTCCAACAAACATCTTGTTTTTAAACATTTGATTATTTTATTTCTTAGAAAATGTATGATGTCTTGTTTTCTAGAAAGTGTATATCACAGTTCATTATCAAAAATGTACATCCATATGTTTTCCTTTAAACTCTTTTGACTTGTTACTTTTATCTGATAGTGTACTTTTCCCAACACTGGTGCCCGTATCATGATGTTCATTGGCGGTCCAGCCACTCAGGGGCCAGGAATGGTGGTTGGAGATGAATTGAAGACACCTATAAGATCATGGCATGACATTGAAAAAGACAATGCCAAATATGTTAAAAAGGGAATGAAGGTAATTTTGGTTTTAAGTCTTTTTGTCTTATTGGAAAAATTCATTTGATAAAAGAGGAAGACTATAAATATTTTATGATAAACCTGATATTGTGAAGTCTATTACTGTAACTGCTGTTCAGAATTGGAGAAATAGTCTTTTCCTTTCTTGATAACTTATGTTATAATTTTTCTGGCTTTAAATATTTAAAATACTTAATAGTATGCAGCAATGGTATTTCTTTAAAGATTACTCTTGAGAGAAACCCTGTGTGCCTTTTTAAATATTTATGTTAAAGAATGTCTTTCCCTTCAGGAAAAATTTCTTGTATTATCTAATTTTTCATTTCCAAGAGGCTGTACATTAGATATATATTTTTTTCTGTTTTTAAAAATGTTTTAATGAATTTTAGAGAAAGAGGAAGGGAGAAGGAGAAACACTGATCAGCTGTCTCCTGCACAGCCTCTACGGGGGGTCGAGCCCGTAACCTGGGCATGTGCCCTGACTGGGAATCGAACTGGCAGCCTCTCAGGTGCATGGGATGCCACTCAACAACTGAGCCACAATGGCCAGGGCTGTGTATTTTTCATAGCTTAAATAGTCTATCATTTTTTTTGCAAATTGTTTTTTGTTCATGTAACTTCAGTTTTATTTGTATTTATGCCAATACATCTTTTACTAATGTTGATTTTTGACTCCCTTGTATTAGTTTTGCTTGTTAATGTCCCCCCCTTTTAAAAAAATTCCCTAGAGTTCATAATTTTAATGTAGTTGTGCTATGTTATCTCGTATTTCTTTTTGGTAGTCATTATTTATCATATATTTTTAAGTGTAATTCATAACAAGTAATGTTTGTCACTATAAATGGATGCTTTTTTTTTTTTAACCTGCCACCTAATTTGCCTTTTGAGCTTGGAATTTTACTTAGAGCTTCAAAAAGTATTTTATATTTGTTTATCTTACTGCTTTTGTTATTGTCTGTTTTTAAAAAAATATTTTTTTATTGATTTTTAGAGAGAGAGAGGAAGGGAGAGGGACTCAGAGAGAGAGAGAGGAAAACATCCATTGGCTGCCTCCTGCATTCCCCACACTAGAGATTGAGCCTGAAACCTGGGCATGTGCCCTGACCGGGAATTGAACGAGCAACCCTTCAGTGCATGGGATAAAGTCTAACAAACTGACCCACACTGGGCAGGGCTGTTACTGTCTATTTTGGATGTTTTCGTTACGTGGGGGTGGATTTAGCTGGAAAAAGAGTTGTGTGTTGTTCTCCTACCGTATATATACACCAAGAACAAATTGTTCAGTATGTCTTTCTTTAAGTTTAGTGTAATTTAGGAGTTTACAGTCATCCTCCCTTATCCGTGGTTTCACATTCTCAGGTTTCAGTTACCCATGGTCAGCCACCGTCTGAAAATATTAAATGGAAAATTCCAGAAATAAACAATTCTTAAATTTTAAATTGCACGCTGTTCTGAGTAGTGTGATGAAATCTCGAGCTGTCCCACCCTGAATGTGAATCATCCCTCTGCCCAGCGTGTCCACACTGTAGATGCTGCCTGCCCATTAGTCACTTGGAGCCATCTCTGACATGATATCCTAGATCTTGTGTTCAACTTTTACTTAATGATGGCCTCAAAGTGCAAGAGTAGTGATGGTGGCAATTTGGATATGCCAAAGAGAAGCAGTAGAGTGCTTTCTTTAAGTGAAAAGGTATGTATGTATAGGAAAAAACATTGTGCATACAGGGTTCAGCAGTATCCGTGGTTTCAGGCATCCTCTGTGGTTATTGGATCATATCCTCCATGCATAAGGGGAGACCACTGTATTTATAAAGAATGGCTTTTAAAGAAGAATGTGAAAGTAGCAGACCTATAGAAGTTACTGTCTTATTTTATGAAACATTATAGAAAATTAAATGATAAATCACATTAAAATTATTATGGATTATTCTTTTAGTATTTCTTAGATCATTTTAATCTAATGGGAAAAAAGAATTATAGGATGATTAGTTTGTACATTAATTTTATTTGATTAAAAAAATCTTTTGTAGCATTTTGAAGCATTGGCTAATCGAGCTGCTACGACTGGTCATGTTATTGATATCTATGCATGCGCATTAGATCAGACAGGTCTCCTGGAGATGAAATGCTGTCCCAACCTTACAGGGTATGTATTTAAATTAAAAAAATTTTTGCAGTTATAAACTAATAATGACAGTTTACAAATATAAACCAGTAATAACAGTTTAGGAAAAAACCCAACCATCATCTTCTCACTTCAGGGCAACAGTTGTTAACAGTTTTTGATGCTTCTTTTACTTTAAATTTATTCTAAAATGCAGTTACAAAGGTACAGTTCTGTTAGAAAAGCTCATCTTGATATCCTGCAATCATTGTGTTATTTTACAGCTTTTTTGAGATAAAATTCACATACCATAAAATTTACCCATTTAAATGTACAATTTTTTTTTTTTTTTACTATATTCACAGGTTGAGGAACCATCACTATAATTTAATTTTAGAACATTTACATTATACCAGAAAGAAATTCTGTACACATAAGCAGTCACTCCCCATTCTCCCTTTCTTCCCTTCCTCCTCTCCGCTCAGCCTAGACAGCCACTAATCTATTGTCTGTCTCTGTGGATTTGCCTATTCTTAATCTCACTGGGAAACCATGTCATCTTCACCATTAAGTATGATGTTAGCTGTGGGTTTTGTAAATGCCTATATCAGGTTTGAAGACTTTCCCATCTATTCCTAGTTTGTTAAAAAAAATTTTTTTTTTGAGGAAAGGGTATTGGATTTTGTTACATGCTTTTTCTGCATCTATTGAGATGGTCACACAGTTTTTTAAAATTCTATTTATATGATGTATTATAGTTTCTTTTTTATGTTAAACCAACCTTGCATTCCTGGGATGAATCTAACTTGTGAATAATTATTTTTATATATTGCCAGATTTGATTTGCTAGTATTTTGTTGAGGATTTTTGCATCTGTTTTCATAAGGGATCTTGATCTGTAGTTTCTTTCCTTGTGATGGCTTTGTTGTTGGTATCAGGGTAATACTGGCCTCATAGAATGAGGTAGGAAGTGTTTCTCTTCCGTTTGCAGGCAGCCATTATGTGTTTTTGGGATAATTTAATTAGGCATTAAAAAACTCAATTAGGTATGTCAACTCATTTCTCAGATTTATTTATTTAATGCATTCTTCTAATAAATAAATATTAGTGAAAACCTAATATATGTCAAACTGTTTAAGTTTCTACAGATACAGCAGTGAATCAAACATGAAAATCTGCCCTCATGGAGCTTATCTTCTGTTGCAAGACTGTTCAGTGTAATTTTTTTGTTGGACATATTCTTTGCATTGTCCCATTGAAATGCAGCAAGTGTGACTGAGGAATTGAGTTTTTCATTTTAGTTAATTTACGTTTTAATTTAATTAGCCACATGTGGGATGTACAGTTCTAGCGAAAAGAGATGAGACAAATAAAGTAGGTAGTATATCAGATGGTGATAAATGTTAGGGAGAAAAATAAGTCAGAAAATGAGGATAGGAGTTTGCAGTTCCAAATAGGGTGAGAAGGAATGACCTCATTAAAGGTGATAGTTTAGCAAAGACTTAAGGAAGTAAGAAAGTGAGTGATGTGCATGTATGAAGGAAGAGTGTTCCAGGCAGAGGGAATAGCAATGGCAAAGTTGAGAACATACCTGGGGTGTTTGAGAGATAGCAAGGAGACCAAAGGGTAAGTGAGTGGGGGCAGATTGTGAGGGTCTTTTGATTAATATTAGGGCTTTGGATTTTACTTGGAGTGAGATGGGAAGTCATTGGAGAGTTTTCAGTGGAGAGTGGTGTGATCTGACTTAATGTTTTAAAAGAATCATCTGACTTTAGTTGTCCTCATTAAGAGCACACGTACAGCAGGTCATTTCATTGGGCATCATTTCATTATAACATTGGTGAGGAAAAAATTTGATTCCTGGCCAGGGCCACTGTGTGGAGTTTGCATATTCTCCCCATGTCTGTGTGGGTTTTCTCCAGGGACTCCAGTGTCCTCACTCATCCCAAAGATGTTCAGTGAGGTGAATTGAAGTGTCTAAAATGATCCAGTCTGATTGTGTGTGTGTGTGTGTATGTGTATTTATGCTGCAATGGGAGGGTGTCCTGGCCAGGGTGGTGCCTGCCTTGTACCTTGAGCTTTTGGGATCAGCTATGGCCACTCTCAACCCTGAACTGGAATAGGCAGGTTGGAAAAAAATTATCTTCCTTGTTTTTATTAATCTTAAATATATGTACAGCTCACATTTATATCAGTGTTTAACATTAGAAGTGTTTGGGATCTTTATTTAGAAATTTGCTGCTGATTTTATGATGAGAAATATGCCATAGGAACTTAACTTGTGTTTATATCAATTAGCCTGTGGTGAAATTGGTTTTGTTATTACATCATTTCACTTAAAGTTGCAGTTTCCAAGAACCCATCGACATTAAATGAGGACTTACTGTGTAGAGATACAGGAATCTCAGAGGGAGGGGGGTAGGGGGCAGGAAGAGAGTAACCAAAGAACTTATATGCATATATACATTGGCCATGAACACAGACAATAGGGTGGTGAAGGACTGGGGCAATGGGGGAAAAATGAGGGAGGAGTGGGACATCTGTAATACTCTCAACAATAAAAATTAAAAATCATTGTAAATTTAATGTACTGTGAGTTAAAATAAACTAGGGTGAAGGAAGGGATGACAGTTGCTTTACTCCTACACAAGAGTGACTAGATTGCCAGTGTTATAGAATGCTGCAGAAATATTACAGTAGTCCCTCCCTTATCCAGGGTTTCGCTTTCCAGGGCTTCAGTTACTGGTGGTCAACTGAGTTCTGAAAATATTAAATGGAAAATTCCAGACATAAACACTTCATAAGTTAAAAAAAAAAAAAAAGAATTAGAATATAGGCTGTAAATTGTCAGGTATCTTCACCAGTATGGAGAACGGAGCCAGGGTGGGACAGAGGTTATTGTGTACCCTCTTGCATCTTTTGAGTTTTATAATGTATAGATGTGTTACCTCTTTTAAAAAGAATTTTTTATTCTTTATATCCTAACCTGAGGACATTTTTTCATTGATTTTTAGATAGACTGGAAGGGAGGGAGGGAGAGAAAGAAACATTGATGTGAGAGAGACACATCGATTGGTTGTCTCCTGCACTACCCCAACCATGGCTGGGGATTGAACCCACAACCGAGGTACGTGCCCTTGACCAGGAATTGAATTCATGACTCTTTGGTCTGAGGGCCAACGCTCTAATCACTGTGCAAAACCGACCAGGGCTGAAAAAGAATTTTTTAAAATTGCTGAGGAGAGCCCAACTGGTGTGGCTCAGTGGATTGAGCGTTGGCCCATGAACTGAGAGGTCCTGGTTTGATTCCTGGTCAGGGCACATGCCCAGGTTGCGGGCTTGATCCCCAGTGGGGGTGTGTGCAGGAGGCAGCTGATTGATGTATCTCACATCAATGTTTCTGTCTCTCTCTAAAAAATCAATAAAAGCATATTTTAAAAATGACTGAGAACAAGGGAATAAATGGTGATGAAAAAATAAAAAAATAAACTGATAAAATTACTGAGAACAATGCAAGTGTTAGGGGCACTCAAGTACCCTCAGGATTTAGATTATTTGTGTAATGGGTACATTCTCAGATATTTGAGTTTTTAAAATTAATAGTAATGTAGTACATTTTAGGAAATATCCTTAAAGTTTGTTAGTAGCACTGAGAAGCAATTTACTTTTGGTCTTAACACATGAACCCACTACCTGTGTCACCTACATTGTTTTTTGTTCTTTCCATGCAGAGGATACATGGTAATGGGCGACTCTTTCAACACTTCCTTATTCAAGCAAACTTTTCAAAGAGTCTTCACCAAAGATATGCATGGGCAGTTTAAAATGGGTTTTGGTGGTACATTAGAAATAAAGGTAAGAACCAAAACTTTGTAGGCTTGATCATAATTTTTAAATTCCATTAATCAAATTCAACATATGCTTTAAAAATAGTGCTTATATTATATTGAAAGCCAGAGTTAGAGATTTTGTTCATTAGAAAAATGTGTCATTATTAAATGTACAATGAAATTTTACTTGAGCACTTCTACAGAATTGTTAGAAAAGAAGATATTATAAGGTAAAAATTGCTTTAACTATTTTTTCTTTATATAGGGTTTAACTTTTTTAGTGTGTTAGATCTTTTAAGTGCTGAATTAGCTTATGCTAGTGCTAGATTTTTAAAATTGCAGTAATTGACTTCTAATTTAAGAGAAACTTATTCTACTTGAATAATCAGTAATTGTTTTATGGTTGGTAGTTATTGATATTATTTTCTATCATTCATTTCAAATTCGAATTTTAAAAACCCAGAGGCTTAGTGTTAGTTACAAGTTCATTGCAAGCCCATTGATTTTTAATTCTCATGAAATATTTCTTGTTAATCTTGTTATTGTATTGAATCCAGCGTTAAGCTAAGAAATTGTAGAGATCATAAGGATATCCAAAGCACAGGTCTTCTTATAAAGAAACTTAGTTTTGATAGAAAGATAAGTTTAACGTGATAGAATGAAATAACAGTAGATTATAAAAGTGCCATGAAGGTTTAAGGACGAAAGATGAATGTATCCAGAACACAGTTTATCCTAGAAAATAAATAATTTTATTGTGACTTACACTGGTGTCTGAAAGATGGCAGAATTTAAGTTGGTTGAAGAGAATGCATTTTGGACAGGACCCCAGTGTGAGGAGACACACAGAGGTGAGAATCAGCACAGTATGTTTGAGAAAGCTGCCCAGTGAGAGTGGATGGTTTGTATTGGGAATGTGAGGGAAGTAGGTTAGTTCTGTGTGTTGGCTGTAGTTTGCAGACGCATGTGGAGGCTGAAGCAGCCATTGTAGGTTAATTAATAGTGCTTTGAGTAGAATTTATCTGACGGTCGCATTCAAGATTTGTCAGGGAAAAGAATCTCAAATAAGGAAATTGAGTTAGGCTTTAAAATTTTTTTTAGATAGAAGGTAAATGATAGCTTAAATTTTGATGTCACTGGAGATTGGGAAAAAAACCAATCTTATTGACAGATTTTTCAATGGCAGGGAAAATTGAAGCTGGTGTCTAAGGTTTTGGGTTACGAAATATGAATTTTGGGTATGGTATGATAGTGAATTGAGGGTGAGTTACCAAATGGAGTCCTCCTGGGCAGCTGGAAATAGAGGATTACAGTTAGGTCAAGGATAGATTTTAAATTTGGGAAAAGTGCTCACTGATTGATTGTTTTAACGTTAGTATATTTCCATTAACTTTTGAATTTTAAATGTGAAAGAATATCATTATTTTTAACATACTTATAGTTGAATGTTTGAGCTTATCTTTGAGCACACCAAAGTGTAGTATGTCTGTTCTTATTTTGCAGACCTCAAGGGAAATAAAGATTTCAGGAGCTATTGGACCCTGTGTGTCTCTCAATTCTAAAGGACCCTGTGTGTCTGAAAATGTAAGTCACCTTTATTCTGAAAAGAAAGTATAGTTTAATTCTTAGGGAATAACCTACAGAGACCTGGGTGGCAGATTATAGCATGCCTTTTAAAATTATTGTGTGGACTCAGTTTTTCAGCCTCTATTGGTGTACCTCTGTTTGTGGTTGCTCTTTCCGAATACCCCTTTTCTCACCCACCCCTAAATTAAGACTTTTGTACTGTCACCAGTCTTCAATTTCTTATGCCTAAGTTATTCCTTAGCCCAGTGGGCCTAAAAAAACCTAACAACTATGATTTGGAAATGTGGACTCTTCTGAAAATCAAAATAATTCTGAAATTTTTTTGTTAGTAGAATTTACAACAAATAACCAAATTAGACAGACTTAAGTTTCAATTCCTTTCTTATTATTCCATCTAGTGCAGGGGTGGGGAACCTTTTTTCTGCGAAGGACCATTTGGATATTTATAACATCATTTGAGGGCCATACAAAATTATCAACTTAAAAATCAACCTGCTGTATTTATTTGGTCAGGCTAATTTGGTGAGGAGTGTGATGTTAGTTGGTACTGATTTTGAGGGCCGTGGGCTGGATGTTCCCCACCCCTGATCTAGTGTATGTATAATGCACTTAAAAATGGTAGACTTACGTACTATTGCTGTAGAGGGAAGGATGGGACAAATAACACAAAGTGGGTAATCATCTTTAAAATGACTGAGCTGAAAATTAATTTTAATTAGTTTGCATGGTAAAGATTTATATCTTAAAATTTTTCTTGGGAATAAGATTGCTTAAATTATGTAGTTCAGATCCAGAGAGCCTGTATTCATATGTGCATAAATTATGTGTTATATCAGTATCTCTCTTTTTTTAAAATTTGTTTTTATTGATTTTTAGATAGAGAGGAAGGGAGAGGGAGAGAGAAACATTGATGAGAGAGAAACATTGATTGGCTGCCTCCTGCACACCCTCTTCTAGGGACTGAACCCATAACCAGGGCATGTACACTGACCAGGAATCAAACTGGCGGCCTCTTGGTGCATGGGCTGATGCTCAGTCCACTGAGCCACACTGGCCTGGCTAAATCAGTATCTCTTTACACATATCAAATAGTTGGATAGAAGGATAATGTTAGTTGTAATTTCTTCAATAAATGGTATATACTTTTATTATTTATTTATTTTTTATCCTCACCCGAGGACATTTTTCCACCTTTTAGTTCAGGTAGAGTGGGAGGGAGAGAGAGGAAGAGAGAGAGAGAGAGAAACATCGACGTGAAAGGGACACATCGAGTGGCTGCCTCCTGTATGACCCCAACCAGGGCCAGGGATGAATCGCAACTGAGGTACGTGCGTGCCCTTGACCGGAATTGAACCCTCGACTCATTGGTCTGTGGGCCGACACTCTAACCGCTGAGCCAAACTGGCCAGGGCAATGGTATATACTTTTAAAGTCTATAATATGAAGAACTTCTATCAATACTTTTGTGATTTACTTAGCAAAAATTTGAATTATTTTATAATTTTATTGTGTAAAAATTGCTTAATTTTATTTCATGATATATTTAATATGATTTAAAAATTTTAAGTTTTTAATATTCAATGAATTTGTTAGAAACCTGAAATAGATTTTTTTCTTACTGGAGTTTTTATTCCCCTCTTTTCACCTTGGTATATATTATAGTAATAAATGATGTTGTCTAGTTTTTCAAACATGTTATGTTTTATTTTTACAGGAGATAGGAACAAGTGGCACTTGTCAGTGGAAGATATGTGGACTCAGTCCCACCACAACCTTAGCCATATATTTTGAGGTTGTCAATCAGGTATGACTTTTTACATTTAAATATTGAAACATATTTAAAAAAATACTTGTACATAATTTAGGCCATAAATATTTTATGTATTTTCTTCCAATAGTAAATATAACCCAAAGCTCACTCTATTTTGAAGTTTTTGTTTGTTATTTTCTATTTTTCAAAACTAAACTTGGTGAGAGGATATACTATAGTTGAAAGAGACGTCAGGGAAACCTGCAAATGCCCAACCTTGGGTGACCTAACTTAGTCTCGGGTTTTTGTTTTTGTTTTTACATTTTTTTTCCCTTTATTGATATTTTAGAGAGAGAGGAAGTGAGAGGTAGAGAGAGATAGAAACATCGATGAGAGAGAACATCGACTGGCTGCCTTCTGCACGTCCCCCACTGGGGATTGGGCCCACAACCTGGGCATGTGCCCTGACTGTGAATTGAACCGGCGACCTCTTGGTGCATGGGTTGACGCTCAACCACTGAGCCACACCGGCTGGACTCAGGATTTTTTAAAATATAAAATTGAAGCATAAGTAAAATCTTAAATTTTGTTCTAGCTATGAATTTTTGTAATTTGGTATCTAGCTCCTAATTATGACATGGTGTGTATATGTAATGATAATATGATCCCTACAAGAAAGTTTTTTTTCCCTTATATATTTTTAAAAATATGGAATGCTTTACACATTTGCCTATCATTCTTACACAGGGGCCATGCTAATCATCTGTGTATCATTCCAGTTTTAGTATGTGTACTGCCAAAGTGAGCACAAGAAAGCTTAATATCAAAATCCTTAGAAAAAAATTGCAAGGTAAAGATTCCAATATTTGGAAAGATTTTTTGCTACAGGAAGAAGTTATGATATTAAAGAATGATTTAATATATAAATCTCTGACATATATCAGTAGTTATTAGGCATAAAATGAACCACAGACTATGAATAGTCAGCCTTCCTAAGACAGGTGCAAGAATTTTTTTCCCCTAACAGTTAAAATTTGTGAACAAGATAATGGTTGTTATTGACCAAAACAAACAAAACCAAAGCAAGAGTATCTATTGTCAAAGGGCATGAAGAAAGTTTTCCTGTTGACTTCTTGCTGTTTCTTTCTGAGGATTGTTACTGTAATCATTAGTCTCTTCTCATTACTAGCTTTCTATTGGTCATCTGTTCATCATGTGATTATCTTCTAAAAGTTCTGTTTTCATTTTATATACATAGGGCAGTATGACTTAGCTCAGTTTCTCTTTCTGATTACTATTAGGCAAAATTGCCTCACACCTTTCTTAGAAATCTGTTAATTCCTTTACACTTCTCCCTTCATTTTGTTTCTTTTATGTCCTTCTGAATAATGTTACATGAAATTGATATCCCAGTTGGATTCACTCCTCTCATCTTTTATCATTTTTCCCCTTTCCCAGATCCATCTCTCTTTTATGTGGCATATCATATATTGTGTATGTACTGTAAAAAAATCCTTCTAATCAATATTAGAATTAATTTTATTAGTGCTAAGATATGCAGTCGATGACTGTATGACAACAACATAGTAGATTTTGCTTAGTTTTTACTCTTTTACTTTCACACAGCATAATGCACCAATTCCTCAAGGAGGGCGTGGTGCAATTCAGTTTGTGACTCAGTATCAGCATTCAAGTGGGCAGAGACGCATCCGAGTGACCACCATTGCGAGGAAGTAAGTTGTATTTGCTAGAGGTTTAATTTACATATCAAAACTATTCTGGTGCTCCCAAACTGGGTTCCTATTTTGAGTAACATCCATGATTAGAAAATGAACATTTTCAAACAATGACTAATAGCATTTTATTTCTTCCAAGTCCTTAAAATATTCATTGTTAAGAACTGTAAAGCAACATCATACTCAGTGGACAAAAACTACAAATGTTTCCCTTAAGATCTGGAACAAGACAGAGATGTCTGCTTTCACTACTCTGATTCAACATAGTACTAAAGTCCTAGCCACAGCAATCAGACAAAAAGAAGAAACACAAGGCATCCAAATTGGAAAGAAAGAAGTAAAACTGTCATTATTTGCAGATGACATGATACTATATATACAGAGAACCTTAAAGAATCCTCCAAAAAACTACTAGAACTGATAAATGAGCAGGATACAAAATAATACCCAGAAGTCAGTTGCAATTATATACATTAATAATGAACTATCAGAAAGGGAAACTAGGAAAACCCATTTGCAATTGCATCAAAAAAAGTTAAATACCTAGGAATAAATTTAACTAAGGATGTAAAAGTCTTGTCCTTGGAGAATTCTGACACTGAAGAAAGAAATTGAAGAATATAGTAATAAGTGGAAACATATAACATGTTTATGGATAGGAAGAATTAACATCATTAAAATGTTCATACTACCCAAAGCAATCTATAGATTCAGCACAATTCCTATTAAGATACCAATGGCATATGTCACAGAAGTGGAACATATATTAAAAAAATTTGGACCCAGAATAGCCACAGCAATCTTGAGGAAGAACAAAATTGGAGTGATCATGCTACCTGATATCAAACTATACTGCAAGGCCATAATTATCAAAACAGCATGGTCCTAGCATGAAAACAGATATAGAGATCAATGGAACAGAATAGAGAGCCCAGTAATAAACCAGTGCCTTTATGGTAAATTCATATTTGACAAAGGAAGAAAGAACATAAAATGGAGTAACGATAGTCTCTTCAATAAATGGTGTTGGCCCAGCTGGTGTGGCTCAGTGGTTGAGTGTCAACCCATAGAAGTTGCTGGTTCGATTACCGGTCAGGGCACTTGCCCGGGTTGTGGGCTCAGTCCCCATTGGGAGGTGTGCAGAGGCAGCCAATTGATGTGTCTCTCTCATCGATATTACTGTCTCTCTCCCCCTCTCCCTTCTCTCTCTAAAAATCAATAAAAGAAAGCATATTAAAAAAAAATGGTGTTGGGAAAATTGGATATATACATGCAAAAAAATGAAACCTTTTCACATCATACACGAGAATAAACTCAAACTGGATTAAAGACTTAAATGTTAGACTCAAAACCATGAAAATCCTAGAAGAAAGCATTGGCAGTAAAATCTTGGACATTTCTCGTAGCAATATTTTTTGTGATACATGGCTACTGGCAAGGGAAACAAAAAAGAAACAAATTGGACTACATAAAACTAAAAAGTTTTGTACAGTGTAGGAAACCATCAATACAAGTGAAAAGACAACCCACTGAATGGGAGAACATACTCACTAATGGTACATCTGATATGAAGTCCATATCTAAAATTTATAAAGAACTTATACAATTCAACACCAAAACCAAAAACAATCCAATTAAAAAATGGGCAAAGGACCTGAATAGACACTTCTCCAAGGGGGCATATAGTCCGATAGACAAATGAAAAGGTACTCACCGTCACTAATCATCAAGAGAAATGCAAGTTAAACCACAAGAGATATCACCTCACACCTGTCAGAATGGCTACCATCAATAAGTCAACAAACAACAAGTGTTGGTGAGGATGTGGAGAAAAGGGAACCCTTGTGTACTGTTGGTGGGAATGCAGATTTGTACAGCCACTGTGGAAAGCATTATGGAGTTACCTCAAAGAGTAGAAATGAACCTGCCTTGTGACCCAGCGATCGACTTCTGGGAATATATCTGAAGAAACCTGAAACACTGATTCGAAAGAATATATGTACCCTGTGTTTATAGCAGTGTTATTTACAATAGCCAAGATTTGGAAGCAGCCCAAGTGCCAATCAGTAGATGAGTAGATGAAAAAGCAGTGGTACATCTACACAATGGAATTCTACTTGGCTGTAAAAAAGAAGGAAATCTTACCTTTTGTGACAGCATGGATGCTAAGTTAAGTAAGCCATTCAGAGAAAGACAAGTACCATATGATTTCTCTTTTATGTGGAATCTAATGAACAAAATAAACTAACAAAGAAAATAGACTCACAGATAAGAGAACAGACTGATAACTATCAGAGAGGAAGAGGGTTGGGGTGAAAAAGGTGAAGGGATGACACAAACAAAAAACCTCATAGCCCTGGCTGGTGTGGCTCAGTTGGTTGGAATGTTGTCCCATACATCAAAAGGTGGCGAGTTTGATTACCAGTCAGGGCACATACCCAGGTTGTGGGTTTGATCCTTGGTCAGGACATGTGTGGGAGGCAACCAATGGATGTTTCTCTCTCACATTTCTCTCTCTCTCTCTCTTTCTCCCTCCCCCCCTTACCTTCTTTCCCCCTCTCCCCCTTTCTAAAATCAATAAGAAACCCAAAAAACTCAGACACAGACAACAGTATGGTGATTACTAGTGGGAAAGAGGAGTAGGGGGAGATAGAAGAGGGTAAAGAAGGGATAAATGGTGATGGAAGGAGACTTGACTAGGGGTGGTGAACACACAATACAATATATAGATGCTATATTATAGAATTGTACAGCTGAAACCTATATAATTTTACTAACTAATGTTACCTCAGTAAATTAAAAGAAAAGGACCAGTGAGAAAATTTTTTTGATAATTTATTAGTTTTAGTTTAGTAAATGAGAATTACTTAGGTTTAGAGAAAGCCTTTACTTTTTATTTCCATTTTTCTGCTTTTACAGAATAAAATAAATAAAATTTTAAAGTCTAAGAGACTTGTGTATATATGTGCACATGACAAACCTGTGCTATTAATTTTACTTGTAAAAATCTTAATGTTTTAAGGAATGTATATGGAGATCTATCTTTATAGTTACTTTAGAACATTTCATTAGGTTTGGATACATTAAAAATAATGAATGTTGCCCTGGCCGGTTTGGCTCAGCAGTTAGAGTGTCTGCCTAGAGACTGAAGGGTTGCGGGTTTGATTTAGGTCAAGGGCACATACCTGGGTTGCAGGTTCGATCCCTGGCCCTGGTCAGGGTTGTGTGGGAGGCATCTGATCAATGTGTGTCTCTCATTGATGTTTCTCTCTCTCTCTCCCCCCCTTTCTTCCTTCCACTCTGTCTACAGATCGATGGAAAAATAGCCTTGGGTGCATATTAACTAATAAATAAATAAACAAAATAAATAAAAACAATGTTGTACTGAAACTTCTATTAGTGATTTTTATTAAATGCCAATTTTCTAGGTAATATTGAAATTTTAACATATTGGAGTAATTTTCTGTACCTTTTACATTTAAATATGTTAAACTGTGATATTGTGAATATAACAATTTAGCAGCATTTCTGTGCTTTCTTCTTGTCTTTAGCTGGGCAGATGCTCAAACTCAAATCCAGAACATTGCTGCATCTTTTGACCAAGAGGCTGCTGCCATTCTTATGGCCAGGCTGGCAATATATAGAACAGAAACAGAGGAAGGGCCAGATGTGCTTAGATGGCTAGACAGACAGCTCATTCGACTGGTAAGAAGTGAACATTGTGATTTTCTAAATCTGTATGCCTTTATTTGTAGTAAATATTTGTTGTTGTTAATCTTTTTCCAAGTCCTAAACAGTGTAACTGAAAGACACCGTTAATAGGGACTCCTATTCAAGTTGCTGAAAAAGGCATAATAATGAATAGTAGAATTCACTTACCTCTTCCAATCAACTAAAATGCCTTTTTTTCCTTAATATGATAGTGACAATTATGTAACATCTTATTTTTTTTTTTGGCTGGTATCACATTTGTTTCAAACATAATACTAAATTATTATAACTGTTTTTACTGCATTTTTGCATATTTTCTTCATTGCTATGGTTTTAGTTTTCTATTTTCATTTTAATGGAAATTTTTAAGAGAAATGAATTGGGATATAAAAATTATACGTAATATAACTAATTATAGAAAAATATAGATATCTTGATTATCTGGATCTAGATTATTGAAGTGTGTACGAATAAAGTTATTGATAATGATGGGTTTTTGACATGTCGGGAACCTATTACTTACATTTTGACCTAGAGTTTAATTGAGTTCTTTTCCTAATGCTTCATTGTTACTCAGTAGATTCTGGCCTTTTATTTCCTTCTTAAACACCCTGGTGAGAACTCCCTGCTAAGCTATCGCATTTCTATTTGTAAGGAGGGTTTTGTGTTCTTTGTATAGATGTTTATGTAGTTTTTAAAACATTCTTGAGTGAACTAATCTTAGTTTAATAATGTTAGCCATTTTTGTAGCATCATTGAGAACTTTTTTTTCCATTTCATCTCTCAGAGTGTTTTTACACTAGCACTTCTCCGTGATGAAAGCAGTGTTATGACAACATCAGCATGTCATTTTTAAACAAGAGACATAAAACCTCTCATTGAGTCAACCATCTGTCGCATACCATCAGTTCAAATGCCAACACAATTCCTCCAAGATAGACCTTTTGTTTCCAGATAGGAAGATAAAACATTAAATATATTTTGACCTTTGCTTGTATAGGGCAGCAGAAAAGTTTTCTTGAATTTCACTATTATTTAGCAGTTTGACATGAAATTGGTGAAATCTGTTGATTCATCAGCCTGAATAGAGAAGCTTTTATTTTTCAGCTAATTACACAAACCTCTCAGCATCATGTAACATGGTATCAGAGCATTTACTTATTATATTGTTGTAAGATGGAACCTTTTCAGTTTCTCAGATTGCATCTTGTCCCAGCATTTTACTTAGAGTAATTTTACGTGCTGGCCTTATTAGGTTCTCACCAACTGTGTGACTTTTCTTTTTCTGGGTGATAAGTTGTGCTCTGAAATAGCTTGCATCCTGAGCCTTTTGACTGAATGTGACTTAAGCTAACACTTTATTAATTTGAAGTTCTAGAAGCTGTTTGAAGGAATCAGCACCTTTATTTGTCAGATGGCTGTGATTCATAGTCAAGTGCCTTTTCCCTTTTTCTGGAGCTATTACAGCCTTTGTAGGTTATCATATATGACACAAAATTGAATAGTGCAACTTGGATTATTAGCTTAATGTAAAAACCACTGATAAGCAGCTTTCATTGTGAAGATTGACTTTTTTTGTGTCCTTTCTTGTATGAGTTAGTGAAATGACTCAGAAAGATGAAAGATTATAATTCTTTAGATTCTCTGTAGGATTATGTCTAGAATCTTTCTCTACATCTCACACCTCAGCTTCAAAAATTGCCATATTGACCCTGGCTGGTTGGCTCAGCTGGTTGAGCATTGTCCTGTGCACTGAAAGGTTGCCAGATCAACTCCTGGTCAGGGCACCAGCCTGGGTTGCTGGCTCAATTTCTGGTAGGGGTTGTGCAGGAGGCGGCCAATCGATGTTCACTCTCTTATCAATGTTTCTCTTTCTTTTTCCCTCTTCTTTCCTTTCTCTCTAAAAATCAGTGAAAAAAATTGCCCTGTTGTTTGACATGCTTGTAAAACACAAACACTAATAAAATATAAAACAAAATGGCCTTGTAAATAACTAAATGTGTCAGTTGCAAAAAATACAAAATTACAAAAACCTGACAATATAATTCACTTCTAATCTATACATTCTACAGTTTATAACAGCAGGAAGGCTGTTGAGACTAGAGGACAGGTGAGTCATGGCATAGTGAAAATTGCACCCTGATCTTCTGTCACAACAGTATAGCTTGTCTGTCTCATAAATCAGTTGGCAGCTGTGTGTAAGAGGAAGTTGGAGGGAATTTGACAGGAAGAGGCTGACGTTGTTAGACTGCTCCCCTGCTTCCTGTGCAAAACAGCTTTCACCAGTTATCTTTTGTCTCCCTTTTGTCAAATACTGAGAAAGGGGTTACCCAAATGAACAGAATCCTACTGCATAGTGCCACATGGGACTGAAAGATCTCTCAAGAAATTACTGGCAGGATTACTTGGAAACTATCCATCACTGTGGCTGGCATCCTATGGTGTGAAAAGTTCAAAAAACAATTAAAAAAAAAAATCTCTGAACCTCAAGTGACTAAGAACCCCTTGTATATGATAAAAGGGGTGAGAATATGAGCTTCATGCTTTTTTCTTTAATTGATTGAATCAAATTAGTGTACAATTGAAGTGAAGCTTCTGGTTACAGAAGCTATTCTAAATAGGTAGTATAATATAGCCTCATTTTTTTTTTTTTTTTTTTTTTGTTAATCCTCACCTGAGGATATTTTTCCACGATTTTTAGTTAGAGTGGAAGGGAAGAAGGGGGGAGAGAGAGAGAGAAAAACATTGATGTGAGAGAGATACATCGATTGGTTGCCTCCCGCAGGACCCTGACTGGGGCTGGGGATTGAACTTGCAACTCAGGTATATATATATCAATGACAATATAGTGGAATGCTAGTCAGCCATTAAAAATGAATAGGTGGGATGGGGAGGAGGGTGTCTGGGGGGAAAAAGGAGAAACATCTGTAACAAAAAAAATTAATAAAAATTGAGAAAAAAAAGGAAATAAAATACCAAAATTAATTATATTGAAGGAGAAGAAAGAAAAAAGAAGTAATAGTGCCTGGCTCATGTGGCTCAGTGGTTGAGCATTGACCCATGCACCCAGAGGTCACTGGTTCGATCCCTGGTCAGGGCACATGCCCAGGTTGTGGACCCAATCCCCAGTAGGGGGCATGCATGAGGTGGCCAATTGATGTTCTCTCTCATTGATGTTTCTCTCTTTCTCCCTCTCTCTCTTAAATCAATAAAGAAAAATTATTAAAAAAAAATGAAGTAATAGAGTATTTAATGATATGAAAAAATTTTCATTATAAAAGCTAAAATTTTGGACATAAGTATCCAATATATCCCACTGTGGAAATTATCCTTTTGGACATCTCTAGTTACTCAAGCATAAAAGTCAACAATCTTTTTGTTATTCTCACTAACCATAATATCAGATTTGCCTAATGCTTTATTTGAACAGAATCCTAGGCACAATAGAAAATGTGTACATTTAATATAATGTGATTGATAGTTCTTAATAATGCCTGACATATTGGCTTTTTCACATCTTTTCAATGTATTTGATGTTCTAGATCTCTTCAAGTGTATTAAGTATTCTAGGTCAGTACTATCTAGAACTTTTTGCAGTGGTGGAAGTATCTGTAACTTGCACTGTCCATTATGGCACTACTACCCACATGTAGCTATTGAGCACTTCAGATACAAAGGTGGGCAAAAGTAGGTTTACATTTGTGAGTACACAAAACAGACTTTATTCTTGTATTATTATTTATTAATTATTGTATTATTTATTTCTATTACAACCATAAACCTATTTTTGCCCACTTCTGTATGGCTAGTGCAACTGAGGAACTGGATGTTTACTTAATTTTAATTACTTTAAATTGCCACATGTATCTAGTGGCTATCATATTGGACAGTGAAGATTATTATCTTAATCTATAAGTTTCATTAGGGAAGTATAATTAGGAGACATTGAAGACCACCAAATTCTTATTCCCAGATACCAAGATCTGTTTTCTAAGGATTAGCTCTACCACTATAGCATTAATGTCCTTTGGATAACTGTGGTTCTGAAATGATTTTTCCTGGGAGCCACAAATGTGATCAAATCAATTACACATTTTTATGTGCTCTATAAGGCATAGATAAATACATGAGTACTTCTGAAATTCAAATGTATTTCTTTGGTTGTAATCATTATTGTAGTAAGTCTATAGGCAATATTCCAGTTTTACCCTAGATCAAGTACCCGCCTTCTAAAGGATAATAACTTTTAAAAATAGAATATGTATAGGCCACAGTTTTTTTTAAATCCTCACTTGAGGATATTTTTCCATCAATTTTCAGACAGAGTGGGAGGGAGAGAGGAAGGGAAAGAGATAGAGAGAGAACCATTGATGTGAGAGAGACATCAATTGGTTGTCTCTCACATGACCCTGACCAGGGCCGGGGGTCAAACTGCAACTAAGGTACGTGCCCTTGACCGGAATCAAACCCAAAATTCTTTGGTCTGTGGGCCGATGCCCTAACCGCTGAGCCAAACCAGGCCAGGGCTAGGCCACAGTTTTAATTCTATGCCAGGAAGTATATTACTAACATGTTTTATTTTATTTAGTGTCAGAAATTTGGAGAGTATCACAAAGATGATCCAAGTTCCTTCAGATTTTCAGAAACTTTCTCCCTTTATCCACAGGTGAGTAGATAAAAGGTCTATGTTCTTTTCTTTGTGTTGATAATAGCATTGGCTTTCACTTTCCTTGCTGACTTTTTTTCAATTTACAGAACCTATTGTATTGGGTTATTCTTTTGGTTAGGTAAGGTTTGGGATAAGAAATTAATATTGTGCTGTGAGTAGTTGGTGAAAAAAGTTTATGGTATTTTTGTGTTGGCCTTGCAAATAGTCATTTATTTGTGGTGAGTAGAAATCTACACTAGAACCCAACTGTGGCATAGAAGTAGGAGTAGGGGTAGACCAGATTAGCTTTCCCTCTGATATAAGGGATCTAATCATAGTGGTACCAGACGTATTTCACCTGAAGTAATTTTATCAATCAACTAGTCTTACAGCATGGTATCAACAACTGAGAACAGTTTTATGGGGACATACCAGATAAATAGAAAAGATGCTAATTGGGTTTATTTTACAGAAGATTTTTTACTTGGGCAGTGGAATCTATTCCTCTATCTGTTGTTTTTGATTAATATTTTAAAAAGTGTAGGTTGTTTATATAATGAGTAACAGATAACATTTATTCAACTAAGTACTATGTGCAAGGAACTTTAGGAGAATAAGAATGATTGATATAGATCCTATTTGTTTCTTGGTTTTTTAATCCTTACCCGAAGATATTTTTAGCATTAATTTTTAGAGAGAGTGGAAGGGAGGGGGAGGGGAGAGAGAGAGAGAGAAACATCCATGTGATAGAGACACATTGATTAGTTGCTTCCCGCAAGTGTCCTAACTGGGCTGGGGATCAAACCTGCAACCCAGGTACATGCCCTTGTCTGGGAATTGAACCCGTGACCCTTCGGTGTGCAGGCCGATGCTCTATCCACTGAGCCACACCAGCCAGGGCTGGGTCCTATTTTTAAGGAGTTTTCAATCTAAAGGGTGAGATCATGGAACTGAAAATGAGAAATGGTATGAGAGATACATAGAATTTAAAGGAAACTGAAAGGAATCCTTCCAGATGGACATTTAGATACATATTTATAGAAGAGGTGGCATTTTAACTCAGCCTAGAAGAATGGTTAATATTGATAAGTGGAAATTCAAATTTTTGCTCATGAAAACTTTGTTTAAAGCCTCAGCTTTTTTTTCAGAGCTCTTCTTACATGTTTTTGGAAAATGTTTTATTGATCTGTAACTTAGAAACTCCGTGTTTATAGAGGGAGACTTCCCTAAACTTCTGGTGAAGTTTTGAAGAACTGGGAAAGGCAGAGTCCACTTATCTTAAGGCAGGCAAAAACTCTTGGTGTCTGGGAAATTCTCAGGCCTCATCTTCATAGCAGAAACTAATAGAAAAGGAAATGAGGTTATTAGCATATGCATTTGACTGAATTCTCCACACTTTTCTTCCTTTCTCTTCTCTCCGTACTCTCAACCTTTTCTTTAGGCTTTTAGATTCTGAGAGATCTGGGCATCCCATCTTTTCCCCTCTATGGGAAATACAGACCAGGAGACCCAGAAAGACTTTTTTACTTTGGGTTTTCAAAGCCTGATGATCTTCTCAACGGTGACATAGACTAAATTTAACGGAGATCTTCATCTTCAAAATATTTAACTCCAAATTTACCAGTTACGCATTCCTGTGAATAAAAAGAATGGCTGAAGTGTTGAGGGATGAGAGAACCTCTCAGTCATTAGGAAAAGGAATGAGAATTTCAGCGAGTGGCATGTGTTGGAGTGAGTTGTTTTCAGGAGCAACATGTAGACACTTGAGACCCCAGGGCTGAAGGAAGGTGAGAGAAATAAGTCAATGGGAATACTTTGGAGCTGATCCTGTTGACTGTATCACAGACCCTTTGATTGTGTCAGAGGACAGTGGAACTGTCCTTCATTCAGGTTTCACTCTCCCTCTTTCTGATCTTTCATATGAGGAGTGAGTGGAAGCGGAGAAAGTGAAAGGAGAAAGACTATATGAAACAATATAGGGAATGTTACTTAGAGATAAGGAAGACCTTAAATATTAAGAAACAAGTGGGTATATGTAAGTCCTTTTTAAACACCAACGCAGACTCTTTCCAGTGCAATTTGTGGGAGCTATAAAAAAACCCAGAAAACCTGTTCATCTATTTTTATGTTCTCTTAGACTATTTTGGTGGTGTTAATGAATAATAATAATAAAGCCCAGAGATGTGGCCAGAGAGATGAAAAATAAAAACAAAGAATGCTGATAATGCACCGCCTGGCATCAGTCTCTGAAAAACTTAAATCTGAGCTAGGGGTTTTTGTCTCTAATTTTGTTTTTCTTTTCAGTCACCTCTTTTACTTTAATTTTTTAATTGTCGAATTATATTTCAAGTAATGATAAATATGAATAAGACTTTTTTCTGAGGAATATAATTTAGAACATTGTTATAACTTGTTTTATTAGTTGTAATAAAATGCTTTTTATAATAGTAAGCTCCTTTTGCAATATTAAAGTCATTAAAAAGCTATCTCACATGTTTTATCTTGTAGTTTATGTTCCACTTAAGAAGATCTCCATTCTTGCAAATTTTTAACAATAGCCCTGATGAGAGTTCATATTATCGTCACCATTTTATGCGTCAGGATCTGACCCAGTCTCTAATCATGATTCAACCTATTCTGTATGCGTATTCTTTTAGTGGACCACCAGAGGTGAGAGGGGCATAAACAATTGGTTTGCTACAGTGATGTGTGCCATTAAAGAGTGAAAACAACTAACTTTTTCTTGAAATGTATTTACTAAATATAAGAATTTAATTCAAGAATAATTATCTTAAGTTATTCATGTATTTATTTAAAATATGTATGAGTGCTTACTATGTGCTAGACTCCATGCTACGCCATATTAGGAAGTCATTAAAAAAATAATGAAACAGTGAGATGGAAGAGACTTTTCAGATCATTTTGTTCAGTTGTTTGGTTGATCAAATCCTCTTGGGCTTATGATTCTTAGTCTTTTAACAATGTCTAGCGGTGATGATGATTCTAGAATTTGTAGCTTATCCCAGAGTTTAGTGTCTGAACAAAGCCTCTTTAATATCTCATTATTTAATATCTCATATATTCTCTAGTCTTTTTTGAATATGAGCTACAGTTGATTATATAGACATGTACTTAGAAAAGGAATAAAGTCATGCATTTAGTCTCCTTAACAAACTGTCCCACTTATTTATTTATTTTAATCCTCACCGGAGGATTTTTCCATTCATCTTTAAATAGAGTGGAGGGGAGGGAGGGAGGGAGGGAGAGAGAGAGAGAGAAAGAAAGAAACATTGACATGAGAGAGACACATCGACTGGTCGCCTCCTGCAGGACCCTGACCAGAGCCGGGGACGAACCACAACCGAGGTATATGCCCTTGGCTGGAATCGAACCTGCGACTCTTTGGTTTGCAGGCCGATGCTCTAACCACTGAGCAAAACCGGCCAGGGCCTGTCCCACTTATTTTAACTTATCAAATAAACAGTTTTTTTTATTCTCTGGTTAAAATTGTTGTTTTATCACTTAAAAGTATGTTATGACCATAATTGAAAATAATACTTTAGGAAAGGTCAGTATAAAGAGAATATTTATAATACCTATTCATTAATGATCCCTCTTGAGGCCTTTATTTACTGTTTTGTAAAAAAAAAAAAAGAAAGTAGATAAAATGTCTTAGTTTGTGGTTACAATTGTTTTAGTTTATCTCATAGTTTCTACTTTTTTAGGAAAATATATATATTTAGTATGTTGATCTAGCTATATATTTGGTCTTATAGTTCTTTGAATCAGGAAAGAAAGTTTTACAAATAACTTTAAAAAGAATTTCAGAGTAATATATGTAAATTGTAGACATCTGGAAAAATGTAGAATACTGTTTAGAAGAAAATTGGAATCCTATCATTCCTAGTGCCTGTTCCTAAAGTTCCAGCCTTTCCATTGAGTCCATGAGTCCAGAAGCTTCATTTTCTCAGGCTTTAATTTTGGAGTTATCTTCTTTCTTTCCTGCATTATCCATCATTTTCTTTTCATCTTGATCATTCTTATTAACATAGAACCTTAAAAGCACTCATGTTAAAATAAACAAACAAAAAACCCATGACTTGACATTTTTTTCTAATTGCCACCTCATTTTTCCTGGTTCCGGTGACAGTCAAACTCAGAATCTACTTGTTGTCTGCACTTTCTCACCTAATCTTCTGTTCTCAGCCTGTATTAGTCAGACCCTTGTCCCTAACATCATACTGAAACAACTCTTAACAATGTCCTACATCACTGTCAACAGTATTTTCCTAGTGAGCACTCCTTGCAAACCTTTTTGCTTCTCTGACACCTGCAGTACCTGTTGGGTTTCCTCCTACTTATGGCCTATTCCTTCTCTGGCTCCTTTTGTTGCTGGCTTCTCCCTTTCAGACCTCTAAGTGTCAGGCTCCAGGATTCTTTGGCTTCTTCTCTGTCTTCCCTCTCTCTGTGTGATGCAGTCTAATCTCACAGATTTAATTACCATCTTCATGGATGTGATACTCAAATTTTGTCATTAGTTCAGGCCACTCCTTTTCATTTCGTATTCCCTACCTTTCATTCTGCTCCAAATTTGCTCTGTCCCAAGCTTTTCCCCTCTTAGTGATGCCACCATTAAGCTTATGAGTCATTCTTGATTTCTTCTTGACTGTACTCTATTTTTCAGTTGTTAACCTCAGCTTACAAAATAAAGTTAGAATATATCATGAGAATTCATAATAGTAAGAGGTTTTAAGTAATATGATATAAATTTAAAACTTAAAAAACTTAAATTAATAGACCCTGGAAAGATCTTTTGTGTCTTTAAGTAATTTATTTTTCTTTCTTCCTTCTTTCTTGTTTTCTTCACGTTAGCCGGTTCTTCTTGATAGCAGCAGCATTCTTGCAGATCGTATTCTTCTCATGGACACATTCTTCCAGATTTTGATTTATCATGGTGAGGTAAGATTCCATGGCATGGAAAGCTGTGCACCTAGGTGCAGTAAAGTCTTTTCCTTTCACTATGGCTGGTGATTTCCAGTATGATAAACTTTTATTTCCATTTTTGTAAAATGTGTATAAAAAGTGGTTCTTCCTACTTCATTTGCAATTGATGCACTTGTGGTAATTTTATCTGTTTGTCCACATACGATTAGACAAACAGATTTTACACCAAGCACAGTGTTATGAAAGTAAGAGCATTGGTGTATACATAGGCATAGCGTACTTTGGGGTTTTACCTGAAGACATTAAGAGGGGTAGAATCAGCCTTTGTCAGTGGGCAGACTTTCCTTTTCATTATTTCATGTAATCATTTAAAATGTTTGCTTTTTAAAAAATATTTTTTAAAAATGTTTTTATTATTTTTTAGAGAGAGAGGAAGGGAGAGGGAAAGAGATATAGAAACATCAATGAGAGAGAGAAGCATCAACATTGATTGGCTGCCTCTCTCATGCCCCCCAGCAGGGATCGAACCTGCAACCCAGGCATGTACCCTGACTGGGAATCAAACCAGCGACCTCTTGGTGCATAGGTCAATGCTCAACCATTGAGCCATACCGGCTGGGCTCTTTTTTAATTTTTAATCATCACCTGAGGACATGCTTAGAGAGAGGAACTGGGGGAGAGAAATAAAGAGAGAAACATCAATGTGAGAGAGAAACGTCAATAGGTTGCCTTCTGTACACGCCTGGACTGGGGATCAAGCCCAAAACCCAGGTATGTGCCCTGACCGGGAAGCGAACACTGACCTTTTGGTGCATGGGATGATGCTTAACCAATTGAGCTGGGCGTAATCATTTAAAATGTATTCCACATGAAGTATTTAAAGGTTTTTATTTTGTTTGTTTTTGTTTTGCGTTTAAAGTGAAAATGAGTTTATTAGTGAAGCAGTGAGAGAGAATGGAATACCCCACAGGCAGAGCAGCCCCCCTTTAGCCTAAAGTATTTAAAAAAATAATCCACATGATCTCAAAAACTCATGTAGAGCCTAAGTGAATTAAAATTTATAACTTCACTTAATTGGAATGGTAAATGATTGAAAAGAGCAGAATATTTGAGTAGCCATTAAGGTATTTAGCAGAACTCTTTATTCCTGCAATTATTCATTCAGCCAATATTTAAGTGCTTCCTCTGTATAACAACGCATTGTACTTTGGATGCTTTAGTCACACTGAAGCTTATAGTCTAATAATCTAGTAACTTGTGCTATTTGTTTTTCAATTTTTAAAAAATTTCAAATGAGCCCGGCCGGTGTGGCTCAGTGGTTGAGCATTGACCCATGCACCAAGAGGTCGCTGGTTCAGTTCCTGGTCAGGGCACATGCCCAGGTTGTGGGCCAAATCCCCAGTGGAAGGCATGAGGGAGGCGGCCAATCGATGTGCTCTCTCATCAAAGTTTCTGTCTCTCTCTCTCTCCCTTCCTCTCTATCTAAAAATCAATAAAGAAAAAATATTAAAAAAAAAAAAAATTTCAAATGATTTTCGATTTGCATTGTAATAGTAAAGGTATTGCTTAAAATGTATTTTTTTAAAAAAATGTTTTTATTGATGTTTTAGAGATAGAGGAAAGGAGAGAGAGATAGAAACATTGATGTGAGAGAGAAACATCCATAGGCTGCCTCCTGCTTGCCCCCCACTGGAAATCGAGCCTGCAGCCGGGCATGTGCCCTGCTTGGGAATTGAACCGTGACCTCTCAGTCCATGGGGTGATGCTCAATCCACTGAGCCACATCAGCTGGGGTCAAAATATCTTTTTAAGTAATATTATTTGGGACTTTTAAAAGATTTATTATTTTTAATTGATTCTAGTTATTGACACCCTTTGCTTTTTATTTTTTAATGAAGTAACAAAGAAACAGTTTATTCATGTTTTCTCCTATCTGTGGATGTTTTACTGAGTTCTGTTACAACCCTTTTCCATGTTTTTAATAACCTCACAAACAGTTCTCAGTGCCCACCTCCTGTCACTGGTTGTTCTAACAGTTTACTGAGCAACCTTATTATTTATTAATGCTCTTTACCTTTTAAGAATAATGTCAATAACATGACAGTACTAAGTTTTTGCTTATATTTTTGTTTTTGATAATGTTTGTGTCTTTAAATAGCTTGTTAAATGTGCTTAAAGAAGAAATCAGAAATGGCAGATGGTTGTTCCTCTATTAAATACAGAGGTATAAAACTGTATAGGGTATGTTGACTGATTCAGTTAACTTAGAAACCAAGGCAGGTTAAAATTTTTGGATAATTTAATTACATGGTTTTGAAGCCGTTTACCTTAAAAAAAGAATTGATTTGATGCTCTTCTACAGCTATATTATCTTGATAATAGTATCACTATTATTATTAAAGTTTTTATGTTTATTTATCTTACCTGGATATAACTCCATTGGTAATAGTAGGTCATTTAGAAGTCTCTGGGAAATCTTCTGTAACAAAAATTTCCCTCATTTATTATAAGCTTAGGTAGATAGCTTTTAGTAATAATGTTAATTTGATAAGCATAGTTTTAAAACATTTTCTGGATTATTATTTTTTTTTATTTTTAAAGGAGAAGAAATACCCTAATTGTGTGTTTACTCAAGAATACTGAAATTAGTATTAAAAAAATTTTTTTTTTTCTTTATTGATTTTAGAGAGAGAGGAAGGGAGAGGGAGAGAGAAACATCGATAAGAGAGAACACCGATTGGCCGCCTCCTGCATGCCTCCCACTGGGGATTGGACCACAACCTGGGCATGTGTCCTGACTAGGAATCAAACCGGTGACCTTTTGTTGCATGGGTCAACGCTTAACCACTGAGCCACACCGGCCGGGCTGAAATTAGTTTTCTTAACTTTAAAAATTAAGATAATTTTTTATTTTCTGAAGATTACTTCCATTGAAAAAAATATCTTTAAGATTTTGAATAGACAAGCAATTAAAAATAATAATTTCTTTTAATTATTTTAAAATTAGACCATAGCCCAGTGGCGCAAGTCAGGATACCAGGACATGCCAGAATATGAAAATTTCCGCCACCTTCTGCAAGCTCCAGTGGATGATGCCCAGGAGATTCTTCACTCCAGATTTCCAATGCCAAGATACATCGACACTGAACATGGGGGCAGCCAGGTAAGTACTGTTTGTTTGTGTGTTTGTTTGTTGCTACTTTTGTGATGAGTTGTTTCTACTTGCCTTCTGACTGTAATTTAAATAGACTGCTTTAGCAGGCAAAGAGGAAGGAGATGGCAGGAGAAGGTATCTAGGAGAAGGTATGCTTGCTTCTTGCCGTAGCTTTGAGAGCAGAGCTATAGGATTATTGACTAGGTGACCAAAGCTGGCGGTTTCTCCCATTTCTGCCTTCAGCGCAGCTCGGGTAGAGCTAGGATAGTGTTACGGTGGTCTGCCAGCTTCAGTTGAGCAAGAAGACATGAACAGCTTGGGAAATAATTTAGTATACTTTTCTTAAAGCTGTTATTTACTGATTAAGTCTATGAATATGAACTTTGTGGTCACATAATTTTTTCTGTTTTCTTCATTCCAGTTTTCTAGAAAATGTCATGTAATAGGAAAGCATTATGGTATTATAAAAGGCTTTGTGGTTTTTACAATTATACGGGGATTAAATGAGATACATGTACATATACACATAGTCCTTTTGAGTCTTTCAGAAGTCTAGGCTAGGACCCCTTAACTTACATTCTTAAAATACATTGTACTTCTCCCTTGTCATTCTTATTTGAGTTATAGTAAATTAATTGTAAATTGTTGTAAGTTTGTTTTACTTGCTCCTTTAAAAGTAGTTTTCATGCTTTGTTATTTCCTGTATTCCTATGCCTAGAATAGTATTACAAAGTCCTTTTGTTATCTCCATTAGGTTACTTGTGGCCTAGGAAACATAGTAAATGCAGGAGTTGGGATTTGAATCCAGATGTTCTGACTCTAGAGCCAGTTGTTTTGTTTTCAACTGTTTCCTTATAGAGGAGAAAAAGATTTTGTATGGTACTAACTTCCAAAAAATTTGATGTCCTGTGTTCTTCTAATGTGAAATAATAATTTATGACTGGTTCTGTCAATGATGTCTCACCATATGCACTGCTATTTTCCTCTTTTATTCTGCCTTTTTTTGGATGATGTGGCATAGTGAGTAGATGGATAAATGTTGCATAGTGTGTCTCATAGAATAGCTTACAGTTTAAAAAAGTTTGAGAGTCATTGTTTAAAGTAATAATGTATAGGTTTTCATTTTTATTGATTTTTAGAACTCCAGACCTCTGATGATGTTTCAGATCAATTGTTTAGTAAATTTCACACTAACTTTGTCATAATTGTTGCATACATAATTTTTTATGTTGAGTTTCAGACTCAACAATTTATTTGTTATTATTAATGTTATGAATGTGATTTGGAGAGAAGAGGGTACATTTATTATTTATTTATAACATATAGTGGCCCTCATGTTTCAAAGTTTAGTTTATTTTTTAAAAAGTTATATTTTAATAAAATTCATTTTACCACAACATATGAAATAAAATTGATTTTAGATGGCATAATGTATTTGTTCAACTTAATATTGACTGAGAGATAATGTTATTTCTTCTTTGCTTTTAAGGCTCGTTTTCTGCTGTCAAAAGTCAACCCTTCGCAGACTCATAATAATATGTATGCCTGGGGACAGGTAAGTGTAAATAGCAGATCTTACAAGTTATTTCTTTGTGTATATATAGTTTGTTATTTTAGTGAGAGCAACATTTTCCCTATATATCTGATAATGATATCTATGGGAAAAGTAATGAAAAAATAAGAGTAGAAAATAGAATTAGTATTTGGTGACACCATAGAAAATGAAAAAGGGATTCTGCGCCCTGGCTGGTGTGGCTCGGTTGGGTGTCACCCTGTGCACCGAAAGGCTGCTGCTGATTCTATTCCCAGTCAGGGCACATGCTCGGGTTTCGGGCTCGATCCCTGGTGTGGGGCATGCAAGAGGCAGCTGATCGATGTTCCACTTTCACCCATCAGTGTTGCTCTTTCTCCCTCTCCCTTCCTCTCTCTCTAAAAATAAACAAAACTATAAAAAAAAGCTATCATATCAAATAGAACCCTTTCATATTCCAAATTTAGCACCACACCCTTGAGAAAAAAAGCAGTAAAGTGTATTATTTAAGATAGAAGTGATGATTTAAACTTAATACTAGGCCATGACCCACAAAAGTCTACACACTGTAAGCCAGGAGAGGTCAGAGATTATAGTTGAGCAGGAGAGGCCGGAGGCCTGGAAATCACTATTAATATATTTTAGTTTGGTAGCAGTCTCACCTCTTGGTACAACATTTATTAAGTGTCCAATATGCAGGACTCTGTGTTTGTACTCGAGGGCACAACAATCATTGCTGCCTTTGAAGAGCTGGTAATCTGTTACTAGAGATGAGATACATACCTGAGGAATCAAAATACAATGCAGAACGGGACACGTGCTTTTAGAAAGATGAAAAGTATTACAGAGATTAGAAGTGTCAGCAGGAGAAGGGTGTGTGATCAGAAAAAGGGACATTTCCTTTTAGATTGGGTATTATTTCAATAGGTGGAAATTAACCGAGGAAGGGAATTTTAGGTAGAGGATAGTATGGGCTAAGGTAGAGTACATGCAGGGACAAATAGTAGAACATAAACCTAGAGGTGCTTAGTACAGCCAGATTGTGGAGGATCTTGAATGCTGGGCTGAGGACTGAGGAGCTGAGTCTTTATTTGTTAAGGGAATGCTATTGGAGGTTTTTGGACAGAGGGGTGAATCTGAGTTTTAGTTAATATAGTTGGATGGTTAGATTGATTGGGAGCAGTCTGTAGATAGAAACTATATCTACTGAAGGAATCCAAGTGAGAAGGAATGAAGGCAAGATGGTGAAAAGGAATAGATTTGGGAGGTATTTCCAAAGTAGACACAGTGGAACTTGATTACAAGTAGGAAAGTGAAAGTTATTCCAAGGCAAGACAGCAATACACAAAATCTGAATTCTGATTGGATTCTGGATTAGAGGGAGAGATAGCTGTAAAGAACATAATTGGGATGATTTGTGAAATTTGAGTATGGTATATGTCAGAGACTAGTACAATATTATCAGATTTCTTGAGTGTGATAATGGTGTCGTGGTTATGTAGGAGATTGTCCTTGATCTAAAGAGATACATCCTAAAGGGTTTGGGGATAAAATGTGATGATGTCTTCAACTTGCAAAAATGATTGAAGAAGAAAAGGAAAAATATATAGAAACATAAAGCAAATGTGACAAAATGTTATTCAGTGAATTAATGTATAGAGTATGTGGCAGTTCATTGTACTTTTTTCTTAATTTTCTGTAGGTTTGAATTTTTAGAAAATAAATAACTGAGGGAAAACAAGGTGATTTGGAGTTTTGAGCCTAGATAACTAGGAGAACGTGTGTCAGGAAGTGGGAGCGGAAATAAACTATTTGATTTTAGACACATTGAGTTTGCTATCCATCTATATGTCCATATTGAGCCAGCTGTTGGAAATTTGGGTTTGATGACCAGGGCAAGAATATGAACGTTGATTATAGAAAAGTGATACTTAAAGACATCACAGTGGATGCTTGTTCAAGGAGAGAGTAAAGAAGCAAAAGAGACGTGAGATAAAACCTTGAGGAAGTGTGAATGGTAGGATTATTTTATAAATAATCAAAAAGATGGAAAGAAAATCAAAAGAATACCATGCATCATAGGTGAGGGAGAATTTTATAGAAGGAAGAAGACAGGGGTAACAAACACTGAGATGCTGGAGACACTAAAAGGGGTGGTGAAGACTGAAAGAAGGCAGATGGATTTGATGACAAGGAGGTCATTTGTGGCCTTTGGTAAGCGGTTTTAATATAGTGGTTGAGGAGAAGATTGATTGTAAGGAATTAGTGGATGGTAAAGAAATGGAGGTTGTAAGTATAGTGATTCTTTTCCAAAAATACCCTGAATTAAAATAGGATAGAAGGATGATTATTAGGGTTAGAGCACACAACTTATTTGTAGACCAAACATAAGGAGCTGATATGAGGGACTCACAAAAGAACAGCTTATAGATGTTTAAGATACTCAAAAGGAGACAGTGTGATCACCAGCACTACATATATGGGAGTTAAGTATTGGTAAGGAGGCAGGGCATTTGTTTCTGCATAAGCAGAGGGTGAGAAGAAGGCTGAAGATGGATTTTGAGGTGAAGAGAAAACTCACCTTGGATAATTGTCTTTCTTTTCAGTAATAGAAGGTTACTTGCTAGGAGTGAGAAATGTTGGAGTTAAAGATAGAAAATAGAAAAGATTAAAAACAGCTATAAGGTCTGGCTGGTGTTGCTTAGTGGTTGACGTCAACCCATGCACCAAGAGGTCACTGGTTCGATTCCCGGTCAGGACACATGCCCAGGTTGTGGGCCCGATCCCCAGTGGAGGGCATGCAGGAGGCTGCCAGTTGATGTTTTCTGTCATCGATGTTTCTCTCTCTCTCTCCCTTTCCCTTCCTCTCTCTCTAAAAATCAATAAAGAAAAAAAATTTATAAATAGCTATAAGAAATAGAAGAAAATTGCCCTGGCCAGTGTGGCTAAGTTGGATGGAGCATCATCCCATACACCAAAAGGTTGCAGGTTTGATTACCAGTCAGGGCACTTTCCCAGGTTGCAGGCTTGATCTCCAGTCAGGGCATATGCGGGAGGCAACCAGTCAGTGTTTCTCTCTCTCCCTTTTCTCTAAATATATATATGTGAAATCAGCAGAGGCTGAATAAAAGGCTTTTTACAGCACTGGTGAAGGCTCCTTTTATTTACTAGTAATTTCTAGAGCATGCTTCCATAATGCTCTTTAACCGTGCTTTGTAGTTCAGGCATTGTATCAAAGATGAAAGACGTTCGGGGTAATTTGGAACTGGAGATAAGAAAGATGGACACATCAATGGGAGTAGAATAATTTAGAGCAAAGGTAAACAACTGACTCTGGGGTGCTGACTGGGTAGAAGATAAATGAAGCAATCATTGAGATTAAGGCCCCTTCCCGTTGGATATAGAGGCGCCTGAAACTTTTGCTTTGACTTCTCTGTGTAGGAGTGGGTGATTGCCTCCACTCCTGTGGCTGCAACTTTCATCTGAGGCTGATTTGCAAGACTCCAACTTTGTTTTGGTCTCTCATTGAACTATAGACCCGAATTTCTATAACTGCGTGCTGCACATCACTTGAGTTTCTAGCATACATTTCGTAAACAGCATGCCCCAACTTGAACATATCTCTCTTGCACTCTTGTTCTTCCTGACTTTTTTGTTTTTACAGAGGCCCCCACCATTCTCTTAATTGCCAAGCCTTGGAACTTTAGTTTACATTACATTCCTTCTGCCCCTCATTATTCACAAATGGTTTGATCTGTTCCCCTATCCATTCTCTCCTTTCCCTGTCACCAACGAAGGTCAAACTCTTGTTACTATTCACACAGAAGGTTGGAATTAACCTGCTCATTGGTCTCAGTGCTTCAGCCTTTTCCTCCATTTTGGCACTGGCCAGGGTGGTCTCCCTAAAGCAGTGAGAGCACTGTTTAGAAATCTTTAATAACCCCCTAGTGAATTATATGTAAACTTTTTATATTGCTGTTGAGGGTCTCTTATGGTATGATCCAAATAACTTTTTCTACTTTTACCTAAATATAGTATTTTTAGCCAAACTAGACTTGTCATTCCACTTTAAGACTCTGAGCACGTTCCCATCCCTGTGACTTTTTCTCTGTCATCACTTGGACACATTATAGCCATCCCTCAAGGCTCAGTTCAGAGTTCACCGACTCCATGAAACCTTTCCTGATTGTATGGCTGGATTTGTATAATATTCCTGCTCCTTTTCACCCCACCCATTTCTGATGGCACTATTTCCTATTTCTTTTGTTAGATTATAAATTACTTGAGGGCAATAACTGTGTCATTTTCATTTTGGACTTTCCACAGTACCTTAAAATACCATATATTGACTATAATGTGATATGGACAAGAGAACAGAGATTAGAGTATGGGAGGTCTGTGGAGGTGGTTAGGAGTTAATCAGATGTTGTGATATAGATAAATAATTTGAATCCAAAGTCTAAAAGTCCTGAAAGTTAAGGAGGATTTTATAGCAAGAAAAGGAGCTTAATCTTGGAAGATATGAAAAGGGTGTGTAGCACATGAGAGAAGAAATGTGTGCCCACATACTGCATATACATTTACATCCTTTTTTAAAAATTTATTTTTTTATCCTCACCCGAGGACATTTTTGCATTTATCTTCAGATAGCACGGGAGGGAGAGAGGGAAGAAGAGAGAGAGAGAGAAACATCGATGTGAGAGAGACACATTGACTGATTGCCACCCACACAGCCCCAACTGGGGCTGGGGATAAACTGCAACCGAGGTACGTGCCCTTAGCAGGAACCGAACCCGGGTCTTTCTGGTCTGCGGGCCGACGCTCTAGCTGCTGAGCCAAACCGGCCAGGGCTACATTGACATGCTTAATATCATCCCTGACCCAGTCACCTCCCAGGGGGACAAAATGCCAAATATAATGTGGAAGTTTGGAGTACCACAGATCAGCCTTTCCATTATACTTAACTCTAGTCAACCCAGGATGGATTTTAGTTCTGAATCTCACAACTTAAGGGAAACTTAGACTTAAATAAGAAAATTGCAAGCAAATAGAAAAGTAGCACCAATAAATAAAATTTGTGGAAATGATGATTAATCACTATGGAGAAGTGGAGATTAAAGGATACTTTAAATAATGTTTGTCAGGGGTCACATATCAAATATCCCTGGAGGCCATTTCGGTAACAAATGGGTGAAGCTGGCTGAGTATAAGAAAACCTGACATTCTCAATGTCAGGAAGCAATACCTGGAGGCAGGAGGGCTGTGGTGGACTAGGGTTTGTGGGAGAATCTTTAGAATGCTTTTCTAACGGGGATAGCTGTCCTTCCCCTCCAGCTGATTGTTGCCCTTTACATAATTCAGTTAACAAAAGTTTGTGAGCCCACATTGTGCAGACCAAATAAAACATGTCTCTTTATGGCTGAATTTCTGTATTAAAAAACTGGTGTAGCTCGTGGAAACAAGTATTTGTTCTCCGTTATTCTGGGTTTAAATTACAACATGGAGATGTAGTTGGTAGACAAGTAAAGAACTTGAGTTGGAGAGGCATCATTCTGGACTGGTAGTTGGAAATGGAGACTTTGCAAATTACTTAACTTCTTTTTGCCTTCATTTCTTTGTCTGCTAGAATTTAATATGCACAGTAATACTCCATAAATGTTAGCTATTATTTTCCTTGTCATCAATGGGAAAAAAGTCTCTCCTTGAAGACATTTCAAATAGGAAAAAACAAACAAACCTTATTTTAAACTTTGAAGTTTAATTATTGCTGCCTGAAAGAAGGGACATTTGAGGCATAGGCAAGAGCCCGAAGGTCTTTCTTGACCTATGACTTGTAAAATTATGTTCATATTTTCATAGATAATAATCATCATAATAACTAATAAGTTAAATCTCTATTATGTTTTGGTCACTGTGCTAAGCTTTTTATTCACTACTATTTAATTATCAAAACACTCCTATGAGGTAGGTACTATTAACCCTATTTTTCAGAAAAGGAAATCAAAGCTTTTATAGGTTAAGTAACACCCAAGATCACATAGCTAAATTGTGGCAGGGTCCACATATGAACCTAGGCCAGTCTGACTCCAGAATCTGAATTTTTAATCAGTAAGCTAAAGTGATGACTGCAATTTATGGAATTCACTTGGTAGCCAAGCATTTTACTAAAAATTATGGAATCTAATACCTTAGTTTTCTTTTTGTTGTAAATCAAGTACCCAGTGATGAGTATTATCCACGGATGGCCTGAAGAGGGCACCATGGCAACACTGCTTCTGTGACAGGATGCTGAGGCCTCTGGCTGTCGTGCTTCATATACTAAATCACATAAAGCTTGGGCCTTCCGCCCAATCTTGGATGTATTTTAAAGAGAAAAAGGGTACATTTGAAAGACTGAGATCAGCCCACTGCAAATTTTTGATAAGATTGAGTTGAGCATTAGTATTTATAATTTCAAATAAGATGTTCTAGAATATAAATTAGAAAATCTATCTATCTATTATTACTATTATTGTTATTATTATTATGTTCTTGACTAGGAAAAATAGATCTGGGTTTGGGTGAACTGAGGTAGAAAATATGTATGTATAAAGTGAAAACAAAACCAGGTGTAATTATAAGAAAGAAAAGCAGGAGTTACCAAGCCATTATTAATTTGTCATATCTTTGAGACCTTTGCTTCTCTGTTAACTATGAATGTAGACTAAGGAAACGTATTTCAGTTTATAAAACAATAGATTTTTCAAAAGGGGTAATAATAATAGCTAAAACATGTTGTATGCCTACTTTGTGTGCCAGGTGTTATTCTGTGTCTTTATACAATTTAATTCATTTAATCATTACAACAGCCATGTGAAACAGGTCCTGTTATTATCCTTATTGTACAGATGAGGAAGCTAAGACAGAGAGGTTAAGTAACTTCCTCAAAGTCACACAGGCAGTAAGTGGCAGAGCCAGGATTTGAGCCCAGAAAGTCTGGCTCTAAACCCTGAGCTCTTAATCCTAGTGCTGTTGCCTCCCTTCATTATCAAGGTCTTATGAATTAATGTATGAGAACACATAATGAAATTAAATTTCCTTTATTCAGGAGAGGTATGGCATGTCTGTTGCTATGTGGGACCAGACCGCAGGAGCTATGAATTCTCATCTCACATTTGCCACTAACTTGCTGGTCTCCAAAATTACTTAATTTCAATTTTAGACTTTATATATTTACTGAAATAATAACTTGAATATTAGGTGAAAAATCCAAAAATTCAGATGTAAAATTTTTTTCTTGCTGTAATAAAATTTTATTATTAATGGGTTGGGTTACTAGGGTCATTCTCTCAACATCATTTTCATTAAAATAGAAGTTAGGAATTTTCCCTAAATCTTGTGAATTATTTAGAACCTGCAGAAATAAATTAAAATGGCTTGACCACTTGTAAGCATAGTTTATTTAAAAAGTGATATGTTTGCTTCCTTTTAGCTGGCATTTCTGTTAAAATATGTATAATTGGAGTTTTATTTTAGTAAACAGGCAGCAATGAGGAGACTTATTCTTTAGAAGAGATAAAAGTACCAGTTCATTCAAGAAAATTAACAGTACTTTAAAGTTTAAGTTGAATATGGAGCTATTTTTCACACCCGTAGAGTAGAATATGGAGCTGTTCTAACACCAGATATGATGCTGGCCCCACAGGTTCAAGGACGTGGTCCGTAACCAGACTGTCTGCATTTTATTTTATTTTATTTTTTAATACTTTTTTCTTTTTTTCCTTTATTGATTTTAGAGAGAAAGGAAAGGAGAGGGAGAGATAGAAACATTGATGAGAGAGAACATCGATTGGCTGCCTCCTGAATACCCCCCACTGAGGATTTGGCTCACAACCTGGGCATGTGTCCTGACCGGGAATCGAACCGGCGACCTCTTGTTGCATGGGTCGACGCTCAAGCACTGAGCCACACCACACCATCAGGGCCAGACTTCCTACGTTTTAGAAGCCAGCTGCAAGTAGGATCCCGGGCTACCCACACTTTTAACCAACGAGCTGCAAATCCATGCCTGTGTTTAGGGGGTTCCCATGACTCCCTTCAGTTTCAATAATTCGATAGAACAGCTCATAGAACCCAGGAAAGCACCTTATTTATAATTACAGTTTTGTTATAAAGGTTACAAATCAGAACCAGCTAAATGAAGAGACAGACACAGTGAGGTCTTGAAGGGTCCCAGATACAAAGCTCTGCCCTTTTTCCATGGAATCAGGGTTCAGCATCCTCCCAGCACATTGATGTGTTTGTCAAACAGGAAACTCCACTGAGCTTTGGTTTTCTTTGGGTGGTAGTCATGACTGATTGAATCATTGGTGCCTGCTTGAACTCAATCTCCAGCTCCCCCCTCCCCCTGCTTTCTCCCCATCCCTGGAGGTCCACCTGTCCTAAATCCATGAATAACAAAGACATTTCCTACTGTTAGGAATCATGTGGTTGATTTTCCTGGCGGCTGGCCTCCATCCCGAGTCATCTCATCTCATAGCATAAACTCAGGTGTGCTCTGAGGGGCTCATTGATAACAAAGACATTTCCTACTGTTAGGAAATTCCAAGGATACAGAATCTATCTCCCTCTCAGGAACCCAGGAACAAAGGCCAGTCACATTCTTTATTATACTGCAGGAAAATGGGCATTATTCTGCTTAAATGATTTCCTTGTTTGTTTTAAACATTTGCTTATACATTGCTTATAGATTTGCAGGTATCACACTGTTTTAATCATAGCAAATATCTTTTTCCCTAGGAGTCTGGGGCACCTATTCTCACAGATGATGTGAGTTTACAAGTGTTCATGGATCACCTGAAGAAACTTGCTGTGTCAAGTGCTGCTTGAAGTGCTAAACACGTTGAAGACATTTAAGAAGATGAAATAATATTCCAATTTTTTTTCCTTTTTCAATTAATCTGTGGAAATCAACAGAGGTATCTCTCTAGACTCTTTGTATTAGTATGGTTTGAGACAACATATGTTAAAATGTTCACGTTTGTAGTTTAAGCTGGAATATAAGAGCAATATGAACAAACTTTGCTTGCCACAGTATTATAACTGATTTGGGAAATTTGAGGTCTTTGTAACTTAATTATGTTAAAGAGTAAAAATAGAGTTTGTCTTGGACCAAAGAGATGTAACTCATTTGTATATTGCAGATAAATCCAAGTGGCACTGAATGTCCATACTGACTTTTGAAAACTTTTTTCTTAATTTAAGCTAGAAAGTGAAAAAATCATCAACAGTAATGATAAATGTGAACATTTTTGCTTGTTCATTGAATATTTTTCTGTGATTTTCATCACTTGTGTAGACACTTTTTCTGTACTTAATCTGTTAAGGCAGATTTATTTTTATGATGATATGTTTAGAAATTATTTGACTTTATATATGGTAATTTTCATGAAGATAATTTAATGTTTTTGGTCATTTGGAAAAATAGTTCAGAGATGAAAAATTTTTTGGGTAATAATCCCCAAACTGACAATAAATGTGAAATTCCCACAGGTACCCAACTTATGTGATTGAACATGATAATTGAAAAAAAAAAAAGGGAGCTAGAAAAAGAACCTTTTTGTGAAAGTGCATTTTAGAAAGCCTCTGAAGTAAGAAATTATTTGTAATTACTAAACCAAATTTGGTTTTCATTGCATGGCTTTGTTTTTCCCCCTTGTTTTTCCAAGTAAATTTTATACTGAATCCGTTAGTATTTTAACACTATTTTTGGAGTTTACACATTAATTTTTGTTTCTGCTTTCATTTTGTGAATTTTAAGTTGTGGTTCTTATTGAAACAGTATTATATAATATTTTGTTGAATTATCTTATGTGACGCTCAGTTCTATTTTGATTTATTCATTAGTATCATTCATCTTTACCTTTTAAAGTTTACTTGTAGCAAATGTTTACATTGCTAAAGCCAGATATATTTAACAATGAAATTTATGTCAAGTACTGCAAATATAAAGTGGTGCTATGATATATGCTTAGGACAGTTTTGAGGATTATATTTGCATGAACACAATTATATAATGGTAAAAGAGACAGAAACTTTAAAAAATTGTTTATATGTTATACTTAATTAGACTAAATTACTCTGTTCCATTTTATTTGAATTGAATTGTGCTAGACATAAATACCAATAAAGTATACTTTTTCTCTGTTTTCTTGCTTATTTTGAAATCTAGGAAAGCCTGAGTAGCCTAATGTAAAAGAACATTTAAAGTCTGCTATTCAGCCCTGGCCGGTTTGGCTCGGCGGTTAGAGCGTCGGCCTGTGGTCTGGAGAGACCCGGGTTCGGTTCCCGCTGGGGGCATGTGCCTTGGTTGCAGTTTGTCCCCGGCCCTGGTTGGTCGTGCGGGTGGCAGCCACTCAATGTGTCCCTTTCATGTCGATGTTTCTCTCTCTCTCTCTTCCTCCCACTCTATCTGAACAAAAAATGGGAAAATGTCCTCGGGGGAGGATAAAAAAATAATAATAATAAAGTCTGCTATTCGTAGATTAAAAAGTCATTCATTTTTTATTATTTATTTTTATTTTTAAATTTCATTTATTTTTTGTTAATCCTCACTTGAGGATATTTTTCCATTGATCTTTAGAGAGAGTTGAAGGGAGGGAGAGAGAGAGAGAGAGAGAGAGAAACATCGATGTGAGAGAGACACATTGATCGGTTGTCTCCCACACAACCCTGACCAAGGTTGGGGATCGAACCTGCAACCCAGGTACGTGCCCTTGACTGGAATCGAACCTGAGACCCTTCAGCCTGCAGGCAGACACTCCAACCACTGAGTCAAACAAGCCAAGGCAAAAGTCATTAATAATTTAAAATAACAGCTTTATCAAGATATAGTACAACTCACCCATGTAAAGTGTACAGTTCAGTGGGTTTTAGAATATTCAGAGTTGTGTTACCATCACTACAATCAATTTTAGGGCATTTTCATCACCCCCAAAATAGTTATTCATTTTTGCTATAAGGAGTTGTGTTTTGAAGTTAACATGTTTTGAATTGAGGAGAGAGAGAGACCCTGTGATAATAATAGATGTTTAATTTTCCTGACCCCTTAACTCATGTCCTTTAAGAATACATTATTTCTTTTTTTGAGTGGTGTTGGTACACCTAAACTGTCTTCTACTCAGTAATTAAAGTTGAAGATGCTAAAGTACTTCTGTATTTAATGGATAAAGATAAACAAATATCATGATACCCTTTTAGCCTACCATTTGAAAGAGGTCATCCTGGATCATTTTTGTGTGTAAGTTAGCTATTACTAAATTGCTAGCTATTTAAATAGACTGTTGATGGAAGAAATGCTTAACCCTTAACTCTTTTAATGAACTCCAAGTAGATAAGGGATATTTGCTAAATCACTAGCAGCACTGGGAAGCTGTGGTATGTCCAGAACTAATTTGCAATTCATTCTTGAACCTACCACCCTTGGTGGTCTTATCTCTAAAAATGACCTTATACTTCATTTATGTACACGTTTATTTTGGTGTAACAGCATAAATGTATTCTTTTATAAGCTGATTCCAAAAGTGAGTTGGCATTTTCTCTATCCAGTTCCCTACTTGATACACTTTCCTCTCATTCCCTATCTGAGGGACAACATTTAATGAATGTGCTAATTGGCCAGTCTAGACTGGAAACAAAGGAATTATTTTCAACTTTTACTCTTTTCAACATCAACCAATTCTACCTCTACTATCTCCCAGTCTATTTACTGTAGTTCTTTCATTGCTATTCTGCCTTCCTCATCTCTAACCTGGTTTGGTGAAACAGCCTCCTAACCAGTCTGCTTTCCCTTGTCTCCATCCTGCTGTTCAGTTCGCTGAGATACAAATCTGATGATGTTATTCCCATTGTCTTCAATAAACTCCAAACACTTTGGCCTGGTGACATATGATGACGATGTTGAAATGAGTCTTTTTCTTTTCCATTTGGGTTTAGATTTAGTGGTGGCTTTCACACCCGTGTTCTCGTGGCAAACCCATTGCAAAAAAGCAGGATTCACGTCGATGTTTCTTTCTCTCTCTCCCTTTCTCTCCCTCTCTCCCTCCCATTCTATCTGAAGGTAAATAGAAAAATATCCTCAGGTGAGGATTAAAAAAAATAAATAAAGCAGGTATCTCCAAGAATGAGCAGACCCATGAGCATGCTCTTTGGCTTTCATACTGGTTGTGAAACGACTGTTGTTAATAAAATGCATTCAGTTCAGCTGCTTTATAGCCAGAAGAGATATGAAGAAATCATGAAGGAAGTCAGTATCCACATTAAGAAAATTGGCTATAACCCGGACGCAGGAACATTTGTGCCGATTTCTGGTTGGAACGGCAACAATGTGCTGGAGCCAAGTACTTACATGCCTTGGTTCAAGGGATGGAAAGTCATCCGGAAAGATGGCCGTGCTGACCTGGCTGGGTAACTGGGTTAGAGCGTCACCCCCACATGCCAAGGTTGTGGGTTCAATCCCTCGTCAGACATATATAAGGAGCAACCAATGAATGCATAAATAAGCAGAACAACAAATCAGTGTTTTTCTCTCTTTCCGTTCCTCTCAAAAAAAAAAAAAAAGATGGCAATGCCAGTGGAACCGTGCTGCTTGAAGCTCTGGATTGCATGCTGCCACCAACTCATCCAACTGACCAGCCCCTGCCTCTGCCCCTCCAGGATGTCTACAAAATTGATGGTGTTGTGCTGCCCCTGTGGGCCGAGTGGAGACTGGTGTTCTCAAACCTGGCATTGGTGGTCACTTTTGCTGAAGTAAAGTCTTGAAATGCACCACAAAGCTTTGAGAGAAGCTCTTCTGGGACCACATGGGCTTCAATGTCAAGAAAGTGTCTGTCAAAGATGTTTATTGTGGCACTATGGCTGGTGACAGCCACGACCCACCAGAGGAAGCAGCTGGCTTCACAGCTCAGGTGGTTATCCTGAACCATCCGAGCCAGATCAGCGCCAGAGATGCACCTGTGCTGGGTTATCACACAGCTCACACTGCTGAGCTGAAGGAGAAGATGGATCGTCGTTCTGGGGAAAAGCGGAAAGATGGCCTGAAGTGTTTGAGATCTGGTGATGCTGCCATCGTCAGTAAGGTTCCTGGCAAGCCCATGTGTGCTGAGAGCCTCTCTGACTATCCTCTGGGCTGTTTTGCTGTTCGTGACATGAGACAGACAGCTGCTGTGGGTGTCATCAGAGCAGTGGACAAGAAGGCAGCTGGAGCTGGCAAAGTCACCAAGCCTGGCCAGAAAGCCCAGAGGCTAAATGAATATTATCTCCAGTACTCAGTGGTGGAAGAACGGTTCAGTTGGCCATTTAAGTTTACTAGTAAGACTGGTTAATGATTACAGTGTATTGTAATCATTCCTTCAAAAGGAAAGGAGACTGTTTTGTGGACCATTTGTGTGTGTGTGTGTGTGTGGCAGTTTTTAAGTTACTAATTTTTAGGTGAAAAACAAAAAAAATTTTATTGATTAATTGTAGAAAGAGGAAGAAAGGGGGAGAGAGAGAAAGGGAAAGAGAGAGAGAATAGGGAGAGACATCAATTTGTTGTTCCACTCTGTAAACCTTTATTGGTGGATTCTTATATGTGCTCTGAATGGGGATCAGACCTGTGCCCTTGGTTTATTGGGATGATGCTCTAACCAGTTGAGCTCCTTGGCCAGGGCAGGTATAAAAACTATGAACAGACAAGGCCTACAGATTTATTTCTTCTTGGACACACCCACAGTGTGACTCTGGTGGCTGGTCGTCTCGGTGTGCTGGCCTTGAACACAGTGTCCTCAGAAGTGGTGCAGCCCTCTGTGGGTCTGAATTTTCTTCAGTTGCTCCAGGTCTTCATGGAGCTGGCTGTCCAGACTATTGGCCAGGACCTGGCTGTATTTTCTTTCTTTCTTTTTTTTTCAATCTTCACCCAAGGATATGTTTATTGATTTTTAGAGAGAGGAAGGGAGAAAGAGAGAGAAACATCCATGTGAGTGAGAAACATCAATCTCAGCCTCTTGTTTGCACCTCAGCTGGGGACCTAACCCACAACTGGGTATGTGCCCTGACTGTAAATCGAACCCGTGACTCCTACAGGACAATGCTCCAACCAAATGAGCCACACTGTCCAAGGCCTGGCTGCATTGTCCATCTTTCATGTCCTGTCTGCTCAAGAACCAGTGTGGGATCTTGGACTGGCGTGGATTCTGCATGATGGTGATCACACATTCCACCTCGTCTCCTCCTCAGTGGGCTTTCCCGCTCTCTTTGTGAGGTCAGTGTCTGCCTTCCTCAACACCACATGAGCATATCTTAGCCCCATACCCTTAACTGCAGGGACGGCAGAGGCTGTTTCTCCCCTCTCCTCCATCTTGGTGTTGAGCACTTGCAAAATGTGCAGGAACTTCTCAGGGATCCCTACAGACATGTCAGCAGTCCCAGGGGCCCCATGTAAGCCTCCTGTGGGAGAGAACAGAGTTATTAGTTTTTAAAATCAGTACTCTTCAATGGAAACAACTTGATCAAAAATCTGTCACAGAATTTTGAGACCCGTTAAAACAAAGTTTAATGAGAAAATACAGTTGATTTCAAGCTCTCCCCTACAAAAACAGTACAAAAGACACAGTTGAAAAGGTAGCATTGGAGCCTAGCTGGTGTGGCTCAGTGGATTGAGTGTCATGCTACGGACTGAGAGGTCCTGGTTCGATTCTTGGTCAGGGCACATGCCGGATTGCAGGCTCGATCCCTAGTAGGGAGCATGCAGGAGGCAGCCAGTCGATGTTTCTCTCTCACATTGATGTTTCTATCTCTCTCTCCCTTCCCTCTCTCTAAAAAATCAATAAAAAACATATTAAATAAGAAAGAAGGAAAAGGTAGCATTGGAGATGGGTCTCTACTTCTACCAGCACATGAATCTTAAGTGTGGTCTTTGGGATCTTTAAAGTGACAAAAGGAAATGCATTCTTTATTGGCTGTTACAAATTAAATGCTGTGGCTTTATTGTGCTTGGTTTTATTTTATTATTATTATTATTATTTTTAATCTTCAACCGAGAATATTTTTCTATTTACCTTTGGATAGAGTGGGGGAGAGAGAGAGAGAGAGAGAGAGAGAGAGGCATCCATGTGAGAGAGACACATCGACTAGTTGCCTCACGCATGACCCCGACTAGGACCAGGGACGAATCGCAACTGAGGTACGTGCCCTTGACCAGAATTGAACCCGAGACTCTTTGGTACAAGGGCCAACACTCTAACCGCTGAGCCAAACTGGCCAGGGCGCTCTTGGTTTTATTTTAAATGAACATGATGTTCTTTCAGTTATTTTTCAAATAACACTGACAAATTAGGATTATTAAGATTATTTGTTTTCTAATGCACATGTTTACATTTTTATTTTCATTTTCTCTCTCCAATATACATCCACACATACTTTCTGTACTCTTTATGCTTGATTTGTGTTCATCTTGAGCATTTTATTAAGTAATTCTACAGGTGTTTCTGTTTCTCTTGTTTGCTCTTTAATAGTTCACCTCATGAAATGAAAACATTCTCCTTTCTTATGTTTATTCCTCCTCCTTTGTTTAATCAATTGAAACAAAAGCTGGTCTAAGTTTAATGTATTATTATATGGTGAATATAATAATAGTATGCAAAACCAGGTATGGAATAGTGAAGTTTTGATAATACCCGAAATCTGTATTTTAATAGGGGTTTTGAGAAAATAAGACCCTGAGTGATAAAGTGCAATGGCTTAATTAACAATTGTATTTAATTATTTGAAGGCAGATGTACTCTCATTTTTGGACCACAAAATAGATTGTTAAGGCATGTTTTAAAACGCTCTTAATTAGGTATATTTATTAATTGGTTAATCATTATGGGTTAGATAGATAGGGATCTTTCTGGGGTTAGAAAAGTAAATTTGACAGTCTGAGCAGGCTTCAACAGACTGCTGTGTGTGTGTGGTATCTTCTCAGCTTCTATATTTACAGTGGCCTTTTCAATTATATTTACTTACCGAGTGCCATACACACGTTTGACATGGCTTGTTGTAAATGACTCTGATGATTGGTTTCCATTTGGAGTCTAAAGTCCAGTGTGGTTTCAGGGAGCTGATGTTTTTATTGCAGGTTCTCTGGCAAGAACATTCGTGGGGCCTGCTGTGCTTACGCAGCCTGCACGCGACAGCTCCATCTGCTGCCCCATCTGCACCTTTTGTTTTTGTTTTTTACATTTTTTTCTTTATTGATTTTAGAGAGAGAGGAAAGGAGAGGGAGAGATAGAAACATCGATGAGAGAGAACATCGATTGGCTGCCTCCTGCATGCCTCCCGCTGGGGATCAGGCCCACGACCTGGGCATGTGCCCTGACCGAGAATCGAACCAGCGACTTCTTGGTGCACGGGTCGATGCTCAAAGAGCCACACTTTTTTGTTTTTAAGTCGATATCTTTAGTTGTCTGTAACACTTAAGAATTTGACTGTATCTAATGAAGGAAAATAACTAGACTGAAAAAAATCTCCACTTTTCTGTATGACCCTCCACAAACTAATAGTTCTATGGAATGATGTGGGAGTTTCTTATGATTAAATAGATTATGAAGCTGGGATTGTCAAATGGAGATATATTTAAATATGTCCAGACCTTACCTTTTTTTTAAAGAGTGTAATAACAAAATGGGTTTAATAATAATGTAACTACGCTAGCTGTTATATGTTTCTGTTCCTGTCCTATCATAGATAAAACCCACTTATAAATAAAATCTAAAGTTACCTCTGCAGAGTAAGACACATAAATCCTTAACATAGTATACTAGACATGTCAATCACCACGGCTGCTACACGGGGCATGTCCGCCTGCTTGCAGCCCTCTGCTGAGCTAAGCAGCCTGCCCGTCTCCCTTTTTTTTAAAAAAAATTTTTTTCCTTTATTGATTTTTGAGAGAGAGGAAGTGAGAGGGAGAGAGATAGAAACATCGATGAGAGAGAACATTGATTGGCCGCCTCCTGCATCCCCCCACTGGGGATCGGGCCCACTACCTGGGCGTGTGCCCTGACTGGAAATTGAACCGGTGACCTCTTGGTGCATGGGTCGATGCTCATCCACTGAACCACACCAGCCGGATTGTCCATCTCTTCCTTAAGCAAAAGGATGGGGTCAAGTTTCCCGAAGGCCCCTAATCCATAGACAGGCTGCAGACCTGTGAAACGACTTGGTATAAAAAAGTTTCTCCAGTAAATATAAAGTGATTAACTAGACTAATTATACTCTCTTCCTCTAGAAGTTGTATAGGAAACTTCAGAAAGCAGTAGCTATTCTTTAATGAGAAGAAAAATGATAAGAAAAGAAACAAGAATTGGAAGACACATTGATGGCAGAATATGAGGGGGAAGGTTTCCAAACTCCACTTGGGGCATGATTCCCTTAAAAATGGTGACATAATTCAGCAGCTTTCTGCAGTGTTGTGTAGTTTGTCCTTTTCTGTCTGCTGGGTCCGCTCTGCAGGGTGGGGATTCTTTGTGGGCTACAGCCACGGGAAGGGTGTTGGTAATGAGGGTCCCTTCCTGCCTGGAGCCTGGGATAAGAATGGACACTCCTTTGCACAACTCTTGACACCTTTTGTAATATCAGTAAGTGTTTCTTGGCAGTTGCAGCTAAAAAGAAATAACTCAGAGGTATTAGCATTCAATACTTTATATGACTGGTAGGTTAGTTCTTTTTCTGTTTCTATTGTATGTAGGTTACACGAGTGCTATAGATTACAGATAAAAAAGCTTTACAGAGCAGTGCCTGTACTAAAAATAGCAGTTGCTGATGATTCTAGAAACTTAGAAAAGAATGAACCTACCAGTCAGATATTTGCAGGGAGGGAATCATGGATACGTAATCATTTATCCTTTAAAAGAAAATTATAATTTAAGTCCAAATAATCAATAACAGATTTTCCTTGTGTTAGATGATTCATGCATTAGAGTATATTTGTTCTTTATTTCTGAATCCTGTGATTTAGCAAAATTAATATTACAGTTTTATTTTTAGCCTAGTCTTTTTTACCATTAAATTTTAGGATTCTGAAACAAAACTTGTCAAGAGACAAAATTTGTTCCGTTCTCTTTCTTTCTGTTGATATAGGTGTCATTACATTTCTCTGTATTATTTTCACTTTCTACTTATTTGTAGAATTGCTGAACTAGCTCTTGACTTGAGTAAACATTTTAATTAATTTTTTATATTTTTAAGCCTTCAGTGAACAAAGGAGAGAATGAATGACTAAAGGAAGAAAATAAGGAATGACATAATAAAAATAACAGGAAAAACATTTCAGCGAAATATGTTAGAAAATGCTAAGTATTATAAAAAAAAGAAAAGAAAATGCTGAGTATAAATTTTAATCAAGAGGTGAATATAGCTCGAAGTCACCAACACCTTTTTACCACAGGGGGGCAGTAGCTACCACATAACTGGAAACTCAAGTGCCGGTTTACTCTCTCCTTCACTTCTGAACTTTTCTAATTCTTTGTGATTTTTTTTTCTATTAATACCCATGCCTTTGTGTTTGATTTTTGAAAGAGATCCCTACTCCTGTCTTAAATAATTGGATCCCATAAGTAAAAAATAATTTGTTGATAGGGTACAAAATTAGAAAGTATGACTTTAGCTCCACATCATGCATGAAAAGTTTTCAAAATCTGAGTTCCCGGAAGAAAATTATAAGTATATAAAATTTTTTATTTGCTGTAAATCAGTTCTTTTAAAAGCAGCAATTGTGGACTCTCTAGCACAATAAGAGGGACTGGGATGGGATTTTGAGGTCACACATCACCCTAACAGCTCCAGATGTGACCATACTTTTTCAAAACCTATAAATTCTTGTAGGATATTTAATATTTTGGCCACATTTCTATTTTGGTCACAACCTAAATATAGATTTAAATTAGGATGATAGTCCTTATTTATCAAAAGCACAATAACCATAATTAGAAAATATTTTGTCAGAAAGTAATTCAAGCATGGAACCTGAACAAGAGTGAGAGAATTTTTAACATCTTAGACTGTCATAGGAGTGGAGATCTGTGGGGATAAACAGCTTTGGTAATGTCAGAAATAGTGGGTGATTCAGCTGTTTTTAAGCATCAAGGTTTGAGTCTTGCTATTTCCAGTAAGGGTAATCCAACAGAGTTTAGATTCAGAGATCTTATCTTTTTCTCCCTCCCCCTCCCCCTCCTCCCCCTCCCCCTCCTCCCCCTCCTCCCCCTCCTCCCCCTCCTCCCCCTCCTCCCCCTCCTCCCCCTCCTCCCCCTCCTCCTCCTCTTCCTCCTCCTCCTCCTCCCTCTCTCTTTTTCTTTTTTCTCAGTATAATCAAATGTATTTTCATATAGCAAGGAGGGAAAGAAAAACATAGTCCATATCTTTAAGGAAAAAAAATCTTCCTATGTTGACTTTAAGCACAAATGCAAAGAGTAGATAATGGCAGAGGGAGGTGTTGAGGAGCACGGACTCAGGGACTCCCAGCTATGCCACTCCCTAGTTGATGAACTTTGGGCACATTTTCTAACCTCTCTGGGCTTTCTTCCTCAGCTATAAGAGGGGGACAATCATAGTACCTGCCTCTTAGGGTTGGGTGAAGATTAAGTGCTTGAGTGCCTATAATATGTTAGAACATTGCCTGGCACTTACTGAATGCCCTCTAAGTGTTGGCTGTCATCATTGTCATGGGAGGACTTATTCCTCTCTGACTCTTTATTGTCTATTAAGCACCCCACATTATCATCTGCCTTTTACGGATGAAGAAACTAAGGCTTAAAGACCTTATAGAAGCTTGCACAGCTGGTAAGTAGTAAAGTCCACAGATTATGCTGTACAGATCATACAAAAATGCCCAATGAAGTACAAACAAATATGCTTAATAGTAATTGATTACATGAATTGAACACTCACCCTGTGCCAGGCACTGTCCCATGTGCTAAGGGTAATCGCTAAGATAGACACTATTATTTTTCCCATTTGCCAATGAGGAAATCAAGGCACAGAGTGGTTAAATAACTTACTCACCATCACCTGCTTACTTACTGGTAAACTTGAGATGTGTCAACCAATGGTTGTTGGCATTGAATGGGTGTCAATTTTGGGTGGGATTTAGAAGGAAGCTACTTAGTGCACAACAGCTCAGCTGTGATGCAGCATGTCTGCGAAAACAACATGGCTGTGAGGCAGCCCTGGGGCCAGGTGCATCTCTGGCTAGACAGGTCTGCCCTGCCCTGCCCTGGTCTGCTCCACTCTGCTCCAGTGAGACATCTTCAGTGTTTTAGCTCCAGCAGCTGACCAAAGGCAGTATTCAGTGGAAAGGTAAAGTGTGCTCTCAGAGCCAGAGGGGAGCTGACTTACATAAACAAAACTCCCCCGTCCTTGGTCCCTGATTGGTCCATTATAATGCAAATGAGGACTCCAAATCCTCTCAGTTTGATTGGCCCAAAAGGCACTGTCTTGATTGGTCAGAATGGAGCCACTCAGATTGGTTGGTGAAGGCTGATGGGGGGGATATAGATGCATAGCTCTGATTGGATGGGGAAAGCCTTACTCCTATTGGTTGAAATAGGATTCCAGGAACTCCTTTATAAGGGTTGGCTCAGATGGCAGAAACAGTGCAGACAGGCACTTCAGTGCAGACTTTTCCTTGAAGAGAAGTTTGTAGGAGAGACCCCTATAGAAATGGCTCCTAGGTTCTATTTTTTTTTTTTTTTTTTTTGAAATTTGAGCCCAGTTAGCCACTGGGAGCTTTTTTTTAGTAGGTATCTTCTTTCTCAGAGTCCACAGATATAAGTCCAAGTAGCTTGCTCCAGAATGCTGTTTTTCCTGAGGGTGATCAAAATTTCTGTGGAGCTTGTAAGAAGTCCTGAGATCAGGGAAGGGTGTTGGATGAGGTCATCCAGAAGAGTGACATCTGGCTGGATCCAGGTTATTGGAGCCTCCCCACCCCCTCTCCTATCCATGTAATGTACTGTTCTGTCCACTATTCCACCATCTGGACTGAATACATGGCCTAACCAAATTAAGGTCTCTATATAAACTTTTGAGATTCTGGCCAACATGTGTGAAGATCTACTTGTCTTGTGGCTACTGAAGGCAAGCCTAGTAAGTAAGTTCTCTTGCTTATTAAACCAGCCATCTACCAATCAGGAGAGGTTTGTCTCTTTCTGCTTGCCCTCTGTGTACAGGGTTCAATTTATGAACCAACAAAATGTCATTTAGTTACTCATGTTTTCTGGCTAGAAGGCTTTTCCATTTGGACTTTGGCCATCAGCCTTTCCCTCACTGTCACTCCTGAGACTTGTGGGCTGCTTCTCTTGGTGGTGCTGCAGAAGAGCCCAGCCCTGACTCCCTGCTAACGAGGCTCCCTACCCACTCACACTGGTCCTGCTGATCTTCTAAACTCAGCTGGTCCACACTCTGGCCGCTGGCTGTGGGGCTGTCCATCACCATCTTGCTCAATTTGCTGATTTTCAAGTACCTTATTAACCCTTTATTAAGGGCTTTGAAACCTCTTCTGGCTCTTTTTAGCTCCTTGATCACACCCAGGTACACTTAAGTAGGGGTGAAGTGCTATTCGCTTAGGCCATCTCCACACCTCTATCTACTTTACTATCATTGCCTGTTAGTATAGAACTCCAGGCAAGAAGACAGACTCAAGCTCCTTTTATTTGGGGATGTATACTAACCTGGAGTCTGTGCCACTTATCTCCCCCCAAATTATTTTGATGTTGGATTGAGGCACAAGGCCTCACACTCATATCCAAAATCTCCATCTTTTACTACCACCAACCTCCTACTTTCCTCTCCTTCTCTTCTGAGGGTCCTGATTTCCTGACTTTTAATGGAAATGTAGTTTATTTCCTTACTATCATGAAAAGGAAGGGAAGTTTGGGGAGCTGCATCCATCCACCTGCATCTTAGATACCCTTCACACCAACTGACTGCTGTGTTGGGAGCAGACCAAAATAAAAGCAACTTGAACTATTTGAAGTCTCTCTTTAGTCTTGCCTAAACTCAAAACTAAAGCAGCCCTTGGTGGTCTAGCCTAGTGCACCTACCACACATGTGCAGTATTTGTTATTGTTAGATTTTTATGATTTTTCCTAGACTAACTGGTGTGAAACTGTATTTGTTTAATCCAGATTTTGAAGACTCTTAACCTTTTATTTGTATTTTATGTTTTAAAAAATATGTTTCTATTGATTTTTTTTTTTTTTTTTTTTTTAGAGAGAGAGGAAGGGAGAGAGATAAACATCTATGTGAGAAAGAAACATGATCAGCTGCCTCCTGCATGCTGCACACCCCCTACTGGGGATCAAGCCCGAAACTCAGACATGTGCCCTGAGTGGGAATCGAACCAGGACCTCTCAACCAGTGAGCCACACCAACTGGGCTAACCTTTTATTTTAAAAAAGTTCTCATATTTGGATTCCTAATACTCTATGAGTACTTTCTGTTTTTACTTCCTGCTTAGAAATGTGTCCATTTTATTGGTTCTTTCAAAGAACCATCTTTGGGATTATTATTATTTTTAAAAATTATGTTTTTGTTGATTAGTTTTTTTTTTTTTTTTGCGAGAGAGGAAGGGAGGGAGATAGAAACATCAATGTGAAAGAGAAACATTGATGGGCTGCCTCCTGTACGCCCCCTACTGGGGATCGACCCCACAACCCAGGCATGTGCCCTGACTGGGTATCGAACTGGGACCTCTCAGTCCATGGGACGATACTCAATCCACTAAGCCACAGTGGCTGGGCTGGGGTTAATTATTAATTCAAATATTTTTCTGTTTTCTTATTTATTACTTTCTTCTTTTATTAATTCCTTCTTTGTACTTACCCTTGACCTGCTCCATTGCTTTCTTATGAGTGCTTAGTTCTTTATTTTGCTGCTTTCTTGCTTAACATTTAAAGCGCTTATGGATATTTGCCTCTGAATGCCTCATTGGTGATACTATATCCTTTATATGGAGTGTTCCCATTTTGGTTATTTTTAAATTGATCCTACTGATAGCTTTGATTTTTTTCTTTTATTTAGTACGTTTTTAGGAGGTATTGTTTGGCTTGTGGGATGTGTAATTTGATGAACATACCCATTTAATTGACCTTGACATATTGTCCTTGTTTATTTTTTTTTAATGTAATTTGTCAAGATGGAGACTGTGGCAAAGTCCCCTACTGAGTTGCTGAAAATATATCCTTGTAGTTCTAAGGATATATTTCCTGTATGTATTCCAATACAGTTCTGGTCAGCATATAAAGGTTTGACTATTATGCTGGTACTAAGGACCATATATCACTTCATAATATGATTCTATTTGTCCTCTGTAATGCTTTTGGCCTTAAATTCCTCTTAATTTGATATCAGTGTTTTCATTGGTGCTTCCTGTTTGCCTTTGTCTTTGTACATTTTTATTTTCTTTTACTTTTATACCATTTATGTCACTTCACTTTGGATGGGGCTTTTAAACTGCAGTTCTGGACTAAATCTGCATTCTTTTGACTTTAATCCCTTTGTTTTTACTCGTTATCTTGTTTCATGTTTTGTTTCCATATTTCTATGCATTTCCATTGTTTTGAATTATGGATCTCATTTTCTTTGCTCTTATCTTCCTTTTGAGATAGTTGCACATATTTAAATTCTGCTAGGGGTACTGAGGTTTCCAAGTTTTTCAAAAGCGGTCTTTAACTTAACATTTCTCTAACCATTAAAGGGTAAAACTGCATCTTTGATTTCCACGACAGAGCAGTTTAACCCACCTTCTACCTCCTCGTGGCTTATTGTCCCTCACCCACCTGGGTTTTGTAGTGGAATCAGGGTTTTAAAAATTAGATTATTGGTCCTGGCTGGTTTGGCTCTGCGGTTAGAGTGTCAGCCCGTGGACCAGAGAGTCCTGGGTTCGGTTCCCGCTAAGGGCATGTATCTCGGTTGCAGTTTGTCCCTGACCCCGGTTGGGGTCGTGTGGGTGGTGGCCACTTGATGTGTCTCTCTCACGTCAATGTTTCTCTCTCTCTCTTCCTCCCTCTCTCCCTCCCTCTCTATCTGAACATAAATGCAAAAATGTCCTCGGGTGAGGATAAAAAAAATAATAAAAAATTAGATTACTGTAAAATTTTTAAAAATATTATTTTTCTGAAGACTGGACATTGCTTTAGTTGATTTTTTCTGTTTAAACGATTCCTGCGATATTGAAATCTATCCTTGTTACAGTCAGTTTTGGAGCTATGGACCAATCCCTCTTTGTTATTACTGTCTCCTTTTCACCTCCTGGCTGTGTATCTTGGTCAGTTAATATTTGTCTTCAAATATATATGTCTGAAGATTTATACATAATTGAATATATTTTCTGAAACATCTGAGGTTGTTTATTGCTTTCACAAGTGTGAGACAACTTGGCTGTGTACAGAATTCTTGGATCAAAATTATTTTTAATCATTTAAAAATGTTAAAGATTGTTCTAAAGATTTTTGCACTCTCCTTTGGCTTTGAATGTTGCAGTACATTATTTTAAAATTCAGAACAGGAAAAAAGAGGGGTAGTGTGCTACAGTGGTTTAGAGGGCTAACTTTAGTACCTCACAGACAAGGGTTCAAGATTTTTATCTATCACTATCCTGTTTACCACTTACCCGTCATAAGACCCTTGGAAAGTTAGGTCTTGGTTTTCCCATACTGTAAGGGAGGAAACGGATGACGGTATTTAACCCCCTGGCGTTTTTGTAAGGATTCAGTGAGTTAATGTATATAAAATACTTAGCCTAGTATCTGTTATGTAACTCAATTATATTTATTTGATTTCCCCTACTGTTTCATTTTGGATGATTTTCTGGGAGTGTCAGCTGTCTAAATTGTAATCTCCTTTCATTTTCCTCCATGGTCATCATCTTACCTCTCATTGTTTTTATCTTTAGTCTCTATATTTTATAAGAAAATACAAGTTTCTCTTCATTTTTTTCTTTTATAAACCTGCCTTCCCTCAGCCTCGATTTCAATCCTTCTAATATATTTCTAAAACATTTTAAAGTCGTGAAATAGAATCACATACAGAAACGTGTACAAATCCTAAATGCACAGCTTGAGAAATTCTAAGGTAATAAACCATGTGTACTACATGATGATTTGATATATATATATATATATATATATATTGAAATGATTACTGCAATCAAGCTAATAAACATATCTCCTCACAGTTGTCAGGTTTTTAAAAATCATTTTTTATTATAGCACCTGAAATCTACTCTCTTAGCAAATTTCTAGTATTTGACGCAGTATTATTAACTTGAAATTTGTATCCTGGTAACCCTGTGACATTTCTTAGAGAAAATATTATGCCTACAAGAGAGTTTGTTGGGTAACACAGCATACATATAATCAACCTGGTAGGTATTGTCAAACCATTCACCCAACTGCTGTGTGCAATCGTGTTTTTAATTTCCTTAAAATTGTTCATCATTTTACTATCTCTTTTCAGCCTGCTCCCTCCTTGTTCTGCTTCTCTTTGTTAGAGCCTGTGTCTTTTCATACTGTACTTAGAAGGCTAATCAGAGTTTGGAAAATTTCTTCTGGAATATAAAATGAGCTCTTTTTCCGAGGTCTCTCAAATATTGTTCTCTTTTTCTTTATCCTGTAATTTTTTTCTCATAGACTCATGTTCGTTTTTCCTTTCTTTTCTTTGAACAGAAATGAATCCAGACTCTGTATTTGTCATCAGACAGGGTGAGTAGGCTTTTTCTGATTCTCCCCTCACTGTGTCTTCCACAAAGATGTATTGATGTACTAATATGGTCCAAAGATGTATTGAAGTGGTCTCTTTTTCAGAGATGTGAAGGGCAGGTTAATGCACGGAGCCTTCAATCCAATTTCCCATTTCTAAGTAGACATTTATTCAACTGGCATGCCATCGATCTCTAATGTTTGATTCTGTGCTATGCAGACCACCATCATTTGCAAGAAACTATAATCCCCAACATTCAGTTTCCGTTGGCTGACTCTAGCAGCTGCCACAGTACCTCTTTGTGTCTCCTCCCACCTCTGTACACATACTTATCTCTGAACTACTTGCTGCCATTTGCAGTCTCTGCCAGGATGCAGAGCTTTGGAGGAGTGGGGGAGGCAGGGGCACCTTGCGTGGTATTGTGTTTGACACACAGAGAAGCACCCAAGGGAGCACAGAGGGTAACTGCCTTAGTCTCCACTGGCTACATTCCTTTGGACTCTGAGTCAGGGGACTAAGGTGGGGGAATAAAACAATCTTTTTTTTTTTTTTTAAAGAATAATTTATTGATTTTTAGAGAGAGAGAGAGAGAGAGAGAGAGAGAGAAACATCGATGTAACCCGGCATGTGCCCTTGACCCAGAGTGAAACTGGCAACCTCCTGGTGTATGGGATGATGCCCAACTAACTGAGCCACAAAGGCCAACATCTTTTTAAAATGTCAAATGAAGCTTTGAACCCTGGGGTGGAGGAGGGCAGGCAGAGGTTGGGATGAAACCCGAGGACGCACTCTGTTGATTTGGCTGCTGGTTACACAGGTGAGTTTGGTTTGTGAAAATTCATCGAGCTCTACACTTATGATCCATGAGCTTTTCTGTATCTATATTATACGTTAACAAATAAGTTTTTTTTGAAAAGTTAAAACAACTATTTTTGAATGTGTGTTTCTTTTCCCAAGTGGCTTCTTTTTCATGATGCAAACCAGACTATGTGTTGTAATGAACAACAAATAGGTTTTCCTCAGTACATTTTCAAATACCTTGGGCTTTGCTTAACTCCACTGAGATCCTTGTATGAGGTTATTTATCAGTTAGTTATATGTGGCTTACATTTTCATGGATACTTTAGTGCAAAAATAGGAGCAGCTTTATGGAGGATGTTTACCAGATCCCACATGAAGGCAAGGTGTACTAAACTGTGTCAGATGGAAAGATTCTGGTAAAGATGCTTTGTGTCTGTTCAAACAACCTAAATCTACCTTGTCATTTTATGGGGTAATGGTGCCAGTTTTAGGATGACTACTGAGATTTAAAAAACTCACTTTTTAAGTTATTAAACTAGTTTTATACAAGTCAGCGTTAAAGAAGATGGTTGGTAACACCTAGTGAATTAAAGATGTCCAGATAGACAACCCACATAATTACAAATGTATCATCTTTTAAATACCATTAGTATGACATGCTCTGAGGGTGAAAACTAACAGATTTTCCTGAATTAGTTATATATTTTAAATGGACCAGAACAGTTTCCCTGAATTAGTTATATTTTTGAAGGGACCAAACCTGACTGTGCCTCAGAATCATTTGGGAAGCTTGGAAATAATGCCTTGTCATTCAGCGCCTCACGCGGACTTACTGAGCCAGCATACTCATGCCTGTGCCATTGAACTGGGTCGCTTCTCCTCTTGCTTTTCTAAGCTTCTGGGATACCACCCTTACAGGTGGTAATCTGGCCCAAAGGGATCACCGAGCCTGGTCTCAGGTCTGGTCTCCTGACCCCAAGGGCCTCTTGCACACAGACAGTCCTGAAGGGATAAGCGACAGTCTTTCCAGAAGGAGCTGCTGGAACTTTATAACTATTCCAGGAGTTGGGATGGATTTTAGCGAAGAGGAGGCAGTGTCAGCCTAGAGGTATTATGCATAAGGAGCTGAAACGTGAGTATATGGGGTCATGGAGGAAGCTCAAAACCCCATGGAAAACCAGTGGAGAACTGGGCTGCTGGTTATACCCCACTGGCTACAAGCATCTCCGAGGGCAGTGTGGTGGCGTGGAAACAACATGGGCAGTGCGAGCACAAAGATTTGTATTTGGGTCCACGTTTTTACATTTTATAACTGTTTGACCTTGACCAAGTTAATTTACTTATTAAAGTTTCAGTTTTCTCATCAATAAAAAATGCAGGTTGGCTGGTTGTTAAGAAAATTAAATGTGAATGTGAAAAATGCCTTGGGATAGTGCCTAGGATATAGAAAGTTCCCAGTAAATGTTATTTTCTCTTTTCTCATGCTTTCTCCTTTTTTAAAACCCACTCTTCATGAATTTTTAATGAGACATTTGTTGCTATGGTAGTTTTATAGCAAAAGCAATAAAAACTCAAGAGTTGCGTTCATTCATTTATTCAGTCAACAAATACTTTCCAAGTACCTGTTTCAGTTATTTATTAGTGCACCATAAACCCCCATATTTAGTGGCTTAAAGCAATAAAAATTAATTTTCTTATAGTTCTGCAACATGGGTTCAGCAGGAGAGTTCTGTTGATGTCACTGATGGTCACTCATGTGGCTCATTCAATTATGCATCAGCTGGGGCTCGACTCAGTTGGGACACTGGGATGACAGGGCTTCTCTGTCTGTTGCAGAGTAGCCCAACTTCTTATATAGTAGCTCAGAACTCCCAAAGGCTCAGGACAGAAGTTCTGCGTCTTTCCAAGGCTTTGGCTGAGAACTTGCACAGCATCACTTCCACGGCATTTGTGATTACAGCGAGTTACACAATGTACCCTAATTAAATGGAGAGGGCAGTGCAGTGTGTGAATAGTGGGAGTTGTGGTTCATTGGGGATCGCTGCTGTAACAGACTGTTGCTGTGGTAGATGTTGACAAAGGGGCAAGGACACAAGGAAATTAAACTGATGACAAAAGGTTACATTCTAGCTGGAGATATGGTGAATAAACAGGTGCTGTTAAATAACACAGAATTAAGGCTATCAGGCCTTATACAAGTGCCAAACCCATGCCAAGAGAAGAGTTCTGTATGGGATGGAGTGGTGAGGTCAGGGATGCGTAGTGAATGAGGTAGGCTCTTGGGAGACGGGTAGGAGTTTCCCTAGGAGGAAGGATTTGTGCTTCAATAGTCATTGAATGCTGTAATACTTCACACTTCACACCTGGAATGTTTGCTGTCCTTTCTGAATAGCTGTTTTGTTGTGGAATCTTTCTAGGTCACCACCATTCATCAGACGCCTTCTGGTTTCTTGGGCAGAGGTTAGTTAGCTCACGAGGTAAAGAAATGTGGGCATGTGTGTGGCAAGAGCAAAGCAGGAGCAGGGATAAGATCCTCTGTTATTTCTGGACTGGTCTACCTTTAGGGGGATGTGGATTTGTATCTTCTGCAGGAATGATGCCTGCATTTCCATTGTTGGAGTTTTCCAAAGACACAGCAAATAAGGTTATCGTCTGTTCTTGAAATTGTTTACCTCACAAGAGAGGATTAGGGTTTAAAATTCTGTTTTTGCAAAGAGACTGATGGTCTCACTATTTTATATCTGTCTTTATGTGTGGATTTCAAATTTGCAGGCATACCATAGATACCTGATACTCACAAAGGGCCTGACTCGACACACAAAATCTCTATCTTTGCACAAGCATCATGGAAAGAAAAAAGAGCCAAAGGACCTAGGTTCAAGTTCTGATCCTTCAGGTCCCTCAACTTCTCTGGATTTTGGTTTCCTTGTGGTAAAATGGTTCCATAATAATCTAACTTCCCCAGGTAACTCACCAAATTGTGAGGAGAAATAAATGACATGATGACACAAAAATGACACAACCATTCTTAAATAATTTCAAAATTTTAGAACACCATATAAATAATATTTAGCTACTTCAGTTCCTTTGTGGAATAAGTAAAATATTTATTGCTACTGTTATCCAATGTCTGGAATATAGTAAGCACTCAAACATTGACTGAAATAATATATGAATTTAAAAAAGCCTCCCCTGGATTAACTAGATATTTGATCAATTTTGGGCAGAATAAATGGTAATGAAACTGTTGGGTAAATTAACCTTATGTTCACTGGTAGCCTGATGTTCAGTGTGATAGAAATGTGGCTTTTACATCTGCAGATGTTTTCTTGGTACCCATCCTCTATGGCTACAATTCTAGAAAACCCCTTTGAATATGCTTACATGGTTTTTGTAAGCGCTCAGACTGAGCACAGATTTGAAAGACTTCAGTACACTTAAGTACCATCACCTAGAAACCACAACTAGTTATTACCCCTCAAAATGTTAAACATCCAGTGAAAGTGTAAAACTGGCCAAATTTGCTTTTTGCTTTTATCTTATTTCACTAAAGTCATAAGAAGTCCTTTAAAAAAAACAACTGAAATACTGTAGAGCAGCTTGGCAAACTGTGGCCCCTGAGCAGATTCTGCCTCCCTACCCATTTGTGTATGGCCTGCAAGTGAAGAGTGCATTTCTTCGTTTCAAGTTGTTGAAAGAAAATCAAAAGAAGGTAGTATTTTATGACGCATGGAAATTACGTAGAATTCGAACGTTGGTGCGTTGTATGGGAACTCAGTCACGCACACTCGTCGTCCACGCCTGCAGCTGCCTTCTCGCCACAACAGCTGCACTGAATGGCTGCAGCAGGATCACGTGGCCCACACCGCCCAAAATATGTACTCCCAGGCTCATCGCAAGAGAAGTTTCCTCATCCTGACTCTAGGCTCTTCAAAAAGCAAGCAGAGCATCTGGAATTTTCCCCACAGTATAAGGAGTGACCAACATTTGGGATGTTCAGAGAGGGAATCAGGAGCAAGTGAGGCATATCACCCTCGAGAACACTGTCTATTGGCCCCCGTGATGGGGATTTCCGCCACTGTTTGTGGAGGTCCAGCTTGCAGAGACTATGAGGTTTACAATGGGCTTCTCATTTTTTGGCAAGAGGAATTTTCTTATTAAGTGAATATACATAGAATATTTAATGGTGTATTTCATATTAGGCTGGATGCTGAAGACTTGTGAAAGTCTCTGATCTTCAAAAACTTGCCGTCTAGGCAGGCAAAGCAAGATATATACACATAACTACGGGGCAGTAATGGTGCTAAGTTAGGACACTATTTTTTTGGGGTGGGGGGGGTCTGTGTAGCATTGTTTCTTTTGGTGTCAGAATCTCTCTTTTCTTTTTGGAATCCTCCTTTCCCCCTTCTCAGTGCATGGGTTTTAGGTGGAGCTGATCTTGACCCCTGTTTCAGAGATGAGCATGTAGCTCAGGACTGGGCAAGAGGGATTTCTGCTAGAACTTTGGGAAAGAGGGTATTCTTATCCTGGGCTCTCCAATTGCTAGGATTATAAAAGCCGCCTTGTGGGGAGAGCTTGCCTGAGAAAAAAACTGCACAGAAGGAAAGCAGAGCCGGAGATGGAGAAGGAGGCAGAGATTCTGATGATTCTGATTGAACCTCTGGACACAGATGGACCTTAATTCTTTTTCCTTCCTGTTTAGGGAACCAATGAAGTCCATTTATTAGATTTCTTGCCAACGAAAGATAAGACAACGTGGGCTTGAGTGCCAGGGTGAGTGACGTCAACAGAAAGTTGCAGACCATCAGAGAGCTGGTGCAGCTGGCCAATTGGACATTGAAGATGTGGACTTCGCTTGGCTCGGGAGGTACATAGACTGAGCGCAGGGAGAGAAAGAAGGCAAAGGGAAAATGCGTGAGAAGGAAGGTCTCTTCTATTACTGAAATGCAAACAATAAATGTAAGAAAGAGAAGAGAAGATTAAAAGAATCTTAAAGTCAAGTCCTCTCGCAAAAGTGAAAGTTAACTAGACTTCCTCTTATCTCAGATCTTCATGCCTTCAAACAGTTCTTTTTCTTAGTAAAGGCAAACTAAATTTCTTAGATACTATTTGGAAAGAGAAATAAAATGCAAAGGAAGAAAGACAGTAGTTATTAACTAATTCTTCCAAACAGTGCTGTGGATGGTAACAGAAAGGGGAAAAATACTTTGCATTCATCTGGGCAAACAACGCACCGCTTCTGGTTTCCGTCCAGCCAGCTTTCCAGACACAATAATGTTGATCTGGCCCTTAGCATTCAAAAGGGGAATTTGACCTTTAAGTTGGAAAGGAAATGAAAAATAAAGGGATTACATAATTAAAAATCTGTTTCTGTCTCTTAAAAGCAATTCAATTTAGGGCAGGAGCCAACAGTCTCCTTTCCCCTCTAATTGTTTTACCTTGGCTCCTGGTACCCTGTACTTGTTTCTCCTGTGAATAGCTCATTAGTGTCGGGCAGATGTTCCCACTGGGTGCACCATGTTAATGGGGAGACAATAGAGACAGCATTAGAATCCAAGAGAAGTTAATATTGGACCCAAAATAGAACAACGAAAGAAAACATGTGTCTTCTACACCCCTGTTCGCAGCAATCCCTCAACTGTGGTTTATTTTCTGTTGACCCTCCTGGTAAACCTGCCATTAAGAAGCACAGGTTGAAAATAGTTAGTCCCATCCACTGCTAGGGTGCTGAGACTGTCCCCTTCTACCCAGGCCATCTTACCTTTAACTTTTGAAAAGAAACCAAGTAGAAATTAAAAAAAAAAAAAAGGAAATCATGCAGATGGATGTTTGAATGTAATTAACATTAAATCAAGAATAAACCACTAAACCGATCACTTAGGTACAATTCTGGGGAAACATGATAAAAAGATAAGTCATTGAGAAGTACAAAAGACTAAAAATTTTGTTTTGGACTAGGTAACATATTCACATTTCATAGGCATTTGGTGATTGTGACATCACAGACCCAACACATATGGTTTGGACCCATACACTGAGCAGCAGAAGGCAATGGTGAACCACTGCTGAATGCATTCTCTCTCTCTCTCTCTCTCTCTCTCTCTCTCTCTCTCTCTCTCTCTCTCTCTCTCTCTCTCTCTGAAAACCCTATGTGAGACAGTCCAAAAAGAAATATGAGCTAGTGTTGAAAGATGAGACTCCCAGGTCGGAAAGCACTCAAACCGTTGCTGGGAAGAGCAGAGTGTAGGCATGAAGAGCACTGCTCCTAATGACACAACCAGACTGAAGTGGAAAGGGCAGCTAGCAGCTGATGTGCACCAAGGCAAAAGGAAAGTACAGCTGCACAGCACATACAGTTGAAACATGGAACGTAAGAAGCACGAAACAATGTAACTGGAAATTCTAAAATAAGAAAAGATGCTCAGCGTCAGTCAGAGCGATGAAAATGAAAACCACAATGAGATATCACCTCACACCTGTCAGAATGGCTACTATCAATAAATGAACAAACGACAAGTGCTGGGGAGGGTGTGGAGAAAAGGGAACCCTTGTGCACTGTTGGTGGGAGTGCAGACTGGTGCAGCCACTGTGGAAAGCAGTATGGAGTTACCTCAAAAAATTAAAAATGAAACTGCCTTTTTACCTAGTGATTCCATTTCTGGGAATATACCCCCCAAAACCCAAAACACTAATTTGAAAGAATATATGCACCCCTATGTTCACTGCAATATTATTTATAATAGCCAAGATCTGGAAACAGACCAAGTGCCCATCAGTAGATGAGTGGATAAAAAAAGCAGTGGTAAATCTACACAATGGAATACTACTCAGTCATAAAAAAGGAGCTCTCACCCTTTGTGACAGCATGGATGTACCTGGAAAATATTATGCTAAGTGAAATAAGCCAGTCAAAGAAAGACAAATACCATATGATCTCACTTATATGTGGAACCTAATGAACAAAATAAGCTAATGAACAAAATAAGAACAGAAGCATAGATACATAGAACAGACTGACAGCTGTGAGAGGGGAGGGGCATTGGGGGGCTGGGTGAAAAAAAGTTGAAGGGATTAAGCAAAAACAATAACAACAATATGTATATACAGACAACAGTATGGTGATAGCCAGAGGGCAAAGGGGGTGGAAGAGGGCAAAGGGGTATAAACTGGATGGAAAGAGATTTTACTTTCAGAGCTGGCTGGGCACACGATGCAGCGTGTAGATGATGTTTTGTTGACTTGTACACTTGAAACCTGCAAGGTTTTGTTAGCCAATGTCACCCCAATAAATTCAATAAAAAAAGAAATGGAGCATGTAAACACTGTAGTGCTTGGTGTTAGCAAACTGAAATAACTGCAATGGTACACTTCCAGTGTTCTGCTCTGGAAAAGACAAGCTTGGAAAACATGGAGTGGTTTTAATACTAGGAAAGATGTAGCACAGACAGGAGCTACAATGCAAGGTTGGACCAAATAATATCAATCAGACTTCTAGGTAAACCTCTTAATATAACAATTATTCAAAACTATGCTCCAACTACACAGGATGAAGATGATAAAATTGACATTGTTCTTTCTGTGTGTGTGTGTAATGGTATTTTTAGATTTATTTATTTAATTTTGTTGTTGTTGAAAATATTACAGATGTCCCCCTTTTCCCCCCATTGACCCTTTCCTGCCTGCTCCCACCCCCCTCCTGCTTACCCCAACCTAATGTCTGTGTCCATTAGTTGTGCATATATGCATATAAGTTCTTTGGTTTATATCTTCCCACCCCTCCCACCCCACATCCCTCTGAGGTTTGTCAGTCTGTCCCCTACTTCCATGACTCTGGATCTCTTTTGGTTGACAGCTTATTTTGTTCATGACATTCCATAAATAAGTGAGATCATGTGATACTTGTCTTTCTCTGACTGGCTTATTTCACTCAGCATAATACTCTCCAGGTCCCTCCATGTCATCTCAAAGGGTAAGAGATCTTTCTCTCTTACAGCTGTATAGTATTCCATTGTGTATATGTACCACAGCTTCTTTTTCCACTCATCTACTGATGGACACTTGGGCTGTTTCTAGATCTTAGCTATTGTAAACAACACTGCTATGAACATAGGGGTGCATATATTCTTTCTGATTGGTGTTTCAGGCTTCTTAGGATATATTCTTAGAAGTGGGATCACTGGGTCAAATAGCAGTTCCATTATTAATTTTTTGAGGTAACACCATAGTGTTTTCCACAGTGGCTGCACCAGTCTGCATTTCCACCAGCAGTGTACTAGAGTCTCCTTTTCTCCACACCCTTGCCAGCACTTGTTGTTTGAGAATTTGTGATGGCCGCCATTCTGGCAGGTGTGAGGTAATACCTCATAGTCATTTTAATTTGCATCTCTGTGATGAGTAGAGATATTTGAGCATTTTTTCATATGTCTTCTGGCCATTTGTATGCCCTGTTTGGAGAAGTGTCCGTTCAGGTCCTCTGCCCATTTTTATTTATTTTTTTATTTATTTTTTTTTTATCCTCACCCGAGGACATTTTTCCATTTTTTGCTCAGATAGAGTAGGAGGGAGAGAGAGGAAGAGAGAGAGAGAGAAACATCGACGTGAAAGGGCCACATCGAGTGGCTGCCACCCGCACAACCAACCAGGGCCGGGGACAAACTGCAACCGAGGTACATGCCCTTAGCGGGAACCGAACCCGGGTCTCTCCGGACCGCAGGCCGACGCTCTAACCTCTGAGCCAAACCGGCCAGGGCCTCTGCCCATTTTTAAATTGGGTGGTTTGTCTTCCTTTTGTTGAGTTGTATGAGTACTCTATATATTTTGGATATTAATCCCTTATCTGATATACCATTGGCAAATATGTTCTCCCAGAGAGTGGGTTCCCTTTTCACTTTGATGCTGGTTTCTTTTACCATGGAGAAACTTTTTAGTTTGATGTAGTCCCATTTATTAATTTTTTCCTTTGTCTCTCTTGCCCTAGGCAATGTATCAGTAAAAATTCTGCTATGTGTGATGTCTGAGATTTTTCTGCATAGGATTTTTCTGCATTTTCTTCTAGGATTTTTATGATTTCATGAGTTACATTTAAGTCTTTTATCCATTTTGAGTTTATTCTTGTGTATAGTGTAAGTAGGTGGTCTAATTTCATTTTTTTTGCATGTAGCTGTCCAATTTTCTGAGCACTATTTATTTTATTTATTTATTTTTTAATCCCCACCCAAGGATATTTTTCCATTTATCTTCAGATAAAGTGGGAGGGAAAAAAGAAGGGAGGGAGAGAGAGAGAGAAACATTGATGTGAGAGAGACATATTGATTGGTTTCCTCCTGCACGACCCCAACCAGGGCCGGGGACCAAACTGCAACCAAGCTATGTGCCTTTTACTGGAATTAAACCCATGACTCTTTGGTCCACAGGTCGACGCTCTAACTGCTGAGCCAAACTGGCCAGGGCCCCAGCATTATTTATTGAAGAAACTATCTTTTCTCCATTGTATGCTCTTGCCCCCTTTGTCCAACATTAATTGTGCATACTATCTTGTGTTGATATCTGGGTTCTCTGTTCTGTTCCATTAATCTGTGTGCCTATTCTTGTGCCAGTACCAGGCTGTTTTGATTTTGATGGCTTTGTAGTATAACTTGATATCTGGTATTGTGATCCCTTCCACTTTGTTCTTCTTTTTCAAGATTGCTGTAGCTATTTGGGGTCTTTTATGGTTCCATATAAAGTCTTAGAGTATTTCCTCTAGATCTTTGAAATACGTTGTTGGTATTTTAACAAGAATTTTATTAAATCTGTAGATTGCTTTGGGTAGTATGGGCATTTTAATGATGCTGATTTTTCCAATCCATGAACATGGTATATGTTTTCATTTTTTCATATCTTCCTCCAATTCTTTTTTCTTTTTAAATCCTCATCTGAGGATATTTTTCCATTTATCTTCAGATAGAGTGGGAGGGAGAGAGAGAGAAAAAAAAGGTGAGAGAGAAAAATCGACGTGAGAGGGACACATCAACTGGTTGCCTCCCGCAAGACCCTGACCAGGGCCAAGATGAACCACAACCGAGATATGTGCCCTTGGTCAGAATTGAACCCGCAACTCACTGGTCCATGGGCTGACGCTCTACCACTGAGCCAAACCGGCCAGGGCTCTATTTCTATTTTCAATGTCCTGTAGTTTTCTGACAACAAGTTTTTACATCCTTGGTTGAATTTATTCCTAGGCATTTTATTTTTTTTTGTTGCAATAGTAAATGAGATTTTTTTTTGGTTCCCCTTTGTGAGTGTTCATTATTGAAGTATAAGAATGCCATTGATTTCTGGATGTTAATTTTGTATCCTGCTACTTTGTCAAATTCATTTATTAAATCTAGTAGATTTTTGGTCGAGTGTTTAGGGTTTTCTATGTACAGTATCATGTCATCTGCAAATAATGACAGTTTCATTTCCTCCTTTCCAATTTGGATGCTTTTTATTTTTTCTTTATGTCTAATTGCTGTGGCTAAGACTTCCAGTACTATGTTAAATAAAAGTGGAGATAATGGGCATCCCTGTCTTGTTCCTGTTCTTAAGGGAAATGCTTTTAGTCTTTGCCCATTGAGTATGATGTTGGCTGAAGGTTTTTCATATACGGCCTTTATTATGTTGAGATATGATCCCTCTATTCCCACTTTGCTGAGAGTTTTTATCAGAAATGGGTGCTGGATTTTGTCAAATGCTTTTCCAGCATCTATTGATATGATCATATGGTTTTTATCTTTCATTTTGTTTATGTGGTGTATCACATTTATTGATTTGAGAATATTGTACCATCCTTGCATCTCTGGGGTGAATCCCACTTGGTCATGGTGAATAATTTTTTTAATGTAATACTGAATCCTATTTGCTAATATTTTGTTGAGGATTTTGGCATTATGTTCATCAGGGATATTGACCTGTAGTTATCTTTCTTTGTAGTGTTTTCATCTGGTTTTGGAATTAGGATTGTGCTGGCTTCATAAAACAAATTTCAAAGTCTTCCTTCTTCTTAAGTTTTTTGGAATAGTTTGAGGAGAATGGGTGTTAGTTCTTCTTTAAATGTTCGATAAAACTCCCCCGTGAAGCCATCCAGACCCAGGTTTTTGTTTGCTGGGAGTTTATTGAATACAGCTTCAATTTCCTTAGTTGTTATTGGTCTGTTCAAGTTTTCTGTCTCTTCCTGGTTCAGTATTGGAGACTGTGTGATTCTAGAAATGTGTCCATTTCGCCTAAGTTGTCCAATTTGTTGGTGCATAATTGTTCATAGTATTAAAAAAAAATAATCCTCACCTGAGGATATTTTTTCATTTATTTTCAGATAGAGTGGGATGGAGGGGTAAAGAGAGAGAGAGAAACACTGATGTGATAGAGACACATTGATTAGTTGTCTCCCTCACGACCCCTTCCAAGGACGGGGACTGAACTGCAACCGAGGTATGTGCCTTTGACCAGAATCAAACCATTGACTCTTTGGTCCATGGGCCAACACTCTAACCGCTGAGCCAAACTGGCCAGGGCCTTCATAGTATTTTTAAACAATCCTTGTTTTTCTGTAGTGTCAGCTGTTATTTCTCCTCTCTAATTTCTGATTTTGTTTATTTGGGTCCTCTCTCTTTGTTTTCTGATGAGTGTGGCTAAAAGTTCATCAATCTTATTTATCTATCAGAGGACCAGCTCTTTGTTTCATTGATCTTTTGAACTGTTTTTTGTTTTTGTTTTTTTTTTTAAGTCTCTATGTCATTTATTTCCACTCTGACCTTTACTTTTTCTTTCTTTCTACTTGCTCTGGGTTTTTCTTTTTGTTTACTTTCTAATTTTTTAAGTTGTAGGGTTAGATAGTCTATTAGAAAATTTTCTTGTTTGTTAAGGAAGGCCTGTAGTGCTATGAACTCCTCTCACTGGACTGCTTTTGCTGCGTTGCATCGATTTTTTGTTGTTTTGTGTTCTTTTTCATTTATTTCCAGGAAGTTTTTGATTTCTTCCTTGATCTCCTTGGTAACCCATTCATTGTGCAATAACATTCTATTTAGCCTCCATGTGTTTGAATGTTTTTGAGTGTTTTTATTGTAATTAATTTCTTGTCATGCCATTGTAGTCTGAGAAGATGCTTGACATGATTTTAATCTTGTTGAAGTTGTGGAGATTTAGTTTGTGTCCTAACATGTGGTCTTTCTTTGAGAATGTCCCATGTGCATTTGAGAAGAATGTGAGTTCTGCATTTTTGGGTGTAATTCTCTGTAAGTATCTGTAAATCCATTTGATCTAGTGCATTATTTAGAGTCTGTTTCCTTGTTAATTTTTTTTTGTCTAGAGGATCTATTCAGTGTGGGGTGTTGATATCCCCTGCTATGACTGTATTGCTGTTGATTTCTCCTTTCAAGTCCTCCAGAAGTTTTAAAATATGTTTTGGTGCTCCCATATTGAGTGCATATATGTTTACCAAGGTTATATCTTCCTGTTGGATAGATTCTTTCAATATTATGTAGTGGCCATCTTTGTCTCTTGTTATGGCCTTCATTTTGAAGTTTATTTGATCAGATATGAGTATTGCTACCTAAGCTTTTTTTTCATTTCAATTTGTTTGGAAGTCCATCCCTTCACTTTCAACCAGTGTGAGTCTTTTGTTGTGAGGTGGGTCTCTTGTAAACAACATATATATGAGTCATGCTTTCTTATCCATTCAGCTACTCTGTGTCTTTTGATTGGAGCATTTAATCCATTTACACTTAAGGTTAGTATTGATAGGTACTTATTTATTGACATTTTTATTTATTTTGGCTATGTTTCTCTCTCTATTTCTTCTGCTTATTGCAGCAGTCCTTTTAACATTTCTTGCAGTGCTGGTTTGGTGCTAATATATTCCCTTAGCCTTTTTATTTTTATTTTTTCTGGGAAGCTCTTTATTTGACCTTCTATTTTGAATGATAGTCTTGCTGAATAGAGTAGCCTTGGATTCAGATCCCTGTTTTTCATTACCTTGAATACTTCATGCTATTCCCTTCTGGCCTGTAGTGTTTCTGTTGAGAAATCAGCTGATAAGCTCCTTTGTAGGTAACCTGTTGCTTTTCTCTTACTGCCTTTAAGATTCTCTCTTTGTGTTTAGTTTTTGGCATTTTAATTATGATGTGTCTTGGTGTAGGTATTTTTGGATTCTTTTTATTTGGGGCTCTCTGTGCTTCCTGAGCTTGTATGCCTTTTCCCTTCACCAAGTTAGGGAAGTATTCTGCCACTATTTCTTCAAATTGATTCTGTAACCCTTGCTCATTTTCTTCATCTTCTGGTACTCCAATGATGTGAATGTTGTTACATTTCATATTGTCCCACACCTCTCTTAAACTGTCCTCCTGTTTTTAAATTTTTTCCCTTTTGTTTTTCTGATTGGGTGATATTTTCTACCCTGTTTTCTGATTCACTGATCTGATCCTGTGCATCCTCTAATCTGCTGATTATTCCTTCCAATGTGTTCTTTATTTTTGCTGTGTCATTTTTCATTTCTGCTTGGTGGTTTTGCATTTCCAATTGGTTGATTTTCATTGTTTCTATATCTTTACTCATGCTGTTGAACTTTTTACTCATGCTGTTGAGCTTCCTCATAATCATTACTCTGAACTCTACATCTGATAACTTGCTTAACTCCATATCATTTACCATTTCTTCTGTAGAATTCTCTTCATTAATTTGGAATTTGTTTCGTTTGGGATTTGTTTCTTTGTTTCACCATTTTGGCTGTCTCAGCAGGGTTTGGAGCCTGCCACATTTTCCCTGTGAGTGTCTATGTTCTGCTGATTGTGGCTCCCTCAGCTGCATTTGGATGAGTATGGAAGGGACTACACTGAACACCAATGTCAAGTCTTACTTTCCTGTGTAGAGTCACAGGCCAAGCACAGATTCAATTATCCCAGAGCTTTTGCCTGCAGGCTGTTAGTTTTAGTTACTTACTGAGACTCAGTTTGTAGCCCTCAGCTGAGTAAAAAATCCCACAGGTGGGCAGGTTAAGAGGATTTCCAGCAGGTGGGGAAATTGCTTTTCCCTGGGCTAAAGTTGCTTTGAGATAAAAATAGTTTCTGCACTGTGCATTATTGGCTCAGCCCAGGGACACAGGCCTCATCCTTCACAGCTTGGTCCCCAGAGCTATGACCTCCAACACTGAGAGCCAAGTCCAAAGCTCAAAGCTTTCAGAGGCTCTTCTCTGCCTACTGGCTGGCAGGTGGTGTTGGCTGTTAATGAACCTCAGGCTGCACTTCTCTGGGCCAGGTGGTATCATATTCCCAAGGGAGGGGCAGGTGCTTCTCCTCTGGGCTAAAGCTGCTCTGAGAAAGGACTTTTTTGAGGGAGATGGCTACTGTCTTGTGGGAGAGTGACTCAACATAGAGTTACTGATGGCCTCCTTCCTAGCTCTCTCCTCAGTGCCATAAACCCCCAACTCTCCTCACACAGTTGCAGTCCAGTCTGCTCTCCCTCTGCTGGAGTCCAAGGTGAGTGACTGTATCTGTAATTTAGTGCACTGGCCCATCAGGGAAGTGCCAGTGTTTCCTGCACCTCTCCCTGCTGGACAAAATGTCTGCTCTGGTGATTTTCTCAGCCAGGTGTTATGTGGATGCCTTTCCCTGTTCTGCCACTCTGTGCTGGGGAGCTGGCTTGGGGTTTTTACCCCTAACTTCTCAGTGGAAACTTCTCACAGCTAAGACAGCCCTTAGCTGCTGCCTGTGGGCACCCAGCCAGCCCTCTCACACCTCCACAGTTCTTACCAGTCTTGATTTGGTGTCCTCTTTATAGCCCTGGTTATAAGGTTTCTCTCCAGCTATTCTTCAGTTGGTCTTTCCAGATGTCTTGTCTTTATTTTAGTTCTAATTCCAGTTTGGCCCGGGGAGATGGTCTGTGTAGCTTCCATTTACTCTGCTGCTGTTTTCATCCCCTGAAATTGAAATTTTTACACAAATGTCCATGAAGACATTTGTTACACACCAAAAAAAGACATTATAGGTGATAATTATAGGTGATTTGAATGCAAAGGTAGGAAATAAAGCAGACTCAAACATCAGAAAATTTGCACTAGGGGTTAGAAATGAAGCTGGAGATTGACTTGTGAATTTTTACAAAGCCAACAACTTGTCCATTGCAAACACATGCTTCAAACAACCAAGCAGTTGACTGTACACATGAACAGCACCAGATGGCCAGTACAGAAATCAAGTAAACTATGTCATTGGAAGCAGGAGATGGAAAAGCTGTATTCTGTCTGCCAAAACAAGACCACAAGCAAATTGTGGCACTGACTATGAACTGTTAATGTCAAACATTAGAGTAAAGCTGAAAAAGAGTGCTAGAAGAATTACAGTGCCAAAATATAATGTAAATAACATTCCTGACTGATTTAAGTCCACATAAAAAACAGAATTGCACTGTTAAACTTAATTGACTGAGAACCAGAAGAACTGTGGACTGAAACTACAAATATTATTAGGGAAGAATGTGGAAAGACATTGCCAGAAGTAAAAAGGAAAGAAAAATTGTGATGGATGATAGAAGAAACCCTAAAAATTGTTAAAGTAAAAGATGATAAAAGCAGGGTTGAATAGAGTTTTTCAACAACTATCACATACAGATAAAAAGAACTATTATAATAGTCAGTGCAAGGAGATAGAAGGAAATACAAAAAAGGCAAAACAAAAGATCTCTACCATAAGATTCAAGAAATAAAAGGGAAATTCAAACTCAGACTAGGAATGCTGAACGACCCACAAGGAGGCACATTGTCTGATCAGGAGAGAATAAAGGGAAGGTGGAAATAGTGTAATGAAAATCCATACAGGAGAGACCAAAGGATGATAGCACTTTTGAGGAAGATTCCTCTGAGAAAGAACCTGTAGTTCTAGAAAATGAAGTGAAAACCACCCTGAGAGTGTTGGGAAGAAATAAATCACCAGGGGTGGATGGAATACAGATAGAATTACTTCAAGCCACGAGATGTAATCTGTCAAAATTCTAACAAGAATATGTCAACAAATATGGAAAACAAAACAATGGCTAACAGACTGGAAACATTCAATATATATTCCAATTTTCCAGAAAAGAGATGTCAAGGAGTGTAGTAGCTACAGGACCATGGCTCTCATTTCCCATGCAAGGAAAATGATGTTCAAAGTTATGCAACACAGGCTTTTACGTTATATGGAGCAAGAAACACCAGATGTTTAAGCTGGATTCAGAAAAAGAAGAGGCACTTGAGAGCTAACTGCAAACACTGGTTGGATACTGGAGTGCTCCAGTATGAGACTCCAGAATGCCAGGAGAAGGTGAGTCTATGTTTCAAAGACTACAGTAAAGCCTTTGACTGGGTGGATCATGAAAAACTATGGGTTGCTCTCAGAGATACGGGCGTGACTCAGCACTTGATTGTCCTGATGTATAACCTGTATTGTGGACAGGAAGCCACTGTCAGGACAGAATATAGAGAAACAGAATGGCTTCCATAGGCAAAGGTGTTGAACAGGGGTGCATTTTATCTCTGCATTTGTTTAATTTGTGCATGGAACATATCATACAAAAAACTGGGCTAGGCTCAGAGGAAGAAGGAGTGAAAATTGGTGGAATAAATATCAACAACCTAAGATGACACTATCTCACTAACAGAAAGTAGCAATAATTTAAAGTGACTTCTGGTGAAAGTGAAAGAAGAAAGTACAAAAGCAGGACTGTATTTGAACATCAAGAAGACAAAAATCATAACCACAGAACATAGACTATGAAGATATCGGAGTTGTTAAAGATTTGGCTTACCCTGGCTCAGTTACCAATTCAAATGGACATTGTAGCCAAGAAATCAAGAAAAGGCTGAGACTCAGAAGGGCAGCAATGAAATAATTGAAGAAGGTCAGTAAGAGTAAAGATGTGTCATTAGAGACCAAAGCTAAGATCATCCGTATGTAAGACTCCCATATTCCCAATTATAATGCATGGATGTGGAAGTTGGACAACAAAGAAGGCTGATAAGGAAAAAAATGGTTTATTTGAAACATGGTGTTGGACAAGAGCTCTACAGATACCCTGGACCATCAGAAAGACAAACCAGTGGGTCCTAGAGCAAATTAAGTCTGAAACATCACTGGAGGGAAAAATGACAAAACTGAAGCTGTCCTACTTCAGGCACATCATGTAAAGACAGGGTCCTTTGGAAAAGACAATAATGCTGGGAAAAATAGAAGGCAGCAAAGAAAGAGGAAGACAAATATGAGATGGGTTGATTCCATAAAAGAAGTCACAGGCATGAGTCTACAGGAGCTGAGCAGAGCTGCTGAAGACAGGACACTGGCAAAATCACTCTTTCATAGGGTTGCCAGGGTTCAGAGCCAACTCAACAGCATGTAACACATCCTATATGTATATCAACAACCATACACACACACACACACACACACACACACACACACACACACACATATATATTCACAAATATCAAACATAAAAAAAATAAAGAGTTTATCTCTGTCTCCCATCAGCTCAGTTGCTATTCCCCGTAGGTAACCACTGTTATAAGCTTTTCATTTACCATTTCAGATAATTTTTATGCATATATAAGACAATCAGATATATCTTCATTTTCATTTCTTTTGTGAACTTCGTTGCATATTCTATACATTTCCTGTGTTTTCATTTTGTTTTTTCTCTTAATACATGTTGGAGATGCAAAGATTGATTATTTTTGTCCAGTGGGTGTGACTCAGTGGATTGAGTGTCGTCCCATGGACTGAGAGGTCCTGGTTCGATTCCCAGTCAGGGCACATGCCTGGGTTTCGGGCTTGATCCCCAGTCGGGTAATGCAGGAGGCAGCCCATCGATGTTTCTATCTCACATCGATGTCTCAATCTCTCTCCCTTCCCCTCTCTCTAAAAAATCAATAAAAATATTTAAAAGAACAGTAGATGTAGACTCCGCAGATTTGTGCACACATCTTATTACTATATCTATGGCATAACATTGCCAGCTTAAAAAAAGAGACATAATAGCCCTGGCCGGTATGGCTCAGCAGTAAGAGTATCACCCGTGGACCAAAGAGTCCCAGGTTTGATTCTGGCTAAGGGCACGTACCTCGGTTGCAGTTCGTCCCGGGCCCTGGTTGGGGTTGTGTGGGTGGCAACCAGTCGATGTGTCTCTCACACATCAGTGTTTCTCTCTCTCTCTCCCTCCAGCTCTATCTGAAGATTAATGTAAAAAGTATCCTCGGTGAGGATTAAAAAGACATAATTAAGAAAAAAGTAAATGCTGGGTAACCATTTAGGTGATAATCTTCAGCCACAGCTAATCAGTTTCTTCTATGACAACCTTCTTTACTTTTTACACATGTAAGTCATATTTTTTTTGTAGAAAACTTAGAAATAAGCAAAAAGATATAATTTTTGCCTCTCAAAAATATTCGTTTACATCTTGGTGTTTAATGAGAATCTTTTCTTCTTTTTTTCTCTTTCTCTCTGTGCACATACACACATATTCACGGATACCTACAAACATACATATTTAAAAAATGAGATCAAATTATACATTTAGGTCTTTAACCTGCTTTTCTCAATGGAAATAGGTCTATATAATAATTTTAAATTATTCCATTGTATGGATGGCCCATAAATTATTTAACTAATCTCCTGTGGTTGAACACTTCAGCAACTTCAGGTATTCACTATCACAACTTCACACTCTGTTTAAGGTCTTATTGACAGGAAATTTTTCATATTTTGAGAAAAGACATTTCTCTTTTATACACTCCCCTCCTCTCCCCTCCCCTCCCTTCTCCTCCCTTCCTTTCCCCTTCCCCTTCCTTCTTCTCCCCTTCCCTCCTACTCCCCACCCTTCTCTCTCTCTCTTTTGGAAACACTTCCATTAGTAATGTATTTCGTTCTGTCCTGTAAGACAATGGGCCTGAATCAGGGTGGGCAGTAGGCAGAAGGGCTCAGAAGAGGCTTTAGTAGCTGGTGGTGAAGAAGTTTCTGCCTCTGCGAACTCTCCATGGTCATTAAGGCAGCATACAGCCTCACCTTTGTACACGCCTCCCAAGCTGATGTATGTCATCCTTCTCTGACGATGCTTCTTTTTTCTTTTAGAGTCTGTCTTGATATAGTATTTTTAAAAATAATTCTTCTCTGTTGATTTTAGAAAGAGAGGAAGGGAGAGGGAGAGAGATAGAAACATCAATGAGAACATTGATTGGCTGCCTCCTGCATGCCCCCCACTGGGGATCAGGCCCAGAACCTGGGCATGTGCCCTGACTGAGAATCAAATGGGTGACCTCTTGGTGCATAGGTCAACACTCAACCACTGAGCCACATTGGCCGGGCTTGATATAATATTTTAATGGGAGCTCACTGGTATAAAAATGCAGCCATGTGGACTAAATAGTTAGCCCCCCAAGGGGATCATTTAGAAAGACAAGACTTATTTGGATAAAAAGCTCTGATACTTTTGTTTGAAACGAGAAGCCTCATTATCATATGATAATAATTAGGGAGTTCTCCAGGGTAGACTCCCTAAGCTGCAAGAAGTAGGAGGTAGAGTAGGAGGCTGGAAATTAAACAAAATGAAGGCCACTTACCTGAGCCTGTTGGGAAAGAAAAATACATTTGAACAGGGTGAGAGCAGCCATAATTATATTATGTCTTAATTTGCATCCCATCTTCCAGGCGGGTCATGCAGGGTAGCAGAAACAATTAGCATTTCATAATGTAGTAATCCTGTATTCTAGAAAAACAACCCATATGTGAAAGTCAAATTAACTGACAGAATGGTGGAACTGAACCCACAGTTTCCATCTTTGGTTCAGTGGGTGAGTGTCTTGTACATTCTAAAGCAAGGGGAGCCGACGAAATTTGGAGATAAGAGCTTTCCCCCTTGGGGGAAGGTACACATTATTGTAGTTTCTTCCTGCTCTTTCGGTGTGGTGGTGCGCGAATGTGTGTGTTCACATGTGAGCTTTGGGGATCAATTCTCCAGTCTTTCTCAATTAATTCACAGCTTCTGTGAGCACAGTGTTGCAGAGGCATGAGACTTTTGTCACGGGCAATGAGTGATCAGGGCTGGTTTAGGTCTGATGTGATGACTGACTCTTCATCTCCCAGCTCACCTAGCCTTAAGGTTAAAAAAATTGGGATGTTATTTTCAAGTTGCAGTTTGTTAAAGTAAAAAAAAAAAAAAAAAAAAAAGCCTTTTCACTTCAAATTAAATCAATAGATGTCTTTCTAATTAAGTAGTTCAAACATCTTCACATGTCTTTTGAGAAAAATGAAAAAAGTACTAGGTTGCATGGGTAGGACTCACTGATGCTCACGACCTTGTCTTTCTAACTGCTTTAATGTGGCAAACATTTCCTAGACTGCATCTGAGCACGAGGATTTTCTGGGGCCTGATTTTAAAGATTTTCAGGGTCCTCTGGCTAGATATCTCGTTTGTCCCTCTGGACTCACTTTTTTTTTTTTTAATCCTCACCCGAGGACATTTTTCTCTTTATCTTCAGATAGAGTGGGAGGGAGAGAGAGGGCGAGAAAGGGAGAGAGAGAGAAACATCGACATGAGAGGGACACATCGACTGGTTGCCTCCCGCATGACACCGACTGGGGCCGGGACGAACTGCAACTGAGGTATGTGCCCTTGGCCGGAATCGAACCCAAGATTCCCTGGTCCGCAGGCTGACGCTCTAACCGCTGAGCCAAACCAGCCAGGGCTAGACTCACTTTTGACTCTTTATCCTACTCCATGTCTCAGGAGGATGACTTCTAAAAACACTTCAGTGGGCTCCTCTGCATTCTGGCTTTTGGTTGGCTTCAGCCCTAGAAGGAGACAGTGAATGGTGATGGGAAGTTGCTGTTGCTAGTCTGGGGGACTGCATGGTCCCCGTGCTTTCCCTGCCCACACGTCTGTAAATAGCCCTGGTTATGGGTTGAATTGTATCTCCCAAAGTTGTTGAAATCTTAACCCCAGAACCTGTGACTGTGACTTTCGGAAAATTGAAAGGTGTTTGGAAATAGGGTCTTTACAGATGATTAAGATAAGATGAAGTCATTAGGGAGGATCTTCTTCCAATATTACTGGTGTCCTTATAAAAAAGGGAAAATTGAGACACACACACACACACACACATACACACACACACACACACACCACACCACACAATGCCATGTAAAGATGAAGGTGGAGATTCGAGTGATTCATCTATAAGCCAAGGAATGTAAAAAATTGCCAGCGAATGCCAAAAGCTTGGAGAGAGGCATGGAACCTCAGAGGGACCCTACTACCCCTGCTAGCCTCCAGAACTGTGAGACAATAAGTTTCTGTTGTTTACACTACCCAGTTTGTGGTATTTTGTTATGGTAGCCTCAGGAAACTAATACAGTTTCTTCATTAAATTCTATGCAAATGAATTTGAATGTAGTGTCCAATCTGAATGTAGTGTCTCTTTCCTGTGGGACTCGAAGTGATCCTCTACCTTATAGGGTTCTGAAGTTTTGGATTAAGTCCCCAGAAGCTGATTGTTAACAAGAACCTCAGGTGACTGTTAAAATGGAAAGGTCTGGGGAGTCTTTGGACTAGCTAGGAGTAGAGGCTTTGAGTCAAACTGACCTGGGTTCTGGAACTGACTCTCTGCTTCCAGCTGGGTAAGCCTGAGTATGTTACTTAACCTCTTTGAGCTGCAGTTTCCTCATATGTGAAATACCTGGTACTTCAACCTGATTTCGTGCCCTGCCTTCTTTGCTGGTTCTGAACTGGCCACTTGTCCTCTTATCTCTGGTCTTCAAAGCCCTTTTCTGCTTCAGGGCTTTTGCATATGCCATTCTCTGTTCCTGCAAATCTCCTGGTTTCATTCAAACTTATTCTTCAGGCTTTAGCTCAAATGTCGCTTATTCAGAAGGCCTTCCTTGATTTTTTAATCTAAATTATGTCCTCCGCCCCATTTGAATTATTCTCTTACATAACTTATCTTCCTTTTTTCCTTTTCTAAAAAAAAAATAATCTTTTTTTCTAGATTAAACTGTAATCTCCATGAGGGCAGAGGTCGTGTCTCTTTTGTTCAGTACCATTGTCAGGGACAAGCAATGATTTGAGGAGGGGGTTTTACATCTCCCATTGCCCCCCTTAGTCCTATGTCCAAGTCACTTAAAAAAACTTTCAGTTTGAATACAACCAATGTTCTTGTGCAAATGTAGCCTCAAGACAAATTGATTATTTCCCATACCACCTTCTTCATAGCATTCTAGATTCTCTGTTATTGCTCCTATATACTCTGCACCAAGCATAGGCCTGGCCCAGGGCAGACATTCAGAAATATTTGTATTCAGATGGCCCCTGCATATATACTTCTAGACCTCTCTCACTTTTCAGCTCTAGCTCTGAATTTTCAATTTTCCCTAATTAACTCATTGATATCTGGTAATGCTTATTTCCCTAACTATTTTAGTGGGCTTTTGCATTGCTGTAATTAAAAAAACAGTTGTATCATGTTATTTTTAATTTAATACAGTCAATTCACTAATTTTAAGAAAGGAGGCAGATTTAAAAAAACTTTATCTTTATTGTTGAAAGTATTACAGATGTTCCCCCTTTTCCCCCCTTGACTCCCCCCCACCCCCAGCCTTCACTGCACTGTATCCATGGGTTATGCATATATGTTCCTTGGTTAATCTCTTCTGCTCCCCATCCCCACCCCCATCCCTCCAGGAGGCAGATTTTAAGTTCCAAATAAATAAGAAACTATTGATTCAATATTTTCATTTATATCTTCAGTGTCAAGTCAAGCTCAACATGTTTAAAAACAAACTCATCAACATCCAAATGGACTCACTTCCTGATTTCCTTGAGGTTCCCTTTTGTTACTAGCATTACTATTCTTTCAGTCAAACAAATGAATGGGAACCTTGGAGTCTTCTTTGGTTCCCGTTCCTTCCCCATATTTCTTCCTATTGTTAATTATTGTAAGTTCATTACCATTAAACTCCAGGCTCTCATCCCTTTCCATGTTCTTTAATCATAAACTGATAGTTTTCTTAAATTCCATCTCTCTTCCCTCACAAGCTTCCTGTAGCCTCCTTCTGACATAAGGAGAGAAATGCATCTAGAATTTCTCTTTTAAAAAAAATCCTCACCCGGGGAGGAGAAAATGGCGGTGGAGTGAATGGAAGCTACACAGATGATCTCCCAGGACCAAACGGGAATTACAACTAAAATAAAGACAAATCATTGGGAAAAAGCAACAGAAAAGCAGCGGGAGAGGACCATACAACCAGGGACACTGAATGAGCCTGGTAGGATCTGTGGAGGTGCGTGAGGGTGGCGGGCTGGGAGCCCATGGACAGCAGAGGCCTTAGCTGTGAGCAGCGGCGACGCCCACCCTCGGGGTTAAGGGCCCAAGCTGCTCCACAATGCAGAGGGCTGGGACAGAGCACTAAATAGCTAGAGCCACTCACCTGGGGCTCCGGCAGAGGGAGGGCAGTCTGGACTGGAACTCTGTGAGGACACCTGGGATTTGGAGGGCGCTCAGAGTTTGTGCTGAGCCGCGGACACAAAGGACAGTGGTGGCCAGCCAGCTCCTTCCCGGTTACACAGAACAGCAGCCAAGTTTGCTTCTTCCCGGAGCTGTGGCAGCCCCTCCCTCGGAGATTCTCAGGTGAGGCAAAGAAATGCAAATTGAGGCTCATTAACAACCAACATTGGCCCCACCCTCAGGAAATCCTCTTACACTATAAAAACCTGAGGGAGTTTCTCATTCAACTGAGATCCTAAGGCTTTTCAAGTAACTGAGGCTAATAGCCTCCAGGCAAAAAGCTAGAGCATAACTGAACCTTTCCTGAGCTTGCAAATCTACCCAGGAAAGTGAGACTTGACAGTGGTGTTTAAGGAGGGCCCTCCATGCTCATCCAAACCCAGTAGAGGGAGCCACAAATAGCAGAACACCAACACCCACAGGGAAAATTTGGCAGGCTCCAAAACCCACTGAGATAGCCAAAATGGTGAAACAAAGAAACAGATCCCAAATGAAAGAACAAGAGAACTCTACCGAAGATGAGATAAATAAAATGCAGTTAAGCAAATTATCAGAGGTAGAGTTCAGAGCCATGATCTTGAGGAAACTAAACAGCATGAGTAAGGACATCAACACCATGAGTAAAGATATAGAAACACTGAAAACTAACCAAGTAGAAATGAAGAATGACATAGCAGAAATAACGCATTGGAAGGACTGACCAGCAGAGTAGAGGAAGCTGAGGACTGGATCAGTGAATTAGAAGACAGAGTAGAAAAAATCAATCAATCAGAAAACCAAAAGGATGAAACAATGAAAACACAGGAAGATAGCTTAAGAGAACTGTGGGACAACTGGAAACGTAATAACATTCACATCATAGGAGTCCCCGAAGAAGAAGAAAATGAGCAAGAATTAGAGAATATATTTGAAGAAATAGTGACAGAAAACTTTCCTAACCTGGTGAAGGAAGAAGGCATTCAAGTTAAAGAAGCACAGGGAACCCCAAGTAAGAACCCAAACAGGTCCACACCAAGACACATAATAATTAAAATGCCAAAAATTAAAGACAAAGAGAGAATCCTAAAGGCAGCAAGAGATAAGCAACAGGTTACCTACAAAGGAACCCCCATAAGGCTACCAGCAAACTTCTCAACAGAAACACTACAGGCCAGAAGGGAATGGCATGAAGTAATCAAAGTCATGAAAAACAAGGATCTGAATCCAAGACTACTCTATCCAGCAAGGCTATCATTCAAAATAGAAGGTCAAATAAAGAGCTTCCCAGACAAAAAAAGGCTAAAGGAATATATTAGCACCAAACCAGCACTGCAAGAAATGTTAAAAGGACTGCTGTAATTAGTAGAAGAAATAGGAAGAAAAATATAATCACACTGAACAAAAATGGCAATAAATAAGTACATATCAATAATCACCTTAAATGTAAATGGATTGAATGCTCCGATAAAAAGACACAGAGTAGCAGACTGGATAAGAAAGCATGATTCACATATATGTTGTCTACAAGAGACCCACCTCACAACAAAAGACTCACATAGGTTGAAAGTAAAGGGATGGAAAAAAATCTTCCAAGCAAACGGAAAGGAAAAAAAAGCTGGGGTAGCAATACTCATATCTGATAAATTAGATTTCAAATTGAAGACCATAACTAGAGACAAAGAAGACCACTACATAATATTGAAAGGATCTATCCAACAGGAAGATATAACCTTGGTAAACATATATGCACCCAATATAGGATCACCAAAATATATTAAAAATCTTCTGGAGGACTTCAAAGGAGAAATCGACCGCAATACAGTCATAGCAAGAGACTTCAACACCCCACTGACATCACTGGATAGATCATCTAGACAAAAAATTAACAAGGAAACAGAAATTATAAATGAAGCACTATATCAATTGGATTTAATAGATATATACAGAGAATTACACCCCAAAACTACAGAATTCACATTCTTCTCAAGTGCACATGGGACATTCTCAAAGATAGACCATATGTTAGGGCACAAACAAAGTCTCTACAAGTTCAAGAAGATTGAAATCATATCAAGCATCTTCTCAGATCACAATGGCATGAAACTAGAAATCAATCGCAACAAGAACATGCAAAGACATTGAATACATGGAGGCTAAATAGCATGTTATTGAACAATGAATGGGTTACCATGGAGATCAAGCAAGAATTTAAAAACTTCCTGGAAACCAATGAAAATGAATACACAACAACACAAAATATATGGGATGCAGCGAAAGCAGTTCTGAGGGAAGTTCATAGCACTATAGGCCCACCTCAAGAAAGAAGAAATATTTCTAATTGACTACCTAACCTCACAACTTAAAGAACTAGAAAGCAAACAAAAAGAAAACCCCAGAGCAAGTAGAAGGAAGGAAATAGTAAAGATCAGAACAGAAATAAATGACATAGAGACCAGAAAACAATTCAAAGGATAAATGAAACAAAGAGCTGGTTTTTTGAAAAGATAAACAAGATTGATGGACCCTTAGCTAGACTCACCAAGAAACAAAGAGAGAGAACCCAAATACACAAAATCAGAAATAAAAGAGGAGAAGTAACGACTGACACCACAGAAATACAAAGTATCATTAACAAATACTATGAACATTTATATGGCAACAAATTCAACAATCTAAGCAAAATGGATACATTTCTAGAAACACATAGTCTCCCAAAATTGAACCGGGAAGCGATAGAAAACTTGAACAGACCAACAACAATGAAGGAAATTGAAGATGTAATCAAGACCCTCCCAGCAAACAAAAGCCCATGCCCTGACGGCTTCACGGGGAAGTTTTACCAAACATTCAAAGAAGAACTAACACCCATTCTCCTCAAATTATTCCAAAAAATTCAAGAAGAAGGAAGACTTCCAAATTCCTTTTATGAAGCCAGCATAATTCTAATTCCAAAACCAGAAAAAGACACTACAAAGAAAGAAAACTACAGGCCAATATCCCTGATGAACATAGATGCCAAAATCCTGAACAAAATACTAGCAAATCGGATCCAGCAATACATCAAAAAAATTATTCACCATGACCAAGTGGGATTCATCCCAGGGATGCAAGGCTGGTACAATATTTGCAAATCAATAAATGTGATACATCACATAAACAAAATGAAAGATAAAAACCATATGATCACATCAATAGACGCTGAAAAAGCATTTGACAAAATCCAGCACCCATTTCTGATAAAAACGCTCAGCAATTTGGGAATGGAGGGATCATATCTCAACATAATAAAGGCCATATATAAAAGACCTACAGCCAACATCATACTCAATGGACAAAAACTAAAAGCATTTCCCTTAAGAACAGGAAAAAGACAGGGATGCCCACTTTTGCCACTCTTGTTTAACATAGTACTGGAAGTCTTAGCCACAGCAATCAGACATGAAGAAAAAATAAAAAGATCCAAATTGGAAAGGAGGAAGTGAAACTGTCATTATTCGCAGATGACATAATATTATACATAGAAAACCCTGAAGACTCCATCAAAAATCTACTAGACTTAATAAATGAATTTGACAAAGTAGTAGGATACAAAATTAACATCAAGAAATCGATGGCATTTTTATACACCAATGATGAACTCACAGAAAGAGAAACTAAAAAAACAATCCCATTTACCATCGTGGCAAAAAAATTAAGATACCTAGGAATAAACTTAACCAAAGAAGTAAAGGACCTATTTGCAGAAAACTACAGGGCATTGAAAAAAGAAATAGAGGAAGATATAAAAAAGTGGAAGCACATACCTTGTTCATGGATTGGAAGAATTAACATCATTAAAATGTCCATACTACCCAAAGCAATCTATAGATTTAACGCAATCCCCATCAAAATACCAACGACATATTTCACAGAACTAGAACAAATACTTCAGAAGTTCATATGGATCCAAAAAAGAGCCTGAATAGCTACAGCAATCTTGAAAAAGAAGGACAAAGTAGGTGGGATCACAATACCAGATATCAGGTTATACTACAAAGCTACTGTAATCAAAACAGGCTGGTACTGGCACAAGAACAGGCACATAGATCAATAGAATAGAACAGAGAACCCAGAAATTGCCCCAAAACATTATGCTCAATTAATATTCAACAAAGGTGGCAAGAGCATACAATGGAGTAAAGACAGCCTCTTTAATAAATGGTGCTGGGAAAATTGGACAGCTACATGCAAAAAAATGAAACTAGACCATCAACTTACACCATACACAAGAATAAACTCAAAATGGATAAAAGACTTAAATGTGACTCATGAATCCATAAAAATCCTAAAAGAAAATGTAGGCAACAAAATTTCAGCATCATACGCAGTAGAATCTTCACTGATATATCACCTAAGGCAACAGAAACAAAGGAAAAAATGAACACATGGGACTACATCAAACTCAAAAGCTTCTGCACAGCAAAAGAAACAACCATCAAAACAGATAGGGAACCCACTGTATGGGAGAGCATAATTGCCAATGATATATCAGATAAGGGATTAATTTCCAAAATATATAGAATGCTCATACATCTCAACAAAAGGAAGACAAAGAACCCAATTAACAAATGGGCAGAGGAACTAAATAGACACCTCTCCAAACAGGACATACAAATGGCCAAGAGACATATGAAGAAATGCTCAACATCACTAATCATCAGAGAGATGCAAATGAAAACAACAATGAGGTATCACCTCACACCTGTCTGAATAGCCGCCCTCAACAAAGCATCAAACAACAAGTGTTGGCAAGGGTGTGGAGAAAAGGGGACTCTAGTACACTGCTGGTGGGAATTCAGACTGGTGCAGCCACTATGGAAAACACTATGGTGTTACCTCAAAAAATAAAAAATTGAATTGCTATTGACCCAGTGATCCCACTCTTAGGAATATACCCTGAGAAGCCTGAAACACCATTCAGAAAGATTATATGTACCCCCATGTTCATAGCAGTGCTATTTACAATAGCTAAGATCTGAAAACAGCCCAAGTGTCCATCAGTAGACGAATGGATAAAAAAGCTGTAGTACATATACACAATGGAGTACTATGCAGCTGTAAGAAAGAAAGATCTCTTATCCTTTGAGATGACATGGGAGGACCTGGAAACTATTATCCTAAGTGAAACAAGCCAAGCAGAGAAAGACAAATATCATATGATCTCACTTATTTCTGGAACATAATGAACATAGCAGTCTGAGGAACAGGGTAGTCCCAGAGACGTGGAAGTAGGGTACAGACTGACAATTGCCAGAAGAGAGGGTGGGGGAGGGGAGTGATGCACCACAGAACTTGTACGCATGTACTCATAACCAATGGACATGGACAACAAAACTGGGGATGGGGCAGGGAGGGTGAGGGAGGAGGGTGTCAATGGGGGAAAAAGGAGAAACATCTGTAACAAAAGTAAATTAATAAAAAAAAAAATCCTCACCCAAGGGTATTTTTCCATTAATTTTTTTTTAAGCTAGAGTGGGAGGGAGGGAAGGAGAGAGAGAGTGAGAGAGACATCAATGTGAGAGAGACACATCGATTGGTTGCCTCCGACACAACCCCAACTGGGGCCAGGGATTGAACCCATGACTCTTTGGTCTGAGGGCCAACATTCTAAACTCTGAGCCAAACCAGGCAGGGCTAGAGTTTCTTTTAATGCCTTTTCATTTTCTACAGAGATCCAGCTGTCTGACCTGGTTTTCTCGGGCTTCTTCAGGCTGTCCCCAACACACACCATTCCAATCTCATCTCTCCCACTTTCTCATGTGCATGTTTTTACCAGATGTAACTATTCACTATTTCAAGATGCCAAATTTACTTTTAGGCCAAATAACTCACTGAATCCTTTAATATCTTCTCTTCTCTCAAGGGCACCTGGAAGGGCTCCTTTTGTGGACATGCCTGTTCTAGGCCTAATGAAGATTTACAGAATGAAGTAGACATGTTTCCTGACCTTAAAGAGCTGTTGGCAAAATGAGCAGAAATGGACAGAATTGATCTCTTTGCTTTAGAGGTCTTCATGATCAATATCTGTCTCCACTGAATTGATTTTATGGAGCTTGGAACTCATGGTTAAAAACCAGATTGAATACTGCAATCATGCTACATATATCCATTTATATTTTCCATGTTGGCTGGGTCAACGGCCATACAGTCTGTGTGATACCATCACTGGGGTTAAATGTATATGGAAGCCATCTTTGAAATGGATTATTATTTTTCACAATTTTTTTTTCAATATGAAGTAAACACTATGGCTTTGATATGACTTAAGAAAAAAGGAGTCGGGAACTATAGCTCAGAGACGACGATGATAAGACCCAGATAAGGTTTCTTTCTTTCTTTTTTTTTTTTTATCCTCACTTGAGGACATTTTTTTCATTTTTTGTTCAGATAGAGTGGGAGGGAGAGAGAGAGAGAGAGAGAGAGAAACATCGATGTGAAAGAAACACATCAAGTGGCTGCCACCCGCACAACCAAACAGGGCCGGGGACAAACTGCAACCGAGGTACATGCCCTTAGAGGGAACCGAACCCAGGTCTCTCTGGACCGCAGGCCAACGCTCTTACCGCTGAGCCAAACCAGCCAGGGCCCAGGTAAGGTTTCTTAAACTTTCACAATGTCATTTACTTATGTTACCCTTCATAGTAATTAAGAATAAAAACTTTAAAACCAACAACAAAAAGGCTCTGTGTATTTACTTTTGGGAACTGGTGGTGTGTAGGTCCTAATGTAAAGCAGGCACTTGGTTGTTTCTTCACACTTTGTAATACTGTATATTCTCAATTCTCACCTGTCTCCTGTGAATTCCATAGGGGCAGGAAACATGCCTGTTTTGTTCCGACGGAATCCCCAGAGCCCACCACAGAGCCTGCACAGGGTGGGTCCTCTGGAAGGGCCCTTCTTTCCTTCAGATTGTCAGTTGTTTTAGAAAACTGTAGCAGGTGAGAAACTCAGCACATATTTTTGTTTCTAGGATAAGGTAGCAGTCTTTATTTTTCCACCAGGATGCTAAAAATTTTACTTGATGTCACCTTGATCTGGTTATATTTTTCTCTTTTACTTATCCTTAAGGGGATGTGTTTGAGGTAGTTTTGCATTTAAATTATGTATTTTAGTTTTAATATTAAATATTGTACTCATAATGCCATTTTGTGGCATAATATACAGACTCATTTTTAAAAAGGGAATAAATTATTTAATTTTATTTAAAGCTTCAGACATTACATTTTTGTAATAATAATGTATTATGAATACTTGTATGTATTAATGTCTTGAGGTAGACTCCTAGAGGATTATTTTTTAAATAAAACCCCTAGGGACATATTGTGTATCAAAATACAATTATAGTGCTAAACTACAAGCAAATGTGTTCTTACCCAATGTAACCAAGTGTGGCTCTCACCTTATATTTTTAATTTTGTTTCAAGATATATTAGTTCAGCAAAGAACTCAAGGAATTATGATACATAAGAAACAGATTTTTGTTTTGTTAATAAAACATCATAAGGCTGAAAATTACTTGTATCTTAGTGATAATTTATCTATTCAGTTATTTTGGTCAGGGGAGCTAGTTTCTGAAGAAAAAGTTCAAAATCATATTAAGCACAATTCATCTTTTTTTTTTTTTTTTTTTTTTTTTTTTTTTATAATAACATTTTATTTATTTATTTTTATTTTTATTTTTTTTTAATTTTTTTTTTATTATTAATTTATTTTTGTTACAGAGGTTTCTCCTTTTTTTCCCCATTGACACCCTCCTCCCCATCCCCCCACCCTGTTCCCAGCCTTGTTGTCCATGTCCATCACTTATGCATACATGTGCATAAGTTCTGTGGTTCATCTCCTCCCTCCCCCCCACCCCCTCTCCTGAGGGGTGTCAGTTTATACCCTACTTCCACGTCTCTGGGTCTACCCTGTTCCTCAGACTGCTATGTTCATTATATTCCACAAATAAGTGAGATCATGAAGCACAATTCATCTTAAAAACCATATTGATACCACTATTTTTACCTGTCATTTATACTTTGCATGTGATTTACACTGTTAACCCCACTGAGGCATGTATACAAATATGAATTTTCTTTTTAAAATTGAGATATAGTTGGCATGTAACACTATATGTATTACAAAAATGCATTTTCTGCCCTGGCTGGTTTGGTTCAGCAGTTAGAGCATCAGCCAGTGGACTGAAGGATTGTGGGTTTGATTCCTGGTCAAGGGCATGTACCTGGGTTGCAGGTATGTCCCCAGACCTGGTTCAGGTCATGCAGGAGACAATCAATAGATGTGTCTCTCTCACATTGATGTTTCTCTTTCTCTCCCTCCCTCCCTTTCACTCTGTCTAAAAAAATCAATGGAAAAATATCTTCTAGTGAGGATTAACAAAAAAATGCATTTTCTATATGACAATCTGGTACTACTACAGTGACAATCACTTACCTAGTTACTACCATAATATGTGATTGTCACATTTTTTTCTTGAAAATTAGCTCAATGAATTAATTTTCAAGGGTAACCAATAACTTGGACTGAATTACAAGTTACCACTAAAACAAGTCCTTTACAATGCAATCTATTTGTCTTGATACAAAGTCTCTTTAATGGGGAGGGATTAACAGAGGTAAGATCACCCAAGACCCTAGATCAGTGGTTGTCAACCTTCCTAATGCCGTGACCCTTTAATACAGTTCCTCATGTTGTGGTGACCCCCAACCATAAAATTATTTTTGTTGCTACTTCATAACTGTAATTTGCTACTGTTATGAATTGTAATGTAAATATCTGATATGCTGGATGTATTTTCATTGTTATAAATTGAACAGAATTAAAGCATAATGATTAATCACAAATACAATATGTAATTATATATTGTGAAATATTTATTTCTAATTACAAATAAATGAAATTTTGTCTTGAAGCATGGTGTAGCATTGGTAACAGTCTTACTATAACAACAGTAAACTACATTGCTACATTTTGCGACAGTATGCGTAAAAAGCCAACATCAGTGTGAAGGTTGAGATTGCTTCTTTCTCACCAGATCAGAAATTCTTGGAGCAGTCTTTGCAAGAGCACAATGAAGATCATCTTCCACAACAAGTCTACTTCTGCATTTAGACTTGATAACCAACAAGCTGGAAAACCCTGTTTCACAAAGATATGTTGTTGGAAATGGAAGAAGAAGGCACAACACAGTCTCAGACAGAATAGAATATGACTGCAAACACTTGATCCAGAATTTTGTAACTGGCATTGTAGAGAAATCAGTTCTCGCTGCATTGCTGTTAATAAGTTCAATGAACTCCTCTTGTGCTCTCTCAGGAACATCTTCAACTTTGACTGTGAATGGGCTTCTGGCAAGTGCAAATGGGATATCAGGTAGATTTGGAAAGTACGATGAAATTTCATCTGCAAGCATGTGCAAGTGTTCTTTCACAGAAATTGTCATCATAATCCTTTTGCCTGGTTCAATGTCATGTTCCTCAAAGAAAGCAGATAAGGTAGGCAACATGTACATTTTATTTTCATCCAATTTTTTTTTTTTTTGCCAAAGCTGAAGTTTCATTTGGAATGATCAGATCTTTTCAGACAAATTGAGGCATGTTGCATTTGGTCCTTGCAGTGATAAATTTAACTCATTCAAGATGGCAAAGATGTCAACCAAGTGAGCTATTTTCTTCAGTTCACTTTTATCGCTGAAAAGTGCTTCGAACTGCAGTCTTGCTTTCTGATTAAAAAATGTTTTGAGTTCATCACAAAGCTCAAAAACACATTTTAAAACTTTTCCTGTCGACAACCATCTCACTTCAGTGTGAAATAGCAGAGCATTGTTCAGCGCATCCAACTTGTTGCACAGTTGCGAAAGCAGTTGACTGTTTAAAGTGCTCGCTTTTACAAAATTGACAGAACTTAAGATGCTTTTCATTACTTCTTGTAACTCTTGTGGCAGCGTCTTCATTGCTAATATTTGCTGATGAATCATACAGTGAGTTCCAACGACTTTTGGTGACTCATTCAGTACCAAACGTTGAAATCCAGATCAACATCCTAGCATAGCTGGAGCACCATCTGTGCAAACACCACAAACCTTTTCCCAAGAGATCTTATACTCTTTCAGAAATGAACCAACTGTGTCAAATACATCACGTGCAGTAGTTGTCATTTCAAGAGGTTTGCAAAAAAGAAACTCATCTTTAAAGTCGCCATCATTAATATACCTCACATAAACCAGTAACTGTGAACAGTTTGCAACATCTGTAGATTCATCAAGCTGGATGCTAAATATTGGAAGTGGAGCAGATTTAATTTCCTGGATTACCTGATCAAGACTATCAGCAGACTTGTCATCTATTCTTCTGCGGACAGTGTTGTTAGATAAGGAAATTGCACTCAATTTCGTAACAAATTCAACTCCGATCATAACTCGAACAATGTCTTTGGCTGCTGGCAACAGTAAATCCTCAGCAATGGTGGGAGGTTTCATATCTCTGGCAATTCTGAGTGCCACCAAATATGAAGCTTCAGCAGCTGCTACGTTTTGTTTGTGGTACTTGCCACCAGTGTCAAGTCTGGCTTTCTTGAGTCCATCAGCTTTGCTTCTAAAATAGTTGGTATCCTTGCCGGCAAAGCTCGGATGCTTGCTATCAAAATGGCGTTTTAGTTTGTTCGGCTTCATAGATTCGGCTGATAGAACTTCACAACAAATAACACATTATGGTTTCTCAATTCCTGCTGTAATCATTGAGGTAAAACCATACTGTAAAAAACCCTCACTATATTTTCTTTTCTTAATGTTCTTCTCTACACGATCCATTGTCATGGGATGGTTTGCTAATGAAAATAATATATAACAATAGCTGTAATAATACAAAAGATAATACATGGCATAGTTTAGTCAGTACAGTTCATTAAAGTTTCCATTCTGTTTTGTTTTTTTTTACATACCTGTTACTATCACAAGGAGGCAGTATTCACATCAACCACAGCTGAATATAAAAAGACCGATCAGCATCCAGATTAAATTCCCATGGTACAGATATTTTTTTTTTTGCAGTAGTTGATGATTTTAAAGTACATGATTTTACATTTACCCAGTAATTATAATTCATGAAGTGTTGTTTTACCTCCAATACTGCTGCTTTCAACACAGTAGCTGCTTTTAACAGAGTAGCTGCTTTCTATGCAGTAGCTGCTCTTTACACATGTGTGACTGGTCTGTATAAGTACATTATGGCGCCAATCCTGTCACATACACCTGTATTTGTATGGGGTGTATGTGATGGGGTTGGCATGATGGTGTCATCACGCCGGGTACTCACATGTGGGCGTATCTTTATGTGGGCGTATCTGCATGTGGGCGGACCCACCTGGAGATGGATAGAGGAGTGGTGTCTCGGTTCCTAAGACCATTGGAAATATGTGTTTTCCGATGGTCTTAGGCGACCCCTGTGAAAGGGTCATTCGACCCCCAAAGGGGTCGTGACCCACAGGTTGAGAACCACTGCCCTAGATGGATCAGTATTGCTGAGAGGTTAGAGGTGAATGAACAGTCAGAGATGCTCTTGGTTGGCATGAAAAAAACTATGCACATGCCTTCCTCTGCCTGGAGTGCCCATCCCCTTCTTTATCCAGTTTGGGCCTGCTTTTATATGCTTCCTGACACCTAGCAGGCACTCAAATATTTGTTTATTGAATGAGTACATTAAATAATTAGTGAGAGAAAAGGTTTCTAAGTTAGCCTTAGGACAGTAACAAAGAAAATAATTTGTTTTGAATGTGGCCATTAATGTTACACACCAAGTATATTCAGATAGCATAAAGTTGTCTGGAGGCTAACTGTATGGAGCTGGCATTATTTATTTTCTTTAGGCTATTGGAGATTGAGTCCAGTAACTGCCAGGGACTTGATGAAAACAAAAATCTAGCAAAGAGCCAAAGAGATATGGTAAAATGTTAAAAGGATGCCTCTTAGACCTCCCCTTTCTGCTCCTCCTCCTTGGTGCTGACCACTGATATTGGTAAGGGATCTCGATCGCAGTATCTGAGATGTTATCTCAGAGTCTACTAAGAGTTTGCTGTTCTTGATTTTGTAAATTTGCTAAATATCATTTATTATATAATAAATTTGCATAGGTAGTTGTTGAGAAATAATAAACAATTTATTCTATGTTTAAACATGATCAGGATCCAGTGTCTTATTTACGTAAAAATTCTGATTATATATCGTGGAGGTCACCAGGATTGTCACTGCAACTGACAGCAGTAATCTGGGATGGGAGAGAATAGTCTTAGTGAAAATTTTAATATTAAACCCCAATATTAAAAAAAGATCCTTAGGGGATTAGAAGAGGCCCAGGTCCCCATAGAGTTAGGCAAAACATGGCTTCTGCTCTTTGGTTCTACACATAGTAGGTGTTTAACAAATGGCTGCTGTTTTTGTTATTTCCAAGTGCTAGACTTTATTTTATTTATTTATTTTTAATCATTGAAAATTTTTAAATTTCAATGGACATACAATATTATATTAGTTTTTGGTGTACACCTCAGTGATTAGACATTATATAACTTACTAAGTGATCATCCTGATAAATCTCGTACCCATCTGACACCATATGTAGTTATTAGAATATTATTGACTATATTCCCTATGCTGTATTTTATATCCCCATGACTATTCTGTAACAACCAACTTGTACTTCTTAATCCCTTCTCCCTTTCCACCCATCCCCCCAATTTTCCTCCAGTCTGGCAACCATCAAAATGTTCTCTGTATTTATGAATCTGTTTCTGTTCTGCATGTTCAATTATTTTGTTTTTTAGATTCAATTGTTGATAGATATGTATTTATTGCCATTTTATTGTTCACATATTTATCTTTTTTTTTTTTTCTTCTTGAAGAAGACCCTTTAATCTTTTATGCAATACTGGTTTGGTGGTGATGAACTCCTTTAGCTTTTTATTGTCTGGGAAGCTCTTTATATGTCCTTCAATTCTAAATAATAGCTTTACTGGATAGAGTAATTTTGGTTGTAGTTCCTTGCTTTTCATCACTTTCAATATTTCTTGCCACTCCCTCTGGCCTGCAAAGTTTCTGTTGAGAAGTCACCTGACAGTTTCATAGAAGTTCCCTTGTAGGTAACTAACTGCTTTTCTCTTTCTGCTTTTAAGATTCTCTCTTTGTCTTTAACCTGTTGCATTTTAATTATGTCTTGGCGTGGGTCTCTTTGGGTTCACCTTGTTTGGAACTCTCTGCACTTCCTGGACTTGTATGTCTATTTCCTTCACCAAGTTAAGGAAGTTTTCTGTTATTATTTTTTCAAATAGGTTTTCAATTTCTGGCTTGATCTCTCTCTTCTCCTTCTGACACCCCCATGATGTGAATGTGGGTATGCTTGAAGTTGTCCCAGAGGTTCCTTACACTATCTTCATTTCTTTGGATTCTTTTTTCCTTTTCTTGTTTTGATTGTGTGTTTTTTCTTCCTTACATTCCAAATCACTAATTTAATTTTTGGCTTTATCTACTCTACTATTGATTCACTGTTATTCTTCATTTCAGTTAGTGTATCTTAAATTTCTGTTCTTTTCTTTTTTACAAATAAAAAATTTGTATTTACTTAGAAGCATTCAGAATGTCAACAAAACAGTTGCAACTTTATTTTTGCAATTACAGAGTGGTATTCAGTTAACAGAACAACAATTATTTTGTATAAGCTGCATCAGAGATAACTGAAGATGAAAAAACTACCATCCCCATATATAACTAATTTGTGCTGTGCACCAGCAAGAACCTGCTTTAAATTTTCATGCCAGTTTACAACCCCCATACTGCACCAGGTAAGGTTAGTGGCTATTGAAAATACCACCAGGACAGGACTATCTATAGACACATACAGTAGTATGTTAACTATACAAAAAAAGACAGTATAAAGTTTACAAAAACAAATTTTACACAGCTTTACATTTCAATTTTTTTTCTTTAAAAGGAGTGAGTTATGTACAGGGGGTTAAATGCTTTATAGACCAGAAAAAAACAAAAACAAAAAAACTGCACTAGAACTAACTTATTCATCACCATCATCTTCTTCATCTTCATCTTGTTCATCTTCCTCCTCCTCTTCATTTTCCTTGTCTTTCTCCTCTTTCTCCTTTTTCTTGCCTTTTTCAGCCTTGACGACTCCCTTTCTGTCATCTGCAGCAGTGTTATTCCACATCTCTCCCAGTTTCTTTGCAGCACCACCAATGGACAGGCTGGGATGCTCTCCTTTGATCTTTGGGTGATATTCAGAACAAAAGAAGAAAAAGGCGGGCTGAGGCCTCTTGGGTGCATTGAGATCCTTGAATTTCTTTTTTATTTCCCTTTTAGGAGGGATATACATTTTCATTTCTCTTTCATAACAGACCTTGTCCGCCTTTGTCAAGTCTTCAAATTTTCCTTTCTCTTTAGCAGACATGGTCTTCCACCTCTCTGAGCACTTCTTAAAAAACTCTGAGGAGTTGACTGAATCATCTGGGTGCTTATTCTTGCGCTCCTCCCAGAAAGTTTGTACAAAGAAAGCATACAATGACATTTTGCCTCTCAGCCTCTTAGGATCTCCTTTGCCCATGTTTAATTACTCTTCCTCAGTGAGCACAGTCGTCCAGTGTCGGTCGGCTCACACTTGCCCCAGCGCTGTCTCTATGGAGCTCAATGTATTGTAATGGCTGTGAGAGCGGGAGCCAGACGCAGCCTCCTCAGTATATCTTTCATTTCTGATGGATTTTTTTTTGTTATGGTTTCCATGTCCTTTTCTATGCTGTTGAGGCTCTCAGTAAGTTCATTGACCAGCCATATAACCAGTGTTTTGAACTCTGCATCTAGTAGATTGCTTATCTCCACTTTGTTTAGTTCTTTTCCTGGAGTATTATTCTGTTCTTTCATTTGGGACATGTTCCTTTGTCTCTTCATCTAGGCAGCCTCTCTGTGTTTGTTTCTATGTATTAGGTAGAGCTTCTATGTCTTTTTTTTTTTTTTTTTTTTTTTTTTTTTTTTTTTTTATTAATTTATTTTTGTTACAGATGTTTCTCCTTTTTTTCCCCATTGACACCCTCCTCCCCATCCCCCACCCCATCCCCAGCTTTGTTGTCCAGGTCCATCAGTTATGCATACATGCGTATAAGTTCTGTGGTTTATCTCTTCCCTCCCCCCCCACCCCCTCTTCTGAGGGTTGTCAGTCTGTACTCTACTTTCACATCTCTGGGTCTACCCTGTTCCCCAGACTGTTATGTTTATTATATTCCACAAATGAGTGAGATCATGTGATATTTTTCTTTCTCTGCTTGGTTTGTTTCGCTTAGGATAATACTCTCGAGGTCCCTCCATGTCGTCTCAAAGGATAAGAGATCTTTCTTTCTTACAGCTGCATAGTACTCCATTGTGTATATGTACCACAGCTTTTTTATCCATTCATCCACTGATGGGCACTTGGGCTGTTTCCAGATCTTAGCTATTGTGAATAGTGCTGCTATGAACATGGGAGTACATATATTCTTTCTGAGTGATGTTTCAGGTTTCTTAGGGTATATTCCTAGAAGTGGGATCACTGGGTCAAATGGCAGTTCAATTTTTAATTTTTTGAGGTAACACCCTAGTGTTTTCCACAGTGGCTGCACCAGTCTGCATTCCCACCAGCAGTGTACTAGAGTCCCCTTTTCTCCACACCCTCGCCAACACTTGTTGTTTGACGATTTGTTGATGGCGGCCATTCTGACAGGTGTGAGGTGATACCTCATTGTTGTTTTAATTTGCATCTCTCTGATGATTAGTGATGTTGAGCATTTCTTCATATGTCTCTTAGCCATTTGTATGTCCTGTTTGGAGAGGTGTCTATTTAGTTCCTCTGCCCATTTTTTAATTGGGTTCTTTGTCTTCCTTTTGTTGAGTTGTATGAGCACTCTATATATTTTGGAGATTAACCCCTTATCTGATGTATCATTGGCAATTATGCTCTCCCATACAGTGGGTTCTCTTTCCGTTTTGATGGTTGTTTCTTTTGCTGTGCAGAAGCTTTTGAGTTTGATGTAGTCCCATGTGTTCATTTTTTCCTTTATTTCTGTTGCCTTAGGTGATGTATCAGTGAAGATTCTGCTGCGTATGATGTCTGAAATTTTGTTGCCTACATTTTCTTCTAGGATTTTTATGGATTCACGAGTCACATTTAAGTCTTTTACCCATTTTGAGTTTATTCTTGTGTATGGTGTAAGTTGATCGTCTAGTTTCATTTTTTTGCATGTAGCTGTCCAATTTTCCCAACACCATTTATTAAAGAGGCTGTCTTTGCTCCACTGTATGCTCTTGCCACCTTTGTCAAATATTAGTTGAGCATAATATCTTGGGTCAATTTCTGGATTCTCTGTTCTGTTCCACTGGTCTATATGCCTGTTCTTATGCCAATACCAGGCTGTTTTGATTATAGTAGCTCTGTAGTATAATCTGATATCTGGTATTGTGATCCCACCTACTTTGTCCTTCTTTTTCAAGATTGCTGTGGCTATTCGGGGTCTTTTTTGGTTCCATATGAACTTTTGGAGTATTTGTTCTAGTTCTGTGAAATATGTCGCTGGTATTTTGATTGGGATTGCATTGAATCTATAGATTGCTTTGGGTAATATGGACATTTTAATGATGTTAATTCTTCCAATCCATGAACAAGGTATGTGCTTCCACTTTTTTATATCTTCCTCTATTTCTTTTTTCAATGTCCTGTAGTTTTCTGCAAATAGATCCTTTACTTCTTTGGTTAAATTTATTCCTAGGTATCTTAATTTTTTTGCCGCGATGGTAAATGGGATTGTTTTTTTAGTTTCTCTTTCTGTGAGTTCATCATTGGTGTATAAGAATGCCGTCGATTTCTTGACGTTTATTTTGTATCCTGCTACTTTGCCAAATTCATTTATTAGGTCTAGTAGATTTTTGATGGAGTCTTTAGGGTTTTCTATGTATAATATCATGTCATCCGCGAATAATGACAGTTTCACTTCCTCCTTTCCAATTTGGATACCTTTTATTTTTTCTTCACGTCTGATTGCTGTGGCTAAGACTTCCAGTACTATGTTAAATAAGAGTGGTGAAAGTGGGCATCCCTGTCTTGTTCCTGTTCTTAAGGGAAATGTTTTTAGTTTTTGCCCATTGATTATGATGTTGGCTGTAGGTCTTTCATATATGGCCTTTATAATGTTGAGATATGATCCCTCTATTCCCAAATTGCTGAGTGTTTTTATCAGAAATGGGTGTTGAATTTTGTCGAATGCTTTTTCAGCGTCTATTGATATGATCATGTGGTTTTTATCTTTCATTTTGTTTATGTGGTGTATCACATTTATTGATTTGCGAATATTGAACCAGCCTTGCATCCCTGGGATGAATCCCACTTGGTCATGGTGAATAATTTTTTTGATGTATTGCTGGATCCGATTTGCTAGTATTTTGTTCAGGATTTTGGCATCTATGTTCATCAGGGATATTGGCCTGTAGTTTTCTTTCTTTGTAGTGTCTTTTTCTGGTTTTGGAATTAGAATTATGCTGGCCTCATAAAATGAGTTTGGAAGTCTTCCTTCTTCTTGAATTTTTAGAAACAGTTTGAGAAGAATGGGTGTTAGTTCTTCTTTGAATGTTCGGTAAAACTCCCCTGTAAAGCCGTCTGGGCCTGGACTTTTGTTTGCTGGGAGAGTCTTGATTACATCTTCAATTTCCTTGGTTGCTATTGGTCTGTTCAAGTTTTCTATCTCTTCCCGGTCCAGTTTTGGGAGACTATATGTTTCTAGAAATGTGTCCATTTCGCTTAGATTGTCGAATTTGTTGCCATATAAATGTTCATAGTATTCATTAACGATCCTTTGTATTTCTGTGGTGTCAGTTGTTACTTCTCCTCTTTCGTTTCTGATTTTGTGTATTTGGGTTCTCTCTCTTTGTTTCTTGGTGAGTCTAGCTAAGGGTCCATCAATCTTGTTTATCTTTTCAAAAAACCAGCTCTTTGTTTCATTGATCCTTTGAATTGTTTTTTTGGTCTCCATGTCGTTTATTTCTGCTCTGATCTTTAATATTTCCTTCCTTCTACTTGCTCTGGGGTTTTCCTTTTGTTTGCTTTCTAGTTCTTTAAGTTGTGAGGTTAGATAGTCTATTAGAAATTTTTCTTGTTTCTTGAGGTAGGCCTGTAGTGCTATGAACTTCCCTCTCAGAACTGCTTTCGCTGCATCCCACAGATTTTGTGTTGTTGTGTGTTCATTTTCATTCGTTTCCAGAAAGTTTTTAATTTCTTCCTTGATCTCCTTGGTAACCCATTCATTGTTTAATAACATGCTATTTAGCCTCCATGTATTCAAATGTCTTTGCATGTTCTTGTTGCAATTGATTTCTAGTTTCATGCCATTGTGATCTGAGAAGATGCTTGATATGATTTCAATCTTCTTGAATTTGTAGAGACTTCGTTTGTGTCCTAACATGTGGTCTATCTTTGAGAATGTCCCATGTGCACTTGAGAAGAAAGTGAATTCTGTAGTTTTGGGGTGTAATTCTCTGTAAATATCTATTAAATCCATTTGGTCTAGTGCTTCATTTAGAGTCTGTGTTTCCTTGTTAATTTTTTGTCTAGAGGATCTATCCAGTGATGTCAGCGGGGTGTTGAAGTCCCCTGCTATGATTGTATTGCTGTCGATTTCTCCTTTGAAGTTTTCCAGAAGATTTTTAATGTATTTTGGTCCTCCTGTATTGGGTGCATATATGTTTACCAAGGTTATCTCTTCCTGTTGGATAGATCCTTTCAATATTATGTAGTGGCCTTCTTTGTCTCTAGTTATGGCCTTCATTTTAAAATCTATTTTATCAGATATGAGTATTGCTACCCCAGCTTTTTTTTCCTTTCTGTTTGCTTGGAAGATTTTTTTCCATCCCTTCACTTTCAGCCTATGTGAGTCTTTTGTTGTGAGGTGGGTCTCTTGTAAGCAACATATATATGGGTCATGCTTTCTTATCCAATCTGCTACTCTGTGTCTTTTGATCGGGGCGTTCAGTCCATTTACATTTAAGGTGATTACCGATATGTACTTACTTATTGCCATTTTTGTTTAGTGTGTTTCTATTTTCCTTTCTATTTCTTCTACTAATTACAACAGTCCTTTTAACATTTCTTGCAGTGCTGGTTTGGTGCTAATGTATTCCCTTAGCCTTTTTTTGTCTGGGAAGCTCTTTATTTGACCTTCTATTTTGAATGATAGCCTTGCTGGGTAGAGTAGTCTTGGGTTCAGATCCTTGTTTTTCATGACCTTGATTATTTCATGCCATTCCCTTCTGGCCTGTAGTGTTTCTATGGAGAAGTCAGCTGATAACCTTATGGGGGATCCTTTGTAGGTAACCTGTTGCTTAGCTCTTGCTGCCTTGAGGATTCTCTCTTTGTCTTTAATTTTTGGCATTTTAATTACTATGTGTCTTGGTGTGGGCCTGTTTGGGTTCTTCTTACTTGGGACTCTCTGTGCTTCTTGAACTTGAAAGCCTTCTTCCTTCACCAAATTAGGGAAATTTTCTGTCACTATTTCTTCAAATATATTCTCTAACCCTTTCTCATTTTCTTCTTCTTCGGCGACTCCTATGATGCGAATATTATTACGTTTCCAGTTGTCCCACAGTTCTCTTAAGCTGTCTTCCTGTTTTTTCATTGTTTTTTCCTTTTGGTTTTCTGATTGGTTGATTTTTTCTACCCTGTCTTCTAATTCACTGATCCGGTCCTCAGCTTCCTCTACTCTGCTGTTTAGTCCTTCCAATGTGTTCTTCATTTCTGCTATGTCATTCTTCATTTCTTCTTGCTGCTGCTTCATTTCTTCTTGCTGCTTCTTCATTTCCAATTGATTTATTTTCAATATTTCTATGTCTTTGCTCATGGTGTTGATGTCCTTACATATGCTGTTGAGCTTCCTCAAGATCATGGCTCTGAATTCTAGCTCTGTTAACTTGCTTAACTCCATTTCATTTATCTCATCTTCATTGGAGGTCTCTTGTTCTTTCGTTTGGTATCTGTTTCGTTGTTTTACCATTTTGGCTAGCTCAGTGGTTTTTGGAGCCTGCCAAATTTTCCCTGTGGATGTTGGTGTTCTGCTGTTTGTGGCTCCCTGTACTGGGTTTGGATGAGCGTGAGAGGACCCACGTTATACGCCACTGTCGAGTCTTACTTTTCTGGGTAGAGTTGCAAGCCCAGAAAAGGTTCAGTTAGCCTCTAGCTTTTTGCCTAGAGGCTATTAGTCCTGGTTACTTAAAGAGCCTTGGGTTCTCAGTTGAATGAAAACCTCCCTCAGGTGTTCAGCGTGAGAGGATTTCCCGAGGGTGGGGCAGATGCTGGTAGTTAATGAGCCTTGATTTGCATTTCAATGGCCCAACTGGGTGTGGCTGAATCTCCGAGGGAGGGGCTGCCGCCTCTCCCCAGAGCCCTGGGATGGAGTAAGTCGACCAGGCCACAGTCCCGCGTGGCTGAAACTCAGCAAAAGCTCTGAGCGCCCTCCAAATCCCGAGTGTCCCCACACAGTTCCAGTCCAGTCCGCCCTCCCTCCGCCGGAGTCCGAGGTGAGTGGCTGTGGCTGTTTTAGCGCTCTGTCCCGGCTCTGCACTGTGGAGCCGGCTCGGGCTTCAACCCCGAGGGCGGAGCGCTGCTCACGGCTAAGGCCGCTGCTGTCTGTGGGCTCCCAGCCCCCCTCTCGCGCCTCCGCAATCCTACCAGGATCAAGTTAGTGTCCCTGGTTGTATGGTCCTCGCGAGCTGCTTTTCCGTTGCTTTTTCCCGACGATTTGACTTTATTTTAGTTGTATTTCCAGTTTGGTCCTGGGAGATGATCTGTGTAGCTTCCATTCACTCCGCCGCCATTTTGGAATCCTCAGAGCTTCTATGTCTTTTGGGCTTGGTGGAGTGGCCTTATGTAGTAGATATTCTGTAGGGTCCCGTGGCACAGCATCCTTCATCACCTAAGCTGGACACTCCAGCTGCTCACCCCACCCACTGTGTAGGCTGTGTACACCCTCCTGTTGTAGTTGAGCCTTGATTGCTGTTGGAACCTCAATGGGAGATATTTACCCCCAGGCCAATCAGTCACAAGGACTGGCTGAGGCCACTGACCACCTTGGGAGATCAGCTGTGCAGGGGCCCACCATAGAGCAGAATTACTTTGGCAGGTCTCTGGTGCCCTCTGAGTTCACCCCATGAGTGTGTTGTTGTAGAGGTGGTTAGGTGGTGCTTTGACATGGTCTGAAGCACCGGATGTGCAGCCTTGGGGGTCTCCTGAGAGGTGCAGCTCAAGGTCAGCCACTGCCTGTGTTCTGCCCTGAGCCACCTGGCATGAGCTGCAAAGTGATCTGCAGTTGGCTGCTACTTGTACTGGGCTTGGAGTTGCCTAGGACAGGTCAAGTTGCAAACCAAGTTTGGCTGCTGCTTGTGCTGTACCTGGGGCCACTTAGTGAGCGTTACGAGGCATGCTGAGGCCAGATACTGCTTGTTTGAGAGATTTTACAAAGTCTTAAGCATGAGCTAAGACAGGCCATTTGTTTGGAAAAGCCACTGGAAACAGCTTGGGTAAGCCTGCAAGTTGGGTGGGGTGGGGCTGAGAATGAACCGTAACCAAGGGCCAATGCTGTAACCACTGAGCAAAACCAGTTAGGGTCCCTTTATTAGTCTTGATGTGGCTTCTTTAATTCCCTAGTTGTAGGACTTCCATTCAGCTAGGTGGTTCTGAATGATGGTTGTTCTGTAGGTTAGTTGTAATTTTGATGCAGTTGTGGGAGGATTTAAGTATTGGATTTACCTATGCTGTCATCTGGACTGGAAGTCCCAAGTGCTAGATTTTAAATTATCTTTAGGCTATACAATTACAACTTTAAATTAATATGGTGACTATTTATAGACTTTAAAAGTATTTATATATTGCCCTGGCCAGTTTTGCTCAGCGATTAGAGCATTGGCCTGCGGTCCAAGAGACCTGGGTTTGGTTCCCGCTAGGGGCACGTACCTCGGTTGCAGTTTGTCCCCGGCCCTGGTAGGCAGGAGGGCAGAAGGATATGGTGCATCATTTTAAAAGAAACCACAGCAACTCTTGACCTTGGGTTGTGAACAATAACTTACTCTCTCTTCACTTGGCCACTGCTGTCATTAGAAGCACACACTATCTTTTTTTATTTTTTATTTTTTATTTTTATTAATTTATTTTTGTTACAGATGTTTCTCCTTTTTTCCCCATTGACACCCTCCTCCCCATCCCCCCACCCCGTCCCCAGGTTTGTTGTCCATGCACATCAGTTATGCATACATGCGCATAAGTTCTGCGGTTTATCTTTTCCCTCCCCCCACACCCCCTCTTCTGAGGGGTGTCAGTCTGTACCCTACTTCCACATCTCTGGGTCTACCCTGTTCCTCAGACTGTTATGTTCATTATATTCCACAAATAAGTGAGATCATGTGATATTTGTCTTTCTCTGCTTGGCTGTTTTGCTTAGGATAATACTCTCCAGGTCCCTCCATGTCGTCTCAAAGGATAAGAGATCTTTCTTTCTTATAGCTGCACAGTACTCCATTGTGTATATGTACCACAGCTTTTTTATCCATTCATCCACTGATGGACACTTGGGCTGTTTCCAGATCTTAGCTATTGTAAATAGTGCTGTTATGAACATGGGGGTACATGTATTCTTTCTGGTTGGTGTTTCAGGCTTCTTAGGGTATATTCCTAGAAGTGGGATCACTGGGTCAAATGGCAGTTCAATTTTTAATTTTTTGAGGTAACACCATAGTGTTTTCCATAGTGGCTGCACCAGTCTGCATTCCCAACAGCAGTGTACTAGAGTCCCTTTTTCTCCACACCCTCGCCAACCAACTCTTGTTGTTTGATGATTTGTTGATGGCAACCATTCTGACAGGTGTGAGGTGATACCTCATTGTTGTTTTAATTTGCATCTCTCTGATGATTAATGATGTTGAGCATTTCTTCATATGTCTCTTTGCCATTTGTATGTCCTTTTTGGAGAGGTGTCTATTTAGTTCCTCTGCCCATTTTTTTTTATTATTAATTTACTTTTGTTACAGATGATTCTCCTTTTTTCCCCCATTGACACCCCCCTCCCCCTCCCTCCCTGCCCCGTTCCCATTTATGTTGTCCATGTCCATTGGTTATGAGTACATGCGTACAAGTTCTGTGTTCATCGCTCCCCTCCCCCACCCCCTCTTCTGGCAGATGTCAGTCTGTACCCCACTTCCACGTCCCCGGGACTACCCTGCTCCTCACACTGTTATGTTCATTATATTCCAGAAATAAGTGAGATCATATGATGTTTGTCTTTCTCTGCTTGGCTTGTTTCACTTAGGATAATAGTTTCCAGGTCCTCCCATGTCGATGCAAAGGATAAGAGATCGTTCTTTCTTAAAGCTGCATAGTACTCCATTGTGTATATGTACCACAGCTTTTTTATCCTTTCATCTACTGATGGACACTTGGGCTGTTTCCAGATCTTAGCTATTGTAAATAGCGCTGCTATGAACATGGGGGTACATGTATTCTTTCTGATTGGTGTTTCAGGCTTCTTAGGGTATATTCCTAGAAGTGGGATCACTGGGTCAAATGGTAATTCAATTTTTAATTTTTTGAGGTAACACCATAGTGTTTTCCATAGTGGCTGCACCAGTCTGCATTCCCACCAGCAGTGTACTAGAGTCCCCTTTTCTCCACACCCTCGCCAACACTTGTTGTTTGATGCTTTGTTGATGGCGGCTATTCTGACAGGTGTGAGGTGATACCTCATTGTTGTTTTAATTTGCATCTCTCTGATGATTAGTGAAGTTGAGCATTTCTTCATATGTCTCTTGGCCGTTTGTATGTCCTGTTTGAAGAGGTGTCTATTTAGTTCCTCTGCCCATTTTTTAATTGGGTTCTTTGTCTTCCTTTTGTTGAGTTGTATGAGCACTCTATATATTTTGGAAATTAACCCCTTATCTGATGTATCATTGGCAATTATGCTCTCCCATACAGTGGGTTGCCTTTCCACTTTGATGGTTGTTTCTTTTGCTGTGCAGAAGCTTTTGAGTTTGATGTAGTCCCATGTGTTCATTTTTTCCTTTGTTTCTGTTGCCTTAGGTGATGTATCTGTGAAAATTCTGATATGTATGATGTCTGAAATTTTGTTGCCTACATTTTCTTCTAGGATTTTTATGGATTCATGAGTCACATTTAAGTCTTTTATCCATTTTGAGTTTATTCTTGTGTATGGTGTAAGTTGATGGTCTAGTTTCATTTTTTTGCATGTAGCTGTCCAATTTTCCCAACACGATTTATTAAAGAGGCTGTCTTTACTCCATTGTATGCTCTTGCTGCCTTTGTCAAATATTAATTGAGCATAATGTCTTGGGTCAATTTCCGGATTCTCTGTTCTGTTCCACTGGTCTATATGCCTGTTCTTGTGCCAGTACCAGGCTGTTTTGGTTACAGTAGCTTTGTAGTATAACCTGATATCCGGTATTGTGATCCCACCTACTTTGTCCTTCTTTTTCAAGATTGCTGTGGCTATTTGGGGTCTTTTTTGGTTCCATATGAACTTTTGAAATATTTGTTCTAGTTCTGTGAAATATGTCACTGGTATTTTGATGGGGATTGCGTTAAATCTATAGATTGCTTTGGGTAATATGGACATTTTAATGATGTTAATTCTTCCAATCCATGAACAAGGTATGTGCTTCCACTTTTTTATATCTTCTTCTATTTCTTTTTTCAATGTCCTGTAGTTTTCTGCAAATAGGTTCTTTACTTCTTTGGTTAAGTTTATTCCTAGGTATCTTAATTTTTTTGCCACGATGGTAAATGGAATTGTTTTTTTAGTTTCTCTTTCTGTGAGTTCATCATTGGTGTATAAGAATGCCGTTGATTGCTTGATGTTAATTTTGTATCCTGCTACCTTGCCAAATTCATTTATTAAGTCTAGTAGATTTTTGATGGAGTCTTTAGGGTTTTCTATATATAATATCATGTCATCTGCGAATAATGACAGTTTCACTTCCTCCTTTCCAATTTGGATTCCTTTTATTTTTTCTTCATGTCTGATTGCTGTGGCTAAGACTTCCAGTACTATGTTAAATAAGAGTGGTGAAAGTGGGCATCCCTGTCTTGTTCCTGTTCTTAAGGGAAATGTTTTTAGTTTTTGCCCATTGAGTATGATGTTGGCTGTAGGTCTTTCATATATGGCCTTTATTATATCAAGATATGATCCCTCTATTCCCAAACTGCTGAGCATTTTTATCAGAAATGGGTGCTGGACTTTGTTGAATGCTTTTTCAGTGTCTATTGATATGATCATGTGGTTTTTATCTTTCATTTTGTTTATGTGGTGTATCACATTTATTGATTTGCGAATATTGAACCAGCCTTGCATCCCTGGAATGAATCCCACTTGGTCATGGTGAATAATTTTTTTGATGTATTGCTGGATCCGATTTGCTAGTATTTTGTTCAGAATTTTGGCATCTACGTTCATCAGGGATATTGGCCTGCAGTTTTCTTTCTTTGTAGTGTCTTTTTCTGGTTTTGGAATTAGGATTATGCTGGCCTCATAAAACGAGTTTGGAAGTCTTCCTTCTTCTTGAATTTTTTGAACTAGTTTGAGGAGAATGGGTGTTAGTTCTTCTTTGAATGTTCGGTAAAACTCCCCTGTGAAGCCATCCGGGCCTGGGCTTTTGTTTGCTGGGAGAGTCTTGATTACATCTTCAATATCCTTAGCTGTTATTGGTCTGTTCAAGTTTTCTATCGCTTCCTGGTCCAGTTTTGGGAGACTATGTGTTTCTAGAAATTTGTCCATTTCACTTAGATTGTCGAATTTGTTGCCATATAAATGTTCATAGTATTTGCTAATGATCCTTTGTATTTCTGTGGTGTCAGTTGTTACTTCTCCTGTTTCATTTCTGATTTTGTGTATTTGGGTTCTCTCTCTTTGTTTCTTGGTGAGTCTAGCTAAGGGTCCATCAATCTTGTTTATCTTTTCAAAAAACCAGCTCTTGGTTTCATTGATCCTTTGAATTGTTTTTCTGGTCTCTATGTCATTTATTTCTGCTCTGATCTTTACTATTTCCTTCCTTCTACTTGCTCTGGGGTTTTCTTTTTGTTTGCTTTCTAGTTCTTTAAGTTGTGAGGTTAGATAGTCTATTAGAAATTTTTCTTGTTTCTTGAGGTAGGCCTGTAGTGCTATGAACTTCCCTCTCAGAACTGCTTTCACTGCATCCCATAGATTTTGTGTTGTTGGCACACACTATCTTTTGAGTATAAAGACAATTACACTCATCTTGATGTTAACCCAGATGTTGAGAGGAGAGAAGACGCCTGTGGACATAAAAGCATTATTTAAAAAAGAATTTCTTAAATTCACTGATCTCAGCTTCTCATTCATTTTTGAGAGGATAAAAAGATACCTTAGGAGCCCTGGCCGGTTTGGCTCAGTGGTTGGAGCATCAGCCTGTGGACCAGAGAGTACCGGGTTCGGTTCCTGCTAGGGGCACATACCAAAAAAAACCAAAAAACAAACAAACAAAAAAAGCTCAAAAGATACCTTAGGGAAGAATGCATTCTGACTAATGATTAAATCAGAAGGCAGCATGAGAGCAGGGAGTTTGAAACTCATATCATTTTATTATTGTCAATAGCAGTCACATAGACAGGAACACCTGATAGATATTTCCTTCAATAAATTTATGAGCTAATCTGAATTAATCTTTGTAGAATCCTGTGAGCCACCTTACCTGAACACAAAACCAAGGAATCCATGAGAGGCTACATGATTTATTATAATTAAAAGGAGAGCTGGAGCCTGGGGCATTGTATGCCATCAGAAGGAAGCCTCAATGCACTCCGCAGTGATCATAACTCCAAGACAACACAGAGAAAGAACAAAAAGCTCTATATTAGAATTCTCCAGCATGTTTAAGGATGAATTGAGTTGCTCAGGCCTAAAGTAATCATACACAACATTGATTAGTCAAAACACAAATGTGAACAGGCCCCCGACTATTGTTAAATAGAACATGATAGCATCAACACTGTGCTGGGGGGAGTGAGCCCCTTGACTAAACAATAGGCAGGCAAAGTGTGAGACTTAGTTTCCTCGTCTCGAAAATAAGCGTTTAGGATTTAGATGATCTGGTAAATATTTTTTTAGGTTTAAAATGCCATGAAGCTATAATTATAAAATTTAGGGGTTCTCCATTTTCTTGGACTCTAAGCTGTCCTTGGAGCACCTCTATCATCTAGATGTCAGCCTTTTCTCCCATCTCACGCCTCACTAAGGGGCTTCACCCAGATCTGTCTCTTGTCCAACTCTACATGAGTTTATCTCCTCTGTACTCTTCCCTCTCATGGGCCCTTCTCTTTCAGGATCTCCTAGACCAGCAACCTAATTTGTTCAAATGATGATTTAAATGTGTTAACTCTTCCACAATATATTTGCACTTCTGAGAGATATTTTGAAATATTTATCTTGGCATTTTCTCCTTCCTTATTTCCTTTCAGCATTAAAATTAGACAGTGAAACTGAATTTTATAGCCCCAGGGAAGGAATGATACAAAGCACAGAAAGAAGGAAACATTTCACTGAGTTTCTATCTAGATTAAACAACAACAACAACACTACAGGCAATAGCCACAAAATTTCCGGATGTTAATGGCAAGAGCTAGTTTCTTCTTCTGACAGTGGCTTAGTAGCTCCCATTAGAGTAACTCTTCCACAGATAGCTATAAACTCTGCAAAAAATAGAAAACACAACCATCTGAAGGTGTTAGAGAGCAAACCAAAGAAGGGACGTGTGGATGTGTTTTATATGGATGTGTGGAGAAAGGGAGCAGCACTGAGTGGGCTTCTAATTTCTTATAGATTTCAGCCAGAAGATAAGTCCCAGTTACCACATGAGGGGCCAAAACATGGACTGAAAACCCATAGCCTCCCCATGGATAGAGTTTGAGGCAGCCACAGCTGAAAAGTAGGGAGGAATCCTAGAAAAGGGAGAGACACAGAGAGGGAGCCCAAATTCTTTGTATCAATGGCCCAAATAGCTGGATGAGCCCTGAATGCCACATATGCAGGAAGAATCCAGACTTCCCTGGCAAGGATAAAAGAACTGCACAGAGATTTCAGAGTTTGGAGTTTGAGTTCAGTGTAGTTCAATTTTGCCAAACAAGCAAATAAACCAAAAAAATAAAATAAACAAAATAAAACTCTTTGAAGAAACAATAGAATCAAGAATCTGTATAATGTATCATTCATAATGTCTAGCATGCATTCCAAAATTACAGGGCATGAAGAAATAAGAAAATGTGAGCATACTAAAAAGAGTGCCTCAAAGATAATCAGATGTTGGATTTAACAAACAAGGATTTTAAAGCAGTGATCAGTCCGGCTGGTGTGGCTCAGTGGTTGAGCATCGACCCATGCACCAAGAGGTTGCCAGTTCGATTCCCAGTCAGGGCACATGCCCAGGTTGTGGGCCCAATCCCCAGTGGGAGGCATGCAGGAAGCAGCCAATCAATGTTCTCTCTCATTGGTGTTTCTATCTCTCTCTCCGTCTCACTTCCTCTCTCTCTAAAGTCAATAATAATAATAAAAAAGCAGTGATTATAACTATGTTAAAAAATATAAAGGATAATATTTCTATAATGAATAAGTAGCTAAGATATTTCAACAAATAACACTATAAAAAGTTCTGGTCAAGATGGTGGTGTAGGTAAACGCAGTATCGCGTCCTCCCACAATGACATCAAAATTACAACTAAACTACAACACAACCATCATTCAGAACTGCCTGACATCGAGCTGAATGGAAGTCTTACAACTATGAAATTAAAGAAGCCACATGGAGACTGGTAGGAGGGGCGGAGGCATGGACGGGCTGGTCCCACACCCATGTGTGGTGGATAAAAATCAGGAGGGACACCTTGGCTGTGAAAGTCTTCCCTGAGGAGTGAGGGGGTCCCCTTCCCACACTAGAGGCCCAGCTCAAGGCCACTGTGCCAAGAAGAGAAGTCCCCATAACTTCTGGCTGTAAAAACCAGTGGGAACTGAGGCTGAGGCTGCTGGAGCTCCAGGCAGTTCCTCTTAAAGGCCCCGCACACAGACTTACTTAAACTTGCTCCTTCTGAATTTAGAGGGGAGGCAACTTGAGGGATGCCAGATACATACAGGGGAGAACTGAGCTATTTGGCCTCAGGATGAAGTCTGGAGAGGCAGCTATCTCCTGGACAGACTGCTGGCAGAGGCTGATGTTGCTTTGGTGAGCCCTTCCCTGGGGCAGCAGACAGCTGCCATCTTTGGGACTCCAGCATCCTGGCTCACACTGTTTGCCCCACCCTGGTGAGTCCCCGAGGCCCTGCCCCACCCAACTTACAGGCCCACCCAAGCTGTTTCCAAAGGCTTTACCATAGGATTGGCCTGTCTTAGATCCTGCTTCAGAGTTTCCTAAAATCTCTCAAACAAGCAGCATCTGGTCTCAGAGAGCCCTATACCTCTCATTAAGTAACGCCAGGCCTGGCACTAGAAGCAGCCAGCCCTGGTTCACAACTCGGCTTTTTTGGGCACCTCCAAGCCCAGCCCAAGAAGCAGCCATCTGAAGATCATTTTGTAGCTTATGCTGGGTGGCCCCAGATAGAACACAGGCAGCAGCTGACCTTTCCCCAGTGCACAGCTTCAGACCACATTGAAACACCACCACCCAACCACCTCCACAAGTGACACACTCAATGAGCTGACTCAGTGGATAACAGAGCCCTCATCAAATGTCTTGCTCTGGGTGGTGGGCCCCTACACAGCTGATCTTCCAAGGTAGTCAGAGGCCAGTGGTCAGTGGGCACAGACAGTCCTTGCAGCTGATCAGCCTGAGTAAATCCCTCCCATGGACGTGCCAACAGCAATCAAGACTCAACTACAACAGAAGGGTGTACAGTCCACACTAGGGCTGCACCTTGGGGCCCAGCTGGGGTAATCAGGGAGGCTGTGCCACTGCACCCTACAGGACACCTACAACAATAGGTCACCCTATGAAGCCTAGGAGACATAGCAACTCTATCTAATACATAGAAACAATCACAAGGAAGCAGCCAAAAATGAAGAGACAAAGAAACATGTCCCAAATGAAAGAAAATAACAAAACTCCAGGAAAAGAATTAAACAAAATGGAGATAAGCAATCAATTAGATGCAGAGTTCAAAACACAAGTTATAAGTTTGCTCAAGGAACTTGGTGAGACATTCAAGGAACTTAGTGAGACCTCCAAGAAACGTAGTGAAAACATCAACAACATAAAAAAGGACCAGTCGTAAAGGAAGGATGAACTAACTGAAATAAATAATAATTTACAGGGAGTCAATAGTAGAGTAGGTAAACCAAGAAGCAAACCATTGATTTGGAATATAAGGAAGCAAAAAACACCCAATCAAATCAGCAAAAAGAAAAAAGAATCCCAAAAAATGAGGGTAGTGAAAGGAACCTCTGGGACAACTTCAAGCGTGCCAACATTTGCATCATAGGGGTGCCAGAAGAAGAAGAAGAAGAGAGAAAGAAATTGAAAACCTATTTGAAACAATAATGACAAAAAAAATTCCCTAACTTGGTGAAGGAAACAGACATACAAGTCCAGGAAGCACAGAGAGTGCCAAACAAGATGAAGCCAAAAAGATCCACACCAAGACACATCATCATCAATATGCCAAAGGTTAAATACAAAGAGAGAATCTTAAAAGCAGCAAGAGAAAAGCAGTTTGTAACCTACAAAGGAGGTCCCATAAGACTGTCAGCTGATTTCTCAAAAGAAACTTTGCAGTCCAGAAAGGAGTGGCAAGCCATAATCAAGGTGATGAAAAGCAACGATCTACAACCAGGATTACTCTATCCTGCAAAGCTATCATTTAGAATCCATGGACATATCAAGAGTTTCCCAGACAAGAAAAAGCTACTGGAGTTCATCACCATCAAACCAGTATTATATGAAATGTTGAGGGGTCTTCTTGAAGGAGAAGAACAAAAATATGAACAAACAAAATGGCAATTAATACATATCTATCAACAACTGAATCTACAAACAAAATGAGCAAGCAGAACAGAAACAGGCTTATAGATACTGAGAACTTTTTGTTGCTTGCCAGATAGGCGGAGGCTGGGGGGCTGGGTGAAAAGGATGAAGGAATTAAGAAGTACAAATTGGTTGTTAGACTGATGAACCTCAAAGGGAAGGGGGGAGGGAGGGTGGGATGAGATAAACCAAAGAACTTTTATGTGTATGTGCATGGCCAGTGGACACCAACAATAGTGTGTGGAAGGCAGGAGGAGGGTGTGATTGAGGAGGAGGAGATCAATGGGGAAAAGGGGGGACATCTTTCAATAATAAAGGGGGGACATACATTCAATAATAAAGATGGGTTAAAAAAAATAAAATGATAAAATAGAACCACCCAGCTGGTGTGGCTCAGTGGATTGAACATCATCCCAGGGACTGAGAGGTCCTGGTTCGATTCCCGATCAGGGCACATTCTCGGGTTATGGGCTTGATTCCCAGAAGGGGGTGTGCAGGAGGCAGCTGATAGATGTTTCTCTCTCACATCAATGTTTCTCTCTCTCTCTCTCTTCCTCTTTCTCTAAAAAATCAATAGAAACATATTAAAAAATAAAAAAGAACCTAATATATTTTAAAGCTGAAAAAATGTAATACCTGAAATAAGAATTTACTGAATGGGCTTAACAGTAGCTTGAAGATGGTAGAAGTGAGAGTCTATAAACTGTTAGATCAATGGAAATTATCCAATGTGAAGGCCAGAGAGAAAAGAATTAAAAAAAAAAGTGAACAAAGAACCTCAGAGACCTATAGGGCAATATCAATATAAGTTGAAAAGAAATGGATGGAAAAATGTACCATGTTAAACTATAACCATAAGAAATCTGAGTAAATTGTATCAATATAAGATAAAATGGGATTCAAGGCAAAGGTTATTACAAGAGATAAAGGAAATTTCATAGTGTTAAAAAGGTCAGTACCACCTGGCCGGTGTGGCTCAGTGGTTGTCGACCCATGCACCATGAGGTCGCTGGTTGGATTCCCGGTCAGGGCACATGCCCAGGTTGTGGGATAGATCCCCAGTGGGGGGCATGCAGGAGGTGGCCAATTGATATTTTCTCTCATCGATGTTTCCGTTTCTCCTTCTCCCTCCTCTCTGTCTCTAAAAATAAAAAAATTAAAAAAAAAAACAAAAAATAAAATAAATAAATTATAAAAGGTCAGTACCTAAGGAAGACATAACAACCATAAATATTTGTCTAATAATAGAGATTTAAAGTACATGATGCCAAACTGAACAGAATTAAAGGTAATGGCAAATACCAGGCACTTGAGAATTTTCTAGATTTCTAAAGTTTTTCTTAAATATTAAAATTCAGTTCCTGATGGACTAGTAACAAAGTTTATAAAATGTACCCAAAATGAAGAAGATGCAGAAGGTGGATACATGTAGCAGAATGGATTTGAAGAAAATGATACCAGAGGAAGATGCTAGATTTGGGAGCTTCCCAGAGCAATGAAGATTTGTGCCTTGCTTTTTATCATATGGTGTAGGATGATGGATAGCAAAGGATGAGGAAGTGGGTAAGCCTGGGGCAGCCTCACTTAGTCCTCATGTTCATCAAGGTAGCACAGAGAAAGCAGCTGGAATTTCTTGAGCTTGTAGGGCCATACAGAAGTGCTGAGAGGGCCCAGGTGTGAATGAGGAGGCTAAAGGGTGCACTGCCTTTGAGGTTGTTATGGAACTGAGCATATATGTATTAGATACCAGTGCATTATGTCCTGTAACTAGGTGGGGTGAGCTACACCTTAATAGATGCTAAAGAGTACATGTGGACCGTACACCTTTTTCTAGCTGCCAAGATTTTTGTAACTCCCTTGGGGGTTATATCATGTTCAGAGGAGAAGGAAGACAGAGGGGAATGGGAAGATCTTGAATTGATATATTTACCTAATGAGACAGTTCTAAATCATAAGTGACTGAGTTAAGCTAAGTGGCAAGACTAAGGGATTAAAAACATTTTTTAGTCCGGCCGGTGTGGCTCAGTGGTTGAGCATCGACCTATGCACCAAGAGGTCACCGGTCCGATTCCCAGTCATGGCACATGCCCAGGCTGTGGGAGCGATCCCCAGTGGTGGGTGTGTGGGAGGCTGCCAGTCGATGTTCTCTCCCATTGATGTTTCTGTTTCTCTTTCTCTCTCCCTTCCTCTCTCTCTCAAAATAAGTAAAGAAAAACAAATAAAAAACCCCACAAAAAAACCCCTCACTTTTTAGTGTTGAAATCGAACAGTATATAAAGTACATAAAACATACACACACAGCTTTAACAAACAATCCAGGTTAAGAAATAGGACACTTCTAGTACTTGAGAACCATCCAGTATGTTCATTCATGATCACAGCCCTCTTCCTTTCCCCTAATGGTAACTACTATCTTGATGATTGCTATTGTTTCTTTAAAACAATAATTTTACCAATAATTAAGAGCAATTATGCCATAATTATTCTTGTACAAGGGCCACAATCACATGCACACACATTTCTATAGGATATAAACCTAGGAATGGCATTGCTGGGTCATAGGATATAAACATTTTTGCCTTAACTGAATAATGTCACACTACTTTCTAAGTGGTTCTACCACTTTTCATGCCCACCATTAGTGTATGAAGGTTTCTATTGATTCATATTTGTGACAACTTTTTTTGTATCAGACTTTAATTTTTAATTTTAATTTTTGCCAATAATGCTTCTAGTATTTTGCAGTTCTCATTCTCAGGTGATGACTTTCCTTACCATTTCTCTGAGAAAACAGAACAGTTGGAATAGACATGCCAGCTTTCCCACCACTACTTTTACCTGCCCACCTGCATCATTGCCCCTGTAATCTGCCTTCCTCTTGTCTTTATGGAGGAACAGTCTGTGCTCTTAGCAGCGGCAATCATCCCACTTGTGCCCTAGATCCCATCTTTTATTATCTACTCAAGAACATTGCTCCATTAATTCTGTCCTCTTTCTTTGCATTGTTATTTTCCCTCTCTCTACTGGGTAGTTTCCCTTAGTATATAAACATGTAACTGTTTCTCCCAATTTCAAACAAACAAACAAAAAAGTAGTTATAATTTCCAGCAACAGCTCCATTTTTCTGCTTTCCTTTACAGCAAAACTTTTCTTGCTGTCTCTAATTCCTCGCTTCCCAGTTTCTCTTAAACAATCAAATCAAGCTTTCTTCCTTACTATTCCACCAGAACTGCTCTTGTCAAAGCCACTAGTGACTGTCGTATTGCTAACTACAGTGGTCACTTCTCAGTTCTTATCTTACTTGGTTTGTCAGCAGTATTTGACCATCTCTTTCTTTAATTTTCCAGTACACTTCCTGAGTTTTCTCCTATTTCACTGGTTATTCTTTCTTGGTCTCCTTTGCTGGTTTCTCCTCATCATTCTGATCTCTTAACATTGGAGACTCTCAGTCTTTGGACCTCTCCTTCACTTTCCCCTCTCCATTGGAGAACTTATCCAGTCTCATGGTTTTAAATAGCATAATTAAGCTTGTAACTCCCAAATTATATTTCCTTTCTGGACCTGTTCAGGGAACTTTAAATTTGTTTATCCAACTGCTTACTTGACAATTTACTTAGATGTATAATAAATCCCTTAACATGCTTGAAACCAAACTCTTGATTTTTCTTTTAGACATAGCATTTGTTTGTATGCAAATTAGAAAAAAGACTGATCTACCTCTAGAGAGATGTTGCTTGTGTAGGCTGCACAGTTTTGGATTTCCTTTTTTCTTTTTCTTTTTCTTCTTCTTCTTTTTTTTTTTTGCAGAGCTTCCCTTATCTTTGTCTTCAAACTAATCCTACAGTCTTCCATTTCAGTTAATAGAAGCTCCATCCTTCCCATCGTCCCAAATATTGTATAGTCATCCATGGCTTTTTTCCTTCTTTCCAACCATATCTAATTAACTAATGAACCCTGATGTTATATTAGTTTGTATAAGAGGGAAGAGAATTCTAGCTAAAGAAGTATCACAAAAACAGGGAGGCCATGAGCATATAACACATTGGAGGAGGCAGTGTAGTTCTGCAGCCTTGCCTACTTTTTCATGCTATGAATTTTGCCTGGAAATGTCTCCTTCCCACCTTTCACAACCCAGTTCATCTTTTACAGCTCAGCTCAAATATGACCTACTCTGTTGACATTTCTTTAACATTGTCTCAGCACCAAACTGTTCTTTTTACTCATTGCTCTGTGTCATTACTTTAGTTTTACCTTAGTTTCCTTATCTTACAAAGGGCATATTAATGTTACCCAACTCAGAGTTTTTATGAGATTAAATTGAGGTAACACTTCTTCTTTTTTTTTAAATCCTCACCCAAGGATATTTTTTCATTTATTTTCAAACAGAGTGGGAGAGCAAGCAAGTGAAAGAGAGACATTGATGTGAGAGAGACACATTGGTTGGTTGCCTCCCGCAAGACCTGGACCAGGGCCAGGGACCGAACTGCAACCAAGGTATGTGCCCTTGGCTGGAATTGAACCCTCAACTCTTTGGTCCATGGGCTGATGCTCTAACCACTGAGCCAAACCGGCCAGGGCTGAGGTAACACTTCTAAAGTGCTTATAACAGTGCCTGGCACATGAAAAATACTTTAAAAAAGTTAGCCCTTTGATAATGCTGATGATAGTATTGTCTTCCCAATAGATTGTGTGCTCCCAAGGGGTCAATGAAATGACCTAATTCATCTTTATATACCCAGCATTTAATATAGTGCTAAGCATATAGAAGATGATCAATAAATTTTTATTGAAGAAGTAGAATAATAAGATGAGGCTCATAGATATGGTTGAATAGACATAAATATATGCAGGCAGCAGTGGTGCATTGGAGAAAAGGCTGAAATTAGAAATAGATTTCATGGCAAAGCTCTAGCTCAGCCTTTACCAGTTGCATGACCTTGGACAAGCCATTTAACCTTTCTGAAACTTAGTTTATTCAGCTGAAATTAGAGATAATAATATCTTAGAGTAATGTGTTAAGGATCACTTGCGATAATATATATGAAAGTACTTGCTAATCTATAGCTCATGTTGCAAATTAAGGTTGTTTGGTATTAAAGTTTGTAATTCAAGGTATTCCTACCATAATTACAAAGCAATGAGACTTACTGTATGTTGTATAAGAAAATAAGTCCTGTCACTTTACACTTACCTTTTTTATATAGGTATCTCTTTCCTCATGGTATGGAGGGGAGGTGACATATGGCTTATGATTACATTTGGCATGTATAATGGAGGCTGCAAAAATATTTCCATACCCTGCTGCCAGAAGGCTATATTTTTGCTTGCTTGAGTCATCACAATTTGTCTATTGCTGTCCACAACATAGCTTTTTAGTATGCTTCTTCCTTAGAAAATTGGTTTGTGGAAGATAATGTAGGTTAAATGCAATCAAACATTATTTTTAAAGTAATTTTTAGAATTAAAAATTTAAAAACCCAATTAGTAGTCAGTGAGTAGCTTTTTTTTTTGCCAAATAAATTGCTAGGTGATTAAATCCACACTAAAATGGCTTAAGTGCTCCAACCAAAAAGCATAGGGTAGCTGAATGTATAAGAAAATAAGGCCCATATATATGCTGTCGATAAGAGACCCACCTCAGATCAGAAGATACACACAGACTAAAAGTAAAGGGATGGAAAATGATATTTCATGCAGATGAGAAGAAAAAATAAAGCTAAGGTAGCAATACCAATATCTGACAAAATAGACTTTAAAACAAAGGTTATAGTAAGAAACAAAGAAGGACATTACATAATGATAAAGGGAGCAATGATAAAGTGGATATAAATAACCCTTGTACATATTTGTGCACCCAACATAGGAGCACCTAAATATGTAAAACAAATCTTGATGGGCATAAAAGGAGAGATTGACAGTAACATAGTAATGGTAGGGCATTTTAATACCCTTGACATCAATGGATAGATCTTCCAGACAGAAAATCAACAAGGAAATAGCAGCCTTCAATGACACACTAGATCAGATGGATTTAATTGAAACCTTCTGAGCATTTCACTCCAAAACAACAGACTATACATTCTTTTCAAGTGCTATGGAATATTTTCTAGAATAGACCACATGTTAGGCCACAAAATAAGTCTCAATAAATTTGAGATTAAAATCATTTCAGGCATTTTCTCTGACCATAATAGTATGAAACTAGAAATCAATCACAAGAAACAACAACAACAAAAAAAGAAAAACACACAAAGACATGGAGGCTAAATATGTTACTAAATAATAAATGGATTAACAATGAGATCAAGGAAGAAATCAAAAGATACCTTGAAACAAATGAAAATGAGAACACAACAACCCCAAATCTGTGGGACACAGTGAAAGCAGTCCTAAGCGGGAAATTTATAGCATTACAGGCCTACTTTAAGAAAGAAGAAACATTTCAAATAAGCAATCTAACTTTATACTTTAAGGAACTTCAAAAAGAACAACAAAGACCAAGTAGAAGAAAGAAAATCCTAAAGATCAGAGCAGAAATAAATAAAATAGAATCCAAAAGACCTACAATACAAAAGATAAATGAAAACAAGAGCTGGTTCTTTGAATAGATGAACAAGATCAACCAACCTTTAACCAGACACATCAAGAAAAAAAGAGAGAAGATACAAATAAATAAAATCAGAAATGAAAGAGGAGAAGTAACAACTGACACCAAAGAAATTCAAAGGACTGTAAGAAAATATTACAAACAACTATATGTCAACAAATTGGAAAACCTGGGCAAAATGGATAAATCCCTAGAAACATACAATCTTTAAAATCTGAATAAGGAAGACTCAAAGAATCTGAATAGACAGATTACAACTTGTAAAATTGGAGCAGTAATAAAAAAATTTTCTCAAAATCAAGGACCTGGATAGAATTTGGTGAATTTTACCAAATATTTAAAGAAGAACTAACACTTATCCTTCTAAAACTATTCTAAAAAAAACTATTCTAAAAAAATTCAAGAGAAGACTCTCAAGCTCATTTTATGAGGCCAGCATTATCCTAATTCCAAAACCAGATAAAGACACAACAAAGAAAGAAAATTATAGGCCAATATCCCTGATGAACATAGATGTTAAGATCCTCAACAAAGTATTAATAAATCAGATTCAGCAATACATTAAAAAGATCATACACCATGACCAAGTGGGATTTATTCTAGGGATGCAAGGCTGGTACAATATTAGCAAATCAATAAACATGATACAACACATAAACAAAATGGAGGATAAAAACCACATGATCGTATCAAAAGATGCTGACAAAGCATTTGATAAAATCTAGCTCCCATTTATGATAAAAGCGCTCAGCAGAGTGGGAATAGAGGGAACATACCTCAACGTAACAAAGACCATAGATGACAAATCCATAGCCAACATCATACTCAATGAGCAAAAGCTACAAATGTTTCTCTTACCATTAGGAACAAGACAGGGATGTCTGCTTTTACTACTCTTATTTAACATAATACTAGAAGTATTAGCCACAGAAATCAGACAAGAAGAAGAAGTAAAAGGCATATAAATTGGAAAGGAATAAGTAAACTGTCATTATTTGTAGATGACATGATACTGTATATATAGAGAATTCTAAAGATTCCTCCAAAAAATGACTAGAACTTATAAATGAATTCAGTAAAGTAGCAGAATACAAAATAAATATCCAGAAATTAGTTGCATTTAAAAAATATTTTTATTCATTTTTAGAGAAAGAGGGAGAGAGAGAGACATAGAAACATCGACAAGAGAGTACATTGATCAGCTGCATCCTGCATGTCTCCCACCGGGGATCAAGCCTGCAACCTGGGCATGTGGCTTGACTGGGAATTGAACCAGCAACCTCTTGGTCCATGGGTTGATGCTCAACCACTGAGCCACACCAGCTGGGCTAGTTGCATTTTTATACACCAATAATGAACTACCAGAAAGGGAAACTAAGAAAACAATTCCATTTACAATAGCATCAAAGAAAAAATAAAGTACCTAGGAATAAATTTAACCAAGAATGTAAAAGACCTGTCCTTGGAAAATTATAAGACACTGAGGAAAGAAATCGAAGAGTATGCAAATAAGTGAATGCATATACCATGCTCACAGGTAGGAGGAATTAACATCATTAAAATATTCATACTACCCAAAGCAATATATAAATTTAACATAATTTCTATCAAGATACTAATGGCATATTTCACAGAACTAGAACAAATATTCCAAAAATTTAGACCCAGAATAGCCACAGCAATCTTGAGAAAGAAGAACAAAGTAGGAGGAATCATGCTACCTGATATCAAACTATACTACAAAGCCATAATAATCCAAGCAGCATGATAGTAACATAAAAACAGACATATAGATCAATAAAACAGAGAGCCCAGAAATAAACCCATGCCTTTATGGTTAATTAATATTTGACAACAGAGGCAAGAACATACAATGGAGTAAAGATAGTCTATTTAACAAATGGTATTGAAAAAATTGGACTGATACAAGCAAAAAAAAATAAATAAATAAAATTAGATCACCTTTTGTACCATACACAAGAACAAACTCAAAATTGATTAAAAACTTAAATGTTAAACTCAAAACCATACAAATCCTAGAAGAAAACATAGCAGTAAATCTAGGACATTTCTCATAGCAATATTTTTTTTCTGACATATCTTCTCAGTCAAAGGAAACAGAAGAAAAATAAACAAATTGGAATACAACAAACCAAACAGTTGTTGCACAGAAAAGGAAACTATAAACAAGGTGAAAAGGCAACTACTGGATAGGAGAACATATTCACTAATGACACATGTGATAAGGGGTTAATAGCCAATATTTATGAAGAACTTATAAAACTCAACACCAAAAAACTAATGATCCAATTAAGAAATGGGCAGAGGACCTGAGTAGATACGTCTTGAAGGAGGACATACTGATGGCCAGTAGACATATGAAAAGATGCTCAACATTAGTAATCACCAGAGAAATGCAAACTAAAAGCACAATGAGATGTCACCTCACACCTCTCAGAATGGCTATCATCAATAAATCAACAAACAACAAGTGTTGGTGAGGATGTGGAGAAAAGGGAACCCTTGTGGACTCTTGGTGGGAATGCAGATTGGTGCAGCCACTATGGAAAGCATTATGGAGTTACCTCAAAAAATAAAATGGAACTGCCTTATGACTCAGCTATTCCACTTCTGGGAATATAGCTGAAGAAATCTGAAACATTAATTCAAAAGAACATATGCACCCCTATGTTCATAGCAGCATTATTTACAGTAGCCAAGATTGGAAGCAGAGTCCATCAGTAAATGAGTGGATAAAAAAGCTGTTGTACATTTACACAATGAAATACTAGTCTGCCATAAAAAAGAAGGAGCTCTTATTTTTTTGCGACAGCATGGATGGACCTGGAGAGTATTATACTAAGTGATATAAGTCAGTCAGAGAAAGACAAATACCACATGATCTCACTCATATGTGGAATTTAATGAACAAACTGAACTAACAAGCAAAATAGAGACAGACTCATAGATAGAGTGTGGGCAGACAGCTCTGATGGTGGTGGTGAGGGGTTGTGGGGCTGAAGGGATTGAGTAAAAAATAAAAAGAGAAAGAACTGATGGACATGGACAACAGTGTGGTCACTGTGTGGGGAGGGGATTGGGTGGAGGTGGAAGAGGGTATATGGGGGATAAATGGTGGTGGATATAAATAATAAAATAAAATAAAGTGAAAAAATTGCTAGGTGATTAAATGTGCACTAAAACCCCTGACAATTGAATAGCTTAGTCTTAGGTGCATTTTTATCAGTCAGTTTGTGTGCAGTTATGTGTGAGCAGCTTGACATCTTCATCAAACAGAACCCACATCTCTCACATTCCTCACTACTGTGGGCTGGTCTGCCTGCACTGATGTTTCAGCAAATGTCAGCTCTTTGGTCTAGTGTAGCCCTTGAGCTGAGAGAGGCTGCTCAGTCAAAACTTGTTCTTGCTGGTGAAGCTGCATTTTATCCCGTTTGTTAAGGGTTTCTTCCCTCATAAAAGTACATAAAGGACTGTTTTTGTATTCTGCTGTTTTTCATTTAAGCGCAGCCACGTTGAAATGTAACGAGCCTAGTTCCTATGTTGTAGTATTGATTACATTTCAGGTCCTGAATAGTGGTGATCTGTCTCATTATTTAGTGTTTGGCAACATTGATGAAACTGTTCAGGAGCCTTGTGCGTCATCAGTGGCATTTGCAGACCTCACAATCAAGCAGCTTGTACAGACTGTAATTGGTTTGGTTTGAAGGATGTGACCCAAACCTGACTCCCTTCTAACTCTATATGATATTTTATCGATTTTAAATTCATCTTGAGACCAACTGTGGCTTTGATAGTCTCAAGAACATCTCAGTGTTGTTAGAATGACTTTCAGTTTAGATTAATTTCCTTATTTTACCCAGAAAGAGTTATATAGAAGGGTCTCTACTCATACTATATAAGTAAGAAATGACATCTAATGTTACTGAATATGTGACTTTATATTATTAATATTGAGCCTAAGTTCTCATGTACCCTGTATAATTCAATTTGTGGTTGGAGAAAGCAACATGGTATCTGATTTCTTTTATAAAGTCAAATGATTCCTTAGTTGCTGGTGTGTGTGTGTGTGTGTGTTTCTTTTTCAATGAAGACCACTGAGTTGGTAGAGACAGTCAAGAGAGTCAGCAAGGAAAATTTTCATTTATCTTTCCAAATTTTAACCCAATACAAGTGTGATGGTAGAGGTATGCTTGAAGTCCCACTGGAGTACAAAGCATGTCCTGGAAATCTTCCTCTAGGAGGTGGAGACTGAACCTATGTTTTGAAGGATGGATGAGAATTAACTGGATAGAAGGTGGAGGATGATACTGCTGGCTGAGGGAGCAGTGTACAGAAAGAAACATAGCAGGAAATATCACATGTAATTGGGAATTGATTTTGGTCTGCTGAGATAAAAAAGAGGATGTAGGGGAGCAATGGGGATGAGCCTAGACACACAACTGAGCAAAACAATCAAGTTGTCCCTGTCACCATCATCATTACCACAGTCTCACCCTCATACCTACCCTCATTATTACCATCATCCTGGCAAGTGACATATTAGGCTCAATTAAGGCAGTGGCAGAAAGGGAAATGTTGAAGCAGTCTAATCTTCAGGATTTGGAGACCGATTTGATGTGGAATGTTTATGTTTAGATGGGTTGTTGTGTTTGACTTGCTCATGGGACATTCAATAGCGACATTAAGCAGAGATCTGGGTGTCCAGCACTAAAACTCAGCATAAAGGTGCAGGCTGCAGACTTTGGAAGTTGTTGGGATATAGGTATAACTTCATATTTGAACACTTCAGTGTTTGTTTGCAAAGAATATGGCAAAGGAGTAAAGGGAAAGTGAGCAAACTATACTTTTAGGGGGGCTTGAAAAAAATGTTAATTGATTTTGTGGGAAAGTAAAAAGGGAGAGTTTACAATGAGGACAAAAAGGATTAAAGGGGAATCAGAGTAAATGTCAGTGCACAAAGAAAAATGTATTTATTTTTATTTTTTCTTATTTACCGAGTGCCTCCTGTGTAGTCACGTGCTAGACATGGCCCATACAGAAGGAGTGAATGACTATGACACGCACGACTGTGCCAGGTAATGCAAGGTGAGTCTGAAAGAGTCCTTATTTCCAAGGAGCTCACGATATATTAGCAGAGAGAGAACATAAGCAACTAATAAGAAATAATACGAGGGAGAATGAAATAAGTGCCATAGTGAGAAAAGACTATTCCTGACTGGAATTGGAGAAAATAACACTTAGGTGGAATTTGGAAGCTTGAGTGGAATGTTTCTCTGAAGAGAAGAGAGGAAAAGAGCTTTCTGGGCTGGTGAGAGTACATTAATGTTATCAACCGAATTGTGTCCCTCCCAGTTCAACGTAAAAGCCCTAACCCCTAATGTGAGTGTATTTAAAGATAGGGCCTTAGGAGATAATTAAGGTTAAATGAGGTTCTAAGGGTGGGGGGCTAGTCTGACAGTTGTCCCTATAAGAATGGGAAGAGACACCAGAGCTCTCTTTCTCTCTGTGCGCACGCAGAAAAATTTCACGTGAGGACAGTCTGCAGCGATGTGTTTGGGGAAAGATGATCAGCTCCATGAGGCTGGACACGGGGGGGGGGGTATGTGGGGATGCAGTGGGAAATGAGAAAATTAAGTGCATTCTTTGAGTAACTGAATAAACATGAAGAAAATGACCACTTAGCTTAATACTTCTTGGGTTATAAATGCCGATTCTGGAGTCCTGTGAGCAAAAGGAACAGAATGTCTTTGGACTCCTTAAGGCAGGTCAGAGCTAATGATCAAAATAGAGTTGTAGCCCGGCCAGTGTGGCTCAGTGGTTGAGCATCCACCCATGCACCAAGAGGTCGATGGTTCGATTCCCGGTCAGGGCACATGCCCAGGCTGTGGGCCTGATCCCCAGCTGGGGGCATGCAGGAGGCGGCCAATCGATGTTCTCTCTCATTGATGTTTCTGTCTCTCTCTCTCTCTCCCTTCCTCTCTCTCTAAAAATCAATAAAGAAAAAAAAAAAAAGAATTGTATCACAAAGGCAGTTGGGGTAGCTACCTCCTTATAATGAAGACCTGAAAAATTATGATTCAAGTAAAACATGAAGCGTTTCCCACATTCCCTAATAGACAAGGCCTGTTGCAACATAGGCATAGATATCATGTGTTTTATTATGTGATTTTTGCTCCTTGGTTAGCTGTGTTTGAAAATCAGCCTGAGGGTAACATTCAAAGCACCACCCAGGTGGCTGTGTTCATTAATCTTCTTAATCTTACTGTCAGTGAATGAAATGCTCACACAGGCAGCTTTGCTGAACCATTGTGAAAATGTTCCTTTTCCATCTTGTTGAAACTGCAGGCTTCAGCATTGATGTATTTGCTGATGAATGCTAGTCTGGGCCAAGCCAAAGTCATGTACATTGCTCTCCCTTGAAAAATCAGCTCTCATTTACAAGGAAATGGAAAGTTTTTCATTCATTCCTTATTTTCTTTTCAATATATTCTCTTTTTGTGATACTTTCTCAGTATCTGATTATAGACAAGGAGTAACTGCCCCCATACATTTTTTTATTGGTTGGAAAGATAGTTCTAAGTGAATTTTAAACTCACTCATCACACAGGAAATGTGGAAAGCTAAGTTTGGTTCTGCCTTGAGAAATTCAAAGACTTGTCTCTTCTATCTTAGATCCTCCAAATACTTTTGACCTGCTCAGATCAAGGTGTATTGTGAACACACAAGTATTCTAGGCTCATTTTCTGTAGTGTTCATGGAGACTGGCACACATTCCCTCTCTATTTCTACTCTCCATTTCTGATCTATCCCAGCCTCTGAAACCCACCTGCTTGACTATAATCTTGGGGATGATTTGGGGTTTGCCCTACGGCTTTGTGCAAAAAAGGCTGCTAGTAAGGGGACACACTGATCTTCTGTTCTGGCTCTGGAGGGACATGAATGGAGGACTGAATATTCTAAAAGCACCTGCTACATGGGGTCACAGATCTGGTGTCATGTTAGTCCTTTCTCCTAGGCATAGCTGCTGAGGTTGTAAAACATGGGTTCAAATCCAGACTCACTAGCTGTGTGACCTTGAGAAAATTACTTAATGCCTCTGTGCCTCCTCTGTAAAATGGTGATAATAATAGTATCTAACTAAGAATTGTTGAAAGAAATAAAACACATCACATGCAAAGCACCTAGAAACAAGCCTGGTGATTAACATCTGCTCAGTAAAATTTGTTATTACTATTATTATGGTTATTTTCTTTTTATCCACAAAAAGTGCTTCGTATATAGCAATGTTAGTTTTTATTATTACTATCATTATTATTGTTACCCACTTTTAGTCATTTTCTATAGACATGAATGAAATAGATTGGGAGGTACAGTTTTGTGCATTATTAGCCTTATTTAAATGGCACATGCATTTATTAGTATATAGTTACTAGGTTAATAAAAAATGCAAACACACTCTTTTTCTTAATCCTCACCTGAGGATATTTTCCCATTTATTTTTAGATACAGTGAGAGGGAGGGAGAGAGAGAGAAACATCAATGTGAGAGAGACACATGGATTAGTTGCCTACTGGGGCTGGGATCGAACCTGCAACCCAGGTACATGCCCTTGACTTGGAATTGAGCCCTCAACTCTTTGGTATGCCAGCCAACACTTTAACCACTGAGAAACACTGCCTAGGGCACAAACACACACGTATTTGAGCTTTTATTTTTGGCTCATGCTTTTCAGAACCATCAGAAGCCATCTTCTAGACAGGTGAAGCCACTTATCTCTTTGCAGCTGTGTGCTGAAGTTTGGCAGCCCGTGTCTAAGAGGCCCTTGGATGAGACAAATCTTGCATGAGTCAGATTTACACTGTAATGCCTTGACTACTGATGCCTTGAAGAGATTCACTTTTCTCCTAAGGCTTTGGGTCTTTCAGTTACTTGGACCTCTACTACTTGCTTCCCCTACCTGTGGATTGTCTACTTGGATTACTGCTTTCCTGCTTCCCTCTCCCTGTGAGTTGTCTGATTTTTGGCTCTTGCCTGTTGAAATCTCATCCTTTGTCCTGTTTCTGGGTTCAAGTAATTGCAGGCTGCTATCTTGCTGGACTAGAGACTGGCCTTTGCGTTCCTGACTTTTGATTCTTTTCTTTAAAAAACCTATCTTTATTGTTGAATGTATTACAGATGTCCCTCCTTTTCCCCCTTTTGACCCCCTCCTCCCAACTCCCACCCCCTCCTGCCTTCCCCACACTATTGTCTGTGTCCATTGGTTATGCATATATGCAAATAAGTTCTTTGGTTTGTCTCTTCCCACTCTCCCTTTCCCCTTCCCTTTGAGGTTCATCAGCCTGGCAACCAATTTGTATTTCTTAATTTCTTCACCTTTTTCATCCATTTCCCCAAACCCTCTCCTATTTGGCAACCAACAAAAAGTTCTCTATATCTATGAGAATGTTTCTGTTCTGCTTGTTCATTTTGTTTGTAGATTCAATTGTTGATGGATATGTATTTATTGCCATTTTATTGTTCATATTTTTTATCTTATTTTTCTTCAAGAAGACCCTTCAACATTTCATATAATAATGGTTTGGTGATGATGAACACCTTTAGCTTTTTCTTGTCTGGGGAACTCTTTATATGACCATCAATTCTAAATGATAGCTTTGCAGGATAGAGTAATCTTGGTTGTAGGTCCTTGCTTTTCATCATCTTGAATATTTATTGCCACTCCCTTCTGACCTGCAAAGTTTCTTTTGAGAGATCAGCTGACAGTCTTATGGGAGTTCCCTTGTAGGTTACTAACTGCTTTTTTCTTGCTGCTTTTAAGATTCTCTCTTTGTCTTGAACCTTTTGCATTAAAAAAAAATTTTTTTAATCCTCACCTGAGGACATTTTTGCATTTATTTTCAGATAGACTGGGAGGGAGAGAGGGAGGAAGAGATAGAGAGAGAAACATCGGTGCGAGAGAGACACATCGAGTGGCTGCCACACACACGACCCCAACCAGGGCTGGAGACAAACTGTAACTGAGGTACGTGCCCCTAGCAGGAACCGAACCCGGGTCTCTGATCCATGGGCCGACCCTCTAACCGCTGAGCCAAACCGGCCAGGGCAACCTTTTGCATTTTGATGATGATGTATCTTGGTATGGGCCTCTTGGGGTTCATCTTGTTTGGGACTCTCTGTGCTTCCTGGACTTGTATGTCTGTTTCCTTCACCAAGTTAGAGAAGTTTTCTGTCATTATTTTTTCAAATAGGTTTTAAATTTCTTGCTCTCTCTCTTCTCCTTCTGGCACCCCCATCAAGCAAATATTGATATGCTTGAAGTTGTCCCAGAGGCTCTTTACACTGTTCTCATTTTTTTGGATTCCGGTTTTTTTTTTTTTTTTGCTGTTCTGATTGGATGGTTTTTGCTTCCTTATATCGCAAATCAATGATTTGCTTCTTGGCTTTACTCCCTGTAAATTATTCTTTATTTCAGTTAGTGTCTCCTTCATTTCTGATTGTGCTTGCTTCATTTCTGACTGGTCCTTTTTTCTGCTCTTGAGGCCCTCACTAAGTTCAATGAGCATCCTTATAACCAGTGTTTTGAACTCAGCATCTGTTAGATTGCTTATCTCCATTTCATTTAGTTATTTTCCTGAAGTTCGTTCTGTTCTTTCATTTGGGACATGTTTCTTTGTCTCCTCATTTTGGCAGCCTCCCTGTGTTTGTTTCTATGTATTAGGTAGAGTTGCTATGTCTTCTAGGCTTCCTATGGTGGCCTATTATAGTAGGTACCCTGTAGGGACTGGTGGCACAGCCTCCCTGATCATTCCAGCTGTGCCCTCAAGGTGCACCCCTCCTGTGGACTATACACACTTCTGTGTAATTAAGTCTTGATTGCTGTTGGCACATCAATGAGAGGGTTTTACTCAGGCTGATCAGCTGCAAGGACTGGCTGTGCCCACTATCCACTGACCTCTGACTATCTTGGATGATCAGCTGTGCAGGGGCCCACCACACAGAGCAAGACTTACTTCAGCAAGCCTCTGTTACCCACTGAGTCCATTCCTTGAGTGTGTCACTTGTGCAGGTGGTTGGGTGGTGGTGCTTCACAGTGTTCTGAAGCTGTCCACTGGGTGTGCTGGCTCTGGGGCAAGGTCAGCCACTGCCTGTATTCTACTCGGAGCCACCCAGCATAAGCTACAAAGTGATGTGCTGATGGCTGCTTCTTGTGCTGGGCTTGGAGGTACCCAGGAAAAGCCAAGTTGCGAACCAAGGCTGGCTGCTTCTAGTGCCAGGCCTGGGGCCACTTAATGAGAGGTATGGGGCTCTCTGAGGCCAGATGCTGCTTTTTTGAGAGAATTGAGGAAAATCTGAAACAGGAGCCAAGACAGGCCAATCCTATGGTAAAGCCACTAGAAACAGCTTGCGTGGGCCCAAAAGTTGGGTGGGGCAGGGCCCCAGGGAATCCCCAGGGCAGAGCAAACAGTGTGAGCCAGGTTCTGTAGTCCTAGATATGGCGCTGTCTGTCTCCCCAGGGAAGGGCTCACCAAAGGAACAACGGCCTCTACCAGCACATCTGTCCAGGAGAAAGCTGCCTCTCCAGCCCTTGCCCCAATGCCAAACAACTCAGTTCGTCACCGTATGTCTCTGGTGCCTTTCAAACTGCCTCCCCCATGCTGAAGGGAGTGAGTCTGAGTAAGTCTGTGCACAGGTCCTTTAAGAGGAACTGCCTGGGGCTCCAGAAGCCTCAGCCTCCCTCAGCTTCAATTCCCGCTGATTTTCTTTTCTTTTCTTTCTTTCTTTCTTTCTTTCTTTCTTTCTTTCTTTCTTTCTTTCTTTCTTTCTTTCTTTCTTTCTTTCTTTCTTTCTTTCTTTCTTTCTTTCCTTCCTTCCTTCCTTCCTTCCTTCCTTCCTTCCTTCCTTCCTTCCTTCCTTCCTTCCTTCCTTCTTTCTTTCTTTCCTTCCTTCCTTCCTTCCTTCCTTCCTTCCTTCCTTCCTTCCTTCCTTCCTTCCTTCCTTCCTTCCTTCCTTCCTTCTTTCTTTCTTTCTTTCTTTCTTTCTTTCTTTCTTCTTCTTTCTCTCTTTTTTCTTTTTTTTCCTAGTAGTTCATTTTTATTTCAGTTTACAAAATGACAGTCCAAAATAGTTTGGAAATTTCAAAAACAAATATATTGGTCCTACACCAGACATAGTTTGAGATGCACTATTCTGATCTATATTTTAATCTAGCCAGAATGACAAGTTCCATGAGGTCTGTGGTGTCCAGTATGGCAGCCACTAGCCACATGTGGCTCTTGAAGCACATGAAATGTGGCTAGTCTAAATTGGGATGTGCTCCAAGGATAAAATACACACCAGATATCAAATCTTAGAACAAAAAATTGTACAAATTTCAAACTTTTAATAACAATTATATCTTGAAATGTTATTTTGAATATATTGAGTTAAAAATATATCATTAAAATTAATTTGATATACTTATTTTTACTTTTTGATATGGCTACTAGAAAGTTTAAATTATATATTTGGCTTATATTTGTGGCTCATATCATATTTCTTTTTTTAAAAATAATTTCTGCTGTTGTACTTTTATTTTATTTTATTTATTTTTTAAATGTATCTTTATTGTTGAATGTATTACAGATGTTCCTCATGTTTTCCCCATTGACCCCCTCCTCCCCATTCCCAACCCCCTCCTGCCTTTCCCCACACTGTTGTCTGTGTCCATTGGTTATGCATATATACATATTAGTTCTGTGGTTTATTTCTTCCCACCTCCCAACCCCCCCTTCCCTTTGAGGTTTGTCAGTCTAACAACCAATTTGTACTTCTTAATCCCTTCACCTTTTTCACCCATTCCCCCAACCCCCTCTCATCTGGTAACCAACAAAAGTTCTCTGTATCTATGAGAATGTTTCTGTTCTGCTTGTTCATTTTGTTTGTAGATTCAATTGTTGATAGCTATGTATTCATTGCCATTTTGTTTGTTCATATTTTTTATCTTTTTCTTCAAGAACACCCTTCAACATTTCATATAATAATGGTTTGGTGGTGATGAACTCCTTTAGCTTTTCCTAGTCTGGGAAACTTTTTATATGGCCATCGATTCTAAATGACAGCTTTGCAGGATAGAGTAATCTTGGTTGTAGGTTCTTGCTTTTCATCACTCTGAATATTTCTTGCCACTCCTTCCTGGCCTGCAAAGTTTCTTTTGAGAAATCAGCTGACAGTCTTATGGGAACTCCCTTGTAGGTAACTAACTGCTTTTCTCTTGCTGCTTTTAAGATTCTCTCTTTGTCTTGAACCTTTCACATTTTGATGATGATGTGTCTTGGTGTGGGCCTCTAGGGGTTCATCTTGTTTGGGACTCTCTGTGCTTCCTGGACTTGTATGTCTGTTCCCTTCACCAAGTTAGGGAAGTTTTCTGCCATTATTGTTTCAAATAGGTTTTCGATTTCTTGTTCTCTCTCTTCTTCTGGCACCCCCGAGATGTGAATGTTGGCATGCTTGAAGTTGATCCAGAGGTTCCTTACACTATCCTCATTTTTTTAGATTCATTTTTCTTTTTGCTGTTCTGATTGGGTGTTTTTTGCTTCCTTATTCCAAATTGATGGTTTGCTTCTTGGCTTTACCTACTCTACTATTGAATCTGTGTAAATTATTCTTTATTTCAGTTAGTGCCTCCTTCATTTCTGACTGGTCCTTTTTTATGCTCTTGAGGCCCTCACTAAGTTCACTGAGGTTCTCACTAAGTCCATTGAGCATCCTTATAAGCAGTGTTTTGAATTCAGCATCTGTTAGGTTGTTTATCTCCATTTCACTTAGTTCTTTTCCTGGAGTTTTGTTCTATTCTTTCATTTGGGACCTGTTTCTTTTTCTCCTCATTTTGGCTGCCTCCCTGTGTTTGTTTCTACGTATTACTTAGTGAGAGGTATGGGGCTAGCTGAGACTAGATGCTGCTTGTTCGAAAGAATTTAGGAAAAGCTGAAGCAGGATCCAAGACAGGCCAATCCTGTCAACAGCTTGGGTGGGCCTGGAAGTTGGGTGGGATGGGGCCTCAGGGAATCACCAGGGCAGGGCCAACAGTGTGAGCCAGGTTGCTGGAGTCCCAGATATGGCAGCTGTCTGCCATCCCAAGGAAGGGCTCACCAAAGGAACAAAGGCCCCTGATAGCACGTCTATCCAGGAGAAAGCTGTCTCTCCAGCCCTTGCTCCAATGCCAAACAACTCAGTTCTTCCCCATATGACTCTGGTGCCTTTCAAGCTGCCTCCTCCACGCTGGAGCCTGGAGGGAGCAAGTTTGACTAAGTCCGTGCACAGGCCCTTTAAGAGGAGCTGCCAGGGGCTCCAGCCGCCTCAGCCTCAGTTCCCGCTGGATTTTCCAGTCAGAAGTGATGGGGACTTGTCTTCCTGGCACTGGAACCCTGAGCTGGGCACCTGGTGTGGGACGGGGACCCCTCACTCCTCAGGGAGGACCTTCCCAGCCGAGGTGTCCTCCTAATTTTTATCCGCCACATGTGGGTGTGGGACCAGCCCGTTGCACCTCCGCCCCTCTTACCAGTCTCCATGCGGCTGCTTCTTTAATTTCGTAGTTGTAGGACTTCCTTTCAGCTTGATTTCAGGTGGTTTTGAATGATGGTTGTTCTGTAGTTTAGTTGTAACTTTGATGTGGTTTTGGGAGGACGCGATACCGCGTTTACCTACGCCGCCATCTTGACCGGAAGTCCTCATGCTGGTTTTCACAGCTAGAAGTTATGGGGACTTCTCTTCCTGGCACTGGGACCCTGAGCTGGGCACCTGGTATGGGACAGGGACCCCTCAATCCTCAGGGAAGACCTTCACAGCTGAGGTAGCCCTCTTGATTTTTATCCGTCATATGTGGGTGTGGGAACAGCCTGTCTGCACCTCCACCCGTCCTACCAAGTGGCTTCTTTAATTTTGTAGTTGTAGGACTTCCATTCAGCTCGATTTCAGGTGGTTCTGAATGATGGTTGTTCTGTAGTTTAGTTGTAGTTTTGATGTGGTTGTGGGAGGAGGTGAGTACTGCCATCTTGACCGGAAGTCCTGTCTTTTGATACTTATCTGCCCTTGTATTACTGATGGCCTCTCAGTCTCAACATCTTCCTGGGCATAATGACCCATCACAACTAATCCTGTCCAAGTGACCAAAGCCTTTCTTGAAACATTGCTGTGGGTGACAGACACTACATCAGAGTTAGCTGACATTTGATAGTTTGTTCTAGAAGATTCTGAGAGAACTCTATGGCTTGCCTCTTATGCTTACATGAAATGAGTCAGTGGGTATATTGTTCAACTGCAAGTGTAACGTAGGTTTGGATTTTTATCCTTGAGATTGGATCCTTACACTGTGGGGGTGGAACGAAGAAAAGTTCAGAGTGACCTGGAAAATCCCTACCCATTCTTCCCCCTCAGTAGAGGACATTTTAAATGTTGTCTTCTTTAATCACAAATCTGTGTAGCACTGCATGATTTTCAACTTCTTGAGAGAGTAAGTTTTGTTTGTGTTACAAACTCAGAGAGTCCTTGATGACATGTTGACAGGTATTGAAAATGATGGGCTTGGAGAGCTGACAGGTGACTCATGCATATGGATGTCTTCTGTGATTATACATAGCAATCTATCTGGGGTTATTTATGGTAGCATTGTCATGATGATCAATGAGCAGTAAATAAGGCTCTCAAAGCAATGGGGAGAATTATTATAGCCTTTGTGACCAACTGTGGTATCTCCCTTTTAAAAAGCAAGTTTGATGATAAGCTTATTGAACTTCAGAGTCCCAATATAATGCTTTTAAAAAACAAACTTCAAAATCATGATGAAGTATAAGACGTCTGCTGAAATGAAGAAGAACTGGGTATGTAGTTGACTAGAAGCCAGAATTCTAGGCCTTACTTACTGGTTGCATGACCTTGGACAAGTCATCTATTTTTGAGTTTCAGTTTCCTCATTCTTCATGAGGGCTTACTAATGTCTGTTCCAGCATAATTCACGAGACCGTTGTAAGGAAGAAATGAAATGATGAACATGAAAGAGCAGCATAGCATGCCCAGGAGAAGTAAGCCTGCAGACAGCATTCTGTGAGAGAAGGTACGCATCTGCTTCTGTTCCTTTTAGGTGCCAAAATCTTAACTTCATTGTTCAGGGATCTATATAAAATAATACTTTGAGGGGGAGATTCTTAGCCTCAGTTTTAGGAAGATGACAAAGTGTTTCATGAGAATGATTGAAGTAATGTTTTCTAATGAAACTATATACACTCAACTGCACATTGGCTAAATAATGATAAATACAACCTTATGTAGGCTATACAGTGATCTTCTGGCAAACTTGTTTCTTCACACTGAGCAGCTAATAAAAGCATTTCCTCAGTGTGTTGAAGATGATATCCTCAGGTCTGTCTTGGTGTTAATGCCTCTGTCCAGCTGTCTGTTTAGCTGACACCTTCTGTGTTCCGTTTCTGTAGGACTGAGTGGGATCTTTCAAAATATTTTTTCAGGAAATCATTTCTAATTGCATATTTTTCAATCTCTGATGATGCGGTTGATCAAAGGTTGCTTTGCTCATACTTTTGTTTTAGAGGTTGTGTAAAATGCTGCTTTTCTAAACTGTGGAAACCCAAGATTCCTGCAGCTTAGTGGGTCTGCAGGATGGAGGCTCTTAACTAGAGCGGGCAAAGGTTATCTTGGCAGAGTGGATGACCTGCAGTGTGCTTTCCTTATCCCACATGATGTGCAGCCTGGGTCTACTGGTTCATATGGCCTGCACAGGGCGGGGTGGGGTGGGGTCTGTCAGACAGAGGCGTAATTGACATAGACATAGATAAAAGATGAGATTTATTATAGGAATTGGCTCATGTGGTTATGGAAGCTGAGAAGTCCAATGATCTGTCATCTACAATCTGAAGCCGATGGTATGATTCAGTCTGAGCTGGAAGGCCTGAGAATTGAGGGGGCAATGCTGTAAGCCCCAATATGAGTCCAGAAGCTCAGGACAGGAGGGCTAAGTCTGAGGGTAGGAGAAGATGGAGTCTCAACATAGCAGAGAGAGTGAATTCACCCTTTCTCTGCCTTTTGGTTCTATCCAGGCCCCCAACAGATTGTTTGATGCCCACCAGCACTAGAGAGGGCCATCTGCTTTACTCGGCTCAGCAATTCAAATGCTAATCTCTTCTGGAAACACTTTCACAGACATAACCAAAAATGTTTTACCAGCTATCTGGGCATCCCATAGCCCAGTCAAATTGACACATAAAGTTAACCATCACATCGTCCTATCCAAGAAGCCACATCATTACACCCTAATCCCTGCCTCGAAATAATGCACTTGCACTTGTTCTGCTGTGTAATTCAGACTTGACTTCTAGAATTTAGGAGGGGGGTTTCTAGCTGAACCACAGGGCTTAGGGTTCTTCAACTTTTATTGCAGAGTCAAGCTGAGGGCCCTTTCAAGCAACAGTCCTGACCTTCTACAGTTGTTAATACTGGGAATGGATTTAAAAAACAAATCTTTGCTTGACCCTGCCTGCAGTTCTTTCTCTAACCTGAGTTTGCTATTAATACTTGCTTGTTTTTTTAAATAATAAAATCAGTTATGGCTCCTGGCCGGTTTGCTCAGCGGTTAGAGCATCGGCCTGCAGTCCAGAGAGACCTGGGTTCGGTTCCTGCTAAGGACACGTACCTCGGTTGCAGTTTGTCCCCGGCCCGGGTTGGGGTCTTGTGGGTGGCAGCCAGTCAGTGTGTCTCTCTCACGTCAATGTTTCTCTCTCTCTTTCTCCCTCTCGCTCTATCTGAAGGTGAATGCAAAAGTGTCCTCGGGTGAGGATAAAAAAACCGAAAACAAAAAAAACAAAACCAAAATCAGTTATGTATTATGGGTCTACAAAATATACAGCAAATATTATAGAAATGACATGCATATATACAACCTTACTATCTGGGGGTACTACTATTACACTTATTTATTTACTTGTTTATTTTTATTGAGTTTTTTTATTGAGTTTAATGGTTAATAAAATTATATAGATTTCAGGTGTACAATTCTATAATACATACTTATTTGCTTATTATCTATCTCCATTACTAGTATGTTAGTTCCTTGGGAGCAAGCACCTTAATTTTTCTGTTTAGAGTAGTATTGCCAATACCTAGAACAATGACCAGCACATAACAGTCAATAAATAAATATTTGTTGATTAATTGCATGGAAGGCTACGTAAAATGAATTAACTAGAAAAGGATGCATGAAAACATGATTAACTCTTGAAGGCAGAATAATGGTGTTATTTTAAATCTCTTCTATATTTTTCAATTTTTTCTCTCATTAGAAGTTATTAAAATTAATATAGAGATTCTAATTTGCAAACATATGGAATTTTAGAAAATCATGTACATTGTTATTTTTAATTGTCACAAAGAAAAGCAAAGAATGAAAATGGGTAGTTTGCTAGAATAAAAGGTCTATATTATTAACATATTAGCAGATCAATAATAAAAATTGACTGCTAAGAGAATTGTAAAGTTCAACTATAATCCAAGAAAATTAACTCCTGAGGTGTTATGTACTATTCTTGGAAAAATCTTGCTTCATAAAAACTGGACCAGTATTCTTAAAAAAAAAAATCACAGATTTTTCAGTTTTGAAAACTTTACTTGCAATTTCTTTATTCAAGTTGCATTTATTTCCATATTTAGATTCAATTTCTGTTTTGAGAAAAATAGTTAATGAAGTTCTTTATGAGACTGAAATTTCTATTGTGGTCAATGAGGCCAAACTTTACTTTGCAGAACTTATATACACCCTACAAGATATATAATATGCTTTTAAATTCCTTTCCCAAAAGAGGTCTTTGCAAGCTCTCTTCATATTATAGCCAAAAAATGTCCTTTCACCCTGTTTTCTGTGTTTACAATGTTTTTCTACTATATTATGAGTTACTAGTGAGCTAACAAAATTATACTTTATTGTGTGGATGTTAATAGGATAGTTTCTATCATGTACCTAGTCTTTTAAAATATTCAAGTAAAAGCCTTGTTAAAATGATTGAAACCTGCATGTTTAGTTATTAGTTAGCATTTGAAAATACAGACAGTAGGTATTCATGATAATGCTTTGGGACTAATTTAGGTGCAATTATGGAATTTTTATAACTATTCATTATTTTTCAAATAAGCACATTTAGTCAAATAGCTGTAAAATAATTCTAATAGGGCTAATACTGACATAGACTTTCCTATCTTTATACCATGATGTGTCATAGTGTTGTTATATGCTTCTAAAGGGAACTAAGAATTATAATAATGACAAGGATAGTAACGTGTCCTTAAAGCAAAACTCATGTAGCACACTGGTATTTGTTTAATCTTTCCTCCCTGCCTCCCTCATTGCCTTCTTTCTTCAAGAACTATTTATGGAACATCTACTGTGTTAGGTGCTATGCTGGCTTCTGGGAAAAGAGTGGGGAATTAAACAACACAGTCTCTGTCCTTGTGGAGTTACAAACCATGAGAAACAATTATTCATTGACTCAACATATATTATTGGACAGCTACCATGTGCCAGACATTCTATAGCAGTAAAAACTACAGGCAAGGGCAATGAGGTGGAAAGCACTTGGTATGCTCCAGGACCAGAAAGTAGACCAACAGAAAGAATGGATTGGATTGGGCCAGAGAGGAAACAGAAACAAGGCTATTGCAGGCAGTGGCAGAGCAGAGGAAAAATGGAACACATGTAAAATTCACTTAGGTGGTAAAATTGATAGGACATTCAAGAGGGCACCCTCACAATATTAAGTTCTTTAACTTTGCTGATTTCTGAAAGTCTAGTTTGAAATGCGATTTTCTACAAAACCATCCTGATAATTTGTAGTTAAGAAAGTCCATTATTCATCAAATATGTGGTCAGATTTATGTCCATTGTTAACAAGTATATACTAGCTTTTATAGTTTTGCAACATTTTCTTTATCCACCAGCTTGTTAGTTTTTGAAACTTTGTTATATTTTGTATATAAATTTATAATAATAGTGTTACATATAATTTAATATAATAAATTATAAGTAAATAACATATATTTTAATCCTTACATTTAATAAACATAGGTCAGTAAACAATGAAGTAGTACAGGTGCTCTTTACTGGGGGGATTTTTTTATTTTTATAATTTTTCTTTATTGATTTTAGAGAGGAAGGGAGAGGGAGAAAGAGAGAGAAACATCGATGAAAGAGAACTCGATTGGCCACCTCCTGCATGTCCCCTACTGGGGATTAGGCCCACAACCTGAGCATATGCCCTGACTGGGAATGGAACTGGTAACCTCTTGGTGCTTGGGTCAATGCTCAACCACTGAGCCACGCCAGCCGGACTGGGGGAATTTTTTTTTATAGGAAGTCAGTTCCACTACATCCTAGCACCACTTTTAAAGAGGTAATTTATCAGGACACAAATCATAAGAGAAACAGAACTAGGGCTTCCAGAATAAATTAGTCTATTTTCTTCACAGCTTTTATCCTGTAAATCTTTTATTTGGAACTCGGATAAGCCATCAGATAGCCCTAGTATAGCACAGAGGCATAGCATGAAGCAGACTTAAGGAAAAGAGGCTTCATTAACTCCATCTTGCTTTCTCCTTTGTTTGTAGACCTTTATCATAATTCCTTTGTCCTTGAAAATATTGTTTGGACATTATTCTATGCTTTATGGAAAATAATGAAAGGATTGTTCCTGAAAATCATGAGAATAAACTTATCTTTCAGCAAGACAGTTTAAGACTGAATTCTCATGATATCTCAGCAACAACATTTTATTTTCCATTGAATTTTATCTCTAATTCACAATGGTTGTCATTAAATAATATGATGGAAAAAGGGACATGGCTGGTGATGAGGCCAAAGAGGGATGGATCTTGACAGAATGGAACTACTTAAAAAAAGAGCAGAAAATTGATTTTGGGTTGTGTCAAGTGTACTTGAAAACAGAAGGTGTAGTGTTTATCCCATGAGTATTTTAGTCTTCATATATCACTAAGCCCCTTGGGAAAAGTGGCTATTACTGCAGAAATACTTGTCACGTCAGTTTTATCTAACATGTTATTTGATGCAGAATTTTATTCTTCTAAGTCAGTGTGGCATATGGATCTATCTTTTATGTGTGTGTGTGTCTTAAGGCATTATCTCAGTCAATAAACTCTATTAAGGTCACAGAGTCTTGAGAGCAAACCTTGGAGAAAGGTGTATGTTATTCCAGGTTTATTGTTACTAGAATGTAAATGTAGGACTTTCTATTGTGAGATTAATGAAAAAATATCACCCTCCGTTGCCCACATTGCTTGACAATTTATTCTCTTCATAATGGATGGAAGTGAAATTCAAAGAACAGCAAAGAATGCTCGAAGGGATTCATTGGAAATGATGAAATAGTGGGACTTGTAAATTGAATCATAAAGGTTAGATTTCTAAGCAATTTTATATGCCATTTACTCCTGTTTTTTCATTTTACTGAGAATCACAAATGGAGACAAAATCTCCTTTTGCCCAGAATCATAGCCTAGAATCACCCGTCTAGGGGCTGTCACTGGTTTGTTAAGAGCTGGGCTAAAACTGAGGCAGGGCAGTTCTTCAGGTCACACTCAGCTATCTTGAAGCTTGAGCTGTTACTTGTTGAAACTTACCATAAAATGCTTCCTTGTGTCATCTATTTCTTATGATGTCTCACTGTACTCTCTGTGCTTTCTGGGGACCCTAATTATTTCATAGGACCACAGATGTATCAGCTCATGTTGCCTCTTATCTTTGTCATATTGTTGCTCATTCCTGAAGAACCTGTGTCCTTTTTTTTTTTTTTTATCCTCACCTGAGGACAATTTTGCATTTATCTTCAGATAGAGCGGGAGGTAGAGAGAGAGGAAGAGAGAGAGAGAAAAATCGATGTGAGAGAGACACATCAACTGGTTGCCACCCACAGGACCCCAGCCGGGGCGGGGACAAACTGCAACCAAGGTACGTGCCCTTAGCGGGAATCGAACCCGGGACTCTCTGGTCCGCAGGCCGATGCTCTAACCACTGAGCAAAACTGGCCAGGGCGAACCTGTGTCCTTTTCCCACCTGGCAGTGCTGCAGTTGACAGTCTACTCAGCATAGCCAAATCCCACTTCTGCCACAGAGCTTTCCCTGACCTCTTAGCTCTGACAGATTTAGGGTTACTGAACTTCTCAAGTGCCTGTAGATTATAACAGTGGCTCCCAAGCCCAACTAATTTTTGACACCAACTGAGAAGGTTTTTTTTTTTTTTTAAAAATATTTTTTATTTATTCTAAATACAGATTCTTGAGTTCTACTTCCAAGATTCTATTTTGAGATGGGAGTGAAACCCAGGAATCTACATAAACAGACCACCTCAAAACTCCCCAACTGAGAAGTACAAATTGGTTGTTAGATTGACGAACCTCAAAGGGAAGGGGGAGGGAGGCAAGAAGATAAACCAAAGAACTTATATGCATAACCAATGGACACAGACAATAGTGTGGGGAAGGCAGGAGGGGGGTGGGAGCCTGGAGGAGGAGGTCAATTGGGGGAAAAGGAGGGAGGGATCTGTAATACATTCAATAATAAGGATATGTTTAAAAAGTAAAAACCAAAACCAAAACTTCCCAACAGATATTGATGAGCAGATAGATTTGAGAACCAGTGATCTAAAATACATAAGGCTTTTAAAAGTGTTCTACATGAAAACTTTTTTCATGTGAGTGTGTTTCATATTCCAACTTGTAATGTGAACTGTAATGTGGTTGAAGATATTGGGAAAGGAAAGAGATTGGTAAGATATGTTTCCAAGTGTTAGAGACTGATAGTTGCCAGAGGGAAGGGGGTTTGGAAGACTGGGTGAAAAAGGTGAAGGGATTAAGAAGTACAAATTGGTTGTTACAGAATAGTCATGGAGATGTAAAGTGCTGAATAGGGAATATAGTTAATAATACTGTAATAACTATATATAGTGCCAGGTAGGTACTGGAAAGAGCGAGGGGTGGGGAGGACCACTTTGTAAAGTATATGGTTGTCAAACCACTAAGCTGTACACCTAAGACTAATTCAAAATAATATTGAATGTAAACCATTAATTAAAAAAATAAAATTAAAAAGGGAAGTGTTGGGAAACAATTTCCTGGAAACAATAGCTATTATATGTAGTAAGACAAATCTGGTTAAAACTAAAATCAAGGGAGACTGCTAAAGATATTTGGTCCACAGAGCTGCTAGTTATATAAACATCATTTGATACTGCCAAAGGAAAAAAAATACTTTAAAATCTAACACAGATCATAGAGTTTAAATGAGCATGTATTCATTTTGAGTCTTAGCAAATACTTCTGGGGACCATGTCCATTTCATTATCACCTTTATTTGGTTTGAAACTTTTGTGTGTATCAGAATCTGCTGTAAGGCTGGGTAAAATACCACTTTTGGATTCAGTAGGTCTGGGGTGGGGTCTGAGAATTTGTAGTCTAACAAGTTCCCACTTGTTGATGCTGCTGGTCCACTGCTGTATACTTTAATTTATTCTTAACTTGACTTCCATCATATCACATTCTCTTGCCTCACTGGCCAGTACTTCTCCATGTTCTCTGCTGGATACTCCTCTTCTCTCTTAATTCTCAATGGTGACATGATCTCAGCAGTGCTCGGTTGTAAATCTCTACTCTATGTACATGCACTCCCTAGGTGTTTCTTTTCATATCCATGGCATTATAGACCATCTATAGATTTATAAGCCAATACATGCCTATATCCTTTCTTCCTACTTGAATTCCAGAATTGTATATTTAAGCATCTATGAGATATCTCTACTTAGGTGTCAAGTAGGCATCTCACAATTCACTTAACCAAAGCATAAGTCCTGATTCCACTCCTCAACCTTCTCTTCTCTCAGACTTCCTCATCTGAGGAAATGACACAATAGTTAAATCACTTGTTCAGGCCACAAACCTTGGAGTCATTCTTACTCATCTCTTATTCCCTAACTTCACATCATTGAATCCTGTAAACTCAACCATCAACATATATCCCAAATTTGATCACTTCTTACCTCTTGCTCCAAGCTGTAGCCCATACCTGGACTATCACCAAGGAGTCTAAACCATTCATCATTCATCTGGATCAATGCAGTAGCCTCCAGGATGGTTCTCTCTGTCTACCCTCTCAGAATCTATTCTAAACATGGCAGTCAGATTAATTTTTAAAAAGTATCAAGTCTGGCCCTGGCTGGTTTTACTCAGTGGTTAGAGCATTGTCCCACAGACCAATGAGTCACGGGTTCAATTCCAGCCAAGGGCATGTACCTTGGTTGCAGTTTGACCCAGCCCTGGTCCGCATTGTGTAGGAGGCAACCAGTCAATGTGTCCCTCTCATGTTGATGTTTCTCTTTCTCACTCCCACTCTATCTGAAGATAAATGGAAAAATATCCTCAGGTGAGGATTAAAAAAAAAGAAGTATGAAGTCTGATCATGTCACTCCCATGCTAAATATCTCTAGTAATTCTTTTTTATTTCTAAATTATCTATATATTTTTAATCCTCACCCAAGGACATTTTTCTATTTATCTTCAGATAGAGTGGGAGGGAGGGAGAGAGAGGGAGAGAGAGAAACACATCAATTGGTTACCTCCCCAACCAGGGCCGGGGACGAACTGCAACCAAGGTTTGTGCCCTTGACCAGAATAAAAAACTCAGCTCATTGGTCCACGGCCGAGGCTCTAACTGCTGAGCCAAACTGGCCAGAGCTATATTTTTTTATTTTTAAAAATAATATTTTATTTTTCTATTACAGTTGACATGCAATATTATATTAGTTTCAGTTGTAAAACCTAGTGATTAGACATTATATAATTTACTAAGTGATCATCCTGAAAAAATCTACTACCCACCAGACACCATACATAGTTATTATAATATTATTCACTATATTCCCTATGCTGTACTTTACATCCCCATGACTATTCTGTAACTACCAATGTGCACTTTTTAATTTCTTCACCATCTCCCAAATCCCCTCCCATCTGGCAAGAACATAAAAATGTTCTCTGTATGTATGAGTCTGTTTCTGTTCTGCTTGTTCATTTATTTTGTGTTTTTTTTAGATTCGATTGTTGATAGATAAGCATTTAGTGCCATTTTGTTGTCCATATATTTAATTTTTTTCCCTTCCTCTTTAAAAAAGAAAAGACCCTCTAACATTTCATGTAATACTAGTTTGGTGGTGATGAACTTTAGCTTTTTCTTGTCTGGGAAGCTCTTTATATGTCCTTCAATTCTAATGATAACTTTGCTGGGTAGAGATAGAGGAATCCTGGTTGTAGGTCCTTGCTTTTCATCTCTTTATTATTTCTTGTCAATCTTTTCTGGTCTGAAAAGTTTCTGTTGAGAAATCAGCTGACAGTCTTATGGGAGCTCCCTTGTAGGTAACCAACTGTTTTTCTCTTGCTGCTTTTATGATTCTCACTTTGTCTTTAACCTTTGGCATTTTAATTATGATGTGTCTGGGTGTGAGCTTCTTTGAGTTCATTTTCTTGGGACTCTCTGCATTTCCTGGACGTGTATGTCTATTTCCTTCACCAGGTTAGGAAAGTTTTCTGTTATTATATTATTTTTTTCATAAGTGTTTTCAATTTCTTGCTTTTTCTTTTCTCCTGGCACTCCCATGATGAGAATGTTGGTATGCTTGAAGTTGTCCCAGAGGTTCCTTATACTATCCTCATTTTTTGGATTCATTTTTCTTTTTGATATTTGGATTGGGTTTTTTCTAATTCCCTATCTTCCAAATGTCTGATTTGATCCTCTGCTTTATCTACTCCATTGTTGATTTCCTGTAATGTATTATTCATATCAATTAATGTATTCTTTACTTCTGACTGGTTCTTTTTTATGTTTTCTATCTCTTGTTGAAGTTCTTACTAAGTATATTCACTCTTCCTGTAAGTTCATCAGCATCCCTATAACCAGTGTTTTTAAACTGCATCTGATAGATTGCTTGTCTCCATTTTGTTTAGTTATTTTTCTCGAGTTTTGTTCTGTTCTTTCATTTGGGACATGTTTCTTGTCTCCTCATTTTGGTTGTCTCCTTGTGACTGTTTCTATGTATTATGTAGAGCTGCTACATCTCTTGGGCTTTGTAGAGTGATCTTATGTAGTAGGTGTTCTGTAGGGTCTTGTGGCACAGACTCTCCAATCACCCAAGCTGGGTACTCCTGGGTGCCCTGCTTCCCTCGGTGTGGGCTGTGTACACCATCCTATTGTAGTTGAGTCTTGATTGCTGTTAGCACCTCAGTGGAATGGATGTACCCCCAAGCTGAACAGCTTTGAGGACTGGCTGTGACCACTGTGGAGGATGAACTGGACTGGGACCCACTCTATAGAACAGGATTTATGTCAATGGGGCTCTGGTGCCCACTGAGTTCACCCCTTGAGTATGTCACTTGTGGAGGTGGTGAGGTGGTGGGGTGGTGTTTTGAGTAGGTCTGAAGCTGGTTCTGGGATCTCCTGGGAGGTGCAGGCCAAGGTCAGCTGACACCTATGCCCTGCCTGAGGCCACTCAGCATAAACTACAAAGTAATCTGCAGATGGCTGCTACTTGTGCTGGGCTTGGAGGTGCCCAGGAGAGGCCAAGCTGAAAACCAAGGCTGGCTGCCACTAGTTCATGGCCTGGGGCCACTTAGGAAGAGGTATAGGATACGCCAAGGCCAAGTGCTGCTTGTTTGGGATATTTTAGGAAAGTCTGAAGTATAGCCAAGACAGGCCATTTATATGGAAAAACCACTGGGAATAGTTTAGATTGTCTCGAAAGTAGGGTGGGGTGGCATCTCAGGGAATCACCAGGGCAGGGTGAACAGAATTAGCCAGGTTGATGGAGACTCAGATATGGTGCCCACTGCTGGCTGAGGGAGAGGGGGGAAGATAGGTTCAGCAATGGAACAATGGCTTCTGCTAGCACTTATGTCTGGGAGAAAGCTGCCCCTCCAGCTCTCTCCCTGATGCCAAACGATTCAGTTCCTCCCTCTATCTTACTGGTGCCTTTTGAGCTGCTGCACTAGCACTAGAGCTTATAGCAAGTGAGTTTGAGTAAGTCCATGCGCGGGCCCTTTAAGAGGAATATCTGGGGCTCTAGAAGCCCTCCATATCCCTCAACCACAATCCTGGCTAGTTTTTACAGCCAGAAGTTATGGGGACTTTTCTTCCCAGCATTGGCTCCAATAATTCTTATCACATGGAGAAAACTCCAAGTCTTTGTGTGAACTGACCCCTGGTCACCCCTCTGACCTAGTTTCCTATGGCTTTCCTCCATATTCTGTGCCCTTCTTGTTCTGCTAGTGTATCAAGCAGGTATCTGTCTTGGTGCCTTTGCACTTGTTATTCTCCAGGCATTCATGTGACTCAACTTCTTTTTCTAAAAAAATTTTTCCCCTCTATTGATGTTAGAGAGAGAGAGGAAGGGAGAGGGAGAGAGAGAAACATCGATGACAGAGAACATTGATTGGCTGCCTCCTGCATGCCCCCCACTGGATATCGGGCCCACAACCTGGGCTGTGCCCGATCAAACCGGTGACCTCTTGGTGCATGGGTCCACGCTCAACTACTGAGCCACACCGGCTGGGCTCAACTTCTTTTTATTCATGTTTCTGCTCAAACTACTATTCTTCAGAGAGGCCTTCCTGTTATCCTCTTCAAAAAGAGTCTCCCCTGACCCCATAGAATTTGTTTATATCTCTCTCTTCTACTAGCACATTCACTCTAGGAGGACAGAGTATTTTGTTTGCCTATTTTGCTGGCTATCAGTTACACCTAGACCACTCTAGTAAGGATGCAATAAATATTTTATGAATGAATACATTTGCCAACATGCATTTTGATAGTGAGACTGGATTGGAAAACTGAAGGACTGACAGTAAGAAAACTTAAAAAAGAAATGATTTAAATATGAAGAGCAATAAAGATTAAAGTTGGAAATAAAGTACATAGTTACTATATATAGATCAGTCTGTAGATCTATATATAGACCTAAGACATAAACTCAAAGGCCTTTGGCATTAGCAAGCCATCTGAAAGAGTGAAGTCACCAGGTATGACTTTAGGTAGCGGAAGCTATTCTGGTGGACTGGGCAGTGTACCCTAGCCTAAAGGTATAATCTATTAACAAAAAATCACAAACACTGTGTTGGTCAAGCGCACACACACACACACACACACACACACACACACACACACAACCACTTCTAAATGTAGAACAGAATTCTGCTCCAGTTATTAGTTTGTAACTGCTGATACCATACAACTTCTATGGAAATGCAATTGTAGTTCTTCTACTTACTTTTATAAATATAAAAATGTATAGATAAGTGCACTGAACCAGGAAGGAATCTGGCCGTTTGAGTCTGGAAGATTCTCTTCCACTGACCCATCTGTAACTTTGGACCAACTGATTAGCTGTTGTGAGCTTCAAGTCATCCACCTCTTTATTGTAGACAAAAATGTCACTCCCTGGGGTACAAACAGATATATATTTTTAATTATCTAGAGTAAAAGTGCCCTATAAAGTTAAAAATATAAATTGATATATTTTAATGCAGTTAGACTTCTTAGAAAAGTCTTTTTATACAAGTATTTTATTTCTCCTCCTTTTTTCTGCCTGAATAAAAGTAGACATACTTCTAACCAAATCTCTCATTTTAATCCATGTCCTATCCATAAGAAATGCATAATGCATGTGTTGATGAATTACCATGCAAACTGAGAAGCTGCATGCTGGCTGGCTTGAGGGTTCAATTAAAATTGAGCAACATTATTTTTAATAATCAAATGCTGTTTTGAAAAGTAATTTAAGTAATAAGGCAATTAGTAAAAAGTGATGGTGATAAAGTTGAGTGGGGGCAATTCTTATATATATTAAATATAATTCTTATACATATCATGTATAATTTCAGAATTGAGAAAATAATAGTTTGTTAAAATGTAAAAGTTTATTTGGAATAATAAATTTCCACATAGCTAAGAAGTCCTTTAATTTGCAGTAATTATATAACCTTCCATGATAATACATGTTTAATAAAATGTTAATGTTTTTATGGTGCTATATTTAATACTAATGTAAAAGACTGTCCCTGTCCAGGGGCAGGTCTAGAGCTGATATAAAAGTTAGCACTGTATCTATCGATAATAAATTAAACAACTGGATGAAAAACAACCCAGGAAAGCATTTATGTGATAGCTAAATAATTCAAACATCTATTCTTTTTTAAAAAAAATTTCCCTTTATTGATTTTAGAGAGAAAGGAAGGGAGAGGGAGAGAGAGATAGAAACATCAATGAGAGAGAACATTGATTGGCTGCCTCCTGCATGCCCCCCACTGGGGATTTGGCCCACAACCTGAGCATGTGCCCTGACCAGGATTCGAACCAGCAACCTCTTGGTGCATGGGTCAATGCTCAACCACTAAGCCACACTACCTGGGCACATCTATTCTTTAAAAAAATATATTTTTATTGATTATTTAGAGAGAGAGGGAGGGAGAGAGATAGAATAGATGCTGCAATTCAAGACTGAAGGCTGTCTATTGGTAGAATTATTTTTTCTTTGGCGAGATCAGCTCTTTCTTTATTTCTTTCTTGAATTCGAGAGAGAGAGAGAGAGAGAGAGAGAAAGAGAGAGAGAGAGAGAGAGAGAGAGAGAGAGAGACATCGATTTGTTGTTCTACTTATTTATGCAGTCATTGGTTGAGTTTTGTATGTACCCTGACTGGGATTTGAACCCACAACCTTGGCATATTGAGAGTGATGTTCTAACCAACTGAGCTATCTGGCCAGGGCTAGTCTTTTTCTATTAAGGCCTTTAACTGATAGGAGGAGGCCCATTGACATTATAGATGGTAATCTGCTTTATTCCTAGTCTGATGATTTAAATATTAATTGCATTTTAAAAATACCTTCACAGAAACATCTAGAATAAGGTTTGAAGAAATAACTGGGTACTATGGCAAAGCTTTGTTGACACATAAATTTAACTATCATAATACTCTGTGTGTTTGTAATCGTCCTTCAAATCCTTCTTGAAATGAGGCAAGGTCTAAAATGTACCTAAAGTAAAATATTATTTTTCTTTTAGTCTTTTCTAAAAGATGTGGGCATTACCTTTAGTTTTGTTAGGCCCCAGCCCTATATGGTTTGGGATGGCTGTTTCTTCACCCTGTGTCACTGAACAGCTGAATGTGGCCTGAGGTCTGCTGGCCGACTGTCCCCGCCGTGTAAACAGATGCTTTTTCTGAGGCATCCCACTAGATATGCCTCTCTAATCTAGAGATTTAAGAAGTCTGAATATCAACTATATAAGTAATAAGTAAACATTTAGACTTCAATTCCCTAGTTGTCTTAATTAAATCTCTTGATTTCAATGATCAGGAACACACATCCTTAGGGAAGAATGGAGTTTGGCCTTGTCCAGTTTGGCTCAGTGGTTAGAGCACCAGCCTGCAGCCCAAAGGTTTGGGGCTTTGATTCTGGTCAAGGGCACATTCCTGGGTTGCAGGTTTGATCCCGGGCCCTGGTCGGGGTCGTGCAGGAGGCAACCAGTGGATATGTCTCTCTCACACCAATGTTTCTCTCTCTTTCCCTCCCTCCCTTCCACTCTATCTGAAACTAAATGGAAAAATATCCTCAGGTGAGGATTGACAAAAGAAGAAAAAAAGAAAAAAAAAAGAATGGAGTTTACAAGAAGGATTCAAGCAAAGTTAGGGTGGCATGTATTATTAGAACTAAAGAGAAATGTATAATAGGTAAAAAAAAAAAACCTGGGGGTGAACTACATACTGTGATTATGAAGGTTAGTTGATTTTAGCATGTCATAGTAATTAGACAAAAAATTCTTTTTTTATGTCTAACAAGTTCCTGCTGCTCAAATTTAAAGAGTTCTCTTTCTGTCTGATCAATAGTAGAAGAGAAACCTTTATCCATGTGTAGGAGCATATCTGGTTCAGGTGTCTATCCTCAGGCTATCAGGCTGTGGCTAGGAGAGCGGGATCTATAGTAGAAATATTGTGTGTGTGTGCATGTGTGTGTGTGTGTGTTCATGTGTAAGTAAGAGAGGGAAGGAGGAGGGCGAGGAGGCGGGGAAGAGACAAAGAGAGACAGATGTTAAAGTGGGATATTTATCAATGAACAGGTGCTTGGGCTGGGCAGATGCTATAAACTTTATCTATTATGGTTTTTCCTCACAGTTCAAGCAACTTAGAATAATAAGAAAGTAATAATATTAGGGTGTGGAAGTGTCCTTAAAAAATCCACTAGTCACCCTGGCCGGTTTGGCTCAGCGGTTGGAGCGTCGGCCTGCGGACCAGAGAGTCCCGGGTTCGGTTCCCGCTAGGGGCACGTACCAAAAAAAAAAAAAAAAAAAAAAAAAAAATCCACTAGTCAATCTCCTCTCCTACTTTCCTTAGAAATGTTCTTATTAAAAGTTGTATATACTGATTGTGAAAATAGAGAGTAGCAATACATAATGTAAAACGTAAAATGCCCCCATTGCCCATATCAGCCTCCACCACATCACCCCAATGCCATTTGCTAGAAGTTAAATGTTCAGTTTGTAGGTAGCCTTTAGATATTTTCCTTAAGTATATAACTATCTTTATTTATAAAACAACTGTAGCCTATACATTGTGCTAATCAGGATGCTTTAGTTATAAGTGAATGAAACCTTAATTCAAGCGAGCTTAATTCATGAGGACATCTAATACCTTAGCAGCAGGAAGTCCAAAGGTAGAGTGTCTCCAGGCAGAGTATGATCAAGGCTCTAGGTCAGATTCATATGATTTTTTGTTTGTTTTTTTTAGTTCTCCCTCTGACATATGTTGGCTGGTCGTCAGATGGCTTCCCTTATGTTGGTCAGATGGATCACAACAGCTTCAATGTGCTTCCTTGTTCATGGTCAGAGAGGGAGAAAACTACTTCAATCATGGAATAATTTAGATTAATTTAAATCTTGTGCTCACCTCTGGATCTATAGCAGTTATGGGGCACTGCCACATAATGAGTGGTTTGCGCCTGGATTCCTGACCAGTCACTGATGAGGGTGTTAGGACTATGATCCATTTAGACTAATCAGAATCTGCTCCTGGAACTGGAATAGGGTCAGTTTCTGCAGAGTCACATCATCTATGTGGAAGGTGTGAATATATATTGAGATTGTGGGGAAGGAGGAATAGCTGTGTGTAGGCAACCAACAGTGTCATTTAAATGTATGTTTTTCTCTACCCCCACCATAAGACCATCCTATACATCTGATTTGATTTATTTCAAATGGGGAATTATTTTGAAAATTTTGAGCTAAGAACGGAACATTAGAACTTGTAGATTTATAAGGAATATGGTCATTAGGATGTTTATGAAAAGGAGAAATAGACATTTTCTAGAAATAGTGGCTAAGGTAGGATATTTTAGGTTATTAGCAATCAATACTATCTCAGGGGCAGAGAGTCCCAAATAGAAAATGTGTGAGGGGTAGGGAGAGGTTGCTATAGTCATGCTGCTGCCTTGTCACGTTCAGCCAGTCACTCTCTTATAATTGCTGTTCAGCTATTTCCCTGGGTAATGAAATGGCAATTGATCAGATAGATTATAGTTTGAATCTAGTCATATCATTATTATTTCAAGGTTACTAACAATATTTAAAAAATCCACCTGACTTTTCTAAATATTGCTGGATATTAGAAGCTTGAATTTCTATAACTTATATTAGTGAAATATAATTAATTCCAGATATTTTACTATATTGTACAGCTCAGTCATTAGCAAACTGGTACATGTGCCAAAGCTGATAGCACTCCAAGTCTCAGGTGGTTCTCTGTAGTATCGAAGGTGATAATTAAACTAGAGCCACAGACAAAATGAAAATGGCAAAGTAGAAGTTAGCTTTGGTTCCCTACCACTTCCTCATATGCATTATTCTTCCAGCAGTTGTTTAGTGTTCCTCATTCCAAAGTCTTCTTTGATGGGTTTGACTTGGAGGTAGGTAGATGATAGAGTCATGGAAAGCCAGGGAGATTGTACTAGGTGACATGTGCCTCCTAGGGGCAGTGACTTTTTTGTAAAGGTGGAGGAACATTGGCCTAGAAGAGGTGTATGGAGTGAGAGGTCTGCTGCACCATTCTCAACTCTGAGGGATATGGAACCATGAATAGCCTTTACCTGAAGGGTTGCTATAGAAGTAGAGTCCTTAGTGGGGAGACAGGAAAAGAAGGCAGGGCTCAGAGAGGCTGTTTCTACCTAACTGCTCAAAGGGGAGGCAACCTCAGTTGGGTCTTAGCATGCCAGATGTTAGGGTGATGAAAGAGCGTTCTCAAGGCAGTCATGGGTAGTCTGGGCTCTTACTCACACTCTCTGGGCATCAGTGGAGGTGAAAACGAATAACCAGCAAGGCTGTCGTGAGGATCAACTACACTTGTCCTCCTTGAATATACCCTCATTTCAAAATTGTTTTCCAACCTTGTATCATAATGTAAAAGTTTATTCCCTAAGTGAAGCTGATCTCATCTTTGGGAAAAAAAGAGAAAGATTCTTGGCTTCTGCCTTTTCCCTTTATTGCTGCTCTTCTTCTTCTCTACCTCTGACTGTTTGCTTAAAGAAAAGGGGTCAGCGATTTGGCTGTCCCATTCCTGAACTATTGCCAACCCTTGGTATATTCACAGCATTGTGGAGAACTCTCTAGGCCCCAGTTGCTTTGCAAAACCTTAAAATCACTTAGTGATGCTTATCAAGAGCTAATATTGCTAAGCTCTTGGATGGTGGCAGACACCACAGATTTCTTCCTGGAAATTGACAGCATGAAATTAATCTGGTTGGTCTGGACCACTTTCCTGTTAGGGAATGTTAAAAAATTGTGGAAGTAAAGCAGCATATTTTCCAACTTTTATCTTGTAAAAAGGTTCCTATGTTTTTTAGTATTAAATTACCATGCCTACCTGTTTAACAATAATAATAACAGCTAATGCAATTGGTTTAACTCTATCTGAGGAAAAGAAAACATAGACAAATTTCAAAAACTTTAACAAAGTTGTAAAACTTAAAACTTTATTTATAAATGTTTTTATAAGGTGGCCATAATGTTGCTAAATAGGCCACAGAGAATATGGAAGATTTATTTGGATTGTGCAGGCACCAACCATCAAACCTTCATCTTTGACTCTGGTGATCAACACTGCAAACCCATCAGGCATGCACAGAGGGCTTCGGATCACCACCCTGGAAGCAGCTGAGAGGAAGACTTGTGTTATATGTTCACTGTGAGCAAAATAAGGACCCATGCCACGTTGGTTTTGGTTTTTAGTTGCAATCAGGAGGTTTTGGTCAAACTGCTCTTGGTTGTTGAGAATCAAACTCTACGTCTGGATACACGGCAGTAAATATTGTATTCTTAGAAATTCTCTGTTTAAATTTAAAAAAAAAATTACCGAGCACTTATTACAGGCAAAACTCTGCATTAGGGGCTAGAATATGGAGGGAATACAAATCTAGTCATCAAGGAGCTTAGCATTTAGTGGGATATATATTTGGAAATATATATTAATATAGTTTTCAAATTTTAAATTGGATCTCAGCATCTGTATATACATGCACATACACACATGTACACACACAGGTATGTGTTAGACTAGCAAAAAATATTATCTTTTTAAATAGCTAGTACCAGAAGGATGAAAAATGGCGGTGGAGTGAATGGAAGCTACACAGACCTTCTCCAAGGACCAAACTGGAATAACAATGAAAATAAAGACAAATCATCTGGAAAAACCAACTGAAGAGCAGCTGGAGAGAACCCTTATAACCAGAATGTAAAAAGGACCCCAAATTGAGACTGGAAGGAGGTACAGAGGTGCGAGAGGGCTGGCTGGGTTTCCACAGGCAGTAGCTGAGGGTTATCTTAGCTGTGAGAAGCTCCCTCTGAGAAGTTGAGGGTTTAAACCCCAAGCTGGCTCCCAGCACAGAGAAGTGGAACAGGGAAAGGTGCCCACATAACACTGGTTGAGAAAATCACCAGAGCAGAGGCTCTGTCCAGCAGGGAGAGGAGCTGGGAACACTGGCACTTCCCTGAAGGGCCAGTGCACTAAATTACAGCTATAGCCATTCACCTTGGGCTCCAGCAGAGGGAGGATGGACTGGATTGGAGCTGTGTAAAGAGTGTTGGGGGTTCGTGGCACTGGGGAGAGAGCTGGAAAGGAGGCCATCAGGAGCTCTATGCTGAGTCATTTCCCCACACATCAGTAGCCATCTTCCTCAAGAAGCCCCTTCACATTAGAGTGCTTTAGCCTGGGGGGGAAGCAACTGCCCCTCCCTCTGGAATTTAACACCACCTGGCTCTGAGAAGTACAACCTGAGGCTCATTAACAGCCAGAGACTACCAGCAAGCTGGTAGGCAGAGATAATATTCTTAATGCTTTGAGCCTTGGACCTGGTTCTCAGTGTTGGGTGTCATGGCTCTGGGGACTGAGCTGTGAAGGCTGAGGCCTGGGTTCCTGTGATGAGCCATTAACTGACACTGCAGAAACCATTCTCTTCTCCAAGCAACTTTACCTGAGGGGAAAGCAATTGCCCCACCCACTGGAAATCCTCTCACCCGGCCCACCTGTGGGATTTTTCATTCAGCTGAGGGCTACAACCTGAGGCTCATTAAGTAACTGAGACTAACAGTCAGCTTGCAGGCAAAATCTCTGGGATAACTGAATCTTTGCTAGGCCTGCAACTCTTCCCAGGAAAATAAGACTAGACATTGGTGTTCAGTATGGTCCCTTCCATACTCATCCAAACCACAATCAGCAGAACATTGACACTCACAGGGAAAATTTGGCAGGCTTCAAACCCTGCTGAGACAGCCAAAATGGTGAAACAAAGAAACAAATCCCAAATGAATGAATAAGAGAATTCTAGAGAAGAAGGGCTAAATGAAATGGAGTTAAGCAAGTTATCAGAGGTAGAGTTCAGAGTAATGATTATGAGGAAGCTCAACAGCATTAGTAAATATATAGAAACAATAAAAATCAACCAATTAGAAATGAAAAACCACCAAGTGGAAATGAAGAGTGACATAGCAGAAATAAAGTACATGTTGGAAGGAATAACCAGCAGATTAGAGGAAGCTGAGGATCAGATCAGCAAATTAGAAGACAGGGTAGAAAAAAATCACTCAATCAGAGAATCAAAAAGAAAAAACAATGAAAAAACAGGAGGACAGCCCTGGCCGGTTTAGGAAGCTGACCAATGAGTCGCGGGTTTGATTCCGGTCAAGGGCATGTACCTTGGTTGTGGTTAGTCTCTGGCCCTGGTCAGGTCATGTGGGAGGCAACCAGTCAATGTGTCACTATCACATCGATGTTTCTCTCTCTCTCTCTCTCTCTCTCCCTCCCTCCCACTCTGTCTGATGATAAATGGAAAAATATCCTCAGGTGAGGATTAACAAAAACAAAACAAAACAAAACAGTGGGACATTTTAAGAGAGCTCTGGGACAATATGAAACATAACAACATTCACATCATTGGAGTACCAGAAGAAGAAGAAAGTGAGCAACGGTTAGAGAATCTATTTGAAGAAATAGTGGCAGAATACTTCCCTAACTTGGTGAAGGAAAAAGGCATACAAGTTCAGGAAACACAGAGAGCCCCAGGTATGAAGAACCCAAAGAGACCCACACCAAGACACATAGTAATTAAAATGCCAAAAATTAAAGACAAAGAGAGAATCTTAAAGGCAGCAAGAGAAAAGCAACAGGTTACCTACAAAGGAGCTCCCTTAAGGCTATCAGCTGATTTTTCAGCAGAAACACTACAGGCCAGAAGGGAATGTCATGAAATATTCAAGATAATGAAAAACAAGGACCTGAATCCAAGACTACTCTATCCAGCAAGGCTATCATTCAAAATAGAAGGTGAAATAAAGAGCTTCTCAGATAAAACAAACAAACAAACAAACAAATAACCAACCAAAAACAAACAAACAAACAACAACAACAACAACAACAACAACAACAACAAAAAAGGGCTAAGGGAATATATTAGCACCAAACCCACACTGGAAGAAATGTTGAAAAGACTGCTGTAATAAGCAGAAGAAAAAGAGAAACATTGCCATAATAAATAAAAATGGCAACAAATAAGTACCTATCAATAATAACCTTAAATGTAAATTGATTAAATGCTCCAATCAAAAGACACAGAGTAGCTGGATGGATAAGAAAGCATGACTCATATATATGTTGTTTACAAGAGACCCATCTCACAACAAAAGACTTACACAGGTTGAAAATGAAGGGATGGAAAAAAATTTTCCAAGCAAAGAGAAATGATAAAAAAAAACTGGGGTAGCAATACTCATACTCAATAAAATAGAATTCAAAATGAAGACCATAACAAGAGACATAGAAGGCCACTACATAATATTGAAAAGATCTATCCAACAGGAGGATACAACTTTGGTAAGCATATATGCACCCAATATAGGAGCACCAAAATATATTTAAAAACTTCTGGAGGACTTCAAAGGAGAAATCGACAGCAATACAGTCATAGCAGAGGACTTCAACACCCTGCTGAAATAACTGGGTAGATCCTCTAGACAAAAAATTAACAAGGAAACAGAGATGCTAAATGACACACTAGATCAAATGGATATAATAGCTAGTTACAGAGAATTGTACCCCAAAACTGCAGAATTCACATTCTTCTGAAGTGCAAATGGGACAATCTCAAAGATAGACTACGTGTTAGGACACAAACTAAGTCTCTGCAAGTTCAAGCAGACTGAAATCATATCAAGTATCTTCTCAGATCATAATGGCATGTAACTAGAAAGTAATTACAATAAAAACACTCAAATACACTCAAACACATGGAGGCTGAATAGCATGTTATTAAACAATGAACAGGTTACCAAGGAGATCAAGGAAGAAATAAAATCTTCCTAGAAATCAATGAAAATGAAGACACAAAAACACAAAATCTATGGGACACGGTGAAAACAGTCCTGAGAGGGAATTGCATACCATTACAGACCTTCCTCAAGAAACAAGAAAAATTTATAATAGACTGACTTACCCTAAAAATTAAAGAACCAGAAAGTAAACAAAAAGAAAAACACAGAGCAACTAGAAAGAAGGAAACTAGAAATAAACAACAGAGAAAATAAAAAAAATTCAAAAGATCAATGAAACAAAGAGCTGGTTCTTTGACAAGATAAACAAAATTGATGAATCTTTAGCCAGACTCACCAAGAAATAAAGAGAGAACCCAAATAACAAAATCAGAAATGAAAGAGGAGAAGTTACACCTGACACCACAGAAATCAAAGGATTATTAGAAAATAAATGAACAATTATATACCAACAAATTGGATAGCCTGGGTGAATTGAACAAATTTCTAGAATCACACAGTTTCCCAAAACTGAATCAGAAAACGTGAGCAGACCAATAACTAAGGAAATTGAAGCTGTAATCAATAAACTCCCAGCAAACAAAAGCCCAGGTTCGGACAACTTCACAGGGGAGTTTTACCGAACATTCGAAGAAGAATTAACACCCATTCTCCTCAAACTATTCCAAATAATGCAAGAGGAAGGAAGTCTTCCAAGCTCTTTTTATGAAGCCAGCATAATTCTAATTCCAAAACCAGATAAAGACACTACAAAGAAAGAAAACTACAGGCCAATATCCCTGATGTACACAGATGCCAAATCCTTAACAAACTATTAGCAAATCAGGTCCAGCAATACATTAAAAAAATTATTCACCACAATCAAGTCGGTTTCATCCCAGTAATGCAAGGCTGTTACCATATTTGCAAATCAATAAATGTGATACATCACATAAACAAAATGAAAGATAAAAATCATATGATCATATCAATAGTTGCTGGAAAGCATTTGACAAAATCCAGCATCCATTTCTCATAAAAATGCTCAGCAAAGTGGGAATAGAGGGATCATATCTCAATATAATAAAGACCATTTGTGACAAACCCACAGCCAACATCATACTCAATGGGCAAAACTTAAAAGCATTTCCCTTAAGAACAGGAACAAGACAGGGTTTCCCACTTTCACCACTCTTATTTAACATAGTACTGGAAGTCTTAGCCACAGCAATTAGACAAGAAGAAAAAATAAAAGGGATCCAAATTGGAAAGGAACAAGTGAAACTGCCATTATTCACAGATGACATGATATTGTACATAGAAAACCCTAAAGACTGTCAGAAATCTACTAGATTTAATAAATGAATTTGTCAAAGTAGCAGGATACAAAATTAACATCCAGAAACCGCTGGCATTCTTATACACCAATAATGAACACTCAGAAAGGGGAACTAAAAAAAACAATCCCATTTACCATTACAACAACAACAAAAAATAAAATATCTAGAAATAAACTTACCAAGGAAGTAAAAGACCTGTTCTCAGAAAACTACAGGGCATTGAAAAAAGAAATAGAGGAAGATATAAAAAAGTGGAAACATATACCACGTTCATGCACTGGAAAAATCAGCATCGTTAAAATGTCCATACTACTCAAAGCAATCTACAGATTCAATGCAATCCCTGTGAAAGTACCAACAGCATATTTCACAGGTCTAGAGCATAAAAGACCCTGAAAAGCCACAGCAATATTGAAAAAGAAGAACAAAGTGGGAGGGATCATAATACCAGATATCAAGTTATACTACAAAGCCATCATAATCAAAACAGCCTGGTACTGGTACAAGAAAAGGCATATAGATTAATGGAACAGAACAGAGAACCCAGAAATTGACCCAAGAGAGTAGGCACAATTTATATTTGACAAAGCAGGCAAGAACATACAATGGAGGAAAGACAATCTCTTCAATAAATGGTGTTGGGAAAATTGGACAGCTACCTACATGCAAAAAAAGAAACTAGACCACCAACTTACACCATTAAGAAGAATAAACTCAAAATGGATAAAAGACTTAAATGTAACTCGTGAAACCATAAAAATCCTAGTAGAAAATGTAGGCAGAAAAATATCAATCATCATATGTAGCGGAATTTTCACTGAGACATTACCTAGGGCAAGAGAAGCAAAGGAAAAAATTTAAAAAGTGGACTATATCAAACTAAAAAGATTCTGCATGGCAAAAGAAACCAGCATCAAAATGAAAATGGAACCCACTCTCTGGGAGAACATATTTGCCAATGATACATCGGGTAAGGGTTTAATATCCAAAATATATAGAGTACTCATACAACTCAACAAAAGAACACAAACAATGCAATTAAAAAATGGTTAGAGGACCTGAATAGACACTTCTCCAAACAGGACTTAAAAATGGCCAGGAGACATGTGAAAAAGTGTTGAACATCTCTAATCATCAGAGAGATATAAATTAAACAACTATGAGATATCACCTCACACCTGCCAGAATGGCTGCCATCAGCAAATCATCAAACAACAAGTGCTGGTGAGGGTATGGAGAAAAGGGTACCCTAGCACACTGCTGGTGGAAATGCAGACTGGTGCAGCCACTATGGAAAACAATATGGTGTTTCCTCAGAAAATTAAAAAATGAAACTGACACTTGACCCAGTGATCCCACTTCTTGGAATATATCCTATGAAGCCTGAAACACCAATCAGAAAGAATATATGCACCCCTATGTTCATAACAATGCTGTTTACAATAGCTATGATGTGGAAACAGCTCAAGTGCCCATCAGTAGATGCGTGGATAAAAAAGCTTTGGTACATATACACAGGGGAATACCATGCAACTGTAAGAAAGATCTCTTACCCTTTGAGACGACATGGAGGTTCCTGGAGAGTATTATCTTGAGCGAAACAAGCTGGTCAGAGAAAGACTAGTACCACATGATCTCACTTATTTTTGGAACGTTATGAACAAAATAAGCTGTTGACCAAAATAGATCCAGAGTCATGGAAGTAGAGAACAGACTAACAAACCTCAGAGAGATGGGGTTCAGGAGGGTGGGAAGAGATAAACCAAAGAACTTATATGCATATATGCACAACCATCAGACACAGACATTATGTTGGGGATAGCAGGAGGGGCAGGGGTGGGAGTAGGGAGGAGGGGGCCAATGGGGAAAAGAGGGGAACATATGTAATACTTTCTTTTTTTTCTTTATTGATATTAGAGAGAGAGAGAGAGGAGGGGAGAGGGAGGGAGAGAGAAACATCAATGAGAGACAACATGGATTGGCCGCCTCCTGCATGCCCCTGCTGGGGATCAGACCCACAACCTGGGCATGTGCCCTGACCAGGAATTGAACCAGTGATCTCTTGGTGTGTGGGTCGATGCTCAACCACTCAGCCACACTGGCCTGGCTGTAATACTTTCAATAATAAAAAAAAAAAATAGCTAGTACCAGAATTATTCTTAAGAGGCTGATTACTTGCCCCAAAGTGGAACTTACCAATCTCCTCCTGTATTCTCAGAGCTCAGTGAGAGGAAAAGGCTGCAGGTGCTACTGTTCAGTATGCAGAGTTCTACTTTATTCCTCTGTTTTATTTACACCTGGTGCTACCCTTTGCCTGGAGCACAGAGCCCCTCCAGTTCAGCCTCTCCAGAAGTAAACCGGTCTTCTGTCTATCCCATGTTTGCTGGAAGGCGGGGAACTGGGACTCTAACTGCTCTTGATGCAGAATTTCAATGAAGCCTTCTATTGCTAGCCTTGTGTCACACCCCACCTATGAAGTAGCCTTTGTTTCTCATTGCTGAAAATTTCTTGCCCAACTGCTATCAGCTTCCAAAATTTGTTAATATTATTTGCTGTCATTTCCTTTACCAGACTGCTTAGTATTTCGGGTTTATTAGTGTTAATTTCTTTACTTTTATTTTTTTTGGCATTTGGGAAGAAGCAGACATTGCCCAAAAATGTGTGCAATTAGGTTAAACACTAAGAACTGACATTTTTATGGCATTGTTGCCAGACCACTGCATGTGTTGGTCAGAGTGATTCTTGATAGACCCAATCAGAAGCTTACTATTAAGTAGCACCTGTCATATTCTAAGTCTACAAGACATTGCATTACTCTATGGGGGATCTTTGTGGCATTATATACCATAATGGCTTTGGTACATTTGTTAAATACTCCAATAGGCAAACTAGTATCCTAAGTGGAATATAAGGTTTGAATAAGACATGCAATTGGTCTTTAAGAAGTCTGGACCTCAGGTACTCTACTAGGGAGAGCTAGGAACACACACAAGAAATGCTAGGTGCTCTATAGCAGGTCCTGAGAAGGTACTCAGAGGATTGAGGGGAGGGAAAAATTAATTGTGATGAAAAAGAGATGATGATCAGAGATCAGATCAGAGAGAGATCTGACCTGGAACAGAAAGATGAATAAGAAGGGCATTCCAGGTAAAGGGGAAAATGTCAAAAAAAAAAAAAAAAAAAAAAAAGGATTGGGAGCATGTGCACTTGAGTATTGCCTTCACCAAATTCCACTGATACTAAGACACCTTATGTTGAAAAATACTCAACTGTTTTATGTCTTATTAGGAAGGAAAAACCCTCACTCCCAATTAATGCATGATGTGATGTTTTTTTCTTCATGATTTCCATTTCATGCTTATTGAGACAGCTTTCTGATTTATGTAGACATGAATTTTATCATATTTTATTCTTGTGCATTTGTAAAAAGAAAAATATAAACAAAATAAGTTTAGTAAGATATTTCTAATAGGTTTTCCAATGTAGAGTCTGAATCGCTATGCCATGTAGAGATGTTGTCATGTTCTTCTACACTGTGTTATCCTTGTACCTTCAAGAGCATCAGTGATGCAGCAGCAGTTCTTAACAGACTGTTCCACTCTTGTCTTTGGAATTTTATTCCAAGCCCCGATGTCTAATCTGCCAGTTTTCATCCTGGTGTTATCTTGACTTTACCAGGAACTATCAACAGAAAGTGTGTTCTTGATCTTACCAAAATGTGTTAACTGGATTATTTTCTGATAATGATCAGGACTTATATTCTTTCTTAAAATGATCCTTATATAGTTTGTTGGCTGAAATGTCAAGGGATTGCATGTTGTCTGGCCATGCCACTAGCAATAACGACTGAGTTTCTATATGTGACGGTGGTGACAATTTGCCACGACTGGCCTGGCAGGTAGTGATTATAAAATGTCATTGATGAAAAGCACATGTCCTGATTTTAGAAATGTTAATATTTGAAAAAACTGAACATCTTAGAATTAATAAAATATCATACTATGACTTGGAACTAAGAACTTATTTGTGTAATTGAGTAATAACTGTCTCTTTCAGCATTTATAAGGGCAGAGGTGTCTTGTTCACCATTATATGCCCAGAGCCTAGCATAATACTGGGCTCAGAGAAGATGGGCAATAGATATTTATGGAATAAATGAGTAAAGGGTGGGAAAGGACAAGTCGGTCTCTGTCTAGAGCTACTTTGTCCAATATTGTGGTCTCTAGCCACATGTGGCTATTTAAATTTCAATTAATTAAATAAAACTAAAAATTTAGATCCACAGTTTAACCAGCAATATTTCAAGTACTTAATAGGCACAAATGGCTAATGGCTACTGTATTGTATGGTGCAGATAAAATAAATTTGATTTGCACTGTTACAGAAGATTCTTCGGATAGGATTAATCTAGAACATAGGAAATATAAAGAAGAGAACAGTCGTCCCTCGCCACTTCGTGCTTCGACTTTCGCGGCTTCACTCTATCACGATTTTTTCAAATATATTCATTAAAAAGTTGATCGAGACAGTGAAAATGATACAGCATGCGCTCGGTTGTCTGAGTCAATTATACACCCCTGTATTACAATTAAAATTAAAATTACTGTATGTATGGACTGTAGGCCTATATTTGAGCACTCCAGGAGTCCTTCAACGCCAGGTGCAACCACTAGAGTCTGGAATGGATTAACCGGGATAAACGAGGAACAACTGTATTGGGAAAAGGTGGAAAGGAATTTTGGATATTGATGGTGATCTTGGGAAATTAGATGACATGAACTGGAACATGAAATACATGCCTGGGATAGCCTTAAAATAATGTGACTAGTTTTTCAACTGAATTTATCAAATGCTGGATAAATTTTACAGCATGTATCTTCCTAGGCTTTTCTTAGATTCTTCTATCTAGCAATTAAAAGGACAACAACAACAAAAAACTACTATAACTGCTATGTGGCCAGGCAGTATTGTTTTTATTTATTTATTTATTTTTTCCTATCTTAAAATTATTTATTTATTTATTTATTTATTTTTTATTAATTTATTTTTGTTACAGATGTTTCTCCTTTTTTCCCCCATTGACACCCTCCTCCCCCTCCCTCCCTGCCCCGTCCCCAGTTTTGTTGTCCATGTCCATTGGTTATGAGTACATGCGTACAAGTTCTGTGGTTCATCGCTCCCCTCCCCCACCCCCTCTTCTGGCAATTGTCAGTCTGTACCCTACTTCCATGTCTCTGGGACTACCCTGTTCCTCAGACTGTTATGTTCATTATATTCCAGAAATAAGTGAGATCATATGATATTTGTCTTTCTCTGCTTGGCTTGTTTCACTTAGGATAATAGTTTCCAGGCCCTCCCATGTCATCGCAAAGGATAAGAGATCTTTCTTACAGCTGCATAGTACTCCATTGTGTATATGTACCACAGCTTTTTTATCCATTCGTCCAGTATTGTTTTTAAATTGCAGCTGTCAACTTTTGCTTTCTCCTGTGATTTACTCAAAAGCTTTCAAAACTGCTTGAGGCATGGATGCATGTATGGTAGAATATTTAGAATCTCATGGACAAGTTAGAGCAGAAAGGGATAGCAGTGCAAATGAGGGGATCTGGAAAATTCAGGAACCAAATATATACTTGTATTGGAGAAGCACCCAATCTTTTCTTCCACAATAGGGAAAAACCCAGATCTGTACCTCCTGTGTCTTTCTGTCCTGTGCGTCCCCTTTATTCTCACACTACTACCACACTCCCAACACTTCCAACAACGGATGTGTGTGGGGTTTTCCCACATCAAGCAATTCTGTGACAGCAGCTGGGTGTCCCACAATTAAACTCAATCCTGACACTTTGACCTGGAGACAGTGTCAAATTCCACAGGTCAAAGGCTCAGTTCCACAAGACTGCCTCAGTTGCAAGGCTAGGTTGTCACCTGTGCTTCTGACTGATCCGCTGTAAATCAGAGGTTCCATGACCCCCTCCTTGAGTTTGATTAAGATGCTGGAGTGGCTCATGGAACTCAGGGAAGCATTTAAGTTTACTAGTTTATTAAAGTATACAGGTGAACAGCCACATGAAGAGATACGCCGGGTGAGGTCTTGGAGGGTCCTGAGCATAGGAGCTTCTGTGGAGTTGGGTCACCCTCCTAGTGTGGATGTATTTATTAACCTGGAAGCTCCCCAAAACACATGATACTGGGATTTTTATGGAGGCTTCCTCACATAGGCATGATCAGTTATTAACTCCATTTCCAGCCCCTCTTCCCTCTCTGGGAAAGTGGGGGTGGAGAGCTAAAAATCCCAAGCTTCTAATCATGGCTTGGTCTTTCTGGTGACCAGCCCCCATCCAGGCGCCATCCAGGAGCCCACCCAGAGTCACCTCATTAGAAAAAAGATGCACCCATTGCTCTTATAACTTAGGAATTCACAAGGGTTTTAGGAGCCTGTGTCAGGGATGGGGTCAAAGACAAATATTAGAACAAGAGATGTGTCTAGTGTTCTTATTCCTTAGGAAATGTTAAGGGTTTTAGAAGCTCTGTGCCAGGAATTGGGGTCAGAAAGCAGTATATATATATATATATATATATTTTTTTTTTCTATTATCTCACAATACTCTGTGTAGAATTCAGATTTACTTCAAAGCTGAATGGCTCTGTAAGTCTTTTTTTTGTGTGTGTGTGTGAGTACTGAGCAAATTTATTATTCAGTGTTTTTTGTTTAAGGTGAAAAACACTTTTCCTAAATGATTTGTAAAATTAGGACCCATCCATAGCTCAGCTAGCTTCCTACACCATGTACTTTGGATGTCTGTATCTATTGATTTCATGAAAATGTAACAATTTTCAAATAGTTCAAGATACCAAATAAAATGGAAATCTCTCTCTCTCTCTCTCCTAACTCTGTACGATATAATAAATTATGCTATGAGTAGTTCAGCACTAAATAGCAGGCTTCTCTAAGAGTCTTACTTGGGCAGAGCATCAGGAGGGACTTGTGGTTAAAAGCATAGACATTAGGGCCAAGTGGCCTGGGCCAAATCCTGGTTGTAGGAGCTGTGTGACTTCAAATAAATAATTTAATCTTTCTGTGTCTCAGTTTAATTCTCTGTAAAGTGAGGATAATAACAATAGTAGTTTTCTTTCATGATTGTTGTGAAAATTAAATTGACATATGTATGCTCATTAAATTAATTAATTATGCAATAAATAAGTAAACCAATAAATAATGTTTAGAATAGTACCAGGAGCAGAGTAAGCACTATTTAAGTATTTGTGATTATTTTCTGGTATCCTTTCCAGTGTCCTCTACCAGATAGTACTCTCAGCTCATAGAACATAAGCTCCTGTTTAATGTCTAAATATCTTTTTAAATTTATTTTTATTTATTTGTTTATTTTATTAATTTATTTTCGTTACAGATGTTTCTCCTCCCCCCCATTGACACCCTCCTCCCCATCCCTCCCACCCTGTCTCCAGCTTTGTTGTCCATGTCCATTGGTTATTCATACATGCACATAAGTTCTGTGGTTTATCCCTTCCCTCCCCCACTTCTGAGGATTGTAATGACTAAATATCTTTTAAGCATGTTCTTTTTTATTCCCTTCACATGGACATATACTGTCACATAGTATGACGTATGATCTGTACATGGGGATGGCAACAAAGGAAGGTTTTATATTATAAGTATCCAGCTTTAAAATGGGGCTAACAGAAGTACCTCAAATATAGGGAGCAGTATTGCTCAGATTTCATGCAACAAGTATCAGGTGCTTAACACAGTATCTGCTATACAATCAGTGCTTGTATTATTGCAGTTGCTGTTATCACTAGTTTACCCAGAAAGTTGGCCAGTGTTCCAGGCCCACCCTGTTGGCCCTTCTCTAGTTGGTAGGAGATATGAGCACTTTACTCTTGGCTGTGAGACATTTGACACTTACCTGGTGGTCTTTCCCCATTTCCAAATTAAAGAATCTTGAAAGGTGAGGCATTGATAACTGAAATCCTAAATTTATTCTTTATAATTTCATTGCTAGCCCAAAGGGAAAATTTATTCTAGGTCTGCAACTGAAACTAATATAGGCAGTCATTATATATGCATCAGAAGTTAGTCTTACTCTTGCTTGGGAAGAACGAGAGAGGGACCTTTTAAAAATTTGATTTCTGGAGTTACAAGGCTTTTGTTGTTGTTTTCCAGCTTTTTAACAGTTGATAGAACTTGCAGTCACCATTCTGTGAAATTGAGGAAGAAGGTCAAATGCCAAGAAAGACAAAGCAAAAATATAGAAGAACCTGAGTCCTCAGTGACATGTGAGCTCGTACCTCCAAGGCTTGTGGCATGAAATAAGTAAATTCCTCTCAGGTGAATTAGGCATCTGGAACTTGCAGCTGAATGCAACCTTAACTAATAAATTCTTCAGCTGTCCTCCAGTTGCATTTAATAAGGGCATTTAACAGGTGTAATGACTTAATTCCATGGAGCAACTCTAATGGTGGACATATTGAGGAGAAACTTTGGTGGGGAGGGCTTGGTGTCCTTCAGCCTCCATCCCGTGACTGACAGCCAAAGGAGAGAACCAGCCCTGTGATTGCGTCTTAATGTAGTTTGTTACAATTCTATGCTGAAGCTAGCTAATGAAATGGAGAGTCAGTTGAAAAATTACATGACAAAGAATACAGTACACATTTTCACACAAAAATAATCTTGTGTATTTAAGCAAAGGTTTTTATGGAGATATTTAGCTTGGTCAGTAGAAAGGCCAGTCCTTTGTAGTTAATAGCATTAAACTTGAGTTTCTCTTTTATGGCATTTATTTTGTGCCAGTGGATCTGTTTCATCAGCTTTTTCTTTGTATTGCCCAAGGCACTGTTGTGTTTTATGTGACTCATACCCCTGGGTTTAACCATAGCATTGCTTCTTTTGGGGGAAATGATAGCTTTGCCTTGAAACCACACATTACAAAAGCATTTCTCTTCTTTGTTTATAAGGCAACAAAATTTTGCCCAATCCAACTTCTGTTGGTCCCACTTATTATTTTTGGAAATGGCCCGTTTTCTGGCAAGGATGCACATTGATCTTAGGCAAGTGAAGCTTTTAGTATCTGGGCATATTTAACTCTTTAATCATTTAATCAAATTGTTGGGGAGAGTATTGATTATACCTTCAAGCCTGGAGGAAATTAGAAGTCCATCATGGTTTTTGGTGGGAATTACTCTTAGAATTGTCTTCTACTCTCTGTTTTCAATGTTTGTTACTCTATTTCTCACTCTTAAAGTAGACAGTTTTGCTATATATTTTATTGGAATAAAACAAGACTCAAGTAACTCTGAAATTCTAATTATTATTGTGAAATATTTTTTATCTCATAGGATGTTCTCTCTTTATTTTTAGAGGAATTGCCCTAACTTGTCAAAATGATTGATTCTGTGTTAGTGTTCCTTGTTTGTTATTTGACCTTAAAGTGTATTCTTTCTTATTCTCTGACAGCAAATTGTTCCCCTTTTATAAGTTTTGTTCAGCTTACATTTAACTCTTCTTTTTCTTGTTTCTGCTTTTCGTTTATCAATTTAATATAGAATTTTCAGAAAAAACATAAGCTATACTGGGATTCAATTAGCGTCTGTATATTTTTTTCTTTTTTCTTTTTCTTTTTTAGATAGAGAGGAAAGGAGAGAGAGATAGAAACATCCATGTGAGGGAGAAACATCCATGGGCTGCCTCCTGCATGCCCCCTACTGGGGATCGAATCTGCAACCTGGGCATGTGCCCTGACCAGGAATCCAACCTCTCAGTCCATGGGATAATGCTCAATCCACTGAGCCACACCGGCTGGGCTAGAGTCTGTATTTTAACATGTTATGCCTCCCTATTTTGATGAGTGTCTCACATGTGCACCATGGAATTATCATGAAAAAAATGTACAATATGCATTTTTCATATATTTGATTAAAAAGTTAATTTTTATGTCATGGAGAAATCTCAAGACAGCTGCATTTAGTAAATATTAGGCTATTATTAAATGAATCTTTTTCACATGATAAAGCTATAATGTTTCTCATTTGTCATTTAAAAAATGTTCCAGAAACAAACAAATTGATGGTTTTCCTTGTGTGTTCTGTATTAAGGATATTTCAGGGTTGCTATTGAAATCCTCATCATTTCAAGTTGTGTTCATTCTGTAGTTTTAATCTTCTCCCTTGGGCATCACAGTGGCTGAGTCTCTAGGCACTAGGAGATAATTAACAATTTATATATGTTTATCCCATTTTGAACACTGGTACTTTTTGTGTGTGCTGTGTTTATGTGATTTTTGAACTCTATTTTCATACAACTCACTAAAATTTGTCATTAATAATAGATCCTTTAAAATACTTATTTTAATTATAAAAACAGCATATAATTAAAAATACACACAGCAAAATGAAGACATAAAATTCATCCTTAATTCTGCTACTCAGAAATAATGGTGAATTTATTGTGTATTCTTATATGTAACATAATATTAATATAAACTATACAGATTTTTACAAAGATGAGATATTATCCTGTTTTGAACTCTTCTTAAGAGATAGTATACAGCTTATTAGTTATTATTTTTAAAACTATTGTTAAATATAGTAATTAAAACTTATATTATTTCCTTAATAACATTTCCATAATAAAAATACATATTAAATGTAGAAAATTGAAAAAAATGCAGATGATTATAATGAAAAAAACAGCTGTTAATATAACCATACAGCGATGTTTTGATATCATTTTAGTCTATATCCTTCTGAGCTTTTAAAAATGAGTGTGTATATATATTTAAATGTATATGTACTTGTTTATAGATAATATTATATTCTAGCCCTGGCCAGTTTGGCTCAGCAGTTAGATCGTCGGCCCATGGACTGAAGGGTCTCAGGTTTGATGCTCAGTCGAGGGCACGTACCTGGTTTGCACGTACCTTGGCCCTGGCTGGGGTCATGTGGGAGGCCGCCAATCAATGTATCTCTCTCACATCAATGTTTCTCTCTCTCCCTCATTCCCTTCCACTCTGTCTTAAAAAAAAGGAAAAAATATCACATTCTAAATTTCAAATATCATGTAATGCACATGCATTTTCAGTAGATAGTATCTATACCTTTTATGTCTATAGACATCTAAATCATACTTCTTAATGATTGTACAATAACCTCACTGTATAATGTATCATCATTTGTATACCAAATCCCTTATGTTGAATAGCAAGGAATTTTTAGTTTCTGCTGTTATTTACATTGCTTCAATTTTTTACCTTGATGAACATGTATGCTTCAACATTTGTTCAGTCTCCCTAAGGTAACTGTAAGGCTTTGGATAAGGAGTGCCAAATTACTCTTGGAAAGCTTGCACCATCTGACACGCCGGCTAGCCATCTTTGAAACCTGTTCTTACACACACCACATGCTTCCTATCAATGGGTTTTTCAGCCAGAGTGCCCTTGACTGGAACTAATGGGAACCAGGAGGTGGTAGTGGTACAGGTTTAACACGGCTTGGTTCAAATTTTAATTCTGTTACTCACTAGCTATGACACAGGGCACCTTTTGAAGTTCTCTGGGCTTCCATTTCCTCATCTGGAAAATGCAGATAACAACAATACTCATCTCATAGGGTTATTCTGAGGATTAAATGAAATGATAGCTATAAATGATAGATATTAGAATAGTCTCTGGCACATAAAAAAGCAGTAAATAAACATTAGCTGTTTTATTGCTTATATAGTTAAAATCATGTGGTGAGACATTGGTTCAATATTGTCATCTTGCTGGTTTGTATATTATCACCTCTTAATTCAGTTATAGAACAAAGATTTTTCTGTTTGATTCTTGTCATCTTTCCAGAAAAATCATACTATGTATCTATTTTATTTTCTAAATCTGACCTACCGTATGAGATGTAATTAGTAGAGACTAATCCGGCATACCTCAGAGAATGAGCTCCTCAGATTAAATATCTTCAGCAAAGCTAATTCATTCAGGCAAAGAAGAGCAGCTGGAGAGCATTTCCTTTGTAAAAATTAAACAGCCATAACGATACTTTATTTGCAGAGCATAACTACGAACTCTATGATCTAACCCATGACTCGAAATACGCTGCAGCGTGTCTTTGAACTACAGGAGGTAGCTGAGAACCGCTGAGAAATAGCCACTGGCAGACTCATCAGGCACAGAATTTTGTGTGGGTGGGCTGACAATTTTCATAGCAAATGCAAAACTGCATCTCTAGCTGAAAATTTCAAAAAGGAGCAAAGAATAGTACCATCCTTGGGTGTAATACTGGCGGTACCATACCTGGTTTGGAGAGTGCCAGTCCACTCTGCACAGGCGCTCTGTTGTCTTAGATGAGGCCAAAATGGAATACTTCAGAGAAAAGCAGCCAAGAGAGCTGAAGTCCTATCAGTCAAGGAAGAGGAGAAGGAATCTGGGTTGTTCATCTCCGAGAACAGATTTATGGGAGTCACAATAACTGCCTGAGAAGAGTTGAGGGATGAGACTTGCCTTGTCTCTTTGGGTAGAAGCCAGACAAATAGACAGAAGTGACAAAGAGGCAGATTTTGGTTATTTAGGTTCAATGTAAAGACAGCTAAATTAGCACTAATAATGTAAGTGGCTTTAAATATTCTTTGAACAGAGCCACACAAGTTGTGGTGTGTGTGTGTGTGTGTGTGTGTGTGTGTATGCATATTTAATATTTATTCTTTTAAAGAGGTAATATATTCAGGGGTTCTAAGGAATTTGTGGGTCTGGTAAATCATGTACTTCTTATTCATGATTTGAAAATTAATCAATTTTCTCATTTGAATGCAATCTCGAATTTTCCTGGACACATATATTAGATCCCTTCCCTTCCTCCCTCCCTCCCTTCCTTTTTCCCCTTTCCTTCCTTCATAATCATTGCTTTGAGGGGATTGGGAGAGCTCAATTTAATAGTGACACAGTGACCCCTGAAACTAATGCAGTCATGTTACCTGACCAATAGAACACAGTGGGCCGGCCCAGGGGTGGGATGGGGAATCTGCAGTCAGCACTCCTTGAGCACACAAGGCTTTAAAATAAAAAAGACTAATTACCAACATTTCTCATCAGCAGCATGTCCTAGGGGGACTAAAGAAACAATTTGGCCTTAGACTGCACCTATGTGCTTAGGCAAGCCCACCCCTTAGCACAACATCCTATAGACAGTAAACACTCAAAAACATTTAGTGATGAGAAAGAGGGGGAGATAGAGAATGGCGATGATGATTAAAAAAACACAGTAGAAATTAAAACATGCCATTGTTGCTTTCAATGACATAAGCCCTGTGAATCCCTTTTGGAACCTGAGCAAAGCGTAAGGACTGTGTGCACGAACACAGAGCTGGGACAGCTTCCGGAGGTTCATACACTTCAGGTTAAGCCCCCGTCCTTTGACTGGTTTGTCACTGAAGTTAGACACTGGCACAAATGATTAATTCCAAACCAGTAAAAGCTCAGGGATTCACTTTCATTTTTAGTTCTTTCTATAAAAAGAGATTTATGGGAACGGGCTTACTTCTGAAAACATAGTTTAATTTTGATCACCTTCAAGATTTAAAAAATTTGATTAAAATGTTGTTTCAACAAATACTATTTTTAAAAAGTGATTTTTGAAGCTAGTGGAAGATGGTGGCAGGCAGGACTGGAGCGAGGGTGAGTGTGTGAGAGTGTGAGCGAGTGTGAGTGGATGTGAGTGTGGATGAACAAAACTTGAGCAGTGCAGAAACATGGGGCAGAGGTTCCTGTGCTGTGGATGGAAAGTAGCCGGCTACCTCGGTAAGCGGCTTGTCAGGGTGCTTCTCCCTGCACGGCTGGGAGGCCCTGCCATTTTGGAAGACCCTGGGTCTTTCCTGGGAGGAGGCAGCGGGGAGCGGCTGGGGCTAAGTGACCTGAGTCCATCAGAGCGCCTTGCACCATCGGACCAGCGGACCCCACTGTGCCAACGTGGACCAGCGCACAGTAGCAGTGCTATCAAGGTGCCTGCTGCAGTATCAGGTTATACTACAAAGCCACTGTAATCAAAGCAGCCTGGTACTGGCACAAGAACAGGCATAGAGATCAATGGAACAGAACAGAGAACCCAGAAATTGACCCAAGACAATATGCTCAATTAATATTTGACAAAGGAGGCAAGAGCATACAGTGGAGTCAAAACAGCCTCTTCAATAAATGGTGTTGGGAAAATTGGACAGCTACATGCTTCTCCCTTCTCCGTGCAGGGAGAAGCACCCTGACAAACCGCTTACTGGTAGCCGGCTACTTTCCATCCACAGCACAGGAACCCTCTGCACCATGTTTCTGCACTGCTCAAGGTTGTTTGTCCACATTCACGTCCACTCACACTCGCTCACACTCTCACACACTCACCCTCACTCCGGTCCTGCCTGCCGCCATCTTCCGCTAGCTTCAAAAATCACTTTTTAAAAATAGTATTTGTTGAAACAACATTTTAATCAAATTTTTTAAATCTTGAAGGTGATCAAAATTAAACTATGTTTTCAGAAGTAAGCCCGTTCCCACCAACTTATACCATACACAAGAATAAACTCAAAATGGATAAAAGACGTAAATGTGACTCACGAATCCACAAAAATCCTAGAAGAAAATGTAGGCAACAAAATTTCAGACATCATACGCAGCAGAATTTTCATTGATACAATGCCTAAGGCAAGAGAAACAAAGGAAAAAATGAACACATGGGACTACACCAAACTAAAAAGCTTCTGCACAGCAAAAGAAACAACCATCAAAATGGAAAGGGAACCCATTATATGGGAGAGCAGACTTGCCAATGATATATCAGATAAGGGGTTAATTTCCAAAATATATAGAGTACTCATACAACTCAACAAAAGGAAGACAAAAATCCAATTAAAAATGGGCAGAGGACCTAAAGAGACACCTCTCCAAACAGGACATACAAATAGCCAAGAGATATATAAAAAAATGCTCAACGTCACTAATCATCAGAGAGAGGCAAATTAAAATGACTATGAGATATCACCTCACCCCTGTCAGAATGGCTGCCATCAACAAATCATCAAACAAGTGCTGGCAAGGGTGTGGAGAAAAGGGGACTCTAGGACACTGCTGGTGGGAATGCAGACTGGTGCAGCCACTATGGAAAACACTATGGTGTTACCTCAAAAAATTAAAAATTGAATTGCCATTTGACCCAGTGATCCCACTTCTAGGAATATACCCTAAGAAGCCTGAAACACCAATCAGAAAGAATATATGTACCCCTATGTTCATAGCCGCACTATTTACAATAGCTGAGATCTGGAAACAGCCCAAGTATCCATCAATAGATGAGTGTATAAAAAAGCTGTGGTACATATACACAATGGAATACTATGCAGCTGTAAGAAAGAAAGATCTCTTATCCTTTGAGACAACATGGAGGGACCTGGAGAGTATTATCCTAAGTGAAACAAGACAATCAGAGAAAGACAAATATCACATGATCTCACTTATTTGTGGAATATAATGAACAAAACAAACTAATAAACAAAATAGACTCAGAGACATAGAAGTAGGGTACAGACTGATAAACCTCAGAAGAGGGGTCGGGGGGCAGGGGAGGGAAGAGAAAAACCATAGAACTTATATGCATGTATGCATAACCATGGACATAGACAACAATGCTGGGGATGAGTCCGGGGGTGGGGAGGGGGGATCGGGAGGAGGAGATCAATGGGGGAAAAAGGAGAAACATTTGTAACAAAAATAAATTAATAAAAAAAGTGATAAAAATGTAAAAAAAAAAGTGATTTCTAATTGGGTTTCACGTTTCCTGTTCTACAGCAAGCTAAGTCTGAAAGAGGGTCAACATTTGGTGCTTTAGGGGCAGCCAGTTTCTGAATGTCTGGGGAGCTTGCCAATCTTGGAATTTGTGGTGGCGAGTAATAAGGTGCTTTGATGGTTATTCAATTTTAAATGAAAGTGACTTTCAAATTCTACCTGGTGAGTTGGTCAATTTGAGATGTGCTCAGCAATAGGAGGAAAGTCAGATTTTGTTCAGAGTGCCTGGTGGGCTTTGCATTGAGAACTGTGAGCAGAAACTGGCTCCATTAAGCAGTGCTAGTTCAATTGGAAACCTTGGGAAAGAGATTGATCTCAGCTGAAAAATCAACATAGCTAATTATTGAGTTCAAAGGCAGTGAGATAAAAAATACCTAATTATAAATCAGTCTTACAGATTTAATAATTTATTATAGAGAATAAAATAAACTTTAATTAAAAAGGCATATAATTAATCACTTTGCAGCTCAATAAGTATTTAAAATGTAAAATTAGCTTTTTAAAAATAATAAATATCAGTAATAGATCTATTATGTGCCAAATATTATTCTAGATTTTTTGCATATATTCTTATTTACTTTTTATATCTTCTCAGGAAATCATTGGCTTTACCATTTCATAGATGAAGAAACTGAGGCTAGAAAATTAAAGCCACAAAGCTATGAGGTGATACAGCAGAAATTTGAACCCAGGACATGCTGGTGTGACTCCAAACCCTAGTTATTTCTACCCTCTATGCTGCCTCCCTGTAGGGCCTGAATGGTGACTTCTTGGCACTTGTATTAGAATTAGTCACATTAGTATCATTTGTATCATATTAGTTAGCTCACAAATCTTAGTGGCTTAACAACACAATAGAACTTTATTTCTCATCCATATAAAGCTCCAAGGAGGAGGTGCCCTACCTAGGTTGTAGTCATCAGAACCATGTTGATGGTGGTTCTGCCACCTTCAACATGTGGCTGGTTCTAAGGGTACTGGAGGTGCTGACATTTGGACTGCCAGATTTAGCAAATAAAAGTACTGGACAGCATTGGAGGAAGTCATCTAGAGGATGTGATCACTGGTTGACCCATGAGCTGGACTCGGGCATAGAAGGCTCCTCACGCCCACCCCCGTCCTTGGAATGTACTGTTCTGCCCACTGTTCCCACAGTGGGAGCAGTTTTCAAGTATGCTGCCTTGAGAGAGCAGTGTGTTGTTGAGAACATCTGGACAGCATACATGACTGGATCCAGTGAAGGCCTCTTGATCAACTTTAAGATTCTGGAAGGCGGGTGCAGAGATCCACTCGTCTTGCCATGCAGAAGCAAGTCTCGTAAATTGCCTTGATTATTAAAACTGCCACCTGCCAATCTTGAGTGTTCTGTCTCTTTCTTCAGTCTCTCCTTGCTCTCCTTGTACAGGGGCCATTTTGCGAACCAACAGACAGCAGTTAAATTTGAATGTCAGACAAACAACTTCTAAGTATAAGCATGGCCCATGCGATATTTGGGACATTCACATTTTTGATATTTCATTTGCTTAATCTGGCAACCCCAATGTCAGTGCCCCTGATAAGTATAAGTATATCCCAAATATTGCATGGGAAGTACTTACACTAAAACATTTTTTTTGTTGTTTTTCTGAAATTCAAGTTTAACTGGGTGTCTTGTATTTTATCTGGCCACCCCAGGTGACATCAAAGGGAAGATGGGATAGCCAAGCAAGGAGGATCTCTGGGGAGGATTTTATGACCAGGACTGAAAGTGGCACACATCAGTTCTGCCCATATTCCCTTGGTAAAAACATGTCTGTGTTATAGTCTCACCTAGATATAAGGGGAGTTAAAAATGTAGTCTCTGAGTAGAATTACCAACATCAACACTACGCATCAAATGAATGGTGATGCAAATTTTAGACAGCTAACCACCTCTGCCTTAGTACATGAGCAGGTACAACATGCCAGTTTGCAGGTGGCTTGTGTCTGCACACAGAGGCAACATAGCTATTGAGTACTTTGTCCTGACAAATCTAGGCTTAAACTATAGGCTAGTTTTTAACTAGCTATGTGGCCTAAGCAAGTTACTTCACCTCTCTGAGCTTCTGTTTCTTCATTGATCAAATGGAGATAATATAGCACATCCTTAGTTTCTACAAGGATTAATTCAGATAATCCATGTGAAGTACTTTGCAGTGTCTGGGAGCACATAATGTTAGCTACCCCTTCTATGAGTCCCAGAATGGAAGTATTTGTCAGTATATTTACTTTGTGTCTTTTTCTGTTCCTAATATTTTCTGATGGCTAAAATAAATGAAAAAGTGCTCTTTAAATGGACACTCTGGAACTGGTAAGGCCTGTTTTTTAGGTGCTTGTTTTGTGAATTGTGGCTGAAATCTTATAATAATAATTAAAGAATACATAATAGTAGTAAAGTTAATATGCTTTATATTGGTAATAATTAAAAGTATAGAGAAACTGAATATCTGCTTGGGCAAAAATATTTTCAAGGCTGGAAATCTGTGAAAATAAATGATAAATAATGAGTATGCATTACTTATCAGATGTAAATATTTACTGAGATAGTCTATTCACACACACAAATTATCACTCTGACTTCTCTTTGCACTGCCTTATAACTTTTTTTCTGAGCACACTGAGTGCTTGGAACTAAAATTTTGTCATTCTTCAGAATGATGGGTCTTATGAAGACTTTATTTGTCAAGTAGCCTCCTGTGTTATGGCAGGTCATTCAGATTCTTTCTCCTCTCACTTTACTTTTGGAGAGAGATGGCTAGCAAGCTTTAGGCAAGCATGGTAAAGACTAATTAAAGAGCTGTTCCTCAAATCTCCTTGAAATTAGAGGTTGATTCACTGAAATAATTCACATTTCATAACCCAAAATAAGCAAAACTTTGAATCTTAGCAAGAAAATTGAAGACCTATATGGATTATCCAATTCTTTGCTGTGGAATTGTGCAAATGAATTTAGAATATAATAGAGTTTGTGTTTCCCTTAAAATCGACTGAGCTTGTGTCTCAGTGGATTGAGCATTGTCCCATGGACTGAGAGGTCCCCATTCAATTCAGGTCAGGGCACAGCTTGGGTTGCAGGCTCGATCCCCAGTGGGGAGCGTGCAGGAGGCAGTCGATGGCTGTTGCTCTCTCACATCAATGTTTCTATCTCTCCCTCCCTTCCTCTCTCTCTAAAAAATCAATAAAAACAAAAGAGAGACAATAAAACCCAACTGAGAACAGCTTCACATCATAGAACTAAATTAGACCATAACTCCCTCTAATTAGTTTGGAGACTAATATTTTTAGACCTTAATCACACCTTTTAGAGAAGAATTCTGAAATTCTTAGAATAAAGTCGATTGTCTTACATTCTTGGGGGTAGTTCTTGAGAGGGCGAAGTTTACAAATGCAATGACAAAAGAGATGATCTAAAGAGTATTTTTTAAATTGTTGGGGGGAGGTATTGGAGCTACTTTGTAACTGCTATGTCTAAATTTCTGCCAAGTATTATTGCAGCTACCTTGTCACATTATCCCAGGGTGCAGACACAACAGAGGGAACGCTGCCCAGAGGGATACAAAGAGGTCTGAGCCAGGCAGAACTGGATGGTGCAACTACAGGGATCCCACGGCCTGTGTTTGCGGTGCCTCCAACTACTGTCTAGGACATTTGCATGCTACCTTTTCTTTTCATGAAACGGACCGGAAAACGGATGCTACAGAGAACCAAAGAAGTGGTGGAGAGTTGAGAGCACTACTACTCAAAATTATTAGAATTGAGGCAGGTGGATTTTGCACAAATTACTCAGTTGATTGCATCAGGCTTCTATTTAATTTTTCAGAATCTAGTTTGTGAGCTTTTTAAAATAGAAAACTTAGGGTGGTGGTGGGAGACAGGTAGGTAGGTGGGTCGGTCGCGCCGCCTCCGGTCCCTGCAGTACCAGACCCGGGAGCGCAGGTGTGCAGCTAAGAAATTCGACCTCGCGGATCCTATGATGGCACGTGTGGTTCTCAGGTACATGCATTGTGATGGGAGTTTGTGTATTAAAGGAAAAGATGATTGAGATTGTTTGGTGTATAGTATAGACTAAGCTCAAGATGTAAAGAAGATTGAGAAATTCCACAGTCAACCGATGCAATTCTTAGTCGTAGCCAAGGAATTGCGGTATTGCCATGAAAACGGACTGACTGGTTTGAAATGAGGACTGTTTGCCATGTTCTTAGGAAATAAATATTGAATTTGAGAAAGTGTTGGGATAGAAAATACTTTCTGTAACTAAGTGGGCTATTCAGAAGCTGAGAGCTCATTTTTTTGTACTTTGTTTTTCTTTTTTTAATTAATTAATCTCTATTTCTGTTACAGATGTTTCTTCCCCGCCCCTCCCACAGACACTCCCCTCCCTACCGCCCCCCTCCCCCCAGGTTGTCAGTTTGAACCATACTCCTTTCTATGTCTCTGGGTCTGTTTTGTTCATCAGCTTTTTTTGTTCATTATATTCCACAAATAAGTGAGATCATGTGGTATTTGTCTTTCTCTGATTGGCTTATTTCGCTTAGCATAATACTCTCCAGGTCCCTCCATGTCATCTCAAAGGATAAGAGATCTTTCTCTCACAGCTGCATAGTGTTCCATTGGGTATATGTACCACAGCTTTTTTATCCACTCATCTATTGATAAACACTTGGGCTGTTTCCAGATCTTAGCGATTGTAAATAGTGCGGCTATGAACATGGGGGTACATATATTCTTTCTGATTGGTGTTTCAGGCTTCTTAGGATATATCCCTAGGAGTGGGATCACTGGGTCAAATGGCAGTTCAATTTTTAATTTTTTGAGGAAACACCATATTGTTTTCCATAGTGGCTGCACCAGTCTGCATTCCCACAAGCGTGCGCCAGAGTCCCCTTTTCTCCACACCCTCGCCAACACTTGTTGTTTGATGATTTGTTGATGGCGGCCATTCTGACAGGTGTGAGGTAATACTTCATAATTGTTTTAATTTGCATCTCTCTGATGATTAGTGACATTGAGCATTTTTTCATATGTCTCTTGGCCATTTGTATGTCCTGTTTGGAGAGGTGTCTACTTAGGTCCTCTGCCCATTTTTAAATTGGGTCTTAGTCTTCCTTTTGTTGAGTTGTATGAGCACTCTATATATTTTGGAAATTAACCCCTTATCTGATATATCGTTGGCAATTCTGCTCTCCCATATAGTGGGTTCCCTTTCCATTTTGATGGTTGTTTCTTTTGCTGTGCAGAAGCTTTTTAGTTAGATATAGTCCCATGTATTAATTTTTCCTTTGTTTCTCTTGCCTTAGGCATTGTTATCAGTGAAAATTCTGCAGTGTGTGATGTCTGAAATTTTGTTGCCTACGTTTTCTTCTAGGATTTTTATGGATCCACAAGTCACATTTAAATCTTTTATCCACTTTGAGTTTATTCTTGTGTATGGTATAAGTTGGTGGTCTAGTTTCATTTTTTTTGCATGTAGCTGCCCAATTTTCCCGACACCATTTATTGAAGAGGCTGTCTTTACTCCATTGTATGCTCTTGCCACCTTTGTCAAATATTAATTGAGCATATTGTTTTGGGTCAATTTCTGGGTTCTCTGTTCTGTTCCATTGATTTGCATGCCTGTTTTTGTGCCAGTACCAGGCTGTTTTGATTGCAATGGTTTTGTAGTATAACCTAATATCCAGTATTGTGTTCCCTCCTACTTTGTTCTTCTTTTTCAAAATTGCTGTGGCTATTTGGGGTCTTTTTTGGTCCCATAGGAACTTTTGAAGTATTAAATATTTGTTCTAGTTCTGTGAAATATGACACTGCTATTTTGATGGGGATTGCATTGAATCTATAGATTGCTTTGGGTAGTATGGACATTTTAATGATGTTAATCCTTCCAATCCATGAACAAGGCATATGCTTCCACTTTTTTTTTTTTATATCTTCTTCTATTTGTTTTTTTCAATGTCCTGTAGTTTTCTGAAAATAGGTCCTTTACTTCTTTGGTTAAGTTTATTCCTAGGTATCTCAATATTTTTGCCATAATGGTAAATGGAATTTTTTTTTTTTAGTTTCTCTTTCTGTGAGTTCATTATTGATGTATAAGAATGCCATCGATTTCTTGATGTTAATTTTGTATTCTGCTACTTTGCCAAATTTGTTGATTAAATCTAGTAGATTTTTGATGGAGTCTTTAGGGTTTTCTATGTATAATGTCATGTCATCTGCAAATAATGACAGTTTCACTTCCTCCTTTCCAATTTGGATCCCTTTTATTTTTTCTTTCTGTTTAATTGCTGTGGCTAAGACTTCCAGTACTATGTTAAATAAGAGTGACGGTAGTGGGCATCCCTGTCTTGTTCCTGTTCTTAAGGGAAATGCTTCTAGTTCTTGTCCATTGAGTATGATGTTGGCTGTAGGTTTTTCAAATATGGCCTTTATTATGTTGAGATTTGACCCTTTTTAAAATTATTTTTTAACTCATCTTTATTGTTGAATGTATTACAGATGTCCTCCCTTTCCCCCCCATTAAACCCTTCTCTCCAATCCCACCCCCCTCCAGCCTTCCCCACACTATTGTAGGTGTCCATTGTTTATGCATATATGCATAAAAGTTCTTTGGTTTATCTCATTCCACTCTCCTTCCCCCCTTCCCTTTGAGGTTCATCAATCTAAGGACCAATTTGTACTTTTTAATTCCTTCATCTTTTCACCCCTCCCCTCCAGTCTCCACCTATCTGGCAAGCAACAAAAAGTTCTCAGTATCTATGAATCTGTTTCTGTTCTACTTGCTCATTTTGTTTGTAGATTCAGTTGTTGATAGATATGTATTAAATGCCATTTTATTGTTCATATTTTTGTTCTTCTTCTCCCTCAAGAAGACCCTTCAACATTGCATATAACATTGGTTTGGTGGTGGTGAAGTCCTTTAGCTTTTTCTTGTCTGGGAAACTCTTGATATGTCCATCAATTCTAAATGATAGCTTTGCAGGATAGTGTAGTCTTGGTTGTAGGTCGTTGCTTTTCATCACCTTGAATATGTCTTGCCACTCCTTTCTGGACTGCAAAGTTTCTTTTGAGAAATCAGCTGACAGTCTTATGGGACCTCCTTTGTAGGTTACAGACTGCTTTTCTCTTGCTGCTTTTAAGATTCTCTCTTTGTCTTTAACCTTTGGCATTTTGATGATGATGTGTCTTGGTGTGGACCTCTTTGAGTTTATCTTGTTTGGGACTTTCTGTGCTTCCTGGACTTGTGTGTCTGTTTCCTTCACCAAGTTAGGGAATTTTTCTCTCATTATTGTTTCAAATAGGTTTTCAATTTCCTGTTCTCTCTCTTTTCCTTCTGGCACCCCTATGATGCGAATGTTGGCATGCCTGAAGTTGTTCCAGAGGCTCCTTACACTATCCTCATATTTTTGAATTCTTTTTTCTTTCGCTGTTCTGATTGGGTGTTTATGCTTCCTTATGTTCCAAATCGATGGTTTGCTTTTTGGCTTTACCTACTGTACTATTGAATCTGTGTAAATTATTCTTTTTTCAGTTAGTGCATCCTTTGTTTCTGACTGGTCCTTTTTTATGTTGTTCATGTTCTCACTAAGTTCCTTGGAGGTCTCCTTAAGTTCGTTGAAGGTCTCACGAAGTCCCTTGAATGTCTCACCAAGTTCCTTGAGCAACCTTATAACCTGTTTTCTGAACTCTGCATCTGATTGATTGGTTATCTTCATTTTGTTTAATTCTTTTCCTGGAGTTTTGTTCTTTTCCTTATTTTGGGACATGTTTCTTTGTCTCCTCATTTTGGCTGCTTCCCTGTGATGGTTTCTATGTATTAGGTAGAGTTGCTATGTCTCCTAGGCTCTATAGGGTGGCCTATTGTTGTAGGTGTCCTGTAGGATCCAGTGGCACAGCCTCTCTGATTGCCCCAGCTGGGCCCTTGAGGTGCACCCCTAGTGTGGACTGTACATCCTTCTATTGTAATTGAGTCTTGATTGCTGTTGGCACATCAATGAGAGGGATTTATTCAGGCTGATCAGCTGCAAGGACTGGCTGTGCCCACTGAGCTCTGGCCTCTGACTACCTTGGAGGATCAGCTGTGTAGGGGCCCACCACACAGAGCAAGATTTACTTCATCAGGGCTCTGGTTCCCACTGAGTCCACTCATTGATTGTGTCACTTGTGGAGGTGGTTGGGTGGTGGTGTTTCAATGTGGTCTGAAGCTGTCCACTAGGTGTGCTGGCTCTGGGGCAAGGTCAGCCACTGCCTGTGGGTCACCAGGCCTAAGCTATAAAGGTGATCTGCTGATGGCTGCTTCTTGTGCTGGGCTTTGAGGTACCTAGGAAAAGCCAAGTTGCAAACTAAGGCTGGCTGCTTCTAGTGCCAGGCCTGGGGCCACTTAATGAGAGGTATGGGGCTCTCTGAGACCAGATGCTGCTTGTTTGAGAGATTTTAGGAAACTCTGAAGCAGGATCCAAGACAGGCCAATCCTATGGTAAAGCCTTTGGAAATAGCTTGGGTGGGCCTGAAAGTTGGGTGGGGCAGGGCCTCGGGGACTCACCAGGGTGGGGCAAACAGTGTGAGCCAGGTTGCTGGAGTCCCAGATATGGCGGCCATCTGCCGCCCCGTGGAAGGGCTCACCAAAGGAATATCAGCCTCCGCCAGTACTCTGTCCAGGAGAAAGCCACCTGTCCAGCCCTTGTTCTGAGGCTAAAAGCTCATTTCTTCCCTGTATGTCTCTGGCGCCCCTCAGGCTGCCTCCGCTCCGAGCTCAGAGGGAGCAAGTCCGAGTAAGTCATGCATGGGCCCTTTAAGAGGAGCCACCTAGGGCTCCAGCAGCCTCAGCCTCCCTCTGCCTCAGTTCCCGCTAGGTTTTCCAGCCTGAGGTTATAGGGACTTCTCTTCCTGGCACTGGAACCCTGAGCTGGGTGCCTGGTGTGGGACGAGGACCCTCACTCCTCAGGGAGGACCTTCCCAGCTGAGGTGTTCATCCTGATTTTTACCTGCCACACATGGGTGTGGGACCTGCCCGTCTGCGCCTCTGCCCCTCCTACCAGTCTCGATGTGCCTTCTTCCTTAATTTCGTAGTTGTAGGACTTCATTCAGCTCAATGTCAGGCAGTTCTGAATGATGGTTGTGTTGTAGTTTAGTTGTAATTTTGATGTGGTTGTGGGAGGAGGTGAGCACCGCATTTACCTATGCCATCATCTTGACCAGAAGTCCAAGATTTGATCCCTTTATTCCCACATTGCTGAGTGTTTTTATCAGAAATGTGTGCTGGATTTTGTCGAATGCTTTTTCAGCATCTATTGATATGATCACATGGTTTTTATCTTTCATTTTGTTTATATGGTGTATCACATTTATTGATTTGTGAAGATTGTACCATCCTTGCATCCCTGGGATGAATCTCACTTGGTCATGGTGAATAATTTTTTTAATGTATTGCTGGATTTGATTTGCTAATATTTTGTTAAGGATTTGGCATCTATGTTAATCAGGGCTATTGGCCTGTAGTTTTCTTTCTTTGTAGTGTCTTTATCTGGTTTTGGAATTAGAATTATGCTGGCCTCATTAAACGAGTTTGGAAGTCTTCCTTCTTCTTGAATTTTTTGGAATAGTTTCAGGAGAGTGGTTCTTCTTTGAATGTTCAATAAAACTTCCCTGTGAAGCTGTCTGGGCCTGGGCTTTTGTTTGCTAGGAGATTCTTGATTACATCTTCAATTTCCTTAGTTGTTATTGGTCTGTTCAAGTTTTCTATCTCTTCCAGGTTCAGTTTTGGGAGACTATGTGTTTCTAGAAATTTGTCTGTTTCACCTAGATTGTCCAATTTGTTGGCGTATAATTGTTCATAGTAGTTGTTAATGATCCTTTGTATTTCTGTGGTGTCAGTTGTTATTTCTCCTCTTTTGTTTCCGATTTTGTTTATTTGGGTCCTCTGTCTTTGTTTCTTGGTGAGTCTAGCTAAGGGTCCATCAATCTCGTTTATCCTTTCAAAGAACGAGCCCTTTGTTTCATTAATCTTTTGAATTTTATTTTTAGTCTCTATGTCATTTATTTCTGCTCTGATCTTTACTATTTCTTTTCTTCTACTTGCTCTGGGTTTTTCTTTTTGTTTGCTTTCTAGGTCTTTAAGTTGTGAGGTTAGATAGTCAATTAGATGTTTTTCTTGTTTCTTAGGTAGGCCTGTGGTGCTATGAACTTCCCTCTCAGAACTGCTTTCGCTGCATCCCATAGATTTTGTGTTGTTGTGTGTTCATTTTCATTGGTTTCCAGGAAGTTTTTAATTTCTTCCTTGATGTCCTTGGTAACCCATTCATGTTTAATAACATGCTATTTAGCCTCCATGTGTTTACATATTTTGCTGTAATTGATTTCTTGTTTTATGCCATTGTGATCTGAGAAGATGCTTGATATGATTTCAATCTTCTTGAACTTGTAGAGACTTAGTTTGTGTCCTAACATGTGGTCTATCTTTGAGAATGTCCCATGTGCACTTTAGACGAATGTGAATTCTGCAGTTTTGGGGTGTAATTCTCTGTAGAAGTCTGTTACATCCATTTCATCTAATGCATCATTTAGCATCTCTGTATCCTTGTTAATTTTTTTTCTAGAGGTTCTATCCAGTGATGTCAGTTGGGTGTTGAAGTCCCCTTCTATGATGGTATTGCTGTTGTATTCTCATTTGAAGTCCTCCAGAAGTTTTTAAATACATTTTGGTGCTCCTATACTGGGTGCATATATGTTTACCAAGGTTATATCTTCCTGTTGGATAGATCCTTTCAATATTATGTAGTGGCCTTCTTTGTCTCTAGTTATGGCCTTCATTTTCAAGTCTATTTTATCAGATATGAGTATTGCTACCCCAGCTCTTTTTTCCTTTCCATTTGCTTGGAAGATTTTTTTCCCATCCCTTCACTTTCTACCTATGTGAGTCTTTTGTTGTGAGGTGGGTCTCTTTAAACAATATATATATATGAGTCATGCTTTCTTATCCAATCAGCTACTCTGTCTTTTGATCAGAATCTTTAATCCATTTACATTTAAGGTTATTATTGATATGTACTTATTTATTGCCATTTTTGTTCATTGTGGTTATATTTTTCTTCCTATTTCTTCTACTAATTACAGCCGTCCTTTTAACATTTCTTGCAGTACTGGTTTGGTGCTAATATATTCCTTAGTATTTTTTTTTTTTTAAATCTGGGAAGCTCTTTATTTCACCTTCTATTTTGAATGATAGCCTTTCTGGATAGAGTAGACTTGGATTCAGAATCTTGTTTTACATTACCTTGAGTACTTTATGCCATTCCCTTCTGGCCTGTAGTGTTTCTGTTGAGAAGTCAGATGTTAGCCTTAGTGGGTTTTCTTTGTATGTAACCTGTTGCTTATCTCTCACTGCCTTTAGGATTCTCTCTTTAATTTTTGGCATTTTAATTATTATGTGTCTTGATGTGGGCCTGTTTTGGTTCTTCTTACTTGGGGCTCTGTGTGCTTCTTGAACTTGAATGCCTTCTTCCTTCACCAAGTTAGGGAAGTTTTCTGTCACTATTTCTTCAAATATATTCTCTAATCCTTGCTCATTATTCTTCTTCTTGAACTCCTATGATGTGGATGTTGTTATGTTTCAAGTTGTTCCTCAGTTCTCTTAAGTGTCTTCCTGTTTTTAAATTGTTTTTTCTTTTTGATTGGGCAATTTTTTTCTACCCTGTCTCTAATTAACTGATCTGATCCTCAGCCTCCTCCACTGTGCTGGTTATTCCTTGCAATGTGTTCTTTATTTCTGCTATGTTGTTCTTCATTTCCAGTTGGTTGGTTTTCAATGCTTCTATATCTTTACTCATGCTGTTGAGCTTCTTCATGATTATTACTCTGAACTCTCCCTCTGATATCATGCCCAATTCCCTTTCATTTATTTCATCTTCTATCGAATTATCTTATTCTTTCATTTGGGATTTATGTCTTTGTTTTACCATTTTGGCTATCTCAGTGGGTTTTGGAGCTTGCCAAATTTCCCCTAGGGTGTTGGTGTTCTGCTTGTTGTGGCTCCCTCTACGGGGTTTGAATGAGTGTGGGAGGACCCACATTAAACACCACTGTCACGTCTTACTTTCCTGGGTAGGTTTGCAAGCCCAAGAAAGGTTCAGTTATCCTCTAGCTTTTCGCCTGGAGGCTATTAGTTTCAGTTGCTTGATGAGCCTTGGGTTGTAGCCCTCAATGGAATGAAAAAAAATCCCTCAAGTGTTCAGGGTAAGAGGATTTCCAGAGGGTAGGGCAGATGCTTACTGGCTGTTAATGAGCCTCAATTTGCATTTCTCTGGCCTGGCTGGGTGGTGTTAAATTCTGAGGGAGGGCTGTTGCTTCTCCCTGGGGCTCTGGGAAGGGGCTCTTTGAGTAATATGGCTACTGTCCTGTGAGGAAATGATTCAGCACAAAAGTCCAATTGCTCTCCCAGTTTTCTCAGCTCCCAAGTCTCGCCACACAGTTCCAGTCCAGCCTGCTCTCCTTCTGCCAGAGCCCAAGGTGAGTGGCTGTAGCTAATTTAGTGCTCTGTCCTGGCCTTCTGTACTGTGGAGCCAGCTTGGGACAGCTGCTGTCCATGGACTCCCAGCCTGCTCTCTTGCTCCTTCGCAGTTCCTACCAGGCTCGATTTAGTGTCCTCTTTCTGACTGTGGTTATATGGGTCCTCTCCAGCTGCTTTTCTGTTGTTTTTTCCTGACGATTTGTCTTTATTTTAGTTTTAATTCCAGCTTGGCCCTGTGATATACTTGGGTCTGTGTAGCTTCTATTCACTCCTCTGTCCTTTTGGAATCTCTGTAATTTGTTTTTAATGTTTACTTTAGAGAGCTAGGAATGTACCTGATTTCAGTTAAAAAGCCTTTATTTATTTTTTGGAAATTGAACAAGAAATGGGGCTATCTTGGAAACTTTCTGTGGATTATTTGATGCTGGACAAAATATATAATTATTTCTTTTGGTAAGTTTGTGTCAGTAATTTGAAAATGAGATATCAATAAAAGCCTATTCTTCCTTAAGTTTAGTTTATTCGTCTTTAGTTTAGATTTCTTTTGGGGCATAACATTTGTGCAGTTGATGACCAAAAAATATAAAATATGGTAACCAGAATTAACTGTGTACAGCATGACTAATTATGTACAGTAGTGTAGTCTCAATTGAATCTAAAAGTAATTATGAAAACAAATATGTTTTATCTTGAACTTTCCAAATTAAAAACAATATATATATATATTTAGCTGCTAGGTAAGTTTCATTTTATTTTATTATTTAAATTAAATTTATTGGGGTGCCATTTGTTAGTAAAACCATACAAATTTCAAGTGTACAACTCAATAAAATGTCATCTGCACACTGCATTGTGCTCTCATTGCTCAAAGTTAAGTCCATTTCCATCTCCATTTATCCTCCTTTTGGTTACTTCTGCCTCCCCCCACCCCACTTTCCCTTTGGCTATTGCCATATTGTTGTCTGCCTCTATATTTTCACCCAGACCCTCAAGCCCCCTCTCCTCCAACAGCTGACAGTTTGTTCTATGTATCTATACTTCTTTTCTGTTTTGTTAAATTATTTTTTTCATTAGATTCATATAAGTGAGATCATATGGTATGTGCTTTCTCTGAGTGGCTTATGTCACTTAGCGTAATAAGAGATTCATACTATTATCTTGTTGAGCAGACTTTGAATCTAGTTTTCAGTGCTCAAAACACATGAACAGAATGATCACTGATGGACCAAAGCCACCGTATTACAGAATATTTGTCACATATTCCCCATGTATAGTTCTCAGAGGGCTAAGGGTTATATGAACTGTTAAATCTTTGCATACTTCTTTGACACCCCTGCCCATTTCTCTCTTTACTTAACCAAGGTGTTAAGCATGACTATCACAACTGTTATGTTTCCCATTAAACCAGAAGTATTATATTATTTGATATTTATCTTGTATTTGTAACCTAAATTTTACCATCTAAATGTAATGTTTACATGTTGATTCCTGTATTAAAATTTTGTCGTTAGAAAAAAAAATAAATTAAAAACTTAGATGTGTGATATAATATGATTTCTCATGTATATTCTGAAACATATTTAATGGTAGAACATGATAATGACTAAGTATTTCATTTTCTGGAACTTTCATTATGGTTATGGGTATCAGCTGTGAAGTTGTACAGCTATGTTATAGGTGGTGATAGGTGTATGTGGGGGAAAACCCTCTCTTAGATGATTTCTTTTCTGTATCCACTCTCCCTTTCTCAAGAACCAGTCAACATTTACAGATCAATTCTTTATGGTGTGTAGAAGCTCCTATCACTTTCCTTTTTATAGTCTTCAACTCTGTCTCCCCTTGATACTTGCTGTCTTCTAGATGGAGAAGAGAAAAGCGTTATTAGAATATCATTGAGGTTTACTTGCAGTACTTTAGAGAGCAGTGAGATGTGGAGATGGTGAGGTGACTGGAGCATCCTCAGGGAGATATTTAGATGGAATCTCTGAGAATATGATTCAAATAAAGAAAAAAATGCGACGGAAATTATTCTTTGATTTCTGTTCAGCTTAAATATGAAGACAAACTTATTGAAAGCAGGTTGTTTACTTTGAATAGAACAATAAGACTTAAATCTTCTCAGCAGTGACATTTTCATAGCAGACATTAAGAATTTATTGAAAACCTGAAGGGCACATAAGAACAAAACTAGGAAAAAGGGGAAGGGAATGTATCTGTGGGATAGGGTGAGGTGTATGTGGAGGACAGGAACGGGGTTGGGGGTGGGCAGGAGTTCTCAGAAGAGTGGCAATGATCCACATAGATCTATGTGGAATAAAAAAAGATTGTGAAAATTAACCAAGATGGCTTATTTGTTTCTATTGCCCAAATTGAGTTTTAGCTTTCATATATATTTAAACAATAGATAACCATTTTGAGAAAGGAGGAGCCCTTATTTTGTTGCCATTGAAAGTTGAATTAAACCACAGACTCTGAGCACACCACTTTTATATGATTAAAAACATTCATTACATTTCTTTCCTAAAAGCAGCTTCCCTAAAGCACACCCGTGCGTGCGCGCGCGTGCACACACACACACACACACACACACACACACACACAAATTTAAAAAAGCATTCACATTAAAGCCCGATTCTAAACTGGAAAACATGAAAGCACATTAAAATTTTTTCCCAGTGAACAGTCATTGAGTAATAAGAAATTTGCTGGTAATGAATGTCTAGAGGAAATATGACCCTAGATCATTTTTTAGTTTTTTTTTTCTTTTTTCTGAAAAACATTTGGTGATAACCTGATCATCATTGCAATAGCAAGTTTATAGAAAGTAAAATCCATGGACATTGAAGTTGACTTGACCTCAAAGTAATAATTCCACAGTCTTACATTTCATAAAAGGGAGAAAAATAACTTTAAGTAAATGATTACATAGTCCTTGTCCATGAGTTATTGGTTTCACCCGTATATTTGCTTGTCTTTGTTTCTTTTTGTATCATTTTATTTTTGACAACACCTTTACTATAAATCATTCAGACAAAGAAAGGTACATGTGATTAGCCAATTTTCCCTTAGGTGTTAAAAGTTCTCATGTTTTAAGATGACTAAATGTTGAACCTATTAGCTAAAATAAAATTTTGACCTATTCCTAGTCTATTCAGCTATCATTAACATGATGCTCTTATCATCATTAGTAAATATTTTTAGAGTATTATTACATGTTGTGTAGGGCAATTTTAAAAAAGATTTTTTAAAATTGATTTTTAGAGAGGGAGGGAGGAAGGGAGGGGGAGAGAGAAACATCGATGTGAGAGCATAACATTGATTGGCTGCCTCCTGCACACCTCCTACTGGGGATCAATAAGGCCATTTCTTAGTAACAAAATTGAGTAAGGTATGGTTACAGTCCTAACTACAATTTAGTTAGGGAAAAATGTTTACTGTTGGATTTATAGAGACCATTAGTTAAATATCAGCTCATAAAAGATAAACCTCCTGAACTTAGTGGATTAAGAGAACACCGGTTTTTCTCTCACTTCTGTGAAGTCCAAAATACTTTCTGTGGTAGAGTAATGCCCTCAAGCCCTTTGAGATGAAGGCAAAAAATAATGAATAAATAAAAAAATACATTCACGCCTCTACTGGTAAAATAACTTGACTGATATGAGCCAGAAAGCCTGAGGTAGAAGTGAACAAATACAAATAATTAAGTTTATGATCTTTATGAAAAATAATTTTGCCTTAACTTTTCAGCACTACTGATGAGCTATGTTGGGCCATGAGCATCAGCTTTGCTTACTGCTTTCTTCAGTGTGGAGGAAGTTAGCACCATAGGGAACATATGAGTAGATATTGTGAGCCTTGAAATATTACTTTGCCACACTTTACCAGATGAGTTCTGAATACCAGATGGTGCTACCTCATTTGCATTTTTACAAACATACAATTCTTTTATTTTTTAAAAGAAGAAATAGATTATTTTAGTCCCAGAAAAATGTAGAAATTGTTATAGTTTGCTGCAGTCTTGCCTCATCCTGCTATCTCATATAAGCCTTATTAACAATATATATATATATATATATATATATATATTAAGTAATACTTTGTTGCAAATAGTCCTATATTTTTCATGTTATAAAGTAATATGTATTTATACAAAAATATTTAGAAGATGTAGAAAAGTGAAAAGATCATATTGATATAGAAAATATTAACTATTGGTGCTTATCCTTCTATAAATATATTGATGCATCCTTTGCAAGAGCTCAACTTTTGAAATATTCTTACCTGTACCCAAGATGCCACATTGAACAAAAGTTTTTAGACTTTATGATCTCTTATCAGACACATATCCGTCTCATTACAGGACACTCCTGGGCATGCAATTGCTCATGCTAGAGCTCTGGTAGTCATTTTTGGTACCTCCCTCTCTCTCACCTCCCACATTCAATCTGTTACCAAGTCTCATTGATTCCACCTACCTTCATCCACTTTTCTTCCTACCCACTGTCACCACCTGCTAACTGGCCCATGCACATATTTCTTTCTGCCTATAATACTTCTCTTTCTCCATATAGCTACACCTTGCACTCCCAAGACTACTTTCTTAGCTCATTGTCACCTAATAATTGCTTGCTCTTTAGATTTCATTTTTTGGTATCACTTCTTCCAGGAAAATTTTTCTGGCGAACCCACCCAGACTGGATTTGGTATTCCTTTTGCACGCTTTCTTAGCACCATATACATCTCTCTATTATACCACTTATCACCATGATACTGCATCCTGGTTACTTGTCTGTATTCCTCACTGCATTCCTAGTGCTTAGCAAATGCCTGCCCTTGCAGTGATTGACACATAGTGTTGAATGGATGACTGAGCACAGTAGGGAATTAGGTTAAATGGGTAAACGTGATCTGTTTGGCCTCAGAACCATATTGATTTTTGAGAAAGGAATGATGCTGAAACACATGACTTTGGAACTAAGCATTAGGGATGACAAATTGAAAAGAAATGAGATAGACTAAAGAGTACTGCTAGGCGATTGTTGCTTGATCTAAGGGTGAAGTAATGAGAATGACTCTTGTTATTAGGACTAGGAAGGTGTGACTATGAGGACCCTCAAGTAAATAAGCAAAGACCAGATCCTGGTCAGGCTGGGGTTAAATAATATAAATAGACCTGTCAAAGGTCCATCTCAAATAGCTCAGAGAAGCAATTTCAAGAGAAGAGGTGATTGTTACAGGCTGGAAGACACTTTAAGCAGAAAAGGTGGAAGATCACTAAAGCTAGCCCTTTTCTTTCCCACCACCAGCAATGGATTCACTTAGTTGGACTCTTCCTGACATAGTTATAAAAACTCTTCCCAGGGGGAGGGGATCTCACTGTCCCTCTAGGCCGCATATCTATTCACCCAAGAGCTGTTCTTTGGTTTTCGTAGTTTGCATTTTAACATGGACTAGTTGCAGTAGTAATATAAGGAACTGCACATAACACAATCTGTCATCCAAAAAATTGTAAAACAGAGCCAGGAGGTTAATTTCTGGTGTTTGCAAATACTGAGGAAACACTCTAAAAACAACATATGTATTTGTATGTAGGCCATGCATTCGATCACAATTATAAACAATATCAGTTTTGAATAGAAAGGAAATATGTCAACATGGGACTATAATTAATGAGCAAGTATTTAAAGTTGATTTATGTTCAATATATTGCTATATTTAAGTAATGTATAATATTCATGTAATATATTTAATGTAAAATTATATATTCAGTATATTACTATATTATGTGTGTGCAAGGAATATAAAAAATAGTTTGCACTCTCCGGGAGCTTATACTTTGGGTAAGGAGATAAGCCTTAGACCTATGGAAGTGTAAATAAAACTACAAGAGTAACTAATTTAATGTTTAGGTGTATGATTACTTAAGGCTCTGGGTTTTAGATAACAAATCAACTCAAGGAGAATTAAACAACACAAGGGGATTATTAGAAGGAGAAAGGAACATATCCCATGTATTGAATAAATCCTATGTGTAAGGCATTTTGTTACATTCTCTGAGGACAATTCATTTGATACAAGGTATTGTCAGCTCTCTCAAAGAGTTTGTGGTCTAATCAGGAAATTGAGATGTATAAAATACAATAGTATCTGGCAGAATGTGATAAATGCATATATAGTTGACCCTCAAACAACACGGTTTTGAACTGCGTGGGTCCACTTATATGCGATTTTTTTTCAATGAACACTGTAAATGTATTTTCTCTTCCTTATGATTTTCTTAATAACAACCCCCCCCCCCCAGGTTACTTTGTTGTAAGATCACAGAGCATACTACATACGACATACAAAACATTTGTTAATTGACTGCTTATGTTAATGGTAAAGCTTCTGGTCAACAGGAGGCTCTTAATTACATTTTGGGGGAGTCAAAGGTTATACATGGATTTTTGAATGCACAGGGTTCAGAACCCCTCAGCCCCGAGTTGTTCAAGGGGCAACTGGATGACAAAATTGAGTTTAGTTAAGTGAGTTTATAGTTTCATATAATAAAGCTGTTCCAAGTGTCATTTTTGGAGTGATTTTACCTTTTTCTGGTTATTTTAGATGTAACCTATAAGGAGAGCCTGTGTGTGTACACATGACTGTGTTGACACTGGTGTGCAGGTGACATCACATGGCTGTGTCCACTTGCCTTGCTGGATGTTGCATGTAATGTAATAGTCAGATGACCTACATGCCATTCTCTCTCTTTACCTTTCTGTGTGATATTGGGCTTAAAACCAAGTATCTCTGGGCATTGTCAGTTGAGGATCTAGATATCTCTCCTGGGTAAAGAAGTTTTCTCTAGCTTAAATGAGTGATCAGAAAAAGTATTTTGGGAATACTACACATAGTCACTCTAAGGAATTACTTTTCTTTCACTTAAGGTATTCCAATTCTTATGTGAGCATTTAAATATTATGAAGACTAGTTCCTTTATGAAGATAAAGTGTTATAGTTTGTTTTGTACAGATTAAAAAGCCATAAGTGTTTTTAATTGCTCTGAATTCTCTATGGCATGTTCATTTTCATTCTTAATGGCTCCACATGGTTTAAGATTAATTCGCACACTTACTCAATGTCATATTATGGCTCTTTGATATACTTGTTTTCCTTATGTGCATATTACATATTAATAACTAGTTACCAGTATGATCCAAATTTTATCATCTTCATATGCCACCTCATTCCCAAAGGATAAACATATATAGATTTCACATAATAACTAAAACAGCAGACTCAGTTGAAATGAAATTAATTTTTATAAGTGAACAGATTTATAAATTCTAGGTCAAGGACAACTACTCTTCATTTAATGCCTGGACTTGACGTGACACAGAGTTCTCCTGTGATATGAAGACACACTACCTTATGCATGGCTCCTTTGTGCTTCAACCTGACTCTGGGATTTGTGGGGATGAGCAGACTGAGTAGAGTTTTAGTAGACTTCTTTGTGAGGCTTCATTTTAAAGTTGTTACATAGGTATGATTTTAGACTGCCTAGGGAAACAAAATAATTTTTCTTCTTTAAGAAGCCACATTGCCCTGGCCAGTTTGGCTCAGCGGTTAGAGCATCGGCCCGCGGACCAGAGAGTCCCGGGTTCAGTTCCCACTAAGGGCACGCACTTCGGTTGCAGTTTGTCCCTGGCCTGAACCGGGGTTGTGTGGGTGGCAACCAGTCAATGTGTCTCTGACATCGACGTTTCTCTCTCTCTCTTCCCCTGTCTCTCCCTCCTGTTCTATCTGAAGATAAATGCAAAAATGTCCTCGAGTGAGGATAAAAAAAAAAAGCAGCCACAGAGACTTAAAAGGAGGCTGAGTTATAAAATGGAGAAGTCAAATGTCAACTGGGAGAGATAATGAGCAGATGATTTTGGAGCTGGCTGGGAAAAAAGGTTCTTCTGGGCCTCAGTCTTGACTAGGGAGATCAAATACAGAAGGTCAAGAGAGAACTATTGAGCTGGTCAAGCTCTGGGACAAATCAAAAGCATCTTTTCTTAGTAGAAGTCATCAATTTAAGAAAGAAGCAATTAGACGGTACCAGTAGGATATTTAGAAAACAATTGTTGCCTTTAATCTGTGAGTCAAACTAGAATAGGAGAAAAGAGGTGGTAAACTATGTAGCCAGGAATTGTTCAGGAGCAACGCTATAGGGAAAGAAATATACTATTCTACTTTTAAAGGAATAGGTTTTCACACCAAACTCTTTTCCCAAGTGAAATCCTACATGGCTTCTCACATTCCCTCTGCGTCCCCTTCATTTATAGAACTGGTAAAAGCAGAGAAGCTGCAGTTTGAAGCAGGGATGGGGACCGAGCTTCATCTGACTGTCATCCCCACTGTGTCCCCTCAAGTAACCTCTTGGAGCTTGAAGGTCCATAGAGTGCAGTTTGAAAAGTATTACTTGAAGTTATAAAGGAAAACGAATGTTCAGAATAGCGGAATTACTAACTATACAGTTTTGGTCAATTCACTTAACGTTCCTGTACCTCGGTTTACTGATCTGTAATCCTGGAATAATAATATCTATTTCAAATGGTTGTTGTGAGGATTAAGTTAAACGAACTAATGGATTTAAAATGCTTAATAACATGCTTGACACTATGTAATTATTCAATAAAAGCTAGCATTTATCTCAATTCAACTTCACCTATCAAAATGTTCCACTTCCTCCCAGTTGAAATAAACCATTATGTGTCAGTTATTAAGCTTGTTTCAGCTTCAACCCTCTCATTTTTCTATGCTACTCGGGGGTGCTGAGGCTCTGACTCTCTAAACCTCATTTCTGCTTGGTCAGCTGTCTCCAAGTGGGTCTCTGCCAACAGGGGGCGCCAGGGAACAAGCACAGCTGGTGGAGGGAGAAGGGGTTTGAAGCCTTTCTGTCAGGTTCACGTAGGCTTCCTAATTTTGTCAGGCTCACCGTTGTCTCCTTTTGCCCTGGCAGTGACAATTGGGTCCAACAGAAACAGTCAAATCCACTTTGCAGTTTCTCTAACACTGGCGGGATCAGCCTTGTCCAGCATCCTTGGGGACACCAGCATGAAGCAAGAAGTGCCGCCTCTTCAGACATCTGGGTTGCTGGCACACCAGGCCCTCCTCCAGGCTTCTAGATTTTAATAATCCCACTCCCTTCGCTTCGTTTCCCCAATTCTGGGGGCAGTAGTGGCTTTCTACAGTTGTTACCGCTGTGGTACCTTGGAGTTCTCTATATTTCCAGCTATTTGATATATAGTTAACAATTATCTATATTAAATTCTATTAAAAAGAACTAATGGAGTTTCTGTGCCCTAATCGGACCCTGACAGATACTAACGCCTGCTCCCTACTCGAATTTGTTTTTGAGTTCCAAGCGCCTTCATAGTCTACCGGTGCATGATAAGAGTACATACATATGTCCAGCTGTCTATTGAATAACTCTCCCTGAATCTCTCTCTCCCTGGGTCCCACATTCAATATTTCCCCACTCTGTTTTCATCATCTTCACTTAGCACCACACCTGCAGTTTCTCCTTTCTGTGGTCAGCAGCATCAAGGTGTGCTTTTAAATGCTTTGAATGCACAGTGCTCTAAACTTGATCTCGGCAGCAACTGAACCGATGTGAACAAATGGAAACTACTAACATCTTGGAACTTCAAGTTATGGTAATCGCTGAGACAAATTTTGCTTTTGGAGATGTATTAACATAAATCATTTAGAATCTGCATCTTTAAAAGTTAATAATCAGAAGAGATGCCCTTGACTAGGAATTGCGAGAGCCAGATCCTATTTATTTTAGTTCACACTAATTTTTACAACTCATTAGTCTTTCAATTTCTCAAATAATAAGAAGGGATTATAATCAATGCCTCTATATATATCAAAGAGATATTTAATATCTACATGAATATACACATTAAATAACATATCTGCAAGTTATTAGAATGAAAAAATTTAGAACCAAAGATTATGCTAAATTTAACATATTTTAAAGACTCCTCAACCCAATCTAATGATAACAAATGGGCTCAAAGTACCATCTAGAAAAGAAGCTTAAGGTATGTTAAACATTTTAGATTATTTCACTTAACATACAAAATTCACTGTGTTTCACCAAATAAATAATATTAACTAAAAGTTGAGTTTGGATTACACGGTTATTAAATGATTATTTCACATTATTGTGTTTTCTGAGAAGCTATTCCTGTCTTGCATAACTGTGTTTGAAAAAAGGAGTCTTGGTGTAAAAAAAAATGATGAAGCAACTCAATTTTAATGGCGTAGAATTTGGGGGGCATGAAGAGTTATTTTATTTATAATATTGAATGGGTGAGGAAACAGATCAAGTAATGAACTTTAAATTATTTCAGTTTTCATGCTGGATCACTGTTTGCTATCAATGAAATTTTTTCTTGAGTAATTTTAGTTTTGAGAAAATTAGAATTGATTTACTTGTAATGTAGAATTCAGAATGGAAACAACTATAAGATATGCTGAATAATAAACTAAAATATGGATTTCTCATTCCATTGTTTAAAAGACATCACCTTTGAACAAAAAAGTGAACTGTGGTTAACCAAATTTCTTATCTGGGTAGATATGAATGATATCTGTAGTGTAGCAAGAAAAACTTGATACCCATAATGTATCCAGACAGAATCAAATAAGTCAATAAAATGCCAATGAAATGTCAGATAACCCCACCTTTTATATATACTTAGGAATTATTATAAAATACCATGAAAAGAACTCAATTCTCCATGCAGTGAACTAGTTATTCCTATTGGAGAAACAAATAAACAACTATATCAATATCTTCTTTGAGCAAATGGGCAGTTGAATATTGATGATTTTATCAGCCTTCTCCTCAATTAAAAATACTATGGAGTAAAATTATAAGGAAATTCTATATGAATGATAAAAATACATTTGTAACAGACTCAAGTAGTTACTTTCAGATAAGATGTTTGGATTTCTTTACTGAGGTTTTCAGTGTAGACTTCATCTGAAACCTCATTCCTTGGCTTCTTGAGGTTTTCAAAAGTACAAGGATACCTAAGAATATACCTATTCCCCCCATCACATATTTAGCTATAAAGCAATGCCAGTCATCTGACAAATACTTAGGAGATTCACTGTGTCCTGAAAACTGTTCTAGGTCCTGGGATGGGATTGGGGTTAGAAGATAGGGGTGGAGATACCAAGATAAATGACATCCTGATCAGATTGCATTTGCACTGAAGTGTGGGAACCCTGGATTTTATAGCTTGCCATGGTTCTTAGGGGAAAAGTGAAAAAAATTGAGACAATTGGAGTAGGAGTTTATTATTTTCTACGTTGGGCACATTCTGGCTATTGTCCTATTGATTTATCAGTCAATCAGAATATATCCAGAAACCATAACTTAGAACAGTGTGTATAAACTTATCCAAATGCTATAACGCATTAGTAGCAAAGAGAAGATCACCAGTTCTTCTCTCCTTTTGGACTAAACCTTGTGGAAATGGTTGATGCCAGGATCTGCAACCTGGTAGATGTGGAGTGGGTCTCACTGTAGTAAGCACTTAGATAGGCTTGAGCAGAGCAGGAACAATGGGCCAGGTGCAGAGGGTCACCAAGGAGGAGAGCCCCGGGTGCCTAGCAACAGGCAAAACTACAAGCCCTTGCAGGACCACTCCCTTAAGCATTAACCCCTGGAGATGACATCTAGGCCTCAGCTGTGTTTCAGCTCCAGCTCCAGAAAAGCAGCAAAATCAGACTGTGTAATGCCATGGCTGGCATCAGGACCAGCTGCATTTACTTATGACCCCTCCCCTGGTGCTGACCAATCAGTGGAGATCATGACCCTGAGGAGACACACTGGGAAAGCTGATGAATATTCTATTGAGATCCTCCCCTGAGCCCTCAGATAAAAGCCCTCAGAATGGAAGACCCAGCATTGCACCTTTCTTCATCCCTTTCTTTCCCGGGGTGTCTCTCCCCCACCCCAGCCCCCGCAAACATGCCCAAAGCTCTCCTCCCTCTTTCATCTCTCAAGGCCTCTCTCTCTCCACCTCCCCCTATCTCCCCACCTCCCTTTCTCCTCCTAGAACCCTTCTTTTGCTGTAACTTGTTTCCTGAGCCCATTTCTTCTATGGCTCACTTCTTCTGCCTCTGTGACTTTCTAAGTAAACTTTCTCTTATAATTTGAGTCTTGGCTCTGAATTCTTCTCCTAGCCAGAACTCAAGAACTGAGGTTGCTGAACGGAGGTTAACACCTGGTGCCAATTTTCCACCGCTAACATTGAGGGCATAATGATGAAAGACTTGGTACTTACCCTCTGAGAACATGGATTCTGGTGAGATGAAGAACCTATTTGCAATTTGGTAAGTGCTTATTGCAGAATGGTTTTTGGTCTTTTTTTTTTTTTTTCTAAGAGATCACTTAACTCATTTATGTGTTTTGACCAAACTGAGCACTCTTTCCACCTGGTGCCTGACAAAGCTGCAAAACAACTAGTTGAGTTGGTATGAAGAGATCCACCTCCTGTTTGCCCCCTTCTGATCAGGACCATAAACTATAAGGATCGACTAGAGAATGTTCCCCCCATAGGATAAAAGCATCTTAGAGGAGGCAGAGTCTGCTGTGTAATCTCCAAACTCCAATTTAGGGGATGTTAGAGGAGAGAAGATAAGAAATAATTTGAATGAGAGAGGTTTAATGTCTCTGTGATCAGGACTCAGACTTCTTCATTGAGTTCCCCATTCCCCTCTTCCAAGTACATACTCATGTTAACTCCTGGCTGGTTCTTCTAACCTGAAGGCCATTACATCTCACCTGTAGGGTAGAATGAGGTGGGTTTATCTTCTATCCATCTGTTTCTCTTTAACTCAGAGAAGAAGGGCTCTAATTGTCCAAGGAGAAAGAGTTTGGTTATCAAAACTATTTTTTGTCGGCTACTGCTCATCAGTTCAATATTATCAGAATCACAGAACATCAACATATCTTTTCTTCCTTAAAATGAGTGATATTAATAGTATATGGTGAGAAAATTTCCCAAACATAGACTGACACTTTGTTTTCCCTTCCTCACCTCCAGGATGAGATGATCATTCCATAGCACTTCTAACAAAAAGTTTATTAGTAGAGATTGTAGCACACCTGCTATGGTCTGAATGTTTGTGTTCTCCCCTCAATTTATATGTTGAAATTCTAACCTCTCAAAGGTGATATTATTAATAGGTGGTGCCTTTTGGGAGGTGATTAGGTCATGAGGGTGGAGCCCTCATAAATGAAATTGATACTTTTATAAAAGAGACCCAGAGAGCACCTTTGACCCTTCTACTATGTGAGGATACAACTAGACATCTGCAACCCCCAAAGGGGGCCCTCACCTGACCACGCTGGCACCTTGATCTCAGATTTCCAACCTCCGGAACTCTGAGCAATACATTTCTGTTGTTTATATGCTGGGGTAATTTGTTACAGAAACCTGAATGGACTGAAATAACATCTCTATTATAAGAGTAATTAGAGAATATTTTAGTATGTGTGCCTTTATTAGGGCCCTTATTTCTTGGTATTGCAGAATCTGTCCCTTACCCTTTTCTCTGTAGACTCTCAGCATCATGAGGGCAGAGACTATGTCCTATTTATCTACATACTCCTAGTGCCAGGTACAGTGGGTAGCACACAGTGGGGCATATATGTCGAGTGAAGGAGTGGGTATTTTAAAAAATCGTGTTGCTACAATGGAATTCCATTACATGATTTTTGTTTGATACCCAATTTCAAACAAGTCACTTCTTATGTGAAAGATCTGACAATGTCATTTTATAATCTTTTGATTAAATAAAATGTACTAGCATTTCCTTCAAATATATCATCTTATTATTCTAGTAGTTCAGTCATCTCCCTCTAGGTAATGAGGAGCTCTGAACTCTAAGGGACAAAAGCTCTGCGTAATTCAAATGTATTACACTCAAGGCAAAGTTTCTTTTCAGGTGAAAACTAGACTGCATTTTTTTTTAAATCAAGTGAAAGTTAACACTGCATTCACAGGAGAGTTTTTGTTCCCATTACAAGTCTTTGATTTTCACTATTTGTGACCTTTTTCATAACATAAAGTAAATGATGCCCCTCTCAATAAGTAATTGAGGAAAATAAACTGATGAGGGGTACATGAAACCAGATAATACAGATGGAGTAAGTGATATAATTATGGCATTATATTATCATCATGTTATCAGTGGGGTGCCCTCTGTGTCCCCACCAGTTACCGGTGGAAGTGGAGTTCTTGGGGTGTCTCGGGGAAAAGAATTTCCTGAGCCCCCCCCCATGGGAAGATGAGGTACTGTGGAAAGCTTTATTGATGATGAAAAATTAAGGACGTTCCCCTCTAAGGTCCCACCTTCCTCCATCTCACCATGGAAAAAGTCCAGTCTTGTCTTCAGCAGGGCTAGGATTAAAGCCACTGCTCAGAGTGTCTGCTCCATATTAAAGCACAGTCCAGTCCAGCATCGAGCTAGCTCAGCTGTGTTCCCAGCTGCAGTCCATTGTGTGTGGGGACATGCAGCTGCTTAAGGCCACATGGTGCATGGGTGAGTGCGGGCTCCGGAGCAAGAAAGTGTGAGGGAACAAGAGTGAAGCAAGAGGACAGAGAGAGGATTCTTTGTCTGGGGATTATAATGGGAGCTTAACCAATGAACTCTGGGATTTCACGTGCATGCAGTGGCTCTGCCCTCCCAGCCAATGATCTTTTCCCAGGTCAGACTGGCAGGCAAGCACCTTCCCTATGTCTACTCGACTTCACTGAACATGCACCAGTCTCTCCCTTTGCTTTCTTCCTATTATTAATATTAATAACTAGCTACTTACTATGATAACAATAACAATACCTTTCAACATAATGATCTGAGGTGATTTATTAGTATTTTACTCCCTTGTAACCTGCTGATAAACATAGAGTGGGGAGTCATCACTGCCCATGTGTAAGCTTCCTTAGGAAACTTTATTTAAATAGCCACAGACATTTACTATATTTTGAGAAGGTTGCTCATAAGATTTGAAAGAATTTGCTGTAAAATGTAAAATAATACACTTTTTCAGATGATTGCAATGGGCAAATCAAGTTAATTGAATTATATACTTTGTATTTAATGTCATAGATTAATTTTTGTGTAAGCAGTTATTAGGTTTAAAAGTCAGTCCTGAAGTATAAAATTATACTCATTTTGAAAAATTTCCTTGATTTAAAAATATACCTCTCCAAGTCATCAAAGCATTGATTTCATAAAAACCAATATTTTTCTAAAGTGATTGATTATTTTTTTCTTAAGGCTCAGTAGAAAATTAGAAAACTCATGACTCATTCAACAACTAAGGATAAAAACTGCCATCCACTTTAGATTTATTCTATGGTTATTATGTTTGTATCTTTAATCTAATGGTTAGATATCCCAGAAATGTGTTGCCTCAACTCAGGCTTGGAGAATTATACTTGGGTCGAGGAGAGAAGGAAGGAAGGAAAGGAACCCTGGAATCTGTAAGTACTGAGCTAACATGTAAAGTCTTGCTTTCCATTTCTTTTTTAGAACATGATAGATAATACTGTGCTAAAAAGAATTCCCTAGGAAAGTAAGGATTTTAATAAAAATGTCAATTACTTTAGCATTAGTACTAAACTTCAGATTAGTAACTATGGCAGTGATTGATGAAAATCTCAAGTACTGGCAAAAATGTTAGTAATGAAAGAACTTTTTTAACCTGTCTTTGAGGCAGCAGTACATTATTACCTAAAAGTCCTTTCATTAAAGGTAAACATTTATTTTATTCTCTGGATTCAAACTTCATATAAAGTCAAAGTTGAAAATACGATAATTAGTCTCAGTGGAATTTATGTCTCTGCTCCCATGAAGGTCGTCAAAATTTTTCCAGATGTTATGATTAATTTTTATTATTGCTCTTAGTTTATCTAATTTCCCATTTTATTTTATTTTTTCTTATTTTTCCTTGTTCTGTCAGAACAAATTCTACTTCTCATATAAGGACTAAGGAAGTATTAGAAGAATTATTTAATATTGAAAAGTTTGATTTGTACCCTATTGCCTCTTCCTCTTTTGGTGTGTGTGCCTCCATTTTCTGTTCATTCAGAGCTCTGCTCAGGTTACTTTTACTATTGTCTTTTACACTGAGCTGTTCGGAAAAATAAAGTCTCAGCCCTGACTTTCAAATATTATTCTTTTTTAAAAAAGTTCTAGTCATGCATATTGCTATTTTTTCTCTTATATTTTATTTTTTAAAAAATTATCTTTATTGTTGAAAGTATTGCAGATGACCCTGCTTTTTTCCCCATTGACACCCACCTCCTCACTCCTGCCTACACCCTCCTTCACTGCACTATTTTCTGTGTCCACTGGTTATGCATATATGCATGTAAATTCTTTGGTTTATCTCTTCCTGCCACCCCACCCACCTTCCCTCTGAGGTTTGTCTGTCTGTTTCCTACTTCCATGTCTCTGGATCTATTTTGTTCATCAGCTTATTTTGTTCGTTAGATTCCACAAATAAGTGAGAACATGAGACACTTGTCTTTATCTGACTGGCTTATTTCGCTTAGCATAATACTCTCCAGGTCCCTTTATGCCATCTCAAAGGGTAAGAGATCTTTCTTTTTTACAACTGCATAGTATTCCATTGTGTATGTGTACCACAGCTTTTTAAATCCACTTATCTACTGATGGACACTTGGGCTGTTTCCTGATCTTAGCTATTGTAAACAGCACTGCTATGAACATATGGGTGCATCTATTCTTTTAGATTGGTGTTTCAGGATTCTTAGGATATATTTCTAGAAGTTGAATCACTGGGTCAAATGGCAGTTCAATTTTTAATTTTTTGAGGAAACACCACATTGTTTTCCACAGTGGCTGCACCAATCTGCATTCCCACCAGCAGTGCACGAGGGTTCCATTTTCTCCACATCCTCACCAACACTTGTTGTTTGTTGACTTATTGATGATAGCCATTCTAACAGGTTTGAGGTGATACCTTATTGTGGTTTTAATTTGCATCTCTCTGAGATAAGTGATGATGAGTATTTTTTCATCTGTCTCTTGGCCATTTGTATGGCCTGTTTGGAGAAGTGTCTATTCAGGCCCTCTGCCCATTTTTCAAATTAGATGGTTTAGCTTCCTTTTGTTGAGTTGTGTGAGTAGTTTATATATTTTGTCAGGTGTATCATTGGCAAATATGTTCTCTCAGAGAGTGGGTTCCCTTTTCATTTTGATACTGGTTTCTTTTTTGCTGTGCAGAAGGTTTTTAGTTTTATATAGTCCCATTTATTACTTTTTTCCTTTGTTTCTCTTGCCTTAGGTGATGTATTGGTGAAAATTCTGCTAAATGTGATGTCTGAGATTTTGCTGCCTACATTTTCTTCTAGGGTTTTTATGATTTCATGAGTTGCATATGAGTCTTTTATCTAGGTTGAATTTATTCTTGTGTATGGTGTAAGTTGGTGGTTTAGTTTCATTTTTTTTTGCATGTAGCTGTCCAATTTTCCCAGCACCATTTATTGAAGAGAATATCTTTTCTCCATTGTATGTTCTTGTATCCTTTGTCAAATGTTAATTGAGCATACTGTCTTGGGTTGATTTCTGGGTTCTCTGTTCTGTTCCATTCATCTATATGCCTATTCTTGTGCCCATACCAGGCTGTCTTGATTACAGGGACTTTGTAGAATAACCTGATATCTGGAATTGTGATCCCTCCAACTTTGTTTTTCTTTTTCAAGATTGCTGTGGCTATTCGGGGTCTTTTTTGGTTCCATAAAATTTTTGGAGTATTTGTTATAGATCTGTGAAGTATGCCATTGGTATTTTGATTGCATTAAGTCTATAGATTGCTTTGGGTAGTATGGACAGTTTAATGATGTTGATTCTTACAGTCCATGAACATGGTATATGTTCCCACATTTTTATATCTTCCTTTCTTTCTTTTTTTCAATGTACTGTAGTTTTTCTGAGAACATGTCTTTTACCTTCTTGGTTAAGTTTATTGCCAGGTATCTTAAATTTTTGTTGCAATGGTAAATGGGGTGGTATTTTTTTAATCCTCGCCTGAGGACATTTTTGCATTTATCTTTAGATAGAGCGGGAGGGAGAGAGGGGGGAAGAGAGGGAGAAACATTGATGTGAGAGAGACACATCGACTGGTTGCCACCCACATGACCCCAACTGGGCCAGGGACAAGCTGCAACCGAGGTACGTGCCATTAGTGGGAACCGAACCCAGGGCTCTCTGGTCCGTGGGTTGACGCTCTAACTGCTGAGCCAAACTGGCCAGGGCTGAGATGTTTTTTTTTAGTTTCTCTTTCTGAGTGTTCATTATTGCTATATAAAAATGCCATTTATTTCTGGATGTTAATTTTGTATCCTGCTACTTTGCTGAATTCATTTATTAAATCAAATAGTTTTTTGGTGGAGTCTTTAGGATTTTCTATGTACAATATGTCATTTGCAAATAATGACAGTTTCAATCAAAGAAGAACTAACACCCATTCTCCTCAAAATATTTTAAAAAATATCTTTTTATGAGGCCAGCATAATCCTAATTCCAGAACCAGATAAAGACACTACAAAGAAAGAAAACTACAGGCCCATATCCCTGATGAACATAAGATGCCAAAATCCTCAACAAAATATTAGCAAATAAAATCCAGCAATATGTTTATAAAAATTATTCACCATGACCAAGTGGGATTCATCCCAGGGATGCAAAACTGGTACAATATTCACAAATCAATAAATGTGATACACCACCTAAACAAAATAAAAGATAAAAACCATATGATCATATCAATAGTTGCTGAAAAAGCATTCGACAAAACCTAGAACCCATTTTGATAAAAACTCTCAGTAAAGTGGGAATAGAAGGATCATACCTCAGCATAGTAAAGGCCATATTTGACAAATTTACAGGCAACATCATACTCAATAGGCAAAAACTACAAGTGTTCCGCATAAGATTGGGAACAAGACAGGGATGTCTGCTTTCACCACTCTTATTCACCATAGTACTGTAAGTCTTAGCCATAGTGATTAGACAATAAGAAAAAATAAAAGGCATTCAAATTGGAAAAGAGGATGTGAAACTGGCATTATTTGCAGATGACGTGGTATTGTACATAGAAAACCCTAAAGATTCTACTAAAAACTACTAGATTTCATAAATAAATTTGGCAAAGTAGCAGGATACAAAATTAACATCCAGAAATCCAATATTCTTGTGGCTCCTAAACCTTCTGAACATTATTAGTCTCTGAGTCTCTCATTTCCAAGCTTAATTTTCAGCTGCTTTCCTTTTGTACTTTATTATGGCTGTTAATGGCATTTTTGAGGTGATTTCACATGAAGTTAGGATTTTGAATAAACTGTTATTTTGAAAGATTAGAGTACCCTGATCTTCCTAATTTATGAGACTATTTGAACTTTACAAAATTGGTTTAATACAAGATGAAGGTCCTAGAAGAACATACTAAATGGCAAATTGCTAGCCACACCCCTTCCCCCAAAAAAGCTAAGCCTATGTAATAATTGTGGAACTAGGGAACTTCTGTGGATGGGCAATTTAATGTCATTACAAAAAAACTAGAGAATATATTCAAAATATTGGGAGATTTCAGAAATGAAAGCTGATTAAACATCATGATTGATCTAAAATCTTCTGAATTCATTTATATTTTTAGACAATGCCAGTCTTTGATTATGATATTCAAGAAAGCTACTGCATTGTATTTATTAATTTTTCCTTTTATTTCCAAGATCACATTCCTGCACATTTATAACATATTAAAAATACATTTAGTAGAGCCCTGGCTGGTTTGGCTTAGCGGTTAGAGCGTCGGCCTGCGGACCAGAGAGACCTGGGTTCAGTTCCTGCTAAGGGCATGTACCTCGGTTGCAATTTGTCCCTGGCCCTAGTTGGCGTTGTGTGGGTGGCAACCAGTCAATGTGTCTCTCTCACATCAATGTTTCTCTCTCTCTTCCTCCCTCTCTCCCTCCCACTCTATCTGAAGATGAATGTAAAAATGTCCTTGGGTAAGGGTAAAAAAAAATATATGTATATATATATATATATTTAGTAGAAATATTTTAGATATACAAAACAATTTAAGTATAATGTATATTAAGTATAATGTATACATCAGGGTCCTGGAAAAATTTGAGGAGAGCTCAATAAGGAACTATTTACCAGGGTTTAGGGAAACCTGTATGATTGTTTCAATACCCTAGGGCTAGTAACAGCTGGTTACTGCCTCTAGGCCTGGAGGGGTGTGATAAACAGTCTCTAAGGTGGCCCCCATCAATCCCACCTTTCCAATAAGTGTGATATTCATGCCCTATGTATTTCTTTCCTTTTTTTTAAAAATCCTCACCGGAGGACCTTTTTGCATTTATCTTCAGATAGAGCGGGAGGGAGAGAAGGAGGAAGAGAGAGAGAGAAACATCTACGTGAGAGAGCCACATAGAGTGGTTGCCACCCACAGGACCCCAACCAGGGCCGGGGACAAACTGCAACCGAGGTACGTGCCCTTAGCGGGAACTGAACCCGGGACTCTCCAGTCCGCGGGCCGACGCTCTAACCTCTGAGCCAAACTGGCCAGGGCTATTTCTTTCCTCTTGAGTGTGGGGTGACCCTAGGCACTTGTTTCTAATGAATAAAACATATAGAAAATAATGGGATGTCACTTCTGAGATTAGATTATGAAAAGACTATGGTTCTGTCTTGCTTGTTGTCTCACTGGCTTGTTCTGAGGGAAATCTGCTGCCATGGTTTGAGCAACTGTGAAGAGGACCTCATGGCAGGCAACTGAGAGATGCCTCAGGCCAGCAACCTGTGCCACCATAAAAGTGAGTTGGAAGTGGAGCCTCCCATAGCTAAGCCTTCAGATGAAATCACAGCTCTGGCTGACACCTGGATTACAGCCTTGTGCGAGAACTTGAGGCAGAGGCACTCAGCCACTGAGATAACATAGGTTTGTCGTATTAAGCTGCTGAGTTTTGGGGCCACTTGTTATGCAGCAATACATGACCAATACAAAGGATTACGGGAGGGAGCAGTTACAGAAGACAGAGAGGGCTGTGTGGAGATCTGCTAGGAGCTATGGCTTTCAGTCAAGGATCATATTCAATTTGCAGGAAGCTGGGAGAATAAATACCTTGACTTCACTTCTTGTCTGAGTCCTGCTGGAGCTCCCTATTTTCCAGACCCAGGCAGGAGGCAGGAGCCAGGAGCCCTTTGATGCAGTTTACATAGGTCAGCCTCTCATGGCTTGGTGCAGGGGATGGAAAGAGGGGAGTGGATATGTAAGATATGTATCATATGCAGAAAATGAACCTCTTTGTACTTATCATTCAACCTAAGAAATCGTTATTATAAATACAGTTGAAATCTTCTCTGAGCACATTCTTCTCCCTTCACCAAGAGATGGTCATGATCCTAATTTTGGGGTTATCATTCCCATGCAGTTTTCCATTTCTATCCATTTAGGTTTCATGATCAGAGTGGCCTGCAGTGTCCCAAGTATATGCTAGAAGAGTGTTTTTTGCTTTATTTTTATTTTTTAAATTTTAGTAATATAGTTTATGTAAACTTAATATATCCCCAATATCATCATTTCAATTTGTAATCAATATAAAAATTATGAATGAGATACTTTTGCAAGGTACTCTTTGAAACATGGTGTTTATTTTATACTTCCAGCGTCTCAGTTTGGACTAGCCACCTCCATAGATAGCCACACGTGGCTGGTGGTACTGCATTGATCAGCACAGCTCAGGACTGTAAGATGCATGAAAACAACAGAACATGTCTGTTTGGCTCCCCTACTGATCCCAGTGCCTTGCACAGCACCCAATGCATAGCAAGCCCTGAATAAATGTTCACTGAACTAATGAATTTGGGAGGAGGGATATTTAAAATATTTAACCAGCACAGCAGAAGCAGAATAGGTCTGTGTGCCAATTATAATTGACACAGGATGTAAACAATGCATTTCTTTTTTCTAATCTTTATTTATTTATTTTTGTTACAGATGTTTCTCCCCCCGCCACCCCGACACCCTCCTTCCCATCCTTAGCTCTGTGCTTAATGAGGCCGCATGCTAAATGCTGTAATACATATAGAACTTACAAAATCATGGGAAGAAGTTACTGTTTTATAGGTGAGAAAACAAGCTCAGAGAAATTATATAATATACTGAGGACAAACATTCAGTTGGTGGTAGCAGGAATCCAAACTGAAGTCTATTCCCTAGGCGACCCTTCCTTCCAAAGATCTCTATTATAACACCACTGTTATATTTTCTTAGGGTTGATCAATAAGCCTTGATAATTCCCACTGTAGGCTATTACAATTCTCACCTCTAATTTCTTAGACTACTGCTGCTACATTTTGACCTTGTTATTCCTGAATGGAGGGTATGAAGAGACAAGATAATTCCTATAAAGATTCTTTTAGAAAGACAGATAAAATTGTAACCTGTTAAAAGGAGGCTATAAAATTTAAACACAGGTTAATGCCATCCACTATTAACACAGAAAAATTATGATATGTCATAGTTCATTCTGAAGTTTATTGCAACAAATATTGAATTAAGTGTGTTATGACATTACATTGACATCCTAGTTCACCAATAACTCAAGACACTAGAAAATTTATTCAATGCTGCCAGTCAAGCCATAATTCTCGGTGTAATTCTCAGTAAATGTTGAAAAATGGATGAACAAGGCAACATGATGTAGTTGAATATTTGAACAAGGAGGAGCTTTTCCATGTTGCCTCACTCTTCTGGAAAGTATTTAAAATTTGGTTTAAAAAAATGAGTCTGCCCTCTTTAGATATTTTCCTTAGGATAGTCTAAGATATTGTAGTATAAATAGTTGTAGGTTGGCCAGGGTGACTAGTGTCAGGTGAAACTGCTCAGTTTTGTCATAGGTAGGCTGTGAAGTAAATGATTACCAGCTGGTTATTCCTGTGTGTGATTCTACTGTGAATTTTTCAGTTATTTCTCAGAGGAATATATTTGGCTGTTAAGCTGTGGGTTTTTATAGAATCAATTAACTTAAGATTCGTCTACCCAGCAGGCTGAATACCAGGGTATGATTTTAGTATAACAAAAACCTTTTGTGCATATTTCAGAAATATAGAAGAAATGAAATTCTGGTTCTACAGCTTCTGTGCTAGAATCAATTGTTTTAAAATAGCACAAACTGCCAGAGAGTGCAAGCTAAAAAATGCAGTAATAGATGCTGCTGATATTAAGGAGAACATTTCAAATTATAGATGACCATTCACCTTCCACCCTTTCTACAGAAAATATCTCCTGGTTTGGTCAATGCCACCCATGGCTCCCAGAGGCAACAGCTATCATTCTATGGGAAACTGTAGTATAATGTTGGGAGCAAGGACTCTGGAGCCAGACCTCCTGGGTTTGAATTTCTGCTCCTGCTAGAATAGCTATGTGACTGTGGCAAGTTGCTTAACCTTTCTCTATCTTAGTTGCCTCTATTATAAAATGGGGATGATCATAATAGTAGTTCCTTCCTCAGTGGGTTCTTATGCCTGGCATATAATAAAGTTCTGGGAGATGTTCAATCAGTAGCATTCTAGCTTGGAATTCCTTTATCTCAGTTCCATTGTCTGTACTACACTGTTTCTGGAATTTACTCTCATGGTCACATCTTGGATCTGGTCACCACTAGAAACTTATCTGCTTTTGGACCACTTATTTATTTTTTTATTAAGTTTTTAAAAATGTTGACATTATTGTAGGAGTCCCCTCCCCCTGGCTTTGCTCACCTCCACCTTCACCCACCTATCCCTTGACCTTCTGTTCTTTTAGCTGTTTTACTTTATAAGTTCTATCGTCTTCGGTTCTTGAATTTGTGAAGACTTCCAGTTCCTTGACATTTCCCTTTGCCTTCTGAGTAACATTCCTCTGTTGGGTTAATTTTCTTTCCTCTTCTACCTGAATTTTTTAAACTTCTCTGGCCAGCACCTTCAACTGTCTTGCCCATCTGCCATGCAATATCCAATCCTGGACCAACCCAACAAGAGAGTCTTCTCTGGTTTTATTCTTGGTCTACTGAACCTCAATAAAAACCCAGAGCAGCCCTGCTGGTATGGCTCAGTGGTTGAGCGTTGACCCAAGCACCAAGAGATCACCAGTTTGATTCCCAGTCAGGGCACATGCTTAGGTTGTGGGCCCAATCCTCAGTGGGGGACATGTAGGAGGTGGCCAATCGATGTTCTCTCTCATTGATATTTCTATCTCTCTCTCCCTCTCCCTTAAAATCAATAGAGAAAAAATATTAAAAAAAAAAACATACCCAGAGCATTGTGGATAGATGTCATTATACAAAATTAGGATCTATAATACTAATCAGACCCACAAACCACCAGGTGATCCTTTTAGGTACCTGAGTTCAGCTCCCTTTCCCACTCTCCATACCAAGTTGTCTTAACTTTTATGACTCTCTAAATACCTCCTATATAGACTTCTTCTCATCAGAATTGGAGGCATGAACATCTTTAACTTCTACCACTGATTTTTCAGAATAGTCTTCATCTATACCCATATTTCTCTTCTACCCTTTTTCTCAGAGTCCAAGATTAGTTCCTCTGCTGACATTGAGGATCCTGTCAGCTCTCATTGCCCTCGGCACTCTAATCCTGCAGTGATCTCTTGTAAGTCTCCTGTATTTTTAACCTCTTCCTCTCTTCCAATGCTATGCTTAAGTGTCATTCATCTTAAAACAAACCTCACGACCCTCTGTTCCCCTCTAGCCACATGGTCTTCAGGAAGCATGGCTGGATTGTCTTCATGTCCTCATCTCCCGTTTATTCTCAGCCTCCTGCAATCTGACTTCCCTTTTATTCTACCAATGATCTGTTTGCTGAATCCACTGAACTCTTATCCTCTATATTACTTGACCTCTTTGCTGCATAGTTAGAGATGTCCGTCTCAGCATTCCTTTTTGTGTGTTCTTCCTCATTTTTCTTCTTCCTCTTACCTCTGCCCCTCATTTAAAAACTCCTCTGTGAACTCATTTCTCTTTCTGCTTCTTAAATGATGATGCTCAAAAGGGTTGGTTTGTCAGCTTCTCTTCTGAGTCACAAGCTCTAACTATATAGTATATATCATTTTAAAATTCAACCCATAAATCAAAAACTCCTGATTTTTATACTCTAGCTCCATACCCAAATTGATTATGCGATTCTGTAGACTAAAACTCATATTTATCTTTAGTAATGAATTCAAAGCTCTTTGTGATTTGACCTCTGGTTACCTTTTCAGCTTGATTCCCTGCCACATCCTTATTCTAGCCACATCGAGTTCTCCAAATGCAATGTGCTATCTCACTGCTTTGAATGTCCTTTCCACTCACATTCACCTAGAAAGCTCCCAACTGTCTGACAAGATTTGGCTCGGTTGTCACCTACTTTGTGAAACTTTCTGACAGCTGTCTTCTGCTTCTGTGTTGCAGCGTTCTGTACATATGTCTCTTACATACTCATTCTATTTCCATCGCATGCTAAGGGTTCATGTGTCTGCCTGTTCAAAAAGAGCATGGGCAGCTTGAGGCAGGAATTTATCTTGTGATTTTTTTTTTTTTTTGGTAGTCATGGCTATCTTTATAGCCTCAACACACAGCACAAACTTAGGTACGGGATAAGGAAACAAAGGTGTTTATTGAATGAACAAATTAGTGGTGGCTTCTACATTCTGAATGTTATCACTTGCATCTGTTCTTGTGCACCGTGGCTTTCCACTATCTGTAAGGACACTGACTTCAGCATTTCCAGGGAACCCTAGGAAAATTTAAGGACAAAGGGTTTTAAACTTATGTGGGTCAAGAGAATAATTTTGTACACATTGTAAGGAGATGTGTGTATATTTGCGTAATTAGCCATAAAATGTAAGTCCTTTTTCATGCTCCAAGACTTTAAAAGACATTAAAGAAAGCTTACCCTAATGAAGTTGAAATTGCCAGTCTAAAAAGAACCAGGCAACAGGTCTAATAAGAAATTCAACATATACAACTTCAACTTTGTGTTCTGATTCTAAATGGTTTCTGTGGGACTTTTTTGGTCCGAGGTTGACACTGAGAAATCTGTGCTACTTCCTGGGAAGGGTAGGGGTCTGAGCACGTGCTGACTGCTGACTTAATGAGGCTGGCCTTAACTTTATGCTCAAAATGTATGTGCTGAATGAATAAATGAAAGAATCAGTGAACATTTTGGTGGCACTTCTTGTGAAGTGTGAGAAGAAAAGTGTGGTGACATGATGTGGCCCACATGTCATAAAAATCTGATCTAGCCCTGGCCGGTTTGGCTCAGTGGTTAGAGCGTCAGCCTGCGGTCCAGAGAAACCTGGGTTCGGTTTCCGCTAAGGGCATGTACCTCGGTTGCAGTTTGTCCCCGGCCCTGGTTGGGTCGTGTGGGAGGCAGCCACTCGATGTGTCCCTTTCACGTCGATGTTTCTCTCTCTCTCTCTTCCTCTCACTCCCTCCCACTCTATCTGAACAAAAAATGGAAAAATGTCCTCAGGTGAGGATTTAAAAAAAAAAAAAAAAGTCTGATCCACCTGTGGTCTTTGACTCATCTTGATATATGTGAGGATTGTCGCCCTTGGCACAGAGCTCTTGAGAGAGCATGACTTGCTGATGACCTCTGGGCTTGCCTTCTTGGGGGCACCGGTTTCTCCTCTGCACTCAGGTACAGGTCTGTAAAGATAATTATCCACCTGTTGTTTTGTCATCTCAAGCTCCACAATTCCAAGGACGGTTCTGTTATTCCCTTCGCACCCCTCCTGGTCCGTTTCCTTCAGAGAACAGGAATCTCAACTAAATTAAAAGGGATCTTATCTAAAGGAAACATGTCAAATGTATACAGCAAAAGACAAAGGAAAATGCATTCAGCTTCTAAGATGGTGTTATTCACCATAAAAGTAAAGAAAATAAGCATTTGAAATAATATAGTCAGATGAGAGGATTTATTTTTGTTTAAATCATAAATGGCTTTATTAGATTTTAAAAAGTAACCTCAACTCCAAATGTCAAAAAATTAGGTATTAGATCTCTACCAAGTTTTTCTTCCAGAAAAGCCTAAAGATTTATAGAAAAACATAGAAATATTCAGTAATTAAATAAATTCTCGGCTGTCTTAGTGACAAGCAAATTTGCTAACACTGGTAATTTGCATGGAAATCAGAGAAACAGTCAACCTAATATTGCATTTCACTAATTTTTTTAGACAGAAATTATTAAATATGTAAATTCATATTTAAATTATTCATAACCACAGTAGCTGCAGCATTAGTTTCAAGCATTATTAAAAACAAACATTTTGCTTATTTGATAAAGCATATATTCAATTTGTGATAAATCAAAGTGTTTCAAATCTTAATATGACTTTTAGACCCCAAATATTGCCATGGAATATTCTGTTACATGTCCTCTCTCTATATAAGCCTCCTGAATTTTTTTTTTATTAATTTATTTTTGTTACAAATGTTTCTCCTTTTTTCCCCATTGACACCCTCCTCCCCATCCCCCCACCCCCATCCCCAGCTTTGTTGTCCATGTCCATCAGTTATGCATACATGTGCATAAGTTCTGTGGTTTATCTCTTCCCTCCCCCCCAACCCCTTCTTCTGAGGGGTGTCAGTCTATACCCTACTTCCACATCTCTGGGTCTACCCTGTTCCTCAGACTGTTATGTTCATTATAGTCCACAAATAAGTGAGATCATGTGATATTTGTCTTTCTCTGCTTGGCTTGTTTCTCTTAGGATAATACTCTCGAGGTCCCTCCATGTCGTCTCAAAGGATAAGAGATCTTTCTTTCTTACAGCTGCATAGTACTCCATTGTGTATATGTACCACAGCTTTTTTATCCATTCGTCTACTGATGGACACCTGGGCTGTTTCCAGATCTTAGCTATTGTAAATAGTGCTGCTATGAGCATGGGAGTACATGTATTCTTTCTGATTGGTGTTTCAGGTTTCTTAGGGTATATTCCTAGAAGTGGGATCACTGGGTCAAATGGCAATTCAATTTTTAATTTTTTGAAGTAACACCATAGTGTTTTCCACAGTGGCTGCACCAGTCTGCATTCCCACCAGCAGTGTACTAGAGTCCCCTTTTCTCCACATCCTTGCCAACACTTGTTGTTTGATGATTTGTTGATGGCGGCCATTCTGACAGGTGTGAGGTGATACCTCAGCCTCCTGAATTTTTAATAACACAACAGGGACTGGACTCTTCCTGGGTAAATCTTTCTTTGTGAAGAAATTTTCCAGGGGGGAAATAAGTCCAGAAACAACATAAATGCTATCTTGTCCAAATATTTTAGTACATCTGTTTTATTCTGTTTCTAAATTCAGAGCTTAGTTTATTTAGATTTCTTCTTTACTTCAGTATTTTTCTTCCACTTATAATCCCACACGGCTTTGGGAAAAACTCCAACTTTATATAATCATCCTAAATTTGGACTGCAGTGTCTAATTAGTAGCCACAGATGCACAGGTGGAGTGTTTTACCCACACTTGCAGAGTAAAAGCTAATTTGTTATGTGTGTAGCTTAGGAAACAAAAGACATTTCCTATCCAGCAATCTTTTCTGTTTCAACACCATCAAAAGCTTTGTCTTGTGTCTATCATAAATAAAGTCACATGTCAATTCACGTTGTTCTCTAGTTAGCACATCAAAAGATTGAGCCGGGGTACCACTTCATTAGATCTTAGTACATCCAGAGGATATTTAACATTAACTCTTAGCCTTGGGAATTAGCAAAATGATCATTTATATTTGTGCATTCTCTAAGTCTAACACAACTGTGGATGTATCAACAGCCTGAGGGATGAAATTAGCCATAGACTTTTAGAGATGAATTAGTTAAACCTTTAAGTTGAAAACAGAAGGGTCAATATAGGCAAAGTATGCTGTTTTGCCTCTTACACATGGACATTAGCTGTTGCAAAGGCATTCGATCTGACATTTCTGCTTGTAGTGCTCAGGATGACTTGTGTTTATCTGAAATACTCAGGTAATAGAGGTGAATCTTTTTTCTTCTCAATTGAATTATGAGGAACATGACTTTTGCTTTGTATTTCTGTACACCAAACCTATGACTTCACAGGTGAACAAATCAAGTAATGGATTATTGACAAGCTGGATCTTTGCTGAATTATCAGCCTGGTGCTGCCTTGGTTTGAGATGGGTTTGTGCTGGCTTGTGGAGTGCATTTTGTACTACAGTACACTGGAAAGAGTGACTCTATCTTTCTCAACTTGTAGAGAGTAGACAAAATTGAATTTAACCAACAAAGGGATTAATTTCAAAGGTTATGGGAAGAAATTTATGTGTTTATTGTTCAGGAAGAATTTGGAGGAAAAGTGCAATTCATGATTATGGAGGTAAAAGTTGCTCAAGGAAGAGATATGATTAAAGAAAATAAAAGGTTAAATTAATTGAGAGTACAAAAATTTACAGGGTCTCTTACTGCTGAATCAAGCCACGATATCTGAGATTTTTTTTCTTAGTCACACACAGGTGAAGAAAGCAATGTGGGAAAGTTCACACCAACCTAGCAGGAAAAATATTACATTCTTTGGGGTGACAAAATGTGAAATAGTTATTGGTTGTCTGTTTTGGTTTAACTGAGTTTGGTGAAAGGAAGTTTGAGCTAGTAGGAAAATCTCCTTATTTTTTTCTTGGAAAGCTGATTTTCCTCATGAGAAACCTTGAAGTGAAAATTGCTGCTTTCATACTACACTCTACAGAAATATTAATAAATGCCATTCTGTTGAGGATTAGTTAAAATAATACTTGTTCAATTCTATTTTATCACATATTGTAAAGAGTTGTGATAAAGCTCTCAACCTGTCTTTTTGGATCTGTTTATCTCTGTATTGTACGTGTAAAAGTATACAGGCAAATCGGGTTCTGCAGGGATTGCCATACATTTATTCAGGCATTCAGCATTTATTTATTGAACACCAGGTACTGAGAGTATCACGATGGGAGACAGCGGGTTTCCTTGGGAACTCACAGTCTAAAGGGGGAAGACATGTAAACAAAAACTCTGCCCAAAGTATGTACAAGGCAGTTGGGAACAATTATCAGAGAATGACTGAAGCTTACATTTTTAGGGGAGATAGAGGTATTGACAGTCAAGCCAGACCTTCAAAGTCAAAAGATTTTGCTGGATGAAAAAGTGGGCTGGGCATTCTAGACAGAGTCCAACCCTGGAAGCATAAAAAGGCTGATGGGTTACATGCTTATGCGATTGCTTCTTGAAGGGCATGTAATTAAGAAAATCTTTAAATTCTGGAATGGGCTTGGTTATGGATGAGAGCAGCGAGATTTGTCTGGTTCTGGGGATCCATCTGGGAGGGTAAATTTTCACTGGGGACAGCAAGTAGGCACATACAACTATTTATTGCTTTTGATGTTATTGAATTTATTTGCCCAAATAGAATGGAGGAAAACAGTGCAGGATGATGTCTAGGAAGTAAGGGCGAGGCATCCTGGGAGGTGTGGGTACTTACTGGTTTGTGAAAGGGATGATCAGGACTGTATCTCTAAAAGAGAAGCAATCCAAATGTCAAACATCCTAGTGTTTATCAGCAGGAGATTTAGTTTGTACTGCAAGGGAGTGTGGACTTACCCCCAAAGCAAATACACAAGTGGGTGTGTTTTGCTCCACTGAAAGCTCTTGAAATCAATTTCTAATCCATAGAATAAAAGTTTCCCAAACCAAATCCACTATAAAATTTGTCTCTGTGGAAAGGCCATAGCTGTTACAGGAAGGCAGGATGGTAGGCCAGGAGGCTTTTCTGTTTAAGCATTTAAATGAATTTCTATTTGAACAGCTAAATGAAAACAAGCTCCCTTTCTTATCTCAATATTTAAAAAGAAAATTGCTGGGCTTTCTTTGCCAAGTGTTCATGCCATTTACTCCCTTTCTTGAGCACTTATAGGGTATTCAAGTGCATATAGTTTGATTCCTTTTTGGCGTAACTCACAGTTTTTCAGCTCTAGCTGTATTTCCGGAGCAACGATGGGCATGACTTCACTGGCTTCTTAATGAAGAACAGACTAGCTTAATGATTAATTGCCACACAAATGGAGCATGCCTCAGAGAGCCTGTTCCCCAAGAGGATGGCCTTCTGGGTTTCTGCACATTTCTTCCTGTTAACTGACAGCTAAAGATCTGTTTCTCTTAGTGATATTTGCATCAGAAGGTGCCTCTTTAACTTGCACTAAGCAGGAGAGTTTTAACTTTGATTGCAGGTCTTATCTATTAATGTTTTCCCTGGTAACATTATTTATGAGTTTTTCTGTCTTCCCCCCCCCCCCATTACCTCAGTAATTAATTCATGATTATTTTAGAAGAAATTAGAAAAATACAGATAAACAAAAATATTAAATTAGGAGCTGCTAAAAATTTTGCTCTCTATTGGTTAGAGTCATTAGCATTTTGATATATTATTTCTGACCTTTTTTCCTACAAATATATGCATATAAAGTGTGTACAAAATTAGAAACACAGACACACATGTATATCGATATATATCTATACACATACATGTACACACACACACATACTGTGTGCATCATACTGTTTTAACTTACTCTATTATTAATGCATTTTCAAGTAAATAAATATACATTTGTTTCATAATTTTATAGAATCAAAGATTGGGACCACCAGTTACTTGAGGCTTTTCACTTTCCCTGCGATCGTGGAACTGTGGGGACATAGTTCCATATCTTATATTTCTTTGGTACAATGTGTGGTCCTAGAAAAATTGGCTTAAAGGCACTTAAAATTATGGGCATAATAAAAATGTTACAAATTTTTAAGGTAACCCAGGAGCCCTATAAAATACCTATAAAGAAATTTACTAGTTTTTATTTCCTATTTAGTATTCTGCCTGTCCTTCACAGACTGTAAAATGAAAGCGAACATTCCGTACTACTGGCCTTCTGTAAATTGTTTATGACTGTGTGGTTATCTGCTGTCCAGCATGGCAGGGGGATTAGAACAACCTTGCACTGTAGGTACCATATTTGCGCCTGTTTTAAAGGACGCCAGCAGAGGGCAGCGCTCCTCAGGACATAACCCACCACTGTGAAGAGTTGCTGAACATCAGGCTGCAGAAGGACATTTAACATTGCTCTAAATACAAGCCAACATACTATTTACTGGAATGCTTTAGTCTTTTATTTTTTAAAAATATACTTTTATTTTTTTGAGAGAGAGAGAGAGAGAGAGAGAGAGAGAGAGAGAGAGAGAGAGAGAGAGAGAGAGAAACATCAGTGTGAGACAGAAACGCCGATTGGTTACCTCCTGTACGCACCTTGAACAGGGATTGAACCCGAAACCTGGGTATGTGCCCTGACCAGGAATCAAACCAGTGACCTTTTGGTACACAGGATGACGTTCAACCAACTGAGCCACACTGGCCAGGGCTGGAATGCTTTACTCTTAGTGAAATATTTCAAGAATTTGAAATCCTGATATTAGAAGATGGAGACAATATAGCAAAAGTGAAATATTGATTATTTTAACAAACTTTTATTGACTACATACAAGTGCCATGCACAATCCCTGCCACAATTCAGCAGGCAATGAAGACATATAGTAAATAATGTGTCCAAAGTACCATGACAACAGTCATGCTGGATGAATTAATTCCATTAAGAGGAACTCAGAGAAGACCCCACAGAAGAGTTACATTTGCACTGAGTCTTGAAGGACAGTACAGCAGGAATTCACTAGGCAGGTGGGGTCAGAAATGCAGGGAATCTCTCCAGGGAGGAAGGCACAAAGGTGTGATTATAACCTTGGGGCAATGGTAGGTGATTTTGTTTTCTATTATCCCCAAATTTAAGCCTGAATCTCCAGAGAGGGTTCTAGAACACAATAAAATAGTGAGAAAGGTGCTATTTGCTCGTAGATTGTACACTATTGTTTAGAACAAGTGGCTGAAATTTCAATTTATGAAATTCAAAATTCCAGCATCAACAATGACGTTTATCACCACCCACCTTCAGGTCATCACCAAATCTGGAGTATTGCCTTGTCTTTAGGTGGCCTCAGTTAGTGAGCCAGTATTTCCACAAACATGTACTATGATTTTTTCTGCCCTGCACAGAAAAGGGGAGGTGAAAAATATCTTCATCCTGTATCGCTTCAGTGTTCCTTCAGCTGGTGGGCACTTGTTACAACTGGTGCTTTAATCAGTGATATATTCCTGTGGCCTGCCTATTTCACATGTTGGTTCCAATTTCCTCATAGCCCCTAATGCCTTTGGATCTGGATGGGGGTCTGTTTTTCCTTTGTGTTTTTCCACAGAAGCTAGCCAATAACCGTTGACTGACTTTATCTATAAGGTGATGTTCCTTTCTCACAAAAGAGCAAATGATGTAAAGGAAAGGAGAACAATGGTGTATACATGGAGAGGATATCATTAGCTTTTTAGTGTTTGTTTAAACAAAAAAATTTATTGTCTCATAGTTCTGGAAGCTACAAGTCCCAAATCATTAGCTTTTCACATGACAGGATGTTTTGTGAAAATGTCGTGTGTGCAAAGGAGTCCCCAAATGCTGAAGGTGTGAGGAGGCTAAAGAAGGATGCAGACAAGTTCTGCTTGTCAATTTAAAGAGTGTGATTAAAATAGGGAACTTACAGGGAGACACAGTCCTGGGCAGTGGCAGGACAGAAAAGGCATCCATACGCTGTTTACCCTCCAGGTCCCTTTTTTATGTCTCCCTAAAAAACAAACCAACTACTCCAAAGGAATGCAGAGTGATGGAGGGGAGCAACGGGACCAGATACTAGGGGGCTCTGGCACCAGGGTGAGTTAAAAGATAACACTGAACATAATGGCATACAATGGAGTAAAGACAGTCTCTTCAATAAATGGTGTTGGGATAATTGGGCAGATACATGCAAAAAAAAATGAAAATAGATAATCAACTTACACCATAAATAAGAATAAACTTAAAATGGATAAAATACTTAAATGTACGTTGTGAAAACATAAAAATCCTAGAAGAAAACAGGCAGCAAAATCTCAGACATCTCATGTAGCAGAATTTTCAGTGGTACATTGCCTAAGGCAAGAGAAACAAAGCAAAAAAATTAACAAATGGGACTACATCAGACTAAAAAGCTTCTGCACAGCAAAAGAAACCAGCATCAAAATAAAGAGAGGAGACTTCCAGTCAAGATGGCGCCATAGGTAAACATGGTCCTCGCCTCCTCCCACAACCACAGCAAAATTACAACTGATCTACAGACCAACCATCATTCAGAACCACCTGAAATCGAGCTGAATGGAAGTCCTACAACCAGGAAATTAAAGAAACCACATCGAGACTGGTAGGAGGGACAGAGGCATGGATGGGCTGGTCCCACACCCACGTGTGGTGGATAAAAATCAGCTGGGAAGGTTCTCCTTGAGGAGTGAGTGCTCCCTGACCCACACCAGGCACCCAGTTCAGGGTTCCAGTGCCAGAAAGAGAAGTCCCCATCACTTCTGGCTGTGAAACCAGCAGGAACTGAGGCTGAGGGAGGCTGAGGCTTCTGGAGCCCCAGGCAGGTCCTCTTAAAGGGCCCATGCATGGACTTACTTGGACTTGCTCCCTCTGAGCTCCAGCATGGGCGAGGGCTGGAGAGGCAGCTTTCTCCTGGTCAGACCTACTGGCGGAGGACATTGAACCTTTGGTGAGCCCTTCCCTCATGAGGCCAGCAGACCAGTACCATATCTGGGACTCCAGAAAACGAACTCACACTGTTTTCCCTGCCCTAGTGATTCCTTGAGGCCCTGCCCCACCCAACTTTTGGGCCCACCCAAGCTATTTCCAGTGGCTTTACCATAGGATTAGCCTGTTTTGGCTCCTGCTTCAGATTTTTCTAAATTCTCTCAAAGAAGCAGCATCTGGCATCAGGGAGCCCCATACTTCTCACTAAGTGGCCCCAGGTCTGGCACTAGAAGCAGCTGGCCTTGGTTCACAACTTGGCTTTGCCTGGGCACCTCCAAGCCCAGCACAAGAAGCAGCTATAGGCAGATAGCTTTGTAGCTTATGCCTTGTGGCCCTGGGTAGAACACAGGCAGAGGCTGACCTTGCCCCAGAGCCAGCACACCCAGCGGACCACTTCAGACCATGGTGAAGCACCACCACCCAACCACCTCCACAAGTGACACACTCAAGGAATGGACTCAGTGGGTATCAGAGCCCTGATGAAGTAAGTCTTGCTCTGTGTGGTGGGCCCTGCACAGCTGATCATCAAAAGTAGTCAGAGGTTGGTGGTCAGTGGGCACAGCCAGTCCTTGCAGTTGATCAGCCTGAGTAAAACCTTCCCACTGATGTGCCAACAGCAATCAAGACTCAATTACAACAAAAAGGTGTAAAGTCCACATGAGGGGTGCACCTCCAGGGCCCAGCTAGGTGACCAGGGAGGCCGTGCCCCTGGACCCTGCAGGACACCTACTACAACAGGCCACCCTAGGAAGTCTAGAAGACATAGCAACTCTACCTAAAACATAGAAACAAACACAGGGAGGCAGCCAAAATGAGGAGACAAAGAAACATGTCCCAAATGAAAGAACAGAACAAAACTCCAGGAGAAGAACTAAACAAAATGGAGATAATCAATCTAACAGACGCAGAGTTCAAAACACTGCTTATAAGGATGCTCAGTGAACTTAGTGAGAATTTCAAGGAACTCCATGAGAACATCAAGGAACTTTGTGAGGACCTCAAGAGCCTAAAAAAGGACCAGTCAGAAATGAAGGATGCATTAACTGAAATAAAGAATACTTTACAGGGAATCAATAGTAGAGTAGGTGAAGCCAAGAAGCAAACCATCGATTTGGAATATAAGGAAGCAAAAAACACCCAATCAAAACAGCAAAAAGAAAAAAGAATCCAAAAAAATGAGGATAGTATAAGGAGACTGTGGGACAATTTTAAGCGTACTAACATTCGCATCATGGGAGTGCCAGAAGGAGAAGAGAGAGGGCAAGAAATGGAAAACCTATGTGATAAAATAATGACAGAAAACTTCCCTAACTTGGTGAAGGAAACAGACATACAAGTCCAGGAAGCACAGAGAGTTCCAAACAAGATGAACCCAAAGAGCCCCTCAACAAGACACATCATAATCAAAATGCAAAAGGTTAAAGACAAAGAGAGAATCTTAAAAGCAGCAAGAGATAAGCAGCTAGTTACCTACAAGGGAGTTCCCATAAAGCTACAAAGAAACTTTGCAGGCCAGAAGGGAGTAGCATGAAATATTTAAAGTGATGAAAGCAAGGACCTACAACCAAGATTACTCTATCCTGCAAAGCTATCATTTAGAATCGATGGCCATATAAAGAGTTCCCAGACAAGAAAAAGCTAAAGGAGTTCATCACCACCAAACCAGTATTGTATAAAATGTTGACAGGTCTTCTTGAAGAAGAAGATAAAAAAATATGAACAATAGAATGCAATAAATACATATCTATCAACAATTGAATCTACAAACAAAATGAGCAAGCAGAAGAGAAGAAGACTTATAGATACAGAGAACTTTTTTGTTGGTTGCCAGATGGGAGGGGGTTTGGGTGAAAAAGATGAAGGAATTAAGAAGTACAAATTGGTTGTTAGACTGATGAACCTCAAAAGGAAGAGGGGTGGTTTGGGCAGGAAGAGAGAAACCAAAGAACTTATATGCATAACTAGTAGACACAGACAATAGTGTGGGGAAGGCAGGAGGGGAGTGGAAGTGGGGAGGAGGGGGTCAAGGGAGAAAAAAGGCAGGACATCTGTAATGCATTCAACAATAAAGATAAGTTTAGAAAGAAAAAAAAATAAAGAGGGAACCCACTCTCTGGGAGAACATATTTGCCAATGATACACCTGACAAGGGATTAATTTCCAAAATATATAAAGTACTCATATAGCTCAACAAAAGGAAGACAAACAATTCAATTAAAAAATAGGCAGAGGACCTGAATAGACACTTCTCCAAACAGGACATACAAATGGCCAAGAGACAGATGGAAAAATGCTCAAAGTCACTAATCATTAGAGAAATGAAAATTAAAACCACAATGAGATATCACCTCACAGCTGCCAGAATATCTACCATCAACAAATCATCAAACAACAAGTGCTGGAGAGGGTCTGGAGAAAACGGGACTCTAGCACACTGCTTGTGGGAATGCAGACTGGTGCAGCCACTATAGAAAACAGTATACAGTTTCCTCAAAAAATTAAAAATTGATCTGCCGTTTGACCTGCTGATCCCACTCCTAGAAATATATACTAAGAAGTCTGAAACACTAATAGATATACATGTACCCCTATGTTCATAGCAGCACTATTCACAATAGCTAAGATCTAGATACAGCCCAAGTGCCCATCAGGAGATGAGTGGATAAAAGAGCTGTGGTATATATACACAATGGAGTACTATGTAGCTGTTAAAAAAGAAGGATCTATTACCCTTTGAGACAGCATGGAGGGACCTAGAGAGTAGTATGCTAATCGCAATAAGTCAGTCAGAGAAAGACAAGTATCACATGATATCACTTATATGTGGAATCTAATGAACAAAACAAACTGATGAATAACATAGAAACAAAGGCATAGAAACATGGAATAGATTGAGGAACCTCAGAGGGAAGGGGGGAGGAGGAGTGGGAAGAGAGGGATCAAGGAATTTACATGCATATATGCATGACACACAGACAAAAGGGTGGTGAAGGCCTGGGGCAGAGCAGGAACTGGGAGGAGGAGGGGGGTAATGGGGAGAAAATAATGAGGGACATCTGTAATACTTTCAACAATAAAGATTTAATAATAATAATAAAAAAGATAACACTGAGGACACCTTGCCCAGAAAGAAGAGCTAAATAGCAGAGAAAGGATTAATGTTAGCTGGTGATTAACCAGAAGCCTCTGCAGGGTCCAGAGTCCACTAGAATAAAGGGGGAGGAGTTTTAAAATACAGTCAGCTTTGTCTGCCACAGGACAATCCTAATGTTAGACCTAAATTGTAGGAATAATTTCTGGAGCGAGGCAGGGTAGAACTTTTCACTGAACTATACCTTTCGTGTTTCCAGCTGCTCAAGACTGTTGCTTAATTACCAAACGTTTGCATAGAGTGGTGAAGACATTCAATCCGCTGGAAGAACTAATGATTATGATTATTTTATACTAAGCCTCTCTCTTTCTGCAGCTGCTTTAAGTCTGTATTCTGGAAAGTATTCACAGAAACTACTCGAAGGAGCTAGAGTGGTTTGTATTCATGGCTCTTCACTAACATAACATGATATATGTAAAGCCAGTAAAAGTAATTTTGTATAAGATTCCATTGGTAAATAAATAGCCAAGAAACTCTGCACATGTGTACTTATGTTTCAGTATGTTTGCATGACAAAGGTATGGGAGGCCGTGTAAGGGGAATAGAGAGGGGTTAGAGAGGATAATTAGAAAATAATTTGAAAATGCTTGTTTTACATTACTGATGTGAATTATTTCCTCTCCCACTATTTTTACAAAAGAAAAAGGAACTTGCCCCTTGGGAGGTAAAAATTTCCACACACTCCACCTGCGAGCCACCAAGGCCTAGTCTAAGTTTCACAGTTCACTTGTAAAACTATGAAGTCTTTAAGGAACAGTTAGTTTCTCAGAAGTCTGAGTCATTGAAGCCCTGCTGCTCTGGAAAGCAAATCAATATCTGTGTGTCGGCCTCGGTGGTTGGTTTTGTTGATGGTGTTGTAGACATATTATTTTGCTGATAAGGAGAAAAAGTAAGCACTTCCTAAGAGTAGTGGTGAGCTAATTATAGATTCAGGAATAAAACTCGCAATCTTCTGTCTGCTTTTTGGTCCGTGTTATCTTTTGTTTCCAAATTGTTTTTTTAAAAAAAATATGTTTTCATTGATTTTTTCAGAGAGAAAGGAAGGGAGAGAGAGATAGAAACATCGATGAGAGAGAACATTGATTGGCTGCCTCCTGCACGCTCCCTACTGGGGATCGAGCCCGCAACCCGGGCATATGCCCTGACTGGGAATCGAACCAGGACCTCTCAGTCCATGGGACGACACTCAATCTGCTGAGCTGCACTGGCCAAGCTCCAAATTCTTCTTTTAATCATAGTGTATGTTCTTACAGGTGAAACAAATCATTGAAGGAACCCTGAGTCATGAAGGCACATTGAATATTCTCTTGTTATTGTGGTGGTGGTGGTTGCAGATTTTACTGTTTCCTACAACAAGGATATGGATTATTTTGTCAAATTTTTGGCCATTAAGTTGTATGTGATCTCACTTATATGTGGAATCTAATGAACAAAATAGAAGCAGAGGCATGGATACATGGAACAGACTGACAGCTGTCAGAGGGGAGGGGGTTGGGGAAGACTGGATGAAAGAAGGTGAAGAGATTATATACTTATATGTATAGCCCATAGACACAGACAACAGTGTGGTGATGGCCAGAGGGAAGGAGGGCAGGTGCTGGGTGGAAGTAGGCAAAGCGGGGAAAATGGGAATATCTGTAATAGTGTTAATAATGATAATAATGATAATAATAATAATAATAAAGCTTCAAGCCTTACTTGGGTGTTAGGTAGAGCCAACCTCTTCAGCTGAGTGTCATCAAAGGACAGCTCCAGCTTCATTTGTTACTTTGATGAACTATTGATATATAGTGACTAAAAGTAGGATAATGCTTAAACTTAGAGGGGCTGGGAGTGGATTTTCAACAAATAAAGTGGGTGGCTTCTATTTGTTGACCTGGGTGGCTTGTTATTTCTAAAATATGCTTATGTTTTATTCAATTGTGTGTGTATTAAATAGAAGAAAGAGGAAGGAAGAAAGGAAAGGAGGGAGGAAGGAAGGAAATGGTTGGGTTTTGACAGGCAAGTGTGACCAAAGAGAGAAGTGATGGAGTTGTTTTTGAGAGACAGCAATAATGACTAATAACAGATGAGGTAAGTAGCACGTGGCGAAAATGAGAAAAAAAAATGTTTTTAATTTTATTTTTTTTATTGATTTTAGGGAGAGAGGAAGGGGGAGGGAGAGAGAGATAGAAATATCGATGAGAGAGAACATGCATGTTCTCTCCTGCATGCCCCCCCACTGGGGATTTGGCCCACAACCTGGGCATGTGCCCTGACTGGGAATTGATCTGGTGACCTCTTAGTGTATGGGTCGACGATCAACCACTGAGCCGCACTGGCCGGGCAAGAAAATATATTTTTAACCTAAAATATATAGTAATATGTGTATCTCTCCTGTTCTGGGATCCTTAGGAAACAGCCTGAGGCACAATTGTACATGTTAATATTTAATTGTGTAGTGCAATCCTAGGATCAGGAGTGAGGGGAGAGAGGGAATGGCTATAAGGAGGGATAGAAAACACAAAGGGACATGTCAGTTGAGCTGTCCAGAGCTTTGTGATATGTGCAGATGACTATTTGGTTTCACGAAACAACTACACTGAGGCTATAGACTGTGCCTGCCATCAATCTCAGATCAGGGAAAGAAAGAGTGAAAAAAATACGTGCCAGTTCTCATATTTCATTCGTCAAAGTTTGTCCTGTGCATGTCATCGGTCCAACACTTCCAACGGTGCCTCTCAGCCCCTTCAGCACTGGCTTGGGAATCTGAATTCAAAATAGCAGGGGTAGGAAACTCTTCATGAGTGACAGCTCTAGGGTATGATCCAGTGAAGCCAACACCAGCCTGGCATTCACTGTCTGCCCAGAGCCTGCAGACCTCTGGGCCTGGACAGTGTGTGTGTGTCTAAGTGTGTGCACATGCTGAGGGGATCCTCCAGCGTCTCATGCTTCAGGGACAGCAGGGAAACTGATGACTGATGGCAAGAGGTGACATACTCTCTCAGGTCAAGCCTACAGACAATCAGTAGGAGCCAGCCAGCCAAGCAGGTGGCGTGGTGGAGTGCCATAAGGACATGGCTCTGCAACAGGTGTAGCAATACACCTTCCATGGAAAACTTCCTTTCAGTGGTTTGCAACAATGCAACCAGTGCAAGAAGATCCTAATTGTCACTGCTAGCGCTGAGCAGAAAACCTTGACTGACCAAATCCAGGGAGGCACATAACATGGGTCCAGTTCATTACCTGTGGTAAGAATTTAATCTTGCCATTTTTTGTGTGTGTGTCAGCTATCCAATACATTTTTGAGTAGTTTGGTATATATTCTGAAAATACAAATTTAAAAATAATTCAGTAGGGACTTAACCCAACCCACTCAACTCCTTCCGAAAAGGAAAAAAAAAATACATCAGGTTATGAAAGTTGTGTTCAGTTAGTCAGTACTTGACTATTTTTTTTTTGTGTTAGTATCAATAATTGAGAATCAGCCTGAATATTTCTATAACTATTAAAGAAATAGAATCAATAATTAAAAACCTTCCAATTAAGAAAAGTCCAGGCCCATAAGAATTTTCCCATGATTTCTATCAAACATTTTAAAGAGGAAGTAATTCCAATCTTACAGCAACTATGTCAGAGAATAGAAAATGAGCATTTGTTCTTCATTCATTTTGTACAGATAAGCTAACCTTGATGCCAGAAACAGACTAAACATGTCATTAGGTCTGCATATTTAGGTGGTACAACTATAAAGTAAGGAAATGATTGTCATAAGAGTCAGGACAACACTTCACTCCAGGGGGGTAGAAATGGACTTTGATCAGAAAGGACTGTTGTGGCATGTGTGTCGACAGTGATAATGACCTTTGGCAGATTTCTCTTCCTTCATCTTACTTGTAAGTATGGGAGTTTCTCTACATATTTTCTCAGGGGTCTCCTCTATTTCTAAATGTAGATGTCGAGCCCAGATCTCTTCTCCAACCTCTGGACTCACATATGTGAACACCTCGATGACAGTCTCAAAACTGACCACCTCTCTCAAATCTGCTCCTCTTCTTCATCTTAGTTAATGGCACTATCATCCAGCCCAGCTATTTCCATTGTGCTGCAAGAATTTATTTTTTATTGTAGACACTGTTACAGATGTCCCCTATTCCCCCCACTTCACCCCCCTCCACTGAACCTCTGCCCCACCCTGGGCTTCACCACACTGTTGCTTGTGTTTGTGGGCTATGCACACACACATATATGTTCTTTGGCTAATCTCTTCCAGTCCCTCCCAGCCCCCCTCTCCTCTGAGATCTGTTAGTCTGTTCCATGTATCCATGTCTCTGGTCCTGTTTTGTTTGTCAGTTTATTTTGTTCATTAGATTTCACATATAAGTGAGATCATATGGCATTTGTCTTTCTCTTGACTGACTTATTTCACTTAACATAACAATCTCCAGGTCCACCCATGCTGTCACAAAGGGTAAGATCTCCTTCTTTTTTATGACTGAGTAGTATTCCATTGTATATATGTACCACAGCTTTTTTTTTTTTACCCACTCATCTACTGATGGGCACTTGGGCTGTTTCCAGATCTTAGCGATTGTATATAATGCTGCCATGAACATAGGGGTGTGTATATTCTTTCTGATGTTTCAGGATCCCAGAAGTGGGATCACGGGGTCTAAAGGCAGTTCCATTTTTAATTTTTTGAGGAAACTCCATCCTGTTTTCCACAGTGACTGCACCAGTCTGCATTCCCACCAGCAGTTGTGCTGCAAGAATGTCTAAAACATGCAATGCCTGACTATTTAGTCAGGAGCACAGACCTCTTTTCTCTTAGATTGTCAAGTTAAAAAAATGACAACAATCAACACAATAGCCGTCTGGTGTGAATGAATCAAAATTACACTTTTTTTGGGGGTCAGATCAGCAAAATATATATTTTTTGGCATGCTGCAGAATTTTAGTAATTAGTTTATATGTACCATGAGATGAAGAAGGTGGAAAATTGCTGACTGAGCCAGTTGCCCACTTCATCACGCTGGGGTCAGTCATTCTTAAGTCTCCCTCTTGATCACCTTTATAATTTGGTCTGTCCTTAATTCCTGTCAGTTTTATTTCAAATATCTCTTGGATATGTCCACTTCTTCCCATCCTCTCTTTCCTCACCTGGATGATTAAAAAGTGTCTCCTATCTTCTGTTTTTGCCACTTACTGAATATTTAGGATTTGCCAAGCTCTGTGCTCTTTATGCTTTATACTGCAAAAGATAAAATTTTAAGCAAGCAAATTGGATCTTGTTTCCCAGTTTAAAGTTCTTCTTCAGTTTCCCTGTGTGCTCATAATAGTTCCCACTCTGTGACATCCTGTCAGGCACGATCAGTCTTTCTCCTGCTGTTCTTTGCAGCTTCATCTTGTGACTGTTTTGCCCTCTCACTTTGTACCATCTGGAATGGTCTTTTCCTTCAGTTCCTTGAACATGCGGAGGGCTTTCTCGTCTTAGAGTCTTTCTCACTCTTCATTTCGGCAGAAACATTCTCTCTCCCATTCCACAGGTGAATTCTAAAGGTGGGTTTCTTATCTTAAGATCTCAGCTTAAACGTTATCTCCTCAGAGAGGACCTCCATGCCCATCCTCCATTTCCTATCCCAGCATCTTTTCTTCTTCTTCTTCTTTAAAAAAAAAAACCTGCTTATTTGTTAGACTTCGTTTTTATTTTTGTGTATAATTCCAAGCAGGCATGGGCTATGTATTTTTTGCTCACTCTAGTGCCAAACGGTGTCTGATCTATAATAGATACTAGTAAATGAAGAAGGCCACACTTTTCCTTTAGCAGGATTTGCAACACATTCTTCTGCTGGTTAGTAATTTCTGCACCTATATTAATTTAATAAATGTGAATTCCTTTTTTTTTTTTTGATTTAGAAAAAAGTTTCCAAGTGGGGTTAATATCATTTTCCAGAGTGCACAATTTAACAAGTGTAACTACATACTTCAGTGCCCTTAAAACATATTAATTATCTTTGACCTGGAAATTGAACATTTTTTTTTCAGTCATTGTATTTACAGTACTTCTTGTTATATATACTGGCTTAATAATATGTGTGTACTTGGAGATTTATGCAAACTTTACTTTCCCTTTGGAACCAGAAAGAGCACTAGCCTGGGGGTCCCCAGTAGGTCCTTGATCTATTTTCCACTGTAGGTGTGCCCACCTTACAGGACACATGTACCATGCTCAGTGCTTTTGAAAAGCGTTGGCCTGTGTGACAGTCAAGCCTGTAGCTTGTGGCTCATTTGACCTCTTCTCATAGCTGTTTTTTGATTATCTCAGGGAATCCATACATGTGCCCTACTGAGATGTTATCAAACATGTTTTGAGTCTATTTTTCTTTTCCCATTTTCCTTTTTCTTCCCATGACAGTTCAGGCTAAGATATGAACTGGCTCTGAGACTTCTCAAGCAAGAATGAAGCATCTTTGTATAGCAGGAAAGAATTTTGTTTAACCTGGCATAAACCAGCTTCTCAAATCACACTTTCCCCAAATCACACTTTCCCCAAATCCACCTCTCTTCTGACTTAACCCATCTATTAATAATGCCTCTCTCATCTTACTCAGTTATTTTTCATTTATTCTTTTCCTTATGTGAACTCAAGTGTCTGGAATTATCTATTCTATCTCTAACAAGTTCATACTTCTGTTTCTTTTATTCCTTTCCTGTGTCCTCTGTCTGATTTTATATTTCATTTGCTTGGGCTACTACAGTAGCTTCCTAACTGGTATTCACTTTTTTTGTTTCTCTGTTTCCCCTAAACCACCCTATATTCACTAACAGATTAGTCTTCCTAACTTGGCTCTGATCAAATCACTTGTTGCCAAAAAGAGTTCAGTAACTCTTTATTAGTTATGGGTCAAGTCTGAGCTCTTTAGGCTGCTCTGCTCAATATGACCTCAACTCACATTGTAGTGTTACTGCCCTCTAATCCAAACATACGTGGGACGTGCTGCAATTGGACTTCTTGTGTTTCCCCATCATGCTCTGCCTTTCCTCCCTGTTCGTCCTTACTTGTGCAGAGTTTCTCCTGGGTTGTTCTCCCCATCTTCTTCTATCATTTCAATTTATTGACACCGTGTCCAATTGTTAAGGTACACATCCAACATCACTTGCTTTGTGATACTTTCTCCAGTTCCCTTAATGCAGGACCATCTCTTCCCCTTGTTCCTGTTCTTTAGGCTCATCTATTAGTTCCCTGGTGCCGCTGTAACAATTACCACAAACTCGGTGGCTGAAAACAACAGAAAGTTATCATCTCGCAGTTTTGAAGGCTGCAAGTCTGAAATGAAGATGTTGGCAGGGAGGGCCATGCTCTCTTTTGAAGGTGCTAAGAGAGGATCCTTCCCTGCCTCTTCCTAGTGTCTGGTGGTTGTTGGCAATTTTGGAATTCCTTGGCTTGCAGACACATTACTCCAATCCCATGACTTTTCTGTGTGTTTTCATATTGTTCTTCCTCTGTGCATGTGTCTGTGTCTCTTCTCCTCTTCTTATAAGGAAACCAATCCTATTAGATCAGAGTCCATCCAATCCAGTATAACCTCATCTTAACTTGATAACATCTGCAAAGACCCTATATCCAAACAAGGTCACAGTCACAGATAACAGGGGTTGAGACTTCCACATATCTTTCTGGAGAACATGATTTAACCCACAACGGTAGGATTATGTTAATGCTCATTTCTGGTTTAGTCTTGACTTTGGAGATGTAGGGCCACAGCATGGTTTGGTCAGGAAACCAGAGTTAGCTCTGTATAGCTCAAAGTACATACTCCTGGGGCCCACAGTGTTTTCTAGCCCCTCTCTGATACACAAGGTTACAGAGTTTGACCTACTCCTACTCCCTGTCTACCGTTACCCACCTTCCCCACCAAGGAGTCTCCAGGTCTGTGGGTGTTTTAGTGGAACTTTACTTTTCTCTCTAGGCTGTATTGCAAAAACCTAATTTCTGCCCTGTCAACCAATTAACCTCCTTTTTGTTTTAGCAATCCATTTTTCACCCATACAGGGTTGGGCAAAGTAGGTTTATAGTTGTTCATATGGAAAATAATACAATAATTGATAAATAATACAAGTAAACATTCTGTGTTTTGTGTACTCACAACCATAAACCTACTTTTGCCCCATCCTGTATTTTATACCAAAATATTACATTTCTGTGTTTCTATGGCCTTGCCCATATCATTCCAGAAATATTTCTCTGGCTGTGATGAAAGTGTGTTGTATACACCTGAGGGTTTTCAGAGTAGGGGACCCAGGGTGGAGGTGTGGCACATCACAGGTGCACTCCTTGGATCTGTGGTCCAGGAAACTGGCTCCTTCAGTATTTTTGCTTCTGGAATGACTCAGGTTAATGTCTTGAAAGAAAAATAAATTAAATGCACAGTTAGGTGGGACTTAGATGTCAGAAATAATTTACTCTTGGTATTCTTTGTTAGTTACCAATCTTCAAGAACTATCTGTCCATCCTTTCTTAGTTTTAAAAACTTGCTCGGATGCACTGAGTAGTATGGTTATTGTTGAATAAGATATAGAATTCTCATTTTACTACAAAAATGCAATCTCATCGTTACGTATTCTAGAAGAGTTACGCAGAAATTGGGGTGTAGTCTTATACCAGTACATGGAAACATTCCAGTAGAATATGGAAACATGCCTGATGAAAACAGCAGGAAAAATGTCAGTGCTTTATAATAGAAAATTGTTTTAAATAACTAAAAATGGCTTTCACAAGTGTAAATAGTGTACAGGTTCTGTTAAAATCAACAGCTTGCTTTTTTATTTGTTTACATGTCCACTGACAGTCTAACAGTGGTTTAAGTTAGCTTCCTGCCTATGAAAAAAAGAAGAGTCATTTTATTCCCAACTATGTATTTTCAGACTCCTCTTTTCAGCATAAATCATTAATATTAAAGTTGCCATTGACAAAATCAAGGCAGAACTAGGGGAATGAAATACATTAAATGCTATGTTGCACACATGATGTGGAATACTTAAGTAGATGAAATAAAGCTGCTCTTTTGCAAAAAGCTATTCTTCATGAAGCTTAGTGCCAGGAAAAGATCAATGTCTTCTATTTTTAGTTCTCTCCATTTTGTTCCTCCAAGGGACAAAGATGCTACACAAGTCCTAATAGAGTGAGACAGTAAATCCAGTGTAGTCATTGTAGTTTTCTTTTGCACCTCTCCTGGGCAATTATATTAAAGTGCCCAAATCAAGTTGGCTGAGTTTCATATGTTTGGAAGAGCAGATGACCTTTTATATCTATCAGTTGGCTATTCTGAGTAATGGAGACCCCAGATGTGGCTAATGACCTTTTCAAAGATGGACAGAAGACAATGAAGAAGGGAGGGTGGCTATCCCTGTAAAAACTAGGTTTTGCAGGGATAATCAAATTTATTATGCGTTCACTAGCAATCTTGTTCCTTTAGAAAAATAGATGATGACAGAGTTAGTTAGGATTAAAGAAGTTCTTTTGAATTTTTAGTTTGAATTCAGCAGCCTGGGATTCTAGTCTCAGCACTTGAATTCTATGATCAATCATCTTCATTCTTCCTATTCTGGGACTTAGATTTTACTCTCAGATTTAGTTAAAAGGTGCCAGTATCGATGTTATCAGAGGGACTTGAAAATTACTTTGGAGTTTTGGGATTTTATTTAACCAGAAATAATAGGATCCAAGATTTTCAGATCTAAGTGAAACTGAACTTTTTATGAAGCATGACTATATTTGAAATCTTTTCTGCTTGAATTTCCTGAAAATTAAGGCACCAAAGTTAGCGTTGTTAAAGTAGAAGAGACCATAGATGATTCTCCTGTTGAAACTGATTTTATAGCTGGAAACAGAGAGAAAAAATGGCTTTCCAAAAGCCATATATATATATATTTTTAGTGCAATAGGCAGGCTAGTGTATCTTTGAATCTCAGCCTAATAAGATCTGTGACGTTCCTCTTGGATAGAAGCTTTGAAGTTTCTTTTATTTATTTTTTAAATGGTTGCTTCATACTGCCCCTGTGTAGTAGGTGCTGTGCTTTGCTGCTCAAATCCCCTCTCTTCAGGACTAAAGCACTCAGACTCTAGTTGCTGGGAATGCCGGCAGCTGGCAGCCAAGTCTCTGGGACTTCCCTTGGCTGAAGAGAGCTGCCTTGGCCTGGTGGGGAAAGTAGCCCACTCCAAAGATTGGTCTGTGTGGGAATATAAAGGCTCTGTTTCTTCCCAACACAGGGCATTCTAAAGGGCCATTCTATCTCCAAACCTTCCTATGGGATTAGCTGAAGGCTTTGATAAAATTGCTACAAAGTTCATCTTTTTCTGTCCGATCCTGCTTTGTTCACTCCCTGCAAGTACTGATCCTGCTATCACACCTCAGTAAACCTCCCCTCACACAAATCTCCACCTCAAAGTGTTCTTTCTGGGGACCTGACCTCTGGTATCTTCTACTGAATAGCTTCATGCTGCATATGGAAAGAATCAATGTATACTTTTCACAAATGGATCTTCGGTTGAGCCTAAATTAGCATTATCATCTAAAATAGTATGAAGTTTCCTATTTGATAATTTAATACATTATAGAAATATACCAATTTTAGAGATTATCTTTTGTAACTTGATGCCTTAAAGTGTGACCCCTCATCACTTTCATAATTTAGTGCTGGAAAGAGAGAATTTATAAAAAGGCCACTAATTAAAAGAATAAACAAAAGCACAGGAGACAAAAAGAGCGTGACAGCCTGTCTTATATATAAGAATTCATTTTATCTTTCTACTAAAAATAAAAGAAATATTGTAATCTTCATTGCCTTATATCTGTATAAATCCTACTGCTAATAGCTTTGTGGCTGGGAACCTCAGCACTTAATAAACATTGATAATTTTTTATCTCCACAAAATCTTAAAAAAAATTTGTTTTCAATTACAGTGGTTTCTGTTTTATTTAAAATAAAAAGAACATTTAATAAATCTTCATAAATTTACTTTTAAGGGATAAAAATCATTTATGTTTAAATATAAGTAAACCAAATGAATTTCCAAATACTGCAAAAGAATCCATATTTTCTTTGGGAAATGTCTATTCAGATTCTCTGCCCATTTTCAAATTGGGTTCTTCATTTTTACATCCTTGAGTTTTGTGAGTTCTTTATATATTTCGGATTTTAACCCATTATCAAATGTATAATTTGCAAATATCTTCTATTCAGTGGTTGCCTTTTTTACTTTGTCGATGATTTTCTTCACTGTGCAGCCCTTTTTAGTTTGATGTAGTTTCATTTGTTTACCTTTGCATAGAAAATTCAGCTTGCAGCCTGGCTCCTTTCATTCAGACACACTTACAAACTCTGAGAAGATGTCATCAGCCATTGAACTAAAATCTGTGACAGCAACAAGTCACCCAAACCTAGGGCAGTGAAGGTCTTAGCCCTGTCAATCCAGAACTGGTTCCTCTGTTGGTGTAGGCTGGACTACCTTCCCATCTAGAGTCTGGAAGAATCCCACTTCAAGCTTTATTCATTTCTTGTAGCTATATGAAAAAGGGCCCTGGCTTTTTACTAGCTGTTGGCAAGAGGCTGTCCATGGATCCCTAAAACCCCACACATCTTTATTCTACCTGTATCTACAGAGCCAAGACAGAAGGGGTTCGCTGTGGTCCAAACTCACATGTAGATGGCCAACACTGTGTGGTGGGACTGACTTGATGTATCACAATCTACCATGGCAATTTCTGATACTCAAGATCAAACATCATGTGGAAACAGTGCCAGAAAAGTAGAAAAAAGAGCAGTTTCAAAACAAAATTTCTCACCCACTTTCTTCCCTGCAAAATTATGCAAATAAAATTATAATCATGGACTGTAGATTTTATTTTGATCAAGTCCACACTAGCAGTATGCAATGAAGAATTGAAGCAATTATCTGCATGATCAAAGCAATAGAGTCTTTTTATCTTTAAAAGACAAATAATCATGATCATAATTATACTGATTATTGATTGAGATCAGGTCAAAAGAATTTTTTCTTTTATTCTCATTTTTCCATAATCAGACACACAGAGAAATGGTATTTTTGTAACTGTAATTCATCACAACACAAGATCAGGTCAAGAAGGAGCAGGAATAATTGTTAGTAAAATGTCTGATGTGGACAGGGAGCTGGGCCAGTGCATTCGTAAGTTCAACTTGTTTAATTAGATGATTTCGGCAACTTGCCTTTCTCTCCCAAGTACACTTAATATTTCATTTTCGGGGATCCTCCTCATTGACTTATACATTCCTAACTCTTCTATTTTGAAAAAAAAAAAATCCTTCAAACAAACCTCCCTGAATCATATGGCCCTGACCATTCCTTTTCTACTGAAGTTCGATAAATGTTATCTGTGTTGGTTGTTATTATTATTGTCATTCTTAGGTATTTAAAAATATATCTGTTGTGCCCTGGACAGTGTGGCCCAAAGGGTTGAGGGTTTGATTCCCAGTCAAGGGCACATCGAACCTGGGTTGCAGGTTTGATCCCTGGCCCTGGTCAGTGTGCATGTGGAAGGCAACCAATTGATGTGTCTCCCTCACATCGATGTCTCTCTCTCTCTCTCGCTTACCCCCCCCAGCTATATGATAATATTATTTGCAAATAATGATAGCTTAGATATTTTATTTTTAATAATTTTATCTCATGTTTATTTCATACATCATTCTATGGCTAATATTTTTAGAACAGTGTTAAATAGTATGAGAAAAACAAAGTTTCTTATTTTATTCATGATTTTAATGGGGATGCTTCCAGTGTTTGACCATTAAGCATGATATTGACATTTTGCTTTGGATAGATATTACTATTATGTTCAGAAATTCTTTTTTATTAATTCTTCTTATATTCCAAATATCTTACAACATTATATGCTATTCTTTTAGACTTTTTAGTCTTTTCTATGTTGTTTGGCTCTGTTTTTATTGTTTTGTTTCTTGAATGGATTCTCCAAATATATATATGCTTCTTATTAAAGCACAAGAACTTGAATTTGTATATTAATACTGTTTTCAATTTTCTAATTAATTTTTCTATTTATTAATTAATTTCTATATTTATCTTATTGTTACTTTTCCTCTGTTTTCCTTATTTACTTGGATATTTTATTTGTATGCTTAGTTAACTTATTTTTACTCTTCATTTTTTATAACCAAATCAAAACATTTAAGATTATATATTTTTTCTGCATATGTTTTGTCATACATCTTAGTTTGGATAAAATAATGTATACATTGTCTTTATTTTCTGAATAATCTGATATTTACATTTGGATTTCTTCTTCACTGCAGTATTTATATAGAGAAGTTACTTTTTTCCCCAAATGGTTTTTATTTTTGTTAAAAAATTTATTATTAGCCCGGCTGGTGTGGCTCAGTGGTTGAGCATCATCCCATGCACCAAGAGGTTGCCAGTTCGATTCCCAGTCAGGGCACATGCCCAGGTTGTGGGCCGAATCCCCAGTGGGGGGCATGCAGGAGGCAGCCAATCGATGTTCTCTCTCACACTGATGTTTCTCTCTCTCTCTCTCTCTCTCCCTCTCCCTTTTTCTCTCTAAAATCAATAAAGAAAAACATTTTAAAAAAAAATTTATTATTAATTTCTTCTGGTTTTATTGATTTGTATTCAGAGAATGTGCCCAGTCCAATTTCTGCTTTTTGGGATTCATTGATTTGTCTTTATGGCTTAGAATATACTTACTTTTGTAATTGTTTCACATTCTTTGAGAAGGGCTGAAGGTAGTTATCTGTCTATAAATTTAGTCTTTTTCTCTACTTTACCTGTTAGGGGCTGAGACAGTTGTATAATTATCTTTCACAATTGTGTCAATTTTGAGTTCTAGTGCCTGTAACAGTGTATGTCTTTTATATCTTTATCGTGGTTGTACTTTTTATCAGTAAAACCTTCTTTACTACAGTTAGTACTTCTTGTCTTGAATTTATATTATCTGAAATTAACAATTATTTCTGTTGTATCTTTTTGCTAGTTTTCCCTTGAGGTTTGTATTCAAAATTTTTATTTTTCTTTTAAATTTGTTGTAACTTAAGCTTATGTTATTTTATTTTTAACTTTGATTTAAAAACAACAGTGTTCTGAGATATAATTGACATACCATACAACTCTTGAAAACATGTCAAGTTAAAAAAACCAGTCATAAAAGACCACATATTATTTTATCCATTTATATCAAAGATTCAGAACAGGTAAATCTATAGAGGCAGAAAGTGAATTAGATTATTTTTATAACATAAATGAAGCCCTTTCAATAGAGGATGTTATACTTGCCTCTTATTTTATATATAATTAATTTATGTTTTTGGAATTAAACATGATGGAACATATAACTTTTAAATACATACACATACAGCTTCAGAATACCAAGTTGGAGGAAACCTGCAAAATCAGGTGAATTGGGTGAGATTTCCCAGACTTCATCTTCTCCTTTCCAGTTGCTATATAACACTATATTGTTTGGGGATTCTGAGACTATGTTCTGTGAGGCTAGGTGTTTCCAGGTGTTTTTATTTTTTAAAATTTATTTAACAATGTCTAAAACTTTCAAGAGATACTATGACTGGGAAACTCTGCTGACATTGCCGAGAGCCCCATTATGGAAAATACAGAGGATGATGGCCGCACTGAGAAAGACAAATACATGAGTGACATTGGGCAGTGCTGCCAAATTGAAAGGAAGGGTTAAGTCTGGGGTATCACTGATATGGCCAAAATTCCTCTAATGGGGAGGAAGAAGCCTAAAACAACTAGTGATTATGGCCAGTGCCATTATACCTTTCCTGGATATTACCAATATATCTTTTACCCACAAACTCCTTGTTTTATGGTTTATGTGAAAATGTCAAAAAGACATGCTTGCTTTTTCTAGCTTACTGGAACATAACTTTGCCTTTAATTTATTTATTATGAAAAATTGTAATTTAGGTAATTTTGACTTTCTCATTATTTTGAAATGAATGAGGATTAAATTGAGATGGGTATTTTGTTATTGCTGATAAATATTTGATATTCTTGTTCTGGGGCTGAGGCATCATAGTAGGCAGCTGTGGCGGATACTGCTGGTAGATTTCTGGTTGCCCAGCCTCAGTTCATTTTTTCTTTCTTCCAACAAAACCCTGTGTGTGTGTGTGTGTGTGTGTGTGTGTGTGTGTATGTATTTTGTGACTGGCCCAATTAAAGCTAACCTTTCTTATGGGTAGGTGAATCTATGTAAGTGAGATGGGACAATGAGAAGTAAGCATTAAGCTTCAAGTGGGACTTTCAGAATGCCTTTAGCTGAGGAGTGTGTTCTCTACATCTTTCTGCTCCTCGTCCTTCCTGCTGCCTGGAAGGTGAATGTGAAAGCTATGGCTGTGTCAACCACCTTGCCTCTGAGATGACCTTGACACTAGAAGCCATATGTTTAAATAGTGAAACATAAAGATAAAAGGTGCTTAGTTTCCTCTTGATTACAGAAAAGCCATTAATAGCTGTGGACTAAATATCCTTGGACTTCTTTTAACTGACAGAGATAAACTGTTACATTTTTTAATCCTAATTTTATTTTTTTTCCTATTGCATGTTCTAATCTTAACAGATACAGGAAGACTCTCCTGTGGCTGTGGGACACTGGGCAAGGCAAGCCAAATTCTGAGCAAAGAAAAGTTTTAAAACATCCAGACATACAGTGAAAGGGTTTGGGTAAAAACAAAAGGTGAATGTGAATTGAAGAGTCATGACAGGGAATAAATGAATCAGAGCTGACAGGTCTGGAGGGAGAATCTAGAAAGAGCTCTGAGAGTAGAAATATAAAGGGAATATTTATAACTCAGCTTCAAATGAGCTTGAACAATAAGGCAAAGCATAATCTGATCTTTTCCATCATTGAAGCAAATCTTAGAAAAACTTTAACATACTATAGGGTGTTAAAAATTCTAGAGGCGTTCTCTACTGAATGCTGTTCTAGATTGTTCAGATACTCGGAGTGGACCAAGCTGTGTCAGGAATACATAGCCTTTTTTTTTTTTTTTTTATTGATTTTAGAAAGAGAGGAAGGGAGAGGGAGAGAGAGATAGAAACATAGATGAGAGAGAACGTTGATTGGCCACCTCCTGCATGCCCCCCACTGGGGATTTGGCCCACAATCTGGGCATGTGCCTGACCGGGAATTGAATGGGGAACCTCTTGGTGCATGGGTCAACACTCAACCCCGAGGCACGCAGGCCAGGCAGGAACACATAACCTTTTGTATTAGACCTGACATTTCCCTAGGATCAGATGGCCAGGGCCCAAGGTAAAGAACAGGCTTCCATTGGGTTGCGGAGAATAGTAATTGGTTGAAGATGGAATAAATGTGCCTGGATTGAGGCAGTTGGATATGAGCCATGGAGATTGAAATTTTTATCATTTTCAAGTACTGCTCCTTCAGCTTTCAGCATTGGCAGGTTGTTTAGGTATCCAGGGAGGAGAGAGAGTCAAGTGTGACTCCTCTTTTAATGTCTTCTAAAATTGAGAGCCCAGTGGAGAACATAGAAAGAAATAAATCAATTGTCTTGAGAGTCCAGATTGCCTAGAGGTGAAATATGTTATCGATGGATAAGCTTGCTAGGGTTGCTAGAAGAAAGTGAGCCTTTTGGATGAATTGATGTACTTGAGTTCCATGCTCTCTTGTTCAAAATCCTTGAATGTGTTCTGGAATTTCAAAATATTTTGGATTTTAGAAAGAATGAATATTGCATGTTATATAATATTCCAGCAGAATATGTGTCAATGAACTATAGTCCAATTTGATATTTATGTAACAAATGAATATATTAACACTTGTAGGATTAAAAAAAACATACAAATTATTTAATATCTGTTTACTTTGCTACCAAATGATTTATAAGGACATCCTTTTGTTTCGAGAGTTTCATGAATTTTGACATTGTGATAAGGGGCTATGGACCATTACTATCAGGAGACCATTATGTCCATGTGAGGGGTGAAAGTCTGAAATGAAGTCTATTTTTGGAGACCAGGATTCCATCTACTGGGAAGTTTGTATTTACCAGTAGCTACATTGGAAAGACTCATATCTCCTTATAATCTGAAGTCTGTAGACTGAGCATGAATTCTTTTTACTTTTCTGTCCATATTCTTGAGTTTTTCATTTTTATTCATCCTTTTCTGGGGCTGGACTATGTCTTCAAGTAACTTTAGATACCTGAATGTTATATTTTATCCTTGCGCTGTTTCCAATTATTTATTCCTGTTATTTGCCTGGTGGAAGAAATTTTCACCTTTGTACTTCATATCACTAATGCATTTTTCTCTAGAGTAAATTCTACTCTGATGTACATTCAACTCGCATTGCCTTTTTAGTGTTCTTATAATATATTTACATTTTCATTTCAATTTTTGTACTTTTACTTTTTCCTTTAATCACATTCTTTTTAAATTTTATCTCAGCATATTCTCACCTTGCAGTTTTCAGGTCTTCTATGCTATTGTCAAAAGTTTTCTAGAATGTTATTTTGGTTTCCATAGTAAATCATTTTCAGAAGACCGTCCTTCCCTGCATCTTTAAGATAACTTTTTTTTTTTTGAAGTAAAAAAAAATAGATTCCATATTGTTGTTTCTCTTTTAGTTCCTATACTGGATCTGCTCCTTGGATCTAGGTGTTAGTCAAAGCCCTTTTTCAGGTTTACAATATGAAGGCAAGTTGATGCACTTATCCCAGTTCTCACTGTCAATGAGCTACTTATATGGGGCAGCACTGCTGTATGTAACTGATAGTCTCCTGTCCCAGTGCACATTTCTCTGATGCTTTGAGGCAATAGGTTAAGAAGAAACCACAGCCACTCACATGTACTGTTATCAGGGCTCTTCCTGTCTTGGTTTAGTTGCAAAATTTCACTAGTGAAAAATGTAATTATTTTGGAGCAGTAGTCATTTTTAGGCCACTCTAATTTTCTGCCTGGATGTTTTCAGGGGCTCATACCCCCTGCATGCAGGAATATGATGAGTAAAAGTGAAGGTGGGGTGAATGTAGGGGTGCGGGTGGAGGTAGAGTGGGGTTAAGAGAATGTGGAGAGTTCAATTGCACTTTGTTGCCTCATAAATCAACACTTTTGTCTAGAAGTCAACTGTTCATTTTGCTGTTTGGTTATTCGATGGTCTCTGAATAAAAGGTGGATAATACACAGAAAATGTTTTTCAGTTTTCTTTCTGAAATATGGGTTATTCTCTAATTGTTTTATTTTTGTCTATCTCGGTGTTTCTTTAGTAACGCATGAGCTCCCTTTAAATGACAAATTTCTTTAAAAAAATTAAATTTATTGGGGTAACCTCACGCACCTTCCCTTCTGGTAACCACCATACTGTTGTCTGTGTCTATAAGTTTGATTTTCTTGTTTGTTTGGTTTGTTCATTTGTTGCTTTCTGTTTTATATCCCACATATGAGTGAAATGACATGGTTCTTGTCCCTTTTCGTCTGATTTATTTTGCTTAGCATGATATTCTCAAGATCTATCCATTATTGTTGCAAATGGAAGTATTTCATCTTTTCTTATGGCTGAGTAGTATTTCACTGTGTATATGTACCATATCTTCTTTATCCAATTATCCATCGAAGGGCACTTAGTTTGTTTCTGTCTTGGCTACTGTGAATATATTACAATGAACATAGGGATGTATATGTCTTTATGAATAAGTATTTTCTTTTCTTTTTTTCTTTTTTTTTTTTTTGGTAGATACCCAGAAGAAAGGTTGCTGGGTCATATGGTAGCTCTGTTCTTAATTTTTTGAGGAACCTCCGTACTGTCTTCCATGGTGGCTGTACAGTTTACATTCCCATCAGCAGTGTATGAGGGTTCCCCTTTCTCTACATCCTCTCTTATTTATAATAGGCATTGTAACAGGTGTGAGGTGGTATCATGTGGTTTTGATTTGCATTTTTAAAGTACTGACTTCTCATTGGTTCCCAGCATTGACTTGAAGAGCCTTTATGATAATGTTTCTCAAATGTATAAGCCTAAAACTGAGGATAAACTTGTAACTTTTACACCAATATAAAACCAAAACAAATTAGCAAATTATAAATGCATAACCCTCCCTCCCAAAAAACCAATAAATTAAAAAATTAATTTAATGTGATATGATTTTTTTTGCTGAAACTAAATTTTTGCTCACAAAATGAATACATACTGACTTCTAAGGTACAGATTCTATTGATTTCAGCACATCTGTACTACTATTTGCTATATGATGACAATAGACAGTATTTAAAAAAGTTTTATTATGGTGATGTATTCTTGGGTGTTGGGTTTTATCTTTTCCCCTTTGTTTAAGAAAAAAGTAAAATAAAAGAAGGCAATAATATTCAGAATTTCGATAGTAAATATACTTTGGTTTAAAATAATGAATCAATTTAACAGGACCTGCAGACATAAATAACCCAATATATTGAATTTATTTTCTTCAGCTAGATAAAGTAGTTGAGTCAGTGGAAGGTAGTAGATACTCCATCCTCTGTCAGGGTCTTAAGAGTAAATATAACATCTTCTTTGTTGTAAAAAAGGAATATAAAAATCATACAAAAAGTAATGATGAAGAAATGAAAATGTCTTATAATGCAGATTGGAATGTGGATACTCATATTTTAATATAATTTTTACTTTTAAGACTAAAAAATATTTTATGTGTGGAAAATAAAATGAATAAAGGAAGTTGAAAAAAAGGTAAATAAGCCCTAAGGTGGAGGGATCAATGAGAAGCTAGTTTTGTTTTAATGGAGGAGATTGTGTGTGTGTGTGTGTGTGTCCATGTCCTGTTCACAACATGGGATTGCTGTTGTTGACATTATATCTATTCATTAGGATGATGTCGAATGTCTTTACCTGTAACAGAAAAAATGGAAACGCAAGTAGCCAAGCCACAATCCAGCAGGGAAAATGTGTCTGGAGCTATAAGGATCTGGTATTCTGAGACCCAGAGTAGGGTTTGTAGAATGGGTCAATTGATGAAGTTCAACCTTGTGAGTAGGCTATAGAGAACAAAAGTAGTTACAAAAATACTAAATTTAGCTCACAGAAGTCATTCAGCAGCATATGGTACCAGGAATGGACTATTACAGAATTGTCACAGTCTAGGACAAAATGCCTTTAGGACGTCTCTTGTCAGTGTGATTGTACTTCTAGCTGACTTCCAGATAATTCAAGATCCCAGTTTGAGAAACACTGAAACTGTTTCAATATGCTTTAGTACTAATTCCTTTTAGATTCCAGCATTAGATTTATTAATTCTTTAGCCAATATTTATTTAGTCCCTACTATGGCCAGTCAAGGTATAATGTCCAAATGTTGGGGATAGATTAAGGAACAAAACAAAGTGCTGTCCCTAGATAATAGTCTTATAAGAGAGAGCTTATAGTCTAGAAATAAACAAGGAGAAAAAGCATATATTAATAATATAAATTCAGACAATGATAAGCATTATAAAGAAGATAATACAGGATGACAGATAGAGAATGACACAGCAGTAGCGGTGGCTGTGGTTAAGGGAATTCTTTTTAAGAAGATTGTCTGCCAGTCTTAGTTTTGGGGAAAAATATGAAAGATCAGCTTTTTCAAGGTTTTCAGTAGTAATATAAGAAAGAATGGAGGGGTTGTATCAGGACTTGTTAGACATTTAAGATAGGTAATACCTGCACTCATTTTCATGGCCTATGTTTCATACATTCTATATGTGTGTCTTTAATTAATGGATGAAAAATATAAACATCGGTGATGATTTCATTACATGCTGTGATAGTAGAAGAGTTAATATTGGAACTTAGAGATTCTGAGTTACCTGTGCCTTTATGGAACCATGCCTTGTTTGTCCTTTTCATTCTTCTTTTTCATTAAGACAATTAAATTAGTATGTGTTCTTCTTTTAAGTTACATTACTGTATTTCTTCTCATATCTTTTTTGATCTTTTCCCTGGACCATTGCAGAGTGGATGTGGTACAATGAAATGTGCTAGACATTCAGAGCTCACACCTTTGAATGTGCTCCCATGAAAAGCACTTAGCTAGAAAGAAAACTGTTCACGGGGATAAGGATAGGGCAGGTGTTTTTGTCCTAAAGCTAGAAGATGTTTTACTTCCACTTCTACCAAAAGGTAGGTCAGAGTTATGATGTTAGTTTCAATTTTCAAAGAAATGCCTACCTGCAACTCAAACTTTTGTGAGCTTTTTGGATACTGTCACATAAAATAGATGTTTCTACAAAATTGCATTTTATAATGGCAATATAACTGATGATACGACATTTTTTGAGATTCAGATTTTGAGTTGTTGCAGTGTGCAGCATGAGCACATGGATCCAAATGTAGCAGGAAGTTCTCATTTCTCTCTAGAATTTTCCCTTTAAATCTCAGCATTGCCTTTCACTCTGATGACCAGACATCAGTCTTTTCTATCACCTTTTAGTTTGGTGATCACCAGTCCTTCTTGTGGTTATGATTTTTTAATTTTTCAGAATGTCTGGAAAAGATTTCCCACACATGGACAGGATCCTCTGTGTGTGAGTGTGCCCTCATGATTGCTCTCTTTCCCTTTTAGGGAAAAGCGTGGGAAATTGGGCAGCAAATTGGAATGAAAAAATTTTCCTCTAGTCTTATATTCATCTACTTTCAGAAAAGCTTTCAAGGTGTGTTGATTAAAGGGCAATATAATACTTGTTTACAGAGATAAAATGCAAAAGAAGCAGTATTTAAAGTCCATTAATGGAAATGATATATCTTGTTATCAGATCCTTTTGTGATGTGCTAGGGAATGGGGACAGGTAAGGAGTATGATACGTAAGAGTTAGAAATCTGAGTCAAATTTTAGAGTATAAATATTTTCTCTTAAAATTGTGTAAGACTTAGGCTACTGCTTCCAGTAATGACGGTGCAGCTTGTATCAGACTAATTCTCCTGCAGTTAACAATGATAAACTCTGAACAAAATATAAAAAACAACTATTTGAAGACTTGGGGGTGGGTGGTGGGCAACTAAACGCAGGCAGAAACACAAGCAAATTATAATTGGAGATTTTCAATCACCCTCTCAGTAACTGGTAGATCAACTAGACAAAAAATGAGTAAGAATAGAGAAGATCTGAATAACATTATTAACTAACATGATCTAATTGACATAGAACACCACACTAACAGGGCAGAATATACATTTTCTTTTCAAATGCACATGAAACAGTCCCTAAGATAAATCATATGCTGGACCATAAAATAAGTCTCAATATGCTTCAAAAGATTGAAATTTTACAAAATATATTCTCTGACCATAATGCATTAAATAAAAAATAATAGCAATAAAATATCTGAAAAAAAAACCATTATTTGGAAATTAGATATTCTTCTAAGTAACCCATGGGTCAAAGAAGAAATAATCATAGGGAGAAAATATTTAAATAAATAATGCAGCTAAAAAAGAGCTTACAGGGAAATTCATAGCTTTTTATTTTTATTATTTTCTATTTATTTTAATTTTTTCTTTATTGTTGAAAGTATTATAGCCCTGGCCAGTTTGGTTGAGCAGTTAGAGCATGGGCCTGCAGACTGAAGAGTCGCAGGTTTGATTCCAGTTAAAGGCGCATGCCTGGGTTGAGGTTTCCCTGGCTGGACCAGGGCTGTGTGAGAGGCAACCAATCGATGTGTCTGTCTAAACATTGATATTTCTCTCTTTCTCTCTACCTCCCTCCCATCCACTCTCTCTCTAAAACAAAACAAAAAAAAAAAAGAAAGTATTCCAAATATCCCTCCTTTCCCCCCTCCCCCACTGAAACCCTCCTCCCTGCTCCCTGCCCCTGACCTTCACCACACTGTTGTCTGTGTCCATTGGTTATGCATATAAGTTCTTTGGTTTATCTCTTCCCACCCCTCTACCCACTGAGGTTTGTTAGTCTGTTCCCTACTTTCATGTCTCTGGATCTATTTTGTTCATTGGCTTATTTTGTTCATTACAGAATATTCCACAAAAAAGTGAGATCATCTGATACTTATCTGATTGGATTATTTCTCTTAGCATAATACTCTCCAGATCCCTCCATGTTGTCTCAAAGAGTAATAAATCTTTCTTTCTTACAGGTGCATACTATTCTATTGTATAAATGTACCAAGCTTTTTTATCTACTCATCTTCTGATGGACTCTTGGGCTGTTTCCAGATCTTAGCGATTGTAAATAGTGCTGCTATGAACATAGGGGTACATATACTCTTTCTAATTGGTGTTTCAGGCTTATTGGGATATATTCCTACAAGTGGGATCACTGGGTCAAATGGCATTTCAATTTTAACTTTTTGAGGAAACACCATATTGTTTTCCAGAGTGGCTGCCCCAGTCCACATTCCCACCAGCAGTGTACTAGAGTCCCCTTTTCTCCACACCCTCGCCAGCACTTGTTGTTTGATGATTTGTTGATGGCAACCATTTTGACAGGTGTGAGGTGATACTTCATTGTTGTTTTTATTTGCATCTCTCTGATGATTAGAGACGTTGAGCATTTTTTCATATGTCTCTTGGACAATTGTATGTCCTGTTTGGAAAGGTGTCTACTTAGGTCCTCTGCCCATTTTTTTATTGGGTTGTCTTCCTTTTGTTGAGTTGTATGAGTACTCTATATATTTTAGAAATTAACCCCTTATCTGATGTATCATTGGCAGTTCTGCTCTCCCATATAGTGGGTTCCCTTTTCATTCTGATGCTTGTTTCTTTTGCTGTGCAGAAGCTTTTTAGTTTGATGTAGTCCCATGTGTTCATTTTTCCTTTGTTTCTGTTGCCTTAGGCATTGTATCAGTGAAAATTCTGCTGCATGTGATGTCTGAAATTTTGTTGCTTACATTTTCTTCTAGGATTTTTATGGATTCACAAGTCACATTTAAGTATTTTATCCATTTTGAATTTATTCTTGTGTATGGTGTAAGTTGGTGGTCTAGCTTCATTTTTTTCATGTAGCTGTCCAATTTTCCCAACACCATTTATTGAAGAGGCTGTCTTGATCCCACTGTATGCTCTTGTCACATTTGTCAAATATTAATTGAGCATATTGTCTTGGGTCAATTTCTGGGTTCTCTATTTTGTTCCACTGGTCTATATGCCTGTTCTTGTGCCAGTACCAGGCTGTTTTGATTACAGTAGCTTTGTAATATAACCTGATATCCGGTATTGTGATCCCTCCAACTTTGTTCTTCTTTTTCAAGATTGCTGTGGCTATTTGGGGTCTTTTTTGGTTCCATATAAACTTTTGGAGTATTTGTTCTAGTTCTGCGAAATATGTCATTGGTATTTTGATGGGGATTGCATTGAATCTGTATATTGCTTTGGGTAGTATGGACATTTTAATGATGTTAATTTTTCCAATCCATGAACGAGGTATATGCTTCTACTTTTTAAAATCTTCCTCTATTTCTTTTTTCAATGACCTGTAGTTTTCTGTGAAGTGGTCCATTACTTCTTTGCTTAAGTTTATTCCTAGGTATCTTAATTTTTTTTTGCTGCGATGATAAACGGGATTGCTTTTTTAGTTTCTCTTTCTGTGAGTTCATTGTTGGTGTATAAGAATGCTGTCGATTTCTTGACATTAATTTTGTATCTTGCTACTTTGCCAAATTCTTTTTTTAAATCTAGTAGATTTTTGATGGAATCTTTAGGGTTTTCTTTGTACAATATCATGTGTCTGCAAATAATGACAGTTTCACTTCCTTCTTTCCAATCTGGATCCCTTTTATTTTTTCTTCATATCTAATTGCTGCATATTATTTCTTTTAACTTGGAAGCTATCAGTATCTGGAAGTTATTTGAGAACTAAAATTACAAAATGATGCTTCTTGTCTCCAATTGTAATCTTTCAGTTTGAAACCCCATATTCTTAAATTCTGGGAAATTATCTTATTTCTTCTATAATTCTTTTTTTCTGTTCTCTTTATAATTGCTATTGTTCATGTCTTTCTTTTTCAAACTTTCTGGAAGAAACACACAAACCAAAAAAATTGTATCTTTCACGATTTTGTTAAAATTTAGAATTGTATTCTTTAAAAAAATATTTTTTCTTTATTGATTTTAGAGAGAGTGGAAGGGAGAGTGAGAGAGAGAGAGAAACATCAATGAGAGAGAACATTGATTGGCTGCCTCCTGCATGCCAAAAAAAAAAAAAAAAATGCCCGGCCAGTGTGGCTCAGTGGTTGAGTGTTGACCCGTGCACCAAGAGGTTGCTAGTTTGATTCCTGGTCAGAGTACATGCCTAGATTGTGGGCCCAATCCCCAGTGAGGTGCATGCAGGAGGTGGACAGTCGATGTTCTCTCTCGTTGATATTTCTATCTTTCTTTCCCTTTCCTTTCCTCTATCGCTAAAATCAATAAAGAAAAAAAATCTAAAAAAATTTCAAGAATGCTGTATTATTCTCTGAATTTTCTTTGTGAAATATAGCATCCTGATCTTATGACAGTGCTCTCTTTCCTTCCTCTGAGATTATTTATTTATTTATTGAAAACATTTTTTAAAATTTTATTGATTTAGAAAGAGAGGAAGGGAAAGGGAGAGAGGGATAGAAACATCGATGAACATCAACTGGCCACCTCTTGCATGCCCCCAACTGGGGATTTGGCCTACAACCTGGGCATGTGCCCTGAATGAAAATTGAACCAGTCAGCTTTTGGTGCATGGGTCAGTGCTCAACTACTGAGCCACACCAGCTGGGCATGAGATTATTTATTATAATTATTTTCCTCTTTGTATTATTTCTCTTTGCTGAGTTCCTTTTTTAAAACCTTGTTTTTAGGTCTTTGTCTTTTATGTTGGGTTTCCTGAAATGGCTGGTGACACTTGGCTTACTGTTTATATGTGAGAGTTAGGCACCAAAGAAGCTGATGGAAACACCTAAAAGCTGGCTGGGCTTCTTGACTGGGCAGGAATCCACTCCAGGTTTCCTTGGAGAAGATACCCAGCGCTTGTGATATTAGATCTTTTCTTGTTAGCTGATCAAGTTCTTCAGAAAGGGATTCTTCAATTTCTTGACTCCCAATATTCTAGGATTTGATAGGGAGAAGGAAGTCGTTGGTTTAAATTTTTTAAAATAATAAATCTCTGATTTCCTCATGAAACAGGAGGAAGATGTCTGGCTGGATGGGGTAACGGAAAAGATATAGGAAAATAACTGCTCTCTGTATAGATTTTTAATTAGTGGTCCAATTTGCAGCCCCTTCCTGACCCTCCACCCTCTGTACTAAGTCGTGTCTCAAATTCCTCAGGCCTTCTGGAATTCTGGAGCAAAAACCAACTTACTTCTGATGGGCTTTCCAACTTCATGCATTCAGGCTTCATTTCTTCTGCCTTGCTAAGTCAGTTACCACTGGACCATCTACTGTCCATCTTCCAAAATTATAATATCTCTTTATCTGTTGTTATCTTTTCTTTTATTTTTTCTGTTCTTTTGTTATTTTGGTGATATTTTAGGAGGAAATAGAAGTAAGAATGTATATGCAAATCACCGTGTTTGATGAGTAGCCCCACTAATAAGTGACAGAAAAATTACTTCAAAATTCTCAAGGACCTATCAATTGAGAATAGATGGTCCAACATTTTTCAGTCACAGTGCAGGATGAATCTTATTGCTCATTGCTTATTTCATCCCCCCCTTAGGCACAGATGTATTGATTGATACTTTATTCCACCCATCAGGTATCCAGGGTCCCACCTCTCTTTCTTGGATGAACTTATATGCATGGGGTTTGGGGAAACTGTCTACACAGGCAGCTAATGGTTGAGGTTCTGGATGATAATAAAGTTTGGACTAGATGTCAGTAAGGACAGTTTGCGTCATGGCTGGGCACAGGCAATAGGATATTCTTTCTGCATAAGGGCTGAGCAGTCTGCCTGAACAGTTCACCTCTTTACCATCTCAACTGCTGGGCTTAATGGTCCTTTGTCAGTTCACCCTTTGCCAGTTCACCCACTAAGCTCCTATGAGACTGTGGCCCTTTACCTTTCTTGGATAACCTCCCTGGGACTATTTCCACTTTTTTTTTCTTTATTGATTTTAGAGGGAGAGGGAGAGAAAAATAGAAACATCGATGAGAGAGAACATTGATTGGCCGCCTCCTGCATGCCCCCAACTGGGGATCGGGCCCACAACCTAGGCATGTGCCCTGACCGGGAATCGAACCTGTGACCTCTTGGTGTATGGGTTGATAATCAACCACTGAGCCACACCAGCCGGGCTGTGTCCAGATTTTTGAGGTCCCCTTTTAGTCACACCTTCCTTTCTATTGCTGCCATCTCAATTTCTTCCTTCTTCTCTAGGGGTACTCCTTGTTCCTCCAAGAGGTACCTCCTTATTTCTACTGTCTCCTCGATTTCTCTCTGGTTCTTTAGCATTTGAACTAATGGCACAGTAAACCTGGGATGCAAATTATTAGCTACCTCAAAACAATCTTATTTTTTTTTCCCTAGGTAACTGTACTAATCTTTACATTCTTCTAGGAAGTAGCAGGAAATATAGGCATTCTATTGCACCAAGAAAAGGAAGAAAAACCATTAGTTAAGCTTCCACCTTGAAAGTCTGACTGTTTACATGTTGTCATGGACCTCTGATGACTTAAAATTGTGTTCTCCATCCAAGCCTCTTGGAGCTCTTGCAATATTTAGTCATCCTGTCAAAAATTATTTTTTAAGTGCCAATGTTATGCCAGGCTCTGAAAAATACAGACGTGAACAGGAAAGAAAGAGTCTCTTCCGTAAAGAACTGGTGGTGTAGTTTGAGAGTTAGACAATAAACACTCAAATCAAAAAAGTATATAAAAAGCTTTTTAACTTATCATTTTGCATTCTATAAGTGTGTCAAATTATCACATTGTGTTCCTTAAACTCACACAATATTTTATGTCAACTATATCTCAGTAAAGCTGGAAAAATATATATGAGTAAAAGAGTTAAGTTTGCAATATGATAGTCCTTACAGCAGAAATGTGGGCCAGAGATCTCAGCGGGGTAGAAAAACAGTTGAAAAGAAGAAGAATAGAAGAAGGTGAATACAGAAGGTGATTATGAAACCTGGGAGATCCAACTAAAACCACAGATGTGGATTTCCTATTTGATCTTGCCAAATAAGATCTATTTGCTTTTTTAAAAATCATGTTGCTGACACTTCTTGCTGAGAATAAGAGGAAAGATTGAATCTTTTCCCTATAATAAATCAATGTCTAGTAAAATACAAAATGAAGAGCTTGAAAATCCTTCTAGATAGCATACAAATGTCTTTCCAAGAAAGTGCTTTGCTATTAAATCAATGTATGCAGTTAGGCCAGGTAATTCTCTTTTCTAAGTTGATGTTATGGCTGAACTTTCATTACATTTGGAAGGTGATATGTGAGTTAGATAAATGAAAGACAAGTTTGGATAAGGATTGTAGTCACCGTTATGTTCATTTTATGCACTTAGATGATTTTTTTTCTGTTTTGAAGTTCTTTTCTTACTTGGTCTAACATTCATTTCCTGTCTTAAAATTGTTGTAAGGAAACATTTTTGAAATAAATATTTACCATGCCATCTCGTCCTAGGCACTTGTGTTGTGACAGTCTTTCTAACTGTGGTTATGTGTGATGTTAAACAGTTCTTCACAATGATAATGCTGTTTGACTCTCCAGTTTGTCTTTTTATATAATTATAATGGATATAGTTTATATTCATTTAGCACTTGTTTCCCCCATTCTACACTATTTTTAACTACTCCCCAGGGTGTATAAAAGGAATTATCTTTTGAACCACTCATGTTACTCAGCAAGGTCAGGTGTAATTTGGTCAGCGGTGGACTGTCCATACTGCTAACCTGAATACTTTGGGTCAATAACTCACTTTGTTCAAATCAATGACAAGGGAATTATATTTGACTGAAGTGTGGAGGAGAGGTCGGGCTGATGCATACCCTCTAGATATCAGGGGAGCATGCACTTTGCAAGTACAAGGTTTGGAGTCCAACTCAGCTCACATTCAATGTCTGCCACTTGCCAATTGTGTGACTTTGAGCAAATCCTCTTTGAACTTCAATTTCTTCATCAGAGGGACACTGTAATGTATTTGCTATACAATGATGTCTTATTCTTTAAATGAAACACAGGAGAGAGTAACATATGTAGAATGGCACAAAGTAAATGCTCTGTATGTTAAAAGACAAAAATAGAGATAGATCCTGTCAAACATTTTCTAGTTTCCACACTTTCACTTGCTGGTGATGAAAACACTTCAAGGATATTGGCTAATTACTTGAAGTGGGATTCAAGGCGGGTTGAGCAATACAGCCTAGTCAGAAGAAAGACAGGAAGGCAGTGGACAGCCCAATAAGGTACAAGAAGTTAGGAAGCAACTGTTTCTTATAGTCCAAATTGGATTTATAGACTTAAATATCTGAATGTTTTAAATACTTCTTATAAGGCAGGAATCCATAATGGATTGTTGGTACTTAAAAGTTGTATTAATAAAGGAAAAATCAAATCTGAATATTTCAGAGGAAAAATGTTATTCATGAGTTGACATAAGAGACAAAATATTATGATGTATTAGATTCAGCAGTTCTCTTTTTTACAAATCACCTGAAGGGCTTTTCTTCTGATTTGATGGGCCATTTTTCTTTGTCTTCCTCATGTTAATGTGGTGCAGCATTCTGTGATGTTCAATGAATATTCATGAGGACTGATTTCTCCCTAATGGCGGCACTACATGCAGACAGAGGTCCTCATTGATCACTTATGATCTGCAGACCAGAATTTAAAAGCCAGCCTGCTTAATTTGCAAACTGAAAATAATTAATTTATAAAAAATGTATTTGGAATATCCAGATCCTCAAATCCTTTTCTTTCAAATTGTGGATGAAAGAAGGGTGATCTGCCCAGCCAGTATGGCTCAGTGATTGAACGTCAACCCATGCACCAAGAGATCGTTGGTTCAATTCCAGGTCAGGGCACATGCCCAGTTGTGGGCCCAATCCCCATTGGGGGGCATGCAGGAGGTGGCCAGTCAGTGTTCTCTCTCATTGATGTTTCTCTCTCTCTCTCTCTCTCTCTCTCAAGTCAATAAAGAAAAAAATAAATAAAAGGAAAGAAAGAAAGAAAGGTGACCTGATCATAAATTCCTAACTGGGCAGATCATGGTGGGTCATCATGCCCCAAGATATGTTTTAAAAAAAATTATTTATTTATTTATTTATTTATTTATTTATTTTATTGATTTTTAGAGAGAGAAGAAGGAGGAGACAGAGAGAGAGACATCAATGTGAGAGAGAAACATTGATCAGTTGCTCCCACATGTGCCCTGACCAAAGATTAAATCTGCAACCTATGTGCCTTGATGGGGAATCAAACCTGCAACCTTTTTGTGTATGGGACAATGCTCCAACTAACTGAGCCACCCAGCCAGGGCCAAGCATATAATTTTTTTTTCTTTTTTTCTTTTTTTGGATTCTCTCTCTTTTTCCCCCCTTTTTTTGCTCAATCCCTCTATCCACCCCACTGCCACCACCAAAGCTGTCTGTCTGCTCTCTATGAGTCTGTCTCTGTTTTGCTCAGTAGTTCAGTTTGTTCATTAAATTCCACATACAAGTGAAACCATATGGTACTTATCTTTCTCTGACTGGCTTATTTCACTTACATAATGTTCTCCAGGTTCATCCATGTTGTTGCAAAGGGTAAACATTTCTTCCTTTTTATGGCAGAGTAATATTCCATTGTGTAAATGTACCACAGCTTTTTTATCCATTCACACACTAATGGACACTTGGGCTGCTTCCAAATCTTGGCTATTGTAAATAATGCTGCAGTGAACGTAGGGGTACATATATTCTTTCAAATTAGTGTTTTGGATTTCTTTGGATAAATTCCCAGAAGCAGAGTTGCTGGGTCATAAGGCAGTTCCATTTTTAATTTTTTGAGGTACTTTATTGGCCTGTACCTTATTGGCAGTCCACAGTGGCTACACCAATCTGCATTCCTACAAACAGTGCACAAGGGTCCCCTTTTCTCCACATCCTTGCCAACACTGTTGCTTGTTGATTTATTTATGATAGCCATTCTGAGAGGTGGGAGGTGATATCTCATTGTGGTTTTAATTTGCATTTATCTGATGATTAGTGACATTGAGCATCTTTTCATATGTCTATTGGTTATCTGTATATCCTCTTTGGAGAAGTGTCTATTCAGGTCTTTTGCACATTTTTTAATTGAACTGTTTGTTTGTTTGGTGTTGAGTTTTATAAATTCTTTATAAAATTTGGATATTAACCCCTTATGAGATGTATCATTGGCAAATATGTTTTCCCATTCAGTGGGTTGTCTTTTTATTTTATTGATGGTTCCCTCTGCTGTGCAAAAACTCTTTAGTTTGATGTAGTCCCATTTGTTTATTTTTTCTTTTGTTTCCCTTGCCTGAAGAGATATATCAGAAAAAATATTGCTATGAGAAATGTTCGAGACTTCACTGCCTATGTTTTCTTCTAGGATTTTTATGGTTTCAAGTCTTATAGTTAAGTCTTTAATCTATTTTGAGTTTATTCTTGTGTGTGGTGTAAGAAGGTGGTCTAGTCATGATTTTGCCTGTATCTGTCTATCTTTAGTCCAGTGCATGGTTTTGTCTACTTTCTAAAATATATATATATATATATTTATTTATTTTTTCTTTATTGATTTTTTAGAGAGAGAAGAAGGGAGAGGGAGAGAGAGATAGAAACATTGATGAGAGGGAACATCAATTGGCCGCCTCCTGCATGCCCCACACTGGGGATTGGGCCCACAACCTGGGCATGTGCCCTGACCGGGAATCGAACCGGTGACCTCTTGGTGCATGAGTTGATGTTCAACTACTGAGCCATACTGGCTGGACAGGCTATCTCAAATATTAATTGACTATAAAAGCATGGATTTATTTTTGGGCCCTCTATTCTGTTGCATTGATCTATATGTCTGTTTTTATGCCAGTACCATGCTATTTTGATTACTATGGCCTTGTAGTATCATTTGATATCAGGTAGTGTGATTCCTCCAACTTTGTTCTTCTTTCTCAAGATTACTGTTGCTATTTGGGGTCTTTTGTGGTTCCATATACATTTTTGAAACAATTGTTCTAGTTCTGTGGAATATGCCATTGGTATCTTGATAGGAATTGCATTGGATCTATAGATTGATTTGGGTAGTATGGATATTTTAATGATGTTAATTATGAGGCCAGTATTATCCTAATTCCAAAACCAGATAAATATATGATAAAGAGAAATTATAGGCCAATATCCCTAATGAACATAGATACTAAAATCCTCAACAAAATATTAGCGATCCAAACCCAACAATACATTAAAAAGATCCCACACCATGATCAAGTGGTATTTATTCTGAGGATGCAAGGTTGGTACAATATCTGCAAAACAATAAATGTGATACACCACGTAAGCAAATTGAAGAATACAAACCACATAAATACATCAATAGATGCAGAAAAAGCATTTGATAAAATCCAGCACCCATTTATAATAAAAACTCTCTTGAAAATGGGAATAGAGGGAACATACCTCAATATAATAGAGGCCATATATAACAAACCCACAGCCAACATCATACTCAATGGGCAAAAACTACAAGTGTTTCCCATAAGATCGGGAACAAGACCAGGATGTCTGCTTTCACCACTCTTATTCAACATAGTACTGGAAGTCCTAGCCACAGCAATCAGACAAGAAAAAGAAATGAAAGACATTCAAATTGGAAAAGAAGAAGTAAAACTGTCATTGTTTGCAGATGACATGATACTATATATAGAGAAACTTAAAGATTCCACCAAAAACTATTGGAACTGATAAATGAATTCATTACAGTAGCAGGATACAAAATAAATATCCAGAAATCAGTTGCATTTTATACAGCAATAATGATCAGAAAGGGAAACTAAAAAAAAAAAAAAAAAAAAAAAAAAAATCCCCTTCACAATTTCTTTTTTTTTATCCTCACCCGAGGCCTTTTTTCATTTTTTCTTTTTTTTTTTTTTTTTGTTCAGATAGAGTAGGAGGGAGAGAGAGGAAGAGAGAGAGAGAGAAAGAAACATCGACGTGAAAGGGCCACATCGAGTGGCTGCCACCCGCGTGACCAACCAGGGCAGGGGACAAACTGCAACCGAGGTACGTGCCCTTAGCGGGAACCGAACCCGGGTCTCTCTTGACCGCAGGCCGACGCTCCAACCTCTGAGCCAAACCGGCCAGGGCCACAATTTCTTTAAAAAGAGTAAAATACCTAGGAATAAATTTGACCAAGGATGTAAAAGACCTGTACTCAGAAAATTCTAAAGCACTGAAAAAAGAAACTGAGGAAGACAAATAAGTGGAAGCATATACTGTATTCATGACATATAACTTCTTTGGTGAAAGGTTTTAAGGCAGCCCTGTCCATTGTTCTTGTGCATCTAGGTTAACACACTTTTGAGATGACAGAAGTAATACCCCTTAAAGGGGGAATTAACCCTCAAGAGATCACATAATCTTGTCAACTATCCTGGAATCCAATCCCTGCCTTGCTTTTTTTCCACCTCCATGTAATCTTTCTTAAGTTCAAATGCGTAAAAGAAACTGCAAAACTGTTATTCTCTGCAGCATTTGAGACCTTGTCCCTCAGCATGTGTTGTCAGTTTGGCTCAAATACACCCTTATTAAAATTCTCTACAGCTTTGGATGTTTCTTATGTCAACAAAATACAGCAATCATATTTGAAAGAATTTCCTGAATAAACTACTTTACCTTCTTTTTCTGAATGTTAGGAAGGCAGCCTCATATGTGAAAAGACTATGCATTTATTCTTCCCTAATTTTTGGGGCAGTAAGAATTTTTAGATGAATTTTCTTTTAGAATTGTTCACACATTAGAAATGTATTTTATATTAAGATTTGGTGAAACCATTGCTGAAGGATCTGGAAGAACTTCATAATTTCCAACACAACAATGAACAAGATAATTAAGTCTATAGCCGATTAGATAATCCAAGTACTTATTTAACATGTAAAGATTTTAGAATGCAGATAATTAAAATTTTTTGTAATTCAACCATTTATATCTGAACTTAAAAACATTGCCTTGATTCAGAAATTTCCATTTAGGGATAGATGCTTCTCTACCACGGTATGACTCAGGCACACTGAATTTGAGGTAGGCACAAGGAGGGGAGGGCTTAAGGGGAGAAATAGGGAGACTGATTGAGCAGAAGACTGAGTAGGAAATGTGAGTGCCAGCAAGACCAGTGTGCATTGTTGTGGAGAGATGTAAATGTCTAAAGAATTTTAGATCTCTCAGTGAAAGGGCTGTTGCAATAAAAGCAAAGAGGTGTTAGTACTGGCATGCATGAGCATTTATAGTTATTTTAAAGCTTTCAAAATGTCCTATTTCCCATGGTTTTTAAATTTTAATTGTGTATGTATGGGGGCGGGTTGGAGTGTTGGCTTTAACAATAATTTCCTAGTTCTTTAATTATAAACAAAACCACACCGGAGTAACATGTTTTAATTGGAAACCTGAGGCCAGAGAGGATTAACTCAGAAATATATTTTCAGTTCTGCAGGTTTAAAAAAATTAGAAACATCAACATGCTAACAACTGAATTTTTTCTGTTCTCAATATTTTTAGGCCATAATTTTGATAACTTGAATTATTTGGTTTTCATAAGAATTTTAGCTTTGTTTTCTATCTTATAGGTTCTTCTGTTTTTGTTTTTTAATTGACTTTAGGTCCTGAATGTACCTGAAAATTTCCATTATCTCATGTAGACCTTGATTTCATTCTTAGTTCTTCATCTACTTGGTCATTTACAGACTCAGGCAACATTGAAATTTAAAGTCTTCTGTTATCAGAGAAAAACATGCCTTGTCTCCCCCAGTTGCTGCTGGGGGTGGGGTTCTTGGGACACCACTGGAATAAGCATTTCTGGAGCCACTCATGGGAGGATGAGATATGGTAGAGAGTTTTATTTCTGTGGAATTACACCCTGGGTTTCCAAAGTCCCATTTTCCTTAGTCCAATCATAGAAGAAGTGTAGCTGGGGTTTCAACAGAGCTAAAATCAGAGTCAGTGTCCAGAGTTTCCGTTCCATGTTGGAGCCAGGTCCAGATCAGCATCAAGCTAGTTGCAGTCCATTAGTCCATTGCATGTGGGGTCTGCATGGCTGTGGGCACAGGGGAGAATGCCAGGAAGCCAAGCGTGAGCCATGAGCCAAGCATGCCACAAGAAACAGAGCAACAAGAGAGCGAACTTCTTTGTTTAGAGGATTATATATCCCAAACTGCAGTGGCCACGCCCCTTCTGGCCAATCATCTCTGTCCCCAGGTGTGATAGACAGGCAAGCGCCTTCCCTATGTCATCCCAACTTCACTGGGCATGCGTCTATCTTCTCTTTGTTGAGTCTCTCCATCAGTGTTTTGCAGGGAACATGCCTATAATGTATTGCCTTCCCTTTGCACCTTTCCTATTATTAATAACTAGCTAATTACAACAGTATCATTCTTATAAAACAGTCTGAAAGGGCCAGACTTTTGGTGCATAGCTCAAAGAAGTTTCATGAATTTTAAAGCAAACATGAAAAAGTTATACATTTATAGGTGTTCTCTGTTTTAACTAATTTTCCGTATAACCTGTAACATGAATAAGCATGAAAGAAGTTAATTTTCATCCCTTATGCTCCTTTAAAATACACCTGTGGAAGTGGTTTTTCCCTTCCCATGGATGTTTTGTTTTCTCATATACATCCTTTTCCGTTTGCTAGTTCTGGAGTGTGGGAGGGAGGAGGGGATGAAGGATCTGGGTGTTCTTACCTGTCACAGGATGGTGGTGTGCTGTAGTGTAAGAACCCGACAGCTTTTCTGATTGTAATGTGTGCCTGACATTAAGCTTTTGATTGCAGAGGCATCCACTTCAAAGACATCCAGTCCAGCAGTCACACTGGCTTCAGCTGGGGACATGTCTGTGGAGACTCCCCACAAGTAGGACAGGCCCAGGTGAGTTCCCCAGGCATTTTTAGCCAGTCGCTATTCATAGGCTGAGACCCAGCCTGGCAGACATCTAAAGTTGCCCTTACCACTGTGGACACTTTTGTGGGCACTCAAGCCTCCCTGGGTGGGGGTAGGGCAGCTCCTCTGGTTGGTGTGCTGGAAGGGACCATTCCTCCTGCCCCTAGTTCTCAGGCTGCTGCTCCCTTCAAAACCTCTGTAGATGTCTCACTGCTTCTCCTTTCAGAGTGGGATTTTCTTGGGTAGGACTTAACCTCAGACTGTTTCACCAGATAGGTCCACATCTGGTCTATAGGAAATCCTTCCACATTCTTGTACCTACCTAGGGAATGCAAAGCTGTTTCTTTATAGATTAAGCAGCAGTGGCCAAGTTGTCTGACCGGTTTGTCGCTCCTGTTTTCCACATTTTCTGGCAGAAGTTCCACTGTGTTTCCCAACAAAACAACACAATGACAATGTTTTGTTATAGACAATAAGAACTGACGAAGCCATGAACCATGATTGTGTGTAATTCATTGTAATTAAATTGATAAAGATATAGAAATAACTTTAAGGAAAATTTTGAGATTTTACCTTCTTTATAAATATCAGGGTTCATTCTTTTGCTTGGTATGGGTTGGTGGATTACAGATAAATTACAGAATGAATGGATGATCTCTACAAAACTGGCCATATTAAGCTGGTGTTGCACTGTGGTTTTATGTGTGCCAAGATGTTGCTTCTCTCATTCCTCTGGTAAAATTTTATCATTTCTGAGTGTGTGATAAAAAATGTTGGGAAGCTCTGTTCTATGCTTCATGTTAATGAAAGAGACATTGACGAGAGGGATGAAAATACATTTTTAAGAATTGAACTTAGCAAAATTTCATTATGGGTTCAAGGATATGCAAATTAGTATTAGTAATTGCAATGATAAGTGTTATCTAGTGTCAACTCTATATAAAATGTCAGTAATTAACAGAATATATTACATGTTTTTGTCATCTCCAAAGCTGACTGGTTTCCACTTGTTTTGAAAATATGTCACTCTTTGAAAACTATTCAGGGAGGACCTATAATTTGTCAGCATTAATCATTCCAGCTTTGCGTATGTAGGATTTTATGTGACAGGTTCTGGAGTGCTAGCCAAAGTTTAGTCTCTTATCTCAGAGGGAAGGGTGGGGGGAGAGATTAACCAAAGAATTTATATGCTTGTATACATAACCCATGGACAGAGACAATAGTGCAGTGAAGCCCTGGGGTGGGGTGCAGGAGCAGGGTGGAAGGGGTCAATGGGGGAAAAAAGGGGGGACATCTGTAATACTTTCAACAATAAAGATAATTAAAAAAATAAAGTCTCTTATTTGATGCCATATAAATTCAGTCACATAGATGATTAGCAACAATCATGCACCTTTGGGTTTGCCAAGCATTCTCATCCTTGTGATCTCATACGGTTATATTTCTGTATTGAAGTTTCAGCAATAATATTCAGTCAAATTAAAATTTATTCATATTTTATGGAAATGAAATCTTTCTTCATTTTGTTCATGATGGTACACATAACAGATATTTCTTCCCTCAATATTTTATTTGTATAGATAGAAAAGGTAATGGCCAAGTGTAATCAAGGTGTTTTGAATGTTCCAGTAGATCAAGCATAGATATAATTTTTATTTTTTAATGTACTGTACTATTCAAAATGAACTCTACATTTCTTTTACCATGGAGACCATTGCATTACCCTGCTGGAACCAAGATTTTATTCTGCTGAGAATATTCAATCAGGTCTGAGAAGTTAAACATATTTTTCCCTATCTCATTCTTCTAAGGAGATTGAAGGAGTGTCTGACAGCCCCTAAAATTTTAGGTAGGGAATAGGGCTTCAGACAGTCAGTGATTTGGTTCTCACTAAGAATTTTTAAAAACCATGAAAGGTGGAGAGTCCACTAAGCTTGGTTTGTTTATTTTCCCTTCCGATTTAGAGTTACTTTCTGATAGAAAGATGGTTGGACAGATTGACAGAAGTAGCAAACCTCAGTCAGGTACAATGCTTTGAAAGTAAAAGTAAACATGCTTTCCATTTTCTTCATATTTTTAAGAGTGACACAAAATTTTGATGCACAGAGTAGGCTCAAATGATGTTTTTTGATTGAATTAACTAAATTTTGTGAATCCTAAGTATGTTGCCCTTAAATGACAGACAAATAACAAAGTACTCTGGCTAGTAGTCCCATGACATCAAATACTTCCCAAGTTGTGCCATTTAACTTAAAGAAATATTTTGATGCCTTTTAAATGTAACTAAATAAGTATAATTTGTATATATGCCTAGTATAGATTATAATCATTGAAATAAATTACCTTCAATAAATTAGTCCTTCAAATTAATTATTTTCCTCAGAATGCAATAAAAATTATCTGCTCTCCTCATTTTATACACTTATTCAATGTATAAAGTTACAAAGTCCAAATAATTCAGTTTGGAATATATAATGGAAGTTTCACAGTTATACTCCAATGACCCAAACAGTAAGAAAAAAAAAGCCTAGTTCTTATTGATTAGCAATTATACTTTCACAATGACCTGATAAAGGGCAGCATGACAATTCAGAACTTCGATGTCTTCTTAACATGTGTATAATGAATCATGAGATTAAAAAAAGAAATTGACAGATTTTTATTAAAGCTAAGCTTTCTCAGAGAAATAGAACAATAATTACCATCTTTCTCATATAGTCATTCTATTTATAATGGCACAAAATATAGGCCTGGTTTTCCTGCATGGTGTCCTACATGAAAGCACTTATCAAAGTGAATGTGTCTGACTGTTAACTTTATTTGCAGGAGGAGTAGGTGGCACAGGTGAGTTTTCCCTAGAAACTGACTCTAAGAGGGACATTATACATGCAGAAAGTTTACCGTAAAGTGATAGAGGATCAACAACTATGGGGTAGTGACAGAGGCAGGGCTGAGTAGAAGGAGAAATTGAACTCCAATACTGTTGTGTGATGGTTAATTTTAGGTGTCAACTTAACTGTGCTACGGTATGCCCAGGTATTTGGCTAAGCATTATTTCTGAGTGTGTCTATGAGGGTGTTTCTGGATGAGATAGCATTTGAATTGGTGGGCTCAGTAAAGCAGATTGCCTTCTGTAATTCGGTTAGGCCTCAACCAATCCATTGAGGGCCTGAGTAGAACAAAAGGTGGAGGAAGGGATAATTCATTTATTTTTTGACCAACTCTTTGAGCTGCAACATCGGTCTTCTTCTGCCCTCGGACTGGGATTTACGCTATTAGCTTTCCTGGTTCTTTGGCCTTCAGACCCAGACTGAATTATACCACTAGTTACCTGGCTTCTCTGGCTCGTAAATGGCAGATCAAGGGACTTCTCAACCTCCATAATTGCGTGCTCCAATTCCTCATAATAAATTGCCATATAGATGTCTATGTATCTCCTATTGGGTCTGTTTCTCTGGAGAACACTTAGACTAATACAAGTTGCAACAGGATCCTCAGCTGATTATGCAGAGAGCTCTAGCCCAGAAATGGCCCTTTAGAACTGGCCCAGATTTAGACATGAAAACTGGGCCATTATACCTCTGGGGAGGAAGTATGATTTTGGATGAGGGTAAGGCCAGAAAAGGGACTTAGCTGTCAGCTGTGGACCACCAACTCTCAGTGATTGGGTAAATGAGTGCTTCAGTCCTGGGGTGGAGAACTGGGTGTCACACTGCAACATCCACTACTTAGGTAACCACTTAAAGAGTCAATGGTTCACAAAACCTCAGCATATCATTTTTTGTAATCCTGTTGGAATTTAAATTTTGGATTTCTGGAGATACAGACCCTTTTTCAATAGATATTCAGTATTTTTTGATCATCTACTCTGTTAGGCATTATGTGGTATAAGAATGCAATGATAAATAAAACTTAAGGCTTGCCCTAGGGTGTTGACAATATATGAGAGGAAAGTGAATCTTCATTGGTGGAATATCAAGCATTTTGATAGACTAAGGGTAAAATGTGAACTTGTTTCTGTTTTGGGAGTTGGTTTTCAGTGCCTCCCATATCCCACTACATAGATGGTTAACCCACTCTTCCTGTGCTTAAAGTTATCTCTGACACTTTCAGAGTAATAATTATTAGTACTTCAGAATTTTGTAGTTTATAAAGTGCAGCATCTTTTTGTCTTTATTTGAAAATAAGAAAACAGAGGCGCAAAGAGGTTACATAATTTGCTCAAGTGATGGAGTCAGCATTAAACACTATTTTGTTTCCCTCTATGACTCTTGTCACCTTGTGGAATCACAAAGGAACCAAAAGAGGCTACCTACCAAGTCCATATCCTCCAACCAGATGAATCCTTATTGTCCAAAATAGGTGGGTAGTTTTTCTAACATTGAGGAAGTATTTAGTTCCATTATGAGAAAGATTATTAGAAAGTGTTTTCTTATTTTTCTTCAATTCAAGTCCATTTTATTTGGATTTTTTTCTAGATGAAGAAAATATATTCATACCTATTCCACTCCACATGTTTTCTACCTTAAATAATTTTTTATTTTTCAATTACAATTGACATATAATATTATATTAATTTCAGGTGTACACCCCAGTGATTAGACATTATATAACTTACTAAGTGATCATCCTGATATATCTCATACTCATCTGACACCATACATAGTTATTACAGTATTATTGACTATATTCCCTATGCTGTACTTTACATTCCTATGATTATTCTATAACTATCAATTTGTATTTCTTAATCCCTTCACCTTTTCCACCCATACTCCCCAACCCCACTCCCATTTGGCACCTGTCAAAATGTTCTCTGTATCTATGAGCCTGTTTCTGTTCTGCTTGTTCATTTATTTAGTTTTTTAGATTCAAGTGTTGATAGATATGTGTTTATTGCCATTTTATTGTTCACACCTTTGATCTTTTGTTTTTTCTTCTTCTTGTTAAAGAAGACCCTTTAACATATCATGTAATACTCGTTTGGCAGTGATGAACTCCTTTAGCTTTTTCTTGTCTGGGAAGTTCTTTATATGTCCTTCGATTCTAAATGATAGCTTTGCTGGGTAGAGTTTTTTTGGTTGTAGGTCCTTGCTTTTCATCACTGAATATTTCTTGCCAATCCCTTCTGGCCTGCAAAGTTTCTGTTGAGAAATCAGCTGACAATCTCATGGGAGCAACTGCAGATTCACATCCATTTGCAAGAAATAGTAGAGAGAGGTCCCATGTATCCTTCACCCAGTCTTTCTCAGTGGTAACATCTTGTGTAACTATAGTACAATTATCACAGCCAAGATTACTTTCTATAACTTTCATATAATGCTCTTGCTAAAGAATCTCTATATTTTTGTACTTGTAACTAATTCATTAGTCAGAGACAATAAAGTGATTATGGGAGTCAGAAAAAAGTTTGAAATTGAAATCACTATTTGTAAGTTGGAAAAGTTGGTTCGCTTTAGTTTTCTGTTTTGTGCAAATAGTGTCATAAAAGGACCAACTGAATTATTGAATGTAAAATCCTTTTGTAAATTTTAAAGGCCTATGCAAGTGATTACTTTTATTGGTATATTACTGCATGCTGTCTTTAATAAGGTATTTAGAGGCCACATGAACAATTTCTTTCAAAGCCATGTTGATTATTATCTATTAATTGTGCTTTTTCTGTTTTATGAACCAATTATAAAAATATTTGGAGGAAGTAACAAAGAATCAAAGTTAAAATCTTTATCTTGTAGTTCAGAGATGTCCATTTCTCTTTCTTTCTTTTAAAAGAATAAGACATTTTTCCTTTTAAAGAATTACATACTCCTCCTCACCTACCCAAGAGGGCTTAGATGACACAGCTGGCATTGATTTAGACATTTATGCTTAAATAGTACCCTTTAGTGAAGACCATATGATAAACATCTCTCATTTCTCTGTCTATAATTTTATGCTGTTTCTAAGAGACTGGTTTGTTTTTACCAAAAGGACATTGAATTTTATAACAGAGCATGATTTTTGTCTTTGAATTGCTTGTCAGATGGGTCAGAAATGGATGTGTAACCCATCTTTAGACTATTTCAAGGAAATAAAACTTCTTGGCATGCATTTTTTTTTTGTACTAACCTTACTCATGGCACCAATTTACTTTCCAGCTCACATTTTCCCTTTATCTGTATTTTTTTCTTGCTTTATTTGTATTTTAAAAGCCACCTTAAATACTTTATGGGACAAGGTAGGTTACATAAATACATAACATTGAGTCTTAACTTCAGCCTATGAAGATGTACAAACGACGCACTATAACTGTGAATATATGTTTAGGTACTGCCTGTGCACAGGAATTTAGCAGTTGTTCAAACATGCTATCCACAAACAGTTTGCAATTCATGTGCCCAGAATGAAATTGATGCCCTAGAAATCCTCTCAAAGGAACAACATATTTTAAACATCAGTTATAAATAAGATAACTAATTGCTGGTAATAATATTCAGGAAAGTAAATCATTATGTTAAAGTATTATAATGCAATTTCACAATGCATGGGGCTCAGTCTTAAAAGTATGAAGCAGATACTGAAAAATTTGTCAATTTTGTGTTTGAACAATCGAATTTGCCACTTACTGTTGCCATGGCAACCAAGCTGCCTGTATGAAGAAAGAAACTAAATTTCATTACTTCATGGTGTAAAAATAGCAGCTGTTAATGGTTATTATCCATGCCGAAGCACATCATAGAACAAAATATGCCCCTACACACATTTATGCCAATCCCAAGCTGAAGTCGATGGTCAGTGAGGGTGACCAACCTTTCCAGTTTGCCTGTGGCTGAGGTGTTTCCCGGCACAAGGGACTTTCAATGCTAAAACCAGGACCGGCAAACTGGGGTGGCTGATCATCCTGCCAGCCTTCCTCAGGTAGAATCACATTTTATGTTGCCCACAGGCACAGCTCATTTTGTGAAATAGAGTAAGTTTTGAGCAGTAAAATGATATGACGAAATGCTGTTTGGGGATGATATCATGCAGCCTACAGGAAGGGAGTCTGGCAGCAGGGAGGCCAGCTGGAGGTTACTGCAGCAGTCCAAGTATGAGGTAATAGAATCTGAAGTGGACCCTACCTTAAATAAATGTGCCGTGTCACAGTCTAGTGTGTAATGGTAAAATAAGGCCACCCATCCTCTCTCTACCTAAAATTGGGTTGGGATAAGGCCCCATTAACTTGATTAGATATCCCCAATGGTGCATCTCAGGTAGGACCACAAATCAGCTGATTAGCTGCCACAGGACACTTGTTGGCACTGCCCTGGTGCTCCCTTGTCCATGCCTACTGCCTACACAAGTGCTTTTGCCATCTCCAGTTATGAGATACCAATGCCCACGCTGAGAGTGCAACCCTTGGCTGCTCCCAAAGCCACTGCTCCTTGGAGTGGTGAGCACTGATGTGCAGAGTAAGCTGCTCTCCAACTCTAGGCCCCACTCGGTCACCTGGACCCAGTGAAGCTCTGCTTGTGGCAGTCGCACAGTCTCTAACCTCCTTTACCAAAGGCCCAGAGACCATGTTGTCCCCCGGCCCACAGGGCCCTCACCGTTGCTCCAGCCACTCTTCAGTAAAACTCTTCCCTTTTCCCTGTTTACAAAGCCAGAGCTCCCCAACACATTAGTGAAGGCAAACAGTTTGGAGAAGGGGAGGGGAAAAGGGAGAAATGAGATGATGTTTACAATTTCTGAGCAATAGCTCAGTCTGTAGAATTGCCCTGTTTCATAAACATTGTTAAGGGTAGAGTGGCCTTCTTGGTTGGTGCTTCTTATGGCCAGCAGCATAGATACTGTGGGTGGCATTGGGACATATTTTTGAAGCAACTTCTTTTAAAGAAATACACAGCACCCTCTTATTCACCACCACTAAATATGAGCTCTCATGTGGGTCCAGAATCCAAGAATATTGTAATCATTTCACAAAGTGTAAATCAAACCATCATGCTGTGTGTTTAAAACTTACTGAGTCATCTATGTCAATTATTTCTCAATAAAATTGGGAAAAAAAAAAGAATACATGAACATGAAGAAAGTGTTGCCTTTTGTAGGAAAGTGAAGAGACTAGAGATATAGTCTGGGACAGACTAACTCTGTTCTCTTGGCGCACTTTGGATCTTGTTTTTCTTTTTGCATCATGCATTCCTCTGGAATCTATTGTGTCGCTGGTATACTTACAAGCTCCTCCTTCTCTCTACCTCAACAGCAGAACCCGGAACAGAGGGTGGCCCGGGGCTGGCTGTTTAAATCTTCAGGTCCAGTTTTTAAGGAAGTAACATATAGTGGCTAAGGCCCTGGGTGCAGACTGCCTGGTTATCCATCCTGATTTTTCACTTTCAGTACCTTGATTTCCTTCTCTTTAGAAGAGGGATTAAAAATAGCAACTATTTATTTTATTTTATTATTTTTAAATATTTTTTTTCTTTTTTGATGTTAGAGAGAGAGAGGAAGAGAGAGAGAGATAGAAATATCCATGAGAGAGAACATCAATTGGCCGCCTCCTGTATGCCCCCCACTGGGGATCAGGCCCACGACCTGGCCATGTGCTCTGACTGGGAATCAAACCAGCAACCTCTTGGTACATGGGTCAATGCTCAACCACTGAGCCACACCGGCTGGGCAAAAATAGCAACTATTTAATAGGGCTGGGTGAGAATTACATAATTGCTGTGTGTAGAGCAATAGGAACGGTGTGTAGACAGTGTGAGCACTACGTGTTTGCTGTTACTACTGGGCTAGTGGCTTGAGAGGAGCTGTACAGTTCACCTGTGGCAGAGACCACTCACAGCACAGGTATTCCACAGGTTTTGAGACAATACATGAGCTGAAAAACATGTCTTTTTTTTTTTTTTAGTGGAATCAGTGGAGTCCTAACAGGGATGACTGCAGCTGAGGGTGTGTAGGAGTAATCCTTGTGTTAGCATTTTCTTATCAGCTCTTGATTAAAACACAAATCATGAACATGTAAACAATGCTGCCATTCTTCTTTGAATAGCTCATTTAATATTAAATAAATCAGATAGCAATGTTCAGATTATATACATCAAATGAAGTAAAATTTTCAGTCTTCTAAATGGAAATTTTGGTATGAAACCTACATTTCCCAAGGCCTCACCCATCTGTGTTACCAATGAAATTCAAATCAATGATAAAAATAATATTAACATAATATGATAAAACAATAAAATAAAATTCACTTCATTAACTTACATGGTGCTGGTGGTGTAGCCCCCCTTCTGCACAGGACGTTTGGCTCCAAGCAGAGTGTCCTTTCCCAAGTGTTTCTAGAAGTATGCTCACAAAGTGCCTCTCATGGATTTGTGAACAGGTCACCTCATGTTTTTCCTCATTAATATTTGCAGCTCTGAAGGCATTTGAAACAATGTTTTAACATTGATGCTGCCCCACTGTCCTTCCTAAGAAAAGTTATATTCGTGCCAGGAGTGTAGTTTTTTCAGCATTTACCAACACTCCAATTTTTGAGGTTGGAGAACAGCAGCATATCCCCGCCTGCTATCACTGGGTGGGAATCCTGCGGGCGGTCAAAACAGAAAAGGGGAGACACACATGCCTGTGAGACTGCTTTACAGGGCAGGTAGGGGTGAGCACACGCTGTTCACTGGCGTTCTCCTAAGGAACTTCAGGTCTTTGAGCTGCACATGGTATTCTACTGGCCCGTAGAATTCCTTTTTCCCATTATCTTCATGCAACATGAATATTGAACTTACTCAAACTGAGGGTGATGATAACACCTACTGTTCTTCCTGTCCTTATGTCTAATTTAAGGCTATTGCATATCCCAGTGTAGAAGTCATTACTTGTTCGTGAATAAGTCCATTTAATGTCTAAATAACCCTAGTGGGGAGATGTTCATGATATGGAGAGAGTTTTTCTTTTTCCTTATAGCCAATCTGCATTTATTATTGTCTTAATTTTTTCTCATTCTCTCTATCTAAAATCTTTGTGGTGTTTAGAGTTCACAGAAAGAGTACTGTAAGCTGTTCTTTCCTTAGGCAAGCTAAATGTGTTAAATAATGTTTTCACACAGACATCAATCCTGTTTTCCAGATTACTTTTGATGTTCTTGTTGGAGCTTTAGGCAAACTGTATATATTGAGGTATACCTCAATTTACAAAATAGACATGTTGCTGAAGAGTGAATTCAACATTTTCAAATTGAATCCTACTGTTCTGTAGACAGTTATAAAATTGGCATCGTGTTTGCTTCGGGGCAGAGGGAAATCCCATAATGGTCTTAATTAAAACTTTTGTTGGAGAATGGGTAAACATCAAGGCTAGCCTCATGTTGTTGTACTGCAATACTTTCTGGGATTATTAGTCTCAGTGGTGGTTTACTTCATAATAGAACTAGAGTGTCTCTAAAGGTCCCTCATGGCCCTTTGCCATAGCAGAAAGGCCCTGGCTGCCTTTCCAAGCTGTTTTTAGTACGTGGACTGAGCCAGGGGCTAGTTGCCAGCAACCTCTGACCTTTGGTCTGAGGGAGATGGTACCAAGGATCCCCAGCTTTTTTCACTAATACCAAAGAAGCACACTGACTACACATTTTTTATTTTTGAGGACAGCTGGATCTTAAGTATCCAGCTGCATTGCCTCCATGGGAATGCTCAGACTTTCTACTATTGTTCTGTTAGGTTCTGAGGGGTGCTAACAATGTGAATGTAAGAAGGTAATACTACTGAGAAGCGAATAATATTGATCTATCAGTCTAGAGAATACAGATATAATTTTCCCTAAGTTTATTAATGTAGTTTTAGTAAATTTTACTTATAGTTGATTAGTTTTTGTTGTCAAGAGAATGTTTATATCTTTTGTGTATATGCAAAAAGGGAGGACATAACTATACACTTTGGCATAGAAGGGAAACAGACAGGAACTAAGCATAACAACCGAGAGGAATGAGAAGAAATACTGAATTCACAGATCATTCTTGCTAGAAGTGTTACATGGCTACAATAATAATAACAATATTTTTCTAGTAACATTTCTTTTTTGCTTGTCTAACTTTTACTGCTCCACATCCATATCATTTTCTTGTTTTCATCATATTTTTCATTTTTTCTGCCACATATCTAACTTCCTCAACTAATGGTATTTCTGAGGGTTTGTTTGGATTAGGTTGGGGAGGTTGTACCTTCCCAGAATTTATGTTGAGGGAAAAACTGAGGAGTCTTAACTACATGTTCCTGAGTATGGTTAGCAAAATTTCTTAGAAACCAGTTTTAGGAATAAAATAGTGATCACTGAAGAAAAATGAAAAAGAGATGGCAAGAAGGTGAAGGGATGACTTGGTCTGGAGAGCGGAAACTGGATGATAAAAATAAAAGGGAAATAAATAGGAAATTTTAGAAGTTTGAGTTAGTCACAGTGACAATGAGTCTGACTCTGAACGGACATGGCTTACAGGTGTGTGGACCCCACACAATGGACTAATGGACTGGAACTAGCCTGATGCTGTGTTGGACCCAACTCTACCATGGAACAGAAACTTTGGACACTGGCTCTGCTTCTAGCTCTGCTGAATCCCCAGCTACCCCCTTCCAGACTGGTTTAAGGGAAGTGGGACTTTGCAAACTGAGGGATGTAACTCCATGCAAATAAAGCTTTCTACTACGTCTCATCCTCCTGGGGGGCCTCTGGAAATGCTTATTCCAGTGGCTTCCCAAGAAGGGCAATCCACTCAATTCTCTGATAACACCCATAGTCATTACCCTTTTAATTTTACTGTGGGCTGGTCTGCTGGGATTACTGGGGGTCTCATTTTAGTTTGAAACTTTGCTGTGGAACCAACTAGCAAAAAAGAAAGCCCAGCACAATAATTGTTATGACTGCGCTAATTATATTTGTTGAGATGGTGGTCAAGCTTCCTTTTGGAAGCTTATGTGATGGGAGATTTAACATTTATAGCTGACATTCCTGAATTAACATAACTATGGCTGGAATCATTTTTCTTTTTTATCATTCTTTGCCATGCCATACTTAGTCACTAAATGCTGTCTGCTCTAAGCAACCTTGATAGATGAGGCAACACGCTTGTAAATAACAGATATATTTGTAATGTTTGCCAATAAGAAAGAAATGCATCTTTGCCATTGCATTGCAACTGGAACAGATGTCTGAATATTTTAAAACATGGTTGATGTTGTAAATTAAGATTTTGGTTATTAGAATAAATTAAAAATTCTGCCTAATCATTCACAGTGTCATTCACATGATAGCCCTCCTGACAAATTACCAACTATTTGGAGAAAAACATACACCTCTTCAATTAATTATTTCGATGTTTAAAAAATATATATAAGGTAGAAATATTTTTTTATCTTCACAAAGAACAAAAAATGAATTTAGTAATCAAATAACATTGACTCTAACATAGAAAATATAACCTTTTGTACAACAGTACAGAAAACAATAGTACAAGATGAATTCAAGTTGTTTCTTTAATCAGCTGATTTATATATAACATAACTAGTTTCAAAAAAGTTTTAAGAGTGTACAATGATACATTCAAACACCAAGATGAGATAGGTTTTTAAACGTGAGGAAATAGGGGTCACAGGAAAGGGAATGCCTGCAAGTAGAAGGACGCTCCGGCAGGAGGCACATGTTAAAAGCAGGTTGTGCAGCTTTTTTGCCAGAGATAGGTCACAGATTAAGCGCTAAACCTCTAGCAGCCAACAGATGAAGGGAAACATGATTAGTTACATGATTCACAGTGTTCACAAGATGAAGATCAAACATGTTGCCCTGGAGAAGTGTGACTATTCCTCAAATTGAGACCAGAGAGAATTTTCCCCAATTGTTCCTCATGAAAGGACACTACACACTTGGGTAACACTATTTCACCTTCAAAAATATCCTTACATTAAATATAGGGATTCATTGTATAGGACAGTTCCTTATAGTTATCCCTAATACAGGCCAAAGGCGTCAGCTAATATACAAATGCTAGATCTGCACAGCGCATGTGCAGTGTGATGAGACTGTAGCAGAGGGGAAGAGATTCAGCTGCACCTGTGTGGTGTGGTCATGCAGTTCTTCCTAAAAGAGAGGCTTAAAGTGAACACCGAAAGGAGAGTAGGAATACCCTAGGGAGACAGCTGGATGCTATTTTGTAACAATCAATTTTTAGTTATTATTTTAGGTAAAGATTTCTTTCAAAATCATATGTATTTCTCTGTTTTTGAAACTTTGAAAGTAATATATAGGTAATTTAGAACATTTAAAAAGATAAAAGTATAAAGAAGAAAATAAAAATCACCCGGAAATAAAGAATGTATTCATATATTTTCTAGTTTTTATATTATATATACATATATATGTTTCAAAATTGAGATCATATTGTATGTATAATTTTGCATCCTTTAAAAAGATAATATTGTATCTTTCCTTCAAGTAGTTAACATTCTTTGAAAACTTTAAGTGGTTGAATATTATGAACTATTTTGGTTGTTTCTATTTTTTTCCTAGTTAAAAGTGTCCTTCACTTAACATTCTTATGCATAACTCTTTGAATAACTTCTGGTTACTTCCTTAAGATAGATTTTTGAGATGCGTAATTATTGAGTTATAGAATATAAACATTTTCAAATCATCTGACAGCTATTATCAAATGGAAAATGTTTCTACTTTAGTTTACAGAAAACTTTGTTCTTATATATGTATATGTATTTACTTATTTATATACTTGGGGGTTTATTTATTTATAATAAAATGTATTGCCCTGGCCAGCAAGGCTCAGTTGTTTGAGTGTTGTTCCATGCACCGAAAAGATGCTGGTTCGATCCCTGGTTAGGGTGCCTGCAGGAGGCAACTGATGGATGTTTCTCTCTCACATTGATGTTTCTCTCTCCCTCTCCTTCCTTCTCTCACTAAAATCAACAAATAAATAATCAAATGCATTAATTGGTAAAACCAGAGTTTTTTTTTTTTTTTACAGAAGAGAAAACCTTCATAACATGATTTGCCCAATGTCGTGCAAAGTGTATGTGTTTTGCCTGAATTGAGCCATGCTTGGTTTTTCTCCTTTATTCTGCATGAATAGACACTATAGTGGTATTCTAAAAATTTTTTTCTAACTGGAAGTCATCAGATGTCCTGGTGATTTGTTTTGGTGTTCTTTTTATTATTAATATTTTGTCTTCTAAATAGTAAAATTATAGATGAATTATAAAGCCCCGCTGGGAGAAATGGAATTGCCTAACAGAGACATGAGTTTGTCTGCACAATAAATTATCAAGGTGGTCTACAAATAACAAGAATCTCTGCCAAGACTATCCTGAAAGGATCCTAAGCACATTTCAAGCAAATTGTTGAGTGGCGGTAATGATGGACGCTTCATTTGGCAAGTCCAGGTGGTGATAATCCTTACAAAGAGAAATGACAAAATAAGGCAAATGCATGAATGGTTCAGCCAAATGTACATTCTCACCTTAACTACTGCATTATCACAGCAAAGGCTATTATTTAATCCATTGCATTAATGTATTTCATAGAATTCCACAAATTTCATCTCAATTTTTACGTGAAGACACATATTGAAAGAAATATTTTGTTCCTTGGACATAATCAAAATGTGTAAAATAGCAGTATCCTGCAGTCTGCCTACAATACTTTGTTTGGTTCCTTACCAGAGGCTGCTTCATAGGGGAGGCCACTTCATATGCGGTCTTCTGCTTCTCCAGGGCATGAGTGGTGCTACACTTGAGAACTCTGCTCAGGAGTCAAGTGGCAAACAGTAAAGTTCACTTCTGCTGCTGTTGATCACAAAAGGCTTTGAAAAGAATAATACTCAATATTTTTTTAAGAACATGAGGCTGTGGATGATGACTCAGATTTTAAATGTAAAAATGTGAATCAAAGGGTCTCTATCAATCAGAAATTTTCACCTTGGAATTAAATATGTTTCCATTAATAGAATTTGTAATATAATTGCTTCCCATTTTAGAAGTCCTTCAGGGTACAGTTTTTCTTTTAGTCCTCTATGAAAATTTATTCCAATCAGACAAGGGGGATGTCTATTAGCTGTACATATTTAATTGTAACAATACATTTTCATTAGTTTATTAATACAATAAAATAGCAGCATATGAGAACATAAAATTCCATTTAGAATATCTCTCTGGTCATGCATAAATGATATTAAAATACAACATTTCTCTAAATGCAAACTTATTGAAGGGTTTCCCAAAGAGAATACACAGCCCAGTGGTTCCAAAGAGAATACACAGTCCAGTGGTTCCAGTGCTTGAGTTCATGATAGCCTGGCTCATTCCTGCCTGGCTGAAAATCCAGTTACAGGACATCCCTACCCTGATTCCATTACGAACAGAGTTTTGGCCTGACTTGTCTTTGCAGCAAGGGTTGTTATTGGGCCTGGTGATCCCAGCTCAGTGAACTGCTGGTCTGTTCCTGTCCCTCATGTCGCTGTGCATTGGAATTGTGTGAAGCCACCTGTTAGCTCACCTTCAGGTCTGCTTGGCAATACCAATGCATGCGAGTTGACGTTTTCCCCAGTTCTTCAGAAGTATGCCTTGTTCTCTCTCAGCAAGGTCACTTTCTCCAGTAAAGCCTGGGATTCCACATTGGGGCAAATCTACACATGTACTTTATTTTGTTCTGGATATGTAATGATCCTTTCTTGTGGGAGTCAAGCCATTGTTTATTTGGAAGAGGAAGCTTTTGTTTGAAAAAAAAAATTCTCTGTTTTTAAGAGGGCAGAGAGATTTTGTTGTTTCAAAATAATTTAGAATTTTAAAAATTTTCTAATTTCAGCTTGGGAGTACCCAAGCTGAAATTGTTATTTTGCATTTATTGCTGCTATCACAAAAAAATCATGTCAAATTAACATTATTTTTCTAAGTATGTATGTATAATTTATTCAGAATTTTCGAGGCAGTGGAAGGCAGGCTGTTTCCTTTGGAGAGCTGGTGATCTAATTAACGGGGGTAGAAAAGAATAACACACACATAGTTACAATACTAACCGGAAACTAATCAAATGCTGGATTATGTATGCACTGTAAGTATTGCAGGAATTTAGAGATTGTATAGTGGGCAGAGAAGATGGGAAAGAATATAGTATGTGGGGGTGAAGAAACCAATTGGTTAAGGTGGGGTGGAGAGGGCAGGGGTGTGCATTGAGTTGTGGTGGGAAATACATATAGAGTTGGTGAGGCTTTCAGTGCCAGGCTCAAAGAGTTTGGTTTGAGTTTGAAAAGAGTAGAAATATATTATAGTTTCTGAATTAGGGAGATGGTGTGATGGCATTAGAAAGATTTATATGACAGTGATGTGTAGAGATAATTTATAGAGGGAGAATGCAGAGGCAGAGTGGAATTTAAAGAAAAATCATTATTTGTCTACTTAATGGTCTTCCTAAGGTGTCCTCATTTGCCATTTGGTTTATTGTATATTCAACTTTATTTAGGACAGAGATATTAATTAAGCTTGGATATTTCAGAGTGATAATTGAATTTGTTGCCTTGGTTATTGCTTGAGATTGTCTATAATAATTGCCAAAATTGATCTGCAATACTCTGTACTTACCAACCTTTTAACATCATATTTATGATTTTACCAGTATTTATTTTAAAGAGTCTTAAATAGATGGTTTATACTGGCTCTGTGAGTGAACTTCTAGAAATTTTTGGAACTATTAAGAACTTGTATAAACCAGAATAGACTAAGTTGGCTGAAGTAACAACCAACCACCACATCTCAGTGGCTCAACACTATAAAAATGTATTTCTGGAAACTGTTTATGTTAAATCTCTATTGTGAGTCATTGCAGTCACTTGGAGCCCTTTTCTCACTACGTGCTTCCAGACTTGCCAAGGAAGGAGAAAGGGAACTTGGCAAATCATGTACTGTCTCTTAGAGCTAGAGGTATATATGTGATTTTAAATCACATTTAGTTGGCTGAAGGAAGTGACCTGGCTATGGCTAACTTCAAAGTGGCAGGGAAGTGCTATGCCATCATATGCCCCAAATAAGGGAAAATAGGTCTAGAAAGAATAATATCTTTCAAATGAAATTATTTTACTGAGAAGTATTTCATCCACTGCTTTGGTCTATAGGCTTATCTGCCCAGAGCAAATGAGAATTTTAATATAAATGGGCAAGGGTACCCACAACATGACTAGAATATGATTCTCCATTATGAATAGGTAAGTGTGAGGAGAGGTCATGGAAGTTTCTATTAGATTTGCACTTATGTTCTCCACATTTGAATACAGAACAGCCAGTATCTTTTTAATGTGAACTTTAAATGGTGAAAAAATTTATGTAATGTATAAATAACCATAAATATTTATTACATAAACAATGCTATTTATGCCTATATGTTCATAGACATATGTTACTTAGCTAATAACCAAGGGATGAGTGATGAATAGTGATGGCCAGGGTGGCTATAGATCTCTGTATACTTAGCATATGTACTGGATGACCGTTGAGTACACAGCATGTGGATTTTTAAAGTTTTAAATGAAAGTATTAGAGTGTTGAAGTAGGGACCGCAAGTAAACATTTCATCATTTTTCAGGTGTGTGCAACACATAAATTACTATTTCTGTATAAAGTTTGGATTTCATCTGTTGTATCCTGAAATCTCAAATTTCATAAAAAATCACTTTATTTGATGAAATTAAAGTGTGGTCCATAGGGGCGGGCTCAGAAGACAATCCAAGTGGTTATTGTAGGCGCCACATATTCAACTGTATTCTCTTTGGCAGTGTTGGCCCCTGGATCTCCAATCGGTGTTGTGTGCTTTACCTCTCTGTGTTCTTAGGGATAGCCACTTCCCAGAGACTCCTTGAAACCCACTGTGAACACATGCAGTACTCAAGTTCAAACTTCTGCTCGTGGGTATGAGGAGTAGAAGCTTGCAATTTCAGCAATTGTTTATGTATAGTAAATATATATATTTATATTACATATAACATTTATTTTGCATATATTAAATTTATATGGCCTATTTTTTTGGGGTAGCCTGAAGATGTATGCTTAGCTTTCAGATTCCAGTTGTTGAGATTAAAGATGCTAAAAGCTATTGTTTTGAGTGGAAGGGAAAACATAACCCTTCAAGATGGCATTAGAAGTAGCAGTTGTGTTATTATTGTTTTAATGTCAGTACATCATTATTAATAATACTAATCTCAGTGTGAGTCACTCTATTTTAACAATAATTATGTTGGTGATGCTTGTAATAGTTATGAGTAATAGATTCTAATTGCATTGACTATTGCATAAAAATAAATATTAGAGGACAATTTTATGTCAAGTTTCAGAAAGAAATGGAGATATAAATTTGGGACTGAATAGTTACTAAGGATGTAAAATAAAGGGTGTTTGAATGGGTAATGCACTTGACTTCAGTTTCCCTACTTATCATGGCTGAAAAATGATTTTCAGAGTACTGAGAAATCAGTGTACATAAAGTTATCCCAAAGCTCTTGAAAATTGCAAAAACATTAATGGCACCAAAGAGCACCCAATGCTACATTACTGGTGCCTTCTGTATTGTATTTGAGTTGATTGACTCGGGCTTCAGACATTTAAGTATGCCACTGTTACCTTGACTTTTTGGATTCTTCAGAAAGGACTCAGAAAGGAAAATGATATTTATCAGAATTGTTTTATCAACTTGCAATCAAGTATGTTTTGTATACTTTCATAAGAGCTGACCTTCAGCAGTGACTAACAATGTATATTTCTGTGTATGCCTGTGTGTGTGCACATACATGCACACAGTAAGGACAAAACTTTCTCATCAATTTATGTTAAAATATCAAAACTGAATTTCTTCTTGAGATTTTACACTATAAAATATATCAGTTTGTTTTCACAGCTTTCAGGTAGCTGTACAGCCTGGTCTTCTGCCACACCTGTCATCCATAGGTTAGCATCTCACGGACTCACCTCAAGGGTCTGGTCTCCTAGTGATGATCTCAGTTCTTACTCTCCACTTAATCCCCTCTCCAGCTTTCTTTGATCTTCCTACAATACTAGTTTTTCCTGGGAAGTTGCTTTATTTTCATTCTCCCTCAATTCACTGATGTTACTTATGAGAATGCAATTCAATGTACTTCAGTGTTGCAGACAAGCCCAGGGGGTAGGTGAGGCATAATGGACTAGCCTAGGCATGTCTTAGCGCTCAAAGTAAGGTTCCTCTCATAGTCCTTATCACACACCACATACAGATGGGATGAGTGAGGAAGAGAGGTGTTCAAGTAATGAGATTAGGCCCAAGATGGAATCACTCAGGTTAAACCCCATGTCAGCAAACCGAAACTTAACTAAGTTTCTATGCTCAGCTCTTCCAGAAAAGGAAGGCCTCAGTCAACCAATCAGTGCTTGCCTGCTCAGCACAAGTTACCTGACATGGCTCCAAGACTTCTCTTTGCTCCATATAAGGAAAGTAACCCCACTTTAACCAGTCAGTGAGTGCCCAGTATAACTTTTCGTTCCTGTTCACTTTGGTCTACAAGTCCCTTGCTTTGTATTGCTCTTCAGGGTTCCTTTCTATCTGCTAGAATGGATGCTGCCAATTCATGAATCATTGAATAAAAGCGTACTAGATCAGTAGAGTCTGTGGCAAACTTTCAACAGAGGCAAGGACTTGGAAGCATTGTATGTGGGCTGAGAGCAACCAATGACATGGGGGTGAAATCAAGATGGTCCAGTGTACCCCTAGGTCATAATTCTTTTCTGTATATTGCCAGTTAAGGAAATACATCATCTTACTCTATCATACAAATTAAGGTTGAATCTACTTATATTAGAGTATTGAAATACTTATGCAGATAGTTTAAACCAAAAAGAAAAATTCTCCCCGTTTACTTTAATTTTCTAGATAGTGCAGACAAACACATATTTTAGGTTATGATTTATGCAAAAGTTTCTTCAATTCATCATTATACTTTTTCCCCCTGAGCTTTTCACAAATATAGCATTTGGGTGAAAGAGAAAAGAAATTGAAATGTGAACCAGAGACTTAGATTTCTCTTAGATTTATCTCTTATTATTCAGGCTGCCACCTAATTTCCTTTAGAATATCATGATTTTGTTTACATCCTAAATACATAGCCATTTGCTTATTTTCTTTGGCACTGTGTCCGATATTTGCTGTACATTTTGGGAAACTCCTTTGATATTTAGAGTATCACTGGTCATCTATCTACAAAGAGATATTTATATTCTTTGACATTTTTAATCTAAACTGTAAAGTTTTTCTTTCACAGTAGTATCCCTTAGTGATTGAGGTACAATGTCAGAAAGCCTAGACCAGTCTCCTTAGCCAAGGAAATTAAGAGAAGGGATATAGTAGATAACCAAAGGCAACCATACTTGTTTGAATCAACACTTTGTGCATTTGTGTTTTTAGCTATTTTGGGGTATATAATGTTTCTAACAAAATAAAGTTGTGTTATGGAATTTCAGAAGAATGTGGGAAGTTGTCTCATTTTCTAATTCTTCCCTTTGACTCTGCACCTCCTCCTCCACAATATGGAGAACCCCTGCTTTTTTTTTCTGGTTAAGCTGAGTTCTACCTTCTGCCTTGGATCCATTGATTGTTTAATGTAGTGTTGTTGGGGAAGAAGGAGATGGGAGCTAACATTTTGATTTTAAAGGTTTTTCTTGATGGTTATATCCAGAAATGCAAAGAGAAGAGAGATTTCCCAAGGGTTTGCCCTTCCAATTTCAAGCAAGCTGTACATATTCAGCCCATTCAAAGGAAAAGCCGGGGAGTACACCTAGTTCCCTGCAAACTGCATACTCCTCTAGGAGATAACTGAGATTTGAGCCCAATGAAGATCAAGTCATTCCCGCTGAAAACTTTAAAAACAACTCAAGCCAGAGGTCCAGTAAACTCTCTACATTTTTTCCCGGAAACAAATCTTCCTTACATGCTTTGATAAAGGTTCAAATGTCTCCCGAAACCTGGTGTCACTTTTTCTGGTTCCCACTTGCTGAGACATTAGCTGGGGAAGGAGGAGGCCAGGCAGGACCTAATCAGTAGTATCTACCTACAAATGAATCAAGACAATATTACTGCAAAGAATACTCAGCCCTTGTGAAAGAAGTGAAGGTCACACAGAAGGACACGATTCAAATCAAAAGGGCATGGTTAACACAAAGTAAGGTTTAGGCTGGGATCCATCAATGCTCCCCATTACCCTTGGATCAAGGAGATGCTGATTAATATCTCTTCATCCTCCTTGATCTGGCTCTGCCTACATCTCCAGCTTTTTTCTTTCTGGTTCCTAATTCCAACTCTACTTTAGGCCAGTGAACTTCATCCATTTTCTCAGATACTTGCTCTTTTTACTACTTAGCTTCATCTATACCCTCTGGCTAGCTGCCCTAGCTCAAGGAAAAGACATTTTGTTTATTTTTATTTTTTATTTATTGATTTATTTTTAAAGAGAGAGGGGAAAATGATAGATAGATGATAGATAGATAGATAGATAGATAGATAGATAGATAGATAGATAGATAGATAGATAGAAACATCTATTTGTTGTTCCACTTATTTATGCATTCATTGGTTGATTGTTGTATGTGCCCTAACTGGGGATTGAACTTGCAACATCGGCATATTAGGACGATGCTCTAACCAACTGAACTAACTGGCCAGGGCAAGAGGCACTTTGTTTAAAGGGAGAGGCAAATGTGCTAAGGAGAAATATGGAAGATGCTTTAGCATCCAGATGAGATTTTCTAGTTGATATCATCAGGAATATTTAAAGGACACTGAAAAAAAGGAAAAAAAAAAAAAAAAAAGAGAGAGAACCTCCAAGGAACAATGATTAACGGCCTGCATCATTGTTGGGTAAGAATAAGTGTTTATAACTTTTTCTAATCAACCACATAGTAAAGTCTTCATTTTAGGTTCCTGACAAAAAATGTTAACCTTGTGTTCCCTGCTGCTAAACTCTTTTGTAGAGCTCACTTAGAGGAATACTATTCAAGTGAGGGACAAGCGATTTATTTATTTCTCAGATAAATGTTACCCTGGACCAAGTAACATGATCAGAGAGCAGTAAATGTCTTTACGTGAATTATACTTTGATATCCTGCTCTTTATGTACTGTGTGAGATTTCTCCTATTATGAAGCATTGGTATGTAAGTGGCTATATTTTTTAAGGGATGTTGTTAAACATGATCCATACTTGATTACCCAGCAATTTCACTGTTAGATATATTACCAAGTGAAACTCTAGTACACTTTCAATAGAAGACATGAACACAACATTTATTTGTGAACAGCACCACTGTTCACAACAATGAAATGCCTCAAATAACTCGAACACCCACCCATGAGGGAGTAAATGAACAAGCTGTTATAGTCACACAATGAAAAGTTATAAAGCAGTCAAAACAAACGAATTATAATGCCATGTGATAATATATATACATTTTTATTTTGTTTGCTTTAAAAAAATTTTAAAGACTATTTTTTTAGAGCAGTTTAAGATTCACAACAGAATTAAGAGGAAGGTACAGAGATTTGCCATATACCTCCTGCTCTCAACCATGCATAACCTTCCCATTAGCGGCATCACTCACCAGAAGGTTACCAAGGATGAACCTACATTGACACATCATAGTCACCCAAAGTCCACAGTTTACCTTAGGGTTCACTCTTGGTGGTATACATTTCATGGGTTTGAACAAATGTATAATGACAAATATCTATCATTATAATATCATAGAGTATTTTCACAGCTTTAAAACTCTCTTTGCCTATTCACTCCATCTCCCCCAGCAACCACTAATCTTTTAATCATCATCACAGTTGTGCCTTAATGTGAATGAATATTAGTAACATAATATCAGGTAAGAAAATAAGTCCTAAAAATGACATACAAAATGATGCCCATTTTTATACAGTTGAAAACTACTAAAATATTTAAAAATAAAAATTTAGGAGTACATATAAATGCAACACACTTATATAAAAAGGACCCCAAGGAATGAGGAACATCAGAAGATGGTTACCTTTGGTGGAAGGAGTCTGTGGATTGGGCTAAGTTGGGACCATAGGATTGGTGTTTAGAAAAATAAATACCATTTTTAGTGACCAGAATGAAATTCATTATGTCAATGACTTTAAGAAACTTAATGATTCAGTGTTTTGCTCTTCATTACCAACATGAGAAACAATAATACATTATATTCCCAAATAAATCCCTTAGTTAATATACATCTCTCTGTACATAAATAGTGAAGTTTACTGTTTAGAATTGTGATGATATCTGTGTAATTCAGAATGAAAGCACTGAGACATTTTATTTTATTTTTATTTTTTATCCTTACCTGAGGACATTTTTCCATTTTTTGTTCAGATAGAGTGGGAAGGAGAGAGAGGAAGAGAGAGAGAGAGAGAGAAAGAAACAGCGACATGAAAGGGACACATCAAGTGGCTGCCTCCTGCACGACCCAACCAGGGCCAGGGACAAACTGCAACCAAGGTACGCGCCCTTAGCAGGAACCGAACCTGGGTCTCTCCGGACCACAGGCCGACGCTCTAACCACTGAGCCAAACCGGCCAGGGCAGCATTGCGACATTTTAGATGAAAGTGGGAGTTTTGGGTCTGAACTGAGTCAGTTCTTCAGTTTATTTTCTGTATAGTCACTGCCTGAGAGTACAGGCCAATAAAAAGAAATGGACCTTCGAATCAAACAGACTTTGATGGGAAGGCCTTAGGATTTTGTCTATTTCTCCTGCCTCCCCTTGATAAATAGCCCCGTATTGTGTGTGGACAGAAGGAAAGAGTGAAACTGCATTTCCTTAGCTACTCAAAGGCCATAAAGTTTGCATATGTTCTTTAGGTTGGTCCTAAAGCTGTAATACCCTGCAAGCCCTGGATGACTCATAAAAGTGTACTATAACCTTAGATTTGTGCTCTCCTGATCTGCCTTTAACCAAATGGCTTGACTGCTTTTTAAATTGCTTTTTCACGACCACATTACGACTAAGAGCCATTTTGTTCTTTTCAGGATATTGAAGAAATAGGCTGTATCGATATATGCAACACATGAACTGTGGAACTGGAGTAATTACTGAAAAACCGAAGATAAAAACTCTTTCTGAAATATCTGGATATGTATAGAAAGAGAAGCTCTTTTCCATTGACATGAATTATCTAAATGATTCTTGTTAACCTTTTATTTTGCTTGGTGTATATAGTCTTAGCTAAAATATTCACTGAATGGCTTGCTTTAGTCTTGTTTTCAAAGCTTATTGCTTTCTTTTTTTTTAAAAAAATTATTTATTGATTTTAGAGAGAGAGGAAGGGGAGAGAGAGAGAGAGAGAGAGAGAGAGAGAGAGAGAGAGAGAGTTGTGGTTATACTTATTTAAGCATTCATTGGCTGATTCTCATATGTGCCCTGACAGGAGATGGAACCCTCAACCTTGGTGTATAGGGGAGATGCTCTAATCAAGTGAGCTACCTGGACAGGGCCTCTTAGTCATTGCTTTCTGACCACCTTTACTTCCCCATGGAAGTGAAGCCTAAGAAGCTGTGATTTCCTCTTACCAATCTTAGATTCTATCGAGCAATGTTTATTGAAATCTTAACCCAAACCTAACTTTAATCTTATTCAGCTATCCCAGGGATTAGTTTAATATTTCACACACTCATCTCATTTAAGCAATAAATAAATTTAATTTAAAAAAATCTCACTTAAAGGCAAAAAAAAAAAAAAGCTCAGAAAGTATGATAATCTATATTCTTTATTGTGTACCTATTATGTACAGGGCTTTTAAAATTGATTATCCAAAGTAATCTGTACAGTGACTCTGTGAGACAGATATTTTATATTGAGAGAGCAGAGCCTCTCAGAAGAGACTGAACCTATGACCCAGTTTGTTTTGACAGTCTGCATTCCCAAACACTAGGCTATACCCCAAACAGGCCTTTGAGCCTATAAGAGGAAATGAGACTAACCTAAAAATGTAGCTTGGAGAACTGGTCTTATACAATTTAATTGTTTTCTTGAGAGGTTTCTCTTCTAGTATCATTTGCTTATTCCAACATATCCTCAACAGAGAGAGAATAACTCTTCAGTTCTGGCAAATGTGAAAAGACTGTCATTTTGACCCTCTCAGATGCCACACATAGAATTTATTTGGTTTTGTAGAATGGCACTTGAAGTGTTTGTCTAGCAGGTTGGCTCTGCAAGGGAACATTGACTTTTGTTATTTCAAAGGATGAAAATGAAATAACCTCGAGCACAGCCTTAAAGCTCCAGAGAGCCAAAAGAATCACTTATGATCTCTGTTCTGTATGTTTTATAATGGAACTCTCCTTAGTTTAAGAGGAGACATCAAAGGATAACAATAAGAATAATAATGAGAATAATAATAATAATAATAATAATAATAAGTAAAAATTCACTGTGTGTTCCATGCCAGGTACCTTTACCAGGCATTCTAAGTCCTTTACCAACAGTACTTATGAGGTAGGGATTCTTATTATCCCTACTTCACAGATGAAGATGTTGAGGCACAGAAATTTAAGTAAATTACCATAGATCGCACAAATTAGCAGATCCACCATCAGAATGTAGACTATTTATTGATTCTATAAATTGTATTTGTAACCTCTAAATTTTAACTTTGAGTAAGTGCACCTTATGTGAAGGTGACCCTGTTAATAGCTTTGTATGGTTTCTGTTAGAAGTCTTGATTTTTATTTTTACTGTCATGTCCTTTTCTGCTTACTTACCAGTTTACCTCCTTTTTCCTGTTTGTCAGCCATCATGGAGAAGGTGTGGGTTTTCCTGGTGCTTGGAAAGAGGGATCTGACAGGAGCAGACTTTATAGTGCAGTGTAGCATAACAGCATCTTCACTGGCAAGTTTAAGGGCTCCTCCCCTCGTGAATAGTAATGTGACCGTCTCATAGAATCGAGGATGCACATATGATCCTAGATAATCCTATTTTCTTATCTTTATTCCCTATTCAGAATATCAATATTTACATTTTATTATGGGAATGCAATAAAACTTGAAAAATCGTTAGGATCCTACAGCTTCTGGGAGTAAAAGTAAAATATTCCTTAAGAGTGACTTTCTTAGCACAAATGATAATCAAGACAGATGATGATTATCCACAGGCAGAATACACCAGTTATGATAAAAAACAAAAGTATTTCATGTAGCCCACCCACGTATGAAGAATGCAGACCAACTAGCCCTGGCCGGTGTGGCTCAGTTGGTTGAGCATTGTCCTGTACACTGAAAGGTCACTGGCTTGATTCCTGGGCAGGACACATACCCAAGTTATGGGTTTGATCCCTGGTTGGGGTGTGTACAAGAGGCAACTGATCCATGTTTCTCTCTCACATCGATGTTTCTCTCTCTCTCTTCCTCTCCTTTTCTCTTTCTCTAAAATTGGTGGAAATGTATCCTTGATGAGGGAAAAAGAAAAAAAGAAAAAAGATAAGAATGCTGACTAACTGTTCAACATTTATACAGTAGGAACAAGAAAATGACACTCGGAAGCCTCTAATGAGAATGTGTACAATGATTCATCTGTAAATGTTGCTTGTGTGAGTATAATCGTTTGCATTTGAAAGAAAAATAGGATATTTACAGGCCCTTCTTGCCGATGGTACGTGGCTGGCATACTATTCAGGCTACAGCTTCATTGGGTCCACATTTTCAGGACAGTAGGTGTTGAGCCATCTGAAGTCTATAATTAACACAATAATAAATTCATTTAGGAGAAAATGGGTACTGTCATATCCAAGTGATGATATCCTTTACTTGGAGAATTATTGATAGTAAAGATCAATGAGCTAAAATTCATGCTCATTTTATTAGCTACTTCCCTCCCCCCTTTTAGAAATTCCTTAGTGAAGATTGTGTTCCGTAGTCTCAGCATTTTGGAAACTTGATTTCAATGATGCCTCATGTCTCTGCAGGGGGCAGCAGAGCTGCAACTCTCTGAAGCCAAAGGACGCCCCTTGAAAAGCAAAAATTCCGGTCCAGAAGTGGTGGTGGAGAGGTGGGATTGGAAAGGATTGCTTAAATGAAGGTAAGAAGACTGTAGGGAAACTGCATTCTAGAGGGAAGTTGAAGAGAAGCAGAAACGCTCAGTGGTGGAAAGATCTCTGGGTTGGTGGTTCAGGTTTTGCTAAAATTCGCTGTGAGAAAGAAAGTCAGTTATCTTTTGTAAGCTCTATTATTAAAAAAAAAAAAGATAATGCCTGGCCAGTGTGACTCAGTTGTTTGACCACTGTCCCATGCACCAGGAGGTCGCTGGTTGGATTTCTGGTCAGGGCACATGCCCGGGTTGCAGGCTCGATCCCCAGTAGGGGGTCTGCAGGAGGTGGCCCATCAGTGTTTCTATCTCTTTTCCTCTCTCTTCCTCTCTCTGAAATCAATTTAAAAAAACATATTAAAAAATTGATAATAAAGTGCCTATTTCAGAGGTTTGTTATAAGGACCAAATGGGATGGCACTTTGTGAAGGAGGTATTGAAATATGTTCTCATTAAATTCTATGTGTAATAGATTGTGCTAAGCACTTCAGGAGATGAAATATGAATAATACTAGTATTCTCATCTCAAGCTAATTAGGTAGATAAAATAAGCACCTAAATAAATACAACTGGTAGATCACAAAACCAGTAAATTGTTATGTAAGTTAAGAGTGATTTTCATCACCTAAGAGGCTCTCTCTTGAGCAGTGGCTCCCAAATCTGGTTGTGCATTAGAATAACCTGGGAGCTTTTAAAACACACCCATGCCCAGGCCCCAGTCTCAGATATTTCGATTCAATTAGTCTGGTCTGCCCAACCTCCTTCCCAGCACATTCTCATTAGAGAAAAAAAAAAAGCACCCCTCCTGTATTTAATATTCAGTGCTTCTCAGACTTTAACTTCATCAGAATTACCTGGAGTACTGGTTAAACCTCAGCTTGTTGTCCCCTCCTTGAGATGTTCTGATTCACTAGATTTGGGGAAAGGGCGAGAATTTATAGGGAATAAGTTCTCAGGTGATACTGATTGTCTATAGATCACATGTCAGATCCAGGACAGTCATTTGACTTTCCTATCAATGCTGTATATTCAGTCCATATATTTGTTTTCTGGCTTGAGAAAGCAGGTGGACACAAGAGTCCACCCCTAAGAGGTAGGAATAGTTTTACAGTTGGGAAAATCAACCCTGTGTGACCAAGTGAATGTAACATCACTTGATCAAAGAGATAAGCTCACTGACAGGATGCCTGCTTACAAATATGCTAATTTAAAATGATCCTCTAAGAAGAGAAGGCATTATTTAGGGATACATATTACATGATTTCATGTTCAACAAAGCAGATTTTGAGAGAAAGTTTTAGATTTGGAAAGGGACTCAGGTTTCTTTTTCTGGAAATGTCTCCTGAAGCAACAGAATGAATGATTCACCTTCTCAAATCCTTGGATATCAGAATAGCTAAAGCAACATAGCATAATTTTCAGAAATAGAATCCTATTAAACTTTCACAGCCCATGTAAGATGTTAGTGAGAAAATGTGCAAAATGGATCACCGTGTCTTCATTACTTGAAGAAGGGCACTCAAGGTTGACTTGAATGTTAAAATGTATGAACTGTCTATGTCACAAAGAGTGTAAGTCCTAAAAGTCCATGAACAGAGGTTAGAGGAGACTCCAGGGCTCCAGTCACCTTGAAATTAGGAAACGGAGAAGTTCACCTTGCTGATTTCTTCTCCGGGGTAGATAGTTGACAGCTGAGGCTTTGCAGATGTGTGGATGGAATAACATCAGTGAGTGGGAAGGGCTCACACTGTCTTATTTTATTGCCTTTTTTCATCACAGCTATATTTTATGAGTGAAAGACAGGAAGCTTTTGGCTAAGGCATCCTTTTTTCTTGTCATGCCCCACCAATCACAGATTGACTGGAGAAAAAGGGGTTTCAAATACCCATTATAGTCAAAATAAAGGAAAATCTCAGAAAAATTTATATCAGAGAATCTTAGTTTTATACATGAAAAATAAAAGCAGCAATGTATAAAATTACCCTTGGATTGCAGTGGAATAGATAAAGCCTAGGTAACTTTTTATAGATATTTGTTTCTCCATTTAGAGTCAGACAGGTTGTCCATCTGTAGTCTTTCTGGACCTGAATTATATTAGTTCAAGATGATACTGCTTAAGGCAAGAATATTATTTAGGAAGACTGGAGATAGCTTAATAGGATATAAATGAAGATCATATTATAATATAGATTATATAGTCTATAATGTTAAAAACATATTTTTAGAATACTCTTAAAATGAGAGAAAAAAAGGACCATACAAATTATAAAACAAATACTAAAGTGCCATCAGAGGTACAGCCATATTTTATCTCTTTATCAAGTTTACAGTGAAAATCTGTAACACATGTAAACCTTTTTCTCTGGGCTAGATGGAAACTGAGTCAGACAAGTTAGTTGACCAATGGTAGTACATGGGAAGTTTGGTGTTTTCTAATTCATCTTTATTCCTGGACCTTCAAGGGCAATATTCTCTTTGGCATCTCCTCCCAGATACTCTTGCTCTTGTCCAATATACAGGCTCCTCTTCTTCCATGGCTTATTCTCCTTTCCGTGTCCACATTCTCCTTCAGTTATTCCCACATAGCTTCAGTGATAACTTTTGTGTTGATGACTCTCGAATTCTGTATCCCAGACCTGGATCACTTTAAGCTCATACGTGTGACTGCTGTCTGGTTAGTGCCTGCTTAGCTCTGTTTTGCAAATACTTGAATTCAATGTTTTAATACCCAAAGCTTGTTACATTTTCTGCATTCTCTATTTTGATTAATGGGGGCATGATTCTTGCTGTTTACGACAAAAAATCGATAATCTTAAAGGACTCCTCCTTCTTCACCTACTTCAAATGGCCATTAGCTTGTTATATTCTACTCAACTGTCTTTTGAAGCTATTACCATTATTATTTCTTTAAAAATGTTAATTTTGTTAAATTTGAAATAAACAGGAAGTACAAGAAAAAAAGAACAATCGTTCCCCTCATGTTATTCCCATTCACACCACTTCCACTACCACCATGCTGGCCCCATCATCCTTCACCTGGACTGTTCCAATAGCCTCCTCATTCCCTTTGTTTGTCCCCTTGCTTCCTTATGGTCTGCTATTTACACAGCAGCCAGATTATTTTGAAATATGTCAGGTCACATCATTCCTTGCTCACAATTCTCTCTTAGTTTATCTCATTCAGAGTAAAAATCAAACTGCAAGAGCCTACAGGACCCTTTAGAATTCTCTCACTTGCTCTCCCCTCTTTCCCTAACCCTTCTGACCTCACCTCCTACCTCCAGCCCTCTGGGTCTTCTCTGTGGTCTTGGAAGATGCCAGTCATGTCCTGCCTTAAGGCCTTTGTTCTTGCTTCCCCCTTTGCCTCGAGTCCTTCTCTGCTTGGAATCTCCATGGCTTGCTCCCTCCCTTCCTTTAAGTCTCTGCCCAAATATTACCTTATCAAGAGGACTTCTATGGCCACCTTCTCCTACTCCCACACTAAAGAACTTCATATCTCCCTTGTCTGGGGTGGACATATAATTTGTCATCCCAAACAGGATACTTTTGAGAGTGATAAGGAACCCCGATCAGATAGGAGTTTGGAACAAGAGTCATACACTGGGATTAGCCCTGGCAAACTGGGACACATGGTGTGGTTATCTGGTTCTTAGACAGATTTTTTTTTTCTTTGTAGCTCATTTTACCACTCTCTGACATAGTACATGTTCACTTTTTATGTGTTTTTTGTATGTTCTCCACTTTTCACAGGCTCCTTGAAGAAAGAAATTTTGTTTTCTCGGCTGTTGTATATTCAGAACCTTAGACAATACTTACTACATAATGAGTATTCAATAAAGATTTTTTAATACTATAAATTAATAAATTCATATACCCAACATCCAGAATTAGCCACTGCTAACATCTTGGCATATCTGTTTTAATTTTTGTAAAAATTATAAACATGCATTATCAAAATCAATGCTAGGAAGTGCAAAACCCCCCTAAATCACATCTAGAAATTCCCATTTAGGAAACATCCTAGTTATTTTCCATGCAGATAGATGAAAGAATAGATGATAGAAAAATAGAAGGACTTTAATAAAAATTAATTCATATTATTAATTTTCAAATGAATGGTATTTTGTTAATTTTTCTTGACTTTAAAGGTAGAAAAATAAGTGAGTAAAATTAATTGTTGAAATTCAAATAAATATTATTTCACCATAAAGATTTTATTTCTTAAATAATCTCCTTAAGGATAGAAAATTAATCCCCCCCCAAACAACAATTTCCACAGTTGTTTAGGATTGGTTTTATATTTAAGTTGATTCAGTCTTACTGCCAGTCTCTTTATTGCAGCAGCTTTATATCCTTCCATCTCCTAATATGCTGGATTTCACTGTCAAGCAAACCTTTAAAGAAATGCTCATGGCTACTGTATATTTGAGTTATATCTTTGGGTTATACTTTCTTGTTGCACTTATACACAGCGCTTTCTCATCTTCTGGCATTTAGTGTTTCAGCAGCAACCTGATTGTCTTTTTCCTTGTGAAGATGATCCACCCCTCCCCCCACCCTACCTTTGTTTGCCTGATCCTGAAGTTTTTTTCCTTTTTAAGTTAAAAAATGCAACTGGATTTGTTTTAGAGTTGAGTGTTTATTTTCAAAATTTCTTGGAACACTGTGATTTTTTTGATCTACAAACTCAGTTGTTTCTCCATTTTTAAGAAATTTTCTTATACCTTTGGATGCATCTTCTGAATTTCATATTAACTGAATATTTACTGAATTTCATATTAACATATTATCCTTGTATTGAATCATTTTCGTATTCCATTTCTGTTAGCTTTTGCCTGATAGCTTCTTTTTTGTTTGTTTTCTTAGAAGTCACTGATTTTCTTATGCCCTTTTCTGTGTTAACTAACATGATTTTTAGCAATGCCTATTCTGTTTCTTGCTTCAAATTTAATTATCACATTTTATTCTGTTTTATCAACTAGTCTTTGGGTTCTTTTTCCTTTTGAATTGATTTTCTTGAGTTGTTTTATGGTACAAAGCCATTCATTGTACTTTAAAAAAATATTTTAGCTTGCTGCTTTTTCTGGCTTTTGCATGCATGTCCTCTGCTCTAATGTGTTTGCAAGCTGTCCGTGCTCAAGCATGGGTGGCCCTGACCAGCAGTGTGTTTACTCCAGTATGGTGTGGGTGACGAGATCCTCTTCCCAGAACAGCCCGAAAGCAGGTTCTTTCTCTCTCCAAGCTACAGCGAAAGGAAAGATTTTATTTCCATTTTTCTGTCGTCTGAGGGAATGGCAAGGAAGGGAGAGAACCCAGCATTCTTAGAATACTCAGGTTCTGTTCTTTCTCTTAAAAGTGTGAAATGCCATGAAACAGAGTTCATTTCCCTCCTATACTAGAGGTTTTGGGTCACTTTTGCGATTTAGTGAGTAGACCTGTAGCCTTCACTTCTGAAAGAATGTTGATACCATTTCTAACTTTCCAGTTTTACTTGTTTCTCCTTAGCAGTGGTTTCCATTATCTCTCAGAAAAATGGACCAGATAGGGAATTTACAGAAGGCACAAAGTGCTTAACTGGGAACGATGGAGAGGACATAAAGGGACTCTTTCAGATGATAAAAATGTTCTGTATCTTGTTTTAGATGTGGATGGAATGTATATACAATTGTCAGTGTTTATTGAGTGGAACATCTAAGGTCTTTGCATTCTATTGTAGATAAATAGAATAAAATATTTTAAAACTCAAAACTAAAATAAAACATCTCACCTGGATCAATACCAGGAGACACTATGGTGACATGCAATTAGGTATAAACTAGAATTTTTCTAGGAAGTGTTCACAGAATATCAAAAAGCTGACTTATTTATATTACATAAAAGGATTAGCTCAAGAACACGCATCAATAAAGTTGTTCCCCGTAGTAAAATGAATTAGAACTGTATTTGTTATCTTTATATGACTAACATTGTAAAACTTAGCCTAAAAGTTTGAGTTATAAACTTTGATTGCTATGTGGATTAAACTAGTAATCATCACACGTGATTTAAATCTTCCTATCTTCTAGGTTATAGAAGCAGCCTAAATAGATAAATATTTTAAGACATTTACCCTAATGATATTTGAAGCATTTTTTTCCCAATAGTATAAACAATACTTGAGACTCATTTTTTTCTGGTAATGTGTACGTCTTAACTGATCTACCCAACATTGTAACTCAAGAACACTTGTTTTTAGACATCAGTTTGAGTTAACTTTAGGATAAAACTAAGCAAGATGTGCATACATTTCCTTTTTTATTGTGCTTTGGCTGTCAAATAACGTGATGCCTGATATTTGACCCACTATTTACATTGCAAACTTCAGGATCCAGGAAGATTCATCAATGGCTCTTATTTCCCTAGAACTTCCTAATACTAACCCTAGAATATTATTTACAGCAGTAGTTTCTGCTGACTAATAACTCTGTTGTCAGTAACAGATATCGTGAAGATGAAATGCAAATCTTTAAGTGGCCTGAACTGGCTGTGTACTAAAATGCTGTTTGGTGACATTCAAGTGAATTTCCATTTGGAGATCTGATTTTTAAACATTTTATTAATTGTCCTTACTAGCTTAAGATTCTTTCTGTCTTTTATTAAAAGGGTCTTGTGCTCTTTTATGTTGTTGTGTTCAACAAACTAAATAGTTTTGGCTTGTAGTTTAACCACTTGGGGAATTAAAAAGAATAATATCTTACTATATAAACAATTTGGAACTAAAGAAACACACTGGGCCTTAAAAACAGAGTTTCTTCAATCCCCAGCACTGTGCTTCCCTATGGATGTTATATTACTCATCCTGAATGTGTCATTTGCTCCTCGAATCTGATTTCTATGTCTATGGAAGTTGGGCATGTTCCCACTACAGCCGTGAATAATGAAAGTCTTGACAATTTAGCCAATAACATCAAGCTGTTTAGGTATATAGACAAGGGTAAAAGAGACTTTGAAACAAATAAGTGCTTTTCAAAAAAATTATCACTTTAAATATGTATGTGTAACATTATATCTCAAGGTTTTACAATGTATGTATACAAGGCCCTGAAGATGTCTCTTTACATAGTACAAAACCTCATAAACTGTTCATCTGACCAAAGAATATCTATCTTCCCTTTGTGGTTCAGGGAGAGAACAAAGTGTAAGGCCGTGTGTAATGCAAACGTTTCTTCCCTCAAGGCATTGTTCTCTAAAATAGTTCACCTTAATGGCTACCCTCATTTACGTAGTCACTGTGCTTTCTCTGATGGATCATAATGGCACAGAGATGCTCTAAGAAGGATGGGAACATTATGGCAGAGCAGTTTAACAAAGGTAGGAACTTTCTTTCCCTCGTAGCATTGGTGCTGGATCCAGGCTCTGTCTACATGCTCAGATCAATCTCCATGTTTTGATTAACTTGTTCAGTGAAATTCATCCTCATCCCAACACATTAAGACAAAATGATACCTCTTTTGAAAAAAAAAAAAAAAAGTCCAGAAAGATTGCTTTCTTTTTGTGTGTCAACAGATTCTTGGCTTACCAGTGATATCAAACACTGTTCTCATTCCCTTCCAGCAATCTTGGCATATGAATGTTTTGTAGCTGTTGTGTTTTATAGATCGGATAAAATTTGGTTTCAACAGCTGTTCAATAATGCTACTTTGAATTGGGTATAAATCAAGAATTTTAGTTATAGATAATGGGAATTGGTAAAAAGTGTCATAAATTTATTTATGTCTCAATGTTACCTGTTACTACTCATTGCAAAACTAAAATCACCTGAAATCGGACGATGCCCATTTGTCTGATTTAGCTAAACTGTGAGAAGGGTTGGTTAAAAAAATAATAGCCATCACCATTTCTCAAAATTTGGGCTGATTTTTCTCTAATCCTGTGATAAGCCTATGATTATTCACAGATCGGGGTAAAGAAAAAGATAATAATGTGCCATTTATATAAGAAAGCATACAAAAAAAGTGTTTACCTATTGATGCTTCTTCTAAATAATGTCTGATGACCATGCCTCACTCCCAGCAATTTACTGGCTAAACTTGAACTAAACTTGAACAGCTGTTTTGCCAAGCAAACATGGTTTATAAGAAAGGTACCGCTGGAGGGAAAAAAAGTTATCACTCTAGTCTGTTTTAATACTTTTATTTATGCACTTATATAAGGAACATATAGAATTGTTTTGCCTGTGTTTCAAATGTACAAAAAGAGCATACATACTTTTTGCATCAATATTTTTTTAAAGATTTATCCTTGTTAACATATAGTATATATTACTTTTTTTAAATTTATTTTTTTTATTTATCTTTATTGTTGAGAGCATTATAGATATCCCCCACTTTTTCCCCATTGCCTCCCTCCACCCGGTTCTGGCCCCACCCCAGGCCTTCATCACCCTATTTTCTGTGTCTATGGGCAATGCATATACACATGTACCTTCTTTGGTGACTCTCTGCCCCTCACCTTCCCTCTGAGACCCATCAGTCTGTGCCATGCTTCCATGCCTCTGGACCTATTTTGTTCATTAAAAAAATCCTTTAGTGCTTCTTTTCTGGAAACTGAGGTGCCAAAATTGCTATCATCTTCTAACCTTAATTTTCTTATTATCTATGTAAAAGAACAATTTCTAAGTTTAGTTAATTCATTAGAGAAAACAGCCAAATTGGTCGGAAGAAGCAGATAAAAAACTGTAGCAGGCCTTGGCAATCTGTCCTCAGGGCAAGCCTGCCTGCTAAGGCCTTTGCCCACTTCTCCGGGACTTAGTTTCCTTGTTTTCCTAACCTCCTGTGTGGGCTCCATAACTCACCCTCTGTCATCACCCAGTCTGCTTCTTCCCTTCTTCTTTGACTGGCAGTTTCTTTTAGACTAGTTTTAGCCTCATCCCCATGGCAAGAGTTATTTATCTTCTGATTCTGTGCCCTCATTTGGGACTTAGGGGGAGGTCAGGGACTCCTGGTCTTCCTCTGACCCATCCATTCCCACCCCTTCCCCTTTTGACTTCTTACCCCAATGTGTAAATACCAGTCACTTAGAGTAGTGCAATAATTGCCAGCAAAATAATTTGGATTCAGGTAGCCTAATATTTCTCTTTCTTGTCAATTCCTCAGTGTAAGACAACTTGAACAGTTTTGAGTGTAAAACTCAAAACAAGAAAAAGAAAGAAGCAGATGACTTGAGTTAGATATGTGTAAAGCATCTATCATAGTGTTTGGCACATAGAAAGCTCTTAAGAAATATTAGTTCTGCCCTGGCTGGTTTGGCTCAGCGGTTAGAGTGTTGGCCCGTGGACCGGAGAGTCCCGGGTTCGGTTCCCGCTAAGGGCACCTACCTGGTTGTAGTTTGTCCCCGGTCCCGGTTGGGGTTATGTGGGGGTGACCATTTGATGTGTCTCTCTAACATCCATGTTTTTCTCTCTCTCTTCCTCTCTCCCTCCCACTCTATCTGAAGATGAATGCAAAAACGTCCTCGGGTGAGGATTAAAAAAAAAAAGAAATGTTAGTTCTTATGAAGACCTCAGTATAATCAAATGGTAGAATTTATTTTCAAGTTTTATTTCTCTTCATATTTCCAGCAATGATGTAGGCTAATAGAGACAGACCAGGAAATTTGTTTAGGCTGATAAAGAACAGGGAACTGCTTTCTGACTCACTGCTTTTCCTCCCCTTATTTTTGGGGGTCAACAGGAAACCTGAGAGCACTTCAACACTATGTCCAAGAGGAAAGAAAGGGGCAGAGACAGGGAAAGAGTGGGGAAGGAAGCTGACTTCATCTCTGCAGATACATAGCAGGTCCCATGACAAAGTCACTGATGGCAGCTGCTGCTTGGAGAAGAAAGGTTGCTGGGAAAGAGAATTATGTAAGAAAAGTTTGTTCTTTATTTTCTTTTAAAAAATGTGGAAGGGATAAAAAACACACTATAAATATGAGATATTTAACTCATATTCTATGGTTTATTCTTTAAAGAACAAATATAATCTGGGAGCAGGTATAAAAAATGAACTCATTTCCATACTACCACACAATTTTGTTATAATTGCATTCTTTCTAAGTGACCTTTAAACTATGATAATTTTTGAAGTTGGTTTTCCCAATGGATGAGTTGCAATTATAAGGTGATAGTTTTAATAGCTCAGGTCACAGGTAGGATAATCAGATATTATTAACAATGACATTTGATTATGTTTCTTCATTTTTTCCGATGATACATCAGGTTCCTTGTGAAATCAGAGACCTTGGGGATTCATTATTGCTAGGAGTTGATGATATTACAATTTTATAACCATCTGACAAATTAGCATTTAATACTGAGAGATCTCATCTTAAACTCAGAAGTTTCCTTTTGTTTTAAAGAAGACTTTTGCACCCTGGCCAGGTGACTCAGTTGGTTGGAGCATCTTCCCTTACACCAAAAGGCTGTGGGTTTGATTCCCGGTCAGGCACATATCTAAGTTGTGGGTTTGATCCCCACTCAGGGTGTGCACAGGAGGTAACTAACTGATCAGTGTTTCTCTATTTCTCTCATCCTTCCTCTCTCTCTAAAACAATAAATTTAAAAAATATCCTCAGTTGAAGATTTAAAAAAAAGATCTTTGCAAGGAGAAGAAAACAAATTCAGAAAATACAGGAGATGAAAAAATCCTATTCAAGCAAATGGATATTGGACCTTTGCAATCATGTGAATTGTCAGAATATCATTCTGTGGTAAAAAGAATAAGGGGATTAAATATCAAAAGTAACTGATTCAAAATTCTCTTGACTTCACTGATTTTGTACTCCTCTCTTTCTAGTTTTTTCATGTACTGCTCTCTCCATCCTGGTTATCCTTGTTTTTTTTCTAGCTCATTTCCCACACTAAAAGAAGTCATAAATATAACATTCTATACAGTCAGAATTCTCTCAAAAGTGCAAATTTGTATGAATGTCAAAGAAAACATATTTATCACAATTTTCTCCTTTGATTCAATGATTATTTTATCATGTCAGATATTTGGGTTAGGATCTTCACAGCCTATTTTTGTTTAATATTCGTCAAGTTAACAAATTGACATAATGTTCTTGGAATTCCAGGTTTTGGCTTTCTGGTCAACCTGTCTATTTTATTTTGGTGGGGGAGGGGGTGAGTTGGGAGCATCATTTCTGTTTAAGATGAAAAGAACATGTGAATCAGGTTCAGATGGCTAGTGTGTATGTGTGTGTGTGCATGTGTGTGGGAGTGTGTGTGTGTATTACTGCTTTCTTTTACCTTCAGAAAAAATCCTCAGTGTCATCAAATATGTTGATGAATATAAAACATGACATTTTACATTTTATGTATTGACATTTAGTCCTCTGAAAAGCCTGCTTAGTTTACTATTAAATTAAAAAATGGACTGTTTTCAAAACAGTTACAACAATGTATTGCACTGATGTGGTTTCATGCTTGACTTATCAAGGACAAGATAGAAAGAGGATTTATACTGCATATGAAATAACAGGTATGGTGTTCTGATGTCTCAATAAATATTTACTACTCTAATTGTTATTCAGTGGTTGCTGTTAGTTCAGGATTTTATCTTTAACATTACCAGAAAAATTTAGATGAAAACTTGACAAATTTGATAACTACTTATGGTTCTTTTGGGGTTGTAGGGTTTGGTTTATTTGTATACTGGTCTAATGGTCCGCATTTAAGAATTTCATGGCAGACAGGTTCACTGCTACTATTAGTTCAATGACTGTATTCAAACTAGTTAATTATGTTGATTTAAAAATGAATTTTAAAAGAGTGTAAAGCCCTGGCCAGTGTGGCTAACACTCAGTTAGTTGAGTGTTGTCCCATGTACCAAAAAGTCACTTGTTCGATTCCTGGTCAGGGCATACCCAGGTTGCAGATTTAATCCCTGGTCGGGGCTCATGAGAAAGTCAACTGATTGATGTTTCTCTCTCTCTGCCTTTCCCTCTAAAATCATTAAAAACATATTAAAAAAAAAAGAAAATAAAGGGAGTATAAAGTTAGTTATGTTTATAGCTATATGAAGACACATTTTCAAGCATGTTGTTGTTTGAACTTGAGTAATTTAAACCAAATAAAGACGAGGGTGATTCTGAAATAAGGCATAAGAGGTGATATGAGTGAATAAGGTGGCTACTTTTAGATGTGGAAAAAGCATTTATACCTACATCAGTGGGCATTTTTGAGGCAGCTGAGCATTGGGGCTGCATGACCTTCAGAATACCTTCACCTTGGTTGTGAGAACAGTGTCCTCATGGTCACCTTTAAATATCTATAGTCCAATGGATATTTATACCAAGATATATAAGGCATTAAAATATGCTTAGAATTTTTTTAATGTTTTCATTTCAGATCCCAACTCTTAACAATTTAGGGAGAGAGAAAGGATTGGTAAATGGAAGGAATGACACAATTCAAATACTGGTTATTAATATGGTGTTTCAAGTAGTTTTCTGGAAATGAACATTGTGGTATGCATATTCCCTCAGGATGATAAAGTAATAGAACTACTTGAAACAAAAAAATATTTTTAACATTTTTCCAAAATTGCTCTATCTATCTATCATCTATCTATCTATCTATCTATCTATCTATCTATCTATCTATCTATCTATCTATCTATCTATCATCTATCTATCTATCTATCTATCATCTATCTATCTATCTATCATCTATCTATCTATCTATCTATCTATCTATCTATCTATCTATCATCTATCTATCTATCTATCTATCTATCTATCTATCTATCTATCTATCATCTATCTGCCTGCCTACCTACCTTCCTTTGTATCTATAATTTGTTGCTGAACCATTTGGATGTAACTTTCAGACATTATGACACTTTACCCCTAAATACTTCAGCATCCATTTTACATACTATAATGCCATTGTCAGATGATCAATAGTAATTCAATAATATCATTTAATATACATTTATATTTACATTTCTGTAATTGTCCTAGAATGTCTTTTAGAGCTGAAACAATTTTTTTTATATAATATTTTGTTGTGTTTCAAGTTTTCATATCCGTATGTCATAATAATATTTTCTCAAGATATTCACTGGCCATTGAATAGGCTTGGATTTCCATGGCTCCAATCCTCCAACTGAACCCACTAGAGTAACTGCTGGAAAGAGAAATGCTAATGGCCAAAACTAAAGACTGAAATCAGCAACCAGCCTGACTATGATTTCCAAGGTGCTAACCACTTGGAAAAATTACCTCTTATTGGCTCAGTCTATAGACTATTATTACTAATTGAAAGCAGCTAGAAGAGGAAGATGTTGTATTAGCATGTTAATAGGTCTTTGTGTCTAAAGGCTTTGGGCTATAAATTATGATGACTGCATTAGCCAGATGGATAGGATTCAATAGCATGAGGGTATTCCCTGGCTTCCTATGGTTGAGGGTAATCACAGTGACTGTAACCATTTTGGCATAGTTTGTCATTAAATTAACTTGCTCTTGGTAGTTAGGAATAGGCACCAACTGAGAGCCAGCAATTCTGGATACTAATAACTAGCAAAGCATTTAGGCTTTTGCATCTTGGCTAAAATCAGTTTTCATGTGCTTCAAATTTCTCCATCTCTAATAAATGAAATGAGCACCCCGTTTTATCTATTCATATCTCAGTTTCATCATCTGTAATGTAAACAGGCTAAATTAGAAATTCTCTAAGATCCTCTCTGATTAGAAATTTTATGAGACTATGTAGATACGTGCTCAGTAATAGATATGAAAAGAGAGGAGAAGCAGGCTAAAAGCAAATGTGTTTCACTTAAGGCAACTGAAACCAGTATTTCCAAATAAAAACAACCTGTAAATAAATATACTGGGGATTATTTTATTTTTCCCAAGTTATGCAGACTACCTTATTGGCTAGTCTATGTGGCTATCCTTCCCAAGTAAGTAGATGATTTGATTGCTTTGTTTTTTCTTTCCTGAAACTTTCCAGGTACTGTGGGAATTTTTGGGAAGAAGAGATGAGGGAGAGGGAGAGAGAGAGAGAGAGAGAGAGAGAGAGAGAGAGAGAGAGAGAGAGAGAGAGAGACAGAGAGAGAGAGAGAGAGAGAGAGAGAGAGAGAGAGAGAGAGAGAGATTGATTCCCATCTCAGCTCATCTGGGATCATTGAACACTCTCTTGAGGTCAATAAGAAGTGATGTGATGTTATCTTCAGAATTCTGTGTCTCAATGGTTTCAGTTGTACTAATAAAACTATTTGATAGAGTAAAATTTTTCTGCAATTGTGACATGAAAAGTCCAGTTTGTGTCACAAGAATGCTATCCTCAATGAGTATGTGATTTGGGGATAATGACAAAACTAACATTTAATGAACACTTACTGTTTGATGGACATAGGGCTAAGTGCTTTACAAGGATTATTAGTATATTATAGTTAATGCTCACAAAAACACCATGACATTGGACTGTTAATAGCCTCATCTAATAGATGAAGAAACTAGAGCTTTAAAGAGTTTAGGCCACCCAACTAAGTTAAGGGGTGGAGCTGAAATTTAAACCTAGATCATGCTCTCAGAGTGCTCACTGAGGTTCCTGATGCTGTATCTAAGGTTACAGAAGACTTGAAGTAGTCTTTGTTCAGCAACACTTACAGCTCCTAAGAGAAACCTGAAAGTTTCAGAAAATCCTGGAAGTTTTGCTTTGTCTTCCCTGCTTGTTATTACCCCTGTTGCCTGCAGCAGTATCCTCTTAACCTTCTAGGCAGGATACTTGGCAGTTTGTTGTAGAAGGGATTTAAGAATTTAAGAAGGGATTGGCTGCCAAGGTCCATTCTAGTTCTGAGTGTCTTCAACTCACCTACAACTCATTTTGGTTGTGATTAGTGCTTTAGTACTAGCACCTAGCCTCATCTCAGTGTGATGCCTCCTGACCTGTCACTTTGATGTTCAATAGCACTGATAAACCACGTTGAAAAATCAAGTGTGTTGATACGTTAACTTCTGTAGAGGATCCATGGTTCTGTCACATGAGACAGACACACCACTGCTCATGAACTCTGTCAGTAGTGCAGTGTCATATTCCTGCTATATTTTGTTGGCTCCCCAAAGGACCTATCCCTCTACTTTGTCTAACAATGACTCGATAGACAATAGACGTAATACTTAAATAACAGAATTCAGTTACAACTTTCAGTTTTATTTGAAAGGCTTTATTTCTTCTCAATAAAAATTTATCTGATCATGTGAAAGAATGGAGAGAATTTGAGGGCTATATTTAAATAACTATTTTGATATTGTGTGAGTGGCATGTCCGTAAAATACATGGTACTTACTGTTTATCTCAAAGTACCCTGGGATCTGTCTCCAAAATGGCTCTGATTCCATTGTTGTATGACACTGATAACCTGGACTGTTAGTTCTGGATACTATAACAGAAGATTGGGTGGCTTAAAGAACAGAAAGTTATTTCTCATAGTTCTGGGAAGTTCAAGATCAAGGTGCTGGCAGATCCAGTAGCTAGTGGGTTCTACTTTCTGGTTTGCAGATGATCCTTCTGCTTCTTGTACCCTTGCATGGCAGAGAACAGAGGGAGAGGAAACAAGATCTCTTGTGTCTCTCCTTAAAGGACACTAATCCCAACATGAGTACTCCACCTTCATGACCTAATTACTTCACAAAAGATCTACCTCCTAATACCTTTCCATTGGGGGCTAGGGACTTAACATGCAAATCTAGAGAGACACAAAGATGCAATTCATAAATCTTGTTAATAATTATTAGTAATAATAACACTAACTAACATTTATCAACTACCTCCGATGTTCCAAGCCCTGGACCAAATATTTGACAACTATTATCTCAATTTTTAAATAATCTGATGAGATAAATGCTAACATTAAGCTTTAAAGTTTCTTTTTAAAAGAAAATTTACAAGCAATAAATATATATGTTGAATAGTAAAGAACTTAAAAGCAACTTTGCATTTCTCTCAACTCCAAATTTTCCTTCCTCTCCCCAGAGGCAACCTCTTAAAATTTTTTTTTTTTAAATTACAGTTGACATACAATATTATATTAGTTTCAGATGTATAACATAGTGCTTAGACATTTACATGCCTTATGAAGTGATTATTCCAGTAAGTTTAGCACCCATCTGACACCATACATAGTTATTACAACATTATTGACTATATTCCCTATGCTGTGCTTTACATCCTCATGACTGTTTTTATAACTGGCAATTTGTATTCTTAATCCCTTCAACTTTTTCACCCATCTTCCCAACCCCCTTCCCATCTGGCAATCATTAGTTTGTTCTGTGTACATATGAGTTGTTTCTGTTTTGTTAGATTATTTTGTTTTTTAGATTTCACATGTAAGTAAAATAATATCATTTGTCTTTCTCTGTTTGACTTATTTTACTTAGCACAATATTCTCTAGGTTCATTCATGTTGTTGCAAATGGCAAGATTTCATTTTTTATTTATGGCTGAGTAATAGTATTCCATTGTGTATATGTACCACATCATCTTTATTCATTTGTCTACTGATGTGGAAACTGAGGTTGCTTCCGTATCTTGGCTATTGTAAATAATGCCGCAATGAACACGTTCATACATCTTTTGAACTACTGTTTTGGATTTCTTGGACAAATACCCAGAAGTGGAATTGCTGGGTCATATGACAGTTCTATTTTTAATTTTTTGAGAACCTTCCATACTGTTTTCCATATAGTGGCTGCACCAATTTACAATCCCACCAACAGTGCATAAGTGTTCCCTTTTCTCCACATAGTCACTAACACTTATTTGATTTATTGATGATAGCCATTCTGACAAGTCTGAGGTGATAGCTCATTGTGGTTTTGATTTGTATTTTCCTGATTATCAGTAGTGTTGACCATCTTTTCATGGGTCCACTGCCCTTCTGTATATCTTCTTCAAAGAAATGTCTATTAAAGTCCTCTGTCCATTTTTAAATTGGATTGTTTGTTTTTGTGATGTTGAGCTGTGTGAGTTCTTTATATATTTTAGATATTACTTTCTAATTGGATATATTATTTACAAACATCACCATTCAGGAGGTTAGAGGCAGCCTATTTTAATTGTTTCTAATTCTTTGAGTATTTCAAAATTTTAGATTGATGCTACTTCTCTTTCATAAATTTGATGGACTTTATATTATATTATTCAATTTATATGATATGTGCAGAATAGGCAAATCCACAGGGACAGAAAGTATATTAGTGGTTGCCAGGGACCGCTGTAGGGGAGAATGAAGAGTGACTGCCTCATTGCTTAATAGATATGAGGTTTCTTTTTGGAACAATGGAAATGTTCTGAAATTAGTGTGATGGTTGTACAACATCATGAATATACGAAAAACTACTGAATTGTACAATTTAAAATGGTTAAAATAGTGAATTTTATGTTAAAAACTAGAGTGCTCTATGGTTAGGAATCCCCCCTAAATTATCCTTTAACTTATCAATGTTTCATATTTATATTATTACTTTTAATTCTTTTATCATCTTTTTAGAGTTGAGGAAATTGAGGCAAAAAAGGTGAACTTTCCCAAGATCCCACAAAAAGGACGCCTGGGATTTGATCCCATGTGGTGTGCTGCACAGATTGTACATGTAACCACTCTTCCACACTTCCTTTCGAGTTTTTGTGGCTGAAGTTATGTACGTGCAAAGAAAATCAGATTAATTGAGATTGGTGATTAATTGTGCAGTTGTCTAGAGGCAGAAAATTTGTCTCATACAAGAGAACTTTTACTTAAAAAATGCTATTTTATTATACCACCCCAGTCACACAAATTATTGTTAGACCTATATCCCATTCTGCACATGAAAACAGGAGTCCACTAATGGGTTGAAGATATGCCATTAAAATGAGTTAGGGATCTATTAAAGTGGAACCAATACAGTTTGATGCAGGAAGGGTTACAGTAGCTTTCGTCTAAGGTTTGTTTAAGGAAGTGATTTGGCTATTGTGACTGTTACATTTGTGCATAACTCTTGACTGCTAACAGTGAGTCAACTGCATCCCTTTAACCTTCTTAGTCACAAAGCAAAGATGTATAATTGATTGTTAGTGTTGATTGAAGATGTCTGATAAGCAACTGGAAGTAAAGTGTCTCTGTTCAGTTTCCAAAAGTGATAGAAATATCCTCCTTTTATTTTTGTCAAGGCTGGGGAGAAGAGAACCATCCTACCCTCCCTGGGCTAGTGAAACAGTGCCAGGAATTGGTGTCCAATATTGCCAAAAGCCTGGAGTACTTAAGAAAGTAGTGGAAATGGTATCTCAGAAAGGGAATGTGTTTTTTCAAAAGCATCCCTGTACCTTATAGTCCTGTTTTGTTCTCTGCTTCCATATTTTCTTTAACATTCAGTAATTCAACAAGCAAACATTTCTTACACATCAGTAAACCTGAGCTAAGTTTTCTGGGGACAACAACTGTGTGTTAGAAGACATATCTGCCTTTGAGAAGTTTGTAATCTGCTTGGTAGGCAAAGATGTATGTACAATATAAAATTCCTAGGTTTCTTTGATTTAAGATAGAATTTAACCAAGCTCTGTACTCTGTAATTCAGGTAACAAGTGCTAAGAGAATCTGGAAATAATTTTTTTCTTTTACCATTAGCATATAAAATAATTTCTGTCCTGTTTTTTTCCCAAGTTAAATAAAATACTTCCCCTCACCACATCCCTTCTCATCAATACACATTTTGAAAGGGTTTTGGCATGTTTTTTAGGAATATGAGCATAGATGTGGTTTGGGTCTAGTTTCTGTCTTTCACTAGATCTTGGACTGAATTGCTTGGCTGAATTGCTTAACAATATTAAGACTAAGCTTTCTTATTTGTAACATGAAGGCAATCGTGGTCATTACTTCATGGAGTTTTGTGAGGATTAGAGATGATGTAAAGTACCATATTGCCTAATGCATGGTAAACATTCAGTGATAGCTTTTTTTTTTTTTTTTTTTTTTTTTTTTAATCCTCACCCGAGATAGAGTGGGAGGGGAGAGAGAGGAAGAGAGAGAGAGAAACATTGACGTGAAAGGGACACATCGAGTGGCTGCCTCCAGCACGACCCAACCAGGGGCTGGGGACAAACTGCAACCGAAGTACATGCCCTTAGTGGGAACCGAACCCGGGTCTCCCTGGAATGCAGGCCGACTCTCTAACCGCTGAGCCAAACCGGCCAGGGCTCAGTGATAGCTTTAACTATTGTTATTAATAATAAGATTAAAGAAATTCTGAAAAATAAGTTACTCCTAAATTTAACTCCCAAACTCAGCAACTGATATCATTTTGGTGTATTTTAGTCTTTGAATATATATAAAATTGTTTCTATATATAAAAATTGTAATTTTTTTATTAGAATGTTGATCTTGTTGATGGCAAAATTTCATCTAATGTACTTACTTCATCAACCTCTTGTGCACAGTGGGAATTTGTTTTGACAAAATAAGTCCTCTTTTGACTCTGTCTTCCTTTAATTACCTTTAACTCTCTCTTGCCTTCATAGGTAAACTTCCTGAGGGGTTACCTGCACCTGTGTTTGATCTTTGGTGCTCACACTTCTCCAGACAGCACTTAACAAGGTCATCATGCCTTCCTTGTCCCTAATTTTGAAGGACATTTTCAGTCCTTACTTCTTTTTGACCTTGGAGGCACTTGGATGCTGTTAACACCCCACCCCCCAAAACAGTGACAGTTTCTCCTGTCACCTATTGTTTTTGCAATCTTACCTTCTCTAGGGCCTTCTCTATTTTTGCAGTCAAATTGACTATTATGGGATGAATTGTGTTTCCTCAAAATTCATATGTTGAAGTCCTCACCCATAGCACCTCAGGATGTGACTACTTGGAGACAATATTTAAACAGGTAAAGTTACAATGGGGTTACTAGGCTGAGCTCTAATCTAACTTGACTAATGTCCTTACAAGAGGAAGAGGTAAGGACATAGACAAGTGCAGATGGAAGACTGTATGATGATACAGGGAGAAATATCCTCTACAAGTCAAGCAGAGGAACCTTGCAAGAAATCAACCCTGTTGACATCTTGTTCTTGAACAGAAAATAAATTTCTGTTATTTAAGCCATCTAGTCGTAGGTGCTTTGCTCTGGCAGACCTAGCAGACTACTGCAGCGACCTTGAATGTAAGGGTGTCACACCCCAGTTGAAAGCTCTAACCATTCTTTATTAAGCTATAGATTAATACCACTGCTCTTTCAATAGCTCACTTGGCATTCCTGACCTGGGCACTGGTTTCCCACATCTCACCATACCACCCCCTCTTCCCCTTCCCATACACCTTCTCTTGGCTTCTCTGTGAATTCTTCAAGTCACAGCTTGGAGACCTCTTCCTCCTGAGCATCACTGTGCTCTCCCAGTCCCCTGCATTTACTTCCACTCAGCACTTACCACACTGCTACATTTTCTGGTCATTGTATTTCCCCCTGGGCCATAAGCGCCATGAAGACAGAGAAAACATTCCCTTCACTTGTATCCTCAGAGACTGGCAGAGTACCTGGCATAAAGTTGGGTCTTCAGATTTGTTGAATGAATGAATGAGAGCCTATTGCTTTCTTAGCAGAAGAGAAAATCATTTTGCTTATTCTGATGGTTAGCTTAATAAGAGTTGGGCAAGAATACAATTATTAAGGTCACTTTAATTTGGTAGATCTGATTTTGAAAATTGTTAGCTGCAAAAAACACTTATTTTTGGAGTACAAATATGCCAGTTTGCCTGCTTCTGTTGATAAATTTCTCAGCCTCAGACTTCTTTGGAAAGTACCCACTGCTGCAAGAAAAATTCAAAACTGATACCATATGAATGTAAAATAACATTTTATTAAATCTTCTTTCTCCCTCCCCTCTTCCTTTTCTCCTCTTCCTCTTCTTCCTCCTCCTCCTTCTTCTCCTCCCCCACCCCCAGTCAAAAGTGAATCAGATATAAACGCATTACTTTGGAAATGATCAACTCATCTTCTGAAACTGCATAAAAGAGGGCACATCAGGGAAATGAGTCCAAAATGTGTTTGGTTTTTATATGGTAATTTAACCCATATTTTTAGCACTTAAGGAGCCAGAAACCAGTATTTTTACTGGTGGAAGAAAGTGCGTAAATTTGTGCTTAAGAAACCTCTAGAAGAGTTCTTGTGTGGATGCCAATTTTACAAAAGTACTCAGAGCCCAGGAAATGAAACTCAACACCTTGGCATTAGAAGTTTGGCACTGCATGCCCTTCAGAGGGGAGGAGGGCTCTGCACTGGGGATCGCTGTCTGGCTCCAAAGAAATAGTTCTGGTTCTGGCAATGGGCAAGAATGAGAAATAACTTCATCTATTATTGATTAACCTGTTTATAGTTAAAGCTGATTTTCTGTAACAGCAGAGATGTAGTCAGCGTTTCTGGATATATATATTTTTAAACCTCCGGGCACACTCAACATTTAAATTTTTTAAAGCATCCCCCACACTAAGGATATTCATAAGCATCCAACTAAAGAGAATTAGAATTAGAACTTAGAAGAAAAAATATACAGACTACTGGCATATTTATGTTAATTTAAAAAAAGGGACCCTCCTCTCCCAAATAAACTCCAGGATATCACAAGATACTCTACATTGTTTTTTGAAATAACAATAGAGAAAATTAGGAAAAGAAACATGCTCTCTTCAGTTTGAAATTAAAAACAAAAACACCAACCTCTAAAGCTCTTTAAAAATACCCCTTTATTTATTAAAAACAAGCTGAATTTTCTTTGATGTCTTTTGTTGACCATGCTTGACTTATGGCACCTGTGAAAACTGACAGACACATGCTTTCGTGTCCATGTGTCCCAGAGCAGAATCATATCAGGGCTTGAGGCTAAAACACTCTGTAGTTACTATTATCAAATGCTGAATCTCATTTTAGCTATGATAAAAGGCCCCTAGTATTAAAACACTGGGTTTATAGATGATAGATGAAAAATGTATTTTTCAAACCATGGCCTTTGTGGTAGAACATGACTTGCTTACTATGGAAATTTCTCCAGCTGCCTAGAAACGTTGCTTAGCAACCCCTGGAAACACAGAAAACCTAATATCATTTCCAAGTTGCTTGTGGGTACAGGGATTATTAAAAAATATCAGTTAGAAAAAAAGGATTACAAAGTTTGTTCTTGGGCACCACAACAATGAATACTTTCTAGTTTGAAAGTTGCTCTGTGCCCCTTTACCACAGAATTTCAAGTGCTTTGCGTGTGTTCCCCCGTGAATGCTCTAGTTTCTAAGTCTCAACAGTGCAGAGAAGAGGGTGATTTGAAAAGGTCACACCCTTGCCATCAGAGAATTCAGCTCCTTCCCCCAGGCCTCTGACTCCGCACTGCTCTCTGCTTTCCTGTGCCGCAGCCACCAGCTTCCTTCAGACCCAGAAGTTTCGGGGTGGACTGTGAGTGATTTGCAGTTGGCTGCTGCCCTGACTCTGTTCTGCTGGTCAGCCACAGCTTTGGGCAGCTTTTTCCCAAAAGACCACCCTGTGCTCCTGCTCGCTGGTTCAGTGCCCTTGTTTCTGCCTACTTGTTCCACTCAATGATGGCACAAAACTCGAGAAAGGATCTTGTCCCTTCCGCAGGCAGAAACATGTTCTGTGTTGTGAGTAGAGTAAAATGGCTGCTGGGCTCTGGCTTTATTCAAAGTCCCTGTTTTATTCATAGGATTAGAAAATTGTTTCGTCGGACAAATGAATTGATGGATTTTTTGTGTGTGATAAAAAATTAATCTTCCTAAATTAACTTGAACAAATGAGTTGTAGCCAAGCTGAAGTTGACTATAGCTTTGAGCGTGAATATATTCATCTGGTCAACTTTCAAAAGCCCATCTTCACCAGGATTTGAACTACTCTCAATAATTGTAATAGCAATAGCAGTAATGAATATAGCACCTTAAGTGTCTATAGTGTCACAGTCTACAGAAGACTTAGACATCTGTGTTCTCATATGATGTGCATAAGTGCCTTTGAGAGGGGTTAGTGTGACCTCTGTTTTGTAGGAGTTCAAGGGATGCTCCAAGTGGTAAGATGGCTTGTTTGAGGTCATTAGCTAGTAAGTGGAAGAAGTGTTCTGGAACCCAAGTTTTCTGGTTTCCAGTCCAGTGTGATGGTTAATAGGGTTGAGGGCTGTCTATAGGAGAAAGTGCAGAAGTGAACAGTAGAAAGATCCCTGAACTGAGAGAACTAGACTGGAATCTCCTGCATAATTTTGGGGAAATCACAAGCTCTGTGGATTTCCAAGACATGGGTTTCCTCATCAGTTCTGTTAGAAGTCAAGCACATCATCTCTAAATCTTAAGTTTCTTAATAAAGAGTGAAAGTGGTGTGGATAAAGCCACAAACTAGTCACTATTGTGAAAAACTTCAGAAGTAGTGATGACTCATTGATAGTTCAACCAGCAGGCAATTCCTGGTTTTAGTCTCAGCCTTCATTTAATTTCCTTTCTCCTGAAGAATTAATTTTACTTTTTTAGCAAAAGCCTGACAGTGAAAATATCAGCCCCAATTTCCTGCTCCTTTAATATTAATTGAGTGCTTACTGTTGTCCTACCCTGTGCTAAGCACCTCTCATGTGTTACTGAGTAAATTATTTCAACAGCCTTAGAAAGGGCTGGGATTATAGGTTCATTTCGTAGAAGTTGCAGTTCTGATATTTGTATGACTGGATTTGTCTAGTATTACACAGCACAGACGTTTTACTTGCTGAAGCCAGGCAGACTGACTGCCATGCAGGGCTTTTAATCACAGTACTTTACTGTCTCCAGGGCATAGCTGTGAGAGGTCACTGTGGCTGACCCTTAACAAGGAGGCCTTCATTTTAAGACTTCATTTAAACTCACTTTCTTCACAGTTAGGGTGGATGATGCATAAATTTACACGGCTTTGACTCTACATCATCAAAACATGGACCATATTATATGCCTTTTTTTCTCTTCAATACTTTTCTCATCTAAATTTTTACTGTATGCCATTGATATCCAAGACCTAGGCATGGACCCATGCATAGATGATAAGATTTTATTTTATTCCTCTCCCATTCACCTGAGCTAGGAGCCTTCGCTTAGCCTGCTCATCAGTTTTGACTCACTCAAATATAGCCTTATTATATATAGTCTCAGAAAATCCTCAGGCCAAATGAGTTTTACTAGATCATTTTAGCACAGAGTTTCTAACCATGTGGTTTGAGTACTATACCGTTGGGAAGGTAAAACCTTGAAATCTGCATTCTTAACAATCTGCCAGGGAACTCTTGAGCACACTGAAACTTAAGAATCACTAAGGGGCGCCTTGGCCAGTGTGGCTCAGTTGGTTGGGTATCGTCCTGTGCATCAAAGTTCAATTCTGGTGCAGGGCACATGCCTGGGTTGTGGGCTTGATCTCCTGTGTAGGGCGTGCAGGAGACAGCCAATGGGTGTTTTGCTTTCACATCAATGTTTCTCTCTCTCTTTCCCTCTTCCTTTCTCTCTCTCTAAAAAAATCAATTAAGAAATCCCCCCCTTTTTTTAAAGAATTGCTGAGGAGAAACTTATGCCTTTTCAAAAAGTTAATTGCATGTGTGGTGCATGCTCCCTTCCTTCTTCTCCTTTTTTACATCTTTCCTCTTTTCTACCCGGAGGGGAAACCTTATAAGCCTTCCTCCCCATTTCTCCATTTATCTTTTTGTTTGTTTGTTTGTTTTTTACTGCTATCACTTCTTGCACCCTCTTTTCTGCCTCTCATATTAGAAAGAACCACAGGTATGCAGAAATAAGCTATTTGCTCCTTGACTATTTGCATACTTTACACAGCACTTATATATCTTTCAACTTGGTAATTGTTCAGTATGGTCATTGAAGAGGTTCTGTGGATGCTTCACACGCCACTGAATTTCAATTCCACAGAAATCATCAGTCACTCCCTCTTCTAGGCTAGATGTTTGCATCTCTGTCAGCGGGAGTCACTAGACCTTGAATGTGAACATTCAAGGAAGAAGGTGTTCCCGTCAGTGTTGCCAGATGGAGCACAGGTCTGTAGCACTTGGAGCCTCCATCATATTGTCCTCTTGATATTTCTCTACTCATTTCATTTTTCCCCTTTCTTTTACTCCCCAACATCCATAGGCCATATCTTTACTCATTCATAAATAACTCCTGTCTTGCATACTTGTTTTAACTCTTCTGATATCCATGGTAACTAGGCCATAGCTAAAACAAGTGCCACAAAGAGGTCAGCTCATGAGAACCCTTGGAAAGACTTGACTTTCTACATTCTTACCTCTGTGTGTGGCTGTTTACATAGAAACTGCCAGAGCCAGAAAGAGAAGTAGGCAAGTTATGATGTACAGGGCCCTACTCCTCTGCCATCAGTTGGGTTTAATCACATCTTTGGTTTCACTAAAAATCTCATGCCTTGTATGGTCGAGCTGGCTGTTTATAAGCACCGGGGTGTTAGTCTCTTCCTGTCTGCTCAACAATGTAAACAGCATGTCCTCACAGTTCCTTCAGGCTCTCCTGCTGGGTGGGGGCTGCATGGGGAAGGATACTGAAGTGCTGGGACACACTGCATATTCTCTTCCTTTGGAGCATCCCAATGAGGAGTCATCAGGAGAGAAATATGATTACTTTAGCTTAATCACCAAAACAATTTCTAATTTACAGAAAAGTTAAATACCACAAATGGCTCACATATATCCTTTACCCAAGACTCTATTTTAGTTTTTATAGCAGTAGGATCCAATCTAGGACTATACTTTACACCTAGCTGTTATGTTGCTCAAATCTCCAGCCTAGAATGATTCTCCAGTCTTTCTTTGACTTTCTATGACCTTGAAGAGTTTAGAAGATTATAGGCAAATTTGGCTTTATTTGATGATTCCTCACAATGAGACCCAGAATTTTGGCCCAGAATTTCACAGAAAGGTTGCTATGTTCTCATGTCATCCTTTCTGGTGGCAGTTGTCTACTTGTCTCATTGCGGGCAGTGTTAACTTTGATCCCTTAGCTAAGATGATGTCTTTTGGGTTTCTCCTTTGTAAAGTTACCTTTCTTCCTTTTTTGTAATAATAGATATTTTGTGAAGAGAAACTTGGAGACTGTGTAAAATTTAGTTATTTATCCCATGTTGATGTACCATTTTTAGCATCCATTGATGTTTCCTGCCTAAGTTAATTATTAATCTAATGGTTGCCAAATGGTAATTTTTCTAATTCTACTATTTACAAGTTAGCATTCTATAGTAGGTAAATATGTATGTGTGTATTTATATTAATCTTTACTCAGAGACTTACATTTTATTCAATGAGTTATAATTCATTACAATTATTATTTATTTTCATGCTCAAATTGTTTTAGATTTGGCCAGTGGCAGCTTCCTGAAGCTGGTGCACCAAAAGACTGTAGGCACATCTTCTTCCCTTGTCCCAGCCACCCTGGAATCAGCCACTTGTCCAAGTCCTGCTTTGTTTGTTTAATGGAGGATTGTCATTTAAAAGTCAAGATCTGTGCCAGATGCATTTTATTGCTACTCAGATATTGCTGCTCCTAGGCCCTCTTAGTGGACAGAGCAAGGAAATCTATGCAAGTATATATATATATATATACACACATACACATATCCATAATACCTACATGTCTGCATATGTGTATGTGTCATACATATGTATATATACACATTTGCATTTATATATATTTATCTATCTTTCTAGATACACATTAAAAACTGAGTTACCCCTATAACTTCAATTCCAGCCTAACACTGCAGGGTTCATTCCTGCTTCTCCCTTTTCATATTTGTACCTTCCTTGTCTACAGTGAAAAGCCTGCTCCCCTCATCCTCCATGTATTTATGTATTCACTTAATTCCATAATCTTATGACCTTGCTGGGCTGCCACCCTGCTCTGACACTCTCCTTGTGTGGACCCTGGATGTCACTGGGCTGCCTTACTGCCAGGGATGGGAAGAGAAGGCAGGCTCATCACTTTTATGTGTGTAAAGAAAATGAGTTTCTTTTTCTTTTTTAAAAATCTCACCTTGACAAACTATAATATGCATCTACCTACCTCTTTATATAAATATAGATAGATACAGATATATGTAAACTTGTTAATTTCTTTTAGAATCAAATTTCTTTTATTTGAGCAAACATGTTTTATAAACTTTCTGATGAAAAGGGGTTAGTTTACCTACTTGGCTCACCATCAAAGTGCATAAATTATAATCATTTGCACACATGTTTTGTTCCTACCCCAGGACTCTAAGCTCCTCGAGGTCAGGGGTAGGCCTTTGTCTGTTCTTGGGTCAATGCAAACATCTTACATAGTGTCTGGAGCAGAATGTGTGTCTAATTGGTTGTTGATTATTTTCCTTCTCTTAAAACTGACCAGCTATTTTGCAGAATTGATTGAACTTAGTCATCATTTCGACATTACATAGCTTCAGTCTATGCAAATATCTCACCTGCAATGTCTTAGAAAGCTTGTGAGAAATGCAGAGGTCAGAAGTTTATACACTAGAAAATCTTTAACAAGCTGAATAGTGTCCTTAATTAGGGAAATAGTAAGAAAAAAATGGTGTGAATAAAACAAAGGAGGCATTATAAAGATGTTTATTTACATAAAATTGTTAGGGATATTTATTTACTTTTCCTAGCATATAAAATTCCAAGCAGTGAATAGATTCCATTTAAAATAGAAATAGTCAATTGATTAAGGGAGATATGTACAAAGTTTTTAGTTTGAAATTATAAAATGCAATATCAGTAAATTATAAAAAGTGAGTTTTAAGCTTAAGGATAAACTTGTTTTAGGTATAATGTGGCTTAAAAAGTATACCTGTTGGCACTTTGCCTGGTGTGTGGTAGTCGTTACCAGGCCTTTAGTACCTGTTATACTATGTTCAAGTTACCACAAATTCAAACCCCCACTATAGGAATTCCTCTCTCCCAACAGTTCTCATAACCTTGTCTGTACATTAGTTGTCATTCCTATTGTCACTGCCATCTTCTTCAGATGACTTCAGAGTGAGTCTTCCTTAAAGTCTTTCTTCATAACCACTGGCTTTTTTCACTCTCTGCTGGCCTTATAAATTCGATTTTGGACCCACTTAATTTATAGTCTAGTTGAGATAGATTAAAGAAATGATGACTGACACCTGATAGCACATCAGCCAAGGTTAAAAATACAATTTATGTTTCATTGAACTCCACAGAAAAGGTCAACCTTTAATAATTGTATAATCTACTAAGCTGGATTCTCAAGAGGCTTCTGATAGATTCACGTATAACAGAGGTGTGCACATTTGAGAAAAGATGACCGCAATATGCTTTTAAAAATTATATATATAAAATACTTACTTATCAACTTATTACTTGAAGAGACTAACTGAGAAACACATTTGACCTAAACAAGATATGAATTAATTATCTTTTTCTTGCTGGCATTAGTGGGACTCTCTAGAATTGACGGTGGAGACCGATCGGGTCTATACGATTATAAAAGCTATATTTATCTCGTGGTATTGACAACATTATGGGAGTGGGCAAAACATTTGAAGCCCTGCTTACAGGAATAAGCTTTCACAGAATGTTACATAGATAAAATGTCTCTCCACAGTATAACATTGCTTCTCATTCTCTCCCAGTTCAATTTTCTCCAATTATAATGGCAAGTCACATTTTGTAATAAACAGTGGTGGCCACTAACCATAGAAGGAGAGAAGTAAGTTGTAGGTTTGTCCTCAGTTGTCTTTTTTAGTGACCCTAACTTGCTCTCCTGGCTTCTGAACATGCTGGGACACACAAGCCTGGGCTGCTGAGCATTTAAAATTCCCTGTCTGGACTAGTGCATTAATAATAAATATTCACCCCAGTATCCAGCAGTCATACTTCAAAGATATGGTAAACATTAGATTAATTTAGTTGTGAAAAAAAAAAAAGTTCTTTTAGAGTAAAACAGATGTGGATTGGACTCTTGGCTCTGCTACTTCCTAGGCAAGTTTCTTCACTTCTTCAAGTCTCAGTTTTCTTGTCAATCAAGTAAGGATAATAATATCACAGAGTGGTTGTGAGGATCTCATGGGATTATGTCTCAGTGTGCTTCACACAATGCCTGATACGGAGTAAGTGTTCAGAAGGGATAGTAATTATTGTAATTATATAACACATTTGTAGAAAGGGAAGAATGTTCATTTTTATTGTCTACTTGTACTCCATTCTCCAAATGAGATGGTAAAAGTGTAAGTCAAAGGATAATTCAAATGATTACAGGGAAACTTATAAAACTCATATACCAAAATACAGCAAGTTAGTGATATCAACTCACCATCTTAAAAGAGGATCAGAAGATAATCAGAAGAGGAAAGGGATGCAGGCAAACATGGGGGTAGGTTTAGGACATGACCCAATTGTCTTTTCCCTTATTCTAGATGTCAGGTAGAACTCTTCCCATTCAGTTGAAGTATCACCTCTTCTGGGCTTCCCTTGAATGTTCCATGGTAATTCTTTTTATTTATTTATTTTTTCTTTATTGATTTAGAAAGAGAGGAAGGGAGAAGGAGAGAGAGAGAAACATCGGTGAGAGAGAACATTGATTGGCCACCTCGTGCATGTCCCCCACTGGGGATTTGGCCCACAACCTGGGCATGTGCCCTGATCAGGAATTGAACCGGTGACCTCTATGCTCAACTACTGAGCCACACCAGCCAGGCTCCATGGTAATTCTTTAAGATAATAATTTAAAGGCTTAACCAGCCCCCATTACCAAAGAACAAAGCATAACAAAACAACTCTAAACAGAATCTTCAGTGTTCTGTGTAGTCATATTTTCATGATCAACTTATTTAATTTAAAGTTCCTCTGAGTTTGATCCTGAGATATCTGGCTAACAGGATCAAGAAAAATCAAACCGATGTTTTCAAAAACTTCTAATTGTTTAAAAAAGAGGGGCTTCCCCTGATTATTTGAATACCCAAATAAAAGACAGATCATTTACAAGTGTAATAATATTAAGAGTACACTTGGTTAGAGTATGCAATTTGGTCAAAATGATGCCTGATAATTTCAAAAACTGTCTGGTCATTTCTTTGTGGTGTCACAATTTAAAACTTAAAAACTAAAAGCCTATTGAGTAGAAATCTGGGACATAGTAGAAGATAATGTTAAAAACAAATAATTTAAGTTATTTAAAAAGGCTATGAATCAATGTAGTCTACTCAAGGCCTTACTTGTTAGTAGGTCTGCTGTAGGCTCAGAAGAGATTTAGAATGCATCCATGTGGTTTCAGAAGGCCAGACATTTGCTATGTCCTCCAAATGTTTCCATTTAAACTACATATCCAGCTACTCAGAACAGGGTGTGCCTTACAGACATCACATAAAGAAAAATGTAATTAATTGTTGTCTCTTTCTGGATATCCCACAGCCCTTGTAATATCTCATTTCCTTTCAAAGAAAAAATATTTCACTGTGGTCAATGCTAGCATACTCATTCATATAATAGAGGTAGATAGTATTCCGATATAGAATATATATCCCTGGCATTGTAAAGAGAGGAGGAAAATCAGAGAAATGCAATGTCCTGGAATCTAAGAGAAGGAAGTATTTTGAGAAGAAGGTGGTAGTTAATAATGCCAACTAGAGCAGACAGACCTTGGAAAGTAAGGATTAAGAAAAAGCTACTGGATTTGGTGAAGTGATTGGTCACCTTTGAGTGACTTCAGAAGAAAAGTGTTTTGGGATGTCTGACTTTTATTTTTTTAATGAATGTGGGTTGATGGTGGCTGGTGATGATGGGGATATTAAGATGTGTGAGTGAGAACAGAAGCACTGGATGTAGAATATCCTTTAATGAACTTTATGAAAAGAAGGCACATTGAGGATCAGTAGTACCATCAAGGAAACACATCCTTTAAGCCAGTCACACCTGAGTATCTGAAGGTGTAAAGGCTCAAACCTGTGGAAGAGAGGTTACAGATTCTGAGGAGGGAATGGATAGCTGTAAGAACTAGATCCTCTAGGAGTAAGGAGTGAATCTCATTTTATACTTTACTACTTAGACATTAAAAATAGCATCAGCATATATTAGACTGGTGATATAGACTTTGAAAAATGATATCAGGTAATCAGAGGACTCTAATCCACAGCTTATGACTAGAATTAATGCAGACAGTCCTGAGTATGACCAATCTTACAAAGCTTCCTGGTCGGACACAGTTTTTTATTTATTTTTTTTAAAGCAGAATCTAAACTGATAGAAAGAACTTGTTAAAGTCTTACGTTATATTATGTTCTCTGATGGTGGGGCTGGTTATGGATATTTTACATCAATCTGTCACATTCTGCAGACCAAATACAGTAGACACTCCAATAGGAACGTAGACCTTAAAAACAGTGCCATACATGAGAAGTCCAGGCTGTCAGTGTGAACCATCCCGGTTCTAACTCATTCTAAAGGGCAAATGAGTTCTGAGAGTATTTATGTTCTATTCAGATTAACTAATTGAGATTTTGGTCTTTTTCTCTAGCTGCCTGTTCCTTTACTTAAAATTGGTTTGTTTCAAGGCACAGTGAGTTCATTAGTATGATCAGCTCACTCGTTTCCATGTTTGCATTTTTAAGAGCCTGAAAGTCAAGGTACTGCTTACACAGATTATTTGCAGATAGTTAATTCTTGAGTTATTGTCTTGGGATGGCCACTATCATATTATCAGCATGTCTTTTATATTCCCTGATGCTTTAGGAAGAAACATCTCACCTTGATGTCTCATTTTAGAACTATCTTTGTCAGTAAATATTAAATATGTGTTTTTATTTTTTAACTGACTTTTTTAGAGAGAGAGGAAGGGAGGGAGAGATAGAAACATTGATGTGAGGGAGAAACATCCATCAGCTGCCTCTTGCATGCCCCACCACTGGGGATCCAGCCAGCAACCCGGGCACGTGCCCTGAATGAGAATCGGACCATGACCTCTCAGTTCATGGGACAACGCTCAGTGCACTGAGCCACACTGGTCGGGCTTCTCAGGAAATACTAAAACAGGCTTCTGTTCTGTCAAAAATATTTTTGTGTTATACACTTTTAAAACATGAAATTTCAAATCCTAAAAGGATTGATTTCCTCTACATAGTAGGTTTAGGGAGGCAGGGGTAGTCAGCTTTCATTTTCATGAGGTTGTCTTCATAATGAGTAATCAGTGAGTTTCAAGATGTGAAGCCCAGGAGAAAAGCACACCCCTAGGGGCCACTCTGATCTTAAAGCGTAAACCAACTAACGACAATCCAATAATGACAATGGAAGTGATATCAATAGCTAACTTTGTTATGGTAAAACGGAGGTAGTTTGTGTGAATTTAATAGCCTAAATTTGGGACATCAAGTTTCAGGCTTCATAAGGACATTTTTGTTTGAAAATGATTTTTTTCAGATCCTATGCAAATACTTTGTATTAGTTGACAATACTAAATCATTCCCCAAATCAGAAAATTTGGAACTACTGCTAACTTTCATAAGAGTGAAAGGTATGTTTTGATAACTCTAGGATAAGTCATCAGTTTAGCCTTGGCATCAGCTTTCACCACCAACTGGGAGAACTATTTAACTGTTCTATTCTGGCTTGATTATCTTTAAAAAGATAAAAAGCTTTATCTGTGTCTCAGGAATATTATAAGAGTTGGTTAAAGTGTGCAGTGCCCTGATGACAGAAACTGTTAAATATTATTATATAAAGCAATGTAATGATAGTAAAGTCAGTATAATGCTTGAATGAAGGAGCTGTTTGCGAGCAAACTACAAATGAAAACATCAATCACATGTGGTATGATGCTCTCTCTATAGTATCTATACAGTATTTCTATGTAAGGAAACAGTCAGTTGTTGGCTCCTGGGGCTTATCCTGCTGAGAACACTCTGGGAGGCATTGGAGAATCCACCTCAGGTCTGACTGCAGCTGTGCTTCCGGGCTGGTCAAGGGTTGCACCATTTGGGGAAAAGTCTCACTTCAATGATTGTGGACATTTCAGAATGGCTGACTAGGTTCCCAAAGGCATCTCTCCTGGGAGCAGCACAAAAACCAAGGGTAGAAAGTGCTGGCTACCTAGAGCAGCTGAGATGTTGTCAGATTACAGATGGGCAATGCTGGTTACCACAGCAATGCCTGGAGTAAAAAGGCAGACCTAGAGGATAACTGTGAAGTGTTTGATGCACACAGCTAGTAAGAGGCAGAGCTGGTGGTTAAATCTTTCTGAGTCCACTGCCCCCAACTGCTATATCACCATCTCCTGTACCTTGTTTAATAAATACAACTTTTTCATAAGCATTGTATGTCTTCTTTGCACTGAAATTCTCCATTTAATTCTCATTGCTTTTAGTAAACGATTCACAGCAGTGCTTCTCAAAATGCAATGTGCGTACAAACTACCTGGGGATCTTGTTAAATGCAGATTTTGATTCAGTACTTCTACATGGAGGTGTGGTCTCTGCTCTGCCGTTCTAATAAGCTCCCAGGTGATGCAGGCGCTTCTGGTCTGCAGACCACACTTTCAATAGCAAGCTCATCAGGTAAAAATATAAACCAAAGGCATTAACCAGGTTATCTATTTGAATGAATTGAATAAAACTGGTGCTGCGATGCACCTTGAAGTTTCTCACTCAACAGAGCCTTTGTCAAACGTATCCTCTAAGTGTATTTTGAATGACGAGTTGAATAATATTTTTTATAAAACATTTTCCTAGGGCAGTTCAGAGTGCTTTTTATAATGTTAGCTATCTGGCATTGCTTTCTGAGGGTACTAATTTCCTTATAGGAAAATAGTAATAATAAACAAGTAATCTGAAAAATCAAATGCATGCTCCCCACAGAACATAACTTTCTTGCTCTGCGAGTACATCCTCATTACAAACTGCATTCCCTAAACCAAAATAATGGTATCATTAGGGTACACTAAGCCTACTGCAGTTTTGTCTTTTCTTCCTAAAGGGACAAACATTAGATTTCAAAGTCCTGCATCATCTGCTAAGAAATTTCATCCTGGGAACACTGTATTTACTACTGGCTGATTCAATTTGATTAGATTTTCATTCATAGTATTTAAAATTTCAAAAAGGAAGTGAATGAATCGCAGAGGTCCTAGCATACATTTATGTAGTTCTCCAAAAACCATGATTAACTTCTGTAATCTGGTTCCTGAAGAAGCACTTTGAAAGGAGATATGTAAAAATATACCTCTAACATTTTAAGCTAAATTGAGATTTGATGCTGTAATATGATGTAGCAGATAAAGAACAGACTTGAATCATGTAGACTTAATCCCAAATTCCTGTGATGGTTTTAAAAAATATTTAGATACTTTTTCTTCTCTTGAGCTTATTATTTATTTACTCAATTACTCAATGCCTGACACAAATCTAATGGGCATCCGCTGTGAGCACCAGGTATGTAATGAGGTACAAGACAGAGTTCCTGACCTCATGGAAGTTACCCCTGGTGGAGGGGATGGGGAGACAGACATAAAGCAAATAGCCACACAAATGCATATATGATTACCTACTGTAGTAAGTGCTATGAAAGAGAATCCCTGTGAAGAGTCCTAGGGGCAGAAGAGTGCTCATCACATTTGATGAATTAAAGAAGCCAAGTGCCGCCGGAGTACAGAGCCAATGAGGATGATGTTGGTAAATGCTTATGTAACGAGCACAGCTAGCAAGTATGGTGCCGAGAACTTTACTGCCCTTACCTCATTAAGACCATACTACTACTGCCTTATGCAGCCCATACCATTACTATCCTCATTTCATAGATCAGAGGCATAGAAAGGGTCAGCAAGTTGCCCAGGGTTTCATGTGTAGAGAGGATGTGAACGCGGAAAGTTTTCATCACTGCCTGCATTGCTTCTCTGCAGGGTAAAGGGGTCAGGGCAAGGCAGATCACACAGGTTGGCCGCTTGATCTTCCCCTCTATCAATGTAATAACATGCAGCTTCAAAATTTTAATTGCTGTGTGAAAGAACAGGCGATTAACTGACATAATTAAATAAAAATAACATTTAAAAAATTATTTTTTCCATCACCATGTATCCCCTCAATGTTGCCTCTACCTCCACCACCCAGCAATCACCACACTGTTGTCCATGTCTGTGAGTCCTCTCTCTCTTTTTTCTTTTTTGCTCAATCCCTCCACCCCTCACCCCAACACCACCCCTCTCACCAGAGCTGTCTGCCTACTCTCTAGCTATGAGTCTGTCTCTATTTTGCTTGGTAGTTCATTTTGTTCATTAGATTCCACATATGGTGAAATCATGTGGCATTTGTCTTTCTCTGAGTAGTTTATTTCACCTAAGATAATGCTCTCGAGGTCCATCCATGCTGTTGCAAAGGGTAAAAATTCCTTCCTTTAAATGGCAGAGTAGTATTTCATTGTGTATATGTACCACAGCTCTTTTATCACTCATCTACTGATGGACACTTGGGCTGCTTCCAAATCTTGGCTATTGTAAATAATGCTACAATGAACATAGGAGTGCATATATTCTTTCAAATTAGTGTTTCAGATCTCTTCAGATAAATTCCCAAAAGTGCAATTGCTGGGTCATAAGACAGTTCCATTTTTAATTTTTTGAGGTAACTCCATATTGCTTTCCATAGTGGCTGTGCCAATCTGCATTTCCACCAGAAGTTCATGAGGGTTCCCCTTTCTCCACATCCTGGCCAACACTTGTTTATTGATTTATTGATGATAGCCATTCTGACAGGTGTGAGGTGATATCTCATTGTGGTTTTAATTTGCATTTCTCTGATGATTAGTGGCGTTGAGCATTTCTTCATGTGTCTATTGGCCATCTGTTATGTCCTCTTTGGAGAAGTGTCTATTAAATAGAAATAACAGTGAAATAAAATAATAACCATTTACTAGATTATGAGACAATTTATAGTCCTGGTAAGTAAACTCTAAAAAATATAGCCATGTTGTCATTTCCAAAGACTTCTCCATGAAGGGTTATATGGGGAAGAAAATAACTATAAACTATTTTCACATCTCAGTGTGGGTGATTCAGGTCTCATTTTCTGAACACAATATTAACATGTCTCTTCTGTGATTCCTTGAGGATGCGTAACTGATGCAACCCAATGAGACCCACCTCCTCTGTATTTTCTAAGGCAGGACAACTACGCAGCAAAACTTTAGAAGTCATGGCAGCATTCAAAGAAATGGAATTTTGTGATTTTGCTGTTGTTGTTATTCAAAGTAGTTTAATTTTGCTATGGATTTATTTTAAGCTTTAACTGATAAAAGTCTATAAACAAAAATATTTATTACAATTTTTATTTAATTTCCTACTTATACTGCACACATTTCCTAATATAGAAACCAAGCCCTTGGAAGTGTTACTACTGTGACTGCTGGGGTAGTTCTACAAGTGATAATGCTGTGGAAGAGAATGCAGTGGGTGCAGGGCCATTTGTTATCACAGGAGTAATCCAGAGGTCTCCAAGTTGTTAGAGTGTCTGGTGAGAAACTCAGAAAAGAATAAATAAGGGGTTCTTAAGTTTCATGGTTCTTAAGTTTCAGGGCTTTCCCTTTTGTGTCTAGGTGTTAACAGAGGTCATAGTTCATAGTGGGCAGAAAGAGAAGAAAAAACATGGGTAAACCATAAGCTGGATAACTGTGTCCTTGAGAAGGTAAAAGTTGGCCATTCAGAATTTTGGTTATTATGGAATCATAGGAGTCTTAGAACTAATGTCACCTGACTTTTTCCTCTTTAAGGATGAAAAAAAGGCTGAGATCACAAGTGAATTTCCCAAGGTTGTATATAAAGCTGTTAGCAACAGAGTGAGAGCGTAGAGCCAGCACTCCTGACTCCAAGGCAGTCCTGTCTCCAGTGGGATTAGGCATATATGTGTGTGAATCATTGTGCTTTAGGGTATCCTCAGAAAAAGGGCATAAAATAAGAAATACAATATCTAATTCTTAACAAACCAACACGTATACCAGAGAACACAACAAATCCCAAACTTAGGATGCACATTTAAAAAAAAAATTTTTTTTATTGATTTGTTTTTAGAGAGAGAGATAGAAATATCGATGTGAGAGAGAAACATCAATCAGCTGCCTCCTGCACGCCCCCTACTGGGGATCAAGCCCACAACCCTGGCATGTGCCCTGACCTGGAATTGAATCAGGACCTCTCAGTCCATGGAACGATGCTCAATCCACTGAGCCACAGTGGCTGGGCTCAATTCTAAGATTTTATACTAGATAAGTAATTGGAGATGATCACAAAATTCCATGTGTAAGAATGTCATAGTTTATTAACAAAATAAAATTCACAAAGATAACGGGATAATTAGCTTATGTACAATTTGGTATAAACATAAGGGGAAGTATTATGTAGCTATTTTTTTAAAAATTTATTTTTGTTACAGATGTTTCTCCTTTTTCCCCCATTGACACCCTCCTCCCCATCCCCCCACCCCATCCCCTGCTTTGTTGTCCATGTCCATCAGTTATGCATACATGCGTACAAGTTCTGTGGTTTATCTCTTCCCTCCTCCCAACCCCCTTTGCTGAGGGTTGTCAGTCTGTACCCTACTTCCACATCTCTGGGTCTACCCTGTTCCTCAGACTGTTGTATTTATTATATTCCACAAATAAGTGAGATCATGTGATATTTGTCTTTCTCTGCTTGGCTTGTTTCTCTTAGGATAATACTCTCGAGTTCCCTCCATGTCGTCTCAAAGGATAAGAGCTCTTTCTTTCTTACAGCTGCATAGTACTCCATTGTGTATATGTACCACAGCTTTTTTATCCATTCATCCACTGATGGACACTTGGGCTGTTTCCAGATCTTAGCAATTGTAAATAGTGCTTCTATGAACATGGGGGTACATGTATTCTTTCTGATTGGTGTTTCAGGCTTCTTAGGGTATATTCCTAGAAGTAGGATCACTGGGTCAAATGATAAATCAATTTTTAATTTTTTGAGGTAACACCATAGTGTTTTCCACAGTGGCTGCACCAGTCTGCATTCCCACCAGCAGTGTACTAGAGTCCCCTTTTCTCCACACCCTCGCCAACACTTGTTGCTTGATGATTTGTTGATGGCCGCCATTCTGACAGGTGTGAGGTGATACCTCATTGTTGTTTTAATTTGCATCTCTCTGATGATTAGTGATGTTGAGCATTTCTTCATATGTCTCTTGGCCATTTGTATGTCCTTTTTGGAGAGGTGTCTATTTAGTTCCTCTGCCCATTTTTTAATTGGATTTTTTGTCTTCCTTTTGTTGAGTTGTGTGAGCACTATATATTTTGGAGATTAACCCATTATCTGATGTATCATTGGCAATTATGCTCTCCCATAGAGTGGGTTCCCTTTCCGTTTTGATGGTTGATTCTTTTGCTGTGCAGAAGCTTTTGAGTTTGATGTAGTCCCATGTGTTCATTTTTCCCTTTGTTTCTGTTGCCTTAGGTGATGTATCAGTGAAGATTCTGCTGCGTATGATGTCCGAACTTTTGTTGCCTACATTTTCTTCTAGGATTTTTATGGATTCACGAGTCACATTTAAGTCTTTTATCTGTTTTGAGTTTATTCTTGTTTATGGTGTAAGTTGATGGTCTAGTTTCATTTTTTTGCATGTAGCTGTCCAATTTTCCCAACATCATTTATTAAAGAGGCTGTCTTTACTCCATTGTATGCTCTTGCCACCTTTGTCAAATATTAATTGAGCATAATGTCTTGAGTCAATTTCTGGATTCTCTGTTCTGTTCCACTGGTCTGTATGCCTGTTCTTGTGCCAGTACCAGGCTGTTTTGATTACAGTAGCTTTGTAGTATAACCTGATATCCGGTATTGTGATCCCACCTACTTTGTCCTTCTTTTTCAAGATTGCTGTGGCTATTTGGGGTCTTTTTTGGTTCCATATGAACTTTTGAAATATTTGTTCTAGTTCTGTGAAATATGTCACTGGTATTTTGATGAGGATTGCATTGAATCTATAGATTGCTTTTGATAGTATGAACATTTTAATGATGTTAATTCTTCCAATCCATGAACAAGGTATGTGCTTCCACTTTTTTATGTCTTCCTCTATTTCTTTTTTCAATGTCCTGTAGTTTTCTGCAAATAGGTCCTTTACTCCTTTGGTTAAGTTTATTCCTAGGTATCTTAATTTTTTTGCCACAATGGTAAATGGAATTGTTTTTTTAGTTTCTCTTTCTGTGAGTTCATCTTTGGTGTATAAGAATGCCGTTGATTTCTTGACGTTAATTTTGTATCCTGCTACTTTGACAAATTCATTTATTAAGTCTAGTAGATTTTTGATGGAGTCTTTAGGGTTTTCTATATATAATATCATGTCGTCTGCGAATAATGACAGTTTCACTTCCACCTTTCCAATTTGGATTCCTTTTAGTTTTTCTTCACGTCTGATTGCTGTGGCTAAGACTTCCAGTACTATGTTAAATAAGAGTGGCGAAAGTGGGCATCCCTGTCTTGTTCCTGTTCTTAAGGGAAATTTTTTTTTAGTTTTTGCCTATTGAGTATGATGTTGGCTGTAGGTCTTTCATATATGGCCTTTATTATATCAAGATATGATCCCTCTATTCCCAAATTTCTGAGCATTTTTATCAGAAATGGGTTCTGGACTTTGTCGAATGCTTTTTCAGCGTCTATTGATATGATCATGTGGTTTTTATCTTTCATTTTGTTTATGTGGTGTATCACATTTATTGATTTGCGAATATTGAACCAGCCTTGCATCCCTGGGATGAATCCCACTTGGTCATGGTGAATAAATTTTTTGATGTATTGCTGGATCCGATTTGCTAGTATTTTGTTAAGGATTTTGGCATCTATGTTCATCAGGGATATTGGCCTGTAGTTTTCTTTCTTTGTACTGTCTTTTTCTGGTTTTGGAATTAGGATTATGCTGGCCTCATAAAACGAGTTTGGAAGCCTTCCTTCTTCTTGAATTTTTAGAAATAGTTTGAGGAGAATGGGTGTTAGTTCTTCTTTGAATGTTCGGTAAAACTCCCACATGAAGCCATCTTGGCCTGGGCTTTTGTTTGCTGGGAGGGACTTGATTACATCTTCAATATCCTTAGCTGTTATTGGTCTGTTCATGTTTTCTATCTCTTCCCGGTCCAGTTTTGGGAGACTATGTGTTTCTAGAAATTTGTCCATTTCACTTAGATTGTCGAATTTGTTGCCATATAAATGTTCATAGTATTTGCTAACGATCCTTTGCATTTCTGTTGTGTCAGTTGTTACTTTTCCTCTTTCATTTCTGATTTTGTGTATTTGGGTTCTCTCTCTTTGTTTCTTGGTGGGTCTAGCTAAGGGTCCATCAATCTTGGTTATCTTTTCAAAAAACCAGCTCTTTGTTTCATTGATCCTTTGAATTGTTTTTCTGGTCTCTATGTCATTTATTTCTGCTCTGATCTTTACTATTTCCTTGCTTCTACTTGCTCTGGGGTTTTCTTTTTGTTTGCTTTCTAGTTCTTTAAGTTGTGAGGTTAGGTAGTCAATTAGAAATATTTCTTCTTTCTTGAGGTGGGCCTATAGTGCTATGAACTTCCCTCTCAGAACTGCTTTCGCTGCATCCCATAGATTTTGTGTTGTTGTGTATTCATTTTCATTGGTTTCCAGGAAGTTTTTAAATTCTTCCTTGATCTCCATGGTAACCCATTCATTGTTCAATAACATGCTATTTAGCCTCCATGTATTCAATGTCTTTGCATGTTCTTGTTGCGATTGATTTCTAGTTTCATGCCATTGTGATCTGAGAAGATGCTTGATATGATTTCAATCTTCTTGAACTTGTAGAGACTTTGTTTGTGCCCTAACATATGGTCTATCTTTGAGAATGTCCCATGTGCACTTGAGAAGAATGTGAATTTTGCAGTTTTGGGGTGTAATTCTCTGTATATATCTATTAAATCCATTTGATCTAGTGCTTCATTTATAATTTCTGTTTCCTTGTTAATTTTTTGTCTAGATTATCTATCCAGTGATGTCAGTGGGGTGTTGAAGTCCCCTGCTATGATTGTATTGCTGTCAATTTCTCCTTTGAAGTCCTCCCGAAGATTTTTTAATATATTTTGGTGCTCCTATATTGGGTGCATATATGTTTATCAAGGTTATATCTTCCTGTTGGATAGATCCTTTCAATATTATGTAGTGATCTTCTTTGTCTCTAGTTATGGCTTTCATTTTGAAATCTATTTTATCCGATATGAGTATTGCTACCCCAGCTTTTTTTTCCTTTCCATTTGCTTGGAAGATTTTTTTCCATCCCTTCACTTTCAGCCTATGTGAGTCTTTTGTTGTGAGGTGGGTCTCTTGTAAACAACATATATATAGGTCATGCTTTCTTATCCAATCCGCTACTCTGTCTTTTTATTGGAGCATTCAATCCATTTACATTTAAGGTGATTATTGATATGTACTTATTTATTGCCATTTTTGTTTAGTGTGGTTCTACTTTCCTTCCTATTTCTTCTACTAATTACAGCAGTCCTTTTAACATTTCTTGCAGTGCTAGTTTTGTGCTAATGTATTCCCTTAGCCTTTTTTTTTGTCTGAGAAGCTCTTTATTTGACCTTCTAATTTGAATGATAGCCTTGCTGGGTAGAGTAGTCTTGGGTTCAGATCCTTGTTTTTCATGACCTTGATTACTTCATGCCATTCCCTTCTGGCCTGTAATGTTTCTGTGGAGAAGTCAGATGATAGCCTTATGGGGGTTCCTTTGTAGGTAACCTGTTGCTTTTCTCTTGCTGCCTTGAGGATTCTCTCTTTGTCTTTAATTTTTGGCATTTTAATTACTATGTGTCTTGGTGTGGGCCTGTTTCGCTTCTTCTTACTTGGGACTCTCTGTGCTTCTTGAACTTGAATGCCTCTTTCTTCACCAAATTAGGGAATTTCTCTGTCACTGTTTCTTCAAATATATTCTCTAACCCTTGCTCATTTTCTTGTTCTTCAGGGACTCCAATGATGCGAATATTATTACGTTTCCAGTTGTCCCACAGTTCTCTTAAGTTGTCTTCCTGTTTTTTCATTGTTTTTTCCTTTTGGTTTTCTGATTGGTTGATTTTTTCTACCCTGTGTTCTAATTCACTAATCCAGTCCTCAGCTTCCTCTACTCTGCTGTTTAGTCCTTCCAATGTGTTCTTCATTTCTGCTATGTCATTCTTCATTTCTTCCTGGTGCTTCTTGATTTCCAATTGGTTGATTTTCAGTGTTTCTATGTCTTTGCTCGTGGTGTGATGTCCTTACTCATGGTGTTGAGCTTCATCAGGATCGTGGCTCTGAATTCTAACTCTGTTAGCTTGCTTAACTCCATTTCATTTATCTCATCTTCAGTAGAGGTCTCTTGTTCTTTCATCTGGGATCTGTTTCTTTGTTTCACCATTTTGGCTATCTCAGTGGGTTTTGGAGCCTGCCAAATTTACCCTGTGGATGTTGGTGTTCTGCTGTTTGTAGCTCCCTCTACTGGGTTTGGATGAGCATGGGAGGTCCCATGTTAAACACCACAGTTGAATCTTACTTTCCTGGGTAGATTTGCAAGCTCAGAAAAGGTTATGTTATCCTCTAGCTTTTTGCCTGAAGGCTATTAGTCTTGGTTACTTGAAGAGCCTAAGGTTCTCAGTTGAATGAAAAGCTCCCTCAGGTGTTCAGCATGAGAGGATTTCCTGATGGTGGGGACGATGCTGGTAGTTAATGAGCCTCAATTTGCATTTCAATTGCCCACCTGGGTATGGCTGAATCTCCGAGGGAGGGGCTGCCACCTTCCCCAGAGCCCTGGGAAGGGGTTAGATGGCCATGAATGGTCCTGCATGGCTGCAACTCAGCAAAAGCTCTGAGCGCCCTCCAAATCCCGAGTGTCCCCACACAGTTCCAGTCCAGTCTGCCCTCCCTCTGCCGGAGCCCAAGGTGAGTGGCTGTGGCTATTTTAGCACTCTGTCCCGCTCCTCTGTGCTGTGGAGCCAGCTTGGGCTTTAACCCTGAGGGCGGTGCTCATAGCTAAGACTGCTGCTGTCCCTGGGCTCCCAGCCCCCCTCTCGCACCTCCACAATCTGGATCAATTCAGTGTCCCTTGTTGTATGGTACTCACAAGCTGCTTTTCTGTTGCTTTTTTCCAACGATTTGTCTTTATTTTAGTTGTAATTCCAGTTTGGTCCTGGGAGATGGTCTGTGTAGCTTCCATTCGCTCCGCTGCCTTTTTGGAATCCCCTTATGTAGCTATTAAAACCTCTATTTTTAATATTAATTAATGATATGGAAAATTAAATAAATATAAAATTATATGAAAGGTCTCCATTAAAATACACACACAAATGCAAAGAATATGTGTAGGTGAAGAAATTATATAAAAATGTTTCTAGTAGTTATCTCAGGATGGTGAAATTGTAAAGTAAATTTGGATTCAAATACCACCTTCCAGCTGTGAGATCTGGGTTAAGTGGCACTTAATTTTCAAGGTCTTAATTTCATCATATGTGAAATGAAGAAAATAGCAATAAGGTTTCTAGAGGGTTAAATTAGCTAATATGTGCAAAGCATGTAGTTTATCATGTACCAAGTGCTCAACACATGGTATTTATTATCAATGATTAATATTATAGATTTTTATATTTTAAAATTTTATTTTATTAAGATATAATTCCCATATAACATTTTGTAAATTTAAGGTGTAAAATGTATTGATTTGATACATTTAGATATTGCAATATGATTACCACTGTAGCATTAGCTAACACCTCCATCACATCACATAATTATCATTTCATTTTCTGGTAAGAAAATTTAAGACCTAGTTTCTTAGCAACTTTGAAGTATATAATACAGTATTGTTGACTATAATCACAATGCTTTGCATTAGATCTCCAGAACTTACTCATCATCCAACTGCAAATTTGTAACCTTTGACTAACATCTTCTCAATTCCCCCACCCCTACGGAGCCACCATTCTACTCTTTGTTTCTATAAGTTTGACTTATTCAGATTCCACATATAAGTGATATTATACAGTATTTATCTTTTTCTTTCTGACTTATGTTAGCATACTACCCTCAAGGCCCAACCATGTTGTTGCTTTTAGACATTGCAGATTTATTAATTTAATAACCAGAAAATAATGATAAATATTATACATTTCAAGAAGTGGGAGTCCAGAAAGTTGAGGCAGACTGAAAACCAAGTATAAGAAGAGTTGGGGAATGAGTAGAGAACACAAAATATACCTAGTGAAGTAGTAGCGGTCTAGTTGAAAGGAAATCATAGTATAACATTTATTGAGTTCTTTCTCTGTATATATTTATAATTCATGTAGTTCTTGACATCACCCTATGAGGAAGGTGTTATTATTGTCATCATTTTACAGATGAAGAAACTGAGGTACAGAAAGTTTAAATAATTCATCCATGGTGTAGAGCTAGGAAGAGGCAGACCTGGGCTATGCAGTTGTTTAGATAAGTTTAACCATATGCTAGACTGCCTTCTCACATGATGAGCTCTATATAATTTATGTAAGATAAAAGCAAATGAATTGTTTACGCTAAGCACAACAATTCTTGATGCTGAGACAAGAAACACATTTCTCCTGAATGGCCTCATGAAGATGACAGTGCTAAATTTAATAATGATGAATATCCTCAGCAATATCCTTACAGCAGACACAATGACAAGTTTCATAGAGCTGTTTATTATAGTGTGCCTCTTGGGAATCTGTGTCCTTGCATTAAAGCACAATTCATTAAAAGGCTTTATGTCTTAGAAGAGCCCATAAGTGGAGAGTGCACTAGATTGATGGAGGGACACTGGCACACTGAAAAATCTTTAAAATTATTCTCTTTTTTACTGAAAAATCTTTAAAATATCTTAGAGGAATCAAAGTGATTGGGAGCTTTGCCACAAACTTGAAACTTAAACAGGACTTCTAACGGGGTAAAAAAGTCTATGAAACAGGAATAAGATCATTCGTTTCTACTATTCCTTACAAATTTTTATCTGAAAAAAATTCAAAATGTAAAATGTTGACTGGAATAACTTACGAAAAGTTGCACACAGTTGTGAAATTGGAAATGACCTTTTTGGTTTGCAATTGGGAAAATGAACATTTATTAATTTGGTGTAGCGTATTAAATGATTCAGTTGTCATGAATAGACTTAAATCTCTGTCACAGGTTGGACTCTCCAGAAACAGACACTGCGATGGAGTTTGGGTGCAACATGTAAAAGCAATGGGGGAGAAGCAGGACTGTCCATATTGGGACAAAATGGCCTGACTTTTTCTTTTCTTTTTTCTTTTGCCTGACATTTATACACATACTTTGCTTAGTTATAGGATGCAAGCTGCCCTAGAATGGGAGTGATCTGCGGAGAAGCACCTCTCTCTAGCTGAGGGAGATCCTGAAGAAACTGCCATCTTGGGGCTGTCTACTGTCTGTATTTCCCACAATTGGGCATCAAGACTTCCTTTTAAAGGGGACCTGGATACTGTATCTCTGTCACTATAAAAATATGACAAAGAATCCTAAAAAATATTTATAAATGATACATCTGAGGTAGGAAGTGACCTTGAGAAACTTGAACCTTATTATGTCTGCTTTATAACTAGAACTGATATACTGGGAATGGGTATCTGTTCAAATGGAATGATTAGTCCTGTTTGTTGTGGGTATCTAATAGTATGTGGTCAATTTCTAGTGGGATTAGTAGGCATTTTAGTCTTCTTGGCTGCCGTCACAAAATACCATTGACTGAATGGCTTAAGCAACAGAAACTTATCTTTCATAGTGTGAAGGCTGGAAGTCCAAGATCAAGGTGCTGGTGAGGTAGTTTACATTCTGAGGCCTCTTCTCTTGGCTTGTAGGTAAGCTACTTTATCTTGCTCACATGGCCTTTCCTCAAAGCATGTGCACAGGGGAGAGAGAGAGAGAGAGAGAGAGAGAGAGAGAGAGAGAGAGAGAGAGAGAGAGAGAGAGAGAATACATAGATAGGTGTCTTTTTTTCCTCTGCTTAAAAAGCCACTAGTTCTACTGGGGACCCTACCACTATGAACTCATTTAACCTTAAATACCTCCTAAAGATCCTTTCTCCAAATGCAGTGACATTGGAGGTTGGAGCTTTAAAATATGAATGTTGGAAGGACACAAATCAGTTCATAAAGTTGGTAAGCATTGGAAAAACAGTGCTTAGAACAAGAGTAAGCAAACTATAGCCCATGGGCCAAATCCAGACAATGGACCACTTTTGCACTGTTATATGGCCTATGGGCTAAGAATGTTTTTTATATTTCTCAAGGATGATAAATAAACAAAACCCAAAAAGAGTAATATGTGACAGATACTGTGTGTGGTCCACAAAGCCTAAAATATTTACTCCCTGGCCCTTTACAGATAATGTTTGCCAATCTCTGGCTTATTTTTAGATAAATATACTGGACCCTATTTCTGAAGCTCAAAAAAATGAGAATTGGAAATTGTTTTTATTGCATTCCTTAGAAAGAAGGGATTCGTTTGCTCATCAGTTGTTGCAAGAGGTATATTTTTAAAAATTTATCTTTATTGTCGAAAATATTATAGATGCCCCTGCTTTTTTCTCTCATTGACCCCCTCCACCCTGCTCCTGCGCCACCCCCCGTCCCCCGCCGCCAAATGGACATCGGAGTGGGAGGATCAACTCAGATGAAGCCCCTTGAGTTGGATCCCTAATCATTTTGGGCTTTTTGTTTTCTCTGTTCTGGAAAATGATGGCACATGTCTAATCAACAATGGGTAAGCAACATGCCGCCATTTGTGAAGTAGTGATGGAGATGCTTTGAAAGGACTGGTTAGGGAGAGTGTCCAAACCAAGTTGAGTGGCTAGGATATTGGGAATATGAGTGACAGGGATGTCAAGAAATGATAGAAGTTTAGATGATACTAGAATGGGCAGTCTAGGTAGTAGTTTAGTTGGGTGACCACAGTGAAAGAGGCCATGTCATGAGAAACATTTTATTGTACTCTGGCTGAAACGTTAGAAACACGATATGTCTGAATGTTTTGGGGTGGCTTATTTTTGAAAATTTTACTTTGTTCCTTGGAGGCAATCAGAAGTTACTGGAAAATTATGGGCCATTCACATTCAAAGGGCCTTACTCTATCGTCCCTAAATGGTTAGTGCTACCACCAGGTAGGATGTCTAGTCTCTAACATCTTGCTGTCCTAGAAACAATGAATAAATACTTTAAGGCTAATTGGGAGTCTCCAATGAAGAAAAGGAATACCAATCCAGATAATGGTATAAGATGATTTATGACTGATGGTATAATTGTAGACTAAGCCATGAAATCAAGGATGAATTCATCTACAAAATAAAGGCACCCTTAATAAGATATAACAAAGGTATAATTTCAGGTCTAGTATGTTTAAAACACATTTCTTTAAAAAATTTCAGTTATGATTCCTATTTCTCTTTAGGTGATTTTATTAAAGCAACCAAGAATTCAAGACTATAACTAGCACTTAGCTGAACAAGATCTTTAGTCCTGAAAAAATGTTATTTGCGTCATGGTAGAATGCTGCTGATAGCTCTGAGTTTCATTGACCTTTAACTTGTTTAAGCAGAAAGAATCCTGCTAAAAGCCCCGTTGCTTGACAACCCCATAAGTGCATGCTGCGTGTTGACTGTTGCTTTAGAGAGAACTCCTTAGTTGATTATTTGGTTCAGCAACCCATGTTATAATTTTTTCTCTTCTCATGCCTTATTACCCATTTAAAATGCTTTCATTAGAACAGGGAACTTTGTACATTTTGTTCTTGGATTTTTACTCAGTGATATTATTATTTCCTCTTAGTGAAGATTTCACATAAAGGAAAATAAAAATGAGCATGATGAGTTGTATTTATAAACAGGTACTTTCTACCAGTTGGATTTCAAGGGCACTCACACAAAATTTACACATTTATACATTAGCTATATGAAAGTAAGTTGCCATAAGAGAAGCCAGCATAAGCTTTCAAAATAGGGGAACATTTTATTGACTATTAAAGATCATCTGGCTGCCTGAAGAGTGGTGTAGAAAAGGTCAACTCCTGTAAGAAACATAAAGCATGGAGGTGCACGAAGCTGTCAAGATGTTTCACCTTTAAATCCTCTGCAAGGATGGCAGACAATACATAAGGTTAAGGCAAAAGGCAAAATAATATATGATGTCTTAAATGTTTTGCCAGAAGGATAAACTCCTCACTGTTGTTGAACATAATAGGACAGAAAAGAAAGAATTTAAAAACTGGGATATGGTCAACTATGGAGGGGGAAGGTAATTCAGTGCCCATAACTGATGCTGTCATATACTCTCTGTTGTTTTCTTAGAACAGAAAACTGGGAATGACAGGTTATGGGTTCTAAAACAAACAAACAAAATCACTGGAGATTAAGGGTTTATCATTAGCAGAGATGTCTGCCTAGGTATTTTGTTTCTTTTCTTTTTTTTTTTTTTAAACTTATCTTTATTGTTACAGATGTTCCTCATTTTTCTCCCATTGCCCCCCTCCTCCCCATTCCCGCCCACACTGTTGTCTGTGTCCATTGGTTATGCATATATACATATAAGTTCTTTGGTTTATTTCTTCCCATCCCCCAAGCCCCCTTCCCTTCGAGGTTTGTCAGTCTAACAACCAATTTGTACTTCTTAATCCCTTCACCTTTTCACCCATCCCCCCAGCCCTCGCCCTTCTGGTAACCAACAAAAGTTCTCTGTATCTATGAGAATGTTTCTGTTCTGCCTGTTCATTTTGTTTGTAGATTCAATTATTGATAGATATGTATTTATTGCCTTTTTGTTTGTTCATATTTTTTTATCTTTTTCTTCAAGAAGACCCTTCAACATTTCATGTAATAACGGTTTGGTGGTGATGAACTCCTTTAGCTTTTCCTTGTCTGGGAAACTCTTTATATGGCCATCGATTCAGTTATTGATAGAATAATCTTGGTTGTAGGTTCCCAGATATGGCGGCATCTGCGGGTCCAGGGAAGGGCTCACCAAAGGAATAAAAGCCTCTGATAGCATGTCTGTCCAGGAGAAAGCTGCCTCTCCAGCCCTCGCTCCAAGGCCAAACAGCTCAGTTCTTCCCCATATGACTCTGGTGTCTTTCAAGCTGCCTCCCCCACGCTGGAGCCTGGAGGGAGCGAGTCTGAGTAAGTCCGTGTGCGGGCCCTTTAAGAGGAGCTGCTGGGGGCTCCAGCTGCCTCAGCCTCAGTTCCCGCTGGTTTTTCCAGCCAGAAGTTATGGGGACTTCTCTTCCTGGCACTGGAACCCTGAGCTGGGCACCTGGTGTGGGACGGGGACCCCTCAGTCTTCAGGGAGGACCTTCCCAGCCGAGGTGTCCTCCTAATTTTTATCTGGCACATGTGGGTGTGGGACCAGCCTGTGGCGCCTCCGCCCCTCCTACCAGTCTCGATGCGGCTTCTTCTTTAATTTCGTAGCTGTAGGACTTCCATTCAGCTTGATGTCAGGCGGTTCTGAATGATGGTGGTTCTGTAGTTTAGTTGTAATTTTGATCTGATTGTGGGAGGACGTGATACTGTGTTTACGTATGCCGCCATCTTGACCGGAAGTCTTGGTATTCTGTTTTTTAAAAGAATTAAAGTAAAATTTAAAAATATTGTATCTTATGTTGGCTCCGAACTATTTTTGGTTAGCTTTTTTTTAATGTAAGAAACTCTCAATTGTCCTTGATAATGGGGTTAGGAAAAACATGGGAGACAACTCTGAAGACAGAAAACTGTTAGTCCTTTTAAGCCCCATTAATCCTGTATCTCTAACACTAACCCATGACCCTCAGCTGCTGACAACTGTGTTTTATTTATCTTTTTACTTCTTTGTTCATTCCTTGTTAAAGGTAGTGGTGGATAATAAAATAGCCAGAAGAATAGACAGAGGGCCTACATGATTAATCAGCTTGCTGAGTAAATAGCCCTCAAAATTTGAGAATTCATTATGAAGTGAAATACTGACTATTCATTTTATAAATCATAACCTAAGTTTAGACCCTAACCCAGTCTTTATTTTGCAGAGCAGCTGTGTACTTGGACAATACAAATGCTTAGTCTTACCCAAGGAGAGGCCATTTTCCCCCCCCAATATAATACATTTCATGAAATACAGTTTAATTTTGAATTGCTAAGGGAAACAATGAGTGCCATTTTCAATATCTATTGAGGCAGTTTCTATGTATAATGCACTATCTACAAAAAAGTTAATGAAGTTTGAATGGACATGCAGAAGAGGGCCTGCCAGACCCTGCATGGGTTTTGTATGTGTATTCATGCATTTAACAATAAAGACGAGAGTAATGATTTTTATGTCTAAATTTTTATGAGATGTAAATATTTAGACAATAATATGGTGATTACAAAAGAGGGTGGGGGGAGGTAGAAGAGGGTATGGGGGGAAAATGGAGATGGGAGGACACTTGACTTGGGGTGATTAAAACACAATACAATAGACAGATGATGTATTGTAGAATTGTACACCTGAAACCTGTATAATTATTTAACCAATGTCATCCCAATAAATTCAATTAAAAATAAATACATATCTTAATTATAAAATTATCAAATAAAGTATCTTGGGAACACCAGTTAAGAAATAGTAATTGACAATAAGGGTTATTATTAATGTTATATCAAATTTAGTTCTAGACTCTTCAGTGTGGCATTTAAGGTCCTAAAATATCTCATCCTCATCTTCCAGATTATGAGTAAATGTCTGCTACCACTATATGAGTTTTATCAACTTTAGTTGAGATTCTGCTGGAAGGAAGTGACTTTCTAGGTTCCTGGTACTTGGCACACAGAATAGGGCATCAACTTAATGATTGTGTGTAGGGCAAAAGAGCTGAACTTCTATGTTTGTAGCTGCTCCTATGTATTTTGGTAAGATTGCAATTATGAGTTTATTTTTCATTCTGTATTTTATTAATATTTGGGGTAATTCCTATTTCTATCTTTTCAAGTATACTAGTCTTTTCTTCTGCAATATCAAATACATTATCAGTACCTTCCAGTGTAATTTTCATTTTAGAGATTTATTTCTAAATCTCTAAAAGTTCCTTTTGGTTGTATTTTATATCTTCCATTTACCTCCTCATAATATGCATATTTCCCTCCATCTTCTTGAACACAGATAGGGAGTATATTTATAGTGTTTTAAGGTCTTCATCTGCTAATTCCATCATCTGTGTTATTTCGGACTATTTCACTGGTTGATTGGGTGTGTTTTTATTGTTTTTTGCTCATATTGCTTCTTTGCTTGTATCATATAATTTTTTTACTGGATGCCATATATGCATTTTACAGTTTGGAGTGCTAGATATTTTCTTTGTATTCTTTTAAATAGTGTTAGACATTTTTTTTCTGGCATGCTGTTATTTGGATTCCGTTTGTTCCTTTTGTGGCTTGTTTTTATGTTTGTTATAATGGGGCCAGAGCAGCTTTTAGTCTAAAATTATTTTTGCCTCGCTACTAAGATGATACCCTCCTGAGAATTCTACCTGATGCCCATGTATTATGAGATCTTTCCACTTTTTTGGCTGGTGGGAACACAATTTCTAGCCCTGTGTGCATTTTGGCTGATTACTTTCCATTGGTTCTTTTCTGACCCCCAGGAACTTTCCTTTTATTTATATTTATGCTAGTACTTGTCAGAAGACCTAGGGGGATTCTCTGCAGATCTCTGAGGGTTTCTCTCTGTGCAGCTTCTTTCTCTCTATTACTGTGCCTCACAAACTCTAGTTGTGTGGGTTTCCCTGGACCCTGATCTCTAGCCCCTCAACCCAGCAAGGTTGCAGGCCTTTATTTGAGTTCTCCCTCCCTCTAGGGCCTGGACACTCAGGCAGTAAGCTGGGGCGATGCTAAGGCTGACTTCATTTGTTTCTTCACTCTCATAGACCACTGCTCTTCTCTACCTATTGTCCAAATCTGAAAAACTGTTGTTTTGTGTATTTAGTCTGGTTCTTTTGTTGTTTGTGTTAGAAGGGTAAATCAAATTCTTTTCGATTCATCATGTCAGGAAACAGAAGTCTGTCATTCCTTCTTAATTTATTAGCTGGAGTAATTCTGCATAAATAACTTGCTTTCATTGATTCCTTGATTATCCTTAGTACAGTTTGAATAGAAAAGATGTATTATTTTCCTTTTCCAGTTTTCAAAATGACTTTTTTCACCCTTAATACCTTCCAAAGGAGACCAATAGATTTTATTTTTATTTTATTTTATTTTTTTTATTACTTTATTTTTGTTACAGATGTTTCTCCTTTTTTCCCCATTGACACCCTCCTCCCCATCCCCCCACCCCGTACCCAGCTTTGTTGTCCATGTCCATCAGTTATGCATACATGCGCATAAGTTCTGTGGTTTATCTCTTCCCTCCCTCCCCACCCCCTGTTCTGAGGGGTGTCAGTCTATACCCTACTTCCACATCTCTGGGTCTACCCTGTTCCTCAGACTGTTATGTTTATTATATTCCACAAATAAGTGAGATCATGTGATATTTGTCTTTCTCTACTTGGCTTGTTTCGCTTAGGATAATACTCTCGAGGTCCCTCCATGTCGTCTCAAAGGATAAGAGATCTTTCTTTCTTACAGCTGCATAGTACTCCATTGTGTATATGTACCACAGCGTTTTTATCCATTCATCCACTGATGGACACTTGGGCTGTTTCCAGATCTTAGCTATTGTAAATAGTGCTGCTATGAACGTGGGGGTACATGTATTCTTTCTGGTTGGTGTTTCAGGCTTCTTAGGGTATATTCCTAGAAGTGGGATCACTGGGTCAAATGGCAATTCAATTTTTAATTTTTTGAGGTAACACCATAGTGTTTTCCACAGTGGCTGCACCAGTCTGCATTCCCACCAGCAGTGTACTAGAGTCCCCTTTTCTCCACACCCTCACCAACACTTGTTGTTTGATGATTTGTTGATGGCAGCCATTCTGACAGGTGTGAGGTGATACCTCATTGTTGTTTTAATTTGCATCTCTCTGATGATTAGTGAAATTGAGCATTTCTTCATATGTCTCTTGGCCATTTGTATGTCCTGTTTGGAGAGGTGTCTATTTAGTTCCTCTGCCCATTTTTTAATTGGGTTCTTTGTCTTCCTTTTGTTGAGTTGTATGAGCACTCCATATATTTTGAAGATTAACCCCTTATCTGATGTATCATTGGCAATTATGCTCTCCCATAGAGTGGGTTCCCTATCTGTTTTGATGGTTGTTTCTTTTGCTGTGCAGAAGCTTTTGAGTTTGATGTAGTCTCATGTGTTCATTTTTTCCTTTGTTTCTGTTGCCTTAGGTGTTGTATCAGTGAAGATTCTGCTGCGTATGATGTCCGAAATTTTGTTGCCTACATTTTCTTCTAGGATTTTTAGGATTCACGAGTCACATTTAAGTCTTTTATCCATTTTGAGTTTATTCTTGTGTATGGTGTAAGTTGATGGTCTAGTTTCATTTTTTTTTGCATGTAGCTGTCCAATTTTCCCAACACCATTTATTAAAGAGGCTGTCTATACTCCATTGTATGCTCTTGCTGCCTTTGTCAAATATTAATTGAGCATAATGTCTTGGGTCAATTTCCGGTTTCTCTGTTCTGTTCCACTGGTCTATATGCTTGTTCTTGTGCCAGTACCAGGCTGTTTTGATTACAGTAGCTTTGTAGTATAACTTGATATCCGGTATTGTGATCCCACCTACTTTGTCCTTCTTTTTCAAGATTGCTGTGGCTATTCGGGGTCTTTTTTGGTTCCATATGAACTTTTGAAATATTTGTTCTAGTTCTGTGAAATATGTCACTGGTATTTTGATGGGGATTGCATTGAATCTATAGATTGCTTTGGGTAATATGGACATTTTAATGATGTTAATTCTTCCAATCCATGAACAAGGTATGTGCTTCCACTTTTTTATATCTTCCTCTATTTCTTTTTTCAATGTCCTGTAGTTTTCTGCAAATAGGTCCTTTACTTCTTTGGTTAAGTTTATTCCTAGGTCTCTTAATTTTTTTGCCATGATGGTAAATGGGATTGTTTTTTTAGTTTCTCTTTCTGTGAGTTCATCATTGGTGTATAAGAATGCTGTTGATTTCTTGACGTTAATTTTGTATCCTGCTACTTTGCCAAATTCATTTATTAAGTCTAGTAGATTTTTGATGGAGTCTTTAGGGTTTTCTATATATAATATCATGTCGTCTGCGAATAATGACAGTTTCACTTCCTCCTTTCCAATTTGGATTCCTTTTATTTTTTCTTCACGTCTGATTGCTGTGGCTAAGACTTCCAGTACTATGTTAAATAAAAGTGGCAAAAGTGGGCATCCCTGTCTTGTTTCTGTTCTTAAGGGAAATGTTTTTAGTTTTTGCCCATTGAGTATGATGTTGGCTGTAGGTCTTTCATATATGGCCTTTATTATATCAAGATATGATCCCTCTATTCCCAAATTTCTGAGCGTTTTTATCAGAAATGGGTGCTGGACTTTGTTGAATGCTTTTTCAGCATCTATTGATATGATCATGTGGTTTTTATCTTTCATTTTGTTTATGTGGTGTATCACATTTATTGATTTGCAAATATTGAACCAGCCTTGCACCCCTGGGATGAATCCCACTTGGTCATGGTGAATAATTTTTTTGATGTATTGCTGGATCCGATTTGCTAGTATTTTGTTCAGGATTTTGGCATCTACATTCATCAGGGATATTGGCCTGTAGTTTTCTTTCTTTGTAGTGTCTTTTTCTGGTTTTGGAATTAGGATTATGCTGGCCTCATAAAATGAGTTTGGAAGTCTTCCTTCTTCTTGAATTTTTAGAAATAGTTTGAGAAGAATGGGTGTTAGTTCTTTGAATGTTCGGTAAAACTCCCCCATGAAGCCATCCGGGCCTGGGCTTTTGTTTGCTGGGAGATTCTTGAGACCAATAGATTTTAAAGTATTATTAACTCATACCATTTTTGATGTGTTTTTATATATTCCAATTATTCTCATGGATGCTCAAATTATATCTTTTAGCAAGTGGAAAGCTATTGAATTTAATTCTCATATAGTTTTGATACAACTTTAATAGTCTTTGAATGCTCCCTTACTTTTATGTCATGACAAGACCCAGAATAGGTGCTAGGAGACTCCTGGATTCTTGAAATCATATTTTCATAAATTTTATCCAGTCTAGGCCTGCCCATATTAGTATAATTTGGAGATAGACAAAACTGTATTATTATAGATAATTATTCTATATGTTCAGAAAGTAGCAGTAGATAGTATCTATCAGATTATAGAAATCAGCTGGGACATTTTGCAAATCAGAGGGCATCATTAGGCAATGAAATTGTACAAATTTGACTGAATAATTTAGTTATGGATCATTTGTTGGACAAAAGAAATCAGAAAGAAAACACTCAGGATAAAACTGAAATGGAAAGACAGAGTAAAGATTTGGAGGGGCTGGATAGAGTAGCAAAAACCTAGTTTGAAAAAATAAAATTAAAAACGAAGACATGTGATAGAAAGAGTGTGTTTAAAATTGTGGGTAGAAGGTAGAGCCCGAGGGTCCTCAGGTCCCAGAGCTCTTAACAGGAGATAGCCACTAACTACACTTGGGAAACCTCATTATATTCATCATGGCACTATAACAAATGAACTTGGGTGAATGAGGCTGATGATGAGGGACAGGAAGCTACACTAATCTGAGTCATGTTTCCTCATTATAGATCCACAGCTAACACAGAGACAGAACACTCTTCTTTGATAGTCTGGGTGTTCTCTTCTCTGAATGGTGCTAGAATTTTGTCACTCTAATTTCTCATTTTATACTGTGAAGTCTAGTCCTCTTATGACAGTGCATTCTTTCTTTAGACAGAGTACCGCATAATTGTTAAGCTTAAACTTAGCTAGAATCACAATTTTGTTACATTTCCCAGAATTTACCTTTATGTCATTGTGATGAAGTTTTGGGATGGTGTCATTGGTATAGATGGCATCTCATTGTTCCAGTTTGATTCCTTCTAATTGCACTCCCTGATAGTAAAGCAAACTTCAGATTGGAGATTAACACTTTCTGTTCTATATACCTCTAGTATAGATATTTGTGAGGTTTCTTAAAATCAACTCAATAAATATTAATACAGTGTATAATGCTTTCATAGCACCTACTTCTAATATAAGCCTAAATAGGATCCATTTATTAAACATCAACTTAAAAAAAAAATTATTATTATTACACTTAGCTTTATTTACAGTTTCCTGATTTTGCTTTGATGTTCATGTATCAACTTCATCACATAGGTATGCTATGCTACAATTCCGTTCTCTGTATTTTTTCTCACTATTGAAAAATCAATGGAAAAATAATGTTAAGGTAGTTAAGAAGGCATTTTATGCGGTCATTTTGTATTACTTTTTTTTTTGGTTAGTATATTGCTTAAACCCTAAAGAGTCCTTCCATAAAAAGAGATTGGTTATAAAGTAAGCACGTTCGATAACATGAATTTCAAATTTTGAGTCCATAGGTTGGCTACCCTCATTCTTAGCCACCTTGTATACTTTTACATTACTAATTTGCATTATTTCAATTTATGGCATTTTCTCCCATTCTACTATACTTTTTTTGAGGATAGGAATCTTATTTTAATTATAACAATGTACATGTGCATTGAATAGCTTACTCAGTGCTAGGCACTATGGTAAGCATTTATAAAGATTATTTTATTTAATCCTTACAGCAACCTTATAGGAATAGGTATTTTTGTGACACTTACTTGATAGATATGAACATTTATGATTAAAACACTATCATAACTTGTGCAAGGACACACATTTGGTGTCCAAACATGGGCTGTCTGATATCAAAGTCCTTTAAGCTATCCACTATGATAAATTGATGGGATTATTAATAAAAATAATAACACATATTTAATCACTGGTAGGTTAAATGTATAGATAGATAGATAAAGAGAGAGAGAGAGAGAGAGAGAGAGAGAGAGAGAGAGAGAGAGAAACAAGACACAAACATAAACACATCATTATGCTTTTAAATCAGTCCTGGAAATTGATTGTGTTTGTAACATTTATTTAGGGATCTGCATATATCTCTGATTTATGAATTGCTTTTTTTTATATTTAAAAGTTTTATTAAACTTTTTTTTTATTTGTAATGGTTAAGGAAGGTCTGCTGTGCATAGATACTGAAATCCTCCATACTCACAGAGACTGTATTAGAAAAATAAATGTCAGTGAATTTTTGAAAAAACAACAACAACAACCTCAAATGATGTTATTTCTTTTAAATCATGGCTAGTCTGGAAAATTATTATATAACCATAACTTTTTTTAAATTTAATTTTATTTATTTACTTATTTTTGTTACAGATGTTTCTTCTTTTTCCCCCATTGACACCCCCCTCCCCCTCCCTCCCTGCCCCATCCCCAGCTTTGTTGGCCATGTCCATTGGTTATTCGTACATGCATATAAGTTCTGTGGTTTATCTCTTCCCCTCTCACCCCCTCTTCTGGGGATTGTCAGTCTGTACCCTACTTCCACGTCTCTGGGACTACCCTGTTCTTCAGACTGTATAACCATAACTTTTAAATAGTCAATCTGTCATCTGTTTATCATACTGACACAAATGCACTTTTCTCAAATAAAACACAAGTCAAGAAAGAAATACAGCAAGTTATTAACAGTGGTTGGTTATTACTAACTGGTGGGGCTAGGGAGGTTTTAAATGTTTAGCTTATTAATTCTTCAAGTAAATACATAAAAATACATATTTTATGGGATAGTTATGGAGAAAAAAATAGAAGTTATTTTTTAATTTAAAGAGCCATTAACATTAAACATGTTCCTTCCCTGTGGAGAAATTTAGGGCTAACCCTGTAGAGGTAATGGTTGAGGCTGGGACCATTTTGTGAGTGAGTGAGGTACTTGCTTGAGGAGCAAAACTTAAAGGCAGGACAAAAAACTCAGTTAATGGAGTTAATAATATGTTTAAAATTGAAATTAATGCAACAAATTCATAATGGAAAAAAATAAAAATTTCAAATAAAGACAGGATTGGGTAGGGCTGGGATTAGGGCGAGATGAGTGAAGTAAATCATGCAACTGTCTAGTTAGATCCTGTGTTTATGACTCATATTTATAGCAGAGCTTTCAGTGAATTTTATTTCTGTAGGGCAAGTAAGTTATCCACACAATTAACTCTCCAGGAATTGGAATTAACTCTCCCATTCTTTGGCTAGACATGGCTCTACAATGTTTACTACTGTGCCAAAAATGATATTCACTGAATTTTCTATAGTTCTGCCCTTAAAGGACTGAAGGTGTTTCAGAAAAAGATTGTGGAATAACAGACATGGCTAGTCATTTCTCAGCATATATAAAGTAATTTTCCCTCAAATATTTTTTTCAATGAGCAAGTCACTATATAATAGGTTTGCACAAAATAATTTCTTGTGAAAAGAAAGAACAAGAGGCATTAAAACAATTGAAAAGAATTTTGAAAGGGACATGTGACTGAGCAGTACATGTTGAAGTGGTCTTCAGGGAGTTCATGTTTTGTCCGTCTCTTTGGTGCTTTTAAACAGAGAGGACAAAATAGACCCCAACCCCCATGTTTGTGAGGTAAACATGTACAATAGTTTTTGAGTAGTAGAGGCTTCTAATCTTTAAAGAGAAATCAATATGATGCTCCTTTAGAGGCTTTCTAATGCAAAGAAAAAACTTAAATTGCCAGTGTTTTAATTTAGAAAGAAGATGGGTAGGGAAAAAAGTTGACAGAAGATGAGAATTCATGTTTCAGGGGTAGTCTTTAGATTCATTTTTTTGGGTCAGACTGTATGAAAATTTTTTCCAGCATGGAGGTGTCTATATTCCTGTACAGGAATAGGTTATTTTAGGATAGTTGTTTTGTTTGTTTGTTTGTTTATTTATTTATCTCTCTCTCTCTCTCTTTTCTTTACTTTAAAAAAAGTTTTCCAAAATGTCTTCCTCTCCATTCCTCAGCAGACCATTTACAAGGCAATTTATTTAGAGTTCATTATTTTCTGAGCAGAACTGCAAAACTGACGTCTTTCATGGGACATGTTTATATGACATGAGAATAGCTAAAGAGTGAAAAATACAGCAACTACTGATAGGCCAAATAACAACAAAGAATTCTAGGTTAGAAAGCTGCTTGAAGCCCTTTCGTACTCTAAAATGAAAATCTGGATTTATTTTATTTTATTCTTTTATTTTTTATTGAATTTTTTGGATGATTGGTTAATAAAACTATACAGGTTTCAAATGTACAATTCTATAATACATCATCTGTATATTGTATTGTGTGTCCACCACCCCAAGAAATCTGGATTTATTTTAATGATATTTTTCACAATTCACTAGTCCCATGATAATCTAATCAGCAATGTCAGCCTGCCAGCTTAGTAATTGAAAGGTTGTTTCCATTAATTAGTTTTACAACTGTTGGTTGGATTCCCTTGCTGCCATATGAAAACTAGCAGAGATGAATATGTTGTGCTTAACAAAATAAATAACTGCTGAATTTGAAAAATGGAGTCAATTTGTCTTCTCTCTTTTCAGTGGCAGATGCAAGATGACAGCTAAATGAGTGATCAATTCATTTAAGAGGAAAATGTATATCAATATTGCCCACTACTGCCCTGGCCAGTTTGGCTCAGCGGTTAGAGCGTCGGCCTGCGGTCCAGAGAGACTCGGGTTCGGTTCCCGCTAAGGGCACGTATCTCGGTTGCAGTTTGTCCCCGGCCCTGGTTAAGTCGTGCGGGAGGCAGCCATTCGATGTGTACCTTTAACATAGATGTTTCTCTTTCTCTCTCTCCCTCCCACTCTATCTGAACAAAAAATGGAAAAATGTCCTCGGTGAGGATAAAAAAAAAAGAGTAAAAAAAAATATTGCCCACTACTGCCATTGAACAACCATATATAATTTGATACATTGACATACTCCTGTAGACAAGTGATATGAAAGCCACTAAAATTATGGTAATCTTGATCTATGGTGAGGAACTTCGAGCCTTTGATCATTCATTTATCCAGGTACTGGAAGGATTTATAAATTGCTTCTTGGGGAAAGTGTAGGCCTTGCTCTTGGGCACTTTCTATTCAGGATCACTTCCTTGGTAGGGTACTCAACTGTCCTCAGGCCAGATGACTGTTAAAGCCACAGAGAAGATATCACTTCTAGGTCCTGTCAGCCATTGTCAACACAAACAATGTTCTTCTGCTCAACTTTCACTTATTGTGCACACATTTGTTGAAAGGCTACATTGTGCCAGGATCTGTGCTGGAGACTATGGCTATGTGACTGAACAAATGACTCAGTTTCATTTGACAAAAGTAAAACATATGGATAGATGTAAGGACGGTGTATTCTTCAACAACGGTGGTTTGAGCCACAAACCCCTCTGAGAATTTGATAAATCTACATAGGCATTGTTCCCTGAAAAATTCAGGTTATGCACAAACTTAGCTGAATTTTGCATTCATTTTTTAAAATTAATTTAATTTTTTACACATGTTTCTCCTTTATCACTCATTAACACTCTCCTCTCGACCCACCCTCCTCGCCACGCACTGTTGTCTATGTCTATTGGTTATGCATATATGCATATAAGTTCTTTGGTTTATCTCTTCCCTTCCCCCACCCCCCTCTTCTGAGGTTTGTCAGTCTGTACCCTACTTCTATGTCTCTGGGTCTATTTTGTTCATCAGCTTATTTTGGTCATTATATTCCACAAATAAGTGAGATCATGTGATATTTGTCTTTCTCTGATTGGCTTATTTCGCTTAGCATAATACTCTCCAGGTCCCTCCATGTCATCTCAAAGGATACGAGATCTTTCTTTCATACAGCTGCATAGTACTCCATTGTGTATATGTACCACAGTTTTTTATCCATTCGTCTACTGATGGACACTTGGGCTGTTTCAGATCTTAGCAATTGTAAACAGTGCTGTTATGAACCTAAGGGTACATATATTCTTTCTGATTGGTGTTTCAGGCTTCTTAGGATATATTCCTAGGAGTGGGATCACTGGGTCAAATGGCAGTTCAATTTTTAATTTTTTGAGGAAACACCACATTGTTTTCCATAGTGGCTGCACCAGTCTGCATTCCCACCAGCAGTGTACTAGAGTCCCCTTTTTTTCACACCCTCGTCAGCACTTGTTTGATGATTTGTTGATGGCAGCCATTCTGGTAGGTATGAGGTAATATCTCATAGTCATATTAATTTGCATCTCTCTCATGACTAGTGACATTGAGCAATTTTTCATATGTCTCTTGGTCATTTATTTACATGTCCTGTTTGGAGAGGTGTCTGTTTAGGTCCTCTACCCATTTTTAATTGGATTCTTTGTCTTTCTTTTGTCGAGTTGTATGAGTACTCGGAAATTAACCCCTTATTTGATGTATCCTTGGCAATTATGCTCTCCCACATAGTGGGTTCCTTTTTCATTTTGATGCTTGTTTCTTTTGATGTGCAGAAGGTTTTTAGTTTGATGTAATCCCATTTATTCATTTTTTCCTTTGTTTCTTTTGCCTTAGGCGTTGTATCAGTGAAAATTCTGCTGCGTATGATGTCTGAAATTTTGTTGCCTACATTTTCTTCTAGGATTTTTATGGATGCATGAGTCACATTTAAGTCTTTTATCCATTTTGAGTTTATTCTTGTGTATGGTGTAAATTGGTGGTTTAGTTTCACTTTTTTTGCATGTACCTGTCCAATTTTCTAAAACACCATTTCTTAAAGAGGCTGTCTTTACTCCATTGTATGCTCTTGCCACCTTTGTCAAATATTAATTGAGCGTAGTGTCTTGGGTCAATTTCCGGGTTCTCTGTTCTGTTCCATTGATCTATATGCCTGTTCTTGTGCCAGTACCAGGCTGTTTTAATTACAATGGCTTTGTAGTATAACTGATATCTGGTACTGTGATCCCTCCTACTTTGTTCTTCTTTTTCAAGATTGCTGTGGCGTTTGGGGTCTTTTGTGGTTCTATATAAACTTTTGGAGTATTTGTTCTAGTTCCATGAAATATGTCATTAGTATTTTAATGGGGATTGCATTGAATCTATAGATTGCTTTGGGTAATATGGACATTTTAATGATGTTAATTCTTCCAATCCATGAACAAGGTATATGCTTCCACTTTCTCATACCTTCCTCTATTTCTTTTTTCAATGTCCTATATTTTTTTGTGAAGATGTCTTTTACTTCTTTGGTTAAGTTTATTCCTAGGTATCTTAATTTTTTGCTGCAATGGTAAATGGGATTTTTTAAAATTTCTTTTTCTGTCAGTTCATTATTGATGTATAAGAATGCTGTCGATTTTTTAAATATTAATTTTGTATCCTACTACTTTGCCAAATTCATTTATTAAATCTAGTAGATTTTTAATGGAGTCTTTAGGGGTTTCTACATACAATATCATGTCATCTGAAAATAATGACAGTTTCACTTCCTCTTTTCCAATTTGGATCCCTTTTATTCTTTCCTCATGTCTAATTGCTGTGGCTGAGACTTCCAGTACTATGTTAAATAAGAGGGGTGAAAGTGAGCATCCCTATCATATTCCTGTTCTTAAGGAAAATACTTTGTTATAGCTCACTGAGTATGATGTTGGTGGTAGGTTTTTCATATATGACCTTTCTTATGTTGAGATATAATCCCTCTATTCCCACTTTGTTGAGCACTTTTATCAGAAATTGGTGCTGGATTTTTTTCAAATGTTTTTTCAGCCTCTATTGATATAATCATATGATTTTTATCTTTCATTTTGTTTATGTGGTATATCACATTTATTGATGTGCAAATATTGTACTAGCCTTGCATCCCTAGGATGAGTCCCATTTGGTCATGGTGGATAATTTTTTTAGTGTGTTGCTGGCCCCGATTTGCTAATGTTTTGATAAGGATTTTGGCATCTATGTTCATCAGGGATATTGGCCTGTAGTTTTCTTTCTTTGTAGTGTCTTTAGCTGGTTTTGGAATTAGCATTATGCTTGTCTCATAAAACAGGTTTAGAAGTCTTCCTTATTCTTGAATTCTTTGGAATAGTTTGAGGAGAATGGGTGTTAGTTCTTCTTTGAATGTTTGGTAAAACTCCCTTGTGAAGCCATCCGGGTCTGGGCTTTTGTTTGCTGGGAGATTCTTGATTACATCTTCAATTTCTTTAATTGTTATTGGTCTTTTCAAGTTTTCTATCTCTTCTTGGTTTATTTTTGGGAGAATGTGTGATTCCAGAAATTTGTCCATTCTGCCCAGATTGTCCAATTTGTTGGCGTATAATTGTTCATATTATTTTTTAACAATATTTGTATTTCTGTGGTGTCAGTTGTTACTTCTCCTCTTTTGTTTCTGATTTTTTGTATTTGGGTCCTCTTTTTTTTGTTTCTTGGTGAGTCTTTCTAAGGATCCATCAGTCTTGTTTATCTTCTCAAAGAATCAGCTCTTTGTTTCATTGATCTTTTGAATTGTTTTTTTAGTTTCTATGTTGTTTATTTTTGCTCTGACTTTTACTATTTCTTTCCTGCTACTTGCTCTGGGTTTTTCTTTTTTGAAAATTTCTAGTTCTTTAAGTCGCAGGGTTAGAAAGTCCATTAGAAATTTTTCTTGTTTCTTGAGGTAGGCCAGTAGTGCTATGAACTTTCCTCTCAGGACTGTTTTTACTGCATCTCATATATTTTGTGTTGTTGTGTGTTCATTTTCATTGGTTTCCAGGAAGTTTTTAATTTCTTCCTTGATCTCCTTGGTAACCCATTCATTGTTTAATAATATGCTATTTAGCCTCCAATGTTTTTGAGTTTTTCATTGTAATTGATTTCTAGTTTCATGTCATTGTGATTTGAGAAGATGCTTTATGTGATTTCAATAATCTTGAACTTGTAGGGACTTAGTTTGTGTCCTAACATGTGGTCAGTCTTTGAGAATTTCCCATGTGCACTTGAGAAGAATGTGAATTCTTCAATTTTGGGGTGTAATTCTCTGTAGATATCTGTTAAATCCATTTGATCTAGTGCATCCTTTAGAGTCTTTGTTACTTTGTCAATTTTTTGTCTAGAGGATCTATCTAGTGATGTCAGAGGGGTGTCAAAGTCCCCTGCTATGATCGTATTGCTGTCAATTTCTCCTTTGAAGACCTCCAGAAATTTTTAAATGTATTTTGGTGCTCTTATATTGGGTGCATATATTTTTACCAAGGTAATACCCTCCTGTTGGATAGATCCTTCCAATATTATGTAGTGGCCTTCTTTGTCTCTAGGTATGGGCTTCATTTTGAAGTCTGTTTTATCTGATATGAGTATTGCTACCCCAGCTTTTTTTTCCTTTCCATTTGCTTAGAATATTTTTTTCCATCCTTTCACTTTCAACCTATGTGAGTCTTTTGTTATGAGGTCGGTCTCTTGTAAACATATATGAGTCATGCTTTCTTATCCCTCAGGTACTCTGTGTCTTTTGATTAGAGCATTTAATCCATTTACATTTAAGGTTATTATTGATATGTACTTGTTTATTGACATTTTTGTTTATTCTGGTTATGTTTCTCTTCCTATTTCTTCTGCTTATTACAGCAGTCCTTTTAACATTTCTTGCAGTGCTGGTTTGGTGCTAATATATTCCTTTAGCCTTTTTTTTTTTTTTTTTGTCTGGGAAGCTCTTTATTTCACCTTCTATTTAAAATGGTAGCCTTGCTGGGTAGAGTAGTCTCAGATTCTGATCCTTATTTTTCATGACCTTGGTTACTTCATGCCATTCCCTTCTGGTCTGTAGTATTTCTGTTGAGAAGTCAGCTGATAGCCTTATGGGGTTCCTTTGTAGGTAACCTGTTGCTTATCTCTTGCTGCCTTTAGGATTCTCTCTTTGTCTTTAATTTTTGGCATTTTAATTATGATGTGTCTTGGTATGGGCCTGTTTGGGTTCTTCTTACTTGGGGCTCTCTGTGCTTCTTGAACGTTTATGCCTTGTTTTCTTCACCAAGTTTGGGAAGTTTTCTGTCACTATTTCTTCAAATATATTCTCTAACCCTTGCTCATCTTCTTCTTCTTCTGGCACTCCTATTGTGTGGATGTTATTATGTTTCATATTGTCTCACAGTTCTCTTAGGCTGTCCTCCTGTTTTTTAATTGTTTTTTCTTTTTGGTTCTCTGATTGAGTGATTTTTTTATACCCTGTCTTCTGATTCACTGATCTGATATCATTCACTCTGCCACCATTTTTCTCTCCCACCAATGCCATTCTTTAATCTACTATGTCACTGCCTGGTCCCTGGTGATCCCAATTTCAAATGATAGAAGACATTTGTCTCACAATCTCTCACCAACAACAGACCTCTGCACATCTAAACCTCATCTATATTGTTGATTAAATAAAGTGAGAAGTCTGAGGCTTAATCAATATTTTCTAGATCGATTCATGGACATTGACTTACATGCTACATCTGAGCTCATGGATTATAAAGCACATTTAATGAGGTAGTACTTCATTTCATCTTACAAGTAAATAAATAGACTCATTAATAAGGTGAATTGAATGGCTAATGAGCAAGTCTCATAATAGAGACTATGTTATCTAATTTGGTGGGAAACCATAAAAAAGGAGGCTCTACCCTTATAAATCTTTATCTATCATCTATCCATCATCTATCTATCTATCATCTACCTATTATTCACTGTATGGACAATATTCAGTTCATAGAGCTCAGTTTTAAATTCAGCAATGGTACCTGTAGGACCAAATTTAAAAAAGTTGTCACATGTCAAAACAAAAACAAATGGAATACCAAAAGGAAAAAAAAAAGAATAAAAGCAAAAAGAAAGATAAGAAAAAATTACCTACTGTAGGGAACAAAGGAGAAGTATCATACTATATTTTAAAGTTAATAATATTAAAGCCATTAGAAAATCGTTTAGACTTTTTCCTTTGCAAAGAGATATTAAAACATGGGCAAGAGCTTCAAAATTTCCTCTTCCTACACTTCAGAGGACCTAATGCCTCAAATGAAACCAAGGGACAATTTGCATTTTAGAGGTAACCTCTAAATGTTTGTAGCTGTTCATAGAACAACCACAATGAAACAGAAGGAAGGAAGGCTGCAGTCTTCCAGGATGGGGATGTTCTGATTACTTTTATTTACTTAAGATTATGTTTACCTTTTTAAAAGAAAGTACACTGACAATGTGAGACACATATAAAATAGAATAATTCAACATTTAGAAAAAAGGAACATTCTAGTTATTAACTAGAGGTAATATCTCTAGTAAAGATAGAGAGATTAAAAATTTTCAGGTCAGCAAAAATGACTTGTTTGGATAGCTACATACCAGTATATCTACTAAGCATATAATTATTTGTCCCAAGATATATTTTTTTAATTTGTTCTATTTCTATGACCTACAGTAAAGTTGAGTGTAAGCATAAAAGTAAATATATGATTTGCATTTGTGTAAAATAAATTGTCAATACGTTAGAATCAACTAAATTAGACTCCCATAAATTAAACAGGTTGGGACTGAAGTTTCTACAATTGTCACAAAATAATTTGTTAAGCAAATCAATAGTGCAAATATGATTATAAGATACTTTGAGGGGACTTTATTATATCAATTATTTGTGTGCAAATGATACTCCCAATGGTAAAAGGACTTCATTTAATTTTACAGTTAAGCAGTAACCTTCCCCACACTGGTTAATTCTTGCGCTTGTGTTTCTTTAAATTGTTCTACATCCTAAGTGATTCCTGACTCACAGATGATCCCTACATAGAGTGTCTGTGCCTCTTTCCATTACCATGTTCTCACCTCCAACCACAAAAATGACACAAGAACACCAGTTCCTGCCCCATGAGAATCAGTTGAAAAACTCTGAATCCAATAGTAGAGGTAAAGAAGAAACTGAAAGAATTAAGGAGTAAGACCCCCACGCAACTTGCTCTTCGGGGTTGGCCAGCCTACACTGACTGCTATTCCTTCCAAAGCCTCTCAGCTAAACTTTTTTGTTAATTTCCTAGGACTGTTGTAACAAATCACCACAAACCAGGTAGATTTAAATAACAGACATTTATTCTCTCACAGTTCTGGATGCTGGAAACCCAAAATCAAAGCAATCCAGGGTCACGCTCTAGAGAGGAATCCACTGTTACCTCTTCCAACTTTTGTAGGCTTCTGGTTTTCTTTAGCTTGTGGCAGAATCACACCATCTCTACCTCTGTCTTCATGTGGCTTTCTTCTCTGTGCATTCGTAGAGTGCTTTTCAGTTGACAAAGTAGTTCCAAGTATGACCATCACCCCATTTGATGGTCATACTTCGTAATGAAGGTGCGAATATTTTTATTTTACAGAAGATATAACTGAGTTCAGAGTGGCCCAAGTTTACCTAGCTAGGTAGGAGATCATATTCTTTTTTAAAAAGTTAATTTATTTTTGTTACAGATGTTTCTCCTTTTTTCCCCCATTGACACCATCCTCCTGATCTGCCCCCCCACCCCAGCATTGTTGTCTATGTCCATTGGTCCATTGGTTATACTTATAACCTCAGGTTTTCTAAGTTCAAATCCTATGATATCAAATTACTCCTTTATTCTCTCATATACACACAGGCAAAAATATTTTCAAAGCATTTTAAAATTAAATTTATTGGGGCAACATTGGTTAATAACTTCATAGAAGTTTCAAGTATACAATTTTATAATACACCATCTGTTTTTTGCAATGTGTGTTCACCAGCCAAAGTCTAGTCTCCTTCCATCATGTTTTCCCCCCAATACCCTCTTCTACCTCCCCAAACCCTCTTTCCCTGTGGTAATCACCATACTGTTTGTTGTCTGTGTCTGTAAGTTTGTTTGTTCATTTATTGCTTTCTGTTTTATTATTGAGATCCTAGAACTAAACCTGTATATGGACAACTAATTTTCTACAAAGGATCCAAAAACATACAATGAAGAAAGGAAAGCCTCTTTAATAAATGGTGCTGAGAAAACTGGAAAGCCACATGCAAAACAATGAAACTAGACTGCTCTCTGAAACTATACACAAAAATTAACTCAAAATGGATTAAAAACTTGACCATAACACCTGAAACAATAAAACACATAGAAGAAAACATAGGTACTAAATTTACCAACGTTGGCTCAAAGGAGTTTTTGTGAACACAACCCCAAAGGCAAGAGAAGTGAAAGCACAAATGAATAAATAGAGCAACAACAAACTAAAAATCTTTTGCATAGCAAAAGAAGCCATAAGCAAAACAAAAAGGCAACCACTTTACACCTATTAAAATGTCTATTATCAACAAGACCCCAAATAACTTGGAGACGATGTAGAGAAAAGGGAACTCTCGTATACTACTGATGGAAATTTAAATTGGTGTAGTCTCTATGGGAAACAGTATGGAGTTTCCTCAAAAAATTAAGAATAGAGCTACCTTAGGATGCAGCAATCTCTCTTGTGGGTATCTACCTGAAAATTTTGAAAATACTTTTTCATAGAGATATATGTACCCCTATGTTCACTGAAGCATTATTCACAATAGCCAAAACATGGAAACAACCTAAGTATCCTCTGATGGATGATTGGATAAAGAAGATGTGACATATATCACAAAAGAAACCTTCAAAAAAACAAAAAGGCAGACAACTGAATGGAAGAAGATATTTTCAAACAATATCTCCAATAAGGTTCTAATATCGAATATATATAATAGAATACTACTCAGCCATAAGAAAGGATGAAATACTGCCATTTTGCAATAGCATGGATGAATCTTGAGACTATCATGCTAAATTAAGTTAGGTGGAAAAGGAAAGGAACCATATAATTTTATCCATATGTGGTATATAAAACATAAAGCAACGAAAATATTTTTCCATTGTAAATGAATTACCACCATTAGAGATATGTGGAATATCAAGGATTTTCTTTTATTTAAAAAAATTAATATATTCCTCGGATGGCTTCAGGATAGGCTTCCTTACCTAAACCCAAGAGCAGTGGTTCTCAACCCTGATTGCACATCAGAATCTCCTGAACGTGGGGCCCAGGCCTGTACATATTTAACATACTACCCAGTGATTCTACCCAAGTACAGTCAAAGTAAAAAACCCTCAACTGTGGGATTTTAGACTTATTCTTAGTATTTAACATATTACACACACAGAATGACCTTTCATTGTTATGGTTTTCTAAAAGCAAAAGTAATAATCCCAATACATCTCTTTTTTTAAAATTAATTTATTTTTGTTACAGATGTTTCTCCTTTTTTCCCCATCGACACCCTTCTCCCCATCCGCCCTCCACCCTGTCCCCAACTTTGTTGTCCATGTCCATCGGTTATGCATACATACCTATAGGTTCTGTGGTTTATCTCTTCCCCCGCCTCCCACTCCCTCTTCTGAGGATTGTCAGTCTGTACCCTACTTCCACGTCTCTGGGTCTGCCCTGTTCCTCATACTATGTTCATTATATTCCACAAATAAGTGAGATCATGTGATATTTGTCTTTCTCTGTGTGGCTTGTTTCACTTAAGATAATACTCTCCAGGTCCCTCGATGTTGTCTCAAAGGATAAGAGATCTTTCTTTCTTACAGCTGCATAGTACTCCATTGTGTATATGTATCACCATTTTTTAATCCATTTGTCTACTGATGGACACTTGGGATGTTTCCAGATCTTAGCTATTGTAAATAGTACTGCTGGGAAGCTCTTTATTTGACCTTCTATTTTGAATGATAGCCTTGCTGGATAGAGTAGTCTTGGATTCAAATCCTTGTTTTTCATGACCTTGATTACTTCATGCCATTCCCTTCTTGCTTGTAGTGTTTCTGTTGTGAAGTCAGCTGATAGCTTTATGGGGGTTCCTTTGTAGATAGCATGTTGCTTATCTCTTGCTGCCTTTAGGATTCTCTCTTTGTCTTTAACTTTTGGCATTTAATTATGATGTGTTTTGTTGTGGGCCAGTTTGGGTTCTTCTTACTTGGGGCTCTCTGTGCTTCTTGAACTTGAATGCCTTCTTCCTTTACCAAATTAGGTAAGTTTTCTGTCACTATTTCTTCAAATACGTTCCCTAACCCTTGCTCATTTTCTTCTTCTTCAGGGACTCCTATGATGTGAATATTATTATGTTTCCAGTTGTCCCACAATTCTCTTAAGCTGTCTTCCTGTTTTTTAATTGTTTTTTCCTTTTGGTTTTCTGATTGGTTGATTTTTTTCTTTTCTTTCTTTCTTTCTTTCTTTATTTTTTTATTAATTTATTTTTGTTACAGATGTTTCTCCTTTTTTCCCCATTGACACCCTCCTCCCCATCCCCCCACCCTGTCCCCTGCTTTGTTGTCCATGTCCATCACTTATGCATACATGCGCATAAGTTCTGTGGTTTATCTCTTCCCTCCCCCCACCCCCTCTTCTGAGGGGTGTCAGTTTATACCCTACTTCCACATCTCTGGGTCTACCCTGTTCCTCAGACTGTTATGTTCATTATATTACACAAATAAGTGAGATCATGTGATATTTGTCTTTCTCTGCTTGGCTTGTTTCGCTTAGGATAATACTCTCGCAGTCCCTCCACGTCGTCTCAAAGGATAAGAGATCTTTCTTTCTTACAGCTGCATAGTACTCCATTGTGTATATTTACCACAGCTTTTTTATCCATTCATCCACTGATGGACACTTGGGCTGTTTCCAGATCTTAGCTATTGTAAATAGTGCTGCTATGAACATAGGGGTACAGGTATTTTTTCTGATTGGTGTTTCAGGCTTCTTAGGATATATTCCTAGAAGTGGGATCACTGGGTCAAATGGCAATTCAATTTTTAATTTTTTGAGGTAACACCATAGTGTTTTCCACAGTGGCTGCACCAGTCTGCATTCCCACCAGCAGTGTACTAGAGTCCCCTTTTCTCCACACCCTCGCCAACACTTGTTGCTTGATGATTTGTTGATGGCCACCATTCTGACAGGTGTGAGGTGATACCTCATTGTTGTTTTAATTTGCATCTCTCTGATGATTAATGATGTTGAGCATTTCTTCATATGTCTCTTAGCCATTTGTATGTCCTTTTTGGAGAGGTGTCTATTTAGTTCCTCTGCCCATTTTTTAATTGGGTTCTTTGTCTTCCTTTTGTTGAGTTGTATGAGCACTCTGTATATTTTGGAAATTAACCCCTTATCTGATGTATCATTGGCAATTATGCTCTCCCATAGAGTGGGTTCCCTATCTGTTTTGATGGTTGTTTCTTTTGCTGTGCAGAAGCTTTTGAGTTTGATGTAGTCCTATGTATTCATTTTTCCATTTGTTTCTGTTGCCTTAGGTGATGTATCAGTGAAGATTCTACTGCGTATGATGTCTGAAATTTTGTTGCCTACATTTTCTTCTAGGATTTTTATGGATTCACGAGTCACATTTAAGTCTTTTATCCATTTTGAGTTTATTCTTGTGTGTGGTGTAAGTTGATGGTCTAGTTTCATTTTTTTGCATGTAGCTGTCCAATTTTCCCAACACCATTTATTAAAGAGGCTGTCTTTACTCCATTGTATGCTCTTGCCACCTTTGTCAAATATTAATTGAGCATAATGTCTTGGGTCAATTTCCGGATTCTCTGTTCTGTTCCACTGGTCTATATGCCTGTTCTTGTGCCAGTACCAGACTGTTTTGATTACAGTAGCTTTGTAGTATAAGCTGATATCCGGTATTGTGATCCCACCTACTTTGTCTTTCTTTTTCAAGATTGCTGTGGCTATTCGGGGTCTTTTTTGGTTCCATATGAACTTTTGAAATATTTGTTCTAGTTCTGTGAAATATGTCACTGGTATTTTGATGGGGATTGCATGGAATCTATAGACTGCTTTGGGTAATATGGACATTTTAATGATGTTAATTCTTCCAATCCATGAACAAGGTATGTGCTTCCACTTTTTTATATCTTCTTCTATTTCTTTTTTCAATGTCCTGTAGTTTTCTGCAAATAGGTCCTTTACTTCTTTGGTTAAGTTTATTCCTAGGTATCTTAATTTTTTTGCCGCGATGGTAAATGGAATTGTTTTTTTAGTTTCTCTTTCCATGAGTTCATCATTGGTGTATAAGAATGCCATTGATTTCTTGACGTTAATTTTGTATCCTGCTACTTTGCCAAATTCATTTATTAAGTCTAGTAGATTTTTGATGGAGTCTTTAGGGTTTTCTATATATAATATCATATCGTCTGCGAATAATGACAGTTTCACTTCCTCCTTTCCAATTTGGATTCCTTTTATTTTTTCTTCATGTCTGATTGCTGTGGCTAAGACTTCCAGTACTATGTTAAATAAGAGTGGCGAAAGTGGGCATCCCTGTCTTGTTCCTGTTCTTAAGGGAAATGTTTTTAGTTTTTGCTCATTGAGTATGATGTTTGCTGTAGGTCTTTCATATATGGCCTTTATTATATCAAGATATGATCCCTCTACTCCCAAATTGCTGAGCGTTTTTATCAGAAATGGGTGCTGGATTTTGTCGAATGCTTTTTCAGCGTCTATTGATATGATCATGTGGTTTTTATCTTTCATTTTGTTTATGTGGTGTATCATTTATTGATTTGCGAATGTTGAACCAGCCTTGCATCCCTGGGATGAATGCCACTTGGTCATGGTGAATAATTTTTTTGATGTATTGCTGGATCCGATTTGCTAGTATTTTGTTCAGGATTTTGGCATCTACGTTCATCAGGGATATTGGCCTGTAGTTTTCTTTCTTTGTAGTGTCTTTTTCTGGTTTTGGAATTAGGATTATGCTGGCCTCATAAAACGAGTTTGGAAGCCTTCCTTCTTCTTGAATTTTTTGAAATAGTTTGAGGAGAATGGGTGTTAGTTCTTCTTTGAATGTTCGGTAAAACTCCCCCGTGAAGCCATCTGGGCCTGGGCTTTTGTTTGCTGGGAGAGTCTTGATTACATCTTCAATTTCCTTAGCTGTTATTGGTCTGTTCAAGTTTTCTATCTCTTCCCGGTCCAGTTTTGGGAGACTATGTGTTTCTAGAAATTTGTCCATTTCACTTAGATTGTCGAATTTGTTGCCATATAAATGTTCATAGTATTTGCTAATGATCCTTTGTATTTCTGTTGTGTCAGTTGTTACTTCTCCTCTTTCATTTCTGATTTTGTGTATTTGGGTTCTCTCTCTTTGTTTCTTGGTGAGTCTAGCTAAGGGTCCATCAATCTTGTTTATCTTTTCAAAAAACCAGCTCTTTGTTTCATTGATCCTTTGAATTGTTTCTCTGGTCTCTATGTCGTTTATTTCTGCTCTGATCTTTACTATTTCCTTCCTTCTACTTGCTCTGGGGTTTTCTTTTTGTTTGCTTTCTAGTTCTTTAAGTTGTGAGGTTAGATAGTCTATTAGAAATTTTTGTTGTTTCTTGAGGTAGGCCTGTAAGTGCTATGAACTTCCCTCTCAGAACAGCTTTTGCTGCATCCCATAGATTTTGTGTTGTTGTGTGTTCATTTTCGTTGGTTTCCAGGAAGTTTTTAATTTCTTCCTTGATCTCCTCGGTAACCCATTCATTGTTTAATAACATGCTATTTAGCCTCCATGTATTCAAATGTCTTTGCATGTTCTTGTTTTAATTGATTTCTAGTTTCATGCCATTGTGATCTGAGAAGATGCTTGATATGATTTCAATCTTCTTGAACTTGTAGAGACTTCGTTTGTGTCCTCACATGTGGTCTATCTTTGAGAATGTCCCATGTGTACTTGAGAAGAATGTGAATTCTGTAGTTTTGGGGTGTAATTCTCTGTAAATATCTATTAAATCCATTTGGTCTAGTGCTTCGTTTAGAGTGTCTGTTTCCTTGTTAATTTTTTGTCTAGAGGATCTATCCAGTGATGTCAGTGGGGTGTTGAAGTCCCCTGCTATGATTGTATTGCTGTCAATTTCTCCTTTGAAGTCCTTCAGAAGATTTTTAATATATTTTGGTGCTCCTATATTGGGTGCATATATGTTTACCAAGGTTATATCTTCCTGTTGGATAGATCCTTTCAGTATTATGTAGTGACCTTCTTTGTCTCTAGTAATGGCTTTCGTTTTGAAATCTATTTCATCAGATATGAGTATTGCTACCCCAGCTTTTTTTTCCTTTCCATTTGCTTGGAAGATTTTTTTCCATCCGTTCACTTTCAGCCTATGTGAGTCTTTTGTTGTGAGGTGGGTCTCTTGTAAACAGCATATATATGGGTTATGCTTTCTTATCCAATCCGCTACTCTGTGTCTTTTTATCGGAGCATTCAATCCATTTACATTTAAGGTGATTATTGATATGTACTTATTTATTGCCATTTTTGTTCAGTGTGGTTCTACTTTCCTTCGTATTTCTTCTACTAATTACAGCAGTCCTTTTAACATTTCTTGCAGTGCTGGTTTGGTGCTAATGTATTCCCTTAGCCTTTTTTTGTCTGAGAAGCTCTTTATTTGACCTTCTATTTTGAATGACAGCCTTGCTGGGTAGAGTAGTCTTGGATTCAGATCCTTGTTTTTCATGACCTTGATTACTTCATGCCATTCCCTTCTGGCCTGTAGTGTTTCAGTTGAGAAGTCAGCTGATAGCCTGATGGGGGTTCCTTTGTAGGTAACCTATTGCTTTTCTCTTGCTGCCTTGAGGATTCTCTCTTTGTCTTTAATTTTTGGCATTTTAATTACTATGTGTCTTGGTGTGGGCCTGTTTGGGTTCTTCTTACTTGGGACTCTCTGTGCTTCTTGAACGTGAATACCTTCTTTCTTCACTAAATTAGGGAAGTTTTCTGTCATTATTTCTTCAAATATATTCTCTAACCCTTGCTCATTTTCTTGTTCTTCAGGGACTCCAATGATGCGAATATTATTACGTTTCCAGTTGTCCCACAGTTCTCTTAAGCTGTCTTCCTTTTTTTCATTGTTTTTTCCTTTTGGTTTTCTGATTGGTTGATTTTTTCTACCCTGTCTTCTAATTCAGTGATCCGGTCCTCAGCTTCCTCTACTCTGTTGTTTAGTCCTTGCAATGTGTTCTTCATTTCTGCTATGTCATTCTTCATTTCTTCTTGCTGCCTCTTCATTTCTTGTTGCTGCTTCTTCATTTCCACTTGGTTGGTTTTCAGTGTTTCTATGTCTTTGCTCATGGTGTGGATGTCTTTACTCAAGGTGTTGATGTCCTTACTCATGCTGTTGAGCTTCGTCAAGATCATAGCTCTGAATTCTAGCTCTGTTAACTTGTTTAACTCCGTTTCATTTATCTCATCTTCGGTAGAGGTCTCTTGTTCTTTCATTTGGGCTCTGCTTCTTTGTTTCCCCATTTTGGCTATCTCAGTGGTTTTCGGAGCCTGCCAAATTTTCCTGTGGATGTTGGTGTTCTGTTGTTTGTGGCTCCCTCTACTGGGTTTGGATGAGCGTGGGAGGACCCACCTTAAACACCACCATGTAGTCTTATTTTCCAGGGTATATTTGCAAGCCCAGCAAAGGTTAAGTTATCCTCTAGCTTTTTGCCTAGAGGCTATTAGTTGTGGTTTCTTGAAGACCTTTGGGTTTTCAGTTGAATGAAAACCTCCCTCAGGTGTTCAGCGTGAGAGGATTTCCAGGGGGTAGGGCAGATGCTAGTAGTTAATGAGCCTCAGTTTGCATTTCAATGGCTCACTAGGGTGTGGCTGGATCTCCGAGGGAGGGGCTGCCGCCTCTCCCCAGAGCCCTGGGATACAGTAAGATGACCAGGCCACAGTCCTGCATGGCCGCAACTCAGCAAAAGCTCTGAGCGCCCTCCAAATCCCGGGTGTCCCCACACAGTTCTAGTCCAGTCCGCCCTCCCTCTGCCGGAGCCCAGGTGAGTGGCTGCGGCTATTTTAGCACTCTGTCCCGGCTCTGCGCTGTGGAGCCTGCTAGGGCTTTAACCCCGAGGGCGGGCGCTGCTCACGGCTAAGGCTGCTGCTGTCTGTGGGCTCCCTGACCCCCTCTCGCACCTCCGCAATCCTACCAGGATAGAGTCAGTGTCCCTGGTTGTATGGTCCTCGCAAGCTGCTTTTCTGTTGCTTTTTCCAGACAATTTGTCCTTATTTTAGTTGTAATTCCAGTTTGGTCCTGGGAGATGGTCTGTGTAGCTTCCATTCACTCTGCCGCCATTTTGGAATCCCCCCATGGGACAAATTCCTCTCCTGTGGGAGCGCCACTCTGGGGCCGGGGGCGGGGATGCTCCCCTTCTGGGGACCGGCTCCTGGCTCCTCCAGCGACGGTTCCCGGCTCCTCGCGGGGGCGGCTCCAGGCTCCTCTGGCCACAGCTCCCGGCTCCTCTGGCGGCAGCTCCCGACGGCTCCCGGCTCCTCCTGCAGCTCCCGGCTCCTCACGGGGACGGCTCCCAGCTCCTCGCGGCAGCGGCTCCTCCGGTGACGGTTCCCGGTTCCTCGCGGGGGCGGCTCCTGGCGGCTCCCTCCTTGCGGGGGCGGCTCCAGGCTCCTCCAGCCACAGCTCCGGCTCCCGGCTCCTCCAGCGCCGGCTCCCGACGGCTCCCGGCTCCTCCGGCAGCGGCTCCGATGGCTCCCGACTCCTCCGGCGGCAGCTCCCAGCTCCTCGCGGGGACGGCTCCCAGCTCCTCGCGGTGGCGGCTCCTGAAGGATCCTGACTCCTCTGGCGACAGCTGCAGACTGAGGGGAAGGAGGCCACAGCCTTGCGAGAGGCGGGGGGGGGGGGGGCTGGTTGATTTTTTTCTACCCTGTCTTCTAATTCACTGATCCATTCCTCAGCTTCCTCTACTCTGCTGTTTAGTCCTTCCAATGTGTTCTTTATTTCTGCTATGTCATTCTTCATTTTTTCTTGTTTTGTTTTTATATCCAGTTGGTTGATTTTCAATGTTTCTATATCTTTACTCATGGTGCTGATGTCCTTACTCATGCTATTTAGCTTCCTCAAGATCATGTCTCTAAACTCTACCTCTGATAACTTGCTTATCTGCATTTCATCTATCTCATCTTCGGTAGAGGTCTCTTGTTCTTTCATTTGGGAATTTTTTGTTTGTTTGTTTCACCATTATGGCTATCTCAGTGGGTTTTGGAGCCTGCCAAATTTTCCCTGTGGGTGTTGGTGTTCTGCTATTCGTGGCTCCCTCTACTGTGTTTGGATGAGCATGGGAGGACCCCCGTCAACACCACTGTCAAGTCTTACTTTCCTGGGTAGATTTGCAAGCCCAGGAACGGTTCAGTTATCCTGTAGCTTTTTGCCTGGAAGCTAGTAGTCTCAGTTACTTAAAGAGCCTTTGGTTCTCAGTTGAATGAAAAACTTCCTCAAGTGTTCAGCATAGGAGGATTTCCCGAGGGTGGGGCAGATACTTGTTGTTAATGAGCCTCAATTTGCATTTCTTTGGCCTAGCTGGGGGAGGGGTGTTAAATCTCCAAGGGAGGGGTTGCTTCTTCTCCCCAGAGCTCCGGGAAGGAACAAGATGGCCATCGTCCTGTGTGGCCACAACCCAGCCAAAACTCTGAGTGCCCTTCAAATTCTGAGTTTCCCCACACAGTTCCAGTCCAGTCCACCTTCCCTCTGCCAGAGCCCAAGGTGAGTGGCTGTAGCTAATTTAATGCTCTGTCCTGGCCCTCTGTGCTGTGGAGCCAGCTTGGGATTTTAACCCCAAGGGAGCTGCTCACAGCTAAAACCGCTCTTCTGTGGGCTCCCCACCTGTCCTCTCGTGCCTCCGCAGACCTACCAGGCTTGATTCAGTGTCTCTGGTTATATGGTCTTCACAAGCTGCTTTTCTGTTGCTTTTTCCTGATGATTTGTCTTTATATTAGTTGTAATTCCAGTTTGGTCCTGGGAGAACTTCTGTGTAGCTTCCATTCACTCCACTGCCATTTTGGAATCCTAGTACATCTCTTATACAAGAAGGTCATATATTCTTTTTAACCAAACCTATTGTGAACATAATGTTGAATGTTGGGTCTACTGCTGGTCAGCAGAATTCCTGAATACCCCTCAGGCCATCCTCATTGCCACATGACATCTAGGCAGTAGGTTCCAGTTCTGTGATGGTGATGTCTAGTGCTCCGCTAGGAAGATTGGAAGACAGATGCTTTTATCCCTGGTCCTAGCAACTTAATCACTTTTTGACTTGGTTGTTTTAATAGTTTCTGTAGTACTAGGAGCTTTTATTCAAAACAGCACCAGCCACTTACTTACAGGCAAGTCTGAATTGGATATAACTACTCTTTTAATCCACAGCAAGCCAGAAGGGCTTGATAGAGTGGGTTCTTGGCTTCAGGTGGCAGGGAGAATCTGGGACTAAATGCTGCTGAGATAATCCTCATAGATACCCTGCCTTTGGGAACTGGAAAGGCACCACATAGGCAGAAATTTCATGGAGTACCCACAAGCAAGAGTCTAGAGAAACCACACATCCCTGTCCTTACCCTCTGTTGTGCTGTAGTCTCTTCTCTCTTTGCACTGATAGTCTCAGCCATTTTGCAATTATAAAGGTCTCTTGATAGGGCAAAGGGCAGGGTGGAGAGGACTGAAGCATTCACAGAAGAAACACAACATACATGTGTATGACAATGTGAGTGTGTGCACATGTCAAGTTTTCAATGCCATTTTTGTTTGGATCCACTGCAGTTTTAAAAATGAGAATTTTGTTGTAAGAATGAGGAGACAAGCAATTTTACAGTATTATTGCCATGAATGTCTAATCAGTATTTTTTCAGGCCAGTTGTAATTTCAGATATTTGGATGATTGTCCCATTGTACACTCTTTATTATCTGATTTAGTCTTCCAACAATGGGTTTGGAAAAGGTGGCATTGCACTTTGGAATTAACTTTGGCATCAGGGTAGGTGATGGCAAGGTGGAAGGAATGGGAGATCATGTCAAACCTTAGCCAATTCATATATTTATCCATCAGATAGGCTTTATGTAATGCAAGGTCCCAGAGAAGTGTTACCTGAACCAAGTCTGGGAGGGTGAGAAAGTTCAGATTTTCTTGCCAGAGGAAGAAAATTTACACATAGCTTTCAAGGATACATCAAGCTACTAAATGGGCTGAGAACTGGACTGAAGTTCCAGTCAGCAGGAGAGCATGAGCCATTCAGAGAATGACTTTGGAGGAACGGGGAAGAGAGAAGTTGAGAGGAGAGAAGAAAATATGTCCAGGACTTTCCAGCATCTCAACCACTCCCAAACATCTCTCACCTTGACTATAGCAGTACCCTCTTAACTATCTCTCTGTCTCAATCTCATGTACTCAAATCCAGACTGCATATGTACACTGCAAGATGTGTGAATTACAAGATGTTCCCCCAGGAACATTACAAAAGAAATCCAGATATGGCCCTTGGTGATTTAGACCCTTTCTGAGCCTCTCACCTCATCTTCCACACCACTTGACACCATATATCCCAGGGTAGTTCCCCAGACACACTATACCATTGTATGCCTCCATATCATACTATTTTCTGTTCCAGGAATGCCCTTCTTCCACTGACCCACTTAGCAAGCTGCTCTTCTTTTTGCAAAAGATAATTCCCTTCTATAAGCCCCCTTAAGTTAAGAACTATCTCCTGGGCAATTTTTATGGACATGTATGTATTTATCCCACTCTACTTATCACATTACATTGTAACGTGACTTCCTAACCACAATGAGATACCACCTTTTGCCTGTTAGAATGTCTATTATCAATAAGACAAGAAATAAGCAAGTGTTGAAGAGGATATGGAGAAAAGCAAACCATCACATACTGCTGGTGGGCATATAAATTGGTACAGTCACTATAGAAAACAGTATGGAGGTTCCTCAAAAAATTGAGAATAGAGCTACCATGTGACCCAACAATCTCTCTTCTGGATATACTACTGGGAAAAATTGGAAACATTTATTCATAAGGATATATATACCCTTATGTTCATTGCAACTTTATTCATGGTGGCCAAAACAACCTAAGTGTCCTTTTACAGATGGTTGCATAAAAAAGACTTAGTACATATATACAATGGATACTACTCAGTCATAAAAAATAATAGATCTTGAGAATATTATACAAGGTAAAATAAATCACACTAAAAAGGACAAGAACAGTTTGATTTCACTCACATGTGGAATATAAAACAAAAAGCAAACAAAATTACAAACTCAAACAGGCGACAGAATTGTGATTACCAGAGGAGAAGAGGAGTGGGAGAGGATGAAGAGGGTAAAGGGGATCAAATATCTGGTGACAGAAGGAGACTAGACTTTGAGTGATAAGCACACAATAGAGTAGACAGATGTAGCATTATAAATATGAAACGTATATAATGTTATTATTAACCAATGTCACCCCAAAATTTTCAATTAAAAAAGTGAATGCACAGAAAAAAATAGCAGCGGAGTGAATGGAAGCTACACAGACCATCTTCCAGGACCAAACAGGAATTTCAACTAAAATATAGAAAAATCATTTGGAAAAACCAACTGAAAAGCAGCTGGAGAGAACCTGTATAACCAGGGATGGAAAGAGGACACCAAATTGAGCCTGGTAGTAACTGCAGAGGCACTAGAGGGAGGGCTGAGAGCCCACAGACAGCAGCTGAGGGCTGTTTTAGCTGTGAGCAGTTCCTGCTGAGAAAGCAGGGGTTAAAAAAGCACCAAATCAACTACAGCCCCTCACCTTGGGCTCCGGCAGAGGGAGGGTGAACTGGACTGGAACTGTGTGAAGAAAGTCTGGGGTCTGTGGCTCAGAGGAAGAGAAATCTGGGAATTTTATGCTGAATCAATCCCTCATAAGACAGTAGCCATCTTACTCAAAGAGCCCCTTCCCAGAGCCTCAGGGAGAAGCAATGGCCCTTCCCTCAGGAATTCAACACCAGCAGGCCAGGCCAGAGAAATGCAAATTGAGGCTCATTAACAGCTAGAGTCTGACAGCAAACAAATACCACACCAGCTGGAAATCCTCTTACACCTGAAGGATTTTTTAATTCAGCTGAGGGCTACAAATCAAGGCTTATCAAGTAACTGAGACCAGTAGCCTGCAGGCAAAAGCTAGAGGATAACTGAACCTTTGTTTGGCCTGAAAATCTACCCAGGAAAGTAAGACTTGACAATGGTGTTTAACATGGGTCCTCCCATACTCATACAAACCTACTAGAGGGAGCCACAATGAGCAGAACACCAACACCCACAGGGAAACTTTGGCAGACTCCAAAACCGACTGGGACAGCCAAAATGGTGAAACAAAGAAACAAATTCCAAATGAAAGAACAGGAGAATTCTACAGGAGAAGAGATAAATGAAATGGAATTAAGCAAGTTATCAGAGGTAGAGTTCAGAGTAATGATTATGAGGAAGCTCAACAGTATGAGTAAAGAACTCAGCAGCATGAGTAAAGATATAGAAACATTGAAAATCAACCATTGAAAATGAAAAACCACCAAGCAGAAATGAAGAATGTCATGCAAAAATAAAGAACACATTGGAAGGAATAACCAGCAGAGTAGAGGAAGTCAAGGATCAGATCAGTGACTCAGAAGACAGGGTAGAAAAAAATCATCCAATCAGAGAAAAGAAAAAAAAAACAATTAAAAAACAGGAAGACAGCTTAAGAGAAACATGGGACAATGTGAAACGTACCAACACCCACATCATAGGAGTGCCAGAAGAAGAAGAAAATGAGCAAGGGTTAGAGAATATATTTGAAGAAATAGTGACAGAAAACTTCCCTAACTTGGTGAAGAAAACAAGGCATACAAATTCAAGAAGCACAGAGAGCCCCAAGTAAGAAGAACCCAAACAGGCCTACACCAAGACACATAGTAATTAAAATGCCAAAAATTAAAGACAAAGAGAGAATCCTAAAGGCAGCAAGAGATAAGCAACAGGTTATCTGCAAAAAGAGCCCCCATAAAGCTATCAGCTGACTTCTCAACAGAAACACTACAAGCCAGAGGGAATGGCAAGAAATAATCAAGGTCATGAAAAACAAGGATTTGAATCCAAGACTACTCTATCCAGCAAGGCTATCATTCAAAATAGAAGGTGAAATAAAGAGCTTCCCAGACAAAAAAAAAAAAGGCCAAGGGAATATATTAGCACCAGACAAGCACTGCAAGAAATGTTAAAATGATTGCTGTAATAAGCAGAAGAAATTGGAAGAGAAACATAACCAGAATAAACAAAAATGTCAATAAATAACTACATATCAATTATAACCTTAAATGTAAATGAATTGAATGCTCTGATCAAAAGACACAGAGTACCTGAGGGATAAGAAAGTATGACTCATATATATGTTGTTTACAAGAGACCCACCTCACAACAAAAGACTCACATAGGTTGAAAGTGAAGAGTTGGAAAAAAATCTTCCAAGCATAGAGAAAGAAAAAAAAAAAAAGCTGGGGTAGCAATACTCATATCCGCTAAAATAGATTTCAAAATGAAGGCCATAACTAGAGACAAAGAAGACTACTACATAATATTGGAAGAATCTATCCAACAGGAGGATATAAGCTTGGTAAACAAATATGCACCTAATGTAGGAACACCGAAATACATTAAAAACTTCTGGAGGACTTCAAAAGAGAAATAAACAGCAATACAATCATTGCAGGGGACTCTCAACACCCCACTGACATCACTGGATAGATCCTCTAGACAAAAATTAACAAGGAAACAAAGACTCTAAATGAGGCACTAGATCAAATAGATTTAATAGATATCAACAGAAAATTACACTCCAAAACTGAAGAATTCACATTCTTCTCAAGTGCGCCTGGGACATTCTCAAAGGTTGACCATATGTTAGGACACAAACTAAGTCTCTACAAGTTCAGGAAGACTGAAATCACATCAAGCATCTTCTCAGATCACAATGGCATGAAACTACAAATTAATTACAATAAAAACTCAAAATCATTCAAACACATGTAGGCTAAATAGCATGTTATTAAACAATGAATGCATTACCAACGAGATCAAGGAAGAAATAAAAAAAAATTCCTGCAAATCAATGAAAATGAACACACCACAACACAAAATCTATGGAATGCAATAAAAACAGTCCTGAGAGGGAATTTCATAGCATTACAGGCTCACCTCAAGACACAAGAAAAATTTCTAATAAACTATCTAACCCTACAACTTAAAGAACTAGAAAGTGAACAAAAAGAAAGATCCAGAGCAAGTAGAAGGAAAGAAATAATAAAGGTCAGAGTGTAAATAAATGACATAGAGACCAAAAAAAACAACAACAACATTAAAATGATCAGTGAAACAAAGAGCTTGTTCATTGAAAAGGTAAATAAGATTGATGAGCCTTTAGGCAGACTCACCAAGAAACAAAGAGAAATGACCCAAATAAACAAAATCTGAAACAAAAGAGAAGTAACAACTGACACCACAGAAATACAAAGGATTGTTAGAAAATACTATGAACAATTATACGCCAACAAATTGGACAATCTAGGTGATATAGACAAATTTGTACAATCACACAGTCACCCAAAACTGAACCAGGAATAGTCAGAAAACTTGAACAGACCAATAAGAACTAAGGAAATTGAAACTGTAATCAATAAACTCCCAACGTTCAGGCATCTTCACAGGGGAGTTTTACTGAACATTCAAAGAAGAGCTAACACCCATTCTCCTCAAACTAGTCCAAAAAATTCAAGAGGAAGGAAGACTTCCAAGCTCTTTTTATGAGGCCAGCATAATTCTAATTCCAAAACCAGATAAATACACTACAAAGAAAGAAAACTACAGGCCAAAATCCTTGATGAACATAGGTGCCAAAATGCTCAACAAAATATTAGCAAATTGAATCCAGCAATATATTAAAAAAATCATTCACCATGACCAAGTGAGATTCATCCCAGAGATGCAAGGCTTGTATAATATTCACAAATCAATAAATGTGGTACACCGCATAAACAAAATGAAAAATAAAACCATATGATCATATTAATAGATGCTGAAAAGTATTTGTGAAAATCCAGCACCCATTTCTGATAAAAATGCTCAGCAAAGTGGGAATACAGGAATCATATCTTGATATAATAAAGGCCATACATGATAAACCTACAGCCAACATCACACTCAATGGGCAAAAACTACAAGCATTTCCCTTTAGAACAGGAAAAAGACAGAGATGCCCGCTTTTGCCACTCTTATTTAACATAGTACTGGAAGTCTTAGCCACAGCAATTAGTCAAGAAGAAAAAAATAAAAAGATCCAAATTGGAAAGGAGGAAGTGGAACTGTCATTATTTGCAGATGACATGATATTGTACATAGAAAACCCTAAAGACTCCATCAAAAATCTAAATTTAATAAATGAATTTGGCACAGTAGCAGGATACAAAATTAACATCCAGAAATTGATGGCATTCTTATACACCAATAATGAACACTCATAAAGGGAAACTAAAAAAAAAAAAACAATCCCATTTATCATTGCAACAAAAAAATGAAATATGTAGGAATAAATTTAACCAAGGAGGTAAAGACCTGTTTTCAGAAGCACAGAATTTGCCCTCAGGGAGCCACAAGTAGAGTGTGGCAGCCGCATAAAAACAATTATACTATAGTGTGTAGATACTGTGTTTATATATCACAATTATTTTATATTCTTTCCCTCATAACCACCCAAGCTTCTCTCTGATCACATGTTCCAAATTTTAGTTGGGGAAGTATTATACAATAACTCTAGCCATAATGAAGCTAATGAAAGAAATAGGTATGTACAGAAAGAAAGATTTTAATAGAATCAAGTCTTTAAACTGAAGAAAAGACACTGAGACCATTCAGACGTTTTGGCTTGGGTGGAGGTAGGGGCAATAAATTTATAGGTTGGAGGGCTGTGGGATCCTTCCAATTTAATAACAATTTCTTAAGATAAGGTGAGGTGTGGTGGAGTAGTAGAAGAGTCTGGGCAACTCTACCATATATTTTCTGTGTAAACTTTAAGTTATTCAATATCCCTGATCCACCTTAAAAGTGAAAACGTTAACATTCAGGTCAGACTCTGTAAATTTTCCAACATTCGACCTTTTTGACCCACAAAAACTGAAATTTCATACGATTCAAACTAATAACCACCTCACAGGATTGTCATGAGGATTTCGTGCAGTCAATAGGGAGCGTGCCTGATACATAGTGAGTGCTCAAACGTGTTAGAGCTAGTCTCCTCATGTGAAAGTGACTGATCCACTGTGTTCAGTAGACATTTGTGAATAAAACAATCACAGGAGGCAAACATTTTCACTATATAAATATAAGGCCAGTCCTTGATATTCTCACCTTACTTCCACGCCAACTTACGTCCTCTGTCCTCCGTTCTGATTATTTAATTATTTTACAGAATATTCATAGTTTAAAAGGAGTCTGTCTTTTTATCCTACATTTGCTACTTTTATTAGGATTCAAAAGTAATATCTTCTATGCATATTTTCCATATTTAAAGTATTTATAATTTAGTGTTGGAACTTGTCTTGAAATGTATTTTGAATGGCATATAACACTTAGTCCTATTGTGCTTTTAGTTTAAGCATGGAGAAAAATGGCTTATGGTAGTCAGCTTTTGTTATACTAAAAAACATTATTCGTGTTTTTGTGTAGGCTCTCCTGAACGTCATAAAGCCTGAGAAATGACTGGAGAATGGCTTTAACCCCTCGGTAACAAGGCAACACTTGTTTCCACTCTGGGGCATGTCTGATAGGCTGAGGACTCTCAAGTCTATGTAAGTGGCATACATTCCAAGATGAAATTTGGTCCCTGTATATCAGCTAATAATGAAGAATAGTCAATCTTCAAGGCAAAGGCAGGAAACAGTGATAATGTTATATAGAACACAATGTCAAAATCTATGAATGGCTGCATGTTTAGAAATAATGGCAAAAAATTAAAAGAACTGGACATTTTGCAGGTTTATGTTCACTAAAAATATAGTCATTGTGGCATTACTGTTTTTGGGAACCAGCATTGACCAGAGGTGCTAGAAAAACTTGTTTGCATCTTGAATCTTTATCTTGGAGTCAGGGTTGTGTTAGATTTTCCACAGCTCAGCAACAACATCTAGTTCTGGGTCAAAAGATCATGTAATTTCTGACAGTTGCCAGCAGAAACCATCTAGGGTGTATCATGCCCCCCATTTGCTTAGATAGTGGTTCATTAATACTGGTTCTATTTCTTTTCCTTTATCAGCCAGCATAAAAATGTTGTCAAAGGAGGATGATGTGTAGTATCCTTGGTGCCTATCTCTCTTTTGATTCATCTGTTTCTCAGATGGAAGTTGTGAAATGGTCTCTGTGATTGAGAAGCATGGCATTTTGGAATCTCACTCCTTCTTGAAAATTGTGTTTTGCTTCCAACCAGAAGAAGGAAGAAGGTGCAGGTGTGGTTACAAAAGCATAAAACCAGGTAACCTTCCTGATTTCTATTGATTTCACTGGTAAATAAGGGGGTGTGAATCACGTTGTAGATCAATGACTGAATATTTCATAAAGTACTTGCTGGCTCCCACAGTTCACATTACAATCTAACTCCATTTCATTGTAAAGGAAGAAGGAACATTGTTCTTCTCAGTGAGCTTTCTTGCTGTGACCCTGAAGACATCACTCTTTCTTTATTAGCTGAGGTTGCCCTCACCATAAAAACATTTACAACCTGACTCTAAGCAAGAAACACAGAGGAGAAAGAACATTGGATTTTATGTTTCTTTAGTATCCTCAGTACCTGACACATAAAAAAGTACCCGTTAAATTTCTGCTGAATAAGTCAAATGGGAAGTCAGAAAATCTGGGTTCTCTTGCTGGAACAAAATAATGATATAACCTTAGTCAGGTCACCGGTGGTGCCTGGACACTATGGTGAAGAGACTGTCCCAGGTGACCACTAAGACATTTCTCAGCCTTTAAATCTTGTGAAGCTGGATTCCAAAACAAATTGCTTTCTGAACGCACTTTACACTTTTCATAGACTCAGCCATTTTGAACATTTATGAAATGGAAAACAGTTAAGTTCAGTATGAAAGTTTAAAGTGGTTGCAATAACAGCACCAATCAGGGTTAATAGATTAACCTACTCTTACCTGGAATTGCACAGGATAGGAACCCAGTACCTTGGTACGTTTTCTTTTTAAGGAATAGGACTGGTGCAGGGGAGGGAGAAAGGAACGTAGGAAGAAGAAGGGGTAAAATATAGTTTTATTGAGCATGGGCTGTTGGAGAAAGTAAGAAGTGTGAAGGCAGACCTTGGGCCCAGGGTGGGAGGAGAGGTTGGCGAGAAGAGCAGGATACGTCTGATGGCTTTGGCCGGGTTACAGTCAGTCTAAGGCCTAGTGCTGTGTGCCACATAGACACATGGCTGGTTACTCTTTCCTGTGAGTGTTTGGCCACTAATTCTTTCTTTTTTTTTTTTAATCCTCACCCGAGGACATTTTTCCATTTTTTGTTCAGATAGAGTGGGAGGGAGAGAGAGGAAGAGAGAGAGAGAGAAACATCGATGTGAAAGGAACACATCGAGTGGCTGCCTCCTGCACGACCAACCAGGGCCGGGGACAAATCGCAACCGAGGTACGTGCCCTTAGTGGGAACCGAATTCGGGTGTCTCCGGACCGCAGGCCAACGCTCTCAATGCTGAGCCAAACCGGCCAGGGCTGGCCACTAATTCTTAGCAGTCATGGTTCAACTGTTTGAATTTTTAAAATTTAATCTCAGCTCTTTGGGTGCTTTCTTAACCTCATTGCGCTTGAATATTTTCATCTTTAAATTGAGATAATAATGAGGATTACATGACAATACATGCAAAATTGTTAGATACGTGTGCAATGAATGTTAGCTATTAATATTAATAAACATCAAAACATTAATTAGAAAGTTATACAACAAGAGAAAAAAAAGGACCCAGCAATTCCACTCTTGGGTATTTATCTGAAGAAACCCCAAACACTAAATTGAAAAGACATATACATTTATGTGTTCATGGCAGGATTATTTACAGTAGCCAAGATATGGAAGCAATCTAATTGTCCATAAATAGATGAGTGGATAAAGAAGTGCACATATACAATTGAATATGACTCAGCCATAAAAAGAATGACATCTTGACATCTGCAACAACATGGTTGGACCTAGAGGGTATTGTGCTGAATAAAGTAAGTCAGACAGAGAAAGACAAATGCCATATGATTTCCCTTATATGTGTAATCTAAAAAAATGAAATAAATAAACAGGCAGAACAGAAACAGACTCATAGATAGAGAGGACATTTTCATGGTTGCCAGATCAGGTAGGGGTTGGGGGTTGGGTGAAAAAGGTGAAGGGATTAAGAAGTGCCAATTGGTAGTTACAGAACAGTCATGGGAATAAAAAGTACAGTATAGGGAATATAATCAATAATAATGTAATAACTATGTTTGGTGTCAGATGGGTACTAGATTTATTGGGGTGATCAGTTAGTAGGCTATATAATGTCTAATCATTGGTTGTACACTGAAGCTAATATAATTTTGTATGTCAACTGTAATTGAAAAATAAAAAATTATTTAAAATAAAAAAAGAAACACTTCTGGAAACTGAAAACAAACAAACAAACAAAACAACAATTGTAAAGACACCCCTCCAAAAATAAATAAGAGACCAGTCAGCATTTTGAGCATTTTATACAGTTTATCTTCATACACATTTAGTTATTTAGGTGTAGGTAAGCAGTAGATGGAAAGTTAGATCAAGCAGGGTTGGAGTTTGCCAAACAGGTACAAAAAGATGACAGAAGACCAGGAGAGCTCAGAGTGTACATACCTGAGTGATTATAATGCTAAACCGTGGAATATAGGATGGATATGTTAGGAAGTGAGGATATGAAAGGACTAAGGGACAAAGAAAGGTGGAAAACCAATGGATTACAGCTCCTGATGGAGTCATCATCAACAAACTACTAATGAATGGTTATTTTGGCTCCCCAGCTGCTCTGCTGGTACCAGCACAAAAGTAAACACCAAGGCACATAGAATTGTAGGATGTTATGACTGGTGAAATGATACAACATGTATAAGGTAAAAAGGTAATACAGAGAAAGAAATAACCAAAGTCATTATTAAGAATGAATTCTAGCCCTGGCCATTTTGCTCAGCGGTTAGAGCATTGGCCCACGGTCCAGAGAGACCCAGGTTCAGTTCCCGCTAAGGGCATGTACCTCGGTTGCAGTTTGTCCTCGGCCCTGCTTGGGGTTGTGTAGGTGGCAGCCAGTTGATGTATCTCTCTCACATCGATGTTTCTCTCTCTCTCTTCCTCCCTCTCTCCTTCCTGCTCTATCTGAAGATGAATGCAAAAGTGTCCTCGGGTGAGGATTAAAAAAAAGAAGAATGAATTCTGAAAACATAAGACCGTGGTTGATCTTGATAACTACAACAATATTACTTGCAGAATCATAGTAATCTGGATAAAAGATGTCATTCATCCAACTGAGTGAACAACTCAAATTCATAAATACCTTACTAGTGTTACTGAACACCAGGCATTGTGCTGTGCTTTGTGGTAAATATGAAGCTACAGAAATTCTGAGTCCTTACCCAAGTAATTTTCAATCTAAATTGTCCCTGGGCAGATCTCCCCACCCACACTCCCGTCCCTCCCTGTTTTTTGTCCCTGAAATCATCTGCTAGAAATGTTGAAAAGGAAGAATCTAGATAAATCAAAGCAACCTTTTGGGAAATTCACTGATTTCAAAAAATAAGTACTGAGTACTTCCTATATACCAGCAATTTTGCTAGGCTCTGATATTCAGAGAGGAGAAACTCTTATGAAGCCCTCATTATTAAATGAGATGATACAGGAGGAGTAGGTGAATCTGACTGAGGACATCAGGGAAGGTTTCCATGTGGAAGTGACTCAGATTGAACCATGGAAGCTGACTAAAGTTCGTACTTGTGGATAAGAGAGAGAGAGCTGGTCCATTCTGCTTCTTTCTCTTGTTTGGATTGGGGGAGGAGCCCTCCTTCTATCTAAGTCATTCTCATTCCCTGTGCTCTGTAGTTCATTCCTATCATCTTCCCAAGGACCTATTGGTGACTTATGCTATGCCAAATGCAAGTTTCTGACTTAAAAAAATGTTTTTAATAACATTTATTATAAATAATATTAAAGTAATATTATTTATCTGATTTGTTTATAAATATCTCAACTGTGGTTCTCAGTTTTCCCTTTTTATTAGCAATGTGTGAACTTTATCCCTGCCCATTACGTTTTTTTATGTCATCCTACTTGAGAACAAACCACTTTAGCAAGATACAGTATCCTAGAGCTGTTACAGCTCTTGGGCACCATTTATATACAAGTAAGTAGTTCTAGAGGATTAAAGCCCTTAACAACCTTATTTTCTGCCTTTTATAGATAAATATAAGTTTATGCCATACATTTTAGTTTTAAATTGTGCTGAAATTAGTTGCTATCTGAACACTCTTTTTAAAAAATGCAATATTCCCCTATATACTTTTTGGGCATGAAAATTCTAAACAAGAAGATAATTTCACAATGGAAAATTAGCTGTGACTTATATTATGTTTCCTAAATTCACTTCTGATCTCACAGACACAATTTCACCCCTGTCCTGGTGAGGGAAGCATTTCTCTCAATCCTAACTCATTTAGCTGCTGTTGTAGCAATTTCATTTCATTCTACTTTAGGCATGGGTGGAGGTCACAGTGAAGTTAACTTTTTTTTTTTTAAATAAATTTGAAACAGATGTGCATAAGCTCTCTACTCCAGTATTCTTTGAAGGAGAAAAATACAATTTCCCTGCTAGAAGATGCTTTTAAGAAATTTAATAAATTAAAAAAGTATATTTCTTTTAATAAAATTTTTTATTTAGTTTCTAAATGAAATATATACATTTGTATTATGCACTTTAGGAAAATGGATGGTATAACTAGCTCTGGATGGACATTTGATCATTTTTTCCAGCTACATAAAACTCTGTAAATTAGTGACAAGCAGATGGTCTCTCATTGTCTTCAATGGGGAACCTTGGCTGCAGCCTGTGAGCTTTTGAATAGTCTATTTTTGTATGTAAGTGAAAAACTTTTGAGCTCAGCCCTCTTTTCTTTCTTCTTTTTTGCACTGACACATTAGTAGGCTGTATTAACTCTGAAAATCAAATTGATTCCTATTTTTACACTGGGAAAATTCTCAGTTTGTAAGAACATATTTCACACTGTGGATTTGAAGTCATGATAAATAATCATAGATGTGAGAATTTGAAATATGGAGTTAATCATGTCTATGTCTATAATAGACATAGGTAAATTAATTATTGCAGAAGCTTGTTTGGGTGGGTATTTTATGGGTGTTTGGATGTTAGGGATTAAACCCATTAAGGGTCAGGCCTATGCCTTACTCATTACCAGATTTCCTACCCCACACTCTCCCACACACACTTTTGCATAGAAAGCATGTAGAAGGAATTTTAATAAATTTATTCAATAATGGAAAATAATTTGTTTTATTTAAAATAAATTGATATTACATTTGCACTTTTGGTGCATTGGATTCTTATGACTTATCTCCTAGTGCATCATGAGACATGCTTATACTTAAATTTATGATGACTGCACAGCTTAAAATTTCTAAGAGAATTCCATTTTCATGTAACATAGTCTTAATAAAAGTATCAATTACAAGCATTTATATAGTTTTAATTTCATAATTCTGTAAGCTTTTAATTATAAATACACGAGCCAAAAATAAAAGAAATTTCTGACATGCTCCAGTGCTAACGAAGGACCCAGAATATTGAAGATTCACAACTATATTCAGGAAATAGCACTGGGTCTTTTCCATACCATATGAGTCAGCTTGGGCTGCCATAACAAAATCCTATAAACTGAGTGACTTAACAACAGAAATTTATTTCTCATAATTCTGGAGGCTGGGAAGTCCAAGATCAGGGTGCTGGCCAATTCAGTTTCTAGTGAGGACTCTCTTCCTGGCTTTTAGATGGCTTTCTTCTCTCTGTGTCCTTACATTTTCTCAATTTACACACAAGAGAGAGAGAGAGAGAGAGAGAGAGACTAATCCTATCATAAAGGCTCTACATGGCTTCTTCCAATCCTAATTACCTCCCAAAGATCCCATTTTTAAATATCATCACACTGGGGGCTCGCACTTCACCATATGAATTTGGGGTGGGGTTGCAACATTCAGTCTATAACACGCAGAGCCCATTTCTTGTTCATCAGTGGCTATCTATAGCCACTATCCCCTCTCTGTCAAGTCAGCTTCTTTGCCTCTGACATTCCTGCTGATCTAAAAGGTGAGCTATGAGAAACCAAAAGCATAATTGATGTGCGAGGAGAATGAAATAAAGCACAGTGGTGGAACGAATTAAGTTAGACCACTGTTGGGAGTAGAACCAATGAAGCAGTCAGAATGTTATTATTTTAACCACTGAAAAAAAATTTAAGGTGAAATCCAAAAGCATATGAAGCTTAGTCAGACAAAGAGTGATCATCAGTGCACTGAAGTGGTTTTGAGATCTTGCCAAGGGACTTCTGGAGCAGCCTGGCTGATGACACCGAGGCAGATACCAGCCCCAAGGAGGGATGGTCATGGATCCTACAGGGATTTCTCTGAGAATATATCAGAGATGTGTGGACCTGGGGACTAAGAGGTGTCTGCCCCTGAAGAATCCCAAGTCGATGTGTCTGTGTGATTATTCACTAGTTACAGTGGCCACAGTAACCCCAGCAGCTGTTTTGTTTAACTAGTCCAGGAAAATGAAGGCAGAGAAACTTCTTCTGAAACCCCTCCAGTCATGTCACTCTGTGGGGATGTGGAGACAGCTCATTAACTAAGATTTTCTGCCCTGGCTCTGTAGTGGTGATGTGGACATTGGGATCCTGGAGTGTGGCTGCAGGGAAGAGTGGCCTCATTCGATGGGAAAGTAGCACACATTGCTTTCCTGTGATAATACAATTCGTGCGGCAATGTCTCCACTACATAAAACCACTGGAAATCTTTGTCAGTCCTAATAGTCCTTCTAGACCTAAGAGGAAACCAGAGCACCATTTCAAATTCAATCTGTCAATCAAGATTTGAGTTTCCTTTTCCCAAAATATCATTTGTTCAAGTCATGGTACCAGAGAAAGGCCGACCGTAGAAGGATCAAATAATTAAGGTAGCGAGTCCCACTCTTGAGATACTTCCCGGAGCTGGTCTGTTTCTACTTGAGCACTCTGTTTCTGAAATTTAAAACCTGCAGTGGTGGTTAGAAAAAGCTACTGATGACTTAGCTCCTGTGGCTATTATTTACACTAATAATGACCTCCGTTAATGGGGGAGTCTTTGGATCAGGAATCATGTATTTTTCACCAATGTATTTTAAGCATTTAGAATTTTAATAAATGGAATAATTATGAGTAAAATAGATTCTAGAAACAGAGGCAAGATGGGTATTAAGAAAAGTTACAGTATTCATAATGTATTCCTGACTCAGACAAATAAAAAACACACAATTCTTTCAAAACTGGAATCAGTGGCATGCCAGGTTCATATCAAAGGTTTAATGAGAAGATTGTTTCCTCCTCATTTCCCTTCAGTTTCCTGGAATGGGATGCTTCTAATAATAGTAACAGATACCATATGTTGCATGCTTATTATAGTTTAAGAATTGTGATACACACTTTAAATTGCGTTAAAGATAGTACCACTAAAAATAGCTAATATTTGAGTACTTGCTATGTGCCAGGCACTAAGTGATTTATACATAATAATTACTTAAATTGTACCAGTCCCACTTTGCAGATGAGGAAACTAAGGCATAGAGGGGAGGGCACGGACCAAGGTCACTCAGCTGGCAGCTGTGGAGTCAGATATTGAACTTCGGCAAAAGCGCTGGCTGTTAACCCCTTTTCAGTGCTGCTCCGGGGGCTTATGCTGCCCCCAAGGCTGCCACTGCCCTTTTGGTGCTTTTGTACAAATTAAGAAGGTGTATCTTCCTCAATAATAAAAACTATTACAAACATAAAGCCATTCTTTAGGAGTTATGCAAATTGAATTATTAAACATAAAATAATAGATGTTTTGAATTCTTTTTTTCTCTCTCTCTTAACATAGATGCCAAAATCCTTAACAAAATGTTAGCAAATCGGATCCAGCAATACATTAAAAAAAATTATTCACCATGACCAAGTGGGATTCATCCGAGGGATGCAAGGCTGATACAATATTCGCAAATCAATAAATGTGATACATCACATAAACAAAATGTTCTGAATTCTTAATCAAACTTTGGAAAATAGCCACTGGAATATAAAAAAAAATTGTTTCAAAATATACATCTTGCTTTCATAGAAATTAAATTACCATGGCAGATTGAATGCTTACTTTCTCCAATATCTCCTTTTCTATAGAAATAGTTTCTAGACATGTGCTGCATCTCTTTTTGTGACAATTTAGGCCTTAAGGAGTTGATACATTTTAATTTTTTTTTTTAAATCCTCACCCAAGGATATTTTTGCATTGATTTTTTTTTAGATAGAGTGGAAGGGAGGGAGGGAGAGAGAGAGAGAGAAACATCGATGTGAGAGAGACACATCACTTGGTTGCCTCCCTCATGACCCTGACCAGGGCCAGGGATCGAACCTGCAACCCAGGTACGTGCCCTTGACTAGAATCAAACCTGAGACCCTTTGATCTGCAGGCTGATGCTCTAACCACTGAGCCAAACCAGCCAGGGACATTTTAATTTTTAAGAGGATATTTTCTCCACTGGTGACTAATATTAGAACGTTAAGTATATCCTGAGAGCTATACAAGTATTTGGATGTATCTGATAAATTATTCCTGGAAAAAAAAAAGACAACTACACACACACACACACACACACACACACACACACACACACGATATCATATATTTTGGAATATATAGTAGTTTTAAAGGAAAATCTGACCATACTATACATGCTGTTATAAAACTTAAAAAAAAATTGTGATAAGAACACTTAACATGAGATCTACCCTCTTAACCAATTGTGAAGTGTACCATATAGTATTGTTAATGATAGGCACAGTTGTACAGCAGGTCTCTAGAACTTAATCATCTTGATTAACTGAAACTTTATGCCTGCTGAATCGAAATTTCCTGTTTTCTCTCCCCTCAGTCCTTGGCAACCACCAGTCTACCCTCTGCTTCTATGTATTTGACTATTTTGGATACCTCATGTCCATGGGATAATGCAGTATTTGTCCTTCTGTGACTGGCTTATTTCCCTTAACATGTCTCAAGGTTCATCCATGCTGATTTCCACCTTTTTAAAGGCTGAATAATATTCCATTGTATGCATATACCACATTTTCTTTATCCATTCATCCATCAATGGACATTTAGGTTGTTTTCATATCTTGACTATTGTAAATAATGCTGCAATGAGCGTGAAAGTGCAAATATTTCTTCGAGATCCAGATTTTGATGTTTTTGGATAAGTACTCAGAGGTTGGATTGCTGCATTATATGGTAGTCCTTTTTTTAATTTTCTGAGGAATTGCCAATACTTTTTTCTTATAGCAGCTGAACCATTTTACATCTCCACTAACAGTGTATGAGGGTTCCAGTGTTTCCACATCCTCACCAACATTTATCTTTTTTTTGGACAATAACCACCCTGACAGGTGTGAGGTGATATTTCATTGTGGTTTTGATTTGCATTTCTTTGATGATTAGTGATATTGAGTATCAAAAGATACACAACATTACTGATTACCAGGGAAATGTAATACGTTAATGAGAGATATAACTGATTTTAAAAAAACAGCTTAAAGCTATTGATATGGCAACACTATCATATCCCTTAATAAGGTCATCATCAGTCAATATAAATTACAATGTTTTACAAAGTGGCAATAATTCACATTCATTAAAATTTCAAATTGTATACATCATCTGGAAGAATACTTTTCAAACTGTAGTATGCATTAGGATAATTGGGAGATCATATTAAAATGCAGATTCTAATTTATTAAGAATCTGAGATTCTGCAATTGTAATCTCCCAGGTAACCAGTTGTTAGTCCATGGACTACACTTTCCAGTAGCAAATACCTAGAACTGTGCTCATTATTATCCTTTTAAAGACAATACTGTTATATTCAATATAGAAATAATTGATTTTGAAATTTAATTTTAGATTGTAGCTGGGCTGATAGTGAGATTTATTGGTGAAATAAACCTTCTTCCTCTTTTTATGTGGTAATTCAATGTTGGAGAAATTTGTGTCAGAGTCTCAAGAAACTGGAATTGGTTTAACATCAATGATATAATTTCAGTAAGCAGCATTGCTTCATGTTTCTTCAAAGAATTTCTTATCCTTTTAATTCTTTCAAGGGCATGTTTGACTGAATTTTGGTTCCTGTACATTTTGCATGTAGCATTCAATCTTTTGTATGAAAGCTGCAGTATTTTTAACAAGAGTTAATTTTTACACTGCCAGAATTTCCATAACAAAAATAATCAATTGTTATATTAAGTAAATGATTACATAGTAGTCTCTACTTTATTCCTAAGTAATACTTTGTGTATTATTAATGGAAAACAAAGGTTTGTTTTTACAGTGATTTATGTCATATCCTGAAGAGCCTACTTGGAGGACAATTTCCTTTGATTTCATTAATTTTCTCCAGTGTTTTCTGTTTTCTAATTCATTGATTGCTGCTGTTATCTTTCTTAGGTCCTTCCTTCTGCCTACTTTGGGTTTAATTTACTCTTCTTTTTTTAGTTTATTAATGTGAAAGCTTATATCATGGATTTTCTTTTCTAATATAAGCACTTACTTTTCCCTGTAAGGAATTTTTTACATGCATCCCACAGATCTTGATATGTTGTGGTTAAAAAAATTTTACAGTTCAAAATATATTCTACTTTTTCTTGTGGTCTTCTCTGATCCATGACTTATTTATAAATATGTTATTTAATATCCCAATACTTGGAGATTTCCAGAAATTTTTGTTATTATAATTTCTAGTTTAATTCTGTTATGGTCAGAAAAATACTTTGTATGTTTCACTGTTTTTCTCTTTATCAAAACCTTATGGTAAAGAATATTATTTATCTTTGTGAAAGACATTGGTGCCCCCAAAGATAATTTTAATCAGTTTTTTGGGGTGTAGTCCTCTATAAATATCAATTAAGTCAAGTTGGTTTATGGTGGAAGCCTTATACATTTGCTGTCTACTCATTCTATTATAATTGAGAGATGAGTACTGAAATCCCCAGTTAGAATTTTGGATTTATCTCTACCTCTTGCTGTACTCTTCTTTTTTGCTTTATGCATTTTAAAGCTCTGTTTTTAGATACATAAGCATTTAGGACTGTTCTATTCTCTTAATGGACTGAGCTCCTTATAATCATGAAGCAAACCTCTTTATCCCTGGTAATATTTTCTTTTCTGAATCTGCTTTTTCTGATAATGTATAGTCATGCCACTCTTCTTATGATTAATTTTTTACATGTTATATCTTTTTCATCATTTTAATTTTAACATATTAATTTTTTAATATTTAAAGTGGGTTTCTTGGATATCTATACTTGGGGCTTCATTTTCTATCCAATTTGACAATTTTTGCATTTTGATTTTGTATTTAGACCATTTACATTTAGTATAATTAGGTTATGGCTGGGTTTAAAACTACCACTTAGCTACTTGTTTTTTATTTGCCTCTTCTGATCTCTGTTTCTGTTTTCTTTTTTTTAAATGTTTTATTTGAATATTCTAAAATTTCATTTTATTTTTAATATTAGTTTCTTAGCTATAGCTCTGTTTTATTTTTATTTTTTAGTGGTTCTTCCAGGGGTTACAATACACATCTTTAATTTATCACAGTCTACTTTCAAATAATGTTATAACACTTCCCCTCTACTGTAAGACCTTTACAAAAATATACTTTCATTTGTTGCTTCTTATCCTTGGTACTATTATAGTTATACATTGTTACTATGTTTGCTTTAAATGTCAGTGATCTTTTATTTTTTATTTTATTTTATTTTTTTATATAACATCTTTATTGTTGAATGTATTACAAATGTTCCTCATTTTCCCCCCATTGCCCCCCTCCTCCCCATTCCTGCCCCCCTCCTGCCTTTCCCCACACTGTTGTCTGTGTCCATTGGTTATGCATATATACAAATAAGCTCTTTGGTTTATTTCTTCCCACCCCCCAACCTCCCTTCCCTTTGAGGTTTGTCAGTCTAACAAGCAATTTGTACTTCTTAATCCCTTCACCTTTTTCACCCATCTCCCCAGCCCCCACCCATCTGGTTCCCAAAAAAGTTCTCTGTATTTATGAGAATGTCTTTGTTCTGCTTGTTCATTTTGTTTGTAGATTCAATTGTTGATAGCTATGTATTTATTGCCATTTTGTTTGTTCATTTTTTTTATCTTTTTCTTCAAGAAGACCCTTCAACATTTCATATAAGAATGGTTTGGTGGTGATGAACTCCTTTAGCTTTTCCTTGTCTGGGAAACTCTTTATATGGCCATCGATTCTAAATGACAGCTTTGCAGGATAGAGTAATCTTGGTTGTAGGTTCTTGCTTTTCATCACTCTGAATATTTCTTGCCACTCCCTTCTGGCCTGCAAAGTTTCTTTTGAGAAATCAGCTGACAGTCTTATGGGAACCCCCTTGTAGGTAACTAACTGCTTTTCTCTTGCTGCTTTTAAGATTCTCTCTTTGTCTTGAACCTTTTGCATTTTGATGATGATGTGTCTTGAATGTGAGCCTCTTGGGGTTCATCTTGTTTGGGACTCTCTGTGCTTCCTGGACTTGTATGTCTGTTTCCTTCACCAAGTTAGGGAAGTTTTCTGCCATTATTGTTTCAAATAGGTTTTCAATTTCTTGTTCTCTCTCTTCTCCTGGCACCCCCAAGATGCGAATGTTGGCACGCTTGAAGTTGTCCCAGAGGCTCCTTAAACTATCCTCATTTTTTTGGATTCTTTTTTCTTTTTGCTGTTCTGATTGGGTGTTTTTTGCTTCCTTATATTCCAAATCGATGGTTTGCTTTTTGGCTTTACCTACTCTACTATTGCATCTGTGTAAACTCTTCTTTATTTCAGTTAGTGCATCCTTCATTTCAGACTGGTCCTTTTTTATACTCTTGAGGTCCTCACTAAGTCCACTGAGCATCTTTATAAGCAGTATTTTGAACTCTGCATCTGTTAGGTTGCTTAACTCCATTTCACTTAGTTCTTTTCCTGGAGTTTTGTTCTGTTCTTTCATTTGGGACCTGTTTCTTTATCTCCTCATTTTGGCTGCCTCCCTGTGTTTGTTTCTATGTATTACTTAGTGAGAGGTATGGGGCTAGCTGACACCAGTTGCTGCTTGTTTGAAAGAATTTAGGAAAAGCTGAAGCAGGATCCAAGATAGACCAATCCTATGGTAAAGCAACTGGCAACAGCTTGGGTGGGCCTGAAAGCTGGGTGCGGCGGGGCCTCAGGGAATCACCAAGGCGGGGCAAACAGTGTAAGCCAGGTAGCTGGAGTCCCAGATATGGTGGCGTCTGCCGGCCCAGGGAAGGGCTCACCAAAGGAACAAAAGCCTCTGATAGCACGTCTGTCCAGGAGAAAGCTGCCTCTCCAGCCCTTGCTCCAATGCCAAACAACTCAGTTCTTCCCCATATGACTCTGGTGCCTTTCAAGCTGCCTCCCCCATGCTGGAGCCTGGAGGGAGCGAGTCTGAGTAAGTCCGTGTGCGGGCCTTTTAAGAGGAGCTGCCGGGGGCTCCAGCCGCCTCAGCCTCAGTTCCCGCTGGTTTTTCCAGCCAGAAGTGATGGGGACTTCTCTTCCTGGCACTGGAACCCTGAGCTGGGCACCTGGTGTGGGACGGGGACCCCTCAGTCCTCAGGGAGGACCTTCCCAGCCGAGGTGTCCCTCCTAATTTTTATCCGCCACACATGGGTGTGCGACCAGCCCCTCGTGCCTCCGCCCCTCTTACCAGTCTCGATGTGGCTTCTTCTTTAATTTCGTAGTTGTAGGACTTCCATTCAGCTTGATTTCAGGTGGTTTTGAATGATGGTTGTTCTGTAGTTTAGTTGTAACTTTGATATAGTTGTGGGAGGAGACGCGATACCGCGTTTACCTACGCCGCCATCTTGACCGGAAGTCTCAAATGTCAGTGATCTTTTAAAGAGATTAAAAAATGAGATATAACATATTTTTGTTTATTCACATGTTTACCATTTGACACCCTTTATCCCTTTGTGTAGAGTCAAAAGTTACTCTGGTATCATTTTCCTTCTGCTTAAATAAATTTCTTTAACATGTTTTGCAAGGCAAGTGCTAGGGATGAATTCTCTCAACTTTTATTTTTCTGAACAAAGCTTTATTTGCCTTTATTTTTTGTAAGATCTTTTTTTATGGTTGAATGTTAGGTGACTACTTTTTTTTTTTTTCAGTAGTATAATGTGTCTCCATTGTCTTCTGGTTTGAATAATTTTTGATAAGTGCTGTCATTTCAATCTTTGTTCCTTTATATATGTTTTCTTTTCCTCCTGGCAGGTTTTACAATTTTATCAATGGGTGTTTTGCAATTTGATTCTGCTATACCTTGGCATTGTTTTCTTTATATTTTATTTGATTGGCATTTATTGAGCTTGGATCTGTAGATTTACATATTTTTTTCATCAAATTTCAAAGAGGCCATTGTTTATTTAAATAATTTTTTTTTCTGTTCACTGCCCTTTTTCTTCTTATACACTCTTACATGTATGTTAGAGTGCCTGCTACTGTTCCACAGATTACTGTTTTTTTTTAGATTTTTGCTTTCATGTTCATTTTGGATAGTTTCTATGGCTATGTCCTCAAATCTGATCTTTTCTTTTGCAGTACCTAATATGATGTTAATTCCATTTAGTGTATTTAAAATTTTAAATATAATTTTCATCTCTAAAAGTTTGGTTTGGTTCTTTTTTTTTGAATTTTTTTTTTATCTTCCTTTTCTCCCCTCATCATGCTCAACTTCTGTCTCCCTTCTTGAAATATGTAGCATTTTTACCATCCTTGTTCACTAGTTCTGTCATCTCTGTTTTCGAGTCTGTTCCTATTTATTAATATTTCTTTGCTCCTGTTATGTTATAGTTTCCTGCATTTTGCAATCTAGGCAATTTTTTACTGGATGCTAAACATTGTAAATTGTACATTTCTGGTGTTGAATTTCATTATTTTTTAATACTATTGGATCTTAGTGTTCAGTAAAGCTAGTACGTATCCACTGGAATGTTTTGAGCTTTGCTCTTAGTTTTGTTAGGCCTTTAATCTATAGCTAGTATAGCTCCATTTCATAGGCAATGCACTTTTGAAGATTTCACTTGCTGTCTCATTTATTATGAGATCTTTCTACGCTGGCTGGTGGGAACCAAACAATTTCTAACCTTGTGTGCTTAGGAAATTGTTCTGGCTACTCCCTTTCAGGAGTTTTTCTCTGCTGTGTAGTTTCCTCAGCTACAGACTCAAAGGGTCCCCGCTGCAGATTTCCAGAGCTCTCTCTTTGTGCAGCTCTCCCCTTTCCTGTACTCTGCCCTACAAATCCTAGCTGTATTGATCTTCCTGGGCTCTCATCTCTGTCTCCCTAGCTTAGCAAGACTGCCCAGCTCTGCTTTGACTCTCCCCGCCTGTGCCCCTCATTATAGCTTGGTAACTGCCTCCCAGGATATAAGCTTAGCAATAGTAGGGCTCATCTTGCTTATTTCTCTTCTTTCATGGATCACAGTTCTGTCTTGCTTTTTGTCCAGTGTCTGAAAATCATCATTTTATATATTTTGTCTGATTTTCTAGTTGATTATGTTCAGAAGGTATTGATGTATTGATTTCAAATTTAGTGTCTCGTGTGTCTATATTTGTTCTACTTGTTCTGTATTCTTTTTTTTCTCTTTTTGCCAGTTTATTTTTAAGTGCTCATTATTTTATAATAAAATTTATATAATATAAAATATAAATGCAAGGTATATCAATTAAAGTAAATTTAAATGGAACCAAACAAGATATTAGTATTTTCAAATGATAAAGTACAAAAGAAAAAGCTCACATTATATGAATTTATTCATATTTTATATGTATGCTGTTTGAATTGTCACTAACTTTTTCTTAGACTTAAAAGAATGATTTTCATTAAACTTAAGTAGGCTATGAAATGTTAAATACTATTTTAAAAATCACAAATGCAAACAGATTCTAAAACTTAAAAATTTATAAATAATCACAACTGATTACTGAAATTGTCGGCATATTTAATAAATTTAAAAATCTAGAATATAAATTGGCAGTGAAAGATTGAGATCTTTGATTGTGATCACAAAGCAAAACTCAGAATAAATACTGCAGAGTTTCTACACCTGAGGCACATTACAGGAGTCTGTTCTCTGCAATTTCACAAGCCTATTGGAAGATGCTCCAATCGGTCTAATCTTTGATTAATTTGCAGGTTATCTTTAACTTCCATGAATCTTCTATGAATGTAACAAAGGACTTTGGTGAAGAATCCTGCCACCAGACTTTCTATATGTTGCTTCTTCATGTCATGCTTTGTCATTAAATCTTAATCTCTTCAGGAATAACCGAATTTGTTGCTGTTACTAGCTCATATTTTCCATCTTTACTTTCTGAGGAATTAAAATCAGGAGTATTGGTGGGATCTCATAAGAAGTCTCCATTTCTGTTGTTCTTTTCCAGGATATCAGAAATGACTATCTTGAATATGATGTGCTTATCATAGCAAGTTTGTTGAAATGATTAATGAATAATTGGGTCATTCCCCACATTATCATAGTACCTGTGTATTTATTGTGCTCAGGGATTCCTAAATCTGAAGATTTATTTATTTTTATCAATTTTGGAAAATTCTAAGCCCAAGTCTTCACAAATACTGCGACTGTCCATTATCTCTTCTTCCTGATGCCAGAACTTAGAATCTCTAATGGAATTCTGTCTTATATTCTCTTCTGTGTTTTCCATAATTTTGCTTCTTGTATGCTGCAGTGTGGAGAGTCTTCTGACTTATTTTCAGTTCACTGTCTTTTCAGCTGTCCAATAGGTTATTAAATACCCATTGAATTCTTAATTTTGTTTATTCATTTTTCAGTTTTAGAATTTCAATTGGTTTCTTTTGCAAATCTGCTAACTCATTATTTTATAATTGTCAGTTCTCTGCTGAAATTTGTATAACGTTCTTTTTGACAATGGTAAGCGTAGTGACTATTTTGATTATTTTTTATTACTGTTGGTTCTTGCTCATGGTATCTTTTCTCTTCATGCTTTAGTGTGCACTGGACACTGTGCTTGAAAAAGTATTTGTCAGAATAATTTGAGGCATAAGATGATATTCTCTTCCACCAAAGAGGGGTGCTAACAATCTAGGGTATCCTTACTATAAGCTTACAGCCTGAGATTTTTATGGGTTACTGTATTGAGATTTTTAAAATAAGGCTGCTCTCAGACAAGGGTTGGTTTATCTCTGTTTGCCACTACTCTCAGGAGGTAGCCCTTTGGGGCCCTCCATTTCATGTGTGGGATAGGCCCTGAACCTGGACTTCTCCTCCTTAGCTCTAAGAGGTGATCAAAAGCACTTAACAGGTGCCTCTTTCAGATCAGCAAATGCTCACAGGACATAACTTTTCCCGACTTGGATTTCTGTCCTGTAATTCTTCATTATCTTGATATATCTTTGATGCTTGAAAAATATTTTTAAAAATATATTTTTATCAACCTTTTGTGTATTTATTCCCAGAGTGTGGTTGGATTTGGTTAAATTACTTAATCTTTCATTACCCAAAGGAGAAATCTCCTAATGATTTCCATTCCACTGTCTTGGCTTTTTCTCTTTCTTTCTTCCTTCCTTTGTTTCTTTCTTCTCTTTTAGAATATTGCTTGAGTTATTTTTTCAGAAGAGTACATGAAAGGTATACCTTCAGATTTCTTACATGTCATTCTTTTGCTTTCATATTTATTAGTAGTTTGATTGTGTTTAGAATTGTTGATATAAAGTCATTTTATTTCAGAATTCTGAAAGTATTTTTTTATTTTCAGCATTTATTGCTGCTGAGACTAACACTGTTATGATTTTTTATTCATATATATATATATATATATATATATCCTATTTTCTAGGAAAATTAGCACCAGAAAATCCACTTTATATAAAGCTACTTAAAATTAATTGTTTTTGGAGTATTGTTTTCTGATAAAAAGAAAGTATAGCATAATATGATATCTTCCAAGTTTATATTTTGCTTTCCAGCACAATCATAAAGATAATAATTTTTGCAAAAATATTTCAAGACTTCCCTTTAAATTGATACTTTGTGCAGAATATGACCCTGAGGTAGGCTAGCCACTATGATGATGTGGCAGTCAGTGGACCTGTGTCCCATCCCAGGTGAGGGAACACCTAACAGGGAGTTTGTCTCAGAGTCCCTGCAGGCAGGAGAACACAGTAGTTCCAGAAGCACGAGTTTTTCATTTATCTGGAGGTGATCACTTCAGAGAAGTCTGCTACAGGCACCAGGGTTTTCACACCAGCTTAAATTCAGAGCCGGTTCTTATCTTTGGAGGAGAGTAGTCCTGGACAAGCATAGTTGTTAATGATCCACAATGTAAGGACTTGAGCACAGAGAACAATGTGGAAGCTTGGTGACCAGACTGGGACACAAAATTAGCCTAGAGGAGGAGTGTCTTGCTTTTGAGATGGGGAAGATGGGAGTTCTCATGTCCTTCATATATGATGTCAGGTATTTTGACTTATTTAAAGGTGGTTTCCTGCTGCTCTTGGACAAATTTTTAGTCTTCTGCCTATTTTCTGGTCTAAGAAGACTGATGTATGTGAGCCTCAAATGACAACACCCTCTTTTCCTGGAGTGACTTTTCAATAACCTTTAAATAATTTTATAATTTTTATAATTGTAGGTGAAGACTCTGGCAACTATTTACTCTGGTTCACAAAGCATTTCTAGGAACAGAGTCAGCATTAGAAGACAAATTCATTTTCCCTAATGGAAACTATCAGAAAATGATTATGTAGAGACAATTTTTGCTATGTGATATACTACTAAGTCTTATAAGCTTCCTTCTTTATGTTTCTGAAACAGAATGTTAAATGAGACTCTGTCCTGGTTTTAGCTGAGGTCTCAGGGGCTGAGAACAAAACAGTATTTGCTGAACATGCCCCTATTCCAAAGTGAGATGCTAGACCACCTATGTTAGACACAGCAGGGATGTGGTCATTTAGGGTATGAAAGCACTGGGTAGAAGCTGAATTGCTGTGGGTCCAAGGTATTCCTCTCCCCTCCCCTTATCATGGAGGAGGCCAGCCAAGTGCTTCCTGTTCACCTCAGGCCTGTGGGAGACAGATCCTAATGTGGAGAATTGGGTGCCCAGTGGACTCCTACCTTCCCCAGGTCTAAGAGCATTGAAGATGAGAAGCCATTGCGCTGTACTGAACTCCTACCCATGGCAGAGGTGATGGTATTTTCTCTGGGGCCCAAGCCGAAGAAGGAAACATCATTAGAGCAAGTCTTCAGAGGGCTGCAGGTGGTGATGTGTGTGTGGGGCTGTTGATAGAATTTCAACAAGATCGTCTGTGTGGGGTGGGCCACCAGACTGGCAGGGCTCAGGTTGGGGCTTACAAGAGACCACTGGAATGATAGGCATCGCTTCTGTCCTGGGACATGGGAGGCTTCCAGTGGGGATTCTGAATTTCTGAGAAACACAAAGAAGTACCTTGTGAGTGTAAATATCCACCAAGCTCAGAGGAGTCTTCCTTGCCCGTCTGACACCCAGAGGGCTAGAAGCCATAGAGGAGGAGGGAGGAGCACGGGGCGAAGGAAGGAATTGAAGCAGGTGCCGTGGACTCTTGGCTCCCTCACTGCAGGATTCCTGGGCTGGAGCAGGCTCGGGCTGGACAAGTCTTAATTTTAAATGACATGCAGGGTTTTATTATTGCTCTGCACCACACAATTCAGTTATTGGAAGATAAATTTATTTAGGCTAACAGTGACCTGAGGACTTTTTAGTATTTGAGAATAGTCAGAAAAATGTTATGCTATTATCTTCAGATTTTATCCTTGGGCAGAGGAAGAACTAGTCAAAAGAGCAAGTTTAATGTGTGTGTGTGTGTGTGTGTGTGTGTGTGTGTGTGTATGTGTGTGTGTGTGCGGGGAGGGGGCAAAGGATGGCAGTGGTAGAAAACTATTTGTTTTTACCCTATGAGGTGATGCTTAAATAAATAAATTGTTATATTCCCGAGTGCTGTGGATAAAATTCCATCTAATACTTTTCAAGCTATCTGGTTCTTATAGATAAAACAACTCTGTCACTAGGAAGTAAGTACCTTGAGCATGGATTCAGTATATTTTCCTCTAACACATAATACAATGTCTATCATATAACGGGTGCTCAATAAATATGTGTTGGATGAGCAGCTACTTGGAGGTAGTATCAGTACTTGAGAGCTTAGGTTCTAGATTTAGAGTAACCTGGGTTCAAATCCCAGCTCCCCCATTTGTTAGCTCTATCATTTCAGACAATTTAAAAATGTATCTCTGTGCCTCAGATTCCTGTATTTAATATAGATATGAGTGCCTACCTTTTTTCAAAATTTCATGAGATAATGTACTAGGATATAAACACATGGCCTGACTCATTAAGTGCTCAGTATGTAATAGACACAGCTTATCATATTTTATAAACTGTTGATGCATTGCAATCCTCTCTCATAAAGAGTTTACTGTTAATTGGAGTTGAATTTTAGCAAAAAATGTTACTTTTAAGCAGTGATTAAATTTCCCTCCCCTCCCCTCCCTTCCCTTTGCCTCCTTCCTTCCCATTTTAACTATATTACCTTGGGTGAAGTATGTGGTAAGGCCAGAACAGATCAAGAAACAGAAATCAGAAAGATTTTTATAGTTTTCTGTACTCACTGTTCCCTGGAAAGAACAGCACACAACTCAAGGCCACTCAGGGGAAGCACCTGGATCAGCAAGGCGGCAGAGGGAAGGGGGAACTATGGGCAAGCGCCTTTATTTTGTGGTTTTTTTTTTTTTTTTTAGGGAAAGAAAGGGTGAAGCAGGATAAATGGGTTTAGAATTGGCTAATTTGAAAATTTTCAGCAGGCTCTGGGGCATAGATGCCATCCCTGGTTGTCTGGTACCTGGCCTCAGGGCAGTTAGAGCAGGTGTATAGTGGCCTGGAGTGTGTTAGCCAATATGGGAGGTGGTTGGGGGTGTGGACTTAACTGGCTGCTTAGGAAGGGGAAATGGCCATCCTCTACCCAGGACCTCAAAACTGGGTTAAGACAGCATTTAAAAACCTATATTACACTACATAGCATTAGATGTTAGCAGGAAATGAGGCTGAGGTTTTTACTAGGTAAGAGAATCTGTCATGTGCGCATTGTAAATAGGAACTGCTACAAATGCACTCTGCTAGATCAAAGCCATTATCCTCAATTCTCTTTTAATGTGTGAAAATTTCTGCCTCAGGGGTGAGCAGAAGGATTATTATTACTTAATGTTTGCTTAGCACAGTACATTTGGGAAATGTTTCAGATTATTTTAGGAACCAATGATGAAGAAACTACAAGTTGTAACTATGTATATTCATACATATTTATTGAACATTTTCCCTATTAAAACCATTAGGTTTGGGTAAACCATAGATTGGCCCATAAATATGGAGCTTCTCAGTTTTTCAATTCAGTTTGCTCTCTCCTGCCCTGCTAGAACATGTCACCCAGCAAAAGGCGGCATAGTGGAAACATGAGAGAATATTAGATACCATTTTTCTTTTGTTTCTTTGCTTTTGTTTTTTTTGGTGGGGAAGAACAAAGGTGGAGCGAGGGAATAAAAAGTTCAAAACAGTGTAGAATTGTAGTATTTACCAATTACAGCAGAAAACATAAGTCTTCTCGCCTATTTAAAAAAAATAGATCTCTGAAAATGTCTCCCACATTCCTATAATGAATAAAAACTGCATTAATATTTCAAAGAAAATCCTGGTTATTAAATTTTTGTAGTGAAGAATAGTTTCAAAAGATCCGACTCTGCTTTTTAAGATTGTTTGCAATGTGGACACATTTTCATATTGCTAGCACCAAATTATTTTTAATTCAACTGGCCATAGATGGGAATAAACCTAGATTCTTCTGTTCTAAGTATATATACTATATAAACATGTAATTATATAGCCAATGCAAGGATATGGTCTATGGTTTTATTTGACTTTATTGTTGGTACTATTACAGATATACTCATTTCCCCCTCCCCCCACCTCCACTTTGCCCACCTTCACATGGCCCCTTCTCCCTTCCTCTGGCTATCACCACACTGTTGTTTATGTCTAAGGTTATGCATTTATGTTCTTTGGCTAATCCCTTCACCTTCTTTCATCCAGTCTCCCCCTCCACCCATCCCTCTGACAGCTGTCAGTCTGTTCCATGTATCCATGTCTCTGTTTCTATTTTGTTCCTCAGTTTATTTTGTTCATTAGATTCCACATATAAGTGAGATCATATGGTATTTGTCTTTCTCTGACTGACTTATTTCACTTAGCATAATAATCTCCAGGTCTATCTCTGCTGTTGCAAAAGGTAAGATTTCCTTCTTTTTTTTTTATGGCCACATACTATTTCATTGTGTAAATGGACCACAGCTTTTTTATCCTCTTACCTACTGATGGGCACTTGGGCTGTTTCCAGGTCTTGGCTATTGTGAATAACACTGCTATGAACATAAGAGTGCATATATTCTTTCGAATTGGTGTTTCGGGATTGTTAGGATATATTCCGAGAAATGGGATCACTGGGTCAAAAGGCAGTTTCATTTTTTTATTTTTTGAGGAAACTCCATACTGCTTTCCACAGTGGCTGCACCAGTCAGCATTCCCACCAAAGGTGCACTAGGGTTCCCTTTTCTCCACCTCCTCACCAGCACTTGTTGTTTGTTGATTTATTGATTGTAGCCATTCTGGCAGGTGTGAGGTGGTATCTCACTGTGGTTTTAATTTGCATCTCTCTGGTGATTAGTGACATTGAGCATTTTTTTTTTTTTATGTCTGTTGGTCATCTGTATGTCCTCTTTGGAGAAGTGTCTATTCAGGTCCATTGCCCATTTTAATTGGATTATTTGTCTTCCTTTTGTTGAGTTGTATGAGTACTTTGTATATTTTGGAAATTAATCTTTTGGCAAATATGTTGTCTCATACAGTAGGCTCCCTTTTTATTTTGTTGATGGTTTCTTTTGCTGTGCAGAAGCTTTTTAGTTTGATATAGTCCTATTTGCTTATTTTTCTCTTTGTTTCCCTTGTCCTAGGTCCTATGGAGATATATCAGCAAAAATATTGCTATGAGAGATGTCTGAGATTTTACTTCCTGTGTTTTCTTCTAGGATTTTTGTTTTACAGCTTACATTTAAGCCTTTTATCCATTTTGAGTTTATTCTTGTGTATGGTATAAGTTGGTGATTTCGTTTCTTTCTTCTTTTTTTTTTTTTTTTTTGCATGTACCTGTTCAATTTTCCCAACACCATTTATTGAAGAGACTGTCTTTACTCCATGGTTTTTTATACAAACTGTGGTAAGAAGGAAATTCAAATATTATGAGACCTATTTTATAAGCTTCCTCTTATCAGACAGATATATCAAACTCATTCATAAAAAAAGTATTTTATTTTAAAATTCAAGGTCAGTAAGTAAATACTGTTACAGTGAGCAGATAATTTAGATAAAGTGTATATAGTTACAAATATATTTACTAAATGAAAACAGAATGAGCTGCAAGAGTGGCTTTAATAATATAAATATATATAGCCTGTATGTTCACAAAGAATATTTTATTCATAATGTTTGAAACATTCAAAAAAATCATGGAGTATTAAAAGAGTGCTGACAGAAATCTTTCCTAGTTGTTACCATCAACAGGACTTTGGGCAGAACAACCTCTTGGGGTACAATTTCCTTATCTGAAAAAAAGGGAGTATAGTAAATAATCTTTAAGGTTTCTTTTATTAAAATTTGCCATGATTTCTTTTTTATGTTATTATTATTTTTACATAAATAATACATAATTCATTCATTTTATTTTCAATGTTTTTTAATGGAATTGTTCAAGTTCTAGTGCATGCATATAATCTATCACATAGAGAAAAATAAAGTATACTAGTGTACTATTCAAAATCACAGGAGACTGAAATTGCTATTTTCACTGTTGGTACTGAACAGAATATTACCATGAATCATCCATCTTTTTCTTGTCCTATTTCTCCTTTCTAGGTTACATGGTTTTGTCAAGTGAAGCCAAGATATTGGAAGATAATTTCAGCTCTTTCCTGTACCCTATATCTCAGAGTAGCACATGTACATTCTTATAGTTCTTAATTTTTATCTCTTTATTCTGTTCCTGAGCTCCCCTTCTCCATGGTACCTTGTGTTAAAGAAATTACATTATTTAGCGACACTGCTTATGGCTACCATTTATTGAGGACTTGATATATGCGACCAGAGTTGATACCATTCTAGATTATTCTTTGCTTGTTTTTCCAGTGTAGTAAAATCCACTAAATAATACAGAATCTTTGTTTTAGGGAAGAGTGGACACCAAACTTACCAAAACCCAAGATATTTTTTTGTTTGATAAACACCACAAGGAAGCAATACAATGCAATGGGATAACTTTTTAATTCCTAAAACATATATTATGATTCCTCTCATTTATTTGTTATTCTGCTGAAATACTTTTAAATGGTGTTTAACCCAGGCATCATCACTGCTGAGAATCCCCATATGTGTGTATTATAAAGCAGTCACGTATTTCCTTTTCCTCCATTGACTCCCTCCTCCTCGTGCCCACCCACCTCCTGCCTTCCCAAAACTATTGTCTGTGTCCACTGGTTATGCATATATGGATATAAGTTCTTTGATTTATCTCTTCCCGCTCCCCTTCCCTCAGAGTTTCATTAGTCTAACAACCAATTTGTGCTTCTTAATCCCTTCACCTTTTTTGCCCACCTTCCCCAACCCCCTTCCATCTGGCAATCAACAAAATGTTCTCTGAATCTATGAGTCTGCTTCTGTTCTGCTTGTTCATTTTGTTCATAGATTCAATTGTTGATAGATATGTATTTATTGCAATTTTATTGTTCATATTTTTCTCCTCCCCCTCCCTTTCCCCCTCCCTCTCCTCCTCCTCTTCTCTGGGAAACTCTTTATATGCCAATTGATTCTAAGTGGTAGCTTTGCAGGATAGAGTAATCTTGGTTGTAGGTCCTTGCTTTTCATCACTTTGAATATTTCTTGCCATTCACTTCTGCCTTGCAAAATTTCTTTTGAGAAATCAGCTGACAGTCTCATGGGAGCTCCGTTGTAGGTAACTAACTGATTTTCTCTTGCTACTTTTAAGATTCTCTCTTTGTCTTTAACCTTTTGCATTTTGATGATGTGTCTTAGTGTCGCCTCTTTGGGTTCACCTTGTTTGGGACTCTCTGTGCTTTTTGGACTTGTATATCTATTTCCTTCACCAAGTTAGGGAACTTTTCTCTCATTATTTTTTAAATAGGTTTTCAATTTCTTGTTCTCTGTCTTCTCCTTCTGGCACCCCCATAATGCAAATGTTGGTACACTTGAAGTTGTCCCAGAGGCTCCCTACACTATCCTCATTTTTTTGGATTCTTTTTTCTTTTTGCTGTTCTGATTGGGTGTTTTTTGCTTCCTTATAGTCCAAATTGATGGTTTGCTTCCTGGCTTCACCTACTCTACTATTCACTTAGTGCATTCTTTATTTCTGAATGGTCCTTTTTTATGCTCTTGAGGTCCTCACTAAGTTACTTGAGCATCCTTATAACCAGTGTTTTGAATTTTGCATCTGTTAGATTGCTTATCTCCATTTTGTTTATTTCTTTTTTTGGAGTAGTGTTCTGTTCTTTCATTTGGGACATGCTTCTTTGTCTCCTCATGTTGGCTGCCTCCCTGTGTTTGTTTCTATGTATTAGGCAGAGCTGCTATGTCTCCTAGGTTTGCTGGGGTGGCCTATTGTAGTAGGTGTCCTGTGGGGTCGAGTGGCACAGCCTCCCTGGTCATCCCAGCTGAACACTCAGATGCACCCCAGTGTGGACTGTACACCCTCCTGTTGTAATTGAGTCTTCACTGCTATTGGCACATCAATGGGAGGGATTTACTCAGGCTGATCAGCAGCAAGGACTGGTTGTGACCACTGACTACCAACCTCTGACCACCATGGAGTACCAGCTGTGCAGGAGCCCACCACAGAGAGCAAGACTTACTTCAGCAGGGCTCCAGTACCCACTGATCCCACCCCTTGGGTGTTTTGCTTGTGGAGGTGGTTGGGTGGTGGCAATTCAATGTGGTCTGAAGCTATCCACCGGGTATGTTGGCTCTGGGGCCTCCTAGGAGGCACAGGCCAAGTTCAGCCACTGCCTGTGTTCTACCTGAGGCCACCAGGCATAAGCTACAAAGCTATCTGCATATGGCTGCTTCTTGTGCTGAGCTTGAAGGTTTCCAGGCAAGGCCAAGCTGTGACCCAAGGCTGGCTGCTGCTAGTGCTGGGCCTGGGCCACTTAGAGAGAGGTATGGGGCTCCCTGAGGCCAGATGCTGCTTGTTTGAGAGAATTTAGGAAAATCTGAAGCAGGAGCCACACAGGCCATTCCTATGGTAAAGCCACTGGAAATAGCTTGTGTGGGTCTGAAAGTTAGGTTGGGCAGGGTCTCAGGGAATCACCAGGGTGGAGCAAACAGTGTGAGCCAGGTGCTGGAATCCCAGATATGGCATTGGTCTGCCCACCCCATGGGGGAAGGGCTCACCAAAGGAACAATGGCCTCTCCCAGCACGTCTGCCCAGGAGAAAGCTGTCTCTCCGCCTCTTGCCCATATGCCAAATAACTCAGTTCTTCCCCAGTTGTCTCTGGTGCCTCTGTAGCTGCTGCCCTGCTCTGAAGCTCAGAGGGAGTGAATCCGAGTTAGTCCGTGCGTGGGCCATTTAAGAGGAACTGCCTGGGACTCTAGAAGCCTCAGCCTCAGTTCTTGCTGGTTTTTACAGCCAGAAGTTATGGGGACTTCTCTTCATGGCACTGGAACATCAAGAAGGGGGGCCTGGTGTAGGATGGGGACCCCCTCACTCCTCAGGGAGGACCTTCACAGCTGAGGTATCCCTCCTGATTTTTATCCACCACACATGGGTCTGGGACCAGCCCATCTGCACCTCTGACCCTACTACTAGTCTCGATGTGGCTTCTTTTTAAATTTCATAGTTGTAGGACCTCCATTCAGCTTGATTTCAGGTGGTTCTGAATGATGGTTGTTCTGTAGTTTAGTTGTAAAATGATGTGGTTGTGGGAGGAGGCGAGTACCATGTTTATCTACACCACCATCTTGACCATAAGTCTCAATAGTTTAATTCTTTTTTTTATTATTAATTTATCTTTCTTACAGATGTTTCTCCTTTTTCCCCCATTGACACCTTTCTCCCCATCCTCACTCCCACACCATCCCCAGCTTTGATGTCCATGACCATCGGTTATGCGTACATGCATATAAGTTCTGTGGTTTATCTCTTCCCTCCCCCCCACCCCCTTTCTGAGGATTGTCAGTCTGTACCCTACTTCCACATCTCTGGGTCTACCCTGTTCCTCAGACTGTTATGTTCATTATATTTCACAAATAAGTGAGATCATGTGGAATTTGTCTTTCTCTGCTTGGCTTGTTTCGCTTAGGATAATATGCTCCAGGTCCCTCAATGTCTAAAAGGATAAGCGATTTCTTTCTTACATCTGCATAGTACTTCATTGTGTATATGTACCACTACTTTTTATCCATTCATATACTGATGGACACTTGGGCTGTTTCCAGATCTTAGCTATTGTAAATAGTGCTGCTATGAACATGGGGGTACATGTATTCTGTCTGATTGGTGTTTCAGGCTTCTTAGGGTATATTCCTAGAAGTGGGATCACTGGGTCAAATGGCAATTCAATTTTTAATTTTTTGAGGTAACACCATAGTGTTTTCCATAGGGGCTGCACCAGTCTGCAATCCCACCAACAGTGCACTAGAGTCCCCTTTTCTCCACACCCTTGCCAACACTTGTTGTTTGATGATTTGTTGATGGCGGCCATTCTGAGAGGAGTGAGGTGATTCCTCATTGTTTTAATTTGCATCTCTCTGATCATTAGTGATGTTGAGCATTTTTTTTTTTTATGTCTCTTGGCCATTTGTATGTCCTGTTTGGAGAGGTGTTTATTTAGGTCCTCTGCCCTTTTTTTTAATTGGGTTCTTTGTCTTCCTTTTCTTGAGTTGGCTGAGCACTCTATATATTTTGGAAATTAACCCCTTATCTGATGTATCATTGGCAATGCGCTCTCCCATACAGTGGGTTCCGTTTCCATTTTGATGGTTGTTTCTTTTGTTGTGCAGAAGCTTTTGAGTTTGATGTAGTCCCGTGTATTCATGTTTTCCTTTGTTTCTGTTGCCTTAGGGATGTATCAGTGAAAATTAAGCTGCATATGATGTATGAAATTTTGTTGCCTAAATTTACTTCTAGGATTTTTATGGATTCACGAGTCACATTTAAGTCTTTTATCCATTTTGAGTTTATTCTTGTGTATGGTGTAAGTTGGTGGCCTAGCTTCATTTTTTTGCGAGTAGCTGTCCAATTTTCCCAACACCATTTATTAAAGAGGCTGTCTTTACTCCATTGTATGCTCTTGCCACCTTTGTCAAATATTAATTGAGCATAATGTCTTGGATCAATTTCTGGGTTTTCTGTTCTGTTCCACTGGTCTATATGCCTGTTCTTGTGCCAGTACCAGGCTGTTTTGATTACAGTGGCTTTGTAGTATAACCTGATATCCAGTATTGTGATCCCACCTACTTTGTCCTTCTTTTTCAAGATTGCTGTGGCTATTCGGGGTCTTTTTTGGTTCCATATGAACTTTTGAAGTATTTGTTCTAGTTCTGTAAAATATGTCGTTGGTATTTTGATGGGGATTGCATTGAATGTATAGATTTCTTTGGGTAGTATGGACATTTTAATGATGTTAATTCATCCAATCCATGAACAAGGTATATGGTTCCACTTTTTTATATCTTCCTCTATTTCTTTTTTCAATGTCCTGTAGTTTTCTTCAAATAGGTCCTTTACTTCTTTGGTTAAGTTTATTCCTAGGTATCTTAATTTTTTTACTGCAATGGTAAATGGGATTTTTTTTTTAGTTTCTCTCTTTGTGAGTTCATCATTGGTGTATAAGAATGCCATTGATTTCTTGATGTTAATTTTGTGTCCTGCTAGGTTGCCAAATTAATTTAAGTCTAGTAGATTTTTGATGGAGTCTTTAGGGTTTTCTATGTATAATATCATGTCATCTGCAAATAATGACAGTTTCACTTTCTCCTTTCCAATTTGGATCCCTTTTATTTTTTCTTCATATCTGATTGCTGTGGCTAAGACTTCCAGTACAATGTTAAATAAGAGTGATGAAATTGGGCATCCCTGTCTTGTTTCTGTTCTTAAGGGAAATGCTTTTAGTTTTTGCCCATTGAGTGTGATGTTGGCTGTAGGTTTTTCATATATGGCCTTTATTGTGTTGAGATATGATCCCTCTATTCCCACAGTGCTGAGCGTTTTTATCAGAAATGGGTGCTGGATTTTATCGAATGCTTTTTTAGCATCTATTGATATGATCATGTGGTTTTTATCTTTCATTTTGTTTATGTAGTGTATCATATTTATTGATTTGCTAATGTTGTACCAGCCTTGCATCCCTGGGATGAATCCCACTTGGTCATGGTGAATAATTTTTTTGATGTATTGCTGGATCCGATTTGGTAGTATTTTGTTCAGGATTTTGGCATCTATGTTCATCAGTGATATTGACCTAAAGTTTTCTTTCTTTGTAGTGTCTTTTTCTGGTTTTGGAATTACAATTATGCTGGCCTCATAAAATGAGTTTGTAAGTATTCCTTCTTCTTGAATTTTTGTAATAGTTTATTGGTGGAATTGGTGTCAGTTCTTCTTTGATTGTTCGGTAAAACTCCCCTGTTAAGCAGTCCGGGCCTGAGCTTTTATTTGCTAGGAGAGTCTTGATTATATCTTCAATTTTCTTTGTTGTTATTGGCCTGTTCAAGTTTTCTATCTCTTCCAGGTTCAGTTTTGGGAGACTAAGTGTTTCTAGAAATTTGTTCATTTTGCTTAGATTGTCCAATTTGTTGCCATATAGTTGTTCATAGTATTTGTTAACAATCTTTTGTATTTCTGTGGTGTTGGTTATTACTTCTCCTCTTTCATTTCTGATTTTGTGTATTTTGGTTCTCTCTGTTTCTTGGTGAGTCTAGCTAAGGGTCCATCAATCTTGTTTATCTTTTCAAAAAACAAGCTCTTTGTTTTATTGATCCTTTGAATTGTTTTTTTTTTTTTTGGTCTCTATGTCGTTTATTTCGGCTCTGATCTTTACTATTTTCTTCCTTCTACCTGCTCTGGGGTTTCCTTTTTGTTTGCTTTCTAGTTCTTTAAGTTGTGAGGTTAGGTAGTCAATTAGAAATTTTTTTTTGTTTCTTGAGATGGGCCTGTAGTGGTATGAAATTCCCTCTCAGAACTGCTTTCGCTGCATCCCATAGATTTTGTATTGTTGTGTTTTCATTTTCATTGGTTTCCAGGAAGTTTTAAATTTCTTCCTTGATCTCCTTGGTAACCCATTCATTGTTCAATAACATGCTATTTAGCCTCCATGTGTTCAAATGTCTTTGCATGTTCTTGTTGCAGTTGATTTCTAGTTTCATGCCATTGTGATCTGAGAAGATGCTTGATAGGATTTCAGTCTTCTTGAACTTGTAGAAACTTAGTTTGTGTCCTAACATGTGGTCTATCTTTGAGAATGTCCCATGTGCACTTGAGAAGAATGTGAATTTTGCAGTTTTGAGGTGTAATTCTCTGTAGATATCTGTTAAATCCATTTGATCTAGTGCTTCATTTAGAGTGTCTATTTCCTTGTTAATTTTTTGTCTAGAGGATCTATCCAGTGATGTCAGCGAGGTGTTGATATCCCCTGCTATGATTATAATGCTGTTGATTTCTCATTTGAAGTCCTCCAGAAGATTTTTAATATATTTTGTGCTCCTATATTGGGTGCATATATGTTTACCAAGGTTATATCTTCCCGTTGTATAGATCTTTTCAATATTATGTAGTGGCCTTCTTTGTCTCTAGTTATGGCCTTCATTTTGAAATCTATTTGATCAGATATGAGTATTGCTACCCCAGCTTTTTTGTTTGCTTGGAAGATTTTTTTCTATCCCTTCACTTTCAACCTATGGGAGTCTTTTGTTGTAAGGTGGGTCTTTTGTAAACAACATATATGTGAGTCATGCTTTCTTATACAATCAGCTACTCTGTGTCATTTTATTGGAGCATTCAATCCATTCACATTTACGGTGATTATTGACATGTACTTATTTATTGCCATTTTGGTTTAGTGTGGTTATATTTTTCTTCCTATTTCTTCTACTATTTACAGCAGTCCTTTTAACATTTCTTGCAGTGCTGGTTTGGTGTTAATATATTTCCCTAGCCTTTTTTTTTTTTTTTTTGGTCTGGGAAGCTCTTTATTTGACCTTCTATTTTGAATGATAGCCTTGCTGGATAGAGTAGTCTTGAATTCAGATCCTTGTTTTTCATGACCTTGATTTCTTCATGCCATTCTTTTCTGGCCTGTAGTGTTTCTGTTGAGAAGTCAGCTGATAGCCTTACTTTGTAGGTAACCTTTTGCTTATCTCTTGCTGCCTTTAGGATTCTCTCTTTGTCTTTAATTTTTGGCACTTTAATTATGATGTGTCTTGGTGTGGGCCTGTTTGTGTTTTTTTTAATTGGGGATCTCTGTGTTTCTTGAACTTGAGTGGCTTCTTTCTTCACCAAGTTAGGGAAGTTTTCTGTGGCTATTCTTCAAATATATTCTCTAACTCTTGCTCATTTTCTTTTTTTTTCGAGGACTCCTATGATGCGAATATTATTACGTTTCCGTTGTCCCACAGTTCTCAGGCTGTCTTCCTGTTTTTAAATTGTTTTTTCCTTTTAGTGTTCTGATTGGTTGATTTTTTCTACCCTGTCTTCTATTTCACTGATCCGGTCCTGAGCTTCCTCTACTCTGCTGTTTAGTCCTTCCAATGTGTTCTTTGTTTCTGCTCTGTCATTCTTCATTTCTTCTGGTTGTTTTTCATTTCCAATTGGTTGATTTTCAGTGTTTGTACATTTTTATTCATGGTGTTGATGTCCTTACTCATGCTGTTGAGCTTCATCAAGATCACATCTCTGAACTCTACCTCTGAGAACTTGCTTAACTGCATTTCATTTATCTCATCTTCGGTAGAGGTCTCTTGTTCTTTCATTTGAGATTTGTTTCTTTGTTTCACCATTTTGGCTATCTCAGCCGGTTTTGGAGCCTGCCAAATTTTCCCTGTGGGTGTTGGTGTTCTGCTGTTTGTGGCTCCCTCTACTGGGTTTGAATGGGCATGGGAGGACCCACGTTCAACACCACTGTCAAGTCATAGTTTTCTGGGTTGATTTGCAAGCCTAGGAAAGGTTCAGTTATCCTCTAGCTTTTTACCTGGAGGCTAGTAGTCTCAGTTATTTAAAGAGCCTTGTGTTTTCAGTTGAATGAAAAACTCCCTCAGGTGTTCAGCATAAGAGGATTTCCAAAGGGTGGGGCAGATGCTGGTTTTTATTGAGCCTCAATTTGCCTTTCTTTGTCCCAGCTGGGTGAAATTGAATCTATGAGGGAGGGGCTGCTGCTTTTCCCAGAGCTCTGAGAAGGAGCAAGATGGCCACCGTCCTGTGTGGCCCCAACTCAGCAAAAACTCTGAGCACCTTCCAAATCCCGAGTGTCTCCACACAGTTCCAGTCCAGTCTGCCCTCCCTCTGCTGGAGCCCAAGGTGAGTGGCTGTAGCTAATGTAGTGCTCTATCCCGACCCTCTGCACTGGGGAGCCGGGTTGGGATTTTAACCCCGAGGGTGCTGCTCACAGCTAAGACAGCTGCTGTTTGTGGGCTCCCAGCTCCATTCTCACACCTCCACAGACCTCCCAGGCTCGATTCAGTGTCCCTGGTTATATGGTCCTCTCAAGCTGCTTTTCTGTTGCTTTTCCCCAATGATTTGTCTTTATTTTAGTTGTAATTCCAGTTTGGTCCTGGGAGATCATCTGTGTAGCTTCCATTCACTCCAGTGCCATTTTGGAATCTGGTCAATGGTTTAATTCTTTATATTGCTGAATATTATTCCATTGTAAGAATGTCACCATTTATCTATTTGCCTGTCAATAGACATTTGTGTTGTTTCCAGGTTTTATCTACAACAGATAAAGCTGCTATAAACATTCTTATTTGTCTTCATATGAACATATGCTTTCTCTTTGGTAGATATGCTGAAGGGAATGGCTAGATCGTATGGCAGATGTCTTTCAAGAAACCACAAAACTGTTTTCCAAAGTGATTGTACTATTTCACATTTCCACCAGTAGTGTCTGAGATTTCTAATTCTTCCACATCCTCATCAACAACTGGTATGATCAGTCGTTTCAAATTTTAGCCATCTGAGAGGGTGTGAGGTGGTATCTCATTGTGAGTTTAATTTGCATTTTCCTACAGATTTATGATGTTCATCATCTCTTCATGTGCTTATTTGGCCTCTGCATATCTTCTTTGTTGAAGTGTCTGTTCAGATTTTCCCCCCATTTTTAATTGGATTGTTGGTGCTCTTATTGAGTTTTGAGAATATTTAATTCCTTATATATTGTGGATATTCTTACTTGTATGACTTGCTAGGTGTGACAATAGCAGTGCTTATTTAGGGCCCTTTTCTCCCCAACACTGAGGTAGGACCCTTCTGTGTTCTCTACTCAGTGCCCTTTGAATCACGAGGTTTCCTAGTCTGGTTGGTGGAAGCAGGCATTATTCCTAGACCTGTGTGAAAACTAGCCACAGTTACCTCTATTTCTTTGTAGTTCTTTCCCTGGACTTAGTTATTTCCTTAGGAACATGGGTTGATCAGTTATTGGCTGAAAACTTTAGAGGAACTCTCTGCAGTTCTCTGTAGTTCCCTTTCTATGTACTCTTCTCTTTGGTGCTCTTTCCTGAGAATTCTAGATGCTTTGATCTCAAATCAGGGAGTCTGACCCTGCAGCATTGTTGGAAATTCAAATATTTTTATCATTGCAGCAAGAAACTCCAAACCCTTTTTCTATCACCCTTCTATCCCCCATTCTCCCCTCCCCCTCCTCTAGTCCTAAGCAACCACTAATCTACTTTCTGTCTCTATAGATTTGCGTATTCTGGACATTTCATATAAGTGGAATCATATAATATTTAATCTTTTGTGATTGACTTTTTTCACTCAGCATAATCTTTTCAAGGTTCATCCATGTTATACCATGTGTCAGTACTTACTTCATTGCTTTTTATAGCCAAATAATATTCTATTATATGGATATATCAAATTTTGTTTATCCAGTCATTTGTTGTTAGGCATTTTGGTTGTTTCTACCTGTTGGCTATTGTGAATAGTGCTTTCATAAACATTCATGCACATGTATTTGCTTGACTACCTGATAGTGTCCTTTAATGTATAAAAGTTTTTTAAGTTTTTATGAAATTCAATTTATCTATTTGTTCTTTTATTGCTTGTGCTTTTGGTGTCATATCTAAGAGACCATGGTTAATGCAAGGTGACCAACATCCATGTTTTCATGTAATAGTTTTATAATTTTAGCTCTTACATTTAGGTCTTTTATTCATACTGGGTCATTTTTTGAATGTGATCAAACTATTCTTCTGTGTGTGGCTATCCAGTTGTCACAGAACCATTTGTTGAAAAGACTATCTTTCCCATTGAATGACCTTGGTACCCTTGTAGAAAATCAATTGACCATATGTTTATATCTGGACTCCAAATTCTGTTTCATTGGTCTATATATCTATCCGTATGCCAGTACCACACTGTTTTGATTTCTGTAGCTTTGCTTTCCCTAGTTTGTTGAGTGTTTCTATCATGAAAGTGTGTTAAATTTAATCAAATTCTTTTTCTACTTCTATTGAGATGATCCTATTGTTTTTGTTTTTGCTCTGTCAGTAGAGTGTACTACATTAAATGATCTTCAGATGTTAAAGTAACCTTGTATACCTAGGATAAATTCCACTTGGTCATGGTGTATAATTATTTTTATATGTTGCTGGTTGCAGTTTGCCAGTATTTTGTTGAGGGTATTTACATCAATATTTTCAAGAGATATTGGTCTGTAATATTCTTTCCTCATAAGGTCTTTGGTTTTGGTACCATTTATGATCTCATAGAATGAGTAGGGAAGTGATCTTTCTTCTTCTAAGTTTTGGAAGATTTTGTAAAAAAAATTGTTATTCATTCTCCTTTAAGTGTTTAGCAGAATTCAGCAGTAAAGCCATCTGGGTCTGGGTTTTTCTTTGTGGGTAATTTTTTTATTATTAATTAAATCTCTTTATTTGTTATAGGTCTATTCAGATTGTCTATTTTTCTTGAATCAGTATCAGTAGTATATGTCTTTCTAGGAATTTGTCAATGTTATCTAAGTTATCTAATTTATTGGTATACAGCTGTCCACAGTATTCCTTTATAATCTTACTGATTTTTTTTAAGGTTGGGAGTAATGTCCCCTCTTTCATTTCTGATTCTAGTAATTTGAGTCTTCTCTCCCTTGGTCAATCTAGCTAAAAGTTTATCAAGTTTGTCTCTCTTTTTAAATTTTTTTCTTTATTTATTTTTAGACAGAGAGGAAGGGAGAGGGAGAGAGAGATAGAAACATCAAAGAGAGAGAACATCAATTGGCTGCCTCCTGCATGCCCCCCACTGGGGATTTGGCCCACAACCTGGGCATGTGCCCTGACCAGGAATCGAACTGGCGACCTCTTGGTGCATGGGGTGATGCTCAACCACTAAGCCACACCAGCTAGCTGGGCTCTCTCTTTTTTAAAATAAAAATAATTTTATCTATGTTTTCTCTCTCTCTCTCTCTCTCTCTCTCTCTCTCTCTCTCTTTGTGTGTGTGTTTCATTTTAATTAAACAGGAATTTATTTCAGTATCTAATATGAAGAAGGAATTTCACTTCTTATTTTAAAATAGTTAACCAATTATTCCTGTACCACTTACTGAATAATTTATCTCTCTCCATTTATTTGAAATGTCACTTAATTATAGACTACATTTTTGCATATACTATGGATTATTTCCAGAGTTTCTATTCTTTTGTGTAATCGTATTTGCCAGCTCTCTTGACAGATATTACATTGCTTTTATTTCTTATATTTAACATTTTAAAAATCTCTAGTAACTAGAAGAAAAACTTCCCTTTTATTATTCCTTAAACTTTTTGATGGCCATTTCTATGAAAGAATACTTCAGATAATCATTAGAATTACTTTTTTCGTAACCTCTATTCCTTCCGTAACCCCTTCTCCAAATTTTCTTTGGGGATTTATTTGATCTGAAATAAAGTTATGTGCTGTATTGAGAGGAAGGACATTTTTCAATATTGAATCTACACATCGTAGGAGCTGCTCTTCTACCCTTTAGCCTATTTTTAGTGTTGCTGGCTATCAGACTCTTGAACTTCTTGAAGTATAACTATGAATTATCTTTGACTCTTTCCTTATGACACCATTTCTCAACTGTTCTCTATTGTCTTCCCTTCCTCCTTCATTTGGGTTTTATCTCTAAAAAATCTCCTGCCAATCTGTCTCCTTTTGCCTTTGAGTTTCTCAGAACAATTGTCTTTGTCTATTTCCTTATTAGAAACCAAGGTGACTACTAACTGCTTATTTCAATCAAATAGTCCTTTAGTGTGATTTAAAAAATGTCTTTGTCACCTAGGATCTTTGTCTCACTCCCATCTCCCACCCTGAGCCCACATACTATTCCCACTCACCACCTATCCCAATTCAAAATTTGTATTTCTCTTCTACTACTTACCAGTTTATGATTTCTACTTTAGCCAAAGAAATACATTCACATTTCTTTACTCTAGCAAGGTAAAATTCACTGCATATATAATTCACCAATGATTAGCTACGGAAGACCACACAGAGACACTGTCTTGCAATATTTATTACTTTCTCTCTTCCATAAAAAGAATATTATCTCTATCTTCCAACCCCTGCTCAAAAAAACACATCAGACAGGAAGAATGTCTATTTTAATGCTGCTCCAGCCATTTTAGCAGCTTTCTGTGATGATATTTATCTCATTGTAATTGATTCCACAGAGATACCTTATTTTAAAAAGTACAATGTTAGAGTTTAGGTTAGGACTAGAAAAAAAGAAGATAGTACAATGTACAAGCATGGATAATATACATAAAATTATGATTGATTTTATAAATTTGGATTCATTTAAATGTTAGTTAGCCCAGCCGGTGGGGCTCTGTGGATTGAGTGTCATCCCATGGCCTGAGAGGTCCCAGTTTGATTCCCGGTCAGGGCACATGCCCAGGTTGTGGGCTCCATCCCCAGTAGGGGGTGTGCAGAAGGCAGCCGATAGATGTTTCTCTCTCACATCGACATTTTCATCTCTCTCTCTCCCTTCCTCTCTCTTTAAAAAATTAATAAAAACACATTTAAAAATAAATACATAAATAGTCTTTTAAAAAAATAAATGTTAGTTTATATTTTCTGGAAGCTATAACAATTTAAAGTGAGAACTATTATTTCCAAGAGTGTGAAACCTCTGTGTACTTATAAATCAATAATTACAATAAATAAAATGAATTGCTTCAAGGGGGGTGATGTGAGGTAGAGGGATTGAGCACAAAAAAAAGAGAGAGAGAGAGAAATCATGGACATGGACAACAGTGTGGTGATTGTGACAGGGAGGTGGACGGAGGTGGAAGGGGGCATAGAGGGGATAAATGGGGATGGAAAAATAAAATAAAATACATGGGAGAATATAAACCTTAGTATAATTTAAAATGTACAAATATTTTTCAGTTAATGCCTTGGTATTATATCTTCTTTGTAAAGCTATTCTTGAATATTTATATTGCCAAATACTGACTATGGGTATAGTTTTTAAAAAAAAGCTCTCTGTAAATTAAGTTCGTGAGGGATAATGGATTAAAATCACTGTGCCATTAGAAGACTTTCTTGTCTAAATTCATCCAGTGTGCACATTGACACAGAGAGCACAGTGACAAGAAGAACAGAGAGGAGTCTGCTTCATCAGAGGGAACTTCTATGGGAATCAGAGAAGATGTCTTTTTCAGTAGATCATGCCCCAGGTCTTGGATGGGAAACAGAAGTTAGACAGTGGAATGGGAGAGGGGAACATTCTAAAAGTAGCAAGGTGTATATGTACAGAGAATTTACTTTGTGGCAAATGTGAGAATTAATAATATTCAGCACTACTAAAGCAAAGGATGAACATCACTATGGGAGAGATACTGCCAGAAAGCCAAGCTGGGGCCAGATCATGAGCTTTGAAAGCTATACCAAGGGGTTTGGCCTTTATTCTATAGCCAATAGGAACTTGCTTGCAATGTTGTCCCCATAGGGACGTTATAAAGGAAAATACTCAAATTCTGCTTCTTATATAATAGCAAGGCAACCTTTAAAAAAAAAGCACTAATCTCCTCTTATGAGAATAGTGTCAACAAATCAGGTTCATAACTGATTTCAGTTTTTCTGAGTTCCTTAGCTTGTGTTCCTTTGTAAAATATTTTTCCCTTGTTTTCAAAGATCCAAGGTATAGAATTGTCTACTTTTTCTAGCAGATATTTTTTCCCTTCACAGATTGTCCCTGTCTTTCAATGTGCCTTTTGAAATGGTGTTTTCCAATTGAATTCTCAGGAGTAAGGTCCAGAGCATGAAAAGCATGAACTCTTTTCTTAGAAGCAAGTGAGCTTTCCTTCTTTCCTGATGCACGCAGACAGTTTCGGGATGTATCAGTGCTGAGAGCCATTTACAATCAAGAGCTTTTTTGATCTCTGGCAAGTCTCAGATACCAGACAGGAGATTAATGTTGCATGTCATTTCCAGCATCAGATAGGAACAAGGATTTGTAACTATGATGAATGTTTTAGTCACACATTTGAGAGAAACTTACACCTTTAGCTATATCTGTGCAGGTGACGGTGATGACTGAGAAAGCACGGGGCCTCAGGGAGGCTGGGAGGCACACTGCTTGCCCGTGCTGCAGGTGATGCAGTGGGGAAGGAGTGGGGAGTCTCCCTGAATTGCTAAAATTTTGAAACTTCCAAGAGTTACTTTGTATAATGTACAGTTATTGCCTGGCAGTGTGTGTGTGTGTGTGTGCAGAGTCAAGAAGACTAATATTGAAGTTATGAGGAAGTAGCTCCAATCATTGGAGAATGAGGGATAGGGAGTTAGCTTCCCATGTCTACGCTGTTGAGGACGCGCTCTGAGTAGAGTGTGAAAGTTGCACCGCACACCGAACCCCTGGACATTCATGACCTCAGGCCTGGGTGGCTAACTCCTACCCCACTCTGCAACTTGGAAGGAAAGTTGACAAAGAAGGAAACAGAGAGAAGAGGTGAGCCTTAGAGTTACGTGGTTTTTGTGCTGCAAACAGGTATAGAATGGAGTAGGCACAGGCATCAGGGGTGGGGAATCGTTTTTCTGCCAAGGGCCATTTGGATATTTATAATATCATTTGTGGGCCATACAAAATTATCAACTTAAAAAATTAGCCTGCTATATTTGGTCTGGCTAATTTGGTGAAGCTGTGATGTTAGCTGGTATTGATTTCTTGGGCTTTATAGGCCCCACCTGGTGGCACGTTCCCACCCCTGGCAGGAGAGGAAATGTACACTTTGTAAAGAGGGCTGTGCCTTTTGATTATTTACTTTTGATTGTTTCTTTTAATTTTTACTTAAAGCCCATTGAAAAATGACAGTTTAACATATCCTAAAGAAAATAAGAAAAAGACATTTTGTTTGAATTGAAATTTGAACCAGAATTTAAAAAGAAGAATGGTGTATTCTTGGGGTCCTGGCAAGGTAAAGGTAATGGTAATGGTAATGGTAATGGTGATGGTAATGGTAATGGTAATGGTAAAGGTAATGGACAGCACCGTGAGAAAGCTCTGAGGTGGTGAGGTCTCAGAAGTGAGGAAGGATCACTTGTACAGTCATCCTTTCCACCCAGAGATTCTACCCTGGAGCTCTTCTCTGCCCCAAACTGGAAGGGATTTGTATTAATATGGGAAGCTATTTCCTTGGAAAAGCCTCTTCAACCTTAAATAAGAGGCTGTTTGGACAAGGTTCATGAAAATGGTGTCAGGAAGAGGAAATTATTTGCTTTAATAACTCTGACAGTATTGGTGTTAAGTGTCTTACCTTCTGTTTGGTGATTTGCATACAGATGGGGCCATGTGGACTCCAGACTATGTTCTTTTGTGTTTCTTCCCATTCCTACCACTACAAGAAAACGAGTCAGATATGCAGATCAAGTTGTCCTAAAAGAGCCAGTGATTTTAATTAGTGCTGAGAGAGGAGTCAACCAAAATGCAGCATTGGGATTAGAGTTGGAGGGATTTTGTTCTGCCTTAACTATTTTAACCCTGGACTAGCAAAGCTTTTATACACATAGCCATAGGATTTTAGGACTGATAGAGTTTAGAAATCATAGATTTAGAAATCATAGACTTCAGGTGGATCAGGGTTTCCAGTCTCTGGATTCTGACTCAGTTTTTCCCACTGTATTGTGCTGTCTTTCCTTTCAAAGTATAAAACACAGTGGGTCTCAGTTAAATTTAGGGAACTTATAAAAGTAGATGACCATGGCAAAAGAAGCTCATCTCTGCTAGTTTAGAAGATTTCAGTTTTTCTAAGGATGTTGCGATAAACTCATGTGTTATTACCTGAGTGCACAAATTGTTGCCCTGGACATCTCTGAGCATTTCATGGTAGACTTGAGGACCCTTGACCCTTTGAAGCCTTTTAGAAATACACTTTGGTATTTCAAAGACACACATCATACCAACGTTAACCTTTCTGGACCTCAAACTCCTCTCTGTAAAATACAGTATTAAAACTTGTCCTTTTCTCTTTTAAGAGCCCCAGGTCTTTTGTTCCTATCCAGAATACTCTCTGCTTCTGTTCTTCACTTTTTCTTCCTTGAACACTCAGCTCAAACCCCAATTCCTCAAAGTTTACTCACCTCCTCGGCTTTGTCTTGGTTACTATTCAATTCCTTTGGCAAGTAATGTCACCCTATGGTATTGTTTTTTACAGTGTGGTTATTTAGTGTTAGGTAACTTACAATTTTGATACCTATTTAAGCTCCACTTTGAAAGCTTTTGGAGAGTGGAAACCACGACCTCTCCAACTTGGCATCCAATATAATGCGTCTCAGAGTGCCTAGCACAAATTGTGTATTTAGCAAATAATCGTAATTTAGATTTTATATTGCCATAGGATTTTTTTTTTTTTACAAAAACACTTTCACAAAAGCTTAGCAAATGGAGGTGTACATTAAGAGATTTATTTATTTATTTATTTATTTAGTTTTCAATTGGTTCTTTTTTAAAATTAATTTATTTTTGTTACAGATGTTTCTCCTTTTTTCCCCATTGTCACCCTCCTCCCCATCCTCCCCACCCTATCCTCAGCTTTGATGTCCATGTCCATCGGTTATATGTACATGCATATAAGTTCTGTGGTTTATCTTTTCCCTCCCCTCCACCTCCTCTTGTGAGAGTTGTCAGTCTGTACCCTACTTCCACGTCTCTGGGTCTACCCTGTTCCTCAGACTTTTATGTTCATTATATTCCACAAATAAGTGAGATCATGTGATATTTGTCTTTCTCTGCTTGGCTTGTTTCGCTTAGGATAATACTTTCCAGGTCCCTCCATATCATCTCAAAGGATAAGAGATCTTTCTTACAGCTGCATAGTACTCAGTTGTGTATATGTACCACAGTTTTTTTATCCATTTGTCTACTGATGGATACTTGGGCTGTTTCCAGATCTTAGCTACTGTAAATAGTGCTACTATGAACATAGGGATACATATATTTTTTCTGATTGGTGTTTCAGGCTTCTTAGGGTATATTACTAGAAGTTGATTTGCTGGGTCAATGGCAATTCAATTTTTAATTTTTTGAGGTAACACCGTAGTGTTTTCTGTATTGGCTGCACCAGTCTGCATTCCCATCAGCAGTGTACTAGAGTCCCCTTTTCTCCACACCCTCGCCAATACTTGTTGTTTGATTATTTGTTGATGGCAGCCATTCTGAGAGGTGTGAGGTGATACCTCATTGTTGCTTTTATTTGCATCTCTCTGATGATTAGTGATGTTGAGCATTTCTTCATATGTCTCTTGGCCTTTTGTATGTCCTGTTTGGACAGGTGTCTATTTAGGTCCTCTGCCCATTTTTTAATTGGGTTCTTTGTCTTCCTTTTGTTGAGTTGCATGAGCACTCTATATATTTTGGAAATCAACCCCTTATCAATGATGTATCATTGGTAATGATGCTCTCCCATACAGTGGGTTCCCTTTCCATTTTGATGGTTGTTTCTTTTGTTGTGCAGAAGCTTTTGAGTTTGATGTAGTCCCATGTGTTCATTTTTCCCTTTGTTTCTGTTGCCTTAGGTGATGTATCAGTGAAAATTCTGCTGCCTATAATGTCCAAAATTTTGTTGCCTATATTTTCTTCTAGGATTTTTATGGATTCACGAGTCACATTTAAGTCTTTTATCCATTTTGAGTTTATTCTTGTGTATGGTGTAAGTTGATGGTCCAGTTTCATTTTTTTGCATGTAGCTGTCCAATTTTCCCAACACCATTTATTAAAGAGGCTGTCTTTGGTCCATTGTATGCTCTTGCCACCTTTGTTAAATATTAATTGAGCATAATGTCTTGGATCAATTTCCGGGTTTTCTGTTATGTTCCACTGGTCTATATGCCTGTTCTTGTGCCAGTACCAGGCTGTTTTACAGTAGCTTTGTAGTATAACCTGATATCTGGTATTGTGATCCCACCTACTTTGTCCTTCTTTTTCAAGATTGCTGTGGTTATTTGGGATCTTTTTTGGTTTCATATAAACTTTTGAAGTATTTGTTCTAGTTCTGTGAAATATGTCATTGGTATTTTGATGGGGATTGTATTGAATGTATAGATTGCTTTGGGTAGTATGGACATTTTAATGATGTTAATACTTCCAATCCATGAACAAGGTATGTGCTTCCACTTTTTTATATCTTCCTCTATTTCTTTTTTCAATGTCCTATAGTTTTCTGTGAAGAGGTCCTTTACTTCTTTGGTTAAGTTTATTCCTAGATATCTTAATTTTTTTGCCATGATGGTAAATGGGATTTTTTTTAGTTTCTCTTTCTGTGAGTTCATCATTGGTGTATAAGAATGCCATTGATTTCTTGATGTTAATTTTGTATCCTGCTACTTTGCCAAATTCATTTATTAAGTCTAGTTGATTTTTGATGAAGTCTTTAGGGGTTTCTATGTATAATATCATGTCATCTGCGAATAATGACAGTTTCACTTCCTCCTTTCCAATTTGGATCCCTTTTATTTTTTCTTCATGGCCAATTCCTGTGGCTAAGACTTCCCATACTATGTTAAATAAGAGTGGCGAAAGTGGGCATCTGTGTCTTGTTTCTGTTCTTAAGGGAAATGCTTTTAGTTTTTGCCCAATGAGTATGATATTGGCTGTAGGTCTTTCACGTATGGCCTTTAGTATGTTGAGATATGATCACTCTATTCCCACAGTGCTGAGCGTTTTTATCAGAAATGGGTGCTGGATTTTATCGAATGCTTTTTTAGCATCTATTGATATGATCATGTGGTTTTATCTTTCATTTTGTTAATGTGGTGTATCACATTTATTGATTTGCGAATATTGTATCAGCCTTGCATCCGTGGGATGAATCCCACTTGGTCATGGTGAATAATTTTTTTGATGTATTGCTGGATCCGATTTGCTAGTATTTTGTTCAGGATTTTGGCATCTATGTTCATCAGGGATATTGGCCTGTAGTTTTCTTTCTTTGTAGTGTCTTTTTCTGGTTTTGGAATTATAATTATGCTGGCCTCAAAAAATGAGTTTCAAAGACTTCCTTCTTCTTGAATTTTTTGGAATAGTTTGAGGAGAATGGGTGTTAGTTCTTCTTTGATTGTTCGGTAAAACTCCCCCGTGAAACTGTCCAGGCCTGCGCTTTTGTTTGCTGCGAGAGTCTTGATTATGTCTTCAATTTCCTTAGTTGTTATTGGTCTGTTCAAGTTTTCTATCTCTTCCCGGTCCAGTTTTGGGAGACTGTGTATTTCTAGAAATTTGTCCATTTCGCTAGGATTCTCGAATTTGTTGCCCTATAGTTGTTCATAGTATTTGTTAATGATCCTTTGTATTTCTATGAAGTCAGTTGTTACTCCTCCTCTTTCATTTCTTTCTTTTTTTAAAATTTTTATTGTATTTTATTTTTCTTATTAATTAGTTTTTGTTACAGATGTTTCTTCTTCTTCCCCCATTGACACCCTCCTCTCCATTCTTCCCACCCATCCCCATCCCTGTTGTCCATGTCCATTGGTCATGCACACATGCCTATAAGTTCTGTGCTTTATCTCTTCCTCCCTCACCCGCCCCTCCTCTGAGGCTTGTCGGTTTGTACCCCATCTTTATGTCTCCGGGTCAATTTTGTTCATCAGTTTGTTTAGTTCATTATATTCCACAGATAAGTGAGATCATGTGATATTTTTCTTTCTCTGCTTAGCTTGTTTCGCTTAGCATAATACTCTCCAGGTCCTTCCATGCCATCTCAAAGGATAAGAGATCTTTCTTTCTTACAACTGCATAGTATTCCATTGTGTACATGTACCATAGCTTTTTTTTTATCCAGTCATCTACTGATGGACACTTGGCTGTTTCCAGATCTTAGCTATTGTAAATAGTGCTGTTAACATACGGGTACATATATTCTTTCTGATTGGTGTTTCAGGCTTCTTAGGGTATATTCCTAGAAGTGAGATCACTGGGTCAAATGACAATTCAATTTTTAATTTTTTGAGGTAACACCATAGTGTTTTCCATAGGGGCTGCACCAGTCTGCAATCCCACCAACAGTGCACTAGAGTCCCCTTTTCTCCACACCCTCGCCAACACTTGTTGTTTGATGATTTGTTGATGGCAGCCATTCTGACAGGTGTGAGGTGATACCTCATAGTTGTTTTAATTTGCATCTCTCTGATGATTAGTGAGTTCAGCATATTTTCATATGTCTCTTGGCCATTTGTATGTCCTGTTTGGAGAGGTGTCTATTTAGGTCCTCTGCCCATTTTTAAATTGGGTTCTTTGCCTTCCTTTTTTGAGTTGGAAATTAACCCCTTATCAGATGCATCATTGCAGATTATGATCTCCCATATAGTGGGATCCCTTTCCATTTTGATGGTTGTTTCTTTTGCCGTGCAGGAGCTTTTTAGTTTGATGTAGTCCCATGTATTCATTTTTTCCTCTGTTTCTGTTGCCTTAGGTGTTGTATCAGTGAAAATTCTGCTGCATATGATGTCTGAAATTTTGTTGCCTGCATTTTCTTCTAGAATTTTTATAGATTCACAAGTGACATGTAAATCTTTCATCCATTTTGAATTTATTCTTGTGTATGGTGTAAGTTGGTGGTCTAGCTTCATTTTTTTTGCGAGTAGCTGTCCAATTTTCCCAACATTATTTATTGAAGAGACTGTCTTTTCTCCATTGTGTGCTCTTGCCTCCTTTGTTGAATATTAATTAGTGTTTGTCCATTGCACACTGTCTTGGGTCAATTTCTGGGTTCTCTATTCTGTTCCATTGATCTATCTACCTGTTCTTGTGCCAATACCAGGCTGTTTTGATTACAATGGCTTTGTAGTATAACCTGATATCCTACTTTTTTCTTCTTTTTCAAGATTGCTGTGGCTATTTGGGGTCTTTTTTGGTTCCATATAAACTTTTGGAGTTTTTGTTCTAGTTCTGTGAAATATGTTGTTGGTATTTTGATGGGGATTGCATTGAATGTATAGATTGCTTTGGGTAGTATGGACATTTTAATGATGTTAATTATTCTAATCCATGAACAAGGTATATGCTTCCACTTTTTTATATCTTCCTTTATTTCTTTTTTTAGCGATCTGTAGTTTTCTGTGAAGAGGTCCTTTACTTCTTTGGTTAAGTTTATTCTTCAGTATCTTAATTTTTTTGCTGCGATGGTAAATGGGATTGTTTTTTAAATTTCTCTTTCTATGATTTCATCATTGGTGTATGAGAATGCCGTAGATTTCTTGACGCTAATTTTTTATCCTGCTACTTTGCCAAATTCATTTATTAAGTTTAGTAGATTTTTGATGGAGTCTTTAGGGTTTTCTATGTACAATATCATGTCATCTGCAAATAATGACAGTTTCAATTCCTCCTTTCCAACTAGGATCCTCTTTACTTTTTCTTCATGGCCAATTCCTGTGGCTAAGACTTCCAGTACTATGTTAAATAAGAGTGGTGAAAGTGGACATCCCTGTCTTGTTCCCGTTCTTAAGGGGAATGCTTTTAGTTTTTGCCCATTGAGTATGATGTTGGCTATAGGTTTTTCATATATGGCCTTTATTATGTCAAGATATCATCCCTCTATTCCCATATTCCTGAGCATTTTTATCAGAAATGGGTGCTGGCTTTATCGAATGCTTTTTCAGCATCTATTGATATGATGCTGGTTTTTATCTTTCATTTTGTTTATATGGTCTATCACATTTATTGATTTGTGAATATTGTACCATCCTTGCTAGCCTGGGATGAAACCCACTGGTCGTGATGAATAATTTTTTTGATGTATTGCTGGATCCAATTTGCTAATATTTTGTTAAGGATTTTGACATCTGTGTTCATCAGGGCTATTGTCCTGTAGTTTTCTTTCTTTGTAGTGTTTTTATCCAGTTTTGGAATTAGAATTATGCTGGCCTCATAAAACGAGTTTGGAAGTGTTCCGTCTTCTTGAATTTTTTGGAATAGTTTGAGGAGAATGGGTATTAGATCTTCTTTGAATGTTTGGTAAAACTGCCCCGTGAAGCCGTCCGTGCCTGGGCTTCTGTTTGCTGGGAGTTTCTTAATTACATCTTCAATTTCTTGTGTTGTTATTGGTCTATTCAAGTTTTCTGTCTCTTCCTGGTTCAGTTTTGGGAGGCTGTGTGTTTCTAGAAATTTGTGCATTTCTCCTAGATTGTCCAATTTGTTGGCATATAATTGTTCATAGTATGTTTCGATCATCCTTTGTTTTCTGTGGTGTCAGTTGTTACTTCTCCTCTTTCTTTCCTGATTTTGTTTATTTGGTTTCTCTCTTTTTGTTTCTTGGTGAGTCTGGCTAAAAGTCCATCGATCTTGTTTATCTTTTCAAATAACCAGCTTTTTGTTTCATTGATCTTTTGAATTGTTTTTTTAGTCTCTATGTCATTTATTTCTTCTCTGACCTTTACTATTTCCTTCCTCCTACTAGCTCTGGGTTTTTCTTTTTGTTTACTTTCTAGGTCTTTAAGTTGTAGGGTTAGAAAGTCAATTAGGAATTTTTCCTGTTTCTTGAGGTAGGCTTGTAGTGCTATGTACTTCCTTCTCAGGACTACTTTCGCTGTGTCCCATAGATTTTGTGTTGCTGTGTGTTCATTTTCATTGGTTTCCCGGAAGTTTTTAATTTCTTCCTTGATCTTTTTAGTAACCCATTCATTGTTTAATAACATGCTATTTAGCCTCCAAGTGTTTGAATGTTTTTATGTATTTTTATTGTAATTGAGTTCTAGTTTCATGCCACTGTGATCTGAGAAGATGTTTGATATGATTTCAATTTTCTTGAATTTGTAGAGACTTAGTTTGTGTCCTTACATGTGGTCTATCTTTGAAAATGACCCATGTGCACTTGAGAAGAATATATATTCTGCAGCTTTGGGATGAAATATTCTGTAAATATCAATGAATTTCAACTGATCTAGTTTGTCTTGTAAGGAGTCTATGTGCTTGTTAATTTTTTGGGTAGAAGATCTATCCAGTGGTGTCAGTGGTGTGTTAAAGTCACCCACTATGATCGTGTTGCTATTGATCTCTCCCTTGAAGTCCTCCAGAAGTTTTAAATATATTTTGGTGCTCCTGTATTTGGTGCATATATGTTTGTCAGGGTTATATCCTCTTGTTGGATTGATCCTTTTAATATTATGTAGTGACCTTCTCTGTCTCTTATTATGGCCCTTGTTTTGAAGTCTATCTTTTCATATATGAGCATTGCTACCCTAGCTTTTTTTCCATTTTCATTTGCTTGGAAAATTTTTTTCCATCCCTTCACTTTCATCCTGTGTGGGTCTTTTGTCGTGAGGTGGGTCTCTTGTAGACAGCATATATATGAGTCGTGTTTTCTTATCCAATCAGCTACCCTATGTCTTTTGATTGGAGCATTTAAGCCATTTACATTTAAGGTAATTATTGATAGTTATTAATTGCCATTTTAATTTTATGCCTGTGTTCCCCCCCCCCTTCTCTGTTTCTTCTTCTTACAACAGTCCCTTCAGCAGTGCTGGTTTGGTGATAGTAAATTCCTTTAGCTTTTTTTTTTTTTTTAAATCTGTGAAGCTCTTTATTTCTCCTTCAATTTTTTTTATGACAGCCTTGCTGGATAGAGTAGTCTTGGATTCAGTCCCTTGCCTTATATTACTTTGTACCCTTCATGCCACCCCATTCTGGCCCACATCGTTTCTGTTGAGAAATCAGCTGACAGTCTAATGGGAGCTCCCTTGTAGGTAACTTTTGTCTCTCTCTTGCTTCCTTTAAGATTCTTTCTTTGTCTTTAATGTTTGCCATTTTTATTATGATGTGTCTAGCTGTGGGTCTTCTGGGGTTCATCTTAATTGGAACTCTCTTTGTTTCCTGGACTTGTGTGACTTTTTCCTTCAACAGTTTAGGGAAGTTTTCTGTCATTTATTTCTTCAAACAGGTTCTCTATTCCTTTCTCTGATTCTTGTCCTTCCAGTATCCCTATAATGTGAGTGATTTTACGTTTTGTATTGTCCCACAGCTCCCTTAAACTTTCCTCCTGCTTTTTAATTTTTTTTCCATTTGCTGCTCTATTTGGATGTTTTTCTCTACCTTGTCTTCTAAGTCACTGATTCGGTCTTCAGCTTCTTCTTATCTACTATTGAACCTTTCTAAGGTATTTTTCATAACAGCTATGTCATTCTTTATTTCCTCTTGATTTTTATGCATGGCTTCCACCTCTTTATGCATAGCTTCTACCTCTTTTTTAAGCTGAAGTAGTTCCCTGTGAATTCTTCATAATTCTTATTAAGTTCTTGTAGTTCTCACCAAATTGTTTGAGCACCCTTAAAATCATTGCTTTGAATTCTTTATCTGACAAGTTGCTGTCTTCCATTTCCTGTAGTTCCTTTTCTGGTGATTCCTCTTTTTCTTTCCTTTGGGTGTTATTTCTTTGTCTCCCCATTTTAGCCGTCTGGTAGCTCTAGACCCAGTGAGGGATATTTGGATGTGTAGGCAGCTCACTGTATATCAAATAAGGCTACTGTGCCTCCCAGACTGTTTTATTGCATGTCGCCTCTTGCCTGCTGTGGATCCTGGAGGATTGACTACTGGGGGCTGGTATTGGTGTGTCCTGGTAGGTGCTGCTGCTGGATCACGTGGGTCCCTCTGGAGCTGTGTTCCCAGCTGGTTGCTGGTGCCACCTGTAGCTGTGTAGCTCAGCCCCTGTTGGAGCTGTGCTCCCTGCCCATACCATGGGCAGCTGTGTTGCACAGGCCTCACTGGAGTGCTGGCTCCCCGCTGATCTTGTATGCAGCTGGGTTTTACAGGCCCCGTTGGAGCCCCTGTGCCCGCTGATCCTGTGGGGAGCTGGATCGCAGAGTCCCTTTGGAGACCCAACTCCATGCCTATCTTGTGGGCTGCTGTGTCACACAGGCCTCTCTGGTGCCCCAGGTCCCACCGCTGGTGGTTGGGGAGTGCTGCTGTCCCATGAGGCTCAGTTCCTGCTCAGCCTTTGCTGTAGTTTTTGGGGATGGGTCTCAGCTGCTGGTCTGTGCTTCTGTTGCCTGGGGATAGATGTCTGCTCCCCAGCCTCTGTTGCTGGGGGTGTATCTTGATTCTGATCGGGCTGCTACTGTGGGAGATGGTGCTGGGCTCCTGGCCATTTGCAGCTTCTGCAACTGGCACCTTGGCAGCTCCACTACTTTGTGCTGGTCTGTGTTGACACAGGGTGTCCACTGGTCCGAGGGTGCCAGGTGCACTGGTGGGCTCAGGTTGCTGGGCCCTAGCCGCTCCCACTGCCTCCTCCCAAGGAAGACCTGGGATCTTCTAAAATGGTGGGACCTCCCCACGGCGCAGGGAGAAGCACCCTGAAGAGCTGCTTACCATGGTAGCTGGCTGCTCCCCATCCACAGCACAGGAACCTTCTGCTCCACATCTCTGCACTGCACGAGTTTGGTCATCCACCTTCACATCCACTCACACTCTCTCACACACTAGTTTACTCTCTCATGCACTCACCCTCCCTCCGGTCCTGCCTGTTGCCATCTTTTTCACCATATACCTCCTCTTTCATTTCTGATTTTGTGTATTTGGGTTCTCTCTCTTTTTTTCTTAGTAAGTCTAGCTAAGGATCCATCAATCTTGTTTATCTTTTTGAAAAACCAGCTCTTTGTTTCATTGATCATTTGAATTTTTTTTTTGTCTCTATGTCATTTATTTCTGCTCTGATCTTTACTATTTCCTTCCTTCTATTTGGTCTGGGTTTTTTGTTTGTTTGTTTGTTTGTTTTGTTTGTTTGCTTTCTAATTCTTTAAGTTGTGATGTTAGATAGTCTATTAGAAATTTCTCTTGTTTCTTGATGTTGGCCAGTAGTGCTATGAACTTCCCTCTCAGAATTGCTTTTGTTGCATCCCATAGATTGTGTGTTGTGTTGTGTTCATTTTCATTGGTTTCCAGGAAGTTTTTAATTTCTTCCTTGATCTGCTCAGTAACCCATTCATTGTTTAATAACATGCTATTTAGCCTCCATGTGTTGAAATGTCTTTGCATGTTCTTGTTGCAATTGATTTCTAGTTTTATGCCATTGTGATCTGAGAAGATGCTTGATAGGATTTCAATCTTCTTGAACTTGTAGAGACTTAGTTTGTGCCCTAACATATGGTCTATCTTTGAGAATGTCCCATGTGCATTTGAGAAGAGTGTGAATTTTGTAGTTTTGAGGTGTAATTCTCTGTAGATATCTATTAAATCCATTTGGTGTAGTGCTTCGTTTAGAGTGTCTTGTTAATTTTTTGTCTAGAGGATCTATCTAGTGATGTCAGTGGGGTGTTGAAGTCCCCTGCTATGATTGTGTTGCTGTCGATTTCTCCTTTGAAGTCCTCCAGAAGATTTTTAATATATTTTTGTGCTCCTATTTTGGGTGCATATATGTTTACCAAGGTTTTATGTTCCTGTTGGATAGATCCTTTCAATATTATGTAGTGGCCTTCTTTGTCACTTTGAAATCTATTTTATCCGATATGAGTATTGCTACCCCAGCTTTTTTTTCCTTTCTGTTTGCTTGGAAGATTTTTTCTATCCCTTCACTTTCAACCTATATGAGTCTTTTGTTGTGAAGTGGGTCTCTTGTAAACAACATATGTATGAGTCATGCTTTCTTATCCAATCAGCTACTCTGTGTCTTTTGATCAGAGCATTCAATCTATTTACATTTAAGGTTATTATTGATATGTACTTATTTATTGCCATTTTTGTTTAGCATGGTTATATTTTTCTTCCTATTTCTTTTAATTACAGCCGTCCTTTTAACATTTATTGCAGTGTTGGTTTTGTGCTAATGTATTCCCTTAGCCTTTTTTTTTTTGTCTGGGAAGCTCTTTATTTGACCTTCTATTTTGAATGATAGCCTTGCTGGATAGAGTAGTCTTGTATTCAGATCCTTGTTTTTCATGACCTTGATTACTTCATGCCATTCCCTGCTAGCCTCAGAAACATTCAACAGTGTTTTTGTTGAGAAGTCAGCTGATAGCCTTATGGGATTTCCTTTGTAGATAACCTGTTGCTTATCTCTTGCTGCCTTTAGGATTCTCTCTTTGTCTTTAATTTTTGGCATTTTAATTACTATGAGTCTTGGTGTAGGCCTGTTTGAGTTCTTCTTACTTGGGGCTGTCTGTGCCTCTTGAACTTGAATGCCTTCTTCCTTCACCAAATTAGGGAAGTTTTCTGTCACTCTTTCTTCAAATATATTCTCTAACCCATGCTCATTTTATTCTTCTCCTGGCACTCCTATGATGTGAATATTAGTATGTTTCCAGTTGTCCCCCTGTTCTCTTAAGCTGTCTTCCTGTTTTTTAATTTTTTTTCCTTTTGGTGTTCTGATTGATTGATTTTTTTACCCTGTCTTCTAATTCACTGATCTGGTCCTCAACTTTCTCTACTCGGCTGTTTAGTTCTTCTAATGTGTTCTTTATTTCTGCTTTGTCATTCATCATTTCCACTTGGTTGGTTTTCAGTGCTTCTATATCTTTGCTTATGGTGTTGAGGTCCTTACTCATGCTGTTTAGCTTCCTCAAGATTATGGCTCTGAACTCTACCTCTGATAACTTGCTTAATTGCATTTCATTTATCTCATCTTCAGTAGAGGTCTCTTGTTCTTTCATTTGGGATTTGTTTCTTTGTTTCACCATTGTGGCTATCTCAGTGGGTTTTGGAGCCTGCCAAATTTTCCCTGTGGGTGTTGGTGTTCTGCTCTTTGTGGCTCCCTGTACTGTGTTTGGATGAGCATGGGAGGACCCATGTTAAACACCACTGTAAAGTCTTACTTTCCTGGGTAGATTTGCAAGCCTAGGAAAGGTTCAGTTATCCTCTAGCTTTTTGCCTGGAGGCTATTAGTCTTGGTTACTCAAAGAGCCTTGGATTCTCAGTTGAATGAAAACCTCCCGCAGGTGTTCAGTGTAAGAGGATTTCCTGAGGGTGGGGCCGATGCTGGTTGATAATGAGCCTCAATTTGCATTTCTTTGGCCCACCTGAGTGGGGTTGAATCTGTGAAGGAGGGGCCACCACCTCTCCCCAGAGTCCAGGGAAGGAGTAAGATGGCCACCGTCCTGCGTGGCCGCAACTCAGAAAAAGCTGTGAGTGCCCTCCAAATCCCGAGTGTCCCCACATAGTTCCAGTCCAGTCCACCCTCCCTCTGCCAGAGCCCAAGGTGAGTGGCTATGGCCAATTTAGCACTCTGTCCTGGCCCTCTGTGCTGTGGAGCTGGATTGGGATTTTAACTCCGAGGGCACTGCTCACAGCTAAGACCGCTGCTGTCGTGGGCTCCCAGCCCCCCTCTCACGCCTCTGCAGGCTTACCAGGATTGAGTCATTGTCCCTTGTTATATGGTCCTCACAAGCTGCTTTTCTGTTGCTTTTCCCCAATGATTTGTCTTTATTTTAGTTGTAATTCCAGTTTGGTCCTGGGGGATGGTCTGTGTAGCTTCCATTCACTCTGCCGCCATCTGATTTGGCTCAAGAGATTTATTTTTAAAGTGCAGCACGTTATTTAATTTCTTAACTGAATTTCTTATATTTCTTAGTTTGAAAGTATATCTATAAGTTAATCTCTATATCTTATGTTTTCAATAAATTCTAGCATTATAAAATATAATTAATTATTATTTTTGGTGACAGTTTCTAAACTCAAAATTTTAAAACATCTTGAATCTGTGTTTAAATACGATAATTTTAATATTAAAATTGAAATCTGATAATAAAAGACCAACTCCTATATAAGTAGGAAATAAAATAAATTTATTTTTATTAAAAAGACTCTAGAAAACATATCACTTCAAAAAAGATCAAAGTATGAGAATTCTTTGTTTTATACCTACACGATAAAATATAAGTACTACACTAATGCAAAGGCAGCTAGTATCCATTAGGACTCAGAAACTCCTGAAACTTTATGAGGTGATGGGTCCTTAATTTTTATGGGATATATCTCCCAATCTCTGGTTCATATGTTTCATTAAGCATCTAAAGTACTTGTTATTTTTGGCTCATCAGATCCAATCTGTATAATGTCATCAATGTAATGAACTGTATAATCCTTTTCTATTGGATCTGTAACAAATAACCACATAGTGTCTTAAAACAATGCACATCTATTATCTTACAGTTTTAGTGGTCAGAAGTCCTCAGGTTTTGCAAGGGCTATGTTCCTTCTAGAGGTTTTAGGGCAAAATTCACTTCCTTGTTTTTTCCAGCTTCTCTAGGATGTCTGCATTTCTTAGCTGGTTGGGTTCCTCCTCCCTCTTCAAAACCAACAGGATAGCATCTTCAAATCTTTCCCTCTCTGACTCTCCTTCTCTCTCTCTCTCTCACTCTAACTTCTCATTCTATCATCACAGCTCTTTTATTCTCTCTCTGTCTCTGACCCTCCTGCCTCCCTTTTGTGATTACATTGAGCCCGCCTGGTGAGTCCTGGATAATCTCCCACCTCAATAGCCTTAATCACATCTGCAAATTCTCCTTTGTCATGTGGGTAACATATTCACAGGCTTTGGGGATTAAGATATAATTATCTTTATGGGACCATTATTCTGCTACCACAACCAGTATGGCATTGCATAGAATGTCAAAATGATCAGATCCCTGTGGACCATATTATGTCAGTGAGTAGAGCTGATGTAGTTCCGAGATGCACTAAAGGCCCTTCCATGTTAAGCAAAGTTTTTCCCCTGCCCTCTTAATAGGTATATATATTGCATTTGCCAGGTCAGTAACTGCATACCAGATACCAGTGTTGGTGTAGTTTGCTCCAGTATAAATATAATATTTGGAACAACAGCTACAATGGAGTTATTACCAGATTAGGTTCATGGTAGTCCATGTTAATCCTCCAATATTCATACACCTTCCCTTCAAGCCAAACAGGTTGAATTAAAATGATGCCCACTTCCAATGCAGAGATCTGACTCTAGTTATGGGTTTAGTGGCAAGAAGGGGTTGTTGGGCTAATAGGCATCCCCCTTAAGGGGAAGATCCCTGAAGATAATGAGCATCCTGACTGTACAACTGTTCTAGGTGAGGTTATTATAATGTTTTTAAGCAAGGGAAGGTTACTCTCTCTAGACATGGGAGACCAAACATTTTCTACTGGCAAAAGAAACTCAGAATGACTTGAGTTTTCCAATTTCTTGATTTCATTCAAGTCCAAACAGATGTCCCTAGTCATCCCTGAGCTCCTACATCATAACTTTCAAAATAGACTTTGAAAGACTGGATCCTGCAAATCACAAAATTAAAATTTGTGGTTGCTAAAATTTGTGGCTAAAAGAAAGAAGAGAGTCTTTTAGTGCTGCTGTGGAAGGTTTTTAGTTTTTTGACATGACTTGAAACAAGAATTTGAAGACCCAAGGCGAGAATGGCTGAACCCTAAGGAAGTTCCACTCACTTGCTCCAAGCACAGAACTTGACCTGAGGCTAAACTGCAGAGCATTCAACTTAAAAAGCAACCTGAAAATAGCTGATTGGAAATACTGTGAGCAAGGAGCTTGGAGATGAGACAGGAGAAGACCCAAAGTGGGTGAGCGAACTCACACAGCTGCACAGCATGGCTGGAAAGTTGATGAACAAAATAGATCCAGAGACATAGAGGTAGGGAACAGACTGACAAACCTCAGAGGGAAGGGGTTGGGAGGGCAGAAAGAGATAAACCAAAGAACTTATATGCATATATGCACAACAAATGGACACAGTGAAAGTGGGGTTGGAGAATAAGAGTGGGGTGGAGGATGTCAATGGGGAAAAAAGAAGAAACATCTCTAAAATAAAATTAATAAAAAGAAAAAAAAAGATCCAAGGCTCTCATTTTCTTTCTTTAGCAAATCAGTCCACTCAGAAGATTCCAGCTTCCTCATACCACTGTCCTTGAAGTGATCTTTACTGACATAATGGTCAAGTTCCTTGGGTCCCCAAGAAACTCCATCACCATCATTCAGAGGTGATGCTTTGATTAACTGTAATGCCACTGCATATCCTGGATTATTTGCCTCCCATTTCCATTTGGCTAGGAACTCAATACTACATTCCAGTCTAAAGACATGATCCAAACTGCATCCAAGTCCAGAAGCCTCCATATTGCTTGAGAACTAGTTAGAAAGGCCAGTCCTCAAGCCAGTCCCCAAATGTAGTGAATCAGAAACTCTGGGAGTGGGGCCCAGGTGTCTGTGATTTGCTAGCTCTCCGGAGGATTCTGAGGTGTGTTATAAAGTTTGAGGTGCAAGAACCACCTGTAGGTTTGCTGAGTTAGCAAAGGGGAGGGGTTGTAATTATTACAACTTACAAACTTATAAAATGGATTTTAACCTTCAGCTACAATAAACTATAATACTACTACCTTAAAATTATAAAGCACTGTGACATTCAAAGCACATTTTCATGCATTATCTTTTGTTATTTTTTGTTATTAGACATTACTATATGGAGAAAGGGCACCCATTATCACAATCATTGTATAGATTAAGAAACCCATTCCTCAACAGGGTAAGTGATTGCCTAAGGACACGAACTGATAAATGGTGGATTTAAAACTGGGACACAGAGCTAACTTTAAAATACATCTTTTGATTTCTAAGCATTTTTCAATGTATTTCAAATGAAAAGAAAAGCTGAATATCTTTTCTCTTCAAAATAGGATAGAATCAAGAAAAGAACACTGAACCAGAGACCTGGATCCAGTCCCAAGCCACTGACTGACTTATTTTAGACAAGCTGCTATTCTTTCAGGGCCTCAGCGTTATCACCTGTACAAAGAAAGTGCTGAGCTAAATTAGCTCTAGTGTCTCTTTAGGACCTAACAACCTAACATTGTATAAAATAATTGCTGTTCAACTATCTAAGTTCTCATTTTTTCTAAGTGATTAATTCCCCTCCAACATCTCCTCCTGTCCCCATACACATCTCATTGACTGAGGAGATAATTCCATGCATGTAAATTGTGCAGACCTCAGAACTCTAACTATGAAACATCTCTCCCCCATAAGCTTGCTACTATGCTCCTGCCTTATCTAAGGTTGCTAGACTTTCCCCCAAATAGAGCCTCTTTTTGAGGGTTCAAGAGAAAGTTGACAGATATAGTGTACTAGTTTGCTATGGCTGCTATAACAAAATCCCATGATTAGTCACTGAAATAACAGAAATTAATTTCTTCACAGTTCTGGAGGCTAGAAACCCAAGATCAAGGTGTCAGAAGTTTTAGTTTCTTTCATTGCCTCTCTCTTCGCTTTGCTGATGACTGTTTTCTCACCACTTCCTCACATGGCCACCCCTTTGTCTGCGTGTTGTCTGTGTCCTCGTCCCCTCTTTTTTATTTTTGTAATCCTCATCTGAGGATATATTTTTTCCATTGATTTTTGGAGAGAGTGGAAGGGAGGGAGGGGAGAGAGAGAGAGACATTGATGTGAGAGAGATATATCATCGATTGGCTGTTTTCCACATGTGTTGCAATTGGGGCTAGGGATGAACCTCATGTACCTCAGGCACATGCCCTTGATCAGGAATGAAGCCCACGACCTTTTGGTGCACAGACCAATGCTCTAACCACTGAGTGCATGAGCCAGGGCTCATCTCCTCTTTTTATAAGGACATCAACATCAGTCATATTAAATTAGGTTTCACTGCCTGGCTGGTGTGGCTCAATGGATTGAGCATTGTCCCATGGACTGAGAGGTCCTGGTTCAATTCCCAGTCAGGGCACATGCTCAGGTTTAGGGCTTGATCTCCAGTAGGGGACATGCAGGAGGCAGCCGATCAATGTTTCTCTCTCACATAGATGTTTCTATCTCTCTCCCTTTCTATCTCTCTAAAAAAAAACAATAAAAAGATATTTAAAAATAAATAGCCCGGCTAGTGTGGCTCAGTGGTTGGGCATTGAACCATGCACCAAGGGGTCACCAGTTTGATTCTTGGTCAGGGCACATGCCCAGGCTGTGGGCCTAATCCCAATGGGGGGCATGCAAGAGGTTGCCAGTTGATTTTCTCTCTCATCAATGTTTCCATCTCTCTCTCCCTCTCCCTTCCTCTCTCTCTAAACAATAAATGAATAAATAAAAATTAATTAATTAATTAAGTCCCACCTTAATCATCTCATTTAACCTTAATCACCTCTTTAAAGACACTATCTCCAAATGCAGTCACATTCTGAGATGCTAGAGATTAGGTCTTCAACATATGAATGGATGGGGAGCAATTCAGTCCATAATATACTGCCTCTAGAAAGATTTCACTAAAATATTCTCTAGGAGTACGGAAATAATGCCATAGGATAGACTACCAGAGTGGGGAGTGGATATAATTGGGGGGAAAGGTATAAAATCTGGAATGAAGAGTTGCTGATGAAGTGGGCTGGACACCCAGAAGACACCCTTTGCTGAAAGTAGGCCTTGCCCACTGTTGTCCTTGTAGAGATAGCGACTTGAATGGAAATAAACTTAACTTATTGATGCATCCTAAAAATAATTACTCCCTTGTGTCTCTGTTTTGGAGGAGCCCTGGCAGAAAAATGAAACAGTATTCTGTGTTTTCAGCCTTAGAATTCACTGTTTTTCCTCAACCAAAAGATATATACTTTATTACCATGTTTTAGTTCAGGATCACAAGCAATCTTTTAAGCTGAAGATTTTTCTCTGGCAATAGAGACATTGTAAAAACTACTAAAATATTGGGCTACTTTTTGCAGTTATTGGATTATTGCTGTGTATTTTTTCTATGTTCAGGCTGAATGAAAGATAATGCAGTTGCCTCAAGATGGTTTGTATGTTTTCAGTGTCTCATCCTAAATACAGACATGACACTTAGGTCACGATTCACAAAGTGTCTAGATTGCATTTTGCAATGTATTTCAAGTTAAAAATATGGTAGCCACTGGCCACTTAAAATTTAAAATTGAAATATGTAAAATTAAATAAAACATAAATTTGAGTCCTCAGTTGCGCTAGCCACATTTCAAGCACTCAACAGTCACGAGTGGCTACCACTGGAACAGCACAGATAGAGAACACTTGCATTATCACAGAAGACCTATTGGACAGCATTGACCTAGATGGTTTTTCAGATAGACACCAATTGATAAATACCTTCTCATTTAAAGAATCAAACTTGTGCTGTAAAATATTTTGTCCCTGTATCAGTTAGCAATGCCTTCAGCTATAAATAACAAAAACCTAGCTATGGTGGCTTAAACAAAGAAGAGTTTGTTATTCCTATCACAGATTCAGCCATTCAACAATGTCATGGCCCATGTTGCCATGATGTTCTTGGCCTTTCCCTCGTGGTTGAAAGGTGACTGCTTTGGCTTCAATTATTTCATTCATATTTAAGGTAAGGAGAAGAATAGAGGAAATATGTGGCTCCTGTATCAGGAAAGAATAAAACTTCCCCAGAAGTCCCTTAGCCAACTTTGACATGTATCTTAGCCTCAGGGTTTTCTACACCTACTTATGGAAGATAGTAAGGACTAATAGGTTGGGAATCATGGATGGGAGAGCCAACCAACAAACTGTGTCTTCAACAGCTTTCTAATAGGATTTATGGGAAATATTTTCGACCCTCACCGGGGTTGATGTTATCAAGATGTAAAAGATTATATCCCATTCTTCTTCTAAAGAGGATAAGCATTTAAGGTCTGGGCTTATTCAACAATCCATGTTCCCAGTATTGACAAAGTAGGAAGGTGTGGCTACCTCTACCTGAATTACATATGCTGACTATGATAATGGTTGTGAGCACATAAAACAGTTGTGAAATATGTCTGTTATTGGGAGGCAATGCAATGAAGAAGAAAGTGGATAGATTTTCTTTCACCTGTGGTTGTAACTAGTAAGTTGATTAGGTTACTTATACTAAGTTTGACCATCTGTAGGATAGAGATTACTGTGAAAGTCAAATGAGCCAACATGTGTGAAGCATGTCTGGTGTGGAATAGCCACTGCATACACATGACTTCCGATTCCTACTTCTTTGGATATGCTGTGCAGAGTGGTCCCAAACTGAGCTCTCAGAAATTACCACTGAGAGTCAGTCTCATAAAATTTTCAAATACAGATTGAAGTATTAACATGAAGTATTAGCCTGATCATATATACTCAGAAAAAAAAAATACTTAAGTTCTTTGTTTAAATCTACTGATGTCAAACTTATCATAATGTGCTCTTTTATTTCCCTGAAGTTAACAATTAAAAAGATTAAAGATCAATGTTTTCCCTTAAGTTTATTTTGCTTAGTTAACTTGCACATGTGGACATAACTTACAATAAAGTCAACCTCTGAGCTTCAGAAATTAAATTGCCTTGGAGAAGAAGCCCACACGGAAGGGGAGGTGACACAGGAGCAAATGGGGCCAATGATGACAGGAAGGCCTTTTTGCATCCTCAGCAACTTTAGGAAAGAAAGATGGTTGTTAAAAGAAACCAGTTGGGCCCCAGCAGAAGCCACTCTGGAGATGGAGGAAGGGGCTGATAAAGATTTGTCTTAACAAATAAAATCTTCCCTGATGTTAATAGCAAGAGTGTTGGAGCCATACAACCATCTTTAGGGTGAACAAGGCAGATTTTGAGAAAAGTATATGGTTGGAACAATTATTTTGAATTGCTACTGTTTTTTTGTTTTTGTTTTCCTCTTGGAGATAGTGGCCAACTGGGGCTGCAATCAGCTTAATTATACCTACATAAAAAGGAGTAGCACAAAGGGAACAGGTATATCTCAGGAAAATTTGTTGTAAATAGTTGCCCTGATGGAGAGGAATCTGAGAATCCTAGGTTTCCCCTGTGAACTAAATTGGCCTACAAATTTTATTGGCTCTTGAAATGTAGCAAGGATTTTGAAGGTGAACAAAGGAATTATTTCTTCTTTGTTGCTATTATTCCAACTGAAGTTTTCTGAAAGCCTGTCTTAGGCCTCCTTCTTCTGAAATGAGACTCCTTACTCTTTACATGTAGACAGCAAGAAGGAATTCACAGAAGGGTAACTAGAATGACTGAATGAGATAAGATGAAGAAGAGTGATGAGTAAATTTGGCTAGATAGTGAGGAAGAGAACGGTAAGCATTTTGTTCCATATTTGGAAAGCAATAAATGGCAAGGGCCAAAGGGAAATATTTGCTGTGTTACTTGGGGCATAAAGAAGCATAAAGAGGTAAAATGAAAGTAAGGAGAGTGTAGTGAGTATCATATTTGAAATATCTCCTGCCAAGAGCAACTACAGGTTAGTCTTCTTAGAAGAGGCCTTATTTAGCACAATGGGCTTTCTCTGGGGTTGGATGTCACCTGTTACACTGTAGAATCCTTTCTTCCAGAGAGGCACCATGAGCACTTTTGCTGGAGATTTAAGATTATTTTAGGCTGCCAGTAGAATAAAGTTGCAAGAAGCAATTCTCTATTGCTTTGCATACTCAACAGTTTAGAACTGCATGCTTTTATTCTTTAATATTGTCTTGGTTTGGGTATCCACAAAACCAGAGCTTGAAATAAGAATTCAGGTGCATGTAATTTATCTGGGACTTGACTTCAGGAATCAGAGGAAGGGAGGAAGAGTGAGACAGAAGGAAAAGCCGATAAAAGCTGCGTTGTAAACTTTCTCCGCTCTTGTAGGCAACGGGAGCTCAACTTCCAGGATGCCTTCCAGAATTCTCTCCCTTAGGCATGTAGGTGGAAACACTTATCCGCTGGCTCCCGTTACTGTTGGTTAAGGATTACCCTCAGAGATGTTAATTTCCCAGCGCTTTCAGGTCTGGCTTCCCACAGATTTGGCAAAAACTCCTAAGCAGAAAAGCAAAGGTTTCATGGGGTAGGAAGCAGTGAAGGTACATGGAACTGTCCAGCACAGATGTGGCTAAAATTAGAGGTGGGCCAAGGAGACGAGACTCAAGGTACCAGCAATACCTGCTACAAACCCAACTTACCTCCTAAGCACCTAACTCATCAGATTCAGAATTGCCAAGATGGATGACAAAGCACTTTATATATAGCAATTTTGACTCTGAAATATGAGAGATTGTGCCCTTCTCCAAAGCTTACTTTTTCCACACTTGTAGTAGCTATATCCTCTTTCTTATTATGCCCTCTTGGGGCTTCATTAACTGCCAGAGCTATTTTTTTCAGTTTTATTCAGAAAATATAATTATCCATGTTGCCATTAACCTTTCAAACTTGTCTCATCTAGTACATTGCCAAATAAGCAGATACTCCATGATTTTTTTGTACAACTGTGTACCTAGTAAAGTGATTTTCATTCAGTATATATTCAACAAATGTGGGTTGATTACTTTTTTATTTCTAGCCATTATTTTTTAATAATTGAAAAAGTGATATGTGCACATGATAAATACTTAAGCAGTGCAAACGTTTATACAATGAAAAGTTATTCTTCCTCTTACCTTGGACTTCCAATCTCCCTTTCCTGATACAGTTATTATTAATAGTTCTTTATTTATTGTTCTATTCTAAATGCTCTCTGTGGATATACAATTATTCTTACATATTCACTAAAAATGCAAAAGGGGCCCTTGCCGATTTGGCTCAGCGGTTAGAGCGTCGGCCCGCAGTCCAGAGAGACCCAGGTTCAGTTCCCGCTAAGGGCACTTACCTCAGTTACGGTTTGTCCCCAGCCCCAGCTGGGGTCATGTGTCTGGCAGCCAGTCGATGTGTCCCTCTCACATTGATGTTTCTCATTCTTTCTTCCTCCCTCTCTCCCTCTTTCCCTATCTGAAGATGAATGCAAAAATGTCCTCGGGTGAGGATAAAAAAAAAAATTGCAAAAGGGATCACATTGTACATATGATCTGTACCTTTTTTTTCACTGAGCAAATATTAAAGATTGTTCAATAACAACATGTACAGACCTACCTCGTCCATTTTAATGGCTATCTGATATTCCATTGTACAGCTGTGTTATTCATCAGTCCAATTTTCTGCTTTCCAAACTATTTCTAGTGCTATAATAATCATAACATAGTAATTAAATTTCCCATTTTATTAGCCAGGATAGACTTGATTATGCTGTGAGTGTATTCGTTTTCTATTGTAACAAATTACCATGAATTTAGCAACTTAAAACAACACAAATTTCTTATCCCTCAGTTTTTGTATGACAGATTCTGGGCATGGGTTTGCCGGGTCCTATGTTCAGTGTCTCATTAGGCTGAAAAGATGTCACCTGGGGCTGTAATCTCATCCAAGGCTTCAGTTCTCTTCCAAGTTCATTGGTTATTGGCAGAAATCATTTCCTTGCAGCTGTATAATTGAGACCCCCATTTTCTTGCTGGTTGTCAGCTCTCAGCTCCTAGAAGCGGTCTTTGTCCATAGGCAATTAATAATATAGCTGTCTGGTTCTTCTGTGCCAGTGAGACTGTCTGCTTCTTGTTTCTTTTAAGGGCTCACCTGATCGAGTCAAGCTCACCTAGAATAATTTTCCTTTTGATGAACTCAAAGTCAACTGATTAGGCATCTCAATCATATCTACAATATTTTTTGTCATATTATGGGAGTAATATCCCAGGATATTTAAAGTTCTTGCCTACACTCAAGGTGAGGAGATCGTGGGGGCCATTTTAAAAGTCTGTTTACTACTTGTAGTAACCTCCAAAATATCAGTGGTTTAAAGCAATGAAGGTTTACTTTGTACTCAATGTATATGTTCATCATAAGATCTCAAACAAGCTTTACTCATTGTAATCATGCAAAACCCATACAGACGGATCACATGCTCCTTGAATATTGCTGATGGCCAGGCCAGTAGGAACAGAGAGATCTGCGGGGTCTTGCCTTGACAATTAATTACTTTCATCACAATTTATTGGCCCAGATTACATGACCCTTACCCAACAACATGAGGGCCAGGAAGTGCAATACTACCATATGCCTAAAACACAGACATATCTGGCCAACCGTATATATATGTAGGTTGTCACAGTGGGCTAATATGGTGGTATGGTACACAAATTGCTTTCTCAGAAAGGTCCTCTCGGGTTTTCATACTGGGTAGCATTTGTGCTCTCCATTTTGAGACCTCTTATGATTAACTAGTGGTAGATTTCAGATGGTACTATAAAGAAGGTGAAATAATTTCATTCTCTGTCAAAGAATATCATTTTCATATGTGAATGTTTCATGTTGAGAAAGCTGTCAGTTGAAGACTGTTTGATAGCTTTGGGGTTTTGGCTACAGGGTTTGTTCTGTGAGTTTCTGTTATATAGTAATTGACCTTGACAGTATCCACATCCCCAGGGAGGGAATAGGTGATCCAGGGAGCAAAAGAAGGTAGCAGGTGGGAGACAGGATGAGCAGTCAGCACAACGTTGTCAATAATAAAATAGGCTAGATAGAGTTTATTTTCTTCTCTGAATTACTTTCAAAATTTTGCCAACTTCCATTCCAAAATCATAATTTTAGAAAGATTCTTGAAATCCAGCTTTCTGTGTACTCTGCAATATCCTCTTCAAATGGACATTCAGTCTGTGTGACCATATCTAAAAACAGGGCCCTCACTACCCCTGAGGCAATATATTCCTCTTGTGTGAATAACAATGTCAATTACATACAAATATAGAAAGAATTGTATATGGAATCTCTGAGTACTCATCATACAGCTTAACCAATGATCATGTTTTTGCTATTCTTGTTCCAGCTATCTTCCATCCACATTTTCTTTTCTTTCTTTTCACTTTCGCTCATTTATTTACATTTTGTTCTCCCATATTTTCTTTATTTTTTCCGATTTTTATTAATTTATTTTTGTTACAGATGTCTCTCTTTCCCCCCCCAGACCACCTCCTCCTCATCATGCCCCCCCATCCCCCTAGCATTGTTGTCTATGTCCGTTGGTTATGCATAGATGCATATAAGTTCTTTGGTTCATCTCATCCATCACCCCCACCCCCCTACTCTGAGGTTTCTCAGTCTGAACCATACTGCTTTCTATGTCCCTCAGTCTATTTTGTTCATCAGCCTACCTTGTTCACTATATTCCACAAATAAGTGAGATCATGTGGTATTTGTCTTTCTCTCATTGGCTTATTTCACTTAGCATAGTACTCTCGAGGTCCCTCCATGTCTTCTCAGAGGATAAGAGATCTTTCTTTCTTACAGCTGCATAGTATTCCATTGTATATACGTACCACAGCTTTTTTATCCACTCATCTATTGATGGACACTTGCGCTGTTTCCAGATCTTGGTGACCGTAAATAGTGCTGCTATGAACATAGGGGTACATATATTCTTTCTGATTGGTGTTTCAGGCTTCTTAGGGTATATTCCTAGAAGTGGGATCACTGGGTCAAATGGCAGTTCAATTTTTAACTTTTTGAGGTAACACCGTAGTGTTTTCCATAGTGGCTGCACCAGTCTGCATTCCCACCAGCAGTGTACTAGAGTCCCCTTTTCTCCACACACTCACCAACACTTATTGTTTGATGATTTGTTGATGGCAGCCATTCTGATAGGTGTGAAGTGATACCTCATCCTTGTTTTAATTTGTATCTCTCTGATGATTAGTGATGTTGAGTATTTCTTCATATGTCTCTTGGCCATTTGTATGTCTTGATTGGAGAGGTGTCTACTTAGCTTCTCTGCCCATTTTTCAATTGGGTTTTCTTCCTTTTGTTGAGTTGTATGAGCACTCTATATAGTTTGGAAATTAACCCCTTTTCTGATGTATCATTGGCAATTATGCTCTCCCATACAGTAGGTTCCCTTTCCATTTAGATGGTTATTTCTTTTGCTGTGCAGAAGCTTTTGAGTTTGATGTGCCCCATGTGTTCATTTTTTCCTTTGTTTCTGTTGCCTTAGGTGATGTATCAGTGAAAATTCTACTGCGTACGATGTCTGAAATTTTGTTGCCTACATTTTCGTCTAGGATTTTTATGGATTTCCGAGTCACATTTAAGTCTTTTATCCATTTTGTGTTTATTCTTGTGTATGGTATAAGTTGATGGTCTAGTTTCATTTTTTTGCATGTAGCTGTCCAGTTTTCCCATCACCATTTATTGAAGAGGCTGTCTTTATTCCGCTGTATGCTCTTGCCACCTTTGTCGAATATTAATTGAGCATAATGTTTTGGGTCATTTTCTGGTTTCTCTGTTCTATTCCATTGATCTATATGCCTGTTCTTGTGCCAGTACCAGGCTGTTTTGATTACAGTAGCTTTGTAGTATAACCTGATATCTGATATTGAGATCCCACCTACTTTGTTCTTCTTTTTCAAGATTGCTGTGGCTATTCGGGGTCTTTTTTGGTTCCATACGAACTTTTGAAGTATTTGTTCTAGTTCTGTGAAATATGTTGTTGGTATTTTGATGGGGATTGCATTGAATGTGTAGATTTCTTTGGGTAGTATGGACATTTTAATGATGTTAATTCTTCCAATCCATGAACAAGGTATGTGCTTCCACTTTTTTATATCTTCCTCTATTTGTTTTTCAATGTCCTGTAGTTTTCTGCAAATAGGTCCTTTTCTTCTTTGGTTAAGTTTATTTCTAGGTATCTTAATTTTTTTTGCCACAATGGTAAATGGGATTGTTTTTTTAGTTTCTCTATCTGTGATTTTATCATTGGTGTATAAGAATGCTGTTGATTTCTTGACATTAATTTTGTATCCTGCTACTTTGCCAAACTCATTTATTAAGTCTAGTAGATTTTTGATGGAGTCTTTAGGGTTTTCTATGTACAATATCATGTCATCTGCAAATAATGACAGTTTCACTTCCTCCTTTCTGATTTGGATCCCTTTTATTTTTCTTCATGTCTGATTGCTGTGGCTAAGACGTCCACTACTATGTTAAATAAGAATGGTGAAAGTGGGCATCGTGTCTTGTTCCTGTTCTTAAAGGAAATGCTTTTAGTTTTTGCCCATTGAGTATGATGTTGGCTGTAGGTCTTTCATATATGGCCTTTATTATGTCGAGATATAATCTCTCTATTCCCACATTGTTGAGTGTTTTTATCAGAAATGGGTGCTGGATTTTGTCGAATGCTTTTTTATCATCTATTGATATGATCATGTGGTTTTTATCTTTCATTTTGTTTATGTGGTGTATCACACTTATTGATTTGCGAATATTGTACCAGCCTTACATCCCTTGCATCCCTGGGATGAATCCCACTTGGTCATGGTGAATACTTTTTTTAAATGTATTGCTGGATCTGATTTGCTAGTATTTTGTTCAGGATTTTGGCATCTATGTTCATCAGGGATATTGGTCTGTAGTTTTCTCTCTTTGTAGTGTCTTTATCTGGTTTTGGAACTAGAGTTATGCTGTCCTCATAAAACGAGTTTGGAAGTCTTCCTTCTTCTTGAATTTTTTTGGAATAGTTTGAGGAGAATGGGTGTTAGTTCTTCTTTGAATGTTTGGTAAAACTCCCCCGTGAAGCCGTCTGGGCCTGAGCTTTTGTTTGCTGGGAGAGTTTTGATTACATCTTCAATTTCCTTAGTTGTTTTTTGTCTGTTCAAGTTTTCTATCTCTTCCTGGTTCAGTTTTGGGAGACTATGTATTTCTAGAAATTTGTCCATTTCACTTAGATTGTCGAATTTGTTGCCTTATAATTGTTCATAGTATTTGCTAATGATTCTTTGTATTTCTGTTGTGTCAGTTGTTACTTCTCCTCTTTCATTTCTGATTTTGTGTATTTGGGCTCTCATTCTTTGTTTCTTGTTGAGTCTAGCTAAGGGTCCATCAATCTTGTTTATCTTTTCAAAGAACTAGCTCTTTGTTTCATTGATCCTTTGAATTGTTTTTTTTTTTGGTCTCTATGCCATTTATTTCTGCTCTGGTCTTTACTATTTCCTTCCTTCTACTTGCTCTGGGGTTATCTTTTTGTTTGCTCTCTAGTTCTTTAAGTTGTGAGGTTAGATAGTCTATTAGAAATGTTTCTTGTTTCTTGAGGTAGGCCTGTAGTGCTATGAACTTCCCTCTCAGAACTGCTCTCGCTGCATCCCATAGATTTTGTGTTGTTGTGTGTTCATTTTCATTGGTTTCCAGGAAGTTTTAAATTTCTTCCTTGATCTCCTTGGTAACCCATTCATTGTTCAATAACATGCTATTTAGCCTCCATGTGTTCATATCTCTTTGCATGTTCTTGTTGCAATTGATTTCCAGTTTCATGGCATTGTGATCTGGAAAGAGGCTTGATAGGATTTCAGTCTTCTTGAACTTGTAGAGATTTAGTTTGTGTCCTAACATGTGGTTTATCTTTGAGAATGTCCCATGTGCATTTGAGAGGAATGTTGAATTCTGCAGTTTTGAGGTGTAAATCTCTGTAGATATATATTAAATCCATTTGATCTAGTGCTTCATTTAGAGTGTCTGTTTCCTTGTTAATTTTTTGTCTAGAGGATCTTTCCAGTGATGTCAGCGGGGTGTTGAAGTCCCCTGCTATGATTGTATTGCTGTCGATTTCTCCTTTGAAGTCCCCCAGAAGACTTTTAATATATTTTGGTGCTCCTATATTGGATGCATATATGTTTACCAAGGTTATATCTTCCTGTTGGATTGATCCTTTCAATATTATGTAGTGGCCTTCTTTGTCTTTAGTTATGGCCTTCATTTTGAAGTCCATTTTATCAGATATGAGTATTGTTACCCCAGTTTTTTTTCTTTTCTGTTTGCTTGGAAGATTTTTCCATCTCTTCACTTTCAACCTATGTGAGTCTTTTGTTGTGAAGTGAGTCTCTTGTAAACAATGTATATGTGAGTCATGCTTTCTTATCTAATCCGCTACTCTGTGTCTTTTGATCGGAGCATTCAATCCATTTACATTTAAGGTGATTATTGATATGTACTTATTTATTGACATTTTTGTTTAGTGTGGTTACATTTTTCTTCCTATTTCTTCTACTATTTACAGCAGTCCTTTTAACATTTCTTGCAGTGCTGGTTGGTGGTAATATATTCCCTTAGCCTTTTTTTTGGTCTGGGAAGCTCTTAATTTGACCTTCTAATTTGAATGATAGTCTTGCTGGATAGAGTAGTCTTGTATTCAGATCCTTGTTTTTCATGACCTTGATTACTTCATGACATCCCCTTCTGGCCTGTAGTGTTTCTGTTGAGAAGTCAACTGATAGCCTTATGGGGGTTCCTTTTTAGGTAACCTGTTGCTTATTACTTGCTGCCTTTAGGATTCTCTTTTTGTCTTTAATTTTTGGCATTTTAATTACTATGTGTCTTGGTGTGGGCCTGTTTGGGTTCTTCTTACTTGGGGCTCTCTGCCCTTCTTGAGCTTGAATGCCTTCTTCCTTCACCAAGTTAGGGAAGTTTTCTATCACTATTTCTTCAAATATATTCTCTAACCCTTGTTCCGTTTCTTCTTCTTCCTCTGGAACCCCTATGATGCAAATGTTTTTATGTTTCCAGTTGTCCCACAGTTCTCTTAAGCTGTCTTCTTGATTTTTAATTGTTTTTTCCTTTTGGTTTTCTGATTGGTTGATATTTTCTTCCCTGTCTTCTAATTTGCTCATCCAGTCCTCATCTTCCTCTACTCTTCTGATTATTCCTTCCAACGTGTTCTTTTATTTCTGCTATGTTATTTTTCATTTTTTCTTGGTGGTTTTTCATTTCCAATTGGTTGATTTTCAGTGTTTCTATATCTTTACTCACGGTGTTGATGTCCTCACTCATGCTGTTGAGCTTCCTCAAGATCATGGCTCTCTCTCAACTCTATTTCTGATAACTTGCTTAACTGCATTTCATATATTTCATCTTCAGTAGAGTTCTCTTGTCCTTTCATTTGGGATTTGTTTCTTTGTTTCACCATTTTGGCTATCTCAGTGTGTTTTGGTGCCTGCCAAATTTTCCCTGTGGGTGTTGGTGTTCTCCTGTTTTTGGCTCTTTCTACTGGGTTTGGATGAGTGTGAGAGGACCCACGTTCAACACCACTGTCAAGTCTTACTTTCTGGATAGATTTGAAAGCCCAAGAAAGGTTCAGTTATCCTCTAGCTTTCTGCCTGGAGGCTATTAGTCTCAGTTACTTCATGAGCTTTGGGTTGTAGCCCTCAGGTAAATAAAAAAACTCCCTCAGGTGTTCAGCATAAGAGGATTTCCCAAGGGTGGGGCAGATGCTGTTAATGAGCCTCAATTTGCATTTCTTTGGCTCATCTGGGTGGGGTTAAATCTCCAAGGGAGGAGCTGCTGCTTCTCCCCAGAGCTCCAGGAAGGAGCATGATGGACACTGTTTTGTGTGGTTGCAACTCAGCAAAAGCTCTGAGTGCCCTCCAAATCCCAAGTGTCCCCACACAGTTCCAGTCTAGTCCACCCTCCCTCTGCTGGAGCCCAAGGTGTGTGGCCATAGCTAATTTATTGCTCTGTCCTTGCCCTCTGCACTGTGGAGCTGGCTTGGGATTTTAACCCTGAGGGAGCTGCTCACAGCTAAAACCACTGCTGTCCGTGGGCTCCCAGCTTGCCTATTGCACCTCTACAGACCTCCCAGGCTCGATTCAGTGTCCCTGGTTATATGGTCCTCTTCAGCTGCTTGTCTGTTGCTTTTCCCTGATGATTTGTCTTTATTTTAGTTGTAATTCTAGTTTTGTCCTGGGAGAAGGTTTGTGTAGCTTCCATTCACTCCATTGCCATTTTGGGATCTTCCTCCATCCACATTTTCTTTGCTGTACTATTTTAAAATAAATAGTACACATCAATATACTTAACTCATATATACTCCAGTGAATGTTATCTAATACATAAAGAATTTTTTACCCATTACTTATCAACCATTTAATTTTAGATAACTCTACTTATGAGAAACTTCTTCTTTGAATATGGTGCTAAAAATTGGCTTCCTATAAATTTTGCTCCTTCATCCTAGTTTGTCTTTTTGGAACAAAACAGAATAGCTTCTCTATTGTTCATAAGAGTGTGTTGCAATCAGCAAATATTTAAATTCTGTTCATGTGGATTATGATATCTACCTTTCCTCCATGCCCATCCCAAAACTTTTGTCATCAAACATATATTTATTTAACTGTCAGACTTACGATGAGATGGCTTTACTATCTTAGCTATGCTTTTCTTAACACATTCCAAATGACCAAGGTATTTCTTTAAATGAGATTTTAAAACATAATTCAATTATCTAGAAATGGTCTAACTGCTGAAAAATGCAGTGCTGTTTCCATTGGTCTGGATAGACATGCAGGGTGAATTTCTTAATAGGAACACTATTGACTCATATTGAACTTTTAGTCGACTGGAACAACTTAGCATTTTTTACATAAATTGTTACAAAAGGACTTTGTGTGTGTGTGTGTGTGTGTGTGTGTGTGCAATCTATTTTGCTTAATCTAAATGCAGGCTTAACATTTTTATCTCATTTGTCTTATTAGTTTCCATTTGTCTTAGTTCTGTCATTCAACAAATTAGCCAGTTCTCATGGTTTTATGCCGTATAAAAATTTACAAGCCTGACTTCTAGATCCACACATAGTTGATAGTGTGGCAGGGGAGCCAAGTGGAAATAAGTCTGGGCTCTGGAATCAGGCAGCCTGGGAAAATCCTGGTTCTACACGCTAGCTGTGCATCATGGGCTGTCTTACCCTTAATTCCTCATCTTTACAGTGGAAGGTATAAAAGTATCCACTTCATAGGGTTTTCGTGAGGAATAAATCAATTAGTATGTAAAGTGCTGAAAATTCCTAGCCCTAGTCCAGAGTAAGGGTTTCATATATGTTGCCTATTATTATTAATTAAACATGTTAACAGAGCTGGGTCAAGAGAAGAACTTGGAGGTCATGGACCAGCACTATAATGACTTTATAAAAATGACTTATTGATGTCAAGATATACTATTTTTTTTCAGGCTTCTGATTAATTTTCACATTAGTTAATTGATTATTGCTTAAGCAACATGATAGTCATAACAAAAAATTGAAAGTCAGTTTACTCCCTTTCTTCTGAAAATCAGATTGTAACCATCATATTGGGCCTGGAATAAACACAAATATCTTTTAACACACTACCCTGAGCCCCAGCAGCAACACTGAGGAGTGGGCAGGAGATAGGATTGTTGCTTTGGGAGTTTACACAGAAATATCTTGAAATCAGTTGATAGAAATTGGTTGGTAGAACATGGTTGATGAATTAGGTGAGTTCATAAACTGCTGTTCGTTAGTATCCCTGAAAAGGAATGCTTAACCCCAAACTAAGAAAGTAATATCCAAAGACAGATGGTTTGAAAAAGAGCAGCAGCAGTGTAGGAGCCATGGGAGAATATCTGTAGAACATGTCCAATAAAAAGAAGAATCCAAACTAGCCCATAAAAGTAAGACTGCTAAAGGTTACCACTGTTTGCTTCAGGAGGACGAATTGTACATTTACACCAGAACTCCAATTATATGCTTTGCAGTTTGAAATAAAATTAGGTGTCTGTTGTCTGTTTTCCTGGAATACCAGAAGATCTGGATTGCTATTCACAAAATATGGAGCACAATCCTATGATAACCTTTTTATGTTTAATATTGCAATGGTTTGGCTTAAAATAGAGGCCAAACAGCATGCCAGATTTTACTTTGGGGAGAAACTGGAGTGGAAGAGAGGCTGATAATTGACAATTAAAAGAGGTATGATTTCTTCTTTTTCATGGGCAGGTATAATAAATTCCAGCTAGGAGGATGTTGGCTGCCAGTTGATAATGATGCACTATATCAACCAAAAGCTGCAGACCAAGAAAACAAATGGTGAGCCCTACATCAATTATCCTATTTTGTTTCTGGGCTTTTCCCCCACTGATGGGATTTGAAAGGTAAAGCTGGACCTAAATGGACATACTGTTTCACTGGTAAAATCACATCGGGATACAGTAACACATTGGGGACAACAACAGATTAAAGAAACCATTATTAAGAGTCTAACATCTTCAATCCAGACAATTAAAAACAACAATGTTATAGACCTCTGCATTTCAATGAGTTTGGTAATGGCGTGGCTTTGGAAAACATCAATTCCACTGAATCTCTTTTCTTGCAAATATCTGCAGAACATAGAGAGAATCTTCTTTATTATGACTGTCAGGAAATAAAAAAAAAGCAGAGGCTTACATTGAATGACCCCTTACAGGGGCAGTTCTCTGTAGTGTGGCCAGGACAAGGCAGCAGCATGAATTTATTCATTTGTACTTTGCATATAGAATGAAAAATGTGGTGACCAACTAATTTATCACAGAATTGAAAATTATTTCAATCCTACAGTAATTATTACAATTATAGGACTAAAATGTCGACAATTTTTAATTATTTTGATTAAACTTTATTTAAGAGTGGTTAATCATTCTTTTAATCATGGCAAGTAATATAACTAGTGAATATATAATGAGATATATACAAGTCTTATTTTTTAGTAAAGGAGTACCCATTTTCAATTAAATTTCATAGCATCTTAATTTTTTTTTCATGCTTTTGTATTGACTTTAGAGAGAGAGGAAGAGGGAGGAAGAGAGAGAGAGAGAGAAACATCCATGTGAGAAATATTGATTGGTTGCCTTCCATTCATACCCTTACCAGAGATCAAACCCACAACCTAGGTATGTGCCCTAGCTGGGAATCAAACCCATGACCTTTCAGTGTAGGGGATGATGCTCCAACCAACTGAGCCACACCAGGCATGGTGCATTTAAATTTAAGAAAGGTCCAAGGTATTGATATCTAGCTAAATGAATTCTGAACTCTTCTTGTGGCCTAAAACAACATTCTGGTGCAGCTTGAGCAAACCAGGCAAGCCGTTTCTGTTATTGAATTAACAGTGTTTATTCTAGTTGCTATGCAGTTTAAGGACAACTCATATCTTCTAATACATTTTAATATATTTCTCATTTCCCATGATTTCAAAAATTACCATCAGACATTCTGTAATTCTGTTTTTTGGTACCCTATGTGATTTGATTCATTAGAACCCAGAGGCATGTACTTCATTATTATCCCTCAAATGCAAGAGTTGGAAAGTACATTGAACCAGGAGTCCGGAGCCAGTTCTAGCTCTACCCAAGCACTGCCATGGACTTACATGTGACTTTGAGCAAGACACTTATCCCACTGGTTTTATTATTTGTAAACCAAACACATTGGACTGTATGATTTTTTTGAGGCTTCTACAGTATCAAAATTCTATTTCAAGTTTTTGGTTTTTCCTTAATAGTATTTATTCTACCCTTCCCAGCTTGCCAATTATTTTTTGATGGTGTAAAAGGAAGCAAAATAACTGAATATCTCTATCTATTTTCTGTCATCAGTTAATGTTATACCATTTGCTTTAAGATTTAGGCCTTGCTCTGCTTATTTGTTTCTCTTTGTCTAGCTATTTTTCCCCCCTGAAAGGCCTTTTTGCTAGCTAGCTTTAAAATTCTTTGCTAAGCCTTGCTAATAGGGTTTATGGAATCAGACAGAACCAGGGCTTGGATCTTAGATGTTTTATGCAAGTTGTGTGAAGTTGGCAAAGCTATCGGAATTTTTAGAATTCAGTTTACTCATTTATTAAGCTGGGATAAGATTAGTGTATACCTCATGTGATTGTTGTGGAGATTACAAAACAAAACATGAACAAAACAAAACAAAACAAAACAAAATATGGAAAGTGCTTAGTATAATACCTAGCACAGAAAGCCCTAAAAAATGTTATTTATTTCTTATTTTCACTTTTTGTTGCCATCATCATCATCATCATCACTCTAGAGGCTATTTTTAAAATATTATTATTAGTTTTTTTTATCAATTTATTTTATTAAAAAGCAATATCAATAATGCTTCATATAGATAGATATAGACAATTCCAGTTTTTAAGCTATTTTTACATGTGTGGGGGCTAAAAAAACACATTAATAGTTTTCCTCCAGTCTTCTAAGTTCTTTCAGATGGGCTAATAATCAAATTAACAGACATTAATAGGAGAAAAATCACATTTCAACACATGCACATGGGGAATTCACATAAGCATAAAAATTCCAAAGACATTGAGGTGGCATTGAGTATATATGTCATTTTGGACAAAGGAGAAAAGCGGGGAGGAGGGGCTGTTAAATTTCAGAAGTGAGAATGAGTGATTTGTAGGTAGTTGAGGAGGAGCCCAACATCCATGGAAGACAAATCCTTGCTAGGCAACTCAGAAAATGTGGGACACAGAAGCTAACTAGCTAACAGGGCCCTGCCTGAATCCCTCCTATTTACCATACTTAGTTCAAATTAGTCTAAGGGAAATATCCTAACATCTTTCTGAGGCAGGTTTCTCTGTCTCAGTCTCTTGGAGAGAAAAGTGGGGAGGGTCAAAGTTTCTTTCTGAGTCTTTTCTTAATAACCAGCTTAAAATCAATTTCCCCAAAGGCAGCTTCAGTGTGGTAAAACTTTGGTCCCCTTCACATTGTCTTATCTGATCTTTACAATAATACTCTGTGTTGAGAGGGATTACCCTGCAGATCAGAGTGTCTCAGAGAGGTTTAGTAACGTGTGCAAAGGACAATCACAGCAGCTTTCCACATTTACTTCCCTAACCCCATAGTGCCTAGCAGGAAGTGATTGAGATAACCCATGTGTCAGTAGCAGGACGGTGATAAACATCAGGTGTCTTTGTGACAGAGTTGTCTGCGATAAACATCAGCAATTTGAAGGTCAAAGATTCTTTAAAGAAAACATTGCACTGATTTGAGAGAACATCATATTTTGTTATACAGTGTAAATTTATTGAAATAGAAACAGTATGTTTTGTTTCTCTCTGTATACATGGCTTGTAAACTGGGGTTTTCTCTCAAAATTTGTTTTTAATTTTGAATATCATAAATACGCTGAAGATAGTACAAATGTGGGGTTCTAGAGGTATTCAGAAGGGGTCCTGAGATGGAGGTCGGCAGGCAGTGAGTAGGCCTAGTGTTATTGTAGACCGTCAGTGGGAGTGCTGGGGAGTCTCCCAGATGGCAACAGGGGGCGACTCTTACACTGAGTGTGCCAAAGGCTAGAAATATAAATGGACAGGACCTGAGTTCACCAAAAGCTAGGAAGACGAATGGTTAGGGCCCCAAGCTCACCCAAAACAAACAAGATGATTAGATAGAAAAAATAAAGCCCTTCCCTCCTATCCCTATAAGAACTGTGGGCTTGAGCAGGAAGAGAGATTAGTCTTTGGAATGGGAGTTGCCATTCTTCCAGGTTGTGTGGCTCCTGAATAAAACCTCTTTCCTTATGCACCAGCACCTTCCTCACGAGTTTGGCTTTCCTTATGGCAGGCAGCCAAACCTCTGTTTTTTTGTTTGGTTACAATAGGACAGAGAAGGTCTCTGGGTGCATTTGCTGGAGAAGGACACAGACAAACACCAATTCATTTGTTGCATTTCCCTCCTTACTTGTCTTCCTTGAATCGAGGAAAACAGTAGTTCTTGTCCTAGGGCTCTTTACTGTGAGAAAGTTTCTACCAATTGGAAGTAAAATGGAAAAAGTAAGGACAATGTAGTGAGTTTTTCATGACACTAATTTTATACTTCAATTTTTAAAAAAAATATGTTTCTGTTTATTTGAGAGAGAGAGAGAGAGAGAGAGAGAGAGAGAGAGAGAGAGAGAGAAGAAGGGACAGGGAGAGAGGTGGGGGGAAACATTGATGAGAGAGAAACATTGATGGGCTGCCTCCTGCATGCCCCCTACTAGGGATCAAGACTGCTACCTGGACATGTACTCACAGGAAATCAAACCAGTGACCTCTCAGTACATGGGATGACACTCAACCAACTGAGCCACATTGGCCAGGGTTATATTTCAATTTTTCAAAATTCTTAACATCTTCTCTTTGTTTTCCTATTTTAAAATGTAATATTCTGAAATCATAGCTATAGTAGACTATTGTTAATTTTCTTTAATTTGCTAACCAGGTCAAATAAAAAGTTGGTGAATATACATTGGCTTTTAAAATTTTGTTGGCTCATGAAATCCAAAGCCTGGGGTACGAGACATGCATGTCAGGTCTGCACCTAAAGCCAGGTTTGTCCTGCAGCAAGCACCCCTCCACTGACCCAGGCCCCCTGGCTGCTGCATGCTTTGAATAAATATCCACTCCAGTGACTGGAATGTGATTTAGTTAAGTTCCTCCTGAAAAGCTGAGGGTCTGTGAAATGTGACTGCTTTGACTGACGCTTCCATTTTCTCTCCCCACAAAATAAGCCAGATAGACAGGATTCAAAGGAGGCATGAAATTAGTTCTCATTGGCTGATTCAGCAATAAAGCCAGGAGACAGAATCTGCTAAATGGAAAATATTCTAAAACTAGGAATGAGAGATTATAAGGCAAGCCTTAACCAGCTGAGGAAGTCTCTCTGTGCCTGCAGCTGATAAACTGCTTTTGTAACTGGATGGAATATTGGTCCCAGTCAGGACTACATTGTGGCAGACACTTTCAGACTGACTGCCCTGTGGGTGAGCAGATAGCATTTAGCTGGAACTGAGCATGCAAGAATTTTCAAAGTAGTTACTGAGGCATCAGGACTACTTCAGTGATACTTTATCCTTAGTAACACAATGACCAGTTCCATTACATATTTTTTTTTCAGACTTAAAAACAAAAATTGGGTGAACTACACTTGTCTGAAAGGGACTGTCCAGGTTCTTCCATTTCCTGTGGGACTGCAGCTCCACTAGCCTGATAATAACACCAGTTCTACCCCACACATCTACAGAATGAGGAACTGGATGTTCTCTTTGAATTAACACTTGGATTATCAAGTAATTCTGACATTCTGGAACTGATTTGGAGGGGATCTGTCCTAGTTTTCCTGTGGCAATTGAGGCCTTTTTCATTATTGGAGGAAGAAAACTTAGATTTGCTTTCTCCCTGGTAACGAACTGAGGAGGTGAGGGAGCAGGACGGTTTCAGGCATTCCCAGAAGTAAGTGGTTTGGCGTCTAGTCTGTCCCACTGCATTCCAAATTATAGGCAAGTGCCTTCCCACCACATCACCAAATAATAAAGCCAGACAGTACATCAAGGCCTCAGACAAAAGGCCCATTAGGCATGCCTGTGATTAAAGTTGATTAGATAGAAGTCACTGGGAATTTTGAGTTCAGGATCAGTGGAGAATCAAATCCAATTTGTATAAACTATGAAGTGCTTCATTAAGGCTAATCATTTTCCTTTGTCCTTTGGTTATAAATCACCCTTGTATGAGGTTTATTTAGATCAAGCTTGAGGATTTTGCCTTCAGAATTCTTCAACAGTGTTAAGATGGTGTTAATTATGGTTTTTTGGGGGGCCTCATTTGCTAGAATGGTACCTGTCTGGAGCCCCACCTTTGAGCTTCATCCTTGAAAAAGCTTCCTAGAAATTTAAGCAATGATTCATAGAGCCCATGTGCTAGCAGCAAAGACTCTTACAGTAATAAAATGTGTATCTTTTAAAGCACTAGTGGAATAGATCATACTGATAAAATACTCAGACCACATAGTGCATTATGTTATTCCAGCTGATCATTAAATAATTTTACATACCTTTCTTGAAATGAGTCTATTTAAATTCAGGAAAATTAACCAAGTTTAACCTTCTAGAACTCTAGTGTGCATCATTCTTTCTTTGTAATCATTTATGAGAATAATGACATGCTGCTTGTTTTACCCCCAGAGGTTCTATTTCTTCTTCTCTCCTGTCTTTTGTACACTGTGCTCCCTGTGCCTGGAGCCCCCCTTCCATTCCCTTCTCCACCCCAGTCTTCTACTTATGCCTGTTGAAACATTTATCACACTGCAGTATAATTTCTTTTTAAACTATTTATCTCTTCCACTACTTGAAAACAAGGATTCCATGCTTTCCTCATAGCTGACAATATGTATGTATTGAATAAAATGTGAATTATGAGGTGGTGGCTATAATGGAATATTACACAACCTATTAAAAGAATGATGTTTATTTCTACATATTGGCATGTAATGATGCCCATATGTGTTATAATATAGTTACTTTTAAAAACAAGCTGAAAAACATTATCCATAGGATGATCACATTTTTGTAAAATAAAATAGTGTTTATGTATATATTCATAGAAAAGGTAAAACGCATAAATATGCAGGGGTGAGATCTGGATGTAAAGGCAAGGTTTTTACTTTTAACTATAAATCTCTATATTTTAATTCAATAGATTGAATTATTGTAAATTAAAAACCCAATGAACAATTTTAAAAACCATAAAATTATAGATTTCAATTGCTAGTTATTATTTTTAAAACCATCCCATTACTTTTCTGGGGCTGCTATCACCAATTACTACAACAGAAGAGTGTTCTTTCACAGTTCTGGAGGTTAGCAGTCTGAGATGAAGGTAAAGCATGATCCCTCCAGAGGCTCTAGGAAGGGATCCTTTTTTGCTTCTCCCAGCTTCTGGTGGTTCTCAGCAATCCTGGACATTCCTCGGCTTGTAGACAGGTTTGGAGAAACTGAAAGCCTCAGCTCTTCTCTCCTCCAGCCTTAGACTCGAATCCACTTCAGTCCACCACTCCAGTTCCTCTTCCGCTCTTGCTCCTGAGGACCTTGCAGTTGGGTTTACCAGTGTTAATACTACACTTACTGATTCTAAAGTACACATTTTAACATTTCCAAAATTGGGATTCTTCTTACAGTTGACAGCACAGCATAGTTTAGTTGGCAGCATTTAAAATTTCTTGATGGTAAATAAGATTACATGTCTTACAGTTAATGTCATCAGATTTAAATGAGTAGCATGAGAAATTTAGGCAAGTTTACCTTGTATTACCCTTGACAAGAACAAGAAGTGAGTGATTGTGGGTTAGAAAATAGAAACCTGTAGTTAGTTCTTTTTCTTTAAAATACTGTTTTTAAAATAAAAATATTTATGTTTACATGTTTATTATTGTTATTTTTTAAATTGAGGTATTATTGACATATAACATTATATTAGTTTTAGGTGTACACCATAATTATTTGATTTTTGTATATTTAATGAAATGATCACAATAAGTCTAGTTAACATCTGCCACCATATATAATTACAAAAACTTTTTTTTCTTGTGATGAGAACTTTTAAGATCTATTCTCTTAGCAACTTTCAAATATGCAATATATTATTAACTGTAGTCACCATTCTGTGCATACACCCCCATGATTATTTATTTTGTAACTGAAAGTTTATAACCTTTTAATCCCCTTCAGCCATTTTACCCATCCTCCCCCCCTCCTCCGCTGCCTCTAGCAACTACCAATCTGTTCTCTATCTATAGGGTTTTTTTGTTTGTTTTTTAAGATTCTCACATATAAGTGACATCATGTGGTATTTGTCTTTCACTCTCTGACTGATTTCACTTAGCATAATGCCCTCCAGGTCCATCCTTATTGTTGCAAATGGCAAGATTTCATTTTATTTTATGGCTGAAAAATATTACACACACACACACACACACACACACACACACATTTTCTTTATCCATTCATTCGTTAATGAATATTTAGGCTGTTTACATATCCTGGCTAATGCTGCAGTGAACATGGGGGTGCATATATCTTTTTGAGTTAGTGTTTCTGTTTTCTTTGGATAAATATCCAGAAGTGAAATTGCTGGGTCATATAGTAGTTCTCTTAATTTTTGAGGAACCTCTATACTATTTTCCATAGTGGCTGCACCAATTTACATTTGTCACCAACAGTGCACAAAGGTGTTCTTTCTCAACATCCTCACCATTCTTGCTATTTCTAATCCTCTTCTTATATTATTTCCACAAAGATGATTCAGTACGTACTATTTGCAAGGGATAAAGCATATTTAAACAGTATGAAAAACAATATTAGAACTTACGTTTACCAAGCAGAAAATCTGAATATCATTAAAAATCCTACAAAGCAAAAATGTTTGTGAACCAGGCAGGAGGCAAACCTATGGCCAACAGTGTGCAAAGTTATTAACACTGTACCTTTCCCATTGGTTAGTTTCTTTCAAGAGACTTGGTTTTTAAATTTATTATCAGCTAAACTCTAGTTTTAAGGTGGAAAATGTATTGGCATTCACTTACTGTTTAGCTTTTTCTAAGCCTCAAATCCATTATCAATACAGTCAAACCTGGGTTCTTGAACGACTCCCATCTTGAATAATTTGGTTCTTGACCAAGTTGTTCATGGAAAAAATGTCTCGGTTGTTCAGCAAAACTTCTGTTCTCAACCTGACAACTCCTTCATGCTGATGTATCAAAAGGTGTCTTTCAGGTCACAAAGGAGAGAATGCAAGTCAGTTTACTGCTAAACCTCCCTTTATTAACATCTCAGGAAGTTATGCTGTGAATATTTGTGTGTGTATGTGTGTGTGTGTGTGTATGTGTGTGTGTGTGTTTTGCTTTTGTTGCTGGCAAAATGGACAATCAGCACAATTTTAAAACGTAAAGAGGCCATCAAAAGTGTTAATGTTGCTAAGGGTGTGAAACTATGATCACAGGCAATTGAAGAGGTAGAAAAACTGTTGTTAAGTTGGGTGAGTGAAAAGCAGTTAGCCAGTGACAGCATTTCGGAGGCAGTGACATGTGAAAAAGTGAAGAAGCTGCATACTGACCCCTGAACAACATCCTGAAACGAGTGCTGAAAGTGACTCATTTGAGGTTGGTAGGGGGTAGTTCAATAAATTTAAGAAGTGTTTGTTTACAGATTAAACAGTATATTAGACATATACTGTATATAAGAAAGGTTAAAACAGAGAGTCATTTGAAGATCTGGAACAAATTCATTCCATTTACATTGTTTCTAATGGGAAAAAATGATTTGGTTTTCAAACAAATCGCTTCTCAAACAGCCTTCCAGAACAGATTAAGTTCAAGAACCGAGGTTCTACTGTACTTACTGTTCATGCTGTTCGCACAAAGAATTCTTTGTGTAATACAAATTTCTGTCCTTTTCCCCAAAGGATTAAAATATCACACAGAGAAAGGAAGAAAATGCAAGAGGAATTCTGAATCTGATTTATGTTTTTTTTCTTTTACATAGTATATGTCAGAGTCAGAAATAAGAGCTAAGTTTCAACATTCACCAGCTTAAAACAATAACAACAAAACAGTTTTATGTGGCAAACCTGCTGCCCCAGAAAATAAATAATCAAAATATCTCTTAAAAGAGAAGCTGTAAAATTGACATTCCATGGGAGATCATGTGTTTATTAGTGTTCTTTCAGCAGGGACCCTCCCTGGGCACTGTTCTGAGAACTGAGAACTGCTAGCAGAATAAGCACATCACCTAAGGACTTTGCATCCTCCTCTGGTGATCAGGTTAGAGTATTTCCGGTGCATGCAGAATAGCTGTATCATGTCAGGTGAAAGTATGGTCTTGTTATTGTTTTTTTCTGGAGTTTACATATGGTTTAAGGAGATCTGTAAGGGTGCCAAATTCACAAGGTGTGGACTTGTGATAGTTAACTTTGTGTCAACTTGGTTAGGCCATGGTAACCAAATAGTTGCTCAAACATTATTCTAGATGTTTCAGTGAAAGTAATTTTAGATGAGATTAACATTTCAATCAGAAACTTTGAGTAAAGCAGAATGCCTTCCATATTGTGTGTGGGCCTCATCTAATCAGTCTTAATAAAAGAACTGACCTCCCTGAAAGAAGAGGGAGTTCTACCAGTAAATTGCCTTGGACTTGAAGTACAATATTGCCTATGCCCTGTGTCTCCAAGCTGCTGGCCCACCCTGAAGACTTTGGACTTGTCAGCCGCCACAATCATGTGAGCCAATATAAATTTCTATCATCTATCTATCTATCTATCTATCTATCTATCTATCTATCTATCTATCTATCATCTATCTATCTATCTATCTATTATCTATCTATCATCTATCTATCTATCTATCTATCTATCTATCTATCATCTATCTATCATCTATCTATCTATCTATCTATCTATCTATCTATCATCTATCTATCTATCTATCTATCTATCTATCTATCTATCATCTATCTATCTTCTATCTATCTATCTATCATCTATCTATCTATCTATCTATCTATCTATCTATCTATCTATCTATATCTATCTATCATCTATTATCTATCTATCTATCTATCATCTATCTATCATCTATCTATCTATCTATCATCTATCTATCTATCTATCATCTATCTATCTATCATCTATCTATCATCTATCTATCTATCATCTATCTATCATCTATCTATCTATCATCTATCTATCATCTATCTATCTATCTATCTATCATCTATCTATCTATCTATATCTATCTATCATCTATCTATCTATCTATCTATCATCTATCTATCTATCTATCATCTATCTATCTATCTATCATCTATCTATCTATCTATCTATCTATCTATCTATCTATCTATCTATCTATATCTATCTATCATCTATCTATCTATCATCTATCTATCTATCATCTATCTATCTATCTATATCTATCTATCATCTATTATCTATCTATCTATCATCTATCTATCTATCTATCTACATCTATCATCTATCTATCTATCATCTATCATCTATCTATCTATCTATCATCTATCCACCATATCAGTTCTTTTTCTCTGGAGAACCCTGATGAATACAGATTTTATGAGAGACACAACTTGTGAAGGCACACAAAACTTTCTCCTGAGTTTAAGACCTCAGAGTATGGCAGACACCAACCCCTTACCACTTGCTATTTTCCTGTTTAGGCAAGGAATTATATTGTAGAGCCTGTGATGTTTCTTTGGTTGTAGAAAGTTGGAGAGAAACTTCTACTGAGGGACAAATGGGTCTACCTCTAGATTCTTAAGATACTGCTGACAAAATCCCACATTTTCCCCAATTTCTCCAAATGAGAATTGGGGCTAGATGTTGGAGCCATTCATTGATATTGGTAATGTCTTTGGTTTGTCCTTGAAATTCCTTCCTAAATAGAGTCTGAGTCTTTCAATTTTTTCAACTGAATTTATTGTTATTAAGTATAGTTGGTGTAGTAGTAAGGTATGGGGGGAAGAAGCATTCTATAATCTTATGATTAAATCTCAGTCTTTTAGTGGCCAGTATCTCTGGGCTATGACTTTACATGTGTTTTTTAGCTTCCCTTTCCCCTTCTTAAATGAGATGAAGTCTACAGGTGGCCGCAGTTGGAGAAATACCCTTCCTCCAAGAGGAATAAGGCATATTTCACAATGGTTCCTCCTTCTTGCCCTTGGGGTGATCTTTCTTGTCTTTTACCATAAGAACCTGATGGGGGTTCTTAGAGGTGAAATCCATGAAAGTGTGAGGGCCTCCGCCTCCGCAGACCTATAGCCTCCAGGATTTTCTCACTCCCAAGCTAGGCCATACTCAGCCTCCAGCAATTCATCAAAATGACCATTGAAATGTTCCTACCAGTTTATGATGCAGTGGCTTTTGCTCCTGATGAGCAGATCTCAGTTTTGGCTTTCTAGGATTTGGCCCTACAACCTCAGTTTTCTGACGTTTCCAAGAAAAGTCATTGATTTTCAGTTTGTTTAACATTTTCTTTTCTGACTATGGAAGTGATGATTTCCAAGCTTTTAACACGTTGGATCCTGAATTTGAAGTCTAGATACCTTTTATGGTACCTAGCGCTGTGCTAAATAGGAATTGGAACAGCATGTCTTGGCTTGTGTGCCCACTAGTGATACCCAGCACCTTTCCCCACAATTCCTACAGCTGTACAGGACAATCTTCTTGCTAAAGGAAAAGAGTTGGAACTTTGGCAAGTTGTGTTTTAATGGCTGTCAATCCCTAGAATGTAGGCACTAACTTAGTACTTGTGTTACCAGATAAATCAGTGGGCCAGATTTCCCAGACACGAGTGGGCATGAGGTTCTTGGAGAACCACTGAAATAGGCATTTTCAGAAACCTCCATGGGAGAATGAGATGGTAAAAGGCTTTATTTGCATGGTGTTACATTCTTTGGGTTGTAAATTCTCAGTTCCCTTAACTCAGTCCTGGAAAAGGGGCAGCTGTGGATTCAGCAAAACTAGAAGCAGAGCCAGTGTCCAGAGTTTCCTTTCCATGTTGCAACTGGGTCCAGTTCAGTATTAAGCTAGCTTCAGTTCATCAGTCCGTTGTGTGGGTCCCACATGGCCATAAGCCACATGGGCAAATGCAGGGGAATGCTCCCTCTGCAATAAGAGTCCCCAAAGAGCAGGAGAGCCACAGGCCAAGAGAGCAAACTTCCTTTGTTCAGGGGTTTAAATATTTAGAGTTCTGGCCAAATACCTGTTTCTATGCATGATTGACAGGTAGGTACCCTCCCATGTCATCCATATCTTACTGGGCATGTGCCTAAACTGCCTTTGTCCAGTCTCTTCCCCCATTAATCTGTGGGGAATAGATCTGAAGAGTGTTAAACTATAATTTTCTGGCAAAGCTGTATAAATGACATGCCTATATTATTCAGTCTTCCCTCTACTTCTTTCCTGTTAAATAATAACCAGAGTATTGTAATGATATCACTTAGAATGAATGATGGGTGAATGATAGCCACAGTTAAGACAGGGATTGTCCCACTAGCTTTCTGTTTCCTTACCCCAGACATGTATATTTGCATTATGGTCCCAAAACTCTTGTCTATTAGGCTGGAGCCTCAGCCTCCTCAGGAAGGGCCATTTCTAGCATCTCAAAAGTAGAAAACCTTCCTCAAGGTCTTGATTTTTGAAATGTAGAGACACTCTGAAGACTTTGATTTTCTTATTTATGGTATTGCTTTTTGCTATATGAAAATGTAACATATTTTCCCCCTTCCTTTCTCCATTCTAACCTTCCTCCCTTCCTCCCTTCCTCCCTCCCTCCCTTCCTTCCTTCCTTCCTTCCTTCCTTCCTTCCTTCCTTCCTTCCTTCCTTCCTTCCTTTTTTCCTCCCTTCCTTCATCCTCTCTTTTTTCCTTTTTAATATTAGTATTTAGTATGTTTGTGTTGTGATAAAGATTTTACTCATTAATGTTAGCTTTCAGCAGCATAAAACAATTTAGCTGAAGATGATTGCCTGGTGAGATATTTCAATACTGATTTGAAATGCAAATTAATATAAGCAATTATCAGATACTATACATAGTCTTAAAATGGGAGGCTTTAAATGACATTTCATTGGCTGTCTGTGTACATGCCAAAGATTAGACATTATCTTTATTTGATAAACTAAATGTGCATGCAAAGTCCCATTTGAGGTTGCCATCACATGATCATTCTTTATTATAGCCAGCTCTGAATAAAGATGATCTTGTCATATAATACTTACCTAAAGAATTGCTTCTTACTTTGGAATATGTGTTTGGAAAGAGAGACATCCTATATGTTGGGAATGGGTTCTGATGGCCTCAGAGAATAAAGATGCGTGTGCTATTTTAGGAATAGGGGTATTTTCCACCTTGATAAGAAAGAAGGGAACAAACATTTATTGAGTCTTTTATGTGTCAAACACTTTATAGTCATTCAATATTCAATGAATATATATTGAGTTTTATCATACTTTTGCCATATGTTTTAAATTGCTGGGGATGCAGGAGAATAGGACAGATGAGGTCCCTTCTCTCATGAATCTTATTTTCTGGTTGGAATAATAAAATAAATCTGGAGAATGATAAGTACCTTGATATGTGGTAGAGAATGACTGGGTGGGAGGGTGAGAAAAGAGTGCACATTAGATAGGGTGGAGCAAACAAGGCCTTTTTGAAAAGGTGACTTTGCATTGAGCCATTACGGAGAAGGCCAACCACTCATTTTGTAGTTTTCACAACTTGAGACAAAGGTAACATTAGTTCAACTAGCATAGACCAGTGAATTACTCAACAAAAGTTACACAGACTTTAAATCTGATTCCATGTTGCAGGGGAGGACAAGATGGCTGCAGTTTACGAAGTGTTGTCTGCTTGCTCCCAGCACCGAACTAGATTTGTGGCTAAACTGCAGAACATTTGACTTCAAAAAACCCAGCTGAAAAATAGCTGACTTGAAATACTGAGAGTGGGGAGCGTGGAGAGGGAACAGAAGACATGAAGTGTGTGAGACACCTCATGCAGCTGGGAAGCTGGAAGGAAGGTGCGGCAGTGCAGTTCCTGCCGCCTGGAACATTGGGCCTCAGCCTCACACAGGGATCCCCAGACCAGAGCAACAGGGAAGGGAAGGGGAGCCCATGTAGCATTGGACAGTGGGAATCAGTGGTGATTCAGTCCACCTGGGGTTCTCCGACCACACTATCCCAGGCAAAAAATGAATGCTTGCATGGGAAGCTCACCTTGATCAGTGTCTGCAGGAGTAGCCACTCAGCAGAACTCCAGACCCACAGAGTGGTCTGAGTGGATCACCCAACAGTGAATCTGAGGGGCTGATTATTCTCTGAAAGAACTTTTGGCAGAGAGCAGGATGAGGCCCAGTCAGAGTGCCCTGCGAGAGGTGTGATCTTTCCCACCTCCAGTGAAGAGGAGGCACCCTTTCCCCCACCTATGGAATGGCTCTGGGCTGGAAATCTGTGCCCATGTGGCTGGGCCTGGTGGCATGGGGGACTCAGACATCTCCAGCCTGGTGGGAACCTGAGAATAAGTCCTTCCCAGTGAGAGCAAGCCATGCTGAAAGATAAGAGAGCCAAGCAGGACTATTTTTTTTTATCCTCTCCTGCTTGGGGTAGAGACAAGGGGATGCCAGCAACCCAGGCAGAGCTGAGGCACTGGAAGGAGAGGAAGTGCCTGTCTGTCCATCCTACAAGCTAAGGGTACCACCTCCAATGCAAATCTGTTTAAATCATCCTGACTGAGACCAAATACCCCACAGAGCCCAGTTCCTGTGGGGGAAGTAAAAACAGCTCAGAACAAGTCCATTCAAGTGGTGAGTCCCAAAGTAAACCCAGCCACACCAGACTATTTGGGGATCTGCCCTGCAGGGCTCCAGCTAGGTTGCCCAGGACCAGGCAGAGACAGTGGTTCACATTGGCCAGCACCAGAGAACTGCCCCAGAGGCCTGTGATGCACACACCAAGGGGCTAGATCCAACAACATTGGAGCAAATTATAGCAACTCCTCAAATAGCAGATCCAAAGGTTTGTTTGTTTGCTTTTGTTTGGTTTGAATTTTCTTTCTCTTTCTTCTCTCTTTTTACCCATATTTCTTTTTTTATTTCAATGTCTCATTTTTATTTTATTTTATTACTAATTAATTAATTTTGTTACAGATGTTTCTCCTTTTTCCCTCATTGCCATTTTCCCATATTTCTTATTGCTATCTTTAATTTTAGTCTAATTTTTTTCTCATTCTCATAACTTTAAAAAAATTTTATTTTTAATTGAAATTTCTTTTTTTTTCTATTCTATATTTTATTTTATTTAGTAGTATTTTAAAAATTATTATTATTATTCCATTCATTATTTTTTATCTTTTATTTTTTATACTTACCCTATTTCTGGTCTCTTCCTTCTTTGCTTTCATATTATCTCTCTCTTTTTTTCTCCTCTAACTCTTTTGGTCTTGTGTTCTAGTATCCTTGTGTGTGCGTATGTTTTGTTTTGTTTTGTTTTTTATACTTTTTTAAGGCTGTTGTTTTTATTACTGTTGTTGTTTTCGGTTTGGTCTGGTTTTGTTCTGTTAGCATCTGTATAACAGTAAGCATAACATGGTCAGGGTTGAGACCCAAAATGAATAAAACTGACGGCTGAGCCCACCCACAATTGGGACAACTGCAATCAAGACCCAAATTCAATAGGAGAGCCCACATAACCCACACAGGGTCATTCCAAAGCAGCCAGCTCAGAAGACCAAGGAGACTACACCACTTGGTTCCATGAGAAGGTCACCCCACCATGACTGGGAGGCATAGCAGTCTTATCTGATACAAAGAAACAAACACAAAGAAACAGAAAATAAGAGGAAACAAATGAGAGAACAGGAATAATCTCCAGGAAAAATAACTAAATGAAATGGAGGCAAACAATTTATAACTTATAGTGTTCAAAGTAATGATTATAAGGATTATAAGGATGCTCAAACAACTTAGTGAGAACTATAAGGAAGTTAGTAGGAAATACATCAGCATGAAAACATTTATAGAAACAATAAATAAGAATCAATTGGAAATAAAGGATGACATAGCTGAAATAAAGAATATCCTGGAAGGAATCAACAGTAGATTAGAAGAGGCTGGGGACTGAATCACTCAATTAGAGCAGCAAAAAGAAAAAATACTTAAAAAACATGAGGACAGTGTAAGGAAACTGTGGGACACATCCACATCATAGGAATACAATATGGAGAAGAAAGCGAGCAAGGGATACAGAACCTGTTTGAAGAAATATCAAAAGAAAGCTTTCCTAACCTGGCGAAGAAAAAAGTCACAAAAGTTCAGAAAGCACAGACAGTCCAAATCAAAATGAACACAAAGGAACTGCAGCAAGACACATCATAGTTAAAATGGCAAGCGTTAAAGACAAAGAAATAATTTTAAGATCAGCAAGAGAGTCAGTTAACTACAAAGGAGCTCTCATAAGGCTGTCAGCTGATTTCTCAATAGAAACACTACAGGCCAGAAAGGAATGGCATGAAGTATTGAAATTAATGAAAACCAAGGATCTGAAACCAAGACTACTCTATCCAGCAAGGCTATCATTCAGAATTGAAGGTGAAATAAAGAGCTTCCCAGACAAAAAAAGAAAGGCTAAAAGAGTTTATTGCCACCAAACTAGCACTGCAAGAAATGCTAATGGGATGTTTGTAAGAAGAAAAAGAAATAGAGAGAAAGAGAGGAACATAGATATGAAGAATAAAATGTCAATAATAAGTACATATCAATAATAACCTTAAATGTGAATGTATTAAATGCTCCAAACAAAAGTCATAGGGTATATTCCAAGATGGTGTCAGATTAAGTGAAAGCTACACTGCCCTTCTCCCAGGACCAAACTGGAATTACAACTAAAATATAGAAAAATCACCCTGAATAACCAACTGAAGACTAGCTATAGAGACCCTTATAATCACGGATTTAAGAGGAGCCCACATCAAGACTGGTAGGAAGTGCAGAGGCACAAGAGGGCTGGCTAGGCTCCCTCCCAGATAGCAGCTGAGGTGCTGGAGGAATATCTCAGCTGAGAGGGGTTCCTGCTGAGAATTCTGGGGTCTAAACCACAAATTGGGCTCCCCAGCCCAGAGTAATAGATCTGGGAAAGGTACCCTCATAACATCAGGCTGTGAAAAGCACAAGAGGTTCTGTGCAGCTGGGAGAGATGGCTAGAAACACAGGCACCCCCTTAAAGGGCCAATGCACTAAATTTCATTTGCAGCCACTCACCTTAAGCTCTGGCAGAGGGAGGGCAGAGTGGAATAGAGCTCTGTGAGGAAAGTCTGAGTTGGTGGCTCTGGGGAGCGAGCTGAGAAGACAACAACCAGGATCAGTCATACCCCCATGCTGAAGAAACTGTCTTTCTCAGGTAGACATTTGCCATCCAGGCAGCTTTAGCCTGGGAGGAAGCAATAGCCCCACTCACTGGAAATTCTCTTGCCCCACCCTGTGGAGTTTACATCATGCTGATGACTATAGCCTGAAGTTCATTAAGTAACTGAGACTAACAGTCAGACTGCAGGCAGAGGTGGATCTCTGGCTGCTTTGAGTCTTTGCCTGACATACTATTGGCCCCATGTCTGGTAAAAGCAGACCTTGGTGTGCAGGTGGTCCTGTCCACACACATTGAGCCCCAGCAGAGAGAGCCACAGCTGTGGATCACTGATAGCTCCAAACAGAGTACTCAGTGCCAGTCATAAACAGCATCTGATATTGGCCTTCACCAGAGACCTTTCAAAGAGGCCCCAAACAAACCCAGTGGCAAACTTCAGACAACAATGCAGGGTTCAATAAGCATCACAAGCAGCATATCCACAGGGAGATACTGGCAGGCTCTAAACCATGCTGAGGTGAATTCTGCTTCAAGTGATAAGCACCTGCACAGCAGCCTGAATGCTGTGTTGGGAGTTGAGCCTCACTGTCAGCCAGCCTGGGGGTTGAGCCCATGCACAATCAGCCAATAGCAATCAAGACTCTATTACAACAGGAGTACCCACACAATGCACACAAGGGACATTATTAGAGCATCCAGAACTGATGATCAGGGAGACTGTGCCACTGGATCCCACAGGTCACGTCTTACATAAGGCCACCCTACCAAGTTTGGGAGGCATAGTAGATCTACCTAACACATAGAAATAAACCCAAGAGGCAGCCCAAATGGAGAGACAAAGGAACAAGCCCCAAATGAAAGAACAAAAGAATTCTGCAAAAGAAGAGCTAAATGAAATGGAGATAAGCAATTTTTCAGATATAGAGTTCAGAGTAATGATTATAAGGATGCTCAACAGCATAAAAAAGTTATAGAAACTATGAACAACAACCAGTACGAAATGAATAATGACATAGCAGAAATAAAGATTACACTGGAAGAAATAAACAGTAGATAAGTGGAAGCTGAGGATCAGATCAGCAAATTACAAGACAGCACAGAAAAAAATAACTCAATCTGAGAACAACAACAACAAAATTTTTTTTAAATGACAGTTTAAGGTACCTGTGGGACAACATAAAACGTAAAAGTATCAGCATCATAGGAGCACCAGAAAGAGAAGAAAGTGAGCATGGGTTAAAGAACATGTTTGAAAAAATAATGGCAGAAATTTTCCCAAACCTGGTAAAGGAAAAAGTCACACAAGTTCAGGAAGCACAGAGAGTCCCAAGCAAGAACAACACAAAGAGGGCCATGCCAAGACACATCATAACTAAAATGCCAAAAATGAAAGACAAAGACAGAATCTTAAAGGCAACAAGAGAAAATCAATTTGTTACCTACAAAGGAGCTCCCATAATACTGTTAGCTGATTTCTCAACAGAATCACTACATGCCTGAAGGGAATGGCATGAAATATATTCAAGGTAATGAAAAGCAAGGATCTGAAACCAAGACAAATCTATCCAGCAAGATTATCATTCAAAAGATAAGGTGAAATAAAGAGCTTCACAGGAAAAAAAAAAAAAAAGGCTAAAGAAGTTTACTATCAAAAGACTCATACAGGATGAAAGTGAAGGGATGGAAAACAAATTTCCATTCAAATGCAAATTAAAAAAGCAGGAGCAGCAATACTCATATCTGACCAAATAGACTTCAAAGCAAAGGCCATAATGAAAGACAATGAAGGTCACTACATAATACAAAATGGATCAATCCAACAAGAGGATATAACCCTGGTAAACATATATGCACCCAATATGGGAGCAACTAAATATACAAAAAATCTCTGGGAGGGCTTTAAAGGAGAGATTGACAGCAATACAGCCATAGTAGTGAACTTTAACACCTGATTAACTTCACTTGCTACATCTTCCAGACCAAAAAATAAAACCAAAAAACAAACAAACAAAAAAACACAGCAAGGAAACAGTGACCCTAAATGGCACTGTAGATCTGTTGAATTAATTGACATTTACAGATTGTTTCACCCCAAAGCTGCAGAATATACATTCTTCTCAAGTGCACATGGGATATTGTCTCAATAGATCACATGTTAGGACACAAAATAAGCCTTGAAAAATTCAAGAAGATTGAACTCATATTAAGCGTCTTCTCAGATCAAAATGGCATCAAACTAAAAATCAACTACAGGAAAAGCACTTGAAAACATTCAAATACACGGAGGCTAAATAGCATGTTAGTTACTAGACAATGAATAGGTTACCAATGAGATCAAGGAAAAAATTTAAAACTTCTTGGAAACAAATGAAAATGAATGCACAACAACCTAATATTGATGGGACACAGAGAAAGCAGACCTGAGAGGGAAGTTCATATCACTACAGGCCTACCTCAAGAAACAAGAAAACTCTCTAATAAACTATCTAACCCTGAAACTAAAAGTATTAGAAAGAGAACAACCAGAAAATCCCAGAGTAAAGAGAAGGAAGAAAATAATAAACATCAGATTAGAAATAAATGACATAGAAACAAACAAACAAACAAAAACTACAAAAGATCAATGAAACCAACAGCTGGATCTTTGAAAAGATAAACAAGATCAATGAACTTCTAACTAGATTCATCAAAAAAAAAAAAAAAGTGAGAGGACCCAAATAAACAAAGTCAGAAACTAAGAAGATGAAGTAACACCTGACACCACAAAAATACAAATGATTGTAAGAAAATATTACAAACAACTATATGCCAACAAATTGGACAACCTGGGAGAAATGGACAAATTCCTAGAAACGTACAATCTTCCAAAACAGAATAAAGAAAAATTAGAAAACCTGAAGACCAATAACAACTAATGAAATTGAAGCAACAATAAAAGAAACTCCCAGTATAAAAAGTCCTGGACCACATAGCTTCACAGGGGAGTTTTACCAAACATTCAAAGAAGAACGAACACCTATCCTCCTCAAACTATTCCAAAAAATTCAAGAAGAAGGAAGACTTCCAAGCTGTTTTTAATTTAATCTTAATTCCAAAACCAGATAAACACACAACAAAGAATAAGAATTATAGGCCAATATCTCTGATGAACATAGATGCCAAAATACTCAACAAATTATTAGCAAATCAGATCCAGCAATATATTAAAAAGATCATTCACCATGAGGAAATGGGATTTATCCCAGGGATGCAAGGCTGGTACAATATTCACAAATCCATAAATGTGATACATCGTATAAACAAATTAAAAGATAAAAACCATGTAATCATATCAGAAAAGCATTCAACAAAATCCAACACCCATTTTTGATACAAACTCTCAGCAAAGTGAAAATAAATGGATCATACCTCAACAAAATAAAGGCCATATCTGTCAAACCTACAGCCAACGCCATACTCAATGGGCAAAAACAAAAAGCATTTTCTCTACAGATGGGAACAAGACAGAAATGTCTGCTTTTACCACTCTTATTTAACACAGGACTGGAATTCCTAGCCACAGCGACCAGACAAGAAGAAAAAATAAAAGACATCTAAATTGTAAAGGAGAAAGTGAAACTGTCATTATTCACAGATGACATTTTATACATAGAAAACCCTAAAGACTCCATGAAAAATCTACTAGATTTAATAAATTAACTTGGCAAAGTAGCAGAATACAAAATTAATGTCAAGAAATTGACAGCATTCTTGTACACCAACAACGAACTCAATGAAAGAGAAACTTAAAAAATCAATCCCACTTACTATTGTGGCAAAAAAATTAAGATACCTAGGAATAAACTTAACCAAAGAAGTAAAGGACCTATTTGTAGAAAACTACAGGTCACTGAAAAAAGAAACAGAGAAAGATATAAAGAAGTGGAAGCACATAACTTGTTCATGGATTGGAAGGATTAACATCATTAAAATGTCCATACTAACCAAAGCAACCTATAAATTCAACACAATCCTTATTAAAATACAATGACATATTTCACAGATCTAGAACAAATACTCCAAAAATATATATGGAATCAAAAAGACCCCTAATAGCTGCAGCAATCTTGAGAAAGAAGAACAAAGTTGGAGGGATCACAATACCGGATGTCAAATTATACCACATAGCCACTGTAATCAAAATAGCCTGGTACTGGTACAAGAACAGGCACATAGATCAATGGAACAGAACAGAGAATCCGTAAGTCAACCAAAGTCATTATACTCAGTTAATATTCGACAAAGCAGGCAAGAGCATACAATGCAGTAAAGACAGCTTCTTCAATAAATGGTGTTAGGAACATTGGATAGGTACTTGTAAAAATATGAAACTAGACCACCAACTTACACACATACATTAACAAGAATAAACTCAAAATAGATAAGAGGCTTAAATGTAAGTTGTGAAACCATAAAAATCCTAGAGGAAAATGTAAGCAGCAAAATCTCAGACATCACATGTAGCAGAATATTCTCTGATACATTGCCTAGGGCAAGGGAAACAAGGGAAAAAATAAACAAATGGTATTATATCAAACTGAAAAGCTTCTGTGTAGCAAAAGAAACCAGTATCAAAATGAAAAAGGAACTCACTGAATGGGAGAACATATTTGCCAATGATCCATCTGATAAGGGGTTAATTTCCAAAATATATAGAGTAGTCATACAACTCAACCCTCTCTCATTCACTACTCTTTAATTGGAAGACAATCCAATTAAAAAATGGGCAGAGGACCTGACTAGACACTTCTCCAAAGAGGGCATACAAATCGTCAAGAGACATATGAAAAAATTCTCAATGTCATTAATCATCTGAGAGATGTAAATTAAAATGACAATGAGGTATCACCTCACACTTGCCCAAATCGCTACTATCAATAAATCAACAAACAATAAGTGCTGGTGAGGATGTGGAAAAAAAGGAACCCTAGAACACTGTTGGTGGGGATGTATACTGGTGTCACACTATGGAAAACAGTGTGGAATTTCCTTAAAAAAATAAAAATTGAACTGCCATTTGACCCAGTGATCCCACTTCTAGGAATATATCCTAAGAAGCCTGAAACACCAATCAGAAAGAATATATGAACCCCTATATTCATAGCAGCACTATTTACAATAGCTAAGATCTGGAAACAGCCCAAGTGCCCATCAGTAGATGAGTGGATAAAAAAGCTGTGGTAGATTTACTCAATAGAATACTATGCAGCTGTAAAAAGAAGGATTGCCTGGCTGGTGTGGCTCAGTGGTTGAGCATTGACCCATGCACCAATAGGTTGCTGGTTCAATTCCCAGTCAGGGCACATGCCCAGGTTGTGGGCCCAATCCCCAGTGACGGTCATGCAGGAGGCAGCCAATCAATGTTCTCTCTCATTGATGTTTCTATCTCTCTCTCCTTCTCCTTTCCTCTCTCTCTAAACTCAATGAAGGAAAAAAGAAGAAGGATTTATTAACTTTGGAGACAGCATAGTAGGACCAGAAAATTGTTATGATAAGTGAAATAAACCAGTCATAAGAAGACAAATATAACCTGATCTCACTTTTATGTAGAATCTAATGAACAAAATAAACTGATGAATGAATAAAATAGAGCCAGAAGCATGAAACATGGAACGGACTGACAAATCTCAGAAAGAATGGGATGGGAGGGCAAGAAGAGATTAACCAAAGAATTTATATGCATATATGCATTGTCCATGGACACAGAGAATAGGGTGGTTAAGACCTGGGGCAGGGCAGGAACCACCAGGTAGAGGTGGGCAATGGGGGAAAAAGGGGAACATCTGTAATACTCTCAACAATAAAGATAAAAAAGAGAACATATCACTGGACTCCACTCCTAGTTTTCTGATTTGGTGGTTTTTGAGTGAAACTGGGAAATCAGCATTTCTAATACATTTTCTAGTGAGGCTAATGCTACTTGTCTGGAGAACACACTTTGGAAATTCTCGGTCACGAGGTGTCAGAAACAGAAAACTACCTAGAAGAATGTCCAACACATGTAAGCCTTCAGTGAAAGGATACTGGGAACATGGGCAAAAGTTATATATAGAAAAAATATGTCTAAAAGGGAGATTGAAGAGTAACTAGGACCCATCTTTGCAGGAAAGATGTGCATTAGTAAACCAATTCCAATTTGGTCTTCAAATAGGACAGACATTCTTCGATGTCCTTAAAAGCCAAAATTGGTGTGATGAATTCTACCAGAAGCTGCACCCATGGTAGAATTCCAAGTCCTCTGAGATCTTTTTTGGTCCACATTCTGCTTTCCTTAATAGTGTCAGTCCTTAAATATAAGGCCTCTGTAGTGGTGAAGTTCTTGCTGACCTAGAACATTCTGATCTTCTTCACCCTCTGCTGCCCTTTTTTGTCTTTATGTTTGTTTTATTTTACATTTTAAAAAATCCTGCTCCATTTTCCTCCAAAGCTACTCACTGCCCACTACATCCTACAGGTCCTTGCTCACCAGCTGCCTCAGGCTTGAGCAGAAGCAAACTCTGTGTTTATCAGATCTTGGACTTTAGATTTTCATGGGACAGAGCATTTTCTAAGAAGCATCACACTGGGACATCTACTTTCTCAATAAGAATGTTAAAAGAAAAAAAATACAGAAATTTAATTTTAATTACTTTTTCATAAAAAAGATATTTTAGTGCCAAAAAAAGTTAAAAGGATATTTTCTGAGACTAAAGAACATGATTTCTAATAGAATAAATTTAGTTTTATGAAACACAGATTTTGTCTCTGTTTTGCTTATTATAGAACCACAATATAAATGGACTCACTTGAGAACTGAGGGAGTCAGTGACCTTTTGGGTTACCTCCAACCTTGAGAATCTTAAATTAATGCACACTCACTAAGCTTGATGTGTGGAGGAGCAGCCCTGTGATGAGGATATAAACTTTCTGTTAATTGAATCAATCCAAGCAAAGGCAGGTCATATTGACCTAACTATGTTCAGTTTGAGTCTTTTCCTTACAATGTTTATCTAGTTAGGGAAGAGAAGATTATACATTCTCTGTTCACTAAAAGTTTAAGGACAACTTAAAGCTCTTTAAAAAATAATTTACAGACTGTTTTTCCATAAGCAATTGCTCACAATGATTTGAATAAATTGGTTAGATTCAATGCTTTTTCCTATTAATTAAATATAGAGTTAGAAGTGACCATTTGGACTTCTTTTAATAGGAGTGTGTGTCTTTGTCATGAGTGTTCAAGTATTGATCAGTTTATGACAGTAATATATCTGTTTGTTTTTTTCCTGTGAAACATAAGCAAAACTAGGAACTGTAAAACTGATTACTATTTAAAATTCTGTGAAAACATAATGATAATTACAGAGGAAATAATTGTATACAACAGCAGCAATAGCATCCTTGAGGCCATTTCTACAGTGTTTCTAATGCCTAATTGTATCAGTTGTGCCAGAGCTCATCTCATAGAGGGACATTATAAGAGTGTTGGGCTAAAGCCTTAAGGATCAATTGAAATTTCAGTTTTGTACATCAGTATTGCAAATACAAGCTGAGTGTCTGGCTCTTTTTTTTTTTTTGTCAATAGGATCATTGTTACCGTTGCACTATGTTATCTCCCTCTCTTAGACTTAATAGCATGAGCTAAAAGCAATTGATTTCAGAAAGCAATTGAAGTCATGAAGAGAAATATAAACTATGAAAAATGTACCAAGCATAGGTGAAAGCATTCTACAATAATAAAAATAATAATAAAGTCCTAAAATGCTTAGAATTAGTTTGAAGCTTTTCTCTGATTGGAAACTTCTTTTAATTTCAGAAGTAGTTAAGGATAGTAGAAGGAAAAAGAAGTAGGACACGTAAAGAAGCCACATCACCTGTAATCCCACTACTAGAGTTAGCACTATTAAAGTTTTCCTAAATTCCTTTCTGTCTTTATTTTTCCCCCATCTTTAAATATATATGAGGCATTTTACATGACAATAATTTTTCATATACATGCTTTGTATGATGGCCTAATATTTTATCATATAGAAATATTAAACTTTTTCTAGTTAGTCCCCAACTCTTAGTCATGAAGGTTGATTCTCATTCTCTCTTCTTAAAAATAATGCTTCAGTAAATGTGATCAAAGATGAATCTGTTTGCAACTTTAAAATATTTCCATAGATTATATTTCCATAAGTAGAATTATATGTTAAAGAATGTGAACCCTCCTAAGAATCTTTACAGCAGAAATGTAGAAACAATATACCTGTGTGGTCCCACTACTGCACTGTACCTTTGCCCCTACAGGTATTATCATTGAAAAAATAAGTTTGATAACTTAATAGATAAAAAATTTATTATATTAATTTGAATTTCTTATTTTCTTTAATGAGATTCATCTTGTGTTTATTCATTAAAATTTTCACAAAATATCATGTTGGCAGGGCCGGCTTCAATGGACGTGACCCGTGCAGTTGTGTGAGGTTCCAATGCTCAGAGAGGCTTGTGCTTGCTTTAATGCTCTGCTGTCTCCATCTTAAAAATTTTATCTTTGAACTTACTTTTTGTCTGATGGGACAGTGGAATATGAGTGTGAGCAGAGGAAATAAATGCTATATGTGTGTCCACTGTTCCTCTCCACTCTATTTGCATATAGTATTTGTGATGTTCCATGAGCACAGAGTTCTGGTGAACCCAGGATTCATGGGAGTTTAGTGAGACTCAAAGTAAGTACAAGGTAAGTTTGATATGTCTATAATTGAGTTAGTAGGGGGGAAGGGGAGTGCTAACAGCCCCAAGTGGCCATGTGTTTTGATTGCACCAGAACTTTCTTCAAATGCAGGAAGGACATAGTTATCTAAAAAACATGAACAATCAAGGAACCCTATCATATCTTTCTCACTTATGTTACTTCCTTGTATTACCCAACCACTTACCCTGAAAATAATGACACAGAAGAAAAGAAAAGATAAGAAAACACATAGGTTCCTTTTCTCCTTAGTCACAATTGAATATTGTGACCAAAAGCAGAACAGTAAACAGAGCCCTGGAATGAAACTGAATGCATAGTATTGTTCATCCAATGTACATATAAATTGTTTCTGATTCTTATACCTGATGCAAATGGAAAAGAACATATATGCCAGGTAAACTGGGGCATACCAGAGGCTGTTAAAAATCTGTTCTGGTAATGATATCACATCAGGTACATTAACTGTAGTTAAGGTTCCTGCTTAGTTAAGATGGCCATAGTTAATTGTCACATACTATGATCCAGACTTGTGTTTCCAGGGGACAGACTTGCGAATTAAATGGAAATATGATGGGACCATCACCCCTGCATGCCTTACATCTTTAAGGGTGATTGATGCTAATGTCTGCTATTCTATCTAGGATGCAATATATTTTTGATTTACTGTCTTAGCTGATAATGGGGAAGTAATTCCAGGGGTTTCTGCTTTACCTTCATTATGATAGTAGTTTCATTCATAGACAAAGGAACCTATATTAGGGTAAAATCAATGTCTGAGTATGGCCAATCCAATCATATGTTTGGAAACCAGGAAAATTCCACTGGTATGTCTGTGGATCCAGTGGTCTCAGTGTAGGATGACCTTATGCCAGGAATCCATTTATTATCTACCTTTCATACACCTCCTACTCTAACAGGGGGCCACAATGGAACTTTGAACCCTCAAATATTAGTGTCTAATTTTTATATTTGGGAAGTATTCCCTCATCTTCAATTTTCTAGAAAAATTTTGTGTAGAATTAACATTGTTTTTTCCTTAAATATTTGCTAGAATTCACCAGTAAAGTCACTGGTGAATGAAAAGATTCTAACAATCAATTTAATTTCTTTAAGTGATATGAGGTTATTCAGATAATGTGGAAGATATGGATGTCCTTTTTTCTCTAGTGTATGAGCAGCCAAGTAAATGGCCATAAGTCTCTTCAGCAGAAAGTCTGGGGAAATTACTACTTTGTATATTGGCTCTGATGTTGCAGGGCCTTCTTCAAGGACAACAGTCTCTTTCTGTAGAGAGTTATCAGTCAGAGAGCTGGTTTAGGTCTGGAATTGGAGCAAGAGATTGTAACTTTTCATGGAGGTCTGATCTCAGACTTAGGCTCATCTTTCCTTAATCTCTTTTTATTATATTATTTGATATTCTTGTTGGCTATCCAACTGTCATGCCTCTACAAATGCATAAGAAGTGTGTTTGAACCATATTTATAGATCTCTTTGAGTCTGGCTCTCCTGGTTGACATTCCAACTTGTTCCCCATTTTCAATAATTATGTCCTCCTCATCTATGAAGGTTAGTGCTACTTTTTGGCTTCTCCTAGTTTGGGTTCCTATCATCCCTCTTGTTACAAAGGAGTTCTTTCTATAATAGTATCTGATTATCAGTACTGGTCTCCAGAGGACCACCACACCTGAACTTTTTAATGATGCTGGTGACACCTCACCTGAGCATTCCTTATTGCCTTGGTAAGGGGAGTGTTCTTGGCTGTCTCTAGGAATATAGTCAGCTGGTAGATTTCATGATCTTAAAAGACAGTTCTATTCTGCATGCCTACTTCTCTGAGCCTGTTGATTTCTTTCTCTACAGCCTGCCACAACATTCTGGCATATATTAACTGTGGGCTTTCACTTTTTTCAAGCTTCTGGGAGTCATCCCATCAGCATATTTAAACACAAGCATCCCTTCCCATGGTATTAAATAGAGAAAGGGAGAGAGTACATCTACTCCTGGCACCAACTGTCTTAGGTAAGGTTTCTAAAACCATAGGATTCTTGTGCTATTTATTTACAAGGGAATGTTTTCTAAAGAAACACATAAACAAGTGAGGAAAGTGTAATAGAGCAGATAAAGCCAAGCAAAGATGTGTTTCAGAAATCTAGCCTTGGCGTGATTCCACAGGGAGCTCTGGAGTGTGAATGGTGCTACAGAACTTGTCCTTCCCAAAAGCAAGGGGCCTAAGTGTTATACCCTTACATCAGCCAGCCATCCTAACCCTTAGGTTGGGATGTCACTTCCCAAACATCTTAAGGCACAGTGGCTCTTCTCAACTGAGGAAAATCCTGCAGACAAGGGTGTGAGCAGCTAGGACATGGGTACACTGACCTAGTAAAGGGGATTTAGGTGGCACACTGAAACCAGAGTCAGTTCTTGTGGATATTCTCTGAATGCCTGGAAAGAATCTGTATACTCTATTTCAGTAATACTTACAATACAGATATTTGGCACCTGAGAATAAGACTTTAAAGGGAATTTGTTTTAATACTTTCTACCTTGGCTTAAAAGGCATTTCATTGGATATGTAAGAACCAAAATGGATTTTACCTACTTTGTAAACAGCTTAGACACATGACATGAGAACCATCATCATTCAGATTTGTGAGGTTAGTAATAATTTTGTATATCATAAAAATTCATTATCCTGGCTGATTTGGCTCAGCAGTTAGAGTGTTGGCCCATGGACCAAAGTATCAGAGGTTCAATCCCTGGCCCCAGTCGGGGTTGTGTGGGAGACAACCCACTGATGTGTCTCTCTCACATCAATGTTTCTCTCTCTCTTGCTCTCACCCCCACCACCACCATTTCCTTCTATTCTATCTAAAAATCAATGGAAAAATATCCTTGGGTAATGATTACAAAAAACAAGAAAGAAACAAACAAATAAAATGCATTGATTTAAGGATATCTTTTGTCCTTGATTTTTTAAATGAGATGTTAAACTGAACAAACATTGAGTATTATGTGTTTTATTGTTGAACATAGTCTGAGAATAAAACATCTAAGTTCTAAAAAAAACCCCAAGGACAGAAGGTACATAATCACATTTTATAGTAGTTATTGTTTTAATATCACATTTATAGATTAATCCATGCTTTATGTATGTAATCCATTCATTTTCCTTGCTGTGCAGTACTCTATTGTATGAATATGTCAAGATTTACCTATTCTTTTAAAAATTGATTTTAGAGAGAGAGAAAGGGAGGGAGAGAGAGAGAGAAACATTGATTTGTTGTTCCACTTATTTATGCATTCATTGGTTACTTCTTGTGTGTGCCTTGACTGGGGATTGAACCCACAACCTTGGCATATAGGGATGACTCTCTAACCGAGCTACCAGCCAGGGAAAAATTTATCTATCCTTTTGTAGAGGGACATTTCTATTTTTTTCCCAATTTTAGATTAATACAAATAACACTGCAGTGAACATTCTTTATATGTACACTGGTGTGCACAAGTTTAACTAATGTATATTATACCTAGGAGAGCAATTGTTGAGACATAGGATAGGGAATCTTTGTTTCTCCAGATTTTACCAAACTGTTTGCCTAAGTAGTTGTTCCTATTCTTCAACAACACTTGGTATTGTGAAAACTTTAAATTTTTTCTACTTTGGGTGTATAGTGACATCTGATTTTTAAAGTTCGTTGATATAAAGTATGTTTATTAGCCATTTGGATTTCTTCTTTCATAAAGTATCTGTTTAAATCTCTTGCCTGAATCTATCATTTATTAGCCAAACAACTTCAAGGAAGCTGTATCTTAATTTCCTCATCTATATAATGGAGGTAATAAATCTGACTCTGACATCTTAACAGCATAGTGCCAAGTTGGCATTGCTGCTTCTATCTGTAGTGGAGAACAACATTTACCTGAATCATCTCTCCTGCATGGTTCCAAGTTACTATGACTCAAAAAAGGAGCTCACATGAGATTTGAAAGGTGGAAGTGAAGTGGAGATATCTTGGAATATTGGGAGAAATGAACAAAAGTGATAGACAGAGAGGTGTCTGGTGGGCATGAGGATGTCATTGTTCTCCTGCTTTGCATTCAGCTAATTTTCCTGACTGCTGGCCTTGCTGACCAACAGTGGTCCCCACCAGGCACTTGGTTCCAGGTCCACAAAGGTGGTAATTTCCACACAGGCAAAAACTTCCCCTGAGTGGAAATTTCCACAGAGGACATAGAATTCATAGAGTCTGTATGGCTGCTAAAGTTCCCTCCTGTCTATCTGAGTTGGCACTTCTGGGTGACATGGTTGATGATTATTTTCTATTCTATCCTCTTATGTCTACCTTCCAGAGCTCCATTTTCTCAGCTGCTACCACATCTATATGAACTTTTGTTCCTATACAAAACCCCTTATTGCTGTAATATTTGCAGTAGCTCTGATATTCTGATTTAACTCTGATACAATAGTTTTGACAGTGAAATAAAATAAACATGCAAAGTATTTTCAAAACTCCCAATTGCTATTAAAAGGTAATTATTTGGATGAGCTACATAATGTATTGCTGAGCTTCTACATAGAGGAACAGGTTAGGTGATATTTAAATGGTAGGAAAGCCAACATAGGCTGTTACGGCAGGGTGTGTCATGAAAATATTTTATTCTGTTATTTGTATGATTTGTTTGTTATCACATTGATGTCAAGGGACTCTATGTAGCCTTTCTTTCAACTAGCTTGCTTGGTAAGTTAGAGGCTGTAAAATAGACCTTGAAGACTTCAAGGATCTCTGAAACATGGCAGGAAGTGTCCCCAATTAATATTGAAAATGTAGAATTTAGTCAAATATCAAGACACACATTTCAAAAACATGTGAAAAGAAATAGGCAGAAATTAAAAATAGAAATTAAAAATATGTAAAAATCCTCTACTGTAAATTTCCCATTATTGGCTGCCTCTGTGACACACTGAGGTTGAGCCTGGCAGTGGGTCATTGTCAAAGTTTGTCAAAGACTCAAACTCTTTTAATATTATTTGTGACAGTTTTCCCAAGTCCACTGAGATAACTTATAGCTTTATAAAGATCATAGTTTTCTGGTTAATAGGGCAATAATTGGTTAGTACAATAGTGGATTTGAGCAGCTGCTTTCATTATTTAACAGCCAGAGTAACAGTAAAGGGAGATTCATCCATTCAAGATTTCAAAACTGACACATCTGTGATCATGGAGTACTTTAAGAAAGCATAAAAAGACTTTGTGAACAGAATTACTATATTTAAAAGATAGTTGGGATGGATAGTTGGGGGAGGAAGGTGTTAAATGGCACAATAGCACTCTTCTAAATAGGGCTCTACTAATAAAAATTTTTCAGTGTAGCTCACATCTGATAGTAGCTTAAGTTTTTCTTTCCCCTAATGATGTGATTCTCAGTTAATGTAATAATCTATGTGAAAGACCCTGATCTATGGCCTGTGGGTGATTCCAGTATGGTTTCCATCACCAAAAAGCTTTAATATCTGCACAATTATAAAAACCCACAAAAGGAGACACAGGCTATAAGAAAGCAGATGAACAAAGTAAAAAGAAGGATTTAGAGGTAGGCTGACATAATTTGGAGACAAATGGAATGTTGAGGACAAAGGGATCTAACATGCCTTTGAACTTTCTGGTTTGCTTTTTTTTTAGAAGAAAATGATCACCACTAATGGAATTATATTACCCAGGAAATGAGAGATGAATTTTGAAGTACAGATGGCATATTTGACTGTGGGCATGCTAGGATTTCAATTAATATTTGCTCAAGGAGTAATTTTGGAATGTCCAGATGTAAGAGTGGAGAATTGTAACCTACCCCACCATTTTTTTGACATTGTTTCTATAAATACTGACTCTGACTAATGTGTAGCTTGTAGATAAACAGCATGTCTGTATAAGAATCCTAGGAAAACAGCATGTCTGTGCAAGAATCCTAGGAACTAACTTTAGAAGATACAGACTCTGACCTTCAGTCATTTCAGTTCCAGGAGATTTACTGACCTTCAACCATAGAACCAGGATGATGTAGAACCAAGATGATGAAGACCAGGATGATGCACACCAGACTATCACTTGACCAGTTTTGAGGTCCTTATCGGAATGGACTGTGCTGGTGTGCACATAGAGAATTTTTCAACACCTTCCCCTTGATTTCTTTATTATGCTTTCCCTCTTACTCCTTATAAAAACTTCTGCCTGCACTGAGGTGGTGAGATGGGCTTTGCTACAAGAGTCCTCCATCTCCTCAAGTATCCAGCACTTGAATAAACCACTTTCCTTTTTCACCATCATCTGTCTCATGAGTTTTTCTTTCGTGGTGGCAGGCAGCCAACTTGGGTTTTGGTTACACAGGTAGTTGCAAAACTGTGTACCAAATTCTGAAGAAAGGATAGGTAAAGGATTATAATTAAAAAATGGGAGTTCAATAATAGTCTGAAGAACAGGGTAGACCCAGAGATGTGGAAGTAGGGTATAGACTGACACCCCTCAAAAGAGGGGGGGGAGGGAAGAGATAAACCACGAACTTAAGCGCATATATGCATAACTGATGGACATGGACAACAAAGCTGGAGACGGGGTGGGGGGATGGGGAGGAGGGTGTCAATGGGGAAAAAAGGAGAAACATCTATAACAAAAATAAATTAATAAAAAATAAAATAAAATAAAAATAAAAAATAAAATAAAAAATGGGAGTTCAGCTGCCTGCCACAATGAAAGCCAAACTCGTGAGTTAGGTACTGTGTGCAAAAGGAAAGAGGTTTTGTTCAGGTTCCATGAGACCTGGGAGAATGGTGAACTCCTGTCTCAAAGACCATCTCCCCTTCCTGCTCAAGCCTGCAGTTTTTATAGGGATAATGAGGGGAAGGCTTTCCGCCCCCCCCCCCCATCCACTTATCTTGCTACCTTTTGGCTTGCTTGTGCCCTGTCCATTCATCTTTCTAGCTTTCTGTGATTGGGGCCCTATCCACTTATCTTTCTAGATTTTGGCACCCTCAGTGTAGGAACCTCCGCCTGGTGCCATCTTGGCCAATGCAGGAGACTCCCCAGTGCTCTGACTGACTGTTTATGGTAACAGGATAACCACCCAAGTAACTGATTTTCATATAGAATCTGCATTTAACATTAACATTAGGATTGAGATTAGTAGAAGATATCTCATGATGGATCGAATAAGTTTTAATTGAGGCAAAATACAGGTGTGATTGTTCATTTTGTACTCCAATAATTTGATATTCCTTTGTTATAGAGAAAATGTGAAGAGGTGGAAACATTGGTTGTGATGATTAGAAAATATTGCCAGTAGAAAGTGGAAAGTAAAGAGGTACAGACAAAGAAAACTCTGGGGGGACCATACCTAAATGTGTGGGCTTATAAACATCACCATAGTTAATATATCAATATTCAGAATTATTTTCAGAAGTGTTCTAAGCTATTTCTATTATATGTTCATTTTACCTACTCATGTGTTGTAGGTAGAGAATTGTGTCCCACCAAAAGATGTGTTGAAATCCTAACTCCCAGTACTTGTAAATGTAACCTTGGAAGCAGAGTCCTTGCAGATGTAATCAAGTTAAGATGAAATCATTAAGGTAGATCCTAATCCAATATAATGGTGTCTTTTAAGAAGAGGAAAATGCCATGTAAAGATAGAGACACACAAAGAAATACTGTATTATGTTTGAGAAAGAGATTGGAGAGATGTTGCTGAAAACCAAAAGACATGAAGATTTGATGAGTACCAGTAGAACTTTAAAGAGGCAAGGAAGCATTCTACTTAGAGTGTCAGAGAAATCATGGCCCTGCTGATTTTAGACTTCAAACCTCCAGAACTGTGAGAGAATAAATTTCTTTTGTTTTAAGCTACCCAGTTTGTGATACTTTTTTACAGCAGTTCTAGGAAACTAATATCTCCCATTTCTCTCTCTTAGTTATATAATCTCTTCAATTAATCAGCAAATATTTATGAAACATCTACTCTACACAGGTCACTCTGTTCCTCCATTTCACAGATTTCTCAATTACTCCTTCCAAACTGTGTTTGGAAGTTTAATAATTAAGAAGAGACAGCATTGCATGGGCTATTTTGCTTGATATTTTTTTCTCAGTTTTGTTGAAGATATTCCCCAAAGTGTCATCTTTGGCAGAGAATGGTACATATAGATGAATATTTTTTCAGCATTTATGGGTTCTTGGTTCCAAAGGTGCGCTAAAAGTGTCAAGTTGGTATAGAACCCTTAGATAAATGATATACCTGATGCTAGGCTAGGAAGGTTTATTTATTTGAAAAGTGCTAAGTCTAACACTGTAAGTTATCACTAACTTGAGACCAGAGTCAGAGGTTATAAAAGACATCTCAGGGGAATAAAATAATCTGAGAGGACCTCAACTTCTTTTAAAGAAATTCTTATAGTTGTATTGTACCTGTACTAGAAAGAATAATGTACCACTACTAGACGATGAGTACACTGGCTGGGTGAATAACAATAACTCTGAAAAAGCTGCTGCAGTTGCCAATCAGGCAGTAAGATATGTAATGGTTGGTTAGCTATTTGCATTAGTGGTGTCAAACGTGCTGGCCACAATTTCCTTCAGTAACTTAATTCTTACCCTGAATTTGTTGGCTGTGAGCATGTCCTCCTATGTTAGTGCTGACAAAATGGTTAGAATGTGGAAAATGGTATGTTGAAAACCTTTCCTCTAAAACCCAAAAGTGACAGGAATCAGCCTCCATAAGTGACTCTCTGTGGAATCAATTGGAAAATTTAGGAATGAACTAAATGTTATGCTTTTTGGTTAGGCCTTTCTGTGAATGCCATAAAATCCTCTTACTATTTTTGTTTATATATATATAAATTGTAGTAATATATATAACATAATATTTGCCATTTTAGCCTTTCTTTCATTTAAAAAATAATTTTCTTATTTTTTAATTACAGTTGACATACAATATTATATTACTTTAAGGTGTACAACGTAGTGATTAGACATTTATATAAATTATGAAGTGATCATTGCAAAAAATATAGTACCCATCTGATACCATAGATAGTTATTACAACATAATTGCCTGTATTCCCTATGCTATAATTTACATCCTGTGACTGTTTTTATAACTAGAAATTTGCACATACTAATCTCTTCCCCTTTTTTCCTTGTCCCCTCCAAATCCCCTCCCATCTGGCAACCATCAAAACATTTTCTGTATCTATGAGTTTGTTTCTGTTTTGTTTGTTAATTAATTAACTAATTATTTTAGATTGCACTTATAAGTAAAATAATGTTATTTGTTTTTCTCCATCTGACTTATTTCCCATATTATAATAATACCCTATAGGTTCATCCATGTTATTGCAGATGGCAAGATTTCATTCTTTTATATGGCTGAGTAATATTCCATTGTATATATGTACCATGTTTTCTTTACTATTTGTCTATATATGGACACTTAGATTGCTTCCATATCTTGGCTAGTGTAAATCATGCTGCAATAAATATAGGGATACATATGTCTTTTTGAATTAGTGTTTTGAGTTTTTTGAATAAATGCCCAGAAGTGGAATTGCTGGGTCTTTCTTTGTCTCTTGTTATAGCCTTTGTTTTAAAGTCTATTTAGTTTGATTTAAGTATTGATAACTCAGCTTTTTTTTCTGTTCACATTTTTATGAAATATCTTGTTCTATCCCTTTATTTTCAGTCTATGTGTTTTTTTATCTAAAGTGGGTCTTTTGGAGTTCAAGATGGCAGCAGGGTAGGTGGATCCTGCTCGCAATGCCTCCCAGAACCAAACTGGAAGTTATAGCTAAATCAGGAAACAATTACCCTGAAATACTAACTGCAGATTATCTGAAGAGGAGACTTTTAACCAATGACTGCAGAAGCCACATCAAGACTGGTTGGACGGGCAGAGTCATGCAAGGGGCTGGCCAAGCCTATGAAGGGATACTTTAGCTGTGGGAGGTTCCCCCTGAGAGGCAGGAAGACTAGACCCCAGACTGAGCTTCCTAACCTGGGACACCAGAGCTGGGAACAGGTGCCCACATAACATCCAGCTGTGAAAGGTGGTGGGGTTTCTGTATTTCTGTCTCCCAAGGAGAGGCAGAGCCCACTGGAGTTAAAGCCACCTGTTTAAAGGGCTAATGCACAAAACTTGTTCACAGCCACTCATCTGGGGCTCTGGAGGAGGGAGGGAAGTGAGGATTGAAGTTGCCTGAGGAGAGTTTGGGGTTGTTGGCTTTGGGGAGATAAGTACGGGAGCGTCCTCTAGGATCCCAGTGCCAGATCATCCTCTAATATCACAACAGCCATTTTTTATGGGCAGGAACAGTCCCCTTCCAAGCAGCATTAGCTTGGGGAAAAGCAAACATGTCTACCCTCTAGTGTTCTGCTCACTCAGCCCTCTGGAATCTTCCTTGCCTCATCCTGCATTTCCATCCCCACTGAGGAGTCAGTGGCATAGGCTGGAGCTTAGAAAGCTGGGCAGTCTCAGGGGTTGTCAGTGACTTGCTTTGGGACATAGCCATTCCCCCTACTTTCCAGATACCCTCACGGGAGATTCAGTGGAAACAGCCCCCTGCCCCCCAACCTCTAGCAGACCCAACCAACCTCTGGCAGACCCAACCTCTGGGCTTCATAGGCTCCACCTACCTGACTACTAAGGGTTCTGCCCTGCTGAGATCAGGGAAAAATCCAAGGCAGACTCAGATGTGTGGCTTGTGGGTGGGAAAACACACCCACCATCTTCCCTGAAGTCTGAATTGCACCTCCCCCTCATGGGAAATCCAGTGGCCCCATGCTCCTGGTTCCACCAGAGGCTCTTTCAGAGACAACACCTTTTCTGTGTAAAAGACTGGCAGCCAGCTAGCAGGAAGAGGCAGACAGATACAGACCCTGAGGAGCCTTGGGACATTTGCTGACATGCCCCTGGGCCCTATGCTGGTAAAAACCAGCCTTGGAGTGCAGCTTGGTTTTTCCTGGGCACTGTCAAGCCCAGCAGAGGCAGCCACATACTATGGAATGCTTGTAGCTGTGAAGAGATTGTCAGGATGTCACAAACCTACAAACCAATTGGAAAGCTTCAGACAGCATTGGAGCAGGATCCAAAAAGCTTCACTTTTTTAATTTTTTGCTGTAGTTGTTTTTTTTTTTTCTTTTTTCTTCTCTTTTCTTCCCCTTAATATTTTATATTTCTGTCTTTCCTTTTCTAATTTTATTTTCTTTCTTTTTTCTTTTCTTATACTTTTTATCTGGTTTTCTTTTCATAATATTTTTTCTTCTTTCCTTTTATAATTTTTCTCCTATTATTCTTTTTTTTGTCTGTTATTATTTATTTTATTTTCTTACTCTTTTTGTTGGTGGTGTTGTGTTTTTTTGTTTTGTTCTGTTTTCTTTGTTTTATATTGTTTTGTTCTGTCAGCACCTGTTACCAACTTGTGTAATATAGTCATAGTTGAGCCTCACAGTTAGCCATACTGAGGGTTGATCCCATATATGAATGAGCCAACAGCAATTAAGACCCAATTACAATAGGAGGGACCACATAATTTACACAAGGGCCATTCTTAGATCATCCAGCTCAGGAGATCAAGGAGACTGTGACACTGGCTCCCACAGGACACCTACTACATAAGGCCACTCCATTAAAACTTGGAGTCACAGAAAATCTATGTAATATATAGAAGCAACACAAAGAGACAGCCAAAATGGGGAAACAAAGGAACAGGCCCTAAATGAAAGAATAGGATGAATCTTCAGAAAAAGTATTAATGAAATGGAAGCAATTAATTTATCGGATATAAAGCTCAAAGTAATGCTTATAATGATGCTTATGGTTCTTAGTGAGTACTACCACAGCATGCAAAAGGACATAGAAACCATTAATAAGAGCCAGTTGGAAATGAAGAACACCATAACTGATATGAAGAATACACTGGAAGAAATTAAAAGTAGGTTGGATGAAGCAAGAGATTAAATCAGTGATTTAGAAAAAATGAAATAAAAAACCACCCAACTGGAACAGCAAAAAGAAAAAAGAATAAAAAAGAATGAGGATAGTTAGAGAAAATTTTGAGGCAATATAAAATGTAAAAACATGTGCATCCTGGGGGGTACCAGAAGGAGAAGAAAGGGAGCAAAAAATAGAGAAACTCTTTGGAGAAATAATGACAGAAAACTTTCCTAACCTGGTGAAGGAAAAGTCACACAAGTTCAGGAAGCACAGAGTCCCAATCAAGATAAACCCTTAGGGACTGATATGAAGACACATCATAATTAAAATGGCAAACATTAATGATAAAGAAAGAATCTTAAAGGCAGGAAGAGAGAGATAGAAGCTACCCACAAGGGAGTTCCCATTAGACTGTCAGATGATTTCTCAACAGAAAAGCCTCAGGCCAGAAGGGATTGGCATGAAGTATTCAATATAATGAAAAACAAGAACCTAAATCTAAGACTGCTCTATTCAACAAGGCTATCATTTAAAATTGAAGGTAAAATAAAGAGCTTCCAAGAAAAAAAAAGGCTAAAGGAGATAATTACCAGCAAACCAGCATTGCAAGAAATGTTAAAGGGACTGCTTTAAGAAGAAGAAGAAGAAGAAATGGAAAGAAAGAGAGGAACATACATATAAAGAAAAAAATGACAATAATAAGTACTTATCAATAATACCCTTAAATGTAAATGTATTAAATACTCCAATCAAAAGACATTGGATAGCTGGCTGGATAAGAAAACATGACTCACATATATGTTCTCTATAAGAGACCCACCTCTCCAAGAGACATATGAAGAAATGCTCAGTGTCACTAATCATCAGAGAGATGCAAATTAAAACAACTATGAGGTATCACCTCACACCTACCAGAATGGCTGCCATCAACAAATCATCAAACAACAAGTGCTGGCAAGCGTGTGGAGAAAAGGGGACCCTAGTACACTGCTGGTGGGAATGCAGACTGGTGCAGCCACTATGGAAAACAGTATGGTGTTTCCTCAAAAAATTAAACATTGATCTGCCATTTGATCCAGTGATCCCATTTATAGGAATATATCCTAAGAAACCTGAAACATCTATCAGAAAGAATATATGTACCCCTATGTTCATAGCTGCACTATTTACAATCACTAAGATCTGGAAAAAGCCCAAGTGTCTATCAATAGATGAGTGGATAAAAAAGCTGTGGTACATATATACAATGAGATACTATGCAGCTGTAAGAAAGACAGATCTCTTATCCTTTGAGACAACATGGAGGGACCTCAAGAGTATTATGCTAAGTGAAATAAGTCAATCAGAGAAAGACAAATACCACATGATCTCACTTATTTGTGGAATGTAATGAACAAGGTGGGCTGATGAACAAAATAGACCCAGAGACATAGAAAGGAGTATGGTTCAGACTGACAAACCTCAGAGTAGGGTAAGGGTGAGATGAACCAAAGAATTTATATGCATGTATGTGTAACCAGTGGACATAGACAACAATACTGGGGGTGGGGTGGGGGGAGAGATGGGGAGGAGGGTGTCTAGGGAGGAAAAAGGAGAAATATCTGTAACAAAAATAAATTCATAAAAATTGAAAAAAAAAAAAAGAGGCCCACCTCAGAACAAAAAATTCACAGAGATGAATAGTAAAGGAATGGAAAAAAATATCCCATGCAAATGGAAACAAAAAATGCTGGGGTAGCAATAATCATATCTGACAAAATAGACTTCAAAACAAAGGCCATAAAAAAGAATCAATGAAGGCCACTACATAATACTAAAAGGATCAATCCAACTAGAGGATATGACTCTTGTAAACATATATGCACCCAATATAGGATCCTCTAAATGTATATTTAAAAAATTTTTTGTCTTTATTGATTTTTGAGAGAGAGGAAGGAAGAGGGAGAGAGAGATAGACATCGATGAGGGAGAACATTGATTGGCCACTTCCTGCATGACCCCCACTAGGGACTAGGCCCACAACTTGGGCATGTGCCCTGACCGAGAATCGAACCAGCAACCTCTTGGTGGATGGGTCGATGCTCAACCAGTGAGCCACACCAGCCGGGCGCCCCTAAATATAAAAACAAAAACCAAAAAAACTCTTGGTGGATTTTAAGGGAGAGATCGACAGCAATACAGTCATAGTAGGGGACTTTGACACCCCATTAACATCACTGGATGGAACTGCCAGACAAAAAATCAATAAGGAAAGGGTGACTGTAAAGGACATACTATATCAGATAGATTTAATTGATATATACAGAACATTACATCCTGAAATGTCAGAATATACATTCTTCTCAGGTGCATATGAAACATTCTCAAAGATAGACCACATGTTATTACACAAAATAAGTCTTGACAAGTGCAAGAAGATTGAAATTATATCAAGCATCTTCTCAGATCAAAATGGCATGAAACTAGAAATCAACTACAATAAAAACACTCAAAAACATTCAGACACATGGAAGCTAAATAGCATACTATGAAACAATGAATGGATTACCAATAAGATTAAGAATGAAATAAAAAAACTACCTGGAAACAAATGAAAAGTAACACACAACAATCTATGGGACACAGTGAAAGTGGTCTTGAGAGGGAATTTCATAGCATTAAAGGCCTGCCTCAGGGAAAGAAACATTTCAAATAAACAATCTAACACTACACCTGGAAGAACTAGGAAATGAACAACAAACAAAACCCAGAGTAAATTAAAGGAAGGAAATAATAAAGATCAAAGTGAAAATAAATGACATAGAGATTAAAAAAACAATACAAAAGATCAATGAAACCAAGAACTGGTTCTTTGTAAAGATAACAGTTGATGAAACTTTAGCCAGACTCATCAAGAAACAAAGAAAGGACCCAAATAAATAAAATCAGAAATGAAGGAGAAGAAGTAGCAGCTGACATCACAGAAATACAAAGGACAGTAAGAAAATACTATGAACAATTAAATGCCAACAAATTGGATTACCTGGGAGAATGGAAAAATTCCTAGAAACATACAATCTTCCAAAACGTAATCAGGAAGAATTAGAAAAATTGAATAGACTGATAACAACTGATGAAATTGAAGCAGTAATAAAAAAATTTTTAAAAAACTCCCAGCAAACAAAAAAGTCTTGGGCCATATGGCTTCACCAGCAAATTTTACCAAACATTCAAAGAACTAACACTTATCCTCCTCAAATTATTCCAAAAAATTCAAGAGGATGGTAGACTTCCAAGCTCTTTTTACAAGGCCAGAATTATCCTAATTCTAAAAGCATATAAAGACATTACAAAAAAAGAAAATTATAGGTCAATATCTCTGATGGACATAGATGCTAAGATCCTAAACAAAATGTTAGCAAATAAAATCCAGCAATACATTAAAAGATCCATGATCAAGTGAGATTTATAGATGCAAGATTGGTAAAATAGTCACAAATCATTAAATGTGATACATCACATGAATAAAATGAAAGGTAAAAATCACATGATTAAATCAATAGATGTAGAAAAAGCATTCAATAAAATCCATCACCTATTTATGATAAAAACTCTCAGCAAAATGTGAATAGGGGTATCATACAACATAATACAGGCCATATATGACGAACTAACAGCAAACATCATACTCAATGGGCAAAAATGAAAAGCATTTCCCTTACAATCAGGAACAAGACAGGGATGTCTGCTTTCACCACACTTACTCAACATACTACTGAACGTCTTTGCCACTGTATCAGACAAGGGGAAAATAATAGGCATCCAAATTGGAAAGGAGGAAATAAAACTGTCATTATTCACAGATGACATATTGCACATAGAAAACCCTAAAGACTCCACCAAAAAACTACTCGATCTAATAAATTTGGAAAAGTAGCAGGATACAAAATTAATACCCAGAAATCAGTGACATTTTTATACACCAATAATAAACTATCAGAAAGGGAAACTGAGAAGGTAATCCTATTTATTACTGCAACAAAAAATAGGAAACCTGGGAATAAACTTAACCAAGGAGGTAAAAGACCTGTACTGAGAAAACAATAAGACATTGAAGAAAGAAATATATCAAGATACAAACAAATGGAAGCATATACCATGTTCATGGATTGGAAGAATGAACATCATAAAAATGTTCATACTATCCAAAGAAATCTATAGAGTCAACACAATTCTTATTAAAATGCCAATGGCATACTTCATAGATCTTGAAGAAATATTCCAAAAATTTATATGGAACCAAAAAAGACCCCAAATAGCCAGAGCAATCTTGAGAAAGAAGAATAAAGTTTGAGGGATCACAATACCAGTTATCAAATTATACTACAAAGCCATTGTAATCAAAACAGCCTGGTACTGGCACAAGAACAGGCATATAGATCAATGGAACAGAACAGAGAGCCCAGAAATCAATCCATGCCTCTATGGACAATTAATATTCAACAAAGAAGGCAAGAGTATACAATGGAGTAAAAACAGTCTCTTTAATAAATTGTATTGGGCCTGGCCAGTGTGTCTCAGTTTATTGAGTGTTGCCCCATGGACTGAAAAGTCCCAGTTTGATTCCTGGTCATGGCATATGCCCTGGTTGTGGACTTAATCCCCAGTTAGGGGCATGCAAGAGACAGCTGATCAATGTATCTCTCTCACATTGATGTTTCTCTCTCTCTCTCTCTCTCTCTCTCTCTCTCTCTCTCTCTCTCTCTCTCTAAAAAAATCAATGGAAATGTATTTAAAAAATAAAATAAAATAAATTGTGTTGGAAAAATTAGACAGGTACATGAAATAAAATGAAACTAGACCACCAACTTACACTATGCACAAGAATAAACTCAAAATGGATAAAAGACTTAAATCTAAGTCACAGAAACATAAAAATTCTAGGAGAAAACACAGGCAATAAAATCTCTGACATCTTGCATAGCAATATGTTTGCTCCTATATCCCCTAGGGTAAAGGAGAACAAAAGGAAAAATAAAATAATGGGACTACTTCAAACTAAAAAGCTTCTGCAAAGCAAAGAAACCATCAACAAAACAAAAGAGGAAACCTACAGTGTGGGAGAACATATTTACCAATGATACATATGATAAGGGGTTAGTTTCTAAAATATATAAAGAGCTTATACAACTCAACACCAAGAAGACAGACAATCCAATTTAAAAAGAACAAAGGACCTGAATAGACGCTTCTCTAAAGAAGACATATAAATGGTCAATAGACATGAAAAAGAGCTCAATGTCTCTAATCATCAGAGAAATGCCAATTAAAACTACAATGAGGTATCTCCTTACACCTGCCAGAATGACTACCATCAATAAATCTACAAACAATAAATGCTGACAAGGATGTGAAGAAAAGGAAACCCTCATGCACTGTTTGTGAGAATGGTGCAGCCACTATGGAAAACAGTATGGAGTTTTCTCAAAAAATTAAATATAGAACTGCCTTTTGACTCAGCAATCCCACTTCTGAGAATATATCATATCCTAAAAATTCAAAAACAGCAATCAAAAAGAATATATGCACCCCTTTGTTCATAGTAGTGTTATTTACAATATCCAAGATCTGAAAACAGCCTAAGTGTCCATCAGTAGATGAGTGGATAAAAAAGGTGTGGTACATTTACACAGTGGAGTACTACACAACTATAGAAATGAAGGAAATCTTACCCTTTGTGACACCATGAATGGACCTGGAGATTATTATGTTAAGTGAAATAATCCAGTCGGAGAAGGATAAATATCATATGATCTCACTTATATGTGGAATCCAATGAACAAAATAAACTGACAAACAAAATAGAACCAGAGTCATGTATACATGGAAGAGCCTCACAGAAGTCAGAGGAGAGGGGGTTGGGGTACTGGATAAAAGAAAGTTAAGAGTGTAGCCAAAGAACATATCCATAGCCCATGGACATAGACAACAGAATGATGAAGGCCAGGGGAGGTGTGGTGGGAGCTGGGTGGAGGTGAGCAAAGGGGGGCAGGGAAATGGGGGACATCTGTAATAGTGTCAATGACAACAACAACAAATAAAGTGGGTCTCTTTTAGGCAGCATGTGTATGGATCTCATCTTCTCTATTTAGCTACCCTAAGTCTTTTGATTGGAACATTTAATCCATTTACATTTAAATTAATTGTTGATATGTATGTAGGTATTGCCATTTTATTATTTATATTTTTAATAATTTTTAAATTTTCCTTAAAGAAGTCCCTTTAATATTTCTTGTACTACTGGTTTGATGGTAATGAACTCCTTTAGCTTTTCCTTGTCTGAGATGCTCTTTATCTGTTCTTTGATTCTAAATGATAATTTTGCTGGGTAGAGTAATCTTGGTTATAGGTCCTTGTTTTTCATTACTTTTAATATTTTGTTGGTAATCCAATCTGGCCTTCAAAGTTTCTGTTGAGAAATCAGCTGATAGTCTTATGGGAGCTCTCTTGTAGGTAACTAACTGCTTTTCTCTTGCTGCTTTTTAAGGTTCTCATTTTGTCTTTAACTTTTGGCATTTCATTTATGGTGTATCTTGGTGTGTCTCTCTTTTGATTCATCTTGTTTAGTACTTTCTATGTTTCCTAAACTTGTATGTCTATTTCCTTTGCCAGGTTAGAGAAGTTTGCTGTCATTATTTCTTCAAATAGGTTGTCAATTCCTTGCTCTCTCTCTCTTTTTCTGGTATCACTCTGATGCAAATGTTGATATATTTATGTTGTCCCAGAGACCTATTAAACCCTTTTCATTTTTTAGATTCTTTTTTCTTTTTCCATTCTGATTGGGTGTTTTCTGCTACTTTGTCTTCCAAATTGCTGATTTGATTCTCTACTTCATCTAATTTACTATAGACTCTCTGTAATATAGTCTTCATTTTAATTATGTATTCTTTATTTCTGACTGGTTCTTTTTTATGGTTTCTGTCTCCATTTTATGTTTCCTCTCTCTTTGGTGAAGTTATCACTGAGATCATGTATTCTTCCCCTAAGTTCATTAAGCATCCTTACAACCAGTGTTTTGAACTCTACATTTGGTAGATTTTTGTCTTCATTTTGTTTAGTTCTTTTTCTGTTCTTTCATTTGGGACATGTTTCTTTGTCTCCCCATTTTGACTGACTCTCTGTGTTTGTTTCAATGTATTAGGTAGAGGTACTATGTATCCTGGGCTTGACAGAGTGGCCTAATGTAGTAGGTGTTCTGTGTGTTCCAGTGACATACTGCCCCTAGTTACCTGAGTACCCCACTCAGGTGTGTCTTTTGTGTGGTTTGTGAGTGTCCTTCTGTTGTAGTTGAGCTTTGATTGCTATTGGCATGTCAGTGGGAGGATTGACCCTCCCAAGGCTGATTGGTTGTGAGGACTGGCTGTGACTACAGCAAGCTGTTAAGCAGAGGATGACACTATAAAACTTTAGCAAGGCTCTCACGCCTGCCAAGTCCACCTTTTGGTGTTACATTTGTGGAGGGGATGGAGTGGTCTTCTGGTGTAGTCTGAAGTGGGCCACTATGTGTGTTGTTTCTAAGGCCTCTTGGGAGGAGCTCTGGAGAAGGCCAAGGTCAGTGCTTCCTGTGTCTTGCCAGGGCCACTTGGTATGAGCTACACAGTGATCTGCAGATGATTGCCCCTTGTGTTGATTTTGTAGATGTGTGGGAGAGGCTAGCTAAGCTACGAACAAAGCCTGGCTGCTGCTAGTGCCAGATTTTGGGTTGCTTAGCAATAGGTATGGGGCATGCTAGGGCCAGATGATGTTTGAGGTTTTTTTAACTTTTGAGAGATTTGAGGAAAGTCTACAACATGAACCAATATAAGCTATTTGTATGGAAAAGCCACTGGAGGCAGCATGGGTGGGATCACAAGTTGGGTGGGGCAGGTCTCAGGGAATCATGCTGGTGAGGTATAAATGGTGTTAATCAGGTTTATGGACACTCCGATATTGTGCCCACCTATGCCTGAAGGCTGGGTTGGGGGAGAACTCAATAAAGGAAAATGGCTTTGCCAGAACTTCTGTCCAGGAGAAAGTTGCCCTCCAGCCTTGACTCTGAAGCCAGGCAATTCAATTCTTCCCATATGTCCCTGGTGCTTTTTGAGCTGCTGCCCCAGTGCTGAAGCTCAGAGCAAGTAAGTCCATTAGTGAGTAAGTTTATGTGTAAGCCCTTTAAGAGGAATGCCTGGGACTCCAGCAGCCCTTAGTCTCACCTGGATGGAATTCCCTCAGCCACGATTCCCATTGTTTTTTACAGCCAGAAATTATGGGGCTTCTTTTCCCAGCCCTGGAACCCTGGTCTGGGGATCTTGGTGTGGGGCTGGGACCTGTTGCTCCTTGGCAGGGACTTCCACAGCTGAGATATCCCTCCCTATTTTTAACCTCCACAGACGGGTATGGGAGCAGCCCATTGTGTGTCCCCACCCCTCCTACAAGTCTTGATGTGGCGTCTTCTGTATGTTCTTAGTTACAGAATTTCTGTTCAGCTAGACTTCAATCAGTTCTCAGTGATGGTTGTTCTGTCATTTACTTGTAATTTGGTGTGGTTGTGGGAGGAGGTGAACACAGTGTTTACCTACTTCATCATCTTAACTGGAAGCCAATACTCTTACTTTTTAATTTGTGAAAACAATGAGGTCAATTATTTTGGCTTATTAGAAGCATTATGAACCAAGGGAATACAAAGATAATTTTTCTGGCATTAGTAATCCAATTGATGTAAGACTTGTCTTTGAAAATCATTTTGTTGAAAACTTACTCTTTATATACTCAACTCTGTATATATTTGAACAATTCAATAATATGCTAAGTCTACTCTTTTCTGAAAGCATTTTGATGAGTCAAGTCTACATAGCATAAGACACAGATGTCTCCTTAGACCTAAAATTGCTCCAGGAGTTCATTATACTAAAGGAAACAGAGACTATAAAAGAATTTTTTATATTTCTGACCTCTTAGTCTATTGTATTTCCTTAGAGTCAAATGCTGCTACAACATTTGGTTCAACAAACCAAGTAGCATTAAATGTGTCTTCTAAAAGAAGGTAGAAGATATCAGTCTTAAATATGGATGAAAAATCCTGAGTTCCTTTTTTTTGAAGGTCAGGTCTATACTGTGTTTGGTACTTACAAATAAACACATTTTAAAAGTTTGGCTGGACTGTCTTCCAAGTAGAGGCCTAACTCAGCCCAGATAATACAACATTAGGGGCATGGACAAACTTTGAATTGCTAAGGTCAGTGTTGATTATTAAGACAATTGTTTCCCTGGTGTATCTTGACCTCATGTTGACCAAGATCTTAGAGATAAGCATCTGCTTTAAGTGATATAGGTAGAAAAACCCTTATGAGGGAGGAGGGTGGAGAAAGTATTAAGAGTGAGGAGCATGTGTCAGTCAAGGTCAGGGGACAGCAAATACTCAGCAAGAAGGGTTCCAGGGTTTTCCACATGATCCAAAAGTAATGGCTAATTACCTGGTGTCCAGTGTGCTGAGGATCACATAGAACTGATAGGTCTTATACTTTGACTGGAGTTTTGACTTTTGAAAACATAGGTATAAAGGACGTTTGATAGTATGAGGCAATACAGATAAGCAAAAAGAAGTCATTGTATCCAGAGAAGATGTCATTCATCAATCATGAAAAAATTTTCCCTGTGAACCTGGTATGGTTTCATAGGCTTCTCCCACCAACATTCATTATATGGCACAGATAATGAATCAATTTTCCTTCCTTCTGTAAGGTGTTTGTAGGCTACACCTGCATGGGGGGAAAAGATGGAGAACTTCACAAATGCACTAAATTGGAGTAAGACTGACATCATATATGATTGATGCTTTTTTAACAAAGAGTTGAATTTCGTAATAATCAGAGTCCTGGCAAGAGAGAGCTGGTGGAGTGTTGATTGAAGAGAAAATAAAGGGACAAAGATATGAAAAGGTTAAGGAAACCAAGTAACAAAGGATGGTAACATACCTAGCAACTAGCAATAATGTGTTGTTATCATCTCTGGCCTAATGGGGGAAGGAGAGGGAATGTAGTTACTGGACTGTTGTGGGAGCTGCAGTGGTGGGAAAGGGATCACCTGAAAAAAACTGTAAGCAGAGGAACCAAGACACTTTTAAAATCAGAGCCTGCCAGAGAGGATGTAAACACCTGCATTCTCTTTCCCTTGTCTTCTGAGCTCCTCCTGGTGTTTTGGCTAGAGCCATTCAGAAACCAGAGGGCAAGAGAGCCTGGGGATATATTCCAAAGAATTTAACATCCTGGGGCACAGAGTACAATAAGGATAGAAACTGGAGCTGGATTGGGCAAACAGAGAGTGAGTGCCACAAACTCCATTTCAAGTGTCTTGGACTATCCACCCAATTTTAGCTACCTTTGGATTCTAAAAAATTAAATTAGGATTGAATGAGAAGTAGATTAAAACTCAGCACACAAGTGTGGCATTTGGGGTCCTTTGCAATCAACTCCTTACATTCCTCTCTAATCCTGTTTACTGAAATGCTAGTCTCTGCACAAATCTTTACTCTAATCAAGCTGGTCTGGTCCTAATATTCCTCTAAGCTTGTTTTGTTCATTCCTGCCTTCATGTCTTTTTTGCCATTCTTATGATTTAAAACATTCTCCTTCATTCTCTCTAGCTAAATTCAAGTTATCTTTTGAGGCCATCTAGTTGAGGTCCTAAATCCTTTGGAAGGATTTCTTTTTCCATCTGCAGTAGGCTCTTCTTTTTAAAAGTTCTATGGCACTTAATATCTGTATCATTAATTTAGAGTACATCTTATACTACCTGTTGGTTATTGTCTTTAAAAGTATTACATTTCTTCATTTGGATCATCAATGGCAAGTAAGTTTCATCTTGCATGCTAGTTGCAATCACTGAGAGGGATTCTGAGGTTACTTGGAGGTCAAGAGTATTTTGTATTCAAATTGATTAGAGATGTTGACACTGGCCCATGAGAAGGGACTAATGGCATGTGTGCCACAAATTTGCCACTTTTGAATTAGAGTCTAAGCTCTTAGAAGGTGAGAATGTGATTTATTCATCTTTGCACCCTCTGTAGCACAGAACCCTAAATATAACAGATGCTTAATAACTATCTGTTGATTGATTGTTTTGGTTATCTAACAACTTATGCAAATGAAGGAGCTAGTGTTAGTGAAAAATTATGAACACTTAAGAATTTTTATTTCTTTGTCTTTTTTCTTTGAAAACATTCTTTGACATTACAGGGCAAAATCAGAGTTGGAGAATGTGCAGCTAAAGTTTGAATCTTTTCTCAAAATACCATCTTTGTAGTGGTAAAATAAAGCACTAATATTGAGGTCAGAAGAGCAAAGTAAAATAAAATGATGGCTGAGTACTAGTAAGGGAGATAGTTATGAGTGGCTCATTAATGTAGGCTGCTTCTAAAAGCTGGCTCATTGATTTAATGATCATGCCATACATTGAGCTGCTGAATGTTCACTGCAGTTAAAAAGACATTTGTTCTCATCAAAGAAGTGGGGAAATGCAATCTGAACAATTTGTAAACCAAATTTTGAGCTGTAAAATTCAAAAGTATTTATTACTTATGTTTTCATGCATTTGTCCTAGTCTTTTAAAATATAAGCCCCATGTATTCTTTTTAGAATTTTCCTTTTGTCTGTATTCAATTTTATCTCTTTCTTGCATGAATTACTCACTAGAATTCAGCTTCTTTCAAAACCTTGGTAACTTTGTTTGCTTACTGGGATGTTATTAAAAGTGATATTTTGTGGTCAGCAATCATTACTATCTATGAGTAGTTGATTAACAGGTCCTGCCTAAGTCAAGGGATTTTGTTGTTGTTGTTATTGTGGTTGGTATTAGAATGGGGAGTTGAATAGCTCATGGATTTGTATACTTAGTCCTTGACCAAGTAAATGACGTAAAATGGTGTTTTAGTGCATTCAAAAGAGAATGTAAATTTAGTTTATTTCTTGGAGAGCAGGTGTCCAGGGCCAAAGCACATTGCTACAGGATTAAGAATCTTGTTTATGTTGCACTGACATTTGCTGTTTTTTTAATACTTTCCAAAAATGAATTCCTCTCAAATAAAAGATGCTGAGAAGAATTCAGAAGGTTTGAATGCCAAAGTGCCTGAGGGAAAGTCCAAAACACCATCACACACACCCACACACTCACACACATGTGCACATGTGTGGTATGTGTATGGACATGTGTATTCCAGGTTAGCTTTTGCTATTAGTGACTAATAACATGGGGCTGGGATATTTGACACAATCAAACATTGAAAACTTAGAACTCTTGACACTTCCCATCAATTTAATCTTTCCAACTTCCTCAAGCTAATGAGGGTGATGGTTTTATTTGACACTAAAATATTTAGGAAATGCCTTAATCTTACAATGTGACAAGATAAATTGAGTTTAAGATAGAAAACAATGTGGTCCTTTAATGGAAGCAAATGTATTTCTTTTTATTTATTTATTTTTTATTGATTTTAGAGAGAGAAGAAGGAAGAGGGAAAAAGAGATAGAAACATTGGTGAGAGACAAATATCAACAACATCAACTGGCTGCCTCCTGCATCCCCGCCACTGGAGATTGAGCCTGAAACCTGGGCATGTGCCCCGACTGACTGGGAATCGAACCAGTGACCTCTTGGTGCATGGGTCAATGCTCAACGACTGAGCCACATCGACCAGGCTGGAAGCAAAATATATTTCTAAGACAATGAAAAACAGTTCATCTTGTTTTCCTGTGTATTTCTAAATGAGTTCCCTTCAATAATTAATATTTAAGAGCATAAAATAAGAAAGAAAATTTGAGCTCTTAACTCTCAAGGAATCTTATGTTTCTATAAAATATTTCCTGATTACTCATCATTTGATTAGAATGTGAAACTAATTTCAGTTCCCTAAACCAATATATTTGCTAGCCTTGCTAACGTGGATTGAGCATATAAAAATTATTCAGAAAATCCATAAGCAATGCCATTTGCAACTTTGTGAAGATCTGTGCAATGCATCTTTAATATACCCACACAGTACTATCATCTAATTTTCTTTTGGTGGGCAAGAACTGATGTTTGTCCTTAGAAACAAATTTGTAGTAAAACCTTTGGCTAGGTCTGAAGACCTAAACTTTGATTGTTCATACTTAGCTTACACAACAACTCAAGATTTTTTGGCCAGGGAGAGATAAAAATGTAAATTGGTTTCTTTATTAGCCTTGAGACAAGAACATCTTTCTAAAGAGTGAGCTACTAATTTTAAATAATGATGATTCCTGGCCTATTTCTCAGTCTCGTTCAAAATCTAATACTCTAAACCATATGTAGCCTTTGGTCATGTACAGTTAGAATGCTGTTTAATAACTGTTGAATGACTGTGAGAATAAAATTAATGGCCTGTATCAACTTTTTTTAGTCTTATTTTTTCCTACTTAGGAAGCATAATTTACATGTAAAATTTGAAAAACCATTATCATTGTTTTATAAGCATTTATTAATTCATTCATTTTTCAAGTAGTTATTCAGGGCCTACCTCATACTAGTTATTTTGAGGCATTATAGAAGAATAAATTTACAGGTTTTATTAACTGATAGAGAAATAAAAATATATATGTATATATTTGCATATATTTATATACACAATGCCAAAAGCAATAAAATACAATATTCTAAGGTTATAAGAAGGATCATCTATAGCTATGACAGTTAATTTATTAAATTAAAAAATTATTAAATTTATTACCACATGTTTATATGTGTCCTTTAGCTCCCTAAGAAAACCAGCTCTTTTAGTGACTCTTGGCCTTGATGAAGGTCTATATGTAGGGCTGGGTTTTGGGCACTTACTTTCCCGGTTTGTTTTGTTCTAAAGCATGAGCTTATTGAAGAGATTATGCTACATCTGTGTCAGTGAGGAAAAAGTGAGTAATTTCTTCATAATAAAAGTAATTAGTTAGAAGTTAGAGTAGAATAGAATCTGGAGAGCTGGGCCATACTTAGTATGAGTCCCTCCAGTGGATGGTAGGCTCTTAGAATGAATATCTCTGTGTGTCATCTACTTAAGAAGATGGGAACCCAGGGACTGAGGTTCTGACTTTGGTTAAGATTTTGAATTCTACAAAGGCACTGAGGCACAACCGTCTGATCCAAGGGAGCTGTGTGGTGTGGGAAATGGGCATCGAGGTGTAAGCTACTGTGAACCAGTGACATAAATAGAGGTGTCTCCCTGGCCCCATATCCTTGAAACAACCTAGTCAAGGGAGCTCCAGAAATTTTGAGAGGGCTAGGGACTCAGGATCTGATATGGTTTTACTAAAAGGAAATGAAATAGTGTTATTTCTTGATCATGTGAGCATGTGAACTAAATTTTATACCTGCTACTCAGCTTTACTATCAATGCCTGCACAGACCAGATCTGTTCCATGGACTGATTGTAGTCCTTGAAATGGGAGCCAACATATTTTGAGACAATTGCTGAACAATTGATTGTTATTCAGGTAAAGTGTGAGCTCTCAGGAGTCATTGATTTGGGATAAGCCGGTGTATTTACAGTGATGAGAATGACTTTAAAAATCTCTAGAAAGTTATAAGCTCTTGGCAAGATGAAGGAAAAGAGGGAAAATATGCCTCTAATACCTTCCCAATATGATTTGTGTTTCTTTTACTCACAAAATAATAATTTGAAAGGGAGGATTATAAAAGATGGACTTTAAAGTCCCTATGTTGACTATGATTTGTTCAGGAGGAGAAGGGTACCTAGCAGCCACACAATCCCCTGGTAGAAGAACACTTATACAGCACCATAACTACACATAGCACCTGAAGCACAGACTGAAGCATGGGACAAGTTGTGGGGAAGGGCATTTTACTGAAGGATACAATTATGACCTTTCAGAAGTACTCAGAATTTCTACATATGAAGATGTCACTTAGAGGAAGAAGCCTTTGGATCCTGGAGCACACCTTAGAGGTCCAGGTCCAGCTATATGAGTCCATGACACAGATATAGAGACCATCATTTCCTCAAGTAAAATAATACTTCAGGGACTGTGTGTGAATATTTGTGCACTTTGAAACAGGCTTTAAGTTTGTTTGAGAGTGTTCCAGGTAAATGTTCTAAATACCTATCAGGTTAAGATTATAGACTTGGCATCTCAGAGAAGTCTGTGGGGTCCACAGCCATACCCTCTCTCAGGTCTGAATGTCAGCTTTGGTTTGGGGGACCCTCTTATAAATGTGTTCCTTCCTTGGCTCTCGTTTAACCCAAGATATGCTAGCTTCTCCCCACGTTTGTTCCTTTAGTGGTCTCTCTTTACCCCACTTAGTAGTTAACCACCTTTCATGAGTTAATAATTTTTTATATTAAAATTTTCCTATGTGGTTCCTGCCTCCTAATTAGACCTTGACTTATACATTTGGTAAAGTTAAAGTTAATATTTTATTGTAAAAAAAAAAAAAAAAAAAAGATTAAAGGCTTGGTTAAAATTCCAGTTCCAGAATCTTCAAACTTTGGTATGTGTATCTAGTCTGTTTAAAATAGGACTTGTCAGGTAAAAAAATTGAAGAGCATATTCTACTCCAAACTTAACATAACTGGATATTAACTTATCTTTGAATTTCTTCTATAAAAGCTGGTAAAGGAGAGTCTGCCTTCTAATCAGCTACAAACACGTTGTCTCAAGGCTGAGAGAATGGCTGAGTTTGAAATTGGAGATAACACTCCAAAAAGAAACTTAAAAGGTGGGTCCTTAATCTTGAATGGTGAATGGCCTCCAATATTTTAGGAAAGTGAAAAAAGCTCTTATTTATGTTCTTCTTGTAGGGAAGATGGATATTTCATGGTAGACCATGTCTGAGAACCTACGCTTGTAACATAGGAGTTAAGGATGCTTGGAGTGTCTTGGGAGACTAGAGAAGGACCAAGATTGGGACAAAACACCAAGAAGTAGAAGAGTGGAGAGTTTAAAAAAGAGAATGAAATGCTCATCAGGCTGCACATGGACCCCCAATGAGGGTAAAGCATGAATGTTTATATAACAGATACCCTCCCAATTTGTCCTCTAGTGTAGATGCCTGAAATCTGGGGCCTAGAGCCTTGGGAATGACTGACATGGTGACCTAAGTTATCTCATTTACTCAGGACCATCCCAGTTTATGCCTGTTTCCCAGGAGAATTATTTATGGCCTTAAATTCTCTCCAAAGTGTCTGAGTTTGAATGATAAGTTAATATGTATATCCTACCATGTGATAAGCCAGAGAAAGTTAAAGTTGTGGTTGGAGTCTGGGTAGAAGGGCAGCCCTCAGGGTTTGCCACAACTGAATCTTCATGCAGGTGCTTCTGGCTAATCCCATGGTAATATAAGACCCTTGAGCCTTATCCAGACTTGGGGACGATTCTGTGGTCAGTGTTGGGAAAGCAAGAGACTCTCCAAGGAGACACCAGAACATTTCCCATTTCACAGACTCATCAGCTAGTCCCCTGGAAAAACTGGGGGAAATATCATCCACACAGCCATCATTACCCTATGTGTTGGAAACACAGAAAATCCTACGCACAACAGAAACAGGTTCCCATCCAACTGGTGAGAGAAAAATGCAACAGATGATTTATGTTTTTCTTTTAATTATTCCTTAGACCCTTCAGTGTCTGAGTGAGGGCGCCAAAAGTAAAAGATGATTGTGACACATGTATCTTTCCAGCCTTGCTTTCTCAAAGCTTGGATTTAAGGTCATAGGACAGTGCAAACAGGGGGAGGGATTTAGTTAAGACCAGAAGAAATTTGGGGGCTGGAGGAGGTTCAGAGAGAAGGAACCCCCAAACCATTTGGTAGAAGAACCCTAATAATACTGATTAAACTTTATAGAAAATGTCTGCCTGGTTTACATAGGGAGGCTGGGCTTCCATGAATGTCTGGGTTTCTGAGGCCCAGGGTTCATGTGGTCAAGGTATTTAAATAGAAGCCACTGGGAACAGAGGATCAGAGAAACCCCTTCCTATCTTGGTGTACCCAGATTCAAGGAATAGGGATACCTGGATGGAGGACATAGCACATGAAGCTGGCTTTATAGGATAAATCACATTTAGGTATATACACATATAAAAAGGAGAGAGTAGAACGCACAAAGCCCAAAGCAGGAAATCTCATGATGTAATAGAAAAATGATCAAATCCTTAAAATATTTTACAAGTCCTGCATGGTTTGGCCCTTGACTAGTTCTCCAGACTTAACTGCTGACCCTCTGCTCTACTACACCAAGCACCTTCCTACCTCAGAGCCTTTGGACATGCCTTTCCCTTAGCTTGGAACATTCCTTTTACTCATTCTATTTTCACCTGACTAATGCCTGTTGAATCTTACAGTCCAGATTATACATAATTTTCACAACGCTTAAGGTTCAGAGACTTGGTAATGTGCCCTGTTATGCACTGTCATTGCTCACTGTACATTTGTCTTATCATACGTGTATTTAAATCTTTGCCTGGCCAGTGTGGCTCAGTGGATTGAGCATCATCCCATTGACTGCAAGGTCTTGGTTCAATTCCCAGTCAGGGTACATGCCTGGGTTGCGGGCTTGATCCCCAGTAGAGGGTTGCAGCAGGCGGCCAGTTGATGTTTCTCTCTTGGATTAATGTTTTTATCTCTCTCTCCCTTCCTCTCTCTCTAAAAAATCAATAAAAACATATTAAACCATTTTTTGAGTGAGTTTTTTTCATAATATTTGTCTCTTTTTCTAGGTTCTAAGTCCCGCTGATTCAGGCACTATGTCCCGGTCATCACTGAATTCTCAGTACCTAGTACAGGGCCTGGCTCAAAGTAGCTGTTCAATAACTAACTATGCCTTGGATGAATTAATGAATTAGGCTGAAACATGGGGTAATGCCATAGGAAGTTCCTGGGAGGTAAGACTCAAGAGATAGGCTGAAATAAAATTTTGGAGTATTCTGAATACAAGCCAGGGGAGACTGGTCTTTTCTGGACCCTGAAGGACCTTTGAAAATTATCAAGGCACAGAGTGTCCTACCCACATTCAAACAATTCTGAAGTGTGTACAAAATACCCAAGAGATGTTGATAGCCATAGTGTTATCAGGCAAGAAAGTGGAGTGAAGGAAGTGAGGAAGACATTGATTCTTATGGAGCCACAGATCCAGACCACAAGCAAAGAAAAGCAAAAGCAAAAAAAAAAAAAAAAAGTCCATAGTCTCTGTGAAAGAACAATTTTTTCTGAAGTTAGCTCAGTCTAAAACTGACAAATTTCAGCAAAAGAGAGATGACTAAGCCTATAATTTCCTATAGCAATCACTCTGCTTCTAATGCAGTGTATAGAACAGAAGGTCACTTCTGATCTTTCAAGGCAGGTAGCAGAGCTGCAACCTCAGTGACTGCATAACTTCGTCTCAGTTCTTTTGACCTTATCTGCAGGTGGCTTTCAGTATGCGGATATCTTTGTTAACAAGATCCTAACAATATTCACTGTGCACGAACTACTAGGATCTAATTATTGCAAGTACCCCATCCAGTGTCTTCTGTGGCAGTACTTAGTTAGATCTGCAGCCCCAGATTAAAGCAGAATAGAGGCCTGCTTTTTCTATTAATGACAAAAGCCCAACTCTGAGTGTCACATCTTTTCACTTCCGTGTAGTGATGCCCTCACTTCTCAGGGCTCAAAGGAATGGAAAGAGAAATGTGGAGAGCAGTGGAAAGTGAGCTGGGCCATTGTCCACAGCCAAGCATACCTCGGCCACCTTCACATCTTCTTGAAAACTGTCTCCAGGTCTTTAAAGTTGCATAGAACTAAAAAAAGGAGCAGTAATAATAAAAATATGAAAAATAATACTACCTCCTATTACTGAGTGTTTATTCTGAAGCAGCAGATACTTTAAATATCTCTTATATATTTCTCATTTGATACTACAACAATTATATGAGGTGGATTCTACTATTAGCATATAATTACACGAGGTGGGCATTATCTCCATTTTACGTATGAGGAAACTACAGCTCTGAGAAATGGTTAGGTCTTGTTTGGAGCCAGACCTGGGCCTCTTTAGCTCATAACTTTGTTGATGGGAGATGAGAAAGAAAGGTTGGAGCATGTGACCCTTGATTCCCAATCATCTTAAAAGAAGGGTAGAGATACAATTAAAAAAGCAACTTTCTTTTGAGGTCACTGAACACAAATTAAACAGTGAAAAGGAAAACTCAACAAGAGTTACAAATCTTACATCAAGTAATACCGAGCCTCAGGCGTAATGTGGGCCATGGAGGATTGTAGTGTGTGGGTGGAGAAGGGGGCACACTGTTTCTGCTTCCCACATGGGTGCACTGAGATCAGAAACAAGAGGAGGAATACATGAGAGAACAAATGTGTCTGGCTGGAATGGAAAGGACAAGTTTGTGTGTGTGTGTGGGGGGGGCAATTGTCACTAAATAGGGGAGTTAAGTCATGGAACTTTTGAATGTGAGGCTAAAGAATTTGGAATATATAGAGTAGATAACTTAATTTGCTAAGATAATTTAAGCAATGTGGTAACGGATGAAAGAAATGTGCTTGGAAGAGTAATTGGCAGTGTTGATTGAAGTGGGCTGAGGGACTGAAGAAAACAAAGTAGGTAGATATCCCTGAACAAAACAGAGAAAGAATGAAATAAGATGCTGACAGAGGAAATGAAAATGAAGGGATAGGTAGATTTAGCTTCAGATTTCTACCAATATTATAGAAGTACTACCTTAATTAAGAATACTAAGGAACTAGGTAATTTAAGGCTAGAAATAGCACCTTTGAATTGCTAAGTAAACTTTCCAAAATGTTATTTTAACAAAAATTATTGTTTAATTTTTATAAGCTGCCGTGTGCTAAAAAGTTTCTAGGCACTTGACAAATCATCCAATTCAACATGATTGATACTTTGGATGGATTGCAAATTGGCCAAGCTTTTTGTTCTGTTTTGTGTTCTCTACTCTCAGTCAATGAACCATTGAGAGAGATAAATGTGTATAGAGGATTCATGTCTTCCACAATATAGAGGCTTAGGATGATGAAAAAAAAAAAAAAAAAGAACCAAGGTCTAAGTGATCACTTAAAAATAAAATAATTGCACTTTCATTTTTAAAGATGATTTGCTGAGAATGATGGTGGTGTTACCTGAAGCTGGTACAGGTAGCTGTATCCCCATCTGCACTGTTTCTTGTGCAACATGCTGTGGTTCAAATTCTGGTTTAACTACCAGCCTAGAGAAACATGCTCAATTTATTAAATATAAATATAAGGGAGCTGAAAGGAAAATTATAAACTCAACCAGAACACATGCTGACTCCAGAGAGGATGAAACACTGTCTATGTTTCAGCCAATCTGGGCAGGGGTGGCTTAGGAAGGGGCAGTGGCTTAGTCACTTTCTCTGTCATTCTTTAAGCAGTGCAGGTGCCCTTCCTGCTGCATATCTTCAGATACAGCAGGAGGGAGAGAAGGAGGAGGAGGAAAGAAAGAGAAACATCGATGTGAGAGAGACACATGGGGTGGCTGCCACCCACACGACCCCAACCGGGGCCGGGAACAAATTGCAACCGAGGTACGTGCCCTTAGCGGGAATCGAACCGGGGACTCTCTGGTCCGTGGGCCGATGCTCTAACCGCTGAGCCAAACCGGCCAGGGCTACTAATACATTTTAAAAAGGAACATTACCATTTTCTAAAGGAGTAATAGGTCTAAATATAAGTCTAATACTATAAAACTCTTTCAAAAGTAGGAGAAAATCATGAAGAATAAAAATATTGACAAACTGGACGTTATGAAAGTTCAAAACTTCTGCTCTTTGAAATATATCTTTTTGAAAAATCAAAAGGCAAGACAGAGTGGGAGAAAATATAACAAAATATATATCTGACAAAGAATGTGTATGCAAAAAAAATTACAACTCAATTACAAGAAGAAAAGCAATCAATAGAAAATTTGGCAAACTACTTGAATATTGACTTCACAAAATAAGATACACAAATTGCCAGTTTGCATAGCCCTCATATCCTGTTGATGGAAATGTAAAATTGCAAATCACTTTGGAAAAACTATAGGTTTCTTAAAAAGTTAAGGATACATATTCTGTTTAACTCAGCTATTCTGATCTTAGGTCTTTGTATCAGGAGAAATGAAAAGGTATGTCCACTCGAAGGCAGCTGCATGACTGACAATGAGGCCCAAACTGCAAACAACCAAAATGTTCATCACAAGGTGAATGATAAACAAAATGTGGTGTGTTTGTACGTTAGAACACTAGTCATCAATAAAAAGAAGAGACTACTAATATATGCAGCAACGCAGATGGAGTTTAGAAACATTATGCCAAGTGAAAGAAGGCAGACACAAAAGAGTGCATAGTGTATGATTCATTAATACAAAATGCAAATTCATCAAAGTGGAAAAAAAGGAAGATTAATGACTGCCTCAGGGGAAGGGTAGAGAGAGAGATGGGTTACAAGGAAGCATGAGGCATCTTTTGGGGATGTTGAAAATGTTTTGTATCTTGGTTGTGGCGTGGTTTTATATGTGTATACAGCTATCAAAACCTATACAACTAAGCACTTTAATTGGATTTAGTTTATTGTATGTAAATTTTTTATTAAAAATAATTTTAATAAAGTTAATAAGGAAAAGGACATGCACAATTCCTTAATAGATCATTTCTTGAATGGAAATGGGAAAATAAAAGGACTGGGGGAACTTGAACAAGTTTTATAAGAAAACTTGTGGAGGTGGGTACTGATAATTATTAATCTCAGGTTGTTCAAACTTTTCTCTGAAATGCAACCTGGAACACTGTATAAATTCACAGTCTCTTAGCCACAAATTATACAATCCCCAAATCAATAGGACCAAAAGATTTTTAAGTTTGCTGTAAACTCATTTGACAGCAAATCCTAACCTGAAATGATTTGAAAATATTTATGGTCTTATTCAACTTAATCTATATTTTACAGCAGACATATTACTGTATTGGTTACAGTACTGTCCTAGGCACTGGGACAGTATAATAATACAGGGGTGGTTAAAAGTAGGCTTACAGTTGTGAGTATGAGAAACAGAGTTTATTCTTGTATTATTATTTATTAACAATTGTATTATTTTCCATATGAACAACTGTAAAAACTACTTTTGACCACCCCTGTATATGCCGTATACACTGGATTCTTTCTTAAATCCAAAAATTCTGAAATACATGTAGCCCTATGGGTGTCAGACAAAAGATGTGGACCTGTAATAATCAGTCCAGAGTTGTCTCCTGCAGTGTTATAACAGAGTTGAAAATTCAAACTGTTTCTCGGTTTCTTATACATGGATGATAGACAAATAACATAGATTCGCACTGCTAACTAGTAAGGTAAATGAATTATAAAGGGTTAACTGACAATTAGTATTTAAACTAATGTTACCATATTGTTAAAGAAATATTTCTAAGTATTCCACTAATGCTTGTTACTATTTGGAAAGTGCCATTGCACACGCATACAGGTAGATCGATGGAGTTTCTGAAATTTTAAGAAAGAATGCTCTGCGTAGCCCCACCAGCATTACCTTGACTTGATTGTGATTTTTGGTTGTTGCTCTTCTTTCTGACAAGAAATTACCATTGGTTTGTCTCATTATTACCAATGCATTTTGTTACAGATTATTTGGTTAGCCTATAGTGAATAGTGAAGCATATTTTAGGGCTATGATTTCTCAATATCTTACTTTAAACATGTGTACATGACAATTCAAACATGAATTATCCATTTGCTCTTACTAAAGCAGGTGTGTGACTATAAACCATCACAAATTATGCTTTATTGATATTTCATTGTGTTTTTCTTCTACTGAAAGTGGGAACTGACAGAGAAAGTATGTTGTGGGATCTTCCCCACCCATAAAATGTTTGTGGTAAAACAAAATAAATAAATTAAAAAAATAATGCTGTGGAGATGTCAAGTGCTAAAATTAGGTTGGAACTCAGGAAAAACTAAGCATCATCAAAGAGCAGAACAAGCCTTAGCAACTTGGTAAAAGGTATGGGGCAGCTAGGGTCCCAGTTTAAGGAAATTCATAGGAGCAGCAAGGAAAAACATGCCAGTACAGGGAGGTCTGACACCAGGGGAAAATCTCTGGAGGCCAGAGTGAGAAAGGAATATCCTGGGAAAGATAAAAATGAGGGACTAGGGTATGGTGGGGGATGGGGTGTAGGTGGGCATTAAAAGCTAGTAAAAATATCCCTGGAGCTCAGATTAGTGTATTCAGAGAAATTTCTATGTATTAGGTAGGAAATAGAAATAATGGAAGGGCAGACTAAGCCTGGGGGCTAACCTTGGGTAGTAGCCAGAGGATAAATTGGGAAGCAGGTGAAGGTAAGGCCAAGGTTCCCTCCAGTTCACATCTAGCTTCAGCAACAGTCCGAGCAGCTTAACCTGACAATAAGAAACATAAAACAGACTTTTAGAGTTACAGAATAGAGATTTCAGTTACCATTTCAGAACGGAGTCAGAAACTTGGGCTCAGGAATATTGGCTAAGGGAACAATAAACATGTTTTTTTAGTCCTACAAAAGGCACAGTTATGATTTAAAGATAAAGAGACACAGGGATGTGAGATATAGGTGATAGGGAGAATGCTGGGGGAGGTGCATGTGCAGAAAGCAGTCTCTAGGATGGCCCTTAGTGATCTTGCTCCCTGGTATTTATACTCTTATAAAATCCCATCCACTGGATTTGTGACTTGCTTCTAGTGAAAAGAATACAGGAAAAAATTACGGGAAGTTGCTTCCAAGGCCAAGTTACAAAAAGTCTGTGGCGCCTGTCTGGGGAGCTCTCTCTTACTCTCTCTCTCAGATTCTTCTTCTGGAGAAATCAAGCTGCCATGTCATGAGAAGGTCTTGTGGAAAGGTGTTTGTAGTAGGGGACCAAGACCTGTCAACAACCACATGAATAAGCTAGGAAGCAGAGCCTCCAGTTTCCTCTACCCCTGGTCAAGTCTTCACATAAACGTGTAGCCCTGGCCAACAGCTTGACTACAGTCTCATGAGAAATGTTCAGTCAGAGGCATCCAAGTAAGCCACACCCAGATTTGTGACCTACAGCAACTGTGAGATAATTAATGATTCTTGTTTTAAGCTACTACATGTCAGAGTAATTGGTTGTGCAGCAACGGAAAATACAGGAAGACCACCCCATTTTGCAGCCAACATTGGGGTTTGTTTGAAGATCGCTAGTAAATATGGGTGTAGGACCTATGATCTGGGTATGGATATGATGGACAGGGCAGGTTAGGAGTGGGGACCGAGTTTAGATACAGATATATTCAATACAGGTTATTACATGATAATGGAGTACAGTGTTATTGAGACTGAATTTGATATCCCTCAATATGTTTATCTGTCAAGTAGGCTTTCATGTGGATTAAATAATATTAAATGTGTTTTGTATAATGCCTGGCCTCCAAGTGCTCAAGAAATCATGACTCTTATAATGGCACAGCAAACTAAACCCATTTATCTCTTTTTACTAAGGACAGGTTCTAAAATTAAATTTCTAGTGCCATCTCTGATCGTGAACTGAGACAAAAGTCATTTAAACCCTCGATTATCAAAGTGAGGTATAAATACTCCTGTTGACCATAGTGGGGTCTGGACAGAAAGATGAGTAAGGCTGAGACAAAACATCAAAGATTACAGAGGCCTCTCTCAAAAGAGAAGGTGACAAGAACAAAGAGAGGGCTGTGTGTATTATGGACTGAGGTTCTTGCCATTTTGAAAGGTATCAGAAATTTAGGTATGGTGGGAGGAGAATGTGGTGCTGTGGACTTTAAAATTTACTGTTTAATTTTAATTTCTGGTATGCAGAAGTTCTATGTGGGACTAAGCTAGTGAAAAAAAATCACACTCACCCATTTCTGCACTGTGACCTTCACTATTAGGAACTCAAGGCAAGACAAGGTGTCCTTCAATATTGGGTCGGTGGTAGTAGCTTGGTAAAGGAGAGAAAATTGGGTTGTGGTGGGGGTAATGGGGGCAACAACCGAAGAAAGAGAAGGATCTCTAGGGAATTTTCCTAAGACCACGATAATGACTTCTGAGAATTACCTGGTGAGAGGGTTGTGTGCTTCCCTGACATAAGGTGCTGCATTCCTATAGCTGCCCTTGAGTGGCAGATATCAGAAATTCTCTTTCATGATTGCAGGAAAAATTTTTTTTTCCTATTGAATAGCACCAAGTACTAGATGAATATTCAACTCTCTCTCTCTCTCTCTCTTTCTCTCTCTCTCTCTCTCTCTCTCTCTCTCTCTCTCTCTCTTTCTCTCTCTCTCTCTCTCTCTCTCTCTCTATATATATATATATATATATATATATAATGTTTCATAAGTCTGATAGCCAATTATAAATTTTTATGTAAATGGGTTATTAACATTCTCCAGTTGTCCTTTTACTTTTCTTTGTAGTTACAAAATCAAAGTAATGTCAACATATACACATTTCTAGTTAGACTGACATTTTCAAAGCTGCATGAACTTGAAATTCTCGCAGAAGATGTGCATATGCTTGCTTTCCACCGACAATGTCATGAGGGATTGAGAGGGAACCATGCTTTGTGTGTAATTAGTAGCATGATGTTCAGAACATAATTAGAATAATGAAAATATTTTCTCTTAACTGAAGCAAAGTAAATCAAGCTCATCAGCTGAGAGCACTCACTGACTAAGAAGAAATGAAGAAATCAGATGAGAAATTTTATACACAGGATGCTTTAACAGGGCATTTATGTTCCACGCTTAGGTGTTTAAGAAACAAAAGACAGTTGATAGTATGGCCTTCCCTAATTCAATTGAAAGTATATCTGTCTCTTTAGGTCCTCTGCCCATTTTTTAATTGGGTTCTTTGTCTTCCTTTTGTTTGAGTTTTGAGTACTCTATATATTTTGGAAATTAACCCCATATCTGATGTATTATTGGCAATTATGCTCTCCCATATAGTGGGTTCCCTTTCCATTTTGATGGTTGTTTCTTTTTCTGTGCAGAAGCTTTTCAGTTTGATGTAGTCCCATGTGTTCATTTTTTTCTTTGTTTCTCTTGCTTTAGGTGATGTATCAGTGAAAATTCTGCTGCGTATGATGTCTGAAATTTTGTTGCCTGCATTTTCTTCTGGGATTTTTATGGATTCACGAGTCACATTTAAGTCTTTTATCCATTTTGAGTTTATTCGTGTGTATGTTGTAAGTTGGTGGTCTAGCTTCATTTTTTTGCATGTAGCTGTCGAATTTTCCCAACACCATTTATTGAAGAGGCTGTCTTGACTCCACTGTATGCTCTTGCCACCTTTGTCAAATATTAATTGAGCATATTGTCTTGGGTCAATTTCTGGTTCTCCGTTCTGTTCCACTGATCTATGTGCCACCTCTCCAAACAGGATATACAAATGGCCAAGAGACATATGAAAAAATGCTCAGTGTCACTAATCATCAGAGAGATGCAAATTAAAACAACAATGAGGTGTCACTTCACACCTGTCAGAATGGCCACCATCAACAAATCATCAAACAAGTGCTGGCGAGGGTGTGGAAAAAAGGGGACTCTAGTACACTGTTGGTGGGAATGCAGACTGGTGCAGCCACTGTGGAAAACACTATGGTGTTTCCTCAAAAAATTAAAAATTGAATTGCCGTTTGACCCAGTGATCCCACTCCTAGGAATATACCCTAAGAAGCCTGAAACACCAATCAGAAAGAATATATGTACCCCCATGTTCATAGCAGCACTATTTACAATAGCTAACTAAGATCTGGAAACAGCCCAAGTGTCCATCAGTAGACGAGTGGATAAAAAGCTGTGCTACATATACACAATGGAGTACTATGCAGCTGTAAGAAAGGAAGATCTCTTATCCTTTGAGATGACATGGAGGGACCTGGAAAGTATTATCCTAAGCGAAACAAGCCAAGCAGAGAAAGACAAATATCACATGATCTCACTTATTTCTGGAATATAATGAACTAAACAAACTGATGAACAAAATTGACCCAGAGTCATCGAAGTAGGGTACAGACTGACAATCCTCAGAAGAGGGGGATGGGGGAGGGAAGGGATAAACTACAGAACTTATATGCATGTATGCATAACCGATGGACATAGACAACAAAGCTGGGGACGGGGTGGGGGGGATGGAGGGGTGGGGAGGAGGGTGTCAATGGGAGGAAAAAGGAGAAACATCTGTTACAAAAATAAAGTAATAAAAAAATTAAATTAAAAAAGAAAGTATATCTGTGAATATCTGTTAATAATGGGAACAGTTGCAGCTAAATAGAAAGACATTAATTTTATTCCTTTTAATTAAATTATTTTTACCAACTTTGAAGAAGATATTAAAATAGTTCAACCTTAATCCTACTACTTAATCACAACTTTTTACCTTTTCATATTGCTTTCTAAGATTTAATTTTAATAATTTATATTTAACTTGTGACACACATATTCTAATTCAGCTTTTTTATATATAAAATTATATTATAAACATTTTTATTATTTCTAAATAGCATGTTTTGTTGTTGTTGTTGATCCTCAGCCAAGGCTATTTCTTTCCATTGATTTTTAGAGAGCAGAAGGGAGGGAGGGAGTGGGAAAGAGAGAAACATTGATGTGTTGATTGGTTGCCTCCCACATGCACCCCAACCAGGTCTGAACCTGCAACCCAGGTACATGTCCTTGACTGGGAATTGAACCCACAACACTTTGGTCTGCAAGCCAACGCTCCACTGAGCCATGCTGGCTAGGGTTCTACATAGCATTTTAAATGGCTGCCTAACATGCTGTTATACAAAAATGCAAAATCCTAGGTTTTGCACACTAGTGTAAAATCAGTGACATTATTTCAGTGTGGCAGAGTACAAGGACTCCTAAAGTCCAACCAAAAAGTAACACTTTTCAGTTGTGGATGTAGATAGAGAAGAGAGAAAAATGGATAAATGGCTAGGCAGAATTAATCTCTACCTGATAGGTCCCCACTTATTTCTGTGTTTTTTGATTTTTTTATTTTTGAAAAGAGAAATGATCCTAGAGGTGAGTTTTAATGTTCAATTTTGAATTTTTAGCTATTTCTAAAACAAAATATTTTTGTTTTGAATTCAGTTATTTTCTTGGTTCAATTTTTATTGTTTCTCTAGAATAAAATCTAGAGGTACATTTGTGTAAATATTTGAGTCAAATTTTCACAGAGAAAGCAGTTTTTAATAATATGTGTATGTCTTAATCTGTTGTCTTTATGTGTGATTTGAACATCCTAAAATCCACATTTTACATATATATGATTTCACTTATTAGCCTGCTAAGGTGACAAAATTTTTATCTATTTCTTTTGGTTAGGGTGCTGATTTAAAGAAATAAAAGTACCCTCTTTTCCTACTCCTCCCCCCCCACACACAAAAAAACTATTGCAAAAAATAAAAATATATCAAGAGGCAATATGAATATCATTTTGAATTATTCATTTTAACTTCAGCATAGTTGATTTTATTTGATTCCTGACAGAAACAGGATCTGAAGAAACTGAATTGGCTGAAGGAAGGGTGGGGTGGGAGTTGGGGTGCAGAGTCAGAATTTGACCAAAGGAAAGCAGTTAAAGAAAAGTATCCTAGTAGCCTACCATAAGCAGAATGTAGATCTTATTTAGGGCTTTGTGGCATAAAAATTAAGTAATTCACATTGTTGACTATAGTATTAGTAGCAAATGTATTCTACATTAACTGGAGCCTTATTCCATGGTTCTCATATAGTGAGAGATCATCAGAAATCATTTCAAGAACTGAACAATGCACTTTCAGTCCTGGAGGAAATCTCGTGCAGAACATGACATTGGATCAACAATACATATTCAAAGATAACATTGTTATGGATACTTATCATACCATAGACTTTCATTGGGTATACAGGATTTTTCTTGAATTTATAATTAACTTTGTCCTTTCATTTGTCTATGTGGAAGGTCTATACTTAGAATCATCTTTTAATCCTGCAAACAATAGTGATATGTAAAACACAAAAAATAATGAAGGCTTCTCTGTAGAACAAAGAAATGTACAGCTATGTCCAGGATCCTTTGTTACCACATCAAGCACATTTTAAAAACAAGCTATCTCATGTCAGGCTATTCAGTAGCTTTCATGCAAAAATTATTTTTAGAATAATGAAGAATGGCCTAGATCAAAAGAAGTCTTATTTATAGCATAATGCTTGGAAAAGTGAGGCAGATTTAAGATCTCATTTTTCCAGAAATGAGTGTAACAGGTTCAAAGATGTAACATCATAAACTGTCCAAAAAGAGTGAGTCAGAACTTTTGCTCCTCCTTTTTTTCTCCTGAAACTATTAAGGGAGCCTAAAACTGCCAGGGTTACCATGTAGAGTTCCTAAAGGGAACTGAGCTGAGTGATGGAGAGAAAAGGCCCTCAGTCTTAAGACATTATTTTGAGCCTCAAAATATAACCATGAAGAAGCCAACCACTCTTGCACTTCAGTCATGTCAATCAATAAATTTAACCTTTTTTTCTTCCCTACCTTAGCTTGAGGTGAGAGTTTGTCACTTGCATCCAGGAGGCTTTTGGTTTATAAGCCCATTGACTGAACCCCTGAGCTATGGATCTACTATAAGCAATAAAACAATCGTTGTTCTTTATTAAACTATTCTGTGTATCTAGCACTTTGCTGAGCAACATGGAGAAAATGAAAATAGATTAGTCTTGCCTCTCCAAGACTGCAGCTAGATCTCACTTTTATTACCTCAGTTAATTTATTGACTCCTCAAGTTATGGGTGTCAAATATGGAATGAATGTTAGAAATCCTCTAATCCAGGGCTGCCAAATATGTGGCTCTGGTACTGCAGACCCTCCTCTCTTTCCAGGGCAAACGCTGCTAATTGATCCTGACTCTCACTCAATCTAGTCTAAATTTGGCCTTAGAATCATTGTCAACAGAGCATTCCAGAAAGTCACACCAATCAATTGGAGTCAGCTCTCAAGATAAACCAATTTATTACCCCTACTGAGTCCCTTCCCTTCATTTTAAAGATAGGAAAACACAGTACCAGGGGGGTAAGACTTGTTCATGATCATCCAGGTAGTTAATGACAATAATCTGTTTTTTCTGGTTATCACTGACTTCTTCCAGGTAGTTAAAATCATCATCTATAAAAATTATTTAGAGGTTACCTGTACTATTGGTTGCACTTTATTGATTTAGATAAGTAATATGACATATATTTCCCATTGTAAGACAGTTCATACCTATTACAAATTGTTTCAGTCAGTTATTGCTTTGTAAGAGATAAACACAAAACCTCTGTGACACATATACAATAAATACGTTTATTTTTCACATGGCTTTGGTGTGGTTGGGTGGATTTGCTGGGTTCAGCTAAAATGTGTTAAGCTGAAGATTAGGTCTGCTCCACATGTCTCATCCTTCTTGGATCAGTGGGCTAACCATGATATGTCCTGTCCTTCTCATGATAGGGGTAACCTAACCACAAAAGTTTTCACCCTGGCCAGTGTAGCTCAGTTGGTTGGGCATTGTCCCCTGCACTGAAAGATTGCTTCTTTGATTCTTGGTAAGAGCACATGCCTGGGTTTGCGGGCTCGTGACGGAGGCAGCCGATCGATGTTTCACTCTCACATCGATGTTTCTCTCTTTCTCTCCCTCTCCCTTCTTCTATCTCTAGAAATAAAAAATAAATAAATACTTTAAAAAAAGAAGTTTTCAAGTCTCAGCTTACTTAATGTCTGTTAATATCTCATTGGCCAAAGCAATTCATATGGTCAAGCCCAAAGGCATGGAGTATAGAAGTATACTCCGGTTACACTTCTGTACCGAGAGCTAAAAAGTTACATGGCAAAATGTTTGGATATAGGGAAGAGTGAAAAATTGGGGCCAACAATACAATCTACTATGCAAATCAGGAAGTAAAAGTATAGAATGACATAAAATATATATAAATGGTGGGGAGCCTAACCTAGTTGGGTGTGATGTTTTCATTACCAAGGCTCTCTTTAAGGAAGCCATATCTGGTTACCAGGTGAAGAGGTAAGAAGCTTCTATGCAGCTAACAGCTTGTTTAAATGTTTTCTGGAGGAACAGTGGGAAGGCCAGTGTGTCAGAAGCATTGCAAGCATGGGGTAGAGTAAGGGGAGATGAAACTGGAGGGATGAGTAGGGCCAGATCATTCAGGTAGTTCTGTTATCCCGTGAAAAGTGGGAATGACATTGATACGTGTTAAGCATGGAAGTGACATACTATAATTTGCATTTGGAAAAGATCACTGGCTACAGTGCAGAGACTCAGTTGTAGGAAGCAGGAGTGAAATAATAAGAGCAGAGAGCAGGCAGATCCATTGTTCTAGGAGAGACCTGTATTTGAACCAACTCTCAAGTAGGATAGTAGGAGTGAGGACAGGGAGAAATGAACACAATCAAGAAATAGTTTGAGGGAGAATCAACAGGACTCAGCTGCTTCTTATACCAACATCCCTCATGCTCTCTCTGCTTCAGCTATACTTAATTTCTTTCAATCCCTTCGAACATGGAGGTCTTTTTAATGCCATTTGTTATACCTAATATATTCCTCCACTCTTTGCCTACTTTAACTCCTAATTATCCTTCAGATCTAAGTTCTAACATCATTTCCTCAGGGAAGAATGATCTGATCTTTCAAAAACTGTTATTATGGGTTCTCATAGCATGATATGCTAACTCTTGATGTAACAGAATATCTTAATTTGTCTTATAATTATTTGATTAGTGCCTATATCTCCCCACTAACTCTTGAGCTCCATAAAGAAAAATACTGTATTTGGTTTTATTTATCATGATGTTCCCAGTTCTCAGGTCAGTGCCTTTGTATGCAGTAGTTACTTAATATATCTGATCTGAATGAATGCTTCTGAATAGAATATTTATGGAGTCATAAATGTTTCAGTTGATCAGTTATTATAGGTGACAATATTTTTGAAGTTAATTTCAGCCCAGTAACAATCAGATGAAACAAAAAAAAAAAGATAAAAATTAAAATCTGGAATAATTTTCAGAGAAGAATAAAATAACAAAGATTTAAGCAGAAACAGAATATGTTACTCTGCAAAAGCCTCAATTCCTGCAACAAGGGCACCTCTATGACCTGATGAATGGGATCAATACCTTTCAAAGACTGAAGATTAAAAGTAAGCCATGAGTTACAATAAGAATCATATTAAAATTCATAGTGCTGCTAAGTGACAGGACGTCTGTTGAAGCAGAAACCAGGTCAGATTCACTCTGGGGTGTCACCTTGGGGTCATGTCCATTCCTCTCACCCTTCCCTCCACCCCCATCCTAGAAGCCCTTGAAAAGGGTCACTCCTGAGCCTTGGGAGGACATGAAATAGATCAGGCAGAGCATCTGAAGTAATTGTGGAACAAAATACAAATTGCAATACTTTACCATCAACAAAGAGAAATCATAGCAAACTAGACTATCCCAGAGGCTATTTAAATCCCCGCAAACTTTTGCTTCATCCTAATCACTATATGCTAAAGACATGACAGCATGTTCTTTATGGGTTATAGTTTTCTATTCCAGAAAATTCCGAAAGAAAACATGAGATGGCGGGAAAGGAGAAACAAGAATTTGGAAAATAAATGTTATTTATAATTTAGGATATTTTAATGCCTTTTTAAAAAATGTGTGCTACTATGGCTGCAGGAAGCAGAGACCAGAAAGGTCTCTCATATAGATGTTGAGATATTATTATTATTATTATTATTATTATTTGGATTTCCAGTTGGTGATGTTACTGGATTGCAGCCAATATCTTTAGGTCACAATGAACCTTTCAGAATATTTTCTTGGGTAGCACCATTGTAGGCAAATAGCCTGTTGTAACCCTGTGGTCTGCTATTCATTCTGCCTCAACTGCATTATTCTTAGGCTGACATTTGGGATTTCCTTTTTGTCTGTAGAGTGACCATACACTTCAGTTTTGAGAACTTCATTTAGACTTATTGTAAATCAGATCTTTTCTTGAAATTGAGATAAAGAAACTTTAAACAGTTCACAGTGACCTTTTCATGGAAGATAGTACATATGACAATTTTCATCTGTGGGTATTTTTAGCAGTTCCCAGTATCTTAGCTTACCTGGTTTTTTTTGTTGTTGTTTTTTTTTTCTTTTTTGATAAATATTTCCAAGTTTCCAAGTGTGTGCGTATGTATTGCCTTGAGATTTTACATTTCATTTGAATTCAAATTTTTCTAAATGACTTTTGTGGTTGTTTGCAATGAAGTCTTTTTTTCTTTTTAGAGTGGGAGACCAAAAATAATAAAATGATTAAGAACATGCTGATTGTGATTTTTGAGACCTGTTGAGTAAATATTAAGAAAATAAATATTCTGTCAATGGTGAAAACTTATCAAATGTGAAATAAGACATTTCTAAGTTAGTGTACCAAGAATGACAAATTGGAGGTGGTTTAAGGTATGAAAGTAAAGGCTTTTGAGCTGCAACCTTCTGCAGAATATTCTTCTTCAGCAGTTGTGCTCAATCAATCAAATTTCTAGATTCTAATTCATGGCATTACTTTGGGGGCATAACTAAAATGCCATTTCCTGAGTCTGCTGTGGTAACAGAAACTGTAGCATCATTTTCTGAACAAGGATTCTGACTGCTGATAATAATTTCTCCTGAGGCCTAGAAATCAAAGCTATCAGTATTAAGTTTTTACTATGTGCCCAGTGGGTTCCAGAAAGCAGAAGTAATGTGCTCTGCTTTTGGGGGGCTTTAAGTCAACGAAGAAATAATTTAAGACAATAGATAATCAAGAGGAAGTTCTGTATACTACCTATAAGCATTATAGGATGCCAGAACGGGGGAAGATTGCAGGCTTTGGAATTGTCTGAGGAGGAGGTAGAACGTGAGCCAACTGTGAAGGGTGTATAAGCTTTGAAGGGGTGGATGTGATGGAAAAGGGAAGTGCATTCAGGGAATGAAGACAGGAGCACCTTAATACTAGCAAAATACAGCTATGAGTAAGGTATATGTGAAGGTGATTAAAGTACAGGAAAAGGTAAGAAGTACTACAGGCACTGAGAAGGAAGAGTGTGTGTGGCGTGATAGTTGCATTCCACTACTCCCTTCTTAAATGCCTGCACTTCTTACTTTTTGTTGTAATAGAGGCTTTAATTGCCAGGGAAATGAGTTTGGTCCTATACTGATGAAGAAAATTCATGATAAAAATGAAATGTGTTTGAGTAGGCTTAACAGGAAGCTTCTAAAAGATTACAGGAGAGAGGAACTAGAATTACTATGACCAAGTGGGAAGTTACTGTAGCAGTGTAGTATAAAACAGTGAAGGTCTAAACCAGGGGACAGGTAAACTTGTTCTTTGGAGTGTAAGAGAGTAAATATTTTAGACTTTTATATGGTTTCTGTGGCAACCACTCACTACATGTTCATGCATGAGCATGGCCAAGTTCCAATACAACTTTATTTGCAAAAGCAGGCAGAAGGCTGCAGTATTTGACCTGCATAGTTTACAGACTCCTGGTCTAAACCCTAGTGATAGCATGAGAATGAAAATAAGGAAAAAATTTGAGGTGTTGAAAAAATTTATTATGTTCTAATATATGCCTGAATAAGGGAGATTAGGAGAGAACAGAGCCAAAGATTTCAAACAATACATCAGTCCTTAAAATATCAATGTGGGATTCATCAATATAAAGATTCATGAAAGCTACTTATTGAAGGAGAAGAATGCAAGGTTAAGGACTAACTATTAAGGTAGCTTGAGGTGGGGTAGTTATTGGCCTCCACAATAGTGCCAATATTCTGTTTCTTTTTTTTAATGTTTCTGGCCTGCCTGCATTGTACAGCACCCCTCCCCAGGGGCCTCGCCCCTCCCCAGCTGCCTTATAGGTAGCCTCACAAAGGTGGCAGACATTCAGCCAACAGCCTCACCAACGAGTGCTTAGTGACTATAGGAATCGAGGCACCCAGGAAAACTACGTACCTCACAAGTGTGCACCAGGGTCCACCCTTGGCCAGGGCAGGGGTGAGGTGGTCAGAGAAAGCCCATCTGTACAGTGTAGGTTGGGATAGAAGGGTCGGTTAGAGGAGCAGGAGAGGCGGGTGCTCTGGGCAGGGAGAGGTGCGCCATGTGGAGTCTGGGCTTGTGGCTCGTGATGTCCATGTGGCCACAGTGCAGAAAGCAAGTAGGAGGTAGGGGCACTGAGAGCAGGCCAGAGCCAGATGCCCAGACCTGCAGGTACTCCATTTCCTGGGGCTGAACTGCTCAGGTGGAATCTTCCAAGCAGGGTTCTGGCTCTGCTTACGCTGGGAGCTGGCTCTTTCCCAAAGTATCTCAGCTATGGCTTCTGCTATCTCATGGCCTCTGAGAAAAGCTAGTCAAAATAGAGGACCCAGAGGTGTCTCTCTGATTATAAAAGGGATGGGGACAGGGTGGGGTCTAAGAAGAGCTGGGGTGCTTCTCTGTGAGTAGCCAAAGGCTGCTCTCTTGGGGCTCCCAACCCGCTTCTCCAGGCCAGTCCTGATAGTCAGGGTCAGGGCAAGGAGGCCTGGGGGGACCTGGTGCCAGCAGCCACACCTTAGATAGTCCTTACAGCTCTGCCACTCGGTAATTAAGCTCTCAGGGGTGCTGTATTTAAGGTTTTGTCAACATGGTTATTTATAAAATGCTGCTTCTGGGTCATGGATCAGAAGCTCAAGAGGAGTTGAGGCGTGGGCACGGCACCCTTTGGCCATCTCAGGCAAGTTCCAAAGCTTTTGGCAATATTCTATTTCTTTTCTTTCTTTTGTAAATAGCTGTGGGACCTCCAGAAAATTACTGCCCCTCTCTGGATCTCAGATTTCTTTTTTTTTAATAATTTATTTTTGTTGCAGATGTTTCTCCTTTTTTCCCCATTGACACCCTCCTTCCCATCCCCACCACCCCACCCCAACTTTGTTGTCCATGTCCATCAGTTATGCATACATGTGTATAAGTTCTGTGGTTTATCTCTTCCTTCCCCCCACACCCCCTCTTCTGAGGATTGTCAGTCTGTACCTTACTTCCACGTCTCTGAGTCTACCCTGTTCCTCAGACTGTTATGTTCATTATATTCCACAAATAAGTGAGATCATGTGATATTTGTCTTTCTCTGCTTGGCTTGTTTCACTTAGGATAATACTTTCCAGGTCCCTCCATGTCGTCTCAAAGGATAAGAGATCTTTCTTACAGCTGCATAGCACTCCATTGTGTATATGTACCATGCTTTTTTATCCATTCGTCTACTGATGGACACTTGGGCTGTTTCCAAATCTTAGCTACTGTAAATAGTGCTGCTATGAACATGGGGGTACATATATTCTTTATGATTGGTGTTTCAGGCTTCTTAGGGTATATTCCTAAAAGCGGGATCACTGGGTCAAATGGCAATTCAATTTTTAATTTTTTGAGGTAACACCATAGTGTTTTCCATAGTGGCTGCACCAGTCTGCATTCCCACCAGCAGTGTAATAGAGTCCCCTTTTCCCCACACCCTCGCCAACACTTGTTGTTTGATGATTTGTTGATGGCGGCCATTCTGACAGGTGTAAGGTGATACCTCATTATTCTTTTAATTTGCATCTCTCTGATGATTAGTGATGTTGAGAATTTCTTCATATGTCTCTTAGCCTTTTGTATGTCCTGTTTGGAGAGGTGTCTATTTAGTTCCTTTGCCCATTTTTTAATTTAGTTCTTTGTCTTCCTTTTGTTGAGTTGTATGAGCACTCTATGTATTTTGGAGATTAACCCCTTATCTGATGTAGCTATCACTGGCAATGATGCTCTCCCATACAGTGGGTTCCCTTTCCATTTTGATGGTTGTTTCTCTTGCTGTGCAGAAGCTTTTGAGTTTGATGTAGTCCCATGTGTTCATTTTTTCCTTTGTTTCTGCTGCTTTAGGTGATGTATCAGTGAAGATTCTGCTGCGTATAATGTTCGAAATTTGTTGCCTACATTTTCTTCTAGGATTTTTATGGATTCAAAGTCACATTTAAGTCTTTTATCCATTTTGAATTTATTCTTGTGTATGGTGTAAGTTGATGATCTAGTTTCATTTTTTTGCATGTAGCTGTCCAATTTTCCCAACACCATTTATTAAAGAGGCTGTCTTTACTCCACTGTATGCTCTTGTCACCTTTGTCAAATATTAATTGAGCATAATGTCTTGGGTCAATTTCCGAATTCTCTGTTCTGTTCCACTGGTCTATATGTCTGTTCTTGTGCCAGTACCAGGCTGTTTTGATTACCGTAGCTTTGTAGTATAACCTGATATCCGGTATTGTGATCCCACCTACTTTGTCCTTCTTTTTCAAGATTGCTGTGGCTATTCGGGGTCTTTTTTGGTTCCATATGAACTTTTGAAGTATTTGTTCTAGTTCTGTGAAATACGTCATTCATATTTTGATGGGGATTGCATTGAATGTATAGACTGCTTTGGGTAATATGGACATTTTAATGATGTTAATTCTTCCAATCCATGAACAAGGTATGTGCTTCCACTTTTTAATATCTTCCTCTATTTCTTTTTTCAATGTCCTGTAGTTTTCTGCAAATAGGTCCTTTACTTCTTTGGTTAAGTTTATTCCTAGATATCTTAATTTTTTTGCCATGATGGTAATGGGATTGTTTTTTTAGTTTCTCTTTCTGTGAGTTCATCATTGGTGTATAAGAATGCCGTCGATTTCTTTTTTTTTTTTTATTAATTTATTTTTGTTACAGATGTTTCTCCTTTTTTCCCCATTGACACCCTCCTCCCCATCCCCCCACCCTGTCCCCAGCTTTGTTGTCGATGCCCATCACTTATGCATACACGTGCATAAGTTCTGTGGTTTATCTCTTCCCTCCCCCCCAACCCCTCTTCTGAGGGGTGTCAGTTTATACCCTACTTCCACATCTCTGGGTCTACCCTGTTCCTCAGACTGTTATGTTCATTATATTCCACAAATAAGTGAGATCATGTAATATTTGTCTTTCTCTGCTTGGCTTGTTTCGCTTAGGATAATACTCTCGAGGTCCCTCCATGTCGTCTCAAAGGATAAGAGATCTTTCTTTCTTACAGCTGCATATTACTCCATTGTGTATATGTACCACAGCTTTTCTTGATGTTAATTTTGTATCCTGCTACTTTGCCAAATTCATTTATTAAGTCTAGTAGATTTTTGATGGAGTCTTTAGGTTTTCTATGTATAATATCATGTCATCTGTGAATAATGAGAGTTTCACTTCCTCCTTTCCAATTTGGATCCCTTTTATTTTTTCTTCATGTCTGATTGCTGTGGCTAAGACTTCCAGTACTATGTTAAATAAGAGTGGTGAAGTGGGCATCCCTGTCTTGTTCCTGTTCTTAAGGGAAATGGTTTTAGTTTTGTTTATTGAGTATGACGTTGGCTGTAGGTTTTTCATATATGGCCTTTATTATATTGAGACATGATCCCTCTATTCCCACATTGCTGAGCGTTTTTATCAGAAATGGGTCCTGGATTTTGTCAAATGCTTTTTGAGCATCTATTAATATAATCATATGGTTTTTATCTTTCATTTTGTTTATTTGATGTATCACATTTATTGATTTGCGAATATTGAACCAGCCTTGCATCCCTGGGATGAATCCCACTTGGTCAAGGTGAATAATTTTTTTGATGTATTGCTGGATCCAAGTTGCTAGTATTTTGTTTAGGATTTTGGCATCTATGTTCATCAGGGATATTGGCCTGTAGTTTTCTTTCTTTGTGGAATCTTTTTCTGGTTTTGAAATTAGAATTATGCTGGTCTCATAAAACGAGTTTAGAAGTCTTCCTTTTTCTTGAATTTTTTGGAATAGTTTGAGGAGAATGGGTGTTAGTTCCTTGAATGTTCGGTAAAACTCCCCCGTGAAGCCATCCGGGCCTGGGCTTTTGTTTGCTGGAAGAGTCTTGATTACATCTTCAATTTCTGTAGTTGTTATTGGTCTCTTCAAGTTTTCTATCTCTTCCCGGTCCAGTTTTGGGAGACTATGTGTTTCTAGAAATTGGTCCATTTTGCTTAGATTGTCTAATTTGTTGCCATATCAATGTTCATAGTATTTGTTAATGATCGTTTGTATTTCTGTGGTGTCAGTTGTTACTTCTCCTCTTTCATTTCTGATTTTGTGTATTTGGGTTCTCTCTCTTTGTTTCTTGGTGAGTCTAGCTAAGGGTCCATCAATCTTGTTTATCTTTTCAAAAAAACAGCTCTTCGTTTCATTGATCCTTTGAATTGTTTTTTTGATCTCTATGTCATTTACTTCTGCTCTGATCTTTACTATTTCCTTCCTTCTACTTGCTCTGGGGTTTTCTTTTTGTTTACTTTCTGGTTCTTTAAGTTGTGAGGTTAGATAGTCTATTAGAAATTTTTGTTGTTTCTTGAGGTAGGCCTGTAGTGCTATGAACTTCCCTCTCAGAACTGCTTTTGCTGCATCCCATACACTTTGTGTTGTTGTGTGTTCATTTTCATTGGTTTCCAGGAAGTTTTTAATTTTTCCTTGATCTCCTTGGTAACCCATTCATTGTTCAATAACATGCTATTTAGCCTCCAAGTGTTCAAATGTCTTTGCATGTTCTTGTTGCAATTGATTTCTAGCTTCATGCCATTGTGATCTGAGAAGATGCTTGATATGATTTCAATCTTCTTGAACTTGTAGAGACTTAGTTTGTGCCCTAACATGTGGTCTATCTTTGAGAATGTCCCATGTGCACTTGAGAACAATGTGAATTCTGTAGTTTTGGGGTGTAAATCTCTGTAGATATCTATTAAATCCATTTGATCTAGTGCTTCATTTAGAGTGTCTGTTTCCTTGTTAATTTTTTGTCTAGGCGATCTATCCAGTGATGTCAGCAGGGTGTTGAAGTCCCCTGCTATGATAGTATTGCTGTCAGTTTCTCCTTTGAAGTCCTCCAGAAGATTTTTAATATATTTTGGTGCTCCTATATTGGGTGCATATATGTTTACCAAGGTTATATCTTCCTGTTGGATATATCCTTTCAAAATTATATAGTGACCTTCTTTATCTCTAGTTATGACCTTCATTTAAAAATCTATTTTATCAGATATGAGTATTGCTACCCCAGCTTTTTTTTCCTTTCTGTTTGCTTGGAAGATTTTTTCCATCCCTTCACTTTCAACCTATGTGAATCCTTCGTTGTGAGGTGGGTCTCTTGTAAACAACATATATATGGGTCATGCTTTCTTATCCAATCCGCTACTCTGTGTCTTTTCATCGGAGCATTCAATCCATTTACATTTAAAGTGATTATTGATATGTACTTATTTATTGCCATTTTTGTTCAGTGTCGTTCTATTTTCCTTCCTATTTCTTCTACTAATTACAGCAGTCCTTTTAACATTTCTTGCAGTGCTGGTTTGGTGCTAATGTATTCCCTTAGCCTTTTTTTGTCTGAGAAGCTCTTTATTTGACCTTCTGTTTTGAATGATAGCCTTGCTGGATAGAGTAGTCTTGGATTCAGATCCTTGTTTTTCATGACCTTGATTTCTTCTTGCCAATCCTTTCTGGCCTGTAGTGTTTCTGTTGAGAAGTCAACTGATAGCCTTATGGGGGTTCCTTTGTAGGTAACCTGTTGCTTATGTCTTGCTGCCTTTAGGATTCTCTCTTTGTCTTTAATTTTTGGCATTTTAATTACTATGTGTCTTGGTGTGGGCCTGTTTGGGTTCTTCTTACTTGGGGCTCTCTGTGCCTCTTGAACTTGAATGCCTTCTTCCTTCACCAAATTAGGGAAGTTTTCTGTCACATTTCTTCAAATATATTCTCTAACCCTTGCTCATTTTCTTCTTCTTGGGGACTCCTATGATGTGAATATCATTACGATTCCAGTTGTCCCACAGTTCTCTTAAGCTGTCTTCCTGTTAATTGTTTTTTCCTTTTGGTTTTCTGATTGGTTGATTTTTTTCTACCCTGTCTTCTAATTCACTGATCCCATCCTCAGCTTCTTCTACTCTGCTGTTTAGTCCTTCCAATGTGTTCTTTATTTCTGCTATGTCATTCTTCATGTCTTCTTGGTGCTTCTTCATTTCCAATTGGTTGATTTTCAATGTTTCTATGTCTTTACTCATGGTGTTGATGTCTTTACCCATGCTCTTGAGCTTCCTCAAGATCATGGCTCTGAATTCTAGGTCTGTTAACTTGCTTAACTGCATTTTATTTATCTCATCTTCGGTAGAGGTCTCTTGTTCTTTCATTTGAGATTTGTTTTTTTGTTTCACCATTTTGGCTATCTCAGTGGGTTTTGGAGCCTGCCAAATTTTCCTTGTGAATGTTGGTGTTCTGCTGGTTGTGGCTCCCTCTACTGGGTTTGGATGAGCATGGGAGGACCCACATTAAACACCACTGTCATGTCTTACTTTCCTGGGTAGATTTGAAAGCCCAGGAACGGTTCAGTTATCCTGTAGCTTTGTGCCTAGAGGCTATTAGTCTTAGTTACTTGAAGAGCCATAGGTTCTCAGTTGAATGAAAACCTCCCTCAGGTGTTCAACATAAGAAGATTTCCTGAGGGTGAGGCAGATGCTAGTTGTTAATGAGCCTCAATTTGCATTTCAATAGCCCACCTGGGTCGGTTGAATCTGCGAGGTAGGGGCCGCTGCCTCTCCCCAGAGCTCCAGGAAGGTGCAAGATGGCCTCTGTCCTGTGTGGCCGCAACTCAGCAAAAGCTCTGAGCGCCCTCCGAATCCCAAGTGTCCCCACACAGTTCCAGTCCAGTCTGCCCTCCCTCTGCCGGAGCCCAAGGTGAGTGGCTGTGGCTATTTTAGTGCTCTGTCTCGGCCCTCTGCGCTGTGGAGTGGGCTTGGGAATTTAACCCTGAGGGCACTGCTCACAGCTAAGACCTCTGCTGTCCATGGGCTCCTAGCCCCCCTCTCGCACCTCCACAATCCTACCAGAATCGATTCAGTGTCCCTGGTTATATGGTTCCTCACAAGCTGCTTTTCTGTTGCTTTTTCGCGATGATTTGTCTTTATTTTAGTTGTAATTCCAGTTTGGTCCTGGGAGATGGTCTGGGTAGCTTCCATTCACTCCACCACCATTTTTGAATCTCCAATATTCTGTTTCTTGATCTGGATTCTAGCTATACTGGAGTGTATACTTTTTGAAAATGTATGAAGCTGTACAATTATGGTTTTTCACTTTTGTTGATTGTTATACTTCAATAAACATTAAGGGTATTAAAGATGAGGTAAAACCAATAATAAAACAAAGAAATTATGATCAGAGAACCAGGAGAAGAACCAAAAGAATGAAATATCACACAAACCAAGAGAGGGTAGAGGAGGAGGAACTGATCAGCAGGGCCAAAGGAAGAAGCAAGATTAAGATGAGGATGGAAAAATGAGATTAAATTTAACTAGAAAGTAAGAGATTACTTCCAAATGTAGCTTCAGTGGAGTGGTATGGTTGAAAAGCATTCCAGGTTTTGAAGAATCATGAGAGGGGTAAGGAGATAGAGTAGTTTGTGAAAACACCTGGAGACAGTGGCTGAAAAGGAAAAGACAAAAAATAAGATGTATTGAAAGGAATAATAAAATAAAGTGAGGATTTTACTTCTTGTTTTTAATGAGACATATTGTATATGTTTGAGAAAAAGGGCTAGTAAAACAGTGCAAAACAGTGACATTAATAAGAGATGGAGAAGATATGGAACAAAATATTAGTAGGCCAGACTGATGTTTACCTCTAAAAAGCAAATGGACAAGGTAATCAGAAAGAACAGCAAGATACATTCAGATAAGAAATTACTCAGAAGTAGGTCAGATCTATGCCTGGTGGTGAAGCCATGTGCCCAGTTTTGTTCATGTGTATGGGAGAGTGGATTTGAGGGTTGAAAGAAGGAGGAAAATTTGTATAACTTTAGGAGTCAGTTAGTAAAAACTAATTACGTTGATTGCTATAGAATAAGATGCAATTCTAGGATATTCCCCAAATAATCTTATTGAATAATTGGCTGGTATTCATATAACAACTGTGACTATGAATGTGTTTGATCATCACATCAAATTACATATTACTATAAACAATAAGATCATTGTATTATTGTGTTATAAGGGAAATCCTTCTTCTTTGAAGATCCATCTAGATATTGCAACTTTTCCTTGTAGTATACTTTATTTTATGGAATTGGTATAATGACATTGAAAAAGAAATCTGACATAACTAATTTATCAAACAAAAATTCTAATATTAAGATCAAATCTCTAAGCTGATTTAAATTTACAAAAATATTTAGTCAAATGAACAAACATAGTGTTCACACATAAAACCTTAAAAATTCAGTGACATTTCTTTATATAATCTTAGAGGGTTATGTTACATATATGCACACAATGTCATCAAAATCAGACTCCACTCCTAATTTTGAGGACTCTGGATATTTATTTAAGTATTTTCATAACATGTAATTCACTTTGAAAATATGCCAAACTCCGTCAAATCCAGTAAAATTAAGGCTGTGAAGTAATAAATAAAAATCAAATCACTTTGTGAAATCACATTATATGGGTATAATTGAGTACACCTAGATGCCTCAAACTGATACTTAATAAACATTTTTTCACATTGTAATATATTAGTCTTCACGGAACTATGTGTGCAAAATTGATGAAACAGTTGAGCCTTAATGAACAGAGATATTTGCATTTCATTACTAGGTTGTATAATTCTGCTCCTAGACTTTATGAAATGTTTTTAATGCTCAATTTATTTCAGATGAAAGTAAAAAAATATTTTAAAAATTTATCCTGAAGTCTTTTATTCCTCAGCAATGTCTCTTTACATATTTTCTTTCATTTCAATAAAGTGGATTGAACCAGGGTAAGATTACAAATTTAAAGTTTCATGACTTTACCAATTACTCTCTAAGACCCATGAAATGTTTATCAGTCAGTTGAATCAAAGCAGTATTTATTTTAAAACATGCACATATTTAAGTAACTTCTAAAGGTAGTGGACCTTAACTCATTTTGATTGGTATTTACTTTTCTAATAAAGACTGACATTATTTACAACTTCTGTTTTACAGTTCCATACCAGTACTGCTAAATATTAAAAGGTTAACAGTCACTACTATTATACTAATTTCCATATTTTTTCTGTTGAATTTTTTTTCTATTTTTTTTTTTAATTTTTACTTTAGTTTTTCACTCCAGGGAGACCTCAAAACTCATTTTTGTTCTCATAATGCTCTCAAAAGAAGAGAAGTGTTAACATACTCTGGTTAAACCTTATTTTTCTAGGGGTGGAATTCCTTCTCCTGAATGTCAGCACATTTGTGATTAAGTCCCTTTTCTTCCTCTACCCCCCAAAAGAAGTGAATAATCCCTATTTGGGGGCTAATCCCTACCCCAAAATAGATTTGGGTGGTTAGCCTAGTCAAATAGAGTTCTAGAAACTGGGACAAGTTTTTATTTCTCAGTTCTTTGTCTTTTGAGTTACAGGCATGCCTTCAATGGATCTTTCTTGATTTGGAGTGATAGCTAGTAACTAGGGGCAGTAATAAAAGGAGCAGGCACACAACTTTATTATGCTTTAAGTATAATTATGATTGGAAAAAATAGGTCTTCCTCTAGGTCTGACCTCAATCAGAGCATCTTTCACTGGAATATGAGGCCCAACTTTCTAGACACTTGTCTTGCCATACTTTCCTACGTCTTGATTTAAAAACAATTTTTTTTCTTTATCTGTCTCCCATAACTGAACATATACTATGTGAAATCAAGGACTTTGTTCTGTCTTGATCACCTGTAACAGAATGAGCACTCAATACATATTCATTTAAAAAGGGTATGTGTGGTGGTTATACCCTAAGGTGAGCCCCAATGAAGCAAACACTTGTATAATTCCCTTTCCTTGAATATAGACAGAACTTGTGATTTGCTACTAGGAAATAGAAAATGGCAAAGATGAAAGGATTTTTCAGATTTATTTAAGGTCTTAAATCAGTTGACTTGAGTTAATTGAATTTTTGTAAACTTCTTCAAGAAATGAGAGTCTAATTAGTGTAGTAAAATACTTGAACAAGACTTAAAGACACTTTCAAAGCTACATATGAACAAATACAAGAGTGTAGTGTAAACTGAATTGATGAGGATTGATTGGACAGAATTTAAGGTAGAAATAAAAGCTAAAAGATGATTATTTTAACTTCTTTTCAGAGTCTTCTTGCCCTTGCAGGATTATTTCTACTACACTTTATCTTCTGCATATGACTTTATAATTTGCTTTCATTTTATATAATGTACAATTTCATTCAAAAACTTGGTTACAGCTGCTATATATGGAGATGATTTCCAAATTTCTTTTTCTACCCTAGATCTCTTTCCTGAGTTCTAGTCTTACAGATATAACTCTTTACAGAATTCTTTAGTATCTTAATCTATACTTCCTGGTAATATCAGAGAGATTTTCCTATAGCATACATTTGCTCATGTTCAAATTATTTAGCACCTACAAGATTATCCATCCATTACCTGTTGTTTCCAACTGTTCCAATCCCATCTCTCATTTATTTATCCTACTATACTCTATTTGCATTTAACTCCATGCAGGTCCTGGATGTACCAGGAAATTTTATCCTCTGTTATATACCAATCCTCATGCATGGAAATTACCCCCATGTCTTTCACCACCTAGCTCAAGCATGGCTTCCTCCGTGATGACTATAGAAATATCATCCTTTTTGATATCCCAACTCCTATATCTTTTACAAACATATATGCTAATAGCTGTCAGAATAAGTTTAACATCCATGTCCTCCACTTGATTCTGTAAGCTCAGCACATACCATCTTACACATAATAAGTGCTTATTAAAATGCAATAAATGAATGATTCAATAAGGTATGTCCTTCTTATTGGCATTTTAATTCCATTAGTTTGAAGAACTCATCTATGTTTGTTATTTTTTAAGACTAAAAAAACATTTCTTTCAACTAAAACGTAATATAGTTGCATTTTAGTTCATTGAGAGAGTAGACTGGCATGGCCATTCTAGAAAAACATCTGAGAATATTTAGTCAAATGAGTAGCTCCTTAGATTCTAGCAGCCTCTTTCCTAGTTGCACATCGCAACCCCCCTCTACAATACATGGGCTCAAAAGTTAGTTGCTTGTGTGAGGAAAAGTAGTCACTATGTTGCATGCCAAGATTCACATTCCAGAATTCAGAGAGTTCACTGGGACTCTTAAATGCCTTAGAATGCCTCTGCTGCTGCTTTCCATGCTTCTGTTGCAAGAAAGATCTTGATTCTTGAGATTATAGGGGGAAAACTCTCATGGCAACTCACTTCCAAGACATGAGAGATCACCATTATTCTACTGGATAATTGTGAAACAAACTGACAAAGACTGTGGGTTCAATTGAGTACCGAACTTGATCAACATATTAAGCAGTTAATTCAAACCCACTTAATGTCAAGGTCCAGAAACCCTAAAATACAACATTTGCCAAGGGAGAGTCCCCTAACCCTGATGTTACTAATCTGGTACTCTCTGGAGATGAGGCTAATAAATACTATAGAGAGGACTCGTCTCTCTCCCATACTACATCCAGTAACCAAAAACAGACCAAAATAAAACAAAATGATCTTTTTTATATAGTGGGAGAAAACAGGAGCTGTAGTTGGGGTCTTTGATTTGACCTAATTGGAAATCCAAAATTTACTAAAAGAATTTATGCAAATGAAAGATAAATAGGGTACCCATTGGCTATCGTGTCTCTACAACAGAAGTTCCAAATTAACTTTAACATCTGCTGAGATGCCCCAATTGGCAAACCTTTAAGGCCTCAATTGATACTGGAGTTTGAATTATAGTTATACCTAGGGATATTACTAAATTTAAACAAGGTATCCCTATACCTTTAGGGGAGTTACTGAACATAAAACAGGTATACCTCACCTTAACCATGAGAAATATTGTTTTGTCTACATTCATTATGGTCATAGTGCCCAGTTCTCTAAAATATCCCATAATGGGCATGGATGTTGTGACCCAAAAAGTCATAAAATAAAATTAAGCCTTTGGCTCTTACAGTGGCTATATAAAATAGAAGTCCTTGGATTCCTCCTTGTCTCCTCCCACTCTGCCTGGTTAAATAGTTAATACAGTCCAGTATATGTTTAAACAAGGTCTGCAGAAATTAAGACCCATTATACAAGACCTAGTAAAGGAAGGGGCCATTGTTCCTATAACCCAATTTTGCTAATGCTAATCCTGATAAAAAAGAATGGCACCTAACAGTGCACCTCAAACACCTCATTTTCATGAAATAAGTATAGATTTTGTAATGAGAAAATGAGTTAGATCTCTATCTCATATTCTATACCAGAATAAATTCCAAATGAAGTAAACAGTTTATTATAAAAATGAAATAATAAAAGTTTTAGGTCATATGAGTAAATATTTAGATAGTCTTACTTAAAGAAAAGATTTTCCTAGAATGCACTAAACCAGAAACCATAAAGGAGAGAAATACTGGATTTGCATACCTAAATAAAATTTTCTTATAAAGTAATAAAATATAAATTGAATTAAAAGAAAAAACAAACAACAAAATGCCTCAGAACATTCATGGTGTACACAGTGGAAATAGATACAAAAAAATTAATATCTTGACTTATAAAGCTTTTTTTGCAAAATATTTATACACAAATAGAAAAATAGAGAAAGAAGTGAAGGCAACTCATTAAAGAAAAAATAAAAATAACATTAAGGGTATAACATCTATTTTACTAATAAAAATGTAAACTAAAACAATAATATGATAGTAATTTTATGGAATCAAATTGGTAAATACAGAGAATTAAGAACACACAGCATTGGCTTTGTTGTAAGCAGATGGGAACTTTGATATTCTCTGGTGGCAGTATAAATGTATATGCCCTTCTTAAAGCCTATGTATTAATCTAGATGGTTCTCTAGAGAAACAGAACTAATAGAATATATATATATATTTGTTATAGAGAAATGAGTCATGAGATTATGGAGGTTCATAAGTCCCAAGATCTGCAGTCTGGAAACTGGAGGCTCAAGAGAGCCAATGATAGAGTTCTAGGCCACAGGCTGGCAGGCTTCAGACCTAGGAAGAGATGATGTTTCAGTTCATCGGAAGGCAGGAAAAAGCCAGTTCCAACTCAATGTTTTGGTTCCAGCTTGAAGGCCACCAGGCAGGAGTTCCCGCTTACTAGAGGCAAGATCAACATTTTGTTCTATTCAGTTCTTCAGCTGATTGGATGAGGCCCATCTACATTAAAGAGGACAATCTGCTGTACTCTGTCTATCAATTTAAATATTAAGCTCATCCAAAGATACCCACACAGAAACACTCAGAATTATATGTGACCAAATATCTAGGTACTCTGTGGCCCAGTCAAGTTGACATGTAAAAATAAACACTTATATCCTAAAAGTGTGTGCACAGTTCTAACCATAAAATCTATTTGTAAGAACTTATTCTAGAAAGATTGTTAATAATAAATGCAAATATTTAGTTTAATACACTACTATACTTAAGTGTATGCAATATGCTATAATTTTTTAAAGCATTCATAGATAGAAAGTATTCAGAAGTATATATCCATTATCTGTTAATATTGTTCTCTGTTTGATGGAATTATAGATAATTTTCTTTTCTTTTTATTGGTGTGTTCTGACTTTTTATTATTTAATATTATGTTTTAATTTTCAATTAAAGTTGACATACAGTGCTATATTAGTTTCAAGTATACAAAATGGTGGTTAGACATTTATATAACTTACAAAGTGATCATCCAGCTAAATGTAGTACCCACCATACCAAACATAGTTATTACAATATTATTGATTATATTGCCTATGCTGTACTTTACATCACTGTGACTATTTTATAACTGCCAATTTGTACTTCTTAATCCCTCCACCTTTTCTTCCAGCTTCCAACCACCTTCCCATTTGGCAAACATCAGTTAGTTCTCTGTATCTATGAGTTTGTTTCTGTTTTGTCTGTTTATTCATTTTGTTTTTTAGATTCCACATATAAGTGAAATAACATGGTATTTCTCTCTCTCTGTCTGACTTATTTCACTTAACATAATGCCTTATAGGTCTATTCATATTGTAGCAAATGGTAATATTTCATTTTTTATGGTTGAATAATATTCCATTGATAATATTCCATTGTATACATGTACCACTTCTTTATCCAATCATCTATCAATGGACACTTAGGTTGCTTTCATATCTTGGGAACTGTAAATAATGCTACAATGAATATAGGGATATGTGTGTATGTGTGTGTGTGTGTGTGTGTGCATATATATATATATATATTTTTTTTTCAATTAGTGTTTTGTATTTTTTTCAGATAAATACCCAGAAGTGGAATTGCTAGGTTGTAAGACAGTTATATTTTTAATTTTTTGAAGAAGCTCCATACTATTTTCCATAGTGGCTGCACTAATCTGCAATTTCACCAATAGTGCATGAGAGTTCCCTTTACTCCATTTCCTTGCCAATACTTTTTGTTTGCTGATTTATTGATGATAGTATTTCTGATGGGTGAGAAGTGATATCTCATTGTGGTTTTAATATGCATTTCCTGATGATTAGCAATGTTGAGCATTTTTTCATATGTGTATTGGCCATCTATGTGTCCTCTTTGGAGAAATGTCTATTCAGGTTCTGTGCCCATTTGCAAATCAGATTGTTTGTTTTTCTGGTATTAAGTTGTATGAGTTCTTTATATACTTTGGATATTAACCTTTATTGAATGTATTATTGGTGAATATCTTCTTCCATTTAGTAGATTGTCTTTATGTTTTGTTGATGGTTTCCTTCTCTGGGCAAAAACATTTTAGTTTGATGTAGCCCCATTTGTTTATTTTTTCTTTTCTTTTCCTTGTCTGAGGGGACGTGCCTAAAAAATATTACTAAGAGAAATGTCAAAGAGTTTACTGCCTATGTTTTCTTCTAGGAGTTTTGTATTTCTGGGTTTTACATTGAAGTCTTTAATCCATTTTAAGTTTATTCTAATATATGGTGTAAGAAAGTGGTCTAGTGTCATTGTTTTGCATATATCTGTCCAGTTTTCCCAACATTTATTGAAGAGAATGTCTTTACTCCATTCTACATTTTTTCCTCCTTTGTCATAGATTAATTCACCATATAGGTCTGGGTTTATATCTGAGCTCTCTATTCTGTTCCACTGATTTTTGTGTCTGTTTTTATGCTGGTGTGATGCTGTTTTGATTACTATAGCTTTGTGGTATAGTTTGATATCAGGTAGAATGATACCTCCAACTTTGTTCTTTTTTCTCAAGATTGCTTTGGCTCTTCAGGGTCTTTTGTGATTCTATATAAATTTTAGGATAATTTGTTCTAGTTTTGTGAAACATGTCATTGGTATTTTGATAGGAATTGTATTGAAACTGTAAAGTGCTTTTGGGTAGTATGGACATTTTAACTATGTTGATAATTCCTATTCATGAGCATGGTATATGCTTCTAAGTTATTTGTATTGTCTTCAATTACTTTTTTCAACATCTTATTTTTCAAGTACAGGCTTTTTACCTCCCTGGTTAAATTTATTCCTAGATGCCTGGCCAGTATGTCTCAGGTGGTTGAGTGTCGTCCCATGCACCAGGAGGTTGCCGGTTTAATTCTCGGTCAGGGCACATGTCAGGGTTGTGGGCTTGATCTCCAGTAGGGAGTGTGCAGGAAGCAGCCAATCGATGTTTCTTGCTCATCAATGTTTCTATTTATTTCTCCGTCTCCCTTCCCCTCTCTGAAATCAATACAAAACATATTAAAATTTTTTATTTCTACTTATTTTATTTTGTGAATGCAATTGTAAAGGTGATTTTATTTTTTAATTTAAAAAATGCAACCATTTTCTGAATATTAATTTTGCATCCTGACACTTTACTCCATTTATTAGTTCTAATAGTTTTCTTGTGGAATTTTTATGTTTCTCTCATCTATAAATAATGACAATTTTATTTTTCTTTCCAATTTGGATGACATTTATTTCTTCTTTTTGTCTGATTGCTGTGGCTAGGACTTACAATGCTATGTTGAATAAATGTGGTAAAAGTAGGCATCATTGTCTTGTTCCTGATCTTAAAGAAAAACTTTTCAACTTTTCACTGTTCAGCATGAGGTTATCTGTGGGTTTTTCGTATATGGCCTTTATTGTGTTGAGTTATATTCCCACTATCTCCACTTTGCTGAGTTTTTATCATAAATGAATGTTGGATTTTGTCAAATGCTTTTTCTGTATCTGTTGATATGATTATATGATTTATATCCTTCATTTTGTATTTGTGAACTGCAAAATTTTAAGGAAGTCTATAAGGGGAGCTGTAGAAAGCTGTTTGTGTGGAGAAGCCACTGAAAGAGCTTTGGACTAAGCCTGTAAGTTGAGTAGGGTGGAGTCTCAGGTAATCACCAAGGCCAGGTGAATGGTGGTACCAGTTTAATGGAGTGTTCAGATTTGATGAATTCCTGTTCCTGCCATCTGGGTAGCGGAAGATCTCAATAAAGGACCTAGGGCATGTGCCAGCCCTTTCCTCCTAGGCAGATTTACTCTGACCCCTACCCCTTTAGTCTTTGCCCTAAAGCTAGTCAATTCAGCTCCTCCCTATATGTCCCTAATGCTTTCCAAGCAGCTGTCCCTGTGCTGGAGCTCCAAGCAAGTGAGTTTTGTAAGTGAGTGAGTCTATGCTCGGACCCTTTAAGACCTGTAGCACCTAGATCTCTAGTAGCCTGTTGTCGTTCTCAGATACAAAGCCCACTGGTTTTTACAGCCAGATGTTATGGGGATTTCTCTTCCTGGCACTGGTGCCCCAGACTAGGGAGTCGGATGTGGGGCTGTAACCCTTCTTTCCTTAGGGGGGACCTCCATAGCCAAGAATCCTTCTTGATTCTTAACTGCCACACCATGGGTTTGGGACCAGCCCAGTGAGCATCTCCACCCCACCTACTAGTCTCGTTATGGCTTCTTTATATCCTTAGTTATAGGAATTCTGTTCAGCTAGTCTTTAGGTGGTTCTCAATAATGGTTGTTCCATAATTTAATTGTAATTTTAATGTGGTCATGGGAGGAGGTAAGCACAATTTCTACCAACTCCACCATCTTGACTGGAAGTCCAGGAAAATTGAGTCTGTGTTTTCTGATTATAATTAAACAAATATGAACTAGATGTATAATAAAATATTTTTAAAAAACAGGTAAACTAGTACACTGCTGGTTGGAATACTATGGAAAACAATATGGTGTTTCCTCAAAAAATTAAAAATTGAACTGCCATTTGACCCAGTGATTTCACTTCTAGGAATATATCCTAAGAAGCCTGAAATACCAATCAGAAAGAGTATATACACCCCTATGTTCATAGCAGTGCTATTTACAATAGCTAAGATCTGGAAATAGCCCAAGTGTCCATCAATAGATGAGTGGATAAAAAAAAGCTGTGGTACATTTACACAATGGAGTACTAAACAGTTGTAAGAAAGAAAGATCCCTTACCCTTTGAGATGACATGAGGGTACCTGAAGAGTATTATGCTAAGTGAAATAAACCAGTCAGAGAAAGACAAATATCACATGATTTCACTTATTTGTGCAATATAATGAAAAAAAATAAGCTGATGAACAAAATAGAGACATGGAAGTAGGAAACAGACTGACAAACCTCAAAGGGAAGGGGAAAGAGGAGGGGCAGGAAGAGATACACCAAAGAATTTATATGCGTGTATGCATAACCAATGGACACAGAAAATAGTGTAGGGAAGGCAGGAGGGGGGTGGGAGCGGGGAAGAGGGGGGTCAATGGGAGGAAAAAAAGAGGAACATCTGTAATACTTTCAACAATAAAGATTAAAACAACAACAACAACAAAACCCCAGGTAAACTGTCACATTTATGCATTGTTTTTCTAGTCTGTATCGATACCAATCTAACAAATTGGTTGTTTTGCTTGTATACTGCTTTGTTCTTCTTAATATTTTAATTACATGTTACATTTTGCCATATCACTTAAACTATTTGAAAGCATAATTTTAAATGTCAGCTTGAAGCTTTGTTATTTGTATGACTCACATGTCATATAATCATATTCTATTGTTAAATGATAAAAATAATTATAGTCATGAAAAATTGGGCCCGGCCGGTGTGGCTCAGTGGATTGAACTTTATCCCATGGACTGAGAGGTCTCGGTTCGATTCCCAGTTAGGGCACATGTCCAGGTTGCAGGCTCGATCCCCAGTAGGGGGCATGCAGGAGTCAGCTGATGGAAGATAAACTGTAATTGAAAAATACAAAATTAAAATAGAATAGTATTTTCATTGTTAAATGATGGAAAAAAGATAAAGAAAAATAATAGTTCATGACAAGTAATAATGACTTGAAATTCAAATTTTGGTGTCCATAAAGAAAGTTTTATTGGAATGGAGACATGTTCATTCATTACGTAATGTCTATGGCTGCTTTAGGGCTACAAGAGCAGGCTTGAGTAGTTTGTGAAATGAGGTCTATATATTATGATTATTCAAATCTTCTATATGTTTGCTTCTTCTTCTTCTTCTTCTTCTTCTTCTTCTCCTTCTTCTTTTTTTTTTTTTTTTTTTTTTGACTTGCTTCATCTTAGTTTTGGTGAGAAATGAATTACAGTACCCTATTCTAATTTTGGTTTTATTCGTTTTTACAATTCTGTTAATTTTACTTTATATATGTTGAGGCCAAGTTGTTTTATGCACATTAGTCATACTTTTTATATTAATATCAACGTGTTTAATGTTTCTTTTATCATTGTGAAATTTTTTATGGTGTCACTCTTTATCCTGATAATGGATTTTTAAAACTCAATTTTATCTAGTATTAATATTATTATTATTATTATTATAAATTTTGTTTGGTTATTACTCTCCACTATTTATTAATCCTTTTAAATGTTTTTTGTCTTTTGTTTGTTTGAATTAATTATGTCTCTTTTAAGGAGTATATAGGTAAATTGTAAAATCCATGCTAGTATTCTTTATCTCTTAATAGATAAATTTAAAGCATTTACACTCTTGCAATTACTAAAATTTTTGTGTTTATTTATTCTTACTTATTTTGTTTTCTATGCATCATAGTGTTACTGTTATAGCTAGCTAGTCATTAATATTAACAATAGGAAGAAAGCGAAGGGAAGGCCAGGCATTATGAGCACAGTCATCTGGGAAGTTGCAGTTTCACACTTCCCTGGGAACCACTGGTCCATTCCCTTCAAATCACTGGAGGAAGGGGTCCACCAAAGGAGAAAACGTGCATATGCACAATGAAGTTGGAGTGACATGTCTCCAGTTGTGTGGGCTTAAGTTTTACTTTTTTGATGGTATCCTTTGAAGCACCAAAGTTTTTGATATTGGTGAATCCAACGTATCTATTTTTCCATCTGTCACTTGTGCTTTTGATGTCATATCTAAGAAATCATTGCCTAATCCAAAGCCATTAAGATCTTAATCCTGTGTTTTCTTCTAAGATTGTAATAGTTATAGCTCTCGTACTACAGTAAATGATGCATTTTTAGTCAATTTTTGTATATGATATGTGGTAATCTAACTTCATTCTGGTTGTAAATATCTTTATTAGCTTACATTTTGTTTAAATATAGACAAATTAGGGGATATGATTATATTGATTTAGCATTTATATGTACTTGAGATGGGAGAGGTAATTTTCCGTGTCAGCCCAATTGCTACTGTGACTCAAAGAAAATTCTAAAAATATTTTCCAATGTTGAGAGAGTTTATAACAAAATTGCAGACCTGAGCCATGTCCTAGCATTAGGTGGAGCAAGTCTCAGTTATCACAAATCCGTTCACTAGAATGCTGTTTATTAAACGAATGGATGGTTTTATATTTAAAATAAATAATTTAAAAGGACTATGATTTCAAAGGTTTGTACAAATATTAGCTTTTATGACTTTAAAACTTGAATCTTATTAAGCAGAACTCTTTCTTTTAAATCAACTCTTTGCCTGTACAGAATAAGAACTGTATTTGTAAGAATAATCCTGTTATTGTACATGTACCTATTATTTTCTGACTCTTTTTGAGATATTTTTATTGAAACATAAGGCATACAGCACTGTATAAATTTAAAGTGTACAGCATAATAATTTGACTTAGATATATTGTGAAATGATTACTACAATAACATCCATTGTATCATATAGATACAAATATTGTTACAAAGCAAAGGCCTGCTGCCCACTATACATAGGACTCAAAACTCTGACGTTGGCTTTTGAGAAAAGAAAGGGTTTTTATTGCTAAGTGGACCTGCAGGAGACAGGAGGCACCACTCATATCTGTCTCCCGAATATAGGATCTAAACAAGTTTTAAGGATTAGGGAGAACAGGTTGGCATGTGGTGGTGCTGGCTGGGCAAGTTTTGATTAGAGGGTTTTGGAAGTTGGCTAGTTACAGTGTAGGGTGGAGGAGAAAGAGAAAGCAAAGCAATTTCAATCTGGCAGGGTTTGATTGGTCAGTTCCATATTTATCCTTATTCGGTCTAGGCACCAGGCCTTTCTTACTGAAGGAACTCTTGCTTCATAAAGGGCTCCGGTGACCACACTTCTGTTACTTGAATTCCATAGACTGAAGATCCTTGGTTCCGGGTCATCTTGAGAACAGGGGTGACACACGTGCAGTGCTGTCTGAAAAGTAACCCAGGGATTGTGTTAATCACCAATCTGCTTTAAAGGAGCAGAAGCAGTGTGCTGCTTCAATATTTCCTGAATTGTAAAGGAAGTTTTGGGGTTTTTTTGAAATTTTGAATTTTACATTGCGAGGGCATCTTAGAACTTATCTGTTGCCATTATTTCACAGACCAGGAAGCAGAGGTCAGGAGTACTTAAGTGACTTGTTCAAAGGCATGTGACCAGTTAATAAGAGACCCAAGAGTTGAACCCCCCAAAAAAAGTTCTCATTCCTTTTGAGATCATTACTTTCCCCCACTCACATCGTGTTGCTTTTCAGAAACTGATACTTAATAATACAAGTTTGGAGGATATCTGTTTTGTGATTTTCCTAGGGAGTACCCATCTGTACTGGAAAGGAATTATATAGGCATATAAAGACTATGATAAAAATGATCAGTCCTGGATTCCACAAGTGATGAAAATCATAAATGAGTACCTAAGGAGTTTGATTTTATTAAATAGCCCCCCTTTACTATTTGTACTTGAGTTTGTTCTCTAATATATATTTTTTCATAGACCTAGAAGTAAAAAGCAGTGTAGGTAGATGTTGGATTCCATGTATCTTAATGTTCCCACATTCCTGTAGCTATCAGGTGAAAAGTTTAGGTGGCATACCTACATTTTTTCAGTGTCCTTCTAAGGACAAAATGAAAAGGGTCACTTTCTATTGAGAATAGTTTAGCTTGCAATTAACACAATCTAAAAAAATTGTTAGTAAATGTTTGGAGGGGTGGATGAACAGTGTAGGGGAAGAAGGGTCTAGATAATTAACCCTCTGAAATAGCAATGTTTTCTGTAGCTTTATTGTTCAAAAGTGTTTTTATTTCACTGGCACATATACTGAGAAACTAATTAGTAACATATTGGGAAAAAGTTTCAATTTCATAACAGAAATTAAAAGAAGAAGAATGCCTTTTTACATTACTAGAAACATTTCTTTGTACTTAATTGAATTACATAGTGTTGGTTTTAAATTGCAAGATAAGAAAGGAAAATATGTCTGTGTGATTCTGAGAATAATTGAATCATTTTAGTTATTGATTGTTGCTTTTTTATTCGGAAGTAATAAACCATCCATATTTTTTTTAAATAAAAAACTTAAGAAATGAACCCTATACCTCTTTGCATAAAATAAGAATTATAATAACTTACCTTTATTTTAAAGATCTCCCCCCACCCCTCAAGGAACTATTATACTAGTCTTCATGAAATTCTTAGGCCCCAAAAATAAGTAATCTACAGGGAAGAAGTAGAAATGGCAGGCAAAATGTGGTGCCTTTGTAAAGGATAAATACTCAGTGTACTTTATCCTGTTTATTTATTCAGGGACTGGTCTGGAACTAAGGCAATGCTTCCTGACTTTTATTCATTCATTTATTTCAGTTATTAAGTGCCAACCAGGTATTGCACTGCAGGCCTTGGGCAAAGCATTGGTGGTATAAAAACAAAAGACAAAAATGTCTGCTCTCAAATTATTCATAGTGCAACTGAGAACAAAGAAGAGTCGATGGATAATTATAGCATAACAGAAATTCAGAGAATTTGGGGAACACATAGAGGGGATCCTGTCTAGACTGGAGGATTAAAGAACATGGAGTTAATTTGCTGCAGTCCAGTTCGTTGAAGTGTTTACCATTTTCAAGACCCTCCAGAGACTGTTACCTAGAAAAATCATAAGGTCCAAGTGTCACAATGTTCTCATTTCATGATCTGTTTTTGCAGTATTTTATTTGTGAGTAAGACGCAAAATGAAGGGAAAGATTATGGACGTTGGAGTAATCACTCCTGGGTTCAAATCATAGCTTACCCACTCAATGTCACTGTGGCTTTGAAAAAATGACTACATTTCCCTGGTCCTCTGTTTCCTGATTTTTAAAATGACAATAATAATGAGGTAATTTGTATTGTATAGTTTAAATGAGACAACATTTAATGTGTTGATATAGTTCCTGGCATTTAAGTAATGTTTTAAATCCATGAACATTCATTAATATTGATTATCTTTTAAAATCATTACCATACCCAAAATTATTAATAGTAAAATTAAAAACTTTAAGCAAATTTTAAACTATTTAGTTCTTTGTTTTTTTTTTATAATTTATTTTATTATTAATTTGTTTTTGTTATAGATGTTTTTCCTTTTTTTCCCCCATTGACACCCTCCTCCCCCTCCCCTTCTCCTCCTCCCCATCCCTGTTGTCCATGTCCCTTGGTTATGCACCCATGCACATAGGCTCTGTGATTTATCTCTTTCCCCCACCTCCCCCCCTCCTCTGAGGCCCGTCATCCCATACTCCACCCTCCATGTCTCTGGGTCAATTTTGTTGTTCAGTTTGCTCAATTCTCCTGTGTGTTGCCGGCGTCCTCCGTTGGTGTGGGGGTCGCCCGGCTCCCCCGCTCCACCTTGGTTCCCCCGTGGTGGGGGGGGGTCGCCCGGCTCCCCCGCTCTGCCTGGGTTCCCCCGTGGTGGGGGGGTCGCCCGGCTCCCCCGCTACTATTTAGTTCTTTGGATCAATGTTCACCAACATTCAGGATGATAAGGGAGTTTCTCAAGTTATAAATAGGCTTTATTCCAAAAATTGGATCTTGTAATCACATTTTCACACAAAAACAGTGCTACTAATCAACAGAACAATGATCACTCATTTATTGAATATATATTTTTGCATTGGTGTTTCAGGCTAGAGTATAAAATCCTATTTAAACCACAATGTAAGTAATAGGCAAGAAATTCCTTCCATTTGCTTCTTCATACTTTGCAACTTAATATTGCTTGGTACCCGCTGAGTTAATTGTCAGTTTTACCACTTGGATCAACTTTTGCAAGAGCATTAACATTGTAGTTTTTGCACAGGTATAAAAGACAAAATATACTCATACATGCCCATGTTGTGCAATTTTACTGCACATAATATTTGATTAGTCTTTACACTGATCCCTTATAATGATGGGGTAATTGGTATTGTGGATTATCAATAATTTATTAACTATTCTGAGAGCCCTCACCAAAGTCTTAAATAATTTTATTCATTTCATTGGACAAACATGCTTAGTATGATCTAGCTCTGTGCTAGGTTTTAGGTATAACTAATAAATAAAGCCTTTTTCCAGCTCTGCAATTCCTATAAAATTACAAAAAATAATACATTGCCACAGATGCATGTCTTACTCAGTGAGGGACAAAACACCAACCTCTGCTTGTCTGATGTTCACAGTTGCAAGCTCACATGTGGTCTAGTAATAATAACTTATGAATCCAGGGGTACATGTGTGTATAGTATTATATATAATATGCAGATTAATGGAGTATGCATAGTTATTATGGCTTCGATTTGATTCATTATTCCTTTTTTCAACAAAAAATCATTCTTACTAGTCTTCCTTCGAGCTTTGGATAAGTTAAATTTTAAAAATCCTGAAATTATAGTCTGTTACTTTAACTCTTGGCACTTGCATTCCTGTGTATTAGTATTTTCCTAATACTATGCAGCCAGAAAAATATCACAAAAATAGATTAGATACTGAAGTTGATCTAAAAGTGCAGCTGTTATTAACTGCTCCTGTTTTCAGATCTTTGTATTAAATTGAATACATTTTGCATTCTCACTGATTGAATCTGTAGTAAGGAACATTTTTTAAACACTGGAGCTTATAAAAATACATTTCTACTAATTAATTTTTGCATGTATTTTTAAATGTTTGTATCACCTGTAGATTTTTAAATAGTTTTTTTCTGAAAGTCTTCTGAAAACTGGAACCAAAGAAATAGAAAAACAAATAATTTCTTTACCATTTTCATAGTCATCATTATCCTCATCATCAATAACAGGACACACAACAGTACTGAACACCTATGCAGTCCTTTAGAAAAGCAGTGAGATAAAAAACAATAGAGCATGTTATGTTTACTTACTAAGTGGAAAATTGTCAAAGGAAAGCAATGTGTCAGTTCAAACCTTTGTGACAGGTAGTGATGGAGACAATAAGTTATCCAAATTATATTGCTCCTAAATCTCTCCTAAATGCTAAGAAGTCAAACAAAATTATTGAATAATTAATATTTACATTAATTTTAGGTCAATTTTATATGATTCATTTGTTTAGTTAAATATATAAAGAGCGATCAATGTTAGATATATTGAGGCCATTTGTATAATTTTTATATATATCTCCATTGTATATTACTATATTACTTTTATGTTCATTTTATATGATTGGAAATATAATTTTACCATGAAAATGAGCATATAGTAGTAATATTGTCATGTTTGCCTATTAGATGGCATATCCTCCTTCCATTATATTATTCTTACGGCAACACATGACCTTCTTCAGGGAAACCTGTTTTATGTTGTGATTTCCAGGCAAGCACTAGAATAAAAATATGGAACCCTCCTGAAAAACATTTGTAATAAAAGTAGAAAATAATTTTTTGAAAATATTAGTAGTTAAAAAGAGATTAAAGTTAAATAGAAATTATGGTTTTTGAAAACATTCGATACTGACATTTGAGATAAAATATTTAAACAACCTGAGTCACTGATGGAAGTAACAAAGAAAAGTTACATTCAGAAGATGATCCTGTGAGATAGTCCCGCCTATTTCTGTTATCAGACCAAATGGAGTTCTTGAAGTACCGCTGGAATAAGCACTGGAGGATGAGATGTGGTAGAACACTTTATTTTCATGGAATTACACTTCTGGGTTTCAGAGTCCCATTTCTCTTAGTCCAGTCAGAGTAGTGTAGCTGGAGTTTCAACAGAGCTAGAAGCAAAGCCAGTGACCAGAGTTTCCTTTCCATGTTGGAGCCAGGTCCAGTACAGCATCAGGTTAGCTGCAGTTCATTAGTCCATTGAATGTGGGGTCCACATGGCCCACGGTGAATTCAGGAGAGTGTTTCCCAAACAAAAAGAGTCCCAAGGGTCCTGAAAACACAAGAGAGCAAATTCCTTTGTTCAGGGGATTAAATATCTCAAATACCCGTGTACTTGCAGTGGCCATACCTGTTCTGGCCAAGCACCTCTGTCTCCAGGTATGACTGACAGCAAACACCTTCCCTAGTCATCCTAACTGGGCATGCATCTATCTTCCCTCTGTCCAGTCCCTTTCCCCCTGTTTTGTAAGGGACATGCCTATGGTGTCTGGCCTTTCCTTTGCTTCTTTTCTATTATTAATAATTAGCTAATTACAATGATATCATTGCCCCTGGAGAGAAAAGGAACCTCTTTGTATGCTTATAAAGGAGAAATGGATGAAGATCTCCATCTTCTTGTCACTGCTTCCCACTGTCAATGGGCATAGTCCTGCCTACACCAAGGCTTAGAGGTTCTCCCTTTCTGACAGAAGAAGGAGGGAGCAAAAGGGAAGGGGAGTCTTCATGCAGGGAAGAGGGATTTTGCAAAGTCCAGGTCAATCTGGTGTCCCTCTGAGATGACATAGGTGATGTCCAGGAAGATGGTGCATTGAAAGAGCTGGCATCCTTGTTGTATTCTAGAAATGACTAATTTGACAAGTTTAAAAGGAGAAATTCAAAAGTGAGGAGACTTATAGTAACTAAAGGTCTAGGGGGAGGTAAAAATGCAGGAGATAAAGGGAAAGATTAACCTACAGTGTCCCCAATTAGGTTGGAGGAATGGCTTCCCTGGAGGCAGGCTACTACTAAGGGCAGGAGATGATCCTGAAGATGGTGGCTCTGAGATCTTGAGACAAACCTCAAAAGTTTCTCTCCTAAGAAATCTTATGTTTACTCTCAATGGAAGTAATAGTAAACTTTGCCTTCCTTCTATCAAGTTGCTTTATCTATAGTGACTTTTCATATTTACCCTTCCATGTATACATTTTTCTGGAAAGAGATGTCTTCTTTACCTTTTTTTTTTTTTTGTAGCTATAGGAAATGCCCCAGGGAAAAGCTTTAATGCATGGGTCATGTATAGACATTCAGCATTGAAGCATGTTAGCATGCATTGTACTTCATTAGTTAGAAACCTTGAACTGCAAATTCAAAACATGGCACTGATATTTTACTAGGTTCCATCCATAGAGATAAGTCTAGATCAGTTAGGTGAGTTTCTATGGAGGGTAAATAAACATAACAAAAAAAGTTTTCAATCTTTTTTTGACTGACTAAGGAGCTTCCAGGCTAATAAAACATCTGGAATTTGTCAGTTGGAAAGCTCATCTTAATCAACTCATTTTCCTCAGCAAGCCCATGGGAGGCCAGAGCATGGAGAGGAGAAGGAGAAAAGATAAGGAGGGGTGTTAACACAAAAGTGTTGCAAAGTTGTCGGAGCCATATTGCTATAATTTTCATTGGACATAATCTTCCAAAATGAAGGGCCATTCATCTTATGCAAAACTGAAAAAGAATTAACAGAGGCCTCCAGGAGGATACTTGCCTTAAATAAAACTCAGCTAGTAAGGGTTTTTCACAGATGTCTACAAGGTCCAGACAGTTAATGTAAGTGCATGAAGTTCCCCAGGTGGGGACCATGGAGAACTGAAGAGCAGAGCACAGGTCTCATCTAAAGAGGCAGCTGCTACCCAGTTCCAGATGGCTGTTGGCAGGTAGACCTGTGGGCCAAGTTGCCAGGCTTGCTGATTTTTCAAAGGAAGTGAGAAATTGTCTTCCTGTGAAATCAACTGATTTTGAAGAGCTGGTAACTACATTTTTAACACTGTGTAGGCAAAACAAAATGTCTCTTTGAGTCACCAACTGATCTCCTCTGAGTTTTCATGAGAAATGTCAATTATTGCTGTATGTATCAGTAAGGATGCTTTGAGCTGCAAACCCAATGACAGTGAGAATATCAATAGTTCACTTAGCATCCCAAGGTTGATTCATTAGCTCAATGACGTCTTCTAGAAGTCAGGCTGTTTGTATCCTGTATTCTCTCATTCTCAGCACTTGGCTTTTTAATCTTAGGCTTGTTGCCTCATGGCTGAAACATACTCTAGCACTTTATCTTCATATATTTACAACAGAACAAGTGAGAAAAGAACTTTCCTGCCATGTCTCTTACCCTTTATCAAGGAGGAAGTGTTTTTTGTTTTATTTTGTTTTCCCCAGAGCACCTCAACACACTAGCTCTCACCTTGTAGGTCAACACTGGACCAAATGCAAGAGAGGCTGGGAATGTGAGTAGTTGTCCTTTTTGACCTTGAAGTAGGAGGTGGGCAAGGTGAAAGAGGGTTGATGATGGATGCAGGGAGGTCAAACGGTGGTATCTGTTGTATCATTGTCGTCATGTATTTGTGTTTCTTTCCATTGTACTCCCACAGCTGAGTTAGGACACATACTGAATGACATCAGTAAAGTTCTCCTTCAGAAAGAGAGAGATAACATCACTGCAGAGGAAATTCACAACCATAATATTCTAGTTCTCAATAGAACAGTCATGGAATCCTTGTGATATCATTTTACTATAATAAACTTTGAATTAATTAGGAGGTGGAGTCCCAGGAAAGTGTTTCAAAAGCCTCAGGGTGATCTATTAATTTGATTTAATTTTTTTTTAAAGTTGGTGGTCTGAGAATGGCACTTCACTTCTGTGGATTTTGTTCACTAAAAAACCGTGACTCTGGTCTAACCATTAGGAAAAAAACATCAGACAAACCTAAATTAGGGACATTCAGAAAAGAAAAGAAAAAAAAAAACTGTCAAGGTTGGTAAGGACAAGGAAATTCTGAGACATTGTCCCAGCCAAGAGGAGCCTGAGGAGACATGATGATTAAATACAACGTGGTATTCTGGATGGGTTCCTGGAAAAGAAAAGGGACATTTTGGGAAAACCAGTGAAATCTGAATAAAATATCAAGTTTAGTTAATTGCAAGATATCAATGTTAGTTTCTTAGATTTGAAAAACATGCTATGGGAATGTAGGATGTTAACAGTAAGGTAAATTACATGAGGGGCATGTGGAAATTCTCTTTAAAATCTTCGGTCAATTCTGTAATATCTCCCCCTCGCCCCCCCAAAAAAACACACAGTATGAGCCTCTCCTCCCCCTCCCCCCAGTTTACCCATAGAGTTCCGCTGTCAACATCTCTGTGATACAGGAGTTTGGCATCAGCTTCATTTTGCAGAAAAACTTTTGATCAAGGAGTGTTTATGTTTTAGGTCATATTTACTGGTAACTTTAGGGCAGCAAATTGTATTATCTGTCTAGGTTATTTCATTTTAAGACGTTTTATGGATATTTTTTTTTCCTATTTCTCACTGTTTTGAATGCTCATAAATCCCTCTAGCTGCTCTGTTACTTTCAAGCCCAGATAACACATGATGAATTTTAACTAGTTTACCTCTTCTGTGGACCTCAGTCCCATTCCCCTTGCTCTCCTGATTTTCTTACATCTCCTTGATAGATTTCAGTGATGGTCTGGAAGGTAAACCCTCTTCCATGAACAGTGTATGTGGATGTTTATTTGAACCAAGTGACTTTGGATTCTTGTCTGGGATTCTCAGCTTCCTCTCTCTAGCATCTAAAGAAACTACAGATACTGAAGTAATAAGACATTGTGAATGTGTAGGGTAAACTGAAGCTCTAATAAACAAGGTAACATTAAAGATAGGTTGACCTAATATTTGAGGGAAAACAGAATCAAGTAACAAATCACGGAAGAGGACCTAGGTATAGAATTAAATACAGTATCTAAGTATTCTAAAGAACTTCAAGTTTTTTAAAATCTCCATTTCTCCTTTCTCTATTTACATCATCATTTTCTCTTTATCTGAAGAGGAACATTTCTTATTTTCATCTTACAGGCATATCATTACTGAAATATGTGCTCAGAGATTTTAGAGTATAATTAGGTAGAAATTACTCCTATAGGCTCGTGAACCTTACATTTTGTTTCAAAAGATAGTTTCCAATCCTCTATAAATGGAATAAACATGACTTAAAGAAATCAAATAGAGGTAAAGATTTTTTATTTTTTTAATTACTATAATCACTTCCAACAAATCTTTTTTTTTCCCTGCCACACACAGAAAACAGTGAATGTGTGTTTAGAAGGTATTTTTTCTAAGTTCCCCAAATTGATAAAAATTCCAATTCTATTGCTCTGTTCTTCCTGGATAAATTGGAAGAATGCTACCACATTCTCAGAGACCACATTTTCACTGTTCTCGTTCCTCTCTTTGTGGATACTGCTCCTGTTGAAGTAATAAGACACACTTCAAGGGAAAGTAGCCTTTCTCACGCGTTTGTGCATAGTGGGAGACTAGGATATTTCATACTGTATTGGTTTCCTTTTTCAGTGCACCTTGGGTTGCAATTATTTGAGGCTACAAAAAGAAAAGGGCTTTCAATAGAGTGAGTGTCTTTTAGGAAAGTGTGAGTGGTGGATGATAGGAAGACACTGTATGTAGTTCTTGATAGCTGTGGTGAAACTGTCTGCTGATCTGAGAAACACACAAAAGACTTGAAGATTTTCTACTTTTACTTTTTAAATTTGATTTTTCAATTACACTTACATGCAATATTATATTAGTTTTAGGTATATAGCATAGTGGTTAGACATTTATATAAACTTACATAGTGAGCCCCCCGATAAGCCTTGCACCCACCTGGCACCATACATATTTATTACAATATTATTGACTATATTCCCTATGCTGTATTTTACATCCCCATGACTATTCTGTAACTACCAATCTGTATTTTTTACTCTCTTCCCCTTTTTCACCTGGCTCCCAACCCTCCTCCCATCTGGCAACCATGTCTGTACTCTGTATCTATGAGTTTGTTTCTGTTTTGTTTGCTCATTTATTTTGTTTTTTAGATTCCATATATAAGTAAATAAATATGTTTTATTTTCTGTGTACTTTTCATACCATTTAGCTGTAGCTGGGAAATTTCTTATCTTTTTACTATGAGTGCACCATTTTAATACAGAATACTCTTTGATATTAGCAGGGGAGCTAGGATGGCTCTTACAGAATGCTGGAAGGAGCATATCATGATGGAATATTTGAGAAGGTAATTTAGCAATATATATTGAAATTTTTAAGGGCATATACTTTTGGCCCTGGCCGGTTTGGCTCAGTAGTTGGAGTGTCAGCCTGCAGACAGAGAGTCCTGGGTTCGGTTCCTGCTAGGGGTACGTACCTCGGTTGCAGTTTGTCCCTGGCCCCGGTTGGGGTTGTGTGGGTGGCAACTGGTCAATGTGTCTCTTTCACATCGATGTTTCTCTCTCTCTCTTCCTCCCCTCTATCTGAAGATAAATGCAAAAATGTCCTCGGATGAGGATTAAAAAAAAAAAAGCATATACTTTTGGCCCGGCTGGTGTGGCTTAGTGGTTGAGTGTTGACCCATGGACCAAGAGATCACCAGCTCAATTCTCAGTCCGGGTACATGCCCCAATCCCCAGTGGGGGCATGCAGGAGGCGGCCAGTTGATGTTCTCTCTCATTGATGTTTCCATCTCTCTTTACCTCTCCCTTCCTCTCTCTCTAAAATCAGTAAACAAAAAAAATTAAAATTAAAGCATATACATTTTAATTTAGCAACTTCACATATAGGAATTTATCCTAAAAATAATTAAGAAAGTACATAATTTTTAGCCATGGAAAAATGTCTACATCATTTATAATAGTGAAATATTAGAATGACTTAAAATTTTCAGTAGTAGGGGAATGTTTAAATAAAGTATAGAATGGAACAAAATACCAGTCAATATTTTGAAATCATTTATAAACTGGATATTTGTTTAGATAAAAACATACTTATAGTCACAGAGATGTAAGTTACAGCATAGGGAATATAGTCAATAATATTGTAATAACCAGGTGGGTACTTGAAACGTCAGGGTGACCACTCTGTAGAGTACATGATTTTCCAACTACTATGCTGTACATCTGAAACTAATGCAGAATAATATTGAATGTAAACTGTAATTGAAAAATTTAAAAAATATATAAACCTACTCAGAATATATAACTAATAATGAAGACAAAAAATAGTAATTTAGTATAATGCATATTATATACAGTTTATTTTCTTTAATACATATCATTTAATGAAATGATATGAATCAATAGTTATTCTTTCAGTGTAACTGATAAAATATAATAGTGCTATTAAGTGAATAAATTCTTTATCACTCACAAGGGCTTTTGAAAGATAGTGGTTCATATTTGCTGATATGATTTATTAATTCTGTTGCCTGGGCTAAGATTCCATTTATGGCCTGCTTGAAATAATTCAGTGATCTCTCAAGGGGTCTGAAGTTTTTGGGTTGTGAAGCTTTCATTTATTTTAGAAATTTCTGCATGTTCTTATTTCAAGTACCTTGGTTTAATTAAATCGTACATATCTCCTAGCTACAAATTCATTTTTGTCATTCAGCTTCCTCTTGTTATGTAAGTGGGCAGGAACCATTATTTTACTGGGCCTGAAATAGCTGACTTTTCTTAGTCACTTTTCTTCCAGCCACGGCTCATAAAATATGAAGAATCCTTTGAAGCCCAGTTCAAACTCCACCTTCTCGATAAAGTCCTCCCTGATAACACGTTTCCTGAATATCTCTTAGAGACGACACTTCTTAAAAACAAGGGCTGAGCTATACACTTCTTTTCATTTCCCACCCCCACATTATAACACTATCTTGTATATATTAATTGTTCAATAATCAGTCTTTGAATTTATTATTCAATAGTGACGATGATATAGAAACCCGAGTGACCAATTTCAAGGACACCCTTGAAGAAGAATGTAATGAATTATAACATTAATAGTATCCATATGCAGTTGCTACAATAAAAAATGTAATTTTTAGAGGTGCTTTAATTTTAAAAAATCTCTAAGGATCACCTGAGGTTTGAGATACTATTCTGTGTTTTGGGCATTAATTAAATGGTTATTTAGAATATTTTATTCTGTTACAGTTATACATGGTATTTAAAAAAAATCTGGGAGGGGAATATATCAACATCTAATATAACGACATGCTGTTATTACTTGGAGAAGCTTCAATATCTGACTTCACAACCTTCATTCCAAAATTTTCTTTATTTCTTGCAGCTTCTAGACTAAAATTACTCATGTCTGAAACCTACTTTAGTATTCACCTACCAGAAATAAAAGTTTTAAAAAAGTGAAGGGGGTGGTACAATCTCACTGCTTAATCATTAATGTCAGAAAAATGTATCCTGATACTACTCTTACTTTCTCTTTTTAAAATAACGGGTACCGACTTCCAGTCAAGATGGTGGCGTAGGTAAATGTGGTATCGCGTCCTCCCACAACCACATCAAAGTTACGACTAAACTACAGAACAACCATCATTCAAAACTGCCTGAAATCAAGCTGAATGAAAGTCCTACAACTACGAAATTAAAGAAGAAGCATCAAGACTAGTAGGAGGGGCAGAGGCATGACAGGCTGGTCCCATACCCACGTGTGGCGGATAAAAATTAGGAGGATACCTTGGCTGGGAAGGTCCTCCCTGAGGACTGAGGGGTCCCCGTCCCACACCACGCACCCAGCTCAGGGTTCCAGTGCCAGGAAGAGAAGTCCCCATAACTTCTGGCTGCAAAAACCAGCGGGAACTGAGTCTGAGGCAGCTGGAGCCCCCAGCAGCTCCTCTTAAAGGGCCCGCACATGGACTTACTTGGACTCACACCCTCCAGGCTCCAGCGTGGGGGAGGCAGCTTGAAAGGCACCAGAGTCATATGGGGAAGAACTGAGTTGTTTGGCATTGGAGCGAGGGCTGGAGAGACAGCTTTCTCCTGGACAGATGTGCTATCAGAGGCTTTTGTTCCTTTGGTGAGCCCTTCCCTGGGACTGCAGACAGCCACCATATCTGGGACTCCAGCAACCTGGTTCACACTGTTTGCCCCGCCCTGGTGATTCCCTGAGGCCCTGCCCCACCCAACTTTCAGGCCCACCCAAGCTGTTGCCAGCTGCTTTACCATAGGATTGGCCTGTCTTGGAGCCTGCTTCAGCTTTTCCTAAATTCTTTCAAACAAGCAGCAACTGGTCTCAGCTAGCCCCATACCTCTCGCTAAGTAATACATAGAAACAAACACAGCGAGGCAGCCAAAATGAGGAGACAAAGAAACAGGTCCCAAATCAAAGAACAGAACAAAACTCCAGGAAAAGAACTAAGCAAAATGGAGATAAGCAACCTAACAGATGCTGAGTTCAAAACACAGCTTATAAGGATGCTCAATGGACTTAGTGAGAACCTCAATGAACTTAGTGAGGGCCTCAAGAGCATAAAAAAGGACCAGTCAGAAATGATGGATGCACAGTCAGAAATGAAGGAGGCACTAACTGAAATAAAGAATAAATTACACAGATTCAATAGTAGAGTAGGTAAAGCCAAGAAGCAAACCATCGATTTGGAATATAAGGAAGCAAAAAACACCCAATCAGAACAGCAAAAAGAAAAAAGAATCCAAAAAAATGAGGATAGTGTAAGGAGCCTCTGGGACAACTTCAAGCATGCCAACATTCGCATCTTGGCGGTACCAGAAGGAGAAGAGAGAGAGCAAGAAATCGAAAACGTATTTGAAACAATAATGTCAGAAAACTTCCCTAACTTGGTGAAGGAAATAGACATACAAGTCCAGGAAGCACAGAGAGTCCCAAACAAGATGAACTCCAACAGGCCCACACCAAGACACATCATCATCAAAATGCAAAAGGTTCAAGACAAAGAGAGAATCTTAAAAGCAGTAAGAGAAAAGCAGTTAGTTACCTACCTACAAGAGAGTTCCCATGAGACTGTCAGCTGATTTCTCAAAAGAAACTTTGCAGGCCAGAGGGAGTGGCAAGAAATATTCAGAGTGATGAAAAGCAAGAACCTACAACCAAGATTACTCTATCCTGCAAAGCTGTCATTTAGAATCGATGGCCATATAAAGAGTTTCCCAGACACGGAAAAGCTAAAGGAGTTCATCACCACCAAACCATTCTTATATGAAATGTTGAACTGTCTTCTTGAAGAAAAAGATAAAAAAATATGAACAAACAAAATGGCAGTAAATACATATCTATCAACAATTGAATCTACAAACAAAATAAATAAGCAGAACAGAAACATTCTCATAGATACAGAGAATTTTGTTGGTTACCAGATGAGAGGGGCTTGGGGGAATGGGTGAAAAAGGTGAAGGGATTAAGAAGTACAAACTGGTTGTTAGACTGACAAACCTCAAAGGGAAGGGGGGTTGGGGGGTGAGAAGAAATAAACCAAAGAACTTATATGTATATATGCATAACCAATGGACACAGACAACAGTGTGGGGAAAGGCAGAAGGGGGGCGGGAATGGGGAGGAGGGGGTTAATGGGGGAAACATGAGGAACATCTGTAACACATTCAACAATAAAGATAAGTTAAAAAAATAAAAATAAAAATAAAATACAATAAAAAAAATAACAGGTACCTAATCATATTTAATTAAGAGAATCCTTTTCGTCTCACTAAAATCCTTTCATTGCCTGTTTTCCTATCTCACACTTACTCTGTCATTTTTAATTTTATGTTCTTGCCACTAATATGCAGTTTCTTTATCAACCAATGTCATCTACCCATTTCCTCCAGGAGAGCACAGCGCAGTCCAAGTCTCTCGCTAATAGCACCATCTGAACAACCTATTATGAGAGTCTTAATTTGGCAGACAGGCTGCATTATTTATGCAGGGCTGATAAGGCACAAAACACACGGTTGGATTTCCTGAGCAATTTTACTCTCTAACACCTCCATAAGGCTGATTTTTGTTTGTTTGTTTGTTTGTTTGTTTTAGGTAGAGTGGAAGGGAGGGAAACAGAGATAGAGAGAGAGAGAAATCAATATGTGAGAGAAAAATCGATGTGAGAGAGACACATTGATTGATTGCCTCCCGCACAACCCCAACCAGGGCTGGGGACTGAACTTGCAACCCAGGTATGTACCATTTGGTCCGGGGCCAACTCTAACTGCTGAGCCAAACCGGTCAGGACAAGGCTGAATCTTTTTAAACACAGTGTGTTTCATTTGTTACTAAGCTTTCTTTGTTCCATTAATGTTTTGGAAAACGGTACAAATAATTGGAAAGCAGATAACATGTTTATGGCTTTAGAGCATTCAGAATATTCTGAAGGTTCAAGTAATACAATCAAATGCATACAGGTTCATGCCAAAATTTTGAGCATCTTTCTTACTCAGAAGTAAGAACTGAAACAATAATCCATCCTATTTTTCTCCTCTAATCTTTTTGTTCCCTATAGATTGTCCAGGAAAGTGTGAATCCTAAACATCACAGAATTTTTCTTCAGAAGTCACAATTCTTACTTTTACTCCACCTGTTTGGAAATACAGATTTGTCTCTTAGAATTACCATGATAAGCAAATCATGATTTACTATTCCCAGAATAATTTTCTCTGCAAGGGTTGTCAAATCCTGTAACCAATGGCAATAGTTATTCCCATTTAAATGTGTAAATTTTAACATTGAATCCTTTAGTATAACATGGAAATGATGTTTGATGTCAACACACAATATACTTAAATTTTTTTAAATTAAATTTATTGGTTAATAATATTATATAGGTTTCAAGTGTACCTATATAATATTATAATATATATATCATCTGTATATAGTATTATGTGTTCAGCATCCAAAGTCAAGTCTCCTTCTGTAACTATTTATCTCCCTTTTACCCCATTTTACCTCCCCTCACCTCCCCCTTTCCCTATGGTAATGTCTGTGTCTACAAGGATTTATTTATTTATTTATTTATTTATTTATTTATTTATTTATTTATTTTTGCTTAATCCCTTCACAAAATATACTTTTTTCTTAGTGTAATAATGACCATTTTTCTGCTTCTATAACTAATCTAATTTTCAGTTATGGTTATAGTTGATCATTTCATTGGGTAAGTTACCACCTCACCAATATAAATGTTTACATTGGCATGTGGATACTCCACTTAAAACTCTTTTTGTTAAGACAAATTTAGTTATGAATTTTTCTATATTAAGATGCTCTAAATGTATATATATATTATAGTTATTTTTTGTGATGTTTAAGTTTCTTCCTGATTAAGCATTTTAAAAAACGTATTTTAGACCATGATGCTATAATTCAGGTGTGGAGAACCTTTTTTCTGCCAAGAGCCATTTGGATATTTATACATTTATTTGTGGGCCATACAAAATTATTCACTTAAAAAGTAGCCTGCTATATTTGGTCAAACATTTAATTAACTCACCCCTAATGTGATGGCTGTAACTGCTTCTCTTTGGTGAGGTGTGTGATGTTTGCTGGTATTGATGTTGCTACTTGCAGCTGCTTTTCCAGGTTTGTGTCGGTCAGTCTGGAGCACCGTCAACTCTTTGCGATGGTAAGTTTTGAAAAGAAATGCTCGCAGCAGTAAGTTGTTCTGAACACAGATGGATATTTCAATGCATGTCTCCTCAAAGTGGGAAATTCATCATTGCTTATGTAACATTTATAGAACTCAAGCCATGGTAGGTTGTACCTAGCTTTCAGCTCATCATCGCTTTGTAGCTGAATGATTTCATATGGTAGGTTATCAGGAACATGACCTTTGAATGGTGTAGCAAAGATGTTCAATTCCATTTGTTTACTTTTCACATCTATGAATCTTTCATTAAATGCTTCAATTAGTTTCTCACATTCACCAGCATATTCAAGTGTCATAGAAGGCTTTTGCCCTTCCAGAGTGGGGAAATGCACCATGTTATTCCTTTTGAGTTGCACCTTCCACAGCCTTAATTTAGCTTCAAATGATTTCACATTTGAAAGCAGGGAGCTGAGAAGCTGGTTGGGGCCCTGCAGCTTGACGTTCAGCTCTGAGAGGTACTTGGTAATGTCCACCATGAGCGCTAAATCATTGAGTTCCTATTACTATCATTGAGTTCCCTGACAGGTTTTCCCTTTATCTCTGTGAACTGCTTGACTTCATCCTGCAGTTCATAATACCTCATGAGCATGTTCCTGCAACTCAGCCACAACACTTCACAGTGACAAACAAAATCACTGTACTCAGAGTCAAGATCATTCAGTAGCTCCTTAAACTGGCAACTGTTAAACCCTCTGCTTTAGACAAAATTTATGCATGACACTACTGTTGTCATCATATTGTTGAGCTGCAATGACTGTGCACAGAGACTTTCTTGGTGTGTGATGCAGTGGCATATAATTAAATCACTTGGATCAAGAATGAGATGATTCAGTTCTTTCTTGACAAATGCAATTAACCCTTTTTGTAGGCCAACCATGGCTGGAACTCCATCTGTAGTAACTTAACTTTTCAAATGTTAACTCAATTTTATTCATTGATAAAACAAGTCTCTCAACAGAATCCTCACCTCTTGCAGTGCCATGCATGGCTTCCAGTGACAGCACTTCCTCTTGTGTGTCAAACTCTGCAGGTATCCCATGAACAAAAATGGCCAATTAGGTAGTATTTTTTTTAGCCTTTTATTTTATTTGCAATTTCTATTAATTACTTTTGTTACAGATGTTTCTCCTTTTTCCCCCCAGACATCCTCTTCCTGATCCTGCCCCACCCCCACCCCCAGCATTGTTGTCTATGTCCATTGGTTACACATGCATGATTATAAGTTATTTGGTTTATCTCATCCGTCCCCCCAACCCCCTCCTCTGAGGTTTGTCATTCTGAACCGTACTCCTTTCTATGTCTCTGGGTCTATTTTGTTCATCAGCTTATTTTGTTCATTATATTCCACAAATAAATGAGATCATGTGGTATTTGTCTTTTTCTGATTGGCTTATTTTGCTTAACATAATGCTCTCCAGGTCCCTCCATGTTGTCTCAAAGGATAAGAGATCTTTCTTTCTTACAGCTGCATAGTATTCCATTGTGTATATGTACCACAACTTTTTTATCCACTCATCTATTGAAGGACACTTGGGCTGTTTCCAGATCTTAGCAATTGTAAATAGTGCTGCTATGAACATAGGGGTACATATATTCTTTCTGATTGGTGTTTCAGCTTCTTAGGATATATTCCTAGAGGTGGGATCACTGGGTCAAATGGCAGATACATTTTTAATTTTTTGAGGAAACACCATATTGTTTTCCATAGTGGCTGTACCAGTCTGCATTCCCACCAGCAATGTACTAGAGTCCCCTTTTCTCTATACCCTCGCCAGCACTTTTTGTTTGATGACTTGTTGATAGCAGCCATTCTGGCAGGTGTGCAGAATTTTCACTGATACAACACCTAAGGCAAGAGAAACAAAGGAAAAAATTAATACATGAGACTACATCAAACTAAAAAGCTTCTGCAAGGCAAAAGAAACAACCATCAAAATGAAAAGGGAACCCACCAAATGGGAGAGCATAATTGCCAATGATACATCAGATAAGGGATTAATTTCCAAAATATATAGAGTACTCATACAACTCAACAAAAGGAAGACAAAAAACCCAATTAAAAAATGGGCAGAGGACCTAAATAGACACCTCTCCAAACAGGACGTACAAATGGCCAAGAGACATATGAAAAAATGCTCAATGTCACTAATCATCAGAAAGATGCAAATTAAAACAACTATGAGGTATCACCTCACACCTGCCAGAAAGGCTGAGCAGTAATTTTTAGGTCTGTTGTCTCATCACAAGTGAGAGAGAAAAATTATAAATCTCCTGCAGAATCATTCAGTGTTTTTTTCAGTATCTTGTGCTAAATCAGTAATCTGATCTGAGGCAATTCTCTGAGACAAACTAACACTGAAACAATTTTACTGTCTGGTACTACCAACTCTGCAGCAGCCACCATGTATACTTTCATAAACTCTCCCTCTACGTGAGGCCTCAGCTTCTTTGCAATTAGATCGCTCACTAAGTACATAACATGTCTGAATACCGTTGTCTCTGTCACAGTGACGCCTAGTGAAAGCACCTTGCTGTGATTCCAAATCCACTGAAGAGCACTGATCTTATCCAGATGTATTTGGCCTCCCAGTTCATTGAGTTTAGCGTTTTGAGCTGTAATGATGCTCCAGATTGGCTTTTTTCATTAGTGCTAACACATTGCCACAAACTAGGCACACAGGTTTGCCTTTGACTTCAACAAAAAAATAATCATTTGTCTATTTCTCTTGGAAAGATCCACACTCTGCATCAACTTTTTTTTCCTGTGTAGTCATTATTTGTAGGATGTCACACCACTTAAGTTTTAATAACTATCCAATGTGTGTGTCGCCATTGACGTGATTATTGATTAGTTTGCTTTGAGCGTTGTTCTAATCCTGCATCTTGGATTTGGAACATATCCAATGTTCATGTCATCAACTCTTGAGGTCTTTTCTGTGTACTGTAATTTCCTTCATCTTCATCTGAGATTCCATTTTTGCGAGGATTGTTGATTGTGGACATTCGGATAAAGGTTGGATTGGAGTTATTGTCTGTGTTGACAAAGAAGTCGACAACATCATCGTCAGTCATTGGAAGCAAGGACATCAATGTCTCAAGGAATCATCTCATCACCACCAGATCACCGTAGCTTCACCACAGTGTGTTAACACTTTTGCAGCATGTACACTCCCAGCCTGCCTGGCACTGACTGTCCTCTGAGTCCCTGCAATACAGGCAGACGGACTGTGGGAAGCTGATGAAAAGCATTCGTGTCTGTTCCGTCATGTACTCGTATGTGTCCTGTCTATCCCATAATGGACGTCCTCGCTTGTCCCTCAAAATGTACGTTATTATTATGATTCACTTAAAATAAATTTAGGTTGCTATGAAAAAAAACTCCTAGATTTATTGAATTTCGAGTTCCACCTGCAGTTGCCTTGGCAGGGCCATATCAAAGGATTTCGAGGGCCTTATACGGCCCGCGGGCCAGACATTCCCCACCCCTGGTATAACTCATGACATTTGTGCTGACAATTATTAAATTGAACTCTAATAAAATTTAGATACTGGGAAAATCTGATATTCACTAGGAATTTGGTTCTTACTTTTCTAAATGGGATTGAGAATGTCACAAATGGCCTTAGCTAAGGTAGCATTGTAGCTGAGGGACAATGATAAGGGAAAGCTGAGAACTACATTCCCTAATGAGAGAATATGTAGGTTTTATAATGTTTAACCAAATGGTTAATGTACTAGCAATAAGATAAAGCTCAGTTCTAGTTGTAATAGGCCAATATACTGATGACCATAATAAAATATATACAGAGGCATTTGATTTCTTTTCTATTTAATTTTTAATAAAATATTTTAAACTAGCAACAAATAAGATAATATCCACCCATGTGTTTGTTCCCCAGAGTTAACAGATTTTAACATTTTGTCATATTTTTCATCTGATCTCTTTCTCTCTCTCTTGAAATAAAATAATATAGACACACCTAAATCCTAATTATTTCATCCATTTTGTTTCTCCCCAAAGATAGTTGCTATCCAGGAGTTGGAATGTCTCATCTCCATATATATTTTAATGCTTTTTAAATTAGTATCTGAATCTATAAACAATATATACTATTGCTGTGTTTTCTATATAGTATTCCATGTGTCTCTTTTGCAATTTTCTTGATTTTTTTCACTTGACATTATGATTTTGAAACTTATGCATACTGACATATTTTAGGTATCATATAGTATTCCAAAGTGGGAATAAACTCTATCCCTTACAGATGGGTTATTTCCTTTTTACATTTTTCAGTATTGCAGTGAACAGTTTTGCTCAAGTCTGGTTTAGAGACATTCAGAGCATCAGGGATAGGGAATTTCACTTCAAGAGACTGTTTTCTATCTGCAGAAAAAGCAAAACCAATTCTCTGCACACCTGTTTCTGTTTGAATCTCCTACTTAAATTTCATCTCGTGTATACTTTGGTTAATTATGTCCACATTAAGCTTTGTCTGCTTATCATGAAGACCATACATTTCTTCAATTGAGTGCTATACAGCTACTCTAAACACTTAGAATGATAACTATAAAAAATGACTTTTCTAAAAGTAAGTGCTTTATAGCACTGTAGAAAGACATCTACTAAGTTAAGTTAAATTCACTACTTTAGGTAACGCATTTTTATATATTTATACTCTACTTGACTTACTTTATGACATAGAGTGTGAGAAAGCAAGAAGAAAATATTTTTCTCTCCCGTTTGAGTTGTGATATGCTAATATGTTTCAACAGTAAAATTTGTCTCCATTTCTTAGGATCTTTGATGAAACTAAGGTTTTAAAATTATTTTCTTGAAAGAGAGAAAGCTATTGGTTTGTGAAGATCATTTAAAGTACTTAGAAAAATAAATTAGCCTGAGGTAATTTTATACCATTTATTATAGTTGATCATAATAGGAATAAAAATTACTCTGTCCTTTCCCCTGCACTTCAGAATGTAAGTTTGAGTGGGAACTGGAGACATTTGGCAGTGTATCCTTTGTTATGTAAACAGTAGAAAAGTCACTGATGACCTCAATCCAATCTGGATAATTTTTTAAAGACAAACTTTTAATTAAAGGCAATCAATTCTACTGTATGGGAAGATATAGATTTGTTAATCCTCACCCAAGGATATTTTTCCAATGATTTTTAAAGAGAGTGAAAGGGAGGGGAGGGTGGGGGGAGCAAGAGAGAGAGAGAGAAACATCAGAGAAACACGACTAGTTGCTTCCTGCACAACCCTGAGCAGGGCCAGGGATCGAACCTGCAACCCAGGTACATGACCTTGATCAGGAATCAAACCCTCAACCCTTTGGTCCACAGGCTGGCATTCTAACCTCTGAGCCAAACTAGCCAGGGCTGAGAAGATATTCTTTATATGCATGTAACCCATATGGGGCTGAGGAGTTTTATGGCATAAAATAAATACCATGAGGAAGGGAAGAGTAGGACTCATGGTTCCCCTGATACTGAGGCACCAACAGGCAAGTTTCCTTTATCCTTAGATAACTACAGTGAATTAACTGTGGTTTTTAGATTTTAGTTATTATAGGAAAGAAGACTTTCTTCGTGATTACATCTGTGGTTTCCTAGAATATACCTAAGGTATAAGGGGACTTAAAAAATGTTTAGGATGTCACTAACTTCCTCCAACAGGCAAACTAATTACAAATCCATTGATTTATTAGAACACCAGTTGTAATAGGAATGAATTCTTTATTGCAATACCGACTGTGTCCATGCAAAGCATACCTGGTAAGGTGAGACCAGTGACTGCCTTCACAAATGACGGACTCTGAGCAGAACTTATTTATAAGAGCCTTCTTGGGCACATTTTATAAAAGATTCTTAAGAAACAGTAGCATGGGCACATATTTAGTTACTAAATACCTACATTTTCAATCTTTTTATGCATAGGTCGTATTGTATAACAGCCCTGTACTGAGAAAAATACTGTAGCCTGTAGATTAAATATCACTCTTTCCAAGAAGACCAAGTTCAACAGGAGTCATTTGTCAGCTTCAGCACCTTAATTACTCAGCCTCATGGCTTCTTCATGGCTTACAGCTGGATATGTTCTGACCTCCTGACTTGACAGATGAGTTTAGTGTCTCGCTGTTGCCTCATTTCTGGTCATCATAGCAGGAAGCTATAACTGTGAAATGTTCAATTAGTTGTCAGAGTTAAAGAACTCACCTTGATGGTACTAGGTAGAATCAACCTACTGAGGATTCAATGACTAAACACATGTAAAATGCTTAATACTGCCTGACGCTGAATAAATGTTAGCTGTTACTAGAATTGTTTGATATTTAGAATGATTCCCAAAACAATGAATGAGTCAAATCAATGAAGTACATTTTAAATAGGACTGTAGGAAAAATATTCCCCAAACTGATTCTGCTACCTCCGAGTGGGTAGAATAACTTCATAATCCTGGATAAGCAATGAGGCGGAAATGATTTTTCTTTCTAGAACTATAAATGTGTGTCTGAAATGCTCTGAATTTCAAAGCAAAACAAACACATTTGTTCATCCCCCAGTGGCTGGCAATCCGTGAGTGGCAAGTGAAGATGTGTTTTGGTTTTGGAAGTTGCAGCATAATGGAGTTTCTAGCCCAGCAGTTTTATTTCAGAGACCCTGTTCGATTTGTACATGTAAAAAGAGTCCTTCCACTGAATCCCAGAGGGGCTTGATTTCAGCAGTCCCAGCAGCTCTGTAGAAGTGCACAGAGGAGAGATTGTTCTAAGAAATGAGCTCTCTGAAAATGTCACAACATTCTACTGTAGCATGCCCACTTGCTGGCTACTTTTCACGTTATAGCTAGCCTTCTTAATACCAAGGGTCTTTTTATAATGCCAAAGATACTCCTCCAAAAATACACATGAATCATCTGCATTTGCTCATAGGACTCCTCTGCCTCTTAAAGAGCACTGGGTTGGAGACAAGGACATCTTTCTGTCTTTTCACTGAGACCCACTCACTCAGAACACCGAAGTTTCCCTAATTTATTTATGTGAATGCCTCATGGCGCTGCTCCCTGCATACTTTCAAAGCCTGAAAACCTATTAAGCCTTTAAATATCAGCTGTCCTGCTCCCTGATATTTGATATACTATGTGGGAGAATATTTAAATTACCAATACTTTCCTATGATCAGCCCTATCCAGATATAAATGGGTGTCAATTTTCTCTTTAGCGGATCATCACCTTTCCAGGTTTCTATTAGTTGACTTACTAGATGAAGACTATTTTCCCTGTCACCACCACAGCTCCTATTATCACCTGTCTGGCTCTCTCACCTCTAATTGACTTCTTTCTTCCCTTTGCTCTGCTTTGTCCCTTAGTCTGTGATTCTCTGCTCCATCACAAAAGTCTGCCCTTTATGGACATGGAGAAGAGGAGCTATTTTTCTGTTTATGACGAGTGCACCGAGCACAGTGCACCAGGTGCAGATTTTCATGGCTGTGTTTTCTTCCCCAGCATTCGAGGCACTTTGGGGGCATTGCTTCTGGGACAGAGCAGTCCTGGAAGAAGAGTGTGTGTTGCATAGCATTGGTGTTTGGATCTCTGCTACTGGGAGCAGAGATGGTGCCAAGGCTGGGACTACAGGGTTTGGTGAGGTAAGAGGCTAGAGTACACTGAGGTCAGGGGCTGAGTTTTCTGGAGATTGACAATATCCTGAAATTAAAGAGAAGAGACGACAATCAGGGCAAAGAAGTATAGAAGTTGACTACTCAGGACTCATAGCTCCCCAGAGCCCCCAGCAGCCAGTACAATGCAGTCAGGAAGTGTCCACAGTTCAGAGGCCTGCTGTGGGCACTGTCACAGAAGGGCACCTCCATTCAATACCGTACTTTGGGTCGGGCCCCAGGGGCACAGCAGTGGCCTGGTGTAGGGATTGGCCACCAGCAGGTAGGCTGCCTGTGGGACTGACGCTGTTCCCTGTGACATCCTTTGAAATACAAGGTCCTGGGCCCCAAGTCACCACACCAAAAATTTTGCATTGTCAGCAGAGCGAAGTTTAGGCTCTTCCCGAGTTCTGATCATGAGAAGTACTCACAGCTCCCTCAGAAGGATTGGAAGGGATTCATGAACTTCCATTTTATCCACCCCACCCCCCACGTCATTCTAGACGTATTAACTATTCAAAGCACACTGTGCTGATTGAACAAGGGAGTGATAAAGCTGACACCAAAGTTAACTGTAAGGACGCTGCAAAAATGTATCTCATTATTGCCATTCACAAAAGTAAATGCCAATTCTTAAGTCTTTTAAATTAAATGGTCATTTGATTTCAGACATACGTCTGTGATAGGAGATGAGGCAGACCAGGCATCTGAAAAGTGCAGTGAAGGCCTGGGGGTGGGGGAGTGGGGTGGAGGGGGTCAATGGGAAAAAACTGTTGGGGGGGTGGAATCTGTAATACTTTCAACAATAAAAATATATTTTTCAAAGAGAATTCTTATTTGTGTGGGATTGTGCTGTGTCTGTATAATAACGTGTAATGTGCAGACACCAAGACTTAAAGAATTCTGTCTTCTATACTGAATTCTTCATCATTTCCACAGGGTATTCTTATTTCATATAGTTCATGCTTTTCAGAACCCATAAGTCTCCTTAGAAAAAACAGTCACCTTGGGGAGGTACAAATTTCACACTGAATCTCATGACTTTTTTCCAAGTCATGGAATATTTAAAAAGAGTTCAGAGGAAGGTGAGTATTTTGCATTTTACTGTATTATGCTCAAGGATAATCCAAATATCTAAAATGTGTTTGTGGTAAAGCACCCTGTTACTTGCAGTGTCCTTGAATACTACTGAATGTTTCTCATACCTGTAGCTGAGAAAAAAATCTAACAACCATGAGGTTGTGAAACCTAAGTACTTCCAATAGTAATAGGAAGATAAGTGCAGAGTCATGTTTCGGATACTGTCCTGAAGGTTGAACTCTCTGCTGGAGCATATCGTATGCTTAATGAAAGATATAAGCAGACACATTAGACTCCATATTTTTATTCATAGCAGTGCAATTCTTTGTCATGTCCTTCCGTGAGAGGCTGGGTTTCACTGCTGCTGTCCCCGGCCCACCCTGCCCAACCCTCTTCTTGGGAAGGAGAGCACAGGCAGCTCACCCCAAGGGGCCGGGAGGCAAAGGGAGCACTGCTGCGCCCTGGGGACCAGAGCGGCACTGTGGGGTCAAGTCACCTGAGTCTTCTTTTTCTAAGTCAACCACAAGCATAAAGTGTCTCTGGGATCTAGAGGCAGCTTGGAACCCTGGTGAGTGGGAAGACACACAGGCAGGGCCTCCTCGCTGGTCCTCACTGTTGGCCCACTGACGGAGAAAAGAACATCTAAATGTCCAAAAGGACCTTTAGTGGAGAAGGTGGAGAAAACAAATAGCACACAAGCTTCAGCAGGTTTGCTGACAGCGTGCAGCGTATCATGTGAAGTCTGCTCCAGCCCAGCTCAAGGGTGTATGGAGTAGCCAGCCCCTTTCCCTCACTTCATCCAGACTCCATGGGTGTGGAAATAAGACTGAACTTGAACTTCGAATTTCATTCTTTCGTGTGATTCTCTCAGGACAGTGGGGTTTTGTTCTAAGTGTGTCTCTCTTGTAGACGGTGCATAGTTACATTGGCTTTGTGGTTCAGTAGGAGTTGTTTTCTGGTCTTTGGAAAATGCAGACCTTTCTTAACATGACAGAAATGTTTATTCTTAGTTCTATCACCATATTTTATGTTATGCTTTCTGTTTTTATTATGTATAAAATATTTTACTTTATGTTTATTTCTAATAATGAATCTTATCCACTGTACTAAACCCTCTATGTTTTTAGGTTCATATATTGACTCATTACAAACATCAATGAATTTAAGATATGGACACTTTCGCCCTCCTCTCTCGCTCCCCTCTACTACCTGAATTTAAGTTGATTATATATTTTATTTTAAGTGTTTATTCTTATATTTTAAATATATTTATACTTTAAATTCTTTATCCACTTTAAATATATTTTGACTCCCTGGCTACGAAACATCAACTTACACTAACTGACCTTACCTCTTCCTTCTTTAATCAACAATTGTGATTTTTATCATTTGTGTATTATTAGCAATTAAGACATTTACATTCTAGTTTGTAATAAACAATTTACTTTTCTTTTCTTTTCAGTCCTGGGATTAAATGGATTTCATGATCACAGCCATGCATTTTACCATGGGAAGCTAAAATTGTTTTTTTCTCACTTTTTTTAGAAGCAGCTCAGGAAGCATATATTAAGTGCATGTTCAGAAAAGTTTGTCTTCTGCCTTTACACCTGCCCTACATTTTGTCTGGATACATAAATCTTGCTTTATGCTCTTTCTTAGAGGACTTTTATAGGCACTGCTCTGCTGCCTTTAGAAAGAACTGTTAGATTCTTATAAATTTCAGGATATACATATCAGGCAACTGACCCAGAAATACAACTTCTAGGTATTTAGCCAAGTGAAATAAAAACATATGCCCACCAAAAGACTTGTGTATGCATGTTCATAGAAGCTGTATTCACAATAGCCAATGATTAATGAAAACCCAGATGCATGTCAGCAGGAAAATGGATGAACAAGTCATAGTGGATTCATGCAATGGAATATTACTTAGCAACTAAAAGGAATAAACCACTGATATATACATCAACATGGATGGATTTTACAGACATTATTTGGAGCAAAAGAAAACAAGCATAATAATGGTTAAATGCAGGTTTTGATACCTTCCCAAGAATTTTGCCCTAGAAATCCAAAGGCCTGGGTTTCAAGCCTTTGTGTACAACCAACTTGTGAAATTCTAAACTTTGGGGTGTTTATTTTTATTATCTATAAAAGGAGAAGTTTAGACGATACTATTTTCACTTTTTTGCAGTTCTAAAATCCAGACGATTTAGTCATTTGTAGCCTGCATGAAAAAGAATTGATAGTCTTTCATTCCCTATAATGTGTGAGTTATAATTGATCTCTAATGACCTTCCAGTTTTAGTGTAATAATTTCTAAACCATTGTGTAGAATTCTTACATTCTTTAAAAATAAAGAATTCAGCCCTGGACAGTTTTTCTCAGTGGTTAGAGCATCCGCTTGAGGACTGAAGGGTCGAGGGTTCAATTCCCAGTCAAGGGCATGTACCTGGGTTGTAGGTTTCATCTCCCACCCGTTTGGGGCCCCTCGGGAGGCAACCAATCAGTGTGTCTCTTTCACATCGATGTTTCTCTCTCTCTCCCCCTCCCTTCCTTCCATTCTGTCTAAAAATCAATGGAAAATTATTCTCAGGTGAGGATTAACAACAACAAATCAAAGAATCTAGGGCTATCAGTGAATAAGATCAAGTTACATCCAGTTCACCAATCTACTTCATTATTAATTTCTTATTAAGCACTTCCTATTTCATTCTAATAATAGTCAAGCTTTTTTTATGTTTAGTTTTTAATTCAATAAGTACCTATTGAATGTCTACCTTGAAACTGTATATAGGCCCATAAATCTGTTTTATTATTGATTAGGGAAATGACTTTCTTATATCTTGTTTCTTCTTAATGAGATAATACATATGTAAAAGGTGTGTATACTTTATAAATGAACTTAAAAACACTTCAATTTCTTTGCTATTACTATATGTTGAATTTTTCTTTCCTTTAAGTGAGGTTTGTGTTCATAAAGAAAATTGGGACTCATGGAGGATGTAGCTCTTAGGGGGGAAAAAAGAGTAAGGAACCTAACAACTATCCATAAGCATTTTAATGATTCATGGGCTACACAAAAAGTCCTATTTATTTTTTATTATTGATTTTAGAGAGAGGAAGGGAAAGGGAGATAGAAACATCAATGTGAAAGAAACATTGATTGGCTGCCTCCTGCACGCCCCCTACTGGGGATCAAGCCTGTAACCTGGGCATGTGCCCCAACTGGGAATTGAACCTGGACCTCTCAGTCCATGGGACGATGCTCAATCCACTGAGCCACACCAGCTGGGCCACAGAGTCCTATTTATAAAGCCATGATTCAGATACAGGTTATGGCTACTTTGAAGAATTCTACTTACTTTCTAAAGGAAATTAACTCGATTCCAACGGTGTTCCACTGTGGCCCAGTGGGTCTAAAAAGTCCTGGATTTTAGTGCTGCTGCTGTTGTGCTCTACAAAGCTTAGAGACACAGCACACTTCGTTTTTCTCACTGCTAGTGGACTGGAGAGCACCACTCCCAGCATTCTGTTTGTCAAGCTCTAGGAGCTAATCTTCACACAAGGCAACAAACAGAAGTCACCATCCTGAATCGCAGGCTGGTCTAACAGAGAGGCTGCTCTGCAGGTCAGTAGTCTTTCCTGTGATAATCAGAGCCTCATTTATAACTGTCTGAGGGTTAGGCACAGCTGTCTTTAATCCTGGTGAAGGCAATTGTGACACAAAATGAGAGGATCAGAGTTCTCTGTTCCTGGAGAGGACTAATTTTTCAGGGCTGACCTCCAAATCCTTTACAGAAGATTGAAAAGGCCTTTGAGAAGATTGAAAAGACCTTTGGTGGGAGCCTTTTTCTCTGACAGAAGCATATCCTGTGGCCCTGGGCCTGCTCTGAAGCTTTGCCTACTCCATCCGTGTGAACCTTCATCTCTCTGTCTGCGCATCTTGTGGCAGGTTGGCTGTTTCACAAGGGCGAAGACCTCATCTCACACTCTGCTTCTCTCATTGGTCCTCACCCAGAGGCATGCACATCACAGGAGCTATTTAACATTTTATTAACTGATATTTCCTGCTAAACATTGTGCTTCTCCCTAAATACAAAACAACTTTACTTATTGTGTTTCTTAAGGATTTCTCAAAATAAGGAAAAGTTCTATCCCTATCTTCCTAGGAAATATTTAAGTAAGGAAGTAGAGCTTCACGTCAAATAATTACAGTCAAGCCCTCTTGGATTGGAGAGAATGACAGTGAAGCAGATGATTCACGTGTCCCCAATCTTTCCCTCTTCCCACAGTCTCACCCTTAGCCCTATGGCTTTGAGGTTGCTCCTAATAGGACTGGAGTGTATTTCCTGTCCCATTGAAGTCGTGAATCGCTTTGACCAATGCACTATGGATGGAATGCCAGTGTGCCAGTTCTGAGCTAGGTCTTAAGAAGCAGCACGATGTTTCTGTTCACTCCTTTGGCACTTGTGCAATCACCATTAGAATAGGCAATGAGACCATCTGCTGGTCCCAGAGCAATGAGAGAATGTGATGCCAAAGGGCCCCAGTAGCATGCAGACCAGCAACTGTGATTATATTTGCTTGTTGTTGTCTATCACTGTATTTTAAGAGTGGTTTATAATAATGTTATTGTGATAATAGCTGACTGATTCAGACAAGAAACACAGAAGACAATATTATGTTCTGAGGTTCATTTTAACAGAAATCCCTCTCAGATATAATACAAAGGTCAAGCAGATGAAGAACATGTTAGCATGTGAGAATGCATTTTCTCCATACCATGGTATTAAGGATTCATTTTTATTTATGAGTCAGTGATTGCATGATGCCTTCTGAAACCTCCTAATTGTTTAGTTCACTCAAAAGCAGTAGACAAGGATCTGTGCATGTTTAAAACATACACATTCTATTGTATTTACCTACGAAGATACAAAGCTATGTGGTCCACCTTTGTAAATGATAAAACCATGTCCCAGAAATCTCCATGGCTGATCTGATCATTTCAATGTCAGGACAGACACAATCTTCAAAAGAGACACATGCTGGTGTAATGAGTAAAACCTAAAAAGACCTCCTTATATTTTGGGCACTGTAGAAAAATAAATGTATGTGTGAGCAATGAGAAGAGAGACGGACTGGTTTTTAACAAAAGGATATACACCAAGTTAGCACAACTTCAGAAACAGTCCTGGGGAACACTGGTTGCAGACTCAATGAGGAATACAGACTTGAAAAGATAGCATTGACAACCAAGCATATGTAGCCAGGAAAGAAAGTAAAGATGATAGAAAGTAAAGAAGCTGACTCCCAGGATAGAGACAGCCCATAAGCTTCCATTCTTTCAAGGTCAAAGGCAGGTAGTGAATCAATTTATTTGTGAAGAAGAAAATATCAAAAGGGTCAAAATGTGCTCTGATATCCACTTGAAAGGACAGGTAAAGGAAAGGATAAGGTGAAACATGACAGAGGCAGAGAGAGTACCCCAAGAGAGGTACATTGATGGGGAGTGAGGAGTGGAAAGATACAGAATGTAAATCATTTCCCCATTTTAGCAAGGACATCATTCAGCAGCTTTTACAGAGGCAAGGAGGATTATAGAGTCCTGCTGTGCAAGGGCGAGAGAGCCCAGGCCTTGGTGGGCAGAGGTGAGGGGCGGTCAAAGAGGGCAGGCGAGATAGAAATAGCTGTTCAAAGCCTAACAAGAAAGGAGAACAAACCAAAGAGGAGAAAAGCAAAGACAAATGAAAACACAAAACTTTGTTACTAAGGAAAACAATACAAAATATTAACAATTGTTGAAAGTTTGATCTTTTAATTCCCCCCCCCCCCAAAAAATTACGTTCTTGAATCTTCACGGAACATGTATGATACCCCTTCCAAGGGAAAACTGTCTTTGTATCTTTTTTTAAACTCATTTTTCACATTATTATCTGTTTGAAATATATTATTTGCTACATTCAAAAGAAATTTGAGCCTTATGCACACACACACACACACACACACACACACACACACGTGAATTATGAAGTACAATAATAAAATGAATGCCCACAGACACAGCACCCCGACCAAAGTGCCAGAATGTTGTAATAATGTGCTGTACCCCTCCCCCCCCTTCCGTGCCTCACTCTCACAGAAAACTTCTATCTTGAATCTTCACATTACTTTTCTGCACAATGTGTACCCAATGGAATTCCATAGAGTTCTAGAACTTCCCTACCAGATTGAAGTCAATATATTCTAAAACTTGTTTTATTTTAAATATCAAGAAAGAATAAAACATCCAAATCATTTCAATATTTTCACAATCTTAACCAGCTGTTCTTCTGTGGTCTGTTGAGCTCTCCTCACCAGCCTGGCCCCTGAATGCCAGCATGGTGTATTGGCATGACTGCTCTCCTCACTTTGATTGACACAAAGGGAGTCCACAGTCTAGTGACCTAATTGGTAATGCTGAACTCTTCAGGTGAGATTTCATCTCTCGGGATTACCCAGGGAAAGTGGCTTTTGGGAGTCAAGAATATTCCATAACCAAAAGAAAATAAAGGCTGTTTGTTAAACAGGATATATGTTTGAAAAAATAATGTTTTGTTACTTCTGGTAACATATTTGCAAGGATGTATATAAATATAAGCAGATCCACAGCCCCTTTGAGCCTGCTGTAGCCACATTTACTTGGTTAAGATTTACAGATACCTCCCTTTATAGCCACCATTATTCCTACTCTCTGGGACTTAAGCTGCTTTTAAATATTAAATGACTAGATTTAATAGTCATTTAACACTTAAAAACAACAATGATGTAGAGCTGGGAAAGAACTTTCTTAACGACTATGAAATAAAATAAAGGAGAAGGGGGAGAGAGACACACAGAGCGAGTTTTATATCTCACTGTAAATCATTCTTCTACTTCTTACTTCAAATAATACTACCTACTTTGTGCAATATTAAGGTTTCTAACATGTATGACTCACGTATGACACATTCAGTATAATATTGTTTCTCCTTTTGTTTCCAAGATATCTTTACCTAGGGTAGACCCAAATATGTCTATATTTTTTTAGGACTTCGCATCTGACAGAATGATTATATTTGCTGTGTTTAAAACAGAAGTAAAATTGTAAATAATGCAATTAATACAATGTATTGTTTTTAAAATAAGAGAGTTATATTAAATCCATAAAAGACACAAAGTGTCCCCCATATATAACTAGTAATTCTTGTCCACTGCACAATGCCAACCTCATCTTCATCTCAGAACAGAGTTTGTGAATAACAAGTAGCTATAAATTAATTTTTTTTCTTTGGGAAGGATCAAATTATATAATGTCTCTGAAAGTGCTTTGAAACTCTAATACATATACATATCAGAACTAAAATGCATTGCTCTATCTAAATGAATAATTTCGGGGGCAATTTCAGAAATGGATATTCTAGTAAACTCCTAAGTATTAAATCAGTAATTTTTGGTTCAATATCATTAGAAATAACCATCCTGAAAAAAGATCCTCTCAGCAGTAAGGAACTTTGAACGCTTTTCCCGATGGAATCGCAGTCATTGAAGCTGCACGTTAGTGAACTATGTAGTAATCGTGAAATAGGTAGTGAAGTCTGTCCTAAACAGTGCCACGTGTCTCACAGCTATCATGATGGCACAAACTGAATGTTTCTAACAACTTTTAGAACCTAGAGATAATGCCTCACAATACTGCCTGGTTGAATTTAGCACAGATTCTGATTTTCAGTGCTATATTTCATCTGATTTCTTCAAATGTGTCCATTTCAACCCATGGTCAAGTCAGAGATTTCTCCTGTTGGCCTCTATGATGCTCTTGATAGCTTAAGACGTTTCCTCCGCACCCCACTGAGCTTTCCCATAACCAATGCAAATCCTTTATTTCTTTGGATCACTGAATTTTTGTCATTATTATTTTTTAAATATGTTGTTACTTGTTCTCTAAATTATGCTCCAGATTATCCAACAGTGAGCTCAAATACCTTAAACTTTTCAAAAAGCAATTATAGAATACATTAAGTTGTGCAATCAATAAAATACCGGAAGAATCAGCTCCTGATCTTCTATCTGAGCTAACGCAATTCAGGAGAAAGGTCTTTATTATTTGCTTTTGTGCTTTCAAAGTATAATGGAAATCTATAAATATCATAATTACCCTTTAAATAGCTGTTCCATCATAAAAGCACAAAATCTGTGATTGAGTTGTGCCAGATATTCTGTCAGTGAAAACTGACAGAATACTGCTACCTTTTTGTTTCATTTGTCAGAATGTTTTATCACTTCAGCTTTTTATTCCATATTCAGCACATAATTGAATGAAATGTAGTTAAAAATGAAATCTATCCCTTTATGAGAACATTCTCTTATTAAAGGTTAAGTAAAAGTTGAAGAACATTTAACTTATCTTCAATACAAATGACTTAGCTTTGACTGAACATTTAAATATTTAATGATCAATTTCCACCAGTAACCAAGATTTTCCATATTCCTAAATATATTGGCATATACCTTTTTTTTAAATTTTTTTTCCCTTTATTAATTTTAGAGAGAGAGGAAGGGACAGGGAGAGAGAGGTAGAAACATCAGTGAGAGAGAACATTGGCCACCTGCTGCATGCCCCTCACTGAGGATCGGGCCCACAACCTGGGCATGTGTCCTGACTGGGAATTGAACCGGTGACCTCTTGGTTCATGGGACAACACTCAACCACTGAATCACACCGGCCGGACGGCATATATCTTATTTTATTTTATTTTATTTTTTATTATGTGATGAACAGTGAACAGACATGTTTTTCTTCCTGGGCCAGAATCCTGTTTCCCTGAGCATCGGCAAGGATGATACCCACCCTTCTCTCTGTGGTGCCTGCCTGCAGGGGAACCCAGTTTCCAAGCCCTCACGGTCAAGGATATAATAGTAGTCCAAGCTGACTCGGATACCTACTACAGCATTTTATATGCTCGGTCTCTTTTCATTGTCCTGCGCTCACTGTTGAGGAGTCCCGAGGTGGGAGGCCTGCCCCATGGGCCGAAGTGACATGTGCTTCAGTGTAAGAGTTAGAAGGATGAGGGGCCACTGTGATTTACGCAGACTGGCTCTGTGGCCCAGCTCCCTAGCCTCCTTTTGAAGTAGCCTGTCACTTTTTTTTTTCTCCAATTTTTATTAATTTATTTTTGTTACAGATGTTTCTCCTCTTTCCCCTCCCAGACCCCCTCCTCCCCATCCTGACCTCGCCCACCCCCCTAGCATTGTTGTCTATGTCCATTGATTATGCATACATGCATTAAGTTCTTTGGTTTATCTCATCCCTCCCCCTGCCCCCGCCCCTCTTCTCTGAGGTTTGTCAGTCTGAGCCATTCTCCTTTTTATGTCTCTGGGTCTGTTTTGTTCATCAGCTTTTTCTGTTCACTATATTCCACAAATAAGTGAGATCATGTGGTATTTGTCTTTCTCTGATTGGCTTATTTCGCTTAGCATAATACTCTCAAGGTCCCTTCATGTTGTCTCAAAGGATAAGAAATCTTTCTTTTTACAGCTGCATAGTACTCCATTGTATATATGTACCCAGCTTTTTTATTCACTCATCTATTGATGGACACTTGGGCTGTTTCCATATCTTAGTGATTGTAAATAGTGCTGCTATGAACATAGGGGCACATATATTCTTTCTGATTGGTGTTTCAGGCTTCTTAGAATATATATCTAGAGGTGCGATCACTGGGTCAAATGGCAGTTCAATTTTTAATTTTTTGAGGAAACACCATACTGTTTTCCATAGTGGCTGCACCAGTCTGCATTCCCACCAATAGTGTACTAGAGTCCCCTTTTCTCCACACCCTCTATAGCACTTATTGATGGCAGCCATTCTGGCAGGTGTGAGATGATACCTCATCACTGTTTTAATTTGCATTTCTCTGATGATTAGTGATGCTGAGCATTTCTTCATATGTCTCTTGGCCATTTGTATGTCCTTTTTGAAGAGGTGTCTATTTAGTTCCTCTGCCCATTTTTTAATTGGGTTCTTTGTCTTCCTTTTGTTGAGTTGTATGAGCACTCTATATATTTTGGAAATTAACCCATTATCTGATGTATCGTTGACGATTATGCTCTCCTATACAGTGGGTTCCCTTTCTATTTTGATGGTTGTTTCTTTTGCTGTACAGAAGCTTTTTAGTTTGATGTAATCCCATGTGTTCATTTTTTCCTTTGTTTCTGTTGCCTTAGGTGATATATCACTGAAAATTCTGCTGTGCATGATGTCTGAAATTTTGTTGCCTATATTTTCTTCTAGGATTTTTATGGATTCACAAGTCACATTTAAGCCTTTCATCTATTTTGAGTTTATTCTTGTGTATGGTGTAAGTTGATGGTCTAGTTTCATTTTTTTGCATGTAGCTGTCCAATTTTCCCAACACCATTTATTAAAGAGGCTATCTTTACTCCATTGTATGCTCTTGCCACCTTTGTCAAATATTAATTGAGCATAATGTCTTGGGTCAATTTCCGGATTCTCTATTCTGTTCCATTGACCTATATGCCTGTTCTTGTGCCAGTACCAGGCTGGTTTGATTACAGTGGCTTTGTAGTATAACCTGATATCCAGTATTGTGATCCCACCTACTTTGTCCTTCTTTTTCAAGATTGCTGTGGCTATTCGGGGTCTTTTTTGGTTCCATATGAACTTTTGAAGTATTTGTTCTAGTTCTGTGAAATATGTCATTGGTATTTTGATGGGGATTGCCTTGAATCTATAGATTGCTTTGGGTAGTATGGACATTTTAATAATGTTAATTCTTCCAATCCATGAACAAGGTATATGATTCCACTTTTTATATCTTCTATTTCTTTTCTCTTTTTTTTCTTTTTTTTGCCTGTCTGTGGCCTCACTTCTATTTCTTTTTTCAATGTCCTGTAGTTTTCTGCAAATAGGTCCTTTACTTCTTTGATTGAGTTTATTTCTAAGTATGTTAATTTTTTTGCTGCATTGGTAAATGGGATTGCTTTTTTGGTTTCTCTTTCTGTGAGTTCATCATTGGTGTGTAAGAATGCTGTCGATTTCTTGATGTTAATTTTGTATCCTGTTACCTTGCCGAATTTGTTTATTAAATCTAGCAGATTTTTGATGGAGTCTTTAGGGTTTTCTATGTATAATATCATGTCATCTGCAAATAATGACAGTTTCACTTCCTCTTTTCCAATTTGGATCCCTTTTATTTTTTCTTCATGTCTCATTGCTGTGGCTAAGACTTCCAATACTATGTTAAATAAGAGTGGAGAAAGTGGGCATCACTGTCTTGTTCCTGTTCTTAAGGAAAATGCTTTTAGTTTTTGTCCATTGAGTATGATGCTGGCTGTAGGTGTTTCATATATGGCCTTTATTATGTCGAGATATGATCCCTCTATTCCCACATTGCTGAGCGTTTTTATCAGAAATGGGTGCTGGATTTTGTCAAATGCTTTTTCAGCATCTATTGATATGATCATATGGTTTTTATCTTTCATTTTGTTTACGTGGTGTATCACATTTATTGATTTACTAATATTGTACCAGCCTTGCATCCATGTGTTCAAATGTCTTTGCATGTTCTTGTTGCAAGTGATTTCTAGTTTCATGCCATTTGTGATCTGAGAAGATGTTTGATATGATTTCAATCTTCTTGAACTTGTAGAGACTTAGTTTTTGACCTAACATGTGATCTATCTTTGAGAATGTCCCATGTGCACTTGAGAAGAATGTGAATTCTGCAGTTTTGGGATGTAATTCTCTGTAGATATAGATTAAATCCATTTGATCTAGTGCTTCATTTAGAGTCTCTATTTCCTTGTTAATTTTTTGTCTAGAGGATCTATCCAGTGATGTCAGTGGGGTGTTGAAGTTCCCTGCTATGATTGTATTGCTGCTGATTTCTCCTTTGAAATCCTCCAGAAAATTTTAAATATATTTTGGTGCTCCTATGTTGGCTACATGTATGTTTACCAAGGTTATATCTTCCTGTTGGATAGATCCTTTCAATATTATGTAGTGGCCTTCTTTGTCTCTAGTTATGGCCTTCATTTTGAAATCTATTTTAGCAGATATGAGTATTGCTACCCCAGCTTTTTTTTTTCCTTTCCATTTGCTTGGAAGATTTTTTTCCATCCCTTCACTTTCAGCCTATGTGAGTCTTTTGTTGTGAGGTGGGTCTCTTGTAAACAACATATATATGGGTCATGGTTTCTTATCCAATCAGCTACTGTGTGTCTTTTGATCGGAGCGTTCAGTCCATTTACATTTAAAGTTATTATTGATATGTACTTATTTATTGCCATTTTGGTTTATTGCGGTTATATTTTTCTTCCGGTTTCTACTAATTACAGCAGCCCTTTTAACATTTCTTGCAGTGCTGGTTTGATGCTAATATATTTCCTTAGCCTTTTTTTTTTTTTTTTTTTTTTTTTGGTCTGGGAAGCGCTTTATTTGACCTTCTATTTTGAATGATAGCTTTGCTGGATAGAGTAGTCTTGGATTCAGATCCTTGTTTTTCTTGACCTTGATTACTTCATGCCATTCCCTTCTGGCCTGCAGTATTTCTGTTGAGAAGTCAACTGATATCCTTATGGGGGTTCCTTTGTAGGTAACCTGTTGCTTATGTCTTGCTGCCTTTAGGATTCTCTCTTTGTCTTTAATTTTTGGCATTTTAATTACTATGTGTCTTGGTGTGGGCCTGTTTGGGTTCTTCTTACTTGGGGCTCTCTGTGCTTCTGGAACTTGAATGCTAACTTCCTTCCTCAAGTTAGGGAAGTTTTCTGTCACTATTTATTCAAATATATTTTCTAACCCTTGCTCATTTTCTTCTTCTTCTGGAACTCCCATGATGCGAATGTTGTTACATTTCCAGTTGTCCTACAGTTTTCTTAAGCCATCTTCCTGTGTTTTAATTGTTTTTTCCTTTTTTGTCTTTCTGATTGGTTGATTTTTTTCTACCCTGTCTTCTAATTCACTGATCTGGTCCTGAGCATCGTCTTCTCTGCTGGTTATTCCTTCCTATGTGTTCTTTATATCTGCTATGTCATTATTCATTTCCACTTGGTTGGTTTTCAGTGTTCATATATCTTATTCATGGTGTTGAGGTCCTTACTCATGCTGTTGAGTTTCTTCAAGATCATGGCTCTGAACTATACCTGTGATAACTTGCTTAACTGCATTTCATTCATCTCATCTTCAGTAGCGTTCTCTTGTTCTTTCATTTGGGATTTGTTTCTTTGTTTCACCATTTTGGCTATCTCAGTGGGTTTTAGAGCCTGCCAATTTTTCCCTGTGGGTGTTGGTGTTCTGCTATTTGTGGCTCCCTCTACTGGGTTGGTCTGAGTGTAGGAGGACCCACGTTAAACACCACTGTCAAGTCTTACTTTGCTGGGTAGATTTGCAAGCCCAGGAAAGGTTCAGTTATCCTCTAGCTTTTTGCCTGGAGGCTATTAGTCTCAGTTACTTGATGAGCTTTGGGTTGTAGCCCTCAGCTGAATGAAAAACTCTCTCAGGTGTTCAGCTTAAGAGGATTTCCAGAGGGTGGGGCAGATGCTGGTTGTTAATGGGCCTCAATTTGCATTTCTCTATCCCAGCTGGGTGGGGTTAAATCTCCGAGGGGGTGTCTCCTGTTTCTCCTTCGAGCTCCAGAAAGGAGCAAGATGGCCACTATCCTGTGTGGCCATGACTCAGCAAAAGCTCTGAGTGCCCTCCAAATCCTGAGTGTCCCCACAGAGTTCCAGTACAGTCCACCCTCCCTCTGCTGGAGCTCAAGGTGAGTGGCTATAGCTAATTTAGTGCTCTGTATCGGCCCTCTGCACTGTGGAGCCGGCTTGGGATTTTAACCCTGAGGGAGCTGCTCACAGATAAAACAGCAGCTGTCCGTGGGCTCCCAGCCCGCCCTCTTGCACCTCTGCAGATCTACCAGGCTCAATTCAGTGTCCTTTTTTCCTGTCCCTGGTTATATGGTCCTCTCCAGCTGCTTTTCTGTTGCTTTTTCCTGATGATTTGTCTTTATTTTAGTTGTAATTCCAGTTTGGTCCTGGGAGATGGTCTGTGTAGCTTCCATTCACTCTGCCACCATTTTTGAATCTCCATATATCTTATTTTAAAAAATTAAGTGATGTGGGACTTACATTTATTTTTTAGAATTTTTTGAATAATTTAAAAAATAATTTAGATAATCTCTTATTAGTTCTGTAGTTTTTGTGTTCAAACACATGTATAAAATCTTTGAAAATGTATTACTCTCTCTTGTATTCATATTTTAGTTGTGTATATTTTCTTACTTAGTGTCTTTTTCTTAGTTTAAAAACTTAAGTAAATGAGAATTAATGGGTGATACTTAAAATTTCTTAGAAAAAATAGTAAATTTCTTTCATTGGGAGTTAACACTTATGCTGCTTGGGATCCAAATTTATGTATTTATCTATCTTATAAATTTTCCTTCTGATAACTTTTTGAAATTGATTTTGGAAAAAATATAATTAGTCATAAAAAAATGAATGACAATCACATAGTTGAGTAGTAGAGCTAATTAAAATTGCAGTAATTGTTTTATTGCTGTGCATCTCTTGGAATACTGTGTCCTAGAATAATTTCCACACTTAGTCAAACTAATGCATAAGAGAGCAGTAATTAAAGTATGTGAATATATCATTTTTAATTATGCCTAATTTGTATATTGCCTATAAACACTGTTGAGAGGATCTTAATTGGGACAGACTAACACATATTTAAAGTAAAATCTATAATCTCAGAAAATTTAGGCTATAATAGTACCTTTTACATCAACAGTGTTGACTAGTCTTATTTAGAGAGGAAATATATCAAAATATCAATAAATAATGTAAGAATTAAGAAATTTTCCTGAACTTTAGCAAAGAATCACCTCTTAGATAAATTGATTTAAAGATTTTTTCTTTTTTCACTGATAAATGTAAAACCACTTTGAATTAACATAACGTTTTCCTTTGTAAGAACTCAAAACCTTGTCATTATTGTTTTTTCAAAGACATTCTTGTGAGGAGTAGATAGGGAGCTTTTAAATGTGTAGAATTCAACATTTTATTAATACTTGATTTAGAATCAGAGCTAAAGTTTAAAGGAAGCTTAGTCATGATCATGCCCAATATTCCCCCTCAATCTCTCCAAAGTGTGGTCATCCATCCTCTGCTTAAAAATGAAGAATGACAGGAAACTTAATTCTTCATAAGGCTCTTCATTCAGTGGTAATATGGGATGATTGTAGTTACTCTGAAAAACCCTCTCTATTGAGATGTTATCTAACTCTTTATGATTTTTCACCCATTATTCTTAACTTTGACTTCCATACAAAGAAGATTCACCCTCCATGTCTCTCTAGATCAGTGGTTCTCAACCTGCGGGTCGTGATCCCTTTGGGGGTCGAACAACCCTTTCACAGGGGTTGCCTAAGACCATCGGAAATATTCAACTATCATACTTCCCTCTGATCTTCCCTTCTCTAGGGCAAACATTCCAATTGTTCTTAACTATTTACTGTATAATTTGTATTTAGGCTTCTTCACCATTCTAGACTCTCTTGTTTGTCAGTATTTTTGTACACATGATTTCTAGATGGATGATGATGTGGGGTGCTTACATGTATTTATCATTTAATCCTCCATACATCTGTTATTATCTGAGACAAAGAAGCCAAAGCTTAAGTTAGAAGATATGCCAAAGGTCACGCAGTGTGTGGTGGGGCTGACAGCCTAACTCAAGCTTGACATTAGTGCCTGCGCTCTCAGTCCAACGTGATAAACTGCACGAAGCATGGACATGGTGTTATCATTTCTTCTTCCATTCAGCATGTGTTCATTGAGTCCATCAAGCTAGATACAGAGGATACAAAGGTTAATAAAGCAGAGAGTCTGTCCTCAAAGAATTCATGGTGCAATAGAGAACTTAGATAAGGAAATAAATGATTGTCAAAAATGTGATGTAGTAAGTGTCTTAATAGGTGTGAAAACAATCTGAGGGCTCTAGTTTCACTGATGCACATTATTTTATTTTGTTTTTAAAATGTTCTTGTCAACTAGCACCTGGCTTACAAAGTAATGGAAGTGTTCACACGGAAGACAGAACGTCCCTTACCAGACACCTTGTCAAGGGGACAGGTGAGTCATGGAGAGGCTTAAACAAGGTGATATACTTTCAAACTTTCAGATTCTCTGAGCTTGAGCTAGAGTCAAATAAACTCTGATGTCATATTTACCTAAACTAATATTCCACAGCCCTACACATCTGCAGTCAATTGTTCAGAAGCTAAGTGCAAAACTTGACGTATTCCCTTATCAAATTCCTTCCTGTCAGATGTAGTTGGATGTGCTTTCAGAAACTGCTTTTATCATCCAGCATAACTGCTCTCAAGCCCAACCTTGTGTCTTCTGTAAATGTTATCTGCATGCCCTCTCCGTTTTCATTTATCCAACAGAATGTATTAAGCATTTGCTCTAGGCTGGGTGCCACACTGAGGCAGGTAGGTGAGGGACTCTCAGGTCAGTTATTGGAAAAGCACCACGTCATGGTCAATGCCATGATCAAAGGGGTTTAGAGAAGCACAGGGAAGGTGGTGCCCAATCAAGGCTGGGGTGGAGATGGGACAAAGAGGGAAACCAGCTTGTCTTGGCCTTGAGATACATGTGGAAGTGAGGAAAGGGATGAAACAAAGGAGCAACCTGTGCACAGTGAGGCGTGTGGGAAGGATGAAAATTCAGAAAACATGAATGCATTCATAGAGCTATCGTATGGGATGTAAGGGAGCATTTGTGACAGTGATCCTGGGTGAGTCTGTCTACAGCCACTGAGTGAAGAGCACCTAGCAAATTGCAGTTGAGAACTCACTCCACTGTCACATCAATAAGCTCCTTTGTGAGTTAGGACTGGTCTTTTAGGCAAGCGGACTATTCTGTTAACTCATCCTAAGTGCTACTATATGGGTCAAGAAGAAAGGGAAGAAGAGGGAAGAAAGGAAGATGAAGACAAGTGGACAACCAAGGAAAGGAAAGGGGACTTCTGGCTACAAAGTGTAAAAATACGAAAGTGCAAGGAAAGCACTTCAAGCAATAGAGGGAGTGCAGCTTAAATGTCAAATACGGGAGAAAGATCTGGCAGGATGCCAAACTCTCAATCTTGAAGCAATAGCTAAATTCTATTTCTCAAGAGCCTTACACATTGTGTATGTTTATTTAAAATTAGGTAAGAAACTAGAAATTAATCCACAATGGCAACTAATCCACTCCAAGGTAAAAATAAATTCTAATGACATCCTCGTTTATAGGTAATCTTGCTCAATTAACAAGATTAAAGGATAGACAGTCTTGTGTTAAACCCAGTTAATTTGTTGATAAGGAATGATGAACAGATCTTTAGAAAACTTGATGAAGAAAGCTAGGGGCAACTTTTAACATTGACCACTTATCTTAATTCATTAAGTGCTGAGTATCTCTAACAATAAATTATCACCAAGAAATCTTGGTTTATTTAAGTTTTCCAGGCATTGTGGTAATTGAGTAGAACCAACATTAATTGGATAGTAGTTTAACCACTTCAGTAGATTCATAATGAACCTGAATTCTACCACCACATAACCTATGGGACTGCTCAGAAGTTTTATTCAAAGAAACAAGAAAATTCAAAGAAGGCTTCAGAATACCTTATCTTCTTACATATTTGATTCTCTCCAAGGATACTTACCTCCTTCAAGAATCCCCTGCAGTTTCACCTTCTACTCAGTAACTGCTATATACTTGACACTTATACCATAAAGTTCTCTCTCTATATAGTTATCTTTTAAATTAAATTTAAGGGGGTGACATTGTTAATAAAATTATATAAGTTTCAAGTGTACAATTCTATGGCACATCATCTGTATATAGTTTTCTAAAAAAATACTGTATGTGTATATGAATATTTTATCTCCCTCTCTAGATTTCAGGATATGGGAAATGGGAGAAACACCTTGGATCTGTGTTAGGCCTCTTTTCTCTGAACATTAGCCAGAAAAATATGTACAAAATACATATGTGTTGAAATGACAGTTTTCTTTCCATAATCAGCTCACAGAATGATAGTGCCAGAGGTGAACACCATATCCTTTCCCACATTATCATGTCTTCTTTTTTTTTTAAGTTTATTTTTTATTGTTGACAGTATTACAGATGTCCCCTATTATCCCCCCCACTTCCCTCTTCACCCCAGCCCTCACCCCACCTCAGGCCTTCCCCACACTATTGTCTGTGTCCATGGGCTATGAATATATGCATATAAATTCTTTGGTTAATCTTTTCCTATCCCACCCAAACTCCTCCCTTCTGAGATCTGTCAGTCTGTTCCCTGAATCCATGCCTCTGCACCTATCTTGTTTGTCAGTTTATTTTGTTCATTAGATTCCACATATAAGTGAGATCATGTGATATTTGTCTTTAATGCCTCTAATCTGTGATAGTTTCTCTGTCTGTCCTTGTCTTTCATGACCTTGATTATTTTTGAAGAAAACTGTTCAGGAGTGTTGTACAATATCCCTTATTTTGAATTTGTCTAATATGTGCTCATGTCTTATAATTGGTGATGTTACCTTGATCACGTGGTTACCAAGATGGTGTCAGCCAGGTCCTTCACTGTGAAGCTGCTTTTCCCCTTTCGTAGTTAATAAATATTTGGAAGGAGATATTTCAGGGCTATGCAAGTATCCTTTTACTCCATAAACTTCCTCCCATTTTAACATTAATTGGTTAATCATGCCTGTAGCAATTACTACTCTGGTGTTCTAATGGTGTTTTCTGCTTTCCTCATTTCTTCTGCATTTATTAGTTGAAATTTTTCCATAAAATACAGTTGCCCCTTCTCCCCCATTAATTTATGTATTCAATTATTTATTTATATCAGCATGTAATCATGGATATTTATCTCATTTTTTGGATTATAATCCAATTCTGTCATTATTTAGCCATTAAGAGCTATTTCAGTTGACTCCTGTGTCCTTTTGAAAGGCTATCATTTTTTTAAAAATAAACTATTTTTAGAATAATTTTAGATTTACAGAGAAGTTATAGAGATACTACAGTGAGTTCTTATACATATACTTTTCACCCTATTTCTTCCATTATTAGCATCTTACATTAGCATAATACATTTGCCAAAACAAACATCAATATTAGTAGGTTAGTATTAACCAACTCCAGACTTTATTTGGATTTGACTTATTTTTTCATTAATGTTCTCTCTGTTTCAGGGTCCAGTCTAGTGTGCCATATGGCATTAGTTGCCATGTTTTCAAGTCTCCTGTGGTTTGTGACAGTGTCTTAGTCTTTCCTTGTGGTTTATGACCTTGACAGTCTTAGGGAGTACTGGTCAGGTATCCTACAGAATATCCCACATCCTGGATTTGTCTGATGTTTTTCTAATGATTAGAATGGAGTTATGGGTTTTGGAAAGAATACTGAGGAGGTGAAGTGCCTTCTTGTCACATCACATCAGAGGGTACATGATTTCCACATGAAGTCACTAAATAATGTTAACCTGTATCACTTGGCTCAGGTGGGTTTGCCAGGTTTCTCCTATTCTCTTCTGTGGAAGAAAGTCACTAAGTGTAGCCTGCCCTCGGGGAAGGAGGGCTAAGAATTCAAATCACCCTCTTGGAGGGAGGTGGGTATCTACATGCATTATTTAGAATTCTTCTATAAGAAATATTTGTCTCTTCTTTCCCACCAGCCTTTGTTTTTACACTAAGAATACATCTAATTTCTCTTCTCTGAGATTCCTTTAGGCCACATCTCCAGCTTTTTGTGTTCTTATTTGTGTTATTTTCTTCCCATGGATTGTCTATTTTCATGTGTGTTTTTAATTAGTGTTTCATGGCTTCTTTGGAACTCTGTTTCCTTCCCTTTTGACTCATCTCTTCCACTGGTCTCAGGCCTTAATTGATACCAAGGCTATTGTGCATGTAGCAGGCTGTCTCTATCATCACTGGGGCTGTTCTCTGCTTTCTCTTTACCACCACATTTTCTGTAGATACTTCCCTGCGTCTTCGTTCCTAATCTGAAGATTTTAGTTTTGGACAGATGGTCAGAAGTGACCAAGCTCACCTGGAATTGGTCCACTACTTTTCTTATTTTTGCCTCAGCTGTTATCTCTGACTCCTCTGTTTTCCTTCCCTTTTCCACCCACTCTACCATCTGGAAATCAGTGTATTTATTTTCTCCTCCTTCCTCTTTCTTTCGGGTCTCCTTGAAGTCCTGTGGGTAGATGTTACCTGCTCAATAGCTGGACATCCCTTTTGTCATGATGATCTGGCCTTTGGCAGTTTTGTCTGTTTTCCTCTTAGTTTCCTGTTTCGGGTACGGCTCCTTTTCTACACGCAGTTTATGCACAGTTTACTTTGTATGACAGGGTTGTTCTTGTCCTCCATACTGCAAAACACTTAAAAATTATAATAATCCTCCTAGTAAAAGTTACTGTCATTTATTGAACACCCAGCCTGTGCCAAGCACTGCACTGTCTACTTTATATTCATAGACTTACTGAATTCTCACAAGATAGTGTTATCATATCCACTTTATAGACAGAAAAGTAAGACTCTGAAGGTTAACTATCTTGTCAGGTTCACATAGTTAATTTTAAAATTCCAAAGCCATTTTTTTTCTTACTATATATTTCTCAGTTCTTCAATCATTATTCAGATTACTCTTGAGCTAACTCTATAGCACATCTTTGCCTCTCTGGATAGCATTTGAATTTTTGATCATGTTTAAGTGAAAGCACCCAGTTTGTGGGTAAAGTTATTCTACTCGTGCTAAAAATGGAAGCTTTCATCAAAACAATGACCTTGAATAAGAGTGAATGATGGATTGTCTTATGGAGTCCTCTTAACAACTCTTTGCACTAGGTATAGTGTTATCTCCATTATACATATAAGAAATTTAATTGTAAAGAATTTTAGTAATCTGTTCAATCTAATTACACAAACAAGTCAGTGGACAAACTGGAATTTGAACTCAGGTTGTTTAGCTTGGAGTCCATACTATTAACTACCTCACTATATATTGCAATGTTTCTAGGGGCTAACCCTAGCTGTGTTTATATTGCTTCCCCTTAGTTACCTATGCATACATTATCTCTCTCCTTACCTTTCATCCTTAGTCTTAACTAAGAATTACATGTGGGAAATAAAATTTTTAGTGGATCTCCAAGGTTAAATGAAGCATTTCATTTAGAGAGCATCATTTAACATATTCTCACACTATGATATCACATTTATTTCCAGACCATTGAGAACAGTTAGTCATAATGGAACATTAAAAGTTTAAACAGGTATTAGTCACAGAAGAAAAGAGATCCTATCGTCCTGCTTTGATTTACAGATCCCAGGAGTAGAAAGAAGGTAGTCACACTAAGCACTACGGATTCATTTCTGTGACATGTTCTTTCAAATTTCCAAGCACAGTATTGGTAATTTACAGCATGCTCTTCCTCATGAAGCATTTTGAAATTTCACTGCCACAAATTTTAAGGGGATGTTCAAATACTTCCATTTGCTTGGACTATCACTGTGTTCAGCATCAGGTGTAATAAGTGAACCAGGGATTAGGACTTGAAAATCTTTGAGATTGCAGAGATATTCATTATCAGGGGAATTGATTGTAATGGGGCTTAACGTGGCTACAACTAATTAGTGCAGGTTTTCTAAGTGGAGCAGAAGCTTGTGAGTTATTTAGCAATTTCAGTTGTATGGAAAGCCATCCATATGAAAAATAAGCCCACTTAGATTCCCCCAAAGCTTAGCAAATTAGAGAAGTTGAAGAAATAGAAATTTGCAGAAGGTGAGTTGAACATTTTCCCACAATTTGCTCTTGAATTGCTACATTTATGGTATCTAATAGAAACATGGGATAATGGCAAAATGACTGAAAAATAAAGTGTGGGCACTACGTTACTCTCCAGAAATCTTCGGAATGATCACTTCTGCATCACAAAAATGAAGCTCTCAGATTTCTCATCCTCAGGTCTCAGCTCTCCCACTGCCATGAAATGTATAGGCATCTTTATCTCAGGCTCTTTTCTTCAAGTCCCTTGATTCTAGGATATTTCCATTCAAATATTGTTCCATAATGTAAAATGATTATTTCTGAAAATAGACCTCTCAGACTATCTTTTCCAATGACTCCGTGTCTATTAATGATCTCATTACTATCAATAGCAGCCAACTATCACCTAGTAACCAGGGATGCAAAAGATTTTAGGTTGTTGTTTTTTAAATAATTATTACACATACATGGTATAAACTCCAAGGAGTACAAAACATTATTCAGTCCACAGGAACTCTTCCTCCCACCTCGGCTTATTGGGTCCATTTCCCTCTGAAAGCAGCCACTGTTGCCAGGTTTCTGTGTGTGTTTCTACTCTTTCCCACAAGTGGTGGCATTTTAAACACAGTGCTGTGTGGCACCTTTAAAAAAATCAACAGCTTTATTGAGGTATACTTTGCACACTAAGTAATTCAACTATTTTTAGGTGAACATCTGACTATTATTAGAAAGTTTACAGAGTTGTGCAACCATTGCCACAGTCCAATTTTTAGAACATTTACATCACTCCAAGAAGATCCCTGGTGATCATTTACAATCATTCCCTGCCCCAAGCCCAGAAAACCACTAATCCACTTTCTGTCTTTATAGATTGGTCCTTTAAGGACATTTTATATAAATGCAATCATATAATATGTGATCTTTGGTCACTGGCTTCTTTCACTTAGCCTAACATTTTTAAGATGTGCACATATTGTACCATATAACAATACTTTATTTCTTTTTATTGCTGAATAGTAGTTCATTGTATAAATGTACTATATGTGATTTACCCATTAATCAGTTGATGGCTACTTGGTTTGTTTCCACTTTTGAGCTATTATGAATAATGTTGCTATGAATGTTCACACAGAAGTATTGGTGTGGACATGTTTTTATTTCTCTTCGGTAGATATAAAGGAATGGAATTCCTAGGCTGTATGGAAAATTTATGTTTAACATTTTATATAACTGCCAAACTGTTTCCAAAATGAATTCATTCTCAATATCAAGGAAAAAGCTAACTCAATTGGCCTGGATTGCTCAAAACCTGCACATTCCCAAGAAAGATCTGTCATTAGGATTAATCCTTGGCTGGTTCTTGGGAGGTGAGCTCTCAGTTCTTGGAATATTTTGCTTGATAAGGGTGTTTTTATATGCTCAATATTTTGGGTCATCAATTTGATCACATAGATTATGCTAACAGTGTGATTTATAGAGAACATCTGCTTTTGCTTTGAGGGGCTGGAGTCTGAGTAGCTGAGATCAGTACCACAGATGTGGTGAGCCAACATAGCTGATGCTCGGTAAAAGCCCTGGGCCCCAAGGCTCAGGTGAGCTTCCCTGGCTGCTAATCCTTTTCATGTGTTGTCACGTGTCATTGCTTAAAGAATTGTGTGTGTCCATGTGACTCCACTGGGAGAGGACACTTGGAAGCTTGTACGCGATACCTGGTTTCTCCTGGACTTGCCTGTGTGCCTTTTCCTTTTGCTGATTTTAATCTGTATTCTTTTCTGTAATAAACAGTAATCATGAGTATAATAGCTTTTCTTAGTCCTGTGAGTCCTTCTAGTGTCTCATCAAGGCTGAGGGTGGGCTTGGGGACCTATGACACACAAACTTTTGCCCATTTTTCTATTTTGTTGTTCATCTTATTGTTGTTTTATAAGATGTTTATAAGTAACCGAGAAACAAAGTTCCTGTCTGTGATATAAATATAAATATTTTACTAATGTATTGTTTTTGTCTTTTGACTTTGTTTATGGTGTTTTATTCACTGCAAAAACTTTTTACTTTTGTTTAATCTAATGTATTATTTTTATGGCTTCTCTGTTTTGTATCATAATTAGAGGGTCTTTCCCAGATTGATTTTATTGAATTTTTTTGTATATTTCCTTTGGGCTTTAAAAAAATTAAATCTTTGCTCTATCAAGAATCTCTTTTGGTTATAAGGAATGAGGTAGGAATCTAAATTAATTGTTTTCAATATGACTAGCCATTATTCCAACATCACTTATTGACTACTTAATCTCTTCTCTACTAATTTAAAAAGTCTCTTTTGTCATATATTAATTTTAAAATGTATTTTGGCCTATTTTTGGAATTTTTTTGTTCCATTGATCTGTTTGACTATTCATGCCAACTCTTAATATTTTACTTTATATTAAGTTTCAGTATTTTGTAGGGCTAATTCTCTGTCTCCTCAGCTTATTACTCTTCTTTTTCAGAAATGTCTTTGTTATCCTTGCTTTTTAAGTGTCTTTTCTTTTTAACTTTTGCTTGTATAGCTCTAAAACACATCCTATTGACATTATAATTTAAATTGTGTTAAATTTATAGATTCACCCACCAACGTATTGAATCTTCCTACTTGAATAAACGATATGTTTTCCATTTGTGCAAATCTTTTTGCTGTTCAGAGGTGTTTAAATATTATTTTATATAACATTTGAATTTTTTAGCTAGGTTTATTTCCATCTCTTTGTGTTATCTTGTCTTATCCTTCTACAATGCAGATAAATTCTGCATTGGGTTCTTGATTTATAGAAGAAATTGTTTTATTTAGGTTTTCTTTTTCTTCACCATATGCTTGGTTACCCACCTAATTTAAGGCAACATTATTCTAATACGAGTTCTTCTTTTGCTATTTTTTGTTTCTTCACTAATTTTCTTTCCTCTCAGGATATTTACATAGATTCTATTCTACCCTCGAATAAGATGGTTTCTTCCTGGAGCAGTTATTTTCAGGAGTATTATTGAGGGGTGTGTGGAGAAGGGAACTGTCACATATACTATTGGGTTATTTTAGCCTTTTCCTTCCCCACAACAAATAAGACAATATTAGGGCTGCTAGTGCAGAATAACTCCCCTTCACCTGGCCTCAGTGACAGTTTCTTACAAATATGGTTTGTCTGTGTGATTCTTCTTTACATTTCACCTCACTCCAAGTTCTTTCTTAATACCCAGGTCCAATAACTCCTACTGCCAATGCAGACACACATTCTTGTTGTACTGTGTTGTGGGTTACTGTGGAGACTTGCGCTTTACCATATTTTTCTGAGAACTACAGTGTGGTCATCCTCTCTCACCATTATCCTGTAATCCTATTTGACCTTCATATAGTATGATTTCAAACTAATGACCTCTCCAACTTTCAGTGAAGATGGAGTTCTCACTTTTCTTCTTATGAGTTTTATTTTATTTCCAAGAGAAAAGATAAAAAATGCCACCTTGATTTCACAATATAAAAATAAGAAGTCTACCCTCCCTATTAAGGTGTTATTTTAATATTTAATATTTAAATATATTGAAGTTTGTTCTTATTGGAATTAAGGTAGAACCAGTGCTGGTTTCTGAGTCCCTTTTAGTGACTCAGAGAAATTCAGGTGGCTTGGCTCCTATTTTTCTGTCAGGGAACCCCTTATCATTAAATGTTTCTAAATCTGAAAACATAAAGCTTTTCTTTCTTTCTCTTCCTCAGGTTATTCATCAAAACTCTCTTTAGTCAATGAGAAGAATTGGAATAATTTAGCTTATTCTACTTCTAGTAGTTTCCCCTCTTGACCCTAATGCTCCCTCTCTAACCTTTGGCCATCAATAAACAATCCATGTCCATCTCTCAACCTATACCACTACCACCTGTCATCTGAAATATCTGAAAACCCATGGGCTCCAGTTCTTTGGGTGATTTACCTCAAAGTGGCACATGTTACTTTCGTTACCTTCATTGGCTGAAGCAAGCCAGGTGACTAGTCTGGATTTTGATGGGGAGAGGTACTACAACCCTCCTCCAGTAAGAAGAAGAGGAAGCAGATATTGGTGAGTAGTAGTACAATAAGGCATTTTAACAAGCACTTGTTGAATACTTGCTATGTACCAAATAATTTCAAAGATATGTCACAAAGAATTTTAATATTTTATAGGAGAAATCAAACACCAATGAGCAGGATTCTATTAGCTCTGAGATTCCACACAATGCTAAAATTTTCTGAATTGTTTTTATTAACTACATCAAAATGTTTGCCTAGTTTAAGTGCACTTGTATACCAAGTTTGATGGGAAGGGGTCAATAATATTTTGCAGGGCAGTCCACTTTCAGAGAGGGTAGAAATGGTAGTGATGGGGAAGGGATGCCACAGCCAAAGCACTGCATAATGCAGATGCTGGATGTCCTTCATCCTCCAGCTTCTCCATCCACATAAGCTGCCTGTTTTATCCTATGTCAACCCTGAGAATTCAATAATTTGCGTCTCCTCCAAATTAATCTACAATCCTTTTGTAGTCAATTTGGGCTGCTATAACAAAATACCACAGACTGTGGAGCTTATAAATAACAGAAATTTATTTCTCACAGTTCTGAAGGCTGAGCAGTCCAAGATCAAGGTAACAACACGGTCATAGTCTAGTGAGGGCCAGCACCTTCTTGCTATGTTCTTACATAGTTGGAAGGGGCAAGGGAGCTCTGTGGAGGTCTTTTCCATAAGAGCATTAATCCGATTCTTGAGGTCTCCACCCTCATGCCACAAGCACTTTCCAAAGGCTCCACCTCCTAATACCATCATCTTGGGCATTAGGATTTCAACATATGCATTTGGTGGGATTGGAGGAAGGCATAATAATTCAGACCATAGCATCTCAAAAAACCTAAGTTTTATAGTAAATCTTCTTGAAGGAAGTAGAAAAGGGTGTTTACATTGTACCTTCAGCCATTTGGACAACCCCTAACATGCATTTGTTTTCTCCCAAGACTCTTCCTTGGAGTCTGTATTAAGAACTTCATTCTCTGGCCCTTTCATGACTTAGAACCCAAGCTTGTTAGTTCTCTATTTTTCCTTCTTTGTTATTTCAGTTTTTCTTTCTCCCTCTTAAGAACAGTAACATTTTCTCTCTTTGACTTAGGCATAGAATACTAGCATCCTTGTTTGCTACACTTCCCCATACTTGGAGCTTTACACTATAATGACTCCTAAAGCATTTCTTTCTAACACAAACAATGGCTACCTAAGAAGTGCTTTGGGGAAAATTGTTTTTATCCTTTTCTTCTTGCATTAGTATGAAAGAGCTCTTGGGAAGCACATAAGAGATGAAGTGTTGCTGGTGAACGTAATAGGTTCTTTTGTGGTGTCATGATGAAAGAATTCCAAACACGCACACTCGTGGAGAAGTTTAAACCTGATGGTAAGATTTTATTGTAAATGAAGGGGAAGTGATACACCCTTAAGGATTTAGAAGGTGGACAAGCTCTAAAGCACTGCCATGAGGCTTCTGTCAATTCTCCATATATTTTCTTGGTTCAGGGAAGGACAAAGAACCATTTGAATTATCCAATCCTTTTCCCGGGCCTAGGTTGGGCCCTCCTCCCAGTAAATTCTACTCAGGTTTCATGCCCTCCATCCAATCTGATTACCTTTCTGATTATTCCCAGGCTATAGGCCCTGCCCCTCTGTTTCATTACCCTGACTCTCACTGTGCATGTCTAAAAGTTTCCCAACAGGAATCAGCTAAAAACTTTGTAAACAGAAGGCACCTCTAACCCATTAAACTTTAAGTTGTAAATGCAGAGTTGGGTACTGAGTTTTATGAATTACAAGATCTCTTCTCCCTAGTGCCTCTTGTTCAGAGTGGAATCTAAGAATCTTAACAATTTTGTAATGCTTCTGCCCTTCTGTGCTGCTTTCAACAGTGTGGTAAATACATCTTCTTATATATTTATTATTCTTTCAATATTCGGTTTAATACAATAGTTCTATATCCAAGATTACTGTTAAAGTAACTGTTGAGCATTAACAAATTTCTGAAACCAACTTGCAAGTCTCTTTCATGTTATTATTTTAGTGAACTTTTGTAAGTTTATTTCTATAGAGTTACTGGAAAATAGAAAATGTCTTTTTCACCTTTAGCTAAAAGTGTACTCACTTAATTTATGATAAGAATCTAGATTATTTCTTGGTGGGGTTGATCAGTTTTGTATTGTAAGGATAGAATACTTTATAATCTTGGTGGAATACACTGACATGTAGATTTTAAATAAAATTCTGCAGTACCTTTCCATCAGTAGGCATTCTGAAGAATTCTCAATATGTTCCCTATTGACAAAATTGAAGTATTCAATTCAAATTTTAAAAAATCTTATGAAACAACTTAAACACATAAAAGCTCAATATTCATATATGTCTGTCAACTTAAATTGGCCTTAGCTTTAAAAATTCAGAGCTTCAAAAGTATTTTTGTCTGCCATCATGTAGTAGAGGGTAGGTGGTAGAAGCTTTCCTGGATTACTGACAGAACAAATTGGTTATCTTCTGGATAAACTTTCCTCATTACTCTATTGCAATACCCAAGAGTCAACCAGGGGCTGTTGCTACCTGCAGTCTCTCTTCCCACGTCTGAGACACACAATGCAAGTGGAGAAGGAAAGATATTAGAGTAAGAGAACCAGGTGCCATCACTCTGCTGGCTCTGTGTATTCCTCACAGAATTCACATAACTTTAGCGTTTACCTTTAATGTTCAGTGGGAAAAAGATTTGCCAACTTCTGCATTCAGAGAATTCTAAGTGAAATGCTCAAGTAACAGCTATGAGCTGAATTCATATGTTGAAGTTAGATGAATGACAGTTGCCCCAGAATTCACATGTTAAAGTCCTAACCCCCAGCATCTTAGAATGTATTATATTGGAGAGTCTTTAAAGAGGAAATTAAGTTGAAATGAGGTCATTAGAGTAGGCCCTAATCTAATATGACCAGGGTCCTTATAAGAAGAGATTAGGACACAGACACACACAGATGGAAGACCACATGAAGACACAAGGTGATCATCTAAAAGCCAAGCAGAAGAAAGAAAACAACCTTGCTGACACTGATCTTGGACTTCTAGCCTCCAGAACTGTGAGAAACAAATTTCTGTTGCTTAAGCCACTCAGTCTGTGGAACTTCTTTTGGCAGCCCAAGCAAATTAATACAGTAAAATTAAACACATACACACAAACCCACACATGTACATACACACACACACACACATACACACACACACACACACACACACACACACTTAGATTACTTTAAAGTTTATAAGCAGAGTTCCCAGAAATAGGCCAGTGTCACTGATTCTACTATTATTCCTGGCCCCTCTCTCATCAAAAATTGAGTGGTGCTATTCTTTATAATCCATTGACCAAAGTGCTATAGAAGAGACAAAGGTAAAAAGGCCAGCTCTTACCATGTGAACTCTAGGAGGTGACAAGTCCTCTCCCCTACATTTCTCCCTGGATGACAATACAACAGACTTGGGAACTATCTACCCCTGTGGCTGTTGTGAGGAATATATGAGTGTGTGTGTGTGTGTGTGTGTGTGTGGCACGTAACACTTCAGGACATACAGTAAGCATTATGTAAGGGTTTGCTTTATTGTTATTTTTCTATTGTCATTTTCTTTATTGTTATCTTCACCATCATAGGCTTCTTGAAAAAATTCAATAAGGTAAAATATCTAAGCCATAGCCCTTGTAACATTATATGTGTCTAATAAATAAAAACTGATATATTGATTTAATGTAGTTAAGAATACAAGAGTATTATGCTAAGTGAAATAAGCCAGTCAGAGAAAGACAAGTATTACATGATCTCACTTATCGTGGAATCAAAATAAACAACAAAATAAATAAACAAAGGAACAAAATAAGCCAACAAACAAAATAGATCCAGAGACACGGAAGCAGGAAATAGACTGAAGAATCTCAGAAGGAAGGTGGGGAGGAGATGGGGTGGGAAGAAATTAACCAAATAATGTATATGCAGATATGCATAACCCATGAACACAGACAACAGTGTGGTGAAAGCTTGGGGTGAGGGGCAAGACCAGGGTGGAGGGGGTCAATAGGGGGAAAAGGGGGAGACATCTGTAGTACTTTCAACAATAAAGATTTAAAAAAAAATACAACCTTTGGAATCAGACAAATCTAGCTCCAAATTCTGGCTCTATTCCCCTCCTCCCACCCTCCTTCTTTCCCTGGCCCCAAGTCTGCTTCTCTCACAGTCTTCCCATCTCAGTTAATGACAACTCCACTCTTCCTGTTCCTCGGACTAAGTATTTTGGTGTCATCCTTGATTATTCTTTTCTTATAAGTCTCACAAACAATCTGCCATCAAATCCTGTTGATTCTACCTTCAAAATATATTTAGAAACTAAATACTTTCCACACCCTCTTTCCTGATGTTATCATCATGATCCAAACTGCTTTCATCTCTCAGCTGGTTTATTTTAGATGCATCCTAGTAGTCTTCCTATTTCTTCACTTTTTCCCCTTCAGTTTATTCTGAACACAGCACTTTTAAGATATGTCACTCCTCTGCTCAAAACCCTCAAGGTAAGTAGTAAATTTATAATGACCTACCAAGCTCTAGATAATTTACATGGTTTGTACCCCCACATAAGTCTAGTAGCTGACACCATACATAGTTATTGCAATGTTGTTGACTATATTCCCTATGCAGCACTTGTTGTTTCTTTGGCCTGGAATGTTCTTCTCCCAGATACCTTCATTTCAACACCCTCAGGTTCTGTTTTGGTGGGAACCGTTTTTAAATCTGCAACTGTCACCCACTGTCTTTAGCCTCATCTTTCTATGTCATTTTTCATCAATGTAGCTCCTGAAACACTATATTTTTTATTTTTATCTTGTCCATTGCCTATCATTCTCCAGTAGAATATAAGTTTCTTGAGAGCAGGGATTGTTATCTCATGTTAACTGCCAATGTTTGGAGCATTTCCAGCTGGGACATAATATGTGTTCAATAAACATGTTTAATGAATAAAAAGGTTATATTAAGTAAGGTAGTAATAGGATGAATAAACTAGTGTTTAAACATGCTAGAAAAGAGTAAAAGATAGACAAGAGGAGAATTTTAGGAAATTTAAGGAACTTAGAAAATTCAGCATATGGATTTTATTATTTTCACACATTCTGACATGTCAGTAGTTTCAATGGGCTTTCATGAGTTATACTTGAATGTCAATATATAAAAGTTGTGTGGTTCAACAAGATATTTAGTTCTCTTTCTTTGAGGAAACATTTTATTGTTGTAGTCCTTTATAATATATATAAATATACCAGAAAATATATATTCACCTCAGAAATATAAATAACAATTATTACAACAGAATACATTTACTGGATACTTAACATATTCAATAAATACATTATTTTATTTGATCATTGCAAAAATGCTTAATGTATTTCTCATTTCAGAAATGAATGGCAGATGTGGGATTCATATATAGATTTAGCATCCATATCTAAGACTAATTCCAAAACCTGGTCTTATTACTATCCTAATGTGCCATATAGTTTGTAGTATAGTTATTTCCTTGGGAAATGTATGACATGTTCATCAGTATTTGAAATAACATTCTTAGGAAGATATAATTTTATAATAAGAGTTTGTGAAATAAAAAGCTTTGCATTTATTTTTGGAAATGATAGTTTCTTGCCTAACTTGAGTATAGGAAAACAGACAAGCTAATTGTGGGTTTGGTTTAAGACTATTTTCCCAAGATGTTCCAAGTTGATTGTAAAATAATTTAGTAAAATATAGGATTTCATAGGCTTTGTGTAATAAAGAATTTGGCTGGCCTTTGTCCCTGGTTCCTGTAGGGTGACCTAAACACTTGGGATTTTGCAAGTAATAGGAGTTTATTTATTATGATGGATCTATACTTAGTTTATGTTAACAAGATGACTCAGTATGGGAGGCTGACTATGCCAGAAAGACCAATCATGTGATTGGAGGGTTGGGGCTTTCTTTGAAACACATGATATGAGCCCAATCTCCCCGGGGAGAAGGGGGCAGAGATTGAGTTCAACCTTGAGGCCAGTGATCAATCACACCTACGTAGTGAAATCCCAATAAAAGTCAGGACACTGAAGCCCAGGTGGGCTTCCTTGGCTGGCACCACTCTTCCCAGTGTCACACATCCGTGGTCCCAGAGGGTAATTATCCTGACTCCATGGGAAGAGGACAATGTAAGCTTTATGTTTGGGACCTTCCCAGACCTCACTCTCTTTAGCTGGTTCTGATTTATATCCTTTTGTTATAATAAAACTGTAATCACAGAGTAGTGCTTTCCTGAGTTCCATGAGTCATTTGAATGACTTACTGAACTTGAGGGAGTAATAGGAACTTCCAAACCTATAGCCAGCTGGTCAGAAGTGAGGGTATCCTGAATTTGTGGTTGACATCTGAAATAAGAGCAGTCCAGTGGAGGACTGTGCCCCTAACCTGTGAAATGTTTCCCAACTCTGGGTAGTGGCGTCAGAAGTCATTGCAGCTTGTTTTCTCTACCTCTATAGAAATAGTTAAACTTCTTAGTGGAAGAAACTCCTAGCAAAATATTGATGCTTTTTAACACAAGAAGGCACTTCTCCTCTGCTAAAAGGTAATGGTGCTTTAACAGTGACAGATTCATTTCCATGATTTATTTTGCAAGATAACTGTGTTGTCATGATCCCCTTGAAACGATACAAAATAAGAGAAATCCAGTTGTAGCTCAGATATGTAAGGACTTTGCTTTGAATCTTCAAATGAATATAAAATAAAAAGTCTCATAAGAGGAAAATGTAACTCATGATCATTTCCATAAGAAGGTGAAAATTAGATTGCCATGTCTCCATCGAGACAGTACATGCCTCCATTGAGAAAACACACAGAATATCTGTGTGTTTCTAAAATGTCTTTAAATTCAGTTTCTAAATAAATTTAAAATGTAAAGACATTAATGTGATGAAACCACATATGGCCATTCCTAAACAATGGTAAAAATGAACCTGAGCATGCAGTTCTCTGAATCTGGAAGATGCTCTTGCATATTTGATTAAATGTAGCTTTGAGAGACTTAAACCAAAGAATACCCTACCTTCTTAATACTTTAAGACTATTACAGAAAAAAATATATTATTTATTATTCACTCATATCATTGAATCATTCCTTAAAAGAAAGGGTAATATTTCAAACTTATTTCTTCCTGCTGTTAATGTGACAATGTCAGTGATATTTTTTAATGTTAGCATTTTATCTACATGATTTTATCAAACAAATCAAAAGGTATACAGACTTTCTTATTTTTGGAAGCAGCTCTAGATCATAGGCTCCTGTTGATGGCTCCATGACATCGAATACCTAAATGAATCCTTGAGGTGTTTCAGTTCTGGATGGAGTTATGTTGGAAGAGGTTCAACAGCCAGAGGTAATTTTAAAAACATTTTATTTCTTACTGGCAATTAAGAAAGATCCAATTCAAAGGCTGAAGTAGCACTTTTCAACCCCCTTCCTCCATTCCTCAGTGTTCTTACACACAGGAGGCTCCTCAGAGTTCTTTACAGGGTGAAACCCCCAAAGGTCTAAGCACCCAGCCTCTAGCAGTCTTTTTCTCCCTCTCCTCTAGCCCATAACCTTCCTCTTGATCTCTTAATAATGAAGACCATCTTGACCTTGTATCATCTTAGTGAAAACCCTTCAACTCTAAGAAAGGATTTCAGTGGAAGGGTTAGGAAATTAGATTTCAGTTTGTAGGGTGCTCTTTTTCAAACTGTCGTAGGAGTAGGCCTAAATAATCACAGTAATGTCATTTTCCTTCACATCTGGTGTTTATTGGAAGACAGTAAGAGCATCCCATCTTTTCTGATGTACCCATTCTCACTGCAAGTCTATATGAAAATATCTAACATTCTAAATCACATTATACACAAGAGTAACTCTCAGTTGAGCCAACAGATTGCTGATCTAATGATAAATGCACTTTTAAATAGAACTATATAGCCCTGGCCAGTTTGGCTCAGCAATTAGAGCACCGGCCCACAGATCAAAGAGTCATGGGTTCGATTCCGGTCAGGGGATGTACCTTGATTGCAGTTTGGTTCCTAGCCCTGGTCGGGGTCATGCACGAGGCAACTGGTCAATGTGTCCTCTCACATTGATGTTTCTCTCTCTCTCTCTCTGTCCCTCCCACTCTATCTGAAGATAAATGGAAAAATATCTTCGAGTGAGGATTTAAATAAATAAATAGAACTATATATTTAAAAAGGTTTTTATGACACACTTCACTCATACATTTTCACCATCACTCACAGAGATGCAGCTCAAAGAAGGCCACTTTTTTAGGCAGGCAAAGGATGTTATTTCCATACAAATGTTGAAATAAGCACCCGAATGGCCAGCTAACTAGTTTACCGGCTGGCTCATTTAATTGTTCAAGTTTTTGTGAGATGAAACTATTAAATGAGTCCATTTTGAGACATTGTTCCTCAGTCTGAAAGCAAATGCCTCAGATTAGCCTTTTTTTTGTAAATACCATACATTTTATTATAGCAAGAGAGATGGATGACACAGTTCAAAATGATTTTCCACTGTCATTACACCTTTAATTAGACTAGATGGAATTGGTAGTCAACAATTGGAATGTTAGCTGGTTGTTTCAAGTATTGTTGTTTGTTGCTTTTTTATCCCACTCAAGCAAAACACCTCCTCACCCACTGTCAGCACATTCTGTATTTTCCTCCTGGGAGGTAGAAAATTGTATTCTTTTGTTTTTCTCCTTGCTTGTCATTGGATTATTGTTTTAACAAAACTTAACTAGATTTCAACACCATAAAGATTTTAATTAGAAGATTTCTGTTTTATTTTTACTAACATTAGCCTTTTTTTTTATAGTTATATGGCTCATTACAAAGAAGATAGGCTTTGTTTGATTGCTGCAAACTTTTTGTTGGTTTTGTTTGTTTGCTTTTATATTCAGTGCACTCAAAAGGAACTTTATTATTCTGGTATTCTCAGTTACCTAGTGAATTAGCGTGCAGTTTCTTTTCTAAGGATTGCTGGTGTCTTCTGTAAATGCAATTATTAGAATGTATTCCCTTCTTCTTAATCGGGTGGAAATTGTATTCTTGGTTATTTTACACTCTAAAGATTGCATTTTAATGTAACTTATAACATTGATTTTCTGTTTTGTTTTTTTTGGGGTGGTGGTGAAATTACTAGATATAAGCTGTTCTACCATGAGGAAAAAGCTGTTCTATAACTCTGAGACAGCTGGAAAATGAACAAGTGAAATTTCAGGGGTATCAAAAATGTAATTGTCATACAACAGGGCTAAGCAATAGATATATTCTCAAGGTCTAGGATATGGGACTGAGTTGCCCAGAATAAAAAAAGACCAATTTGTTGATATTCACAAAATCAGTTCAGAACGTTTGAGGTTGTATTGTATATAGATAATAGGAATTTGAAAGAGTGACCTGAAATAATTGGAATGTTTCAAGAAACAGCAAAGAAAGACTCAATTATTTTCATAAAAATTTTTGTTATTATTTTTTTAAATAATTTTTCTTTATTGATTTTAGAGAGAGAGGAAGGGAGAGGGAGGGAGATAGAAACATCAATGAGAGAGAACATCAATTGGCCACCTCCTGCATGCCCCCCACTGGGGATCAGGCTCACAACCTGGGTAAGTGCCCTGACTAGGAATTGAACTGGTGACCTCTTGGTGCATGAGTCGATGCTCAACCACTGAGCCATACCAGCAGGGCTTTTTCATAAAATTTTTAAGGATTATGTTTTATTTTGTTTAAATTCCTTAAATCATACATTGTGTTTGCATAAACATATCCAGTATAATATATATTATATACTAATTCTTATATAATGAGATGACTGTGTCTCAGTTACTTGAGACAAATTAGTTTGTTATAATGAATATATCTGTAATTTAAAGGAATCTGTAATCAATTTATGTTCTATTGAATTTTGCACTATAGTAGATGGCATCTAGACTGAGTTTCAGTCCATTATACACTAATGCCATAATAACTATAATACTTAATCATTACTATTACTATGTATTTTTTTAAACATTTTGTTTTGTACATTCTTTTTTTCTTATCCTCACCCAAGGTTATTTTTCCATTGATTTTTAGATAGAGTGGAAGGGATGGAGAGAGAGCAAGAGAGAAACATCGATGTGAGAGAGATACATCAATTGGTTGCCTCCTGCATAGGATTGAACTTGCAACCCAGATATGTGCCCTCGACCAGGAATCAAACCCATGACCCTTAGGTCCATGGGCTGATGCTCTAATCGCTGAGCCAAACTGGCCAGGGCTATTATTATGTATTTTAAGTACATATAAATATGAACTAAACTCATTAAAATAGTAGAGATCTCACTGGTTCTTAACTGATTCTTAGGGTAGAAATTTCCTGTAGCTATAATAAGTTTTCACATATATTGTTTTCTCTGAACTTACCTATATGTGATTGATATCTAATTCTTTCTGATGGTTAAGTAGTACTGTGAACATTGAGTTAATTAACTCATACTATGTAGTCATAAGCAGCTAAAATCCAAAAGAGCAGGTACTGTCACTGACTTCTTCACCATTGTTCCGTCAACAAAACCTAGTAGAGAATGAAAGATATTCAATAAATAATGTTTGTGTGAATGAAGGGGAGTTTATCGCAGAATGAAATTTTTATCAATGTTAGATTTAAAACAGGAATTTATGAGAATTAACATCATGTTATTGAACTTACTTTTTACTAAATGGTAGCATAATGTTAAAAACTATATATTACATATATTATATATATTATATATATATAACTATATATTATATATATATAATATATATATAACTATATATTATATATATATAACTAGATTCTTGTTATTCATGAAATTTATGTTCTATAAAGCTGCTAGGAAAACTTAATTAGCAAATACTGAACCTTATTTTTAGGGGAATTATAAAATTAGTTTCCTGAGAGCCCTCTGGTCTCAAAATTTTTATCAGTCAGTCATATATAATTTTGCTTTATGTGTGTTTCTGTTTAAGGACACCTTATTTAACATATATTGTTGTTTTACTATAATTGAACTCACAACCAATGGTGCCATATCTCATGCCTGAACAAAGCATACTAACACACGTATTTTCTCCACAAGATACAATGCAGCCTTTTTGTGCTTAGGAACACTAGTTGAAATGCTCGGGAACAATTTAAAACAGCCAAATCACTAACACATAAATGCAAAGAACATGGCACTAAGTGGATTGCAAAAAGGACATGTTTGTAGTATCTGAGCTGCAACAAGAAGGCATGCTTCTTGTTTGCCTTGTTTGACCTCAGTGAGAATGTGCCACTGAGTGATTCAAATTTTCTTAGCTCTGTGCGTGTCTGTGCATTTCAGCATGTATGCAAATTTATAAATGTGGAATTCATGAATAATGATGACAGACCATCTGTGTGTGGGTGGGGGAAGGAGCTACTATCATCGTCATTCTTAAAAATAAAGAAAAGTGAAAGTTAAATTTATGTTCACATAAAGCTCATCATGTTTTTCTTATTGTTTTCATTTGACCATGAATCCCATGAAAGGTTCATCCTGTAAGAACGGAGGAAGCATTGCTCTGGGTGAGGATAAGTAGCAACTCATTCTCTCACTAGATTTATTCAAGTGTAACAAAAACTTATTTTAGTAATGTTCATGATAAATAATGACAAATATATAGTAATTTTAAGAGATTATCATGTTCTGAAAGGATGAAATGATGCTGACCGGTAGTCCTAAAATCCAGCTTCTTCCTCCATCATATCTGGTCCTTGCCTTTGACATAAAAATGACCACATCACTTGACTGTGTGAATACACTAAACAGAGACCTTTCGTGCAATGTCATAAGCATAGTGCAGGTTTTTATTTTTCCATTTTTTTCTTATTACAAAAATAATACATGTTTACTATAGAGAATTTTAAGCCTATAATTAAATAATCTATCAGTTAATCAATCAACATCCCTTTCTAGTATGCAAGGATTGTCACAATTTTTCAGGGCACATCTGTAATAATTTTCCTAAGCCTACACAAGCTGGGTTTTTTTCCCTGCCTTTAATCATATATCACTAAGTCTGCCTATGATAGACTGCACTTTTGTAACATTTCCCTTTGCCCTATGTAATTCTTTGAGGATATCATATGGTCTTCTCTTTTCCGTGTGTGGTTGGGAGCAGGACACTTCCTTGTCTTCAACTTTCTGCTGTAGCACTCACTGTAATTCTCTGATCTGATCTGACTGTCCACTTGCCAGGGTGAGGTGTTAGGGAACTGGCAGAGAAGAATCAGACCGGACCATCATTTTCAGATGGACTCCTGAAAAAAAAAAACAGTGTCATGTTTAAGAAGAAAATGGCATATCGTTTTTCCTCAGAGTTAGAGCTCTGACAGTCAGTTTGTTTCTTTAACTTGTACTTGTTTTTAGTTTGCTTCTTCATGATGATGTGTGCACACCTCTGAATAGCTGAAAAGATGACCAGCACTAGACAGCTGAGACAAGTAATCTGTTCTCAGAAACCAGGGCCAAACACCAACCAGCTACCATGAGAAGACTTCAAGGAAAGTGAGTAAAATATTAATGCAAACCATGATCTAGATGATTGAACACTTTGTGATCTCAGAATATGAAATTCATTTAGAGAAGGCAGGTAATACTCATCTGAGTTAAGGTATTTTTCATCTGTCTAACTAGATCTGCTCTAATACATTTTGAGAAAAGTATGAGGAAGACAAGCCTGCAATTTTATATTTTATTAGGCTGTCTCTTCAGCCTCTATGGGGATAATTTCACAGAAGTCCATTACAGAGCCAGAATTAAGCTCGTGGGTGATTTGATGATATTAGGTTCAGGTAAGTCTCATTTAGATGTATCGAATAAGGATGTACACACTGAAATGCATTCTTGAAGTTTGCTGGAGATATTGATTACACATCAGGAATACATTTAAACTAATTCATGAAATTCTTGTTAAGTCAGTGGTCTGGCAGTTTACATGATTAAAAAAACAAATGATGATTGATTAGCAAGCATCACATTTAAAAGCCCTTCTGTTATATTGTATGGACACGCTGCCTTGATGAAATAGTACATTAATTTGCCCTTAATCATGTTTCACTCATATATACCATAGAGGACTGTTTACTCTTGTGATGTTCACCCGTTTGAGCCCAAGTGACTCAATTTACTTATATATCATCTACTTTTACTTCTGGCAATGGCTGTTCACCATCTTGCACATTATGAAAGGGTGGATTAACTCCTTGTTGATATTAATATATGATGATGTACATCTTTGCCCTTTATAAATTATTTACATAACCATTATTTAGTTTGATAAATTTAATAATCACATGGAGTAGTAGATTCATATACTATTTTGGTTACTTCACATAATAAAATTGAAGTTCAGAAGGATTCAATGACCTGTTCAACATATTATAACTAGTAAGTTTTAAATTCAGATCATATTACTTTTATGTTAGTGTATTCTCTCTGTATTATATTTAATGTTTTTGTGCTTGTGGGACTAAAGAAAAAGAAAAAAAATTAAATTTTGAAAAAATAGATAACAATTTTACCTGTATTATTAAAGAAAAATAAAATCAAGAATATCCATTACTGAAATGTGTTTCACATAAAAATAATTATAAATATGCTGTAAAATGATGAATCTATCCAATTAAAATATAGAAACATTTAATTAATTATCAAGGTGATCTACTAATAATGGTGTTTAGAACTAGTTAAGGTACTGATAGAAAGTTCTGAATAACACAGACAAGATCTGCATAAAGTAGAAGTGGTTGTGACAGGAGATAGAGAAACAGGTACATATTTTTGGTTAAATTAGCAGTTTTCAATTCTTCTTCTGCACTTTAGTTATCTGAAAGGACGCTGCTAGATTCTCAGCAAAAATTTTACAACCAATTTTATTTTAATTTACTGCAATCATTCAAAGCACACCCATACACAGGTCTTATTGCACATCTGTAGCAAGCGGTGCAAACTCAAAAAAGTGATATATTCTTACCACTCCAGGTAGGTTAAGAAGTACAACTTAATATGTTAATATGATGCATGAATGCTCACCCTGCCTATTTAGGCAATGTCCCCTGGACGGAGCTCTTATCTTGTAAGGCAGTGCTGGAAGACCTACTTTCTGTTTCTCTGAGGATGCAAATTGTCCCTTCCCAGTCATACTCCTTCCTAGAGAACCAGCTGCCAAGCCCTGCCTGCTCTGTACCCTGTGATCTTAACACCCACCCAGGGCCATTGCTAATTAAAGCTGAGCCAATCAGATTAAATTAAGAGTCTGAATGACATGGAGTCTAAATCAGTCTGGCATACTAGTTTGAAAAGGAGATTATGTGGAGCTGGGGAAGCCATTTTCATTTTTCTACCATGTAAGCACTGCGGCAGAGAAAGCTGGATAGCAGTGAGAAGCAGGAGAGGAAAGCAAAGATTACACATCACTTTGACCAGACCCCTAGAGAGAGAGACTTCTCAATTTTGCAGTTCCCTATTGAGACTTCCCGCTCTGATGTTCCCTTTGATTCAATAAGATATTTCTGTATTGCTTGGATAAGGAATGCTTAAGCCTGCTTAAATGAGCCTCTATTTGTTCCAGTCAAATGCTCCCCAATTGTGGCAACCTTGACCTGATGCAAAAGCAGTAGCAACTCTGAGCCAAGTAAATCACCTGACAGCCAGGCTGCCTCAGTCAGGGTTTCAACTGAATTCAGTCCAGTCACCTCTCCCTGCTGGGAGAAAACCACACAGTTCACTCAGATTGGTATCCTTTCAGCAGGGCTTGAAAGGCAACACTGTTGTGTGTCTTACTCTCTCTTACTTGTAAAATTGCGGAATTTTCAACCTGGAAAAAAAAGCCTTAGTCATCAAATTCAGCATCCTTGTTTGGTAAATAAGAAAACTGAGAAGCATAAGGTTAATTTCTTATTCAGTGCTTTGGAAATTCCTGGCCCAGATTTCTTCACCTGGCCTCTCTCCATAGGACCAATCTATTGATAGAGAGGTCTTTTAAGTTTTCTTCCCTTGTCAAAAATTGAAAGGTCCTGCTGTCCATAGAACCTCCCGCTAACTTTATGTATCCAGATGGTATCATGTTCAGCTCCATAACACAAAAAAGCAAGAGATAACAGGGGCTTAAACATACAGAGATGTAATGCATTTTATCTGACACAAAATCACTTTGGAAATGTACAGTCCAACGTGAATGGGGTGGCTCCATGGCGGTCAAGGACCCACCTTCCATCTCTGTTCCTGCTTTTCCATTCTTAGTATCTGATGTCCATCTTCAAGGTCACCTCAGTAGTTCAATAGTATGTTTGGAGCTCCAACCATTGAACCTGAATTCCAGGAAGCAGGATGTAGAAAAGGGGAAGGGGCCAAGTGGCACACCCTAGCTGTCTGTCTTCTCCACCTAACAACTTTTCTTACAGCTTACTAGTCATAGCTCAGTTAAAAGGTCACTTTAGCATCAAGGGAAGCTGATAAATGCATTATTTTAGCTGGGAACATTGCCATCTGAATACAATTGGAGGTTTCTTAAAAAGAAAGAAAGAATAAATGGATGTTGGGACACAGCTAGAAATCTATGCCATGCTTTCCTGAAATTTTTGCCATCAATTGTTCCTCAAAGGATATCTTTAGTGAGTATTTGAGAATATTCCCATAATTATCTGGCTTCCTAAAACTGTAAGGGTCAAATAGGGCCTTCCTGAGTTCTCTCCTTTTGCTGTAAGACTTTCCCAGTGCTGCCTGAACTTCTGCCTCATTCTGGTCTCCAGAAGTCTGTTCAAAACATGTTCATTCTAAAAGCAGTACCCTTGACCATGCCTTCTCTTCAACTCTTCACTAGGGCAAATGAAAAATGTGCCCAGTCCCAAGCATATGCAAGTGCATACGGAAATACCCACTATACAATCCAAAGCCTAACAGAGCGTTCCTGGGACTCAGAAAAACCTTGTCATACTTTCATGACATAAAGCAGACTAATGACCAATTCTAAGAGATAATTTATAATCCTGTCTTGAACAAATTAAATTTAATGCATAGAATTCTATGTGGAATAAACACTCTCTTTGAACTCACATCAGTGCTTCCTCCGGGAGCATGTGGAGACCCACTCAACTCTTCCTGATTGACTTTGTTTTCTTCTGCCTGGCAAGAAAACAAATTCAACTTTGATTTTACCCTGGTGGTCTTTGTGTTATTTTTTGACCTCACCTTTCTCCATTTCATCATGACATTCAAGACTGGTCTTCAGGTCCTGCTTGTACTTTTTTCCTTTTTACTTATTTTCAACTCACAGGAATATGGTTTCTGCTTCTCCCAAACAAACTGAAGCTGTTTTGGTGAAAGTCAACAAAAATATACTCCTAATCGACAAAGCCAGTGTTTTATTTTTACTTTGAATTTTTGGTGATCTCCCTTGTGGAATTTGACCATTTCTGTCTTGAAATTTCTCTCAACCCTGGTTTTTTTCAATACTATTCCGTCATTATTTCCCTTCTACCTCTGATATTTTCTTCTTAGTCCTTTTTCAAAGTCCCTCTGGTTCCTTTACCTAAACTGATTCTTTAAACATCATTTTTCCTCAAGGACTCTGTTAGTTAGTATTTTCTGTGTAACAATACACTCCAAAGCTCAGTAGTATAGAACAACAATGATTTATTCTACAATCATGTCTGCCAGTTGGCTAAAGTTCAGATTTTCTAGACAAAGTTCACTGGGCTTACTTCCAAAGACAGGTTGGCTGCAGGTCTGCTCCATAAGTCTCTCATCCTCTTTTGACTGATAAACAGCCTGGCAAGGGCATATTCTTTTCATGGTGATGGCAAACATACAAGAGAGAAAGCCCAACAATGCATGCATGTTTCAAACTTCTGCTAACATTAAATCTGCTGACAACTCACCTCCAGAAAAGCATCACATGGTCAAACCCCAAATCAAGGGACAAAGAACAATACATGCTTATCAAGAAGCCATGACAAGGGATGACTGCATAATGCTGCTGTAGGTGAGTGAACAATTGTTACCAGTAATTTAATCTATTACATACTTCTGAGTGCCTGGATGGCTCTGCATGATCTGACCTTAGCTGTCTATAGTCTTATTATTTGGCACTTTTCCTCTTCATGGCAAAGTTCCAGACACACGGTGCATTTCACCACACTTCTTTTGCTTGGTCTACACAATCTTCAGGCCTTATTATAAATGTCACTCTCCCAAGGAGTCCATATTAAGTCAGATTCCCTTTTTATATCTCCTTCAATCTTATTGCTAACATTTTTCTTTGTTCCACTTACCATGCTTTTGATGGAATAGTTTATCAGTTTATTTATTTGATATATTTCTCCCTCCCTAGAATTTCAGTTTTATTATGCTATGAATTGCTTTTATTTTGTTAACTATTATATTCCTAGTGCTTCCTGTTTACCCATGATATAATAAATGTTCAATAAATGATAAAGTTAATGGATCTATGTGTTCTTCCTAGACAATTTCATCTGTTTTTATGACTTAAATTTTTACCAAAGCCAAATCTAGAGTCTCAAAATATTTCCTGGGCTCCAAACAATATTTCCAACTGGTTATTTCATGCAACTTCAAAGCACGCATGTCTAGAAGTCAAATCATTATTCTCCTGCTAGTGGGAATATCATAATTTACCTGACCACATGGAATGGTTTATTTTATGTATCAACTTGACCAGGTTTTAGGGTGCTCATATATTTAATGAGACAGTATTCTTGTGTGTCTGTAAAGGTGTTTCTGGATAAGATTAACATTTGGATGGTTAGACTGAGTAAAGAAGATTGCCCTCTCCAATGTGAGTGGGCCTCATCCAGTCTGTTGAAGGCCTGAATAGAACAAGGGCCAAATACGGGAAAATTTGCTTTTTCTGCTTGTCTTTGAACTGGGTCATTAGTCTTCTCCTGCCTTTGAATTTGACTAGGACTGGGATTTAACACTATCTACTCTCCTGGTTCTCAGGCCTTCAGAGTCAGACTGGAACCAGCAGCTGATACCATCAGTTCTCCTGGGTCTTCCGCTTACTGACTGCAGATCACGTCACTTCTCAGCCTCCATAATCATGTGAGCTGATTGTTTATGATTTCTGTCTGTCTCTGTCTGTCTATCTGTCTGCCTCTCTCTCTCTCTCTCTCTCTCTATATATATATATATATATATATATATATATATATATATTTTCATTCTATTGGTTCTGTTTCTCTGGAGAACTCTAATACACCACCTAAAAGTCCTGGAAACTGTTCCCAGCTTCATACTTCCCTGAACCTTCACAAATAATTTGTCTCTAAGCGCAGATGTTTTTCACTTCTAAAATGTCTTTTTAGTTAGCACCCTGATTTTTTTTTTCTATCATGAATAATATTGGCACCAAAAAGTGTAGAAAAATATTGTTGGGAAGGACAGGAAATCCAAGATGGGGTAGAACAATCTGAGAAAACACCTGGCAATTCTAAATGTGTTCCAAGTTTCCTGGCCAAGATGAGTCACATCCTGGAGAGTGGAGGACATACATAAATAATACATCCAGGAGGGATTGTTGAGGAATTGCTTTTAAAAAATAACAAAAAAACAGAAGATAAAGTAGAAAAGGAAAAATTAGAGGTGGGGGCAGAGCTTTTATAAGAGATTGAAGTTCTCAGTTGACACTGTGATTTTGTAGGGACTTAAGCTACAACGTTCCTCTGTCTGCCTGGGGCAGAGACAGTGCTCACGAGAGTGTTAGGATCACAACTGCTGAGCTTTCACAAATAAATGTTTCCTCTCTTTGTCACTGCCCAGGGACAATGATAAAGAGGGAAAGTAAAACATATTTTTTAGTATAGAGTACACTGGTATGAAATACTAGAACATTTGCATTTAGACATCTACTTGTTGATTTTTTGGAGGTGAGGGAGAGGGACCCTTCTCTAGTTTAACAAAGTATAACCTGCCATCACCATTATGACACACTCATAGTGTTTGCTTATATTAGATCTGGCTGAAATGTATGAGCATGTATGGTTATTATCTCTATTTAAACAATAATTGTCCTCCTGATATCAAAATACATTAAAACTAGATTTTTTTGTATCAAAAACAATAGCCTTGCAAATACAGAAGTTAAGGATGTCAGCATACTTGTGTGTGTGTGGGGGGGGGGTGCTAAGGTGTAATTATATATTTACTACTCTTTTACCTTTCTGGCATCTCATTGTTTAGTCTAAATTGAAGTGCTTGCCTAAACTAGAAATCCAAAGAAACCTTTGCTTGTCAAGTCACATCAGGACAAACAGAAGCAATGAGTAATGGTAGACATAGTTAGAAGGGGACAAAGAGAGGAAACACTTGTAAATATAACAAGAACAAGTAAAACTTTAGAAAAAAGGTTGAAAATGGTTTTTTTTTTTTTTTTTTTTTTTTTTTTTTTTTTTTTAACAGCCTTTATATTTTAGAGCTGTTTTAGGCTTACATAAAACTTGAGCAGGAAGTACAGAGTTGCCATATCTCCCTTCTCCACCCAGCTTCTTCTATTATTAACATCTTGCATTAGTGTGGTACATTTCTTATCAATGATGAGCCAATATTGACACATTATTATTAACTAAAGTCCTTAGTTTACATTAAGGTTCAGTTCACTCTTTGAGTTGTGTAGTTCTGTGAGTTTTAACAAATATGTCCACCATTACAGCATCATGCAGAATAGATTCACTGCCCTACAAGCCCATTGTGCTCCATTTGTCATCCAGCTCTCCTCCCCACTTCCCCTGGCAAACACTGATCTTTTCACTCTCTATTGCTTTGCCTTTTCAAGGATATTATATAGCTGGATCATACAGAAGTGTAGCCTTTTTAGGTTGGCTTCTTTCATATAGCAATATGCATTTAAGGTAGCTTTTAGTGACTTCATAGCTCATTTCTTTTTATTGCCGAATAACAGTATGAATGTACCACAGTTTATCCATTCACCTACTGAAGAACTTGGTCACTTCCAGTTTGGAGCATTTGTGAATAAAACCACTATAAACATTTGTGTGTAGGTTTTTGTGTAGATGTATAAAAAGAGAGAGAAGGGAGAATGAGAAATGAGGGAAAAATAAATAAATCTAGACACACATCTTAAACCTATCATAAAAATTGACTCAAAATGTAGATCTAAGTGTAAAACACAAGACTAAAAACTTGTAGAAGACAACATTGGAGAAAATCTAGAGTCCTTGGGTTTAGCAATAATTTTTAGCTACAACAACAAAAGATGATCCATGTAAAATAATTAAGTTGGCTTTCATTAAATTTAAAAAACTTATGCTGTGACAAACCCTATTAAAAGAATGAAAGGACAACCCAGACTGGGAGAAAATATTTGCAAAGCACCTACCTAATAAAGGACTTATATTCATATGTGCAAAGTATTCTTAACTCTCAGTAATAAGGAAACAAACAATTCAATTAATAAATAGACAAAAGGTCTGAACAGACACCTCACCAAAGGTATACAGATGGCATATGAAAAGATGCTAAACATCATATGTCATTAGGGAACGGCAAATGAAAACAAGGAGCTGCCACTACATACCTCCCAGAATAGCTAAAATCTAAAACACTAACAGCACCAAAAGCTGTTGAGAATATAGAGCAACGGGAACTGTCATCACTGCTGGTAAGAAAGCAAAATGGCACATCCTCTCTGGAAGACAGTTTGACAGAATCTTACAAAGGTACATATGGGCTTGCCACACAATGCAGCAATTTCGCTCCTAGGTAGTTATCAAATAAATTGAAAACTTACATCTACACGAAAATGTTTTTCTTTAATATGCAAGTGAAGGCAAAATACAGCATCTCTGAAAAATAACTGTCATATCAATTAATTAGTATAAGAGTCCAAAAGTAAATTACTTTTACTTATCACTCTGTTCAAGATTTAGAAATTAAGCCTCTGTTTCCATATAATCTTTGCCTCCATTGTTATTAACAATAACAATAACAATAAATATATATAGTTGCAGAAATAACATGTTGGGTGATGGAGCAATGAATGAAAAGAGAAATCCTTCTTATTTAAAATGTAAATTATTTCATGACATTAAATGATTATAAATGTATTTTAAGGACCTAATTCTCTCCAGTCACTATTTGGTAAAGCTGTCCATCTCCCAGATTTTTTTCTTTCTTATATCCTTTGTTCATTCATTTATTCAGCAGGTATATATCAAGTGTTCACTATATCAAGCACCATTTTACACACAGATGATAAAGTAATAAACAAAAAGCACAGAAATCCCTGACCTCTTGAAGTTTACTTTTTAGCAGTGAAAACAGACAAGGCCAGGGATGGCCTCACTGAGAAGGTCTTCACATAAAGCCTAGAAAGATGTGGGGGAGAGAATCTTGTAGATATCTGGAGGGGAAAAATGTCAAGGACAGAGTAACTGCAAAGGCTCTGGCATGAGAACATGTCTGATGTGCTGGGAAAATTGCAAGGAGGCCAATGGAGAGGAGTGACAATGGGAGAGAGTAACAGGATTGAGATCAGAGAAGTACTGTGATGTCAGAACATGTAGGACCTCATGGGCCATTGTAAGGCCTTTTACTTTTATTGGGAGTGACACAGGAAACAAATAGAGATTTTGTTTTATTTAAATGCAACTTTTATTTCCTTTCTTTTTTAAAACATCTTTATTGTTGAATGTATTACAGATGTCCCCCTCTTTTTCCTCATTGATCCCCTCCTCCCCACTCCCGCCACCCTCCTGCCTTCCCCACACTATTGTCTGCGTCCATTGGTTATGCATATATACATATAGGTTATTTGGTTTATTGCTTACTGCCCCTCTCTCTCCCCTTCCCTTTGAGGTTCCTCAGTCTAACAACCAATTTGTACTTCTTAAACCCTGCACCTTTTTTGCCCATTCCCCCAACCCCCCTCTCATCTGGCAACCAACAAAAAGTTCTCTGTATCTATGAGCCTGTTTCTGTTCTGCTTGTTCATTTTGTTTGTAGATTCAATTATTGATAGATATGTATTTATTACCATATTATTGTTCATGTATTTTTTATCTTCTTCTTCAAGAAGACCCTTCAACATTTCACATAATGCTGATTTGGTGGTGATGAACTCCTTTAGCTTTTTCTTGCTTGAGAAACTCTTTATATATGTCCATTGATTCTAAATGATAGCTTTGCAGGATAGAGTAATCTTGGTTGTAGGTCATTGCTTTTCATCACTTTGAATATTTCTTGCCACTCACTTGTGGCTTGCAAAGTTTCTTTTAAGAAATCAGCTGACAGTCTTATGGGAGCGCCCTTGTAGGTAACTAACTGCTTTTCTCTTGCTGCTTTTAAGATTCTGCTTTGTCTTTAACCTTTTGCATTTTGATGATGATGTGTCTTGGTGTGGACCTCTTGGGGTTCATCTTGTTTGGGACTCTCTGTGCTTCCTGGACTTGTATGTCTGTTTCCTTCACCAAGTTAGGGAAGTTTTCTGTCATTATTTTTTCAAGTAAGTTTTCAATTTCTTGTTCTCACTGTTCTTCTGGCACCCCCATGATGCAAATGTTGGCACGCTTGAAGTTGTCCCAGAGGCTCCTTACACTATCTTTATTTTTTTGGATTCTTTTTTTTTTTTTTTCCCTGTTCTGATTGGGTGTTTTTTGCTTCCTTATATTCTAAATTGATGGTTTGCTTCTTGGCTTCACCTATTCTACTATTGATTCCCTGTAAATTATTCTTTATTTCAGTTAGTGAATTCTTCATTTCTGACCATTTTTTTTTAATTTAATTAATTTATTTTTGTTACAGATGTTTCTCCTTTTCCCCCTATTGACACTCTCCTCCCGTTCCTGCCCCACCTCCAGCATTGTTGTCTATGTCCATTGGTTATGCTTATATGCATAAGTTCCTTGGTTTATCTCCTCTCCAACCCCCTCCTCTGAAGTTTGTCAGTCTGAACCCTATTTCTATGTCTCTGGGTCTATTTTGTTCATTATATTCCACAAAAAATGAGATCATGTGATGCTTATCTTTCTCTGACTGGCTTATTTTGCTTAGCATAATACTCTCCAGGTCCCTCCATGTCATCTCAAAGGATAAGAAATCTTTCTTTCTTATAGCTGCATAATATTCCATTGTGTATATTCCACAGGTCTTTTATCCACTCATCTATTGATGGACACTTGGGCTGACTGGTCCTTTCTAATACTCTTGAGGTCCTCACTAAGTTCCTTGAGCATCCTTATAACCAGTGTTTTCAACTATGCATCTGTTAGGTTGCTTATCTCTGTTTTGTTTAGTTCTTTTCCTGGAGTTTTGTTCTTTTCTTTCATTTGGGGCATGTTTCTTTCTCTCCTTATTTTGGCTGCCTCCCTGTGTTTGTTTCTATGTATTAGGTAGAATTACTATGTCTCCTAGGCTTCATAAGGTGGTCTATTATAGTAGGTGTCCTGTAGGATCCAGTGGCACAGCCTCCCTGATCACTCCAGCAGGGCCCTCAAGGTGTACTCTTTGTGTGGACTATACACCCTTCAGTTGTAATTGAGTCTTGGTTGCTATTGGCACATCAATGGGAAGGATTTACTGAGGCTGATCAGCTACAAGGACTGGCTGTGACCACTGACCATTGACCACTGACCTCTGACTACCTTGGAGGATCAGCTGTGCAGGGGCCCACCACACAGAGCAAGACTTACTTCAGCAAGGCTCTGGTACCCACTGAGTCCACACCTTGAATATATCATTTGTGCAGGTGGTTGGGTGGTGGTGATTCAATGTGGTGTGAAGCTTTCCACTGGGTGTGCTGGCTCTGGAGCAAGGTCAGCCACTGCCTGTGTTCTACCTGGGGCCATCAGGCATAAGCTACAAAGTGATCTGCAGATGGCTGCTTCTTCTGTTGGGCTTGGAGGTGCCCAGGCAACGCCAAGCTGTGAACCAAGGCTGGCTGCTTCTAGTGCCAGGCCTGTGGCCACTTAGTGAGAAATATGGAGCTTGCTGAGACCAGCTGCTGCTTGTTTGAGAGAATATAGGAAAATCTGAAGCAGGAGCCACAACAAGCCAATCCTATGGTAAAGCCACTGGAAACAGCTTGGGTGGGCCCAAAAGTTGGGTTGGGCAGGGCCTCAGGGAATCACCAGGTTGGGGCAAACAGTGTGAGCCAGGTGCTGGAGTCCCAGATATAGCAGCACTCTGCCAGCCCCATGGAAGAAGGGCTCACCAAAGGAACAACGGCCTCCGTCAGCATACCTGTCTGGGAGAAAGCTGCCTCTCCAGCTCTCACCCTGATGCCAAACAACTCAGTTCTTCCCTGTATGTCTCTGGTGCCTTTCAAGCTGCCTCCCCCATGCTGAGCCTGGAGGGAACGGGACCTTTAAGATGAACTGCCTGGGACTCCAGAAGCCTCAGTCTCCCTCGGCTTCAGTTCCTGCTTTTTTTTACAGCCAGAAGTTATGGGGACTTCTCTTCCTGGCACTGGAACCCTGAGCTGGGTGCCTGGTGTGGGACGAGGACCCCTCACTCCTCAGGGAGGACCTTCCCAGCTAAGGTATCCCTCCTGATTTTTACCCGCCACACACTGAGTGTGGGACCAGCTCATCCACGCCTCTGCCCCTTCTGCCAGTCTTGATGTGGCTTCTCCTTTAATTTCATAGCTGTAGGCCTTCCATTCAGCTTGATTTCAGACAGTTCTGAATGATGATTGTTCTATAGTTTAGTTGTAATTTTAATGTGGTTGTCTTTATGTACTGGTATTGTGTTTCTTTCTTCTTCTCAACAGACATGAACTCTGATTAGTTGCCTAATAGAATTTAAACTAATTTGAGCTTAGTCCTCTTATGAAAACTAATATAATTGCAATTACAAGAACGTCTGTAGCAGAAATTCATATTGAAAATTGTGTGATTTGCATCAAGAGTAAAATTGTGTGATCTGGCCAGGCCAGTGTGGCTCAGTGGTTGAGCGTCAACCCATGCACTAAGAGGTCACTGGTTCGATTCCCTGTCAGGGCACATGCCCAGGTTGTGGGCCCAATCCCCAGTAGGGGGCATGCAGGAGGCAGCCAATCAATGTTCTCTGTCATTGATGTTTCTATCTCTCTCTCCCTCTCCCTTCCTCTCTTTCTAAAATCAATAAAGAAATAACATTTTTTTAAGTAATAGCTAATGTAACACTGTGTGCTAGGTAACATTTTGATTGCTTGTATTACATGACTGAAATTAATGACTCTCTTAATGCCATTCTTTGTGATCAGTGAGACATATTGGAAATCACCAAGCTAAAGCATACAGTTGTAAAATATGGAAAAATTATATATAATTCAATGTGAATTCTACCTTGTAAGATTCCTATCCATAATATTGAACTATTTACATCATTATTTAATTTCAACCAGTAACACTAACCGGCCTATAAGTTATTATAATCTTCAGGCTTAAATACAGATTCATAGACCCATCATAAAATATATATGCAAACTAGGATCTCACTATCTTAGTGTGCTTTATACTCTATGAAAGCCACTTTTGAGATAGAGTTTTAATATCTGAAACAAACCAAGATGTATCTATTATTTATGTGCATCTAGCTATATAACCAATGATTTGAAAATCAATGGCAAATGATAAACTTCACACACAAATCAGAAATCTACTTAAGTCAGTGCAATTCTAAGAGTTTTCCAATTCACTTGCCTTGCATCCCAGCACTTTATTAAATTTTATGGATTTATATGCCCTAGAAGTCTAGGTTCAGTACTTGTAATCAACTTTTAGGATAATGTCCTATTAGTAAGTTTCACATATTTCACACTCTAACCACAAAATCAAACCACAGAGCAGTTACTTCTTGATTGCAACCAGGGAATAATAGTTACTAAAATGAGAAAAAGTTTACACACAAGTAGGTTTGAAGCCAAATAGACAACAGTTCTCTGGATATTAAGTTAAGTTCACATTTACATATATTTTCAATACAAGTAAATTTATTGTTTTTCGTTTATAACAAACAATATAAAACTGAAACTGAAAAAGAAAATTTAGATATTGGGAAATTGTTATTGGACAGTTTATTTTTAAATATAAATTGTCATTGTGAGAAGTTTCAATATCAGCCCTCCTTCACCTCCTCCACTATCTTCCAACCTGGACCAAGTTATCTCCTTAGATAACTGCAGAGAAACACTCACTGATAAGACAAATATTAAGTAAAGAACTAATGTGTGAGAGAATTTGCATAGTTTATCATCTTTAGCAAAATTTTCAGATTCCTCAAGAGTTCTTGCTGCAGGACTGGTTTCAGTATTCTCATTTAATCTTTCATCACTTTCGAGCAATTAGTCATAATTATTTTTTTTATTTTACGTCTTTTTCCTATTTTCTTCTTTTCCTGAGATAAGGGTGCAGACAAGTGGCCAAAAATAAATAATAGCGAGAGGAGGACAAAAAAATACTTTCTTAATTTGAGAACAATTATATCTGAATTATTCTTGTTATGTTGTATTCCTCTCAATCTTTATGGCAAAAAAAAAAAAAATCCATCCATTACTAAAATGTAAAGAATGTTGCTAACAGACAGAAAAGTATTGAATGTGCTTCAACCCCATTCATACATATTAGTGATCAGAAAAATCCATCAAAATAAATTAAGTAGCAGGATGTCATAAAACTTTAGCTTAAAGGTTACTTTGGCATTGGGATCAATATGATCTTCGATCCAATACTTGCTTCAAGATTTTATGTTACTACTTAAAAAGCAATAAAAGTAGGAGATGCCTGACTCTCTGTCAGACATTTAATAGCTTTCCTTAGTGGACATCCGGATTTGAAAACATGTATTTTAGTTTAACCCATATTTGGACTTTCTACTCACTTCTACTTGTAAAAATTTCAATAAAGCTTGTGTTTTGAGGAATACTGTGCCATCTTTGAGACCGTAATTAGAGGCTTGCTGATGTATAGTTACATTACTGTAATGTTTTAGGAGTAGATAAAGGAATTGTAATAGTTCAATAGATATAGTTTTGTGGAGCATCCCACTGTACCATGTTATAAGGATGAAAGGTAAGCATTTAGTCTAACAAGATACTACTTTTCATTTACTATACATAGCCTTTTCCCCATCAGTAAAATTCATTCAATCATACAAATGCTACTGAACCCTTATGATGTGTCAGAGCAATTCTGGACTCTTATAACCACTATGTACTTTAAATATCTTATTTATAAAGACCTGCTTTCATGTGAAAGCCCTATTTAATAGTAACTTTTTTTTCAGCTATTAGTCTCAAAACATGTTTTTTAAATCATCTGAAGATGTTCACCACTTATAAAATAGTACATCATCTGTTGGATGTAGAAATGGCTTTCCACTTTCAAAAGTCAGAAACAACTCTTACTATTTTAAGGAAAATAGCTGTTTTGCTTTTCGCATTTTATGCAACCAGCACAATATGATTCAGAATAGTGTTTTCAATAATTATATGGAAATCCTCCAGAAACTTCAAAAATTTTATTTTTGTTTTAATAGCAGTCTAGTGACTTCTTAGGAAACCCCTATAAGGAAAGTAAAGGGTGGTACCGAGAAAGCTCATTTACAATTGAGGAAGTGATGGTTACTTACCCTAGACTCAGGTTCAAATAAAAAAAGTCAGAACAAACAGAAGCCGCTGAGTCAGAGCATATTGTTTAAGCTCTTAAAAGGTAATGATTTCTTTTCCAGCATGTTTTCAGATTATTGATTGATCCCAAGGTCATGTAATAATTTTTACAATTTCCTTTAGCTTTGTGCCAACAGCAATCACTACTTGTCACCAACATTGAGAAGGGATCAAGAGGTTAGAGAGGAAACATATAGATGTTTTAAGTGGCCTTCAAGAATACTAATGATGTAATTGTGTGTGTGCATTAACTAATCAACATTCTAACAAGATGTTAAAGAATTTATAGTAAGTTCAATTAAACAGTTATGAGAATAACTTTAGAGAGCTGCTTGATTTTTTTTATCCAAGACCATTTGGAATTATTTTTTGAAGTCATTATTATGGCCCGGGCCGGTTTTGCTCAGCGGTTAGAGCACTGGCCTACAGACCAGAGAGTCCCAGGTTCGGTTCCCGCTAAGGGCACGAAACTCGGTTGCAGTTTGTCCCCGCCCCGGTTGGGGTCATGTGGGTGGCAACCACTCAATGTGTCTCTCTCGCATCGATGTTTCTCTCTCTCTCTTCCCCCGTCTCTCCCTCCTGCTCTATCTGAAGATAAATGCAAAAAAAAAAAAAAGTCCTTGGGTGAGGATAAAAAAATAAAGTCATTATTACGTTTTGCTGCTTTCTGTCTTTATCAGTCATCCAAGGTAACATGATACAAAGTTTTATTATTAATATTAAATACTACCTTTAGGGACAACTCTTTCAAACAATAGCCTTTGAATCTACCCTCCCCTGGAAATTTCTTTCATTTTTTTCAGTGCATTCAAATTCCTGGCTGGAGAGCTACTAAGATTAGAGTAAGGAGAATATTTAGAACTGCGGATTACAACAGAAATTTTAGGTCAGAAATTAACACTAGTGTGTGGGATTGCACAGCCAGGGGAGCAGCTTTTAATATTAAGGCATTTCTCTAACTAGTTGTCTTCCTTAAGTTTGCTGATATTTATTTTGTTCAAATTCAGCTACCCAGTTTTTGGAATATGGTTCAGAAATATGTGATCCTGTACTAAAGAAAGGGCACTGGATGCTTTCAGGGTCTTGGAAAAGGGCTGTACAGAAACGCCTGGGTTGCCATGACTTTTGGAGGCTCACTTTCTGGGTTCACTGATGTTACCTCCTTTTGGACTTCCTAATCTAATATGAACCTACATTTTATTTATTTTTTAAAGTTGAATTTTATATTTTATTTTTCTAATTCAGATTTTATTTTATTTATTTTTTAATTTATAATTATTTTGCAAAGTATTACAGATGTCTCTCCTTTTTCCCCCCCATTGACCCTCTCCTCCCCTCTCCTGCCCCCCCCCCCCGCCTTCACTGAACTGCTGTCTGTGTCCATTGATTATGCATATATGCATATAAGTTCTTTGGTTTATCTCTCCCTGCCGCCTACCAACCTTCCCTCTGAGGTTTGTCAGTCTGTTCCCCACTTCCATGTCTCTGGATCTATTTTGTTCATCAGTTTAATTTGTTCATTAGATTCCACAAATAAGTGAGATCATGTGATACTTGTTTTTCTCTAACTGGCTTATTTGGCTTATTACTCTCCAGGTCCCTCCGTGTCATATTAAAGGGTAAGAGAGCTTTCTTCTTACAACTGCATAGTATTCCATTGTGTAAATATACCACAGCTTTTTTATCCACTAATCTACTGATGGATGCTTGGGCTGTTTCCAGATCTTAGCTATTGTAAATAGTACTGCTATGAACATAGGGGTGCATATAATCTTTCTAACTGGTGTTTCAGGCTTCTTAGGGTATATTCCTAGCAGTGGGATCATTGGATCAAAAGGCAGTTCAAATTTTAATTTTTTGAAGAAACACTGTATTGTTTTCCATAGTGGCTGCACCAGCCTGCATTCCCACTGGTGGTATACCAGAGTAACCTTTTCTCCACATTCTTATCAGCACTTCTTGTTTGATGATTTATCAATGGCAGCCATTCGGGCACGTATTCAGTAATACCTCATAATCATTTTTATTTATATCTCTCTGATAATTAGTGACATTGAGCATTTTTTAATATGTCTCTGTGCCATTTTTATGTCCTGGTTAGAGAAGTGTCTATTCAGGTCCTCCATCCATTTTTTAATTAGATTATTTGTCTTTCTTTTGTTCAGTTGTATGAGTACTTTATATATTTTGGAAATTAACCCCTTATCCAATGTACCTTTGGCAAATATGTTCTCCCATACAATGGGTTCCCTTTTCATTTTCATGCTGGTTTCTTTTGCTGTGCAGAAGCTTTTTAGTTTGATGTAATCTCATTTTTTTTCCCTTTGTTTCTCTTGCCCTTGGTGATGTATCGGTGAAAATTCTGCTATGTGTCATGTCTAAGATTTTGTTGCCTACATTTTCTTCTAAGATTTCTATGGTTTCACAACTTACATTTAAGTCTTTTATCCATTTTGTGTTTATTTTTGTGTATGGTGTAAGTTGGTAGTCTAGTTTTATTTTGCATGTACCTGTCCAATTTTCCTAACACCATATATTGAGGAGACTGTATTTACTGCATTGTATGCTTTCGCATTCTTTTTCAAATATTAATTGAGTATAAAGTCTTGGGTCAATTTCTGGGCTCTCTGTTCTTTTCCATTGATCTATATGCTTGTTCTTGTGCCAGTACCAGGCTATTTTGTTGTTGTTGTTTTTTATCCTCACCCGAGGACATTTTTGCATTTATCTTCAGGTAGAGCAGGAGGGAGAGAGGGAGGAAAAGAGAGAGAGAAACATCGATGTGAGAGAGACACATTGACTGGTTGCCACCATGTCAACCGAGGCACGTGCCCCTAGCGGGAACCAAACCCAGGTCTCTCTGGTCCGCGGGCTGATGCTCTAAACGCTGAGCCAAACTGGCCAGGGCCAGTACGGGGCTGTTTTGATTACAATGGCCCTGTAGTATAACTTGATATCCAGTATTGTGATCCCTCCAACTTTGTTCTTCTTTTTCAAGATTGCTGTGGCTATTTGAGTTCTTTCTTGGTTCCATGTGAACTTTTGGAGTATTTGTGAAGTATGCCATTGGTATTTTAATCAGGATTGCATTGAATCTATAGATTGTTTTGGGTAATATTGACATTTTAATGATGTTTCTTCCAATCCATGAACATGGTATATGCTTCCACTTTTTTATATTTTCCTCTATTTTATTTTTCAATATCCTGATTTTTTTTTTTTGAATGACAAATGGGATTTTTTTTTAGTTTCTCTTTCTGAGTGTTCATTATTGGTGTATAAAAATGCCATTGATTTCTGAATGTTAATATTGTATCCTGCTATTTTGCTGAATTCATTTATTAAATCTAGTAGTTTTTTCCTGGAGTCTTTAGGTTTTTCTGTGTACAATGTCATGTCATCTGAGAATAATGACAGTTTTACTTCCTCCTGTCCATTTTGGATGCCTTTTATTTTTTCTTCTTGTCTGGTTGCTGTGGCTAAGATATTCAGTACTATGTCGAATAAGGGTTGTGAAAGCAAATATCGCTGTCTTGTTCCTGTTCTTAAGGAAAATGCTTTTAGTTTTTGCCCATTGAGTATGATGTTGGCTATAGATTTGTCATATATGGCCTTTATCATGTTGAGGTATAATTTTTCTATTTCCACTTTACTGAGATTTTTTAAAATCAAAAATGGGTGCTGGATTTTATCAAATGCTTTTTCAGCATTTATTGATATGATCATATGATTTTTATCTTTCATTTTGTTTATGTGATATATCACATTTATTGATTTGCAAATATTGCACCAGCCATGCATCCCTGGAATAAATCCCACTTGGTCATGTGAATAACTTTTTAAATATATTGCTGGATTCTATTTGCTAATATTTTGTTGAGGATTTTGACATCTATGTTTATCAGGATGTTGGCCTTTAGTTTTCTTTCTTTATAGTATCTTTATCTGGTTTTGGAATTAGGATTATGCTGGCCTCATAAAATGAACTTGGAAGTCTTCATTCCTCTTGAATTTTTTGGAATATTTTGAGGAGAATGTTAGTTCTTTGAATGTTCGGTAAAACATCCCTGTGAAGTCATCTAGACCAGAGCTTTTGTTTTCTGGGAATTTATTGATTACAGCTTCAGTTTCTTTAGTTGTTATTGGTCTCTTCAGATTTTCTGACCCTTCTGGTTGAGTTTTGGAAGATTGTATGTCTAGGAATTTATCCATTTTGCCTAGGTTGTCCAATTTGTTGGCATATAATTATTCAGATGACTGACTGCTGATGTTACCATTGCCACCCAGACTCAGAAAAAACTGTCAGATTATCTGACTCCAGCCAAAGTCCCCTGCAAATGAGAGACCCCCAAAGGATATCAATTTCCTATGTTCCAAGCCTTCTAAAACTATACTTTCAGTATCACTACAACCCCTACTATAAGTTTTGTTATCTGATCTGCAGCTTTACAACCTGAAGTTTTAAACTCACAGAAGAAAACTTAAAAAGTTTTGTGGAATTTTTTATTTTTCTTCACCTAGAAGAATTAGAGAGTTTTTTCTGAAACTCAACTATATAATGTCACAGGGGTGAAAGATAAAAAGGAATTTAGCCAAAGAAAGAATATGTTTTTTCATTTACTTACATAACACTTTCACTTGCCGCATGTGTAATATTCATTCAATTCAACAAATATTTATTGAACCCCTACTATGTGGCAAATGACAGATATTATCAGTGAACAACAACAAAAAAAACTACTTACCCTCATCATGCTTATAGTTCCTTCACAGTGTTGTAGTAATGGAGACATGTAGCATATTTGGTATAGTGTTTGGCACATCAAAACTACATCAGATGTAGATTATTTTTAATAGAAAATAAGACAAATGGCAATGTTCAAGTAGAGCTTAACTTAATCATCTTTTATCATTGCTATGATGAGTATTGTAAAATGAAGGATTTAGATTGATACTTTCTAAGTCAAAACATGACAAAATATATCCTTAGAGTCAATTGTAAAATAACACTAATCTAGCAGTTGACATTCTGATTTTCACAGCAATGTTCTAGTGTGAATGTTAACTTAATACTAGCATAATTTACAAAATTTAAATATTAATTCTGTTATAGCTACCTTTTCCCAATGTTACATAATGCTGAGATCTCATCCCAAGGACATGTTCTCTTTTTTGAGAGAAGACATACATTTGATGAAAAGTGTCCCATGAAATATTTTTAAATGCTGGGAAAAAAAAGAAATTTAGTAATACCTGTTTTCATTATTAATAAATGCCTTGGTGAATTGGAAGATGGTGGCAGAATGGGTGAAAGCAACACACACCTCCTCCCAGCATTGAACCAGAATTGCAGCTAAAATTTAGAGCTATTAACCTGAATTAACAACAGAAGGACACCTGAACAGAAGTATTATATCCAAGGATTGAAAAAAAAAAAGCTACACAGAGACTGGTAAGAAGGGAGGAGATGTGGAAAGGGCTGGTCCCTGCACCCCAGGGCAGCAGCTCTGAAGCTGGAAAAATATAAGGCTATAAAAGTCTCCCTGGAGGAAAGTGGAGTCTCAATTCCATGTTGGGACACCAACCCCAAAACACGAGGACCTAGAAAAAGAACCTGCATAACATTTGGCAGCAAAAATAAGCAGGGACTCTGTCTACTGGAAAGAGGAAGGAGTCTGCTTAAAGGCTAATGTGCAGGGACTCACTCTCAGGCACTCACCTGGGGCTCTGGTAGAAGGAGGGAGACTCAGGGCATGCAGAAGCCATAAGGAGAAGATCTGGGTGGCATAGTACCAGAGATCTGGAAGGTAGGTTTCTGAGGTCCCAGTCCTGAGCTAACATCCCACACCACCCTCAGACACCATTTCCCAGGGTCCACCACTTCTACTCTTTCAGCACCAGTTGGAGAAAGTGCACTAACCCTGTCCCCCAAATACTGTCGACACCACCCTGCCAAACTTGAGTCTGGCATAAAGGACGGTTGACTGTACTGAAAAGGGACCTGAAGTGCACTTTTTTTTTTTTTTCTGGAGAAACTAAAGACAGTCTCAGACAAACATTGTATTGAGTGGCTTGGGAGCAAGAGCCAATCATTCCTCCTTTCCAAGGGTTAGGCAAGTACCATCCCCAATGGAAGGTGCTCTAGTCAGGGCCTCAGGCTGCAGGCAGCTGTGGAGCTAGGGAGAGTCATGCACTTTCAAATCTCCCTTTAGGGTCTCTGGTGGGGTGCCACCAAGCTAGAAAGCAAGTGGTTAACTCCCCAACCCAGGGCCTGTGCCAACCCCCACAAAGGACTGCCTGGATCTGCATTCCCCAAATCTGCTGGCACCACCTGCCAAGTACAGTCCCACAGGGGGAAGGAAGTGCAAACCAGAGCTGGGACATTTAGAGTTACTTCCTCAGAGGCCTCCATTAGGGCCTCTGGCAGTGATCTGCAGAGATATAAGGGGGTGACAAGATTTCTCTACTCCAAAGAGCTGGTACCACCCCAAGCAGAGGGGCAGCCTTAAGCTGTTCCTCCAAGGCTCATCAGAATCTTTCTGCTGGTGCAGCCACACAGAAGAAAGGGGACACAATTTAGAACTGGGGCATTCAGTATGATCCCCTTGGAGCCTCCCTTCAGAGTCTCTGACGGGGCACTGATGAGCTAGAAGGCAAGCAGCTAGGTCCCCTCTCAAGGGCCAAGTGTCCATGCAACTCCAATCATAGGGTGGATTGGTTTTGCATTCCCAAATCCTGCTGGCTCCATCCTGCTAAACTCACTTCACTGGGCTAAAAGTAGATCCCACCCACAAATGAGCAACATCAATCAGCTTCTAATTACAACAGATGGGCCCACATAACCCATAGAAAGGACATTCCTAGAGCATTCAGCTCAAGAAATTAAGGAGAATGAACCATTGGGTTCCACAGGACACTTACTACACAAGGCCAGCCCATGAAGACTGGAAGTTAGAGTAATTCTAACACATAGAAACAAACATAAAGAGACATCTAAAATGGAGAGACAAAGAAACACCCCCCCCCAAAAAAAAACCAAAAACCAAAAAAAAAAAAAAAAAACAGGGAAAACATCTCCAGAAAAAGAACTAAGTGAAATGGAAGCAAGCAATTTATCAGGCACAGAGTTAAAAATAATAGTTATAAGGATGCTCAAATAACTTAGTAAGAATTACAAGAAAATGAATAAGAACTACACCAACATGAAAAAGGAGATAGAAACTCTGAATAAGAACCAGTCAGAAATGAAGAATACAATATAGGACATCAAGAATACACTGGGCCCTGGACAGTTTGGCTCTGTGGTTAGAACATTGGCCTGTGGCCCAAAGAATCTCGAGTTTGATTTCGGTCAAGGGCACGAACGTTGGTTGCAGTTCAGTCCCTGGCCCTGGTCGGGGTCATGCAGGATGCAACCAGTCAATGTGTCTCTCACATCAATGTTTCTCTCTCTCCCACTCTATCTGAAGATAAATGGAAAAATATCCTCCAGTGAGGATTTTAAAAAAAGAATACACTGGAAGGAATTAAAAGTAGGCTAAATGAAGCTGAAGATAGAATCAGCGATTAAAAGAAAGGTAGAAGAAAATACCCAAACAGAGCAACAAAGAGAAAAAAGAATTAAAAAGAACAGGGAGAATTTAAGGAAACTCTGGGACAATGTGAAACATAAAACCTGCATCACAGGGGTACCAAAAGGAGTAGAAAGCAAGCAAGAGATAAAGAACCTGTTTGAAGAAAAAATCACATAAAACTTCCCTAACCTGGTGGAAGAAAATATTACACAAGTTCAGAAAGTTCAGAGAGTCCTAATCAAGGTGAACCCAGTAAGACCCACACCAAGACACATCATGATTAAAATGGCCAAAGACAAAGAGAGAATATTAAAGGCTGCACGAGAGAGACAGTTAGTTACCTACATGGGAGCCCCCATAGGGCTGTCTGCATATTTCTCAACATAAATACTTCAGACCAGAAGTGTTTGGCATGAAGTATTTAAAGTAATGAAAAGAAAGAACTTGCAACCAAGGCTACTCTATCCAGCAAGGCTATCATTTAAAATAAAGGTGAAATAAAGAGCTTCCCAGACAAAAGAAGGCTAAAGGAATTTCATACCATCAAACCAACATTGCAAGAAATGCTAAAGGAACTGCATTAAGAAGAAGAAGAAATATATAGAAAAAGGAACATGGACATAAAGAAAAAAATGGCATTAAATAAGTACCTATCAATAATAACCTTAAATGTAACTTACATAGGGTAGCTGAATGGATAAGAAACCATGACTGATATATGTGCTGTCTACAAGAGACCCACTTCAGAACAAAAGATTCACATAGGCTGAAAGTGAAGGGATGGGGGGAAATATTCCATGCAAATGGAAACAAACCAAAAAAGCTGGGATAGTAACACTCATATCTGACAAAATAGACTTCAAAACAAAGGTAATAACAAGAGAAAAAGAAGATTATTACATACTACTAAAGGGATTGATCCAACAAGAGGCTATAAACCCTTATAAACATATATGCACCCAATATAGGAGCAACTAAATATATAAAAAAAAAATTATTGTTGGACTTTAAGGGTAAGATCAATAGCAATACAGTCATAGTAGGGGATTTTAACACCTCATTGTCATCACTGGATAGATCATCTGGACAAAAAAATTCAACAAGGAAATAGAGAACTTAAATGACACATTAGATCTAATGGATTTAATTGATAGTTACAGACATTTCATCCCAAAGCAGCAGAATATATGTTCTTCTCAAGTGCACATGGAACATTCTTGAAGATAGACCACATGTTAGGAAATAAAACAGGTCTCCACAAGTTCAAAATAACTGAAATCATATCAAGCATCTTCTCGGATCACAATGGCATCAGTTGAAAACCAAGTATTCCATTTCCATTTGATCTTTAGAAATTGAAGATATCTGAGAATTTGTAGGATTGTAAACTGTTCTCTTTTTAAAAAAATGTAACCTTTTTAATTAAACACTATTTTAAAAAAAACCTCAAAAACATTCATATACGGGGGGGCTAAATAGCATGTTATTAAACAATGAATGGGTTATCAATAAGATCAAGGAAAAAGTTTTAAAATTCCTGGAAACAAGTGAAAATGAACACACAACAACCCAAAATCTATGTAAAGCAGCTAAAGCTGTCCTGAGAGGAAAGTTCATAACATTACAGGCCTACCTCAAGAAACAAGTAAAAGCTCTAATAAACTAACACCACAACTAAAAGAATTAGAAAAAGAACAGCAAGAAAAGCCAGGAGGAAGTAGAAGGAAGGAAATAATAAAGATCAGAGGGGAAATAAGTGACATAGAGACTTAAAAAACTATACAAAAGATCTGCCCTGTCCAGTTTGGCTCAGCGGTTAGAGCGTCGGCCTGCGGTCCAGAGAGACCCAGGTTCAGTTCCCGCTAAGGGCATGTACTTTGGTTGCAGTTTGTCCCCGGCCCTGGTTGGTCTTGCGGGTGGCAGCCACTCGATGTGTCCCTTTCACGTCGATGTCTCTCTCTCTCTCTCTCCCTCTCTCTCCCTCCTACTCTATCTGAACAACAACAAAACAAACAAACAAACAAAAACTATACAAAAGATCAATGAAACCAAGAGCTGGTTCTTTGAAAAGATAAACAAGATTGATGAACCTTTAACCAAACTCACCAAGAAACAAAGAGATAAGACCCCAATAAATAAAATCAGAAATGAAAGAGGTGATATAACCACTGACACTACAGAAATACAAAAAATTGTAAGAAAATACTGTAAACAACTATGTCAACAAATTGGACAACCTGGGAGAAATGGAAATATTCCTAGATACATACAATCTTACAGAATTCAATCAGAAAAAAAAAAAAAACCCTGAATAGGGTGATAACAACTAATTAAATTGAAGCAGTAATAATAATAATAATAATAATAACTCACAGCAAACAAAAGTCCTGAACCAGATAGATTTACAGGTGAGGTTTACCAAACATTCAAAGAAGAATTAACACCTATTCTCCTCAAAGTATTCCAGAAAATTCAAGAGGAGGGAAGACTCTCAAATTCTCTTAACAAGGCCAGCATTATCCCTATCTCCCCAAAAAACAGATAAAAACACTACAAAGAAAAAAAATCACAGGCCTATATCTCTCATGAAGATAGATGCTAAAATCGTCAACAAAATATTGGCAAATCAGATCCACTAATACATTAAAAAGATCATATACCATGACCAAGTGGAATTTATTCTGGGGATACAAGCCTGGTATAATATTTGCAAATCAATAAATGTGATACACCACATAAACAAAATGAAGGATTAAAAGTACATGATCATATCAATAGATGCTTAATAAGCATTTGATAAAATCTAGCACCCCTTTTTGGTAAAAACTCCCAGCAATGTGGGAATAGAGGGAATAAAACTCAACATAATAAAGGCCATATATGACAAACCTACAGCCAACATCATACTCAATGGGCAAAAACTAAAATTGTTTTCCTTAAGAACAGGAAAAAGACATTCCTGTTTTTTCACCATTCTTATTCAACATAGTACTGGAAGTCCTAGCCACAGTGATCAGACACTAAAAAAAAAATAAAATATATCTAAGTTGAAAAGGAGGAAGTAAAACTGTCATTATTCTCAGATGACATGATGTTGTACATAGAAAACCCTAAAGACTTCACCAAAAAAACTACTGAATTTAATAAATGAATTTGGAAAATAGCAGGATACAAAGTTAACATCCGAAAATTGACAGGATTTTTATATACCAATAATGAACTCTCAAAAAGAGAAACTAAAAACACAATCCAATTTACCACTGCAACAACAAAAAATAAGATATCTAAGAATAAACTTAACCAAGGAGGTAAAAGACCTACACTCAGAAAACTACAGGACACTGAAAAAAGAAATAGAAGAAGATGCAAACAAGTGGAAAAATATGTCATGTTCAAGGATTGGAAGAATTAACATCAATAAAATGTCCATACTACCCAAAGTAATATATAGATTCAATGCAATTCTTATTAAAATACCAACAGCATATTTCACAGAACTAGAAAAAATATTACAAAAGTTTATATGGAACCAAAAAAGACCCTGAATAGCCACAGAAATTGAGAAAAAGAACAAAGTTGAAAGGATCACAATACTAGATATCAAACTATTCTACAAAGCCTTTGTTATCAAAACAGCCTGGTACTGGCACTAGAATAGCAGATAGATCAGTGGAACAGAATTGAGACCCCAGAAATCGACCCATGTCATTATAGTCAATTAATATTTGACAAAAGAAGCAAGGCCATACAATGGAGGAAAGACAGCCTCTTTAATAAATGGTGTTGGGAAAATTGGACAGCTACATGTAAAAAAATGAAACTAGACCACCAACTTACACCATACACAAGAATAAACTCAAAATAGATAAAAGACTTCAATGTAAGTCATGAAACCATAAAAATCCTAGAAGAAAATGTAGGCAGTAAAATCTCAGACATCTCACATAGCAGAATTTTTGCCGATACATTACCTAGGGCAAGAGAAACAAAGGAAAAAATAAACAAATACGAGTACATCAAACTAAAAAGCTTCTGCACAGCAAAAGAAATCGTCCTTAAAATGCAAAGGGAACCCTTTCACCAATGATACATCTGACAATGGGTTAATCTCCAAAATATATAAAGAACTCATATAACTCAAAAAGAGGAAGACAAATATACCAATTAAAAAATGGACAAAGGATCTAAATAGACACTTTTCCAAAGAGTACATACAAATGGCCAAGAGACTTAAGAAAAAATGCTCAACATCACTAATCATCAGAGAGATACAAATTAAAACCATAATGAGGTATCACCTCACACCTGCCAGAATGACTGCCATCAACAAATCATCAAACAACAAGTGCTGGCGAGGGTGTGGAGAAAAGGGGACTCTAGTACACTGCTAGTGGGAATACAGACTGGTGCAGCCACTGTGGAAAACAATACAGTGTTTCCTCAAAAAATTAAAAATTGATCTGCCATTTGATCCAGTGATCCCACTCCTAGGAATATATCCTAAGAAGCCTGAAACACCGATCAGAAAGAATATATGTACCCCTATGTTCATAGCAGTACTATTTACAATAGCTAAGATCTGGAAACAGCCCAAGTGTCCATCAGTAGATGAGTGGATAAAAAAAGCTGTGGTGCATATACACAATGGAACACTGTGCAGCTGTAAGAAAGAAAGATCTCTTATCCTTTAAGACGACATGGAGGGTCCTGGAGAGTATTATGCTAAGCGAAATAAGCCAGTCAGAGAAAGATAGGTATCACATAATCGCACTTATTTGTGGAATATATTGAACAAAACAAACTGATGAACAGAATGGACCCAGAGACATGGATGTGGGGTAGAGACTGACAGACCTCAGAAGAGGGGGTTCGGGGGAAGGAAGAGATAGACCACAGAACTTATATGCATGCGTGCATAACCAATGGACATAGACAACTATGTTGGGGGATGGGGGGCGATTGGGAGAAGGATGTCAATGGGGGAAAAAGGAGAACCATCTGTAATAAAAATAAATTAATTAATAAAATTAAGTAAAATAAAATAAAAAAGCAAAATAATAAAATAAAATAACTCAAAGTAAAAAAAATGACTTGATCTTTTAAGTAATGCTTTCATTTTGCTGCAAATGAAATCAGTTGAAAATCAGGTATTCAAATACCATTTGATCTTTAGAAATTGAAGATATCTGAGAATTTGCAGGATTATAAAGTGTTCCCTTAAAGAAAAACTTAACCCTTTTAACACCTACTTTATTTTGTATTAAAACCCTCAAAACATAACAAAAATATTATTCTCTATTATGTAAGTCAGCACTTAATAAAAGTACAAAGAGCAGAAAGTGAATCATAGTTGGAAGTCAAGGGATTAGTAGTATTAACAAAGAAAAAAGAAGCCTAATAAAACTTAAACAATTTTTTTCTAATGATTGGAATATTCACAACTGTAATGCAGTCAGAAGACCCACAATGAACACATAGCAAGAGAAAAATCACATTAAAATTTAAAATGCATTATAATATTAAGCATCAAGGAAAAATGTTCCTCATCAAATATATTGTAATCTTATGAAATTAACTGATAATGTTCGACACTAATAGGAAATTTCCTTAAAATGTCCTTTTGAATGGATATTCCTGTCCATTAGAATGCAACCTAGTACAGAAAACTGATCATAATAATAGAGACCCATTCCTATGTGCTGTTCCTTTTGACTTCCAAAAAATATATTTCTCAAAGATGTCTTCACATTTCTCTACATGAGTTTAAACTTGTTTAAAGTATCTCAACTCATTACAAACAATCCAGAATGACTCTGAGATTTGTGTCAAGGGCAGTGTCTTATATTTTTGGTTCCCTGGTTTCTAGACCTAGCCAATGGTAGATACTTTTGTTTATTTGTCAGAATCACTGCAAACCTATAGACCTGTACCAGATAATCAGTGAACCCATGGTGATTCAAAGTGCATAAATGTGACACATATTTAAGACAAAATGGTTTATTTATACCCAAACCCATTTTACAAAGACTGTTTTGTAGTAAGTTGCAACATTTCATTAACCTCATTCCACAGATGTAAAAAAGGCGAAAGGAATTGTCTGTTTACATTTTTACTATCTTTGAATTGATATAATGGTTTGTAATTGTCTAACAGAATCACTTTAGCAATTTAAAATGGAGGCAAGAAATAAACAAAGAAAAGAAAAAAGAAAATGGAGCGTAATATCTCAGACTTCTGTGCACAAGTACAAACTGTGGTTAATGAAACTTTCTTCAAGGTAATTTGGGTAATCTAGCAAACTTCTTCAGGGAAACTTTTTTAAAAATTGTCATTTTGGAAAGAGATGGTATTATAGCCAAGACTCTGAGATGTTTTCTCTATGACAGCACAGTGAGGGATATAATAACTGTGAGGGTGTGAGGGATAATTTAACAGGTCTTTGGAAAGGCCTTCTTAGTCACATTATCACATCATTCTACTTCAATTCTCTGCATAGCACTTATTAGTGTTGATATTTTTCTTATTTAATTATTCATATGTTTATTATCTGTCTCCCTTTACTAGAAGGTAAAAGATGGCTACTTTCTGAACAGATGACATTGCAACAGAGATTTATCTGATAAGAAAGAGTCTAGGAAATAACAGGGAAAAATATTCCAGCCAGAGTAAGAATAGTTCATTCTAAAGCCCTATACTGAGAATGAGTTTGACACATTTGGGGAAAAGAAAGAATAAGGTGTCTAGACCATAGGCAGGGTGGAATTGTGTAAAAAGATTTGGGGGAAGTGGACAAAGGCCAGATCACATGGAGCTTGGTAGATCAGAATTAGGAGTTTGTACTATACTCTGATGGCAGCTTTGGGGGTGGAGTGTCAGCAGGAGTGACATGATCTGTTCTGAAAGATCTAACTTTGGCCTCTGTACCAAGAACAAACAAAGGCAAATGGGGCAGGAGTGGAAGCAGAAAGGTAGTTAAGAAGGCTGAACTAGGAAGAAAAGGGTGAAGATGGAAAGAAGTGGTTGGATTCAGAATATGTTTTGGAGGTAGAATCATTCTGACTTACAGATGGATTGGATATGAGAAATGAGAGGAGAACACTCAATCTCCATTCCCCTCTCCATAAGCACTCTGTTTCTCTTGTACTAGTCCTTTTGTATTGAAGTTAAATTTATATACAGTAAAGTAAGCGAATATTAAATGCCCAGCTTGTTGACATTTTGTATATGTATATGCTTGTATAACCAACCACCAAATCAAAACACAGATACTTTACCATACCCCAAAAGTCTCCCTTGTGTTCCCTCCCAGTCAATACCCTCAACTCTTACCCACTTTTGATATTCTTCACCAAATCCTTTACCCCAATTCATTTTGCATACCAAAACCAGATAAATCTTCTTAAACTGCTTCTTTGTTCATTACATTTTTCTGTTTGGTAACTTTCTGTTTGGCTCCCCACTGTAACAAGATATCTAAACTTATGAATTTGTGCTTTCAAACCTTTCTATCAACATCTCAATCCCTTTCTCCCACCTTTTCCCTTGTCACAGATAAAATACATTACTCATTACTCTCTTCCAGGAAAGTCTTACTCATTTTCATCTTCTATAACTTTACATATATCAGTCTTCTAATCTAAAATACTTTCTCTTCTTGGTTCTACCCACTCTTTAGGGCCCCAGTTGGTCTTCCATGAAAATATCAGGATAATTCTCTATTTGTCTGAAGTGTGTGGCATCTTACGCTGTTTCAATGTCTACAGTGAAGTCTCATATTTTGTTCTTTGAGAATACATAGCATCTGTGTTGATTTGATATCTACACTGCTATATCCTATTTTGTTGCTTTATGTATCCATCACCTCTAGCATGGTACCTGGCACAAGTTCGGTGTTCAATACATAGTTGTTGAACATATGATGAAAGAATTAATTAATATGCATTGTTAGTTATCTTTGATGTTTTTGTCCTACATGCAAAGATCAGATCTTACATTTCTCATATTATTTATAACATCTAACAAAGTGACCTAGAGAAAGTAATAAACAAAAAAAGTTAGCAACTCCTGTCTTTCCTAAACTTAAATGTGTCTCTCTGACTATCCTAATTGACTTTGCACTGATTTAAGTAAATTTAAGAGTAAAGAGGGTTGTGGGGGTGATAACAGATATATCATCTGTGCTCAGATTGGGTGTCTCAGTTACGGGTTATGTAATTCAGGTATCTGGTAGAACTTTCTGGCAAACCCAAACCTAAAGATGCATGTAAGAAACTCTCCATAACTCTGAAAATGTACTAAGACTGCTCCGGTAAGTCGATTTTATGCATAGAAGCAAGATTATACTATTTTTAAACACTTCTTAAAAATGGGTATGTTCTAGACATACAAACTATTTCTATCTAATAAAGATATGAGATTAAGAATAATCAATTTACTGCTCTCAGAAATTTTAATGAGGGAACTACATTGACTGTAAGGCAATTTGATTTTTAGGGGGAAAAATTAGTAGTAGTCAGCCTTGGTTTAGTGTACAGGGTGTTGGAAGATGAAACGAAGGACCTAGGTTAAAATTCAAAGTCTTTCACAAGCTAAATGTGTGACTTTGAAGAAGTTGCTTAAATTCTCTGAAATGTAATTTCCATATCTTCGAAGTGGATATGACTACTTTGTGAGGAGAGAATGAGATAGTGCCTGGGAAGATCTTTGAAGGTATACAGGCCATATATTAATAATAAGGTGGTAAAAACACAATTTAAGAGAAAAGGAAAATGTACACATAGGTCCATCAAACCACATCCATGTTGCATTACTGTTTTTTGTTCCTTATTGGGCATGCATCCCTCTAAAAAATTATCTGTTTTTGGTTGACTCCTTTTATACTGGCAATTGTTGTCATGGTTCTTGTCTCGGACACCAGAGAGCTGTTTTGAATTGTCACTTGGATTCATCCAGGCACCCCTCCATTAATGTTGGATTACAAAAGTCATGGAAATTACAAGTTCTGGTTAGTGTGGCAGCTGCTAAGTAAGTAGTCCTCTCAATTTTATGTCAATAGCTCTTGGGACCTGGGAATTGCCAGATCAAAAACTTCAATTTCAATTATTGGAAGAATTCACTCTCTGCATTGTCTTAACAGCAAGCTACCAGTGAAGGATCCAGGAAGCCACTCACCTCTGAGTGATTAGATATAAAAGTGATTATAGTCTTGATATCTCAGTTGCTCCCTATCAAAAAAGAGCAATTAGAATTTCTTCCTTAGAGAACAAAAAATTTCAGTAAGTAAACATTTCATTTAAGTATGTGTAGAAAATAGTTTCATAGAAAACTATGTCAGAGGAGTACAATGTGCTATTCCAAGTATTAATTATATATATATTAACTAGTATACAAGTAATTCTAAGTTTAGAAAGGAGATCAAGGTTAATTTTATTACTAAGTGCCCTTATCCCTATTCATGTAATAGCAGAGGATACATCATCTATCCAAGTAAAAATGAAAGTGTAAAGCAATTTAAAATTGCTTTAACAAGGTCAGAACTTACGTTTTCAGGTATTCTTTTCAGTACAATGTCATGACTTTAATAAAAACTAAAAATAAATGTATAGTTTTGAGCAATTATTTTTCCTGAAGGAACACAGAACCTTTAAAATACCTTGGCGAAAATTACTAACCTCTCTGAAAATTAATGAATTCTTATAATAGCCCTAAAGGTTATGGATAAAGCTTTCCTAATTTTATATTTCAGATGGGAAAGCAAAGAGCTGGGCCAATATTTCTCATTTTCAGGGATGGGCTGACCAGAACTCTTTTTTTCTTTATTGATTTTAGAGAGAGAGGAAGGGAGAGGGAGAGAGAGATAGAAATATCGATGAGAGAGAACATCGATTGGCCACCTCCTGCATGCCCACCACTGGGGATTTGGCCCACAACCTGGGCATGTGCCCTGACCAGAAATTGAACCAGCGACCTCTTGGTGCATGGGTCAATGCTCAACCACTGAACCACCCCGGCCGGGCTAGACCAGAACTCTTGCAATGCTCTTCTTTTTTCAGTTTGTCTATCATTTGGCCTTGTCTTTTTTCTCTTACATAGAGTGGGCAGATAACAAATAAATATTTGTTCTTTGGTTTGGAGTCTTATACCAATCACTGACAGTCTTAGGTGTACTCTCTGGACTATTCAGAGCTAAAAAAAAAAAAAAAAAAAAAAAAGCTGTTTCTAGTATGTAACATTGTCCTCTTATTTCCAATTATTTAATGCCCAACCTAAAGGTTTATATATCCCCACATGTGGTCATTTGACACACTAACATCAGTTTGGGCCATGTGACTATTTGTCCAATGGAATGTAAGCAGAAGTGACATACACAGTATCCTAGCAGAGGCTTTAAGAGCTATAGAGTGTTTCAGCATTTCTCCTGCCCTCTGCAATGACAATGGCATGCACCTAATGGAAGAATTAGGAAAGATCACCAAGAGTAAATATGTGTCATTAGAGACCAAGGCTCAGATTATTCATACCTTCACATTCCCAATGACTGTAAGAATTCAAAAATTGGACAGTGAAGGAGACTGATAGGAAAATAAATTGAGTCATTTGGAATAGTGTTGGAGGAAAGCTGTACAGATACCCTGGACTGCCAGAAAGGCAAACCAGAGCAAATTAAGCCTGAACATCACTGGAGGCAAAAAAAATGACAAAACTGAAGCTGTCCTACTTTAGACACATCATGAAAAGACAGTAATGTGGGGTGGCGGGGTGGGGGAGGGGGAAAAAGCAGCAGGAAAAGAAGAAGACCAAACATGGGATGGGTTGATTTCAGAAAAGAAGCCATAGGCATGAGTCTACAGGAGCTTAGCAGAGCTGCTGAGGACTGTACATTGTGGACATCACTCATTCGTAGGGTCACTAGGAGTTGAAGCAGACTCAGCAGCATGTCACACATACCCATAATGATAAGATAGGTAGAGAGGAGCTGCAGCTGATCCACAGATGAATCATAACGTGAATAAGAAATAAATCTTTACTATTGTAAAGCACTGAGATTTTGCAGTTGCAAAATACCTAGCCAAGGTTCTCACCACATTGCAATAGATTTAAAATAAATGACTACTTTAGTTCTAATGCATAGAAACAGGTATGCAGTTGGAAGTTTACATAAAACCTTGATATTTGCATTTGGTTCATTGTCATTGGATTTTCTTCTTAATCATAGTATTGTCCAGGGCTTGATAAAAGAATATATATGTCCCTTATAAAAGAGATAAAGGATAAGGTTTGGTGTAGCATCTAACTGTAAAAAGACAGAGTTCAGTAAATTCTTGACATTTATGGATTTAAATTTGGCCACTTACAAGTGATTGTTAAATCTGTGACATGTGGTGATTTGCAATTTTTCTGAGGCATCCATTGGAATGGTATTCTCAGTGAATTTGAGGTGGGAGTGTGCCACTGAGCATGTCACTGAGCTGGTGGGAAGGCCTAGTCCAACGCTTCTCAGAAAGTAGTCCCTGGACCATCAGTATCAGAATCACTTGCAATCTTGTCAGAAATGCAAATTCTCAGGGTTCACCCTAAAATGATTAAATCAGAAACTCTTGGGTTGAGGCCTAGCAATCTGTTTTAACCAGCTCTCCAGGTGGTTCTGGTGCTTATTAAAATTTGAGATCGCCCTGGCCGGTTTAGCTCAGCGGTTAGAGCGTCAGCCTGCGGTCCAGAGAGACCCAGGTTCGGTTCGCGCTGGGGGCGCGTACCTCGGTTGCAGTTTGTCCTCGGGCCCTGGTGGGTCGTGCGGGAGGCAGCCACTTGATGTGTCCCTTTCACGTCGATGTTTCTCTCTCTCTCTCTCTCCCTCCCACTCTATCTGAACAAAAAGTGGAAAAGAATGTCCTCGGGTGAGGATTAAATAAATAAATAAATAAATAAATAAATAAAATTTGAGACCCACTGGTCTTGTCATTTTCCATAAGAACCTTTGCTACTAGGAATTAGCATTTTAAAAAGCTTCCTTGTTATTTTTGATACAGGTGGCTCGTTTTCACTGGCTTACATTTGAAGAGATGATATAATAGAGTTATTCAGAATACAACTGTTACAGTGGAAATTCAGAGAGCAAATGTCAAGGGTCTCAAGTACATGCAATTTAAGGTAATACATTGATGTTCAAATACCTATTATCATAAAGAATATTGGTTTTTATAAAACAGCAGAACCACAAATATGGTCCCACAGAGTCTCCTGACATCCGCACAAAGGAGCTAGTCTACTGTAAAGAACACAAAACATGACCTTCTAGTCCCTGCTTTTCTCAGCCTCACGTTGGCCCCACCTGCACATCCTATGGTGCTGGCAGCCCTGAGTAGGAGAGACTAGAAGACAAGAGACTAGAAATGATAAGTTTGGAAAATAGCTTCCCAGGGTCAGAGGCCTTAAATTAAAATATTTAGGCTAAATTCAAAGTTAAGTTGGAAAAGGTAGCTCTGGCTAGGGTGTGGGTTAGGATAAAGACAGATCCTAATTGGAGTCCAGAAAACAAACAAACAAACAACAACATCAACAAAAAAAAACACAACAACAACAAGAAAGGGAAAGGAAAAGAAAAGGAAGGAAATGATTTGTCAATCACAGTCTGTTTTAAGAGCTAAGGCTAACTTCCCATCTTTTGGGCCAACATTAAGCACATGTTAAATCAGCATCCATGGACCATAATCTGCTGCTGGCCTTAATGCAACAGAATTGTTTCCTGTGGTTAGAGGGTAAGTGCGTGGCAGCCTGTATCTTGTCAGTCTTGTTATCACACTACTGCATCAGTGAGGAGCAGGGACATCTTTACTGTGAAGCTAAGCCTCAAACTTCCTCCCTTGCACGGGTCACTTACAATGTACAACTTTATTTTCATAATTTTGTATTATTTTTCTTAAAGAGGACTCTGCAAATTGTATAAGCTTCAGATCTCTTCAAACATGGATCCACCTCTGGTTAGGAGGCAATCAATTGATGGGAAATATGCTTGGACAAAGGTGTTAGTGGGAGCATGTAAAGGGAAAAGATTAAATCAGTGTGTTAAGAAGAAAATCAGCTATACCCAGTGACTGACTGGATTGTCAAAAGACCGGAGAAAGGAAATAGAAAGTGAACTATCCTATAGCTTTCTTTGATGGAATTATTAAGTTCAAAGATGTGTCATTTGTAACAGACATAATATCTAGATATCAATTAACATTAAAAGGCATCTCAATGATATATTTCTTACCAAACTAGGAAAATAGCTAAATTCTACCATAATTATGTAGATTATAAACTAGTTAAGTAGCTGTACCAAATGACTCTGATTGAAAAGTCAGCATAAATCTGGAAGTTTTAAGATGTGTCCAATGTTTAGGTCTTTATACCTCTTCTTCTCAATGTGTTTGTCAATGCTTTGAACCAAAGTCTAAACATATGCTGAACGTATTTACATATGTAATGTAATTTTGAGAGGACCAAAAGATAAACGAAAAACTAAAAAGGAGCCCTGCTTGGTGTGGCTCAGTTGGTTGGACATGATCCCATGTGCACCAAAATGTTGCTGGTTCGATTCCTGGTCAGGGCAAATGCCCAGGTTTTGGGCTTGATCCCCGGTAGGGGTGTGCAGGATGTTATACTCTCATATCCATGTTTCTTTCTCTCTTCTCCCTCTCCCTTCCTCTCTCTCTAAAAATCAATAAAAACATTTTTAAAAAACTGAGAAAGAGTCATAATTAGATTCTAAGTCATTTTAATTGGGATACATGACAGCAATATTGTTCAAACTGACTTTGAGGTTATTATGGCCCCTGAATTCACTTTGTGTCAAGTGTGTAATGTCCATCCACAAAGGCTAATGTCATTCTAGGCTCATGAATAGAAATGGTTTCTAGACTCTAGAATGAAGGAGGAGTGGCAGCCTCATTTGGCTCCACAAAGTTTATTTCTGTCTTCAAAGAGTGAGCTGTTGATATGTCATATCTCATAAGACGGGTTTCTTTAACTCCCTCAGGATGACACTAGGAGGAATATCAGTAGTTTGATTTTATTACAGTAACTTTTAAATAGAAATGTAAATGATAGAAGTGTGGTAATGAGTTGCTTGTTGTCTGTGTTCAATCATAGACAACCACTTATTAGGCATTTTAGGGGAGATCAGCATTAAGTAGTTGATTATTTAATGTACTTTAGGGTTCTTTTTTCACTCAGAGTTTTCAAGATTCTATTACTCTCTGAGTCCTTAATAATTTGTATTTAAATTTCAGGTTGTTTGCCCAACTCCCAAGTTGTTCTTTTAGCCACTAATTGAACTGGCAGAAATCTATACCATATACCTTTCTATATTTTCATAGTTTCATTTCATGGATCCAAAAGAAATTCTTATTGAAAACTCATCTACTGTTTATTCTTCTGTTTAAGCAGAATTCAGTTTGTCTATAGTAAAGTTTAATAAGGTGTCATTTCTGGTATAATTAAAAGGGTTAAATAAGTTACATTCACAAAATAAAGACAATGTAGAGACACTTTTGGTTAAAGCCCTGTTCAGTTTATACACTATAACCTAACCATTCTAGATTTTCAGCTCAAGTTTTCTTGAAAAAGACTCCATACTTGTACTCACCAAAGTTCTCAGCCAAGTAACTATTCAATTAGCATTAATAAGTTGTAATATCAACTATCTTTTGTCCAAAGAGTTATACTAGAAAATATTCTTTTAAGGATTATTTTTCTTTTCATGCATAAGCCAAATTTTCACAGTAAAAATATTTGAGGTCTTGTATTACTTGGACAATTAATTCTCTTAAAGGTCAGTGAATAAAGAAAATATTTAATTTCAAAAAAGAGAATAAAATTAACTTTAATGAGCAGTTAGTATTACACAAGTATTTTTTATTTATTTATTTTTATTACGGATGTCCCTCCTTTTCCCATATTGACACCCTCCTCCCAGCTCCCCCCACCACCCCACCCCGCCCAGCCTTCACTGTACTATTCTCTGTGTCTATTGGTTATGCATATATGCATATAAGTTCTTTGGTTTATCTCTTTTCCCCCACCCCCACCCATCTTCCCTCTGAGGTTTGTCAGTCTGTTCCCTACTTCCATGTCTCTGGATCTATTTTGTTAATCAGTTTATTTTGTTCATTATATTCCACAAATAAGTGAGATCATGTGATATTTCTCTTTCTCTGGTTGGCTTATTTTGTTTAGCATAATACTCTCCAGGTCCCTCCATGTTGTCTCAAAGGTTAAGAGATCTTCCTTATGGCTGCATAGTATTCCATTGTGTATATGTACCACAGCTTTTTTATTGACTCATCTACTGATGGACACTTGGGCTGTTTTCAGATCTTAGCTATTGTAAATAGTACTGCTATGAACATAGGGGTGCATATATTCTTTCTGGTTGGTGTTTCAGGCTTCTTAGGATATATTCCTAGAAGTGGGATCACTGGATCAAATGGCAGATCAATTTTTAATTTTTTGAGGAAACACCATATTGTTTTCCATAATGGCTGTACCAGTCTGCATTCCCACCAGCAGTGTACTAGAGTCCCCTTTTCTCCACACCCACGCCAGTACTTGTTGCTTGATGATTTGTTGATGGCAGCCATTCTGGCAGGTGTAAGGTGATACTTCATAGTTGTTTTAATTTGCATCTCTCTGATGATTAGTGATGTTGGGCATTTTTTCATATGTCTTTTGGCCATTTGTATGTCCTGTTTGGAGAACACATGTATTTTTTATAAAATAACAAATAATGGATGACCAATTTAGATTTAATTTTTTTGCTTCTATGAAAGAGACTAGTTAATTCTTCAATATAATCACCATAATTAAAAGGGGAAAGACCATTGATTATTTAAAGTTATTTAAATATCATGAAATGTCACAGGAAAAGGTAAAATAAAATGTCAAGATGACGAATCAATAAAATGACAAATCTAATAGAGTATAACCATTACAAAGAGGGATGAGAAGTAATAGATGAAAGAGTTATTATGGCATTTAGAGTATATTCATCTTTTGTCCCCCAATATCTTTGTAAATTAAGATTCGCCCTATTACTTCACCAAAGTCTTCACAGGAAACTCGGAAAGGTACAAGTGAGTTGGCCTGTAGAGTCCACCTGGCAGTTTACTCTTTGCAACTCAAACGTTCATTACACTGTCCAGGAACATCTGCCATTTAAATGCTACTTTCCAAGGAACCAGTAGAGAAAGATACAGTCATTAAAAAGCAATAAAGTTGTACTTAAATGATTCACTCTTAAAATTATCCATCACATGTGTCATAGGCTGTTACTGAACAGTGATCTAGCATATTCTGTTAAAATCAACATGTGGCAAACTCTGAAGAAATTATTAATATTTACTTTTATAGAAAAGATAGTGGAAAAATATGTGGAATTTTAGGGCCTAGTGAAAACAAGAACAAACTGTGCGCTTATGATAGGTTTTAAAAATTTATCTTAAGGGTGCCTTTTATTTTATATCACCATTGTTATCATCATCATCATTATATACTATTATATTTAATTACTGTCATGGAACCTAATGTTGATCGCACAATTCACCCATAATGCTGAAAATCCAATAAGGTCTCAGTAACAGAAAGAAAGTCTTAATAAATTGTTTGATAGACCCCTATTTGGATATAGTAAACATAGGATTTATGTTCACTGTAATGTCATTAGCAGGGTTCAAGAAGATAAGATACCAGCAAGACAGATAAGATTTAGTGAGTGATTCCAGGAGGGATCACAAGTCACTTGAAGTACAAAGTGGTGTCTGCTCAAATGCCACCTTGAGGAGCCTTTCCTGATCACCCATCTAAAATGGCCCTTTCATTGTCACGGACAGTTGCTTACCATACTTTTTCATAGCATTCATCTTTACCTGATACTGTTAGCATGTCAATGGACTTGTTTATTGGCTCTCTCCCCTTCTAGAATGTAAACTCCATGAGGACTGAGATGTTGTTTCATTTGTTCATAAGCCTGCACGCTGAAACAATGCCTAAAACGTCAGTGACTTTCAATAAACATCTGTTAAATGAATGAACCCCAGGGGAGGTATAGAGTCCAGACTTTTTGGAGTCTCCCTCTTCTATTGAACAGATTATAAGAAAAGCACAATCACCAATTTAAAAAAAAATTGGATATACACAGTCAGAGATATATAAGTAGAATATTCTAAGCAGTTAGAATGCAGTTATGATCTGCTGCTCTCAAGAGTGAATTAAAAAATAAATTCAGAGATATTCTGGGGATAATTAACACCAGAAAAGTCTAACTGAATGTAATATATATATATAATATGTAATATGAGAAAGTATCATATTACATAATATATAATATGAGATACTTTTAATATGTTTATGAAATTTTCAGCATTTATGATTGTATTGGGCTGTTTATTTTGGCAAAGGAAAGGATTTGAGTACTATACAGTAAAATTAGTAAGCCATAGGAAGCTGATTACTCTTTTACTTAGGGTTTACATTTAGTTTGCACAGTGCTTGAGAGACTAACTAACACTTTTCAGAAATTTATCTCATGGGGTCCAGAACTGTTTGGAGGATCCACTGAGGAGAAAAATGACTGATTCTCATGTTTTGTGTGGGATAGAAAAAGAAGACATTTACTGAGAGTAGACATTGCACCAGACACTGAAAGATTATCTGATAGCAACTGAGGCAAAACCAGAGAGATCCTTCTGTTGAAGCAGTAATGTTTGTGGTAGCAGCCAATTTGAATTAAGAAATGGTAGTACAGCCCTGGCCGGTTTGGCTCAGCGGTTGGAGCGTCGACCTGCGGACCAGAGAGTCCCGGGTTCGGTTCCCGCTAAGGGCACGTACCTCGGTTGCAGTTTGTTCCCGTGTGGGTGGCAACCAGTCGATGTGTCTCTCTCACATCGATGTTTCTCTCTCTCTCTTCCTCCCTCTCTCCCTCCCACTCTATCTGAAGATAAATGCAAAAAATGTCCTCAGGGGAGGATTTAAAAAAAAAAGAAAAGAAATGGTAGTACAGTATTCATACTTTCTTTCTGTGAAGCTAATGGTACTGTTTTTGGTTTTCTTTCCTATACAGCACTCATAAAGCACTAGCTGATGTAGAAAACTTTCTCATAATCCTACCCTCTTAATTTTTATTCTTTATACAGGCATATCACAAGTAATATATTATTTAGAAAGAAAAAAAACTGTGATGGACTATTTTTGAAGTCTAGATGATGACACCCTGAGATAAGGAAAAATCTCTCATAAGCAGTAAAATACCCTTAATGGCATGATTACGGGACTCTGACATGATGACCCGTTTTGAAATTTGATGAAAATGGCAAGTTAGTGTAGGGAATGTAAATTTTAATTCCACCAGCTTTACTCTGTTTGCTTGGTTCTGTTTACTTATCCCTTTTAGCCTTTTGCTTTTAAAGTACTGGTATCTTCATCTTTTCTTAGTTCCATTTAATTTATTCAGTAGTGTGCTCTTTTGTTTTGTCAACAAAACAGCCTTGTTTATAAGAGAGGTGACCCAAATCAGTTAGACATGCAACAGGCAGTTTCTGAGTTCAGATGCCCAAACACTTGCTTCTAACTTTCTTTTTTAAATAACATCCCCTATTTTATGTAAAAATAAGCTTTATCTTTAATGTCAAATGAGAAATAGAAAACCATAGCATGGTATAGCATCATTATGACAAGGCATTAGTATAAAAAGACATTATTCTTAGAGTTTTAACTAGAAAGCAATAATGGTTGCCCATTTTCATACCCAAAAACTGAGAAACTGTTTGCATATTTAAAGAACATAGTAAAGACACTCTTGGATTGATCTTCCTCCTCGCCTAATTTTTCAGCACATTCTAACTGATTTTAGCATATTTTGTTTTCATTTTAGAAGAGTTATTTTAATATAATCTTTTATTTGACTTCATACTTCATTCTTTTCCTCTCTTTTCATTTTTCTAATTGAAACTTGATATAGTTATCCAAAGCAGGAAATGAATAAGAATAGCTTTCCAGGTTATTTCCTGAAGATAAAATTCAGTTTCAAATCCAGGGAAAGTAAAACTGAATTTCAATACCCAATTAAAGATTTGGAACAGCAGAGCAGTCTGAGAAGTTTTTATTTATTTATTTATTTAATCCTTACCCGAGGACATTTTTGCATTTATCTTCAGATAAGGAGGGAGGGAGAGAGGGAGAAAGAGAGAGAGAGAGAAACATCGACATGAGAGAGACACATCGAGTGGTTGCCACCCACACGACCCCAACCAGGGCTGGGACAAACTACAACTGAGGTACGTGCCCTTAGTGGGAACCGAACCTGGAACTCTCTGGTCTGTGGGCCAACACTCTAACCGCTGAGCCAAACCAGCGAGAGCTTATTCATTTATTTATTTATTTATTTATTTATTTATTTATTTATTTATTTATTATTAATCTAGCCATTTTACAATGCCTAATTATTCTTCAAATTTTGGTATCTGGCCATTCATTAATGCTCTGTGTTCTTCAGATCACTGAGTGACTTTTGCATTATATCAACTGAAGGTAAACAAATGTTATGAGCATTGTAATTTTTCCATAACACGAACACTTTGGCTTACAGGAACAGCACTAGTTGTCTTGCCATGGGTTTCAAAACGTATCTGTCTTCTATTTAACCAGGCTGCCGCACCTTCACGAAGTTATGCCTCCAGCCTCGGTGGGCCACCACTGCTGGCTCTCTTCCCTTCACCCCTGTCCTCCGCTCCTCCTCATTCCCCGCTCTGCCTCTCAGCTCCTCAGCAAACTCCTCCATACCCACAAAGCAGGAATTCGATATGAGGTCCTTTGATATTGGTTAAAAACAATAACTTCTTGTTGCTGTAGGCTGCCACAATATTTAGCCTCACACAGTTGTAGACTCCATGGGATGAGAGAGAGGAGGCAGAGGCAAGGAATATTAAGCACTCTTCACAGCCACTCCATGAAAAGGGTAAATAATTAAGAAAAAATATTTCCTCCCCGAGTGGAATAGAAAGTAATTTAGTAACAGAAGCGATAGGAAGGGCTAGAGGGCAACAGATAAAACAAAATTAAAGACTCAGGAGGATGAGGAACGGCTGAACAGAAAGGAACCAACGCTGGAAAGTTAATCGATCTAACCTGGTTCAGGAACATACTCTCTCTCCAATTATTTTCCGAATTATATACCTCTTGGTCAAGGAGCATTATATATCAATTTAAGATAATTATTACTAAATAAAAGTTTCTCTCCTGGCCTTGGGAATTACTGTTAACATGATTTCAGGGTCAAAATACTAAAAGTATTAAAAAATGTAAATATCAAGATTTTTTTCTTCTAAAAAAGTATTGGACTCAGGCAAATTAGAAATGTCTGAACATTATTTAAACAAGAGATTGTGATTCAATATGTCCGAGACTGGTACTTGTGAAGTTACCTAGAGATTGGATTGCTCTTAAGCAAAATAAAGAGTCCTATTGTTTCACAACAAGGACTGGGGTGTGCTTTGAGTACTTAATAGAGAAGGCAGGAATCAAATCACTGTATCAGACCCTGGAGAGTAGGAACTGTGCTATATTTTTCTCTCTCTTTAGGGCCTGAGAAAATGGGTTCTGATGCATTCACTTACTCATTAATTCATTCAACAAATCTTGCCCAAATTATTGCTGCCTGGTATTAATTGTTGAGTAAATGACAGAATAAAGAATTATTTTATTATCTAAAAAATTTCTTGATAAATTTGGTAAAGGGCTAAGTAAAGCACATTGCTGAGCCCTACCCTTCAGTGGGCTTGGGGTGGGGCCGAGGATTTGCAGTTTTAACAAATTCCGAGGGTCCTGATGCTGCTGGTCCAGCAATCATGCTTTGAGAACACTAGTCTAACTCATCCGTATAGATTGTAGTTAACTGGTTGAAGCATTTATTTGCTCTGTGTGTGTGTGTGTGTGTGTGTGTGTATAATCAGCTATTTTAACCAAACTATATTGAAATAAAAAAAAAACTGTGGTTGTTTCTACCAAATGTGAAATATCCAGTCTTCTCCAGACAAAATTGTGGCGTAATCAGCCAAGTGGCACAATTCTTGTTAGTCTGTTAGGTCACCTGCTTCAGTAGTACTGCACTGCAAGGCCCACCCCAGATTCAGCAGACACTTTGGAGCTAGCTGAGGTTAGCATAGGTATTTAGATATTAATAAAGGAGAGGGGCCAAGGGAATCAGACGTTATTAGACACAATCAACTAGGGAGCATAAACCTGCTTAACCAGAAAGTAACAACTTCACACACGCTAGGGGATAGCAACATTGCCCCACCAAGGGGATTAATAGCCCTCCTTTCCCCCATGTAGGGAGCAGCTCATCCTTTGGTACCTGGTTATGGGGCGGTGGGGGGGGGCAGGGGGAGGTAAGCACATGTGCAATGGAAGTCAAAGTAGCCCCATTAAAGGCCTGTCTCTCTAGCCTGGGAAAAGGAAATGGATTGGTTAGGGAGAGGATCAAGTGTAAGCCCCAGGAAAGCTTGGGACGTTGACTGGTTACATTGAAGAAGTACCTGGTCTGTCCCAAGCCCCAGGTGATATAATCAGTTTAATAAAGAATCTCTCTCTCTCTCTCTCTCTCTCTCTCTCTCTCTCTCTCTCTCTCTCTCTCTCGCATGCACTGGCCCTATTTGCTGGCACATTCTCTTCATCTCTTCATAGCAGCCATATGGCGCTAGCAGCTGCCTGGGGACCACAGCAGTCTGCCCAGGCCTGAGCACAGCACCATCTGGGAACAGACTAAGCTACCTGGATGGGGACAGAGCTTCAGCATGGCACAGAACTTTGGGACCTTGGCCTTTGTTTTGGGCTTGATGAAGGCCAGACTGGACTTTTTCCAGTTAGACAGACATGGGCAGAGCAAGGACAATGGGCCAGTTACAGAAGGTCACCAGGGCAGAAAGCCTTGGACACCTATAAATGAAAAGAGAAAACAACTGGTAGAGCAAGTTTTGAAGATAAGTATTGTTAATCAGGACCTCACCCCTAAGACGCCCTCTCCACCCTAGAAGGCTTCCGGTCATGTCTATGGTCATGTAGGTCAGCTTCTCCTGACCTTTTCTCCCTGGCATGTGGGAGAGGAGAACAAGGGGGCTGGAGGAAAGCCCCATCTAACTTATATACAAGGACAGAAGGTGACCGGACAGGCCCCAATGAGTCATTTTGAAGAAAAAAGCAGTTAATCCCCCTCTGAGGGGTTAAAAGGAGCCCTAGCCCACACCCCACCACTCAAAATTTCTCTTCAAGTGCACTTTCTCTTTGCTCTCCTAATAAATCTTCTTGGTCGAGTTTGAGTCTTGGCTCTGAATTCTTTTCCTAGCCAGAACGCCAGTACCAAGGTCTACTTTCACCATTTAAAGCCGGACAGACAGAGATGAGACATTGGGAACCCAGCAGCAGCCTTCCAGTTCCACCCTGATGAATCTTACCACTAAGCTTCATTTCCCCATGCATGAGTCTCCCGAAATGCTTTTCTTGTCACTCTATGAAAGGACTACACTTCCACCAGCAACAAGGTGATGATATAGGTGGAAAGGTCAAAACCATCAGGAAAAGAATCTCTCAGGGAAATGAGAGTTGTGTAAATTTAAATAAGCACTATTAGATGAGAGCTGGGGACTACCTTCTTTAGAGATGTGCATTTCTTACTGGGGAGAAGCTGCTGAGATGCCCTCTCTCCTCTTCCTAAGCTCCATCAGCTGTCCCTGCCTGATTGAAGCACCTACTTGAAAGTAACATAGCTTTTTCTTGGTTGTCTTTTCCCTGATCTCCTTATAACAAGATGTTAATGTGCACATTTTGGTCATTCTAATAAGTGTGCAGTAGTTTCATTGTTTTAATTTGTAATTCCCTATTGACATATGATTTTAAGCATCTTTTCATACACTTATTTGCCATCGGTATATCTTTTCTGGTATCCCCGTTATGCTTATGCTATACCTGTCATAGTTTACGCACAATTCTTGGAAATCATGTTCTCTTTTTTCTTTTTTTTCAGTATTTTTTTTCTCTTTGCTTTCCAGTTTCTGTTAACATATCCTCAAGTTCAGAGATTCTTTCATCAGCCTTGTCTGTTCTATTGATGAGCCCGTCAAAGGCATTCTTCATTTCTCTTGAAATGTTTTTGATCTCTATTATTTATGTTTTATTCTTTCTTAGAATTTCCATCTGTCTGCTTACATTACCTATCTGTTCTTGAATATTGCCTACTTTTCCATTTAAAGTCCTTACCATATTAGCCATCGCTGACTTAAATTTGTGGTCTGATATTTCAGCATCCCAGCCATAACTAGGTCTGGTCTGGTGCTTGCTCCATCTCTTCAAACTGTAATTTTTGCCTTTTAGTATGCCTGGTAATTTTTTGTTGAAAGGGGAACATAATGTAAAAGGAACTGTACTAAACAGGCCTTTAGTAATGTTGCGAGTTGTTGGGAGAAAGAAAGCAGTCTGTAGTCCTGTGATTATGTCTCAGTCTTTCAGTGAGACTGCACACATGGGGTGTGAATGTCACTCGTGTTTCTCAGTTTGGGGTTTTTTTCTTTTTTCACTTTAGATGGGACAGGATGACTAAAGAGAGCTGTTTTTGGTATTTCTCTTCTCCATGTTGATTAACTAGTTTCTCCTAAAGAGGACCTTTTGAAAAAAAGAGAATGTTCTGTCATATTTCAAAATGGTTACTTTCTTCCTCCTCCTGTGGAAGCATAAGAAAGTTTTTCTCTGTTCTTCATTGTAAAAGCTGGTAGAGTTCCTGGAGGTAAAACTCACAAAAATGTAAGGGCCTCCCAATAACTGAGTCCCCATGGAATTTTTTTCTCTCAGGCTTGTCCACACTGCCTCCAGTAATTCATCAGTTGCATAATAGATTTTTCCAGCCCCAGCATTGCTTCCCACACTGCTCATGGGTTTCTGTTCAGGTGAGTGTGATCCTCTATATCTGCCTGTCTGTTTCTCTGATTTTGGAGGTAGTGGTTTAGTCTGTGATCGCACTTCTCTGGTAGATAAAAGAAGAACCATTGGTCTTTTAGTTTGTTCAGCTTTTTACTTGTTGTTGAGATGGAGTGGTGACTTTTTTTTTTTTAATCTTCACCTGAGGATATTTTTGCATTGATTCTTTCAGATAGAATGGGAGGGAGGGTGGGAGGGAGGGAAACAAAGATGTGTCATCAATTGGTTGCCTCCCACAACCGAGGTACATGCCCTTGACTGAGAATCAGACCTCTGACTCTTGTCTATGGGCCAATGCTCTAACCACTGAGAGAAACTGGCCAGAGTTGGAGTAGTGACTTTTAAGTTCCTTACATGTTGGACTGGAAACTAGAAACTTCTCTTTTTCAAATTTCTCCCTTTTGGTTTCCAGGACCCTGTATTATACATATTCTCCTTAGATTTCTTTGCCCTCAGCCTCCAAATATTCCCCCAAATCCTGCTCATAGCTTCTGGCCTTCTTCCATACACTCCACTTACCCTCTCCCAACATAAATGGCTTTTACGCACTTTGTATCAGATGATGCTACCATGGGAATGCTACACAAATCTTTCTGTCCAGCCTAACTCAAACTCAAAGTCCTCCAGTGTTGCTTTCCAACTCCATGTATGGGTGTAACCAATGAATAAATGCATGGATACAAAAATAACATAGCTGCTCAGAAACCTTACCTTATGTCTTATCAATACCTATTGGATATGACCCCAAACAAATTCTTGCTTTTCCAGCAAAACTAAATTTTTCATAATATTCTTCTACTGTGTTGTTTAAATTGCTGTCTCATTCCCTCAGTTCAAAATCTCAGCCACAGCTTTGTTGCTGTTCCCTTCCTGGGAACCCCATGTTCCTTTAGCTGATATGTTTGCTATTTGTTCACAATCTCTCTTACAGTCATTTCGTATGTTCCTTTCTTGTTACCATCATCCTCACTTAAATCTTAAACACTTAAACTTAACATCTTTGTCTGGATTGTTAACTTCCTGATAAATATTCCTATAAAGGAAAATCTGCTGATTGCTTTGTCTCTCCTCATCCCTTTAGGCTAATGTGTGCAAATTCCACTCCTAACTTTTCTTCTTACTTTACATACTCTTCCTGGGGCATCTTACTCATTCCTAAAACAGCATCTAATACCTATAAGGTCCAGTACTCCAAGTTTACTTTAGCCCAGATTTATTCCTATTCCAAGTGATTTTTAAAAATTTTATTTCGATATCTCACATTCATCTCAACTGGTCAGAGGAAATCCAGTTGGTTGGCTGCCTAGATCTCCCAGGGTGGAATTTGATGACTTTTTCATAGTTCAGCCTTTCAGGTTTATAAATCTGATCTTGTCTATTTCTGTAAAGTCAGCTATAGATAGGGTAACCAACTGACCCTACTATGTTCACAAATGACATTGACTAAATTCCCAATTTGCTAACATACTAAAAAAATATTAAAAATTTTGCATGGGTCAGTATATCAGCAAAAACAACTTTCTCTCTCTCTCTCTCTCTCTCTCTCTCTCTCTCTCTCTCTCAGTGTCAGGAAAGGAAACCACGTGAAAACAGAACTATAGCAGACAGATAGATCTTCAAACAGGCCTCTAACTTCTCTGGAGATATATCCAGGCCAAAGAAAGACCTCATACAATATCACGTGAATGAAGGGCTACTTCTTTAATGATATCCTAGTTGCTGTCTTCATATTCTGTCTTTCTTATCAACGAAAAGTGCTGAACACACAACACCACCTGTACTCTGACAGATTATCTTCTAAATGTATCATGTTTTAGATTGACACAGGGGTTGTTAGACTATATATATATATATATATATATATATATATATATATATATATAATATATATTATATTATATATTATATATATTATATTAATATATATTATATATATTATATTATATATTATATATATTTTATATATATTATATTAATATATATATAATATAATATATAATATAATATATCTTGACTTTGTCTGTACTTACCAACTTTGGTTCAAAAAATATTACATTTAGCATATATGTAGCCAATCTTCTTCATAAAGTGTTATTTTACACATTGACTCTTAGGTTCTGGAGCAGCCTTGTCTACACAATTGAAATTTTCTATCTTGGTTAATGGAATAAAAATGTGTTGTCACTCAGAATCTCAGAGTCATCCTTTTAACTCTTGCTTCCTTGGCTACCACATTAAATCCAACACCTACGATAGCCTCCTAACTATCTTCCTAGATCCAACCTTTCCAATCTATTCTCAATACTGCTGACAATGTCAAACACAACCTGCTGTTTTCCTCATTCAAAGCTTTCAATACTCTCTTATATTTTTAACTTCTTAGTATGAAACACAAGCTATTCTTGGTCTGAGCTCTATAGACTATATATAGTACCAATGCATTCAACTTTTACATTTATTTCATATTCATTTTGGCATTTTATACTTATGCATAAATGTCACTTTATTTGTTCATATTTACTGAGGAATACCACTACATCATATTCTTTTCTTATTCCACTCAATTTTACATTATAAATTCTATTATATTTTTATCTTTGTTACCTCACTTAAAATTGTGGTGTGAACAACCATTATTGTTAAATGGTTTTCAGGCATTTTTTTCAATTTCTCACATTCCAACTTTTAGATGTTCCATGATTTCTTTATTCAATCTGGTGGCAGGTTGAATTTCCAGAGATAGCCACAACCTATCTCCCATCTGCCATGGACTTAACACTCCTTTTTTTTAAGAGATGAGGTCCATATTCCCTTTATTTGACAATAGATATGGTTTGACTCATAAGTTTCCAACACAATGCAGTAGAAGGAATGGTTTTTGACTTTCTAGGCAAGGTAAAAACATGCGTTGCAGCTTCAGCCTTCTTTGTTGGAACACAGTGACAGGGCTACCGGAGAGGGAAATAATAGGGGAGTTGTTCACCTAAGGCAAGAGAAACAAAGGAAAAAATCAACACATGGGACTACATCAAACTAAAAAGCTTCTGCACAGCAAAAGAAACAATCATCAAAATGGAAAGGGAACCCACTATATGGGAGACTATAATTTCCAATGATGCATCAGATCAGGGATTAATTTCCAACATATATAGAGTACTCATATAACTCAACAAAAGGAAGACAAAGAACCCAATCAAAAAATGAGAAGAGGACCTAAAGAGACACCTCTCCAAACAGGACATACAAATGGCCAAGAGACATATGAAAAAATGCTCAATGTCACTAATCATCAGAGAGATACAAATTAAAACAACTATGAAGTATTATCTCACACCTGCCAGAATGGCCTCCATCAACAAATCATCAAACAACAAGTGATGGCAAAGGTGTGGAGAAAAGGGGACTCTAGTACACTGCTGATGGGAATGCAGACTGGTGCAGCCACTATGGAAAACACTACGGTGTTACCTCAAAAAGTTAAAAATTGAACTGCCATTTGACCCAGTGATCCCACTTCTAGGAATATACCCTAAGAAACCTGAAACACCAATCAGAAAGAATATATGTACCCCTATGTTCATAGCAGCACTATTTACAATAGCTAAGATCTGGAAACAACCCAAGTGTCCATCAATAGATGAGTGGATAAAAAAGCTGTGGTACATGTACACAATGGAGTACTATGCAGCTGTAAGAAAGAAAGATCTCTTATCCTTTGAGACAACATGGAGGGACCTGGAGAGTATTATGCTAAGCGAAACAAGCCAAGCAGAGAAAGACAAATATCACATGATCTCACTTATTTGTGGAATGTAATGAACTACACAAACTGATAAACAAAATTGACCCAGAGACATAGAAGTAGGGTACAGACTGACAAACCTCAGAAGAGGGGGTTTTGGGGAGGAAGAGATAAACCACAGAACTTATATGCAGGTATGCATAACCAATGGGCATAGACAGCAAAGCTGGGGATGGGGCAGGGGGGATGGGGAGGAGGGTGTCGAGAAACATCTGCAACAAAAACAAATTAACAAAAATAGTTTAAAAAAAAATAGGGGAGTTGGTCCAGTGTAACAGATGAACCCAAACTCAGTGACTTAATTTTATGATGTTCACAAGAATGTTTATCTCTCTTCTAGGGCCTTAGCTGGGAAGATTCAATGACTAGGGCAACTCAAAGGGTGAGGCTGGAATCTTCTGAATGTTTACTCAAAGAATTTCACTTAATCGAAGATGCTTACAAATTTGGAAGCTGTGTGCTTTATATTTGGAAACCCTACCTCCACATCTAATTTTTATAGCACTTTAAGATTTCTTTTTATTGTCATTAAAAAATAGACAATAAAAACCTGACTTATCGCCTTGGCTGGTTTGGCTCAGCGGTTGGAGTGTCAGCCTGCGGACCAGAGAGTCCCAGGTTGGGTTCCTGCTAGGGACACATACCAAAAAAAACCTGATTTATCAATATATTTCCATGATCATTTGCATCAGAAGTCACAGATTAGAACCAAAAACAATAGACTTAATGTTTTCTAGTATCTGTGTAATCTTTTAGGGAATGGTAGTTCCTGATTTCTGCTCCCGAACAGTTCTCTGGCTTACGGTTTCTAAGAAGGAAGCCTTCACTCAATGTTTGTCATGAATGTTAGCCTCATGAAATGCTTGAGCAGCTTTTTTTAAAAAAAAAAATAATAATAATGTCTCTCTCCCTTTTTATTTTTTCTTTCTCATCTACAGAAGAATGTCAAAGAGCAGATATGCACTTTAGAAATTCTGAAGGGAGGTACAGCCTTATTTGGGATTTTTATGGTCTCAGATTTCCGTAACAAAGGGTGTAATCTCTCATGTAGAATGGAATCAGAAGGGTTCTCATCTGAGACAAGAAAAAGTTCCTTGAAGTAAAAATTACAGGATATGAACACTTTGAAAGTTCTTGTAAATTGTCTTTCTAAAAAGCAGTTTCTATTACAATTTCTTTCTACAGGTATATATATTTTAATATGGGCCATGTTTCCATTTTTTTTCAAAAAGAATGAAATCATAAAAAATTCTGTGCAGGAAAATCTCCAATTTACAAACTGAAAACGAACCTTTTCATCTCATTGTTACACATTTATTTGATATAAAGAATCTAAAGGAACCATTCAGATACTGCTTAATTTAATTTAGGTCTTGTATCATAAATAAATATATACTCTAATGGTTTTGAACACAACTTATTTTAAAAGTGATGTGATAGTACAAGGGAATATCCCAGAATGACTATTCAAAAAACAATTGTCTAATAAGAGTTGCATTTACACAATTCACACCAGTACATGCTTAGATTGACAAGTTAGCATACTCCTAACCATGTAGTGAAAAAGTTATTTTCTAAGGGTATCCTTAATCCTTTTTCAAAGTTACTTTGTTCCCAGAATTGTATTTTCCCTAGTATCAGATCAGAATCTTTGCTGTCATCATTAACCAATATGTGTATTCAGTCATTGTGTGAATAGCTTTGATCTGAGAGCTCCAATGTAAGCTTCCTGAAGTCTGAACTTTCTCTCCTTAAGGGAAAAATAATCTCCAGGAAACACTGAGAGTTGTTTTGGAGCATGAGGCAACTGCTTTCCTCTCTTATAAACTTTGTACTTTAATGACTCATCACACTCAAATACAGTGAAATTTAAACAGTTAGGAAAGGCTCATGAATTTATAATAGTCCAGTTAGAAGTCTTAGGCAAATCTCAAATCATTAAACATTCTGCATTTATTCTAATTTTTGCCCTGATTTCCCATCAAAGGAGAGGAAATAGCTATGGATCTGTGAATTAGTTTCCTTTCAAATACACTTGCTCTAATTGGGTTAATGACAGTGTTACGCCTGTAAAAAGGGTGAGTTGACCATATGCATTAACTTCTATTTCTTGCTCAAACCTCAGTAACCCAACAATAAGGAATTTTTTAAATAGCATAACAAGGACAAAGATAATTGGAAAGAACACAAAGGTGACAAATTTTTGGAAACTGAAAAGCAGATAAAGTATAAAGCTAAATCCTAAATTGTGAGTGGGAATCTGAGCAGCAACTTAATTTTATACTGAAGAATTCTCAATAGATTCAAGTTAATGCTACCACTAACCTCTGTGGGAAAATTGGGACTTAAAATGAAATGATAACTGAAAGTCTTTAAAAAGGAGCTAGATGACAGCCTCTTCCTCATCCCAGGAGTTTTAATCTTTGCAAATATAAAATAAATTGTTTCTAGATTGCAGGACTATACAATAACAGGGAGAGAGCAGCCAGGCTTTTGCCCTCCAGGTGGGAGACTAGAAACACTTTTCTAAGGACTCTAACTAGTCAAAAGGAAAGAGCATTAAATGCTTACTGACACTGGAGTTTTATTATAGAAAAATCCATAGACAGCAAGCAGCATACTTGTATACCAAGCTTTGAATTCACTGCTAAGTACATTGCTCTTAAATCCAAAAGAGCAGATAAGATTCCTATAATGTACAGAGAATAGAGCAGAGATTTTAGAAGACAAAGTTGGGGACAAAGAAGATTCAAAAAGTATCAAGGAAGAGAAACCAAGTTTCATAAAAAAGCTCAAGATGAATGGCTTGGACATAAAGCAGAGTGGCTTGGATGCCACAAGGACAACCCTAGGATGTTGAAAACAATCAAGTAATGCTTCACAATATTAAGGGAAAATGACTTTCTTCCTAAAATTCCAGATCTAACAAATATCAACTAAATGCAAAAGTAAAATAAAGTCTTTGTCAGGCATACAAAGTCTCCCTGGAGGATGTGCTCCATGAAACAGCATGGAGGGAACTGGAGTTATTATATTAAGTGAAATAAGCCAGTCATAGAAAGACAGATATTACATGATCTCACTTATATGTGGAATCTAATGAACAAAATAAACTGACAAATAAAATAGAACCGAAACATGGAAGCATGGAACAGACTGACGAATCTCAGGGGGAAGGGGGAATTGGGGTGGGAAGAGATTAACCAATAAACTTTTATGCATATATGCATAGCCCATGGTCCCAGACAGTAATGCAATGAAGGCCTGGGGTGGGACAGGAACCAGGTGGAGGGGGTCAATGGGGAAAAAATGGGGAACAGCTGTAATACTCTCAACAATAAAGATAAAAAATATATATTTGATTGATCATCTATAAAAAAAAAAAAAAGAAAAGAAAGGAGTAAACAAAAACAGAAAGAGAGAGAAAGACATAGGGTCCAGAAAGCAAGGAAATAACACAAGAGAGAGACAAAGGTGAATGCAGTTTTCAAGACTGTGAAGCTCCAGCAGCCTCGGAGATGAATCGACCTATATTAGAGCACATTGAGGCTAAGATGCTCTTCAAGAAGGAAAGGATAAAACAACAGTGTACTTACCAAATAGAGAGGAGATTCAGCAATATGGGAAACTGGGTGCAGGGTACACTTGAACTCTCTGTACTATCCTTGCAACTCTTCTGTAAATCTAAAACGATTCTAATTTTTTTTAATTCTTTAAAAAATAGAACCGATACCATTGTAATAACTTGCCTATTAATGAACAGGAAAGGAGTAAAGGGAAGACTAGATAATATAGGCATACCATTTGTAGAGCTTTGCCAGGAAGGTGCAATTGAACATTCTCCAGGTCTGTTCCCCACTGATCGATGGGAGAAGGGACTGGACAATAGATGTATGTCCAGTAAAGTCTTGGTGACATGGGAAGATGCTTACCTGTCAGTCACGTCCGGGAGTGAGTTATTGGCCAGAACAGGTGTGGCCACTGCAAGGGCTCGAAATCTGAGATACTTAACTCCTAAACAAAGTTCCCCCTCTTGGCCCTTCTTGCTCACTTGCTGCTCCTGTCTGACTCCTGGCTCGCAGGACTCTGCTCTGCACTCGCCTACATGGCCCATAGCCATGTGGACCCCACACACAATGGACTAATGGACTGAAATTAGCCTAATGCTACACTGGACCCAGCTCCACCATGGAATGGAAACTTCAGACACTGGCTTTACTTTTGGCTCTACTTTGAACTAAGACAAATGGGACTGTAGAACCCCAGAGATGTTACTTCATGCAAATAAAGATTACTCATTCTCCCGTGTGAGTCTTAGAAAATTCTTTTTCTCAAGATATCATAAGAACCCCACTCCCACTAGCAACAGAGAAAGGCAATCACACAATTCTCCTGTAACAGAACTATATTGGCAGATGAGAGTCAAGAGGTATACATATACATAGTGGATGGTAGCTGAATCAGTTAAGCCCTTATTTTCCTTTGAGACTAAAATTGGAACATCAACAAGTTAAATACAAACCTGTTATTTAAAGATGTGGAGGTCAGCCCTGGCTGGTTTGGCTCAGTGGTTAGAGTGTCGGCCATCAGAGAAGGATTACAGGTTTGATTCCCAGTCAAGGGCACATACCTGGGTTGCAGGTTCCATCCCCAGCCCCACAGAAGTCATACAGAAGGCAACCAATTGATGTGTCTCTCTCATATCGAAATTTTTTTCTATCTGTCTCTCTTTCCCCCTCCCTCCCTTCCACTCTGTCTAAAAATTAATGGAAAAATATCCTGAGTGAGGAGTAACAAAAAATAAATAAAACAAAATAAAAATGTGGAGGTCAATACTGAAATACAAAGATGTGGGAAGCGAGAAATAGGGAAAGTAATCAGGGGAGTGCTGTTATAATAACATGTCTTGTTACACTGCTTGATGCTAAATCATGGGCATGTATATAACTTGATCAAAAGATAAAATAAATTTAAAAGGGAAAGATGTGGCCCCCATATATTATCCACATTTTCTAGGGAAATAAAACAATGCCCAAATATCCTTCTTACTATTACTTTTATTAGTAAAGGAAAGATTTGTCATGAATCTGACGCAGATATAATACAATCCCTGGTACTATCCCAAAGGTACAGCTGTTGGTGAGAGGGATAGAGGTATGTAATTTGGTCACTTGTTCCAGGCCTACAGATGACTGAAATCATGTGAGAGGTGGGAGAGACTAGAAGGAGCCTGCCTAAAGATCCATTTTGGGTATAGCCTGTCAACACCTTACCACTGCCTTTCCCACATTCAGCCCACATCTTTCCCTCCAGACTCTTAACTTACACTCTGTTAACCTTGGGCTGTATCCTGTGGGGGAGCCTTCATTTCATTCTGGAAAAATTTTGCCTATGTTCTTAATTTTTTCACTAATATTCCTTGAAAATTATAATAAAAAGTAATAGTTACAATTTATCAGATCCTCACTTACATGCATTATCTCAATTTATTATAGCCCTATCAGTACTATTATGATCCTATTTTATAGTTGAGGAAATTAGGTTTTGAGAGGTTAAATAAATTGTCCAAAGTCAGACCACCAGCTGGGACCTGATCCAATGATGTTAACACCTGAGCACTTAACTTCCATGTTATAGGCATCTGGTCAACCCAAGCCCATACTCCTCGGTTACACTACTCCTTGCTTGTTGCCGTTGTCCTCTGAGAGCCAGGATGCATCCAAACCTCCTGCTGAGATTTTATCTTCTCAGAAAGACCTCTTTCCTATAGTATCTGCAGGCGGACCCTTTGGGTTTGATTCCCTAATCTCACAGTTTCTGCATCTCCTCAATTTGAAACTCTTCCTTTAACTTTTGATATTTTTTAAAGAAATCTTGGCTTTCCTATCTGTCTGACTCTTTGTTGTTGTTGTTTGGCCTGGATTATCTTCCTTGTCCTTTTTGCTGTCTGTGGGCATTCTCCTAGGTTTTACCCTTCTCTCCCTTCTCTCCAGTCTCTACATTTTTTTGCTTCCAACTTTGCATAAGCAGTGAAGACAAATCATGTCACATCACATCTCCTAAAAAGAGTTTGCTATATATTTTGAGAATTTTTAATTCTGCTATAAAACCAACAAGATGGATGAAATGATAAGGAGTGTTAAGTATAGATAATTAGTTGGTAGCTTATGACATGCAGGCAAAACCATGACATTAGCTAAGTATGAATAATGAGTCCACAAGTAGCTTGGGGGACACAGGCAGCATGCATAAGAGTAAGTCGGTGACCTGTAACACATATTAACAGTAGAGTTAAATAAATATATAGTGGAACAAATAAGAACATTACTTACAAACAAAAAGGGATGGAAAAGCCAAGGCATGATTATGCCCTACCTCCAACCCCAGCAGAAGTACTAATATTCCTTTGAAGGCTTCTAGTATTTTGTTTGAACTTCTTGTTTGCTACATCTTTCTGCCATGTATACATCCTATTGCTGCATTTAGATGGAAAGCTCCCAGAAAACAAGCATGCTGACATATGCATCCTTTATTCCTGGGATCATTTGACATCCAGAGTTGCTGCCTAATACAGTTGAATGAAGGATGGCATAACGTGGGCATCTTGGCTGGAAGGTAACTGCTTCTCTTTTATTGTCATTTGCATAAAACTGTCCATCTATCAAGAGTTAGTATTCTCTAGTTCTTTTAATAGTTAAACATGTGTATCACCCTGGTGGTTTAAAAGAAAGTTTCTTTTCTTTTTACTGAAAACAAACAAAAATAATTTACACACATATGCTGATGCATTACACTCACATATGCTAATGCATTACACTCACACTCTTATTTTAAATGCAATAATAATATGTAATATTATTATTACATATAATATATATAGTACAGTACAACAGGTAAAAGCATTGACTTTGGGGTCCATGGCTGGACTTTAAGACCTAGATTTGTAGCTTACTATCTCTGCAACCTTGAGTAAGTTTTTTTTTTTACCTATCCTTTCCAGTGTCCTCATCTATAAATGTTGGGAAATTAGAAATGGTACCTAGTGCAAAGGGCTATTGTATAGAATAAATGAGTTAAAGCAGGCGAAAGTGCTTACACAGTGCCTGGCAAGTTGCAAACTATCAATACATGGTAGCTCTTATTATAAAAGCGACAAATCCTACCAAGCCATTTTAAACAGATTTCTTTCTCTATACTCTGTCTGAATAACCTTCCAGCCAGAACTGTTTGCCTTTCTAAACCAGATTCCAGTCTCACATCCTCCCTAGATAACAAATATATACACACTCATTATCAAGGCTAAAAAGAGCCGGAAAATAATGCTGATGGTCATTAACTCTAATAATACTCCCCTTTGATGTCTGTTTTGTCCTGTTGAGTTTATGACCCATTTTCACATTCATTGTATCAGTGGAGTTTCACAACACCTCTGCAAAAAAAACTAAAAAGTGGCCAGCTATTATTTCTCATTTTTGAAAGATAAGGAAACTAAAACACGAAGGGGTTGAAATGGCTTGCCTTGGTCACCTGGAGGATGACCATGAATTCAGGGCATTAGAACTCCTGACCATAGACCTCCTTTCTTCCCCAAACTTGTAGAAATGGCTCTACTGACAAATCATAAGAGCTGGAACAGCTTCAAGCCAGTAGTCCTTGACTTGCCCTGCCCCATACTCTTTTTCTTTTAAAAATTTCCAGTAGGGAGAAGTACCTTGTTATTTATTCCACTTATGGATTTTGCTACCAGAATCCTCCCTCCATTCAAGGGGATCTCCAAGTACTGAGGAAACAGAAGGTGGATCTCCTCACAAAAACTGTAATTCCCTCATTCACACTGTGCTGCTTTTGTCAAGCTGAGTGGCAGCATAAGTTAGAACAGCGCTGACTTAGAGACGCCTTGTCTGGGTTCCATTTTTACTTGCCACTTACCAGCTGCATGCCCTAAGGAAGTTATTTAACTTCCCTGCGTCTCAGTTGTCCCATCTGTAAAGTGAGGAGAACAATATGACCTACTTTGTAGGGTTCTTGTAATAAATAATATGGGTAAAGTGCTCAAGAGAGCACCTGATGAAGCAGGTGTGAGCTCATGCTGTATTAGGTATGAGAATGTGTCTTACTTCTTTCTCCCCTTAGCTGCCGCTGCCTAATAGAAGAACTGTCACTGTGTGAACCGAAACGACCAGATCCCATAACAATTAAATGCTTAAACCAGAGCACGACATCACACCTCTCACCTAAGGTCTTTGACTCCCAGAGCTGCTCTCCCTCATATACCTTCAACAAAAATATTCATGATCTCATATTACCCAAAAATATATCTTGACAGGTCTGTTTCCTGACTTTTACCCTGGTAACCATGAACACCCTCCAGATTCCTCTAAGGAATAGGTTACTATGGCAACACTCACCACCCACAGTTAACAGTCAAATTTCATTTCTCAGATACAACTATTAGAAAAGAAATGGTCTATGTAACATTCTATTTGTTTCCATGTTCATTTGTGAAATCTCCTACCTGTTTGAGACATTAATAATTATAATTAAATGCCTTTTTAAATATTTGAACAATGATTTGTTAATTCAGACAAAAAACACTAGTTGGATTTTCAATGTTTTTAAAATAGCTTTCTGTCAACATAAGACCCAAAAAAAGGCACAATCATAAGCTGCTTCCAATTTTGTTTAGTCAAACTGCTTCTTTTTTTTAAGATATGTTTTTATTGATTTTTTTTTTTAAAGAGAGAGACATAGAAAACATCGATTCGAGAGAGAAACATGGATGGGCTGCCTCCTGCACACCCCCTGCTGGGGACAGAGCCCAAAACCCAGGCCTGTGCCCTGACCGGGAATCAAACCTGGACCTCTCAGCCCATGGGACCACATTCAGTCCACTGAGCCACATCAGCCAGGCTGCTTCTTATTTTGTAATAGGAACATGAAATAATTGTAGCATATTATTTGCCAAAAAGAAATTTTCCTTTTTTTATTTTTATACCCCAGGCACACATGACTTATTCAACTGTGTCAGAAACAAGAATAGGGATGGAGAATTTCTACCTCTCTTCAATAGTCTCCCCACTAAATCTGTCCTTATTCCTCCAATCTAAGCCAAAATAATGACACATCAAATGTGTACTGGTAGTGACCGACACTACACATTTCTAGAGTACCTTTCCAGGTGGATGGTCAGGAGAAACCCAGTCCAGGCCCAGTTGTGGAGGCCTGGAATGGAGGAAAGGGGGAAGCCCTGCTCCACCAACTCCACCTCTCAGCCCTGTTGAGAGTTAGAGATGAACAAATAGAACTCCAAGCCCGTCCCTCCCTTCATTCTCCTGTCTTTCACAGTCTCATGACCTCCTCCCACCCTCCTCCTCCAACTCTGACAATAGCATTAACTCTACTGGTGATTATTAATCATAATCAAAACAGCATTTAACAAGAATAGATATGGAAATAATAACACTGTAAGTGTAAGAAAAGAGTAAAGCTAAGAAAGATTTAAGAGAATAATCTTTTAAAAATTTATTGGAATAAAATTTTCTACACTAAGGAATTGTGATCGAATACCATTAAAAATCAGTTAACATAAGTACAATAGGTGGTTTTTATTCCTCCCAACCAATAGGCCCCCCTTTGCTTTTAAACTTGATTAGGAAATCTCAGTTAATTCATTTAAAACAAGAAAGAGTCATTTATATATGTGGACAAGAGACAAGGACAACTCACAGGAGCATAAAACTTAGAAGGCACTTAAAAACTCTGGCCATACAGATTATAAATATGGTATGTAAAAAATAAATGCAGATTTAGCCTCTATCTGTGTTGAATAAGAGATACACTCTGAAAATTTTAAAGAAATATGCATTTTTTTTAATTTAGAGAAAATGACTTAGGAATTCTTCCAGAAGTTTGAAATATCAAACAAGTCTTTCCTGCCATCCTGACATTTTCTATTAAAAGTTGAATAAATATTACAGCCAAAAATCAATGAAATGATTCCTTTTGGAGAAGCAGTGTGGGTAAGTAGATGGAAGTATATCAGGAAAAGTGACATCACAGGAGCAACGAGGGGCCTGGTATGGAGCGAGTGCGTGGAATGAGATAACTACTTGTGGAAAGTCTTAGCTCTCCAGTGATGGAGATAGCAGATGATTTCACTACAGTTGGGAAGGGGTGGAAGGATTTATCTTATCAAAAGTAATTCCAAGTGTATTTTTTGAATGCTAGATGAATATAATTTTTGACCTATAATAAGTATTTTTCTCATATCTAAGGCATTATATTTCCTGGTAATTGTAAAACAGTTAAAAGAGATACGATTTAAATATAACACAATTATTTGGGATGGGAAAAACTGAAGTGATTTCCTGAGATGACTTGCACATCTACAAATCACAGGGAATTCCCTAACAGTGCAATCCAAACTAAACCAGATTTTAGCTAAAGAAATTCTTAATTGTCTCATGTGGAGATACTTGTTTCCAAATGCAGTAGTTTCTAGTATTTGGCTTTCATCATTTGACTTCAACATATTTGAAATTAATAAAAGGTGTAGTACAATATACCCCTGATAACTATTCAGGATACAGCGTGGAAATTCACCAAGAGCCTTGCAGGCTTGGAATTAAGCCCGCAGTGTATGTTAGTGGAAAGAAGAAAAAAAGCAGTCGTCTCTCTCTCATGTCAATAAAGAGTGTTTTCTAGACCATTCTTCTTGTGTCTAGTAGTACTGAGAAGAGTGACCTCCACTTGAATTCCTTTGACAGCATACACAGTTTAAACCTGTGATCATGTGTTGTCCTCTTTATATTTACAGAACTAAAAGATTTACACCTTGAGGCTATTTTCTATCCAACTGCTTTGAAAGGAGACGGCATAGGTGCGCTGATCCCCGAAGACTGTCTGCTGTAATGAGCCATGATTTAATGTGGGATTAACGCTGCCCTCACAAAAAAGACCTCTAGTGTGTACAGACCCAGGGCTCAAAACAAAGAAAGCTAGCCCCACAGTCAATCGAACATTCTGATTCATCAAATAAAGCATGTATTTATTATTATAGTTATAAAAAGGCATAGTTCTGACCAGACTCCAGCAATAAAAAAGGACACTCATGGGCTTAATTTATTAGCAGTTGATATTAATCAACTGCTTATTACTATTCTACTTTCTCTGGAAGGTATAGATATAATTCCATTACAAAGTATTAATGACTTCATTAAAGTAGTTGGGATCCAGGACTATCGCACAGGAAACAGAGCAAATAGTACAAGGCAGTGTTTACATAGCAGAGGCGTCTAGTTCTGTTAGAGGGAAACAAGAAGCCATGCAAATATTTTAAACGGGGAGCAGGAGTGGGGAGGGTGAGGACAGGGTGGGGACCTAAGTTTTACAATAGCCTTGGAGATAGTGTGGAGGTCAGATTGGGCAGGGGTGGGAGGGGCAGAGGGAGAGTTGCAGAAGTGGAGACAGGCAGTGTAATTTGGAGGTTAGTATAAGACCCTAGGGCAGAGGTGGTGGGAACAGAAGAGCACAAAGGATCCATTCAAGAGACAAGTCTAAGGTGGAACCACAGGAAAGAGTGGCCAGTTGTTCATGGAAGAGATAAAGAGAAAGATTCAAGGGTATCTGTGATTTCTCCTTTGGGGAAAGATCTTGGCCTGAACTAAGCAGTTTATGTAATTTGTACATGAAGTAATGACACTTCCGTCTGAAAGCAAGGTGCTTTGTGTGCTAGGAAACCAATGTAAATACTGTGACTATAGGCTAGACATCTGACAGAATGTGGGGCTCAGCTGACTGCAGGTGATACATGAAGGTGAAAAGCAGGTGCTGTCTGCAGTGTTCTCACCACCCAGCTCCTGAAAGGGGAGCTCTAACATTCACTCTGCAGTACAGACTTGATGCTAAGCTACCGTTCTCATTCATTCCTGCAGGAGGATTTGATCCTGTTTCCACTCTCAGGACACCTGCTCCCCCTTGGGCTTCAATGATGCATGCTGGCCCTTCTAGGACCAGTGAGTCTAAGTGCGTGCTTTCTGTAATCTGCGTCTGCAGCTCCCTGTTGTTTTTCTTTTTTTAGTGTTTTTTTTCTGTATTGATTTTAGAGAGAGAGGAAGGGAGAGGGAGAGAGAGATAGAAACATCCAAGAGAGAGAACATCAGTTGGCTTTCTCCTGCATGCTCCCCACTGGGGATTGGGCCCACAACCTGGGCGTGTGCCCTGACCGGGAACCGAACCAGCGACCTCTTTGTGCATAGGTTGATGCTCACGTCGACTGAGCCACACCAGCCGGGCACCTGTTGTTTTTCTTCATAGCACTGTCACTCTTTGTCACTATCCATCTATTAATTTACTTACTGTCTTTCATGGGATCATAAATTTTTTTAAACTAAAGAGATGCTTTTATATTATTTATTACTGTATTTGCATTATGGAGCTCAGTTTCAAGGATGTGGGAGGTGCCCAATAATGTATGTTGAATAAAGGAGTGAATCCTTCATTTCAGTTCCATTGCCTTTAATGCTTTGGGTGTCTCAGGGACACTGCCTCCATGAGCAGGAGTTTGAAAGTCAGTCTTATGTGATTGGAAAGGAAGTGAAAACAAAAGAATGATGGGGAAATATAAGTGACTTTAATGTCTAACTAGCTGTAGGAGATGGAGAAGGAAGATGTCAGTGACTCCAACTTGGGTGACTAGAAACTTTTTCTCTCTAATCTCATTCTTGGGGAATGCTAAACTACAGGCCCCAGAATTAGGTTCTATTTTGTCAGTTAAGTCAGAATTGTACTCGGATTCAAATTACAAAGTGATCAATCATGTGATGATTTTATTTTTAATTGTTTAAGGAACCAACATAACTGTTTTCCCCAGCAGTGGCACCATGTTACCTTCCCACCAACACAGCATGACCACATGAATATACCTAACTACTGAGCTGTCTTAAATATGGTTAACATGGTACATTTTATGTTATGTGTTATTTTTACAAAAACTTTATTTTGCACAGCCAGTGTGGCTCTGTGGTTGAGCATCGACTCATGCACCAAGAGGTCACCAGTTCAATTCCCGGTCAGGGCACATGCCCAGGTTGTAGGCCCGATCCCCAGTCGGGGGCATGCAGCAGGCGGCCAATCGATGTTCTCTCTCATCAATGTTTCTATCTCTCTCTCTGCTCCTTCCTCTCTCTCTAAAAATCAATAAAGAAAAAAAATTTTTTTAAACAAACTTTATTTTATTTTATTTTTTTTTTATTTTATTAATTTATTTTTGTTACAGAGGTTTCTCCTTTTTTTCCCCATTGACACCCTCCTCCCCATCCCCCCACCCTGTCCCCAGCCTTGTTGTCCATGTCCATCACTTATGCATACATGTGCATAAGTTCTCTGGTTCATCTCCTCCCTCCCCCCCACCCCCTCTCCTGAGGGGTGTCAGTTTATACCCTACTTCCACGTCTCTGGGTCTACCCTGTTCCTCAGACTGCTATGTTCATTATATTCCACAAATAAGTGAGATCATGTGATATTTGTCTTTCTCTGCTTGGCTTGTTTCGCTTAGGATAATACTCTCGAGGTCCCTCCACGTCGTCTCAAAGGATAAGAGATCTTTCTTTCTTACAGCTGCATAGTACTCCATTGTGTATATGTACCACAGCTTTTTTATCCATTCATCCACTGATGGACACTTGGGCTGTTTCCAGATCTTAGCTATTGTAAATAGTGCTGCTATGAACATGGGGGTACATGTATTTTTTCTGATTGGTGTTTCAGGCTTCTTAGGGTATATTCCTAGAAGTGGGATCACTGGGTCAAATGGTAGTTCAATTTTTAATTTTTTGAGGTAACACCATAGTGTTTTCCACAGTGGCTGCACCAGTCTGCATTCCCACCAGCAGTGTACTAGAGTCCCCTTTTCTCCACACCCTCGCCAACACTTGTTGTTTAATGATTTGTTGATGGCGGCCATTCTGACAGGTGTGAGGTGATACCTCATTGTTGTTTTAATTTGCATCTCTCTGATGATTAATGATGTTGAGCATTTCTTCATGTGTCTCTTAGCCATTTGTATGTCCTTTTTGGAGAGGTGTCTATTTAGTTCCTCTGCCCATTTTTTAATTGGGTTCTTTGTCTTCCTTTTGTTGAGTTGTATGAGCACTCTGTATATTTTGGAAATTAACCCCTTATCTGATGTGTCATTGGCAATTATGCTCTCCCATGGAGTGGGTTCCCTATCTGTTTTGATGGTTGTTTCTTTTGCTGTGCAGAAGCTTTTGAGTTTGATGTAGTCCCACGTGTTCATTTTTCCCTTTGTTTCTGTTGCCTTAGGTGATGTATCAGTGAAGATTCTACTGCGTATGATGTCCGAAATTTTGTTGCCTACATTTTCTTCTAGGATTTTTATGGATTCACGAGTCACATTTAAGTCTTTTATCCATTTTGAGTTTATTCTTGTGTGTGGTGTAAGTTGATGGTCTAGTTTCATTTTTTTGCATGTAGCTGTCCAATTTTCCCAACACCATTTATTAAAGAGGCTATCTTTACTCCATTGTATGCTCTTGCCACCTTTGTCAAATATTAATTGAGCATAATGTCTTGGGTCAATTTCCGGATTCTCTGTTCTGTTCCACTGGTCTATATGCCTGTTCTTGTGCCAGTACCAGGCTGTTTTGATTACAGTGGCTTTGTAGTATAAGCTGATATCCGGTATTGTGATCCCACCTACTTTGTCCTTCTTTTTCAAGATTGCTGTGGCTATTCGGGGTCTTTTTTGGTTCCATATGAACTTTTGAAATATTTGTTCTAGTTCTGTGAAATATGTCACTGGTATTTTGATGGGGATTGCATTGAATCTATAGATTGCTTTGGGTAATATGGACATTTTAATGATGTTAATTCTTCCAATCCATGAACAAGGTATGTGTTTCCACTTTTTTATATCTTCCTCTATTTCTTTTTTCAATGTCCTGTAGTTTTCTGCAAATAGGTCCTTTACTTCTTTGGTTAGGTTTATTCCTAGGTATCTTAATTTTTTTGCCGCGATGGTAAATGGTATTGTTTTTTTAGTTTCTCTTTCCGTGAGTTTGTCATTGGTGTATAAGAATGCCATTGATTTCTTGACATTAATTTTGTATCCTGCTACTTTGCCAAATTCATTTATTAAGTCTAGTAGATTTTTGATGGAGTCTTTAGGGTTTTCTATATATAATATCATATCGTCTGCGAATAATGACAGTTTCACTTCTTCCTTTCCAATTTGGATTCCTTTTATTTTTTCTTCACGTCTGATTGCTGTGGCTAAGACTTCCAGTACTATGTTAAATAAGAGTGGCGAAAGTGGGCATCCCTGTCTTGTTCCTGTTCTTAAGGGAAATGTTTTTAGTTTTTGCCCATTGAGTATGATGTTGGCTGTAGGTCTTTCATATATGGCCTTTATTATATCAAGATATGATCCCTCTACTCCCAAATTGCTGAGCGTTTTTATCAGGAATGGGTGCTGGATTTTGTCGAATGCTTTTTCAGCATCTATTGATATGATCATGTGGTTTTTATCTTTCATTTTGTTTATGTGGTGTATCACATTTATTGATTTGCGAATGTTGAACCAGCCTTGCATCCCTGGGATGAATCCCACTTGGTCATGGTGAATAATTTTCTTGATGTATTGCTGGATCCGATTTGCTAGTATTTTGTTTAGGATTTTGGCATCTACATTCATCAGGGATATTGGCCTGTAGTTTTCTTTCTTTGTAGTGTCTTTTTCTGGTTTTGGAATTAGGATTATGCTGGCCTCATAAAACGAGTTTGGAAGTCTTCCTTCTTCTTGAATTTTTTGAAATAGTTTGAGGAGAATGGGTGTTAGTTCTTCTTTGAATGTTCGGTAAAACTCCCCCGTGAAGCCATCTGGGCCTGGGCTTTTGTTTGCTGGGAGAGTCTTGATTACATCTTCAATTTCCTCAGCTGTTATTGGTCTGTTCAAGTTTTCTATCTCTTCCCGGTCCAGTTTTGGGAGACTATGTGTTTCTAGAAATTTGTCCATTTCACTTAGATTGTCGAATTTGTTGCCATATAAATGTTCATAGTATTTGCTAATGATCCTTTGTATTTCTGTGGTGTCAGTTGTTACTTCTCCTCTTTCATTTCTGATTTTGTGTATTTGGGTTCTCTCTCTTTGTTTCTTGGTGAGTCTAGCTAAGGGTCCATCAATCTTGTTTATCTTTTCAAAAAACCAGCTCTTTGTTTTATTGATCCTTTGAATTGTTTCTCTGGTCTCTATGTCGTTTATTTCTGCTCTGATCTTTACTATTTCCTTCCTTCTATTTGCTCTGGGGTTTTCTTTTTGTTTGCTTTCTAGTTCTTTAAGTTGTGAGGTTAGATAGTCTATTAGAAATTTTTGTTGATTCTTGAGGTGGGCCTGTAGTGCTATGAACTTCCCTCTCAGAACTGCTTTCGCTGCATCCCATAGATTTTGTGTTGTTGTGTGTTCATTTTCGTTGGTTTCCAGGAAGTTTTTAATTTCTTCCTTGATCTCCTCGGTAACCCATTCATTGTTTAATAACATGCTATTTAGCCTCCATGTATTCAAATGTCGTTGCATGTTCTTTTTCCAATTGATTTCTAGTTTCATGCCATTGTGATCTGAGAAGATGCTTGATATGATTTCAATCTTCTTGAACTTGTAGAGGCTTCATTTGTGTCCTAACATGTGGTCTATCTTTGAGAATGTCCCATGTGCACTTGAGAAGAATGTGAATTCTATAGTTTTGGGGTGCAATTCTCTGTAAATATCTATTAAATCCATTTGGTCTAGTGCTTCGTTTAGAGTCTCTGTGTCCTTGTTAATTTTTTGTCTAGAGGATCTATCCAGTGATGTCAGCGGGGTGTTGAAGTCCCCTGTTATGATTGTATTGCTGTCAATTTCTCCTTTGAAGTCCTCCAGCAGATTTTTAATATATTTTGGTGCTCCTATATTCGGTGCGTATATGTTTACCAAGGTTATATCTTCCTGTTGGATAGATCCTTTCAATATTATATAGTGACCTTCTTTGTCTCTAGTAATGGCTTTCGTTTTGAAATCTATTTTATCCGATATGAGTATTGCTACCCCAGCTTTTTTTTCCTTTCCATTTGCTTGGAAGATTTTTTTCCATCCCTTCACTTTCAGCCTATGTGAGTCTTTTGTTGTGAGGTGGGTCTCTTGTAAACAGCATATATATGGGTTATGCTTTCTTATCCAATCCGCTACTCTGTGTCTTTTTATCGGAGCATTCAATCCATTTACATTTAAGGTGATTATTGATATGTACTTATTTATTGCCATTTTTGTTCAGTGTGGTTCTACTTTCCTTCCTATTTCTTCTACTAATTACAGCAGTCCTTTTAACATTTCTTGCAGTGCTGGTTTGGTGCTAATGTATTCCCTTAGCCTTTTTTTGTCTGAGAAGCTCTTTATTTGACCTTCTATTTTGAATGACAGCCTTGCTGGGTAGAGTAGTCTTGGATTCAGATTCTTGTTTTTCATGACCTTGATTACTTCATGCCATTCCCTTCTGGCCTGTAGTGTTTCTGTTGAGAAGTCAGCTGATAGCCTGATGGGGGTTCCTTTGTAGGTAACCTGTTGCTTTTCTCTTGCTGCCTTGAGGATTCTCTCTTTGTTTTTAATTTTTGGCATTTTAATTACTATGTGTCTTGGTGTGGGCCTGTTTGGATTCTTCTTACTTGGGACTCTCTGTGCTTCTTGAACTTGAATACCTTCTTTCTTCACCAAATTCGGGAAGTTTTCTGTCATAATTTCTTCAAATATATTCTCTAACCCTTGCTCATTTTCTTCTTCTTCAGGGACTCCAATTATGCGAATATTATTACGTTTCCAGTTGTCCCACAATTCTCTTAAGCTGTCTTCCTGTTTTTTCATTGTTTTTTCCTTTTGGTTTTCTGATTGGTTGATTTTTTCTACCCTGTCTTCTAATTCACTGATCCGGTCCTCAGCTTCCTCTACTCTGCTGTTTAGTCCTTCCAATGTGTTCTTCATTTCTGCTATGTCATTCTTCATTTCTTCTTGCTGCTGCTTCATTTCTTCTTGCTGCTTCTTCATTTCCACTTGGTTGGTTTTCAGTGTTTCTATGTCTTTGCTCATGGTGTGGATGTCTTTACTCAAGGTGTTGATGTCCTTACTCATGCTGTTGAGCTTCCTCAAGATCATGGCTCTGAATTCTAGCTCTGTTAACTTACTTAGTTCTGTTTCATTTATCTCATCTTCGGTAGAGGTCTCTTGTTCTTTCATTTGGGCTCTGTTTCTTTGTTTCCCCATTTTGGCTATCTCAGTGGTTTTTGGAGCCTGCCAAATTTTCCTTTGGATGTTGGTGTTCTGTTGTTTGTGGCTCCCTCTACTGGATATGGATGAGCGCGGGAGGACCCACGTTAAACAGCACCCTGGAGTCTTACTTTCCAGGGTATATTTGCAAGCCCAGCAAAGGTTAAGTTATCCTCTAGCTTTTTGCCTAGAGGCTATTAGTTGTGGTTGCTTGTAGAGCCTTGGGTTTTCAGTTGAATGAAAACCTCCCTCAAGTGTTCAGTGTGAGAGGATTTCCAGGGGGTAGGGCAGATGCTAGTAGTTAATGAGCCTCAGTTTGCATTTCAATGGCCCTCTAGGGTGTGAATGGTTCTCCGAGGGAGGGGCTGCAGCCTCTCCCCAGAGCCCTGGGGTGGAGTAAGACGACCAGGCCACAGTCCTGGGTGGCCGCAACTCAGCAAAAACTCTGAGTGCCCTCCAAATCCCAGGTGTCCCCACTCAGTTCCAGTCCAGTCCGCCCTCCCTCTGCCTGAGCCCAGGTGAGTGGCTGCGGCTATTTTAGTGCTCTGTCCCGGCCCTGCGCGGTGGAGCTGGCGCGGACTTCAGCGCTCTCCGCCCCGTCCCCGCGCGGTGCAGCTAGGGCGGATTTCAGCACTCTCTGCCCCGTCCCAGCGCGGTGGAGCTGGGGCGGATTTCAGCACTCTCTGCCCCGTCCCCGCGCGGTGCAGCTGGGGCGGATTTCAGCACTCTCTGCCCCGTCCCCGCGCGGTGTAGCTGGGGCGGATTTCAGCACTCTCTGCCCCGTCCCAGCGCGGTGGAGCTGGGGCGGATTTCAGCACTCTCTGTCCCGTCCCCGCGCGGTGTAGCTGGGGCGGATTTCAGCACTCTCTGCCCCGTCCCAGCGCGGTGGAGCTGGCGCCACTCCAACCCCGAGGGCGGGTGCCGCTCCGGCTAAGGGGCTAAGGCCGTTGCTGTCCGTGGGTTCCCAGCCCCCCTCTCGCGCCCTCGCAATCCTACCAGGATCGAGTCAGTGTCCCTGGTTATATCGTCCTCGCAAGCTGCTTTTCTGTTGCTTTTTCCCGACGATTTGTCCTTATTTTAGTTGTAATTCCAGTTTGGTCCTGGGAGATGGTCTGTGTAGCTTCCATTCACTCCGCCGCCATTTTTTTCCTCCTTAAACAAACTTTATTTTAATGTGAAGTGCTCATTCAATGCCCACTGGATGCTGCTGCTAGGCACATTGGCAGCATCTCAGCTGACAGATTCCGTGGCATCTCTAAAGTGAAGTGTTTCAGTGAGGAGTTAAAGGGGAGAAGATGGAGTGTTGGTTAATAAACCCTTTCTAACTTTACCACTACCCTGAGTCTTTATCCAGACGGATTCAAAGGTTTCCATTGTTTCTAAAAGCCTGAATGTCAGTTTGTAGATTGACTGTAAAATAGTGCCAAAAAAATTAGAAAATTTTATAAATTTTATTCAGCTTTCCTTCCAGCATTTACTATTTCGTTTTCATTAAGCCACACCAAGCTGAATTTGAGCTATGGAAAACAATATGGTGTTTCCTCAAAAAATTAAAAATTGAATTGCCATTTGACCCAGTGATCCCACTCCTAGGAATATACCCTAAGAAGCCTGAAACACCAATCAGAAAGAATATATGTACTCCCATGTTCATAGCAGTGCTATTTATGATAGCTAAGATCTGGAAACAGCCCAAGTGTCCATCAATAGATGAGTGGATAAAAAAGCTGTGGTACATATACACAATGGAATACTATGCAGCTGTAAGAAAGAAAGATCTCTTATCCTTTGAGACAACATGGAGGGACCTTAAGAGTATTATGCTAAGTGAAATAAGCCAATCAGAGAAAGACAAATACCACATGATCTCACTTATTTGTGGAGTATAATGAACAAAATAAACTGATGAACAAAATAGACCCAGAGACATAGAAAGGAGTATGATTCAGACTAACAAACCTCAGAGGAGGGGGTTGGGGGGGTGGATGAGATAAACCACAGAACTTATATGCATATATGCATAACCAATGGGCATAGACAACAATGCTGGGGGGTTGGAGGACGGGTTGGGGAGGAGGGGGTCTAGGGGGGAAAAAGGAGAAACATCTGTAACAAAAATAAATTAATAAAAATTGAGGGGAAAAAAGACACTTAAAAATTCAAAAAAATAGCCCTGGCCAGTTTGGCTCAACGGTTAGAGCGTCGGCCTGCAGATCAGAGAGTCCCAGGTTCAGTTCCAGCTAAGGGCACGTACCTCGGTTGCAGTTCCTCCCCGCCTCAGGTTGGGGTCGTGTTTGGGGTCATGTGAGTGGCAACCACTCGATGTGTCTCTCTCACATTGATGTTTCTTTCTCTCTCTTCCTCCCTCTCTCCTTCCTGCTCTATCTGAAGATAAACACAAAAATGTCCTCAGGTGAGGATAAAAAAAAATTCAAAAAAAATAAAAGAACAGAGTATTTTTTTAAACAGTTTCTAAAGCTAAAGAGAACAAATTCCCTGAATATAGATACACTCTCAACAATAAACATATTACATTTATTCTCTGTTGATTAAAATACATATAGGTATTATGCATGTGCACATATATGACTTCCCAAGTAGAGAAAATTTAGAGGAGGAAGAGTCCATTCGGTTGGGAAATAGCAAAGGCAGAGGTTGTTCATTCAAGAGGCCAGCAAGTTGAATTCACATCCTTCATTTGTGAAGAGGAATAAGATAGAGCTTGCCCTGAAACCTGAAGAGAAAGTCAGAGAAAGACAAGGGGAGTTGCCCCCTCACTGCTGGGCCGAGATTCCAAGGTGTAGCAAAGTCATGGAGTGTGTGTCTGTCACTTAGCAAAGGGGACCCAGCAGAGCCTTTTCTCAATTCTCTCAGCATAGAGAAGGAGAGAGGATTTCCTGCTCTGCTGGTGAAGCTTTCTCTGCTTAAATCAGCTTTCTCCACAGGCCTACTGTTCTTTATGGAGGCTCTGGGAGTGAATGAGGAGGGATTTACAAGCCTTTCCCTGAAAGTGTTCCTGCTGGTTTTCTCTGCCGCTGGGCAGAAAACCCACAGCGCATAAGAGGCACATGGCACCCTCCCCTATATCCTGAGTGCACACTTAGATACCACTCTAAGAATGCTGCAGTCATTCAGGAGCACCCAGACTGTAATAGACAATGTGTTTCCAAACTTCTCCCTTGCCCTCCACCTCTGTGTTCTATGACTCCAGGTGGCCCTGTCAAATAGAAGACCAGGAAAACTGTAACTCTCAAGAGGGTTCCCCAGTCAGATGTCCAGTTGGCACCTACCCAATCACATGGAGAATGTGTGTGGAAAGGTTAATATTAAACAGTGAGATAGTCACAAGTATACATATTTAAAACTGTGAATTTCTAAATATTGTTCTAAATCTCTAAATATTGAATTTCTAAAATTATGAATGCTCAATATTCGGTATTGAAAAAAAGTTGATACAAAGTATTCCAATCTGTCAATAACTACAAAGCCAAACCCACAGTAAGATCATTCAAAAAAAGGTGTAATTTAGTGAGAATTTATAATAATGATCTTCAGTTCGTCCTAGATAGATGTGTGTGTAGTATAACTATAGTACAACCAACAGAACCTTTTCCTCTCCCCCAACTATAATAAATCATGTCATGTTACATGAATTTAGTACAAAACAAAGAGGTAGTATAGCATAAAGATATATAGCATCTGATTTTATTGAATAGAATTGCCTAAATCATTGCTATCTTAAAACAAAAATTCCTGATGCTAAATCCAAAGGTCAAACAAGAGTCTGCTGAATGTATCAGATTTGAAATGCTGCAGAATAGTAAGAATAAGTCGTATATCTGGAATGGACAAACCATTGTAGAATGTGTTGTGCAGGAGTGTGTGAATTTATCAGATACATAGGCCTTAAAATTGGTCAGATATTAATTCTGGCTAGAAATAATTTCAAGGTTCCCACTGCCTGGCCTCTACAAGGTAAATGCTAAGGTAACTACTGATTATCCTTGGTACTTACAAAGTGATAACAGATAAGCCTAATAGGATTTGAATTGAAGTAGCTGTGATTTTCCCCCCTCCCTCTTCCAGGTGTGTGAAGTGGAAATTCTGCAGGCACCAATAAAAAAGGCTCACTTTCAGACCTAAGGCATGCCCTGATGTTCAAGCACACTTACCATGCAAATCCTTCAAGATCGGGTCATAGCATGAAACTAGGGCTGGATCAGGCACCACCGTAAGCTGTCCAGAAACCTAAGTGAAGATGCTACCCACTTTGCTATAATAAGGATTTCTTCAAAACAGTTCTGAAAGTACTACTTCAGATCAATGTATTAAGAGACACACTAGTCAGTGGGCTTAGAACCACTGGCCCCATGGAATAACGATCTGATTCTTGACAAAAAGCTAGAAAATTCCATGTGTTCAATTATTAACATACCACACAACCAGGATGAAATCTAAGAGGGAAGAAAGAACACAGAAACATAAAGTGAGCACTGAGGCTATTTTTGCCCTCGAACATTTGCTGCCAATCTTAATAATTTTGAATTTCTGTTTTGATAACCTAATGGGGAGGGAGGAACAAGTGTCTAAGCCCAACCCCACCCAAGAAAAGTCTCCTACTAATCAGCTGAACTATATCCTCAATTTCAGGACAAACCAGAAGTAAACCCACCTCTCCTACTCCCAGAGAACTTAGGTTGATCAGAGCAGAGAAAAAAGAAGAAGTTATAACCATAAGTTGGTCCTATCCTATTTCCTGACTTGGATGATGACTTCATGGTTATGTACAGTTGAAAAACTGTACATAAGTGTTTTAGACACTTTTCTATATGTATTATATTTCACAATTTTTAAAAATGTAGGGGGATATGATGGAAGATTCATTTATACATTCACGTACTCATTTCTAATAAGTACTAGCTTTTTTATGGAACTTAGGAGTGAGACAGGCAAAACCAATCAAATATTAATAAATAAGATAATTTCAGAGGTTAATAACAGCTATGAAGAAAACAAACTAGGTTGTTGTCATAGAAAGAGACTGGGGGTGGAGGGTTGCTTAGCGGGGTAGTAGAGATTGGGCCGCCTGGAAGGATCTCACTGAGGTGCTGGTAATGGAACTGAGACCAGAGGGACAGAAGATAAAGCTGGAAAGGGGCATAGGAGCCCCATCTGGTAGGTTTCAGTCAGGTTTTTGAGCCCTTTACGTATTTCAGGAACAGTGGAAAGTCATTAAAAGGATTTACACAGAAAAGAGACATAATCTGACTAAGGTTCTTAAAAATAATCCTGATGATTCTGTGAAGAATGGATTCCATGGTGTCCAGAAAGACGCAGGCAAACCAGTGAGAAGACATACGACAGGGGCCGAGTAGGATGATCAAAATAAAGACATGAAACTGGATCCATTCAAATTATATTGTAGACTTAGAACTGAATATTCCTTATGTATACATCTGGTACAGGCTCTGTCCCTAAAGAAAATCATTGATCCTTAGATCCTACAGTGATTGAGCCAATGACTGCCAAATTACTGAAGCTGGTTCAGTAAGAATCCTTTCTTGGGATTTTCCTAATTGAGCTAAAGGAGAACACTCTCCTTTAGAAGAGTGTTATAAGGGTACAACATGAAAACTGCCAGTGGTCTTGTTTGAGGTTATTTGGAGAAAAGCCAAAGGAAGCCATGCAGAGAAAAGAGAAAGGGAGAGAGATCGAGACAAATCCTGGTGTGATAGAATCTCCTGGCTGTAGTGGTTTAGGTAGTACTTCGTTTGACTATTGGAACTATACCAGGATTTTGCCCAGTTACACTGATATAATTCCCCCCTTTTTTAAATCCTCACCCAAAGGCATCTAAGGATATGTTTCCATTAATATGAGAGAGAGAGAGAGAGAGAGAGAGAGAGAGAGAGAGAGAGAGAGAGAGAGATGAGAGAGAAACATCTATAGGTTGCCTCCTGTACACACCCTGATTGGGGATTGAACCTGAAACCTAAGTATGTACCCTGACTGGGAATCAAACTTGTAACCTTCTGGTGTATGGGATGGGGATGACACTCCAACCAATTGAGCCACTGGCCAAAACCATATAATTCTCTTTTGCATTTAGCTAGCTTGACTTGGATTTCTGTCAATTGCAATTGAAAAGACCTGACCAGTATAACAGGTGAGGGAGCTGGAAGTGCATCTAGGGGGATAGATGTGCCATTTATTAAAATGACGAAGGCAAGATGACTAGCTGGCTCAGGAAATCAGAATTTGAAAAACCTATGAGATATCAAAGTGGAAATATTAAGTAATTGGTGGATATATGGATTTAGAGCTCAGTCAAGAAGAATGAAGTATAAATACAAGTTTGGGCATTACTGGCATAGAGAGGATTTCCAAAACCATAGGACAGTATAAGGTGAGATCATGAGGAAGAGACTAGTCAGTGGAAAGATAAGAGGACCTAGGACAAGGCCCTGAAGAACTCCAAGATCTGTGTACCTGATACCATAGATCAGATAGATGCCAGATTTTAACAAAGGAGAAGGTCTGCAACCCGTCCACCCATCCTACTTCCATACAGCTGTAGTTTGTTTGCTGGAGGATGTTAACTAACTCTACACATTTAACTTTCATTGTCATGTGTCAAAAAATAAGGCTGGGTGAATTGTGTGTGTGTGTGTGTGTGTGTGTGTGTGTGTGTGATTGTGACTTTAAGTAATGAGACTGATTTTCTTTATGTGACTCATAAACCGGCTCTGTAGGCAATTTTGAAAAAATAACTGAATAGTAGGATAAACATTTATACTTTAGAAATTATTAGGCATTTGGATTATAACAAGCCTTTTGTGTGCATGAGTCATTCCACTGTTATTTCTTGATTATAAACTCGGCACTGGAGAAATGTATTAATTCTGTAATGGCCACCAAAGAATAATTTTTTATATTGTGTTCAGTGTATATGGAATATGGTCAGCACTGCCCCTGTTTAGAGAGTAGTTTGAATAAACAAGCTGAAAGTTGAATGTTTTTTAAAGTTTCTTATTTCTGTTAGTTATGTTGTTCACTAAGCCAGAAAAATACCTATCATTATGACATACATTCCAAAATGACTGACTGTGTATGTGTGTATGAGTATATCTTAAATCCAATGCCCTCTAGAAGAAGTCTTTATCTGTTCAGATGTGTGTGGATTTGTTAGGTTATGAGCCTATATAATCTGTTGGGTTAAGAGTCAAACCATATATCCTCATTAGCACATGTATATAATGACGATTAGAAGTTGTGTTTTCAGCAAATAAAATTACCAGATTTTATCATTTCATTAAGCACTTCATGGGCACTTCAGAAATAGAATTTAAAATTTTCTCTGTTAATAATATAAAAATATTGATCACTGGTCATTTTGTTAAGGTCCAAAACAGTTCTAAAAAGCTATGAATCTTCGCAAGGCTTAGTCTCTACAGACTAGATTCTGAGCACCATTCTCTCCTATTGGGATGCTGTCTCCCTTTCAATTTCTTCTAAAGTCTTTTTATATATCTTAAGCAAACTCAGAAATATATGAAGATCCAGGTGTTGTTTTCTTTCAGTAATGATAGAAGTTATTCAGGGAGGATCAACAATTTATAAATATATGAGATTACATGGGATATGACTAAAATTTTATCTTTCTCCATCTTTGTTTCCAATACTTTAAATTAATAATCAAATTGAAAATATTAGACAAAATGTATTCCTTATATGTTCTCTCATATACTTCTTTATACATTCCTTGGATGGCCTTGTTTAATGACTAAACAAATAAATACCACCATGATTTTTACCAATAATACATAGATGGTGTGAAAAGTCTAGAAACATAGGGAAAATATTTTATTTATTGTATTGTTTTCAGATTAATAATTGGCTTAAATTCAGAAATACTTTACCTGCAAAAGAATGTGGAGAGTAAAGAAAAATACAGCCACAATATTTTTTTGAAAATGTAATGAACATCTTGATTTTATTTTTACTTTACATGGTGGAACTCAGCTGCTCAGAATTGGATTAATCATAATTTTGGTTCATGTCCTTCTCTCATTTATCTAGATATAGCCACTTTTATTTATTACTTAATTATTTATTTTTTCATAATGGAATAATCATCCATAAATCCACTACCCAAAACAAAAACTAGAAATCTAACAACAACCCACATCCAACCCCTGGCTCCCCCACCAATCCACCCCCTTCCTCCTGTCCACCCAAAGGGATCCATCACCCAGAATTTTATGTTCGTTGTTCTTTTGATTTCATTTTAGTGGTATGTAGATCAATATAAAGTGATTAATCACAAAATGATGTCTTTCTTTGAGCTATTTTTCTTTTTTTTTTAATCCTCACTTGAGGACATTTTTCCATTTTTTGTTCAGATAGAGTGGGAGGGAGAGAGAGGAAGAGAGAGAGAGAAACATCAACGTGAAAGGGACACATCGAGTGGTTGCCACCTGCACGACCCAACCAGGGCTGGGGACAAACTGCAACAGAGATATGTGCCCTTAGCGGGAACCGAACCCAGGTCTCTCTGGACCACAGTCCGACGCTCTAACCGCCGAGCCAAACTGCCCAGGGCTAGCTAACTATTTTTCTAACTCTTCTCTCATGTTGTTGTAGGCATGGTTAGGACTATAATATGTAGTCATTATGTGTTGTCTTCTAATATCCCACCTCCCGAGGCAGAATACCAGGGCGTGAGATCTTGTATTTACTATAAGCTCTCCAGTCATTCATTCTTCCTTACACTAGAAACCTCCTCTCATCCCAAGTGATTTTTAAAATATCTAAAAGATTTCTATTGACTACTTAGGGTTATAAAAGGTTTTATTTTATTAAAATATACAGTGCTATATGGACACATGTACAAACACACAGTCATTAGATCGCAGAGGCATGCAGAACTGGCCCAAGGATTAAGTATTTTTAAAATCCATTCAATTAGATTTCTGGATTTTCACGTTCTTTTCTCATAAGACATTCGTTACTTAATTTAAATGCAGTCACGTTTAAGGTTATTCTTGGACATCTGAAATGAAGGACTAATGAATGTTTTTTAAATTGGGAAATAGTGAGGATAGTAGAGAAATCTTGCTGCAAAACTCCTAGTCAGCAAAAGCAAGGTATGTGTGATGATGATTCATGGTATTTACTATACTTTGTTAAGATACATGGACCTTCTAAGAAGAGAAAAGTGAGAGTAGTGGTAAGAATGAGGTGGGAACATACAAATGTGATCCTGAAACCTTCCTTCTTACCCCTCCTCAGTAACCTGAACTGTGGTATTCAGTACAACAAAGTGAGTTCAAAAGTGTGGTATGAATTATTCATGGAATGGCAATTTTCATTCTGAATATAGATATTTAAAAGCACCATGCATATTTAAGAGGGCTTAGTTGAAACTATGTATTTCTGATTACATTTGGTCACTGAGTCAATATAGACATATTTTTCTCAAAATGATGTAGAATTGCCCAAATTGCTAACCAGAAAATTATTTCATAGACCGTGCAGTGTTTAACCTTTCCTTTCTTCACTTATCTTTAATTCTTACCCATTCCCAATTGAGTTGAAGTGTTTATATGTAAACAAAACACCCACTGGAACTCTGAAGAAATTGACCCACCATTTTTTAAGTTGCAGGGGTTTTTTTTTGTTTTTTACAATATACAATGTGCATTATAATGTTATAAATATTTTCATTCCTTAAGGCTATTGAACTCTAGTGACCCTTAAAGGGGACTTTTACAACTTACTGCTGCAAATATTGACACTTAATCGTAGGAGAAAATAATGTGAAAATAGTTCAAGGATAAAATCACAGGTGGAGGAGCTGTTCTCAAACATTAATAAGGCCACGAACTCATTGATATATAATCTGTAAGTTTGAAGAAGTTATGAAACAATATAGTGAGGAGGAACCTAACAACTTAACAAAGGTTAAGATCAATCAATGGCCTTTTTTTTTTTTTTTTTTTTCATTTGGGCCTAGAAATACATTTTTCCTTCCCGGAATGGACCAACATAGAAAAACAAATGGAAGCGAAAAACAAACGATTAAGACAAGCGCTGACCCAAGAGGCAGGACTTCCCATTTAAGATACCCCAGAGGAACTCTAATTGTTTCACTAGCAGTTAGCACTCTTAAATCTCCTTTGATAGAACAGAGAAGCAGAGCCCAGGAAGACACAGCCGTTAAATAGTGCTGCTTCTGGTGACGAAGAGAGATGCTCATATTTCTCACAAGATTTTTGCCCCCCTCAGCCGCAGGCCTGATGAAAGGGGGAGCCGTCTACTAAGTGTTGTGGGGCCAACTCCACGGCTCCGGATGAAGCACAATGGGCGGGCGTGGGCTGTGAGTGAGCAAGTTCCTCTTCTGCCCTTCCTGTCAGTGTTCACCGAGGTGTTTGGGGATCTGAGGTCCTAAAACTCCCTAAACGAGAAAAACGATACACTTCACCCCGGTAGCGATTTTCTTCCCCGTCCCCCACCCCCACCCCCACCCCTGCTCTTAGCAGGGTGTTTGACCTTCTGGCCGACTGCGTTCCCAGTGCCCCCGCGCCAGCTGTGTTCCTGACCCCAGAATAAATCAGGGCTGCACCGGGCCTGGCAGAGCTCCGAACACATTTCCTGTCTCGGCCTAAGGGAAGTTGTTCGCCGCCAGGACCCTGGTGGGGATTCTTGGAGGTTGGGGGCGGGAGTGGGGCGGGGAAGTAAGGGTAGAACCAGCTGTAGAGGGCGGTGACCGCGCTCTAGGGACAGCTCGGTGCCCTTGGGCGGGACAGATCCAAGTTGGGAGCAGCTTGGGAGCAGCGGGGCCTCCAAGATGAGGCCAGCGCTCGCCCTGTACCTCCTCTGGCAGGCTTTCTGGCCCCGGACGGGCCGTGGCGAGCACCCCACCGCCGATCGCGCGGGCTGCTCCGCCTCGGGGGCCTGCTACAGCCTGCACCACGCGACCATCAAGCGGCTGGCGGCCCAGGAGGCCTGCAACCTGCGCGGTGGGGCGCTCAGCACGGTGCGCGGGGGCGCTGAGCTCCGCGCGGTGCTCGCTCTCCTGAGAGCTGGCCCGGGGCCCGGAGGGGGCTCCAAAGACCTTCTGTTTTGGGTGGCGCTGGAGCGCGGGCGATCCAACTGCACCCTGAAAGACGAGCCGTTGCGGGGTTTCTCTTGGTTTTCCCCCGACGTCGGCGGGTTGGAAAGCGACACGCTGCAGTGGGTGCAGGAGCCCCAACTCTCCTGCACTGTGCGGAGTTGCGCGGCACTCCAGGCCACCGGGGGTGTCGAGCCCGCAGGCTGGAAGGAGATGCGCTGCCACTCGCGCGCCAACGGCTACCTGTGCAAGTACCAGTTCGAGGGCTTGTGTCCCGCGCCGCGCCCCGGGGCCGCCTCTAACTTGAGCTACCGCGCGCCCTTCCAGCTGTCCAGCGCGGCGCTGGACTTCAGTCCCCCCGGGACCCAGGTGAGTGCGCACTGCCCGGGGCAGCAATCCATCACAGCCACCTGCATCGTGGACGAGGTCGGCGCTCGCTGGGACGGGATACCCTCCGGGGCCGTGCTCTGTCCCTGCCCCGGGAGGTACCTTCGTGCAGGCAAATGCGCAGAGCTCTCTAATTGCCTAGACGACTTGGAAGGCTTTGTCTGCGAGTGTGCTGAGGGCTTCGTGCTGGGGAAAGACGGACGCTCTTGTGTAACCAATGGAGAAGGACAGCTGGACCCTGGGGGAACCAAGGTGCCCACCTGGTACCCGCCGGCCACTGCAGCCAGCCCGGTGCAGAGAACATGGTCACCCAAGGTGCATAAGAAACCAGGAGAGATTCCCCAAGTCCCTGGACAAGGCAATTCAGCAACATATGTTCCCAAGATTCCTGGGTGGGGAGCACAGAGCACAATTCCCACCCTTGAAATGTCCCCTCAAGCCAACTCAACGGCCGCCATCACTTCAGGGAGTGTGATTTCCAAGTCTAATTCCACGTCTTCCTCTGACATCCCCCAGGCTTTGGATTCCTCCTCCACCGTGGTCTTCATACTTGTGAGCATAGCAGTAGTAGTGTTGGTGATCTTGACCATGACAGTACTGGGGCTTTTCAAACTCTGCTTTCACAAAAGCCCTTCCTCTAGGCCACGGAAGGGACCTTTGGCCCCTCCTGGCGTGGAGAGTGATGCTGAGGCCACAGCCCTGCGCTCCAATTCAGCACATTGCGCAGACAATGGGGTGAAGGGCTCAGTCTGCGGGACGGAGCAGAGGGAGCTTCACTGACTGGGTCCTCTTTTGACTCCGGAGACACAGAGGGAAACGGGACAGTGAGCAATTTTTCACTTTCAATGAAAAGGGAAAAAGAAAAGAGGAGCTTATCTGTGGAACTGACTATTCCTACAGAAGTTCCCTTCCCCTAAATTCCCTCTACTCCGCGGAGGAGCTACATCTGAACTGGATGCTCCTTCTCTAGTATTGAAGAGGGGGGAGTGCCGTAGGTGGTACTGGGGCCCAGGATTCTTCTGGGGAGAGGTATTTTCTTGTGTTTATCCTGGGGAATTTGAAGAAGTGATTGAACTTTTTAAGACATTGCAAGCACATAGAAAACAATACAATATTTTATATTTTATTTTTTACCGCGATGGAAAGAAAAACTCTGCCTACATTGTTCAGACTGGGAGTATATTGGTTTAAAATTCCCAAGCAAAAAAAATAAATAAATAAAGGATTGTTGATAACCCAGAGTGAAATATCGCTGGTTTCCTGGAGGAGTAATTATTTAGGAAGAACAGCTGAAGGGCACACTGGGCATAGCAACAAGAGTACATCCGGCTTTTAGGTTGAGGGGGAAAATTTTAAGTCCTTGCAATGAGGAGCAGAACTTTAAGAACTAGTAACTTTTTCCTTGGTTCTTTCATACTTTGTTTTCAAAGTCACTGCTACCTGTGTGCTCTGCTATAAATCCAAACTGCAGTGTTGCCAGATTTGCTGGCTCTAGAAGCAAATTACAGTTGACCACCAATTCAAGTGTTTACTGTGTGTCCTTGCTCAAGGAAACAAGTGATTTGTTTTCCTCTTCCAATGTTTGTGCTCCCCGGTTTAATGACCTTCCCAACCAGATAGCCCTCTCCTAAGTATCAGGATACTGATTCCAACTCCCAATTATGGCAATGTTAATTTTCAATTAAAACATTGATGCTGAGTATTGATTTGAAATGTTCTGGGTGCATTAAAACAAAAGTAAGCTGGATTTCCTCCAAAGTTGCTGGTTCTTGTGCACTGCTTAATCCATGGAAAAACTTGAATTCCAGATCATTTCCTTCCCTGCTTAATAAAAGCATGTGCAGTGACCATACTTGCTCATCTTGGAATGATTTCAATTTAATAAGAGTCTACATGGGCAAAAGCATTACTAGTATAAGAATAAATGATAAATGCAAATATCTAAAATCTTGTTATGACTTGGTAGAAAGTAATCTAAATGAAGCATTCCTCTGAAAAACACTTAAAACAATAATAATCACTATCTAGTGGAATTGAAACCCCCTAGAAAATATCCCTCTTCTAACAGTATCCCAGGTCTTTAAAATTAAGTGTGTGGGGTTGGTGCATGGAGACAGAGAAACAAGCTTAGTAACCATAAGGAATAAAAACAGGATATTTACACTATATTTTCATAGAACCATTTTAATGTTCTCAAGTGTGCAATATATAAAATATATGCAGGGAAGGGCAAAGTAGGTTTATAGTTGTGAGTACACAAAACACAGAGTTTATTATTGTATTACTTATTTATTATTGTGTTATTATTAATAACCTACTTTTGCCCATCCCTGTATATATGATATATATGGTATTAGAACATTAAAGAAATAAAGTAACACGTAATCTGCTTCATATGTTAAAGTTGTCTAAATAGTTGCTTTAAATAAAATCATAAATGGATTAGAATTAACATTCAAAAGACTTTTAAGTAAAATCATTTCACAAATGTGAATAAATTGGTGTCAGCTCACTCTGTTATTTTCCCCTATTACTTCCCCTCGTAAGTAGATCAGAAAAAAATTACAGAAAACTATTTCATATTTGATTTCCTGACACCTAGCAATTGCAGACCAAGCTTCATATAATTTTCTTCAATTTCTAGCTATGAAATCTTCCATAGAATTTGGAGTCTGATAGAATCAGGCTAGCCAAGCACAGTGCTTAAGAACTATTTAGGGTTAGGATCAGCGTCCTTCCTCTGTACTACATCTCTGCTATCACTTCACTACTTCTCCAACCTCTTTGAGGTTCATTCCTTTCTTACTTAAAACCCTCTGCCCTCACATACGTTCATAGCTGTCTGTTCAGTCATTTCCTTACAAGACTTGGAACCTAACTTACAGTCTTTCTCTCCAGCCTAAGTCCTGCCATCATCTTACACAGTCTCAAAGTCCTCATGTATGATGACTCTTCCAATGCCATGCAGTTCAGTTCCTTGACTTCCTCACTTGCGATGACCTCTATATCTCATTTCAGCCATCCACTCCAACAGTCACACCTTAGCCTTCCAGACAATTCTGACACTGCTCTACATCTGCAATCACAAATTCAGGTATTGGTGCGTGTGTGCACGCATACGTGCTGAAATCTGTGTATTAATGAATTTTGCCACTGATTAGAAGTAAACCATTACTGTTGAACTTTGAGATTCCTTCTTTCTTGCAATAATAAGCCTTGCTGTGAATAGTAGCCTGACATGGTATCATTCTTTTTCTTTTCTCTTTAAAACAAAAACAAACAAAAAATAATTTCATGTATATACAAGGAGTTAGTAAAAAATATCCCCCCCCCCCCCCGAATTACTTAAGAGTAAATTTCTGGCCTAATGCCCCATCATCTCTGAATACTTCAGTTATTACTTCTAGGTTATTCCATTTTTTGGCATGCAATTATTCATAGTATTTCCATGTAATTCTTTTTTTTCATTTCCACACAATTGTTAATGATGTCCTCTCTTTCATTTCTAATTTAAGTAATTTGAGTATTTCTTCTTTGGGAGATGGGATCAGTCTAACTGAAGGTCGGCCAATTTTGTTGACCTATTCAAAGAACTAACTTTAGGATTCATCAATTTTTCCCTATTGTATTTCTAACCTCCATTTTATTTAATTCTTATGTGATCTTTATTATTTCTATCCTTATCTTTGTTTTGGATTTACTGTATCCTTTTTCTAATTTTTCAGGGTAGAAAATTAGATTATTATTGATTTAAGATTTTTCTTCATTAATACAAGTTTTTATAGCTATAAATTTCCTTTTAAGCACTGCTTTAGTGGCACCCAGTAAGCTTGGCCATTTTGCGTTTTTATTTTCATTCATCTCAAAGTATTTTCTAATTTCCCTTGTGATTTTTTTAATCCATTGGTTATTTAGGAAGGTGTTGCTTAATTTCCACATATTTGCCAACTTCCCTACATTTCTTCTGTCTTTAATTTGATTTCACTGTAGTTAAAAAATATAATTTGTATGGCTTCAAACCTTTTATTACTGAGTCTAGTTTTATGGTCTATCCTGGAAAATGTTCCACAGGTGCTTAAGAAAATTGTGTATTCTGCTGTTGTTGGATAGAGGGTACTATTGAAGTCAGTTAGGACTAGTTTGGTTATATCTTCAAATTTTATTTCAGTTTGATCTTTTCCTATTTAAGACATTATTGAAAATGGCTACTGAGGTCACTAATTTTTAATGCTGAATTATCCACCTCTACCTCTAGTTCTGCCAGTTTTTTTTTTTTTTTCTTTTCAGTGTATTTTGGAGCTCTGCTGTTAAGTGCATATATGTTTATAATATTTATATCTCCCAATATATGGGCTCCTTTATCATTATAAAATGTCCCTCTTTATCTCTAGTAACTTTTTTTTTGTTTTAAAGTCTATTTTGCATGATATTGGTATAGCAACTTCAGCTGTCTTATGGTTGCTTTTTGCTTGGTATATCTTTTCACATTAATCTTTTTGCAGTCCATATCTTTCAACCATTTGTTTCTTTGAATCTAAAGTGTCTACTGTAGACAGTATATAGCCAGACTATTTTCTTTTTTTTTGTTGTTTTTGTTTTTGTTTTTAACTTATCTTTATTGTTGAATGTGTTACAGATGTTCCTCATTTTTCCCCCATTGCTCCCCTCCTCCCCATTCCTGCCCCCCTCCTGCCTTTCCCCACTGTTGTCTGTGTCCATTGGTTATGCATATATACATATAAGTTCTTTGGTTTATTTCTTCCCACCCCCCAACCCTCCTTCCCTTTGAGGTTTGTCAGTCTAACAACCAATTTGTACTTCTTCATCCCTTCACCTTTTTCACCCATCCCCCCAGCCCCCACCCATCTGGTAACCAACAAAAGTTCTCTGTATCTATGAGAATGTTTCTGTTCTGTTTGTTCATTTTGTTTGTAGATTCAATTGTTGATAGATATGTATTTACTGACATTTTTATTTGTTCATATTTTTTTATCTTTTTCTTCAAGAAGACCCTTCAACATTTCATATAATAATGGTTTGGTGGTGATGGACTCTAGCTTTTCCTTGTCTGGGAAACTGTTTATGTGGCCGTTGATTCTAAATGACAGCTTTGCAGGATAGAGTAATCTTGGTTGTAGGTTCTTGCTTTTCATCACTCTGAATATTTCTTGCCACTCCCTTCTGGCCTGCAAAGTTTCTTTTGAGAAATCAGCTGACAGTCTTATTGGAACTCCCTTGTAGGTAACTAACTTCTTTTGTCTTGCTGCTTTTAAGATTCGCTCTTTGTCTTGAACCTTTTGCATTTTGATGATGATGTGTCTTGGTGTGGGCCTCTTGGGGTTCATTTTGTTTGGGACTCTCTGTGCTTCCTCGACTTGTATGTCTGTTTCCTTCACCAAGTTCGGGAAGTTTTCTGCTATTATTGTTTAAAATAGGTTTTTGATTTCTTGTTCTCTCTCTTCTCCTTCTGGCACCCCCAAGAGGCGAATGTTGGCACGCTTGAAGTTGTCCCAGAGGTTCCTTACACTATCCTCATTTTTTTGGATTCTTTTTTCTTTTTGCTGTTCTGATTGGGTGTTTTTTGCTTCCTTATGTTCCAAATCAGTGGTTTGCTTCTTGGCTTTACCTACTCTACTATTGAATCTGTGTAAACTATTCTTTATTTCAGTTAGTGCCTCCTTCATTTCTAACTGTGCATCCATCATTTCTGACTGGTCCTTTTTTATGCTCTTGAGGCCCTCACTAAGTTCACTGAGGTTCTCACTAAGTCCATTGAGCATCCTTATAAGCAGTGTTTTGAACTCAGCATCTGTTAGGTTGCTTAACTCCATTTCACTTAGTTCTTTTCCTGGAGTTTTGTTCTGTTCTTTCATTTGGGACCCGTTTCTTTGTCTCCTCATTTTGGCTGCCTCCCTGTGTTTGTTTCTATGTATTACTTAGCGAGAGGTATAGGGCTAGCTGAGACCAGATGCTGCTTGTTTGAAAGAATTTAGGAAAAGTTGAAGCAGAATCCAAGACAGGCCAATCCTATGGTAAAGCAACTGGCAACAGCTTGGGTGGGCCTGAAAGTTGGGTGGGGCGGGGCCTCAGGGAATCACCAGGGCGGGGCCAACAATGTGAGCCAGGTTGCTGGAGTCCCAGATATGGCGGGGTCTGCTGACCCAGGGAAAGGCTCACCAAAGGAACAAAAGCCTCTGATAGCACGTCTGTCCAGGAGAAAGCTGCCTCTCCAGCCCTCGCTCCAATGCCAAACAGCTCAGTTCTTCCCCATATGACTCTGGTGCCTTTCAAGCTGCCTCCCCCACACTGGAGCCTGGAGGGTGGGAGTCGGAGTAAGTCCTTGCGGGGGCCCTTTAAGAGGAGCTGCCTAGGGCTCCAGCCGCTTCAGCCTCAGTTCCTGCTGGTTTTTCCAGCCAGAAGTGATGGGGATTCTCTTCCTGGCACTGGAACCCTGAGCTGGGCGCCTGGTGTGGGACGGGGACCCCTCAGTCCTCAGGGAGGACCTTCCCCGCCCAGGTGCCCTCCTAATTTTTATCCGCCACACGTGGGTGTGGGACCAGCCCCTCTCGCCTCCGCCCCTCCTACCAGTCTCCATGTGGCTTCTTCTTTAATCTTGTAGTTGTAGGACTTCCATTCAGCTTGATGTCAGGCGGTTTTGAATGATGGTTATTCTGTAGTTTAGTTGTAACTTTGATGTGGTTGTGGGAGGACACGGTACAGCGTTTACCTACGCCGCCATCTTGACCAAAAGTCCCAGACTATTTTCTTTAATCCATTCTCCAATCTCTGCCTTCTGAATGAATGTTAAATACATTTGTCATTAATGTACTTACTGTTAAGATAGGTTACATCTACTATTTCCTATTTTCTTTCTACATGTCTTATTTACTTTTTGTTCCTCTATTCCTCCATTATTGTTTTCTTTTGTATTAAATAAATATTTCATAGAATACCATTTCAATTTTCTTATTGTTTCTTTTGATTTCATGAGTTTTTATCTAATTGGCTCCCATGGAGATTACAATTAACATCTTAATTTTAAAACTGTATAATTAGGATAAATACCAACTAATTTTAATAGTATACCACAATTTTGCTGCAACATAACCGCTACATACTCTCTTGGAGATGGGGTTAGTTTAAGTAAAGGTCTGCTACCTACCTCCTTCTTTGTGCTATTATTGTCAATGGAATTACATCTTGATATACTATGAGCCCATCATCACAGTTTTATAATCATTGCTTTATTATGCACTTATTTTTTAAATCATATAGGAGAATAAAAAGTTATAACAAAAAGTACATTTATACTGTCTTTTATATTTACCTATGTAGTTACCTTTACCAGTGCTCATTATATATCTTTGTGTGGTTTTGTTACTGGGTAGTATCTTTTATTATCATTCTGAAGGACTCCCTTTAGTATTTCTTGTAGAAAATGTCTGCTGGTGACAAATTTTCTCAATTTTTGTTTATTTGAGGATGCCTTAATTTCTTCTTCATTTTTGAAGGATAGTTTTGGTGGATATAGAATTTTTAGTTGGTAGTCTTTTCTTTTTAACACTTTGCTTAAGTTATCCCACTGCCTCATGGGCTCTCTACTTCTGATAAAAGTTAATTTTATTGAGGGTCCTTTGTATATTTTGACTTGTTTTCTTCTTGGTACTGTTCAGCTTCTTTTGTGTGACTGCTTTCCTGTTTCTTTGCATAGCTCATACCTTTTGTTGAAAATCAGATGTTATAAATAACATAATGTGGTAGCTCTCTAAATCCTTCCCCCAATAGCCACACCAAAGTTTGTTGTTGTTGTTGTTGTTGCTGTTTGTGTAGTTACTTTTCTTGATGAATTCCCTGTCATATGTGATCACGGAACTAACTCTAATTCTGCTCAGTTAGCTTAGTGGTCAACTAATGATTAAAAAGAAATTTATTTAAATGATTGGACCAATAAATCTACCACCCTTTGTGGAGGGGCTGTGTGTGTGTGTGTGTGTGTGTGTGTGTGTGTTGCAGCAGGACTTCAATGATCAGATAGTTAAAAATTCTTTCTCAGGCTTCACTTCTTGCTTTGGCAGGGCCTCCGCATCCGTCAGAGTTGGAGAAATTAGGGTCTTTTTTTAATCTTTTCTGGGCAAGTGCACAGCCTTACATTGTACATGCATTAACCTTCATAGATTCCCAAGAATATGTTGGGGCTTTGCAAAGCCCTCTATGGACAGCTCTTTCCCCAAATCTTCCTTTTTAGTTTTTGTTCAGTCTCTGGTCTGCCACACTGGCATCACCATCCGTATTAGATTCCTATGGCTACTAGTGCCACAAAATAGGTAGCTTATTTTTTTTTTTAATCCTCACCCACAGACATTTTTGCATTTATCTTCAGATAGAGCAGGAGGGAGAGAGAGAGAAAGAAACATCAATGTACATCGACTGGCTGCCACCCACACAACCCCAACTGGGGCAGAGACAAACTGCAACCGAAGTACGTGCCCTTAGCAGGAACTGAACCCTGGACTCTCTGGTCCACGGGCCAACGCTCTAACCACTGAGCCAAACTGGCCAGGGCCAAACTGGGTAGCTTAAAACAAGAGACATTTATTCTCTCATAGTTCTGGAGGCCAGAAGTCTGAAATCAAGGTGTTGACAAGGCCTTGACCCCTCTGAAGTCTCTAGGAAAAAATCACTCATTGCCTCTTCCTAGCATCTGGTGGTTGACACGATCTTTGGTGTTTTTGACTTGTAGCTGCATCACTCCAGTCTCTACCTCTATTGTCTCATGGCCTGCTTACCTCTGTGTGTCTCTTATTTGTCTCTGTGTCCAAATTTCTCTCTTCTTATAAGGACACCATTCACTCACTGGGTTTAAGATTTACCTTAATTCATATGACTTCTTTTTAATTAAATTAAAATAAATTTGTAAAGATACTATTTCCAAATAAGGTCACCATGCATAGGTACTGGAAGTTAGTCTTAAATATATGTTTTGGGGGGACACAATTATAGACAGGTAAACAGTAATGATTTTCTGTGGGGGAGTGGTCTTTGAAAGCACAAAACCTGTTTTGCTTCTCTCAGTGGCCACTAGGCTGGTTGTTTTTTTCATAGATACCCTGCTTTCAATTCTGGTTTTCAAAGCTTCTTCAGGGCTGGGGAGTGGAGAATGAGAATAGGGTAATAGGGAAGGGTGGGAGAAGTGTTGGTAGTCTAATAGACCTCCTCAGATTATGTCAGTTTGCTGTCATAGGCTTGCCTTAGTGACAACTTACCCCGCCTATGGTTCCTATACCTACCTCTCCATCAAAATTATCTGTAGTGATTTTATATATAGTCATTATATACTGTCAAGATGATACTTCAAGACTGCAATCTGAGCTCTAAGGATCTCACCACTATAGAATTGGTCATTGTTTCTAGGCCTTTTCAGAGGATAGATCTAGAAAATATAATAATTTCTAAAATAAGATAGAATTCAACCAGCAAGAGAGAGAAACAAATGTGTAAAAAAGCAATAGAGGTAAACATAGGAGAGTGTCTCTGAGTGGGCACCTACACTTTCTCACATTCTCACTCGGCATGAACCCCCGGTGGTATGGGTGAAATGGTGATAGTAGCTGGATAAATTGGGGAATAATGATTATGAAGGAAATTGGCACGTTACTTCTCAGGGCATGGCCCAGGGAAACTGAGCACCTCTTAGAGAACCACGGTCACACATGGCATTGATATTGTAAAGTAGCAATATTTAAGAGAGGTATCTAGGTGGAAGGACCTGAGGAAAGCATTGCAGAATAGTGTGAGAGAGAAGCTACAATTTCTTTTGCCTGATGTGGACCTTGTGAAACCTTAGGGTTGGAGTTATCATGACACCAAATAACCCAAATGGATGCAACACAAAAAAATCAAAGGGGAACTTGTACCTTATAGCCACATATGTAGACAGTCAAAAAGTACTGGAGCCCAGCCATTGTGGCCCAGTGGTTGAGCATCGACCCATGCACCAAGAGGTCACTGGTTCGATTCCCGGTCAGGATACATGCCCAGGGCTCGATCCCCAGTGGGGAGCATGCAGGAGGCAGCCAGTCGATGTTCTCTCTCATCGATGTGTCTGTCTCTTGCTCCCTCTCTCTAAATAAAAAATAAAATAAAAAAGTACTGGAGATTGTATGTGCCACTGTAAACCAGGTTGGACAGACCTAGTGACCATGAACCATGAGACTGGGCATCTAGCCCCAACGTCAGGGAAACATGTCAACTTCCTAGAACTTAGATCATCCCTATGGATAAGTGAGGAAGTGAGCGGAAGAGAATCCTAGAGTGACCAGTTAACCAGGAAACACTAAAAAAATCAAAAAGAACTGAATTTATCTTGATGTGGCAAGTATAAGTTTTTTGTTATCAGTAGAAATGGGGTTCAAGAGCTGTTTCTCTCGCTGAGAAATAAAGAAATTTCTATTTGTACATACTTTTTACTAGCTATTTTCTTAGAAAAATTATACATGCTTTTAGCTTTGTCTATAAAATAGAGGTAATGTTAGCTGCCTCGTAAAATTGTTATATGAAAATGAATATAGAAAGTTATTGCAGTGACCTGGAGTAGAGTCAGCACACACCAAAGGCAGACTGAGGAGGGAAGTTATGAAATGCCCTTATTATGATATTTAAAAACCACTCAGAACACACCCATTCAGGGTTTTAGGAAGTCTTATTAATGTCATTATAAACTAGTGAACACAATTCAAGAGTCCTGAGAACCAGAAAACAAGTCTACTGGTCCATAACTCTGAAAACAAAGCATTTAAATAGGTCCAAGGATAGAAAACAGTGCCCCTAGGCTAAACATATTTTGTTATTTTTGCCAGGTATGCTAACTTGTTATGGGATGTGAGGATGTAATGGCACTTGGTAGTAATATTCATTATTTGAGAAACTTATCCCTCTTCAATTTCCACATTTTTCCCTCTTTCAAATGGCAAAATTGGGAGCATATAGTATCAGCCAGTGGGTATTGAATGGATGGATACTTAACATGGCCATAAAGGCTCTTTCTCAAAGTCTTGAGTAGGAACATGTTCTTTAAATGACCAGTTTAATAAGTCAGTTGTCCTGGAATTACAATGTCTCGGAAGGCAGTAATTGTAGTTTATTTCCTGGACAGGCCCCCAGATGGCTTGCCTGTCCAGTGCTGTGATTGTGGGTACATCAATAGTGTTAAGAGTGCTTGGTAGACACCATCATTACCACTACAGTGTGCTCAGTTTAAAGTATTTTCATTCCCACTACTCCCTTCATCAACATATACAGAAAGCTCTTAAAAATGATAAAACCATAATAAAACTGCTTTACATTTTTTGTATGAAAGTTAAATATAATTAAAAAGAACAAAACAAAATAATCCCAGATTATTCTCATAGGCTATAATATCCAGATAGTATGTTTTTATAGACCTATAAAAATTATCCATCTAGCAACATTTTATAGACAAAATATTTGTACATATACTGTCTTGTTTATTTGTTCTTACAAAGTCCCTGTGAAACTGGTGAGGGATAAATGGGTAGAAATTTTTGGCATCCATGACAGTTCTTCCCAAGCTGGAGCCTGCAAAATAATTCAGACTATTATCATAATAGATCAGCTAAGTTTTTCATTTTAACAAGAGGTCCTCCTCCTTGAAAAGGTAAGAAGCTAAGCAGTTTTATATGGCTTAATATTTCTATGTTTGTAAGGCTGAGTCACATTTCACTATAAAGCCAAGTCTGAATTAAAACTTCTTATCCACGTTTCTCCTCTATTTGGCAGATGACTCAAGAGCTATAGACCAATGCTAGAAAATCCTCACCCCTCCAGACCACTTTTACATTTTTTTCTTCTTATTTCAGGTCTCAGGGTAGGCAAAGGTGGAATGCCTAACCCTTTCCTTTAGAGTCTTAACATTCCCCTCCATAATTTGAGACGTCTATTTTTACCTTCAATTTCCCTGTCTGCACTGGTCTTCCCTTTGAGCTATATATCCATCAAGTCTGCCCCATCCTAAACCACTACCACAAGCAGAAATATCATTACTCTGCCTTCCTCCTTGACTCTTCATCACCTCCTCCTGGTGGTCTACCCCAGCGTGGAAACAGATTCACCATTCTTATGTGCCACTCCATCATTCAACTTCGCTACTCCAAAGGATCCCAAGGTTATTTCATGTGAGGTCCTTACTCCAGATCCTTGCTCAGGGCCCTCTAAGTCTTTATCAGGTTAGTACACACTCCTCTCATATTGTACCCTGTGTTTTTGCCAAATTAAATTACTCAGTGTCGCTTTATTGTAGCTTCATAATTTAAACATGCAGTCTTTCTACCTGGAATACCAACCATTACCATCTGGCATGCCAATACGTGTCCATACCACAAATTCTAGTTTAAATGCTGCCTCCTCCAAGATATCATCGCCGCTAATCTCAAACAAATCAATTCTCTGAAATCCTTCATCATTTTATTTAAATCTCTCTTATTATAACTACTAGTGTATATACTTTTTTCATCTCCTCTACCACAATATGTGCTGTTAAAGTGAGGAATTATATACCTCAGACATTTTGTAAAATACAGAATGCTTTTATATTGCAAGATATCAATAAATATAAATAAATTATATTTGTAAATAAATTATAATTAGGAAGAAATAATAATAAACTTATTTAAGTGAATATTCATTTTTATACTGAATAATCAAATTCTACAGTGTTAAATCCTTAATAATTTCATAGCTATAGTATGTATGTATACCTTATAAGTTTTCACTTCATGATATATACACAGTAAGACAAGTATGGAACAAAGTTCTTTGGCTCGTATCCCTGAGAAAGTCTAACTTTCTTTGTACCCACAGGTGCCCTCCCACATGCTTAGAACTGAGACACTCTTCCTTCCCAAGACTATCTTTTTCTTACACACACACACACAAATCCCTACATAAGATATCCACATAGAATCTATTTCTCCCCAAATTCATCCAACACCCCCCCTCTCCACCTGCCCTACTCAAAGTCATCCTCTCTGAAGACCAGTGGCAGATGTCCTGACAGCTCGAAGTGGTAGCTCGATTGACTGGGCTGCCATTGTTTGAGGAGGAAAGTTGGAGGCAAATCCAAGGCAGGCAGTAAGCCCTACGCTGAGGGACACATGGTGATGGGCTCTGTCCTTGGGAATAAAATTGCCTAGTAGAAGGACCTATTCAACAGGACATTCCCCCAGTCCCTCAGCTGTAACTCACGGAGAATAGGGATTCTGGGTACACTGGCTTCTCTACTTAGGAGTCTGTGGAACTAGTCTGGAGGTTCCAGCCAGGAACACAGTCTAGACTCTGCTGTGCAACAAATTTGGGGTCCAATGGGTAGAAAAAAAGGGAGAAAATGAAATGTAAATAAAAAATAAGTTACACAGCTATAGTCCTTTCCCCCTCACTCAAAACCTCTACTATTACCCTTCTTTTCTTGATAGCCCACTTGTATTATCATTCTGCTACCCTTATGTCTCTTGCATCTTGAACCCAAAGACAGACCTACAGACTAAAATTGAAAGCAATTGAGGAGAATGCTGGAGAGAGATTTCCAGGCCTCCAAAGCTGAGAGTAAGCCTTTGCTCTCACTGAGTTCTCCCTCGCACTAGGTGCCAGCATGTGGGAGCGAGTGAGGTGGAATAGCTCCAAGTGTACAGGCTCAGGCCCTCCTCTCCAGGCTAGGATCTTCTCAGATGAGCTATCCTCAAAGCATTAGTTTACCCAAAATAACTCTTGCTTCCACAGTTCTTTACCTAAACTCTCTTACTTTGAGGAGGCAAGATTGATAGAATAAGAGCACATAGTTCTCTCCCTCCCACTTAATTTTAGTGAATTAATTAATTTGTATGTTTTCACCATCTATATCACCTTTCATATATAGGTCCTCTGAAGATAGAGACCACATCTGCCTGGTTCTTTTTCATGTCCACAGTGTCTGGCATGTAAGTGGTACTAAGTCCTTATTAAATAAATGGAGGAACAAGTAGGTGGTTTGAAACATAGCTGAGGGGCAGGGCTGGTGGATGCAGACACATTTGCTGATATTTTCTGAATACATATGCATTTGACTGTATACACATATGTACACACAGAGAGAGGCACACACATCTCCATTGCTATAGCTCATTGCCTGTGTGCCTCTACTGTGGACCTCTGCAGTTTCCAGTCATGCCATTCTTTCTGGAATGCATTTCTTCTACCACCCTCATGCCTCCAGCCATCCTCTACCCTACCCTTCCTCTGATCTGGCATCCTCCTCTCCCTTATTGTACATTGATATGTACCGATGGTCCAGGGGCTCCACTGACAGGGAAAGAGTCCATAAGAGGGCAGGGCCCACTTGACAATTGGATTGAGGATTGGTCCTGTTCACTTTAACATATGCTGGAAAACATTATAACTGAGCAGAGGTCTGTTCAGATCTTCGCATGTCCCCAGAATGAGTCTCCCAAGGCTACATCTTCATTACCGACCACACCTGCTCTCCAGGCCTCAGCTTCCTGCTCAACATCTCTCCACAGATTTCCTTCTTCACAGCAAATACAACATATCTCAAATTAAACTCATCACAGGTTCCTTTTGTAACATTTATCTCTTTAATGGTATGACTCTCATTTCAAAATTCTAGGCTGGAATCCTCAACTGCCCTTTTTCAATTCATTTTTTTTCCTCTTGATCTTTATATTCTGTGTCAACAGTTCCTATTGAACTTCCCTTTGAAATGTCTATTAGATTTGCCCTTTTTTACTGAGGTCCACCTTTGCCATCCCAACCTAGGTTTCCATCATCAAAGTCTTCCTTTAGTTACCCTTTTTTATTTTAATATTTATATCCAAATCTACTCAGCAAACCAGTTTAATCTTTCTACAGTCCCCCCTTTTTAGAAAAATAGCTTATGCTTATAATTTTCTAGCATATTAAAAAACAAATCCATGACTAACTTCTCAAAATCTGGTCCCGTCCTATGTATTGGTCCATCCTATGTCCCAAGATTCCCCGACATGCCCCTCTCAGGCCACTTGCCTCACAATTCTCCATGAAAACTACTGAACCATATTAAGCACCTATTTTGTGCCAGACTCAGTGACTGTCACTGGAGAAAAGACAGAATCTAAGAAAAGATGGCGGCGGGCAGGACCTGAGGGAGGGTGAGTGCGTGAGAGAGTGAGCTAGTGTGTGAGAGAGTGTGAGTGGACGTGAGGTGGATGACCAAACTCGTGCAGTGCAGAGAGCGGAGCAGCAGGTTCCTGTGCTGTGGATGGGAGCAGCCGGCTACCGTGGTAAGCGGCTCTTCAGGGCGCTTCTCCCTGCGCTGCGGGGAGGTCCCACCATTTTGGAAGATCCTGAGTCTTCCCTGGGAGGAGGTAGTGGGAGCGGCTAGGGCCAAGCAACCTGAGCCCACCAGTGCACCTGGCACCATCAGACCAGTGGACACCCTGTGTCAACACAGACCAGTGCACAGTACTGAAGCTGTCAAGGTGCCAGTCGCGGAAATCGCAAACGATCAGGAGCCCAGCACCATCCCCCACAGTACCAGTCCGATCAGAGTCAAGATATACCCCCAGCAACAAAAACTCGGGAGCAGACATCCATCCCCAGGCAACAGAAGCACAGACCAGCAGCAGAGAACCATCCCCAAAAACTACAGCAAAGGCTGAGCAGGTGCTAAGCCCCACTGGGCAGCAGCACTCCCCAGCCACCAGCGGTGAGACCTGGGGCTCCATCGGGGCCTGTGCAACACAGCGGCCCACAAGAGCAGTGGGAAGCCAGGGATCTAGAGGGACCTGTGCGACCCAGCAGCCCACAAGAGCAGAGCAGAGCCCGGACGCCAGATGGTCCTGTGCGACCCAGCGGCCCATAAGAGCAGTGTGGAACTAGGGATCCAGAGGGACCTGTGCCACCCAGTGGCTCACAAGAGCAGTGCAGAGCCCAGGCCCCAGACAGGCCTGTGTGACCCAGCCACTCAAGGTGGGGGCAGGGAGTGCAGCTCCAGTAGGGCTTGAGCTATACAGCTACAGGTGGCATCAGCGACCAGCCAGGAACACAGCTTCAGAGGGGCCCGTGCAATCCAGCAGCAACACCTACCAGGACACACCAATAGCAGCCCCCAGTAGTCAATCCTCCAGGATCCACAGCAAGGAAGAGGCAACACGCAATAGAACAGTCTGGGAGGCACACTAGCCTTATTTGATATACAGTGAGCTGCCTACACATCCAAACATCCCTCACTGGCTCTAGAGCTACCAGATGGCTAAAATGGGGAGACAAAGAAACAACACACAAAGGAAAGAAAAAGAGGAATCACTAAAAAAGGAACTACAGGAAATGGAAGAAAGCAACCTGTCAGATAAAGAATTCAAAGCAATGATTTTAAGGGTGCTCAAACAATTTGGTGAGAACTACAAGCAACTTAATAAGAATTCTGAAGAGCTCACTGGGAACCACTTCAGCTTAAGAGGTAGAAGCTATGCATAAAGAGGTAGAGGCTATGCATAAAAATCAAGAGGAAATAAAGAATGACATAGCTGTGATGAAAAATACCTTAGAAGGGTTCAATAGTAGATTAGAAGAAGCTGAAGACTGAATCAGCAACTTAGAAGACAAGGTACAGAAAAACACCCAAATAGAGCAGCAAATGGAAAAAAAGTTTAAAAAGCAGGAGGAGAGTTTAAGGGAGCTGTGGAACAATACAAAATGTAACAACATTCGCATTATAGAGGTACCAGAAGGAGAAGAATCAGAGAAAGGAATAGAGAACCTGTTTGAAGAAATAATGACAGAAAACTTCCCTAAACTGGTAAAGGAAAAAGTCACACAAGTCCAGGAAACACAGAGAGTCCCAAGCAAGATGAACCCCAGAAGACCCACAGCTAGACACATCACAATAAAAATGGCAAACATTAAAGACAATGAAATAATCTTAAAGGAAGAAAGAGAGAGACAGAAAGTTACCTACAAGGGTGCTCCCATTAGACTGTCAGATGATTTCTCAATAGAAACACTGCAGGCCAGAAGGGAGTGGCATGAAGTGTGCAAAGTAATGCAAGGCAAGGGTCTGAATCAAAGACTACTCTATCCAGAAAGGCTATCATTCAAAATTGAAGGAGAAATAAAGAGCTTCATGGATAAAAAAAAAAAAAAAAAAAAAAAAAAAAACCTAAAGGAATTTACCACCAGTAAACCAGCACTACAAGAAATGCTGAAGGAACTGTTGTAAGAAGTAGAAGAAACAAGAGAGAAAGAGAGAGAGAGAGAGAGAGAGAGAGAGAGAGAGAGAGAGAGAGAGAAACACAGGCAACTAATAACTATCTATCAATAATTACCTTAAATCTAAATGGCTTAAATACTCCAATCAAAAGACATAGGGTAGCTGATTGGATAAGAAAACACGACCCATATATATGCTGTCTACAAGAGACCCACCTCACAACAAAAAACTCACACAGAATGAAAGTGAAGGGATGGAAAAAAAATTTTCAAGCAAATGGAAATGAAAAAAAAGCTGGTGTAGCAATAATCATATCTGACAAGATAGACTTCAAAACGAGGGCCATAATAAGAAACAGAGAAGGTCACTACATAATAGTAAAAGGATCAATCCAACAAGAGGATATAACACTGGTAAACATATACGCACCAAATACGGGAGCACCGAAATATATTTAAAAACTTCTGGAGGACTTCAAGGGAGAGATCAATAGCAACATGATCTTAGTGGGTGATTTTAACATGTCACTGACAACACTGAATAGATCTTCTACACAAAAAATTAACAAGGACATATACTCCTTACAAGATGAACTAGATCAGCTGGACTTCATTGATATTTACAGAACATTTCACCCCAAAGCTGCAGAATATACATTCTTCTCAAGTGCACATGGGACATTCTCAAAGATAGACCACATGTTAGGACACAAAGCAAGTCTCTAAAAATTCACGAAGACTGAAATCATATCAAGCATCTTCTCAGATCACAATGGCATGAAACTAGAAATCATTTACAACAAAAACACACAAAAACATTCAAACATTTGGAGGCTAAATAGCATGTTCTTAAACAACGAATGGATTACTAATGAGATCAAGGAAGAAATTAAAAACTTCCTGGAAACCAATGAAAACGAACACACAACAAAGCAAAATTTATGGGGCACAGCAATAGCAGTCCTGAGAGGGAAGTTCATAGCACTACAAGCCTACCTCAAGAAACAAGAAAAATTCCTAATTAACTTTCTACCCTACACTTAAAGAATTAGAAAGTAAATAAAAAGAAAAACCCAGAGCTTGTAGGAGGAAGGAAATAGTAAAGGTCAGAGCAGAAATAAACGACATAGAGACCAAAAAAACAATTTAAAAGATCAATGAAACAAAAAGCTGGTTCTTTGAAAAGATAAGCAAGATTGATGGACCTTTAGCCACACTCACCAAGAAACAAAAAGAGAGAAACCAAATAAACAAAATCAGAAACAAAAGAGGAGAAGTAACAACTGACAGCACAGAAATACAAAGGATCACAGAAACATACTATGAACAATTATATGCCAACAAGTTGGACAATCTAGGAGATATGGACAAATTTCTAGAAACACACAGTCTCCCAAAACTGAACCAGGAAGAGATAGAAAACTTGAACAGACCAATAACAATAAAGAAAATTGAAGATGTAATTAAGAAACTCCCAGCAAACAAAAGCCCAGGCCCAGATGGCTTCACGGGGGAGTTTTACCAAACATTCAAAGAAGATCTAATACCCATTCTCCTCAAACTATTCCAAAAAATCCAAGAAGAAGAAAGACTCCCAAACTGATTTTATGAGGCCAGCATAATCCTAATTCCAAAACCAGATAAAGATACTACAAAAAAAGAAAACTACAGGCCAACATCCCTGATGAACACAGATGCCAAAATCCTGAACAAAATATTAGCAAATCGGATCCAGCAATACATCAAAAAAATTATTCATCATGACCAAGTGAGATTCATCCCAGGGATGCAAGGATGGTACAATATTCGCAAATCAATAAATGTGATACACCACATAAACAAAATGAAAGATAACCATATGATCATATCAATAGATGCTGAAAAAGCATTTGACAAAATCCAGCACCCATTTCTGATAAAAACGCTCAGCAATGTGGGAATAGAGGGATCATATCTCAACATAATAAAAGCCATATATGAAAAACCTACAGCCAACATCATACTCAATGGGCAAAAATTAAAAGCATTCCCTTTAAGAACGGGAACAAGACAGAAATGCCCACTTTCGCCACTCTTATTTAACATAGTACTGGAAGTCTTAGCCACAGCAATCAGACATGAAGAAAAAATAAAAGGGATCCAAATTGGAAAGGAGGAAGTGAAACTGTCATTATTTGCAGATGACATGATATTGTACATCGAAAACCCTAAAGACTCCATCAAAAATCTACTAAACTTAATAAATGAATTTGGCAAAGTATCAGGATACAAAATTAACATCAAGAAATCGATGGCATTCTTATACACCAATGATGAACTCACAGAAAGAGAAACTAAAAAAAAATCCCATCTACCATCACAGCAAAAAACTTAAGATACCTAGGAATAAACTTAACCAAAGAAGTAAAGGACCTATTTGCAGAAAACTACAGGACATTGAAAAAAGAAATATAAAAAAGTGGAAGCACATACTTTCTACATGGATTGGAAGAATTAACATCATTAAAATGTCCATACTACCCAAAGCAATCTATAGATTCAATGCAATCCCCATCAAAATACCAACGACATATTTCACAGAACTAGAACAAACACTCCAAAAGTTTATATGGAACCAAAAAAGACCCCGAATAGCCACAACAATCTTGAAAAAGAAGAACAAAGTAGGAGGGATCACATTACCAGATATCAGGTTATACTTCAAAGCCACTGTAATCAAAACAGCCTGGCACTGGCACAAGAACAGACAGATAGATCAATGGAACAGAACAGAGAACCCAGAAATTGACCCAAGACAATATACTCAATTAATATTGACAAAGGTGGCAAGAGCATACAGTGGAGTCAAGACAGTCTCTTTAATAAATGGTGTTGGGAAAATTGGACAGCTACTTGCAAAAAAATGAAGCTAGACCATCAACTTACACCATAGACAAGAATAAACTCAAAATGGATAAAAGACTTAAATGTAACTCATGAATCCATAAATGTTATAGAAGAAAATATAGGCAACAAAATTTCAGCCATACGCAGCAGAATTTTCACTGATATCACACCTAAGGCAAGAGAAACAAAGAAAAAAATGAGCACATGGGACTACATCAAATTCAAAAGCTTCTGCACAGCAAAAGAAACAATCATCAAAATGGAAAGGGAACCCAACATATGGGAGACCATAATTGCCAATGATGCATCAGATAATGGATTAATTTCCAAAATATATAGAGTACTCATACAACTCAACAAAAGGAAGACAAAGAACCCAGTTAAAAAATGGGCAGAGGACCTAAATAGACACCTCTCCAAACAGAACATACAAATAGCCAAGAGACATATGGAAAAAATGCTCAGCATCACTAATCATCAGAGAGATACAAATTAAAACAACTATGAGGTATCACTTCACACCTGTCAGAATGGCCACCATAAACAAATCATCAAACAACAAGTGTTGGCGTGGGTGTGGAGAAAAGGGGACTCTTGTACACTGCTGGTGGGAATGCAGACTTGTGCAGCCACTATGGAAAACACTATGGTTTTAACTCAAAAAGTTAAAAATTGAACTGCCATTTGACCCAGTGATCCCACTTCTAGGAATATACCCTAAGAAGCCTGAAACACCAATCAAAAAGATCTATGTACCCCTATGTTCATAGCAGCACTATTTACAATAGCTAAGATCTGGAAACAGCCCAAGTGTCCATCAGTAGATGAGTGGATAAAAAAGCTTGGTACATGTACACAGTGGAATACTATGCAGTTGTAAGAAAGAAAGATCTCTTATCCTTTGAGATGACATGGAGGGACCTGGAGAGTATTATGCTAAGCGAAACAAGCCAAGCAGAGAAAGACAAATATCACATGATCTCACTTATTTGTGGAATATAATGAGCTAAACAAACTGATGAACAAAATTGACCCAGAGACATAGAGGTAGAGTACAGACTGACAAACCCCAGAAGAGGCGGTGTTGAGGGAGAGAGATAAACGACAGAACTTATATGCATGTATGCATAACCAATGGACATAGACAACAAAGCTGGGGAAGGGGTAGGGGGATGGAGAGGAGGGTGTCAACGGGGGAAAAAGGAGAAACATCTGTAACAAAAACAAATTAATAAAAATAATTTATATAAAAAAAAAGACAGAATCTAAGACAGACATGATCCCTGTCCTCGTGCATCCTACAATCTACCTCAGGATGTTCTCCCTTCCCTTATCTGCTAAGAGTGTTCTGCCACTTAACATGTCACCACATGCTATCATGTTACTGACTTATTCATGTACTCAACCAAGGGCCTTTAACCATGTAACTTGGGTACGGTCCTGTGCTCTGGATGTTGGAGATTATGTCACTGTTACATGCCCACTGTCCAGCATAATGCCTGGAAGTCGGTGAGTAGTTCATAATTTTTTTAAATGAACAAATCACCCAATAAAAGGTTATAAACATTGAGCAATCAGAATTTAGAGGAGAGAGAAATCAGAATGTTGAGGAGTTTGCAGAAAGGTGTGCCCTGGAGGATGTGTGCGGTGTGCACAGACTGAGAAGTGGGAGGAGGGCATTTTAAGTGAGTGCAAAGCTGGAATGTGAGGCAAGGGAGTGAGGCTGATGATCCCCCATCCACTATCTGCCCCCCTCTGTTTTCATAGTAATGGAGTGTCAACACCCCAGGTAGCCTTTGAACCAGGATTATCTATGTGACTATGTTCTCTCCGATAAAATGTGGGTGCAAATAAAGTGTACAATGTCCACACCATCTGCTATAATAGAATGGGACCGGTTATGTTGTGGAATAAATAGCACAAGTTTAGTTCTTGCTCACAAAAATCTTCTGCAAGCCCAGCGGACTTCTTTGCATTCACTCAGAATTCCTGCAGTTTCCTGGGAGGCTCAGCATGTGTTTTGTGGCCTTCATGGCAAAGGAAGCGAGGGCTGGAGAGTCAAGAAGAAAAAAACTATGAGAAATTGAACTCTATAGCTATGCCAAAGACACTAGAGTCTCTGAAATATAGCGCACAGCCTCCAAACTGAGAAGGACATATGCTACCTTGACACAGAAAAAAATTTAGAGGGTCAGTCTCCTAATGGAAAGGAGGTGATATGTAGGTGAAAACATCCATTGACCCCTTGCTCCTCCAAAGGCATAATGTGAAATGGCTCTATCTTTTTGAACACCGCCAGAGAAAGAGTATGGCTACATGGGAGGAACTTCTGTTTGTTTGCTCTTTAAGTGTTATTTTATTCATATTATTATTTCTTTTGCTTTTTGCTTAAGTTGGAACACTAGAGAGTGGTTAAGGATTCTCAATAAAGAAGTGTGTTTGTTTTGCTTTTTCATTGTAAGTGGTTTTTCTCTTCCCCTCTGTTTCCAGGATGACCAGAGAAGATCATTGTTTCAACAAGTAAGGTCATAATCATACCCTGTAATACTCCATTTGAACATGGGAAAGGTCCACCTGTTGGTGCATCAGAATATTATAAGTACTGCATTATAGTAATAATATAGCAGAATACAATTCTCTTCTTTGTCATCATTAACTGAAATATACTTCAACCAAAAGAGGGTTGATATCCTGATCTCACATCGATATAAATGTCAGAGTGAAATGATAGGTTTAAAGAGTTGCATGAAACAATGTGAAGTAAAACAAAAATTAGAGAATTGACTAAACGATTTAGGAAAAAGTAAATATAAACATGTTGATTATTAAAAATGCATTCTAACCTGATTAACTCATAATGAGGTATTTGCATTTATCTTATTAATCTGATCATTACCCAATTTGCCTATTAAGTTGGCTCTGTAAACATTTATTTTATTAGCCCCAAAACATGTTCATGGTGAAATCATTGTAAATATGTCTTTAACCACAGCCAGCATGAGAAAAGAATGGATTAGAGGACAGTGTTGTCCCTGTAGCTCTGGGTCAGGGGGTGCTGACTGCACTAGACAGGTCAGAGGTGGCAGAGAAGGAAGGTGTGGTGAACAGCCTGAGGTAAGTGCATTATTCATTAGAAATCAGAGCTGGTGCTTGGGAAGATTAGTTCTTAACTTTAACAGTGATCAACTGTGGAGCTTTGATATTGAGATATAAGGAGACTGACTAATTATGAGCTAACTAAAATAGGAAGAGGAATCAGAAAATTATTTCCTTTTAAACTAATAAAATATAGATTTGAGAGTAGCGCTTAAGCGTGCAAGCACCATGGCCTTATAAACACTGAATCCAGAATAAGGCAAGTCTAGCCACTAACCCCAGTCAGAAGAACAACTAGATGGTTTGTAGGCCTCCCCACGGAGCACAGCTTAAGCCTGAAAACTTGGGGCAAGGAGGAGCAGTGCAGAAAATGCATGTTCTGTGGTGGACCTCTAAGTGAAAGGGGCTGAGGGGCTGGACCCACATACCTAGTTCCTCTCTCAAACTCATAATCCTCTGACTCACTCATCTCCAACGGGGAAGTAAGAAACTAGGAGTATTTAGGGAAAATTCCCTCATCAAGGAACCTAGAGGAGTAGAGAAGTGATCCCCTCTAAGGTAAGTCTCTTTAACATGATAAACCCAAAGTTTCCCATCTGGAAGCAAATATCTCCAGCGTAGCTTTTCGCTCTAATATTTATGATTTTAAAAAGCCTCTTTAGGGCAGGTCTGTATCCAGGACTAGTAAAGAGAGGACAGTGCTCCTGGGGTCACTAGCAGTCACTTAGAATAGGAAAGGAGTGCCTAAGCTAAGTGGTATATGAACTCTGTGCTATCTGTGTGATTTTATTCTATCATATTTCAACAAATATTTATTGTGTACCTTCCATGTGCCAGTGAACAGAATGATAAACAGATCAGGTCCCCACCTGCCTTTCTAGAGCGTACACTTCAGTGAGGAGAGACATAAAATAAACAAGCACAAGAACATGCAATTACCAAATGCAAGAAAGGATTTAAAGTTAGAAAAAGTGAAGGGGGGTAGTTGTAGTGATGGGGAAGGAAAAATCATCCAGGCAGAAGGAGAAGTGTGTGCAAAGGCCCTGAGACTGAAATGAATACAGCAATTTAAGGTGTTAAAAGAAAGCTCTGGCTGGAGTTTAGTGAGTAAGGCATGAGTCATATGAGTTGACTATGAGTCATATGAGTTGACTATAGAGTGACCAGACAGGCAGGGCATTATAGAATATGGCAAAGAATTTGAAATTTATTCCAAATGAATGAGTATCCAGTGAAGACTTTTAAGCTCAGGAAAGATTATTTCATTTATAATGTTAAAAAAATTACTCAGTTGTGTGGATAACAGATTTGGGGACATGGAAGATCAATACCCCCATGAGGTAATGTAATCCATGCAGGCAAAGCCACAGAGGCAAACAGAGAAAGGGGTCTGGGCCACTGGAATGTAGCCCCAGAGTTCCTGTGTCACAGAAATCACTAGTAAGAGCTTCTAATGCATAAGTGGGTCGTTAGAACCAAGTTGGTCAAAAACTGTGGTTGGTTGTGATGACATTAACCTGTCATTGTATATATTAATGTAACATGATTCAGTGCTTAGTCCTGAGAAACAGAAGTGAACTTTTGTCCAACAATCCCCCAAATACAATTTTTTCCAAATAGATGTTTATACTTCTTTCATCACATGGCATTCTTATGTTCTATCCACATCCAACCCTCAGAAAGACACACTTGACATCTAGATTCTCAAGTCAAATGTTGTCAGGCAGCTTCACACCAGTCCACTTGCCCAGAATCCAGAGTAAACTGACTGACTAGTTTGTGTTCACTATGGTGCTGAGTACAATGGGGTCTCCTTGGGCTGTTCATATAATGATTTTGACAATATCCACACTCTCCCTACCATAAAATGTTTTATAGGCCTCCGTATCTGAGATCCTTAAGTATATTTTTTCTATATATTTTTATACAAGGCCTCTTAGATTAGAGGACACGTGACAGTAGTGTTTATTGGGCAAGTAAGACCAAATTGGCATTCTGAACTGTGTGTGTGCTTGGACAGTCAATTTGTCTTGATAAAAATAAGGGGCTGGGAAGAGAAAGGTTAGGGAGAAGGTGGTTTTGGCCTTGATGGTGTATGTCAAACCTCCAGTTACTTTTATAAGAAATAGCTGGAAATAACACCTCCTTTTACCTCACCAGCTGCTCCCAAATTACTATCAAGTCACTGATGGCAAAAAGTGCCTGTGAAACGGGAAAGAAAGAACAGACATGAGAGCTGTGTTGACTGCCCAGGAGTGCTCCCCAAAGGAAGCACTGCTAGGGAGGAAGACTCCTGAAGGGTGAGCTGACTCTAGGGAGCAGGTGGAGAGAAACCTCGTCCTTCATAGTCCTGAGACTGCACACAAGTACTCCATTCACTCAACCCACTCACTTAGGACTCATTGAGTGCCTCCTATGGCCCCAGCCTCATCAGTCAGGAAAATAAAAATCTTTTTTTTTTCTTCAAAGGATAGAAACACAAGTCAAACTGACTTTAGCAAAAGGGTAACTTATGAGGTCACATAACTCAGAAGTTTGAGATGAAAAAAAAAATCTAGCTTCAGCAACATTGGAGAAAAAGTTCTAGTGGTTTCTTGGGGGATCCATATCTTGGCTCTGTTTTCTTCAGTGTTTACTTCATTCTCATAAGTATATCTGCTTGGAGGTGAGGGGTCCTCTGGCAGTTCCAGGCTCACAGTACAGCTGCCCTTCACAATTTGAACAAAATTTGCACAATTGGCTCTAATTAGACCACCATGTGCAGATCTGAGCCAACCACTGACTGATGAGGGCTAGCCAGTGATTTGTCTTACTTTAATCAGTGGAATGTGAGTCATGTCCCTTCCCACAGGGTGAGTTCAGCTCCATCCAAATGACATAGGTGGGTATTGGAAGCATACAAAGTGTGGAGTAAAGCGATTCCCTAATGACACCTTTACTAGAAAAAAGGTAATAGTAAAGCAGTGGATATCCACTAAGTATTTACATACCACTGGCCATTGCACAAGGTACAAACACCTTACCCTCACAGTCTAGTGGCAGGAAGTGGGTGGTTCCACAATGCAATGCCGTAAGTGCTGTAAGTAGAGTGACCACATATCCTAGTTAGCCAGGACAGTCAGTTTGTGCCTGATGTCCCAGTGTAATTATTAACAGTGTGAAAGTGCCCTGGTTTGGACAATACACTATATGGCCACCCTAACAATAACTGATGCATGTTCAAATGCACTTAGAAAGAAAGGAGAGGGAGTGACTAACTACGAGAGCAAATAGGGTGGATTGGAAAGACTTCATAAAGCCAGTGATGCTTTACCTGAATCTTGAAGGATGTGTTGAAATGTTCCAAGTTGGTAAAGAAGCTAAGGGCATTCTAAGCATCAGGAAAGGTGTGGAGGTATGAACGTTCATTTGCTGTACAGGACTTGCTCCCACACTTCTGTGATCCAACAGGATTAAAGGTGTGCAGAGGAAAGGGGTGGGGCAGAGGGCAGGAAAGGTGGGCTGGGTAACCAGCCTCTGCTCGAAAGAAGGAACACTACATGAAAATGATTTAGCCAAGCTTATAGAATCTAAAAGTAAGCTAAAGACTTCCATGCTTTAGAGAAATTTTGGAAAATAGAAAGGCAAAAATGCTCCTCTTATTTCTGGTCCCATGAAACACTCTGAATCATGTTGACCTGAGAAATGAATTTAGAAGCTTGTTTCACTTCACTTAGATTCACAACACCTGCTGCTGAAAATGTAACCCAGACTCGAAAGATGAAGAATGTCCTCTGTCAGGCGCAGACAAATGTTACTGGTTTGGATCATATGTTGTTTGTAACTCCAGTAATCGTGAATGAGATACATTATTTTTAAAAAAAGATGGATAGAAATAGATCTATCATAAGGTGTCAACAGGCCAATATGTTTGTCAAAAGAACTGGAAAAAGTGCAAATTATAAATTTGTGCCTGTAAACTATACCTCAGTTATGCTGATTACTTTGTTTTCTTAATTCTATGCAGCCAGAGGGAAGGTTTGTTCTTTACTGCTAAATTGTTGTTTGCAGTTTGAGAGAGGAAAGGAACGTGTAAGTGTGCAATCTTATTACCTCTGAGAATATAGCTTCTTTCTAGTCTTATATTTTCTAGTCATTATATCACAATTTCCATCCCCCTCCAGTGCAACACCTTAAGATGTCAAAGTTTATTTCCTACAACACAAATTTTTAAATGAATAATGGAGTTGAATCTATTATAATTTTAAATACTTTATGTGTAATAGCTAATTATTCTCTAGGGTACCTCTGTAAGTGGATGAGATTAAATATCTTTATGTAATAAAATAAAAATGAAACAGGAGGGTTAACTTCAATGAATCCTATCCCTTTCTAGCTTTGACCATTGATGGAACAGATATTGTCTTGTCCACATGATATCACTATTTAGACATAAAGAGAATAACTTGGTCATTGGTATAGATAAGCCCTGGGGTTTGATAGTGAGGTTGGTGTCTCTGTTCTCTTTGTGCTTCTGTCTGACATCTTCTCCTCGAAACTTTCAGACATCTTTGCAGTTCGTCTAAGACAGTACCAATGTTCTTGTAGCTGGCATCTACTAGCCTCCTGGTCCCTTCCCTTTATTCCTAGATGATTTCAGTATGTGAATCTCTGTCATCTGCTATACTCCAATATCTATCATTTTTATTGGTGACTTTAATATCCTTGTGAAAAATCCATCCCTCACATGACTTCACAGTTCCTTCATCTTTCTCACCTTCAGTGGTCTTTCCCCCCGTCTTACAATAGCTACTTACTCCAGCAGGTATTCCCTTGATCTTGTTATCACAGACATCTGACTGCCCTCCCAATTTTCTATATTCAGTTCTTCAACTTTCCTGCCCATCATTCTCTCTCATTTCCATTCCAGCTGCACAATGACCATACCAAGCTCTCTAAATTATCAATCTTTTCTCCTGATTCTTCATGATCGCTCTTATTTTTTCTTATTCCTTATTTAGCTGATTTTTTTTTATCTTCACCTGAAGATACTTTTCCATTTATCTTCAGACAGAGTGGGAAGGAGGGGGAGAGAGAGAGAGAGAGAGAGAGAGAGAGAGAGAGAGAAACATTGATGTGAAAGAAACACATCAACTGGCTGCCTCCCACACGACCCTGACCAGGGCCAGGAATGAACCGCAACCAAGGCACAAGCCCTTAGCTGGAATTAAACCCGAGACTCATTTGTCTTTGGGCCAACGCTCCAACTACTGAGCCAAACTGGCCAGGGCTAGCTTATATTTTAATATTCTACCATTATATCTATGTACTTGCCCTATTTCCTCTCCATTTTACTTTTCTCCAAAAAGACTAACTCTGGTTATCCCACTTCTCTTATTTCATGTTGGCAGCTGAACGAGTCTGGAGAAAAACATGTACTTCTGCAGACTGGTTCCAATTTAAACTCATGACCACAAATCCTTCCTGGGTATTTAATGCTGCCTAGTTATCTTTATTCTGTACAATATGCTCGTTTCCCATGCTCCAGTATAAGGCTATGTTACAGTTTGTATAACTGCTCCAAGATGCACGGCACCCTCTGAGTGTCCATCTGCTCATGCCTTCCACGGTGAGAAACGCCTCATGCCTGCTTCCACCCAAACCAGGACCGGGCACAAGCTCTCCAGGCCATGCCTTTCCTAGCCCAGGACTCTCTTTCTGAAATATTCCTCCTTTCCATTCATCAATTTATCTCTCTGAACGTAATTATTCCTAGTAGCATAAACACGTTCTCTTGATTTCTTCCTCCAGTTTCTGCCGTATTTCTCAGATCTCTTTTAGAGAAAAAATTTCAAAAATATTGACAGAAGTTGTTATCTCCACTTCCTTTCGATTTCTTTCTTTCCTCAGCCCACTCCAGTTGGCCTTTACCCTCCTGTTCCTCTGAAAATAAGGTAGGGCAACAGCAGCCTACGTCCTGTCAAATTGAATGGTCATTTGATTGTCCTTATCTTACTAGATAGGGACATATATCTTACTTCTCATAAGCCTTTGGCACAGTTGACCACTTCTCTTTACAGAAACACTTTCTTCTCTTGATCTTCTTCCTCACTGGCCATTTTTCCTTTCCTGGACCTCCTCTCTGTTCAGTCTCCAGTGTGTTCCTGGAAAACACCATTCCCGTATTAGTTTCTCATCTTGGAATGCCCTTTCTCTCTATCTTCCCAGAACAATCCCCTCTCTGTCATTCATGTTACCTTAAGGATCACCCTCTCTAAAGGGCATTTTCTGATGACTCAGGTCTTTCAGAAACACCAACTCACATCACCTTGTGTTATCTTCACTATAGTGCTCAATATATAAATACATAGTGCTCAACTATATAAATATATAAATATATGGTGCTCAACTATAAATATATAGTTATCTGTTTATTGTGTGCCTCACCACACGAGAATATAGATTTTATGAAAGTAGGAAACTTGTCTGTCTACTTCTAGGTTGTAGGCAATTAAAAACATTTCTTGCACCCTGGCCGGTTTGGCTCAGCAGTTAGAGCATCGGCCCTCAGACCAAAGAACAGAGGGGTTCAATTCCACATACCTTGGTTTTGGGTTTGATCCCTAGCCTTGGTCAGGGTCCTGCGGAAGGCAGCCAATCGATGTGTTTCTCTCACACCAATGTTTTTCTCTCTCTCTCTCCCCCTCCCTCCCTTCCACTATATCTAAAAATCAATAGAAAAATGTCCTCAAGTGAGGATTAACAAACAAACAAAAAATATTTCTTGTGTCAATGAGGAAATTAACATTGGTTTACACAGTGACAACTATTAATTAACTAACAACCCTAACTTCATTGCAGTTCCATATCAAAACATTTAATGCCATATAGACAGAAATTTCTCCACTCATACATAAAATAATTTAATAAAGTTTTAGAAACTACTGCATTTACTTCAATCTCTATTTTCAAATACTAACCTAGGAACTGTAACACTAATGCTTTATAGGTCAAGACTCACTCAAAAGCTCTTTCAAAGACAGTGACAGTAGTAAATTTTAAAAGAGGAGCTTTTAATTAAATCATAGACAAATATGCAACAAGAATGATTTTATCTACCTCAGGTTAAAATTTAAATGTTAAGATTTAAAGTTAAATATATTAAGATCTATTTAAATACAATTGTAGATTCTTTCCAATGGCATTTTTTAGTGCAAAAAGAATTATTATATATTTTTCATAAATTATGCTAATATTTTCTTTTATTTATAACTATGATTAATCACCTGGCTAGTGTGGTTCAGTGGATTGAGCATCTTCCCATGGACTGAGAGGTCCCAGTATGATTCCCTGTCAGGGCACATGCCCAGGTTTCGGGCTCGATCCCTGGTAGGGGACGTGCAGGAGGCAGCCAATCAATGTTTCTCTCTCAGATCGATGTTTCTATTTCTCCCTTCCTTTCTCTTTCTAAAAAGAAAAAAAAAATCAATATAACTATGATTAATCATTCTCTTTAACTCTGGATACTGAGGTGGAAAATAAATTCTGGAAATGGGAATCTAGAGAACTTGGGTAAGCTTTTAATTTAGTTATTTTTCAACCAAAGAGTAAATCAACTCAAAAATTATTAGTTATAGGACTTCCGGTCAAGATGGCGGCGTAGGTAAACGCAGTATCGCGTCCTTCCACAACCACATCAAAGTTACAACTAAACTACAGAACAACCATCATTCAAAACTGCCTGAAATCAAGCTGAATGGAAGTCCTACAACTACGAAATTAAAGAAGAAGCCACATCGAGACTGGTAGGAGGGGCGGAGGCGCAGATGGGCTGGTCCCACACCCACGTGTGGCAGATAAAAATTGGGATACCTCGGCTGGGAAGGTCCTCCCAGAGGGCTGAGTGGTCCCCGTCCCACACCGGGTGCCCAGCTCAGGGTCCCAGTGCCAGGAAGAGAATCCCCATAACTTCTGGCTGGAAAAACCAGCAGGAACTGAGGCTGAGGCGGCTGGAGCCCCCGCAGCTCCTCTTAAAGGGCCCGTGCATGGACTCACTCGGACTCCCACCCTTCAGGCTCCAGCGTGGGGGAGGGAGCCAGAAAGGCACCAGAATCATATGGGGAAGAACTGAGCTGTTTGGCATTGGAGCAAGGGCTGGAGAGGCAGCTTTCTCCTGGACAGACGTGCTATCAGAGGCTTTTGATCCTTTGGTGAGCCCTTCCTGAGCCGGCAGACGCCGCCATATCTGGGACTCCAGCTACCTGGCTCACACTGTTGGCCCCGCCCTGGTGATTCCCTGAGGCCCCGCCCCACCCAACTTCCAGGCCCACCCAAGCTGTTGCCAGTTGCTTCACCATAGGATTGGCCTGTCTTGGAGCCTGCTTCAGCTTTTCCTAAAATCATTCAAACAAGCAGCATCTGGTCTCAGCTAGCCCCATACCTCTCGCTAAGTAATACATAGAAACAAACACAGGGAGGCAGCTAAAATGAGGAGACAAAGAAACAGGTCCCAAATGAAAGAACAGAACAAAACTCCAGGAAAAGAACTTAGTGAAATGGAGTTAAGCAACCTAACAGATGCTGAGTTCAAAATACTGCTTATAAGGATGCTCAATGGACTTAGTGAGAACCTCAGTGAACTTAGAGAGGGCCTCAAGAGCATAAAAAAGGATCAGTCAGAAATGAAGGAGGCACTAACTGAAATAAAGAATAGTTTACACAAATTCAATAGTAGAGTAGGTAAATCCAAGAAGCAAACCATCGATTTGGAATATAAGGAAGCAAAAAACACCCAATCAGAACAGCAAAAAGAAAAAAGAATCCAAAGAAATGAGGATGGTGTAAGGAGCCTCTGGGACAACTTCAAGCGTGCCAACATTCGCATCTTGGGGGTGCCAGAAGGAGAAGAGAGAGAACAAGAAATCGAAAACCTATTTGAAACAATAATGGCAGAAAACTTCCCTAACTTGGTGAAGGAAACAGACATACAAGTCCAGGAAGCACAGAGAGCCCCAAACAAGATGAACCCCAAGAGGCCCACACCAAGACACATCATCATCAAAATGCAAAAGGTTCAAGACAAAGAGAGAATCTTAAAAGCAGCAAGAGAAAAGCAGTTTGTTAGCTACAAGGGAGTTCCCATAAGACTGTCAGCAGATTTCTCAAAAGAAACTTTGCAGGCCAGAAGGGAGTGGCAAGAAATATTCACAGTGATGAAAAGCAAGAACCTACAACCAAGATTACTCTATCCTGCAAAGCTGTCATTTAGAATCGATGGCCATATAAAGAGTTTCCCAGACAAGGAAAAGCTAAAGGAGTTCATCACCACCAAACCATTATTATATGAAATGTTGAAGGGTCTTCTTGAAGAAAAAGATAAAAAAAATGAACAAACAAAATGGCAATAAATACATATCTATCAACAATTGAATCTACAAACAAAATGAACAAGAAGAACAGAAACATTCTCATAGATACAGAGAACTTTTGTTGGGTACCAGATGGGTAGGGACTGGGGGGAGGGGTGAAAAAGGTGAAGGGATTAAGAAGTATAAATCGGTTGTTAGACTGACAAACCTCAAAGGGAAGGGGGGATGGGAGGTGGGAAGAAATAAACCAAAGAACTTATATGTATATATGCATAACTAATGGACACAGACAACAGTGTGGGGAAAAGCAGGAGGGGGGCAGGAATGGGGACGAGGGGGTCAATGGGGGAAAAATGAGGAACATCTGTAATACATTCAACAATAAAATTAAAAATATATATATAAAAAAAAAATTATTAGTTATAAAATTATGACATTTAGAGCAAATTTTTATGATAACCTGAGGACTCAAGTGTCTTTGTAATAAATCAGCTCCTATAAGGAATTTGCTTAATAAATATAAGCCCGGCCATATTTGGCTCAGTGATTGAGCGTCAACCCATGCATCAGGAAGTCACCAGTTTGATTTCCAGTCAGGGCACATGCCCAGGTTGTGGGCCCGATCCCTAGTGGGGGGCATGCAGGAGGCAGCCAATCAATGTTCTCTCTCATCGATGTTTCTCTCTCTCTCTCCCTTTCCCTTTCTCTCTGTCTAAAATCAATAAAGGAAAACAAAATTAAAAGAAAAACAAAACAAAAAAACTCCAGATGCTGCCAAATATCTCTTAATATGTGAAATCAATGTATTTCTCAATATTTTCTCATTTTCATGCCAAAAAAATTGCTGAGTATGGGATTATTTATTTATACTATAACACAGGATGAATGATATTCTGTCCTAAAGAACAAAGACTGCACTTTCCTGGCCAACATGGATGATGACTCATGCTGGTTTCATAAAAAGGCAAATCCCAATTAAAACACACACACACACACACACACACATTTTAAAGGAGCTTTTTATCATAATATTTCTGTTGTGAAAACTATTCTTAGCCAATATTACTTGTCTCGGGATGTTAATCTGCATATAGTGCATTATTCCCATAATGAAATGAGATGAATACAATCTTTTCAAGCAAGATATTAATTTAAGAATCCACATTGCTTATTTGCTATCTAAAATTTGTCATTTTTGTAAAAGAATAAAACATTGTTGGGACAAGCAACTGAAACAAAGATGCAGAGCCAGACTATTTACAAAGTCACGTTATCATTAATCTTTGATTTTCTAGAATATTATTTGAGTTTTTAACTTACTGGATATAATATCAAAATATGTTTTCTAACTCAGATGAAATCTTCAAGTAGTGATATGATAGTAAGTAGGAGTAAATAGATGTGATTTTTGTAAAAAATAAATTGTTCCCAGTACTAAAAAATTTTATTATGTATTACCAAACACTATGAGAAATAAATTAAGTAAAATTGGGCTCTTAAATATTGGTTTTCTTCTCAAATACTTTTGACCAAAAAAAAAAAAAAAGGCTTTCATATTTCTAGAGAGATCTCTGCAAAATGTCTTATAGTTCACATTGTTGGTCAATGTTTATTTTTCTCGTTTTATGCAGTTTATTGGAAACAAATAAAACAGTATATTTCTTTGAGTTATTCTTGAAAGTTGAACTATGATACTTTTATACCTAGATTAATTATTGTTTTGATATATTAAAAGTAGACCCTACACTCTCCCTTTGTAGTCATATCCATTATCTGATTTTTTTCCAAGTCATTAGTCCTCCATTTCATTCTTTTTATCATGGCTTTAAATATCCACTGAGATTTTATGATTTCTCATCTGAACACGAATAAACCACTCCTCTGAAGCTGCTTCAACTACAGCTGCACAGCCAGAGGTCATAATAAAAGTGATGGAGATAACAGTCACCGTCATCATCACCATAGTAATCTCCTGGTCACAATCACAACTTCCTCAGACCTCAGTATATTCTCCATTACTTATAATGGTTAATAGACTAAAATATTCAAGAGAGAAAGTCTCCTTTTGCTCAGGGATCTTAAAGCATATTATAAATTTGACTTTTATATTGCATATGATAATCACATGAGACAACTAGAAAAAGATGCTGAGCAACAGGTTAAGGTTAAGCATTTTATACACTCTTTATTTAATTGTATTTATTTGTTTTGATAATTAATATAAAGTTATTTTATTTGTTAAATATTTTATTGAATTTATTGGGGTTACATTGGTTAATAAAATGATGTAGGTTCCAAGTGTACAATTCTATAATACATCACCTGAATACCACATTGTGTCCTCACCACCCAAAGCCCAGTCCTTCTCCATCACCATTTATCCCCCTTTCCACTCTTCTACCTGTCCCCATCCCCCTTTCCCTCACCATACTGATGTCTATGAGGTTTTTTTTCCCCTTAATCCTTCACCTGTTTCACCCAGTCCCCTCAACCCCCTCTCCTCTGACAGCTGTCAATCTGTTCTCTGTATCTATGAGTCTGTTTCTATTTTGTTTGCTTCTTTATTTTCTTTATTAGATTCCACATGTAAGTGCAATCATATGGTATCAGTCTTTCTCTGACTAGCTTAATTCACTTAGTATAATATCCTCTAGATCCATCCATGTTGTTGCAAAAGGTAAGATTTTTTTTCTTTTTTAAGGCTGAGCAGTATTCTATTGTATAAATGTGCCACATCTTTTTAATCTACTTATCTACTGATGAGCACTTGGGCTGCCTCCAAATCTTTGTAGCACTGCTAGAACCATAGGGGTACATATACTATTAATTTTAAATAACCAATACAATGTGAACCAAGATCCAAGGGAGGATTGAAGAATATGGAAAGGAAAGCTACAGAAACTTAAGCATTTACAAAGTCTGGTTCCCTTGAAGAGAAATTTCTGCAGGAAGAATAACAAAAAAATATCAGAATAAGTATTTTCCATTGCCCTTGAAAATGATACCAGTAAACGAGGGGTTGGCAACAATAATATTATACTTGGGAGATTTACAGCAGTCTTCTGAAGAGCCACTGAGATTCCAGGTGGCATGGTGCAATTTGAAAGGCCAAAGAAGGTGCCATGCTGCAAAAACAAAACAAAACACAAAAACTAAAACTAAAAACCACCAGTAATATACTAATCACAGCACCCAAAATTCCTTTGCTAGAAATGTAGTACTTTCCTTTTCTTTTAAATCTATAGTTGAAGATCCCCAAATAACAGTTAGTGAAACCACCTGCATCAGAATCCCGGGGAAACACTGTTTGTACATGATGCCTGGGTCTCTTTTTGTTTTTGTTTTTTTTATCCTCACCTGTGGATATGTTTTCATTGATTTTAACTTTTTTTTTTTTATCCTCACCTGAGGACATTTTTGCATTCATCTTCAGGTAGAGCGGGAGGGAGAAAGGGAGGACGAGAGAGAGAGAAATATTGATGTGAGAGTGACACATCGAGTGGTTGCCACCCACACGACCCCAACTGGGGCCGAGGACACACTGCAACCAAGGTACGTGCCCTGAGCGGGAACTGATGCTGAGCCAAACTGGCCAGGGCTGTTTTCATTGATTTTAGAGCAAGAGAGAGAAACATCAATGTGAGAAAGAAACATTGATTGCTTGCCTCCCATACATGCCCCGACCAGAGATCAAACCCACAACCTAGGTATGTGCCCAAACTGGGACTCGAACCTACAACATTTCAGTGTAAGAGATGACACTTCAACCAACTGCGCCACCTGGCCAGGGCCTGAGGCTTATTTTTCAAGGGTTTCTTAAGCTGAGCATGAGGAGTCTGCTTTAAAAGACTTACCAGTTTGTTTGGTGTGCAGCCAGGTTAGGGAACCATTGTTATATGTTATGAAAAAGCCAACACACTAAAGATTAAGCAATTCATAATTCAAATTATTAATAACTTGCACTGTAGAAAAATTAGTTAACATGAGAGTGAGTTGCTCATTTGGTGAAGACTCCAGAAGACCAAACCGGAAAAAGAAACACAACAGTAAACAATGGCCCCAATACCAAAATCAAAGCTTTGCCTTGTGTTAATAAATCCATCAATTTAATGTAATGATAGTTTGCTGAATGCTTCAGAAGTTCACCATGTGCTAAGTGTTGTTCTAATTACTTTGCAATATTAACTTATTTAATCTTCCTAATAACTCCATAATGAAGGTACTATTATTTTCCCCATTTTACAGATAAAGAAACTAAAACTAAGGTGAAGATATGAAGTCATTTACCTGAGGTCACATACCTACTGAGTGGTTGAGCTCCACAGTTCCTGCCCCAGCTACTGTGTACTGCTACCTTTCAGCTGTGTTAGACAGCAGGCTAGACACTGAGAAATCAAAGACAAATGGCCATTATGGAATTTATGAACTAATGGTAAACTACTGGGAAATCAGATTTCTGCCATCCATGCTTTAGGAAGAGAGAGGAGGAACAGAATCTTGCCCAAGCAAACCCTGGTTGACCTCCTAGCCTCCTCGCGCTGCTGCTCACCGTCTGCAAGAACCATTGATTAGCTTTCCAAATGCTTCCCCGTGTTTTGTGGTTTGTTTGTTGTTTTTTTTTCAGAAAATTTTAAATATATATTCAATATAGAGTGGAGTCAGTTTTAGTTCATCTTGAAATAGAACGTAACTGAATGTTGGCTGTGATGATTCTAGAGGTTCTTACTTTGGAGACGCTAGTGTCATAGGAAAAGAATGAACCCTCAGAGGAATCAATGTAGTCATTACTTTATTCTTATAGATCCATTCTTGGTTTGCAAATGAGATGAGAGTTACAGCTGCAGGTGAGACAGCACTCATTTAAAAGAAATATTTGTCAGGCCCCATCTTTAGCATGTCCACAGCTGTTTGAAATTGTGCTTTGCATATTTACCTCTTTGTTTTGCATGGATTCAATCAGATAATTTACAAGAAGAATGTATAAGAAAAGAATGGTTTTATATTATCTGTTTTCAATATTTGGAAAGATTGATTTTTTTTTTCTCGGTTTCTCATATTTCCTTAACTAGACTCTATTCACTTAAATAATTCAGTGAATTCTATTTAATTGGGATCTTGATAAATGGCATGACCTCTTAATTGGGAACTTAGATAAAAAGATTTGGCTTAATGCTTTTTCAATTACTTTACATTATTGTTCCAGCAGAATAACTTACTAGTTTAAATAAAGAAGAAAGAAATCCCAACTAGTTACTAATGTTCTAAAAGCTGTGTATCATAGGACTGAATGAATGCTGCTCATCTAGAACCCTAGGGTTTTGCCCTATTTGAATGGCCATTAAAGTTATAGTACTTGATAATTATTTTAATGTTTCCTAATTATTCAATACCTAATCATTGGAACATGTTTATTGTATCTCCATAAGTGAAAAGGAAATTTTCTGGCTTTCAGTGTTCTCGAACTACTACTATGTTTATGATAGTTACGTTAATGAAAAGGATTATTAAAGTGTGTAAAAATGCTGAAAGGACTTATGTGTCACTTTGCTAACATTATGGGACAGAAATTATTTTTATTCTCATTTTTCAGTTGAGAGGCTGAGACATGAGTGGATAAATAACCTCCATGGTGACAGAGCCAGGGATTTTCAAAGCCAGGAATCGAAACCATGTGTTCTGACTCCTGATCCCACCCACCTACTCTGTGCTGTGGCATCTTGCTCTTTACAGGAAGAGGCATGTATGGTGTGGTCTTAGATGTACAAATGAGGTTCTTGACATGGGCACATTTTACTTAGAAGTGAAACTGATGTTTCTCATAGGCAATCTGATCATTTCTGTGGGAAATACCAAAGCTTTTTAAGTATTTACTAATAATTCATTATATGTTTCTCCTTTAGGTCCAGACCATGAGTAGAGTGATACATTTTGACATTTTGGCAATAGTCAACCTTGAGGCAATAGTCAAGGTTCTCCCATTTCTATGTTATGTGTGGGATGAAATCTGTGTGTCATTTATAATAACTTTAACTGATACGATAAAAGAATCATAGTTCTTGGAGTCAATAGGTCTGATTTTTTTTATCCTGGTCTGTCAACTATCAGCTTTAACATGATGTACAAGTTTTGTTTTTGTGTTTTTCCCCTTCTCTTTTTCCTTGCTTGTAAGAGAAATAAAGTTCTCTGTCTTGTTCATAGGAATCTTCGGGAAGATTACTTGAAATAAGATAAAGCACCTAGAAAAGTGTATCACTTACAAAGTAGGTATTGAATAAATGTTACTTCTGTTTCCTTGCCTGTCTTACCTGCTGCTATATTTTAAACTCTGGTTATTGACAGTTTTATATAAATGCTGTAAATCTGAGGGAACTGAAACTGTCAGTCTGATATGTGGGAGTTGGTTTATCTACACAATGGTATTTCAGATCTCAAATATGCGGCACAAATATATTTGTAAGCCACAGTAAAATACAAGAAAACATTTGAATATTATTTTACTAATAATTCAGATCTATCTCTGGCTGTGATGGGCCATCTTATTTCGATCACTTAAAACTACTTAAAGCAAATTTCCCCACTTGCTGATGATAAAATGTAGCTTCAGAGTTGGCCTAATCAAACCTTTGTATATCATTTCATGCTTTGTGCATATACATTCCTAATCTCAATGTCATCTTAACTATGCTTAACTGTATGTTGTGTATAACATTAAATGCCCTTTTTACTGTATTTTAATATGTATTCAAACAATGCCATTAATCTTATAGGAATTTAGTAAGTTGTTACTAGTCAACTGATATCTAATTATTCTCATTTTAAAGACGTAGAATCTGATGCAGAGTGATTAATTTTTTTAAAGATTTCTATGAAATCTTTTAGTAATATTTGTGAGATGGTTTGAATTTCCAAAATAAATATCACTAGTGTTTTTATCATAGAAAAAATATATTACCTAAGTAAAAATATATTTTGTTCAACTTTCACATATGCTTACATTTAAAGAAATGAAGAAGGGAGGGACTGAGCAAGTCCATCTAGAGATACAGTTCTTATGGGGCCAGTGCACCAACCACAAAGAATGATATTTCGTGGACAAGCTAGATTGGCATTTAAGAGCAAGTCTCTTGGCTTTTTTTTTTTTTTTTTTTTTAGTTCAAGATGGTGAAGTAGGAAGATCATGAGCTCACCTCCTCTCATTGACATCAAAATTACAACTACATATAGAACAGCTATCTCTGAGAACAATCTGAAGACTAGCAGAACAAATTTACTACAACTACTGATATAAAGAAGAAGCCACATTGAAATGGGTAGGAAAGGTAGAGGTTAAGTCCAGTCAGGACCTACCCATGCGGCAACTCACAAGTGAGAGGGATATCACAACCGTGGAGGGAGATTGTGCCTGAACAGTGAGGGGTCTAAGCCCTAGCTTGAGGGACCTGTACTAGGAATAGGGGCCCCCATAACATCTGGCTTTGAAAAATAGCAGGGCTTACATTTGGGAGAGCCAAAGGGCTGTAAGAAACTCAGGTTGCATTCTTTCCAAGTCCCAGCACAGAGGCAGCAGTTTGAAAAGCACCTAGGTCATGCATGAAGGTGATACATTGACTGATTTACAGTGTCTGCTAGAGGGACAGGGATCTACTGGAACATTCTCCTGAGCCAGAGGTGCTAGCAGGTGCCATTTTTTCTCCCTTTCTTTAACCTGGCTAGTCTGACACTGGAAGACACCATTTCCGATTCTCTCCATTAACATTCCTAACACTGTTCACCCCACCCTGGCATTTCCCTGAGGACCTACCCAGGCTCTCACCCCTCCAAAGTGGCTCCTGCCCTGCCACACCCAGTGGGTAGCCTCAGTTGGCACCAGCACACAGCAGTAAGTCTGCAGCAGAGTGGTGGGCCTCACAGCCAGCCACACCAAAGGCTTCCCCTGCACAGAAGTGATCCCACAACAGTTGTGGCCAGGTCTCAGAGCCAGCAGGCTAGGGAACAGCCTCACCTGCCAGTGTGTCCATAGTAGTTGTGGCCTAGCCACACAGGAGGCCACCTTACTCCACTCAGGGAACACCTCTGGCTCTGGTGACAAGGGGGATTCCACCACTGGCCCCACAGGACACCTTCTAAATAAAGTCACTTTTTTAAGACCAGTAGATTTAGCTGACCTACCTAATACATAGAAACAAACAGGTAAAATAAAATGAGGAAAGAAAATAATATGTTTAAGAAAAAAGAAAAAGAAAGGACAAAATCCAAGAAACAGAACTAAATGAAACTGAGGTAAGCTGTCTACTAGATAAAGAATTTAAAGTAATACTTATAAAAATACTCATAAAACTCTGTGGACAAGTGGATAAACTCAGTGAGAACTTCAACAAAGAGATTAAAAATTATAAAAAAGGATCTAACACAATTGAATAATATAACAACTGAAATGAAAAATACACTGGAGGGAATCAATAGCAGATTAGATAATGCAGAAGAATAAATCAGCAATCAGGAAGACAGGATAGTGTAAATTACCAAATTGGAAAATCAAGAAGAAAAAAATAATTTAAAAGAATGAGAATAGCATAAGGGACCATTGAGGCAACATGAAGCATGTTAACATTCGAATCATAGGGGTCCAAGAAGAAGAGAGGAAAAAAAGGGACAGAAAACATATTTGAAGAAATAATGGCTGAATACTTCCCTAACCTGGTGAAAGAAACAGACAGCCAAGTCATGATAACACAGAGTCCCAAACAAAATGAACCCAAAAAGACCCACACCAAGACATATTATAATTAAATTGTTATAAGTTAAAGATAAAGAGAGAATCCTAAAATTAGCAAGAGAGAAACAACTAGTTACGTTCAAGGGAATGCCCATAAGACTATCAACATAGGACTTTCCAACAGAAACATTGCAGACTACAAGGGAGTGGCACGATATATTCAAAATGATGAAAGGCAAAAACCTACAACCAAGAATACTCTGCCCATCCAGGTTATCACTCAGAATTGAAGGAGAGATCAAGATTTTCCCAGACAAGCAAAAGCTAAAGGGGTTCATCACCACTAAATCAGCATTACAAAAAATATTAAAGGAAGTTATTTAGGTGGAAAAGAAAAGGCCAAAATTAGAAATAAGATATATTAAAGAAGCCCAGGCAGTGTGGCTCAGTGGTTGAGCGTCGACCCATGGACCAATAGGTTACCGGTTCAATTCCTGGTCAGGGCACATGCCTCAGTTGTGGCCTCAATCCCCAGCAGGGGACATGCAGGAGGCAGCCAATCTATGTTGACATTTCTCTCTCAACAGTGTTCCTATATATCTCTCCCTCTCCTTCCTCTCTCTCTAAAATCAATAAAAAATAAATTTTTAAAAAAGATATATTAAAGAAAAAAATCTTACTAATGAAGGCAAACATATAGTAAAGATAATAGACCAACCACTTATAAATCTAGTAGGAAAACAATTAAAATGGCAATAAATACATAACTATCAATAATTACTTTCAATGTACATTGACTAAATACTCCATTGAAAAAATATAGGATGACTGAATGGATTTTTTTATAAAACAAGACTTTTATATATGTTGCCTACATGAGACTCCAGATTGAAAGACACACAGAGACTGAAAGTAAGGGAGGACCCAGCAAATCCACAGATGAATGGATAAAGAAGTGGACAGATATATATATCAGCACACACTGGAGTATTACTTAGCCATGAAAAAAAATGAAATCTTGCCATTTGCAACAACATAAATAGACCTAGAGGATATTATGCTAAGTGAAATAAGTCAGAAAAAGACAAATACTGCATCATTTCACTTAAGTGTGGAATCTAAAAAACTAAACAAATAAACAAATAGACTCATAGATACAGGAAAACTGATAGTTGCCAGAGGATTGAAGGGGGTGAGGGTATGGTCAAAAAGGTGAAGGGGATTAAGAGGTACAAACTTATAGTTGTAACATAAATAAGTCATGCAGATGTAAAATACAACAGGGAATAGTCAATAACTTTGTACGGTGACAGACGGATAATGCATTTTTTGTTGTGATCATTTTATAAGGTATATAAAGGTGAAATCTCACTATATTGTACACTTGAAATTAATATAATATTGTATGTCAACTATACTTTAAAAGAGCTTTATGTTCCAGAATGAAAAAAATAAAATATAAAGAAATGAAGCAAAGTTTTGTATAAAGTTAAGCAATACCATTTACTTAATTATATGTGTAGATCGAGTAGAAGCAATTTAAAACCTGAACCCCTTTAATTCTCTACTTCCTCTTGCACATATTCTAATAAATTAATACTAAGAATAGAATCTATCACTTATTATATGTCTTTTGAAGAACACATACTATATACACATATATACTATATATTATTATATACCATATATAGAAATATACTATATATACAATAAAAACCCATATACTATACAAAAATGTATTTGTTATATATTATAAATACATACATACATATATATATCTGACTCCTGGATATGTGCTAGGCCACAGATGATTCTTACTTAATTTTATTTCTGCCATAAAACATATAATTTCATTACTATCGACTTTGGGTAATTTTTTTTCTTTATTGATTTTATTTTCTTTTATTATTTTGTTTATCCTCACTCAGGGACATTTTTGCATTCATCTTCAGATAGAGCGGGAGGGAGAGAGGGAGGAAGAGGAGAGAGAGAGAAACATCAACGTGAGAGAGACACATCGACTGGTTGTCACTCACACAACCCCAACAGGGCCGGGGACAAACTGCAACTGAGGTATGTGCTCTTAGCAGGAATGAAACTGGGTCTCTCTGGTCCGAAGGCCAACGCTCTAACCGCTGAGCCAAACCAGCCAGGGCCAACTTTGGGTAACTATATCTCACTTTTCTTCTTGGGATTCACTCTGCTGTCCCCCCTCCCCCATTTCTGGGTGGAGTTGTCACTCCTAGCTTCAAGGGTGGAGTACATCACCCAGCCAACCACAGTCCCCTGGCCTTGTTAATGGGTTCAGTGGTAGATACTGTTAGGGTCTGAAATTTGAGTTTACTCTCTGTAGAGGCCAGTAAGCTAGTCTGTTGCCATTTTGTAGATGCTGGCAGAAGAGATATAAGATTTCTGGGTCAGAAACAAGGGACTTTATTATTCATAGTGCATCCAGTAAGCAACATGATTTTCATTAGTTCCTTTTGCCTCTGATTCTCATGGAGGTCATGAAGTATGAACCCTGACGAATGCTGTGCAGCAGTGAGTTTGTGACACAGCCGAGGGACATTGATTGTGAGGAAACCACCACTTTGTATCAAGCAGTAACCAAGCCTTCTCTTTGTCCTTGAAAGAGATATTACCTGAACACCCAAGACTGCTTGCTGCAAACACAACCTTGAGAAATAATCCAGGTAAAGAGTGGTCAGAGCCTTGTATTTTTGGCATACAAAATGTATGGAGCGGTGACACATGGAGGGGTACCTCCCAACAGATGAACCATCATAGACAGTTCAATTAGAGGGAATTATTTTTACTCTTGCCCCAACATTTGAATCTAGAAAAATGTCATGTTTCAGTTTCTGCTGAATTGTAATTATAAAAGAATAGTCGGTCTGGGAATGGAGCCAACATGGCAAAAGTCAGAGATGAGAAAAGTTGACTGAAAAAAGGTCATACTGAGTTATGGATCAAGTACACCCTGAAGACAGATCTTACTCAAGATTTTTCAGTTATGTGAGATAATGAGATTTTCATTCATTCACAACTAAAAGAATTCTGACTGATTTGAGGTTTGACATGCATTGGCTCATCACAATATCCCCATAAAGGAGCTAATATTGTTCTGATCATATAGAGGAACAAATCATCCATCATGGAGATTAACTTGCCCAATATCACAAAATGAATAAAGCAGAACCATGTCTGCTGATGATAAACTCCATGCTCTTAACACTTAAATCATTAATTCTCAAATTTTAGTGTACTTTAGAAACACTGGAACTCATCTCAGACCTAATGAATCAAAATCTCCATGGTGGAGCATAAAGAATATGCATTTTTATAGGTTCTTGGGTGATTCTGGAGTACTTGCTAAGAAATGCCTGCCTTGGAAAAAGATGTGATTTTAATAATACTGTTGCCTGACATTCTGATACTATGTCTTTATTTAAAAGCTTTGTTTCTGGAAGATAACATCTGAAGCCTTGTCAATGATGTAAACTATAAACCAAAGGAAATCCTGTTCTGAAAAGAGCTCTATTGGGAGAAGTGGGAAAAGTCAGGGGGAAAAAGAGAGGCGGGGGCAGTTCTTGGCTGGTTCGGAAACCAGAACTTAAAAGGGAAAGGGGGGAAAACAGTCCTGAAGTTCTATTTCACCAACTGTTACCTCAAAACTTAATTTTGCTTAATTAAAGTGTGTGTGTGTGTGTGTGTGTGTGTGTGTGTGTGTGTGAATTCAGATCCCACACAGAGTTTATATATAGGAAAATTTGTGAGTCCTTTGAAAAAAGCATACAGACATCTGCTTGATTTGCTAGTTACAGTGGCTCATTGGACAGGAAGGAGACTATTTAATTTAATTATTGATTTTGAATAGACAATTTTTTACTGCTAGTAATATTAGCTAGATTAATGAATTGTTCAAGGGTTATAAAGACAGAAAGAACAGACAGAGAGCTGATGTTCATCAATATTTTGACAGCCTTTCCCAGAATAGTCATGTAAGTTACATGTAAAATATTTTCCTGTTTGTCCAGCATGTCTTGAATTTTTTCTCTTCTTTCAAATTTAAGTGGAGGACTAGTCGTCTTTTGATATGAGTATTATTGTGAAAGTCAGAACTATTTCTATACATGATATTCTACAGTGTCTCCATAATATGTCCTTCCCTAAGTAGACTCTGATACATAGTAACTCTTTCTTAAAATTTTTTGATGAAACAAATATTTTATTAAGCATATATTACATTAAAAACATGGTTCCAAAAGTGTTTCAAATAAATTATTTTATCTTCACAACAACCCTTTGAAGTCGCACAAGTAGTATCTATTGGAGCCAGGATTTAAACCCATGCAAGTAAAACTCCAAAGCCATGCTCTGAATTCCTACATTAACAGTGGGTGTTAGTCATGGAAGCAGAATCAATTACTCTAGCAGAATAAATAAAGAAATAAGTCAATAGCTGGTCCTTGGAAGTACCAACATTTGAGAGGTGGGTGAGAGGAAAAAAGCTTTCAGAAGAGACTAAGGAGCATAAAGGTAGAATGAAAACTGGACATGAATGTTGACTTTAAAATCACGGGAGAAGAAAAAAAAGTGGGGGTGGAGTAGCTGGAGTACTTGAAGTCTTCATCTGTAACTGGTCTGGGCATGTAGACATGAGGAGAGGCCTCCCATTGCACTCCACTGCAGAGATAAGATGTTAGCTGATAGCATTCTCCACTTCTCATTTCCTTTTATACTTCTTGTCCGCTCAAAATTGAAGACTTGGAATCAATCTGCCTTAAAGAGATATTTATTTTTAGAGTTTTGACCCCGTTATTATTCCAAAGAGTTTTGGGATCATGCCTATAGTCCCATTCTCAAGTGAGTGTATACTTCTAGCTTGTGACTAATAAGATTTAATAGATATTTTGACAAAAACTAAGTTTATTATCAAAGTGAACATTTTACCAAAGGACTTTTATTTAAAATTATATCTCCTTTTTAGGTGATGCTCCTCTCCACCCAACAGTTTGAAAAGTGGGTGTTTTGATATTTTAGTTTGAACTGGTTATTTTTGTTCACAGGCCTTCTCAACTTTGTCATCTTGCAGAAACACCTTCCTTTCTTTTATAGTTGATATAAGAAGCTGACTATATCTGATCATCCCTAACACAGTTAATTAATTAGGTACTCATTATAATATCCTGTGTCCAGATATTGAACAAAATAGTAAATAATCACTTACAACATTATATCTGTACCTGCTCTCATCTAGGGGAACCATGTAACAAGGCTGAACCTCTCTGTCTTCTTTTAAAGAACAACACTTTTCAACACACTGAAATGTGTTGAATGACAAGCAAGCTATCCATCTGTAGAAAAGGTTCTCCTTGGCTCAAAAGTGGATGGTGCAACAAGGGAGCAGCATAGACTTTGTAGTACTTTATTTTTAAGGCATACAGCACTGTAACAATTGTGTACACATCTATCAATCATTTCAGTTGAGTACCTAACCTCTCTGATGTGGTGATTGGAATAAAGGAGGTAATGAGCAAGATTTGCAAAATATAACCATATTACCAAAGTGTTTTTAGAAGATGGATATAAATATGACATCTGTATTATTTGTTTAAAATAAATTGGAACTATAACACAATTTCTAAAAATGTATCTTCCAAAATATTCTCCAAGAGAACTCCTTGCCTTCTTTCTCAGCATTTTGTATAATGGTCAGGGTTAAAGTGGATGAAGCATCAAAAGTTTTCAAACACAATCCTTTCGGTGGTGTCGTGTGAGCAGATGGCCTGAGAGATTCTACCCTGGGAAACCAGAGGTCATCAGTAAGCAAGATAATAGTTCATAGACACTGAACTGATACATTTCAACTTAATCAATAAATCATGTGTCATTGCAGTCTCTCACCCTGAGGTACGGCTCATCAACTTAGGACAGGAGAGGGCTTGTCTTCAGTTGCTAAGCAACACAAAAAGGCTTGGAAATCAGGTAAGGAGGTGGAGATGAGGTTGCACAGAAATTTGCTAAATCCATTTCTCCTGCTTCAACACATCAAAGGCTATGTTTTTCCTCTAGTGCAAAAGAGATGTGGGGTGAGTGGACCGTTTTTAATAAGCAAAGTTGACAAAGGTAAGAAAAGAGGCAAAAGATCTATGCCAGAGCTAAAGAAATAGATATCAGACGAGATCCTGAGGGTCACCAATCTAGAGCTATCCTAAATCCCCTCTAGTCACAGAACCAAGAGGCTCAGCATAGGCTGACTGCAGCAGGGTGAGGTCAATCCTTGGCAGAGGCTGGGGCAGGCCACCAGGCTGTATGGGGGCTGTGGAAGACTCTGAGAGGGCTGCAGCCCACAGGAGCTGAGATACAGACCTCACCACGCTGAGAGGTCCTCCCACAGGCTCTGAATTTCAACAAACTGCAGCCAGGAATCTTCCAGATGTACAAATGATCTGTTCCCAGAGAGCAGAGGGAAGAGAGGCCCCTTTCCCTAGGACCCCACCTCATCCCCTCCTGCACTGGGATGCATAAAGCCTCTTCCCCTTCAGTCTAAAGCCATTTTAGGGATGAAAGAGAAAGAAGAGGCCAGCCAAAAGACAGTCTAAACTTATGTAAATAAAATTTCGAAAAATGACTATTTAAATTATCAGCTCAATTGGATGTTTGAATATTTATTTAACTTTCTTCTCCCAGCTAGTTAGTTGGAAGGGGCTTAATATAATGTTCAAATTAGTTAAAACCCAAATAACAAAATGTTTTCTCTGCACATCTAAGTTATGAATTCAATTTGCCACCTTGCTATAGCTTTTCAAAATAAGAAGAAAAGACAAAAGTCCAGCTATCTTTATTCATATTGAGATAAAGTACAGAACTACAAAGCCTAGAATTATAGGACATTTGAAGGTATTTGAAGCACACACACAACCCACCTCTGGTTCTGGAATCACTGATATTATCTGCCAGAAAAATAATCCTTTCCATTCAGTTTGCTATGAAAATAAAATGGCTCTAAGAAGCTTTTAAGTCTGTTTTTAAAAATACTCCTCTAGTACCTTCTTAAAATTTCTTCCACGGATGGAAATGGCCATTCTTGAGCAAAATACAAAATATGTCTTTCTTCTCTTATGTTGAAATCTGATTTTTGTATTTCTTTCACCCATTGCCCTCTGTAACATCTTTAGGCAATCTCTCTCTCTTCCTCTTTATTTTTTTCTTCCATTATCTTTCCTTGAGATGTAAATCAGCAATTACTTAGCTCCCACAACAAAGTCTGAGGTCATAAATGTGGGCTGAGGGTGATTTAATCTGTGAGAGACTGAAATATCATCCAGTTCGTTTGGTGACAACAGGGAAGCATAGAGAGTGCAACCTCGTACACAGCTTCCAATTCAGAATGACTCCAAATTTGTTTGTTTCCTCTCTCTCTCTAAATTAACAGACTTTAAAAAATAATAATTCAAGATTATAACATCAATCTTGGTAAAAATGTCCAAAGGTAATCTGAAATCTTTCTTCTTGAAAATCTAAATGGAACATAAAGCAACCAAGCCAATGAGCACGTGGGTGTGTTTTCAGGTGATCCGTTGAAACAGTAAAATTAAAATGGCAAAGTCAGACAACTTGAAACAATATAATACATTTGTTTATTTACTTATGAATACAATGGTAACAGGTTTAAGATCACTAGATTTGTATCCTCTTAAGAGGTTAATGATCAAGATTTTGATTTGTAAATTTCACTGATTTTAACCATTAAAAATCTATTTTCCAACGGAATAATAAATAATGTACATTATTATTAAGGGACAAAACTAAACTTTCTGATTTAGCATATTTGTTCATTAGATTAAACCAAACATAAGGGACATTTTAACTTTTGGTTACTGCTTTCAGAAAAGCACAATATTCTTGAAGCAAATATACAGAAACATCTTTTTCCATAGTGATTTCAACCATTGTTTATCATGTCAGTGATGGAACCTGAGGGCCCCAGATTTACTATCTCGGTCGATCGTTATAATACACTCTGGCTTACTTAAGCAATCAACCAACAAACATGTATTTAGAGCCTACTATGTACAAGCCAGCATACTAAAGCAATACAGGAAATACAAAGAAGTAAAGTTATTGATCCTTGCCCTGCTCAGACTTCCAATGTAGTTTGTAAGATTAAACATAGACACAAATTACTCTATTTTCAATATCTTTAAAAGAATAATGTTGTGAACTACACTGCATGTTTGAATCACTTATGCTGCAAACTAGAGAAAGCAGGGACATAACCAGGGACATCCTCAACATGGATTAAAGTCTGTCTGAATCAGATTTCTTAGTTCCAGGTTTGAGTGCTGCTTGAATGCCCTTATCTGAAAGTGTTTCAGCCAGCCTTACACCTGTCACTGTTAGTGGCTATATTTGGGGACTGTTTCACCGAATCATGACAATGGAGCAAGATAAACAAATATATATTTAATGTGAGAACATATATTATATATATTCAAATCATATATAGGGTGTGTTGAAAGCAAGGAATACAAGACTTTTCACTCTGCATGAGAGGAGGCTAAACCACGTAATCATTATTTATTATAAAACGAACAAGAGACTACATAAGAAAAGTATGGAAAAACCTCTAAACTTCCCTAGATACAAGCAAAAATTGAAAGGCTAGAAGAAAGAATAAGAAAAGAGGACCCAGCAAAGAAGGAGAGGTTTTAAGGGGCCTTGGGGAAAGAACACCCCCCCTCCCCCCACAACGCTCCACCCTCACCCTCTGTGTCCTGAAGAAAAAGCCCTGGGCTTGGCAAATAGAGAAAAGGAAAGCAGAGAAATTTTCAACCACAAATAAATAAATATGTTAAACAAGAAAATAACATATTAGGCACCGCTTGAAAGGGGCAACCCTCAGGGGCCTGGCAAACCCACTCTTCTAGCCTGCAGGTGGCGGCCACACCGTAGGGATTGGCCAAGGCTCTGTAGGCGGTACCCGAGCAAGGTCCCCGCCCCGGTGCCTGGTCTTCGAGATAAATCGGAGCGGGAAACTGAGTCAGTTTACTCTTAGATCTGCACCTCCAGACGTTTTGGGTGAGGGAGAAAACCTAGTTCGTGTAGCTGTAGCCACACTCCCAGGCGGCCCCCGGGGAAAGTGCGCCCTGCCCTCGGTGGCATAACTCAAACCAAGGTTCCGGAGTGCTGGTCTTTGAAACTTAAAGCCCCGGTTGTGAGCAGAGCTGGAGGGGGTGGCTTCCATTACAGCGGCTCTCTCCGCCCCCCACCTGGGAATCTAAAAACCTTGTTCTCAGCTCCTGTTGGCTCCAAATGGGGGGTTTGGATGGGGACTGCGCAATGCCTGGGGTTCGAAGCGCGGGACCGATTTTACTAAGCACCTGGCTCCGCTGTGGGTGGAGTGGGAGTGGTGGAGGAGCTCGGAGAATGACGCATCTTCACCGGAGAATAGGAGAAAAGACCAGCTGCCTAGAGTTCATTCTCAAATCCGTCTTCTCTTAAAGTAAGGCTGTGCAAAGGGAGAGCGGTGGTTCGAGACGCCGCTAAGGGCACCAGGCAGAATCGGGCAAGCGAAGGGGCGCGGCAGGGCGGGGCTGAGGCCAGCTGGGGACTCACCCCTAGGGAAACCCGTGGCGGAAACCGTGGCTCGGCTTAAACAAACAGAAATAATGGCTGGCAGGTCAGTCTGAGTTGGCGACGTTGATGAATTCATGATCTGCACCCGCAGGACTGCGCGGAAGGAAAGATCGAAGTTAAGGAAGCATAGAGGGTGCAGAAGTTCAAGCGCAGAGTAGGAAGGCGGGAGAGTAGAAGATAGTGGAAAAGGGGGCCCGCAAGCCTTCCCAGTTTAAGTGCAAAACACCCACTTCCACCTTTGTCGCGCTCCTTTCCCGGGTCTCTTACCCGAAGATTCGGAGCGCGCAGTGTACTATCCCAACTTTGCCCCACTGCACGCTGACCCCTAGGATACTTTCACCTCTCACATCCGGCCTCCCTTTCTTCTCATCCTGCCCTGAGTGGCCCAGGCTCAGAGAGTCGTGATCCGGGACGTGCAGGTGCCATTACGGAAGACACCACCGGACTCCAGGTTCTCCTGCTGGAAGTCCTCCACGCTGTACGCGCGGCTCTTAAGGGCGGTGGCGTAGTAGTCGACCGGCTCCTCTGCGGCGTTGTCCATCCAGCTGAGGCACAGGATGCGCTGGAAAGAGCGCTTGAAGTTGTCCGAAAGGAAGCCATAGAGGATGGGGTTGGCGCAGCTGTTGGCATAGCCGAGGATGACCGACAGCTGGCTCACTGTGGCGTCGTCCTGCTCTGCGAACACATTTACCAGCTGCACTACATAGAAAGGCATCCAACAGATGACAAACACCATCACCACCATCATCACCATCAGGGTGATCTTACGCTCCGAGCGCTTGCGCTGCTGCCAGCCGGCCTTAAGGGCTACCATGCGCATTTTTGCGATGATGAGCACGTAGCACAGGCAGATGGCCCCGACGGGCAGCAGGAAGCCCATGAGAAATGTGTACAGCACGAAACCCACCAGCCAGCGCTGGGCGGGCTCGGGCATGAGCATGTTGCAGGCCACCGTGCCGTCACTGTTGGCTGCCGTGCGTGAGAAGACCACGATGGGCAGAATAACCAGCAGCGATAGCACCCACACCCCCAAATTCACCACCTTGGCCACGGTGGGCCGGCGGTAGCGTGCTGACTTGATGGGGTGCACCACGGCCACGTAGCGGTCCACGCTGAGCACAGTCAGACAGTAGATGCTGGTGAACATGTTGACTGCGTCCACACTGAGCACGAGGCGGCAGAGCAGCGCGCCAAAGGGCCAGTGTCGAAGCAACGTGGAGGTGACCAGGAAGGGCACGCTGAGCATGAGCAGCTCATCGGCAATGGCCAGGTTGAGGATGTAGATATTGGTGGCCGTCTTCATCTTGGCGTAGCGCAGGATCACGTAGATGACCATGGAGTTCCCACACAGCCCCACCAGGCACACCACGGAGTAGATGAAAGAGATGAGGATGGCGCTGCCCTGGCCTTCGCTCACGGTCCCGTTCTGGGACGCATTTCGCCCGGGCTCCTCCATGCCGTCCGCAGCGCCGGCCCCGGGGCCCCTGCTGCCGCCGCCTTCGCCACAACTGCCCGGGCTGGGGCTAGGAGAGGAGGAAGAGGAGGTGGTGCCATTGGGGAACATCTCCGCTGATGGGGGACGATGGGGCTGCTGGGGCTGGGGCGCTCTCCGGCGCCCTGCCGCTTGCGCCCTCACTCGGCACCCGGGCCTCCTGCCGGTAGCTCACTGCCGCGGGACGCCTGGGGGTAGCGCACAGCGGCTGCCGGCAGCTCGGCTCCGACCCGCGCCCGCGGGGCTCATCGCCCAACCGTTGCCAGCGCACAGCCGCTTGCGGCTCCCGGGAGCCTGGCCACACGCGAGCGTGGAGAGGGGAGGCCGGGAGACTGGAGCCCAGAGCTGCACAGCCATTAACTGGCGCGCTCTGGGCTGGTGAATGATTAATAGGCACCACCAGCGCGTCAGCAGCTACGAAAAGGGAAGGGGAGTAGAGGGGAGAGGGAGGGAGGCAATATAGGAGGCTTATCACCTCTCGCCCATTTTTTATTTTTCCCAGTCCTACGCCTGGTTCAACCCGAGCAGTTGCTTCCGGGGCTCCCCTGCAGCACCCTTAAGCCATCCCTCAGGGAACCTGGGGAGTTTCTCCGTTTTCCTGGAGGGTGGGTGGGTGAGTGGGAACCAAAGCTGTAGATTTTGTCCCATCCCACCCCGCCCCTATCCACAGCAAAGACTGAAGCGGACTCCAGGCATAGATAGGTGTCTGGAGTTCCTCTCGGTTACCCTCAGCTGCTGTTCCGCCCTGAGGGACCCCTAACTCCGCTCCAGTCAATCGTCCAGGGCCCTAAACCCCCATCTTACGCCCTGCTTGCCCTGCTCCTCAGACTCGCCGCAGGCTCCCAGCCCTACTTACCTAGGGCGCGCTACCTCCGGACCCACGCGGAGATAGCCGGTGCAAAGTGCCTGTGTGTTCTGGTAGCGCAATGACGTTCTTCGTGCGGTCCAACTCCTTTCTTTGGACGGGACCCCAACACAGGCTCCTACGCATACACTCTGTAAGTCACGGAAATTGAACCTAAGCCGGGAGCCTTGGGAGGAGGGACAACAACCACGCGTTAGGGGCTTCTGCGTTACATCACCGCAGGCAGCTCTTCTCCTGCGGGAGTGTTCAAGGCCCAGGGTAAACGATTGCAAATCTCTTATTAAAGCGTGTAGTGCCCAGAGCCCGCTACGACTCCCAAGGTAATATGGACTGCAGAAAGGAGGCGCGCCGCTGGGAGCGCGGAAGGAGCCTGAGGCTCGCTCCAGAACGCGCCAGGCGCGGTATTGGAAATCCATCTAGGTGTTCACGGGGGAAAGATACGGCTGCGCCGCTCGGAAAGGCTCCGCCCGCGTCCCAGCTGTACTTTGTACCCGGGATAGTTGGCGGGCCCCAGGGAAGAAGAGTGTAAAAGCCTGGGCGAGCAGGGATGTCAGCTCCTCTAGACCCACGAGGGGCCAGCCGTGCAGAAGACCAGACCTGTCTTCAACTCTAGGAATGGCAAAACGGCCTTTGAGTCTTTCCAGTGAAATACTACGATTTCGCGACCTTTTCTGAGATCCCTGGAGGTGAGACCGGCCTCCAATTTGCGTGCCTACACCTCTAGGACACAAAAACCGATGCAGGCAAGCCTAAAGCTCGCTCACTTCAGTTTGAATTAATTGTGTGTGTGTGTGGGGGGGGGAGTTCAATTACCGTGATTTTTAACAACTTCTGGAACTTCCCACCATCCCTAGTCTAGGCTCCCTTTGGCTTTCCAATCGTTTCAGTCCAACTACCCTATTCTCTTTCGAGATCTCTTCAAATCTTTATGTGAATCAAGCAGGCTCCCAGGAAGGCTGACCTGCAGCAACCTAGTGCTGGACCTCTTTCAAGCTTTAGCTTTGGCTCCAGTTTTTGTTCCTCCTCCCTCCCAACCAGAGGACACCCACTGCGCTGAGAGTCTCAGCTTTCTATCCCATCAATACAGTTTTCACTAAGGAGAGGCAAACTTAAACAGGAACTAAGCTCCTTATGGAGGCTATTTGTACCACGGTCCAGAATGCAGAAGTGGATGTAGAAATGGAAAAAAAATATATATATATATATATACGATTCCTGTTGCCCCCTTGCTTTATCAGGGGAATTATTTGCATATATGTTTCAGTTCTCAAAACTAAGTGCTCAGGCAAGGAAAAGAATAGCTTCTGTAGTGTGTTGGTTAGAGAAATTAGTGATAAAATAAATGATGACAGACTCATAGGAATATGTGCTATGGACACTGAATTATTAATGAGAAATGTGCTAGGAAGGAATTTGAAATTTCATAAGGCCCAACCTGTTTAACTCATTGCTTTACCTAAACAAATTACTTTATCTAAAATGGAATATGGAATTGGTGGTTAGTTGTATTTCTTTTAATACAGCACATATGGAGAAAAAGCTGAATGCTTATTGGTGTTTTTTTTTTTTAATTGTCCTCCCTCCCCCCCCCAAAAAAGCTTTTTTAGTAACCAAGCCTTATAATGGTTTAGATGCGTCTTTGACAATCATTGACTAAAGACACCTGGCTATTCCTCAGGGGGCTGATATTTCAACAGTCATTTGGACACCTGGGTGTTAATCATGGTTGCTGTGTATGTGTGTGTGTGTGGGGGGGGGTGATAGGAGCCTATAAAACACAGCTCTGTGGTTCAGAATCTCCTGTGTTCACTTTGCAGCACATCTTAGGAAAAGCTTTCTATTTAGTGGTAGCCTAATACACAAAAGAAGAAAACTTAAGAGCTGACATGAACATGCTTTTTTGTTTCTGAAGTGGTTTTTATGATGAATTATTTATCCATAAAAAGAGATTGACAGAGATACCACTTTACACCCACTAGGGTGGCTATAATTTCTTTCTTTCTTTTTGAATAGCAAATGTTGTCAAACATGTGGAGCAATTGGAACCCTTATATGTCGCAGGTGGGAATAAAAAATGATGCAGCGGCTTTCGAATGTTTGATGATTCCTCAAAAAGTTAAACATAAATTGTCATATGAACCAGCAATTCCACTTATAGGTATTTATGTCCTGCCTCCCAAAATTGAAAACAGATGTTTGAATAAAAACTTGCACTTGAATGTTCATAGCAGCACTATTCATAATAGCCAAAAAAGTCACACAGTCCAAATATCCATCAACTGATGAATGAATAAACAAAATGTAATAGATCCTCACAATAGATTATTCATTCGTTAAAAGGAATGAAGTAGCAATACAGGCTACAACATAGATGAACCTTGAAAACATTTGCCAAGTGAAAGATGGCAGGACACATATATTGCCTGACTCCATTTATATTAAATGTCCAGAACAGGCAAATCCCTAGAGAAAAAGCAGACTAGAGGTTGGCAGGGGTTGAGGGGGAAGAGCGAATGGGGAATGACTGCCTAATGGAGATGGGGTTTCTTTGGTGGGTGATGAAATGTTCTGAATTAGACAGTGGTGGTGATTACACAATATGGTGCATGTACTAAAAGCCACTGAATTGTACACTTCAAAAATGGTTAAAATTATGAATTTTGTATTATGTAAATTTTACTTCAATAAAAAGATTGATGCCTGGCCGGTGTAGCTTGGTGGACTGAGTGTGGTCCCATGGACTGAGAGGTCCTGGTTCAATTCCCAGTTAGGGCACATGCTCGGTTTCTGGCTCCATCCCCTGTAGGAGGCATGCAGGAGGCAGCTGATTGATGTTTCTATCTCTCTCTCCCTTCCTCTTTCTCTAAAAAGTCAATAAAAACATTTTTTAAAATTAAAAAAAAGAGGGAGAGAGAGATTAAGATGGATATGAGCCATGCAGCGTTGTCAAACTTTCAGTCGTATTTTTTAAGATTGTATCTGTGAACTAATCCATGAACAAACAAAAACAATCAAGCAAAAGGCAGCATTTCTGGGCTAAACAACAATGTGACTGGGGTTGCAGCTGTTTTTAAATGATATTAAGAGCAGCAGCCCGGTTAAGAATCTGCCTTCCCCTTAGACCTCAATTTGATGTGCACATGTCCTGATGAATCAGGAACACTAATGTTGTAATGTGGAAGGACATGGCCTATGAGAAGTCAGGACTCCACCTCCTCATGTCTTGTTTAAAAACTTTAAAAAAAAAAAATTTACATATCTAAAGTATCTAAAGCCTTGAAAAGCTTAGTATAAGCTTGTTTTCTCCATGACAGTTACTGGTCCTGCAGTCCTCCCTTCTTTAGTTACTTACTGTCTTTCCTATGCCGCCGCTGTGACGGGAACATTTGAAGATACCGGAGAGGAAAGAAGATGGCTTTCAAGAGGGGAGAATGAAAAGTCCTCAATCAGAAAGTTGCAGATGCTTAAGCAGACTGATTTTCTTCCCCCATCTCAGTTATTTCCTATAAGCTACACTCCCCTGTGCTGTCATGTACCAGGTGCACACTTTGATTACTGTATTTATCACAGTGTGTCGTGATTTTTTTGTGTGCTTATCTGCCCCCCCTTCTAAATCTGTAAGTTGGTTGAGAACAGGGACGATGTATTTTTTAATCATATCCCCAGCACCCAGCACAGCACCTGCAAAATCACTCAACACCGCTTTGTTTTATGTTTCCAAGGGATTCCATGAATAGTACCTTCTTTTTTTCTAACCCATAACAGGTAGATGCAGAGAAATCAACTATGAGCCTCTTGCAAGAAAAGCTTTTAATATCTGTGTAACATCATCATCTGTAATAAAACCATATGCAATTAAATCATTCTGAATAATTTCAATTTGCATGTCCTATATCAACAATTTTCATGCTAATGACTCATTCATCGATCATTCTTGGTCTTAAATTTCTTGGCAGAGAAAGGGCACTGGAAAGTGGTAGTACATACTTTAGTAGCTAATGATGGTTATTTAATAGTATCATGCGGTGTGAAAGCCACTATACATGGAAGATTGTTTCTTTTTAATAGCAGTCCTGAGTCTCAGTTGGTTTGGTGGAATAGTAATCATCTGGAACTCAAACTCCAAATCTGTCAAAATCATTGTTAATGTGGGCTTTCCACTTGGAGCTTATGGTGATCCTCAAATGAGCTCCTCTAATCCATGCCAGTGGTAAAGGGCTGGCTGCCACCAGGGATTAAAGGGAGTAACTCCTGGAACATAGTCTGCATAGCATCATCAGAGCTGTGTTTACAAACACCTGTCTGGGCAGATGGGCTATGAGGGGTGAGCACCACTCAGCAACATGGCCCACAGCAGAGGTGTGTGTCACTTAAGGACCATCTGCCACAAGCAGTTAGCTCGATGACAGTCTAGTAAGAAAGTTACCAGAATGCAAAAGTGGCTATAGGGGTGAGGAACAATCCTGGATTTCATTTCCCAGGGACGCCCCATCACTTCACAGCAACCTGCAGCCTGTGGCTGAATTCATCACTGATTTCAGCAAACTCGCCTTGGCCGCTGATTTTTCTATTGCCTCTTCTGTGAAACAGCATGACAGAGTCTTTTTGTGCTTTGAAAAAAGATACACACACAGTGGGACAACTCATTTTCCCATGTGGATTCTCTACTCCTAAATAATATTTCTAAGAACAAGAATTCAACAATACAGGAAAGTATTCATTATTATTAATAGGTAAATAAAAGTAGAAGAAAAGCAGCCACATGTTACCTGTGTTATTTTGAATAGTCCTTACCAGGAATACATTTTTCTGTAAAGTAGTCTCTGTTAGTCAAGGACGTTTAAGATCAATTGCATTAGTTTCAAACAATTTTGCCAAAAAATTGGAGGGGCATTTTTCTTTTTAGCAGAAACTACAAAAAAATGCTTTCAAAGTCACAAAACCACATTGTTGTTTCTTTTGATTGATGTTTGATTTTGAGCAGAGTATGTAAACACGTACAACAAGTAACGCATTCTTTCAAGAAAGGGCTGTTCCTTTGGAGTGGGCTGTATCTGTCAGTCAGCTTTACCCTGTAAGGAACAGCTCAAAGTGAGCAAAGGGCTGGGTGTGGGAAACAAAGCCGGTTTTGTAGATGAAAGCTATGTAACATCTTTATTTTTTTTAATATAAAAAGTTTTTCTCTCACCCTGGCTGGTTTGGCTCAGCTGTTGGAGCGTCGACCCGCAGACCAATGAGTCGCGGGTTTGATTCCGGTCAAGGGCATGTACCTCGGTTGTGGTTCGTCCCTGGCCCTGGTGGGGTCATGCGTGAGGCAGCCAGTCAATGTGGCTCTATCACATCAATGTTTCTTTCTGTCTCTCTCTCCCTCCTTCCCACTCTATCTGATAATAAGTAGAAAAATATCCTCAGGTGAAGAATTAAAAAGAAAAGTAATTCTTTTTACAAAAAGGCATATAACTGGAGAGTGATTTGAATCGATGGAGCCATCATAACCCTTGTCATCATGATACTGACCCTTTGTTCCTTTTAAGTATGAAGAGGCAGGAGCCTAGGCACCTGCTCCATTTAGATGACATGAAGCAACTTAAATGACTGATCTTTTCTTCTTTTCCACAGTTAAGGTGGAATTGGTCAGTACTGGGTCTGTGTTGAATGCATCTGTCTCCTGCTGGAGGTAGGAAGAATGAGGAGTGGTGTCTGTGAGCTGTGGGCTCAGAACCATGAGGAGTGGTCCAGGAAGGGAATGCCTGGGTCACCCACCCCTTGCTCCTGAGGGTGGGCTGCATCACGCTGCCGACAGCGGGCCCTGCCCCTGCTCTTCTTTCTCCACACAGCGCAGGACGGTGCTTGACTTTGTCCTCGAGGAAGCAGCCTCTGTGACAGTCTGACCTTTCCTTTCCTGTCAGAAGAGGGAGATAAGAAGGTAGCACAGTCCAGGTAGGGCTACCTGGCCTAGATTAGGAAGTCATTGTTCTTTTTGACTACCTGGGTGAACGGAAATGTTGCTGCTTGTAGACTGGTTTCTGATGCCATATCCTCTGATTTAAAAAAAAAAAATGCATAGAAGTGAAATTCAGACTATAGCAGAACAGACTTAATTCCAAATTGTGTTGTGTATGGTCACTTTTTTTGCCCCCATATCTTAGTGAAAAGGAACTGGAAATTAACATCTATTTATGAATGATGTTGTGTTTTCCATCAAAACCAAATCATTTCTTCGTTAATTTAACACACACTAATCGAGTGCGCACTGGGTGGCAGGCACTGTTCTGGGCACCGGAGAGGCATTGGCAAAGATGAACTGGTTTCCTGTGGAATTCTAGTGAGGCAGAAAGAGTAAACATTGACTCATGGGTAACGTCATTGCATTTTGTGGTACGTTCTAAGAAAAAAAAAACAGGGATGAGGGGCCAGAGAGTGCTGGTTTGGGTGTAGCTGACCTAGGTTAGACTGAAAGGGAAGGGAAGGCGATGATATTTGAGCAGCCCTGGGGGTGCGGGGCGTGTCCCAGCAGCACCTATGAAGCAGTGGTGATTCTGTTGACACAGGTGCCAGTACACATGTTATAGCCCACATCCCTCCTTGCCCATTTTGTTTTGTTTTGTTTTACTTTCGAAAGTAATAATAATTTAGCCCTGGCCTGCATGGCTCAGTTGGTTGGGCACTGTCCTGTGCACTTAGGTCTTGCTGGTTCGATTCCTGGTCAGAGCACATGTCTGGGTTTCGGGCTCCATCCCGGATAGGGGTCGTTCTGGAGGCAGCTGATTGATATTTTGCTCTCACATCCATGTTTCTCTCTCTCTCCTTCTCCCTTCCTCTTTCTCTAAAAATCAGTGGGAAAAAAATCTTTAAAAAACTAAAGTACTGTAATCATAATTTAGAGAACACCTCTAGATCTCATCTAGACTGTTCTTTGAACCCGGTGGACCCCACTGACTATTTCAGTCAAGATTTCCAAGCCAGAGGAAAGCAGATTAGGTAAGCAATCGCCTTTGTGCTCCTTAGCAAGGCTTTCTCCTCTTGGTCTGTGTCTTCATTACCCTAGCATCTGTTAAAAGAAAAGGGAGAAAAGAGCCAGGAGTTCAACTTGAAACTGAGAAAACTTTAACAATGCACTTATTTTTTTCTCAGAGATTTCGGGAAAGCTCCTGTTTGTCTTGAGTGGTGAGACACACTGAAAGGGGCAGGAAAGAATATTAGAATTAATAGAAAATATTAGAAGAGTAAGAAAACAAATCACAGTGGGGTACATACTAGCCATAGTCAGAAAAAGTGTTCATCATCCTTTACATTTACAACGTTAGTCGTGATTGCTTTGTTCTGATGAAAGAAAAGCCCACTCTGACCTGGCTGGGAGGTGTGCACCTCGGGAGTTTACCTTGGGAATGCCGTCCGTTCTCCTACTCTGAGGACCAGGGGGCTACCTGACATCATGGAAAGATTAACAACCTGACTCACTGGCAACCAGCCCCTGCAGCCCCCAGCCCACATTCCTCTCCCCTTGCCTGTCATCATTCCTCTACCCTTTAAAAGCAGCTGGTAAGTGAGGGGAGCAGAGCAGATTTTACGGGATGACCCACTGCTCTCCCACACTGCCGGCAACATTGGAATAAAGGCTCATATACGATTCAAACTTGTCTGTGCTTAATTGGCTCAAGTAGGGACAGGCGGCCCAGACCCCTCCGTGTCCGGTTTCAACAGCACTCATGCTCTGCCTTATCCATCCTCGAAGAGCTTGTCCACCAGAACCAGTGCTAATGCACCACTGGTTGTCCCACCACCAGGGTTTAAAAAGCAAACAACACAAGGATCTGCTTCAGACCAGAAATGTGTGTAAATGAGTACATCTGGTCGTAGGAACTGGAGGAAGGAAGGAAGGCTAGTTGGAGCAGAGGCTTGAGTGGGGAGGGACAGCTTCAGGCACTTGTAGGACACGTGTGCTTAGTGCTGTCCTCCACCTTGTCCGCAACTGTCTACTCTAACAGTTCTGGGGGTGGGGGATTCTGGTTTTCAATCATCACGTTTCTCTCAATGGTGGTAGTGCAAAATCCACACACAAGTTCAATGACCCAGGTGTAAGGAACTAATAATTCATTTTAATCACACCTGCTAGAAGCCCAGAGGTCACAAGCCCACTGCTAGGGCCAGTGTGAGCTGACTGCAGGGCAGATATGAACACCTCTAGGTTGGAGGGGAGGCCAATGGGTGACAAGGAGTGAGCTTGGCCATGGGGGGAAGGGGTATGTCAACATAACACACATTCAAAAGTGAAAAATTCTGTGAGTTTATTTGAGCCAAAATTGTCAGCAATTGCCAGGAAGCAAAATCTCAATGGATTGAGATAATGCTCTTGAGAATTGCAGTTTTGCACCTGATTTTATACATTACAATCAAAAGAGAAGACTTAAATGGATTACATAAAATCCATTGGTGATAGATTAGTGGGGCAGGAGAAAGCAAAATGGGGGGGCACCTCTGGGATTGGATGAAAGTAAAATGATAAACACGTGCTTCTTTTACATAGGTAGGTACAGAATAGTTAAGTTAACAATTAACATGACAGTAATGAGGGGATTTGTGATCTCCACCCTGGTGTATAGGTTGTGCCCTGGAGGGGTCTAGAATAAGGAAAGTTACCCTGATATTCCAAAGGTATGTTATCATAGATACAAAAAGACAATAGGCTCAATTAAGGTGAAAACTGACCTTTGCCATTAACTGCTTTTAATTAAAAAGTTTCAATTTCAGACCATCCTTTGTGGTTACTTTAGGTCTTTGAGTTTGCAAGGCCGCCACTCAAGCCTCCCCTGTGTTTGCCAGGTCAGCATGTGGCCCCTTTTCGTACAGGTGTCTATACTCACGTACATAAGGCTGCTCACATGCAGGATGGAGCCAGGGGTGGAAGCTGACGTGGGCTGGGCTGCTGGTGGGGCAGGTTCCAGTGCAGAGCTCGAGAGGAGTGCTGGAATCTAAATTCCAGTGCTGTCAGGTCATAGTGAAGGTAGAATGATTGGATATATGTTATTTAATGGATTCTAGGCAGGAGTCATAACTCTCAGTGTCAGCCAGCCAAACAAAACATCTGGGTCTTTGGGAGAACTTTCAGCACAGCTATTGTTGTAACGTGTTAGCGTGATAACCAGAGACGCACAGCCGAATTGTAAAGGAGCACTTCATTACACCGGCCGGCTGGGGGGTACAGCTTCCCCAGATCCTCAGCACAGATTCTTCTTGCTCCTCCGATTTTAAAGACAGAAGCCCCATCCCCCTTTTGGCCCCCCCTCAGGGCACCGGGTACAATATCGGGTGTGACAGGGATTACAGAAGTCAAAAGGGCTCACAAGTACCTGCAAATGCCTGCAAATACCGATACTCAGGAAACTGCAAATGCCTCCCAACACGTGGGGCAACTATTAATATAATCTTAGGCAAAATTCCTTTACTTCTAGGGGTAATTAACCTATTGTTGGAAAAATATTGAGGAAGGTCCATGATGATAAAAATGGAGTCATTTAGTTGCCTTAGCCGAAGGGCCTACCTAAGAATGGAATCTAGTCGCCTTAGCCTCGGGGCCCAGATCACTATTTGACCCAGGCCACCAAGAAGATGAAAAGAGGATGTCACACCAGACACTGGATCCTTTTTTGCTCATCCCCTTTACCCTCCCCCATTCCAAAATAAAACTGCTGTTCCTCTAGTCAAAAACAAAATATTATATAAATAATAATTGATGCAAATAAGTAACAGCACAAAATGTGATTCAGGCCCTTGGAGGAAAGGGTGGAGAGTGGGGTGCTATGGAAGTGTGGTTGGCCTGATGACATCTGAGCCCCAAATTTGCCAGTAAATAATTAATTGGCTGTTATCTTTAGCAATGAAAAATAAGATGGGGCAAAAGAGGCATTAAATATTTAATACAACAGAGTACTAATTTACTACTAAAAATGATTTTGCAGATACATTTTTATTGACACATAAAATCATTCAAAACATCATTAAGTGTGAAAGTCTATTTTAATGCTATATGAGCCCGGAAAATAAACAACGCCCACACCCAACGAGCATATACAGTATACACATAGGCCTGAAAGGATGGCTGCTAAGATATTAAAAGTGATTTTCATGGGGCAGTTGGGTTATAAATGTTTTTATCTTCCTGTTGTGGCAGAAATTCAGTTGGTGGGAAGAGACAGACTGCACGCACTCGGAGGATTAGAGAAGGACCGGTTAATGCACACCGGTGCTCTCCCAGCAGAGTCACCTCCAAAGGCTGAGCCCTGAGCTCAGGTTCCAGCTGCCTTTTATACATGATAAGCCTCCGGGCATTTGGGGCTTTCTAGTTCTACTGTAATTTAGGCCGTTGGCAGAGGTACGGGAATTACAATAGCCAAGGGCGAGGTCTCTGCACTGCCTAAGGGGCTGCACCTGGCTTGCCTTCTCATTCCCTTTATATATACAATAGATATTTTTCTTTCCTTTTCTTTTCTTTTCTTTTCTTTTCTTTTCTTTTCTTTTATGTATTTTTTTCTTTATTGATTTTAGAGAGAGAGGAAGAAAGAGACAGAAACATCGATGAGAGAGAACATGGATTGGCCGCCTCCTGCATGCCCCCCACTGGAGATTGGGCCCACAACCTGGGCATGTGCCCTGACTGGGAATCGAACTGGCGACCTCTTGGTGCATGGGTGGATGCTCAACTGCTGAGCCACACCGGCCGGGCATTTTTCAAATTTTTTAGCTATGAGTGTGTATGGCTTTATTTTAAATAAGGTAAAAGTAATAAATTTTTTTTTTAAGAACAGACTCCAGGCCTTAAAGTGCCTGCTCTTTTTAATGAAGCATTCATTCACTGATTTAATGCCTCCCTTACTTTTACTTTCAGAAAAACACAAATATATTTATTCTAGAAATTAACATATAATGATGCAAATTAAATAGCAAACAAAATGTACTCACAGAAAGTGATAAAATGAGGTGGAGTTGTCTATTGTCTTCCAGGCAACCTCTATAGCCCTGTGACCAAGTGGTCTTGTGTGTTTGAGTTGGCTATGCCCACCTCTCAGAATTACTATGGTAAGGTAAATCACAAGATGATGTTCCTGAAAGCATGGTATAGTTGTCTAATGCCAAACTTTGGGTTTAAATCACATATTTTCCACGTATTTAAACTTGTGCAAGATTTTGAGCTGTTTGTGCCTCAGTTTCTTATTTCACAAAGTGAAGATAATAGTGCATCTACCTGATAAGGTTGTTAAGAGGACTAAATATGGTCAAAGGGTTTAGAACCGTATGTGGCATGTAGTAAGCATTATGTAAGTATTTGGCTATTATAAAATAATGTCTAAAGTATGAGTTATAATGTAACATTTGTGAAGCAGTCAAAAGAATTTAAGAAATTTGTTTTTTGCCTCTTGCTCATGAACTTAATTCAGTACGTCTAGCATTCACTTATTCAGTGTAAGAAATATTTACTGAGCAATCACTCTGTGCCTGTTACCTATTTTTTCCTTTTCTTTCTTGCCTCTATAGTCTCATAATTCAGTACTGTGAAGTATGTTCCATTCACAGGTTTTTAGTACATGTCACACATTCAGCTAAAATAACTCTAAAATGTTAATTCTATCAACATCAGACCAAAGTGAATGCAGTCAATCCATAACATAAGGATTTGAACTAACCACTGTATTCATTGACTCAAATAACCCAATTGTTTTAATATTACACAGGCAAAATCTGAGTTTACTGTAACTTTTCTTTTTGTCTCACTTTCCAATCAGACCCCCAAGCTCCCAAGCTAATAACAATAGTTGGAAAATGTATTTGCATTCTGAGAGGTGCTAATCCACCTCTATCAACCCATACCCAGCTCCAGTCTATGTGTAAGAGGAGAAAGGAAGGTGGATGGAGATTACTTCCTTAGAGTTTTAGAGTGCTGTGCAGTGCCCCTTCCTTGGAAGATGGAAAGTAGGTTCTTATCTAGTCAATAAAGCATGGGGGTTTCTATAAAACCATTGGAGAGCTTATGAGGTGTCCCCTGAGGTTGGTAAGACACACAGACTGGTGACTGATTTCTACTTGAAAATTTAAAGGTGAGCAAGAGACCTGCTGGGATTTCTTTGGATGATAGAATGAACAGAAAAAAACTACAGATGGAAAAAGCAGAAAGTGGGGCAGAGGTGGTGTTTCCCATGAGCTGGCATGGACAGCACAGTGGGCAGACATGTGGGAGCACCTTGTTGGACCCACTCTGCCTGACAGAGTGAGACAACCTCAGCAGGAAGTTTATGTAACAGAAGGGGGAGTTGAGTGGGGAACATGGCCAGCTGGTGGAGAATATTGGGCAGGGCAGCAAAGGGCTCAGCAGAAGGTCTCCTGAAAGGGTTGGGGGTGGGGGTGTGATGAGAAGAACCCACTAAGAATTTTGCAAGAGAAAAAGCCACTCCCAGAGGGCACCAATGCAATTATAATTGCACCAATCAGGGAAGAGCTTTCCTGTCCCTTAAGGCTCTTCCCTCTCCCATATAGGAGCCAATGACTGAGAAAGGAGTGAGTGAAGTCAAGTGGAAACATAATGTAAAGAAATAATGAGAGCCCTGAATGGCTTAGCTCAGTGGTTAGAGCAGCTACCTGTGCACCAAAGGGTCTCAGGTTCGATTCCCAGTCAAGAGCATGTACCTGGGTTGCAGGTTTGATTCCCAGTCCGGGTCAGGGTCGTGAGGAAGGCAACCAATCGATGTGTCTCTCTCACATCAATGTTTCTCTCTCTATCCCTCCTTTCCTTCCACTCTATCTAAAAATCAATGGAAAAATATCCTCAGGTGAGGATTAATCAAAAAAACAAAACAAAAAAGAAAGAAATAATGAAGAATCCAATCACTGCCCTCTTCCCTACTGTAGAACCCAAGAATGAGTCAGACTAAAGCTGGTACAGGGATGAGGAGCTTTAAATTGAATTAGAAATTAAAGTTTCAATTTAGAAAGAATTGCTTTTTATAATATCTGAAAATGAGACTGTTAATATCAGAAAGTGAATAAATAGTTATGGGTCTATGTATACTAAGACTTTCCACCTACAGTTTGGCAGTATTTAACCCTTCCAACTACTGTATGAAGAGTTTGCAGTTACTATCTTTACTTTGCAGATGAAGAAACTGTGACAGGCACCTCTCACAGACACCAGAGAGGTGTTATTGGACAGCCCCCTGAATCAGAGGGAGTGGGCTGTCCTCAAACTTAATCCTTGTCTTCTCATATAAATGAATTTAAATGAGAAACTCTAGATATTGTTTGCATTGTGTTCAGTGAATTTATTAAAAATTAAAGCATGCACATTTATTAATGAAGCAAAGCAAGCAAATCCATACATCTGGCTTATGAAGCACAGACAGGCTCTCAGCTAATCTGAAGAGCCAGGAGGGTGAGGAGTTCCTACCTTATATATCCTCTTTTCTATACTTTTTTTTTTTTTTCCACCAAACATCAGTTCTTTTTTACTGATTATATATATATTTTTTATTTTTTTATTTTTTTATTTTTTTATTTTTTTAAGATTAAACTTTTTCTTCTTTTTTTTTTATTAATTTATTTTTGTTACAGATGTTTCTCCTTTTTTCCCCATTGACACCCTCCTCCACATCCCCCCACCCTGTCCCCAGCTTTGTTGTCCATGTCCATCACTTATGCATACATGCGCATAAGTTCTGTGGTTTATCTCTTCCCTCCCCCCCCACCTCCTCTTCTGAGGGGTGTCAGTTTATACCCTACTTCCACATCTCTGGGTCTACCCTGTTCCTCAGACTGTTATGTTCATTATATTCCACAAATAAGTGAGATCATGTGATATTCGTCTTTCTCTGCTTGGCTTGTTTCGCTTAGGATAATACTATCGAGGTCCCTCCATGTAGTCTCAAAGGATAAGAGATCTTTCTTTCTTACAACTGCATAGTACTCCATTGTATATATGTACCACAGCTTTTTTATCCATTCATCCACTGATGGACACTTGGGCTGTTTCCAGATCTTAGCTATTGTAAATAGTGCTGCTATGAACATGGGGGTACATGTGTTCTTTCTGGTTGGTGTTTCAGGCTTCTTAGGGTATATTCCTAGACGTGGGATCACTGGGTCAAATGGCAGTTCAATTTTTAATTTTTGGAGGTAACACCATAGTGTTTTCCACAGTGGCTGCACCAGTCTGCATTCCCACCAGCAGTGTACTAGAGTCCCCTTTTCTCTACACCCTCGTCAACACTTGTTGTTTGATGATTTGTTGATGGTGGCCATTCTGACAAGTGTGAGGTGATACCTCATTGTTGTTTTAATTTGCAGCTCTCTGATGAATAGTGATGTTAAGCATTTCTTCATATGTCTCTTAGCCATTTGTATGACCTTTTTGGAGAGGTGTCTATTTAGTTCCTCTGCCCATTTTTTAATTGGGTTCTTTGTCTTCCTTTTGTTGAGTTGTATGAGCACTCTATATATTTTGGAGATTAACCCCTTTTCTGATGTATCATTGGCAATTATGCTCTCCCATACAGTGGGTTCCCTTTCCGTTTTGATGGTTGTTTCTTTTGCTGTGCAGAAGCTTTTGAGTTTGATGTAGTCCCATGTGTTCATTTTTCCCTTCGTTTCTGTTGCCTTAGGTGATGTATCAGTGAAGATTCTACTGCGTATGATGTCCGAAATTTTGTTGCCTACATTTTCTTCTAGGATTTTTATGGATTCATGAGTCACATTTAAGTCTTTTACCCATTTTGAGTTTATTCTCGTGTATGGTGTAAGTTGATGGTCTAGTTTCATTTTTTTGCATGTAGCTGTCCAATTTTCCCAACACCATTTACTAAAAAGGCTGTCTTTACTCCATTGTATGCTCTTGCCACCTTTGTCAAATATTAATTGAGCATACTGTCTTGGGTCAATTTCCGGATTCTCTCTCCTGTTCCACTGGTCTATATGCCTGTTCTTGTGCCAGTACCAGGCTGTTTTGATTACAGTAGCTTTGTAGTATAACCTGATATCCGGTATTGTGATCCCACCTACTTTGTCCTTCTTTTTCAGGATTGCTGTGGCTATTCGGGGTCTTTTTTGGTTCCATATGAACTTTTGAAATATTTGTTCTAGTTCTGCGAAATATGTCACTGGTATTTTGATGGGGACTGCATTGAATCTATAGATTGCTTTGGGTAATATGGACATTTTAATGATGTTAATTCTTCCAATCCATGTAGAAAGTATGTGCTTCCACTTTTTTATATCTTCCTCTATTTCTTTTTTCAATGTCCTGTAGTTTTCTGCAAATAGGTCCTTTACTTCTTTGGTTAAGTTTATTCGTAGGTATCTTAATATTTTGGCCGCGATGGTAAATGGAATTGTGTTTTTAGTTTCTCTTTCTGTGAGTTCATCATTGGTGTATAAGAATGCCATTGATTTCTTGACGTTAATTTTGTATCCTGCTACTTTGCCAAATTCATTTATTAAGTCTAGTAGATTTTTGATGGAGTCTTTAGGGTTTTCTATATATAATATCATGTCGTCTGCGAATAATGACAGTTTCACTACCACCTTTCCAATTTGGATTCCTTTTATTTTTTCTTCATGTCTGATTGCTGTGGCTAAGACTTCCAGTACTATGTTAAATAAGAGTGGCGAAAGTGGGCATCCCAGTCTTGTTTCTGTTCTTAAGGGAAATGTTTTTAGTTTTTGGCCATTGAGTATGATGTTGGCTGTAGGTCTTTTATAAATGGCCTTTATTATATCAAGATATGATCCCTCTATTCCCAAATTGCTGAGCGTTTTTATCAGAAATGGGTGCTGTACTTTGTCAAATGCTTTTTCAGCGTCTATTGATATGATCATGTGGTTTTAATCTTTCATTTTGTTTATGTGATGTATCACATTTATTGATTTGCGAATGTTGAACCAGCCTTGCATCCCTGGGATGAATCCCACTTGGTCATGGTGAATAATTTTTTTGATGTATTGCTGGATCTGATTTGCTAATATTTTGTTTAGGATTTTGGCATCTACGTTCATCTGGGATATTGGCCTGTAGTTTTCTTTCTTTGTAGTGTCTTTTTCTGGTTTTGGAATTAAGATTATGCTGGCCTCATAAAACGAGTTTGGAAGTCTTCCTTCTTCTTGAATTTTTTGAAATAGTTTGAGGAGAATGGGTGTTAGTTCTTCTTTGAATGTTCGGTAAAACTCCCCCGTGAAGCCGTCTGGGCCTGGGCTTTTGTTTGCTGTGAGAGTCTTGATTACATCTTCAATTTCCTTAGCTGTTATTGGTCTGTTCAAGTTTTCTATCTCTTCCTGGTCCAGTTTTGGGAGACTGTGTGTTTCTAGAAATTTGTCCATTTCACTTAGATTCTCGAATTTGTTGCCATATAAATGTTCATAGTATTTGTGAACGATCCTTTGTATTTCTGTGGTGTCAGTTGTTACTTCTCTTTCATTTCTGATTTTGTGTATTTGGGTTCTCTTTGTTTCTTGGTGAGTCTAGCTAAGGGTCCATCAATCTTGTTTATCTTTTCAAAAAACCAGCTCTTTGTTTCATTGATCCTTTGAATTGTTTTTCTGGTCTGTATGTCATTTATTTCTGCTCTGATCTTTACTATTTCCTTCCTTCTACTTGCTCTGGGGTTTTCTTTTTGTTTGCTTTCTAGTTCTTTAAGTTGTGAGGTTAGATAGTCTATTAGGAATTTTTCTTGTTTCTTGAGGTAGGCCTGTAGTGCTATGAACTTCCCTCTCAGAACTGCTTTCACTGCATCCCATAGATTTTGTGTTGTTATGTGTTCATTGTCATTGGTTTCCAGGAAGTTTTTAATTTCCTCCTTGATCTCCTCGGTAACCCATTCATTGTTTAATAACATGCTATTTAGCTTCCATGTGTTCATATGTCTTTGCATGTTCTTGTTGCAATTGATTTCTAGTTTCATGCCACTGTGATCCGAGAAGATTCTTGATATGATTTCAATCTTCTTGAACTTGTAGAGACTTTGTTTGTGTCCTAACATGTGGTCTATCTTTAATAATGTCCCATGTGCACTTGAGAAGAATGTGAATTCTGCAGTTTTGGGGTGTAATTCTCTGTAAATATCTATTAAATCCATTTGGTCTAGTGCTTCATTTAGAGTCTCTGTTTCCTTGTTAATTTTTCGTCTAGAGGATCTATCCAGTGATGTCAGCGGGGTGTTGAAGTCCCCTGCTATGATTGTATTGCTGTCAATTTCTCCTTTGAAGTCCTCCAGAAGATTTTTAATATATTCTGGTGCTCCTATATTGGGTGCATATATGTTTACCAAGGTTATATCTTCCTGTTGGATAGATCCTTTCAATATTATGTAGTGACCTTCTTTGTCTCTAGTTATGGCTTTCATTTTGAAATCTATTTTATCTGATATGAGTATTGCTACCCCAGCTTTTTTTTCCTTTCCATTTGCTTGGAAGATTTTTTTCCATCCCTTCACTTTCAGCCTATGTGAGTCTTTTGTTTTGCGGTGGGTCTCTTGTAAACAACATATATATGGGTCATGCTTTCTTATCCAATCTGCTACTCTGTGTCTTTTTATCAGAGCATTCAATCCATTTACATTTAAGGTGATTATTGATATGTACTTATTTATTGCCATTTTTGTTTAGTGTGGTTCTACTTTCCTTCCTACTTCTTCTACTAATTACAGCAGTCCTTTTAACATTTCTTGCAGTGCTGGTTTGGTGCTAATGTATTCCCTTAGCCATTTTTGTCTGAGAAGCTCTTTATTTGACCTTCTATTTTGAATGACAGCCTTGCTTGGTAGAGTAGTCTTGGATTCAGATCCTTGTTTTTCATGACCTTGATTATTTCATGCCATTCCCTTCTGTCCTGTAGTGTTTCTGTTGAGAAGTCAACTGATAGCCTTATGGGGGTTCCTTTGTAGGTAACCTGTTGCTTAGCTCTTGCTGCCTTTAGGATTCTCTCTTTGTCTTTAATTTTTGGCATTTAATTACTATGTGTCTTGGTGTGGGCCTGTTTGGGTTTTTCTTACTTGGGACTCCCTGTGCTTCTTGAACTTGAATGCCGTCTTCCTTCACCAAATGAGGGAAGTTTTCTGTCACTATTTCTTCAAATATATTCTCTAACCCTTGCTCATTTTCTTCTTCTTCAGGGACTCCAATGATGCGAATATTATTACATTTCCAGTTGTCCCACAGTTCTCTTAAGCTGTCTTCCTGTTTTTTCATTGTTTTTTCCTTTTGGTTTTCTGATTGATTGATTTTTTCTACCCTGTCTTCTAATTCAGTGATCCGGTCCTCAGCTTCCTCTACTCTGCTGTTTAGTCCTTCCAATGTGTTCTTCATTTCTGCTATGTCATTCTTCATTTCTTCTTGCTGCTTCTTAATTTCCACTTGGTTAGTTTTCAGTATTTCTATGTCTTTGCTGCTTATGGTGTTGATATCTTTACTCAAGGTGTTGATGTCCTTACTCATGATGTTGAGCTTCCTCAAGATCATGGCTCTGAATTCTAGCTCTGTTAACTTGCTTAACTCTGTTTAATTTATCTCATCTTCGGTAGAGGTCTCTTGTTCTTTCATTTGGGATCTGTTTCTTTGTTTCACCATTTTGGCTATCTCAGTGGTTTTTGGAGCCTGCCAAATTTTCCTCTGGTTGTTGGTGTTCTGTTGTTTGTGGCTCCCTCTACTAGGTTTGGATGAGCGTGGGAGGACCCACGTTAAACACCACCGTGGAGTCTTACTTTCCAGGGTATATTTGCAAGCCCAGAAAAGGTTAAGTTATCCTCTAGCTTTTTGCCTAGAGGCTATTAGTTGTGGTTGCTTGAAGAGCCTTGGGTTTTCAGTTGAATGAAAACCTCCCTCAGGTGTTCAGCATGAGAGGATTTCCAGAGGGTAGGGCAGATACTAGTATTTAATGAGCCTCAGTTTGCATTTCAATGGCCCACTAGGGTGTGGCTGGATCTCCGAGGGAGGGGCTGCTGCCTCTCCCCAGAGCCCTGGGATGGAGTAAGATGGCCAGGCCACAGTCCTATGTGGCCACAACTCAGCAAAAGCTCTGAGCACCCTCCAAATCCCGAGTGTTCCCACACAGTTCCAGTCCAGTCCGCCCTCCCTCTGCCAGAGCCCAGGTGAGTGGCTGCGGCTATTTTAGTGCTCTGACCCAGTCGTCTGCGCTGTGGAGCCGGCTTGGGCTTTAACCCCGAGGGCGGAGCGCTGCTCACGGCTAAGGCTGCTGCTGTCCGTGGGCTCCCAGCCCCCCTCTCGTGCCTCCACAATCCTACCAGGATCGAATCATTGTCCCTGGTTGTATGGTCCTCGCAAGCTGCTTTTCTGTTGCTTTTTCCCGATGATTTTTCTTTATTTTAGTTGTAATTCCAGTTTGGTCCTGGGAGATGATCTGTGTTGCTTCCATTCACTCCGCCTCCATTTTGGAATCTCTATACGTTTTTTAAAAAATTCCTCCGCTGGATATCCTGGTGCAGATTAACTCTAAAAGTCTCCCCTTTGTTTTGGTTTTCCCATAATTTAAGGGAAGTACCTGACTTTTTTTGTTTATACTCCTCTTCCCTGCTGTTTTAACAACTTCAGGGTTATTTGCATTAAGTAGTCTCTGATTTTTCCTCCTCTTCTTCCCTTCTCTTCCCCCTCCTCTCCTGCATTATTCTGTGAGAACAAGAGGTTTTAACCCTTTGTTCTCAAGATAAGGCCCAGCTACAAGTGGCCTGAAAAGCTTTTTGGCTTTAACTTTCCTGCCTATCGGTTTCTCTATTCTACTTGTTCCAGAATTTCCCTAGCTTTTCAAAGTCCTACAACAAATCCAAAGCACAGAGAGGTTAAATATCTGGCTCAGATCACACAGCTACAAAAAAACTCAGAACTCAGATTTGACTAACAATCTAGCTCAGAGTCTAGCTTGTGGATGAAAAGGAACCACATGGTAACCTGCCAAGTTCAGGGAAGGCCTGTGTGGCGGCCTTGCAAACTCAAAGACCTAAAGTAACCTCAAAGGGTGGTCTCAAATTAAAATGTTTTAACTAAAAGCAGTTTATAGCAGGTAGTCATTTCCAAGGCCAGTATCTTCCCTGACAAAGGTCAACTTTCACCTTAATTGAGCCTATTGTCTTTTTGTCTATAATAATATACCTTTGGAATGTCAGGGTAAATTTTCTTTTCCAGACCTCTCAGGGCACAACCAATGCACCAGGGTGGAGACAAATCCTCTCATTGTTACTATTATCATGTTAATTGTTGACTGTTAACTATCCTGTACCCACCTATGTAAAACATGTGTCTATCATTTTACATTTTATCCAATCCTAGAGGTTACCTCCCCAAACCCCCACCCCTCCCTTTGCTTTCTCCTGCTGCATCCCTAATCTATCACCAGTGGATTTCATGCAATCCTCTTAAGTCTTCTCTTTTGATTGTAATGTATGAAATAAGGTGCAAAACTGCCATTCTCTGGAGCATTATCTCAATCCATTGAGGTTTTGCATTCCGGAAATTGTCAACAGTTTTGGCTCAAATAAACTCACAAAAATTCTTCACAGGTTTGAATGTTTCTTTGACACTCTTAACCACTATGCCACATTGCTGTAGTCTTATCTCTCACTGAACTCACTCAATTAAAGGTGGTTTTGATGTCAAGAAATTACATAAACAGTAAATCTGTTCCTTTGTGACATTTTCCTCAATGAATCCAGTAATTACTTCAATTTTCTCCTTTATTTATGATGCCTAATCATTTAAAAGCAACAAATTTGCCCTCATTTAGAAATTTAGAATAATATGTTTTGAAAAAACATAATCTTAGTAAAATATTATCACAAGGAATTTAAAACTGATGAGCAGTTGTTACATCTGTGCCAGAAAAAAAAAATGCACTTTCCATTAACCATTGACCACCATTTCTCAGTTCTAAACATGTGATTGTCAGCACTGTAGGCATTTATTTGCATGTGTATTTCTGTGTGGTCTTTTTTCTCTGTTTTACTCCTGTGTATTTGTCGGGCCTCACGTTTGCCTTAGCTCAGGCATATGTATGGCAAGTGACGGGGCAGCACAGTCACTAGATATGATCTGGGCCCCTTGGCTAAGATGACTAAATGATTCCATTTTTATCATCAATAGACCTTTTTCAATATTCTTCCAATAATAGGTTAATTACCTCGAGAAGTAAAGGAATTTTGCCTAAGATTATAGTTGCCCCACGTGTTGGAAGGCATTTGCAGTTTCCTGAGTAACGGTATTCGCAGGTACTTGTGTGCAGGTGAATATGCTAATTTTGATTTCTGTAATCGCTGTCACACCTGCTGTTGTACTAGCCCTCTGAAGGGGGGGGCAAAAAAGGAGGAGGGGGCTTCTGTCTTTAAAATCAGACGAGCAAGAAGAATCTGTGCTAAGGATCTGGGGAAGCTGTACCCCTCCCCACCCCCCAGCCCGCTGGCGTAATGAAGTGCTTCTTTACAATTCAACTGTGCATCTCTGGTTATCTCACTGACTTGTTAAAACAGATAGAGGAGGAAGAACTAAGAACGTCTTTGAAATTTGTACTGACTCCATGAAATTATAGTTAAAATGTATTCACAGTAAAACAAGAGGGAATGCTGCTGAAAAAATCAATTAAAAATAAATTCCCCTTCCCTAGGGCAAGTGCATGCACATTTCATGTGGTCTAGGAGCTTTGTGCTTGGTCCTTCAGTGATTTGACTGACATCTTTAATAAAGATGACTATATACAGATGTCAGATTCAGGTGGGGAACATTTTTTCCTAAGTAAAATGGTATGCCTTTCTTCACTAAACAATTAAATGGGAAATTGGCATTTTTATGGACTAATGCCATTTTTATGGCATTTTTAGTCCATAAAAATGCCTTAACTCACTAGAGCAGAAGTGGGGTACATCCAGCCCTTGAGCCATATAGGCCCTCAAAATCATTTGGTCTGGCCCTTCCAAGGCAGCTGCAGGCGGGATTGAAATTCAATAAATCTAGGAGCTTTTTTCATAGCAACATACATTTATATTAAGTGAATCACAATAATAACATATATTTTGAAGAACAAGCAAGGAACGACCATTATGAGATAGGACACATATGAGTACATGATGAGAAAGACACTTATGATTCTAGTTGGCTGCCCGAGTCCCGTCTGCTTGTATTGTGGTGACTCAGAGGACTGTGGCAAAACTAGGCAATCTGGTGATGATGAGATGAGATGTTATGAGATGATTCCTTGTGATATTGATGACCTTGCCTCTGATAATTGACCACAATGTTGTGGACTTCTTTGTCGACACAGACGATGAAAGATTCAAGGACATGAATAGTAAACAAATGGAATTGAACATCTTTGCTATACCATTCAATGTGTAACTAGCTGATGTGCCTAATAACCTACAACATGGAATCATTCAGCTGCAAAGCAATGATGAGCTGAAAGCTAGGTACAACAACCTCCCACTGCTTGAGTTCTATAAATGTTAAATGAGCAATGATGAATTTTCAACTTTAAGGAGACATGCATTGAAATATCCATCTATGTTCAGAACAACTAACTGCTGTGATCAGTTCTTGTCAAAACTTACCATTGCAGAGTCAACTGCGCTCCAGACTGACTGATGCAAACCTGGAAAAGCAGTTGTGAGCAGCAACATTATCAATACCAGCTAACATCACACGCCTCACCAAAGAGAAGCAGTTCCAGCCATCAATCACATTAGGGGTGAGTTAATTAAATGTTTGACTAAATATAGCAGGCTAATTTTTAAGTTGATAATTTTGTATGGCCCAGGAATGATGTTATAAATATCCAAATGGCCCTTGGCAGAAAAGTTTCTCCACTACTGCACTAGAGGGTTGTCACATAAGAGAAAAAGTTGTAAAACTTGATATTCATACTTGCATATGAGACTAGAGTAAACCAAAACTATTCTACTTTAATATTAGAATTTTTTTGATGGTAAAAGTTTAAAAATTGCAATGTTTTCCTCACTAAACATAAAGAGTGAGAGACCTGATTTTCACACCTGTAAAATGTTTGCATTTATTTAGTTTCTTGGAAAAGTCTTTCCAATTATATTTGTGAAAACACATGCTCTTAAAATCCACCAAGGGAGAGATTTTAACATTGAAAATTTCAACAGAAAGTTTTAGATTTGATGTAGTTGCATTTCCATTGACAGCTGAAACAACTTAAATTTTTAACTACGCCTTGATGATAAGGTTTACATCTTGATAAATCTACCCAAGATATTCCAACTATGTTAAAACCAGAACTGAGTGTCTAGGGAGAACCAATAAAATATTGCTCAGTCTTGTCAGAGAATACATGAGGTTACTGAGTGTGTCTGGGGGAGGGAAGTTGAGTGTGGATGGGATGATACCTTATGCCTCTAGAGACAGAATCAGACCACAGAGTAATCTCAGGCCATTTCCACTATGTGCACTTAGTAATTCTGAGTTTACACTAATGTATAACACCTTAATTTAGTTCATTGAGGCAAGCTTTGAGACTTAGAGTAACACTCCAATTCTCTGTAAAAATAATGAAAGAAGAAATAAAGTGTATATATATATATATATATATATATATATATATATATGAGATATTTTTGAGACAAGTTGTTTTATTTGGGAAGATATGATATTATTCCAGAAATCTGTGGATAGCCAACACTGTGCTACCATCAAATCACCTGTTTGTATCAAGTAGTAAGAAACCGATGCCATAAGAATTCCAGTAAACTTTTAAAAAGAGATGTAATCTCTAGAGACAATTCTGTAATGAGGTGTTGAGATGCAAAGTTTGATTAACCCCTGCTAACATATGGAGGTGTTCCTAATACTCAATTTAACATCAGAGGCTTTGTGGATTTTTTTGTTTCTAGAACTGAGAAACAGGATAAAAAGACCACTGGTGCTGACTCTAGCACAGCCACTTCCCTTTCTGCCATTTTCAGAGGTAGCATTTTGCATGCAAATAACTCCATCATTTTTGCCAATAAGTAAACTTTTTCATACTCTTGAGTAAATATGTTAGGCAGGATAGATAGCTGCTAGGGCAGGGGGGCGGGGGAAGAGGGTAAAAGGGGGGAGTTTATCTCACCCACTGAACAAAGAAGTCAGCAGTCTTGGGATTTGCCAAGATAAAATTATCAGCTGTTTTCATAATTTATGGGAAAAGCCACAACAATGTAAAAGGGAGACATTGAAATTTAGTCAATTGCCCAAGATATCCAGTAGGGGAACCTTGAAACCTACAGGGAAAAAATACAAAATCATTGAACACCCCTACCAAGAGAGGTGCTCAGACTAGCTGAGTTGCCCACTTGTGCTTTATGCCAAGTGTATTCTTCATAAATTTGCTTACTTTGCTTCAACACTGCTTTCTGTCACTCATCTGAATTCTTCCTTGTGAGCATGATAAGAGCTGAGGAGGGGAGAGACACCTTCTGACCCAGGCGACTCTCTGGTAACAAATATATATATCCTTTTTCCCTTATAATATAATAAGCAAACTAAGCATATACTTTAAGGGGTTGTGTATTTTTTTTAAAGATCTGAATTAATGTTTCATCTCTTTAGTTCTCCAGCACTGTAAGCAACAAACTACTTGTTTCTTGTCTCAGTGTGGTATATGGCTGGCTTCCTGGATTTTGTTCTGCAAGGCCTAAGCCCACTGAGAGAATATGGTTTGAGAAAAAGTATTTCTTTAGAATAAATAGAGCCTCCTGAACACACCATGGGGTTAGGGCAAGGGAGAGAAACTCAGGATCCTCAGTATGGGGCCCAGTTTTAGTTATGTCAAGAATAGTGGGCTGAACAGTGTCCCTGCAAAATTAATGTCCCAGAAACTCAGAATGTGGTTTTATTTGGAAATATTGTTATTGCAGATGTAAATAGCTAAGGATCTCAAGATGAAATCATCCTGAATTTAGAGTGGGTCCCAGATGACTGGTGTCCTTATAAGAAGAGGGGAAGACATAGAGAGGCACCAGGCAAGAAGGCCCTGTGGAAACAGAGATGGAGACTGGAGTGATGCTGCTACAACCAGGGAACTCCAGGAACCATCAGAAGCAGGAAGAAGCAAAGAAGGATTCTCCACTATAGGCTCTGAAGGGAGCATGGCCCTAGAACACCTTAATTTTGGTCTCTGGCCTCTGGAGCTGTAAGGAATAAGTTTCTGTGGTTTTAAATCACCAAGTTGTAGTAACTTGTTACAGCAGCCCTAAGAAATTAGTAATAAAGTACAAATATTCTGAGAATGTGTTGCACTTGTGTAAAGAGGGTGTTTTTTCAATCTGTTTTAAAAATATATTTTTATTCTTCTATTTTTTACATTTTTCTTTTATTTTTTTACATTTTCTTCCACTATATTAAAATAATTCTACATTTTAAATTTGCTGTTGGTACTATTGTTAATAAATCCATTTTCTCCTTAGACCAGCCAAAGAAAATTCTATTGTCAGCACTCAGAGCCTGGAGATACAGAAGAGGAGCCAAGTGAATAGAAGATGGTGAAAAGGGATTGTCTGCAAGACTCTGTTTAATTCTTTACATTCCTGCCACACTAATTAAATAATGTTTAATAATGAATTTAAAACCTACCTACTCTATTTCACTTATGCTGACATTTTCTTCCAGTGCCCTAAAATAACTCTACATTTTCAATTTGCTGATTGCACCCTGGCTGGTTTGGCTCAGTGGTTAGAGTGTCGGCCCATGGACCAAACGGTTGTGGGTTCGATTCATGGTCCAGGGCATGTACCTGGGTTGCAGGTTTGATCCTCAGCCTCAGTCATCAGAAGGCAACTAATTGATGTGTCTCTTTCACATCGATGTTTCTCTCTCTCTCCCTCTCTCTCTCTCTCTCTCTCTTTCTCTCTCTCTCTCCCCCCCTCCCTCTCTCCCTTCCACTGTATCTAAAAATTAAAGGAAAAATATCCTCGGGGGAGGATTGACAAAAATAAACATTAAAAACAATTAAATAAATAAACAAATAAATACATGTGCTGATTTCATATGCTCTGTGTAGATTAGGGAAGAAATGCCACAGAGGAAAGACAAGCAAGAAAGACTGTGCAAACGAAGTGCGTCATCGCTGCAAGAGCATCATTCCCCACCCTCATTTATGTCCTGGGTTCTAGATGCCAGAGAGCCAGGAGAGACACAGAGTACAGAATCTCAGAAAGAAAGGAGGCTTTAAAAACCATCTAGTCCAATCACCAAGTGATTATTTGATCCTCTTTATAACATCCCTAGAAAGATGCATCCCAACTACCCGAGTCTCTCCAGTGACAGAGGACTCACTACCTCCTAAAGCAGCCATTGCATTTTAGGACACAAAATGAGACAAAATTTCTCCAGATGATTTTAAATCTGCTACTTCTGATCATTTTCAAGTTTTGCAGTGTGGAACCAAAAAGCACATTTGTCCTAAATGACAGCACTTCTCACACTTGAACCCTGCAATCATTTCCACTCAGTCTTCTCCTTGGGATTAAGGTTTCAATTTTTTTTGGTGGGGGGGGGCTGACATGATTTAATCCCCTCTCCCCTTTTCAGGTTCTTCTCTGGCTGTGCTCCAATTGGTAGAACTAAATGTTCTCTTAAAGCTGAAAGCCACACATTTATCCTTCCTTGATTGCCCAACTTGGTGCAGGCTTTTGATTTCCCCACCTGATAGATTCCATCAATGTTCCCTCCTTAGTGCTCCAATAGCTCTAATCTGATATGTATCACAATGTATTATGTATATTTAAGTTTCTGCTCCCAGTTGGACAGTAATCTTACTGAGGACAAGGATGATATCTTTTATCTTTGACTCCCAAGTGAAAAACACATTCCTGGGCACATAGCAAGGTTTAATAACTACAGTATAATCAACAACATGAATAGATCATTAAGATTTTCCCAGGAATGGTCTTTGACCACTGACATGTCTCATGAAATGACTAAAGGATAAAAAAAAAAAAAAAGCAGAGTTTTATAAAACCAAAACTTTGGCATGTAGAATGGTCAAATGACCTCAAGGAATTCAATAAAAATCACATTAGAGAAAATAGGCCTTAGGTCTATGGAAAGATTAACTTGATGTGAGAAGACCCTGGGTTGGACAGGGTCTGCATTGCTGCAGATTATTGGAGTCTGGATTTAGTCCAAGATGTTACTTCTCTAACAAAAGCCACAAATTCCTGAGACAGCTAAAGTGATTAGTTACTTCAGTCCAGGTGGTAACTGTGAGGGGAGGGTGATCTGAAGCATGGGGAGGTAGATTTTCCAACATTGAGGGGTAGTGGGTGGTAGTAAGCAATAACATGAGATTCAGAAGTGGAAGTTTTCTTGAAGTAGCTGGGAAAACGATCCAGATGTCAATAAGGAGAATGAAGACCACCTGTAACAGAGGTGCTTGGCCTCTCTGACTCCATGTTGTTCAAGCCTGCTTTGTTCCCAAGGTCTTCAGGTTAATAGCTTCTGCTTAGACTTGTATCTAGAGATAGGGGAAGTTGCGTTGTTTATTAAAGATTTGCAGGAACCTCATGACCAAACTCACATGAACTAGAGTCAACAGAATAAAAACAAAGCAATTTTCCTTGGACCACTGCAGGCACCATATGGCAGTCGTCAATCAACCTTAAACCCCCTCCTGTTTCCCCCTTCTCTTGATATGAAAGAAGGCTGAATTCTCTACTTTCTTAAATAGTTCTTTAGGATGCTAGTCCACTAACTTCTTGACTTGTTGGCTTTCCAAGTGGAGTCGCTTTCTTTGCCCCAACATTGTGTCACTTGATTCACTGGCTATCATGTGGCAAGCAGTATGAGTTCTGGTTCTAGGTCCAGAGGTTAAAAGAAAGTGTGAGAGAAACAGCCACTATTGGGGATGGTTCCCAGGGAAGAAGTGTTCTCAGGATAAAGCCAGGTTAAAATCAGAGCCAGGTGAAGTTCTTAGAAGACGTTGAAGATAGAGGGAACCCTGTCCACAGGACCACCTTCACTTTAGAGACCAATTGCAAATTCAGGGAGTTCACAAAGCCATTTCTCAGTTTTGATAATTCACTGGAAGTATTCACATAACTTACTGAAAAATGTTGTAATCACTATTATGATATATTGTAGGGAAAGGATACAGATTAAAATGAACCCAGGGAAGAATTACCCAGGGCAAAGTCCAGGAAAGTATCAAACTCGGAGCATCAAGGTGTCCTCTCCCCATTGAGTCATGGACAGCTTTGCTTTCCCTGCATCGATGTCTGATGATATGCATGGAGCATTGCCAGCCAGGGAAGCTCACCTAAGTCTTGGTGTTCAGAATTCTTACTGGGGCTCCATCACATAAGCATAAAGTTGACTCCAGCCCTTCAGGAAATCGACCTAATACTGTGTGACCTAAAGTCCCCACCCTAAATCACATTATTATTTATTTGATTTTCCCAAGGCCATCAGGCAAAGACACTCCTATCAGGGCTCTCATGCTCCCCTGGGTTTGCTCACACACAATGGACTAATGGACTGTGACCAGCCTAATGCTACACCAGACCCGGCTCCACCATGGCACAGAAACTCTGGGCACTGGCTCTACTTTTAGCTCTACTGAATTCCCAGTTGCACATCTTCCAGGACTAGATTAAGGGAAATGGAACTTTAGAAACTGAGGGGTGTAATTCCACGAAAATAAAGTTTTCTACCACATCTCATCCTCCCATAGGGGCCACCAGAAATGCTTATTTCACTTGTACCCCAAGAACCCCACTCCCACTAGCAATGGAGAAAGACCATCCACACATTTCTCCAATAACACAACCAAAGTATACAACACTTCAAGGTGTTAGAAAAATTACTGTAGAAATGATTACCATTTGCCGAATTCTTCTAACAATAGTATTAAATCCACATAGTAACCTAGAACATACCATTTAGTCTATTATTCAATCTCCATTTAGAGTCTTTTTTTTTTTTTTTTGGTATTCCCTCAGAAAATAATATTAATATAAGGATCAAAGAACCAGTTTTTCAATAATGCTTTTTATTTTCCTCCAAATAAAAGGGCCCTTCTCATTGTAAGTTGTTTTGGATATGGTTTTCACTCTTAGGAACAAGAAGATCAGTTAGCAAAATAACTTAGAAAACTATAACTATTTTTGTATAGGAGAAAAGCCACACACAATTTGAGGTCAGGAACCCATATCAACTATTTCATGATAAAGCACTACCATGATGGTACCTGGTTCCATCTTGTCACTCCTTGAGGTCCTTCAATTTGACCTGCCAGAGTTTGTCTTCAAGACAATCTTGAGGCAGATTTATTAGGTTTGAAATGTGATTCTGAAGAAAGTTCTTTGCATTGCTGGTTTTTAGTCATTTCACTAGAGATCATGCATTCATAACTTAACGCAGTGTTCTCAGAGCTAATATTGTCCCACTTCATGTAATATGTGAGAATCCTACTAGAGTGCAATTTTTTACTACACAAATTTTTGTGCAATTGTTACCATATTTTTACTTTTTCATACATTATAAATCTGATTTAATATATCTTATTTTTATTTTAAGCAGATAGTAATCTTTTTTTTCTTTATTGATTCTAGAGAGAGGAAGGGAGAGGGAGAGAGAGATAGAAACATCGATGAGAGAGAATATTGGTTGGCCACCTCCTGCATGCCTCCCACAGGGGATGGGCCCCACAACCTGGGCATGTGCCCTGAATCGAATCGGCAACCTCTTGGTGCATGGGTTGATACTCAACCACTGAGCCACACTGGCCAGGCCAGTTAGTAATCTTTTAAAGGAATTAGGAAGAGTAAAATAACCACATTTATTTACTATTTTTAGCACTCTTTATTCCTTCTTATTGATTCATGGTTTTATACAGTATCATTTTCCACTAGCCTTAGCATTTCTTGTAGTACAGGTATGCTCAGATACATTTTTATTTCACTTGTCCAAAAATATCTTTACTTTATTCTCATTGTGAAGGACAAATTCACTGTGTATGGAACTCTGGTTAATGTTTTTTCTTTTAGCTTTGTAAGTATATTTTTTAACTTTCTTCTGACCTGAATTTTTCTGATAAAAAACTCCGTCATCATTTGTATCCTTGTTTGCCTGTACATAATGTGTATTTTTTTTTCTATGACTATTAGCATTTCCTCTCTATCAGAAATTTGACTTATGATGTGCCTGGGTGTGGTTAGTTTTATGTTTATCTTGCTTGAGGATTCTTAAGTTTCTTGGACCTGTAAGCTGATGTTTTTACCAAATTTTTGAAATTCATGGTCATTATTCATTTATTTTTTATTTAGTCCTCAAGCATGTTCCTTGCTCTAGATTCCTTATATGTGGCTTTTTAGGGACTCCAACAAAATGACTGATAAAAACAAAAACACTATTCTGAAAGCATGTATTACAAGTCTCATGAAAGTGAGATTTCAACAAGAGTTGAAGTATGAACAAAAGACATGGTAGATTTCTCTTATCAAGTCCTAAGATAAGACTATGAAGAATCAGCTGCCCTCAAAATCTGCTTTTTGTAATTGTGGGGTTTTTATTGTTTGTTTGTTTTTTATTTTAAATATGTTTTTATTGTTTTTATAGAGAGAGAGGAAGGGAGAGAGAGATAGAAACATTGATGTGAGAGAGAAACATCGATCGGCTGCCTCCTGCACACCCCCTACCAGGGATCGAGCCCGTAAATTGGACATGTGCCCGACCGGGAATTGAACCAGGATCTCTTGGTCCATGGGACAACACTCAATCCACTGAGCCACACCGGCCAGGCTGTAATTGTGTTTTGATTGTTTTTAAAAGATAATTTAAAAAAATCAAAGAATCCAAGTAGAATTGTGCCTAGCGTTTTGCCAGCATATAAAAGATTATGATGTATCTTAGTTATTCATTATATTTTTACCTGAGGCCAGGAAGTGATGCAAATAAACTCTTTTACTTGATTATTCATTAATTTTTGTTTAGTCTACAAACATTTATTGAGCACGTACTATACGAGTTAGATGTGGTTCACTTTGCTTTCTTTATATTGGTGGTGAAAATGGTAAGGATCTGCTGTTTGAGGCTAGCTCTGTCCTTATAATTAACCCCACTTGCTGAACCTTTTCCATTTAGGGGCAGCATTACAAACTGAGTGATTTTTACTTCTCTAACTAAAATAAACTTCCTGCTGGCTAAGATCAATTCTCTACCACAAGTTTTTCCCTATTTGGCATTTTCTAAAATATTTTAAGTGTTCAGGGAATTAGCCTGTTTTTCCCTTCTTCTTTGTTGCTGTTGCCTGCCATCATTTTCTTTACTCAGCAAATATTTATTAACCACCTGCTAAAGACCAATCAATGTTCAAAGTACCTAATTACAAACAGACCTCAATCTCTTGTCCCTGTGCAGCTTATATTTTAGAAGAGGCAAAATGCACCGTGAATTTTAAAAAGTGTATGGGATATTAGAAGGTGATAAATAATGTAGAAGGAAGAGGGACAGGGAGTGTGGAAGTTGTAATTGGTACAAGGGAGTCAGGTAAGACCACACTGACAAGGTGACCTGGAAGAAATGAGGGAGTAAGCCATGCAGCAGTACATGGAGAAGCGTGTTCTTAGAAGTAGTAGCTCTAAGTAAAAGGACGTGAGACAGAAGTCTGTTGTGTTCTAGGAAGCATGTGGAGGTCATTGTGGTTGGAATGAAGTGAACTTGGAAGGAGGTAGTATCTGGGGTCCATCAGGGGATAAGAAATGGGACAGATGATATAAGGCCTTGAAGCCATTGAAAGGACGTTGGCTTTTACTCTGTGTGAGATAGGGAGCCATTGGAAGGTTTTTGAATAAAGATTTGATATGACATTTTATGAAGACCACTTTGACTGCTGTGTTGAAAACTGTCTGAAAAAAGGCAAGAATGGGAGCAGAGAGACCAGTAAGGAGGCTACTTCAGTAACCTGGGCAATCTATTTTGTCAATTTGGACCCAGGGTGGTAGGAGTGGAGGAGGCAAAAGTGGTTATATTCTGGATGCGTTTTGAAAATATAGCTGACAGGATTTGCTGACAAATTGGAAGCAGAATATGAGAGAGAAAAGAGTTGGAATGATTTTAACATCTTGGGCCTGAGAAATTAGAAAATGAATCTCTATTAACTGAGAAGGGAAAAACTATAGGTTGAACAGGTTTGTTGGAAGGAAAATCAGAAATTCTGTGTTGGATATGTTATTCTTGTGATGTTTATTAGACATCCAAATTGAGACGTTGGTAGGAATTAAATATAGAGATTGGATGTTCAGAAGGGGGAGGCAGGAGCTGGATATATAATTTTGGATGTCATCAGCATATAAAAGGTATTTCAAGCCATGAGACTGGATGAGATTGCCAAGGAAATAAATAATGTTAACAGTCAGAGATGAAGCAGAACTAGGAAAAGAGACACAGAAGGAACAGCCCATGTTACAGAAGAAAAGCCAGGAAAATATGAGGTCTCAAAATCCACGTGAACAACATTCTCCAAAGCAAATGTTGAAATATCAAAGAAAATGAGGATTAAGAATGGACTTTGGGTTTATCAAGTGATTGACCCAGGGTTAAAACATGAATCAGAAGTTTCCACTCCTTCATTGATTCACAGATTTCAATCATTCAGACTCCACCTTTATGATTTTGCCATAACTGCACATCACCTCACTATCACATACTTAACTGTTTATCTTTCAATCAATTTATTCTTTTTCCTTAAAAAATTATAGCTAAGATCTGGGAACAGCCCAAATGCCCATCAGTAGATGAGTGGAATAAAAAGCTGTGGTACATATACACAATGGAATCCTATGCAGCTGTAAGAAAGAAAGATGTCTTACCTTATGAGATGACATAGAGGGCCCTGAAGAGTATTATGCTAAGTGAAATAATCCAGTCAGAGAAAGATAAGGATCACATGATCTCACTTATTTGTGGAATATAATAAACAAAATAAGCTGTTGAACAAAATAGATCCAGAGACATGGAAGTAGAGAACGGACAGACAAACCTCAGTGGGAAGAGGGGTGGGGGAATGGGAAGAAATAAACCAAAGAACTGATATGTATATAGGCATAACCAATGGATACAGACGATAGTGTGGGGAAGGAAGGAGTAGGGTGGGAGCAGGGAGAAGGGGGTCAATGGAGGAAAAGGGGAAACATCTGCAATACTTTCAACAATAAAGATAAATTTAAATAAATAAAAGAGGGTATGGTATCTTTATTAGTATTATAATTTAGCTACCAAAACTAACTGACACAAGATCCACTAACCATGCTCCTTGGATACAGCTGCAGATGAAGATGGTTGTTGATGCCTTGCTGGAGGTCATAACCCTGAATGATTGGATGTTCAGAAATCAAGTCTTTCCTTAAAGGAGATAAGGGATGCTGTGCTTTTCATGATCAATGACCCTATTAAACAATTTTTTTTAAATGACCAAAAAAACCCTAAAAATATTTTTCCTGAAATGGTGTAGACAGAGCAACATTTTAGTTGAGTTGCAGAGTGAATGAAGAGTAAGGAAATAGAGACAGTTCATGTGAGCCAATGTTTTAAAGAACTTGACTGCAAATAGCAGGAGAGATGTTGTGGAGGGACCTGACCACATTTCAATGCTGAGAAGGAACCAACAGAAATAGAGAACATTTCCTAATGAGCATGGAAGTCAGAACACAGTAATGGGAATAGGTTTGGAGTTGGCTGTGGATTAAAATAAACTTGTTAGTGGAATGCCAAACTCTTAGTTTCTTGTTAATGACTACTATTTTGTATGTGAAGTTGAAAACAATAGGCTATACTGAAACTAAAAGGGAATTGGGGGGCGTGGGGAGATAGAAGCATTAGGAAAAAGTCAAAGGTTTATCATAGCTATTTTAAGTTTAATTGGGCAGGGGAAATAATTATGAAGAGCTTATATACCAGATAAATGTTGGAGGCCATAGATTTGTGATATGATCACTCCAACTTCTTATATGACTTGTTTTCCAGAGGTATCTGTCTTGATATTAAAAAAAGAAAAGGTGGACATTTGAATTGAACCAGAGTTATAGTATTATCAGATGAAAGAACAGAGAATAATGGATTTGAGAGTATTAGCAACTAAAATATTGAAGACATGCATGATAAAATCTTGGCTTTATTTCACACAAAGAAGTGAATTTGCTAGGGAACTGACTAATTGGGAGAAAAAGATGGAGTGAAGTTTCAATGAAGTCAAAGAATAGGTACAGTGTGAGCAAAAACATGAAAGAAATGGAACAATAAAAGGTTATTGACAGAGAGAAGAATGTTTACACTTTCAAAAGTGATCCCACTTCTAGGAATATACCCTAAGAAACCTGAAACACCAATCAGAAAGAATATATGTACTCCCATGTTCATAGCAGCACTATTCACAATAGCTAAGATCTGGAAACAGCCCAAATGCCCATCAGTGGATGAATGGATAAAAAAGCTGTGGTACATATACACAATGGAGTACTATGCAGCTGTAAGAAAAAAAGATCTCTTATCCTTTGAGACGACATGGAGGGACCTCGAGAGTATTATCCTAAGCGAAACAAACCAAGCAGAGAAAGAAAAATATCACATGATCTCACTCATTTGTGGAATATAATAAACATAACAGTATGGGGAACAGGGTAGACCCAGAGATGTGGAAGTAGGGTACAGACTGACAACCCTCAGAAGAGGGGGTGGGGGGGGAGGGAAGAGATAAACCACAGAACTTATACGCATGTATGCATAACTGATGGACATGGACAACAGAGCTGGGGATGGAGTGGGGGGATGGGGAGGAGGGTGTCAATGGGGAAAAAAGGAGAAACATCTGTAACAAAAATAAATAAAATAAAAAAAAAAAAAAAAAAAAAAGTGGAAGAGACTTGGACAGAGCAATGTCAGATGTGGTTGTGGGTGACTGGGGTGGTTGAGCCACATGGTCAGTGCAAGTGTGGGCGAGGGGGGAAAAGATGAAGACTTAGCCAAGTGCCAAAGTCTTTAATGATCACAGACGAGTGGATGTGTGAGCCATTGAGTTGGAGCTTGAAGATACAGTCCTGTCTTCGCTGATTCTTGGGCAGATCAAGAGAGTTAAGGGCAAACACTTCCATGAATGAGGAGTTTCAAGCACATTATCACCTTTGCTAGACAAGAAGTGCAAGTACAGAGAATGAAACTGGCATTTCTTAAATTTGCTACCACTGACTGGTGGGAGAGAGCTGAACATCTTGACTGAATCAGAGTTTGTATTATTTGCCTGCTGAGTGTATTTGTCCATTCTTAGTCCTTTAGTAACACAAATAAGAATTAACTCTATATGTGATCATTTCACAGTTTTTGGTATTAAACTTTGACTTCAGAGATATTAAAATATGAAAAATTTGTCAGAATGGATAAAATATGATATTAGATTCTCATTTTAATTTAATCACATGGTATATTTTCTTTTTTACAATTTATATACATTTTCTAACTTCACATATTCATGTTTAATTTAGCATTTGTATATGGATAAGAGAACACATGCTTCTATTTTCTATTCAAAGACATTGTAAACCAATTTCTTTCAGGTCAGGCTGGTAGACAATAGACACAATATATTTTCTTCTTGGTCATTCTTCTGTCAGGAGAGGCTTTGATCTGCATAGCTTTTTTTTTTTTTATTTTTGCTTCAAGTAAGCATTGCAAAGTGAGCAAGTTTTTTATTATTATTATTATTACTTGCCTACTAAATTACAATCAGTTTAGCAATTTGGAAACGCTATTAGCAAATTTTAAACGCCATTTTCCAAAGTGACCGAAATGTATGTAACATTGTACGTGCTGTAAAAATGTTGCTTTATTTTCTATGTTCTCTATTCCAGTTTGTTTGATTCACTAAACAAACATTCCTTTTTGCTCTTGTAGTATATAATTCTTGTCTCCCCTTTTTATTTCATGTAATAAAACTCTCCAGTCACTAGAAATAGGTTCTTAACTTCAGAGAAATATTTTTCTGAGATATAAAAATATGATGAAAGAAAGGAAAATGCCATGTGAAGGTCAGGGAAAAAAGCGAGAATGAACACCAAGTAAAGTTAAACCTGCCATGACTCTTCATTAATGAGTGTTTTATATAACACTCATTTGGTCACCTTCACGCAGAAAATGTAAAATATGTGCGATAATGCAAACACAAACCAGCCAGAGGAAAGGATGCTCAAACAAAGTGCTTGGGCCCGTCTTTGTGGGCATTGTCTGTGGATTGTTTTGTACATACGTGTTGACTGTCCATATGTGGGGGAATCCAAAAGAACAGCATAGGGAATATAGTCAGTATTATTGTAATAACTATGTATGGTGCCAGGTGGGTACTTGAAATATCGGGAGATCATTTTGTGAAGTAAATGGTAGTCTAACCACTATACTGTACACCTGAAACTGATACAAAATAATATTGAATGTAAACTGTAATTGAAAAAAAAATTAAAAATAAAAGTTAAAAAAGAATGAAGGACGTTGGCAGCGATTCTGCCATCTGAAGTATGGCAGTCTTAGCACAGCAATGTGTATTCTAAGGAAGGGTCACAGGGAAAACTCTGTCTAGGCCAGAAAAGCTTAAAACAGAATAAAACAAATGAGGTAAAACTGTCACCCAATTTCTAAGAAGTATGCACAGCCCCCCTTCCCCTCAGCTCCTGAGAATGAGGAGGACTTCGAACTTTCTGGGAGAACGTGTTAGAAATGCAACATGTCTTCTCCCTAACCCATCAACATTTTTATTCAAGTAAAATTAGGTTAACAATTTTAACAAGTTCCAAAGACCACCTACTGATGGACAGGATATGGATTTTGGAGCGTAATAAGTCTGGGTTCACAATGCTGACTCTGCCCAGACTTAATAACTATGTAACCCTGGGCATTTTACTTAACCTCTGAGGGCCCAAGTTTGTAAAACTGGGATAATAATAGGCCCTCCTAAGGTTGCTATTCGGGATAAATGAGAGAACATATATATTCCTTGTATATAGGAAATATATAATGGGTGTAACTTTCCTCTGGATGGTTCTCATGCTCTGTCCTATGCTAGTCATAATAGGGTATGCCCCTTACAGTTTGGGACAAACACAAATGCCATGCTCATCGAAATTCAATAGTGTAGATTTTGAGTAAAACTAGAAACATAACACACTTGCATTAAATCAAGTAAATCATTCATAATTTTTGAATGACATGATTGTTCTTATAAATGTCCTAGCTTTAAGTAGATTTTATATAATTGTGTCCGATGCAAGACAATGAGGACTAAGTCAAATTGCTTCCTATTATATAAAAATCTCTCTTGGGAGTCACGTCCTTTAGCTAGTGTTGACATATTTCATGAGTATTATTGGCTAATGTATGTCTTTTGGTTGCTTTTGCCTTATAGATGAGAATATCTTATTACCAAATCATTTTAATATATCTTCATCTAACACTGAAAAAAAAATAGCATTTAGTGAGGATCTAAGATTGTACTCAATATCTACTCTACTTGAAACAAATTCAACATTTTTTATTTTTATTTTTTTAATTTATTTTTTCTTTATTGATTTTAGAGAGAGAGAGATAGAAACATCAATGAGAGAGAACATCGATTGGCCGCCTCCTGCATGCCCCCCACCGGGGATCAGGCCCACAACCTGGGCATGTGCCCTGACCGAGAACCGAACCAGCAACCTCTTGGTGCATGGGTCGACGCTGAACCACTGAGCCACACCAGCCGGGCTCAACATTTTTTTTTTTTTAATCTTTATTTTTCAAACAGATTACTGGGGAGAGGACAGACTGACATTTACATTGTGTCTATGATGTGACAAGCACAATGAAGGCATCCAAATGCTATTTCACACTCACCTCTTCCCATGGCATCACATTTCCTCCGGGAACATCTTAGAGACTGTCTGATCCAAGTAGGAAGATTATGTCTGGTGGTCTCAGGAAAATGTGGGAGCCAAGTTTCTATCCAGAGAATCTGGGACCTGACAGAGGGGAACAGAGAGATCTCAGGGGCAGAAACATGCTATGTCCCCCTGGTTTCCACCCGAGACAGACATGTGGAAAGAAGAGAGACAAGAGGTTTTCTAAGTACGTTCTGTGGAATGCTGAGTTCCAAAAGACATTTCATGAAAAAAAAAAAAGCATTCTGTAGTCAATTTGGAAACATATCATACCATATTCCCCTCTCAGATGCAATTAGCATATTGAATACAAGGTAACATATTGAAGTCTGTTAGTAACAACCAGAGGGAAAGAAAATTTGTTAGCCTAAAAAAAAACCCTCAATATTCCCTAAATTCCTTGCTTTTGGAAACTGTTCTGCATATAACTCGTATTTTCTGCAGGTAGAATAGACCATCTTACAATAAAACCTCTCACAAAGAGAAAAGGCTTGGTGCAGTGTGTTTCAAATTCCCACGGACAAATAGTTTGCATCATTCATCTTGTGACTATGCAAGCCTAATTAACTGAAATTATTAAAATATCGCAGATAAAAATATATTTCAGATAGTTTAAGGTATGTTTTTTGCTAGGTATCCATTACAAAAAAAAAAAAAATGAGCAAGCATCTAAATAGTTCAGACTCCCCAAACCTACAAAGACTTCGGTTATTAACTTACTTCAAGCAAAAGCTTGCAAAGGTCTTTTTTCAAAATGTCAGAATAAGAGCTATGCTCTGGTCTCTAATGCAGTGGTAGAAATTCTGTTTTTGCAGGAGAGATTGGTGTGGGCAGAGGCAAAACTATCAGAGTACAACTCATGGTAATATCTTTTGGGTTAAGTGCGGGAGCAACACTAAATTACTTACCACATACTTAATGAAAACATAACTAATGTCAGATTGTACAGTTTCCATTAAAGCAGCTGTTCTCTGCTGTCTTTCAACTTGACTGCCTGGATTCTTAACCTCCCTCATCTCACCTAATCTCTCTCATTTAGTTAATTAATTCAATGGAACAGAAGAGAGTGCTCAACACAGCATACATTTTCATTTTAACTCTAAACCTAAAAGAGGATGAAAAGCATAATTTTCTCTCTACTGCCTGAAATGGCATGGCTTAGAGAAGCTACAGGAACAGTGTTTGGCACGATTGTGACTTCTATCTGATACCTTCCTAAACGGCAGGAATTGATTGTCTGCTGCAAAATCAGCAACTCTAACATCCAGAAGGATGTTCACCATATATTCATCTGAAGCAAGTCAAATACTTTTCACAGATCCTCCTTCTGGAAAAGCTTCCATAAAACCAGCATCGTGGGCAGCATGAAAGGCAGTCTGGTAACATAATTGATAATATGTTTATTTTTAAGGTAAAAGTAATTTATTATAAAAAACTGAAAGTAATTTCTTCCTCCTACCCTGGTGGCATATCAAGGGCAGGGATCGGTATACTGTTCATAGGAACTAAAGGGGTGCATTGACTGTAGTAAGTTTAAAATAATAAAACCAACAAAAGATTGGTCTGCTTTTTAAAAAAAAATTTATTTTAGAGAGAGAGAGGGAGAGAGAGAGAGAGATTTGTTGTTCCACTTATTTATGCATTCATTGGTTGATTCTTGTTTGTGCCCTGATGGGGATTGAGCCCACAACCTTGGCGTATTGGGACAACACTCTAACCAACTGAGTTATCAGGCCAGGGATGGTCTGCTTTTTATTATCACCATGTACTATCAATGCTAAGCTCTGTCAGTGATAAAACATTGCAGCAATAAAAACACTGCATTGGTTTATGGTCAATTGCTATAGTTACAATTGAGTTTACTAATGTATCTGTAAAGTTCAAATTAGCACATTTTTATTACTTATCTTTAATAAAATCTACCTTCTAATGGAAGATAGATTTTATTAAATGATAATGGAGAACTCCCAATTATACACTTTTCCTTCAAGACTCAGCCACACACACTCAATACAAGGATATGTTTGGCAGGGGTCAGAATTATTTCAACTTGCTTTAGCCTCGGTTCAGGTCTCTAACCGTTGGGTACTACTCATCTCTGCATTTAAACAGTCGTTGGAAGTAAGCACTAATATTACAGTGGTTATAAAGCTGAAAAAATAGAAGGTGTGTGTTTTCAATCATGTCATTCCACATGCAAATCGTTCTTTTAACCTCGAGGATTTTACCTTTGGAAGCGTTTTATTTCTCCCTCTTTTCTTTCAAAGAAGACATTAATGTAATTAAATATCATTAACCCATTACTTTTTTCTTTCTCTTTTTTGGACTTGCTATATAATTATTTTTTTCTATAATGAAAAGTTTTTCATGCAACTATTATTATTATTATTTGTTTCATTACATAATTATTACTGAAAATCATTTGCAATATAGAGGAGAGTTTGTTAAAAAATGATCTTGTCTGATTGTTAAATATGCTAGGTATCCTACACTCGCATCTTGGGAGTTGTATTTATCTGTGTCTTCTTTAAAAACGGGAGTAGGTGCTGTGCTTCACACATGATTTATATAACCAGCCTCTTCATGGCTCATTCCTATGTTCTGAAGCAAGGACCAGGTTGTTTGAGTGGAATGTACTCTTTCTTGTACGAGACTTGATATTTGATGCATTCTTGTTTACATCTTTGGTCTGAAGTCTTTATGATAGAGTTCGGGTGGACTTTGAAAGAATTTCAGTGGAAAAACTTAGAAGAATGCTTCTGAAATAACAGATAATAGTGCCCTCTAGGTGGGCTACTGTACACAGGGAGTTAAAAAAAAAAAGCCTCTCGGAAGAATAGAGCTCACAGACAGAAAGCAAAGCGTGGAGAACCAAGACAATCTGCAAACACACACCCAAGGCAGATTCGGAAAGTTCTTTTGAGACCATCTGGAATAGTGGTACTCAATCTTTATTGGTGAAAAACCGCTGTGCTAGACACTACTAAACGTTTTGAGCTCTCTTCTCAGAATATCAGATATATCCCTACAAAGCATACACAAACTTTTATAAAATCTCATATACTATCTGGAGTTTCACAAACTCTACCTTTGTCGTGTGAATTAAAAAACTCTGGTCTAGCGCAGAGATGATGAAATGGCCCCCAGAGGTGGAGTGAGCTGCCCAGCATTCCCGGAAGGTCTCCTTGTTCCCAGCCTACACCACACTGCTTTAATGTTTGCTGAATAACAGACTCATAAATAAACAGTTATTAAAACACGATTAGGCAACAAAATCTAAATACAGAAATAATTCGCGGATTGCTAAGTATTAGTTTTTATGCATTCCTCTTCACTTTTTGCATCTTGTTAAAATATAAAATTTAGGACTGTGGATAAGCACCCAATGTCTTTGAACTACAATCTCTTCATCTGCTAATCAGGACAATGATTTCTGCTTGAGAGAATTATTTCAAATAATACAGTGGATCTCAGTAAATAACAGCTACTATTATGCCTTGTTATTCTTATCATTCATGAGGCTAGGAGAAATCTTAAAGGTCACGTAATCTTTTAACAAACAAGATCAGGGTAATGACTTTTCCAGCGATAATGCAGCTAATTCGTAGCAGACTACTGATAAAGAGCTCACCAGAAATATGTTTATGCTTCTCAGCCTCCTCGTCTCCCAAAACCTTTATTCTCACTTCACATAAGCTCCCAGGAACAGAGATGATCTTGGCTCTTATATGCATAAGCTGTTTTCTCTCCTAGGATTTCTTGCATTCTTTGAATTTTCTTATTTTGTTATTTTATTAGACTTCGCCCATCCGATGAAGGGGTGTGTGTGTGTGTGTGTGTGTGTGTGTGTCTATGTGTGTGTGTTTCTATTCATTTCTCGGGGTACTTTTTTTTAAAGATTCCCTAATAAATCTTTGATAAAAGACCCACAGGCACTAACAAAGGAAGCCCAGGGCTCATATCTAAAATAAAGATCTCTAAGTAAATATAGAGACCCAAACTTCTAGACACTACCCTGCCTTAGCTGAACAAAAACAGCTAATTTTCTGCCTAGGCCAGAAAAGCTCAAAATAGAATAACACTAATGAGGTAAAACTGTCACCCAGTTACTACGATCTGTGCCAGCTCCCCTCCCCCTCAGCCCTCAAAGATGGGGAGGACTTGGAACTTTCTGGGAAAATATGTTAGAAAGGCAACATCTCCTCTCCCTACCCATCAGCAACTTTATTCAAGTACAATTAGGTTAACAACAATTTCCAGAATGGCCTAGAAAGGGGGAAAGGTCTCCAAAGACTAGCCTCAGAAGCTGTGAGTAGAGGCAGGCTGGGCTGAAGCCACCTTCTTCCAGCTGAAGAATGGTCATGGAGGAGGAGATTGAGAGAAGGGCCACAAAAGGGTTGTCTAGGTGAGAGTGTCAGGGCTACTCCAGCAGCAGCTGGAGGGACCAACCTTTTCTCTGCTCCCAGGCACTTCACAGCCTACATGTCATGCCTGCAGCCAAAAAGCCTGGGGAAGATCAATCAGGTGGCTGGGAGTCCATGCAGAATAAAAACGACCCAGCAGAGGCAGCAAGTTTAGAATTAACGACTTGGAGAAAGCAAAGTTTCAGCAGACACTTGTTATCTGTTGGAAAATGCTTTTTTATTTTTTTACCAAATGCTTTTACTTTATTCTCCTTTGTAAATAGTGTAGGAGTTTTTTCATTGAGATGTTCTTTTTTTTGACATATTTCAAAAACTGGGGGGACAATCCTCTGAACTCTTGAGTGCTCCCCTCCAAGTGAAAATAAATGCCAACTGAGCTTTCATTTGTTTATGCTGTCACAGATGGGCTAAGATTTCCTATGCTCTGTTAACAGTCAAACACAAGTTGCTAGCTAGCTGGCTCATTGTTATTTAAATAAAATGAAATAAATAAATCAAAACCTATCATGTATGCCTGATATTTAGTAAGTGATCACCATATATTTAGTGCATGAATGAATAAATAAATGACACCCTGGACTAGATACCGGAAGTTAGAACAACTGATAGAAGTTTGATTTAATATTGCATTTCTCAAATTATCTTTTTTAAAAAAGAGGTTCAAACAGAATGGGTAATTCATATGCTTGCACATATGGCAAAATGTTTAAAAATCTTTCAAATTTGTGGGTTTTGAGTCCTATCTTCTATGTATAGGAGAACCATAACAAGAAAATAAAAGAAAAATAAAAGTATCACCCCTTGTGTTTGAATACAATGCAAACACTGATTCCACTACAGTGTTTGATAGTGCAGCTCATCACTGTGTCCATATCCCAGTGGACAGAATCCATTCTCTTTTATCACAATCTGGAAATCCTAGAGAAATGAACATTTTTCTTTCTATTACCTAATTCAGCCTAACAGGTTTTTCTCTTGATGTGTGTACTGCTGTTGTTTCAGCATTCACACCCAACCTCCAGGTGTGCAGAGACTGTGTACTTGTAATTCTTTCTTGCACAATATTTTGCTCATCATGGTTTAAGTCTGACACCCACATAAGCTCTATTTAGCTGACTGGACATGTGGTGAGTAAAGCCTAGGGACGGATCGCTCACCCCAATTCTCTGTGCACAACTCTTTCTGCTTTTCATTTTCAAATAGCTGGACAAAATACTTTTGTGTGGGAGTAATGCTTCAATAACTTCTTGATAATGATGAAATGGCCACTTAATTATTTTTCCTGTTATAAAAACAATCCATCAAGGATCTAGCCTATTTATCACCAAACAATTGGTCGACACCCAATGGTAATTTAAATTGCCCTTTATTAATTTTATGCATAATTAAAATTTAATTTGAAAGTACTACATTATACAGATGAAGAAAGTTGAAGCCAGACAAATTTGAAAGTGGTAATAATTACACAACCATTTCATCTGGAATCCAACAGAAAACTAACGACCCTTTTAAAGACTTCATTAAACCAAATTGTAAATGAAAAGTGAACCAAGTTGAAGAATAATCTTCTGTAATCATTGGTAGTGAGGAAAAATGAGCCCCCAGGAGAGGTGGCCAAATAATTTAGCTGTTTATGTGCAAATACCCAACAGAAAATGAATAGTATTTGTATTTAAAACAAATATTACCCTATACTTCTTGGTGTCTTTATAAAAATGGCAATAGCAATCAGAGAATTAGTTCTATGCTTTGTTATCGGTGCTGCAATATTTAGACTTGATTTATGAATTTTAATATTAAATGGAGTATGTAAAATGAGATTACTTTTATAAAAAATATTTACAAACTAAAGTCTTTATTGACATTTAGCTTTGAGAGGAGTTGATGCAGTACACTTTTTATTGATCAATTGTTAGGATAATTTCACCATTTTGGTTTATGTGTACAAACAGCTAGAAAAAGGTCAGCTTCATATGCTCTATACAAAATGTTAGACTTACTGAATCAAGTTATCAATCACTGGGAGACAGTCAGGCACTTTGGGAAGCTCCATGAACATTTTAATGTCACTAAGGTGTCGTTAGAAAAACACAGAAGGGCTTTCTGTAAGAAGTTGGGTAGGTCAGCACCCCTGCCTCTAGGCAAGCTCATGCCCTCCATTGTCTTCATTTAAATTGTTTTACAAGAACTTACTTGTTTTCCATGCCTATACACTAGTGAAAAATTAAAGAATAAGAACTAAGAGTCAAATCCATGAGGGAATTCAATCATTCTCAGGTGAACCTACATTAGCCCTTATTTTAAGCTATACTGGCCTTCTTGTTCCCATGTGAGTGGAATAAATTGTTTCTCTTTCAGAGTTACAGGAACTCTTTCAGGTCAACAAGGTGACATTTTCAAGCTAGAGTGACTATTTAATGGTACCCTGTCTGCCTGAGTCAATATATGTTGTTTTTTTTTTGTTCCTCCCTTCTTAATAGAATGTGGCCTGAATTGTTATGGTTTGGTTCATTCTAAAGCAAGGAATAATCGACAATTTGTTACTGTTAACAAGGAAATATTACTATCAACATGGAAATATTTTATTAAAAATAAATTTTTAAACTTGGGGAGGAAATGAGTGTGTGTTTGTAAAATTGTAAAGTGCAGTGCTTAGGTCTTGTATATGTGTTTCAAAATGTCTCTTGGCAATACCAAATAAAAATAGCAGTAATAAGTTCAGAGCCTATGCCTATATTTATCCAATAAGTATAAAAAAGCATACTGGTTGACAACTATAGAAAGGCAAGCAAAAAAGAAACATATCAAGATGAATAAAAGAATTCTAGCCCCATAATTTAAAAAATTAATTTAAAAAAAATATTTGCAAGGCAGAGTGCGGGAAGAAAATAAAAATGAAGAAAATTGAAACAAATATTTCTTTCCTATAGCTTTTGAAATTTTACAACTGTAACTAGAATCATAAAATTTGCACTGCTCAAATAATTAAAATGTTTAGATAAAGAAACTAAAAATAGACTAGGGGTGAGACTGACAAACATTTCTAAGTCAGTGGATGATCAGTGACTAGATTTTCACCCTACTCCTCCCTCTCTTGTTATTCTAACCAGCCTGGCTGAGCTTTGTACCAATGAAAGCTCTTAAGGAATGGGCACTGTCTACCATAAGGAACCCCAAACTGATATGGGGTGCATAAAAGATTAATAAATGGTTTTACTGACACACTCAGACATTTTTTTTTAGCAATCAAATATGTTTCTATAAATAAGATTTTCCAGTTGATTCTCTCACTGTGAAAATATGACCTTTCATTGTTAGAAGTAACGTCTTTCGAATTCTCTCTCTATATGAAATGCTATAAAGTTTATTCATGAATGAGTTCATAAAGATGAGAGACATGCACTGTAAAGCTAGAAGAAGAAGGAAAGAATAAGGACATGCCAAGGAGAAAGGAGCCAGCCTAGTTGACATAGCTCCGTACTGCCCAAACCGGAAGTCCCACCCTAGTTGGAAGAGACCGCAGCAAAGCAGCTTGGTGGATGCCGGCACAGTCGCCTGGTGCGGTCTGGAGTTTTACACAAACGTTATATGTGATTCTTCTTTCTGTATTCTTGACACTCTCCTAACTTCGCCAGAGTGAGGGATCTGTCCAGCAGCCTAAAACAGACATAACTCAATTTCTGATGATGGAGACTTCTGTTGTAGAAAATAATTACAGAATGTTGTGTATATGTGCATGGTATGTGCATGCATGTGCATGCATGTGCACATGTGTGTGCATGTCTATTCGGGGAGCAGTCTAACCAATGCTATTTCTATTGGAAAACAAGGAAATGTTTTACACAGATAAACTAGAAAATGGTTTCTTTATGCCTTACACCCAGAACCTACACCTCTAAAAAAACAGAAAAATATGAAAAACACTTTAGAAATATTTCTACTTAAAAATAAACAAGCAATTTAGTAAAAGAAACAACTAGAACTTTATTTCCTGGGAATGATTTCTAACTTGGGGAGTGTGTGTGTGTGTGTGTGTGTGTGAGTGTAACATTCATAAGGCATTTATTCATGAGCTCCTTGAGGTGAGGGACATATCTTTCTCATCTTTATATCCATAAAAATCTAGCAAAGAGCCCTGGCCATTCTGGCTCAGCAGTTGAGCACTGGCCGGCAGACCAAAGAGTTGTGGGTTCAATTCCTGGTCAAGGGCACATACCTTGGTTGCAGGTTCTATCCCGGGCCCTGGTCGCGGTCGTGCAAGAGGCAATTGATCAATACGTCTCTCTCACATCTCTCTCTCTCTCTCTATTTCTATCTCTCTCTCTCTATCTCTCTCCCTCTCTCCCTCCCACACTATCTGAAAATCAATGGAAAAGAATTCTTGGGTGAAGATTAAAAAAAAAATCTAGCAAAGAGTCTGATACTTTATTAGGAAATAAATATAACTTTTGAATGATCACAAATAACATGTGTGTTTTTCACCCACTCAACTATACATGTATGTATAAATATACATGTGTGTACATACATACACATATATAAGTATATGTACATACATTCACATATATAAGAAAATCTGTGTTTATATATATTTATATGCATAAGAATATCTCTGTGTTTATATGTATTTATATGTATAGACACACACAATGAAAGTATAAAATATAATATGTATCATCCTTTTGAGTGTTTACTATATGCCACAGACAGTGTTAAGTGCTTTAATTGTATTGTCTCCTCTGGACAAAGGACTCTAAAAGACAGGTACTATTATTATCACCTTTCTACAAATGAGGAAACTGAGACAGAGCCAAGGTATAAACTCAGTTATTTCACTCCAGAGCAATGCCTTGACCACTATACCATACTATAATGACTCTAATATAATAATGAAAGTTAAAATGTAATGCAATTCAATTTAATTAAATTCAAACATTTATTGCACACCACTACTGAAAAAGTACTGTGTTTAGTTCTAGGAACACACACACACACACACACACACACACACACAGATATAAGTCTTCTGTTAAAAGTCTTCTAATACTGGCCACCATACTTATAGGGACTTGCTACAGGCCCTCCACCCCCATCCCATTAATGTACTTGTTTTGATTGTACCTCATCACTCCATTCTAGCCATGAGATGGGCATTGATAAAGGTCTGTCTTATCCAACCACAATACCTTATTCTCCTAGAACCACTGATTGGTCCAGGAGTAAACATATAGACCAGTCAGACTAATCAGAGTTCTTCTCTGGAGTTGATAGAGGGATGCTGGCAGAAGGAAGTTAAAAGACATTTCCTTCGCCCTGGCTGGTTTGGCTCAGCGGTTAGAGTGTCGGCTGTGGACCAGAGAGACCGGGGTTCGGTTCCCACTAAGGGCATGCATCTCGGTTGCAGTTTGTCCTCGGCCCTGGTTGGGGTCGTGTGGGTGGCAGCCAGTCGATGTGTCTCTCTCACACTGATGTTTCTCTCTCTCTCTTCCTCCCTCTCTCCCTCCCGCTTTATCTGAAGGTAAATGTAAAAATGTCCTCAGGTGAGGAAAAATAAATAAATAGATAAAATAAAAAAAGTTTCCTTCCCTTCAGACAGCTCAATACAGAGGGTGAGCGAGGAAGGGGGTGGCGTGTGAATTAGAGACAGTCAGCAGCCATTTCCCCCAGAAGATGCCCATCTGTAGGAAAACAGGATAAGGTCAGCACACAGTGAGAACAGACTTAGGAGCTGGAGAGAGGGGGCAAGAAGCCCAACAATGTCTTTTAAACCCTGGGATTCAGCCAAGTTTAAAGCCCCTGGACTTCCAGTAAGTGAACTAGTAAATTGTATTTTCTGCTGTAGCTTGAAGTCATCTTGTTTCTAAGACAAAAATAAACCTCAGGACAGCATCTGCTACTCTGCCCAAGCAGCCAGGTCAGAAGACTAAGTTACAATGTATTCTGGTTATAGATAAGTGACTTATTAAATTAGATTTTCATTTTATCATCAAAACTGTCCAAGATAGACATCCATCATAGACCTAGCAAAGTTACAGATAACTCATACTTCCTCTCTTGATCTATATATTAACAGATCAATAACGTACTGCGATTTACAGAGCAGTAAAGGAGAGAATGTTCCTACTATTTCCAGAAAAGAAAAGGGAGTTGGGGGAGGTGAATATTGTAGAGTGAAAATTACTTACATTTGGGAAAACAGTAGCTAGGCAAAACTCAAACTATATGGTGCAATACTTTGCACTGATTTAAAAAAAAGATACAAATCTCAAAATAAAACCCCTATAGCTAAAACACAAGAAAATCAGAATTAGTCCATTAGCCTGGGGAATCTTTTAGGAGGAAAAAGTTTCAGCGCAGACCCCAGTCTCCTGTCCCTTAGAGGAGAAACTGCTCAAAAGGCCACGCGGAAGCCAGGCTCTAAACTGTTAGGGCCTTTGTTTCAGCTCTTACTCTGTGCCCATGTGTACACACACTACACTGTCACCTAAACAATAATAACAACTCAATACATCTGTAGGAAACAAAGCTCATTTTACTTAAGACTGTCATCAGCAAAATACATAGAACAATGATTTATTTTTGCTTTTACACTTCTTCATTGGGAAATGAGTAATAAAAACTCAAAGTGCCTCCCATTTTCCAGCTGTGCTTGTTTTTTAAGTCACTTGGGCAAAAAGAGATCTCTAGAAAGACTGCGATCTGGGATATTCAGCGAGGCAGACTCAGACACTTGGACCAAAACAAAGACCTGATTGATAACCGCTCCTGGAACACATAAATTAGAGCCAAGATTAGCAAAGGGGAGTGAGGCAAGGGCCCAGTGTAGTCTTTCTGACTGCCTCTGTAAAAAATTACTGTGAATTTAGTAGCTTAAAACAACATGTATTTAACTATAAAATTAAGATATTTCTCTGTAGGGGGTAGGAGAGAATCCATGTCCACATCTTCTCTGTCTTCTATGAAGATCCTTGTGATTACATTAGCCCCACCTGGATAATCCAGGCTAATCCTCCCATCTCACAGTCCTTAATACCATCTGCAACGTCTCTGTTGCCAGGTGAGGTGACATAGTCACAGGTTCTGGAGATTAGGATTTGGACATCTGTGAAGAGAAGGAATGCGTTGTTCTATCCACCATGCACCGATTTGTGGCTACCTTCCTGAAACCTGTCCCAACTAAGGCCAGGAGTGAGTGTGGGTCTGAGCTTGGCATGGAGGGTCAGTCATCTGTGAGAGAAAGAAAAAAGAAGCAGAGGTTGAAGAGCAAACAGAACTCAATAAGCACAGCTGCAAATTGTGTTAAATTGCTTTTAGCCTTCAGCTTGTTAAAATGGGAGAATTATTTAGGGTTCTGCCATATTTTTTTAAATAAAATTACATGAAGTCATTTTTACTGTCTAGCCACTGTATACTGACATTCCGTTTATGGTATAATAGGAAAAAGTGGATTTGGGAATCATCTAGACTTGGCTTTGAGTCTCAGTTCTTATTTTAACTGTCATCTGGAGCATTACATATGCTCTCATTCTCCATTTCCTCTTTGCAAAGTGGCGCGGATCATTTCTGCCTCATAGAATTGTTCTGAGAATTAAATGTAATAATTATGTAAAGTGTTTACTTAGCACACTGCCTGGCATACGATTTCAGCCTTTCTTTCTTTGAAACACTTGAGCCTTCTGTGTTTGTTTTTGTTTTTTTGTGGCTTTTTTTTTTTGGCAGGAAATCACATTTTAGAAACTGCCTGAATATTGATCATTAGTCAAGAAGCTTCATTTTTCTGTTTTTTTTAATTTATTTATTTATTGTAAAGACCCTTTTCTTGGTACTGGGAAAATGTGTAAATTCTACTTACTAAACTTTTCTTTCACCTCTGCATTCAGAGAAGTTTTAACTATTGGTGCAATTCAAAAAGCAAATGGAAAGTTTAAGTACAGTTAGTTTGAATATAATATTTATGCTTCCTTTTTTTTTTTAACTAAAATCAATTTCTGGCATTCAGATTGGTAGAATGACTGGATTTTGATGACTATGATGAAACTGGTTCATTTTTATAACAGGTTTTCAATTCTTCAAAGAATCCCTTGAGAAATATATCGGCAATTTCCTGTAGTCCGGTTATTTGAGTGGCGTAAATGCCTCCCACCTTCCTGGTGTTTGAAAGATCTGTTATTTTCACAGGCCTTTTGTGTGATGTCCTTGTTTCAACAAATTGAAGTTTTCTTATAAAGAAAAGATATTGAATGTCCACAGTGAAACTCTCAGCAAACTTCTTAAGATTTTAATCTTAAAGAAACACCTTTTTAGAGATTTTCATCTTAAATATCAACTTTAGCAACTTCACAACTGATGTTTTGGAAATCAAATTATAAAAACTAACTCAGTCGATAATGGATAGCTGACTTGAGTTCACTTTCAGTTCAGAGTTCACAGCCATCAATGAATATTGTTGCAGAATATGAAGCCTCTACAGGGATCTATTGCTGTTTATTGTAATATAAATAATAACTATCAAGTCTTAGACACTGCTGCTCATTCTAGTGGATTTTAAATGGCATACTCTCGAAGTGTCTATATTCTGCTTCCTTGACTCTTGAAGAAGAACACTGACATAATTCTCTATAAAATAATCAGGGCTTGCTATTCTCAATGAACTTTCGCTTTTCTGAAATGAATATATCGTTGCTTTGCCCCCCGAAATGGTAAGACTATTGCTACACATTGAAAACTACTCCTTTGATTTGAGACAATTAGTTATGCAATTTCTTTTGCTAGATCCTTTTGCTGGATCATTAAAATTATGAAATTTAGTTTAGTTGAGAGGCAAATAATAGTCCTTTGTGGGAAACACCCATAATAGAAGATTACACAGTACATAAAAAACTCCCAAATGTTCTTTGTTGAGACAGATGGTAAATCTATGCAATGGAAGCTACAATGTCTCCATTTGTAATATTTAAACATCTGAACACTCATTGATGGAGCTTATTTAGTAATGCAATCATTTCATCAAAATTCTTGTTCTTAAGTGTAATAAGAGTAGAGAGAGTCCCTAGTTTGCCTTCTGTTTGGGACCCCCTACTAGTCAATAGCACCTCACTTCAATACGCCTTCCCTATATTGTTTATGAATGTCTCACAGCATATGAATCCTAAGAAGAGTAATTCAGAACATCAAAATTCTCATTGGGCCCCAAAGTAACCATTTAAGGTCTGCTCAAGCTTTGTTGTGGAGGCTGGATTTAATTGTTTGCCAAGACTATTGAAAATGAATTTATACTGCCAGCTGCTGTCCAGATTTTGTTGCCAAATAAAACTCTTTACTTTATTATAACTAAAAATTTATATAAATAACTTCTCCCTTTCTCTTGAAGCCTACCCAATAGGGAGGTAACAAAACAGGACCAAGTTAAAGCAGGAAGTCAAAGGTAAAAAGAAGCTAAAGATCATGATACCACAAAATTTGGGGTGCTCAAAATAATAACATGTAATTTGAAGAATCAGAACAAACTCAACATTATTTTGTTGTGAAAAGTTGATTTATAATGGAGATTTTTACTAATATTGTTTAGTGAGCAACACTAGTTCTGCCCTGATGACTCCTTGAAACTTCTCCCTGACCATCTTGCACACAGCCAGGGAATCTGTCAGCAGCCCCCAGCCTGGGCCCACATTGCAGTCTTTCTCGAAAAGCTCTGAAGAAATTCTGATTAGTCTCGGAAAATGTCAGAGACACACAGGGAGAAACTGAGTTGTGTGGCTTCAGGGTGAGGAATGTCTTCCTGCACAGCTGACAGGCACCACCTTTACTGTGTTAAGATTAATGCCAAATCTTAATCTGATTTAACCTTGTGAACTCTACTAGCTCCACCACGATGACTTCCTGAGCCCCTACCCCAACGCAAAGGCCCCAAGCAGGTGGCACCTGGCCTTGGTATGTCTTGAGATTTTTACTGAGTGGCCTCAGACCCAGCACTGGCACCAAATTTAAAACTGTATTAACCTGGTAAACATCACTCACATGTCTGTACTGGTGACTTCCTAAGAACCTGCCTCATGCAACTTGCATACCACCAGAGGCTCCTTCAGTGGCTGAGCCTAATGATCAGCTTTCAGGTGGAAGAAGGTCTTGGGGTCTTTTGCTTACCTGTCCCAGGCCTGTTACTGGTGGCATCCAACCTCAGTTAACAGCTTTTCCCCTCCCACACATACCCAGGTCCACCAAAGGCAGCTACCAACCATGGATCTCTTTGTAGCTCTTAACCTAGGGCCAGTCACAGGCAGTATCTGACATTGACCTGCAGTGGAGCCCTACCCAAGAGACCCCACAACCAACACATCCATGAGCTGGCTTCAGATCATAGCAGAGCACCACCTGGTTAGGTCCACAAGCAGCACTCCCAAAGGTAACAACAAGCAGCAGACCCTGCTAGGGTGAATTCTGCTTCATGGGCTCAGATTCCACACAGCAGCTCATATGCTGTGGTCCTGGCCAGCCAGCCTGAGGTTCAACTTAACTCATGGATATGCCAGCAACAATGAGGGTTTAACTACATTAGTGCACACATAACCCATTCAAAAGACACTCCTGGAGAACCCAGCTCAGGTGACCAAGAAGACTGTCACTGGGCCCCACAAAACACCTACTACATAAGGCCACCATAGCAACACTGGGAGATATAACAGATCTACCTAATAATACACAGAAACAAATACAGAGAAGCTGCCAAAATGAGGAGACAAAGAAATGTGTTCCAAATGAAAGAACATGAGAAATCTCCAGAAAAAGAACTAACTGAAATGAAGGCAAGCCACCTACTGAATGATTATAAAGATACTCAAGGAAGTTAAGGAAAGAAGAGATGAACTCAATGATAATGTCAAAAAAGAGATAATAAGCATTAAAAAAGGACATAATCACAATAAAGAACCAGTCAGAAATGAGAATACAATAACAGAAATAAAGAATACTATAAGGAATCAACAGCAAATTAGATGAAGCAGAGGACTGAATCAGCAAATTGGGGGACGAGGTAGCAGAAAACACCCAATCACAGCAACAGAAAGAAAAAAGAATAAAAATGAGGATAGTTTAAGGGACCTCTGGGGCAACATCAAGTGTAACAACATCCACATCACAGAGGTACCAGAAGGAAAAGAGAGAGAGCAAAGAATTGGAAATCTATTTAAAATGACTGAGCCCTGGCCAGTTTGGCTCAGCGGTTAGAGTGTCGGCCCATGGACCAGGGAGTCCTGGGTTCGGTTCCCACTAAGGGCATGTATCTTGGTTGTAGTTCATCCCAGGCCCCTGTTGGGGTCATGTGGGTGGCAACTAGTCGATGTGTCTCTCTCACATCGATGTTTCTCTCTCTCTCTTCCTTTCTCTCTCTCTCCCGCTCTATCTGAAGATAAATGCAAAAATGTCCTCAGGTGAGGATAAAAAAAAATAAATAAAATAAAATAAAATAAAATAAAATGACTGAAAACTTCCCTAACCTAGTGAAGGAAAAAGACACACGAGTCCAGGAAGCACAGAGAGTCCCAAACAAGATGAACAAGAAGATACATTATAATTAAAATGGCAAAGGTTGAAGACAAAAAGATAATCTTAAAAGCAGCAACAGAAAGACAATTACCTACAAGGAAGATCCTGTAAGACTGTCATCTGATTTCTCAACAGAAACTTTTCAGCCGCAAGGGACTAGCATGAAATATTCAAAGTGATGAAAAGCAATGACCTACAACCAAGACTACTCTAACCATCAAGGCTTTTATGTAAAATTGATAGAAAGGCCCAACCAGTGTGACTCAGTGGATTGAGTGTCATCCCATGGACTGAGAGGTCCCAGTTCAATTTCCAGTCAAGGTACAAGCCTGGGTTTCAGGTTTGATCCCCAGTAGGGGGCATGCAGGAGGCAGGCAATCAATATTTCTCTCTGACATCTATGTTTCTGTATGTGTCTCTCTCTTCCTTCCACTTTCTCTAAAAAAAATTTTTTGTTGTTGTTCAGATAGAGTGGGAGGGAGAGAGGAAGAGAGAGAGAGAGAGAGAAACATCGACGTGAAAGGGACACATCGAGTGGCTGCCACCCGCACAGCCAACCAGGGCCGGGGACAAACTGCAACCGAAGTACATGCCCTTAGCGGGAACCGAACCCGGGTCTCTCTGGACTGCAGGCCGACGCTCTAACCGCTGAGCCAAACCGGCTAGGGCTCTAAAAATTTTTTTAAAAAAAGAAATCAAGGGCTCTAAAAATTTTTTTTAAAAAAGAAATCAATAATAAAAATATTAAAAATAATAACATAAATAAATTAAGTAAAATAAAATTGATGTAAAGATAGTCTGGCTGGTGTGGCTCAGTGGTTGAGCATTGACCCATGCTCCAAGAGGTCACCAGTTCGATTCCCAGTCAGGACACATGCCCAGGTTGTGGGCCCAGTCCCCAGTGGGGAGCAAGCAGGAGGCAGCCAGTCGATGTTCTCTCTCATCGATGTTTCTATTTCTCTCTCCCTCTCACTTCCTCTCTCTCTAAAATCAATAAAAGAAAAAAAATAAAAATAAAAAAAATAAAGAGCTTCCCAGACAAGTAAAGCTAAAGGAGTTCATCACCACAAAGCTAGTATTACAAATAATGTTGGAAAAAGGAAACATAAATATGAATAATAAAATGGTAATAACTATGAACCTATCAATAATGACTTTAAATATAAATGGCTTAAATGCTCCTATGAAAAGACATAATATAGCTAAATGGATAAGAAAACAAGACCAATATATGTGCTGCTACAAGAGACCCCTTCAGATCAAAAGACACAAACTGAAAGTAAAGAGATGTAAAAACGTATTTTATGCAACTGGAAAAGAAAAAAACAGCCGAGGTAGCAATACTCATATTAGACAAAATAAACTTTAAAACAAAGGCTATAATAAGAAACAAAGAAGAACATTACATAATGATAAGGGATCAAACCAATAAGAGATATAACCCTTGTAATCACTTAACTATTTATACACCCAACATAGGAGCATCTAAATATGTAAAACAAATATTGATGGACATAAAGGGAGTGATTGACAATAATAAAGTCATAGTAGAGGACATTAACACCCCATTGACATCAAAGGATAGATCTTCCAGACAGAATATCAACAAGGAACACCAGCTTTAAATGACACATTAAACCAGATGGATTTAATTGATATTTTTAGAGCATTTCACTACAAAGCAGCAGAATATACATTCTTTTCAAGCACACACTAAACATTTTCCAGGATAGACCACATGTTAGGCCACAAAACAAGTCTCAATAAATTTAAGAAGATAGATATTATATCAAGCATCTTCTCTAACTACGATGGTATGAAACTAGAAATCAATTATATGGAAAACAAATGCAGGAAGGCTAAATAACATGTTACTAAACAATAAATAGCTACAATGAGATCAAGGAAGAAATCAAAGATACCTTGAGACAAATGAAAATGAAAGCATAATAACCCCAAATCTGTGGGACACAGTGAACAGAGTCCTAAGAGGGAAATTCATAGCAATACAGGTCTACCTCAAAAAAAAAAAAAAAACAAGAAAATTCTCAAAAAACTATAATTTTACATTAAAAGGAACCAGAAAAAGAATGACAAATGATCAATTACACCAAGAGCTGGTTATTTGGAAAGATAAGCAAGGTTGGCAAACCAGATTCATCAAGAAAAAAAGAGAGGACCTAAATAAATAAAATCAGAAATTAAAGAGAAGCAACAACTGACACCTCATAAATACAAAAGATTATAAAAAATACTACAAACAATTATATGCCAACAAATTGGACAATCTGAAAGAAATGGATCAATTCCTAGAAACATATAATCTTTCAAGACTGAATCAAGACGAAACAAAAAATCTGAACAGACTGTTTATACCATTGAAATTTAACAGTAATCCCAAAACTTAAAATAAACAATAATCCGATACTAGATGGTTTCATGGGTGAATTTTACCAAACATTCAAAGAAGAATTAACACCTGTCCTTCTCAAACTATTTTTAAAAATTGGCTTCCAAGCTCATTTTATGAGGAGAGCATTATCCTGATTCTAAAAACTGACGACATTATATAAAAGGAAAATTATAGGCCAATCTTTCTGATGGACATAGATGTAAAAATCTTCAAAAAAATCTTAACAAACTGAATACAGCAATATATTAAAAAGATTATACACCATGATTAAGTGGGATTTATTCCTGACATGCAAGGTTGGTTAAATAGTCACAAACCAATTAATGTGATATACCACATAAACAAAATGAAGGGAAAAAAATCATATGATCATATCAATAGATGGAGAGAAAAAAAATTGACAAAATCTAGCACCCATTTATGATAAAAACTCTCAGCAAAGTGGGAATAGAGGGAACATACCTCAACATAATAAAGTCCACATATGATAGGCCACAGCTAACATTATACTCAATGGAAAAAGACTAACAGTGTTTCTCTTAAGATCAGGAACAAGACAAGAACGTCCACCTTTACCACTCTTATTCAACATAATATTAGAAGTCCTAACTATAGGAATCAGACAAGAAGAAGAAATAAATGGCATCCAAATTGGAAAGAAAGAAGTAAACTATAATTATTTGCAAATGACATGATGCTATTTAGAGAGAACCTTAAACATTCCACCAAAAAAATACTAGAACTTGATAAATGAATTTTAAAAAGCAGCAAGATACAAAAACAAATATTCAAAAATCAATTGCACTTTTATACATCAATAATGAACTGTCAGAAAGAAAAACTAAGAAAACAATCTCATTTACAGTTGCCTCAAACAAAAATACCTAGAAATAAATTTAACCAAGGAGGTAAAAGACTGTACTTGGTAAATTACAAGACAATAAAGAGAGAAATTGAACAAGATACAAATTAATGGAAGTTTTTTACCATACTCATAGATTGGAAGAATTAACATCATTAAAATGTCCATACTACCCAAAGTAATCTATAGATTCAATGCAATCCCTATCAAAATACTAATGGTGCTTCTCACAGAACCAGAGCCAGTAATCCAGAAATTAATATGGAACAACAAAAGGTCCAAAATAGCCACAGCAATCTTGAGAAAGAAGAATAAAGTTGAAAGTATCATTCTACCTGATATCAAATTATACTACAAAGTTATAGTAATCAAAACAGCATGGTACTGCCAGGCTGGTGTGGCTCAGTGGTTGAGCATCAACCCATGCACCAAGAGGTCGCTGGTTCAATTCCTGGCCAGGGCACATGCCCAGGTTGTGTACCCAATCCCTAGTGGGGGGCATGCAGGAGGTGATCAGTTGATGTTCTCTCTCATCAATGTTTCTTTCTCTCTCTCCCCCTCCCTTTCTCTCTCTCTAAAAAAAAAAATCAATAAATAAAACAGCATGGTACTGGCATGAAAACAGGCACATACATCAATGGAACAGAATAGAGAGCCCAGAAATTAATCCACATATATATGGACAATTAATTTATGACAAAGGAGTCAAGAATGAACAATGGGGTAAAGACAACTTATTCAATAAATGGTGTTGGGAAAATTGAACAGAAACTAGACCACCTTCTTACACCATTTACAAGAATAAACTCAAATGGATTAAAAATTGAAATGTAAGACTTAAAACCATAAAACTCCTAGAAGAAAACATAGGCAATAAACTCTCTGACCTCTCTCTTACTCATATATATATAAATGCAGACTGGTGCAGCCATATATATATGGCAAGGAAAGCAAAAGGAAAAGTAAACAAATAGGAGTATATCAGACTAAAAAGTTTTATTATTTTTTAATTAATTTATTTTTGTTACAGATGTTTCTCCTTTTTTCCCCATTGACACCCTCCTCCACATCCCCCCGCCTCGTCCCCAGCTTTGTTGTCCATGTCCATCAGTTATGCATATATACGCGTAAGTTCTGTGGTTTATCTCTTCCCTCTCCTCCACCCCCTCTTCTGAGAGGTGTCAGTCTATACCCTACTTCCACATCTCTGGGTCTACCCTGTTCCTCAGACTGTTATGTTAATTATATTCCACAAATAAGTGAGATCATGTGATATTTGTCTTTCTCTGCTTGGTTGGTTTCGCTTAGGATAATACTCTCAAGGTCCCTCCATGTCGTCTCAAAGGATAAGAGATCTATCTTTCTTACAGCTGCATAGTACTCCATTGTGTATATGTACCACAGCCTTTTTATCCATTCTTCCACTGATGGGCACTTGGGCTGTTTCCAGATCTTAGTTATTGTAAATAGTGCTGCTATGAACATGAGGGTACATGTATTCTTTCTGATAGGTGTTTCAGGCATCTTAGGGTATATTCCTAGAAGTGGGATCACTGGGTCAAATGGCAGTTCAATTTTTAATTTTTTGAGGTAACACCATAGTGTTTTCCACAGTGGCTGCACCAGTCTGCATTCCCACCAGCAGTGTACTAGAGTCCCCTTTTCTCCACAACCTCGCCAACACTTGTTGTTGGATGATTTGTTGATGGCGGCCATTCTGACAGGTGTGAGGTGATACCTCATTGTTGTTTTAATTTGCATCTCTCTGATGATTAGTGATGTTGAGCATTTCTTCATAGGTCTCTTAGCTATTTGTATGTCCTGTTTGGAGAGGTGTCTATTTAGTTCCTCTGCCAATTTGTTAATTGGGTTCTTTGTCTTCCTTTTGGTGAGTTGTATGAGCACTCTATCTATTTTGGAGATTAACCCCTTATCTGATGTATCATTGGCAATTATGCTCTCCCATACAGTGGGTTTCCTTTCTGTTTTGATGGTTGTTTCTTTTGCTGTGCAGAAGCTTTTGAGTTTGATGTAGTCCCATGTGTTCATTTTCCCTTTGTTTCTGTTGCCTTAGGTGATGTATCAGTGAAGATTCTGCTGTGTATGATGTCTGAAATTTTGTTGCCTACATTTTCTTCTAGGATTTTTATGGATTCATAAGTCACATTTAAGTCTTTTATCCATTTTGAGTTTTCTTGTGTATGGTGTAAGTTGATGGTCTAGTTTCATTTTTTTTGCATGTAGCTGTCCAATTTTCCCAACACCATTTATTAAAGAGGCTGTCTTTACTCCATTGTATGCTCTTGCCACCTTTGTCAAATATTAATTGAGCATACTGTCTTGGGTCAATTTCCGGATTCTCTGTTCTGTTCCACTTGTCTATATGCCTGTTCTTGTGCCAGTACCAGGCTGTTTTGATTACAGTAGCATTGTAGTATAACCTGATATCTGGTATTGTGATCCTAACTACTTTGTCCTTCTTTTTCAATATTGCTGTGGCTATTTGGGGTCTTTTTTTATTCCATATGAACTTTTGAAGTATTTGTTCTAGTTCTGTGAAATATGTCAGTGGTATTTTGACGGGGATTGCATTGAATCTATAGATTGCTTGGGGTAGTATGGACATTTTAATGATGTTAATTCTTCCAATCCATGAACAAGGTATGTGCTTCCACTTTTTTATATCTTCCTCTATTACTTCTTTCAAGGTCCTGTAGTTTTCTGCAAATAGGTCCTTTACTTCTTTGGTTAAGTTTATTCATAGGTATCGTAATTTTTGTGCTGCAATAGTAAATGGAATTGTTTTTTTAGTTTCTCTTTCTGTGAGTTCATCATTGATGTATAAGAATGCCATTGATTTCTTGACGTTAATTTTGTATCCTGCTACTTTGCCAAATTCATTTATTAAATCTAGTAGATTTTTGATGGAGTCTTTAGGGTTTTCTATATATAATATCATGTCGTCTGCGAATAATGACAGTTTCACTTCCTCCTTTCCAATTTGGATTCCTTTTATTTTTTCTTCACATCTGATTGCTGTGGCTAAGACTTCCAGTACTGTGTAAAATAAGAGTGGCAAAAGTGGTCATCCCTGTCTTGTTCCTGTTCTTAAGGGAAATGTTTTTAGTTTTTGCCCATTGAGTATGATGTTGACTGTAGGTCTTTCATATATGGCCTTTATTATATCAAGATATGATCCCTCTATTCCCATATTGCTGAGCGTTTTTATCAGAAATGGGTGCTGGATTTTGTTGAATGCTTTTTCAGCATCTATTGATATGATCTTGTGGTTTTTATCTTTCATTTTTTTTATGTGGTGTATCACATTTATTGACTTGCGAATATTGAACCAGCCTTGCATCCCTGGGATGAATCACACTTAGTCATGGTGAATAATTTTTTTGATGTATTGCTGGACCTGATTTGCTAGTATTTGGTTGAGGATTTTGGCATCTATGTTCATCAGGGATATTGGCCTGCAGTTTTCTTTCTTTGTAGTGTCTTTTTCTGATTTTGGATTAGGATTATACTGGCCACATAAAACAAGTTTGGAAGTCTTCCCTCTTCTTGAATTTTTTGAAATAGTTTGAGGAGAATGGGTGTTAGTTCTTCTTTGAATGATCAGTAAAACTCCCCTGTGAAGCCATCAGGGCCTGGGCTTTTGTTTGCTGGGAGAGTCTTCATTACATCCTCAATTTCCTTCACTGTTATTGGTCTTTTCAAGTTTTCTATCTCTTCCCGGTCCAGTTTTGGAAGACTATGTGTTTCTAGAAATTTGTCCATTTCACTTAGATTGTCGAATTTGTTGCCATATAAATGTTCATAGTATTTGTTAAAGATCCTTTGTATTTCTGTGGTGTCAGTTGTTACTTCTCTTTGATTTCTGATTTTGTGTATTTGGGTTCTCTCTCTTTGTTTCTTGGTGAGTCTAGCTAAGGGTCCATCAATCTTGTTTATCTTTTCAAAAAACCAGCTCTTTGTTTCATTGATCCTTTGAATTGTTTTCTGGTCTGTATGTCATTTATTTCTGCTCTGATCTTTACCATTTCCTTCCTTCTACTTGCTCTGGGGTTTTCTTTTTGTTTGCTTTCTAGTTCTTTAAGTTGTGAGGTTAGTCTATTAGGAATTTTTCTTGTTTCTTGAGGTAGGCCTGTAGTGCTATGAACTTCCCTCTCAGAACTGCTTTCACTGCATCCCATAGATTTTGTGTTGTTGTGTGTTCATTTTATTAGTTTCCAGGAAGTTTTTAATTTCTTCCTTGATCTCCTCAGTAACCCGTTTGTTGTTTAATAACATGCTATTTAGCCTCCATGTGTTCAAATGTCTCTGCATGTTCTTGTTGCAATTGATTTCTAGTTTCATGCCATTGTGATCTGAGAAGAGGCTTGAAATGATTTCAATCTTCTTGAACTTGTAGAGACTTCGTCTGTGTCCTAACATGTGGTCTATCTTTGAGAATGTCCCATGTGCACTTGAGAAGAATGTGAATTGTGTAATTTTGGGGTTAATTCTCTGTAAATATCTATTAAATCCATTTGGTCTAGTGCTTCATTTAGAGTCTCTTTTCCTTGTTAATTTTTTGTCTAGAGGATCTATCCAGTGATGTCAGTGGGGTGTTGAAGTCCCCTGCTATGATTGTATTACTGTCGATTTCTCCTTTGAAGTCCTCCAGAAGATTTTTAATATATTTTGGTGCTCCTATATTGGGTGCATATATGTTCACCAAGGTTATGTCTTCCTGTTGGATAGATCCTTTTAATATTATGTAGTGACCTTCTTTGTCTCTAGTTATGGCCTTCATTTTGAAGTCTATTTTATCAGATGTGAGTATTGCTACCCCAGCTTTTTTTTCCTTTCCGTTTGCTTGGAAGATTTTTTTTCCATCCTTTCACTTTCAACCTATGTGAGTCTTTTGTTGTGAGGTGGGTCTCTTGTAAACAACATATATATGGGTCATGCTTTCTTATCCAATTCGCTACTCTGTGTCTTTTTATCGGAGCATTCAATCCATTTAAATTTAAGGTGATTATTGATATGTACTTATTTATTGCCATTTTTGTTTAGTGTGGTTCTATTTTCCTTCCTATTTCTTCTACTAATTACAGTAGTCCTTTTTAACATTTCTTGCAGTGCTGGTTTGGTGCTAGTGTATTCCCTTAGCCTTTTTTTGTCTGAGAAGCTCTTTATTTTACCTTCTATTTTGAATGACAGCCTTGCTGAGTAGAGTAGTCTTGGATTCAGATCCTTGTTTTTCATGACCTTGATTACTTCATGCCATTCCCTTCTGGCCTGTAGTGTTTCTGTTGAGAAGTCAGATGATAGCCTTATGGGGGTTCCTTTGTAGGTAACCTGTTGCTTATCTCTTGCTGCCTTTAGGATTCTCTCTTTGTCTTTAATTTTTGGCATTTTAATTATTGTGTCTTGGTGTGGGCCTGTTTCGGTTCTTCTTACTTGGGACTCTCTGTGCTTCTTGAACTTGAATGCCTTCTTTCTTCACCAAATTAGGGAAGTTTTCTGTCATTATTTCTTCAAATATATTCTCTAACCCTTGCTCATTTTCTTCTTCTTCAGGGACTCCAATGATGCGAATATTATTACATTTCCAGTTGTCCCACAGTTCTCTTAAGCTGTCTTCCTGTTTTTTTACTGTTTTTTCCTTTTGTTTTTCTGATTGGTTGATTTTTTTCTACCCTGTCTTCTAATTCACTGATCTGGTCCTCAGCTTCCTCTACTCTGCTGTTTCATCCTTCCAATGTGTTCTTCATTTCTGCTATGTCATTCTTCATTTCTTCTTGCTGCTTCTTAATTTCCACTTGGTTGGTTTTCAGTATTTCTATGTCTTTGCTCATGGTGTTGATGTCTTTACTCAAGGTGTTGATGTCCTTACTCATGATGTTGAGCTTCCTCAAGATCATGGCTCTGAATTCTAGCTCTGTTAACTTGCTTAACTCCGTTTAATTTATCTCATCTTCAGTAGAGGTCTCTTGTTCTTTCATTTGGGATCTGTTTCTTTGTTTCACCATTTTGGCTATCTCAGTGGTTTTTGGAGCCTGCCAAATTTTCCTGTGGATGTTAGTGTTCTGTTGTTTGTGGCTCCCTCTACCGGGTTTGGATGAGCATGGGAGGACCCACGTTAAACACCACAGTGGAGTCTTACTTTCCAGGGTATATTTGCAAGCCAAGCAAAGGTTAAGTTATCCTCTAGCTTTTTGCCTAGAGGCTATTAGTCATGGTTGCTTGAAGAGCCTTGGGTTTTCAGTTGAATGAAAACCTCCCTCAGGTGTTCAGCATAAGAGGATTTCAGATGCTGGTAGTTAATGAGCCTCAGTTTGTATTTCAATGGCCCACCAGGGTGTGGGTGGATCTCCGAGGGAGGGGCTGCCGCCTCTCCCCTGAGCCTTGGGCCGTAGTAAGAGGGCCAGGCCACAGTCCTGCATGGCCGCAACTCAGCAAAATCTCTGAGCGCCCTCCAAATCCAGAGTGTCCCCACACAGTTCCAGTCCAGTCCGCTCTCCCTCTGCTGGAGCCCAAGGTGAGCAGCTGTGGCTATTTTAGTGCTCTGTTCTCGCCCTCTGCCCTGTGGAGCTGGCCTGGGCTTAACCCCGAGGGCAGAGCGCTGCTCACGGCTAAGGCCGCTGCTGTCCGTGAGCTCCCAGGCCCCCTCTCATGCCTCCACAATCCTACCAGGATCGAGTCAGTGTCCCTGGTTTTATGGTCCCCGGAAGCTGCTTTTCTGTTGCTTTTACCGACGATTTGTCTTCATTTTAGTTGTAATTCCAGTTGTTTCCGGAGATGGTCTGTGTAGTTTCCATTCACTCCGCCGCCATTTTGGAATCCCCCCAGACTAAAAAGTTTTTGAACAGCAAAGCAAACTACCATCAAAATGAAAGACAACAAATTGAATGGGAAAAGATGTTCACCAATGATACATTCTATTAAAGATTAATATCCAAAATTTATAAAGAACTCATACAACTCAACACCAAAAAATAAAATAAAATAAAATAAAATAAAATAAAATAAAATAAAATAAAATAAAATAAAATAAATAAACAATCAAATTTAAAATGGGCAGAGGACCTGAATGGATAGTTTTCTAAAGAGGACATACAGATGGCCAAAAAACATATGAAAAAAGTTCTCAATGTCACTAATCATCATCATCAGAGAAATGCAAATTAAAACCACAATGAGATATCACCTCACACCTCTCAGAATGACTATCCATCAATAAATCAATAAACAACAACTGTTAGTGAGGATTTTAAGAAAAGGGAACCTTTGTGCACTGTTGATGGGAATGCACATTGGTGCAGCCACTATGAAAAACAGTAGCGAGTTTCCTCAAAAATTAAAAATGGAACTGCCTTATGACCCATTAATTCCACTTCTGGGTATGTATTCAAAGAAAGCCAAAACGCTAATTTGAAAAGATAGATTCATCACTTTGTTCATGGCAGTATTATTTACAATAGCCAAGACATGGAAGTAACCCGAGTGTCCATCAATATTCAAGTGGATAAAGATGTGGTACATATTTGCAATGGAATACTACTCAGCCATAAAAAAAGAATGAAATCTTACCAATTGTGGCAACATGGATGGACCTAGAGGGTGTTATGCTAAATGAAGTAAGTCAGACAGAGAAAGACAAATACCATATGATTTCACTTATATGTGGAATCTAAAGAACAAAATAAACAAATGAAGCAGAAACAGACTCATAGATACAGAGGACAATCTGATGGGTGCCAGAGGGGAGGAGGATTGGGGAGCTGTGTGAAAAAGGGGAAGGAATTAATAAGTACAAATTAGTAGTTACAAAATAGTCATGGGGATTTAAATTTTAGCTTAGAGAATATAGCCAATAATAATGTAATATCTAAGTATGGTGTTAGGTGGGTACATGAAATATTCGGGGAATCACTTTGTGAATTATGATTTTCTAACCACTATGCTGTACACCTGAAACTAATAAAAAATAGTACTGAATGTCAAGTGTAACTAAAAAAAAAAAAAGGTTTCATAAAAGAAAATCAAATACGTTAAAATCAGCATAACCAATGGACATAGACAACAATGCTATGTGTGTGTGTGTGGGGGGGTGGGATCGGGAGGCTGGTGTCAATGGGGGGGGGGAGGAGAAACATTCGTAACAAAAATAAATTAATTTATAAAAAAAAGTTAAAATCATAGCCGTCAGTGAAAGGTGAGTTAGATGTATTTTAAAAGAAAACTTTAGTGATTTTTTTTTTTACTCTAGTCCAGTGTGTCCCACACACTTGCAGGATGAGAGACTAAATTTTTTCCACAAGAGTACTCAGAGATGGGTTAACAATAACAAAGTTTTCAAAATGATGGTTTGAACCCAGAACACTTACGTTGGCAAGATCAATTTATCTTTCTCCAGAAGCAAAATTAAATGGGACAGAAAATTATAATCATGAAGTCAATTTGTTAGTTAATAATGCTTAATAACTATTCCAGAGACAAAATTTTTTTAAATGTTAATTCTCTTTCTATTGGAGTACCAACATTGGAAGCCAATTAATTACTAGAAGGTTGATTGTTAATTATTTGTATTAGTTAGTGTACAAATATATTGTATCACAGAAACCTGTCAAAAATCTAAACAGTAAAAATTAAAACCAGATCAGTAAAACAGTATTTAGTAAGAGTTTATTGTGCACAAAATAGTTCGCGAATTGGGAGTCTTCCAGAGCTGAGATGAAGTTCAGAGGCATGACTTTACAGGATGGCTTGTAAAGTGAAAATGAAGTTTAACCTTCACAAAAATTGGTTATTACTATGTGGGTTTCCAGATGGTTAGAAGTGAGTACCTTATACTCTTTTAGAAAGATATCGCTCTCTTTTTTGTTTTATGATTATCAGAGGCATTTACAAGAAATAACCTTTGTTTCACTTATGTCCATGAAATATGCTAGATTTAGTTTGGCTTATGTGGCTTACATGGTTTTAACTTCTTGGGGGAGTTTCAAGTCTGGTCTCTATTTTATTTTATTTTAACAGACCATGGAATATCATGGCTTTTGCATAACAGTCCAATACAGACAGACTACCCTGCTCCAGAAGGCCACCCAGATTCTGCTGTGGTGGCATTTCATTATCTCTCAGGACTGCCGCTGTCCACATGGTTGAGGCTGTCTCACAACCATCAATATCCTCCAGTCTGAGGCAAAGAGTAAGAGAAAGGATGTGGGGAAGAGAGAGAAACACATCTTTATTTTAAAGTTATGACCAAGAATGTCACACAATACTCTGCTCACATCCATTGCCCTGAACATTGTCAAATAATCACCCCTACTTGCAAGAGAAGCTGGAAAATATGACCCTATGTCCTGCTAAAATGTAGATGTGAGCCGTGAGAGATTTTGTTACTACAAGATCAATTAGCAGTCTCTGCCAGAGTGTAGAATCTGAACAGGCAAAGTTAGTTGAACTAAATGATTAATAGAATCAAGCTATCATAGGCCATTCTAGTAATAATAAGTTAGAGCACTCAGTTTTCTTCTTCCTTCCTCATTGATTTGTGATGCTCCTTTGATATGAAATGGTCATAATATATAAACATCAATGACAATAATTGTACCTATCTGAGGTTATTATGAGGATTAATCCTCATGTCTCAGCTTTTTCCTCTAGAAAGCATCCCAGGTAACTTTTCTTTCTATAGGTTCCTTATAACACTCCATATACTTTTTCAATCATAATACCCATTATGTACCCTTAAATGTGCTTTCTTATTTATCTGCCTCTGCCGTTAGACTATTAAGCCCTGTGAGAAAGAGGATTTAAGCTTTCTCATTTACTCTTATACCCTAGCTCAATGCTTGACACATTATATAGACTTATATGTTAAACTGACTAACTCACTAAAGTACCAGCCTGGCCCTCTGAGGTAGTTTACAAGGGGAGGCACATTCCTGAGCAGCCAGAGACAGCAGAAGGGCACTGAGATATACGGAACAGAGAATAGGATGTGGGGATGTTTTCAAAGAGTAAAACACATCCATTTCACAAAATTGCTCAGAAGCTCCATGAAGGTGGATAAGTAAAAATAAGGAAGGGAATCTTCAAGCTGATTAGAATTAGGAAAAATTAGGAAATAATTGAGTTTAGTAAACGATTGCAACCAATTTGCATAGTTGACCCCAGTTCTTTTTACTGAGAGTAGAACTTAAGGGTAGTATCCCCTCCCTCATCACGTAAGGTGATTCTGGCTCTTTTATTTTAGGAAAAGCTTTGCAATTTTTTTCTTGCGTTTATAAATTGTACAAGATGAATCTTTGGATGTGCCTCAGAATGGCTGCGTGTCACTTTGGCACACTGGTTGTGCATCTTCAAGAAGGAAAAGTATCATTGTGAATTACATTCATAGATTTTCAGAAGACACATTACTGTGGAAACTGGCTGGCATTGCTATAGCTTGGCATGTGTGCAGTCAGGTATAATACAAGTGATACTTCCTTGAACCTCAGAGATCTTAGAGGACTGAAAGCCCCTAAAGACCATTTTCCTATTCCCTTCTCCAGTATCAAATAAAACTCCAAGTTCTGAGGAGAAGATAGTAGTTTTACCCCATCCTCTTCGGAGCTTCCTGTGGGAAGAAATTAACAAGGAGGCAGATTTCAGTGGCACATAAGGAGATTTTTAACACCCTCAGAGCTGTCTAAATGAGAGGAGAAACTAGAGCTTAGTTTTCAGTGGTGATTTGGGATGGCAGGGATATGATGACCTCTAAGCTCTGTTCTTCTTTAAAAATTCTATGACATAACTTTCTTAATGACTCAGAGGATTGTGATGAATATGAATGTGTATTGCACTCTGATGCAATGAGGTCCTCAGGTCCTATGAGATGAGTTCAGCTGCATTTTGCTATAATACCTTACTCCAGGGTGCATGCTTTTGTTGTTAGTTTGCATTCTTCTACTCCCAACCCTGTCCATCCCCCTGCTCAGGCTGGTCGGCTAACACAATACATATTGTCTCCTCATCTGAACTGAAATTCTTGGTGGACAAGAAGTCTTGGTACATAGGCCAGGCTCTGGCTTAAGAATTCCACTCAGTGAATATTTAGTGATACTCAATGGATATTTGGTGAATGAATGGTAAGTGATTTCTTAGGAGAGATTGCTACCATTCATTTACCACTGCTTAGAAAGATCCCTGCCCCATGCATTCACCCAAACCCAAGCCACATTGACTCCCTGCCCTTCTCTGAACAAAACATCTTGTACTAGATTCTTGCTGTGGCCTGACATTTCAGCTGTTTCTTCTCTGTCTTCCAGATGTCTACTCATCAGTTAAACTCCCCTTTAAATATCATGTTCTGGGTGAACCTCTGTCAAGCATAATTACTTCTCTTATGCTCTTTTAGAATTTTACATATACTTTTATTACACAACTTTAATATTTTATCATATCTATTTGGTCCCATTTATTTCCCCAGTTAACTTGGAGCTTTTTGAGGACAGAGTATCCCACCCCCAGTGCAATGTCTGACATACTGTAGGTGCTCAGTGGACACTGGGTAGCTGGGTGACTGAGGGAAGCAGATTAATGTGTCTTCTCTGGCAAAGGAGACCACTTCTGGTTTTAAGGTATTAATCTCAGGAGGTATTTTTGCCCACTCTCTAATTCCCAAGTTTGTCCTGGATCTAAAAATCTGACATCTGAATTAATGGATCATGTCGTACTACATTGGGGTTCCTGGGAGGTATACACACACCCTCAAGCACTCCTACCACATGTTAAGTCTTTTTATCTTGACATATTTTGAGAAAGCTATTTGTTATCACTTTAAGAATTATATTTCTATGAGATAAATGTGTGGTAAGAAAGCCAATTCTATCATTATACTTAAAATGACCGTAGAATTGTATAAGGTACAATCTGCAGGGAGCTTCATGCTCTAAATTTTAAAGGACTTGCAGCTACAGAAGAGATTCATCCAAGATGAAATAAGTTTTTGGAACCATTATTATATAATAACATTAAATGTGGGCCACCATGTGCATGTCCAATCAGAGAGACAAATACTGCCTCTTTTCATTATCTCGTTCGGCAAATCCTTTTAAATATCATGCTCAAAGAACAGTTTAAGCCTCAGTTTTTGAAAACCCGTTATTTAGTTTAATTGTGTACACCTTTACTATGATAAGAAAATTATAGAAAATGGGCTCAAAACCCAAACCTTAAAAAAAGTAATTCTATTAATTAATGATATCGCTTTCACATAATAAATATGACTATCAGACTCAACCATTTTCCTGCCTTACTGATTCATTGCTGGGAATTTATGAGAACATTTTTGAAACTTAAAATAGTGCTGGCAATTCTCTCTCAGTAGGTAGGAAGAGCTGGTGGAAAGAATTTTTCACCATCATCACGCCCACCATGGCTCGTCCCTACATGATCTCTGCAGTTTTCCTGAGCCAAGAAAGTTCTGCTCTGTGAACCTCATCTTAGTATTTGAGGGCACCAGTGACTGAAAGGTGATTCCATGTCACTTAGGCCCATGGAAGAATTTGGTAAGAAAACAGATATTTTTACTTCTTCCTCATTTAGATAAGATACTCAGTTCTAACCCTGGATTTATAGCAACAAAAACCTTTTCCAATTATGTCAGAGAATACAAAGCAAAAAACATTGAAATTTAGTTTTTTTATTGAAATTTTAGAGCACTATTTTGGAACAGGGAATAGTGGCTTTTGGATGAGAATAATATAATGCTAAAGATACATGAAATACTTGTACAGCGACAATAAGTTATGCATAAGAAAAATAATTTCTTATCAATATTCCTTTATTAGATTTTTCTAATTATGACTTTTTTCACTTAGAAATAAGAAACTAGAATATATATTACTTCTTTGAATAATTTCAAGTCATTTAGATTGAAAAAATAAAATATCTTATAGGCTAAAGATAGTCTTTAACTTTTTAATAGTTTGGAAAATTTATAAATTGATTTGTTGGAGTTTAGAAGGAATCTTTCCCAAGTAGATGTTTTATATGGGGTTGGTCCACAGGTCTACCCACAAGTTTTTGAAGAATAGTATATATGAAATACCACTAAGTTGTATTTGACAAAGTACTGCAAAGATTATGATCCCCTTATACATGAATCAAGATAATAGATTGCCTTTTTTAAATGACAAAGTTGATCTACATCCAACAGTCAGAATAATTCTTTAAAATTTATGACTACAAATATTTCAGATACGTGTATTGAAAGTGAAAATGGATTCTTTTCATTTTTTGTGTTGCAACTGTGCTGGTTTTAATGATCCTTTTGCATAATCAGCAGAGCGCTCATACATAACAATGTTTTAGATAAAAATGGATTCTTGATTCCACATTGGAATGCCTGGTGCGTATCTACTTCACAATGTGAGACCAGGTCTGTTTCAGGCTTTGGCCCTGCACATTCCTCAAGTTTTAAGTTATTGGCTGTGTTCTGCTGACCTGGGACAGGGGCACCTGCTGGGAGGGGATCTGAGGGGAAAAGAGAACAGGCACTGTAGTGGGGTAGACATTGGGCTGGGGGAATGACAAACAGGGAGGGATGAGGTGAGGTGATTTATTCCACACAGAACAGGCAGAGCCTCTAGTGTACCTCGATGGACATTTCACAGAGATGGCACATTAGAGGGGGTTTCTCTCCCTTTATCTTTCCCAGGATCCCTTCACTGCCCATCTCAACGTCGTCTGAAATCATGTGTGTTACTTGGCCAGCAATAGATAATAAGACAAAGTGAAGAAACACTGACCCAAACCTGGAGAAGAAGGGGCAGTAGATGGAGGAAGAAGCTGAAACTGTGAGAGGAAGTCAGAATGAAAGCAGAGTCCATAGCAGGATGGAAGGGGAATGATCTATGACTGCCGAAAAGGAAGTTCTTGGATGATATGAATGTGGAGAGGGACTAAGTGAAAGCGGTGTGTGAGTTAGAGATTATCTCTACAAGTACTAGTAGAGTAACTCTCCCTCTGCTCTGCAAGGATTAGAGATTAGAGGATCATATTCTCAGCATTTAAATTTGGTGATGACCGTGCAGAATGACATATTGAGTTGAGGGTTGTCACATTGAGGTCTTTTGCCTTGTATACACTCAACAAGAAGCTATAGGATACCTATGGTAGATATTCATTCACTGAACTAATGGTCAAGAAACCTGAGAGTTAATCTCAGCCTTGCCCACTAAGTCTCTGTATGATTTTTAGCAGGTCTCTGGTCTTCATTACCAGTGTGTTGGAGGGTTGGACAACACTGCGCCATCTGTAAGAGTCATTACCACTCTTCCACAACAGGTTTTCTGTTTCTTGGCTGAGCAAACAGAATTTTCTGCATTATTAAGCAATCCATAGGTACTGATTCCAAAATGGAGTGGACTGGACTGAGCCATTAAACAGTGGATCCCATTAGTGAGTCTTTGAAAGCAGAGAAAATCCAAATCTGTAACCAGAGCCACCTGCAGATGTCAAATTGCTATTTCCCTATTTAATAAATTCTACATGTAAAAATCTTATCCCTATTTGAAATATCTAATATTAGGATAATGAGGCAATGCTATTCAAAATAGATTTAATGAGTCACTATAATCCTCCTAATTTTACTGATAGAGTTATTTACTAGATCAGCTGAAATCAGTTTGGCGACTGCCTTATACCCATTCTTTAAAAAAATTCCAAAAAACATTTCCACTGCGAAAGTCATTGCACAACTTCAAAATGATCAAAGTGGCTTTTATACATTAGAACATATATTCCAAAAATCTTTGTTATGATTTCAACACCTTTTGTGAATCATAAAACTTTTTGAAATGTAAACAATTGTCATAAAAGTGACTTACTTTTCTGGTGAAGTATTTTCTTCGTGTTAAAATGGAAGCTAACATTTATTGAACATTTCTTTCTTGTAGGTTCTATGCTAGACAGAACTGAGTGGACCTAGTGAGACAAGCAGGTCTTATTTCTACTTCTGTTTTATACATGAGTATTTGAGTGACATGTTATTAGGACAAATATCCATCAAATGGCATAGCTGGGATATTACCCAGGTCCATGTGATTAAATAGAATTATCCAGCGGAGGGAAAAAATGCTGGTCATTTTCTGTGGTGTAGGATTCTTGCATTTAGTTCTTGGTTTGTCCACTGATGCTCCATTGAGAACCGGACATCTATAGTCCTCAGAACCTTGGAGCTTGACTCAGGGGACCCCAGCATGTCTTCTACCTATGGATTTGAGATGCTGCTAAATGACTGGGAGTCATTAACTAGTGGGCTGCTTTAGGATCTGTCTCCATGTTCTCTTACCTTTTGAGGTATAGAAGTCAGTAAAATTTGTTCTGCCTCTCCAGAGAAGCTGTGAGAAATTGAGACCCATTCATCTTCATAGATTCATGGGAAATCCCTGCCCTTTGAGGCAGTTTTCCCCAGAGTGGAAATCAGTGTCGCTTTTTTGTTGGGGGACTTCTGGTATATCCTTGATTCTTAGGGCAAGAAAGATTGGTCCAAGGGGCTCACTTTTGTTGGAGTTACAAAACATATTAAATTACATGGTTTTGAGACCAGACTGTGTGACTGAGTCATGTTGCTGGCAATTGAGCAGCTGAGAGGAGACTTAAAATTAGTGAAAATAAGCCTGAGGGTAAACATAGCAGAGACCGCTGGCATTGTCAAATATCACACTTTTCCCTCTTAAATAATGCCAAAACAGTTCATATAGTCTACTGATAATGTTTAGCTCAATATACCTAAGTAAACAGAAATATAACTAAAATTTAATTATGCAAATCATTAGCTTCAGTTGTCTTTAAAAATCGAAAAGTGCACTTCCTTATTTAATAGTGAGACATGAGTCACCATACTACAAAATTAGTCATGACTGAAATAGTAGCTTTGAATAATTTATATTTATGACAAAAATAATAGTATTATTGTAATATAAATCCGCTCAGTAAAGTGCAAGTACTCACATAATTTTACAGAGCACAGAAATCCATGGTACAGTAGATGTTTCTCAGCTACTCCTTCAGAACACAGATATTTTTCTTAAATAATTTGAACATTAAATTATTTATATGTAATGATAGCCTTATAATTTTGCTCCCAGAGAAATTCTCTCAACATACATTATTTATTTTACATTAGACATTCAGACATATTTTTATATTTAACATTAACTATAGCTAATATAAATAACTGCCAGGCTCAGAGGTTATTAGTGTTCGATATGATGACTTTGTGTATGTTAGCCATACTAATTTTCAATACAATTTTATTGATATGTAGTCAGATCATTCTTCTTACTTGTAATGGGTTCATGTAATAATGTATGTTACTAATATCAACAGCTTTACCAATTCTCAGGGTTTAATTAGAATACCATATGATGTTCATGGAATATGAAAACACACAAAAACACATACACATAGTGCTGTGATTTTATTTACTTTATAATTATTATTTTAAATTTATCTTTATTGTTGAAAGTATTACAGATGTACCCCCCTTCCCCTCTCCCCATTGACCCTGTCACCCCATGACTATTCTGTAACAACCAATTTGTACTTCTTAACCCCCTTTACCTTTTTTTTTTTTTATCCTTACCCAAGGACATTTTTTTGCACTTATCTTCAGATAGAGGGGGAGGAAGAGAGGGAGGGAGAGAGAGAGAGAAACATCGATGTGAAAGAGACACATCGAGTGGTTGCCACCCACATGGCCCCGGTTGAGGCTGGGGACAAACTGCAACTGAGGTATGTCCCCTTAGCGGGAAACAAATCTGGGCCTCTCTGGTCCGTGGGTCAATGCTCTAACCACTGAGCCAAACCAGCCAGGGCCCCTTTACCTTTTTCACCCATCTACCCAATTCCCTTCCCATCTGGCAACCAACAAAAAGTTCTCTATATCTATGAATCTGTTTCTGTTCTGCTTGCTCATTTTGTTTGTAGATTCAATTGTTGATAGATATGTATTTATTGCCATTTTATTGTTCATTTTTTAAATAATTTTTTTCTTCTTAAAGAAGACCCTTTACCATACTATGTAATACTGCTTTGGTGGTGATGAACTCCTTTAGCTTTTTTCTTGTCTTTTCTTTTCTTTATATGGCCATTGATTCTAAATGATAGCTTTGCAAGATAGAGTAATCTTGGTTGTAGGTCCCTGTTTTTCATCACTTTGAATATTTCTTGCCACTCCCTTCTGGTTTGCAAAGTTTCTTTTAAGAAATCAACTGACAGTCTTCTGGGAGCTCTCTTGTAGGTAACTAACTGCTTTTCTCTTGCTGCTTTTAAGATACTCTCTTTGTCTTTAACCTTTTGCATTTTAATTATGATGTGTCTTGGTATGGGCCTCTTTGGATTCATCTTGTTTGGGACTCTGTGCTTCCTGGACCTGTATGTCTATTTCCTTCACCAAGGTAGGGATGTTTTCTGTCATTATTTTTTCAAATAGGTTTTCAATTTCTTGCTCTCTCTCTTCTTACAGCAGCCCCATGTTAGTATGCTTGAAGTTGTCCCAGAGGCTCCTTACACTATCCTCATTTTTTGGATTTTTTTTTTTCTTTTTGCTGTTCTGACTGGGTGTTTTTTGCTTCTTTGTATTCCAAATCTATGGTTTGATTCTCAGCTTCACCTACTCTACTGTTGATTCCCTGTAAATTATTCTTTATTTCAGTTAGTGCATTCTTCATTTCTGATTGGTCATTTTTTTTTTTTTATCCTCACCTGAGGACATTTTTTCATTTTTTGTTCAGATAGAGTGGGAAGGAGAGAGAGGAAGAGAGAGAGAGAGAGAAAAACATCGACGTGAAAGGGACACATCGAGTGGCTGCACCCGCACGACCAACCAGGGCTGGGGACAAACTGCAACCAAGGTACATGCCCTTAACGGGAACCGAACCCGGGTCTCTCTGTACCGCAGGCTGATGCTCTAACCGCCGAGTCAAACCGGCCAGGGCCTGACTGGTCATTTTTATCCTTTTGAGGTCCTCACTAAGTTCCTTGAGCATCTTTATAACCAGTATTTTGAACTCTGCATCTAATAGATTGTCTCCATTTTGTTTATTTCTTTTTCTGGAGTTTTGTTCTGTTCTTTCATTTGGGACATGAGCTCATGGAGCCTAGTAGTTGCTGTAAAATATAAACCCTGGTCCTTATATCTCTAGAACACAGAGTGAGTTTCCCTATCACTATAGTCACCACCAGGTCCTCTTGCTCAAAATGCTTCTTATGTCAAAATTTTATGGGAACACAGTTCATTCTTTACCAAGGCATTTTTTAAAATTGGTTTTTTCACCTCTTTTTTAGTTCATTTTCTGTACCAACAGTACAGTACTATTTATGAAATATGAAAGAGATTATGTCTATCTCCTCTAAAATCCATTCATCTATCTATCTATTTGTCCACTTATCTATTTATTCTTTATCAAATTGTCTCAGGTCATTTCAATTGTTTTGATATATAATTCAGCTTTATAGTTTGGTATTACATAATATCTTGTGTGACTCAAAGGGAAGAAGAAGTCATTAAATAGAGAATAAAAAATTAAAAACACATTTTCTATTCTTTATAAAGAAAAGTTATATTGAATGATAATGATGCATTAATCATTTTGTGATCTGTTCCAGTTTTAGATTTGATATAAGTATCTGAATTTAAATAAACATATGCCTGTTTTATAATTATTAAAAGATTATTTTTAAATGAATCTCTTACACATCATGTACAAGTAATTCTGGTTTTATCAGATTATAAAAAGTCCAAATATGATGAGATATTCTTGTAGTCATGCAGACATAGACACAGATGCTTAATGTTTGATTGTCCACTATTGTTTGCTGCTTGAAAATGCTATGCTGGATTCTCTAGTATGATTTTTATTCTCATTCCAGTATTGAAAGTTTCACTTATATGACCTAGACCTAGACCAAAAGGAGTCAAGACCCTTGATTGCCACAGTCACTAAAGGGAAACATATATTTTGGATTGCAATATATAATGAAATGCAAATTTAGAAAACAACACACTAAAATAGACTGGAAACTATTTTGCACTATGATATTATTTTTAATTTAAAGCAACTAAGAAAAAATAACATTTAGAATATAATTTTCCTAAGTAGTCAGATTCTTACATCTTTGGTGCATTTAAAACATACATAAAAATTAGTTTGAGTGGAAAATGGCAGTGGAGTGAATGGAAGCAACACAGACTGTCTCCCAGGACCAAACTGGAATTACAACTAAAATAAAGACAAATCACTGAGAAACACCAGCTAAAAAGCAGCAGGAGAGAACCCGTAAAACCAGGGACAGAAAAAGGACACTAAATCAAGCATGGTAGGAACTGTGGGGGGGAGGGTGTGAGGGTGGGCTGGGAGACTACAGCTAGCAGCAGAGAGATGTATTAGCTGAGTGTGCTTCCTGCTGAGAAAGCAGGGGTTTTAAAAAGCACCAAATGAGCTATAGCCACTCACCTTGGGCTCTGGCAGAGGAAGGGTGGACTGAACTGAAACTGTGTGGAGAGAGTCCGGAGCTTCTGGCTCAAGAGTAAGCTGGACAGGAGAACACTGGGAGTTTTGTACCAAATCACTTCCTCACAGGACAGTAGCCATCTTACTCAAAGAGCCCCAGGGAGAAGCAAGGGCCCCTTCCACAGGAATTCAACACCACTAGGCCAGAGAAATGCAAATTGAGGCTCATTAACATAAAATCTGATAGCAACCAAGTGACCCACCTGCTGGAAATCCTTTTACACCTGAGGGATTTTTCATTCAGCTGAGGGCTACAAATCCAGGCTCATCAGGTAACTGAGACTAATAGCCTTCAGGCAAAAAGCTAGAGGATAACTGAACCTTTATTGGGCCTGCAAATCTACCCAGGAAACTAAGACTTGACAGTGGTGTTTAATGTGGGTCCTCCCACACTCATCCAAACCCAGTAGAGAGAGCCACAATCAGCAGGAACACCAACACTCACAAGGAAAATTTGGCAGGCTCCAAAACCCACTAGACAGCCAAAATGGTGAAACAAAGAAACAAATACCAAATGAAAGAACAAGATAATTCTTCAGGAGAAGAAATAAATGACATAGAATTAAGCAGGATATCAGAGGAAGAGTTCAGAGCAATAATAATGAGGAAGGTCAACAGCATGAGTAAAGATATAGAAACATTGAAAGCCAACCAATTGGAAATGAAGAATGACATAACAGAAATAAAGAACACATTGGAAGGAATAACCAGTAGATTAGAGGAAGCTAAGGACCGTATCAGTGACTTAGAAGACAGGGTAGAAAAAAATCACCAAAAAGAAATCACCAATCACCAATCAGAAAACCAAAAAGAGAAAACAATTTAAAAAACAGGAAGATAGCCTAAGAGACCTGTGGGACAATATGAAACATAACAACATCTACATCATAGGAGTGCCAGAAGAAGAAAATGAGCAAGGGTTAGAGAATATATTTGAAGAAATAGTGATAGAAAACTTCCCTAATTTGGTGAAGAAAAAAAGGCATACAGGTTCAAAAAGCACAGAGAGCCCCAAGTAAAAAGAACCCAAACAGGCCCACACCAAGACATATAATAATTAAAATGCCAAATATTAAAGACAGAGAGAGAATCCTAAAGGCAGCAAGAGATAAGCAACAAGTTACCTACAAAGGAACCCCTATGAGGCTATCAGCTGACTCCTCAACAGAAACACTACAGGCCAAAAGGGAATGGCATGAAGTAATCAAGAAATGAAAAACAAGGATCTAAACCCAAGACTACTCTATCCAGCAAGGCTATCATTTAAAATAGAAGGTGAAATAAAGAGTTTCCCAGACAAAAAAAAAAGAAAAAAAGGCTCAGGCGGAATATATTAGCACCAAACCAGCACTCCAAGAAATGTTAAAAGGACTGAGATAATAACCAGGAGAAAAAGAAAGAGAAAACATAACCATATTGAACAAAAATGACAATAAATAAGTACATATTAATAATAACCATAAACATAAATGGATTAAATGCTTTCATCTAAAGACACAAAGTAGCCAAATGGATAAGAAAGCATGACTCATATATATGTTGTTTACAAGAGACCCACCTCACAACAAAAAACTCACATAGGTTAAAAGTGAAGGGATGGAAAAAAATCTTCCAAGCAAATGGAAAGGAAAAAAAGCTTGGGTAATAATAGTCATATCCGATAAAATAGACTTCAAAATGAAGGCCATAACTAAAGACAAAGAAGGCCACTACATAATATTGAAAGGATCTATTCAACAGGAGGATATAACCTTGGTAAACATATATGCACCCAACATAGGAGCACCAAACACATTAAAAAACTTCTGGAGGACTTCAAAGGAGAAATCAACAGCAATACAATCATAGCAGGGAATTTCACCACCTTGCTGACATTACTGGATAGATCCTCTAGACAAGCGGTTCTCAACCTGTGGGTCACGACCCCTTTGGGGGTCAAACGACCCTTTCACAGGGGTCACCTAAGACCATCGGAAAACGCATATTTCTGATGGCGATTCATAACAGTAGCAAAATTACAGTTATGAAGTAGCAACTTCATAAGAAAATAATTTTATGGTTGGGGGTCACCACAACATGAGATACTGTATTAAAGGGTTGCAGCATTAGGAAGGTTGAGAACAACTGCTCTAGACAAAAAATTAACAAGGAAACAGAGACTCTAAATGAAGTGCTAGATCAAATGGATTTAATAGGTATCTACAGAGAATTACACCCCCAAACTACAGAATTCACATTCTTCTCAAGGGCACATGGGACATTCTCAAAGATAGACCACATTTTAGGACACAAACTAAGGCTCTACAAGTTCAAGAAGACTGAAATCATATCAAGCATCTTCTCAGATCACAATGGCATGAAACTAGAAATCAATTACAGCAAAAACATTCTGAGCTAGGCTACTTAATATAAGTAACTCCATTCTGACTGTCAGTTGTGGCATGTACACACCCTTGCAGTTTTTCTGTAAACATGAGGGCCTTGGAAAACCCAGAGAGAACCATAAAGATAAGGGGATTAATGATGGCCTTGGGAAACTCAGAGGAACCATGAAGAGAAAGAGATTAATGATTGCCCTGACCTCTGTAACAGCTCCTTTTGCCCCTTTGCTATCAGATCCCCCCACCTTAATGGTGCCAAAAGTGGCGCCAGGAGAATGTAGTTTTTGCCTTTAAAAGTGGGCTGCAAGAAAGTTTGTTGCTGTGATTTGGGGAGACTATGCTCCCTGCAGCCTGCCAGTGAATAAAGTGTTCCTTTCATTTACAATTTGGCTGTGTGTCTCTGATTATTTCGTTGACACGTTACAATTCAAACAGCTGAGACCCATCCCCAGAGGCATCAGCAGAGGCTGATCAGGAGTGGTGCCCCAGCCTCAGCAGCAGCAAGACTCAGGCAGCCAAGAATTACCCCTGACAACTGCACCATCAGATTTGGAGTGGAGCCCCTCCCCCAGCAGCAGCAAAGTCTCAGGAGCTGAGCAACCTCAGCCTCCAAAAGCAGCAGAGGATTGGGAGCTAAGAGCACCCCCTGGCAACAGCAGCAGTAGTAGCAGTGCAAACCAGGAGCTGACACTAGTCCCAGCAAGGACTGATCAGGAGCTGAGCACCATCATGCAGCAGCACACCCCAGAAGTACACCAGCATAATCCACGCACTCCAGCAGCACACTAGCTGGACCCATGCACGCCAAGAGTGCCTAACATGACAGACCAATACAAGCTGCCAGCTGTCAATCTTCTAGGACCCACAGCAGGCAAAAAGCACCACACACCAAAACAGTCTGGGAGGCACAGCAGCCTTATTTAATACACACCGACCTGCCTACACATTCCAACATCCCTCACCAGGCCCAGAACTACCAGATTGCTAAAATGGTGAGACAAAGAAACAACACCAAATGAAAGAAAAAGAGGAATGACCAGAAAAGGGACTACAGGAAATGGAAGAAAGCAACTTGTCAGATAAAGAATTCAAAGCAATGATTTTAAGGGTGCTCAAACAATTTAGTGAGAACTACAAGCAAGCAACTTAATAAGATTTATGAAGAGCTCAGTGGGAACTACAGCAGCTTAAAAAAAGAGGTAGAAGCTATGAATAAAAATCAAGAGGAAATAAAGAATGACATAGCTGTTACGAAAAATACCTTAGAAGGATTCGATAGTAGATTAGAAGAAGCTGAAGATTGAATCAGTGAGTTAGAAGACAAAGTAGAAAAAAACACCCAAATAGAGCAGAAAATGGGGAAAAAAATTAAAAAGCAGGAGGAGAGTTTAAGGGAGCTGTGGGACAATACAAAATGTAACAACATTCGCATCACAGGGGTACCAGAAAGAGAAGAATCAGAGAAAGAAATAGAGAACCTGTTTGAAGAAATAATGACAGAAAACTTCCCTAAAGTGGTGAATGAAAAAGTCAACAAGTCCAGGAAACACAGTGAGTCCCAAGCAAGATGAACCCAAAAATATCCCACAACTAGACACGTCATAATTAAAATAGCAAACATTAAAGACAAAGAAAGAATCTTAAAGGAAGTAAGAGAGCGACAGAAAGTTACCTATAAAGGAGCTCCCATTAGACTGTCACCTGATTTCTCAATAGAAACACTGCAGGCCAGAAGGGAGTGGTATGAAGTATACAAAGTAATGCAAGGCAAGGGTCTGAATCCAAGACTACTCTATCCAGCAAGGCTATCATTCAATATTGAAGGAGAAATAAAGACCTTCACAGACAAGAAAAAAGCTAAAGGAATTTACCACCACCAAACCAGCACTGCAAGAAATGCTAAAGCGACTATTGTAAGAAGGAGAAGAAACAGAGAGAGAAAGAGGAACACAGGCATAAAATAAAAATGGCAACTAATACCTATCTATCAATAATAACCTTAAATGGAAATGGCTTAAATGCTCCATAAAAAAAAGACATAGGGTAGCTGACTGGATAAGAAAATACAACCCATATATATGCTGTCCACAAGAGACACACCTCACAACAAAAGACTCACTCAGGTTGAAAGTGAAGGAATTGAAAAATTTTTTCCAAGCAAATGGAAATGAAAAAAAACCTGGTGCAGCAATACTCATATCTGATAAGATAGACTCAAAACAAGGGTCATAATAAGAGACAAGGAAGGTTACTACATAATATTAAAGTGATCAATCCAACAAGAGGATATAACCCTGGTAAACATATATACACCAAATACAGGAGCACAAAAATATATTTTAAAACTTCTGGAGGACTTCAAGGGACAGATCAATAGCAATACAATCATAGTGGGTGACTTTAACACCCCATTGACACCACTGGATAGATCTTCTAGACAAAAAAATTAACAAGGACACAGAGTCCTTAAATGACGAACTAGATCAGTTGGACTGAATTGATATTTACAGAACATTTCAGAATATACATTCTTCTCAAGTGCACATGAGACATTCTCAAAGATAGACCACAATTAGGACACAAAGTAAGTCTCTACAAATTCAAGAAGATTGAAATCATATCAAGCATCTTCTCAGATCACAATGGCATGAAAATAGAAATCAATTACAACAAAAACAAACAAAAATATTCAAACACATGGAGGCTAAATAGCATGTTAATAAACAATGAATGGGTTACTAAGGAGATCAAGGAAGAAATTAAAATCTTCCTGGAAACCAATGAAAACAAACACACAGCAACACAAAATATGGGATGCAGCAAAAGCAGTCCTGAGAGGGACGTTCATAGCACTACAGGCCAACCTCAAGAAATAAGAAAAATTTCTAACTGCCTTTCTAATGCTAACACTTAAAGAACTAGAAAGTAAACAAAAAGAAAAACCCAGGGCAATTAGAAGGAAAGAAATAGTAAAGGTCAGAGCAGAAATAAACAAGATAAAAACTAAAAAAAAACAATTCAAAAGATCAATGAAATAAAGAGCTGGTTCTTTGAAAAGAGAAACAAGATTGATGAACCCTTAGCCAGACTCACCAAGAAACCAAAAGAGAGGACCCAAATAGACAAAATCAGAAATGAAAGAAGAGAAGTAACAACTGACATCACCAAAATACAAAGGATCATTAAAAAATATTATGAACAATTATATGCCAACAAACTGTACAATGTAGGCAAAATAGACAAATTTCTAGAAACGCACAGTCTCCCAAAACTGAACCAGGAAGAAATAGAAAACTTGAACAGACCAATAACAACTAAGAAAATTGAAGATGTAATCAAGAAACTCCCAGCAAACAAAAGCCCAGGCCTGGATGGTTTCAGGAGGGAGTTTTACTGAACATTCAAAGAAAATCTAACACCCATTCTCCTCAAATGATCCCCAAAAATTCAAGAAGAAGGAAGACTTCCAAACTCGTTTTATGAAGCCAGCATAATTCTAATTCCAAAACCAGAAAAAGACACTACAAAGAAAGAAAACTACAGGCCAATATCCCTAATGAACATAGATGCCAAAATCCTAAACAAAATATTAGCAAATTGGATCCAGCAATACATTAAAAAAATTATTCATCATGACCAATTGGGATTCATCCCAGGGATGCAAGGCTGGTACAATATTCGCAAGTCAATAAATGTGATACACCACATAAACAAAATGAAAGATAAAAACCATATGATCATATCAATAGATGCTGAAAAAGCTTTGGACAAAATCGAGTGCCCATTTCTGATAAAAACACTCAGCAATTTGGGAATAGAGGGATCATATCTCAACATAATAACGGTCATATATGAAAGACCTACAGGCAGCATCATACTCAATGGACAAAAACTAAAAGCATTTCCTTAAGAATCGGAAAAAGACAGGGATGCCCACTTTCACCATTCTTATTTAGTATAGTACTGGAAATCTCTGCCACAACAATTAGACAAGAAGGAAAAATAAAAGGAATCCAAACTGGAAAGGAGGAAGTGAAACTGTCTTTATTCGCAGATGACATGATATTATACATAGAAAACCCTAAAGACTCCATCAAAAATGTACTAGATTTAATAAATGAATTTGGCAAAGTAGCACGATACAAAATTAACGTCAAGAAATCGATGGCATTCTTATACACCAATAATGAACTCACAGAAAGAGAAACTAAATAAACAATCCCATTTACCATTGCAGCAAAAAAACTAAGATGCCTAGGAATACACTTAACCAAACAGTAAAGGACCTGTTCTCAAAAAACTACATGATATTGAAAAAAGAAATAGAGGAAGATATAAAAAAGTGGAAGCATATACCTTGTTCATGGATTGGAAGAATTAACATCATTAAAATGTCCATACTACCCAAAGCAATCTATAGATTCAATGCAATCCCCATTAAAATGCCAACGACATATTTCATGGAACTAGACCAAGTACTCAAAAAGTTTATATGGAACCAAAAAAGACCCTGAAGAGCCACAGCAATCTTGAAAAAGAACAAAGTAGGAGGGATCACAATTCCGGATATCAGGTTTCACTACAAAGCCATTATAATCAAAACAGCCTGGTACTGGCACAAGAACAGGCATATAGATCAATGGAACAGAACAGAGAACCCGGAAATTGACCCAAGACATTATGCTCAATTAATATTTGACAAAGGTGGCAAGAGCATACAATGGAGTAAAGACAGCCTCTTTAATAAATGGTGTTGGGAAAATTGGACAGCTACATGCAAAAAAATGAAGCTAGACCACCTACTTGCACCATACACAAGAATAAACTCAAAATGGATAAAAGACTTAAATGTGACTCGTGAATCCATAAAAATCCTAGAAGAAAATGTAGGCAACAAAATTTCAGACGTCACATGCAGCAGAATTTTCACTGATACAAAACTTAAGGCAAGAGAAACAAAGGGGAGAAAATGAATAAATGGGACTACATCAAACTAAAAAGCTTTTGCACAGCAAAAGAAACAAGCATCAAAATGGAAAGGGAACCCACTGTATGGAAGAGTATAATTGCCAACAATACATCAGATAAGGGATTAATTTCCAAAATATATACAGTACTCATACAACTCAACAAATGGAAGACAAAGAATCCAATTAAAAAATGGGCAGAGTATCTAAATAGATACCTCTCCAAACAGGACATACAAATGGCCAAGAGACATATGAAAAAATGCTCAGTGTCACTAATCATCGGAGAGATGCAAATTAAAACAATGAGGTATCACCTCACACCTGCCACCAGCAAATCATCAAACAACAAGTGTTGGCGTGGGTGTGGAGAAAAGGGGACTCTAGTACACTGCTGGTGAGAATGCAGACTGGTGCAGCCACTATGGAAAACAATATGATGTTTCTTCAAAAAATTAAAAATGGAACTGCCATTTGACCCAGTGATCCCACTTCTATCCTAAGAAGCCTTAAACACCAGTCAGAAAGAATATATTCCTATGTTCATAGCAGCACTATTTACAATTGCTAAGATCTAGAAACAACCCAAGTGTCCCTCAATAGATGAGTGGATAAAAAAGTTGTGGTACATATGCACAATGGAACACTATGCAGCTGTAAGAAAGAAAGATCTCTTATCCTTTGAGATGACATGGAGGGACCTGGAGAGTATTATGCTAAGCAAAATAATCCAGTCAGAGAAAGACAAGTATCACATGATCTCACTTATTTGTGGAATATAATGAACAAAACAAACTAATGAATAAAATAGACCCAGAGACATAGAAGTAGGGTTCAGACTGACAAACCTCAGAAGAGGGGGGTGGGAGGGAGGGAAGAGATAAATCAAAGAACTTATATGCATGTATGTGTAACCAATGCACATAGACAACAATGCTGGGGGGGGTGGGGGTGGGAGGAGGGTGTCAATGGGGGGAAAAAGGAGAAACATCTCCATTTTTAAATGATAAAAAATTTAATTAAAAAATTAGTTTATTCTTCTTATCCTTTTCCAAAAAGAAGCACCTATTTTACTGTAAACTGTGATGAAAATATACAGACTTTAAGCAATTTTGTCATTTTTATTACAGGAAGTGCCACAAAGCGGAGTTCCGGAGAAGGAGCCAAGAGCAAAGCTGAGTTTTCTCCCATCCTGCTGTTGTGCAGGTTTGCCTTCCTTCTTCGCACTCTCTTTCTTCCTCAGTGGCGTTGCTCACAGCTCTTGCTGCAGATGGTTCTAGGATAGGGTCGCGTAGGTTCACATGTAAACAACTCACTAAAGAGCTTAACTACCTTGAATTTTTGCCAGAGATGTGCCACTTAATAATAGAACATAAATCTTATCTCAAAGCAGAGCTTCTCAAACATTAACAAACTTCCAGAAACATCTGGGATCCTTGTGAAAAGTTCACATTCCTAAATCTCCCCCCCCCCCCCCCCCGAAGATTCTGACTCAGCAGATCGCAGAAGGCTGGAGGAACCCAGGTGACTCTGAAGAAGAAGCAAACTTGGAAAACACTGACCTAAGAATGATTCTTTAATTGTAGATTTCAGGCATCAGTGAGTGGGTCAAGGTTCTTTCTGACAAGGTTGTCATCGGGTTACATGGATGGTTTTACAACTGTTTACTCCAGAAAATCAGGAAACTAGACTAATTGCAGTTGATCACTTTTAAGATTTGGCTTTCACTTTCCTACTTCAGCCAGCTTTATAATTAACAAACAATGCATGATGAACCTCTCACAGAGAGCTAGTATTTTCTGCCCCTAAAAATTGAATGTAGTCATGAACATTGAAACAATTTCTATTTAAGGCCATATTCCTTATCAGCTAGAAGCTTGTCCCTAGTGTTTAATTAGACATTTTAGAAGAAACCTGTGTTAAAAGTCAGCATCTTAATTTTCAAATTGAGAATAAGGATGGAAATAAAAATGATATTATAGAAGCAAATTGAGTGTGACATGGGAATGAGGTAGAGTCTCTTGGAAATAATGTTTGGGAAGGATAATTACTAGAAAATTTTGGCTTATTTTCCTGTTTAAGATTTTGGACACTGGATTTAACTTTTATGTCATGAACTATAGGTGGCAGAGTTACTTCCCCCTCAATATTCATCAAATATTAAATGAGAGTGACCTTGTGTGAGACCCAGGGAGATGTGGGTAAAAGGACAATTACACTTCACATTCAGTTTTAAGAAGTTAAAAAAAAATAAACGGTGAAGAAAATCTGAAAAGGGCATGTTAGTGTTTCATCTGCTTATGTATCCCAAGTAATTTAGAATTAGAAAACATATCACATATAACTCTCCCACAAGGGAAATAGCCTAGTAAGAGTGGTTGGTTTTACTGTTCATTATTTTTGTTGTCTTAGAGCATAAACTTCATTAAAAGAGTGAGAGTAAAATAACATTCAGATTGTTCTTTATGTAACCAAAGACATATTAGCTCTGAACTGGCTGTCAATTAACTTTGTGAGCTTGAGCAAGTGACTTCACCTCCCTAGATTGTAGCTTCCTCGTCTGTAAAGTGAGAGAGTAGAATTAGGTGATCTTGAGTGTCCTTGTAGCCGTAACATGTGTGAAGGAGAAGTTTGACCTGACTCCTGGTACAGTCAGGATGGTCAGCAGTGAAGGTTGTGTATAGAAGTTGCGTGACGATGTGTTTATGCATCATACACAAATGCACTACATTACCTAGCTGGGTCACTTTTTACAAAAACTTTAGCAGGAATAGCAAATACTTTGTAGCACTTGACGACATTAACTCATTTAACCCTCACAACAACACTGTACACAGTAACTATTAATATTAATAGTAACATCACAGTAACTATTATCAATAATGTCATTTCCATTTTAAAGACGAGGACTTTGAAGCACAGAGATGTTAAATCACAAGTCCTGACTACCCAGCTAGTAAATGGCAGAGTCGAGATTTGGATCCAGTCAGATTCCAAAGAACGAGCATGCTTAACCACTGTGCCCTGTCACCCCTCTGTGTGAAGAACATGTTGCTAAAGCTGCATTGTGACTGTGCTGAGGTGGGGACTGGCTGAGACATTGATGTGGGGTTGATAACTGTATTGAAAAGATAAACCAGGATTGCTAATCTGATCTGGAAAAGGGAAAGAGCAAAGTCTGTTACAGAAAACCAAAATGACAGTTACACCAGGCACAGCCACATTGTTGCCAGTTGTTAGTCAAGGCTGTAGATAGTGAAAAGTTGAACCCATCATCCAGTTCTGATGATGCCCTACAATTTCATAATCTTCCATGGGTCCTTAAAAAACTGCTGTATTGCCCTGGCCAGCTTGGCTCAGCAGTTAGAGCATCGGCCCACAGACCAGAGAGTCCCAGGTTCAGTTCCCGCTAAGGGCATGTACCTCGGTTGCAGTTTGTCCCCGGCCCCAGTTGGGGTTGTGTGGGTGGCAACCACTTGATGTGTCTCTCTCACATCAAGTTTCTCTCTCTCTCTTCCTCCCTCTTTCCCTCCTGCTCTATCTGAAGATAAATGCAAAAATGTCCTCTGGTGAGGATAAAAAAAATAAAAATAAAAAAAATAAAAACTGCTGTATTTATAAAACACCACCCTAAGACTACCAAAAATGCTGTCACTCTAACTGATAAGCCACACTCATAGTGTCTATGATTACTTGTGCTTTTTTTTTTTCCCCTAAACTTCAAGCTAAGTTAAGAAACAGCATTGATAGTGACCAGCCTCATTTTGGTCTTAAATGGAATTCTTTTCATGTTTAACTATTAAATGTATTTGATATTAATTTCTGAATTATGTGTGACTGAGTATGTGTGTGTGTGTTTAATGCAAAGGGTATTTCTCTTCCTCTTTCTAACAATTTTTTATTAGGAATAATTGTTAAATTTCACTATTTTTTGTAGTTATCAATATTGTTATATCTTCTTTCTTTATTACTTTAATACTAATACTTAAGTAACATTTTTATTCTTGAACCATACTTACATTTCACAAGAGACTATGCTGGGCTATTTTTTTTTTCCTTTATTGATTTTAGAGAGAGAGGAAGTGAGAGGGAGAGAGAGATAGAAACATTGATGAGAGACATCGATTGGTCGCCTCCTGCATGCCCCCCACTGGGGATTGGGCCCACAACCTGGGCATGTGTCCCGACCGGGAATCAAACCAGCAACCTCTTGGTGCATGGGTCGACGCTCAACCACTGAGCCACACTGGCTAGACCATGCTGGGCTATTTTTACATATACACTAAGGAGTATCATTACAATTTTATAAATACAAAATAACTTTAACTTTATTCTATGGAACAAAATTGTGCTAACCTATAACAGCTGAAACCACTGAGACAATTTTAGAATCATCTGTAAAAGGAATACCAGTGCCTGCCCTTCTTCTTTTGACTATTAAAGATTCATTTCTTAGTAAATTATTTCCCTAATCACTAACAATATCTAGATCCACAAAACAGAATAAAATGAAGCAGACTAACTCTATGAGAATATTGCTCTCAGGGGATCTCAGCTAATGGAACATCAGCTTAGAAGGTTCTCTGTGCAAAGGAAAATTCAAGATGTGAGAAGAGACAGCTCATAACTATAAAGAGTCATTTTTAAAGAGAGGTTAGACTGGAATAAAAGGAAAAACTAAGTTTCCCCTCAGTTCAGATATGTGTGTTTTCCTGTGAGATTAATTTCCTTCTTAAACACCTCTTTTGCTCCTGGAATACAGATGAAAGAAATACTAAAGCAGTTAGTTCTGGGCAAGAACTGAATTCTTTTCTTTTCCCTTTATAGTCACCAGAGCCTGGGTACATTAGGCAACAGAAGGTGAGTACTTGCTTTCTTTGTGAAGATGAAGTGATTTTTAGTGATTCAGAAGCTTCCTCAGAGAACTTGAGAGAGAATAGTAGAGCCTTCACCTTGAAAAGATGGGTTTAGGACTCAGAAGACCAGTTCTGCCACTGACTAGCTATGCAACTTAGTAGGGCACCTAACCTCTCAAAGGCCTGTTTCTTCATCCATAAGATGGGGTAGTAATACATTCCCCCGGGGTGGAGTAAGCAATGTGAAGTACTTAGCTCAGTGCCTGGTACAAAGTAAAGTGCTCAGTAACTATTAGGGAAATACATATACACATGCACACAGGTCTGAAATATTTTCAGAGCTTTGAGAAACAACCTGAAATGCCTTGCTGAGTCCTCTGGTTCCAAGGATACAGTCAGATAAGCACCTTTAGACCAAAAATGGACAGTAAAGTCCAGCTAATCTAGCCACTTGGGGCCAAGTAGAACTGCACCTAAAAGCTTCGAAGCCAAGGGAATGGCTTGTTACAAAACTTCCTCCCCAGTGAACAGTCACCTGTACAGTACAAAGGTCTTCCTCCTAGGGGATCTGATTTCCTTATGGCTTAGAAACTAATCACAAATTTTTGTCATGAGAAAGAGCTCACAGCAAGGAAGAGGAAAATAATACAAATATTCTGCCTCCACCAACATTCAAATATTACTCTATTTAAAATCGAGAATTATTAATCAATGGAATTAAGTATAATCACTAAATTAACTGTTGATAAAATTAAATATTGATCAAAAATGATTCCAAAATTAATTTCACTGAAGTATAACTGAATAGGAAGGCAGCCTGGTCTGTGGTGGACGCCACACCTGGGAGCCGTGGGCTCTATTCTTGGCTTCACTTTCTGAGTCTGTGGATTGCAGCGATACTTAACCCACCTGTGAGACCCCAGGAGAGTTACCTGCTTTGTTAGCCCTACTTTGTTTCCACCTGTGAGGACTGGGATGAGAAAGCTAACAGCTCCCTGGCAGCTCTCGAATTCTGACTCCACACGTTGGTAGGGCAGGCTGCATTGCACCGCTCCAGATGGAAAGTCTCTGAAGTTGTGCAAGCCAGCCAACTAGACTTCAGGACAGCCAGAATGAGCCCTGAGAAAATTAGCCAGCTCTGAGCCCCACCTGCTCATGATCCCTGCTCCTTGCTTTGCTTATTTGTTAAGGGAAGAAATGACCAAATTCCCTTTCAGGGCTCCTGTGAATGCTTGCATTTTGACACTAATGGCCCAAAGCTCTTACCTTTGGGGAAAAAACTGCAGCTAGACTCCATTTGGTACTGCCAAATTAGACTGAAAAGGAATAATAATAACCATCATCTGTGACCCTTTCCCTAATGGATGTGTAACAGGGTTTAAAGTTTCTGACACATTTAGACTGAGTGCTAAGTCACCGGGCCATCTAGCTCCAGGACAGTTAAGCAAAGGGCTGCTCCCCTCCTGGCTACCTGAGAGCATTTACCTTAACATCCTGCTGGCCAGCACGCAGCAGAGACTGTGATTGGTCCACAGTCAAAAGCCAAAGACATTTGGAAAACAATTGGACTGTGAGAACAACAGAGTAAAGCTTGTTTCTGGTGAAGATTATGCCTATGAAGCAGCAAGGTTGAGGTAAAGAAAAGCTACACGGCTGAAGGATGAAGGTGCACAGAGTGGACGTCATGAAGAAAGCCCTTAGCTTGGACTTAAAAGCATAACTATGCTGAATTTTAACTGTCCCTTCAAAAATTCATTCCCCTGAAGCTTGGCCAGTGTGGCTCAGTGGTTGAGCATCAATCCATACTCCAAGAGGTCATCAGTTCGATTCCCGGTCAGGGCACATGCCCAGGTTGTGGGCCAAATCCCTCTCCCTTTCTCTCTCTCCCTAAAATCAGTAAAGAAAAAACATTTTTTTAAAATGAATTCCCCTGAAGACTTGCTGGTATAATATGACTTTGAAAATGTTCCTGATACCTGAGAGGGTCGTATGCACACTGCTGGTCACCATCACCTGGTTCCTTTTTTGCCAGCTGGCCTTTTGAAAATGTCTGCCTGGAAAACTGTAGCACTTGATATATATTCATCATGAACTGATGCTTCAGGGATAACTCACACCTCTAAGTTTGATTAATTTTCTGTAATTAAATATAGATTTCTATGGCTCCCAGGTGTCTGGAATAAATCTGATAAAAACCAGCTTCTCGTCGCCTGTGCTGGGCTGAGAGCAGGACTGTTTTGCATCGCTGGTTAGTAGGACAATCACTTGGATTGTGGGCTATACAACCACACACTCGGTCTCGCACCGGAAGCCCTTCCTCCAGGGCCTTCTACTGGTTCGCGGATTCCTTTAATAGGGAACATAACCAGAAGTCTAACTTAAATCCAGGTATCACTGGGAAAGGTGATGTGTTCACTGGAATTCAAAGGTTTAAAGGGCCAGAGAATTAATCCCTTTTTCCATACCTCACAGAAGAGGTTTAACTTTTCTTGGATACTTCTATATCATCCGGAAAAATAAAAACTTCCGAGAGTACTAGAAATGTGTCAGATGTGTGTTTGACTTCTCAACGTGTCAGAACCCAAGAGGCAAGTGGAGGAAGGTGCCCTCTGCCATGGTCTCGGCTCGTTCGCATGCTGGGCACACAGGCTCACGACAGCTTCTGGGCTGTGGCTCAACCCACATGCAGCTCCACAGAACTGTTGTACGACCAGCTGCTACTGCCAGGCATTACCTTTAACATTCCTCACGCATCGCCTCATTCGATCCTTATAACACCTCTGCAAGAAAGGCATGAAGGAATATTTCCTATTTGATAAATGTGGAAAATGAGGCTGTGTTAGACTGAGCCCTCAAAGAAATAGATGCCCACTTGGGATTAAAACCACAAGGATTTTATTAGGGAAGATGCTTGTGTAAGAGGAGATAGGAAAGGAGCTGAGAGGATGGGAGAGCCACACTGTGAGTCATGTCTGCCCCTGGGTGAAGGAGAGAAGAAAGCACTCCAGAGCACTGGGGATTTAAGGAAGTTCCCCAGTGTCATCAAGGAGTCCCTGAGCTAAGGATGGTCAACCAGGGAGTTCTTGAGCCAAGGTCACCAGAGTGTCCCTTGTCTCCCAGGGACAGGTCTGCCTTAGAAGCCATGTAGTGAATTTCAGAAGCTGGGACCCTGATCCATTTTTCTCCCTGAGGCAGGTGGTCTGAGGCTCTTTCTCACGGCTGCCCAATAGGTTCAGTCAGCTTAATTTGCCCCAGATTTCTCAGTCATCTAGTGACGAAGGTCCAAGCCGTATCCCCACACATCCAGACATGTGTGATTAGAAGCCTCCAGGTGCCCCATACTGGGCATAAGCCCCTTCCAGTTTCTCCGTCTCACTCAGACCTTCCGGCCCGCAAAGGCAGGCAGGCATCAGGAAGCTGCAGTGCCCCAGTGGGCAGGGGAGAGCCCCCCGTCAGAGCTGTGCACTGCCCTCCCGCTGCTTTAATAATTCGTTATAAAACAAACAAAGTCACAGGAAATTGCTGCCAGAGGATAATGGCCTCCTGCTTTGCAATTAAGCACTGGCGTTCAGCTGTGCCCCTCGGGCCACAGTATATTGCTGCTTCCTGTCCCAACATTCTCACCCATGAGCATACTCCGCTAATTAAATTTATTATCCTATACAGCAGATCTTGACATTTGTTTTCTTTTCAGCCTGGTGGTGAAGGTTTAGAGAATTGGTACAGCCCACAAAGAAGCACAAATAGGTTTAAATAAAGCACAAAAACTCCAAAAGTTTATGTTGGTGAGAAATACCAGTTGTCAGTGGGATTCAGCCACAAAACAATTTTTTCAAGTGTATATGTAAGGATTTGTGAAAGTCCTTTGAGTACCATGCTGAGAGTACACCCAGCTGACCACTAGATGCAGGTTCAAGTTCACGCACTTGCTTTAGATGCAGCATCCTGTGGGATGAGCTTCGGGATCTCTCAGTTCAGACCTGACAGCACCTCTTGGCTCTGTGACCATGTTTCAGATTTTTTATTGAAAAGTGTATTTCGTGTACTACCTACGTTTCACTGATAGGTCAGAATCATTAAAACACTAGTTTCCCCATAGAGATGGCTACTTCCTCGGCAGCCCCTCAGGGCCTTAGAACTGTGCATCACTACCCCAAGCTTTAAACACAGCATATCTGTTTCCCTGGGAAGAAGGGATAGTGAGCCAGTGTTTGAAACGTCTGTGCAAGAGCGAGGAGGATGAGCCTCCGAGGTCTCAATCCCGCTTCTGTAACCTAAGGGCAGTAAACTAGGTGATATCACAAACCTTTCAGACCAGCGTTTTCAATCTTTTTCATCTCATGGTGCATATAAACTAATTACTAAAATTCTGCAACACACTAAAAAATATTATTTTTTTGCCAATTTGACAAATAAAAAGGTATAATTTTGATTCATTCACATCAGATGGCTATTGTTGTGTTGGGTGTTGTCATTTTTTTATTTGACAATCTAAGGGAAAAGAGGTCAATGTTCCTGACTAAATAGTCAGGTATTGCATGTTTTAAAAAATTCTTGCGGCACACTGGTTGCAAATCTCTGTTTTAGACCATGATTCTGAGATAACCGGGAAGTGTTAAGAGTAGATACCAGGAATCCATCATTCTCCCTCATTTCTCCACATCAATCTTTTTGCCCCTAGTAACAAGCCACCCCTAGTGTCCAGCCTCTCCTCCACTTGTTTAGGGTCCAGCGCATGGCATCTGCTGTCCCCAGCCCACAAACACCTTCTCCTCCCTCTGCACCTCCTCTTTGCTGCCCTGTTTTCCAGCTCATCACTGTGCTATTCTGTAGACCAGACTGTCCCAGAGATTCATTTTGTCATTGTTTTCTATCTTTTTTGCCAGAGAAAAACAAATTTGCAATAATTAAATGCAGAAAACCTTGTGAAAGTTAACAGCTCATTTTAAATTCACACTAAATTTTTAAAAACATAGAAAATCCTTTCCTGAGCCTAGAGGGAAAAGCATGTGTTGCAGAGTAGGGGAGGAGGAGGAGTTTGTAAAGGAGGAAAGGAATAATCAGCCACTGAGCATCAAGTAATGCCAGGAAGTTTTCTAGGTGTTTTGCTCTTTAATAAATTATTACATTACTCCTTTAGATTTCTGAAACAATGTGTACATCTCACATAATGCAATCACAACCAGGTGTATAAAATAAAGTCAACTGTAATCTTATCACTGTTTCCACCACCCTCTTCTTCTAAGATCAGCAACCACAACAGTTTTGTTATGTATTGATTTAACAAATATGTATTGACTATTCACTTCTTGTCAGGCCAGGTTTTGACAAAGGTGTTGTTGGGGTTCTTTTTCTTAGTGTGTGTGTGTGTGTGTGTGTGTGTGTGTGTGTGTGTGTGTTGATGTGTGAACTAAACAGACAAAAATACCTACTTTCCTGGAGCTTATATTCTAGTGGAAGAAGACAACACATTTAAAACTAAGTAAAATAAATATTATGTCAGAAATGATTAGAGCTGTGAAGAAAAATAAAACAGGGAGGGGGATAAAAGGAGCTAAGGCAGGGGTCTGGGTCAGGCAGACAGTTTTCTTTCTTTTTTTTTTAACTTTTTTTCTTTATTGATTTTAGAGAGAGAGGAAGGGAAAGAGATAGAAACATCAATGAGAGAGAACATCAATTGGCTGCCTCCTGCATGCCCCCTACTGGAGATCGGGCTCACAACCTGGAAATCAAACCGGCGACCTCTTGGTGCATGGGTCGATGCTCAACCTCTGAGCCACACAGGCCAGGCCAAACAGTTTTCAATAGGTCCAACAGGAAACACCTTGCTGAGAAGGTGGTACTTGAGTGAATACATGAAGTTGGTAAAGTGAGTAAATATTAGGGGGACCAAAAAGTAATGTCGTTTTTTTTACATTAACTTCAAACAGATAAATTTTTAACAAGTTTTTATTTTTAATCAATGATGTAATCACCCTCATTATCAACAACCTTTTGCCATCTAGTGTGCAAATTTTCAATGCCAGATCGATAAAAATCCATTGGTTTTTGAGCAAAATATCTGGAGATGGCATTTTGGACATCATCCAAATTGTCAAATTTTTTGCCACTTAGAAAATGTTGTAGCGATCGGAATAAATGGAAATCCGATGGCGCAATATCGGGCAAGTATGGTGGGTGAGGCAATACCTCCCACCCCAATTCATTAATTTTTTCCAGGGTTCGTCTTTAGCAGTGCGGTCTTGAATTATCATGTTGCAGAATAACGCCTTTTCTGGTGACAATCGCTGGGTACTTTTCAATTAAAGATTGATTTACTCGATCCAATTGTTCACAGTAAAGGTCTGCATTCACAGTTTGTCCAGGTTTCAGCACTTCAAAATGAACGACCCTGCGAATACTCCACCAAACACACAAAAGTGCCTTTTTGGGGTGTAAACCTGGCTTAGCTGTACTTTGTGGCGATTCATTCGGAGAGAGCCACTGCCTTTTGTGTTTTGGATTATCATAGAGGACCCATTTTTCATGTCCAGTGATCAAGGGATCAAAAAATGCTTCTGTATTGTGCCGCTGAAACAATAAGTTGCATGTGGTGGACCGGTTAGCTTTGTTTTCTTCAGACAGTTATGTGGGACCCAAACACCTGCTCTGCTTACTGTACCAATCTGCTGCAAATGTTCTTGGGTGGTCGACCAAGGTTAGTTAAGAGTGTTTGGCCCTGGCCGGTTTGGCTCAGCGGTTAGAGCGTCGGCCTGCGGTCTGGAGAGACCCGGGTTCGGTTCCCGCTAAGGGCATGTACCTCGGTTGCAGTTTGTCCCCGGCCCTGGTTGGTTGTGCGGGTGGCAGCCACTCGATGTGTCCCTTTCACGTCGATGTTTCTCTCTCTCTCTTCCTCTCTCTCTCCCTCCTACTCTATCTGAGCAAAAAAAAAAAAAAAAAAAATGAAAAAAAGAGTGTTTGACAGTTCCTCGATTGTCTGACATGGATTTGCTTCCACTTCCACCCTTAACATGTCATTACTTTAACGACATTACTTTCCGGTCCCCCTAATATATCTTTCTCTAATTTTCCTGTGTTCATATAAACATTCTAAACATAAATGCACACATATGGTTTATCTTAATGCTTTTTGCAGAACAGGATTGTATTATAGACATTACTTTGCCACTCGTTTTTTCCACTGGGTCAATACATATAAATCTAGTTCATTCTCTTTAATAACTACATAATTTTTCATGTTTTGGGTAGACTATAGTTTATACAAATGTTCTTCTATTAATGGGATTTATGTTATTTGCAGTTTCCACATTGTATTTTATTCTCTTTGAAAATACAAACAATGTTGTAAACTCTTCCAGGCTTTATTTGTTCATGCCAAAGTTTTAGGTATTTTAAATATTCTATTTATTTTACTTAGGACAACTTAACTGAGCTAGATTTATATTTCCTTTTTTAGAAGTAAAGAAGCAGAAGTTCAGAATAGTTAAGTTGGTTTGCACTTGGCCGTTTAGCTATTATATAGAAAAATAAAGATTTAATCTGAGGACAGTATGGTGTGAAAAATACTATATTCTCACCTGGCCGGTGTGGCTCAGTGGTTGAGCGTCGACCCATGCACCAAGAGGTCACCCGTTCCATTCCCGGTCAGGGCACATGCCTAGGTTGTGGGCCTGATCCCCAGTGGGGGGCATGCAAGAGGCGACCAATTGATGTTCTCTCTCATCCATGTTTCTCTCTCTCTCTCCCTCTCCCTTCTTCTCTCTCTAAAATCAATAAAGAAAAAAATATTTAAAAAAAAATACTATATTCTCAAGCTGTGGGTCAAGATGGTGAAGTAGGAAAATTCTGAGCTCACCCCTTCCCACAGACACACCAAAACTACAACTATATAGAGAGCACTTGTGGCTGAGAATAACTTGAAGACTAGCAGAACAGATTTTCTACAGCTCAGAGGATAAAGAAAAAGTCACATTAAGATAGGCCACTCTTTTAAAACCAGAAGACGTAGCTGATCTACCTAATACCCAGAAACAAACATCGAGAGTGAGGCAAAATCAGGAGATAAAGGCATTGTTCCAAACAAAAGAAGAAGAAAACCCCAGAACAGAAACTAAATGAAATAGAGATAAGCTGTCTCCACTAATTCTGGAGCTCAGAGTTATATGCACACACACACGTGCGTGCGCGCGCACACACACACACACACACACACACACAAATACACTCACAAAGCTAAGTACTTAAAATTGAGATGTGAAATAAAGAACTATAATAAAAAATGATTTTTAAGGAAATAGTGTGATATAATATAAAATAGCCCAATGTAATCTAAAACACAGTCACACACTGCATAAATAATGTTTTGGTCAATGCCGGATCATATATCTGATGGTGGTCCCATAAGATTATAATGGAGCTGAAAAATTATCACCTAGTGATGTTATAGCTGTCATAACATTATAGTACAACACATTACTCACATGTTTGTGGTGATGCTGGTGTAAATAAACCTACTACATAGTCAGTCATATAAAAGTATAGCACATATAATTATGTACATTTCATAATACTTGATAATTATAATAACCTATGTTACTTACTTATATATTTAATATACCATACTTGTTATTGTTATTGGTATTTACTGCATCTCTTGATTGCATCATTTTCTTTTTTACTTGATTTAACTTGGTGTTATTTTATAAATTTAGTTTAGCCCAAATGTACAGTGTTTACAAAGTCTACAGTGGTGTACAGTAATGACCTAGGCCTTCACATTCACTCACCATTGACTCACTGACTCTCCCAGAGCAACTTCCAGTCCTGCAAGCTACATACATGATAAATGCCTTCTACGGGTATGTTTGTCTTTTATATTGTATTTTTAGACTTTTTCTATGTTTACATATGTTTAAATACACAAATACTTATCATTGTGTTACAATTGTCTATAGTATTCAGTACAGTATGATGCTGCACAGGTTTGTAGCCTAGGAACAATAATCAGGGTGCTTCCATATTTTGGTTATTGTATATAAACTTTCCTTCTTTGTCTCTTGGTATAGCCTTTGTTTTAAAGTCTATTTTGTTGATACAATTATTGCTACTCTAGCTTTTATTTTTGTTTCTATTTGCATAAAATAACTTTTTCCATACCTTTACTTACAGTCTGTGTGTGTCTTTCGCTCTGAAGTGAGTTTCTTGTAGACAGCATATGTAAGGGTCTTGTTGTATTATTCATTCAGCCATCATATGTCTTTTTTTTTTCTTTGTTGATTTTAGAGAGAGAGGAAAGGAGAGGGAGACAGAGATAGAAACATCGATGAGAGAGAACATTGATTGGCCGCTTCCTGCGTGCCCCCCACTGGGGATCGGGCCCACAACCTGGGCATGTGTCCTGACCGGGAATCGAACCTGCAACCTCTTGGTGCATGGGTCGACGTTCAACCACTAAGCCACACCAGCCAGGCCATCATATGTCTTTTTATTAGAGCATTAATTCATTTACATTTAAAGTAATTATTAATAGGTATGTAGTTTTTGCCATTTTATGCAGTGGGGACAAAAAAAACCCAAAAAGCAGATACAACTGTTTATTTGCAGTGATAGTAGAGAAATCCACCACATATTATGGTAAATGGAGAGCCTTCCACATGCTGATCCTAAGGGCTTTTAGGCAAGCCTAGGTAAAGAGGGAGCCTCTTGGTTACAAATATTTTCTTGAAGCAGGTTGAAAATTTCTGACAATGTCTAAATTCTTGACTTTCCTGTGATTAATTAGGACACTGAGGCAACTGGGAAGCATAGGATCTAAACTTTATCTTATGTTATTAATCATGAAAGTTTTTCTTTAGACCAGAGAAAAGACATATACAATGGAATATTACTCTGCCATAAAAATAGAATAAAATCTTACTATTTGCAACAGTATGGATGGACCTAGAGGGTATTATGATGTCAGATAGAGAAAGACACATACTATGTGATTTCACTTACATGTGAAGTCTGAAGAACAGAATAAACAAAGAAAACAGAAACTGATTCAGATACAGAGAACAAATTGAGGGTTGCCAGATGGGAGGGGTAGAGGGGGCTCGGTGAAAAAAGTGAAGGGATTAAGAAGCGCAGATTGGTAGTTACGAAATAGTCATGGGGATGTAAAGTACAGCATAGGGAATATATTCCATAATATTGTAATAACTATGTATAGTGCTAGGTGGGTACTAGACTTATCAGGGTGATCACTTGGTAAGTTATAGAATGTCAACTATGATTGAAAAAAATTTTTATTTTAATAAAAATATTTAAAGTATAAGATGCTTATATAGTTTCTTTAGGTAGTTTCAACAGTTCACTAGGTAGTATTTTTACATATTCATGAACTTTGCTCAATGCAACTAATGCTAACTGGTGTCAATAAAAAAAAGTGGGGACCAGAAAAATTCTATTCAGTTTTAGAGTGAAAAAATTTCACCATGTTAACTACCTGTCCTTTCAGAGTGTCAAAGACACCCTAAACGTATAGTTCCAAGGCTGTGGTGTGCATCAGACTCACAAGGTAAATTATTAATGAATGTCAGTAGCCCATAGATGCTGATTCACATTTGAGGTGGGGCGAGTATGCCAGTAATTTTTAAACTTCCTAGGTGATTCTAAGAAGCACTATTGTAAATGATAGGTAGTGATGATATGACTATCTTTTCAGAAAATAAAGAGTATTCATAAAATAGTAGTAGTTTTTTTTTTCAGGATTTGAGGGGTTTTAGGACATTATTGCTTTTAAAAACAAAACTCTTATTCCCCAAAATTTTTAATAAAGGATCTATGTAACTCCAGTGTTTCCCCCTTCACCCCACAATGCACAAGGTACTATATATATTTTTTGCAAAATACTTTTTTCTTTCCTACCCATCACATAATTTTAAAATGGCTAGGAATATCAGGGAGAAAATAAAAAGCAAGTGAACACATACACAAAATTATGCATTTAATTAAAATAAAAATCAAAGGGGAAAACTTAACCTCTGCTATGATTAATTAAGTAGCAACAGTGATATTGCAAGTGGAGAAAACAAACTTGGATTGGCCTAGAGAGCAATGGTGCTTTGGTCCAGTGGATGGAGTCCCAAGGCCTCCCTCTCCTTTAGAAAGTCCGCTCTGCTCTCATTTCAGGCAACGCTCTCTTTACCTTCCAGTTCAATCCTGGGTTGCTCAGAAAAGCTATCTGTGCTAATAAACTGATCTTTCTACAGTTTTCTTTATACTTTTGCAGAAGTGGCTACCATTGCAAATGTTCACTAGAATCTAATTTTATAACATACTACATAAGCATTTTATTCTGTTTAATTAAATCTCCTCTGACCTCACAGGTTAGCTAATTAGGGCAGCAGAAACCTATCAAGGTACTCATAGGTGAGATTAGTGGTACCCAAAGATTTCCAGCTGTATTCTGGGTTGCATACACATCATACCCTTTAATAAGAACCAGTTTCCTCTCCCTGAAAAAGCATCTTCTGGTGGCATCTGTCATTTTTTACTTCTCAATAGCCACAGTTTTTATTGTTTTCTTAACATGCAAGAAGAGTATAGACATTAATCCATAAATTCAAAAGGCATTTCCCTGGGAATATGTAAGAACTCTGAAATTTTCATGCAACTAAAATAGGAGAGAAAAAAATCAAAGTTCTTGATTTCTCTTTTCTCCAGCAGCATTACAGTACACACAGTAGAATGGGGGCTTTTGTATTTAAACTGACAATCCTGGTGTTTCAAGCCAAACCTGTGAAACATTGATGATACCTCCTTCTTAGAATCTGAACAATGGCTTGTCTTTTCACTTGCTATTGTGGAGCTCTTGTCTTCTGAGGAACTCTATGAGATTTTAAATCTTCAATTCATTCATTAGGCTTTTGATGATTTGCTTGCTTATTTATTTTTGTAAAATATATATAACATTAATTTCACCATTTTGACTATTTTAAATAGACAGGTCAGTGGCATTAAGTACATTCACATTGTTATGCAACCATCACCATCATCCATCCCCAAACCTTCTACCATCTCCACAAACTGAAACTGTATCCATTAAACAGTAATTCCCATTCTCCCCTCCCTACAGCCCCTGGCAACCACCTCTTTCTGTCTCTATGAATTTGACTATGATGGGTGGAATCATACAATATTTGTACTTTAGCGTCTGGCTTCTTTCACTTAGCATAACATCTTCAATGTTCATCCATGTCATAGCATGTGAACATTTTATTCCTTTTTAAGATAAAATAATATTCCATGGTATATATATACCACATTTTGTTTATCCCATCTAGATACTTAGATTGTTTCCACATTTTGGCAATTGTGAATAATGCTGCTATAAACATTGACGTACAAATATCTGTTCAAGTCTCTACTTTCAATTATTTTAGGTATATACCTAGAAGTAGAATTGCTGGATCTTATGACAATTCTATGTTTACTTCTTTTAAGAACCATCATACTGTTTTCCACAATAGTAGCACCATTTTACATTGCCACCAGCAATGCAATACGGAAAAATATTCCAATTTTTTCACATCCTTGCCAACATTTGTTATTTTCTGTTTTGTTTTGATAGTAGCCTTCCTAATCAGTGTGAAATGGTAACATATTGTGGTTTTGATTTGTTATCTCCTTAATGATTAGTGATGTTGAATATCTTTTCATGTGTTTATTGGCCATCTGTATATCTTTGGAGAAATATTCATCTAGTCCATTACCCATTTTCAGTTAAATTGTTTCTTTTTTATTGTTGAGTTGTAGCTATATATTCTTAATATTAATTCCTTATCAGATATGATTTTAAGAGATTTTCTCCCAATTTGTGGGTTACCTTTTCAGTCGGTTAATATTGTTCTCAGATGCACAAAAATATTTCAGTTTTGATGAAATCAAACTTACTATTTTTTCTTTAATTGCCCATATTTTCAGTGTCATATCCAAGAAATCATTGCCAAATACAAGGTCATGAAAAATTTCCCCTATGTTTTCTTCTAAGAGTTTTATAGTTTTAGCTCTTAGTTTAGGTCTTTAATTCATTTTGAGTTATTTTTTGTATATGGTGTAAGTTAAGGACCCAACTTAAATTTTTTTTTTCTTTATTGATTTTAGAGACAGAGGAAGGGAGAGGGAGAGAGAGATAGAAACATCGATGAGAGAGAACATCGATGGCTGCCTTTTGCATGCCCCTCACTGGGGATTGGGCCCACAACCTGGGCTTGTGCCCTGATTAGGAATCCTCTTGGTGCATGGGTCAACATTCAACCACTGAGCCACACCGGCCAGGCAAGGGCCCAACTTTAATCTTTTGCATGTGGATGTGCACTTTTCCCAGCACAATTTGTTAAAAAGATACCCTTTGCCCCATTGACTGGTCTTGACACCCTTTTCAAAAATCACTTGACCGTGCATGTGAGGGTTTATTTCTCTACTTTATTTCATAAAGATATGTCTATCTTTATGCCTGTATCACACTGTTTTCATTACTATAGCTTTGTAGTAAGTTTTGAAATCAGGAAATGTGAATTTCAACTTTGTTGTTTTTCAATGTTGTTTTGGCAATTTGGAATCCCTTGAGATTCCATATGAATTGTAGGATTGTTTTTTCTTTTTGACAAAATAAAGTCTTTGGAATTTTGATAGCAATATCATTGAATCTATAGATAGCTTTAGGTATTATAAACATCTTAACTATATCATGTCTCCCAATTTATAAACATGGGATGTCTTTTCACTTATTGGTGACTTATTGGTTTTTATTCAGGTAAAATGAGAGATTTATTAGCTACTGAAAAGTAGCCCTTCACACCAAAGATGTTGTTCTGGAAAACACAGGACCCGCTACACTAGAAAAAAGCTCAGTAAATACAGATGAATGATTGAATGAGAGAATAAAAGAGTAAGTGAGCCCTGGCCAGTTTGGCTCAGCAGTTAGAGCGGTTTGGTCAGCCTGCGGTCCAGAGAGACCCGGGTTCGGTTCCCGCTAAGGGCATGTACTTCGGTTGCAGTTTGTCCCTGGCCCTGGTTGGTCGTGCGGGTGGCAGCCACTCGATGTGTCACCTTCGCATCTATGTTTCTCTCTCTCTCTCTTCCTCTCTCTCCCTCCCACTCTATCTGAACAAAAAATGAAAAAGTGTCCTCGGGTGAGGATAAAAAAAAAAAAGAGAGTAAGTGAAGACTAGTATGTTGATGAACAGCAGAATCGTGTTTTCTTCACATAACCTACAGGGGTTTTAAGTATACTCTCTGTTTGGTCATTGTCCTTTACCGTCAAATGTAACATAACTGATATAGTTCAGTTTCGGTATCTAAATGAGACTGAAAGTATTGATTTATGGACACAGGTCTTCTATAAAAGAGCAGAGGTTTTGCTTTACCCACAGTTCAGTTCAGCAAATATCCCTAATGATATACTAATGCAACCTTGGAGATTTGGGGGAAAAACAATATATATGTGTGTGTGTGTGTGTATATATATATATATATATCCCAAAAAAATGTATACACACTTAATAGCTGATAGCTCAATTGATGTTTCATTCTTTTCTGATTTAACACATTAGAATTTATAACTATTCAAAGTGTGTATACATTTTGGGGGACACCCTGTAGATGATAGATGGATGATAGATAGATGATAGATGATAGATAGATAGATAGATAGATGATAGATAGATAGATAGATAGATGATAGATAGATAGATAGATAGATATAGATGGATATGATAAATAGATATATAGATCTATCTCTACCTATATAAATAAGTTTTGCCCTTCTAGAGCTTTCAGTGTAAACTGAGAGGGAGGAAATAAGGCAAGTATACATTTAAAGATTTGTATTTAAACAATAGTGTGTTTCAGCGATAACAATTCAAAACAGCACAATGATAGTATCCACAAGTCAATTCTCTCTCTCTCTCTCTCTCTCTCTCTCTCTCTCTCTCTCTCTCTCTCTCTCTTTTTTACCTTTATCCCTATCATGCATGATTTATGTTACTCCACCTCTGGTAAATCTTATTTTAAACAATAGGTGTGTAGTAGTTTTGATTATTTTACTTTAAAAATCTGACAAAAGGCTACCCTTGGTTTTGTAGTTTTGGGGGAGTTTTGTAGTTGTTTTCCTGAGAGCTAATATTCTGGTAGCCTTGGGGTTTGTATCAGTCATTTTGCTGTTATTGTTCGTCTCCAGACTGGAAATGAAAATATATTGTATAAAGGTACATAATAGAGTGGTCCTAAACTTTACAATGATTGCTTTTAGGTATCTTTTATAGATTTTTCCTTCTAATATCTATATAACCTAAGTTATATAGAAGATCCTTATCACACTTCAAGTAGTTTCTGTTGATTAACATAGAGGCCAACGGCTGAGCTGTCTTTGGTGGAAACGTTGCCAACTATGCATATTTGCTGCAGAATGGCCACAATTCATGAATAGCTTACCACTGCTCACAATTTGACCCTTGGAGCTTAGTAAAATCAATTACTCTTTTATAGTTCATGACATTTCAAATCATTTCTGATGCCTGAAATTTCAAAAACCATGTAAAACCGAAGCATATGTCCTTTTAAAAGTCTAGTAATCTGTAATCCAATTGACATGCTTGTGACTTTTTGTAGCAAAATTTACTAAAATGATTTGAGAGTTCTCTGTAGTACATTACAGTGTTTTCTAACATTTAATGAACCTGACTTTACAAGTATTTTAGGACACAGTATAGCTTTTAAGTTCACTTTTTCTTAAAAAAGTAATTAAAGCATAGAGTTGCTGAACAATTCAATGATGATTTGCCCCCCTGGAATATTAAATTGGATGGCTAAACTCTTTACACAGTGGACATTTAGTCTATAAAAGTGTGCCTAGAAACCAAATTCCCATGAGACTGTACATAAGCTGATATGTTTTAGATGCAATCTGGATACTGTAGCTGGCTTTATGACTGGATTACAGTCAGCTGTCCCAAACTCAAATCATGGATGAGCCTTCGGGAACATGCCTAATGGGAAACAGCCCTCAAACACCAAGACCACCAGGAAAGGGAAGCTAAGAGTCATGTGACAGTAAATATTCAAATTCTCTAAATCAGCCCACTATAAAAAGCATAAGGATAGGGTCTGTGTCTAAACTACTTTAGCTAAACATAAAATTTAGTACAGTGTCTTAAGCCTGGCAAACACTAAAATCATGATATGATGAAATTATTTCTTTGATCTTTTAACAAAATGCAATCCATCAAATGTATAGTGACTATCTATGATATGTCAGGCAGATGCCCGGCACCAAAATAAGATGAATGACATAGAGTCTGCCATCAAAGGGTTCATGATGTAGTGTAAGAGACAGGTACATAAATAAACTATAAATAGGTGTTTTGTACTTTAAGAAAAGGAGGTATAAAGTGCTGTATGTACCCATCTAAGATAGCAACAAATTCTATCATCATCATCATCATCATCGATACCACCATCACTATCCATGCTCTATATTTAGAAATAAAAATTATCTGAAATATTATAAAATTAGAATGTAACTTTTTAGGTTTTCCAATACATATAATATGAAAGTCTGCATGCATGTTTGAATACACTAGTGTATGTACCATTTCATATGGCACTGAACCCTCTCTCATGCACCTCTTGATTAATGATATTTGTGGACAATATGGTTATGACAACTCTTACTATAGTAAGTGACTAGGACACCATTTAATACTCTAATTTTGTAAAGGCAAATATCATGTACTCTAAACAATGCACCATTTCATAGAAATTCATCCTGACAAACTGAAAATTTATGACTATTCTTCATTACAGGCTTTACCTGTGAAATATTCGCTGATCATCTCCAGCAAACATTTTTAGCAACTAACATTTAAACAGTATAATTACCCTGCAAAGAGTTTTAATCCACTTTGACTCAGCAACTGTTCAGGAAACAATTTTGGATTCCTCATTATTTCACTTTTCTTTCAAGTCAACCCTCTACCTCCCAACAGCTACCTGTGCTGTACCCCCAAGTGGTAGAATTTGATTAGGGATCCTTTCAAAGCCAATCATTATCACTCAGAATTACCTTGGAAGCTTTCACAACGGGGTGAAATAATATTTCAACTCTCTCCCTGTCACCCTCTATTATTGTGATCCTAACTACTGTAGAAAATGACATTTCTCAATTTGATCAGAGAAGAGAGGATGTGAGACTGGAGGCAGATTAAGAGTCACACAAGCAGATTTAGAGCATCATAAGTGGCTGGTAAGGTTGTTAACATTTATCAGAGAGCAAATAGCTAGCTGTCAGGCACTGTGGGCAGGTATGTACACAGTATACATCATGTTAAAAATACCTTGTGAGGTTAGAGTATTTGTCTATGTTTTAATAGAAGATAAAACTTGAATCTCAGAATGTCACTATGTTATTAAATGGCCAATACAAGATTCAAACCCACTGGGAATATTGAATGAACGGAAGTTTAGAATTGAGGGACATGGGATGTGACAGCATTTGAGGTCTGGATCCTAACATGGAGAGTACAATATTAAAGTGAGAAATTGTTCAAGTAGATAGAAGCTGCAGAGGGAAGGCACACGACTGCCCCAGCCCTTATCTGGCTCTCTGACTCTTCTTTAAAATAGGATTTGTGAAGATGGCTAGTTAAAGGAGTCCGGAGTAGAGATAGAAACAACGATAGTTTAATGTTCTAATGGGGGATTACCCTCACATAATCCAGAAGTCATTTATTTGGAAAGATGTTATCAGTTGAGCACTATTATGAAAACACTTATGGCTGGCTGGCCTCAGTGGGAAACCAGAGTGGACATTCCAAATGTGTAAGAAATGCTCACACAGCAAAATCTCATAGAAATGGTGTGACCTTGATACACTGGGTTGGGAACAAAAGATTGGATTCTTTATCAATAAGCTGCATTATTTTTTTTTATCTTTTTTTTATTATTAATTTATTTTTGTTACGGATGTTTCTCCCTTTTTCCCCATTGACACCCTCCTCCCCATCCCCCCACCCCGTCCCCAGCTTTGTTGTCCATGTCCATCACTTATGCATACATGCACACAAGTTCTGTGGTTTATCTCTTCCCTCCCTCCCCACCCCCCCCTTCCTTACTAAAGACCTCAGGCAAATCATTCAACCCCCAAAGTATTGTGTCCTTTTCTGTAAAACAGAATGATTTGCCACCAATATATCACTGAGAAGTTGACTTTTTAAAAAATAAATTGTTTTACAATATATTAATATGGAAGGAAACTTTGAGTGTAAGACTTTTCGTATCAAGTCAATAACTAGTAAAAAATATACTGTGATGCTTAATCTTATGTGTCAACTTGGCTAGACTTTGGAGAACGGTTTCTTGAACAACAGTTTAGATATCACTGTGAAAGTATTTTTTAGATGTGATTAACATTAACACTTCCAATCAATTGCTTTAAGGAAAGCAGATAACCCTCCATAATCTGGGTAAATTGAAAGCCTCATTCAATAAATTGAAAGCTTTCAGATGAAAGACCGAGGTTTCCTGAAGAAGAAGAAATTCCACTTCCAGATTGCCTGAGTTTTATCCTTTGCATTCAAGACCATGTCAACTTTTACTTCCATTTCCAGCCTGCCAGCCTGCCCTATGGATTTCTGACATGTCAGCAGCCACAATCATATGAGCCAACTCCTTAAAAGTAATCTCTCTCTTCCTCTCTCTCTCTCATTAATGAATATTAAATATATTATATAAACCTATATATATGATATTAGGACATATATGACATTACCCCTTGTATTTTGAGTTCTTTGTAGAGAGATATTTTTAATCTATAAAACTCTAAAAATGCTAATATTTATAACCCCTGTTTTTCTTAAGTGTTATACTTATAATATTTATTTATTTAGTTAAGTTAGTTAGCAATTGTTACAAATATACCTAGTTTAAACAAAAGTAATAAAAATATTTACATCAATTAAACATCAATATTTGTGCATCAATGAATTAATAAAATGTAAAATTCACAGAAACTCATTGAAATACCCAAAACTTTTTCAATTGGAGGAAGATTTAGCCATCTATTATAAGATAATATGTAAATAATTAATAAACTTTCTTAAGTAAAATATTCCATAGAGTTTTTAAATAAAAATCAATTTTCATTTTCTCTTTTTTAAATATGTTTTTACTGATTTTTTAGAGAGAGAGAAGGGGAGAGATAGAAACATTGATTGGCTGCCTCCCACACGCCCGCTATTGGAGATCAAGCCCACACCCAGGCATGTGCTCTGACCCGGAATCCAACCGGGACCTCTCAGTCCATGGAACAATGCTTAATCCACTGAGCCACACCAGCTGGGGCTCAATTTTCATTTTCTATTGAATAATGCCTCATGCTTAGCTGAAGATTTATATTACTGATGTCTCAAATGTACCAGCAAACCTTTCTTTCACTCAAATATTTGCATCAACTTGATTAACTTTACTTTCAGTTCAGTTCTTCTTTTATTTGACTTATGAGGAAAACAACATCTTTTTATTTGATTTAAACAAGAATTGATTTATTTTTCTTTAGAATTGAAAATTTGAAATGAACTTTATTTGGGCTCATTAATTCAAACATTCATTCATTTTAAAACATAATATTAAGCATCTACTTACAAGAATTGCATCTAGAGGATATTAAACAGCAAGAGTGAGACCCAAAGTTCTAAGCTTAGTCACTACTGTGCAGATAATTATCATGTCTTTGAGGAGATATGGCGCACATGCTGTCCAATGACTAAGAGAGCTGCATCGAATTAAATGCCGTGATAAGAAGTAGTGTTAGTTAGTGCTCCAGTAACAGTGGAGAAATTAATGTGTATCTGGTGTAAGAAAGGAAAAAAAGTATTCCTCGGCAGCCAGGAGCTGCCTGGTACTATCAGTTGGGCTTTGTTGTTGTTACAAGCTGTCTTTGCACTCACAGTGTGCTTTGATGTTCCCCTGCTAAACAGAAACAATTTCGCAGAACATTAATGTCATACAAGGTCATTCTGTGGCTGTGATAGATCAAGACAAAGCCAAGACCACGCTGTAAGCACGTCTGAACACAGGTAAAATATGAGCATTGTCCAAGCCACAAAAACATTTCTCTGTCCTGGCTAATATGATGACTACTGCTTTCTTCTGCCCTCCTTTCCTTTTGCAATTGTTTCATTGAAGAAGCTGGATTGTTTGTCCTGCACAGCTTTCCACACTAGTTTCTCTATAAGGAGTGACTGCTGCTGCTTCACTAGTTACAGCTCTAGCCTTGATGGAGTTTGCCCTCCTCTAAGATTTATTAAGATAACCAGAGCCCAAATCCTGTACGTCTTTTGTGACACCTTCACTGAGACACTCTGTCACCCCCCTTGCTCCTATAGTAAGTAAATCAAGTTGTTAGTTAACAATAATTAACTTAATAATTGATGTAACACATTACAGGTGTATCATGGTGATCTTTGGCTGGACAGCATGGGAAGTTAAACTCAAAGAAGGTGAGGAATTGTGAGACTAAGCTTTACAGATCTTCAATATGGGCCATGAAGGTAGACACAGGAATGACAGGCTATATTATCAACAATGCGGAGAAAATAAATCATACACCATAGACTTCAACAGGGCACATGGTCCTGTCTGAAAGGACAGTACATTTCTGAACAGCAGATGGGAGAGTTTTGAAAAGGTAAAACTTCTACTCTCAAGTTGCCAGAGCAAGTAATATTCGTTAATTTACCGATGATGAGGAAAAGTGATGTTTGGATTGCTGGGGAACTAATTTATGAGTTAATAGTAAGGCGATGAGTGACAAGAGGCAGGGCGGGGCGAGGGGAGGAGGGGAGGAGAACAGTGAGAACAGAAACATGTAAGAAAGAGCTTCCCAATAAGCAGCTGTGATGGTTAATTTTAGGTGTCAATTTGGCCAGGCCAACAAGTGCCCAGATTAAACATTATCTCTGGGTGTGTCTGTGAGTGTGTTCCCAGATGAGATTAGAATTTGAATTGGTGGATTCGATAAAGCAGATTGCCCTTCCCATCGTCTAACCCACTGGGGGTCTGAACAGAACAAAAGGCAGGGGCAGAGGGGAGTTGTTCCCTTCCTGCCTGCCTCTTTAAGTGGGACACCAGTCTTCTCCTGCTCTCAGACTGGGATTTATACCATCAGCTCCCCTGGTTGCAATTATTGTATATATTGAATGTACATAAAGTTGTTGCATGTATCAACAGCCCATTCATTTTAGTGCTAAATAATATTCCCAGGGTATGGATGTGCCATGGTTTGTTTAATCATTCATTCATTGCAGACTACTTGGGACTAATATGAATAAAGCTACTATAAACACTCACGTATGTTTTTGTATAAATGTAAGTCATCATTTCTCTGGAATAAATGCTTAGATGTGCAATTTCTGGGTTGTAAGATAGTTGTATGTTTAGATTTTTAAGAAACTGCTTAACTGTTTTCTACAGTGACTATACCAACTTATATCCCCAGTAACATTTGTGAGTGATCTAGTTTCTCTGAAGCCTCACCAGCATTTAGTGTTATTGCTAGGATGGCATGGACGGATCAGCTGGGACTAGCTGGACATCTTGTTTCTCTCCCTGCACTGATCTCTGCATGACCAGCTTGGACTTCCTGAAGCTCAGGTTGTCTCGGAGTTGTCAGACTTCTTCTATGGCAGCTGGTAGGTTTCAAGGCATCTAGGCAAAAGCTGTAAGCCTTCTTATGACCTGTTCTTATCTCAGAATACCACTTCTGCCCCACTCTATTGGTTAAACAAGTCACTATGGCCAGCTCAGATCCAAGAGGAAAGGAATTTGACTCCACCTTTCAATGGAAGGAGAAGCAAATATTTTTGGCCATTTTTAATTGACTGTACATTGTATAATTCTCAGCATCCTTACTTAATCAAGGCTCTTTGAGATTCTGTACAACCAGCTTGCTGCTATCTCTCCAATCCTATAATCTATTAATCTCCCCCTTGTTATCCTCCTTTCTGTTCCTCAAATGTACCCCTTCTGTTCCTATCTAGCGTCTTTGCATTTGCTATGTCCTATGCCTGTAGCTGTTTGCTTCTAGATAATTGAATAGTTCACTCTCTGCTTCATTCAAGTGTCTGCATACAGAGGCCATCCTTTAGAGAGGCCATCCTTGACCACGTTTGTCACATTCCATTCCCATACTCGTCTTCATTTTTCTGCATTGCAACTGTCTATCATATTATACTTGCTTTGCTGTGTATGGTATGTCTCCTTCCCCAGAGTATAAGTTCCAGGAGCAGAAACCTTTTTTTTTTTTTAACTCTGTAGCCCTAGAGCCTAGAATAGTGCCTGGTACTTACTAGGTGCTCAACAAATACTTGTTTCATGAAATAAATGAGTAACTCTTAAAACCATCTGGAAATGTGAACAATAAGATCCTGCTCTATAAGAGTATATACTGAGCTATCTTTCACTTATTACATATTTGTTGTATCTAAGACTATTAAGAAAGTAAACCAAATGGAGCTGACACAAATTCAGAACTGACCCCAACCAATACAGCATGTGTTTTGATTCTTTACCTGGTTCATTTAGGCCAAGGGAATGCAAAATGCAGACTAATTAAGACAAATGTAAATGATTAAAAGTCAATATATTTTAGAAGGATTAGATGTCCTAAGGCCTGCTTACACATCATATTAACCAAGAAAAAGATTTTACATGGCAGGAAAGTCACTAACAATATGAGCCATTCTTATAAAAGGCACAGCTATAAGAAGCAAGCTGGGTAATTACTACATCAAAGTGTTCTTCAAAATCTGATTTCCAAATATATTAGGATGCTGATTTTTAGAATGATTTATAATTGTGACTCATCGTATTGGCTATTATTATTGTCTTTTAAATAACCACTTACATAGGCTCGTGATTATTTTGTGCAAGATCTGTAGTAAAAAAGTTTGATTCACTTTCATTTATTATTTACTTCTTTGTAAGTGTTTTTGATAGCACAAAGCCACCTGCAAAAAGAGTTACTGGGTAATAATTATTTGAGTCTTATATGTAATCCTGTATTAATATTGGGAAGACAGTATTCTGTTTCCACCTAGCTGGAAAACCCTTCTATTATTAATCTGCATGATATATTTTGCCCACATTGGGACTGACCAGTCAGGAAATTGTTTATATAAATTCTCTGGTCTCTTGCCTGAAGAAAGAAACCGAATTGATTATCTGTGTATTGTATTATATTGCACTAGGGAGAGAAGTCTACTGAAAATATATAGGCTATTAAAGTCTTGGCTTACCTCAATTGATGGTTTCTAATGTTGATAATATTAATAGAATAGATATGTCCAAGTCATTGTACCAAGCTTTCCACCACTCTCGAATGCCTTGCAAAACGTAGTCTTTGGCTCTTTGGATCATCTGCCTCAGAATTAGTTGGAGTGCTTACTTAAAATGCCCCAACTCAGATACACTGAATCACAATCTCAGTGGAGGTATGATCCATGCTTTGCATTTTGATCACCCCCACCCCACCAGGCAATTAATTATGTATAATAAAAAACACTTTAAATGATGTACTTTAAAAACCATGATGATAGGCCAATGTAGCAGAGATGGGAAGTTATGTTCAAAAGAAGAGTCAAGATGAGCTAAAAAGTCATTAATGTTATTATCATTTCCTCTTTTCTCCTGAAAATCTTTGACTATGTCCCTTCTCTGTGACTTAACAAGAGACAGAATAGGGGTCACAGAGTTAGAGAGAGGAAAAGAAGGGGTACAATTTATGAATCTCTGATGTCTGGTAGGACAATGTCCCCTGCCAGGTTGCAAATCTACAACGGTGTAGATGATAACATAATATGGTGGTCACAAGGCTTTGTAGTCACAATGACTTGAATTTGAATCCTGATTTTGTCACTTTCTAGTCTTTTAACTTCCTCTTTTGCACTTTCTAACCCATTTTCCACCTTGGAGCCATATTTATCCTGTTTAAATATGAACAGGATAATGTCATTATTCCTGCTTTCACAATCTTGATGTTTTCTCATTTTTCTTAAACACCAATTTCTTTTCTGTGCATGATGAGACCTGCTGCATGATCTGGTTCCTATTTACTTCTTTGATCCCATTCAAATCCTTTTTTCCCATAGATCACTATCTCCAACTCAAACTAACCTGTTTTTTTATTCCTACAAAATGCCAAGCTCTTTCCTCCCTCAGAAACTTGACTCATCTTATTTCATCTGTTGGAAAAGCTCTGCCCTGATTCTTTATTTAGGTTTTGCCTTTCTATCCACCTTTTCTCAGCCTAAACATTGTCTTAGACAAGTCTTTGCTTATTATACTATATAGGTAGATGCCCTGAAAGAAAATATATTTAATATATTGTAGAATAATGCAATAAAAGTGATCAGGTCTGATACCAGAATGCCTGCACTCAGAACATTCTAAGTTCTAATTAAATATTGCTGTTATTGCTATTACCAATGCTTCATAATACATCCTCAGCTTGTATTTACATACTAATTATGTTTATTTACTTACTTTTTATCTTTTAGGATTAGTTTTCTTAACGATAATAAGCTCATTAGGGTATATTCTTGGTCAGGTTTGTTCACCATTATAAATTCCGTTCCTGGCCAAGGACTTGATGGAGGCTTTCAAAATATGTGTTAAAGGAAGGAAGAAATGAATAGAAAGGAGATTTGAGTGGTAGCTTCTGCTGTTGGTATTATTTTGGCACTTTCCATATTATGTTATATTTAATTGGGTTTGAAGTTCCTTCTATACCTCTATGGGCTCCTTGAAGAAAGGAACAGTGCCTTAATTATCTGAGACTCCAGGATATTGGGTAGATATTTGCTTAATCAGCATCCAGTGGGTTGAATTGCTCAAAGAATAATGGAAGTAGAAGAATCACAGCTAGATGAAAGGGTCATTATTTTTGCCCACAAGTAAAGATAATCTTGTTTTGCTATAAATAAAATCAGACAACTAAAAAAAAGAGAGAAGGTGAAAGGAGTCATGCAAAGGAAAAGATATCAATAAATTCTCCAGTATTTTAAGTCAGAGAAATCTCAACAGCTGGCAAGTATGAACACAAGTTATAAATACATTTGATTAGATCATGTAACAATGCAAGTAGTGCTGTATGTACTTGTTTATCATCAAGAAATTTGGATAATATTAACAAGATTACTATTACCAGATTTAAAATAAGAATAGACTATTATTGCTAACCTGTTCTCACTACTATTTTTGCTTTTAGTTAAATTATCATCAGTTGAATGATGAGATCACAGCAAAGTAGCAGGAAACAAAACTAACATCCAGAAATCAATGGCATTCTTATATATCAATAATAAACAATCAGAAAGGGAAACCAAAAAAAAAATTCCATTGATGATTGCAACAAAAAATAAAAAATAAGATACCTAGGAATAAACTTAACCAAGGAGGTAAAAGACTTGTTCTCAGAAAACTACAGGACATTGAAAAAAGAAATAGAAGAAGATATAAAAAGTGGAAACATGTACCATGTTCAAGGATTGGAAGAATCAACATCATTAAAATGTCCATACTACCCAAAAAAATCACAGTTTCAATGCAATTCCTATTAAAGTACCAATGACATATTTCACAGATCTAGAACAAATACTCCAAAAGTTTATATGGAACCAAAAAAGACCCCAAATAGCCACAGCAACCTTGAAAAAGAAGAACAACGTGGAAGGGATCACAATATCAGATATCAAGTTATACTACAAAGCCATTGTAATCAAAACAGTCTGGTACTGGCACAAGAACAGGCATATAGATCAGTGGAACAGCCCTGGCCAGTTTGGCTCAGCGGTTAGAGTGTCGGCCTGCGGTCCGGAGAGACCCGGGTTTGGTTCCCGCTAAGGGCATGTACCTAGGTTGCAGTTTGTCCCCGGCCCTGGTTGGTCGTGCAGGTGGCAGCCACTCGATGTGGCCCTTTCACGTCGATGTTTCTCTCTCTCTCTCTCTCCCCCTCCTACTCTATCTGAACAAAAATAAATAAATAAATAAATAAATAAAATTCACCTGGACTCGTGTTGTAAAACTTTAAAAAAAAAAAATCAGTGGAACAGAACAGAGAACCCAGAAATTGACCCAAGACAGTATGCACAATTAATATTTGACAAAGGAGGCAAGAGCATAAATGGAGAAAAGACAGTCTCTTCAATAAATGGTGTTGGGAAAATTGGACAGGTACATGCAAAAAAATGAAACTAGACCACTAACTTACACCATACACAATAATAAACTCAAAATGGATAAAAGACTGAAATGTAACTCATGAAACCATAAAAAATCGTAGAAGAAAATGTAGGCAGAAAAATCTCAGACATCATATGTAGCAGAATTTTCACTGATACATCACCTAGGGCAAGAGAAACAAAGGAAAAAATTAATAAATGGGACTACATCAAACTAAAAAGCTTCTGCATGGCAAAAGAAACTAGCATCAAAATGAAAAGGGAACCCACTCTCTGAGAGAACATATTTGCCAATGATACATCAGATAAGTGTTTAATATCCAAAATATATAGAGTGCTCATACAACTCAACAAAAGAAGGACAAACAATGCAGTTAAAAAATGGGCAGAGGACCTGAATAGACACGTCCCCAAACAGTACATACAAATGGCCAGGAAACATATGAAAAAATGCTCAACATCTCTGATCATCAGAGAGATGCAATTTTGTTTTAAATTCTCACCTAACGATATTTTTCCATTTATCTTCAGACAGAGTGGGAGAGGGGGAGAGAGAGAGAGAGAGAGAGAGAGAGAGAGAGAGAGAGAGAGAGAGAGAGAGAGAGAGAGAAACATCGATGTGAAAGAGACACATATTGGTTGCCTCCTGCACGACGCCTACCAGGGCTGGGACCAAACCGCAATTGAGGTAAGTGCCCTTCACCGGAATGGAACCTATAACTCTTTGGTCCGTGGGCTGATGTTCTAACAGCTAAGCCTAACCGGCCAGAGCGAGAGATGCAAATTAAAACAACTATGAGGTTATCACCTCACACCTGCCAAAATAGCTGCCATCAATAAATCCTCAAACAACAAGTGCTGACAAGGGTGTGCAGAAAAGGGGACTCTAGTACACTGCTGGTGGGAAGGCCGACTGGTGCAGCCACTATGGAAAACAATATGGTGCTTCCTCAAAAAATTAAAAATGGAATTGTCATTTGACCCAGTGATTCTACTTCTAAAAATATATCCTAAGAAACCTGAAACACCAATCAGAAAGAATATATGTACCCCTGTGTTCATAGCAGCTCTATTAACAATAGCTAAGACCTGGAAACAGCCCAAGTATCCATCAGTAGATGAGTGGATACAAAAGCTGTAGTACATTTACACAGTGGAATACTATGCAGCTGTAAGAAAGAAAGATCTCTTACCCTTTGAGACAACATGGAGGGACCTGGAGAGTATTATACTGAGCGAAATGAGCCAGTCAGAGAAAGATAAGTACCACGTGATCTCACTTATTTATGGAATATCATGAACAAAATAAGCTGTCGACCAAAACAGATCCAGAGTCATGGAAGTAGGGAACAGACTGACAAACCTGAGAGGGATCAGGGATGGGGGCGGCGGGGAGGTGAACCAAAGAACTTATATGCATGTGTGTACAACCAATGGATACAGACATTAGTTTGGGGAAAGCAAGAGGGAGGTTGGAGCTGGAAGGAGGGGATTAATGGGGGGGGGTGGGGAAAGAGGGACATCTGTAATACTTTCAACAATTAAAAAAAAAACCCTTATCAGATATACGACGCAAAAAAAAAATGAGATCAAAACTTTCTAGCTTTCTATTTTTTAATTCCTATATCAAATGTTTGCTGAATCATATTCTTTGCACTTTTTGAATGCTTCCCTCATCCATCCACTCTCTGTTTCTTTGCTACTAAACCAGTCAGGTCCTCCTCAGCTTCTCTTAGGCTCTTGTAAAGCTTTTTTTCCTTCCATGTCACTGGTCTCCCCACACTCTTTAATCCGTAGAGCTCCATCACATTACCACTGGACCCCACACATTTGATTCTGGCACTTCCCTGTTTGTAATCCTTGGTAACTGCTCATTACCCATCAGATAATTGCAAACAGTACAGCATATTATTCCCGAACTTAACTTTCCTAGTCTATTTCCCTTCACAAGCTACTAGCAGCCCACTCATCCTCTGCCCTAACCCTGCCAGGCCACTTGATTTAGTGCTTTATGCTTTGTATTTTAAGTTATTTTCTTTTGGCCTGGAGTTTTTGTCTTCCCAATGTCTGGCTGTCAAAATGATACTTTTCACTATAGCTTAGCCGATTCCTTTAGTCAGAATGAATCTTCCTCTTCTATGTTTCCATAGTGCTTAGAACCCTCACAATCTACATTACAATATAGGTAGTTTTGTATAGATGTTCTACTTGATTATAAGCCAGGCAGAAACCATATATTATTTAGCACGGAATAATTCACAGTGTTGAGTAAAGTGCCCTGCACAAGCTCTGTCTAAACTCTAGTCATTTAGTTCAAAATAATCATCTGAATAATATGTTTAGAGTCCACATTCCAAAAGTTATAAAATATTGAGCCATATTTACCATGATTTCAAAGTTGAGATAGAATATTTTTCTCATGATTCAGAAGATCATATCATTGAAATCAGATAGTGTCTTGGGAATGAAGAAATGAATGTTTTAATATTTCATTTATTCAGCAAGTTCTTATTGAGTACCTGCTATATGCTAGGGCAGAAGATACAATGGGAAAGACAAATGAAAATAGTATCTGCCCTCAGAAATCTGTAGTCTAATAAGAGGAAAAGGCATTAATCAAATAATCACATAATTAAATCAAATAATCCCCTATGTAACTATACAAATAGGGTAAATTTACAAACTGGGGCACTTGGTATTATGAGTAGATTCATCCAGAGCAGGGAGTGAGGCTTTTGCACTGGAGGTGATAATTGGGAGGATTGAACTGACATCTCATAAGATAAATCAGAGGGAAGAGTATATGCAAAGGTCTAGTAACAAGAGAGACCTCAAAGGAACAAGAGAAGGCAGACCTTGCGGGGAATAAAGTACAGAGAAATCTATGTACATGGGGAGGGGTCCAAACTTGGAGGGCACTGAGACCATGTTAAGGATTTTGGTCTTTATCCTAAGAGCAAGGAAACCTTGAGAATGCTTTAGGGAGAAAAAGGGTGGGATGGGGTGGGGTGGGGTGGAAAATGTAAGGAAAATCCTATTTGCATTTCAGAAAAGGTCTCTCAAAGGTCCATTAGTAGATATTTGATTTTCAAAAATGGAGCTGGTTCTGGCTTGAGATCCACCATACATGTTTATACTGGTGCCAGAAAAGTAATTTGATCCTAACAAAGCCCTTAAATTAGCTTCCCATTTTTACTTGGACCAAGAAGTCTTCAATCTGGCTTTCACAGCCTTCTCTAATTTGGCTCAACTCCATAAAGGCCCATTCGCCTTCTGATCACCTCAAATTTTCTATCCCACTCAGATGGACCTCATGACCGCTTTTCATGCCCCTCCAGCTCTCCACAAAGACTGCAGACTCCCTACATTTACTCTCCATCCAGGACCTACACATGTTGTAGGTCTAGCTTGCTCTTATGTGCACATGTGCCACTTTTCTCTAACTCTATCAATTCTTGTAACTAATACCATAAAAATAAGGCATGACTCACTTAGTTTCACATGTTGCTATTTTATTCTTCATGTGTATACCTATCTTCCCAACATGCCTATTTTATCTCCTCGAGGGACAGATTGGATCATGGACTGCTTTGTACTCTCTTGCAGTTATTTGCACACTTCCATGAAAATAATAGGTATTCAAGACATGCTTCTTCTTTTTTTTTTTTTTTTTTTTGCTTCAGATCGACTAGACTTTTAATACCTGACAATGAGAATTCTTATAATCAACAATGAAAGCTATGACGTATGCCCAAAATGTTGTTAAGGGGCACTGAACAAAATTCCAACTAACCATGTTAGAAGAGTGTAAGAGGAGAAAAATAAGGCTGATAGCTGAGGGCACCACACTGAGCTCAGGTCCCTTAATAAATTGGTTTCCTTTTATCTATTTAAGAATTATTTTCATATACATTAAATAATTAGGGGCAAGAGCAGAGCTTTTTTTCTAAAATGGTTGCAGATAAGACATTTATTTTTATTTATTTTATTTTTATTGTTGGAAGTATTACAGATATCCCTCTTTCTGCCCCATTGACCCCCTCCTCCCTGCTCCAGCCCCCCTCCTTCTTTCCGCAAACTAATGTCTGTGAACGTTGGTTGTGCACACATGCATGTAAGTTCTTTGGTTCATCTCTTCCCACCACTCCGCATCCCCCATCCCTCTCAGGTTTGTCAATCTGTTCCTTACTTCCATGACTCTGGATCTATTTTGATCAATAGCTTATTTTGTTCATGATGTTCCATAAATAAGTGAGATCATGTGGTATTTGTCTTTCTCTGACTGGCTTATTTCACTCAGCATAATACTCTCCAGTTCCCTCCATGTTGTCTCAAAGGATAAGAGATCTTTCTTTCTTACAGCTACATAGTGTTCCATTGTGTATATGTACCACAGCTTTTTTATCCACTCATTTACTGATGGGCACTTGGGCTCTTTCCAGATCTTAGCTATTGTTAATAGTGCTGCTATGAACAAAGGACTGCATATATTATTTCTGATTGGTGTTTCAGGCTTCTTAGGATATAGTCCTAGAAGTGGGATCACCAGGTGAAATGACAATTCCATTTTTAATTTTATGAGGAAGCACCACATTGTTTTCCATAGTGGCTGCACCAGTCTGTGTTCTAGAGTCCCCTTTTCTTCACATCCTCGCCAGCACTTGTTTGAGGATTTGTTGATGGCAGCCATTCTGGCAGGTGTGAAGTGATACCTCATAGTCGTTTTAATTTACATCTTTCTGATGATTAGAGACATTGAGCATTTTCTTCATATGTCTCCTGGTCATTTGTATGTCCTGTTTGGAGAAGTGTCTATTCAGGTCCTCTGCCCATTTTTTTTTTAAGAGAATAAATTTATAATTTGACAAATCTAAAAATAGTGTTTACAATGTAATTTTAAAGCCTTACAATTTAGTAAGGTTAAGAAAAAGCAATAGGAATATAGGCAAATGAAGAGACCAAACAATTCTTATAAGTGGAAATATCAGTTATCAATAAACATATGAAGTATTGCTCAAACTCACTAGTAATTAAAGGAATAACTACTTTATTTTATTTATTTTTATTCTTTTTTTCAACTTATCTTTATTGTTGAATGTATTACAGATGTTCCCCTTTTTTCCCCTCATTGACCCCCTCCTCCATAATCCAGCCCCCCTCCTGCATTCCACACACTATTGTCTGTGTCCATTGGTTATGAATATATGCATATAAGTTATTTGGTTTATCTCTTCTCCCCCTCCCTCCCCCCTTCCCTTTGAGGTTCATCAGTCTAACAATCAATTTGTACTTCTTAATTCCTTCCTCTTTTTCACCCATCCCTCAGCTCTCTCCCAACTGGCAAGTAACCAAAAGTTCTCTGTATCTGTTAGTCTGTTTCTGTTTTACTTGCTCATTTTATTTGTAGATTCAATTGTTGATACATATGTATTTATTGCCATTTTATTGTTCATATTTTTGTTCTTCTTCTCCTTCAAGATCCTTCAACATTTCCTATAATACTGGTTTGGTGGTGATGAACTCCTTTAGCTTTTTCTTGTCTGGAAAACTCTTTATATGTCCATTAATTCTAAATGATAGCTTTGCAGGATAGAGTAATCTTGGTTGTAGATCATTCCTTTTCATCACTTTGAATATCTCTTGCCACTCCTTCCTGGCCTGCATAGTTTCTTTTGAGAAATCAGCTGACAGTTTTATGGGAGCTTCTTTGTAGGAAACAAACTGCTTTTCTCTTCCTGCTTTTAAGATTCTTTCTTTGTCTTTAACCTTTGGCATTTTGATGATGCTTTGGCTTGGTGTGGACTTCTTTGGGTTCATCTTGTGTGTGACTCCCTGTGCTTCCTGGATTTGTATGTTTCCTTCACCAAGTCAGGGAAGTTTTCTGTCATTATTTTTTCAAATAGGTTTTCAATTTCTTGCTCTCTCTCTTCTCCTTCTGGCACCTCCATGATGCAAATATTGGTACACTTGAAGTTGTCCCAAAGGCTCCTTATATATCCTCATTTTTTTTTTTTTCGTTTTTCTTTTTGCTGTTCTGATTGGGTGTTTTTTGCTTCCTCATATTCCTTATTGATGGGTTGCTTCTTGGCTTCACCTACTCTACTATTGTTTCCCTGTAAATTATTTTTTATTTCAGTTACTGCATCCTTCATTTCTGACTGGTCCTTTTTATGTTGTTGATGTTCTCATTAAGTTCCTTGGAGGTCTCCTTAAGTTCCTTGAAGGTCTCACTAAGTTCCTTGAGCATCCTTATAACCAGTGTTTTGAACTCTGCATCTGATTGATTGGTTATCTCCATTTTGTTGAGTTCTTTTCCTGGAATTTTGTTCTGTTCTTTCATTTGGGACATGCTTCTTTGTCACCTCATTTTGGCTGCCTCCCTGTGTTTGTTTCTATGTACTAGGTAGAGTTGCTATGTCTCCTAGGCTTCCTAGGGTGGCCTATTGTTGTAGGTGTCCTGTAGGGTCCAGTGGCACAGCCTCCCTGATCTTCCAGCTGGGCCCTCGAGGTGCACCCCTAGTGTGGACTGTACACCCTTCTGTTGTAATTGAGTCTTGATTGCTGTTGGCATGTCAATGGGAGGGATTTACTCAGACTAATCATCTGCAAGGACTGGCTGTGCCCACTGACCACTAGCCTCTGACTACCTTGAAGGATCAGCTGTGTAGGGGCCCACCACACAGAGCACGACTTATTTCAGCAGGCCTCTAGTACCCATTGAGTCCACTCATTGAGTGTGTCACTTGTGGAGGTGGTGGGTGGTGGTGCTTTGATGTCTGAAGCTGTCCACTGGGTATGCTGACTCTGGGGCAAGGTCAGCCACTGCCTTTTTTCTCCCAGGGCCACCAGCATAAGCTACAAAGTGATCTGCCGATGGCTGCTTCTTGTGCTTGGCTTGGAGGTGCCCAGGAAAAGCCTAGTTGTGAACCAAGGCAGGCTGCTTCTAGTGCCAGGCCTGGGGGCACTTAACAAGAGGTATGGGACTCACTGAGACCATGTGCCGCTGCTTGTTTGAGAGATTTTAGGAAAATCTGAAGCAGGATCCAAGACAGGCCAATCCTATGGTAAAGCCATTGGAAACAGCTTGGGTGAGCCTGAAAGTTGGGTGGGCAGGACCTCAGGGAATCACCAGGGCAGGGCAAACAGTGTGAGCCAGGTTTCTGGGTTCCCAGATATGGTGGCCATCTGCTGCCCCAGGGAAGGGCTCACCAAAGGAACAATGGACTTCACCAGCATGTCTGTCCAGGAGAAAGCTTCCCCTCTAGCTCTCGCCCCAATGTCAAACAACTCAGTTCTTCCCCATATGTCTCTGGTGCCTTTCAAGATGCCTCCCCAACACTGGAGCCCAGAAGCAGCAAGTCTGAGTAAGTCTGTGCACAGATCCTTTAAGAGGAACTGTCTGGGTCTCCAGCAGCTTCAGCCTCAGCCTCAGCCTCAGTTCCTGTTGGTTTTTACAACCAGACGTTATGGGAACTTCTCTTCCTGGTACTGGAACGTTGAGCTGGGAGCCTGGTATGGGACAGAGACACCTCACTCCTCAGGGAGGATCTTCACAGCTGAAGTATTCTCCTGATTTTTATCCACCACATGTGGGTGTGGGACCAGCCCATTCGTGCCTCCGCCCCTCCTACCAGTCTCCATGTAGCTTCTTCTTTAATTTTGTAGTTGTAGGACTTCCACTCAGCTCAGTTTCAGGCCATTATGAATGATAGTTGTTCTGTGGTTTAGTCATAATTTTGGTGTGGTTTTGGGAGGAGGTGATAATGCTTTTACCTTCACTGCCATCTTGACCAGAAGTCCCAAAGGAGTACTCTGCCCATTTTTTAATTGGTTTGTCTTCCTTTTCTTGAGTTGTATGAGTACTCTATATATTTTGAATATTAACCCCTTATCTGATGTATCATTGGCAAATATGTTCTCCCAGAGAGTGGATTCCCTTTTCATTTTGATGTTAGTTTCTTTTACCATGCAAAAGCTTCTTAGTTTGATGTAGTTCCATTTATTAATTTTTTTCCTTTGTTTCTCTTGCCCTAGGTGATATATCAGTGAAAATTCTGCTACATATGATGTCTAAGATTTTTCTGTGTACATTTTCTTCTACGATTTTTAGTTTCACGAGTCACATTTAAGTCTTTTATCCATTTTGAGTTTATTCTTGTGTATGGTGTAAGTTGGTGGTCTAGTTTTATTTTTTTGCATGTACCTGTCCAATTTTCCCAACACCATTTATTGAAGAGACTGTCTTTTCTCCATTGTGTGCTCTTGCCTCCTTTGTTGAATATTAATTAGTGTTTATCCATTGCATACTTGGGTCAATTTCTGGGTTCTATATTCTGTTCCATTGATCTATATGCTTGTTCTTGTGCCAGTACCAGACTGTTTTGATTACAATGGCTTTGTAGTATAACTTGATATCTGATATTGTGATCCCTTCCACGTTGTTCTTCTTTTTCAAGATTGCTGTGGCTATTTGGGGTCTTTTTTGGTTTCATGTAAACTTTTAAAGTATTTGTTCTAGATCTGTGAAATATGTCATTGGTACTTTAATAGGAATTGCATTGAATCTGTATATTGTTTTAGGTAGTATGGTTATGTTAATGATGTTGATTCTTCCAATCCATGAACATGGTATATGTTTCCACTTTTTTATATCTTCCTCTATTTCTTTTTTTCAATGTCCTGTAGTTTTCTGAGAACAAGTCTTTTACCTCCTTGATTAAGTTTATTCCTAGGTATCTTTTTGTTGTTGTTGTTGCAATGATTAATGGGATTTTTTTTTTTTTTTTTTTTTTTTTTTTTTTTTTTTTTTTTTTAGTTTTTCCTTCTGAGCATTCAATATTGGTATATAAGAATGCCATCAGTTTCTGGATGTTAATTTTGTATCCTGCTACTTTGCTAAATTCATTTATTAAGTTTAGTAGACTTTTGATGGAGTCTTTAGGATTTTCTATGTATAATATTATGTCATCTGGGAATAGTGACAGTTTCACTTCCTGATTTCCAGTTTGGATTCCTTTTATTTTTTTCCTCTTCTCTAATTGCTGTGGCTAAGACTTCCAGTACTATGTTAAATAAGAGTGGCAAAAGTGGGCAGCCCTGTCTTGTTCCTGTTCTTAGGGAAATGCTTTTAGTTTTTGCCCATTGAGTATGATGTTGGTTGTGGGTTTTTCATATATGGCCATTATTATGTCGAGATATGATCCCTCTATTCCCACATTGCTTAGCGTTTTTATCAGATATCGGTGCTGGATTTTGTCAAATGCTTTTTCAACAACTATTGATGTGATCAAATGATTTTTATCTTTTATTTTGTTTATGTGGTGTATCACATTTATTGATTTGTGAATATTGTACCACCCTTGCATCCCTAGGATGGATCCCACTTGGTCATGATGATTCATTTTTTTTAGTATATTGGTGGATCCAGTTTCCTAGTATTTTGTTGAGGATTTTGGCATCTATGTTCATCAGGGATATTGGTTTGTAGTTTTCTTTCTTGATAGTGTCTCTATCTGGTTTTGTAATTAAGATTATGCTGGCCTTATTAAAAGAGCTTAGAAGTCTTCCTTCCCCTTGAATTTTTTGGAATTGTTTGAGGAGAATGGGTGTTAGTTCTTCTTTGAATGTTCAGTAAAACTCCCCCATGAAGCTGTCTGGGCCCAGGTTTTTGTTTGCTGGGAGTTTATTGATTACAGCTTCAGTTTTCTTAGTTGTTATTGGTCTATTCAAGTTTTCAGACTCTTCCTGGTTCAATTTTTGGAGACTGTTTGATTCTAGGAATTTGTCCATTTCAGCTGGGTTGTCCAATTTGTTTGTGTATAATTGTTCATAGTATCTTCTAACAATCCTTTGTATTTCTGTGGTGTCAGTTGTTACTTTTCCTCTTTCGTTTCTGATTTTGTTTATTTGGGTCCTCTCTCTTTGTTTCTTGGTGAGTCTGGCTAATAGTTCATCAATTCTGTTTATCTTTTCAAAGAACCAGCTCTTTGTTTCATTGATCTTTTGAGTTGTTCTTTTAGTCTCTATGTCCTTTATTTCTGCTCTGACCTTTACTATTTCTTTCCTTCTACTTGCTCTGGGTTTTTCTTTTTGTTTTCTTTCTAGTTCCTTAAGTTGTAGGATTAGATAGTCTATTAGAAATGTTTCTTGTTTTTAAGGTAGACCTATAAGGCTATGAAGAGCTCTCTCAGGAGTGCTTTCGCTGCATCTCATAGATTTTGTGGTGTGTTCATTTTCATTGATTTCCAGGAAGTTTTTTATGTCTTCCTTGATCTCCCTGGTAACCCATTCATTGATTAGTAACATGCTATTTAGTCTCCATGTATTTGAATGTTTTTTAGTGTTTTTATTGCAATTGATTTCTAGTTTCATGCCATTGTGATGTAAGAAGACGTTTTATATTATTTCAATCTCCTTGAACATGTAGAGAGTTTGTGTCCTAACATGTGGTCTATCTTTATGAAATGCCCATGTGCACTTGAGAAGAATGTGAGTTCTGCAATTTTGGGTTGTAATTCTCTGTAGATATCTATTAAATCCATTTGGTCTAGTGCATAATTTAGAGTCTCTGTTTCCTTGTTAAATTTTTGTCTAGAGGATCTATCCAGTGATGTCAGCAGGGTGTTGAAATCTCCTGCTGTGATGTATTGCTGTCAAAATCTCCTTTGAAGTCCTCCAGAAGTTTTTAAATATATTTTGGTGCTCCTATATTGGGTGCATATATGTTTACCAAGGTTATATCCTCCTTTGGGATGATCCTTTTAATATTATGTAGTGACCTTCTTTGTCTCTAGTTATGGCCTTCATTTTCAAGTCTATTTTATCAGATATGAGTATCATTGCCCCAGCTTTTATTTCATTTCCATTTGCTTGGAAAAAATTTTTCCTTCCCTTCACTTTCAACCTGAGTGACTCTTTTGTTATGAGGTGGGTCTCTTGTAAACAACATATATATGAGTCATGCTTTCTTATCCATCCAGCTACTCTGTCTTTTTTATTAGAGTATTTAATCCATTTACATTTAAGGTTATCATTGATTTGTACTTATTTATTGTCATTTTAATTTATTATGACTGTTTCTCTATATATTTCTTATGTTTATTACAGCAGTCCTTTTAACATCTCTTGGAGTGCTGGTTTGGTGCAAACATATTCCTTTAGCCTTTTTTTTTTTTTTTTTTTGTCTGGGAAGCTCTTTATTTCATGCTCTATTTTGAATGTTAGCCCTGTTGGATGGAGTAGTCTTGGGTTCAGATACTTGTTTTTCAATACCTTGAATACTTCATGCCATTCCCTTCTGGCCTGTAGTGTTTCTGTCGAGAAATCAGCTGATAGTCTTATGGGGGCTCCTTTCTTAGGTAACCTACAGCTTTTCTTTTGTTGCTTTTAAGACTCTCTCTTTGTCTTTAATTTTTAGCATTTTAATTATGATGTATCTTGGCATGGGCCTTTTTGGGTTCTTTTTACTTGGGGCTCTCTGTGCTTCTTGAATTTGTATGCCCTTTTCCTTTACCAATTAGGGAAGTTTTCTGCCACTGTTTCTTCAAATAGAATCTCTAACCCTTGCTCACTTTCTTCTTCTTCTGGTACTCCTATGATGCAAATGTTGTTACATTTAATGTTGTCCCACAGCTCTCTTAAATGTTCTTCTATTTTTTTATTTTATTTTTTTATTTTTGGTTCTCTGATTGAATGATTTTTTCCTACCCTGTCTTCTAATTCCCTGATCTGATCCTCAGTTTCCTCTAATCTACTGGTTATTCCTTCCAATGTGTTCTTCTTTTTCTTTTTTTTTTAATGTTTAAAATGGACTTATTTTCTTTTTTTTATTTTATTATTTTTTTATTTATTAATTTATTTTTGTTACAGATGTTTCTCCTTTTTTCCCCATTGACACCCTCCTCCCCATCCCCCCACCCCGTCCTCAGCTTTGTTGTACATGTCCATTAGTTATGCATACATGCATATAAGTTCAGTGGTTTATCTCTTCCCTCCCCCCACCCCCTCTTCTGAGGGTTGTCAGTCTGTATCCTACTTCCACATCTCTGGGTTTACCCTGTTCCCCACACTGTTATGTTTATTATATTCCACAAATGAGTGAGATCATGTGATATTTGTCTTTCTCTGCTTGGCTTGTTTCGCTTAGGATAATACTCTTGAGGTCCCTCCATATCGTCTTAAAGGATAAGAGATCTTTCCTTCTTACAGCTGCATAGTACTCCATTGTGTATATGTACCACAGCTTTTTTATCCATTCATCCACTGATGGACACTTGGGCTGTTTCCAGATCTTAGCTATTGTAAATAGTGCTTCTATGAACATGGGAGTACATGTATTATTTCTGATTGGTGTTACAGGCTTCTTAGGGTATATTCCTAGAAGTGGGATCACTGGGTCAAATGGCAATTCAATTTTTAATTTTTTGAGGTAACACCATAGTGTTTTCCACAGTGGCTGCACCAGTCTGCATTCCCACCAGCAGTGTACCCTAGAGTCCCCTTTTCTCCACACCCTTGCCAACACTTGTTGTTGGATGATGTGTTGATGGCGGCCATTCTGACAGGTGTGAGGTGATACCTCATTGTTGTTTTAATTTGCATCTCTCTGATGATTAGTGATGTTGAGCATTTCTTCATATGTCTCTTAGCCATTTGTATGTCCTGTTTAGAGAGGTGTCTATTTAGTTCCTCTGCCCATTTTTTAATTGGGTTCTTTGTCTTCCTTTTGTTGAGTTGTATGAGCACTCTATATATTTTGGAGATTAACCCCTTATCTGATGTATCATTGGCAATTATGCTCTCCCATACAGTGGGTTCCCTTTCCGTTTTGATGGTTGTTTCTTTTGCTGTGCAGAAGCTTTTGAGTTTGATGTAGTCCCATATGTTCATTTTTCCCTTCGTTTCTGTTGCCTTAGGTGATGTATCAGTGATGATTCTGCTGCGTATGATATCCGAAATTTTGTTGCCTACATTTTCTTCTAGCATTTTTATGGATTCACGAGTCACATTTAAGTCTTTTACCCATTTTGAGTTTATTCTTGTGTATGGTGTAAGTTGATGGTCTAGTTTCACTTTTTTGCATGTAGCTGTCCAATTTTCACAACACCATTTATTAAAGAGGCTGTCTTTACTCCATTGTATGCTCTTGCCACATTTGTCAAATATTAATTGAGCATAATGTCTTGGGTCAATTTCCGGTTTCTCTGTTCTGTTCCACTGTCTATATGCCTGTTCTTGTGCCAGTAACAGGCTGTTTTGATTATAGTAGCTTTGTAGTATAACCTGATATCCGGTATTGTGATCCCACCTACTTTGTCCTTTTTTTTCAAGATTGCTGTGGTTATTTGGGGTCTTTTTTGGTTCCATATGAACTTTTGGAGTATTTGTTCTAGTTCTGTGAAATATGTTACTGATATTTTGATGGGGATTGCATTGAATCTATAGATTGCTTTGGGTAATATGGATATTTAATGATGTTAATTCTTCTAATCCATGAACAAGGTATGTGCTTCCACTTTTTTATATCTTCCTCTATTTCTTTGTTCAATGTCCTGTAGTTTTCTGCAAACAAATCCTTTACTTCTTTGGTTAAGTTTATTCCTTGGTATCTTAATTTTTTTGCTACAATGGTAAATGGAATTGTTTTTTAGTTTCTCTTTCTGTGAGTTCATCTTTGGTGTATAAGAATGCCGTTGATTTCTTGACGTTAATTTTGTATCCTCCTACTTTGCTAAATCCATTTATTAGGTCTAGTAGATTTTTGATGGAGTCTTTAGGGTTTTCTATGTATAATATCATGTCATCTGCAAATAATGACAGTTTCACTTCCTCCTTTCCAATTTGGATCCCTTTTATTTTTTCTTCACATCTGATTGCTGTGGCTAAGACTTCCAGTACTATGTTAAATAAGAGTGGCGAGGGTGGGCATCCCTGTCTTGTTCCTGTTCTTAAGGGAAATGCTTTTAGTTTTTGTCCATTGAGTATGATGTTGGCTATAGGTCTTTTATATATGGCCTTTATTATATCAAGATATGATCCCTCTATTCCCAAATTGCTGAGCGTTTTTATCAGAAATAGGTGCTGGATTTTGTCAAATGCTTTTTCACCATCTATTGATATGATCATGTGGTTTTTATCTTTTATTTTGTTTATGTGGTGTATCACATTTATTGATTTGCGAATATTGAACCAGCCTTGCATCCCTGGGATGAATCCCACTTGGTCATGGTGAATAATTTTTTTGATGTATTGCTGGATCTGATTTGCTAGTATTTTGTTAAGGATTTTGGCATCTATGTCCATCAGGGATATTGGCCTCTAGTTTTCTTTCTTTCTAGTGTCTTTTCCTGGTTTTGGAATTAGAATTATGCTGGCCTCATAAAATGAGTTTGGAAGTCATCCTTATTCTTGAATTTTTAGAAATAGTTTGAGAAGAATGGGTGCTAGTTCTTCTTTGAATGTTCGGTAGAACTCCTCCGTGAAGCCATCAGGGCCTGGGCTTTTGTTTACTGGGAGAGTCTTGATTACATCTTCAATTTCCTTAATTGTTTTTGGTCTGTTCAAGTTTTCTATCTCTTCCCGGTCCAGTTTTGGGAGACTATGTGTTTCTGGAAATGTGTCCATTTCGCTTAGATTGTCAAATTTGTTGCCATATAAATGTTCATAGTATTTGTGAACGATCCTTTGTATTTCTGTGGCGTCAGTTGTTACTTCTCTTCTTTCGTTTCTGATTTTGTGTATTTGGGTTCTCTCTCTTTGTTTCTTGGTGAGTCTAGCTAGGGGTCCATCAATCTTCTTTATCTTTTCAAAAATCCAGCTCTTTGTTTCATTGATCCTTTGTGTTGTTTTTCTGGTCTCTATGTCATTTATTTCTGCTCTGATCTTTACTATTTCCTTCCTTCTACTTGCTCAGGGGTTTTCTTTTTTTTTTTTTTCTTTCTAGTTCTTTAAGTTGTGAGGTTAGAAAGTCTATTAGAAATTTTTCTTGTTTCTTGAGGTAGGCCTGGAGTACTATGAACTTCCCGCTCAGAACTGCTTTCACTGATTCCCATAGATTTTGTGTTATTGTGTGTTCATTTTCATTGGTTTCCAGAAAGTTTTTAATTTCTTCCTTGATCTCCTCGTTAACCCATTCATTGTTTAATAACATGCTATTTAGCCTACATGTAGTCAAATGTCTTTGCATGTTCTTGTTGCAATTGATTTCTAGTTTCATGCCATTGTGATCTGAGAAGATGCTTGATATGATTTCAATCTTCTGGAACTTGTAGAGACTTCGTTTGTGTCCTAACATGTGGTCTATCTTTGAGAATGTCCCATGTGCACTTGAGAATGTCCCATGTCCCATGAGAAGAAAGTGAATTCTGTAGTTTTGGGGTGTAATTCTCTGTAAATATCTATTAAATCCATTTGCTCTAGTGCTTCATTTAGAGTCTCTTTTCCTTGTTAATTTTTTGTCTGGAGGATCTATCCAGTGATGTCAGCGAGGTGTTGAAATCCCCTGCTAATATTTTATTGCTGTCGATTTCTCCTTTGAAGTCCTCCAGAAGATTTTTAATGTATTTTGGTGCTCCTATATTGGGTGCATATATGTTTACCAAGGTTATATCTTCCTGTTGGATAGATCCTTTCAATATTATGTAGTGACCTTCTTTGTCTCTAGTTATGGCCTTCATTTTGAAATCTATTTTATCAGATATGAATATTGCTACCCCAGTTTTTATTTCCTTTCTGTTTGCTTGGAAGATTTTTTCCATCCCTTCACTTTCAGCCTATGTGAGTCTTTTGTTCTGAGGTGGGTCTCTTGTAAACAACGTATATATGGGTCATGCTTCCTTATCCAATCCGCTACTCTGTGTCTTTTGATCGGGGTGTTCAGTCCATTTACATTTAAGGTGATTATTGATATGTACTTATTTATTGCCATTTTTGTTTAGTGTGGTTCTGTTTTCCTTTCTATTTCTTCTACTAATTACAGCAGTGCTTTTAACATTTCTTGCAGTGCTAGTTTGGTGCTAACGTATTCCCTTATCCTTTTTTTTTGTCTGAGAAGCTCTTTATTTTACCTTCTATTTTGAATTATAGCCTTGCTGGGTAGAGTAGTTTTGAATTCAGATCCTTGTTTTTCATGACCTTGATTACTTCATGCCATTCCCTTCTGGCCTGTAGTGTTTCTATTGAGAAGTCAAATGATAGCCTTATGGGGGTTCCTTTGTAGGTATCCTGTTGCTTAGCTCTTGCCACCTTTAGGATTCTCTCTTTGTCATTAATTTTTGTCATTTTAATTACTATGTGTCTTGGTGTGGGCCTGTTTGGGTTCTTCTTACTTGGGACTCTCTGTGCTTCTTGAACTTGAATGCCTTCTTCCTTCACCAAATTAGGGGAATTTTCTGTCACTATTTCTTCAAATATATTCTCTAACCCTTGCTCATTTTCTTCTTCTTCGGGGACTCCTATGATGCGAATATTATTATGTTTCCTGTTGTCCCACAGTTCTCTTAAGCTGTCTTCCTGTTTTTTTCATTTTTTTTTTCCTTTTGGTTTTCTGATTGGTTGATTTTTTCTACCCTGTCTTCTAATTCACTGATCCGATCCTCAGCTTCTTCTACTCTGCTGTTTAGTCCTTTCAATGTGTTTTTCATTTCTGTTATGTCATTCTTCATTTCCAATTGGTTGATTTTCAATATTTCTATGTCTTTGCTCATGGTGTTGATGTCCTTACACATGCTGTTGAGCTTCCTCAAGACCATGGCTCTGAATTCTAGTTCTGTTAACTTGCTTAACTGCAGTTTATTTATCTCGTCTTCAGTTTAGGTCTCTTGTTCTTTCATTTGGCATCTGTTTCTTTGTTTTACCATTTTTGCTATCTCAGTGGTTTTTGGAGCCTGTCAAATTTTCCCTGTGGATGTTGGTGTTCTGCTCTTTGTGTTCCCTCTGCTGGGTTTGGATGAGCATGGGAGGACCCACGTTATACACCACTGTCGAGTCTTACTTCCCTGAGTAGATTTGAAAGCCCTGAAAAGGTTCAGTTATCCTCTAGCTTTTTGCCTAGAGGCTATTAGTTCCGGTTACTTGAAGAGCCTTGGGTTCTCAGTTGAATGAAAACCTCCCTCAGGTGTTTAGCGTGAGAGGATTTCCCGAGGGTGAGACAGATGCTGGTAGTTAATGAGCCTCGATTTGCATTTCAATGTCCCACCTGGGTGTGGCTGAATCTCCGAGAGAGGGGCTGCCACCTCTCCCCAGAGCCCTGGGAAGGAGTAAGATGGCCACCGTCCTGCATGGCCACAACTCTGCAAAAGCTCTGAGCACCCTCCAAATCCCGAGTGTCCCCACACAGTTCCAGTCCAGTCCGCTCTCCCTCTGCCATACCCCAAGGTGAGTGGCTGTTGCTATTTTAGCACTCTGCCCCAGCAATCCTACAGGATTGATTCAATGTCCCTGGTTGTATGGTCCTTGCAAGCTGCTTTTCCGTTGCTTTTTCCCGACGATTTGTCTTTATTTTAGTTGTATTTCCGGTTTGGTCCTGGGAGATGGTCTGTGTAGCTTCCATTCACTCCACCACCATTTTGACAATGTGTTCTTTATCTATTATGTCATTCCTCATTTCTGCTTGGTTGTTTTTCATTTCCAATTTGGTTGATTTTCACTGTTTCTGTATCTTTACTCATGCTGTTGCACTTCCTCATAATCATTACTCTAACCTGCTTATCTCCATTTCATTTAGCCCTTCTTCTGCAGACTTCTCTTGTTACTTCATCTGTGATTTGTTTCTTTGTTTCATCATTTTGGCTACCTCAGCAAGGTTTGGAGCTTGCCAAAATCTCCCTGTGACTATAGATGTTTCACAAATTGTGGCTCCCTCTGCTGGTTGAGTATGGAAGGGACCATGCTGAACACCAACATCTAGTCTTACTTTCCTGGGTAGAGTCGAAGGCCTGGCAAAGGATCAATTATCCTGAGCCTTTGCCTTCAGGCTATTAGTCTGTTACTTAATGAGCCTCAGGTTGCCCTCAGCTGAATGAAAAATCCCCCACAGTGGGCAGGATAAGAGGATTTCCAGGAGGTGGGGCAATTGCTTTTCCCTGGGCTAAAGCTGCTTTGAGAAGAAAATGGTTTCTGCAGCATGGATTAATAACTCAGCACTTGGGCCCAGGCAGTGCCTTCTCAGCTATGACCCCAGAGCCTTGAAATCCAATGACCTATGACCATGAGCTAGGCCTAAGAGTCAGTGTGCCCAGACACTGGTCTTCACCTGCAGGCTTGCTGGTAATCTCTGGCAGTTACTGAGCCTCAGGTTGCACTTCTCCTGGCTGGGCAGAGTTAAATTCCCAGGGGATGGGGCAGTTGCTTCCCCAAATGGGCTATAGTTGCTTTGATGGGAGCACTCTGCCTGAGGAGAATGGTTCCTGGAGCATGGGTTAATGGCTCAGTGCAGGGACCCAGGCCCCAGCCTTCAGACCTCAGTCCCCAGAGCCATGAAACCCAACAACCAAGAGCCAGGTCCAAGGCTCAAAGCCTTCAGAGACTCGTCTCTGCCTATTGGCTGGTGGGTAGTCTCTGGTGTTTAATGAGCCTCAGGTTCTGCTTCTCCCAGCCGGTGAGTTTGTATTCCCACGGGAGGGGAAGTTGCTTCTCCCTCAGGCTAAGAGACATGCTTCTTGATTGAGTGCTTACAGCCCTCTACTGGTACTAGAAGATAGTTGGGGAGGACTTGAGAGCAAATATGTAAATATTTAAAAGATTTGTTTAAGGAAGGTACATGCTTTTGGAGGTTAATATGGGACAAAAACTAAGTTTAAAAGTAGAATTAAGAAGCCAAAAATGTTTTGAGTAAGAAAATTTAACAGACAAATTTTATGTATATATTAATTTTTTACTTTAAAATGATTTCAGAGTTACATAAAAATTGCAACAACAACAAAAAAATTCAGGGAGTCCCCATGTGCCCTTCACTCAATATCTGGTTTTTCCTCAAACCTCCACTCATGAATTTCAGCATTCATCTGTGGACCTTGCCTGCAACAATTATATTTACCTAATGAATATTTTCTATTTTTGTCATTTCTTTTATATTTATTCATTGGAATTGTTCTGTGAGGAGTTTTCTCTCTCCTCCACCCTTTTCCTGTCAAAGAAAGAAGCTACAATCAATGAGAACGATTAATCCTAAAAATTTATGGTCTGCTTTTCCATGAAGCATCATGATATTATTTACGTTTACATCCTTAGGGATCCTCTACTACTAAAATCAGCACTCAGTCATGGTCACGTTGAAGGCTCTCAGGTGACAGGACAAGGTCTCATAACTTGCTTTGTGGGAGACAAGCATGCTGTGGTAGTCACAGGGCTCAGTCCATGTTACAGATGATACCTGACAAGTAGGTACTGAGCTTGAAATGTAGCTTAAATAGCAGAGGAGTGTTTAAAATTATATGTAACATTTGAGTGACCGTTCTCAGGTGTAAACACTTAGAGAGGCAAATGATATAATTTTCCTCATGCTGCAAAACTAATAATGGGCTTACTTGTGAAAATATACTTTAGCTCTTCTGCTGAAATTTGGTATGTATATCCTATGTGTGTTTGTTGAATTAAATAAGCAATGAATAGGTCAAATGTTTGATTTGTATATAAAATGATGCCTACTGTTATGCATTTACATTTTCAATATACTTTTACTTACACCATTGTCAAACAACTGTTCTAAGGGCAGAAAGCTATTGCTGTCCTCATTTTAGATGAGAAATCAGGTATAGTAATTAACTGAGTTGCATGAATTTAGGCTCCTTATTCCTTCCTCTGGGCTATTATGTGAACTCTTTATTATTTTTATTCTCTAACTCATTGATTCAACAATTTTAATAGCCTACGAAACAGTTCAATTTGTCCTTAAGCATTTGCACCTATAATAAGACTGTGCTTTACCACTGACCCAAGTCATGAAGAAGGTTAAGCTGATTGTATTTAACATCACCACATGCTAGGAATCCAGATCCCCACCTCTGGAGTTTGCACATGTCCTGTGTCATTGCCGGCGGTGAGGGGCATGCTTGCACAGACACAGGCATCGCCCACCTGGGCTGCTCTTTGGATGATGTGCTGGCTGCTTTTGAGGGGTGTTCTTGCCAGGAATCGATAAGACAATTATTAGTTTAGGCTGGAGATGTGGGGTCTGATGTACTCACAGGAGTGGACAACTGGCCATTGGTCAACACTGACCCTGCTATGTCCTCAGCCCCGGTCACCCCAAACTCCTCTCTTTCATCATTTCCCCTCTGACAGGAGAAGTGGAGAACAAGACATTTGTCTCTTACTCTGGGGTCTTATTAAAAACATATCGATTTACCATAAACCCCTTTCCAGTCCTGGGAGGGTAGGGGCGATTTGATTTGTTACTATTTCATAAGTATTAGCTCTTCAAACTCCAGTAACTATTTATTGGCTTTCTGAATGATGAACTGGGAGAGATGATACCACCAAAAATAGAACAGATTACTTGTTGTGTTTGAACATACTGAAGGAAATATTTGGGAAGGAAATAATGATACACACATAGAAAACTAAGCAAACAAAAGATAAGGTGATTAGGAACTATAGGAATACAAAAGTTGTATAAGGCATAATATTTCATTATTTTGTACCGTGTAGCTCAACCATGAGCAATATTTACATACTAATACTAATGTAAGCCTTGAATATTAATTAAGCCAAAGTTGTGATATGCATAAAGTGACAGGATGAGGGATACATAGGATAGTGCAAAGGTAGGATTACAGTTGTATGTAAAACACAGAGTTTATTTTTATACTATTATTTATTACTTATTGTAAACCCACTTTTGCCCCACCCTGTATGTTGGGAGAAAGGGAGGCAGAAAACAAATAGGAAAGGCTAAACCTTCTGCAGATAAAAGTTAGGAGATAATGTCTAAAATGAAATAATCAAATATCAACACACATGTTATTTCAAAATATGTACATATATATCAGATAGAACTGCTGAAAACTTGCTCTAGGTGACCAGAAGTAGAGATGCAAGGCCAAGGACTGCTGTTTTTTATAATAAGCTTTTCAATTGTTTACATACATTTACTCCTCAACAAAAATTAACTTTAAATGTATTTCGAATGTAAAGTGAAGAAATTTTAGAGTCTGAATTAGTGATATTTTGTAGACTCTTAATCTTTTATTTTCTTAAAGCAAGTGTAATATATGTCCTTAAAATGAAATTCAAAATCAGAGAAAAGTATAACTTTGAAAGGGAAAGCCTCCTGAAATTCCACACCACTCCAAGAAAGCTGTGTAGACAGTTTAATGTATAATATATTAAATATATTTTACCAATAAAGCAATCATATTGCAAAAACTACTTTGAAATTTGCACTTCTTTTTCCTCTAACAGGTCCTGGACATCTTTATATGTCAATATACAGATTTACTACATTTTTAATGGATATATAATATTGTATATTATGGCTACATAGCATATATAAAATATTTTATTGTATGATCTACTATAGCGTATTAAAATTGTTTTTTATTTTTCCCAATTTTTCAACAATATTTCATTGGCTATTCCATACATATGTTTTTATGCAGTTCTAAGAGTCTTCAGGAGTATACATTTTTAACATGTAAATACTGGTTCACAAGCTATGAGCACTTTACATTTTAATTAATATTGCTGAAGTGTCCTCCAAAAATGTAGTAGCTTTGGGTCATCCCACCAACATTGGATATGAATGCCCAACATACCTATGCTACTGATCTTTATTGGGACATTAGTAGAAAATTAAGTATTTGCAAAGAATTTTCATAGATGGTGCTTTGGACTCAATTGTGCCCACCCCCCACCCCCAAATTCATATGTTGAAACGCTAATCCTCAATTTGGAGATAAAAATGAAGCGGTGATAAAGCTTAAATGAGGTTATAAGCATGGGGCCCTGATCTGATAGAGCTAGTGTCCTTATAAGAAGAGAAAGACACCAGAGCTCTTTTTCTGTCATGTGAGGACACAGGGAGAAGGTGGCCATCTGCAAGCCAGGAAGAGTCTCACCAAAAACCAACCCTGCTGGACCTTGACCTTGGGATTTCCAGTCTCCAGAACTGTGAGAAAATAAATTTCTGGTGTTTAAATCATGCAGTCTATGGTGTTTTGTTATGGCAGCCCAAGCAAACTAATACATATGCATTTTATTTAAAACTCCTACCACTGCAGTGAGGTATCACCATTTCTAATTTACAGATGAGGAAACCAGGGCATTAAGAACTTGCCCTGATCACATGGTCTTTAAGTGGTCCTCAGGAAGTAGAAGGTAGTTCTCTTGTCCCACGGTCACTCCTTTTCACTGCAGAAAAATAGTCTTGTTTATTACAATTCCAGCTCACTTATTAGCTTCTACTATGGGAAATCTAATAAAATTATAAAACAATTGAGTTGGAAAAATCTTTGGAGATTATATAGTCCAGCAAAGAAAGAGAGGCTGTGAAAGATCAAGTAATTGGCCTAAGATCACACAGCTAATTAATGGGAAAACTGGGATTAAAATTCAATTTGACTTCAGTTTAGTGTTCATTAATTTTGACACACTCATATTTCAAAGTTACATTTTTTAATGTAAAAATTATTCCTTCCTAAAGCTAAATCTGTACACTAGTTATTTTTCAGGTCACATGCTTGATCTTATAAAATAGAGTTTGCCCTTTAAATTTCCAATTGGATTTATTTTTTTATGCTCTTTGATAAAGCAATAGAGCACATAATGGCCAATGTTTTTAAAACCATGATCAAGACTAATTCTTTTATCTATGATTCTATTACAGGACTTAGTTCATCCAGGGACTACAGGCTTCCACATCTGTCGTTTCTATGCTAATTAAGATGTTGGTTTCTTCAATCTTTGCATATGTGCAACAGGAGATTAGAGTGTGTCAGCTTCCTGTATATCAGCAAAATGGTCTGCACGGCTGCCAGGAGAGTTCCATTAGTGCCACAAATCTGAGAGATGCAGTAAATTTTCTGAGGAGGAAGCCTGATATTCAGAAAGTAGTGCAGTCGCGTTCGCTAACAGATATGCCCACCCAGACAAAAAGGGAAGGGTCTAGTGGGGAGGTAGATTATTCTCAACATTAACAAAGTAAGAGGTGTCTTTTGAAAATAATTATTCTCCCTCTACAAGGTGGTATAGATGCTTTTAAATTATTTTTTTTTCAAAGTTAGTTTTGGTATTGAGTGTTACAGAATGTCAGAGTTAAATTGAAAATTCCAAAGAAGAGAAATTAATCATTTCTAAATCCTTTTTTACCTCCCTACAACATAGCACATTCAGTAATGTGGTCATTTCAAATATTTTTTTTAAATAGCAAAGGGAGTTAAACTTAATAGATAATGTGTTAAATACAAAATGTGAAATCACTATTTTCTGCAAAACTGTCTATGTAGTGGAATGCATGATACACAACTGTGGTATTAGTAGAAGAACTGAAAGGTAGCATTGATTCATTGCATGTTTCAAAAACTTAGATGAATATTTTACTAGAAACACCTTGAAGACATCTGACATGTTTTTTCTAGCGTATAGAAGAAAAATGAGGCTTTTAAACATCATTTCTCAATACCATAAGTATTTACTCAATCAAGTATGAGTTGTACTTACCTTTTAGTGAAATAATCAAATACATTGTAAGATTATTCTCAGTAACACTATCCACAGGAAGCTGATTATGAAACGATTGCATCATTTAAAATACCTGTTTTTCTCCACTCAGAAGAAAGGCAATAGCAAGTGGCATAGTGGAGGGCAGAGAGAAATTGGGACCTTCCCTGAACATCAGAACCACTTGGGTGCGGGGGCTGTTACATAGCACAGGTGCTCACAGTCAACTCCAAGATTCTTATTCACTTGGTCTGGATTGCAGCCAGACATGGTGTTCACTCTCAGCCTTGATTGAAACCCATTATGACAAGAGAATGAATAAGTAGTGCACATGAGGGCATATAAAGTATCTCAGTGGCCTCAGAAGAATTGCAGAGAATGGACACTTCTGTTTTCTGGAAGTTCTACCCCCAAAGACAGATGCTCCTGGGGTCTTGGAAAAGAACATAATTGGCTCTGCAGCCTGTTTGTTGTGTGAGCTTGAGCAAGTTGCTTAACATTTGGTGCCTCAATTTCCTCATCTGCAGAATGGGAATGATAATACTATCAGTCTCATCAGGTTGTCATTAGGATAAAATGAGATAATCCACATAAAAGATTTAGCTCAGTGCCTAGCACATAGTAAATTCTCAGTACGTTACTGACTGTTCCATTAGGGGAAGGTAATGAGATCATTTCTTGGTCTTTTAAATACTTACTAGCCCAGGTATTTACCCCCCAAAAATATTCAACCAAAATGTGCTGCATATTTTATAGGATGAGAAATGAAAAGTAAATAAAAGTGGTTGTAATAATACAGCCCTCATCACAACTGCTCTCAGAGTGTATCAGGATCCCTCACTCAAGCCAATGTCTTGCCTGCTATTGATACTGTTGTAATTAACTAGTTATTAACTATAGGAAAGCAGCAAAGGGGGAAGCCAGACATTATAGGCAGGTCATTTGGTCAGTTAAGACTGGAGAACCATGAATTGGCTAGAGTAGGAAGGACCATTGCATGCCTGCGAGAATTTGGGAATACATAATCCCCCAAACAAAGGAATTCTCTCTCTTGGCTCTCTGGTTCCTTAGGTTTTGCTCCTGCTTCCTTGCATTTGCTCATATGGCCCACAGCCATGCAGACCTCACACAGAGTGGACTGATGGACTGAAGTGGGAAACACAAACTAAGCTAGCCTGACGCTGGATTGGACTGTGCCCTAACATGGAACGGAAATTCTGGACACTGACTTTGATTTTTGCCCTGCTGAAGGCAAAATAGGACTTCTCCATTTGCAGCACAAAGGGAAATAAGACCTTGGAATTCAGAGATTTGATTCCACAGAAATAAAGCTTTCTACAATATCTCATCCTCCCATGCAAATCTCAGAAAATTATTTTTCTTGGGATATCGCAAGAAGCCCACTCCCACTTGCAACCGGTGGAAATGATGAGTTCTTCCCACAGATAACACTATGATGGTGTGAATGAAAAGAAACAGAGTAGCTGGGGAAATGCATGTGTGTGGAGTTACTGCTATTGATTGTGTTGTTTAAATTGAAGAAACTTGAGGAGATACATAGGCTGTAAGGAAAGAACCAAAAAAGAGGCAGTGGAGAGCCTACAGGCAAGGGGAGGTATTTAATGGATACAGAACTCTGAAGTTGAAGGAAGTCACATGGCAGCATCAGCCTCGCCTCTCATGAAGCAGAGCACAGCCCTCCACTGAGGTGAAAGGGAAGGGCATTAGAAAGGCACAAAAGCAGATAAGTAAGTATGTAGGAAGGGCAGGAGAGTGAGTGGAGTTCTCCCTGGTTGGTCTTTCTTTTCTTTGTGAAATATGAGCTGAGGTCACCTATAGAGGATGGAGTGGAAGGAAGAGAGAAAGGGAGCAGAGGGTTTAAATAGCTGGTGAGGAGGTCCCAAAAGCTCCAAAGTAGCCCTTGCTGCAATAAGTCATTTAGATGGTATTACTGATTTGTCTTCTTGGCAGATTCTTGAAAATTTGCAGCCATTTGGAGACAATTAGTTTTCCAAATAGCTCCCACTCTGAGAGAACCAATATTGCATTCTTTTAATGCAGGCTTTTATAAATAGCAATAAAACATTCTGCCATCTAACCATAAGAAGAGACCCACATAAAGTCCTCCCTTCATTGTAAAGGGAGGTTTTATCTTCTACAACTATGTTGCAAATATAGTTCCTCCAATACATTATGAGTTCCTACTAAACAACTGTCTCCTCCTACTGAAGGAAGCAGAGGTTAAAAGCTGTTGTTTTTAAAACCAGAAAGATTTTTGTTTTTATTACTAAGCAATTAACTTTGTTTCTCTTTTAGGGAGAAAGGAAGGTTTTTTTAATTGAAAAACTATATAGAAATACAAAAATAGAATAGTAAAAAATGTAAATATATATATGTGTGAATATATGTATATATATGCACTAAAAGCCAACCAACTTTGCTATTTTTCCAATTTAACCTTTAGCCAAAACATGTAGTTTGAGCTAAGGATAGATAATGAAAAGAAGTATAAAAACAATTGAGAGAGGAGATTCCAAAACGGCGGCGGAGTGAATGGAAGCTACACAGACCATCTCCCAGAAACAAACTGGAATTACAACTATAATAAAGAGAAAATGTTTGGAAAAAGCAACAGAAAAGCAGCTGGAGAGGACCCATATAAACAGGGACAGGAAAAAAAGACACTGAATCGAGCCTAGTAGGTCTGCAGAGGCATGAGAGGGCAGGCTGGGAGCCCACGGACAGCAGCTGTTTTACCTGTGAGCAGCTCCCTCAGGGTTAACATCCCCAGCCAGCTCCAGAGCACAGAGGGCTAGGACAGAGCACTAAATTAGCTACAACCACTCACCTTCAGCTCCAGCAGAGGGAGGGCGGACTGAACTGGAACTGTGTGGGGACACTCAGGATTTGGAAGGTACTCAGAATTTTTGCTGAGTCATGGCCACACAGGATGGTGGCCACCTTGCTCAGGGAGCCCTGTCCAGGAGCTCTGTGGAGAAGCAGAAGCCCCTCCCTCAGAGATTTAACCCCACCCAGCTGGGCCAGAGAAATGCAAATTGAGGCTCATTAACAACCAGCATCTGCCCCACCCTCTGGAAATCCTCTTACCCTGAACACCTGAGGGAGCTTTTCATTCAGCTGAGGGCTACAACCCAAGGCTCATCAAGTAACTGAGACTAATAGCCTCCAGACAAAAAGCTAGAGGATAACGGAACCTTTCCTGGGCTTGCATATCTACCCAGGAAAGTAAGACTTGACAGTAGTGTTTAACGTGGGTCCTCCCACACTCATCCAAACCTAGTAGAGGGAGTCACAAACAGCAGAACACCAACACCCACAGGGAAAATTTGGCAGGCTCCAAAACCCACTGAGATAGCCAAACTGGTGAAAGAAAGAAAGAAATCCCAAATGAAAGAACAAGAGAACTCTGTTGAAGATGAGATAAATGAAATGCATTTAAGCAAGTTATCAGAAGTAGAGTTCAGAGCCATAATCTTAAGGAAGATTAATAGCATGAGTAAGGACATCAACACCATGAGTAAAGATATAGAAACATTGAAAGCCAACCAAGTGGAAATGAAGAATGACATAGCAGAAATAAAGAACACATTAGAAGGAATAACCAGCAGATTAGAGGAAGCTGAGGACCAGATCAGTGAATTAGAAGACAGGGTAGAAAAAAATCAACCAATCAGAAAAACAAAAGGAAAAAACAATTAAAAAACAGGAAGACAACTTAAGAGAACTGTGGAACAACTAGAAATGTAACAATATTCACATCATAGGAGTTCCAGAAGAAAAGATTAGAGAATATATTTGAAGAAATAGTGACAGAAAACTTCCCTAACTGGGTGACGGAAGAAGGTATTCAAGTTCAAGAAGCACAGAGAGCCCCAAGTACGAAGAACCCAAACAGGCCCACACCAAGACATATAGTAATTAAATGCCAAAAATTAAAGACAAAGAGAGAATCCTAAATGCAGCAAGACATAAGCAACAGGTTACCTACAAAGGAACCCCCAAAGGCTATCATCTGACTTCTCCACAGAAACACTACAGGCCAGAAGGGAATGGCATGAAGTAATCAAGGTCATGAAAAACAAGGATCTGAATCCAAGACTACTCTATCCAGCAAGGCTATCATTCAAAATAGAAGGTCAAATAAAGAGCTTCCCAGACAAAAAAAAAGTCTAAGGAAATATATTAGCACCAAACCAGCACTGCAAGAAATGTTAAAAGGAGTGCTGTAATTAGTAGAAGAAATAGGAAGAAAAATATAATCACAATAAACAAAAATGGCAATAATCAAGTACATATCAATAATAACCTTAAATGTAAATGGAATGAACGTCCAATCAAAAGACACAGAGTAGGTGATTGGATAAGAAAGCATGACTCAGCTTCCAGTCAAGATGGCGGCGTAGGTAAAGGCGGTATCGTGTCCTCCCACAACCACATCAAAATTACAACTAAACTACAGAACAACCATCATTCAAAACCACCTGAAATTGAGCTGAATGGAAGTCCTACAACTACAAAATTAAACAAGAAGCCACATCAAGACTGGTAGGAAGGGCGGAGGTGTGGATGTGCTTGTCCCACACCCATGTGTGGCAGATAAAAATCAGGAAGATACCTCGGCTGGGAAGGTCCTCCCTGAGGAGTGAGGGGTCTCCCTCCCACACCAGGCTGCCAGCTCAGGGTTCCAGTGCCAGGAAGAGAAGTCCCCAAAATTTCTGGCTGTAAAACCCAGCGGGAACTGAGGCAGAGGAAGGCTGTGGCTGCTGGAGCCCCAGGAAGCTCCTCTTAAAGGGCCCATGCACCAAGTTACTTGGACTTGCTCCCTCTAAGCTTGGAGGAGAGGCAGCTTGAGGGGCACCAGAGACATACAGGGAAGAACTGAGCTGTTTGGCCTTGGGACAAGGGCTGGAGAGGCAGCTTTCTCCAGGACAGAGGTGCTGTCAGAGACCTTTGTTCCTTTGATGAGCCCTTCACCCACAATGCTGGCAGATGGCAGCCATATCTGGGACTCCAGAAACCTGGCTCACACTATTTGCTCCACTCTGGTGGCTCCCTGAGGCCGTGCCCCACCCAAATTTCAGGCCCACCCAAGCTGTTACCAGTTGCTTTACCATAGCATTGGCCTGTCTTGGGTACTGCTTCAGATTTTCCTAAATTCTCTCAAACAAGCATCATCTGGCCTCAGTGAGCCTCATACCTCTCATTAAGTGGCCCCAGGCCTGGCACTAGAAGTAGCCAGACTTGGTTCACAACTTCGCTTTGCCTGGGCACCTCGAAGCCCAGCACAAGAAGCAGCCATCTGCAGATCGCTTTGTAGCTTATGCCAGTGGCTCTCGGTAGAACACAGGCAGTGGCTGACCTGGCCCCAGAGCCAGCACACCTAGTGGACAGCTTCAGAACACTACAAAGCACCACCACTCAACCACCTCCACAAGTGACACAATCAAGGAATGGACTCAGTGGGTACCAGAGCCTTGCTGAAATAACTCTTGGTCTGTGTGGTGGCTCCCTGCACAGCTGATCATCCAAGGTAGTCAGAGATCGGTGGATAATGGGCACAGCCAGTCCTTGCAGATGATCAGCCTGAGTAAAACCCTCTCATTGATGTGCCAACAGCAATCAAGACTCAATTACAATACAAGGGTGTAAAGTCCACACAAGGGGTGCACCTTGAGGGCCCAGCTGGAAGATCAGGGAGGCTGTGCCATGGACCCACAGGACATCTACTACAATAGACCACCCTAGGAAGCCCAGGAGACATAGCAACTCTACCTAATACATAGAAACAAACACAGGGAGGCAGCCAAAATGAGGAGACAAAGAAACATGTCCCAAATGAAAGAAAAGAACAAAACTCCAGGAAAAGATCTAAACGAAATGGAGATAAGCAATCTAACAGATGCAGAGTTCAAAACACTGCTTATAAGGATGCTCAATGAACTTAGTGAGAACTTCAATGAACTTAGTGAGAACTTCAGTGAACTTGGTGAGGGCCTCAAGAGCATAAAAAAAGACCAGTCAGAAATGAAGGAGACACTAACTGAAATAAAGAATAATTTACAGAGATTCAATAGTAGAGTAGGTAAAGCCAAGAAGCAAACCATCGATTTGGAATATAAAGAAGCAAAAAACACCTAATCAGAACAGCAAAAAGAAAAAAGGATCCAAAAAAATGAGGATAGTGTAAGGAGCCTCTGAGACAACTTCAAGCGTACCAACATTCGCATCTTGGGGTTACCAGAAGGAGAAGAGAGCGAACAAAAAATTGAAAACCTATTTGAAACAATAATGACAGAAAACTTCCCTAACTTGATGAAGGAAACAGACATAAAAGTCCAGGAAGCACAGAGAGGCCCAAATACTATGAACCCCAAGAGGCCCACACCAAGACACATCATCATCAAAATGCAAAAGGTTCAAGACAAAGAGAGAATCTTTTTTTTTTTTTCATAATTGGGTTATTATTGTCTTCTCTTTTTTTTATTAATTTATTTTTGTTACAGATGTTTCTCCTTTTTTCCCCATTGACACCCTCCTCTCCATCCCCCCACCCCGTCCCCAGCCTTGTTGTCCATGTCCATCAGCTATGCATACATGTGCATAAGTTCTGTGGTTTATCTCCTCCCTCCCCCCCACCCCCTCCTCTGAGGGGTGTCGGTCTATACCCTACTTCCACATCTCTGGGTCTACCCTGTTCCTCAGACTGTTATGTTCATTATATTCCACAAATAAGTGAGATCATGTGATATTTGTCTTTCTCTGCTTGGCTTGTTTCGCTTAGGATAATACTCTCGAGGTCCCTCCATGTCATCTCAAAGGATAAGAGATCTTTCTTTCTTACAGCTGCATAGTACTCCATTGTGTACATGTACCACAGCTTTTTTATCCATTCATCCACTGATGGACACTTGGGCTGTTTCCAGATCTTAGCTATTGTAAATAGTGCTGCTATGAACATGGGGGTACATGTATTCTTTCTGGTTGGTGTTTCAGGCTTCTTAGGGTATATTCCTAGAAGTGGGATCACTGGGTCAAATGGCAATTCAATATTTAATTTTTTGAGGTAACACCATAGTGTTTTCCACAATGGATGGACCAGCCTGCATTCCCACCAGCAGTGTACTAGAGTCCCCTTTTCTCCACACCCTCGCCAACACTTGTTGTTTGACGATTTGTTGATGGCGGCCATTCTGACAGGTGTGAGGTGATACCTCATTGTTGTTTTAATTTGCATCTCTCTGATGATTAGTGATGTTGAACATTTCTTCATATGTCTCCAAAGAGAGAATCTTAAAAGCAGCAAGAGAAAAGTAGTTATTTACCTACAAAGGAACTCCCATAAGACTGTCAGCTGATTTCTCAAAAGAAACTTTGCAGGCCAGAAGGGAGTGGCAAGAAATATTCAGAGTGATGAAAAGCAAGAACCTACAACCAAGATTACTCTACCCTGCAAAGTTATCATTTAGAATCAATGGACATATAGAGAGTTTCCCAGACAAGAAAAAGCTAAAGGAGTTCATCACCACCAAACCATTATTATATGAAAAGTTGAAGGGTCTTTTTGAAGAAAAAGAAAATAAAAAATATGAACAAACAAAATGGCAATAAATACATATCTATCAACAATTGAATCTACAAACAAAATGAACAAGCAGAACAGAAACATTCTCATAGATATAGAGAACATTTTGTTGGTTGCCAAATGGGAGGATGGGTTGAGGAATGGGTGAAAGGGGGAAGGGATTAAGAAGTACAAATTAGTTGTTAGACTGACAAATCTCAAAGGGAAGGGGGATGGGGGTGGGAAGAAACAAACCAAAGAACTTATTTTCATATATGAATAACCAGTGGACACAGACAACAGAGTGGGGAAAAGCAAGAGGGGGGTGGGAGCAGGGAGGAGGGGGTCAATAGGAGAAAAAGGAGAAACATCTGTAATACATTCAAAAGTTAAAAAAAAATAAAAAGAAAGCATGACTCATATATATGTTGTTTACAAGACACCCACCTCACAACAAAAGACTCACATAGGTTGAAAGTGAAGGAATGGCCCTGGCCAGTTTGGCTCAGTGGTTAGAGTGTCGGCACATGGACCACAGGGTCCTGGGTTCAGTTCCGGCTAAGAGCATGTACCCCGGTCGCAGTTTGTCACCGTCCCCGGTTGGGGTCATATGGGTGGGAACCACTCAATGTGTCTCTCACGTTGATGTTTCTCTTTCTCTCTTCCTCCCTCTCTCACTTCCGCCCTATCTGAAGATAAATGCAAAAATGTACTCAAGTGAGGATTAAATAAAATAAAAAAGTGAAGAGATGGAAAAAAATCTTCCAAGCAAACGGAAATAAAAAGCTGGTGTAGCAATACTCATACCTGATAAAACAGATTTCAAAATGAAGGCCATAACTAGAGACAAAGAAGGCCACTACATAATATTGAAAGGATCTATCCAACAGGAAGATATAACCTTGGTAAACATATATGCACCCAATACAGGAGCACCAAAATATATTTAAAATCTTGTGGAGGACTTCAAAGGAGAAATTGATAGCAATACAGTCATAGCAGGAGAATTTAACACTCCGCTGACATCACTGGATAGATCCTGTAGACAAAAAAATTAACAAGGAAACAGAGACTATAAATGATGCATTAGATCAAATGGATTTAATAGATATCTACAGAGAATTACACCCCAAAATTGCAGAATTCACATTCTTCTTAAGTGCACATGGGTATTTCTCAAAGATAGAAAACATATTAGGATGCAAACTAGTCTCTACAAGTTCAAGAAGATTGAAATCATATCAAGCTTCTTCTAAGATCACAATGGCATGAAACTAGAAATCAATTGCAACAAGAACATGAAAAGACAACTGAACATGTGGAGGCTAAATAGCATGTTATTAAACAATGAATGGGTTAACAAGGAGATCAAGGAAGAAATTTAAAACTTCCTGTAACCAATGAAAATGAACACACAAAAACACAAAATCTGTGGGATGCAGCAAAAGCAGTTCTGAGAGGGAAGTTCATAGCACTACAGGCCTACCTCAAGAAACAAGAAAAATTTCTAATTGACTATCTAACCTCACAACTTAAAGAACTAGAAACAAACAAAAAGAAAATCCCAGAGCAAGTAGAAGGAAAGAAATAGTAAAGATTAGAGCAGAAATAAACAACGTAGAGACCAAAATACAATTCACAAGATCAATGAAACAAAGAGCTAGTTCTTCGGAAAGGTAAGCAAAATTGATGGACCATTCGCTAGATTCACCAAGAAACAAAGAGAGAGAATCCAAATACATAAAATCAGAAACAAAAGCGAAGAAGTAACAACTGACACCACAGAAATACAAAGGATCGTTAACAGCCCTGGCCGGTTTGGCTGAGCAGTTAGAGCGTCGGCCTGTGGTCCAGAGAGACCCGGGTTCGGTTCCCACTAAGGGCATGTACCTCGGTTGCAGTTTGTCCCTGGCCCTGGTTGGTCGTGCGGGTGGCAGCCACTCGATGTGTCCCTTTCATGTCGATGTTTCTCTCTCTCTCTCTCTCTCTCTCTCCCTCCCACTCTATCTGAACAGAAAATGAAAAACTGTCCTTGGGTGAGGATAAAAAAAAAAAAAAAAACAAAGGATCATTAACAAACACTATGAACAATTATACTGCAACAAATTGGACAATCTGAGCAAAATGGACAAATTTCTAGAAACACATAGTCTCCCAAAACTGAACCTGGAAGAGATAGAAAACTTGAACAGACCAATAACAACTAAGGAAATTGAAGATGTAATCAAGACTCTCTCAGCAAACAAAAGCCCAGGCCCAGACAGCTTCACAGGGGAGTTTTACCAAACATTCAAAGAAGAACTAACACCCATTCTCCTCAAACTATTCCAAAAAATTCAAGAAGGATGAAGACTTACAAACTTGTTTTATGAGGCCAGCATAATCCTAATTCCAAAACTGGATAAAGACACTACAAAGAAAGAAAACTACAGGCCAATATCCCTAATGAACATAGATGCCAAAATCCTGAACAAAATCCTAGCAAATTGGATCCAGCAATACATGTAAAAAAATTATTCACCATGACCAAGCAGGATTCATCCCAGGGATGCAAGACTGGTACAATATTCGCAAAACAATAAATGTGATACACCACATAAACAAAATGAAAGATAAAAACTATATGATCTTATCAATAGATGCTGAAAAACCATTCCACAAAATCCAGCACCCGTATCTGATAAAAATGCTCAGCAATGTGGGAATAGAGGGATCATATCTCAACATAATAAAGGCCATATATGAAAAACCTACAGCCAACATCATACTCAACGGCCAAAAACTAAAAGCATTTCCCTTAAGAACAGGAACAAGACAGGGATATCCACTTTTGCCACTCTTATTTAGCATAGTACTGGAAGTCTTAGCTACAGCAATCAGACATGAAGAAAAAATAAAAGGGATCCAAATTGGAAAGGAGGAAGTGAAACTGTCATTTTTCGCAGACGACATGATATTGTACATAGAAAACCCTAAAGACTCCATCAAAAATCTGCTAGATTTAATAAATGCATTTGGCAAGGTAGCAGGATACAAAATTAACATCAAGAAATCAACAGCATTCTTATACATCAATGATGAACTCACAGAAAGAGAAACTAAAAAAAAATCCCGTTTACCATTGTGGCAAAAAAATTAAGATACCTAGGAATAAACTTAACCAAAGAAGTAAAGAACCTATTTACAGAAAACTGCAGGACATTGAAAAAAGAAATAGGGGAAGATATAAAAAAATGGAAGCACATACTTTGTTCATGGATTGGAAGAATTAACATCATTAAAATGTCCATACTACCCAAAGCAATCTATAGATTCAATGTAACCCCCATCAAAATACTAACAACATATTTTACAGAACTAGAACAAATATTTCAAAAGTTCATATGGAGCCAAAAAAGACCCCGAATAGCCACAGCAATCTTGAGAAGGACTAAGTAGGTGGGATCACAATACCAGATATCAGGTTATACTACAAAGCTACTTCTATCAAAACAGCCTGTACTGGCACAAGAACAGGCATATAGATCAATGGAACAGAACAGAGAACCCAGAAATTGACCCAATACATTATGCTCAATTAATATTTGACAAAGGTGGCAAGAACATAAAATGGAGTAAAGACAGCCTCTTTAATAAATGGTGTTGGGAAAATTGGACAACTACATGCAAAAAAGTGAAACTAGACCATCAACTTACACCATACACAAGAATAAACTCAAAATGAATAAAAGACTTAAATGTGACTCATGAATCCATAAAAATCCTAGAAGAAAATGTAGGCAACAAAATTTCAGACATCGTACGCAGCAGAATTTTCACGGATATATCACCTAAGGCAACAGAAACAAAGGAAAAAATGAACACATGGGACTACATCAAACTAAAAAGCTTCTGCACAGCAAAAGAAACAACCATCAAAATGGAAAAGGAACCCACTATATGGGAGAGCATAATTGCCAATGATACATCAGATAACGAGTTAATTTCCAAAATATATAGAGTGCTCATACAACTCAACAAAAGGAAGACAAAGAACCCAATTAAAAAAATGGGTAGTGCCCTGGCCGGTTTGGCTCAACGGTTAGAGCATTGGCCTGCAGTCCAGAGAGACCCGGGTTCGGTTCCCACTAAGGGCATGTACCTCAGTTGCAGTTTGTCCCCGGCCCTGGTTGGTCGTGCAGGTGGCAGCCACTCGATGTGTCCTTTTCACGTCAATGTTTCTCTCTCTCTCTCTCTTCCTCTCTCTCCCTCCCACTCTATCTGAACAAAAAATGAAAAAATGTCCTCGGGTGAGGATAAAAAAAAAAAAAAAAATGGGTAGAGGACCTAAATAGACACCTCTCCAAACAGGATATACAAATGGCCAAGAGACATAAGAAGAAATGCTCAATGTCACTAATCATTAGAGAGATGCAAATTAAAACAACCATAGGTATCCCCTCAGACCTGCCAGAATGGCTGCCATCAACAAATCATCAAACAACAAGAGTGGCGAGGGTGTGGAGAAAAGGGGACTCTAGGACACTGCTGGTGGAGATGCAGACTGGTGCAGCCACCATAGAAAACAGTATGGTGTTTCCTCAAAAAATGAAAATTGAATTGCCATTTGACCCAGTGATCCCACTTCTAGGAATATATCCTAAGAAGCCTGAATCACCAATCTGAAAGAATATATGTACCCTTATATTCATGGCAGCACTATTTTCAATCCCTAAGATCTGGAAACAGCCCAAGTGTCCATCAATAGATGACTGGATAAAAAAGCTGTGGTACATATACACAGTGGAATACTATGCAGCTGAAAGAAAAATCTCTTATTCTTTGAGACAAAATGGAAGGACCTCGAGTGTATTATGCTAAATGAAATAAGCCAATCAGAGAAAGACAAATACCACATGATCTCACTTATTTGTGTAATATAATGAACAATGTGCGCTGATGAATGAAATAGACCCAGAGACATAGAAAGGAGTATGGTTCAGACTGACAAACCTCAGAGGAGCGGGGCAGGGGGGATGGATGAGTTGAACCAAAGAACTTATATGCATGTATGCATAACTAATGGACATAGACAACAATGCTAGGGGGTGGAGGGTGGGATGGGGAGGAGGATGTCTAAGGGGGAAAAAGGAGAAACATCTGTAACAAAAATAAATTAATAAAAATTGGAAAAAATAAATAAATAAACAAAAACAGAAAGGGGAAAAAATTGAGAGAAATGAGGAAAGCATTGGAACAAACCACTTTGCAGATGGAATTTATGCTGAAGGCCATATGCAAGCCAGAGCTGGAAATACAGCTGAAAGTGTAAAAGGTACAGAGAGACAAGAAAACACAGCAAAGGCCATGAAACAGCTCTTCAGGGGTCTAATCACAAGGGCCTGAGAGAATTAGAGTTTTAACAAATACACCACTGCTTTAGAGGAAGTCAAAAGCAAAATGAAGGCACAAACCTCCAAAAGGAACCAGAGACCCACTTGGTCGGGGAAAAAAAAAAAAAAGAGAAGAATTATAATGTAGAAAGAATAGTAATTATTTTTTAGAAATTATTACTCAGTGTCTCTCTAATTTTTGTTGCTATATTTTTCTTTTATGTTATTATGTAATTCAATTCATTTTGATAAAAATATTTAAATTATATGAACCCAGACCATAAAAATTTGTAGAAAGTTCATATATATGCATGTATAGAAGGTAACAATTTCAATTCATACTTTTTTAAAAATCTTGTTTCATTCAAAGTATCTTTAGGTAATAATATGTAGTAGATTATATTATTGTTTTAAAATATGGGCTGCTACTTCCTGTAGGAGGATTATACTTTCTCACTACAAGAAAGTCAGTTTCAGCCATGAGAAATGAACTGTGAGCAGAGTGGCATGTGTGCAGAAGGGCATTAGCATGGCAGGTCTGGGCTGCTAGGTTGAGAATGGCTGACTGGGAAGGTTTATCCTTGGCTGGAGCTGGGGAGCTGGGTTTCGGAATGGTTCCCATCATTCTCTGATAAGAATGCCTCACTGGGAGACAGGCTGATCCTCTGTTAAATGGATGGGGATAGTCTTCAGTTATTTTTATAAGCCTCTCCCAGATAAGTTTAAAGTTTCTCTTCAGGCACTCCCCAAAGAGCTCCGCTCTGCTCATGTGCCAATCAATGCCAGCTCACGGCTAAAATCTGGAAAGCAAAGAAACCGACTCTGTGCCTGCATGAAGAACCCAGCCCTGTATAAGCAGACCCCGGCAGCAGGTCAGGGAGCCACACTCTTTGTTAGTGTGTGCTCCCTTGGTGCATCAAGCTCCCTCCCTTTCTTCTTTCCCTCCACCTTGTTTTCAGTAAACTTCTTCTGTTGAATCTGTTTCACCTCCTCTCTTGACTTCTATCTCGAGGGGGAGGCAAGAACCGCTTCACTGATGACAACTGTACCTAAACTGTGAGTGCAAACAATGTGGCTTAGCTGAACATGACATTCCCTTCTGGAATCCAGAACTGTGGTAAGTGCTAGGCAGAGGGTGCCTACGTGGCCATCCCCCAACAAAAACCCTGGGTACTGAGTTTCCATGGTAAACAGATTGCACTTATGGTGTCATAATTGATATCAGAGGAATTAAGCATATCCTGTGTGACTCTGTAGGGGGAGGACTCCTGGAAGCCTGCCCTGGTTTCCTCCAGACTTTGCCCCATACACTTTTGCTTCATATTCTTTCATTGTAATAAATCATCACCATATGCTGTGAGTCCTGCTAGTGAATCACCAAAACTAGAGATGATCTTGGGGACCCCTGACCCAGTTCTCTTCCATGAAGTCCTTCATGACTTTTTCTCCTCTCTCATGACAGTGTCCCTGCATCCAGCTAGAGGCTGCTCTTCCTTCTGGATCTTGGAGTGGAGATGACATGGCAGAGCCTTGACAACCTGGAATTGACTAACATGAGCAAAAAACAAACCTCAGAGATTGTAAACCTTTAAGATTTTGGAGTTTTCATTGCCACAGTGATACGTTTGCATAGTTCTTTCCTGCTCCCAAAACCTTGTCTCTTACTGTTTTCTTTGACCATTCCAAAGCCCTATGAAGTGTGGAGGCCAGATGATGATATTTCTCTGACAGAGACTGGCTGGATCCTTATCTTGTTCCTCAATATCATATGACATTAGATAAATCTCTACTTAACTCAAAGCATGGTTCCATGGAATTGCCCATGTAAGAAATAGATGAAGAGCAAATTAGTCACTGCAATCTGGAGCACTCACATTTATAATTTTCTATTTGAGGTTCCTATTAGTGTTTGTTTATTGGGGGTTTTTTAGTGGTTGCTTTTGCTTTTCGTTTGTTTGTGTGGGGTTTTTTTGTGTGTTTGTTTGTTTTTGTTATTTTTTCTGTTCACAGCACCTTAATAGGCATAGATGTCTTTCCAGGCTTCTGGTTATCATCAGTTTAATCTGCTCTGATGGTTAACAGTTTCTTTGAGGTGATCTCGTAGGACTACTAAATTAGATATGACATATGCCACATAGCCTATATTTTAAATCATACTGAATCAAACATAACTTTAATATTTGGTGAAAGACAATTTATTAATTCTCTATCACTGTATAACAAATTACTCCAAAATATATTGACTTAGAACAACAATAAGCATTTATTACCTCACACAATTTCAGTCAGTCAGGAATTCAAGAAAATCTTAGCTGAATGGTCCTGGCTCAGGACTTCTCATCAGTTTGCAGTCATGTTAAGGCTTGACTGGGGCTGGAGAATCTCTCTTTTTTTTTTTTTTTTTTTTTTTTTTTTTTGATTTGAGAAAGAGAGAGAGAGATTGACATCAATTTTGTTGTTCTACTTATCTATGCATTCATTGGTTGTTTCATGTGCCCAGACTGGAGATCGAATCCGCAACCTTTACATTCTAATTGACTGAGCTACCCGGCCAGGACCTGGAGAATCTGCTTTTATGGCAGTTTGTTCACACGGTTGGCAAGCTAGCACTGGCTGTTGCAGAGAGGCCTTAGTTTCTCACCACACGTGTTCTCCATAGGGCTGCTTGAGCATCCTTGTGACATGACAACCTGCCTTCCTTCAGGGTAAGTGATTCAAAAGAAAGCAAGGAGGAATCCACAATACCTTTGATGACTTTATCCCAGAAGTCATATATCATCATTTCTGCCAGATTTTATTCATTAGAAGGGTGTCACTAAGTCCAGCTCACATTCAAGAGGAGTCCAGCTCACATTCCAGCTTCCCCTTTGGAAAAGAGGAGTCTCAACAAATCTGTGAACATATTTTAAAACCATCACAGTCCAGCTGGTGTGGCTTAGTGGTTGAGTGTCAACCCATGCACCAAGAGGTCGCTGGTTTGATTCCTGGTCAGGATACATGCCCAGGTTGTGGGCCTGATCCCCAGTGGGGGGCATACAGGAGGTGGCCAGTCGATGTTCTCTCTCATCAATGTTTCTCTCTCTCTCTCCCTCTCCCTTCCTCTCTAAAATCAATAAAGGAAAAAAAATTTAAAAAAAACAACATCACATGTAGGTAAGTATTGCTGTTCATCACTATGTCCAGTACTCCCTGACTCTGGACACATTGCAGACATGGCATTTCCTACCCCCTTATGGTGAGTGGGGCCATGTGACTAGATCTGGCCAATGAGTTGTGAGTGGACTGGTCAATAAATGCTTCTGGAAAATTGGCTCTTTATATGGAAAAAAAGAAGACATTCTTACTTTATGTCATTTACAAAAATAAAATACAGATGAAATAAAGAAGTAAAGAAAAAAATCAGTAATAAGAAAATTTTCAAAAAGAATGATAATATTTTATGACATTGGAGAAGGTAAGAATTTCTTAAACAAGACACAGAAAATATTAAAATAAAATTTGTCTTCAACAAAAAACATAACCAACAATGTGAAAGGTAAGATACAGATGAAGAGAAGACATAGGCAACCCATATAATCAGCAAAGAATCCAGGGTATTGAAAAAAGTCATAGAAAAACATACTGAAAATAATAAACCAGTAAAAATCTAAACAAATAATCCATACAGTATGACAAGTCACAGAAGAGAAGATAAATGATGCTAAGTGTCACTAATAAACCAGGGAAATGCAAAATAAACTACAATGAGATAGCATTTCACACTTATCAAATTTGAAAAAAATTAATAAATCTGAGAACACAAACCCTTAGCCAGTTGGAAATTTGTTGGTGTGAATGTAAATCATTATAAACACTACAGAGAACAGAACAAGAGCAATAAATCTAAGACATAAATGTTCTATGACCCAGAAATTCCAGTTCTAGCTCCACATGCTTTGGAGAAGCACAAGGGATACGCTCACAAGGAGACACATGCAAGGATGCTCACTGAAGCACAGATTAGAATAATGAGAATCTGGAAACAATGTTAACGTTTTTTAAAATGTGAAATGGAATATAACACAGCAGTCAGCAGTTAAAATAAATGAACTAAATCTCCATTTACCAATGTGTTAATGTACCATGTTGGTAAAAATCTCAGAAGTCAACAATGAGTGAAAAAACTTTGCAAAATGACATTCATAATATGATTGCATTTATGTAAATTTTAAAACAATACCATACAATGTTATTGAATAAATAATATGTTGAAGAGATTAAAACACCTGTATGCATTTCAAAGTCGAGGTTACTTATGGGGGGAAAATAGACAAAAAGATTGGAAAGTGTAAGAGCGGGTCTGATGTATCAGATGTATTTTTTCTGTTTCCTAAAAAGAGATGTGAGGCAGATGTAGCAAAATGGTACCATCTGCTTAATATTGGTAGTGGGAGCAAACTCGAGCAGTGCAGAAACGTGGGTCAGGGGGTTCCTGTGCTGTGGACGGGGAGCAGCCAGCTACCACGGTAAGCCGCTTATTGGGGCACATCTCCCTACATGGCCAGGAGGCCCCGCCATTTTGGAAGATCCCTGGTCTTCTCTGGGAGGAGGCAGCGGGGAGCAGCTAGGGCCAAGCGACCTCAGTCCACCAGAGTGCCTTGCACCATCAGACCAGTGGACCCCACTATGTCAACACAGACAAGTGCAAAGTAGCAGCATTATTGAGGTGCCTGCTATAGTAGCTGCAATGGGTGGGAGCCAAGAACCATCCCCCAGAGCAGCAGCCTGATCCGAGCCCAGCACCTTCACCCACAGCAGCAGTAACTGGGTAGGAGTGGAGCCCCACCCCCAACAACAACTGAGGCTCAGGAGCTGAGACACACCCCCAACACCAGAGGCTCTGGAGCAGACATTCATACCCAGGCTGCAGCAGCACAGATTAGCAGCTGAGACCCATCCCCAGAGGCATCAGCAGAGGCTGATCGGGAGAGGTGCCCCAGCCTAAGCAGCAGCAAGACTCGGGCAGCCAAGAACTACCCATGACAACTGCACCATCAGATTTGGAGTGGAGCCCCTCCCCCAGCAGCAGCAAAGTCTCAGGAGCTGAGCAACCTCAGCCCCCGAAAGCAGCAGATGACTGGGAGCTGAGAGCACCCCCTGGCAATAGAAGCAGCAGTAGCAGTGCAAACCAGGAGCTGACACTAGTCCCAGCAAGGACTGATCAGGAGCTGAGCCCCATCATGCAGCAGTGCACCTCAGAAGCACACCAGTGTAAGCCACGCACCCCAGCAGCACACTAGCTGGAGCCACGCACCCCAAGAGCACCTAACACAACAGACCAATACAAGCTGCCAGCTGTCAATCCTCTAGGACCCACAGCAGGCAAGAAGTACCACACACCAAAACAGTTTGGGAGGCATAACAGCCTTATTTGATACACACCGACCTGCCTACATATTCCAACATCCCTCACCAGGCCCAGAACTACCAGATTGCTAAAATGGTGAGACAAAGAAACAACACCAAATGAAAGAAAAGGAGGAATCACCAGAAAAGGAACTACAGGAAATGGAAGAAAGCAACTTGTCAGATAAATAATTCAAAGCAATGATTTTAAGAGTGCTCAAACAATTTAGTGAGAACTACAAGTAACTTAAGCACTCTGAAGAGCTCAGAGGGAAATACAGCAGCTTAAAAAAAGAGGTAGAAGCTATGCATAAAAATCAAGAGTAAATAAAGAATGACATAGCTGTTATGAAAAATACCTTAGAAGGATTCAATAGTAGATTAGAAGAAGCTGAAGACCAAATTGGTGAGTTAGAAGACAGGTAGAAAAAAACAAACAAACACCCAAATAGAGCAGCAAATGGGAAAAAAATTAAAAAGCAGGAAGAGAGTTTAAGAGACCTGTGGGACAATACAAAATTAAACAACATTCGCATCACAGGGGTACCAGAAAGAGAAGAATCAGAGAAAGAAATAGTGAACCTGTTTGAAGAAATAATGACAGAAAACTTCCCTAAATTGGTGCATGAAAAAGTGACAAAAGCCCAGGAAACAGAGAGTCCCAAGCAAAATGAACCACAAAAAAACCCACAACTAGACTGGTCATAATTAAAATGGCAAATATTAAAGACAAAGAAAGAATCTTTTTTTTTTTATTGATTTATTTTTGTTACAGATGTTTCTCCTTTTCCCCCCATTGTCACCCACCTCCCCCTCCCTCCCTGCCCAGTCCCCAGTTTTGTTGTCCATGTCCATTGGTTATGACTACATGCATACAAGTTCTGTGGTTCATCGCTCCCCTCCCCCACCCCCTCTTCTGGCATTGTCAGTCTGTACCCTACTTCCACATTTCTGGGACAACCCTGTTCCTCAGACTGTCATGTTTATTATATTCCAGAAATAAGTGAGATTATATGATATTTCTCTTTCTCCGCTTGGCTGGTTTCACTTAGGATAATAGTTTCCAAGTCCTCCCATGTCGTCGCAAAGAATAAGAGATCTTTCTTTCTTACAGCTGCATAGTACTCCATTGTGTATATGTACTACGGCTTTTTTATCCATTCATCTACTGATGGACACTTGGGCTGTTTCCAGATCTTAGCTATTGTAAATAGCGCTGCTATGAACATGGGGGTACATATATTCTTTCTGATTGGTGTTTCAGGCTTCTTAGGGTATATTCCTAGGAGTGGGATCACTGGGTCAAATGGTAATTCAATTTTTAATTTTTTGAGGTAACACCATAGTGTTTTCCACAGTGGCTGCACCAGTCTGCACTCCCACCAGCAGTGTACTAGAGTCCCCTTTTCTCCACACCCTCGCCAACACTTGTTGTTTGATGCTTTGTTGATGGCGGCTATTCTGACAGGTGTGAGGTGATACCTCATTGTTGTTTTAATTTGCATCTCTCTGATGATTAGTGATGTTGAGCATTTCTTCATATGTCTCTTGGCCATTTGTATGTCCTGTTTGGATATGTGTCTATTTATTTCCTCTGCCCATTTTTTAATTGGGTTCTTTGTCTTCCTTTTGTTGAGCTGTATGAGCACTCTATATATTTTGGAAATTAATCCCTTATCTGATATATCATTGGCAATTATGCTCTCCCATACAGTGGGTTGCCTTTCCACTTTGATGGTTGTTTCTTTTGCTGTGCAGCAGCTTTTGAGTTTGATGTAGTCCCATGTGTTTATTTTTTGCTTTGTTTCTGTTGCCTTAGGTGATATATCAGTGAAGATTCTTCTGCGTATGATGTCTGAAATTTTGTTGCCTGCATTTTCTTCTAGGATTTTTATGGATTCATGAGTCACATTTAAGTCTTTTATCCATTTTGAGTTTATTCTTATGTATGGTGTAAGATGGTGGTCTAGTTTCATTTTTTTTGCATGTAGCTGTCCAATTTTCCCAACACCATTTATTAAAGAGGCTGTCTTTACTCCAGTGTATGCTCTTGCCACCTTTGTCAAATATTAATTGAGCATAATGTTTTGAGTCAATTTCTGGGTTCTCTGTTCTATTCCATTGATCTATCTTCCTGTTCTTGTGCCAGTACCAGGCTGTTTTGATTACAGTAGCTTTGTAGTATAACCTGATGTTTGGTATTGTGATCCCGCCTACTTTGTTCTTCTTTTTCAAGATTGCTGTAGCTATTCGGGGTCTTTTTTGGTTCCATATGAACTTCTGAAGCATTTGTTCTAGTTCTATGAAATATGTCATTGGTATTTTGATGAGTATTGCGTTAAATCTATAGATTGCTTTGGGTAGTAAGGACATTTTAATGATGTTAATTCTTCCAATCCATGAACAAGGTATGTGCTTCCACTTTTTTATATCTTCCTCTATTTCTTTGTTCAATGTCCTGTAGTTTTCTGCAAATAGGTCCTTTACTTCTTTGGTTAAATTTATTACTAGGTATCTTAATTTTTTTGCTGTGATGGTAAATGGGATTGTTTTTTTAGTTTCTCTTTCTGTGAGTTCATCATTGGTGTATAAGAATGCCATCGATTTCTTGACGTTAATTTTGTATCCTGCTACGTTGCCAAATTCATTAATTAAGTCTAGTAGATTTTTGATGGAGTCTTTAGGGTTTTCTGTGTATAATATCCTGTCATCTGCGAATAATGACAGTTTCACTTCCTCCTTTCCAATTTGGATCCCTTTTATTTTTTCTTCATGTTTGATTGCTGTGGCTAAGACTTCCAGTACTATGTTAAATAAGAGTGGTGAGAGTGGGCATCCTTGTCTTGTTCCTGTTCTTAAGGGAAATGCTTTTAGTTTTTGTCCATTGAGTATGATGTTGGCTGTAGGTCTTTCATATATGGCCTTTATAATGTTGAGATATGATCCCTCTAGTCCCAAATTGCTGAGCATTTTTATCAGAAATGGGTGCTGGATTTTGTCAAATGCTTTTTCAGCATCTATTGATATGATCATATGGTTTTTATCTTTCATTTTATTTATGTGATGTATCACATTTATTGATTTGCGAATATTGTACCAGCCTTGCATCCCTGGGATGAATCCCACTTGGTCATGGTGAGTAATTTTTTTGATGTATTGCTGGATCAGATTTGCTAGTATTTTGTTACGGATTTTGGCATCTATGTTCATCAGGGATATTGGCCTCTAGTTTTCTTTCTTTGTAGTGTCTTTGTCTGGTTTTGGAATTAGAATTATGCTGGCCTCATAAAACGAGTTTGGAAGTCTTCCTTCTTCTTGAATTTTTTGGAACAGTTTGAGGAGAATGGGTGTTAGTTCTTCTTTGAATGTTCGGTAAAACTCCCCCGTGAAGCCGTCAGGGCCTGGGCTTTTGTTTGCTGGGAGGGTCTTGATTACATCTTCAATTTCCTTGGTTGTTATTGGCCTGTTCAAGTTTTCTATCTCTTCCAGGTTCAGTTTTGGGAGACTATGTGTTTCTAGAAATGTGTCCATTTCGCTTAGATTGTCAAATTTGTTGCCATATAAATGTTCATAGTATATGCTAATGATCCTTTGTATTTCTGTGGGGTCAGTTGTTATTTCTCCTCTTTCATTTCTGATTTTGTGTATTTGGGTTCTCTCTCTTTGTTTCTTGGTGAGTCTAGCTAAGGGTCCATCAATCTTGTTTATCTTTTCAAAAAAACAGCTCTTTGTTTCATTGATCCTTTGAATTTTTTTTTGGTCTCCATGTCATTTATTTCTGCTCTGATCTTTACTATTTCCTTCCTTCTACTTACTCTAGGGTTTTCTTTTTGTTTGCTTTCTAGTTCTTTAAGTTGTGAGGTTAGGTAGTCAATTAGAAATTTTTCTTCTTTCTTGAGGTGGGCCTGTAGTGCTATGAACTTCCCTCTCAGAACTGCTTTCGCTGCATCCCATAGATTTTGTGTTGTTGTGTGTTCATTTTCATTAGTTTCCAGAAAGTTTTTAATTTCTTCCTTGATCTCCATGGTAACCGATTCATTGTTCAATAACATGCTATTTAGCCTCCAAGTGTTCAAATGTCTTTGCATGTTCTTTTTGCAATTGATTTCTAGTTTGATACCATTGTGATCTGAGACGATGCTTGATATGATTTCAATCTTCTTGAACTTGTAGAGACTTAGTTTGTGTCCTATCATGTGGTCTATCTTTGCGAATGTCCCATGTGCACTTGAGAAGAATGTGAATTCTGCAGTTTTGGGGTGTAATTCTCTGTATATATCTATTAAATCCATTTTATCTAGTGCTTCATTTAGAATTTCTGTTTTCTTGTTAATTTTTTGTCTAGATGATCTATCCAGCGATGTCAGTGGGGTGTTGAAGTCTCCTGCTATGATTGTATTGCTGTCAATTTCTCCTTTGAAGTCCTCCAGAAGATTTTTAATATATTTTGGTGCGCCTGTGTTGGGTGCATATATGTTTACCAAGGTTATATCTTCCTGTTGGATAGACCCTTTTAATAATATGTAGTGACCTTCTTTGTCTCTACTTATGGTCTTCAATTTGAAATCTAATTTATCAGATATGAGTATTCCTACCCCAGATTTTTTTTCCTTTCTGATTGCTTGGAAGATTTTTTTCCATCCCTTTACTTTCAACCTATGTGAGTCTTTTGTTGTGAGGTGGGTCTCTTGTAAACAACATATATGTAAATCCTGCTTTCTTATCCAGTCAGCTATTCTGTGCCTTTTTATCGGAGCATTCAATCCATTTACATTTAAGGTGATTATTGATATGTGCTTATTTATTGCCATTTTTGTTCAGTGTGGTTATATTTTTCTTCTACTAATTACAGCAGTCCTTTTAACATTTCTTGCAATCTGGTTTGGTGCTAATATATTCACTTAGCCTTTTTTTGTCTGGGAAGCTCTTTATTTGACCTTCTATTTTGAATGATAGCCTTGCTGGATAGAGTAGTCTTGGGTTCAGATCCTTGTTTTTCTTGACCTTGATTACTTCATGCCATTCCCTTCTGGCCTGTAGTGTTTCTATTGAGAAGTCAGCTGATAGCCTTATTGGGGTTCCTTTGTAGGTAACCTGTTGCTTATTTCTTGCTGCCTTTAGGACTCTCTCTTTGCCTTTAATTTTTGGCATTTTAATTATTATGTGTCTTGGTGTGGGCCTGTTTGGGTTCTTCTTACTTGGGGCTCTCTGTGCTTCTTGAACCTGAATGCCTTCTTCCTTCACCAGGTTAGGAAAGTTTTCTGTCACTATTTCTTCAAATATATTCTCTAACCCTTGCTCATTTTCTTCTTCTTTGGGGACTCCTATAATGTGAATGTTATTACGCTTCCAGTTGTCCCACAGTTCTCTTAAGCTATCTTCCTGTTTTTTCATTGTTTTTTCCTTTTGGTTTTCTGATTGATTGATTTTTTATACTCTGTCTTCTAATTCACTGATCCGGTCCTCCGCTTCCTCTACTTTGCTGGTCAGTCCTTCCAATGTGTTCTTTATTTCTGCTATGTCATTCTTTATTTGCACTTGGGTGGTTTTCATGGTGTCAATATCCTTACTCATGCTGTTTAGTTTCCTCAAGATCATAGCTCTGAATTCTACCTCTGATAATTTGCTTAACTGCATTTCATTTATCTCATCTTCCGTAGAGTTCTCTTTTTCTTTCATTTGGGATCTGTTTCTTTGTTTCACCATTTTTGCTATCTCAGTGGGTTTTGGAGCCTGCCAATTTTCCCTGTGGGTGTCGGTGTTCTGCTATTTGTGGCTCCCTCTACTGGGTTTGGATGAGCGTGGAGGGCCTCCTTAAACACCACTGTCAAGTCTCACTTTCCTGGGTAGATTTGCAAGCTCAGGAAAGGTTCAGTTATGCTCTAGCTTTTTGCCTGGAGGCTATTAGCCTCAGTTACTTGAAAAGCCTTAGGATCTCAGTTGAATGAGAAACTCCCTCAGGTGTTTATAGTGTGAGAGGATTTCCCGAGGGTGGGGCCACTGCTGGTTGTTAATGAGCCTCAATTTGCATTTCTTTACCTCTTTTCCTCACCTGGGAATCTCCGAGGGAGGGGCTGCCTCAGCTCCGAGAAGGAGTAAACTTGGCTGCCGTTCTGTGTAACTGGGAAGGAGTGGCTGGCCACCACCGTCCTTTGTGGCCACAGCTCAGCACAAACTCTGAGTGCCCTCCAAATCCCAGGTGTCCCCACAGAGTTCCAGTCCAGTCTGCCCTCCCTCTGCCAGAGCCCCAGGTGAGTGGCTGTGGCTATTTAGCGCTCTGTCCCAGCCCTCTGCGCTGTGGAGCAGCTTAGGGTCTTAACCCTGAGGGGGGGTGCCGCCGCTGCTCACAGCTCAGGCCGCTGCTGTCCATGGGCTCCCAGCCCGCCACCCTCTCACGCCTCCACAGATCCTACCAGGCTCATTCAGTGTCCCTGGTTGTATGATCCTCTCTCGCTGCTTTTCTGTTGCTTTTTCCCGACAGCTTGTCTTTATTTTAGTTGTAATTCCCGTTTGGTCCTGGGAGATTGTCAATGTAGCTTCCATTCACTCCGCCGCCATTTCCGGTATCTGAAAGAATCTTAAAGGAAGTAAGAGAGAGACAGAAAGTTAACTATAAGGGAGCTCCCATTAGACTGCCACCTGATTTCTCAATAGAAACACTGCAGGCCAGAAGGGAGTGGCATGAAGTATACAAAGTAATGCAAGGCAAGGGTCTGAATCCAAGACTACTCTATCCAGCAAGGCTATCATTCAAAATTGAAAGAGAAATAAAGACATTCACAGATAAGAAAAAAGCTAAAGAAATTTACCACCACCAAACCAGCACTGCAAGAAATGCTAAAGGGACTATTGTAAGAAGTAAAAGAAACAGAAAGAGAAAGAGGAACAAAGGCATAAAATAAAAATGGCAACTAATAACTATCTATCAATAATAACCTTAAATGTAAATGGCTTAAATGCTCCAAAAAAAAAAAAAGACATAGGGTAGCTGACTAGATAAGAAAACACAATCCATATATATGCTGTCTCACAACAAAAGACTCACACAGGATGAAAGTGAAGGGAAGGAAAAAAATTTTCCAAGATAATAGAAATGAAAAAAAAGCTAGTGCAGCAATACTCATATCTGATAAGATAGACTCAAAACAAGGGCCATAATAGGAGACAAGGAAGATCACTACATAATATTAAAGTGATCAATCCAACAAGAGGATATAACGCTGGTAAACATATATACACCAAATACAGGAGCACAAAAATATATTTAAAAACTTCTGGAGGACTTCAAGGGAGAGATCAATAGCAATACAATCATTGTGGGTGACTTTAACACCCATTGACACCACTGGATAGATCTTCTAGACAAAAATTAACGAGGACACAGAGTCCTTAAATGACGAACTAGATCAGTTGGACTTAATTGATATTTACAGAACATTTCACCCCAAAGCTACAGAATATACATTCTTCTCAAGTGGACATGGTTATTTCTCAAAGATAGGCCACAATTAGGACACAAAGTAAATCTCTACAAATCAAGAAGACTGCAATCATATCAAGCATCTTCTCAGATCACAATGGGATGAAACTAAAAATCAGTTACAACAAAAACAAACAAAAATATTCAGACACATGGAGGTTAAATAGCATGTTATTAAACAATGAATGGGTTAACAAGGAAATTAAGGAAGGAATTAAAAACTTCCTGTAACCAATGAAAATGAACACACAACAACACAAAATCTATGGGATGCAGCAAAAGCAGTTCTGAAAGGGACGTTCATAGCACTACAGGCCTACCTCAAGAAACAAGAAAAATTTCTAATTGACTTTCTAACCCTACAACTTAAAGAACTAGAAAGTAAACAAAAATAAAAACTCAGAGTAAATAGAAGGAAAGAAATAGTAAAGGTCAGCGCAGAAATAAATGACATAGAAACTAAGAAAACAATTCAAAAGATCAATGAAACAAAGAGCTGGTTCTTTGAAAAGATAAACAAGATTGATGGACCCTTAGCCAGACTCACCAAAAAACAAAAAGAGAGGACCCAAATAAACAAAATCAGGAATGAAAGAAGAGAAGTAACAACTTACATCGCAGAAATACAAAGGATCAGTAAAACATACTATGAACAATTCACCAACAAATTGGACAACCTAGGCAAAATGGACAAATTTCTAGAAACACACAGTCTCCCAAAACTGAACTGGGAAGAGGTAGAAAACTTGAACAGATGAATAACAACTAAGGAAATTGATGATGTAATCAAGAATCTCCCAGCAAACAAAAGCCCAGGCCTGGATGGCTTCACAGGGGAGTTTTACCGAACATTCAAAGATCTAACACCATTCTCCTCAAACTATTCCAAAAAATCCAAGAAGATGGAAGACTTCCAAACTCATTTTATGAGGCCAGCATAATCCTAATTCCAAAACTGGATAAAGACACTACAAAGAAAGAAAACTACAGGCCAATATCCCTGATGAACACAGATGCCAAAATCCTTAACAAAATATTAGCAAATCAAATCCAGCAATACATCAAAAAAATTATTCATCATGACCAAGTGGCATTCATCCTACAGATGCAAGGATGGTATAATATTTGCAAATCAATAAATGTGATAAACCACGCAAACAAAATGAAAGATAAAAACCATATGATCTTATCAATAGATGCTGAAAAAGCATTGGACAAAAATGCTCAGCAATGTGGAAATAGAGGGATCATATCTTGACATAATAAAGGCTATATATGAAAAACCTACAGCCAACATCATACTCAATGGGCAAAAACTAAAAGCATTTCCCTTAAGAACAGGAACAAGACACGGATGCCCACTTTCACCACTCTTATTTAACATAGTACTGGAAGTCTTAGCCACAGCAATGAAGTATAAAAGGGATCCTAATTGGAAAGGAGGAAGTGAAACTGTCATTGTTCTCAGATGACATGATATTGTACATAGAAAACCCTAAAGACTCCATCAAAAATCTACTAGATTTAAAAAATGAATTTGGCAAGGTAGCAGGATACAAAATTAACATCAAGAAATCGACGGCATTCTTATACACCAACAATGAACTCACAGAAAGAGAAACTTAAAAAACAATCCCACTTATCGTTGCAGCAAAAAAACTAAGATACCTGGGAAAAAAACTTAACCAAAGAAGAAAAGACCTCTTTGCAGAAAACTACAGGTCATTTAAAAAGGAAATAGAGGAAGATACAAAAAAGTGGAAGCATATACCTTGTTCATGGTTGGAAGAATTAACATCATTAAAATGTCCATACTACCCAAAGCAATCTATAGATTCAATGCAACCCCCATCAAAATACCAATGACATATTTCACAGAACTGGAGCAAATACTCCAAAAGTTTATATAGAACCAAAAAAGACCTTGAATAGCCACAGCAATCTTGAAAAAGAAGAAGAAAGTAGGAAGAATCACAATACTGGATATCAGGTTATACTACAAAGACACTGTAATCAAAACAGCCTGGTACTGGCACAAGAACAGGAAGATAGATCAATGGAACAGAACAGAGAACGCAGAAATTCACCCAAGTCATTATGCTCAATTAATATTTGACAAAGGTGACAAGAGCATAAGGGAGTAAAGACAGCCTCTTTAATAAATGGTGTTGAGAAAATTGGACAGCTACTTGCAAAAAAAAAATGAAGCTAGACCACAAACTTACACCATACACAAGAATAAACTCAAAATGGATAAAAAGACTTAAATGTGACTCGTGAATCTATAAAAATCCTAGAACAAAATGTAGGCAACAAAATTTCAGACATCACATGCAGCAGAATTTTCATTGACATAACGCCTATGAGAAGAGAAACAAAAGAAAAAATGAACACATGGGACTACATCAAACTAAAAAGCTTCTTCACAGTAAAAGAAACAATCACCAAAATGGAAAGGAAGCACACTATATGAGAGAGCATAATTGCCAATGATACATCAGATAAGGGATTAATTTCCAAAATATATAGAGTATTCATACAACTCAACAAAAGACAAAAAACCCAATTAAAAAATGAGCAGAGGACCTAAATAGATACCTCTCCAAAAGGACATATAAATGGCCAAGAGACATATGAAAAAATGCTCAATGTCACTAATCATCGGAGACATGCAAATTAAAACAACAATGAGGTATCACCTCACACCTGTCAGAATAGCTGCCATCAACAAATCATCAAACAACAAGTTCTGACGAGGGTGTGGAGAAAAGGGGACTCTAGTACACTGCTGGTGTGTGTGCAGACTGGTGCTGCCACTATAGAAAACAATATGGTGTTACCTCAAAAAGTTAAAAATTGAACTGCCATTTGACCCAGTGATCCCACTTCTAGGAATATACCCTAAGAAGCCTGAAACACCAATCAGAAAGAATATATGTACCCCTATGTTCATAGCAGCACTATTTACAATTGCTAAAATCTGGAAACAACCCAAGTGTCCATCAATAGATGAATGGATAAAAAAGCTGTGGTACATATACACAATGGAATACCATGCAGCTGTAAGAGAGAAAGATCTGGCCCTAGCCAGTTTGGCTCAGTGGTTAGAGCGTCGGCCTGTGGACCAGAGTCCTGAGTTCGGTTCCCACTAAGGGCACGTACCTCGGTTGCAGTTTGTCCCCAGCCCCAGTTGGGATCCTGTGGGTGGCAACCAGTCGATATGTCCCTCTCACATTGATGTTTCTCTCTCCCTCTTCCCTCCTCTCTCCCCCCGCTCTATCTGAAGATAAATGCAAAAGTTTCCTCGGGTGAGGATAAAAAAAAAAAGAAAGAAAGATCTCTTATCCTTTGAGACAACATGGAGGGACCTGGAGAGTATTATCCTAAGCGAAACAAGCCAAGCAGAGAAAGACAAATATCACAAGATCTTTTTGTGGAATATAATGAACATAACAGTCTGAGGAACAGGGTAGTCCCAGAGACATGGAAGTAGGGTACAGACTGACAATCCTCAGAAGAGGGGGTGGAGGGGGAGGGAAGAGATAAACCACAGAACTTATATGCATGTATGGGTAACCAATGGACATAGACAGCAAAGCTGGGGACGGGGCGGCGGGGGATGGGGAGGAGGGTGTCAGTGGGGGAAAAAGGAGAAACATTTGTACAAAAATAAATTAATACAAATAATTAAAAAAATAAATAAAAACCTTTCACTGAAAAAAAAAAAAACTTGAATAAAATTTTAAAAAATAAAATAGCCCAGCTGGTGTGGCTCAGTGGTTGAGCATCGACCCACGCACCAACAGGTTGCCAGTTCGATTACCAGTCAGGCACATGCCCAGGTTGTGGAAAATAAATAAATAAATGAAACACCCTACTTTAGCAGCTCCTGAAAGTTGAATTCTGTATAAGACATGCCATAGCTACAGTCCCTGGAGCAAATTCACTGATGCCTGTGGACCAGAAAAGTTCTCAAGCCACCCTAAGTTCTGTCCCTTTACACAAGACTGTGCCATTATTGCAGTTCTGGAAAATATCATTCAAATCATTTATCTGTATATCCTCAAAAGAACCACATTGGTCTGCACTCCACTGAGTGTTTCTATGATGTCAAACTAGCTGATATAAATAAAAGCTTTTGTTATAAGGGGTAAATTCAAAGTATATCTCTCTTTCCCAGGAAACCAACCCAATCACATTTGAATTTCGTAGGAATGAAAAATACACATAAATCTCCATTATACCCTAATTTCCCTAAGAAGGTTTTGGAGAGAATAGAAAACATGTGAATTATACGTTGGTTATAACTGTCATTTCCTGGACACAGCTGAATTATAAGAAGCTGTGAAATTGTCCCCCACTTTTTTTTAGACCCAACAGTTTCAGTTTTGCTGGTAAAAGAAATGTCTAACTTTATCTCACAGGAAAGAATCTTGTTATATTTCTAACTGCATTTGGGGCTGGATGGAATAAATAGTATAGATAAGCATCCAACCTTCCAGATGTTTATCCTGAATAAATCTCCAAACTTTGAAGGGATTGCCTGGAAGTAATCTTTTCAATTTTGTGCTTGAGTCAGCCAATAATGAACAATAAAATGGAAAGCTGGTCTATATCCCAGTTTCTTTCCCTTCATTATAGTACTGTACCAGGAGCAATACTAATTTTAGCTACAATGTTTCTGCATTGGATGTGATTGTGGATGTATGAATGAGCATGTGTATGTATGTGAGTGTACCTTAGTCCAAAAAGATCTTTATCCAAGGGTACAGAATTGCTTTCTTTCAGTACCAAAGGTTTGCAAGTCTCCACAATACGGACTGTGTTTTGGATGTGAGCCAAATAATCACGGAAGAAATTACTAAATTATCTTCATTATAGGTTGTCCATTTTAATGAGCCCAGACCTCATGATTATTTAGTTAAATGGCTTTCTTCTATTTATTTATCATCCATTCATTGAATAACAAATCAATATTTAAGGATACCTAGGCCGGGCAGATTCTATACTAGACATTTCACAGTCAAGCCCATGGGATTGTAAGGCAACATGTCACTTCCTGTTCCCCATATCAATTAAACTGCAGGAAAATTAAGTCACAGAATCCTTAGTGGAAGATATGATTTCAGTCATATTTTCTGACCCCTGGTAATATTGGGGATGATAACTCTCCATCACTGTAGTCAATGTGCAGCCAGTAGCTCAGCAAAATTGGACAGAATGTGACAAAAGAGGAGATCAAAATGATTTGTAAAGCAAAAATTCATCACATTTTCGGAGAAAACCACACAGTATCCTGAAACAAAAGCTGTTAGAGGAAAATGCACTTCTTTTTCTAAGAACAGTTTGGGTATAAAACCAATTTGCCTTGTTTATTCTTTCCCTCCACCCTGTGCCATATATCCTCACGTTGTTAGGGGAATTCTTGGAATCCCCCAAACAATTTTTAGAATATCACTAGACAGAATGGATTTGGCCCTTCCCTTTGTTTCCCTGGGAAATTTCAAGAGAAACCCAAACCTCCCCTTACCTCACATCTTATACAGTCATGCAGTGGGTCTCTGAGTACATGCAGTACAGTGGTGTGAGTTCACATGCAGAACCACGTGGCATGAATTCACAGACTGCCACCATGTTCATGACACAAACGGTGGAAAATTAAACATTTCTGTGTGTGTCTGGGTGGGTGTACGTGTGTGTTAGTATGAGTGGACGTGTGCATGTAGAGAAAGAGAAACAGAAGGAAAGAGAAAGAAATAGGAAAACAAGAAGCAAGAGAGAAAACAATTTGAAATAAAACAAAACAATGAAAGTTCTTTATGAATTAGCATGTATTAGTTAAAACTTTATGGTAAAAATTGTGAGGTGAAAAGGAAAATAATTAGAAATGATTTATTTTTATTTTTATTTATTTTGGAGGTTTGGCTTTTTTTATTTCATTTTTCAATTACGTTTTACATTCAATATTATTCGGTAGTATAGTGGCTACACAGTCATATACTTTATAAAATGTTCCCCCTGATATTTCAAGTACCTACCTGGCATCAGACATAGTTATTAAAATATCATTGACTAGATTCCCTGTGCTGTACTTCACATCCCCATGACTGTTCTGTAACTACCAATTAGTATTTTCTAATCCCTTCATCTTCTCACCCAGCACCCTCCTCTCTGCAACCGTCAGTCTGTTCCCTGTGTCTGAGTCTGTTCCAATTTTCTTTATTCGTTTATTTTGTTCTTTAGATTCCACATGTAAATGAAATCATGTGGTATTTGTAAAGTGACTTCTTTTCAAATAAATGAACTAACTGAAAAAAGATTTGGTTGTGCTTGCTATTTTTTTTTTTTTTTTAAGAATACACCTCCACTTTACTCAGATGGAGGAAATGGTAGATAAACGGGGAGAGAGGAAGGTGAAGCTGGAGTGTTTAGCTTGCACATAAATCATCTTAGGCCTCAAATTCAAAGTGGTTGTGCTTCTTAATCATGAAAATAGTTGTAAAACTATCAATGAAGTCATAATTCGATGAACACAGTGGTCTGGGAGATGCTCTTTTCATAGAGTTTGGAGTGACGACACCGCCAACATGGTGGAAGGGCTCAGAGTGTTCTCCTCCCACGGTCCAAGGAAAGGTTATTTTCAGAGATACTAGACCCTATGATATTTTACTCTGATATAAGAACACTGCAATAAAGAGAATCCTGTATCAGCAAGTCAAAAGCACACACATATCCCCGTGGAAAAACTCTAGAATGACCAATACTGTGACACAATTTGGTAAGATTATTAGCCTTCAAGTTTGAGAGTGTACTGCCATCTAGGCCAAAAAGCAAGGTACTCGCGGCTGATGCAGACAGGCTGGCCTCGGACTGTTAACAAGAACTTCCGGATTTTAGAGGACAGGAAAAATACTATGTGTGTATATTTATATGTGTGTGGAAAATACCTGAAGGATCTGCACTGTCTCCCTCTGTTGGCATTGCAGTGGTAGTCTTTGGGGGTTAGAATGTGATCTTGCGGTTTTGTCTCTGCTTATTTTAATTTTACAGTTTTCTGCAATGTGTATACATTGTCTTGTAGTAATAAAAATGCTATTAAAATAAAAATAAAATAGTAAAATCATAAACAATAGTTAAGAAGAAGACAGTGGAACACACTAAAAGAAAGGAAACAAGACACAAGAAAATTATATGAATAACATAGTTTGATTTTATTTTTTTAATATGTTTTTATTGATTTTTTTAGAGAGCGAAAAAGGAAGAGAGAGATAGAAACATCAATCAGCTGCCTCCTGCACGTCCCCTACTGGGGATTGAGCCCACAACCCGGGCATGTGCCCTGACTGAGAATCAAACCGGGACCTCCTAGTCCATGGGACCATGCTCAATCCACTGAGCCATACTGGCTGGGAAAAATAGTTTGATTTTAAATGCAACAGACACCCATGTGTTTTGAGGAGAAAAATAGAATTATAAAATCCCCCTCAAAACAAGAAATAATTGGACAAGCCATTTTAAAATTAATGATGGTAAGCATTGAATCATTTTGAAAATAGATATAATGTTAAATAAATCACAGATACAGACTATAATAATACCAGTATTATAAAGCAAAATAAAAATTTATAATTTAACAAACAAAACTTAGGAAATGAACTCCAGAAGACAGGATATAAAGACTTTGATTTCTTCATCTTTCAGAGGATAGAGTCACTAACTTCTACCTATGGATAATAAAGTAATAGCAACTTAGGGATGTTTAAATGCATAAACCTATCCCCAGGAAAGGCAAAACAATGAAAACATGGGGAAGCAAGGAAGGGTTAATAACACCCCAATTATTGTATAAAATTATAATAGTTATATACTACAAATCAGAATTTTTGTAATATAACTAAAGCTATACTCCGTAGAAATTTATACCATGTTATTCAAGAATAAATATTGAAAATACATGAAAAAAAGTAGAAAAAATAAATGAAGAATGAAAAATATCCTAAGAAAGGTAAAAGTAAAAATTACTTCTATAATGTAAGTATATTAAGAGAAATAAGGAACAAAGACAAGAGGGTGGTTCTTGAGCACTGGAGAAAACTACATGAAAATAGATTAACTGCCAGAAAATCTAATAAAGAAAAAGATGCCTAGATGGTGTGGCTCAGTGGTTGAGCATCGACCCACGCACCAAGAGGTCACTGGTTTGATTCCCTGTCAGGACATAAGCCCAGGTTGTGGACCAAATCCCCAGTGGGAAGTGTGCAGGAGGCATCCAATCGATGTTCTCTCTCATTGATGTTTCTATCTCTCTCCCTCTCCCTTCCTCTCTCTCTAAAATCATTTAAAAAAAAAAGAAAAGGAAAGGAAAGCACAGATTTGCAATAAATAGAGAGTAATGATTAGCAAAAAATTTTTTTTAAACTTTTTATATAAATTCAAAATATCTCGATGAACTCCATGTTTTAGGGAAAAAATATTACTAAAATCGATTCCAGAAAGCTGAAATTGACTAATTACATTTAAGAATCTGATCTGATTCTGCTAAGAGTCTAATAAGAACTTGCCCTCTAATTAAAAAATGTCCAGAACATTTTTAAAAATAAAATATAAAAGTCTAACCCTGGCCAGTTTGGCTCAGCAGTTAGAGCATCGGCCCATGGACTGAAGGGTCTTGGGTTTGATTCCAGTCAAGAGCACCTACTTGGGTTGCAGGTTTGATCCCCAGCCCCAGTTGGGGTCGTACAGGAGGCCACCAATCAATGTGTCTCTCTCACATTGATCTTTCTCTCTCCCTCTTCCCTCCTTCTCTTCTTTCCACTCTCTCTAAAAAACAAAAACAAAAAAAAAGTTAAATATATCTGTAGATGGAACAGATCATTTCCGACTTATTTACATTGTTCCAGAACATAACAAGTGAAAATCTCCAAGTACTTTTTCTTAAAGCAGCATAATATTGATGCCCAAACTTGACAAAGATAGGCAACAATAAGGACTCCAGACCAATCTCGTTTATAATGAATATTCTAAATAAAGCTTAGCAAATACATTTCAGTAGTAAATTTAAAGACAAATATATTATAAACAAGTAAGTAGGTTTTATTCAGAATGTAAGCATGATTGATGAAAACCAATAATAGGAAACCAACTAATATAATTATCCATAATATGTAAAGCAAAAAGCCATGTTATTTCTATAAATAACATAAAATACTACTTAGTAAAATTCAAAAATTCCTGACTAAACCTGGAAGATGCCATTTAACAATGGTATACATTTGATAACAGATATTTACTAGAAGCCTACAGCAAACACTCTTCTTAATGGTTAAATATCAACAGCTTAACCATTAAAATCAAGAACAAGGTAAAATATCTTTTAAATGATTTATTCAACATTGTTCTGAAAGTACCAATCAATTCAATTATCTAAGAGAACAAAAATAAGAATTTTAGAGGAAAAGATGATATGATTCTGTATCTAAACAACCCTGGAGAAGGAAGGAAGGAAGGAAGGAAGGAAGGAAGGAAGGAAGGAAGGAAGGAAGGAAGGAAGGAAGGAAGGAAGGAAGGAAGGAAGGAAGGAAGGAAGGAAGGAAGGGGGAAGGAAGGAAGGAAGGAAGGAAGGAAGGAAGGAAGGAAGGAAGGAAGGAAGGAAGGAAGGAAACCACAAAATATTTCAGTCAGTTAGTTGTTACAAAATTTATATTTTAAAAATCATAAGTTTTAAATTGCATGGCTGTTCTTAGTAGCATAATGAACTCTCACACCATCGTGCTCAGGATGTGAATCATCCCTTTGTCGGGTGCACCCACACTGTATATACAGTACAATAAACTTTTTGAGAGAGACCACATTCACATAACTTGTATTATGGTTTATTATTATAATTGCGTTATTTTATCATTTTTTGTTAATCTCATAGTGCACCTAATTCATAAATTAAACTTTATCAACGGCATGTATGCATAGGAAACATCATAGTATATATAGGGTTCAGTGCTATCACTGTTTCAGGCATGCACTGGGGGTCTTGGAAGGTGTCCCCTGCTGGTAAGGGAGCACTACTGTAGCCCAATTAGCTATTTAAACTAAGAGTAAAGGTAAATTCTTCCTTTACTCTTTATACCAAAATAATGTCCCACTGAATTAAACTTTGAAAGAAAAATAATAAAATCATAACCAGAATAAAAAATATATTCCAATTTTTCAAATTCTTGAAGTTGAACAACTTTTTAAATCAAGACTAGAAAATCCAGAAACCATAAGAGGGTGTGCTGGTAAATTAACCCTTATGAAAAATTAAAACTTCTGTGGGATTAAGACCAAATAGCATAAACAAAGACAAAAGCCAGATAACAAATTGGGGGAGAATATTTGCAATACATTCAAAGATAAAAGGCTATTTTCTTTAAAATATAAAACTCTCCTAAAAAATCAATAAGGAAAATACCCCAAATCCTTTAGAACAATATAGATTAATGGGCATTTCACTGAAACATGAACACATATGGCTTAGCTTATAAGCAGATGGAAGAATGCCCAATCTCTCTCACAAATAAATGCAAATTAAAACAAAATAAAGATACCATTTTTTAGCTGCCAGATTGGCAATAGTTTGATAGTATACAGTCTTGGCAGTCTTCTGAGGAAAAAGGCATTATCACATACTGGCAGTGGATGTACACATTGTCATAATTTCCTTGGAAGGCAATTTGAGAGTATCTGTAAAAATAAAAATGTGCATATCCTCCAACTCAGAAATTTGATCTTGAGGAATTTGTCATACAGATAGACTTACACATGTGTGCAACTGTGAATGTACAAAAAATGCTTTGAAGTATAATTTGTAACATTATAAACAAAACCTACTGGGAGCAACCTAAGTTGGGAGTGAAGTGGGCATGGGCCCTGGGACTCTAATATCTGGGTAGTTCTACGACTTACTAGCTCTGTGACCCTGAACAAGCTCCCTAAGCTCTCTGTGCCCCAGTGTCCTCAACTGTGAAGTGTTGTAAAAGAAGTATCTATTTCATAGAGTTGTTGTTGATATTAAATGAGGTAACACATACGAAGTGCTTATGACACAGTATGGGTCATATGTATATAAAAGTATATATGTATACTTTTTAAATTGCAATATTTTAATATTGTGATATTTTTCAATTGTAATATTTTATAAATTATATTTGTAACATTGTGCTATTTAAAAATTGTAACATTATAAAATTATTTTAAATTGCAATATTTTAAAATCATTTTAAAGCAATGTTAAGTTCATTGTTGATAAGAAAAAAATCTCCAGGATATATAGTTACATTAAAAAAATAAGATAGCCCGGCCGGTGTAGCTCAGTGGTTGAGCATCGACCCATGCACCAGGAGGTCGCCAGTTTGATTCCCAGTCAGGGCACATGCCCAGGTTGTGGGCCAAATCCCCAGTGGGGGGCATGCAGGAGGTGGCTGATCGATGTTCTCTCTCATCGATGTTTCTATCTCTCTCTCCTTTTCCCTTCCTCTCTCTCTAAAAACCAATAAAGGAAGAAAAAAAAAAGGATAAAAAATAGTGGGTCCTGTGCTCCTACATATGTCCAAAAATATACGTGTTCACATAAAGCTCAAAAATAGTGTGCACATCTAAATGTATCACACATTTCTTACAGAATGCACAAGAAACTGGGGGAAAGGGCTCAAGATTGGAGATCAGAAGCAGATATTTTAGTGAATATTCATGTGTGGCTTGACATTTTTACCTTGGGATTACATTAATTTTATAATTTACAAATCTAGGTCATTTTATTGTTGTTGTTGTTGTTGTTAAAGAAACTGAAACAAGCAGCTAATTAAAGAGGTCGTCATATTAAATTAGAGTTCTCAGCCTTATTTAGGAATAATGTCATAGTCCACAACTTCCCTCCTCTCTGTTCCGTAGAATGCTCCTTCTGATTACATTACCCATCATAACTCCAGGAAACAGAGCAACCGGTGTCACGAAAACACCTTTGTGCCTTATGATTATAATGCTTAGCAGCTGAGATTTTCAAAAAAGTCCCAAGTATGAAAATAGAAAGCAGTGATTCTCTACACAATCCTTAGCCCTCTCCAACATCCCACAATCGGTTCCTATATTCAACCTCACCGAAGTGCAGAAATGACTGCCCTTCCTTAGCCTTTCATCTTTACATACAATTAAAGTCCTGATTATTTACTAGCAACCTCTAAGTGAGCTTTTAAAGTTCATTATAAGCTGAAACCATTTTAAATTATATTAATACTCTACAGTTCTGTCATCACTCAGCTCTTTTCGACAGGACAGTGAAAATGAACAGGACAGGCGGGCCATAGTGTCTATATTCACTTTCTATTGCTGTGCAACAAATGACCACAAACTTCAAACAGTCCACATTTATTATCTCACTGTTTCCATGGGTCAGGATTCGGGGCACAGCTTAGCTGGATCCTCTTTTTCTGGATCTCACACGACTGAAATCAAGGTGTTAAGTGGACCCAGTTTTCACTGGAGCTTGGTTTCTTTTCCAAGCTCATTCAGGTTGTGGGGGAAACGTCTTTCCTGGTGGTTGTATGATGAAGGTCTTTCTCACAACTGGCTCTCAATTACTCTCAGCTTCTAGAGGACGCCGCTAGTCCTTCTCACGTGCCCCCCTCCATAGGCCATCCCACAACATTCAGCTTACTTCTTCCAGGCCAGAAGGGAAAGGTCTCACTCTGGTCTGCTAAGAAGGAGTCTTATATAACATCACATAATCACAGGGATGACATCCCAGCACCTTTGCCATATAACATAACCTATTCAAGGGTTACGTTCCCTTTGACATGTCCCATTCACCTGAAGTAACTACAGGTCCATCCTGCATTCAGAGGGGAAACTTATCCAAGGGTGTGACTCACGGGGGTCATCTTAAGGTGGGTCTGCCACAGCGTTCCACCTGAGAGGTCAGTCAGGAAAGTCTGAGCTTACTGCCCATTAAAGAAGCTGCAAGTGATAAAATAAAATAGTTTATTGTGATGAACTTACAGATGAGGGCAATGCCACCATCTGGCAGAACCTGCAGCATGACGATGTAGGCTGACATGCTTCTTGGTAGACAGGAAACAGTATGTAAATATTTTAGTCGATGAAAAATACTTGGATGGCCATGTTCCATAAGCAATTCATAAACTGCTTTGCTTTTTGCCTTCTAATCTATGCCTACAGGAACATTCTTTTAAAAACACACACCACAAAAAAAGCCATGCTTCCAGAAATTATCTATGTCCTACTGCAACTCAAACCTGACATTTGGATATAACCCCCCTAGGAAATTTCTGTTGTTGTTTTTTAAATGTTATTTCTTCAAATATTGACATTTAAGAAGGTGGCAGCCACCTGTTCAGAAACAGGTTGGGGAGATAATATCCAAGGGCATCAGTGCTTACAGGCTGCTGGGTCTCCTGACCCCTTCCTCATTTCCTTTGCAGTAACCTCTAGAGATGTATCCTTTCCTCCAGTCACTGATTGATTTGAGACAGATTAGAATTACTGAGTTCAACTGAGCCCCAGAAGATGTGATTCGTCATAAGTATCTTCCCAGTGTAAGTATCAGTTCTTGCTGAGAAGATGATTTAAAAAACGAATGCCTATATTCACTTTCTGTAGGAAATTATTATAGGCTAGTTAATAATGTGTATCTCCATGGCTTACCCTTGAAAACTACAGAACCTGAAATAGGCCAACCGTTTCTAGCAGAGATACGGAGCACAGTGCACACAGACTTCGGTGAAGGACACTTCCGTGCGTGGCTTTTCTTCTTGTTTTAACAACATTGGACAAAGTTTTGAGGAACAAGAAATGTCAAGGTCAGAGGATCCATCTATATGAATGCCAATAACTATTCAATTACTCAGATCTATCACTTATACAAAGCAATGATTTCATTACTTACAAATGAAGTTGACATGGGTGTGAAACTCCAAGATGAAGCTAAGATATTAGCTGTACCTAAATTATCTTTGGAAAAAATCCTTAAATAGAATTGAAGTGCTAGGATTGTCTATTTCTGAGTCTTAAGTAAATAAACGGAAGCACACTGCCAAAAAAATGCCATTTACAGTGAGTTTTCTCCACGTACTCCTCCTTATACTAGCTGAGTTAAAACTCACCTCCTCTGCATGAGCCTTTGACCTGAGGCAGGTTGCTTATGCAGCTTCAGTGTACACATCTATAAAATAGGAGTAACTGTACAACCTGTGAAGTTCTTCAAAGTTAAAGAGATATTACATGCAGCTATTTTTAACACAGTGCCTCATACACAGTAAGTGCTCATTAAATGATAGCTATTATGTAAAACACTATATAGAAAAAAGTGATTCAGTCAGAATCTTGTACGAACAAGTCTCTACTGTCTCATTAATAAGGTCCATGTAAACTTTGTGGGTTTTAGTGGGGGGCAGTTTGAGTCTTGAAACACAAAATAACATAATGCTAATAGGTGTGAACATTTCTCTATGTGTTAAAATTATGTTGCTCTTCTTTAAATGCTACCTGCATTTATTTTCTAAAGTTTCTTTTTCATGACTGCTGAGAGAAAGGCCGAAGAGAATTTTCAGGGGGCCACATATCTGGTCAGAGGAGAAAAGCACACTGCAGAGAAAACTAGCACAGCATCACATGGTACATGAGAGCAGTCAGATTTGCTGTCTTCTTCATCTCCCTTTGGAGCTTTGAGTTCTCTAAAGTCTTTTTTTTTTTTTTTTTTTATCATCACCGAGGACATTTTTGCATTCATCTTCAGATAGAGCAAGAGGGAGAGAGGGAGGAAGAGAGAGAGACACACATCGAGTGGCTGCCACCCACATGGCCCCCAGGGCCAGGACAAACAGTAACCGAGGTACGCGCCCTTAGCGGAAACCGAACCCGGGACTCTCTGGTCCGCAGGCCAACACTCTAACCGCTGAGCCAAACCGGCCAGGGCTCTAAAGTCTTTCTTTTCTGTGCTCATGTGCACTCCCAGTATCTCATGTCTCTTCTCTTCCCCTCCCCCCTTCTCTCCCTGTGTCCCTCCCTCAGGTCTGAGTGGCAGCAGCTCCATATACTCACTCAGTCACGGGTCTCCCTCAGCCCCTACAAATTTGAACATCTCATTATTGAAATGCAGTGCCCTCTGTTCACATCTAAGGTAGATATTAACATTTTTATTGAAAACCGAAGTAATTCACTTACTCCATGAATTCTCCACTGCTATGAATGACAGAAGAGACCGTCTTGCCAAGTGCAGACATCTCAGAGGCTTTATTACATTCAAGAAGGAAAGGGTCCAGGTTAAAATAAAGTTAACAGATTTGCTGAAGGGCATGTTTCTACATGCAAGAAAGTGCTTCCCTTTCTTACATATTCCGTTGTTGAACTCTGTGATCTCACTCTCCAGAACTGCCTGTTAAGGGACTCAACGCACACAGTGACAAAACTCAGGTCTGAACTCTTGAGGCCTTGGAGCAACAGTTCTTGGGAAACAAACCAGAAAGTTCACCATTCTATGCACAATATCCCGGGCAATGACCAATATTCTACTTCTTTCAGCTGGACATTTTCTGAGCCTAGGGATGAGCAGGGAAACCACATTCCAGGTTCATTGTCAAAGTCAAAAGACCCAACCACACAGGGTATTTTCTAGCTTCTGGAAGCAAACAAATCCTTCCTGCATGGCTCCTGCCTCCCAGGGGTCTCCAGAGACTCCCCTCAGAGACCTCCCTGCTCTATTGTTCTGAATTAAATAGCATTAAGGACACCTTCAGTTTCATCACTAATTTAAGGGGTGTCAGGTTTAATGAAATGATCCTGGATACCCGGGAGACCTCTAGCTGTTAGGCCTGTTTCAGGAACTTCTGTTTCATACCAGCTAAGGTAACTTGAAACATCTTAAGAAACTCTTTCCATTCTTCTCATTAGCTTCCCTAGTCTAGTGAGAAAATCATTAAATTGGATTTCAGGGGACCTGGTTCTTATATTGCCAGATCACTGCCCGGCTTTGAACTTTTTCTCTCTTGAAACTGAAAATCCTCAATGGAGATATAATGTATATAAAAATTCTCACCCCAAAGTCCTATTCAGGACCCATAAAGAACTTCAAAGCCAGGAGATCAGGCCAGAGACTCCTCAGCATGACCCCACCAGGCACACCCATGCACCCCAGCAACACTTGCAGAAGTTTGGAGCCCACAACACAGAAAGGAGGACCAGTGCCTGGCGAGGTTTTTGGCAGACACCCAATCAGGAGGTGGCTGATGCTGGTGGTTCAAGAGGAAGTTGGGGGAATACATTTGACTTATCTATAAGAGGACGAGCTTATTCTGAAAATAAACATAAGCTTGAAGATATGGTGAATCCAGAAGTGAAAAAATTAACTTTTCTTAAGGGAAGTCTACCAGACATGCAGAGATAGCAGTTTCAATCTCAAAATGAATGCTGTAGAGATGTTTACTTCTGGAATGAGACCTAAGGGAAGAGGAGCCTTTGAAAGGAGACTACTTCCCTGACAGCCAGGGCAAGTGTGGTTATTTAATGGGTGTGCTGACTAAGAAACATCTCAGAAGAGCCTCTACCTCTCATTCTGGTGCCTTTCATTAACAGAGGGTCCCCAGAACCCTCACACTCACTATGTGCAGAATTGTATTTTATCTTCCCTATCCCACACCTTACCCTCCTCACCCCCACTAACCCTGTCAAGTTCTTTATCTCAACGCATGAAACAAACTCCTCAAATTAAAAGATAATAATAAAAATCAAAATAGATCACCAGCTTTTCCCCCAACCTCATGTTCCCAAATGCAATCAATCAGTAGATCTTGATGATCTGACCTCTAAACTAAACCTTGATTTTACATCCACTCCTCTGACTACTCTATTTTAGATGAGACTACAATCATTCCTCACATTGTTTACTTGAATTTAAGCTACCATGGTGTGTAAACAGCATTATTATTTTCTTGGATCACTGAGAAAGAAAATAAAAACTTCCAGTTAATCTAAGACACGCCACTAAGGGTAAGATAAATCCAGACTTCAGAGATGACAAAATGTGAAAAAGTATGTCTTAAAATTAATGAAACACAGTAATTTTCTGTCTCCTAATTGTGCTCCCTAAATCTATTCCTGTCCTCCTTCATTACATTCACGTTTCATCTAGAATGTTCTTTCACTAATAGGATCATGGTGCTATCTTTCTTGCTTAAGACAGTTCAAATTAGTCTTCATTCATTCAAAATAAAGTCCAACAACATTACTACAACATAGAAGGCCCTGCCAGGTTCTCCAGCTCTTGACAGTCATATCCTCTCACTCTAAGTTCCAGCCATGCAGAGCTACTTCCAAATACTAAAAACAAAAACTCTGTCCAAATAAAATATTTTTGCGCATACTCTCTCTACTGCAATGATCTTCTCAACCTTCTAATTTCTATTCACACTTCAGATCTCAGCTAGTTCAAATGTCACTGCCTCCAGAGCTTCTCCTGACTTCCACAACCAGTCTCTTCTGTGTTCCCATAATGCCCTGTGTTTAACATCACCACGCTCTATGAAAACTGCTTCTTTATTTGTTTGTCTTTCCCTCCAGACCAGAGAGTCCTTGGGATCAAGACTTGTGTCAGAGAGTCCTTGGGATCAGGACTATCACATCCCAGTGCCTCACATGGTACATGACACCAAATATTTGCTTAAAATGGACAACACATGAAGAACCCTGGAGAGAGATTACCAGCCAAACAATTACATCAGTCAGAGGATTTTCTTAGAAGAATTCAGTCAGTGAACTCTCTACTACCTGAATCAAGTATCAAATCTCTATCACAAGTTTCTCGTCGGTGTATTAAATACATTGTGAATTACAATCAGATGCCCAGCTAGAGTTTGATGCTATTGGGTCTTTAGGGAGACCAGCCTCAAATTGGAGAGAAAAAAAATTAATATAATTAGAGAGCAAGCTTGAAAACAAATTAGAAAAAAAGCAATGCAGGATAAGTCTGGATGTGCCTAACTATGTGTGGCAGATTATGTTCATTGTTGGCACTCAGAGGAAAGAGAGACCACTGAAAACTGAACCAGTCATTGAAGATTTCATTGAGGAAGTTAATCTTGAGCAATCTCTAGAATGAAGGGTACGATTTAGAGTGGTTACATTTAGGAGGAACTTCCTGTGGGCTACTGAAAAAAGGCCCACCTGTCATTTTATTGTTTACATTCCTTTGGTAGATAAAGAATCTTTTTCAGAAGAATTAGAATTAATCTTTTTGGAAATGGGTTAACTGAATTAATTTGAAATCTATTCTTAAGTTCTCAAATAGACTCATTCTTCTCTCTCCTCATCCTAGCATAGACTTCCTTTTTCTTCCTGCATTATGTTGCTATTCATCTTAGAAAAATATATACATAAATCCTGAGGAAGTCTAATGAAAATTTTTCTGAAAGTGAATAGTTTTAAAAACACTGATCACAGCTGTACATGAGGGTGGCATTTGTCTGTTTCAGCCAATGTTAGCAACCCATCAATTTCTCAGACAAAAAGTCACAGTGACCTGCAGTTGAAGAGGAGTCACTGAGTACCACTTAGTCAAAATGGCAAACATGTCCCTGGTGATACAATGTTTGAATGGTTGGCCATGGGTTTGCAGGGGTGGTGGCCTATGGGTTTCATTAGAACTGCAATTTCCCCCAAAGCACTTTCCCCCAAAGGGCTTCCGTCACAGTCTACTCCGCCCTCTGAAAGTACTTTAATTTTAATAACAGTTCATTTAAATGATATAGAATTCTGCTTTTATATTACTTTGTCAACCCCATCATTCACTAGAAAATAGTTACAATAAAGTCAGAACTGGAAAGTGGTCCATCACTGCCCTTGAGCCTAAGACAGTAAGTAGGAGTCAGATAAGAAACTATGGCCAAAAGAAAGTACCTACAGAAGCCTTGTAGGTAATAAAAGGTTTAGGGATCCTCTTTGCTGCCATGGTGGCTAAAACTGCATCTTTGTGGACATATTTCTGCTATGTTTCATTTCTGCAAGCATCCATTTTTAACAGAAATGTCATTCCCATGGCCCTTATTATGAAACTCATCATTACCAATGACTATAAATCCTCCAATATTCTTTTTTTTAATATGTTTTTATTAATTTTCTAGGGAGAGAGAGGAAGGGAAAGGGAGAAACATCGATGTGAGAGAGAAACATCAATTGGCTACCTCCTGCATGCCCCCTACTGGGGATCGAGCCCCAAACCCAGGCATTTGCCCTGACCAGGAATCGAACCAGGACCTCTCAGCCCATGGTATCATGCTCAATCCACTGAACCACACCTGCTGAGCTCCTTCAATATTCTTAATTTCATTCATTCTGTTTTTTGATAACCTTATTTTTAACCTTATTTCCTCTAGAAGCTAGCTCAGATTCAATATTCTCAAGATACCATCTAGACAACCAATCTATTGACTATCCACCTTCACCCTGTCCCTTTGACATCTTCACTCCTTCCCTTACTTCACTTAAATTCCATGATCAATCATTTTAATCATTTCTCTGCATGCACAGCCTAAGAAATCTTTTTGCTTTTCTTTTCAAACAGATTTGTTGGTGACAAATTCCTTTCAACTTTTGTCTGTCTGAAGATGTCTTGATTTCACCTTTATTTTTCAAGGGTCATTTTGCTGGATATAGAATTCCATATTGAATAATAATTACTTTCAAAACTGTGAAGATGTTTTTCTAGTGTCCTATGGTTTACATTATTTCTGATAGGAAGTCTACAGGAATTTATCATTTTTCTATATGTAATGTTGTTTTATTTTTTTATGTATCCTTTAAGGATTTTATCTTCACCACTGATTTTCATCAATTTGATTTTGATATACTTTAGTATGATTCTCTTTGTGTTATTCTCCTTATTCATTGAGCATATTGAATCTGTCAATTTATAATTTTCATCAAATTTGGACAAAACTTTGTTTGTTTTCACAATTTGGAAGTAGTTCTGTATGGCTGGAGTTTAGAGTAAGAGAAGGAGAGTGTTGAGAGCTGGAGAAATTAGCAGGGCCTAGTATGTTATACTAATGTTGTATTTTAGCTTGAATGTATAGAGAACAACTTAAAGTGTCTTAAGCAATAAATACAAAAATGTAGTCCCACAATTATAGGTATCTTGGTCTTAATGTATCTCAGGTGTCTAGATAGTGTGTGACACAAAAGTATGTTCAAAAGAGATGTGTTGCATGAATAGATATATCTGTACATCAATCACAAGCATGGAGCCTTCCAATATCATGGTCAAGACAATGGTGATTTTTAAACCTGTAGCTCTTATTATTCTATAATTACTCTATCACTCTACAATTTTTATGTTGCCCATTTTCCTTTAATATGCACAGAGGTTTCAGCACATTTCCACCATTTGGCTCACACCAATCTGCTCAAAGCATTTTCTTATCTACATTTGCTGAAAACATGTACTACTTCTATCTTGGGGAAAAAAAAAACAGAAATTAAATGGCCAGTTTATTATGGATAATTTCATTATTGTTCATAGGAAGAAATGTATCGTGTCTTAATTAACCAGTGATATTGTCTTCACAGACTATTGTAGAGCCATCTGCAGACTTCCCAAAGAAAAACCTAGTTAGAAATTCTTTTTTATTGTTGTTAATCCTCACCTGAGGATATTTTTCCATTGATTTTTTTAGATAGAGTGGAAGGGAGGAAGGGAGGGGGAAAGAGAGAGAGAACCATCGACGTGAGAGAGCCACATCGACAAGTTGCCTCCTGCAGGACCCCAACTGGGGCCAGGGATCGAACCCACAAGCCAGGTATGTGTCCTTGATCAGGAATCGAACCCAAGACCCTTCTTTCCACAGGCCAACTCTCTAATTGCTGAGCCAAACCAGCTAGGGCATAGTTAGATATTCTTAACAGAGCTCCTTAGTATGGGTTCTTAAGGATATAATAATGGATTTTTTTAAGAATGACAGTACCCTACTTTTGTTGTATATCATTTCTTGTCACCTGTCACTTTAAAATACTGGTTGCCCTGAGTAGAGTCAGTTCCCTAGGGACAGGCATTGCCACTAATTCTCCATCTTAATGCAGGGCACAGTTGAATGAAACCATCAAAACTCATTTGTTGAAGACCCTCTCTAAGAAGACAATCTCATTTAGGAGGCATAAAGCACACATTTAAAAAATGAAATAGCAAAGCCTGGAGATATGGAGAGTTTGCCCAGAGCACTAATACTGTTAGAGTTAGCTGTACCCTATAGGACCCCAGAAAACGGTCACACTTTTCAAAAGAAAGGTGAAATATCAGAGATAGATTTTCTGCTTATTTATGCCTTGCCTATCCTAGAGAAAAGAATATATTTGACATATAGAATTAAGGAAAACAGGAAAAAAAGAAACATCTAAAAATATGTTTTACTCTTCTCATTTCTTATCTAAAGACAAAGTTTCCTAAAACTTGTTAAGCAAAACAACATAAGTGATAAATGAAGCAAATGCTGGATGGGGTATTATTTAGCTAAAGTCTAAAAAACATTATTCTAAATATGTTTAATATTGTTTTCAAAGCAAAGTGGCTTTTTAACTCCGTTCTTCTATCTTTCTTTTATCATGAAATCTTTGGAGAGTGGCATCTAAAAAAGAACTTTGGTCTGGGATTCAGAAGACTTGAATTCTAAGCCCATTTCTGCCTTTAAATACCTATATGATTTGGGGTAAGTTTTGGTTTCTTAGCTGTAAGTTTAGAGTATGTTCCTAGATAATTACTGAGTTCCTAAATTTAATGATAATCATTCCGTAGGTCCACAGTTTACAAATGTAAAGAATTTACAAATAGAATTTTCTTTAAAGTCATACTCCAGGTGAAAGACATCTTGATTCTTTATGGGACTTCTGTTCCTTCTCCATGTAATCAAAAGTGAAAGCAGCCTGAGGGATGGAAAAGAACAATGCATCATCATTACCATGATTAAATAGAGAAAGCCCCCGAGCTGGCTTGATGCTGTTTGAATCACAAATTAAAACTTTGTTGTGGACATTCGTATTCCAAGAATAGTCTTTTCCCATGGGATGTTCCTAGTGATTATTGGTCATCTCACGTAGAAAAAGAGATATGTCTGTTGTAGCTAATATTAGTTGTGTCAGTCAGTTCTCAGCTGCACGTAAGAAAAGTAAACTCAGCTATCTAAGCAAAAAGGTGGAAAGGACATTGGGGGCTCCAATGGAGAGGAGGTAGAAACCCAAAGAACTAGATGTTGTGTAGCATAAGCCACAAAGATTCTATGCCCTTCCACAGGAGAATCTGGTCCTTGAACACCCTCTGTGACCAGTCTGATCCCAAAACTTTCTTTCCTTTTTTTAAAAAATATGTTTTTATTGATTTCTTAGAGAGAGAGAGAAACATCAATCTGAGAGAGAAACATCAATTGGCTGCCTCCTGCACGCTCACTACTAGGAATGGAGCCCACAACCCGGGCATGTTCCCTGACCTGGAATTGAACCAGGACCTCTCAGTCCATGGTATGATGCTCACTCAATCCACTGAGCCACATCGGCTAGGCAGCCAAAACTTTCTTTCCATCTGGTGTCACTCACCAAAAGCTCTAGGAATAAGCACCTTCTATTCCTGGCTGAACCAGGGATTTGGTCCCTCAGATTAAGGATTACAAGTAGGAATCTGAAGTCAGGGAACACCAACTCTTCCTCAACCACACACAACAGAAGATTCCCACAAAAGGGACATGTGAGCCTAATGGATGTGTGTCAGGGGCAGGGAGGGAAGTGCTATATATTGGTTCAAAATATCAATAAAAGAAAGCAAGTTATATACACTTTTTTTTGTTTGTTTGTTTAATGGATTAGGTGGAAAGTAATAATCACAGGATTAAAAAACACAGATTTTTACATTGCCACAGACTCAACTTTCAATATCGTTTCTAAAGTTTGCTACTAAAATGTCTTTTTCTTAAAAGTTTCTGCATAAGTTTTACCACAATGCAATGGAGGCAATCAAGCAAAATAAAGCAAAATACAAATGGTTCCTCTGTAAATAGCATTTTTGGCACCACAACACTAACACTGTGCTAGAAAGTTACTATGAAATACATGATAATATAAATTCTGACTCACTGACTTTTATCACCCAATCTATAAAGATCAGCTTCTTCCCCAAAGCAGCTGTATCTCTCACTCAGATGTTCTACTGGCACTCTTGCCTCCTGGGCCACTCTAGTATTGACTGGCACCTTCTCTCTACCTCATGTTTGTGCCAATCCAGTACCAACTCAGCAACAATGTGACATTAAACAGGAAAGATACCCTGAGAGACTCTTTGGAAATGGAAATGAGAGTCTTCATTAATTTAGAAAATCCAGGACTGCTTGTGAACATTTTCAGTAATAATTTCTCTTCCTGATTAAGTCAATGACTAAACCAGTACTCACAGCCCTATTATCCAGACCATTTGCTCTGATCACTTCCTCTGGTTTAAAGCAAGCATTTGTCTGTTCCATCACTTGCAGGGTCTAAAAAGTAAAGAAGTAAGTTTAGATCAAGATGAGAAATGCTTAGTCCACACCGAAACACAGGAGAAGACAATTCTCTGTGGTTCAGTTGTGTGGCCCTGAGCAGCACTTGCCAATGGGGTTGTGGAGAGCCTGAGACAATGCCACTGATGGAGGCTTTGGCCCAGTTACAGCATAGATGTGTTACCACTGTATACATCCAATTAATTACTAACATCTGTTCATGGACCATGTTCTTGCCAAAGCTCTAACTACTATAAGGGTATTTTATAATAAGAATATACAAACATGGTGCCCTGAAGTCAAAATGTTTTATTTGTACTAAAACATACCTCATGGATCATTTTGGAAATGAGATTTGGGGGTCGAGTTAGGAAAATAAGCTTTATTGAAGTGGCCAAAAGATATGTACTTTTAAAAATCCTCTGTGCCATAGTCTATTGCCATAATATTAAGACTAATAAGTGGCAATAAAGCCTAGTGTTGTTAAACATAAGAGAAGCTTTTAAAATAAGAAGGAGAATAATAATTATAAACACATGTGTTTATATATACATGCTGCCTTTGGTATCAGATTTGATGTGTGATGTAACAGGGTTGTCTGTAATTCATGCCTCACAGCAAGACAGGTGTTTTAATGTCAGCAACCAAATGCAAGATGGCCTGTTCTTAAATGTCAATGTGCTGCTTGGAACTGGAATTTAAATTGTATATTATTCTTCTATGGTTCAACAACCTGATTATTTTTAGGTAGAAATTTAAAGTTAAATGGCACCTGAGTATATTTAGAGTGGCTGGCAGCTGGAGTCCAACTATTACAGACAGCATTCTGGTATTTGCTTGGGGACAATATAATTTTCAAAGGGCAAGAGTCAGCGATAGCAGGTCACTAAGAATTGCTGCAGGAAGTCACTGATTCCTGGAAGCTATGACTGGCATCTTGGCACCCAGGAAGTTTTCCCAGACTAATTGGCTAAAGCAGATAAAGTTTAATTTATGCCCTGCTCATACATCTTTCCTTGCCAATCATGAAAGATGAAAGCAAGTGAGGATTATACCTTGGATTTAATTTTGCAGGGGATAGAATAACACTTTATCCATTCAGTCAGTCATCCAACAAATACACTGGGAATTTACTACGCACCCAGCATTGTATTGGATGCTGGAGATACAATGGTGAGGGGATATGAATATCCCCATGTCTTAATGAAGCATACGACTTAATGGGTAAGATTAATATTAATCAAATAATCATACAAATAATATAAAATTTCCACTATGACAAACACTGCCAAAGGAAAGTCGATGGCATTATCAGGGCAGACAAGAGGGAAATTAGACATTGTTAAGTAGGTAAGGGAGGGCTTCTCCAGAGATGAGACAATTGAGATAAAGTCTTAAAAATGAGTAAAAATTAAAAATCAAAAGAAGAGGACTTCTGGTCAAGATGGCAGCATAGGTTAACATGGTATTGCTTCCTCCCATAACCACATCAAAATTACAACTAAACTACAGCACAACAATCACTCAGAACCACCTGAAATCAAGCTGAATGGAATTCCTACAACTATGAAATTAAACAAGCCACATCAAGACTGGTAGGAGGGCAGAGGCACGGACGGGCTGGTCCCACACACACATGTGGTGGATAAAAATCAGAAGGGAAACCTCAGCTGTGAAGGTCCACCCTGAGGAGTGAGGGGTCCCCGTCCCACACCAGGCTCCCAGCTCAGGGTTCCAGTGCCAGGAAGAGAAGTTCCTATAACTTCTGGCTTTAAAACCAGCAGGAACTGAGGCTGAGGGAGGCTGAGGCTTCTAGAGCCCCAGGCAGCTCCTCTTAAAGGGCCCGTGCATGGACTTACTCGGACTTGCTCCCTCTAAGCTCAGAGGGGAAGCAGCATGAGGGGTGCCAGACATACAGGGAAGAACTGAGCTGTTTGCCCTTGGGACAAGGGCTGGAGAGGCGGATTTCTTCTGGACAGACGAGCTGGAGGCTAATGTTCCTTTGGTGAGCCCTTCCCTGGGGCAACAGATGGGCACCATATCTGGGACTCCAGCAACCTGGCTCACACTGTTTTCCCAGCCCTGGTGATTCCCTGAGGCCTGCCCCACCTGAAAGTTGTTTCCAAAGTCTTTACCATAGGATTGGCCTGTCTTGGGTCCTGCTTCAGAGTTACCTAAAATCTCTCAAACAAGCAGCATCTAGTCTCAGGAAGCCCCATACATAACTCTTGTTAAGTGGCCCCAGGCCTGGCACTAGAAGCAGCCTGTCTTGGTTCACAACTTGGCTTTTCCTAGGCACCTCCAAGCCCAGCACAAGAAGCAGCCATCGGCAGATCACTTTGTAGCTTATGCCAGGTGGCCCCAGATAGAACACAAGCAGTGGCTGACCTTGCCCCAGAGCCAGCACACCCAGTGGACAGCTTCAGACCACATCGAAACACCGCCACCCAACCACCTCCACAAGTGACACACTCAATGAGTGGACTCAGTGGGTACCAGAGCCCTGATGAAGTAAGTCTTCCTTTGTGTGCTGGGCCCCTACACAACTGATCCTCCAAGGTAGTCAGAGGCCAGCAGTCAGTGGACACAGCCAGTCCTTGCAGCTGATCAACCTGAGTAAATCCCTCCCATTGATGTGTCAACAGCAATCAAGACAAAATTACAACAGAAGGGTGTACAGTCCACACTAGGGGTGCACCTCGAGGGCCCAGCTGGGGTGATCAGGGAGGCTGTGACACTGGATCCTATGGGACACCCACAATAATAGGCCACCCTACGAAACCTAGGAGACATAGCAACTCTACCTAATACATAAAAACAATTACAGGGAAGCAGCCAAAATGGGGAGACAAAGAAACATGTCCCAAATGAAAGAAAAGAACAAAACTCCAGGAAAAGAACTCAACAAAATGGAGATAACCAATCAATCAGATGCAAAGTTCAAAACACTGGTTATAAGGTTGCTCAAGGTACTTAGTGAGACCTTCACGGAACTTAAGGCAACCGCCAAGGAACTTAGTGAGAACATCAACAACATAAAAAAGAACCAGTAAGAAATGAAGGATGCACTAACTGAAATAAAGAACAATTTACAGGGAATCAATAGTAGAGTAGGTGAAGCCAAGAAGCAAACCATCAATTTGGAATATAAGGAAGCAAAAAACACCCAATCAGAACAGCAAAAAGAAAAAAGAATCCAAAAAAATGAGAATAGTGTAAGGAGCCTCTGGGACAACTTCAAGTGTGACAACATTTGCATCATAGGGGTGCCAGAAGGAGAAGAGAGAGAACAAGAAATCGAAAACCTATTTGAAAAAATAATGACAGAAAACTTCCCAAACTTGGTGAAGGAAACAGACATACAAATCCAGGAACCACAGAGAGTCCCGAACAAGATGAACCCCAAAAGGTCCACACCAAGCCAAAGCATCATCAAAATGCCAAAGGTTAAAGACAAAGAGAGAATCTTAAAAGCAGCAAGAGAAAAGCAGTTAGTTACCTACAAGGGAACTCCCATAAGACTGTCAGCTGATTTCTCAAAAGAAACTTTGCAGGTCAGAAGGGAGTGGCCAGAAATATTCAGAGTGATGAAAAGCAAGACCCTACAACCAAGATTACTCTATCCTGCAAAGATATCATTTAGAATCAATGGCCATATAAAGAGTTTCCCAGACAAGAAAAAGCTAAAGGAGTTCATCACCACCAAACCAGTATTATGTGAAATGTTAAAGGGTTTTCTTGAAGGAGAATAACAAAAATATGAACAATAAAATGGCAATAAATACATATCTATCCACAATTGAATCTACAAACAAAATGAGCAGGCAGAACAGAAACAGACTCATAGATATAGAGAACTTTTTGTTGCTTGCCAGATGGAGGGGGCTGGAGGGATGGGTGAAAAAGATAAAGGAATTAAGAAGTATAAATTGGTTGTTAGACTGATGAATCTCACAGGAAAGCGGGGAGGGAGGGCGGGATGAGATAAACCAAAGAACTTCTACGCATATATGCATAACCAATGGACACCAACAACAGTGTGGGGAAGGCAGGAGGGGGACAGGATTGGGGAGGAGGGGATCAATGGAGAAAAAGAGGGGGGGATATCTGTAATACTTTCAACAACAAAGATGAGTTTTAAAAAAATAAAAAGCAAAAGAAAAGGGAGATCATTTCATACATCTGAAATAATATGTGCAAAGGTCCTGATGCAAAAAGGGCACACACTTTTTGGGGCTGGTGGGTGAGTGTGGCTAAAGCAGAGAACAGGCTGTTTTAAAATAAGCCTCAAGCCCTGGCCGGTTTGGCTCAGCGGTTAGAGCGTCGGACCGTGGTCCAGAGACACCCAGGTTCGGTTCCCGCTAGGGGCATGTACCTCGGTTGCAGTTTGTCCCCGGCCCTGGTTGGTCATGCGGGTGGCAGCCACTCGATGTGAACCTTTCACGTCGATGTTTCTCTCTCTCTCTCTCCCCCTCTCTCCCTCCCACTCTATCTGAACAAAAAAATGAAAAAATGTCCTCGGGTGAGGATAAAAAAAAATAAAATAAGCCTCAAGAGGTAGGAAGCGGCCCACCATACTTGGTTTATACACCAAATTAAGGGCTTCTATTCTCAGCCACATAGACAAAATCAGGGTAAACGTACTTTAAAAAGAAGTAATGGATGCTTATAAAAGAAATTAAGCCTGGCCGGTGTGGCTCAGTGGATTGAGCATTGTCCCACGGACTGAGAGATCCCAGTTCAATTCCTGGTTAGGGCACATGCCAGGGTTGTGGGCTCAATCCCCAGTAGGAGGCGTGCAAGAGGCAGCCGATTGATGTTTCTCTCTCTCTCTCCCTTACTCTCTCTCTAAAAAAATCAATAAAAATATATTAAAAATAAAAAGGTGCCAAACTTATTTAAAAAGAGAAATTAAAATCAACACATTGATTTGCTAGTATTGAGTGCAAAGAACAAAGCTAAAGTCTGAAGACAATGCCAAAAGCATACAAGAGTCGGTGTGTATAATATATAAGCAGTCCAACTAATAAACAAGGGAGTATGTCCCATGTTGTGAGAGAACATCCTCAAATAACAAAGATTTACTAGAGGAAGATATTATGCAAGAGGGAATAAAATCTGGGGAAAAACTTCATGGAAAAAGGACAGTCAATAGAATTTCTACAAGTAGAACTACAGGGTATGGGGTTGAAACTACTGACAGAGGAATCAAACACCAAACACCAAAAGTGGACCATGTTGGTCATCTTTAGGAAAAATGTGAGCAAACACCAAACACCAAAAAGTGGACCATGTTGGTCATTTTTAGGAAAAATGGTAGAAACTCCAGTAAACTTGTGATACATGTACATGGAGATGGTGCAACACATCAACATCTTAATTTATACAATGCTCTACACTTTTGTTCAGTTACTTAACTTACATTCTCAATAAATCTCCTAAATAATGCTATAAGAGAGGTAAGAAAGCTTTATCAATTATTTCCATTTTACTGAAATCCAGAGAGGATAAATAATTTGACCAAGAACACACAATTAGCAAGTGATTGACCCAGGGTTAAAACACAGATCACAACTTTCCACTCCTTCACTGATTCACAAATTTCAATCATTCAGACTCCACCTTTATGATTTTGCCATATCTGCACATCATTTCAGTGTCACATACTTAACTGTTTCTCTTTTAATCAATTTATTCTTTTCCTTAAAAAAATTATAACTAAGATCTGGAAATAGCCCAAGTGCCCATCAGTAGATGAGTGGATAAAAAAGCTGTGGTACATTTACACAATGGAATACTATACAGCTGTAAAAAAGAAGGATCTCTTACCCTTTGAGACAGCATGGAAGGACCTGGAGAGCATTATGCTAAGTGAAATAAGCTAGTCAGAGAAAGATAAGTATCACATGATCTCACTTATATGTGGAATATAATAAACAAAATAAACTGACAAACAAAATAGATCCAGACACATGGAAGCAGGGAACAGATTGACAAATCTAAGAGGGAAGGGGGAAGGGTGGGACAGGAAGAGATTAACCAAAGAACTTATATGTATATATGCATTGCCCATGGACACAGACAATTGTGTGGTGAAAGCTTGGGGGCCAGAGTGGGGTGGAGAGGTCAATGGGGGACAAAAGGAGGGACATCTGTAATACTTTTAACAATAAAGATAAATTTTAAAAATTAAAAGGAAACTTTATATCACTTCCATAAATAGAAAACCAATACAGTTTGCCACAAATTAAAGGTAACCATAAACATATAGACTTTTATTTTTTTCTTTATTTTTTTTTCTTTAATTATTTTAGAGAGAGAGGAAGGGAGAGGGAGAGAGAGATAGAAACATCAATGAGAGAGAACATCAATTGGCTGCCTCCTGCATGCCCCTCACTGGGGATCAGTGCCTTGACCAGGAACTGAACCAGTGACTTCTTGGTGCATGGGTTGACGCTCAACCATTGAGCCACACCAGGCGGGCAACATATAGACTTTTTTTTTTTTTTAACTTATCTTTATTGTTGAATGTATTACAGATGTTCCTCATTTTTCCCCCATTAACCCCCTCCTCCCCATTCCCATCCCCCTCCTGCCTTTCCCCACACTGTTGTCTGTGTCCATTGGTTATGCATATATACATATAAGTTCTTTAGTTTATTTCTTCCCACCCCCTAACCCCCCTTCCCTTTGAGGTTTGTCAGTCTAACAACCAATTTGTACTTCTTAATCCCTTCACCTTTTTCACCCATTCCCCCAACGCCCCTCCAATCTGGTAACCAACAAAAGTTCTCTGTATCTATGAGAATGTTTCTGTTCTGCTTGTTCATTTTGTTTGTAGATTCAATTGTTGATAGATATGTATTTATTACCATTTTGTTTGTTCATATTTTTTTATCTTTTTCTTCAAGAAGACCCTTCAACATTTCATATAATAATGGTTTAGTGGTGATGAACTCCTTTAGCTTTTCCTTGTCTGGGAAACTCTTTATATGGCCATCAATTCTAAATGACAGCTTTGCAGGATAGAGTAATCTTGGTTGTAGGGTCTTGCTTTCCATCACTCTGAATATTTCTCGCCACTCCCTTCTGACCTGCAAAGTTTCTTTTGAGAAACCAGCTGACAGTCTTATGGGAGTTCCCTTGTAGGTAACTAACTGCTTTTCTCTTGTTGCATTTAAGATTCTCTCTTTGTCTTGAACCTTTTGCATTTTGATGATGATGTGTCTTGGTGTCAGCCTCTTGGAGTTCATCTTGTTTGGGACTCTCTGTGCTTCCTGAACTTATATGTCTGTTTCCTTCACCAAGTTTGGGAAGTTTTCTGCCATTATTGTTTCAAATAGGTTTTCGATTTCTTGTTCTCTCTCTTCTCCTTCTGGCACCCCCAAGATGTGAATGTTGTCACTCTTGAAGTTGTCCCAGAGGCTCCTTACACTATTCTCATTTTTTTGGATTCTTTTTTCTTTTTGCTGTTCTGATTGGGTGTTTTTTGCTTCCTTATATCCCAAAATTGATGGTTTGCTTCTTGGCTTTACCTACTCTACTGTTGAATCTATGTAAATTATTCTTTATTTCAGTTAGTGCCTCCTTCATTTCTGACTGTGCATCCATCATTTCTGACTGGTCCTTTTTTATGTTCTTGAGGCCCTCACTTAGTCCATTGAGCATCCTTATAAGCAGTGTTTTGAACTCTGCATCTGTTAGATTGCTTATCTCCATTTCGCTTAGTTCTTTTCCTGGAGTTTTGTTCTGTTCTTTCATTTGGGGCATGTTTCTTTGTCTCCTCATTTTGGCTGTCTCCCCGTGTTTGTTTCTATGTATTACTTAGCGGGAGGTATGAGGCTAGCTGAGACCAGATGCTGCTTATTTGAAAAAATTTAGAAAAAGCTGAAGCAGGATCCAAGACAGGCCAATCCTATGGTAAAGCAACCAGCAACAGCTTGGGTGGGCCTGAAAGTTGGATGGGGCAGGGCCTCAGGGAATCACCAGGGTGGAGCAAACAGTGTGAGCCAGGTTGCTGGAGTCTCAGATATGGCAGCTGTCCACCGTCCCAGGGAAGGGCTCACCAAAGGAACAAAGGCCTCTGATAGCACATCTGTCCAGGAGAAAGCTGCCTCTCCAGCCCTCGCTCCAATGTCAAACAACTCAGTTCTTCCCCTTATGACTCTGGTGCCTTTCAAGCTGCCTGCCCCACGCTGGAGCCTGGAGGGAGCGAGTCCAAGTAAGTCCGTGCGCGGGCCCTTTAAGAGGAGCTGCGGGGGGCCTCACCCTCAGTTCCTGCTGGTTTTTCCAGCCAGAAGTTATGGGGATTTCTCTTCCTGGCACTGGAACCCTGAGCTGGGCGCTTGGTGTGGGACAGGGACCCCTCAGTCCTCAGGGAGGACCTTCCCAGCCGAGGTGTCCTCCTAATTTTTATCCGCCACACACGGGTGTGGGACCAGCCCGTCTGCCTCCGCCCCTCCTACCAGTCTCCATGTGGCTTCTTCTTTAATTTCGTAGTTGTAGGACTTCCATTCAGCTTGATGTCAGGCGGTTTTGAATGATGGTTGTTCTGTAGTTTAGTTGTAACTTTGATGTGGTTGTGGGAGGACGCGATACCGCGTTTACCTACGCCGCCATCTTGACCGGAAGTCAACATATAGACTTTTAAAAACAAAACAATTGTAGATACTATTGTCTTTAGAAGAATCTAAGACATAGAAATTTCTTTGTTCAAAAGTGAGATTAGCAAGTATCATAAAGGTTTTTTAAAAACCTGCTGGTGAGAATATGGAGAAATAGAAACACTCAAATGTTCCTGGTAGTCTAAGTATAAATTGTAACAACCACTTTGGAGAGCATATATATATATATATATATATAATTTTTATGTAATTATATACATTATTTTGAACAAAGAAATTTTACTTCTAGATATATACCCTAGAGTAGGGGCCAGTGAACTTTCTTTTTTTCTGTAAAGGGCCAGGTGACAAATATTTTAAATTTTACAGGCTATACAGTCTCTGGAGCAACTACTCATCTCTGCTGTGACAATGTAAAAACAGACATTGATAGTTAACAAATGAGCTTGGTTGAACTTCAACAAAACCTTACTTTTGGACACTAAAATTTGAATTTCATACAATTTTCCATATCGTGAAATACTATCATTTGTTTGATTTTTCTCAACCTTTTATATATGTAAAAATCCTTCCTTAGCTCACTGGCCATACAAAACAGGTGGCAGGCTGGATTTGGATGCCTGGGCTGCATTTTGCTGACTTTGCCCTAGAGAAATTCACCTTCAGGTGGATAAGGAGAAATGGCCAAATACAGTATGTTTATTGCAGGCATGTTTTGAATAGCAGTCTTTGTTAGGTTCCCAAGAGCAGATCCTGAAGCAAAGATCTGACTGCACATAGTTAATTTGGGTGTGATCCTGGGAAAAAAATGAGTGGGCAAGTAGAGATGTGAGATAAGGAAAAGCAGAAAGCCGAAGGACTCGTGATCAACAAACCGCCACCAGGGACAACTGAGGCAAATATTGGTGCACAACATGCCTCAGAGTTCTCTTATAAGAGGTATGAAAAGACCTGGGTATTTTATCCACCAAATTCCTGTCTATCGTTGAATGAAGGCTGCTTCAGACTCTCGGGCATTCAACTTGCCCTGCAGGTGGACTGCGTGTGCTCTGGGTGTACCAGAACAAACACCTGCTGGCACAGTGTCACAAGAAGCAGCCTGCCAAGGGTGTAAGGGCAAAAACTAGTCTCTGCTAAATAGCACAAATGTATAAACATGAACGTGAAAATGGACAAATTGTCACTTGCTCATACAAAGCAATATTATACAGCAGTTCCAGTGAATGCTGTAGATCTACATTAGTAAAGATGGATGCAGTTCAGTACATGATGTAGAGGAAAATGGAATTTGTATCATAATAATTACAATATGCAACAAACCTTAAAAGAATGCAAAACTGTAGCAAACTCAGGACTAGCAGGTGCATTTGGAGCATAGGAGAAGGAAAAGAAGAAACATTACATAGAGGACCTCAGCTTTATCTCGAGTGACTGTATTTTAAAAAAAACATAAAATTATGAAAAATTGGGGTGTTATTATGTGTATTCATATTAATATTTCTATATTTTCATTGTGTTTGACATTTTATCATACCAGAAAAGTTTAAGAAATAAGTCAATCTGTAAATCTTGGTTGGTGTTGTCAAAGGGGTAAGCCCCTAGAAGAAGGAACTGAATTAATTATGTAAAAATAATAATAATAATAATAATAATAATAATAATAAAACCATGAGAATATTTGGTGTGGAAGTTTTCAATATTCAGTATTTTTGGAAAAGTCATTGACTTTGATAGAGAAGAGCTGTATGGATATGAAATATGCAAACAACATAATAAAATAGCTGGGAGAATTAAAGAAAAAAGCTAGCAACGTACCTTGAAAAGAGTAAGTGCTATGGAATGCAAAGGAGTATAATTATGACTAAAAGCCAGTGACATTTTGAAATGTTCGAATACTTAATGTTAGTTGTTGAATACTTATAGATATTACTGCCTTGTCTTTGGTCAAAACAAAACAGAATTATTTCCTTTTTCTCCTATTATCTCCTCTATCATAATAGCAAGATTCCAGTTTTTTTGTGAAATTTCATGCATATTTAAACCATTTAGAAGTATCAACAGCTGAAACTTTTTAAAATATTGAATGTTCTTTGTGCTTTATACATAAGTATTTATGGCAAAGATGGTAGTAAAAAGATATCTAACAAATATCTAGTGTTTATAATATGCTGGCAGTGTGCTAAGTGCTTTAAATATATAATCTCATATGTAATCCTTATTCAACCTTGTTATGTTGGTTTATTACTGTCCCTGTTTTGTAGATGGGGAACGTAGAAACAGCTCAATGTGACTTGCTCAGGAATACAAAGCTAGGACTTGGGTGGTAAGCATTTGAAAAGAGTCCTGTCAGTTCATTATGACTCTACCCTGTCACTCTGCAGTACACTGTCCCCCAACAACAACAAAATTTTTTTGCAAGTCAACTTACATTGTACAAGGTGAGGAAACATCAAATTTTATTTCAGTATTTCTCAGAACAAATTGTCCATTACTAGATTTTAAAATCTTTTAGGTCATAAACACTCCATTATAATATGTTCTGTTGTAATAAGATTTAACCAATTTGCCATCATTCACTTACACTGATCCAATTTCACACTTGGAAGGCTTACGTGTTAAATTATTCCATGCAGGAGGGCTAAGACAATTTAGTATACTCCTGACTTCCATACACTTACTAAAACTTAAAACAAGGAGGGTCACTTTAAGAAAACACTCCCTCTGAATAAACAGATCAGGAGATCCAGGTGGCCCTGCTAGGGATGGTGCTGCCTCTGGCATTCACAGAACACTTCACACCTGGCCAGTGTCTGACTACATCCTATTCCTGGTCCAGCTTAAAAGGTGTCAACAGTCTCAGTGAGAAGCCTGGCTGTCACTATTACATTAGTAACAGGGGAACAGGTGGTGGGCTGACTCAGAATAATTCCACGGGTTTTAGACGGGCTAGTCCTGAGCTTTGACTGCTGTCCTTGCCTCTCACCTAAGATATGACCCTGCAAGCTGTCTGGGAAGAACAAATGGTGTACTGTTTAGTCAACTGTTTTGTGATACTAACAACCCTAAAGTCGCAGTAGCTTACAACAATAGTTATTCTTTTACATAAAGAATGCAGGTCAGCAGCAAGTATGTGGGTTACAAAGGTGACCAGGTAGGGGCTTCCTAAGGCTGACCTGGGTCCATTGGGCCAGCTCTGCGTCTACTCACTTTGAGAGTCAGAGTGAAGGAGCAGCCAGACCCAGGTTCTGGTGTTGTCAGGGTGGAGGGAAGATGGTCAATGGTAGATGGAGACAAATTGCACAAGCTCGTTTAAATCTTCTGCTCAAACATGGCTTACCTCATATCCACACATATTCCACTGACTAAGGTATGTCACAGGACCATGGCCAAAGTTAATGGGACAGGATGTATGTCCCACTGTAAGAAGGCTAAGAAATTTGTGGCAAAGAGCAAGTATGAGGAAGGTAATAATTGGGAACTATAGTTCAATTTTTCTTTTTTTTTTTTTTATCCTCACCCGAGGACATTTTTCCATGTTTTGTTCAGATAGAGTGGGAGGGAGAGAGAGGAAGAGAGAGAAACATCGACGTGAAAGGGACACATCGAGTGGCTGCCTCCCGCACGACCAACCAGGGCCGGGGACAAATTGCAACCAAGGTACGTGCTCCTAGCAGGAACTGAAACCAGGCCTCTCTGGACCGCAGGCCAACGCTCTAACCGCTGAGCCAAACCGGCCAGGGCAATATAGTTCAATTTTTCACAGTAACAGAAAATATCAAAGAAGAAGGGATGAAAAAATATATATATACACATATATACATCACACAAATAAATTTATAGGTATTGAAATAAAAAATGTTAGCTATCAAAATATCTAAAATTATAGCCATCAAAAGTATAATAATATTTTGGGAGAAATCTCAATGTCCCTTTTATATTTCTATATGGAGGGACTTCCAGACTCTCAGCCTTCTTGTTTGCTCCTCCCAGGAAAGGGAATGACAAGTGTAGTTAGAAGTCTTGGGGATACATGACCCAGGTCCTCTAGGTTCTCTTTAGAAGCAGCCTTGCCTAGTGGAAAGTATGTTCTGATCTGTCCTCTTCTGTGATGTAAGAGCCTGTCCCTATTCAGCTGTGCAGGTGACTGGATGGGTATATTTTACCCAGAGGGGAATTATTAGCAAGCCCCCTGTGGCTCCACACCCAGTTAGGTCTTCAATCCAGCTGTTGCTAATAATCTGAGATCCATCTGTCGGACTTCCACGTCCGTTTCTCAGTTGTTCCAGCCTTTCTCAGGAAAGAAGAGTGCTCTTAATTGGATCCCCCTCAAAACTCTAGTAATAATAATATAATAATAATAGTTAATATTTATTAAATACTTGAAGCTTAAACATATGATCTCATTTAACTATCCCAATAAGCCAAAAAATTAGGTTGTTTTATAGTTGAAGAAACTGAGCCTCAGAAGAGCTGTGTGATCCTCCCAAGGTCACACAGCTGATAAATGGTAGACCTGAGTTTCAATGCTAGGTTGATTGGAAGCCCAAACATACAAGCTCTTCCTGGCCCAGACTGGCTCCATGCATGGTGAGGTCCAGGGAGAAGAGCAGGGAAGGTACAAGAAGGCAGAGTGTCTGGGATGTCAGGTATTTTTATTTTCCTGATTTCTTTATTATTAATAATTTAGACATGTTTTGCTGTAGAGCTTTTCATCTTTACATGAATTTCAGTACTTTATTAGTATATCTCTTATTGTGTTAAAAGACAATGGTAAAATAGGGTTTACTGCAAATAAACTTTTATTAGTACAAATTTTACAAATATATCTCTATTCTGATATAAAGATATACTACTGCAGAGAGGAGTAATGACCTTGCTGTAGACTTTCTTCAAGGAGAGCAACCTGGACCGTGTGAAGTTTTGTAAATGCTTAAGCCATTCAGCTATTGACTATTTTCAAATCTTGATATTGGAGGTGTGACTTCTATCTATACAATTATAGATTTAGCCAAGTTAAGAGAAGAAAATTTCCACCAGTGACAGATGATAGTATTTTGTACTTTACCTGATATTTTGATATTTACATATCTTTTTAGACTTCCTGGTTTTAATTTTGATGATAATGTGCTATCATATCTCTTTTTTTCTTTCAACTCTGATATTAATAAAATGTATTCCGAGGGCCTTCCCATTCAGATAAGTGCTATTACCTCAAAATCTTGATCTAGGCAAACACCACAAACCTCAGTTCCTTCCTGCCCTTTTTTTCCATGTCACCTTTCAAACTATTATTGAAAATGAGCCTCAGACCTTTTTTCTCCCACACAATTTCTAATAAAGACACTGCCACACGGCCGTATCCTAGTAACTAGGTTTTACACTGAGAAAGATGATTAAGAAACAGTCCAAGACAGGGCTGGTTTCAACCATCAGCAAAGGTAATTTGCTAGTCTTGCTCTCTCTTTTGATTTCCTTAATTTAGATGAATAAGTGATCTAAGCGTAATGTTCTTTATGGCAAAAACACTGCCTATAGACCCACATTAGCATGTTTGCTTTTGATTACCTTACAGAACTCTATTTGCTCTCTTTTCTGAAAAAGCTTAATAATTCATATAAGGCTCTGGCGGAATAAAATCACACGTGTGGCTGAAAATCTCAACTCCCCTGCTGGGGTTAAATGGCAGGCTTCAAAGAATTTTTAAAATAAATAATCAAGGTAGATACTCCATCTTGTTTCTGAATTGCTGCATAAGAAGTTCCTTAGTCACCTGAATTTGCAGAGACATAAAAAGTCAGTAGTCACACAGGCAGGTACTAGAGATCAAGAAGTTCCATTTCCTAAATGAAGGGCAGAGATTGGAACTTGGTGAGAGTCTGGGAGTCCTCAACTTTCAATGCAGTAGCTTGCTTAAAACTCCTATGGCAAATGCATGAAATTGGACAAGGGAACAAAATGTAACCTTTTCAGGCAGATTTGAAGAGAAGAGAGGTAAGAATGTGCAGACACCCTGAAGAAGGGCTCTCTGACTTTCAAGCTCTCCGTTGGGCAGAATAGGCCAGGCTTGGGATGAAAGGCCTGACTGAACTTATCACTGTGTTACGACCATGACATTTGCTTTCAGGTCACAGAGGAAGACGTGCACCCCGACCCAGCTCTTATGTCTTCCCCACCTGAGTTTGGTTTGCCACTGTCACCTAAAGTCATGAAAGCCATATTCATGCAGAATTCTCGGAGCTTTTGGTTGCGAACACAGAGGTAGGGGTCCTAAGACTACTCCTCTCTTATTTGCTGCCCCTACCTAATTCTAGCAACTTTAATGATGGCTCACTGGATTGGTTAATCTATGGGAGTCCGATCAAACACACGTTTCCGGAACATTTTTTACTATCATATGCCAAAAGTCAATTTCTCAGAAGTGTAAGGTCTTTCTAGAAGTATACTTTTCAATCCTCTGGTTAGCTGTTGTTTTTCTTCTTCTGGTGAAATCAGCCCAACCTATGCTATGCTCAGACTATGGACTGACATTGGCCAGCATTGCAGCTATAGTAGGGTTCCTTTCCTAAATGCTTCAAGCATCTGCTTCTTTTCTTTCTTCCTTTACTGCAAAAGGGCTCCATATGTCTTGTATTATCACAGTATGTTTGCAGCCACAGCAGATTAAACAACATCAATTGAGAACAATAAGGCAAAATCAAAGTTAAATTGATGTCTCTATAATGCATTGTTGCCTGAATTTAGTCATTCACATAAGATCATCATGATTTTTGTCAAATTTGCATTCCACCTGTAGTATGAGTTATTTAACATTTTTCACTATTTTGACTTACAGTTTTACTTCTGGAAACTAATGTCAAAGGAAGTTACATTAAGTGTAATATATCACTCACCACAAATAAAAATTAAATGTAAAATAAATATGTAATCATTAGAATACAAAATTTTTCAAACCCCTGAAAAATCACCTTGCAAACCAACAGTGGTTGTATACCACATTTTGAAAAGTTCTGGAATGCGGGTATACAATTTACAAATTTCTCTAGTATATATTAATCCATTAATTTGCACAAAAATTATCAAAGCAGGTGTAACTATCCCCATTTCAGAGATAAAAAGCAGAGTCACTGGCTCCAAAAAAATAGAGTGTTCATGCTGAAAGGGACCTTGATATTGCTTCTACTTAAAGCTCATGCTCATTTTTCACAGTTGATTTTAACTTTACTAGGATCATTTATGGTCAAAGTGTCTAAAATTCCAGAATTTAGATATTTTAGAACAATGCCTCTTTTAATCAGTTCCATGCACATTTACCATAAAAAAAATCCTTCTTGGGACTGTCCACATTTTAATTGCACTAAAACTGTGCCAAAGTTATGTATTTAAAAGAATTCATAATTGGTTGAACACTGAAAAATTACTTAAACACAAAAATTTTATTTGGTAAGGCAGGTGGCATTTTTCTTTTCATTGTGCAGATTTTAAAAATCAAGTAGTCTTTAAATTTTTCCCAAATCAAACATTTTCCTATAAAGTTCAAAACAAAAAATGTTAAAAATGTTTAAAAGACTTGGGATGAGGAGGGTAAGGCGTGGTCAAGTGTATGGTGACAGAGGAAACTAGATTTCAGGTAATGAGCACCCTAATAGAGTATATAGATGTTGTACTGTAAAGATGTACAACTGAAACTTATATGGTGTTATTATTAACCAATGTCACCGCAATAAATTTAAATTAAAAAAACAGATCTTCAACAGGAAAAAAAATTTGTAAAGACTCAAATGGGGTCTAAAATAGTGCTTTATAAATTACATTGGAAAAGAGAACCATTATGTGAAATTTCTCATAGTAAAAAAATATATAAAGTATTTAATTGAGATAAAATGCTTTAATGATTTCACTAAATTAATGAAGAGGTAAATTGTAGTCACCTAAAGCAAATGGTGAACCTAAAATTGCAGATAAATCTTGAAACATGAGAAACACTTACTCTATTTACTAGTTAAAATAAATAGAAGATACTACATCAATGTTCAACAAAAATATCCATAAGATAAGAAAACAAACACTGGCATTATTACTATGCTGTTGAACATTATATTAATTCATGCTACAAAAAAAAAAAATGTGTTCCTAACAAATGCCCATGACTTCTATAAATCTAATTTAGTTTATTTTCAAATATAAATGTAATATATAAAAATTTTAATGATAGAAAAGAATATCAAATAAATATTTCTCCCTCCCTCCCCACTCCCTCTCCCCAGTGCTACTTCCTACATCCACTTCCCAGAGGTAATCACTGTAAAATTTCTTATATAGTCTTCCAGAAAATTTTGTTTATATTCTTTGTTTATAGGCAAATGGGATATAAATATACTTATATTGCTCTATTTTGACTCACTTTTTTCTTGGTATCAGATATCTTTTCATATCATTATATACCATTTGTATTCTTTTAATCGTAGTAGAGTGTTCCATTGAACATATGTGCAATCATTTATATCAGTGGTTGGCAAATTTTTTTCTGCAAAGGATCATATAGTAAATATTTCAGGTTTTGTGAGTGACATGGTCTCTTTCACAACTACTCAACTCTGCTATGCACAATACATAATTAACAGGTGTGGCTGTACCCCAATTTGAAAATAAACTAAATTCGATTTATAGAAGTCATGATTGCAGACTGGATTTGGCCCAGAGGTCATGGTTTATTGATTCCTGATTTACACAGTGTACTAGTGGAAACAATTATTTTCTCTGTGCTGCTATTAAGAACAATGCTGCTATGGAACTCTATAATGTCTATACAGTTGCTTTGGCCAAGGTAGAATGAATTCACCACAGAGTATTTAAAATATTGCTTTAAAGGTTAAAAAAAAAAAATACAGACCAATGGCTGATGCACCACCCCTAGTTTTGTCCTGCCTACATAGCATTTAAAAACGTGTAAAATTTGCCACACACACACAAAAACAACCTTCTATGTCCTATACTTCTTTCCATTAAGTCCATGTGGTCTCTCTATGGACAAATGGATATTTTTGTTTGGACTCTTTAATTTTTTTTTATCTGGCTCCTTTCCTACCTTTATAATGGCTAAGTGAAAAATCCAGAGGCTCAAATCTATTATTAAATCATCTATTCCCTATTTCCCCTGGCTGTGTTATCTACAGATTAGTGACAGAAAGTGTTACTCCTTTGGGAGACAATTGTCTAAATCAAAGGTTATATGTGAAGAGAAACACCTGGAGAAATTGAATGAAATGTCTGTCTTTTCCTTTTGTTTTGTTTTGTTTTGCTTTTGCTTTCTTTTTTTGAGACTATGTAGCTAGTTGAGTTTATAAGCAGAATATTTCCAGAAAATAGGAAGCTTCTGGAATCAGCATTTAGCATTTAAAGACCTCACAAGCATTCCTATCAATTACTTCAAAGAACAGAGAAGTTACTACACTCAACTGCAGGGTATTTGGGAAAACATCAGAATATCAGTATGTTATCACAGATGATGGTGGGCACAGTTTCTTTCTGTTCCTTGAGTTAAATGTTTATACAATGTCTGTCAAGAACTTACAGGGAGAGTTAAGCAGGAGCCTCTGTTCTGGCTTCTCTACAAATAGTCTCATGATTTGCCCCTGCTGACATTTGAATTTTAACTAATTTTTGCTTCCTTTATCACAGAAGTGCTCACTGAGGATATCATTACTAGCGGGAGCACTTTCATTGCCCTTTTTCACTAGAGCTTAAAAAAAATAAAGTCCTTGTGTCTTTGACTCACCATCTTCTCGTCAGACTTTTAGGTTTTTAAACAAATATCTTTGTGTTTGAAATTTACTGAATTATGACCAAATATCTCACTTTTTTACAGGGAACACTCACCACCTAAAGAAGGGTCCCAAACTAACAAATGAGATACAAGCACCATGAAGAATGACTGATATGGTGGTTAATATTAATGTGGGTCTGAGATTTAGCTTGGCTGAAATCCAGTCGGGCTCATTGGGTTCTGACAATGTCATGGTGTATGTGGTTGTAGATCCTGTCATGAGCTGGCTTATCTGAACCAGTGCCATCTAGCATGTTCCACCTCATAAAAGAAGATTATATTCCTTTTAGTATTCAAATTAATCCACCTCAAATCACTCCCACTTATCTGGAGAATATCTTTCTTTTCTCACTAAGGTCTCTCTCCCTTTTCATAATCAATCTATGAAGCTCTGGGGTTTTATCCAAACAAAGAGGGTGAGTCCTGGTTATTAGTGATTCAGAGAAAAGACATCAGGAAGACTCTTCAGTCCCCTGAAATGCATCATTCTTAATCATATTTGCTGCTCCTGCCACCAAAAATCACGGAGTCCGGCAGTAAGTTAGTCACCCAGGCATGAGCTACTCAGATACCAGGTTCTGACAGCAGTTTCTTGGAAGAGAGCAGAAAAAGGCAAAGCCTCTTCCCCGTGTTCTGACTGCCTCTGATCCCCCCACACAAAGCATTATGGGAAACTTCCTAGGCAGCGGACCCTTTATGTTAAGCCTGGCAATGATCACCCAAGAGAAGTCAAGCAGATGTGTGTGTGTGTGTGTGTGTGTGTGTGTGTGTGTGTGTGTGTGTGTGTGTGTGTGTAATGTGTCTGTCAGGTTAACATAATCAAAGAAAAGGGGGTGGGCCAGTTTGCCTAGGACACCCTGCTGAGCCTGCCTGTCAGACTTCACTAGCACTATCTCCAGCTGAAAACATGTATGTGCTCATTCAGAACATCACAAAAGGACTCTTTTGAGAAGTCCCCATTTTGACCCAAGAAATCAGTTTTAGATATGGACTGGAATCATCTAGTTTTACAATGAATGCACACACAAACATACATGCAGAGAGAGAGAGAGAGAGAAACACTATTATGTATAACTTCGCTTCACCCAAATTGCCACAAAGCAGCTGACCCTGATGTCAAGCAGAACTGGCTGCAGATAATGAAACCTTCCTTTCCAGCTGCTGTCTACATAGCCTGCCCAGTGCCACAGAAGAGAAGCCCATAATCAAGGTGTTTGACAACAGCATATCATCCTCGGGGCTACAGGGGGACAAAGGGTATTGCCAGGGCTTGTGAGAGGATAGCAATGTGTGACTAAGGTAACCCTGGGTAAAGGATGCTATTTATGCCTTTCTCTTTGACCCAGACACCCCCTACCACACACACACACACACACACACACACACACACACACACACCAGACCTCTCTATGATACCAGGAATGCTGACTCAGCCATGTGCTGTGCTTGGAGTGAGCTCTGCAGACCCTGTGGAAGGCTTGCATCACCAGCTCAGAATTCAGAACATAACTTTCCTTCCAGGCACTTTCATATCAGGGCTGGTCCATGCAGGGCCACCCTAGTACATCAGATAGAGTTTAATAGCTTTCAAACTTAAAGGAAAATTATCAAAGTCTAGAGCAGTGGTTCTCAACCTTCCTAATGCCGTGACCCTTTAATACAGTTCCTCATGTTGTATGTGGGCATATCTGCATGTGGGCGGACCCGCCTGGAGACGGATAGAGGAGCATTGTCTCGGTTCCTAAGACCATCAGAAATATGTGTTTTCCGATGGTCTTAGGCGACCCCTGTGAAAGGGTCGTTCGACCCCCAAAGGGGTTGTGACCCACAGGTTGAGACCCACTTGTCTAGAGCATCGTCTCCCCGGAAGGCTCTTTGGCCCTTTGGCGAAGTTGCTCATCTCTTCCCCAGCAACTTTTAAAATGGGGACAGGAAATAAGAAGCCCAGAGCAGGCAGGGGTAGGATCTTTCCCTCACATCTACTTTACCAAAAGGAGCCACTCAAGTCTTCTTCCCCAAACAAAAAGATTTTCTCCAGAGTATCCTAATCCCCCTGCTCTCTAGGAACATTTTCAGCAGCATCTCTTGCTAAATACATACATATTTTTTTCAAATTCCACATCTCCAGGCATTCTATTATACAATGACATTGTGTAGATACTTAGCTGTCTATCTGAACATATATATTACAATAGATAAATTGAAGTAGCAGAGCAGAAATTGACATTTTTGCCACTAAGAGTCAACAGCACATGGCCAACAACTCTAAGATATTTGTTTTGGAAATATTGAGAAAGTAAATATGAGCTTTCTGCTTCCTGTGGAAAGTTTAACTAATGCATTTCTAAATTTTCTTCCAACCAGTAATCTCAGAGATCATCAGGTCTATACCTGTCCTGCTCGTCCTCATCAAGACCGTGAGTACTCTTGACAATATCCTTGACAGGGGTCTCTCCACTGAGAGCCTGGACCATTCTAAGCAGCCATGTTCAAAATCTTTCCATGTCTCTACTTTTGGGTTCACCTAAAATAAGTTTAATCTCACTTCCAGGTCACAGACTTTTGAGTATTGGCAGACAGATACTAGGTTCTTCATCAACTTTCCATCTCCAGGTTGAATATCTGATTGTTTCGACTAATCACTTTATTCCATTGTTGTAAGTTACTTCATGACTCCTTTTGTGCTCTTTCCCAGACACACTCAGGGGAGCACAAACATTCTTAGTTGCAGGAATCATGCTTCCAGGGTGTTCCATATAGTCTATTATCATAATAATAATATTAGCAATAATAATAATAAGCTAGTATTTAATGTGTACCAACTATGTGCAAGAACTGCTCTGAGTGATTTCCATGCCCTAACTCTTACTACCTCAGTAATCCTGATGCAGGTTGGGTTCTCCAGAGGCTGATACTGGGACAGAGTTTAGGGCAGGGAGGGAGTGGGAAAGTGAGATGTTTAGAGATGAAAACCTGTAAAAGGAAGGGGAAATCTTAAAAAGGAAACACAATTGCAGAGAGAGACAGAACTGTTACACAGACAGTCCAGCAGGGGGCTCTGAAGCAAATAATTGTCCAAACACAGTTGTCCCATGTGGAACCGGAACGGCTTTCATTTATACAACCTATGCACAGCACTGCTCAGTCACTGGATGCAGACTGCCCAGGGCAGGGTGGGGCCTCAGGTGATGGGACTCTGCAACTGAGGCAAACCCTAAAGGCAGTCCCTGCAGCTGGGTGACAAGTCTTCCCCAAAAGGGGGTGTCTGGGCAGTGCATCTCCATATCTACCACAAACTTATTATGTTAATAATTTTATTCTTCCCATTTTACATATAAGGGAACTAAGGTGAGGCAGATTAAAAAATTTACAAAGATAATACAACTAGTAAGTGAAAAATATTGATGAAAACATTCACTCTATCGGTAAAATAAAATTGCAATTAAATTAAATGTACTCAACCTGAACATTTAGTTCACTCCCCTACACTGTGCCAGGCACCATGCTAGGCATTAGAGATACTGTCGATAATAGTGAAGGGTCTGAAATTTTGCCCTACGTGCAAACAAACAAGTTAGCTCGCCCCATTGCATGAATGTTGGCAGAAGATACAAGACCCTGGGGTCAGAGAAAAAGCCTTGACAACTCACAGCATATTGGACAGCAGAGTTTTACATTCACACCAATCTCCCTTCCCTCCTCCTACGAAGTTGATTGCAGGTGAGATGGAGGCAGCCCCGGGTGAATACTGCACACATGGTGGGTTTGTGTCACAGCTGAGGAACCCAGAGCTTAGGAAACCCCACCTTTTAAAGGGGGGAAATTAAAAAATCTACTTAACCTTTACTCCAAGGAAGATATATTTATTATCCTGGTCAGAAAGAAAATCTTCCCTCTGCCCTAGGGTGGGACACTACATCTTCCAAGGCTGTTTGCTGTACAAACATCCTTGAAAAGATAATCCATAATAAAAGTTGATATAAAATGCCACGGAAAATTATCTCCCAAAAGATAGAAAGAGGAAAGGGGCATGGTCTTTACCCTCCATTCATCTAGAGAGGGAAATAAAACCAAAATGTTACTATATACCAACTATAACTGAAAAATTAAAAAATAATAAAACAATAATAATAATAAAATTAAAAGGCTTTTTTAAAATGTCATTGTAACACACTATGAGAATTTCTATAATATAGGTAAGATCTGGAAGCTATAGGAACATACAGAAGAATACACCAATGACTGGTTCAAGCTGGGAAAGCCTTCATACACTAGGTGGTTTTTAGGTTGAGGGTTGTTAACCAGTCTGTGAGTTCACTGAGGGTGGCAACCATACTTTCTCATGATTGGTGTTTAATACATTTTCTAGAATTTAATTAGTTCCTTGCCCAGCCGGTGTGGCTCAGTGGTCGAGCATCGACTCCTTGCACCAAGAGGTTGTTGGTTCAATTCCCAGTCAGGGCACATGCCCAGGGTTGTGGGCACAATCCCCAGTAGAGAGCATACAGGAGGCGGCCAGTCGATGTTCTTCTTCATTGATGTTTCTATCACTCTCTCCCTCTCACTTCTACTCTCTCTAAAATCAATAAAGGAAAAACAATTAAAAAAAAGAATTTAATTAGTTCCTAATAACATTTACAGACAGAAAAAAGGAAGGAAGGAAGGAAGGAAGGAAGGAAGGAAGGAAGGAAGGAAGGAAGGGAGGGAGGGAGGGAGGGAGGGAGGGAGGGAGGGAGGGAGGGAGGGAGGGAGGGAGGGAGGGAGGGAGGGAGGGAGGGAACGAGTAAGGGAAGGAAGGAAAGAATACCTCATGACCATAAAACTTACCAGCATGTGAAGGATATAAACTAGTATTTGTAGTAAAAATTTGATTCCTAACGATTTTAAACTTTGGCAGAATAATGGTAATGGAAACATTTGTAAAACAGCCTTTAAAAGTCTAATGACTTCTCCCCCTCATTTCTTTTATAGCAAATGGCAGTGCCCAGTAACTGGAACATTATACATCATGCTTGATATTCAGATTACTATATTTGAATAGTTACTGCATTTCAGGAGGATCCCAAAGTGAAAAGGCCCAGAATTGGGAATTTCAGATGCTAAGAATTCTTGCGCCGAAACCTGAAATTCTACTTCCAGAAAATGTATCCTTTGGGGATCTACGGGCTTTTCTTTCTTCACCATTTTTCTATTAAAAACCAAACACTGCTAGGAGCAGTGACATTTCAAGTTAGGATTAATTAACAACTTGCAGAGAATAAGGCAAGAGTGGGAGGGTGGAGGGAACAGCAGAGCAGGTCCCGGAAAGGAAAGCCCACAGGGCACTAGGCCTTGTGCAGGTCACTGCTCTGCCTACACCGGTCCTGGATAGAGATGATGACGGATTGAGGGAACATCTATACAGATGATAACATCTATAGAGGTGAGATGGGAAACAAGGTGGGGTTGCTGCCTCCTCTCCCTCCAGGTGTGCACACCCTCTACCCACCTGGTCCATTTAGAAAGCATCCTCTGCATAACACAGGGACTGGTAAACTCTGAGATACTGTCAGTCACTGTAAAGAAAATAGAAAATTCTGTTTGACTTTGAGCAAATGACCCTGCTATGGCAAGACAGGAAAAAAAAATGTGGTCCTTGGGAGTCCAAGCAACTCCCAGCCCATCCCGCTGGGTTCATAAGTAGTAACTTTGTCACTGATACCTCTTAACAATGGCAGCAACTAACAGGATGGACAATAACTCAGGCTCGGGAGGCCAGGATCACTGATGCTGCGAAAGGAAGAAATGAGCCGCTCTTTCTGACACTCAGAAAAATCGTCAGAGCAGTGATCTATGTGACCCTGGGCCCGTTATCTAATCTTGGCTGTTTCTGCTTTCTTTGTAAAATGAGAATAACTATAGTACCTCATAATACTTCAGGCAGTGCCAGGCCCACAAGTAAGAGCTCAGTAACTTTGCTGTTGTATTTCTTTCCCCTGTCCTGTCTGTTCTTCCCCGGATCTCCCTGAAATCGCCCCACAACCCTGCCCTCAGCAACAGCCCACTCTCCTTTCTCCCTTTCCACTGCTCCTGTGTTCTGCCTGACATGTCCTCAGCTGACAGTGTCCAGGACCGCCCAGCTTTGCCCCCTACTACCCTTGAAGCGGGATGGGCTGGTGGAGGCCCTGACACTCCCTGGAGATAGATAGTTAAAAAACACATCCTGTGAAACTGTTGCAGAGTGGGGACCAGGGAGCTTTGCTGAGGGATTCAGGAAGCCAGAGAACACAGAGATTTATTGCAGGTGCCGCTTCCTTAGGGGCCAAGGACTCCGGAATGCCTCAGGGATGATAATGAGCTCTCTCCTAAGGTCCCATCCTTACCTGACTGCTTGGAAGCAGAAAAAAATCTGTGCCAGCTAGTGTTTCAGGCTAATTTAACAGTGTGTTCACCTACCTTGTCCATATATACTCTACCCCTTCCTTCCTGCTCACCCAGGCCAGAAAACAGTTTTCCTTTGATCCAGGCCCCATCTCCTCAGAATAGATCTCCCTGCACCCAGTCACTCACACACACACACACACACACACACACACACACTCCCATCTGACTGTCCCCAGGTCCTGGACATTCTCTCTGGAAGAACCACATCTTTGGTGACCCAGACTGTGGAAGGTTATGGTCAGTCCTGCCCAAATTGACTTTGAAAATGCCTTTATTCTTCTCTAAAAGATAAAATATCTAAAAAGTAAAACAACTCCTATATCTCACTCACAATCTTGCTCTTAGAAGAAAGAAAAATATATATATATCTATATATATGGCTTTTATAGTACAAATCTTTGAAATTATTCTCCTTTCTAGGGAGAGACATTCGGCACCTTGTGCATCTTATTTCATGAATTATTGCAAAAAGCAAAATGGTAAATCTGAGAAGAAAAGCAGAGGCGAGAGAGAGCACCAGCGCATCTGTACCCCTGCTACATCAGTGTGAAGTCACACCCAGTACACACACTAGTGTTTCATCCTTGATGATACTAACAGGTAACTTTTAGAGTACTCTAACAGTAACTTTTAGAGTACTTATAAAACTCTAAAAATGTTTCTGTCTTTGATCACAGAAGAAAGAAACCTTGAGGGCTTGGCCATGTCTGTAGGCCCAGGCGATTTCCCCACACTAGCCCCCACACTAGCGGAGGTTGGCGATCCCCCGCGGTGCCAACATCCTCCCGGTGCGCACAGGGCTGCTGGGCCGGGACACTGAGCCAGACAGCCGGCGGGAGGGCCAGACCGGCACGGCGCCCACACGGCCCGGGCCGAGGGACCGGCAGGAGCGCGGGCCTAAAGCTGCCCACACTCTGGGTCCCAAAGTAGCAGGCTACTGCCCTCTTCTTTTGAACACTTGTTGACAAACTCTTTCAACTTTCTAAAAATCATCAGGCAGCCCAGCGGCTGTGGCTCAGTGGCTGAGCGTGGACCCATGCACCAAGGGGTCCCTGGTTGGTTCCCCGACCTGGCACATGCCCAGGTTGTGGGCCCGATCCTGGGGGCGTGCAGGAGGCGGCCAACCCATGTTCTCCTGCAGATGTTTCTCTCTCTCCCTCTCCCTTCTTCTCTCTCCCTCTCCCTTCCTCTCTCTCTAAAATCAATAAAGAAAAAGAAAATTTTAATATATATATTACTCTTAGTCATTAACACCTCAATCAGGAAAAGAGAAAAATTGGACTTAAAAATAAAAATCTTCAGGCAAATCAAACAGAACATACCTGTAGGCCCTCAACTTGCAACCTCAAGCGAGAGGGATCCCTCTGAGCGCCCCGCCCTCTGGGGGCCCCCACCTCCCGACCTGGAACACGGGAAGGGTGGGCCCCCGAGGACCAGGGTGCTGGCCATTCGGGGTCCCGTGGGGACAAGGGACGAGGAGTGGAGGGGCCCAGGCCTACTATAAAGCTACACCTCAGCTCCTGTTCCAAGGCTGCCCGCGTTGCGGCCACCAAGACAGCCACCAGCAGCCTGGCCTAAGACAGCGGGCAGCGCAGAGATGTGAGTGGCAGGAGGCCGGAGTCGTTGTCTTCCGGTGGGCGGGGCAGGGAGAGCGGCCGACAGGTGTCGCGGTCCCTAACCATCGCTCTTCGGGCGCCCTCGTGCGGCGCAGCAGCGCAGCGGTAGCCGTGGGCGCAACTGGCTGGTGACCGACCTGAGGTCTTCAGGGCTGTCTGGCATGGCGGGCCCCTTCAACCCTGACTGTGTGACTCTTGCTTCCTTTGGTTAAAGCAGGAGTAGATCGGCCTAAACTAAGTAAATAAAGCCTAAAAGAAAAGACAAAACTCTCCAATGGTTCCTGACAGTGCGTGCACAAAACCCACTTTCCAGGATTCAGAGTGGCTGAACTCCTGGATCTGCCTCTTGGGGTCAAGCTGCTGTGATCCCAGGGAGCAAAACTTTGTACTATACTACGAAGTTAAGTGAAAAGGTCAGTTTTTTGTCTTGAAGTTGGTTGACTTGGCCCATTTCTACTTGCTGTTCAAGTCAGGCGCTACTAATTATACAAGGTCCATTAAGGGAATTCGGATTAACAGTCACAGCAAAAATAAATAAATCAATCAAACCACATCTAAACCCAGGTATTTAGGATTCATGCCAAGCAACTTCATCTAGTAAGGCTTCCACAGCCTCATGGGCTAGAAAGTTTTGATTCTTAGTTCTCTCTTAAGTTTTGGAAGGATATTAACTTTTCTTTAGATATACCTATTTAGTGAGATTTTATTTACTTAGAAGTAAATGTTTGGTTCAAAGGTGGAAAATTATTGGTGCTGGCTTGCATTTAATTATGTTATGATTTTAACCAATAACTTGGACAAAACTCTCATTACAGAAACTTCTCTATGATTTTGTTTTGAGAGAAAGTATATTTCATACACAAAAGTGAGGAAAAATGGAATTGAAATGAATTAACATGTTTATGTACATTAACCTCACTTTAATGAAAGAAAGCTGTGCCTCACTGAAGAGACTGTATGATTTCCCCCAACCTTCCTATTCAGTCTTTACTCCAACCCAGAACTTCAGCTTCCCCCAGTTGGGGTCTTTAATACGTACTCACACATACCATATTAATGTTTCTGTGCCTTTATTCACCTTGTTCCCCAAACCTGGCTTATCCTTTCCTCTTCTCCTCAATCTATGAATTTTAGCCATCTTTCAGGATTTTATTTTGAACTATCATAGCCCCAATGGGCTTATATTTCCTTAGAATTTGCATTGCCCTTGATTTATATAATTTTACTCAACACCACAATTCTATAATTACAATTTTTAACTTAAATCATACTGGGTTATAGTGTGTACTTCCCTCAAGCCCTTTCTTGTTTTTAGTCCTCAAAACTACTTCCACCCTCGAACCTCCCCAACCCTTGGCTCAATAACTAACACTGAAGGAGTTTCAGTACATTATTTTTGAATGGTTTCTTTGATTAATATTGCAGAAGCAATTCTACAAGGAAAAATTCCGAGTGATCCCTTTACCCGTCTACTCTCTATAATATCAGAAATGAGTAGGGCTCCTTGGTATTTGATACTTGCCTAGTAAATATGATTTCTTAAAACAAGTTTTGCTTCTGGAAAATATTTGTTTTTAAAAACAAATCTACTAGGATAGAGCAAGCTAACTAAAAACATGCCTACCTCACCCCATTTAACTGTCACCTTCACACAGACTAGCTAAAACATGTTTGAAACCCATATCACTCTTTTGTGTCTAAATTCAGCCTTGTTTCTGTGCTTCCTCAAATATATTGTTTGCAGTATTACCATTTTCTGTCAAATATCAATTCACTTTTCAACTAGTTAAAAAAAATTTTTTTTCCTTATTGGTTTTAGAGAGACAGGAAGGGAGAAGGAGATAGAAATATTGATGATAGAAGACATCAGTTGGCCACCTCCTGCACACCCTCCAATGGGGAGTTGGCCCACAACCTGGGCATGTGTCCTGACCAGGAATTGAATGGTGCATGGGTCGATGCTCAACCGCTGAGCCACAGCACTTTTCAACTACTTTTTTAAAAGATGTTCTCTCTATTCTTTATTATACTCATTCCCTCCAAATTGTCTTTATTTGATTATAATTAGGCACCAAACTATTTTCTTGAAGACTGAGTTTATGAGAGCTTTCCTTTTCTCTCAGTAAAAGCTCCTCACTGAAGTAATGTTTTATATTTACACTTTTAGTTGTTGTTTTTTACAGGGAAACAAACCAATTGTTTTCATTAACAACAAAAGGGTTATCCTGGCTCCAATTAATGGATTTGTTTAAAAGGTGTTCTTTGTTTATAGGTCAGTAGCCCAGGTTTGATCTCGAGAAACATCTCATCACAGCTAAAAGTCAATATCTAAAGAAGTCAACATCTAAAAGAAACAATCGGACTAATCCTTGACTCATGATTCAGCTAGTTGCTTCATATCTGGTTTCACTGAATTCAACACATGACCCTATAGAATTCCTTTCTTTGCCTTCCCAGGGAAGCAATGACATTTAAGGAAGTATTACACTTCATGACTTAGGCTCCTTGGAAGGGATTAAAATCTGGTGTTAAGCAAGAGAACAGAATCTTTCCAAGGAAGCTTTCAGTGGAAAAGGAAGGCTAGCATCCTAAGAGGTTCTACCAATCTCCCCCTTTGCCCACACATGAAGCATCCTCCCACCTTATTAAGGGAGTTCCTTCTAGGATCCCACCCAGCCAGGCTCCTCAGTGTTCAGAATTTGACTGACGTAGCTACTGCCAGACAGAACAACACAGGGGTCACAAATTGGTACCTGCAGACAGGTCTTATCAGTTGAATCGGATGCCTGCAAACGGGGCAGGTGCGCTCAGGTTTGCCACATCTCCCACACATTCCAGTTGCCTTTCACTTGGGCCAGTTCCAGCTCTGACATTACTTTAGACTCAAAATTCTGGCTTCCTAGCCAAAAACACATAAAGGAAAACAAAAATAATGTAAAGACATAAGACAATGTCCACACCTATTTCTGTCCTCCACTTTTTCACTTTCACAGGTTCACCCTTAATGCATTAGCACCATTCTGCTATTGAAATATAGACTAAGAACTCACACCAAAAAAAAAAAAAAAACACAATAAAAAAAAACACACCCACTGTGGCAATGTTTTAATTTGCAAATGAGGTTAAATACCTGATCTGTTTCCTCTAAACTAAAGTAGCACAGATAGAATCATGACTACTAGCTGATATTTTTCTTTTTTTTATATGCTAATGGCTGTTGCACAAGGTTGTATTTGGTCTTTACACATATGGAGAAATCTCAACTCCTATCAGTTTCCTTTATAACTGGCTCTTCAATATATTGAACTTTATAATTCAGATCTTGAATTTTTTTCTGACTGTAATACTCAGAGATTGCTGGGTTTCTTGTATTATATAAGACCCCAAGATACAAAAACTCTTTAATTCGTCATCTTTAATATCTGCATTTTACTTCTTTTTCTTTTATATAAACTTGTTTCCATGCATCTTGGAAAAATATTTTCCATTTTCTTCATTTTCAAATTATTGAGCTATAATTGTCATTATTAATATTATCTCTTTATACTTTGAATGCAGTTCCTTGACCTGGAAGAGGGAGAAGGGAAATGGAGAAACTTGGCATTAGCTTTATACATTAAAACAAATTTTACCCCATTTCTTTCTTTTCCTCTCTTTCTTTCTTCTCTGACTCAAGGCCAGGCACTGATGGATATCAGTGGAGGAATTAAGTGAGGGCGGGTTTTTAGAATAATTCAGATCAGTGAGGGAAAATGTGGGAATAAGCCATTAACATTGCTGAATCCAAATCTTTCTGTTGCTCTTTTTCCCCACTTCAAATTCTTCTTGCATGTTTTATTTTTAATGAACATTCTAGTCATTTTAATAGGTTGATATTTAAAAATAAAATTCATTAATTTTACATTTGTCATATTTTAAAATCTGTGTTTGTGGCTTTTTTGACCTTCTTATGGTTTTAACCTGACTGATCTTTATTGTCACCTTTTGGAAAACCAACGTGATAGTCTCCGTGATTCACATTGAAGAGCATACCATTCACACAAAGATATCCTGAGGGGATTAAAGAAAGATGGCTATATCACCAGCAATAATGAAATGGGTTGAAGATTACTTCTTTTTAATCATTGAAAACTTCCAAGACTTGATATAAGCTTGCTTCTATACCTCACTAGGGTGGGGGTGGGGTTTCACCTTTAGCTTGGTCGTGAGAGATACTTAATGAGAAATTCTATAAATACTTAGTATTTTGGCACAAGGGAAATCAGACAACAGTTGTTTCTAAATAATACTACTTCTTCCACCATTTTTTATTTGTAATATCAAAAGATGATAACCAAATAATTTGAGGATATAATTTCCCAACTGTATCACAGTTCTTTTTCTGTCTCCAATGACTCTGTATGCTTGTCAAGGATTATGTCCAATGAAAGTTTTTAAAACTTGAGACAAATAGGAACACAGTGAAATTAGCCTGATAGAATCTTAATAGAACATAAGAATAGTCTTATATTCTAATTTGTATTGAACATTATTATTACATTGGTATTTTATTCTAATAATTCCAGTTGTGTGTACTAAATTCATACATCATGTTAAAAAGTAATGAGATTTGGATAGAAATTTCCTGTTGTTTAACAATTGTAGAAAGATACTACTTACAAAATTCTTGATATGAAAATGTTATCAAATTATATATTATTACTGTTTTTCCTCCTGAAAGTGATTGCTATGATTTTTAAATGTTTGTATTTGTATTTTCTGTTATTGTTTGGTTTTTAGGTTGTATGGAATTGAATAAGTACAGGCAATATCTTACTAGTTTAAAATTAGACTTGGAAAGAAACTATGTAAGAGAATAAGTAATTTAAATACTTAAATTTGTTTTCTTACATAGGGTTTGGAATAAAGGTTGACTTGTATGAAAAGTATTTTCTTATAATACTTTTATCATTAATTTTGACAGACTAAATATTTATTCCAAATGAAAATTTAGAGCAAGAATAAATAATAATTTGAGGTTGCTTTATTGGGCCAAGAAACGGAAAAGGACTAGGTCATCTATTAATATGTCAGTGGTACTTGGCATAATTTAGTAATTAAACTGCTACTAAAATATGTTCCTTCTATCTGAGTTGGGGTCGATAGGAAGAGTCTATTGTGACAGCAAGATTCTTTTTTTTTTAATTCTTTTTCTCCCCATTGATATTATAGAGAGAGAGGAAGGGAGAGGGAGAGATAGAAACATCGATGAGAGAGAACATTGATTGGCCACCTCCTGCATGCCCCTCACTGGGGGTTTGGCCCACAACCTGGGCATGTGCCCTGACCGGAAATCGAACCATCGAACCTCTTGGTGCATGGGTCAGTGCTCAAACACTGAGCCACACTGGCTGGGCTAGGCGGCAAGATTCTTAAGCTGGAATCCAAAACAGCTTGAGTAAGAGGAAAGGAACAGAGTGAATAGTTAACAGTGTCCTACGGGTGACTCACAGAACATGTATACACTGTGTTTGTACCCACACATACGCAGCTGTGTTCATCCTGTAAAAAATTATATTATAAAGGTAAAATGGAATGATTGGTTGTAGAGTGAGTAGGTATAAATAGTGACTTCTTTTCAATTTATTTTTGTTTTATTTTTTTAAAGAATAGTTTTATTGATTTTTTAGAGTGAGAGAAGGAAAAGAGTGAAACATTGACGTGAGAGTGAAACATCTATCTGCTGTCTACTGCACGCCCCCTACTGGGGATCTAGCTCGAAACCCCGGCATGTACCCTGACCAGGAAGTGAATCTGCAACCTCTCAGTGCACAGGGCAATGCCCAACCAACTGAGCCACACTGGTCAGTCTCCTTTCAATTTTTGACTCAAAGTTAGTGAGTGTGTGTGTGTGTCATGCACACACACATCTATGAGTGAATACAGGTTTTAGGGTAAAGAGTGTTTAATAACTGAAAAGATTAATTCCAAAACTATATTGATATATATCGGTAAGGGAGTAGATTTATCTATCTACTCTCCACTCTAAGCATGTCAGTCATTCTTTTTTGTGAAATTTAGAACTGTACAGTAGTGACATCACAAGTTATGTGTTATTAGAAGTGCCCCTCTGTCCCACTCACCATTCAAACCTTCTTAGTTTCACTTTTATCACCAAACCCTGAGCACAGATTCTGTACAATGTCACCACTTTTACACTCTTATGGGCCGTGGGCCCCACAGTTCGCAGGTAGCAACACTCAAGCCGAGTTCAGAGCCCTGAATTCCCTGTAGTCCCTTCTTCTGGTCTTGTCTCTCTCTACATTTCTTCATTCTCAAAAAAAAAAAAGATCCTGAGGTATTTATTTTGCTTTTAAATTACCCTAAAGCAAAATGGAATTTTTTGTACAATTTCATGAATTTCAACTTATGTATGGACTTGTGTGACCTTTTGCCACAATCACATAAGAACAGTTACAACATTCTAAAGTTTCTTTTGCAGTCACACCCCCCTCCCTCCCACTAATAATTCCAGGTAACCACTGATATGTAACTTCCCCCTTTGGAGAATGTCTTATAAACAGAATCATTAGGTAGGTATTTGACCTTTCAATAATGGCTTCTTTCACTGTGCATAATGCCTTTGAAACTCATTCAAGTTACTGCATGTGTCAGTGGTTTATTCCTTTTTATTGCTGAGTAGTAGTCCATTGTATGTATGCACCAGAGTTTGTTTATATATTCACCAGTTGAAGAAAATCTGGGTTATTTCTAGGTTTAAGGTTTGGGTGATTATGACTAGAAAGGTTAGCAGTATTTGTATTCAGTATTATATGTGAACAAGGACTTATTGGGTCATATGGTAAGTGTATGCTAAAGTTTATAAATAACTGAAAATTATAAATAATTTTCCAGAGTACTATAACATTTTGCATTTCTATCAGTAATGCAAGAGAGATCCATTTGCTATGCATCCTTGCTACCATTGGTATTATCCGCAACTTTGATCTTAGCCATTCTAATAGATGTAGTGGTATCTCATCGTAGTCTTCATTTGCATTTCTTTGATGTATAATGATGCTGAATATCTATTCATATACCATTTGCCTTTTGTAAATCTTGCTTGGTGAAGTATCTTTTGAAGCTTTTTGCTCATTTTTAATTGTGTAGTTTTCTTACTGTTGAGTTTTGAGAGCTATTTATATATTCTGAATATAAGTCTTTTGCAGATATGGGATTTGTAAGTATTTTCTCTGTGTCCATGATTTGCCTTTTCATTTTCTCTTCCATTGATTATTCCTTGCTGATACTGCACTGTCTTGATTATTGTAACTTTTTATTCTCTTAAAATCAGATATAATTCTACCAACTGTATTTTTTCCTCTTCAAAATTTTTATGACTATTTTAATTCACTTGCATTTTCCATATACATTTTATAATCAGCGTGTCTAAAAGAATTATGCTGAGATTTTTTAATGAAGTACATTAAATCAATCTACATATCAATTTAAGCAGAAAAAAACCTTTACTATATAGGGTCTTCCAATCCATAAATATGGTATCTCTGTTTGTTTAGGTTGTCCTTGATTTCTTTCATGCATATTTTGTAGTCTTCAGCATAGAGATCTTGTATATGTTGTGTTATATTTATACATAAATACTTCATTTTGTGATGCTAATGTATATGGTATTTTTAAATTTTATTTTCCATGTGTATTGTTGTCACTATATCTTTTTGTACAGATTTTGTACAATTCTAGATAACAATGTACTTAGTTAGCTTTTTATGATCAATTATGAAGAAATATTTTACCTCTTTGAGTGGAATGTGGAAACCTTACCACTATATATGTCTCTTTATCCCTCCTACCTTTGTCATAGTTGTTATGTATTACATCTACATACACCAGACATCCACTTAGACAATGTAATACATTTGATTTTAAGTAATATCCCACTACTAGGAAGAATAGTCTGTTATATGTACTTGAATAGTTACCATTTTTGTGGCCCTTTAATTCCTGATATCCCAGGTTTCTTTCTTTCACCAGTCTATAGAACTTCCCTTAACATCTCTTTTAGAACAGATTTTCTGGGACTGAATTATCTTAGTTTTTCTTCATCTAGGAATGTCTTTATTTTGCCTTCATTCCTGAAAGATACTCTTTCACTTGATGTAGAATTGTAAATTGACAGATGTGTTTTTCTTTAAGTGTTGTCCCACTTCATTGTGATCCCCATGGTTCTAATGAAATAACTACAGTATTTGAATTGTTAATCTTCTACAAGTAAGGTGACATTTTTCTCTGGTTGTTAGGATTTTTTGTTTTTGTGGGGGATAGTTTTCAGCAGTTTGATTATAATGTATCTTGGTGTGGGTTTCTTTTTTTCCCCCCCTTTAAACTTCACTGAGTTTCTATAAACTGTTTTTAGCTTTTGGCAAATTTCTTTTAAGCAGACCTCTTTCCTGAACAAAGAGAACGAGAACTATTATCCAAACTGGTGATTATCATAACTATTTATTTTAAGATAAATTTACCACATAGATATGCACCCTTAAACATATGTAGACACATATGACAAAGATACCATTATTAAGATATTTTAATGTGACTGATATGTTCTTGTGAATTACTTTTTACACTCAGCTTTATTTTTCAGAAATTTTATCTACGTGCTGCCTGACACTTCATTTCATTACGAATCTTATCCCATTATGTGAATGTACCACAATTTATACATCGGTTTTTCTGTTGATAGAATTATCTGTTATTTAAACAATCTTGCACTGAACATTCTTATACATATATATCTCCTAGTACTCATGGACAAGAGATTCTCTAGGGGTTACATACCTAGGTATAGGATTTCTGAGTCATGTTTCTGCTTTTGAGAAATGATCTTTTCAAACATTTTATCCATTTTCCTACAAGGTTGTTTTTCTTACAGATTTGAAAGACTTTTTTAGTCATACTTAACACATTAATATATACATATATATGGTACAGCAAATGTCTTCCAATTTATGGTTTGTTTCTATTCTCTTTATCTTTTGATGTACAGACGTCCTTAATTCAAAGCAATAAAATTTTACTTTTTCTTTCCTTCATAGGTGGTATATTTTATTACTTTTCATTTTAGGCCAATTTGTATGAATTATCTTTGATATGGCAACAGTAGCCATCTTTTGTCTTATTTATGAGGCAGATATTTCCACAGTTTTTTGTTTTGTTTTGTTTTTTATTTTTTAATCCTCACCCAAAGATATTTTTCCATTTATCTTCTGATAGAGTGGGAGGAAGAGAGAGAGAGAGAGAGAGAAACATTTATGTGAGAAAGACACATTGATTTGTTGCCTCTCGCACGACCCCGACTATGGCCAGAGACCAAACCACAACCAAGGTACGTGCCCTTGACTGGAATCGAACCCGAGACTCTTTGGTCCATGGGCCAACGCTCTAACCGCTGAGGCAAACCAGCCAGGGCTATTTCCACAGTTTTTTCAATGACTTTTTTTTTTTTTTTAGCTTTTCTTATTAACCATTTTAAACATAAAAAGAAAAATAAACAACAGAACCCTCCTGTGCCTTTCATTTAACTTCAACAATAATTCATGGAAAGTTTTGTTTGGGCCGTGCACTCATCTCTTGCTGCTGCCATATTGTTTTAAAGCACATGCCATACATAGTACCATTTCATCCATCAATATGTCAGATGTAACTGAAAGATAAAGATTATATTTTAATACATACCCACAATACAATTTTCACATTGTACAAATTAATAATTTAATATAATGAAATACTGAATCACTATTTAACTTTCTAATATTATGAATGTCATAAAAATATTTTGATGTTAGTTTGAATCTACAATGATGCACATTGCAATAGTTTTGTCCTACATATCCTTCTACCTCCCTGCTTCCTTCCTTTTATAAATTACAATGTATTTGTTGAAAAAAATGAGTTGCTAATCAATCTGGCTTATCCCTTTTTGAACTTCTCATAGTCAGCTGTTAGTTTTGTTTTCTCTCTTGTTTTTCTATTTCTTTGATTTTTACTGTGATCTTTACTATTTCCTTTCTTCTGCTTATTAAGTATTGACAAGATGTGGAAGAACTGAAATGCTGATGCACTGGTAAATGGTATGTAAAATGGTAAAACCACTTTGGAAAACAGTTTGGCACTTCTTGAAAGTTAAATACATACCTACCATATGACCCAGTCATCCCACTACTAGGTATTTACCCAATAGAAATGAAAAAAATATGTCCACACAAAGACTTGTGCGTGAAAGTTCAGAAAGATTTAGTTGCAAGCAGTCAAAATTGTAAACAACCCAAACAACAGGGAATGGATAAAAAATTGTGATATATCCATACACTGGAAATCTTCTCAGAAAATAAAAGAACAAATTAATAGATGTGACATTATGTTGAGTGAAAGAAGCCAGGAAAAAAATAAGAGTACATACTATATGATACCATTCATATAAAATTCTAGAAAAGTCAAGACAATCTTGAGAGCAGTGTTGTCAAGGGATGATAGGAGAAAGATGGATGGATTATAAATGTGGGTGAGAAATCTTTTGAGGGTATTGGAAATGTTATTTTGATTGCAGTGATGGTTTCAGTGATGATTTATCGTTTTAAAATTGATAAAACATTCAATTTAAATAAGCACAGTTTATTGTATTTCAATCATATTTCATCAATAAGTTGTTTTTTTAAAACCTACTGTTTCTTTCTTTCATTTACTTTTAGAACTCACAACAAATGTTATTTATCAATCTCCAAGTAGTTCAAAGAATGCTCTCAAAAAATCAGCAACTCTAGTTGTTTGTCAATCAAATATACAAGATAATGGTATTGAACAAAAGGTATAAAATTGTCTCAAACTTTTGAATGGTGATTATTAATTTATCTAGTTAACTTTCACTTCTATGAACTGTCTCTTTCACTATTAGCATGGTACTGATTGTTAGGAATATTAGGGTCTATTCATGAGATCTAATTCCTTTCCCTGAAAGTGTTAAGTTACCTTTGTGCTAAACTCATTATATAATTTTGCAGAAACTAATCTAAAGAAACATTTAATAAGTATAATCATAATAATAGCTAATATTTATTGAGCATCTACTGTTGGCCATGCTCTATGCTAAGCCAGAGGGAAGGGAAAATGAGAAAATGTGTTCACATAGGATACAAAGATAAATAAGACAATCACTTGAGAACTCATTATCTAATAGGCCAGAGAGACACAATAAAAAGTTTTTACAATAAAATGAGATTCTGGGATGATAAATTTTATTTTTATTCTAAGCAATGTGTTCATTAAGCATTAGATTAGAATAGAATGTCTTTCCCTGAAACAAACCAAATGACACTAAACTTTTAGAACCAGCCACTGAATGGACTCCTTGCTTTAAACAATATATGGAATATTGGAGGAGGAATAAATGTGTACATTACTACATACTGAACGCAATTTCAAAATAGTTACATTTGAGATCCCTGTGAAAGGTATCCTAGGATGTTGGTAAGATGTATTGTCCCTGAAATGATTTTCATGAAAGAGTTAAGAAATAAAGGGGAGGAAAAAAAATCTGTATTTGGTTGATAGAAGGCAAAATCTTTTTCACAAGTACAGTTACTAATAATTTTTCTCTTTAATGTTGTATCACATAGAAAGATGGATTGATAACTAAAAATCAAGTATTTGCAATGATAGAGGTAAGAAAATAAAAAATATAATTGTGTTATTGTTTATTAAGAATATAATTATGGTTTCATCATAGTTTTCCAAGCTATTTGTTTTATCTGATTATAAAAGTCAAGGTTATCTTAGAGAATAAAGCATGGTATAAAATATTTTATGATTATAGATGTTATAATTAGCCCAAATATTAAGTAACTGCTTGATGAATATGGCTTTTGAAATTTGCAAAGTATAGAAGTTAGTGTCCCTGCTATGGCTGTTCATAGTGGTGGGTAGAGTTAGTTACTGACATATTATGGTTCAGTAGGTTACAGTACATAAATCTGTCCCCAAGAAGATCCATATGGGGACTGGTGCCATCAATTCCCCACAGACAATACATTCTATTTCCCATATCCCCTTAACTGGAATGCATATTGACTAAATTTTTATGTACTTGTTTAGATTTCTCAAAGTCACTAAAAAATTCTTTCCTATGCAGATCCTACATACACACACAGAAAATATCACACATCTCCATCCAGTGGCCAATAACCACTGCAAATTCAATACAAAATCAAATCTATCATCTTCCTGATCCTTCTATTTTCACCCAGGAACAAAACCTGAGTTATCTTTGACTCTTCCTCTTGCCTTGTACTTTGCATCCCAAATTTGCCACTTTCTGTCTAATCTACCTTCTTAATTTACCTTGCCCTCTCCTCTTTTCCATTCCCACAGCTTCTGCTCTTGTTGCTTCCTCCATCCTTTACAATTTTAGTACTCTTCCTCCTCTGTTTAATCCACCAAACATTTGCTGTGAAGGCATTCTTCCTATAAACAGCTTTGGTGCCCTGGCCAGTTTGGCTCAGCAGTTAGAGTGTCAGCCTGCAGACTGGAGAGTCCTGGGTTCGGTTTCCACTAAGGGCACATACCTCAGTTGCAGTTTGTCCCCGGCCCCGGTTGGGGTCATGTGGATGGCAGCCGGTTGATGTGTCTCTCTCACATCGATGTTTCTCTCTCTCTCTTCACCCTTCTCTCCTTTCTGCTCTATCTGAAGATAAAAGCAAAAATGTCCTTGGGTGAGGATAAAAAAAAAACAGCTTTGGTTATACAAAATGTTAATGATTTTTCATTGCAGACTGAATGAAATAAAAACAGTTTTTCTGGCCATGGTCTGTGGTTAGTTACAGGGATTAAACTGGTCATAATATTAAATAAATTAGGGTCAGAAGTTAAGGATTTGAGACTTGTCCTTGGAACCAGTGGTGAACCACTGGGAATCTGTGGGCAGTGATCATCCAAAAAAGTCATGTAAACCTTTTAGACACTTCCTTAACTCAAATAAATCCCCCATTGTGGCAATCCAGTGATTATGGTAGCTCAGCAGGGAGAACATTGGATCAATTCTATTCATCAATATTCAGCCTTGTTCCAGCAATATTATTTTCTTATATTTAAAAGTATCTCTTCTTGCCCTGCCAGTTTGGCTCAGCGGTTAGAGCGTTGGCCCGCGGACCAGAGAGTCCCAGGTTCAGTTCCCGCTAAGGGCATGTACCTCACTGCAGCTTGTCCCCGGCCCCGGTTGGGGTTGTGTGGGTGGCAACAGGTCAATGTGTCTCTCTCACATCGATGTTTCTCTCTCTCTCTTCCTCCCTCTCTCCCTCCCGCTCTATCTTTATTAAAAAAAAATAAATAATAAAAGAATCTCTTCTTTTAGGAGCTATGTACATCTCAGCTCAAGATTCAATTATTTCAGCTCAAATGTCACCCACAAGAAATTTTCCCAGGTCTTCACAGTCTTATTTGGGTCGTACAAAAGTTGAGGTATATAATATTTCTTTTGCCCTAAATGAAAACAGATTATCGGGGGATTCCAAAATGGCGGCGGAGTGAATGGAAGCTACACAGATCATCTCCCAGGACCAAACTGGAAATATAACTAAAATAAAGACAAATCATTGGGAAAAAGCAAAGGAAAAGCAGCTTGCGAGGACCATACAACCAGGGACACTGAATCGACCCTGGTAGGATTGCAGAGGCGCGAGAGGGGGGCTGGGAGCCCACGGACAGCAGCAGTCTTAGCTGTGAGCACCGCTCTCAGGGTGAAAGCCCAAGCCAGCTCCACAGTGCAAAGGGCCGGGACAGAGCGCTAAAATAGCCACAGCCACTCACCTTGGGCTCCAGCAGAGGGAGAGCGGACTGGACTAGAACTATGTGGGGACACTTGGGATTTGGAGGGCACTCAGAGCTTTTGCTGAGTTGCAGCCATGCAGGACGGTGGCCATCTTGCTCCTTCCCAGGGCTCTGGGGAGAGGCGGCAGACCCTGCCTCGGAGATTCAGCCACACCCAGGTGGGCCACTGAAATGCAAATTGAGGCTCATTAACTACCAGCATCTGCCCCACCCTCTGGAAATCCTCTCACACTGAACACCTAAGGGAGGTTTTCATTCAACTGAGAACCCAAGGCTCTTCAAATAACTGGGACTAATAGCCTCTAGGCAAAAAGCTAGAGGATAACTTAACCTTTTCTGGGCTTGCAAATCTACCCAGGAAAATAAGACCTGACAATGGTGTATAACGTGGGTCCTCCTACGCTCATCCAAACCCAGTACAGGGAGCCACAACTAGCAGAACACCAACATCCACAGGGAAAATTTGGCAGGCTCCAAAACCCACTGAGATAGCCAAAATGGTGAAACAAAAAAACAGATGCCAAATGAAAGAACAAGAGACCTCCTCCGAAGATGAGATAAATGAAATGGAGTTAAGCAAGTTAACAAAACTAGAATTCAGAGCCATGATCTTGAGGAAGCTCAACAGCATGTGTAAGGACATCAACACCATGAGCAAAGACATAGAAATATTAAAAATAAACCAGTTGGAAATGAAGAATGACATAGAAGAAATGAAGAACACATTGGAAGGACTAAACAGCAGAGTAGAAGAAGCCGAGGACCGGATCAGTGAATTAGAAGACAGGGTAGAAAAAATCAACCAATCAGAAAAGCAAAAGGAAAAAACAATGAAAAAACAGGAAGACAGCTTAAGAGAACTGTGGGACAACTGGAAACGTAATAATATTCACATCATAGGAATCCTCGAAGAAGAAGAAAATGAGCAAGTGTTAGAGAATATATTTGAAGAAATAGTGACAGAAAATTTCCCTAATTTGGTGAAGGAAGAAGGCATTCAAGTTCAAGAAGCACAGAGAGTCCCAAGTAAGAAGAACCCAAACAGGCCCACACCAAGACACATAATAATTAAAATGCCAAAAATTAAAGACAAAGAGAGAGTCCTAAAGGCAGCAAGAGCTAAGCAACAGGTTACCTACAAAGGAAACCCCATAAGGCTATCAGTTGACTTCTCAATAGAAACACTACAGGCCAGAAGGGAATAGCATGAAGTAATCAAGGTCATGAAAAACAAGGATCTGAATCCAAGACTACTCTATCCAGCAAGGCTATCATTCAAAATAGAAGGTCAAATAAAGAGCTTCCCAGACAAAAAAAAGTCTAAGGGAATACATTAGCACCAAACCAGCACTGCAAGAAATGTTAAAAGGACTGCTGTAATTAGTAGAAGAAATAGGAAGGAAAATAGAACCACACTAAACAAAAATGGCAATAAATAAGTACATATCAATAATCACCTTAAATGTAAATGGATTGAATGCTCTGATACAAAGACACGGAGTAGCAGATTGGATAAGAAAGCATGACCCATATATATGTTGTTTACAAGAGACCCACTTCACAACAAAAGACTCACATAGGTTAAAAGTGAAGGGATGGAAAAAAATCTTCCAAGCAAACAGAAAGGAAAAAAAAAGCTGGGGTAGCAATACTCATATCTGATAAAAATAGATTTCAAAATGAAGGTCATAACTAGAGACAAAGAAGGTTACTACATAATACTGAAAGAATCTATCCAACAGGAAGATATAACCTTGGTAAACACATATGCACCCAATATAGGAGCACCAAAATACATTAAAAATCTTCTGGAGGACTTCAAAGGAGAAATCGACAGCAATACAATCATAGCAGGGGACTTCAACACCCCGCTGACATCACTGGATAGATCCTCTAGACAAAAAATTAACAATGAAACAGAGACTCCAAATGAAGCACTAGACCAAATGGATTTAATAGATATTTACAGAGAATTACACCCCAAAACTACAGAATTCACATTCTTTTCAAGTGCACATGGGACATTCTCAAAGATAGACCACATGTTAGGTCACAAACGAAGTCTCTACAAGTTCAAGAAGATTGAAATCATATCAAGCCTCTTCTCAGATCACAATGGCATGAAACTAGAAATCAATTGCAACAAGAACATGCAAAGACATTTGAAGACATGGAGGCTAAATAGCATGTTATTAAACAATGAATGGGTTACCGAGGAGATCAAGGAAGAAATTAAAAACTTCCTGGAAACCAATAAAAATGAACACACAACAACACAAAATCTATGGGATGCAGCAAAAGCAGTTCTGAGAGGGAAGTTCATAGCACTACAGGCCTACCTCAAGAAAGAAGAAAAATTTCTAATAGACTTTCTAACCTCACAACTTAAAGAACTAGAAAGCAAACAAAAAGAAAACCCTAGAGCAAGTAAAAGGAAGGAAATAGTAAAGATCAGAGTAGAAATAAATGACATAGAGACCAGAAAAACAATTCAAAGGATCAATGAAACAAGGAGCTGGTTTTTTGAAAAGATAAACAAGATTGATGGACCCTTAGCTAGACTCACCAAGAAACAAAGAGAGAGAACCCAAATACACAAAATCAGAAACGAAAGAGGAGAAGTAACAACTGACACCACAGAAATACAAAGGATCGTTAACAAATACTATGAACATTTATATGGCAACAAATTCAACAATCTAAGTGAAATGGACAGATTTCTAGAAACACATAGTCTCCCAAAACTGGACCGGGAAGAGATAGAAAACTTGAACAGGCCAATAACAGCTAAGGAAATTGAAGATGTAATCAAGACTCTCCCAGCAAACAAAAGCCCAGGCCCGGACGGCTTCACGGGGGAGTTTTACCGAACATTCAAAGAAGAACTAACACCCATTCTCCTCAAACTGTTTCTAAAAATTCAAGAAGAAGGAAGACTTCCAAACTCGTTTTATGAGGCCAGCATAATTCTAATTCCAAAACCAGAAAAAGACACTACAAAGAAAGAAAACTACAGGCCAATATCCCTGATGAACACAGATGCCAAAATCCTAAACAAAATACTAGCAAATCGGATCCAGCAATACATCAAAAAAATTATTCACCATGACCAAGTGGGATGCATCCCAGGGATGCAAGGCTGGTTCAATATTCGCAAATCAATAAATGTTATACACCACATAAACAAAATGGAAGATAAAAACCACATGATCATATCAATAGACGCTGAAAAAGTATTTGACAAAATCCAGCACCTATTTCTGATAAAAACGCTCAGCAATTTGGAAATAGAGGCATCATATCTTGATATAATAAAGGCCATATATGAAAGACCTACAGCCAACATCATACTCAATGGGCAAAAACTGAAAACATTTCCCTTAGAACAGGGACAAGACAGGGATGCCCACTTTCGCCACTGTTATTTAACATAGTACTGGAAGTCTTAGCCACAGCAATCAGACGTGAAGAAAAAATAAAAGGAATCCAAATTAGAAAGGAGGAAGTGAAACTGTCATTATTCGCAGATGACATGATATTATACATAGAAAACCCTAAAGACTCCATCAAAAATCTACTAGACCTAATGAATGAATTTGGCAATGTAGCAGGATACTAAATAAACGTCAAGAAATCGACGGCATTCTTATACACCAATGATGAACTCACAGAAAGAGAAACTAAAAAAACAATTCCATTTACCATTGAAGCAAAAAAATTAAGATACCTAGGAATAAACTTAACCAAAGAAGTAAAGCACCTCTTCACAGAAAACTACAGGTCATTGAAAAAAGAAATAGAAGAAGATATAAAAAAGTGGAAGCACATACCTTGTTCATGGATTGGAAGAATTAACATCATTAAAATGTCCATATTACCCAAAGCAATCTATAGATTCAATGCAATCCCCCATCAAAATACCAGTGACATATTTCACAGAACAAGAACAAATACTTCAAAAGTTCATATGAAACCAAAAAAGACCCCGAGTAGCCACAGCAATCTTGAAAAAGAAGGACAAAGTAGGTGGAATCACAATACCAGATATCAGGTTATACTACAAAGCTACTATAATCAAAACAACCTGGTACTGGCACAAGAACAGGCATATAGACCAGTGGAACAGAACAGAGAATCCGGAAATTGACCCGAAACATTATGCTAAATTAATTTTTGACAAATGTGGCAAGAGCATACAATGGAGCAAAGACAGCCTCTTTAATAAATGGTGTTGGGAAAATTGGACAACTACATGCAAAAAAATGAAACTAGACCATCAACTTACACCATACACAAGAATAAACTCAAAATGGATAAAAGACTTAAATGTGACTCATGAATCCATAAAAATCCTAGAAGAAAATCTAGGCAACAAAATTTCAGACATCATACGCAGCAAAATTTTCACTGATATATCACCTAAGGCAACAGAAACAAAGGAAAAAATGAACACATGGGACTACATTAAACTAAAAAGCTGCTGCACAGCAAAAGAAACAACCATCAAAATGGAAAGGGAACCCACTGTATGGGAGAGTATAATTGCCAATGATACATCAGATAAGGAGTTAATTTCCAAAATATATAGAGTGCTCATACAACACAACAAAAGGAAGACAAAGAACCCAATTAAAAAATGGGCAGAGGACCTAAATAGACATCTCTCCAAACAGGACATACAAATGGCCAAGAGACATATGAAGAAATGCTCAACATCACTAATCATCAGAAAGATGCAAATTAAAACAATGAGCTATCACCTCACACCTGCCAGAATGGCTGCCATCATCAAACAACAAGTGTTGGTGAGGGTGTGGAGAAAAGGGGACTCTAGTACACTGCTGGTGGGAATGCAGACTGGTGCAGCCACTATGGAAAACGATATAGGGTTACCTCAAAAAATTAAAAATTGAATTGCCATTTGACCAGTGATCCCACTTTTAGGAATATATTTAAGAAGCCTGAAACACCAATCAGAAAGAATATATGTACCCTTATGTTAATAGCAGCACTATTTACAATCGCTAAGATCTGAAAACAGCCCAAGTGTCCATCAATAGATGAGTGGATAAAAAAGCTGTGGTACATATACACAATGGAATACTATACAGCTGTAAGAAAGAATGATCTCTTATCCTTGGAGGGACCTGGAGAGTATTATGCTAAGTGAAATAAGCCAATCAGAGAAAGACAAATACCACATGATCTCACTTATTTGTGGAATATAATGAACAAGGTTGGCTGATGAAGGAAATAGACCCAGAGACATAGAAAGGAGTATGGTTCAGACTGACAAACCTCAGAGTAAGGGGGTGTGGTAGGAGGGTGGATGAGATGAACCAAAGAACTTATATGCATGTATGCATAACCAATGAACATAGACAACAATGCTACGGGGTGGGGGGGGCAGGATGGGGAGAAGGGGGTGTAGGGGGGGAAAAGGAGAAACATCTGTAACAAACATAAATTAATAAAAATTGGAGGAAAAAGAAAAATAATGAAAGAAAGTAGTGTTTTACTCTTAATACTGAAAGACATTTCTCAGAGTCTGGTAATTTGATATGATGATTAATAGTGTAGTCTCTGAAATCAAATTGCCTAAGATCAAATCCTATCTCAGCCACTAATAAACTGGTCACTTCTCTCTATAACAAGGGATTCTTGTTATGATTATGTATCATATATTTAAACCACTTAATACAAAACCTAGTACCTAAGTTAATATCTCTTCAAAGTTAGTTGTAAATATATTATTCATATAAGAAATAAGTATTGATGTTGTTGCAAATGATAAAATTTCAATCTTTTTTATAGCTGATAAATATTCCATTGTATATATGTAACAAATCTTCTTTATCCAGTTATCTACTGATGAGTACATGGGTTGCTTCATATCTTGGCTATTTTTAAAAACACTACAGTGAACATAAGAGTGCACATATCTTTTCAACATGGATGGACCTGAAGGGTATTACGATAAGTGAAGTAAGTCAGACAGAGAAAGACAAATACCATATGATTTCACTTATATATGAAATCTAAAAAACAAAATAAACAAAACAGAAACAGATACAGTGAACAAACTGAAAGTTGCCAGATGGGAGGGGTTGGGGAGGGTTACAAAAGTGAAGGGAGTAAGAAGTTACAAAATAGTCAAGGGATGTAATGTACAGCTTAGGGAATATAGTCAATAATATTGTAATAACTATATAGTGCCAAGTGGGTACTAGAATTATCATGGTGATCACTTCATAAATTATATAATTGTCTAATCACTACACTGCACACCTGAAACAAATATAAAATTTTAAAGAAAAAGAAAATATGTATTGAGTGCCTATTATTTTCCAGTCACTGTTTTAAACACTGGAGATACAGTAGTAAACCAAATAGACACAGTCCCTAGTTTATAGTTGCATTCGGGGGCTATATAAATGCTGTCAAAAAGATTAGGGCAAAGGAACAGCTAAAGAGTAATGATACAAAGGAGTGTTCTATGTAGAATATTCCAGGAAGAACTTTTTGACAAAGTAAACTTTCAGCAGATAGCTGAAAGAAGAGGGGGAAAGCCACATGGAGAAATAGGATGTATCTGATAGAATGAACTTGGAGTGTCAAGTATTAAGGGGGACCGGAAAGTAATGTCATGTTTTTACAACATTAATTCAAACAGATAAATTTTTAACAAGTTTTTATTTTTAATCAATGATGTAATCACCTGCATTATCAACAACCTTTTGCCATCTAGTGTGCAAATTTTCAATGCCGGATCAATAAAAATCAATTGGTTTTTGAGCAAAATATCTGGAGATGGCATTTTGGACATCATCCAAATTTTCAAATTTTTTGCCACTTAGATAATGTTGTAGCGATCGGAATAAATGGAAATCCGATGACGCAATATTGGGTGAGTATGGTGGGTGAGGCAATACCTCCCACCCCAATTCATTAAGTTTTTCCAGGGTTCGTCTTGCGCAGTGCGGTCTTGAATTATCATGTTGCAGAATAACGCCTTTTCTGGTGACAATCGCTGGGCACTTTTCAATTAAAGATTGATTTACTCGATCCAATTGTTCACAGTAAAGGTCTGCATTCAGTTTGTCCAGGTTTCAGCACTTCAAAATGAACGACCCCAAAAATACTCCACCAAACACACAAAAGTGCCTTTTTGGGGTATAAACCTGGCTCAGCTGTACTTTGTGGCGATTCCTTCGGAGAGAGCCACTGCCTTTTGAGTTTTGGATTATCATAGAGGACCCATTTTTCATCTCCAGTGATCAAGCGATCAAAAAACGCTTCTGTATTGTGCCGCTGAAGCAATAAGTTGCATGTGGTGGACCGGTTAGCTTTGTTTTCTTCAGACAGATTATGCTGGACCCAAACACCTGCTCTGCTTACAATCTGCTGCAAATGTTCTTGGATGGTTGACCAAGGTTGGTTAAGAGTGTTTGACAGTTCCTCGATTGTCTGACATGGATTTGCTTCGACTTCCACCCTTAACATGTCATTGTCTAAAGTTGTTGGTCTTCCCTAGCGATACGAGTCAGAAAGATCAAAATTACCAGATTTGAACTTAGAAAACCACCTTTGGCATTTACGAACGTCTAATGCACTTGGATAAACACCGCAAATGTTTTTGGTAGCAACAGTTGCGTTACTACCCTTGTGAAACTCAAAAAGCATACAATGACAGATATGTACCTCTTCTGGTATTTGACTGGCCATTTCACTATAAATTGCAAAAAAAAAAATTAAGATTTAATTATTTACTAGTAAACAAGTCACTCTAACCTTAAAATGTCTTTGGCACGATTTTGAAGTACACAATGAGCTGATAAATGACAACTGAATATTGAAACGTGCAGAAACGACATTACTTTCCGGTCCCCCTAATACATTTCAATGCATTCTTAATATGTTCCAAGGTCAACAATGCCATATTAGTGGAATAGAAACCATGAAGTATTTTGAACTGAGCAAGGACTTTGGCAGCAAAGTCTATCTGGGCAAAGAGTGATCAGAGGAAACAAAATGTCCTGCCCCCACACCTTAATAAAAGATCCCATAAGCCACACTTCCAAACATCTCTCATCATTTGTAGATAAAGACTGAGAATCCTGAGAGACTAAGCATTTTTTTGCCTAGAGAGAATGAATATTTCCTTGAAAGATTCTTGAAGACATTTATTTTCTATACTAAGTCTAGCTTTTCTATTGATTTTCTTTTACATTCTATCCAGGAAAGGGCTTTGTGGAGTGGGGGACTGTGAGGAAAAATAAACCATTTATAGACAAGAAATTACCTTTCATCTACACATGTGTATGGTTGTTTGAGAATTTTCTCTGGCCCTCTACATATTCATTACTTGAGATTTTGGTACTGAGAGAAGTGTGGCATCTGTGTTTGGTAAAGACCCTTTATGATTGTATTTTCTTTAGTGCTCAATTTCTTCAGTCTACAAATTTGAAAAAATATACTTTCCTGTCCGGTCGGTGTGGCTCAGTGGTTGAGCATCGACCCATGCACCAAGAGGTTGCCAGTTCGATTCCCGGCCAGAACATATGCCCAGGTTGTGGGCCTGATCTCCAGTAGGGAGCACGCAGGAGGCCGCCAGTCGATGTTCTCTCTCATCGATGTTTCTATCTCTCTCTCCCTCTCACATCCTCTCTCTCTAAAATCAATAAAAGGAAAAAAATTACAAATCAAAATATACTTTCCTTTAAACATCTAAAAATAATTTATAATCTGGTATATTCAATAATAAATATAGTAATGTGGGTTATCATTAAATACCTTTATTTGGGGTATTTGTTTTTAATCAAACTTTATTAAGGTATGATTGATATACAAAGAACTACATATATTTAATGTATACCATTTGATGAGTTTGGACATGAACAAACACCTGTGATACCATCCCCACAATCAAGGTAATAGATATGTCCAATACCTTCCAAAGTTTCCTTGTGTTCCATTTTTTAATTTTCTTTGTAAGAACACATATGAGATCTACTTTCTTAATAAATTCTGAGGTGCACCATACCTTCTTTTTAACCATAGGCACTATGTTATACAGCAGATCTCTAGAATTTGGTCTTCTAGCCTAACTGAAATGTTGTATCCAATGAACAACTCCCCATTTCTCCACCCCCATCCGCTGTCAACCACTATTTTGTTCTCTGCTTCTGTGTGCTTAACTATTTTAGGTACTTTACATAGGTAAAATCACATTTAATGTTCAATTAATATTCATTTTGATAAGTAAATTTTCCTAAATATCTAGCAATGTTTACAAACTTGACTCAATCAGTTTCTAAGACAATTCAAACTACATCTGAAAATTTAGTCTACTTCTCAACCATTTGAAATAGCTGCTTGCAAATGTAGTCAGCTTTCTAATGTTTGAAAACTTTTACATCTACAAATCAGTCTAATTTTTGCCCTGGCTGGTTTGGCTCAGCGATTAGAGCATCGGCCCATGAACCAGAGAGTCCCAGGTTCAGTTTCTGCTAAAGGCACGTACTTTGGTTGCAGTTTGTCCCCGGTCCCAGTTGGGGTTGTGTGGGTGGCAACCACTCGATGTGTCTCTCTCACATCAATGTTTCTCTCTCTCTTCCTCCCTTTCTCCCTCCTGCTCTATCTGAAGATGAATGAAAAAATGTCCTCAGGTGAGGATTAAAAAAAAAAAATCAGTCTAGTCTAATTTTTTCTTTTATTTATGTACTTATTTATTAAATGTATCTTTATTGTTGATTACAGATGTCTCCCCTTTTTTCCCCCATTGACCCCCCCAACTCCCACCCCCCGCCCCTTCACCACACTATTGTCTGTGTCCATTGGTTATGCATATATGTATATAAGTTCTTTGGTTTATCTCTTCCTGCCCTCCCTCCCCGTTCCCTCTGAGGTTTGTCATTCTGTTCCCTATTTCCATGTCTCTGGATCTATTTTGTCTGTCAGTTTATTTTGTTAATTAGATTCCACATATAAGTGAGATCCTGTGATACTTGTCTTTCTCTGACTGGCTTATTTCGCTTAACATAATACTCTCCAGGTCCCTCTATGTCATTTATCTCTGCTCTGATCTTTATTATTTCCTTCCTTCTACTTACTGTTGGCTTTTATTGTTGTTCTATTTCTAATTCTTTAAGTTGTAGGGTTAGATAGTTTATTAGAAATTTTTCTTGTGTCTTGAGGTGAGCCTGTAATGCTATGAAATTCCCTCTCAGAACTGCTTTCACTGTGTCCCATAGATTTTGGGTTGTTGTGTGTTCATTTTCATTTGTTTCCAGGAAGTATTTTATTTCTTCCTTGATCTCCTTGTTAACCCATTCATTGTTTAATAACGTGCTATTTAACCTTCATGTGTTTGAATGTTTTTGATGTGTTTTGTTTTTTTGTTTTTTTTTTGTAGTTTATTTCTAGTTTCATGCCATTGTGATCCAGGAAGATGCTTGATATGATTTCAATGTTTTTGAACTTGTAGAGATTTATTTTGTGTCCTAACATGTGGTCTATCTTTAAGAATGTCCCATGTGCACTTGAGAAGAATGTATATTCTGCAGCTTTGGGGTGAACTGTTCTGTTAATGTCAATTAAGTCCATTTCATCTAGTGTGTCGTTTAGGGTCACCAATTCCTTGTTGATTTTTTGTCTGAAAGATCTATCCACTGAAGTCAGTAGGGTGTTAAAGGCCCCTACTATGATTGTATTGCTGCCAATCTCTCCCTCAAAGTCCTCCAGAAGTTTTTTTTATATAAATTTGGGTGTTCCTGTATAGGGTGCATATATGTTTATCAGGGTTATATTCTCTTGTTGTATCAATCCCTTTAGTATTATGTAGAGGTCGTCATTGTCTCTTGTTATGGCTTTCATTTTGAAGTCTATTTTGACAGATATGAGTATGGCCATCATTTTGAAGTCTATTTTGTCAGATATGAATATTTTCATTTCCATTCGCATGGAAATTTTTTTCCATGCCTTCACTTTCGTCCTGTGTCTTTTGTTCTGAGGTGGGTCTCATAGACAGCATATATATGGGTCATGTCTTCTTATCCATTCAACTACCCTATGTCTTGATTGGAGTATTTAAGCCATTTACATTTAAGGTTATTATTGATAGGTACTTATTTATTGCCATATTTATTCTTTTTTTTAATATTCTTTTTTGTCTTTATTGATTTTAGAGAGAGAGGAGGGAGAGGGAGAGAGAGATAGAAACATCGATGAGAGAGAACATGGATTGGCCACCTTCTCCATGCCTTCCACTGGGGATTGGGCCCACAACCTGGGCATGTGCCCTAGGAATTGAACCTAGGACCTCTTGGTGCATGGGTAGATGCTCAACTACTGAGCCACACTGGCCAGGCGCCATATTTATTCTTTATGCCTGTGTACCTCTCTCTATATATATTTCTTCTTCTTACAACAGTCTCTTTAGCATTTCTTGCCATGCTAGTTTGGTAGTAATAAATTCCTTTAGCCCTTTCTTGTCTGAAAGCTCTTTATTTCACCTTCAATTTTGAATGATAACTTTGCTGGGTAGAGTAGTCTTGGATTCAGACCCTTGTTTTTCAATACCTTGTATACTTCATGCCACTCTTCTGGTCTGAAGTGTTTCTATTGAAAAATCAGCTGACAGTCTAATGGGAGCTCCCTTGTAGGTAATTTTTGTCTCTCTCTTGCTGCCTTTAAAATTCTTTGTCTTTAACATTTGCCATTTTCATTAAGATGTGTGTCTTTTGGAGTTCTTCTTGATTGGGATTCTCTATATTTCCTGGACTTGTGTGACTTTTTCCTTCACCAGGTTAAGGAAGTTTTCTATCATTATTTCTTCAAACAGGTTCTTTCTTTATTCCTTGTTCAGATCGTCTCCTTCTGGTACCCCTATGATGCATATATTTTCCTGTAAAGTTTAAGTTACCTTCTCAGTAAAGTCCTTAAGATATGTAGGAAGCAAAGCAATTTGTGTTTACACTCAAGTCTTTCTTCTTCATAGATTTAAGACCCAGGAACAGGTCAGCAACACACATTGTGACTGAGTTTGTTCTCCTCGGATTCCATGGTTGCTGGGAGATACAGATTTTCCTCTTCTCACTGTTTTTGGTGATTTATGTCTTGACCTTGCTGGGGAATGGAGCCATTATCTGTGCAGTGAGATGGGACCCATGACTACACACCCCCATGTACCTTCTGCTGGGAAATTTTGCCTTCCTTGAGATCTGGTATGCTTTCTCCACTGTTCCTAACATTCTAATCAACATTCTCTCCAAAACCAAGACCATCTCATTTTCTGGCTGCTTCCTCCAGTTCTATTTCTTCTTTTCCCTCGGCACAACAGAATGTCTTTTCTTGGCAATAATGGCTTATGATCAGTACCTGGCCATCTACCATCCACTGCACTACCCACACCATCATCACTGGGAAGTTCTGTGGATTGCTGGTGTCTCTATGCTGGCATCTCTATGCTGGATCATTGGATTTCTTGGCTACCTGATCCCCATTTTCTTTATCTCCCAACTCCCCTTCTGTGCATCCAATATCATTGATCACTTCCTGTGTGACATGGACCCACTGATGGCTCTGTCCTGTGCTCCAGCCCCCATTACTGAATTTATTTTCTATACTCAGAGCTCCCTTGTCCTCTTTTTCACTATTATGTATATTTTTCAATCCTATACTCTGTTGCTCAGAGCTGTTTTTCAGGTACCTTCTGTAGCTGGCCATAGAAAGGCCTTTTCCACCTGTGGTTCTCATTTAGCTGTGGTGTCTCTTTTCCATGGGACAGTCATAGTAATGTATGTGAGCCCTATTTATGTCATCCCAACTTTGATGCATTATACAATGGTATAATCAATATTGACTCCTCTCTTTAATCCCCTGATCTGTCGTTTTTGTAATAAAGACATGAAACTTGCTCTGAGAAATGTTCTATTCAGAATGAGAATTAGTCAAAATTCATGAGCCAAAAATGTGCCTTACTTCCAAGTTCTAATAAATAATAAGGTGGAGATGTATAAGTTCTCTCAATGGTCTCACTCTGAGTAGTAAGAGGCCATATATTTTTTTCCTGGAAGAGTACCCAGCTTAAATACCTTTGCTGACTACAAAACTCTTAATTCATTAGACTGCAACATGCAGTGAAATTTCTTAAAGGCTGTCTTTAATGGACAAAATGGGATTCCTATATGAGGGAAGTTAGACTTTCCTGAAAGATTTATCTTTAGTTTTAGGGCAAGTCTAATGACCTTTACCAAGTGCAGGTATTTCTCACTATCCAAAAGTAGAGCATTCTTATGAAACCTTTCTTAAGGCTATGGTGTAAAAAGAAGAAATAATTACCATTACTTTAAAAGCAAACATCTTCTTTGGATTTATTTTAGTAAGCAAAAAGAGGTACTAATGTAGGTCTTTCATAAAAGCGAAGTGGCAGAATGCAAACTTTCAAAGAGCATGGGATACCTGTAGTTGAAGGTGCAGTGACTTTTTAAAAAGTTTTATTTAGGTATAATTGTTATACAAAAAGACTACACATGTTTAATGTACATTAAAGGTGCAGTGGCTTTTAACTAGCCATGAGGCCTTTCTATAATCTTTAACAGACACTCCTTTCTTATACTTAATCTATCAATCTTATGTAAACACACTTTCTATTATAAGAAAAAAATATGTATCTCTTGGCCAGAAGGAACTCTTTCAACAAATTTTCTTAGAGATATAGTTCCTTTATGGTAAGTTTAAAATAAAACTTGGACACATGCTCAATAATAATTTTTCAAAGTTCCTTTTAACACTTCTATTATTACACATCCCACATTGTAGTGTAATTTATTTATGTGTACTTCCCCTGAGGGGGAATTGCCTTTTTCATTTCTAGATCCCCAACACACAGTGACAGAGAGGAAAGCAGCTCCTGATAGTTGGAAACTGGCCTGGTATTATTAGTAGGCCTTGTTGCTGCCCAGGAGCTCCTGGCACTCACAATGAGGCTGTGATGTAATCCTGTTAAATATAAGCAATTTCACAGAATGCCAACATCAGACAAGGCCACTCTTTGACCACAATGGATCAAGACAAAACAAGACCACTCTATAATAATGTCTGAGTATAGATCAAATCAAGAACACTATCCCAACCACATATAAATGACCAAACATCACCTTTTTTAGGCTAATATGAGTGACTGCTGCCTCTTTACCAAGCATAGTTTAGCCCAACTGCTTTCTAGATAAAAATTAAGATACCTAACCATGGAATTGTCCTCCACTTTCTGACAGCATTCAGAGAAAACCTATACTTCCTTAAATTCCCCCCAAAGTCGACTAACACAAGCCCAAATCATATAATAAATCCTAACATCTTCCTACTGAGATGCCCCATGTTCCTCATGGTATATGTTCTCCCTCATTGCAAGAAGCCAATAAAGCCATCTTTATTCAACTACACATGTGCTCCTGATGGTCTTTGCATTATTAGGAATCAACAGTAGTATAATACTCAGCATATAGTAAGAGCTCAAAATGTTTGTTAAATACTTTTATCTCAAACTTTTTACTTACAAAAATAATGTGTATTTGTTGTACAAAGTCAAGCAATGAAGAAGTGTATGAAGATGATGGATCTCCCATCTTCACTCATATCCCCACCAATCATTCACTCTGCTCCTCAGAGTCAACATATCTAAATTCCTGTCTGGCATTCCACATCTTTCATAAAATGGCCCTATTAAACCTACTTTGTTTTCCATCACTTCCCAATGTGAACTCTCAACTCTAGTCAGGCTAGTAACTTAACTACTCCACTCTCTATCATCTCCACACCTTTGCTCAGGCTGCTCTTTAAACCCTGAGAGCACCTCACATCATCTACTGCTGTGCAACTTGAGAAAGATAATTAACACAGTCTTAGGGCCTTATTTTGTAAAATGAGTACATAACATATCTTGTAACAATGGCATAAGGATTAAATGAAACAATTTATGTAAGAATTATAGCACAGTAAAAGACATAGGAGGTTCTCAGCACCTTGGTTCCTTTCTCCTTCCTATCTTTCAAATCTGACCATGGATATTTTGCCAGTTATTCTATAAGATTTTCACTATGCTCATGTAAACCTTTGTTGCCAAATAATACATATACATATGTATATGTAACTAACACCTTAGTTAAAGTGCAAACTCTGCAGCATTTGACATTTTAATATGTTATACTCTCAGTTTTTTTAAAATAATATTTTTATTGATTTTTAGAGAGAGAGAAAGGGAGAGGAAGAGAGAGAGAGAAACATCAATGTGAGTGAAACATTGATTGGCTGCCTCCTGCACACTCTCTACTGGGGATAGAGCCCTCACCTTGGGCATGTGCCCTGACTGGGAATCAAACTGGCAACCTTTCAGTGCACGGACAACACCCAACCAGCTGAGCCACACCAGCCAGGCACACCCTCCATTTTAATATGTTATAAACTTTAATATTATGCAAATATTTCTTAGAACATAAAAATATTTTTCTTCATCAAAATCTATAGAGATGCCTCCAAATTCTTTCAGGTTTATTCCACTATGTCAGACAAACATTATTTTTTTCTTTCTTTTTTTTTTTTTTTTTTTTTTTTTTTTTTTTTTTTTTTTTTTGGTGTACCATTGTCTAAAGGGACAGCAAATCTGTTCAGTCAATTCTCTATAATACCTTGGGAGAATTAAGTTACTCTAAATCAGTTCCTTCTCCCAGAACTGTTCTTAAAGATGAAAATATTTATAGCTTTAAAACTTGCCCTGGCTGGTTTGGCTCAGCGGTTAGAGCGTCGGCCTGCGGTCCAGAGAGACACGGGTTCGGTTCCCGCTAAGGGCATGTGCTTCGGCTGCAGTTTGTCCCCGGCCCTGGTTGGTCGTGCGGGTGGCAGCCACTCGATGTGTCACTTTCACATCGATGTTTCTCTCTCTCTCTCTTCCTCTCTCTCCCTCCTACTCTATCTGAACAAAAAATGAAAAAATGTCCTCGGGTGAGGATAAAAAAAAAATAATAAAATAAAAAAAAATAATAAAACTTTATGAACTCTTGGGAGATTGATTCTACATCAATACAAGTTGTCAAAATTGTACTGATTCTTTTCTCTCAGTTCTCCAAACCTACTGTCCCCAGGCAGCCATCTTTATCCTTCATAATAGTATACACTACAACCAACTCAATGCCCTCCTTGGTCTAATAAGCTGTTTTTCTCATATTTTTTTAAATAACATTTGCTGGCATTTTGAAGTTTGACTTTGGGTGCTTATTTCTTTCTAGACACTGGGAAGATAATTAATATTAACACAAATTATCACACTGATTATGCCCTTGTATATGAGCAACCAGACATCCAACAGATTGGAAGGTTGGATTAACATGGTTTTATCTTCAATTCTACATTTTTATAAAACAGGCAAGTCTAAACATTAAATATGTGAAAAACTACTTTTAAAAATTAAATCTAAATATCTAAAGAGAATTGGGTACCGTACAAACTAATCTATTTAAATTGTTTATTTATTGATTGATTTGAGAGAGATAAACATTAATTTGCTGTTCCATTTATTTATGCATTCATTCATTGGTTGATTCTTGTATGTGCCCTGATGGGGATCAAACCTGCTAACATAGTGGGACATTGCTCTCAACAACTGAGCAACCCAGCCAGGGCTGTATAGACTAATCTCAACTATTAGAAGTTTAGTCCTTCCTGCATTATCTTTTTGTGGGTTTAAATAAGAATCTATAATTTCTTTTACTTTGTTACTTTGACATAAGAACCCCATAAAATAACCCCATATAAGTGTCAAAAGCACTACACTTGGAGACCCAGATTTAAGCCCCGGCTTACCACTAGCTAGCTTTATAATCTTATTCATCTTAAAACTCTCATACTGCTATATCCAATACTAAAGTAGGTACTCAATCAACATTTATAAATTTTATCAGGAACCAGGTCTTGGAGGAACCAGTGAAGTGAAAAAGGTCTCCTCTTTGCTTGCCAAATTATGAATTGGGCTACAGCAACAGGTAAGTAAATAAAAGAAAGTTTCTAGTTCTCCCTCCAATTTATCAACCACCTGGCAGGCAAAGGGGAAATGTCTGGGCCACGAAAGGAGCACAAAGAGAAGCAAAGCTAGACAAGGCTAAAGGACTGGTAGGCTTTGACCCTCACTGGGATTCCTTATCTCCTGGAAAACATAGTTTTCCCTGGCCACACTGGTAAACCATGCACTCTCGCATCTAGTGAGGTCATGCCCTAAAATCCCAGTACCTTGGATCTACTTCTACATTCATCTGAGGGAATTCTGGTATAACCTTATCTACAGACATCCTGCTCTGAGCAAAGATAAGCAGGACCACGTAGCCATTTTTATTTACCTTCTCTATCGATACAAACATGTAAAACACGTGAGAAACAATGTGAAAACTTGACCTTCTAAATCTAGGGTAAGTAAGAACAGAAAAAAAAAAAAAAACATGTGTTCTAAAAATTGTAATCAACGACAGAATAATGTTTATTCATTCAACATTTATTTTGTACTATAAACAGACACTATGTTAGAGTTAGGGACACATTTTAGAAAGACATACAGTCGTCCCTCACTACTTCGCGCTTCGACTTTCGCAGCTTCACTCTATCGCGATTTTTTCAAATATATTCATTAAAAAGTTGATCGAGACAGTGAAAATGATACAGCGTGTGCTTAGTTGTCTGAGTCAATTATACACCCCTGTATTACAATTAAAATTAAAATTACTGTATGTATGGACTGTAGGCATATGTATTCGAGTACCCCAGAAATCCTTGGTGCAACCGTTAGAGTCTGGAACGGATTAACCGCGATAAACGAGGGACGACTGTATATCCTACCTACAAGAGATCACGATCTTTTGGGAGATATTTATAATAATTTACAAATCACTTATATATTACGTAGTAATAAAAATATATACATATGGTTCTAGAATGCAGTTCTCATGAACACATGAAAACAGAAATTTGTGTCTTTCTTGGTCTTAACCCAAGACAGCCTTGTAAGCAAGTTTATCTATAGCCTAGTAACTACCCCATTATTTAGCAAAAAGGTTGCAATTCAATTCTCAGACAGTGTTTTCTGTCCTGGACCTTGACCATGACCTGGCCAAAGAGTGTGGGTTATAAGACACTCAAAGTCAAGCCCACTACATTGCTTCTCCAAGGGTGAACTGGTACCAGGACAATATCTTTTAGTAGAATCCATTTGCCCAAAAAGAAGTCACACAAATGTGCTTTTGAATGCTAGAAGGAGATATATTTACTCTCTATCATAGCTTTATTTTTTTTTTTGACTCCCTAGTATTCTTTTTTTTTTTTTTTAATCTTTTTTTTTTTAATTTATTTTTGTTACAGATGTTTCTCCTTTTTTCCCCATTGACACCCTCCTCCCCATCCCCCCACCCCATCCCCAGCTTTGTTGTCCATGTCCATCAGTTATGCATACATGCGTATAAGTTCTGTGGTTTATCTCTTCCCTCCCCCCCCACCCCCTCTTCTGAGGGTTGTCAGTCTGTACCCTACTTTCACATCTCTGGGTCTACCCTGTTCCCCATACTGTTATGTTTATTATATTCCACAAATGAGTGAGATCATGTGATATTTTTCTTTCTCTGCTTGGTTTGTTTCACTTAGGATAATACTCTCGAGGTCCCTCCATGTCGTCTCAAAGGATAAGAGATCTTTCTTTCTTACAGCTGCATAGTACTCCATTGTGTATATGTACCACAGCTTTTTTATCCATTCATCCACTGATGGGCACTTGGGCTGTTTCCAGATCTTAGCTATTGTGAATAGTGCTGCTATGAACATGGGAGTACATATATTCTTTCTGATTGGTGTTTCAGGTTTCTTAGGGTATATTCCTAGAAGTGGGATCACTGGGTCAAATGGCAGTTCAATTTTTAATTTTTTGAGGTAACACCATAGTGTTTTCCACAGTGGCTGCACCAGTCTGCATTCCCACCAGCAGTGGACTAGAGTCCCCTTTTCTCCACACCCTCGCCAACACTTGTTGTTTGGCGATTTGTTGATGGCAGCCATTCTGACAGGTGTGAGGTGATACCTCATTGTTGTTTTAATTTGCATTTCTCTGATGATTAGTGATGTTGAGCATTTCTTCATATGTCTCTTAGCCATTTGTATGTCCTGTTTGGAGAGGTGTCTATTTAGTTCCTCTGCCCATTTTTTAATTGGGTTCTTTGTCTTCCTTTTGTTGAGTTGTATGAGCACTCTATATATTTTGGAGATTAACCCCTTATCTGATGTATCATTGGCAATTATGGTCTCCCATACAGTGGGTTCTCTTTCCGTTTTGATGGTTGTTTCTTTTGCTGTGCAGAAGCTTTTGAGTTTGATGTAGTCCCATGTGTTCATTTTTTCCTTTATTTCTGTTGCCTTAGGTGATGTATCAGTGAAGATTCTGCTGCGTATGATGTCTGAAATTTTGTTGCCTACATTTTCTTCTAGGATTTTTATGGATTCACGAGTCACATTTAAGTCTTTTACCCATTTTGAGTTTATTCTTGTGTATGGTGTAAGTTGATGGTCTAGTTTCAATTTTTTGCATGTAGCTGTCCAGTTTTCCCAACACCATTTATTAAAGAGGCTGTCTTTGCTCCTATGTATGCTCTTGCCACCTTTGTCAAATATTAGTTGAGCATAATGTCTTGGGTCAATTTCTGGATTCTCTGTTCTGTTCCACTGGTCTATATGCCTGTTCTTGTGCCAATACCAGGCTGTTTTGATTATAGTAGCTCTGTAGTATAATCTGATATCTGGTATTGTGATCCCACCTACTTTGTCCTTCTTTTTCAAGATTGCTGTGGCTATTCGGGGTCTTTTTTGGTTCCATATGAACTTTTGGAGTATTTGTTCTAGTTCTGTGAAATATGTCACTGGTATTTTGATGGGGATTGCATTGAATCTATAGATTGCTTTGGGTAATATGGACATTTTAATGATGTTAATTCTTCCAATCCATGAACAAGGTATGTGCTTCCACTTTTTTATATCTTCCTCTATTTCTTTTTTCAATGTCCTGTAGTTTTCTGCAAATAGATCCTTTACTTCTTTGGTTAAATTTATTCCTAGGTATCTTAATTTTTTTGCCGCGATGGTAAATGGGATTGTTTTTTTAGTTTCTCTTTCTGTGAGTTCATCATTGGTGTATAAGAATGCCGTCGATTTCTTGATGTTTATTTTGTATCCTGCTACTTTGCCAAATTTATTTATTAGGTCTAGTAGATTTTTGATGGAGTCTTTAGTGTTTTCTATGTATAATATCATGTCATCTGCGAATAATGACAGTTTCACTTCCTCCTTTCCAATTTGGATCCCTTTTATTTTTTCTTCACGTCTGATTGCTGTGGCTAAGACTTCCAGTACTATGTTAGATAAGAGTGGCGAAAGTGGGCATCCCTGTCTTGTTCCTGTTCTTAAGGGAAATGTTTTTAGTTTTTGCCCATTGATTATGATGTTGGCTGTAGGTCTTTCATATATGGTCTTTATAATGTTGAGATATGATCCCTCTATTCCCAAATTGCTGAGCGTTTTTATCAGAAATGGGTGTTGAATTTTGTCGAATGCTTTTTCAGCGTCTATTGATATGATCATGTGGTTTTTATCTTTCATTTTGTTTATGTGGTGTATCACATTTATTGATTTGCGAATATTGAACCAGCCTTGTATCCCTGGGATGAATCCCACTTGGTCATGGTGAATAATTTTTTTGATGTATTGCTGGATCCGATTTGCTAGTATTTTGTTCAGGATTTTGGCATCTATGTTCATCAGGGATATTGGCCTGTAGTTTTCTTTCTTTGTAGTGTCTTTTTCTGGTTTTGGAATTAGAATTATGCTGGCCTCATAAAATGAGTTTGGAAGTCTTCCTTCTTCTTGAATTTTTAGAAACAGTTTGAGGAGAATGGGTGTTAGTTCTTCTTTGAATGTTCGGTAAAACTCCCCTGTGAAGCCGTCTGGGCCTGGACTTTTGTTTGCTGGGAGAGTCTTGATTACATCTTCAATTTCCTTGGTTGTTATTGGTCTGTTCAAGTTTTCTACCTCTTCCCGGTCCAGTTTTGGGAGACTATATGTTTCTAGAAATTTGTCCATTTCGCTTAGATTGTTGAATTTGTTGCCATATAAATGTTCATAGTATTCGTTAACGATCCTTTGTATTTCTGTGGTGTCAGTTGTTACTTCTCCTCTTTCGTTTCTGATTTTGTGTATTTGGGTTCTCTCTCTTTGTTTCTTGGTGAGTCTAGCTAAGGGTCCATCAATCTTGTTTATCTTTTCAAAAAACCAGCTCTTTGTTTCATTGATCCTTTGAATTGTTTTTTTTGGTCTCCATGTCATTTATTTCTGCTCTGATCTTTACTATTTCCTTCCTTCTACTTGCTCTGGGGTTTTCCTTTTGTTTGCTTTCTAGTTCTTTAAGTTGTGAGGTTAGATAGTCTATTAGAAATTTTTCTTGTTTCTTGAGGTAGGCCTGTAGTGCTATGAACTTCCCTCTCAGAACTGCTTTCGCTGCATCCCACAGATTTTGTGTTGTTGTGTGTTCATTTTCATTCGTTTCCAGAAAGTTTTTAATTTCTTCCTTGATCTCCTTGGTAACCCATTCGTTGTTTAATAACATGCTATTTAGCCTCCATGTATTCAAATGTCTTTGCATGTTCTTGTTGCAATTGATTTCTAGTTTCATGCCATTGTGATCTGAGAAGAGGCTTGATATGATTTCAATCTTCTTGAATTTGTAGAGACTTCGTTTGTGTCCTAACATGTGGTCTATCTTTGAGAATGTCCCATGTGCACTTGAGAAGAATGTGAATTCTGTAGTTTTGGGGTGTAATTCTCTGTAAATATCTATTAAATCCATTTGGTCTAGTGCTTCATTTAGAGTCTCTGTTTCCTTGTTAATTTTTTGTCTAGAGGATCTATCCAGTGATGTCAGCGGGGTGTTGAAGTCCCCTGCTATGATTGTATTGCTGTCAATTTCTCCTTTGAAGTTTTGCAGAAGATTTTTAATGTATTTTGGTGCTCCTGTATTGGGTGCATATATGTTTACCAAGGTTATCGCTTCCTGTTGGATAGATCCTTTCAATATTATGTAGTGGCCTTCTTTGTCTCTAGTTATGGCCTTCATTTTAAAATCTATTTTATCAGATATGAGTATTGCTACCCCAGCTTTTTTTTCCTTTCTGTTTGCTTGGAAGATTTTTTTCCATCCCTTCACTTTCAGCCTATGTGAGTCTTTTGTTGTGAGGTGGGTCTCTTGTAAACAACATATATATGGGTCATGCTTTCTTATCCAATCCGCTACTCTGTGTCTTTTGATCGGGGCGTTCAGTCCATTTACATTTAAGGTGATTACCGATATGTACTTACTTATTGCCATTTTTGTTTAGTGTGTTTCTAGTTTCCTTTCTATTTCTTCTACTAATTACAGCAGTCCTTTTAACATTTCTTGCAGTGCTGGTTTGGTGCTAATGTATTCCCTTAGCCTTTTTTTGTCTGGGAAGCTCTTTATTTGACCTTCTATTTTGAATGATAGCCTTGCTGGGTAGAGTAGTCTTGGATTCAGATCCTTGTTTTTCATGACCTTGATTATTTCATGCCATTCCCTTCTGGCCTGTAGTGTTTCTATTGAGAAGTCAGCTGATAACCTTATGGGGGTTCCTTTGTAGGTAACCTGTTGCTTAGCTCTTGCTGCCTTTAGGATTCTCTCTTTGTCTTTAATTTTTGGCATTTTAATTACTATGTGTCTTGGTGTGGGCCTGTTTGGGTTCTTCTTACTTGGGACTCTCTGTGCTTCTTGAACTTGAAAGCCTTCTTCCTTCACCAAATTAGGGAAATTTTCTGTCACTATTTCTTCAAATATATTCTCTAACCCTTTCTCATTTTCTTCTTCTTCGGCGACTCCTATGATGCGAATATTATTACGTTTCCAGTTGTCCCACAGTTCTCTTAAGCTGTCTTCCTGTTTTTTCATTGTTTTTTCCTTTCGGTTTTCTGATTGGTTGATTTTTTCTACCCTGTCTTCTAATTCACTGATCCGGTCCTCAGCTTCTTCTACTCTGCTTTTTAGTCCTTTCATTGTGTTCTTCATTTCTGCTATGTCATTCTTCATTTCCAATTGATTTATTTTCAATACTTCTATGTCTTTGCTCATGGTGTTGATGTCCTTACACATGCTGTTGAGCTTCCTCGAGATCATGGCTCTGAATTCTAGCTCTGTTAACTTGCTTAACTCCATTTCATTTATCTCATCTTCATTGGAGGTCTCTTGTTCTTTCGTTTGGCATCTGTTTCGTTGTTTTACCATTTTGGCTATCTCAGTGGTTTTTGGAGCCTGCCAAATTTTCCCTGTGGATGTTGGTGTTCTGCTGTTTGTGGCTCCCTGTACTGGGTTTGGATGAGCGTGAGAGGACCCACGTTATACACCACTGTCGAGTCTTACTTTTCTGGGTAGAGTTGCAAGCCCATAAAAGTTCAGTTATCCTCTAGCTTTTTGCCTAGAGGCTATTAGTCCTGGTTACTTAAAGAGCCTTGGGTTCTCAGTTGAATGAAAACCTCCCTCAGGTGTTCAGCGTGAGAGGATCTCCCGAGGGTGGGGCAGATGCTGGTAGTTAATGAGCCTTGATTTGCATTTCAATGGCCCAACTGGGTGTGGCTGAATCTCCGAGGGAGTGGCTGCCGCCTCTCCCCAGAACCCTGGGATGGAGTAAGTCGACCAGGCCACAGTCCTGCGTGGCTGAAACTCAGCAAAAGCTCTGAGCGCCCTCCAAATCCCGAGTGTCCCCACACAGTTCCAGTCCAGTCCGCCCTCCCTCTGCCGGAGTTCGAGGTGAGTGGCTGTGGCTGTTTTAGCGCTCTGTCCCAGCTCTGTGCTGTGAAGCCGGCTCAGGCTTTAACCCCAAGGGCAGGCACTGCTCACGGCTAAGGCCGCTGCTGTCCGTGGGCTCCCAGCCCCCCTCTCGCGCCTCCGCAATCCTACCAGGATCAAGTCAGTGTCCCTGGTTGTATGGTCCTCGCAAGCTGCTTTTCCGTTGCTTTTTCCCGACGATTTGACTTTATTTTAGTTGTATTTCCAGTTTGGTCCTGGGAGATGATCTGTGTAGCTTCCATTCACTCCGCCGCCATTTTGGAATCTCCTCTATCATAGCTTTAAAATCATACTAAAAAAATATTTCTAAATGTCATTTTAAATTATAACCCAAGAAGCCAACTTGAAAAGACTACATATTCTATGATTCCAACTACAGGACATTCTGGAAAAGGCAAAACTATGGCGACAGCAAAAACATCAGTGGTTGATTTGCAACAGCATGGATGGATCTAGAGAGTAGTATGCTAAGTGAAGTAAGACAGAAATAGAAAGATGAATACCATATAATTTCACTTACATGTGGAATCTAAAGAACAAAATAAATGAACAAACAAAATAGAAAGAGACTCATAGATACAGAGAACAGACTGATAATTGCCAGAGGGAAGGGGGTTGGGGTAGTGGGTGAAAAAGGTGAAGGGATTAAGAACTACAAATTTGTAGTTGCAAAATAGTCACATGGATGTAAAATACAGCATAGGGAATATTGTCAATAATATTGTAATAACTATATGTGGTGCCAGGTTGGTACTTGATATATCAGGGGGATCACTTTGTAAAGTATATGACCATCTAACCACTATGTTGTATACCTGAAACTAACACAAAATAATATTAAGTGTAAACAGCAATTGAAAAATAAAAATTTAAAAACTATCTATGGACAAAAATAAATAAATAAATAATAAAAACATCAGTGGTTGCCAGGGGCTAGAGGAAAAAGGAAGGATGCATAGGTGGAGTACAGAGGATTTTTAGGGCAGTGAAACTGCTCTGTATAATATTATAATGGTGGATACAAGTCATTATACATTTGTCAAAACCCACAGAATGTACAACTTCAAGAGTGAACTAATGTCAGCTATGGACTTTGGGTGATGATATGTCAATGTAAGTTCACTATAACAAATGCACCACTGATGCAGGATGTTGACAGTAAGTGCCTGCGTGAAGGCAGACGGTATATATGGGAACTCTATACTTTCCACTCAATTTCGCTATAAAAAATTTCATTCACTTTTGCTGTAAAACTGCTCTAAAAAATAAAGTCTATTTAAAGAATATTTTTTTAATAATTTATTTTATTATTAATTTGTTTTTGTTACAGATGTTTTTCCTTTTTTTCCCCCATTGACACCCTCCTCCCCCTCCCCTTCTCCTCCTCCCCATCCCTGTTGTCCATGTCCATTGGTTATGCACCCATGCACATAGGCTCTGTGATTTATCTCTTTCCCCCGCCTCCCCCCCTCCTCTGAGGCCCGTCATCCCATACTCCACCTCCATGTCTCTGGGTCAATTTCGTTGTTCAGTTTACTCAGTTCTCCTGTGTGTTGCCGGCTTCCTCCGTTGGTGTGGGGGGTCGCTCGGCACCCCCGCTCCGCCTAAAGAATATTTTTAAATATTACCTAATAATGATTATTAGTCAAAGCTGCACCACTAGTGTCTTTGGGCAGTGACAAACAAAAGTGGACAAAGTCTCTCTCACATCAATGTTTCTCTCTCTTCCTCCCTCTCTCCCTCTCGCTCTATGAATACAAAAAGTGTCCTCAGGTGAGGATTGAAAAAAGAAAAGCGGACAAAGTAAGTTTTCCACAGGGCTTTTTGCTAACAGAGAAGCAGTCTGTGGACCAAGAGATCGAGGCTAACGTTACTCAAGTGATAAGTTTGCTTCTCCCATCATTCACTAGGCCCTTTGGACACCCCAACTAGGTATCTTCTCCCCTCTTTGCTATCAGGAACAAAATGCTTCAGGCAAAACAGTAGTTGGCAAAGCCTAGAAGTTGGCACCATTCAAGATGCCTCTGTGAATCAATGCCCAAAGGACCCCTATCCCTGAGGCCTAATTCAAAGACAAAGTTGTTTTAACAGATTAGAAAAGAAAGTTGAAGAAACTGAGGTCCCCAGATGCCAGTTTGTGACTCTGCAGCAGCTCCCCCTTGGTTGATTAAAGCAAGTGTTGAAAGCCCCTGAGAGTAAATTAGAAAAAGTAAATGGATCCCACAGCACCAAGGGACCATGACTAAAACTGTTTCATCAGCCAAGTTCCACTACCAACTCCCCGAACGTGAGGAGGGAGCAAAGGGGACAAGTGAGAGAGGGAGGCAGGGGTGTCCCACATTCTGGCAAGCTTCCACTTCTTGTCCCAAGTGCATACACACCTGACAATTAAGGTGCTAGTGTTACCTCTTGATTAGTCATTTAGAAAACCCCAAGAACATACCATGAGATGCAGGACCTGTAGGCTGGGAAACATACCCAATAGAGTTAGGCTACTGATACAACAGCCCTGCTACCAGTTCAGAATTGCTCTCAACTCAGATCACATGTGATTCATTGTCCTTTGTGAAGAACGCTACTTCCATGACTCCCCTCCCCTCCATCCTGTACTTGTAAAATATCTGCTGACTTTCAAGGCATGTTCACAAGTACTACTTCAATGGTTGTCACAAAATCCCTGTGTGTTTTGTCAGGTACATATTGTTTCCATCTAGGATACTAAATAAGTTAATGTTGAAGTTCAAGAAATTTGCCTAAGATCACACCGACAGCATTATTTGTATATTTTTAAGTGATATGCCACTGTGTTTATATACACATAGAATATCTCTGGAAGAAAGGAAAATGGAATGGACACTAACTACAAGGGAACTAGGGTCAGGAGTGGAAATTAAGCTTTTCAGTTACTTTTTTTGTAGCCTTTTTCATTTTATACTACTATATATATACAACTTCCTGAAATTAAATAAAAAAAAGAAAGTTATAATTAGGGAGCAGAAAACCACAATCTAGTTCTCCCTACCACTGTATAATGCTGCCTCCCGTGTTGGGCAAGAGGCCAGAGCTGTTTTCTTTCTCTTTTATCTTCCCACTTATCCCTCATTCCATCTTTTCCTCCCACATATACACATGTTCTGTGAGAACTTTCCCATGATTGCCTGCTCTATGCAAATCTGCCAGGAGCTGGGTGTGCTGAAAACCAAGTGATAAATTGAAAATGTGATTCTGATTTATATGTATTCTGATTTTTACATCTTCATATTAACAAATTTCATTTGGAAAAAATAGCATTTTTGTTCCAATATTTTAAGAGAATAGAAGAGTAAGCTGACACTCCAACATAAAGGACCAAGGTTAAAAGGAAAGGCCACAGAACCTGCCGGTACCAGGGACTATCGTTTTTCAATACTCAGTGGGATGGCAGGTCACTGACATAGGGAAAAAACTTCCTATTCTGGATATCAAGGGAGATTTCTTGGACTGATACAGAAACACAGACTCCCACAAGAAGAAAGATGAGAAGATATATGACCATGGGAAATGCAACTACACACATCTAGAGATAACTATATAAAGTTAAACTGATAGGGTGTTGGGAGAAATTGCCTCTCAGGTCACTCTCAACATGGACACTCTATGACTCAACAAATCACAGATGTAGGTAGACCAGTGAATAGAAAAAGTGCTAACAGAGTACTGACACCAAGGGCCAGTCAATGCCATGGACTAAAATAGGAGACTACCATAGGAACAGCATAAATATTCTTTTAAAGTTCATTCATTAATTCCATGTAAATTTACTGGGCGTGTGTGTCAGGTACCAAGCCAGGATCTAAGACCACAAACATGAGTACCTCCTGTAAGCTCACAGCCTAAGGAAACTGGAAAATATTTAAAATACAATGTCATAGGTACTCTTAGACATAGACATATCAAAATCTACCTGGAGTATGCTCAGGAAGATTTTACAAAAGAGGTAACATTTGAGCTGAGTCTCAAAGGACAAATTAGGAGCTCTCCAGGAGGACAACAAATTTCAAGCAGAAGGAATCACATGTGCAAAAATACTGAAATATGAAAGAGCATGGAATTTTCCCGATATTAAAAATACGTTGGTGTTGCCATGCATTAGGATTACAAGGAGAAGAGTGCAGAAATGAGGTCATACAGTTAAGCAGACCAACACATGAAGGTCATAGCCCATGTGAAGGAGTGTCTTACTGAAATTATAGAATTCCTAAGTGTTTTCAAACAAGAAAATAATCTGATTTATGTTTGGGAAAGGTGAAAATGTTGGCAGCATTTCCCACTTCTGAAACAGCAGAAGAGGACATTAGCATAATGCATAAGAGTACAGGCTCTAGAATTGGGATGGCTGGGTTAAAATTTCAGCTCTAATAATCCCAGCATAATTGAGTGCTGTCCTGCTTGTTTCTGTTTGTCCTATACCACATGTAGGATATGTGTTAGTTCATTTAATCCTCACAACAATCCTCTAAGGTAAGTAGTAATATCAACTCCATTTTACAGATGGGGACATGGAATCTCAGAGGTAAGGAACTTGCCCAGAGCCTTTCAATCGGTAACAGTTAAGATTTTGAATCCTGACTCTGCTACTTTCTAGTTTATAAATTTGGACAATACTAATATTATGATCATTATTAAAAGGTAAAAACATGGAGAAAAGATTTCAGTGATAGAAAATAAAAATAACAACATTGTAACAGACAGGCAAGAAATGATAAACTACTGAACTAAGACAATATGAATGGGAGAAAAAAAAAAGCCTGGTCAGTGTGGCTCAGTGGTTGAGTGTCAACCCATGCACCAAGAGGTCGCCAGTTCGATTCCCAGTCAGGACACATGCCCAGGTTGTGGGCCGAATCCCCAGTGGGGGGCATGCAGGAGGCGGTCAATCAATGTTCTCTCTCATCGATGTTTCTATCTCTCTCCCTTTCCCTTCCTCTCTCTCTCAAAATCAATTTAAAAAATGTTTAAATAAATAAATAAATGGAGACATTTAGGAGATATGATCAATACATCCAATGACAGACTGGATACTGAAAATGAAGAATGTCAGAGGTGACTTCCGAGGTTTCTGGCTTGGACAACTGAATACACATTGATGTCAGCTGCTAATATGGAGACAACAAAGGTGGCTGCTAGAGATAATGAGTTCTATGTTAGATAAGGTACAAATGTTGGATTTAAATAGTCTATGGCACACACAGCCTAGTAAGCTGGTATAAACTTAGCACTAGTGCTAAGGAAAAAGATGTTGAAATATAGATTCAGGAAATTGGTACTTAGTTTGGTCATTGAACACAGAGTATGAATAAAATGGTCCAAGGAAAATATTTTGAGAAAGAAAAGCAGCGGGCCATGAGTAGAACTCCTGAGGCCACCATCCTTTAAAAACAGGATGGAATTCACTCTGGCTGTGGACTGCCCTCCCCTTTTTTTCTTTTTCCTGTAGAGCAGAAATCTTCACTTTACTATTTCTATGTTTATGACCAATTCCCATATTTACACTTTAAGTCAAAACCTGTCTCTCTAAAGGATAGTGCCTATGACCAGATACTAAATGGTGACTCTCAAAATATTTTCAGAAAATGTCCCCCCCCTCCCATTCTCCCCCATCTCCTTTGTTTTATATTTGGGATCCTGATGGGATTTTGTCAGGTAGCGGACACAAGCAAGTGACCTTCCTGAGACTCGGGGTATCTGGAATAAGATCAAACTCATGGACGTGTGCTGGAAGTAAGTGCCCCCTACCGTCAGATGCTCTATCACGATGGAAGGAGCACACACTGAGTCCACACCCTTCCCTCACATTCCTGGTAAACCCTGGAGATCTGAGCTCAGAAAGAGACGAGATGGTCCTCCCTGCCCCCACAGGCTGTAAAACGCTGAGAATAGCTCCTGAAGTCCTTTTATTCCATATAAACACACACCAGCTTGGCTTGGCTCCCATGCTTAGAAGGAAGAGCCTCCGGGTCAAGGTCAAGATGCCACAGACACTATGCACGCATACAATGTCAAATCGTGTTCAGGGTTTGCCATGGCTGTGAACCACAGGACTGGAATGAAAGCTGGGACCGAGACAAAGCAAATCTGCCCTGTGAAGTGAGTCCGGAAGTACTCAGGAACACAGCGAGGTACCCAGCGGCATTGCCTAATTGTCGCCAGTGTGCCCCGGTGAAGCCAGCTCCCAAGGCTGCCTCCAGATGACCAACAGGGACTTCTACTTTATATATTTTTTTTTCTCCCGTCAACGTTGCAGATTCATTCAGACAGAAACATGGCAGGGTGATCTTGAGCAAAAGGCATTTTGACAGTGATACACAGACTTTCTCTGGAGCTTGTTGTCCATTAAAATGATTTAGAGGGAAAAGGAAAAATAAGGTGATTTGTAGCTGAGAGAAACCAAATAATAAATTAGTATCCTTTCAGAGGGATGTGGTAGGAAAGGTTGGGGAAAAGAAGGCAAGGATGTGTTTTTGGTCCTGCCCCTTTTAAGACCTAGCACTGTGAACTTGGACAGACGGCTTGACCTCAAGAAACTGCCATCATTGTGTAGACCAGCGATTCTCAACCTTCCTAATGCCGTGACCCTTCAATACAGTTCCTCATGTTGTATGTGGGCGTATCTGCATGTGGGCGGACCCGCCTGGAGACGGATAGAGGAGTGGTGTCTCGGTTCCTAAGACCATTGGAAATATGTGTTTTCCAATGGTCTTAGGCGACCCCTGTGAAAGGGTCATTCGACCCCCAAAGGGGTCGTGACCCACAGGTTGAGAACCGCTGGTGTAGACAGTAACTGTCTTGCCTAATTTATCTTCAGTGCACATGACTTTATTTTTGTGTATACGGAGACAATAAAGCAAAGGATATTTTTTAAAAAAATCTTTCTTGATTCTAGAAAGAATGATCGCATTGCATGTATGTAGCTGCATTCACCACCCGTCCCCAGGGACTCAACCAGGGATGGAGCTTATTCAGTCTGATAACTGGTATTTATTGAATGCCCACTATTTGCCCTGTCAAAAAAAAAAAAAAAAAAAAAAAAACAGGATGAAGTGTCTGTATAGGAAGTAGGACTCCAGATTCTGACTTCTTCGCTAGGGCTATGATCACCACATCCACAGGTTAGAAACAGTTTATGCTTTGGGCTTACCTGAGTTCACTACGTTGGTGGTTACACTCTCAGATTCAACACCCCAGCTTTCCTCCCTTCAGTTCTTCCCCTAATCATTGTAATTAGGCCTCTTTTCCTCCCCCTGTGGAACCTAGTTATAACCCTCAACTTCTCTCTACTCTTGCAGTATTCTCCTACAAGTCCTGTGTTGGGTTTTCACTGTGTCGACCTGCTAAGCTGGAACGACATTTCCAAGAATTCTTTTCCTTGCACAGTCTAGATAAGAGTTGGCCAAAAAGGGATTTTTCACAAGACCTGGAAGATGGAAATGAATCAGTAGCCATTAATCTGAAAGTCATTGTGGTGAGAGGTGGTGACAGAGGTGCCAACTTGTCCAGTTTGTCCTCAGTCTCCTCCACTCTGTCCTGCTCTTCTTTCCTGCTGACCTGGCTGGCCAATGGTGGTTGCAGGCCCACTACAGACACTTGGCAGCAGACCCACAGAGGCTGTGTTTCCACAGAGGCATAGCCTCCCACCGCCCTCCCTACAAGCTTTGCCTCTGCAGTCCCGCTCAGTGGTTGACTTCTCAGATAGACTGGCTGGTGGCTCCTGACTTCCTCTTGGACCTTCACTCCCTTAGCTCCTCTGACAATTGCATATGATCTAATTTGTGTAATACGTCCCTTATCCTATAACTCATAAAGATTCTGCTCCCCTGATTGAACCATGACTGACATATTCCATCCTGTCCCCTTATTCTGACCTCCATGCCTCATATTCTGATAAACAGCACAATTTCCAAAGTTTCTCTAAAAGGCTGGAGACCACATTGACCTATAAGAGAAACAACTACCAGAACAGGAGCTCTGTTCTACAGGCTCTTCAAGTCAATACAAGTTTCAAAATCATTATTATTCTGCATACGAGGTGTCAGTACCCTCTATTTTAGACTAATATATCCTATTTTCCTAACCCACTGTCTATCAAGCCAGTTAGCCATTTGTTAGTGAGTTGGGCAACACCTAACACTCACAGATGTACGTGATAATGTCTAGAACTCAAAGATGAATATAAATTAGTATCTGTCGTTAAAGAGTTCAAACCATACAATCAAGTAATTAGAATAAAACATGCCATATAATATAGAATGTACAGAGTGCTGTATCATGTCCTAAACATATCTCCCTAATTTTTTTCCTTAATACAGTTTTCTGTCTTAAATACCCTCTTTTACATTTCACACCAAATTCATAAGTAGCTAACAAGTATTTTTATTTTTTTTAATATGTTTTTATTGATTTTTTTAGAGAGAAAGGAAGGGAGAGATAGAAATATTGATGTGAGAAACATCAATCGGCTGCCTCCTGCATACCCCCTACTGGAGATCGAACCCACAACCCAGGCATGTGCCCTGACCGGGAATGGAAGCAGGATCTCTCAGTCCATGGGATGACACTCAATCTACTGAGCCACATCGGCAGGGCACAAGTGTTTTATTTTAAAATATTCAACATCACAAACAAAGGAATGGTAATTTGAAACAATGAAATGTCAAATTGCCTATCAGATATAAAAACTAACTTCCCAGCTCATGAACAGGCAGTCTTATAAACAGTTTGGAAGGAGAAAAAAGGATATAATGAAGATAAAAATGAAAACGAATGAAATAGAAAAACAAACATACAAAAGACAAGGGTCAAACAAAGTCAAGTTCTTTTAAGACTTCATAAGAGACAAACTGCTGAAAAGAAGAGAGATAAGGTACACATAAACTATTATCAGTAGAGAAACAGGGAACAAAATTACTGCTACCACAGAGAATAAAAAAATAAGGAACATATTACAAATAGTTTAGGAGAGGAAATTTGAAAGCTTAAATGAAATGAATAAATTACTAAAATATACAAACTATCAAAACGGAATCAAGAGAAAGCTTGCATAATCCAATCCAATAAACATTAAAGAATTTAAATCTGCAGTTAAGCTTTCCAAAAAAAAAATTGCCAGGTGCTAATACTTTGTAGACAAGTTCTACCAAGAAAAAGATAAACCAATTTTATATAAACTTTTCAAATGAACACACAAAAGAAATACTCTTTATTCACTGTATGAGGGTAGCATAACTTCGATACCAAAACCAGACTAGAATAGATTAAAAAATAATATATACTCATAAACTAATATTACTTATGACCATCAGATACAAAATCCTAAATATTATACAAGTGAATCCATCAATACATAAAAAAATATCCTGGCCATGTAAAGTTTGTACCAATAATGCAAGCTGTGTTTATTAATCAAAAATTGAATACTCTAATTCACCACATTATCAAATTAAAGAAGAAAAATCAGTTGCCATCTCAATTATTATAGAAATAGCATTAGATAAAATTTAATACCTTTTCATGATAAAAACTCAAAACAGGCTTGAAATGTAAGAGCATGTGTATGTAAAAACCATATAATAATCTTATGTAATATTGAAATATTGAAAATATTTCCATTAAGTACAAGACAAGAATACTTGCTATCATCACTTGCATTGAGCATAGCAGAGGTCCTAACTAGTACAGAAAACAAAATAAAACATAAAAGAATTGAAAAAGAAGACATAAAATACTCTTTTGGTACACAGAAAACCCAAAGAAATCAATAGATAAATTATAAGAATGAGAGAATTCTAAAAAAGTCACAGATACAAATATATATATATATATATATATATATATATATATATATATAATAGTCAATTGTATTTAAATTCCCAAGCACAGTTATCAATGTAATCTTAAAAATTATACTATTATAATAGCATCAACACTATAAAGTATCTGGGAATAAATCTAATAAAAGATATATGACTTTTTGGGAAAAGTATATAATTATATTAAAATACATTGAAAAACACCTAAATAAACGAAAAAAAAATGTCATGGATAAGAAGATTCAAAGTTATAAATATGTCTACTCTTCCTAAATTGATCTATAAATTGAATATGATCCCAATCAAAATCCCAGAGGAGTTTTTCATGAAAATTTACAAGCTAATTCTAAAATGTAAATGGACCACTTGTTAGGAACGACATGAAAAGAACTTGTCTAAGCAGATACTGACTTTTTAAAATCTTTATTGTTGAGAGTATTACAGATGTCCTCCTTTTTTCCCCCACTGCCCCCCTTAAAACAGTAAGACAATGTGGTACTGGTATAGAAATAAACAGACCACAATATATGGGAATAGAGAACTCAGAAACAGCCTTACATATATGTGGAAAGTTGGTTTAAGACACATTGGGCTTTAAAGATCAATAGTTAAAGAATGGATTCTTTAATAAAAGGTGCTGGGTCAATTAATTATTCATTAAGAAAAATATATATATATATATACCTATACCACAACATAAATGTTAGGACTTACACAGCAATATCTTAACGACCATGTTGTAAGTTTCCCCGCCACAGGAGAACAAAGACCAGGAGGACTGGCCAGACAAGAAATGCAGGACACCAAGAATCAAACCATATAAGGAACTGAAACTGCCAAAGAAGCATCCAATCGCACATCCATATTCCTGTAGACCCAACCCCATGGCCCAAACCCACCAACCAATACCCCAAAACCCACTGACTGACAAAAGCTTCCCACCAGTGGAAACTCCAGCTCCTAGGGGCTGCCATCATCGACCCAACACCCCATGGCTGGTGATGTGTAGCCCTTACCTTTGGGTATCCCCATGCCCCATCTCACACCCCTTTTTTCTTTAAATAAATCCAATTTTTTCTTTATTCACCATCTGGGACTGCTATTTAGCATGCCTGCACACCAGTGTACCACACCACTAACTGTAACCTTTCAATAAAGAAAAGTCATAATGAAAGAAAAAAACAAAATAATAAAAATTCATAAAACAAGAGAAGATATAAATGTCTTTATATCTTCAGAATAGAGAAGGACTTCTTAAAACATAAACAGCCTTGCCCAGGCTGGTTTGGCTCAATGGTTAGAGCATCGGCCCATGGACCAGAGAGGCCCGGGCTCGGTTCCCACTAAGGGCACGTACCCCAGTTGCGGTTTGTCCCCGGCCCCAGTTGGGGTCATGTGGGTGGCAACCAATGTGTTTCTCTCACATCAATGTTTCTCTCTCTCTCTTCCTCCCTCTCTCCCTCCCACTCTATCTGAAGATAAATGGGCGAAGATAAAAAAAAAACATAAATAGCATTAAACATAAAAGAAAAAATTGCAAATTCGGTAACACTGAAATTAAGAACTCTGTTCAAAAATACTGAGTAACAAAATAGATCCAGACACATGGAAGTAGGGGACAGACTGACAAACCTCAAAGGCAAGGTGTGAGGAGGGGGCCAGAAGAGATAAACCAAAGAACTTACATGTATATATATATAACCAATGGTCACAGATAACAGGGTGGTGAAGGCAGGGGAGGACAGGAGTAGGGAGGAGGGTGTCATTGGGGGGAAAAAAGAAGGAAATCTGTAATATTTACAACAATAAAGATAAGAAAAAGAAAAAGAAATTTAAAAAAGAACTCTGTTCAACAAAACACTGAAGTCAGAGAGTAATAAGACAAGCTAAAAACTGTTAGATGTTTGCAGCACATAAAATGACAAAAGAGTAGTACAGGGGATACATAAATAAGTCCTACAAGTCTATCTGAATTCCAGTACAGAGTGGGCAAAGACACAAATAGTCATTTTTACCATGAGAAAATATTAGTGGCTTGTACATATACAAAAAGATGTTCAAGCCCATTAATAGCGAGATAAATGCAAATTAAGGACACAGGAGGTATCTTTCTAACTCTTATATTTTCAACCCCTTAAAAGTAAGCACCAACATTAGAAGAGGATGAGGAGCATTGGGAAGACTCATCCATGGATAATACAGACATAAATTGGTACAACGACTTTGGAAATGTTTGGTATTTCTCGAGAAGTTGAACATGTGTATACTCTATAACCCTGCAATCCCACACTTGTGCCAATGTTCTGAAACAATGGTTCTCACATATTAGTGAGCATCAGAATCACTGGGAGGGTTTGTTAAACACAGACTGCTGGACTCTTCCTTAGAGAGTTTCTAATTCAGGGATTAGGGCCTACAAATTTGCATTTCTAAGAAGTTCCACGTAGTGCTGATGCCCTGAGAACCACTGCTATGAAAGGAACTCTTGTACTTACACACCAGGACATGTACAGAATATTGATAATGTATTGCATTGATAGGAAAAATGAAAAACAAAACCCAAATACCCTTTAACAGTAGGATGAATACTGGCATAATCACACAATGAGATATTATAATTATGAAAACAAATGAGGTCCTGAAGGGGCACACAGGACTTCTAAGATACTAGTGATGTTCTAGTTTTTAAGCCAGGTGAACATTTTTGCAGGTATTCTAAAGAAACTGTAGCTACATATTTTGTATCCTCGTTTGTTCATGTATTTCATTATAAAATCTTTTAAGTTGTGCTTCTACCACCTACTGGCCATTTTTCTATTGTCTGGCCCAATACAGAGTATGTCAAATCATCTCAGGACTTGAGTAAAAGGGGAACAGTTATTGGTTCTCATCCGTCTACTGAGTCTAGTGGCATACATCATCCCCACTAGTTGTTTTCAACCACTTCTCAAGACATGATACACCTCCTGAAGTTCCTCGTCACTCTTCATGACTGCAGTCCTCAAAATCAACAACCAGAACTGAATACAAGGCTCCACCTGTGGTCTGACAGACAGTTCACTAAAAACTCTCTCCGGCTACTAGATTCATAGTGCAGTCTAAAAAGAGTTTTCACGACGACAGCATACTGATTATTCGTACTGACTTTATCTTACCTACTAAAACTCCTAGTACTTTTTCATACATGATGTTAAAGATATGCCTCATAAAGTTGGCCTTTTGGACCAAAAGAGTGGACTTCAAAAATGTATCCTAGATTCAGCCCTTACACAACTTCTTTAGGTAGCTAGGTGCTTATTCTATCATCCATTATGAGGAGTCCTCTGCATTTTACATTCTTTATAAATTGAATGAGTCATCAATGATATCCAAGCCACTAATTGAACAGGAATAAAATAAAATAAAAATGTTTTAAAAGAGTTGAACAGGACTGGACCAAGGACAAAGACCTGAGCCATGTCACTAGAAGTCTTTCTTCCAAGTTCATCTGTATCCAATAATGTACCATTTAGTTGGCTATAATCCTCCCTCACATTTTCCCATTTTCCACAAGGATATTAAGAGAAACTGATATAAAATGTAACACTAGCATCTAAAACAACTGAATACCTAGCTGTCTCTGGTCTTTCAGTCTAGTACCACTATTAGAAGAGTCATCTTGGGCCATGATGATGATGACCACTCGGGATGACAGTATGGGGGAAATGGAAGGAAGCTGGTTCCCAGCGACTTCGTGGAGCTGCCACTCCTGCTCTGGGCTGCCTACTGCCAGAGCTCTTTTAACTGGAAGAGAAATGAGCTATTCCGTATAAAGGGGAAAAGGGTGGTGGGGTATTACTCCAATGGATGAAGTGATCCTGAAAACCAAGAATCCAAGCCTGGAGAGAAGGAAGCAGGCCAAACAACACAGTATTGTTTTTTTTTCCCAAACAAATTTAATTCTGTTCCAGCCCCAAAGAAGGGGATAAACCTAAATTTTAAAAATAAAAATAAAATAAAAATTTCTCAAAATCCAAGCCATTATAAATTTAAGCCCCCTCCCTTAGCAATAAATACTGAAATAATATATACACAAGAGGCTCAGGAAGGAGGCAAGAACAGGAACTTTGGGGACTCTGTCCCATGGCAAGACGCCAGCACTTCTACCAATTCCACGCCCTTTGCCTAAAACACAGAAGAGCAATGAAAGAGGCAGGAGAGAGATACCAGGGGAGTGTGTGGCCCCAGAGAGAGCTAGAACATGATAACAGGAGAGAAAGAAAAGACACACAGCGTCTTACAGGGCAGAGGAAGAACAGGCCGCCATCTAAAACATCCCCCCATTCCAGCTGAGTCACGGGACGGGGCTGGTCCAGCTGACGAGTGCCCCTGAGCAGATCTCAGTGCCTCCACTCCCTCTTTAGCAGGCGGGGTAAGTGACGTCATTCACACTGTGGCCGTGATGCCACTGTAGCAGCAGCCTGGCTGCTGGAGCCCTGCGGCTTCCCATTCACCACTAGCAGGAGGGGTGTCTCCACACGAACACTGGAAAAGGAATAGTCCTAGAAGAGATAAAACACAGAGGCTTATTACAGATCCTAAAATGGAAAAAACCCGAACATGGCGGATACACCACCTGAGACTGTCTCCTCCTCTCTCCCCTCAAGTATATACACCCCTTACCTCCATCTCATTCAACAAAGCCGAGCTAATAGAGGGGGTGAAATTTTCCCAAAGTTCTCAATCTCCAGAAGGAAAATCTGGGCCAGAGAGGGTATCAGTGGTGTCACTAAAAGAATGAGACAATTCTCTGATTCAAAAAAGACAGGTTCCTGGCACTGCCTAACAAAAGGGTGCCACCAGCTCTCGCAGAATCTGCCCTTCCCACAGTGTTTGCTGACAGTTATAACCAGATACACACAGCAGCCAGGCAGGTGGGAATTCTGCAAAACACTTAGTCCAAGTATTTGTAAGGTCCTAAATTAACTGGCCAGATATAAATTAAAGTTACTTCTCCCTTTATATCAGGAGGAAGAAACAGAATGTGTGGTTTAGACATTCTCTTAATAACAGAAAAGAGATCAGCTTACCTCATCAGTTCAAATGTACTTTAAGTTGTAAAACTTGTTTTTAAAAGATCTTCATCCAAAAAATATTGTCCCACTGAGAGTTTTAACTCAAACTAAAGAGGTTAATTAAAGAGTTCTCACAAATCAATTTTTTAAAATATCCTAACAGTAACATGGGCAAGTGACCCAAAAAATGGCAATTTATAAAAGGAATATAAATAGGATAGCTCAGTTGGTTAGAACATCGTCCCAATAAACCAAGGTTGCAGGATCGATCCCCGGTCAGGGCACATACAAGAATCAACCTATGAATGCATAAATAAGTGGAACAACAAATCAATATTTCTCTCTCCCTTCTTCTTTCTCTCTAAAATAAATAAATAAAAAATTTTTAAATAAAAAGTCAGTAAATATATGATAAAATGTTCAACCTCACCAATGATCAAAAAACCCAAGCCAAACAATAGTGATGCTATATTTTTCACGTAAAATCAGCAAATAATTTTTCAAAGGCTTCTACACGGAGTTGCGAACTGCAGGGAAACAATTACTCGCATCCACTTTTGGCAATCATTGGTACAACCCTCCACAAAATTATTTGCCAATACCTATAAAAAATCTTAGAATTCTACATACTCTTCAGAGCCAGGATTCTACCTTAGAAATTCATTTAAGGAAATAATCATGGATATGGGAAGATATAAAAATATTTACTACGGTGCTTTTGTAACAGTGAAAAAGTTGGAAATAATCTAGATCTGGGGTCAGCAAACATTTCCTGTAAAGGGCCAAATAATAAGTACTCCAGGCTTTCTGGGCCACGCGGTCTAAATCACAGAACTAGTCAACTTGACACCAGCGCAAAAGCAGCCACAGACCACAGGAAACAAATGAGTGTGATCTTGTTTAGAAAAATTTACTATGAACACTGACATTCGAATTTCCTATAAGTTTCACATATCACAAATTCTTATTCTTCTTTCGATTTAAAAATATAGAAGTTATTCTTGACTTCCAGGCCATACAAAAACAGGCAGTGAGCCAGATATGGTCAGTGGGCTATGGTTTGCCCATCCCTGATCTAAGTGGTAAAAAGTGGCTAAATACCTACTCTCAGAGTTTTTATGAGGATTAAATGAGCCTCAGGAAGTAAAAGTTAGTACAGTGTCCAGCAGTCAGTTAAGTGTTCAGTAAATTTTAACTGTCATCATCATCATCTTCACCACCTCTGTGTGTCAATTCAGACCAATGTTGTAGAAAATGTAAAAACACAGGAAATGTTCACAAACATTTGCATATAATATTCTATTCATGATTAAACCTACACATATAAACATGTGTGTATATATTTATGAAAAGGAAAAAGACTGGAGGTATACATATCAAACTGTTAATAAAACATCTCAGTGACAATATTTCAGTCCATTTTTTAAAATTTAATTTTATTGAGATAAATGACTTATAACATTGTGTAAGTGTAAGGTGTACAACATGTTGATTTGATAATTCATATATTGTAACATGATTACCAGCCTGGTGTTAGCTAACACCTCTATCACATCACAGAATTATCACGTCTGTTTTGTGGTAGGAACAGTGAAGATCTAGTTTCCTAGCAACCTTGAAGTTTACAACACCATTTTTGTCTATAATCATTGCGCTGTGCACTGGATCTCCGGGACTCATTTATCTACTAGTTGCAAGTTTGTGCCCTAAAACTACAGTCCCCCACAGTAACCACCATTCTATTCTGTGTTCTACAAGTCTGCCTTTTTTAGAGTCCACATATAAGTGATATCATACAGTGTTTTTTGTCTGTTCAGTCCATTTTTTTTTCATTCCTTCTGTTTACCAGCAGTTTCCCGTTTTATTAAAATTACATATATAGGTATATGTGTTTATATATATATCCCACATGCACACATAAATGCATTCCTCTACATATTTTTTAGAAGAGATAAACTTGGTTCCACTTTCAGAGCCCAGCCGTCACTCACCTTTCCCTTGTGCTGGACTCGGTGAAGCCGAAGGCTGGGCTCAGGGATGGCCACAGAGTCTCCGATGAGCACTCCCCAACTCTGCACCATGTTGTACACCATCACTGCATAGCACGGTCCATCTGAATCTACCAGGCCAAACGTACTGCCAGGTAAAGTACGTTAAGAGAGGAGGAAAAAACACAAAGAACAGTGGGCAAGAAAGAAAGAAACAGTGGTTTTAAGATACCAGTAAAATAAGCAAGTACTTTCTTAATAACTTATTTAGAAAACCTGTGACAGGTACCATGATCCACTATGGACATCCGAGTCCTTTCTGTCTTAGATATATAACGTCTTTAGAGAATGTGCATGTGACTCATCCATCTGTCACTTTGCCAAGAATTAGGACACAGGCACACTGAGACCATTCAACAATTATTAATAATGAACTAGCTCAAAATGTTGCAGCTGAAACATTATTCCTGATCTATCAATTTAACTATCATAACCGTCATCAAATTTTCTAACCATAACTGTCAATTTAGTTTGTTTAATTCCACAAACTTTTACTGAACAGTATGTGTCAGGTATTGTGCTTAGTAGGAAGACACCAATCCAGACATGAATGAACTAACAGCCTAGCAGGAGTCAGACAGTTAAACCATCGCTTACAGCACAACTGTGATAGGTGCTAGAATAACTTTTTCCTTGTGCTGAATTCAGTCAAGTCAAAGGTTGGGCATGGAAACCCAGAGTAGAAATGCCTAAATCAAAAAGCAGGAAAGGTTTCCTTGAGGAGACTGAATCTTAAAGGAATGAAAAATAGCTGGGTGAAAACAGGAAAACGAATCCTCAGTGGAGGGGACAAGAACAGGGGCTGACTGGGAAGGAACACAAGGGAACTTCCTGGAAGTGAGTGAAGGACCAAGGAGTGACGGTACTGATAAAACTCTAATTTTTCAATAGTTAAAAATTTCCTAAATGAAATTCTTAACTAATTTCCTCTGTTACTCGACTATAAGCATCCTTCACTTGAGTCCTTTATATTTCTCTCTCTCTTTTTTTAACTCCCTACGATACATATAGCAGATGTTCAATAAATATTTGTTGAAACAGGGGAAAAATAGGTGGTACAGAATCTACAGAGATCGTGAGACATCACCTAGACAATACCCGCTCATGGGATAGTCACAAAAGAGAAGCAGAATTCACTAATGTGTGACCACTAATTGTCTCAATTGCCAGAGAAAGACCAGGAAGTGAGAGCATTCATTCAAAGGATAAAAAGGAAAGGCAAGAGGAGCTCACAAGGGGACTTTCTCCTCTGTGGTGAGGCTGAACACCACCTTTCCCAGGACCACAGCGCCACTGTTCACACCAGGCTGCAGTGCACTCAGCGGCTTGAGCTCCAGGGTCACCTTCTGCCCAGAGGCTGACTGATAGCGCCCATCACCACAAGGGCCTAGATGGGCTGAGCGCAAGCTTCCCAGCATGCTCTGCAACTTTTTGGCCTTCACCTTTCCCTACAAAGGAAAGGGAAATAGATAAGAAGCTAAGAACTAGTCACTTTCCTTGAGAGTCTAATCCTTCCCTCCCACCTACCCACTTCTATAGGATTCATTACTATCAAAGCCTATTCTGCTCTTATTTTATTGATGTATAACAGAACAAAAAAGTAGGATTCAGCCTTTAGACCTCTTTACCTTGCTCTCAAGGAGGCTGGTTAATCTATTCAGGAATTCCAGGAGTTGCTGCTCTCGTTGTCGGGGCTCTGGCCAGGCAGGGTCCAGTGCTGCAGCCCGAGAGAAGCCCTCCAGGGCCTCCCCATAATTCTCTTCATATTTATGTAACTGTACAAGAAGTAACCAAAAACCTCCCAATTATAAGTATATTTAACACAAACTATGCTGGGGGGCAGGGGGATTAATGGCACAGTGGATTAGAAATCTAGAGAAATAAACGGTTTTCCTACGCAGTTGTTTTCCTGTCCTACAATGAACATCCTGAAGAGGTGGTAACACCTTAACATCCTTTCTTCTGACCATGGTGATCACAACTCCAAAGATGGAGTCATTTCAAAGAACCTAACTTCCAAACTCTAAGATAGTTAAGTTGTATATATCGGGTCATACTATTTTTATACTTATAATGAGCATTTCAGAAATGTCTTCGAAACAGTCTCCCCTCATCCTCCCTGTACCCTCCCACACCCTCAACCCCTTCTCCTTTCCCTCCAATGACTCCACCAGATACTGAAGTTAAACTGAGCTAGTTCTTCCTATAATAATTTTACTTTTCTCTTGCAGTCTGTACCCAACCTTGTCCCTATGAATACTCAGTTACCCTCACAGGCTAAGACCTAAATGAACTTGACTTTCAAATGACCACCACCCCACAGGTCTTACCGTTGCCCTGTTCAGATGGAGATCAGGATTGCTGGAAGCTGTCCTGTCAACCTTCTCCTACAGTGGGATAAAAAGATCATCAGGGGATCCTGTCTCAGTCTTAAGGATGGCCATGCCCAACATGTCCTAAACCTCCTCTCCTGAAAAAATTCAAGCTTCTTCCTTGTCAAAATGTTACCTATACCCACACTGATATAGTCATTGTTTGTGTGGTACATTACGTAGTCCCTGAATCTGCAAGGACGCTCAGGGTTTTGCATGTGCATGAAACATTAAAACATGACTTTAATTTATCCATGCAATAGTATGAAGAGAGAAAAAATATGTGAAAGCATGGTGATAAAAAAAATGTTAATAAGTGAGATGATGGTATAAATGAGGGAAGCCTAGGAAAGAAATGATGTGAATTTAATGCTTTTCCTCTGCCCATGAGCCCAGCTCCAGATGTAGGCAGAATCATGTTTATATATCCAAGCCCCCTTAAAACACAGTGAAAGACAAATTCTGATTCTGATTTAAATAGATGGCCAGTTTAACCCACACAACAGTGCAGACAAATGTGCTTTGAAGAAACTGCTGCTGATGTTTATGGCTATGTTCATTTTATTTTATTATTATTTTTAATCCTTACCCAAGGATCTGTTTATTGATTTTAGAGAGAGGAAGGGAGAGAGGGAGAAAGAGAGAGAAACATGGAAGTGAAAGAGAAACATCCATCTGTTGCCTTCCATGCACACTCACAACCTAGGCATGTGCCCTGACTGGGAATCAAACCCACAACCTTTTGGTGTATGAGACAACGCTCCAACCAACGAAGTCACCTGGTCAGGGTTCATTTTATTTATTTATTTATTTTAACTCTATTCATTACCTGGCACATTGCAAAGCACAAACAACATAAATTAAAATTGTTTAAATGCTTGATCCAAATATGTTTTAAAATGCAAGTTTCGGTGGAGAAATGAAGAGTTAAAAGCAACTATTTAGCAGAAGCCAAATAAAAAGTTTTAAAGGGAGTATATACACTATATTATTCTTTAAAATCTAAACACTAACCAAATTAAGAAATTAGAGTAAAATATAATTCCTCTGTCTAAGAGCTCCCTGACTGAAAAATGGACAGTCCCTAACCTGCAAATATGAATACACAGTAGTTGTACTCTTTATTCCGCTACGCAAAGCAAAACAAGTAATGGCAAGTTAAAAAGCAATTCTGTGTCAAGAAAAGCAAGAAAACAAATGAAGAAAGGTGAATATAAGGCCTAAATAAAAAGTGCTCAGAAGGCCAATGTGAACCTTTTAATAATGAGTAACCAGGCATTCAAGGCCTGAAGGAACTCCAGTGAAAGTGACCACTGATACAATACAAATGGTGTGAAAGCCTAAGCAAAGCATGAGCTCCAGTGACATGATTCCTAGGAAGTGATGCAGAATGGGTTACATGCTGTTTTCTATTTTAGCCTGTGGGAAATCCAGAGCCATAGTATGTAATGGTTAATCTGGGGATAACACTTAATTTATACTTAGGTATTAGTTTTCATTTTTCTTAAAATATGCACACTAATATCAATAAGCATTATTTTAATACAGACTTTTTTTCTCATTTAAAAAGATGAACATGTTGGCATGGGCTCTGTGATCTGGATACATGCCTATAAACAATCCAGACAGCTCAAGGAGCTATCTAGCACCGAGGCCCCACACTGTAAGTGGTTGCTAATACTCAGGTGATAAGAGGAAATGTCACCTCTGTAGACACAGAGGTAAAACCACACACATTGGATGCCAGCAAACACTGCCCACCCTGCTAGCTAAAGAGCCACAAAGAAGACTGAATGACACTCTTGTTTCTATCGCTACCTCTATTCATCTGGCCAGGTTGACCATAAATACTTACTGCTTGGGCATAGGCACTGAGGGCTTGCTGGGAGATCTTAGGGTTCTGGCCAGTATTGAAGTAAAGAGAAAGGTATGCATTCCCCAGAATATCTGCAAAAGAAACACAGGGTTTACATTATGCACGTAAGGAACTTGGAAGCGGCCACTCGATCCTAGTTAAGTAAAAAACTGAAAAGATGTAAAAAAAAAATCACAACTCTTCTACGATGCATTACAGAAGGGACAACACCAGTCAAAGCACTGCCCCCCAAAGTGGAAAGACAGGTGACTACAGGGAGTTACGGCTTATCAGAACAGAAACTCACGAGCTGCCGCAGGAAACGGCGCTGAGGTAGGAAAACCTGAGCTGTCATTGACGCATTACCGGAGGCTCAGCACGCACAGGTCTGGGAGTTAAAAACTGCAGGGGTCCCAGTCATAAGGGGGGCCCCACAATATTGTGAGATCCACCTCCAGGAGCGCAACCAGATTCCCACAGCAAATATCTGAGAAAAAAAATCCCTCGTGCTTCTAGCAGAGGGAGTAAGAAAAGGAACATCCTGAAATATGCCAGAGCATTTCTGTTCTTAACAAAAGTGAACAAAGGCCTGCCCTCAGGAGAAACTAGTAAACCAGAACATAACCGACCTGAAGAAGGGAGATACCCAACTCCACCCCACTCTAGCCATCCTAAGGGAGGAGAAAAAAACTGTAGCAGTGGTGGAGCATCTCAGAGCCTGAGATGAAGACATGACCTGCTTGGGTCACCCTGAAAAGTCTATTAGAAGGCCTGACAGCCTGGCCAGAGTGGCTCAGTTGGTTGAGCATCATCCTGTGCACCAAAGGGTTGCAGGTTCAATTCCCGGTCAGGGCATACACCTGGGTTTTGGGTTTGATCCCCAGTCGGGGAATGTGCAAAAGGCAGGCAACCGATGGATGTTTCTCTCTCTCTCTCTCTCTCTCTCCCTTCCTCTCTCTAAGCATGTCCTCAGGTGAGGATTAAAAAAAAAGAAGGCAGCCTGACACAAACTAGTGATGACACTATATTTAGTATACCCCACATTCCACTGGGATAAAAAGGCAAACATGGACCCGAAGGAGAAAGTTGAACAGACTACACAAAAGCCCTGCCTCTCTAATGTGGAAACATAAGCTCCCTCTCTTGAATGTAAAGATCCAAGAGTTCCTAGAATAGTGGTTCAACAAAATACCTTTCGGGTTTCTTCAAAACAAAAATGCCCTGGCTTCCCAGTTAGAGGCAGACTGCAGAGATGGGCTCCACATGACTCTGGTGTGTAGCCATGGTTGAGAACCACTGCTCTAGAAACTGGCTGGGGATATCTGAGAGCACTCACACCAGGAGCGGCCGTCATGGATATCCATCTGTACAGCCAATTTAGCCTGTCGGACACTGTCCATGACATGGCGAGAATGCTCATCTCCAGAGTCAGTCCGCAGCTGGCGAAGCACCATGGACAGGTTTTGAAGGGAGACTTTGTTCTTGCACTGCAAATGGAGAAGACATATACTCAACCTTCCTGATTCTGGTTTCCTTTCCAGATCTATTCTATCCCCATCTTCTTCTACACCTGATTTGTCATCTTAGTAATTCTTACTGCCATGTGTATCTTAGACCCACATCTACAAGGATCAACTTGGTTGCTAACTTTTCATCTACCCCTGAACCTGATCCCATCACCTTCTTCGTCTTTCAGTCCCCTATCCCTGTTTTCCTCGTCCAGGTCTGCTCCCCCACCCTTCCTCCCTTCTGATGCTTTTCTCCTAGTTCCAATACAGTTCTACTCTGGTGTTCATATCCTAGAGAAATACACAGAATCAAAGAAACCCCGTCCGTCCTTCCCGTCTGTGTTTTCTGAGGGAATAGTGGTCAGCTCACATGGGTGAGGGCTCCTGAGAAGCAGGTGTAGGCAGCTGCAACATCCCCTTTCTTCCAGTAAACCTCCCCCAACTGGTTCCAGGCTTCCACCAGGTTGGGCTCCAGCTTCACAGCCTTTGACAAAAGCTCCTCAGCCTTAGGGCTATAGTCAGGAGTCACATTCAGTGCTTTCCCAGTTAGCATCAGAACCTGCGCCTTGCCCTGGACAGAGCCTAGGAGAAAGGGAAAAAGATATAGGAAAGTGGAAAAACCCAGGCAGTCTCAGATAAGACCAGAACACTTTCTCTCAAGGAATAACCCCATGTCAGTTCTACAAATAAAATATTTGAGGAAAATCTTATGAACAAACCACTTGTTGAAAGCCTACCATGGGCAGAGAACTGTCATGTAATGGGGTAATAAAGAAAGCATTATTCCTATCTTTGAGGACCTTACAATCTAGTGGAGAGGACAGAGCATGTACAGTATGTGGAAAATTAAAACAGCAACGAAAAGAGCATATGCATATGGCCAATGAATGGGCTTTAAAAAGTGAGAAGGATGCCCGGCCATTGTGGCTCAGTGGTTGAGCATCGACCCATGCACCAAGAGGTGGCCAGGGCACATGCCCAGGTTGTGGGCCCGATCCCCAGTGGGGGGCATGCAGGAGGCAGCCAATCGATGTTCTCTTTCATTGATGTTTCTATCTCTCTCTCCCTCTCCCTTCCTCTCTCTGTAAAATCAATAAAGAAGAAAATATTTTTAAAAATAATAATAAATAAAAAGTGAGAAGGAAAAAAAGACAAGACCCTCCAGATAGGAAAATGATGTGAACAAAAACAGAGGCAGAAAACAAGTGGTATGTTTCTGGGAGAATGCATGATCCAACCTGAATGAAATAAAAACTTCCTCTGGCCCTGGCCGGTTTGGCTCAGCGGTTAGAGCGGTGGCCTGCGGACCAGAGAGTCCAGGGTTCGGTTCCCACTAAGGGCACGTACCTCGGTTGCAGTTTGACCCCAGCCCCGGTTGGGGTCGAGTGGGTGGCAACCACTCGATGTGTCTCTGGCATGTCAATGTTTCTCTCTCTCTCTTCCTCCCTCTCTCCCTCCCGCTCTATCTGAAGATACATGCAAAAATGTCCTCAGGTGAGGGTAAAAAAAAAAAAACTTCCTCTGTAGGTATGCAGTCAGAGATAAGGGTAGAAAAACAAGAGTCAGAAAATGGACACTTATATACCAGGTTAAAGGATTTAAACTTCAACTACTAGATAGTAGCAATCTTTGAAGACACTTGAGCAAAAGGCAGACAAAAGGATAAGATTAAGTGCTTGAAGTAACGATTTAGAAAGATAATGACTATACTCATTAAATAAGTTGATTTGGAAGTAACGGAAATGAGAGACAGAAAGGTCAGTTAAGAAGATCACTGTAACAGTTCAAGCCACAAGTATGTTCTTTTATTTCATGGCATTTGCTATAATCAAACTTTAGGAAAATTAATTTAGAGGACTGAAGGTTGCCATCCTGCAAAGGGGCCCTTGGAAGAACTGTTCTGTTGTATCATACTGCAGCAGCCACAGATAGTATACCAAACAGTACACACAGAGAAGGAGACAACTGCACTTCAGTGATGGGCATAGGGTTGCATGCTCTTTTGGAACTCATACCCACAACTTCCTTCATCTGCTGCAGGGTCTTCTCCATCTCCTCCCGCACATCCTGCTGCTTCCTCCCAGCATCCTCAACACTATGTGTCTCGAAATAGGACTCTCGAAATGAATAGAGTTGATCCACCAGTTCCTAGGAAGCATAAGGATGGTACCATTAAGTGGAGAGAACACCAGACAAGAAAATTTGAGACTGGCTAGCCATACCAACTCTTTGCCTAGAAATACTGATTCTCTGTCTCACCTAGGAATAACACAAGAGGCAGATAGATAGGTCTATCAAAATACCACAGATCATAAGGGAAAACAGCCAGTGTCTCAGGCCCCCTCTCACAATGTCCTATGCCAGTCTCTGTACCATGACTAAGCACTTCACATACCACAAACACTTTGCAACTTGAGAGAAAACAAAAGTTAATAAGATAATCCTATCTAGTAGTGGTTCCCAAAGTATAAAACTTTGAAATGTACCCTTAAAACTGGATTTCTCACAAAAACATTCTTATCCCTCATATTTCCCATGCTGGTATCTGAAAATACATGACCTCTGTGAACTTGATAAACATGGGGGAGTGGTTGTTTTCCAGTGACAAACAGACCAATTTAACCTTGATAACCTAGGTATTTTTGCTGGATTTTGTTTTGTGAAATACTTCTGGTTTTCGTTGTTTTGTTTTGGTCAAGTCACCTTCTGGCTCTCTTGCATTCTTTCCAAGTAAATGTTCTCTCTTAAATACTTCTGTCTCTGAGTCTTCCTGCTACACCAGTCAAAGGTTTTCCATTATCTATTATTTCCTGAAACCAAATAGCAGCAGAAATATATACTATTCCATCAAGACTTAACTACCTCCACAGCACATCCTAAATCCATCTACCTGTTTCCATTCTACTGTGACCATCCTGGACTAAATCAGCATCATTATTTGCCTGGACTATTGTAATAACTTCTTACCTGGTCACGTGCTTCTCCTCTCTCCTACTATCCTCACTGCAGTGAGAGTAACCTTACAAAAATGTTTATCATATCACAAACCTTCAGATAGTTTCCCACTGTAGATAGAATAAAATCTAACTCCCCACCAATCCCTAGAAGATTGTATGACCTGACCTCCCACTACTCACCCTGCTACAAACTTCACTTCTTACCACTCTCCCTCCTACAAAACTCAAGCCATACTGGCTTTTATTCAGTTTCTCCAATCCACCAAGCTCAATCCCACTTTGGAGTCTTTACACATGCTCTTCCCTATGCCTGGATACTCTTTCCTCAGATCTTTGCAGGACTCATTTGTCATCACCATTTAGAACTCAGTTCATACATCAATTGTTCAGAGAGGCTTTCCCTGACTACCCAAACTAACTGACCCCTTCCTCCTCTGTCCACTGTTAAATCATGCTCTTATTTTTCTTCATAGTACTTAGCATTTGAAATTATGTGGCCTATTCATTAACTGTCTATTATCCGTCACCACCACTAGAAATGTAAACTCTATGATGGGAGGGATATAATCTGTTTAGTATAGAACTATACCTGAGCACTACAACAGGGCTTAGGACATGACAAGCTCTCATTAAATATATTAATTGAATAAATTAATGAATGATCTCTGTCTCTATACTTAATTTAAAGTCCTACCCAGAATGAAGAGAATGGCCTAGCATCCTCTGCAGCAATGCTTTTCAAATTTTATTGTGCATATTATTTCCAGGACCCAGCCTGCAGAGATTCTGATTTTAGTAATTATAGCAAAACTCAAAATTCTGTATTTTAACAAGCACTCTATAGATTACTGTAATAAAAATGGTCTGTAAAACACACTTGGAGAAATATACTTTTATACATTCCTTGTACCCTAAGATGCCTATAAGAATGAAATCAAAGCTTGCCACCATCCCCATGGATAGCAACATCACTATCCTTTTCCTCTCCTCTATTCCATTCCCCCATTCATTCCTGCATCTTCCGCAATCACTCCAAGCATCCTCTATCTATCAGAGGTGGGGAACTTTTTTCTGCCAAGGGCCATTTGGATATATATAACATCATTCGTGGGCCATACAAAATTATCAATTTAAATATTAGCCTACTATATTTGGTCAGGCTAATTTGGTGAGGCATATGATGTTAGCTGGTACTGATTTCTCGGGCTTTATACAGTCTGCAGGCCGGATGTTCCCTACCCCTGATAGATGCTTAGTACATGTACCACAAGTGTGCCCAAGAAAAGACCATTCTCAGCAAAAATTACAACTCATTTCCTTTTTCCCTACAATCAGCATGGCTGCAAATTAGGAGTTTTAGAGAGGGTTTTACTATTTGTTTGCTTTTAGTTGTTAAAGCAAACATGCAAGACATTGTTTGGTTTTGTTAGTTTGCTGGAGTGAGGATTTTTAATAACTTTTTTCTCATGGCAAAATTATAGATAGATAGATAGATAGATAGATAGATAGATAAATGGATAGATGTTAAACACAAATATGTACATGCAACAAATACAAAGTAAAAAATTCCTCATCACCCCCAACAACCTCAGGAATAACCACTATTTAGTATACATTTCAGGTTTATATATATACACACACACACACATACACACACACATATATATATACACACACATATGACATATATAAAAATACATATGTATATAAAGTACATATATATTTATATATACATACATATGTATACATATGTATACATATGTATGTATATATAAATATATATACACACACACACACACAAACATATACACAACACACTGACAATATTTCTAAATTTCAGCCAGTCACACTGGGAAATAAAATTAAGTTAATCTAAGTCTACTGGAAGTGTCAACTCACTCTAAAAAGTGTTATTTTAATCTGCTCAAAAACAACAAAATCTCAGCAATATTTAAACTTTTACATTAGAAGCCTTTAAGCAAGTTACAAGCTTGTCACAGATCTACTGTTTAAATTCCAGGCTGCCTTAGAACACAAAGAATTGCATTTCTGGGATTTAAGAAAAAATCTTGGGTCATTAAAAGAAACATAAAGAGCCAAGCCAAGGAGTTAGCTCCTACCTACCAAGTACAAAAGCCTAGTCGTAGTCAAAACTGCAGTCAGCTGTGGACTGAGTGAAACCTGGTCCCCTCTGCCATCAGATCCCAAACTGGGATCGCGCACTGTGCAAAAATATGACAAAACTGTTAAGTCCTAAGGGGAGTAACCAGGATACATGCGGTGCAAGCCATTAGTGTGATCATTGACAATTTCATAGCAGAGAGGTGCGAAAGAAACGGCCTTTGTGGGGAATCAAAACAGCATGTAGTAACAGCTCCTGGAGATCTGCCATAAACATGTGTATGCTATTTGTTATGGGCATATCGAGGGAAAAATAGGTCATAAGAATGTGCAGGTATAAAGTTAAGAGCAATACATCCTCTACATCCTCTTCCATACAGGAATGAAATTAGGTCAGCAGCAGGGGGTCCCAAGACGTGGGCTGCGCCCCTCCCCGGCCCCGGAGGCTCCCGGGCAGGCTGCGGCTGCACCTTCGGAAGTTGTTATAGTAACCACACCGACACACCAGCGTCCTGCCGGTGCCAAGGAATTCGCAGGCACTGCATACACTGGGCTCCTTGCTTCTTCCCGATAACAAAAGCACATACAGGTTTTAACCTATAGCCCCACCTGCAATTTCTGCAAGATCTGTTTGACTTCTTCCTCTTCATCAGCCATCATTTCCCGGCCACTCTCGGCTACTCCGCCTCCAACGTTATAACCAGAGAGACTCAAACCTGCCCTTATCGTGGAGCCACAGCGACATCTAGGGAGCTGGAGGCTAACCTGCACCTAAGTAGAGGAGCTGGTTTTCAAGGAAGGATATTGCTCCAAACCAACTTAACCCAATGCCCAAAGATCAAAGGAGATGGATGCTCTATAATCACTTTTCAATTCATAAACTTCTTTATTTCCCATATCCTAGAAACAAAGTGTTCTCAGCTTAATTGCATGTATATTTTTGTCTCATATCTTCCTACTTATTTATACCAAGATTATAATACCCAAAAAAAGAAGACAGGTTAAGAGAGTGGATGTGTGTGTTAAAATTTTAAAGTTTAAAATTTGAAGGAAATGTAGTACAATGGTAAGGGAATTTGTCTAAATAATTTCCAAACTTTACAGTGATTTTCTATGTATGAAACATTTTATCATTTTGAACACACTATCCTAATAAATCTACAGCATTTGGGATGGTATTATGAAAGCCATCAATAGTACACTAATATACTAATAGTATATTAGTACAGTAGTAATGCTTATTGACAGAATATATATATATCCCAGATACATCCTGGAGAGGGAAACAGGGACTGAGAGTTCTTGGTAGGCAAAGAAAATTTTCACTGTGTACATTTTTGAATTTATTATCATGTACATGTATTAGCTGCTCAAAAATAAGCATAATTTTTAAATAAAAAAATTACTTCTACATAGACTATCTCTGAAAGAGAAACAAAACACTGACAACAGTAACTGCTTCCAGAATGGGGAAGTGAGTGACTGGGAGGTGAGTTTTCTGTACCTTTTTAATTTGTACCATGTGACCATATTAAACTCTTCAATAAGTAGTTTTTTAAAAAGTAGCATGTAATAGTCCTAACAAACTTTCTCTTTACTTTTTAGTTTTAATTATAGCTTACTTGAACTCCAGACTGATTCTGTGAATTAAAGGAAGAAACAAAAGTTCAAGGCAGAAATCTAAAATGTACATAAAATTATTTCCTCAAACCATTTTCCAACAAAATTTAAAACTGTGTAGGGAAGAAAAATACTTTGTACTGTAATCTATGAAATCTGTGTGATTACTATGAAATAGGGATGGATGTTTTAAAACTTTTTTTATTGATTGATTTGAGAGAGAGAGAGATTTGTTGTTCCACTTATTTATGCATTCATTCGTTGATTCTTGTATGTGTCCTGGCCAGGGATCGAACCCACAACCTTGGCATAGTGGGATGATGTTCTAACCAACTGAGCTACCCAGCCAGGGCTTAAAACTTTTAAGTCAGAATTTTTAATCCTCTTTCTCAGACATGTCAACTGATGGTCTTTGGCACTAATTCAACATCAACAAAAATTCCTAATTTGAGGTGCAGTAAAGAAGGAAACTTTATTCAAATCACAGCACCTCCTTGAAAACAGCACAGCTGTGAGGTAGCCCTGGGGCCAGGTGGTCCTAGGACCAGGTCCCTCTCTGGCTAGACAGTTCTGCTCTGCTCCTAATCAGCTCTGCTTTATTCCTCACTGGTCTGCTCTGGCCTGTGCTCCACTCTGCTCTGGCAAGACATCTTCTGCTTCAGCTCCAGTCAGGGAGAACAACTGGAGCTAAACTCTTCACTCTTGGGTAGAAAGAGAAAGTGCACTTGAGAGCTAGAGGGGAGCTGATTTATATAGACAGAAGCCTCATGCCTGGTTCCTGATTGGTCTGTCCTCATGCAAATGAGGACTCCAAATCCTCACAGTTTGATTGGTCCAAAAGGCACTGTCCTGATTGGTCAGAATGAAGCCACTGATTAGTCAGTGAAGAAGCTGGTGGGGATATAGCTGCACAACTCCAATAGGATGGGGAAAGCCTCAGTCCTATCAGCTGAAATAGAATTCTAGGAACTTTATAAAGGCTGGCTCAGATGACAGAAACACTACAGTACAAGCAGGTGGTTCAGTGCAGAGGTAAGTATTTCAGTGCAGGCTTCTCCCTTAAATGCAGTTTGCATGAGATGCCCCTAAATGGCTGCTAGGCTGTTTTTAAAAAATTTGAACCCAGTTAGCCACCAGGAGCCCTTCTTAGTAGGTATTTTCTTCTTCAGGGTCCACACAGTTTGGGATAGGGGGTTGGAGAAATGAGTGAAAAGGTGAAGGGGAATATAGTCAATAATATTGTGATAACTTTTCACAATGACAGACAGTTACTAGACTTAGTGTGGTGAGCACATCCTAGGATATATAAATGCCAAATCACTGTTTGTACATCTGAAACTAATATAATATTGTATGCCAACAAACTTTAATAAAATAAAATATTTTTGAGGAGATGTTATAGTCTATACTCCTAAAGAAAATATTGCTTGTGTGCTATTCAATTATGTAAAGCAAGGGTATTCATTCACCTTTCTACAATGACTAAATATTTTTTAAATCCTCAGATTATTTCAGTATGATTTTATTACCTAAAAAACAATGGGATTTGACATTTAGGATAATTCGATTATAATTCCTCCCAACCCAATAAAAATAAATAATAAAACTTAAGAGTTACAAAAGGCTTACTGAATAATTAAATTGAATCCCCCATTTTACAGATATAGCAACAAAAGCCCAAAAAGTTTAAACTCAAACTTGCACAACCAAAAAAGCCATAGTTAGAACCCAGATGTTCTATCTCCCCAACCAATATGATTTCAAGTCTTGCCTCTAATAAGATATAAAGTTACTAAAAGTGTCCTTCAAATTTCTTTAATGGCTCTATACTTTAAAAGTTATCTGTCCTAAATGCTCACTATTTAATAAAGGAAAACAGGGAATAAATCTTTAAAAGCATTAGCCCTGGCTGGTGTGGCTCTGTTGATTGGAGCCTTATCCCATGCACCAAAAGATGATGAGTTCAATTCCCAGTAAGGGCACATACCCAGGTTGTGGGTTTGATCCCCAATCGGGGTACATGCTAGAGGCAACTGATAGATGTTTCTCTCTCACATCGATTTGTCTCTCTCTTTCACACACACGCACACACACACACACTGTTTCCCTTCCTCTCTCTAAAATCAATTTTTTAAAAATTTAAGTATTTTAATTAATATAACCTCTTGAGATCACTAACATATTGTAAGTTTTCTACAATAGAGGTGCATTCCTAAATAGTAAACCCAAGACAACAGCTGGCAAACAGTAAAGAAAGAGTAATTTTATTTTTAAATAAATGGCACAAAATCAACTTTACAAAATAACTTTATCAATGTAAATTATTTTAAATAGAAATAAGGACTGATCATGTGTACATCAAATTGTACTCTCATTCACTAACATGAGCACATATACTCCAAACAAGTTAATACAAGGGCAAATATATAAATATATAGAAATAAATGTACATACCCAAATAACAAACTACAGACATACCTTACCATCTTCTGAGACCAAAATCTTCTTTAAAATATACTGGTTAATACAGCAAAATACCAATATAAAGGAACACACATACACAAAAATGCATAAATACCAAAACCCAAAGTGACATGTAGACATATAACACAGGCACTTTTATACATATGTATAAACATATAGCTCAGTCAGAAACAGCCCAGACAGAAACAAACTGATCTACAAACACCCAATAATATTGTAACCTTCCCACTACTGGTAAGAACTTAACAGTTTACAATAAAATTGAGTTTAATAAAATGCTCATGCTTTAAATAATGAAAACATAAGAAATCAGACTCTACAGCCACTCCTCACTGCCACTGAGTTTGCTATAAATTGAAAATGTGAAGACAATGTCAAAGACTTAATAGCACAGGGAGGCTGGTGACTCCTATCTAGAATAAACATTATTTGCTAAATGAAATCACTGAAAGTAAACAGAAACATTCTGTAAAGTGTATTAAATTCTTTTTACTTTAAAGGCCCTGCTACAGACTTGCTGCTGCTGCTCTAATTCACAACTTGGGGATGCAAAACTAAAAAAGTTGTTGCTGGGTTCAGGTACTGTTGGAGAACCCACAAAAAATGGTCTGAACTGAAAATCTCCGTCTCCACCACCCCGATTTTGAACTGGTGTACTGTCCAAAGGAAACTTGGATTTGTTCCCTAGGGGGAAAAAAAAGGGAAAAACTTAAGCATCTATTTACTTACAGATCTTTAGGACCAAAAAGACGAAAGTCATTCAATAACTATTTTAACAAAACTCAACTCATAGAAGACAAATAAAATATAAGCCTAATGTTGGATAAAGAAAAGGACCATAATTGCCCCTAACCCCTCCCCCTGACCACAGCATATACTGTACCTTATTCTGTGATTCAGTTTCCAATTACAGCCATGACCTCATCACCAAAAGTAATGTGACACAATGAAACACATTTTTAGCCCTGGCTAGTGTGGCTCAATTGGTTGGAGCATTGTCCTGTGCACCAAAAGATCATGGGTTTCGATTCCCAGTCAGGACATATACCTAGGTTGTGGGTTCGATCCCCGGTTCAGTCTCATACAAGAGGCAACTAATCAATATATCTCTCTCACATCCTTCTTTCTCTCTTTCTCTCTCTCTCTCCCCCCCCTTCTCCCTCTCTAAAATCAATAATTTTTAAAAATACAGTTTTAATAGAGCTAGAATTTATATTATTATTTTATTCGTTTGTTATATAATCTACTTCAAAGAAATATTTTATTTATATATATATATATTTGTATATATATATATATATATATATATATATATATATATATACACAAAATATTTTGTCCCAGGTTCAAGAATAAATTTTTTTAAAGATTGCCATAAATAGCCCTGGCTGGTTTGGCTCAGCAGTTAGAGCGTCAGCCTGTGGACCAAAGAGTCGTGGGTTCAGTTGCGGTCAAGGGCACGTACCTTAGTTGTGGTTTGGCCGGGGTCGTGCAGGAGGCAACCAGTCGATGTGTCTCTCTCACATCGATGTTTCTCTCTCTCTCTCCCTCCCTCCCTCCCTCCCACTCTATCTGAAGATAAATGGAAAAATATCCTCAGGTGAGAATTTAAAAAAAGAAAAATCATACAATAGATCTGATTAAATAAGCATTTAGCAACTTCCACTGGATCCTACTTGGGCTTCTACAAGTTTTAAAGGGAACACGTAACTAAAGGAGAATGCTGACTATATCTGCTTCAAGCCAAAAATAGTAGTAAGAGGTAAAAGTAAAAAGTTAAGTGAGCACAAAAAGAGGAAAAGGAAAGAACTGGTGAATATTAAAGAAATCAAAATAAATATGGATAGGGACAAGGAAAAAATAAAAACATCTACAATACAAATATACAATAACACTTGATTCACTGAATCTGCCAAGGCACATAACAAGCAGAAAAGACCTAGTACATTCTAGATTTAGCACTTCCAGAGGGCACAAATCCTATCTGCATAATCTTTATATCCTCATTGTCTACGATTATGCCTAGCAACCTGGCACATGAAACACATTTGGTACATATTTGATGAACCAACCCAACAACCCACAATAACATAAGAACTATGCAATCAGCATTACCATGTGAAAGAAAGTGAAACATGGCCTTCTTGGTGGATAGCAAATGGTTTAAGTTTGTGGGCTCTAAAGATAGCTCTGTGACATTGACCAATTTACTTAAACTTTCTGTGACTCATTTTTTTCACCTGTAAAATAGGGATAACAATAACACCTACCTTATAAAGTTTTTAAAATAACATAAATACATACAGAATTATAGCAATGCCTAGCACTTGGTAAGGAATCAATAAATGGTAGCTAATATTATTACTGCAACTAAATAGCTTTTCATTTAAAGTAGCAATTTGTAAATTTTTATTGAAGATATTAACTCTCTGTTCAAATTGAAGCTGTAACTTAAACATAAGCAATACAAATAGATAAAAGCAATGATGTACAGAATGAGACACGGATGAAGAATCTAGAGCCTACCACCATTCTCAGCCTTTGGAGCCTCCACTGACTACTTGGAACCGTGAAGAACACAATATAAAAAATCACTGATTTAAAGAACAGATATTAGATAATTACATGTCCTTCCTTACCTAATGGGAAACCAAAAATACCAGATTGTGATATCATGGATGACTCAAGGGTACCTTCTTGGTTAGCAATAGTGATGTTTCGGAGCCTAAGGCTATCATAGAGACCTTGGAGCTTTTGATACTGACGATTTCGCTCCATAAGTTTCTCAGAGATGTCACTGAACTTTTTCTTGTATTCTTCTAGCACTTTTTTCATGGAGGTGACCTCCCCTTTCATAGAGGTTAATTCTACATCCTTGCTCTGTATTTGCTGAGTATATATCTTCTCCATCTGCTTTAGATGGCCTTCAGCCTTGCTGAATTTGTATTCTTGATAGAGACGCTCCTGATGTACCTGTCCCAAGAGAGGAAAAAAAGATTTTTAAGGTAATAAATACAAGTTATATATTGTAAAATTTTACACAAATGCAAAAAGAAAAGAAAGACGTTTATCCTGGGATATTACTAACATTTAGAACCAGGTTAAGAAGCAATCAGAATGTACAATAGAATGATTATTATAGAAAATAATATGTTATGTCACTAAATGTATAGAAAAAAATTTGGAAGAATCCTCTCAAACCAGTACCATTACACCAACAAAAGAAGTATTTGTCTAACATTAACAAGTGACATGAAGTTCAAAAGTTTTTAAGAAATACAATCCTATGTTTCAAGTAAACCAAAGTATGAAAAACAGATTATAAGATAGCCCCAATTACCCCTGCCTCTTGGTACTTATATTCCCTCCTTGAGTATGGACAGAACTGTAACTAAAACACAGAAAAAAATGACAAGATGTCACTTCATGAGTACATTACAAAAGAATATAAGATCTGTCTTACTAGCACACTCTCTCTCTTGCTGGCTTTGTGGAAGCATACAGCCATATTGGGAAGGCCAACAAGGCAAGTAACTGAGAGCAGACTTTGGGCAATAGCCAGCAAAATACTGAGGTCACAATGAATCTATTTATGGATTTTACACCCTTCACAAAATTAACTCAAAAATGGATCACAGACCTGAATATAAAAAAACTATAAAATTCCTACAAGATAACATAGGAGAAAATCTAAATGACCTCGGGTTTGGTGGTGACTTTTTTTTTTCCCCAGGAGGGAGAGAATGGGGAAGAGAGAGAGAGAAACATCGATGTGAGAGAGACACATTGACTGGTTGCCACCCACATGACCCCAACCGGGGCCGGGGACAAACCGCAACCGAGGTACGTGCCCTTAGCGGGAACCGAACACGGGACTCTCTGGTCCGCAGGCAGACACTCTAACCGCTGAGCCAAACCGGCCAGGGCTGGTGGTAACTTTTTATACACAACATCAAAGGCACAATCTATGAAAGAACTGATAAGTTAGATTTCATTAAAATTAAAATGTTCTGATCTATAAAAGACAATGTCAAGAGAATAAAAGACAACCCACAGACTAATAGAAAATATCTGCAAAAGGCATAGCTGGTAAAAGACTATTATCCAAATATACAAAGAATTTTTAAAACTCAACAATAAGAACACAAACAATACAATTAAGAGGCACAGATGGCAAATAAGAAAATGAAAAGATACTACACATGCTATGTCATCAGGGAAATGCAAATTAAAACAACAGTGAGATACCACTACATACCTATTACAATGGCCAAAATCCAGAACACTGACAACACCAAATGCTGACAAGAATGTGGAGCCAAACAAACTCTCATTCATTGCTGGTAGGAATGCAAATGTTACAGCCACTTTGGAAGACAGTTTGGCTGTATTACCATACAATCAAGCAATCATGTTCCTTGGTATTTACCCAAAGGAGTATAAACCATATGTCTTGTACACAAATGTTTACAGGAACTTTATTCGTAATTACCAAAACTTGGAAACAACCAAAAAGTCCTTAATAGATAAATGAATAAATAAACTGTGGTGCAATGGAGAATTATTCAACACTAAAAAGAAATGATCTATCACACTATGAAAGAAAGCTGGAGGAACAAACTTAAATGCATATTACTAAGTAAAAGAAGCCAATCTGAAAAGGCTACCAACTATATGATTCCAATTATATGACAGTTTGGAAAAGGCAAAACTATGGAGACATTAACAAGATCAGTGGTTGAGGGTAAGAAGGGATGAATAGGTGAGGGAGGATTTTTAAGGCGGTGAAACTACTCCATATGAAACTATCGTGGTAAGATACATGTCATTATACATTTGTCTAAATTCATAGAATATATAACACAAAGAGGGAACCCTAATGTAAATTATAAACTTTCGATGACAGTGATATGTTAATGTAGGCCAGGAAATCTCTGAACCTTCTCAATTTTGCTATGAACCTAAAACTGCTTAAAAAATAAAGTCCAAAAAAAAGCCTTGGCCATGTGGCTCAGTTGGTTGAAGCATAGTCCCATATACCAAAAGACTACAGGTTAGATTCCTGGTCAGTACACATACCTAGGTTGCAGGTTTGATCCCCTGGCCGGGCCCATACAGGAAGCAACTGATCAATGTTTCTCTCTCTCTTTCTCTCAGCCTTCCTCTCTCTTTAAAATTAATTATAAAACATATCCTCAGGGGAGGATTAAAAAAAAACCTGAGGCCCTTAGTATAATAGTCCACTAGGAAATGACTGTTGCCAACAACCACATGAGCTTGGAAACAGATCCTTCCTTAGTCAAGGTTCAGTCAATACCTTGATTGCAGCCTTTGTGAGAGACCCTGAGCAGAGGCCAAGCCTGAACTCTTATTTTTTTCTTTTCTTTATTAATTTTTTTAGAGAGAGTGGAAGAGAGAGGGAGAGAGAGATAGAAACATCGATGAGAGAGAACATCGATTGGCCCCCTCCTGCATGCCCCGCCTCCTGCATGCCCCCCAATGGGGATTTGGCCCACAACCCGGGCATGTGCTGTGACTGGGAATCGAACTGGCGACCTCTTGGTGCACGGGTCGATGCTCGACCACTGAGCTACACTGGCCAGGCAAAGCCTGAACTCTTGATCACCAGAAACTGAGATGATAAATGTGTGTGTTTTTGTTTTGTTTTACTTTTTTTTCTTTATTGATTTGAGAGAGAGAGGAAGGGAAAGGGGGAGAGAAAGAGAAACATCGATGAGAGAGAACATCAATTGGCTGCCTCCTGCATGCCCCACACTGGGGATCAGGCCCACAACCTGGGCATGTGCCCTGAGTGGAAATTGAACCAGTGACCTCTTGGTGCATGGGTCCACGTTCAACCACTGAGCCACATCGGCCAGGCGATAAATGTGTGTTTTAAGCCACTAAATTTGTTCAAGCCACTGAGTTTGTTACATAGCCAAAGACTAGTTACTAAGACAACTTACTACACACAGAAACCAATTTTGGCTTATCTTTGGATTCATTATCCTTAAATATTGACAGAAAGTGAAATATGAGTACTATCCTTTTTTAAAACCATTTTAAATTTGCCTATTCTATGCAGTTGTACATAACTCCACCAAGTCTGGGTTACCTGTTCCTATTTGTGGTCTCACAGCACCCTGTACTTCCTTTATCATTGCAGGCATTAAAAATGTATTGTAGGTGACTTAAGCACAAAAAAGGGAAATAACTCAATGTCCAGCCGGTGTGGCTCAGTGGTTGAGCATCGACCCATGCACCAAGAGGTCGCTGGTTCAATTCCTGGTCAGGGCACATGCCTAGGTTGTGGGCCCAATCCCCAGTGGGGGGGCATGTAGAGGCAGCCAATCGATGTTCTCTCTCATCAATGTTTCTATCTCTCTCCCTCTCCCTTCTTCTGTCTCTAAAATCAATAAAGAAAAAAATATGTATTTTAGCCCGGCCGGTGTGGCTCAGTAGTTGAGCATCGACCCATGCACCAGGAGGTCGTTGGTTTGATTCCCAGTCAGGGCACATGCCCTGTGGCATGCAGGAGGCGGCCAATCGATGTTCTCTTTCATAGATGTTTCTATCTCTCTCTCCCTCTCCCTTCCTCTCTCTCTAAAATCAATAAAGAAAAAAATCAATAAAGAAAAAAAATGTATTGTAAATGTCTGGTGTGTTTTTTTAATGTTTAGCACCACCAAACTGTAGCATCCTTGAAGTCCATATGTTTTGTTCATTATTGTATACCCAGCACCTAAGAAGGTGTATGAAACATAAATGTTTCCTGGTACTCAAAAAATATGCTGAATGATTAAATAGGAAAATAATTAATAAATGAGGTAAAGAAAAATTCATTTTTGGTTACCTTACTAACCCACTCACTGGTTTCCTCCATATCTGAAATGTTGAAAACAATATCACATGTACATAGTGAATCAATACTACCACCCAAATAGGAATCTACTTTAATATACATTATCTATTCATTCAGTCAATAAATATTTACAGAGATTTAAGACCAATAATTATGATGGTCACTGAGGACCCAGAGATATACAGGAATCCAAACCTGACCTAAAGAATTCTCCCAACTAGAGAAGATGAACAATATGTAGGTAATTACAATATAGTATTAATAATACAATAAAGGTAAGCATACTATGATATAGGAGTAGCCCTGGCCTGTGTGGCTCAGTTGGTTGAAGTGTCGTCTGTGCACCAAAAGGTCATAGGTTTGATTCCAGGTTGGAGTACATACCTAGGTTGTGGGTTCATCCCAGTCAGGCCCATAGGGGAGGCAACCAATCGATGTTTCTCTCACATCAGTGTTTCTTTCTCTTTCTCTCTCTCTCTCTCTCTTTCTTTTCCTCCTCCCCACCTTCTTCTCTCTCTAAAATCAGTAAACATATCCTCCAGTGATGATTAAAAAAAAAAAAAAAGATGATACAGGAGTATGTAAGGGGGACATCTTACCCAGAAAAATATAGCAAAAATATTTACTTGACATATGACAAATAAAACCTTTAAGAAGCATTATTATAAATGCACCAGTGTGGTTCGGTTGGTTGGGCATTGTCCTGTGCACCGAAAAGTTGCCTGTTTGATCCTGGTCAAGGCACATGCCCGGGTTTTGGAATGTTTCACGCTCACTTCGATGTTTCATATCTATCTCTCTCTCTCTCTCTCTCTCTCTCTCTCTCTCTCTCTCTCCCCCTCCCCCTTCCTCTTTCTCTACAAATCAATTTTAAAAAATATGCTTTAAAATGCACATGTAGCCTGGCCGGTGTGGCTCAGTAGTTGAGCATCGACCCATGCACCAAGAGGTTGCTGGTTCAATTCCCGGTCAGGGCACATGCCCAGGTTGTGAGCCAAAACCCCAGTGGGGGGCATGCAGGAGGCAGCCAATCCATGTTCTCTCTCATCGATGTTTCTGTCTCTCTCCCTTTCCCTCCCTCTCTCTCTCTAAGATCAATAAAGAAAAAAAAAATTCTTTTAAGAATATGCACAGTTGACTTTCCAGAAGTTCCTCACTTTCATTATAAAAAAATAAAAAATAATAAATTGCATATATAAGATACAGGAATATAAATCAAGGATATGGTTAAACTTTTCCACAGGAAGGTTTTTATTTATTTGTTTATTTTTGGCATTGTTTTTTTTGTTTGTTTGTTTGTTAATCCTCACCTGAGGATCCTTCCATTGATTTTTTAGATAGAGTGGAAATGAAAGAGGGAGAGAGAGAAACATTGATGCTCTCACATCAATTGGTCACCTCCCACACGCGCCCTGGTGATGGGGGGGATTGAACCTGCAACCCAGATAGATGCCCTTGACCGGGAATTGAACCCGAGACCCTTCAGTCAGAGGGCCGACGCTCTAACTACTGAGCTAAACCAGCCAGGGCAGGAAAGTTTTTCTAAAGAGGGCAGCAAAGGCAGAAATCATAAAGGGAAAGTTACTGATGTGATGACAAAAATGCCGATACAGCATTTTTTTAATAACCTAGAAAAATTATGATATAATGCAGTTATGATTACCCAAAAATTTTCAACTTTTGTATGTCAAAAAAAATCAATAAAGATAAGTGAAAAAACAGAGAATTTCTTGCAACATCTGAGTTAAGCATATATATAGAGAGAATTATTTTAAAACAATAGGGAAAAAAACTACAGCAACTGAAATAAGCAAACTGAAAGGCAATTTATAATACAAAAGAAAAATACATGAAAAAATACAAGAAAATGTGTCCATCTAAAGTCATATAAGACATGTATATTTATAAAGCCATGAGATTCTATTTTACCCACATCTAATTGGTAAATAGAAAGTATGGAGAACCACCCAGCCAGTGTGGCTCAGTGGATTGAACATTGTCGCATACACTGAGAGGTCACGGTTCAATTCCCAGTCAGGGTGCACACCCAGGCTGCAGGCTTGATCCCCACTGGGGGACGTGCAGGAGGCAGCCAATCAATGTTTCTCTTTAATCGATGTTTCTCTCTCTCTCCCCTGCTCCCCTCCTTTCTATCTAAAAAAAATCAATAAAAATATACTTATTTAAAAAAAAGAAAGTGTGGAGAACCAAGCACCCTCATATACTTCTTAAGGGAACACAAACTGATATAACCTAACCTGAGGGCAATTAAAAAATATTGCAATTTAAAAAATGTTTAAATGTATTTATCTATCTTCAGTAATTTAATCTTAGCAAGTAATTAAGAATATGAATTTGATATTAATAATGCTCATCACAGCATTTTTTAATAACCTGAAAACAAATTATGATACAATGCAACCACCAAAATTATGCTTATAGAACGCTTACTTTAAAAAATAAATACAATTAAAACAACTATGAAGTATCACCTCACACCTGGCAGAATGGCTGCCATCAACAAATCATCAAACAACAAGGGCTGGCAAGGGTGTGGAGAAAAAGGGACTCTAGTACACTGCTGGTGGGAATGCAGACTGGTGCAGCCACTATGGAAAACACTACGGTGTTACCTCAAAAAATTAAAAATTGAACTGCCATTTGACCCAGTGATCCCACATCTAGGAATATACCCTAAGAAGCCTGAAACACCAATCAGAAAGAATAATATGTACCCCTATGTTCATAGCAGCACTATTTACCATCACTAAGATCTGGAAACAGCCCAAGTGTCCAGGAATGGATGAGTGGATAAAACAGCTGTGGTACATAGACACAATGGAACACTATGCAGCTGTAAGAGAGAAAAATCTCTTATCTTTTGAGACAACATGGAGGGACCTGGAGAGTATTATCCGAAGCGAAATAAGCCAATCAGAGAAAGACAAATATCACATGATCTCACTTATTTGTGGAATATAATGAACAAAACAAGCTGATGAACAAAATAGACCCAGAGACATAGAAGTAGGGTACAGACTGACAAACCTCAGAAAAGGGGGTGGGGGGGAAGGGAAGAGATAAACCACAGAACTTATATGCATGTATGCATAAACATGGACATAGACAATAATGTTGGGGGGGGGATTGGGAGGAGGGTGTCAAAGGGGGAAAAAGGAGAAATAGCTGTAACAAAAATAAATAAATAAATAAACTTTAAAAAAATAAAAATAATAATAAATAAATACAAACACAAGTGAAGGAAACACATTAGAAACTTCTACACATGCCTCAAATCATACTGTCCAAAGAAAGTAGCCTAAGCACTAACCTGGTATGTCCAGAAGGCCAGTGCTCGGGAGCTAATGTCCAACACAATCTCTGGTCGAAGTCCTGCCAGTACCATGGCTTTATATTCCTCCGATGGACTGAGTTCTGTGCGGACAATATCTAGCTTTCCAGAAAGGGTACTGGTGCAGGCAGGGCAGATAGCTGGTGAACGACTAAACTCACTGTTGCCATGCTGATCACAGAAAATGTGAGAGCAGGCAGTGACCCATGCATAACCAGACAGTTTGATGCGACACTTTCGATAATTACAAAGCAGCATGTCTTCACATAAAGACATAATATATAGTGAGGTCCACGATTCTGAAATGAATCCTAATAAGGAGTAAATGAAAAGGCTGAATAAGTCAAATTGCAGAGAAAATGAAATAAATAATAAAGAAAACATGTTTTAATTTTATAATAATGTACATTTATGTTTTTGCATTTACTATAATTAACATTATATTGACTTTAATTACTCAACTATATTAAGTGTGCTCCTTTGTGCAAACCACTACAAAGGTCTTGAAAGAATTTAATGAAAAAGTTAAAAACACAGGTGATTCCAAATCTTAGTAAAATCAAAAATACTATGTACATGGGGGGAAGTTTACAAAGCACAGAAAAAATATTAAATTAGTGCTTTTTGTTATTCCTTAATACATAAACAAAAATCCAAATTTATTACCCATTCAGTTTGCTAGAATATTTTAGTATTACTTCTCACATTTGTAGATATAAAGTCCAGGAACTGATTTCTGCCGTTTTTAGTGCAAGGTTTTTCATGATTTCTCAGATTCTTTACCTACAGAGTAGTAGTAACCTGATAGTATTAAATGAAATCTAACCTAACTCCTCCAAGTAATTGACCATTATGGTGCATGAAAATCTGTATTAAAGCAGATTTTTTTAAATCATGAGATCAATAATTCATCTGTTAATATAAATACTATTCAATGCTGTGCTTTTATTTAAAACATTTGTAAAACTAAATATACTCTTGATTAAGTTACTTTTCAATATAGTGTCCACTCTCATTGGAATTTTACTAACCTGAACCAGGTAGCAATCTTCTGGATATACTAAAATAAGTCATACATTGTAATAATAATAATAATAATAATAGTAAATTAATTAATTCATAATAGTGATATACCAAATAGCCACCAAGAAAAAAATGTTCACATTTCTCAACTAACAAATTCATTCAAGAATACTGCGTTGGTCACAGGCGTCCACAAGGACACCCTGACATCTTTACCCCAAATGTTCCCAGTCTCCACTCGTATGTGGCACCTGCAGCCTGAGTTACGAGGCCTATTTTACCTCCTGTAGGGTAACGGGCAAAGGAGAAGCAGAAGAGCTTCAGTTCTGAAGCTGAGACCCTCTTCAGGAAGAAAGAGAGGTGCAGCTAATTCCAAATTTTCCACGAGATGGAGGCAAACAGCCCATTTAGTGAGCTGTACAAGTTATCAAGAGCCAAATTTTTTGAGACTTAGAAACGTCCCTCTGAAATTCTCAGCCTGCTTTCCGCGCTGGACTGAGGAAATAATTCTGATTACATACCTAACCCGAGGCACCAAAAAGAAAAAAAGCGCGGGAAAACGCGGTCCCCTCCACCACGCCACCACAAGAAAGGATTCGTTGCCGCGTCGCCACTACGTCAGAGAGCGCGTGCGCACGGGCGCCCCGGAGCCTGTCGGGAGGTGGGCGCCAGAGTTCCAGCCGCTCAGGATGCTGGGAGCTGCCCGCTGTGGCACCCGGACTCGGTCCGCACACCCGCCGGACTCGAATCCGACTGAGCCTACGTTTCCCATGTGGGAGCTCCGCAGAGACTGTCATTGAGTGCCCTTTCTGCCCCTGACCAGCACAGCAGTACCATCCTAGCGTAAATGGGCTGACCTTTGATGTCAGCCTCCTGAGGGTAAGAGCAGAGAGGGCCAGTTGAGAAGCTCACAGAGCTGCCTCCGAGTACACGCAGGTGTTTGTCCTGGGAAAATGTGGGGAGTACCGGCTGGGCAGCACAGGCCTTCTTAGTTTAAGGGGAAAAAAATCACCCCAAATTGTGTGATACCTAAAATTGGACAGCTCCCACCTCCGTGTTGAGGTAGATTCTGCCATTTTGTATTTTGTCCATTTTGAAATACTCTTTCCAGCTTTTACACGTCCTCTATATAAAGTGTGAGAGCTACAAAGTCTGAAACACCAAGAACTAACCTGCTGCTTGGTGGCATGTGTCCTGTTCTCTCATAGCATAGATAAACTCTTCACTGGGGTTTATCTAGGGTGCTCCTGGAGATGAGACCACTGAAATTAAGGCTGAGATACAAAGACCCATTTCCCAAAGTTTTTAAAAAAATATTTTTATTGATTTTTGGAGAGAGAAAGAGAGGAGAGAGAGAAGGAAACACCAATGTGAGAGGGAAACGTCAATGGGCTTCCTCCTGTATGCCCACCAGGGATGGAGCCCAAAACCAGGGCATGTGCCCTGACCAGGAATTGAACCAGCAGCCTCTCAGTACATGGGATGATGCCCAACTGTGCCACACTGGCCAGAGCAACCAAAGTTTTTTAAATATTGGTGCTTTTTTTTTCTTTTATTGATTTTAGAGAAAAAGGAAGGTAGAGGGAGAGATAGAAACATCAATGAGAAAGAACATCGACTGCCCGCCTCCTGCATACCCCCCATTGGGAATTGGGCCCACAACCTGGGCATGTGCCCTGACCAGGAATCGAACTGGTGACCTCTTGGTGCATGGGTCGATGCTCAACCACTGAGCCATACTGGCCAGGCTGGTTTTTATTATTAAATATCAAGCATATCAAAATGTATGGCCCTGACTGGTTTGGCTCAGTGTTTAGAGTGTCACAGGTTTGGGTCCGGTCAAGGGCATGTACCTCAGTTGCAGTTCGGTCCCCAGCCCTGTTCAGGGTCATGCGGGAGGCAACCAATCGATGTGTCTCCTTTGTCCAATCTCTCTCCCCCCACCCCCCACTCTGTCTGAAAATAAATGGAAAAATACATCCTCGGGTGAGGATTTAAAAAGTATGAATGACCACTCAGCTTTAATAAACCCAAACTTTTCTCACATTTGATATATTTTAATGAACATATTGCAGATAAAATTGAAGGTTCCCCTGTGTACATCTCGACCCCATTTTCCTCCTACCTCTCCAGAGGTAAAACAAGCCATATTTTGGTGTTTATCACTCTCATACATGTTTTTAGTATATGTATACACATCAATTTTTGTTTTCATATTCTAAAATGATTAAATCTTATCACACAGCACATATCACTTGGCCATTTTAACTCATCGTTGTTTTTGAGATGTAGTCAAGTTAATACACATATTTTGTATTAATTCATTTTAATAGCCAAATACTACAAATATACCACAATTTATTTATCCATTTTCTAGTGGACATTGGTTCCAAGTTTTTACAATAAAAAATAATACTGAAATGAACTTTCAGTGTATATCTCCTTGAGTACACATGCCAAGAATTCCTGTAGAATGTAATGCCCAGAGACTGGGTTAGTGAACAAGCATCTTCAAGTAAATTAGTTGTTGCCAAACCACTCTCCAAAGTATAACTTAAATTTCACTACCACCAGCAAAGATAAGAGCTCATTGCTCCAGACCCATGGGCATATAGAAGTGTCAGGTTTTTGTTTTAATTTTTGCCCATCTGACAGCAATAAAACAGTATCTCAATGTTGTTTTAATTTATAACTCTTTGATTACCAGTGAAATTAAACATCTTTTTATGTGAATGAATACTCAGGGATCCTCACTGTGACTTGCTCATTCATATTCTTTGGTCATTTCCTTGATTTATATGGAATCCTTTGTCAGTCATGTTGGCACGCAAACATAGATTTGAATTTACTGTACTCAAATTTATCAATCTTTCCTTTTTGTGCTTATGTCTACTCCAATGTCATATTCTTTGCTTTTCTATAGTTTTTGAATATTAGCGTCATCTATAAAACTAATTTGATACTTTTAATAGAAGAATCGTGAATAGGCTTCATATTCTAACAGCTGCATACCATTTGTGTGATTCTGGTATAAGCATGAGTATTAAATATCATTCCAAAACACGGGGAAGTATACCAGACTTCCAATACTTGGATATGTATTTTATACACTTTGCATGTACTTTACATCCTCATGGATATATAAGTACAGTATATGGGGCAAAAAAATTCCCTGTACTATAATTTAGCCAAAACAATGGAGAATATTTCAACATTAAATATCAAGCAGAAATAATGATTTTTAACCATACTTGACTGGTAAGTGCAATTTAAACCAATGATAAATATCCAATAAGGCTATAAAATGTTCATAATAAAAGATTTCCTATTAAATATCAGTTAGCTTGCTTGGCCGGTGTGGCTCAGTGGTTGAGTATCGACCCATGCATGGTTCAATTCCTGGTCAGGGCACATACCCAGGTTGTGGGCCAAATTCCCAGTGGGGGGCATGCAGGAGGTGGCTAATAGATGTTCTCTTTCATCGATGTTTCTATCTCTCTCTCCCTCTCCTTTCCTCTCTCTCTAAAATCAATAAAGAAAAAAATTTTTTTAATAAAAAATAAAAGAAGTGAAATTTTTAAGGTAGGCTGGCGGCTGGGCAGGCAGCGGCATCCTCTGGACAGTAGAGTGGGCTCCGGGGAAAATAAATGAATAAATATCAGTAAGCTTTTATATATCTATTCCTCACATATATAGGTTGTTTTCATAGCTATTTTTTATTGCCTCTTAAAGGATCAAACATCATAATCAGATATTAAGAGTTTTAGGTCCTGGCCAAGTTAGAGTTTTGTCCCAATATGCCAAGTTGTTGGTTTGATACCCAGTCAGGGCACATATAAGAATCAACCAATGAATGTATAAATAAGTGGAATAACAAATTAATGTTTCTTCCCCCCCCCCTTCCTCCCTCTCTAAAAATCAAATAAAAAAAATGTTTAAAAGAGTTTTAAGTAGACTCACTGGTACCCATAGTTTAATGCACCTATATATACATTTTATATCAGAGTTAAAATTTAAGTCCAAGATATCCCATTTAAATGTCTTGCTGAAATTTCATTAAATGGTTGCCATTTTCCCAGGGAATAAAAAAAATAATAAAATCAATGGAGATTTCAGTTCACTTCAAATATTTTCTGAGTATTTATTCTAAGCCAGGCATTAAGGATAAGGGAGTTATCCTGCTTTCATGGAGTTTACAATCTAGCAAAGAATACAAAGATGATAAAAGAAAATATTTTCCTTTGTTTGCTGCCTCATATTTTTGCAAGTTGATTCAATAACCATTTCTGGTAAGAAAAGTCTGCTTCCATCTTTAATTTGAAGAATCATCTACACCTTCATACTGCAAAGAAAAAGTATTTTTAATATTGCCCTGAATATGTAAACAATCACTAAGTAGAAAACCGAGTAAACCATTTAAAATTTAAACATAAATGACTTCAGAATAGTATGTTTCAGTTATTCACTAGAGCTCTTTCTTACACAGCCCTAGATCAGTGCTATTCAAATACTATTGCAATCAAAGGGTTCTCTATAGACTATATTCTCATGTTTTAAAATTAACTTAGTTTTTTAAATCACAGGTAAATTTTCTTAATCTAGCATTACCACCTGCTTTGTAATTGTTTGACTCCGCAAAAATCAGAAGGCACTAATGGACAGCCAACCCATCCCCATGGTGCTCTGAGTGAAGACAAGTCAGCTTTGATATATGATGGACTAAAATCCCACTACCTAAGGCTCCAAGCAGTGAGAGGAACAGCCATCAAAGTTTATCTCCAACCATTTTAACAAACATTTTAATAAATGGTCTGAGAAGTATTTATTAAAGACATCAAATGACCATTATAGGAATCACTATATCTAAATTTTTAACGAGTCAGTCAAGAACTAAAGAACCATTAAATATCAACTGGTCCAGCTAGATAAACAAAATGAGGAATTCGATGATAAATAAATCAGTGGCAAAAACAATTAACTAAATAAAATGTTATTGGACCAATTATATAGGGATATACACTATGGTTCTTATTACCATATTTTGCCTAATTCTGGAATTAAACTAGGCTTTAGGGTAAAAGATAATGAGGGACAGGCTAATTGGGAGAAAGATGCATAAACAATCAACAAAGAATCTCTGACAACCCATTATGCAGATATAAGAAATTGCCAGGTAGTACAAAGTCTAAGATAAATATACACATGGACACTAATAAAATAGCTAGCATCTATTGAGCATTTACTACATGCTTAACAATGTTCTAAGCCCCACACATTTATTAGCTAATCTTCAAAGTTAAGCAGTATTCCTTTGAGTCAGATACTAGTATTATCTTCTTCTAAGATGTAAAGACACTAAGACACTGAGATATTAAGAAACTTGCCAAGGTTACATAGCTGGTTAAGTGATAGAGGAAAGGTTTGAACCCAGTCTGATGCCAGAACCCATGTATAACTACTATGTATGCTACCTCTCAACATCTTTAGTTGACTTTTTAAAAAAATTACATTTGTAGCACCTTAGCAGAACTAGCCATGTCACAAAACTGACTTTTCAAAGATTCATATGTATGTCAAAGCTGCTCAATTTCAACATAAGCCTTACCATAAAAGTAAAATGTTGTCATCATCTATTGTATATACAGGGCTCATAGCACCCAAGAGTTTCAAGGCTGGGAAAGAAGTTTCTGGAAAGAAACTCAGATCTGACTTTGGTCTCCTGAAACTTCATTTCTGCAAAAGACATAGACAAAAGCCAAAAAAGTATTAAAAGTGCTGATGTTACTTTGAATTATTTGTATTTCCTGTATTTTACCCTGTGTATGTACCCCCATTCTCTGCTAAAACATGCAGGCATAGGTTAAAAAAAAAAATACAAGCCTGTCCCATATAGGTTGCTTAAAAATAACTTTTTAAATTATGCAATACATGAATATAATAAAGTCAGAAAATACAGGTTATAAAGATCACCCATAGAACCCAATTCTAGAGACAATAATCTCTAGTATTTGAGTACATCATTTCAGATGATTTCTCAAGTAAATAAATACATACAAACAGTTAAGCAGAAAAAGGATTATAACTTGTTTTTAACTTAAAGTATTATAAATACCCTTCCATTTCAAGAAAGGTAAACCTGTATCACAACTTCTAAGTGACTATAGTGTTGCATTATATGAGCTTGACAAAATTGATTTAACCAACTCAGGGATTCTCTTAATCTTATAGACAGTAAAATAGTGATTAGTTAAAAACTGCCAAGTGGTTGATAGAATTATACCAGTTATCAGTGCTTTTTCTGTACTGTTTGAGTTTTTAGATTAAAGAGTCTTGACTCTAGTTCTATCTCAAAGAGATCTTTTGGTCAAAAGATCAAAGCACAACAAAGTGTCACAGTATCGAATTCATAAAGATTTAGGAATTACTTGGGATCACAGGATAGATCCCAGTAAGTATTCCAAGAAGCAGAATTCAATTCCAGGTGTTTGCCCTAGCTTTAGTCTGCTCAGAGCATGTGTTTAATCAGGATGATCAGCTGAAACACGGACTTAACATGCATTTCATCATGGCAAACTGTAAAGGACAGTTGATGGACAAACCAGCACCAGCTCCTAGTCCCTAAACCTGGAAAACTCTGTTAAGCTTAAAACTAAGGCTTTTTCAACTACCAAATTTCAGCCAGTAAGAACACTGAGATCCACAATTTGCTAGGTGATTGGAAATCCAAATGAAGTAAAGGTTTTTCTTTCACACTTGCCTCTGATAATCAGATGAATCCAGCTTCTATCTAGGAAGGAAGTAGAACTGTATGTAGGATCTATCAACTGCCTAGCATAATCTCTGGAAAATTAAAAATTAAAAAATACACAAAGGTTACAATTATAAGACTTGAATGTATACCAGCCTACTCCACACCAGGTCACACCCTAGAGCCTCAAGGAAAATTAACATCAAGGAAAATTGCTCATTATTTGAATCTCCATTCAGTAATATACATTAACGCATCTATTTGTAAATTGTTATCAAATGCTCAAACTCAGTATCAGATTAGGGCAGAACTTCTATACAAGCTCAGCTTTTTATATAAATTTACAAGTTTGGATAAAACTATACACTAAGTCTAACCATCCTCTGAAAGGTTATAACAGTCAACAATCTCACAATAAGAGAACAGGTATGCAAAAGGAAAGAGCCATGGCTGGCTGCAGAGCTTGGTAGCCATGGGAACAAATGCAGGGAGATAAGGCATAAATGGCATGAGTTACTGCCAGCCTCTCAACTCTACAGGTTATATGTGACTGCAGAACACATGTAACCAGTCATTAAATTCACAAAAATTCTTACGAAAAAAAGGAAAGAAAGAAGCTAAGATTCAGGTAAATGAGAAGAACATTCAAAATAGTCAGTTTTTTCAAGGCATGTTTCAATTTCATTTGAGCCAATACCAATTATATTTAACCTTTTCTATTGGTAAACTTTTTATCAGTTAACTAAAGAAAACCTTTCCTTGACATAGCAAAATTGAATTTGCATCACTTGGAGCTCAAGTTGACCACAAGATGGCAATATAAGAAATTTTAATGTCCTCTTCCAGAGTTTGAGTTAATCTGAATTTTCAGATGAAACAGACTGGACACAAAGTTCATCATTACTGGCAACCTTCAGACTAGTCCCTATTCTTCACCTAATTACTAACTAGAAATTTTTTTCTCTTACATTTAATGATCACTTAAAACTTATTAACTAGAAATATTACAATTATATTTTTATCATGTTCCTTTTCATGCAGCATTGTGGAGATTTAAAACTTCATAACCTCGAATATAATCTAGTTGGAAAGACAAGACTCATGAAAATTATGTCCATGATAAGTACCAAATAAGTGGTAGAGAGAGTAGGTAATGTTAGGAAAGAATCATTGAGCAATTAAGACCTCATGAAGAAAAAGGTAGGTATTGAATGAGCCTTTAAATTGCACTTAAAATAATGCTGCATTGGCCTGGCCAGTGTGGCTCAGTGGAATGGGCATTGTCCCATGGACTGAAAGGTCCCGATTCGATTCTCAGGGCATATGTCCAGGATTCAGGCTCGACACCCTGTAGGGGGCATACAGGAGGCAGCTGATACCTGTTTCTCTCTCACATTGATGTTTCCATCTCTCTCTCCCTTCCTCTCTCTCTAAAATCAATAAAAACATATTTTAAAAATAAATTAAATAAATCCAGTTCTGTCAGAACTCCGTATTTGCAATTCAACGTGCTACCACTGGCATGAAATAAGAAGCAGAGGTACAGAAAATGGTTTGCTTTAGAACGTAATGAGAATATACTGTAGTTTGGAAAGAAACTGAGGTGTTAAGTATCTCAGATATATAATCAAAGTGTTACCCCTTTGTTGTCCTACACTTGAATGCTTTAATTATGTAAATTGTTTTCAGATCAGCAGCATTTGAGATTAACTAAGGGAATGTGGATAGGAAGCAAGACATGAAGTCAGAGGTTTCTTGAATGAGCCTTTAAATTGCACTTAAAATAATGCTGCATTGGTAGTTTTAATGTCTATCTCAAAACTCCATGATCCAAATATATCTTACAGGAGAATAATTATAGATATAAAGGTGCAACTTCTCTGTCTCATCTCACAAACAAAACCCAGACTGCAAAGGGCCTGGTCTTTGGTCTTAGCACACAGCATAAAGCCTAGCACATAAATCCTGATGTTAAATGTGTGATGCCTTTCCCAAAGTGTGATGTTCCATGCAGGATTCTAGTCATGCTTCAGCAAGTGCCATTACACCACGTGAAAGCCACTTCATATTTACTGAGTATTTACTTAGTATATAGTAAATATTTTGTTAATACTCCATAAACAACCAATGGCCCACTCATTTTGTTCCCTGTGAGAAGTAAGTACTTCAAAGTACTGGAGCTCATGGCCAAAGGGTTCATTTTATATATGTGAATGGATACATCATGAAGGCCTAATATAAACTAAAACTTGTTAATACTAAATCAACTGATGCTTGTTTTATTATACTACCAATCAATTTCATTCAATGCCTACTGTGTGTCTAGGAATTTGGGATACTACAGTAACTCAACCTATTTTTTTTTTTTTTATAGAAAAGACCCATATACGTGTGACAGAGAACATTTGAAGGCATCATATTTTGATCAGAATTGAAGTACTTGCCTTTATGGTCCCATCAGCCTGTAACCATTCCTACTGAGAATGTCCAAATCCAAGCCCACTTGATTTTTGGGGGGTCTACAGCAGATGTAATAGAGGCTTTCACAGTGCCACTTCTGGCTGGCACACAGGGTGAGGAAGACCCAGGTGTTTCTTCTTCAGTGGATTCCATCTTCAACCTGAAGCAAAGGAAAATACAAAACTTTGTAGAGGAAGTATATGCTAAAGTGGTTGCTTGGCACAGTTCTCTTTCAGAGGTCGCTCTAAGGGTACTACTCTCAGAACAGACTCCCAAGTTTTGTTCCCTACCCACTGTCAGCTATTTTAGCCAAGAAAGTGATTGTTACAACCTCTCGCTGCAGGAGGAATTCACTCAGAGAATATATGAAATAAAAGCAGTGAGATCAGAAACACGATTAACCATGCGGTTTATCCCAAGAAACCACCATTTCACCCAGTCCCATTCTGGTGGTGCAAATGAAAATATAGAACCTGAGAACTTCAGGTTAAAACAGCAGGAAGAAATAACTTGAAATCAGGATGCAAGAGGAAGTAAAGCCTTCTACTCTATTAACTTGATATTGTATCTATTTCTTACTTTGCCTATCTTAGAATATATAAAGAACTTTTCATATATTACCTCATTTTGCAAATACTTGTAATCTCCATTTTATAAATAATGCAAGCAAAGTTGGAGAGATTAAATGGCAGGCAACTTAGCTTAGTGGTTAAGATAATGGATTTAAGTTAGACAGAACTGGATTTGAATCTTAAGTCCCCTACATATTTGCTGTGACCTTGGGCAAGTTATGCAACTTCCTTCAGTCTCAGATTCCTTTTCTGTAAAATGAGGACAAATACCACTTACCTCTTATAACTGTTGTGAAGACTAAAGGAGGTAAAATATAAAATACTTTAATGTCAAATATGTTGTTTCTATTAAACGTCCCAGCTCAACCACCTTAATGAGTAGAAATGAAGATATTCTGCCTAAAAATTCCACACTTTTCATAACAATCTTGAAGCCAGGAAAGTCACTGATACACCCATAAGGTCCCTTCCAAATCCAGGATTTGGCATCTTTTAAGAAAGAATTTACTTCCCCCTTCCCCTCATTCCCTACTTAAGAGTGAAGACTCCAGTGTAGTCTATGTAAAGTTATTCAACAACAAAACCATACTTCCATTTGTAAAGAAATAACTTTTTTCCCAATCAGTAGAGCCTCCTAACTGAAAAACTAGATGTTTCACAAGACATGATCTTAGTCTTCTAAGACTTTTAAAATAGCTTTAGAGAAATTCCCAGAGGCTTCCTTTTTTATTTTGCATGTTTACATCCCCAAAAGGAACATTTCCGTTTTTCCTAACTTAATGCTAAGATAGAATTTAGTCACTCAACATCATAATTTCAGGAAGATATCCAGCACGCATTTTGCTAAGTAAACACTGCAAGCATGCTTCTTTTGCCCTTATGAATACAGACCGTGTGGTGTCTCTGCTTAATGTTGTCATTCCTTCTCAACATTAGATCCCTTAAACTGAAAATGTACTCACATAAAAGCCATCAGCATGGTGTTCCTTTTAATAGAAAAGTCTTTATTCCTCAATCAAAATATTTATGGTGTTGGTTGGTTTCTAGTCATCACTATGTACACAAAATAAATATAAATAGCAGGAAGCATGCATATTGAGAGTCCTTATAAACATGTATATATCAAAACCCAACTGAAATGTCCTATGTGACAACAGACTATATAAATGAAGGTTATTCATTTTGGAGGAAATATCGAGACTGTAAACTACTTAAATGTCCAACAATAAAAATGAAATAAATTAGTTATGCACATACATTAGATTACTATATAACCATTATAAAGAATGTGATCGCTCTTTACTCATTTGGAAATCTTAGGTGGAAAAAGTAAGGTACATGGTACATTATATATAGAGAAAAGGGGAGTGCAAGTACATATATTTGCTTATATCTGCATAAAATATCTCAGGAAGGCCCTGGCTGGTGTGGCTCAGTGACTGAGCATTGACCTATGCACCAAGAAATCACTGGTTCGATTCCCGGTCAGGGCACATGCCCAGGTTGTGGGCCAAATCCCCACACAGTAGGGGGCATGCAGGAGGTGCCCAATCGATGTTTCTATCTCTCTCTCCCTCTCCCTTCCTCTCTCTCTAAAATCAATAAAGAAAAAAAAATTTAAATATATATATCTCTCAGGAAGGATACACAAGAAACTGCTAACACTGTTATTGGGGAGTGGAATCAACTGGCTTAGGAGACTTCATTATATATACTTTGATCCCTTTTGAATTTTAAACCATGTGAATATATTACCTATTCAAAAAAAAATAACATTAATTTAATGAAGCTTGAGAATGATAAAAATTTTAGAAGGTCTACCACTGGCTATCACTACATTCCATCTACTAGCTTATCTTTCTCACACTTTCTGCCTGTAAGGATAACAAACACATAAATTTTATTCAAACTAATGTACATTAAAGAGAAAAATGGGAATCAAGTGAACTTATACTCAAGGTCACTAGACAAAACTTTTTATGAGAAAAAAGATATACTAAATAAATGTATTGTTTACTTCTAAAAGTTACCTAACATTATTATTATACACTGACTAGTGCCTGGCCTTCATATACTTTGATCCTCAAAAGCTCAGCCTCAGGCCCTGGCCGGGTAGCAGCACAGTTGGTTATAGAGTGTCATCCGGATACCCCAAGGTTGTGGGTTTGATCAGGGCACATACAAGAATCAACCAATGAATACATAAATAAGTGGAACAACAACTGGATGTTTCTCTGTTTCTTTCTCTCTCTCTCTCTCTCCTTTCCTCTCTAAAATCAACTTTTAAAAAATATTTTTTAAAGCAAACTGAGCCTCAGAATAGTTCACTGACTCACCAAAGGAATGGGAAACTGTGGCACTGGAATTTGATTTAGGCTTGCACTAGGCTAAGGCCCCTGATCTTTTTTAGTATATCTTAAGCTTTTTAGGGCACCCTCACCCTCAATGAGGACATTATAATTGGGAGCTCCTCTTACAGCTCACTAAAAGCATCTGACTTCAGAGTTTGCTGCTTAGTCTCACTAAGAAAACTGGAAGAAGGCTCTGAGCAAAGACCAGAGCAAACACATGTGCTGCAGCTCCCACAAACCCAGTAAGGACCTGGGCCCTGCAGATACAGAATTAAAATGCACTGGTCTGGACTCTCCCAAGATCTACCCTCTCAGCCAGGGAGATATAATTTAAAACAGCCCTAGGCTAATAACAATACCTTTGCCATCAAGTAAAATGATTCCAGGTGTTTTCTAGGGACACATGCACTGCACCCATAAAGCTGAGTCTACTGTCCCTAGGTTACCAGGTCTCAGGAAGGAAGACAGACCCAGTACTGCAGAAGCCCACGTGGAAACAAGCTAGCAAGAGCATTTCAATTTCACTGCCTTCCTCCAATCTCTACCAGCCAAACTTAATCACCTTATGACACACACACACTCCAATGCTGGCTTGAAATAAAGGCCTGCCACTGGGATACGTAAACCAAATGGAAGAGGAATTTAAAACAATTAGGGGACAAAATTAAGTGCACACTTACCAGCCCACCACCAACTGGAGAGAGAGAAAGTGGAGAGACAGGAAGTGGCTTTAAGAAGTGGCCTCAGACCCTGATTGGCTAATTAGTTAAAGGCAGATTCCCTCCTCCTCTACCTTAAAAGGTTCTGAAATAACACAACTTCCTCCTTCACCAACTTATCTCTTAATGAACCAATGATGCTACCTGCACTGTTTTAGGCTGAACTTTTTAAACCAAGTTTCCTTTTGATTTCATGTACCTAGCACAAGCAAACACGGGCTAATTTAGGCTATTTCTATACATTCTTGTTTAGATGGGCTTACTGCAAACAATTTTCATTCCTTTAGGATAGTTTTCTATCCTTTGTGACCTCAACATGGTTAATTTATGCAAGGTAATTTATGCAAGGTTTCATTATAAATAGTCTAAATCTGTTCAAGTTAGATCTTACCTTTAGGGTAACATTTAAGTTAACAGGCTTAGTGGATAAAAGAGGGGTGATTAAAGGTTTAGGTTTTGAAGTAAAACAGCTGTCTAAACAAACCTTGTTAAATTAACTCTTTTCTTTCTAGTTACTGTTTCACCATTTACTACCCATATCTCAAACCCATTTGACTTGTCAATTCTTCACAAATTCATTGTAGTTTAAAAGGTATAAAAGCTTCCTGCTCTAGACACTTCTCTGGGTCTTCATACTCTTGTGAAGTCTCCCATGTCCATGTAAAAATTCAATAAAATTTGTATGCTTTTCTCCTGTTAATCTGTCTTTGTCAGTTTAATTTTTAAGCCCAGCCAGAGACCGTAAAGGGATTGAGAAAAACTTTCTTCTCCCTTACAGTAGCAAGGGAAAACCTCTATTTCAAGGTGCTGCACAAGGATATTCTGGGATGTGTTTCACATAAATTGTGATCATTTCCAGATACTTTCTAGCTGCACAATCTGGAATAAATTTCTTAAAATCTCTGAGACTCAATTTTCTCCTCTGTAACATGGTGACAGTAATACCTATTGAGGACTTGTAAGAACTTTAATATCATAAATTGTGGCCCAAAGTTTGGATTTTTGTAGCTTGAGCTCTGAAGTTGTTTAAAGAGCATAACTTTATCCTTTTGGGCTGTGGAACTGCCTGCAGAGCCAGCAGCCCTCCCACTCCCATGCTGATTGTACTGCTTGATAAATTATACTCCTTGCATCATTGTTAAAAAATACTCTGTGCACTATAATTGTGTGATCAGACACAGCCTTTTCATTCTACATGTCTGGGCTGCAACTAGGACTTGGTGAATGTTTAATTATATATTACCCATTGTTCTCACCTCACAACCCCACCAGCTTGATCACTGGGTCAGGCAACCGTTGAAAGTCCAGTTGTTCCCACCAATCAGAAAACACATGATGTGCCCAGCCGGTGTGGCTCAATTGGTTGCGTGTTGTCCCATGCACCAAGAGGTCGCTTTAGTCAGGGCACATGCCCAGGTTTCAGGCCTGACTCCCAGTAAGGAGTGAGCAGAAGGCAGTGGACCAATGTTTCTATATCTCTCTCCCTCTCCCTTCTTCTCTCTAAAAAAATCAATAAAAACATATTTTTTTAAAAAATACCCTTTCAGAAACTTCTATTCTCATCCTTTTCTCTAATCACCTCCTGTGACAGCCACTCTGTTCATCTCTGCTGCTCCTGCACTTATATTTCTCTTCATCTCTATTCTATTTCCATTCTTCCTTAGGGCTCATCTTATTGCATATAGTCACTGACCTCGAGATACCTGGGATTAGTTCTAAGTCCCTTTGCTTTAATCACAATCCTTCTTCACTGGGCTTTTTGGCTAATTCTTTCCCATTTCTCTGGATCTATAATTCCTCCCCCTTCCCACCCTATCCCACCAGTACCAGTGTTGATATCATCAGGCACTGGGGATCTCCTGAAACTTGGCTACTGTTTGGCTTTCCAAAAGTTGAACAAATTTATAATGCTGCAGCAATATGAGTACATAGAAATTGTATCTTGTTTTAATGTGCTTTATAAGTTATAAATACTCAAAAATTTTAAATATTCTATTATAATAACAAATTTAAAACATCATATTTTTTTCTAATGATTTAAGCTCCTTAAAAAACATACAAATATAATGATTACAAGACCAAGCAGTAAACTCACATTTACACTCTACAAATTGTGAAAGAAAAAGGGGCTATGCAATAAACCTGACAAGCTCAGGGGGCCACATGGCAGGCCTCACAAGTTCAGTGACCAAAAATAACCACACAGGATAATCTGATAAATTTCCTAACTGGGCAGGTCATGGCAGGTAGTCACATCCTTGGCCTATAGCTTCCTTAGTGAAGGTCAATCTTTACCTTAAGAGAGCTCTGTCCATGGTTCTTACGCATCTAGGACGACAAACCTTTGAAATATCACAGTAATTTTACTTTCCTAACCCTCAAAGTCACAACCACAGGCATCAGACACAAGACCACCAGAGCATGAGACCACATAACACCTCATTGTTATCTTGTTCCCTGTGTACTATCGCTATGTACTACAAATGTTAATTATTAGCTATCCTGTACCCACGGATGTGAAAAGAAGTATGTGTTTCTCTATTGCCTTTCATCCAGTTCTAGAGATTTTCCAGCTATGCTTTCTTCCACCCCCTTAATCTACCACCAATGGATTTCATGCACCTTCTTTATGTCTTCTCCTTTGATTCTAATGTATAAAATAAGCTGCAAAACTGTCATCCTCCAGAGTTTCTGAGAGCTTGCTCCCTGACATATGTTGTCAGTTTTCCTCCAGTAAACTCATAAAAATTCTCTACAAGTTTGGATGTTTCTTATGTCGACAACAAAATATTAATACTATTGTTTAAATTTTTATGTCTTCTTTTTCCCCTTTCTCTTCTTCCTCCTCTCTTCCTCATTTTCCTTCTGCTCCTGCTATTTTCCCTCATTTTACTTTATGTATTATAGGATTTCAGAAATTTTACTAGAAAATATTTTTATACTCTTTTGGGACCCATATAAAGAAAACAACTCATCTATTTATAGATTGCTTCAGCTGCTTGAAGTTTCATGGTCTTATGTATGATCTAAATGATTCTTTATCAGGACATGGGTGCTAGTTGCTTAGTCAGATGTGATACAAGGCCAAACAACTGTTAATTAGGAAGAGTCCCTATTTTAAAGACCTATTTGTTTAATCTTGGCCTCACAAATTCCCACTTACCATAGGTTTTGCTTTTTAAAATGTGACCACTTTCCCAGTAATTATGCACCTGTATTTTAGTTTGACTAATCCATTTTCCTGTCATTTTAATATGCTGATCTAGAATACAGATAAAATAGAAATTTAAATACATCTTAGGAACACCACATTATAATTGGTGATACCACCTAAAATGTTCACTTATTAGGATATGAAATCTTGATCTGCACAGTTAATTCCTCTCTTTAGTTATACTTATTTTGACTAATTGATCATTTCTCCTTAATATTTTTCAATTTATTATGACAATTATAAGCATACAGAAAAAAAACAGAGAAAAGAATATAATGGATATCTATATGCCTATTACCTAGATTTAACAATTGTCTATATTTTGCCATATTTGACTATTTTGGCTGAAGTGTTTTAAAGCAAATTCCAATTATAATGACTTACATTTTTAAGAGTACATTTTAAAATCCTAACTACAATACCATTATCATATCTACTAAATAATTCCCTAAAATTATCTAATTCTCAGTCTATATCTACATATCCCCAGTTGCTCCCAAAAGGTCTTTTTTTGCTGGCTTATTTAAACCAGCATCCAAATACCAAACACTGCATTTGATTGTAATGCCTCAAAAGTCTCTTTTAATCTAAAACAGTGCTAACCTTATTATTTTTTTCTTAAAACAATATCTAATGGGAGAGAGTAGGCCAGTTGTCCTGTGGAATATGAATTTGCATTTTTATACTATGTGAGCCTGAACATTTTTCCATATATTTGCATATCATAATGCAAACTGTTTACTCATATCTTTTGTCCACTTATCTACAGAGGTTTTGATTTTTCTTATGACTTTGAGATAGCACTTTATATGTTAAGCACATTTAATTCAATCCTCCTCAGCTTTCCTTTGGGCTTTGTCTCAAATTCTTTCATTTTCTTTTTAAAGAATAGTCAAATATGTTATTTTCCTCTATTTTCTTGCTTTGTTTAAATAAAACCTATGAAAATTATCAATCACTATACATTTGTTAAATAGCTCCTTCTGGAAACTGATGATATGTTTTAGTACTATTTTAGTTATACTTATTTTGTATCTGACTATAAAAAAATCATATCTTCAAAATATATTTTCAGTAATTTCCACTCTGATCACCATAAATACAATAAAGAGAAGAAAAAAAACTAAAAAATAAATTTTGAAATGCATGTGGGATGGTAATTACTATTGTGAAACTGAAGAATACTTAGCCTAGAGGATAAGAATGAAATCTGGAGTTAACCCAAATTTGACCCTGCCTCTTAGGAACTGTATTATGGCCTGAATTGTGCACCCCCTCAAAATGCATATGTTGAAGTTTTAATCCCCGTACCTCAGAATGTGATTGTATTTCGAGATAGTGTCATTAAAGAAGTAATTAAGGTACAATAGGTCATATAAGTGGGGGGCCCTAATCCAGTATCACTAGTGTCCTTATAAAAAGAGGAGATTAGGATACAGACACACACAAAGGGAAGACCATGCATGGGAAAATAGAGGAAGAAGACAGCTATTTACCATCTAAGGAGAGAGGTCTTGAAAAAAAAAATCAACTCTGCCAACACCTTTATCTTGGATTTCTAGCCTTTAGGTAAAAGTAAGTAAGATGGTATACTTCTGTTGTTTGAGTCACCCAGTCGATGGTACTTAGTTATCACAGTCCTAGCAAACTAATACACAGTGTAACCTTGAATAAGTTACTTAAGTTTTCCTAAAGCTCAATTTCCACAGATGTAAAATGAAGATAATAATAATACCTACCCCAGAGGGGTGTTGTGAGAATTAATATAGTAAGCAGTAAATAAATTCTAGCTATTATCTTTATGAAGATTAAATGAGTTTATGCATGTAAAATAAAGCACCTACTTCAGTGTCTAATACACAAAGAAAGCTCTACTAAGTATTAAATATTTTAAAGAAAATTTTCCATTTTGTTATATTTTCCTATCTCCAATTAACGCCTTTTAGACCAATCTAGCTTACTTGTGCCATAGTTAAGTCAGATGCAACAGGCTTTGATTTACCACTGAAACAGATTAACCAATCCGATCCAATCCAATGAACACTTCTTGAGCACCTATATTTGGTCAGATTTATTCCCAAGTACTTGATATACTTTGATGTTATTGTAAATGGTATCTTTTCTAAAAATGTTATTTTTACTTGTTTGAAGCTCTTTTATAAAGATGCAGTTTATCCTTGTATGTTATTTTCTATCAGCCTTCCTAAGCTTTCTTATTAAGTTAAAAAAATGTATCCTGCAGTTTCTTCTGGATTTGTTCAAATTCATAATCAAATCCCATGCAAATAATGAGAATTTTGTTTTCTTCTTTCTAAACTTCATGTTTTGATGAACAAAAAATTTTAATTTTAATATAATCAAATATCAATGTATTTTCTTATACTCAATGACTTTTGTCTCTTAAGAAACCTGTACCCTACCATCTAAAAAATATTTATATGTATTTTCTAAGAGTTTTCAGGTTTTATTTTTGCACCTGAAAAAAAGGGTGCCAGCTACTCGAGCCCCTACTCCTTATGTCGCACCCTGACTTAATCCTTCATACACACATATATCCATATTAGGAGAAAGCACAATCTCTAGCCTTGACCTGGAAAGCATGGCTTGCTGTGGGCACTGGCTGCTTCTCCAGTTCACCTCACACCACACTTCCTGCTGTTCCTATTGCTCCAGCCACTAGTGTCTCTCTTCTTCATTTACTGATTCTTCTGATACAGCTCAACTTCTGTCATTTCTTTAGTGATGAGTTCCCCAATTTTCTCTCCCATTAGAACTGCCTTTAGTACATACTATATGCTTCTCCTAATAGCAGCTTTACTTTTGTTTGTGTGATTACTTGATTAATGTCTGTCCCAAGCTCGACTATAAGCTCTCTATTTTGGCTAGACTATTCTATTCTCAGTGTCCAATAAATGTTTGTTGAAGTAATGAACACAAACACATCTATATCTATATAATGAAAATCACTAATATCAAATTTATCTAGTGTTCTTGTTAAAAATATAGTCTCAGTTTTTGATTCAGAGGTTCTAGGATGGGGAATCAGAGTTCTGCTTGTTAAGTGTGCTGCCCCAACCCTCCATGGGTTGGTGGCACCCAAGCATTTAAGAACCTCTGACCTAATGTTACCAAGTACCATTCTAAAATCCAGATGATCAGGTTTCTCTGTCTTCAAAGGCTCCCACCAATCAGAAAGAATATATGTACCCTTATGTTCATAGCAGCACTATTTACAATAGGTAAGATCTGGAAAATACCCAAGTGTCCATCAATAGATGAGTGGATAGAAAAGCTGTGGTACATATACACAATGGAATATTATGCAGCCGTAAGAAAGAAAGAGCTCTTATCCTTTGAGATGACATGGAGGGTATTATGCTGAGCGAAACAAGCCAGGCAGAGAAAGACAAATATCACATGATCTCACTTATTTGTGGAATATAATGAAGTAAACAAACTGATGAACAAAAATGACCCAGAGACATGGAGGTGGAGTGCAGACTGACAAACCTCAGAGGAGGGAGGTTGGTGGGGGGAGGAGATGAACCACAGAACTTATATGCATGTATGCATGACCAATGGACATGGACAACAAAGCTGGGGATGGGGAGGAGGGTGTCAATGGGGGGAAAAGGAGAAACATCTGTAACAAAAACAAATTAATTTTAAAAAAGGTTCCCGAGTTGATATGCATTCATTCTTCTAGGTCCCCTGCCACTTGCATCCTGCAGTTTCCTTACTCTTCTCACCTAGTAAAACGCAACTTCCAACTGTAAATACTTTGTCCCAAAATAGGACGGGGGAGAGTAGTCTGAATTGGGTTATGAGGCCTCCTACGGAGTACCTCACCTCAGCCATTGAACTCGCTTAGCTGGCCGTGAGTCTGTTCCAAGCTCCGCTCGAGGAGGCATCCGCCAGGCCCCTCCCGAGGGCGGGGTCCTTGGCATCTCCTGCCCAGTCTGCCCTCGCGCGGAGACCCGTTCTCTGGGAACTCACCTCCCCGGGCATCAGGGAGGGCCCTGTTAGGGCCGCTGTTGGCCCTAGTCTCAGACCTTCCCAAGGGACATGAGGTAGAGTGACGAGGTGCACTCAGTTCGTAGCCCCACCGATGAGCTTCCTCCGCCCTGGGGGAGAAGGCGCTTTCTGCGGGTTATATAAGGCTCCAGCACCTAGAGCCCTCTAACAGTTAGGGTGATTTCCCATAATGCATAGCGACATGCAAATATGTCTGGGTGTGCTGTCCCTCTTTCTTGCCTGCGAGTTCCCGCCTTTGGACTGCAGGCGGGCGAATCCTGGGAGAGAGTTGATGACGTTACCACTCAGGCTCCATGGCGGCGCGGCGGCGGGGGCCTAGCGGAAGCTCCAGGCGAGGTTTGGAGATCATTACGGGGGGCAGAATGCTGGGGGGGAAATGTCGGAAAAGGAAGGGCGCCTGCTACTCTAGCTCCTTCCGTCGCCCCCTGACTTGACTGTCAAACTGGTTTTGATAATAAACTTGCAAGATTTCGGTTTTTCCGAGCTTTTTGGATTACAGAGTTGCGGACCTGTGACAACAAACATAGTGCCAGCACTTTGTATATATCTAATGTTATCCAATTAAAATAACTTGTCAGGTGCATCATTATTTTATGTAGCACTAAGAGAGGAAAAACGCTTCCAGTTAAAACACAGTTCATTGTTTTTATGTCATCCATTGTAAGATGCGTCCGGGTTTCTGAGATAGTAAAATGCAAGTCTTAGAATTGATGAGATCTCTTTTCTCTGTTACACGGTCTTAAGTGCACAGGTCCGTCCTACAGATTCGGTATTGTTGTCATCCTGTGGGTGTTACAGTTGGAGCAACTGAGATACCGAGATGAAACAACTTCTGCTAGGTTCCACAGCTGAGAGACAGAGCTGGGTTCTAAGCTGTACCGCGACCCAGAGCACTCCGCTAACCCTTCTCTCATACTAGTTCGAGGATAGGTATTTGGGTGGGGTTGGGACACAAGTAAACAGAACAGATGAGCTGGCTATGAGACTCATGCCTCAGGCTATGAACTCACAAGAGTCCCATGGCTCCCTTTTACTTTATTTATTTTCAACAACTGGTAGTCAATTTATTAAAAAGGTGGTGACTTAAACCTCGACTCCTGGCTCAATACTGATGTACGTAATTTGTTTAACAATCTCAGAAGAGCAGTGCAAGTCAGTGAGTCCTTTGTGGATCCTCATCTGAAGCCGATCCTATGTCTTAGAACCAGGGAATTTTTCTTGTAGTGATTCATTTTTATCTTAATTAATTAATTAATTAATTTTTCTTTTTGTATTAACTTGTCTTTGTTACAGATGTTTCTCCTTTTCCCCCCATTGACACCCTCCTCCTCATCCCCCCGCCCCATCCCCAGCAGTGTTGTCTATGTCCGTTGGTCATGCTTACATGCATATAAGTTCTGTGGTCCATCTCTTCCTCCCCCCAACCCCCCTCCTCTGAGGCTTGTCAGTCTTGTAGTGATTCTTAAGAGTCTTGGTAGGCAACTGAACTGATCCTTTCACTTAGAGATACTTTTCCTTTGCCCTTCTGATCAAGTCAGCACACACCTTCTCCAAAGACTTTGCATTGGGGCTGGTTAGAGTAATTCTAATTCTGGAATCTTTAAAAGCCATGGCTGCAGTGCGGCTTCCTGGCGGACTTGTTCCTCCGTTTGATCTAGATCGATGGAACAGTGGTGAGTCAGGAGCAGGAGCGGGTCGGGTGGAGCTCCGCTGCACCTGCAAAGAGCCTTTTACTTTCTTTTTTTTTAATTTGGCTAGAATAACAATTTAGGAAGCAATTACTCAGACTGTTATCAACAGTTATTTCTTTGTAAACTTACAAAACTATCCTAAACCATTTCTTTAAAAACTTGGTGTTTTTCAAAGTAGGAGTATGTTCACTGTGTATTCATTCATTGTTTTGCTTCTTTATCTGTCCATTCTTGCCCTTAGCTTCTAAAGCATCAAATGAAACAGACAACACAGTTACAGAAGACCCTCCTCCTGCCAAAAAAACTCGAAGATGCCAGAGGCAGGAGCCTGTGGCTGAAGGAAAGGCTGATAAGGATAGAACAGAAAATAACCAAGGTCAGCCTTCTGTGGTAGGCCAGTGAGGACATGGGCCAGCAAGGAAGTCTCTGGGAGGGGTAAGGGTGGAGGAAATCTTGTTCATTCAACTCTTATTTCTTCAAGACACAATAACTTTCTATCTTTTGGGTGTACCATTTTCTGGGAACCTTCAGTTTCATGAGTTGAGACGGACTGAGGCCTGGGCAGATCAAGATTGCTTGGGAAGGGCAAAGTTAATTATGACAAGTTTCTTTCTAACCTGTTTGATTCTCATACAAGTAGACATAGTACATACCTGTCTTTCTTCAGAGTCTGTGAAGACCTTGCTGTTAAAGGGCAAAGCACCTGTGGACCCCGAGTGCACCCCAAAGGTGGGGAAGGTGAGAGACTCCTCAACCCATTGATTTCTCAGAGAGCAGTGTTCTGTTGTTATTGGGATTCTCATCTGGAACATTGCTAGTATTTATTTTACGAATCCTCGCCAAAATATTACTAGTGATTAATTTTCTGCAAGGCTAAGAGATGGGGATTAATAATCAGGGTGTTTTCAACATGGTTAACTTCTGGCGTTGTTATCAGCTTCCCATACCTTATTCTCTTTATCAGTTAGAAAATTATATCATTATCAAGGAAGAAATGAGAAACTATGCCCTGGTATGGCATGAGTCACTGAGAATAGGAAAGGATTTGAAGAATACAAAAGAGCAGGTTTTCTTTAACTGAGTTAAAATCATTTGTATTTCTGTAATTACAAAAAGGCAACATGTTTTTTATGGAATGACAGTTTATGTGTGAAAGAACATACTTCTGCATTTATTTCTCTGAAAGATGGATGTTGGTAGTGCTGGAGAATGACACTTTTAAGGCATAAGGCCTCATTTAGGATCTCATCAAGACTATACAAATGTCTTTTTTTTTTTCTTTCTAGGCCCACATCTACTGTGAAGGGAATGATGTGTATGATGTCATGCTAAATCAAGTAAGGGGAGAAGCCATTCTATTTATGGGAATTTCTTCTTGATAATTATTGATGACCGTGTCCCAGTGCCCAGATCTTTAATTTCAGAGTCCCTTATGATAGGCACATTCTCCCTAGCACAGTCTACCTGATAGTGGAGTCCTTGATAAGAAGCAGATTTCTTGTCTTTTATTGAACCTATGAACTCTCTGTTCATTTCATTTTGCACATTTTCTGACAGGTTGTTGGTCTTTTTCTTACTAGCTTCAAGGAACTTTATATAATATGGAAAATAGTCTTTTGTCTATAACAGCGATTTTCAACCTTTTTATCCCATGGCACACATAAATTAATTACTAAAATTCTGTGGCACATCAAAAAACATTATATTTTTTGCCGATCTGACAAAAAAATAGGTATAATTTTGATTCATTCATACTGGATGGCTATTGTTGTGTTGTTGGCTGTTGTCATTTTTTAATTTGATAATCTAAGGGAAAAGAGGTCAGTGTCCCCTGACTAAATGGTCAGGTAGCATGTTTTAAAAATTCTTGCGGCACACTGATTGAAAATCGCTGCTATAATACAAATTGCATATATGTTTTCCAAATTTGTCATTTGCCTTTTGATTTTCTTCATGGTATACTCTTTGCCCTTATTGCAATGTAAAATTTTTATGTTAAATTTATGAAATTTTTCTTATTAATTAACCTTTTCCTCTTTGTTTATTTTTGTTGTTTCAAATAGATAATACATTTGCCTGGTTAAAATATATATCCTATTTATATATCTTCATATTTGAACTTACTGATCCATCATATATCATTTTAACAGCTTCCTAATATTCCTTTGTCACTGCTTCTTTCACATAAAATGTGAGCAGATAGAAAAGATCCTAAGGCCCCTTTTTGTTCTAACATCCTATGACTTTATAACGAACAGGTAGAAGGTAGAAAGGGGCAGCATACTTAACAAAGAATAGTGCCTGGATAACCAGGACTCGACCTTAGAGCAAAGCTGCTATTCCTTATCATGCACTACTCCCCCTCTTCACTCTGAGTAAGTTACTTACAGTATACCTGCCTCTTTAAAGATACTAGCCACATTCTCTCTGAATGTATCCAAGTCATGTCAGTTTAGTTATGGGACCAATGTGACAGTGGTTTCTGCCTGCTCTCAGCTTATTGTCAAATTGCTGCAGCTGACAAAACAAAGCTTTAATTGGAACTATTAAACAGTAAGTTGTCTAAACAAACAAGTATGATAGTTACAGACCTTTGAGGCATTACAGTTGTTTTCATTTGAAAAATAATTATTGGGAATGGATTGGGAGCTGGAAAACACATATGGCCTAGGAGGCATCTGTGGAGGGAGCTGAGACAGGGAAAAACAGAAGGAGCCAATCAATATGGGATATTTGAGTTTGGGTAGAAAGTTTAAGAAAGCTTCCAGGATCCAGTTTTAATTCCTAGGAATCCAAAGTTTAATATAGAAACCCTAATCCTTCCTTAAATCCTTACTGTTAACAGGAATCTGATTGCCTTACCTCACGCTATCCTTTTCTTTACAGCAATTACTGGCACCTCTGACCAAGGAAGAGGCATTGGTTTATGCAGCTTCTATTTGCAAACCTCTGTTCTTTTATGTTCCTATTTGTCTCACTCATCATAGACCAATCTCCAGTTCAACAACAACAAGTACTATCTGCTTCAGCTGTTAGAGGATGATGCCCAGAGGAACTTCAGTGTTTGGATGAGATGGGGCCGAGGTAATGACTTTTATTATGGATTTTCTGAATTCTCATTCAGAAAGCCAGAAGCAATTCAGTGAGTAGCCAACAATCCTCTAGGTTTAAATTGGTGGAATGGAGGCTCTGTAACCTGGAAGGGGCTTAGAAGTCAAATTGTGCTTTCTGTGATTTGGCAATGGTAGGCATTTTCACTAGGAAGTTCTCATTGGAAAAACTATGAGCACCTTGTTGAGAGTCAGAACTCTCTGTGGTTGTTCTGCTAGTGCTGCTCATGGACTATGGCTGTTAGCAGGTAAGTATTATCAACAAGCTAGATTCCCAAAGCCCTTTCACCTTTTCCTTTTCCTTCTCCCCTTCCTGCCCATTTGTTAGGTGTAAGCAGAGACCTTAGTGAGCTGGCTTGTTACTATTAGAGAACTCTTCTTGGGTTAGGGGACTAATCTTATGTGTGGTATTTACTTTGCAGTTGGGAAAATGGGGCAGCACAACTTGGTGGCTTGTTCAGGGGACCTCAACAAGGCCAAGGAAATCTTTCAGAAGAAGTGAGTGCTAAGAAATTAGTATAAGAAAATACCCTTCTTCTTGGATGTATCTTTTTAAAGAATTTTATAAATTGGCCTAAATGTTAATGTCTTTCCACTATGACATGCTGTGATTAGAACACCAAACCGCATCCTTGGTTAGTGATTACATCACCTGGAACTTTGAAATTGACTAAAAACAGAAGCTCTAATATATTTAGCAAATAACCAACAATTTAGGAAATTTGAGAAAAGTGGGATGAGAATATACAGCCAGAGTTTAAAAATACTTTTATTATGGATGGAGGAAGGACTATCTGGAGCCTCTAGAAAGGTTTCTTTCCGAGAAAGGGATTGTATAGGAATCTTTTGTCTTAAATTTCCAATGACTTTTGTGGTGTTCTGGGGCCTTTGGGAAGCCCAGGGGTCCTTTTTTCCCCATTTTTTTTTGTTCCCTTTATCTCCAGAGCTATACTGTTTATTCAGGGTCTAAATTATTGTTTAGAATTTAGATTTATGGAAAGCTAATGTGTAAAAGAGCTCTGTTGTGGGAAATAAAGTTTGGCGATGTTCTAAGGAAACAATTGTAAGTCTATCTCTACTAGTAGACTCTTATTTGTAAGATTTTCCTCACTACCTTACTCACAGATTCCTTGACAAAACAAAAAACAATTGGGAAGATCGTGAGAAGTTTAAGAAGGTGCCTGGAAAGTATGATATGTTACAAATGGACTATACTACCAATACTCAGGTAAACTGACTGTATGTTTAGGGAAAAAACTGTTTCCTTTTAACCAGGGTGAAGTCTAACAGAATGATTTAGATCAGGTTGTAGGCTAGAACAGGCCAGAATATCTTGAATCTTACTGTTTCCTACCTAAGAAAAGATTACAGTTCCCTCAGGAGTAACCTTCACTCATCTTTGTAATCTTCAAGGGGCTATAACATGAGGATAAATGTGCTTGTCTAGTCTCTGTTACTTACTAAGTTTCTTATAAAATCTGAGGTTCTCTTTCTTGAAGTTTAATGTTAAGAATCAAGAGAGGAGTAATAAATAGTCAAACATATAAAGCTACATTTAAAGTTATCTTCACTTCTGGTTATACAGGGTGGGGCAAAAGTGGGTTTATAGGTGTTCGTATGGAAAATAATACAATAATTAATGGAAAATAATACAAGAATAAACTGTTTTATGTACTCACAACTGTAAACCTACTTTTGCCTGCCCATACACCACAATACAGACAATCTAGACAAACTGAAGTGCAGTCAGGATGCTGAAAACTGTCCTGGAGAAATCTTAGTCTTGCGATAGAAGGTTTAAGACAATAGCTATCTTTACATACTTAATGATACTATATCAGGAGGGCCTTTTCGGCTTATTCTGAGTGTTTAATTGTGGGAGGCAGAGTGGGACTAGAAAGTGGAAGTCATATTGAGTACTCTAACTAGGGTAGTAATGGCATGGGCCTGTGTTCAAGCAGAGGCTGATATCCACTCGCCAGGGATATTGTAGAGCCAGCCCTTGCAGGGACCTTAAAATAGATCCTTTCCAATTTTAGTATTTATTTTTTGGTTATAGAATGAAGAGGACACAGAAAAAGAGGAATCTCTTAAATCCCCCTTGAAACCAGAGTCACAGCTAGATCTTCGTGTGCAGGACCTGATAAAGTTGATCTGTAATGTCCAGGCCATGGAAGAGATGATGATAGAAATGAAATATGATATCAAGAAAGCCCCACTTGGTAGGACTTCAGATTCTATCTTATATTCTCTCTTCATATTTCCTAGTTCCTTTAAGGGATCTTTCATCACCATCATGATTGAAAGCTTGCTGATATTAATGAAGAAAGAGAGATTTGGGGTGAGGGGTTGTGTGGAGGGAGGAGGGACTATTTTGAAAGTTGAAAGGTGAGAGTCTGTGTTGGGCAGGACATAAATACAGTTTACAGATGGAACTTTGGTTGTGGAGTCTGATCTCTTGTTGGGTCTGCAGGGAAGCTGACAGTGGCACAAATCAAGGCAGGGTACCAGTCTCTTAAGAAGATTGAGGACTGCATTCGGGCTGGCCAACAAGGACGAGCTCTCGTGGATGCATGCAATGAATTCTACACCAGGATCCCACATGACTTTGGGTAAGACCTGTGCTGTTACTTAATTTTGGCTGCTGCCCAATTATATCCCCTATATCACTCCAACAACTGTAATCTTTAATCTTTCATTTCTAAGGAAATGATCATCTTGAATAGATACAGAACCAAAATGATTTTTAGATAGCCTAATTAATCAGCTTACAGGTATGGGATGCAGTCTCCTGGCCTGATTACAACCATATTCTCTGACCAAGTGGAAGTTACCAACTCAAGAGAGAATGGATTTAGCTATCCAACCAACAAGTAAAACACCTTCAGGCATATCACTCCCTATTTTCTGTTTTTTAAGGTGACTATAACCACATTAACACCATTTCTGTGAATTTGAATATTAGATATATAAATTCACTTATCTTTGTTGAGTGTATTCTTGTGCTTATTTTATTCCTTCTATTGCTTTATAGAGCTCTGTGAAGTAGAAATAACGCTGAGTGGTCTACTACTTCTGCTTGTAGACAGGACTATTCCTAAATGTTTCTTATTGATGGCAATGTGTCTTATTTTTTTAAAAGCAGCCCATAAAAAAGAATTTCAACTCTAGTGTCAAATGTCAAAATCTGTATAGTTTGTTTATCCTACTCAGAGTATATACATCATATCTCTGTATACTTGGAAGTTAAAATCTCTTTAAGGATCTTTTTCTCTCTCCTCCCCCCAAACCCCAGTTTTCTAAAGGATCTATCTTTAGTCTGTTATTTTTAGTTATGTGCCACAGATCAAAGACTTATTATGGGTTATATCTCTATCCTTAGACTCCGTACTCCTCCATTAATCCGGACAGAGAAAGAACTGTCAGACAAAGTACAACTACTAGAGGTGAGAGATGTGTGGATTGGGAAGTATTAAATCTCTTGTCCCAGGTCCTTCCCATATTGATTCTGTATCTCATCTTGTCAGGCTTTGGGAGATATTGAAATTGCCATTAAGCTGGTAAAGACCGAGCTGCAAAGCCCAGAACATCCATTGGACCAACACTATAGAAAACTACATTGTGCCTTGCACCCCTTAGACCATAAAAGTTATGAGTTCAAAGTAAGAAAAATGATCATTTATTTTCATACCTTTAAGACCTACCCTTCCCCACCCCACTGTTCTCTGGCTACTTGTGGTTAAGAGCAAACTTTCCTATAGGGCAGAATTTCTATTAGCTAGAAATTGGGGAAGATAGAGCTCTTTCTAACTGCCTTGTGAGACCATTTGAGAGCAGAAAGGTCTGTCAATTTATACCAGAGGCCCTGATGTTCTTCAGCTTAGCCTGTTCTCTTATAGAGTCCACACTGGCCATTTCTTCTTCTTTTTCACAGGTAATTTCCCAGTACCTGCAGTCTACCCATGCTCCTACACACAGTGACTATACCATGACCTTGCTGGATGTTTTTGAAATAGAGAAGGAGGGGGAGAAAGAAGCCTTCAGAGAGGACCTTCATAACAGGTCTCAGTTTAGCTTTGGATTTGGGAAAACATCCCCTTGCCTGAAGTGCAGTTATGGAACTTAAGAAAAGGATGGCAGAGACAGCTGTTGGCTTTATGCTTGTAGCCTATGTTTGCAGGAGAGCCACAGAGACTACAATAATAATGGCTTTTCCTTAGGATGCTGCTGTGGCATGGTTCCAGGCTGAGTAACTGGGTAGGAATCCTGAGCCACGGGCTTCAAATTGCCCCACCTGAGGCTCCCATCACAGGTTACATGGTAAGTAGAAATATAACCCTAGAACAGCGGTTCTCAACCTGTGGGTCGCGACCCCTTTGGGGGTCGAACAACCCTTTCACAGGGGTCACCTAAGATCATCGGAAAACACGTATTTCCGATGGTCTTAGGAACCGAGACACCGCTCCTCTATCCATCTGCAGGCGGGTCTGCCCACATGCAGATACGCCCACATACAACCTGAGGAACTGTATTAAAGGGTCGCGGCATTAGGAAGGTTGAGAACCACTGCCCTAGAAGGAGGCACAAGGGAAAAGGACACAATAATTTTCTCAGTCCTGTTTTTCCTAGATTGTGACTAGTGGTGCCCTTTCCAAGAATTGAACCAGCTCCCTTTTTTTTTTAGAAAGAGAAGCATTGATGTGAGAGAAAAACATTGATCGGTTGCCTCCCACATGTGCCCCGACGGGATCGAAACCACAACTTGGGTATGTGCCCTGACTGGGAATCCAACCCGCCACCTTTTGGTGCATGGGATGACGCTCCAACCAACTGAGCCACACTGGCCAGGGCCCAGCTCACTTTTTACTATGTCCCTCTTTATTTAAATTTCTAAATATATCCATCCTTTCCCCCAGAAAACAGAGATTCACCAATGCTTCTAGCTTCTCTGGAACATAACTGTGAGGGGAAATGGAAAAGGGGCTCTGTTATGTTTAAGTTTATAGAAACACAGGGTCATTGGTATGAGCCTCCCTCCTAACACAATAAGTTAAGCAGCTGACCTTGGTGTTTATTCATATATTTCAGTTTGGAAAAGGAATCTACTTTGCCGACATGTCTTCCAAGAGTGCCAATTACTGCTTTGCCTCTCGCCTAAAGGATACTGGACTACTGCTCCTATCAGAGGTAAGGCAGGAACACACCTATGATCTCTAGTTTATTATCCCTATTTTTCCAAAGAAAAGTTGGACCACTAGAGAACTTGAGAGGGAAGCCAAGTACAATTTCCATTGCTTTAGATTCCTCTGCTGTAGGGAAATAAAGTACTGATGGGATTTTCTGTTGGCTTCAGAGCCATCCAATTCTCAGTAGGATGTGGGTGTTCAAAGATCTTTTGCTTTGCAGGTAGCTCTAGGTCAGTGTAATGAGCTACTAGAGGCCAACCCAGAGGCAGAAGGATTACTTCAGGGCAAACACAGTACCAAAGGGCTGGGCAAGATGGCTCCCAATCCTGCGAGCTTCATCACTCTGTAAGTACTCTGAGCTTGGAGGCCCAGAAAACTCCTTATGGCTAGATATGATTCTACTTTCTCTACTCCAACTTCTGAACCAGAGGCAGATGTTGACATACTTTCCTCCATTTGGCAGGAATGGGAGCACAGTGCCCTTAGGACCAGCACATGACACAGGAGTTCTGAATCCAGAGGGTTATACCCTCAACTACAATGAATTTATTGTCTATAACCCTAATCAGGTCCGTATGAGATACCTTCTAAAGGTTCAATTTAATTTTCTGCAGCTGTGGTAACGTTGATATTAAATTAACCAGAGAAGATATCTTCAAGCAAGAAAATAGGCAATGTTGTACTTTTGAACTTTCTTGTATTTTATGTAATAAAAATAGTAAAAATCTACCACTGGCTTCTTTGGGCTTTATTTCTGTAAGCACATATTTCTTCTGATGTTAGTATATCTTCATTTCCAGGACAGAAAGTATAATTGTTGTTTGTATCCCACAGCGAGCTAGCTGCAGGCTACTCAGGAACAAGACCAAAATGTCTGCACTCACCACTTCCAGTCAATGTTGTATGGGGTTCTAGCCATTGTAATTAGATAAGAAAAAGAGAATAATTAGGCATTCAGATTGAAAAAGAAGAGGTAAAACTATATATTTGAATATTATATGATCTAATATATATAAGAAGCCCTAAGGAACACACACACAAAAAGAAATTAGAGGTAATAAATTCAACAAGGTTGTGGGACACAAAGTAAGTATACAAAAATTTATTTTATTTCTATACACACAATGAATAATTTGCAAAGGAAATTAAGAAAATAATTCCCCTTACAATAGCATCAAAATATAAAAAGAATTAGGAATAGATTTAACCAAAGAAGTGCAAAACTTGTACACTGAAACTATAGTACATTGGAACTTCCGGTCAAGATGGCGGCATAGGTAAACTCCGTATCGCCTCCTCCCACAACCGCATCAAAATTACAACTAAACTACAGAACAAACATCCTTCAGAACCACCTGAAATCGAGCTGAATGGAAGTCCTACTACTACGAAATTAAATAAGAAGCCACATTGAGACTGGTAGGAGGGGTGGAGGCGCGGACGAGCTGGTCCCACACCCACGTGTGGTGGATAAAAATCAAGAAGATACCTCGACTGGTAAAGTCCTCCCTGAGGAGCAAAGGGTCCCCGTCCTACACTGGGCCTCCAGCTCAGGTTCCAGTGCCAGGAAGAGAAGTCCCCATAACTTCTGGCTGTAATAACCAGCAGAAACTGAGGCTGAGGGAGGCTGAGGCTGCTGGAGCCCCAGGTGGTTCCTCTTACAGGGCCCGCACACGGACTTAGTCGGACTCGCTCCTTCTGGGCTCCAGCGTTGGGGAGGCAGCTTGAAAGGCACTGGAGACATGGGGAAGAACTGAGTTGTTTGGCACCGGGGCGAGTGCTGGAGAGGCAGCGTTCTCCTGTACAGACCTGCTGCTGGAGGCCATTTTTCCTTCGGTGAGCCCTTCCCCCACAGGGCAGGCAGACAGCGCCATATCTGGGACTCCAGCAACCTGGCTCAGACTGTTGGCCCCGCCCTGATGATTCCATGAGGCCTGCCCCACCCAACTTCCGGGCCCACTGAAGCTGTTTCCAGTGGCTTTACCATAGGATTGGCCCTGTTTTGGCTCCTGCTTCAGATTTCTCTCAGATAAACAGCATCTGGACTCAGCGAGCTCCATACCTCTCACTAAGTAGTCCCAGGCCTGGCTCTAGAGGCAGCCAGCCTTGGTTCACAGCTTGGCTTTGCCTGGACACCTCCAAACCCAACACAAGAGGCAGCCATCGGCAGATCACTTTGTAGCTTATACTTGGTGGCTCCAGGTAGAACACAGGCAGTGGCTGACCTTGCCCCAGAGCCAGCACTCCCAGTGGACAGCTTCAGACCACGTTGAAGCACCACCACCCACCCACCTCCACAAGTGACATACTCAAGGAATGGACTCAGTGGGTACCCAAGCCCTGTTGAAGTAAGTCTTGTTCTGTGTGGTGGGCCCCTGCACAGCTGATCATCCAAGGTAGTCAGAGGTTTGTGGTCAGTGGGCACAGCCAGTCCTTACAGCTGATCAGCCTGAGTAAATCCCTCCCATTGATGTGCCAACAGCAATCAAGACTCAATTACAACAAAATGGTGTGAAGTCTACATGAGGGGTGCACCCTGAGGGTCCAGCTGGGGTGATCAGGAAGGCTGTGCCACTGGACCCTACAGGACACCTACTACAATAGACCACCCTAGGAAGCCTAGGAGACATAGCAACTCTACCTAATACATACAAACAAATACAGGGAGGCAGCCAAAATGAGGAGATAAAGAATTCTTACAATTCAACAATAAAGACAAATAATCCAAATGAAAACCAAGTAAAAGATTTGAATAGATATTTCTCCAAAGAAGAAATACAAGTTCCAATAAGCACATGAAAAGATGCTCAACATCATTAGGTATTAGGGAAACGCAAATCAAAACCACGGTGAGATACCACTTGACACCCATTAGCAGGGCTATAATAGTAAAGACCAACAATAACAAGTATTGGTGAATATGTGGACAAATTAGAACCCTCATACATTACATGAGAATGTAAAATGGTGTAGCCGCTTTGAAGAATAGTTTGGCAATTCCTCAAATAGTTAGAGTTACCACGTGACATACCAATTCCACTCCTAAGTATATAACCAAGAGAATTTAAAAAATGTCTACACCATGTTCCTTATGTCTTTATACTCTGGGTGAGGAAGACCATGAGACATGGGTAGAAATAAGGTAAAGTCCCTCAGGTGGTTTCTCCATGTAAAATCTGGAATCAGGGTGAAGTAAGAACAAAACTCTCCTGCTCAGCTCCCCAAATCCTTAAAACTCATTTCTAGACCTGAGTGCAATGGAATTTCTCTGAGAGAACCCTACCAACCCAGGACAACATCCTGTAACAGCCCTGACTTATCCCATACAAGTCTTGAATTCTCAGACCCTTAACCCTTCTTTCACCCTTAGAAAGAGCCTCAGGTAACTTCCTCTCCCATAAGATAGAATTACAGGAAAGTAAGAAGGTTCTAGAACTTTTATTTAAGAGGATCACAGTCCATGGTAAGTCCGTAAGTAAAAGCCTTCCCCCTTTCAACTTATTTTAACCTTTATGAACTTTAATTTGAAAGAGATACACTTTTGCCCTGCCCAGTGTTGCTCAGTGGTTAGAGCATCAGCCCGTGGACTGAAGGGTCTCAGGTTTGATTCCTGGTCTAGGGTACGTACCTGGGTTGCGGGTTTGATCCTCAGCCCTGGTCAGGGCGCATGCGGGAAGCAACCAATCTCTCTCTCTCTCTCTCTCTCTCTCTCTCTCTCTCTCCTTCCCTCTCTAAAAATCAATGGCAGAGGCTGTGAAAGCCAAGAGTCTCCGTCTGCTTTCAGTGCTCATCTGGGCAGTTAGTTCTGAGCAGATGGGACTGTTTCTCTAAGAGGAACCCAGTGTTTTTCTACTTCTATCCCAGTTCTTTCTAAAGGCCCTGACTGGGGGCATTGTTGACTCACTCTTAGTTCCCTTATCCTTGCTTGACCAAGTGAGAGATCTGCAGTTCTCCATTCAAATTAAGTGCTGACCAACATTACTTTCATTCCTCCTCCCGGCAGGAGTGGTATCTTAGGATCCTGGGCCCAGCAAATGCCGGGAGAATTTTATTATTTTGTTGTTGTTGTTAACCCTCACCCAAGGATATTTTTCCATTGATTTTTTTAGACAGAGTGGAAGGGAGGGAGGGAGGGAGAGAGAGAAACATCAATATGAGAGAGACACATCGATTGGTTGCCTCCCGCACAACCCTGGTCGTGGCTGGGGAAACCTGCAACCCAGGTATGTGCCCTTTACCGAATCGAACCCGAGACCCTTCAGTCCCTGGGCCGATGCTCTAACCACGGAGCCAAACTGGCCAGGGCTGATAATTTTAAAACCTAGTTTCAAAGAATATCTACTAAAGATCTGGTTCACTTTCTTGCTGTTCTAGTAAAAATGAATATTAAATCAGAAAAGAAACATTGTAACATCGATTTTCTTCCCTGTTGGTCCAAATCCACACGAGAACACAGGTAGGACTGCACTTGAGATTTCCTGACACTTTATTTTTATAATTTTATCGAGCAAGTCGCCACTGGTGTCCTCAGGCTTACACCTCTAGCACAAACGGCATCTTCCTGAGCAGTGCGTCTTCACTCCCAGGCCAGGAAGTAGACGTTGCCCTGTGTGTCTCCCACTGCGAGCTGCAGGGTGGAGTCAGGGCCCAGCCAAGGTTCCAGGCAGCTCACTGCCCCTTCGCACTGGAACAGGCCCAGCTACCGTGGGAACAAAAAAGAGGGAGATGAGGGCTACAAGCCTAAGGCCTGCTTAGTAACTTGTTTTTCTCTCACATTCATGTTTTTTATTTAGAACAGGTCAGTCGCACATTATTGCAAGGACAGAAGAAAACAGAATTTTGATCTTTTGAACTTTCTTATCCCAAGTTTGCTCTCTTGTGACAGCCCTTCAGCCCTCCTTGCACATACGCACACTTACCAGTTGCATACTGGGTCTCTCCCACAGCTTAACATCTCTGTCCTTTGAGGCTGTCACCAGCAATCCAGGCAGCACATGGAGGGCTGTGACTGAGCCCGAGTGAATCTCAGAGAGGAAGGGGAAATGTCTGGTGAGTTCTCGTGGGCCCTCCTTAGTCAAGAAAGCGTCAGGGTCAGACCTATATTTGTGACCCTTCCCTCAAACTCACCTTTCTACGCTGCCGTGTCCTTAGCTGTGGGTTTGTTGGCCAGCTCTCCGTGTCACTAGGCACAGATGGGTCTGTTTCTGGAGTCTGGGTTTCAGGCGTTTGTACTGTTTTCCGCCAGATGTTACCTGTGATCCATTCTCCTTCAAGGGTGCATTTGGCTAGGTTCCACAGCATCCCATCAGAGCTGGCACACAAAAACGAGGACTCTGCCGTTTCAAGGGCCGAGTTAGAGCCAGGTCTCAGGCTTTGAAGGATCCACCACCCTCCCCTGGCCACCTCTGGATTCCTTGGGTCCTCCCATCAACACTCACCGGATTCAGGTTTGGCCTGAGTTATTGATATTAGGGTCCCACTAGGATTCTCTAAGTTCAGATCAAAGTCCAGGCACTTTTCAAACTCTCCAGATTCCTTTTGCCTCTGTGAAAAGATAAGTCATTTTGTTTAGACCACTCGTAGCTCTTAACCCTGCCCAGACAAAAGCAACTGTTTTATCTTCTGGACTGGTCAGGATTTTTTTTAAAACTGCAACCCCCAAAATAAAATAAAACTGTAACCCAGACACAGTCAAGTGTACAAATCTTAACTATGCATCTCGATGAAGTTTTACACATGTATACATCCATACAATCATTGCCCAGATCACGACGTAGAACAGTCCATCACCCTGGAAAGTTGCCTTCATGCCCCTTCCCAGTCAATACCAGAGACCTCCACCCCCAGAGCTAGCAATATTCTGACTTCTGTCACTATAAATTAGTTTTGCTTGTTCTTTTTTTTATTTAAATATGCGTTTATTGATTTTTTACAGAGAGAGGAAGGGAGAGATAGAAACATCGATGTGAGAGAGAAACATCAATTGGCTGCTTCCTGCATGCCCCCTACTGGGGATGTGCCCTGACAGGGAATCAAACTGGGACCTCTCAGTCCATGGGACGATGCTCAGTCTGCTGAGCCACACCAGCTGGGCAGTTTTGCTTGTTCTTAAACTTTATTTAAGCAAAGTATGCAATACTTCTATGTCTGCCTTCTTTTGCCCAACATAATGTCTATGAGATATGTCTGTATTGTTCCAGACACTAACACAGTGGTTAAAACAAGAGTCCACTAACACAGTGATAAAAAAATGCAATTAAAAAAATACCTGAATTTATGGTTTCCCATGATTTTCTTAAACACTAGAATCTTTTTTTGTATCAGTGAAATCTTAGAGGGAAACTCAATATATAAATGCTCTTAAGTACAGCTGCTCTAGTTGAAGGAAGAGAAGGATATTTGGAACCAACTGCCTTTCCCTTCTCTTATCCTCCGTCATGGCCCCAAGGTTTTAAAATATTGGTTCTGGACAAATCTTTAACACACACCCAAACAGGACTTACTAAGACAGACAGAATTCCAGGGGTCACTGGCTGCAGGGCAAACACACCATAGTCCTGGTGGGTGGACAACATCATGGGATGTTCTGCATAACTGTTCCTGGTTTACAAGAAAGGAAGAGGCTGAGCCCAGGAACACATATCCGTAAGACTCCAGTGTTTGTTCTCAGTCAGACCCAACCTCAGGGTAAGCAGCCTGAGAGGAAACCACATTTTGGATCTTACCAGATTACAGAGGGAGCATCCCCTGGCTTCAAGTGCAGTAACTGGAAATCCACCTTGGCCAAGATGAGGGAGTGACCATCAGGGGCCAGGCCCATATCTGTCAGGAACCCCAAGTCCTCCTGCAGAACTCGGTTCAGGTGAAGACTGTAGGTCAAAAAAGGCACATGGGCAGAGAAAGATCCTACTTTAGTCCACCTCTCTTAGGCTCCCCAGTCCCCCATGAATTCCTCAGGAGTGAAGTAGAAAACAAAATATATTATCTTCCCTACAAATTTGTTCCTCCTTCTGTTTTTCTTATATCAGTATTCATCATCATCATCATCCCCTTACTTGCTCAAAATAGGAATCTCTAATATTCTTATCTTTTCCTTCCCTCCTGACCTCCAACTGATCCATAAGCACTATGGAGCCTACTTGCAACACATGCCTAAGTCTGCCTCTCCCCTCTCATCCCCACTGTCCTGGTCAGCACCCACATTATGTCTTCCTTGACTATAGCAACAGCTAGAAAAGTGGTCTCCCTACTTTTAGAATCTCTCTACTGCTATCCATCCCCCTTCCTGCCCTCAAGTTCTCTTTCTAAAATCCAGATAATTATTCTGCTCAAAATTCTTAGCACTGTGCCCTCAACAGCCTGGCCCTAGTTTATCTTTTCAACCTAATTCCCCATCCCCACTTCCCACCAAGAACCCAAAGTCTTGGCTGTATGTACTCAGGACGCACCATGCACGCTCATGCCTCCGTGCCATTCCTTAACGCTACTTCCTCTTCCCGCAACTCCATTCCCTTCCCTGACTGGTCCAGAAAACTCCTCCTCATCCTTTAAGCTCAACCTCAAATAGCACCTCTTTTGTAAGCTGTAAATTTCTCAAATTCTGCAGCCCCAGGAAGTTTATATATGTATCTTTATTGTGGCACTAATCACTCTGAATACTGTTGACAGTATTATGTACACACTCCTCTACTGTGAGCTCTCTTAATTAACAGTAAGTTCACACTGCTTGACTCAGAGCTTGGCATAGAGTAGACACTTGATAATTCTTTAAATTGAGATGACACGGAGCAGAAAACAGTTCCCCAGGGACTTTTTTCTGCCTAATAACTAACATCCTATTGACCTAGTTCAGAAGTAGAGGTGCAGTGATTTGAGTAAAATCCTGGCTATAAGGAGACTACAGTTCCTATCACGTTAACCCTGCTTCGTTTCACCTGAAATTTTTGGGTGTTGAATCCTTCTGCAGTTCCACTTGCCACTCACTGACCTTTTCATCAGCATTGACAACAACCAAGGTGTTTGCCGAGTACCAGGTTAGAGCACTGATGCGGCCTGCAGTCTGGTGTAGACAGGTTCATTTCAGTATTTCTGAGAAACCAGGATTAACCCTCTTTCCTCTCCCAGGCATCTCTATGCAACCTCCAACCCCGGCACATACCATTAATTACACAGCCGAGGCAGAATTCGCATAGACAAGGAACTGAGGGTGCCCAACTCACCTGCACTGTGGCCACCGCCTTAGCTTCCTGCCATAAGGTTAGTTCCCCAGCTTGATTCCCAGACACTGCCACAGAACCATCTGGGGCCCAGGCCACAGCTGTGATGGCTGCAGGACTCCTGGGTATATTTGTCTCATCTGGAGAAGACAGAAGTGATATTCATTAGGAGCTGGACCACTGCTGGGATACAAGAGGAGATATCGGGCTACCCTTGACCTTCTTGGTCCCAGTTACACAACCTTCTTTCACAATTTGCCTCTCTCCGCACCTCACTCACCTGCTTCCTTTGGTACCTGCCAGAGCCGTATGGAACCATCCTCTGAGGAGGTCAGCAGGAGGCCTGAGGCCTCTGAAACAGCAGCTGCATTGATTGGGCCACTGTGTCCCAGGAGAGTGTGTGTTTGAAACACCTAGGAAGAAAGGATGGAGATGGGACAATGGGGGTTGACACACAGGTTATCTCACTGTGCCTTTTCCACCTCCCTACCCCATCCTTTCAGGAAACTCACCAAAAGTGGATGCCACAACCGTGTGACCCCATCCAGTCCAACAGTCACCACCAGAAGCTCTGATCCAGGCTGGCCAGCTGATAAGACACAGAGAATGAGTGAGAAGAAGGGGAGAAGCAGGAGAAGGGAAGAGGCAGCAGGGAAGGGAGCTGATGTCTCATCACCTGCACGGGGCTCCAGGACAGCTGCACAATGGCTGATGGGTCCTGAGTGAGCAGGGATGCTGGTCAGCTCCACGCCCTGATGGTCCCACACTTTCAAGGTTCCGTCCCGACCCACAGACACCACATGCTCCTCCTGCCCAGAGCAGAGTCCCACAAAGCAAGACATGAGAAGTACAACTCCCACCACAGAGCTGTGGGCTAAGCATCAGGGGCTTAGAAGACGTTAAAGAGTAAGGAGATCTGGGGACACAAAGCCGGGGGGCTCAGGGTTGCAATTCTCCCATGAGTTCATAAATCTCAGATGCTGTGTTTTCGTGCTTGCCCTCCCTTCACACCAATCCTCAGCCTCAACACCCTAAACCTACTCTAATCCAGACCCAAGCAGTTCACCTCTTTGCCTTTGGGATTAGATACCCAATGTATCCAGTCTCCCAAAGCACCCCTAGCCTTCCCAGAGACCCCTGGTGAACTGTGTGTCGCCTTCTCACCACGGCCACCACGGCGCTCACAGCACTCTGATGACCCAGGAACTGACCAAGCTGCTGTCCCAGCTCTGGGTCCCACAGCCCCACAGAGCCATCAGTGGAGCAGGAGATCTGCAGGGTCAGAGGTCAGAGGGGTGGGATTATCAGCATTCCTCCAGCATTTTTAAAAAAAATATTTTTTCTTTATTGGTTTTGAGAGAGAGAGAGATAGAAACATTGATGAGAGAGAACATTGACTGGCTGCCTCCTGCATGCCCCCACTGGGAATTGGGTCTACAACCTGGGCATGTGCCACAACCTGGGCATGTGCCCCGACCAGGAACCAAACTGGCGACTTCCTGGTGCATGGGTCAACGCTCAACCAGTAAGCTACACCGACCGGGGCCCTCCAGCATTTTTATATGCTTATATGCAGGGCCGTATGCCTTGTGACTGACAGCATGGCTGGCCCAGGTTCAAATCCTCACTCCACCATTCATTTGTGACCTGGGGCAAGTCCATCTCTCTGAGCCTTGGGTTTCTATTCAACCAGGAAAATGACAGTGCACCTATCTGACGTGGCTGCTGTGGGGCTGATGCATCTATGCATAAAGGATTTAGCACAGCTGCCTGGTATGCAATGAGTACTGGCAGTAGCTATCGTCCTTGGTCTTAATATAATGTCCATCAACAAACCCAGACAAAGGTGGAAAGTCTGCAGTGCCAAGGAAAGGTCTGGCTGCCTAGAAGGCAGGGGAAGGACAAACTATGACAAGTCTATTCAACTGACTCTCACTCCTTTCTCACCTCTTTTTGAGAACAATGTGGAGATGCTCCAATGGAAAACTAGGCCTCACCAACCTTGAGGGCATAATGTGAGATTCATTTTTGCCTTAGAACAAAGAAATAACAGGAGTACCCTTTCCTGCAGGGATGGGGCATCCCCTGCCCTTGGGAGACAGTTCTGTGCTCTTGTCAAGAGCACGAGCTTTCTTATCAGAAAGTTTACTGGCTCAGCTTTATCACCTACACGGCCTTGGAAATGTTCTTCAGTCTATCGGAGCTCAATGTCCTTGTCTTTGAAATAGAAATGATAGCAGTAGCTACTTTACAGGGCGTTGTAAATATTAAATGAGACAATATATGCAAAGAGCTTAGACCACTGCCTGGCACATGCTCAATAAATGTTAGCTATTACTATTATAATGGGTGTCAGGAAAGAATCAGTGGGGAGTGTTGTCCTCCCCCAGGAACCCTGCTGAGCTTTGCGCCACTCCGACCCTTCACTCACCAGTAGGCTGTCTTTGGTCCAGGCACAGCCAGTGACCCAGTCACGGTGACAGGCAGAGAAGGAGCAAATCAGAACAGGGGCTGTGGGTGTCCTCACATCCCAGCAGAGGAGACTCTGGGTAGGTCCCAAAAGACGGAGGAGTTAGGACCATGGGAGGGAGGGAGGAATACCAGGGTCTTTACAGGAAAGAAGTTTCAAGGAAGGGGAGTATCAAGGAAAGGAGGGTGGGCAGTTCTAGCATAGGTCTGGCAAAGCAAAAAGCCAGGGGAAGCAACAGGAATTGGGCTGTTCAGGAATCTAGGAGGCAGCGGGCCTGGGGACCCAGGGGGAGCAGGGCCCAGGGTTGCATCCTTCTGCAGCTCACCCGATCCCGGCCCCCGGTGGCCAGTCTGCATCCATCAGTGCTGAAGCTACAGCAGTTTACAGGGCCCGTATGTCCCCTGAGTTCAGTGCCACAGGGAAAGTCTTCTGCCTTTTGTGGCAGTGTCAGCAATGGCTTTGGCCACAGCCTCACTGTGAAATCCTCTGCATTGGAAATAGAAAGAGAAGAAGATTCCCTGAAAGAGGAAGCGAGACAGGCCAAAGACATAGGCAATCATGGGGCTGAGGGCGAGGTCTGAGGGCACAGCTCCAAGGGCGAGGTCTAAGTCACAGGCTGTGGAGAGGCCTGGACAAGGATCAGTTATCACTTGAGTACACAGGACAGGATGCCAGGCACTCCCAGCCCGGCTCTGCAGCTGCCTCTCTAACTCCCTGCCGCACCTCCAGACCCTCCCCTTCCCAAGTGCCCAGTGTCCTTTGGACCAAGCCTCCTACCTAGAGAGGACTGAGGCCACTCTGCATTTTCACCTCAACATCTTTCTCACCTGAGGGAAGCCCATCCCTTTACACAGCAAAGTCTCCCACTGGGCAGAAACTCAAAGGATCATAGGGATTACAAAGAGGTCCCAGAATCAGGGTTACAGAACAAGAAGAAACAGTCTAGACTAATTGTGCAAGATAAATGCATTTAAAAGGACTTTTACAGTTCTAAAAAAAGGTTTATGTGTGTGCATTTTCGATAATTCACAACCCTACCCACTACCCAGCAGTACCTGAGGCAGACGCCAAGAGTTCCTGGGAGATGGCCAGTCCCAGCACGGGTTTCTGGTATCTGGACAGGAGCCAGAGGGACTGAAGGGTGCTCTCCTTGAGTGCCCAGCCCTGCAGGGACCCATCCTCTGCACCGCTCACCAACACCGTAGGGCTCAGCCAGGCCACTGCGGACACTGCCACATCTAGTGCTTGACACTGGGCCCCCTGGGAGCCTGGAGAATGACGGGAAACAAGAGGAAGACACTTGCAAAGGAGGGGGCCTCTTCCCAAAGGCTCAAACACCCCATCCCTTCTCTCTTTGTACCTGAAGTTATTTTGTAGATCCTGATGCCATCGGCTCGGTACCCAACAGCCACCCGGTCACCATCTGGGCTGAGAGCCACGGAGAGGGCAGGAGAGAGAGAAAGGGAACCTAGGCACCCACGGGGCCGACCCAGAGACCCGGACCACACCTGAACCTGAGGGCCGATAAAGGGGCTTAAAGATACCTCACGTCCACCCCAGAGTTACAGCCACCCTGTTAAAGTCCTCCTTCCAGACACTCTTCTCCCAATAGCTGCCTGTACGCACACCCGCACCCTTCTTCCTGAGGCTCACACCAGCCCAGCTATCTCCACAGTCCCCTCAACAAAGGCCCACCCTCTCCCAGGTACCAGCTCCCCGTAACCTGACCTTGCCATCCTCTCCGGCCGTCAGTAACTGGCACCCAGCACGCAGGAAAAGGGCAGCAGACACAAAGCCATGGTGGGCAGGGAAGGCAGCCAGCCGTGCCCCCTCCTGCCAAGCCCACAGCTCCACCATCCTATCCAGCCGGCCCACGGCCACAACCCGCCCAGGCACATTGAAGGCCAAGGTACAGACAGAGGCTCCAGGAGCTCCTAGTTCCTACACGGGGAGGTAGAAGTGGAAATGTCAGGGCCTGCTCTCAACACAGCCCAAAGTGACACAAAATGTGGACATCCAGCATTCCCCACCTTCCACTCCCACCCCAGGCTACACAGGACCTTCTTACCTTGGTGACTTTGAGTCCGTCCACCTTCAAGAAGCTGAAGCTGCCAGCCCAGCTGCCTATGGCTATCACCTGCCCCTCTGGGTGGAAAGCAGCACAGTTCACGGGCCTGGGAGAGGTGTGCTGGAAGGCCAGCTGCCCATGGACTGTGTCCCACAGCTGGAGGAGAGAGAAGGGAAGAATCAGTGCTGGAGACAGATGCCTGAGCCCCTCAGTTCCACAGCTCCAGGGACCACCTTCTCCAGTCCCCATCCTCAGCAGGGAAGGCCTCCCCAGGCCAAGCAGGTAGCAGCCTCTGCCATACTAACAGAACAACCTCCCAGGCTGACTTGACGCTTAGGGCAACTTTGACTATCACAGACCCCAGTCATTACCTTTAGGCATCCCCCTAGGCACACAGTGGCCAGCAGCCGGCGGTCTGGGCTCAAGCAGCAGCTGGTGATTTGGTACTGGTGAGCCTTGGTCTGGAGCACCCTATCCCAGAGATACAGAGAAGGTCCCCGGGGCTCTCTGGCTACAGGCTTCCCCTCATTCCCCTCTCCCCGGGCTTCTCACAGACAGGGAAGACCCTCACTCGGAGACATGGGAGACCCCTTACCGACAACCATGCTGCAGGTCCCAGAGCTCCAGGAGCCCATCAAAGGCAGTAAGAAAGAGGGCATTGTCCGAGAGGAACGAACAAGAGGAGACCCCATCACAGCCACTCACCACAGACTTCTCCTCCTGTAAAGGCGAGCGGGAGGCGTGCTCAGAACACTCCCTTGACCCTGCCACGTCCAGCCACTCTAAGCCCCACGTAAAAACAAGGCCATAGCAAGAAGGGCTGGAACCCCTGGCTCTCTACATTCTCTGCATCAGTCTCCAAGTGTGGCTCTCTGGCCCCACATCAGGAATACCGGTTAGAAGTACAAGCTTTGGGCCCACTCCAGCCCTAGCCCAAGCTCAGAGCCAAGCAGGGCCTTGTGATCCAAGTGGGGTCCCACCTTATCTCCCACTCCAAATCCCATACATATCCCCAAATCAGAGAGGACTTTGATGGGTCTGCGTAGGGAATGAGGTTACATGTATGCGTACATATGGGAGGTATGATACGGGTAGAAGGATGAGAGATCCACCTCTCCAGCCTTTAAGCACCTCTGCTACGATCATTCCAGCAGTTCACAGGAAACCTTCCCCCTGAGGCTCCTCCTCACTCACCTGAAGGCCTGGCCTTCTCTGTCCTGTCTCCTACAGTCACTGTACAACTTACTCAGCTCTGACCTATGAGACACGGCTATGTTTTGGTTCCTTTTTACCTGCTACGTCTCATCTTTCGAGAAAACTGACCACTTGGCAGGCAAAGACAATGCCCTAAGCCCTGTGTTCCTTGCAGTGCTTATAAGTGCCTTGAATGGAAGGTATGTGGCAAATATTTGCTGTGTGACTGATTTTTGCCCAAGCCCTTTTGATCTGATGGCAAGGAAGTAAAGTTACTGAATCAAACAGAATGACAGCAGGTGGGCTTGGCCCGTCTAGGGTCTCAGGGCAGCCTGTGCGGCTTTTCTCAAGATAAACTGCCCCACCTTGAGTGTCCTACCTGCCAGGTTCTCAGGTCCAACAGGTGAACTGTCCCACTGGCAGTGCCCACAGCGGCTCTCTGCCCACTGGGGGAGAAAGCCACGGCTGTGGGAGATGAGGAAACTGCCAGGGACAGGCTGGAGCTAGAGAAAGAGCAAGAAGAAAGGGAGAAAATTAGGAATGGAGGAGAAGAAAGCAAATGGGAATTCATTTCTGCATTTCTATGCCTGAATTCCCCTCTCCACGGTGACTGTGTCTGATCTCTCCTTTATTCTCCAGTTTCAGAAAGGGCTAGAGCTTACTCTCTGGTGGGCTTGCCAAGGTCTGGGATTAAGTTTCTTACCTTTGCTGGCCCCTCATGGTGTGGGGTTTATTAAGCCATCGTAGCATGTGCTGGAGGTGCCATCGCTGGGAGAGCTGGGGGGCCTGGCGGCAAAGAGGCGAGTCCTGAGGCTGGTTGGCTGCCTGCTGAGGCAGGAGCAGGGGGTACTGACTGAGGACTGGAGCTTGCTGCTTCAGGAAGGTGTGAAATACAGCAATGTCAGCCTCAGGAAGCTTTTGTTCCTCTTCAGGGACTGAGGAAGCTATGGAAGAGATGCGGAGGGTCACTAGGGAGCCAGCCTGGACCCCCATGAACCCCAGCACCAATATGTGTATCTAAAATGGTAAGTCTCAAAATGTGGCCGTCTGGCCCCACATCAGGAACATCTGTTAAAAGTACAAATCTCTTGCCCTGACCGGCGTTGCTCAGTGGTTAGAGCGTTGGCCTGCAGACCAAAGGGTTTCGGGTTCGATTCCCGGTCAAGGGCAAGTACCTGGGTTGCAGGTTCAATCCCCGGAGGCAAATAATCAATGTGTCTCTCTCACATCGATGTTTCTTTCTCTCTCCCCTTCTCTCTCTCTCTCCACCCCCCCCCCTTCTACTCTCTCTAAAAATCACTGGAAAAGGGAAAAAAAAGTACAATCTCTGGGCCCCACTCCAGAACCTAGGCAACCAGAATCTGTAGACCCAGAGCTCTTTAATTTGAACAAGTTTCCCAGGTAATTTTATACCCAGTAAATAAAGTTTGAGAACCTCTCATCTAAGAGATCTAGGCAAAAGGTCTCTTGAGACTCACTTGCTTGTCCTCTTGGCATTTCCAACTTGGAAGGGAAGCTGGGCTGTTCTTCCCATCACACCTCCCTCTGAGCAGGCCCACCGTGACACACCCAGGCTCCCCACATGTCAGAGAAGAAGTCACCCAGTGACTCATCTCACCATAGAGGGCATGGGCTTCCAGAAGCCGAGAGATCAAGCCCAGTTCCAGGTGTGCAGCCAGGACGTGGAGACTGGTGAGGAACTTTGCCAGAAGGCCGCGGTTCCCGCTCTGGAGCTGAGAGGGCCAGAGTGGATTCGTTAGGGATGTGAAGAGGCTGGTGAAGAGGGACAATCTAGTCTTAGACCTGCCTGTGCAGCTGGGACCTAGACCTAGGAGCTGGGACAAAGGACCTGACAGAGAAGGGCAGGAAAGCCAAAAGGCAAAAAACAGGGGGAGTTTGAGAGGGGCAATGGCAGTGGTCAAGGGAGAGAGGGGTCTCAGAACAGTCAAAGGAGGTACTTGGAGAAGGTGCCTGTGGGATGTGGGGACTGACCAGGTGGTAAGGCAGGTCTTCCAGAGCTTCAGGGGGGCAACTTCGGAAGGTGCCTGAGGCATCAGGGTCACAGGCCTTCCAGAGCTGAGCTGGAAGTATGGGTCAGAGGAACGGACACTGAGATGGATTCAACCCTGAAGCCTTTCCACAGACCACATCCCGCAGGCCCGTTGACTTTCAGGCTCAGGCCCCACACTCAGTGCCCCGGGCTAATCGGGGCTACAGTCACCTGCTATGAGGACATGTGCTGTGCTCTCCAGCTCCAGCCTCTTCCCATATCGACGTTTAGCTACTGTCCTCAGGGGCCCGTCAGGGAGGCAGAGCCGGGCACCAGGCCGCTCCAGGGGGCCCTCCCCTAGCAAACTGTCCTCGTGAGAGAGAGAAGGAAGCAGAGAGGGAGGAGCCCCATCAGTGAGCATCCTGGCACAGCTGTGGGCTCCCATTCCCACCTCAAATAGCAGCAAGTTAAGTGGCAGCCATTCAGGGTCTGGAGCTGAGAGGGCCAGAGGGTCTGGGAGACAGGTGTCAGTGGCTATGCAGAGGAAGGGTGGGGTGAAGAGAAGATCACATAGGGCCCTGGTTCAAAGAGGGAAGACACAGGAAGTCAGCTGGGGGCACCTGTACCTGCGCAGACTCTGGACGAGGTAGGCAAACGGGCCCATGGGGAAGAGATCCCCACTGTTACCAGCAGCCACTGCTTCTTCCCAGGTCTTGGTCCCTCTGGGAAGAACCTGCCATGCACTCAGCACTCCATGCAGCTGGTCCACAGTCAGACCTGAAAACACAAGCTCTCTGAGGCCCCCACCAAACCACACAGTGTACCCACTCCCAGGAAACCTAGTCCCTCCTTGTACTGCTCGTGAAGACCCCATCTGAACTAAGATCATCCAACTTCTAAGACCTCAGCCTCCCAAACCACCCCAAGCACTGACCGCTACGTGTGACCCCAAGGGTGGCCAAGGCTTGGGAAAGGACATCAGGGCCATGCTCTTGCTCCAGGGTGCCCAGGATGTGCTGCAACAGCAGGGGGACAGTGGCGGGCAGGGTCCGAAGTCTCTCAGACACCTGGGAGAGGAGACAGGCTTCAGTCAGTAAGGGGAGAGGTAGCTTTGGTTGTAGGGAGGGAAGGGGGCAGTAGGAAAAACCATGGAAGGGATGAAAAGGAAAGAAAAACAGGTGGGAGAAAAGCAGGGTTGGGGCGAGGTGAGGATGGGGAATGGGTGCTCAAAGATGGCAAAAGATGAGGGTGCGAGAAGGCAAGGGATGGGAATGAAAAAAGCTGAATGGAGACTGAGAGGTGTGATTAGGACTTAGAAGGTGAGGATGGGAGGTTTACATCCTCAACCAACCTGCTCGTAGAGTGTGAAGAGCCTCAGGTGATCGGTGACCAAGTGCAGGTAGAGGGGCAGGGCTGACCCCCGCTTCACCAGCAGCAGCCGCATCTGACGAGACTCAGAGGACTCAATGTGGGTACCAGAGAGCCTGCCCACAGCCATTCCTCCACCCCCTGCTCTCTGGTCCAGCACAAAGCCCACTGCAAGGGAGCTCATCCTCTGAGAATCCCCAGCAGTGGAAAGATCCACAGCATCACCTCGGGACACAGTCATCCCTTCCCTACGCTGCTCTGCCCAGCCAGCCCCCTTTCTGGGAATCCCCTGTCGACCCCACCCAATAACCACAGCCTCACTCTTCCCCTCACCCGGATGGACCCCAGAGAGACCATTCAGCGGGGGGGGGGGGGGGGGGGGGGGGGGAGGGGGGGGATGGAGAAACACTGGGGAATCAGTTCTCTTATTAACAACTTTCCCTGGCACAGAGTTCCTGAGAAAATGAAGAAGCAGCTGGCCTGTGTGTTCCCTGAATCTGTGTTCCCAGATTCCCCCACACACCCACCAGCCCTGGCCTCAGTCCAACCTGGTTGTTAAAAGGTGTCTCCTCCAGCCGCTTCCCGTACAGAGCCAGCTCCTCTCTCACCAGCCGGGCCCGGGCAGATGGCTCCAGAGGCCCCAAGGCCACCACATGGGCACCTTGGCCCTGCTCAAGGGTCTCCCCCAGGTTCGCATCACTAGACACACTCAGCACCAGGTGCACCCGCTGTGAAATTTTGGCAAAAGGTTATGGAGGTGGAAGGAAAAGGAGGAGAGCAAAGTTGGAGAGGCCCCTTTCCTCCCTGCTGCATCCCGTTCCACCTCCTTCTCACACTCACCCGGGGAAGGGTCTTTGGGATCCAGTCTGAGATCAGCTGCCCACGCTGGTCCACCAACCTGTCAGCCCCATCGATGATCAGCACCAGGGTCTGGCCAGACTGCAGGGACTGAGCAGACTTGGGCAGCAGCCTGTGCTGCAGCTCCCACACCAGGCCCCTGTATGTGGGGAAGGACCAGGGTCAGATGGAGACGGAGGTGCAGGAGTGGCATCATGCGGCATCAACAAGGCAGGGCTACTGGGGAAGACACACACCGATAGGTACTGGGGAGGGCACTGGGCTCTTGCAGTTGGCTGTGCAGATAGGCACAGAGGCGTCTAAGCAGGGTGAGGGCAAGACCCTGGTCAGGGCGGGCTCCTGAGAAGTGGAAGAAGACTAAGGGGGCCACCTTGGCCCCATCAGGAACCTGCAAGGCTGACACAAGGGACGCCTGTATAGGAAGGGAACAGAAAACATGGTCACGTTTTACATGAACAAGCTCCCTGGCCCCACTTCTCTAGCCCTCCTTGGCCCACACAGCCCTCCCTGCCCCCTCCCCAGGCCTCTGAGACTCTGTACCAGGAAAGCGGTCTTGCCCTGTCCTGACTGCCCGGTCACCAGGCTCAGCCTCCCTCCGTGCAGCAGCAGCTGCTGCACTGTGTCCCGAAGAAGGCGAGGTCGGGCAGAACTCGGTGGGTTCTGCAGCTGCTGAAAGGTGGCCTGGACCAAGTCATCATCTGGGATGGGTACTGGCTGCTCCAGCTGCGCCCCAGGCTGAGGGTACATGGGGCAGTGACTATTTCCATGCTCCTCAGGACCCCAGGCCTAAAACTCAGAGTTACTTCCCCCGCAGGAGTATCCAGACCACCCTAGGCCCTGTCCACTCCCCTGGCCACCAGCGCTCCTGCTGACCTGTAGGTAAAGCTTCTGGATCATACTCCACACATCCTGCAGAACCAACTGCCCAAACTCCTCCAGGCCCCCGACATAGGGCCGGCCGGCTGCCACACCGCCCCACGCACAGGGGTATCTACGGGCAAAGCAAGCACAGGCAGTTAGAGCAGGCCCCTCACCACATCTCTCTGGGCAGGGACTCTACCTCCCCCAGCTCACCTGCGACAGGTAACCCCTTTCTGTTTGTTCAGGTAGCTCTTCAGTTCTGAGATCCGATGTGCAGCCTCTTCAGACTCAGGAGTAAAGTCAGGTTTCCAGGCGTCTGGCACAGAGCTGACGAAAGAAACCCCAAGAGTGCTCCTGGACTCAGACCCCAGCCTCTCTCCACCTCAACACATCAGACCTGGCTGTGGGTCCCTGAAAGTCCTCAAGTGGAGCTCTCCTGACTTCAGCTCCCAGGCTGATCAGGCACTGCAAAGGCCAGCCCTCTGAGCCCTGTTTCTCTCTTCTAGCTCCCCCTCCTCTACTGCTGATGGGAAGAAAAGACATGACCACCAAGCCTGTCTGGCCTTCTGTGAAGACCAAGGCCTGGAGGCCAAAGAAGGTACCTGAGGAAGCTGGAATCCCGGAAGTAGATAAGCACTTGTGCAGAAGGCTGCAGGCGGAGGCCCCGATTCAGGAACTGCATCACCTCCATCTCTGTCACAGAGCGACCTGGAGGGTACTGCTGGGCCTGAGGGAGAGGGAAGAGAACAGGCGGGTTCAGTTCAACATCACACCAACCCCTCCCTTGAGACCTGCCAAGACCCCAGCTCCTTCCCCTCAGGAATGTTCCTCCCTCCCTCCAGACACAAGCCAATAAAATATAACTAACAGCTAATATTTACTGAATGCCCATCATATATTGAGTATTTTTTATAGATTTCTTATTCTCATAATAACCCTGCAATGTGGATGTCACTGTTTCTCTTTGGTATATGGAGAATTGAGGCCAGATTAGGATACGGTATTTCCCACAAAGCCACACAATAACTGAAAGGAGATCAGAACCCAGATCTATCTGATGGCAAAACCTAAACAAGCCTGCCCTCTTAGCTTCGCATCCCATAGTCAACCCAGAGGTACTTCTCAAAGGAATTCCTTTATCTAGGACTTGGCCACTCACAGACCTTCTGCCTGTGTTTCACTTCAAGTCTCAAGGACCTGCTTATGGGTAGTGCCAGGGTTCTTGACAAACCAAGACTTTTCCCCACTCCTGCCCCGACCTTCACTTCCTCCCCAGACCCTGCTCCAACCTTGTCTGCCTTACCCAGCGGAAGTGAGGATGGTCAGGGAGATTGTAGGTGGAAGGAACATAGCCATAGCGGGAGCCCAGAATCCCCACAAACAGCTGCGAATTCTCCACTTCCCCGAGGCACACTTCCAGTTGTCTGCAGGCATGGTTATGGGGTGTCATATCAGGGAACACAGGCACAAATGGGGAGCCAGGGCCCTGGCTCACAACTGAGCAGCATGAAGGCAGGCTGCTCTTGTTAGAATCCAAGGAGCAATCCACTGCTCTCAGCCCTCGGGCATCCTTGCAGCCCCAAGCCTGCCCACCTGTTTCACCCCGCCCCTCTTCTCTGTGGTCTCCACACCTGTTCCTGCGGGTCTCCTCCTCAGTGATACCCCAGCGCAGGTCAATGGCGTGAAGGCTAATGTGGTGGGGGGCCGCTCGGGCCTGCAGTGCTGGTAGCACGGACCTCAGCAGCAGGTCCCGCTCCCCGTGCATGTCCCGGAAAGTGGAGGAAATGAAAAGCCGGATGCTGCGCCATCTGGGGGTAAGCAGAGGGCTGGGCTCAATCTAGGGATCAGCCCCACAAGCCAATTCTCCACACACAGCTAAGATCACCCTTCAGCGCAGAGCACGAGCCAGGTATAACAGACAGCAGGGGTGTGTCCAGCAGGCCTCCAGAGAATATAAGCTGCTAGTAGCCCCAGCTACAGAACCCTGGAAGTTAAACCTCACTTGCCATTTCTCATGCACCCCTACTTTGTCAGATAATAATTATTATGCACTTACTATCTCCCCAGGGAAGGCTCATGACAACACTATGAAGGAAGCACAATCATTATCTCCGGTTTACTGATCAAGAAACTGAAGCTTAAAAAATTAAGCAACAAGCCCAAGATTCAAGCGACTATTTGGCAAAGCCAGGATGAGAAAGCCAGAGACCAAGTTCCTAAGCCCTCTGCCTGAGCCAGGGCTATATGCCGCCCAGATCACATTCTGACTCCCTTTCCCCAGTGGAGAAAGGGGCATGCTCACAACCTGAAAATTCCGTGTTAGAGAAACCCCCGCCTGGGAAAGCATACCTCAGGGAACAGAGCAAGTAGCATCTCAGCAGCCAGAATTTCAGTCACCTGAGCTTCTTCAGGTTTTGAAGGCAGCCCTTCCCAATTCAAAAAGGCAAAGAGATATAGACTGACCCGGGCTGGGAAATAGGAGACAAGGGACTTGGAGTATTCTCTTCCAGTGGCCGGAGAGACAGGGCCCCTGTCTTTCCTGGGGGAGGTGGAATCTTGAATATTTTGTCCATTTGGCCCACATGCTCTAGAAGACGGGAGGCCCCACGCTCTGCAATGAACCTGAAATGAATGGTGACCCAAAAAATGAGAGCAGAACACCACAGTCAGAATCAGGTAACAAGGGACAAAGATATGGCTAGGTTAGGTCTCCCAGTTAACTGGAGCTCCTTAAGAAAAGGACCATAAGCACTGAATGTAGACTTAAATAAATGAGGGTGCAGAACCAACAAGAATGAAGGAAAAGAGAAAAACCCAGTTCTAGCCTCTCCTGTTATGCATGGTTATCACAGGCTTTCTGTAGGGCCAGGGGAAACTGGGCTGGGTGAAGGTAGAAAGAATAGGAGTTGGGGCAATGGCTGGCATCCAAAGGAAAAGGCAGGGAAGAAAACATGTAAATGAGAAGGCTAAGCATGGAGAGAAAAAAACAAAGTAAAAAGATTTCTGTAAATTTGGCATAAATAAATAACTTTAGCATGGGATTTCCTCTGGATCAAGAAAGGAACAAACAGAAGTGATATGACCAACTCTTGAGTTGTTCCCTTAAAAGCAAACAGTGCAATTTCCCATGTCCCCTCTTCCTCTTTCCTACTAGATATAATACAAAAATGACGGCTGGAGCTGGAGCAGTCATTTTGTACCACAAGGTGGAAGCAGAGTATTTGATAATGGTGGAAAGACAGAAGGTGCCCAGGTCTCTAGGTATAGCTGTGTTGCTGCTATACCTAGACAGCTGCAAAAGGGGAATACACTACTATCTTCCTTGAAAAAAGAAGTAAATACAGTAGAGACCACAGATATCTCTGAAAAATGCTCTAACAAATCCCCAACCCCTTCAGTGCCCATCCTGTACTCACTTCAGTATCCCGTCAGTACAGCCTGAGAGTGTCACGTCATTGGGATTCAAATTTTGTAACCTGGTAAAGGAAGAAGAAGCCACTACCTGTCAGAAACAGGCCCAGGAACATAGTCACTGCCCCCTAACACCCCGGGATAGACACCCCACCTCTGTACTTTTAATAAGGTTATGTGCTAGGGTGGACCCTCACAAAAGGGTATGAGCTAGGCTGAAAACTTCAGAGCCAGTCTCATACCTTAAGTACAACAGACATAAGAGGAAGATCTGGGGAGGTGCGTGGCGAGTGGGAGGGTCCCAAACTTATTAGGGTGGAGCTGAAATATGGATCACTATCTTCTAGCACTGGGCAATGAGTGTGAGCACCCTTACATGTAACATGTCCTTCTTAGGAGAACACCAACAAAGAGGCACTTGGGATTCACATGCTGCCAGAAAAGCTGTTTGGCCTTATTTATCAGTGTCTCATTCATAGTTTGGCCAAAGACGATGACCCTGTCCAACTGTAAGATAAAAGGGGAGGGACTGAGATCAGGGAACAAAGGAACAGAAGACAGGTCAAAGAGCTCAGGATATCAAGAGATCTCTGAGCAGCAGGGGAATCAGGAGAATTCTGAGCATGAAAGGAAACTGCCTCTCCTGAGAGCACTTAGGACCAGGTAGCCATTACACCCTGACTTGGTGGGGATCCAAGTGGAGGATGGGGGAGGGGGAGTGGTGTGAGGTAGCTGGTTCATTCAGGTTCCCAAGAGCCTATTGCCAAATATTTAGGAATTCTGTGAGCCAGTTGTCAAACATGGCCACTATTAAATATTAAACGGTATGAACTTACAATTAAGTAAATTATATTAAAAAACAAAGGTAATAAATAAAAACTCATCACTTCCTAATTATTTTACTACATCTTACCATGATCTAATCTTGATCTTACTTACATGTACTTTATCTGTATTGTGGAAAGACTACAAATGGTGTGATACCTACCATCTCTTCCCAACTCTGAGTCCACTGACATGAAATCAGCTTTAAAAATCAGCCATGGAAGGATTATTTACACCATGAAAATTAGCAAATGCTACTAACCAAGACTTATTTCCCCAGATTGCTGGATGTTAAACATTCACCAGCATACCACTGGTTAGGGGGTTGCAGCCAGCAGAGAGCTGTCTGGGTACTGCACATAGTTTGAAAGGTTAGCTTTGAGGAACAAGATACATCAGTTGTGGAGGGAAATGTGCGGGTGAGGAGGGTTTCTCAGAGACTGGGCAGTACTCACAGGAACCCTCTGGGCAGCCAGAGACAGCAGGTATTTCCCAAGAGTATGCAGGGACCACTCACACTCTCCACCTAACTCCTGAAGGAAAAAGGCTCATGTTATGTGGTTGCCTGGGAGATGATCAGTAAGCAACAAACACCATAGTCGGCTTGGGAAATCTTCAGAACTGTGCATATCCAGGCCTTTCCTGACTACGCAGGTTCATCCCAGGCCTGTGTCCATTCATATATTTTTGCACGGTGGGGGTTGGTGCCTGACCTGGACTTGAGCCTGGAGTTCGACTGCAGTCTTCAGGATCCCGTCTTCTGCCTTTATCACAGCCGTCTTCACAGCGCCGCCTCCGCACAGTAGGAGGTCCGCGTGCTCCGCCCGCGCAATCATCATGCCAATCAACAGCAACACGTAGTTCAGGGGAGGCTGACAGGACAAGCATGGGGTGAAATAAGGGTCCCCTACCTTCAGATCCACTCTTTGTCTAGCCAGCCCTGAAGGCCAAACACCTCCCCTGCTTGGGGAAAGGGACAACATCCCCAGGTTAGGAGGGGACTGCTTCTGCAACCCTCAGGAAGAGCTGTGGGGGAAGGAAGTGGAGAGAGGCCAGGATCCCTGCCCAGATTTAGCACTCGGATGTAGAGAGGTAAAAGTGAATAAAAGCATGTGAGAACCAGGTCTGCGAACAGGATACTTCTCAGGAGCCCCAGCATCCTATTAACCCCACACTTTTTAATTTTTTTTTTACCCCTTCTGGGTTGCTCTTGGGACAGAGCTTGTCTGCATCAGCATCTGCCAGATAGACCAGGAGGGTGCGGCCTGGCAGCGGGGGCAGGCTGTGCTTCACGGAGATGTTCACGGCTGTCTCCAGGGCCTGTCGATACCGAGCCAGCATCTCACTGTCATATTTCCACTGTCTGCGGGCAGGAAAGGCACAAACAGAAGGACTCAGGGGATTCTCTGTTTGCCACTTTAAGGCAGATAGGAAGATGAGAACTTGCCACTCCAGTACTGAGTCTTCCCACCCGCACCTTCCAGAGGTCACGTCCATTGCCAGTAGAAGAGGGACAGAGCTTCCCTCTGCTCACATTCTACACGACTCTCCTAATCCATTCTCATGGCTGGAGAGAAGACATCTGTAGACCCACTCTCTGAAATCACTTGCCACACTTAACACATCAATCTATACAGGCATCATGAGGCAGGATTTAACTGCTACGTATTTTTAAACTGTATTTTAAAGAACAAATACTACTTCCTTACTCTGAAAACTGGCAGCAAAAGAGGAAAGAATTGGGCACTCATTCCACCTTTCCAATGCAATCTCTATTACAGGAAAGCTAAATACCTTAAGTTGATGAAGGAGGTTCTTTTTAGAATTCCAACTAATAAATATGAGGAATGACAGAAAACTTCCATTTGCAACTGCTAATGAAACAATTGGTTCAGGTAAAGATCGTCAATGGATGAACCATTCATTTCAAAGTGGAGAGACCAGACTATCATCACCTAAGAGCACTGGTCAATCTTAGCATCACTATGACTGGGACCACCAGACTTTTTGTGCCTCCAGATCCTGTATCCTATTAGGAAGGAAAAAAAGTCTGATGGGATGGTCTTTTTTTTTTTAAGTCTGACAGTCTTATCATAGTATACAAAGGATCACCTATGAAATATTATTGTAAGGAAAAAAGGTTAAATCTGACTATTCAAGACTTCGACGTTAATGGCCAGAGTGCACGCAATAGAGGAACAAGTTAAGTGACATCACAAGGAAGTAGAAAAGTCTAGAATGTGGAACATTCCATGGGTCCCCTGAACTTGGTTATGCTTTGTTTGGATCCTGATTTGAATAAAACTATGAAAATTTGTTAATACTCATCTGAGGATGGTTTTTCCATTTTTTTTTTTTTTTAAAGTGGAAAGGAGAGAGGGAGGGAGAGAGAGAAACATCAGTGTGAGAGAGACACATTGATTGGTTGCTTCCTGCATGCACCCTGACCAGAGTCAGGGATTGAACCTGCAACCTAGGTACGTGCCCTTGACTGGGAATCAAACCCACGACCCTTCTTCAATGCTGGGGCCAATGCTCTAACCACTGAGCAACACCATCCAGGGCTGTGAAATATTTTTGAGACAAGTGAAAAATTTTAATATGGACTAGATAGTAAATGATAATACCAAGGAATTTTTTTTCAGTTTTGATAAGTATACTAATGACATTATGAGTATATAAGAAAATATCTGCTTTAAGAGACACATGAGAAATATGGAGGGGTGAAATAAAATACATCATATTGTTTGACATTTTTTTTAAATCTTCAAAAAAAAGGAAAAAGAAAAAGGAGAGAGGGATCAGGAAAAGGAAGTGTGGTAAAATGTAGATAATCAATGATTATGGCCAATAGTTTTATAGGAGTCCATATACTACTCTCCTTATTTGTGTACATGTTTAAATTTTTCATAATTTTTTTAATCTATAGAATTCAGTAGTTTCTACCAGTACTATCCAATATAATTAATTTACAAGTAATGAAATGAAATTAAATTAAAATTACACATGTAATTTAAAATTTTCTAGTAGCCACATTAAAAAAGAAACAGAAGAGCCCTGGCCAGTTTGGCTCAGTGGTTAGAGCGTTGGCCTATGGACCAAAGAGTCATGGGTTCATTTCTGGTCAAGGGCATGTACCTTGGTTGCGGTTTGGTCCCTGGCCCTGGTTAGGGTCTTGCAGGAGGCAACCAGTCGATGTGTCTCTCTTACATCAATGTTTCTCACTCTCTCTCCCCTCCCACTCTATCTGAAGATAAATGGGAAAAAAAATATCCTCAGGTGAGGATTAAAAAAAAAAAAAAGAAATAGAAGAGATTAATTTAATATTGTATTTACCCTAATATACAAAAATATTTTCAACATGCAATTAATACAAAAATTATGAGTGAGTTATTCAACATCCCTTTTGTTGTACTGTCCTTAAAATCCAGCACATCTCAGTTCCAAAAAGCTACATTTCAAGTGCTCTAAAGCCACATGTGGCTAGTGGCTACCTTAATGGCCAGCAAAGTTATACTGTTTAGACTAAACACTAGGCTTGATTCTTAATGAACTGTGTTCAACCACTGGTCACTGATTCAGGATATTCCTGGCCACTCAGTTCTACCAGAAAGTTAAATGATCCCTGCCTTTGCCTTGAATGAAAGTGAATGAAGACACTATTGAAGCATCTGAAAGAATAGAGTGCTGGGACTTAGGACAGGTTTCATGTCTGTATTTGAGCCTGCTTGATGATAACAATATATGTGTCAAGAGAAAAGGGAAAGTGAATGGATCAGAAAATACAGACAGAGAGAGAAACAAAAAGAAAAACAAACAGATATCAAACCATGAACCACTGCAGAAGCAGAGAAGACACTAGCATGCACAAAGAGAAAGGGAGATGCTATACAGACTCACGGAATCCATGGAAACCAACGAAACAATCACAAAGAATAGAGCAGAGGCCCAAACATAAATTTTGTTTCATGATCTCTCTATAGGACAATGTTAAAGACAAGTTTTACTGTGCAAGAGACAATTGGAACCAGACAAGTCTAAGCCATTGGGATGACTGACAAGCATGTCTTTACAGAATAAAAGTTGGGGTTCCCAGATGACTCCCAAGCCTTGTTAGGGTACCTTTTGTTAACCACCCTTTGCTTCTACATAACACATAACACACACACAGACACACAGACACACACACACACACACCTGGTCCTGTGTATTTTCAGCTTCTCTCGCTTGAGTTGCTCATACAACACAGGTAGCATCATCGCTGCCCGAAGTTCCCGACGATTTAGGTTGCAAAGTTTCCTCCGATAGGCATGCCTCTGGACATTTTTTGACTTTCTAATCATTATCTTCTTCATCAGTTGTGTGTTGGAAGGAAATGGCAAAGCTGTGGGGCAACAGGTAGGTATCTGAGTCAGGCAGTTTCTATTCCCTCATCTTGTCTTCCCATCAATATCTGTCCTGCTCCTCAACACTTGGGGCTGGCAAGCTGTCCACCCCAAACCCTGAGACTAGAAGGCAAGAGGCTGAAAAACACCAGTGCTGGGGCTCATCTATTCTCAGACAGGAGAGACAAACAGGAGTTGGAATAAGAGAGAGACTACCTTTCATTTTTAGTTGAGCCTCAAGGTCATTGATGGAATCATGGGCATTAAGGAATCTGAATGGAAACTGCCGACTGTGGATCACAGAATTCTGGAAAGCAAGGGAAAGGATCATGAATATGGGAGGCATTAGGGGCCTCTGGGACCAAGGACTTGAGATAACCACTCTAGACTTGTGGGAAGGTGAGAAAAGACAAGATGAATATTAGAGAAGAGATAAACAGAGAAAGGGGGGGAAGATTAAAGACAAATGAAAGTCATTATGTGAAAATATGAGAAGAGGTAAAGAAGGAAGGTGAGGAAGTAACAGAAGGAGCTCTCTTTGTTTTATATCAGACTCCTGAAGTCACTAAAATCACAGAAGTGCCTCCTCCTGGTAAGTTACTGGTCTCAGAAAATAAAAAGCAAAGTTCTTTAAAAAATTTTTTTCTTTTTATTTTAGAGAGAGGAAGCGGGGAGTAGAGAGAGAGAGAAGCATTGATTTATTGTTCCACTAATTTACGCATTCATTGGTTGATTCTTGTATGTGCCCTGACTGGAGAGCGTACCCACAACCTTGGCACATCAGGATGATTCCTTAACCAACTAAGTTACCCAGCCAGGGAAAAAGGGAAGTTCTTATGCTCTAATTTCTCTAAGGGTTGATGAACCCCCAGACCTATCTCCCCCAACCTCTCTGTATCTCCATACCTGCTTTCAGCCCACATGGAAATAGCTTGGTGGCCATGACCTTCCCCAGCCACTAAGAAAAGCCCAGTTTCCAAAGCTGCAGCAGCATCTCCACACCCACCGCTGGTGGCTGGGCCACCAGGTTCCCTGACCCTCACAAATACCGTGTGCTGGAGTCTCTGCAGTACAAGCTCATGGTGATGGGCACTGATCCCAACCCGCAGCAGGTTGCACAGATTCCGAAGCATGGCCATGAAGGGTAGCTTCCCATTGTCTGCGGAAGGTCAGGCATAGGGCGAGAAAAACAAACAAAGGATAAGTGAGAGAGGTCAGAGACCAGAGCAGGAAGTTCAGAGCCATGTAGAAAATTCAGGATGGCGGGAGTGAGGTATTAACATACGATCTATCCTACTCAAAACATCTGCAAAGAAAAAAAAACCATGGTTGGCCTGAAGTTTGGAGCAAAATTATACAACACTGTTTATGGGATGGCTGTTTCAATAAATAACTTGTTATCACTTTGTCTATTGGCTCCAGCCCTGAGACTGAGCTAAACTGGCAAAATATATTCTCTAATCAAGAGTAATGATTTCAGCCCAGTGGGTATGGCTCAGTGGTTGAGTGTTGACCTGACCCATGAACCAACAGGTCGCCGGGTCGATTCCCTGTCAGGGCACATGCCCAGGTTGTGGGCCCCATCCCCATTGGGGGCTGTACAGGAGGCGGCCAATCGAGGTTCTCTCTCATCAATGTTTCTATCTCTCTCTCCCTCTCCCTTCCTCTCTCTCTAAAATCAATAAAGAAAAAAAATTTTAAAGAGTAATGATTTCCAAACTTTTTAGATAGCTAAAAGAGAAATTTCCTAGTGTAAGTTTATTTATAAATTGTATATATTTAATATGTAGTATACACTTAGGGTAAGGTTCATCATCATGATAATGAGTGTAAACCCCTATTTCAAATAGTCTTCTTGATACTTTTTAACTTTTCTGGCAAACTTTTTGTAAGGTCTGATTAAATAGTCATTATTTTTCACTTACGTAAAGGTGACAAGACTTGCAATGAAGCAGAATTTCACCTCTCACTTTCTTATTGTTCACTCGTCCCTGTGATATTAGTATTATCCTCAAGTCATACTTTCTTAATAATAACCTTTTTAATATATATGTCAATGTTAGTTTGGTTAATAATGAATAATAATTCTAAATCCATTTATGATTCAAAGATAAGTTGTGATGTCACGTTATGTAGAAACCAAAAACAGAGTGAAAAGGCTCCATCAATGCCCTTATATTGTGGAACTCCTCCTCTACCTCAACAAACTTCAACCGTCATACGTAACATAACCATACACCATATGGACTAAGTGACTAGTATAGTCAATAGGAGAAAAATTCCTTCCATTTTCTATTTTTAATCCTCATCTGAGAATATTTTTCCACTGATTTTTAGATAGAGTAGAAGAAAGGGAGTGGGGGAGAGAGAGAGAGAGAACATCCATGTGAGAGAGATACATGATTGGTTGTCTCCCACAGGACCTGGTCAGGACAGGGGAATCAAACCTGCAATCCAGGTGCGAGCCCCTGACTGGGAATGGAACCTGCGACCCTTTGATCTGTGGACCAACTCTCTAACCGCTGAGCCAAACTGGCCAGGGCATCCTTCTATCTTTTACATAAAGGTAAACATAAGTAGGTAAACATAAGTGTGATATCTTTCCTGGGTACCCCCACTTTAGAGACCAGGCCTGTCAGCCCCAAACCCACATTCTGTGCTCTCCTGTGCACTTCTCAGCAGCTTTCATCAGGAGAACAGAAAGATGAGGTTGTACACACAGTGTAAGTGATGTGTGACAGGTGATGAACTATTGTATCCTTTGTAAGGTCAAGTTTTCTCAACTGTTGCTATGTATGAAGGTTTTCTAGATCATTTTGATAAGAACTTAAGTCCAATATATATTTATGATGCTAGAAAATAAATTGAGTATTTATCCTATAGACTGAGAAATTCACTGATTTCATTCCAAAGAAATTGTTGTTAATGAACCAGTTAATGGTCTCCAAAGAGAGGTCTGTACAGCTAATTACCTTTTACTTATATTTTACTTATGTTTATATATTTTCTTTTTTCTTTATTGATTTCAGAAAGAAAGGAAGGGAGAGGGAGAGAGAGATAGAAACACTGATGAGAGAGAACATCAATTGGCTGCCTCCTGCATGCCCCTCACTGGGAATTTGGCCCACAACCTGGGCATGTGCCCTGACCAGGAAATGAACTGGTGACCTCTTGGTGCATGGGTCAATGCTCAACCACTGAGCTACACCGGCCAGGTAATATTTTCTTTTATTTACTGGTATTTATTTTCATATCTATATTTAAAATAATAATATTTTACATATTATATATTTTACATATTCTTAAAGTACATTAATTTATTAGTACATGTACAAAATTTTTATAAATACAGGTTGGGGCAAAAGTAGGTTTACAGTTTTTCATATGGAAAATAATACAATAATTAATAAATACTAATATAAGAATAAACTCTGTTTTTCATACTTACAACTGCAAGCCTCCTTTTGCCCCACCCTCTATATATACATATATTATGCTGTATTCCAAAACTTTTTTTTACAATATATGATAAAAAAAAAAACTCTGGAGACCAGTGGGTGAGTCTATAGGCATTTGTCTCAAACAAGGATAACGACACAGTTTTGATTTTCAGGGGCAGAGAATGGAGGTTGAGATGATACATACAAGAATCATCCACATATAATGGCTGCCATCCAGGCCTCTTTATTCTGCTCCACCCCAAGTTTAATCAGTACTGGGGAAGAGGTTGTCAGGCATGTGTGTGCGTGTGTGTTTTGATTGCCATGTGATCCTGATGGGTACACAGCAGTGAAAACCACAGAGAGAGAGGAATGTGAAACAGCTGAGCAATTCGGGCTGCCCTGAGTATAACGTACAAACAGCAGCTCACAGAGAAATACTAAGGTGAAAGCCAGCTTGGACTTCTAACGCTCTAAAATGTGAGGTCTACAAAACTCAAGCAGACAAAAGGTTTACTTAGATATTTCTCAACAGAAAGAAGTTGACTTTAAATTTTGAACTATAAAAGAGGAACTTAAAGAAAACAAAATGGAATAGAAAGAGATTTCTATAGTTAAAAATAAAGCAACAAAACAAACAAAAAAGAAACAGAAAAAGAAGATTGAGAGGAACTTGGCCCTCTCTGATTTGAAGTTTTAAATCAAATTGGGCAAATTTCCTAAAATGTCCATGTCCTAAATATCAATTTCTGTGGAGATCCCACTACACCCTGTGCCAGAAAGTTCTACCTTATTTGGATGTTTTACACAGATATTGACACAAGTGAAATGAGAGAGAAGGTACCACTTCTGTCAAGTGTTGATAAAGACCTGTATATCACCTAACCACATCTGGAATAATGACCTACCTATGATGCCAATGTTACTCAAAGCAGACACCCCTGTCCACTTGGGTGTGGTCAATGGTAGACCTTATAATGACAGTTATTTTCAGTGATGCAACTACCAAGCAACAGAATAAATGCATCATGCCATGCAAATCCTCTAGGCCAAAATGGAGAGGCATAAATGGGGAAGAGTGGGAAGGGTGTGATGGTCAAGGTTACTGTACCGATGAGTTCCTCCCAGACGGAAGCTTTGTTCCCCCGCAAGCTCAGCTCCCGCTCCCAGGTCTCAGGCCGAGATAGCTTCATCCGTTTCCCAGCTCGGCTAGAATCCCATGGCCCAGGGAGGCGACTTCGAGAAAAGGCCTGTAGGTTGGAGGGGTATCTGGAACAGAGGAGGAAAAGCTTATCATTTCAAAAGCCAGCTGAAAATAACTCAAGGAAGGAAAGGTGAACCAGTCAAAGATAGTCAGTCATGTTTACAGGCCATGTCTGCCCCTGGTGCTCGGGTCAGAATTATAGGGATCGGGGCCACGGATGTTGAAAAGTCACGGGGTCACCCAGATGGAATGTACGTTCCGGGTATATCCTGTCACCTGTAACCCAGCAGGGCGTGTACGTGCTGGGCAGGCTCCTGGATGTGCAGTCGCTGTACCAACTTCTTCAGGGTGAACCTTGGTGGATTCTTTTTCTCTGGCACTGCATTGTAGCTCTCCTCAAACTGTGGAAATATCCCCAAATCCCACAGGGGTCATTTAATCTACGACCATGTTCGCTTTCCTCAGAAAGCAGAAACTAAGGCCATCCTATCCCTGTGAGATCATTTCTTTCCCTGAAGTAGATTTGGGCAAAAGTAGGAATGAGGGGTAAAAATCTCTAGCAACAAAATAGCAGTGTTTTGGGGTCACCATGTCTTATTTAGACAAGATTAAACTGTCAGTGGTAAAATGGAGTGGTTGGATTGTGAAAAGCAAGATGGGGATAGAATAAACAGAGAACACCTTGTTCTCGAGGGAGGAACGAGAAAAGCAGCTCTTCTTTAAATCACTGAGACTTGGAACAGGTAAATGGAGGCATCAGAACAATGCAGACTGTGAGGAATTAAAAAACTGAAAGAAGTTGCCTTTCAGAGCCTTCTATGGTGGAATAAGTAAGTTTGGGATGTATTAATGGTATGAAGAGAAAAGACCAGCTGACCAACGAGAATGGTGTTTTCTTATAATGTTTACATTTTCCTAATATTCTATTTTAATGGTGATGATGGAGATAGCTCACACTTATTCGTGCCAGGTGTCATTAGAAATACTGGAAATATAATAACTGATTTAATCCTCACAACAACCCAGTGAAGTAGGTACTACTACTATTATCATCCCCATTTTATATCTGAGGAAACTGAGGCAAGAGAGGGTAAATCATTTGGCCAAAGTCAGGAATCCCGCAGTGCTGGTAACGGTGGGATTCAAACCCAGGTCAGAATCCAGATTCTGTGCTTTTAACCACTAAGTGCAATGACTTTTTGTCATTAATGCAAAAAAAAAAATGTGTTTGGTTTGTTTCTAAAACTCCGTATAGAAGGTAAATATTTCATGTCTTTAACTAATTTATCCATTTGGACATGCCACCTGTCAGTAAAGAAATGGGGGGGAGGTGCCTTTCCCAGTGCTCTCAAAACCCGACCCCATAATCACAGCTGAGAATTCCCCAGGTAGGGTATTGGCGTGTGCCTACCACACCCACTCTTAGTGTTTCTAAACCAAATGGAATTCCATTTCTAAATATCAACTGAGAAAATATCAACTGAGACACTCACCTTCACCTGTTCATCTTCAAGAGGCTTAAGGTATTTTGGCAAATATTGCTGAGTCTTAGAAAATGGACGCTTCATCTTCTGTAGGGACAGGAAAAGCAGTTTCAGAAAGGGAAATGGAGGTTGTCCTTGCAGAGAAGCATTCCAACCGCCTCAAAGGCCTGTCTCTACCAAAAAGGGAGCCAGCTCGGAAAGAAGCAGGTCCTGCCCTCTCTGCCCCCTGAGCTCTACCCGGCTCCTCTGCATTTTTCTGACTCTGTTTGTTCCTGGTGGTAGGAACATGCCAGACGCTTAGTGTGGGATCCTCCAGGGTCAACATGTTCCTTCATCCTTCCCTTTCCAGAGAGAAAAGGGACCTGGGCTGTGAATGACCAGGGTTGAGACAGGGACTGACCGGAGGGCGGGGGGGTCGGAGGGGGCGTCTCTTGGCCCGGTGCTTCCGAGGGTTGTACTTAGCCAGCTGGTACTCATCAAACTGGGTGAATTTGTCTGTCATAGCGGCACGCAGGCACGCAGGCAGAGGCACCAGCTTGTTCCCCTCTCCTTCAGCCAGGCTCTGTCAGTGAGAGAAGAGACCACCAGGAGTGAGACCTAAACAAACCCTCCAAAACAAAACAAGACCCTTCACAGGACTGAATGCATATCTCAGCCGCAGCTCTAAAATTACAGTTTCTGTGGTACTGGGCAAGTCAGCAAACTTCTGTGTGTCTTGTTCTCTTCATTGTAAATACAAGATCCAGAATGAGACCAGTTTTTCTCAAACTGTGGTCCAGCCCTTCTCAATTATATTCTCCCTTTTGGGCAACCCGGCCTGGTACAGGGAGATGCTGTCCTGTCTGGGCACCAAGGTTGAGGACAGCAGAGGGGAGCACAAACTGTCTGAGAATTTTCTCCAGGGCTACAATGAGCAAGAGAGGCCACATGAAGGCCAAAGTTCAGGGAAGTGAGTGTCATACCTGGTAGAACTCAGCTACCTGGATCCAATCAGATGGCAGCTGGACAATGGCACAGAAATATCGTCGCAGGTGGGGACGGCAGACTGGCAAGAAGGCAGCAATGGCCAAGACTTGATTGGCCACATCCCGGATGTTCAGTTGCTGCCTGGCGTACAGAGATGCCTAGGGCACAGGGTGGGGAGGGCTGGCATCTCAGCCACTTCTCCCAGAGCTGCATGCCCTAAACTAACTTGCATATTTACTCTACCTGCATAAAACCTTTCCTGAGCCCTCCATATTGTCTATACAATATTAAGTTCAAGCCTCTTAGCTTTGCACTCTAAGTCCTCTGTAATCTAGTCCGTATCCACCTTTGCAGCATGTCTTCTCCTGGGTCTACCGATCACCTCCGGGGTCAACCAGGCCCTTTCCCTCTTTGGAAGACCTCCCACCCTCAACGTCTTTCAAAGACGTATCCCAGGTTCAAAGTGCTGATTAAACCTGACATCTTCCAAAGTCTCACAGAAAACATTTCCCCCTTTTCTCTACTTCTGAAACAGTCACTTATCTACTACGTCATTTTCATTTACATATTTGGGAGTGTTTTGCTGACCTAACAATACCATAAGATCTTTAACAGCCAGATTGTGTTTCATTCTGTTGCTATGACCCTCAAGACACTGCGTGCTTATCCTGTGTACTTCCTAAACAAATGAACCTTAGCACACTCCTTCCCAATCCCACCTTCCCTACTCCTCAGAGAACCCCAGGGACCAGGCCACAGACTCACGCAGAGATCCTATTCCATTCCTAACTGAAGCTCCTTCTGCCCACAGCACAAACCTGGTCAGCATCCCCTCACACACCAGAAACACATTCTCTAGCTCCCAGCTTCCCACTCCCACCCACTCTCTCACACAGTACCTTAAGGATAAACTCAGGCTCCAAGAGGGCAAGTTCACCACAGACTTCAAGGAGGGAAGTCTTGGTAGGGTCAGTTGCATCTTTCATGTTCACCTTTGATGCCACAGTGGAGCACAACAAGCTCATTAGAGCCATCTGGGAATTGAGAAGGAGGGAAGGAAGGAGGAAAAAAGTAATAACACCAACTTAAGCATCCCTCAGGCCAACTTACAAAACCATAGACAGAGAGAATGGACCCCAGGTTCAGAAGATATTTGTTCAACCAAGAGGTTAGAAAAGGGGATGAGGACATGAGAAATAAGAACTAGGTGATGCCCCCTCCCTCCTCTTCCATTTATGGAGGGGATTTGGTTCAGTCTTTGGGCACCACTCCTTCTACCTACCCCACACCCTTTCCTCCATCACCATCAACCTCTTCCCCATTCTGGAATGTTTACCTTCTTTTCCTGAAGAACCTGGTCAGTGGGCTCAGACCAAGATTCAGAGTCCCCAGCGGTGAGCTTCAAGGCCAGCTCCTCCTCCTCCTCCTCCTCTCCAAAGCTTAGACTGTAAAAAGGCATTTGAGCCTCTGCCAATTTCTCCTCTTCTGGCTTTTTCTTTTCTGAAGATGAACGACCCTGGGGATAGTGGCAGTTATTAATCACAGCCCCTCAAACACAGATCTGAAGGCAGCTCCCAGGGATAGGAAACATCCACATGTATCTTCTAGCCCCTCAACTCCTCCCCCTTCACACCCAGCACCGGTCTGTCCTAACGTAGAGAACTCTCACTGTCACACACACACCACCTTTCCTGACTCAATCTTTTGGGCCTTTGCTCAGGTGCTTCGTGATCAACCTTTCATCTCCTTATTGATGTCACAGCCTAGAAGCCTGGGCCCCACTACAACACACCTCCTATGATGCTATTGAAGTATTCTAGAGTCGGAAGAAAAAGGACCACATCCCAGGTCGATTCCCCAGCAACCTTGGGCTGCTTATCCTCTGAATCTCAGCTTCCTCATTCCCTACCACCTACTTGATGGGGCCGTTAGATTAAATGGGATAATGCATGAATGACTCTTAGCAAATTGCAAAGCCCTAAATAAATGTAAGAGGGCAGTAGTAGTGATTCTGACAATGATCCTATGAGGTAGATTTTCACCAACCTTATTTTTTTGTTAATTCTCACCTGAGGGTATTTTCCATTGATTTTTAGATAGAGTGGAAGGGATGGAGGGAGAGAGAGAGAAACATCAATGTGAGAGAGACACATAGATTGGTTGCCTCCCAACCCCAGAGATCAAACCTGCAACCCAAGTATGTGCTCTTGACCGGGAATCGAACCTGAGACCCTTTGGTCCACAGGCCGACACTCTAACCACTGAGCCACACCTGTCAGGGCTTGATCTCATTTTAAAGGCGATAAAATTAAAGCTTCAGAAGGTTAAGGGTCTTGCCCAAGGTTGGTCTTGTCAGAGGCAGAGATAGTATAGGGTTCAGATTAGTCTCCCTTAGTCTGAATCCCAAGGGTATATGAGAAGAATATATATTTGTATACTGATTCTGACCTGAACACTAAATGTACTCACATATATGTGTATAAGTGGAGAAGTGTTTGTACATGCACATACAGAGGACACAGCAGATGTGTTTCATGCCTAATATAGGATCTTAAAAGCAATTGATTGACTATGCTACTGCAACATCATGGTGGCTCCCCTCCTAAGCAGAGGCTTTCTAAGGACAGGGCCTGTTTTTGCTCTATTGTCCAGAATGTCTGAACTAGATATGTAATGAGAGTAATGATGCTGATGAAGACAGTCCTGGGGTAAAGGGTGCCTCAGGAAGAGGCTTTGAGGAGATAAGGTACGCATACGGAGCAGCATAGAGAGGCACTATGGCACTGAAAGCTAGGGACTAGAGCATCCAACAGATATGGCTGCAGCAAGATGGGTGCCTGGAGCTATTACCAAAGCTGCTTCCTGAGCTCTCTCTGTGGCAGAGATGGATTTCAGGGCCCTGGTGCAGGTCAGAAGGCCTAGTTCCTCAGACAGCCTCCAGGTTGGAGGCTGAGAGAGCAGGTGGTTGCTGGTGTTCAGACTGCACAGATCAGCTGGCATCAGCTGAGATATCTGGATACGGTGGAGCAAGGGGCTGGCAGACATAGTGTTCTTTAGAATGGGGAGTGTAGCCAGGCACCGGTTCTCCAAGGAGAGGATGTCTGGGTGGGCAGACACATGCCCATGTGGTTTCTCTATGGTCTTCAGCTCGGGAAGTGTGGCCAGGCACCGGTTCTCCAAGGAGAGGATGTCTGGGTGGGCAGACACACGCCCATGTGGTTTTTCCATGGTCTTCAGCTCGGGAAGTGTGGCCAGGCACCGGTTCTCCAAAGAGAGGATGTCTGGGTGGGCAGAGACATGCCCATGTGATTTCCCCATGGTCTTCAGGTCAGGAAGTGTAGTCAGGCACCGGTTCTCCAAGGAGAGGATGTCTAGATGGGTGGACATATGCCCACGTGGTTTCTCCATGGGCTGCAAGTCAGGGAGCATGGCCAGGCATTGGTTCTCCAAGGAGAGGATGTCGGGGTGGGCAGACACATGCCCGCAAAGTTTCTCCATGGCTGGAGCCCAACCAGTATATCCTAGAAGGACAGAAAGACAGGTGATGAACACCAGGCTGCACTGGGAGTATATCTTTCCTATAGCCCTCCTGGTAATGCCAGCGACATTCAGGCAGAGAATAACCAATATTTCTTTTTCCAGGACTGGGTTCATTATACGGTGTATTCGGGGAGTGTTCTACAGAGAGAATTCAGGGAGTATTCTAAGGGAGAAGAGTAGGGAAAGGTAAGGCAGAAGCTTAAGAGAAGGAAGTTTTTTTGTTTTTTTAAAAAGGACAAGTCTAAAGGAACCCACCAGGCCTTTGGTGTGATCTCAACTCAGTACAGGGTCCACACTTGTAACCTGGACTCTGGATTCTTAGCTCCAGAGAAACAAACATTTTGATCAAGTTATCTACATTCACACCTCAGCTTCCTTGCCTCCTACTCATCCTTCAACCAACTAAATGGGATTCTGTCCCCACTATTCCTGCAAGGCTGTCCTCTTAGGTAACTAATGGAATTCTTGTTACACAAGAACAGACACATCTGGGGACTTATCTTACTTCATCTCTCAAGTACAGTATGATACTGTTGATCCCTCTCTCACTGAAACTCTTTTCGTTTGGCCTCCATAGTGCTACTGTCCTGATTTTTCTCTTACAACTCTGACCACACCTTCTTGGGGGTTCCTTCTCTGCCTTTCCTTGAATTTTAATGCTCCTTAGAGTTCTAATCACTCTATATCTTTTCCCAACATGCTCTCACCTATTCTGTGTCTCCAAATAACATTTCTACGCTGGCAACTCACAAATGTATTTCTTGACCTAGATCTCGTCTGAACTTCATACTCATTTTACCCGTTTGACTATTAGACATCCCCACTTGGGTGACTCAAAGATATGCAAAGCTCCACAGATCCCAAATGTATCGTCTTTCTCCCATTCCTACCTCTTCTCCAAATCCATCCCCCTCCTTTGCCACCTCTGCTTGTAGAGGTTTGGAGTGGAACAGACTCAAGTTTAAATCCTTATGGGACCTTGAATCTACTTGGGACCTTGGGCTTACTTATACTCTTTGTGCCTCAGTTTCATCGTCTACAAAATTAAGGTGTTTCTGCCACAGAGTTGTTATAGGAATAAGTGAGAAAAAAGTATGTTAAGCACTTAGAGCAATACTTAGTAAGTGTCCAACAAGTGGAATCTATTGTTATTTTCACCCAGTAAACTACCAAATCCCATTGATTCTACTCCCTCAGTGTCTCTCAAATCCATCCAGTTCTCTCTATTCTGCCTGCCACCACCTTTGTTGAAACCCTGCAATCCATGTGGCACACAGTATGCAGATCTGTGTAAAGAGCTAACCAATACATACCCCAGCCACTGTTTACTACATCACCTTGTTTCTTTTATCACAGTAAAATATTATCTTGTTTGTTTATTTGCTTATTTGTTCACTGTTTCTCCTTACTAGAATAGAACTCCCTGAGGGTTCCTTTGTCTTCTTTGCCTCTGCATGTCCAGCATCACACATATAACCTGGCTTCTGATCATCTCCCAGCCTCATCTCTTAATGCTACCACTCCCATCTAACTCAAAGCTTCAACCATACGAACTCTTTTTAGCTTATTTAATCACCAAGTTATCTCTAGACTCTAGACCACCCCTTCCCCAATCCCTCCTTTACCAGGCCAAACTGTAATTTCCTCTTACTCTGCAGGCTTCAATTTAATAGTTCCTCCAAGGAGCCTTTGCTGACCCTCCAGTCCCAGTCTAACTTAGGTGGCCCTATGTTCTCACAACATTGTACCCCCTCTATCATAGAACACATCCTCTGTATTATCATTGCCTGTTTGTCTTTCAGCCTACCAGATTATAAATTCCTGAGAACAAAGACCTTTTTAGCCTTTGTTTCTACAATGCCCTAGTCAGTGGGATTCTGAGACTTTTGACAATCTGGTGAAAGCTATGGAGATTTTTCTCAGAAAAACATGAGTTTATACCGTTTTGCACTCAATTTTCAGGGCCCATCCGTGGATCTCTTAGACTCTCCATTAACTGCAAATTAAGAGCCTTTGCTTGACAGAATGCTTGAACTTATATTATTAGGACTGTATTTACTTATTTGGACAAATGCTTATCTCCAATCTACATTTAAGTATTTTAACATTAAGTATGTTGTTAAGTCAATCACTTAAGCCTTAAATGCAAGAGCTTATGGACAGGAACATAGAATACTTCCAGGAAGATTTGAATGTACTGACAATCCAGGACCAGAAAGGGCAATGGATGGCTCACTGAACATCAGTGTGGGCAAATTACATCAGAATGATGGCCTCTGTGCCCTATTCACTTCCCTCATATAAGCCCCCAGGGAAAGGAGTGGAGGAATCTCAGAATTACCTCAAAAAAAAAATTTTTTTTTAAATCTCAAAACAAAAATTAAGTTAACAGAAAAATACAGTTAAATATTTTTTGCACCCTGGAGTTTGTAAAGGGAGATTCAGCTGTGACCTGTAAATGAAATGTCCCTACCCCAACCCCATTCTCCAGGGATAACCACTGCTAAGTTTCATATAAATAGTTTCAGGCACTTTCTATGCATACAGAAATATATGTACATGCCTCCTCCACCCATCCCCTTTTTCTCTTTGCTTTACACAAAGAGGGTCATACCTTAGATACTATTCTGCACTCGGTTTGTCTTGGAGACCTTGTTATGTTAACACATTAACACCCACCTCACTTTTACAAAAGTTGGCTGTATGATATTTTGTCCTGTCTAAGCACAGCCCGCGTTTCTGTTACTACAAACGGTGCTCATATCACCTGGTCTGTGACAGCTCCTCTCTCCTGCCAAGGACCACAATGAGCAGGGACGTTAGGGAGACTCGTTCTCACTGGGTCTCTTCCCCCCTCTTCTGTGCCCCTCTGCCCCCGGCCCCTGCCTGGCCCTCAGCCTTCCCCCGGGCTTTCCCGCGGCCCTGCTCACGGTCCCTGCCACCCACGCACACACCCTTCCGGCGCTGCCCCAGGAGCTGGCACACGCACCCCCTGGCACGCGCACCCCCTGGCACGCGCACCCCCCGCGCCCGCCGCACCCGGGCCGGGGCCGCGCTCGGCCCTTCCCACCGGCTCTCGGTGCCGAGACCCCAGCGTCCCAGACCCCGGGCCAGGGCGGCTTCTACCTGCGCTCGGACCGTCCTCGGAGCCACCCGGGGCTGCGGAAGCGGGTCCTCTCGGTTCTCGGCAGCAGGAAGCAGGAGGCGGGCTCTCCGCCCTGCAGGTCGGAGAAATGGGAGCGGGAGGAGGAGCCGGGCCGGGAGGGCCCTGCGAGCCGGGAGCCCGGAGCCGGCGCCGCCCGCCCGGAGGGCAGATGCCCCGCTGGCGGTGCGGACGCACCGAGCACATTGCAGCCTTTTCTGGGGCCCGAGTTTGCTCCCTCCCCCCTTTTCCCTTTCTGGTCCTCCTTTTCTCCTGTCTGGCAGGCTTCCTCCTCTACCAGGGTCCCCTCTTTTGCTAAATTTCCTCTCCTTTCTCCTGTTATATCTTCGAACACTGTTTCTTGAAAAAGATTTTGGCATGTTCGCTGCCTGTCTGGACACTTGGTTCCTGGTTTCAAAGATATTTGGACTCCTAATTCATCGAAAAGTTACTTTGTGAAAATAGAAATAAAAGGAGACGGAATATGGAATAATTATGGCAGGGTGAACTGAGAGCAGCCCAAGTCCATCTGGAGGAGATCCGTGGATTACAAAGAATCTATTAATATTTGGAGTCATCCTGAATGGCTAACGTGAACTGTTTCCCAGAAGGTGGAACCAGGCTCAGGAAAGAGACAAGTGACCTGTAGGATGGTAATGCTAGTGCTATTTCACAAGGAGCAGAGCCAAACAGAGAGTAGCAGGAGAAATATGCTTACCTCATGTAAAACAGATTATCTGTCATCTGGGAAATACCCCTTTGCTTAGGAAGGTACCCTTCATTCTCACGTAACAACTGAGCTTCAGCTCAGAATTAGGGCCATCCTATCTTAGCAATGTATTGAGCCAGATTCCACCTTCCTTCCTTAGATGCCTCCCTTACTACCCACCCCATCAGTCCCAACACTCCCTTTTTATGTACCCTTTATCCTCCTGAACTACAATTCATAAATAATATAATTTGCCTATACATACAATTTTTTTAAATAATAAAATATCGTAAAGAAATAGAAAGGAATAGTAAAAGGAAGGTAATTTATTATAAAATACTATGTGTTTAGATATGTAAATATTTGGGTGTGACATTAATGAGGACACCAGGTGGTACTCAGATGCATGCAGCTCTATAGAGAACTACCTTAAAATTTACAGTTATAGTCCGGCTGGTGTGGCTCAGGGGTTGAGCATCGGACCCATGCACCAAGAGGTCATCGGTTCGATTCCCAGTCAGGACACATGCCCAGGTTGTGGGCCCGATCCTCATTTAGGGGCATGCAGGAGGTGGCCGGTTGATGTTCTCTCTCATTGATGTTTCTATCTCTCTTCTCTCTCCCTCTCTCACTTCCTCTCTCTCTAAAATCAATAAAGGGAAAAAAAGTGTTTTTAAAAAGTTACAGTTATAAAGGTAGCATGATACAGGGGTGTTATGATGGTGATTTAAATACCATGACTAGATGCTCATTTGGCATGATTTTCCAAAATGATAAATAATTTTTGGCAGATTTTCTAACGAAACAACTTAGGATCATCCCTTGATATTTAGGGTAGTTGTGTTTCATTCATGGTAATGGTGATTCTGGCCTCTGATCCAGGGACATTTTGAAACCACTGGTCTAGAATGATTCCTCAGACAGATAGTAACTACCTACCCCACTGCAGTTTAATAAAGAATGCCCCTGCCACACCTCAATTTCATATATGTATCTATATAAATAATTGGGCCCAATTCCCAGAGATCTTGTTCCAGTCAGAGAGCCACTGACTAATCTCTGTGGACAAAATAAATCTAACTGCAGGTAACCTCACAAAGTGATTTGATCATAAATTCCTAACTGGACATGGTGGGTAGTCATGCCCCAACTTTTTAAAAATTTAATTCTTATTTTAAAAATTTTATTTTTCAGTCACAGTTTACATTCAACACTATTTTGTATTAGTTTCAGATGTATGGCATAGTGGCCAGACAATCATATATTTTACACAGTGATTCCCCCCCCCCCCCCGATATTTCAAGTACCCACCTGGCACTATACAGAGTTATTACAATATTATTGGCCATACTTCCCATGCTGTACTCCACATCCCCATAACTGTTTTGTAACTACTATCAATTAGTACTTTTTAATCCTTTCACTTTTTTCACCCAACACCCAGCCATCAGTCTGTTCTCTGTAGCTATGAATCTGCTTCTATTTTGTTTGTTTGTTTGTCTATTTTGTTCTTTAGATTCCACATACAAGTGAAATCCTATGGTATTTGTCTTTTTCTCTGACTTGTTTCACTTCACATAATACTCTCTAGATCCATCCATGCTGTTGCAAATGGTAAATTTTCATTTTTCCAGGCCGAGTAATAGTCCATTGTATATATGCTCCACCACTTCTTTTATCCAATTGTCTATTGATGAACACTTGGGTTGCTTCCATGTTTTGGCTATTGTAAATAATGCTGCAATGAACACAGGGGTGCATATATTTTTTCAAATTAGACAGTCCTCTTTTAATGACATTGCCTTGCCGTTGCCTTATAAAATGCCCCACCTTTGGATTTGCCTGATTGCCTCTTCAGAGTGTCTTCAGCTTGTTCTTCTACCCCATGTATTTCCTGAAACTGGAAATTAGATCTAAAGCCTGGACTCCCAACTTCTTCAATAAAAGATTTATCTTTGCCTTAAGCAATCCCTGTCCATTGTTCTTGTGCATTTAGGTTAACACGCCTTTGAAATGTCAGAGTAATCTTCTTTTTCCAGACCCCTTGAAGGGGTAACCACCCTCAAGAGAGCACATAATATTGTTAACTATCCTATACTCTGCTTTATCCCACTTTCATATAATCTTCCTTACTACCCTCCTTAATTCCAGATATATAAAACTGTCATTCTCAGGAGCTTTTGAGGTCTTGATTCCTGGCATTGTCATTAGTTTGGCTCAAACAAAACCTTATAAAAATTCTTTACAGGTTTGGGTGTTCTTATGTGGACATCCCTAAAGAATATTTCAGTTGGATTTTAAGGGAACCAGATAAACTATATTTGCCTTGCAACAGAAAATCTCTCAACTGGCAAGATGTTTACAAAGTCCAAAGTCAGCTTTTCTTTCCCATGGACAGTGCTAAAGGTGCAATGCCAATATTTGTTTCTTTTAATCCTCCTTTTCTAAACTAGCCACTCTCTTGAGTTGAAGCAACCTTTCTTCAGATTACTGTCATGATTCAATCAGGGAGTTTTGCGAATCAAATAAGTATACCAGAGTTGAGGAGACATCCTGTTCCCCACTGAAGTGACTCTCCTGGAGCTTATTTTTCTTATTTCCAAGTTCTTAAACTCACTTTCTCCTCCATATACAGCCTACACCCCTAATTGTTGATCAGTGGCATTGAGCTGCGATGTCCGATTGATGAGTGTAGTGTCCAGACTGGTTCCTTTCTGGGGCTAAGGAGTGCCATCCCCTCAGCCCTTAGAAGCTCCTTTATTGCTCACCTCTTCTAGTCAGTTTAATTGCACACTTCTTATCTTCCCCCACTTTGATTCCACAAACATCTGTTAAGCACTTATCAAATGTGAAGGACAGTGTGTAAAATGTATAAAACATGCCTCCTTCTGAAGTCTTCTTGGCCTCATGAAGGAGACAGGCATATGCAGAAGTCACAAAAATATAAGGTGGGTTATGGGAAGTACTGTATCCCACTAAGGAAGAAACTACTGGGTTATGTGAGGGAGGGACCCTGAGCAACTTCCTGGAGAGGTGGACTTTGAACTGGGAAGGGTAATCTTCTGATAAGAAGTGGAGAGGAGAGAGAGCCTGGGGAATATAAAGGCCATTGGTTCCACCAGAGTTTTTCCCCCTTTGTGAATAATTACCTTTAGATTCACAGCTTGTACTTCTGTTCAGTCTAACCACTGCTAACTTCAGAGCATTGCACAATTTGTGATACATGAACAAGCACTTACTCAGTAGTACTTGACATCCAGAAGAACCCTCTGGGCCATCTGAAAGCCCAAGAAGCCAATGAGCAGGTTACATGAACTTTAAGGTCTTCTCCCTTCTGACTCCTCTGGCTCAAAACAACCCTGCATTTGGTCTCTGGCCTGTTGACATTTACTAACATCTCCCTTCACCTTCCTTCAAGGGTTATGTTCCCCTGTGAGCCATCGTTCTCTGACTAGTCTTTCTTACCAGGTATGGTAGATTAAAGCAGGCCACAAATTCTTTTCTTCTCCTCCCATTGAAAAGTGAAGTCTGATTTCTCATGTCTTGAATCTGGACTGATCTAGTGACTTGCTTAACCAATATTTATGGCAGAAATGACATTCTGGGACTTCCGAGGGTAAGTCAAAGGAACTTCTTGGACTCTGGAAAATTCCCCTGGGAGCCCTGAGCTGCCAAGTAAGTTCAACTACTTAGATTGCCATGCTGAAGAGATCACATATAGGTGCTTCAGTTAAGAGTCTCAGCTGAGCTCAGCTTTCCAGCCATCCCCACCAGGGCATCAGACATGTGAACACAGCTGTCTTGGGCCCTCCAGACCAGGCCATCTACCAGTTCAGTGCCATCTACCAGTTCAGTACAACCAAGTAATTTTCATCAATGAACATGAAACAAAAGAATCATCTAGCTGAACCCTGTCTAAATTTAAGTGAAACGAATGACACATAAGATCTTGAGAAATATAGTAAAATGGTTCTTGTTTTAAGTCACTAAATCTTGGGGCAGTTTGTTATGCAACATTAGATAACTGTCACACCAGACCTGCAATGTTTAATGCTAATTTATATCAGATTACATTGCTGTCATCTTACTCTCCTTAAACATTTTAAGTCACCTAATTCCTAACACAATGTCCTATGCAATAGTTCCATGTAGTGGAATTGCTCATTTTGGGAGGTGGGTTAGCTGAGATAGATGCCAACCTATGTCGCAAATATATCTGGACAAGGAGACTCGTATCCATAGAACTGATTACACTACCTCATCATTCATTCAACAAATATTTATTCATTGGTTTTGTCAAATTAATTAACATCCAAACCAACCCCTAGGATGTATGCAGTGAAGTTACATTTCCCTAATAGCTGTACAGCCCCAGGTTAGGGTCAACAAGAAGAAACACTGTGTTGATATACAAGGTTCAGGACTCCCTACCACCTTTGTATCCTAATATCTGGTCTTCATACTCAGAGAAATGGCCCTGTTCTTCAGTCTACAGAGGTATTGGGAAGAGCTCTTGACACAAGACAATGAACAGTTTTAATATATCATTCCCATATATTCTTCTGTCTTTTGCATAAAATTTTAATATTGACTTTCATACCCTCTTGGGACATTAGCTAAAGAGTACTTTTACTTAATAACCCTTGCTGTCTAAAACTCAGTCAATAGGTAACTTCAGCACTTGCTCCTTGCATATTAGCAAATACATATTTGAACAGACAAAGTGGTCAGAGGCCATTTTCGGTGGCAACATTCAAGATTTGTAGCCACAATAGAAATTTACCTAAATTAACTGCAGAAGTTACTATAGCCAGGCATTCTAGCCAACCTCATTTCAGAGCCCTACCCTCTGAGCTCCCTTCCTTAGGCACACTCTGGAGGCTGCTGTGAGACCTGCTGGACCTATGCAGTCATTTAGGTGATGAGGGGCTGGCATTGTTACTTCAGCTTTTAGAAAATTCATGAAGAGAAAGTCAAACTGGTCTGCAGAGGAGGGACTAGAACACATATTACAGATAATCTCTTAGCACTGCCTCTTGTGAGGTCCTGAGAAGAGGAGTTTCATGCTGTGGACTAATGATCCTGGAAGGCTCTAAACAGAGCCTGAAGAATCCTGCCCATAGCTTGCTAGCCACATTTTAGCAGTTGGAGACAAATAGCTGTTATCACTTTACTAACTGCTCATTCATTTCTCACTGGACAGTTAGTCCAAAGTGTTCAAATAACTTGGCCAGATTGAACAGCTGGTCAGATACAGAGCTAGGACTAGAACACACGCCTCTTGATTCCCAGTGCAGTGTGTGGCCACAGTAGTACCTGCTTCCTTTGGGTTCTGGGATGTTAAATGTTATTGCCTACAGAAAGCCACTGTTAAAATGAGCTGTTGCCCTGGAGGCCTTTTTCATGAACACATAAAAAGAACATGTCAGTAGTTCACAAGTCTTGGAAGATAGGGTCTTCCTAAGGAGTACAGATTTATGTCAAAAAAGTAATCATACTAAAAACATGATCAGGATACCTGCTATCACATAGGATTTGAGTGCTGCCTCTTGGGTGGACAGGACATTTCAAAGTAAACTTTGTATATCAAAATAGTAGTCTTGGGAACATTTTAATGGCTGGTAGGAATACTGAAACAAAACATGTAGATTGGGATAGTCCCAGGAGGACTGGAATACTTGGCCACCATGTTAGAGTAATCTAAGATGGGGGTAGAGATGGTATAATATAGCCTAGTAGTTAAGCATGCACTCTGGAGTCCAACTGATCTGTGTTTACATCCTGTTCTGCTATTGATGAGCTGTGTAATGCTAGGGTGCAGAAGAAAATAAGGTAGATAATCTCATAAACCCTGAATGGAGCAAGAGACTGGTTCTGAGTCTGCAGTAAGATGAGATGATGCTCATAGAGTAAAGAGGCCAGTCAAGATCCTTCATTTGAAAAGTTTACCTCATGTATCACACTCATAACAATCCCTGGCTTAACATAGTCTAATAAAGAAAAACTATTGGAAAGAAGAACCCCTTGCTCTGTCTCAGCTTCTTTGAAATTCACAGCTAGTATGTTATAGCAGTTGGATGTTAGACTCCTCAAGACCATGTCTCTGAGCCTCCAATGCCATCTATATCCTTTAATTGCTCCCACTTGTATGAGTTTCTAAGTAAGAGTCTGATGAATTAAGACCGCCACTCCATGGAGGTGGATCTACACTGGAGAGGTGACAAAATAAAAAAAAAAAAAAGCAGGCTCTGAGGTCCTTGTACCTGCTCAACATTTACAAACTGTGTGACCCTGGGTGAGTAAATTCATTCCTCTAAGCCTCAGTTTTCTTATCTGTAAATTGGATAATAATAGCACCCACTTTTATAGGTTGTATTGGCATTTAAATAAGATAATATATATAAAGCACTTAGCTTACTGCCTGGCACATAGCAAACACTTAAACAGTGTTAGCTATAACCCAAAACGAGCAGTTTTTACTTTGTTATGAGTGAGTTGGCTCTCATTAGTGACAGTTTGCTTGAAAAGTATGTTTAGGGGCTCGGATTGCCTATGGTGGTGAGTCAAGCTGCTATATAGTTAGCAGACCTCTAACTCTCTAAATGCTTTGGCCACAGCTGAAATCCAGATGAACCCACATCCCTATTTCAGGAGCAATGTGAGACTGGAGTAGCTGGGGACAAACCTTGTAATCCTCTCCACGGTCCTCACGGTCTCAGGAACCTGTCATTACAGCGCACTGGCCACCTCGTTTGGCATCATCTAGCTCACTGGTCTAAAAGCTGTGGCCTGGGAACTTGATTTACAGACCACCATGGTACACTTTTCCAAGTGTGTCTAGAGGTGCTTAGGACTACCCCAAGCCCTGGGACTCATGACTACAATAACATTATGATGTTTATAGTACAGGTATTATCCCTATTTTTTTGGATGAATATACTGGCATTCAAAGTGATTAAGGGACTTACTCATTATTACCAAAATAGCAATCGTTTTGGGGCTTGAACCCAAGTAACTGATTCTAATTCAATACACACTTTCAAGCTATATTTACTTTTCTCCTTATTCTAATCAGAAACAAAGATTATTATATCTTGAGTCATCAGTTATAATAATAATACCATAAACATCTAGCTTTCAGAGAAAAAAACTATAATCTCACCACTAATGATATATACATATATTCATGCATCGATAGATAGATAGATAGATAGATAGATAGATAGATAGATATTTTTTTTAGTTGTATTACCAGGAGTTTTGATAAATTCATACTTTTCCACCCATGATACCTTGATTTCAAGAGTTTGCCAGGATTTGGAATGTAGTCTGTGGCCCTGAAAGAGTAATTATGACTGTCCTGCCTGTAGATTTAACCTGTAATCTTTGTCCTGTCAGCTTCTTGACCCTTATGTGCAGATCTGTCACCTGGAGACTGCTCTCACAAAAAGCCTTCCTCTTCATTATTCAGACTATGCTACATGCCTTGGCTTCCTACACTCTATAAGAAAGGGTTTGAATGACATGATCTCCAAAATCTCTTCATTCCATGATTCTACTCTTCTGGTAGGACATTGTTGCTTCTACAGCCCAGATCGTGTGTCTGGGTAGATAATGGTGCTTGGTTTTGCTACTAGTAGGATTTTCATGTGACTTTTTTTACCCTCCTGTTGTTGTTGTTGTTGTTTCATTTTTAAACCTTTTCTGTATCAGTTTTCCAGGTGTCCAGGACATAATATATATAGTGAATCTGACAGAGAACATATTTGGAGAAGAGACCAGTTAGGTTTCCATTTCAGTATCTCAGAATTACATGATGAGTCAAGGAAATAAAAAGGGTAAGAGGAAAACAAACTCAAAATAATTACAAAAATTCATGTCTAGGAAAAAGGGAAAATAATAGTGTCAACAAAGCATGACAAGTCTGAAATGATGATAGTGGTACCTCCAAGTGGAGGTAAGGGCTGCTGAAAAAATCAGACAGAGAACCCAGGTGAGTCATTAAGGCTTGAGATAGCAGAGAGGTGAGCTTTCTGAAGAGGAACATAAAGAAAGGTAAAAAAAGAACATGGACAGCCCCACTGGTGTGGCTCAGTGGTTGAGCATTGACTCATGCACCAAGAGGTCGCTGGTTCGATTCCCAGTCAGAGTACATGCTCAGGTTGTGGGACAAATCCCCAGTCAGAGGGCATGCTGGAGGCAGTCAATCAATGTTCTTTTTCATCGATGTTTCTCTAAAAATCAATAAAGAAAGAAAGAAAGAAAAGAACATGGACAACACAAGATTAGGCATAGAAGACAAGGAATCCGTATAGTCTGACACACTTATTGGTACTAAACCTTAACCTACATCCAGTCTATCCTATTCCTGAGTCAATCTTGGAAAGATGGGAACAATAACAGAAAGTCTGCTGTCACCCACAAAGTAAGTTGAAGGAAGTGTGTGAGGGAGCCAGAAGGGGATTATCTAAAACACCTTGGCTTATTATCTGATTTACCAAAAATAAGAATCCTGGGCTTCTACACATTCACCAAACTGTAGCCTAATCCCTGGATTGCTATGATTTCCAAGTCTGTATGAATGGTTTCTGTTCCAATTCCTCATTCTCACTGTACTTCCCTTCTGGCTTCAAAATACTACCCTCAACTGTTTCCTGGCCTATATCAGATCACTCATATCAGGCCAGTGTGGGTCAGTTGATTGGGCATCATCCCATGCACCAAAAGGTTGCCAGTTCAATTCCCGGTCAGGGCACATGCCCTGGTTTCAGGCTCAATTCCCAGTAGGGGATGTGTAGGAGGCAGCTGATTAATGTTTCACTCTCACATTGATGTTTCTCTCTCTATTCCTCTCTCCTTTCCTCTTTCTCTAAATATCAATAAAAAAGGGCAGGTTGGGGGGAGTAGTCCTTTTTCAAATCAGAGACCACCTCCTCTCTTCTCACTCCACCCTCAATTTTATTTTATTTTATTTAACACTAGCTAGCACTTAACTCTGCATATTACCTTTAATATTTTATAGATGTGTTCATTTATTTTTTTTAAATTGATTTTAGAGAGAGAAGGGAGAGAAAGAGAGAGACAGAAACATCAATGAGAGAGAACACGTATTGGCCGCCTCCTGCATGCCCCCCACTGGGGATGGGACCCACAACCTGGGCATGTGCACTGACTGGGAATCAAACTGGTGACCTCTTGGTGCATGGGTTGACGCTCAACCACCAAGCCACACCAGCCAGGCCACCCTCAATTTTATTTATTTATTTATTTATTTATTTATTTTTTAATCCTCATTCGAGGACATTTTTTCATTTTTGTTCAGATAGAGTGGGAGGGAGAGAGAGGAAGAGAGAGAGAGAGAGAGAGAGAGAGAGAGAGAGAGAGAGAGACATCGAGGTGAAAGGGACACATCGAGTGGCTGCCACCCGCACGACCAACCAGGGCCAGGGACAAACTGCAACTGAGGTACATGCCCTTAGCGGGAACCGAACCCGGGTCTCTCTGGACCGCAGGCCGATGCTCTAACCGCTGAGCCAAACCGGCCAGGGCCAGGCCACCCTCAATTTTAAAATGAAATAATAAAAGCCAGAGACCTCCACAACTAACTGCTCCCATCTGTATACTTTCGGACCCTTGGAGTCAGCTCCACCTGGGATGGAGCCATGCCCTCTTGGACACTATGATTTGGCTCTCTGTCACCTCTTTGGATTGAAGAAATAACAGAAGGCCCAGAAGACTGTGCTATATCTGGAGCCAGGGGAGGAAAAATTTTTAGAGTAAGAGCCAGTTTTCAAGCCAGTCAATTCCTGCATAACGATGGAGAATGAGAATGGCCTTAGATCATTTGATTTGGTGAGAAGTAGGTCACAATAACAATGAAGGAGGATGGTTTCAGTAATGTGTTAGAGATAGGAGTCAAATTAAAGGGAATTTTAAATGCTTTTTATAATAAAGAAACCCAGACGAGAATGATTCAATCATGGGGAGACCTTTATTTAAGCCTATCTTTGCATACAAATCATAAAAAAAAGTGTTCACAGTTCACCCTAAAGACTCAATTCCTATAGTTTCTCAATGCTTCCAATTTCCTTCTTCCCTGTCTTCTTCAATCTTTCTTCTCTTTTCTCTTATATATCCTACTTACCTCTCCTCATTTTCAACTATGTTCCTAAATAGAAAAAAAAAACTTAATAAAATCTAAAAAAAACAAAAACCCACAAACATTTCAAGTACCTCTGAGGCCAGGATGAAGAGAAGAACAAGGGAGGCTCCTTCATCTCACCCTTAGGAGTGTGAGAATCTTAATGAACAATGATAATAGAAGATTGATCTATGCAAAGAACTTGCCCTTCTTTGCCCTAAGCTGCTCAGGGGTGAGAAGCTGAAATACCATACAGAAAAGATTTAGGGGGCTTGTGGAGGGAGGGAAAATACAACCATTAAGTGAAAGCCATGGTCTTCAGAGAGGTTCCAGAGGAGAGAGTAGTAGGCTGGCCACAGCAGCAGAATTCTCTGAAGAACCACTGGAATTCTGACTTCCCCTTTGCTATGGAAACACAGGGCACAACATTCTCCACCTGCTTCCTTTCTCTGACAAGAATGCCTTCCTCCTCTGACTGGTGAATCAGGCAGCCTTCAAGATCCGGTTCAAACTACTCCTGTCTGATGACGATGCCTTCCATAAGAGAAGCTTTCCCTGGGCCAAGTTCACTCCTCCATCCTCTGGGCGCTCATACTGCTAAGTATGTATGAGAGGTATGAGGTAAGAGTCCACACTTCTAAGTCCACTGAAAAACTTGTATTTGTTTACAAGTCTGTCAGCTGGTCAGGAGCTCTCTGACCTTTGTATCCTTAGTGTCTCATATAGTGCCTGGCACATAGTAAGGAATTGATAACTGTGAGGGAGAAAAGGGGGCGGGGGAAGGAAGGAAGGAAGACCAGGGTGGAGGAAGTGAGAAAGTATCCGACTCAGTGTTCCCTGGCCAAGCAAAAGGGAAAAGGATTCAAAGAAGTCTGGAGGAAAGGCACAGAAAGGAGGAAAACCCGTTTTCTGGGTCTTCTCTGCCTCTCATTCTTCTCCCTACCACTTCCTCCCCTAACCTCACACCACAGCTGTCCTCTTTTCACTCCTAATCCTTTACCTCACCCCGAAGGGAAGGAAAGAAGCCAGTTAGGCTTCCACCTCCTTCCGCCCCATCCCCTCAAACTTTACATCATCCCTTCTCCACTACAGTGCCTCCCCACTTTTCCTCCGCCCTCCTCGCCTTCCCCACCTGCTGCCCGCCCACCCCAGCGCCCTGGCATCTCCCCCTGTGTGGTGCCAGGTCCAAATGGGAACATCTGCCTCAGACTGAACACCAAGAGGCTCTTAGGGGTAGCTGGTGAGGAAACAGTAGACTGAGCCTACAAGTCACCTGAGAAACAGTATTGTCAAGAGGGTTCAGGTGTCCCAGGGATTGTAAAGTAGAGACGAGCAAAGCCTGGAAAAGGGAAGGATTCAACAATTACAGTCCTCTCCGCCCCTCCCACCCGGACTTCTCAAACTCATTCATGGATGGCCTTTCCATGTTTTTCTCCTCGATCAATGGGTCAGAATCATCATTTTCCACGCTGTCCTCTCGTGGACCCTATACCTTGGCTACTGGAGTTTCTTGACTGTCTCCCAGCTAGATGTACTTTTCCCACTAAGAATCATAGCAGGCTTCCCAAACCTTGTAGAGTTGCTTCTGGGTCTCCTCTCCTTACCTAGGCATTCGACTGCTCCCCTTCCTCAATGACCTTTCCCTAGGAATTCTGGTGCCACCTTTTCTTCCGTGACGATCATATATTCAAAAGCAGTTTACGAATTGTAAAGCACTGTACTAGAGTAAAATACTACCACAAATAAAGACTGCTCTTTCATCCTCATCATTTCTGTCCTTCTCTTATGATGTGTCTTATTCCCTCCTCCCCCATCCACTGCTGCTGCTCCACCCTCACCCAGCGGGTTTGGTTTGGTGCCTTGTGGGACCTAAAGCTATGTGCTGCACGGTGGGCAGATTCAGGATGCAGGCAGGCATCTCAGCCCGAGGCCTTGGCAGAGTGCCCAGGCAGAGCCATCGGCCCAGGCCAGGACAGTAAGCATGGATAAGGTGGGAGAGGGCATAAGTAAGGTGGCTGTAACCCCCCAGCACCAGGAACTCCCCCTGCAGCACAGCACTTGCAGCTCCCACATGGGGGGAGGGTAGGGGTGCCAGCTGAGTCCAGCTATCAGTCCTTGGTTCATAGGCCTCAAAGCTCAGCAGGTCCCCAGTCTCACCTAGCCCACCTGCTACATACAACCTCCCACCCAGAGCAGCCATGACATGGCCAGCTCGAGGCACCCTCATAGGTCTCAGAAGTGTTCCTGGCTTCTCAAGTTTGGGGTCATAGTGCAGCAATGAGGTCAGGTATTGGTTAGTCCCGTTGCATCCACCGCTCACGTACAACCGACCCTCCAAAACTGCAGCTGCGTGGGCAAAGCGCGGTGCTGGAAGTGCAGGTGCTGGCCTAAGAGAGAACAGGGCACATGGTCAGGCACCAATCAGCCTCAATTCTCCTTCTCCTCCAAGTCTCCTAGTCTCTCCCTGATGCCTAGAACCTCCCCACCCTTCCCCTACTCACCTCCATACATTGAGCTCGGGGTTATAGGCCTCCACAGACTTTAGGGCAACACCATTGGCTCGTCCACCCAGGGCATAAAGTAGTCCATCCAGTGCCACCAGAGGGAAAAAACTCCGAGCCTGGCACAAAGGTGTCATTTCCTCCCAGTCCTCTTGACTGGGGTCCCACCTGGACACAGTGTGACAAGAGATGGGAAGAGTCACTCTGGAAGTCTGTGGTTGGCTGGGCCAGCAATTTCCCTCAGTTGCCCACCTTGGGGTCTGCCACTCTTGGCGGGGGCGTACCTGAGAGTAGAGGCCAAGGTGTTGGAGTGGCTGTAGTAATCCTGTCCCCCACACACGTAGACTTCATTTCCTGCTAGGCTCGCAGCCCCATGCCGGAAGCGTCCTGGGGCGGGCAGGGCAGGCAGCCGGCCCCACTCCACAGTTCGAACCAGTCCCATGCCGCAGCGGAAGGCTCGGGCCCACCACACTCCTCGGGATGGCTGTTTTATGGCCATGTCTGAACTGAGCCCGTCCCCACCAATCACTACCAAAGCCTGGTCAGGCTCCCTCCGCCTCTCTCGACCTGGAATCTCAGACTCCACTATCAATTGACGCAGCAAGTCTTGGGACAGAGGTGGAGGCAGGCCCACTGCCCGTACTCTCCGAAGCTCCCTGGTGGACATACGGCCAAAGCGGACACACTGAAGCAGGGCCTTGGCCTCTGAATCCTGGGTCTCAGGGTTGGCAGCTAGCCAACATCGTGCAGCCACAAAGGCCTCCAACTCCTCCTGCATGTGTAGCTCATCACAATCCAAGAGTTCAGCCAGGCAGGCAACTGGTAAAGAAGGGAAACTGGGGCACAAAGCCACCACGGGCAGGTGGGTGAGGAGGTAATGACGGGCTTTGCTCCAGAGCCTCTCCAATCCGGGGGCTTCAGCCATGGGGAAGAGGGCCAGGCAACGGGCAGGGCTGAGGCCCCGTGCCAAGGCTGTCTGGCACAGAGTCAGGCAGGAAGAGCTCTGGTACTGCAGGGCAGCCTGGGCAGCTCTCAGCAGTCCTGGCCATCTTGCCCGCACAACACCAGAGTAGGCAAAAGAGACGAGGAGTCGCAGGTCCTGGGCAGACATGGTGTGCAGAGATACCTCTGTGCCCTGGGATTCCCTCATCCCACTCAGGAGCATGGCCCCAAAGAACTCGCTGCCACAGGCCAGGGCTGCTCGGTGCACTGTAAGAGGGAGAAGAAGCAGAGGGGGATCCAGAGTTTTGCAAATTGCTAGGCACTATGCCAATTTCACAGCCCCAGCTTTGGACCAACCAACCAAGGCCACAGGTCAAACTGTGGTGTGCATCAGAATACCATGGGATGCTTGTTAAAATGCAGGTTTCAGGAACCCACCCTGGAGATGTTGTTTCAGTAGGTCTGAATGGTGTTCCTAAGATTTTGTATTTTAACATTCTCAAGCACTCTGCATGACTCTCATGTTAGTGGCCTGAAGATATTTTGATAAACACTGCTTTAGTCTTTTTGATCCAGGTCAATTAGAAAAAGAGTCATGATGGATCAAGTTGAGAAGATGCTGTAAACAGCATTTGCTAACAGGGGGCACAAAATAAACTGCAAAGACCAACGTGCAACTTATATAGGTATCTCCATACTGTGTACAGAATAAAATTATTTCCTTTACAACTGCAAGTGCCACTGACATCAGCCATTCTGTTAGATTTTACTCAGAAAGTGGTATGACAGTAAGGAATGGCTATGAGCCAAGCTACTCAGACTGCCATCTCCTCTTGCCCAAGATTTAGTGCTTTTATTAAGATTTCCCATGTGTTCTAGCTTTCCTCTGCACACCCCCACTCCGCATCTCAGTATAGTGTATGGAATCATAGGATTTTAAACTGGAAACCTTCAAAATCATCTAGTTCAATTGCTCCCTTTAAGATAAGAAAACTGAGTCCTAGGGAAAAGAAGTGGTGTATTTTCCATTGCCATGCAGTGGCTCTCTGGGCACACCTTCCCCATCCACTGTCACTGGTGTCAGGTTGCTATGAGCACTTGAGTATTGATACCCTGCTTAACCGCATGGCCCTCATGACACGGAAACTGTCCTAGTAACAAATGCTGTTATACAACTAGATCCCATATGCTTACTAATGTAACTCAACTTGAGGTGCTTGGCATTACCAATGGCGTATTCTGACTGAACTATTTAACCTAAATCTAATCAAGACTTCAATTCTAAATTCAAATTTATAGGAAATTGAGAGGCTAAAGGAACAAGTTAAACAAAACCATGAGGGCCCTGGCCAGTGTGGCTCAGTTGGTTGAGCATTGCCCAATGCACTGAAAGGTCACTGGTTTGATTCTTGGTCAGGGCACATGCCTAGGTTGTGGGTTCCATCTCTGATCTCTGGTGGGGTGCATGCAGGAGGCAGCTGATTGATATTTCTCTCCCACATCCATGTTCCTCTTTCTCTCTCTCCCTCTCCCTTCCTCTCTCTCTAAAATCAATAAAAACATATTTTTTTAAATTAAAAAAAATGAAGGAAGACACATACAAACCTAGAAAATGGAGCATTCTATAGGGTAACTAATCTTGTTTCTTCAATAAGTCAAGTCATAAAAAAGGAAAGAGGACTGTACAAGAGTAAAGGAGCCTTAGGAGAAATGCATCTGAGTTCAGCACGGTCCTTAATTGCCTTCTGGGCTGAGCAACCCAGTTCTAAAAGACATTTTTTAGACAAGTGGGAATATTTCAACATGGACTAGGTGATATTAGGGAATTATAGTTAATTTTGTTTTATTTGATAAAGGTATTATGGTTATACGAGAAAATGTCCTCTTTTAAAGAGAAACATACCCAAGTATTTATGAATGAAATATCACAGATTTACAAATAAATTAAAATGTTAATTGTTATTCTCTTTACTTTGCTATGTGTTTGAAATGCTTCATAATAAAGAAGTGGGGGAAATGCTGCTAGAAGCCCTCTATGGCAGGTGACACAGGGCCAAGCTCCCAGTGAGGTTTATGAACCTCGGGCTGCTTTGACCAACTGTGATGTGGTACATCCTCCTCTCTCTAAGGGTAGTTGATGTTGCTATGGTTTTCCATTGCCTTTTTAAGCAGTAGGTATTGGCTCGGTGCTTCCCAAGTGGTAAACATCAGTGATAGCTTTCAAATATAGCATTGCCTGAGAAAATATGCCTTCCTCAAAGCAGGGAAACCATCTCATCTTCTATATCATCAATCAACTTATTGCTCAGAGCCAACTGTGAAAGAGCTCACAACCATTTGTATTCTTCCTCTTACTCATCACTAGTGTCTAGAATTGTGAGAGGTTCCCACCATTAAGTTGGAATGTCTCTTAGGGAAATGAAAACTGTTTAAATTCCAAACCCTAATGGGAATTTTATAACTATGAAATTTTAAATTCCCCCTCCATGTACTCCATCTAGTGTTATCAGAAATGATAACAAACACATTAGAGATCTGCTATGGATGGAATTTTTGTGTCCGCCCCCCCCCAAAAATTCATATGTTGAGGCCCTAACACCCAATGTGATGATATTCATAGGTGGGGCCTTTGGGAGGTAATTAGGTATGAGAGCACAACCCACCTCTCTCTCTCTCTCTCTCTCTCTCTCTCTCTCTCTCTCTCTCTCTCTCTCTCCCTCTCTTTCCCCACCATGTGAAAATACAGTGAGAAGGTGGCTTTCTGCAAACCAGAAAAAGGGCCCTAACAGAGCCTGACCATGCTAGAACCTTGATCTTGGACTTCCAACCTCCAGAACTGTGAGAAATAAATTTATGTTGTTAGACCACCCAGTCTCTTGTATTTTGTTGTTTTTGTTGTTAGTTTTGTTGTTAAAGCAGCCCAAATTGACAAAGACAGTATGCTTTTCCTTCTGGGAGTCCCAGAAGCACTTTGGGTCCCAGTCATTCCTCTAATGAGCAGTAGCTATATGACTTTGGACATATCTTGAAGTCTAATGTCTTTATCAATAAAGTATAAAGAGCCAAATTAGATAATCTCTAAACTAATCCCTTTTAATTTTAAATATTTATGTGTCTGCATTCCAACTCCATTTGCCAGTTCATATGTGTGTCTTTGGTTTGGCTGCATAGGAGGCAATGCATGGCTTAATGAGAGTCAAGTGGGCTAGTGAATTAATGTAGGCTTGTATCCTGGTTCTGAACAGTTAACATCTCTTAGTTTTATGTTCTTTATCTGCACCTAGAAATTATGGTAACTACCTCACTAGTTTTCAATGAGAATGAAAAGAGATGGCAAATGTAACAATTCATGGTACCCAATACCTCACTAAATGTTAGTAGAATCTGAACTCAACTTATTCAACCCTTCTTGGCTTTCCTGGTGATGAGCAGAGTTAATTTCCAAGTGGCATGGCCTGCCCGGCTGGTGTGGCTCAGTGGGTGAGCATCGACCCATGACCAAAAAGGTCGACAGTGCGATTCCCAGTCAGGGGGTATGCAGGAGGTAGCCAGTCGATGTTATCTCTCATCGATGTTTCTGTCTCTCTCCCTCTCCCTTCCTTTCTCTCTAAAATCAATAAAGAAAAATTTTTTTTTTTAAAGCAGCAAAGTGTCATGGCCTGGTAGCCTTAAGATTCTGGCAAAACAGTACCAGACCTTGCTCATTAGCTATAGGACCTGGTCAGCCATCAGGTCAAGCACACTTAGGTGAAAGGACACACTGAGTTTTCCCACCATGTTCCTCTGGCTTTTCCTGTGTCCTAAATAGAAGATGCCAAAAAGAGCCTTTAGTTAATTCCTATTTGAGTCAATCACTTTCTGCTTGTTCTACTGGCATGGGCTGCACCTTAGCTCCAGCCAGCTGGCTGTTAATTCCTTGTTACTGGGCCCAGGAAAAGGCACAGCGGGGAGAGTCAGTTTACATTTGTCTCCTAGGAAAACAACTCAAGTGCGCATGCCCCACTCTCAGTGGATCAGGAGAGGCACAAAAGGCCCCCTAGGGAAATTCTGATTGCAGCAGGGATCAAAACCACTAAAGTAGGGATCAAACTACCTGCTGCCTGCACACACCATTCCAGTGGCATTTGCACCTGCAGTAAAGAATGCCCCAGAGGCCCTCACCCCTCAGCCGGCAGCCGCCTGCCTCCAGCTCCAGGTCACAGCCGATGCCCTCTTGGTATAAGAGCTCAATGCTGCGCAGGTTCTCCCTCAGCTCCTCTGCTTGGCTGGGCTGCTTTCCATCGTCCTGGGTGCTCCCAGCCCTCTCCAGTTTCCTCTGGGCCGCGGCCTTCACACGGGGCGCTCCCAGGACCTCTGCGGCGACCAGCACATCCCCCGGTGGGACTGGACTCAGCACTCCCTCATAGGCAAAGGTCAGCACGGCTTCCCAGGCCCTGGGGGCCACGTTGAGGCTGAAGGGAGGTCGCGGACCAATGCCGCCCAGTAGCCTGCCTCGAAAAAGGCTGCTAACTGCGGCCAAGATTACCCGATGCACTCCGTATACTCGCCCCCTGACCGACACCTCTTCATCCAGCAACAACCTCTGCTCCCGCAGCCGCTGTGCCTCCGCGAAAAACTGGCTCAGATGCTCCTCGCTGCGCAGAGCCTCGGGCTCCGCCGAGTCTTCATCGTCTTCTTCCTCCTCCTCTAGGGACAAGGCTGGTGAGGGAAGGTTCCCTGGGGCGATGGACCTGGGGCCAGGCTCTTCCAGGGGAAAGGGGGGCAAACTGGGATCCTCGTCCGGGGTCCGGGGCCAGGACGAGTTTCTCAGGCCGGGCGAAGGGGAGTCAAGGCGGTCCTTCTGGATCGGAAGGGAGACGCGCCCCGGGTCCGAGGGACGATGTCTGGAGTCCGAGATGCTCATGACCTAAATTGGCTGGATTGCTGCAGATGAGCAGAGGAAGGAGAAGAGGGGGTCAGAGCTGAACCCAGAGAGGTCAGAGGATCCCCTGCCTCCAGCCTGGCGACGTGTCTCCCTGCGTCAAACCATTCAAACCGCTACCTACCCACCCACTCACCCATCTCCGCACCACCGCTCCCTGCACCTCCGCACTCCACTCCAAGGCTCAAGCAGCCTGGCTACACCGTGCAAGTGTGGAGTTCACGAGGTGCAGGGAAGCGAGCAAGTAGCGGGTGTAAAGATACAGTACCCGGGGCCGTGCCCGCCGGTCTTGCCCCCGTCCCAACAGTCACCTTCCCGAGACATCAGCGTTCCACTTGCCCTCTCACTTGAGCTTGCTCTGCTTCGGGCCTCGTGGCAGGAGGAACTCGCCCCGCATCCGCGTGAGCAGCAGCTCCCGCTAATTATAGCAGGCGCTGGCAGGCTTGGGCCTGGGCTCCGGGTGCCCGAACTCCGACACCCAATCCTCCTGGGCCCCGTCCCGAGATGACCTCCTACCCTCTTCCATCTGCAGGTCATGTCCTGCTGCTGAGCGAGGCAAATTAGGATGCCAAAGAGGATGCGGGGATTGGATGGAGTAGCCAGGACAGAAAGGCTGCGTTCATCCCACCCGGCGGGAGGGGGTGGGCGAAGAGTCCGCACTGCGTAGCCGAAACGTGGGGCGAGAGGAGTGAAGCATGTTTTGGGTCATTCCTGGGCTTTGACTGTTGATGTTTCCGTGCACGATGAAACTTGGACCCTGGAGCGAACAGCACTGATGTGAAAGAAAAGTAACCCGGCTGGGTCCATCGTGGGAGAGTGGGTGGGGAAGGAGAAGGGACATGGGTTAGGGCTACCATGCTAGGTGACCCACTCCCAGCAGGGGGTTTCTTCCATGACCGAGGTAGGGTCCGAGGTGAGAGAGTGAAACCCAACTCTGTGTCTTCATAAGCAGTTGGGATAATGACCAGACAGTGGGGAACGTGGGGTTGATTGCTGCTGCGAGGACCAGAGTCCTGGACTGGATGGGCTAGGAGCACTCTAGAATTCTCTGTTTGGGGCAGGACACCAACCGCCACTCCCTCCGCCCCAGACAATACCCCTTTCTCATCCTGAGACCTCTAAATCCATGCCATTGCAGATATCCTCGTGGAGAAGGAATTTAGAGAAGAGGGCAGCAATCCCCCTTCCCTTCCCCTCTACCAGGGAGGTAGGACAGGCCAAGGGCTGCCAGGGCTGGCTTCTCTGGCCAATATAAAGGCTGGTTCAGGCTGAGTAGATTCACCAGAGAATCTGATCTAAGCAGGGAGTGAAGCCAGATTGTTCCTTAAGGCTCAGGTGAGAGGTGTGGTGTTCATGTGGAGGAGGGGCAGGAAGGTGAGTTGCTAGGACACAGCGTCCTCTGGGCTTTCAGAACTGTCCCTGCTCTCCATTGGACCTTAGGTACCCGCACAGACCAGGGGTTGCACTCACCAAAATGGTTCGACAGAGAAGCAGACAGCCAGTGGTTGTTCTGACTGGAGAAAGTGTCAATAGTGGCCAGCCTCTCTCCCCTCTCCCCCAATACAGACATTTCATGGCCTCCTCCCAGAGAGAGGAGGCCAGCACCTTGAGCCCCCACCAGGAAGAAAGGGAACCAGCCAGTGGAAACATACCTGAGGTTTGTCTCTGCTCCCGCCCCACCTCCCCAAGGACAAGGACGCTGGACCCCACCCTGAGTTCTATGCCAACTCCCTGGTGCTGGGACTAAGGCAGCTGCCTGTCTCTGGAGACTGTGTGGCTCTGCCACAGTGAGACACATGTCCCACAGCAAACGCCGGAAGACCTAATAAAACCTCTGTTCTTTGCCATCATCCACTCTCCATTAAAGTCTTGGGACTGATATGCCCCACCCCCACAGCATCTCCAGGTCTGCTAGCCTTCCTCCAGCTTGCTCACATGCAGGCCTGGGAGTGGTCTTGGCATCTCAGTCAGGGGCTAGCATGGCTTCCATCTCTGCAGAGCCCCACACCAAGCCACACTCCCAAGATGATGGAAGAATTAGGGGCTGGGCCTGGCAAGGCCCTAGTGCACTTCCACTGGGTCATGGGAGTCGTGGCAGCACAGGGTTTCCAACGCTTGAGGATCTAGGCAGGGGAGAAAGAACTTTACCGCAGAGGTCTCAGAGGGTACTTCTGTGGGAGGGAGGAGGGCTGAGGCAACCTCAGTTTCTCCCTCACCACCCTGCTCCACTAGATGTGCTGCATTCTCGACATCTGGGGCATCATCCTCTACCTGCAGCTGTCTTGGATCACTGCTCAGGTGGGCATAGGTGTGAGCTCAGGGCTCTGCTGGGCAGTAGGAAGGGATTCCAGGACTCCGTCTGAGTGAATTAAAGGAGCCCCATTCCTATCCCCACCCCAGGGCTCACATGGCTCATTATCCTGTTCTCAGCTACAGTCACTACTATCACCAGCCTGTCTAGCTCAGCCATCTCCAGTATGGCAGAGTCAAGGCTGATGAGTGTTACCACTCAGTTACCTCAGGGCCCCTAGTCCTGCAAGAAATTGCTGAGACCAGATTGGCTCCTGATCAAGCGGCATGTACTTCCTTATCTCATACCACTTGGGTTCTGGACTTGACGGTTCCATCAGGATCATTTTCACTTTTATCAAGGAAGTAGCTGTGGCTTTGCACACAGCAGCCTTCATGGACACCCTTTTGGACCTGCTCTGGGTACTGCCCATCTCCTCCCTTGGTGTGTCCTTTTTTCAAGCCAGCTGACCATCCAGCCTGAATTTTTTGTGACTCTGGCCTGGGAGAGTCATTTTAAGAATCACATGGAGGCTGACCAGTGTGGCTCAGTGGATTGAGAGTCATCCTATGGACTGAGAGGTCCCAATTCGATGTCCCAAATCAGGGCACACGCCCAGATTGTGGGCTCAATCCCCAGGGGGTGTGCAGGAGGCAGCCAATCGATGTTTCTCTCTCATATCGATGTTTATATCTCTCTCTCCCTTCCTCTCTCGCTAAAAAAAATCAATAAAAACATATTTTTTTTAAAAAAGAATCACATGGAGCCCTGACTGGTGTGGCTCAGTTGGTTGAGCATAGTCCCATGCACCAAGAGATTGCTGGTTAGATTCCCAGTCAAGGGCACATGCCTCGATTAGGGGCCCTATCCCCAGCAGGGGGCATGCAGGAGGCAGCCGATCAACGTTTCTCTCAACAATGTTTCTCTCTCTCTCCTTCTCTCTCTAAAATCAATAAAAACATATTATTTTTAAAAAGAATCAGATGGAGGCATCAAATCGATCAGTTAAGTCTCCATAAGCCACTACCTCTGTGTTCTGCCCTTCTAGAAGCATGGGATGCAGCTGCAGAACATGAATCCCGAAAATGAGTTGTGGGTGATGGGCATAGCGACTATGACCGTCTTTCCGGGCATGGGAGTCTAAGGCAGGTGCTGGAAATTGAGGTGGGGTGAGAAGGCTGAGGGGATGGCTGTGAGAGCTGAACAGATCTGGGAGGGGCCAAATGTAGAAAGATGTGTGTTTGTGTAGCTGGCAGAGCAGATATCCAGGAACCCAGACCTGAAACTAGATAGTTTTGCTGGGAGAAACTCCACATGTCAGTTTGTCAAGTAAGGAGGACTCATTCTGAGGATCTGTTGGGATGAGCACCAGATAAAACTACTAGATGAGAAATTCTATTTCTTTTTTGTTGTTAATCCTCACCTTAGGATAGTGTTTTCCATTGATTTTTTTAGAGAGAGTGGAAAGGAGAGAGGAAGGGAGGAAGGGTGGGGGGTGGGGAGAGAGAGAGAGAAAGAAAGAGAGAGAGAGAGAGAGAGAGAGAGAGAGAAACATCGATGTGAGAGAGACACATTGATTGGTGGCCTCCTGTACGTGCCCAGGTCAGGGCCTGGGATTGAGCCTGCAACCCAGGCACATGCCCTTGCCCAGGAATCAAACCCAAGACCCTTCAGTGCATGAGCTAACAACCTGAGCAAAACCGGCCAGAGAAGAAATTCTGTTTCTTGTTCCCAGATATTTACAATCTTGAGATTCACTCCCTTTGCAGTTTGAAGCAAGAAGAAAAAGGATGCCCATTTAGCCATACTCTTATGGAAAAGGCTGGTGAGAAAGGCAACTAGAGGATTGGAGAGGAGGGTGAAGATGAGACAAAAAGGAGGTGGAGTAGTAGTTATTTCTTCCCTTCCACTCACATTTCTCCTGTCTTATTTTATATATATTTTGTCACTCATGGTATTCCAGGTCCAAATTATCTTCTTCTTGATCTCTATCAGCTACCAGCTTGGGACATTCCACCCACAGACCCCAGCAGACAGGCCACTGGCTTCTTTAGGTACCTAGGTGAGACACTGGGAAGATGGCTGAGGAATGAGAACTGCATTAAAGGGAATGAATGCCTCAAAATGTCACCTCTCCTTGGAGCAGGGGACCTCATTAGCCCAAACCTCCTCAGAAAAGACTCCTTGACTTCTGATTCTGTATGTCATTTGCAAATTGACCATCAGACCACTCAGAGTCCTGTATATCCCTAGGCTGGCTAGTTTGCAAAATTCCCTTCTTCTTCCCAGACTTACCTAAGTAACTGACACTAAACTGGGTAGAGGGGTAATAATCTTGGCTGAATGAAGGGAAGCCAGGAGACACTCTTCAAAACCCCATCTTTTCTCTCCGCACTTTTATGTCGGAAGCATTTTCTTAGGAAATAGTGGCGTGGTCCAGGGGGCAGATTCTTTGGTATGTTTCCCATCTTCTCTTCAGCCATTGGGTGTTCACCAGGACCAATATCTCTGGGGACATCAAGGTGAGAAGGATGTTCAGGCATGGAGCACACTCTATCTCTGCTAATGGTTCAACTTTTGTTCCCAGGATCCTGCGGCAGCTACCCCAAAGGAACCTGCCTTGTCATCATGTGGACCACACTTTCCTACCTGGGCATCTCTGCCACCATTGGTTAAGGCCCTCCACTCCTGACTTCTATGCAGAATAACCCAGCACCCTGGCTTCTGCCTCTCTGAGGTGCTAAGGTATAAGTGATGAAAAGAGGAAGAACATTCATCAAAGATATTCAAAGTAGTTTACATGGAGGTAGCCACCCACCTTCTTCACCACTTCTGCCCATCACTCATTTCATTAAGAATTGTATGGTGGTCTGGCCGGTGTGGCTCAGTGGTTGAGCATTGACCCATGCATCAAGAGGTTGCCGGTTCCATTCCCGGTCAGGACACATGCCCAGGTTGTGGGCCCGATCCCCAGTGGGGGGCATGCAGGAGGTGGCCAATCGATGTTCTCTCTCATCGATGTTTCTATCTCTCTCTCCTTCTCCCTTCCTGTCTCTCTAAAATCAATAAAGGAAAAAAAATTAAAAAAAAAAAAGAATTGTATGGTGTTCTTTGATTACAAGATAAGGTCTCCCTCCCTGCCCCCATGCATACACACTTTCATTTACCCCTTTGGCAGTGATAGTACCTAGACCAGTGCCAAAGGGCACTGGTACATAATCCCAGCTATGGAATGGGATTCCTTCCCCATGAAGGAGTGTGTGTCCTCAATCTGATTTTCAGGCTCCTGAATGATTCGAGATGGGCTTGGCATGTATGTACAGAATGGGAGCTGCCAGGGGCCAGAGTGCCAATATGGCTGCAACTTCAGCAGTCGTCAAGAGCAAGGGTCCTGTCTCTAGGGGCTCTCAAATCACCACCAGGTCAGTGAACCAGAGGGGAAGACTCAAGTCATTACTGGTTTTTCAGCATCTACACTATGTCTGGCATTGGGCTAGGTAAAATTTATCACTGGGAAAGCTCAGTGAAAATATGGGTGGAATGTGTTGCTTCCAGATGCATTGAATCTTCCTCTGCCTCCCCTTCTCAGGCCATGATCATGGTGTGTACTATCAGTCCCCATTCATCATTTCAGGACTCTTCAGTGCTACCCTGTCCTCTGCCCTTTCTTGCTTTTTTTCAGCCCTTCCAGGTTAGTTGGTATCTTAGCAAGAGGCCTGTGGGGGAAAGGAGAGAATGTAAGTAGACAGGGCCATCCAAGAGTCTAATTTTGTCAGGAGGAGCTAAAGCGGGATCAGTCTCAGCAATCAGGAGTTAGATAGTGATGACTATGGTTGGCTGGTGTTAAGAAAGGGTCCAAGCTCACATAGCAAAATTAAAAGTCTGCCCATAAATCAAGGCGAAGTTTGGGGAAGGTGCCACTCTGCCATCACCTCCTGTTTTTCCCACTGCACATACCTACAGATCTCACCACACCCCACTGCTTTCCTTTCTTCCTGTTAAGAGCCCTAAGCTCCCTCAACTCTTCTCTCAGTGCTCCCCACTCCTTCCTGCCTTTTAAGAGTAGGAGGCTATCATTATCCCTCTTCCTGGGACCCTCCCCTGATGACTGCCATGCCTTCTTACAGCGGCTGTGCCAGGATAAACTGTACCCAGTCATTGCTTTTTAGGGAAAGACTATGGTAAGACATTGAATCTCCGAGAGGCCATCTGTTCACCTTCCTCATTGCTGTCAATTTCATCCTTATTGGTGAGTACTCCACCTCCACCTCCCACAGCGACCTTCATTAATCACTGTCCCCTTGTGCCCCACAGTGCCCTGCCTCTGAACTTTAGGGCCTGATCCTAAAGCCTCTTTTCTATCTCTCTAGTATTGAAAGCGGATGAAAACATCTGCTTATTTGGTGGTGGGGGTGGGATGTGTGTGGAAGGTGGAGTGGGAAGTAGGGAATAGTAAGGGGAAAGGGAAGCCAGAAGATGATGCCCTTGACTCTCCAGACATGGATCCCACAACTCCAGTTTGGAAAATGACCACCTGAACCTTCACCTCTCCCAAAGCTGGTCTGAACACCACTGCTCCCATCATCTCCAACTTTTTCCTCTGCTTCTATGCCCTTGTCAACTTGGGCTGTTTCCACACCTCCCTTAGCCAGTCGCCTGGCTGGTATGGGCAGGTGTTGGGGTTAGGCCCAAGGCTGGGAAGACCTGGGAAAGTTGGAGGAGCATCTTGAGGTATGAGGGTGGGTGGTACTGAGGCTCTGACAAGGGATGAGCTGCATTCACTCTCCCCTGCAGGCTTACACCTTTTCTTCCCCTGGTAGAGTCCCTGGCTCTCCTGTCTGGGCTGTCTGCTCTGCCTGCTCATGTTTGTCCTCACTTGGTGGGCAGTGCTCATTGCTCTGTTCTTATCCTTCTGCTGCTGCTCTATCCATTCTACAAGAAACCTGGTGAGTGAGTGGGCAGGTGGGGAAGGGAGTGAGATACAGCAAGAGGCTGACCCCATAAGAAGCCCAGAACTACCAACAGTAAAACTTCATTTCCTCTCCTACATCAGCAGTGAGGCCCCACCTCTGATCACTCTGTACCACCTGTTCCTCTGCACACGTGTGAACTGAGCTCCCTGGTCTATTTAGGCACCGACCACAAGGCTGCATCCTACTCAGCGAGCCTGACCAACATGCAGGACCGTGTCAAGAACTTCCGATGAGGGAGTCTCTAGACCAGAGGGTGAAAATAGGTAGCCTTTGAATTGGATCTTACCTGCACATGAGTTTTTTTCAGATTGCAATTTTTAAAAATCTCCAACATTTAACATGCATCTGGTAGTCTTGGGCCTCCATCCCACATGACACACTTAGCTTAAGCCAAGGAGCTGCTGTCCCATGGGACAGGGCAGGTGCTCTCCACATTACATTTCCCACCTGTCCACTTTATTCTTTGATATTACATGACTGGTTCTTGCAGGCTTGAGTTTTTCAGTCCCTGCTCTAGAAATAAAAGGAAACCAGCTTCCTGAAATTTGGGAGGGGCAATGGAGGAAAAGGATCAGAATTCTAGTGGGGTAGGAGAGCAGGGTTCTCTGAGGAGGGATGGCAGGAGAGATGCTTCAGCAACCAGCTACCTTCATCATGCTGTGAGATGGAGAAGACTAATACTCTTGCTTTCTCCCTAAAATCTTCTCTAAAATCCTCCAATAGATGGTAAAGAGCTGACCACTACTTTGAACATTATTTCTGTCTTCCTCTCCACAGGCCACAGTGCCTGGTGCTAACTGGCTTCCCTAGCCAGCGTCCAGCCCTGGTGGATTTTGTGAGGACCTCCACAAGAACACGAGTCTCATGATCTGTGGGAATGTGGTCTTGGTAGGAGAAGAGGGAATGAACTCAAATGGGAGGGGACTGAGTACAGGGAAGAACAAGAGGTGGAGAGACCAACAGGTTAGTGAGTGAGCTCAGAGAATTTGGAGAGTAGTGAGGGTCAGGTAGAAGGATGCTTTAAGTGAGGGACAGTCACAGCTTACATTTCTGTCTCCCCTCTTTAAGAGCCCCAAGCCATTCAAGGTTCTGAGAATCATGTCAACTGGCTGAAAGTCTGGAAGATTCATTCATTCTACAGTCATACATAACTCTAGGCTCTGTTCTGTGGCTCAGAGCCTCATGCAGGTCAGCTTGCCAAACTGCACCACTTCTTGTCACCCTGTCCCCTTTTCCCTCATTTTCTCTCCTTTCAGTTCACAGGTTTGGGCCAGCTGAAGCCCAATGTGCTGGTATTGGAATATAAGCAAATTGGCAGAGGAGTCAAATGCTGCTGTCAGACTGTATAAAATGAAGCAGAATATGCCGTTAGTTTTAGGTTTGTGCAAGTCTTTGGTGACTGTGATAACAATCTTGGTGGAACGGACTAAATAGGAAACTGGTGGAGAGGAACTGGAGACAACTTTTAAGATGTTTCACTGTAAAATGGGGCAGAAAAATGGGAAGCAACTGGAAGTGGCAATGAGGTCAAGGGGTTCATGTATTTGTAAGATGAGAAAAATGATATCATCTTTCTATGCTCATAGGAAAATCCAGGAAAGAAAGGGAAATACTGACTAAAGAAAAAGAACTGTTGAGAGATGTCCTTAAAGGCTAGAGGATGGGGTCTACTGCACACGTTTTTGGAGAGGAGCAGGGTTTCTCAACCTTGATACCAATGACATTAGAAAAAAAAGTTTTCATTGATTTCAGAGAGAGGGAAGAGGGAGATAGAAACATCAATCAGATGCCTCCTGCATGCCCCCCACTGGGGACTGGCCTGAAATCTGGACATGTGCCCCAACTGGGAATTGAACCCGTGACCTCCTGGTGCATGGGACAATGCTCAATCGAGCCACACCAGCCAAGAGACACCAATGACACTTTAGCCCGGATAATTCTTTGTTGTGGGGAACTGTTCTGTGCATTGTAGGATATTTTGCATCACTGGCCACTGGCCAGTAGCACTGCCTCCAAGTTGAGAACTACTGGTATAAATAGTAACAAGAGGAAAAGCAGAGTATGTGGGTATAAGTACTGGGTGATGGTTAAATGTAGTGGTGGGTGCCTGTGAACATTTTCTGATTGTTTCTATTTTCTCACTAAAATAGGAACCAAGGAAAGAGAATGAGGGGAGATGTTGGAGATTTGAGGGGTCAGAGATATGAGTTATCAGAGAAGAGGGCAAGGACAGGACTAGGGAATATTGCTAGGTAGCATAAAGGACCCACTTAAGTTTCATGATGAATTTAAAGGAAGACAAATCAACTTTTGGTGACCCCTTCCAGCTGCATGTGTCTAGGCATAAAGTAGGGGAAGAGTTGACTATTACGAAGCCAAGAGACAAGGGAGCTGAGGTGTTTGCAAAGAAGTGCTTGTAATTAAAATTTAGATGGAGGAGGGAAATGAAGACATGGAGGGGACTGGGTCAGTGGAAAGGAAGATCAGTGGATTACAGGTCCTGGTGAAGTGATGAACTATTGGATTCAGTGCACTAAAGGGAATGAACTGGAAAGATAGGAAATAATTGATGGGAGAGTGGGATGTTTGAGAATGGGATATGAAGGAATTATAGGTCTAGAATACAACTAAAGGAATGAGTGGCAGAAGTTGGGGTGGAGGACAAGATCACTGAAGGAGCAAAGAACTTAGAGACCAGAGTGTTAGAAAGTTAATCCACATGGACACTAAAATCGTCAAGATTCATGATAGGAGTGATACTACATGGTATAGTTAAACGACATGTGTTTCAAAATTGAAGTGTGTCAGGGATAAGAAACAATTGTCTAAAAATGGTGTAAGGAAAAGAGGAAACCTGCACCACCTCTAGGCCCAGTGGTACAATGGATAGAGAAAACACTACCACTGGAGGTGGGAGAAGCAGAGGCCTCAGGAGAAACAAGCTCAGAGCAGGAATGTAAAGGGAACATTCAGAGAAGAGGTTGAGGATGTAGGAAATTTTGTTAGTAAACTAGTCATTAGTTCAGAAGAGCACAAAAGGATTCCTTCCAGGAGCTGAAAAAGGAAGGTAGATGGGAACAAAAAAGGGGATGAAGAGAAATGGTTATTAGAGTCTAAAAGATGAGATGACTTGGTAGCTTAGGACTTCTTATGGTGATTGACATAAACATAAAGGGCATGATGACATTAATTCTCATAGGAAGGGATGTGTATCTGGGGTCCCCCTTCAAGCCAGCCGATATAAGTACATGCAGGAGTGACAGTTTTATTTTTCTAATCTCTCACCCGAGGATATGTTTTCATTTATTTTTTTGTATGTTTTTTAGAGAGAGGGAGAGGGAGAGAAACATCCATGCGAGAGGAACATGGATCAGCTGCCTCCTGCTCGCCCCCTACTGGGGATGGAGCCTGCAACCCAGGCATGTGCCCTGACCAGAAATCCAGCTGGCACCTCCTGGTGCATGAATCAACACTCAACCACTGAGCCACAATGGCTGGGCTGTTTTCATTTATTTTTAGAGAAAGAAGGGAGAATGAGAGAGAAACATTGATGTGAGAGAGAAACGTCAACTGGTTAGCTCCTGTTATGCACTGACTGGGGATTGAACTCACAACCCAGGTATGTGCCCTGACCGGGAATTGAACCCGAAACCTTTTGGTGTATAGGACAATGCTCCAACCGACTGAGCCACTTGGATAGGGCAGGGCAGTTTTATTCTTGAGTTATAAATTAGTATGCAATTAGACCGGGATTCCCGCTATATTGAGGGAAGTTCTGAGCACCTACTTCAAAGAATTTAAATGAGACGATGAATGTAAATCAGCACAAGGCCCAATACTAAAATATTAGTTATGATACTATTGTTAAGGGGATGTTCAGAAGAGGGCTTAAGATATCCATTCATGCCACCAACAACGTATTCAGTGTCTTCTCTATTGTTCCTGAAAAACACAAGCTGATTACCAACATACAAAAACAAAAATATTTTATTGCTGAGTCATCTTGAGGTTCAAATGACAGAAGGGGGAATCTGTAGCCTGGCCAGGACTCCCATGTCAGGACAGAGATAATGGGTTCCACTTGGGACACTATCAACTCTGATCCTGTTAACTCTGTCAGTCCCTCCAGGTCACTTCTACTTCATCTGTCCGATACCTGTGAAAAAACAGGAAACACTCGGTGGATGGCTATCCCTTAGCATCTTCCATTCTTCTCTGCCCTCATGATTCTGGACCCTCTCCTCTGCTGATTTTTGCCTACCTCCCATATAATCCTATCTACACTCCCCAAGGGGGCACCCTACCTCTGTGTGACCCCAGAATCACTGAGGGGAGTCCTGTGTCCTGCCCGAAACATCTCCCAACCAGCCTGGGCTATCATGGCTCCATTGTCAATGCAGAATCTGGGAAGGAAAAGAGATGTGAAATTTGGGATCTAAAGGTGGAAAACCACTGTAACTGAAGAGAAAAAAAAAAATCAAGAAAGGACAAGGACCTTTACCTTTCATCAGTGGCAAAAAGCCGGGCTCCACGTTCCTGGCACATCGTCTCTAGCATTTCCTGTAGCCTCATATTACCTATGACGAGGTGGTGGGTAGGATTAACTTAGTTTAGCCATTTCTCCAGTCTAGCTGTATACTGCGTGTGCATTTACTTAGGAAAATGAAGTAGGGGTCCTAGAGGACAAGGATCATAGGATAAGAAATAAAACTAGTAATATCCCCAAACTCTTAGATTTAAACTATCAAGAGAAAGATACACAAGCCCAAGAATGGGAAAGAGAGGTACAGTCCAGTGATACATACACCCGACACCTCCCACGACGAGGGCCTCTTGGGAGCCACAGTGTGCCATGGCCCGCTCTGTGATCTCTACCAGCATTGCAAACACAGTTTCCTGGGGGGAACAGACAAGGTGAAAACATCAGAGGGAATCCCAGCTTAGCCCCAACTTTCTGTCCCAGCTTTTTACTCCATTACCTGCAGGGAGAAACACAGATCCTCAGGAGTACACTCGCCGGTGGCCAGCATTCGCTGGGCTACATCCTGTAATTAAAGGGGGAAAAACAAAGATAAAACAATGAACAGTGGAGGGGGGTGGGGGAGGGGCCAAGAAGAGATTAACCAAAGAACTTATATGCATATATGCACTGCCCATGGACACAGAATAGGGTGGTGAAGGCCTGGGGCGGGGCAGGAATTGGGGGGGGGGGACATCTGTAATACTATCAACAAATTAAAATTAAAAAACAAAACAAAACAATGAACAGTGGTTTGGGAGATGCCATGAGTGTAAAAATTGGTGCACTTGGAGCATGACCATGTTTCATCACAATTCAATTGACCAGCACATCCCATACCACACTTTGCCCTTCACTGGCACCAAACTACAGAATGGGTTGCATTCATTCAAGATTCAATAATTATGAATACCTGCCCTGGCACCACCCCCACCCCTCCCTTACCCTGAATTTTCTCCATCACATTTACTACTATCTAACCCTTTATATTTTATTATTTTCCCTTCTTCCTTCCTTTTTTTTGGTTTATCTGTCTCCCCATTAGAATGCAAGCTCCAAGTAGGCAGGGATTTCTGTTTTGCTCCATGTTATATTGCTATTGCCTAGGGCAGTGCCTGGCACACAGACGATATTCAATAAATATTTGCTAAATGAATTTATTCAGCATCGAACATGGGCCAGTACTGTGCTATGCAGGAAATACAATGGTGAGCAAAACAGATATGCTTCATTAAAAAACATGTAAGTGCCTGTCTCCTCACCTCTTTCACTCACCTCAATGAAAGACAGGATCCCTGAGAATGAGACGTCCATTCCTTTTACAGTGTATGGCAGCTCAACTAGCTTCTTGCCTCTATGTGGGAGTACATGAGGCACTAAGCCTGCAGTCAGCTGGCTGCTCACCCTCCAAAGCTCCTCCCAAGTCTCTTAACATATATACAGGAAAATTCCTGAAGCCCCACCAGTCACCCTCCTTCCACCTCATGGCCCCTTACCGCTTTGCCATCTGTTCAATGTTGTAGCCTGGACTTGGGTCATTGGAAATCTAGCAGACAGAAAAAGAGGATGAAGTCAGATATCCAGGAAGCATAAGAAGCTATTTTACTACTTTCTCCCTCCATTTCTATGGTTCTCCAGAAATTCATCCACATCTTATGTTCTCTGCAGCCCAATGGCTTACCTTCAGCACTCGAGCAAAACGATCCAGACAATTACCCACAGCGATATCGATGGTTTCCCCAAAGATGCGGTATCGATGTTCTGAATATGCAATCACCTAAGGGCGATGAGGATGTCCATGAAACCTCAAGTCTGCAAAGAGGAGTATTTGGCTTTGGGGAAGAATATAGCAGAGGATCAACATGGCCACTAGCGTGTCCAACAAGAAATGGAAAGTACTTTGCCAAACCCTGAGTGGGTATTTTTTGTAACTCTTCTGTGAGAAGCTCACATATACCTTGAGTATTTCCAGAGCAGACTCCTAATCTATAGAAGATAGTGTAGGTCAGAGGAGAAGCAAACTGTCATTTCAAATACATTTTCTTAGCTTGGAGGTTCCTGACATATCCCTTAAAAGCAGTCTTGACAGTGTAGACTAGGGAACAGGTTTTCCTGCTTAGAGGCAGGGAAACAGAGTCCTTTTAGAGTATCCTATCCAAGCAGTACTATTTGTAAATATGAGAAGAGATAGAGGTAAAAAATTCAAAAATCCCACATTGGGTCAGACTAATGGCCGATCCAACTCAACCCTGGCAATCAACTTATGTCCATTCTTTACATGTGACCAACTTCTAGCACAGAAAATATGTTATCACCCACTGACACGTGCTCCATATCTGGCAGTGTTTCCCCCTTTCCCTGGTGCTGCTCAGGATTTCCTTCAGTTCTGATGTAGATTTTACTCTGCTGTCAAAAGGCTGGTGACAGTCGTGGCTGGGTGGCTCAGCTGGTTGGAGTGTCATCCTGTACACCAAAAGGTGTGGGTTTGATCCCCGGTTGAGGCAACCTATCAATGTCCCTGTTTCTCTCTCTCTCCCCCTTCAAATCAATAAAAACATATCCTCAGGTGAAGATAATATTTTTTAAAAAGGGGGTGAGGGAGGAAAAATTCCTGTCTTTGTTCTTCTATCATCTACTCATCTCTACCCAGTCATCTTTCATTTTCTACACCAAAGCAGGGAGGAGGAAAAGAGAAGATGCTATCATTGCTCCTCTTAACTCTTGTAAGCCTCTACTGCTATTTGCACACCTCAAGTCCCTAATTTTTTTATTTTAATTTTTTATCCTCACCTGAGGATATTTTTCTATTTATCTTCAGATAGAGTGGGAGGGAGAGAAAGAGAGAGAGAAAAACATCGACGTGAGAGGGACACATCGACTGGTTGCCTCCCACATGACCCTGACCAGGGCTGGGGACAAACCACAACCGAGGTACATGCCCTTGACCAGAATCGAACCCGTGACTCTTTGGGCCACAGGCCGACGCTCTACCCATGAGCCAAACCAGTCAGGACCCCAATTTTTTTCAAATATGTTTTTATTGATTTTTAGAGAGAGAGGAAGGAAGAGATAGAAACATCAATGTGAGAGAGACATATCTATCTGCTACCTCCTGCACGTGCCCTGACTGGGAATCGAACCAGGACCTCTGTCCATGGGACGATGCTCAATCCACTGAGCCACACCTGCAGGGCCCAAGTCCCTAACTTTGCATGTCATCCTTCAGGCCTCAACCAGCTACGTGCCCTCTACCTGTTCAAGTCCCCACATCATTTTCATGGGAATGTGTGCTGCACCTTTAATAACTATTTCACATAATGAAGTTTTAGAACATAACACTTTCATAGGCTGGGAACAATGACTATTTCTGACAATAATCCCATCAGGTAGTGTTTGGGGAAAAAGGCTGGAGTTCTCCAATCCCAACCTAAAAAGGTCTTATAAGGTATCCAAAACAATTCTGGCATCCCCCATAAACTTAAAACACTTTCAACCATTTATAAAATGGTTATATTTTGACACCCTTAGAATAACAATTTCTATATATATATATACTACCAGTAATGCAAAATAAAACATCACTGTCATAAAGAAACAAACTGAATAGTGCCTCTTAGTTTTAATTGCTAAGATCTGTATAAAAAATAAGCTTCAAAATAATGACAGTGAAAATCCTTTAGTTATTTTTGGGGGCTTCAATCCTTACCATTCTTTCCTTTTCTAAGGAAATTCCTAAGAAATTCCTCATCTTTATAACTGTATATAGTCACTTTATGTTCTGATTATCCTGCCCAAATCTGCAATGTTTCAAACTTTGTTATGGATTTTCTAGTGTCACATTTTAGATTCAAATGAGCCCAGCTTTATTCTTGGCAGTTCCTGCCATGCAGGTAGAGCATGAAAGGTACTGGTACAGTGCCTTAGAAATTAAGAAATGGTGGAGCATTCTAAATACCTGTGTATTTCCTCCACTGACATACAGCACAGTTGGGCTGGTGGCTCCAGTGATGAGGCGGCCCATCTCAATGTGGCCTATACAGTGGTTCACACCTAGCAATGGTTTATTCCACAGCTGGGCCACAGTACGGGCCACAACAGCCACAGAAACCAGTGGGGCACCCATGCCAGGGCCTAGGGAAATAGAAATGGGAGTTAGAATACTTTAGAGATTGGGAAAAACAGAGCTGGAGGAAGCAGGAAATGTGAGAGGTGGGATTGAGGTAGTAATGATAGCAGAGGCAAGCTGCAGGCTATTTTGTCATAACCAAGCTCCAGGTACATTCTTCTACTGCCCACCACTCACCCAGTCATACCTTTGGTGAAGGCAATGCAGTCAATATCCTGGGAGGTTAATCCAGCCTCTGTTAGTGCCTCCTGCAGCAGGTCCAGGATAACAGCTCGGTGATGCCTGGCAGTATCACCCGGAAGAAATCCTAGGAGACAAACACAAATCAGAGATCACAGGGGATTTTTTTTTGTAACAAAGGTAGGCAGAAATCCAAGACAGGCATTTTAGTAGTAGAAAGAGTCCCTTTCACTCTCCTCAAGCATCCTGTCTTCCAGGTGTTCAGCTATACTATTTCCAGCCTGTTCGGCTAGGCTGAACAGCCCTTCCAAAATGCCCTTCTTCATACCCAACTTCTACTCAGCTTTCAGGACTCAATCCAAGTGACATCTACCTCATACCCTTTGGTAATCTCTGTGGTTCTACAAACCCTGTGCCTGATCACATCGTTGTATTCAATCATCTCCAGTATTTTCATCAAGAGCCCGTTTGCTATAACATCTTTGCCACAAGCATTCCCTCGCACTTTTGCAGCACAAATAATTGGCCTTAAAGCAATTTCACAAGCCCTAGCCGGTATGGCTCAGCAGTTAGAGCGTCGGGCCATGGACCAAAGTGTTGCAGGTTCAATTCCAATCAAGGGCACGTACCTCGGTTGCGGTTCGGTCCCTGGCCCTGGTGGGGGTAGTGTGGGAGGCAGCCAGTCAATGTGTCTCTCCGGCATCAATGTTTCTCTCTCCCTCTCTCCCTCCCACTCTGTCTGAAAATAAATGGAAAAATATCCTCAGGTAAGGATTAAAAAAAAAAGAGGGACACTGAAACATGGAAAATTTGTAAAAAAATTTTTAAAGTTGTTGTGAAAATACATTATTGTCTTCAAAGTCTTTTGTTCATAGTATAGTACCTTTTTTTTTGCTTGTTGATTTCATCTCCTTGTTTGGTATCACGGTTTTTCCTTTTTGCTATAATTCTTCCTTCATTAAAAGACTGCTGTGAATTAGTAGCCGCCTCTTTCATGCTTGCCACTGCTTGGTAAACTTTTGGTTTCAATGGGTGGGAGGGAAGACTGTGCTCATAAAGAATTTGCAAACTGATACGTTATCATTTTCTAGCATAGTATGCAATCTGGCTTTGACATAGCTGTGCAATCTGGGTTACACATAATTGTTATCATCCACTATTTTAAGACTACAATATCTACTCATCACTGCAGAGACCATTATGAGAGCTATGATGTATTTAATATAAAAATGGGAGTAACTGTGACAATTTCTTCAATGGAGAAATGAAACCAAACTGTCAACTAGCTGAAATACATTAAGTCTGCCAAATGTCAACTAAACTGTTAACCAGTTATTTTATCTTATACAGTAAAATTGCCTTATGGTCAATTAGTTGTGCAGTGAAAATGTTTGTGGTAAAAATACCTAGACCCACATTTAACATGCAACAATTATAGCATTATAATTACCTGTATTTTTGCCAGTTTAACTGTGAGCATCTCAAAACATTGGCTATTTAATTCATCTTTGTATTCCTGGTGCCAAAATGCCTAGAAGAGGTATGCTAAACATATATATATTTCTAATGAGTAACCTGTCACAACACCTGTTCAGGGAGGCTTTTCAGGTATATGCAAGTCAGTTGCTCTCTCATACACACACACACACACACACACACACACACACATACACATACATTTATATGCACAGGCGTTTGGGGGGGGGGCAGGTATGATATAACATCATACCTTACAAATAACATTTACTTATTTGTTAATCCTCACCTGAGGATATTTTTCCACTGATTTTCAGATGGAGTAGAAGGGAGGGAAGGAAGGAGAGAGAAACATCAACGTGAGAGAGACAGATTGGTTGCCTCCTGCCCAATCCTGAATGGGCGGTATCAAACCTGCGACCAAGGTACATGTCCTTGACCGGAAATCGAACCCGAGACCCTTCCGCAGGCCGACGCTCTAACCGCTGAACCAAACCGGCCAGGGCACAAATTCCACTTATTAAAAGTTATAATGTGACTGGTACTTGAATTCTCAAGACTCAGTGATGCCCGTATTATTCCCATTTTAAGAGTAAAGACATCCAAAAACATATACTGAACATAAACATTGCAAAACCAGCCAGTTTTGACACCTAAACTGGGAGTCTTTACACTCATTGTAGAATATTTTGATTGCAGCTGTATGTTACACTATTTATCATACTGTAAAGTTCTGTTTACAAGTCCAACGCTATAGCAGGTTCATCACATCTACTTTTGCACGCAACTATTTTTGTGTCCAACAGCCAGCAGACTAACGATTAGCACCAGGAAGGCGTTCAATAAAAGCTGAAGGAACCCTGAAGGTCCAGCTACAAATGCCTGTGACTCCTCTATCCATCCACTTTGTGACGTTAATAAACGTCACATAATCTCGTGGACTCGAATAAAAAACTCTTATGAGGGAGCAACGCGCTCCACGCCCCACTTCGCCAGTGTTCAGGAAGATGGAAGATGACGTTGGGCGGAGAAGCGCGCTGCAAACCTCAAGTTCCCCGCTCACCTGTGCCCGGGGGCGTGACGTAAGTCCGCCGCGGGTTTGCCAGCACCGCGCCGTCCCGCACCACTCCCACGCCGATCTTGTTGGCGCTGCCTTCGAAACCCAGTACCGTGGGCATGGCGGAAACTGGGAGGAAACGCCCGCAGGGCTCCTAGCTCGCAGTGCGGCCGGGGAACCCTCCCCGGGCCGTGCTGAGCGCAGACTGCCCCGTGCAGAGGAAGGAGACGCGCCGGCCACTGCCGGGCGGCCGATCGCACACCGACGGGAGCCAAATAACCCCGCGCGTCGCGCCGGCCCGCCCCCGGCGTCACGGCGACCCGTCAAGGCCCCTTCAAGAACCTGTCCTCCTAACTGCCAGGGACGCTGAGCCGGCCTCTGCTCCTTACGTTCCTATCCGTTCCTTTGCCTCTCTCCGGTGGTCCAGCCCAGCCTTCGCCACTGATTTTTTTCTCACTTGCACAGCGCTGGGATCTTCGGTCAGGGCGGCAGAAGGACTCGTGCAGCGGGCACACCGATAAACAGTCGGAGAATGGAGGGCTGGGCCCTGAGCCCCCTGGAGACATCGCAGAAGGGAGGGAAGGCCAGGTTCCCCATCACGTGGTGCCAGACAGACTAATCACCGGCGTTCCTCCGCGGCCTCAGCTCACGTGACCACGCCAGTTACCCACGTGGGAGCACAGCGTGCTCCATTCTTTGTGCTCGGGTAGGAAGGATCCCGGCTGCAACTCCAGCAGGTCAGATATCGGGTTGCCGTTCATTTGACCATAAGAGGGGCTTCTTTGGACTTCTGATCGGCTATCGTGAGCCGGGATCTTAATTAAGGCCTTCGATTGGCTTGAGGGAAGATCTCGCGAGGAGGGTACATAGATCACTATGAAATGCTCTAGTGTTGTGGGTGAGGGGTAATGGGCCTATGGCGCATGGAGGCGGGGATGGGATTCAGAGATAGCGCGCCGCGCGCTGGAGGAGACTTTCCCCCAGCTTTAGCCGGTTTCACCACTTATTTGTGTCTGCAGGCAAGGCGGTAAAAATACTCCTTCGCTGGGCAACGTGGTGCAGGAAGGCGTTTGTTACAGTGATGCCGAAGCGTGGGAAAAAGGGAGTGGTGGCAGAAGACGGGGAAGAGCCCAAGACTGGTAAGAGTGAAATGAACGTCCCCCTCCCTAGAGGCTGTGATGGTGGTGCTTCCAATTTCTTCGCTAAATGGGAAGTACGGACCAACGCACCACAGTTTTGCAGTTTGTGAAGAAGTCGCGGCAATCACAGGCTCTCAGTGGGCCAATAGTTAACTCCGGATGGAAGTTGGGTACCGCCAACTTTTATCACTATGTATTACTTATTTTATAGAGCCAGAGGCCAAGAAGAGTAAGGCGGGAGCAGGAGCAAAGAAAAACGAAAAAGAGGCAGCAGGAGAGGGGTCAGCCCTGTATGAGGACCCCCCAGATCAGAAAACCTCACCCAGTGGCAAATCAGCCACCCTCAAGATTTGCTCCTGGAATGTGGATGGGCTTCGAGCCTGGATTAAGAAGAAAGGTTTGGATGTGAGTGGGAATCAAGGAGGGGAAAGAGACAGTCTTCAGTATTGAATGATCTTGGGGTTTAATCATCTCTTCCCATTTTAGTCCCCACCACGTAGGTTTTATTTTTTATAGTTTTCTTGTGTGAGAGGTATAGGAGGGGCTTCACCAAGTCATACCAACTGTTCCTTGTATATCCTTTCCTTCCATTCCAAAGTCTTAAACATTTAATGTCTTCATCTCTTCCCCAGCATGTTGAAAAAGTCAGACTGGACTTGCTCCATTTTTATCTCTAGCATATTCTGTTTTTTAATAGGTAGTGCTTACACAATGCAATGTACAGATAATGTATTACAGAATTGTACACTTGAAACTTAAGTAATCTTATTGACCGGTATCACCCCAATAAAATTAGTAATATTTCAAAAAAGAAATAAATAACTAGTGCTTAAAAATCTTAGCTGTCCATTGCCTAAAGAAAAAAATACAATCTCCTCAGGGTTGCATGTAAGTCTTATCTCCTTCCATTAGTTACCAGTTATCTGATTAAGTACTGTGCTACTAGACTGTTAAACTCCTTATGCACAGGGACTCTGTCTTCTGTGTATCTCTAGTACTTAGCACAGATTCTTAAATGTCTGCTAAATTGACACTATCTTTTATACCTTTCATTCTGCTCAGTGGGTAAAGGAAGAAGCCCCAGATATCCTGTGCTTGCAAGAGACCAAATGTTCAGAGAAGAAACTACCAGCTGAACTTCAAGACCTGCCTGGACTATCCCATCAGTACTGGTCCGCTCCTTCAGACAAGGAAGGGTACAGTGGCGTGGGCCTACTCTCTCGCCAGTGCCCACTCAAGGTTTCCTACGGCATTGGTGAGACCCTACTGATTTCTAATGCCTGAGCTCTTCCAAACCAATTGCTAATACTCCACTCCAGCTCCAATTCTTGATTCCTTTATTCCCTTTTCTTGTACGTCTTTATTTTTCTTATACTTCTTTATACTGATAGTGTTTCATCATTTCTGCAGGTGAGGAGGAACATGATCAGGAAGGCCGAGTGATTGTGGCTGAATTTGATGCATTTGTGCTGGTAACAGCCTATGTACCTAATGCAGGTCGAGGTCTGGTGCGCCTGGAGTACCGACAGCGCTGGGATGAAGCCTTTCGCAAGTTCCTGAAGGGCTTGGCTTCCCGAAAACCCCTTGTGCTATGTGGGGACCTCAATGTGGCTCATGAAGAAATTGACCTTCGCAACCCCAAGGGAAACAAAAAGAATGCTGGTTTCACTCCACAAGAGCGGCAAGGCTTTGGGGAATTGCTGCAGGCTGTACCGTTGGCTGACAGTTTCCGGCACCTCTACCCCAACACGGCCTATGCCTACACCTTTTGGACCTACATGATGAATGCTCGATCCAAAAACGTTGGTTGGCGCCTTGATTACTTTTTGGTGTCTCATTCTCTGTTACCTGCATTGTGTGACAGCAAGATCCGTTCTAAGGCCCTGGGCAGTGACCACTGTCCCATAACCCTATACCTAGCACTGTGATGCCTCCCCCAAGTAAGTCCCCTAAACTAGCTTTGAAACTTCTTTGCTTCCTAGAGAATTCTGCACTGTATTGCCCTTCTAAAAATATGAATACTTCAACCAGGCTCCTCGTGACAGATGGGTTTCCTTTAAGCACAAGGTTTTGTTTTTTTGTGTGTGGAGGGTTCTTCTTCCCTTTTTTTTTTTCTACATTTAACAAAAGCTACTGATGACTTCTTTAAACTGTCCATGTGAAAATAAAGAGCCATAGTTTCAGCCTTGCTGTCTTTGTATTCTACCCTTCTGTGGAGCTACAAATTCCCCTCGGTTTTTCTTACATGCAGATTAACAACTAGAAAAGGGCAGAGTCATGACCTTATTTATTTACAAGCACAAGTCCCTAACCTCCCCCAACACAGCAATCCTACCTAGCCCAGTGAAATACTACAACTGGGGGGTAAGGTTGGAAGGAGGAATTAAGGGAAACACAGGACTAGGGGAACATACCCCATATTAAATAGTTATATACACATCAGTTCCTGTGGTTCTGTACAGAGCAGCAGCTAACCCCACCCCCACAGGACACGGAATGGGGGGAGAGACTGAGGGTACTGAGGCCAGAGCCAGTCCCTGGTGAAGTGCAATAGCAGCAGCAAGGTCCTAATGGTGCACAAGAGGGAGGAAAACCCCCAGGGCTACCCACCCTAACCCTGCCCTGGAATGTATAAGGGACAGGAATGGCTCCAGGGAGCATATAGGAAGGACAAGGCTAAAACCGTCTTTTAAGACCCAGCTTTAGGGGCAACATTTCGCCTACTTCACCCTAAACACAGCAACCCTTGGAGGAAAGCAGATGGCCAGCAGTGGTCTTACCTACCCCTCCAAACTTAGGTGAGGGCCTGATTCCTTCCTACCTCTCCCCAGGGAAAAGGAAGGCAGCTGCTTGGCTCCTCTTAGAGAAGCCCAGGGAACCTTCTGTCATGGCTCCCTTTGTAGTGTCACTGTCCCCACCAGGGAGGGGCCAGGCACAGTCTGTGGGTCATCGCTGGGCTCAGGAGAAGTTCTGGACAGGGTGGCTGACCTTCATACAGGCCCAATAGAGGGCCCGCCCCAAACACAGCACAGCCAACAGGATGACAAATGCCCAGGCTGCATAGATGCCTCCATATCGTCGTGCATACTTCCATGTACCAAACTGACAAGAAAAAAAAAAAAAAAAGATTGGGTTAATGTGATCTCTCACCACCTTCTAGGAGCCCTAGTAATAGAAACACAACTCAAGCTTCAGTCCCTGTTCCCTATCCATATGCAACCACCTTCAGGGATCTGCCTAAAGGTGCAGTTGTTCAGTTTCCTTCCCCTAGGCAGGAATATACTCATACAATCCTGAACATCTGTCAATTCTTAATGTCTTAAAATTGTGCCAGGTTTCCTAAATAGCAACTCCTAATTTAAACCACTTCTCCATTGTCCTATCCTCTGCATAAAGAAGATGGCTGTTCTTTACTCTTATAACAACAATGAAGACTATCAGTTACCTTCAACTTCAACTCATCTATACATTAAAACACAAAATAAACAAAACACCCTTGGTTTCTTTCCCTTTTTCTTTAGGTTAGCCATTCTCAAATCTTAGCCTACCTACAGAGATCAGGCTGGAGAATGAAAGGGGCTGGATCACAGTTACTCACAGCAAGGCCAGTGGCAGTGACTGCCAAGAGGAAGCCAAGCAAGAAGCAGCAGATACATCTCTTTCGTGGATATCTACGCCCAATAGATGACCTGTGGGGAGACAAACAGAAATGGCTGCTTGAAATGGTCCTGTTAGTTTTACTCTACATTACCCGATCACCAGCTCAATGATGCCATTCATAATTACTTACACTTTCCTGCAGTGAGGGCAGCGGGCCAAGGTTCGGTCTGTGAACTCTGTCCACTATGGAGAAAGAAAAAGGGAGAAACCAATTAATAGTACAAGCAGGGTCATCTATTTTGAGAGTCCTAGGGCAAGGGAGTGTGGGAAATGGGTTCTCATAGAACAGGGCTGTTCAGGATTCATTATCATGAATCAGAAATATATTCATGATTCCTCCTGGGTTTTTTTCCCCAGAACTTAACAGTACCCCTCCTCACCAGAAAAGTATTCTTGCAATGTCCACAGATGACCCTGACACCCATGGGTTGTGGTTCTGGACTTAGAGGTCCTGGGTGCACAGGCCCCAGATTAATGATTCTTTTGCTGTACAAGAAAAAGACTATGTTTAAAAAGTTTTTAATCCTAAGAACACCCTACACTATCCATCCTTCATACCCCCCACTCCCTGCCTCACTATGTTCCTCTACTTCTTTGTACATTTAACATACTCTGCTCCTTAATGCTACCCCAGAGAATCCTTGAGGAAGAGCACTGCTTTAACTACAGGTCTCTAATTTCCCTTTTATCACAGGATAACTGACCCAGTCTCCATCTTCCTAAAGTACACCATTTCATCCCAAGCTTTTTATTGAGAGATGAGAAAGATGGCTATAACATTCTAGATGCAAAATAGTCCTTAGCCTTTTCTCAATGTAAATAAACACCAGGCTCTCTCACCTTGACATTTTCTACATTCATCCTTTTTGGGCTTTCCAATCTTCCCCACTGATGCCCTTCCCCACCTAATGCCTCTTACCAGTAGGGTCGAGGACAGGCAATCCGCTGGGAAGTCACTTTGCAGATAAGGAGACAGTTACAGGGGCATCGAACATATTTTTTCCCTGGGGGTGCATTCTTGATTGGCTAGAGAATAATGGGGATATCGGTAAGCATATCTCTAATCTCAATCCTTTTCATTTCCTCTAAAAATGCCTTCTGAGGAGAGATCAGATAGATAAGGTCTTAGCCAGGACAGAGAAATGAAAGAAAGGCATACAGCATGAGATTTGCAAATGAAAACTAGGCTTAAATATCTGGGACAGGTATGAAGATGAGGAGTAGTAAACATCAGTTTTGGTGAGTGGCTTCTGGGGAAAGGGCTGTATCAGACTCCAGGAACTGAAACTTGGGTTTTATGAGCACTGGCTGGAGGTCAGGGTCTAGAATCAAGGAATCAGAGGATCCAGGAAACAGGGCCCATATATATATGTATAACTCACGGTGGCTTCATTGCAGACGCCACATTTGACTACATGCTGATGCATCTTGCCTTCTACGTTGATGGGAGACTGGCAGACTCGGCAGGTGATCCTGGGGACATTCCCACTGTCTGGGCTGGTCAGGGGTGAGTAGGGGGGTGGGTCATCCCCAGGCAACACAGCTGGGTGTCCTTCGGGGAACGAGGGAAATGCTGGGGAGGAAGGTAAAAAGAAGGGCTGGCATCACTTGCAGACACCCCCACTGATGCTCTACGGGATCAGGGATCTCTTTCTGGTCCTCAACCTTTCTGACCAAACTCGGCAGGCTTCTTACAGTCGGCACTTCAATCAGATTCCTCAGAAGCCCCTTCCGTTTCCAAGCTCCGGTGGCGATTGAGGAGGAAGAAAGCCTCACCCTGTCACAAGTGCAACAGCTCCGCACCTGGCTTTTGGGCCCCGCCCTCCGCCCGCGGCCCCGCCCCCTCCCACCTCTCTGAGTATCCCCGGGAACACCTCGGGCCCGCCCCGGCTTACCCTGGGGAGGGACATGTTTACCGGCTCCGTACGGTGGTGCTGAGGGGGTCAGGCCTCCCCCGGGCCCAGCCCCACTCCCGCCTGGCCCCGCTAATCCGTTGCCGCCAGCGCCGCCGTCGATGGGCTCGGAGAGCAGCGGGGATCGCTCTCCATCGGCCGCCATGGCCGCCAACACCGCCTTCAGCTTCGGCCACGGATCCGGCTCCGGTCGCCGCAGCCACAGCCACCACCGCTACCGGGTCCCCAGGGCGCCTGCGCGCCGCGCGCCCTGCTCGCCCCGCAACCAGTGGCCTGCCCCGCCCTGGTCGGTCCCGCAGCACGTGATAGGCTGTCCCCGCCCCCGCCGGGTTATCATTCGTGGAGAGAAACCAATTCCTGGCCCTGTGAAGGCAGCTCTTCTTTACCATTGAGGAGCGTCGCAGAAGCGTCAACTGTCACATGACCTTCCGAAAGGCCTCTGAGCTTGCGAAAGCTGCACGTGATGAGAGTGTCAGCGAGCCATTGGAAGCGTGGCCCATCGCGCTACCTCCAGACCAGGAGGTGCGGCCGGGCTGCGGCGACTCCCCGGTCACGTGTCGGGAAGCCGCGAGTCTCTGTTTCGCGCCCGGAGCGGGCGTATAATCATTGCTCCCCATTGGTCCGAAAACACTATTAAAAAGTTTTCTTCTTCTCTGCGGTTATAATTTGCATCCAATTGGCTAGAGGCTTCCATTCGCTCGCCCTGTGATCCTTGGGGCGCAACTTTATTGGCCCGAATTTAGCGCCAGAACCCGGAGGCGTGGCTCCAGGAACTGGCGGCGGCAGAGTGCGGGAGCGCGCGATGTCTGAGCAGCTTGCGGAGGATCAGTAGACAACACTTAGACCCTCTGCTCAAAGCAATACCTGTAAAAAGTCAGAGAAAGCTGTACCAAGAGGGAATGGAGTCAAACATCAAGATGATTACCCCAGCCTTTCTTGGAGTCACTTCTGGAACAGGACACAAGACTGGCTTCTCCTGGAGGCTGGTCTGCAGAGTCCACCCTTCCCCCTAACCCTCATTAAATTGTGCGATTATCTTTTTAGGAGTCTGTATCTACCACTTAAAGGAGATCTCAACGTTTTACTGAATTTTATCCACACACACACTCCCCCCCCCGCCCCCAAATCCTAAACAGCACAAGTGGTTTTTGATTGAGTTAACCAATCTAGCTCAAAGATATTTTCGTCACCTTGTTCGGCATATGAGACAATCTTGAAACTTTATCCAAAAGAGTCAACTTGCCCTCAGCCACGAGACTGCAATGGAGGTTGCTCTGACACATACTGGAAAAGATCTTAAGCAGCTCAGGCTTTTAAACATACCGCCAATCCACCTACCTACTTTCCTGTCCATCCATATTCGTCCATACTCAGCTTGCGTAGCAGCTAAGACTACTCTTCAAACCTTGATAGGTGCTCTACTAAATAGGTACCCAGGCAGAGTTGAAATGTGTAGGTTCCCCGCCCCCCCCTCCCCGCTTAGCGGAAGGGAAATTTTTTTCTTTGTTTCAACTGTATTGGGTGTTTCAGGGTGAAGCAGGGGCAGTCAGTCAAGGGAAAAGGCTATGAAAAGAATAATTTAGGAGGATTTCCTTGATTATGAAAGGGTAGGGTGAGTAGGCTGTTATTCTGGAATTCAAAAGTGAGTCACTTTAGAAAGTCTTTGTTTCAGTGTTAAGTAATTTCCGTAAGCTAAGCCAGTACTGAATAGGAAGGGCCCCATTGTCATAAGAGAAGGCAGTACCAGGAGGTCAAAGGGAGATGGTCCCAGATCCTACTCTTAGAACTATCTGAGTGTTATGGATGGGACTACTTTAGCTCAGGTCTATTAAATGTAGGGGTTCCTTGACTGAGAATAATGCTGGAATGGCCACTTTGTCCTGAAGAGCTCCTCAGATGAGGGTTCTATCTTACCCCTTCCCAGAAACCAAAGCAGAACCCTAAAAGTCTATCAGTAACCTTTGAACCCAACCTTTGACAATAGTACCCCACCAGCCCCCTTCCCTAACCTCCTGTGGCCTTCATGGAAGCTTGAACCACAGCTGGGTATCCCCTCTATTTCATAGCCCAAATTGTGACTGCCTTATACCTGAGAGGCAGCAAGGAATTGAAAAAAAACTTTGAAGACCATGACCAGTTTAGCTAGAAGCCTCTCCACTGAGGCTAATATTGAGGAAAGTGCAGCCCTCCCCAGATATTTAATAATAAAGGTACTGTTGCTGTCTCAGCCGTTATGGCTCTACAGGGGCTGGAGACTTCACCTGGGTTCTGGTTTTTAGACACAGCTTTTTCAAGTCAGCTTCTACTTAGAAGTAAATATCCATCCAGCAGTTAGGTCCCACAGACACTTAAAGAACTGGATACAAAATGGGGAAGGGGTTGTAACTATACAGGAGGGCAGGCCAGTCTGCTGCTCTTTCTGCTGTTTGTGGCACACAGATGCTCAAGTGTTCACTCTGGGGTGGAGTAGGTTCACTATTTGCACCTTGGTTACACGTATTCCAAAACCTATTCTTTTGTGACTCTCCCCCTCATGAAAGCTATATTTGAAGTTCATTTACATCTAATATTATCTGTATCAAAATGTGGGAGAGATGGAGGGTTGGATACAGTACCAAGGATCCTCTAGGGATGGGTGAGTAGAACAGTTTATTTTATTATTATCTTTTCTTTCTTCTTCTTCTTCCTCTTCTTTTTTTTATTTTTTTATTTTTATTTTTTAGTAGTTTGGGCTCTTACAGGTGAAATATAGGGATGTAGCTAGAGAAGAAAATGAAGTAAATGTTAACGAATAGGAAGAATGGTCTCTCTGACAGGTATGTGAAGCACTGAAGGAAAGGTGTGATGGAATAATCACTGAATATGTTCTGTTATAAATCCCTTTTAAAAATTATTTTTATTGAATTTTTAGAGAGAGAGGAAGGGAGGAAGAAATAGAAACATCGATTGGCTGCGTCCTGCATGCCCCCTTCTGGGGATGGAGCCTGTAACTCCAGCATGTGCCCTGACTGGGAATGGAACTGGGATCCCTCAGTCCATGGGACGATGCTCAATCTGTGGGACAATGCTTAATCCACTGAGCTACACCGGCCAGGTTATAGATCCTTTTAATGTCAGACTAACTTCCAGCCATATAGGTTTGGGACAGAGTTAGGGGAAGGAAAATGGCTCTCTAAGTGCTCTCATGATGAAACTGCTTTATAACAAATAATATATTTATTTATATAATGTAATAAATTCCTTTGAGACTTGAGTTCCAAGGCTCCCTTGGAAGGAGTCATTATTTATTCTGTGAAAGTACTATCACCCACTACCTACAATTCTGAGCACAGTACTTTAGGAGGGATCTAAGATCAATAAATTCTGTCTTCCCCGCAGTGATATAACAATCTGTGAGTGGTCAGAAGATACATGCCCAGAAAGCAAGGTAATTTGTGAAAAAGGCCATAAAAGATGTAGAAAAAAAAGAAAAGAAAACTCTATCAGCATGGAGGAGACGAATGCCTCTTCTGGTCTTCAGTTATCTATTTCTGCATAATGAACAACACCCAAACAAAGTGTTGTGTTTTTTTCTCATGATTCTGTGAAATTGGCTGGATAGTTATTTTCCTGGTCTCCCCCGGGCTCATTTATGATCATGCAGTCAGAGGTAACTGTAAAAAACTGAATGGCCCAAGATGGCCTCACTCATATGTCTGATAGTTGCTTGTGCTGGCTTGGCTGGTCTTCTTCATGACATGGTGGTACTTAAAGCCATGGTCCAAGAGGGTGAAAGGAGAAGATGAAAGGCATCTTTAGTCCTTCATTCCAACCACATTCTAGTGGTCATATTAAGTCACAAGGCCTGCACAGATTCAAGGCGTGGGAAAACGAACTTCACATTGTGGTGCGAGGAGCCACAAAATATTGTGGTCATGTTTTTCAACCTACTATAAATGGTAGAATTTCAGCAATCAATACATCTACAAAATATTTGTTAAATATCTACGCTTTGTGAGAGGTACTCCTTAAGAAAGTTACACTCTGACTTTCGGTCAAGATGGCTGTGTAGATAAACACGGTACTCTCCTCCTTCCACGATCACATCAAAATTACGACTAACTACAACAACAAACATCCTTCAAACTGCCTGAAATCCAGCTGAATGGAAAGTCCTACAACTATGAAATTAAAGAAGAAGACACATCGAGACTGGTAGGAGGGCCAGAGGCAGCGATGGGCTGGTCCCACACCCACGTGTGACCGATAAAAATCAGGAGGGATACCTCGGCTGTGAAGGTCCCCTCTGAGGAGTGAGGAGTCCTGGTCCCACACCAGGTTCCCACTTAGGGTTCCAGTGCCAGGAAGAGAAGTCCCCGTCACTTCTGGCTGTAAAAACCATCAGGAACATCTGAGGGAGGCTGAGGCTGCTGGAGTCCTTGGCAATTCCTCTTAAAGGGCCCAAGCATGGACTTACTCAGACTCTCTCTCTCTGGGCTCCAGCGTGGGGAGGGCAGCTTGAAAATCACCAGAGACATATGGGGGAAGAACTGAGTTGTTTGGCATCGGGGCAAGTGCTGAAGAGGCAGCTTTCTCTTGGACAGACATGCTGGCAGAGGCCATTGTTCCTTTGGTGAGTCCTTTCCCCATGGAGCCGGCAGATGGGTGCCATATGTGGGACTCCAGTATCCTGGCTCACACTGTTTTCCCCACCCTGGTGATTACTTGAGGCCCTGCTCCTCCCAACATTTGGACCCACCCAAGATGTTTCCAGTGGCTTTACCACAGGATTGGCCTGTTTTGGCTCCTGCTTCAGATTTTCCTAAATTCTTTCAAACAAGCAGCATCTGGCCACAGTGAGCCCATACCTCTTGCTAAGTGGCCCCAGACCTGGCAGTAGAAACAGCCAGCCTTGGTTCACAGCTTGGCTTTGCCTGGGCACCTCTAAGCCCAGCACAAGAAGCAGCCATCTTCAGATCACTTTGTAGCTTATACCTGGTGGCCCCGGGTAGAACACAGGCAGTGGCTGACCTTGCTCCAGTGGACAGCTTCAGACCACGTAGAAGCACCACCACCTAACCCCTCCACAAGCGACACACTCAAGGAATAGACTCACTGGGTATCAGAGCCCTGCTGAAGTAAGTCTTGTTCTGTGTGGTGGTCCCTTGCACAGCTCATCATCCAAGATAATCAGAGGTTGGTGGTCAGTGGGCACAGCCAGTCCTTGCAGCTGATCAGCCTGAGTAAATCCCTCCCATTGACATGCTAACAGCTATTTACAGAAGGGTGTAAAGTCCACACAAGGGGTGCACCTTGAGGGCCTAGCTGGGTGACCAGGAGGCTGTGCCACTGGATCCTACAGGACACCTGCAATAGGCCACCCTAGGAAGCCTAGGAGACATAGCAACTCTGCCTAATACATACAAACAAACACAGGGAGGCAGCCAAAATGAGGACAAAGAAACATGTCCCAAATGAAAGAACAGAACAAAACTCCAGAGAAAGAACTAAATGAAATGGAGATAAGCAGTCTAGAACTCTATGCAGAGTTCAAAACACTGGTTATAAAGATGCTCAATAAACTTAGTGAGAATTTCAAGGAACTTCATGAGAACATCAAGGAACTTAGTGGGGACCTCAGAGCATAATAAAAGACCAGTTAGAAATGAAGGATGCACAAACTGAAATAAAGAATAATTTACAGGGAATCAATAGTAGAGTAGGTGAAGCCAAGAAGCAAACCATCAATTTGGAATATAAGGAAGCAAAAAACACCCAATCAGAACAGCAAAAAGAAAAAGAATCCATAAAAATGAGGATAGTATAAGGAGCCGCTGGGACAACTTCAAGTGTACCAACATTTACATCATGGAATTGCCAGAAGAAGAAGAGAGAGAGCAAGAAATTGAAAACCTATTTGAAAAAATAATGACAGAAAACTTCCCTAACTTGGTGAAGAAAACAGACATACGAGTCCAGGAAGCACAGAGAGTCCCAAACAAGATGAACCCAAAGAGGTCCACACCAAGACACATCATCATGAAAATGCCAAAGGTTAAAGACAAAGAGAGAATCTTAAAAGCAACAAGAGAAAAGCAGTTAGTTACCTACAACGAAGCTCCCATAAAACTGTCAGTTGATTTCTCAAAAGGAATTTTGCAAGCTAGAAGTGAGTGGCAAGAAATATTCCAAGTGATGAAAAGCAAGGACCTACAACCAAGATTAGTCTATCCTGTAAAGCTATCACTTAGAATCAATGGACATATAAAGAGTTTCCCAGACAAGAAAAAGCTAAAGGAGTTTGTCACCACCAAACCAGTATTATATGAAATGTTGACGGGTCTTCTTGAAGAAGAAGATAAAAAAATACAAACAATAAAATGGCAATAAATACATATCTATCAACAATTGAATCTACAAACAAAATGAGCAAGCAGAACAGAAACAGACTCACAGATACAAAGAACTTTTTGTTGGTTGCCAGATGGAAGGGGGCTGGGGGCATGGGTGAAGAAGATGAAGGAATTAAGAAGTACAAATTGGTTGTTAGACTGATGAACCTCAAAGGGAAGGGGGGCGGTGGGGCAGCAAGAGAGAAACCAAAGAACTTATATGCGTATATGCATAACCAATAGACATAGACAATAGTGTGGGGAAGCAGGAGGGGGGTGGGAGTGGGGAGGAGGGGGTCAAGGGGGGAAAAAAGGAGGGACATCTGTAATACATTCAACAATAAAGATAAGTTTAAAAAGAAAAAAAAAGAAACACTCTGGGTATGGTGACATAATAATGTAAAAATTCACAGTATAAAATATAAGCACTAGTAATCTTTTATTACATGGAAAAAATCAATATTAGAAATTCATAATGCAACACATGCTTCATAACAAAGAATTAAACAGTATAATGCAAGTTCAGGGAAAGAAGAAATCACTTCTAGTCAGAGCAGCCAGAGAAAATTTTAGAAATATAATGAGAGATTAGTCTATTGTTGTTCATGGATAATTTGGATTTGAGCTGTCTTGAGTAGGTCAATTGGCAGATAAATGCAAAAAATAATAATATCTGAATTTGATCATAGTTAATAAAACGCTTTTATATCCATATTTATTTGTTTCAAATCCCCTTATGATACTGCCATTTGCAAATATTGCCATTTGCAACATGGATGGACCTTGAGAATATTATGCTAAGCAAAATAAATCAGTCAGAGAAAGCCAAGAACCATATGATTTCACTTACATGTGGGATATAAAACTGAAACTCACAGACACAGACAAATAGTATGGTGGTTACCAGAGGGAAGGAGGTAGGCCAAATATATGGTAATGGGAGATGATTTGACTTTGGGTGGTGGAACACAATGCAATATATATCATGTATCATAGAAAAAAGGTCTGAGCCAGCAGGAGATCACATCCACAACACAAGGCCAATGTAGAGCGAAATGGCTTTATTGCGTGCACCTGGGTGCAGGTGGGCTGCGCGGAAAAGGGTTCAGCCTCAAATAACAATTGGGGTGTAGGTTATATACCCTGCTTTTAGCTTCTGGCAGTTCCTGCTGACATACTCTGCCTGGCCCATTGTCCACTTTGCAGTTGGACTGGTCTGATATCTCGTTCCTGTATCTGCTGGGTGATTCATTGTCTTGCGGATAATCCAGATAATCTTTATCCATACTCAACAGAAGGCTGAGCAAAGGTCATGCAAGCAACACATTTTTCAGTTTCTGTAAGCTTTTTCAAGCTTTTACCTTTACCCTTTAAAACGTTACTAACCCTTTCAATAGAAATGTACACTTGAAACCTATGTGATCTTATTAACCAATGTCACCCCAATAAAATTTTTTTCTTTTTTTTTTCCCCCACTACCACAAATTATGCAGTTGAGTTTCCCACATTTGGGGAAATCGCAAGGGTCAGCACATCCGGAGTGCAATGGATAAGCCTTGCCCTGGGAAAACCACTTTCGTGATCATGGTATCTCCCCTGCCAGGTAAGTATTCACCCCAATAAATTTAATTTAAAAAATAAGGTAAGTTCAAATCCCTCTATGAAATGGACAGGGAAGGCAAGGCTATCTTTATTTTACAAATATGGAAACTGAGGCTTTGTGAGCTAGAGTCATTTAAGCTGAGAGAGATTGAAATAGGACTAAAAGCCTAGGTCTTCTGACTATTGTTTAATACTTTTGCATTCACATCATCTGCTAGGCAGGTTGAAAAGGGCAGAAGCACACAGGTGGTAGAATACATGGAATTCAGACTAGAGCCCTTTTTATGCTCAATGCCCATCACATAGAAGTTGCTTGATAAATGGCTATCAATCAATTAATTAACTTAAGCCCCATCTTGAAGTCAGTTTATGTACTAAGCAATATTGTCAGCTGTAGTACCAGGCAGGGTTAATATTCAGCTTGGGACTCTAGCAGAGCTGACATCAATTGTTTATGTCTGGCATTGGTTTTGGTTGGTACCTGTATTATATAGGTAACTCATTTCAATATTATCCCTGGTACTAGGTATCTTATTTATGGGGTGGAGTCTTCTCACCTAGATTGAGAAAAATCACACTATGGAGGTATATTAGTTTGCTGAGGCTGCCATAATAAAATACCAAAAACCAGAAATTTATTTTCTCACAGTTCTCACAGTTCTGGAGGCTTGAAGTCAATGATCAAGGTGTCAGCAGGCCTCTTTCCTTGGCATGCAGATAACCGCTTTCTCCTCTGTGGCCTCACAGAGCCTTTTCTGTGCACACACATCCCTGGTGTCTCTTCAACTTCTTATAAAGATTCCAGTCATATTAGATTAGGGCCCCTTATGACCTCATTTAACTTTAATTACTTTTCTAAAACAATAAGTTTTTATTGATTTTTTTTTTTAGAGAGAGGAAGGGAGAGAGAGAGAAACATCAATGTGAAAGAGAAACATCGATCTTCTGTCTCCTGCACGCCCCTACTGGGGATTGAGCCTGCAACCTGGGCATGTGCCCAGACTGGGAATCGAACTGGCGACCTCTTGGTGCATGGGTCGACGCTCAACCACTGGCCAGGGCTTTAATTACCTTTTTAAAGGTCTTATCTCCAAATACAGTCATGCTGGGCTTAGGGTTAGGGCTTCATCATATGAATTTTGAGGGGACAGTTTATAACAGTCCATAACAGGAGGATATAAAGAAAGAAACTGTAGGGTTTGGGAAGCATTTTTTCTTCAAGCTTCCAACCAAATGGTAACTACCACCCCACGTGGATGGGCAGAGAATGGGGTGGGAAACTTCTCTCTGGCTTATGTGACCCACAGTGTCCCAATTTGATTTCTCTTTTCCACATACCCTATTTTTTCTTTCCCCTTTCCTGAAGTGGTAGTTTACCACCTATGTGAAAACAACACAGTCCCTTACTCCCTACCCAGGGCAAAGAATGTTTTTGGTAATATGCACAGTGAGTTAACAAAGCTGAAGGGTAGTATGAAAGGGTTGGATGGGGTGGGGTAGGGTGTGGTCTAGGTTTAAGGAGTTAGTTTCTGTTTATTACATGGAGCCTTTGCTCTCTTGTGTTCCATGTCCTTCCTGTGCCCAGTTCTTTGACCTTTCCTTTGGGGTATAATCTACTTCCTTATCTGGGAGCTAAGGTCTTTGAAATTGAGGGTAAGTTAGTTTTTTTTTTTTTAATCCTCACTCAAGGATATATTTTTATTGATTTTTAGAGAGAGAAGAAGGGAGAAAGAGAAACATCAATGTGAGAGAGAAACATCGATCGGTTGCCTCCCATAGATGCCCCAACCAGGGATGGAACCCAAAACCTAGGTATGTGCCTTGACCAGGAATTGAACCCTCAGCTTTCTGGTATATGGGACGATGGGTCCAACCAACTGAGCCACTGTCCAGGGCTTTGAAAATTTAAAAAAAAAAAAGTCTTCATTCTGTTCCTGTCACTGGGTGAGGCAAGATAGGGATCTCACTCTTAGAGAAGAAAAATAAAAGTGATCCTTTAACGGGGGAAAAAAAAGAAAAAGAAAAGTGATCCTTTAACAGGGAAAAAAAAGACTAAAATAAAATAATATTTTAATTCCAGTAATTGGATAAAATAGAGTGTCAAGGATTGGTAGTGGTGGTGGGGTAGGTATTTAAAGAAGAGAACATTTACTTGTGGTCTAGAGGGAATGAGAAATTTCAGTGGAGAGAGCAGGAATAAAATAGATTTTTTCGCCTAAACCTGAGCGGCTGAGTCTCCTTCTATAAATGTTGATGTTGGGAGTCACTATCTGGAAATATCTTCTCATTCCATAAGGCAATGCTGAGTGACTTAGAACCTGTCGCTTCTGTTGTTTAGTTTCCTTGATCTTGAGTGTGGGGGATGGGTGTGTTAATGAGTATATGCTTGGACATGGGAGTCCCTCAGAAGTTAGGAGTGATAAGATAGAAGAAAGGTTAATAAGGCGGTAATAGGCTATAATCACCTCTTGATGATGGTTTGATTCCTGACTACAGGAATCCTAAAAGTATAGAATAAAACATAGTTCCAGCTTCTTTTATGTGGCCACAGGGTAACGTGACTAGAAAAGATAAGAGCATTGTTGGGCAGTAGACCTTTCTGTGCTGATTGAACATTTCTATGCTATGCAGTATGGTAGCCACCAGCAGTTTAAATGTAGTTAGTATAACTAAGCAACTGAATTTTTATTTTTATGTCTTTATTTTATTAAGTTTCAATTGTTACATATGGCAAGTGGCTACTGTTTTAAATAGTGCAGAATTAGAATTGCTGTTGATAGGCTGGGTGTACCTCTAGTTTTTCTTCTGATCCAATTCACAATTAGGTAGGTCTAGAGAAATCAAAAGGAAAAAGAGACAATGGGGAATAACAATAATAGACAACATTTACTGTGTGCTTACTACAATTCCAGGCATTATCTAAACACTTAAGCATTTTATATAATCTTTGTGACAACAGTAAGTACTATTATTATCCCATTTTACATATGAGAAAACTGAGGCATAGTGAAAATTTTACTTGCCTTGGATCACACAACTGGTAAGCAAGGGGTGGAGATGAAATTCATGCACAAGTAGTTTGATTACAGGGTTTACTCATTTCCACCACACACATTCAAGATAACAAGGTGGCATGGAGTGACTAAGGCCATATTTCCCAAACTCTATGCCGAAGTGCAAATTCACAGAGGCACCACGGGATATTAAAATTTTTAAAGGAAATACAGCAATAGTCAACATTTCTTGTATACCATGCAGATTACCAGGCTGAGGTAATTCACAATTTGACCATTAGATTGTGCTACATTCCTTTTGATTTCAAAATATCCTTGCGAAACCGGATTTTAGGAGATCCCTCTGATAAAAAAAGTAAGTACTACGTGAAAATCAGCGCAGAACAGAAAATGGGGGTAGAAGTGTTGGATATCAAGATCTGAGAAGTTGAGCAGTGTTCAACAGGCACATAAATTCCTTTAGTAACTATCTGTGACTATTTAAGAAAAAAAATACTAATTTTTTTCTTCCAATTTGTGTGTATTGTTTTTAAAGAATGGTTACTAGCCCTGGCCAGTGTGCCTCAGTGGTTAGAGTGTCAGCTGGAGCACCAAAGGGTCTTGGATTCAATTCTGGTCAGGGGCACATACCTGGGTTGCAGGTTTGATCTCTGCCCGGTGTGTGTGTGAGGCAACCAATCGGTGTGTCTCTCTCATATAGATCTTTCTCTCTTCTCTCTCTCTCTTTTCCTCCCTCCCTTCCACTCTATCTAAAACCAATGGGAAAATATCCTTGGGTGAAGATGAACAATAAATAAGTAAATAAATAAATATTACTAAATTATTATGAACCAACTACTTAAAAAGCAAAACTGTTGCCCAGCCAGTGTGACTCAGTGGATTGAGTGTCCTCCTATGGACTGAGAGTTCCTGGTTCCATTCCCAGTCAGGGCACATGCCCCAGGGGGGGGTGGGGGGGGGATGGGGGAGGTTTCAGGCTCCATTACCAGTAGGGGGCGTGCAGGAGGCAGCCATCTCTCTCACACAGATGTTTCTGTCTCTCTCTCCCTTCCTCTCTCTCTAAAGAAAATCAATAAAAATAAAAAAAATTTTAAAAAAAGCAAAACTGTTAGGTATTTCTTTTGACCTAGGGTTGCTGTAAAAGAAAATTGCTGAGATACTAAGCTCTAATAAACTGAGAAATTGGGAACCTCTGGCCAGGGTGCTGAAAATAGATCAAAATGATCATAAGGGAATAGAGCAGCATTTTTTTTTAAAACATATTTTTTATTAAAAAATTTTTTCTTTATTGATTTTAGAGAGAGAGAGAGAGAGAGAGGAATGGAGAGAGAGATAGAAACATCAATGAAAGAGAACATCGATTGGCCGCCTCCTACATGCCCCCCACTGGGGATTTGGCCCACGATGTGGTCATGTGCCCTGACCAGGAATTGAACCAGTGACCTCTTGGTGCATGGGTTGATGCTCAACCACTGAGCCACACCGGCCAGGCTAGAGAAGCAATTCTCAACCAGAGTGCCATTGCAGGCACACTGGTGTGCCACAAGAATTTTTAAAACATGCTGTACCTGACTATTTAGTTACAGGCACTGACCTCTTTTCCCTTAAACTGTCAAATAAAAAATAACAACAGCCAACACAACAATAGCTGTCCTGTGTGAATGAATCAAAACTGTATCCTTTTCTTTGTCAGACTGGAAAAAAAATTTTTTTTTTTGGTATGCCACAGAATTTTAGAGATTAGTGTATGTGTGCCATGAGATGAATAAGGTTGAATATTGCTGGAATAGAGTATGCAACCTTCACTTGAGATCACTGTAAAAAGTAATATAAACAGAGTCACTTTACATATGAGTCAGAGCTGCTAGCACTGAGGAACTGCCTTGTTTGTCTTACTCCTCAAACCCTTGAAATGTTAAAATGAACAAAATAACCTTTGGACTGGGCCTAAAGAAGCATTGTATCCCAAACAACTGTTTCCATAGATAAGAAAAAAGCAAATATTATGACTACAGGACTAAAAAACATTCTTTAGAATTAGTATCACTGTATTAGCTTATCTATACCTAAAGAAATTCCTTCTCTTTATGTATTTGTTCCTGTTTCCCTTTCTCATAAATACCCCTTCCTTTCACTTCCTATTTGGGTTTCTGCCTGAATCAGTGATTCCTGAATAGCTATCCTTTTGGATCTCAAATGCTTGTTTGCCTCTCACTTTGGCCTATTATAATTGTTGTTGTTATTATTATTTTCAAATTATAAGAGAAAGTTTGTTTAGAAAGTTACAGAAATAGCAGAAGTGAACCCACTGGTTTGCATGGACTCAAGAAACAAGTTACAGAGGCAAAAGAAGGGCCCTTGGAGCTTAGGAGAGAGAAAGGCAAAGGTAACTTGCCTAGGGGGGAGTGGAGGGGGAAGGGAAAGACACAGCACGCTCCTGAGAAGGAGAGATACTGGCCTATTATTTTATTTTATATTTTTAACCTTTTTTTGTTTGTTTTGTTTGTTTCTTTTTTTCCTTTTTCTTTTTTTGTTAATCCTCACCCAATGGTATTTTTCCATTGATTTTTAGGTAGAGTGGAAGTGAAGGAGGGAGAGAGAGAGAGAGAGAGAGAGAGAGAGAGAGAGAGAGAAACATCCATGCAAGAGAGACACATCTATTGATTGCCTTCCGCAGGACCCTGGACAGGGCTGGGGATCAAACCTGCAACCCAGGTACGTGCCCTTGACGGGGAATCAAACCCGAGACCCTTCAGTCCGCAGGCTGACACTAACCGCCGAGCCAAACCAGCCAGGTCTGGCCTATTATTTTTAAGTTAACATGGTCTAAAGAAATATAATAAACATTTAATAGATATTTTATATTTTTGACCATTAAGTATCTGCTATACACCAGTGTTCATAGTGCAGATACACACAAACACAGAACACCTGATTCTGTACCCTTTAAAGGTCAAAACCTGTGAGGAGAACAGTAAGAGATGTAAATAACTAAGGTTAGGGGTAGGACAGGATCCAGGGTAGGGTTTGATGCAACCTAGAGCCTGTGCACTCTTGTTGAATAGATCAAGATAAAGACGTGGTTTGAGGAGGCTGCTGGGCCTGGTAGGGTAGACTCCTCTCTCTGCCATTGGTGAATCTGAGATTAAAGAGAATGGGGCTTCAATTGATTATGCAGAACGCTGGTTGCTGAACTTGAATTCAGAATAAACTACGTTGTATAGCTCTGAAGGTTATGTGACCTGGCCAAGGTGGGGTCTGGTAAACTGTCCTTGCCTGTCACATCACAGTACATTTCTTGGATGACCGGAATGTTTATATATACTGCAGACTCTTCCCCATATGATGCTGTAGAAACACTACAGTAGATTGAGACTTGTCCACGAATTTTCCTTTTCTAGATATATTGCAGATCATCTACTTTTGGTTTACATATACTAATTTTAGAGAGTCCATTAAAATGAATTGACTAAGTTTATACTTTCTTAGATATAATCATCTAAGAATGTTCTAATTTGTCTTCTGTGTAAACTGGATTTGATTTGAAATGTTAATAAAAAACTTTTCAGCAATCAAATTGGATAGATATTTCCTTGGGCTGATTTTTACCTATGACTGATCTTATCCATCATTTAATATCATGCTTTTGATATTTTAATTGTTCATAGTCTCATTAATAAAATCACTAAGATTTATTTTATTTTTTAAATTTCATTTATTGATTTTAGATAAAGAGAGGAAGGGAGAGAGAGAGAGAGAGAGCGAGAGGGAAACATCAATTTGTTGTTCCACTTATTTATGCACTCATTGGTTGATTCTTATATATGCCCTGATTGGAACTGAACCCACAACCCTGGTGTAGCAGGACAATGCTCTAATTGAGCTATCCAGTCAGGGCCACTAAGATTTACTTTAAATTAGCCTGTTATCTTTGCTAAAATTACTGGATGAATAGGGATAGTAATAATAATAATAATAAACCAATAATAACAATGATAGAATAAAGCATTCATTTGGCACTGGGCTCTGTTCTTTATGTTATATATACATTATATATATAATATATATAGTCTTTACTCTTATAGCCTTAACACTAGAACACTCTGGCACATAGTTGATGCTCAATAATATTTCTTACACGAATGAGAGAGAAACAGGGTTGGGAAACAGTGGCTTGGGCCATGGTGATGGGTAAATGGCAAGCAGGAATAATTAGACTTTAGGTGACTGGAAACAGGTGGAAGATTCCCATAGCTAAATAAGGGCCATTAATTTGCTATTTTATGTGAAGCTGGTTAAAACTGTAAAAATGGGGAGAGGAAATAGTTGAATTGTGTAGTTTTGGATCCAGTATTATGTAAATCAAGGGATTGTCTGTTTTCCCATCTCATCCCATCCTTTGTCTGTGTCGAGGATCCAGGAATTCTTTCCCCTAGAACTTTTTTTTTTTTTTTTTTAATTTTTCTCCTTTATTGATATTAGAGAGAGAGGAAGGGAGAGGGAGAGAGAGATAGAAACATCGATGAGCGAGAACATCATTGGCCGCCTCCTGCCTGTCCCCCGCTGGGGATGGGGCCCACAACCTGGGCATGTGTCCTGACCGGGCATCGAACTGGAGACCTCTTTGTACGTGGGTCCATGCTCAATTACTGAGCCACACTGGCCGGACTCCCCTAGAACTTTTATCTTCTTCCCATCTGAACCTAGATTTAGACCTCTAATATGTTTTCCCAAATCCTGTAATCTCTGGGTCAGCAATGTTGCTAGGGTCGACCCAGTTTCCTTTGTCCAGGAAGCAACTCAGACACAGGCTCACTTAATTTTCTTCTGGGGTTGCACGCTATTAGGTTTAAAATGTTCCCTTTTTAATCTCTCACGGTATGTTGCAGACACAGTCCGGAATGGGGTTGCAGATACGTGGACGAGGGGGGGGGGGGTGTTGGCGGGGCAGGGTGGGGGGGTCGGGTGGGAGGGGGGGAGCTCTACCTCCTGACTTCTAGCCTTCTTCCTGCAAACCCGGCTCTGCGGACCGGAATAGGTGCATAGGAGCAGGGATGAAATGCTGGAGGCGGTGGGGGAGGCGCGAGATAGGGTCCAGCACTAGGGAGAACTCAGGTTTACAACCCAGCCTCCAGCGATTGAATCAGGGTGTGTCACCATGGAGATGGGGCCGGCCCTCGTGCTTGGCTGCCATTGGCTGGGTATTCCGGGGCTGGGGATATAAGCCAGCGCCGGGTTCACACTAACTGTGCGGGCGGGACCCGGTGGCGGCAGGCCAGCTCAGCGGAGCAGACCCTGCGGAGAAGGGCAGGCTCACCGAGACAGCGTCGGCGCGACCATGGAGAAGCGGTGAGGCGGGCACCAGGCCGGAGGAACCCCGAAGGCCTCTGGGGAGTGGAAATGGCTGTCACTGAGAGCTGGAAACTTGGCACTCCGGGCCCCCAGGTGGCCAGGAGAGGGAGCGAGTGCCCTGGAGATGCAGAGGCCTGGCACGGAGTCGGGTGCCAGGGACTGAGCGGCGGAGCAGTGGGGCGGCTCGCGCCGGCAGAGGCGCACGTGGGAATCGAGTTGGGGTGGCGGCACCAGAGCTGGAAGGAGACCGGTTAGTACAGTGTAGTCCATTCAGAAAGGGAGCCGGTGTGTGTGTGTGTGGGGGGGTGTACATGTGGAGGGAAGCATGCACCTCCCCACACACCCACACCCCATGTGCTCTTCATACATTCCCATTCTAGAGTCTAGGTAAAGCCGTAAAGTACCTTTTGGCTCATATCTAGAGTTCCTCCTTCAGAGGAGATACCGCTCACATCCTTCTCCAACATATCCATTCCCTCCAAATTGGAGGTTCAATTAAATTGGGGATGGAGTCTCCAAGGAGAAAAGGAAATCCTTATTTAGTGAACTGAGCAACAGACCCTGCCCACTGCCCCATCTGACACCTTTGAAAACCCTTCTCTCTACTTTGGTCCTGGAAGTCTCAGTCCAGCTCTCCAGCATTAGGGACCGCTGGCTTTGGGATGCCCAGGGATCCAGCGTGTTCTTGGGGGACTAATGGCCAATGAGGAATTCCTATAAGCTGTGGCTAGATATGCTAGGTGTCCAGGGCTTCACACTTCTTTCATTTCCTTTGCACATCTTGGGGATGCTATTTGATGAACTTTTTTTTTTTTTGCCATTTTATTGCTTCTCTTCTCCAATATCCTGTGGCCCCCAGCTCTATTGCCCTCACACCTGTCCCTTACCTGGCTACTTTCCCGAGGGTATCCTGGTGTATTGTAGAGCCATCTTGGTTTCAAAGGCTCTGCTTCTGAACGACAGGATTTCCTAGAGGCTCCGTTAGTTGTGTTCAGCTCTGTTGCACCTCAGTTTGACCTTTTTTCCCTTCAGTGTTTAGTCTTTCTAGATGAGTGTGAGAATTGGACTGAACTTGTGAGAAAAATTCTAGGTTGATTTTTTTTTTTTTAGCGTGATGGTGGTGAATGTATGGGTTCTGAGTAAGTGTGTGTCTAGGTTTTTGAAGGGCAAAGGATCTTGGTGAAGAGAAGGGGAAATGGGAGAAGGCAGGGAGGGAAAGTGGGAGAAAGATTCAAGAGCTGTGGAGCCGAACCACGATTTATGGAGTCATAGGTCTTTGGAGCTTACTAGCAACAAGGTTTTAATTAATTTTCAAACTGAGCCTATAAAATAGGTGGGGCCCTTTACCCTTCTTGATTTGATTATTCCAACTGTACTTTTGTAGATTCTGTGGTCCCTTCCTCTCTAAATCTTTGTCATAAGGAGAGATAATTTTTTAATATGTTAGAAAATGCTCTTTTTTTTTTCCTTTATTGATTTTTAGAGAGACAGAAAGGGAGAGGGAGAGATAGATAGAAACATCAATGAGAGAGAACATCAATTGGCCACCTCCTGTACAGCCTCCACTGGGGACTGGGCCCACAACCTGGCCATGTGCCCTGACCGGGAATCGAACTGGCGACCTCTTGGTGCATGGGTCAACGCTCAACCACTGAGCCACACTGGCTGGGCCTAAGGAGAGGTATTAAACCTGACAGTGGTAACAAAACTTGAGTTGGGGCTGGTGGTGGAAACATGAACTTTTGTCAGGCTTTGGAATGAATTTCATATCAGACTTTCAGTGGGTCTGATTCAGAAAGGGGAGTGGGCAGGTCGGGGGAGTTTAGTGTGGCCTTGCCTAAGAGAAAGGAGCCTCAACTCTGGGGCAGCTCTTTGGCTAGCTTCTCTGTCCTTTGCCACCTCGGTGTATCTGCCAGCCTTTCTGCAGTAAAGATCATTAGTCTATGATATCCTTGGTATGGGAGCAGAACTCACTTTGATTTTTCTTTTTTTCTAGATTCACATATGAAGATTATCAACACACTGCAGAATGGCTTCTGTCCCACACCAAGCACCGACCTCAAGTGGCGGTGATCTGTGGTTCTGGCTTAGGAGGTCTGACTGATAAATTGACTCAGACCCAGGTCTTTGACTACAGTGAGATACCAAACTTTCCCCAAAGTACAGGTACTGGCAAGGAGGAGGGAGGAATGGGACTGAGGGATACTGATGGAATTCTGATGGGAGGGGAATGCTTATGCCCAGACCTGATTATCCTCTATAGTATCAGACTCAAGACAACTGTGGTAAGAGTGAAAAATTAATCACCGTGAAACAGAATGACTTTAGAATGAAATTTCCCTAGGAGGAATTTCATAATAGTCAGAGCATGTGTGTGTCAGTGATACTGTATGATGACATATTTCCTATGCTTTAATGACTCAGAGCTCCTTAAAGCTTTACAAAACCTCCCCATACACACTGTGGTTACCACATACTCACACGCCTATCTCATATCTGTCACTCTGCAGCTTAAATGGAAAAAGCCTTGCCTGTCACCTCCCATGACAAAATCGGTCTCCCCTGTCCTCCTCCCCAGCTCTAGCTTCAGTCATAGGATAAGGCACAGTCTAGTGCACAGCAACAAATGAACACACAGACTACCATGTACTTGCAAACAAATATACAAATAATTCATGAATACACAGAACCTAACACACTGACCCTTTTGAGGGGGAAAAGGGCAGATGTCCCCTATGCACTGTGGAGCTCTGAGGGACCTGAGGCTAACACACTCAGCATCCTAATAGCAGCTGGAAAGCTCTACAGCTAAGGCTTAGAAAGGGGCCAGGTGAAATACGGGCAAGTTTCAAGTAAAGTACAAGGGTAGCTTATTTGGTTTACTTATTAATTTCTCGGGTAATTAACTTCCCTTGGTTAATTTAATAGTTCTTCCTTCCTCTTGGGGGACTTTCCCTGGAGAGTTATGACTTTTAACATATTTTTCAGTTATTTTTCAAATCCTTTGGAGCAAGACTGGGAGACCAGAGCAGGAAGGTGGGAATGGGGGTTGGAGAAGGAAATACTAAAAAGAGAGATGGAGAGCAAAATTTTGTAAGGGCTACAGCAGTAACTGACATTGGCTCCACCTGCCACTCCTACCGTCAGTGAGAAGGGCACTGTACTAAGTGATAAGGGGATTCATTTTGTAAAACTTTATCAACTTATTATTTATAATCCGCTTGTTTTCCTAACTCTCACCTCTATTCTATTACTGGTATTTTTTTTTTTTCTTTAAACTTCTCTATGTCTGAATATCTCTCAACTCTTCCCCTTGGTTTTGGCTCTTCTCCCAGACCATCCATCCCTTAAAGGATAAATTGGCCATGTCCATTAGAGGAGAAATGCCAGATAAGGAAAATGGTAATAATGGTTATTACATCTGTGTCGGACTTATTTTTGTACTCCCATGCCCCTGTGTGCCCCATCATGAGCATGTATTCCCACAGAACAGTTTGGGGGTCCTAAAGGAGACTTGTATGGGTCCAAACTCAGCCCCTTGCCCTTATTCAGTATCTTCTTTAGGAAGCAGAATATACCCTGAACCCCTTTCAGGACTGACGATGCATGTAGTTTATTTCGGGTGGTAAATAGGAATACACATTTTGAGAATTTTAGAAAAGTAGTCTATAATTATTACATTCATTATTATCCACTTATTCTGTTTTTTTGCTCATTTTTATTCTCTTACTGTATGGCTTTCTCATTCTTTTGAAATTTCTTTTAAAAAACATATTTTCCCCCTTCCTTTGATATATGTTCACATTGAACATCCTTAACCCCATAGTTCTAATCTTAGGATGTATTATGTACTTATTTGTAAGTTTATGATTAATTTCTGTCTCCACCAGACCTAAAATTTCTGAAACTGAAGATAATAATGTCTTCTTTTGCTTCATTATATTCTCACATGTTGAGCACAGTGAGTTGGCTTATAGCAGGTGCTTACCAGATATGTATTGTATGAAAACATTATCCCATTCATTTCTCTTTCTTTCTTTGTATTCAGTGCCAGGTCATGCTGGTCGACTGGTGTTTGGGTTCCTGAATGGCAGAGCCTGTGTGATGATGCGGGGCAGGTTCCACATGTATGAAGGCTACCCATTCTGGAAGGTAAATTGGGGGCATAAGTCTGGTTGGATCTGGAAGAAAGGGGAGGGAGATCTCTCCCGCTTAATTGCCTAACTACCTGGGCTAGGTAGATTTTTGGGTCTCTCCTTTCATGATATATAGCATGCACATCTGAATAGTGGATTGGTGAAATTTTAAATAACATTTTCTGATCTTCTATCTTTTGCTTCTAAGGTGACATTCCCAGTGAGGGTTTTCCAACTTCTGGGTGTGGACACCCTAGTGGTCACCAATGCAGCTGGAGGGCTCAACCCCAAGTTTGAAGTTGGAGATATCATGCTGATCCGTGATCACATTAACCTACCTGGTCTCTGCGGTGAGAACCCTCTCATAGGGCCCAATGATGAAAGGTACTTATTTTGCTCCTTTGTTTATAGATGGGAGGGTTTAAGGACTTGTCTGGAAGTGAGGAGAGAGCTCACTGTAGTCCATTAATCTGAGATAATCCAACCTGTGCCCTAGGTTTGGAGTTCGTTTTCCTGCCATGTCTGATGCCTACGACCGGGAGATGAGGCAGAAGGCTCACAGTACCTGGAAACAAATGGGGGAGCAGAGAGAGCTACAGGAAGGCACCTACGTTATGGTGACAGGCCCCAGCTTTGAGACTGTGGCAGAGTCTCGTATGCTGCAGAAGCTGGGTGCTGATGCTGTTGGTGAGAAGGGGTACTTGGCTAGAGGCTTGAAGAGGGAGGGATCTTGTAAAATAGAGATGGGAAAGAGTAAAAGACTGTAGACTTGATAGTGGATTGAGAGAAGATCTGACTTAAGGAAGATTGAATTGCTAGAAAGTAATTTCTAGAAAGATATTAAGGTGGTGAAGTTTGGTGTGTTGTAGCATCAAATCTCCCCACTCAGCATCAAGGTCTTTAACAGCTGTAATGCTAATGACCTATCTTTGATTTGATAACTGTTTCCAAGAATTATTCTAACAAATGTCATAGCCACCTTCTGCACCTCTGGCTGGAAGATGGAACTGCATCATTAGAAGTGACTTCAAAATTACCACAGACAGTTACAGAGTGGGTTAAAAGGTGAGGAAGAGTCACTTGAGGATCCTGACACTTGGCTTCCCTTTCTTTCCATCAGGCATGAGCACAGTACCCGAAGTTATAGTTGCAAGGCACTGTGGACTTCGAGTCTTTGGCTTCTCCCTCATCACTAACAAGGTCATCATGGATTATGAAAGCCTGGAGAAAGCCAACCATGAAGAAGTACTAAATACTGGGAAACAAGCTGCGCAGAAACTGGAACAGTTTGTCTCCATTCTCATGGCTAGCATTCCTCTGCCTGACCATGCCAGTTAACCAGCTCTGGAGTGGTCTGGCCTTTCCCTTATGGAACCCAAGTAGCTACTACCTACTTTGGACCCTTGCTGGGGTGACATGCCTCTGGCCTTAGACAGTAGCAGAAAGGAGAGGAAGATCCTTACCCTTCACTTCCCCACTTCTCCTACCAGACCCTTCTGGTGCCTAGTGCTCTTTTATTCAACTGTCTTCTCAAAACAGTTTCTACCCCCATTATTTCCCAAGAGCTGGAGCCCAAGCCAAGCCCTACTACACATCCATAAATGTTCCCAGGATTTGACTTGGGCTACTGAATTTGACACTGTAGTAGTTGCTGCTAGCTTTCTGAGATGATGCTTTCACATTCCTGGGGACTCAGTTCTACCTCCCACAAAGTACTGGAGACCATGCAGAGACTAGTTCAGTACCTCTTGGACTTTAATATTATCATATTTTGATAATAAAGAGAAAGATGAAATAATTTCTTCATTTTTGTGCATTTTGGGATAAGGCTTGGGCACAGACCAAGATTGACATGAAAGACTGGGAGACTACATGTCTTGTGTGACTATCTGCTTTTCAGACAAGTAGCAAAGAACTGAGATGATGTGGTATGTAAATTTAGGAAAGGATGAAGAAAAGGCAAGATGATGAAACTAGAGAAAGATGTTAGAAAATGATAAGGAAGGGCTAACTTATGGCATATAATGGCCAATTCCCTCAAGCCAGTCTTGCCTCTGTCCTTTGCCTTCTGATTGTTTTCTTGTCTACATTCATGAATATCTTAATTAGTTTACTAATTTCCACTTCTGTTCCATTTTTGCCAGTTCCTTGTTAAGCCCTACTTATATTTCCTCTTGATTTCCCTCTCTCCACTACTATAACTTCTTTCATAATTAATAGCAGCTCTGCTCTTCACTCCATTCTGACAACGCAGTGACAAATATTCCTTTATCTGCTGCCAGCTACTTCACTGCTGATTAGAGTTTTGTCAACCTGAGGCAACTTGTAAATTTGGCTCATATTCAACTTATCTTTGAGCACTTTCCTTTACCCTATTGCTAACACTGGGCTCTAGTGTTTCTCTTCATTTTTGCTTGGTCAGAACCTCCCTGTGACACAGCAACCAGGCATGGCCCTTTTTTGGCTCGTGGCACTGTTAATGTTTATCAGCTTGTATCAGCTGGCTGGCACATTTGAAAAGCACACTACACTCCCAGCCTGTATGCCATTTGAGAAAGGATAGTGCTGGATGAGCCTCTAATGGTGACATTTCAATTATTAGTAGTATAATATAGAAGAAGCATCTTGGATGGAAAGCTTCTGAAAACTCTCAAATAATTCTTTGTTTGGATCATTTGACCTACTTAGATGAGACCAGCATGAAGGAAAAGCTTCCTGGAATGGTCCTGTTACCTCTCTTCCTTTCCTCAGTTCTTGTCCTTCCACCTAGCTCTAAAATCCTACCTGAAACTTTAGGCACCTGCCATTTGTTTCTGAGAGAGCTGAAGTTCAAGGAAGAAGCACTGTGAGGCCTTAGATATATACACAGCCATAACTTGTTCATCTAATGAGATGCCTTATAGACATCTTTTTTAAATCAAGTTATTGAGTATCGCTATATAACATTCAACTAACAATATTAAGAATATAAAAATGATCTTTCCTCAAGTACCTAACAACTTTTTAAAATTTATTCTTCAATTACACTCAACATCCAACACTATTTTACATTAGTTTCAGGTGTACAGCACAGTGGCTGGACAATCATAGAATTTATGAAGTGATCCCCCAGATAATTCAAGTCCCCACTTGGCACCATACATAGTTATTCTATATTATTGACTATATTCCCTATGCTGTATTTTATATCCTTGTGACTATTTTGTACCAATTTGTACTTCTTAATCCCATCACCTTTTTCACCCAGTTCTCCAACCCTCCTGCCCTCTGGCAGCCATCAGTTTGTTCTCTGTATCTATGAGTCTGTTTCTGTTTTGTTTGTTCATTTATTTTTTTCTTTAGATTCCACATATAAGTGAAATCATGGTATTTGTCTTCCTCTGACTTACTTCATTTAGCCTAATACCCTCTAGGTCCATCCATGTCGCAAATGACAAGATTTCATTCTTTTATATAAGTGCCCTACAATCTTAAGAGAGATACGTTTGTAAAATTATTAACTGTTAATATAAGACAGTATTGAAAGGGTTAGTAATGTTTTAAAGGGTAAAGGTAAAAGTTTGCAAAAGGCAGAAACTGGAAATTGTGTTGCTTGCATGACCTTGGCTCAGCCTTTTGTTGAGTATGGATAAGGTTTATCTGGATTGTCCACAAGGCAATGGATAACCCAGCGGTTGCCTGACGAGATCAATGGATAACCCAGCAGATGCCAGAGGAGATACCAGACCAGCCCTACTTTAAGGTGGACAATGGGACAGATAAAGTACATCAGCAGAACTGCTGGAAGCTAAAAGGAGGGTATATAACCAACACCCCAACCCTAATTCGAGGCTGAATGCTTCTTGGCTCAGCCCACTTGCACCCAGGCATATGCAATAAAGCCATTTGGCTCTACATTGGCCTTGCGTTGTGGATGTGATCTCCTGCCAGCTCAGACCTTTTAAGTATAAAATAGGTACAAGTCACATATGATAGGAGCCCAAAGGATGAACAGATTGTATATATTGGACCATGAGGACTGGTTGTTTAGGGAAAGTTTTATAGAAAACTTTGAGCTTACTCTTCAGGGGTGGAAAGAAGAAGAAAGGATTTCACACCAGAATGAGAAAAGCACAGCTATGAAAAGTACTAGGCATGTTTGTGGGTCATTTGTTGGGAGCCGGCTACATGTCTGACAGAATCCACGGAGCCTGGAGGTCTTGAGTCAGAGACTTGACTTTCCCCATAATCTCAAGGAATTAGGCTTGCATTGTGTTTGTGCAGCTCAGGGCTAAGTGTGACCCAATGTACCTTGAAATACCTGAGATAATAGACTGGGTGTTCCTGGGTGGGCCTGGGTGTTCCTGTTATCCACAAGGCAAACTAATTCTATACAGCATTGTTGTAGCCCTGGGCATTATATCAAGAAGATCCTATTTTCTTATATCACTAAACTTTTGCTGGAAGGTATAAAAGGCATCTAATAAAGCATATCGAGGCTGATCCTGCTGAGGACAGTCCTCCTGATCCCATATCTGTGTCGTTGTCTTTATTCCCACCGCTCGAACTTAGGGACTCTGCTCTCCAGGCTGGTTCCTGGCAAAATGGTGCCCGGACAAGGATCTGAGTACTCGAGACGCAACTAAAGGTAAGGTGAGGAACTCCTCTAATGTGGCACACGCAGTAAAGAAAGGGAAAAGAGGAGCAATAGATTAAATAGTCAAGAGTAAAAGAAAATGGGACAAGCAGGGTCATCTCAGCGCCTTTTTGCGCAGTTAATTCGGTCTATGCTCCAGACAAGGGGAGCCAAGGTATCTGAGGAGCAAATACTTAAATTCTTAAAGTTTATTGAATGGGTTTGTCCTTGGTTTCCAGAGGAAGGAACGGTTAACTTGAAAACATGGGAAAAGGTAGGAGAAAATTTAAAGAGAATGGTATACTGCTCGTGGCCCAGACAAAGTTCCTGTAGATACATTTTCTCCGTGGAGTTTAGTGAGGGATTTGTTGGACCCCACTCATGAAGCTGAGTGATCCCCAAGTGAAGTGGAAAAGCCTCTTAAGGCAGAGAATGAAGAGGAGGATTTTGAATGGGATACGGAGGAATTAAGGCCCGAAGATCAGGAGGAGTTAGATAATGCTGCTGCTCATTATCGTGATGATGGCTTGGGGAAGCCATCATCCCTCCGCTCCTATTGCTCCTGAGCCTGCTCCTGCTTATTCCCCCTCAAAAGGAAGTGGGAGGATTATGACTACTGGGGACAGTCCCTCGTCGCTGCAACAAGCTCTAATGCAAGCAGAGGAATGAGGGGAGGATGTCTGGGATTCGGGATTTCACTTATTCCCAGTAGTAGAAGCACATGATCCTAATAATCCTGATCAAGTGCAAAGGTCATATTCTCCTTTATGAAGATACTAAGAGAGCTGAAAAGTGCCGCAGCCCAATATGGACCCACAGCGCCTTATACTCTAGCAGTTCTAGAAGGAATTTCAGGAGAGGCACTTACCCCTACTGGTTGGAAAACATTAGCTAAAGCCTGTCTTACAGGAGGAAACTACTTGATTTGATAAGCTGAATATTATGATCGGGCCTATATAGCTGCCCGCCACAATCAGGCTAACAATATTCCCATTACTTATGAAATGTTAGTAGGAGAGGGGCATATATTACTAATAATGCTCAAGTTGTATTCCCGGGAGAAGCATATCAGACTATTAATGCTGTAGCACTACGTGCCTGGAGTGCTTTACCTACTACAGGAAAGACAGAGGAACTATCAAAAATTAGACCAGGGCCAGATGAACCATACACTGATTTCGTAGCTAGACTAGCACAGGCCATAGGAAGAACAGTTACAGATGAGGAAGCAAGCAATATCCTAACTTCTCAACTGGCTTTTGAGAATGCAAATCCTGCCTGTCAAGCAGCTATTCGACCATGGAAGAAAAGGGGAAATGTAGATGATTATATCAGGTTATGTGCAGACATAGGTCCCTCCCATATTCAGGGTCTTACCCTTGCAGCTGCTTTGCAGGGAACTACACTTCAAGGGCTAATACAACAGCAGCAAAAATTAAAAAAGGGAAAAGGAAAATGTTACAACAGTGAAAGAAAGGTCATTTTAGCAGAGAATGTCGCTTGAAAGGGGGGGGGTCAATAATCATGTACAGGGTAGCAATCAACGCACACCTGGTCTATGTCCAAAATGCCAAAAGGGAAAGCGTTGGGCTAATGAATGTAGGTCAAAAACAGACAAAGATGGGAATCCTCTTAATCAGCAGGGAAACTCCCGACAGGGGCAGCCTCGGCCCCCGCAAACAATCGGGGCAATGTCGGTGTACACGCTGCAAGCCTACCCGGCCGGCAAGGGGTACAGGACCTCTACCGAGCCACCCCAGGGAGTGCAGGATTGGACGTCAGTGCCTCCTCCTACTTTGTATTAACACCTGAAATGGGACCTCAAGCTATTCCTACTGGAATTTATGGGCCTCTGCCCTCTGGGATGGTAGGGCTATTATTAGGAAAAAGTGGACTCACTATGAGAGGGCTGCAGGTGTTACCTGGAGTCATAGATAATGATTATACAGGAGAAATTAAAGTCATGTGTCCAGCTCCTAGAGACATTATGACTATTACAGCAGGGATGAAAATTGCACAACTAGTGTTAGTTCCTCTTAAAGTTACAGGACAAACTCTATCCTCTCAAAACAGGGGGTCTCATGGATTCGGCTCCACTGATGCAGCATATTGGGTGCCAGCCATTGGTTCTCAACGACCAGAAAGAACAATAACTATCAATGGGAAAAAGTTTAAACGACTCTTAGACACAGGGGCCGATGTATCAGTAATAAGTCAGTGTCATTGGCCTGACTCATGGCCAGTAACCTCGGCTATGGCCACCCTGCAAGGAATAGGACAAACAAACTCCCTTACAAAGCTCGCAGATTTTAACCTGGCAAGATGATGAAGGAGAGAGAGGACAATTTCAACCATATGTTTTGCCATTCCTCCCAGTAAACCTGTGGGGAAGAGATATACTGCAAGTAATGGGAATATTAATTTATAGTCCTAATAAGAAAGTAGTTAAACAAATGTTAGATCAAGGATATCTACCTGGAGAGGGACTTGGCAAGCATGGTCGAGGCCGGGAAGTCCCTATACAGCCTGAAGGTAATCAGGATAGACGACGTTTAGGATATGAGCAAAATTTATAGCAAGGGTCACTGTTATTCCTGCCTCCCTTACTGCAGACCCAATAGTCTGGTTAACAGATGATCCAGTGTGGATGGAGCAGTGGCCTTTGACCTCAGACAAAATACAAGCTGCTCAACAGCTGGTGCAGGAACAGCTGGAGCAAGGACACATAGAATCCTCTAATAGTCCCTGGAATACTCCAATTTTTGTAATTAAGAAAAAACCTGACAAATGGAGATTGCTGCAAGATTTACGAGCAGTCAATAAGACCATGCAGCTTATGGGACCTTTGCAACCAGGCCTCCCCTCTCCTGTAGCTATTCCTAAGGGATCTCACCTTCTTGTAATTGATTTAAAGGATTGTTTTTTCACCATTCCACTCCATCCAAAAGATCGAGAGTGATTTGCATTCAGTGTCCCCTCAACTAATTTTAAAGAACCTATGCAAAGATATCATTGGAAGGTCCTGCCTCAGGGTATGGCTAACAGTCCCACATTATGTATGTCAAAAATTTGTTGCTGCGGCCATCGCTGGCACGCGACTGCCTTTCCGGAAGCTTATGTTATTCATTATATGGATGACATTTTGCTCGCGCATGAAGATCCTGTTCTGTTGCGAGATATTTATGCTTCCCTGCAGGAACAATTGCAGCAACACGGATTAATCTTAGCACCTGAAAAGGTGCAACAAACAGCCCCCTATAATTATCTAGGAAAAGTAATTGAAGGACAAAAGATAAAACAACCTCAAAAGTTTCAGTTTAGAACAGATCACTTACAAACCTTAAATGATTTTCAAAAATTACTGGGAGATATAAATTGGTTAAGGCCTTCCTTGGGTTTCACTACAGGAGAATTAAAACCCCTTTTTGACATATGAAAAGGAGACTCTAATCCAGTGGTTCTCAGCCTTCCTAATGCTGCGACCCTTTAATATAGTTCCTCATGTTGTGGTGACCCCTAACCATAAAATTATTTTCGTTACTACTTCATAACTGTAATTTTGCTACTGTTATGTCTTAGGCGACCCCTGTGAAAGGGTTGTTCAACCCCCAAAGGGGTCGCGACCCACAGGTTGAGAACTGCTGCACTAGTCCTCGTCAATTAACTAACGAAGGAAAGGCAGCATTAAAAGTAGTAGAAGATGCCACAGCTACCCAGACAGTTCAGAGAATAGACTATCAATCTCCTTGGATATTCCTTATCCTCCCTACGGTATACCTACCTATGGGATTGTTTTGGCAACAAGGTCCTATAGAATGGATTCATCTCTCCTCCTCTCGAAAAAAGATTCCATTGCTCAGCTCCTCATGCAAGGAAGAAAAAGAGCCATTGAATTATTTGGCACAGAGCCTCCTCTCATTATTGTACCTTATACCAGTCAGTAGCAAACAATGGTTATGGCAAAACGAGGAAAGCTGGCAATTGGCATTAATTGGTTTTACAGGACAAATGGATTGTCATTATCCAGCTAATAAATTCCTACAGTTATTCATCCAAAATCCAATTATATTTCCAAAAATTATCCAAACACAGCCTATTGTGGATGCTGCACTGGTGTTCACTGATGGCTCTACCCTTGGGATTGCTAGTTATGTCGTTAATGGGCAAGGTTATGTTTTGCAGACCTCGCATAGCTCATCTCAACGAGTGGAGCTAGAAGCAGTATCAGCAGTCTTTAAAGAAGTATCGCAGTCCTTTAATCTGTATACAGATTCAAAATATACTGTTTCCTTAATGAGAGGTTTAGAAACAGCTACTCTTACTGAAAGTGACCCTTCTACAGTTATTACCATGTTTTTAAATTTACAACAATTAATTCAACAATGGTGACATCCTTGTTTTATTGGTCATATTCAAGCACATTCCAGCCTACCTGGCCCCTTAGCAGCAGGGAATGCGCAAGCAGATGCCTTAACACGGGGAACATATTTTGTTGCCTCTGCAATTGATCAAGCTAAGGCTTCTCATGCTATTCATCATCAAAACTCAGCAGGGTTAAGAAGGCAATTTAATATTACCCATGAAGCTGCTCATCAAATAGTTAAAGCATGCCCTGCATGACCTGAGCATTTGCCCCCAGTACCTCAATATGGTATAAACCTTCATGGGTTGCTCCCAGGAAAATTATGGCAAATGGATGTTGCCCATGTCCCTGAATTTGGAAGGCAATCTTATGTGCATGTCACTATTGATAGTTACTCAGGATTTTTAGTTGCTATTGCTAGGACAGGAGAAAATGTTACACAAGTCATTGGTCACATACTGACTTGTTTTGGTGTCCTAGGCATTCCAGCCATGATAAAAACAGGCAACGGCCCTGCCTATGCCAGTAAAAGTTCTGCGCAATTTTGCCAGACATGCAAAATCTCCCACACCACAGACATTCCGTACAATCCCCAAGGGCAAGGCATTATCGAATGAGCCAATCAATTTAAGACTCAAATTAAAAAAGTAAAGAAGGGGGAGTACGGCCCTCTTACACCCAATAATATCTTAAACCTAGCTCTCTATACTCTTAATTTTTTAAATTCGGACGCATCAGGACACTCTGCGGCTGAAAGGCATTGGCGTTCTCCCTCTGGTATGCTGAAGTCCGCTGGACAGATCCCCTAACTAATGAGTGGCAAGAACCAGAGCCAGTATTAATCTGGGGGCGAGGTTATGTTTGTGTTTTTCCTAGGAATCAACCAAATCCGCGGTGGGTTCCAGAGCGACTCGTCCGACAGAATGGAACGGGTCAATTTAACCAACAAGATGCGCGGCCTGAGCATTCGTGCTCCGCAACCATACCCCACACTCGTCCTCGAGGGTCGAGAGGGACATGGGAGGCTGCCATTCCGACCTGGGGTCAGATCAAGAGATTGACACAGGAAGCAAAAGATCACCTGGTTGCTAGAGGAGGCTCTACTGACTCATCCTCTATGTTCCTAATGATGCTGGCTCTAATCTCCAACCAGGAAATGGGACTTGGTGCTGAACAGACTTATTGGGCTTACGTGCCTGATCCTCCTTTGCTTAGGGCTGTGGAATGGGATGATCCCACGGTCCCAGTTTTTGTATCAAACACGGAAATTCTAGGCCTCCCATCTGCAGACCATCTCACACCCCAGTTGGTTGGAGGATTTAATTATACAGGAAAATCTCTTTGGCTGTCTATGTGTTTTTCTGAAACAGAGACTACTGGGTGTGTGAAATTGGGTAAGGACCATAAGATGACCCATGGATTACTTAACGCTTCTGGAGAAAGTTTTGGAGCATTTCAACAGAAGGAATGAAGTATTTACATGACTGGATTTCCCTCCAGAGGAAAGAAGCTTGGAGGAGTAATAACTCCGCCTAACCTTCCCCCTTGTGGAAATGCTACATATATATTTAAAACTTATCCAGGATGGAGACAATGCCACTATGGATTGGCTGTACAGCACCCTATTGAAGGGACAGGAGAGGTTCTATATGACTGGTCAAGGGCTAATCCCCGGGGTACATCGATTTTTAGAAGGCATGTTGGTTACGCAACAAGGTCACATACAAAGAAGTGCATGGAAACTGGTAGCTAATCTAGACTTATATTCGGGAGTAATGCTTGCTATCATTGTTGTTTTATATATATATATATAAATATATATTTATATTATATATATATATTTTTAACATTTTTGCATTTATCTTCAGATAGAGCAGGAGGGAGAGAGGAAGAGAGAGAGAAACACTGATGTGAGAGAGACACATCGACTGGCTGCCGCCCACATGACCCCAACCAGGGCCAGGGACAAACTGCAACCGAGGTACGCGCCCTTAGCAGGTACCGAACCCAGGACTCTCTGGTCCGCGGGCCAACGCTCTAACCGCTGAGCCAAACCCGCCAGGGCTCACTGTGGTTATATTTTTATGTCTGTTCCCAGTGTGTGGAACATCTCCGAGCTGCAAACAGGAATCCACCAACTGCATTTAAAAAGTAAAGAAGGGGGAGATGTTGGGAGCCGGCTATGTGTCTGACAGAATCCACGGAGCCTGGAGGTCTTGAGTCAGAGACTCGACCTCCTCCACAATCTCAAGGAATTAGGCTTGCATTGTGTTTGTGCAGCTCGGGGCTAAGTGTGACCCAACGTACTTTGAAATACTTGAGATAACAGACTGGGTGTTCCTGTTATCCTGCAAGGCAAACAAATTCTATATAGCATTGTTGTAGCCCTGGGCATTATATCAAGAAGATCCTATTTTCTTATATCACTAAACTTTTGCTGGAAGGTATAAAAGGCATGTAATAAAGCATATCAAGGCTGATCCTGCTGAGGACAGTCCTCCTGATCCCATATCCGTGTCGTTGTCTTCATTCCCACCACTCGAACTCAGGGAATCTGCTCTCCAGGCTGGTTCCTGGCAGTCATTGTCACAACAGATGTGACTGGAACAAAGAACATGAAGGGCTCTAGTGAGATGTGGGCAGACAGGTTTTTGGAGGTCAGAGGAGGGCTGCATTTGGTGCTTGGCTTTCTTTTTTATATATACATTATTTTTTAATGTGTATACATAATTTTTTGAAGGATATGTTTATTTATTTTAGAGAAAGAGGAAGGGAGAGAGAGAGAGAAAGAGAGAGAACATTGATATGAGAGAGAAACATTGATTGGTTGCCTCTGAGTACGCTCCATGACTTGGAGATTGAACCCACAACCTAGGTATGTATCCTGACCAGGAATGGAACCTGCAATCTTTTTGGTGTATGGGATGACACTCTAACCAACTGAACCACCCGGCTAGGGCTGGTGCTTGGCTTTCTTACCCCTGATCTGCCTCTTGGTGAGATGGATCAGGAACTAGAATGGTGCCACCTGAAAAATCTGAGAGAGATGAGTGGAATATTTAAGGGCATTTCTGGCTGTTTAGATTTAGTAGAGTGTGTTGTGTTTCATGACAGAATATTAGATTCAAGAAGAAAATTATGCATTTGATGTTCTAATTCAAAAGTCTTTTTCTTAGTTCTAACTTACAGTGCAAATAGTAGCACTCACCTACTTTATGTGTATATACATAATCAAGTGTATACATTACCATATTCACGTTAGGGTATTAAATATACCCCCTAAAGTGACAAAACAAAATTGTGATTCTTTATAAACAAACTAAGAGGTATGGCAAGGAAAGTAGCTACAGGCAAGTGATAATCAATTATAGGTAAGAAGTATTAATTCAAAGTTAATTCATTTGAGGGGCTATGAGTTGGGGAGAGAGAACATGAGCACAAAGAGTCTTCAATTTCTATTTTAAAATAGCTTTACTGAGATATGATTCATATATAATAAAGCTTACCCTTTTAAAGTATGCAGATCAGTGTTTTTTAGTATATTCAGAGATAAATGCTATCACCATCACAGTCAATAGAACATTTTCATCACCTCAAAAGGAAATCTTGTAGCTTTTAGCTGTTATTCTGCACACACACCCCACCTCCCTAGCCCAAGGGACCACATCTACGTTCTGTCCAAAATAGATTGAACTATTTTGGACTTTCACGTGAATGGAATAATTTATGGAATCTTACGGACTTTTATGACTGGCTTCTTTCACTGAGCATAATGTTTTCAAGGTTCAGCCAAGTTGTAGTATGTATCCGTACTTCTTTTTTATGACCAAATATTTCATTGTATGCATATACCACTTTTTTTTTTTAATCAAATGCCTTCAGTTTCAAAGTGCCAAATAACCCAGCCCAAACTGAATGTATCAGTTTAGGTAATCAAGAGAATAAAAGCACAAAGTCAGGGGAGATAGGTTTGGGAGGGCCACCTAAGGAAGGATTTTTCTTAAAAACACAAAAAACTGATAATACTTCTCCAGAGGGGCCTGCAGAATGTCTGCAAAACGAATTATTTTTCCTGAATCTAATGATAGATGTCAAAACACACTCTTCATCAAGTTAGGCTTTCTTTCCTGACCCTATCATGGGCATCTTATCAACATCAATAATGTTTATTAATCATGTACTTTGAATACAGAATTGTCCTAAAAACCATACTATAAGTTGGTAATAAGATGAAATGCTTCTAATCTAGATGGGAGACAGGATACATGTATAAAAAAGGAAAAACAAGCTTGAATTAGTTGTGCCTTCTATGCTTATTTGTAGTCTTTTCATGTTATATTGTTATTGTTTAGAATTGGCTTCCACCACTGAACTATGAGTAAGAAGGACTACCTTTTTATTTTTTTCCCTTTATCGATTCTAGAGAGAGAGGAAAGGAGAGGGAGAGAGAGATAGAAACATCGATGAGAGAGAACATGGATTGGCTGCCTCTTGCATGCCCTGCACTGGAGATTGGGCCCACAACCTGGGCATGTGTCCTGACCGGGAATCGAACCAGCAGCCTCTTGGTGCATGGGTCAACACTCAACCACTGAGCCACACCAGCCGGACAGGGACTACCTTTTTCAAAAAGGAATGCAATAATGTGTGAAAAGTAGCATGTGCTAAGTGTCAGTGATGGCTTGTGCTATAGGAATTCAGAGGAGAGAATCAACACTGGGGTGGGGAGTAGGAAAAAGATTGGTGAGACTAGAGTTAGGTCTTACAGGAAAGAGAGGTAAAGAGGATTGGCAGAGGCACTACATGGAGGTGAATCCAGGAATGTTTAATCATTTAACAGGCTGAAATGGTTAAATTGAAGAAATCATTAATGGAAGCAGTGGGAGATAAGGTGGAGAGGGGACTACATTGTTTAGGGCTGTGATTCCAGGTTGAGGAATAAAAACTTTATTCTTTTTTTTTCTTTCAGTTTGTAGCTCATCTTTTTACTGTTTTTTTCACCCAAACCACACACCCTGAGCTTTTGTCTCAGTTACAGTATATTCAGTTCTGGGGCTTTCACCTCCATTGATTCTCTAATTTGAAATACCCCTTACTTCCCAAACTTTCTGGCAATGTTAAATTTTGTGTTCTGGTTTTTCTTTCTTTCTTTTTTTAAATTTATTTTTTTTATTTTGAAAGTATTACAGATATCCCCCCTCCCTCCCCATTCACCCTCTCCTTCCTGCTCCCACCCTCCTTCCTGCTTTTCCCAAACTAATGTCTGTGTCCATTGGTTGTGCATATATGCATATAAGTTCTTTGGTTTATCTCTTCCCACCCCCCCATCCCCCAATCCCTCTGAGGTTTGTCAGTTTGTTCCTTACTTCCATGACTGGATCTATTTTGATTGACAGTTTATTTTGTTCATGATAAACCTTAAATAAGTGAGATTATGTGGTACTTGTCTTCTTCTGTCTGGCTTATTTCACTCAGTATAATACTCTCCAGGTCCCTTCATGTTGTCTCAAAGGGTAAGAGATCTTTCTTTCTTATAGCTGCATAATATTCCATTGTGTAAATGTCCCACAGCTTTTTTATCCACTCATCTACTGATGGGCATTTGTGCGGTTTCCAGATCTTAGCTATTGTAAATAGTGCTGCTATGAACATAGGGGTGCATATTTTCTTTCTGATTGGTGTTTCAAGCTTCTTAGGATATATTCCTAGAAGTGGAATCACTGGGTCAAATGGCAGATCCATTTTTAATTTATTTAAAGTATGTTTTTATTGAATTTTTAGAGAGACAGGAAAGGAGAGAGATAGAAACATCAATGTGTGAGAGAATAATCGATTGGCTGCCTTCTGCACGCCCCCCACTGGGGATTGAGCTTACAACCTGGGCATGTGCCTTGACCTGGAATTGAACTGGGACCTCTCAGTCCATGGGATGATGCTCAATCCAGTGAGCCACACTGGCCGGGCTCCATTTTTAATCTTTTGAGGAAGCACCATATTGTTCTCCATAGTGGCTGCACCAGTCTGCATTCCCACCAGTAGTGTACTAGAGTCCCCTTTTCTCCACATCCTAGTCAGCACTTGTTTGAGAATTCGTTGATGGCAGCCATTGTGGCAGGTGTGAGGTGATATCTTATAGTTGTTTTAATTTGCATCTCTCTGATGATTAGTGATGTTGAGCATTTTTTCATATGTCTTCTGGCCATTTGTATGTCCCATTTGGAGAAGTGTCTATTCAGGTCCTCTGCCCATTTTTTAATTGGATTGTTTGTCTTCCTTTTGTTGAGTTGTGTGAGTACTCTATATATTTTGGATATTAACCTCTTATCTGATGTATCATTGGTAAATATGTTCTCCCAGATAGCAGGTTCCCTTTTCATTTTGATGCTGGTTTCTTCTGCTATGCAAAAGCTTTTTAGTTTGATGTAGTCCCATTTATTTATTTTATTTTATTTTCTCTATTAGTTTTAGAGAGAGAGGAATGTAGAGGGAGAGAGAGAGAGAACATCGACTGGCCGTCTCCTGCATAACCCTCACTGGGGATTGGGTCCACAACCTGGCCATGTGACCCGACTGGGAATCAAACCGGCGACTTCTTGGTGCATGGGTCGATGCTCAACCACTGAGCCACACTGGCAGGGCTGTAGTCCCATTTATTATTTTTTTCCTATGTTTCTCTTGCCCTCGATGATGTATCAGTGAAAATTCCGCTACATATGATGTCTGAGATTTTTCTGTGTACATTTTCTTCTAGGATTTTTATGGTTTCACGAGTTACATTTAAGTCTTTTATCCATTTTGAGTTTATTCTTGTGTATGGTGTAAGTTGGGTCTGGTTTCATTTTTTTTTTTTCATGTAGCTGTACAATTTTCCCAACACCATTTATTGAAGAGACTGTCTTTTCTCCATTGTATGCTCTTGCCTCCTCTGTCAAATATTAATTGTACGCACTGTCTTGGGTCAATTTCTGGGTACTCTGTTCTGTTCCACTGATCTATATGCCTGTTTTTGTGCCAGTACTAGGCTGTTTTGATTATGATGGCTTTGTAGTATAACTTGATATCTAGTATTGTGATCCCTTCCACTTTGTTCTTGTTTTTCAAGATTGCTATGGCTATTCAGGGTCTTTTTTGGTTCCATATAAACTTTTGGAGTATTTGTTCTAGATCTGTGAAATATGGCATTGGTACTGTAATAGGGATTGCATTGAATCTGTAGATTGCTTTGGGTAGTATGGACATTTTAATGATGTTGATTCTTCCAATCCATGAACATGGTACAGATTTCCACTTTTAAAAACCTTATTCTTGAGGTAAGATGGACAGTCATTGAAGGCATTTAAATTTAGGACTGACAGGTGAAAATCACATGGTAGTATTTTGATGAATTGAAGCTTAACTGGAAGCAGGGAGGCTTGTTTTGATGGTAGAATTACTTTTACTCCAAGATAGCTGTATAGAATAGCATAATTGGTGGTGTTAAGTATTTAATTTTTAATCAGATTGAGATCTTTTGTAGTGTTTAAAAGAATATGCTGTTGGGTCCAGTGAGTGTGGCTCAGTAAATTAAGCATCTTCCCATGGACTGAGAAGTCCCAGTTTGATTCCTGGTTGGGGCGCATGCTTGACTTGTGGGCTTGATCCCCTGTGGGGAGCATGCAGGAGATAGCCGATCAATGTTTCTCTCTCACATTGATGTTTCTATCTCTCTCTCCCTTCCTCTCTCTCTTAAAAATCAATAAAAACATACAAAAAGTTTAAAAAATCAATAAAAACATATTTTAGAAATATACGCTGTTGGGATATTTTAAGATCTTGTTCCCCTGCATATATCATCAGTTTGGCTCAAATAAACTCATATATATATTCTCTTAAAAATAAAAATTAAAAATAAATAAGCCCTGGCCTGTTTGGTTCAGTGGTTAGAGCCTTGGCCCAAGGGTCAAAGGGTCAAGGAGTCAATTCCCGGTCAAGGGCACATACTTGGGTTGCAGATTTGATCCCCGTCTGGTGAGGGTTGTGTGGGAGGCAACAGATCGATGTCTCTCTCACATCGATGATTCTCTGTCTCTGTCTCTCTTTCCCTTCCTTCCACTCTATCTAAAAATCAATGGAAAAATATCCTTGGGTGAGGAGTAACATAAATAAATAAATAAATAAATAAATAAATAAATAAATAAATAAATAATTTTAAAAGTGTAAAGGCCAAGTGCAAGAATTAGAAATGAAAATACACACTTAAATTAATTTTCTCTTTTTTAGATTAAAATGTTGAATCAGCGATATAATTACATAGTTTAAAATTAGGCAACATTAAATGTATACAGTGAAAAGTTTTACCTTCATTCGGCCCTCCATCTGGCCTTTTGCCCCATCCAAAGGTAACTACTTTTATTAGTTTCTTGTGTGTTCTTCCAGGATTTATAAAAATGTAAACAAAAATACATATTCTTATTTTTTCTCCTTTTATTATTACACACAAAATTTACCATGTTATATGTATTGTTCTGCATTTTGCTATTTCATTGTATCTTAATATATCTTGGAGATCTTTTCACATCAATAAATTAGTGTGCTTTCTTGAGTTAGATCAATGTTGTCAAGGATACAAGTCTGTCACCTCAAATTTTTTAGAAACAAAGGAAGAACATGGTCTTAAAATTTCTTTAGCCATCTCCCAGTTTGTGTGTTGATTACTAATAGGAATTCAGACAAAGAGATAATGTTACTTGCTGCTCCTTTAAAGCCAGAAGATGGGGAGACTGGAACCATTCATTCTGTTCTGTGTCTTCTGTTTAGATCGATTTGGCTTAGATTTGCATCGCCTTTTCTCTGTAAATAGGCCTCTTCTTAACTACTTTTTTGTTTCTAAGGGACACCTTTTGAACAAACTCTGGCTATCTGCCTGCTTTTTCTGTTATTGTAAATTTGAATTTTAATAAAAATAAAAAATTTCCTGTTTTAAATCCTTTTGCCAGATTTTAAATTTTGGCCCAAATTTGATTTGATGTTGTTTAGGATTAATCTGCGTTTGTTTTCTTATATTTAGGTCAAAGAACTCCCATTCTTCCATCAGGTTTTCACTTTCACTTCCATTCTGAGTTTGTTCATTTCAGGAAGCTTTCTTTATCTCACTTGTCATTCTCTTTGTTTTATCTTGTTCTCTTTTCTTCTTTCTCTTATTCATGTTTTTTTTTTAATGCCATTTTGCTTGTCAGCTAGTTTATTTCAACCTTAATCTTTCCTTTTCCTATTTTATTTTGAACTGTTTCTACCTGTACTCCTGCTATAATTTTATAATAAAAAATTAATAAAAATATAATACTACTTTATGTGTAGACTGACTTGTTCTAGTTCTATCAAGTGTTCTTTTTACCATTTTTAATTTTTTTCTTTATTAATTTTTAGAGAGAGAGGAAGGGAGAGGGAGAGAGAGATAGGAACATTGATGAGAGAGAACATCGACTGGCCGCCTCCTGCATGCCCCCCACTGGAGATTTGGCCCACAACCTGGGCATGTGCCCTGACCGGGAATCGAACTGGCGACCTCTTGGTGCATGGGTCAACGCTCAACCACTGAGCCACACCGGCCTGGCTAACCACTCTTTTTTTTTTAAACAAAGATGGAATTATGGTAAGTAATTTTGAATATTTCTGCCACTTTTCCTTGACTTTTTGTCTTTTTTTTTTCTAAATTTTTATTCCTTATGGCTGCCCAGCTTCTAAAATATTTTCTATCTACTGACTCTTCACTTTAGGATAGCTCGATGGCTGACCTGGGGCTTGTTAGCAGGACTCCCAGTGATCTAAGAAACTGATCTTTGTTATGTTTGCACAATACTGGGTTCAGGAATATACTTGCCTGGAGAGTCTGAAAGAGATGCCTTAGATAACCTAACCATACCTTGCAATAGTATTGTGCATTGTATAAACCTTAGATACCTTAGGTGCCTCTGACCAAGGCAGGGCTCTGGGAATGTTTACATTTGCTTATGAGTACAGCTAGGCTGGACTGAGAGACACTGTTACATTTCCATAATCTAATATGACTCACTTAGAGTTTTCTGTAATAATGCACTCTTCTGGTGAATATGTTGGAGTCAAGATTTTTGTACTTCTGTCTGAATTGGAAAATTTATTCATCTCTCCGAGTCAACTGACTTTATTCTGTGCTTTCTTTCTTTCTTTTTTTTTTTTTGGATAAATAGCCCTGTTTGATTTATTCAAGTGATGTCTGTATCAGGTATTTTCATCAATCTGTACCTAGTACTGACATTTTTCAATATAGTGGGCACTCAGATAACCATAACATTTACTTGACAACCTTGAATTGCATTTATGTTTGTCATTATTTTCCCATTTATTTTGAACTTTATCCTTTTGATAACCAGATCTATTAAACCTTATATAGAAATACTGGTGCATGTATATATGTGTGTATACACATACATATACAATGGAAAACCCAAAATTATCAACTTGTAAACTCTGTATGTCTGTGAAGCATTGAGGAAGCTTGAAGCTTTTCCATACAGCAACTGTAAAGTGTATCTTGGCTGCTGAGCAGAGAGAGATGAATACACGAGGAGGGCATGTTTATCCGATTTATTTAACAAATATTCTAAGGATTGGGGATACAGAGAAGAACAGACAATGTTCCTGCCTTCATGAGATTTCCATTAAATTGAGGGAGTCAGACTATAAATGAAAAGAAGTAAGGTAATAAGTGTTAAGAAAAAATCATCAAAGTAAAGGGATACAAAGTAATAGAGGAAGAAAAGTCAAGTTAAAACCACAGTGAGATTCACACTCACTGGAATGTCCATAAGAGATAAGACGGACACTAACAAATGTTAGCAAGGACACAGAGGAACAAGAATCCTCATACATTGCTGGTGAGAATGTAAAATGATGTAGCCACTTTGGAAAACAGTTTGGCAGTTTCTCAAAAAAGTTAAGTATAAAACTACCACATAACCCACCAATTCTACTTCTAGGTATCTACCCAAGAAAAATAAGAACATATCCACACAAAGACTGACACACAAATATTCACAGCAACATTACTCATAATAGCCCAAACCAGAAACAACTGGAGAATGAATAGACAAATGTGTATCCATACAATGGAATACTATTCAGCAAAAAGGGGAACAAATTACTGACCCATGCTATGTCATGGCTGAACCTCAAAAATATGCTAAATAAAATAATCCAGATACAAAAGAACATGTTGTTGTAGACCCCCTCCTTTAGGGTAGAGGCCTTTACCCCACTTCCCTGGCCTACTTATGCCTGACAAGTAACAAACGACTCCCTTCTCAGAAACAATCATAAAACTCGCCAGGTGTACCCTAACCTCCCCCGAGCTATATTGTAGACGCCCTCCGGCCCCAGGCTAACGGCTGATATCTGCTTCTGTACTCACGCTTGCTTGCTCTGTGTGCACAATTGCTCGTGGGCCTATAAAAGAGCCCTGCAAAGAATCAGCGGGGCTGCCATTCTCCCTTGCATGGGCTGAGTGCAGTCCCTGCGCAGAATGAATAAAGCTCCCTCTAAAACCTTTTTACTAAAATTTGGTGTCTGAGTCTGGTCTATCTCACTGGGTTACAACAATATATCCTCTGATTCTATGTATATGAAATGTCCAGAAAAGGCAAACTTATAGAGTTAGAAAGTAGTTCAGTTGTTTCCTGGGGCTCAGGGTAGAAATGGAGATTCATGTAAATGGGCATAAGGGATCTCATGTGGGGGAGGGGGTGAAAATGTTCCCAAACTGATTTCTGGTAATGATTGCAACAGTGAGTAAACTTATTAAAAATGATTGAATTGTACACTTGTAACAGGTACATTTTATGATATGTAAAATATACCTCAGTAAAACTATTAAAGAGAAAGTAATAAGGAGTGAGCAATTTCAAATAGGCTGGCTCAGGGAAGGCCTTCCTGAGGAGCTGGCGTTTGAACAGAGACCTGAATGAATGAGGTAGAGCAACGTAGTGATTAGGGAAGAGTGTTCAAATAGAAGCTACAGCTAGTGTAAAGGTTCGGAGGGAACTTAGCAATTTAGCAAGCGCAAGGAGACCAATGTTATCAGAGCAGAGTGAACAACAGGAATAGTAGTGGGAGATAAGGTTGGAGATGTATGTAGTCAGGTGTTGTAGGTCATGTGAAAAAGGTTGGTTTTTATTTTGAGCACGAAAAGAGACTACTGAAAGGATTTTTTTTTTTTTTTTTATCCTCACCCGAGGACATTTTTCCATTTTTTGTTCAGATAGAGTGGGAGGGAGGGAGAGGAAGAGAGAGAGAGAGAAACATCGACGTGAAAGGGACACATCGAGTGGCTGCCTCCCACACAACCCAACCAGGGGCCGGGGACAAACTGCAACCGAAGTCCGTAAGTACATGCCCTTAGCGGGAACCTAACCCGGGCCTCTCTGGACCACAGGCCGACGCTCTAACCGCTGAGCCAAACCGGCCAGGGCTGAAAGGATTTTTAACTGATTGACCTTTTAAGAAAAAGCTTCACTGGATGCTCTGTAGAAAATGAGCGGTATGAGGCAAAAATGGAAGTAGAGAGATGGAATAGGAGACCGCTGCGGTAGACCAGGCTGAAAGTTGGTTTTGGCTTGGACCAGTGGTGGTGGTGGAGGTAATAAGAAGAGGTCAGATTCTGGAGATATTTAGAAGCTATAGCAGACATAACTTATGAAAGGGTTAATAATGTTTTAACCAAATCAAACTCCATTCTGACCCTCAGTTACTTCACGTACACACCGTGGCAGTTTCTTTTTTGTAAACATAAGAGCCTTGAGAAACCCAAAGAAAACTATAAAGATAAGGGGTTAATGAAGGCCTTGGGAACTCAGAGGAACCATGAGAAAAAAGAGATTGATGGTTGCCCTGACCTAACAGCTTCTCTCACCCCCTTCTATCAGTCCCCCCCCCACTTAATGGTGCCAAAAGCAGTGCCAAGACAATGTAGTTTTTTTTTTCTGTAGTTGGTGCCTTTAAAAGTGGGCAACAAAGAAGGCTAGGGGCTGGGATTTGGGGAGAGCCCCCCAGCTCACCGGTGTAATAAAGTGCTCCTTTTTGCTCTACACTGGCCTCGCGTTGAGAATGTGATCTCCTGCCGGCTCAGACCTTTTAACTTAGAAGTAGGAAACAAAGAAAAGAGAGAAATCAAGAATATCTCCTAAGTTTTTGGCCTGATATTTCAGGCGAATGAAGTTGCCGTTTCCTGAGATGAGACCCTTAGGGAGGAGCAATTTTACTTTTACAGCTGTTAAGTTTGGAAAGTCTAGACCTTCAGGTGGACATGTGGAACATGCAGCTGGATGAATGAGTCTGGAATCAAAGAGAAGAGCTTTAAGCTGGATACATAAATTTGGAAGTCATTAGCATATAGAAGGCCTCAAAGCAACTAATCTGGATGATATCACACAGGGACAGAAATCAGGATGAGGAGAAGGATCCAGCAAAGGAGTTTGAGAATGACCCATTAGTGGGGTAGGAGAAAAATCAGGAAGTAGTATATCTTGGAGGGCAAGTAAAAAAGAGTGGTCAAGGTCACTGATGACCTTGACAAGTAGATTCAGTGAAGCAATAAGGATTACACCTTGAGGGGAGTGAACACCAGAAAAATGAGAGATGAGGAAATAGAGACAGCATGTACAAACATCCTGTTGAGACGTTTTGCTATGTAAGAAATGATGGCTGGAGAAAGGATGTGGGGTCAAGGGAAGGGACTTTTATTTTTGTTTTTTTAATGAAAAACATTTTGAAATGGAAAGGAACCAACTAGGACATGGGTGTGATATGAATGAAGCGAGAAGACGAATGGGGACCCTTGACAATGAAAGGAAATGAGTCTACATTGGGAGCTTAGCTTTGACTTGATACCTATCCACAGAGGGCAGCAGAGCTAAGAAATAGAGAAATTGCTCTGCAAGGTGGTCCCTGCAGGGGGTAATGACTGTTATATACTCTTCAAAGATATCAGAGGGAACACATTTCTTCCTTCCCACAACCTCAATGCTAAAATCTAGCTTAGAGACCCCAAAGTCTACTTGTATAATGTGGCCAGGCTTTGAGATCTGGAGGGAAGGAAGCAATTATAAAGCTGATTGAGTGTGGAAGAGTGGCTAGTACAGAGAAAAGTTGTAGCTATTACATTGAAGCATTTTAAAAAATGAGGCTGTATTATTTATTTATATTTTTATCCTCACCTGAGGACATTTTTGCATTTATCTTCAGATAGAACAGGAGGGAGAGAGGGAGGAAGAGAGAGAGAAACATTGATGTGAGAGAGAGACCCCAACCGGAGTGGGGACAAACTGCAACCGAGGTACGTACCCTTAGCAGAAACCGAACCCGGGACTCTCTGGTCCGCAGGCTAACTCTCTAACCACTGGGCCAAACCGACCAGGGTGAGGCTGTATTATAAATAGACTGATTCCCCTGGGAGTAATCATTGCCACTATCATTTCAAAAGAACCATTGATGCTGAATCGAAAAGTGTGTGGCCAAATTTTAACAAAAAAGCCAAGTGGACAAGGACCTAATCTGTGATGAGAGGGAGGAAGACACTGGAACTTTTATGTGAATAAACACAGCATGTAGCATGTATATATGCATTACAGTTTACAAATGGTTTTACATTCTTTGTCCTTTTTAGTTGTGACATTTATAGAGATCATTGAGTAAGTATCATTAATATTATTCTAATTTTCATTTTTCAGATGAAAAAAGAGCGGCATAGGGAAAGGTTACCTAATTTTCCATCATCACACAAAGCAAAGGAATGGCTAAGCTAGGACTCAGATCCAAGACTTTTGCCTTCGTATCTACAGAGAGTGATGTGGGTGGATAATGTGTCAAAACACATGATATATTTAGGCTGAATATGAAAGGTCTGAGGGACGTTAAAGGTTGATGGCACATTGAAGATGAACCAGGTAGTGAGGAACTGTCTTCTATTATTTAAATAATTGTGAGCCCTGGCCAGGTAGTTCAGTTGGTTAGGGCATCATCCCGATACTCCAAAGTTACAGGTTCAATCCCTAGTCAGGGCACATGAAAGAATCAATCAATGAATGCATAGGTGAGTGGAGCAATAGATCGGTCTCTCTCTCAAATCAATAATAAATTAAAAAAAATTGTTGATGTAAAAGGAGAACAAAATTATTTATTCTATGCAACTTTGAAGAGTTAGGACTAGAACAGGGAGACAGATTCCACTGAATATTAGGAAGAACACCACAAAAAAGAAATTGTTGAGTTATGTTCTTGAAGTCTTGAAGCCTTGAAGCAGGGGCTATATGAATATTTGACAAAGCTATTGAGGGAAATCTTTGACCTTACAACCTCTAAAATTCTGTTCAAATCAAGTGTCTTGAAATATTAGAACTTGTTTGCAAAAGCCTGAATAGCAATAACACAGTTCTTTAACACTCCAGTTATACAGAAGGAAGGTAGGATGTTTTACTGTACTTTTTATGCTGCAATAATTACATATCCAAGGGTGTCCATTTCTGCAAACCCACTGCAGGTTGGTAGGGAAGGAGTCTGGTGTACGGATGGGGAATGAGGGATGGGAGATGGGGCTTGGCTAGATTAGAAAGAGTAGGGAACTGTGACTGATCCCAGACAAAAGTGGAAGCAATTCACTGCTTCATCAGGCAGGGAAGGCAACCTTTAGTTCAGCAGTTTATTTATTTATTTATTTTATTAATTTATTTTTGTTACAGATGTTTTTCCTTTTTCCCCCACAGGCACCCTCCTCCCTATCCCCCCCCGCCCCCCACCAAGCATTGTTGTCTATGTCCATTGGTTACACATACATGCACATAAGTTCTTTGGTTTATCTCATCCCTCCCCCCCACCCCTCTCCTCTGAGGCTTGTCAGTCTGAACCATACTCTTTTCTGTGTCTCCGGGTCTGTTTTGTTCATCAGCTTTTGTCGTTCATTATATTCCACAAATAAGTGAGATCATGTGTTTAAAAATGAGCAGCAGCATACCAGAAGGAATTCACCAGGGACAGGACTGAGGCAGTGTCTCAGAGAGGATGGAAGGGGGCAGGGTTACACAGGAACTCTGCGGAAGGAGTGGTTTAGGGGTGGAAGCCTTGCACGGAAGTTCAGTCAGTGGTGAAAGAAGCCTTTTGTTCCCGGAGGCAGTTTGGAGAGAGGATGTTTTGCGTAGGCAGTAGTTTATGAGGAAAGTTTGTCAGGGAGAGGGTTATGGGCTAGTAATATAAATAAGAGCACTTGTTGTGAAATGTGGTTTGTGGGGAGCTTGCTTTGCTGGGACTGTGTTTGGTGCAATGAGAGCCGCTATAGGGGCAGAAGGAAGTGTCCCAGCTGTGGCATACACACACACACACACACACACACACACATTAAATTTTAAATTAAAACCTTATGTGATTATAAAAATACAGATTAAAGTCGAACAATTGGACAATATAAAGAAGAAATAAAGAATTCCTTTGTCCCTTCACTGTTACCAGCAGTTTGGTGTACTTACTATGGATTTGATATATTTTTTGGAAATTTTCAATCTCCACATTGTCCTTAACTTTTTACTTTGAAAATCTTCAAGCCTAGAGAAAAGTCAAAGAATAGTGTGATGAACACTGTTATACATATCTTCTACCTAAGTCATCAGTTGTTAACCTTTTGCCACATACACACTTCCTTTTGTTTTCCTGAGCCATATGAAAGTAAGTTGTTGCAGACATCATGTCAATTCACTTTGAAATACATTGGTATGTATCTCTGAGAATAAATACACTCTCCTACATAGCAACATTACCATTATCTCACTTATGAAGATCAGCATTAATTCAGTCAGATCTGCATTGCATATGTCTTATTTATCAATATGTCTCAGTACAGATTCTATTTCTTCTTTCTCTTATTCATCTTTGAAGGCAGAACTTCAATCATGTGTCTGGCTGGCCAGCTAGACCAAAGCGACTGTATACTGGGGGTGGTAAAAAGAGACTGGCCAAGAGCATGGGAACCTAGAAGCCTGTCAGAAGGGCATCTCTCAGAGTTCAGGATTTCTCCTTTCTCTTGAGCTCATCTCAACAACTCTCCTCCAGGCTGTGGGCCAGAGCTTTCTTTGGGCATCCCACCCTCCCTCCCTTCTTCTTGGTCTCCTTCCTTCCTTTCCTCACTCCTTCACCAAATCTTACCGTGTGCTAATAAATCTCATTTGTGTTTTACCAAATGAACTTGGTCTCTGATCTCAACAAAGTACAGAAAAGGCAGAGTTTCTCCTTGGCGAGTGGTTCCTTTTCTTGGCTCTGTAACCTGCTTTGGGGAGCATCATGACCACAGGACTGCCTTGTCCATCTGGTGACTTTTCCAGGGTATATGGGCTTCTCATGGAATAAACCTCTGCTCCATGGGCTGCTAGGTGCCCGACTATCATCATTACCTGACCAGAGCACCAGACACAGTTTCCTGAAGAGAAAGCAAACCTCTTTATCTTGAAAATTTAGCTTAATTGTTTTCCCAAGGCATGGTTTCTGTGCAGAAAAATATCTGGTTTGCATATTGAGGCACACTCTGTCTACAGTCTTGACATAAGCTTTATTTGTTTATTTTTGTTTGAGGCTATTCTTTCAAGATTGTTCCTATGTAAGAATGTGAACATGGGGTTATGGGAACTAATTTTAACGTTTCAGAAATAAATAAAAACCATACATTTACTCTGAAGAAGACTACAACATGCTAACTAAAACTAAGTTTATTTTAATTATATCAACCCATTGTGGCTGAAAGGTGAAAGTTGGTGATTCGAGGTGCACGGGCATGCTAAATAGCAATCTCAGATGGTAAGTAAAGAACAATTGGGTTTATTTAAAGAAAAGGGGTGGTGGATGCGGATATCCAAAGGGAAGGGCTACCTATCACTGAGGCATGGTTAGTGGGTTGAGGATGGCAGTCCCTAGGAGCTGGAGTTTCCTCCTTATGTGTCCACTGGCAGGAAGCTTTTGTCAGTCAGTGGGTTTTGGGGTCTTGGTTGGTGGGTTTGGGGAGGGGGTTGGATCCACAGAATGCATATGTGAGACTGGGTGCTTCTTTAGTTCCTGATGTCCAGCATGTCTTGTCCAGCCAGTTCTCCTGGGATGGGAAGTTTGGTCTTTGTTCTCCTGGGGTGGGCAGGCTTGCAAAATGGCCATTATATTGCCCTGTAAATCCTAGCAGTGGCAACCCTGCTTATCTCATTTTTACAAGTTTTAAAAAATTTAATACAAATGGGAACATTAAACTGTGGTGATTCACAAGTATAATAGTAACATTTTCTCAAAACTTGAAATTTTTGGTATTGAGAATTAAATCAGGTCAGATCAGTATTTGGTAAATAGTAGCTACCATTTGTAAAATCAAGCCACCCAAACTCTGAATCTATCACCAGTGTGTGTGTGTGGGGGGGAGCACTAAGAACCCACAGATTCTAGTTTTGGGGACCAAAATGCTGGCATAGGGAAGTATAGTGATTTTTAACATCCTCACAACTAAAACACAATCAAACTGTATCCTGACTCTTTTCTCTTACCTTAATATGATTTGTGTTATCATTTACCATAGATAGTTTAGGAAGCTCCCTTTTACCCTATCTGCACACTACAAGCATGCTAATATAGTTTTAAAAAGAGATTGGAGAGTTTAGAGATTAAAAAGGAAAATTTGAATTTTGGGAATTTCTTCCTTGTAAACCACCACTGTTCAGCGGTAAGATGCAGGCGCAGTGCTTAATTCTGAGTTAGAAATGTTTCCCCGCTCTCATACTGGCCTGAATGAACATTACTCACCAGCCCTGCTCACCGATCAGACGTCTCTTCATGGTTTGGTCTCCCACTTAGGTCAGGCAGAGAATGTGTGGGGCAGGTTTATTTCCGATTGCACATATTTCTCAATGTAGCTCTTTACTGAGAGTTTATTGTTTAATTTGGAATTGATTCACGTGAGTCACTTTTGTGAGTTGAGAACAGGACCCAGTGTGGCTTGGGTAATTGTGCTGCCTCCACCTCCTGAAGCCCTTCCTGGATGCCTTTGCTATTTCAATGCCTAAGCAAGAGAGATGATTGTACTTTAGCAAATATAGCGTATAGAGACCCACTAGTAAGAAGTGTCCTTGGTGATTAAAAGATTACAAGCCACCAGTTTAGCTGGTGTATCTTTTATTGACTTCAGAGGTTTCTGACAATTGGATTAAGTGTGGTTTCACTAAAAGTTGTTTGACTACTACCTCAAGTTGAAATGTCACATAGATACAACTGTTTGCAAGTTTGATCCTTTCTCTGCGAAGTTCACTGTTTCAGTATTTTGTGGCCATTCTAAAAGAGTTGTCAGCTATTATCTGTCAGCTATTTCACAAATGGTTTTCTTCCACTCCAGCACACACATATGCGTGCATGTGCACACACACACACACACACACACACAGAGGCATTTCTTTGCCAGTGTTCTTTCCTTCTTACTCCTAGTGTCTAATACTATACTGCACCACAGGGATTGCCAAGAACCCTCCCCCGCTACACACACACACTGGGGCTCCCCTGACAGTCTATCTCCATATTGCCATAGTTTTTCCTGTTTACATTGCAACTTCCAGAACCATAGTTTGAGTCAGACTAATCTGAGTTCAAATGCTGCTTCTGTCATTTACTAGCTATATGACCTTGGGTATTTTACTGAATGTCCCTAATGTTTTGTTTCCACATTTATAAAATGGGGATATGGTATCAGTTACCTTCCAGTGTGAGACAAAATAATGTAAACAAAGTGCTTAACACAATTCCCTGGCACTTTATAAATGCTAGTTTTTATTTCTTTTCCTCTCCCAGTGGCAATGTATTACCTTATAGGAAATCACACTAAGTTGATATGACTACAAGTCCAATGGAATGTGTCAATACTTTTGGGGGTAATTTTTTTCTTTTTTTAAAATCCTTACCTGAGGATATTTTTCCATTTATCTTCAGATAGAGTGGGAGAGAGGGAGAGGGAGAGAGACAGAAACATTGACATGAGAGGGACACATTGACTGGTTGCCTCCCACACCACTCCAACCAGGGCCGGGGACGAACCACAACCGAGGTACGTGCCCTTGACCGAATCGAACCCGCGACTCATTGGTCCGCAGGCCGACGTCTAACCACTGAGCCAAACCAGCCAGGGCAATTTCTTTTTTATTTATTTATTTACTTACTTATTTTTAATTTTTTCCCTTTATTGATTTTAGAGAGAGAGGAAGGGAGAGGGAGAGAGATATAGAAACATCGATGAGAGAGAACATTGATTGGCCATTTCCTGCATACCCCCTACAGGGAATTGGGCCCACAACTTGGGCATGTGCCCTGACCGGGAATCGAACCAGTGACCTCTTGGTGCATGGGTCAATGCTCAACCACTGAGCCACACTGGCCAGGCAGCAATGTCTTTTTTAAAAATATTTTTTGGATAAACAAGTTTATTTGTAAATTTAGTCAACATATATAATTGACCTAAAAATTTCAATAGAAGGATACATTTAAAAACCACTTGGAAGACCATCTCTATAAAGTTATTTTCCCAGCACCATACACCAGATGTAACCTCATTGGACACCATCTTAACTAGGAGAGCTTCAGTCAGCTGGAGCTATGTGCCCCTCCCCCACAGCAAATTTACTCCAAGCCTAAGGGTTATCATAATACAAAGTGCACAAGGGAAAGCAGTTGAGTATTGTTTCCTCTTGGTAGAGAAAAAAACTCAACCTAGTTATGAGACCAACCACAACACAAAGAGAAGTTGCTCTAACTAGTAACAGATGATGCTGGTGTGAAAAACTTGTATCATATCCTAGAGCCCTTATAAATCCCCCACCCCCATTAGTGTTTGCATTATCAACAAGAGGGTTAGTTAACAAGTTGTAGAATGAGGACTTATGCAAGGTATAATTTGAAAAGCATTTTACTACTATGAAAACAAGTGCAGTTTAGTTAGGAGAAAACCAACTGGACCTTAAATTACACACACCTTAATGACAGGACTCCCACATGTGCATGTAAATCATTTAATTTAAAAATGTTGACACTAGAGTGTCCTTTTCTCCACACCCTCGCCAGCACTTGTTTGATGATTTGTTGATGGCAGCCATTCTGACAGGTGTGAGGTGATACCTCATAGTTGTTTAATTTGCATCTCTCTGATGACTAGTGACGCTGAGCATTTTTTCATATGTCTCTTGGCCATTTGTATGTCCTGTTTGGAGAGGTGTCTATTTAGGCCCTCTGCCCATTTTTTAATTGGGCTCTTTGTCTTCCTTTTGTTGAGTTGTGTGAGTACTCTATATATTTTGGAAATTAACCCCTTATCTGATGTATCGTTGGCAATTATGCTCTCCCACATAGTGGGTTCCCTTTCCATTTTGATGGTTATTTCTTTTGCTGTGCAGAAACTTTTTAGTTTAATGTAGTCCCATGTGTTCATTTTTTCCTTTGTTTCTGTTGCCTTAGGTGATGTATCAGTGAAAATTGTGCAGCGTGTGATGTCTGAAATTTTGTTGCCTACATTTTTTTCTAGGATTTTTATGGATTCACGAGTCACATTTAAGTCTTTTATCCATTTTGAGTTTATTCTTGTGTATGGTGTAAGTTGGTGGTCTAGTTTCATTTTTTTGCATGTAGCTGTCCAATTTTCCCAACACCATTTATTGAAGAGGCTGTCTTTATTCTAGGGAACTCTAGTACACTGCTGGTGGGAATGCAGACTGGTGCAGCCACTATGGAAAACAATATGGTGTTACCTCAAAAAATTAAAAATTGAACTGCCATTTGATCCAGTGATCCCATTTCTAGGAATATACCCTAAGAAGCCTGAAACACCAATCAGAAAGAATATATGTACCCCTATGTTCATAGCAGCACTATTTACAATTGCTAAGATCTGGAAATAACCCAAGTGTCCATCAATAGATGAGTGGATAAAAAAGCTGTGGTACATATACACAATGGAGTACTATGCAGCTGTAAGGAAGAAAGATCTCTTATCCTTTGAGATGATATGGCGGGACCTGGAGAGTATTATCCTAAGCAAAACAAGCCAATCAGAGAAAGACAAATATCACATGATTTCACTTATTTGTGGAATATAATGAAGAAAACAAGCTGATGAACAAAATAGACCCAGAGACATAGAAGTAAGGTACAGACTGACAAACTTCAGAAGAGGGGGATGGGCTGAAGGGAAGAGATAAACCACAGAATTTATATGCATGTATGGGTAACCAATGGACATAGACAACAATGTGGGGGTGGGCGGGATTGGGAGGAGGGTGTCAAAGGGGGGAAAGGAGAAATATTTGTGACAAAAATAAATTAATAAAAAATATTGACACTACAGTATATAAAATAGCTTTTATAATTGCACACAGTGTATTCTGTAGCTGCTAAGTTTATTTTTTCTTTTCTTTTCTTTTTTAGGAAACTGTAAGTTACACTGCGGTTAAGACTTGTAGCTTCACCCTTGAAAAAGCCCACATTCTATCACAGTTGATGCAGGTCAGACTTAGCCCCAATTTTAACACTTGGATCAAGTCATAACCAGTTTTACTGCAAAAGGATCCTGTACACATTTATCAGTTCTACTACCTTAACAGCTCCCCAACAAGTCAACATACAGAAATATGCAATGTGAGAAGAAAGAAACATCCCTCATCCCTTCTGCATAATAGCAACGTGTTACTCCTGAGCAACAGTGCTCACATCACTGAGGTCTGTGAACAGTCACTTTTCACATTCATCCTGAGTGAAAGATGAATGACAAGTATAAATGCAACGCATTATAAATAATTTCTTACCAAAAAAGTCACAAATTGAACAGAAGTATTTTACAGATTTGCCTTCACTTAAGCTCTGTCTCGGTATTCTGGGAGCCAACTGGATGGTGACTCAGTGTGGATGGCACATAGATTAGTATCTTCAAATAAACCCACCAGGTAGTTTCTCTGGCCTCCCGCAGTGCAGCTACCGATGGTGGCACTCAGAAACCTCAGGTAAGTTTTGAAATCCTGGGCGATCTTCCTCACCAAACTCTGGAAAGGCAGCTTCCAGATCAGAAGCTCAGTGGATTTCTGGTAAGGACGGATTTCTCATAGCTCAACGGTCTGGCCAGTAGCGATGAGGTTTTTTTCTCCCCGCCAGTAGAGGGGGTGCTTTTCCTGGCAGCTTTAGTGGCCACCTTTTTGTAGGGTGCTTTCCCACATGTGGATTTGAGAGCAGTCACCTTGGTTTGGGCCATTTTCTTTCACCCAACCCCTTAAGTCTTAGGCCGCTTCTTAATCCACCGCTCTCCTTCTGCTGCCCAAGGCGGACGCCCAGTCTGGAGCAAAGCAAAGGAGTTGCTCCAGTGAATAACCAAACTGCTTTGTGGGGGGCGGGGGGGGGGAGGTGTAATTTCATTAAAAAAAAGTCAAGGAAAGAAGATGAATATTAAAGGACTGTATCTCTAATGGTGGAATCTTACACAGTGTGAATAGTTAGTAAAAGAGAATTTTTTTTTTGGAGTGTATTGGAAGGAACCCTCAAGAATTATGTTACTGGGTGATTTTTATCCTGTGTTGGCCGATAAGGCTGGCCCTGTGTGCAGCCATGGGCCCTGAAGAGAATCTGAAGGCATATTTGTAGTCTAATGCAAATAAGCAGCACCATTGTCTGTGCGGCTGGCTTCCTCTCTCCCAAGGCCAGACTGACTCCAATTGCTCCTGATTCCCTCCAGAGTCACTGTTGGGGGTAGAGAATGACAAATAGAGGACGCAGTGCTTCCCACCTTCCTGGTGACTCTCCCCTGGTCTCCAACACTGATTCTTCCCAACATACACACACCTCTCTCCTGCCTCTTCCTCAGCCCTTAGAGAATTCCATTCCCATTCTGAAACTTGGCAAAAAATGGGTCCGGCTGCCTGTCACTACTTGAGCCAATTAAGCAGAGACAAGGTTGAATCGTTTATGAGCGTTTATTGCAATATTGCCTGTGTGGGAGAGCAGCCAGGTCATCCTGTAAAAATCTGCTCTGTCATCCCTGGATAGCTGGTCACTTATATTAGGTATTACATGTGGAAGTAGGCAAAGGGGATATCAATGGGTAAAATGGTTGGGGAAGTGATGGGAGCTGGGGAATGTGGGCTGTCTCTATGACTCTAAGGTTGTTAGTCTTTCCATGATGCGGGGGCGGGGTGCAGTTCTCCGTAAGGAGAATGAACAGCATTCCTGAGGTAAATTCCCAGGGCATACAGCTCCTGGCCAGGTCAGAATGAACTTTCTTTAATCAGAACAACAATCACAGTTAATAGAGCAAGTATATTCAACGTTTCTTATACCTATGGCTAGCACTCCACTGCGATCAGTTCTCTAATATTCTCTCCCACCCCTTTCAGTTCTACTTATGGCAGAAAAGAGTAAACAAATGAAATGAGTCACTACTGCCAAGCTACTAAATTACTAAAATCAAATAGGCTGAGGCATGAAGAAACGATTCCATTCTTACTCTTAAACTTTTGAACACTTTAGTATATATATCCTGTAGATAGCTTTCTGATTACCCCCTGAAAGACTTGAGAGAGAATGTTCATATGTCCAGACTGCCTGACATTCATTATCCAGACCATCAGACATCCGGAAGATTATAATCTTGGACCAAACCAGAGGCTAAGAATGCAGGATTGATTCTTCTCAAGAATGGACTTTTTACTATAAAGACCGTGAGCTGTTCTTCTTCAGAGCACTCTGGGTATTGCCTAGTTGTTTTCTAGTTTGCAAGACCCTTGAGTAAATCTTTTTGTGTGCATCAGGAGGATCTGTCTAGTCAGATCCTCCTGATGCACACACGTTTGGTCGACGGAAATAGCTGGTTGCTGCTGAGTCTCAGACCTGATGTGGCTCAGCATTAGGACAAGGGCTGAAACAGTGCCACTTGTACACTTCTCTCCCTAGGCTCACTCTTCTGTGAAACTGCTACTGTTTTGCAAATTCTCTCTCGGAACTGGGCAGTGGAAAGAGGAAAGCAGAGGTAGGTCAGGAAGTGGTTTGAACTACTGGGTTCGAAACCCCCAAAATAAAAAAAAACGGCCTGAACTGACTCATGTTTTAATTCCTTCCTCACAAAGCCCTCAAACTTCCTTTTTGTAAATTCCTTCTCCTTCAAGGTGATTTTTTTTTTTTTACTTTTTATTATGAAAATTTTCAAACATATACTGAAATAAAGAAGAGTATACAATTAATCCCTAAGTGCCCATCAATTTCAACAATAATTAACATTTTGCCCATCTTTCATTTCTCCTCCCTATTTTTATTTATGTGTTCATTTATTCCTAGAGTATTTTTAAAACTAATTATAAGTTTATTTTTAATGGATTCTGCCTCTCCCCAAAGTAAAGCTGGGAGTCGAGCAGAGGAAAGTAAGCTTAGTGTCTCCTTAGCTCCCCATCACTGCCTCACAGTCAGAACCAGGAGGAGCAAATACAATTTCATAGCCTACTATTTATTCTTTTAGTAAATAATGCTGACTTACATTATTTATGCCAGAAACTGTGAGAAGTACTGAGGAAAAGAAGAGAACCAGGATAAGAAACTCTCAGTTCAGTGGGAAAGAAAAAAAGCAAAAGGGCAATACTGTTGGTGTGGCCTGATTTTATAGTTGCAGAAAGTGTTAATTTTCCATACAGGCCTCCTTAAGTCTGCTTTGTGAATCCCGAGCCATATATGATTGACAAGGCCACAGAATTAACTTCTTTCTAGAAATTTTCTTAAGGAATCTCAGGTTGGCCTTAAAAGCATCTATTATTTGCTATCTTGAGTATAGAGAAACCAGGCCAAACAAACCCTTTCCACCGATTTCACCCATAATACCTATAAATTTGGGTAAATTCCTTTCTTCTCAAAACCCCCACAATTTCTTAACGTTCCTAGCTTACCAGGAAGTGACCTTCCTTACCTCTTGCAAAGCTGGGATGTTATAAGCCAGGTCCTAGGCAAGTTTTTCTGAGAGGGTTTGTAGGAATTGGTTCATTATAATGGATTAAATGAGCACCATTCTCAAAAATAACATTCTAGGTAAGACCTTGGTTGCATAACTGATTTTTCCACTCTATCCTGGTAAAAAGGAGGACAAATTCTTACTGAACCTATGCAAACAACTATACTGTGATAACAAGGAGCTTTGGTAAGAGTTTCTGAGTCCTTGGCTGTGATGTATGGGTCAGTGAGAATCAGATATCATTTAAAAATGTTTATTTCACTCAAAGAGAAAGGGGGGTAGGAGAGGGAGTAGAGGGGATGGGGGGTAAGCAGTTATGAAAGGAGACTTGACTCGGGTTGGTGAACACACAATACAATATACAGGTGATGTAATATAAAATTGTACACCTGAAACCTGTATAATTTTATTAATCAATGTCATACCAATAAATTCAATAAAAAAGAAAAAAATGTTTACTTCTGTTAAAAAAAAAAGAGCCTAGTAATTTGTTATGAAATTAAGAGTTTAAGAAGACAAAAAGCCTTCTTTATATATTCAGAATAGAATGTTAAAACAACATTAATATTAAAATAGAACATTAAAACAAGATTCCAAACAATAACCACAAAATTTCCTTTTCAGTTCATTTAATCTTATATAACGAATTCTTGTTCTACTGGATCTTGAGATAGCAATTTCATGAAACTGTCTGCTTTTTTATTAAGAAGCATTCTGGAAATCTTGACTTAGTTCACTGGTTTGGTATGAAAGTTATCTAAGTAATGTTAACTCAAAGTCTTAAGACTGCTTAAGAGTCTGTGCTTTGAAACATTAATAATTTGAAGTATCTGGTACAGTCCTTTTTCATGAGTCTGTGAGACTGCCCTTTGTTGAAGACACAAATTCTGGCCTGTAATTTATGGCAGAGCCTTCAGGCAAACATTGAGAGCAAAACAAAAACTACATGTAGGTGACGGAGCCTTAAAATGCCCAGAGTTAATTTATATCTAATAAGTTTCAAATGTAAAAGGTTATGAAGTTTCACAAGGAGAATAATACAACTTACAGGGAAATTTGGTTATTTATTTGGCATGGGAATGAATATACTATACTTACATAAAGCTGCCCATATTAGTCTTAGTAAATATTAAACCCAGCTTGTTACTCTAACCTGATTTTGCTCTCAAAACTGGGTTTGACATTAAAAGTTTCTTTTCTAAATATACTTTTCTAGACTCAACAAGTTCAGTTCCTGTTTAAACCTCAGAAACAGCCTGACCTCAGAGTCCTGCTAAACTGACAAAAACCGGATGGCCAACCGAAGAATGCTGTTCATAAAGATCTGTATCAGGACCAGCAAGGACATTGCTTGCATGTCCACAACCTCTCCCACTGATCTCTGTTCTGTGTTCCCTCTCCTCTTTCCTCATAAAAAACCTCTGCCTGTACTAAGATGTTAAGTTGTAACCATGATTTAGTATCTCCCAGCTAGTAATCAAAATTATGTATTCTGTAACAAATCAAAGTATATAATCAACTCTATGCTCTCCTCTCTAGCCAAGTTTTCATTGCAGTTGGGAGAAATGCTGATGCTGGCAATAAATCAAAAGCGTCCAGGGAAGGGAGGAATGCTAATGCCATCAGTAAAACCACAGATGTCCAATTGAAGCAAATTGAAAGATAACATCAGAATGAAGAGAGTGAGCCTGAGTCGGAGCAGTGAAACTCCCCTTCAGCCATTCCCCTTACTCCTGCTCCCCTTTCTCAAGAGAAACTGTGTGTCCTCACTCCTCTGGGAAGTTTCCCCCTCCAGAATTCCCACCAACTCCCTTTATAAGAATCACTGGCTGGACCAGAGATGTCAAAATTTTGTTGTTGTTAATTCTCACCAGAGAATACTTTTTCCATTGATTTTTAGAAAGCGTGGAAGGGAGGGAGGACTGGAGAAAGAGAAAAGAGAGAGAGAGAGAGAGAAACATTGATGTGAGAGAGACACATTGATTTGTTGTCTCACACACACATCCTAACTGGGGCTGGGAATCAAAACCCCAATGTAGGTATGAGCCCTTGACCAGGAATCAAACCCGTGACCCTTCAGTGCACAGGCTGGTGTTCTAACCACTGAACCAAACCTGCTAGGACTTTAGATGTTTTTTTTCTTTATTGATTTTTAGAGAGAGTAAGGGAGAGAGAGAGAGATAGAAACATCGATGAGATAGAACATTGATTGGCCACCTCCTGCATGCCCCCTCCCACCCCGGGGATCAGGCCCACAACCTAGGCATGTGCCCTGCCCAGGAATTGAATCCAAGACTTCTTGGTGCATGGGTCAGTGCTCAACCATTGAGCCACACTACCAGGCTTTAGATGGGTTTTTGAGGACAGACGTCCTCTCTCCCAGCTTCTCAAGTTTTGAGCACTTGAATAAACCACTTTCCTTCTCACCAGCACTGTCTCACAAGTTTGGCTTTCGTGGTGGTGGGCAGCTGGACCTGCGGATCGTTGTTTCAAAACCAGCTAATAAAGCCATTTAAAAACATTTTTTAGACAAAATGTCTCTAAAGATTATTATTAAGCCTATTTCAAAGAAGTCAGTGAATGTTACACTGATTTATAAAAATGGATGAACATAACTTGTATAGAATATGCAATCCAACTTTCCTAGCAGAGGTGTAGGCTTTGAGAAGACAGAGAACTTGGCAAAGGGATTCATAGGTTAGATGTGATTTTGGGTGCCTCCTTCTGTAGACTTTGTTGGTTCTGAAACTTCCTGAAGAGTGGGATGGCTGTGGTCTGTTTTATTGATCATATGTTATTAACAAAACTCCTCCAACTTTACAGAAGCTGCCAAAATCACTGAGTTAGAAAGAACAAGACATAGTGTGATAACTTCCCCAGAAGGTAATCTAAGAGATAGACCCAGGGCTATGCAGGGCCTGAACAAGTGAAAGCCCAAATCAGGGTGAGGAGTAACAAAAAAAAAAAAAAAAAATACATAAAAATAAAGCAAAAAAAAAAAACCTTCTCTTGACACTTCCTTTCATTTTGTCTCATGACTTAGTCATATCCTGAAGTCTCCCAAATTTGTATCTGCAGCTCAGACTCTTCTGAACTCCAGACTCCTAAAGTCACTCCATTCAACTGCCATTTGACATCTTATAGTTTTCATAGACACGTTGAACTTAACATCGACATAGGGTTGTGTGGGGTGGGAGAAAACTGCAAGGATATAAACCAAAATGTAAATACTGGTCCTGATGAGGGTCTTGTGTGTTTTGCTATACTATTATGTAGAACTTCTATAATGAATATTAACACTTAAAAAACTTATTTTGAAAGAATTATTGATTCAGAGGAAGTTGCAAAGATAGGACACAGAGGTCCCATGTATCCTTTACCCAGTTTCCTCTATAATATCAAACTAGGAAATTGACATTGGCATAATGTGTGTGCGCATGCATGTGTGTGTAGTTCTATGTCATTTTATTTCAAGTGTGGATTAATGTAACCACCACTGCAGTAAAGATACAGAACTATTTCATTACCACAAAAATCTCCCTTGTGGTGTCTCTTTATAGTCACATCTATATCCCTATACTCACCATTCTAATCTCTGGCAACCACTACTATGCTCTCCATGTTATATAAATGGAATCATACAGTACATGACGATTTGATTTCTTTTTTTCAGTCAGCATAATGTCTTTGGGATCCATCTAGGTTGTGTGTATCAATAGATCATTCCTCTTTATTGCTGAATAATATTCCCTGGTATATAAGTACTACTGTTGTTTAGCCCTTCTCCTATTGAAGGATATTTGAGCTGTTTCCAGTTTTTGGCTAATATGAATAAAACTGCTACTAATATTCATGTACAGAGTTTTGTGTGAACAAATGTTTTTGTTTATTATGGATAAATGCCCAGGAATGTGATTGCTGTGTTGTAAATATGTAAGTGTATACTTAGTATTTTAAGAATCTTTCACAATATTTTCTAGGATGACTGTATCATTTTACATTCCCAACAGTAATGTACAAGAGATCCAGTTTCTCTGCATCTTTGTCAGTGTTTGGTATTGTCACTATTTTTTAAAATTTTTAATGTGAGCCATTCTGATAAGTGTTTAGTGATATATCTCTACTGCAGATCTCTGGAGCTCTTCCTCTGCAGTCTTGTTCCTCCTCTCATTCTCTGCCCTGTGAACTCTAATTGTGTTGGCTTCCTTGGACTCCTAACTTAGGGAGACTGATAGACTCTGCCTGGGTTCCCCTTCTTTTGTCACATGACCTAGAAATTCCAGGGAGTAAGCCCACCTCGTTTTTTTCCCATCTCTTGGTGATCACTGTCCTCTGTGCCTGTTTTCCAATGTCTTGAAAATCTGTTGTTTTATATAATTTGTTCATTTTTATAGGAGTTTCAGGCAAATTCCAGTTGCTGTTATTCCATCTTGACTGCAAGTGAAGTCCATATTTTAGATTAATTTACAATGAAAAATAGTGCTTATGCTTAGAATCTAAGTCTCAAAAGCTTCATTGTCAATTTTCTAATCAGAGTATTTCTCTCTATATATATCTATATACCTATTATCTATCTATATACCCATCCATCATCATACATTTTGCTTAACTAGAAGTCGGGAGTTCTACTATCAGAATTGCAATTACTTATCTATAGCATCTGAGACACTAACCTCTTTGAGTCACTTTCTTTATTTGTAAAATGAAATGTCAGTCTATATGAGCCTTAATTTCTACTCTGAGATTCTGGGATATTGTTTGACTTATTTTTTTTTTTTTATTTATTTTAAAATTTATTTTTATTGCTGAAAATATTACAAACATCCCCCCCTTTTTTTTTACCCCATTGAGCCTCTCCACCCCACTCCCCAGGTCCCCCGCCAGGCCTTCACTGCATTATTGTCTGTGTCCATGGGTTATGCATATATGCACATAAGTTCTTTGCTTGATCTCTTCCCACCACTCCCCCGTCCCTTCTCTTTGAGATTCATCAGTTTATTCCATGCTTCTATGTCTCTGGATCTATTTTGTTCATCAGTTTATTTTGTTCATTAGAATTCACATATAAGTGAGATCATGTGATACTTGCCTTTCTCTGACTGGCTTAATTTCACTCAACATAATAATTTCCAGATTCCTCCATGCTGCTTCAAAGGGTAAGAGTTCCTTCTTTTTTATAGCTGCATAATATTCCACTGTGTAAATGTACCACAGCTCTTTTATCCACTCATCTACTGATGGGCACTTGGGCTGTTTCCAGATCTTAGCTATTGTAAATAGTGCTGCAATGAACATAGGGGTGCATATATTCTTTCTGATTGGTATTTCAGGCTTCTTAGGATATAGTCCTAGAAGTGGGATCACTGGGTCAAATGGCAGTTCCATTTTTAATTTTTTGAGGAAACACCATATTATTTTCCATAGTGGCTGCACCAGTCTGCATTCTCACCAGCAGTGTACTGGAGTCCCCTTTTTTCCACATCCTCACCAGCACTTGTTGTTTGATGATTTGTTGATGGCAGCCATTCTGGCAGGTGTGAGGTGATATCTCATAGTCATTTTAATGTGCATCTCTCTGATGATTAGTGATGTTGAACATTTTTTTCATATGTCTCTTGGCCATTTGTATGTCCTGTTTGGAGAAGTGTCTACTCAGGTCCTCTGCCCATTTTAAATTGAATTGTTTGTCTTTCTTTTGTTGAGTTGCATGAGTACTTTATATATTTTGGAAATTAACCCCTTATCTGATGTGTCATTGGCAAATATGTTCTCTCATACAATGGGTTCCCTTCTCATTTTGATACTGGTTTCTTTTGCTGTGCAGAAGCTTTTTAGTTTGATGTAGTCTCATTTATTAATTTTTCCTTTGTTCTCTTGCCCTAGGCGATGTATTGGTGAAAATTCTGCTATGTGAGATGTCTGAGATTTTGCTGCCTACATTTTCTTCTAAGATTTTTATGGTTTCATGAGTGACATTTAAGTCTTTTATCCATTTTGAGTTTATTCTTGTGTATGGTGTAAGTTGGTGGTCTACTTTCATTTTTTTGCATGTAATTGTCCGATTTTCCCAACACCATTTATTAAAGAGGCTGTCTTTACTCCATTGTATGCTCTTGCTTCCTTTGTCAAATATTAATTGAGCATATTTGTCAAATATCAATTTCTCAGTTCTCTGTTCTGTTCCATTGATCTATATGTCTGTTCTTGTGCCAGTTCCAGGCTGTTTTAATTTCAGTGGCTTTGTAGTATAACCTGAAATCCGGAATTGTGATCCCTCCATTTTTGTTGTTTTTCAAGGTTGCTGTGGCTATTCAAGGTCTTTTTTGGTTCCATATAAACTTTTGGAATATTTGTTCAAGATCTGTGAAATATGCTGTTGGTATTTTAATAGGGATTGCATTGAATCTATAGATAGCTTTGGGCAGTATGGACATTTTAATGATGTTGATTCTTCCTATCTTTCTCTTTTTATTTTTTATTTTTATAATGTCCTGTAGTTTTCTGAGAACAGGTGTTTTACCACCTTGGTTAAGTTTATTCCCAGATATCTTCACTTTTTTGTTGCAGTGGTAAATGGGATTTTTTTTTCTTTTTTTAGTTTCTCTTTCTGTGTGTTCATTATTGGTATATAAAAATGCCATTGATTTCTGGATGTTGATTTTGTATCCTACTGCTTACCAAACTGGTTTATTAAATCTAGTAGTTTTCTGGTGGAGTCCTGTATCGGAGTCTTGACTGTTAGTGGCCTATTTGTGCATGGACTCGACCCTCAGGCTGGCTGACAGTGAGGCTCAACCCCCAACACAACATGCAGGTTGCTCTGCTGATGCTTATCACATGAAGTGGAGTTCGCCTCAGCAGGGTTTGAAGCGTGCCAAGATCTCCCTGTGGATATACTGTTTGTGAATCTCATTGCATCCTGCTCTGCTGTTATTTGAATCTGACCATTGGGTTTATTGGTTTTGGGTCTCTTCGAGGGTCTCTGGTGCAGGCCAATGTCAGACGCTGTTTGTGACTGACCCTGAGTACCCTGTTTGGAGCTGTCAGTAATCCACAACTTGTGGCTCCCTCTACTGGGGCTGGATGTGTGTGGAAAGGACCAAGCTTTGCACCAAGGTCTTCCTTTACTAGCCCTTGGTTCAGGAGCAGGTCAGGCAAAGACTCAAAGCACCTAGAGATCCACCTTTGCCTGTAGGCTCGTTGTTAATCTCAGTCACTTAAGGAGCCTCAGGCTGTAGTCTTCAGCAGGGCATAAACCCCACAGGGTAGGTTGAGGGTTTGCAACAGAAGGGGCTATTGCTTCCATCCAGGCTATTTTTTCTTTATTGATGTTAGAGAGAGAGGAAGGGAGAGGGAGCTAGAAACATTGATGAGAGAGAAACATCTATTGGCCGCCTCCTGCACAAGCAAATTGTGAGGGTGAAATGTAATAAATGCTTTGTATGAAGTAAGTGTTCAATATTGATAGATGTTATTATAATTATTGTAAATTGTCTATATTAGCACTGCAAATGATCAGTTTAGTAGATTTTGAAGATCACAGAAGAGGCTTCCAGACCACCATTGGAAACCTCCAGCTTGAATAACAGAGTAAAACATCCTACTATGAGGGGCTTGTTTATGTCTAGAGAGGGTTTGTATAATATTTTAATAATTTTCAGAGCGCTTTTAAAAATATTATCTCATGATGTCACTTTTAGTTAAAGAAGTGACTGGAATCAGCTAAATTATCAGGTTTGAAAAATCTAGACATTCTTATGCGAGTGTGATTATTGGCTGAACGTGGGAAAGAGATAGTGGAGAGTGAAAAGCTAAGCTAGACTTCATAGGAAAGATATACAAAAATTCATGATTGACTCATACTCCAAATGTTCTAAAATGTGAAAAACAAAATAGCCATTTTAGTGAGATGACCCAAATAAATGCCAAAAATCTTGACATTGCAGAAACTATAAGAAAGGGTTAAAGGAAGCAAACATGGAGAATATAAGGAAATGGCTTGGTTTGAAATTTATGGGCAAGATCAGGTGTTATGAAGCTCAGAAGAGTGGGTGTAACTCAAGAGTGGAACAATTTATTGACAAAATTAAACTACAGTTTCCCTGGCTCAAGACATTTCCTGTGTTGGATGTCTGTGTCTGTCTCAATGCCCAAATAACCTCACTTCAAAGTATTTGTGGGAGCAGAAAGGAGAATTGGCTGACTGTTTATTCAGTGCTAGGTGGGGAAAGTGGGAGGGGAGTAGGCTTATGAATAAGTCTGGGTTTAAGAGCACACGGACCACAAGTTGATAATCATTTTTCTGAAGACCAACATCCAGGGCACTTCTCAGCAAGAAGGAAACCCTGGGAGGGAAGAACTTGTTAAAAAAGAAGAAACAATTTTGGAAGCTACTTAAGTGTGTAGGTAAGTCACAGTGGTGTTGGGTGCCCCAGGGAACAACATGGACTATACTCTCTCTCTTAGAAAATTAAAATAAAAGTTTTTTTGAAATATTTTCAATTTTAAAGAAAAGTTATAATAACAATACAAGGAACTCTTGAACACCTTTTATCCAGATACATTATTTTTTTCAAAAGTTCTTCCCACTTAAAAAAAAATCATTTTCTTTCTTTCTCTCTAAACACACATATAGATTATATGTACACATATAATATAATCTGTATTTTGAACCACTTGGGATTTGAGAATAGTTTGCATACACCATGCTGCTTTGTCCCTTAATATTTCAGGGTTCATTTTCGAAGAACAACGATATTATCTTAAATAATCATAGTATAATTTTCAAATTCAGTATATCAAATATTGACATACTATTCCTACCTACTCAGCAGACAATGGCAATTTTTTTCTGGCAGAGAAGGCCTCTTTGATAGGGAGCTGAGACTGGCCTAGTAGGAAAAAGATGTGGGCCCCTTTGCTCAGCTCTCATTAGCATCTTTATTAGTAGAAGAACATCAGCAAGTCCGTTGTTTGGCTTTCTTTGGTTTCATTCTTATTCCGTTCTTACCTAAGAGCACAAAACTACTCAGTAGAAAATACCCAAGTGCTAAGAGAGCTTTAATAGTAGAAGAGATCTGGTGTGACAAGGTGTAGTTTTAGCAGGGTCCTGAGATATGACATTGAACATCTCCCTTTTCCCACACATCTTACCTCCCTGCCTCACCTCAGCTTAGGAGCAAGAATGGATTATAGTACTTTTTCTATTTTCTTTGATCTTTTGGGGGGAAGAGTGGGTAGCAAGGAGAGTAATAAAGACTTAAATGAGCAAAATTAATTTGGGATAAAAAGAGATGGTCTTCTATGGTCATTCTAGTCCTTCACTGAGAATAAGGCTATCTACAAGAATTTCTCTCAAGGAAAGAGTGACACTGTACTTGCTTGTCTCAACCAGTCTCTTGGGTTACTTGTTTGAGAGTCAGTTGATATCAGCTTTCCTCCACTGTTGCCCACATGTGAACCAATTTTAGGACTGCTTTCCCTGGTTCTTCCTGTTCTGCAGGATCCACATGTTATTACACAACAACAGGGAATGTGGTGGGGAAGGACAGGAGGTCCCTTGAGGGGAAGGGGGTAATGTGGGGAAAGGAAGAGGAGACCCCAAAGACTATGCTGTCAGGGTTTAAGGAGTCTAGGGTCTCTACTGGGGCCAAGTTTCATCTCAAAGTCAGTTCTTTCTTTTTCCTCCTCCTCTTCAGGCAAAATGAAGCTGACTCTGGTGCAAATCTTTTTCATGATGTTGCTGCTGTTGCTGGGCCTGGGGATGGGCCTGGGTTTAGGGCTTCAGATGGCTGCAGCAGTCCTGGAGGATAGTGATCAATCACTGAATGAATTTTGGTCCAGTGACTCACAGGATAAAGTCAAGGCCACTAAGGTGGGAGAGGGCACCCGAACAACAGAAACCCTTCTGCTTAGCAACAAAGGAGTGGTGCAACCTGGCTGGCCAGAAGAGACCATCCTCAATGAAGATGAGGTTGGAGGAAACAAGATGCTTAGAGCTGAGGCTCTGAGTCAGAGCAACAAAGACTATCTCAAGCTTGACCTGACAGCCCGGGAGTGCAATGCCATGATGGCACACAAGATGAAGGAGCACAACCACACATGCATAACCCAGTACACATTCATCCATGAGGAGCTAGATGCAGTCAAAGCTGTCTGTAATAGCCCTGTCATTGCCTGTGAGCTCCAGGGAGGCAAATGTCACAAAAGCTACCGTCCTTTTGATTTGACATTTTGCAAGTTATCTAAACCAGGCCAAGTCACTCCTCACTGCAATTACCTAACTTTCATTTTAGAAAAGTTCATTATTATATCCTGTAAGGACATGAAAGTTATGTTAACATCTGGGTAATGAAGCAAATCATCCTCTTCTTTTTCTTCACCTTCTCTTCTTCTTCTTTTCACTTCCTCTTTCTTATGCTGTTTTCCTCCTCTTAGATATTCTGCAAAAAAGGTTCTGGGAAGTGAGATTGGCCTATTCTTTATCATTCCCCCATGAAAATACAATTCTTCTTTGCCTGAGGGTTCACCTATCTTGCATTTTGTTCCTGGGATCAGAAGTGGCAGAATAAGTTAATGATATCTAGATTCACTAAGTTCTTCCTCTCTCCGACCTGGACTTTCCACACAGCACTTGTCTGCTGCAGATACAATTAAAGTAATCACATCTCTAACTGCCTCTGGAGGACCATGTGGAACATGGTTTCTTTCTTTTTATTTTTTTCTTTTTATTGGATTTCTTGGGGTTACACTGGTTAACAAAATTATACAGAGTTCAGGTGCACAATTTCACAACACATCATCTATATACTGCGCTGTGTGTTCACCACCCCAAGTCAAGGGAACAGGGTTCTTTTCCTGAGTCTGAATAAAGGCCTAGATTTAGGGATTCAGAGGTTTGCTGGTAAGGTGCTATGGTCTTGCAGACTAAGATAGAACTTGAGCTAGGTCAGGGAAAACCCTCTTTTACTTGACATTTCTCTGCCCCTTTCTCTTTCCTCCCATCTTTTAGTACCTGCCTCTTTGCTTTGCTTATTTTTTCCACTCTACTTCCTTCCTTTCTTTTTCCTTTGCTTCTTTTCTCCCTCTCTTTCCTCTGTTCTCCTTTTCTTCTCTTTTTGGATCCTCCCTGTTCTTTCTCCAAATACTTTTAGAAATTCAGTCAGCCAACATTAATTGCAATGCCAGGTAAAAAGGTATTGGTCCTATAGTCAAAGAGTCTGGCATAGGGGGTTGGAGAGAAGGTGGGTAAAAAGAATGATGAGGAGAGAGAGGAAGAGAGGGAGCCATTCTTCTAAATTAGGTCCCGAAAGTAGAATAGTGTTCACATCGTGTGCTCAATAGATGTAGAATGAGTGGGATCAGAAAGGCTGTCGTTCTCACCCAGCACCTTTTCCCCTTTTTTGCTTTGAAGAACAAGAAAGTTGGTGAAAGAATAATTTCAGCAGAGAGGGTTTACATCTACTCAAGATTGGGGGGAGCTATGGGGTGGAATAAATAGAGGATGTAAGTGGCTGCCTAGAGCCTATTTCCTATGAATTCAAAGCAATAAGCAATAGTGTAATTAGACATGCATGGGTCCAGGAGGAAATCCAAGATAATGTCTATAAGGATTTGCTGTGTGACTTTTGAGACCCTCACTTCAGAGTTTTTCTCTGTTTCACCCTCCTAAACTGTAACATAATCAAGAGTCAGGGACATACATAAATGAGAGACTGGAGGGAAGAAAAGATTTGGTTTATTTGACTGGCTTTTACTTTCTTCATTTATTCCCCAATCTCCTTTCTCCTTCCTGTTCTTGTAGTCAGGCAGCCGCCTAAATGTGTTGACTCCAGTGCCTCTCAGACTCCTCTGACTCAACATTTCCCTCTGACTCTCCTCTCCTGGCAATGACCTCTTCGGAACAGTGTTGTCGAGCAGGAGGTGTGTCTGCATCTGTGGGCTGCCCTGACATTTCAGATGTTGGTGGAGGAATGGCAGGAGGTGAGAGGGCCTGGCCAAGACAGATTCCTACTCTTCCTGATGGGGAATCCCTTTCAGGGCAAACAGACAAAGGATTATCTAGGGCAAGGGAGAAAATGAGAAGTGAGTGGGAGGAGAGGAAAGAAGAGTGCATGTCAGAGAAAGTTAGCCACGGAAGGAATTTGTCCAGTAGGTAAACCAAAAGCATTTAGGATTGGGAATGGAATGTGAAAGGGTCCCAAGTCTGACTCCTTAATCAAAAGTCACACGATTCATTGTATGGTGAACTATCAAGACACTAGAATGAGCAAAGAATTGAAGCCTAGATTCTCTCATTCACAGATGTGACAACATCTTCTTCCAGGTTCCCACCAATTTCTCTCCTGAAGGATTCCCACACTGTCCTCCTATTTCCCCCTTCCAGTCTCCACTTTGGACAAACCTCAGTGGTCAGGCTTTTATCTGATTGTGAAGACTATCTCAGGAAAGCAACTTACAAAACACTTTGAGGGTACCTGATGGCTCAATCAGGAAAACACAGCTTCCATGGCTGATGTGACATATGACAAGAGGTGGACACCTCACTCACCAGGGACAGAAAATTAATGCATTGTAGCTTAAATGCTGCCTCATTCACAAAACTTTCACCTACTCCTTCAGCTCTAATGTAATTTCTTCCTCTTTGTCTTTCCAGTGTATATGCTTTAGGCCATAAAATAGGTCCTCAACCTCTTATCCACTGGTCCTAAATCTCCAAAGGTCTGAAAACTGAAAGGTTTTCTTTCAAAGGCTTCAAAACTCACTTAGATGCAAAATCAGACTGAATTGAAGATGCAAGGTTATTTATTTTATTTATTTAAATTATATGACCATTCTACATTTTACCAAAGAAAAAGCAATGTGTTTGATTATGAATACTGCCTCAGATAGACTCTTCTAGACATTCACTCACATAGTATTGCTTTTTAAAACCTTAAAAATTCTAAATTTCAAAATTCACTAGCCCCAAAACTTTAGATAAGGGATTGTGGACCTATATATGCTCTTTAATTGGTCCTTAATTAATTTGCATATATAATATATGACCTTAGGTCATAAGTGCTTTTCTTTTTAATGGAAGCAACTATGAGTTTCTTCTATATTCTTCAATACATTTATCAATCAATGAGTACCTGGTTATTGATTATTCAATACCTCCTCAGAAGTTATAAAAATTGTATAAAACAGAATCATTTGAGAGGAGCACATTTTCTGACCCCTGTCAATTATTGCACTGTCAAATAAAAAAAGATGAGTAGCCTAATCCCTGTTTCAGAGGGCTCAATATGGATTCTTTTTTTCCCCAAGACAATAGAAAGAAAACTATCATTGTGTGCTGGGCACTCTACCAGATGCTGTCACATATTTGATTTTATGTAATCCTTGTAGGAGGTGATATTATATTAGCTCTATTTTACAGATGGTAAGTAACAGGCTCAGAGAGGCCAAGTTTACCTTGACCAAGATCACCCAACTCATAACTGGCTGATCTATAATTTAAGCGGACGGCTCCTGCCCTTCTCTCCATTTGCTGCTTCCCATTTTGAGGCACCATTCAGTTTGTTCACCTGCATCCCACAGGGTGAGACTCAACTCTAAGAGAGTTTGGGATCTGGATTTTGGATTCTTTGCCTCTGTGTCAATCAAAAAGCATTTATTGTGCAAAGTACACATATACTAAGTACTATAGAAAAATGAGCGAGAGCCTGAGCAGGTGCAGGAGAGAACCTCTAGGTTCTGAGCCCTTCTGTCAGGACATGAGCACATGACCACAGTATGACTTTAGAGGCCCAGCATTCTAGATGGTTATGGATAGTCCCCAACGTGATATTAAAGAACAAACAATTAAATCATAGGATATGTGTAAGAAAGTTCAACAAAGTTTGGATTTTTACCAGGGTGGCAACTTTAATCCTTTTTCAAATATTCAAATATGAAATACACACACACACACACACACACACACACACACACACACACACACACATATATATATATAATATTTCTTCATATATATATATATATATATATTTCTTCAAAATCAGCCTCCTTCTTGCTCTCACTCTTGTTCTTGCTCTCCTTTTGGCTGCTGTGTTGCTAGTGTTGGGTAATGTAGCACTGAACACAATAAGACTGGGAGGGAGGAACCAAAGCCAGAAAATGACTCCCTTACTATTTGCAAGACATTCAAACATTGTCTTCAGGACACTCTATACACGTTTTTCTCAACCTTGGCTGCTCATTAGAATCACTTTGGGGAGCTTGAAAAGTACCATAAGCATAATCCCCAGGTTCTTCTTCCAGATATATTGATTTAATTAATCTGAGTTGGGACCTGGGTATCAGATGAAGCCCAAGGATCTTGGGGCTTCTGTTACTATCTGTATTTCCCATGGCAGATTTTCTGTAAATTGGTGTTTCAAAGACTATTAACAGAGATGCTAAAGTGATTTGGGAGATGCCAGGTTAAGCGGAGTTAAGTAGGTTTTTTATGCAGATCTCACGACCTTTAATAATAATGTGCCTTATGAACCTCTAAGAAGCAGAGAACATATTGAGCATTTCTGAGTTTATTTCACCTTGATATTCGTCCTCCTTCTTAATCATTTAATAAACATTTCTAGAACTAGTGTTTTTAGGAAAAAGTTGTTCTAGACTTTTCTAAGCTTTGTTAATCTATTACAGTTATTAAGGGGCCCACTTTAAAGATTAACATGTAGATGAGATTATAAAATAATCTATACTAGATTACCAACTAATCTCATGTGATGTTCTTGGGAATCAGGTAGCCTGGGAAGAAAACTGACCCTCTGCCACTTAAAAGCAATCATGACCATGGATAACAACTCTTGGTTCTCAGAACCTCAAGGTCCTTATTTGTAAAATGAGATAACAATGGTACCTACTTTATAGGGTTGTTATAAGGATTGTATGAGATTAAATGGCCCATAGTAGAGATCAGTGAATGGCAGCTGCATTTGATGGTGATGTTGCTGAGATCACTGCCCAGAGAACGCAACAAACATTTTGATAGCATCCTTCTGGAAGTGCTATGTTACAAAGTGCAATACCATTAGCATGGGGTTCAGTTTTAGGCACATCGGCTAGTATGTGGGTATGTGGGGTTTTGTAGAACTCCTCGAATTCCATTCCTTGGATGACCACAAAATTTATATACTTGAAGTCAGTGCAGTCTTTAGACCTCAGCGAACAGGGCCCCTGTCCTGAGCGTACCCCCTCAGGGGTTCTGTACACATTGAACTGTCTTTCACATAATGTCGCCCTCTGGTGTCTGGGACTGGCTGGGACAAGCAGTGACGTCTGGGTGAAGTAACCTGAGCTTGGACAGGCACCTGTGGGGCCGAGTCTCATTTCTTTCAACCAGCTGCCCTCAAAGAGTTCTGAGGCTTGCGCCTATGGGGTCATCCTAGGGCCCTGAAGCCAGGCCCTTGTTCCAGGAGAGTGGCCTGGTAAATGGATGGCTCCTCCTGGCTGGTGTGGTATTTCTTTTGTGGAGTCACCAGAATGGTGCTGGCGTATTAATTTTGGGTGACTCAAACACATCCTGTACACAGGCTAATTTAGGACTCCGGGTCACAAATGTTCACTACAGATCTTTGGACTTGAACACGTGTGTGGGAGGCTTTCATCTATCCATGTTTCTGGTGCTACTCCTGTCTATAGCACTTGATGGTGGCAGGGGTAGCAGTACATGTTCCTTTTCCTGTGAACCCCCAACTGCTGGCACCAGGATGGTTACTACACCCCTCTGAGGACTCCACACCACATGAAAGTATGGGGGTTGCTTCTGTCTCCTATAAGGACTTGTGAGACCATTGTTCTGCCATGCCAATGGGTCACTTCTGATCAATGTTCTCTCTTGGTTCTGACTGATGATGATATATATACTCTCTTGGGTTGGTTGTAATCTGTGCAAGATGAAGCATAGTCACTACTTGCATAAACAGGACTGGTCTTTCACTCTGCCCATGGGTCCCTTGTCTGTCCTCCTGGCTGGTGGCAATATGTGGAAGGCAGGAATGTGGTTTGGCCAGCTATGAAAGAAGTCATTATCCTCGGAATGTAGTAATTATGACCTAAAGAATTCAAGAGAAGGTATGATTGCAAAATGTGTTGTTTTATGTGTACACTATAAAATTCCAAATAGCAAATTCCCCATGACCAGAAAATGAATCATCATTCTAATTTTCCTGCACACCCCAGGTGCTAAGGTCTGAAGGTGTGCCCCCTCCTCCAAATTCATTTGTTAGAAATCTAATGCCCAGTGTGATGGTGTTAGAAAGTGGGGCCTTTGGGAGGGGATTAGGCCATGGAGCCTTCATGAATGGCATTAGTGCTTAAATAAAGAGATCCCCCAGAACTTGCTAGTTCCTTCTACCATCTGAGGATACTATGAGAAGTCTGCAACCCAAAACAGGGCCCTACCTGACCATGCTGACACCCTGATCTTGGACTTCTAGCTTCCAAAATGATTAGATATAAATTTCTGTTGGTTATAAGATGCCTGGTCTGTGGTATTTTGTTCTAGCAGCCCAAACAGACTATGGTGCAAGGTTAAGGTTTGCATTTATGGCCATTATCAACAATGTACAGTAGTAACAAAGTAACCTTTCTTTTTTCCCCCGAAGTAACCTTTGAGAGAGTCATTGTAAGCTTGCAGTCACAGGCAGACAGTGGATGATTCAGTGTCATGAGTCATGAAACATCCAGCATTGAATAAACAACATTAAGAAACAGCAGGGGCAAGATCTGTTTCAAATCATACATGTTTTGAAGAGCCATGACAATGTGTTACCTTTTTCTTGTGGTGAAAGATACAAATTTATCCAAGAATATATTAAAGAACATGAAGAAATGGTTCCTATGTTTAACAGGAAGAGACAGTGCCTGAACACTGCAAAGAATCTGTCTATGTACTGATTGGACAATAAACAAGTATATATCTTTTCTCTACTAATAGTTCTAAATCTTCCTTGATAAGTCATTATACTTCACTTGGGCCCACACATTTTATAATATATTTAAAAATCAAATTGTTTATCTAGATTGGGGTCCTATACCCCCTCCCCAATTTGACCAGGGCCACACACTCCCTAGAAGCAGCTTTGCTTGTTGCCAAATCCAGGATTAATGTCTCCGTATCATGTCACTGACATGGAATCTCCTCAAATCCCTCACGTGCTCACCCTTGGCAGGCAATTAGACTGAGCTGGGCCCTCTTCAGCCCTTCTCCTTCCCAAGGCGGTAAAGCTAAATCTTTGGGCAGAGACTCACTCCTGGTAGGACAAAAAGGGACCCCAAGGGACAGAATTGTTGCTATTTTTAGTAATACTTTGATTTAGCATGTAATTTCCTGCAGTTCCTGCCTCTGTACCCTGTATCCTACCCACAGGCCTGCCCTTTCCTCTTCACATTTGCAAACTGGGCTTCAGTTAATCTCCAGAAAGTGATTCAAATCACAGAGATGTCACCTGCAGGAGCAGTTGGGTTAGCTCTTTATTAGAATTATGATTCAGAAACTAGGTAAAAGTTGGATTTAGGGGAAGAATAAAGGGAAGAGAAAAATGGTGGTTTTAAGGCTAAGCAGAGGGACTGTGAGTGAAATGTGAATGCTCACATTGAGGCATAACAGACTTACCTATTTACACAGGATTTTAGGAGGCACTGGCATGCCCCACTGCTTGAAAATGTCAGCTCTCCAGCATTAGCATGAAGCTGGTGTTTGGAATTATATCTTTTTTTTTTTTTTATCCTCACCCGAGGACATTTTTTCATTTTTTGCTCAGATAGAGTAGGAGGGAGAGAGAGGAAGAGAGAGAAACATCGACGTGAAAGGGCCACATCGAGTGGCTGCCACCCGCACAACCAACCAGGGCCGGGGACAAACTGCAACCGAGGTACATGCCCTTAGCGGGAACCGAACCCGGGTGTCTCCGGGCCGCAGGCTGACGCTCTAACCGCTGAGCCGAACTGGCCAGGGCTGGAATTACATCTTTAGAAACTTATTGTGTATCCCTATACACAAGGATATACATTTTTTGGATGGAAATTTCTAGGCTTACTTTTCAAATTTATCTTTATTGTTGAAATTATTACAGATGTCTCTCCTTTTTCCTCCCACTGATACCCTCCTCACCCCCCATGCCCTCACCACACTGTTGTCTGGGTCCATTGGCTATGCATACATGCATATAAGTTCTGTGGTTTATCTCTCCCCCCACCCCAACCCCTCTTCTGAGGTTTGTCAGTCTGTTCCCTACTTCCATATCTCTGGATCTATTCTGTTCATCACCTTATTTTATTCATTATATTCCACAAATAAGTGAGATCGTACTTGTCTTTCTTTAACTGGCTTATTTCACTTAGCATAATACTGTCCAGGTTCCTCCATGTTGTCTCAAAGGATAAGAGATCTTTCTTACAGCTGCATAGTGTTCCATTGTGTACATGTACCACAGCTTTTTTATCCACTCATCTATTGATGGGCACTTGGACTGTTTCCAGATCTTAGCTATTGTAAATAGTGCTGCTATGAACATAGAGGTGTATATATTTTTTGATTTAAGGGCCAGAATTGGTGTTTCAGTCTTCTTGGGATATATTCCTAGAAGTGGGATCACTGGGTCAAATGGCAGTTCCATTTTTAATTTTTGAGGAAACACCATATTGTTTTCCATAGTGGCTGCACCAGTCTGCATTCCCACCAGCAGTGTAGTAGAGTCCCCTTTTCTCCACACCCTTGCCAGCACTTGTTGTTTGATGATTTGTTCATGGCAGCCATTCTGAGAGGAGTGAGGTGATACTTCACAGTCATTTTAATTTGCATCTCTCTGATGATTAGTGACGTTGAACATTTTTTCATATGTCTCTTGGCTAGTTGTATGTCCTGTTTGGAGAAGTGTCTATTCAGGTCCTCTGCCCATTTTTTAATTGGATTGTTTGTCTTTCTTTTGTTGAGTTATATGAGTACTTTATATATTTTAGAAATTAACCCCTTATACAAAGTATCATTGGCAAATATGTTCTCCCATACAGTGGGTTCCCTTCTCATTTTGATACTGGTTTCTTTTGCTGTGCAGAAGCTTTTAGTTTGATATAGTCCCATTTATTCATTTTTTTCCCTTTGTTTCTCTTGCCCTAGGTGATGTATCAGTGAAAATTCTGTTACATATTATGTCTCAGATTTTACTGCCTACATTTTTTTTCTAACATTTTTATGGTTTCACAAGTTACATTTAAGTCTTTTATTCATTTTAAGTTTATTGTTGTACATGGAGTAAGTTGATGGTCTAGTTTCATTTTGTTTTTGATTGTACCTGTCCAATTTTCCCAACACCATTTATTAAAGAGACTGTCTTTACTCCATTGTATGCTCTTGCCTCCTTTGTCAAATATTAATTGAGCATACTGTCTTGGGTCAATTTCTGGGTTCTCTGTTCTGTTCCATTGATCTATATGCCTGTTCTTGTGCCAGTACCAGGCTGTTTTGATTACAATGGTCTTGTAGTATAACCTGATATCTGGAATTGTGATCCCTCCCACTTTGTTCTTTTCAAGATTACTGTGGCTATTCAAGGTCTTTTTTGGTTCCATATAAACTTTTGGAGCATTTGTTCTAGATCTGTGAAATATGTCATTGACATTTTAATAGGGATTGCATTGAATCTATAGATTGCTTTGGGTAATACAGACATTTTAATGATGTTGATTCTTCCAATCCATGTACATGGTATATGCTTCCTTTTTAAAAATATATATATATTCCTCTATGTCTTTTTTCAATGTCTTGTAGTTTTCTGAGAACAAGTCCTTTACCTCATTGGCTAAGTTTATTCCTAAATATCTTAATTTTTTTTTGTTGCAATGGTAAATGGGATAGTTTTTTAAATTTCTCTTTCTGATTGTTCATTATTGGTGTATAAAAATGCCATTGATTTCTGGATGTTAATTTTGTATCCTTCCACTTTGTCGAATTCATTTATTAAATTTAGTAGTTTTTTGGTGGAGTCTTTAAGATTTTCTATGTACAATATTATGCCATCTGTGGAGGGAGAGGCAGTGGGGCTGGATGTGTCCATCTGTCAAGGATATAAAATTTTTAACCTCAAAGAATGACTGGGATTTTTAGGGCTTTCATAGGTGACAAGAATAGCAAAGAGCAAAAGAGCCCTTATTCTGTGAATGCTTTTGTATGAGGTTGGCAGTGTGGTAATTACTGGGTATCCATTCATTTAAAAACAACAACAACAACAACACATCAACAACACCAAAACACAAAACCAAAAACAAAACATAACTGCAAGTGAGACCCATAAGGGATAATTATGATAGAAAGGAGAAGGTAATATAATTAGAGTCAGCATTCAGCACTGCTCTGGAAAGCTGGTATGGCTAAGTTGGGCCAACGGACTGCAAGCAACTGCGTTAGAAGACTGGGGTTAGGAGAACGTACTTCCAAGGTGAAGGAAAGGATCTCCAAAGGGTAAGCTGATAAACATAAATATCCTTTACTGGAGAAGTGTAGCCATCCCCCAGCTTCTGGAAGTGTGCTGAGAATTCACAGCACATTCTTCTCTAGAGAATTACCTCCAGCCCGTCGAGGCCTCCTCGTTGGCAATGCCTGAGCTTACGCTCTTCTCTCAAGGGTGGCCCACAGCCAATGACTGACTGATACAGATACAAGAACCTGGACCTCTTGCCTTAATTTTATGTCAATCATGTTCTAGAGCTTCCAATGGGGTCAGGGTTGAGGCCAGACTTGAAGCTAAAATCATATCTTTGTTTAGCTTTTTCTTCTACCCTACTCTGCTTCACTATTTCCTTAAAGGTTTCTCCTGAGAGCACTCCCTCAATAAATCACTAGCTCAAGAATCTTCATCTTAGGCTCTGCTTTTAAGCCACCTGGCTTAATACCTTTGCTAAGAGCAAGGTTCTTTAAGATGTACATATTCTAAGGAAGGGATGGAAAATTAAATTTACTTGAAGATCTTTAAGGAGCTAAAGGGCAAGAGCCCAGGTTGAAAGTCACTTCAGGTAGGCAGACAGGGTAGATTCTAGAATGTCAGTGTGGCATAATTGTTAAAACACATGGAATCTGGAACTTCACAGCCTACGTTCAGATCCTAGTTCTAACATCTGCTAACTGATCTTGGGTAAGTAAACTCCTTGGTTCTTGTTTATCAGTAAGTGGGGAATATCCTGAGCAGAACTGACAGAATATTTTGTACATTTTAGGTGCCCAATGTGTATGTATTGAATTAAACTCCTATTTTTTGCATAGCTCATTCTCAAACATTGGCTAACATGCCCTGATCTTCCTTTTATATATAGTCAATGCCACTCACAAGAAAGGCGGGTTACATTTCCTGGCCCTTAAATCAATAATGTTACCCTACACCATTTTCCCAACTTTCTTGATCTAGGGACAGTCAGCCATCTCTCATCAATATCAGAAACTTAACAGAGTTGCTTGATAAGAGCTTTATGGTTTTTAGTTATTGTGGTGGCTTTAATGTCCACATATTCACTGATACTCTTCCCTTCAAAAGAATGTGATCAAAGTGATGGCATGCTGCTTCCCAGATAGGTCAAAGAAAGCATTCCACGTCTTCTTGCTCTTGAATCTCTTGCTCTGGGGTAAGCAAGCCACCATGTCCCGAGGATGCTTACGCAGCCCAAGGGAGAGTGCCATGTCGTGAGGAACTGAGGTCCTGCTAATGTCATCAGTAAGGAACTAAGGCCTCTTCCCAAAAACCATGTGAGTGAACTTTCTTGGAAATGGATCCTTCAGTCTGTCATGCCTTCAGAGGGCTGCAACACGGGCTGACATCTTGCCTGCAACCTCATGAGAAACCCTGAACCAGAACCACCCAGCTAACCTGCTTCCGAACTCCTGACCCACATGGAAACTGTGATGTAGTAACTATTTGTTGCTTTAAACTGCAAAGTTTTGAGGTAATTTGTTACACAGCAATAAGTAATCAGTGTAGTTATGAAATGCAAGATTTCTGCCCTGGCTCATTATGTTTTTATTTTTATTTTTTTCATTTCTCTATTCATAATCATTCTTTTCTTTATCTGGGACCTGAAGTTGATTATATTTCCCTTCTACCCCAGCTAATAATTGACTTACCAACTTAGTTAAATACCATAGACTTACTTCCAGGATATTTATGAATTTTTGAAATGAATTTATCAACTTGTCTCCAGAAATGTTAGATAACTACTTATTCTGATTATATAAGCTCCTCACAAAGAAAAATGATGATAATATTCCATGTTGTTATGGGTTAGTGTACCAGGCTGTTAAGAATATAAACTGAAAAACACCTACTTTTAAGAGTAATTTGCTAAGATGCAGCAAAAGCTCCTAATATGTATTTTTTCATCTTCTTTGACCCAGGGATTTTACTTTTCACAATTTATCCTAAGAACTTAATTTGGCAAGTGTGTAAAGCTGTATGCACAAGGATGTTCACAGTAGCATGATTTATAATACTAAAAAGTGGAAAATCCTAAATGTCCAACAATAGGAATTATTTAAATAAGTAATAGTAGTCTAATGGTGAAATACCATTCCGCCCTTTAAAGTGATAATAAAAATCTATGTTTATTAACATGGAAGAATATAGATGTGTTAAGTGAAGAAAAGTCTTTAGTGTGTTTGTTATTATTTCATTTTATGAAAACACACACACACACACACACATATATATATATATATATATATATATATATATATATATATATATATATAAAATCTATATGTATATATTGTATTTAAAAAATCCTGGAAGGATATATGTCAAAATGTCATCAGTGGTTAACTTTCAGTGATAAAATTTAGGGTAATTTTAATTAATTTTTTTGTTTACATGTATTTTATAGTTTTTCTCCTAGTAATTTAATGGCTCAAGAAAAAAAGCTAAATTCACTGTAGAAAATTAGAAAAATACGGAGGGTTATGGTCAAACGTACTTACACTATTCAAAGTTAATAATAGTATTTTGGTGCGTATACTTTTAGCCTTTCAATGTGCAAATATAAATACAAACAAGAATATGTTTAAAAGCAAAATTAGAATCAAATATTATCTGCAGTTTTGTATTATACTTTAAAAATATTTTTTTAAATGTCTGAAACAATACCAAAGAAATTGCAAGTACCGGACAAAGAACTTTATCCCTGAATACTTTAGTGTGTCTTTCTTACAAACAAGGATATTCACATACATGACCACAATGCAGCCTTCGAAACCAAGATGTTAACATTAACATTATGGTATCATCTAACTCAGACCTTATTCATATTTTATCCCAATAATGTCCTTTATAGCAAAAAGACCCAATTCAGAGTCGTGTGTTGTTTTTAGTTGTCATATTCCTTTATCCTCCTTGAATCTGATCTATTTCCTCAGGCTTTCTCTGATTCATGACTTTGACTCTTTTGAAGATGATAGGCCAGTTATTTTGTAGAATGTCCCCCAAAGGGTTTGTCCTGATTGGATTCAGATTCTGCATCTTTGGCAGAAATATCACAGAAATGGTGCGTGTTCTTCCCAACTGCATTTTAGCAGCCCCCTTTCAATTCCAATTTGATCCTTTACCAATGATGTTTACTTTGCTCACTTGGCTAAGGTGGAATTTGCCAGGTTCCCTTTTCTTTTGTAATTAATATATTACCAACAATGCTAGTGTTGAGAAGTCTGGTGCCATTCTGAATCTTTGTGAATGGTCTTTTTAAAATTTTTTTATCCTCGCCGGAAGACATTTTTGCATTTATCTCCAGACAGAGCGGGAGGGAGAGAGGGAGGAAGAGAGAGCGAGCGAAACATCGACGTGAGAGAGACACATCAAGTGGCTGCCACCCACACGACCCCAACTGGCACATGACCCCAACTGGGGCCGGGGACAAACCGCAACCGAGGTATGTGCCCTTAGTGGGAATCGGACCCAGGACTCTCTGGTCCGCAGGCCAACGCTCTAACCGCTGAGCCAAACTGGCCAGGGCTGTAAATGATCTTTTTAATTTCGTGAGCAAGCTTTTAGGGTCTTGTTATGCCTGTGTTCTCCTTTGCACATCGATGTCCGTATGTATAAGTCATTGTATCCTGCCCTGCGGGAGGAGTGGTGGTGGTGATGAGGCAGGACAGTAAGAAGCTAGGAAAATTCCTGGGCATGTGGAGTGGGGAAACTGAGACAAAATAATTTAACAAGGCCAAACAATCTGAACAACTTACAGACAATTAGTAAGTTGCAAGACCTTATTTTCCCTAACCAAGGACACTTGAGAACAAATGGTTTATCCTCTCCTCCCTAACCAGAGAATACATAGCTTAAGTCACCCTGGTCAGGGACATAGAGAGCAGAGACCTAGTTAGTGCCATTTGTGCCAGCCAAACCCAAGGATGGATGAAGTCAGGGGGACAAATAACAAAAACCCAATTAGAGCCAGGCAGACCCAAGATAAAAGTAAAGCGGTGAAGCTGCCCAGAGAGTGATCCCAAACTCCCCTATACAGTATGCTCATTTTGATGCATCAGCATATTAAAAACACACCTGGAAAACTAATATTCTGCTGAAATCCTCCCCTAAGATTCTCCCCCCAGAAGATAAAAACCCTCAAAACAAAGACCCAGCGCAGGCTCTCTAGAGCCCACCCATGCCCCTTCTCAGGCATGAATCTTTTACTTCCTCCCAAACTCCAAGGGTCCTCACAAGACTTGTAACGTGGGGAGCAGCAGGCAGTGGCCGCTGGACCCAGGCTCACCACCTGATCCTGCCTCCAAGGCCTCCCTTTTCTCTGACTTTCCAGTAAGCTAAAAGCAGCCTCATCTTGGCTCACTTCTGTCACTGTGACATTTATTTCCCAGTGAGCTAACAGCAGCCTCTATCCCTTGACTCACATCTTTCCTGTAACTTTTCCAGGGAGCCAAAGTAGAGCACCACCTAGGCTCTCTCCTATTGCTTCTTCCACCCTAAGACCTTCCTTTGTTTCCCTGTCCCAGCTTTCATAAACTTCCTCTCAAAATAGCCTGGACTTGTGGTGTGAAATCCTTCCTGCACGAAGTCAAGAACCCACACACTACCAGCTGGTCTGAGGCAGACCTGCTCCAGCCTGGTCCCCATCCGGTGACAGTGATGATAGGGTTTCATCTGGACACTCAAATTTTCCAGTCTGGGAAATTTACTACATTCCATTTTCAATTTTTATTTTCCACTCTCTCCTCTTTCTGGGACTCCATGAGTCAAACATTTCATCTTTTAAATTCTATGATTTTTATTCTTTCTTCTGTGTTTTTCTCATATTTTGGAACTAAATTCTCAGAAATTTCTTTTACTTTATCTTTTGACCCTAATACTGATTCTTTTGTTCTTGAAATTTATAGATCTACTTTCCGAGTGTCTCTTCTTTTTTATTTTTACCTTTTCAGAGCATCCTGGTTTTTGTTTCATGAAAGCAATGCCTCCTCAAATAGCTCAGAATATACTAATTCGAGGATTTAATAACCTCTAATTATTAAATATTAAGTCTTCATCCTCTAGTATCTGCTTTGTGATGTTGTCATGTTTTGTGAGTGCATTCTTCAAAGAGCTATGGAGGCAATCTAGTATGTAAAGAGAATGGACTTTACAAATAGAACTAATTTTGTAGTCTTGGGCAAAAAATTTCTCTTTAAAATAAAGATCATTCAGTGTTATTAAAGGATATATATATATAATATATATACACATATGTGTTTGTGTATAATATTAGGAAATGCTAGGTGCTGAATTTATGGTAGGTCTGATTTTTCCTCTTTTATGTATTTACTTCTCAAAAATAGCACCTCCCCCGCCCCAGCATTTACAATGTGCGTGAAGTACGCCACCAGATGGCACCAGTGCACTAGTCTCCTGATCAGAACTGTAGAGCCGGTGTTTCACTTTCTCACGTCTCAAGCTTTCTTAATACATTTGAGTATTTTAGCATCCATTTTACGGAATAAAATATGGAAAGTTATATACTAATAAGTTAATCATAATACACCTGGATGATGAAATACGATTAGTTTTTGAGCAGTACTCTTAGTGTTCAACAAATAATATGCATTATTCAAGTGATAAAAATTTTTTAAATGTATCAGTAAAACAGTTAAATTTTAACATCAGATATTACAATGTATAGCTCTTAACATTTGGGAGGGAAAGAAACTAACATATAGGTACAAGTTGGTGACTCACTATTTTCCTGTCACTATTTTAAATGATTCCAAAGCTAATCTCATAAACAAATTTATGAGAATGTTTCTTTTCATCTAATTCCCTTCAAAAAGAATTAGACACTCCACACTTCCCCATCTTCCACATCCACATTTTAGAACTCTATACTTAGATCTTTTTTATTTCTTTTAAAAAGTAATAATATAGCCTGGCTGGTGTGGCTCAGTAGTTGAGTGTTGACCCATGCACCCAGAGGTCACTGGTTTGATTCCCAGTCAGGGCACATGCCCAGGCTGTGGGCCAAATCCCCAGTGAGGGGCATGCAGGAGGTGGCCAAACAATGTCCTCTCTCATCAATGTTTCTATCTCTCTCTCTCTCTCCTTTCCTCTCTCTCTAAAATAAGAAAGATTTTTTAAAAAATATAAAATGAAACATACAGAAAATAATAAAAATAGTAATATAACACATCCAGACACTTCCATCAATGTTTTTAAAACGTTAATATTTGGTCATATTGGCTTCAGATCTTTTTATTTATTTATTTATTTTTTAAAAAGAAGAGAATGTAGATGCAGCTAATGTTACTCCCCCATTATTTTCTCCGCATTCCCTGGAAGTGACTATTAAAAGGATATTGGTGATTATTCTCCCTGTGGATGCTTTTATGCTTCTATTAACTCTGCATATACCATAAACAATATTTATATACATATAGTGTAACATTTCGTGTTTTTAATGTACATAAATTGTCTCATGTTGTGCATACATTTTTGCCACTCGCAATTAACAATCAACATGGTTGTTGAGACTATCAACACTAACACATGTAGATCCTGTTTATTGATTGTGACTATTGTATTCTACAAGTATAGTGGGTCATTTTTTCCTTTATAAATTGGAATTTAAGTTTCTAAATATCCGTTATACAAATAATGCTCTCATGAACTTCCTTGTGCATCTTCCTTCACTTTTATGTGTGCTTCTCTAGGGTATATACTTGGAAGAAGAATTCCAAATTATGATGCGTAGGTAGTTATATCTCATTGTCATAACAGTTTACCTTTCACATAGTACCAGTGAGACTGAACATCTTTTCAAGTGCTTAATGACCATTCACATTACTGTTTCTGCTAATTCTCAGAATCACTAGTTCATATCAGACTTAGAGAAAATTTGTAAAAAACAGTGAAAAAACTTCTCTATGCTTTAACCCAGTTTCTTCAGTTGTTAACATTTACCACATTTGATTTTATAATTCTATCACCCATTTTGGGGGAACCATTTGAAAGTAAGTTTCAAACATGATGCCTCTCTATCACTAAATATTTCTGAGGACATTCACTCAAATATCCACAATTATCAAAATCAGGAAATTTACATGCTATAATAATATTGTCTAATCTAAAGAACTTACTCATCATTCATCAACTGTTAATAATGTTACTTCTTTTCAATATTTTAAAGGTCTTTACTGGCCATTACTTATGCATTTGAAATTTTTATTGAAGTAAAGTTCATAAAACATACTATTAACATTTAAAAGTGTACAATCCAGTATCATTTAGTACATTCACAATGTTATGCAACCACCACCTCTATATAGATCCCAAACATTTCACATCCTAAAAGAAAATCTTGTATCCATTAAGCAGTCACTCCTGATTCTTCGACCCTTGGCAAACTCCAGTCTGTTTTCTGTCTCTATGGGTTTACCTATTCTACATATTTCACACAAATATTGACATTTTATGTCTGGCTTCTTTCACTTAGCATAATCTTTTCCAGGATACATTGTGGCATGTATCAGTACTTCTTTAATATTTATGGTTGAATAATATTCCATTATATGCACATACCACAATTTGTTTATCTATCATAAAAAAAACTATGAAAATAGCAACTGTTCTTGAGGATGTGGAAAAATTGGAACCCACATACATTACAAAACTCAATTGCTTCTATTGGCTTTTACTTATTTACTTTTTCCTTTATTGATTTTAGAGAGAGAGGAAAGGAGAGGGAGAGAGAGATAGAAACATCACTGAGACAGAACATCAATTGGCTGCCTCCTGCATGCTCCTCACTGGGGATTTGACCCACAACCTGGGCATGTGCCCTGACCGGGAATCAAACCGGTGACCTCTTGGTACATGGGTCAAGCTCAACCACTGAGCCACACTGGCTGGGTACTTCTATGTGCTTTTAAAGCCGTGCATTACGTTTTTATTTCAGTGGTAGTTTTTAGTTCTGGTATTTCATTTATTATTTTGGCATTATTTTTGTTGACTACTAAAACTCTCAACCTTGTTGTATTAGTTATTTTATTGCTGTATAACAAATTACTTCAAGCTTAGTGGCTTAAAACAATACGTAGTTCTTATCTCACAGTTCTGTAGGTCTGAATTGTAGCTCAGCTGGGCTCTCTTTCCAGTGTCTCATACTCTAGGAGTCAGCTAGGTTGAACTCTTCAGGGACTTTGGGAAAGAATTCACTTCCAAACTCATCCATGTGGTTGGCTGAATCCAGTTTCTTTGGTTGTAGGACTTGAGGTCCTTGCCTTAAAGCTGGCTGTTGGCCAGGAGTCACGCTCAGCATCCAGGGGCCGCCTGCTATTCCCTGCCATACTGCCTGCTCCATCTGAAAGCCAGCAGTGGAAAATCCCCTCATGTCAACTCCCTCACAGACTTGGAATTTCTTTTTTTAGTCCACCTAATCAAATCAGGCCCACCAATGATAATCTCCCTTCCTTCTAGTCAACTGTTCCGTAAACCATAACATGATGGAGTTATTACCCCGTCATGTTCACAAGTTCTGCCACACTCCAGGGGAGGAGATAATGTGGGCATGTACAACCAGAGGCAGCATCTTGGAGGTCATCTTGTACTACTAGAGCTAGGCTACCAGACTGTGTTTGTATATGGACATATTTTTATGTATTTGGACATGTTAGTAATATGAAAATTTTTATCTAATAACTCTGTTTTCTTAATTATGTGGGTATTGTCTGTTTTCTCAGACTCTTTGTTCTTGGGTTTACTATCATGACTTGCCTTCTTGAATATTGGTTATATTTTACTGTATGTTGGATATGGTATATGATGAAAAATTGTAAAGATAATTTGAGGCTCTGGAAAATATTATTTTCCTCCATGAGGAAAAAAAAATGCTTTTTGCAAGAAGTAGGGCTTGGACCATTAGCAATCTTAGTTAAATTTACTCATCAGCTTTGAGGCTGGGATGTAGTCCATGTGAGGGTAGGTCTATTTCTGGTTCATTCTACTTTTAGAATATCTCAGCATTGTAACCGAAAACTTTCGATATTATCAGATGTCTCCTCATTCTGGGGTCTTCAACTTTAATTTTTGTTTACTCAGGCCTGTGAATCTGAGTAAAGCTCATCTCAGCTTCCCATATGGTGGTTTTGAAATGGGCATTGCCTTAAGGGGAGCAGTGACTCCAAATGCCAGGCCTGGTTTTGTAAAACTTGACCTCACAATTCATCACTAATTTGACACTCTCTGATACATTCAAAGAGACCTAAGATTTTTTGTTCAGTTCTTCCAATTATTTTAGCAAAGGGTTGGTGTGCAGACACCTGTTGTACCATGCCAGAAGCTGAGCCGGTGGAGTTGCAAACCAGTGCAGACATATTGGACTATCCTTTGAAAATCAGTGGGGTTGGATTTCTACCTTGCATCATATACATGAGCATTTGAAATCTTTAAAATTTATTTTTTAATGGAAGTGTAGCCTTATTTCACAGACCAGTAAAGCCTGGACATGTTACTTTCATGATTTTAATCATTACTGTTTAAAATAAGAAGGAAATCAGTACCTGTTCCCACTTAGGGAGCACAGTTGACCTCTGATATATCCTGAATAATGAGGTCAATGTGTACATATACTACTCATATCAGAATGTTCCTTATGCCTACATTATTATTTTTTTTAACCTGTTAATTCTGTCTTTTGATTATGTCTAAACTGTGCCCTGGGGGTCTCCCAGTAAGATTATCATTTTACTTGTCTTAGCTCTCAGCCAGAAAAAGAAGGCCTAGGGCAGGTTCCCGGCCATTCACCACCAGGATTTTTCTGTACACTAAGCACTGAGCAGCAACCAAGGGCATGCCAATGGTATCAGGCTATTGAGGAGCAGAAGATACGAAGGTGATTCAAGTTTTTTGGTGTCCTCAAAACAGTTTTCCCAGAACATCCATTAAGACATTTATTTTGTTTTTAACAATAGGAATTAATTGGTTAAAAAATAAATAAATAAAGCCTGTATTTCTTCCTTTGGCTTTTAAATATAACTTGCAAATATTATTACTAAATTCATAAATTCACAGGACATACAAATGGCTAAGAGACATATGAAGAAATGCTCAACATCACTAATCATCAGAGAGATGCAAATTAAAACAACTATGAGTTATCACCTCACACCTGTCAGAATGGCCGCCATCAACAAATCGTCAAACAACAAGTGTTGGCGAGGGTGTGGAGAAAAGGGGACTCTAGTACACTGCTGGTGGGAATGCAGACTGGTGCAGCCACTGTGGAAAACACTATGTTGTTACCTCAAAAAATTAAAAATTGAATTGCCATTTGACCCAGTGATCCCACTTCTAGGAATATACCCTAAGAAACCTGAAACACCAATCAGAAAGAATATATGTACCCCCATGTTCATAGCAGCACTATTCACAATAGCTAAGATCTGGAAACAGCCCAAGTGCCCATCAGTGGATGAATGGATAAAAAAGCTGTGGTACATATACACAATGGAGTACTATGCAGCAGTAAGAAAGAAAGATCTCTTATCCTTTGAGACGACATGGAGGGACCTTGAGAGTATTATCCTAAGCGAAGCAAACCAAGCAGAGAAAGACAAATATCACATGATCTCACTCATTTGTGGAATATAATAAACATAACAGTCTGAGGAACAGGGTAGACCCAGAGATGTGGAAGTAGGGTACAGACTGACAACCCTCAGAAGAGGGGGTGGGGGGGAAGAGAAGAGATAAATCACAGAACTTATACGCATGTATGCATAACTGATGGACATGGACAACAAAGCTGGAGAAGGGATAGAGGGATGGGGAGGAGGGTGTCCATGGGGAAAAATGGAGAAACATCTGTAACAAAAATAAATAAATAGATAAATAAATAAATAAATAAATAAATTCAATAGATACCTTAATGCACTTTGGGTATCTTACAAAGCTGTCTTGTGACCTGTGGTAGTAAATCATGGGTGGATAGGAGAATGAAGAGCCCTGGGAATCTCAGTTTGGGTCTTGGCTTGGGGCTTAGAAAGCCAAAAGATTGACCAAAGAGGCTCACATCTGCCTGTAATAGTCTTAAGATTAAGAAGAATCATCTGAGGCTAATGAAGTACAAAGGGTTTCTGTGGTCCTCCAGACTTATAAATAAGTCAGGGTCAGTGATGCATCCCAAATTATAATTCCCAACTAAGAGTTGTTTCTACTAATCCTGATATTTGAATTTTCTTTTGTTGTTCTCTTTTGCCAGAACCTATGAGGTAAAGAGTGGGAATTGGACAATAGTTAGAAGAGGTTAGCCATGTGTCTAACAGTGTCAGCTGTTGTACTTCTGTTTTTATAATTATATCATTATATGTAATTCTTAAAATTTACACCAGGCTTATGCTTGGGCAACCTAAAGCTCCACAGGCCTCATCAGTCTGGGGTTATTGATGGGCTCATTTTAATAGTAACAACCTACACCTCATGTGATTTTGCTCCCTCTCCTCAGTTCTTGTACATATTAATTAGAATTGGTTTGACAGTGACAGAAACTTCAAATAGCTAAAACTTCTTGTTTTAGCAGTGGCTAAAACAAGATAGGCACTTTTTTCTCTCTCACATTTCTTTTTCCAAAGTCCAGGATTAGTAAGTTTAGGTCTGGTATGGTGCTCCACAGGGTTAGATATCCAGACTCTTTCCATTTTGTTGCTCTACCATACTTAGCACATGGCTTCTGTGTCAGGATCCAGGATAGCTGCTCCAGCTTCAACCATCATGTCTATATGCCAGTCATTAGAAAAAGAGAAGGTAAAATAAGGGGATTCCTCTTTTCTTCAAGGATATGTCCCAGAAGTTTTATTCATTTCACTTATTTTCCATAAATATCCCATTGTCTAGAAATGAGTCACATGGTCAATTTTAATTTTTAAAAAACCTGGGAAATATCTTTTATTTTGGGTGACTATGTGCTCAGGTAAAATTTTAGGTTTCTATTACAACCCCCAGATAAAGAAGGGATTATGCATACTGAGGAACAATGGGTCGTGTCTCCACTACTATAACCCTCCAGATGCTTGAAAATCTTACCAATGTCATATCTGTTGTATCTAGGACTCTCCAGGAGAAGTCTCAAGATGCTCCTGAACTAGTAGGTGCCGTCACTTGGCCTGCCAGGATCAGTGCAACGCAATGAAACTACAAGAACACGCTGCTTGGAGTGAGGGGGAGCTTTGCAAGGGAGCAAATGCTCCAGATCTTTGGACACAGTCCCATTTATTTGCAGAGTGGTACCCCCAGGTTAGAAGCGGATTTATGTAAATTATTTCCTTGAGATGGTGTTTCTGCAAACCATGCAGCCTAGCTTTGTCTCTTGCTTTTTACGGGAACAGACTTTGAAGCCAAAAGATAACAAACCCTTATTCACATGCAAATGAAGCACTCAATGCACTTGGGCAGGCCAGGTTTCCGAGAATGCATTAACACAAGGTTGAGAGTGCATTAACACAAGATTACAAAACGTCCATCTTCCAACCCCCCAACCCCGCAAGTAGGTCACGTGTATCAGGTGTCTTTTTTTTCTTCTACTCCAGTCCTTCTTGATGGTGTCCTTTACCCTCAAAGACACTTGTGGAGACTTGCTCAATGCCATGGCTGCCGGGGCCTCCATGACACTTGGCTTCTATACCAAGATGTGCTTACTTTCAATAGCATCAAAACCATGAAAACCATGTAGTTGGAGGATTCAGAGGTATGTAGTTTTACTGTGAGAAAGGGAGAGATTATTCCTTTATCACTCTGTGTTACTCTTCATCCCTTGAAAACCAAAACAGTATTGTTTGTTCCTCAGTCTCTCATCAAAATAGCTCTAACATATTCTACTTAAAGCTTTTCTTTTCATGGTGTTCAAACACTGGTCAAAAAGGCCAAGATGTGTGTCATATATATGTGGAGTATGGGATGGGGAGGTAGATGGAAGTGAAACACCATTCTTGCTTCTCTGCCCCAGTATTTTCTTTTCTATCATGCAGAATACTTCCTCTTCAGCAACTCTCATGTAACTAGAATCCTTTCAAACACGGCCTCACCAGTTAACCATGTATGCCTAAATCTGTTTGAATTCTGGTTTTAGGAACAATTTAACCTATAACCAGATACTTATATTTCACTTGTGGGCCAGATAGCTGGCAAAGTGACTTGCATGTATAGACATTAAATAACTACTTATTGAATAAATGAATGAATCTTAGGCCCCTATTTGCATCAATTGATTGATGAATTAGGATCTTACCTCTGAGTCTGAAGACAAGAATAGGGAGTGGTAAAAAGATGAGCAGATTGGGTTCCAGAGAAATATGCAAGAGAAATAGACACTCTCCCTACCATCCCCCATCACTACTCCTTATCCCATTTCTCATGTTAGTTGTAGGGAATAATTATAAAAAGATATTAAGATGTTTCACAGATAAAAGGAGAGAAATTATTACCTAAATTGGACAGGTAGATTTCTTTTATCATACTGATTTTCCAGCCTTTTTTGGAAGTGGAATATTCTTAGATAAAGCCACATCTACAGAAAGTGAGGAAAGGAATGTGAATAAATGTGGATATGTCAGAGAGTGATGAATTGTTTGTAGTTTTGTGAACAGTGATGAATAAGCTAAATCAAAGGTATAGGAATCCCCAAAAGTAGCATTGGATAATTAAAAAGTACTTTGGGGAGTTTACTATCCTGAATTTAGGTATTTATCCTGAGATGTCTATTAGAATCTATGCCTTTATTTTCCCATGAATATTGTCTGAAAAGAACAGAACAAGCAAAATATCTACTAATATAGCAGTAGAAAGATGAAATACACAATTTCTCAAGGGGCTTCTAGATCTTTTTGTTACAAATTGTGTCACAGAGAAAGGTCATTCTAAACTCAGAAACCCCACATAACCATACCAGAGACACTTTGTTAGGTCAATGCACTTTATTATTTCTACAGAACTAGAGATGCACATGAATACAACTTTGGAGCACAGTGCAGGCAACCATTTTCTGTTCTTCTTGGTAGTTGTCATCCTTTCACTCACTATAGGCATTCATCCTCATAACACATTAAAAATGTGCTCAGTTATACAACCTGTTTGAAACCACACCTCAGAGCACTGTCTTTGAACTTAGCCCATGTTGCCTGCACATGGTGTTAGGACAAGAGAGGGAGGTGGATGATTAAAATGAATGGATCAAAGTTACCATTCTCAATTTTGACCTGTGAGAATCAGTATGGAGAGGGGTATATCCTCCCACTTTAACCTCTTAGATAATACTCTTCTAGAATGGTGGGAGGAAAGTATCTTTCTAGTGGCTGGCAATTTTCTGCTTGTCAGATACTCCCAATATATTATTAACATAATCAGGAGTAAAGCTTTCAATCTCATTTTGCCATTGACAAGTAATAATGGGATATCCTTTCCTGTAAAAAGATGTGTATTCACAGTCTGGCATCTTAGTTCCGTGTATGAACTTACAGTACACTCCTTCTGTTATTGCCATGCTCTTGTGACATCTTTTAACTCCATTCTTACATTCTACAAAACTGGTACTACAGGCCTTTTGCAAATCCTCATATTCTGCTTGGAGGAAGAAATGTTCTTTCCTACACTTAAACCTGCTGTGAACATTTTTTGTCGTTACTGCATAATTACAAAAGTTTGGATCATGTATCGGTTCTTCGCCATCAATTATGACCTGCCTTTCGAAAATCTTTTTGGTAGGTAGTTTGGTAGGCCCTGTACTATACAGTTCACTCAGGTAATCTTCAAATTCTTCTTCCAGGTCCTCTGGGATATCTGCATATTTACGTAGCATCAGAACTGGCAATGGGAGTGGCTGCAGCAGCAGAAGGAGCAGAGGCAGGTTCTGCGTGGTGAGCAGAGGTCGCATATTTTCCTGTTGGGAATACAAAAGATATGGAGATATGTTCTGCTGCGATTCTGTGCCCCTTCTATTCCTGTGCAGGCTCCATCCACCTATTGCTTTTGTGAGCTCTAAGACTTTGAACCATTTTAAAATTGACAACTCAGAATCTAAGTACCTCTGAAATACTGACTGAAAACCAACCTTACTAGACCTGTGTTCAGTCTAGAAGACTGGATAAGAAAAGGAAAGGTGAAGGAAGGAGAGAGAGAAAGGGGATGAGATAAAAGTAAGAAGGGAGAGAAGGAAACGAGAAAGGAGAGACCAAGGGCAGGAAGAAGGAGAAAGGAGAAGAGGACAGCGGTGGGGAGAGAGGGAGAGAGGCCGAAAGGAGGCTCACGTGCTCCCTCAAGTTGGAACAAATGCATCGGTTCCCTTTTTAGGAGTTAAGAACTTGCACTGAAAGAGCCATAAATGATCCACCCTCCCCTCATTAACATCCTGCTGTTATGAGATAAATTCTTCATCTTGTGACTTTCTTCTCTTGTTCATCTCTGACCATAGATGTCCTTGGAGAAGGAATCAAGCAGGGTCCATAGGGCCAAATGAACCCCACATATGCTGAGCTGCCTCTTGTGTCTGTTTTTACCACCACCTCATTGCCTGGAATGGCTCAGTCCATTTTGCAGCTCCTCTGCCTCCTTTTGCCACTCAGAATAACTTTCTCACTAAGGTGCATTACTTACCTTGTTTTTCTTTCTTCATTTTTTTTTCCTCCTAGGTAGACTTCATGGTTTTTGCTATGATCTGGTTTTTGCGTCCCTAAACTCTCTCCATTCTTATGTGCCTATTTGCGATGACGATAACCTCGTCATCAGAGATTTCAGTCATTACATTTCTTCCCTCTCAGTGTGTTTCCATGTCTATTCACCCCACAGTACGCCGCACTAATATTTTCTCAATACTTTAATATGTATGAGCAAGTGTCTTTGCTACACAAATGTGCAAAACTGGGTAGACAACTTACATTTTCTAAAAACAATTGTATTACTTTAAAAAGAAATAAAAATATTAAAAATAAAAATCTATATATAGAGAGGAAGCACATTATTATTATACTTCCTGGTAATTATGTTAAATGTTAACATATTTTTTTTAAAAACTTTCCTTAAAAGAACCTGAGCAGAAGTAACATGTGTCCCAGGAATCACGCCCGATTGATAGATATCAGAGCACAGTCTGCTTTTTAGTGGAACGTGTCATCTTTCATAGAGGACTCTTGGGCCTAGTAATCATCTTCCATTCCTATTCCAAACTTGACTGTTAATCATTAGTTCTCCAAGGAGGCTTTCTTCCCAGAGAAAGGCAAGTACTTCAGGTATGAAGAAGAGGCTTCCAGGTCTACCTGTGCCCAAAGCCTCCTTACCTCTTTCAGTTCTTGTGTTGTCTATGCTTCAGAAAATGGGTGTTTCAAGGGCTGGGCTGAAGAGAGCCTGACACTGGGGACATCTACCTTTCCTACAAGTACAGAAGCTTAAAGTAGGAAGAGAGAAGAACAAGTGTGAGCAGCTAAGATAAATACATGCTTGGGGTCACTCCAAAATCAAAATAATAATCAACAATGGTGCTTATAATGATTATGTGCCAAGCACTATGCTAAGAACTAGACACATTATCATTATCATCCAAACAATCTCATGATAAAGGTATTACTTTTAGTATTGTTTTTGTTTTTATTATAATTAGCATCTCTTTGTGAAGAGAAGTTGCTTAAAAATCTTATGTTAGGTCTGGCAGAATCCTGGTTCAAATCCAGGTCACAACTGTGACTGATTTCCACATTTCTGTTCTTAACTGCTATTCTCCGGCAATCTAGTTTCCCTTCCTGAGCTAGACTGTACACCCCTTTCCAGGCTGTCTTTGTAACTGTGTGATTAGAGACTAACAAGCAGAGAGACCACCGAAGCAGCCAGTACTAGAACTGTCTTTGAGCCACTAGAGTGCTGTGATAAACTGGCCCACATTCCGTGGAGCCCAGCTGTGCTGTTGCAGAAGTAGTTTCCTGGATTTTCTTATTCCACTGTGCATGTGGTATAAGGGAGCTCCACGTTGAAGGCAATCTGAGAGATTCTCCAGTTCTAGTAACCCAGAGACCTGACCTACATGGAGATGGAGATAGGAATGGAGGATCTCTGATTCCAGGTCACATCCAAGTCTGTATACAAGTGAGTAGAAAAGGTCAGAGAATGGCAGAGTTAAAGAAAGGTAGATGTTGGGAGCACACATCAGAAAGTGGAAAGAATTAAAAAATATATATATATAAGGACAGGAGATCTGAGATCTGAGGATGGGACAGGAAAGAAAACATTAGCCTAAAAAATGATGACGGGAGAGCGGGCCCTCTTAGTGTGACCATGTTCCTCCCATCCCTGACCTCACACTCTCGTTACTCTCCTCCAGGGAATCTCTTCCAAAGAGTGATCCCATTATGACAGTCCAGGAAGCTCAGTACATATCTCCAGTAAGAAGAACCTGGAGCCTCTGTGACATCTTGGGTTGGAGAGAACAGGACAGCAGAGTTCAGGACGCCGTGGCCCTTATACCCTACTGAGGACATGTACCATGGCCTGCTAGGTCACCTCTTCATTTTGTATACCCTCAAACTTCTTCATCCTTTATGAATCCAACTTGTGGTTTTATGCTTCTCAAAATCCCTTTCACCCCCAAAGTATATGCATTTTCCCTTAGACTTTATTTTATTACTCTAATGGATTTTAAAATTTAGTCCTTTCATCCACCTGAAATTTATTTTGAAGTATAGTGAGAGGTGTTGTTTCTTTTCCGTATGGTTTATATTAATACATAATTTCAGTACCAATTATTTGGGGGAATAAAATCCATTCTCTCATCCTTAATTTAAAAGTTACCTTACGTATTAAATAATTCTGTTTCTGAATGATCTATTGTTTTGAGCAAAGATTTATCCATTCAAGTGCTGATAATATGCTTTTACTTATGATCATTTTATTAAACATTGTGATAGCTAATGAAGAAATTACATTCATTCGTCTTATTCAAAAGTTTAGTACTGAGACAAAACACAGAGGCAGAGTGTTAGGAATCGGGATTAATTAACTAGGAGAGAGAGAGAGAGAAAGAGAGAGAGAGAGAAAGAGAGAGAGAGAGAAAGAAACAGGGAGAGAGACCGAGAACACAGACTAGATAGCGTTGAAACATGCTCCTGCCAAGTTTAAGTTTGTGCTTGGTAATCTCACACAGCAGAATCACCTGGCCTACCTGGCCTCCTTGGTTTTTCCTCAGCCTTCATTAATCAACGTCTCTGTGAATGGGCCCAGAAATTTGCACTTGAAACAAATTCACAGATAATTCTTAACCCGCTAAAGTTTGAGAAGCACTTTCTCAGTATACCAGGGTGGGGCAAAAATACGTTTATAGTTGTTCTTATGGAAAATAATACAATAATTAATAAATAATAATACAAGAATAAACTCTGTTTTGTGTACCTCACAACTACAGACCTACTTTTGTTCCACCCTGTACATAAAAATGTGCTTTATGATAAAGAAAACATCTCAAAGCAGTGGGGGAGAGAAGGCTTTTCAGTAAATGATTTTGGAAAAAGATAAAGATGAATTGCTTTCACTTTTTGGCTTTTGTGAATAATGCTGTTTGAACATGAGTGTACAAATATCTGTTCAAATTCTACTTTTTCTCTCTGCTTGTAAACTTGATTGGGAGGGTTAGAGTAGCTTTGATTTTATAGACTGGAATGGGGTAAGGGAGGTTGTCTGTCCAGGGCCTTTCCTCCTAGGATGCAGGTCCTGAGTTCCCAGTCAGTACTCTGTATTTAACCACATTTTTTTTAAAGCTTAGCTTATTTTTGCTTTATTTTTTAAAATATGTTTTTATTGATTATTTTTAGAGAGAGAGGAAGGGAGAGAGAGATAGAAACATCAATGTGAGAGAGAAACATCAATCGGTTGCCTCCTGCACGCCCCCTACTGGGGATCGAGCCTGCAACCTGGGCATGTACCCTGAACTGAACTGGGACCTTTTAGTCCCTGGGACGTCACTCAGTCCACTGAGCACACAGGCTGGGCTTTAACCACAATTTTTGAAAGACTGAGATGAGTCACAGGCCCCTTAGGTAGATGAATATATACATATTTCTGAGGAATTATTAAATGGTATTTTAAAAGTAAATCACTTTAAAAAAAGAAAAAGTAGGATTTTTAACAGATTTTTTTTTTTATCCTCACCAGAGGACATTTTTGCATTTATCTTCAGATAGAGTGGGAGGGAGAGAGGGGGTAAGAGAGAGAGAAGCATCCATGTCCAGGGCCGGGGACAAACTGCAACCGAACTACGTGCCCTTAGCAGGAACTGAACCCAGGACTCTCTGGTCCACAGGCTGACCCTCTAACCGCTGAGCCAAACCAGCCAGGGCAGATTTTTAACAGATCTTAAAATGAGGCATCAATGAACAATGATTATATATAATAATTATATAGCCTCAATTACAAAAGGAAAAAAAACTAAAATTGTATCTTTCAAACTGACAATAATTATAACACCTTACAAAGTCAGTGCTGGCAAAAATGAATAATGTGGGCAATCATGTATTTCTGATTAGAATAAAAAATTTGACAAAAATAATAAAAGCTTTAAAAAACTGAAATTTTTATCCCCTGTTTTAATTACTAGAATTCTAAGCATGCAAATATGGATAGCAAGTTTTACTTAATAGAGACAAACATTTTTGAAATTTGAAAATATAAATGTCCGAAAATTATGGAAAAGTTTAAATGGAATATATGTTTATAGAAATGACAATAACATTACAACAATAACAGCCATTGCAACAAGAACTAATATTTAAGATAGCATTCTATAGTCATAGAATTATATATTCTTAAAATACATTATTCTCTAGAATTTACCAATATATTAATGAATTAAGTTTTAGAGATATAAAATATTTTTATTATTATAGTAGTAGGACTGTCTGGTGACAAGGGACAGAAGTACCAATCAAATTTACTTAAACACTGTCGACCAAAAGAGATCCAGAGTCATGGAAGTAGGGAACAGATGAACAAACCTCAGAGGGATTGGGGGTGGGAAGAGGTAAACCAAAGAACTTATATGCATATATGTTCAACTAATGGACACAGGCATTAGGTTGGGGAAAGCAGGAGGAGGATGGGAGCGGGAAGGAGGGGATCAATGGAGAAAAAATGGGGACATCTGTAATACTTTCAACAATAAAAAATATTTTTTAGTTAAACACAGGAGGAACTATTTGACTCACAGAAGACAGAAGTCCAAGAGGTATAGCAGGATGAAGAAATTAAATTCTTTGCTAGACTCTTGTTTTCTTTCTCTCTTATTCTACTCTGCTTTCTGTACTAACTCATTCTCATGAAGGGGTTCTCTATGCAACGACAGAGAAAATCACTGTCACCTTTATAACTTATATTTAGGATCACGGTAGGAAGTGCCATCCTCTTCCACTTTCACCCAAGGAAAATAACTTTTCTGATTGGCCTTGTTTTTATCACATGAATAAATCTAGGCATGTGGAGTCCTCTGACTGGCTGACCTGCAGCTCATGTCTTTCTTTGGGAAGTAAAGGCAAAACCAAACAATTAAAATCCCAGCAGAATCCCAACTGCTGACAGAAGGGTTGTTCCTGCAACACAAAAAGGGAATGGAGACCAAATACAAAAGTAACAAATGTCCATTACAAATAGCTACTGAAAAATCAAAACATTACACTATATCTCCAACATGATTCCAATAAATGAAAATACAGAAAACATGGTGGGGTGAGGGGGACCAAAGCAAAGCCTTAATAAACTGTTATTTCTAAATAGTTAATTTTTTATTGTTATCTTTAAAGGTGCCTATTTTTCAAATTTAAAATAAGTAACTCTAAAGAAATGTCACTTAAAATGGATCTTTTAAGATCTGGTTTGTGCATGTTCGTAATATTAAGTGCCAATTTCTCAGAATGCCACATTTTGATATCAGTGAACTTCTACTTTTATCAGCATCAGGAAAAGTCAGTTCCTTAGTTTGAGTGGCTGAGCACAGATAGATTCAAAAGCTCAGTTCTGATCGTGAAGAGGGTGTCAATGGGGGGAAAAGGAGAAACATCTGTAACAAAAATAAATTAATTAATAATAAAAAAGAAAGCTCAGTTATAAGAATTAGACTTACCTGGTGAGTAAATCTCAGAATAGCTCTTAGTTAAACAGTATAAAAAAATGTAGGCTTTAACCAGCTTTATGTATGATTTTCACAAACATTTTTAGGCAATATTTATGCTTTATGTCTTCATACCCATAACCAAACTGAGAATTGTATCAGATTGAGAAAATTTGGGGGGAAAAAATGTGATCTTTATGGGTCATAAGAAAATCAGTGGTTCTCTGAAATTCACATCTTTTGCTCAAGACATTTCTTCCCCTTAGGGCCACAGTACAGACTTGAGTATCTGAGTTTCCAGAGGCACACATAATAGATATATACAAACTACGTGTTACTCAGTAATTGAAAACCAACCTTCAGGCACAATGTAGAGTCATTTTGACATCTTATTTTGCAAGAATGGAGTCAAGCCAGTTCGAGAATGATAGAAATCTCTTCACAATTGATTGCATTTTTCTATAAATTTATATTCACTTACACACTGTCTAGCTTTTTAATGGTGTGACTCTACACAATTTTTAAAGGATTTGTTATATTGATACCTGATACATTTTTCCTGTAATGCCAGTGGTGTGAGTTTAGAATGTATAGCCCAAGATATGGCCACTGGTTTGGTATGATTTTATATTTAGTCCTTCCCAGAGGTCAGGAACAGCAGGAAAATAGAAGTATGAAATATATTAGGATAGAATATATCACAGAGCCCGGCTGGTGTGGCTCAGTGGATTGAAGATCGTCCCATGAACTGAGAGGTCCCAGTTGGAGTCCCGGTCAGGGCACATGCCCGAGTTGCAAGTTCACTCCCTGGGGACTGAGGGCATGCAGGAGGTGGCTGATCAATGTTTCCCTCTCACATCTCTCTTCTTCTCTTTCTAAAAAAAACAAAATCAATAATAAAAAAAAAGAGTGTATCATAGATTTTTCTTGGGAAAAACAGAATAAATTCAGTGAAACAATAGGCTCTATATCAAGAAAAAATAATAAAGATTCCAGTGTTCATAAAACACACACACACACACACACACACACACACACACAGCTCTCAGTGTATGGTGGACTAGAGATTCAAGTAATATTTTTAAAACATTAAGAATATTGATACAAATATATATACTAGAATATTTTTCATAATTCTGGAGTTAGTAAGGGATGCCTTTATTAAACAAAACAAGAGTACAGGCATAAAGAAAATTATTGAAAGACTTGATTACACACACACAGACTGAATACATAGTCATTACACAAGTACACAGAAAATGTCACCAAAAAATATATATATAATAACATAATAATCTCTAATGGCAAGAGACACCAAAAATAAATTGCGAAAACCAGCATCTTAAAAAAAATGCTTTCAAAATGTGGAATGTGAAATTGCTTCTCAAACTCAGGTGCAAGAAAAATGTGAATTTCTTTCCTAAAGTCTACATATATGCCGCAAAATCACAACTGTCAAGGGTGGCAGCAAAATTTACCTGTCATTTTAGGTGTCTTCCACCTTTTTGACACAATTAGAAAAATAAAGGTATCTGAATTTGTCCTAGTAAAACAGAAAGTTCAGTTCTTTGCATGTGGGTGTTGCTTGGTATAATCATAGTTTCTCTTTCTGTTATAAATTGTCTTAATATTAAACAATGTTGTTTTTTCCTTATGTTTCAGATAGCTAAAAATGCTTAAATTTAACATGAAAGCAATAACATCCCTTTGAGTTATCAAGACCCCAAAGTATGACAACTTCTTGTGTTATAGAAATAAACAATTTTTGCCTTTCTTTTCCAATATTCTACAGCAATGAAAAAACTGCCAATTTACACCTTAACAAAGTATTCCCATTTCCTATGAAATCTTCGCTCACCTTGTGCATTCCTTAGCTTTTGCATCATTAATTACAGATGCTCATCATGAATGCAGCTCTACTGTGATGTATCTACTTTCCTACTAGAAAAGTGAGGAGAGGTCATTTAGCTTCAAAAATTTATAGGGAGCCTGTTTAGATGAAAATACTTTAGATTTGGTTTTAAATGAGAAAGAAAGGGACTAATATTATCTTTCTGTCCAGAATGAGTAACATGGACCTGATTTACCTTCTTGCCTGAAACAATGAAAAACAAAACAAAACAAAACAAAAACTATGAAAATGCTAGAAAAATTATTTCAAGACACAGAACATCAAGCAAGAAAACACACTGATCCATGAGAGATGGAAAACAAACTAACTGAGCCCTACAATTCATTCAGTTTTGCTATCTTGAGAGAGATTTCAGGCAAAAGTGAAGGGAGGGCGAATTTAGGAAGAGCCTGAAAACTACCTGAGTTGAGGAGACAAAGTTGAGGAAATGAAGAAGCCAAGGAAACTTCAGTCCGTAGAAAAAGAATCAGAAGAAAGAGAGCTGCCTGGAGACAGAAACTTAGAGACCTGCAAAGGGTTCCCCTCAAGTACTCAGTAGGGTACCTTTATCACAGGTGTGGGAGAAAAACACCTGAGGCTGAGGAATAACCATCTAAAAGGATCTGAAGGAATAGTGCCTATTCCCTCTAGCCAGAATAAACAAAGTCAAAACTTATGGGGCATTAAGTAGAGTACTCAGGAAGGTCTTGTCTCAGTAGTGGGGAATAATTAGCCCTAGACTGTTCCTGCTCTGAACTTGCCTAAGGCTCCACATGGTTCCAAGTACCTTATGTGTATCCCAGAAAAAAAAATTCAAGAAGATTTAGAGGAATACACAAATATCCATGCAAGGTAAACCAACGGTAAAATCCACATTTGGCATCCAAGCCAAGATTACTAAGCATGAAAGGAAGCAGGAAAACACAAAGCATAAGGGAGAGAATAATCAGTTAATTGAAACTGACCAGAAAAAAGTTGACTCAGAACAGGCATGGAGTAAAGATGTTATTACCACTATTATAACTGTATTCTTTATGTGCAAAAAATTAAGTAGGTTGATGGACAATAGAAAATAAAACAAATCAAACTTTTAAAGATAAAAACTACAATGTGTAAGATGAAAAATACACCGGATGGGAATAATGGCAGATAAAACATTGTGGAAGAAAGATTAGTGAATAGAAAGCAATAGGAATGAAACACAGAACAAGAAAACAAATGTGAAAAGAGTATCAGGAAGTTATAGAATAAATTCAAGTGACCTCAGGTAGATAATTGGAGTCCCTAAAGAAGAGAAGCAGGGGGATAGAAAGGAAATTGTAAGAAATAATGACCAAAAGCTTCCAAAACTTGATAAAAAGTATAAATGCACAAATCCAAGAAAAGCTCAACAAACTCCAAACACAAGAACATGAAGAAAACTACACCAACACACATCATAATCAAATCGGGAAGAAAAAAAATAGCAATAATGAGAAAACCATAGAAACAGCTATAGCCATACAGAAACCTCATTTTCTTTAATCTGGGATTTTATTTTGATTTTTTCCCCTCTCACTCAAACTGGCCTCACGTAGTGCCCCGACTCACCCACCTTCCTCTCTCTTGCTTAATCAGTAAGCCCTCAGGACAATGAGGTTCTGGTCAGCATCCAGCAGTCTAAGAAACAAAGCCTTGGCTCTGTTGGCCACAGAGACAGAGTTTTGGTCAAACTAGAGATAACATCTAGGCCTCATTTGTTTTTCAGTTCCAGATGACCCCAGTAACCGCATCCTTGCGAACCAGCAGAGGCGATGCCATGGCTGGCATCAGGACCAGATGCAATGATCAACCACTCCCTACCCTAGTGCCCACCAGTCAGTAGAGACCACGACCCTGACTCTATCAGTCACCATGACTAATGATTTCCCCCCTATATAATCCATCCCCTGGAAGCCACAAGGGAGCCAGGTCTTTGAGCATGAGCTACCTGTGACTCTGGGCATGGTGCCATCTCCTGAATAAATCCGTACTTTCTTGGCTGCAAACTCTTGTTCATGTCTTATTTGGCTTTGCTCAGGCAAAAGGACCCCCTCAGTCCGATAACACAGCCTCAGAAAAAAGATACACGATAGCCAGAGAAACAAAGATAGGGGTGACATTAGATTTCTCATCTGAGACAATATAAGTAAGAATACAGTGGAAAACATTAAAGTATTTAAAGTAAGAAAACTGTCAATGTAGAAATTCTGTACCTGACAAAAATAGCTTTCAAACACTAAGGCAAAATAAAAACTTTCTCAGATTGCGAAGCTTAAAAATTGCATCACCAGCAAACCCACATTACAAGAAATGTTAAAAGAAAATCAAACTCAGGGGGAAAATGATACCAGTTGGAAATCTGGACCTACATAAGGGAATGAAGAACACTGTAAATGGTAACTACATGGGCAAATAAATGTTTTCTCTTACTATTTAATTTAAAATACAAAAAAAAAAAAAATGGTAGCAGTGTATAATGGAATTTATGTCCTATTTCAAAGTAAAATGCAACAATAACATAATATCTACAAGGAGAGAAATGGAAGTATATTACCATTAGGTTCTTAAACAGTAAATGAAATAGCACAGTATCAATTGAAAGTATGCTATGATAAGTTAAAGATAAATACTAAAAATCCTTATGCAACCACTGAATGAACAAAACAAGAAGATATAAGTAAAAAGTCAACAAAGGAGATAAAAATGGAATAATTAAAAAATATTTTATAGATCCAATTGAAGCCCCAAAAATCAGAAAAAGGGAACAAAGAATAGATGTGACAAACATAAAACAAAAAGACATTAGATTCAAACTAACCATATCAATCATTTCATTAAATGTAAATGGTCCAAGCATATAATTAAAAGTTAGTGATAGACTGGATTTAAAAAAACAAAACTCAACTATGCACTGTCTATAAGAAATGCACTTCATATGAAGACACAAAGAGGTTAATGAAAAGTAAAGGATTATATACCATGCTAATGCTAGTCAAAAGTCAGCTGCAGCGGTTCTAGCAATGTCAACCGTATTTCCACTTCTCCTATTCATGTGTTTCTTCCATTCCTAGTCTCCTTTTCTTCTTCTGTTCAAATTTTAGCTATTTTAGTGGATCATCAATCAAGTTCAAGATTTTAGTTCTTCTTTCGCAGGCGCCTTTTCTGATCACTTCAGATAACAGAGATATCTTTCTCTCCTAAGATATTATATTATTGTCCTGTATCCAATACCTTGTATATTGAGGGTACATTTCTTTTATTGATGCCTTTTCTTAAAAATGGTTACAATGAATATGATTTTTTTATAAGGACAGCTGAGCAATTCCAGAATTTTTCTAAAGGAAGAGAAGGGGGAATTGAATAGCCTAGGGAGCTGCTCAGAGGTACCCCTTTAACAGGGCTTGATGTGTACTCAGGGTGAGTCCAGCAATTCATACCGTTCTTGTCATTTTCCACCTGTGCAATTCAGTACCAGATTGCTCCACAGGGACTGAAACCAGGGCAGATGGAATACTGGCCTTTGAGTGAAAGTCATGTCAGGCCTGGCTCCAGAAATCTGCCCAACTTGTTGCTCTATCCCTGACAGTGACCTTGAATGCAAGACAGAAAAAACACATAAAGTCAAGTGTTGCAAAGCCTGGAAGGAAATTAGAAAACAGAAGCCATGCATGGTGCCAAAGGGAGATAAGGTTGAGGGCACAATCTGGTAAAGAGAAGAGAACATGGAAGTCGGATGAAGAAGGAATAGAAAGGGATAGAAGGGGACAGGTGTCACTGTTTGTGTGGGCATGTTTCCAAAGCCTATCCTCCCAACCTTGCTCTCCCCTGCCAATTCCTCCTCTAACAGACCCTGCCTCCTGTGCCCAGGAGGGCTCTCAGAAGGGGTATTTCATATGATAGGTCCAAGAGCTCAGCCCACATTCCCATAACGGAGAACATGGAGTTCTTGGAACAGCCTGAGCTGGGGACAGCAAGCAGCATAGCCTGCAGTTCTCCCAGGCCCAGGGCTCTGCCAGCTCCTGAGGCCCTACTCTTTGACCCTATGAAAGAGAAGCCCCAGGGCCGACTCAGGCCTTTCAATGAGGTCAGAACTCAGAGAGCCCTCGGGGCCAGAATTGATGGAGTTGAGTTGAAAGATGTGTGAGAGGAGTAAAGGAAAAAATGTGCAGGGGTCTGAAAACCAGAATGGGACTTAGTTCAAATTGTTCCCCAGAAAGATAGCAAATGGACTCATCTGTTTTCCCAGGAGCAGTGCCTGAGGATGGCCACTTTCTTGTACCTATGCCAGCACTGTGTTATTTTTTAAAATCTTATTTCTGCTGATTGGGCATGTAAAAAATGATACTACATTGTTTTTTTTTATTTATATTACCTTTAGTAAGAAGGAAACAGTTTCCAAATGTTTAATGACTATTTATTTTTTCTTTTGTTAATTTTCTGTTTGTGTTTCTTGCTTATTTTCTGTATGTTAATTTTTATCTTATTAAATTGACAGGCCTCTTTATATATTAAAGATATCAATATATCTGTGACCTTGTACATGACCTAAAGTCTTTGTGCTTCAGTTTTTTCATCACTGAAGTCAGGATAATAATAATCTACCTCATGGAGGTTGTTCTGAGACATATATATATATATATTTTTTTCAATATATTTTTATATATTTAGACCAGTGCCTAGCACACCATAAGAGCTCAATTATTGTTATTAGTTACTATTATTACCTATTAATCATCCTTGTGATAATTATGTGTACTTTTTCAAAAGTTTAATATGCTTTATAAGCATGAAGGTTTAGGGATTTTAAACAGTCATCTCAAACCTACCATTTCTCTGGTTGCTGGAGCACAAAGGATGCATTTCATGTGTGTGACACCTCTGCCAACTTCTCAGCCACTCCTGCTTACAGCGCCCTCTATTTGCTCCTAGATATACCCATGTCTGGGGAGTTTGGGGGCACCCTGCCTTGCTAGTTCTGAGACACCGAGTAGGGGGTGGATGCTCTTTGAGTTATATTGGCTTATTTTGCCCCAGGGCTGAATACGTAGGCAGCAGCTTTTTTCCCCTAACTGGGACTAGAATCAGAATGTTCTCAAACTAGAAAGAAAGCTTTTAGTCCATCTAATCTAGTGGTGTTCCAACTTCACTGCACGTCAGCACACCTACCACTCTTCTCAACATCCCGCATGCTATGGTCTTTTCTCTTTTCTGTAGAACCCAAATCTTCTGGATTAGGGCCCAGGGATTTGAACTTAATAACAATTCCTAAAGTTATTTAATTTGTTAGGGTAAGGCCAAGCTGATGGAACTACATCTCAAAGTATAGTGGATTTAAAAATATACATATTTGTTTCTCATATCACAGTCCCAAGATGAGCAGTCGAGGTTGGCAAGCTAACTGCTTCATGCAGCTCTTCAGGCATGGGGTGTCATTCCTAGGACATTATCATCATCTACATTATTAAGGTTGAATCAAACTTGTGGTCCATTTTTGGGATCTAGATGTTGGGAAGAAAAAAAAATAACAGAGCAGGCCAATCCAAGGTCATAAGAACTGGACCTAGAAGTGGTACATATCACTTCCTCTCAGAGAGCCTGGGAAAGGACGGGGGAGTCTAGACAGCCAGTCTGACTGGGCAGCCCTGTGCCTTACTGTACCTCTTTGTCTTGAGAGCAAGGAGGGTGGTTTAGGTTGGGCAGCCTGAAATCTCCCCCACAGTGGTCCGAATGCATACCCAAGTCTGAAAACCTACGTCTAATCCAACCTCCATGTGGTGTAGATAAGACAATCAACACCCAGTGATAAGAAATGACTATTTTTGGTAGGACATGTTCAGTCAGTAAAACATATGAAGATTTACTTATGATGCGGCAAAGGTTCTTTCCTTACTTCAGCACCATCCCGGGCACTTGAGGTCAGGGATTTGTTTCACTTCAGAATTGTTGGTAAATAAATTGAATGCACTTTATGTTGGGACAATAGAGGGAACAGCAAGAAACAAGAAGGGTACTTCTCTTATGCTAAATAACCCTTCTCAGTATTGCTTTCTCAAACCTCTATAACACTCCATTACCAACTTACTTTCTCTTTTACATCTCCATTATGATTGGATCCGTCTCCTTTATCACCTCATTTCATTTCCTCTAAGGTTTGCTCTCAGCTACAGGGATAAGGCACATATCTACCTTGTCTATTTTTCTAACAAGTACAAGAGATAGTTTTTGGGCTACTTCTAGTCAAATGGAGCTTGTGAGATTGAATGAGCTGAGATGATAGAACGAGAAAGAGAAGAGGAAGGGCATCAAGGTCATCCCACCAAAGGAGTAAACACAAGGATGCAAGTTCTGTGGCCTGTGACGAGAACAGCCTCAAAACAACAGAGACTGGAAGGTGCTGGAGACAGGCTAGGGAGGAAGAAGATAGAGCATAAGCAGCCTGAAAAGTTTACATGTGAAGTTCAAGAAAAAAAAAAAAGGAGCCCTCTGTAGTTTCGAAACAGAAAAGAGACATTATGAAAACATAATGTTTTAAAATCAGAAGTCCCCTGCTTATTGTCATCACGAGGGGCTTTAGGATGCACATTGTGTCAGAGGGGTGACAGGTTGGTGGGGAGAAGTGCTAGCACTCAGGAGCCTGGCTCTACGGCACCTCAACATTTCCGGCTTCCTAGTATGATGATTAGATAGATCCTGGGAGATCAGGGTACCAAAGTCTTGGAATAGGGTGCCAGAGTTCCTGATTCCTTCAGCGAAGTGGAAAGATTTGGTCTTTAGAGGATTCTCCTGAAGTAGAAAGAGATATCTATTCTGGGCCTTTGCTCTTCTCTCCTGATGAAGGAAGAAATCTGTACTAAGATCTGAACTAGGCAGGATTTGCTTTTTCTTACATATTACCAAAAACATCCCCAGAGCTTGAATAGTTATTGTCTCTGGGCAGACACGCCCATCATCCAGAGCTGGACTCTATGGAAGGATTCTACTGTGGGAAAGAAGTTATTCGAATTTGAACCAAGAAGAGACCCATTGGACTGCTCAGCCATGGATAGAGCCCACCCGTGGCTGGTGAGTGGGTAGTAGCACCAGCCTTGCCACATGGAACTGTCCCTGGAATGGAACTCTGTGAGCCTCCCTCCCTCCCAGGGCCCTGGGTTCTCCTTCAACAGAGAAGAGAACTTTGGGGCCCAGGCATTTATTTCTATCACTTTCTTCCCTGGCTGCCAAGTGCAAACTGAGTGTAATTACATAATTTGGCCAACAAACCCATAGTGATTGTTTTAACAGCCACCACACCGACAAGGAAAACTCAGCTAAAAGATACAAAAATACCTGCCCTCGTGCTGCATGTTGGTTGATCGTCAGAGTTTTTGCAGGTTTGATATAATGAGAATTCTGCACCAAATGTGAAAAACATTACGAAAATTGATATATAAAGAGTGATGTACAACAAGTATCACAGTGATGTAACATTCATTCTCATGCATTTATTTAAAATTAGGACATTAAAAAAGAGAGGTCTCAGGATGGAGAATGTAAGATAAGAAAGCAGGAGTACATAGGTACACATTAATGAACAAGATAACTGCCCATGTTTTATATAGAGTGTTGAACCATAAAGACTTACAAATAAATAATTGGTAATTTAAAAAATTCACTACAACATCAGAAAACAAGATCGAAGACTAATTCTGCCTGGCAATTGACATAGATTTGCTATTTTTCATCTCCCTGCTTCCTCTGTTTCTCTGGGCCTTGCTATTTCTCTGCTCCCAGGAATCAAGACTATACTTGAGTAAAAATTTCAGTAAGCACTTTATTTCTTCCCTCTGTAACAACCTGTGATATAGATAAGGATGAGGAAGGAGCAACAAAGATTGCGTAGGGCTGGAGCTGTTGGCTGAGGGCAGCAGAAAAGGCAAAGGCTCTTTTTCTTCTGGCCCCTTCTGGAGGACAGGCAGACCTCAGGTGCACAGGTGGGTACTCATATTTGTGTGCCTGCCTCCACATACACATTCCTTTGAACAGAAGCAGTGATAACAGCATCCTCTATGCTCATTCACGATTCCTCTGAATAATCTTTGGGGACTATTTTTCTAAATTCTGTCAAGTTGGGTGAACTCTGCTTCTTGGCTTTATAGCTGAGCTAGGATGGAAATCAATTTGGTTCAGAGAAAGTGTGTGTGTTTGTGTGAAAAAGAGAAAGTATATGCACTCCAAGATGAGTTACAAATTTTAATCAAATTATCCACAATTTTGGATTTTTCATTCCTCCAGTTGGCAACTAACCAGGAGTTTACTATACTGCTAAAAGTGTAGATGTCAATAACAGAAGGCAATAAACAATAGTGATAATAAGTATGTTCTTCTTTAGATAGACTGTATAGTCTCACAGCCCTATGAGACTTACAGTTTAGAGCCACTAACTAACCAGCTCATCAGAGAATGACCTGTTAGCACAGCCAATATCTTATTTAACGAGGTAACACTGTGGTATTGGCACCTGGGGAATTGTTTGCCCGTAGTGAGCTGGCCCATAGTGGTCTCCAGTTCTTGGCTCTCAGAGCAGCTTAGGACAAGATTCTGTCCACGCTTGCAGCTGGGGGCTTTGGGGACCCCGCGGATCACTTCCATGGAGCCAAGAATAAAGTTATTGCTCACCTTACATGACCCATTAGCTTCTGAAACTTTTCTCCAGATCACCATGTCATTGTAACACTCTTTGTCATTACCTGGACTTTTTCCCTTGGGGAAGCTATAATGTAATCTTCTGGACGTCAATAGTGAAGACATAACGTCCTTGGATGTGTGAAGGCTGGTATTTTTATATAACAGAGTCAAGTTCATTAATACTCCAAGGGTCTGTTTTTCTTGGTCACTTTTTGCCATGCCATATTGCATCTCTTCCTCTGAAAATTCTTCTTTAATTGTCTGCATTTTGTTTCCTGAAGATCCTACAAGAATCAACCCCAGGCCGAGTAGCAGCAGAGAGGTCTCCATCTCAGATCTAGGGTAATCTCTTCTGGAGTGAAAATAAAAAGTAAAAGATAAAAATAAGGAGAATATTAAGGAGATAGCTCTCTTTTCCTTCCCCTCCATGTAACTTAAGACTCCTACATCTATTCATGGAAGCGTGATGATGTGAAAAGACAATCAGCTGTGGAGTCGGAAGACCCAGCTTCAAATCCCTGTTTATCCACTAACAATTTACTCTACCTCATTTAACTAGCCTCAGTTTCCCCATATGAAAAAGTAAATGTTTGAATTACATTAGATAATATGTTGATAGTGCCCAGAACCAAGTAATTATTTCTCTTCCCTTTTTCATCATCTGTAATCTCATTGGTAGAGTCTGTAATCTTCAAAACGGGTCACAAGAATCTCACTCCCACGTCCCTCACTATTGCACTGTCTCCTATAGCCTCACACAATACCTGGCATGTGGTAGCTACTGGAAAAAAACCACAATGTTATCCCCCTCCCCCCATTTCTATTCCCACCAATTCTCACTCATGGGATATCTGTCTTTACCAGTTCCTTTGGCAAAGATGATCCTAGAGAAAGAGTCCAGCTTGTTGCAGGGCAAGAAGTGAAATTGTATTAGTTTCCTGGGAGTATCTGCTATTGGGTTTAATTGAGAGAAGGAGGGGCCAAAAAAGGGGGTAGGTAACATGGCATGAGATCGAAGGAGGAGACAACGTAGAACCAAGGACGCTCCAAGGACTGAACAAAGTGTCCATTTGGCTGTCAGAATCCCAGTGATCTGGCCGTTACCACTGCTTCCTCTTCTGTGAAATCTTCCCTATTTATTTGTATTTTAACCCAAAATGATTTTTCTTCTTTCTTTGAAACCCTATGCATAGATTATATTGCATTCACTTTATATGGTCTTTTTCATATTTCAATTTGGTTGATAACATGTTGGTCTTTTCTCCCTGTTATTGAGGCTAAAAAGTCCTGCTTCTTTTTATTCTGTGCAGAACCAAACACTGAACTGTGTATACACTAGTTTCTCAGCAATGTTTGTTAACAACATAACATGGCTTGACTAGTGTAGAAAATTCTTTACTTGAGGTCAGTGCTGGAAAATTCACAATGAGACTCCCAGAAAGAATCATTATTTATGGTGATAATTCTTTCTCTTGCTCTAGAAAGATCTCATTTTTTCCTCTCACCTCTAAAAATCTTCTTCCCTTATACTTGTATCTCCTGCATTATCACACTTACTTATATCCTGATGGCCACTCCTTGACCCTTAATCCCTTCAATAGATTACTTTTCTAAAACACCACTTGCAATAACATTACTTCAGAACCCTTCAAATATTCCTCATTGCCTACTGGAGGCAATCAAATCCCCCAAGGCCACTCAGTCAAGGCTCTACTTGATCTAATTTCAACCTGCTTCTGGAGGCTCTTCTCCCATTGTTTTAGTATGTAAACTGGCTCTCACCAAAGCAGTGTCACCCACTCTCTTGGAATACACTCTATTCCATCTCTCCATTTTTGCTCCTTTCTTGAATGCCTATTCTCTTCTGCCTCTTGAAATCCCTCAAAGCCCAATTCAGATCCCATTCTTTTCTTTGACATATTTTCTCACTACTTAGTTTACCAAGTCCATTTCTCACTCCTCTGAGCGTCTTACCACTCACTTCTTTTTATTTTATTTTATTGTCAACGCTATTACAGATGTTCTCCATTTCCCCTGCTTTGCTTTGCCCACCTCTACCCAGCCCCCTCCCCACTGGCTTTCACCACACTGTTGCCTGTGTCCATGGGCTCTGCAGGTTAGACCACTCATTTGACATTAGTACACATGGACTTGTGCTTTTTATTTATTTAACTTTAAAATGTCCTGTGTGTAAAATGAGAGCAAAGATCCAGTACCAAGAATATATGAGCCTTAATAATTAGGTTGATTGATTATTAATAGATTATTAAGAATTAAGTGGATGTGTTCATGTTTGTGCCTTGAACGTAGACTTGGTGCAGGTTGAAAGGAGAAGGGAAGAAGGATTTAGACTGTTTCCTAAACATTAATAATGAGGTGATAATAGGAAAATAAACAATGAGGAGAAAAATATGAACAGTGCAGAGATTCTCAGTTTTCCTGAAACATGTATTTCTAAATATGTTTTTATTGATTTTTTTACAGAGAGAGGAAGGGAAAGAGAAATAGAAACATCAATGTGAGAGAGAAACATTGATCAGCTGCCTCCTGCACACCCCCTACTGGGGATCGAGTCCACAACTGGGGCATGTGCCCTGACTGGGAATCGAACTATGACCTCTCAGTCCATCGGACGATGTGCAATCCACCAAGCCACACTGGCTGGGCTGAAACACATATTTCAAGTGGGCAGAATTCACAGCTACCCGGGTTTGATTTGGGCTGCTAGGTGCTCATTAAAAAACAAACAAAAACTTAAACTGCAAATGTCTAAAACATCACAACTCATTTGAATTGGGCTTTGATTCCCTTTGGATAAAATACTCTGAGGATAATTTCCAGTGGACAGTCTTAGTTATATACTGACACTTCAGTGGGAATGCATTTATCTGCAAGATTTTGTTTTTAATCAGTAGGAGGGAGGTTAGGCAAGGAAAGGAAGAAAAACCATTGGAAGGACAGTAAAGACTTGGGAGAGGACTAGGAAAAGGAATCAGAATGCAGAACATAGAAATGGGGGCTGTAGGGACACATTTTAGCTACTTTAAAGTTTTGCCCAGGAAATGATGCTGCTATGAGGACCCAGCAAGTCATATACCAGGGACCACCTGTTCCTGCTCAGCATCTTCAGGTGCTGAGGGCTCTGGTCCCTTGGTGGCATCCAAACTTCCATGAAGACAACAGTGACAGTGGGGTTCCCACAGAGAAATGGGTAATGAAACTCAGCTGCAGAAAGGGCCACCCAGATGGGTAAGCCTTGCCCACTTGCAAGGTTGCGATATGTCCTTTACTCTAAGCCTGTGTCACCCTCCTCCCTCCATAATCGGATCAATCAGTTAGAATTTGAGGCTTACAAAAGAGAGTTAACAACTAGCACAAGTGTACCTCCTTTTTAGATCTGACCTTGAATTATGTACAAATAAATAATGCAATAGTTAAAGTCTCTCAACTGAAAAGATTGGAACAGAATGGACCCTCTGAAGGTCAGGCATTGCTGGTGCCTGCTCAGCTCACTGAGTGAGTTTCCGGCTCTCACTTACAGGATTGGAATGCCATAGTTCAGAATTAGTTTTCCCATAACCAGGCACTTAATTGCCAAATACCCCTTCTTTCTTACTACTCCCCAATACTAACCCTCCCCTTCAACAAGGCTAATTTCTATACCACTAAGAAATAGAATTGTGGCGTAAAAGGGCCTGCAAAGAACGTCAAAGATTCCCTAGTTCAAGCTCTCACTTTACATATGAGACAACTAAGGCTCAGAGAGGAACAGGGCTTCATCCAATTCCCAGAATTAGGAGCCTCTCTTTCCCTTCCTTCTCTTTCTCTGCCCTCTAACCCTAAAGATGCTCTGCCCACAATTGAACGTGAAAGAACTAAACCACTTTAGTTGTAAGAACTAAAAGGGGAAAAGAGTTAGTAACTTAGTCAAAGTCCTTTCTGTTTCCTCTGGGGATGCAAAGAAGAGATATACTGGCCTCTGAGAGCCTCATCCTTATCTATTTCTCTTTATAGTCTTCCGGGGAAACAGTTTCTGGCCAGTCAGGCTTCTTCTGATCTCTTTCCCCCTATTTCTCAAGGCACAGAGGGGGCTGCTAAGCAGGAGCAGAAGCAGCTTGAGATACATGTGCCATCTTTGGAGAAAATCCTAAGAGATGACCCTAATTGCCTCTACACTTAGGACCAAGTCTGGGACTAGGGTGAAATGCATGAGGTGCTTGTTCTAGGTACAAAATTTAAGGGGGCACCAAAAAGCCCAGTAATCAAGATGATATTTTAATGTGACATTTAAAAATAAATTTAATTCAAAACAATCCCTGATGAACAACTACTATCAAACATTTAAATAACAGGATCTGACCCTGCACGGGCACAACTCATGTACTTCACCTCATCCTAAGTCCAACCCTGTCAGAATGGGTCCTGATTTAAAATTCAGGTACTACATACGGGGTGGGGGCATGGGGAGGAGGGTGTCAATGGGGGAAAAAGGAGAAACATCTGTAACAAAAATAAATTAATAAAAAAAAAAGTAAAAAATAAAATAAAATAAAATTCAGGTACTATAGTCATCAGGGATTTTTGCATTAATTTTGTTTTTAAAAAATATTATTTATGTAGGTTACTGGGGAGGATGTCCCTTAAAATTTGCATGTAAAGTGAGTGCCTCACTGACCTTATACTAATCTCAGTCCTGTATAGGGCTTACTCTTGGCTCTCATCAAATGACTCAAAGAAAAGGAACAGGAAATTGAAACACATGCATAGTTTATGGTTTAATTCAGTAGATTTTTTTTTATTGAAGCAGAATAAAAAGATTCCAGCTCAGCAATACTGGAAGGACAAATGAATTACCGGTGGCTACCCATTTCACTCAAGGCTGTACCCCACGTCCACATTTCCAGTGTGCACCAGGGAGAACCAGCCCCAGCACCCCTGAGAGAGGAGAAGAGAGGATCTCAGACCTAGGTGCTGGTCTCAAGTTATTCAACATATTTCTGGAAAGTAACTGGTCCCATCTCATCACAGGTGACTATAATAAACCCCTCTGTGTGGGAGATGTGGTACCTGCAGGCAGGATATTTGGCACCTCCAATGAGCTTACAGACTGTCATTTTGAACCTTATCTCACTCTGGAAGCATAAAACGCTGGAGTGGTTTTGGCAAGCAATCTTCTTGGGAGAAGTGCAAACACTATTGATTTTTCGAGGCCTCTCATGGATGAAGATGTGCTCCTTTTTGCAGGTGTTGTCGGGTTCCTTGATGATCCTTTGTAAGATCATGTGGTTGCAGTACCTCACAGGAATGTCGCTCTGAGGGTAGTCCACGTGCAAGTGCTCTATGGTCGATGCCACGACTTCCTCATACAGCTCATTTTCCCAGAATAGAATCAGCAGGAAAATGACCACCATGAGTATCATCAGGGGTAAGAGTTCCTTTACATCTTTTGCTTTAACTCCTATAGAGTAAGAGGAGACAGAAAGTAGCAGAGGGTAATCAAATTCCTCCATCACCATCCCATGACTTTGCTCCCTCACCCTCAGGATATTTTATTTCCTTCACTCTGCTAATTAAAATCCTGCTCACCCTGCAAGATCCAGCGGGAGGTGCAGGTCTCCAAGAAAGCCCTTTCTGACCAATTCAGCTCTCAGAGCTGAACCGTTCTCTACTCATTCCCATTTGTTTTACTTCTATCAGCTCCCTGACAGCAGGTTTCTGGTCTCCTAGTTCTCCTGAATCCACCAGAGTGCTTAACACCGAGCTGAACAGACAGAGGTGCTCAAAAGTACCCATGCCTGATTGTTTTATTCCCATCGCTCAATGACTTCCTCCCCATAATTGTCTTAACTCTAATTCCACCCAACTTCACATGCTTTCAGTGCTGTTTTCTAATCTGTTCTTCCCAATTCCTTCCCAGTTCTCCTTCTGTCAATCCTAATCGGCTCTGTGTCAGCTCCTCTTACCTTTCCTTTTTGCTGTAGCTTTCACAAGTAACATATCCGTGTGATCATGGATCTGAGAAAGTCCTCTGTGTCTCTCTGTTCTCTGACAATAACTGGAAGGGAGCCACTTGAGTGTGGGGAGGGCCAGAGTGGAAGGAGCAGAAAGGGAGGGGCCTGTAGGGGCGTGTGCTTGGGTGCCACTGGGAAGGAAGAGAGGTTACCTTCAGAGGGAGAGTTGGGTAAGGCAGTTCTTGAAAATGTCCTCATTAAACAAGTGTAGACTTTTCAAAGCATTTAGTAAAGTCCTGAGATGTGCCAGACACAGTAGTGTTTATTTTCCAAATTTTCAGCCACTCCTTACTCAGACCTATGAAGTGACTATTATCTCCATTTCATTCATGGAGAAATGAATTGCAGAACAGCTCCAGTGGAGATGGGAGGTGACAAGAACAATGAGTCTCGCCTTCTCCATGTTTGACACTTGAACTCTAGTTTCAGCAGGTTTTATTTCCACATGGTGTTCAGGACAAGGCAGAACAGTTCCCTGACATTAACATTAGTCTCGATAAAGCCCTGGAAAATATGGCTGTGGTTCCTAAACTCTGCTGAATATTGGAATCACCTGGGCATTTTTTGTTGTTGTTTTTTGTTAATCCTAACCCAAGGATATTTTTTCCCGTTGATTTTTAGATAGAGTGGAAGAGAGAGAAACATCAATGTGAGAAGAGACACACTGACCCTGACTGGGGCCAGTGATCAAACCTGCAACCCAGACACATGTCCTTGGCAGGGAATTGAACCCACGACCCTTTGGCCCATGGGCCGACACTCTAACTGCTGAGCCAAACTGGCACCTAGGCATTTTCATTTTTATTATTTATTTCAAAAATATGTTTTTATTGATTTTTTTAGAGTGAGAGGAAGGCAGAGAGAGATGGAAACATCAGTGTGAGAGAGAAACATCGATTGGCTGCCTCCTGAGCGTTCCCTACTGGGATGGAGCCTGCAACCTGGGCATGTGCCCTGACTGGGAATTGAACCAGGACCTCTCAGTCCATGGGATGACGCTCAATCCACTGAGTCACACTGGCCAGCCTCTAGGCACTTTTAAATGCCACCTTGAGTCATACTGCTTTAACTGGTATTGGGGGTGACCTGGGTTTTGGATTATTAAAGTCTCTTCCAATGATTCGGATATGCAGCAAAATTTGGGCACTACTGAACTATAGTAAACATTGGAAACCTACATGGGAAATAAGTGGATGAGGGCTTGGTGAAAGATCTAGGTATTGAGATAATAGAATTATTTTTGTTGCTATCGTCTCCTGATGATTTGATATAGGAATAGGAAAACAGACTTAATTTGACCACTTCTTGCCCTGAAATGATTTATCTTTTGAAGAGATTGCTATGTAGTTTCCTCTCTATTTATCTATGTCTTTCTAATTGATAAGAAGAAAAACATTTTGGGGTGAAAAATGGTCTAGGAAGGACAGAGAATCCTGGAAAAGGCTTCAAAAAATGTGTCTCTTTCTATACAACAAAACCATAATTCCAGACCATGAAAATGAACAACCAAGAGGTTATTTACTTCTGAAACCTTGCATTCGAGGTGTCTTTTCAGAATTGAGACTGCCCTGTTTTGGATATGTGTTGCTCAATGCCACAAAGATGTAAGTACAAAATTAGTTATTGATGAATTTGCCAATTAATAAAATTTGATTTGCACACTATCTTGCAGAAACATTTTCATTGTATACAGAGAAACCTACCCAAAGAGATTATCATTACATAGTTCCCAAATGGCTGCTAAGGACAGAAAACTCAAAATAACAGTAGTCTAAAGAAGATGGAACTTTATTTCTCATGTAAAAGAAAACCTGGGGTCATTAGTTCAGGATTGGCCAGGTGTGTCAAGGTTCTGACTTCTGTCTCAGCCTGTGGCTTCCATGTCACAACCCAGGTGGCTGCCCTAGCCCCAGCCATTACATCTGCAATCCAGCCAGCAGGGAGAAGAAAGGTACAAAAAGAGAGTGGAACTGCCTTCTAAGGACACATCCCAAAGTTTCACACATCATTTCCACTTACATCTCACTGGCAATAATTTGGTCACATAGTCACATCCAACTGCAAGGGACACCGGGAAGCATCGGGTTTATTCTGGGTGGGCATGTGCCTAGCTAAAATGCTGGTTTCCAATTACAGACAAAACAGGGGCGAATAACCACTGGAGAACAAGGAGCAGCATTTTTCCTACTTGCCTTCGGGCAAACGTTGTTCTGTAAAATGTTACTGAGTGTACCTCAAGAAAAGAGTTTCATGGTCAAAAGTTTGAGAAACACTGTTAATTGTATTTCTTGCCTTGAAGAGTCACAAGATCCACAAAGCATGACATTCTGAGAAACCCAGCGACAGAGAAGCCTGAACAATTTTGTTTAACGAAGCATTTCACAAATTGATTTGAGCATGGAACTTCATTTGCGGAGCACCACTATGGAACAGGGTTCTGTGGAATATCAGTTTGGGAAATGGTGCAAGAGACTAGGGGCCATAGATGGTACCCAGGCATCTGGGTGGAAACAAAGGAAACGATAAGCAAAAGGGAATGGAACTGAAGAGCCCCCGGCCTTTAGATGTTGGGGACTGCCCTCCCTTTAAAATCTGTATAACAACAATTCAAGCACTATCCTTCATTACCACTAGAATTCTAGGTTTTCCCCAAAATGTTTTAGGAGCTGTCTGAGAAGTGCTTTCATCTCTTGTCCACAATGAATCCTCCCAACTTCTTCTCCGCTCATCCTGGCTCCCTCTCATCCGTGCTTCTCCACGGTGTGGCGGCTCTCTCTGGCCTGCTTCACGCTTCTCCCAAAGCCTGGATACTCTCCTCCACATTGAATACAGGATTTGGGGTATTACAGACTTTCTGAAAAATTTTAATTACAAAAGAGAAAATAAAATCTTAATGCTGATTTACATATGTACTACTCCTAGCAGCCATCAGCAGACCCTTTACAAGGACTTCCTTTCGAATTGTCCCTCTCCTTGGCCATTCTGATGTGGGGTGTGCTTATTCTCCCTGTCATCTGCTTTATAGTTAGTTCTTCCTTATATCTCCTCTTTCCCAAGTCCTGGGGCCCAAGAGACCATGATCATGCCACAAGAGAGGGCTAGGGGGCACTCTCCTTCTTTTTTATTTATTGATTGATTTTGGAGAGAGAGAGAGAGAGAGAGAGAGAGAGAGAAACATTGATTCGTTGTTCCACTTCTTCATGCATTCATTGGTTGCTTCTTGTATGTGTCCTGACCAGGGATTGAACCCGAAACCTTGGCATATTGGGACAATACTCTAACCAACTTAGCTACCCAACCAGGGCCAAGGGCACTTTTCTTGAAGATGCACTTTCTGAGTGTTTTACCCACAATTGAGGTAATATGAATTGCCCTTCTCAAAGAAGGGGAATGGAAGGAGATTGCAGAGCATATTGGGGAGGGCTAATGACCTCACTACCAGCCCTCAACCCCTTATCAGTCTGCCACTGCCTGGCTCCCACAGATTTTTTTTTTTTAAGAATAATTTATTGATTTCTAGAGAAAGAGGAAAGGAGAAGAGAGAAACATCGATGTGAGAGCACAATATCGATTGGCTGCCTCCTGCCCACTGCCACCCACCAGGGATTGAGCCACAACCCAGGCATGTGCCCTGACCTGGAATAAAACTGGCCACCTTGCACAGGACAGCACCCAGCCAACTGAGCCACACAGGCCGGGCACAGATGTATGTATGTATATATGTATGTATTTAAGTTTCTAAGTGAAATACATCAGTCTTTGGCTATTAATTAAAAATACTGAAACCTGGGCCTTACCCCAGACCTATCAAATCAGACTCTGGGGTGGGGCCCTGGAATCTGCATTTGTAATCAGTAGCCCATCTCCGGTGATTCTAATGCACACTAAAGTTTGGGGATCACCACAATAGATGGGCCCTGAATTGGTAAACAGCATAGTAATTTCTAAAGAGTTACACCTACCCCACAACAAAACTGACTCTTACATTCTTATATGGACTACTCAATGCCCCACGTGAAACCCTGCATGCGAATGGCTGTCCTGGTTCGGAGCTTCCACAAGGTAAAGGGTAGGTACTTGCAGGTCCTTGGGGTGCCCCAGCCCCTGGCACACATTAGAAGGACCTGCCTCCCAAACACACCATTCATTGGAGGAGGAAGGATTGGTCTGTCTTTCTGAGTTCTAGTCCTCAATTACCTGTGTTCTTTCAGCAATTCTGGAAACCAGTTCATAGGGGACCCTGGAGATGAGCAGAGTGATCTGGGTTCCAGCAGGGAGAGAGGTTCCAGGGCCAGGCATGGGGAGGCAGAAGTGAGAATATGCCTGTGGGTTGGGAGGAGGGCCAAGGCAGGGGTGGCCAGCTGTGAAGAAGCTGGGAACACCTTGGATTCAGGAAGCTCCTTTAAAGCAGAAGGTGCTCTCCCCTCCTTCCATTCTCTAACCGTTTCTTCCTACTTCTCTATCACCCAGAAGCTGACTTTTAGCACCTGTCTTAAGAACAAAAGGTTGGAAGTACTTCTAGAACTTTTGAATTGGAATCCCCCCCCCCCCCCATTCATTTTCACTAAGGAGCCCTCCCAAACTGTTTTCACTTACTACTGGTGTGGAGGACAGTCAGATGATATCATGAGTTTCTTTCTCCCCTTGGAAGTGGGCCTTGCCCATGAGGACATCTCTGCTGGTTCTCACAAACTCTCAGGCATCCAGTGTGAGCCCAGGTGTCAAGAAATGTCTCTAAGTGCAGGGCAAAGGGCATGAGACTTTATCAACTCCTCTAGAAATCCTTCTTTAAATTAACCACCTCCACCTCCTTTTTGAAATTCTGTAAGAAGCCCTCCTTTCTCCATGCTTCTGTACATGACTTAGTCTTAGCAGTTCCTATGTGGGGCGGCAAAGGGTTTATCTGGCCTTCTCTCGCGCATGTTGTGAGCTTCCGGAGGGCCAGGGCACGTACCTGTCTGCTCCAGCACACTGTCTGGTACTTCCCAGGAGAACAAAAGGTGTTTGTGGAGTGGCTGAAAGGATAAAAGACTTTGGATCTTGCTCTTCTGCCACTAACTAGTTCTATGATCTGACAAAGCCATGTCACTTCGCAGAGTCCCAGTTTCTTCACCTCTAAAATGGAGGTGGCAGCAAAGAATAAAGGAAGAATTGGACTATCTACAAGGTCCCTTCTGCCATCACAAACTAAGGTTTTGGGCTAAATTAAAGTGACACCAATGGCTAGTCCCCGAAGATGACAATTCTCTGGCAACCACTTGTATTCTCCCCCCGCCACACACACACTGGGGGAGTAGGGCCATCCCCTCTACCTCCCAGCCTGGAGTCAGGGTGAGCAATGGCGAAATGGATCCTGGGCACCAGGCCAGAAGTGGGAACTGGAGCTCTGACTCAGGACTATGGCAGAGGAGCCCTGTGAAGGAGCTTAGGGAATTTGGCATTCCGGTCAAAGGGGCATCTCCCTAAATCAAGAACATTTACTACTGGAGTGGGGGCATGAAACACCCCTACTCTGGAGGGATCTGTTGGCTAACCTTGGCCAGAGCAGAGCTGTTTGCTAGACAAGCCATTAACTGCGAGATTCATGCAATACCTTCACAAGCCTCTGGGCACTCTTCCAACTACTCTCCCACGACATCACCTGTCTCTTTGTCCAGGTGAGGTGGACAGATTGGAGCTTGCATACGTCCAAGAACAAGCTGCTTCTGATTTGGGCAGAACATGTTGGGAATCAGATCAGAGGCCATCAATCTCAGACTTGCTGTTACAGCCCCCAGCTAAGAACACTGGAGGCCCTGTTCTCCCTTGGGGGAAAACCAAGCCATTTCTTTGTTGTGACTTTACTGGTATCCCTGAAATGACAGCCTCCAGGCAGTAGCCCAGAGGAGGCCAGGCTGAGGGGAGGTAGCCCTAAGCATGTCTAACAACTTCTTGGAAGGCCCCTGTCTATTCAGCTGTCCACTTCTGAGGATGCTTTGATCATAGCAGACCTGGCTTCTCATGTGTGTCCTAGGCTGGGCCCTGAACAGTTTCCTTTGAATCCTCCTTTAGAAGGACCATTAACCCAGCCTTCCCCTGCAGCTCCTCCAGAGACACTCAGATTATTTAGTACCACTCCCAGACTCTGTTCTCCTTTCTGGGCCAGTTTCAGCTTTCCTGATAATCAGATAAGATTTCTTGAAAGAAAATAAACGATTGTCCCCAACCCCAAACAATTACAGAGGCCCTAAAGAAACCAGATGCATTATAAACAACAACAACAAAACCCTTCCTTTTCTCAGAAGCGCCCAGCTGGAGCAGAATGAGCAGCGGCCTAGTAGCTGTGAAAGCCTGTCTTGAACTGGCTCAGCCACTAACTAGCTCTGTGAACCTGACCTCCATTCCGTGGGCTCATTGACCTCCTTTACAAGTGGCTAGGAGCTGGCAGAGTTGGTGGAGTGCGTGAGGTGAAAACAAGTGGCAGTTGAGAGTTGACGAAACACACCCGCCATAACATCCCACGGTGCAGAGCTCTGTGGTTGCTCGTTAGAAAGTTAAAATGGTTCTCCCCGTGGCTTTTTGTCAACCGTACTGTACCACAGTAATTTTTTAAAAACACAAATCTAGTTCTGGGCCGCTGCTGTCCACCCCCCCTTCTCCACCTAAAATGTGTCGAGGGCTTTTCATAAGTCTTAAAATAATGACTTGAGTCCCCAGCTCTGCCTACCAGGCCTTGCATAGATAGCCGCACCTCACACCTCTCTTTTCCCTTCATACATAGGGCGGGGCAAAAGTAGGTTTACAGTTGTGGGTATGCAAAACACGGAGTTCATAAAGTTACTGTAATAATCACAATCTGCATGTCTTTTTTATATGAATGACTGTAAACCTATGTTCTTCCCCCCTGCCCCCCCAATACACTCCTCTTTTCAGTTCTCTACCCATCAGGCTCCCTTCCAACTCAAGGTTTTTAACATTTACTTCTCTCAGTATAGAATGTTTCTTACTCCATTCACCCCCTCCTCATTCTGCCTTATTAAATCTTGTGTGCTCCTCCTTCCCTTAGCCGAGCCTTCGCAGAACCCCCAGAGGGAGTTTTCCTTGCATAACATTGTGCTTTCCCTTTGTGGCCCTTATCACTAGCATAATACATTTACTGTATTTCTTGGTTTTAAAAAATCATCTGATTGTTTCATGAGGGCAGAAATCACATCTGTCTGGTTCCAAGCACAGTGCCTGGAATATAATAGAGGTTGTTTGCTCAGTAACTAGTCAGTAAATACTGATTGAGTGGAATAACGCACAAGTGAACGACCTAAAAGAACTATATTTTGCTCTTTAACTATAGTATCAAAGAGGTAGTCTTTGTAAAACTAAAAACATCCTTTTTGAGGGTTACTTTGGAGGGACCCTGTAGCACCATATAGACATGAGATCAGAAAGATCAGTAGAATGAAAGAAAAATATTGATTTACCTGTAATTACTACTCGGGGCCTTATATCTATGATCCTCCCTCTGATACCTTGACTTTACCTGATAAAAACCAACTCATGAGTTTTGCTAGTGGGTGCTGCATCTGTTTTCTGCTTTCTCTCCACACATGAGATGCCATCTAACTTAACAAGTAGTTCAGCCTAATCCATGAACACCATCTCCCCGGACAATAACACAGCTCTCTCCTCTATATGTTCCGCATCCATATCATGTATACAGAAAGATCAGCAAAAAGTAGTGGGGTTCCTAGAAACTGATTTTTAATCTGCAATCGCTCATGAAGACCCTAAAGATAAGACCCATGGCAGTACCTGATTTTTCCACAAGGGGGCAGTTTCCACCCATAGCTCCTGGGAGCAGAGCTGCTTCCTAGTCGTGCATGTTTGCGACCAGCAGAGGTTCTCACTCTGTTCCAGGCATCCTCCCCACATGGCAACAGTGTTTCTTTAGGGCTCATATTCACAGTGATCCCTCATCACAAAACCTGGTCAAGTGAGGTTGATGAAGTCCTGTTGGTTATACAGGTCCTTCCTAACCTTAGCTTTTCTTTTCCTCTCCTGTCTCCCTATTGCGGACTTTTGTTCATCAGCTTATTAAATCAATTATTTTACAGACTCTTACAGAATGGCTGTTATATGCAACCCTACAATGTGACCCCACAACACCATCGGTTCAGAATTTGCTCAAAGCCATAAAAGCCTGCAGCAACTCGGCACTGAAACAGCTGTACTTAAGCAAGTTTGCAAAGGAGCCAGCTGCACTGATGACCAGTTTAAAGCTTCTGAGAGTTTATTTGGTGCCTTGCTTTATGTCCTGTTGGAAGAACCTTTCAATACTTCCTTAAATCATTTGTAGGGCCACACTGTGGCCCAAAGGGAGAGCTACCAGAGAATATTTTTCAGGCATGGGGCCCCTCAGGTTTTCCCAGAGGATGTCAGATTCCCCGTACAGCAAGAGCCCTCCATTCGGGCTCCCAATGCCTCCATGCTCCTATCTCCCCCAGTGTCACAGGATCTGGTCTTCCTAAAAAGTCTGTATAACCTTTTGATTTAAAACAACAATTCACACAATTCATTAACCAAATATTTATTGAGTATTAGGTGCTAAGAACTGTGCCAGCCTCTGAGACTTCAGTAGTCAAAAACACCCTGTTCTCACAGCTCTTCCATCCCAGTGGAGAGGGAGGGAGAATTAACAACAGCAGCATCAAAAGCTAGGTGGTGGTATGTGCAAAGAAGAAAATTAAAGTACAGAAGGGGAATAGAAAGCAAAGGGGGTGGGTGCTATTTCGTATAGACTGGTCAGAGCAGTCCTCTTAGATAGGTAACATCTGAGCAGAGCTCTCAAAAGCAGTAAGGGACTGAGCCATGCAAGTATGAGGGAGATGAGGCTGAAAGCAGAGAGAAGGGCACATGCAAAGGCACTGAGGTGGGGATTTCTGAGGAGCACTAGAGGCTAATGGAGTTAGAATACAGCCAGCAAAGGGAGAGAGTGGTAGGAGATGAGACCAGGGAAGTGAGGGGAACCCAAGATGTGGCAAAATTACATTGGAATTTTTAAAGTCATGGCAAGGAGTTTTGATTTTATGCTGAATGAAATGGAATGCACAGAGGGTTTTAAGTAGAGCAAATGACTAGCTCTGGCCTAGGGTATGAGAAGATCATTCTGTCTTGTCTGTTGAGAATATATTGAAGAGACACAGGATCAACCAAGGAGAACTGCTAAGGGACTACTGCAATGACGGTGGCTCAGACTACAGCTGAGGAGGAGGTGGGGAAATGTTTGGATTCTGGAAATATTCTTAAAGTACAGCCATCATCGTTTGTGAAAGGATTGAACGTGGGCTGTAAAAGAGAGGACTAAAGGATGATTCTAAGGTTATTTGTTTCACAGTTCTTCCAAACATCTGAAGAGGTACTAGAAGTTAAATTCAGCAGTATAGTTAAGAGTGAGGTGAAAAAATGCCTGTGGTTTCCAGCTCTTCTTCATCAGGTGAGTCAGGGCACATCTGACTGAAACAGGATGTGAGTGAACACTGAATACCCTCAACAGTTAGGGAGGGAGTAGGGGTGAAGAGTGTGATCCCAGGGTCTACCCCTTGTGTAGCGAATAAAAGCACCACTCCCCATGCACATATCCACACCTCTCCCCTGAAACAAAGCAGGCTGAACCACTAGTCGTCCGTCCCTCCCCTGCTTGGGGAAGTAAGGAGGATCACTGGGAGAAACAAAGTGTGGCACATGGTTGGACCCAGAACTAAACTTAACTAGGGAAGATGAAGGAAGGGAGTGATTCTGAGGACGCAGGATGCTTAGAGTTACTGGGATGCTAGCATGGTCTCCAGTTGTGGCCGGTAGAGCAACTGGGTAACATCTGTAGCTCCCAGGCCAAACCTAATTACATCTGGGATCTTTTCAAAATAACCATGCCAATCTTCATCTTCAAAGAATCCAATTTAATGGATCTGGGGTTGGACCTCGCAGTGAATGATTATAAAGTTTCAAGAATGAGTCTAACGTGCTGGCAGGCTTGAGCGTCCCTGTTAATTCCCAAGGTGCTACACCACCTGAGACCCCCCATCCCACCCTCCGCAAGGGCCCTGGAATGTTAGGCTTGAATGAGGGAGGGAGTCCAGGCTTTATGTGACAAGACAGCAGCTACGTTTGCTGACCAGCGGAGGTCCCCCTTGCCATGCTTATAGTGGAGGAAAATGGACGGTTTTGTGAAACTATTGATATAAAATACGGCTCCTTAAGTCCTGAATAAACAATTCCTGAATAATAAAAAAATGCAAAAGAGAAATGATGGTTGATTTGAGAAATAATGATTTTGTAGGAGAAATACTATATAAGTTATGTGCAATAACGTCTTACATTTACCCTGGTGATTTAATAACACAAAGGACATTTGTGTTATTGTCTAAAGATTAAGTGCATGAATCTGAAATGGTGGAGTATAAAACGGTGTAACATTAGGTACAAAAGGTGCTTGCTCGGTGCGATGGTGTTTAACACCAATGAACAGGTGATTTTATCGGGAGTGGAAAGACATCAACTCGGAGTGGAAAACAGGGCTCGTCCGGGATTTGAACCCGGGACCTCTCGCACCCTAAGCGAGAATCATACCCCTAGACCAACGAGCCAGCTATGGGGCGCGTTTCAGTTTTGAAACCTTAGTAAAAGTTTTAGCATGCCTACAGTTGTCGTCTTTGAATAATCATGAGCATGGAGTGACGCCTCGCGGACGAACAAATCACTACATTCTTTTTTACCCAAATTCCGGAAAGCGATCTCTTTATACTACAGATGATTTCAGGGAAACATTTCAGGATCAGCAACAATAATTTCACTGTACGGTTGCGCTTCCAAATGGGCCAAAGACGCTGTCGGGACGGTGGGGGACAGGCACGAGCTGCAGGGTGAGCCCTGGCGGCGGGGAGGGCCGCGGGCGCGCCTTCCCGGGAGGCTTTGCTCCGGGCGGGCGGGAGAGCTGGGTCCGGGTAGGAGGCTTCTTCCGGCCTCGGCTCCAGACTAACCGGTTGTTGGGCTCGGCCTGGCCCTGCTGCATTCTCACCTCCCGGAGACTTTTCCCGCGTCCTCCGGAGCGACCCCAGACTCAGCATCCTTCGCGGAGCAGAATCGCTCGCCGCGTGGCTTCCTCCACGGGGAGCGTCCGGAAGCAGGAGTGCCCCGACCCTCCGCGGGGACCAGCTCGTGCCAGGCCCACGAAGGTTGCCCTGTCTCCGGGAGGCCTAGCAAGATGTGTATCAGCTCTTTCTGCTGATCTCAAGCATTGTGTTGAAAAGAATAAGGAAATCAAAACAAACCAAAAAGGAATAAATAGGGGTGGAGGGGAGAAATAGGATGAACCCAATAAAATTATAAACACATGAGTCACGGAAGTGAAGAAGGGAGCGGAAGAAAGTAAAGAGTACATGATATGCTGCCAAGGCCTGCCACGGAAGGTAGCGTGGCCGAGCGGTCTAAGGCGCTGGATTAAGGCTCCAGTCTCTTCGGGGGCGTGGGTTCGAATCCCACCGCTGCCATTAAAGTTTTTGATCAGACAGCGATGATTGATTGATTGCAATTCTGGAGACCACCTTCACACTAAGTCTCCTCCCCCGTTTTACATCCAAACTTTTGTCTCTCGTTGGTAGAGAATCTAGGTATGCACTGTTTTGCGACTTCTCATCTTTTTGAGCATTTCATAATTTAAAGTTTTTCTTAGTGAATACCCCTAGACGATCGCAAGATCGTAATGATGCTTTAACCCGTGGTTTCCCAGAGGCAAAGTGCTAGGACTTTATTATAAACCTGTAAGATTTGCTTGCCTTTCTTCACTCAGCCAAAGAGCGTATTTTGAGCATTTGTTATTGGCACTGTTCTACCGTTAAGGATTACAGAAAAGATGAGTAAAACATAATGCCTGCCCACAAGAGAAGCTCACAGACCAAACTGGAAAAGGAAGCTGTACAATTACAAAAAGACATCAAGCACATGAAGAATAACACATCACACACTTATGAAATGGTGATATTAGTATGCATCAGCTCCCAGGTCCTTCCAAGAAAAGAAAACAGCTCCTTACGGGCAGCACTATTTAGTTTCCAAGTAATTTCCCATACACTATTTTATCTGGCTGAACTGGATCCCTGGAGGTAGGCAGGGAAAGCGAAAGTGTTATCATCTCCATTTCATAGCAGACGCAGAGACCAAGAGACTTACCTGCTCTCCACCTTCCTCTTCCACCTGCCCGCCGGGGTGAGTGAGGAAACAATGTTAGGCAGAATTCAAAACATAACTTGGGGCTGTCTATACTTTGCTATTTTATATCCCTAGGGGGCTTTTGGTTGCAACTTTTCAAAGCAGAGTAGAGAACAAAATGCGATAAGCGCGTAAAGGCAAAACAGGGCTCGTCCGGGATTTGAACCCGGGACCTCTCGCACCCTAAGCGAGAATCATACCCCTAGACCAACGAGCCACGCTCAAGCACCCTTTAAATTTTGCCTCAAGGCTCATTCACTTCACCAGGCGGTTCCTGAAGAATCGTGTATTCTAGTGCCTTCTATTGGCAGGAATGTGTGCTTATTTGTCCACTAAACAGAAGGTTCAAACCGTGAGTCATTTCTCAGCTGCTCTGATGAATCCAGACCCACAGAGCCGTGGGGAAGGACATCCGCTGTGACGGAACGTTTTCTCAGACGGTGCCACGCGTACCGGGGATCGGCGGAGCACAATTTCCTTGGTACCTTGGAGAACAACTGCATTGGTACCCTCGAAATCGAAGAGAAAAAAGTTGTGTAACAGGCCCCAGCGAGATTTGAACTCGCGACCCCTGGTTTACAAGACCAGTGCTCTAACCCCTGAGCTATGGAGCCCTCGCACGGTTTAGGGTTCTCCTTGTCTTCCCTTATAGATGCAGTAAGCCCAATGTCCTGAATTAGTAAGTGGAATCTTGACGCGAGCAAAAATCCAGGATATTCTTTTGCAAAATAGGAATCTTTTCATGTTCTCTCGACACTTCAGAAGACTGCATTGAGCAGAGCCAGACTGTCTTCTCATCCCTCATCTTGCTACTCTGCTGAGACACTGCCTCCTGTGCCTCTACTTCCCAGAAAGGATGCAGACCTTAGAATCCCAGATATTTGGGTACATGGGAGACCCACCTGAGAAATAAGAGCCACAAAATAAAGGGTGTCTAATGGGCAAGGAGATTATAGTGCATTCCTTCACTTAACACGGTGGTGCTTTTTGTGGTGCAGGAGATGTCACAAAGGTGCAGTAGGTGCTAAGGAAATAAAGCTAAGACATGGTCTCTGCCCTCCAAAGCTTCTAGTCTGGCGAGGTAGACAAATAAATTCAATGGTTGTGTATGTACAGTGGGATAAGTTAAGTTCTGTGAGAGCAGTATTTGTAGAGTGAAAAATCCGGGGAAGGTGAGAAGAGATCCGTCACGGTTTTGTCCTTTCTAAATTCAGAGCCCCGAACTCGTAAATTTGCTTTTTTGGGATTAATGCCTCTCTCTCGAAGGTCCAGGGATAGGAGCAAGCACGAAAAATGTGTGTTGGAGTGGAAGAGTTTAATCTTTCCTTAAGATACAGGTTTACATGTATCTTTGGTATAAAATACCATTTTTAATAAATGACTCGTTTTCACTTTTTAGAAATATTGTTTATATAAGCTAGTAAACAGGAACTAAAAATGTATTTAACTAAGAAAGATCTTGTACCTGTTTCTTACAGCAAATATAGCCATAGATGAGAACACTGGAAAAAAATATTTATGCAACCCCAAGAAATGAACTAATTCTGCTAAGATTTAGACTCTCTGACCACAGCCCTACTCTTGTACCCACGATTGTTTAATATTTTTATTTGTCCAAGATCACAAAGTTTGTAAAAAAAAATCTGTAAGCTTGTGTATGATTGTGTCCTTTAATTTTCATTGTATAAATGTAAAACATGACCTTACGCAATTTTAAGCAAAAGAAATTCTCTATTTAGATAGGCAAAGTAAGGCATTCATGGCAGATGTCCTTGGTTCAGAGAGCGATCATGGAGAAGCCTCACAGTGTTGTTTTAAGGGGAGATGAACATGTACAACTGCCCAGAGTAAAGAAGATAGTAGGATCTCTGTGGGTTGACAACAGTTGCCTCTCCCAATACTCCATTGGTATTCAATCCTCAGTCTTGATACACCAGGCAATATCCTCCATGCCCGGAAAAGAACACTCAGACTGTTTTAATTGACTGCTCTGCCTGCAAGAACCAAGAATTACATCTCTATATTCCATTTGTCTACACGAGGCATTTCACTGGAGGAAATCTCCAAGGTGGTCAGCATGGTAATCTCTTTGGACCTACAGACAGGCATCATAATTTGAGGAAGTGGCAGGATGCCTGACTTTTTTCTAGGACAAGAAAATCAAATCAAAACAAACTTTGAATCACAGGGGATGTTATGTTGGTGTGTGTAGACACTGAGTATGTGATGTAGTGGTTAGAAAACCTGGATCACTTATTTAACCTTACAGAGTCACAGCTACCTAGTTTGGCAAATTAGGGTTTATTATTATCATTGTTATCATCATCTTTATTGTTGTTATTACTTTCAGGGAGACAGGCCTTAGACAAAATTGCTAACCAGTGAAAGCTGTCTCTCCAACAGGTTTCTCATCCTCTCCCCTCTTGCTGTTTCTCCTCCTCTCTTGTTACTCTCTGGTTGTATTCTTGGCTCCTCTTACCTTTTCCTAGAATCTGTTCCCTTGTCCTCACCTTGTCACAATTCAGTAAGCTCACATCTATTCCCTATATGAGCGATTTCTTCTCTTTTAACCATGCTTGTTACACATCTAAAAGGAATTTAAAGTGCTCAAAGGAGAATTCCAAGACGAGAAGTCAGGACAACAACCATAGGCCTAATGTTTTTTGTCTCATGGACAGGTTGTTTTTTTGTCTCTCAGAGACGGAGGTTGGCTTCCAGGACTAGGTCATCACTCCTCTCTCAGGACAAATAAACCTTAGACTGGTAAACCTTATCTACAGTCCACCTATCCCTTACCCCTGCCCCAGGATGTTATTTCAGTCTTTCTCATTGTCCCAGCCACAAACTGCCAACAGGGTACTTTGGCTGGCTTGTCTGACTCCAGGAGGCTTGGAGAGCCCTTTCCACTACAGTTGACACTTGAACAACGCAGGGGTTGAGGGCGAGGACTATGCAGTCGAAAATTCACGTATAACTTTTGACTCCCCCAAAATTTAACTACTGACAGCCTACTGTTGACTGGAAGCCTTACCAATAACATAAACATTCAATTAACACATATTTTGTAAGCTACATGTATTATATATTGAATTCTTACAATAAAATAAGCTAGAGAAAAGGAAACGCTATTAAGAAAATTATAAGGAAGAGAAAATACATTTACAGTATTTACTGAAAAAAAATTGTGTATAAGTGAACTGGTGCAGTTCAAACCCTTGTGTTCAAGTGTCAATTATAGTTTATTAGACCAGTGAGCAACATCAGAAACAGGCATGTTCCAGTGTGCTATGGCCCATCAAAGCTCTTCTCTCGAACAACTTGACTCCTAGTAAGGATCTTAGGAATATTTTAAATTGCTTTTTTGTTTGTCTGTGTTTCTATCATTTCCCCCCAACTTTTTATTTTACAAAATTTTAATCCTAATGTGAAAATAATTAAGACCAACTAAAGGAGAACAAGGAAAGCCTATTTATTTAGAGCTTGCTGTAGCAAAGGAGTCAGCCATGATCACTTGAGTTTTGGCAGCCACTCATAGGCAGACAGAGGAGTGGGAAAGCTTTAGAGTGGAAAAAGGAAAGGCTTCAACTAATTGGAGACTGGGGAAGCTATAGGTGGGCTAATTAGAAGCCAGGCAGCCTATGTCACTGGTTAGGAGTGCATATTTGGCTTTCTCTGGTTGGTCTCAAGTGTCCATCAGTAGATGAGTGGATAAGAAAGCTCTGGTACATTTACACAATGGAGTACTATGCAGCTGTGAGGAAGAAAGACCTCTTATCCTTTGAGAAGACACGGGCGAACCTGGAGAGTATTGTGCTAAGCGAAATAAGCCAATCAGAGAAAGACAAATATCACCTGATCTCACTTATTTGTGGAATATAATGAACAAAATAGACCCAGAGACACAGAAGTAGGGATCAGACTGACAAATCTCAGAGGAGGGTGGGGTGGGGTGGACAGGAAGAGATAAACCAAAGAACTTATATGCATGTATGTATAACCAATGAACATAGACAACAATACTGTGTGTGCGTGGGGGGGTACAGGAGCAGGGAGGAGGATGTCAAAGGGGGAAAAAGGGGAAACATCTGTAACAAAAATAAATTAATTAATAATAAAAAAGTAAACTTTCAAATTTAAAAAAATGTCACCTTTGCAAGAAAAAAAATATGGCAAAATATGTTTATCTGTGTGTGATTTGTATTCTTCATTCTTTTATGTATTTTTTTCAAAATATGTCACATGTATATATTACATTTTTAAAAATGACAGTGTTTTAACCATACAAAATGAACTATAAAAATACCCTGTGCCACTATGGAAGACATTTTGGCAGTTTCTTACAAAACTAAACATAATCTTCTCATACAATCCAAGAAGCACTTTCCTAGGTACTTACCCAAATGAGTTGAAAACTTGTGTCCACACAAAAACCTACCCTTTAATGTTTATAGCAGCCTTATGTATAATTGCCAAAACTTGCAAGCAATAAAGATGTTCTTCAACAAGTGAATGGATAAATAAATTATGGTACATCCATACAATGGAATATTATTTAGCACTAAGAAGATATATTAAGTCATGAAACGATATGAAGAAATTTGAAATGCATATTACTAAGTAAAAGAGCCAATCTTTAAAGGTTACATATTGTATGATTTCAAATATATGATATTCTGGAAAAGGCAAAACTTTTTTGTAGGGGTGGCTGTAGGGGTGAGAGGGTAAAGGGGAGGGAGGGATGCATTGGGGGAGCACAGAGATTTTTTAGGGCAGTGAAACTATTCTGTATGATACTAGTAATAATGGATATATGTCTTGATACACTTGTCAAAACCCACAGAATGTACAACACAAAGTATAAACCCTAATGTAAACTCTGGACTTCAGTAGATAATGATTTGTCAATGTTGGTTCATTGATTGTAACAAATGTATGACACTAGTGCAGGTGTTGATGGTAGGGAAGCTGTGGGGAGGGGAGGGAGGAGAGAGGGTACATAGAAACTCTACTTTCCACTCAATTTTGCTGTAAACCTAAAACTGCTTGTCTTAGTCAGTTCTGGCTGGTATAATAAAAATACCGTAGACTGGGTGGCTTAAACCACATGGTCATTTCTCATAGTTCTGGAAACTGGAAAGTTGAAGATCAAGGTGGCATCAGATTCAGTGTCTGATGAGAGCTTGCTTCCTGGCTTATAGACAGCCAACTTTTCTCTGCATCTCACATGGCAAGAGAAAAATTTCACATCTCTTCTTTTAAGGGCAGTAATCCCATGTGTGAGGACTCCATCCTCATGACCTAATTACCTCCCAAAGGCCCCCATATCCAAATACTATCACATTGGGGATTAGGGCTTCAACATATACATCTGAAGGGGGCTGGTCACATAGAAATTGAGTCCATAGACTGCTCTAAAAAAAAGGCCTATTAATTTTGAAAAAAAGTGACTTAGAAATTCATAGTTTAATTGAAGGAACAAAAAAGATAATGCTGTGTTGATAATTAGTTAACATTTACAAAACTGTATGGGAGCACATTCAGGACAACGAAAAGGAGTAATCAGAATGGAGAGGAGGGACTAATGGAAGACAGCTTTGTAAGTTGAATTTGGAGCTATAATTTGACAAAAATATCAATTGAGTGAAGGTGATTTAGGTATGTATGTGTGGTAGAATGACAAAAAGTTTAGTGAGAGTGACAGATGTATCAGGAGGGTGGCAGAAAGAGTGGGGAAGGAGGTGTGGCAGGAGTGGCAAAGTGTGGCTGAAGGAGTAGCCGATGATGTCCAGAGGAATAAGAGAAGGGATGACAAGGGGATAGAAGGAAGCATAGGGATCAGTTTGGTGGTGGCAATGGTGATGGGGGCAGAAGAGGGGCAGGTGGGGTGGGGATGGCATGAGTGAAAGGCAATAGAAGCAAGCATCTTTCCGTCAACAAGGAGATGGAATTGACTGGAACTAAGGGCCAGTGAAGGTGTTACAGGTCAACAAGGCAAAGGAGTAAAACAATACAAATGAACACCCTCCATGGTGGAACTCTAGAAAACATGGTAAAGGCTAGTGTCATTGGTGAGTGTGGAGAAGCCTGGAAAATGGTCTGATTGGGAAGGAGCTGAGTAGGAGTAAGCATAATGTCTTGGGTCAATTTCTGGGTTCTCTGTTCTGTGCCATTGATCTATATACCTGTTCTTATGCCAGTATCAGGCTGTTTTGATATAATAGCTTTGTAGTATAACGCGATATCTGGAACTGTGATCCCTTTTTCAAGATCGCTGTGGCTATTCAGGGTCATTTTTGGTTCCATATAAACTTCTGGAGTATTTGTTCTAGTTCTGTGGAATATAGCACTGGTATTTTAATGGGCATTGCATTAAATCTATAGAGTGCTTCGGGTAGTATGGATATTTTAATGATGTTCATTCTTCCAATTCATGAACAAGGTATATGCTTCCACTTTTTTATATCTTCCTCTATTTCTTTTCAATGTTCTATAGTTTTCTCTGAACAGGTCCTTTACTTCTTTGGTTAAGTTTATTCCTTGGTATCTCAATTTTTTTGTTGCAATGGTAAATGGGATTGGTTTTTGTTTTGTTTGTTTTTTTAGTTTCTCTTTCTGTGTGTTCATTATTGGTGTATAAAAATGCTAACGGTTCTGGATATTGATTTTGTATCCTGCTACTTTGCCGAATTAATTTATTAAATCTAGTAGTCTTTTGATATAGTCTTTAGGTTTTTCTATGTATAATATAATGTCATCTGTGAATAATGACAGTTTCACTTCCTCCTTTCCAATCTGGATCCCTTTTATTTTTTCTTCTTGTGTGATTGCTGTGGCTAAGACTTCCAATACTATGTTGAATAAGAGTGGTGAAAGTGGACATCCGTCTTGTTCCTGTTCCTAAGGGAAATGTTTTTAGTTTTTGCCCATTGAGTATGAGGTTGGCTGTAGGTTTGTCATATATGGCCTTTATTATGTTGAGGTATGATCCTTCTATTCCCACTTTGTTGAGAGTGTTTTTTTGTTTTTTGTTTTTGTTTTTACCAAAAATGGGTGCTGGATTTTGTTAAATACCTTTTCAGCACTATTGATATGATTTTTACCTTTCATTTTGTTTATGTGGTGTATCACATTTATTGATTTACAATTTTGTACCAGCTTTGCACCCCTGGGGTAAATCCCACTTTGCCGTGGTGTATAATTTTGTTAATATATTGCTGGATCCGATTTGCTAAGATTTTGTTGAGGATTTTGGTGTCTATGTTCATCAGGGATATTGGACTGTAATTTTCTTTCTTTGTAGTGTCTTCATCTGGTTTTGGGGTTAGGATTATGCTGGCCTCATAAAAAGAGCTTGGAAGTTTTCCTTCCTCTTGAATTTTTTGGAATAGTTTGAGGAGAATAGTTTGGGGATTGTGGCTATCAGTGGGCTGAGGCTAATTTGATCTCGTCCACAGAGCTGTGGACTCCACCAAATCGCGGAGTACTCTGACAGAGATCTGAGTAATGTAGTTTCTTCACTCTTCACTGAGGGGCACAGACACCTACCTCCTTTTCCCGGATCAAAGGACGGACCTTCCCTCCCAAATCTCCAGGACCTGATTTCCACGGAAAGATCACACAGCACTTCCTTTCTTCAGGACTGTCTCAACTGGTGGACCAAAACGGACACTCCTCTTTGTAAACCCAGGGGTGGGGTGGGGAGCTGGGGGAGGGGGGCAGACAAGCACCACCTGAGGCTCTGGTGAGGTTTGAATTCTTGACCCCTGACTTACAGTATCAGTGCCCTAACCTCAGACAGAACTATGGAAACACCCCGCGGGTTATTGCGTAACGCTGAATCCCATACATTTTAAAAACTTCACTCAAATAGCATCTATGTATAAATACAATTTAACAAATTATTAAAAACTAAAAGAAATTTGTTTTGAAAGAAGAATCTCTTGATATATGAGAAAGATACTTTCTTGACCAGGCCTAAACTGGAATGTAAGTCCCTGGAAGGGTAGGCCTACGGTGCGGGCTCTTCACCTCAGGCCTGGAAAATCACTGAGCTCAGGCAACACCAGGGCCACCAGTGGAGTCCTGGGATAAAGTGGGGTAGAGTGCGGGTGCCTTACGGAAGAGAAGAATCCGAGACATGGTATCAGCCTCATTGTCACCAATCTGCTTTGGACTCTTATGAATGTGCTTCAGCTCTCGTAGACTTGAGATTGGGTTATTTTTGTTTGGTTTTGTTTTTTATTGATAGGTGGCTTTCCCCATCACAGGATGTACCTCTCGACCCTCAGAATTTGGGGGCCAAGACCGTGAGGGCGTGAAGGTATAGAGACCTCCCTTCAGCCTTTCAGCAGAGTGGGGCTCAGTCACAGCCAATCTGGGCTTGAGATTCCTCCAGTTTTCCTGAAGCAGAGGCTGACTAGAAGGGAACTAACTTCCTTGGTCGTTTAATGCACTTTGCTAACAACTCAGAGTCCGAGGGGCAGCTTCCTCTCTCCGGGCCTCTGGGCTCTTCTAAATGCCCATCCCGAGTTCAGAACAAATACAAAGTGGCAACTCATAGGAGGGTTGGAAAGGGAGTGCTCCTCTTCCTCTTTTCTCTCTTCCAGGCTCAGTCGCCCAGGAGTCTTGCGCCAAAGTCCAGGAGATTCAGCCATTCATTCTATAGCTATTTACCGAATTTGTTCCCTCTGCAAGGAGCATGCTCGGTGCAGGGTAGACGGTGTGACCAAGGCAGACAAGCTACAGCCCAAGAGCTTCTTCCCCAAGCAGAAGTGACTGCAGAGTAAGGACAATGCCCATTCCACCCACCACCTACTGGGCGCAGGCTTCTATAGAAGAGGGTATGGGAAGTGGGCAACTCTTTGATGCCACTTTCTGCGGGCCCTAGAAGGGTGCTCTAAATCTAGACCTACAGTACAAAGTTCATTCAATAAAGCCGGGGAAAAACAAACAAACAGACAAAAAACAACAAAAGCATCAATGGTATGAGATAGCACAGCAGAGCGGGCTAAGACGGTGGTTCTAGGATTTGACTTCAACGGGGACGTAGGATAGTATACCCAGTTCTTAGGCTGCGGGTCTTGGGGATAACCTTTGCTTCTTGGTGAAATCAATAGTTCTTATTTTTCCTCGGTTCCCTAATACCAGGCTGCCTGCGATGGTCTTAACCCTGTAAGCGCCCAGACCTTCTCAGTAGGGTCCAAGGTAGACTCATAGCTCAGCCTGAGTCCCTTACTGGACATCCCTAACTCTGGAACGCTGGGCTTAGGTTCCTCCGAATCGGAAAGTTGAAGCTCTTGGGGTCTGGAGAAAAATTGCTGGGTATAGGTGAGGAATAAAAAATAGTCATCCCACATTATGATTAAAATGGCAAACGTTAAAGACAATTTACTTTCCAGAACATGGCAGTCAATACATTTTTATTGAATTAAATTGAGTCCACAAAGTAATTTTCAACAGTAAAGTAGTTTTGAAACAATAGGTGGTTTAGCAAGCTTTATTGTCAAAATATAGGGGTGATTCCTTTGAAAAATGTTATGAACTGTTACACAAATTCCTCTTTGGCCAGTGTCTGGGTTTGACCTCAGTATTTATGCTCCATGAAATTAGGTGGTTTTTAAAGCAATATATCATCTGCTCTCTGTGCAACACTTCTAGATCACTCCAGAATATTTCTGTTTCCCTCTCAAATCACTGATCATCCCTTTCGTTCGTTTAGTTCTCCCTCAGAAAGCTTCCAGGATGGACATAGTTAGCATGTGTGTTTGTGTATTGCCATTCCCAGGGCCCACTGAAGCCTCCTGGCAGTCTCTCTGCATGCTAACGCTCAGCCTGCCAATTCTGCAGCACTTCTTCGAGGCTGATGTGCTGCCCATATCTTGCTTTTTTTAAAAAAACAACAACAACAACATTGTCTTTATGTATAGAAACACATTCCAACATGGAATTAATTCCTGTTTAATGAAAGATTGCTTCTGAAAACTTCTCTAACAAGAGAATACTAGAAAGGGTAAGTCAATTTTTATATGCTCTCCAATGTAATTTTGTAAACCACTTTACAATCCCCATTCCTGCTCAAGGTTAGGAACCATTTCCTGTTCATCCTAGCATATATTAGTATATGCTTACAGACCTTTGTTAAATAAGTGAATAAATAAATGAATAAATATTTGTCCAAGATTTCCAAAGGCACTAAAAATAGGAATCCCCATTCCTTTTTATTTTATATTATTTTATTATTTTAAAATATGTTTTTATTGTTCTTTTTTTGCAGCAGGAGGAAGGGAGGGGGTGAGAGAGAGAAACATCAATTGGTTGCCTCTGCCCTGAACAGGAATCAAACCAGTGGGATAACGCACAACCAACTGAGCCACATTGGCCTGGGCCCCATTGCCTTTTAAATAGCCAATGAGGTAGATAAAATATACCACAAATTCTGGTTCTTGGTAGCTGGTAACTCTTTGATATTAAAAGTCCTCAACCCAAACCCAATTTTACTACAAACAAAAGAAGACTGATGACAACAGATATAAGAATGCAAAAAAGATGGACAAATGAAAGGAACACAATCCAGTGATAAAATGAATGATGTTTTAACTTTATCTTTGGAATAAAGTATAAATTAGAAAAACACTTTAAATGCTGTTATTCACAAAATTTTTCTTTGAACTGATTTTCCAGAGGCACCTTGGATTGCTGTGGAGAAGTGCATGAGTCACTTACTAAATTTGTTTTACTCTTTTTCACCTGACAGTAAATGCAAATATTTTGGAAAGTGCATACAAAAATATTCAGATAATCTGTATATTTTATTTTCATTTATTTATTTTATTATAAGGAATTCTTGATTTTCATAAATTATTGGAAGACTGTACTAAGAATTTTAAATCAGTTTTTAACTTTTGACGAAGGTCACCTATAGATCTCTCTAAGACTTGGATTAAAGCTATAGATCCTCTTCCTGGACAAATACATATAAGCTCAAACACATAAAATTTACATACCAATGAGGCTTATAAATTTTCTGAAGCCCATCCTTAGATGATTCCCTGGTGACCATGGAACTTTAGGTTAAGATCTTGAACCAGATTGCCTAGCTTTGAATTGCAGCATCTCACAGATTGGAGGGTTTTATGATGTAATGATGGTATTGATTATAATATATCAATAATTAAATGAATTTATGTATGAGATAAAATCAAGGAAGTTTTCCTGAAAGAGGATAGACTTCATAACTCAGTCATTTGGTGATGTCCATGATGATGATAGGAAAGAGAAGGACAATGGAGAAGACTTGGACTTAATACTAGTTATCATATCTCTTCACTTGCACCTCATTATTTTCTTGTTGAAACTCTTAGCAAGTAAAAGATCCCCCCAGAACCCTGCTACCACCTTCCTGAACATATCCTTCAAAGCTTCCTTGACTCGCTCATTGCGCAAGGCATAGATGAATGGATTCAGCAATGGTGTCACAAATGTTGTTACCACTGTCACTGCCCAATTAGTATCCACAGAGCCACTCTGTGATGGCCGCACATAGAGAAAAATGGCACTTCCATAGAAGAGGGTCACTACCATCAAGTGGGAGGTACAGGTAGAGAAGGCCTTCTGACGGCCTGAAGCAGAGGGGATACGTAGAACAGTCAGGACTATGTGGCCATAGGACACAGCAGTAATCATCAGTGAGGATACAATGACAAGAGAGGCCAAGATAAAGTCAGTTTCCTCCAGCTTCTTGGTATTGGTGCATGCCAGCCGGAGTAGTGGGCCACTGTCACAGAAGAAGTGCTGCACCACAGCATCTTGTTCACAGAAAGGAAGCAAGGCCACAGCAACTGTGGGGCCAAGCACAGGGAAGACTCCTCCCATCCAGCAGGACAAGGCCACCCAAAAGCACACAGTACCATTCATGAGCAAGGGGTAGTGCAGAGGGTGACAGATGGCCAGGTAGCGATCCACAGACATGACAGCCAGCAGCAAAAACTCAGAGGCCCCAAGAAAGAAGTAGAAATAGAATTGAGTAATACATGCAGCAAAGGAAATAGTGTGTTGCCTTGAGAGAAAATTGCTAAGCATCTTGGGAATGATGACGGAAGTGAGCAGGATCTCTAGGCAGGACAGGTTACCCAGAAAGAAGTACATGGGAGTCTGTAGGCGAGTATCGGCTCCTACTACCCCAACAATCAACACATTGCCTGTTAGAGTCAGCAGATAGACAAGAAGGAAAACAGAAAACAATTCTTCTTTTGTGCTGTTGAGATTTGGGACACCTGCCAGAATGAACTCTGTCACACAACTGCTCCGGTTCCCACCAGGAGCCATCATCTTTCCCACCTGTGCAACAACATGAACATAATCCTGGTGAGGACAGGTATTTTCCAGAACAACCCTGAAACTTATTTTATCATGATATGGCACACATATCCCCACTTCCTCCAATCACAGATCCTGTCAAGGTTTGAAGAACCTGAGGTCCACATCTAATTGATTTTGGAGCTGGCAAACAGTTTCCATAAAGTGTAGTTAAAAGCTAGGCATGAAAGTGCCAAGAGCCACCAGCTTCACATCTCCTATTCTCAGATTTTAAATGCTGATACTTAATCATTCTAATAATATCACTGAGCGTTTGAGTTGAGCAAAAATATCAGAGAAATGATTTTGTGAAGAACATGATTTCCAGAACTTGAACTTGAACAAAATTGCCTCGCTTTGAATTCCAGCATCTCTACTTACTAGCCAAGTAATCTTGAAAAAGTAGTAAGGAGCAAGTGAAATAATAGTACAAAGGGTTTAAAAGAGTTTCCCGCACTTAGCTGACAAATGATGTGGTAGAGAAAGCCCTGGACTATAAGTTAGGGCATCAGACTCTCTGTTTGGCTTACCACTTTCCTTGTAAGACTATCAGTGCATTCAACCTATTTGTCCTTCAACTGCTATAGAATAAGTAATAGAAATCTAGGCCATTAGTAAATCTTTTATATGAAATTACCTTTTTCATGGAGAATTACCCCCGCAACCCAAGGGACTAACAAAACTTAGCTCATCACAAAGTGCTTGCCTATCTAAAGCAAGTTATGCCACATTTAAAAGGAATAAGAAGAATAAACTACATTGATTCAATCAAGTATCCACATCTATTTATTTAGTCTCAACTTCAAGCTAAGTATTCTGGGGAATATTAAGATGAGTTTCTTAAAATTTTAGCCCATGATACCAATCCAAGGCCTTTCCACAAACTTGGCCCTATTAGATAAACTTTCCAGAGACAGTTTACTAACAAAATTAGAAATTATGTCCTTACTATTCAATTTGAGTTCTTCCAGTTCTGAAGACCACAAGTTATAATGTCACTGGAAAGGGACCGGACCTGGAACAGGTCTGCCTCAGGCTGATCAGTAGTGTATGGGTTCTTGATTCAAACAGAAAAGATTTCACAAGAGAAGTGCAGGTGATTTTGAGAGTGCATTTATTAAAACTGAGGACAGTGAAACAAAGGAAGGGCTTAAAATAGAAGAAGGAACATGAGAGAGCGTAGGCAGTGCTCTGCTTTGACCCTCTAGAAATGCTATAGAAAAGTGAGCCATGCTGCACTGTGTGGAGAACTCACTGAGAAGTAAAAGTCACAGTGACAGAAGTGAGCCAAGGCGAGGCTGCTGTTAGCTCACTGAAAGGTCAGAGAAAAGGGGGCCTTGGAGACAGGTTCAGGGGGTTAGCCCAGGACAAGGTGCCACTGTCCATTGCTCCCCTTGCTACAAGTCTCACCAGGACCCTTAGAGCTTAGAAGAAAGAGAGAAGAGATACACACCTAAGAAAGAAGTGGGGAAGAAAGACAAAGGCGTGCTCTGAGAGAGTCTGCTATGGCATCCTTTGTCTTGAGGGTTTTTACCTCTCTTCTGTGGGCAGGAATCTTAGGGGAGTTCTCAGCAGAATATTTATCAGCTTTCCAGGTGTATTCTTCAACATGTTGATGTATCAAGATGAGCTCATAGAGGGACCAGGGTCATTTTCTGGTCAGCTTTACCTGTATCTTGGATTTGTTTGGCTCTAATCAGGTTTTTTGTTGTTGTCATTGTTGTTATTATTTACTCCTCTGATTTCATCCATCCTTGGGTTTGGCTGGCACTAATGGCACTAACTGGATCTCTGTTCTCTATGTCCCTGACCAGGGTGATTTAAGCTATTTTACTCTCTGGTTAGGGAGGAGGGATGTAAACCATTTGCTTTTAAGTGTCCTTGGTTAGGGAAGATATCTTGCTATTTACTAGCTGGCTGTGAATTGCTCAGATTGTTTGATCTCCATTTGTGTAACCATCTGGCTCAGTTTCCCTTTTCCTACTTGTCAAAAATTCTCCTAATATCTAACTATCCTGCCTCAATAAGAGCTAAATAAATTATATCTGAAACTTAGTTTTTAAAATGCCTCAGTTATGCCCTGGTCAGTTTAGTTAAAAGGTTAGAGCGTTGGCCCACAGACCGAAGGGTCACAGGTTCAATTCCCAGTCAAGGGCACGTACCTGGGTTGCAGGTTTGCCTCTCTATCTCTCTCGCCTTCTCTCTCTTCCACTCTCTCTAAAAAAATATATCAATGGAAAAATATATCCTCTGATGAGGATTAACCAAAAAAAGAAAAAAAATGTCTCAGTTATGTCTCAGTTACTAGGCAAATACTGATCCTCTTAGCCATACAAAGCATGAGAATGTGCCTTAAGGCCTTGGTTCTCTGTCAGCCCTGTTCTCTAGCACACCCCAGCAGTCTTTGTCCCAGCAAACATTGGGCTCTTTATTTACAATCTCACCTGTGGATCCCACTGAGTAGGAAAATTTTTGTGCCTTTTGTCTAGGATGAGTAACTTTATAGTCTTTCTCCTTAGGGATTCCATTCAGAGCCTCATTTCCCTCCAGCTTCTAAAGAAATTGCCTTACTGTCAATAAAATCATTTAACTTTTGCTCTGTGTTGATTATTTATCAGGTGCTACATTTGGTGATTCAGAGATAAAGGAGACATTGTTGCTACCCTCATATAACTCACTGTCTCCGAATGACAAAAAAAAAAAAAAATTAACATGTGTCACAGGTGGAATGTCACAGGTAAGCACAGGGTCTAAGGGGACACATAGAAAAGGAACCAAACTGACCCTTAGAGAGACAGGAAGTATTCGGGAGAAAGGTGATGCCTAAACTAAATACTAAAAATGAGCATAGATGGTTTCCTTTGCTAAAAAGCTTTTGCACAGCAAAGGAAGCCATCAACAAAATGAAAGACAACACACTAAATGAGAGAACACATTCACCAATGATACATCTGATAAGGGGTTAATATCCAAAATTTATAAAAAGCTTATAAAACTCAACACCAAAACCACAAACAATCCAGTTAAAATGGGCAAAGGACCTAATACACACTTCTCCAAAGAGGACAATTCAGATGGCCAATAGACATATGAAAAGATGTTCAACATCACTAATCATCAGAGAGATGCAAATTAAAGCCACGCTGAGATATCACTTCATACCTGTCAGAAGAGCAATCATCAATAAATCAACAAACAAGTGTTGGTGAGGATGTGGAGAAAAGAGAACCCTCATGCAGTATTGGTGGAAATGAAGACTAGTGCAGCCACTGTGGAAAGCAGTATGGAGTTATCTCAAAAAATTAAAAATGGAACTGCCTTATGACCCAGTGATTTCACTTATGGGAATATATCCGAAGAAACCTAAAACACTAATTCAAAAGAATATATGCACCTTGCAGCGTTATTTACAATAGCCAACATCTGTAAACAGCCCAAGTACATTTGCACAATGGAATACTAGTCAGCCACAAAAAAGAAGGAAATCTTACCTTTTGTGACATCATGGATAAACTTGGAGGGCATTATACTAAGTGAAATAAGCCAGTCAGAGAAAGACAAACACCATATGATTTCACTCATGTGAAATCTAATGAACAAAATAAACTAAAAAACAAAATAGAAACAGACTCATAGATACAGAGAACAGACTGATAGCTATCAGAGGGAGAGGGGTTGGAGTGCTGGGTGGAAAAGGTGAAGGGATTAAGTAAAAAAAATAAAACAAAAACAAAAAGTCACAGACAACAGTATGGTGATTACCAGAGGGAAAGTGGGGTGGGAGAAAGGTAGAAGAAGGTAAAGGGGTGATAAATAGTGATGGAAGGAGACTTGACTTGGGGTGATGAACAAATAATACAATATACAGATGATTTATTATAGAATTGTACACCTGAAACTTATATAATTTTACTAACCAATATCACCCCAATAAATTCAAGTAAAAAAGAAAAACAAAAAGAGCAACTCAGTTTAGCCCCAACAGAATAATAAACCATACTTCCAAGGGAAAATTGTATTATATTAGAAAATGGGTAAAATTTCAAGACACTCTCTATGTGAAGGCCCAAGCCTGCAGTACAGACCATCTCGTTTTAAAAAACAGCCCAGAAAACAAGTTGCTACATGCAGAAAAAAATGTAGTATAATAATATCTTGCAGTTTGCAATATTACCGAAGTCCTTGCTCTTGAGAAAGCCAGAAAACTAGAAAATAGATGATAGCAACAAGTTAGAAACAAAGAATACTCTTCTTTCAAAGAGTAAGAAGCAGTGTGGCTCAAATACTATGTTGAACTAGCTGTATGACTTGGAAAGGTTTAACTTTCCAATCTTTAGTCATTTCACTCTAAATATAATAAAAACCATTTTGTTACCTTAAAAATGAGTATGACTTTGATAGAAGAGAAGGTTTTTAATGGAAAAGAGCAGCATCTGAACATAGTACATTTAGGTAGAAACATAGGATATAAGAGGCAGAGCGAATGAGAGAGGACCAGTACCTCAAAGAGGATACTTTCTGGCTCTCTGTGAAAATATTTTCATTGAACTGAACCTAACTATATCTTAAGTGAGAGGAAGATGAGTCTCAACCCCAAATATGGAAGGAATTCTTACTACCTACCCCTGGATGATAATGATGTCTCCATGAGGGTGGAGATCACACTGCAAGAATCCTCTTTCCCTTTTTATGACTCAATGTCCTGCTCCATCCTGGCGTCCTTCCCACACCTTGTACTGTGAGACTGACAATAGCCTGGTGCCCTTAGAGTTTCTGAAGATGGGCAAAGCACTTAGGAAAACATGCAAGAGTTGGATAATAAGCTTCTTCTCTTGCGTTTTCTTCCTGGGTATAATTCCTGAGATATTGTTCTTCTGCCTTGTAAACAAAGGGGCTTTTTGATTCTAAGGAGGCTGCATCATGCTGCCCCCTTTTCTGATCATGGGTTAGACAGCTATCAGGACTCACCTTTCTCTCTGTAGAAACAGTGTCTTCTGCATTGTGATCACTGCTTTAGGTGCAAATAAACACGCTTCAAGGGTAGGACAATGATCTCACAATACTCCAAGGTATGCCACTGTAAGAATAACATGGAGCTGAAAGGCAAGGGGTGGATATGAAGGGGTTAAACCATTCATCTATCTATGAAAAAACTTAATGCACTTACCTATAGTTCCCTCCGTTTCTAATGGTTGAAAAATGTTCCATTTAAAGCCAGGTCTTCACCTTTTCACTGATGAGTTTTATGTACAAACTGTCAATTTTCCTGTTTTAGACCCCGTCTTCCCTGGATCCTGCTATTAGCCTGAATGCAGAGAAGGAGAAGGCTGAGGAAATCATTGGCCTTTAACCAATCTCTTTATGAAGGGTGTGATGTATAACTTTAGTTTCCAGTGGAGATGCTCCAAAATGTGGATTGATTGATCCAGGTCATCTGAACCCAGCTAGCAGCAGTGCCTGCTAGAGAAAATGGTGAGGAGAAAATGGTAAGAAAGACAAAGAGAGAAAATAATACTTAAAAGACCCAGGGGAGCTTTGCAATTCAAAGGAAATTTCCCAGATTCCAGGCCCGATATATTCGAAAAAGAGGCTGACTCTTCATTCAACAAGGGATAACTGCGAATGTTTCTGCCTTCATCTGTCAACTACCCTAAGCCAGGTTCCTGTAAAAGTATTGGTGCAATAAAGTGGGAATGAGAGAAAGAATGGAGTTTGACCAGCTGTGGAAGGCCACAGTCATCATCCAGCTCTCTCCTGCATGGCACTCAAAGGAAATGTTTATTTCCCAAGTAACACAGACATAGTGAGTTCTCCCTGAAGACTTAAAATGATATTGGGAATTCCTTCCCTGCCTTCTAGGTTGGGAAATAATAGGAGTCCCAAGAGTGTGATAAGATAGGGGAAGATTCCCTGCATCATCCCTGGTTACTTCTGCTTCTTCCAGCCTTGTACTTTATCCTCTAGTGATACACACACCCAAAACTGTGTTTAGAATTCTGAACCACTGTTCACATTTTTTCCATTTGTGTTCATTATATGCTCCTGACTAAAAATTTGACTAACTCCTATTCAAACTCAATTTACTCTGGTGCGTATGAGTTCTTCTGAGTAGCTTCCTCTGCCCACTCTACAACCTGAACTGTGGCATGTTCTGCTGACCTCAGTCTCAATACTTAATCCTTTGCTTTATAACTCTGTACATTCATCTGTGTCTTTTGCCAGACTCTGAACTCCTAGAGAAGGGATACTATTTTGATCTCTGTATTTCCAGCACAAATCACAGAGCCTGGCACACATTAGGTGCTTAATAAATTATGTGAACTAAAATGCTTTGACTAGACTTAAAGAACAGCTGCTCTTGTGAGATAAATACCAGTTAAATCTTGAGCTGAGAGGAAGAGTACACAGGTCACCCTAGAACTCACTCTGGCTAGACATACTCCTTTTTAGCAAAAACAAAAACAAAAAAACCCTAGCCCAGCTGGTGTGGCTCAATGGATTGAGTACCGCCCCATGGAGAGAGGTCCCCGTTTGATTCCTGGTCAGGGTGCATGCCTGGGTTTCAGGCTTGATCCCTAGTGGGGGGCATGTTGGAGTAGCCGATCAATGTGTTTCTCTCACACTGATGTTTCTTTCTCTCTCCTTTTCTCTCTCTCTCTCTCAAAAAACAAAAAACATAAAACCCTAAATAGAAGTACAAGCAAGGCATGAGAAGAGTCATTAGGTTCTGAGGAAGGAATGGGAGCAAAGACTGGTAGAATTGGCTGATCTAAGACGAAGAAACTAAACTAGAAACTGCTCTTGTTTGTTGGGCTGTGGAAGGAGAGATCTAAGCAAAAAGAGAGACCATGAAGTCTGAGAACTAGTAAATCACACTTAAGCCATACATATTTTTAAACTTTAAAGCAAAATGCAGCAAAAGAAGTTCTAAGAGATAAATGCCTACCTCAAGAAACAAAACAAAAAAAGTCTGAAATAAACAACCTAACATAACCTCAAGGAACTAGAAAAATAATAAATGAAGTCCAAAGTTAATAGAAAAAGGGAAATAATAAAGATTAGAGAAGAAATAAGTAGAATACAGACCAAAAAGATAATAAAAAGACCAATGAAACTAAGAGCTGGTTCTTTGAAAAGATACACAAAATTGACAAATCTTTAGTGGGACTTGACAAGAAAGAGTACCAAAATAAATAAAATCAGAAGTAAAAGAAATGCTATGACTGATACAACAAAAATACAAAAGATTATAAGAGACTACTATGAACAATTACACTCCAACAAATTGGACAACCTAGAAAGAATAAATACATTTCTAGAAACATACAGCCTACCAAGAGTGAATCCCAATGACATAAAAAGTCTGAACAGACCAGTTACTAGTAAGGAAATCATATCAGTAATCAAAAACTTCCCAAGAAACAAAATACCAGAAGTAAATGGCTTCACTGGTGAATTCTACCAAATATTCTAAGAATTATTAATACCAATCCTCCTTAAACTCTTCCAAAAAATTGAATAGAAGTAAACTTTTTCAAACTTACTTACAAGAGTAGCATTACACTGATATCAAAACCAGACAAGGATGCCACAAGAAAATAAAATTACAGGCCAAGATCCTTGATGAACATAGATACAAAAATCTTCAACAAAATATTAGCCAACCAAATTCAACAATACATTTAAAGGATCAAACACCATGATCAAGTGGAATTTGTTCTAGGGATGTAAAGATGGTTCAACATCCTCAAATTAGTCAATGTGAAACAACACATTAACAAAATGAAGGACAAAAGCCATGTGATCATCTCAATAGATGAAAAAAAGAGCATTTAACAAAACTCAATATCCATTAATGATAAAACTTCTCAACAAAGTGGTTATAGCAGGAACATATCTCAACATAAAAAAGGCCATAAATGGAAATCCCAGCTAATGTTATACTCACCGATGAATTGTTTTTATCTAATATCAGGAAAAAGACAAGGCTGCCACTCTCACAATATTTATTCATCATAGTATTGAAAGTCCTAGCCAGAGTGATAAGGCAAGAAAAAGAAATAAAAGACATCCAAATTGGAAAGGAAGAAGTAAAACTGTTGCCACTTGCATATATGATATGATATTATATATAGAAAACCCTAAAGGTTCAATAAAAAATACTGTTGGGAGGACTTCTGGTTAAGATGGTGGTGTAGGTAAATGTGGTATTCACCTCCTCCCATAACCACATCAAAATTACAACTAAACTATAGAACAACCATCATTCAGAACCACCTGACATCGAGCTGAATGGAAGTCCTACAACTATGAAATGAAAGAAGAAGCCACATCAAGACTGGTAGGAGGGGCAGAGGTGTGGATGGGCTGGTCTCACACCCACATGTGGTGGATAAAAATCAGGAGGGATACCTCAGCTGTGAAGGTCATCTGTGAGGAGTGAGGGGTCCTGGTCCCACACCAGGGTCCCAGCTCTGGGTTCCAGCGCCAGGAAGAGAATTCCCCATCACTTCTGGCTGTAAAAACCAGCAGAAACTGAGGCTGAGGGAGGCTGAGGCTGCTGGAGCCCCAGGCAGTTCCTTTGAAAGGGCCCGTGCATGGACATACTATGACTCGTACCCACCAGGCTCCAGCATGAGGGAAGCAGTTTGAAAGGCACCAGAAATATACAGGGAAGAACTGAGTTGTTTAACATTGGGGTGAGAGCTGAAGGAGCAGCTTTGTCCTGGACAGACTTGCTGTGGGAGGTCATTGTTCCTTTGGTGGGCTCTTCCCCAGGGCAGCAGATGGCCACCATATCTGGGACTCCAGCAACCTGGCTCACACAGTTTTTCTTGCCCTGGTGATTCCCTAGGGCCTGCCACATCCAACTTTTGGGCCCACCTAAGCTGTTTCTAAAGGCTTTACCATAGGATTGGCATGTCTTGGATCCTGCTTCAGATTTTCCTAAAACCTCTCAAACAAGCAGCATCTGGTCTTAGCAAGCCCCATACCTCTCGTTAAGTAGCCCCAGGCTCGGCACTAGAAGCAGCCAGACTTTGTTCACAACTTGGCTTTTCCTGGGCACCTCCAAGCCCAGCACAAGAAGCAGCCATCGGCAGATCACTTTGTAGCTTATGCTGGGTGGCCCCAGATAGAACACAAGCAGTGGCTGACCTTGCCCCAGAGCCAGCACACCCAGTGGACAACTTCAGACCACATTGAAACACCACCATCCAGCCACCTCTACAAGTGACACATTCAATGAGTGGACTCAGTGGGTACCAGAATCCTGCTGAAGTAAATCTTGCTCTGTGTAAGGGGCCCCTACACAACTGATCCTCCAAGGGAGTCAGAGGCCAGTGGTCAGTGGGCACAGACAGTCCTTGCAGCTGATCAGCCTGAGTAAAACCCTTACATTGGCATGCCAACAGCAATCAAGACTCAATTACAACAGAAGACTATACAGTCCACATGAAGGGTGCACCTCGAGGGCCCAGCTGGGTGACCAGGAAGGCTGTGCCACTGGTTCCTACAGGACACCTACAACAATAGGCTACCCTACGAAGCCTAAGAGACATAGCAACTCTACCTAATACATAGAAACAAACACAGGAAAGCAGTCAAAATGAGGAGACAAAGAAACACGTCTCAAATGAAAGAAAAGAACAAATCTCCAGGAAAAGAACTAAACAAAATGGAGATAAGCAATTAGTCAGATGCAGAGTTCAAAACACTGGTTATAAGGCTGCTCAAGGAACTTAATGAGATCTTCAAAAAACTTAGTGAGAACTTCAAGGAACTTAAGGAGAACTCCAAGGAGCTTAGTGAGAACATCAACAACATAAAAAAGGACCAGTCAGAAATGAAGGATGCACTAACTGAAATAAAGAATAATTTACAGAGAATCAATAGTAGAGTAGATAAAGCCAAGAAGCAAACCATTTATTTGGAATATAAGGAAGTACAAAACACCCAATCAGAACAGCAAAAAGAAAAAAGAATCCAAAAAAATGAGGATAGTGTAAGGAGCCTCCGGGACAACTTCAAGTGCACCAACATTTGATTTATAGGGGTGCCAGATGTGACTCATGAATCAATAAAAATCCTAGAAGAAAATGTAGGCAACAAAATTTCAGAATAAACTCAAAATAGATGAAAGACTTAAATGTGACTCATGAATTCATAAAAATCCTAGAAGAAAATGTAGGCAACAAAATTTCAGACATCACATGCAGCAGAATTTTCACTGATACAATGCCCAAGGCAAGAGAAACAAAATAAAAAATTAATACATGGGACTACATCAAACTAAAAAGCTTCTGCACAGCAAAAGAGACAAGCATCAAAATGGAAAGGGGACCCACTATACGGGAGAGTAGAATTATCAATGGTACATCAGATAAGGGGTTAATTTCCAAAATACATAGAGAACACATACAATTCAACAAAAGGAAGACAAACAATCCAATTAAAAAATAGGTAGAGGACCTAAATAGACACCTCTCCAAAAAGGACATACAAATGGCCAAGAAACATATGAAAAAATGCTCAGTGTCACTAATCATCAGAGAGATGCAAATTAAAATGACTATGAGGTATCACCTCACACCTGCCAGAATGGCTGCCATCAACAAATCATCAAACAACAAATGGTGGGAAGGGGTGTGGAGAAAAGGGGACTCTAGTACACTGCTGGTGGGAATGCAGACTGGTACAGCCACTATGGAAGACAATATGGTGTTTCCTCAAAAAATTAAAAATTGAACTGCCATTTGACCCAGTGATCCCACTCCTAGGAATATATCCTAAGAAGCCTAAAACACCAATCAGAAAAAATATATTCACCCCTATGTTCATAGCAGCACAATTTACAATAGCTAAGATCTGGAAATAGCCCAAGTGTCCACCAATAGATGAGTGGATAAAAAAAGCGGTGGCACATGTACACAATGGAATACTATGCAGCTGTAAGAAAGAAAGATCACTTATCCTTTGAGACAACATAGAGGGAACTGGAGAGTGTTATGCTAAGTAAAATAAGCCAGTCAGAAAAAGATGAGTATCACATGATCTTACTTATTTGTGGAATATAATGAACAAAATAAGCTGATGAACAAAATAGACCCAGAGACATAGAAGTAGGGTTCAGATTGATAAACCTCAGAGGAGGCGGGCAGGAGGAAAGAAGAGATAAACCAAAGAAGTTTTGCATATAAGCATAACCAATGGACATAGACAACAATGCTGGGGGTGGGGGTGGCGGGAATGGAAGGAGGGTGTCAATGGGGGAAAAAGGAGAAACATCTGTAACAAAAATAAATTAATTTTTTAAAAAAGCAATGAAAACATATTCTCAGGTGAGGATTAAAAGAAATCACATAGCTATTTGTCCAATTGACAATTGTTTGGGTATTCAGCTTATAAGACTTTCAAATGGATTTGATCATAGGAGTATCCTAGCTTTTGCATGAAATAAAGCATGTAAGAAGAAAATATTTTATTTATTTTTAAAACAAAAACATACATAAATCAAAAATAAAAATATAACAAGTTATAGATTAAAAAGTCCTAGTCACCCCATCCTCATCCATACCACATCCCCTTCTCTAATAAACCATTTCCATTATTTTATTGTGAATCTTTCCAGTGAGTTTTTGTGTACATATAAACAAATGTCAGTATGTTTATTTATTTACATGTTATTTTCTTATGCTGTTGTGCACCTTGTTTTTTGCTTTCAGAATACCCTGGAAACCTTTCCTTTTCTGTGCAGAGTGCAGAAGGAAAATATTTAAAATAAGAATACTGCTAGCTTGATAAATCTGTTGAATGAATGAATTGTAACATTCTTGAATTATATTTCAGGTCTAATCATTGTTTGATATCTCTAACTTCAGTAAAATAATTAAAAAAGGATTTTATCAGTAAAAATCTTATTGTGGTAAAAATCACATCAAATATTTAATTATCAATTTTTAAGTAAAACAAGTTATAGCAAATGGCATGATATCTAACATTTGATTCGAGATAGAGTGAGTGGTGGTATAGATCAAATTAGTTTGGGTATGAATTGATAATTCATGGAATTATACTGTGATACATTACACTATTCTATTTTTGGTATGTTTAAAAATTTGCATAATGAAAAAGCCTCAGAAATATGTAGTGACAATCAGGTATGTATTTAAAGACTCTAAGTTTTTAGAAATACATGATTTATTCAGTAAAATTTAATGAATGTCAAAATACTTCCCTAAAGATGAAAACTCTAATTCCACAAAATTAACTATTCAGCAACTGGGGAATGTCAAATACCATGTGGGTTACTCAGAGCCAGGAAATGTAAACCTGTAATGAACTATCAGCTCCAAGAGGAATTCAATCCTCTCAGCAACAACCTGCTTTCTGATTCTAAAGGAGTGGAGGCAATAGAGAAACACATATGAACACACAGAATCACAATTCAAAATAAGGAAATGGAATTACAATAATTCATTGAGAGCAAAAGCCTACTTTTTTCATTTTGACAAATTCCTTAAGATGATTTTTTTCCCTCATCTTTCTTTTCTCTTTTCATGTTTTAAAAGGGTAAGTATATAGCATAGAAAAACAAGAGAGTGCCATCACAAAATTTTTATATAAAAGGAACTTCCAGGAGAAAAACAACAGCAAATAGAATCAAATTTAAAAGAACAGAGAAGTAACAAGGCAAATCTAAAACAGAAACAAAAGATATCTACTCTGTAGTCCTTAAAATACATTTTAACTGACATGATTTTATACACTTTGAAAAAAAATTCTCACTGAATGATACAATCAGGTTCAAATACAGCTCTAACAATTACAATATTACTATACAAGTGTTAGTTTTTGCAACATGTAATTTTTGAAATGAAAAATAAAGAAACGAAATTTACCTTTTAATGTGAAACCTGTACTTCAATTTGCTGCGTAGATACTTAATTATGAGTGGAACTTGTTCTTTGCATACACAAATGTCATTTTCAACTGAAACAAGATGGTTTTTGTCCTTGCTCTTTTTTTTTATTAATTTATTTTTGTTACAGCTGTTTCTGCTTTTTTCCCCATTGACACCCTCCTCCCCATCCCCCCACCCAGTCCCCAGCTTTGTTGTCCATGTCCATAAATTATGCATACATGCACATAAGTTCTGTGGTTTATCTCTTCCCTCCACACCTCACCCCCTCTTCCAAGGGTTGTCAGTCTGTATCCTACTTCCACATCTCTGGGTCTACCCTGTTCCTCAGACTGTTATGTTTATTATATTCCACAAATAAATGAGATCATGTGATATTTGTCTTTCTCTGCTTGGCTTGTTTCGCTTAGGATAATACTCTTGAGGTCCCTCCATGTCATCTCAAAGGATAAGAGATCTTTCTTTCTTACAGCTGCATAGTACTCCATTGTGTATATGTACCACAGCCTTTTTATCCATTCGTCCACTGATGGACACTTGGGCTGTTTCCAGATCTTAGCTATTGTAAATAGTGCTGCTATGAACATGGGGGTACATGTATCCTTTCTGATTGGTGTTTCAGGCTTCTTAGGGTATATTCCTAGAAGTAGGTTCACTGGGTCAAATGGCAATTCAATTTTAAATTTTTTAAGGTAACACCATAGTGTTTTCCACAGTGGCTGCACCAGTCTGCATTCCCACCAGCAGTGTACTAGAGTCCCCTTTTCTCCACACCCTCGCCAACACTTGTTGTTTGATGATTTGTTGATGGTGGCCATTCTGACAGGTGTGAGGTGATACCTCATTGTTGTTTTAATTTGTATCTCTCTGATGATTAGTGATGTTGAGCATTTCTTCACATGTCTCTTAGCCATTTGTATGTCCTGTTTGGAGAGGTGTCTATTTAGTTCCTCTGCCCATTTTTTAGTTGGGTTCTTTGTCTTCCTTTTGTTGAGTTGTATGAGCACTCTATATTTTGAAGATTAACCCCTTATCTGATGTATCACTGGCAATTATGCTCTCCCATACAGTGGGTTCCCTTTCTGTTTTGATGGTTGTTTCTTTTGCTGTGCAGAAGCTTTTGAGTTTGATGTAGTTCCATGTGTTCATTTATTCCTTTGTTTCTGTTGCCTTAGGTGATGTATCAGTGAAGATTCTGCTGCGTATGATGTCCGAAATTCTGTTGCCTACATCTTCTTCTAGGATTTTTATATATTCACGAGTCACATTTAAGTCTTTTATCCATTTTGAGTTTATGTTTGTGTGTGGTGTAAGTTGATGGTCTAGTTTCATTTTTTTGCATGTAGCTGTCCAATTTTCCCAACACCATTTATTAAAGAGGCTATCATTACTCCATTGTATGCTCTTGCCACCTTTGTCAAATATTAATTGAGCATAATGTCTTGGGTCAATTTCCGGATTCTCTGTTCTGTTCCACTGGTCTATATGCCTGTTCTTGTGCCAGTACCAGGCTGTTTTGATTACAGTAGCTTTGTAGTATAAGCTGATATCCGGTATTGTGATCCCACCTACTTTGTCCTTCTTTTTCAAGATTGCTATAGCTATTCGGGGTCTTTTTTGGTTCCATATGAACTTTTGAAGTATTTGTTCTAGTTCTGTGAAATATATCACTGGTATTTTGATGGGGATTGCATTGAATCTATAGATTGCTTTGGGTAATATGGACATTTTAATGGTGTTAATTCTTCCAATCCATGAACAAGGTATGTGCTTCCACTTTTTTATATCTTTATTTCTTTTTCAATGTCCTGTAGTTTTCTGCAAATAGGTTCTTTACTTATTTGGTTAAGTTTATTCCTAGGTATCTTAATTTTTTTGCTATGATGGTAAATGGAATTGTTTTTTTAGTTTCTCTTTCCGTGAGTTCATCATTGGTGTATAAGAATGCTGTCGACTTCTTGACATTAATTTTGTATCCTGCTACTTTGCCAAATTCATTTATTAAGTCTAGTAGATTTTTGATGGAGTCTTTAGGGTTTTCTATGTATAATATGACGTCATCTGTGAATAATGACAGTTCACGTCCTCCTTTCCAGTTTGGATTCCTTTTATTTTTTCTTCACGTCTGATTGCTGTGGCTAAGAATTCCAATACTATGTTAAATAAGAGTGGTGAAAGTGGACATCCCTGTCTTACTCCTGTTCTTAAGGGAAATATATTTAGTTTTTGCCCATTGAGTATGATGTTGGCTGTAGGTCTTTCATATATGGCCTTTATTATATCAAGATATGATGCCTCTATTCCCAAATTGCTGAGTGTTTTTATCAGAAATGGGTGCTGGATTTTGTCGAATGCTTTTTCAGCATCTACTGTATGATCATGTGGTTTTTATCTTTCATTTTGTTTATGTGGTGTATCACATTTATTGATTTGCGAATATTGAACCAGCCTTGCATCCCTGGGATGAATCCTACTTGGTCATGGTGAATAATTTTTTTGATGTATTGCTGGATCCGATTTGCTAGTATTTTGTTAAGGATTTTGGCATCTATGTTCATCAGGGCTATTGGCCTGTAGTTTTCTTTCTTTGTAGTGTCTTTTTCTGGTTTGGGAATTAGAATTATGCTGGCCTCATAAAATGAGTTTGGAAGTCTTCCTTCTTCTTGAATTTTTAGAAATAGTTTGAGGAGAATGGGTGTTAGTTCTTCTTTGACTGTTCGGTAAAATTCCCCTCGTGAAGCCGTCTGGGCCTGGGCTTCTGTTTGCTGGGAGAGTCTTGATTACATCTTTAATTTCCTTAGCTGTTATTCTAAGTTTTCTATCTCTTCTGTTCAAGTTTTCTATCTCTTCCCGGTCCAGTTTTGGGAGACTATGTGTTTCTAGAAATTTGTCCATTTCGCTTAGATTGTCGAAATTGTTGCCATATAAATGTTCATAGTATTTGTTAAATATCCTTTGTATTTCTGTGGTGTCAGTTGTTACTTCTCCTCTTTCATTTCTGATTTTGTGTATTTGGGCTCTCTGTCTTTGTTTCTTGGTGAGTCTAGCTAAGGGTCCATCAATCTTGTTTATCTTTTCAAAAAACCAGCTCTTTGTTTCATTGATCCTTTGAATTGTTTTTTTGGTCTCCATGTCCTTTATTTCTGCTCTGATCTTTACTATTTCCTTCCTTCTACTTGCTCTGGGGTTTTCTTTTTGTTTGCTTTCTAGTTCTTTAAGTTGTGAGGTTAGATAGTCTATTAGAAGTTTTTCTTGTTTCTTGATGTAGGCGTGGAGTGCTATGAACTTCTCTCTCAGAACTGTTTTTGCTGCATCCCATAGATTTTGTGTTGTTGTGTGTTCATTTTCATTGGTTTCCAGGAAGTTTTTAATTTCTTTCTTGATCTCCTCAGTAACCCATTCATTGTTTAATAACATGCTATTTAGCCTCCAAGTGTTCAAATGTCTTTGCATGTTCTTGTTGCAATTGATTTCTAGTTTCATGCCATTGTGATCTGAGAAGATGCTTGATATGATTTCAATCTTCTTGAACTTGTAGAGACTTCGTTTGTGTCCTAACATGTGGTCTATCTTTGAGAATGTCCCATGTGCACTTGAGAAGAATGTGAATTCTGTAGTTTTGGGGTGTAATTCTCTGTAAATATCTATTAAATCCATTTGGTCTAGTGCTTCTTTTAGAGTCTCTGTTTCCTTGTTAATTTTTTGTCTAGAGGATCTATCCAGTGATGTCAGTGGGGTGTTGAAGTTCCCTGCTATGATTGTATTGCTGTCAATTTCTCCTTTGAAGTCCTCCAGAAGATTTTTAATATATTTTGGTGCTCCTATATTGGGTGCATATATGTTTACCAAGGTTATATCTTACTGTGGATAGATCCTTTCAATATTATGGAGTGACCTTCTTTGTCTCTAGTTATGGCTTTCATTTTGAAATCTATTTTATCAGATTTGAGTATTGCCACCCCAGCTTTTTTTTCCTTTCCATTTGCTTGGAAGATTTTTTTCCATCCCTTCACTTTCAGCCTATGTGAGTCTTTTGTTGTGAGGTGGGTCTCTTGTAAACAACATATATATGGGTCATGCTTTCTTATCCAATCCGCTACTCTGTGTCTTTTTATCAGAGCATTCAATCCATTTACATTTAAGGTGATTATTGATATGTACTTATTTATTGCCATTTTTGTTTAGTGTGGTTCTACTTTCCTTCCTATTTCTTCTACTAATTACAGCAGTCCTTTAAACATTTCTTGCAGTGCTGGTTTGGTGCTAACATATTCCCTTAGCCTTTTTTTTTGTCTGGGAAACTTTTTATTTGACCTTCTACTTTGAGTGATAGCCTTGCTGGGTAGAGTAGTCTTGGATTCAGATCCTTTTTTTTCTTGACCTTGATTACTGCATGCCATTCCCTTCTGGCCTGTAGTGTTTCAGTTGAGAAGTCAGCTGATAGCCTTATGGGGGTTCCTTTGTAGGTAACCTGTTGCTTATCTCTTGCTGTCTTTAGGATTCTCTCTTTGTCTTTAATTTTTGGCATTTTTATTACTATGTGTCTTGGTGTGGGCCTGTTTGGGTTCTTCTTACTTGGGACTCTCTGTGCTTCTTGAAATTGAATGCATTCTTTCTTCACCAAATTAGGGAAGTTTTCTGTCACTATTTCTTCAAATATATTCTCTAACCCTTGCTCATTTTCTTCTTCTTCAGGGACTCCAATGATGCGAATATTATTACGTTTCCAGCTGTCCCACAGTTCTCTTAAGCTGTCGTCCTGTTTTTTCCTTTTGGTTTTCTGATTGGTTGATTTTTTTCTACCTTGTCTTCTAATTCACTGATCTGGTCCTCAGCTTCCTGTACTCTGCTGTTTAGTCCTTCCAATGTGTTCTTCATTTCTGCTATGTCATTCTTCATTTCTTCTTGGTGCTTCTTCATTTCCACTTGGTTGGTTTTCAGTGTTTCTATGTCTTTGCTCATGGTGTTTATGTCTTTACTCAAGGTATTGATGTCCTTACTCATGCTGTTAAGCTTCCTCAAGATCATGGCTCTGAATTCTAGCTCTGTTAACTTGCTTATCTCCATTTAATTTATCTCATCTTCAGTAGAGGTCTCTTGTTCTTTCATTTGGAATCTGTTTCTTTGTTTCACCATTTTGGCTATCTCAGTGGGTTTTGGAGCCTGCCAAATTTCCTCTGTGGATGTTGGTGTTCTGCTGTTTGTGGCTCCCTCTACTGGGTTTGGATGAGCATGGGAGAACCCACGTTAAACACCACCGTAGAGTCTTATTTAGCTGGGTAGATTTGCAAGCCCAGAAAAGATTAAGTCATCCTTTAGCTTTTTGCCTAGAGGTTATTAGTCAAGGTTGCTTGAAGAGCCTTGGGTTTTCGGTTGAATGAAAACCTCCCTGGGGTGTTCAGAGTGAGAGGATTTCCAGAGGGTAGGGCAGATGCTGGTAGTTAATGAGCCTCAATTTGCATTTCAATGGCCCTCCTGGGTGTGGCTGGATCTCCGAGGGAGGGGCTGCCGCCTCTCCCCAGAGCCCTGGGATGGAGTAAGAAGGCCAGGCCACAGTCCTGCATGGCCACAACTCAGCAAAAGCTCTGAGCACCCTCCAAATCCCAAGTGTCCCCACCCAGTTCCAGTCCAGTCCGCCCTCCTTCTGCCGGAGCCCAGGTGAGTGGCTGTGGCTATTTTAGCACTCTGTCCCAGCCCTCTGCACTGTGGAGCTAGCTTGAGGTTTAACCCGCCCACTGCTCACAGCTAAGACCGCTGCTGTCTGTGGGCTCCCAGCCCCCCTCTCGCGCCTCCGCAATCCTACCAGGATGGATTCAGTGTCCCTGGTTGTATGGTCCTCGAAAGCTGCTTTTCTGTTGCTTTTTCCTGACGATTTGTCTTTATTTTAGTTGTAATTCCAGTTTGGTCCTGGGAGATGGTCTGTGTAGCTTCCATTCACTCTGCTGCCATTTTGGAATCAAGCTGTCCTTGCTCTTTATCCTACTTAGGCAGAATAAGCTTGCTCACACGTGTAAGAGATTGATAGTGCAAGATATTGATGAGTTTCCTCTAAATGTGAAAAATCCAGAAGTTTCAAACAATTTAAATTATTTTTCTCAATAGGATTGATCTTGGTTTAATAAAGTTAACTTTTTTTTTTTTTTTTTTTTTTTTTTAGCATTATCCAAAACTTTCTCATTTCTTCCTTAGGGTTTCTCACACTAGAACTTCTCTAGAAGAAAACTATGCTCTGAAATATCATATTTTATTTATTTATTTTTTACAAGAAGCCAAACCTCACCTGGAGACACCATGAGACACCATCATTACAGATACCAAGGAATTGGCCCCATGATTAGCCTTTTGATTCCAAATATAAAGATAGAATATACTTTTAATGAATAAAGCTTTCACTTATTTTTGAAGGTCTGATTTTATTGTTCAAAGTAACTTCTTTTCTATTTTGTAGATATCAATTTTCTTTCTAAGTAGTCATGAAAATATGATGACAGAGGCATCTTGAGTAATAAAAGCCTTCATGTATGTAGAATCCTTTTCTCAATCTCTTTCCTATATTGGAGTGTACTATCCCTTTGATTTCTTTCTTTTCTTTGGTTAGAGCATCCAGTAATTTCATAAGAATGTGTAAGAAAAAAATTTCAAGACCTTGTAATTTTTATGGTAATCTTTTTGTAGTTTCTACCAAAAATATGTGGTTTTTGAAACCTTAAATCTTTCAAGCCTTTTAGAATGTCTGAAAGTGTATTCTACACTACAACTTAACTGATAGTTTGACCGGTTATAGAATTCTACGTTAGACAATACTTTTTTTCAATGTTTTGAAGCATTTTATTCTTTGCCTTCCAGCTTTCAGAGTCGTTATTGAGAAGTCATAAGCCTTTGTGGAAAGCTTGAAGACAGTGGAGTCCAAACTCGGCCTTAGAATCACCCGGGGAATTTAAGATGTCTATATATCTGTCCAACACCCTTCAGACATTCAGACACTCAAGAGCATATTCCACGTGATCCAGAGGTGCTTTGGGGGTCCAGATTAGGGCTTTCCGTGTACCCATTTATGATCCTCTTCCCTTCCCTCAACTGTTCCTGCTTCAAAGACCCACACCTGACCAGGCCAGTCTCGGCGCTGGCCCAGCAGCAAAAGGGCTCTGCCCTCTCCGACCCGTTCTCTTGGAAACGGAACCTCAACCTCCAACTCCTGCGTCACAATCGCTGAATCCTGCGTCACCCTGGCAACCCCACTGTCCACAGTGCCGCTCAGCAGCTCAGCATGGGCCAGTGTACGAGGAGCTTGCTCTCTGTCCGGATGGTCGGGAGCTCCGGCGGTAGTGGCCCTCGAGCCCAGGTAGGCGTTGCTGTTCTTATAAATGCGTTACTGCCCTGGGTGCACTTTCTTCTCCGCTACTGAACAAGGCCACTGCCTTGTTCTTTCCTCCCTAACTCTTCCCCTTTCCATTTTGTGGGTCTCCAGTATCTCAGTTCCCTCTGAAAAGCGCAGGAAGCGTTGGTTTGTCCATCTTCCTGGCAGGAGCAAGCCGCCACCTCAGCCCCGCGAAGGACCAGAGGTTTGGTAGCAGAAGTGCTGCGACGTGATGGGGGTCAGGGTTAGTTCAAGAAGTCCAGGAGAGCTCCTCATGTGACCCTCAGAGGGTCGTGCTCTGCCAAGGACGCGTTTGCGGGCAGAGTGGGTGGGCGCCGCGGGGGGCTTGGCCTGGGGCTCCAAAGCCCCAAGACTGCAGCCGGTCCAGGTCGGGAGAGACAGTCTGGTTCTAACGTTCTCCCGAGTCCAGCACCTTGCGGGAAAGAAGCTGCCATTATCAGTCAGCCCCAGTTGTAGGGCCCTGGGCACCTGTCACGGCAGAGCTAGTGAGCCCTTTGCGTGATGCCCACAATTCTGTCCTTCCACCTCCCCACAAACTGCATTTTTACTTGTGCTGGTTTGGGGCGCCACTTTCCCGCCACTCCTCCACTGTAGCTGACCTCACCAACACAATCTGTGTAAGAACTTGGCTCCAGTTTACTGTCCTTTCCCCAGGTTTAAATTGTTTTTCTTCTTCTAGGATTCCCTCAGCAGCAGTATGCCTTCTTCTGTGTCTTGAGAGAGAGAGCTTCCTACCCCTCTCACAAACAGACTTTGCTTTTCCTTCCCCAAAAGTTAAGTATCCTTTCTGTGCCCTAAGGCTGAGAGGGCTTGCTGCTCTTCTAGTGACTCGAGGCTTTTTCTTGCCTGGAGAGAAGGGTCTAGGGGCTTTGTGTTTGTCCCTCAACAGTGTGTGTTCACCTGGAGCTCACCTGAATCACCAAGGATCTTTAGAAACATGGAGAACCCAGGGGAGCCCAGTGGAAGTGAACTCATTCGTGAGGGCAGATTCCCCTTGTACCTGGGCCTCCAGTTATTCCACATTGACATGCTAGCCTGCCTGCCCTTGGCCTTTAAGAATTTCCTAACTTTTAGCTGATTTTCTCTTATTGGCTTTTATGGCAGGCACCTCCTTTTTCTGAGTTTTGGCCAAGGTGAAACAGTCTGTGTGTTCATCTCTCTTTGGAGGAATCTGTACCTCTCTTCATCATAGACTTTATTAGGTTCTCTTGAGACCTCACCTTTCCCATGGGCTGAAGTTATTTAGTAAGTTATTTGATATTGCTTGTTGTTAGGCAGGGGTGATGTTTTTGCCTCTTTATATTTAATTCTCATAATCCATTTTTTAAATTTATTTTTTAATTAAATATGGTCCATGACAGACATTCCATATGTAGAAGTCAAGGCCATTTGAGCCATTTAAATAAGACTCACGATTCAGTAAATACTGCTTTGTATAACAGCACCAAACAATTTCTCCATCAGCTCTGAGCACAGGTTCATGGACTCCAGTTTTCACTGTCAAGCATCATTAAAAGCACTGCTCAGAAGACTCATGGACAGAAGGGAGAGGGGCATGTTTCATGCTTAGTGTTGGATGAAGAATGTAAGAACCAGATGAGACTAGAATGTGAACTAGAGATTTCCCATGTTCACAATGAGAATCCTGCCCCTGGACCAACAATGTTTTGGAGAAAATCCCACTTTTATTGATTCTCAAATTAACTTTCCTTTCTCCCCCTTCTAACATGGTTCTTATCTGTTTTCTTGAGTGCCAGCATCCTACGTACTCACATGTTGCTGGGACCTCAGCTCCAATGTTCTTACTAGGGCTTACACTGGTAATTAGAATGTTTCTGATGATTAGAATGAGCCATGATGCCAACGTAAACCAGACAGGTCTGAGCTGACTTGAGAAATCAAACTCAAGCTTCATTTTCCTGGATGTGAAACCTGCCTTTGTCCCAGGACTCTGAACAGTGGTGGAATTCTAAAAATTTGGGGATATCTCGATGGATGCCCTGGGTTCTCTTCTTCATAGCCAAGCTCCCTCATGTTCTTTAAGTTGCCACAGTCTGGTACCCGTAGTTAGATCTCTGAGGAAATTTCTGGTCACAGTCTCCAAGGACCCTCAATGATCCGAGACTCTTTTTGGTCCTTGGAATATGTGACTGTTGTGGCACTTCTCTAATCCTTCCACAGGCTTCTGTGCCTCTCCCTCTTCTTTAAATATTGGTTATTTCCCAGCGTTTTATCTTTTTCACTCTTCTACACATTCTCTCTGGAAAATCTCAATCCCTACCAGATTAAAATACAAGGAACCCTGCCTTAAATTTGCATATAAAAGGCAAGATGCCCTGTTGAATTACAGATTAACAATAAAATTTTTACATAAATAAGTCTTGTGAAACATTGACCTGAAATTCGAATTTAAATGGGCATCCTGTATCTTTATTTGCTAAATATAGCAACTCTAACCCATCCATCTTCTTCACCCCCACCAGTGCTGATGACTTCCAAACCACTATTTCCAGTCCCAACTCCCCAGCCTGAATTCCAGGCCCATGTAATCAACCTCTGTGGACATCTCACCCACTGGTTCCTCACATAATGCAAATTCAACCTGTCTCAAGGTGAATACACCATCATTCCCACAAACCTGCTGCTCAGACATGTTGCACACCTTCATGAATGGCTGCACCAGCAGCTATACCAAGTCCTCTTTCCAGATTCTCCCCTCTTCCGCTTCTTACCTGGTAGTGTACACATTCTGCTGTACTGATCCAATCCTTTCCATCCCTACAGCTTTCATCAGTTCTTGCCTGGTCCATAGTGCTCTGGGCTTCCAGCCAGACTATCAACCCATTTTTGCACACTGCAAACAGGTTAAGTGAATCAGGTTGCTTTCTGGCTGTAATTTAAAAACAACTTTAAACTCGCTCCATGTGCTAAGAAACAAATCTGTGCAATACCTTTGGGTGAGAATGGAACCAGCGACCTAAGGAGTCTTACAGAAACAAAAGTACAGTCCCCTGCTATAGTAGCTGAGCTATCAGAGGGTGCATACTGCAGGTTTCAGGAAAATTTTTGTTCACCATAGACAGGAACATTTTTGGAAAAGATGCTTGGAAAGGCCTTCATCTTACACTCCTAAAGGGGTATAGACACTGGTGCCCCTTCAATCATCAACCACTTAAATAGTTGAGAAATGACATTTTTCAAAGAAATTGCAGATTTGAAGAGCTCTGACAGTGTCAATAAAGGTCCAGGAGAGGCCGAACTCTGGGAGCTCATGGCTATAGTCACCATTGAGTGGACAGTGTCCTCTGTAAGGGCCATTAATTGCAACAACTGTCCCTTGTCAACAGTCTTAGTGCTGCTTCCTCTCTCTCTTACTTATTGTTCTGACTTGGTGAAAATGACCGAGGAAACAATTTTCAGCTCTGAAGAAGCAGAAGAGCATTTTGCGTGGGATGGCCTGAGTCAGAACCCAGCACCTGACTACAACCCCCACCGCAGTCCTGCCCCAACACTACAGTCTCCTCGGTCACTCAACATTCCCCCGGAAGTGTCTTCTTATAGAGGGTACAAGTTTAATGGGCCTCTAAGGATTGATTGAGATGACAACTTGGAATTCTGCACAGAGAGGATAAAGGTGGTGGGATTTGTTGATTTGACACAGAAGCCTTTTGCAAAATATCCTGGGGTTTAAACCCCCAAGTTCAAAGGCATCCTGAACAGAAAGTACCCACATCAGTGACCACCCCAGGGAGCTGCTGCATTTATTACTTTTAAGGGCATCCACTGGTCCTGCCAGTGGCAGTTTCTCTGGGCGCCCCAGTGCGGCCTTCTCCAGGAGCTCAACCGCAGGCTCTCTTAGCTCCTCCAAGACCCACAACACAAGCCAAAGCATTCTGAGCTCTAAAGTTGCCTGCACAGGTGTTCCTCTGGTATTGTGTTCTCTTTCTGCTTTTATTCATTCTTAAATCATACTCACCCAAGATTTGATCTTGTCTTTTTCACATCTAATGTGAGCATTATTGACCTTAAACCTACAGGGACAGAAATCGGCCCACTCCTTGAAGGAGGCAGCTCTACCTGAGCGCTCTGTACCCTGCCATCTATTTTATTTGGCATCGCTCTCACTTTCACTAGTTGTTTTTAAACATACTTTGCTAGTCCATGAGGTCTCAGCTCCTTCTGAAGACCATATCTGACCTATGGTCTCCACAAATCATGCCTAACAGTAGGGAGAGGCCTTCAGGATCTGACCAGATCTTCAATGGAAATTTCTCAATTCCCCTATCCTGACAAATCTGAGGAAAAGGAAAACTCTTCATTGAACATGTAAGCTTTTTCTCCCTTGGCATCAACAATGTTTGTGCGGTCATCTGTCTGCTGACCCAAGTCAGGAAGCTACAAAAAGTATGTGCAGAGCCGGTGCCAACGGGAGTGGAAATAAACAGAGTGGAGATGAATGTGGAAGTACATAAACATTCTCAACTTTTCTCCTGCTGTCACGCTAGTAGAATAATATACATAATAATTGATAAAGCCATTGTGTCTTCTTTATGAAGACTCACAGGGGTTCTTGAGAAATCTTCCCCTGGCTTCCGGGGTGCACAGCAATTGGATCCACAGAGATATGATGAGATAGGAGAAAATTGCAGGCACAGTTATTTATATCTTTGTTTCCTGCTAGTCCTGGACTTGTATAAATGCTCTAGTGATACTATATATAGTGACACACAAAATCAACACACTTGGGTTTCTCTTTATTTTCTAAAATTGCTCTGTGTCCACTCCACTCACTTGATCACAGATCTACTACACATGTTCTAAAACTCAACTGAATCTAGTATATTGACTTTGCCTGAGGACCTCCCATATTTTCTACACTGCCCTGCACCCCAGCCTGAATTAAAACATCCCAAGATTGCTTTTAGTTTTAGATTTGCATGGATTGTTCTATTTATCTCTATTATAAATTTTAGCACATTGGATTGTAAGTGTTTGCTTCCATCTCTGTGTCCCCTACGACATAAAAATATTGTAAGGCAGGGCCTATATTTTAATCTTTATACTCCTGGCACACGCACAATACTGAGGGAATATTAGGTGCTTATTATATGGTTTGTGAAGAAAACATGTTTGAACATCAATCTTATGGAACAGAAGCTGTTTTTTGCTTGTTTGTTTAAATCCTTACTCGAGGACATGTTAGAGAGAGAGAGAGAGAGAGAGAGAGAGAGAGAGAGAGAGAGAGAGAGACAAAGAGATTATCAATTGGTTGCCTTCCATTTGCACCCCAACCAGGGATCAAACCTACAGCCTAGGTATGTGCCCTGACCGGGAATCTAACGCATAACGTTTGGTGCATGGGATGATGCTCCAACCAACTGAGCCACCTGGTCAAGGCCAGAAACTCTTCTGAGTCAACACTACCGGGATTCATGAGCTGAGAAGAGGATGCAGAACTTACTAGGCCCCTTACTAGGTCATCAGGCCTGACCTCCAACAGAACAGGTCTTCATTCTGTCATGGATAGAGGGAGTAAGATTAGTATCAGAGTTTTTAAAGATGGAGGATGAGAGGTGTAATCTTCGACTATACTTGCCTCTGTTCATAATTTTAAGAGCACATTTCTTAGTAGTTAGGGAGAAAAAAATCTAAACATAATGATTGATGCAAGATCCCAGTGCAAGAAAAGATACACTTCTACAATGTAGAAAAAAAGCCTAAGAATCCATCACTGGTGGAGGAAAAGCGATGGGTGCATAAAAGTGGAGAGGAGGTAGGGACTGGCTGGTTGGGTCTGCAGATAAGGCAGGAGAGCAACCAGGACTGCTTTTCGCTAAAGGCTATGTGTGTGTGGCTGTGGGAAGAAGGAGCAGGTGTGTTCACGTGCAACAGCACACTCATAGGGTGACAGCACACAGGATATTCCTGGCTTTGTCCTTTGGTACTGAGGATGTGCAAAAGTAGCAGGCCCTTTCTTTGAGGGAAATCAAACTAGCAAACTAAGGACTTGAAGAACCTTTGATGCTATCAAATAAGCTATAGAAAGGTGCAGGGCAACTGGCCTAGGGCATGATATTTTCTGGAAGTGAGGGAGGTAGACACACTGCAGTATCCCAGGCCCAACATGCGTTGGGGTGGTTGGGGGCTCCCTTAAAGAACACACACCAGGGCTTGGGAGTGCCTCCACATCTGTGGGGGCAATTTTCAAGATGCCAGGGCCAGCACTGTCACTTGTTGTCTTATTTCCCTTTGCCATGCCCCCATTCACGGAGGGGGGATGAAGGCCACATCCATGATCAGAAAATGGGTAAGAGGGCGAATGGAGGCGGGTGTTGGCAAAAGGAAGTTTATATCAATTCCGAGAGGCTGGCACAGGAAAGGCAAGAGGGAGAACCCACTTGAATGGGCACCAGGTGGGCACCACAGTGTCCAGTGGAGGCCCCTCAGAAAGCACTGCATCTAAGCACCTAGCCCCCTCTTCTCTTGGTCCTAATATGCCCCCTGCCCTGCTTCCCACCATGCCCAGCTGCCCATCGTGACCTGTGTTCCCTTTTTAGGCACAGTGAGGCTTACTGGGAAGTGGTGGAGAAAAAATATCAGCCTAAGTAGGCAGATGACACTCATAAGTACCCAGGCTTCATGGCAGTCTGGGTGCTTGGCTCCCCTCCTCTGTCCACCCACCTGGTTTTTTTGGGCAGAGGCTGGAAGCTCCCTAACGTAGCCCAAGGTTCTGTGGCTTCCTGGAGAAGCACAGGAAAAAAATGGAGAGGGGCAAGAACAGCGCTGGGCAAGTGAATAGTACCTCTTACCCTGGCTACATGTCCTTTACAAATGTTTCAGATCTCACCTGTTGTGTGGTATTCACCCTAAGAGTGCTCACTCACCCACAGAGGCAAGACAAGCCGCACCCAAGATACCTACTTTTGAGTGAGTGTGTCACCATCCCAATAGGTTCCTCCCAAAAGTCACCTGTTTCACCAAGGCTGTGGAGTCTGCTTGGGCCCAGAGGCCAAGACATTGTTATTAAAGGGGTTCAGAACAGGTATCCCCCACAATGTGCCACTTTGGCTCATGAATTATTTTGAGCTGATAGCAATCCAAACCCTGCAGGTTCACGAGAAACTTTTACCTCTCCCTTAATCTAAATAAGGGGCCTTGCCCATGATAAGAGTTTTCACCAGAAAGAACTTTTTATGACCCATCTATAAGGCAGAACAAAGTTCTAATTACTGAACATGTGCTCGACTTATCCTGAAAATGACCCTCCTCTCTTAAATCCCAAGGTGCCTTACCTCATCCTTTGCTCAGAATGCCAGATTTGTTTCATTTTTTCTTCCATCAAACAAATATATGGAGTCTGAGTCTGTCATGCATGTGGAGTTCCCATACCTATGTAATCCAACTGAAAGAACCTTGGAAGATAGAGAAAAGTTTATTTTTCTCTAAGACCGTGGGACTGGAGATTTTCCAGGGGCACCTATTGCTCTGTAGCCATGAAGAGTCCTCAGTCTTTAATGTCACCATTTGAGGAAACCAGCTGATAAAAACCAAAGATAGAACCTTAGGACTTCCCTGGATTCACCATCTGAATGGAAACAGAGGTTCAAATCATTGGCAATCTAGCTTTGGTTCTATGGGAGAATGGGTTGACACACTCAGTCAAGGGAAGGTTTCTTGTGTGTGGCTTGCCATACCTCTGTGGGTAGGTGAGCCGTCTTGGGGTGGCAAATGCACACCAGGTGAGATCTGCAATGTTTGTAAAGGACCTGGAGCCAGAGTAAGTGGTCCCATTTGAACACCGGTGTTCTCTGCCCATCTCCATTTGTCTCTGGTGCCTCTCCTGGAAGCCACAGAATCTTGGGCTACTTCAGGGAGCTGTGGCCTCTGTCTGAGAAATGCAACTTGCAAAGTTGTCATCTTTTAGGTCTTGCATCCCCAGAGATAAAGAGCAATTATTGTAACTTGCTAATTCCCAGTGTCATGTGGGAGTCTTACCTGGCAGGCCTGGGCTTCTTTCAGACACAGCTGTCTCTCTGTGCTCTAACTCTGGAGTTGCAGTTCTTTGCATATGGTAGACAAGTCTCTGTATTAATAACTTGTTGTGAACCTTTCCATTTAGAATCTCTTCCAAATGGTGCTGGTAGTGAGGCTGTGAGTTCTGGAGTTAGTGCCCTGTAAATCATGGACCACAGGTTTAGATTTCAAGGGCCTGAATTGTGCATAAACTGCCCAGTCCTTTTATCCTCATTACAATCTCCTTCTGGGGATCACAAAAAGTGGAGTACAATTCTTATTCAAAGAGATTTTGTAATTTAAGATTTTGGCTAGAAAAAATAATTCTAGCACTCTCTCTCCTTGCTGTACTGAGGCAGGTTGATTTTGGCTGGTAATGTGAGAGATCCCTGGCTCACAATTAGTTTTATAATTGTTTATAAAATAAGGGTCAGCATCATCAATGCAGATGTAAACAAAATTATTATTTTCTTTTACCTTAAGAGGAATACATAAAATGGAGGGAAACTTAATGACAAAATTTAATTTAAAATTTAAGTACAGGTAGCAAACATGACCTGTTTAATTGGAAAGGACTCAGAGTAGTCTACTGTTGCCACAGGTAAAGGCTTGCTTAATGTGGATGAAGAATTAAAAGAAGCTAGGAAAGCACTTGATAAGAAAACAATGTTTTGGCACCTTTTATACTTTCTGAAGCCTGGGGCAATGATTGTAGTAACTGTATTTTCTAACTTACTAAAACTTAAGTGAAATATTTAAAGTGTTGAAAAAAATCCCACCAACCTAGAATTCTGTATCAAGCAAAGTCATCTTCAAAAGTGAAAGAGATATAAAGACATTCTCAGACAAACAAACATTAAAGGAATCTGTAGGCCATAGAACTTCCCTGCAAAAAAATTAATTAAAATATGGTAAAAGAAGTTGTCCAGAGAGGTTTTCCCTCTATGTCAGAAACTCAGATCATCATAAAGAAAAGAAGGGTATTAGAAAAGGAATAAATATATGTAACATTTATTATTTTTTCTTCATTAATCAAACAGATAAGAGTTTGCTTAAAATAATAATAGCAACAATAATTATAGCTTATGAATAACAAAAATGAATGACAACAATGTTGTAAGGGACAAGATGAAAAAATTGGGAATATTGTGATATTAGTAGTATTCCATTATAAAGCAGTATAGAGATTTTTCAAAGTAGACATAGATCAGTTGGAAATGTAAATTGTAAAGTCCAGGGCAAGCACTAAAATTTCTTTTAAAGAAGTAGAATTTATATTCTGAGAAGAAAAAAAGAACTGCATAAAAGGCTCAATTAAAATCAGAGAAAGTAGAAAGTGTAGAAGCCAAAAAAAAAAAAAATGATAAGGCAATAGATATAAAACAGTTACAAATATAGGACCCATAAATTCAAACACATTAATAACTACTTTAATTATGAATGGTCTAAATACCTAATTAAAAAAACAGAGAGTGTCGGAGTGATTTAAAAAACCCATTACACAACTATATTATGTCTATAAGAAATTCATATTAAGTATAAAGACATAGTAAAATGAAAAGTAAAGGAATGGAGAAAAATATTCCATGTTAACACTAATCAAAAGAAGGATGGAGTAGCTATGTTAATTTGAGACAAACCAGACTTCAGAGAAGGAAAATGATCACAGACAAAGGCGGCATCACATAATGGTAAAGGGGTCAATTCTCTAAGAAGATATAATAATCCTCAATGTGGATGTAACTAACAATAAGTAAAAATACATGCTGCAAAAATGGGTAGGACTGCAAAGAGAAACTGGCACATTCACTAGGATAGCTGGAGACGTCAGCATCCCTCTCTCAGTAATTGACAGCTCTAGCCCCCCAAAATCAGTAAAGCTGTAGCTGAATTGAAAGCACCACCACTAACTAGATCTGGATTACTTCATACAACAGCAGCAGAATACACATTATTTGCAAGCTCACATGGGATATTCACCAAAATAGATTACACTTGGGGCCTCAAAATACATGTCAACAATTTTTAAAAATAAGCTATACAAAGTATAGCTAGAAAATCCCAAAATATTTGGAAATTAAACAACACACTTCTAAGTAATTTATGAGTCAAAAAGGAAACCTGAAAGAAAATTTTAAAATATTTTGAACTGAATTAAAAAAATTTTTAAAAACATCAAAATTTGTTGGATGCAGCAAAAGCTAGAGAGAAATTCATAACATTAAAGTATATATATTAAAAAGAAGGAAGATCTAGACTCAATAATCTAAGCTTTCTCCTTAGGAAACTAGAGAAAGAAGAGCAAATTAGATGCAAATGAGCAGAAGAAAATAAAAAATAAAAATTACAGCAGCTATCAATAGAATGAAAACAGGAAATTAATAGAGAAAGTCAATGAAAGCAAGGCTATTTCTTCAGAACGATAAATGACATTTATAAACCTCTACATAGGCTAACCAGGAAAAGACCAAAAAGATACAAATTGTTATATAATTGTAACAAAATATGATAAGATCTATATGAAGAAAACTACAAAATGCTGATAACAAAAATCAACTAACTAAATGGAAAAATATTCTATGTACGTGGATAGAAAGATTCAAATTGTTAAGATGTCAGTTCTTCCTGACTTGATCTATATAGTCAAGACAATCACAATCAAAATACTAGCAAATTATGTTGTGATATCAATAAACTAAATTCATATGGAAGGGTGAAAGACCCACAATTTACACAGTACTGAAGAAAAAAAGTTGGAGGAGTGACGCTACTCAAATCAAGACTTCCTATAAAGCTTTAGTGATCAACACAGTGTAATATTGGAAAATAATAGACAAACAGATCAATGGAATAGAAGAGAAAATTTAGAAAATACCCACATAATTATGGTGAACAGATTAGGGCAATTCAATGAAGAAAGAATAATCTTTTCAAGAAATAGTGCTGAAACACCTGGACATTCACATGCAAAATAATAATAATAATAATAATAATCGTGACACAGACCTTACAAACTTTCACAAAAACTTAAGTTTAATATGGATCATAAAACTAAAAACACAGAAGTTAAAACTTCAAAATAATGAGATAGGAGAAAATCTAGATGACCTTTCATTTGGCAATGGCTGTTTAGATATAAAATCAAAAGCACAGTCTATGAAAGAAAATATCGATGAGTTGGAGTTCGTTAAAATTAAAAGCATGTGCTCTGTGAAAGACACTGTTACAAGGATGAAAGAACAAGCCTCAGACTGAAACAAAATACTTGCAAAACCCTTGTTTGATAAAGAACTTCTATCCAAAATATAAAAAGAACTCTTAAAACTCAATAAAATAGCAAGCAACCCGTTTAAAAAAATGGGTAAAAGATCTGAATAGACACCTCACCAAAGAAAACATGTGAAATAAGATTTATAATTTATTATTATTTTTTCATATATGCTTTGAATCAATACATATTTTCTTATTGTATTAACTAAAAGATCCATCACTAATCATTAAAAAAATAGTTCTCTCCCCTACTGCACTGCAGTGTAATTCATGGTATCTGGTTCAGCAAGGCCTTTTTGTCCTTTCAAAAAGTCTGCCTGCTGGTTTTGCTACTTTGCATGCCATATATATGTTAGAATTATCTTGTTGAGTCTCCTGCCCAAATGTGGGATTTTGATTGGATTTTTAAGATCATAAGTGATTTCAAAGAGATTTGACATTTTACGATATTGAATTTTCCAGTCCGTAAACATGGATGGTCTCCTCATTTATTTAGCTATCCTTTAATTCTCCAATAATATTTTGTGCCCTGAGATTTTACATATTAAAAAGATGTATTATTAGGTATCTTATTGTTTGATGCTATTATGAAGATAACCTTTTAAAATATTAATATTCTAATTAGTGGCAGATGACACAAAGAAATATAAGATCTTCAAATACTGACCTTTGATAGTACAGATTTATTAAAATCACTTACCATTTCTAGTGATATTCCTGTAGTGGGTTTTTAATTTTTGGGGGGCTTTAGACAGTGAAGGTTCATTCCTCACTCATATGACAGTCCTGTGGGCTGCAGCAATGGAGGAGGGCATGGGGCACCTGGACACTTATCCCATTTGTGCACATTCAACTCATGATGGTCACCTGATCATCCTAGCTGACAGGGGTGGGAGCATGGCACTGGGGAGTCTTCACAGCCCTACCCTAGAGATGAAGGGGAAGAGAAGGTACTTGAGACCATTACTATTATCATCAAAAGCCATTTGACCCACCTAGGGACAAACACCTAGGAGTTCATTTATTATCAATCATTGGATCTTAAATTTTAAAACAGTATTTTTTTCTTTTTAGATTTATTTAATTTTCTTTTACACCATCTTTTTCTCACTTTCATTTCTTCTAATGGAAATCTCCAGTATAAGTAAATAGGAGATAGTGGGCATCCTAATACTGTGTCAATCCCAAACAGACATCTAGCATCATTTCACCATTAAATATGTTGTTAGATATAACATACAAGACTTTTTTTGTAGATACACTTCATCAAATTGCCTTTGGGATTCCTGGTTGACAAATAATTTTCATCATGAAAGATTAAATTTTATTAAATGAATTTCTGCATTTATTGGTATAGTCTATTTTCTTTTTTCGATCTAGAGTGGTGAATACATTGATTTTTTTACTGTTAAATTAATCCAATAGCTCCAATTTTGTCATATGTTATCATTCTTATGTATGGTTCTATTTGATTTGCTAATTACTTGTTTAAAATTATTGCATCTATTTTTCTAAATAAGATTGGCCTATAATAGTGCTTTCTCTTAGTGTCCTGGTATGCTTTTGATATATAAAATATATATTGGAATGAGTTCTATAAATGTGAGTATTTTCTACTAATTATCACTCTGGATTATTACCTCTCCTACATTTTGGCTGAGTAACCCTTCTCACATTTTTTATCTCTCCAATGTCATCAAACATGATTTTGTATATATATGTACGTATGTGTGTGTGTGTGTGTGCATGTGTGTATATATATATACACACACACACACATATATATATATATAAATATATATATATATATATAAAAATATATATATATATATTTTTTTACTTTTAGATTTCATGAGTGGTAGAGTTCATTTGAATATCTCATTATGTAATTCCCATAAACTTACTTATATGTTTTTCATCACAGAAAACCCTGGGCTCTTTACATGGAATATGCCATTTCTGGTTGTGATCTCAGAAGAAATTGTGGGACTTTATTGTTGTCCAATATGTCAGGTCTCCAGGAATTACTCCAGGCTGTGATGATTCACTCAGACGCTCATTTTTCTTAAGCGAATGTTGAAATGCCTTAGGCCCATAAAAGATTTAAAATGCGCTGGGTGTCTACTCATCAGGAGCAAAAGGCTCAGTGTAAGCCCTAGAAAGAACATTGGAGCTGAGGCCCCAGCAGCCTGTGAGCAAGCAAGACGCTGGCACTCAAGAAGGGGAGATGAGCACCATGTTGGAAGAAAGAGGAAGAAAAGTTAATTTCAAAATCAATAAAAGTGGATTTTTCTCCAAAATATTATTTGGCCAGGGGCAGGATTCTCATTGAGGGCATAGGAAATCTCTATTTCATCTCCTAGGCCCTTCTGTCAGGGACATTCTTCATTCATCTGCAAGCATAAACATGCCCCTCTCCCCTCTGTCCATGAGTCTTCTGCGCAGTGCTTTTAATGATGCTTGACAGTGAAAACTGGAGTCCATAAACCTGTGCTCAGAGCTGATGGAGAAATCATCTGGTGTTGTTATACAAAGTGGTTTGTCTGAACCCTGAGTCTTATTTAAATGGCTAAAATGGCCTTGACTTCAACACATAGAGAAGGATGTTTGTCATAGATTATATATAATGAATGAAAAATAACTTTAAAAAATGGATTATTAGGCCTAAGTAGGAAGAGGTAATGAACATCACCCCTGCCTAATAAGAAGAAACCAAATAATTTAGAAAATCATAATTTTAGCCCATCAGAAATGTGAGGTTTCAAGAGACCAAGTAAACTCAATCAAGAGAGGGACAGATTCCTCCAGAGAGAGATGACCACACAGACTGTTTCACCTTTGACACAACTCAACAAAAAGAAGTGCCTGCCATAAAAGCCAGTAAGAGAAAATTAGCTGAAAGGGAATTTTTAAAGGCCAAAGGGAGGCTAGCATGTCAATTTGGAATAGCTGGAGGCCCAAGCACAAGGAGAATTTGCCCTCACTAAGGAGCTCATTTCCATTGGGCTCCACCGGGTTCTCCAAGTTTCTAAAGATTGAGGGCATGGTAGGAACCTGGAGCACTCCTCGGTGGTTGAGGTGAGGTCCAGGTGAACACATGCTGCTGGGGGACAAACACAAAGCCCCCAGACCCTTCCCTCCAGGCAAGAAAAAGCCTTAAGTCACTAGGGGAGGTGCAGCAAGCCCTGGCATCCCTAGAGCACAGGCAAGGATACTTTTCTGGGGAAGGAGAAGCAAAACTGGTCTGTGAGTGGTTAGGGTAGGGAAACTTACTCCCTCATTACACAGAGGAAGACATCCTGCTGCTGTGGGACTCCTAAAAGAAAAAAAAATTAAAACCTGGTGGAAGGACAGGAAACTGGGGTCCAGGATCTTATACAGATTGTATTGGTGAAGTCAGCTACATCAGAGGACTCGCCGGAAACTTGCACCACAAACCAACACCGGTAAAAAGACAGTTTGTGGCAGGATGAGACAGCAAAATGTAAGAATCATGTGAAGTGCTCACTAGCTCTGCCTTGACAGGTGCCCAGGGCCCTACAACTGGGGCCAACAGATCCTGGCAGCTTCATCTTTCCTACACAGAGCTGGACTCAGCGGGTTGTAGGGATCACGCTGTCTCTCCTGACCTGGAGGAACTAACTGCAAGCACAGGGCTTTGGAGCCCCGGGCCAGGCTTCCCTCTGCTCCCTCCTGCTTGTCCCCCAAACGCGCTGTTGGCAAAGGATGACCCTCCGATGATCAAAAAACTAACCCTCTGCACTTTCTTGAACTAACCTTGACCCCAGGAAGATGGTCAAGACCAAGGCGTCCTGCGCTTTTCAGACGGAGTTGAGACACCAGAGACCCACAAAATGAAAAGGAGAACAATTAGGGGAGAAAGAAAGAAGGCAGAATTAGGACGCGGCCTAGAAGAAAGGAAGCGCACCTAGGGTGGTACTGGATTTGTAAGGACAGCTGCAGTCCAGTCCAGAGGTTACAAAGGAAGCCTACCTGGGTGCCCAGAGCTCCCAACTGCCCCTGAAGGATCTCCTTATAGACCCTGCCCCTCTGCTGAGCTACTGGGCTCCACTCTCCACAGCGGGGTTGCCAGGGTCCAGGGTGTCGCAGGAGTTGGGGGTTGAGGTCCTGCTTCCAAGAAAGCAGGTTGGAAAATACAGTGCCCTTTTGCTGCTGGGCCACCGCCAAGGCTGCCTGGTCAGGTGTGAGTCTTTGAAGCAGGAACAGTTGAGGGAAGGGAAGAGGATCATAAACGGGTACATGGAAAGCCCTAATCTGTACCCCCAAAGCACATCTGGATCACCTGGAATAGGCTCTTGAGTGGGACCTGTTTAACCAGAATCTCTGAAGGCTGTGGACCAAGATATATAGATATTGTTAACTCCCCAGGTGATTCTAATACCGAGTTTGGAGTCCATTGGCTTTAAGCTTTTCACAAGGGCAGGGGCAATAGCTACCTTCCCAGGTAGTTTTACAACCTTGAATTTGTCCACTATGAAGAAACTAGTCTTACAGTCAGTTGATGTGCCCTCTGACATCTCTGGTAGAGGGGAAGGAAGACATCTTGTGTCACTGGTTTGATTCCAGCTTGAAGGAGATTGTTCAAGTTTTCTGTACATCAGTGGAACTCAATTATGGGTAAGTTTACCTGCCTCTTTCCAAAGAGAAAAAGTGCATTAAATAAATAAATGTTTCTTTTTCTCCTTAAAAAATTCAGTAAGACACTAGGTATTGAGAATCATACTGGCTTAGGACTTTTCAATAACAACTCTGAAAGCTAGGAGACAAGGAAGAAAATGCTTCAAAACATTGAAGAAAAATATTGTCTAACAGTATCTTATAACCAAACTATCAATTAAGTAGTAGTGTAGAATGCATTTTCAGACATTTTAAAAGGTCTGCAAGACTAAGGTTTCAAAGTTACTTATTTTTTGGGGGGTGAAAACTACAAAAAATACTACAAAATTTACAAGGTCTCAAAAATTTACTTCCTACACATTTTCATGAAATTACTGGATGATCTAAGCAAAGAAAAAGACAGAAATCAAAGGCATAGTACACTCCAATATAGGACAAAGAAGAGAATTCTTATAACTATGGTGAAACAGGATTCTACATGCATGAGGACTTTTATTTCCGAAAATGCCTCTGTCATCATATTCTCTTAACTAATGAGGAAGAAAATTCATGTTTATGGAAAAAAGTAATTACTTTGGACATTACAATAAGACCTTCAAAAAATAAATGAAAGCCTTATATATTAAGAAGTAGTCAGCATTAGAAAACAAAAACAAAGGAAAAGAGTGAGAAAGGTGCCAATAGAAAGAGAGAATGACAAAGTGAATGTGTACAAGAATGCCATGACTATCCCTGACCCCTGTGATGGCCTATAGGCTTCCTCCAAGGCTTGCTGTCCAGGGGCTCCTATTTGCTCACCTGTTTGGCAGAGGGGTGTCCATGGTGAACAGAAGGGTAGTGGTGACAGAGCCAGTGCTCTGGAGAGGAGCAATGGGTGCATAAAGGTGGAGAGGAAGCAGGGACTGGCTTGTTGGGTCTGCAGGTAAGATAGGAGAGCAATCGGCACTGTTTTTCGTGATCATGGTATCTCCCCTGCCAGGTAAGTATCGGCACTGTTTTTCGCTGAAGGCTATGTGTCTGTGGAGTGCAGGAAGAAGGTGTGTTCCTTGGCAACAGCACAGTCATAGGACGACAGCACAATTAGGATTTTCCTGGCTTTGTCCTGTGGTACTGAAGATGTACAAAAGTAGCAGGCATGTCCTTGAGGGGGATGGAACTCACAACCTAAAGGTGTGGAGGACATTTGACGCTGTCAACTAAGCTATTGAAAGGTGTTTGGTAACTGGCCTGGGGCATGACTTTTTCTGCAAGTGAGGGAGGTTGAGACACTGGAGTACCCCAGGCTCAACATGCCTTGGGTTGGTTGGAAGCCTCCCTTGAAGAGCTGTGCACAGGCCAGGGCTTGGGAGTGGTCCCGCATCCCAGGGCAGCGATTTTCATGATGCCTCAGCCTGGACTCTCACCTTTGTCTTATTTCCTCTCCCAGTGCCCCTTTCACAGATGGGAGATGAGGACCATCATTCTCATCCAGAAAGAGGGGGAGAGGGGCAGGCCTTTAGGGACACCTATGCTTATGTCAGTCTGGAAGATGTGTAGAGAAAAGGAGAAGGGGAGAACACACCTGAGTGGTCACCACAGGGTACAGGGGAGTCCCCTCAAAATGCGCTGCCTCTAAGAACCTAGCCCCCCTCTTCCCCTGGTTTAACGTGTCCCCACTGCTTCCCACCTGGCCCTGTTGTCCATCATGACCTAGGCTTACTTTTCAAGCACAGTGAGACTTACTAAGATGTGATGGAGCAAAAAAGATCAGGCCAAGTGGGCAGACAACGCCCATAGGTACCCAGCCTTTCTGGCAGCTTGTGTGCCTGGCTCCCCACCTGCCCACCCACCTGGATTCCTTGGGCAGGGGTCAGCAGCTCCCTGAAGTAGCCCAGGGTTCTGTGGCAGCCTGCAGAGGTACTGGAGACAAATGGAGAGGGGCAGGGAACAGAGGTGTTCAAATAGGACACTTTGCCCTGGTTCCACGTTCTTTACAAACGTTTCAGATATCACCTGGTGTGTGCTTGCCACCCTAAGATGGCTTACCCAACCAGAGAGGCACGGCAAGCCACATCCAAGAGACCCTCCCATGAATGAGTGTGTCACCACCCTCTAACTGGAAAACCACACTTGTGCACCTGGGAGGATGAGGCTTGGTGCCACTAAGGCTCCCAGTCAGGAAGAGTCGGCCCTGCAAGGGACCCTCACAGGTTTTTGTCACCACAGCCCATTGTCCGACCCCATTCTTCCAAAGCGCCAAAGCTAGGTTTTAAGGGTTTGAACCTCCATGTCCCGTCAGGTGGCACATCCAAGGAAGGCCTAAGGTTCTATATTTGGTTTGTGTATGCTGGTCTCCTCAGAGGTGACATTCAAGACTGTGGCTACAGAGCAACAGTTTCTTTCAGAAAGTTGCCTGTCCCATTATGTTGAGGAGGTGGAAATAATCCTCTACCTTTCAAGGTTCTTTAGTTGTTCAAATAATCAAGTCAACATGAGAAAGATTAACAAGAAAAAATAACCAAATTTAATTACATAGATATGGGAACCCCACATACACGAGGGACTCAGAGACCCCACATACTTGAGAGACAGAAAGAATAAATGAGGAATATCTGGCATTCTGAGCAAAAGACGAGGTAAGGCACCTTGAAACTCCAGAGAAGAGGAAGGTAATCTGCAAAATGATAAGTGGAGCACACGTTAGTAATTAGAACTTTGTTCTGCCCTAGAGAGGGTAATAAAAAGTTCTTTTTGGTGAAAACTCTTATCTTGGGCAAAGCACCTAATTTAGATTAAGGGAAGGGTAAAAGTTTCTTATGAGCCAGCTGGGTTTGAATTGCCTGCAGCTCAAACTAATTCACGTGCCAAAGGGGCATGTCTTGGGGAGGCCTGTTCTGAACCCCTGCAACAACGGCTTGGCCTTCTGTGCTGAAGGAGACTCCAGGGCCTGGGGCTTATCTTGTTTTATTTGGCAGTGGGACAGCAGGGAAGACGGAGACTGCAACGTGGAGACAGGGAGCAGCTTGCCAGGAGCAGAAGACCAGTGGCGAAATGCAGTCTCCAGTTTGAGAGGCAGAACCAGAACCGAAAAGGAGCTTGTGGGTTCAGGGATCAGAGGAGGGCAGTGGCTGTGCCCCTGGGGCTTCAGAGAACCACAGTCCCCTCTGGGTTGTGCTGAGAGTTTTCTCGGCCATGTAACCCAACTGTACACAGAGTGTCAGGAGTTTCCTGTCCCCAGGAGAAAAGACAGCAAGGGCACTCTGGTGGTCTTTTCTGTGCCCACCCTCAACCCCACCCCTGCAAACCTGTTCCACCCCCACAGTGAAAGCTCAGCCCATGTTCTTCTGGTGCTCTTTGATTGGACCTCAGCATCCTCCTTTTTTTTGAGGGGTGGTCCTGCCAATGTAGTTCTAAAGGCCCAGTGGTCCACTTAGCCAGCTGGTCAGAACCCATAGGCCAGTGGCCTGTGTAAGGGAGGTGTATTTTTGTGCTTCTCCATAATGACAGCTGGCCACCTCCCCTTCCAGCTCACAACTCTCACTCACTTTACACTTTTTTAAAAAAAATAATTGTTTTATGTTTCAATTACAGTCGACATACAATATTATATTAATTTCAGGTGTACAATATAGTGATTAAACATTTATATAATTTACAAAGTAATCACTAAGCCTAATACATATTTAACACCATACATAATTATTACAATATTATTGACTATATTCCTTATGGTATACTTTACATCCCTCTGACTGTTTTTATAACTGACAATTTGCACATCTTAATCCCTTCCCCTTTTTTATTCACCCCAACCCCTTTCTAATCTGGCAAACATCAAAGTGTTCTCTGTATCTATGAATTTGTTTCTGTTTTTTTTTTGTTGTTGTTAATTTATTTTGTCTTTTAGATTCCACATGTAAGTGAAATCATATGGTATTTGTCTTTGTCTGACTTATTTTCCTTAGCATAAAACCCATGCTTGGTCCATCCATGTTATTGCAGATGGCAAGATTTCATTCTTTTCATGGTTGAGTAATATTCCATTATATATATGGTGTCCCAAAAAATGTATACACTACTTTGAATAATTATAAAGCCAGTGTTTATTAAAATACATTTCATTTTCGAAATGTAATAGAATCTGAGACACCCTGTATATGCACCATTTCTTCTTTATCCATTCGTCTATCGATGGACACTAACATTGCTTCATATCCTGGTTGTTGTAAATAATGCCACAATACCATATAGATGCACATGTCTTTTTTCAATAAGTGTTTTGAATTTCTTGGATAAATAACCATAAGTGGAATTGCTGGGTCCTTCTTGGTCTCTTGTTTTAGCCTTTGTTTAAAGTCTATTTTCCCTAAGCTTTGCTATACCACCACTTTTTTTTCATTTCTATTTGCATGAAATATATTTTTTAATTTCTTTATTTTAGTATGTGTATGTGTTTTTGTTCAGAAATGGGTGTTTTGTAGGCAGCATATGTATAGGTATTGTTTTCTATCCTTTCAGCCACCCATATGTGTCTTGATTGAAGCATTTAATTTCTTTATATTTAAAGTAATTATTGATAGGTATGTAGTTGTAGTTGTTGCCATTTTACCATTCATATTTTTATCTTTTATTTTCTTCTTCTTAAAGAAATTACTTTAACATTTCTTGTAATACTGTTTTGGTGATGGTAAACTCCTTTAGCTTTTTCTTGCCTGGGAGGCTCTTTGTCTATTTTTTTATTCTAAATGATAGCTTTGCTGGGTAGAGTAAATTTGGTTATAAGTCCTTGCTTTTCATCACTTTTGAATATTTTGTGCCAATCCCTTCTGGCCTGAAAAGTTTCTGTTGAGAAATCAGCTGACAGGTTTATGGGAGCTCTATTGTAGGTAATCTACTATTTTTTCCTTGCTGCTTTTAAGATACTCATTATGTCTATTTTTTTTTTATTACAGTTGATGTACAATATTCTATTAGACAACCCCATGATTAGACATTTATTGACTCACGAAGTGATTTTTGTCTTTTACTTTTGGCATTTTAATGATGATGTGTCTCTGTGTGGGCCTCTTTGAGTTCATCTTGTTTGGGATTCTTTGAATTTCCTGGTCTTGTGTGTCTATTTTCTTTGCCAAGTTAAAGAAGTTTTCTGTTATTATTTCTTTAAATAGGTTTTCAATTTCTTGCTCCTTTACTTCTTCATCTGGTACCCCTATGATGTGAATGTTGGCCTGCCTGATGTTGTCCCATAGGCCCCTTAAACTATACTCATTTTTAAAAAATACTTTTTGCTATTCTGATTGGATGTTTTCTGCACCCTGTCTTCTAAATCACTAATTTGATTCTCTGCTTCATCTAATCTACAATTTTGGATCCTGAAAGGGAAGAAGAGCTGTTTGTTCAGGCCAGCCAGTGTCAGAGCCCGCTCCATGCTGCGATTACCCCCTGCCCCCTACAAAGTCCTGCCCCTGCCCTGCAGGCTCCTTGGTCACTCAATATTCTGCTGGAGGTGCCTTCTTCTTGCAGTGGGTCCAAGTTTAATGGGCCTCAAAGGAGTGATTGATGCAGCAACTTGGATTTCTAGGAGGACAGGAATATGGCGGTGGGATTTGGCTCAGAAGGCCTTTTGCAAAATGTCCTGGCATTTAAACCCCTAAGTCTTATGGCATCCTAAACCAGAAAGTGCCCACACCTAAGACCACCTGACAGAGCTACTACATTTATTACTTTTAAAGGTATCCCACTGGTCGTGTCAGTGGCATCAGGAATGCCTACATCAGTGGTGGTCTGTCTGGGACCCCCCAGTGCTGCCTTCTCCTCGAGCTCAACCATGGGCTCACTAGACCCTCCAACACCCATAACCCAAAGCACTCTGAGTTCTGAAGTTGCCTGTAAAGGTGTACCTCCAACATTGCCTTGTCTTTCTGCTTTCATTCAGTCTTAAAACTGTGCTCACCCTAAATTTGACCTGGGCCTTTTCACATCCAATGCAAGAATTATTGACCTTAAACTTACAGAGACAGAGATCAGCTGGTTCCTTGGGAGAGGCGCCTCTGTCTGAGCGCTGTGTACCCCACTATTCCTTTCTTCAACTGTTTAGTGTTGTTCTCGCTTTCACTAGTTGTTCTAGAATCTGCTTTGCTTGTCATTGAGGTCTCAGCATCTTCTAAAGACCCACAGCCTGCACACAACATGCCTGACAGTAGAAAGAAGTTTCTGTCCCTTACTGGGAGGCTTTACATCTAGAAGCAAAAATGCTTGTGATTATTCCATCCAAGGAAGGGTCATCTCTTTCATGAACAGATAGACTCTTTCTCACTGATCCCCAGAGGCCGGCTTACAGAGGTCTCTGTAGTCAAGGTAGGGCCTCCCTAGCCTCCTACATAGAAACTATAGATAATGGAAGAGTGAGAACTCTCAAAAATGTGTCTGTGCCATAAGCCGGTATTTGGGAAACCAGGTGGGTATGCATGGCGAAGTTTCCTGAAACAGGCTTTGTTGGTTCAAGGCAGTTTCCCCAAATGCTACTTACAAAGTTGCCACCTTGTAGGTCTTGCATTTTCAGAGATAAAGAACAATCCATGTGACCTGATGATTCCCAGTGTCATGTGGGAGTCTTGACTGGCAGCTCTGGCTTCTTTCAGACCAGCTGTCTCTCTGTGCTCTAAATATGGAGGTGAATCTCTCAACTTAGAACCGCTTCTGAATGGTGCTGGAAGTTAGACTGTATGCTCAGGAACTGGTGCACTGTAAATCAGTGATCACGAGTTCACATTTCAAAGGGGATTTTGAAGTTGAACTGTGCATAAACTGCCCCGTGATTTAACTTTCTTCATAACATTCTCCTGCTGTGGATCTGAAAGGGCAAGTAAACTTCTCATTGGAAAAGATTTTTGCAGTTTAGGATTTGGGCTAGAAAAAAATCATTCTAGTGCTCTCTCCTTGCTATACTGAGGCAGGATGATTTTGGTTAGTAATGTGAGAGATCCCCATACCATAATTATTTTTTAAAAATATTTATAGTATAGGGAGTCATTGTCATCAGTGCAGATGTAAACAAAATTATTTTTCTATATTAATAGTAATATATGAATTGGAGGGAAATAAAATTGACATAATTTTATTAAAAGGTCAGGTACAGGTAGCAAACATGATCTTCAGGATTTGAAAAAATTCAAAGGAGTCTACAGTTGAAACAGTTAAAGGCTTGCTTAATATGGTTGATGAAATGAAACAAGCTAGAAAAACACTTGGTCGGAAAACAGTAGGTTTTGCACTTTTCTTGTGATTGTCTGGGGCAATCATGTACAGTAACTGTATTTTCTAGCTTATTAAAACATAAGTGAAACATTTAATGTATTGAGAGAAAAAAAATCCCACCAGCCTAGAATTCTATACCGAGCAAAGTCATCTTCCAAAGTGAAAGAGAGATAAAGACATTCTCAGACCAACACAAATTCAAGGATTCTGTGACCTGTAGAACCTCCCTGCAAGAAATGATAAAAGACATTTTCTAGAGAGGTCTTCTTCCTAGGTCAGAAACTCAAATCTGCATAAAGAAAGGAGGAGTGTTAGAAAAGAAGTAAATACATGTAACATCTATTCTTTTTTCTTCTTCATTGATCAAATAGTTTACTTAAAATAATAATGGCAACAATAATTATAGCTTATGGATAACAGAAATGAGTGATAGCAATGTTATCATTGACAGGAGGGAGAAATGGGGAATATTTTGTTATAAGCAGTATACAGTTACAAAGCAGTATAGAGATTGTTCAAAGTAGACAAAGATTAGTGGGTAATGTAAATTGTAAACTCTAGGGCAACTACTAAAATTTTCTTAAATAAGTAGAATTTATATGCTGAGAGGAAAAAAGAAGAATAGTATAAAAGCTTAATTAAAATTGGGGGGGATTAACACCAAGGCAAGAGATATAAAACTGTAATAAATATAATATATATTAATCCAACCACATCAATAATTACTTTAATTGTGAATGGTCTAAATACACTAATTAAAAACAAAGACTATCAGAGTGATATTATAAACCCAGTATCCAACTATATGTTGTTTACAAGAAATTCATGTTAAATATAAAGGCATAGAAAGATGAAAAGTAAAGTGATGGAGAAAAATATTCCAATCAAACACTAATAATTGCATAATTGCTTATTAGTTAATTTAATTCTACTTTCATTCAATAGCTCAAATTTTATCAGATATGTTATAATTTTTATATATGATTCTACTGGATTTGCTAATTTTTGTTGGGAATTTTTATATCCATTTTCATGAATAAGATTAGCCTATAGTAATTCTTTCTCTTAATGTCCTGGTCTGTTTTTTATATATAAAAGATACACTGGCTTCATAAATAAGTAATTGCCATAAAATGTGGAGATTTTCTACTTATTATCACTCTGGATTATTACCTCTTCTAGGTTTTGTCAGACTAACCCTTTTCACCTTTATTATCTGTCCAATGTCATCAAGCAAATATTTTCATATTGTTTTTCCACTTTAAGACTTTTTTCACTGGCAGTTCATTTGAATATCTTGCTATGTAATTCTGAGAAGCTTCCCCTTTTGCTTTTCATCACAGAAAACTCTGGGCTCTTCATATGGAATATGTCACTTCTGGTTGTGATCTTAGAAGAAATTGTGGACCTTTCCTGTCTTCTAATATGTCAGGTCTCGACTAATTACTCCAGGCTGTGTTCAGACCCTCATTTTTCTGAAACGAATGTTGAAATGCCTTAGGCCTATAAAAATTTTAAAATGTTTCAGGTGTCTGATCTACAGAAGCAAGAGGCTCGGAATAAGAGAGAACATTGGAGCTGAGGCCCCAGCAGTCTGTGAGTAAGCAAGACGCTGGCACTCAAGAAGGAGAGATGAGCACCATGTTGGAAGAAAGAGAAAGGAAAGTTAATTTCAGAATCAATAAAAGTGGATTTTTCTCTAACATATTGTTTGGCCAAGGCAGGATTCTCATTGTGGACACGGGAAATCTCTCATTCACATCCTAGGCCCTTCTGTTTGTCCAGGGACATTCTTCACCCAACACTGAGCATGACACATGCCCCTCTCCCTCTGTCCATGAGCAGTGCTTTTAATGATGTTTGACAGTGAAAACTGGACTCCATAAACCCATGCTCAGAGCTGATGGAGAAATCACTCGGTACTGTTATAAAAAGTTATGTTTTTTTCTAATTTTGACTCATTTAAAATAGCTATAATGGCCTTGAATTCAACACATGGAGAGGGATGTCTGTCATGCACTATATTTACTAAATGGAAAATAACTTTTAAAAATGGATAATGAGGCTTAAGTAGAAAGAGGCAAATAATATCACCCTGGCCTAACAACAAGAAAAACCAAATAATTTACCAAATCATAATATTAACCCATCAGAAAGATGAGGTTTCAAGAGAACCAAGTGAACTCAATCAAGAGAGGGACAGATTCCTCCAAAGAGAGATGACCACACAGACTGTTTCACCTTTGGCAGAGCTCAGGAAAAAGAGGTGCCTGCCATAAAAGCCAGTAAGAAAAAAGCAGCTAAAAATTAGGAATTCTTAGTGGCCGAGGTCAGGCTAGCATATCAATTTGCAATAGCTGGAGGCCCAGGCACAAGGAGAGTTTGCCCTTACCAATGATCTCGTTTCCATTGGCCTCCATCCACTGAGTTCTGAGTGTGTCTAAAGATTGAGGGCCTGGTAGGAACCTGGAGCACTTCTTGGTGACTGAGGTGAGCTCCAGGTGAACACATGCTGCTGGGGGACAAACACAAAGCCCCCAGACCCTTCCCTCCAGACAAGAAAAAGCCTTAAGTCACTAGGGGAGGTGCAGCAAGCCCTGGCATCCCTAGAGCACAGGAAGGATACTTAACTTCTGGGGAAGGAGAAGCAAAACTGGTCTGTGGGTGGGAGGGGTAGGAAACTCACTCCCTCATTACACAGAATAAGACTTCTGGCTGTTGAGGAAACCCAAAAAGAAACAAAACAAAAACCTGGGGGAAGACAGGAAACTAGAATCAAAGGTCCTATCCAGAATGTATGGTAAGGTCAGCTACAGTAGAGGGTGGGCCGAGAACTCACAGCTGGAACCAACCATATATAGAAAGGCAGGTTGTGGCGGTGTGGAAGGCAGGATTGTGAGAACAACCCAAAGGGCTCACTGGCTCTGCCACGACGCAAACCGAAGGCCCTAAGACTGGGGAATACCTACCCCGGCAACCTTGTCTTTCCCGCACGACGCTGGTATCAGCGGATATTTGGGGTCACACCGTCCCTCCTACCTGGACACCACACAAAGACGTGGCTTTACAGTTCACCTCCCCGCCAAACGCTCCCTTGGCAGAGGATGACCCTCTGAGAATCACAAGAGCAACTAACCCTGACCCTCATCACGTTGCAGCGCTTCTGCTACCAAATCTATGGGCATCCGGAGTGGGGCCGGGGTGGTGGCGGGGGTGGCGGCTAGCTCCTGCCAGGGAGATGGACAAACCAACGCTTCCTGTGCTTCCCAGAGGGAACTGAGATATCGGACACCCACAAAATGGAAAGGAGAACAGTTGGGAAGGAAAGAGCAAGGCAGAATTAGGACCGCAGCGAAGAAAGTGTGCCCAGGGCGGTACTGGGGTTGTAAGGACAGGTGCTGGCGCAGAGGTCGGACAACAAAGCCTATGAGGGCGCGAGGCCCGTGTCTGCCTGGAGCTCCCGACTGTCCCTGACCCTCTGCTGAGCTACTGGGCTGCACTGTGGACAGTGGGGTTGCCAGGGCCCAGAATGAAGCAGGATTCAGCGATTGCGACGCAGAAGTTGGGGACTGAGGCCCTGCTTCCAAAAAAAATAAACTGGTGATAGGGAAACGTGCTTTTACTGCTGGGCCAGCACCAAGACTCACCAGGTCAGCTGTGGTCCTTTAAGTAGGAACAGCTGAGGGAAAGGAAGAGGATCATAAACTATTACCTAGAAAGCCTTCATGGTACTCCCAGAGCACCTCTGGATCACCCAGAATAGGCTCTTGAGTGAGACCTGTTTAACCAGAATCTCTGGAGGGTGTGGACCAAGATATATCGATATCTTTAATTCCCCAGGTGATTCTAGGTTGAGTTTGGACTCCACTGACTTCAAGCTTTTCACAAGGGCAAGGGGCAACAGCTACCTTCCCTGGTAGTTTCACAACCTTGGATTTCTCCGTTAAGAAGAAACTAGTCTTACAGTCAGTTGATGTGCCCTCTGACATCTCTGGTAGAGGGGAAGACATCCTAGATCACCATTCTTATTCCAGATAGAAGGAATTGTTCAAGGTTTCTGTACATCAGTGGTACTCAACCATGGGTCATTTTACCTGTGCCTTTCCAAAAAGGAAAGAAATAGCAAGTCATAAAGTATCAAGAATCATACTAGGTTAGGATTTCTCAATAATAACTCTGAAAGCTAGAAGACAAGGAAGAAAATGTTTCAAAATATTGGAGGAAAATATTGTCTAACATAGACTTCCATAACTAGCTAAACTCTCAGTTCATTCTAACAGGTCTGAAAGACTTGAGGTTTCAGAAATTACATTTCTTTGGTAAAAACTACAAAAAGATTACCACAAAAATTACAAGGTATCAAAAGTTTACTTCCTACATACTCTCATGAAATTACTAGATGATATAACCAAAGAAAGAGAGAAAAATCAAAGGTATAGTACACTCCAATATAAAACAGAGAAGAAGAGAATTCTTGTAACTATGGTGAAACAGGATTCTACATGCATGAGGGCTTTTATCACTCACGATGGCTTCTGTCATCATATTTTCTTAACTAGTGAGGAAGCTAATTCATATTTAGAGAATAAAGAAATTACTTTGGACAATAAAATCAGACCTTCAAAATATGAAAGTTTTATATATTAAAAAGTAATATTTTGACTTCATATTTAGAATCAAAATGTCTATCTTGAGGCCAATTTTTTGATATCAGTAAAGATAGTGTCTCTTCCATGGTGTCTTCATATGAGGCTTGGGTTCTTGTAAAAAAAATTGGCAATTCAGAACATATTGTTTTTATCCAGAGAGGTTCTAGTGTGAGGCTTGGCTTCTTGTAAAAAAAAAAAATTTTTTTTGACAATTCAGAACAAATTGTTCTTATCTAAAGAGGTTCTAGTGTCAGAAAGCTGTAATGAAGGAATATAGAATGTTCTGGATAATGCTAAAAATGGTTAACTTTATTAAACAAAGATCAGTTCATTTGAGAACATTTTTTAAGTTGTGTAATACCCTGGACTAAGAGCATATAAATCTCCTGTTACATAGTGAAATCTTCCAGCTTAGCAGAGTTTTAATAGTGTTTAAAGAAAAGATGAATTGTCCATTTACATTTAAGGTGATTATTGATATGTACTTATTTATTGCCATTTTTGTTTAGTGTGGTTCTACTTTCCTTCCTATTTCTTCTACTAATTACAGCAGTCCTTTCAACATTTCTTGCAGTGCTGGTTTGGTGCTAATGTATTCCCTTAGCCTTTTTTTTTTTTGTCTGAGAAGCTCTTTATTTGACCTTCTATTTTGAATGACAGCCTTGCTGGGTAGAGTAGTCTTGGATTCAGATCCTTGTTTTTCATGACCTTGATTACTTCATGCCATTCCCTTCTGGCCTGTAGTGTTTCTGTGGAGAAGTCAGATGATAGCCTTATGGGGGTTCCTTTGTAGGTAACCTGTTGCTTATCTCTTGCTGCCTTGAGGATTCTCTCTTTGTCTTTAATTTTTGGCATTTTAATTACTATGTGTCTTGGTGTGGGCCTGTTTGGGTTCTTCTTACTTGGGACTCTCTGTGCTTCTTGAACTTGAATGCCTTCTTTCTTCACCAAATTAGGGAAGTTCTCTGTCACTATTTCTTCAAATATATTCTCTAACCCTTGCTCATTTTCTTCTTCTTCAGGGACTCCAATGATGCGAATATTATTACGTTTCCAGTTGTCCCACAGTTCTCTTAAGCTGTCTTCCTGTTTTTTCATTGTTTTTTCCTTTTGGTTTTCTGATTGGTTGATTTTTTCTACCCTGTCTTCTAATTCACTGGTCCGGTCCTCAGCTTCCTCTACTCTGCTGTTTAGTCCTTCCAATGTGTTCTTCATTTCTGCTATGTCATTCTTCATTTCTTCTTGCTGCTTCTTCATTTCCAAATGGTTGATTTTCAATGTTTCATGGAGGGACCTCGAGAGTATTATCCTAAGCGAAACAAGCCAAGCAGAGAAAGACAAATATCACATGATCTCACTTATTTGTGGAATATAATGAACATAACAGTCTGAGGAACAGGGCAGACCCAGAGATGTGGAAGTAGGGTATAGACTGACACCCCTCAGAGGAGGGGGTAGGGGGGAGGGAGGAGATAAACCACAGAACTTATGCGCATGTATGCATAGCTGATGGACATGGACAACAGGGCTGGGGACGGGGTGGGGGGATGGGGAGGAGGGTGTCAATGGGGAAAAAAGGAGAAACATCTGTAACAAAAATAAATTAATAAAAAAAATAAATAAATAAATAAAAAGAAAAGATGAATTGTGATAGCAATTTCTAAATCAGAATTAGTTGTGTAATTAGAAAATGAAGATGGCTGCAGAAAAAAATGCCTACTTAACGGATATTTTTCATCCCATGAATCAGTTGAAAAACTCTGGAGGCTCTAAAAAAATGTTTTTATTTCATGTGATAATCTTCTTAAATTTAAATGGAAATGAGATTTTTGGAAAAATCATATTGTAAAGGAAATCTTGAACTGTTTCCACCTCTGCTTGGCCTTGAGATTGAGTAAGAATATCATTATTTATTGAAAACCATCTGGATTAACTGCAGAAAAAATTAAACTACCTTTTCCTGTTTGTGATCAAGAGTTTGGAAGGGGGGCCTTTCTCTACATTTTCTGTTCAGTCTGAGAATTTCACTTTGACCCGTTGTCTGATCGTACACACAAGATGAGATTTACTGATCTGCCATTAGGAAAGTTCTGGATTTTTCATATTAAGAGGAAATTCATCAATATTTTGTTTTCCTTCTCAATTTCTTACTTGTGTGAGAAAGCTTATTCTGCCTTAACAAGAATAAATAGCAAGGACAAAAATCGTCTCATTTCAGTTGAAAATGAGATTTATGTATGCTCATCTGAAGCTGGACTCATAGTTGTATCTATGCAGCACACTCAAGTACAGGTTTCACATTAAAAGGTAAAGTTTCTTTATTTTTGATTTCCAAAATTACATGTTGCAAGAACTAACACATGTGTATAGTGATTTTGTATTTGTTAGAGCTGTATGTGAACCTGATCGTGTCATTCAGTAAGAAATTTTTTTCAATGTGTATAAAATTGTCAGTTAAAATTATGAGTTAAGGACTATAGAGTAGGTATCTGCTATTTGTATTATAAATTTGCATATTTCTCTGTTGTTTCTAATTCAATTCTATCTGCTATTTTATGGTCCTTGGAGTTTTGTTTAGATAAATAATTGGTAATGGCACTCTGCTTTTGCTTTCCTATGTCGTTAGTATATACTTACCATTCTGTGTGTTCGTGTGTGTTTCTATATTACCCCAACTCCTTTGGGATTAGAAAGCAGGTTGTTGCTGAGAGGGCTGAATTCCTTTTGGAGTTGGTAGTTCATTACAGTTTTACATTTCCTGGCTCCGAGTAACCCACATGGTATTTGGCATTCCCCAGTGGTTAGTTAGTTAATTTTGTGAAATTAGAGTTGCCATCTTTCAGGAAGTATTCTGATGTTCATTAAATTTTGCTGAAGAAATCATGTATTTTTAAAAACGTAGAGTCTTTAAATAGATACCTGATTGTAACCACATATTTCTGAGGCTTTTTAATTATGAAAAATTTCAAATACACTAAAAATAGAATAATATAATGAATCACGGCATAATCAGTGTGTAGTTCAATGAATTGCCAATTCATACCCAAGCTAATTTGATCTATACCCTAATTCACTTACTTCAAATCGAATTTCAGATATCATCCCATTTTCTATAACTTGTGTTACTTAGAAATTGATAATTAAATATTTGATGCAATTTCTATCACAATTAAGATTTTTACTGATGAGGAATACTGATGTTAAAGAGATATCAAATAATGATTAGAGCTGAAGCATAATTCAAGAATGTTACAATCCACTCATTCAACAGATTTGTCAAGTTAGTGTTACTGTTGTAATTAACTAGTTATTAACAATGGAAAAGTAGCAAAGGGAGGCCAGACATTATAAGCATGGCCATCTGGGCAGCTTCACCAGGAAGCTGCAATTTTACACTCCCCAGGGAATTACCAGTCCATTCCCTGCAGAGCACTGGGGGAAGGGACTGGACAAAGGGGAGATGGGCACATGTGTACGCCAGTAAGTTGGGGTTACTAGAGAAGGTGCCTATCAGTCAAACCTGGGGACAGAGATCGTTGGCTAGTAGGGATGGAGCCACTACAAACCCAGAAAATTTGGGGATACATAATGCCCCAGACAAAGGAGCTCACTCTCTTGCTCCTCTGGCTTTGCTCCGGCCTGTGTTCCCTCCATAGCCATGTAGCCCTACAGACTCCACACACAATGGAATGATGGACAGCAGCAGGGGTCACAAAGTAAGCTAGCCTGATACTGGATTTGATTGTGCTCCAACATGGCATGAAAACTCTGCTCAACGGCTTTAATCCTAGCCCTGTTAAAGGCACAGCTGGACTTTTTCTTTGGCAGGACAAAGGGAAATGGGACCTTGGAAACTCAGAGATTTAACTCCACACAAATAAATGCCATTCATTCTGCCATGGGTGTCTTAGAAAATTCTTTTTCTCATGATATCTAAAGAAACCTACATCCCTGGCAAGAGGTGGGGACAAGGAGATCTCCCCACTGATAACAGTAGTAGTCTCCTTAGTTTAAATATTTTTCTTCTGCTCTCAATGTACAAACAGGGAAAGTTTTCTAGGGTATCCTGAAAGCAAGAAACAAGGTGCAGAACAGCATAAAAAAGTCAAAGGTAAATAACATTTATTTGACATTTGCTAATATATACACAAAATAATAACTGGAAAGATGCACAATAAAATAATGAAAATGGTTAATTAGGCAAGAGGATGGGGTATAGATAAGGATGGGGGAATGAGGACTTTTTAATCTATAACTTGTTTTGAGCCATGTATATTTTATACTTTAAAAATAAATAAAATATTTTCTTCTAACATGCTCTATTTCATGCAAAAACTAGGATATTCTTATTATCAAATCTATTTGAATGCATTATAAGCTTCATACCAAAACAACTGTCAGTTGGATAAATAGCTATGTAATATTTAAAAATTAGTTGACTTTGATCTCATCACTTTCTACTGAAGCCTTAACCCTTATAGTTCAATTCAACGTATTAAAAACATTTTTATTTTATTATTTTATTTTTATTTATTTATTTATTTAGTTAATTCTCACCCAAGGATATTTTTCCATTGATTTTTAGGTAGAGTGGAAGGGAGGGAGGGGTGAAGGGGGAGAGAGAGAGAGAGAGAGAGAGAGAGAGAGAGAGAGGGAGGGAGAGAGAGAGAGAGAGAGAGAGAGAGAGAGAGGGAGAGAGAGAGAGAGAGAGAGAAGTATAGATGTGAGAGAGACACATTGATTGGTTGCCTCCCGAACAACCCCAACCTGTTTGGGGATTGAACCTGCAACATAAGTATGTGTCCTTGAGTAGGAATCGAACCCTTGACCCTTTGGTCTGAGGGCCGACCTGAGCCAAACCGTCGAGGGCAAAACATTTTTTATTTTACTAATTTATTTAAATTATAAACAAAAACAGTTCACTATTTCTCCCAGCCCTCCAACTCTGGCCTCTGGTAACCTTTCTGGCCCTGCTTCCAAGCTTCTGACCTGAGACCTGTGGGCTTTGGCCTCAGGAGAGAGGATAAGGAGTGGAGTGAGCCTTTATCTCATCATTTGCTCCTAAGTGTTAACTGGGGAAAATTCAGACACTCCCATACATAGTGGAAGAAAAAATTGGGGCAGTTGCACACAGGGACATAAGCATCCCTGTCGTCCCTGCTGCTGAATGTTTGACAGACCTTTACTACGTTTCTCACAGGACGTTCTCTTATTTCTCTGCCTGCCGATGGTCTCCCCACTACAAGAGCACCCCTTCTTCACTCACCCTCTCTCTTTTTGTCTCTCCCTCCCAGGCCACCATTAGGACATTAAAGGAGATGGTTAATGAGGAAGTGAATCATCAAAGGAGCCAATTACTCACCAGCTCAGGGAAGTGATTCAACTCCCAGACTTGAACCAGCCAAGGAAGACCCTTCTGAATCTCACCCAGTCCACAAAGAGTCCTAAGATGGGTTCCAAGTCAGAATTTGAGCTCTTTTAGGAATATTCCCACTTTCTGACCTTTGAGGGCAGTGCCTTTCCTGCCCCTTGAGCATGGTCTTTTGTACCCAGAGGGTGCATTCAACTCCACCACACCCAGCTTTCCCCCTTCCTCAAAGCTTTGTCAAGGAGTCACCGGTTAATTTTAACAGGTGGCGATGGAACCTGATTGGCCCATGGCCTAAAAAGGGTATGAGGTAAGAATGTTTATGTGGCTTGTTACTCTAGTCAACCTGGACAGTAGTAACATTTTGTACTGGATAATTCTTTACAGTGGGGGCAGGGGTGTTTGTCATATGTATTGTACAGTGTTTAGCAGCATCCCTAGCCTTTATCCACAAGTAATACTGTTCAGTTGTGACAACCAAAGAAGTCTCCAAACATTGTCAAAAGTCTCCTAGGAGATAAGACTGAGGTTGCAACTATTATATCCTAATGTGTAGCTTGTCTTTTTAGTCTCTTTTTTCTTTAACTTTTATTTTTTTTATTTATTTATTTATTTATTTATTTATTTATTTATTTATTTATTTTTAAAGCTAAGAGTTCCTTTTTTTTTCTTTATTAATTTTAGAGAAAGAGGAAAGGACAGGGAGAGAGCGACAGAAACATTGATGAGAGAGAACATCGATTAGAGAGAACATCGATTGGCCGCCTCCTGCATGCCCCCACTGGCAACCAGGCCCACAACCTGGGCATGTGCCCTGACTGGGAATTGAACCAGCAACCTCTTGGTGCATGGGTTGATGCTCAATCACTGAGCGACACCAGCCGGGGTTTTTAGTCTCTTGACTGTGTCTTTTGAAGGGCACAGATTCTTAATTTTAATGAAATACAATGAATCATGTTTTTCTCTTATGGATCATGCTTTTGGTGTTGCATCTAAGAAATCTTTCTCCAACACAACTTGACAAAGATTTAGTTCTAAATATTTTATAGTTTTGGTTTATGATCCATTTTCAGTTAATTTTTGTATATGGTGTGACACAGAGGGACCTAGAGGGACTAGGGCAGAGCCCTTCCTACATGTGGTTCCTCATTTTAACCTAGGAACAACTTTACTCTGTTCTGGTACACCATTCTTTCCCATCCACATGCAGTGGTCTGGCAATGACAGCCAAGCAGCCTTTGGTGACTGCCCTCCAGGTATTAACCCTTCACTGACCGTTCTTGGCTGTGTAGCAGCAGACATGCAGAAAAACAGGCACTGGCCCAAGCAGGTTTTGAAGTGACAGGGAGGATAATAAAATGTCCTTAAAAGAAATAGAATGACTTCTTGGAATATGCTTGGGCACTGGGGATGTGTGTTGGCTGCACTTGGGAAACTTGACACAATACTGATGCTCCAATACACCCCATGGAGATCCTGATGTCACTGGTCTAGAGTGTGGCATCCATTTCAGAATTTTTAGACATTCCACCCATGATTCTAATAACAGCCAGGTTGAGAACTTCTGCTCTAGGGATATAATTATTATTTTGGATGTGATGTGCCAGGTTAAAAACATGACCAAGCCCGAATTCTCTTTAGAAAAATGGCATCAGCCATCAAATGGAGGCTATTTGTAAAGGAGGACAGAATACTCTGTGATAGTACAAGTTGCCTGATAGGAGAGAGTCGCTTCTGGTCTGGCTTCTGTATAGCTGCAGGACTTTCTCTTATCACTTCTCACCAAAACATTTTTTTGTTTTATTTTGTTTTGTTTTTGGGAAAATGGGCATATTGTATCACTGGGCTAGGAGGAAAACCTAGAGATGGTGCTCCTTCCCAGAGGTCTGGGGATGACTTTGCAGGGTGTATTGAAGGGCTCCGCCTGGGGGACAAGCAGAGTTTGTCCACAGGGAACTTGATGCACTGCCCTCTGTTTACCTCAACATTCCCCTTCTGTAAAGTTCTGGAGCAACAAAGAGCAGACTCAGAGGGCCGATTTGCCACGTTGAGATGACTTGGGAGAACCTCTAAACCATCAAATTCAAATGGTATTTGCATCTGTTCTCTCGCTGTATGAGAGCAGAATGAAGACATCTCCAAGTGTCTTAGGGACAGTATAAAATGATGCAAGGGACTTCGCCTTCTCTAAAGAAATAATTTGGCAGAGGCTGTGTGTAACCTTTGCTATCTCAGCTGGTAAAGGGGAGGTCAATGGCATCTTTAGGTTGTTAATTAGATTCCAGCTCGAAGTAGGTGCTTAACCGTTTGCCAAAGACGTAAACTTTGTTTTATAAGTTATGCCCCTCAAAAACCAAGCCCTCAGGAAGTTTACTTTCTAGTATGCAAAGAACTTTTCTCAAGCAAATGATAACTTTCAATCCAATGACCTTCCATCTAGCCTACAAAATTTGAAGAAAGTAATTGAGGAAGAGTTAAACTATGTGGTGGTATGGTTGAGGGTCCAAGGCTTTGGGTTTGTGGATTTGAATCTTACCATTGTCAATCTCTTGGTGTCCTTTTAAATAAAAAAATCCACCCTTTACATTTCTCTGTCTTAAATGTGGGTACAAAAAATGTGATCAACAGCAGGTGTATGATTGATGAGGGAGAACCTCACAATCTAGCTAGGTACATATGTTACCAACCCCCAGTGTGAAAACATATAGTTATTCCTTTTATATAATTTACAGAGAAAAGATAATTGCTACTCCCTCGTTGAAATCACCAAAATACTGTGATCTCTAAAAACCATTTTGATTTTTAAAAACCAGGGCTTCTTAGAAGAGTGACTGATTTCAGGTTTGGGGCAAGAAAGCAAAAATTTTTGCAAACTACTGGGTCAGAAGTTCACAGGAGCCAACTAGAAGTTTCCATTGGCCAATGGTAGAAAAAAATTGATGACTAAAAGGGATTCTTACTATAATTGATTGCAATACATAGAATATATGAACATATACTGATCTTTTAAATGAAGAAATAAAAACAACATATTGATTACCAGTGGGAATAACTAGAGAGAAAATTATTTACTCTGAGATTTGGCAATTAATGGATAAGTAAATCAAGCATTATCCGCACATATTATATGTGAACTTTATTTAGAATAACCATGTAGCTCTAGTGAGTGAATAAAAGTCAATGAAGAGGAATTCTAGCCAGTAAATATAGAAGAAATATAGAATTTGAAATCACAGTTAGCAAATCCTGATAAAATGATTTAAGCGGTGATGACATTGATTCAAATATGTCATTTAATGATAGGCTGATGGGGGAATTTACAATGGAGGGAAAGAAAACATATATATATGTGAACCCACTGATCAATAGTAGCATTTAGAGTTAAAATGTTATGGGCCTCCTGATATAATACTCAATATTGATAACCTGAACTTAATCCTGCTTGATTGGGGTGGGGATAAGACAAGGGTGGTTGGCAAAAGGAAGTTAGGGGGCGAGGCCCTTAGAGGCGGTGCTCCTTGAGAGACCTCCGCTAGGATGCCCACCACACTTTCTGGCCATGGACAACAGCTATCTTCCCTTTTCTTTGAAAAGGGCATGGGGAGGGGAAATGAGGCCCGGGGCCCAGGCATCACAGAAATCACTGCAGGGGGATGCCGAGCCACTCCCAAGTCCTAGCATGTGCAGGACTCTTTTCAAGGGGGCTTCCAACCAATCCAAAGCCTGTTGGGTCTGAGATGCTCAAGTGTCTTCACCTCTGTCATTTCCCCCAAAGAAAGGCCCAAGCTGCAGTCATGCACCCTGTGATAGCTCAGCTGGTAGAGTAGAGAACTGCAGCTTAGACAAGTGTGGATATTTTTAGGTCGCTGGTCTGAATCCGGCCCAAATGAAGTGAGTGCTCTGTCCTTTTTGCACCAGCATGAACATGGACACCACCACTTCGTGCCTGTGGACTAGTGCCAGTCTAACTGCCCTTGGCAGCCTTGCAGCATTTTCAACCTCACAGGCCAAAACCAGAAAAGACTTTCCAGAACACATAGCTATGTGTTTGTGGTACACAGGCAACACACATATACCCTTCAGTCTGCAAAACAGCACCTGTTGTACTGCTGCCTGATTACGCTGCCCCAGCCAGCCAGTCCCCACAACGTCCCAGCCCTATCCCCTTTTACTCACCAAGGCTCCAGTTCAGAGTGCCGGCCGTGCCACCACTACCACTTTGCTCACCATGGACAGATCCCTAGCAAACAGAAGCCTGGGAAAGCAAGCCCTGGAGGCCAACAAGCATATAGGTCATTGTTGGGTCAAGGACAACACATCATTCTTCTGGAAAACCCTCCCTCTCTCCTGCCCTGCCTCCTCATAGGGTTGTTACTATCTCTCTTCTGTCTAGTCCAACTGCAGTCTGTCTCTCCAGCTTTGTCTTTGTTTTTTTCTACTCTTTCTCTCCTTCTGTCTCTTGAATGGTCCATAAATATATAGACCTACAGAGATAGAAAATTCTTTTCCCTCTGCCCTGCTCTATCTACGTGTGGGACAGAACTGCCACTCTGAGATTTTCTCAGCCACTGCCAACTACGTGCCTGCACTCAGGGAGGGTGGCATTGGAGGAGCAAAAGGCAGCAGGGTTCTCTGTGCCTTTGACAGTCACAATGAGGTCTTCAGTGGCCAGTTCAGGGTTCCCATCAGTCTGAGGATAAGGATGTAGCCCCGAGTAAACTTCAACTTTCACAGGCCTTCACACCTGTTGTTGCTGCAGAAGGAGGGTCTGGGTTCCTCTCGAAAGAGCAGTGATTTCTCACACTCTCTTCAATGGTGAAAACACCACCTACACAGATTCCCTACTACTTCTGATAGAAATGGAGACAGAAACACACACACAGAGTGTTAGAGAGAGAGAGAGTTTGAGAGCAGAAGCACACACTTAGAGCTCGGAGAGAGTCTGACAGTGGTGGGGCCAATGGAGGCTGAAGGCTGGGAGCCAAAGAGTGAAGGGAAGCTTCTGGTCAAGGTGGCAGAGTAGATAAAAGCAGTGATGGTCTTCTCCCACAATCACATCAAAACTACAGAACAACCATCATTAAGAATCTCCTGAAATCTAGCTAAACAGAAGTTGTTGAACTAAGGATATAAAGAAGCTACCTCAAGACTGGAAATGGGGCAGAGATGCTGAAGGGCTGCTCCCATACCTATATGTAGTGGTTAAGAATCTCAGTGTTGGAGGTCCCCTCTGAGTAGGGTGAGTTCCCAGCCCCACACTGGACTCCCCAGCCCAGGCTTCCAATGCTGTGAAGAGAAGTCCTCATAACTGCTGGCTGTGAAAACCAGTAGGGGTTGTGGCTGAGTGAGACAGAGCTTCTGGAGTCCCAGACATTCCTCTTAAAGGGCCTGCACATGAAATTACTTGCTGACAGACTCACTTGCTCTGATCTTCAGCTTGGAGCAGCAGCTCCAAAAGCACTGAGGGGGGAAGAACTAAATTATCTGGTTTCAGGGAGAGAGCTAGAGGGGCAGCTTGCTCCCAGACAGAAGTGCTGGCAGAGGCCTTTGTTCATTTACTGAGCCCTTCCTCTACAGGCGCAGGTGTCTGCACATCTGAGTCTTCATCAACCTGGCTAACACTGTTTTCCCCACCCCACCCCACGCCACCCAACTTTTGAGCTCACCCAAGCCATTTCCTATGGCTTTTTCATACAGATGACCTGTCTTGGCTCATCTTGTGGACTTTCCTAAAATCTCTCAAAGGTTCACAAACCCCAAACAAGCAACATCTGGCCTTGGCATGCCCCTTATCTTTTGCTAAGTGGCCCCAAGTCTGGAACTAGTAGCAGCCGGCCTCAGTTCCCAGCTTAGCCTCTCTCAGGCACCTCCAAGCCCAATACAAGCAGCAACCATCTGCAGATCACTTTGTAGCTCATGCCAGGTGGCCCTGACACAGCAAAGGCAGTGGCTGACGTTGGCCTGCACTAGAGCCCCTCCCAAGAAGCACAAGAACCAATACACCTGGTGGCCACCTTCAGATTACACCAGAGCACCACCCCACCACCTCCACAAACAAAAAACCCAAACTGTGAACTCTGCAAGCACCAGAGCTCCGCTAAAGTGAATCTTGCTTTGTGGGGTCAGACCCTGCACATCAGCTTCTCTTCTATAGTTACAGCCAGTTCACAACCAGTCAGCCTGAGGGTCAATCCTCCCATTGATGTGCCAACAGTAATCAAGGCTCAACTACAACATGAAGGCCCACACAACCCACACAAGCACTTGGCTCAGGTGACCAGGGCTACTGTGCCATTAGTCCTCACAAGACACCTGTTACATGAGGCCACTCTACCAAGGCCAGGAGATGTAACAGCTTTACCTAATACACAGAAACAGACACAGCGAGGCAGCCAAAATGAGAAGACAAAGAAACATGTCCCAAATGAAAGAACAGGACAAAATTCCAAAAAAGGAACAAAGCAAAATGGAGACAAACAATTTACCAGATGCAGAGTTTAAAACACTGGTTATAAAAAACAAACAAACAAACAAACAAAAAGCAAGGGGAGGTAGAAGAGGTCAAAGAGGGAATAAATGGGGATGGAAAGAAACCTTACTTTGGACAATGGTGCAAAATACATTATGCAGATGACATATTATTGAGTTGTACACTTAAAACCTGTATGCTTTTATTAACCAATGTCACCCCAATAAATTCAATAAAAATTTAAACCAACCAACCAAACAAACAAGCACATTGGTTATAAGGATGCTCAATTGCTCTGGCTGGTGTGGCTCAGTTGGTTGAGGATCATCCCATGTACCAAAAGGTTGTCAGTTCATTTCCTGGCCAGGTTGTGGGCTCGATCCCCAGTAGAGGGTGTGCAACAGGCAGCCAATCGATGTTTCTCTCTCCCTTCCTTTCTCTCTAAAAATCAATAAAAATATTTTTTAAAAGGATGCTCAATTAACTCACTGAAAACTTTAAGAAAAGGTACTAAACTTTAAAAAGATAGAAAACATAATAAAACAGATAGGAATAATTCAATAACTAAAACGAAGAATACATAAGAGGGAATCAACAGTAGATTAGATGAAGCAGAGGATTCAATCAGTGATTTGGAAGACAAGATAGCAGAAAACACCCAATCAGAACAGCAAAAAGAAATTTTTAAATGAAGATAGTTTAAGGGACCTGTGGGACAATATCAAACGTACCAACATTTGTGTCATAGGGGTACCAGAAGGAAAAGAAAGAAAGCAAGGAATTGAAAAACTTTTTGAAGAAATGATAGAAAATTTTTCTAAACTGATGAAGAAAATAGACATTCAAGTCCAGGAAGCACAGAGAGTACCAAACAAGATGAACTCAAAGAGGCTCACATTGACACACATCATCATGAAAATGCCAAAGTTGAAAGAAAAAGTGAGTATCTTAAAAGCAGCATGAGAAAAGCAGTAGGTTATTGACAAGGGAGCTCCCATGAACTTTCCATTTGATTTCTCAACAGAAACTTTGCAGGCCAGAAGCCATTGGCTCAAATATTCAAAGTTATAAAATGCAAGGACCTAAAACCAAGATTACTCTACCCAGCAAGGCTATCCTTTAGAATCAAAGAACAGATAAAGAGCTTTCCAGACAAGAAAAAGCTACAGAAATTCATCACTACCAAACCAGTATTACAAGAAATGATAAAGGGTCTTTTTGACAAGCAGAAGAAAGTAAAAATAAAAATATGAACAATAAAATAACAATAACTACATACCTATCAATAATTACTTTAAATGTTAATGGATTAAAATGCTTCAGTTAAGAGACATTGGGTGGCTGAATGGATAAGAAAACAAGACCATACATATGCTGCCTATAAGAAACATACTTCAGATCAAAAGACACACAGAGATAGAAAGTAAAATAATGGAAAAGGATATTTCATGAAAATGGAAACAAAAAAGGTGGTGGGGTAGCAATACTTATATCAGACAAAAGAGACTTTAAAACAAAGGCTATAACAAGAAACAAAGAAGGACCCAGCAATTCCAGTTACAGTTATTTATTTGAATAAACCCAAAACACTAATTCAAAAATTCATATACATCTCTATGTTCATTGTATTATTTACAATAGCCAGGATATAGAAGCAACCTAAATGTCTATTAACAGATGAATGGATAAAGAAGAGATGGTACATATATAAACGGAATATTACTCAGCCATAAAAAGAATGAAATCTTGCCATCTGCAACCACATGAATGGACCTAGAGGGTATTATGCTAAGTGAAATAAGTCAGACAGAGAAAGACAAACACCATACGATTTCACTTATATGTGGAATCTAAAAAGCAAAACAAATGAACAAACAAAACAAAAACAATGTTCTCATAGACACAGAGAACATTTTGATGCTTACCAGATAAGAAGGGGGTTGGGGGATTGGATTGTATTAAAAAAAAAGGGGAAGGGATTAAGATGTGCAAATTGCCAGTTATGTAAATGGTCAGAGGGATGTAAAGTACAGCATAGGGAATATAGTCAATAATATTGTAATAATTATGTATGGTGTTAAATGTGTATTAGACTTAACCGAGTGATCATTTTGTAAGTATAATCACTATGTTGTACACCTGAAACTCATATAATATTGTATGTCAACTATACTTGAAAAATAAAAAAATATTTTTAAAAAAAATATGGAGTAAGTGAGAGTTGTGGACTGGAAGAAGAGGTGAGCAGCTGTCATTATGGAGAAGCACAAAAATACACCTCCTTACACAGGACACTGGCCTATGGTTTCTGACCAGCTGGCTAATTTGACCACTGAGCCCGTAGGGCTAAGTTGACAGGAACGGTTCTCAAAGAGAAGGGGGCAGAGAAAGAGGGGTGGGGAGAGAGAGAGAGGGAGAGAGAGAGAGAATGCTAAGATCCAATCAAAGAAAACTAGAAGGAAATGGGATGGGCTTTCATTGTGGGGGTGGGCAGGTTTGCAGGTGTGTCATTGATGGTGGGCACAGAGAAGACCACCAGAGTGCCCTTGCTGTCTTTTCTCCTGGGGACAGGAAACTCCTGACACTCTGTGTACAGTTGGGTTACATGGACAGCACAACCAAGAGGGGACTGTGGCTCTCTGAAGCCCCAGGGGCACAGCCACTGCCCTCCTCTGATCCCTGAACCCACAAGCTCCTTTTCGGTTCTGGTTCTGCCTCTCAAACTGGAGACTGCATTTCGCCACTGGTCTTCTGCTCCTGGCAAGCTGCTCCCTGTCTCCACGTTGCAGTCTCCGTCTTCCCTGCTGTCCCACTGCCAAATAAAACAAGATAAGCCCCAGGCCCTGGAGTCTCCTTCAGCACAGAAGGCCAAGCCGTTGTTGCAGGGGTTCAGAACAGGCCTCCCCAAGACATGCCCCTTTGGCACGTGAATTAGTTTGAGCTGCAGGCAATTCAAACTCAGCTGGCTCATAAGAAACTTTTACCCTTCCCTTAATCTAAATTAGGTGCTTTGCCCATGATAAGAGTTTTCACCAAAAAGAACTTTTTATTACCCTCTCTAGGGCAGAACAAAGTTCTAATTACTAACGTGTGCTCCACTTATCATTTTGCAGATTACCTTCCTCTTCTCTGGAGTTTCAAGGTGCCTTACCTCGTCTTTTGCTCAGAATGCCAGATATTCCTCCTTTATTCTTTCTGTCTCTCAAGTATGTGGGGTCTCTGAGTCCCTCGTGTATGTGGGGTTCCCATATCTATGTAATTAAATTTGGTTATTTTTTCTTGTTAATCTTTCTCATGTTGACTTGATTATTTGAACAACTAAAGAACCTTGAAAGGTAGAGGATTATTTCCACCTCCTCAACATAATGGGACAGGCAACTTTCTGGAAGAACTGTTGCTCTGTAGCCACAGTCTTGAATGTCACCTCTGAGGAGACCAGCATACACAAACCAAATATAGAACCTTAGGCCTTCCTTGGATGTGCCACCTGACGGGACATGGAGGTTCAAACCCTTAAAACCTAGCTTTGGCGCTTTGGAAGAATGGGGTCGGACAATGGGCTGTGGTGACAAAAACCTGTGAGGGTCCCTTGCAGGGCCGACTCTTCCTGACTGGGAGCCTTAGTGGCACCAAGCCTCATCCTCCCAGGTGCACAAGTGTAGTTTTCCAGTCAGAGGGTGGTGACACACTCATTCATGGGACGGTCTCTTGGATGTGGCTTGCCATGCCTCTCTGGTTGGGTAAGCCATCTTAGGGTGGCAAGCACACACCAGGTGATATCTGAAACGTTTGTAAAGAATGTGGAGCCAGGGCAAAGTGGCCTATTTGAACACCTCTGTTCCCTGCCCCTCTTCATTTGTCTCCAGTGCCACTCCAGGAAGCCACAGAACCTTGGACTACTTCAGGAAGCTTCCACCTGTGCCCAAGGAATCCAGGTGGTTGAGCAGAAGAGGGTAGACAAGCCCTTAACTGCCACAAAAGCTAGGAACCTATGGGCCTGGTCTCCCCACGTGGCCCAATATTTTTTTCTCCAGCACTTCCCAGTAAACCTCACTGTGCCTGAAAATTGAGCCTAGGTCACAATGGGCAGCAGGGTGGGGTGGGAAGTAGTGAGGGCACTTTAGAACCAGGGGAAGTGGGGGGCTAGGTTCTTAGATGCAGTGCTTTCTGATGGACCCACACCTGCCCTTGTGGTGCCTGCCTGGTGCCCATTCAGATGAGTTATTCCCCTTGCCTTTCCTTTTCAAGGCTTCCCGGACCAGACATACCCATCCATTTCACCAATGCACCCTCCCCTCACCCTCTTATCTGCTTTCTGGCCACCAACACTGGATATCATCCTCCGTCTGTGAAAAGGGGCACAGGGAGGGGAAATGAGGCAACAGATGTGAGCCTGTAGCCAGGCATCTTGAAAATCACTGCCCCGGGACATGGGGCCACCCCCAAATTCTGGCATGTGCAGAATTTTCTTCAAGGTAGGTTTCCACCAACTCAAAGTGTGTTGGGCCTCGGGTACTCAGTGTCTCGACCTCTGTCACTTGCGGAAAAACTCATACCCCAGGATTCAAGTGTGGACTCTTGGATAACTTAGTTGATAGCATCAAGGATTCTTCATGTCCTTAGATTGCTAATTTGATTCCTGTCGAAGGGACTCCCTGCTGCTTTTGCACATCCTCAGTAGCACTGGCCAAAGCCAAGAAAGCCCTTCATTGAGAGGTTGCCCTATGAGCGTGCTGGTGTCAGGGAACACACAAGCTCCTTCTTCCTGCAGCCACACCCACACAGCTTTCAGTGCAAAACAGTCCTGGTTGATTTCCTACCTTATCCACAGACCCAACTAGCCAGTCCCCAGTCCTCTCCAAGGTTATTCATGCACAGCTCCACTCCAGGGCACTGGCTGTCACCACCACCACTTTGCTCACCAAGAACAGATCCCTGCTGAACAGGTGAGCAAACAGGAGCCCTGGACAGCAAACCTTGGAGGTCCACAAGCCTGTAAGCCATCAGAGGGGTCAGGGACAATCATGGCATCCTTCTTGTACACGTTTCACTCTGTCATTCTCTGTATTGATCAGCATCCTTCTCACTCTTTTTCTCTCTGTGTTTTTTTCTGACTCTGACTCTGAAGCCATACAAATATTTAACATGGAAGGACAGGATATGGCTCAACCAGCCTGCTTAGCATGGTGCTGTATAGCATTGCCCTTTGAGACTTATTAGTAATTGGAAATTCTCTATTGCTCTTTGGTTCACATTTGTAAGATGAAAATGCAGCTATTTTCTCATTGTAGTTTGAGGGAAGGTTATAGCTACTTAAGAGAAAAACAAAATGCTTCAGTATCTTTAAGAATTCTCACTCTAGGCTTGACTGGTGCCACTCAGTGGTTGAGCGTTGACTCATGCACCAAGAGGTCACCGGTTCAATTTCCAATCAGGGCACATGCCCAGGTTGTGAACCAAATCCCCAGTGGGAGGCATGTAGGAGGTGGCCAATTGATGTTCTCTCTCATCGACGTTTCTATCTCTCTCTCTCTCTCTCCCTTCCTCTCTCTCTAAAAATCAATAAAGAAAAAAAAAAGAATTCTCACCCTACTGCTGTCTGAACACTTAAAATTACAAGACTCACATTTTTTCAGCAATCCTGGGCCAAAGGCGTTCAGATTTCACATATTAAAAAACTACCCGGTAGCTTTCAATGGCTCAAAAAGTCAATAGCATATTAATACTACTTCTAGACAGTCGAATATCAGAAAAAAATTGCATGATTTGCCAGGTAATTTCAGTTATATAAGGTCATTGAATACCCATATGTAATGCAAGTATGATATCGTATCATAAAGACAGGCAATTAAAAAGTATCCCTTTTTAACCCTCATGCACTGTTGGTGGGAATGCAGAATGGTGCAGCTACTATGGACAACAGTGTGGAGGTGTCTCAAAAAATAAAAAACGTAACTGCCTTGTGATTCAGCAATTCCACTTCTGGGTATATATTCGAAGAAACCCAAAACACTAATTTGAAAGGATATATACATCCCTATGTTCATTGCAGCATTATTTTTTATTTATTTATTTATTTATCCTCACACGAGGACATTTTTTATACATTTATCTTCAGATAGAGTGGGAGGGAGAGAGGGAGGAAGAGAGAGAGAGAGAAACATCGATGTGAGAGAGGTACATCAAGTGGCTGCCACCCACACGACCCCAACCGGGGCTGGGGACAAACTGCAACGAAGGTACGTGCCCCTAGAGGGAACCAAACCGGGACTCTCTAGTCCACGGGCCCACGCTCTAACTGCTGAGCCAAACTGGCCAGGGCCATTGCAGCATTATTTACAACAGCCAAGCTATGGAAGCAACCCAAGTGTCCATCAATAGATAAGGAGATAAAAAAGCTGTGGTACAGCAGTGGCCAGTTTGGTTCAGCCCATGGCCCATGGACCAAAGGGTCAAGGGTTCAATTCCAGTCAAGGGCATGTACCTGGGTTGCAGGTTCAATCCCCACCCCTAGTCTAGGTTGTGTGGGAGGCAGCCAATGTGTTTCTCTCTCATTGATGTTTCTATCTCCCTCTTCCTTCCTCTCTCTCTAAAATCAACAAAAACATATTTTTTAAAAAGCTGTGGTACATATAAACATATACAATGGAATATACTCAGTTGTAAAAAAATATCTGAGATCAGAAGATGGTGTCGGCACCTCCTCCCAGGGCCAGACTAGAAATAAAACAAAATTGGGAAACATTCACCCAGAATTACCAACTGAGGTTCAGCTGAGGAGGATACTTATAACAAGGAAAGGCAGAAGCCACTGGGAGACTGGTAAGAAGGGCAAGGTCTTGACAGGCGCTGGCCCAGTTTCCAGGAGCAGCAGGTTGAGAATGAGGACAGCTTTCTCTGCTGTGAGAGAGTTTTCCCTGAGAGGATCAAGGCCCAGAATCCAGGCTGGAGCCAGAGCCGGAGCAGCAGCCCATGTAACATCTAGCTGTGAAAGGCGCAGGGGTTTCTGGCTCTTGCTGGAAAAATGAGCCAGTTGAAAATAAAGCCGTAGCCCTTGTCTGTTTGGCTCAGAGGTTTGAGTGTCAGCCCATGGACCAGAGAGTCCCAGGTTCAGTTCCCGCTAAGGGCATGTACCTCGGTTGCAGTTTGTCCCCGGCCCCGGTTGGGGTCGTGTGGGTGGCAGCCACTCCATGTGTCTCTCTCACATCGATGTTTCTCTCTCTCTCCCTCCTGCTCTATCTGAAGATAATTGCATAAATGTCCTCGTGTGAGGATAAATAAATAAATAAATAAAAATAGAAAATAAAGCCGTAGTTTTTGTTTGTTTGTTTGAAACCCAGAGCACAGGATTTTTGCTTGCAGCTACTGGAAGTCCTAGCCAGAGCGATCAGACAAGAAGAAGAAATAAAAGGCATCCATATTGGAAAGGAAGAAGTAAAACTCATTATTCACTGGTAATACACTATTGTACATAGAAAACCCTAAAGATTCCACCAAAAAACTGCTAGATTTAATAAATAAATTCGACAAAGTATCAGTATACAAAATTAATACCCAGAAATCAATGGTATTTTTATACACCAATGATGAACTCTCAGAAAGAAAAATTAAAACAATCCTATTTACCATTGCAACAACAAAAACAAAAGATATCTGGGAATAAACTTAATCAAGGAGGTAAAAAACCTGTACTCAGGAAACTATAGGACATTTTTAAAAGAAATAGAGGTCCAGCAGGTGTGGCTCAGCAGTTGAGTGTCGACCCATGTACCAAGAGGTCACTGGTTCCATTCCCGGTCTGGACACATGCCCAGGTTGTGGGCCCGATCCCCAGTGGGGGGCATGCAGGAGACGGCCAATCAATGTTCTCTCTCATCAATGTTTCTGTCTCTCTCTCACTCTCACTTCTTTTCTCCCTAAAATCAATAAAGGGAAAAGAAAAAATTTTTTAAAAATAAAAAAAATTGAGGAAGATACAAGTGGAAGCATGTACCATGTTCAAGGATTGGAAGAATTAACATCATTAAAATGTCCATACTGCCCAAAGCAATCTACAGATTCAATACAATCCCTATTAAAATATCAACAGCATATTTCACAGATCTAGAACATAAAAATCTTTTGCAACAGTAGAAGAAACCATCAACAAAATGAAAACGGAACTCACTGTATAGGAGAACATAAAGTTTATGTTACATCTGACAAGGGGTTAATTTCCAAAATATACAAAGAACTCATACAACTCAACAAAATAAATAATCCAATTAAAAGTGGGCAGAGGATCTGAATAGACACTTCTCCAAAAAGGACATACAGATGGCCAATAAACATATGAAAAAATGCTCAACATCACTAATCATCAGAAAGATGCAAATTAAAACCACAGTGAGGTATCACCTCATACCTGACAAGTGCCTACCATCAATAAATCAACAGACAAGTGCTAGTGAAGGTGTGGAGAAAAGGGGATTGATTCTAGTACACTGCTGATGGGAATGCAGACTGGTGCAGCCACTATGGAAAACAGTGTAGAGTTTCCTCAAAAAATTAAAAATGGGAAATGCTGTTTGACCCAGCAATCCCACTTCTGGGACTATATCCCAAGAATCCCGAAACACCAATCAGAAAGTATATATGCACCCTTTTGTTCACAGCAGCGTTGTTTACAATAGCTAAGATCTAGAAACAGCCCAAGTGCCTATCAGTAGATGAGTGGATAAAAAAGCTGTGGTACATGTACACAATGGAACACCATGCGACTATAAAAAAGAAGGAGCTCTGACGCTTTGAGACAGCATGGATGGACATGGAAACTATTATGCTAAGCGAAATAAGCCAGTTAGAGAAAAACAAGTATCACATGATCTCACTCATATGTGGAATCTAATAAACAAAGTAATCTGATGAACAAAACAGGGCCAGAGGTATGGATGCATGGAACAGAATAACAGATCTCAGTGGGGGATGAGGGGTGGCATTGGGAGGGATCAGGAAGATATTAACCAAAGAACATATATGAATGTATGTATAACCCATGGACACAGACAATAGTAGGGGGAAACAATAGTAGGGGCAAGGCCTAGGGTGGGGCAGGGTTAGGGTGGAGGGGGAAAAAAGAGAAAATGGGAGACTCTGTAAACAATAAAATAAAATAGAACAAAGTCTCACCATTTGGGAAAGCATGGATGGACCCAGAGGGTATTACGCTAAGTGAAATAAATCAGTCAAAGACAAATACCATATGATTTCACCTATAAGTGGAATCTAAAGAACAATATACCTGAACAAACAAAACAGAAAGAGACTCATGCATACAGAGAACAGATGGTTTTCAAAGGGAAGGGAGGTTGGGGGACTGGGTGAAAAAGGTAAAGGGATTGAGTACAGATTGGTAGTGGTAAAGTCGTCATGGAGAATAGTAAATATAGTCAATAATATTGTAATAACTCTGTATCGTGCCAGTTAGGTAATGGAAATATCAGGGGGAACACTTCGTAATGTTTATGATTGTCTTACCATTATGCTGTACACCTGAAACTATTACAAAATACTATTGAGTATAAACTGCAATTGAAAAATACAATTAAAAATAAATAAATAAAAGGAGCTCACTCCTCAAGAGGACATTAAAATATAATACCAGTATAGTGTGCTAGCTGGAAAGGTGAGTCGCCAAGAAGTACAAAAGAGACAAAGTGGAGGAGAAGCAAAGTGAGATTTGGAGAGCTATGAAAAGATTTTGGTAAAAGGTGATCTTAAAATGAGTAAGGAGGAATGAGAAGGAAATTGATAAAAAGCGGAGGCAGAGGGATCAAAGCATAGTGAGCACCTTGCTACCATCTGGTGTTTGAAAGCCCAGGAAACAGCACATTTTGACCGAGTCATAGAATTTGGGTGGAGATGGGAGTAGGGGAATGGAATTCATAAGCTGGTTACTTCAAATGTGACCCTCTCTGAATCTCCAGTATTTTCAGTAAAATATTAAGGTGAGAAGAAAAAGCCCACCTGTAAAAAGAGCAGTGATCCCATCTTCTGGGACAGTATGGACCTTCCATGGAGAGTGGGTCATGCTATAGGACAGAGAGGCAGGAACTCACTTGCCTTTTTTTGTGATTGAGATTCCTGCCTTATTATCTGACAGAATGAGAGACAACGAAGCTGCGACAATGGGAAAATGCATGGGAAAGAAGGAGCCCTGCCTAGTAAGAAACTGCGTTTTTATATTTTTAGGCTTTAATCCCAGGCATGGTTTCTCACATGCTTTTCTGTCTCACAAAGAAAAAAGAAGGGGTGTGTCTTCTAATCTTGAGGAGGCTGTCACCATGTTATTCATTGTGGCTACCAGCTTCTAAGATGTCACTCTTCCTCTCTGTTGGGGACATGTATTTATCTACAAAGTGCTCAGTGATTTTGGCTTGAGCAGGCTCCTATCTTTAAATAGGGGCACTTTGCCACAGAGTGCCCCAAGATATTTCAGTCTGTGTAACTGGCTGGCAAAAAGTGAACCTGAAAGGATTATACCTTTCATCCTCCGTCTGTAAAACACTCGGACACTTTTCTACACGCCCTTTACCCATTGATTGAAAAAATGTTCCATCTGAGTCCAGGTCTTGTGTTTCTTGCTGATAGGTTTTACATACAAATAGTCATTTTACCAATCTTGGACCACGTCCTCTTGGATTGCTGGTATTCTTGAGTGCAGAGATGGAGGAGAGGGACAAAAGCTTTGGTTTCTTAATGACTCCCACACTTTAAAGGTAAATATTTTCACTTTTTACCTATTTACAACCATTGACATCTCACTGGGGATGGCCTGCATAGAGGATATTATATTGATCCAGGCATAAAGAACCCAGCTAGAGGTAGTATTTGCTAAGAAAAGATACCGAGGTGGTGAACAGATGACATGATGAAGTTAGACTAAGAGTAAAAAACAATTTCAAGCAATCTTCACGGGAAATTTCATATTTCTGCCAAATCTGAAAAGTAGGCAAACTCTTCATTGAACGTGTAAGCTTTTTCTCCCTTGGCATCAACAATGTTTCTGCCATCATCCGTCTGCTCACCCAAGCCAGGCAGTTGCAAAAAGTATGTGTAGAGACAATGCCAATGGGAGTGGAAATAATGGAGTGGAGGTGAATGTGGAAGTACACATTCTCAACTTTTCTCCTGCTGTCACACTAGTAGAATAATATACAGAGTAAGTGATAAAGCCATTGTGTCTTCTTTATGAAGACTCACAGGGGTTCTTGAGAAATCTCCTGGCTTCTGGGGTGCACAGCAATTGGATCCACAGAGATATGATGAGACAGGAGAAAATTGCATGCACAATTATTTATATCTTTGTTTCCTGCTAGTCCTGGACTTGTATAAATGCTCTAGTGATACCATGTATAGTGACACACAAAATCAACACTCTTGGGTTTCTCTTTATTTTCTAAAATTTTTCTGTGTCCACTCCACTCATCTGATCACAGATCTATTACACGTGTTCTAAAACTCTACTGAATCTAGTGTATTGATCTGCCTGAAGACCTCCCATATTTTCTGCACTGCCCTGCATCCCAGTCTGAATTAAAATATCCCAAGATTGCTTTTAGTTTTAGATTTGCATGGAATGTTCTATTTATCTCTATTGCAGATTTTAGCACATTGGATTGTGTTTGCTTCCATCTCTGTGTCCCCTACAGACACAAAAATATTGTAAGGCAAGACCTATATTTTAATCTCTACACTCCTGGCACAAGCACAATACTGGGGGTAGATTGGGTGCTTATTGTATGGTTTGTGAACAAAACCTATTTAAACACCAATACCAAGGAGCAGGAGGTCTTTTGAGCCAACAATACCTGAAACTATGAGCTAAGAAGAAGATGTAGAACTTACTAGGAACCTTATGAGGTCATTAGACCTGACCTCCAATGGAACATGTTTTTATTCTGTAGTGGATAGAAGGAGTGTGGATAAGTGTCAGAGACTTTTAAAGGTGGAGGCTGAGAGGTGTAATCCTAGACTATACCTGCCTCTGTTCATAATTCTAAAGATTCTTAGAAGTTAAGGGGGAAAAAATCAAACATAATGCTTGATGCAATATCTAAGTGCATGAAGAGGTAAAATTCTATAATGTCCAAAAAAGGCCTAAGAGTCTATCACTGGTTCCATTAGGCTAATTTCTGCATTTGGTGACATTCAAGCCTGGGTCTCTTTGTGGATGCAGAAGTAGAGAAAAATCCTCATGTGAACCACCTGACTGTGACAAATAGTGTGAACAGAGGAGAGATCATTGCTCTTATTGCAAGAGCCAGAAACCTCCAGGGGCAACAAGAACAAATGCCAAGACAAATAAAATATGAATCTTCAGAAGCAACAATCCAAACACCAGACTGAGGGGCTTCTTAAATAGGCCACTGGAAAATATAATGAATTGCCAATTACTTAAAAGTCTCAAAGGGCAATTCTGTACAAAATGTGCTAAGCAGACACATTCTGATTCTCCAGGTAAAAATATTCAGAGGGCATCAGAATAAAAATTTTAAAAAACAACAAAGGCAGAGAGAAAAAGAGTGAGAAGGTGCCAATACAGAGAATGACAGAGTGAAGTTATAATAAGATTGCCATGATTGTCCCTGACCCCTCTGATGGCCTATATGCTTGTGGGCCCCCAAGGCTTGCTGTCCAGGGCTCTTGTTTGCCCACCTGGTTGGCAGGGATCTGTCCATTGTGAGCAAAATGGTGGTGGTGATAGAGCAGGTTTTTGGAGCAGAGCTGAGCAGCAGTGGGTGAATAAAAGTGGAGAGGAGGCAGGGACTGGCTAGTTGGGTCTGTGGATAAGGTGGTAGAGCAACCGGGACTGTTTTTTTTCGCTGAAGACTATGTGTGTGTGGCTGTGGGAAGAAGGAGCAGGTGTGTTCCCTGGTGACATCACACTCATAGGGCGACAGCGACAGTTGAGATTTTCCTGGCTTTGTCCAGTGCTATTGAGGAGGTGCAAAAATAGCAGGCACATCCTTTGAGGAGGATTGAACTAACAACCTAAAAATAAGGAGAACCATTGACATTACCAACTAAGCTATCAAAGTGTGCGTGAAAACTACTGTGAGGAATGACTTTTTCTGCAAGTGACAGAGGTGAAGACCTGATGGGATTGGAGTACCTTAGGTTGGTTGCAAGTCCTTTGAAGAAAGTTCTGCATACACCAGGATTTGGGAATGGCCCCACATCCCAGAGCAGCTGTTTTCAAGATTCCTGGCCCCAGGCACTCACTTGTTCCCTCATTTCCTTTCCCAGTACCCCTTTCACATAGGGGGGGTGATGGCCATTGTTCCCTGGCCAGAAAGCAGGTAAAGGAGTAGGGGAGAATGCCCTTGGCAAAACAGATGCGTATGTCAGGTCAGGGAGGCCTTGCAGAGGAAAGGAAAAAGGGAGAACCCACCCAAATTGGCACCAGGTGGGCACCCAGTGTCTGGTGGAGGCCCCTCAAAAATCACCACCTCTATGTGCCTACCCCTCCTCTTCCTCTGGTTCTAAGGTTTCCCCATTGCTTTCCACCCCACCTTGCTGCCCATAATTACCTAGGCTCACTTTTCATGTACACTGAAGTGAGGCTTACTGCGAAATGATGGAGAAAAAATATCAGGTCAAATGGGCAGACAATGCCCATGGGTACCCAGCCTTTCTGGCAGTGTGGGGGCTTGGCTCCACTCCTCTGCCCACCCACCTGGATTCCTTGGGCAGAGGTAACCTTGGGCAAATGCGGCAGCTCCCGGCAGTAGCCCAAGGTTCTGTGATTTCTTGGAGAGGCACCTGAGACAAATGGAGATGGGCAAAACAGCACTGTCTGAATAGGACCCTTACCCTGGCTCCATGTCCTTTATCAGTGTTTCAGGTCCCACTCAGTGTGTGCTGGCCACATCAAGAGTGCTCACCCATCTCCAGAGGCAGGGCAAGCAACACCCAAGAGACATGCTTTTGAGTGAGTGTGTTACCATCACAATAGGTTCCTTTGGAAATTCACCTATTTCACTGAGGCTCTGAAGTCTCCTCGGGCCCAGGAAGCCAAGCCATCACTGTTGAAAAAGTACAAAACAGGTATTCCCAAGATGTGCCCCTCTGGCTTATGAATTATTTTGAGCTGATGGCAATCCAAACCCAGCAGGCTCAAGATAAACTTTTACCTCTCCCTTAATCTAAATTAGGGGCCTTGCCCATGATAACTGTTTTCACAAGAAAGAGCATTTTATGACCCATCTATAAGGCAGAACAAAGTTCTTATTACTGAACATGTGCTCTATTTATTATTCTGAGAATTACCTTCCTGCTCTCTGAAGTCCCAAGGTGCCTCATCCCATTCTTTCCTCAGAATGACAGATGTACCTCATTTACTCTTTCTGTCTCTCAAACACTTGGGGTATCTGAGTATGTCGTGCATGTAGGGTTGCCATACCTATGTAATTAAAGTTGGTTACTTTCTCTTGTTGATCTGTCTCATGTTAATTTAATTATTAGACCACCTGAAAGAACCTTGAAGGATAGAGAAAATTTCTTCTTCCCCAACGCCATATGACTGGTGACTTTCAAGAACCTATTGCCCCATAGCCATGGAGAGTCTTCAGTCTTGAACGTTACCATCTGAGGAGATCAGGGGACACGAACCAAACATAGAACCTTAGGCCTTCCTTGGATTCGCCACCTGATGGAATACAGAGGTTCAAATCTTTGGCAATCTAGCTTTGGTTCTATGAGAAAATGGAGTGGCACACTCAGTGAGGGAAAGATCTCTTTGTGGGTGGGTGAGCTGTCTTAAAGTGGCAAGCACACACCAGGTCAGATCTAAAACTTTTGTAAAGGATGTGGAGCCAGGGTGAAAGGTCTTATTTGAACACCAGAGTTCTCTACCCTTCTCCATTTGTCTCCAGTGCCTCCCCAGAAAGCCACAGAACCTTGGGTTACTTCAGGGAGTTGTGGCCTCTGTCCAAGGAAGGCAACTTGTGAAGTTGTCATCTTGTAGGTCTGGAATTCCCAAAGGTGATAACCTGCTGACTCCTGTGTCATGTGGGAGTCTTGCCTGGCAGGCTTGAGCTTCTTTCAGACACAGCTGTCTCTCTATACTCTAAATCTGGAGTTGCAATTGTTTGCACATAATGGGCAAGTCTCAAAGTTGTACCTATTTTAATAACTTGTTGTGAACCTCTCAATTTAGAACCTCTTTCAAATGGTGCTGGGAGTGAGGCTATGAGCTCAGGAATTCGTGCCCTGTAAATCAGGGATTATGCGTTCAAATTTAAAGGGGGTGAATTGTGCATAAGCTGCCCAGTGCTTTCACCTTCCTTATTCTCCTGCTGTGGATTCAAAAGAATGGAGTAAACTTCTTATTCAAAAAGATTTTGCAATTTAGAATTTTGGGTAGAAAAAAATAATTCTAATGTTTTCTCCTTGCTATACTGAAGCAGATTGATTTTGGTTGGCAATGTGAGAGATTCCTGGCTCACAATTATTTTTAAGTGTTTATGGTATAGGGAGTCAGGGTCATCAGTGCAGATGTAAACAAAATTATTTTCTTACATGAAATGAAGGGAAAATAAATAACAATATTTAATTACAAGGTTAAGTACAGGTAGCAAACCTGACCTCCTAAATTTGAAAGAACTCATAAGAGTCTACTGTTGTCACAGTTAAAGGCTTGCTTAATAAGAGTGAAGATTTAAAAGAAGCTAGAAAAGCACATAATAAATAAACAATATGTTTTGGCACCTTTTGTACTTTCTAAAGCCTTATAGTTGTCTGGGGCAATCAGATAGCAACTGTATTTTCTAGCTATTATTAGTTAGAAATGTAAATTTTAAAGTCTAGGGCAACCACTAAATCTTTTTTAAAGAAGTAGAATTTAGCCCTGGCCGGTTTGGCTCAGTTAGAATGTCGGCCCGTGGACCTGAGTCTCGGGTTCGATTCTGGTCAAGGACACATACCTCAGTTGTGGTTTGGTCCCTGGTCCTGGTCGGGGTCGTGTAGGAGGCAACCAATTGATGTGTCTCTTTCACATCGATGTTTCTCTCTCTCTCTCTATCCCACTGTATCTGAAGATAAATGGAAAAATATACTCAGGTAAGGATTTAAAAAAAAAGTAGTAGAATTTTTAGGCTGATAAGAAAGAAAACGGAATCCCAGAAAAGGTTCAGTTAAAATCAGCGAAGGCAGAAAGAGTGAAAGACACAAAAAAATTTTAAACTCAGGGCACTGGATATAAAGCAGTTAGAAATACAGTATATATAAATGCAAACACATAAATAATTTAATTGTGAATGGTCTAAAACCTAATTTAAAAATGCAGACTGTATATGAATAACTAATGGACACAAACAATAGTGTGGGGAAGGCACGAGGGTGGTGGGAGCAGGGAAGAGGGGGATTAATGAGGGAAAAGGGGGATACATCTGTAATGCTTTCAACAATAAAGATAAAAGAATATCTGAGAAAACTGTTTAATGTGAATTCATTCATGCCACTTGCTACAAAAATAAAATAAAAATATAAAAATAAAACTGCAGAGTGATTTTAAAAACCCAAATATCCAATTATATAATGTCTACAGGAAATTCATATTAAATATAAAGACATAGAAAGATGAAAAGTAAAGTGTTGGAGAAAAATATTTTATGTTAACACTAATCAAAAGAAAGATGGAGTAGCTATGTTAATTTTAGACAAAGCCTACTTCAGAATAAGGAAAACTATCACAGACAAAGGGGATGTCACAATAATGAAGGGGTCAATTCTCTAAGAAGCTACAACGATCCTCAATGTGGATGCAACTAACAACAGTAGGTAAAAATACATGCTGCAAAAATGGGTAGAGCTCAAAAGAGAAATTGACACATCCGCTAGGATAGTTGGAGACTTCAACACCCCTCTCTCAGAACCCGAGAGCTCCAGCAGGCGGAAAGTCAGCAGTGATGCAATTGAACAGCAACATCAACTAAGTGGATCTGGATCACTTCATAAAACAGCAGAATACACATTGTTCTCAAGCTCACATGGGATATTCACCAAAATAGACCACATTTGAGGCCTTAAAACACATGTTAGCAATTAAAAAAAAAAAAGTATACAAAGTATGCGATCAGACCACAATGGAATTAGACAGAAACCAAAATCAGAAAGATAGCTTGAAAATCCCAAAATATCTGAAGATTAAACAACACACTTCTAAGTAACTCATGGGTCAAAAGGAAATTTTAAAATATTTTGAACTAAATTAAAATAAAAACATGGCTTATCAAAATTTGTTGGCTTGAACAATAGCAATGACTTCAGAAAATTTTATAACGTTGAAATATATGTTTAAAAAGAAGGAAGCTCTAAACTCAATAATCTAAGCTTCTTCCTTAGGAAACTGGAGAAAAAAGAGCAAATTGGATGCAAATAAGCAGAAAAAAATAAAAATTAGAATAGATATCAGTGGAACTGAAACCAGGGTATTAATAGAGAAAGTCAATGAAAACAAAGGCTGGTTCTTCAAAAAGATCAACATTTATAAATCTCTACATAGGCTAATCAAGAAAAAAATAGAAGACAAAAATTATTATACAACTGTAACAAAATATAGCAAGCTTTATCTGAGGAAAACTACAAAATGCTGATAACAAAAAATAAAAAACTAAATAAGTGGAGAAATAACCCATGTACATGGATAGGAAGATTTAATATCATTAGGATGTCACTTCTTCCTGACTTGATCTATATAATCAACACAATCACAATCAAAATACCAGTGAATTATTTTTTATATCAATAAACTAAAGTTTAGATGGAAAGGTGAAAGACCCACCATTTACACGGTACTGAAGAACAAAGTTGGAGGACTTGACACTAGCTAAATCAAGACTTACTATAAAGCTTTAGTGATCAGGACAGTGTAATATTGGAAAAGAATAGACAAATAGATCAATGGAATAGAACAGAAAAATTTTAAATATCTACATAATTATAGTGAACTGATTTTTAAATAAGCAGTAAGGGCAATTCAGTGAAAAAAAAAATAGTCTTTTCAAAAAATGCTGAAACACCTGGACATTCCTATGCAAACAAACAAACAAAAAAGAATCTTGACACAGATATTACAACCTTTCACAAAAATTTAAGTTTAATATGGATCATAAAACTAAAATAAAATCCAGAAGTTAAAACTTCTAAATGATAACATAAAAGAAAATCTAGATGACCTTTCATTTGGCAATGGCTTTTTAGATATAAAACCAAAACCACAATCTATGAAAAAAAAAATTGATGAGTTGGACTTCATTAAAATTAAAAGCGTATGTTCTGTGAAAGACACTGCTACAAAGGTGAAAACACAAGCCAGAGACTGAAAGAAAATATTTGCAAAACCCATATGTAATAAAGAACGTCTACCCAAAATGTAAAAGGAACTCTTAAAACTCAATAAAATAACAAGCAGCCCAGTTTAAAAAATGGGTAAAAGATCAGAACAGACATCTCACCAAAGATGGCAAATAAGCATGTGAAAAGACACTCAACATCATCTATCATTAAGGAATTTCAAATTAAAACAACCAGTTACCACTAAACACCTACTAGAATGGCTAAAATCTAAAACACTGACACCACCAAATATTGACCAGGATGTGGGGCAAGAGGAACTCTCATTCATTGCTGGTAAGAAAGCATTTTGTAAGACAGTCTGTCAGTTTCTTACAAAGCTAAACAATAACTTACTATATGATCTGCAATCATGCTCCTAGGTATTTATTTACCCAAACGAATTGAAAACTTAGGCCTACACAAAAGTCTGCACATAAATGATTATAGGAGCTTTACTCATTACCTACCAAAACTGAAAATTAGCTAAGCTGTCCTTCATTGGGTGTAGATAAGTAAACAGGTAAATTCAGACAATGGAATATTACTCAGCATTAACAAAAAAAAAAGAGATATCAAGCCATGAAAAGACAAGGAGGAAACTTAAATGCATATTGCTAAATGAAGGAATCTAGTCTAAAAAGGATAAATATATTGCCCAGCTGGTGTGGCTCAGTGGTTGAGGGTCGACCCATGCACCAAGAGGTCACCAATTCGATTCCTGGTCAGGGCACATGGCCAGGTTGTAGGCCCAATCCCCAGTGGAGGGCATGCAGGAGGTGGCCAATTGATGTTCTCTCTCATCGATGTTTCTATCTCTTGCTCCATCTCCCTTCTTCTCTCTCTCAAATCAATAAAGAAAAAGCAATTTTAAAGGATAAATATTGAATTATTCCAATTACAAGTCCTTTTGGAAAAGGCAAAAATATTGGAAAAGAAAAAAGATCAATGGTTTCCAGAGGTTCAAGAAAGGGAGGGATGTATAAGTGGAGCACAGGCCATTTTCAGGACAGTAACATTATTCTATAAGATACTGTAATGGTGGATACATGAAATCATGACTTTATCAAATCCATAAAATTGTACAACACAGAGTGATCTCTAATGTAAACTATACGTTTTAGTTATAATAATGTACCAATATATTGGTTCATCAATTATTACAAACATATCACAGTAATGCAACACGTTAACAATAGGGAAACTGGACAGCAGGTGTATGGTAATTATATTTTCTATGCAATTTTTCTGTAACTTAAAACTGCTCTAATAAGTAAAGTCTATTCAAAATTTTTTTGAAGATTTTTAAGTTTCTGATACCTAGCAATGTGTACTAAAGGTGGAGAAATAACTAAATTTCCAGATATTATAATGTGTTGGATTTTTAAAAAGGTACTTTTTAATTGCCTGTCTTTATGATATCTTGAATTATGTATGGGGTTTCAATGAACTTATATAACCAAAAATACCCATCAAACCACTTAATTCCTTCTGATTTTTGACTGTCTAGAAGGAGCAGTATTGATGTGCTATTGACATTTCAAGCCATTGAAAACTATAGGGTAGTTCTTCAATATGTAAAATCTGAACACCTTGGGCCTCATGATAGTTGAGAAATGTGATTCATGTAATCTCAAGGTTTTAGACACCAGCAGTTTGAGAGTTCTAAGGATAATGAAATAGTGTGTGTTTCTTTTAAGTAGAAGATGATAAAGAAAATCCATTCTTTTATATGAGCATCTATCTTTAAAAATGATTGATTTTAATATCTTTTTTCTTCAGATATTAAGTCATTTCCCTGAAAAAACTAAATATTTCACATAAAGACTCTAGAATATTTTAAGACTTTAAAAAATTTTTTTAATCTAAAACTTTGGAACTTAGTTACATTATTTGCAAAATTTTAGAGGAACCCATTTTTCCAGATGAAATAAAAATTTCTTTAAAAATTATTGAAGTAGCAGGAATGGCATTGCTTTAAAAACCAATGGGGGAAAAAGCATTTGAGATGGTTGTTAATTGTTTTTCTTATTATTTTGTAACCATTCTTCATATAGTTGGAGTGTAAATCCTTTGTTAGCTATACAAATATCTTTTCCCATTCAGTGGCAAGCTTTTTAACTCACTTAATGGACCTTACTTTAAAATGAGATTTACTTTTAATGTAGCCCAATTTATCAGCTTTATGTCTTTACATTTTTTGTATCTTGTTTAAGAAATATTTGCCTAACTCCAGGTCATCAAGATATCCTGTTACATTTTTAAAGAAGCTTTACTATTTTACTTTAATAAATAATTAGATTTATAATTTATTATTTTTTTGTCATGTATGCTTTGAATCAGGATACATATTCCCCCATTGTATTAGCTAAATGATCCATCACCATTCATTTAAAAAAAAAAGCCCTCTTTCCCACTGTACTACAGTATATTCTATCTAGACTATAATGTTCCATTGGTATACTTGCCTATCCTATATCACCAACACTCTCACTAAATTGTGTGTCTTTATAATAATTTATGGTATCTGGTACAGTCCTGGCTAGTGTCCTTTCCAAGAGTCTGTTAACTCGTTTTGATTCTTTGCATGCCCAAATATACTTTAGAATTATCTTTTTGAGTTGCCCTGCCCAATTGTGGGATTTTTAAGATCATAAGATTATATACTATGGGAGGATGTAATTTTTAAGATCATAAATGATTGGATTTTTTAAGATCATAAATGATTTTGAAGAGATCTGACATTTTACAATATTGAATTTTCTAGTCCATAAACATTGACAGTATTGCCATTTACTTAGTGACTCTTTAATTCTCCAGTAATATTTTGTATCTTGTGCCTTGAGATTCTGCACATTAAAAAGATGTGTTGTGAGGATTCCAAAATGGCGGCAGCGTGAATGAAAGCTACACAGACCATCTCCCAGGACCAAACTGGAATTACAACTAAAATAAAGACAAATCTTCAGGAAAAAGCAACAGAAAAGCAACTGGAGAGGACCCATATAACCAGGGACAGGAAAAAAGGACACTGAATCAAGCCTGGTAGGATCTGTGGAGGCATGAGAGGGCAGGCTGGGAGCCCACGGACAGCAGCTGTTTTAGCTGTGAGCAGCTCCCTCAGAGTTAAAATCCCAAGCCGGCTCCCCAGCACAGAGGGCTGGGACAGACCACTAAATTAGCTACAGTCACTCACCTTGGGCTCTGGCAGAGAAAGGGCAAACTGGTCTGGAACTGTGTGGGGACACTCGGGATTTGGAGGGCACTGGGAGTTTTTTGCTGAATCACTCCCTCATAGGACAGTAGACATCTTACACAAAGAGCCCCTTTCTAAAGACCCAGGGAGAAGCAACAGCACCTCCCACAGAAATTTAACACCACCCAGCTGGGCCAGAGAAATGCAAATTGAGGCTCATTAACAGCAAGCATCTGCCCCACCCTCTGGAAATCCTCTTACCCTGAACACCTGAGGGAGTTTTTTATTCAGTTGAGGGCTACAACCTGAGGCTCATCAAGTAACTGAGACTAATAGCCTCCAGGAAAAAAGGTAGAGAATAACTGAACCTTTCCTGGGTTTGCAAATCTACCCAGGAAAGTAAGACTTGACAGTGGTGTTTAACATGGGTCCTCCATGTTAGGACCGCCAGGAACTGACCCCAGAGTTTAGCTAAGACAAAGGCAAATGTTCAGAAAATTTTCTACCCTCCCTAATCTCTATTTATCATCTCTAGCTGCCAGACGCCTAACTGCACATCTTGGTTCCCATGTGAAAATAGCATTGTTAATTGTTACCTCGCCAATGCAGAAAGGTCGACTGCACCTCACTGAACAAGCTAACCACCAATATCCGCTTCTGTTTGCCAGCTTGCTTGCTACCTATTCAAGCTAGGGGGGCTATTTAAGAGCCCTGAAACAAAGGCTGGTACCGCAGTTACTCTTGCATGAGCCATACTGCAGGCGCCTTACCTTTAGCTCAATAAACTTTTCCAAAAACCCAATTTGTAACTGAGTGTGGTCAATCTCGCTGGTCACAACATCCACACTCATCCAAGCCCAATAGAGGGAGCCACAAACAGCAGAACACCAACACCCACAGGGAAAATTTGGCAGGCTCCATAACCCACTAAGATAGCCAAAATGGTGAAACAAAGAAAAAAATCCCAAATGAAAGAAGAAAAGAACTCTACTGAAGATGAGATAAATGAAATGCAGTTAAGCAAGTTATCAGAGGTAGAATTCAGAGCTATGATAATGAGGAAGCTCAATAGCATGAGTAAAGATATAGAAACATTGAAAATCAACCATTTGGAAATGAAGAATGATATATCAGAAATAAAGAACACATTGAAAGGAATAACCAGCAGAGCAGAGGAAGTTGAGGACCAGATCAGTGAATTAGAAGACAGGGTAGAAAAAAATCACCCAATCAGAAAACCGAAGAGAAAAAACAGTTAAAAAACAGGAAGACTGCTTAAGAGAACTATGAGACAACTAGAAATGTAACAACATTCGCATCATAGGAGTTCCAGAAGAAGAAAATGAGCAAGGGTTAGAGAATATATTTGAAGAAAGAGTGACAGAAAACTTCCTTAACTTGGTAAAGAAAAAAGGCATTCAAGTTCAAGAAGCACAGAGAGAGTACGGCCAATGTGGCTCAGAGGTTGAGCATTGACCCATGCACCAGGAGGTCACCAGTTCAATTCCCGATCAGGACATATGTCCAGGTTGTGGGCCTGATCCCTGGTGGGGGGCATACAGGAGGAGGCCAGTCAATGTTCTCTCTTATCGATGTTTCTATCTCTCTCCCTCTCACTTCCCCTCTCTCTAAAATCAATAAAGGGAAAAAAAATTAAAAAAAAAAAAAAAGAAGCACAAAGAGCTCCAAGTAAGAAGAACCCAAACAGGCACACACCAAGACACATAATAATTAAAATGCCAAAAATTAAAGACACAGAGAGAATCCTAAAGGCAGCAAGAGATAAGCAACAGGTTACTACAAAGGAACCCCCATAAGGCTATCAGCTGAGTTATCAACAGAAGCACTACAGGCCATGAAATAATCAAGGTAATGAAAAACAAGGAGCAAGTCTACTCTATCCACCAAGGTTATCATTCAAAATAGAAGGTGAAATAAAGGCCTTCTCAGACAAAAAAAGGCTAAGGGAATATATTAGCACCAAATCAGCACTGCAAGAAATGTTAAAAGGACTGCTGTAACTAGTAGAAGAAATAGGAAGAAAACTATAACCACAATAAACAATAATGGCAATAAATAAGTACATATCAATAATAAGTTTAAATGTAAGTGGACTGAATGCTCCGATCAAAAGTAACAGAGTAGCAGATTGGATAAGAAAGCATGACTCATATATATGTTGTTCACAAGAGACCCACCTCACAACAAAAGACTCACAATGGTTGAAAGTGAAGGGGTGGGCCCAGCTGGTGTGGCTCAGTGGTTGAGCGTTGAACCATGCACCAAGAGGACGCCGGTTGGATTCCTGGTCAGGACACATGCCCAGGTTGTGGGCCTGATCCCCAGTGGGGGGCAGGCAGGAGGAGGCCAATTGATGTTCTCTCTCGTCAATGTTTCTATCTCTCTCTCCCTCTCCATTTGTCTCTAAAATCAATAAAGAAAAAATATTTAAAAAATAAAAAGAAAGAAAGTGAAGGGATGGAAAAAATCTTGCAAGCAAACGAAAAGGAAAAAAAAGCTGGTGTAGCAATACTCATATCAGACAAGATAGACTTCAAAATGAGGGCCGTAATAAGAGACAAAGAAGGTCACTACATAATATTAAAAGGATCAATCCAACAAGAGGATATAACCCAGGTAAACATATTCACACCAAATACGGGAGCACCAAAATATATTTTAAAACTTATGGGGGACTTTAAAGGAGAGATCAATAGCAATACAATCATAGTGGGTGACTTTAACACCCCACTGAAACCACTGGATATATCTTCTGGACAAAAAATTAACAAGGACATAGAGTCCTTAAATGACGAACTAGATCTGTTGGACTTAATTAATATTTACAGAACATTTCACCCCAAAGCTGCAGAATGTACATTCTTCTCAATTGTACACAGGACATTCTCAAAGATAGACTACATGTTAGGACACAAAATAAGTCTCTACAAATTCAAGAAGATTGAAATCATATCAAGCAACTTCTCAGATCACAATGGCATGAAACAAGAACTCAATTACTATAAACACATAAAAAAAAAACATTCGAACACTTGGTGGCTAAATAGCATGTCATTAAACAATGAATGGGTTACCAATGAGATCAAGGAAGAAATTAAAAACTTCCTGTAAACCAATGAAAATGAACACACAACAACACAAAATCTATGGAATGCAGTGAAAGCAGTCCTGAGAGGGAAGTTCATAGCACTACAGGCCTACCTCAAGAAACAAGAAAAATTCCTAATTGACTTTCTAATCCTACAACTTAAAGAACTAGAAAGTAAACAAAAAGAAAAACCCAAAACAAGTAGAAAGAAAGAAATAGTAAAGGTCAGAGCAGAAATAAACGACATAGAGACTAAAAAAAAAAAAATGCAAAAGATCAATGAAACAAAAAGCTGATTATTTGAAAAGATAAACAAGATTAATGGACCTTTAGCCAGACTCACCAAGAAACAAAAAGAGAGGACCCAAATAAACAAAATCAGAAACGAAACAGGAGAAGGAACAACTGACACCACAGAAATACAAAGGATCATCGAAGCATACTATGAGCAGTTATACACCAACAAATTGGACAATCTAGGTGAAATGGACAAATTTCTAGAAACACACAGTCTCCCAAAAGTGAACCAGGAAGAGATAGAAAACTTGAGCAGACCAATAACAATTAAGGAAATTGAAGACGTAATCAAGAATCCCCCAGTAAACAAAAGCCCAGGCCCGGACAGCTTCACAGGGGAGTTTTACCAAACATCCAAAGAAGATCTAACACCATTCTCCTCAAACTATTCAAAAAAATTCAAGAAAAAGAAAGACTTCCAAAACCATTTTTTGAAGCCAGCATAATTCGAATTCCAAAACCAGATAAAGACACTACAAAGAAAGAAAATTACAGACCAATATCCCTGATGAACACAGACCCAAACCCTTAACAAAATATTAGCAAATCGGATCCAGCACTACATCAAAAAAATTATTCATCATGACCAAGTGGGATTTATCCCAGGGATGCAAGGATGGTACAATATTCACAAATCAATAAATGTGATACACCACATAAACAAAATGAAAGATAAAAACCATATGATCTTATCAAGAGACACCGAAAAAGCATTCAACAAAATCCAGCACCCATTTCTGATTAAAAAAAAAAAAAACAACAACAACAAAAACTCAACAATGTGGGAATAGAGGGATCATATCTCAACATAATAAAGACTGTATATGAAAAACCTACAACCAACATTGTACTCGATGGGCAAAAACTAAAAGCATTTCCCTTAAAAACAGGAACAGGACAGGGATGCCCACTTTCGCCACTCTTATTTAACATAGTCCTGGATGTCTTAGTCACAGCAATTAGACATGAAGAAAAAATAAAAGGGATACAAATTGGAAAGGAGGAAGTGAAACTGTCACTATTTGCAGATGACATGATATTGTACATAGAAAACCCTAAAGACTCCATCAAAATCTACTAGACTTAATAAATAAATTTGACAAAGTAGCAGGATACAAAATAAACGTCAAGAAATTGATGGCATTCTTATACACTAACAAAGAACTCACAGAAAGAGAAACTAAAAAAATAATCCCATTTACCACTGCAGCAAAAAAATTAAGATACCTAGGAATAAACTTAACCAAAGAAGTATAGGACCTCTTCACAGAAAACTACAGGTCACTGAAAAAAGAAATAGAGGAAGATGTAAAAAAGTGGAAGCATATACGATGTTCATGGATTGAAAGAATTAACATCATTAAAATGTCCATACTACTCAAAGCAATCTATAGATTCAATGCAATCCCCATCAAAATACCAATGATATACTTCACAGAACTAGAACAAATACTCCAAAAGTTTATATGGAACCAAAAAAGACCCCGAATAGCCACAGCAATCTTGAAAAAGAAGAACAAAGTAGATATCAGGTTATACTACAAAGCCACTGTAATCAAAACAGCCTGGTACTGGCACAAGAACAGGCATATAGATCTATGGAACAGAACAGAGAACCCAGAAATTGACCCAAGACAGTATGTTCCTGTTCTTAAGGGAAATGCTTTTAATTTTTGCCCATTAAGTATGATGTTGGCTGTAGGTTTGTCATATATGGCCTTTATTATTTTGAGATATGATCCTTCTATTCCCACTTGGTGAGAGTTTTTATCAAAAATGGATGCTGGGTTTTGTCAGATGCTTTTTCAGCATCTATTGATATGATCAAATTATTTTTATCTTTCATTTTGCTTATGTGGTGTATCACATTTATTGATTTATGAATATTGTACCAGCCTAGCATCCCTGGGATACAATCCCACTGGGTCGTGGTGTATAATTTTTAAAATATATTGCTGGCCCTGGCCGGTTTGGCTCAGCGGTTAGAGTATCGGGCCTGCGGTCCAGAGAGACCCAGGTTCAGTTCCCGCTAAGGGCATGTACCTCGGTTGCAGTTTGTCCCCGGCCCTCCCTGGTTGGTCTTTCAGGTGGCAGCCACTCGATGTGTCCTTTTCATGTCGATGTTTCTCTCTCTCTCTCTTCCTCTCTCTCCCTCCCACTCTATCCGAACAAAAAATGAAAAAATGTCCTCGAGTGAGGATAAAAATAAATAAATTAAATATATTGCTGGATTTGATTTGCTAAGATTTTGTTGAGGATTTTTGCATCTATATTCATCAGGGATATTGGCCTTGTAATTTTCTTTCTTTGTAGTGTATTTATCTGTTTTGGGAGTCGGATTATGCTGGCTTCATAAAAAGAGTTTTGAAGTCTTCCTTCCTCTTGACTTTTTTGGAATAGTTTGAGCAGAATAGGTGATAGTTCTTCTTTCAATGTTTGCTAAAACTCCCCTGTGTAGCTGTCCGGACCAGGGCTTTTGTTTGCTGGGATTTTATTGATTACTTCTTCTATTTCCTTAATTGTTATTGGTCTGTTTAGGTTTTCTGACTCTTCCCAGTTGAGTTTTGGAATAGGATATAATTCTAAGAATTTTTTCATTTTGCCTCGGTTGTCAGATTTGTTGGCAGATAATTGTTCATAGTATTTTCTTATGATCCTTTGTATTTCTGTGGTGTCCATTGTTACTTCACCTCTTTCGTTTCTGATTTTATTAATTTGGGTTCTCTCTCTTTGTTTCTTGGTGAGTCTGGCTAAAGGTTGATCAATCTTGTTTATCTTTTCAAAGAACCAGCTCTTGATTTCATTGATCTTTTGTATTATATTTTTAGTCTCTATGTCATTTATTTCTGCTCTGATTTTTATTATTTCCTTCCTTTTACTAACTCAGGGTTTTTTTTTCTGTTCTCTTTCTAAATCTATAAGTTGTTGGATTAGTTTACTACAAATATTTCTTCTTTTTTGAGGTAGGTCTGTATCACTATAAACTTCTCTCTCAGGACTGCTTTTGCTGTGTTTCATAGATTTTGTATTGTCGTGTGTTCATTTTCATTAGTTTCCAGGAAGTATTTTTATTTCTTTCTTGATCTCATTGGTAACCCATTCATTGTTTAATAACATGCTATTTAGCCTCCATGACACATATCATTATTTTAAGTGAGCTCCAGCTCTTCATTCTAACACTTGAACCAAGGAGAGATAGTCACTTTTCCACTAAGTCTGCAGAAGAACAGAAACCTCACTCAATTTATCAGTTCCTACAGGACAGGCTAAGCCAGAGGCTAATATTTTAAGCTGATGCAAAAGGCCACTCATGGTCTGTTGGGAACCCCCATCCCAAGCACAGAATGGGTGCAGAAGGTGGTCCAGGAATGCTGGTGGTGGTGGTGGTCCTTAGATCTTGGGCTTTTCTTGATTGTCAGTGATGAGCTTGTCAGTCTAACACAGTTGGCAAATGTCAACCTGTCCACAAGTCATTCCCAGGTCTCTTTTGGCTTTATTCACTAGTCTGAATTTCTATAGGATTTTTTACATTCCTATTTTCTCTGAAGGCACCCTTATTCTCCTCATGGCATCCATTTTGTAATTTTGGGTGCCGAAATGCTCACTTGCTATCAGCGTCACTTAATACAGATCTAACACTTGTGCACAGCTGGAGGCTGCCATTTTGTAATAAATAAATAAATAAATAAATAAATAAATAAATAAATAAATAAATAAATAAATAAATAAATAAGTGGGTCCTCTTCACAGAGGCCCCGAGTGTAACCCAACCACAAAATTTCAGTTTATGCAAAAACCACGAACAAAATAAAAATACAGTGGGGTATAGTCTCACTAGCGGCCCCAGACCTCAGCCTAGGTGAGCCCCTCCCTGCACTTAGGGTTGCTGCAGACCCCTCTATAGGTACTGATCCCTAGGTCACTTGCCTGAAAACTTTCTGAATGCAAATCTTTACCTCAGTGTCTGTTTGCCAAGGAATCTGATTTATGACACGATAATACAAATGTAAATGGTGGTTGGGTTTTTTAAATCTTCACCCAAGATTATGTTTATTGATTTTTAGAGAAAGAGAAAGGGAAAGAGAGAGACAGAGAACCATCAATGTGAGAGAGAAACATGGATCAGTTGCCTCCTGTACACGCCACGCCAGGGGATGAAACCAGCAACCTACGTATGTGCCCGACTAGGAATCGAACTCTCAACTTTTGGTGTACAGGATGATGCTCCAACCACCTGAGCCACCCAACCAGGGCTAGATGTGTTTTTTATGTTAGAATGTATACATGTAACAAGTTTTAAATGTTATGAATGTCCAACAATAGGGAATTTGTTTGAAAGATCATGCCACATACATAACATAAAATACTGTAGAGCCATTCAGAATAATGTACATATTTATTGACTTGAAATAAATGTTTAGGATGCATATTTTTGAATAAGTTTTTTTTGTTATATATAATAAATACATATGCAGAAAAATGAACACACTTTAAGTATATAACTCAATAAATTAATTCAAAGTGAACATATCTTTGTTCACCACTATCTAGGTTAAAAAACTGAATTTTACCAGGAGCCAAAGTGCATTTTAAAAGATAAAGTGGAATTTGAAGCAGAAGATATATGTAGTATCCCATATTTTATGAGATATGTACATAGCATAGAGAAAAGTATGGAGAATTATGCAATAAAATGTTAATAATATTTTTATACATGATGAAAATACAAGTAATGTATATCCATTTGTTTATCAGGAATTTTATTGTTTTGTGTATTTTTCAATATTTACCATCCACTTGGTAACTTAGAGAAATATATACTGAAATTTTCTAATGAATAATAACTTACTATTGATTTATTCCTAAAATTAATTAATGAGAACCCTCTCATTTTTTATTATGAACTCTATTACTAGATTTATCTCTAACTTCTGGGTCTCAGATAAGGCTGTATTTCTGAAACTTTCTATTTATGCAATAAATTAATGAGGGAACCACAGACAGGCAGACATTGTTTTTTCCTACTTTAGAAATGAACATATAACAAATTAGTATATTAAATTTCCAATGCTTATTTTTTGTGCCACTTCAATTATATAATTAAAGCTTTAAACGTCTTCAAATGTGAATACTCTGAAGACATTTAGTTTTTTTCATCAAAAGATAGGAGTCTGTGCATTTTATTTAATGTGAAAGTATACAAAATCCATAAGAGGGAAAAAATCCATTTGTTGCTGGTATTTTGACAGGCATTCAAGAAGGTGGGGGTGGAGATAAGTAAGAACTTTTTTGTCTCTTTCTGTGTATCTGTGTGAATGAATTAGTTTTTTAGTTAAACTAAGGACAATTCATTGTAGAATACAGCCACAAAAGCAACTTTGGCTCTTTAAAACGGAAATAGATCTTATATTGAGATCCATTCTTCTTTCTGGGAAGTATCAAGAAGACGATCTTTAGAAGACAAAAATGTTTCAAATGGGTGCTATTTTAGACATCATCTTCCTTCACGCTTTCATTTCTCAGAAAACAATACTAAGGCCCAGAGAAATCACACTGTGTGACCACAGTCACTGCGTGACCTGCTGACAGAGGCCTTTGTAGCCCAGCTGGTGGAGGGGGCCTGGCACCAACACTTACCCTCACACACGTGAAAGCTGGCAGTGGGATACTACCTTCTGCTTATATGAAATGACCATAGCACTGCTGAGGTCTGCTTTTCTAGCTCCTCTTTGAGAGATAAAATGGCTAAAAGAAAAAATAAAAAAGGGTAGAATTGAGTTTGAGGCAGAACCAGAAGAGCAGAAAGGGATTAAGGATTTGCCTTCTGGAGAAGTGAGACCCATATTCAGGGAGAGGGAGCATCTACCAGAACAGATTGCAATGAAAGAAGGCATCAGGACTATTTAATCCAAAACTCACAGCAGTTAAGCCAGTGGGTCAGGAGATTGGACTTAGTGAGTCAATAAAATTCTCCACTTAATTAGATGTGAGATTTGTCCCCTGAACTGGATAAAGCTGAACTCTTCACTTGATAGGCCTGCATGGACTTCCACATCTGGTGATTTGTTCTTGACAATATTTCCCAGCTTTGGGAAAAGGAGCATGATTGTGCTCATTGGAACAGTCCTGATGATGAACATAAGGAAGAAAGCAGGACATGGAAGATGTGAGACCCCCATAATTTCTAAGGAAATGGCTATTCTCAAGCCCTTGCTTCCTTGATGGAGACATCTTGTGAGGTCTCTTAAAGAGAGGAAGGGATATGCTTGGAGTAGCTGTCCTCCTGGGGACCTCTTCCTCCTAAACAGGCTCCCCTTCCTCCAGGGTTTCCAGTGGAATTGGCACATGCACCCCAGAGCCTGGAGCTGGGAGCCCCGAGCCACTTGTCACCTCCCTGCCTTCACTTCCCTCACCCCAGCTGCTCCAATGGAAGTGCCCCTGATGGTACCTCAGTGTGAATCCCCAGTCCCCGTAACTCCACAAGGCTTGGGCAGCAGCCAAGCAATTCCTGCCTTCTCTCACTACACTTCACTTCACAGCAGGAAAGCAGTGGGAGAATTCTGGGGAAAATACAGAACCAGAAGAGATCAATTTCACAACGAGATATTGTAGCACTTTGGGTGCACATCCTGGGAGCATGTTCCCTACCCAGGGCACCCAGGGCAGCACAGTAAGTGAGGGTGCTGCCCTGGAGTTTAGGACTTGAGGCTGGTTTCTGTTTCTGCTGCCAAGGTGCTGTTGGACCTTGGGACTGCTGCGGCCTTGACTCTCCTCGTGTATATAATGGGAAATCTGTGGAAATTCCCTTCCATTGCTTGTGTCCTTCCATTCCTTGAGTTCCAAGCAATTGTCTGTCTTTTACATATTGAAATCTTTTTGCACGGCATTGAAGATACTTCTACTTGAGCCTACATTTGTGTGTGTGTGTGTGTGTGTGTGCCATCCCTCACCTCCCCTAGTCACATGGAGGAACTTGTTATTTTCTAAACACCCAGGGCTCTACCACAAGTGTCTACTTCTATTTCTGCTCCCTCCCTTTAAAAAATCGGAATTGCCCTTTCCCCACACCTAATTTAAAAAAAAAAAAAAGAAAACCTATTTATCCTGACACCTTTCCTGATATTCCTCACTCCAACTCTTTTTCCCATTGCTTTCTGCTAACCCTGTCCTCACCTGTACCAGAGCTCTTATCAAGGTGTGGTTGGTATCACAACTCTAGGGGCTGCTTCTGCTGGGAGAATTCTCAGCACTTGGGTCTAAAACAAAGTCCCTGGATTAATTGCTTGGCTCTTTTCAGCTCCTTCAGGTGTCCTGCCTTCCTCTCTTATCAGCTGTATTCCTTTCCTTTTTTTGTAATCCTCACCTGAAGATATGTTTTTATTGGCTGTTTAGAGGGAGAGGGAGGAAGAGAAAATGAGGGAGAAACATTGATATGAGAGAGAAACATCCATAGGCTCCCCCTACCACTGCATATGTCCCCCTACCCCATGGCATGTGCCCTGACCAGGAATGGAACCCATAGCCTTTTGGTGCACAGGATGACACTAAAACAAATTGAACCACCCGACCAGGGCTACCAGCTGTGTTCTTGCACACAGGAGTACTGGTCAATAATTAGTGCCACTCTGATAAACTATTGGAAGAGCTGGCACAAGTAGGCTACCCTTAAATAAGGAACAGAGGCATTGGTGCTTTCCCTACATGGGACAGGGGAGACTCTCCTAAAATGGGTGCAACCAAGGAGACCACTAAACCATCTAGGTTGAAAGGTCATTAGGACTTCTCCCAAGTCTGTTTCTTTCCTCAGACACCCTGAGCAATAAGATGACCCATTAAGATGACCTGGGACTGGCACTTGTTGTGGGACAGGATGTAGGAAGGGTGCACTCTATCCTTGGGACTGAGGAAAACTGATAGTATCGGGAGGCTCAGAGGGGGTTAAGGCAGACTGGGGCCCTTCTCTGTGTGCTCTAGAGACTAGGCTAATTGACTACACCTGGTGGGCTCACACACAGGTCAGAGCCACCCTCTGGGGAAGTGCAACCTGTACTTGGTTGGCCTCAAACAAGGGTTCAGACGTTGGAACCCCTTTCTTTCCCAGTACACAACGTTGGATGTGTGGGAGTCAAATGGGCTTGGAAAGAGAAACATGAAGTGTTATGAAATGGGAGTCATCAACAGGAAGGATAACCTGCACAGCCTTGACAGCTTTTTCTCTTCTGTCATTGTCTTGTGACATAAATGCTGGGGTGTGGGCAAGGGCTGAAATTAGGAGAGGACTGTACAATGTTTCCCTGGGGAAGAGGTTGCTCAATTGAGGCCTCTTAATGCATTGCTTGTGACAGGCTTGAGGGGCATGCTGTTTGTCCCCTAAGAGACTGTTCAGTGTCATAGGATCATAAAGTCTCTGAAGATACTATAATCCAAATTGACCTTTGTCTCCATAGAGTTAGCTCCAGAGAGTCCCAGAGCCTCACTCCTGAAAAGGAGTCAGGAAAACTATACATGACTTGGGAGAGGAGCAGGTATACTACTTGAGAAAAAAGCCTGGGAAGCATGAGAGGTGTGGGTGGCCCAGGCCACACAGCGTGTCTCTAAGGAGGCTCCTTGGGTCCCACAGCCCACAGAGGCCCTGTAGTTCTAATCTTCCGGGGATGCCTTGGGCTCTAGGAAGATTTCAGAGATTAATTTCCAGACATCTGTCAAAGGGACAAAAACGTACTTCCCTTCACTTTCCCACCAACACCTGGGAACAAGCCAGTCACTGATGTGGCTTCTTGATGTCCTGTGGTCTCAGGAGCCTGACTCAAACACTCAAGTTTATCCTTCTCCACCCTCTTGTGCTTCTTCATATGCCCATGAATAAACTTTGTCTAGTTTCTCCTGTTAATCTGGCTTTTGTCAGTTAACCTGCAGGCCTCCAAACTGGAAACTAAATGGGTAGGAAACATTTTCCTCTCAACACCATTCAAGATAGTAAGAGTACTATCTAAGGGCTAAGAGACAAACAAAACATGGGTGGAAGAAGAGGTGGTGGGTGAACCACAGAAACATGAAACTAAATGCTCATGCCATATGCCAGGGTTTTCTTAGTTCCAAGGCTACTTCCAAACTCATGTGCATTAGCAAATAAAATTGACTCAACTAAAGATTTCTTGGCTATCACAGGGCAAAACAGTTTCCTTTGCAGGGACTCTCAACACCACTCCCTGTGGACAATCACTGACCTACCATTTATCGGTGCTTTCTAAGCACTCCTGGAAGCACTTTGCACATCTTTATCTCATTCTAGTTACAAATCCAAGAGGAACACATCATTATCCCTATTTTAGAGACCAGGAAACTGAGGAACAGGGAAATTAATCAAGTTCTGTAACTTGTTCAGCTCTTAAGGTGCTAAATTAGAATTTGGACTGAGAGTCTAAATCCAGAGCATGGACAGCCCTCACCCGAAAGCCAGTTCCTCCCCGTATGTCCCTGGAGCTTGGAACTGTTCCCTAGCACTAGAGTCAAGAACCAGCGAGTCTGTCAGCGATTTTAGGAAAAATACATTTAAGAGGAAATAAGTTAATATGTTTATGTTAAGGCAGTTACTGAAGAGCACCTGAAACAGAAACAGCACCTTCACTTTGGAATGTGGAATTTCTAAGCAGTTAGATGAAGTAAAAGAACAGCCTTTTCAGAGTGTGTGTGGACTTTTTAAAAAAATATGTTTTCATTGATTTTTTAGAGAGAGAGGAAGGGAGAGAGAGACAGAAACATCCATCGGCTGCCTCCTGCACACCCCCAACCTGGGATCGCGACTGGAACCCTGGGCACGTGCTCTGACCAGGAATCGAACTGGTACCTCTCAGTCCATGGGTTGACTCTCAATCTACTGAGCCACACAGGCTGGGTCAGAGTGATTTTGAAAAGATGATCCTGTGGACAAAAGAGGGGAGACTGTGGGAGTTTCCAATTAACAATAAAGCAGGTTTTGATGATGGTTCAGAATTTAATGAACATATATTTTTGGATAAATACCTCAGGATTTTCCAAAGCCCAGTTTTCCACTTCATGGAGTTGGTGACCTATGGCCTTTCCAAAAACTCATATCTGAGCACTAAACAGAAAGTGGGACACATTGAGTGGTTTAGAAATTATTATAATGAAAAACAGGACATTCTAAAAGAAAGTGACATACCGTACAATGGAAAACCATAAACATTTTTATTGCAAGCTGTTGGAAGTTAACATTATTACTAAGTAAAATAATTTTACCTGTAAGACATAAATCTAGGGCACAGATAGTTGATAGTTGATATTTCTTACTCAAGCAATCTCAAAATTGGCACCCAACAAAAAGTGATCTCTTTCTAGGAGAAAATTCTGCTGCTAAGAAACTTGATGTTCTCTGTTTTTTCTCCAAAGGGGAGTTTGGGCTTTGATTAATTCTTAGTTTCTCTATTCAACGGTAGCATATAGGATGTGTGGTCACTATAGATAAAAACTGTCCTACACTCACCTCAGGAGTGTTCAAGTGACCAGAACTGGATCGTGTCATGAAGAGGCTTCCTTCTTATCCAAACAGTTCAGGAATTCTCCCCTCCTTCTCCAGATCTGGGAGCCTTCTAGCTAGAGACAGCCCACTCCCCACTCACCCCAGGAGAGCTGCTCTTAGGAGACAGGGAATTCCGGTCAAAGCCGCTCCAGGACTCCTGGGAAGAGAGAGGACCTCCTTTTCCTCCCTCTCCCTTGATTACATATTATGTGCCCTTTGCTAACCTCCAAGGGCTATTTAGTGAAATGGACCCCAAAGAGATAACAAAGCCTTGGTTGGGGTTTGAGCAGCAGTGCCATAGAGGCTTTCTCTGCTGTTTCTGTGAACCAGCAGCCAGATGAGATTCACATGGCAAGAAAGGCTCCTGTAGGCAAACACTCACTCTCCCCACCAACCCAGGAAAGAGGGAGAGCCTGGGAAATTCCCCACTCATTCATCAGAATGTCCTTGTGTTCCTCTGGACTGAAGCCAAGGTGCTCCTCCCACCCTTCTCATCTTGGAAGCCAAGCCCCTTTTGTAAGCTACATAAAGGTCCACAGCTCAGGGATCCAGTGACTGCAGAAACTGGCCTTCCACTTGCTGTCACCTGGAATCCAAGCTAGAGACCCAGGTAAGCGGCCCAACAGGTGGTCTCAGGAGCTGCTTCTGCTTGTGGTTTGGAGAGGATAGACCCAGGGAGGGTGAGGCTAACACCGAGAAAGCTTGGGCTAGGCAAACATAGCTGGGGCTGAGCTGGGATGGGGAGGGAGCATTCAGGCTGCAGAGAACCCATGGGGCTGGAGAAGGAGCATCCCCAGGTGGGGGGAGGCAAGCACCTCTCTTTGGAATACAATGGCATCCCTTTATGATGCCAGTGCCAGGTACTGGCCTGGGTTTCCCTTGAGATGTAGGGCAACAGGGCTCTGTTCGCCATGATCCTGGATGTCATGGTAGTAACAGGGATACAATTTGGGTCATGGTTTATTTAAAAAGATCTTCTATTGAGCCACTAGAACACTGAATACAAAAGTATTTTTAGATAAAAAACAATAATACAAACAGAACTCCAGTATTCAAAAACAGGACTGCTGAGATTTTAGGTCACTTCAGAGGTCACTACTCAGAAGAAAGGACCTCCTCTCTGTGACTAGTAGGGGTTAAATGCTTTTGGAGAAGAGTCCATGGGAGTGTCTCATGACTTGAAAAATCTCTCAGGCAGTGTGATACTTTTCTGGCTGACCTGAAAGGAGACTGTAAGCCAGGGAGACCACAGGTGGGAGCTGGGGTTCTCTTTCAAAGTGACGCTTTTCCTCCTCTCTCCCTTTGCTGGCTAGGCTCCTCCAGACTGAGACCACCATGGCTCAAGAGAAGTCCCTCATCCTGTTCTCAGTGCTAGCCCTGGTGCTATTGGTCCTGGGGTTGGTCCAGCCTTCCCTGGGCCAGGAAACTCCGGCCGAGAAGTTCCTGCGGCAGCATATGGACTCCGACGGCAACCCCAACAACAACCCCAACTACTGCAACCAAATGATGAGGCGCCGGAAAATGACAGAGGGAAGGTGCAAGCCACTGAACACCTTTGTACACGAGTCTCTGAGAGATGTTAGGGCCATTTGCAACCAGCCTAATACCCCCTGTAACAATAGGCAGAACAACTGTCACAAGAGCAGCTCCAGCATGCGTGTCACGGACTGTCGCCTGACAAATGGCTCCAGATACCCCAATTGTGCATACCACACGAACCAGAAAGAGAAGCAGATCATCGTGGCCTGTGAGGGAAAGCCGTATGTGCCAGTCCACTTGGACGCTTAAGTAGAGGTCTCCACCTAAAATCAGAGCAGTGAGATGCCCCACCTCATCGTTTCACCTGCCTCTCCCCTCTTCCTTCCTAGCACAGAGGGAAATAACTCAAGTTAGGGCTCCTGGCCATCACACACATGCTTCCCTGGCCTGAGACTTCCTCCTGTGTGGTGTGGGGGGTGAGGAGAAGGTTGTGTGGTGGGCCCCATGTTAATCACTTTGCTGCCTCTTTCAATAAAACGCATTTGTAAAATCACCTGATTCCTGAATCTGTCTGCACTCAGCTTACTGTGAATGTAACTGCTTTCCTGTCAGAGGGTGAGAACTGTAAATCTGGTTAACTTTGGTGAGCAGTGAATAGAATCATTAAATGCTTCCTCTTCTGACTCTTGGCTTTTAGAGATAATTCCTTTTTTAGATCATTTCATTTCAGGTGGATTCCTTGATGCCAAACAGAAATCGTAAGTGTTGTGGAGGAAAGACTATTCCATGATATGACCCCTGTCCCGTGAGCTGGACCTGGGCCAGAACAGAGATGGCTTCCCATAAGCCTCCTAGAGGTGCCTGATCATAACTGATGTTCATTCTGACATAAATCAGGACCCCTCCGCTGGCTCCTGTGAATTGCTACTTCCTGTTAGAGGCTGTTGTCCTGACCTGGTTAAGCATGTAAAGTAATTTCTGTACCTGGTAGCATTCATGTACTAGTATCCCCGACTATCCTTCCATCCCTTTTATCCTGTATAATTCTTTGACATCTGTCAGGTGCCGAGGGCTTCCATTCTATCTTGGAGCCACCCAAGCTGTGTCTTGTGTGTAAGTTGCTCTAGCGAATTCTATTAAAAACCTGACAAGATTGACAAAACTCTTTTCATTGGTCCTTCCTTGCCCTACCCTTCGGGAAGTAGGTTTTCAGTCCTGGGACCTTTCCTTGGGTTTGGGCATAGTAACACGTGTGGGCTGTTTTAGATAAAGGGAGCTACAGAGGGCGCTGTCATGCTGGGTGAACTGACAGAAGGAGAAGCTCAAACACTGACATCTCTGACACAGAAGGAGGGACAGTGTGACCTCAGGAGGACCCTGTTCAGCCTCAGGGTGGGGAGGAGTGTATGAAATTATAATCCTAAATTTTCCTTTCGTTTCCTGCTTCTTCCCCCTCTTCTTTTTTTTTGAGTGAGCTATTACTAAATCAGAAAAATGGTCCCCTCTTACTTGGAAAATTGGAACCTTCCATTTAGGAGCTAGAAGGGACTTTAAAAAGAAAATAAGTCGATTTCAACTTGTGTACAACTACAGTGCTTAGGCTGCTATAGAAGAATTTCTAAACAGTGATGTGGATGAACGGGAGGCTGTACAGAAGGCATGAGAAAAGGAGGGTGTGCAGGCCACCCCCTGACCCATTGAAACCCCTGCTTTCTACAGAGGAGCCCCCTGGGTCTCAGAAAGGTTATGTGGTTTGCTCATGGCTGCTGCTACTTAGTGGCACAGCTGGGAGTAGACCCCAGGTCTCCTGGCTTCCCAGCCATCCTCTCTGCCACTAGTCTACTCAAGAAAGCAGTCCCTCAGTCTTCCTGCTCCACTACATGCTGTGCACCTGTGGCTCTGACTTCCCGAGCTCGCTGGTGGCTCTCACAGGTTCCCAGAGCACTTGGCCTGTGATTCTGTTCCGTTCTTGGCAAACCTTCCTTATTATATCTGTTGGAAAGAGTAGACTTAGCTTCTGTCATCACTTAATCATTTTATTTGTCCCCTGTTCACAGCTGCACGTAACCCTGACCAGGTCATAAGGAGAGAAAAGTCCTACTTCCAAGCAGTTTGGCCACTTCTGTCATTGTCTCTATGTCCTACATTTATGAAGGTAGGAAGTGGCTATTTTTCTTATGTAAAGTGAATTCTTAGCCCTGGGAGCTTCTGTAGGAGGAGGAAGGCCCTCGGGTGAGAGGGACCAGATATCCATGCATTTCTGGGGTAATGGGGATCTCAGTCCTTACCAGCCGTGAGGATGCAGGAGGAAAAGAAATAAAAAGGAAACATTAAGTTTCTAAATTTGTTTCCTGTGGACAGAATATTTCTTAAATTTATCTCACCCTTCTTCCCAAGCATGAAGCTCCTCACTTTTCCTCCTGATGGTGCTGAAACTTCAGAGGAGCTTCTAAGAATGCTTACTTGGTGTCTTGCTGCATTTGTATCCGCACATCACTAGCTCTGGTTTCTGGCTCCTTGCACCTCCTGAGTGTTAACCTAAAAAATAAACAGCAAAAATAAGAAGCAATAAGCGTTTATTTAAGATCCAAAAGAATTGCAATTCGGGAGAACACATTCAGGCAGAAATCCAAATAGTGTTCCCCCTTTATAGGGGCTCAGGGCTTTTATGGGAAAAAAGGAGGAAGGTGAGGTAAGTTTTATTCAAGAAGAGTTTTTGGTGCTAGATAAAGTAGGGTTAGATTTGCACTTCATGGATTGGTTTGAGATTCAGCTAGAACTGTGTTTAATTGATTGGTTAGCAATTCGGTCATTGGCAAAGTCCAGTTTCATCTTTCCTTACAAACAGGATAGTCTCTGACTTTTTGGAATTATGGTGGTTTGGTCCAGTTTGTAAGATAAAGAAAAATAATATATGCAGGGCAGTTCCTCTGAAATGGCTACTTAGGCTCTATTTTAATGTGACTCCACTCATATTATCTTTCACGTGGGCCATGACACTACTGGGGCCTCCATCTGTGGAATAAAGTAACAGGTGACAACAGATGGTCCAGGTTTAGACTTGCTCAGCCAGGGAGCCAGCGGGGAAAGAAAGTGGTCTGAATAGGTGGAGCCTGGGAAAGGAAAGATGGAGTCCTGTCCTGGAGGGGTCAGGCACAATCAAGAAAAGAAACAGTCCTCAGGAGACAAACCAGAGGTCTCTGTTCTGTGGGGAGACTATTGCTACTCCACAAATAAAGGAGTACTAGTCCCTCCTGATGTTAAGGGCAGCATTAGACCTTGGTCCTTGAGTATGGCTAAGAAAGAATTCAGAACCAATAACTCAAATACAAGAAAAAGTTTGTTTAGAAAGTCACAGAGGTAGAAGAAGTCAGCCAGTGAGCTGGGTGACTTAGAAAACAAGTTGCAGAGGCAAAAGAAGGGCCCTTGGAGCTTAAGAGAAATACAACAAAGATAATGTGCCTGAGGGAAGAAGAGGGGGAAAGGTGAGGGCATGCTCAATAAATGAAGAGCATGTACTGGGTTCTTCATTATATGGGTTTTGATTTGTTTTCTAAAGATGGGGATTTTAGGGGAGGTCTCTGAGGAGGCTCTCAATAGAATATTCATGAGCTTTCCAAGTGTGTCCTTTCAGGGTTGTGATCTCTACTGATTGTTCAGTGCTACGGTATGAGGTCATTAGTCATTGCATCTGATCCTGATGTCTGCCAGGTCCTTGCTTTGTTTGGTTTAGCTAATATTCTGGGCCTGGAGCTAAAACACAACTGAGACCTAGATGTTATCTCTAGTTTGACCAAAACTCTTTCTCTGTGGTCAACAGACCAGAGTCTCTGTTCCTAAGATTATTTGATGCAGGTCAGAACCTCATTGTCCTGGAGGCTCAATGATTAAGGGAATAACTGTGCAAGGGCCTGTATAGAAATTGTGTGAGGCTATTCTCTGGCCCCCTTGTTCTTCTTCTAAGGGGGTCTAAATCACATGACTAAAGATATAAAGGTCAGGGGTCTAAACTACATGTCTAGCAACATGCTAGGGGAGGAAGGGTCTCAGACCCTTACCCTAGGGGTAAGATCCTAGCCTATAATACTTGTTTTTTCTCTAGTTTTGCCCCTTGCTAGGCCCCTGGGAGTTTCCACCCTGGTGACATTCCATACCTGTTCTATTGTTCCTGCTCTGCTCATGCCTGTCTAAATGCCTACGCATTCACAAGAAGACTAACCCAGGCAGATTAACCTTAAAGTGGAGGTACTAATATGGGTATCTGCTTGAAGACAGAAATAATCATATCCAATGAAGGATAATGTTAATTTTCAGAAGATTCTTCAAACCAGACAAGCTTCAAAAATTCCATATTCTCAGTGCAAGATAAATACATCTTAGTGTCCCAGCTCTTCCTTACCCCTGCAGCTTTATGTGTATCTGATACGGTAGGCAGTTAGACAGACATGAGCAAGGTAGGAACTATCGGCCAGGTACAGAAGGTTAGCAGGGCAGAAAGCCCCAGGTGCCTAGCAATGAGCAAAACTGTGAACAGGTATTGTATGGTGGTACTTCACCCCCAGGGTGACCTTTTCTCCACGAGCATATCACTGGTCATGCAGTTTAGACTCCCTGACCTTCCATATTACTGGTCATGCAATATGGAAGTTCAAATTCTCCCCTGACCTTTCATCTCTTGGCATATTGCTAGTCATGTGGTAGACCCCCTTAGAGGAGGAACAAAGGAGCTGGAGAATAGCATCATACAACTCCCATACAAGCCCTTGTAGGGTCATTCCCTTAAGCATTAAACTCCCAGGACAAAGTGGTTCTGACCTGTATCAAATAATTTTAGGAACAAAGCCTCAGGTCTATTGACTGCAGACAGACAAGAGTTTTGGTCGAACTAGAGATAACATTTAGGCTTTAGTTGTGTTTCAGCTCCAGGCCCAGAAAATCAGCAAAACCCAATGAAGCAATGACAAGGCTGACATAAGGGTCTGATGCAATGACTAATGACCCCCTACCCTAGCACCAACCAATCAGTAGAGACCTAGAGAGGACACGCTTGGAAAGCTGATGAATATTCTATTGAGAGCCTCCTCTGAGACCTCCCCTAAAATCCCTGCCTTTGGAAAACTGATAAAAGCCCTCAAGATGAAGAACTCGGCACTCTCTATATCTCTCTCTTGAACATGCTCACACCTTTCCTTCCCCCTTTTCTCCTTAAGATGCATGATCTTTGCTTTCTTTCTCCAAGCTCCAAGGGCCCTTCTTTTGCCCCTGTAACTTGCTTCCTGAGTCCATGTAGTATAGCTGGCTCACTTGAGTTTCTTGGCTCTGAATTTTTTTCTTAGCTAAACTCAAGGACAGAGGTCTAATGTCTGGTGCTGTTTGCTATTTACATATGGACAAAATCATAGTGTCTTCTTCCTCTTCTGCCCTGCCGATTTTCTCCTGCCTCTCTCTGTGGTAAATTCTTCCCTCAGTTCCAGTAGCCAATAGTCCCCCAGTCCAGTCCTGCATTCACAACTAAAATGGGTCCTTCAATTAACAGTAAATGATAAACGTATCAGTTTCTTGTTTCCAAGAGCTGCCTCATCGGTATTTGCATGTTGAGCTTTCTCTCTCTGAAGTGAAGTCCTGCTCCCAATCCCCCACGCTTGTCTCCTTAGACTCATTCAGACATTTCAGAGCCAGTGGGATCACTAGGGGCTCTGAATCTATTCACTCTTTGGCATAAAGCACTTTAATATTGCTTTTGGGAATTAATCATGAAAGTCAGCTCTCCACATACATAACTCATGATTTATGATGAAGGTCCTACCTAGAAGGTATGTTACTGATAATGTTTGTGTGCATCAGTGCATTAAAAAAAAAAAGAAAAAGAAAAAAATGCCAATATTCAAAAAGTCAAAGTTTGAAGTAAAAAAAAAAAGTTAATTGACCAAGAAGGTCTAGCTCAAGAAGAATGGGGGTAGGGTACCTCATGGCTTCTGCAAATCCATGTTAAGAGAACCCAGAATTTAGGTGTCTATAGCTAGGCATGACAGGGATCCAAAAAAGAGCAAGAAATTTCTAATTCTCTTTGCACCCATGAGTTCGCTGACCACACTGAACTGAGTCCAGTCTGGAGACTCCTGTAAATCTTTGATAAACTCTCATTACTTTGTACATATTTCCTCACTTCTTTGGGAAAGGCTCCTAACAGGAGGCTGCTCTTGTAAAAACTCAGGCCTCAAGCAGAATTCCTCTAGTTAATTAGCATATTTATAGCAGGAGCTGTTAGCCTGAAGGCCAGGGGAGAAATGCAGGAGGCTAGAATTAAGATAGTCAGGAAGTGCAAGCATTTCACTCTGTATCAGGTACAGAATGAAAGTGTAGCTCCTGAAGACTAGACAGTGGCACACCTGGAAGCATCTCAACACTGTTTCCCAGGAGCCACGTTTGGGGGACAAATCCCATAATAGCTCTGCAAATCATTTTGGATTTCTTTGTGGCTTGCCGTAAGGGTAAGTGGAAAGATGTTTTTTCATCTTCCTCCGTCCATGCTTATTTCCCTTCTCACTCCCTTATTAACAATTAACAAAAAATAAGGCATTATTCATCAGAATGGACACAGTCTCACTGTTACCACCTTAAATGCCAGGTTCTTGAGCCTCAGTGTCATAGAAATAAGCACTGAACTCAGTACAAGATCAAGTGGATAGATTTTATTGCAAACAACTTGTGCGCAAGGGAGGACCAGAAAAGATAAGTTGAGTTCTCTGAGAGGTTCTTGTGGATAGTTTATTTGGGCCTTGGTGTGGGTGTAGGACTTGGGAATGAGGATGATCCTGGGGAAACATAAGATGTTTTCCACAGTCAGTGGACAACTCAAAGGGCCTATAAAATAATGCTTGCATAAATATTCTAGTTACTGATGCAGGTCTAGTTACTGACTGCGAACCACTATGGGTTCTTGGCTTCACATAGGAAAAATTCAAATAGAAGCATAAAGTTTAAAGTGAGTTTACTAGTGAAACAGTGAGACAGTATGGGCTACTCCATAGACAGAGCAGCCCAGAGCCCCTTTAGAGGAATTTGCTTCCTTTATTGAGGTTCATTTAATCTGGAGATAGATGTATTTAATATGGGGGGAAATATTAAGGATCTTCCCAAGAAAGGGATGGAGAGTTCTCAAGATGAAGGACCTGGCTTTCTCTCTGTCTCTCTTGAGCATGCCCATACCTTTCCTTCCCCATTTCTTCTGTAAGATGCATTATCTGTGCTTTCTTTCTCCTAAGCTCTGTCAGCCATTTCGTGTTCTCTATGGGCTTTCCTTTTCTGATCATGTGGCTGGGGGTGTGTCATTTAGCATGCTAATGTATTACAATGAGTGTATAATGAGGCTGAGATTACCTTTAGCTGAAATTAGTAACCATGTTGGATTGAGCTGGTCTCTGTCAGTTTTAAGCCATAAAACTGGTGGAAGGTGGTCTTACTATCTTCTTGACAGTTTCTGTAACTCTTTTTAATTATAGCTGTTTTCAGCGCCGGCCCTCGGGGTTAAAGCCCGAGCAGGCTCCACAGTGCAGAGCCGGGGCAGAGCGCTAAAATAGCCACAGCCACTCACCTGGGCTCCGGCAGAGGGAGGGCGGACTGGACTGGAACTGTGTGGGGACACTCGGGATTTGGAGGGCGCTCAGAGCTTTTGCTGAGTTATGGCCACGCAGGACTGTGGCCTGGCCATTTTACTCCATCCCAGGGCTCTGGGGAGAGGCAGCAGCCCCTCCCTCGGAGATCCAGCCACACCCTAGTGGGCCATTGAAATGCAAACTGAGGCTCATTAACTACTAGCTTCTGCCCTACCCTCGGGAAATCCTCTCACCTTGAACACCTGAGGGAGGTTTTCACTCAACTGAAAACCCAAGGCTCTTCAAGCAACCACGACTAATAGCCTCTAGGCAAAAAGCTAGAGGATAACTTAACCTCTGCTGGGCTTGCAAATATACCCTGGAAAGTAAGACTCCATGGTGGTGTTTAAAGTGGGTCCTCCCACGCTCATCCAAACCCAGTAGAGGGAGCCACAAACAACAGAACACCAACATCCACAGGAAAATTTGGCAGGCTCCAAAAACCACTGAGATAGCCAAAATGGTGAAAAAAAGAAACAGATCCCAAATGAAAGAACAAGAGACCTCTACCGAAGATGAGATAAATGAAACAGAGTTAAGCAAGTTAACAGAGCTAGAATTCAGAGCCATGATCTTGAGGAAGCTCAACAGCATGAGTAAGGACATCAACACCTTGAGTAAAGACATCCACACCATGAGCAAAGACATAGAAACACTGAAAACCAACCAAGTGGAAATGAAGAAGCAGCAAGAAGAAATGAAGAAGCAGCAAGAAGAAATGAAGAATGACATAGCAGAAATGAAGAACACATTGGAAGGACTAAACAGCATAGTAGAGGAAGCTGAGGATCGGATCAGTGAATTAGAAGACAGGGTAGAAAAAATCAACCAATCAGAAAACCAAAAGGAAAAAACAATGAAAAAACAGGAAGACAGCTTAAGAGAATTGTGGGACAACTGGAAACGTAATAATATTCGCATCATTGGAGTCCCTGAAGAAGAAGAAAATGAGCAAGGGTTAGAGAATATATTTGAAGAAATAATGACAGAGAACTTCCCTAATTTGGTGAAGAAAGAAGGTATTCAAGTTCAAGAAGCACAGAGAGTCCCAAAAAAGAAGAACCCAACAGGCCACACCAAGACACATAGTAATTAAAATGCCAAAAATTAAAGACAAAGAGAGAATCCTCAAGGCAGCAAGAGAAAAGCAACAGGTTACCTACAAAGGAACCACCATCAGGCTATCAGCTGCCTTCTCAACAGAAACACTACAGGTCAGAAGGGAATGGCATGAAGTAATCAAGGTCATGAAAAACAAGGATCTGAATCCAAGACTACTCTACCCAGCAAGGCTGTCATTCAAAATAGAAGGTCAAATAAAGAGCTTCTCAGACAAAAAAAGGCTAAGGGAATACATTAGCACCAAACCAGCACTGCAAGAAATTTTAAAAGGACTGCTGTAATTAGTAGAAGAAATAGGAAGGAAAGTAGAACCACAATGAACAAAAATGGCAATAAATAAGTACATATCAATAATCACCTTAAATGTAAATGGATTGAATGCTCCGATAAAAAGACACAGAGTAGCGGATTGGATAAGAAAGCATGACCCATATATATGTTGTTTACAAGAGACCCACCTCACAACAAAAGACTCACATAGGCTGAAAGTGAAGGGATGGAAAAAAAATCTTCCAAGCAAATGGAAAGGAAAAAAAAGCTGGGGAAGCAATACTCATATCTGATAAAATAGATTTCAAAACGAAAGCCATAACTAGAGACAAAGAAGGTCACTACATAATATTGAAAGGATCTATCCAACAGGAAGATATAACCTTGGTAAACATATATGCACCGAATATAGGAGCACCAAAATATATTAAAAATCATCTGGAGGACTTCAAAGGAGAAATTGACAGCAATACAATCATAGCAGGGGACTTCAACACCCCGCTGACATCACTGGATAGATCCTCTAGACAAAAAATTAACAAGGAAACAGAGACTCTAAACGAAGCACTAGAGCAAATGGATTTAATAGATATTTACAGAGAATTACACCCCAAAACTATAGAATTCACATTATTCTCAAGTGCACATGGGACATTCTCAAAGATAGACCACATGTTAGGACACAAACGAAGTCTCTACAAGTTCAAGAAGATTGAAATCATATGAAGCATCTTCTCAGATCTCAATGGCATGAAACTAGAAATCAATTGCAACAAGAAAATGCAAAGACATTTGAATACATGGAAGCTAAATAGCATGTTATTAAACAATGAATGGGTTACCGAGGAGATCAAGGAAGAAATTAAAAACTTCCTGGAAACCAATGAAAATGAACACACAACAACACAAAATCTATGGAATGCAGCGAAAGCTGTTCTGAGAGGGAAGTTCATAGCACTACAGGCCTACCTCAAGAAAAACAAAAATTTCTAATAGACTATCTAACCTCACAACTTAAAGAACTAGAAAGCAAACAAAAAGAAAACCCCAGAGCAAGTAGAAGGAAGGAAATAGTAAAGATCAGAGCAGAAATAAATGACATAGAGACCAGAGAAACAATTCAAAGGATCAATGAAACAAAGAGCTGGTTTTTTGATAAGATAAACAAGATTGATGGACCCTTAACTAGACTCACCAAGAAACAAAGAGAGAGAACCCAAATACACAAAATCAGAAATGAAAGAGGAGAAGTAACAACTGACACAACAGAAATACAAAGGATCATTAGCAAATACTATGAACATTTATATGGCAACAAATTCGACAATCTAAGTGAAATGGACCAATTTCTAGAAACACATAGTCTCCCAAAACTGGACCGGGAAGAGATAGAAAACTTGAACAGACCAATAACAGCTAAGGAAATTGAAGATGTAATCAAGACTCTCCCAGCAAACAAAAGCCCGGGCCCGGATGGCTTCACGGGGGAGTTTTACCAAACATTCAAAGAAGAACTAACACCCATTCTCCTCAAACTATTTCAAAAAATTCAAGAAGAAGGAAGACTTCCAAACTCGTTTTATGAGGCCAGCATAATCCTAATTCCAAAACCAGAAAAAGACACTACAAAGAAAGAAAACTACAGGCCAATATCCCTGATGAACGTAGATGCCAAAATCCTTAACAAAATACTAGCAAATCGGATCCAGCAATACATCAAAAAAATTATTCACCATGACCAAGTGGGATTCATCCCAGGGATGCAAGGCTGGTTCAACATTCGCAAATCAATAAATGTGATACACCACATAAACAAAATGAAAGATAAAAACCACATGATCATATCAATAGACGCTGAAAAAGCATTCGACAAAATCCAGCACCCATTTCTGATAAAAACGCTCAGCAATTTGGGAGTAGAGGGATCATATCTTGATATAATAAAGGCCATATATGAAAGACCTACAGCCAACATCATACTCAATGGGCAAAAACTAAAAACATTTCCCTTAAGAACAGGAACAAGACAAGGATGCCCACTTTCGCCACTCTTATTTAACATAGTACTGGAAGTCTTAGCCACAGCAATCAGACGTGAAGAAAAAATAAAAGGGATCCAAATTGGAAAGGAGGAAGTGAAACTGTCATTATTCGCAGACGATATGATATTATATATAGAAAACCCTAAAGACTCCATCAAAAATCTACTAGACTTAATAAATGAATTTGGCAAAGTAGCAGGATACAAAATTAACGTCAAGAAATCAATGGCATTCTTATACACCAATGATGAACTCACGGAAAGAGAAACTAAAAAAACAATTCCATTTACCATCACGGCAAAAAAATTAAGATACCTAGGAAAAAACTTAACCAAAGAAGTAAAGGACCTATTTGCAGAAAACTACAGGACATTGAAAAAAGAAATAGAGGAAGATATAAAAAAGTGGAAGCACATACCTTGTTCATGGATTGGAAGAATTAACATCATTAAAATGTCCATATGACCCAAATCAATCTATAGATTCAATGCAATCCCCATCAAAATACCAGTGACATATTTCACAGAACTAGAACAAATATTTCAAAAGTTCATATGGAACCAAAAAAGACCCCGAATAGCCACAGCAATCTTGAAAAAGAAGGACAAAGTAGGTGGGATCACAATACCGGATATCAGCTTATACTACAAAGCTACTGTAATCAAAACAGCCTGGTACTGGCACAAGAACAGGCATATAGACCAGTGGAACAGAACAGAGAATCCGGAAATTGACCCAAGACATTATGCTCAATTAATATTTGACAAAGGTGGCAAGAGCATACAATGGAGTAAAGACAGCCTCTTTAATAAATGGTATTGGGAAAATTGGACAGCTACATGCAAAAAAATGAAACTAGACCATCAACTTACACCATACACAAGAATAAACTCAAAATGGATAAAAGACTTAAACATGACTCGTGAATCCATAAAAATCCTAGAAGAAAATGTAGGCAACAAAATTTCGGACATCATACGCAGTAGAATCTGCACTGATACATCACCTAAGGCAACAGAAACAAAGGGAAAAATGAACATATGGGACTACATCAAACTCAAAAGCTTCTGCACAGCAAAAGAAACAACCATCAAAACAGATAGGGAACCCACTCTATGGGAGAGCATAATTGTCAATGATACATCAGATAAGGGGTTAATTTCCAAAATATACAGAGTGCACATACAACTCAACAAAAGGAAGACAAAGAACCCAATTAAAAAATGGGCAGAGGAACTAAATAGACACCTCTCCAAAAAGGACATACAAACGGCTAAGAGACATATGAAGAAATGCTCACCATCACTAATCATCAGAGAGATGCAAATTAAAACAACAATGAGGTATCACCTCACACCTGTCAGAATGGCCGCCATCAACAAATCATCAAACAAGTGTTGGCGAGGGTGTGGAGAAAAGGGGACTTTAGTGCACTGCTGGTGGGAATGCAGACTGGTGCAGCCACTGTGGAAAACACTATGGTGTTACCTCAAAAAATTAAAAATTGAATTGCCATTTGACCCAGTGATCCCACTTCTAGGAATATACCCTAAGAAGCCTGAAACACCAATCAGAAAAAATACATGTACACTCATGTTCATAGCAGCACTATTTACAATAGCTAAGATCTGGAAACAGCCCAAGTGTCCATCAGTGGATGAATGGATAAAAAAGCAGTGGTACATATACACAATGGAGTACCATGCAGCTGTAAGAAAGAAAGATCTCTTATCCTTTGAGACGACATGGAGGGACCTCGAGAGTATTATCCTAAGCAAAACAAGCCAAGCAGAGAAAGACAAATATCACATGATCTCACCTATTTGTGGAATATAATGAACATAACAGTCTGAGGAACAGGGTAGACCCAGAGATGTGGAAGTAGGGTATAAACTGACACCTTTCAGAAGAGGGGGTGGGGGGGGGGAGGGAAGAGATAAACCACAGAACTTATGCACATGTATGCATAAGTGATGGACATGGACAACAAAGCTGGGGACAGGGTGGGGGGATGGGGAGGAGGGTGTCAATGGGGAAAAAAGGAGAAACATCTGTAACAAAAATAAATTAATAAAAAAATAAAATAAAATAAAATATGCCTCCAACCTCAAAAAATAATAATGATAATAATTATAGCTGTTTCACTATGTACCCTCTCTAATTACCATTTAATTGACAAAACAACTATTTTGTAGAACACGATGTTAAAAAAAAGATGTTATTGTTGTTGTACACTCTTTGTTACAGGCTCAAGGTTCCTGTGCTCAGTGCTTCAAAAGTAAAGCCAATATTCAATAAATCAGAGTTTGGAGCAAGGAGAGATTTATTGATCAAGAAGGCCTATCTCCAGAACTTATTTTCAAATCATTCTTAAAAGAGTCTGAAATCCAGACATCTTACATTGTCAAGGGGAGGGAGGAAGGGCAAGACAAGGGGTAGGTGCTGGCCTTAGACAGATAGGCATCTAAAGGGATTCTAGGAAGAGTGTGAAATGTCTCAATCCCTGTGTTCTGGTTGGTCTGTTGATCCCACTGATGTGAGTCCAGTCTGGAGAGTCCTGTGAATCTTTGAAAAGCAGTCATTACTTTGTGGATATTTTCCCACCTCTTTGCTGACAAGGGGGCTGCTCTGTTCTCAAGCAGAATTCCTCTAGTTAATTGAGTTATCTATAGCAGGAGCTATTATCCTGCAGACTATTAGAGAGAGGAAGCATTTTATTCTGTCACACTTTAAGGATGTGCTTAGGTTAATTTTACCTTTGGAATTTTACTGCAAGCAAGGAGGCATAGTCAGGCCTCTAAGATAGAGTTCTTTCAGTCAAGATGGAGCCTAGTTGTTACCCCTGTACTGTCCTAGCACTAGGCATGTTTTATAAGTGAGTGTGGTGACTGTACTTTAAAGCTCATCACTACTATATGTCATTCTCTAGTTTCTTCTTGCTACATGTCTGGGCAAAGTGACTCTGAAGGTCATTTTCCATTCTTTTCTGCATTCCTTGACTATGGGCTGGGTGGGTTATTGTTCAATATTTTTATTGTGGTGATTGTTTTTATGAGTGTATAGATATGTCAAAACTTATCAGATTGCACACTTTAAATATGTGTGTTTTAAAATATGACAATTAGCTTGGCTGGTGTGGCTCAGTGGATTGAGCATCAGCCCATGGACTGAGAGGTCCCAGTTCTATTCCCTGTCAGGGCACATCATGGGTTTTGGGCTGGATCTCCAATAGGGGGCGTGCAGGAGGCAGCCGATCAATGTTTCTCTTTCATGTCAAAGTTTCTTTTTCTCTCTCTCTAAAAAAAATCAATAAAAACACATTTAAAAAATAAAATATGACAATTAAATCTCAATAAAACTATTTTTTAAATGTGCTTCCTAGACCAGACCTCATCCCGTCCTCCACCAAGGGAAAAATTAGTTTTCTCTATGTGTATCTAGATGTTTCATAGTTGCTCCAAATTCCAGACCTGGATTGATAATAAATAAGAGCACATCAAGAGAAAAACATTATTTAGAAGGAACTAATTCAACACCCTTGGTTACCACAGCAGTTTTTGTAAGGGCAAAATAGCTCAATCCCTTGGGGAGAGAGGAATCTATGACTGCAGACCATAGGGAAAACCCTGAGCCCCTCTGCTTCTCTCCTCCCAGTTGATTGTGGCTGGCTCCCCACTCTGGCTCCTTGCCTGCCACTCCAGAGCCCAGTGTTGCCATCCTTCAACTCTCCTTCTGAATACAGTGCAGGAATGTCTGTGGCACTGGCCACATGCCACAAAGCACACTGGCTCCCAGCCAGCAACAGGGGCACTGACTGTTCTCTGATCCCTTTAGAAGGCTGTTAAGCAATGATTGCAACATTAATAGTTTACACAAATCTACCGAAGAAGTGCTGCAGCAGTCCCTGTCCCAGGGTGAAAGACAGGAAGTTGGGAACTGGCTAGAAAGTGGGCTACTTGAGAATGTTTGGTTTTGACGGAATAAAAGAACTTTCCTCGAAGTCTGTAATCATCCAAGGAGAGATAAAAGTAACTTTATGATGTGCCAAAAATTTTATTAAGCCCAATTAATATCTATATTAGTTCATTTAGGTCTTGAAACTGTCCTAACAACTAATACTAATCACTCTTTATTGAAAATTCCAGTTTTCTTATTTGCCTTTTGCACTAAACTGAAAGCTGTTCAAGAATAGAAACCAGGTCTTCTTACCCTTGTGTGACTGGTGATTTGAAGGATGCCAGACCAAGTAAGTTCAGCAGATTTAATCAATCAGCATGAGTAGGTATAATATCCTGTACTTAATGAGGCAACTGAGTACCTACAGAGTTAAGTAACTTGCACAGGTAGTAAATGTCTCACGATACAGCAAGGTGTAATGGCCATTGTAATGACACGGTATCTCCAGACTGAAGAACGATGCAGGCAACTCCACAGAATATCACAGAATTTATTAAAGGGTAATTGACATACATGATTGGAGCAGACAGAGGTTGGAACAGACAGTAGTTTTGGGCAAATTATTCAGACCCCTTTTATAGTAGTTTCTTAATAGTATAATTCAGGTACTAATGATTGACAAGACAAAGGGACAAAGGATGTAGTACTCACCAGGGCCATACTTCCTGGTGGTCTTGTGACAGATGATTGTTTCTCATTGCTACTGTTACCAGCTTGATATTTGTTTTGGTTTTTATGCCATTTCAGCCATTACTAATAAAGGGATGAAAGTTTTGCCACCCTTAAGCTGCCTTTTTGGGATATTGATTTTAAGATGTTTATTAAGAAACAAAAGACTCACCTGGTCGGTGTGGCTCAGTGGATTGAGCATCGTTCCATGTTCTGAGAGGTCCCAGTTTGATTCCTGGTCAGAGCACATGCCTGGGTTGTGGGGTTGATCCCCAGTAAGGGGCGTGCAGGAGGTAGCTGATCAATGTTTCTCTCTCACATCAATGTTTCTATCTCTCTCTCCCTTCCTCTCTCTCTAAAAAAATCAATAACAATATGTTTTAAAAAAAGAGAAGAAACAAAAGACTCAGAAAGAACCTTGACCCTTCCCTCTTCCCCCTTCCCATCCCAAAAGATTTAGATTGAGAAAATTGCTTCAGGAAGGAGATTTTAGGATTGTGATTTGACTTAATTTGAACAGAGTGTGGGAAACAAGGGAGCTTCAGACCAGGACCTGTTAGCTAGATTCCCGCTGTGTCTCCTTGTTTCTGAGTTGCCCACAAGGATTTTTGTGCCATGTATATTCCGTTCTTCCTAAACTACCTGCAAATCGCCCATTTCCACTTCTCAAATCTAATATCCTGTTCCTCCTTTTCTTTGTTGTCCAAACAATGTCTTATATATGCCATGTTACCTCACTGTCTTTGGAATTTTTATGCCTATGTGAATTCCCCATGCACATGCATTGACCTTTGTTTTTTCCTGTATCTATCTCTGTTAATTTGGTTATTAGTCCAGCCAGAAGAACTTAGAAAGTGAGAGGAAACATATTTATATTTTTTTACACACACCCCCCCCCCCCCATTTGGTGAACCAACCAGAATTACTGGCTGGGACACTGCTGACTTTCTGGACAGCTGCAGCTGAGAGGTCATGGGTGTCTGACCACAGCTGACAGAGGTGGTGAGCATTTTAACCTGTCAGCCTCTCTGATCTCTTGTCTGCAGGGTTCCGTGAAAGTTAGAAATGGTGAGTCTTTTTCCCTCTTCTAAATTTAGATTGGCAGGAGAAAATATTTGTGAACCTAGCTTCTTGAGCCTAATGACTTTTGGGGGGTTTTAATTAAATTTTATTTCTTTTATTGATTCTTTCCTGCCAGAAATGGTTACTTTGTTTTTCTGTCTATGTCTTTAATGTCATTTTGTCATAAAAAGGAAATAGCATTAGGCTAGAACACAGGCATAGACTCCCTTTGAGCTGGCCTCACAGGCTGGGGAATTAAGTGGTTCTCTCCAGACTGGAGTCTGTCCAGACAAACATTGCTGTGAGTCTTTATATAAAAATCAGATAAGATTTTATTGTCCATCTTATTCTATGTCCTAATAGATTTTCTTGTGACCTGTGGAAATATTTTCTCTGGTCTGCCTGATGCCACAAATGAGTGGGTTTGTGGCTGGAGGCATCTCACATTTTGTGGGACACTGGAGATACAATGTGTACGCTTTCATTCTGACCACTTGTGTAATGAAGGTCTGTGCTTTCTCTGACTTGCTTTGAGAGTGAACTTTTGCATCTATGAGAGCTGCATCTTTTGCTCTCTCTTTGTGTAAGCCTTTCTGCTTCTTTGGTTAAGCTATAAAAGGCTTATTGTTGGGGTGGCTCTTAAATCCTTTTGTTACTGACTAGATGGTTGACATTTTGAACTGAACAACGTTTAAATGAACAATTTTAGAGAGCTCTCATACTGAAAAAATAACTAGCATTTAAGATACCCTGGCAGGTGTGGCTCATTGGTTAGAGCAAAGGCCCATGTACTGAAAGGTAGTAGGTTCAATTCCCAGTCAACGACACGTACCTGCTTTGCAGGCTGGTAACTGACCCCCTGTGGGGCACATGTGAAAGGCAACCAACTGATGTATCTCTCTCACATTGATGTTTCTCTCTCTCTCTCTCTCTCTCTCTCTCTCTCTCTCTCTCTCTCTCTTCCTTCTTTCCCTTCTTCCCTCCCTCTCTAAAAATCAACAAAAAAAATATCTTTGGGTGAGGATTAACAACAACCAGCACAAAGGTTATTAATATAAAAGATTATGAGAAGAGGTACATTTCAACAGGTTTTAAATGTTTTAATAACTGATCAGGTACTTGACAAAATTGGAAGCTAATTTTTCAAAGACTAATAGGAATATTTAGAAAATCTGAAGAGGTCTTCCTTTTGGGTAATCAGAAATGTAAACACAGCTCCTTAGCCTGAGGCTGAGGAAACTGAAGGAAAAAAAACCTGGCACTTTTAAAAACAAGTGGCTAAAGTGACCATGCCAGATACTCCCCCTCTTCTCCAGGTTTCTTAAAGTTATCAAGCACAAATGAAAAATCTTGTGTCTTCTTTACAATTATTAGTAATTCCGTTTACGTGTATGATCTATTTGTGATATCTGTTTATATATGGTGTGTTCTCTGCTTCTGGGTGATATTACTAGGTTGTATTTTATTGACTTAAAGGAATTAAACACTTACATAAATTAGGAAATAGAAGCTATTCCAAGTGTTTTACAGAATCAAATAATCTAAAAAATATTTTATATTAAAGCTAGTTTAAGTTTGGTTTAATTAGATATGTATTTTAGAGTTATTAACATCGAATATTGTATTTTTGTTTTACTTGGGTTTACAAAAATAAGTCATATTTGTTATATAGTTTGTCAAGAAAATACCTTGAGTGATAATTCACTTTGAAATCACATAGAGTTGTTAAAAACTAATAAATAGATATAAATAATATAAAAGGTTTTTAGGTAAAACTTTTTAGTAATAATGTATACACATTTATAAATAGTGTTTTAGCCCTGGCTGGTGTGTGGCTCAGTTGGTTAGAGCATTGTCCCACGCACCAAAGGGTCATGGGTTCAATTCCTCATCAGGGCATATACAGGTTGCAGGTTCAATCCCCGGTGGCGCTTGTATGGGAGGCGACAGATCAATGTGTCTCTGTCACATCAATGTTTCTCTCTCTCTTCCACTTTCTCTGGAAACCAATGCACAAAATATCCTTGGGTGAGGATAAATAAATAAATAAATAAAATAGTGTTCTAGATGTCTTACATAATTTGAAACTTTAAAGTTTTCTTGACTGGATTGAATAATAGACGGTCATCGAATGTCTAGGTTATTTCTCGTTGAGATGAAATACTGAAATATGGATTGCTACATAGTCTTAAGTTTATTTAGTTTTGGTTTATTACAGAGAAATTAAAAGATATATTTGGATCTGTTAATTAATATGTCTTGAATTTTATTAAACAATTGTGAACACATTCACCAATAAAAGAGCCTATATTTCTAGAAGTTATAAAATGTATTCATAATTTTGCCAATCTGAACAATACTAATTGCTTACTTTTTAGTTGTCACTAGAAATTGAGGTTTCTAGAGGTTAAGAATTCTACTTAAGATGAAAAAAAATCTTATGTTTTTGGTGTTGTGGGCCTTAAGGCTAAGGCAACTAGATTCCATTTTATGTGGGCCCCTTGGTTAGGGCGACTGAAGGACTCCATTTTGTCACCAGTGGACATTCCTCGATATTCTTCCCATAATGGGTTGGTTGCCCCTAGACGGGAAGGAATTTCTGCCTAAGGTTATAGTTGCCCCATGTGTTGGGGGCATTTTCAGTTTCCTGAGTATAGGTATTTGCAAGTACTTAATGCTAATTTTGACCTCTGTGATCTCTGTCACTCCCACTATTGTACTGGTTCCCTGAGGGGAGGGAGGCCTATTCTGTTTGCTTGACAAACAGGAGACCCCCGGGCAACTGTTAGATATGGATTTTGAGAAATGTTAATCAAACAACTGCTAACCGCTGATATCTGCTTCTGTGAATGCTGCTTGCTTGCTATAAAAGGCTGCCATTTTAGAGGCTCGGGGCTGCAGTTCTCCTCTGAGTAGGTTGGCTGCGGTCCCTGTGCAGGTTAATAAAGCTCCTAAAACTTATAATTTTGGTGTCCGAGGGAGGTTGATCTACTGGGTTACAACATTGGTAATAGAAGGTATAAGGTGTCTAGATACATATAAATAAAATTAAAGAAAATTAGTTTTGTCCTAAGTTGGTTATTTTTGAATAACAAGAGAGAGGCTAAGAGGGACTAGGAAAGTTGTAGAACATTTTAATAAAATCTTGAGAGTAAACTTTATGTATGATGAAGAGAAACAAAATCAAGTGAATTAATCTAAATACCAAAAGTAAGTTAATAGAAAACTGGAGTTTGATTTTCTTTCACTCTGTTCTAAGGACAAAGTTTTTCCTGTATTTATTGTTCTATTCCAGATAAGACTTATGAAAATTTTCTACCTAGAAAGCACAGACTCTATGTTTTTTTAAAATAGTTCTGTGACATATTTTCTTAATCAGATATTTGATTATTTAAGAAAATCTTTTTATTGTTAAGAATGAAAGTTTTGCTCACCTGTATTTGTTTATACTTTTTATTGTCGTTTTAAATAAATGAATACTTTAATATAGTTTTATCATGATATAAGATCTTTTTGGTCAACTAAGTTTGATGACCTTCCCAGGGTTTGAATTTTAGAAAGAGAGTTTTTCATAACCTGGAAATGTCTTTGGGTCATTCCAGTGGGTCCCTGAAATACCTCAACTATTTGTTTTCTCTCTCCATATAAAAGAGAAGTTTAAAACTCACTAGGCCTTTTTGATGTGCTTAAATTACATGAGAAGCTTTGTCAAATAAAGAAATAATATTTATGTTGTAATATATAATATATATGTATTTATTCTTGTTAATAAAATGGATGTTGTAGAAATATAAAAATCTCCAAGAATCTGGATCCTGCTTCAGAGTTTTCTAAAATCTCTCAAACAAGCAGCATGTGGTCTCAGCGAGTTCCATACCTCTCATTAAGTGGCCCCAGGCCTGGCACTAAGAGCAGCCAGCCTTGGTTCACAACATGGCTTTTCCTAGGCACCTCCAAGCCCAGCATAAGAAGCAGCCATCTGCAGATCACTTTGTAACTTATGCTGAGTGGCCCAGATAGAACACAGGCAGTGGCTGACTTTGCCCCAGAGCCAGCACACCCAGTGGACAGCTTCAGACCATGTCGAACTACCACCACCCTACCACCTCCACAAGTGACATATGCAATGAGTGGACTCAGTGGGTAACCAGAGCCCTGATTAAGTAAGTCTTGCTCTGTGTGGTTGGCCCGTACACAGCTGATCCTCCAAGGGAGTCAGAGGCCAGTGGTCAGTGGGCACAGACAGTCCTTGCAGCTGATCAGCCTGAGTAAAACCCTCACATTGATGTGCCAACAGCAATCAAGACTCAATTACAACAGAAGGGTGTACAGTCCACACTAGGGATACATCTTGAGGGCTCAGCTGGGGTGATCAGGTAGACTGTGCCACTGGATCCTATAGGACAACTATAATAAGAGGCTACCCTACAAAGCCTAGGACACATAGCAACTCTACCTAATACATAGAAACAATCCCAGGGAAGCAGCCAAAATGAGGAGACAAAGAAACAGGTCCCAAATGAAAGAAAAGAACAAAACTCCAGGAAAGAACTAAACAAAAGGGAGATAAGCAATCAATCAGATGCAGAGTTCAAAACGTAGGTTATAAGGTTGCTCATGGAACTTGGTGAGACCTTCAAGGAACTTAAGAAGACCACCAAGAAACTTAGTGAGAACGTCAACAACATAAAAAAGGACCAGTCAGAAATGAAGTATGCACTAACTGAAATAAAGAATAATTTACAGAAAATCAAGAGTACAGTAGGTAAAGCCAAGAAGCAAACCATCGATTCGGAATATAAGGAAGCAGAAAATACCCAATCAGAACAGCAAAAAGAAAAAAGAATCCAAAAAAATGAGGATAATGTAAGGAGCATGCAGTACAACTTCAAGCACACCAACATTTGTATCATAGGGGTGCCAGAAGGACAAGAGAGAGAGCAAGAAATTGAAAACCTATTTGAATCCATAATGACAGAAAACTTCCCTAACTTGGTGAAGGAAACAGACATACAAGTCCAGGAAGCACAGAGAGTCCAAAATAACATGAACCCAAAGAGGTCCACACCAAGACACATCATCATCGAATGCCAAAGGTTAAATACAAAGGGAGAATCTTAAAAGCAGCAAGAGAAAAGCAGTTTATAACCTACAAAGGAGCTCCCATAAGACTGTCAGCTGATTTCTCAAAAGAAACTTTGCAGGCAGAATGGAGTGGCAAAAGATATTCAAGGTAATGAAAAGCAGCGACCTACAATCAAGTATACTCCATCCTGCAAAGCTATCATTTAGAATCGATAGACATATAAAGAGTTTCCCAGACAAGAAGAAGCTAAAGGTGTTCGTTACCACCAAGCCAGTATTGTATGAAATGTTGAAGGGTCTTCTTGAAGAACAAAAATATGAATAATAAAATGGCTATTAATACATATCTATCAACAATTGAATCTACAAACAAAATGAGCAAGCAGAACAGAAACAGACTCCTAGATACAGAGAAGTTTTTGTTGCTTGCCAGATGGGCAGGGGCTGGGGGTATGGGTGAAAAAGATGAAGGAATTAAGAAGTACAAATTGGTTGTTACACTGATAAACCTCAAAAGGAAGGGGGGAGGGAGGTGGGATGAGATAAACCAAAGAACTTCTATGCATATATGCATAACTAATGGACACCAACAAGAGTGTGGGGAAGACAGGAGGGGGTCGGGATTGGGTCCGAGGGTGTCAATGGGTAAAAAATGAGGGGATATCTGTAATACATTCAACAATAAAGATGAGTTAAATAAATTTTTAAAAAATCTCCAAGAATCTACAAACTTCTGATATAATTTCATTTGTAGTTCTAATTATTATCTTGAAGTGTTATGCTACAGAAAAGCAGTTCTTTGTCAATTGCATTATAGTCAGATCTATAGCCATATTATAAGTTTTTTGTCATTTACAGACAGTCATTGTTTTACTCTGATGATTTTGCAAATATATTTTGTCTTGAGAAAGATCCATGAAAAGAACTCTGATTTATTCTGAAATAGAGTGTCTGAGAATAAACATTCAGGTCAAACCTTTAAACTGGATGAAGGTTCATATAATTCTAAGTAATAATTGCATTCATAAAACGTTGGCAGAAGATCAGGATAAACAAGAATTGATTACGGGACTGAATGAACTGAGAATGATTGCAATTTTTATAACTCTTTGTTCAAAATATCACTGATCTTTAAACCTTTTCCCCCCCAGATGTAAGGAAACTTGTTTTTCTTAGAAAAATTTGGTAAATTATGCCTGTAGGGATGGGGGGTTGGAAGATGGATGATTTGTAACCTTGTGATAACGCATTCTTGCAACCTGGCCAGCCTAAGTGCATTGAGTACTTTGTTTGCATGTAAATAAGATAAGGTTTGCATGACTATGGCTAGAACACCGCCTGGAGTGGACTAATGGGTCATAGGACTCAGAATGTCTAGGTTTGTTATTTTTTAGCTTCAAAGTCTCTTCCCGACTTCCTGTCAAGATGACGATGTAGGTAAACGTGGTATCGCGTCCTCCCACAACCACATCAAAGTTACAACTAAACTACAGAACAACTACCATTCAAAACCACCTGACATTGAGCTGGATGGAAGTCCTACAACTACAAAATTAAAGAAGAAGCCTCACCGAGACTGGTAGGAGGGGCGGAGGCGGACGGGCTGGTCCCACACCCTCAGTGGTGGAAAAAAATTAGGAGGATACCTCAGGTGGGAAGGTCCTCCTGAAGACTGAGGTGTCCCTGTCCCACACCAGGCGCCCAGCTCAGGGTTCCAGTGCCAGAAAGAGAAATCCCCATAACTTCTGGCTGGAAAAACCAGCGGGAACTGAGGCTGAGGCGGCTGGAGCCCCAGGCAGCTCCTCTTTTAAGGGCCCGAGCACGGTCTTACTCGGACTCACACCCTCCAGACTCCAGTGTGGGGGAGGCAGCTTGAAAGTCACCAGAGTCATATGGGGAAGAACTGAGTTGTTTGGCATTGGAGCGAGGGCTGGAGAGGCAGCTTTCTCCTGGACAGACGTGCTGTCAGAGGTCTTTGTTCCCTTGGTGAGCCCTTCCCTGGGGCAGCAGATGGCCACCATATCTGGGAATCCAGCAACCTGGCTCACACTGTTTGCCCCACCCTGGTGATTCCCTGAGGCCCTGCCCCACCCAACTTTCAGGCCCACCCAAGCTGTTGCCAGTTGCTTTACTATAGGATTGGCCTGTCTTGGATCCTGCTTCAGCTTTTCCTATTCCTAAATTCCTTCAAACAGGCAGCATCTGGTCTCAGCTAGCCCCATACCTCTCGTTAAGTAATACACAGAAACAAACACAAAGAGGCAGCCAAAATGAGGAGAAAAAGAAACAGGTTCCAAATGAAAGAACAGAAAAAACTCCAGGAAAAGAACTAAGTGAAATGGAGATAAGCAACCTAACAGATGCAGAGTTCAAAACACTGCTTATAAGGATGCTCAATGAACTTAGTGAGAACCTCAATGAACTTAGTGAGGAACTTAAGAGCATAAAAAAGGAGCAGTCAGAAATGAAGGATGCACAGTCAGAAATGAAGGAGGCACTAACTGAAATAAAGAATAATTTACACAGATTCAATAGTGGAGTAAGTAAAGCCAAGAAGCAAACCATCAATTTGGAATATAAAGAAGCAAAAAACACCCAATCAGAACAGCAAAAAGAAAAAAGAATCCAAAAAAAATGAGGATAGTGTAAGGAGCCTCTGAGACAACTTCAAGTGTGCCAACATTCGCATCTTGGGGGTGCCAGAAGGAGAAGAGAGAGAACAAGAAATCGAAAACCTATTTGAAACATTAATGGCAGAAAACTTCCCTAACTTGATGAAGGAAACAGACATACAAGTCCAGGAAGCACAGAGAGTCCCAAACAACATGAACCCCAAGAGGTCCACACCAAGACACACCATCATCAAAATCCAAAATGTTCAAGACAAAGAGAGAATCTTAAAAGCAGCAAGAGAAAAGGAGTTAGTTACCTACAAGGGAGTTCCCATAAGACTGTCAGTTGATTTCTCAAAAGAAACTGCAGGCCAGAAGAGAGTGGCAAGAAATATTCAGAGTGATGAAAAGTAAGAACCTACACCCAAGATTACTATATCCTGCAAAGCTATCATTTAGAATCGATGGACATATAAAGAGTTTCCCAGATAAGAAAAAGCTAAAAGAGTTCATCACCACCAAACCATGATTATATGAAACGTTGAAGGGTCTTCTTGAAGAAAAAGATAAAAAATATGAACAAAAAAATGTCAATGAATACATATCTATCAACAATTTAATCTACAAACAAAATGAACAAGCAGAACAGAAACATTCTTATAGATACAGAGAACATTTAGTTGGTTGCCAGATGGGAGAGGGGTTGGGGGAATGGGTGAAGGAATTAAATACAAATTGGTTGTTAGACTACAAAACTCAGAGGGAAGAGAAGGTGGGGGATAAGAAGAGATAAAGCAAAGAACCTATATGTATATATGCATAACCAATGGACACAGACAACAGTGTGGGGAAAGGCAGGAGGGGGGCGGCAGTGGGGAGGAGGGGGTCAATAGGGGAAAAATGAGGAACATCTGTAATACATTCAACAATAAAGATAAATTTTTTTAAAAAACTAAAAAAAAAAAAGTCTCTTTCCACCGTAAAAAGCAAGAGACAAAGCTAGGCTGTATGGTTTGCAGAAATGCCATCTCAAGGAAATAATTTACATAAATCCACTTGTAACCTGGGGGAACCAATTTGCAAATAAATGGGACTGTGTCCAAAGATCTAGAGCATTTGCTCCCTTGCAAATCTCCCTCTCACTCCAAGCAGCGTGTGCTTGTAGTTCATTGCGTTGCACAGATCCCGGCAGGCCGAGAGAAGGCAATGCCATTGTAAACAATATTGAAGCATTTACATTTTTCTCACTACCAGATCCCTTTTGAGTCCCATATGTTGTGGAGCTCCCACATGTACCTATGTAATTAAAATTGTTTTCTCTTATTAATCTGTCTTTTATTACATAGGGTTCTCAGCCAAGAACCTATAAGAATAGAGAAAAACTTATTTTCTTCCCCTACACCTAGGGCCAAAATTGTTCTCCTTGGAAAACTGGCAAATGCAAGCCTAGGTCTCCCTAGGGTGGCAGTGGTGTGAAAGTGTTAGAGTAGGCCGTTAATTAAATAATAAGAAAAGAGGGGGGAACGAATGGAACAATCACCCTGGGGAGTATCCACCGTTCTTCCAAACACAGCAAAACATCCTGCCTAGTTGACTGGGCAGCAAAGGTAGCTTTACAGCCACCCCAAAGGGTAACTGGCATCATTTTGCTAGATTAATGGGGGAAGAGAGAAAACTGCAAGGGAGGGATTCCTTTCACATGGTGCAAGGGCAGTAGAAGCCAAGTGACAAAACAGAACAATGAGGCATGCGCAGTAAGAGCCAAAATAGCAACCATACAGTGGGGAGGACACCTGCCTGGAAAAATCTGGGAAAAGGATTGGATGGGAGAAGAGCACAGGTCCTGGAGAATACAAAAAAGAGTGGAGAGCGGGAGGGCACAAGCACAAGCCTGGGAAAAGCCAGGGAGTGGGTCATCTGAAAGAAACCTGCTCTTCCCCAAACCCAAGAACATATATGGAAACTACACAAAGAACACAGCACATGCCCTCCTTGGAGCACGCCCGTGCCCTTCCTTCTCTCAGGCCCTAATATTTGCCTTCTTTCCTCCTAAACTCTAAGGGTCCCCACAACAAGGGAGCAGCGAGCAGCAGCAGAGGACTCTCCTTTTGCCGCTGTAACTTCCTTTCCTGAGTCCAGGCAGCTGCTACTCTACAGCCTGCCTGCTGTCTCGGCCTCTCTGAGAGTGTACTGTCACTTGTCACTCACTCTAATAAATCTTGCCTCTATCACTAAACTCCTTCTACGTGAGTGTGCCTGAAATTCTTTTCCCATGACACCACAGAAGTGCCTATTTCCAAACCGTGCTGGGGCAGACCAGCCTTGGTACCAGAACTCTTCTGGTAACAAAAGGGTTCTCAAACACTCTTGTTCACACTCATTAAAAGGCAGCAGAAAGTGTTTTTATTGCTGTTAATGCAGTGTAACAAAGCTTGGCAGAAGTTCCAGGTTAGAGATATGAAGCTCTGGACCCTTCTTTGCCCTCTTCCTTATTGCCTTCCTTTGAAACACACAGAGCTCCAAAGCAGAAATGAATTCGATTTCTGTTTGTCCCAATCAGGTCTGGTGTCCTTGACCCTCTAATTTTCCCAATATCTTCCCTTTTTCTTCTGTGGCAACCACAGAAACCAACAGAAGAAAAGGCAGAAGAGCTCATAAGAGAACCTGTACGAAGTGAGAGGAAAAGTGATAACTTTAAATAGTCTTATCTAAGTGTACAGGAACCAGAGGGTCTGTCTTCTGAGGGGGGTCACAGGCAATGATGAAGAACTTGTATTGGGCAGCATCTTTGTAGCGGCAGTTAGGATACTTCCCTCCAGTGAGATTGCAGTCAGTCATGTAAACAGCCTTTGAGCTCTGGTGGCAATTGTTCCGGCCACTTTGCAGACAGTCTTGGGCAACTTACAGGCAGCAGCCACATTCTGGAAGGAGTCATGCAGAAGGGTGTTTTGAGGCTTACAGTGCTGAGTATAGTTATTGACACCCTGCATTGCCTTGTTGCATTGGAGAGGGCTTGGGTGTATATGCTGAATTTCAAACCAGCGAGCCTTGGTGAGATTTGGAGGCAAAGCATAAAGTGGACACACTGGCCCCCATAGTCCCAGCAGCAATAGGAGGAAAGGAAAGGGTTCCAGGAGTTCTAGCACCATCTTTTCTGTGTAGAAAGAGGGAAGATAATAATAGTAGGAGAAGCAGTAAAAGCAAAATTATTATTTATAACCATTTAGATTTTTATTGTGCCTTTTATGATTTCATTTTTTTTTTTATTCTAACCATCTTCTTTCTCACTGAGTCTTCCAATTCTATGACGAACCTGAAGCCCAGTGAGGAGGATATGAAGTAAGACCTTTCCTCTTATTGGCAAATCTGATTCTTCTCTTTGTCCTGTACTCATGTGTTTGATGGCCCCGTGTCAGAAACCTTGTCTTTTCCCTCTTCCCTCCTGAAATATTTATCCTCCATTTGACCTGGACCTCCCAGCCATCTTCACTGTCCTTGTCTTCCCAGCCCGGAGGCTTCTCTTACCAGGTGTCCACACTGGGGCTCCCGCTGGAAACAGAAGCAGTAGTTAGTCCCAGGCTCAGAGGCTTTTGCAGGCTGTTTCTTCCCCAGGCACCCCAGAGCTGCCTGCCTGTGGCACAGGAGGAGTTCTCAGCCCTTAGGAAAGGGTAACGTAGGGCTTGGAAGATAAACTTTTTGTGCACACTGTGGGTAAGATGCTTAGACCTTCAAACTTGCTGTTTAAAATTGTATCAATATCACTACAGACACAGGAAGAGTACGCTTACTTAAAAAAACAGTGTGACTCAAAACTCACAGTTTTGAGGAACTGATCACTTCTGGATATGGGTTGAGTGCTTCCTTGCTGATCTGAAGCTTCATTTTTTTGAAGCCCTATGATTTCAGTTTCTTAAGAGAAAATATACCAAGCAAACCTGATACAACAGCTGCTATATACTTGGTAATGTTGTCAGTTCCAACAAAAGACTTGCATAAATCATGCATTTATGTGTACATTTATTAGACCACATACTGAGCTACTCAGATTCAGGAGCTCATGATCTAGTGAAAGAGACAAATACATTATACATTAATAAGTATAAATAGCACTTACAACTCTGATGGAGAAAACAGAGGGGAGTTCGAGGAGAGAGTAGAGAGGAGGAATCATTGGAGGGTGCAACACCTGAACTGAGTTTTGATAATTAACTAGAAATTTTGTGAAGAACATGGTAAGGGCATCCTCAGAAAGAAACTCAGTGTGAAAAGACCCATATGCATGAAGAAGAAGGGAAAATGTGGGATATTTTCCTATTGCATCTATTCTTACCTTTCCATTGGTGCTGCAGTACCCCTTTTCAGAATCTCGTTGTCTCATTGAGGGCTCATAAGAAAGCCTCCTACATGGACTCCCTACCTCTAGACTCTTTCCTTTCAACCCATTCTACATATTACTTGCATATCAGTCTCCTCTTGGCTAATGCTTTTAATGAGTTTGATTATCTACAGAATAAAAAATGATGTCTGTTTATAACAAAATTTCAGGAGACAAGGTTAATATACCAAAATCAACTGCTTTCTTACATATCAACAATGAAAATTGGATTTTAAGATAAAAAAACCCCACAAACATTTACATTAGCACCAAAGAAAAATGAAATACTTAGTTATAAATCTAATAAAATATGTACAAGATCACTACAAGGAAAGCTATAAAGCTCTGACAGAAGAAATAAAAATAGGTGGAAATAAATGGAGAGATATTTTATGTTTCTGCTGAAGGAAACCAGAATATGTCACCCCCAAATATGGCTCTTAGACATAAAAATTATTTTGTCTCCTTATATTGGCTGCCTCTCTGTGTTTGTATCCATGTATTAAGTAGCACTGTTACATTCCCTGGTCTTGGTAGAGTGGCTTTCTGTAGTAGATGTCCTGTAGGGCCCCGTGGTGCAGCCTCCCCAGTCACCTTAGCTGGGCACCGTAGGTGTGCCCCCTGTGTGGGTTGTGTGCACCCTCCTATTGTAGTTGAGCCTTTATTACTGTCGACATGCCAATGGGAGGCCAGTTGGCTGTGAAGACTGGCCATAACCACTGTGGGGGATCTGCTGTGCAGGGGTTAACCCCACAGAGCAGAACTCACTTCAGCGGGGCTCATGTACCCGCCGCATGTTACCCCTGAGTGTGTCTGTTGGGTGGTACTTCAATATGGTCTGAAGCTATCTATTAGGTATGCTGGCTCTGGGGCATCCAGGGAGGTGTGAGCAAAGGTCAGCCACAGCCTATGCCCTGCCGGGGACCACCTGGCATGAGCTACAAATAGATCTGCAAATGACTGCTACTTGTACCGGGCTTGGAGGTGCCAGGAGAGGCCAGGCTGGAAAGCAAAGCCAGCTGCTGCCAGTGCCAAGCCTGTGGCCACTTAACAAGGTATACAGGGTGTGCAGAGGCTAGATGCTGCTTGTTTGAGAGATTTTAGGAAAGTTCACAGCATGAGCCAAGATAGGCCATTTGTATGAAAAAGTCAGTGGAATGGGTTTGGGTGGGTCGGCAGGTTGGGGCAGAGTAGGGAATCACCAGCGCAGGTGGACGAGTGTTATCCAGGTTGGTAGAGACTCAGATATGTGCCCATCTGCCAGCTCTGCAGGGCAGTGCTCAGCAAAGTAGCAATGGCCCCTGTGAGAACTTCTGTCTGGGATAAAGCTGCCTTTAAACTCTAACCCTGAAGCTAAACAATTCATTTTCTCCTCATGTGTCCCTGGAGCCTTTTGAGCTGATGGCCCAGCATTGGAGCTCAGAGCAAGTGAGTTTGAGTAAGTCTGTGAGTGGGTCCTTTAAGAGGAAAGTCTGGGACTCCAGAAGCCACAATCTCTGCTGGTTTTTACAGCCTGAAGTTATGGGGACTTCTCTTCCTAGAACTGGAACCCTGGGCGGGGGAGCCTGGTGTTGGGCTGGGACCCTGGATTCTTAGAGGGGAACCTCCGACACTGAAATATCCCTCTCAATTTTTAACCACCACATGGTAGGACCGGCCCATTCTGAGCCTCTGCCCTTTGTACCAGTCTCGATGTGGTTCTTTATATAATTAGTTACAGGACTTCTGTTCAGCTAGATTTCAGGCAGTTCTAAATGATGATTGTTCTGCAGTTCAGTTGTAATTTCGATGTGGTTGTGGGAGGTTCCGAGTACTGAGTTTACCCGCTCCCTGCTCTGGACTCTTTCCATTCAGTTCCAGTCCAGTCTGCCCTCTCTCTGCCAGAGTCCAAGGTGAATGGCTATAGCTGGTTTGGTGCTTTTTACCCGCCCCCCCCTCCCCCCCCCCACACACACACTTTCTCAGCAGGAAGTGCACACTGCTACTACAGCTCTCTGCTGCTGTCTGTGGTCTCCCAGTCTGCCCCCTCGCACCTCCACAATTCCTACCAGGCTTAATTTGGCATCCCTAGATGTACTGGTTCTGTCCAGCTGCTCTTCAGTTGGCTTTTCCCAATGATTTGTCTTTATTTTACTTGCAATTCAAGTTTGGTTCTGGGAGACAACTGTGTAGCTTCCATTCACTCCACCGCCATTTTACTCTACCCTGTAGCATATTTCTTAATTTGGGTTGTATCTGGGTGATCTATGAATGTATTTAAACTATATACCTCCTCCTACCTGATACAAAATCAAGCTTTAAGTCAACAAACCTGGGACCGTGATGTGTGATGAATTCACCAAGTGAATGCTATATTGTGAGTATTATAAGCACTAATCAGTAAGCATTTTCTGTGCTACCCTCATCTTGCCTGCTTTCAAACATTAGCATTTTCCAAATAAGATGCTATTTTTATAACGTAGGCCACTTTACGTTTATATAGGTGTATGTGTGTGTCCATCCTCCTCTCTCTCATAGTACAAACTGTCTAATGACTTCATATATAATGACTTAAAATGTGAAACTCTTTACAATAAGATAATCTTACACACATTTATATCTGGCCATTTCTAAACTTCTAATATTATTTTTAAAGTTTTTAATTGACCATGTATTTCCCCCTACTTAAATGATATCACCTAGAGATAATAATATCTTAATTTCTTCCTTTCCAAACTTCCTATGACACATTTCTTTTCAAATCTTATGGATTTGGCTAGGTCTTCTAAAACAATATCAAATAATAATAAATATTGTCGGTATCATTATTCGCTTTTAATTTCAGAAAGATAGATCTTGATAGATAAATGGTGGTAAGTCATGCTTCCTTTACTCCCTATTATTGTTTTTTTTGGGGGGGGGTTGTTTGTTTTTTAGGGAGACAATTCTGTTTATTGTCAAGGACTAAGAAACAAAATCTGGAGATACACTATGTAAGTGGTGAGGAGCTGATGAGGAGGGGTTGGAGAGGAGACAGTAACACACAGCATTATTTTAAGTGAGCTCCAGCTCTTCATTCTAACACTTGAACTAAGGAGAGACAGTCACTTTCCCACTAAGGCTGCAGAAGAATGGAAACCTCACTCAATGTATCAGTTCCTACAGAACAGGCTAAGCAAGAGGCTATTATTTTAAGCTGATGCAAGAGGCCACTCGTGGTCTGTTGGGAACCCCCATCCCAAGCACAGAATGGATGCAGCAGGTGATCCACGGATGCTGGTGGTGGTGGTCCTTAGGTCTTGGTGATGAGCTTGTCTAACACAGTTGGCTAATGTGGACCTGTCCACGAGTCATTCTCAGGTCTCTATTGACTTTATTAACTAGTATAAATTTCTACAGGATTTTTTACATTCTTAATTTTTCTGAAGGCACAAATCCTCCTGATGTTTTGTAATTGTGGGCGCCGAAATGCTCACTTGCTCTCAGCGTCGCCTGATACAGATCTAACACTTGTGCACAGCTGGAGGCTGCCATTTTGGGGGGGAAAAGTGGGTCCTCTTCGCAGAGGCTCCAAGTGTAACCCAACCACAAAATTTCAGCGTATGGAAAAACCACAAACAAAATGAAAATACGGTGGTGTATAGTCTCACTAATGGCCAGGGGCCTCAACCTAGGTGAGTATCTGCCAGCGCTTAGGGCCCCTCTATAGGTTTGATCCCAAGGCCACTTGCCTGTAAAACTTCCTGAATGCAAATCTTTACCTCAGTGTCTGTTTGCCAGGGAACCTGATTTATGACAAAAGAATAAAATGTAAATGTAGATGGTTGGGTTTTTAAATCCTCTCCCAAGGATATGTTTCATTGATTTTTAGAGAAAGAGAATGGGAGACAGAGACAGAGAACCATCAATGTGAGAGAGAAACATTGATCGGTTGCCTCCTATACACACCACGCCTGGGGAAGGAACCCACAACTTAGGTATGTGCCCCAACTAGGAATCCAACTCTCAACTTTTGGTGTACAGGATAATGCTCCAACCAACTGAGCCACCCGGCCAGGGATAGATGGGCTTTTATTTTATAATGCATACATGTAAAAAGTTGTAAATGTTATGAATATCCAACATAGGGAATTCGTTTAACTGATCAAGCTACATCAATAACATGAAATACTATAGATCCATTCAGAATAATGTAGATATTTATTGACTTGAAATAAATGTTTAGGATCCATATTTTTGAATAAGTTTTTTTGTTATATATAATAAATATATATGCAGAAAAATGAACACATTTTAGATATATAACTCAATAAATTAATTCAAAGTGAATATATCTTTGTTCGCCACTATCTAGGTTAAGAAATTGAATTTTACCAGGAGCCCAGATGCATTTCAAGAGATAAAGCAGAATCTGAAGTGGAAAATATCATATAGTATCCCATATTTTATGAAATACATACATAGCATAGACATATGTGTGGAGATTATACAATAAAATGTTAACAATGTTTTTATGGATGATGAACATAGAAGTAACATATATCCATTTGTTTATCAGGAATTTTATTATTTTGTGTCTTTTTCTTTTTTTTTTTTTCCTTTATTGATTTTAGAGAGGAAGTGAGAGAGAGAGAGAGATTGAAACATCGATGAGAGAGAACATCGATTGACTGCCTCCTGCATGTCCCCCACTGGGGATCGGGTCCACAACCTGGGCATGTGTCCTGACCAGGAATCGAACTGGCGACCTCTTGGTGCATGGGTCGACCCTCAACCACTGAGCCACACTGGCCGGATTTGTGCCTTTTTCAATACTTACCACGCACTTGGCAACTTAGAGAAATATATACTGGACCTTTCTAATGAATAATAACTTACTATTGACTTGTTTCCAAAGTTAATTAATGAGAACTCTATAATTCTATATTATGAACTCTATCACTATATTTATCTCTAACTTCTGGGTCTCAGATAAGGCTGTACTTCTGAAACTTTCTATTTACACAATAAATTGATGAGGGAACCACAGACAGGCAGACATTATTTTTTCCTACTATAGAAATCAACATATAATAAATTAGTGTATTAAATTTCCAATGCTTATTTTTTGTGCCACCTCAACTATATAATGAAAGCTTTAAACATCTAATATGAATACTTTGAAGACATTTAGTTTTATTCATTGAAAGATAGGAGTTTGTGCATTTTATTTAATATGTAAGTATACAAAATCCAATTGGGGTAAAAGTTCATTTTTTGCTGGTATTTGACAGGCATTCAGGAGGGTGAGGGTAGGGATAAGTAAGAACTTTTCTGTCCCTTTCTGTGTATCTGTATTTCTGTGTGAATGAATTTGTTTTTTAGTTAAACTAAGGGCAATTAATTGGAGAATAGAGCCAGAAAAGCAACTTTGGCTCTTTAAAAGGGAAATAGATCTTATATTGAGATCCATTCTTTCTTTCTGGGAAGTATCAAGAGGAAGATCTTTAGAAGACAAAAATGTTTTAACTGGGTGCGAGCTTAGAAATCATCTTTCTTCATGCTTTCATTTCTCAGAAACGAATACTAAGCCCCAGAGAAGTCACATGGTGTGACCACAGTCACTGCGTGACCTGCTGACAGAGGCCTTTGTGGCCCAGCTGGTGGAGGGGGCCTGGCACCAACACTTATCCTCACACACGTGAAAGCTGGCAGTGGGATACTACCTTCGGCTTATATGAAACGACCATAGCACTGCTGAGGTCTGCTTTTCTAGCTCCTCTTTGAGAGATAAAATGGCTAAAAGAAAAAATAAAAAAGAGTAAAATTGAGTTTGAGGCAGAACCAGAAGAGCAGAAAGGGATTAAGGATTTGCCTCCTGGAGAAGTGAGACCCATATTCAGGGAGAGGGAGCACTGACCAGATCAGATTGCAATGAAAGAAGTTATCAGGACTGTTTAATCCAAAACTCAAAGCAGGTCACCAGTGGCTCAGGAGATTGGACTTAATGAGTCAATAAAAGGTTCCAGTTAATTAGATGTGAGACTTGTCCCCTGAACTGTATAAAGCTGAACTCTCTTCACTTACAGGCCTGCATGAACTTCCACATCTGGTAGTTTGTTCTTGACAATATCTCCCAGCTTTGGGAAAAGGAGCACGATTGTGCTCATTGGAACAGTCCTGATGATGAACATAAGGAAGAAAGCAGGACATGGAAGATGTGAGACCCCCATAATTTCTAAGGAAATGGCTATTCTCAAGACCTGTTTCCTTGATGGAGGCAGCATGTGAGGTCTCTTAAAGAGAAGGAGGGATACTACTTGGAGTAGCTGTCCTCCTGGGGACATCTTCCTCCTAAACAGGCTCCCCTTCCTCCAGGGTTTCCAGTGGAATTGGCACATGCACCCCAGAGCCTGGAGCTGGGAGCCCCGAGCCACTCGTCACCTCCCTGCCTTCACTTCCCTCACCCCAGCTGCTCCAATGGAAGTGCCCCTGATGGTACCACAGTGTGAGTCCCCAGTCCCTGTAACTCCACAGGTGTGGGCAGCAGCCAAGCTATCCCTGCCTTCTGCCACCACACTTCACAGAAGGAAGGCAGTTGGAGAACTCAGGGGGAAATCCAGAACCAGAAGAAGAGATCAATTTCACAACGAGATATTGTAGCACTTTGGGTGCACATCCTGGGAGCATGTTCCCTACCCAGGGCACCCAGGGCAGCACAGTAAGTGAGGGTGCTGCCCTGGAGTTGAGGACTTGAGGCTGGTTTCTGTTTCTGCTGCCAAGGTGCTGTTGGACCTTGGGACTGCTGCGGCCTTGACTCTCCTCATGTATATAATGGGAAATCTGTGGAAATTCCCTTCCATTGCTTGTGTCCTTCCATTCCTTGAGTTCCAAGTAATTGTCTGTCTTTTACATATTGAAATCCTTTTGCACCGCAATGAAGATACTTCTATTTGAGCCTACATTTGTGTGTGTGTGTGTGTGTGTGTGTGCACGCCTGTGCCATCCTTCACCTTCCCCCAGTCACATGGAGGAAAATGTAATTTTCCAAACATGCAGTGCTCTGCCATGAGTGTCTACTTCTCTTTCTGCTCCCCCCCCCTTTAAAAAATCAGAATTGCCCTTCCCCACACCTAATTTAAAAAAAACAAAATCTATTTATCCAGATACCTTTCCTGATTTTCCCCACTGCACCTCTTTTTCCTATTGCTTTCTACTAACCCTGTCCTCACCTCTACCAGAGCTCTTATCATGGTCTGGTTGCTATCAAAACTCTTGGGGCTACTTCTGTTGGGAGAATTCTCAGCACCTGGGTGTAAAACAAAGTTCTTTATTAAATGCTTGGCGCTTCTCAGCTCCCTCAGGTGTCCTGCCTTCCTCTCTTATCAGCTGTTTTCCTTTTCTTTTTTGTAATCCTCACCTGAAGATTGTTTTCAGTTGACTGTTTATAGGAAGAGGAAGGGAGACAAAAAGAGGAAGAAACATTGATGTGAGAGAGAAACATCGATAGACTCTCCCTACCACTGCACATGCCCCCCACCTCAGGAATGTGCCCTGACCAGGAATTGAACCCACAACCTTTTGGTGCATAGGATGACACTACAACCAACCAAACCACCCAGCCAGGGCTACCAGCTGTGTTCTTGCACACAGGGGTACTGGTCAATATATAATGCCACTAAGCTATAGGAAGAGCTGGCACAAGTAGGCTACCCTTAAATAAGGAACAGAGGCATTGGTGCTTTCCCTACATGGGAGGGACAGGGGAGACTCTCCTAAAATGGATGAAACCAAGGAGACCACTGGACCACCTAGGCTGAAAGGTCATTAGGTCTTCTCCCAGGTCTGTGTCTTTTCTCAGACACCCTGAGCAAGAAGATGACCCCTTAAGATGACCCAAGGCTGGCACTTGGTGTGGGAAAAGATATAGGGAGGGTGCACTGCGTCCTAGGTGCTGAGGAAAACTGATAGTGTTGGAACACTAGGTGGGGTTGGAGGAGATTGGGGCCCTTCTCTGTGTGCTCTAGAGACCAGACTAGTTAACTACACCTGGTGGGCTCACACACGGGTCAGAGCCACCCTCTGGGAAAGTGCAACCTGTACATGGTTGGCCTAAAACAAGGGTTCAGACGTTGGAACCCCTTTCCTTCCCAGTTCACACCATTGGATGTATGGGAGTGAAATGGGTTTGGAAAGAAAAACGTGAAGTGTTATGAAATGGGAGTCATCAACAGGAAGGATAACCTGCACAGCCTTGACAGCTTTTTCCCTTCTGTCATTGTCATGTGACATAAATGCTGGGGTGTGGGCAAGGGCTGAAATTGCGAGAAGACTGTACAATGTTTCCCTGGGGAGGAGGTTTCTCAATTAAGGCCTCTTAATGCATTGCTTGTGACAGGCTTGAGGGGCCATGTGGTTTGTCCCCTAAGAGACTGTTCAGTGTCATAGGATCATAAAGTCTCTGAAGATACTATAATCCAAATTGATCTCTGTCTTCACAGAGTTAGCTCCAGAGAGTCCAGAGCCTCACTCCTGAAAAGGAGTCAGGAAACCTATACATGACTTTGGAGAGAAGCAGGTTTACTACTTGAGAGAAAAGCCTGGGAGGCATGAGAGGTGTGGGTGGCCCAGGCCACACAGCGTGTCTCTAAGGAGGCTCCTTGGGTCCCACAATCCACACAGGCCCTGTAGTTCTAATCTTCCTGAGATGCCTTGGGCTCTAGGAAGATTTCAGAGATTAATTTCCAGACATCTGTCAAAGGGGCAAAAATATACTTCCCTTCACTTTCCCACCTACACCTGGGAACAGGCCAGTCATTGATGTGGCTTCTTGATGTCCTGTGGTCTCGGGAGACTGACTCAAACACTCAAGTTTATCCTTTCTCCACCCTCTTGTGCTTCTTAATATGACTATGAATAAATTTTGTCTAGTCTCTACTATTGATCTGGCTTCCATCAGTTAATCTGCAGGCTTCCAAACAGGAACCTAAATGGGTATGAAGCATTTTCCTCCCAACACCACTCAAGATATAGTAAGAGTACTATCCTAGGGCTAAGAGACAAACAAATCCTAGGTGGAAGGTGAGGTGTGGGTGAACTACAGAAACATGTAACTAAAAGCTCATGCCACATGCCAGGGCTTCCTTAGCCCCAAGGCTACTTCCAAACTCATGTGCATTACCAAATAAAATTGACTCGACTAAAGATCTCTTGGCTATTACGAGGCAAAACAATTTTAAAATTTTCTTTTAAAAAATTCTTTTCTTCTACCATGGTCCCTTTTTTCTCTCCTCTACCCCTTTCCTCCCCTCCCCAGAATTTTGAAACTGCCTGCCCTTTTAAACTCAGGTTTTTGGCAAAACCAAAGCCTGGCTGTTATTGACTCCACCTCCTGTAAAAAGCACTTCAGAGATCACCCAGTGGTATTTAAACAGTTTCCTTTGCAGGGACTCTCAACACCACTCCCTGTGGACAATCACTGACCTACCATTTATCGGTGCTTTCTAAGCACTCCTGGAAGCACTTTGCACATCTTACCTTATCTCATTCTAGTTACAAATCCAAGAGGAACACATTATTATCCCCATTTTAGAGACCAGGAAGCTGAGGAGCAGGGAAATAAATCAAGTTCTGTAACCTCTGCATTCTTAAGGTGCTAAATTAGAATTTGGACTGAGAGTCTAAATCCAGAGCATGGACAGCCCTCACCAGAAGCCAGTTCCTCCCTGTAGGTCCCTGGAGCCTGGAGCTGTTCCCCAGCCCTGGAGTTCAGAGCCAGGGAAGCTGTCAGCAATTTTTGGAAAAATATATTTAAGAGGAAAAAACTTTGTATTTGTATGTTAAGGCAGTTACTGAAGAGCACCTGAAACAGGAACGGCACCTTCACTTTGGGATGTGGAATTTCTAAGCAGTTAGATGCAGTAAAAGTACAGCCTTTTCGAAACAGTCTAGGAGAGATTGCAGCGGGCAGGACCGGAGCGAGTGTGAGAGAGTGTGAGTGAATGTGACTGTGGATGACCAACCTTGAGCAGTGTAGAAACGCGGGGCATAAGGTCCCCGTGCTGGGGACGGAAAGCAGCCGGCTACCGCGGTAAGTGGCTCAGCTCCTCATTGAGCTTCTCCCTGCGCAGGTGGGAGCCCCACCGTTTTGGAAGATCCACAGTCTCCCCTGGGGGGAGGAAGCGGAAAGCCGCTATGGCCGAGCAACCTGCGTCCACCAGAGCGCCTTGCGCCATCGGTCCAGTGGTGCCCGCTGTGTCAAGGTGGATCAGCGCACAATAGTGGTTCTATGGAGGTGCCTGCTGCAGTAGCCCAAACCCGCCTGGAACGGAGCACCATCCCCCACAGCGGAGCCTGATCGGAGCCCAGCACCTTCTCCTACAGTAGCAGTGGCTGGCTGGGAGTGGAGCCCCACCCTCAACAGCAGCAGAGGCTTTCGGAGGAGGCTCAGAGGAGGCTTGGTGAGGCTGGGGAGCTGAGACACACCCTCAGCAGCACTAACGGAGCCTGGCACCTCCCCCCACAGCAACAGTCACTGGGTGGAAGTGGAGCCCCACCCCCAACAGGCAGTAGCATCTCAGATCAGCACCTGAGACCCATCCCCAGCAACATCAGCAGAGACTGATCAGGAGCGGTGCCCCAGCCCAAACAGCAGCAAGACTTGGGGAGCTGAGAACTGCAGGACAGACCAATACCAGCCGCCAGGTGTCAGTCCTCCAGGACCCACAGCAGACAAGAGGAACCATACACTAAAACAGTCTGTGAGACACAGTAGCCTTAGTTGATACACACCGACCTGCCTACACACTTCAACATCCCTCACCGGGCCTAGAACTACCAGATTGCTAAAATGGTGAGACAAAAAACAAACACCCAAATGAAAGAAAAAGAGGAATAACCAGAAAAGGAACTACAGGAATTGGAAGAAAGCAACTTGTCACATAAAGAATTCAAAGCAATGATTTTAAGAGTGCTCAAACAATTTGGTGAGACCTAAAGGCAACTTAAATAAGAATTATGAAGAGCTCAGTGGGAACTACAGCAGCTTAAAAAAAGAGGTAGAAGCTATGCATAAAAATCAAGAGGAAATAAAGAATGACATAGCTGTGGTGAAAAATACCTTAGAAGGATTCAATAGTAGATTAGAAGAAGCTGAAGACCAAATCAGTGACTTAGAAGACAAAGTAGAAAAAAACACCCAAATAGAGCAGCAAAAGGGAAAAAAAAATTAAAAAGCAGGAGAGTTTAAGGGAGCTGTGGGACAGTACAAACATAACAACATTTGCATTATAGGGGTACCGGAAAGAGAAGAATCAGAGAAAGGAATAGAGAACCTGTTTGAAGAAATAATGACAGAAAACTTCCCTAAACTGGTGAAGGAAAAAGTCACACAAGTCCAGGAAACACAGAGAGTCCCAAGCAAGATGAACCCCAAAAGACCCACAGTTAGACACATCATAATGAAAATGGCAAGCACTGGAGACAAAGAAAGAATCTTAAAGGAAGCAAGAGAGAGACAGAAAGTTACCTATTAATACAAGGGAGCTCCCATTAGACTGTCAGTTGATTTCTGAATAGAAACGCTTCAGGCCAGAAGAGAGTGGCATGAAGTGTACAAAGTAATGCAAGGCAAGGGTCTGAATCCAAGACTACTCTTTCCAGCCAGGCTATCATTCAAAATTGAAGGAGAAATAAAGAGCCTCACAGATTAAAAAAAAAAAAAGCTAAAGGAATTTACCACCACCAAACCAGCACTGCAAGAAATGCTGAAGGACTGTTGTAAGAAGAAGAAGAAACAGAGAGAAAGAGGAACACAGGCATAAAATAAAAATGGCAACTAATAACTATCTGTCATTAATAACCTTAAATGTAAATGGTTTAAATGCTCCAATCAAAAGACATAGGGTAGCTGATTGGATAAGAAAACACGACCCATATATATGCTGTCTACAAGAGACCCACCTCACAACAAAAGACTCACACAGGATGAAAGTAAAGGGATGGAAAAAATTTTTCCAAGCAAATGGAAATGAAACAAAAGCTGGTGTAGCAATACTCATATCTGACAAGATAGACTTCAAAATGAGGGCCATTATAAGAGACAAAGAAGGTCACTACATAATATTAAAAGGATCAATCCAACAAGAGGATATAACCCTGGTAAACATATTCGCACCAAATACGGAGCACCAAAATATATTTAAAAACTTCTGGAGGACTTTGAGGAAGAGAGCAATAGCAATACTATCATAGTGGGTGACTTTAACACCCCACTGACACCACTGGATATATCTTCTGGACAAAAAATTAATAAGGACATAGAGTCCTTAAATGACGAACTAGATCAGTTAGACTTAATTGATATTTACAGAACATTTCACCCCAAAGCTGCAGAATATACATTCTTCTCAAGTGCACACAGGACATTCTCAAAGACCACATGTTAGGACACAAAATAAGTCTCTACAAATTCAAGAAGATTGAAATCATATCAAGCATCTTCTCAGATCACAATGGCATGAAACAAGAACTCAATTACAATAAAAACATAAAAAAACATTCGAACACTTGGTGGCTAAATAGCATGTTATTAAACAATGAATGGGTTACCAAGGAGATCAAGGAAGAAATTAAAAACTTCCTGGAAACCAATGAAAACGAATACACAACAACACAAAATCTATGGGACGCAGCAAAAGCAGTCCTGAGACGGATGTTCATAGCACTACAGGCCTACCTCAAGAAACAAGAAAAATTCCTAATTGACTTTCTAACCCTACAACTTAAAGAACTAGAAAGTAAACAAAAAGAAAAACCCAAAGCAAGTAGAAGGAAAGAAATAGTAAAGATCAGAGCAGAAATAAATGACATAGAGACCAAAAAAAAAAAAAAAAATCAAAAGATCAATGAAACAAAGAGCTGCTTCTTTGAAAAGATTAACAAGATTGATGGACCCTTAGCTAGACTCACCAAGAAACAAAAAGAGAGGACCCAAATAAACAAAATCAGAAATGAAAGAGGAGAAGTAACAACTGACACCACAGAAATACAAAGGATCATTAACAAATACTATGAATAATTATATGCCAACAAACTGGACAATCTAAGCAAAAATTTCTAGAAACACATAGTCTCCCAAAACTGAACCAGGAAGAGATAGAAAACTTGAACAGACCAATAACAACTAAGGGAATTGAAAATGTAATCAAGACTCCCCCAGCAAACAAAAGCCCAGGCCTGGACGATTTCACTGGGGAGTTTTAATGAACATTCAAAGAGGAACTAGTACCCATTCTCCTCAAACTATTCCAAAAAATTCAAGAAGAAGGAAGACTTCCAAACTCGTTTTATGAGGCCAGCATAATTCTAATTACAAAACCAGATAAAGATACTACAAAGAAAGAAAACTACAGGCCAATATCCCTGATGAACATAGATGCCAAAATCCTTAACAAAATATTAGCAATATCAGATCCAGCAATACATTAAAATAATTATTCACCATGGCCAAGTGGGATTCATCCCAGGGATGCAAGGCTGGTACAGTATTCACAAATCAATACACCACATAAACAAAATGAAAGATAAAAACCATATGCTCATATCAATAGACGCTGAAAAAGCATTTGACAAAATCCAGCACCCATTTCTGATAAAAACACTCAGCAATGTGGAAATAGAGGGATCATATTTCGACATAATAAAGGCCATATATGAAAAACCTACAGCCAACATCATACTCAATGGGCAAAAACTAAAAGCATTTCCCTTAAGAACAGGAACAAGACAGGGATGCCCACTTTTGCCACTCTTATTTAACATAGTACTGGAAGTCTTAGCCACAGCAATTAGACATGAAGAAAAAATAAAAGGGATCCAGATTGGAAAGGAGGAAGTGAAACTGTCATTATTTGCAGATGACATGATATTATACATAGAAAACCCTAAAGACTGACTTCATCAAAAGTCTACTAGATTTAATAAACGAATTTGGCAAGGTAGCAGGATACAAAATTAACATCAAGAAATCAAGGGCAGTCTTATACACCAATAATGAGCTCACAGAAAGAGGAACTAAAAAAATCCCATTTACTGTTGCAGCAAAAAAATTAAGATACTTAGGAATAAACTTAACCAAAGAAGTAAAGGACCTATTTGCAGAAAACTACAGGACATTGAAAAAAGAAATAGAGGAAGATATAAAAAAAGTGGGAGCACACACCTTGTTCATGGATTGGAAGAATTAACATCATTAAAATGTCCATACTACCCAAAGCAATCTATAGATTCAATGCAATCCCCATCAAAATACCAATGACATATTTCACAGAATTAGAACAAATACTTCAAAAGTTCATTTGGAACCAAAAAAGACCTCGAAGAGCCACAGCAATCTTGAAAAAAAAGGACAAAGTAGGAGGAATCACAATACCAGATATCAGGTTGTACTACAAAGCCATTGTAATCAAAACAGCCTGGTACTGGCACAAGAACAGGCATATAGATCAATGGAACAGAACAGAGAACCCAGAAATTGACCCAGGACATTTTACTCAATTAATATTTGACAAAGGTGGCAAGAGCATACAATGGAGTAAAGACAGCCTCTTCAATAAATGGTGTTGGGAAAATTGGACAGGTACAAGCAAAAAAATGAAACTAGACCACCAACTTACACCATACACAAGAATAAAGTCAAAATGGATAAAAGACTTAAATGTCACTCGTGAATCCATAAAAATTCTAGAAGAAAATGTAGGCAACAAAATTTCAAACATACGCAGCAGAATTTTCACTGATACAACACCTAAGGCAAGAGAAACAAAGGGAAAAAATGAACACATGGGACTACATCAAACTCAAAAGCTTCTGCACAGCAAAAGAAACAACCATCAAAATGGAAAGGGAACTCACTATATGGGAGAGCATAACTGCCAACGATACATCAGATAAGGGATTAATTTCTTTTTTTTTTTTTAACTTATCTTTATTGTTGAATGTATTACAGATGTTCCTCATTTTTTCCCCATTACCCCCCTCCCCCCCATTCCTGCTGCCCTCCTGCTTTTCCCCACACTGTTGTCTGTGTCCATTAGTTATGCATATATACATGTAAGTTCTTTGGTTTATTTCTTCCCACCCCCAACCCCCCTTCCCTTTGAGGTTTGTCAGTCTAACAACCAATTTGTACTTCTTAATCCCTTCACCTTTTTCACCCCTCCCCCCAGCCCCCACCCATCTGGTAACCAACAAAAGTTCTCTGTATCTATGAGAATGTTTCTGTTCTGCTTGTTCATTTTGTTTGTAGACTCAATTGTTGATAGATATGAATTTATTGCCATTTTGTTTGTTCATATTTTTTTATCTTTTTCTTCAAGAAGACCCTTCAGCATTTCATACAATAATGGTTTGGTGGTGATGAACTCCTTTAGCTTTTCCTTGTCTGGGAAACTCTTTATATGGCCATCGATTCTAAATGACAGCTTTGCAGGATAGAGTAATCTTGGTTGTAGGTTCTTGCTTTTCATCACTCTGAATATTTCTTGCCACTCCCTTCTGGCCTGCAAAGTTTCTTTTGAGAAATCAGCTGACAGTCTGATGGGAACTCCCTTGTAGGTAACTAACTGCTTTTCTCTTGCTGCTTTTAAGATTCTCTCTTTGTCTTGAACCTTTTGCATTTTGATGATGATGTGTCTTGGTGTGGGCCTCTTGGGGTTCATTTTGTTTGGGACTCTCTGTGCTTACTGGACTTTTATGTCTGTTTCCTTCACCAAGTTAGGGAAGTTTTCTGCCATTATTGTTTCAAATAGGTTTTCGATTTCTTGTTCTCTCTCTTCTCCTTCTGGCACCCCCAAGATGCGAATATTGGCACGCTTGAAGTTGTCCCAGAGGCTCCTTACACTATCCTCATTTCTTTGGATTCTTTTTTCTTTTTGCTGTTCTGATTGGGTGTTTTTTGCTTCCTTATATTCCAAATCGATGGTTTGCTTCTTGGTTTTACCTACTCTACTATTGCATCTGTGTAAATTATTCTTTATTTCAGTTAGTGCCTCCTTCATTTCTGACTGGTCCTTTTTTATGCTCTTGAGGCCCTCTCTAAGTTCACTGAGGTTCTCACTAAGTCCATTGAGCATCCTTATAAGCAGTATTTTGAACTCAGCGTCTGTTAGGCTGCTTAACTCTATTTCACTTAGTTCTTTTCCTGGAGTTTTGTTCTGTTCTTTCATTTGGGACCTGTTTCTTTGTCTCCTCATTTTGGCTGCCTCCCTGTGTTTGTTCCTATGTATTACTTAGCGAGAGGTATAGGGCTAGCTGAGACCAGATGCTGCTTGTTTGAAAGAATTTAGGAAACGCTGAAGCAGGATCCAAGACAGGTCAATCCTATGGTAAAGCAACTGGCAACAGCTTGGGTAGGCCTGGAAGTTGGGTGGGGCGGGGCCTCAGGGCATCACCAGGGTAGGGCCAACAGTGTGAACCAGGTAGCTGGAGTCCCAGATATGGCGGCTTCCGGCCCAGGGAAGGGCTTACCAAAGGAACAAAAGCCTCTGATAACACGTCTGTCCAGGAGAAAGCCGCCTCTCCAGCCCTCACTCCAATGCCAAACAGCTCAGTTCTTCCCCATATGACTCTGGTGCCTTTCAGTCTCCCTCCCGCACGCTGGAGCCTGGAGGGTGCGAGTCCGAGTAAGTCCCTGCGTGGGCCCTTTAAGAGGAGCTGCCGGGGGCTCCAGCCGCCGCAGCCTCAGTTCCCGCTGGTTTTTCCAGCCAGAAGTGATGGGGACTTCTCTTCTGGCAGCTGGGCGCCTGGTGTGGGACGGGGACCCCTCAGTCCTCAGGGAGGACCTTCCCAGCCGAGGTGTCCCTCCTAATTTTTATCCGCCACAAGCGGGTGTGGGACCAGCCCGACATGCCTCCACCCCTCCTACCAGTCTCGATGCGGCTTCTTCTTTAATTTCGTAGTTGTCAGACTTCCATTCAGCTTGATTTCAGGCGGTTTTGAATGATGGTTGTTCTGTAGTTTGGTTGTAACTTTGATGTGGTTGTGGGAGGACGCGATACCGTGTTTACCTACCCGCCATCTTGACCGGAAGTCATTAAGCCTCAGATAAGGGATTAATTTCCAAAATATATGGAGTGCTCATAAAACTCAACAAAAGGAAGACAAAGAACCCAGTTAAAAAATGGGCAGAAGCCCTAAATAGATACCTCTCCAAACAGGACATACAAATGACCAAGAGACATATGAAAAAATGTTCAATGTCACTAATCATCAGAGAGATGCAAATTAATACAACTATGAGGGCCCTGGCCAGTTTGGCTCAGCAGTTAGAGCATCGGCCCGCGGACTGGAGAGTCCTGGGTTTGGTTCCCACTAAGGGAGGTACCTCAGTTGCAGTTTGTCCCCAGCCCCAGCTGGGGTCTCACATCAATGTTTCTCTCTTTCTCTTCCTCCCTCTCCCTCTCGCTCTCTCTTCCTCCCACTCTGTCTGAAGATAAATGCAAAAATGTCCTGGAGTGAGGATTAAAAAAACAACAACATGAGGTATCACCTCACACCTGTCAGAATGGCTGCCATCAACAAATCATCAAACAACAAGCCCTGGAGAGGGTGGAGAGAAGGGGACTTTAGAACACTGCTCGTGGGAATGCAGACTGTTTTAGCCACTATGGAAAACAATATGGTGTTTCCTCAAAATATTGATCTGCCGTTTGACCCAGTGATCCCACTTCTAGGAATATATCCTATGAAGCTTGAAACACCAATCAGAAAGAATATATGTACCTCTATGTTCATAGCAGCACTATTTAAATTGCTAAGATCTGGAAACAGCCCAAGTGTCCATCAGTAGATGAGTGGATAAAAAAGCTGTGGTACATATACACAATGGAACACTATGCAGCTGTAAGAAAGAAATATCTCTTATCCTTTGAGATGACATGGATGGACCTGGAGAGCATTATGCTAAGTGAAATAAGCCAATCAGAGAAAGACAAATACCACATGATCTCACTTATTTGTGGAATATAATGAACAAAATAAGCTGATGAACAAAATAGACCCAGAGACATAAAAGGATTACGGTTCAGACTGACAGACCTCAGAGGAGGGGTGTGGAGGGGATGGATGAGATAAACCAAAGAACTTAGATGCATATATGCCTAACCAGTGGACATAGACAACAATGTAGGGGTGAGAGGCTGGGATGGGGAGGAGGGTGTCTAGGGGGGAAAAAGGAGAAACATCTGTAACAAAAATAAATTAATAAAAATTGGAAAAAAAATAAAAATAAAAAGATGTGTTGTTTGGCCCTGGCCGGTCTGGCTCAGCGGTTAGAGCGTCGGCCTGTGGTCCAGAGAGGCCCAGGTTCGGTTCCCACTAAGGGCATGTATCTCGGTTGCAGTTTGTCCTCGGCCCTGGTTGGGTCGTGTGGGAGGCAGCCACTCGATGTGTCCCTTTCACATCGATGTTTCTCTCTCTCTCTCTCTTCCTCTCTCTCCCTCCCACTCTATCTGAACAAAAAATGGAAAAATGTCCTCGGGTGAGGATAAAAAAAAAAAAAAAGATGTGTTGTTTGGTATTTCATTGTTTGATGCTATTATAAAGGTAACATTTAAAATTTTTTAATATTCAAATTAGTGGATGATGGCACATAGAAATATAAGTAATCTTCAAACATTGATGTTTGATACTGCAGATTTATTAAAAATCATTTTTCATTTCTAGTAATATACCTGTGGTGGGGATTTTTTTGGCTTTAGACAGTGAAGGTTCATTCCTCACTCATATGACATTCCTGTGGGCTGCAGCAATAGAGGAGGGCATGGGGCACCTGGACACTTATCCCATTTGTGCAGTTCAACTCATGATGGTCACCTGATCATCCTAGCTGAAAGGGGTGGGAGCATGGCACTGGGGAGCCCTCAGAGCCCTACCCTAGAGATGAAGGGGAAGAGAAGGTGCCTGAGACCACCACTATTATCATCACAATCCATCTGAGCCACTAAGAGGGAAAAACAGCTAGGAATTCATTTATCAGTCATGGGATCTTAATTTTAATTAAAAAAATTTTTTTCTTTATTGATTTTAGAAAGAGAGGAAGGGAGAGGAGACAGAGATAGAAACATCAATGAGAGAGAACATCGATTGGCCACCTCCTGCATGCCCCCCCATAGGGGATTTGGAACACAACCTGGGCATGTGCCCTGACCAGGAATGGAACAGGTGACCTTGGTGCATGGGTCAATGCTTAACCACTGAGCCACACCAGCCAGGCTAGATCTTAATTTTAAAACAGCATTCTTTCTTTGTGTGTTTATATAATTTTCTTTTTACACCATCATTTCTCACTTTCATTTCTTCTAATGGAAATCTCCAGTATAATAGCGAATAGGAGATAGCGGGCATCCTCACACTGTGTCAATCCCAAACAGACATCTAGCATCATTTCACCATTAAATATGCTGTTAGATATAACATACGAGACTTTTTTTATAGAGACACTTCATCAAATTGCCTTTGATTCCTGGTTGACAAATACTTTTTATTATGATAAATATTGAATTTATTAAATGAATAAGCCCTCATTATTAATTAATTATTAATTATTTTCATTATTTTCTTCTTTTGTCTTCTAGTGGTAGTGAAGCACATTGATTTTCCTAATGTTAAATCAATTCTACTTTTATCCAGTAGCTCCAACTTTAAAAAATATATTATACTTTGTATGTATGGTTCTATTTGATTTGCTAATTTTTGTTGGGGATTTTTATACCCATATTCATGAATAAGACTGGCCTGTAATTCCTTTTCTTAACATTCTTGTCTGCTTTTGATATACAAAATATATATTGGCTTAATAAATAAGTAATTTCCATAAATGTGGGTATTTTCTCAGTATTATCACTCTGGATTGTCACCTCTTTCGTTTTTTTACTAACTCTTCTCACCTTTGTTCTCTCTCCATTGTCATCAAGCAGATGTTTTCATATTTTTTTCCCACATTCAGATTTCCTCAGTGGCAGAGTTCATTTGAACACCTTACTATGTAATTCCCAGAAGCTTCCTCATTTGCTTTTTATCAGAGAAAACCATGGGCTCTTTACATGGAATATGTCACCTCTGGTTGTGGATCTTAGAAGAAATTGTCGGTCTTCATGGTGTTCTAATATGTCAGATCTTGACTAATTACTCTAGTCTTTGATGATTCATTCATCACATCTTTTCTTCAGTGGATGTTGAAATGCCTTAGGCCGGTAAAAAATTTAAAAAGTGCTGGGTGTCTACTCATCAGGAGCAAAAGGCTCGGTGTCAGCCCTAGAAAGAACATTGGAGCTGAGGCCCCAGCAGCCTGTGAGCAAGCAAGACGCTGGCACTCAAGAAGGGGAGATGAGCACCATGTTGGAGGGAGAAGAAAGAACAGTTAATTTCAGAATCAATAAAAGTGGATTTTTCTCTAACATATTGTTTAGCCAAGGCAGGATTCTCATTGTGGACATGGGAAATCGCTAGTTCACATCCTAGGCCCTTCTATTGGTCGGCAAGGACATTCTCCACCCAACACTGAGCATGAAATGTGCCCCTCTCCCCTCTGTCCATGAGTCTTCTGAGCAGTGCTTTTAATGATGCTTGACATTGAAAACTGGAGTCCATAAATATGTGCTCAGAGTTGAGAGAGAAGCCCTGGCTGGTTTGGCTCAGCTGTTAGAGCGTCAGACTGTGGTCCAAAGAGCCCCCGGTTTGGTTCCCGCCAAGGGCATGTACCTCAGTTGCAGTTTGTCCCTGGCCCTGGTTGGTTGGCAACCACTTGATGTGTCCCTTTCACGTGGATGTTTCTCTCTCACTCTCTCCCTTCCACTCTATCTGGAAAGAAAGAAAAAAAGAGAGAGAGTTGAGAGAGAAATACTTTTTTATACTGTTATAAAAAGTCATTTTTCCTGAATCCTGAGTCTTATTTTAAATGGTTGAGGCAGGAGGGGTGGGGCTGGATAGAGGTAGGTAAAGTGGAGTGGAAATGGGGGACATCTATAATAGTGTCAACAATAAATTTAAGAAAAAAATTTTTAAACAACTAAAAAGCAAAAGCAAAAAAGGCTGAAATGGCCTGACTTCTACACATGGAGAGGAGTATCTGTCATGGACTATATTTAATAAGTGAAAAATAAGTTTTTAAATGGATTATTAGACTTAAGTAGAAAGAAGCACAGAACATCACCCCTACTTAACAAGAACAACCAGATAATTTACAAAATCATAATTTCAGCTAATCAGAAAGGTGAGGTTTCAAGACAGCCAAGTCAAGTCAATCAGAGAAGGACAGATTCCTCCAAAGACAGATGAACACACAAACTGTTTCACCTTTGGCAGAGCTCAGAAAAAAGGAGGTGCCTGCCATAAAAGCCAATAAGAGAAAATCAACTAAAAGTTAGGGAATTCTTAAAGGCCAAGGGGAGGCTAGCATGTCAATTTGGAATAGCTGGAGGCCCAGGCACAAGGGGAATTTGCCCTCACTAAGGAGCTCATTTCCATTGGGCTCCACCGGGTTCTTCATGTGTCTAAAGATTGAGGGCCTGGTAGGAATCTGGAGCACTCCTCAGTGGTTGAGGTGAGCTCCAGGTGAACACATGCTGCTGGGGGACAAACACAAAGCCCCCAGACCCTTCCCTCCAGACAAGAAAAAGCCTAAGTCATTAGGGGAGGTGCAGCAAGCCCTGGCATCCCTAGAGCACAGGCAAGGATACTTTTCTGGGGAAGGAGAAGCAAAACTGGGTCTGTGGGAGGGGTAGGAAACTTTTTCTCAAGACACAGAGGATGACCTCCTGCTGGGGCCCAAGATCCTATGAAAATTGCATGGTGAGGTCAGCTACAACAGAGTAGGGGTCGAGGGGTCGGAAACTCACACCGCAAACTAACCACAGGTAGAATAGTTTACAGAAGGGTGGAAGGGCAGGTTTGTGGGAATCATCCAAAGGGCTCACTAGCTCTGCCCTATCAGGTGTCCAAGGCACTACCAGTGGTGCCAACTGACCCTAGCAGCTTGGCTTTTTCCGATGGGTGGGGTCACACTGTCTCTCCTGACCTGGAGGAGTAGCAAACACAGGGCTTTGGAGCCCCAGGCCAGGCCTCCTGTCACACCCACCAGCTCCTCTCCAAAATGCACCCTTGGGAGACAACAACCCTCTTAGGGTCAAACGGGTAACTCTCTGAGACTTCTTATACTAACCCTGACCCCCATCACGTTGCTGTGCTTCTGCTAATAAACCTATAGGTGTCCTCCGTGGGGCTGGGGTGGCATCTAGCTGCTGCCAAAAAGATGGTCAAGATCAAATCTTCCTGGGCTTTTCAGACAAAGCTGAGACACTGGAGACCCACAAAATGGAAATGAGAACAATTAAGAGGAAAGAAGAAGAAGGAGGCCTGCGGTGCAGAAGAAAAAAGTGCACCCAGAGCCATATGGGATTTGTAGGAACAGCTGGTTGGAAGGCAAGGCTTACCTGGGCACAAGGGCCACATCTGCCTGGGGCTCCCAACTGCCCCTGGAGATAAGGGAGTCCTCACAGGCCCTGACCCTCTGTTGATCTACTGGGCTCCTGCTTTCAACATTGGGGTTGCCAGGGCAACACAGGATTCAGCCATTATGACTCAGGATTTGGGGTTTGGGGTCCTGCTTCTAAGAGAGCAGGTCAGAGAGGGCAGTGTCCTCTATCCCCTGGGCAAGCTGGGATCCTGGCCTGGTCAGGTGCAGGTCCTTGAAGCTGGAACAGCTGAGGGAAGGGAAGAGGATCATAAACTAGCCCCTGGAAAGCCCTAATCTGGTACCTCCAAAGCACCTGTGCATCACCTGGAATAGGCTCCTGAGTGGGACCTGTTTAACCAGAAAATCTGAAGTGTGTGGTCAACCTGTGGGTCGCGACCCCTTTGGGGGTCGAACGACCCTTTCACAGGGGTCGTCTAAGACATAACAGTAGCAAAATTACAGTTATGAAGTAGCAACGAAAATAATTTTATGGTTGGGGTCACCACAAGATGAGGAACTGTATTAAAGGGTCGTGGCATTAGGAAGGCTGAGAACCACTGGAAGATATATAGATATCTTTAATTCCTCAGGTGTTTTTTAGGCTGAGTTTGAACTCCATGACTTCAAGCTTTAACTTAGGTGGGGTAACAACTACCTTTCACAGACTGGGAATTCTCTACTTAGTCTTCTAATACAAAATGACTTCTTTGGTGTTTACATCTCCACTAAGAAGAAACTAGTCTTACATCAGCTGATGTGCCCTCCGACATCTGTGGTAGAGGGGAAGACATCCTAGATCACAGTCTGATGCCAGTTCGAAGGACATTGTTATTTAATTATGGGTGAATTTACCTGCCCCTTTCCACAGAGGCAAAAAATATCAAGTTATAAGATATAGAGAATCATACTAGCTTAGGACTTCTCAACAACAACTCTGAAAGCTAGAAGACAAGTAAGAAAATGCTTCAAAACACTGAAGGAAAATATTGACTAACATAAACTTCTACAACCAGTCAAATTCTCAGTAAAGCAGTAGTGTAGAATACACTTTCAGACATTCTAAAAGGTATGAAAGGTTACAAAAACCACATTTTGGGGTAAAAACTACAAAAAAAATTGCCGCAAAAATGACAAGGTAGGGTCTCAAAAATTTACTTCCTACACGTTCTCATGAAATTACTGAGTGATCTAAACAAAGAAAGAGAAAGACAGAGAACAAAGGGATAGTACACTCCAGTGTAGGAAAGAGGTGAAGGGAATCCCTATCACTATGGTGAAACAGGATTCCACATGCCTGAGGGCTTTTATCGCTCAAGACGCCTTCTGTCATCATATTCTCTTAACTAATTAGGAGGATAATTCATATTTAGAGAAAAAGAAATTACTTTGGACAATAAAATCAGATCTTCAAAAATAAATGAAATCTTTATATATCAAAAAGTATAATATTCTGTCTTCATATTTGGAATCAAAGAAATCTATCATGCCCCTGGCTGGTTTGGCTCAGTGGTGGAGCATCAGCCTGTGGACCAATGAGTTGCAGGTTCAGTTCCAGTCAAGTGGCACGTACCTCGGTTGTGGTTTGTTCCCAGCCCTGGTCAGGGTCTTGCGGGAGGCAACCAGTAGATGTGGCCCTCTCACGTTCATGTTTCTCTCTCTTTCTCTTTCTCTCCTTCCCACTCTATCTGAAGATAAATAGAAAAATATCCTCAGGTGAGGATTTAAAAAAAAAAAAAAAAAGAGGCAAATTTCTTTGTATCTGTAATGATGGTGTTTTTTCCATGGTGTCCCCAGGTAAGGCTGGGCCTTTTGTTTAAAAAAAAAAAAAAAAAATCTGACATTTTAGAACACACTGTTTTCTTCTAGAGTGGGTCTAATGTCTAAGGAAGAAATGTAGAAACTTATGGGTAATGCCAAAAATTGGTTACCTTTATCAAATAAAGATCAGTTCATTTGAGAAAATTTTTTAAATTGTGTGAAATCCTGGACAGAGTGTGTAAATCTCTTGTTGCATGTAAATCTTGTAGTTTGGTAAAGTTTTAACAGCATTTGAACAAAAAGATGAATTGTGATAGCAATATCCAGAAAACATTAAGTCATGTTTGCCATGCGATTGGATAATGAAGACAACTGCAGGAAAAGAAAGAAAGGAAGGAAGGAAAAAAGCTGACATAGCAGATCATTTTTATCTAATGAATCAGTTGAACAACTCTGGCAGTGGTTCTCAACCTTCCTAATGCCGCGACCCTTTAATACAGTTCCTCATGTTGTGGTGACCCCCAACCATAAAATTATTTTCGTTGCTACTTCATAACATTAATTTTGCTGCTGTTATGTCTTAGGCGACCTCTGTGAAAGGGTCGTTCAACCCCCAAAGGGGTCCCGACCCACAGGTTGGGAACCACTGCGAGAAAATGTTTTGATTTCATGTAATAAGGTTGTTGAATTTAAAAGGAAACTGAATCTTTGGAAAAATCGTGTTGTACAGGACATCTTTAAATGTTTCTACTGCTGCTTGGGCTTAAAGTTGAGTAAGAATATCATCCTTTATTGAAAATCATCTGGATGAACTGCAGGAAAAAATTAAATTATTTTTCTTTCTTTTCTGAACAAGTATTTGGATGAGGGACCTTTTCTCTGAATTTCTATTCAGTCTGAGAATTTGACAGTGAGCCACTGTCCTATTGTACACACAAGATGAGGTTTATTGATCTGCCCCTAGGAAAGTTCTGAATTTTTCATATTTACAGGAAACTCATCAATATTTTGTTGACTTATCAATTTCTTACATGTTTGAACAAGCTTATTCTGTTTTAAAAAGGATAAATAGCAAAGGCAAAGCATCTCATGTCAGTTAAAAATGAGATTTATGTATGCCTATCTTAAGTTTGACTCCTAATTGAGTATCAGTGTAGCAAACTCAAGTACAGGTTTCACATTAAAGGGTAAATTTCATTTGTTTATTTTTAATTCCAACAATTACCTGTTGCAAAAATGAACACGTGTTTGGCAATTTTGTAATTGTTAGATCACTATTTGAACCTTATTGTGTCATTCAGCAAATATTTTTTTCAAAATGTATAAAATTATGTCAGTTAAAATGTGTAAATCAAGACCCTGGCTGGTTTGGCTCAGCAGTTAGAGCGTCCACCTGCGGACCAATGAGTCTTGGGTTCCTGTCCAGTCAAGGTTGCAATTTGGCCCCTGGCCCTGGTCGGGTTGTGCTGGAGGCAACCAGTTGATGTGTCTCTCTCACATCGATGTTTCTCTCTCTCTCTGCCTCTCTCTTTCTCTCTCTCCCTCCCTCCCACTCTATCTGATGATAAATGGAAAAATATCCTCAGGTGAAGATTTTTAAAAAATGTATGAATTAAGGACTATGGAGTAGACAACTCTTATTTATATTTTAGATTTTCACTGTATTTCTCTGTTCTTTTTAATTCAATTATATCTGTTTGTTTGTTTTGTTTTGTTTTGTTTTTCTCCTAGAAGTTCCTTTTATATAAAGATTTGGTGATAGAACTCTGTCTTGTTTTCCTATGTTGTTATATACTTACTCTTAAAATATGAAAAGGGGGGAAAAAGATGGAAAAAAAAGGATTTTATTTTAAGGAATTTGTAGGCTTTTGCTCTCAGTGTATTATTTTATTCAATTTCCTTATTTTGAACTGTGATTCTGTGTGTTTGTGTGTTTCTATGTTGCCTCCACTCCTTTGGGACCAAAAAGCAGGTTGTTGCTGAGAGGGTTGATTTTCTCTTGGAGTCAGTAGTTCATTATAGTTTTATATTTCCTGGCCCTGAGTAGCCAACATGGTATTTGACATTCTCTGGTGGCTGGATAGTAAATTTTGTGGAATTAGAGTTGCCATCTTTAGGGAAATATTTTGACTTTCATTAACTTTTACTGAAGAAATCATGTACTGTATTCTTAAAAAACTTGGAGTCTAAATAGATACCTGATTGTCACCACATATTTCTGAGGCTTTTCATTATAAAAAATTGTGAACATACTAAAAATACAACAGTATAATGAATCACAGTGTAACCAATGCATAGTTTGATGAATTACCAATTCATACCCAAGCTAATTTGATCTATGCCCCCACTCACTCTACTTTGAAGCAACTTCCAGATATCATACAATTTTCCTATAACTTGTTTTAATTACAGATTGATAATTAAATATTTGATGGGATTTCTACCACAAAAGGATTTTTATTGATGAGGAATTCCGAAGTTAAAGAGATATCAAACAATGATTAGAGCTGAAGTATAATTCAAGAATGTTACAATCCACTCATTCAACAGATTTATCAAACTAGTAGTCTCCTTATTTTCAATATTTTCCTTCTGCTCTCTATGTACAGAAAAGGAACGGTTTCTAGGGTATCCTGAGAGCAAGAACCAAGGTATAGAACAGCATAAGAAAGTCACAGGTCACCCTGGCCGGTTTGGCTCAGCAGTTGGAGCATCAGCCTGCGGACCAGAGAGTCCCAGGTTTGATTCCTGCTAAGGGCATGTACCTCTGTTGCAGTTTGTCCCCGGCCTTGGCTGGGGTAGTGTGGGTGGTAGCCAGTTGATGTGTCTTTCTCACATGGATGTTTCTCTCTCTCTCTTCCTCCCTCTCTGCCTCCCACTCTATCTGAAGATTAATGCAAAAATGTCCTCAGGTGAGGATAAAAAAAAAGAAAAAAGAAAGAAAGTCACAGGTAAATAAATAAGCATTTTGACATTTACCTATATACACACACACAAAAAAAAAATCATTGGAAATATACACAATAAAATAATGAAAATGGTTAATTTGGGAAGGGAATGTGGTATGGATAAAAATTGGGGACTAGGATTTTCTCATCTATCACTTCTTATATTTTTATTTTTGAGTCATGTATGTTTTATATTTTGAAAATAAAATATTTTATTCTAACATGCTCTATTTTATGTAAAAACTAGGATATTCCTATGATCAATCTATTAGAATGTATTATAAGCTGACAGCCAAAAATATGTCAGTTGGACAAATAGCTAACTTTAAAAAATCACCTGACTTTGATCTCATCCCTTTCGCTGTAGCCTCAATCCTTATAGTTCAATTAAAATTTTTAAAATGTGTTTTATTTTCAAAAACTTATTTGAACTATAAGCAAAAACACTTCACCCATTTTTCCCATGACCCCTCTAACTGCTGCCTCTGGTAACCACCAATCTATTCTCTGTATCTATGAGCAAGTTTATTTGTTTGTTTTAGATTTTACATATAAGAAAGAATATATGGTATTTGTCTTTCTCTTTCTGACTTATTTCACTTAACATAATGCCCTTAAGTTTCATCCTTATTGTCACAAACAGAAATATTTTATGGCTGAATAATACTCACTGTATATATATACCACATCTTCACGCATTCATCCATCAATGGACACTTACGTTGTTTCTATATCTTGGTCAATTCAAATAACGCTACCAAAAAAATAGAGTGCATATATTTTTTTAGTTAGGTTTTCATTTTCTTCAGGAAAATAGCCACAAGTGGAATTGCAGGATCATATGGTAGTTCTATTTAAAAATTTTTGAGAAATCCCCATACTAGTCTCCATAGTGGCTGCACCAGTTTGCACTCCTACCAACAGTGGGCAAGGGTTTTCTTTTCTCCACATCCTCACCAACATTTGTTAGTTCTCACTTTATTGATAACAGTCATTCTAACAGGTATAAGGTGATATCGCATTTTGGTTTTCATTTGCATTTCCCAGATGTTTGATGATACAGAGCATCTTTTCATGTATGTGTTTGCCAACTGTATGTCTTCTTTTGAAAAATGTTTCCTCAGATCTTTTGCCCATTTTTGAATCAGATGGTTAGTCTTTTTGCTATTGAGTTGTATGAGTTCTTTATGTATTTTGGATATTAGCCCCTTATCAGCTATATGATTTGCAAATATTTTTTTCCCATTCAGTAGGTTGCCTTTTCATTTTATTGATAGTCTTCTTTGCTGTGCAGAAGCTTTTTAGTTTGATATACTCCCACTGGTTGATATTTGCTTTAGTTGCTTTTGCTTCTGGTGTCAGATTCAAAAATTATCACCAAGACCTATTGCAAGGAGCCTACCACCTATTTTTATTTTGGGGAGCTTTATGGTTTTAGTTCTTACTTAAAGTGTTTAATAAATTTTAAGTTAATTTTTGTGTATGGTGTAAGATAGTGATCTAGTTTTATTCTTTTGCATATGGCTGTCCAATTTCCCCAACACCATTTATTGAAGAGACTGTTTTTCCCCATTGTATATTCTTGTCTCCTTTGTCATAAATTAATTGCCCATATATATTTTTTATTTATTTCTGGACTGTTAATTCTGTTCCATTGGTCTTTGTGTCTGTTTGCATATTAATGTCATACTGTTTTAATTATTATAACTTTGTACATCGTTTAAATCAGGGAGTGTGATGCCTCCAGCCTTGCTCTTATTTCTCAAAATTGCTATCCAGGATCTTTTATGCTTTCATATGAACTTTAGGATTGTTTGTTCTATTTCTGTAAAAAATGTCATTGGAATTTTTGAAGGGATTGCATGGAATCTGTATATTGTTTTAGAGTATGAAATTTTAACAATATTAATTCTTCTAATTTATGAGCACAGAATATATTTTTTTAATTTATGCCTTCTTCAAATCCATTCATAAACATTTTGTCTTTTTTAATGTACAGGTCTTTCATCTCCTTGGTTAAATTTATTTTTAGTATTTTATTCGTTTTTACTATAATTGTAAATTGGATAGTTTTGCTAATTTCTCTTCCTGGTAGTTCATGTTTAATGGAAAGAACACAACTAGTTTTTGTGTATTGATTTTGTATCCTTCAACTTTACTGAATACCAGCAATCAAGAAGAATGTGGTCCAAGATTGGTAAAATGACTATTTGCATATAAAATCGATCAACAAGAAACATAAGACCTGGATACAAATGGAACATTTTTTCAATCAGTAGTGGTTCAAGGGAGTGTGGATAATTGTCATAGAGTCTTTTACAGATGGAGGAAAAGAGGTACAACCTTTCAGGTTCACCTTTTGCCAGCCTGCTGCATATTGTTACATAGATTGAAATATGTTGGGATATTTTGTGACAACGTCCTCTTATTTAAATATCAGAGCTTGCTCAAGCCAAAATCATTGAGCACTTTTTAGATAAATACAACTCTCTAACAGAGGGGAGGGTGATGTCTTAGAAGCTGGTAGTCACAATGAATAACATGGGAATTCAGCCTCCTCAAGATTAGAACCCCACTCCGGCCCCGGCTTTTTTTTAGGAGGCACAGGAACATCTGAGAAAAAATGTCTAGAATGAAAGCCTTAAAAAAAAAAAAAAAAAAAAAAGCAGATTCTTACTAGGCAGGGCTCCTTTTTTTCCCATGCATTTTCCCCATTGTTGCAGCTTTGTTGTCTCTCACTATGTCGGATAATAAGGCAGGAATCTCAGTCACACAAAAAGGCGAGAGTTCCTGCCTCTCTGTCCTATAGCATGACCCACCCTCAATGGGAGGCTAACACTGTCCCAGAAGATGGGAAGTATTGCTCTTTTTACAGGTCGGCTTTTTCTTCTTCTCACATTAATATTTTATTGAAAATATTGGAGGTTCAGAGAGGGTCACATTTGAAGTAACCAGCTTAATCAATTCCATTGCCCCACTCCCATCTCCACCCAATTCTTTCACTCAGTCAAAATGTGCTGTTTCCTGGGCTTACAAACACCAGATGATAACAAGGTGCTCACTATGCTTTGATCACTCTGCCACCTCTTTTTTTAATCAAATTCCTTCTCATTTTCTCTAACTCATTTCGGAATCACCTTCTACCAGAACCTCTTCCTAGCTCTCTAAGTCTTAATTTGGTTCTCCTCGTTTTTTACGCTTTCGTACTTCTTTTTGACTTTCACCTTTCTACCTATTACACTATACTTATACTTTTATACCTTAACGTCCTCTTGAGGAGTGTGAGCTCCTTGAAGTCTGGGGCCATGCCACATTCATTTTGGCATCATCAGCACCTTGCCCGTGCCTTGCACAGGAAAGACACCCAGCACATGTTCAATTATTTATGAGCCTAACGCATTTCAACATCGTTCAAGAAAGATGAGGGCTCGGCATGACTTATCACATCGTGGGCTAATGACAGGAGACCTGCTATACTGGAGGACAAAAAGGCCCACAGTTTCTTCTAAGATAACCAGATGTGACATATTCCATGTAAAGAGTCCAGGGTTTTCTATGATGAAGAGCAAATGAGGAAGGTTCTGGGAATCACACAATAAGATACTCAAATTAACTCTACCACTGAGGAAATCTGCATGTGGGGGGAAAAATATGAAAATAGCTGCTTGATGACAATGGAGAGATAACAAAGATGAGAAGAGACCAGGGGAGGTGCTGTGGGTGTGCAGGCAGTTCATCCTTGTTGGTGCTGATATGGATTGTTAATGTCAACATACTGGAACTGGTCAGTGCCAGCCAAATTCCTGCAGTTGGGCGACCAAAGTCATGGTCAAGGCTGTTTCCTATACAAGCAGGAACAGGAACTGCTGATGCCTGCAATATGCTTATAAGGAAACTGTCAGTATGTGAGTTCCTTTTACCAGTTTGCTAGTATATTTTATTCTAATTCCATTTCATGGTTAGTCAGAGTAGTATAAAGTCTTTATTCCCTGTTACAATCTGTGGTTTCTTTGAAAAAAGAACCCCAATGCATTTCAAGCGTATAGGCATATTGTGACTGGAGCTCCCTTGGGGTGTGGAGAGAGATTACTAGAGATTACTAAAGCAGGTGAGCAGTGGCTCTCAAACTAGCATCACCTGCAGGGCTTGTTCAAAAGGCATTGCTAGACTCAACCTCTGGAATTTCTAATTTAGTAAGCTTGGGGCTGCAGGATTTTCATTTCTAATAGGTTGTTAGGTGATGCTGGTGCTCTTGATCCAGGGACCATGCTTTGAGCACCACTGCAGTAGAGTTCAGTCTTGTATTTTGGAATTCTGATAGAAGTGAAGAAGGAGAATTGAAGGAGTCAAAGGCCTGCAGACCTCTTGAGAGTAGTGTCTGGGGAAGAGATATGTGCTCATTGTGGTAGCAGTAGGAATAAATTAGAGTCCTCATTTATAAATGAGAAGGGAAAAGCCTAACAAAATGTGAAGCCTATTGTTAAAGACAGGGAAATGGGCCTTCCAATACTGGGGCACTGTAGCGGCTGCTTTACCATCCATACGACATAGACAGACAGTCAACTCAAGGATGCCCAGCTCTAGAAACACTAGAGGTCTCAGATAAACTACAAAAAATGGAATCCAATAATGCTGCCTTCTGAAGTCTCTGGCCACGTTTATTTGTCCTGTTGGGCACGATATAATGACAAGTAAGTATTCAGAAGAATATACAAGAAATGCTTTTGCTGCCTTTCCTTCTCCTAGGCCACATGGAAAGCTCCACATGTATCCAAAATAACCAGCCGAAGTCACCGGGAACCTTATTGCCAGGGCTCTTTCTCATCTGTGAAAGAAATTCAGAGACTTGAAGCCTGGGAAACCTGAGGTCCAGGAACAATGCACCTGCAAGATGTCAGTCTAAGACTGGGAATCTCATCCACTACTGTGTGGCTTCTTTCTTGTTTGACTCATATACTTTGTCTCCCAATTTCAGAGACTTGCAATAGACCTCTCTATGACTCTGTGGGCAGAGATCCTGCAATTGTGTTCAGGATTCAGAAAATACTGAGCAAATTATACCAAACAAATTATAAAGAGAGTTTATATTTACAGTCTGTCTCACTTGATCTTCTAGGTCCAAGTGTATTTTTATAAATCCTTACTTGAGGACATTTTCATTGATTTTTAGAGAGAGGGAAAGGTAAAGAGATAGAGATAGAGATAGATAGAGAGAGAGAGGGGGGGGAGGGAGAGAGAGGGGGAGAGAGAGAGAGAGAGAGAGAGAGAGAGAGAGAGAGAGAAACATCAATGTGAGAGAGAAACATTGATTGGCCACCTGTGCCCCAACTGGGTCCCAAATGGGGCTGGGATTGAACCTGCAACCTAGGCATGTGCCCAGACCAAGAAATGAACTTATGACTCCTCCGTGTACAGGGACAATGCTCCCACTGGTTGAGCCACACTGGCCAGGGCAGTCCAAGTGTATTTTTTTTATCGTGTCCATTTTATGGGCTTAGACAAGGTGGAGTCCATACCCTAGACAGTAATTGGGATGCAAAAGACCTGTATTCTCCTTTGAGCCTTATTTAGAGACCTAAGATTATCTATCAGGATATGTATCCTACTGTCCTCCACTCTATCAACTGAGCTATGGAAGAATGCATAATAAACTGTATGCAAAATTTCCTTTTTTAGAATCTATCCAATTATCTCTCAATACCAGAAATTGGTTACGGTGTTGGTAAAATCTTCAATATTTTTACTGATATTTTTGTCTACTTGTTTAACACTGAGAGAGGATTGTTCGAATATCCGATGATGATTGTGCATTTTTCTATTTCTCCTCTTAGTTCTGTCAACTTTCGCTTTTTATATTTTGAAGTTAGATTATTACAGACCAAAAATTCAGAAATAGTATGGGGTTTTTAAATAGAATTTATTTTTAGAGCAATTTTAGGTTCACAGCAAAATTGAGTAGAAAGTAGAGTTCCCATATACCTCCTGCCCCCACACACTGCACAACCTCCTCCACCAGCAACATCCCACACCAGAGTTGACACATTATTATCACCCCAAACCATAATTAACATTAAGGTTCACTTTTGGTGTTGCACGTTCTATGGGTTTTGACAAATGTATAATGACATGTATCCACTGTATCAAATAGAATAGCTTTACTGCTCTAAAAAACTTCAGTGTTCTGCCTGTTCATCCCTCCCTCCCCCCAAACCCTTGGCAACCACAATGGACTAGTGGACTGCAGCTAGCCTGGTGCTGAGCTGGATCCTGCTCCAATATGGAAGGGAAACTCTGGACATTGACTCTGATTTTAGCTATACTGAAACCCCAGCTGCACTTTTCCCATGATTGGACTAAGGGAAACGGGACTTTGGAAATTCCACGGAAATAAAGCTTTCTACCACATCTCATCCTCCTGTGGGGGCCTCTAGAAATGCTTATTCCAGTGGTAGCCCAAGAACCCCACTCCCACTAGCAACAGGGGAAGATGAGGCACATTTTTCTTGGATAACACAGCCAGCGCTCTGCCTTGGACCTTTAAGCAGCTCAGTATTTCTCTCAGACTTTGCTCCTGACTTTTCTTCTACCAGAGATCACCCAGCCCCTAAACTTGCCTCTCAATCTCCCTTCAAAGTGCTGCTCAGGCCCATCCCCTCCAGGGGGCCTGCATCAGTGATGACTCACTCTTTAAGTTAGTGAACCTTAGCAGTCTCCGTCTCTCTCTCACACCAGGCACGACTACTTTTTATTGTTCACCTTCATGAAAACCTAAGTTCTTTTATTCCACAAAACTATGACAGTGACTTCAAGGTAAAGACCATATCTGGATGCCTTGCTCCTAATGCAGAGCCTATCACAAAATTGGGATTAAGTGTTTGTTGAATAAAGGGATGAATTAAATGGCGAGTTAATGAATGCCTGCTCTGGCACTGAGACTCAAGCTGTGGGAAAGGTCCCTAGGCCTAAGGAATTTAAAGGCAGGCAGTTGTAGGTCGGTGGATGTCCTAAGTAGAAAAACGAGTGCAGATGTCCCATTTTCAGCTGAGAGAACTGTGGTAGGCAGGCAAATTTTCTTCTATGCAGGATTTCCTTTCTTAATTTTGACAATCTGCAGCTACGAAAAAGAAAAAAGTCTTTCAACGGTTAGACTGTGTTGGGTTGGGCATATATTTCTAGGCTTAATATAGTGGCGGTTTCTGTCACTGATTCCCATATTGCACTATCCCCAGCAAGAATCTGCAGACTGAACTGCAATAGTTGGAAACCAAATTAAAATGGCATTCAGATTTTGTTTGCTTCCTGCACTCATGCTCTAGTAAAGGCCCAACATAAAAATCTTCCTTTACTAGATATAAGGTCGCTGCTTAAGCGTAAGGCCCTATAGCTCAGGGGTTAGAGCACTGGTCTTGTAAACCAGGGGTCGCGAGTTCAAATCTCGCTGGGGCCTGGAAAGTGTTAATCACTGTTTTTAATTCTTCTTACCAGCCATTCTCCCTCCCTCCCTCTGATCCAGCTCCTGGTGCTTCTCTCCGCAGTCCGGACCTCCGGAATAAACATCACGGAGCTCAACGGCTTCCTCTTAGGTTCCTGTGCCAGTGCGCAAGTGCTGCTTTTGCTACCTGGGTTGTGGCGGAGTCCACTGTAAACTGCGCGAGAGCTTGGAGGGTGGCCTAACCCGAGCCGGGGTGGGGTGGTGCAAAAAGAAGGGGATCGAGCCCTCACACCCGCCCTGGGCAGGCTCAGATCCCAGAACCAGGTCCTACTGCCGGCGGCAGCCTTCCGGGTTAGGCAAGGCTTCCTGTTTCCGTGGGTTTTCGGACACTTCAGGATCTAAGCGGGGGAAATTCAGGTCCGGACCAGGATCACCAAATTTGTTATTGACTTAAAGAAAGTGTTGCTTTGTCTTTGGAAAACTTTAAAATATTTTCACCAAAGTCAGTTCTCACAAAAACACTGGGCTTACCCGTATACTCTCTATTCCACGCCCTCTCCATCCCCGGGTCTGCAGACGTGTGAGCGGAAAAGAGCTGCAGCTGGCCTGTGCCCACGCGCCAGGGTGGGGAGGCGAGAGCAAGAAGTGAGGGAATGAGGAGGCCCGCACCCCTCTCCCTGGCTCGGAGTTGCGCGATGAGAATTATGTGACCCACCGCCTCAGTCCCTAGTTCTCTGTTGCCCGGGTGGCTGCTCCCAATCTTGACACACTTTGGGTCAGGGAGGCCCCGGCCCGGGCACTACGTGAAAACAACAGCCCCTCCCCCCACCCTCCGCGGGAGGCCTCGGGATGCAAGTGTTCTAGCGCTCCTGCCTGTGAAGAGCGCGGGTTGGCCCTGCTCGGAAGCCCCTCAATGAAGCCAGGAGAATCCAGCTCTAGAAGAGTTGTCCCCAAAACTGTGCATGCAGGACGTTCTCACAAGATGCTTACTGCATGATGTCCATTCGCCAACAATCAAAGGATTATGTTTTACCTGCCTGTGCTTAGCTCTATCTTGAATAGGCAATTCTAAAGCCGCAGTTCACGTGCTTCCTTCGATAGCTCAGCTGGTAGAGCGGAGGACTGTAGTCACTTCCTGTCTGGTCATCCTTAGGTCGCTGGTTCGATTCCGGCTCGAAGGAAAGGCTCACGTTTTGGCTAGCCGCTTAGTCTAAAAACATAGTGTTTCCTGTGTGATATCTTCAACAATAGATCTTGTCTCGTATGGTTTGTTAAACAGTGAAAAGAGGAGTGTGAACTGATTCAACTAACCAACTGGAAGGGTCCTGAGTTACCCTTTTTAAGTTGTGGTTTCTTTTTTGACTTCTGGTTGATCCTAGGTTGCTCCCTGAGAACCAAATGTCGGAGACCCAATACCACTCGTTAGTACAGAATATTGTATATATGTACGTATGTGCTCTGCGGCTTTCGGAACATTAATTTGCGGAACAAATCCCTTAACTGTGACCTTCAGCCCGAGTGTCTGACCCCATTCTGTACACACATACATGTATAAAGAGGGCCTTTTAATTTATATATATATATATATTAAATTAAATTTAGCTGTTTATGTATATTTCTAATTCCATGAAAAGATTTTTGAGCCGGAGCAGAAAGGAGGAAAAGGATTTGACATGACTCGGGATGACACTGGGAGAAAGATTTCCCAAGTGAGAAAATAATTTATTCAAAGGTGGGGAGAACCTGACTCTCATTTAGGGAAACTGCAAGGGGTCTGGAATATCCCAACACGCTCCAAACTGGCTTACCACCAAGCAGCTCCTGTCCCTAGGATTTATGATCGCGCGAGGTGGTAGCAACGCGGTAGATACACTTCCCGCGCGTCTGTCCTGGGGTTGAAGACCCTACACCCTTGCAACCGAGTTCCGCTCGGGCCCTCGGTTCCATCCCGTTTCCCTCCAGACTCGAGCTCACGGCTAGACCCATCCCGGCCAGGCTCGATGGAAGTCAGAAATGTGGCCTGAAGTCTGCAAGGCTGCTTCTCCTTCACCCCATCTGGTGTCTGGAAGGGCCCAGGACGTGGATCGGGAAGAATAACCGAGGTTAGGGTCAGAGTCAGACATGAGACTTAATAAAGATGGGGAGAAAAATTAGGACAGGCAAGAAGTATCAGCCACAACAGTGAACAAAAACAAGGAGGAGCCTGGTGGAAAAATGAAATTCAGAGGAGACAGAAGGGAGGCCTTTCCCGCCGCGGCTCGTTGGTCTAGGGGTATGATTCTCGCTTTGGGTGCGAGAGGTCCCGGGTTCAAATCCCGGACGAGCCCATACTTTTAAAATTTTGTTTTACTTTCTTTAGGAGCTAGAGCAAAAAGTTCTGTTCCATACAGACTTTCTTGCGTTCCGAACTGTTCTGCAAAGAACACTGAAAGAACGCGACGCAGATGCGGCCTGATGACTTGTAAGAGACGAAATTGCCTGGCTTCCTGGACTCTAGGAGCCTGGTCGCTCCTGGGAGCAGCCGCCCGTGTCGTGCCTGGCTTCTGGGAGCCGGGGTGGGTGTCCCCCGTTCTGCTATCCGAGAAGGCTGCGCTTTCGCTGACAGTGTGTCTCGAACTCAGACCTCCTGGGTCTCTCGAGGGCAGGGCAGGGGCTCTCCCGCTGCGCCTGGGGTGGGGGCTGCTGTGACGCCCGCTCCAGAGGCGGGTCCGCGAGGCTTGGGGCCTCCTCCGAAAAACTGGGCGTTCTACGAACTGCTCGCCCGCCAACTCTCCCCTCCTCGCGGCACCCCACCCCGCCCGTGTACACACACACGCACGCTGACCACACGCAGATCCAAAGCAAGAGTCCAAACAACATCTTAGCGTTTTCTACCAGCTCTCCATCATCATACAAAGGAGGAAGAAGCGGGTGAGAAACAAAAACTTCTCTTTCCACTACCCTGCCCTTTTCTGCTGCATTGTTCCAAGGCCGAGATGGGTTCACACTTCTGTTCCTCCTCCTTCGTGTCCGTAACTTTACCAGGGGCGCTCTGGCTCGGGGAGTCCTTTCTTGGCAGAGGCAGTGCGGGGCTCCTTCGGGAGGAGTTTGCGGGACCGGACTGGAGGAGCTGAGGAATGGGAAGGAAGGTAAACGTGCAGTTTTTGTAGGGTTAGCGATCCTACACTCCCACCGGTGTTTACTTTCCATGGCTGGGCTGAGAAGGCAGCACAATGCCTATTGCCTGCAACATAGAATTCGGGGGGACCACTGCGTGGGCGAAACCAGGGGAGGCCCAGGGAGGCCCGCACTTGCTCAAACTAAGGATTCTTTGCTTGGTACTCAGGCTGATCGCCAGATTTACAAAGCAGGACTTGTTCGGTTTTTGCTGCTGGAACTGGCATTTAGGGAGTGGTGTTTTCATTTTCTGTTTGCTCCCTTCTGTCTCCTCACCCTTAACCCACTCACAGCCAGTGCTGTGAAATTCTTACAGACGCTGCCAACATGTTGCCTCTTCTTTAAGCGTGCTTACTGGAACAGTGGGATCCTCAGCTTTCTTACTCGGAGACAGCACGCCAAATGATAACAGCACATGAACATAACAGGACATCTTTGTTTCTGAAGGACAGTAAAAACCGTTTCAGCACCATTGTGGGGACTAGGGAAATCTTAAATTAGTCAAGACCCTCCCTTTGTGTCATTAAGAACCTTGTAATAAAGTCATAAATGTAATCACTAGAAACCCAAGTGATATAATTATCTGAACAGCAGGTGGCCAACTTTCCAAGAGCAGCCTCAAGTATTCAAAGAGCTACTTAACTGCACAGCTACTATTTAGTTAATGCAGAATGATAATTGTGTTATTTATTTCAAGCAACTTTTTTTTTTTTACAGACAAAGGTGTTTGTCTGTAAAAAATTTTTGGAACTTATAGAAATATTCAAAGTAGGTTTCCCTTATACAGCAACTTTCACATGCACCTTTAAAATTAGCTTTGATTTTCTAGAAATTACTAGTATAGAATATGTAAGCTGTGTGGTGCATTGCAAAGCTTCTACTCCTAGGAATGTTAGATGTTCCTTCAACCATGTACATGTTCTCTTTCTCTGTTCCTCAGTTTCCTCATCTGTAAAATGAGGAGTTAACAGATGGTTTCTGAGGTTCCTCTCTTTCTTATTCTATGACTGCATGGAGTGGCCAGGTATTGTAACAGGACTCATAAATAAAGAAGGTACTCCAGCAATGAGAAATACTATCATTTGACAAAGAGGATAGGATAAACAATTCCAGGAAAAGAGGGATGGCTCTGGCTTTTGTCGAAAGTGCAGATGTCAGGTTATAAGCACGCAAAGGTAACAGTCTTGTGAACTTATTGTTGGAAGTATTTACCATTATGATTCAAAAATTAAAGTAGATGGCTAAGAAGTGAACCAAAGCAGGCTGGCAAAATCCCTCTTTAGGAGTTTTTGTTATACTGTATTTGAGCAAAAAGCAATCTCTGTAAACAGTTATTCTCAGAAGAACACCTTGAAATTTTTGGGTAAGAGTTTGCTGAAAAGTGAATGATTAATTTTTGTCTGTTTGGAAATAGAGCCACGTCAGCAGGTGTGTGTCCCATTCTCCCTCTATCAATACTGTCTCCCCTTCCTGGAAGTGGAGGCATGATCCTTCTTTTCACATGAGTTTCATCCTCTTCTAACAATTGCTTCTGTTACTACATAAGTTTCATGCTTATAGACCAAAACTATGTAACACTTATAAAGAAATTTGGAGATTAACCCCTTCCCTCCATCACACAATTTTATAATGAGTCTTAAGGACAGAATTGAACATATGTACTCTGTATAAAGGGGGAAGTAAACCAGCACTAGAGTCCTTAGAAGGAGAACCTAAGCTTCCCATGTCTTTGTGCAGGGAAACTATTGGCTTGAAGAAGAGACATAGAAAAGCATTTTAGAAAAAGGGGAATAACTTTCAAGCTGTCAGAACATATTTTAAATATAGGAATATATTTTTCAATTGGTAATTGCTTCACACCTATTAAAATTACTGACAAAGATATAATGTTCATTAATCATAGACTATAATTTCTTGTTGTATTTTGAAACACAAATGGGTAAACACGTAGATGCATTTTAATAAAATCGTATAACTTTTTCTCCCCCCAACCTTATTTTCTGTTTCATCAAACCCTCATTGTGCCAAGCTGAAAATAAAAACAATTAGAATGAAAGCATCCATTCACCGTTCACCTGACTTTTTGCTTTGTCAGCTGTGTAGGAAGTTGTGAATTTTCCCAAGGTTGCTCAGTGAAGTCCTAGAGGCAGAGAAGGAATGTGGCTGTGTGCAGAGGCTGGGGGCTGCTCCCCAGCATCACTGCATAACTCCAAAATCAGAGGCTGATCTGTTTGTGTGAGTTGGTGCTTAAACTGGTGTTTCAGGCCGTGGGACTGTGTGTGTGAATGTGATATTGGAGTGGAGTACCTTGTCTCTGTTGTTGGGCGATTTATCAGAAGAGAGTTGTGTTGATCAAGTCGTCTTGATCCCCAAACGCTGTGGGAGTCGGTTGCTGCCTCAGACTTCCAGGACCGCTGAGGCAATCAGGGTGTAGGAATGGGCCTGGCAGCCATTTCCCTAACAAATGACTGGTTGATAACTTTTTAGAACCCACTTCTTCAGTGTCTCTTTAAAAAGTGATGTATGATTAATTTAAAATAGGCACCACTCTCAAAGAGCTTGTCTGCCCACAAAAGGAAAGTGAGGATTTGGGCACTCTGCTAGATGCCAGTAGAGGCCCCACTCTGTGGACCCCATGTCCTGTTACCTCTCTTTGCTCCTAAAAGACGTTGGACTTTAGTGTTTGGCAGAACAAATGTACTGGACGGAGACATACCTGTCCCTTCCTTTCCAGAGGCTTCAGTAACCCCGAGGCACCAGGTACTGAGGGAAAGGCTGTCTATGGCAGTTTGCTTGGTCCTCTTCTCACTACTCCCAACTTTTTCCCTTTTAGCTCTGGTTGGGGATGCAGGGAAGAAGGGAGAGGACAGGGTGGGAAAGTGAAACTCAGGCAGGACTGTGTCCCAACACAACTGGCAAGCAGGTGAATCTTGTCCATTTTCGGGTTCTCCATGCTGCCCATGTCACCAGAAAGGCACGAGGACTGAGCCGAGGCAGGTCTGCCCGGGTACAGTCTGGGATGTGTGAGTTCTTGACTTCGTGTGGGAAAGAATTCAAGATACAAGCCCGGGTGATTTTGAGAGTATGTTTATTAAAGTTTGGGACAGAGAAAGAAAGGAAAGGTTTAGGAAAGAAAAAGCAAGATCACAGTAACTGAAGGGAGCCTAGGTTGGGCTGCCTCGACTTGGGAAAGGAAGTCATGGTAACAGGAGTGAGCCCAGACTGAAGTGCTAGACTCACGGAGAAGTAAAAGTCCCTGCGACAGAAATGAGCCGAGGGGAGCTGCTATGGGCTCACTGAAAAGTTAGGCAAGAGGAGGGCCCTGGGGGCTTAGGAGAAAGAAGGTAAAATGACAATTACATGCCTGAGGAAGGGGAGGCCCAGGTGAGCTCAGAGAGAGCATGCACTGGGTCCTTTGTCTTGAGGGTTTTATCTGTTTCCTGTAAGCGGGAATTTTAGGGGATGTCTCAATCAGAATATTCATCAGCTTTTTAGGCATGTCTTTTCACATGCTTATGTGTCAAATGAGTGTACAGTGGGGTTTGGGATCATTCTCTGGTCATCTTTATCTGTATCTTGGATTTGCCTGGCTCTACTTGGGTTTTCTGTTATTTAGTCCCCTGACTTCATCCATTCTTGGGTTTGGTGCCACTCATGGCACTAACTGGGTCTCTGTTATCTGTCTCCCTGACCAGGCTTATTTAAGCTACTCACTCTCTGGTTGGGGAGGAGAGATGTAAACCATCTCTTCCTAAGTGTCCTTGGTTAGGGAAGATAAGGTGTTATGATTTATTAGCTGGCTGTTAATTGCTCAGCCATTTGTTTAACTATTTGTCTCCATTTTCCTCATGCCACTTGCCAGGGAATTTCCCTAGTTTTTTATTAACCTGCCTCACTCACCTTAAATCCTCAGGCCCTTCTACTTACCAAAAACTGTTCTTAAGATAGTCTCTAGAGCACACGCCCAGGCATGTGTAACTCACTGACAGCTGTTTAAAGAGTTAATCTCTCCTAGGAGAGATTGCATTGGAACTGGGATCAATACCTCAAAAGTGAAGGTATATCAGTGGGTTTTTAGGATTTATCAGGATGTTAGAATCAGAGCTTTCCTGGGACCCTTGGAAGCCTTTCTACTCTACCTGCCTTGTTTGGTAACCACTACCAAACCCAACTGTGTTGGTGAAACGTAAAAGACGCCAGGAGAGTTTTCATGGTTGGGGTCTCCAAAGTGAGATCAGAGAATGCATTTGTAGACCAGGAGGGATAACAAAAAGCACTTGGAGGCTGGGCGTCAGTCACTGTTTTAGAAACTAAGACTGTAGAGATAAGACAATTATTCTTCTCTCAAAGGGTTCTATCAGATGAAGAGACAATGAGATCAATTAGCCATCAAAGGAGTAGTGGTTATCAGTGTTGCAATGATGGTTGAGATAATCGTTTTTGTAACTGTGCTACAAGGAACAGAAGGTTGAGGGCTCAGGGTTAATGTCTTGTGAACAGCTGAGGATGAAAGTAAGGAGAAGCCCAGGGACTATGGCAAGGATGTTTCTGAGGGTTAGTAGCTGGGAGGTTGAGGATAAGGGCAGTGGGTACTAATAGCTGTCACATAATCTTCTCTAGAATTGCTTCCCTGGTTCTGTGAAATCTATGGAATAACCTACTTATTGGTATGGTATCCTTTCATGAAGTTATGTGGGCAAATAGACGGTACAGGGGAACAGTATTCTGCTGGAAGACCACATTTACTCTGCGGGCTTCTTCCAAGGCAGTTCTTAGAGTTGGCCCATATATCAGAAACATCTTCTGGATCCAGGTTATTATATATGAACAATAAAATCTTGGTCCTGTCATGGGAAAGAGTAAGAATGTTGGACATCAGAAAAAGGGCATCTTTGGGACAAAGGGCCATGCTTGTCAATATCAAACTTTGCCTCCCAGAACAAATCTTTAATTCATTCCAGTGGGTTAATATTTGACCCACTCATGCCCAGGGAAGAGGTGACTGACTCTCCTTGTTTGTCCAAAAACGGTGGCCTTGGTTTCCGTATCTCTGCCAGGATTAGGAATCGCCCCACCCAGTTCATTTGATCACTATATAATCAGAACCAGACGGGCCTCAGTTCACACAGCTGGAACCCTTCTCCAGGAACAAACAGCTAGAAGCCATCTTCAGTTGGAGGGAATCTTCCAGATTTTGTAAGATTCTTACCCCTGGATAATCTATTGCTCGATTTTTATATACATACATACTATTTCTAGCCATGTATCCTTTTCAATGAAACCATTTTTCCCTTATTTAAAGCCTCTGGGCCCATGCTTATGAATTAAGAAAAAAATGAATCCGATTCTAAAGTTTAAAATGAAAACAGATTTCTTTGGGGATCACCTATATGTGGATGAAGGGAAATTAGTGAGACCGGGAGCAAGGAGAGGTTTAGGAGGGATTCCTGAGTTGTGATAAAATCCCCCAAGACCTGGGGAAGGCATTTGCTAAAGGGCATCTGGATGCCCCTTGGGCACAGGCATTATATGTGGCAGAGCAAGGAAAGAAACAAAAAGTATGCTTTTAGCTCTGTGTTCTTCTAATCTTCCCTACTAATTTTTTTTTTCCCCTCAAAAAAAAAGCTTTGATTGTTCTTTAAGAGACAAATAGAACACATCCCAAGATCAAAAAAAAGTACACTGGCAGGTTGAAGGGAAGAAAGAAGGAAAAGAGATAAAGGGAGGAATGTGCATTGGGTGTTTTGCTTTCACTTTGGGGGATATTGCCCTAGAATGCATAAAAGTGTGAAGCTACATTTATGGAAAGTATAACCATAGATACTCATCATAGACTGTCAAATTAACTCCCTGGTGCATAAAGTTGGATGGTTCTCTTGAATGAAAACATTGCCTGTGGAGAGAGGAAGACAATATTGATTCTTGTGAAGACTAAAGGATTGTTTGAGACAGATGATAAAGTTAGTCTAAAGAACAGCGGGGCCAGATTTCACTAACAAAAGGCTGACTGACAGTTATGTGCTTGAATATGGAAAATCATGTGTGAATTGAGTTTGACCAGCAGACGTGAGGCTCTGCACCCTTGGCCTAGGTTATTCACTTCCACACCACAAATGATCTGTCTCATACTTGCTTTCTCCTAAATTCATTTTACCTCTTTTTGGGAAATTTAAGATTGAATATATGAGTGAGCAAGTTGTGAGTGGGGGAGCAGATATTAGATACTGGTGGCCCTGGTGTGTACTGGCTGGAATTTGGTTTCTGGATGTCTTAGGGAGTCAAGATTACAAGAAGCCTGAGCAAAATTTAGCTCAGTTCTTACAGAATTAATGTGTAAATTCTGAAAATTAGAAACAAAGACTGTCCTTTACCTCTCCAGACTGGGATGGGAGGCCTTCAGCCTCCAATTTGCAAATGGCTTTGTAGGATGTGAAGCCCTGTGTAGTATCAGTCCAGGGCCTTAATTACAGGTGGTCTGTGGGCTTAGATGCTGAGCTGTAAACAGTGATACACCTCAGTGAGATTGGGTCACAGGTCTTCTTTTATCTGTTTCTTTCACCTGGTGCCTCTGCCACCAACTAAACTTACACAAACCTGTCTCTGTAATCCCACTTGACTTTTGCTCATCAAACTAGAAAAGATTCTCTTATGCTTAATAAGAACCATGGAATTTCAGACTTTAGCATTAGCAACTCTCTCATTTTATAAATGAACAAACTTAAGCCTGGAGAGGAAAGTGAAGTCAATCACTAAATATATATATTTATATAATCACAATGCCTGCCTCACAGTAGACTCTCTCTCTCTCTCTCTCTCTCTCTCTCTCTCTCTCTCTCTCTCTCTCTCTCTCTCTCTCTCTCCTACTGTGAGGCAGGCGAATGTGATTCAAGGTGAAAATATGGGCTCTGCCCTCCTGTAGTTTATACACCAGTAGGAAACACTGACAAGTAAACAGGTAATTGTTTGCCCAAGAGGGCATGAATAAAGGCTTGGAAATGGCACCGATGAAAACTGACAACAGGTACATCTTTATTTTGCAATATCCTTGTGGCTAGATCCTGAACTTTGTGACTTTTGCTTTGACACTTGTATCTAATGGGATATCCTTGGTCTTAATATATAAGCATAGAGTGTTTGGACAGAGACTCCAGATAGGCCTACCAGCTCAGACTCCCTTCTGTGAACAACAATCTCCCCACAGCCTGTATACAGCACTGGCACCTCCTACAAGGACCCACAGTCTCCTCTGCAGCACGGAAGACATCGGCAACATTTCTATCCACCACTGCCACCTAATGACTCTTTTGGCTACTAGCAGCTCTGGTTCTACTTCCTGATTTTGAACTCAGGGATTCTGGTCCCAGGCAGAGAGGTATTGATTCTGTGACTTCTAAGGTCCTGTTCTGTCTTGGGAACTTGCGATTTTACAATTGCCTTTGATGTTAGAAGGCAATATTTGTCCATCAAAGAGCAAGAGACCTAAATGAATCTTCCAAAAAACTAGAAAAAGAAAACACATCCAGAAGACTTAAAAGCACAATGTAAATGTAAAGAGCTTAGCAAATGGGGAGCATGGCAGGCCAGCAGCTGTGTTGAAGCAGTGGCCAGGTATGAATACTTGTTATTCTTTTAGGGGTGGCTCTTCTCTCTTCAGTCAGGTACCACGTTTTTGCTCAACTCTCAAGAACATGCTTTCACTTGATTCTATCATAAATCATAATCTATGTTCTCACTGGGAATTTTTTTTCAGCTGCTATTTATTTCAGTATTGTGGAATGACCAAAAATTTTCTTAGTGTATATATAATTTGGTATTCTTCAGCAGTGTGCCAAATTTGTCTGTCGTTATTATGAAGCAGACAAGGTGGATCAATGCCAAGGTGGATCAAATGATGATGAGAAAGAGTGGACACTTTGCTCACTCTGTCGCATGCCTTCCCATGTGACCATCAGAACACTGGATTTCCTGGTGTTTCTATATTCACATACTCCCAGGGCTGTTCAGAAACACTACAGGCTGAGTGTTAGAACCTGTGGCATCTTTAAGGGCTATAAAAATATTTGACATGAAAATAATAATCAATTTAATATCTGTGAAAATGTACCATTTGTTTTTTAAATTTAGGATTTATATGAATTACATCACACTTAAGAATACCTTGAAGGTCAAATTTTACTCCCATTGTCAGAATTTCTCAATATGTGTGATGATTGCTAAGAGCCAATCATAGAGTAAATGAGTTACTCATAGACAATTTGAAAAACAAAATTATAGAAATCAGTTTCAAATGTATAGTGAAAAGTCATTTTTATTATTGGATGTGGGGAATATATCTATTTGATATAATGTGAGGTAGGACTATGATGGCTTTTTTTTTTAATTTTTTTTCTTTATTGATTTTAGAGAGAGAAATGGAGAGGGAGAGAGAGATAGAAACATCAATGAGAGAGAACATTGATTGGCTGCCCGCATGCCCCCCACTGGGGATCGGGCCCACAACCTGGGCATGTGCCCTGACCAGGAACTGAACCGGCAACCTCTTGGTGCATGGGTCAAGGCTCAACCACTGAGCCACACCGGCTGGGCTATGATGGCTTTTAAAGGGTCTGAATGTTCTTTAAATTTTTCTCCAAAGAACTAAAAATATTGTAAGAAACTACCTGCTACAAATACCAAATATTTTTTATTTTGATATCATCAAATTTCTTAAGGCATAACATTTTAAAAGTTCATAAGAAATTTGTTTTCTATTTTGTTATAATCTATACTTATTTAATTCTGTTTTTAATGATCTGTCATTGAGTTGAAATCATACTCCAGGAAGAAGCATTATATTTACTTTATGGGTGTGTTTGGGTGTCTGTGACACACTGCCCCTGGGAGGTGTGAGTTCTACAGTTTAGACTGAAAGCTCTTGAGAGAATATGGGAGCAAACCTCTTCTTCTCTCTTATTCTTTTGAGGAGGATGTTAAGAAATCATTACAGCAGATTGTAAGGACTTTGACATGATGAAAAGTTCTAAGGAGGTTTTCTTTGTGTTTTAATCACATAGTAACATCATTTGCCTGCTGTATAACAGTCTGGGTACATTTGTAGGGGAAACTAGAAAATACTCTCTGAGAATAATCCACATTGTTCCCAATGCAAGAAGTTCCTAAGAACAGCTTGAATTCTTCTTCCTCCAGGCTTCTGTAAAAGTTGACCCCAGACCCACTTCCAAGCATTGCATCAATTCTTCCATATTCCTGTTTTATCTAAATAGTACACAATAATTCCACCTTTGACCACAAACCAGCTAATTCTTGGGGAATTAGGTCTGTCTCCCTACAGGATAAAACTGCTCTCCTCATAGTCAGCTGATATATTGACTTGAATACCTGGAATCCTGTCTTCAACAATCCTCTGACTGACCCTACCCTGAGCTCAGGGTTCCCTAGAAGTCCTTCTTCTTTGTAGCTCCCACCTCCTATCTTAGGGAGGCATTTGGTGTGTCTTAATGGTGTATGTGTTCTAGGACCTAGCACAGTGCCTGGTACCCAGTAGGGGCTTATGTAATGTTTGTTATTAAATTCATTAATAAATGAATTAAAGAGTGTGAATGGATATTATAATGCTATGACTGATAGAAAGGTAGGTATTCAGTGAGTCTTAAGGGATAGGAAAGAATGGTTGGGCCTGGAAGTTGTGTTCAGGAAACTTAGATGGATTTTCCAAAGGAATGGATTGACAAGAAATGTGAGATTAATGAGGAAGAGAAAATAAAAGATATAATTAGGTGACTGAGGATACCTGACTCATGATGCCCTATCAGAGAGAAAAGCCCCTGTCCTTTTAGCCTAATTTGCCCTACCATACCTCCTTTTGCCCTTGGCAGGAGCCTTTGTTGGAAGAGATGATGATGGGCCTGGGTCCCCTGTTGTTGGTCTTCACGCTGTGTCTGGGTCTGACCCCACCTACCCTAGCTCAGGATGAAAGGTACATACACTTCCTGAAACAGCACCATGATGCCAGACCAAGAGGTCGGAACGACGCATACTGCAACAGGATTATGCGGCAGCGAGACCTGACTTCACCCTGCAAAGACACAAACACCTTTATTCATGGCACCAGGAACAACATCGATGCCGTCTGTGGAGATGAGAAGGGAATGCCTTTCAAAGGAAATTTAAGAATAAGCAAGTCTCCTTTCCAGGTCACTATTTGCGAGCATAGGGGAGGTTCCCCCCGGAAGTGCCGGTACAGAGCCACAGCAGGGTCCAGAGACATTGTTATTGCCTGTGAACACGGCTTGCCCGTCCACTTTGAGGAGTCCCATTATCGTCCATAACCAGCAGGCCACTGGCCAGCGCTGGCTCTGCTCTCCACTCCTTGCATTTCCCCTACACACTCCAGAACAGTGGTGGCACATTCACTGCCAGGGGCCCAGAACATGAGCCTGGATCTTTTGTTTTCTGTTTTAAAATATGTTAATAAATAAAAATGTCTCTAAAATCAGTAAGAATTAAAGTCTTCTCACCAATTCTTGGCCTATTGCTTTTTCCCCATTTTCTCTGCTCAACATTCCCCTGAGAGGATTGGATGGAATACAAATGCCTTTTTCCCTATTAGTTAGTTCCTTCTCCATCAATAGGGAGGTAGATATTAACTTTCTGTGAGTGTAAGGATGTTAAATTCATCTTACAGAGAAAGGTAGCAAAATTCCAGGACCCATGGCTGCTAAGCAGAATTTTCAGGAGGGGCAAATTGTTTTTTGCTGTCAAATAGGCCAATTTACTTTTACAAATGTTAAACTTTGAGAAATAGTGTTTAAGACTAAATATTAACAGATTAATTAAACTTTCTATCTACCTCTCTCTCCCTCTCCAACACACACACACACACACACACATACACACACACACACACACACACACACACACACAATCCTGCATGAATATCAAAATTCATTCTTGGTAGCCACCTCTTGTCTTAGGCAGGAGGTAATCTTGAGTTGCTTTGACTAGACTGCTCCCAGGGTATTCTCGTGGTCATTTTATATAAAGATAAAAAATTTAATTGCTTTACATTGTTTTTTCTTTAATCTTTTATCAACTGATGTCTGGCAACTGTGAGATCTTTGGGAATTCATAAAAAGATTCCAAGCTTATCTCTTATTCTTCTTCAACTAGATTTGTTTTCAAGTAAACACAAACTTAGATGAACAGACACTCTCTTTATAAAATATACTAATCAATTAACAGATTTAGTGGTTAATTTCCTGTTACCCAATTTCTATCAACAGGTGCCTGGATATTTTATTTAGAAAGTAGCTGTTAATAAATTACAGTATTAATAAATTACAGTTATAAATATCTAATTTTACTGTCTTGTGAATATGTGACTGTAGTGGTCACAGTATTCCCAATGGTGGCCTCTTCTGCTGCCTACATTACCCTGAAATGGGACAAAAGCCCTGCTTCCTCAGTACCCAGGTTATAGATCAGTGTCCAGGTGCCACCTGGGAGAGCCCAGCCTCACTGAAAGTATTTAAATTTACGGAAGAAGAGATGGAGAAGAAAGTTACTGGTGCACACTCAACACACGAATCTTTCTACCTTGAGTTACTTTATTTTAAAGTTGAAATCACTGTCATTTCCTAAGAAAGTAGGGAGAAGAGTTTTCCAAACCTCTCTTAATGAAAAATTTGCCTTATTGTAAAATCTCAAAAACCCCTTAGGAAGTGAGAAATGTCCAATTTTTTGTAGAATAGTTGGGCCCTCTTCTCAGGTTCTCCAACCAGTACTATCTCCTTGATATAAGGCAAGGTGACTTCCATACAGATCATTGACCTAGTCAAGGCCTTGATGGGGAAGGCCAAAGGTATGGACTATTATTATACTGAGTATGCCATAGCTGTGAAAACGCGCATCTCCAAACATCTACTTAAAGCATTATCATTGCATACTCTGCTCTGGTGTTAGGGCAAATGACTGTTTCCTAGGAAGTCACATGGCAATGGGATAGGGCTGCTTTTTGACCTGAAGGAGCTAGCAGCTGGGTAGCCAATCCTGGCACTTTTTGCTCTGGGTCTCTTGTTCTCTCACACATAAGCTGTTTAAAATGAAATATCACGTGACAGGCAAGTCCGTCTTTATCTCAAGCAAATCATTTGAGGAATTCAAGTCCTGGTCAGCTGTGCTTTGTTGACTTTGCAAGGAAAAGAAAACAAAAATCTCAAAATGCCAAGACCTTTGAAGAATGGTGACATACAAGGAAAAAATTCTACTCCAATGTGAAAAGGAAAGTTTTCTGTAGGGATACAGCATAAATTCTAGTAGCTGAGATATTTCACCTTAAAAATAGCCTTCTAATTTTGAAGGAATACAGGTACTCTACAAAATAAAGGTGAGGGGAGCAATAATATTTGCAACTTGGTGTAGTCATTTATTATTTTATCCAGATCGAAGGAAGCAAAGAAAACCAAGAAAAATGGAAATTGCAAAAATGATAATTGCCAACATTTACTGAGCACTTACCATGTACCAGGCATTGTGATAAGCACTTAACATTGATTTTATCATTTAGTCTTCATAACATCCCTAAGAGGTCAGTATTATTATACTTACTTATGAAGAAATATGCTGAGAGAGGTTAAGTAATTTCCCCAAGATCATATAGTGAATGTGGCAGAGCTAGGTCTTTGGGATCACAGTTTCCAAAGAAGTTCTTATTGAGAATCAATGTGGTAGAGTGTGAAAAGCCTTTGGGGCAAGCTCTGACCAAAAAGTATGTGTTGGAATGATTTGGAGATCATTTCATTTTCTGTTGTAGCTAGAGCCTTGAGGTACATCCGTTGATGTGTACATTGGACTTCGGTTCGCAAATATTGTCAATGTCTTGTTAAATCAGTTAGTTGATTAGTGTGGCTGAGGCCATGGGTTTGCTGTTGCATAAATAGTTTGGTTCTTCTCTGTAGCCAGTTATCTTGTTAAATCATATCTTGGGCACAAAGAAGCAGAATGAGAAAAAGTAGACAGAACTGTGCAAAATCAGAGGTTCAAGATTAACCATGCAAGATGAGATTTGGGGAAAACAACCCAAAGTACATTGTTGTGATGAAGCTATTACCCAAGTGCTAACTGTACCTTCAGAAGTTCTATCCACCAGTCTTGGGGTGAGGAGTAAATCAAGCATCATTTCTCCGTGCTACTCTTCTTCCCACAACTGTTTGCTTCTTTCTCTTCCTAATTCCATATCTCATAACCACAGCAGTAGGCACTGGAATGTGACATAGAGCTTTCTAGCTTTCTATGCACAAGCAAAAGGTGGCTGTGAATAAAGGAGGTAGCATTTAAAAGAATGAAGTTATGTTTGATACTAGTCTGCAGGTCCCTCCTCAGCCATTTCAGTCATTCAGTGTGACCTGCCACCGTGAAGCAGCACCACTGAAAACGAAGGACAGTGGTACCCATATACATCAAACCAGGAGATCAGCTGAGGCCAGCCCTTGAACTGCATGTGTAGAAATGGGCCTGTATGACTGTCAAAACATTATCCTTTCTGTTTTGTGTTGCTCACTTCCTGTTGAATCAGAGATGATTTTTCTTTGCTGTAGTGCAGCGATTTTCAACCTTAGATTGTCAAATTAAAAAATGAAAACACTCAACACAATAGCCACCCAGTGTGAATGAATAAAAATACCTATTTATTTTGTCAGATCGGCAAATAACATAATATATATTTTTGGTGTGCTGCAGAATTTTAGTAATTAATTTATGTGCGCCATGGGATGAAAAAGATTGAAAATCACTACTCTAGTGAATCAGGCCTCCCTCATTGCCAGGGTCAAGTAGATTCCCAGTTCATGAGTTCATGCCAGTCCAGGGGTGGCCACCAGATGGCAGCATCTAGCTAGTTAGTAGTGTTGGTGAGTGAGTCCTACTTCCACTCCAGCCCTATTCCACCCCTGATTAAACTCTGTTGTTAGAGAGAAGCAACTCTGAACCTAAATGTCTTTAATATCCTGAATGTTTGGGGGAGTAGAATGAGAGAGGCAGTAGAAGATGTGGAAAAAGCACGGATTTTAGAGTCAGATAGGTCTGGATTCCTTTCTTTACTTGGTCAACAAAAGCAATGCTCTGAAACTATATGGCAATGCTTTCTTTGTTGTGGCTCTAAAGGTTTTTGTTTATTTTTTAACTCTGTAAAACATATGTTTATTTTCCACTGCCAAAAGTGCCAACAAAATGATTCTGTAACTAGGGAAGACAAACAACTACCAACAGCTATTGACAAGACAGACAGACCATCAAGGATAGATGCATGGTGATGGAACATATCGCCAAGGCCTTGTTTTTAGGTTTTGCATGGAAACTTCAAGGAAAAAAGACACAGTCCAAGTCCTCTTTTGTGGAGACTGTGCTGTTGAGATTTATTTTTTTAATTTCTTTTATCAGTCAATCCCACAAGCCTGGGAAACACCTCCATTTTCTATACTCATTTCATTTCATTTGATTTGTTCATTAGCTCACTGATTTTGTTTATTAGTTCACTCAGCCAATATTTACTATCTTCAAAGCACTATCGCTGGGTACTCTGTTTTTTATAGGAGTAACAAGGTTTGCAAAAGGACCTGATTGTAATATTATTAAAAGAATAGCCACATGGATGAAAAGGATGAAGGAATTAAGACGTACAAATTGCCAGGTTTTTTGTTTTTGTTTTTGTTTTAAATCCTCACCCGAGGACATTTTTGCATTCATCTTCAGATAGAGCGGGAGGGAGAGAGAGGAAAGACAGAGAAACATCGATGTGAGAGAGACACATCGAGTGGTTACCACCCACACGACCCCAACCAGGCCAGGGACAAACTGCAACTGAGGTGCGTGCTCTTAGCAGGAACCGAACCCGGGACTCTCCAGTCCGTGGGCCGACGCTGTAACTGCTGAGCCAAACCGGCCAGGGCCAAATTGCCAGTTTTAATAACAGTCATGGGGATGTCAAGTAAGCATAGGGAATATAGTCAATAACATTGTAATAACTATGTATGGTGTCAGATGGGTGCCAGACTTATGCGGGTGATCACTTCCTAAGGTATATAAATGTCTAATCACTATGTTATACACCTAAAACTAATATAATATTATATGTCAACTGTAATTGAAATTTTTTAATTTAAAAAAAGAATAGACACATGAGAGGAAAGGCTAAACCTAAACATTACTCTGTCCTTTTTTCTGCACATTCCTCAATTCCCAAATGTCAGGAATTAAAATCAGTTCATAAGCTTTCATTGACCTAAGTCTATCCAAACTTTTGAAAATCCGAGTCTCCAGGGAACCAAACACTCCCCAAAGATCACATGACTAGAGAATTCCCTCAAGAGACAGACAACTCCAATTTCATTTAGATCTGCCTTTTCTCCTTTTTCACACCCTGACCATAAAGGACATACATACCTGGACATCCACCCGGTCAGTCTCTGCCCTGAGTCACTGTACTGGCTGCAGCAGCTCCTCTTTATAAAAGAAAAGGCTCTTGCTTTCAGAGAAGATCATGTTTGCAAACTTTATTCTTGGGGAAGCAGTGATGAGAAAAGTTGTGAGCAGAGAAGAGTGGGGAGGAAAGAGTAGACTATAAAGTTGAAGAAATATCAGCTTGCCATTCTCAACACCTCTCCCTGGTGCCCATTTGTTACCTTCCTTTCTCCTGCCCCTTGGTTTCTCTCCAGGCACCTCCAAAGTAGTGATGGCTCTCCAGAAGACCCTTTCATTGCTTCTGCTCTTGCTGCTGACTCTGCTGGGGCTGGTGCAGCCCTCCTATGGCCAGAATCGCATGTACCAACGATTCCTGCGACAACATGTGGACCCTTCGGTGACAGGTGGCGATGATATCTACTGCAACTTGATGATGCATAGACGGAAGATGACTGAGTTTCATTGCAAGCAATTCAATACCTTCATCCATGAAGACATCTGGAACATTCGTAGTATCTGCAGCACCACCAATATCCAGTGCAAGAATGGCAAGATGAACTGCCATGAGGGTGTAGTGAACGTCACAGACTGCAAGGAGACAGGAAATTCCAGGGCCCCCAACTGCAGATATCGGTCCATGGCCAGAGCTAGGCGAGTTGTCATAGCCTGTGAGGGTAACCCGCCGGTGCCTGTGCACTTTGACAGATAGATGCTACCCGGCAGGGGTTATGGCCCCGTGGTTGACCTTTAATTTACTTCTTGAATAGCAAATGAGTAATACATTTAAGCTATCCCAGGCTCTGTCTCCTCTGCTTATGTCTACTTGTTTATCTCTGTATAATCCATTCTGTTAAATGCATCAAAGAGAAATGGAGACATAAACCTATAATGGGACTGGGCTTTTCTGTAATAAACGTTTCAGTAAACTCTTTTGCTTCCTTTAATAATACTGGTCAGCTTAGCTCTCTCAGATCCTATCCTCTGTAATTTAGTCATTATATATATTTTTATAGCATTTCAAGTATTTCCAGGTACTTCCATCTCAGTTATCTCATTTTAATACCACAGCACCCCTGTGATGCTGATGCTGTTATAGAGAGGAGCCCAAAGTTAAGGGATTTGCTGAAGACCATGAAGTTAGTGGAAAAACTGAGCGCAAAATCCACTTCAACTGGCTACTAATCCAGGGCTTTTTTTTTTTTTTTTTTTTTACTTCATCACAAGGAGTGTTTTAAAAGTATCTGCCTTTTCATATTCCCAAAAGTCAGCTGTTGGGAAAGCATTAAAAATTTGGAACTATGTACTGGCAAAATGAGAGCTCTGTCTGTATAATTTGGTAACCTTGTTACATTGGGTCTAATAAGATTAAGAAATGATACAAGGAATTTTCTTTTGCTCTTCCCAAACTTTTGAATCACTGCAGTAAGTGAGAGTACTACCAATGTACTAGATCATTAAGACTTAGTCACTGTTCCTGACTGAAAGATTTTTCATGTTTTCCTTATAATAAAGAACTCAAACTGCAGGTATCTGTGAAGACAGTGCTATGGTTCTTGTGTGGGGGCTTTTTTTTCTTCTATCCTTTTGTCATTCTTCTCTAGTTTATAAACATGCACCAAAATCTTAATACCCTCATAAACTCTGGACCATGACAAAAGCCTATCGGACCGATGGTCATGACACAGAAACATTTGTGTCGTTTACTAAAGACATTCTCACACCCCTTTCTTCTCCCTTTGAATGTTTTAAAACAAATTGGGGAACAGAGATATATGAAGATGGCATCAGCTAAAGAAGGGAAGTATGTATGAGAGAGAGAGAAAGAGAGAGAGAGAGTGTGTGTGTGTAAGGACTAAGCTGAAAACATTTGAATTATAGCAGATATACATTGTTTATATTTAAAGTGTGCAACCTGATTCAGTTTACATATGCATTGTGAAAGAATCACTACAATCAAGCTAATTAATGTATCTATTACCTCACATGGTTACCAAATGTGACTCCATTTTGGACTGTTTTCAACTCCATTCTTTTCAATACTACTGAACATCATAGCTCAGCCCAACCAGTTTCTACTGAATGCATATTGCTTTCACATCATTGTAAAGTCAAAAAATCATAAGCATAAAAAATCGTAAGTAAAATTGTGAGTCACTTTTGGTAACCCATGTCACTAAACCAAAATTTAATGCCTAACCAAATCTCAGTTTCAGCCTCTTCCAGAGGTGGAATGTTGAACCACCCAATCTAAAATTTCCTGATCAGTACTGGTGAGGAATCTGCCTGACAAGACCCCCAGCCTTCCCCTGAATGAAGATGTCTTTGCTTAAAATAATGCTCTCTTTTAGCTTCTTAGTCCTACCCTCTTTCTGCCTATAAAAATCTTCCATTTTGTACAACTCACTGGAGCGCCCTTCTAGTTGTTAGATGGGATGCTGCCCAATTCCTAAATTGCTTAATATAGCCAATTAAATCTTCAAATTTATTTGGTTGAATTTTGTTCTTTAACACCTGCCCCCAGAACCTTGCCATTCCTTTGTACCCAGAAGACTGTCTTTGATGTATGGCACTTTTGCTCCAGGCTATTCTCAGAGTGAACCCAAGCGTTCTAGATGAGAAGTCAGAGAAACAGGTTCACATAGTTGATGTTCTCCCCCCTTCCCCCACCACCACTGCCAATCACTTGGAACAGGGCACCTCCTATATTTATTCCTTTCTTCACTGCCGCAGACTTCTTGGCTCTAAGAAAAGGAAAAGGACACAGACTCTATTCTTTAGATTCACATACTGATCCCCACTACGGCCAGTGAATGTGAGTATTGAATCTGAATAGAGCAAGTTAGAGTTAGAAGGTTTGGTACTGAGGATGGTTGGGGGAAAGGCCCAAGAACACATGATTGGATTTCTAGATGGTAGAGTTCAGAATGCAAAATGATCCAACTTATAAGAAGCAAAGACCTGAATTTAATTCAGCATTAATCTCACTGATTCACACCTCCTTTCATCCCCAATATTTTCGAGCATAATACAGTGAAGCAGTCTGAATCCTGGTCTTCTCATCCTGTTTAGGCCATTTGTGCTAGGGATAGACAGAAATGAGGACGTGTCCATCCCTTGTCCTGTGTCTGATGCAGCACTTGATACCCTCAAAAGTGCTCTCACACAAATCTCATTACACCTTCACAGGTCTCTAAGGGAGCTATTATTAGGCTCATTTGAGGACACCAACTCTAAGATAGTTGAGAATCAGGTTAGAGTTTCCGTAGGACTCCTCGTGGCAACAGGACAGAGAACTGGTTTAAAGGGGAGACTTTTTCAAACATCTCTAGGCCCTGATTTTGACAGAGTAGCTCCTGTAAGGGCAGTTTCAATCTTGGTACTTGGTCGGTTAGAACAATATCTCAAGACTGGATTTCTCTTATGATAGTATTCTTAATGGCAAATCAAGATCATTCATCGGAATGATAATTAGAGAAATGGCCTCTGAGAAGGGAAGTGGGTAGTCAGAAGTGATAACATGTTGACACAGGTATTTAGGAAGTATAAGGAAGACGAGATCAGATAAGCACCATCTGCAGAGTCAGTTTTCATTGCAGCCTGGGATTTCAGGGAACCAAAGACTTCCTACTTGGAAAATGTCTCCCAAGTCTACTCATCTACTTCACAGACATAAAACTTAAAATACCAGCCTCTTTCAGACACATTCTCTTATGAGAACCCCTCTGGACTGTAAAACAGAACTAACCAGAGCACTCCTTGGTTTGGGCAGAAGAGAAGGAAGAAAGGAGGTGTTTTTGAATTCTCAACATAAACTTCATCTATTTTCTATAATTTTGTTCTTGTCTCACTCAGGCTCTAGCATATTTTCAGTTCTTATAAATTTTATTATCTAATGAGACTTATCATTTTCTGGTCTGGAATCAAATGGTAAAATGGGCCTAAGTGTCTACATTGGCAGGGAAAGGAATTTTAAGCTGGAGCTCAGCTCTTAGGGCAGTGTTGCAATAATGCTTTCCTCTCTCTTCCATGTAGACCAGCAGGTGACCCTGGTGACTGAGATGTCATGCTCTCTAAAGGTCCTAGGTCCTCTCTTGTTCCTGTTGTTCCCCTTATGTGGGCTCCTTGTACACAGCCAGAACCTTTCCTGGAGGGAATTCATGAAACAGCACCACCTGAGCACAAGCTGGGATTTCAGTGAGTACAGATGCAATGATCTCATGAGAAAAAGAGAGGATCCAACAGACAGGAATTATCACATCTTCATCTATACTTTATGGCACAAAATTGAGCACGTATGCATCAGGAACTGGAGAGATCGATACAGAAATGTTTATATATGGGCCCAGTATCCCTTCAAAATACTCAAGTGCTACCCAAAGAATAACAAAAAGAGCTACAAAGAGCACAGGAGCTACAGCTACATTGAATTCCATTGTGGCATGAATGGATTTGTTGACAGCATAGAGGACATCCGGTTGATAGAGGTTATCAGCAACTAGAAAGTTTACCCACACTTCCAGGTTTTAGTAGAGTTGTTAGTGGTGGGCTCTGCTCAAATCAATAGCCCTTGTTAATCCTTACTTTGCATTTAGGTGCCAATGTTTTCCAACTACTTGGGGTTGTGTATCACATGGTTTCTTGATATCATAACTTTACCTGTGTTGGTTCTCTGCCTGGAAAATCCTTCCCTCCTCATTTACCTGCTTTAGAGCTACTTTAAAAAAAAAAAAAAAAAAGATTCAGCTCACATGGCATCTTTTTTTGACTAACCCAGGAATTTTCCTGATATTGACTCCTTATACCTACCCAAGCCAAATAATCTTCCCTTCCCTAAATAAATTATATCATTCCAATGTGTGTAACATTTATATATGTTGTGTGTGAAGAGTATGTGTGTATAAGTGTTAGAGGTGTGTGTGATATGGGTTATGCTTGGATGTGATTTGTGCTGTGTATAGGTTTAAGGTGGGTGTTATATGTGTGTAATATGCTTATGTGTATGATGAGAATGTAAATGTTTATGTGATAAGCTGGGGAAAAGTTGTGACCTAGGCATTGATTGTGTTGACATGCTGAATTTCACTCAGATTGGGGGGTGTGGGCAGAGCTGATTTAGTATATAACATGTAGTATGGTCCTGACTCATAGCATGTGCTCAGTCAACATTGGTTTTCTTCCTTTCCCATTCTTTGGCTTGGTACTTTAATTTTGACTTTTATAAAACCAACATCACAAGTGCCCACCAATCATCTCCTCTCCCTTGCTTCAGAAGATAGAGGTTTCTAATATAAAAATACAGTAGGCTGTCATCTGCATGAAAGCTGTAAGTTCCCAGGATTATAAAGAAACTTCTCCATCAGCTATAGAATGACAGAGGTTCCTACTGGACTCTTTGTTAAGAATATCTCTAAAGAGCCCAACTGCTGTGGCTCAGTTGGTTGGTCATCATCCCATACACTAGGAGGTCCGGGTTTAACTCCAGGTCCGGGCACATGCCCGGGTTGCAGGTTCCATCCCCAGTAGGGAGCATGCAGGAGGCAGCCAATAAATGTTTCTCTCTCATGGATGTTTCTATATCTCTCTCCCTCTCCCTTCCTCTCTCTGAAGTCAATAAATAAATTTTAAAAAGAGTATCTCTAAGGAGGCTAATGCGTCTTAGCTGGGTTAAGGCATTATGTTTCCTGAGGAATAATACATTATGTAGAAGATATTAGCACAATTGAGTTTATTTGGTAATAATCATTTTTACTTGGCAGAGGAATAAGGTGAGGTTAGAGAACTTGAAAATGCAACTGTTCTCAAGAACGAGGCTCAAGCTGCGCAGGCGCACAGTCCCGCGTGCAACAGGGCGGACGCGGTACCTTCGCCGAGCAAGAGAAAACGCGAATTGGCAGCCGCGGGAACGGAAGCCTCCGGCGCAGAGGACAAGGAAGCCAAGGTAGCCGGCGCTGGAAATGGCACCTCTGCCCCTGCGCACTTTCCTTTCTCCAGCTTTAGAGTGAAAAATGCTGAGGGAGTCCGCGCGGGTCAAGATCCTGTACCTACACGGCAAGGTGAATGAGGCCTCTGGGGATGGAGAGGATGCCTTTGTGATCCTGGAGAAGACACCATTTCAGGTGGAACAGGTGGCCCAGCTCCTGATGGGCAGCCCTGAGCTCCAGCTGCAGTTCTCCAATGATATTACAGCACCTATCACATGTTTCCTCTTAGGCAACTGAGTGATGCTGGCCCCTGCCGCTCCAGTCTGGACAGCTGGTTCTTAGGCATCCTTCCACCTAGACTTCCCTCCACCTAGACTTCCTTCCCAGCATCCCAGAGAGAGAGGGAGAGAGATAGAAACATCAATCAGCTTCCTCCTGCACGCCCCCTGCTGGGGATCGAGCCTCAAACCCGGGCATGTGCCCTGATCCGGAAACCAACTGGGACCTCTCAGTCCACGGGGCAGCTCTCAACCCACTTTGCCATGAGGACCAGGCAGGCTGCTGGTTTTCCCTGAATGTCTGGTGAATGTTCACTCACTTGTATTTAGAAGAACCAGTCTGATAGTCTAGTGAGCTGGCTTCATTTCCCTTCCTCTCCTCTGTACCTGCTTATTTGGAGCCCAGATCCTCTGCTGGGTTCCCATGGTGAGGCTGGCGGTCACCTCCATGTAGCCCGTCACCTGCTCTGGGCCGAAGCTTCCTTGAGTGTTATCTCCTCCATTCACATGCTGCCTCCCACCTCTTAACTTTGGGAAATGGGTTGCAGTCTCTCAGTCTGCTCCCTCCCACTCTTATTCCTGTCGCTGTTACAGGTTTGTTCCCTTTTGTATTTCACTACTGCTATTGCAGTGGGTTTTTGAAGTGGCCTGAGAGCCACCATTAAGTAGGAGTTGGTGGCCTTCCATGTGTGTATAGATATGTTAGGTGGGGTCTCTATAGATGTAGGTAGCTTCGGCCATAGAGAAGTTACCCCATGAGGCCACACCCAGATAGAGCTGGTGTTGGTGGGCTGAGACAGACAAGACACCTCAGTTTCTCCCAGGTGCTCATGCACAGTGGGGTGGGGTATACATTAGACATGTCCAGAGCCAGAAGATTGCAAAACTTGTGTTCCTTTGATCTAGCATTTCTACTTCCAGGTACCTGACTTGAGACAATTGCTCACACACATGCACGAAAAGGTGCAAGAATATTCATTGCAGCATCATTTGGGATAGGGAAAAAAACAACCTCAGTGACCCCTGTTGGTGGCAGGGGTGGGGGGCCGGTTAACAGGTGCATTGGTAGTGGGGGCTCCTACACATTTAATACAGAGGAGGAAGGAGATCTGTATGAACTGTCGTGGGAGATCTCTGAGATCACATATACCCATAAAGGATTATCCTACTTGTGCCCCAAAAAGACTCTTATGTAGGTATGTTCATACCTATGCAAACTCATTAAAGAAAAGACTAGAATAATGAAAAAAGAAAAAAAAAAAAAGAATGAGGCTCAAGACTTAAATTTTGTTGGAGGGAAAAGGAAGTAAATTGGAGGATGAAATATTGAGGACACAAGTAAGTAGAGTCCACCAGAATTCTGTTTGCTAAATGGGGGAGACACAGAGTAAGAGGAATATTCGCTTCATATAATTTTGCCTAAGGCAGGTATGAGGAGAAGAAATACCAAACATTAAAGTATAGTACCTTGTGTTCTTCAGCTTCCTGTATTGCTGAATGACTCCAGCCTTGAAACAATTAGAGAAAAGGCCATGGTATTAACATTTTCAATTAGGTGACTGCACATCTACCTAGAACTCAGGCCTCAATAAGTAGCCAATGAATGTAGCGTGGTCATAATGGTTCCAGCGCAGCTCCTTAGCTTTGCAGCTTTTCAGTGCACCGGAGCTGAGCAGACATCATGGAGATGGTGACCTATACCAACCAAACTCACAAGAGATCAGTGTTAACCCAGTAGTTCTTCATCAATGATCAATTTACATATGGAGAATACTGATTGTTTTTCTCACTTAATAAATGCTGTTTCAAAATGTAGTAACATATTTTGGGGTGACATACTTTGGTCTTCTACAGTCATATTTTAGGGTGGTCTATTCTGGTCTCCTACAGTAAGTTTTCACAAATACCTCATTTTAAAAACTATTTAAAAGTTGCTTTTATTAAAGGGTTTAAAGATGGTGGCTCAAAACAGTATAGGAGCAAAATGGATTTACGTGTATTTGGTATAAATAGTATGTGTTGTTGCTTGAGCTTTCTCATATCTATTTACCCCTATTTGGATAGCTGCATATTCACTTCCTTTAAGGGAACTATCCTTTCTTTTTCCATGAACAGTCCATTAAGGTTCCCAATATCCTCTACAGAGCCAAGTGATGGTCATGAGAGTCAAGCTAAGCTAACTAGACAGTCTTGTAGAAGACCAGAATATACCACCCTAAAGTAAGCCTCTTCGGCTTAAAATTTATTTTCAGAAACAGTAGACATAGGAGAATCTCTAAAAGGAGAGAATAAATTACCCTTTTGTAGACGGGGGCGGGGGAGGTTCTATGGAGAATAACCTCATAGGGTGATCTGATCATAAATTCCTAACTGAGCAGGTCATGGTGGGTAGTCAGCCCCAGGCATTATCTTTTTAGAAAAAGTCATTTAAGTAAGCCCTGTCCATTTTTTTTGTATATGCTTCTACCTTTAAAATAAGCAGTACCACCCTCAGAAGGGTCCATAATCCTGTTAACTACCCTGTAACCCAATCCCTACCTTGTTTTCTCCTATCTCTTCCTTACTTTCCTTCTTTAATTTCAAATGCATAAAGGAAGCTGTTATTCTCCAGATATTTGAGATCTTGTCCCCCAGCATATGTTGTCAGTTTGGCTCAAATAAACTCTTATAAAAATTCTCCACAGGTAAATGTAGATAGACACTTATGTAGGGTAAATTTAGTTACCAAAAAAAAATTCTCTATTTGTAAGTGTGTTTCCCTCTCTGTACCAGGAAGAGAAAGATGACTCTAAGTCACAAGAAACTCTTATTAATGGATAATTCAAAGAGTTACATCTGCATAAAAAACTTTACCCTGGTTTACTGTGCTTTGCCTGGTCACCTTTCCATAACTTGCCTCTCCCATACTCTCCTTCCTTTGTTTTAGCTAAAGATGGTATGTAAGCCCAAGTTCTAGCCACCTCTTTGAATTACTCATCTCTGAGTTTTTCTCATGTATGTATGAGATACTCATGCTAATGACTTGTTTGTTTTTCTCTTGTTAATCTGCCTTTTGTTACAGAGGGTTTAGCTGAGAACCTAGAATGACAAAAGAAAAATATTTTTTCTCCCCTATAATGTCTTCAGAGTCTGAATTTCAAGTAGTGATGCAGGATTTTTTTTTAAAATGAAGTGTATTTATGTCCATTACACCTTGATCTCCAGTTCACCTAAACTCATTGGGTTCCAGCTGTTTCCAAAGACCAATTCTGCTGTATTTTTTTTATACTGTAATCTCTCCCAGATTCTTCCAATATCCCCACCCTAATCTCACCACCATTTACAATATTTTTCCCTTAAGTTAACTCAAATTGGTTTGTGTTGCTTGCAACCAAAAACTCTAACAAAAAAACTCTATCCACAACATTTGTGATTTTCGTGATCACAAGCATGATTATGCCATTCAAATTTTGGTATTCTTTTTGTTTTTGTTTTTGTTTTATTTTTTATTTTTTATTAATTTACTTTTGTTACAGATGTTTCTCCTTTTTTCCCCCATTGACACCCTCCTCCCCCTCCGTCCCCAGTTTTGTTGTCCACGTCCATTCGTTATGAGTACATGCGTACAAGTTCTGTGTTCATCGCTCCCCTCCCCCACCCCTCTTCTGGCAAATGTCAGTCTGTACCCTACTTCCACGTCTCTGGGACTACCCTGTTCCTCAGACTGTTATGTTCATTATATTCCAGAAATAAGTGAGATCTTATGATATTTGTCTTTCTCTGCTTGGCTTGTTTCACTTAGGATAATAGTTTCCAGGTCCTCCCATGTCGTCTCAAAGGATAAGAGATCTTTCTTTCTTAAAGCTGCATAGTACTCCATTGTGTATATGTACCACAGCTTTTTTATCCATTCATCTACTGATGGACACTTGGGCTGTTTCCAGATCTTAGCTATTGTAAATAGCGCTGCTATGAACATGGGGGTACATGTATTCTTTCTGATTGGTGTTTCAGGCTTCTTAGGGTATATTCCTAGGAGTGGGATCACTGGGTCAAATGGTAATTCAATTTTTAATTTTTTGAGGTAACACCATAGTGTTTTCCATAGTGGCTGCACCAGTCTGCACTCCCACCAGCAGTGTACTAGAGTCCCCTTTTCTCCACACCCTCGCCACACTTGTTGTTTGATGCTTTGTTGATGGCGGCTATTCTGACAGGTGTGAGATGATACCTCATTGTTATTTTAATTTGCATCTCTCTGATGATTAGTGAAGTTGGGCATTTCTTCATATATCTCTTGGTCATTTGTATGTCCTGTTTGGAGAGGTGTCTATTTAGTTCTTCTGCCCATTTTTTAATTGGGTTCTTTGTCTTCCTTTTGTTGAGATGTATGAGCACTCTATATATTTTGGAAATTAGTCCCTTATCTGATATATGATAGGCAATTATGCTCTCCCATACAGTGGGTAAATTTGGGTATTCTTAAAGAACAAACAAACTAAACTAAACTAATAGGCCCAAAATGGTGTCATTTGTACTAAAAGCCTATAATATCAAACCTAGATTCTTCCTATGAATTATAGGGGAGGAAAGTTTTCTTTGACTGTCTTTGGGTCCCTGGCTGGTTCTAAAAATTAAACTGACAAATATAGGTCAATAGGAAAAAAGTGTACAAATTTTATTAAATTCTTACATGTAGATAGGAGTCTTCATGAGAGAATAAAGGCCCAAAGAAGTGACCAGAGCAGGAAGTTTTTATACCTTTCAGGGGAAAAAAATTTGAAGACTTGACAAAACAAAGGGGTTTGAACTATGGATAGGAAATGGTAAAGATAAAGGTTAGTTTGAAGATTCCTCTGGTACCTTCTCTGGGCTGAATAAGAGTCTGTCTTCAGTAAAAGAATTTATTCCCTGCCTTTAGGTTGAGAAAGGGGGTTGGGGAGCTTTTTCAGCATTTACTGATTCTTAATTACTTTCAGCACAAAATAATTTTTATGTCAAAGAGCAATATTTTGGGGTGATATATTCTGGTTTCCTTCAGCATAAACATAAAATATCTCTCCATTTATTCCCACCTACTTTTATTTCTTGTGTCAGAGCTTTATAGCTATCCTTGTAGTGACCTTGTACATATTTTATTAGATTTATACCTAAGTATTTCATTTTTCTTTGGTGCTAATGTAAATGTTTGTGGGGTGGGTTTTTTTTTTTTTTTTAATCCTCACTGGAGGACATTTTTGCATGTATCTTCAGATAGAGTGGGAGGGAGAGAGGGGGGAAGAGAGAGAGAGAGAAACATCGACGTGAAAGAGACACATCGAGTGGTTGCCACCCACACAACCTCAACCGGGGCCGGGGACAAACTGCAACCAAGGTACTTGCCCTTAGCAGGAACCGAACCCGGGTCTCTCTGGTCCGCGGGCCGACGCTCTAACCGCTGAGCCAAACTGGCCAGGGAGGGTATTTTTTTTTTTAATTCCAATTTTTCATTGTTGATATGTAGGAAAAAAATTGATTTTGGTATATTAACCTTGTCTCCTGAAACTTTATTATAAACAGACATCATTTTTTATCCTGTAGATAATCAAAGTCATTTAAAAGCATTAGCCAAGAGTGTTCCACTACTATATTTATGCTGAAGGGATTGATCTGCAAGTTATATGTAAAATGGGATGAAAGGAAAGAGTCTAGAAGGAGGGAGTCCATGTAAGAGGTTTTCTTGTGAGCCCTCAATGAGACAACTAGATTCTGAGAAGGGGTACTGCAGCACCAATGGAAAGGTAAGAATAGATTCAATAGGAAAATACCCCACATTTTCCCTTCTTCTTCATGCATATGGGTCTTTTCACACTGAGTTTCTTTCTGAGGATGCCATTACCATCCTCTTCACCTGGTTTCTAGTTAATTATCAGAACTCAGTTCAGGTGTTGTGCCCTCAGATGATCTCTCCTCCCTACTCTCCCCTTGCACTCCCCTTCTCTTTCTCCATCAGAGTTGTAAGTACTATTTATACTTATTAATGTATAATGTATTTGTCTCTTTCACTAGATCATGAGCTCCTGAATCTGAGTAGCTCAGTATGTGGTCTAATAAATGTACACATAAATGGATAATTTATGTAAGTCTTTTGTTGGAACTGACAACATTACCAAGTATATAGCAGCTGTTGTATCAGGTTTGCTTGGTATATTTTCTCTTAAGAAACTGAAATCATAGGGCTTCAAAAAACTGAAGCGTCAGATCAGGAAGGGAGCACTCAACCCATATCCGGAAGTGATCAGTTCCTCAAAACTGTGAATTTTGAGTCACACTGTTTTTTTAAGTAAGCGTACACTTCCTGTGTCTGTAGTGATAGTGACACAATTTTAAACAGCAAGTTTGAAGGTCTAAGCATCTCACCCATATTGTGGGCAAGAAGTTTATCTTCCAAGCCCTACGTTACCCTTTCCTAAGGGCTGAGAACTCCTCCTGTGCCACAGGCAGGCAGCTCTGGGGTGCCTGGGGAAGAAACAGCCTGCAAAAGCCTCTGAGCCTGGGACTGACTACTGCTTCTGTTTCCAGTGGGAGCCCCAGTGTGGACACCTGGTAAGAGAAGCCTCCGGGCTGGGAAGACAAGGACAGTGAAGATGGCTGGGAGGTCCAGGTCAAATGGAGGATAAATATTTCAGGAGGGAAGAGGGAAAAAACAAGGTTTCTGACATGGGGGCCATCAAACACATGAGTACAGGACAAAGAGAAGAATCAGATTTGCCAATAAGCGGAAAGGTCTTACTTCATATTCCTCCTCACTGGGCTTCAGGTTTGTCATAGAATTGGAAGACTCAAGTGAGAAAGAAGATGGTTAGAAAAAAAAAGAAAGAGCTATGAAATCTTAAAAGGCACAATAAAAATCTAAATGGTTATAAATAATAATTTTGCTTTTACTGCTTCTACTACTACTGTTATCTTCCCTCTTTCTACACAGAAAAGATGGTGCTAGAACTCCTGGAACGCTTTCCTCTCCTCCTACTGCTGCTGGGACTATGGGGGCCAGTGTGTCCACTTTATGCTTTGCCTCGGAATCTCACCAAGGCTCGCTGGTTTGAAATTCAGCATATACAGCCAAGCCCTCTCCAATGCAACATGGCAATGCAGGGTGTCAATAAGTATACTCAACACTGTAAGCCTCTAAACACCTTTCTGCATGACTCCTTGCAGAATGTGACTGCTGCCTGTAACATGCCCAAGATTGTCTGCAAGAACGGCTGGAACAATTGCCACCAGAGCTCAAAGCCTGTTAATATGACTGACTGCAATCTCACTGGAGGGAAGTATCCTAACTGCCGCTACAAAGATGCTGCCCAATACAAGTTCTTCATCATTGCCTGTGACCCCCCTCAGAAGACAGACCCTCCCTATCCGTTGGTTCCTGTACACTTAGATAAGACTATTTAAAGTTATCACTTTTCCTCTCACTTGGTACAGGTTCTCTTATGAGCTCTTCTGCCTTTTCTTTTGTTGGTTTCTGTGGTTGCCACAGAAGAAAAAGGGAAGGTATTGGGAAAATTAGAGGGTCAAGGACACCAGACCTGATTGGGACTAACAAATAACATTAGTTTCTGATTTGGGGCTCTGTGTGCTTCAAAGGAGGGCAATAAGGAAGAGGGCAAAGAAGGGTCCAGACCTTCATATTTCTACCTTGGAACTTCTGCCAAGCTTTGTTACACTGCATTAACAGCAATAAAACCACTTTCTGCTGCCTTTTAATGAGTGTTTGAGAACCCTTTTGTTACCAGAAGAGGACTGGTACCAAGGCTGGTCTGCCCTGGCACGGTTTGGAAATGGGCACTTCTGTGGTGTCATGGGAAAAGAATTTCAGGCACACTCATGTAAAAGGAGTTTAGTGATAGAGGCAAGATTTATTAGAGCGAGTGACAAGTGACAGTACACTCTCAGAGAGGCCGAGACAGCAGGCAGGCTGTAGAGTAGCAGCTGCCTGGACTCAGGAAAGGAAGTTACAGGGGCAAAAGGAGAGTCCTCTGCTGCTGCTCGCTGCTCCCTTGTTGTGGGGACCCTTAGAGTTTAGGAGGAAAGAAGGCAAATATTAGGGCCTGAGAGAAGGAAGGGCATGGGCGTGTTCCAAGGAGGGCATGCGTTGTGTTCTTTGTGTAGTTTCCATATATGTTCTTGGGTTTGGGGAAGAGCAGGTTTCTTTCAGACGACCCACTCCCTAGCTTTTTCCAGGCTTGTGCTTGTTACTCCCCTATGAACCCTTTTATGGAGTCTCAGGACCCTGTGCCCTTCCCCAGTCCAATCCTTTTCCCACATTTTGCAGGCTAGTTCCCGCCCCCCTATATGGTTGCTATTTTGGCTTCTAGTGGGCATGCCTCATTGTTCTGTTTTGTCACTTGGCTTCTACTGGCCTTGTACCATGTAAAAGGAATCCCTCCCTTGCAGTTTTCTCCCTTCCCCCATTAATCTGGCAAAATGATGCCAGTTACCCTTGGGGGTGGCTGTAAAGCTATCTTTGCTGCCTAGTCAACTAGGCAGGAAGTTTTGCTGTGTTTGGAAGAACAGTGGATACTCTCCATTGTGATTGTTCCATTCATTTCCACCTCTTTTGTTATTATCTAACTACCTGCCTACTCTAACACTTTCACACCTAGGGAGACCTAGGCTTGCATTTGCCAGTTTTCCAAGGAGAACAATTTTGGCCCTAGGTGTAGGGGAAGAAAATACGTTTTTCTCTATTCTTAAAGGTTCTTCGCTGAGAACCCTATGTAATAAAAGACAGATTAAGAAGAGAGAACAATTTTAATTACATAGGTACATGTGGGAGCTCCACAACATATGGGACTCAAGAGGTGGCAAAGCATTGCGCCTTATATACCATCCTGAGCTAGGGAACTGGATACAGGTCTGGGATGTCAAAGGGGTGGAAAGTAATTCACAGGAAGATGAAGAGTAAATGTTTGGTAAACAAAGGTTGCCCTGCCATGAAGATAAGTCTCCCCAATGAAAAGGTGAGCTCTGATACTAGCTTTCTTCCTGGTAGAGGCACCCTTTCTAATGTAAATTTCCCTTATTAAAAGAGTAACTTCCACTGTCTTTTCAGAGCTTCTTCTGTGTCTGCAGTTCATCGAAATAATTTGTATGCCAAAGAGGTATATTTTGGGGTAGCATATTCTGCTTCCTTTCACAGGTCACTTTCACAGAGGGAGTTTCAGTTTCTTTGTCAACCTCTAGAGTCATTGGCCAAAAACCAATATAAGTCCAAGTGCTTTGTAGAGTGGCCAGTCTTTAAGTAGCAGCCAAAGATAATGTATATTGGAAAGGCCAAATATTGAAGTACTTACAAGTTTGTCAAACACCAGTGCCTACAGAATGGTTCTTCCCAAACCAGACTGTTCCTTTAATAGATGTCCTACTTGGGCTCACCTTGTTGTATTGGAACAGCAAGCTGGACAGAGGACACCACAGGATCAAATTAAGGAGTCTTTATTGCAAAAGCCTGAGACTGCGAGGGGGCGTATGCTCTCCAAATCTCACAGCCCCGACTTAGCTCAGAGGCAAGCTTCTCGGACCCTGAAAGAGGAACAATCCTGCTCAAGCGATTGTTGCAGAAGCCAAAATAAGCATTAGTCACTGGGCTCATGATTTTCAGTTCCTGTTACTCAGAAACGGTCAGGGTGAGTTTATGCAAGATACATCCTGTTACATAGGTCAACCATAACCTTGGACAAAGTTCCTTTACTTCTAGGGGTAATCAACCTATTATTGGAAAAATTCCGAAGAAGTTTCACTGCCAATAAAAATGGAGGCGCGTAGTCGCCTTAGCCAAGGGGCCTAGATCAACCTTCCTTTATGCAACACATTTATGTTTTATTTTAGGAACAAAGAATAAAATAGGAAAATTTAGGTTTCAGGAACCTGGATTCCAAGGGTGATGGATATTCTGGGCCCTCCAATTGGGAAGAAAAAGGTAGACGGGGCAACTTGGCACCTGACAAGGTAGGTATGCAGTAGGGGTGATACTGAAAAAGAGCATGGTTAATCTCCCCTGTTGTTGCTGGAGGTGGATTCCTTACAATATCCTGAGAAAAGGAGTTTTCTGAAACTTGAACAGGAAAATGAGTGATTTATGTCCATGGAATTATATCTCTGGGTTTCCAAAGTGCCATTTCCCTTAGTCCAGTCGCAGAAGAAGTGTAGCTGGGGTTTCAGTAGAACTGAAATCTGAGCCAGTGTCCAGAATTTCCCTTCCATGTTGAAGCCAGGTCCAGTACAGCATCAAGCTAATTGCAGTCCATTGGTCCATTATGTGGGGGGTCTGCATGGCCATGGGCCACATACATGGGAGAGTGCCAGGAAGCCACGCGTGATCCATGAACCAAGTGTTTCAAGAGGAACCAAGAGAGTGAACTTCTTTGTTTAGTGGATTATATATCCCAAATCTAATGCCCTTGCAATGGCCATGCCCACTCTGGCAATGACCTGTGTTCCCAGGTGTCACTGTCAGGCAAGTAGCTTCCCTTTGTCATCCCAACTTTGATGAGCATGGGGCTATCTTCCCTATGTAGTTTCCTCCCCAAGTGTTTTGCAGGGAACATGCCTATAATGTCTGGCCTTCCCTTAGCTCCTTTTCTTTTATTAACAACTAGCTAATTACAACAATATCAGGGGACAGTCGATGGGGTGACTTGAGCTCTCCAATTTAGAACAGCTCTTAATAGTACTGACCTGTAAAACTGCTCTGCATTGACATTTTACAATTCCAGAGTCTTCAAGTAAAGTTTGTGGGGAGTGGTAAGAAGGACCTTTGCTCATGTTTGGTGTGAACCAGTGTAGGAAACTAGCAGCATCTTCAGACTGGGTCTGCAGATGTCACGCTTTGACCTGAGTGACAATCACAATGGATTTATGTGCCATATAACTATTACCTGGACATTTCCAGAGATTCTTGGAGAAAGTAATCTGGTAAAAGACTGAACTTCCTTTAATAAAACAATTCAATTTCATTCTTATTAAAAGAAACCGATGGATTGAAGAAATATGGGCTATAGAAGTTTTGAATTCTTAGAAACATTAGAGAACATATAATATTAGTTAAAAATAGCAAAATTAAGTGTGAGATAGACATTCTGTTTCATCTTTTTCTCTGACCTTAAAATCATTGCAAACATATTTCAAGAAAAAATTAAAAACAAAATTATGGTGCCATTTTTGCAAGACCTAATCCTCCTGTCCCAACTCCTCCCTCCTCCAACAGTGGTAGTCACTTTTGGTCTCAGATCAAGGAGGGAGTAAGAATGAGGGTAACTAGGACAATCTTTGATGCCCAAACTCTTCGAAGGCATTAGTTTTACACAAATGAACTACACTGACATGGAGACTCTCCCAGATTCGTTTTCTTTTCTACATGCAATTAACGTATCCTGGGAGAGTCAAGATAACTGACTAAATTAGAAATTCATTTAGCTGTATCTCTAAATCGCTTAAATAACATGACAGACATTATAGAATGATCCCAAAGGTAGGCAAAGCTTAGAAACAAATTCAGCAAATGTTCCAGCAGCTCTCAACTCTGGTTTCTGGTTTCATATTAAATCACCTGGGGGGTTTTAGAAAAATATCAATGACTAGAAAAAGATAAATTACTAGAAAAAAAGAAAAAAAATATATATATATATATACACATATATATATATTTCTGCCCTCCACCTCCATTTTGGCACAAAGATCCTACAAGCCTTGTGAATTCCTAAGTGACAAGAGCATCTGCCTGAAGCCCTCTTATTTATCATACTTAATTCAAATTAAGCTAAAGTGAACATCCTAAGATCTCTTTCCTGAAGCAGCTTTCTCTGTCTGAATCTCCAGGGCAGGAAAGGAGGGAGACTCAAAGCCTCCTTTTGAGTCTTTTGTTTCTTAATGAAGAGCTTAAAGTCATTATCCCAAAAGAGCAGTTTCAGGGTGGTAGAATTTTGGTCCCTTCAGTCCCTCCTTTGAAACTTTAAATAATTAAGTTTCACATTCTACATTGCACCATATTTTATTAATCCAATCATTTAGTCCTGAAAATAAATCTGTTTACTTAAATTGTTGAGTCTCATTTCAAGGGTCAGGGATACAGATGGGCTCCCAAAGTGAGGCCTACATTGTGTAAGCAGCAATTAGCTATTTAATAAGCTGTAAGACCACGAAAGCAGAAAAAAATAAGTGAATGATCACAGAAAATTATTAACCAGCTACTGAGTTTATAAGGCTGTCAGTCGAGAAGATTTCCAATGTAAGGCTCAAATTTTTTTTTGCCAGAATGAGGTCAGGCAGTGTATATCTGACAGATTCTCCCGGTCTGCAATTTGAATGCCTCCGGTATGTCATCAGGGGTTCAGGTAAATTCTGCACAGCTTACACAGCATCAGTCACTGAGATTTTTTAAGCAGGAGCTGCTTTGGTGATTTCTGAAGTTGACATCATGCCCTTCAGCTGAAATTTGCCAAGTCTCAGAAAAATTTTTCAGTTCTCAATAATTTCAGGTCAAAGGAAGGGAGAAAAATAAAATATTCATTCAAAGGGTTGTAGCCAAATATATAAGAAAACTAGAAAAAATCAGGATCCAGTTCACGGGTGAAAAATAAAACTTTAAAGACAATTCACAACTAGAATCTAATATCTATAACTGTATATTATAGTTACTATTGAAACAATTTTCTCTACAGAATCACTCTTATTTTTCTCAGATAGTCAAATTAAGAACATTTACCACATATGTCTAGTTTTAATAAATTAGGTCAGATTATTTGCATAAACACAAGAATATTAATTGATCATACAGGCTTTCTTAAATCGGCTTTGCTGGAATTTCATAAGGAATCTCCAGATTGAACACTTTGTTTTAAATTCTTTATTGATTTTAGAGAGAGAGGAAGGGAGAGGGAGAGAGAGAGAGAGAGACAGAAACATCCATGAGAGAGAACATCGTTTGGCCACCTCCTGCATGTCCCCCATATGGGATTGGGCCCACAACTTGGGCATGTGCTCTGACCGGAAATCGAACTGCGGTCCTCTTGGTGCATGGGTCGATGCTCAACCACTGACACATACCAGCAAGGCCAGATTGAACTTTAATTAGTCTTCCAGAACTAAGAAGCAAGGCCACATAGTTGCCAGACTTTGCCTGCAATACCTCTAAATTTCGGTAATTTCCTCAGTTTTGAGGTCTCCAAAAATGTCAAGGTTGTTTTTTTGCCATCTCCCAAGAAAGCAACCTTCCTTTCTTACCTAGCAAGACTGCTGTGAACCATATAAGCAAGGTACCAGACTGTTTTTCTGTGGAGCTTTTATTGGCTTCTAAAGTCAATCTTAAGCCCTTGAAGCTTTCAGGTGACATCCAAGTCTATGTATGTCTCTCTCAAGCATGATATTCTAGTCAAAGTCTTCATTAATCAAACCACTTTCCAACTGAGTTCTGCTATAAAAAAACTTCTTACTGAATTTACACAGATAATTATATTGCCATGAAAATAGAAATACTCATTAAGAGTTGTCAAATTCTAAAGGGATCTGGTAGAGAGAAAAATGTGAATGCTTCAATATTGTTTACAATGGCATAATTTACCAAACTGGGGTAAAAAATCAAGTTTCCTTATATCTGGGGAAAAAAGGTTTAAAGGTCAGTGATATTTTGAACAAAAAGTTATAAAAATTGCAATCATTCTCAGTTCATTTAGTCCCATAATCAATTCTTGTTTATCCTGATCTTCTGCCAATGTTTTATGAATGCAGTTATTACTTAGAATTATATGAACCTTCATCCAGTTTAAATATTGACCTGAATATTTATTCTCAGACACTCTATTTCAGAATAAATCAGAGTTCTTTTCATGGATCCTTCTCAAGATAAAATATATTTGCAAAATCATCAGAGTAAAACAATGACTGTCTGTAAATGACAAAAAACTTATACTATGGCTATAGATCTGACTATAATGCAATTGATAAAGAACTACTTTTCTGTAGCATAACACTTCAAGATAACAATTAGAACTACAAGTGAAATTATATCAGAAGTTTGTAGATTCTTGGAGATTTTTTAAAAATTTATTTAACTCACCTTTATTGTTGAATGTATTACAGATGTTCCCCTATTTTTTCCCCATTGACCCCCTCAGACCCAATCCCGACCCCCTCCTGCCTTCCCCATACTCTTGTCGGTCTCCATTGGTTATGCATATATGCATAAAAGTTATTTGGTTTATCTCCTCCCACCTCCCTCCTCCCTTCCCTTTGAGGTTTATCAGTCTAACAACCAATTTGTACTTCTTAATTCCTTCATCTTTTTCACCCATACCCCCAGACCCCGCCCATCTGGCAAGCAACAAAAACTTCTCTGTATCTAGGAGTCTGTTTCTGTTCTGCTTGCTCATTTTGTTTGTAGATTCAATTGTTGATAGATATGTATTAACAGCCAGTTTATTGTTCATATTTTTCTTCTTCTTCAAGAAGACCCTTCAAAATTTCATACAATACTGGTTTGGTGGTGATGAACTCCTTTAGCTTTTTCTTGTCTGGGAAACTCTTGATATGTCCATTGATTCTAAATGACAGCTTTGCAGGATAGAGTAATCTTCGTTGTAGGTCGCTACTTTTCATTACCTTGAATATCTCTTGCCACTCCTTTCTGGCCTGCAAAGTTTCTTTTGAGAAATCAGCTGACAGTCTTATGGGAGCTCCTTTGTAGGTTACAACTGCTTTTCTCTTGCTGCTTTTAAGATTCTCTCTTTGTATTTAACCTTTGGCATTTGATGATGATGTGTCTCAGTGTGGACCTCTTTGGGTTCATCTTGTTTGGGACTCTCTGTGCTTCCTGGACTTGTATGTCTATTTCCTTCACAAAGTTAGGGAAGTTTTCTGTCATTATTGATTCAAATAGGTTTTCAATTTCTTGCTCTCTCTCTTGTCCTTCTGGCACCCCTATGATGCAAATGTTGGCGTGCTTCAAGTTATCCCACAGGCTCCTTACACTATCCTCATTTTGGGGGGATTTTTTTTGTTTTTTTCTGCTCTTCTGATTGGGTGTTTTCTGCTACCTTAAATTCCAAGTAGATGGTTTGCTTCTTGGCTTTACCTACTCTACTATTGATTTTCTGTAAATTACTCTTTATTTTAGTTAATGCATCCTTTATTTCTGACTAGTCCTTTTTTATGTTTTTGATGTTCTCACTAAGATCCTTGGTAGTCTTCTTAAGTTCCTTGAAGGTCCCACTAAGTTCCTTGAATGTCTCACCAAGTTCCATGAGCAACCTTATAACCTGTGTTTTGAACTCTGCAGCTGATTGATTGCTTATGTCCATTTTGTTTAGTTCTTTTCCTGAAGTTTTATTTTGTTCTTTCATTTGGGACATGTTTCTTTGTCTCCTAATTTTGGCTGCTCCCCTGTGATTGTTTCTATCTATTAGCTAGAGTTGCTATGTCTCCTAGGCTTTGTAGGGTAGCCTATTGTTGTAGTTGTCCTGTAGGATCCAGTGGCACAGTCTACCTGATCACCCCAGCTGCGCCCTCGAGATGTACCCCTAGTGTGGACTGTACACCCTTTTGTTGTAATTGAGTCTTAATTGCTGGCACATCAATGGGAGAGTTTTACTCAGGCTGATCAGCTGCAAGGACTGGCTGTGCCCACTGACCACTGGTCTCTGACTCCCTTGGAGGATCAGCTGTGTATGGGTCAACCACACAGAGCAAGACTTACTTCATCAGGGTTCTGGTTACCCACTGAGTTCACTCATTGCATATGTCACTTGTGGAGGTGGTAGGGTGATGATGCTTCCACAAGGTCTGAAACTATCCACTGGGTGTGCTAGCTCTGGGAAAAGGTCAGCCACTGCCTGTGTTCTATCTGAACCACCCAGCATAAGCTACAAAGTGATCTGCAGATGGGTGCTTCTTGTGCAGGGCTTGGAGGTGCCCAGGAAAAGCCAAGTTGTAAACCAAGGCTGGCTGCTCCTAGTGCCAGACCTGAGGCCACTTAATGAGAGCTTTAGGGCTCACTGAGACCACATCCTGCTTGTTTGAGAGATTTTAGGAAACTCTGAAGCAGGATCCAGATTCTTGTAGATTTTTATATTTCTATAACATCCATTTTAGTAACAAGAATAAATATATATATTATATATTACAACATAAATATTATTTCTTTATTTGACAAAGCTTCTCATGTAATTTAAGCACATCAAATAGGTCTAGTGAGTTTTAAATTTCTCTTTTACATGGAGAGAGAAAACAAATAGTTGAGGTATTTCAGGGACCCACTGGAATGACCCAAAGACATTTCCAGGTTATGAAAAACTCTCTTTCTTAAATTCAAACCCTGGGAAGGTCATCAATCTTATTGACCAAAAAGATCTTATGTCATGATAAAACTATATTAAAGTATTCATTTATTTAAAAAGACAATAAAAAGTATAAAACAAATACAGGTGAGCAAAACATTTTTTCTTAGCATTAAAAAGATTTTCTTAAATAATCAAAGACCTGATTAAGAAAATATGACATAGAACTATTTTAATAAAACATAGAATCTCTGCTTTCTAGGTAGAAAATTTTCATAAGTCTTATCTGGAATAGAATAATAAATACTGGAAAAATTTTGTTCTTAGAACAGAGTGAAAGAAAATCAAACTCCAATTTTGTATTAACTTACTTTAGGTATTTAAATTAATTTACTGAATTTTGTTTCATTTTACCATACATAAAATTTTCTCTCAAGATTTTTAAAAATGTTGTACAACTTCCCTAGTCCCTCTTAGCCTATCTCTTTTTATTCAAAAATAAAGAACTTAGGACAAAACTAATTTCCTTAATTTTATTTATATTTATCTCCACACCTTATACCTTCTATTACCAAAAACATAAGATTTTTTTCCATCTTAAGTAGAATTCTTAACCTCTAGAAACCTCAATTTCTAGTGACAACTAAAAAGTAAACAATTAGTATTGTTCAGATTGGCAAATTTATGAATACATTTTATAACTTCTAGAAATATAGGCTCTTTCCTTGATGAATATGTTCACAATTGTTTAATAAAATACAAGACATATTAATTAACAGATCCAAATATATCTTTTAATTTCTCTGTAATAAGAAACCAAAACTAGATAAATCTTATCTAACAATCTATATTTCTGTATTTCATCTCAACAGGAAATAATCTAGACATTCGATGACCATATATTATTCAATCTAGCCAAGAAAACTTTAAAGTTTCAAATTATGTAAGACATCTAGAACACTATTTTATTTACTTATTTACTTATTCATTTATTAATCCTCACCCAAGGATATTTTGTCCATTGTTTTCCAGAGAGAATGGAATGGAGGAAGGAAGGGGAGAAAGAGAGAGAAACATCGATGTGACAGAGACACATTGATCTGTTGCCTCTTGCACAAGCCCCACTGGGGATCAAACCTGCAACCTGGTATATACCCTGATGAGGAATTGAACCCGTGACCCTTCGGTGCGTGGGACAACTCTCTAACCAACTGAGCCACACCAGCCAGGGCTAAAACACTATTTTTAAATGTGTATACATTATTACTAAAACGTTTTACCTAAAAATCTTTTATATTTATTTATTAGTTTTTAACAGCTCTATGTGATTTCAAAGTGAATTATCACTGAAGCTATTTTCTTGACAAACTATATAACAAATATGACTTATTTTTGTAAACCCAAGTAAAACAAAAATACCATATTCGATGTTAATAACTCTAAAACACATATCTAATTAAACCAAACTTAAACTAGTTTTAATATAAAATATTTTTTAGATTATTTGATTCTGTAAAACACTAGGAATAGCTTCTATTTCCTAATTTATGTAAGTGTTTAATTTCTTTAATTCAATAAAATACAACAACCTGATAATATCATCCAGAAGCAGAAAACACACTATATATAAACAGATATCACAAACAGATCATAACAGAAATGGAATTACTAATAATTGTAGAGAAGACACAAGATTTTTCACTTGTGCTTGATAACTTTAAGAAACCTGGAGAAGAGGGGGAGTATCTGGCATGGTGACTTTAGCCACTAGTTTTAAAAGTGCCAGGTTTTTTTCCTTAGTTTCCTCAGCCTCAGGCTAAGGAGCTGTGTTTACATTTCTGATTACCCAACAGGAAGACCTCTTGAGATTTTCTAAATATTCCTATTAGTCTTTGAAAAATTCACTTCCAATTTTGTCAAGTTTCTGATCAATTATTAAAACATTTAAAACCTGTTGAAATGTACCTCTTCTCATAATCTTTTATCTTAATAACCTTTGTGCTGGTTGTTGTTAATCCTCACCCAAAGATATTTTTTCCATTGATTTTTAGAGAGGGAGGGAAGAAAGGAAGGGGAGGGAGAAAGAGAGTGTGAGAGACAGAGAGAGAGAGCGACACAGAGAGAGAAACAGAGAGAGACATCAATGTGAGAGAGATACATCAATTGGTTGCCTTTCACATGTGCCCCACCGGGGGTCAGGGATCCAGCCTGCAATGCAGGTACGTGTCCTTGACTGGGAATCCCTTCAGTACATGGGCCAATGCTCTAACCAATGAGCCACACCTTCCAGGGTATCTTAATGGCTAATTGTTATTTCAGTATGAGAGCTCTCTAAAAATTTTTTTATTTAAAAGTTTTTCAGTTCAAAACATCAACCATCTAGTCAGTGACAATAGAATTTTAATAGCCATCCCAACAATAAGCCTTTTACAGCTTAACCAAAGAAGCAGAAAGGCTTACACAAAGAGAGAGCAAAAGATGCAGCTCTCATAGTTGTAAAAGTTCACTCTCAAAGAAAGTCAGAAAAAGCACAGACCCTCATTACACAGGTGGTCAGAATGAAAGCGTACACATTGTATCTCCAGTGTCCCACAAAATGTGAGACACCTCCAGCCACAAACCCGCTCATTTGTGGCAACAGGCAGACCAGAGAAAATATTTCCGCAGGTCATAAGCAAATCTATTAGCACATAGAATAAGATGGACAATAAAACCTCATCTGATTTTTATATAAAGACTCACAGCAATGTTTGTCTGGACAGACTCCAGTCTGGAGAGAACCACTTAATTCCCCAGCCTGTGAGGCCAGCTCAAAGAATAGGCTTATTGGGAGTCTATGCCTGTGTTCTAGCCTAATGCTATTTCCTTTCTATGACAAAATGACATTAAATATATAGACATAGAAAAACAAAATAACCTCTCTGGGAGAAAAGGATCAATAAAAAAATTAATTTAATTAAAAATCCCCAAGAGTCATTAAGCCCAAGAAGCTAGGTTCACAAATATTTTCTCCTTCCAATCTAAATTTAGAAGAGAGAAAAAGACTGCCACTTCCAACTTTCACTGAACCCTGTAGACGAGGGGTCAGAGAGGCTGACAGGTTAAAATTCTCACCACCTCTGCCAGCTGTGGTCAGACACTCAGGACCCCTCAGCTGCAGCTGTCCAGGAAGTCAGCAGTGTCCCAGCCAGTAATTCTGGGTGGTTCACCAAATAGTGAGGGTAAAAAAATATAAATACTTTTCTTCTCACTTTATAAGCTCTTCTGGCTGGACTAATAACCAAATTAACAGAGATTGATAGCAGGAGAAAATCAAAGGTCAATGCATGTGCATGGGGAATTCACATAGGCATAAAAATTCCAAAGACAGTGAGGTAACATTGCATATATAAGACATTTTTTGGACAAGAAAGAAAAGGGGGAACAGGATATTAGATTTGAGAAGTGAGAATGGGCGATTGGCAGGTAGTTTAGAAAGAACAGAACATACGTGGCACGGAAATCCTTGTGAGCAAATCAGAACAAGGAGACACAGTGGGAATCTAGCTAACAGGTCCTGGTCTGAAGCTCCCTTGTTTCCCACACTCAATTCAAATTAAGTCAAATCAGCATCCTAAGATCTCCTTTCTGAAGCAAGTTTCTCAAGCTGAATCTTTTGGGATGGAAAGGGGGAATGGTCAAAGGTTCTTTCTGAGTCTTTTGTTTCTGGTTTTTTGTTTGTTTGTTTGTTTTTTAACATGGTTTTTATTGTTGTTTTTTTTTAGAGAGAGAGATAGAAACATTGATAGGAGAGAGAAACATTGATCAGCTGCCTCCCACATGTCCCCTACTGGGGATCGACCCCACAACCCAGGCATGTGCCCTGACCAGGAATCAAACTGGGATCTCTCAGAACATGGGCCATGCTCAATCCACTGAGCAACACCAGCCAGGCGAGTCTTTTGTTTCTTAATAAACATCTTAAAATCAATATCCCAAAAAGGTAGCTTAAGGGTGGCAAAATTTTCATCCCTTTATTAGTAATGGCTGAAATGGCATAAAAACCAAAACAAATATCAAGCTGGTAACAGTAGCAATGAGAAACAATCATCTGTCACAAGACCACCAGGAAGTATGGCCCCTGGTGAGTACTATATTCTTTGTCCCTTTGTCTTGTCAATCATTAGTACCTGACTTAAACTATTAAGAGAGTATTATAAAAGGGGTCTGAATAATTTGTGCAAAACTACTGTCAGCTCTGATCCTACATGTAAGTCAATTACCCTTTAATAAATTCTGTGATATTCTGTGGAGTTGCCTGCATCGTTCTTCAGTCTGGAGATACCATGTCATTACAATGCCTATTACACCTTGCTCTATCGTGAGAAATTTATTACCTGTGCAAGTTACTTAATTCTGCAGATACTCAGTTGCCTCATTATATACGGGATATTATACCTGCTCACTTTGATTGATTATATCTGCTGAACTCTACTTTGTCTGGCATCCTACAAATCACCAGTCAATCAAGGGTAAAAAGACCTGGTTTGTGTTCTCTTAACAGCTTTCAATTTAGTGCAAAAGACAAGTAAGAAAACTGGAATTTTCAACAATGAGTGATTAGTGTTAGTTGTCAGGGCAGTTTCAAGACCCAAATGAACTAGTATAGATATAAATTGGGCTTAAGAAAATTTTTGGTACATCATAAAGTTACTTTTATCTCCCCCTGGATGATTGCAAACTTTGAGGAAAGTTACTTTATTCCTTCAAAACCAAACATTCTCAAGTAGCCCACTTTCTAACCAGTTTCCAACTTCCTGTCTTTCACCCTGGGACAGTGACTTGCCACAGCACTTTTTCGGTAGATTTGTGTAAAATATTAATGTTGCAATCATTGCTTACCACCCCTCCAAAGGGTTCAGAGAACAGTCAGTGCCCCTATTGCTGGCTGGGAGCCAGTGTGCTTTGTGGCATGTGGCCAGTGCCACAGACGTTCCTGCACTGTATTCAGACTGAGAGCTGAAGGATGGCAACACTGGGCTCTGGAGTGGCAGGCAAGGAGCCAGAGTGGAGAGCCAGCCACAGTCATCTGGAAGGAGAGAAGCAGAGGGGCTCAGGGTTTTCCCTATAGTCTGCAGTCATGGATCCCTCTCTCCCCAAGGGATTGAGCTACTTTGCCCTTACAAAAACTGCTGTGGTAACCAAGGGTGTTGAATTAGTTCCTTCTAAATAATGTTTTTCTCTTGAAGTTCTCTTATTTATTATCAATCCTGGTCTTGCATTCTGAGCAACTATGAAACATCTAGATACACATAGAGAAAACTGATTTTTTCCTTGGTGGAGGACGGGATGAGGTCTGGTCTAGGAAGAACATTTAAAAAATAGTTTTATGTATTGAGATTTAATTGTCATATTTTATTATTTTTTAATATGTTTTTATTGATTGTTTTAGAGAGAGAGACATAGAAACATTGATGTGAAAGAGAGAAACATTGATCGGCTGCCTCCTGCACGCCCCCTACTGGGGATCCAGCCCACATCCCATGATGTGCCCTGACTGGGAAAAGAACTGGGACCTCTCAGTCCATGGGCTGATGCTCAATCCATTGAGCCACACCAGCCAAGGTAATTGTCATATTTTAAAACATACATATTTAAAGTGTGCAATCTGATAAGTTTTGTCATATCTATACACTCATAAAAACAATCACCACAATAAAAATATTGAACAGTAATCCACCCAGCTGCATAGTCAGGGAATGCAGAAAAGGAAGGAAATTGACCTTCAGAGTCACTTTGCCCAGACATGTAGCAAGAAGAAACTAGAGAATGACATATAGTAGTGATGAGCTTTAAAGTGCAGTCACCACACTCACTTATAAAACATGCCTAGTGCTGAGACAGTACAGGGGTAACATCTAGGCTCCATCTTGACTGCAAGAACTCCATCTTAGAGGCCTGACTATGCCTACTTGCTTGCAGTAAAATTGCATAGTTAAAATTAATGTAACCACAATCTTAAATTTAACAGAATAAAATCCTTCCTCTCTCTGATAGTCTGCAGGCTAATCGCTCCTGCTGTACATACTCAAATAACTAGAGAAATTCTGCTTGAGACTAGAGCAGAACCCTTGTCAGCAAAAAGGTGTAGAAATATCCACAAAGTAATGACTGCTTTTCAAAGATTCACAGGACTCTCCAGACTGGACTCACATCAGTGGGATCAACAGACCAACCAGAACACAGGGATTGAGACATTTCACACTCTTCCTAGAATCCCTTTAGATGCCTATCTGTCTAAGGCCAGCACCTACCCCTTGTCTTGCCCTTCCTTCCTCCCTCCCCTTGACAATATAAGATGCCTGGATTTCAGACTCTTTTAAGAATGATTTGAGAATAAGTTCTGGAGATAGGCCTTCTTGATCAATAAATCTTTCCTTGCTCCAAACTCTGATTTATTGAATATAGGCTTTTCTTTTGAAACATTGACCACACGAACCTTGAGCCTCTAACAAAAACAAAGAGTGTACAACAATAACATCTTTTTTTAACACCATGTTCTGCAAAACATTTGTTTTGTCAATTAAATGGTAATGAGATAGGGAATGTGGTTAAATAGCTATAATCGATAAGACCTACAGGAAATGTCAAGAAGATAGTAAGACCACCCTCCACCAGATTTATGGTTTAAAAATGACAGATCTCAACATGGTGACTAATTTCACCTAACAGTAATCTCAGCCTTATTATACACTCATTGTAATACATTAGCATGCTAAATGACACGCCCCCAACTGTTGTAACATGTCCTCCAGATAACCAGATATGCACAGCTGAATTGTAAAGGAGCACTTCACTATGCCAGCAGGCTGTGGGGTACAGCTTCCCCAGATCCTCAGCACAGATTCTTCTTGCTCATCCAATTTTAAAGGCAGAAGCCCCACACCATTTTGCCCCCCCCCCAGCCCCTCAGGGGACCAGTACAATACAGGGTGTGACAGCGATTACAGATGTCAAAAGGGCTCACAAGTACCTGCAAATGCCTGCATATACCTATACTCAGGAAACTGAAAATGCCTCCCAACACGTGAGGCAACTATAATCTTAGGCAAAATTCCTTTACTTCTAGGGGTAATTAACCTATTACTGGAAGAATTTTGAGGAAGGTCTATTGATGATAAAAATGGAGTCATTTTGTCACCTTAGCCAAGGGGCCTACATAAAAATGGAATCTAGTTGCCTTAGCCTCGGGGCCCAGATGATTCCCCACAGGTTTTCCTGACAAGACAAATCCTTGACTGGACTTAGTTTTTTATGAGGCCATTTATTAGACATGGCCCAAAGGCTAGGAGTAAACATAATATAAACCAATTTTCAGATTGTCGCCTTTTTCTTTCTTGTTCTTCGATATTTTTCCTAACTAGTGGTAAATGTTCTTGAATGATCCCTGAATTATTCGCATAAAAACAGCATTTTTCTCCCAGTGCAACACATAATCCTCCTTCCTTAAGAAATAAGAGGTCTAATCCTCTCCTGTTCTGCAGGACCATTTCCAAGTTCCCAGTTCCTTTGGGGCCCAGGTCTATAAGGATTCCCCTCAACACTCATAACCAGAAAAATCAAAGTCCTGATAAACACAAGAGTCTTATCTGGAGAGGCCTGAACCGTCCATTTTGCTTTTTCCCCCTCAGCCGGGAATAGTGCTGCCAGATCGGGACACCGTTAGTGCAAGCAGGATGACAGTGTATGGTCCCTTCCAGGCTGGAGTTAGTCCCTGGGTGGTGAACTTCTTTACCCACACCGAGTCCCCAGGCTGGAAGGGGTGCACAGGGTCCAAGGTGGGCACAGGCAAGGCATCCCAGACGTTTTTATGGATGGCCTTCTGAGCAGACTGAGGGCCTGCAAGAACTGTAAGAGGGCAAGGGGAGCAGAGTGGTCCAGTTTTCACTGGTTTCTAAAGTAAATTTGGTTAAGGTTTCCTTTAAGGTCCTGTTCATGCGCTCTATCTGCCCAGAACTCTGTGGGCGGTAAGCATAAATGAGCTTCCAATTTATATCTAACCACTTAGTGATATCCTATGATCTCTTTGCTATAAAGGCAGGGCCATTGTCTGATCCAAGGGTCAGGAGTAGTTTAAACCTGTTACTCCCTTTACTACATCCCAAACTGTTATCCCACCACCAGGGGCAAGCTCTCCCTCTCTCAGTGTCCTATTTTCTTCCCTTCTTGAGTATTCCTCTGATGTCCTGTCTTCCTGTAATATGTATGTCCCTTTCTTTAACTTGTATAGACCCTCTGTGACTTTCCTAGTCCTTCCCCTGACATTAACCTGAGAGCTTTCTCAATCTAGCTGCAGTCTGCGCATCCCCAGTCTTTCTTCTCCTCTTCCCTACTCTGACCTACACATTCCTGCTTCCCTCAACGTTCTCTCTTTTCCTGTGACTTTACTGGACATTACCTGCCTCTCAGGAGTTCAGTAAGCTTGGTGTAACCTAAGTGGGTAGTCTGGTGCAACTGGTTGACTAAAGTCTGACCTATAGCCTCTGGGAGTAACAACCTCCCATCAGGCAGTGTCCATCACCCATTTTGTCTTGGCTGGCTTGCTTCTGTTCAGCCAAGTCATTTTCGGGCCTAGTGTATCTGGTCATTCCCCACTGGTTTTAGGGCCACATCTCAAAGTTTCTGGTGCAGCAGATTTTCCCATGCCTCATTGGAGTTCCCTTTCTAATGTCCTTCCTGGCCGAGGTTAATAACCCTCAGACCCTGCAGATGGCGCTATACACGTGCGCTGTTGCAAAGGCATATCTGCTGTCAGTATAGATGGTTACTGACTTTCCCTTGCCCCATCAGAGAGCCTGGAATAGAGCTATGAGTTCAGCCCGTTGGGCTGAAGTTCCCCTACTTAATGACTGTGACAAGACGACACTGGACACTGTCCAGAGTTACTACAGCTGCCCCAGCATACCTGATTCCTTCCTGGACAGAGCTCCTGCTGTTCGTGAACAATACCTCATCTGATGATGGCAGTGGGACATCCTTGAGGTCTGGGCGGCCGTCTGTACTATGTTGATTACCTCCAAGCAGTCCTGTAGAGGTTTCTCCGGGTCATCATCTGGAGGCAGGCTGGCAGGATTGATGGCCAATGGCCTGGAGTGGCAGTGGCCAGTAATTGAACAGTCACTAGAGAAGATCACAGTATTTTTCCCCAAAGTCTATAGTCCTCTTTGAAGTCCAGGGGTAGGTTAGGGGCCCATTGGCTCAGTCAGGACTGAGTCTGCTGCACCAGTACCTACCAGAAAACCTAACTAGTTTGTCCCCTATTGTCTTGTTATTCTTGGCCCCTGAGGGCTCAGTTGGAAGAAACCCTGGCCCTGCCATTTTTCCAAGTTAAAGATTTTACTTTGTTCCTAATCAGGACCTAGGCCTGCCATCCTGACCCTTCCTCATGTTTCTCTTAAGGCTGATACTACCACCTTTGCTATTCTTTTATCCCGTTTTTCCCCAGAGGTGAACCTATTATTATATACTTTTGAGCTATTTAACCAATTTGGCCTTTAGGCCTAACAGGAGAACACAGTGAAAAGTGTCCAAGGAAGCCCTCCTCCGGGCAGTATTTGGGTCCCTCCATGGGCAGAGGGATGGGAAAATTTCCTATGACCCCAGGTTTTCAAAAGGACATAGGAAAGGGGAGCGCACATAAGGCAGAGTGTTTTTCAACTCTCCAAGAGCACGTCGCGCCTGCGCCTGCTATCTCTATTTTCAGCTCCCCAAAGTTCAGAGAAGCCTGTTGGAAACTTGCTGGCGCCAAACCCTGGGGCAGCAGAGGGCAGATGAGCAGCCTAGGCTGGCACCAAAGGAACACGCCCCTTCTTTGGCCCAACCACTTCCCCCAGGGAACCCTGTGGGCCCTGCAGCCCCTGTGGCCTCTGGGTGAATGCCTGCACACCTGCCTGCCACCCCCATTTCCCAGGACAAGGGGATTTCCACACTGGACCCCAGTCCCAATGCACAGAGGGGCATGCCACACCATGTGAGATGTGCACAAGGGCCCACCAGCTGGGACAGCCCCCTCCCGGCTGCTCGTGCGTGGGGCCCAGGATCACTGGGGAGACTCGCCTCCTCTGATGGGGGCTGAAGGTCGGGGATTCCATCCCCACTGATTAAAAGGCAAATGATCCAAAATATAGGATTTAAAAAACCTGATGCCCTCAGAATCCTTCCACTTGACAAACTGTGCACCCTTTTGGGGCCCAGAAACCCGCCCAACTCCTTGTAAATCAGACATAGAAACCTCTGCTCCTGCATCCAAAATGCCCTTGAATTTCTTCCCATTCAAACTGAGCTCTGCTCCAGGGAGACACTGGGCAATTATCTGTGCCCAATAGGCTCCATCTGTGGAGCCAAATCCTCCCTCTCCCTGCGTTTCCTTTGATAGCACTTTAGCACTTTCCCTTTTTTCCCTGTGAGCTGCGTGCAGCTCGAGGGAGCTCCCAAAGGGACCGAAGGGACTGTGGTGGCCTCGAAACTTCTCGCCCTCGGTCTCTCTCGCCCACGCAGTGGTGGGAGACTGTGCGGTGTCCCGCGGGTCACCGACCAGGCACGTGTCTCCAGGATGCGGCCCCGCTCACAACATCAGCCTCAGTGCCAGCCACCCAGAGAGGGACCCTGAGGGCGAGGGGGGCATTTAAGATGGTAAGAGTGAGACTGTGTCCATTCTGCTGAATATTGCCTTATTTGTTGTTAATTGTTAATAAGGGAGATAAGCATGGAGGGAGGAAGGTGAGAAAACACCTTTCCACCTACACTTACTGCAAGCCACAAAGAAATCCAAAGTACCTGTGAATTCACTGAATGATTTACAGAGCTCTTATGGGATTTGCCCCCAGAACGTGGCTCCTGGGAAACAGTGTTGAGATGCTTCCAGGTGTGCCACTGTCTAGTCTTCAGGAGCTACACTTTCATTCTGTACCTGATACAGAGTGAAATGCTTGCACTTTCTGACTATCTTAATTCTAGCCTCCTACATTTCTCCCCTGGCCTTCAGGCTAACAGCTCCTGCTATAGATATGCTAATTAACTAGAGGAATTCTGCTTGAGGCCTGAGTTTTTATAAGAGCAGCCTCCTGTTAGGAGCCTTTCCCAAAGAAGTGGGGAAATATGTACAAAGTAATGAGAGTTTATCAAAGATTTACAGGAGTCTCCAAACTGACTCAGTTCAGTGGGTCAGCAAACTGATGGGAACAAAGGGATTTAGAAATTTCTTGCTCTTTCTTGGATCCCTGTCATGCCTAGCTATAGACACCTACATTCTGGGTTCTCTTAACAGGGATTTGCAGAAGCCATGAGTTACCTTACCCCATTCTTCTTGAGCTAGACCTTCTTGGTCAATTAACATTTTTTTTACTTCAAACTTTGACTTTTTGAATATTGGCCTTTTTTCTTTCTTTCTTTCTTTCTTTCTTTCTTTCTTTCTTTCTTTCTTTCTTTCTTTCTTTCTTTCTTTCTTTCTTTCTTTTTAAGCACTGATGCACACAAACATATCAGTAACATACCTTCTAGGTAGGACCTCCATCATAAATCATCAGTTATGTATGTGGAGAGCTGACTTTCATGATTGATTCCCAAAAGCAATATTAAAGTGCTTTATGCCATGAGTGAATAGATTCAGTGACCCTAGCGATCCCACTGGCTCTGAGATGTCCAAATCAGTCTAAGGAGGCAATTGTGGGGATTGGGAGCAGGACTTCGTTTCAACATGCAAATACTGAGGAGGCAGCTCTTGAAAAGAAGAAACCTGATACAATTATTATTTACTGTTAATTGAAGGACCCATTTAAATTGTGAATACAGCTTTCGGCTCGGAGGAGGCTTGGGTGCAACTTTCTTCGGTCCTCCCGAATCCGGGTTCATCCGACACCAGCCGCCTCCACCATGCCGCCGAAGTTCGACCCCAACGAGATCAAAGTCCTATACCTGAGGTGCACCGGTGGGGAAGTCGGTGCCACGTCTGCCCTGGCCCCCAAGATCGGCCCCCTGGGCCTGTCTCCTAAAAAGGTTGGTGATGACATCGCCAAAGCAACCGGTGATTCGAAGGGTCTGAGGATTACAGTGAAAGTGACCATTCAGAACAGACAGGCCCAGATTGAGGTAGTGCCTTCTGCTTCTGCCCTGATCATCAAAGCCCTCAAAGAACCGCCACGAGACAGAAAGAAGCAAAAAAACATTAAGCACAGTGGAAATATCACTTTTGATGAGATTGTCAACATTGCCCGACAGATGCGGCACCGATCTTGAGCTAGAGAACTCTCTGGAACCATAAGGAGATCCTGGGGACTGCCCAGTCTGTGGGCTGCAATGTTGATGGCCGCCACCCTCATGACATCATAGATGACATCAACAGCGGTGCTGTGGAATGCTCGGCTAGTTAAGAGCTACAAAGGAAAATGTTTTAATTAAAGATCATTTGACAACCAAAAAAATAAATAAATAAATTGTGAATACAGTACTAAAGTGGGGGACTATTGGTTGCAGGAACTGAAGGAAGAATTTACTAACGAGAGAGGCAAGAGAAAATCGGCAGGCCAGAAGACAAAGAAGACACTATGATTGTCCATATGTAAACAGCAAACAGCACCAGATATTAGACATCAGTCCCTGGATTCAGCTAAGAAAAAATTCAGGGCCAAGAAACGCAAATGCAAGCTCATGTTTAGTTAGAAAGTCACAGGGGTAGAAGAAGTGAGCCATGGAAGAAGTGAGGCAGCTACACTGCATGGACTCAGGAAGCAAGTTACAGGGGCAAAAGAAGGGCCCTTGGAGCTTGGAGAAAGAAGAAAAAGATAATGCACCTTAAGGAAGAAAGGGGGAAGGAATGGGGAGAGAGATAGAGAGAGTGGGAGGCCTTCATCTTGAGGGCTTTTATCTGTTTTCCAAAGACAGGGATTTTAGGGGAGGTCTCAAAGGAGGCTCTCAATAGAATATTCATCAGCTTTCCAAGCAAGTCCTTTCAGGGTCTCTATTGATTGGTTGGCGCTAGGGTAGGGGGTCATTAGTCATTGCATCTGACACTGATGTCAGGGATGTTGTTGCTTCATTGGGTTTTGCTGATTTTCTGGGCCTGGAGCTGAAACACAACTGAGGCCTCAATGTTATGTCTAGTTTGACCAAAGCTATGTCTGCGGTCAACAGACCTGAGGCTTTGCCTAAAGTTATTTGATGAAGGTCAGAACCACTTTGTCCTGGGGGTTTAATGCCTAAGGGAGTGACCCTACAAGGGCTTGTATGGGAGTTGTATGATGCTAGTCTCCAGCCCCTCTTTTCCTCCTCTAAGGGGGTCTGCCAGATGACCAGCAATATGCCAAGCGATGAAAGGTCAGGGAAGAATTTGAACTTCCATATTCCATGACCAGTAATATGGAAGGTCAGGGGGTCTAAACTGCATGACCAGTGATATGCTAAAGGAGAAAAGGTCACCCTGGGGCTGAAGTACCACCTTTCAATACTTGTATTCTCAGTTTTGCTCATTGCTGGGCACCTGGGGCTTTCTGCTCTGGTAACCTTCTGTACCTGGCCTATAGTTCCCACCTTGCACATGTCTAACTGCTTACTGTATCAGATGCACATAAAGCTGCAGGGGTAAGGAAGAGCTGAGACACTAAGATGTATTGATCTTGCACTGAGAATGTGGAATTTTTGAAGCTTGTTTGGTTTAAAGAATCTTCTGAAAATTTGCATTATTCTTCATTGGATATGATTATTTCTGTCTTCAAGCAGATACCCATGTTAGTACCTCCACTTTAAGGTTAATCTGCCTGGGTTAGTCTTCTCGTTAATGAGTAGGCATTTAGACAGGCATGAGCAGTGCAGGAACAATAGAACAGGTATGGAGTGTCACCAGGGTGGAAATTCCCAGGGGCCTAGCAAGGGACAAAACTAGAGAAAAAACAAGTATTATAGGCTAGGACCTTATACCCAGGGTAAGGGTCTGAGATCCCACCTCCCCTAGTTATTGTGAGACATGCAGTTTAGACCGCCTGACATTTCTATCATTAGTCATGTGATTTAGACCCCCTTAGAAGAGGAACAAGGGGGACAGAGAATAGCCTCACAATTCCCATACAAGCCCGTGCACAGTCACTCCCTTAAGCTTTGAGCCTTCAGGACAATGAGGTTCTGACCTGCTTCAAATAATCTTAGGAACAACGACTCTGGACTGTTGACCACACAGAGTTTTGGTCCAACTAGAGATAACATCTAGGTCTCAGTTGTGTTTTAGCTCCAGGTCCAGAAAATCAGCAAAACCAAATAAAGCAAGGACCTGGCAGACATCAGAGTCAGATGCAATGACGAATGACCCCCTGCCCTAGCACCAAACAATCAGTAGAGATCATAACCCTGAAAGAACACACTCAGAAAGCTCATGAATATTTTATTGAAAGCCTCCTCTGAAACCTCCCCTAAAATCCCCACCTGTAGAAAACAAATAAAAACCCTTAAGATGAAGAACCCAGTACATGCTCTTCTGTTGAGCATGCCCTCACCTTTCCCCCTCTTCTGCCCTCAGGCACATTATCTTTGCTGTATATCTATCTCTTATGCTCCAAGGGCCCTTCTTTTGCCTCTGCAACTTGTTTTCTAAGTCATGCTGCTCAGCTGGCTGACTTCCTCTAACTCTGTGACTTTCTAAACAAACTTTTTCTTGTATTTGAGTTATTGGTTCTGAATTCTTTCTTAGCCATACTCAAGGACCAGGGTCTAATGCTGCCCTTAACACCAGGAGGGACTAGTACTCCTTTATTTGTGGAGTAGCAATAGTCTCCCCACAGAACAGAGACCTCTGGTTCATCTCCTGAGGACTGTTTCTTTTCTTGATTGTGCCTGACCCCTCCAGGACAGGACTCCATCTTTCCTCTCCCAGGCTCCACCTATTCAAACCACTTTCTTTCCCCGCTGGCTCTCTGGCTGAGCAAGTCTAAACCTGGACCATCTGTTGTCACCTGTTACTTTATTCCACAGATGGAGGCCCCAGTAGTCTCATGGCCCATGTGAAAAATAATATGAGTGGAGCCACATTAAAATAGAGCCTAAGTAGCCATTTCAGAGAAACTGCCCTGCATATATTATTTTTCTTTATCTTATAAGCTGGACCAAACCACCATAATTCCAAGAAGTCAGAGACTATCCTGTTTGTAAGGACTGATGAAACTGGACTTTGCCAATGACCGAATTGCTAACCAATCAACTAAACACAGTTCTAGCTGAATCTCAAGCCAATCCATGATGTGCAAATCTAATCCTACCTCATCTAACACAAAAAAACTCTTCTTAAATAAAACTTACCTCACCTTCCTCCTTTTTTCCCATAAAAGCCCTGAGCCCCTATAAAGGGGGAACACTATTTGGATTTCTGCCTTGAATCTGTTCTCGCAAACTACAGTTCTGTTGGATCTTAAATAAACACTTATTGCTTCTTATTTTTGCTGTTTATTTTTAGGTTAACACCCAAGAGGTGCAAAGAGCCAGAAGCCAGAGCTGGTGATGTGTGGATACAAATGCAGCAAGACACCAAGTAAGCATTCCTAGAAGCTCCACTGAAGTTTTAGCACCATCAGGAGGAAAACTGAGGAGCTTCATGCTTGGGAAGAAGGGTGAGATAAACTTAAGAAATATTCTGTCCACAGGAAACAAATTTAGAAACTTAATGTTTCCTTTTTATTTCTTTTCCTCCTGCATCCTCACTGCTGGTAAGGACTGAGATAGATCCTCATTACCCCAGAAATGCACGGATATCTGGTCCCTATCACCTGCAGGCCTTCCTCCTCGTACAGAACCCCACCCCCCACCCCAGGCCTAAAAATTCACTTTACATTAGAAAAATAGCCACTTCCTACCTTCATAAATGTAGGACATAGAGACAATGACAGAAGTGGCCAAACTGCTTGGAAGTAGGGCTTTTCTCTCCCTAGGACGTTGTCCAGAGTTACATGTAGCTGTAAACAGGGGGGCAAATAAAATGATTAAGTGATGACAGAGGCTAAGTCTACTCTTTCAACAGCTATAATAAGGAAGGTTTGCCAAGAATGGAACAGAATCACAGGCCACGTGCTCTGGGAACCTGTGAGAGCCGCCAGCGAGCTCGGGAAGTCAGAGCCACAGGTGCACAGCATGTAGTGGAGCAGGAAGACTGAGGGACTGTTTTCTTGAGTAGACTAGTGGCAGAGAGGATGGCTGGGAAGCCAGGAGACCTGGGGTCTACTCCCAGCTGTGCCACTAAGTAGCAGCAGCCATGAGCAAACCACGTAACCTTTCTGAGACCCAGGGTGCTCCTCTGTAGAAATGAGGGGTTTCAATGCGTCAGAGGTGGCATGCACACCCTCCTTCTCTCATGCCTTCTGTACAGCCTCCCGTTCATCCACATTACTGTTTACAAATTCTTCTATAGCAGCCTAAGCACTGTAGTTGTATACAAGTTGAAATCGACTTATTTTCCTTCTAAAGTCCCTTCTAGCTCCTAAATGGAAGGTTCTAATTTTCCAAGTAAGAGGTAACCATTTTTCTGATTTAGTAATAGCTCACTCAAAAAAAAAAAGAGGAAGAAGAAGCAGGAAACGAAAGGAAAATTTAGGATTATAATTTCATACACTCCTCCCCACCCTGAGGCTGAACAGAGTCCTCCTGAGGTCACACTGTCCTTCCTTCTGTGTCAGAGATGTCAGTGTTTGAGCTTCTCCTTCTGTCAGTTCACCCAGCATGACAGCGCCCTCTGTAGCTCCCTTTATCTAAAACAGCCCACACGTGTTACTATGCCCAAACCCAAGGAAAGGTCCCAGGACTGAAAACCTACTTCCCGAAGGGTAGGGCAAGGAAAGCCCAATGAAAAGAGTTTTGTCACTCTTGTCAGGTTTTTAATAGAATTCGCTAGAGCAACTTACACACAAGACACAGCTTGGGTGGCTCCAAGACAGAATGGAAGCCCTCGGCACCTGACAGGTGTCAAAGAATTATACAGGATAAAAGAGATGAAGGGATAGTCGGGGATACTAGTACATGAATGCTACCAGGTACAGAAATTACTTTACATGCTTAACCAAGTCAAGACAATGGCCTCTTCCAGGAAGTAGCAATTCACAGGAGCCAGCGGAGGGGTCCTGATTTATGTCAGAATGAACATCAGTTATGATCAGACACCTCTAGGAGGCTTATGGGAAGCCATCTCTGTTCGGCCCAGGTCCAGCTCATGGGACAGGGGTCATATCATGGCATAGTCTTTCCTCCACAACACTTACATTTTCTGTTTGGCATCAAGAAACCTACCTGGTACAAAATGATCTCAAAAAGGAATTATCTCCAAAAGCCAAGAGTCAGAAGATCAAGCATTTAATGATTCTATTCACTGCTCACCAAAGTTAACCAGATTTACAGTTCTCACCCTCTGACAGGAAAGCAGTTACATTCACAGTAACCTAAGTGCAGACAGCTTCAGGAATCAGGTGATTTTACAAATGCGTTTTATTGAATGAGGCAGCAAAGTGGTTAACATGGGGCCCACCTCACAACCTTCTCCTCAACCCCCCACACCACACAGGAGGAAGTCTCAGGCCAGGGAAGCATGTGTGTGATGGCCAGGAGCCCTAACTTGAGTTATTTCCCTCTGTGCTAGGAAGGAAGAGGGGAGAGGCAGGTGAAACGATGAGGTGGGGCATCTCACTGCTCTGATTTTAGGTGGAGACCTCTACTTAAGCGTCGAAGTGGACCGGCACATACGGCTTTCCCACACAGGCCACGGTGATCTGCCTCTTTTTTGGGATGGTGTGATATTTACAATTGGGATGTCTGGAGCCATTTTTCAGGCGACAGTCCGTGACACGCATGCTGGACTTGCTCTGGTGACAGTTGTTCAGCCCATTCTTACAGCGGATATTAGGCTCGATGCAAATGGCCTCAACATCTACCAGAGGCTCGTGCACAAAGGTGTTCACCGGCTTGCACGCTCCCACTGTCATACTCCGGAGCCCCATCATTTGGTCACAGTAGGTGGAGTTGGGTTGGCTGCTGTTGGAGTCCATATGCTGCCGCTGGAACTTCTGGGCCGGAGTTTCCTGGCCCAGGGAAGGCTGGACCAACCCCAGGACCAATAGCACCAGGGCTAGCACTGAGAACAGGATGAGGGACTTCTCCTGAGCCATGGTGGCCTCAGTCCTCTGGAGGAGCCTAGCCAGCAAAGGGAGAGAGGAGGAAAAGCGTCACTTTGAAAGAGGACCCCAGCTGCCACCTCTGGTCTCCGTGGCTTACAGTCTCCCTTCCGGTCAGCCAGAAAGACATCCCTCTTCCTGCAAGATTTCCCAAGTGATGAGACACTCCCATGGACTCTTCTCTAAAAGCATTTGACCCCTACTAGTCACAGAGAGGAGGTCCTTTCTTCTGAGTAGTGATCTCTGAAGTGACCTAAAATCCCAGCAGTTTTGTTTTTGAATACTGGAGTTCTGTTTGTATTACTATTTTTTATCTAAAGATATTTTTGTATTCAGTGTTCTAGTGGCTCAATAGAAGATCTTTTTAAATAAACCATGACCCAAATTGGATCCCTGTTACTACCATGACATCCAGGATCATGGCGGACAGAGCCCTGTTGCCCTACATCTGAAGGGAAACCCAAGCCAGTGCCTGGCACTGGCATCATAAAGGGATGCCATTGTATTCCAAAGAGAGGTGCTTGCCTCCCCTGACCTGGCACTGCTCCTTCTCCAGCCCCATGGGTTCTCTGCAACCTGAATGCTCCCTCCCCATCCCAGCCCAGCGCCAACTGTTTGCCTAGCCCAAGCTTTCTTGGTGTTAGCCTCACCTACCCTAGGTCTCTCCTCTCCAAACCACAAGCAGAAGCAGCCCCTGAGACCACCTCTTGGGCCGCTTACCTGGGTCTCTAGCTTGGATTCCAGGTGACAGCAAGTGGAAGGACAGTTTCTGCAGTCACTGGATCCCTGAGCTGTGGACCTTTATGTAGCTTACAAAAGGGGCTTGGCTTCCAAGATGAGAAGGGTGGGAGGAGCACCTTGGCTTCAGTCCAGAGGAACACAAGGGCATCCTGAGGAAGGAATGGGGAATTTTCCAGGCTCTTCCTCTTTCCAGGGCTGCTGGGTAGAGTGAGTGTTTGCCTACAGGAGCCTTTCTTGCCATGTGAATCTCATCTGGCTGCTGGTTCACAGGAACAGCAGAGAAAGCCTCTATGGCACTGCTGCTCAAACCCCAACCAAGGCTTTGTTTTCTCTTTGGGGGCCATTTCACCAAACAGCCCTTGGAGGTTAGCAAAGGGCACATAATATGTAATCAAGGGAGAGGGAGGAAAAGGAGGTCCTCTCTCCCCAAGAGTCCTGGAGCAGCTTTGACCAGAATTCCCTGTCTCCTAACAGCAGCACTCGGCGGCGGGGGTGGGGGGGTGGGGGTGGGGGGGGGTGGGCAATGATGTTGTCTCTAGCTAGAAGGCTCCCAGATCTGGAGAAGGAGGGGAGAATTCCTAAACTGTTTGGATAAGGAAGAAGCCTCTACATGACCTCACCCAGTTCTGGTCACTTTCACACTCCTGAGGTCAGTATATGACAGTTTTTATCTACAGTAACTACTCATCCTATATGCCACAGTTGAGTAGAGAAACTAAAGATAAATCAAAGCCCAAAATCCCTTTTGGAGAAAAACAGAGAACATCAAGTTTCTTAGCAGCAGAATTTTTCCTTGAAAGAGATCTCCTTTTGCTGGGTGACAATTTTGAGACTACTTGAGTAAGAAATATCAAATATCAAATATCCATGCTCTAGATTTATTTCTTTCTAGTAAAATTATTTTATTTAGTTATAATATTAATCTCCAACAGCTTGAAGAAAAAATCTATGGTTTTCCATTGAACTGTATGTCACTTTCTTTTAGAATGTCCTGTTTTTCATTAAAATAACTTCTACCCTTATGTTCATATCAGCACTATTTACAATAGCTAAGATCTGGAGGCAGCCCAAGTGCCCATCAACAGATGAGTGGATAAAAAAGCTGTGGTACAATGGAATACGATGCAGCTCTATGAAAGAAAGATCTCTTATCCTTTGAGACGCCATGGAGGGACCTAGAGAGTTTTATGCTAAATAAAATAAGTCAATCAGAGAAAGACAAATACCACATGATCTCACTTTTTGTGGAATATAATGAACAAAATAAGTTGATGAACAAAATACACTCAGAGACATAGAAGTAGGGTTTAGACTAACAAACTTCAGAGGAGGGAGGGGCAGGAGGGAAGAGATAAACCACAGAACTTATGCACATAGGCATAACCAATGGACATAGACAACAATGCTGTGGGGAGAGGGGGCAGGAACAGGAGGAGGGTGTCAATGGGGGGAAAAAGAAACATCTGCAACAAAAATAAATTAATTAAAAATAATAATAATAATTTCTACACCACTCAATGTGTTCCACTTTCGGTTTAATGGTCAGATATGGGTTTTTGGAAAGCCCACAGGTCACCAACTCCATGAAGTAGCAAACTGGCTTTTGGAAAGTCTTGCAGGTATTTATCCAGAAATATATGTTCATGAAATTGTGAACCATCATCAAAACCTACTTCATTGTTAATTGAGAACTCCCACAGTCTCCCCTCTTTCTCCACTGGATCATCTCTCAAAACCACTCTGACCCAGACTGTGTTGCTCAGTGGATTGAGCATCATCTCAAGGACTGAGAGGTCCTGGTTCAGGTCCCAGTCACGACACATGCCCAGGTTGCGGGCTCCATCCCCAGTTGAAGGCATGCAGGAGGCAGCCTATGGATGTTTCTCTCCCTTCCTCTCTCTAAAAAATCAAGAAAAATATAAATTTTTAAAATGCTCTGTAAAATCTGTTCATTTACTGCATCTAACTGCTTAGAAATTCCACATCCCAAAGTGAAGGTGCTGTTTCTGTTTCAGGTGCCTCTTCAGTAAATGCCTTAACATAAATAACTTAAGTTTCGTTCACTTAAATATATTTTTCCTAAAATCGCTGACAGCCTCCCTGGCTCTGAACTCCAGGGCTGGGGAACAGCTCCAAGCTCCAGGGACCTACAGGGAGGAACTGGCTTCTGGTGAGGGCTGTCCATGCTCTGGATTTAGACTCTCAGTCCAAATTCTAATTTAGCACCTTAAGAGCTGAACAAGTTACAGAACTTGATTTATTTCCCTGCTCCTCAGGTTTCCTAGTCTCTACAATGGGGATAATAATGTATTCCTCTTGGATTTGTAAATAAAATGAGATAAGGTAAAAACTACAAAGCACTTCAAGTAGAGCTTAGAAAGCATCAATAAATGGTAGGTCAGTGATTGTCCACAGGGAGTGGTGTTGAGATTCTCTGCAACGAAAACTGTTTAAATACTACTGGGTGATCTCTGAATTGCTTTTTACAGGAGGTAGAGTCAAGTAACAGCCAGACATTGGTTTTGCTAAAAACCTGAGTTTAAAAGAGCAGGCAGTTTTGAAATCCTGAGGAGGGGAGGAAAGGGGTAGAGGAGAGAAAAAAGGGACCATGGTAGGAAGAAAAGAATTTTTTTAAGGAAATTTTAAAATTGTTTTGCCCCATGATATCCAAGGAATCTTTAGTCGAGTCAATTTTATTTGCTAATGCACATGAGTTTGGAAGTAGCCTTGGGGCTAAGGAAACCCTGGCATATGGCATGAGCTTTTAGTTTCATGTTTCTATAGTTCACCCACCACCTCCTCTTCCACCCTTGATTTGTCTCTTAGCCTTAGATGGTACTCATACTATCTTGAGTGGCGTTGGGTGAAAATTTTACCCAACCATTTAGGTTCCAGTTTGGAGGCCTGCAAATTAACTGACAAAAGCCAGATTAACAGGAGAGACTAGACAAAGTTTATTCATGGGCATATAAAGAAGCACAAGAGGGTGGAGAAGGATAAACTTGAGTGTTTGAGTCAGTCTCCTGAGACCACAGTACATCAAGAAGCCACATCAGTGACTGGCCTGATCCCAGGTGTAGGTGGGAAAGTGAAGGGAAGTACATTTTTGCCCCTTTAACAGATGTCTGGAAATTAATCTCTGAAATCTGCCTAGAGCCCAAGGCATCCCAGGAAGATTACAACTACAGGGCCTCTGTGGACTGTGGGCGCCAAGGAATCTCCTTAGAGACACGCTGTGTGGCCTGGGCCACCCACACCTCTCATGTCTCCCATGCTTTTCTCTCAAATAGTACACCTGCTCCTCTCCCAAGTCACGTATAGCTTTCTTGAATCCTCTTCAGGAGTGAGGCTCTAGACTCTCGGGAGCTAACTCTATAGAGACAAAGGGCAATTTGGATTATAGTAACTTGGGAGACTTTATGATCCTATGACACTGAACAGTCTCTAAGAAGACAAACAGCATGCCCCTCAAACCTGTCACAAGCAATGCATTAGAGACCTAAATTGAGAACCCTCTTCCCCTGTGAAACACTGTACAGTCCTCTCCTAATTTCAGCCCTTGCCCCAGCATTTCATCTCACATGACAAGGACAGCAGGGAAAAAGCTGTCAAGGCTGTGCAGGTTATCCTTATTGTTGATGACTCCCATTTCATAACACTTCACGTTTCTCTTTCCAAGCCCATTTCACTCCCATACATCCAACAGTGTGAACTGGGAAAGAATAGGGTTCCAATGTCTGAACCCTTGTTAGAGGTCAACCAGGTACAGGTTGCACTTCATAGAGGGTGGCTCTGACCTGTGTGTGAGCCACCAGGTGTAGTTAATTAGTCTGGTGTCTAGAGCACACAAGAAGAGCCTGAGTCTCCCACAACCCCTCCTAGCCTCGAGACACTATCAGTTTTCCTCAGCCCCAAGGACACAGTGCACCCTCCCTACAACCTGTCCCATACCAGGTGCCAGCCTTAGGTCATCTTAATGGGTCATCTTATTGCTCAGGGTGTCTGAGGAAAGACAGAGACTTGGGAGAAGACCTAATTACCTTTCAGCCTAGGTGGTCCAGTCTTCTCCTTGGTTTCACCCATTTTAGGAGAGTTTCCCCTGCCCCTCCCATGTAGGGAAAGCACCAATGCCTCTGCTCCTTATTTAAGGGTAGCCTACTTGTACCAGCCCTTCTGATACTTTATCACAGTGGCATTAATTATTAACCAGGACTCCTGTGTGCAAGAACACAGCCGGTACCCTGGCTGTGTGGTTCAGTTGGTTTTAGTGTCATCCTGTGCACCAAAAGGTTGTGGGCTCAATTTCTGATCAGGGTACATGCCTTGGGGGGAGGGGGCATGTGCAGTGGTGGGAGGGGCCTATGGATGTTTCTCCCTCACATCAATGTTTCTCCCTCATTTTCTATCCCTTCCTCTCCCTCTAAACAGTCAATAAAAACATATCTCCAGGTGAGGATTACAAAAAAAGAAAAGAAAAACAGCTGATAACAGGACACCTGAGGGAGCTGAGAAGCACCAAGCAGTTGATCCAGGGACTTTGTTTTAGACCCAAGTGCTGAGAATTATCCCAACAGAAGCAGCCCTTAGAGTTTTGATAGCAACCAGACCTTGATAAGAGCTCGGGTACAGGTGAGGACAGGGTTAGCAGAAAGCATTGGGAAAAGAGGTGGAGTGGAGACAATCAGGGAAGGTGTCAGGATAAATAGGGTTTGTGTGTTTTTTAATTGGGGGGCAATTCAATTTTTTAAAGGGGGGGCAGAAAGAGAAGTAGACACTCATGGTAGAGCACTGGGTGTTTAGAAAATAACATTTTCCTCCATGTGACTGGGGGAGGTGAGGGATGGCGCGCGCGCACACACACACACAGAGACAAACACACACATATATAAATGTTGCCCAAATAGAAGTATCTTCAATGCCCTGCAAAAGATTTCAATATGTAAAAGACAGACAATTGCTTTGAACTCAAGGAATGGAAGGACACAAGCAATGGAAGGGAATTTCCACAGATTTCCCATTATATACATGAGGAGAGTCAAGGCCGCAGCAGTCCCAAGGTCCAACAGCACCTTGGCAGCAGAAACAGAAACCAGCCTCAAGTCCTCAACTCCAGGGCAGCACCCTCACTTACTGTGCTGCCCTGTGTGCCCTGGGTAGGGAACATGCTCCCAGGATGTGCACCCAAAGAGCAACAACATCTCGTTGTGAAATTGAACTCTTCTTCTGGTTCTGGATTTCCCCCAGAATTCTCCCACTGCCGTCCTGCTGTGAAGTGTGCTGGGAGAAGGCAGGGATAGCTTGGCTGCTCCCCCCACCAATGGAGATATGACGACTCGGGACTCACACTGAGGTACCATCGGGGTACTTCCATTAGAGCAATTGGGGTGACGGAAGTGAAGGCAGGGAGGTGACGAGTGGCTCGGGGCTCCCAGCTCCAGGCTCTAGAGTGCATGCGCTAATCTCACTGGAAACCCTGGAGGAAGGGGAGCCTGTTTAGGAAGAAGAGGTTCCCCGGAGGACAGCTACTCCTAGCATATCCCTTCCTCTCTTTAAGAGACCTCACATGCTGCCTCCATCAAGGAAGCAAGGGCTTGAGAATAGTCATTTCCTTAGAAATTATGAGGGTCTCACATCTTCCATCTCCTGCTTTCTTCCTTATGTTCATCATCAGGAGTGTTCCAATGAGCACAATCGTGCTTCTTTTCCCAAAGCTGGGAGATATTGTCAAGAACAAACCACACGGATGGCAAGGTCCATGCAGGCCTATAAGTGAAGAGAGTTTAGCTTTATCCAGCTCAGGGGACAAGTCTCACATTTAATTAACTGGGACCTTTCATTGACTCACTAAGTCCAATCTCCTGCCCCACTGGCTGACCTGCTTTGAGTTTTGGATTAAACAGTCCTGATAACTTCTTTCATTGCAATTTGTTCTGGTAGATGCTCCCTCTCCCTGAATATGGGTCTCACTTCTCCAGGAGGCAAATCCTTAATCCCTTTCTGCTCTTCTGGTTCTGCCTCAAACTCAATTCTACCCATTTTTATTTTTCTTTTAGCCATTTTATCTCTCAAAGAGGAGCTAGAAAAGCAGACCTCAGCAGTGCTATGGTTGTTTCATAGAAGGAGAAGGTAGTATCCCAATGTCAGCACGCACGTGTGTGAGGATAAGGGTTGGTGCCAGGCCCCCTCCACCAGCTGGGCCACAAAGGCCTCTGTCAGCAGGTAACGCAGTGACTGTGGCCACACCATGTGACTTCTCTGGAACTTAGTATTCATTTCTGAGAAACAAAAGAGTGAAGAAAGATGATTTCTAACATTGCACCCAGTTACAACATTTTTATCTTCTAAAGATCTCACTTTTGATACTTCCCAAAAAGAAAGAATGGATCTCAATATAAGATCTATTAATATTTTCTTTTTTTAAAAAGCCAAAGTTGCTTTTGTGGCTGTATTCTTCAATTAACTGCCCTTAGTTTAACTTAAAAAACTAATTTATTCACACAAAAACACAGATACACAGAAAGGGACAGAAAAGTTCTTACTTATCCCCACCCCCACTCTCCTGAATGCCAGTCAAAATACCAGCTACAAATGAATTTTTTCCTCAATATGAATTTTGTATACATACATATTAAATAAAATGCACAAACTCCTATCTTTCGATGAAAAAAATTAAATGTCTTCAGAGTATTCACATTTGAAGTCATTTAAAGCTTTAATTGTGTCATTGAGGGGGCACAAAAAATAAGCACTGAAAATTTAATACACTAATTTATTATATGTTCATTTCTGTAGTAGGTAAACACAATGTCTGCCTGTCTGTGGTTCCCTCATCAATTCAATAGATAAATAGAAAGTTTCGGGAATACAGCCTTATCAGAGACCCAGAAGTTAGAGATAAATTTTGTAATAGAGTTCATAATATAGAATTAGAGGGTTCTCATTAATTAATTTTGGGAATGAGTCAATAGAAAGATATTATTCTTTAGAAAACTACAGTATATATTTCTCTAAGTTACCAAGTGGAAGGTAAATATTAAAAAAGACACAAAATAATAAAATTCCTGATAAACAAATGGACATACAGTACTTGTATTGTCATCACCTATGAAAACATTATTAACATTTTATTTTATAATTTTCCACACTTTTCTCTATGCTATGTACATATTTCATAAAATATGGATACTATATATTACATATTCTGCTTCAGATTCTGCTTTTTCTCTTAAAATGCATCTGGGTTCCTGGTAAAATTCAGTTTCTTAACCTAGATAGTGGTGAACAAAGATATGTCACTTTGAATTAATTTATTGAGTTATAGACTTAAAATTTGTTCATTTTTCTGCATACATATTTATTATATATAACAAAAAAGCTTATTCAAAAATATGCATCCAAAACATTTATTTAAAGTCAACAAATATCTACATTATTCTGAATGGCTCTATAGTATTTCATATTGTGGATGTAGCATGATCCTTTCAACAAATTCCCTACTGTTAGACATTCATAACATTTACAACTTTTTACATGTATACATTCTAACTTAAAAAAACCATCTATGCCTGGCCGGGTGGCTCAGTTGGTTGAACCATCGTCCCATACACCAAAAGTTGAGAGTTCGATTCCTAGTCAGGACACATATGTAGATTATGGGTTCCATCCCCAGGCGTGGCATGTATAGGAGGCAACTGATCAATGTTTCTCTCTCACATCGATGGTTCTCTGACTTTCTCATTCTCTCCTTTTCTCTTTCTCTAAAAATCAATAAAACATATCTTTGGGTGAGGATTTAAAAAACCCAACCATCTATGTTTACATTTGTATTCTGGTGTCATAAATCAGGTTCCCTGGCAAACAGACACTGAGGTAAAGATTTGCATTCAGAAAGTTTACAGGGAAGTGACCTTGGGAGCAATACCTATAGAGGGGTCTGCAGTGACCCTAAGCGCAGGCTGGTGCTCACCTAGGCTGAGGCCACAGGCCGTTGATGACACTATAACCCTCTGTATTTTCATTTTGTTTGTGGTTGTTGTATAAGCTGAAATTTTGTGGTTGGGTTACACTCAGAGCCTCTGTGAAAGGACCCACTTATTTTCTTTTCCAAACTGGCAGCCTCCAGCTGTGCACAAGTGTTAGATCTGTATCAGGCAATGCTGAGAGCGAGTGAGGATTTTGGCACCCACAATTACAAAACATATGCCATAAGGAGGATAAAGTTCCTTCAGATAAAATAAGAATATAAAAGAATCCTATAGAAATTTTGACTAGTGACTAAAGCAAAAAAAGACCTAGGAATGATTTATGGACAGATCCACATTAGCCAACTGTGTTAGGCTGACAAGCTAATTACTGAGAATCAAGAAAAGCCCAAGATCAAAGGACCACCACCACCAGAATCCCTGGACCACCATCTGCATCCATTCGGTGCTTGGGATGGGGGTTCCCAACAAACCATGAGTGGAGTTTTGCATTCGCTTAAAATAATACCCTCTTGCTTAGCCTGCCCTGTAGGAACTGATAAATTGAATGAGGTTTCAATTATTCTGAAGCCTTACTGGAAAAGGGTGACTGTCTCTCCTTGGTTCAAGTGTTAGAATGAAGAGCTGGAGCTCACTTAAAATAATGCTGTGTGTCATGGAGGCTAAATAGCATGTTATTAAAAAATGAATTGGTTACCAATGAGATCAAGAAAGAAATAAAAAAACTTCCTGGAAACTAATGAAAATAAACACACAACAATACAAAACCTAAGGGACACAGCAAAAGCAGTCCTGAGAGGGAAGTTCATTGCAATACAGGCACGCCTCAAAAAAGAAGAAAAATTTCTACCTCACTATCTAACTCAACAACTTAAAGATTTAGAAAGAAAACCAAAAGAAAAACCCTGAGTTTGTAAAAAGAAAGAAATAATAAAAATCAGAGCAGAAATAAATGACATAGAGACTAAAAAAAAAAAAAAAAATACTAAAGACCAATGAAACCAAGAGCTGTTTCTTTGAAAAGATAAATAGACTGATCTACCTTTAGCCAGACTCACCAAGAAACAAAGAGAGAGAACCCTAATTAATAAAATCAGAAATGAAATTGGTGAAATAACAACAGATACCACAGAAATACAAAGGATTGTAAAAAAAATACTATGAACAATTATATGCCAACAAACTTGACAGCATGGGCAAAATGGAAAAATTCCTAGAATTATATACAATTCAAAATCTCAAACTGAGAAGAGTCAGAAAATCTAATCAAACCAATAACCATTAAGGAAATAGAAGAAGTAATTAATAAAATCCTAGGAAACAAAAGCCCTGGTCCAGATGGCTACACAGGGGAGTTTTACCGAACATTCAAAGAAGAACTATCACCTATTCTCCTCAAACTATTCCAAAAAATTCAAGAGGAAGGAAGACTTCCAAGAACTTTTTATGAGGCCAGCATAATCCTAATCACAAAACAGATAAGGACACTACAAATAAAGAAAATTACATGTCAATATCCCTGATGAACATAGATGCCAAAATCCTCAACAAGATCTTAGCAAATCAAATCCAGCAATATATTTAAAAAATTATTCACCATGAACAAGGGGGATTTATCCCAGGGATGCAAGGCTGGTACAATATTCTCAAATCAATAAATGTAATACACTACATAAACAAAGTGAAAGATAAAAAGCATTTGATCATATCAATAGATGCTGAAAAAGCATTTGACAAAATCCAGCATCCATTTTTGATTAAAACTTTCAGCAAAGTGGGAATAGAAGGATCATATCTCAACATAATAAGGGCCATATATGACAATCCTACAGCCAATATCATACTCAATGGGCAAAAACTAAAAGCATTTCCCTTAAGAACAGAAGCAAGACAGGGCTGTCCACTTTCAACACTCTTATTTAACATAGTACTGGAAGTCTTAGCCACAGCAATCAGACAAGAAGAAAAAATTAAAGGGATCCAAACTGGAAAGGAAGAAATGAAACTGTCATTATTTGGCAGATGACATGATATTATACATAGATAGGCCAGGCCAGAGAAATGGAAATTAAGGCTGATTAACAGCTAGGATCTGCTCCACCCTCTGGAAGTCCTCTTACCCTGAAGAACTGAGGGAGTTTTTCATTCAGTTGAGGGCTACAACCCAAGGCTCATCAAGTAATTGAGACTAATAGCCTCCAGGCAAAAAGCTAGAGGATAAATGAATCCTTCCTGGGCTTGCAAATTTACCAAGGAAGGTAAGACTTAACAGTGGTATTTAACATGGGTCCTGCAAACCAAGTACAGGGAGCCACAATCAAGAGAACACCAATAACCACAGAAAAAATTAGGCAGGCTCTAAAACCTACCGAGACAGCCAAAATGGTGAAACAAAGACACAAATCCCAAAAGAAAGAACAAGAAAACTCTACTGAAGATGAGATAAATAGAATGCAGTTAAGCAAGTTTTCAGAAGAAGAGTTCAGAAGGATGATAATGAGGAAGCTCAACAGCATGAGTAAAGATATAGAAACATTGAAAACCAACCAACTGGAAATGCAGAATGACACAACAGAAATAAAGAACACAATGGAAGGCATAACCAGCAGAGTAGAGGAAGCTGAGGACCAGATCACTGAATCAGAAGACAGGGTAGAGAAAAATCACCCAATCAGAAAACCAAAAGGAAAAAACAATTAAAAAAACAGAAAGACAGCATAAGAGAACTGTGAGACAACTGGAAATGTAAAACATTCGCATTATAGGGGTTCCAGTAGAAGAACAAAATGAGCAAGAGTTAGAGAATACATTTGAAGAAATGGTGACAGAAAACTTCCCTAACTTGGTGAAGAAAGAAGGCATTCAAGTTCAAGAAACACAGAGAGCCCCAAGTAAGAAGAACTCAAATTGGCCCACAACAAGACACATAATAATTAAAATGCCAAAAATGAAAGACAAAGAGAGAACCCTAAAAGTGGCAAGAGATAAGCAACAGGTTACCTACAAAGGAACCCCCATAAGGATATCAGCTGACTTCTCACAGAAATACTACAGGCCAGAAGAGAATGGCATGAAGTAATTAAGGTAATGAAAAACAAGGACTGAATCCAAGACTACTCTATCCAGCAAAGCTATCATTCACAATAGAAGGTGAAATAAAGCTCTTCCCAGACAACAACAAAAACTAAGGGAATACATTAACACCAAACCAGCACTGCAAAAAACGTGAAAAGGACTGCTTTAACAAGTAGAATAAATAGAAAAAAATATATAACCACAATAAACAAAAATGGCAATACATAAGTACATATCAATAATAACCTTAAATGTAAATGGATTGAATGCTCTGACCAAAAGACACAGAGTAGCTGATTGGATAAGAAAGCATGACTCATAGTTATGCTGTTTACAAGAGACCCATCTCACAACAAAAGATTTACATAGGCTGAAAGTGAAGGGATGGAAAAAAATCTTGCAAGCAAACAAAAAGGGAAAAAAACCTGGGGTAGCAATATTTATATCTCACAAAATAGATTTCAAAATGAAGGCCATAACTAGAGACAAAGAAGGCCACTACATAATATTAAAGGGATCTATCCAACAGGAGGATATAACCATGATAAACTTATATGCAACCAATACAGGAGCACCAAAATATATTGAAAAAATTCTAGAAGACTTCAAAGAAGAAATTGACAGGAATATAATCAGAGCAGGGACTTCAACACCCTGCTGACATCCTGGACAGTACTCTAGACAAAAAAATTTACAAGGAAACAGAGACTGTAATGATGCACTAGATCAAATGGATTTAATACATATCTGCAGAGAATTACAGCCCAAAACTGAAGAATTCACACTCTTCTCAAGTACACACGGGACATTCTCAAATATAGACCACATGTTAGGACACAAACTAAGTCTCCACAAGTTCAAGAGGACTGAAATCATATCAAGCATATTTTCAGATCACAATGGCATGAAACTAGAAATCAATTGCAACAAAAACCCGCAAAGACATTTGAACACATGGAAGTTAAATAGAATGTTATTAAACAATGAATGGGTTACCGAGGAGATCAAGGAAGAAATTAAAAACTTCCTGGAAACCAATGAAAATGAACACAAAAACAACACAAAATCTATGGGATGCAGCAAAAGCAGTTCTGAGAGGGAAGTTCATAGTACTACAGGCCTACCTCAAGAAACAAGAAACATTTCTAATAGACTATCTAACCTCACAACTTAAAGAACTAGAAAGCAAACAAAAAGAAAACCCCAGAGCAAGTAGAAGGAAGGAAGTAGTAAAGATCAGAGCAGAAATAAATGACATAGAGACCAGAAAAACAATTCAAAGGATCAATGAAACAAAGAGCTGGTTGTTTGAAAAGATAAACAAGATTGATGGACCCTTAGCTAGACTCACCAAGAAACAAAGAGAGAGAACCCAAATACACAAAATCAGAAATGAAAGAGGAGGAGTAACAACTGACACCACAGAAATACAAACGATCGTTAACCAATACTATGAACATTTATATGGCAACAAATTCAACAATCAAAGCGAAATGGACAAATTTTTGGAAACACATAGTCTCCCAAAACTGGACCAGGAAGAGATAGAAAACTTGTACAGACCAATAACAACTAAGGAAATTGAAGATGTAATCAAAACTCTCCCAGCAAACAAAAGCCCAGGCCCTCACAGCTTCACGGGGGAGTTTTACCAAACATTCAAAGAAGAACTAACACCCATTCTCCTCAAACTATTTCTAAAAATTCAAGAAGAAGGAAGACTTCCAAACTCATTTTATGATGCCAACATAATTCTAACCTCAAAACCAGGAAAAGACACTACAAAGAAAGAAAACTACAGGCCAATATCCCTGATGAACATAGATGCCAAAATCCTAAACAAAATACTAGCAAATCGGATCCAGCAATACATCAAAAAAATTATTCACCATGACCAAGTGGGATTCATCCCAGGGATGCAAGGCTGGTTCAATATTCGCAAATCAATAAATGTGATACACCACATAAACAAAATGAAAGATAAAAACCACATGATCATATCAATAGACACTGAAAAAGCATTCGACAAAATTCAGCACCTATTTCTGATGAAAATGCTCAGCAATTTGGGAATAGAGGGATCATATCTCGATATAATAAAGGCCATATATGAAAGACCTACAGCCAACATCATGCTCAATGGGCAAAAACTAAAAACATTTCCCTTAAGAACAGGAACAAGACAGGGATGCCCACTTTCACCACTCTTATTTAACATAGTACTGGAAGTCTTAGCCACAGCAATTAGACATGAAGAAAAAATGAAAGGGATCCAGATTGGAAAGGAGGAAGTGAAACTGTCATTATTCGCAGATGACATGATATTATACATAGAAAACCCTAAAGACTCCATCAAAAATTTACTAGACCTAATAAATGAATTTGGCAAAGTAGCAGCTTACAAAATTAACGTCAAGAAATTGACGGCATTCTTATACACCAATATTGAACTCACGGAAAGAGAAACTTAAAAAACAATCCCTTTACCACTGCGGCAAAAAAATTAAGATACCTAGGAATAAACTTAACCAAAGAAATAAAGGATGTACTTGCAGTAAACTACAGGACATTGAAAAAAGAAATAGAGGAAGATATAAAAAAAGTGGAAGCACGTACCTTGTTCATGGATTGGAAGAATTAACATCATTAAAATGTCCATACTACGCAAAGCAATCTATAGACTCAATGCAATCCCCATCAAAATACCAATGACATATTTCACAGAACTAGAACAAATACTTCTAAAGTTCATATGGAACAAAAAAGACCCCGAATAGCCACAGCAATCTTGAAAAAGAAGGACAAAGTAGGTGGGATCACAATACCGGATATCAGGTTATACTACAAAGCTACTATAATCAAAATAGCCTGGTACTGGCACAAGAACAGGCATATAAATCAATGGAACAGAACAGAGAATCCGGAAATTGACCCAAGACATTATGCTCAATTAATATTTGACAAAGGTGGCAAGAGCATACATTGGAGTAAAGACAGCCTCTTCAATAAATGGTGTTGGGAAAACTAGACAGCTACATGCAAAAAAATGAAACTAGACCACCTACTTACACCATACACAACAATAAACTCAAAATGGATAAAAGACTTAAATGTGATTCGTGAATATATAAAAATCCTAGAAGAAGATGTAGGCAACAGAATTTGGGACATCATACGCAGCACAATCTTCACTGATACATCACCTAAGGCAACAGAAACAAAGGAAAAAATGAACACATGGGACTACATCAAACCCAAAAGCTTCTGCACAGCAAAAGAAACAACCATCAAAACAGAAAGGGAACCCACTGTATGGGAGAGCATAATGGCCAATGATACATCAGATAAGGGGTTAATCTCCAAAATATATAGAGTGCTCATACAACTCAACAAAAGAAGTTCATAGAACCCAATTAAAAATGAGCAGAGGACCTAAATAGACACCTCTCCAATCAGGACATACAAATCGCCAAGAGACATATGAAAAAATGCTCAACATCACTATTCATCAGAGAGATGCAAATTAAAACAACTATGACATATCACCTCACACCTGCCAGAATGGCTGCCATCAACAAATCATCAAACAACAAGTGCTGGCAAGGGTGTGGAGAAAAGGGGACTCTAGTACACTGCTGGTGTGAATGTAGACTGGTGCAGCCACTGTGGAAAACAATATGGTGTTTCCTCAAAAAATTAAAAATTGATCTGCCATTTGACCCAGTGATCCCACTTCTAGGAATATATTCTAAGAAGCCTGAAACACCAACCAGAAAGTATAGAGGCACCGCTATGTTCATAGCAGCACTATTTACAATAGCTAAGATCTTGTCCCGCCTTTGTGGCTCAGTGGTTGAGCGTCCACACATGCCCCAAGAGGTCACCAGTTCAATTCCCAGGCAGGACACATGCCCAGGTTGTGGGCCCAATCCCCAGTGTGGGGCATGCAGGAGGCGGCCGATTGATGCTCTCTCTCATCGATGTTTCTATCTCTCTCTCCCTCTCCCTTCCTCTCTCTAAAATCAATAAAGGAAAAATATAAAAAATCTCATTAAAAAAATAGCTAAGTTCTGGAAACAGCCCATGTGTCCATCAGTAGATGAGTGGGTAAAAAAGCTGTGGAACATAGACACAATGGAACACTATGCAGGTGTAAGAAAGAAAGATCTCTTCTCCTTTGAGATGACATGGAGGGACCTGGAGAGCACTATGCTAAGCAAAATAAGTCAATCAGAGAAAGATAAGTATCTTATTTGTTAAATATAATGAACAAAACAAGCTGATGAACAAAATAGACCCAGAGACATAGAAGTACCATTCAGGCTGACAAACCTCAGAGGAGGGGGCCAGAGGTAGGGAAGAGATAAACCAAAGAACTTATGCATATAAGCATAACCAATGGACATAGACAACAATGCTGGCGGGGGGGGGCAGGAATGGAAGGAGGGTGTCAATGGGGGGAAAAGGAGAAGCATCTATAACAAAAATAAATTAATTAAGATAAAAATAATAATAATAATACTGTGTGTTACACTCTCATGTCCACCCCACCTCAAAAGCTCATCATCACTTATATAGAGCATCTCCAGATTATGTTTCTCAGTCTTTGACAATAAACAGAATTGCCTCCCTTAAAAAAAAAAAAAAAAAAAACTATACTAGGGAGTGAAGGAAACATGACTGAATAGAAGAAGTTGAATTTTGATGCAGTCACAACAAAGGTCTCAGCCAATCCCACAGGAAGCTCTAGGGCTAGAATGACCCTTCAGAGTTGTCCTGAAGGCCTTTAAACCCCCTCACTGTCCATTCACTAGATATGGATTGCTGGGGGCGGGGGTGGTGGGGACAGGAAGGGAGGAGGCTTTACCTTGGGCAGGATGGTTCTTGACTACTCGGGGCAATTCCCTAAGAGGGGACTGAGTGCCTTGGTCCTGAAGTGGGAGAATTGAAACACACATCACAGCATCCACTGTTACCTTTTTGGCACAAATTCCTGGATGTGTTCAGAGGGCATGGGTTTTTAATACAGCTTTACACACAGCTACAAAACCTGGGGCAAGGATCATATATCTGGCATATAGTGGAGAATCTGAAGTCTAGACAGAGCATGAGTAATTTGCTCTGAATACACAGCTGGTAAGTGACAAGGTTGGGAGTTATTCTCACCTTCTGAGAGCAACACATAGCTTCCACAGGAGCTGTCACAATTTCCGTGTCTTACCTGTCACTTTCTTAATTACAAGTGGCTGACTAACTTCCATGTGAAAGGAGATGGGACAGTCTCAAAAATTCTAAGCTTCAGGAATACCTTCTACTTTCAATAGTCAAGCTCACTACTATTTAGTCTCATAAATATTCTCCTTCTCAGCTTTCTTTGTTCAAAGATGTGGACACATTGTACAGATGCTCATAAAATCACCTTACTGTTTTCCTTCTTTAAGAAAGGAGAAGAGCCCTGGCCAGTTTGGCTCAGTGGTTAGAGTGTCGGCCCGTGGACCAGAGAGGCCAGGGTTCGGTTTCTGCTAAGGGCACGTACTTTGGTTGCAGTTCGTTTCCAGCCCCGGTTGGGGTCGTGTGGGGGGCAACCAGTCGATGTGTCTCTCTCATATTGATGATTCTCTCTCTCTCTTCCCCCCTATCTCCTTCCCTCTATATGTGAAGATAAATGGGAAAAAAAAAATAGAATTCCTTCACATCATATTAAAAAAAAGAAAGGAGAAGAGCAAAACCCAGGGTTCCAGAGTTTTGGTGATCAGAAATTTTTAGAAACCAAGATCCCATCAATATATATTATTTTTAAACTTGAAAAGATTTAAAATATGTTCATTTTTTTCAAAGAATAAAAAGATAGTTCCTTAACATGATAAAGGCATCTTGATGGAGATGACTAGTGGTCTCCTTGGGTGTGCCAAATCGAATCATTTGCTGCAGTTATCTGCAGTGCTTTATAATCAATCAGACAAGTTTACTATGAAAAAGGGACAGAAGGAGCATCAACCACTTACCAACATTTATCTATCTTGATGTATCTTTCTGAAATTAAAAGCAAATAATGATACCAGCAATATTTATTATTATCTGATATTGTTTTAGAAGACCTAGCAAAATCAATAAGATATGAAAGAAAATGTGTTTAGGAAATTTGGAAAGGAAAAAATTAAAATAGCGTTATCTTTAGGTGATACCATTTAAGTAGGTGGGAAAAACATGACCAATTAAAAACTTTTTAAAATAATATTAGAAATTTAGAAATGGCCAGATATAAACATGTGTAAGATTATCTTATTGTAAAGAGTTTCACATTTTAAGTCATTATAGATGAACTCATTAGACAGTTGTACTATGAGAGAGAGGAGGATGGACACACACATACACATATATAAACTTAAAGTGGCCTATGTTATAAAAATAACATTTTATTTGGAAAATGCTAATGTTTGAAAGCAGACAAGATGAGGATAGCAACAGAAAATGCTTACTGATTAGTGCTTATAATACAATATAGCATTCGCTTGGTGAATTCATCACACATCATGGTCCCAGGTTTGTTGGCTTAAAGCTTGATTTTGTTTCAGGTGGGGGGAGGTATGTCAGTCTAAATCAATTCATAGTTCACCCAGATATAACCCAAATTAAGAAATATGCTACAAAATAACTGTCAAAGTTATGAAAGTCAAGACAAGACTGAGGAATTGCTCCAGACTGAAGGAAAATAAAGAGACAGGAGCCTGGCCAGTGTGGCTCAGTGGATTGAACGTCAATCCATGGACTGAGAGGTACCAGTGTGATTCCTGGGCAGGGTACATGTGTGTTTCTCTCTCACATCAATGTTTCTATCTCTCCCTTCCTCTGTCTCTAAAAAAATCAATAAAAACATTTTTACAAATAGAGAGACATGACTTCTGGTCAAGATGGCGGCATAGGTAAATGCAGCACTTGCCTTCTCCCACAATCACATCAAAATTACAACTAAACTACAGCACTACCATCATTCAGAACCGCCTGAAATTGAGCTGAATGGAAGTCCTACAACTGCGAAATTAAAGAAACAGCCACAATGAGACAGGCAGGAGGGGCGGAGGGGCAGAAAGGCTGATCCCACACCCACAGGTGGTGGATAATAATCAGGAGAGCAACCTCAGCTGGGAAGGTCCTCCCTAAGAAGTGAAAGGTCCTCGTCCCACACCAGGCGCCCAGCTCAGGGTTCCAGTGCCAGGAAGAGAAGGTCCCATAAACTCTGGCTGTAACAACCAGCAGAAACTGAGGCTGAGGGAAGCTGAAGCTTCTGGAGCCCCAAGCAGTTCCTCTTAAAGAACCTAGGCACAGACTTACTAAGACTTGCTCTCTCTGAGCTCAGAGGGGAGACAGCTTGGAGGCACCAGAGACAAACAAGGAAGAACTGAGCTGTTCAGCCTTGGGACACGGGCTATAGAGGCAGCTTTCTTTCAGACAGTTGTGCTGGCAGAAGCCTTGTTCTTTTGGTGATCCCTTCCCTTGGGCAGCAGATGAGTACCATATCTGGGACTCCAGCAACCTGGCTCACATGGTTTGCCCTGCCCTGGTGATTCCCTGAGGCCCTGCCCCACCCAACTTTTGGGCCTACCCAAGCTGTTTCCAAAGGCTTTACCATAGGATTGGTGTGTCTTGTATCCTGTTTCAGAGTTTCCTAAAATCTCTTAAACAAGAAGCATCTGGTCTTAGTGAGCCCCATACCTCTCGTTAAGAGGCCCCAGGCCTGGCACTAGAAGCAGCCAGCCTTGGTTCACAACTTGGCTTTTCCTGGGCACCTCCAAGCCCAGCACAAGAAGCAGACATCCGCAGATCACTTTGGAGCTTAAGCCGGGTGTCCCGGGTAAACACAGGCAGTGGCTAACCTTGCCCCAGAGCCAGCACACCTAGTGGACAGCTTCAGACCATATCGAAACACCAACACCCAACCACCTCCACAAGTGACACTCTCAATGAGTAGACTCAGTGGGTACCAGAACCCTGATGAAGTAAGTCTTGCTCTGTGTAGTGGGCCCATACACAGCGGATCCTCCAAGGGAGTCAGAGGCCAGTGGTCAGTGGGCACAGCCAGTCCTTGCAGCTGATCAGCCTGAGTAAAACCCTCCCATTGATGTGCCAACAGCAATCCAGACTCAGATACAACAGAACGGTGTACAGTCCACACGAGGGGTGCACCTCAAGGGCCCAGCTACATAACCAGGGAGACTGTGCCACTGGATCCAACAGGACAACTACAACAAAAGGCCACCCTACAGAGCCTAGGAGACATAGCAACTGTACCTAATACATAGAAACAATCACAGGGAAGCAGCCAAAATGAGGAGACAAAGAAACATGTCCCAAATGAAAGAACAGAACAAAACTCCAGGAAAAGAACTTAACAAAATGGAGATAAGCCATCAATCAGATGCAGAGTTCAAAACACTACTTATAAGGATTCTAAGGAACTTGGTGAGACCTTCAAGGAACTTAGTGAGAACTTCAAGGAACTTAGTGAGAACATCAACCACATAAAAAAGGACCATTCAGAAATGAAGGATGCACTAACTGAAATAAAGAATAATTTACAGAGAATCAATAGTAGAGTAAGTAAAGCCAAGAAGCAAACCATTGATTTGGAATACAAAGAAGCAAAAAACACCCAATCGGAACAGCAAAAAGAAGAAAGAATCCAAAAAAATGAGGATAGTGTAAGGAGCCTCTGGACAACTCCAAGCGTGCCAACATTTGCATCATGGGGGTACCAAGAGAGAGCAAGAAATGGAAAACCTATTTGAAAAAATAATGACAGAAAACTTCCCTAACTTGGGGAAGGAAACAGACACACAGGTCCAGGAAGCACAGAGTCTCAAACAAGATGAACCGGAATAAAAGGTCTGAGCCAGCAGGAGATCACATCCACAATGCAAGGCCAGTGTAGAGCAAAATGGCTTTATTGCATACACCTGGGTGCAGTCGGGCTGCGCCAAGAAGGGTTCAGCCACAAATTAGGGTTGGGTGTCGGTAATATACCCTAATTTTAGCTTCCAGCAGTTCCTGCTGATGTACTTTATCTGTCCCATTTTCCACCTTGCAGTAGGGCTGGTCTGGTGTCTCATCTGGCATCTGCTGGGTTATCCACTGATCTCGTCAGGCATCTGCTGGGTTATCCACTGATCTCATCAGGCATCTGCTGGGTTATCCATTGATCTCGTCAGGCATCTGCTGGGTATCCATTGCTTTGCAGACAATCCAGATAAGCCTTATCTGTACTCAACAAAAGGCTGAGCAAAGGTCATGCAAGTAACACAATTTCCAGTTTCTGCCTTTTGCAAACTTTTATGTTTACCCTTTTAACCATAATAATGCCAAAGGTTAAAGACAAAGAAAGAATCTTAAAAGCAGCAAGAGAAAAGCAGTTCGTTACCTACAAAGGAGCTCCCATAAGACCATGAGCTGATTTTTCAAAAGAAACTTTGCAGGCCAGAAAGAAGTGGCAAGAAATATTCAAGGTGATGTAAACCAAGGATTTAAAACCAAGATTACTCTATCGTGCAAAGCTATCATTTAGAATCGATGGACATAGCAAGAGTTACCAAGACAAGAGAAAGCTAGAAGAGTTCATCACCACCAAACCGGTATTATATGAAATGTTGAAGGGTCTTCTTGAATGAGAAGAAGAACAAAAATATGAACAATAAAGTGGCTGTTAATACATAGCTATCAACAATTGAATCTACAAACAAAATGAGCAGGCAGAATAGAAACAGACTCATAGATACAGAGAACTTTTGTTGCCTGCCAGATGAGTGAGGGCTGGAGAGATGGGTGAAAAAGATGAAGGAAATAAGAAGTACCAATTGGTTGTTAGACTGATGAACCTCAAAGGGAAGTGGGGAGAGAGGGCGGGATGAGATAAACCAAATAACTGTTGTGCATATATGCATAACCAACGGACACTGACAGTGGTGTGGGGAAGACAGAAGGGGGCGGGATTGGGGATGAGGGAGTCACTGGGGGAAAAAAGCGGGGACATCTGTAATACATTCAACAATAAAGATGAGTTAAAAAAAATAGAGACATGACAACTAAAAGCAACATGTGATTCTGAATTAAGCTCCTTTGCTATAAAAGATTCTATGGGGATAGATTAACCAAAGAACATATATAACCTATGGACACAGACAATAGTGTGGGGAAGGCCTGGGGTGAGGCAGGGGCTGGTGGAGGGGGGCAAAGGGAGGAGAAATGGGGGACATCTGTAATACTGTCAACAAGAAAGAAAGAGAGAGAAAAAAAGAGAGAGAAAAAATTACTGAGGCGACTGGCAACACTTGAATAGGATCTGAACATTAGATGGAAGTAATGTATCAATGTTCATTCCTGATTTTGATGGCTGTTTGGTGATTATGGTAAAGTAGGAGAATGTCTTTGTTGTATGAAATACCCACTACTGTATTTGGTGGGGTTGAGTGGTGGCAGGAGGTGCTGGGCATTGTGTCCTCAAAATGTTTTACGTCTCAAGTGGTTCAAGGAAAAGAAACCTCTAGGAACTCTACTTGCAACTATTATGTAAACTTGATTTTTTTTTAAATGAAAACCACATTATATATTTTTTAAATATGGGAAAGTCCAAACAGAGGACTTTTAAATCTAAGAAGAACTGAGTCAAAGTGTTGTATGCAGATATGTTGCAAAATATTCAAAACCAGAAATAACAATGAGCACAGGAAAGTCTGGGAGAAAAGGACATGAGTGGTAGGTCTTGAATGATCACTTGAGATAATTGTAAGGACAGGCTAGAATATGATCCTTGGGTGCTCTGGCCTGTTAAAGAGTCAGAGGAAGGAAAACGTAAGAGAAGTAAATGGAGTCCAAAACAATACACTGACTCCAAGAAACATTTTAAGCAGGGCTATTAAAGTTCTGATTCACTGTTTGGACATAACCTGAAAGGGATGATGAATAGAAGTCAGCACAGATGTACAAGAAAGTCACATGACACTAATCTCATCTCCTGCTTTAACAAGTTAAAACTAAGGAATTCAGGGAGCGGGTAAACTCGGTTCTCAGAACCTCCCACAACCACATCAAAATTACAACTGAACTGCAGAACAATCATCATTTAGAACTGCCTGAAATCTAGCTGAACAGAAGTCCTGTAACTAATTATATAAAGAACCACATCGAGACTGGTACAAAGGGCAGAGGCTCAGAATGGGCTGGTCCTACCATGTGGTGGTTAAAAAATGAGAGGGATACTTCAGTGTCAGAGGTTCTCCTCTAAGAATCCAGGGTCCCAGCCCAACACCAGGCTCCCCAGCCCAGGGTTCCAGATCTGGGAAGAGAAGTCCCCATAACTTCAGGCTGTAAAAACCAGCAGGGATTGTGGCTGCTGGAATCCCAGACTTTCCTCTTAATGGGCCCACACAAAGACTTGCTCAAACTCACTTGCTCTGAGCTCCAATGCTGGGGCATCAGCTCAAAAGACTCCAGGGACACATGAGGAGAAAATGAATTGTTTAGCTTCAGGGTTAGAGTTTAAAAGGCAGCTTTATCCCAGACAGAAGTTCTCGCAGAGGCCATTGCTACTTTGCTGAGCACTGCCCTGCAGAGCTGGCAGATGGGCACATATCTGAGTCTCTACCAATCTGGATAACACTCGTCCACCTGCGCTGGTGATTCCCTACTCTGCCCCAACCTGCCGACCCACCAAAACCCATTCCACTGACTTTTCCATACAAATGGCCTATCTTGGCTCATGCTGTGAACCTTCCTAAAATCTCTCAAACAAGCAGCATCTAGCCTCTGCATACCCTGTATATCAATCTTGTTAAGTGGCCCCAGGCCTGGCACTGGCAGCAGCTGGCTTTGCTTCCCAGCCTGGCCTCTCCTGGCACCTCCAAGCCCAGTACAAGTAGCAGTCATTTGCAGATCTATTTGTAGCTCATGCCAGGTGGTCCCCGGCAGGGCACAGGCTGTGGCTGACCTTTGCTCACACCTCCCTGGAGGCCCCAGAGCCAGCATACCTAATGGACAGCTTCAGACCATACTGAAGTACCACCCAACCGACACACTCAGGGGGAAGACTCGGCGGGTACCTGAGCCCCGCTGAAGTGAGTTCTGCTCTGTGGGGTTAACCCCTGCACAGCAGATCCCCCACAGTGGTTATGGCCAGTCCTCACAGCCAACTGGCCTCCCATTGGCATGTCGACAGTAATAAAGGCTCAACTACAACAGGAAGGTGCACACAACGAGATTCTGAGAAGGGGTACTGCAGCACCAATGGAAAGGTAAGAATAGATTCAATAGGAAAATACCCCACATTTTCCCTCCTTCTTCATGCATATGTGTCTTTTCACACTGAGTTTCTTGCTGAGGATGCCGTTACCATCCTCCTCACCTAGTTTCTAGTTAATTATCAGAACTCAGTTCAGGTGTTGTGCCCTCAGATGATCCCTCCTCTCTACTCTCTCCTCGCACTCCCCTCTGTTTTCTCCATCAGAGTTGTAAGTGCTATTTATACTTATTAATGTATAATGTATTTGTCTCTTTCACTAGATCATGAGCTCCTGAATCTGAGTAGCTCATTATGTGGTCTGATAAATGTACACATAGCAGCTATTGTATCAGGTTTGATTGGTATATTTTCTCTTAAGAAACTGAAATCAGAGGACTTCAAAAAACTGAACCTTCAGATCAGGAAGGAAGCACTCAACCCATATCCGGAAGTGATCAGTTCCTCAACACTGTGAGTATTGAGTCACACTGTTTCTTTAAGTAAGCTTACTCTTCCTGTGTCTTTAGTGATATTGATACAATTTTAAACAGCAAGGTTGAAGGTCTAAGCATCTTACCCACAGTGTGCACAAAAAGTTTATCTTCCAAGCCCTACATTACCCTTTCCTAAGGGCTGAGAACTCCTCCTGTGCCACAGGCAGGCAGCTCTGGGGTGCCTGGGGAAGAAACAGCCTGCAAAAAGCCTCTGAGCCTGGGACTAACTACTGCTTCTGTTTCCAGCGGGAGCCCCAGTGTGGACACCTGGTAAGAGAAGCCTCCGGGCTGGGAAGACAAGGACAGTGAAGATGACTGGGAGGTCCAGGTCAAATGGAGGATAAATATTTCAGGAGGGAAGAGGGAAAAGACAAGGTTTCTGACACGGGGCCATCAAACACATGAGTACAGGACAAAGAGAAGAATCAGATTTGCCAATAAGAGGAAAGGTCTTACTTCATATCCTCCTCACTGGGCTTCAGGTTTGTCATAGAATTGGAAGACTCAAGTGAGAAAGAAGATGGTTAGAAAAAAAAAGAAAGAACTATGAAATCTTAAAAGGCACAATAAAAATCTAAATGGTTATAAATAATAATTTTGCTTTTACTGCTTCTACTACTACTGTTATCTTCCTTCTTTCTACACTGAAAAGATGGTGCTAGAACTCCTGGAACGCTTTCCTCTCCTCCTACTGCTGCTGGGACTATGGGGGCCAGTGTGTCCACTTTATGCTTTGCCTCCGAATCTCACCAAGGCTCGCTGGTTTGAAATTCAGCATATACAGCCAAGCCCTCTCCAATGCAACAAGGCAATGCAGGGTGTCAATAACTACACTCAGATCTGTAAGCCTCTAAACACCTTTCTGTATGACTCCTTGCAGAATGCGACTGCTGACTGTAAGTTGCCCAAGACTGTCTGCAAGAACGGACGGAACAATTGCCACCAGAGCTCAAAGCGTGTTTACATGACTGACTGCGATCTCACTGCAGGGAAGTATCCTAACTGCCGCTACAAAGATGCTGCCCAATACAAGTTCTTCATCATTGCCTGCGACCCCCCTCAGAAGACAGGCCCTCCGGTTCCTGTACACTTAGATAAGACTATTTAAAGTTATCACTTTTCCTCTCACTTGGTACAGGTTCTCTTACGAGTGCCTCTGCCTTTTCTTCTGTTGGTTTCTGTGGTTGCCACAGAAGAAAAAGGGAAGTTATTGGGAAAATTAGAGGATCAAGGACACCAGACCAGATTGGGGCAAACAGAAATCGGATTCATTTCTGCTTTGGAGCTCTGTGTGTTTCAAAGGAAGGCAATAAGGAAGAGGGCAAAGAAGGGTCCAGACCTTCATATTTCTACCTTGGAACTTCTGCCAAGCTTTGTTACACTGCATTAACAGCAATAAAACCACTTTCTGCTGCCTTTTAATGAGTGTGAACGAGAGTGTTTGAGAACCCTTTTGTTACCAGAAGAGTTCTGGTACCAAGGCTGGTCTGCCCCGGCACGGTTTGGAAACTGGCACTTCTGTGGAGTCATGGGAAAAGAATTTCAGGCACACTCACGTAAAAGGAGTTTAGTGATAGAGGCAAGATTTATTAGAGCGAGTGACCAGTGACAGTACACTCTCACAGAGGCCACGACAGCAGGCAGGCTGTAGAGTAGCGACTACCTGGACTCAGGAAAGGAAGTTACAGGGGCAAAAGGAGAGTCCTCTGCTGTTGCTCGCTGCTCCCTTGTTGTGGGGACCCTTAGAGTTTAGGAGAAAAGAAGGCAAATATTAGTGCCTGAGAGAAGGAAGGGCACAGGCGTGCTCCAAGGAGGGTATGTGCTGTGTTCTTTGTGTAGTTTTCATATATGTTCTTGGGTTTGGGGAAGAGCAGGTTTCTTTCAGACGACCCACTATCTGGCTTTTCCCAGGTTTGTGCTTGTTACTCCCCTATGGACCCTTTTGTGGAGTCTCAGGACCCTGTGCCCCTCCCCAATCCAATCCTTTTCCCAGATTTTTCCAGGTTAGTGCCCGCCCCCCTGTATGGTTGCTATTTTGGCTTCTATTGCGCATGCCTCACCTTTCTGTTTTGTCACTTGGCTTCTATTGTGCTTGCACCATGTAGGAAAAATCCCTCCCTTGCAGTTTTCTCCCTTTCGCCATTAATCAGGCAAAACGATGCCAGTTAGCCTTTGGGGTGGCTGTAAAGCTATCTTTGCTGCATAGTCAACTAGGCAGGAAGTTTTGCTGTGTTTGGAAGAATGGTGGATACTCTCCATTGTGATGGTTCCATTCATTCCCCCCTCTTTTGTTATTATCTAACTACCTGCCTACTCTAACACTTTCACACCTAGGGAGACCTAGGCTTGCATTTGCCAGTTTTCCAAGGAGAACAATTTTGGCCCTAGGTGTAGGGGAAGAAAATACGTTTTTCTCTATTCTTAAAGGTTCTTCGCTGAGAACCCTATGTAATAAAAGACAGATTAAAAAGAGAGAACAATTTTAATTGCATAGGTACATGTGGGAGCTCCACAACATATGGGACTCAAGAGGTGGCAAAGCATTGCGCCTTATATACCATCCTGAGCTAGGGAACTGGATACAGGTCTGGGACTTCAAAGGGGTGGAAAGTAATTCACAGGAAAATGAAGAGTAAATGTTTGGTAAACAAAGGTTGTCCTGCCATGAAGATAAGTCTCCCCAATGAAAAGGTGAGCTCTGATACTAGCTTTCTTCCTGGTAGAGGCACCCTTTCTAATGTAAATTTCCCTTATTAAAAGAGTAACTTCCACTGTCTTTTCAGAACTTCTTCTGTGTCTGCAGTTCATCGAAATAATTTGTATGCCAAAGAGGTATAATTTGGGGTAGCATATTCTGCTTCCTTTCACAGGTCACTTTCACAGAGGGAGTTTCAGTTTCTTTGTCAACCTCTAGAGTCATTGGCCAAAAACCAATATAAGTCCAAGTGCTTTGTAGAGTGGTCAGTCTTTAAGTAGCAGCCAAAGATAATGCATATTGGAAAGGCCAAATATTGAAGTACTTACAAGTTTGTCAAACACCAGTGCTTACAGAATGGTTCTTCCCAAACCAGACTGTTCCTTTAATAGATGTCTTACTTGGGCTCACCTTGTTGTATTGGAATAGCGAGCTGGACAGAGGATGCCACAGGATCAAATTAAGGAGTCTTTATTGCAAAAGCCTGAGACTGTGAGGAGGCGTATGCTCTCCAAATCTCACAGCCCCGACTTAGCTCAGAGGCAAGCTTCTTGGACCCTGAAGGAGGAACTATCCTGCGCAAGCGATTGTTACAGAAGCCAAGATAAGCTTTAGTCACTGGGCTCATGATTTTCAGTTCCTGTTACTCAGAAACCGTCAGGGTGAGTTTATGCAAGATACATCCTGTTACATAGGTCAACCATAACCTTGGACAAAATTCCTTTACTTCTAGGGGTAATCAACCTATTATTGGAAAAATACCGAGGAAGGTCCACTGCCAATAAAAATGGAATCGCTTAGTTGCCTTAGCCAAGGGGCCTAGATCAGCCTTCTTTTATGCAACACATTTATGTTATATCTTAGGAACAAAGAATAAAATACGACAATTTAGGTTTCAGGAGCCTGGATTCCAAGGGTGATGGATATTCTGGGCCCTCCAATTGGGAAGAAAAGGGCAGACAGGGCAACTTGGCACCTGAGAAGGTAAGTATGCAGTAGGGATAATACTGAAAAAGACCATGGGTAGTCTCCCTTGTTGTTGCTGGAGGTGGATTCCTTGTAATACCTTAAGAAAAGGAATTTTCTGAAACTCGAATGGGAGAATGAGTGACTTTTTGTCCATGGAATTATATCCCTGGGTTTCCGAAGTGCCATTTTCCTTAGTCCAGTCATAGAAGAAGTATAGCTGGGGTTTCAGTAGAACTGAAATCTGAGCCAGTGTCCAGAATTTCCCTTCCATGTTGGAGCCTGGTTCAGTACAGCATCAAGCTAGTTGCAGTCCATTAGTCCATAGTGGGGGGAGGGGGGTCTGCATGGCCGTGGGCCACATACATGGGAGAGTGCCAGGAAGCCACGCGTGATCCATGAACCAAGTGTTTCAAGAGGAACCAAGAGAGTGAACTTCTTTGTTTAGGGGATTATATATCCCAAATCTACATGCCCTTGCAGTGGCCATGCCCATTCTGGGACCTCTGTTCCCAGGTGTTACTGTCAGGCAAGTAGCTTCCCTTTGTCATCCCAACATTGCTGAGCATGGGGCTATCTTCCCCATGTAATTCCCTCCCCAAGTATTTTGCAGGGAACATGCCTATAATGTCTGGCCTTCCCTTAGCTCCTTTTCTTTTATTAACAACTAGCTAATTACAATGATATCAGGGGAAACTCTATGGGGTGACTTGAGCTCTCCAATTTAGAACAGCTCTTAATAGTATTGACCTGTAAAACGGCTCTGCATTGACATTTTACAATTTCAGAGCCTTCAAGTAAAGTTTGTGGGGAGTGGTAAGAAGGACCTTTGCTCATGTTTGGTGTGAACCAGTGTAGGAAACTAGCAGCATCTTCAGAATGGGTCTGCAGATGTCATGCTTTGACCTGAGTGACAATCACAATGGATTTACATGCCATATAAGTATTACCTGGACATTTCCAGAGATTCTTGGAGAAAGTAATCTGGTAAAAGACTGAACTGCCTTTAATAAAACTATTCAATTTCATTCTTATTATTAAAAGCAACCCATGGATTGAAGAAATATGTGCTACAGAAGCTTTGAATTCTTAGAAATTTTGGAGAACATACAATATTAGTTAAAAATAGCAAAATTAAGTGTGAGATAGCCATTATGATTCATCTTTTTCTCTGACCTTAAAATTATTGCAAACATATTTCCAGAAAAAATTAAAAACAAAATTATGAGTGCCATTTTTGCAAGACCTAATCCTCCTGTCCCAACTCCTCCCTCCTCCAACAGTGGTAGTCACTTTTGGTCTCAGATCAAGGAGGGAGTAAGAATGAGGGTAACTAGGACAATCTTTGATGCCCAAACTCTTCGAAGGCATTAGTTTTACACAAATGAACTACACTGACATGGAGACTCTCCCAGATTCGTTTTCTTTTCTACATGCAATTAATGTATCCTGGGAGAGTCAAGATAACTGACTAAATTAGAAATTCATTTAGCTGTATCTCTAAATCAGCTTAAATAACATGACAGATATTATAGAATGATCTCAAAGGTAGGCAAAGCTTAGAAACAAATTCAGCAAATGTTCCAGCAGCTCTCTAGTCTGGTTTCATATTAAATCACCTGGGAGTTTTTAGAAAAATATTAATATCAATGACTATTTAAATTTCTGCCCCCCACCTCCATTTTGGCACAAATATCCTACAAGCCTTGTGAATTCCTAAGTGACAAGAGCATCTGCTTGAAGCCCTCTTATTTATCATACTTAATTCAAATTAGGCTAAGGTGAACATCCTAAGATCTCCTTCCTGAAGCAGCTTTCTCTGTCTGATCTCCTAGGCAGGAAAGGAGGGAGGCTCAAAGTCTCCTTCTGAGTCTATTGTTTCTTAATAAAGAGCTTAAAGTCATTATCCCATAAGAGCTGTTTCAGGTGGTAGAATTTTGGTCCCTTCAGTCCCGCCTTTGAAACTTTAAATAATTAAGTTTCACATTTTACATTGCACCATATTTTATTAATCCAGTCATTTAGTCCTGAAAATAAATCTGTTTACTTAAATTGTTGAGTCTCAATTCAAGAGTCAGGGATTCAGATGGGCTCCCAAAGTGAGGCCTACATTGTGTAAGCAGCAATTAGCTATTCAATAAGCTGTAAGACCACGAAAGCAGAAAAAAATAAGTGAATGATCACAGAAAATTATTAACCAGCTACTGAGTTTATAAGGCTGTCAGTCAAGAAGATTTCCAATGTAAGGCTCAAAATTTCTTTTGCCAGAATGAGGACAGGCAGTGCATATCTGACAGATTCTCCCGGTCTGCAATTTTAATGCCTCCAGTCATGTCATCAGGTGTTCAGGTAAATTCTGCACAGCTTACACAGCATCAGTCACTGAGATGATTTTTTTTTTTTGAATAGTGGATATACTTTATTTATTTTTTATTTATTTATTTGCAATTTTAGATTAGATTTTTTTTTTTTTATCCTCACCTGAGGACATTTTTTCATTTTTTGTTCAGACAGAGTAGGAGGGAGAGAGAGGAAGAGAGAGAGAGAGAGAGAGAGAGAGAGAGAGAGAGAGAGAAACATCGACGTGAAAGGGCCACATCGAGTGGCGGCCGGGGACAAACTGCAACCGAGGTACATGCCCTTAGCGGGAACCGAACCCGGGTCTCTCCGGACTGCAGGCCGACGCTCTAACCGCTGAGCCAAACCGGCCAGGACTAGATTAGATTTTTTTAACTTGTCTTTATTGTTGAATGTATTACAGATTTTCCTCATTTTTCCCCCATTGCCCCCCTCCTGCCTTTCCCCACACTGTTGTCTGTGTCCATTGGTTATGCACAGATACATATAAGTTCTTTGGTTTATTTTTTCACACCTCCCACCCCCCCTTCTCTTTGAGGTTTATCAGTCTAACAGGCAATTTGTACTTCTTAACCCCTTCACCTTTTTCACCCATCCCCCCAGCCCCCACCCATCTGGTAACCAACAAAAGTTCTCTGTATCTATGAGAATGTTTCTGTTCTGCTTGTTCATTTTGTTTGTAGATTCAATTGTTGATAGATATGTATTTATTGCCATTTTGTTTGTTCATATTTCTTTATCTTTTTCTTCAAGAAGACCCTTCAACATTTCATATAATAATAGTTTGGTGGTGATGAACTCCTTTAGCTTTTCCTTGTCTGGGAAACTCTTTATATGGCCATCGATTCTAAATGACAGCTTTGCAGGATAGAGTAATCTTGGTTGTAGGTTCTTGCTTTTCATCACTCTGAATATTTCTTGCCACTCCCTTCTGGCCTGCAAAGTTTCTTTTGAGAAATCAGCTCATAGTCTTATGGGAGCTCCTTTGTAGGTAACTAACTGCTTTTCTCTTGCTGCTTTTAAGATTCTCTCTTTGTCTTGAACCTTTTGCATTTTGATGATGATGTGTCTTGGTGTGGGCCTCTTGGGGTTCATCTTGTTTGGGACTCTGTGCTTACTGGACTTGTATGTCTGTTTCCTTCACCAAGTTAGGGAAGTTTTCTGCCATTATTGTTTCAAATAGGTTTTCGATTTCTTGTTCTCTCTCTTCTCCTTCTGGCACCCCCAAGATGCGAATGTTGTCACACTTGAAGTTGTCCCAGAGGCTCCTTACACTATCCTCATTTTTTTTGGAATTTTTTTTCTTTTTGCTGTTCTGATTGGGTGTTTTTTGCTTCCTTATATTCCAAATCGATGGTTTGCTTCTTGGCTTTACCTACTCTACTATTGCATCTGTGTAAACTATTCTTTATTTCAGTTAGTGCCTCCTTCATTTCTAACTGGTCCTTTTTTATGCTCTTGAGGCCCTCACTAAGTTCACTGAGGGTCTCACTAAGTCCATTGAGCATCCTTTTAAGCAGTATTTTGAATTCTGCATCTGTTAGGTTGCTTAACTCCATTTCACTTAGTTCTTTTCCTGGAGTTTTGTTCTGTTCTTTCATTTGGGACATGTTTCTTTGTCTCCTCATTTTGGCTGCTCCCCTGTGATTGTTTCTATCTATTAGTTGGAGTTGCTATGCCTCCTAGGCTTCATAGGGTAGCCTGTTGTTGTAGGTGTCCTGTAGGATCCAGTGGGACAGCCTCCCTGATCACCCCAGCTGCGCCCTCGAGATGTACCCCTAGTGTGGACTGTACACCCTTCTGCCGTATTGAGTCTTAATTGCTGGCAAATCAATGGGAGGGTTTTAGTCAGCCTGATCAGCTGCAAGGACTGGCTGTGCCCACTGACCACTGGCCTCTTGACTCCCTTGGAGGATCAGCTGTGTACGAGCCAACCACACAGAGCAAGACTTACTTCATCAGGGCTCTGGTTACCTACTGAGTCCACTCATTGCATATGTCACTTGTGGAGGTGGTAGGGTGGTGGTGGTTCGACATGGTCTGAAGCTGTCCACTGGGTGTGCTAACTCTGGGGCAAGGTCAGCCACTGCCTGTGCTCTATCCGGGCCACCTAGCATAAGCTACAAAGTGATCTGCAGATGGCTGCTACTTGTGCTGGGCTTGCAGGAAAAGCCAAGTTGTGAACCAAGGCTGGCTGCTCCTAGTGCCAGGCCTGAGGACACTTAATGAGAGTTTTAGGGCTCACTGAGACCACATGCTGCTTGTTTGAAAGGTTTTAGGAAACTCTGAAGCAGGATCCAGATTCTTGTAGATTTTTATATTTCTACAACATCCATTTTAGTAACAAAAATAAATATATACATATTATATATTACAACGTAAATATTATTTCTTTATTTGACAAAGCTTCTCATGTAATTTAAGCACATCAAATAATCTAGTGAGTTTTAAATTTCTCTTTTATATGGAGAGAGAAAACAAATAGTTGAGGTATTTCAGGGACCCACTGGAATGACCCAAAGACATTTCCAGGTTATGAAAAACTCTCTTTCTAAAATTCAAACCCTGGGAAGGTCATCAATCTTACTTGACCAAAATGATCATATATCATGATAAAACTATATTAAAGTATTCATTTATTTAAAATGACCATAAAAAGTATAAAACAAATACAGGTGAGCAAAATATTTTTTCTTAGCATTAAAAAGATTTTCTTAAATAATCAAAGAACTGATTAAGAAAATATGACACAGAACTATTTTAATAAAACATAGAATCGCTGCTTTCCAGGTAGAAAATTTTCATAAGTCTTATCTGGAATAGAACAATAAATACAGGAAAAATTTTGTCCTTAGAACAGAGTGAAAGAAAATCAAACTCCAATTTTGTATTAACTTACTTTAGGTATTTAAATTAATTTACAGAATTTTGTTTCATTTCACCATACATAAAATTTTCTCTCAAGGTATTTTTAAAATGTTGTACAACTTTCCTAGTCCCTCTTAGCCTATCTCTTTTTATTCAAAAATAACCAACTTAGGACAAAACTAATTTCCTTAATTTTATTTATATGTATCTCCAGACCTTATACCTTCTATTACCAAAAACATAAGATATTTTCCAAAGACAGTGAGGTAACATTGCATATATAAGACATTTTTTGGACAAGAAAAAAAAAAGGGAACAGGATATTAGATTTGAGAAATGAGAATGGGTGATTTGCAGGTAGTTTAGAAAGAACAGAACATACGTGGCACGGAAATCCTTGTGAGCGAATCAGAACAAGGAGACACAGTGGGAATCTAGCTAACAGGTCCTGGTCTGAAGCTCTCTTGTTTCCCACACTCAATTCAAATTAAGTCAAATCAGCATCCTAAGATCTCCTTTCTGAAGCAAGTTTCTCAAGCTGAATCTTTTGGGATGGAAAGGGGGAATGGTCAAAGGTTCTTTCTGAGTCCTTTGTTTCTGGGTTGTTGTTTTTTTTTAAAACATGTTTTTATTGTTTTTTTTTTTTAGAGAGAGAGGAAGGGAGAGCGAAATAGAGACATTGATGTGAGAGAGAAACATTGATCAGCTACCTCCCGCACACCCCCTACTGGGGATCGACCCCCACAACCCAGGCATGTGTCCTGACCAGGAATCAAACTGGGACCTCTCAGAACATGGGCCATGCTCAATCCACTGAGCCACACCGGCCAGGCAAGTCTTTTGTTTCTTAATAAACATCTTAAAATCAATATCCCAAAAAGGTAGCTTAAGGGCGGCAAAACTTGCATCCCTATATTAGTAATGGCTGAAATGGCATAAAAACCAAGACAAATATCAAGCTGATAACAGTAGCAATGAGAAACAATCATCTATCACAAGACCACCAGGAAGTATGGCCCCTGGTGAGTACTATATTCTTTGTCCTTTTGTCTTGTCAATCATTAGTATCTGAATTATACTATTAAGAAAGTATTATAAAAGGGGTCTGAATAATTTGTGCGAAACTACTGTCTGCTCTGATCCTACATGTAAGTCAATTACCCTTTAATAAATTATGTGATATTCTGCGGAGATGCCTGCATCGTTCTTCAGTCTGGAGATACCGTGTCATTACAATGGCCATTACACCTTGCTGTATCGTGAGACATTTACTACCTGTGCAAGTTACTTAACTCTGCAGGTACTCAGTTGCCTCATTAAGTACAGGATATTATACCTACTCACTTTGATTGATTATATCTGCTGAACTCTACTTGGTCTGGCACCCTTCAAATCACCAGTCACACAAGGGTAAGAAGACCTGGTTTCTGTTCTCTTAACAGCTTTCAATTTAGTGCAAAAGGCAAATAAGAAAACTGGAATTTTCAATAAAGAGCGATTAGTGTTTGTTGTTAGGGCAGTTTCAAGACCCAAATGAACTAGTATAGATATAAATTGGGCTTAATAAAATTTTTGGTACATCATAAAGTTACTTTTATCTCCCCCTGGATGATTACAAACTTCGAGGAAAGTTATTTTATTCCTTCAAAACCAAACATTCTCAAGTAGCCAACTTTCTAGCCAGTTCCCAACTTCCTGTCTTTCACCCAGGGACAGTGACTTGCCATAGCACTTCTTCGGTAGATTTGTGTAAAATATTGATGTTGCAATCATTGCTTACCACCCCTCCAAAGTGTTCAGAGAACAGTCAGTGCCCCTATTGCTGGCTGGGAGCCAGTGTGCTTTGTGGCATGTGGCCAGTGCCACAGACATTCCTGCACTGTATTCAGACTGAGAGCTGAAGGATGGCAACACTGGACTCTGGAGTGGCAGGCAAGGAGCCAGAGTGGGGAGCCAGCCACAATCATCTGGAAGGAGAGAAGCAGAGGGGCTCAGGGTTTTCCCTATTGTCTGTAGTCATGGATCCCTCTCTCCCCAAGGAATTGAGCTACTTTGCCCTTACAAAAACTGCTGTGGTAACCAAGGGTGTTGAATTAGTTCCTTCTAAATAATGTTTTTCTCTTGATGTGCTCTTATTTATTATCAATCCTGGTCTGGAATTCAGAGCAACTGTGAAACATCTAGATACACACAGAGGAAACTAATTTTTCCCTTGGTGGAGGAGGGGATGTGGTCTGGTCTAGGAAGCACATTTAAAAAGTGGTTTTATGTATTGAGATTTAATTGTCATATTTTATTTTTTTAATGTGTTTTATTGATTTTTTTAGAGAGAGAGAAAAAAAAACAATGATGTGAGAGAGAAACATTGATCGGCTGCCTCCTGCACACCCCCTACTGGGGATCCAGACCACAACCCATGATATGCCCTGACTGGGAAAAGAACTGGGACCTCTCAGTCCATGGGCTGATGCTCAGTCCACTGAGCCACACCGGCCGGGCTAATTCTCATATTTTAAAACATACATATTTAAAGTGTGCAATCTGATAAGTTTTGACATATCTATACACTCATAAAAACAATCACCACAATAAAAATATTGAATAGTAATCCACCCAGCTACATAGTCAGGGAATGCAGAAAAGGAAGTAAATTGACCTTCAGAGTCACTTTGCCCAGACATGTAGCAAGAAGAAACTAGAGAATGACATATAGTAGTGATGAGCTTTAAAGTGCAGTCACCACACTCACTTATAAAACATGCCTAGTGATGAGACAGCACAGGGGTAACATCTAGGCTCCATCTTGACTGCAAGAACTCCATCTTAGAGGCCTGACTATGCCTCCTTGCTTGCAGTAAAATTCCGTAGGTAAAATTAACCTAACCACATCCTTAAAGTTTGACAGAATAAAATGCTTCCTCTCTCTGATAGTCTGCAGGGTAATAGCTCCTGCTATAGATAACTCAATTAATTAGAGCAATTCTGCTTGAGACTAGAGCAGCCCCCTTGTCAGCAAAAAGGTGTGGAAATATGCACAAAGTAATGACTGCTTTTCAAAGATTCACAGGACTCTCCAGACTGGACTCACATCAGTGGGATCAACAGACCAACCAGAACACAGGGATTGAGACATTTCACACTCTTCCTAGAATCCCTTTAGATACCTATCTATCTAAGGCCAGCACCCACCCCTTGTCTTGCCCTTCCTCCCTCCCCTTGACAATATAAGTTGCCTGGATTTCAGACTCGTTTAAGAAGAATTTGAGAATAAGTTCTGGGGATAGGCCTTCTTGATCAATAAATCTTTCCTTGCTCCTAACTCTGATTTATTGAATATTGGCTTTAATTTTGAAGCACTGAGCACAGGAACCTTGGACCTGTAACAAAAAGAAAGAATGTACAACAACAATAACATCTTTTTTTAACATCATGTTCTGCAAAAGAGTTGTTTTGTCAATTAAATGATGATGAGATACGGTATGTGGTGAAATAGCTGTAATCGATAAGAGCTGCAGGAAATGTGAAGAAGATAGTAAGACCACCCTCCATCAGATTTATGGCTTAAAACTGACAGAAACCAGCTTGATCTAATATGGTGAATAATTTCACCTAACAGTAACACCAGCCTCATTATAGGTTCATTGTAATATATTAGCATGCTAAATGACACACACCCCAGCCACAAGATCATAAAGGGAAAGCCCACAGAGAACACCAAATGGCTGACAGAGCTTTGGAGAAAGAAAGCATGCATCTTACAGAAGAACGGGGAAAGGAAAGGTGTGGGCATGCTGAAGAGAGATAGAGAAAGCTGGGTCCTTCATCTTGAGAAATCTCCATCTCTTTCCTGGGAAGATCCTTAATATATTCCCCTTATTGAATACACCTATCTCCAGATTAAATGAACCTCAATAAAGAAAGCAAATTCCTCTAAAGGGGCTCTGGGCTGCTCTGTCAATGGAGTAGCCCATTCTGTCTCACTGTTTCACTAGTAAACTCACTTTAAACTTTATGCTTGTATTTCAGTTCTTTCCTACATGAAGCAAAGAACCCAAGTGGGACGCAGTCAGCAACTAGACCTGCATCAGTAACTAGAATATTTATGCAAGCATTTTACAGGCCCTTTGAGTGGTCCACTGACCATGAAAAACATTTTATGACTCCCCAGGATCATCCTCATTCCCAAGTCCTACACCCACACCAAGGCCTAAATAAACCATCCACAAGAACCCCTCAGAGAACTCAACTTCTCTTTTCTGGTCCACTCCCTTGCCCACAAGACGTTTCCAATAAAATCTATCCGCTTGATCTTGTACTGAGTTCAGTGATTATTTCTATGACATTGAGACTCAAGAACCTGGCATTTAAGGTGATAACAGTGAGACTGTGTCCATTCTGATGAATAATGCCTTATTTGTTGTTAATTGCTAATAAGGGAGTGAGAAGGGAGATAAGCATAGAGGGAGAAAGGTGAGAAAACACCTTTCCACCTACACTTACTGCAAGCCACAAAGAAATCCAAAGTACCTGTGAGTTCACTAAATGATTTGCAGAGCTATTATGGGATTTGCCCCCAGAACATGGCTCCTGGGAAACAGTGTTGAGATGCTTCCAGGTGTGCCACTGTCTAGTCCTCAGGAGCTGCACTTTCATTCTGTACCTGACACAGAGTGAAATGCTTGCACTTTCTATCTTAATTCTAGCCTCCTACATTTCTCCCCTGGCCTTCAAGCTAACAGCTCCTGCTATAGATATGCTAATTAACTAAAGGAATTCTGCTTGAGGCCTGAGTTTTTACAAGAGCAGCCTCCTGTTAGGAGCCTTTCCCAAAGAAGTGGGGAAATATGTACAAAGTAATGAGAGTTTATCAAAGATTTACAGGAGTCTCCAGACTAGACTCAGTTTCGTGGGGTCAGCGAACTGATGGGAACAAAGGGATTTAGAAATTTCTTGCTCTTTCTTGGATCCCTGTCATGCCTAGCTATAGACACCTAAATTCTGTGTTCTCTTAACATGGATTTGCAGAAGCCATGAGGTACCCCACCCCCATTCTTCTTGAGCTAGACCTTCTTGGTCAATTAACATTTTTTTTACTTCAAACTTTGACTTTTTGAATATTGGCCTTTCTTCTTTCTTTCTTTCTTTCTTTCTTTCTTTCTTTCTTTCTTTCTTTCTTTCTTTCTTTTTTTAAGCACTGAAGGACACAAACATATTAGTAACATAGCTTCTAGGTAGGACCTCCATCATAAATCATGAGTTATGTATGTGGAGAGCTGACTTTCATGATTAATTCCCAAAAGCAATATTAAAGTGCTTTTTGCCATGAGTAAGTAGATTCAGAGCCCCTAGTGATCCCACTTGCTCTGAGATGTCTGAATCAGTCTAAGGAGACAAGCGTGGGGATTGGGAGCAGGACTTCATTTCAGAGAGAGAAAGCTCAACATGCAAATACTGATGAGGCAGCTCTTGGAAAGAAGAAACCTGATACAATTATCATTTACTGTTAATTGAAGGACCACTTTAGTTGTGAATGCAGTACTGGACTGGGGGACTATTGGTTACTGGAACTGTGGGAAGAATTTACCACAGAGAGAGGCAGGAGAAAATCGGCAGACCAGAAGAGGAAGAAGACACTATGATTTTGTCCCTATGTAAACAGCAAAGAGCACCAGAATTAGACCTCAGTCCTTAAGTTCAGCTAAGAAAAAAATTCAGAGCCAAGAAAGTCAAGTGAGCCAGCTATACTGCATGGACTCAGGAAGCAAGTTACATGGGCAAAAAAAGAAGGGCCCTTGAAGCTTGGAGAAAGAAAGGAAAGGTAATGCATCTTAAGGAAGAAAGGGGGAAGGAAAGGCATGGGCATGCTCAAGAGAGAGATAGAGAGAGTGCTGAGTCCTTCATCTTGAGGGCTTTTATCTGTTTTCCAAAGGCAGGGATTTTAGGGGAGGTTTCAGAGGAGACTCTCAATAGAATATTCATCAGCTTTCCAAGCATGTCCTCTCTAGGTCTCTGCTGATTGGTTGGTGCTACAGTAGGGGGTCATTATTCATTGCATCTGACCCTGATGTCAGCCATGTCATTGCTAAAAGGTCTGAGCTGGCGGGAGATCACATCCACAACACAAGGCCAGTGTAAAGCAAGATGGCTTTATTACATATGCCTGGGTGCAGGCATACTGTCACAAATTTCTAGCTCAGCATCGAAATCTCTTTGTCTCTGGCTTTTATAGGCCTAAACTACAGAAACAAAAAAAAAAACTACATTAAAAAAAAACCCCACATTCTTTTAGCTCTGCTTAATTGGTGCCGGGGCTGATACAAGCTGTCTCAGAGGTAAGGAGAGTATGCTTCAGCAGAGGTCAGGGCCATCATTAATCTCTTTCTTTTTTATGGTCCCTCCAAGTTTTCCAAGGCCACCATGAACCCCTTATCTTCATGGTTCCTCTGAGTGTCAGTCCCAGGGGTTTTAGAAAACTGCTCAGGTGTTATTGTGCAGGAATAACTGGTCAGAATGGAGTTTAATTTTCTTAAAACATTATTAACCCTTTCATTCCCACCTTATAATGATTTAAAAAAAAAAAGGGAAAAGGGGCGAAGTTTCTCTTTGTCTACTTCCTGCAGGTATGGGGTTGTCGTGGACTCCTAAAAAGTCTATCCCTTGCAATCCCCATTCTGCAGCAGATGTTCCACAGCTCCATGATGGGGTGTCTTCTAGTTGGGGGCTCACCCCTCCATATGTGACCCAGACATCAGGGACCTTTGTGACCCCGACGGTCCCCCTTAAGTGGTCACATAGATCAAGGTTTAAGACAGGTTTTTCTATTCCCTTTGTAGTAACATATCTTAAGACCTCCCCCGATACTTCATTTCTAAGTTCTCAGTTCCATTGGGGCCCAGGTGGATATGGATTCCCCTGAACAGTCATAACCAGAAAATCAAAGTCCCAATAAATGCAAGAGTCTTATCTGGAGAGGCCTGAACCATCCATTTTGCTTTCTCCCCCTTAGCCAGGAATGGTGCTGCCAGATCAGGATGCCGTTGACCTTGAGAGCCATTGGTGCAGGCAGGATGACAGTGTATAGTACCTTCCAGGCTGGAGTCAGTCCCTGGGTGGTGAACTTCTTTACCACACGGAGTCCCTGGGCTGGAAATGGTGCACGGGGTCCGAGGTGGGCACAAGCAGGGTGTCACAGACGTGTTTATGGACAGCTTTCTGGCTGGACTGCAGGGCCTGCAAGAACAGTAAGAGGGCAAGGAGGAGCAGAGTAGTCCAGTTTTTACCAGTTTTTAAAGTAAATTTGGTTAAGGTTTCTTTTAAGGTCCTGTTCATGTGCTCTACCTGCCCGGAACTCTGTGGTCAGTATAAGCACAATTAAGCTTCCAATTTATATCTAATTCCTCAGAGATATCCTGTGATATCTTTGCAATAAAGGCAGGACCATTGTCTGATCCAAGGGTCGGGAGTAGCCTAAACCTGTTATTCCCTTTATTACATCCTAGACTGTTATTCTATTACTAGGGGCAATCTCTCCCTCTTTCAGTGTCTTATTTTCTTCCCTTCTTGAGTATTCCTCCAATGTCCTGTCTTCCTGTAATATGCATGTCCTCTTTTTTTAATCTTTTCTTATCTTTTTATTTCCTCTGCATAATCTTTCTTTAACTTGCATGGACCCTCTGCGACTTTCCTAGTCCTTCCCCTGACATTAACCTGAGAGCTTGCTCAATCTATCTGCTGTCTGCACATTTCCAAGTTTTTCTTCTCCTCCTCCCTACTCAGACCCACACATTCCTGCTTCCCTCCACCTTCTCCCTTTCCCTGTGACCTTACTGGACATTACCTGCCTCTCAGGAGTTCAGTAAGCTTGGTGTAACCTAAGTGGGTAGTCTGGTCATAGTCTAATGCCATCTTTTATTCATTTTTTAAATTATTTTGGTCTGAGTGCTTTTATTTTTTTATTAATTTTTTTTTATCCTCACCCGAGGACATTTTTCCATTTTTTGTTCAGATAGAGTGGGAGGGAGAGAGAGGAAAAGAGAGAGAGAGAGAAACATCGACGTGAAAGGGACACATCGAGTGGCTGCCTCCCACACGACCCAACCAGGGGCCGGGGACAAACTGCAACCGAGGTACGTGCCCTTAGCGGGAACCAAACCCGGCTCTCTCTGGACCGCAGGCCGATGCTCTAACCGCTGAGTCAAACCGGCCAGGGCTGGTCTGAGTGCTTTTAAATTTTAGTGTTTATTTTGGCATAAAGAGCTCCCACCCCCACTGTCTCCCTTTCCAGAGTGTGGGATGGTGTTGACATACAGGTTAGGTGGGAACACAGACAGCAAGATGGCTGTGGTCTGAAGAGCCCCTTCAAACAGATTAGGCACTACACATGAGTAAATCAAAGACTAGATCAAGGCAGAGCCCCCGTCTTTAGCTAATAAATAATCTAGTGTAATGCGATTATCTATTACCATGCAGGCAAGTGAGTCAAGGGATTTTGAAAGAAGCTTGAAATTTTCACCTGTATTTCTACTTATATTTGCCATGGTGGTGGTTATGTTTTTGCTGTTACAGCATTATAACTGACTCTTATTATGAGGCGTCCGACTTTTCTTTTTATCCTATGATGGATTCTGGGCTCAGGGCCTGATGACGTTGAATTAGAGATGAAGGAATGGATTAGGGTATTGGCTGGGGTGACATATCCTATCGCCCATAAGCCATCCTGCTTTTCTGGGTTTAGGCATTGAATAGCAATTCCTCTCCTGGGGGCTGAAATGTCTAGTGCACCTAAAATCATCATTCCCGCTGGTAGGCAAAGCAGTCCAGTCATATTTGGGCCTAAGGAGGTGTTTGAGAGACCCATAGTAAGGTTTGAATGATTAAACCATGATAGAGGGAGGAGAGGGCTAGTGCCACCACAGAATTACACCCTGGATAGTGACTAATTTTTTTGGTATTTTTTTTTTTTTAGTATTGCATCAAGTGCCTCTGACCTTGCACATATAAATTCTCATTGCAGAGGCTAGGCATATTATGAATAGTTAGTTTACAGACACCCCTCATAAGATTATAGTGAGAGACATTATATGTGGTGTCCACTTTTATGGTCTGTATTCGTACTGAGAATTAAGATCAAGTGAGCTTTTGTCTTTCTGCTCCGCAGGAGGTTTCTGTCCTCCTTGAGCTTGCCTTAGGACACCTGCATTTATTGATTGACAGGTGTACCTTCCCAGTCAAACTCCCCATCTAACACTTTTCGCAGAGCAGGTCAAGCCCAGCTGGCGCAGCTGAGTGCAGGTCACGCCCAGCTGGCACAGCTGAGTGCTTGGCTCCAGAAGTGAGAGCCCCTCAGGGCTCGCCCCCCCCTTCCCCCCATCACTGGGTCATTGAAAAAACCTATAAGAGTAGTGGTATTTCAGCAGTGGTCCACAAGAGGAGGAGGGGCGCTGGGGGCTTTTGTTAGGAGAGGAAGCAGATTCTTGGAGGAGACAGAGTAAAGAATGAGAATGGTTGGTGGGGAGAGAAGGAGTAAAGGTTAAAGTAGCATGGAGTTTAAAAAGAATGTCCCACCCTAACAAGGGAGTGGGGCAGGCTGGTAATGCAAGAGTGGAGAAAGATATAAGGGTCTAAAGAACAAGTGAGTGTCTGGGTTGTCCTGGGTTGTAATATTTGGCCGTCAGTTCCCACAACTGAAACCCCAGAGTGTGGAAGAGGTCCCCTGAACTCGGGGAGGGCAGAGTAGGTTGCCCCAGTATTAATTAAAAATGGAATTGGCCTACCTGCTACCATCAGAGTTACCCGAGGTTCAGAGTTCGAGATGATGGTCGGGGCGTCCGTTCCTGGGCACCTTCGTCTTCAGCCACCAGGCCAATCAGATCAAGGCCTGGATTGCCCATTCTGCCAGCCTGAGGAAGGGATGAGGACCGACTCTGTGCAGTCTGTCTGCAGTCCGACTTCCAGTGGGGCCCTCCACATTGAGGACATGGCTTAGGCGGTGGTCGGGGGTTGGGGCATTGTCTCGCCCAATGGCCAGTCTGATTACACTTAAAGCAGGGACCTGGGGGTCTGCTCTGCTGATCTTGGTGGGGGTCCTTCTTCTGTCCCCTGAAGGGGGTTTGCTTAGTGGGGGCTCTGATGGCAGAGACAAGCATTTGGAATTCTGCTATTCTTTGCTCTTTAGCCTCTTCATCGCAATTATTGAACACCTTAAAGGCTAGATTTAGAAGTTTCTGTTGAGGGGTTTGAGGGCTATTTTCAAGTTTTTGTCCGGGGCCAACTGAGAGATAAATCTCAGGTTTAAAATGACAGTCCCTTCTGGCTAGTGGGATCTAAGTTACTATATCTTCTCAGGATTTTAGGGTTTTCATTCTTTTTCTGGATTATTTCAGAGTAAAGGATCCTAGTTTTTTATTTATTTGGGACAAATCTAAGAAAGAGAAGGGGACATAAACTCTGATGGTCCCTTTAGTGCCTGATGCTTCCCTTGGGGGCATTCTAAAATGGGGGCTGAAGTAGGGGACTGATAGGGACCAGAGATGGTTCCCAATCGATTGTGTGTGTGAGAGAGTTGGAGGCGAGTAGGAGGCTCAGGGTCGGGTGGGGGCCCACAGAAGGGGCTGGAGGAGGAGGCCCTGCCAGAGGGGCCGAGGGAGGAGGTGGTGGAGCGAGATCGCTGGGTCAAAGGAGGAAACAAGAGAAGTTAGCGCTCTGTCTTCAGAGGGAGGTTTGGGAGGATTAGAGTGCAGCAGGACGATTTGGGAGGGGAGCAAGAGTCACATAAAGAGGGGTGTGATGTGAGTGCAAAGGGGCCTGGATGTAAGGAACCTCAGACCATTTTTCTTGCCTTTGACAGAAATTGTCTATGTTGGTAGAATGTCAAAAGTGCCGTTTCAGGCTATTGTGACCCATTGTACTGAGGCCATGCAGTGTTGCAGTAAAAAATGAGTCGTGGAGGGACGATCACACAGGAGTGACCAAGAGACCTGGCTCTCATGTCCAGGACGGGGGATCTTGGGATGTAAGTACTGAGTGCACCCAAGGGTCTGTACATTTTTTAGGAGACATCCTAGGGGTGTTGTCTCATGTTGCAGTGTGAGATGTCATGGCGTAGTGGTCTGATGGATATACTAGAGCAGCGGTTCTCAACCTGTGGGTCACGACCCCTTTGGGGTTCGAACAACCCCTTCACAGGGGTCACCTAAGACCATCGGAAAATACATATTTCCAGTGGTCTTAGGAACTGAGACACTGCTCCTCTATCCGTCTCCAGGCAGGTCTGCCCACATGCAGATATGCCCACATACAGATACACCCACATACGAGTACCCGGCGTGATGACATCAACATGCCAACCTCATCACGTACAAATACAGGTGTATGTGACAGGGTTGGCACCATAATGTACTTATGCGAACCAGTCACACATGTGTAGAGAGCAGCTACTGTGTAGAAAGCAGCTACTCTGTTAAAAGCAGCTACTGTGTTGAAAGCAGCAGTATTGGAGGTAAAACGACACTTCATGAATTATAATTACTGGGTAAATGTAAAATCATGTACTGTAAAATCATCAACTACTGCAAAAAGAAATATCTGTACCATGGGAACTTAATCTGGATGCTGATCGGTCTTTTTATATTCAGCTGTGGTTGATATGAATACTGCACCCTTGTGATAGTAACAGATATGTAAAAAAAAAAAACAACACAGAATGGTAAATCATAGGAAACTTTAATGAACTGTATTGACTAAACTATGCCATGTATCATCTTTTGTATTATTAAAGCTATTGTTATATATTATTTTCATTAGCAAACCATCCCATGACAATGGATCGTGTAGAGAAGAATGTTAAAAAAAGAAAATATAGTGAAGATTTTTTACAGTATGGTTTTACCTCAATAATTACAGCAAGAATTGAGAAACCGCGATGTGTTATTTGTTGTGAAGTTCTATCAGCCGAATCTATGAAGCCAACAAACTAAAATGCCATTTTGATAGCAAGCATCTGAGCTTTGCTGGCAAGGATACCAACTATTTTAGAAGCAAAGCTGATGGACTCAAGAAAGCCAGACTTGACACTGGTGGCAACTACCACAAACAAAATGTAGAAGCCGTTGAAGCTTCATATTTGGTGGCACTCAGAATCACCAGACCTATGAAACCTCACACCATTGCTGAGGATTTACTGTTGCCAGCGGCCAAAGACATTGTTTGAGTTATGATCAGAGACGAATTTGTTATGAAATTGAGTGCAATTTCCTTATCCTACAACACTGTCCGCAGAAGAATAGATGACATGTGTGCTGATATTCTTGATCAGGTAATCCAGGAAATTAAATCTGCTCCACTTCCAATATTTAGCATCCAGCTTGATGAATCTACAGATGTTGCAAACTGTTCACAGTTACTGGTTTACGTGAGGTATATTAATGATGACGACTTTAAAGATGAGTTTCTTTTTTGCAAACCTCTTGAAAAGACAACTACTGCACATGATGTATTTGACACAGTTGGTTCATTTCTGAAAGAACATAAGATCTCTTGGGAAAAGGTTTGTGGTGTTTGCACAGATGGTGCTCCAGCTATGCTAGGATGTCGATCTGGATTTCAATGTTTGGTACTGAATGAGTCACCAAAAGTCATTGAAACTCACTGTATGATTCATCAGCAAATATTAGCAATGAAGACGCTGCCACAAGAGTTACAAGAAGTAATGAAAAGCATCATAAGTTCTGTCAATTTGGTAAGGGCAAGCACTTTAAACAGTTGACTGTTTTTGCAACTGTGTAACGAGTTGGATGCGCCAAACAATGCTCTGCTATTTCACACTGAAGTGTAATGGCTGTTGACAGGAAAAGTTTTAAAACGTGTTTTTGAGCTTCTTGATGAACACAAAACGTTTGTAATCAGAAAGCAAGACTGCAGTTCGAAGCACTTTTCAGCAATAAAAGTGAACTGCAGAAAATAGCTTACTTGGTTGACATCTTTGCCATCTTGAATGAGTTAAATTTATCACTGCAAGGACCAAATGCAACATGCCTCAATTTGTCTGAAAAGATCCGATCATTCCAAATGAAGAGCTGGGACACTAAGATGTATATATCTGTGCACTGAGAATGTGGAACTTTTGAAGCTTGTTTGGTTTGAAGAATCTTCTGAAAATTAACATTATCCTTCATTGGATATGATTATGTCTCTCTTCAAGCAGATACCCATGTTAGTACCTCCACTTTAATGTTAATCTGCCTGGGTTAGTCTTCTTGTGAATGGGTAGGCATTTAGACAGGCATGAGCAGAGCAGAAACAATAGAACAGGTATGGAGTGTCACCAGGGTGGAAATTCCCAGGCGCCTAGCAAGGGGCAAAACTAGAGAAAAAACAAGTATTACAGGCTAGGATCTTACCCCCAGGGTAAGGGTCTGAGGCCCTTCCTCCCCTGGCATGTTGCTAGACATGCAGTTTAGACCCCCGACCTTTATATCATTGGTCATGTGATTTAGACCCCCTTAGAAGAGGAACAAGGGGGCCAGAGAATAGCCTCACACAATTCCTATACAGGCCCTTGCACAGTCACTCCCTTAAGCATTGAGCCTCCAGGACAATGAGGTTCTGACCTGCATCAAATAATCTTAGGAACAGAGACTCTGGTCTGTTGACCACAGAGAAAGAGTTTTGGTCAAACTAGAAATAACATCTAGGTCTCAGTTGTGTTTTAGCTCCAGGCCCAAAATATCAGCAAAACCAAACAAAGCAAGAACATGGCAGACATCAGGATCAGATGCAATGAATAATGACCCCCTACCCTAGCGCCAAATAATCAGTAGAGATCATAACCCTGAAAGGACACACTTGGAAAGCTCATGAATATTCTATTGAGAGCACCTTCTGAGACCTCCCCTAAAATCCCCACCTTTAGAAAACAAATAAAACCCTTAAGATGAAGAACCCAGTACATGCTCTTCATTTATTGAGCATGCCCTCACCTTTCCCCCTCTTCTTCCCTCGGGCACATTATCTTTGCTGTATATCTATCTCTTATGCTCCAAGGGCCCTGCTTTTGCCTCTGCAACTTGTTTTCTAAGTCATGCAGCTCAGCTGGCTGACTTCTTCTACCTCTGTAACTTTCTAAACAAACTTTTTCTTGTATTTGAGTTATTGGTTCTGAATTCTTTCTTAGTCATATTCAAGGACCAGGGTCTAATGCTGCCCTTAACATCAGGAGGGACTAAGTACTCCTTTATTTGTGGGGTAGCAATAGTCTCCCCACAGAACAGAGACCTCTGGTTTGTCTCCTGAGGACTATTTCTTTTCTTGATTGTGCCTGACCCCTCCAGGACAGGACTCCATCTTTCCTTTCCCAGGCTCCACCTATTCAGACCACTTTCTTTCCCCGCTGGCTCTCTGGCTGAGCAAGTCTAAACCTGGACCATCTGTTGTCACCTATTATTTTATTCACAGATGGAGGCCCCAGCAGTCTCATGGCCCATGTGAAAGATAATATGAGTGGAACCACATTAAAATAGAGCCTAAGTAGCCATTTCAGAGGAACTGCCCTGCATATATTATTTTTTTAATCTTATAAACTGGACCAAACCACCATAATTCCAAGAAGTCAGAGACTATCCTGTCTGTAAGGACTGATGAAATTGGACTTTGCCAATGACCAAATTGCTAACCAATCAATGAAATACAATTTTAGTTGAATCTCAAGTCAATCCATGAAGTGCAAATCGAACCCTTCTAGCACCAGAAAACTCTTCTTGAATAAAACTTACCTCATCTTCCTCCCTTTTTCCCTAGAAGCCCTAAGCCCCTATAAGGGGGAACACTATTTGGGTTTCTGCCTGAATGTGTTCTCCCAAATTGCAATTCTGTTGGATCTTAAATAAACGTTTATTGCTTCTTATTTTTGCTTTTTATTTTTAGGTTAACACCCAAGAGGTGCAAGGAGCCATAAGCCAGAGCTGGTGATGTGCAGATACAAATGCAGCAAGACACCAAGTAAGCATTCCTAGAAGCTCCACTGAAGTTTTAGCACTAGGAGGAAAACTGAGGAGCTTCATGCTTGGGAGGAAGGATGAGATAAACTTAAGAAATATTCTGTCTACAGAAAACAAATCTAGAAACTTCATGTTTCCTTTTTATTTCTTTTCCTCCTGCATCCTCACTGCTGGTAAGGACTGAGATCCCCCTTACCCCAGAAATGCATGGATAACTGGTCCCTCTCACCCGCAGGCCTTCCTCCTCATATAGAAGCCCCCAGGACTAAAAATTCACTTTACATAAGAAAAATAGCCACTTCTTACATTCATAAATGTAGGATATAAAGACAATGACAGAAGTGCTCAAATTGCTTGGAAGTAGGGCTTTTCTCTCCCTATGACCTTGTCCAGGGTTATATGCAGCTGTAAACAGGGAGACAAATAAAATGATTAAGTGATGACAGAAGCTAAGTCTACTCTTTCAACAGCTATAATAAGGAAGGTTTGCCAAGAACGGAACAGAATCACAGGCCAAGTGCTCTGGGAACCTGTGAGAGCCGCCAGCGAGCTCAGGAAGACAGAACCACAGGTGCACAGCATGTAGTGGAGCAGGAAGACTGAGGGACTGTTTTCTTGAGTAGACTAGTGGCAGAGAGGATGGCTGGGAAGCCAGGAGACCTGGGGTCTACTCCCAGCTGTGCCACTAAGTAGCAGCAGCCATGAGCAAACCACGTAACCTTTCTGAGACCCAGGGTGCTCCTCTGTAGAAAGCAGGGGTTTCAATGGGTCAGAGGTGGCATGCACACCCTCCTTCTCTCATGCCTTCTGTACAGCCTCCCGTTCAACCACATCACTGTTTAGAAATTCCTCTATAGCAGCCTAAGCACTGTAGTTGTATACAAGTTGAAATCGACTTATTTTTCTTCTAAAGTCCCTTCTAGCTCCTAAATGGAAGGTTCTAATTTTCCAAGAAAGAGGTAACCATTTTTCTGATTTAGTAATAGCTCACTCAAAAAAAAAAAAAAAAAAAGAAGAGGAAGAAGAAGCAGGAAATGAGAAGAAAATTTAGGATTATAATTTCATACACTCCTCCCCACCCTGAGGCTGAACAGGGTCCTCCTGAGGTCACACTGTCCCTCCTTCTGTGTCAGAGATGTCAGTGTTTAAGCTTCTCCTTCTGTCAGTTCACCCAGCATGACAGCACCCTCTGTAGCTCCCTTTATCTAAAACATCCCACACTTGTTACCACAGGGAGAGACCAGGAAAAAATTCCAGGACTGAAAATCTACTTCCCGAAGGGTACGGCAAGAAAAAAACAAGGAAAAGCGGCTGGTCACTCCAGTCTGGTTTTTAATAGAATTCACTAGAGAAACTTACATACAAGACACATCTTAGGTGGCTCCAAGACAGAATGGAAGCCCTCAGCACCTGACAGGTGTCAAAGAATTATACAGGATAAAAGGGATGGAGGGATAGTCGGGGATACTAGTACATGAATGCTACCAGGTACAGAAATTACTTTACATGCTTAACCAGGTCAGGACAACAGCCTCTAACAGGAAGTAGCAATTCACAGGAGCCAGCGAAGGAGTCCTGATTTATGTCAGAATGAACATTAATTATGATCAGACACCTCTAGGAGGCTTATGGGAAGCCATCTCTGTTCTGGCCCAGGTCCAGCTCACGGGACAGGGGTCATATCATGGCATAGTCTTTCCTCCACAACACTTACAATTTCTGTTTGGCATCAAGGAATCTACCTGAAAAGAAATGATCTCAAAGAGGAATTATCTCTAAAAGCCAAGAGTCAGAAGAGGAAGCATTTAATGATTCTATTCACTGCTCACCAAAGTTAACCAGATTTACAGTCCTCACCCTCTGACAGGAAAGCAGTCACATTCACAATAAGCTGAGTGCAGACAGATTCAGGAATCCAGGTGGTTACAATGGAAAGAGGCAGCAAAGTGGTTAACATGGGGCCTACCTCACAACCTTCTCCTCACCCCCCAAACTACAGAGGGGGAAGTCTCAGGCCAGGGAAGCATGTGTGTGATGGCCAGGAGCCCTAACTCGAGTTATTTCCCTCTGTGCTAGGAAGGAAGAGGGGAGAGGCAGGTGCTCTGATTTTAGGTGGAGACCTATACTGAAGCGTCAAAGTGGACCGGCACATACGGGTTTCCCTTACAGGCCACGATGATCTGCTTCTCTTTCTGGATCGTGTGGTATGCACAATTGGGGTATCTGGAGCCATTTGTCAGGCGACAGTCCGTGATGCGCATGCTGGAGCTGCTCTTGTGACAGTTGGACTGTCCATCCTGACAGGTGATGTTTCCCTGAAGGCAAATGGCCTCAACATCTACCAGAGGCTCGTGCACAAAGGTGTTCAGTGGCTTGCACCTTCTCACCGTCATTCTCCGGCGCCTCATCATTTGGTTGCAGTAGTTGCGGTTGTTGTCGGGGTTGCCGTTGGAGTCCATATGCTGCCGCTGGAACCTCTCGGCCCCAGTTTCCTGGCCCAGAGAAGGCTGGACCAACCCCAGCACCAACAGTACCAGGGCTAGCACTGAGAACAGGATGAGGGACTTCTCCTGAGCCATGGTGGTCTCAGTCCTCTGGAGGAGCCTAGCCAGCAAAGGGAGAGAGGCGGAAAAGCGTCACTTTGAAAGAGAACCCCAGCTCCCACCTGTGGTCTCCGTGGCTTACAGTCTCCCTTCAGGTCAGCCCGAAAGACATTTCTCTTCCTGCAAGATTTTCCAAGTGATGAGACACTCACATGGACTCTTCAAAAGCATTTGACCCCTACTAGTCAGAGAGAGGAGGTCCTCCCTTCTGAGTAGTGATCTCTGAAGGGACCTAAAATCCCAGCAGTCCTGTTTTTTAATACTGAAGTTTTGTTTTTGTTTTTTATCTAAAAATACTTTTGTATTCAGTGTTCTAGTGGCTTAATAGAAGATCTTTTTAAATAAACCATGACCTAAATTGTATCCCTGTTACTACCATGACGTCCAGGATCATGACGGACAGAGTCCTGTTGTCCTACATCACAAGGGAAACCCAAGCCAGTGCCTGGCACTGGCATCATAAAGGGATGCCATTGTATTCCAAAGAGAGATGCTTGCCTCCCCCGACCTGGGGCTGCTCTTTCTCCAGCCCCATGGGTTCTCTGCAGCCTGAATGCTCCCTCCCCATCCCAGCTCAGCCCCAGCTATGTTTGCCTAGCCCAAGCTTTCTTGGTGTTAGCCTCACCCTCCCTGGGTCCCTCCTGTCCAAACCTCAAGCAGAAGCAGCTCCTGAGACCACCTCTTGGGCCGCTTACCTGGGCCTCTAGCTTGGATTTTAGGTGACAGCAAGTGGAAGGCCAGTTTCTGCAGTCACTGGATCCCTGAGCTGTGGACCTTATGTAGCTTACAAAAGGGGCTTGGCTTCCAAGATGAGAAGGGTGGGAGGAACACCTTGGCTTCAGTCCAGAGGAACACAAGGGCATCCTGAGGAAGGAATGGGTAATTTCCCAGGCTCTTCCTCTTTCCAGGGTTGCTGGGTAGAGTGAGTGTTTGCCTATAGGTGCCTTTCTTGCCATGTGAATCTCATCTGGCTGCTGGTTCACAGGAACAGCAGAGAAAGCCTCTATGGCACTGCTGCTCAAACCCCAACCAAGGCTTTGTTTTCTCTTTGGGGGCCATTTCACCAAATAGCCCTTGGAGGTTAGCAAAGGGCACATAATATGTAATCAAGGGAGAGGGAGGGAAAAGGAGGTCCTCTCTCACCAAGAGTCCTGGAGCAGCTTTGACCAGAATTCCCTGTCTCCTAACAGCAGCTCTCCTGGGGTGAGTGGGGAGTGGGCTGTCTCTAGCTAGAAGGCTCCCAGATCTGGAGAAGGAGGGGAGAATTCCTGAACTGTTTGGATAAGGAAGAAGCCTCTACATGACCTGATCCAGTTCTGGTCACTTTCACACTCCTGAGGTGAGTATATGACAGTTTTTATCTACAGTAACTACTCATCCTGTAGGCCACAGTTGAGTAGAGAAACCAAGGATAAATCAAAGCCCAAAATCCCTTTTGGAGAAAAAACAGAAAATATCAAGTTTCTTAGCAGTAGAATTTTCTCCTAGAAAGAGATCTCTTTTAGCTGGGTGACAATTTTGAGACTAATTGAGTAAGAAATATCCAATATTAAATATCCATGCTCTAGATTTATTTCTTTCTAGTAAAATTATTTAGTTATAATATTAATCTCCAACAGCTTGAAAAAAAAAGTCCATGGTTTTCCATTAAACTGTATGTCACTTTCTATTAGAATGTCCTGTTTTTCATTAAAATAATTTCTATCCCTATGTTCATAGCACTACTATTTACAATTGCTAGGATCTGGTAACAGCCCAAGTGTCCATCAATAAATAAGTGGGTAAAAAAGCTGTGGTACATAAACACAATGGAATATTATGCAGCTGTAAGAAAGAGAGATCTCTTATCCTTTGAGACGACATGGAGGGACCTGGAGAGTATTATGCTAAGCTAAATAAGCCAATCAGAGAAAGACAAATACCACATGATCTCACTTATTTGTGGAATATAATGAACAATATAAGTTTATGAACAAAATAGACCCACAGACATAGAAGTAGGGTTCAGACTGACAAACTTCAGAGGAGGGTGGGATGGGGAGGGAAGAGATATATAACTTCTGCATATAAGCATAACCATTGGACAGAGACAACAATGCTGTGAGGGACAGAACAGGAGGAGGGTGTCAATGGGGGGGAAGAGAAACATTTATAACAAAAATAAATTAATTAAAAATAATAATAATAATTTCTATATCACTCAATGTGTTCCACTTTCTGTTTAATGCTCAGATATGGGTTTTTGGAAAAGCCACAGGTCACCAACCCCATGAAGTGGCAAACTGGTTTTTGAAAAGTCTTGCAGGTATTTATTCAGAAATATATGTTCATGAAATTCTAAACCATGATCAAAACCTGCTTCATTGTTAATTGGGAACTCCCACAGTCTCCCTTCTTTCGTCCACTGGATCATCTCTTCAAGACCACTCTGACCTGGCCCGTGTGGCTCAGAGGACTGAGCATCATCCCAAGGACTGAGAGGTCCTGGTTCGATTCCCAGTCAGGGCACAAGCCTGGGTTTCAGGCTCATTCCTGAGTGGCATACATGGAGGAGGCAGCCTATGGATGTTTCTGTCTCTCCCTTCCTCTATCTAAAAAATCAATAAAAACATTTAAAAAAAAAAAACACTCTGTAAAGTCTGTTCATTTACTGCATCTAACTGCTTAGAAATTCCACATCCCAAAGTGAAGGTGCTGTTTCTGTTTCAGGTGCCTCTTCAGTAAATGCTTTAACATAAATATCTTAAGTTTCTTTCACTTAAATATATTTTTCCTAAAATTGTTAATGGAGTAGCTGGCTCTGAACTCCAGGGCTGGGGAACAGCTCCAAGCTCCGGGGACCTATAGGAGGAACTGGCTTCTGGTGAGGGCTGTCCATGCTCTGGATTTAGACTCTCAGTCCAAATTCTAATTTAGCACCTTAAGAATGGACAAGTTACAGAACTTGATTTATTTCCCTGCTCCTCATGTTTCCTGGTCTCTAAAATGGGAATAATAATGTGTTCCTCTTGGATTTGTCATTAGAATGAGATAAGGTAAGATGTGCAAAGTGCTTCCAGGAGTGCTTAGAAAGCACCGATAAATGGTAGGTCAGTGATTGTCCACGGGTGTTGAGATTCCCTGCAAAGGAAACTGTTTAAATACACTGGGTGATCTCTGAATTGCTTTTTACAGGAGGTGGAGTCAATAACAGCCAGATCTTGGTTTTGCTAAAAACCTGAGTTTAAAAGAGCAGGCAGTTTCGAAATCCTGAGGAGGGGAGGAAACGGGTAGAGGAGACAAGAAAGGGACCTTGGTAGGAAGAAAAGAATTTTTTAAAGGAAATTTAAAAATTGTTTTGCCCTTTGACATCCAAGAAATCTTTAGTCGAGTCAATTTTATTTGCTAATGCACATGAGTTTGGAGGTAGCCTTGAGGCAAGGAAACCCTGGCATATGGTATGAGCATTTAGTTTCATGTTTCTGTGGTTCACCCACCACCTCACATTCCACCCATGATTTGTTTGTCTCTTAGCACTTAGATAGGGCTATCTATCTTGAGTGGTGTTGGGAAGAAAAATTTTCCTGCCCATTTAGGTTCCAGTTTGGAAGCCTGCAAATTAACTGACGAAAGCCAGATTAACAGGAGAGACTAGACAAAGTTTATTCATGGGCATATGAAGAAGCACAAGAGGGTGGAGAAGGATAAACTTGAGTGTTTGAGTCAGGCTCCCGAGTCCACAGGACATCAAAAAGCCACATCGGTGACCGGCCTGATCCCAGGTATAGGTGGAAAAGTGAAGGGAAGTACATTTTTGCCCCTTTGACAAATGTCTGGAAATTAATCTCTGAAATCTTCCTAGAGCCCAAGGCATCCCAGGAAGATTAGATCTACAGGGCCTCTGTGGACTGTGGGCCCCAAAGAATCTCCTTAGAGACACGCTGTGTGGCCACGGCCACCCACACCTCTCATGCCTCCCATGCTTTTCTCTCAAGTAGTATACCTGCTCCTCTCCCAAGTCATGTATAGTTTTCCTGACTCCTCTTCAGGAGTGAGGCTCTGGACTCTCTGGAGCTAACTCTATGAAGACAAAGATCAATTTGGATTATGGCAACTTGGGAGACTTTATGATCCTATAACACTAAACAGTCTCTTAGGGGACAAACAGCATGGGCTCTCAAGCCTTTCACAAGCAATGCATTAAGAGGCCTCAATTGAGAAACCTCTTCCTCAGTGAAAGATTGTACAGTCTTCTCCTAATTTCAGCCCTTGCCCACACCCCAGCATTTATGTCACATGACAACGACAGAAGGGAAAAAGCTGTCAAGGCTGTGCAAGTTATCCTTCCTGTTGATGACTCCCATTTTATAACACTTTACGTTTCTCTTTCCAAACCCATTTCACTCCCATACATCCAACAGTGTCAACTGGGAAAGAAAGGGGTTCCAGCATCTGAACCCTTGTTTGAGGCCAACCAGGTACAGGTTGCACTTTCCCAGAGGGTGGCTCTGACCTGTGTGTGAACCCACCAGATGTAGTCAATTAGCCTGGTCTCTGGAGCACACAGAGAAGGGCCCCAGTCTCCCCCAACCCCCTCTAGCCTCCCGATACTATCAGTTTTCCTCAGCCCCAAGGACGGAGTGCACCCTTCTTATATCATTTTCCACACCAAGTGCCAGCCCCGGGTCATCTTAATGGGTCATCTTATTGCTCAGGGTGTCTGAGGAAAGACACAGACTTGGGAGAAGTCCTAATGACCTTTCAGCCTAGGTGGTCCAGTCTTCTCCTTGGTTTCACCCATTTTAGGAGAGTCTCCCCTGCCCCTCCCATGTAGGGAAAGCACCAATGCCTCTGTTCCTTATTTAAGGGTAGCCTACTTGTGCCAGCTCTTCTGATAGCTTATCACAGTGGCATTAATTATTGACCAGGACTCATGTGTGCTAGAAAATAGCTGGTAGCCCTGGCCGGGTGGTTTGGTTGGTTTTAGTGACATCCTGTGCACCAAAAGGTTGTGGGTTCAATTTCTGGTCAGGGCACATGCCTGTGGCAGGGGGTGGATGGGCATGTGCAGTGGTGGGGGAGCCTATCGATGTTTCTCTATCGCATCAATGCTTCTTCATCTTTTTCTTTCCTTTCCTCTCCCTCTAAACAGTCAATGAAAACATATCTTCAGGTGAGGATTACAAAAGAAGAAAAGGAAAACAGCTGATAAGAGAGGAAGGCAGGACACCTTGGGAAGCTGAGAAGCACCAAGCAGTTAATCTGGGGACTTTGTTTTAGACCCAAGTGCTGAGAATTCTCCCAACAGCAGCAGCCCCTAGAGTTTTGATAGCAACCAGACCTTGATAAGAGCTCGGGTACAGGTGAGGACCGGGTTAGCAGAAAGCAATGGGAAAAGAGGTAGAGTGGGGACAATCAGGGAAGGTGTCAGGATAAATAGGTTTTGTGTGTTTTTTTAATTAGGGGTGGGGAAAGAGCAATTCAGAATTTTTCAATGGGGAGAGCAGAAAGAGAAGTAGACACTCATGGTAGAGCACTGGGTGTTTAGAAAATAACAAGTTCCTCCATGTGACTGGGGGGAGGTGAAGGATGGCACGCGCCCGCGCGCGCACACACACACACACACAAATGTAGGCCCAAATAGAAGTATCTTCAATTTTGTGCAAAAGACTTCAATATGTAAAAGACAGGCAATGACTTTGAACTCAAGGAATGGAAGGACACAAGCAATGGAATGGAATTTCCACAGATTTCCCATTATAAACATGAGGAAAGTGAAAGCCGCAGCAGTCCCAAGGTCCAACAGCACCTTGGCAGCAGAAATAGAAACCAGCCTCAAGTCCTCAACTCCAGGACAGCACCCTCACTTACTGTGCTGCCCGCTGTGCCCTGGGTAGGGAACATACTCCCAGGATGTGCACCCAAAGTGCTACAATATCTCGTTGTAAAATCAATCTCTTCTTCTGGTTCTGAATTTCCCCCAGAATTCTCCAACTGCCTTCCTGTTGTGAAGTGTGGTGGCAGAAGGCAGGGATAGCTTGGATGCTGCCCCCACATGTGGAGATACGGGGACTGCGGACTCACACTGAGGTACCATCAGGGGTACTTCCATTGGAGCAGCTGAGGTGAGGGAAGTCAAGGCAGGGAGGCAACGAGTGGCTTGGGGCTCCCAGCTCCAGGCTCCGTGGTTCATGTGCCAATCCCACTGGAAACCCTGGAAGAAGGGGAGCCTGTTTAGGAGGAAGAGGTCCCCAAGAGGATAGCTACTCCAAGTAGTATCCCTCCTTCTCTTTGAGAGACCTCACATGCTGCCTCCATCAAGGAAGCAAGGTCTTGAGAATAGTCATTTGCTTAGACATTTTCGTGTTTCACATTTTTCGTCTCCTGCTTTCTTCTTTATGTTCATCATCAGGACTGTTACAATGAGCACAATAGTGCTTCTTTTCCCAAAGCTGGGAGTAATCGTCAAGCACAAACCACATGGATGGGAAAGCCATGCAGGCCTATCAAGTGAAGAGAGGTCAGCTTTATCCAGTAGAGGAGACAAGTCTCACATCTAATTAAGTGGAGACGTTTACTTATTCACTAAGTCCAATTTCCTGAGCCAGTGGTTGACCTGCTTTGAGTTTTGGATTAAACAGTCCTGATGCCTTCTTTCATTGCAATCTGATCAGGTAGGAGTTTCCTCTCCCTGAATATGGGTCTCACCTCTCCACAAGGCAAATCCTTAATACCACTTGGCTTTTCTGGTTCTGCCCCAAACTGAATACTACCCTTTTTTTTTTCTTTTAGCCATTTTATCTCTCTCAGAGGAGCTACAAAAGCAGACCTCAGCAGTGCTATGGTTGTTTCGTATAAACAGAAGATAGTATCCCACTGCCAGCATGCACTGTGTGTGAAGTTAACTGTTGGTGCCAGGCCCCCTCCACCAGCTGGGCTACAAAGGCCTCTGTCAGCAGGTCATGCAGTGACTGTGGCCACACCATGTGACTTCTCTGGGACTTAGTGTTCATTTCTGAGAAATGAAAGAGTGAAGAAAGATGATTTCTAACATTGCACCCAGTTAAAACATTTTTATCTTCTAAAGATCTCACTCTCGATACTTCCCAGAAAGAAAGAAAGGATCTCAATATAAGATCTATTTCCTTTTTAAAGAGCCAAAGTTGCTTTTGTGGCTGTATTCTCCAATTAATAGCCCTTAGTTTAACGAAAAAACAAATTCATTTACACATATACACAGAAAAGGACAGAAAAGTTCCTGCTTATCCCCACCCCCACCCTCCTGAATGCCTGTCAAAATACCAGCAACAAATGAATTTTTACCCCAATATGGATTTTGTATACTTTCATATTAAATAAAATACACGAACTCCTATCTTTCGATAAAAAAACTAAATGTCTTCAGAGTATTCACATTTGAGAACTAATTGTATGGTTGAGGTGGCATACAAAAAAGCATTGGAAATTTAATACACTAATTGATTATATGTTCATTTCTACAGTAGGTAAACACAATATCTGCCTCTCTGTGGTTCCCTGATCAATTCAGTGGGTAAATAGAAAGTTTCAGGAGTACAGCCTTATCAGAGACCCAGAAGTTAGAGACAAATTTAGTAATAAAGTTCATAATATAGAATTAAAGGGTTCTCATTAATTAATTTTGGGAACAAGTCAATAGTAAGTTATTATTCATTACAAAGGTCCAGTATATATTTCTCTAAGTTACCAAGTGGAAGGTAAATATTAAAAAAGACACAAAATAATAAATTCCAAATAAACATATGGACATACATTACTTATATTTTCATCACCTATGAAAACATTATTAACATTTTATTGTATAACTCTCCACACTTTTGTCTATGCTATGTACATATTTCATAAAATATGGAATACTATATATTATATATTATGCTTCAGATTCTGCTTTTTCTCTTAAAATGCATCTGGGCTCGTGGTAAAATTTGGTTTCTTAACCTAGATAGTGGCTAACAAAGATATGTTCACATTGAATTAATTTATTGAGTTATATACTTAAAATTTGTTCATTTTTCTGCATACATATTTATTATATATAACAAAAAAGCTTATTCAAAAATATGCATCCAAAACATTTATTTCAAGTCAACAAACATCTACATTATTCTGAATGGCTCTATAATATTTCATGTTATGGATGTAGCATGATCCTTTAAACAAATTCACTATTGTTGGACATTCATAACATTTAAAACTTGTTACATGTATACATTATAACATAAAAAACACATCTAGCCCTGGCTGGGTGGCTCAGTTGGTTAGAGTATCATCCTGTACACCAAAAGTTGAGAGTTCGATTCTTAGTCAGGGCACATACTGAGGTTGCGGGTTCCATCCCCAGGCGTGGCGAGTATAGGAGGCAACCAATCTATGTTTCTCTCACACATGCATGGTTCTCTGTCTCTTTCTTTCCTTTTCTCTTTCTCTAAAAATCAGTGAAACATATCAGTGGGTGAGGATTTAAAAACCCAACCATCTACGTATACATTTGTATTCTTGTGTCATAAATAAGGTTCCCTGGCAAACAGACACTGAGGTAAAGATTTGCATTCAGAAAGTTTACAGGGAAGTGGCCTTGGGAGCAATACCCATAGAGGGGTCTGCAGCGACTCTAAGCACAGGTAGGTGCTCACCTAGGCTGAGGCCCCTGGCCACTATTGAGACAATACTCCACTGTATTTTCATTTTGTTTGTGGTTTTTTGCATAAGCTGATATTTTGTGGTTGGGTTACACTCAGAGCCTCTGTGAAAGGACCCACTTATTTTCTTTTCCAAAATGGCAGACTCCAGCTGTGCACAAGTGTTAGATCTGTATCAGGTGACACTGAGAGCGAGCAAGGATTTCGGCACCCACAATTACAAAACATATGCCATGAGGAGGATAAGGGTGCCTTCAGAGAAAATAAGAATGTAAAAAATCCTGTAGAAATTCAGACTAGTGACTAAAGCCAAAAGAGACCTGGGACTGATGCATGGACAGGTCCACATTAGCCAACTTTGTTAGACCGACAACCTCATCACTGAGAATCAAGAAAAGCCCAAGACCTAAGGAATACCCCCACCAGCATCCATGGACCACCTTCTGCATCCATTCTGTGCTTGGGATGGGGGTTCCCAATGGACCATGAGTGGCCTCTTGCATCAGCATAAAATAATAGCTTCTTGCTTAGCATGCCCTGTAGGAACTGATAAATTAAGTGTGGTTTCTGTTCTTCTGCAGCCTTAGTGGAAAAGGGTGACTGTCTCTCCTTGGTTCAAGTGTTACAATGAAGAGCTGGAATTCACTTAAAATAATGCTATGTGTCATGGAGGCTAAATAGCATGTTATTACACAATGAATGGGTTACCAATGAGATCAAGAAAGAAATAAAATCTTCCTGGAAACTAATGAAAATGAACACACAAAAATACAAAACCTATGTGCCACAACAAAAGCAGTCCTTAGAGGGATGTTCATAGCAATACAGGCACATCTCAAGAAAGAAGAAAAATTTCTAACTCACTATCTAACCCAACAACTTAAAGATTTAGAAAGAGTACAAAAATAAAAACCCTGAGTTAGTAAAAGGAAGGAAATAGTAAAAATCAGAGCAGAAATAAATGACGTAGAGACTAAAAAATCAATACAAAAGATCAATGAAACCAAGAGCTGGCTCTATGAAAAGATAAATAAGATTGATCAATCTTTAGCCAGATTCACCAAGAAACAAAGAGAGATAACCCAAATTAATAAAATCAGAAAGGTAAAAGGTGAAGGAACAACGGACACTACAGAAATACTAAGGATTGTAAGAAAATACTATGAACAATTATATGTGAACAAATTTCACAACGTAGGCAAAATAGGCAAATTCTTAGATTTATATACGATTCCAAAACTCAACTGGGAAGAGTCATAAATCTAAACAAATCAATAATAATTAAGGAAATAGAAGAAGTAATCAATAAAATCCCAGGAAACAAAAGCCCTGGTCCGGACAGCTACACAGGGGAGTTTTAGCAAACATTGAAAGAAGAAGTTTCACCTATTCTCCTCAAACTATTCTAAAAAAAATCATGAAGAAATAATACTTCCAACTCTTTTTATGAGACCAGCATAATCCTAATAATCCCCAAACCAAATAAAGACACTACAAAGAAAAAATATTGCAAGTCAATATCCCTGATGAACATAGATGCCAAAATCATCAACAAAATCTTAGCAAATTGAATCCAGCAATATATTTTTTTAAATTATACACCATGAACAAGTGGGATTTATCCCAGGGATGCAAGGCTGGTACAATATTTGCAAATCAATAAATGTGATACACCACATAAACAAAATGAAAGATAAAAAACATTTGATCATATCAATAGATGCTGAAAAAGCATTTGACAAAACCCAGCATCCATTTTTTATAAAACCTCTGACCAAAGTGGGAATAGAAGGATCATATCTCAACACACCAAGGGCCATATATGACAAACTTACAGCTAATATCATACTCAATGGGCAAAAACTAAAAACATTTCCCTAAGAACAGGAACAACACAGGGCTGTCCACTTTCAACACTCTTTTTTAACATAGTACTGGAAGTCTTAGCCACAGCAACCAGACAAGAAGAAAACATAAAAAAGATCCAAATTGGAAAGGAAGAAATGAAACTGTCATTATTCACAGATGACATGATATTATACATAGATGGGCCAGGCTAGAGAAATGGAAATTGAGGCTCATTAACAGCCAGGATCTGCCTTACCCTCTGGAAGTCCCCTTACCCTGAAAAACTAAGGGTGTTTTTCATTCAGTTGAGGGGTACAGTCCAAGGCTCATCAAGTAACTGAGAGTAATAGCCTCCAGGCAAAAAGCTAGAGGATAAGTGAATTTTTCCTGAGCTTGAAAATCTACCAAGGAAGGTAAGATGTGACAGTGGTGTTTAACATGGGTCCTCCAAATGCAGTAGAGGGAGCCACAATCAGCAGAACACCAACACCCATAGGGAAAATTTGTCAGGTTCCAAAACCCACTGAGACACCCAAAATGGTGAAACAAAGAAACAAATCCCAAATGAAAGAACAAGAGAACTCTACCGAAGATGAGATAAATGAAATGCAGTTAAACAAGTTATCAGATTTAGAGTTCAGAGTGATGATAATGAGGAAGCTTAACAGCATGAGTAAAGAGCTCAACATTATGAGTAAAGATATAGAAACACTGAAGACCAACCAATTGGAAATGAAGAATGACATAGCAAAAATAAAGAACACATTGGAAGGAATAACCAGCAGAGTGGAGGTAACCGAGTACTGATTCAGTGAATTAGAAGACAGTGTAAAAAAAAAACTCTCAATCAGAGAACCAAAAAGAAAAAACAATTAAAAAACAGGAAGACAGTTTAAGAGAACTGTGGGACAATATGAAACATAACAACATCTGAATCATAGGAGTGCCAGAAGAAGAAGAAAATGAGCATGGGTTAGAAAAATATTTGAAGAAATAGTGACAGAAAACTACCCTAACTTGGTGAAGGAAAAAAGCATTAAAGTTCAAGAAGCCCAGAGAGCCCTAAGTAAGAAGAACCCAAACAGGCCCACACCAAGATATATAATAATTAAAATGCCAAAAATTAAAGACAAAGAGAGAATCCTAAAGGCGGCAAAAGATAAGCAACTGGTTACCTACAAAAGAACACTCATAGGCAATGAGCTGACTTCTCAACAGAAACACTACAGGCCAGAAGGGAATAGCATTAAGTAATCGAGGTAATAAAAAATGAGAACTGAATCCAAAACTACTCTATCCAGCAATGTTATCATTCAAAATAGAAGGTGAAATAAAGATCTTCCCAGGCAAAAAAAAAAAAAAAAAAACAAGGCTAAGGGACTATATTTGCACCAAACCAGCACTGCAAGAAATGTTAAAAGGACTTCTGTAACTAGTAGAAGAAATAGGAAGAAAATATAACCACAATAAACAAAAATGGCAATAAACAAGTACATATCAATAATAACCTTAAATGTAAATGGATTAAATGCTCCGATCAAAAGACACAGAGTAGCTGATTGGATAAGAAAGCATGACTCATAGACATGCTGTTTACAAGAGACACACCTCAAAACAAAAGATTCACATAGGTTGAAAGTGAAAGGATGGGAAAAAAATTTTGCAAGCAAACAGAGAGAGAAAAAAAGCTGGGTAGCAATACTCATATCTGATCAAATAGATTTCAAAATGAAGGCCACTACATAATATTGAAATGGTCTATCCAACAGGAGGATATAACCTTGGTAAACATATATGCACCCAATACAGGAGCACCAAAATATATTTAAAATATTCTGGAGGGCTTCAAAGGAGAAATCAACACCAACACAATCATAGCAGGGGACTTCAACACCCTGCTGACATCACTGGATAGATTCTCTAGACAAAAAAATTAACAAGGAAACACAGACTGTAACGATACACTAGATCAAATAAATTTAATACATATCTACAGAGAATTACACCCCAAAACTGAAGAATTCATATTCTTCTTAAGTGCACATGGGACATTCTCAAAGATACACCACATGTTATGACACAAACTAAGTCTCCACAAGTTCAAGAGGACTGAAATCATATCAAGCATCTTTTCAGATCACAATGGCATAAAACTAGAAATCAATTACAACAAAAACCCACAAATAATTTGAACACATGGAAGCCAAATAGCATGTTATTAAACAATGAATGGGTTACTAAGGAGAACAAGGAAGAAATCAAAAACTTCCTAGAAACCACTGAAAATCAATGCACAACAACACAAAATCTATGGGACGCAGCAAAAGCAGTCCTAAGAGGGAAGTTCGTAGCACTACAGGCCTACCTCAAGAAACAAAAAACATTTCTAATTGACTATCTAACCTCACAACTTAAATAACTAGAAAGCAAACAAAAAGAAAACCCCAGAGCAAGTAGAAGGAAACAAATATTAAATATCAGAGCAGAAACAAATAACATAGAATCTAAAAAAGAAAAAAAAAATCAAAAGATCAATGAAACAAAGAGCTGGTTTTTTGAAAAGATAAACAAGATTGATGGACCCTTAGCTAGACTCACCAAGAAATAAAGAGATAGCACCCAAGTAAACAAAATCAGAAATGAAAGAGGAGAAGTAACAACTGACACCACAGAAATACAAAGGATCATTAACAAATACTATGAACAATTATACGGCAACAAATTCAACAATCTAAGCAAAATTGACAAATTTCTAGAAACACATAGTCTCCCAAAACTGAAGCAGGAAGAGATAGAAAACTTGAACAGACCAATAAACTAGGGATATTGAAGATGTAATCAAGACTCTCCCAATGAACAAAAGCCCAGGCCCCGACAGCTTCACAGGGGAGTTTCACCGAACATTCAAAGAAGAAATAACACCCATTCTCCTCAAACTATTCCAAAAAATTTAAGAAGAAGAAAGACTTCCAAACTCATTTTATGAGGCCAGCATAATTCTAATTCCAAAACCAGATAAAGACACTACAAAGAAAGAAAACTACAGGCCAATATCACCGATGAACACAGATGCCAAAATCCTTAACAAAATATTAGCAAATTGGATCCAGCAATACATTAAAAAAATTACTCACCATGACCAAGTGGGATTCATCTCAGGGATGCAAGACTGGTACAATATTTGCAAATCAATAAATGTGGTATACCACATAAACAAAATGAAAGATAAAAACCATATGATCACATCAATAGACACTGAAAAAGCATTCGACAAAATCCAGCCCCCATTTCTCATAAAATCATCATTAATATGTCCATACTACCCAAAGCAATCTATAGATTCAGTGCAATCCCCATCAAAATACCAATGACATATTTTACAGAACAAGAACAAATACTTCTGAAATTCACATAGAACTAAAAAAGACCCCAAATAGCGACAGCAATCTTGAAAAAAAAGAACAAAGTAGGAGGGATCACAATACCAGATATCAGGTTATACTACAAAACCATTGTAATCAAAACAGTCTGGTACTGGCACAAGAACAGGCATATAGATCAATGGAACAGAACAGAACAGAGAACCCAGAAATTGACCCAAGACATTATGCTCAATTAATATTTGACAAGGTGGCAAGAGTATGCAAAGGAGTAAAGACAGCCTCTTTAATAAATGGTGTTGGGAAAACTAGACAGCTACATGCAAAATAATGAAGCTAGACCACCAACTTACACCATACACAACAATAAACTCTAAATGGATAAAAGACTTAAATGTGTCTCGTGAATGCATAAAAATACCAGAAGAAATTGTAGGCCACAAAATTTTAGACATCACAGCAGAATTTTCACTGATACAATGCCTAAGGCAAGAGAAACAAGAGAAAAAATTAATACATGGGACTACATCAAACTAAAAAGCTTCTGCACAGCAAAAGAAGCAACCATCAAAATGGAAAGGGAACCCGCTATATGGAAGAGCATAATTGCCAACCATGCATCAGATAAGGGGTTAATTTCCAAAATATATAGAGTGCTCATACAACTCAACAAAAAGAAGACAAAGCATCCAATTAAAAATAGGCAGAGGAGACTTCCGGTCAAGATGGCAGCATAGGTAACCTCGGTATCCCGTCCTCCTACAACCACATCAAAGTTACAACTAAACTACAGAACAGCCATCATTCAAAACCACCTGAAATCAAGTTGAATATAAGTCCTACAACTACGGAATTAAAGAAGAAGCCACATCGAGACTGGTAGGAGGGGCGGAGGTGCGAAGTCCCCATAACTCTGGCTGGAAAAACCAGCAGGAACTGAGGCTGAGGCGGTTGGAGTCCCCGGCAGCTCCTCTTAAAGAGCCCGCACACAAACTTACTAGGACTTGCTCCCTCTAAGCTCAGAGGGGAGGCAGCTTGAAAGGCACCAGAGACAAACAGGGAAGAACTGAGCTGTTTGGCCTCGGGAGGAGGGCTAAAGAAGCAGCTTTCTCTCAGACAGACCTGGTGGAGGCCTCTTGTTTTTTTGGTGAGCCCTTCCCTGGGGCAGCAGATGGGTGCCATATCTGGGACTCCAGCAACCTGGCTCACAGTTTGCCCCGCCCTGGTGACTCCCTGGGGCCCTGCCCCACCCAACTTTCGGGCCCACCCAAGCTGTTTCCAAAGGCTTTACCATAGGATTGGCCTGTCTTGGATCCTGCTTGAGTTTCCTAAAATCTCCCAAACAAGCAACATCTGGTCTCAGTGAGCCCCATACCTCTTGTTAAGTGGCCCCAGGCCTGGCACTAGAAGCAGCCAGCTTTGGTTCACAGCTTGGCTTTTCCTGAGCACCTCCAAGCCCAGCGCAAGCAGCAACCATCTGCGGATCCCTTTGTAGCTTAAGCCAGGTGGCCCAGGATAGAAGACAGGCAGTGGCGACCTTGCCCCAGAGCTAGCACACCCAGTAGACAGCTTCAGACCACATCAAAGCACCACCACCCAACCACCTCCACAAGTGACATGCTCAATGAGTGGACTCAGTGGGTACCAGAGCCCTGATGAAGTAAGTCTTGCTCTGTGTGTTGGGCCCCTACACAGCTGATCCTCCAAGGGAGTCAGAGGCCAGTGGTCAGTGGGCAGAGCCAGTCCTTGCAACTGATCAGCCTGAGTAAAACCCTCCCATTGATGTGCCAACAGCAATCAAGACTCAATTACAACAGAAGGGTGTACAGTCCACACAAGGGGTGTACCTCGAGGGCCCAGCTAGGTGACCAGGGAGGCTGTGCCACTGGATCCTACAAGACACCTACCACAATAGACCACCCTATGAAGCCTGTGAGACATAGCAACTGTACCTAATACATAGAAACAATCACAGGGAAGCAGCCTGACCCGTCCCGCAGGTCGAGCAACGAGGACTCTAGAGGGGGAGTGAGGATGGTAGGGGGCAAGAGACACGAAGAATGGAGACAACACAGGGTTCTGATCAAGTCTCGTTTATTGTAAAACAGGGGCAAGGTTTTATAGCATGAAGGCAGGAATGTTCCTGGGGCTAAACTGGTTGTTAGGAGACCAAACCCTAGCGGCATAATCCATAATCGATAAGGTCAGTGCCTGAGGCAAGCAGAAAACATTTGCTACAGTTCCAGGGGTCCCGGGGGCATTGTGACCCAGGGGGCATTGTGACCTGAGTCATGCCCGCCCAAGAGAATAAAGCCAAGAATGTCTTATAGCCAGGGGTGAACTTTCCAGTTCCTCACAGGAGAACAATGCCAAGAATGTCTTATAGCCGGGGGTGAACTTTCCAGTCCCCCACAGGTCCCCCTTTTTTATTTTATTTAAGTGGCTGAATTCCTTGAGAGGACTGTGCCTGTCTTAGGTCAGGATGTTCTCACACGGAGCCGACCAACCTTGCCCGTCATGGGAGACTGAGGCAGCGTGGGCCCAGTTCCTGTCTTAGGTTGCAGTCGGCAATGCATGTGGACTCCAGTTGCCCGTCATTGACTAACCAGTCCAGTTCACCAAGGTCTAGACATGGTCAGCCATCTCTAGTTTGTGGTAATGGACCTGTATGGGCTGCATTCTTATAGCATCAATTTGTTGTTTCAGAAAGGCCATTAATTTGTTGAATAAGATGGGCCCCAGGGATGTAAGGCACAAGAGCCCAAGTAAGGGACCCCGTAGCGGAAGAAGGTAGGGTAGGGCACCACTCAGTCTACTCCAAAGGGGATTATCGAAGTTCCTCCGCAGCATTCACAAGGAGGGCCAAACAACTTCTTTATGAGCTCTTCAGCATTTGGAGGGGGCTCAAAGCTGCTTTCCGTGGTTCCAAGCAGGCTCAGCAATCCACCCGGGATTATGAATCCGACCTTCAGGTCCATTTCCTGAGGACAGAAAACAGGAGAAAATCTCAGGGTGAACTATCGGCCCTGGAGGCAATTGTTTGATTATCCTCTATTTTTTGGACTTTATCAATTTGTTTTACTAGGCGTTCTGGTAACCATCTGGCAGATTTCATTTCTTTAGAATATATACATACTGAGCCTCGACCCCAGATAAGAACTGGGTCGGGACCGTGCCAAGCATTGGTTAAGGGGTCTTTCCAGAGAACCAAAGCGAACTGCTTTTGAGTTTCTGAGTGCCAGAATCTATTAGCCGCTGATTGTCCATTGGCATCCAAATTTAAAAATTGAGAATGAATGGAGCATGTGAGAGAATATTTCTGTGTGTCCCCTTCGTGGGGTACCATTCCCCCTTTTTTATTTTAGAAATAGTTATTTTCAAGGTCTGGTTGGCTCGTTCAACTATCCCTTGGCCTTGAGGGTTGTAAGGGATTCCTGTAATATGTTGAATATTGAGACACCAACAGAACTGTGAAAAACTGGAGCTGACATACCCTGGCCCATTGTCTGTCTTTAATTGTTGAGGACAACCTAACACAAAAAAGGTGGCTAACATGTGACTTATGACATGTCTGGTGGCCTCTCCGGATTGGAGGGAGGCATGTATGAACCCACTATATGTATCTATGGAGACATGCATAAATTTTAGATTACCAAATTCAGGAATATGAGTGACATCCATTTGCCAGAGAGCATTGGGTACCAGCCCCCTAGGGTTGACTCCCAAATGTGGGACTGGCAAATGAGTAGCACAGGATGGGCAGGTTTTGACAATCTGCCTAGCCTGTTCTCTGGTGATGTGATGCATGAGGCGGAGGGTTTTTGCATTCAGGTGATGTAGTTGATGGCTATGTCGAGCTGCAGCGAGGTTGTTATCTATAGTATTGGTAGCTACAATGAATTGGTTTGGGTCCCTAGTAGCGAGGTCAGCCTTTTGGTTTCCTTCTGCCAGAGGCCCTGGCAGTCCGGAATGAGCCCGCAAATGCCCTATATAAAAGGGATGAAATCTTTTAGTAATTAATTTCTGCAGTTGCCGGAATAAGTCCCCAACACTAGAGACAATTCTTATTTGCCCTGCAGTTTCTATTAATGGAACTGAGTGTGCAATATATGCACTGTCTGTATAAATGTTCAAAGGTTGGTCAGGAAACGCAGAGAACACAGCGATTACTGCTTGCAGCTCTGTTAGCTGGGCAGAAGAGTCATTGGTCATAAAGGAGACTGTTTTATCCAAATAAGTATAGGCGGCTCTGCCATTGGAGGACCCATCAGTAAATACTAATAGGGCGTTTTTGAGGGGCTCAGGAGCTGTTCTGGTAGGGAAAACAAATTCATACCAATTGGCAAAATCAATGAGCTTGTCAGGTGGATAGTGATTGTCTAAAAGCCCAATATAAGAGGCCAGAGAGATAGGCCAGGATTCAGTATTGTGCATCAGCCAGTTTATTTGGTCGTTAGTGTAAGGTTGAATAATAGTATCAGGTTCTTTACCAAAATAACATTTGCCTTGATCTCAGCCCATCATTATTAGAGTGGCAATGGCCTGATAATAAGGTTCAATTACTCTTTTAGGTGTGGCAGGGAGGTGGAGCCACATGAGGGGCGCTGTCTGCCAAAAGACTGCAGTTGGTGAGAGCGCTGTTTTGCATATAATAAGATTTAGAGGTTTGTTGTAGTCTATAAATGTGGTAGCTTGAGAATGGATAGCTTGTTCTACAGTATGTAAGGCTTGTCTTCCCTCCGGGGTCAATTCCCTGGGGGAGGTGGGGCTAGCATCCCCATGCAAAATATCATACAGTGGTTTAAGTTCCCCTTTGCTAGTTTTTAGATAAGGCAGTAGCCAGTTAATGTCTCCCAGGAGCTTTTGGAAATCATTTAATGTCTTAAGTTTATCTAGCTTTAACTCTAATTTTTGGGAGGAGATTAAGGCTCCCTGCATTTGGAATCCTAGGTATGTGTAAGGGTCCATAAGTTGGACTTTGTCTGGGGCTATTTGAAGACCATGGCTTTGTAATGCCATGCGCATTTCATCGTAGCACTTTAGGACTTCGGTTCCTATCTTTCCAGCTATTAAAATGTCATCCATGTAGTGGATGATATACATGTTTGGCCAGTGGTCTCTTATAACCTGGAGAGCTGAGGCAACATAAGATTGACAGAGGGTAGGGCTATTAGCCATACCTTGAGGCAGGACTCGCCATTGGAAGCGTTTCATGGGTGCTCTAAAATTAGTGGTAGGTAAACTAAAAGCAAAGCATTTTTGATCTTCTGGGTGTAATGGGATAGTAAAAAAGCAGTCTTTCAGATCAATAATAACCTTAAAATATCCCAGCGGAATGGCAACAGGGGATGGCAAACCTGGTTGTAAGGCTCCCATGAGCACCATAGTTTTATTTACGGCTCGTAAATCTTGTAAGAGCCTCCATTTGCCTGATTTCTTCTTAATTACAAATATAGGAGTGTTCCACGGAGAATTACTAGGAACAATATGGCCAGCTTCAAGTTGCTCCTGTACCAACTGTTGTGCAGCCATTAACTTCTCAGATGTAAGGGGCCATTGGTCAACCCATACTGGCTTCTCGGACAGCCAGGTAATTTGTATCATTTTTTGGAGTTGCCTCAATGGGTACAGTTATGCCTGTGTTATTTTTTCCTAGGCCCTGTCCTGGTAGGAATCCGGTTTTCAACATTTGTGTGGTGATAACAGTATTTGGACTTCCCATTATTATTCCCAATTGGGAAAGGAGATCTCTACCCCAGAGGTTTATAGGTAGTCCGGCTATTACATATGGCTGTATACTCCCTTGATTCCCTTCCCTATCTTTCCAAGTTAGCAATTTTGAACTTCTTTCCGGGTTCTGACTCTGTCCTATGCCTTTTAAATGAGTCATAGTAGTGTCTAATGGCCAGGCCGTAGGCCAGTCTTCCTTCTTTATTATAGTAACATCGGCCCCAGTATCTATAAGACCTGAGAATTCCTTGCCATCTAACCAGAGAGTCATAATAGGTTTTTGGGGGGTGATAACCTCTGCCCAATAAACATTAGAGGAGCCAAACCCTCCTTGGCCCCTCCTCCCTGACATAACTTGGTTAGGTGTAGGGAGGAGGGGTAGTAACAATAGCTGTGCAAATCTTTGTCCTGATGTGATGGTGTTAACATTCTTGGGTGAGGATATCATGACCTTAATTTCGCCTGAGTAGTCATTGTCTACGACACCTGGGAGGACCTGTAAGCCATTCATGGCAGTACTACTATGCCCTAATATCAGACCGAATGTGTTTTCTGGTAAAGGCCCAAAAATCCCAGTAGGGAGGGCCTGAACCCCCATTTCAGGGGTTAGTACCGTGTGGGTGGTGGAACTGAGGTCCAGTCCTGCACTTCCTGTTGTAGCTCTGCAGAGGTCTGAAATGGATTTTTGGTTTCTGGAACAAAGCTGAGTGCCCCAAAGATTTGTTTGGGTTTGGGGGCCTGGGGCTGGCCCCTGTTCCCGTTTCCCTGCTGAGGCATCAACGAATGGCCTTGTGCATCTCGCTTAGAGAGGCATTCGTTAGCCCAATGGTTTCCTCTTTTGCATCTGGGGCAGAGACCAGGGGGTTTCCCTTTAGGAAGGTTTTTGTCTTGGTCATCAGAGTTCCCCTTACAATTCCTGGCAAAATATCCGGTTTTCCCACAGTTAAAACATCTATTCTTGTTCTGTTGATTTTGTTGGGATAAGAATTGCTTAACTGTGTAGCCTTGTAATGCTGCAGCCATTGCGAGGCCCTGTTGGTAAGCTGCTCCGATATCAGAGCATAAGCGTATATATCCGCTCAAGTCAGTTTTCTTTTTATATGGCCTAATAGCTGCCTGACAAGCGGCATTTGCATTCTCAAAGGCTAGTTGTTTGACAAAATCAGTGCCTGCATCAGCCTTACCAAAAATCCTACTGGCTGCAGTAAGTAATCTATGGACAAAGTCTGCAAACGGCTCATCTGGACCTTGTTTAATACTGGTAAGGGAGGAGCTCATATCACCTTTGGTGGGTAATTTTCTCCAGGCTCTCGCCCCAGCTGCTTGAATCTGGGCAAAAAGTCCTGCATCATACTGCATTTGGTTGTTACTATTTGCATAATTGCCCTCCCCTATTAACATATCAAAATTCCATCCGTTGCCAGCTTGAGCATTACGTCTGGCAGTGTCTCTACATACCTCTACATATTCTGACTTCCAGAGGAGATAATCTCCTCCGGCCAGGGTGGCTCAGGCCAGTGTCTGCCAATCTCCTGGAGTGAGCCAGTTTTCTGTTACAGATTCTAAGATTGCCATAGTATAAGGGGCTGTAGCTCCATATTGGGCTACTGCTGTTTTTAATTCCTTTATGACTTTGAAATCAAACCCAGTGTGGTGTCTCCATGCCTGACCCTGTGCGTCCACAGTCTCTGATACAGGGAAGGCAAGGGCTTCTGCATCATTGGACCCTGAGAGCTCCGTTCGGGAGGAGATTTTGGGAGCGGCTCCTCTCATGGGAGGCCTCTGGGTAATTTGTGTCTCAGATCTCAGGGTGTTTTCCCTTTTAGATTTCCCTATTTTTAGTTCTTCTAACTGGGCAATAAGTTCTTGATGTTCCTTCTCTAATTTAATCTGCTCTTTCAAAAGCTCTATTTTATCCTCTAATTCCTTTTTTGGATCAATGACGGGACAGGCTAAGGGGGGAGAACTAGGCTTCTCTGGAGGAGAGGAATAAGGTGGGGGTCGCGTACCAAGTGGTGGCCAGTCTTGGTGATGATATCTGGCTGCTTGATCTGCTAAATCATCCCAATTAACTTCCCCATCATCATCAACTGTTTCAAGATATTCTGATAAATTTGGATATTCTTTGGTTTTTGGCCTGACTATTTTCTCTTGTTCTAAAGTCTCTTTCAGTTTCTTAGTCCTTCCCTTATCCCTTTTTATTCCCTTAACCTGTGCTTCCTTTTCAGGAGGTTTTGTTTGTTCTTGCTGTTCCTCCTCGGTGTCGCTATCAAAAGACATAAGGTCCTCACAAGCTTGATTCTCTGCCTCTTTTTGTTTATTGCCTTTTTCCTTCTGGAGGATATTTTCCCCGCTCTCTACAACATTAGCTATAATGGAGTCACAATGTTTTTGAGAAATAATTTCATCTATAAGATTCCAGTAAGAGAAGGCGGTTACAGGGACCTTCTCAGGTCCAAAAGTATTATAGTAGTCTTTGAGTGCATCCCCTACTCTTTTCCATCTTTTCTGATCTATAGTTCCCTCAATGGGAAACCAAGGACATACTTCTTTGATATAATCAAAATAATGACATAAATGTTTCGTCTTAACCTTTACTCCTCGTGCCTTTAAAGCTTTAGTTAATTGTTCCACAAACAATCTATGCTGACTTAATTCTTGCCCCATAATCGCTGATCACTTACCGAGGTTCAGTAGACGCAGCAGGTTCCCGCGCCACCTATGCCTCCTTCACTTTGTATTTTCAGCCGGCCTCTCAAACCAGCATCCTTCACGGGGTCCCCCGTTCTCGAGCCCCACGTTGGGTGCCACTTGACCTATCCCGCAGGTTGAGCAACAAGGACTCTAGAGGGGGAGTGAGGATGGTAGGGGGCAAGAGACATGAAGAATGGAGACAACACAGGGCTCTGATCAAGTCTCATTTATTGTAAAACAGGGGCAAGGTTTTATAGCAAGAAAGCAGGAATGTTCCTGGGGCTAAACTGGTTGTTAGGAGACCAAACCCTAGCGGCATAATCCATAATCGATAAGGTCAGTGCCTGAGGCAAGCAGAAAACATCTGCTGCTGTTCCAGGGGTCCTGGGGGCATTGTGACCCAGGGGGCATTGTGACCTGAGTCATGCCCGCCCAAGAGAATAATGCCAAGAATGTCTTATAGCCAGGGGTGAACTTTCCAGTCCCCCACATGCAAGTTACTTAATTCTGCAGATACTCAGTTGCCTCATTAAGTACGGGATATTATACTTGCTCACTTTGATTGATTATATCTGCTGAACTATACTTGGTCTGCCATCCTACAAATCACCAGTCAATCAAGGGTAAAAAGACCTGGTTTCTGTTCTCTTAACAGCTTTCAATTTAGTGCAAAAGACAAGTAAGAAAACTGGAATTTTCAACAATGAGTGATTAGTGTTAGTTGTCAGGGCAGTTTCAAGACCCAAATGAACTAGTATAGATATAAATTGGGCTTAAGAAAATTTTTGGTACATCATAAAGTTACTTTTATCTCCCTCTGGATGATTGTAAACTTTGAGGAAAGTTACTTTATTCCTTCAAAACCAAACATTCTCAAGCAGCCCACTTTCTAACCAGTTTCCAACTTCCTGTCTTTCACCCTGGGACAGTGACTTGCCACAGCACTTCTTCGGTAGATTTGTGTAAAATATTAATGTTGCAATCATTGCTTACCACCCCTCCCAAGGGTTCAGAGAACAGTCAGTGCCCCTGTTGCTGGCTGGGAGCCAGTGTGCTTTGTGGCATGTGGCCAGTGCCACAGACATTCCTGCACTGTATTCAGACTGAGAGCTGAAGGATGGCAACACTGGGCTCTGGAGTGGCAGGCAAGGAGCCAGAGTGGGGAGCCAGCCACAACCATCTGGAAGGAGAGAAGCAGAGGGGCTCAGGGTTTTCCCTATAGTCTGCAGTCATGGATCCCTCTCTCCCCAAGGAATTGAGCTACTTTGCCCTTACAAAAACTGCTGTGGTAACCAAGGGTGTTGAATTAGTTCCTTCTAAATAATGTTTTTCTCTTGAAGTGCTCTTTTATATTATCAATCCTGGTCTTGCATTCTGAGCAACTATGAAACATCTAGATACACATAGAGAAAACTGATTTTTTCCTTGGTGGAGGACGGGATGAGGTCTGGTCTAGGAAGAACATTTAAAAAATAGTTTTACGTATTGAGATTTAATTGTCATATTTTATTATTTTTTAATATGTTTGTATTGATTTTTTTTAGAGAGAGAGACATAGAAACATTGATATGAGAGAGAAAAATTGATCGGCTGCCTCCTGCACGCCCCCTACTGGGGATCCAGCCCACATTCCATGATGTGCCCTGACTGGGAAAAGAACTGGGACCTCTCAGTCCATGGGCTGATGCTCACTCCATTGAGCCACATCAGCCAAGGTAATTGTCATATTTTAAAACATACATATTTAAAGTGTGCAATCTGATAAGTTTTGTCATATCTATACACTCATAAAAACAATCACCACAATAAAAATATTGAACAATAACCCACCCAACCCATAGTCAAGGAATGTAGAAAAGGATGGAAAATGACCTTCAGAGTCACTTTGCCCAGACATGTAGCAAGAAGAAACTAGAGAATGACATATAGTAGTGATGAGCTTTAAAGTGCAGTCACCACACTCACTTATAAAACATGCCTAGTGCTGAGACAGTACAGGGGTAACAACTAGACTCCATCTTGACTGCAAGAACTCCATCTTAGAGGCCTAACTATGCCTCCTTGCTTGCAGTAAAATTTCATAGTTAAAATTAACGTAACCACAATCTTAAATTTAACAGAATAAAATGCTTCCTCTCTCTGATAGTCTGCAGGGTAATAGCTCCTGCTGTAGATAACTCAATTAACTAGAGGAATTCTGCTTGAGACTAGAGCAGCCCCCTTGTCAGCAAAAAGGTGTAGAAATATCCACAAAGTAATGACTGCTTTTCAAAGATTCACAGGACTCTCCAGACTGAACTCACATCAGTGGGATCAACAGACCAACCAGAACACAGGGATTGAGACATTTCACACTCTTCCTAGAATCCCTTTAGATGCCTATCTGTCTAAGGCCAGCACCCACCCCTTGTCTTGCCCTTCCTTCCTCCCTCCCCTTGACAATATAAGATGCCTGGATTTCAGACTCTTTTAAGAATGATTTGAGAATAAGTTCTGGAGATAGGCCTCCTTGATTAATAAATCTTTCCTTGCTCCAAACTCTGATTTATTGAATATAGGCTTTTCTTTTGAAACATTGACCACACGAACCTTGAGCCCCTAACAAAAAGAAAGAGTGTACAACAATAACATCTTTTTTTAACACCATGTTCTGCAAAACATTTGTTTTGTCAATTAAATGGTAATGAGATAGGGAATGTGGTTAAATAGCTATAATCGATAAGAGCTACAGGAAATGTCAAGAAGACAGTAAGACCACCCTCCACCAGATTTATGGTTTAAAAATGACAGATCTCAACATGGTGACTAATTTCACCTAACAGTAATCTCAGCCTCATTATACACTCATTGTAATACATTAGCATGCTAAATGACATGCCCCCAACTGTTGTAACATGTCCTCCAGATAACCAGATATGCACAGCTGAATTGTAAAGGAGCACTTCACTATGCCAGCGGGCTGGGGGGTACAGCTTCCCTAGATCCTCAGCACAGATTCTTCTTGCTCATCCAATTTTAAAGGCAGAAGCCCCATCCCCCTTTTGCCCCCCCAACTCAGGGTACCGGTACAATATCGGGTGTGACAGCGATTGCAGATGTCAAAAGGGCTCACAAGTACCTGCAAATGCCTGCAAATACCTATACTCAGGAAACTGCAAATGCCTCCCAACACGTGAGGCAACTATAATCTTAGGCAAAATTCCTTTACTTCTAGGGGTAATTAACCTATTACTGGAAGAATTTTGAGGAAGGTCTATTGATGATAAAAATGGAGTCATTTTGTCACCTTAGCCAAGGGGCCTACATAAAAATGGAATCTAGTTGCCTTAGCCTCGGGGCCCAGATGATTCCCCACTGGTTTTCCTGACAAGACAAATCCTTGACTGGACTTAGTTTTTTATGAGGCCATTTATTAGACATGGCCCAAAGGCTAGGAGTAAACATAATATAAACCAATTTTCAGATTGTCGCCTTTTTCTTTCCTGTTCTTCGATATTTTTCCTAACTAGTGGTAAACGTTCTTGAATGATCCCTGAATTATTCGCATAAAAACAGCATTTTTCTCCCAGTGCAACACATAATCCTCCTTCCTTAAGAAATAAGAGGTCTAATCCTCTCCTGTTCTGCAGGACCATTTCCAAGTTCCCAGTTCCATTGGGGCCCAGGTCTATAAGGATTCCCCTCAACACTCATAACCAGAAAAATCAAAGTCCTGATAAACGCAAGAGTCTTATCTGGAGAGGCCTGAACCGTCCATTTTGCTTTTCCCTCCTCAGCTGGGAATGGTGTTGCCAGATCAGGATGCCTTTGATGCCGGCAGGATGACAGTGTTTAGTGCCTTCCAGGCTGTAGTTAGTCCCTGGGTGGTGAACTTCTTTACCCACACCAAGTCCCCAGGCTGGAAGGGATGCACAGGGTCCAAGGTGGGCACAGGCAAGGCATCCCAGACGTTTTTATGGATGGCCTTCTGAGCGGACTGAGGGCTTGCAAGAACTGTAAGAGGGCAAGGGGAGCAGAGTGGTCCAGTTTTCACTGGTTTCTAAAGTAAATTTGGTTAAGGTTTCCTTTAAGGTCCTGTTCATGCGCTCTATCTGCCCAGAACTCTGTGGGTGGTAAGCATAAATGAGCTTCCAATTTATATCTAACCACTCAGTGATATCCTATGATCTCTTTGCTATAAAGGCAGGGCCATTGTCTGATCCAAGGGTCAGGAGTAGCTTAAACCTGTTACTCCCTTTACTACATCCCAAACTGTTATCCCACCACGAAGGGCAAGCTCTCCCTCACTCAGTGTCCTATTTTCTTCCCTTCTGGAGTATTCCTCTGATGTCCTGTCTTCCTGTAATATGTATGTCCCTTTCTTTAACTTGTATAGACCCTCTGTGACTTTCCTAGTCCTTCCCCTGAAATTAACCTGAAAGCTGCTCAATCTATCTGCAGTCTGTGCATCCCCAGTCTTTCTTCTCCTCTTCCCTACTCTGACCTACACATTCCTGCTTCCCTCCACCTTCTCTCTTTTCCTGTGACCTTACTGGACATTACCTGCCTGTCAGGAGTTCACTAAGCTTCGTGTAACCTAAGTGGGTAGTCTGGTGCAACTGGTTGACTAAAGTCTGACCTGGAGCCTCTGGGACTAACAACCTCCCATCAGGCAGTGTCCATCACCCGTTTTGTTCTTGGATGGCTTGCTTCTGTTCAGCCAAGTCATTTTCCGGCCTAGTGTATCTGGTCATTCCCCACTGGTTTTAGGGCCACATCTCAAGGTTTCTGGTGCAGCAGATTTTCCCATGCCTCATTGGAGTTCCCTTTTTAATGTCCTTCCTGGCCGAGGTTAATAACCCTCAGACCCTGCAGATGGCGCTATACACGTGTGCTGTTGCAAAGGCGTATCTGCTGTCAGTATAGATGGTTACTGACTTTCCCTTGCCCCATCAGAGAGCCTGGAATAGGGCTATTAGTTCAGCCCGTTGGGCTGAAGTTCCCCTACTTAATGACTGTGACAAGACAACACTGTCCAGAGTTACTACTGCTGCCCCAGCATACCTGATTCCTTCCTGGACAGAGCTCCTGCCGTCCGTGAACAATACCTCATCTGATGATGACAGTGGGACATCCTTGAGGTCTGGGGGGCCGTCTGTACTATGTCGTTTACCTCCAGGCAGTCCTGTAGAGGTTTCTCCTAGTCATCATCTGGAGGCAGGCTGGCAGGATTGATGGCCAATGGCCTGGAGTGGCAGTGGCCAGTAATTGAACAGTCACTAGAGAAGATCACAGTATTTTTCCCCAAAGTCTATAGTCCTCTTTGAAGTCCAGGGGTAGGTTAGGGGCCCATTGGCTCGGTCAGGACTGAGTCTGCTGCACCAGTACCTACCAGAAAAACTAACTAGTTTGTCCCCTATTGTCTTGTTATTCTTGGCTACTGAGGGCTCAGTTGGAAGAAACCCTGGCCCTGCCATTTTTCCAAGTTAAAGATTTTACTTTGTTCCTAATCAGGACCTAGGCCTGCCATCCTGACCCTTCCTCATGTTTCCCTTAAGGCTGATACTACCACCTTTGCTATTCTTTTATCCCGTTTTTCCCCAGAGGTGTACCTATTATTATATACTTTCGAGCTATTTAACCAATTTGGCCTTTAGGCCTAACAGGAGAACACAGTGAAAAGTGTCCAAGGAAGCCCTCCTCCCGGCAGTATTTGGGTCCCTCCATGGGCAGAGGGATGGGAAAATTTCCTATGACCCCAGGTTTTCAAAAGGACATAGGAAAGGGGAGCGCGCATAAGGCAGAGTGTTTTTCAACTCTCCAAGAGCACTTCGCGCCTGCGCCTGCTATCTCTATTTTCAGCTCCCCAAAGTTCAGAGAAGCCTGTTGGAAACTTGCTGGCACCAAACCCTGGGGCAGCAGAGGGCAGAGGAGCAGCCTAGGCTGGCACCAAAGGAACACGCCCCTTCTTTGGCCCAACCACTTCCCCCAGGGAACCCTGTGGGCCCTGCAGCCCCTGTGGCCTCTGGGTGAATGCCTGCACACCTGCCTGCCACCCCCATTTCCCAGGACAAGGGGCTTTCCACACTGGACCCCAGTCCCAATGCACAGAGGGGCATGCCACACCATGTGAGATGTGCACAAGGGCCCACCAGCTGGGACAGCCCCCTCCCGGCTGCTCATGCATGGGGCCCAGGATCACTGGGGAGACTCGCCTCCTCTGATGGGGGCTGAAGGACGGGGATTCCATCCCCACTGATTAACAGGCAAACGATCCAAAATATAGGATTTAAAAAACCTGATGCCCTCAGAATCCTTCCACTTGACAAAATGTGCACCCTTTTGGGGCCCAGAAACCCGCCAACTCCTTGTAAATCAGACATAGAAACCTCTGCTCCTGCATCCAAAATGCCCTTGAATTTCTTCCCATTCAAACTGAGCTCTGCTCAGGGGAGAAGCTGGGCAATTATCTGTGCCCAATAGGCTCCATCTGTGGAGCCAAATCCTCCCTCTCCCTGCGTTTCCTTTGATAGCACTTTAGCACTTTCCCTTTTTTCCCTGTGAGCTGCGTGCAGCTCGAGGGAGCTCCCAAAGGGACCGAAGGGACTGTGGTGGCCTCGAAACTTCACGCCCTCGGTCTCTCTCGCCCACGCAGTGGTGGGAGACTCTCCGGTGTCCCGCGGGTCACCGACCTGGCACGTGTCTCCAGGATGCGGCCCGCTCACAACATCAGCCTCAGTGCCAGCCACCCAGAGAGGGACCCTGAGGGCGAGGGGGGCATTTAAGATGGTAAGAGTGAGACTGTGTCCATTCTGATGAATAATGCCTTATCTGTTGTTAATTGTTAATAAGGGAGATAAGCATGGAGGGAGGAAGGTGAGAAAACACCTTTCCACCTACACTTACTGCAAGCCACAAAGAAATCCAAAGTACCTGTGAATTCACTGAATGATTTACAGAGCTCTTATGGGATTTGCCCCCAGAACGTGGCTCCTGGGAAACAGTGTTGAGATGCTTCCAGGTGTGCCACTGTCTAGTCTTCAAGAGCTACACTTTCATTCTGTACCTGATACAGAGTGAAATGCTTGCACTTTCTGACTATCTTAATTCTAGCTTCCTACATTTCTCCCCTGGCCTTCAGGCTAACAGCTCCTGCTATAGATATGCTAATTAACTAGAGGAATTCTGCTTGAGGCCTGAGTTTTTATAAGAGCAGCCTCCTGTTAGGAGCCTTTCCCAAAGAAGTGGGGAAATATGTACAAAGTAATGAGAGTTTATCAAAGATTTACAGGAGTCTCCAGACTGACTCAGTTCAGTGGGGTCAGCAAACTGATGGGAACAAAGGGATTTAGAAATTTCTTGCTCTTTCTTGGATCCCTGTCATGCCTAGCTATAGACACCTACATTCTGGGTTCTCTTAACAGGGATTTGCAGAAGTCATGAGGTACCTTACCCCATTCTTCTTGAGCTAGACCTTCTTGGTCAATTAACATTTTTTTTACTTCAAACTTTGACATTTTGAATATTGGCCTTTTTTCTTTCTTTCTTTCTTTTTTTTTAAGCACTGATGCACACAAACATATCAGTAACATACCTTCTAGGTAGGACCTCCATCATAAATCATCAGTTATGTATGTGGAGAGCTGACTTTCATGATTGATTCCCAAAAGCAATATTAAAATGCTTTATGCCAATATTAAAATGCTTTATGAGTGAATAGATTCAGTGACCCTAGCGATCCCACTGGCTCTGAGATGTCCAAATCAGTCTAAGGAGGCAATTGTGGGGATTGGGAGCAAGACTTCATTTCAACATGCAAATACTGAGGAGGCAGCTCTTGAAAAGAAGAAACCTGATACAATTATTATTTACTGTTAATTGAAGGACCCATTTAAATTGTGAATACAGCTTTCAGCTCGGAGGAGGCTTGGGTGCAACTTTCTTCGGTCGTCCTGAATCCGGGTTCATCCGACACCAGCCGCCTCCACCATGCCGCCGAAGTTCGACCCCAACGAGACCAGAGGTGCACCGGTGGGGAAGTCGGTGCCACGTCTGCCCTGGCCCCCAAGATCGGCCCCCTGGGCCTGTCTCCTAAAAAGGTTGGTGATGACATCGCCAAAGCAACCGGTGATTCGAAGGGTCTGAGGATTACAGTGAAAGTGACCATTCAGAACAGACAGGCCCAGATTGAGGTAGTGCCTTCTGCTTCTGCCCTGATCATCAAAGCCCTCAAAGAACCGCCACGAGACAGAAAGAAGCAAAAAAACATTAAGCACAGTGGAAATATCACTTTTGATGAGATTGTCAACATTGCCCGACAGATGCGGCACCGATCTTGAGCTAGAGAACTCTCTGGAACCATTAAGGAGATCCTGGGGACTGCCCAGTCTGTGGGCTGCAATGTTGATGGCCGCCACCCTCATGACATCATAGATGACATCAACAGCGGTGCTGTGGAATGCCCGGCTAGTTAAGAGCTACAAAGGAAAATGTTTCAATTAAAGATCATTTGACAACCAAAAATAAATAAATAAATAAATAAATAAATAAATAAATAAATAAATTGTGAATACAGTACTAAAGTGGGGGACTATTGGTTGCAGGAACTGAAGGAAGAATTTACTACCGAGAGAGGCAAGAGAAAATCGGCAGGCCAGAAGACAAAGAAGACACTATGATTGTCCATATGTAAACAGCAAACAGCACCAGATATTAGACATCAGTCCCTTGATTCAGCTAAGAAAAAATTCAGAGCCAAGAAACGCAAATGCAAGCTCATGTTTAGTTAGAAAGTCACAGGGGTAGAAGAAGTGAGCCATGGAAGAAGTGAGGCAGCTACACTGCATGGACTCAGGAAGCAAGTTACAGGGGCAAAAGAAGGGCCCTTGGAGCTTGGAGAAAGAAAGAAAAAGATAATGCACCTTAAGGAAGAAAGGGGGAAGGAACGGGGAGAGAGATAGAGAGAGTAGGAGGCCTTCATCTTGAGGGCTTTTATCTGTTTTCCAAAGGCAGGGATTTTAGGGGAGGTCTCAGAGGAGGCTCTCAATAGAATATTCATCAGCTTCCCAAGCATGTCCTTTCAGGGTCTCTATTGATTGGTTAGCGCTAGGGTAGGGGGTCATTAGTCATTGCATCTGACACTGATGTCAGGGATGTTGTTGCTTCATTGGGTTTTGCTGATTTTCTGGGCCTGGAGCTGAAACACAACTGAGGCCTCAATGTTATGTCTAGTTTGACCAAAGCTATGTCTGCGGTCAACAGACCTGAGGCTTTGTTCCTAAAGTTATTTGATGAAGGTCAGAACCACTTTGTCCTGGGGGTTTAATGCCTAAGGGAGTGACCCTCCAAGGGCTTGTATGGGAGTTGTATGATGCTAGTCTCCAGCCCCTCTTTTCCTCCTCTAAGGGGGTCTACCAGATGACCAGCAATATGCCAAGCGATGAAAGGTCAGGGAAGAATTTGAACTTCCATATTCCATGACCAGTAATATGGAAGGTCAGGGAGTCTAAACTGCATGACCAGTGATATGCTAAAGGAGAAAAGGTCACCCTGGGGCTGAAGTACCACCCTTCAATACTTGTATTCTCAGTTTTGCTCATTGCTGGGCACCTGGGGCTTTCTGCCCTGGTAACCTTCTGTACCTGGCCTATAGTTCCTACCTTGCTCATGTCTAACTGCTTACTGTATCAGATGCACATAAAGCTGCAGGGGTAAGGAAGAGCTGAGACACTAAGATGTATTGATCTTGCACTGAGAATGTGGAATTTTTGAAGCTTATTTGGTTTAAAGAATCTTCTGAAAATTAGCATTATTCTTCATTGGATATGATTATTTCTGTCTTCAAGCAGATACCCATGTTAGTACCTCCACTTTAAGGTTAATCTGCCTGGGTTAGTCTTCTCATGAATGAGTAGGCATTTAGACAGGCATGAGCAGAGCAGGAACAATAGAACAGGTATGGAGTGTCACCAGGGTGGAAATTCCCAGGCCACTAGCAAGGGGCAAAACTAGAGAAAACAAGTATTATAGGCTAGGACCTTATACCCAGGGTAAGGGTCTGAGATCCCTCCTCCCCTAGTTATTGTGAGACATGCAGTTTAGACCGCCTGACATTTCTATCATTAGTCGTGTGATTTAGACCCCCTTAGAAGAGGAACAAGGGGGACAGAGAATAGCCTCACAATTCCCACACAAGCCCTTGCACAGTCACTCCCTTAAGCATTGAGCCTCCAGGACAATGAGGTTCTGACCTGCTTCAAATAATCTTAGGAATAAAGACTCTGGTCTGTTGACCACACAGAGTTTTGGTCCAACTAGAGATAACATCTAGGTCTCAGTTGTGTTTTAGCTCCAGGTCCAGAAAATCAGCAAAACCAAATAAAGCAAGGACCTGGCAGACATCAGAGTCAGATGCAATGACTTATGACCCCCTGCCCTAGCACCAAACAATCAGTAGAGATCATAACCCTGAAAGAACACACTCAGAAAGCTCATGAATATTTTATTGAGAGCCTCCTCTGAAACCTCCCCTAAATCCCCACCTGTAGAAAACAAATAAAAACCCTTAAGATGAAGAACCCAGTACATGCTCTTCTGTTAAGCATGCCCTCACCTTTCCCCCTCTTCTGCCCTCAGGCACATTATCTTTGCTGTATATCTATCTCTTAAACTCCAAGGGCCCTTCTTTGGCCTCTGCAACTTGTTTTCTAAGTCATGCTGCTCAGCTGGCTGACTTCCTCTAACTCTGTGACTTTCTAAACAAACTTTTTCTTGTATTTGAGTTATTGGTTCTGAATTCTTTCTTAGCCATACTCAAGGACCAAGGTCTAATGCTGCCCTTAACATCAGGAGGGACTAGTACTCCTTTATTTGTGGGGTACCAATAGTCTCCCCACAGAACAGAGACCTCTGGTTCGTCTCCTGAGGACTGTTTCTTTTCTTGATTGTGCCTGACCCGTCCAGGACAGGACTCCATCTTTCCTCTCCCAGACTCCACCTATTCAAACCACTTTCTTTCCCCGCTGGCTCTCTGGCTGAGCAAGTCTAAACCTGGACCATCTGTTGTCACCTGTTACTTTATTCCACAGATGGAGGCCCCAGCAGTCTCATGGCTCATGTGAAAAATAATATGAGTGGAGCCACATTAAAATAGAGCCTAAGTAGCCATTTCAGAGAAACTGCCCTGCATATATTATTTTTCTTTATCTTATAAGCTGGACCAAACCACCATAATTCCAAGAAGTCAGAGACTATCCTGTTTGTAAGGACTGATGAAACTGGACTTTGCCAATGACCGAATTTGCCAATCAACTAAACACAGTTCTAGCTGAATCTCAAGCCAATCCATGAAGTGCAAATCTAATCCTACCTCATCTAACACAAAAAAAACTCTTCGTAAATAAAACTTACCTCACCTTCCTCCTTTTTTCCCATAAAAGCCCTGAGCTCCTATAAAGGGGGAACACTATTTGGATTTCTGCCTGAATCTGTTCTCGCAAACTACAGTTCTGTTGGATCTTAAATGAACACTTATCGCTTCTTATTTTTGCTGTTTATTTTTAGGTTAACACCCAAGAGGTGCAAAGAGCCAGAAGCCAGAGCTGGTGATGTGTGGATACAAATGCAGCAAGACACCAAGTAAGCATTCTTAGAAGCTCCGTTGAAGTTTTAGCACCATCAGGAGGAAAACTGAGGAGCTTCATGCTTGGGAAGAAGGGTGAGATAAATTTAAGAAATATTCTGTCCACAGGAAACAAATTTAGAAACTTAATGTTTCCTTTTTATTTCTTTTCCTCCTACATCCTCATAGCTGGTAAGGACTGAGATCCCCATTACCCCAGAAATGCACGGATATCTGGTCCCTCTCACCTGCAGGCCTTCCTCCTCGTACAGAAGCTCCCAGGGCTAAAAATTCACTTTACATTAGAAAAATAGCCACTCCCTACCTTCATAAATGTAGGACATAGAGACAATGACAGAAGTGGCCAAACTGCTTGGAAGTAGGGCTTTTCTCTCCCTAGGACGTTGTCCAGAGTTACATTCAGCTGTAAACAGGGGCACAAATAAAATGATTAAGTGATGACAGAAGCTAAGTCTACTCTTTTCAACAGATATAAAAAGGAAAGTTTGCCAACAACGGAACAGAATCACAGGCCACGTGCTCTGGGAACCTGTGAGAGCCACCAGCGAGCTCAGGAAGACAGAGCCACAGGTGCACAGCATGTAGTGGAGCAGGAAGACTGAGGGACTGCTTTCTTGAGTAGACTAGTGGCAGAGAGGATGGCTGGGAAGCCAGGAGACCTGGGGTCTACTCCCAGCTGTGCCACTAAGTAGCAGCAGCCATGAGCAAACCACGTAACCTTTCTGAGACCCAGGGTGCTCCTCTGTAGAAATCAGGGGTTTCAATGCGTCAGAGGTGGCATGCACACCCTCCTTTTCTCATGCCTTCTGTACAGCCTCCCGTTCAACCACATCACTGTTTAGAAATTCTTCTATAGCAGCCTAAGCACTGTAGTTGTATACAAGTTGAAATCGACTTATTTTCCTTCTAAAGTCCCTTCTAGCTCCTAAATGGAAGGTTCTAATTTTCCAAGTAAGAGGTAACCATTTTTCTGATTTAGTAATAGCTCACTCAAAAAAAAAAGAGGAAGAAGAAGCAGGAAACGAAAGGAAAATTTAGGATTATAATTTCATACACTCCTCCCCACCCTGAGGCTGAACAGGGTCCTCCTGAGGTCACACTGTCCTTCCTTCTGTGTCAGAGATGTCAGTGTTTGAGCTTCTCCTTCTGTCAGTTCACCCAGCATGACAGCGCCCTCTGTAGCTCCCTTGATCTAAAACAGCCCACACGTGTTACTATGCCCAAACCCAAGGAAAGGTCCCAGGACTGAAAACCTACTTCCTGAAGGGTAGTGCAAGGAAAGCCCAATGAAAAGAGTTTTGTCACTCTTGTCAGGTTTTTAATAGAATTCGCTAGAGCAACTTACACACAAGACACAGCTTGGGTGGCTCCAAGATAGAATGGAAGCCCTCGGCACCTGACAGATGTCAAAGAATTATACAGGATAAAAGGGATGGAAGGATAGTCGGGGATACTAGTACATGAATGCTACCAGGTACAGAAATTACTTTACATGCTTAACCAAGTCAGGACAATGGCCTCTTCCAGGAAGTAGCAATTCACAGGAGCCAGCGGAGGGGTCCTGATTTATGTCAGAATGAACATCAGTTATGATCAGACACCTCTAGGAGGCTTATGGGAAGCCATCTCTGTTCGGCCCAGGTCCAGCTCACAGGACAGGGGTCATATCATGGCATAGTCTTTCCTCCACAACACTTACGATTTTGTTTGGCAACAAGAAATCTACCTGAAACAAAATGATCTCAAAAAGGAATTATCTCCAAAAGCCAAGAGTCAGAAGATCAAGCATTTAATGATTCTATTCACTGCTCACCAAAGTTAACCAGATTTACAGTTCTCACCCTCTGGCAGGAAAGCAGTTACATTCAAAGTAACCTAAGTGCAGACAGATTCAGGAATCAGGTGATTTTACAAATGCATTTTATTGAAAGAGGCAGCAAAGTGATTAACATGGGGTCCACCTCACAACCTTCTCCTCACCCCCCACACCACACAGGAGGAAGTCTCAGGCCAGGGAAGCATGTGTGTGATGGCCAGGAGCCCTAACTTGAGTTATTTTCCTCTGTGCTAGGAAGGAAGAGGGGAGAGGCAGGTGAAACAATGAGGTGGGGCATCTCACGGCTCTGATTTTAGGTGGAGACCTCTACTTAAGCGTCGAAGTGGACCGGCACACGGTTTTTGTCACAGGCCACGGTGATCTGCCTCTTTGCTGGGCTGGTGTGGTATTTACAATTGGGGTATCTGGAGCCATTTGTCAGGCGACAGTCCGTGACACGCATGCTGGACCTGCTCTTGTGACAGTTGTTCTCCCCATTCTTACAGCGGATATTACGCTGGTTGCAAATGGCCTTAACATCTCTCAGAGACTCGTGTACAAAGGTGTTCACCGGCTTGCACGCTCCCACTGTCATACCCCGGCGCCGCATCATTTGGTCACAGTAGTTGGAGTCGAGTAGGGGGCGGCTGTTGGAGTCCATATGCTGCCGCTGGAACTTCATGGCCCCAGGTCCCTGGCCCAGGGAAGGCTGGACCAACCCCAGGACCAATAGCACCAGGGCTAGCACTGAGAACAGGATGAGGGACTTCTCCTGAGCCATGGTGGCCTCAGTCCTCTGGAGGAGCCTAGCCAGCAAAGGGAGAGAGGAGGAAAAGCGTCACTTTGAAAGAGAACCCCAGCTCCCACCTCTGGTCTCCATGGCTTACAGTCTCCCTTCTGGTCAGCCCAAAAGACATCCCTCTTCCTGCAAGATTTTCCAAGTGATGAGACACTCCCATGGACTCTTCTCCAAAAGCATTTGACCCCTACTAGTCACAGAGAGGAGGTCCTTTCTTCTGAGTAGTGACCTCTGAAGTGACCTAAAATCCCAGCAGTCCTAATTTTGAATACTAGAGTTTTGTTTGTATTACTGTTTTTTATCTAAAAATACTTTTGTATTCAGTGTTCTAGTGGCTCAATAGAAGATCTTTTTAAATAAACCATGACCCAAATTGTATTCCTGTTACTACCATGACATCCAGGATCATGGCGGACAGAGCCCTGTTGCCCTACATCTCAAGGGAAACCCAGGCCAGTACCTGGCACAGGTATCATAAAGGGATGCCATTGTATTCCAAAGAGAGGTGCTTGCCTCCCCTGACCTGGCGCTGCTCCTTCTCCAGCCCCATGGGTTCTCTGCAGCCTGAATGCTCCCTCTCCATCCCAGCTCAGCTCCAGCTATGTTTGCCTAGCCCAAGCTTTCTCGGTGTTAGCCTCACCAACCCTGGGTCCCTCCTGTCCAAACCACAAGCAGAAGCAGCTCCTGAGACCACCTGTTGGGCCACTTACCTGGGTCTCTAGCTTGGATTCTAAGTGACAGCAAGTGGAAGGCCAGTTTCTGCAGTCACTGGATCCCTGAGCTGTGGACCTTTATGTAGCTTACAAAAGGGGCTTGGCTTCCAAGATGAGAAGGGTGGGAGGAGCACCTTGGCTTCAGTCCAGAGGAACACAAGGGCATCCTGAGGAAGGAGTGGGTAATTTCCCAGCCTCTTCCTCTTTCCAGGGTTGCTGGGGAGAGTGTTTGCTATAGGTGCCTTTCTTGCCATGTGAATCTCATCTGGCTGCTGGTTCACAGGAACAGCAGAGAAAGCCTCTATGTCACTGCTGCTCAAACCCCAACCAAGGCTTTGTTTTCTCTTTGGGGGCCATTTCACCAAATAGCCCTTGGAGGTTAGCAAAGGGCACATAATATGTAATCAAGGGAGAGGGAGGGAAAAGGAGGTCCTCTCTCCCCAAGAGTCCTAGAGTGGCTTTGACCAGAATTCCCTGTCTCCTAACAGGGAGAGTGGGGAGTGAACTGTCTCTAGCCTGAAGGCTCCCAGATCTAAAGAAGGAGGGGAGAATTCCTAAACTGTTTGGATAAGGAGGAAGCCTCTACATGACCTCACCCAGTTCTGGTCACTTTCACACTCCTGAGGTGAGTGTATGACAGTTTTTATCTAAAGTGACCATTCATCTTATATACCACAGTTGAGTAGAGAAACTAAAGATAAATCAAAGCCCAAAATCCCTTTTGGAGAAAAAAAAGAGAACATCAAGTTTCTTAGCAGTAGACTTTTTCCTAGAAAGAGATCTCTTTTTGCTAGGTGACAATTTTGAGACTACTTGAGTAAGAAATATCAAATATCAAATACCCATGCTCTAGATGTATTTCTTTCTAGTAAAATTATTTTATTTAGTTATAATATTAATCTCCAACAGCTTGATAGAATTTCCATGGTTTTCCATTGAAGTGTATGTCACTTTCTTTAAGAATGTCTTGTTTTTCATTAAAATAATTTCTATCCCTATGTTCATAGCAGCACTATTTAAATTGTTAAGATCTGGAAGCAGCCCAAGTGTCCATCAATAGATGAGTGGATAAAAAAGCTGTGGTACATATGCACAAGGGAATACGATGCAGCTGTATTAAAGAAAGATCTCTTATCCTTTGAGACGCCATGGAGGGACCTGGAGAGTTTTATGCTAAGTGAAATAAGCCAATCAGAGAAAGACAAATACCACATGATCTCACTTTTTGTGGAATATAATGAACAAAATAAGTTGATGAACAAAATACACTCAGAGACATAGAAGTAGGGTTTAGACTAACAAACTTCAGAGGAGGGAGGGGCAGGAGGGAAGAGATAAACCACAGAACTTATGCACATAGGCATAACCAATGGACATAGACAACAATGCTGTGGGGAGAGGGGGCGGGAACACGAGGAGGGTGTCAATGGGGGGAAAAAGAAACATCTGCAACAAAAATAAATTAATTAAAAATAACAATAATAATTTCTACACCACTCAATGTGTTCCACTTTCGGTTTAATGGTCAGATATGGGGTTTTGGAAAGCCCACAGGTCACCAACTCCATGAAGTGGCAAACTGGTTTTTGGAAAGTCTTGCAGGTATTTATCCAGAAATATATGTTCATGAAATTCTGAACCATCATCAAAACCTACTTCAGTGTTAATTGAGAACTCCCACAGTCTCCCCTCTTTCTCCACTGGATCATCTCTCAAAACCACTCTGACCAGGACTGTGTGGCTCAGTGGATTGAGCATCATCTCAAGGACTGAGAGGTCCTGGTTCAGGTCCCAGTCACGACACATGCCCAGGTTGCGGGCTCCATCCCCAGTTGAAGGCATGCAGGAGGCAGCCTATGGATGTTTCTCTCCCTTCCTCTCTCTAAAAAATCAATAAAAATATATATATATATTTTAAATGCTCTGTAAAGGCATTTACTACATCTAACTGCTTAGAAATTCCACATCCCAAAGTGAAGGTGCTGTTTCTGTTTCAGGTGCCTCTTCAGTAAATGCCTTAACGTAAACATATTAAATTTATTTCATTTAAATATATTTTTCCTAAAATCGCTGACAGACTCGCTGGCTCTTGACTCTAGTGCTAGGGAACAGTTCCAAGCTCCAGGGACCTACAGAGAGGAACTGACTTCCGGTGAGGGCTGTCCATGCTCTGGATTTAGACTCTCAGTCCAAATTCTAATTTAGCACCTTAAGAGTTGAACAAGTTACAGAACTTGATTTATTTCCCTGCTCCTCCTCATGTTTCCTAGTCTATAAAATGGGGATAATAATGTGTTCCTCTTGGATTTGTAGAATGAGATAAGGTAAGTTGTGCAAAGCACTTCAAGGAGTGCTTAGAAAGCATCCATAAATGGTAGGTCAGTGATTGTCCACAGGGAGTAGTGTTGAGATGCCCTGCAAAGAAAACTGTTTAAATACTACTGGGTGATCTCTGAAGTGCTTTTTACAGGAGGTGGAGTCAAGTAACAGCCAGACCTTGGTTTTGCTACAAATCTGATTTTAAAGGAGTAGGCAATTTCGAAATCCTGAGGAGGGGAGGAAAGAGGTATAGGAGAGAAGAAAGGGACCATTGTAGGAAGAAAATAATTTTTTTTAATGAAATTTTAAAATTGTTTTGCTCCATGATATCCAAGAAATCATTAGTTGAGTCAATTTTATTTGCTAATGCACATAAGTTTGGAAGTAGCCTTGGGGCTAAGGAAACCCTGGCATATGGCATGAGCATTAAGTTTCATGTTTCTATAGTTCACCCCCCACCTTGCCTTCCACCCATGATTTGTTTGTCTCTTAGCCCTTAAATGGTACTCTTACTATCTTGAGTGGCATTGGGAGGAAAATTTTATCTAACCATTTAGGTTCCAGTTTGGAGGCCTGCAAATTAACTGACAAAAGCCAGATTAAGAGGAGAGACTAGACAAAGTTTATTCATGGGCATATGAAGAAGCACAAGAGGGTGGAGAAGGATAAACTTGAGTATTTGAGTCAGGCTACTGAGACCACAGGACATCAAGAAGCCACATCAGTGACTGGCCTGTTCCCAGTTGTTGGTGGGAAAGTGAAGGGAAGTACATTTTTGCCCCTTTGACAGATGTCTGGAAATTAATCTCTGAAATCTTCCTAGAGCCCAAGGCATCTCAGGAAGATTAGAATTACAGGGCCTCTGTGGACTGTGGGCCCCAAGGAGCCTCCTTAGAGACAGGCTGTGTGGCCTGAGCCACCCACACCTCTCATGCCTCCCATGCTTTTCTCTCAAGTAGTATACCTGCTGCTCTCCCAAGTCATGTATAGTTTTCCTGAATCCTCTTCAGGAGTGAGGCTCTGGACTCTCTGGAGCTAACTCTGTGGAGACAACAGGCAATTTGGATTATAGTAACTTGGGAAACTTTATGATCCTATGACGCTGAACAGTCTCTAAGGGGACAAACAGCATGTCCCTCAAGCCTGTCACAAGCAATGCATTAAGAGGCCTCAATTGAGAAACCTCTTTCTCAGTGAAAGATTGTACAGTCTTCTCCTAATTTCAGCCCTTGCCCCCACCCCAGCATTTCATGTCACATGACAATGACAGAAGAGCAAAAAGCTGTCAAGGCTATGCAAGTTATCCTTCCTGTTGATGACTCCCATTTCATAACACCTCACGTTTCTCTTCCCAAACCCATTCCACTCCCATACATCCAACAGTGTGAACTGGGAAACAAAGGGATTCCAACATCTGAACCTTTGTTTGAGGCCAACCAGGTACAGGTTGGACTTCCCCAGAGGGTGGCTCTGATCTGAGTGTGAGCCCACCAGGTGTCGTCAATTAGCCTGGTCTCTAGAGCACACAGAGAAGGGCCTCAGTCTCCCCGAACCCCCTCCTAGCCTCGAGACACTATCAGTTTTCTCAGCCCCAAGGACACAGTGCACCCTCCCTACATCCTGTCCCACACCAGGTGCCAGCCTTAGGTCATCTTAATGGGTCATCTTATTGCTCAGGGTGTCTGAGGAAAGATAGAGACTTGGGAGAAGACCAAATGACCTTTCAGCCTAGGTGGTCAAGTCTTCTCCTTGGTTTCACCCATTTTAGGAGAGTCTCCCCTGCCCCTCCCATGTAGGGAAAGTACCAATGCCTCTGTTCCTTATTTAAGGGTAGTCTACTTGTGCCAGCTCTTCTGATAGCTTATCACAGTGGCATTAAATATTGACCAGGACTCCTGTGTGCAAGAACACAGCTGGTAGCCCTGGCCAGGTGGTTCGGTTGGTTTTAGTGTCATCCTGTGCACCAAAAGGTTGTGGGTTCAATTTCTGGTCAGGGCACATGCCTGGAGGGGGGGGGCGCATATGCAGTGGTGGGAGGAGCCTCTCGATATTTCTCCCTCACATCAATGTTTCTCCCTCCTTTTCTCTCCCTCCCTCTCCCTCTAAACAGTCAATAAAAACATATCTTCATGTGAGGATTACAAAACAAGAAAAGGAAAACAGCTGATAACAGGACACCTGAGGGAGCTGAGAAGCACCAAGCAGTTAATCCAGGGACTTTGTTTTAGACCCAAGTGCTGAGAATTATCCCAACAGAAGCAGCCCCTAGAATTTTGATAGCAACCAGACCTTGGTAAGAGCTCAGGTACAGGTGAGGACAGGGTTAGCAGAAAGCAATGGTAAAAGAGGTGGAGTAGAGACAATCAGGGAAGGTGTCAGGATAAATAGGGTTTGAGTTTTTTTTTAATTGGGGGGGCAATTCAATTTTTTAACGGGGGGGGAAGAAAGAGAAGTAGACACTCGTGGTAGAGCACTGGGTGTTTAGAAAATACCATTTTCCTCCATGTGACTTGGGGAGGTGAGGGATGGTACACACACACACAGAGACAAACACGCACACATAAATGTAGGCCCAAATAGAAGTATCTTCAATGCCATGCAAAAGATTTCAATATGTAAAAGACAGACAATTGCTTTAATTCAAGGAATGGAAGGACACAAGCAATGGAAGGGAATTTCCACAGATTTCCCATTATATACATGAGGAGAGTCAAGGCCTCAGCAGTCCCAAGATCCAACAGCACCTTGGCAGCAGAAACAGAAACCAGCCTCAGGTCCTCAAACCAGGACAGCATCCTCACTTACTGTGCTGCCCCATGTGCCCTGGGTAGGGAACATACTCCCAGGATGTGCACCAAAAGAGCAACAACATCTCGTTGTGAAATTGAACTCTTCTTCTGGTTCTGGATTTCCCCCAGAATTCTCCCACTGCCGTCCTGCTGTGAAGTGTGCTGGGAGAAGGCAGGGATAGCTTGGCTGCTCCCCCCACCAATGGAGATATGACGACTCGGGACTCACACTGAGGTACCATCAGGGGTCCTTCCATTAGAGCATTTGGGGTGACGGAAGTAAAAGCAGGGAGGCAATGAGTGACTCGGGGCTCCCAGCTCCAGGCTCTGGGGTGCATGTGCTTATTCCACTGGAAACCCTGGAGGAAGGGGAGCCTGTTTAGGAGGAAGATGTCCCCAGGAGGACAGCTACTCCAAGCACATCCCTTCCTCTCTTTAAGAAACCTCACAAGCTGTGTCCATCAAGGAAGCAAGGGCTTGAGAATAGCCATTTCCTTAGAAATTATGGGGATCTCACATCTTCTATCTCCTGCTTTCTTCCTTATGTTCATCATCAGGACTGTTCCAATGAGCACAATCGTGCTCCTTTTCCCAAAGCTGGGAGATATTGTCAAGAACAAACCACATGGATGGGAAGGTACATGCAGGCCTATCTATTGAAGAGAGTTCAGCTTTACACAGTTCAGGGGACAAGTCTCACATCTAATTAACTGGAATCTTTTATTGACTCATTAAGTCCAATCTCCTGAGCCACCGGTGTCCTACTTTGAGTTTTGGATTAAACAGTCCTGATAAATTCTTTCATTTCAATCTGATCTGGTAGGTGCTCCCTCTCCCTGAATATGGGTCTCACTTCTCCAGGAGGCAAATCCTTAATCCCTTTCTGCTCTTCTGGTTCTGCCTCAAACTCAATTCTACCCTTTTTTTTTTTCTTTTAGCCATTTTATCTCTCAAAGAGTAGCTAGAAAAGCAGACCTCAGCAGTGCTATGGTTGTTTCATAGAAGCAGAAGGTAGTATCCCACTGCCAGCATGCATGTGTGTGAGGATAAGTGTTGGTGCCAGGCCCCTTCCACCAGCTGGGCCACTGATCTGGGCCCCGAGGCTAAGGTGACTAGATTCCATTTTTATGTAGGCCCCTTGGCTAAGGCAACTAAATGACTCCATTTTTATCATCAATAGACCTTCCTTGATATTTTTCCAATTATGGATTAATTACCCCTAGAAGTAATGGAATTTTGCCTAAGATTATAGTTGCCCCACATGTTAGGAGGCATTTGAAGTTTCCTGAGTATAGGTATTTGTAGGTATTTGCAAGTACTTGTGCTGTCGGTGAATAATGCTAATTCTGACTTTTGAAATCCCTGTCACTCCCACTATTGTACTGGTCCCCAGAGGGGCAGGGGGCGGGGCAAAAGGGGGATGGGGAATCTGTCTTTAAAGTGGGATGAGCAAGAAGGATGGGGGTCTGCTGATCTGAGGGGAGACTATGCCCTCCCCCCACAACCCACCAGCGAGAATAAAGCTCCCCTTTACAATTTGGCTGTGAGTCTCTGGTTATCTGGCTGACAGGATACACCACCACAAAGGCCTCTGTCAGCAGGTCATGCAGTGACTGTGGCCACACCATGTGACTTCTCTGGGACTTAGTATTCATTTATGAGAAATGAAAGAGTGAATAAGATGATTTCTAACATTGCACCCAGTTAAAACATTTTTATCTTCTAAAGATCTCATTCTCGATAATTCCCAGAAAGAATGGATCTCAATATAGAACTATTTCCTTTTTAAAGAGCCAAAGTTGCTTTTGTGGCTGTATTCTCCAATTAACTGCCCTTAGTTTAACTAAAAAACTAATTCATTCACACAAAAACACAGATACACAGAAAGGGATAGAAAAGTTCTTACTTATCCCCACCCCCATTCTCCTGAATGCCTGTCAAAATACCAGCAAAACTTGAATTTTTACCTCAATATGAATTTTGTATACTTACATATTAAATAAAATGCACAGACTCCTATCTTTTGATGAAAAAAACTAAATGTTTTCAGAGTATTCACATTTGAGGACGTTTAAAGCTTTAATTGTGTCATTGAAGTGGCACAAAAAATAAGCATTGGAAATTTAATACACTAATTTATTACATGTTCATTTCTATAGTAGGAAAAAACAATGACTGCCTGTCTGTGGTTCCCTCATCAATTCAATGGGTAAATAGAAAGTTTCAGGAATACAGCCTTATCAGAGACCCAGAAGTTAGAGATAAATTCAGTAATAGAGTTCATAATATAGAATTACAGGGTTCTCATTAATTGATTTTGGGAACAAGTCAATAGTAAGTTATTATTCATTAGAAAGGTCCAGTATATATTTCTCTAAATTACCAAGTGGAAGGTAAATATTTAAAAAGACACAAAATAATAAAATTCCTGATAAACAAATGGACATACATTACTTGTATTGTCATTACCTATGAAAACATTATTAACATTTTATTGTATAATTCTCCACACTTTTCTCTATGCTATGTACATATCTCATAAAATATGGGATACTATAAATTATATATTCTGCTTCAGATTCTGCTTTTTCTCTTAAAATGCATCTGGGCTCCTGGTAAACTTCAGTTTCTTAACCTAGATAGTGGTGAACAAAGATATGTCACTTTGAATTAATTTATTGAGTTATATACTTAAAATTTGTTCATTTTTATATTTATTCTATATAACAAAAAAGCTTATTCAAAAATATGCATCCAAAACATTTATTTCAAGTCAACAAATATCTACATTATTCTGAATGGCTCTACACTATTTCATATTGTGGATGTAGCATGACCCTTTCAACAAATTCTCTATTGTTGGACATTCATAACATTTACAACTTTTTACATGTACACATTCTAACATTAAAAAAAAACATCTCTCCCTGGCTGGGTGGCTCAGTTGGTTGCAGCATCATCCCATACACCAAAAGTTGAGAATTCGATTCTTAGTCGGGGCACATACGTAGGTTGCGGGTTCCATCCCCAGGTGTGGCGTGTATAGGAGGCAACCGATCAATGTTTCTCTCTCATATAAATGGTTCTCTGTCTTTCTCTTTCTCTCCCTTTCTCTTTCTCTAAAAATCAATAAAACATATCTTTGGGTGAGGATTTAAAAAACCCAACCATCTATGTTTACATTTGTATTCTGGTATCATAAATCAGGTTCCTTGGCAAACAGACAATGAGGTAAACATTTGCATTCAGAAAGTTTACAGGGAAGTGGCCTTGGGAGCAATACCTATAGAGGGGTCTGCAGTGACCCTAAGCGCAGTCTGGTGCTCACCTAGGCTGAGGCCACAGGCTGTTAATGACACTATATCCCACTGTATTTTCATTTTGTTTGTGGTTGTTGTATAAGCTGAAATTCTGTGGTTGGGTTACACTCAGAGCTTCTGCAAAGAGGACCCACTTTTTTCCCCAAAATGGCAGCCTCCAGCTGTGCACAAGTGTTAGATCTGTATCAAGCATCACTGAGAGCAAGCGAGAATTTTGGCACCCAAAATTACAAAACGTATGCCATAAGGAGGATACGGGTGCCTTCCGAGAAAATAAGAATGTAAAAGAATCCTGTAGAAATTCTGACTAGTGACTAAAGCAAAAAATGACCTGGGAATGACTCGTGGACAGGTCCACATTAGCCAACTGTGTTAGGCTGACAAGCTCATCACTGAGAATCAAGAAAAGCCCAAGATCAAAGGACCACCACCACCAGCATCCGTGAACCACCATCTGCATCCATTCAGTGCTTGGGATGGGGGTTCTCAACAAACCATGAGTGGCCTCTTGCATTAGCTTAAAATAATATGCTCTTCCTTAGCCTGTCCTGTAGGAACTGATAAATTGAATGAGGTTTTAATTCTTCTGCAGCCTTACTGGAAAAGGGTGACTGTCTCTCCTTGGTTCAAGTGTTACAATGAAGAGCTGGAGCTCACTTAAAATTATGTTGTGTGTCATGGAGGCTAAATAGCATGTTATTAAACAATGAATGGGTTACTAATGAGATCAACAAAGTAATAAAAATCTTCCTGGAAACTAATGAAAACAAACACACAACAATACAAAACCTATGGGACACAGGAAAAGCAGTCCTGAGAGGGAAGTTCATTGCAATACAGGCACACCTCAAAAAAGAAGAAAAATTTCTAACTCACTATCTAACCCAACAACTTAAAGATTTAGAAAGAAAACAAAGAGAAAAACCCTGAGTTAGTAAAAGGAAGGAAATAATAAAATTCAGAGCAGAAATAAATGAAGTAGAGACTAAAAATATAATACTAAAGATCAATGAAACCAAGAGCTGGTTCTTTGAAAAGATAAACAGACTGATCCACCTTTAGCCAGACTCGCCAAGAAACAAAGAGAGAGAACCCAAATTAATAAAATCAGAAATGAAATCGGTGAAGTAACAACAGACACCACAGAAATATAAAGGATTGTAAGAAAATACTATGAACAATTATATGCCAACAAACTTGACACCATAGGCAACATGGACAAATTCTTAGAATTATATACAATTCCAAAACTCAACTTAGAAGAATCAGAAAATCTAAACAAACCAATAACCATTAAGGAAATAGAAGAAGTAATCAATGAAACAAATGCCCTGGTCCAGATGGCTACAGAGGGGGATCTTACCAAACACTGAAAGAAGAACTATCCCCTATTCTGCTCAAACTATCCCAAAAAAGTCAAGAGGAAGGAAGACTTCCAAGCTCTTTTTATGAGGCCAGCATAATCCTAATCCAAAACAGATAGACACTACAAATAAAGAAAATTACAGATCAATATACCTGATGAATACAGATGCCAAAATCCTCAACAAGATCTTAGCAAATCAAATCCAGCAATATATTTAAAAAATTATACACCATGAACAAGTGGGATTTATCCCAGGGATGCAAGGCTGTACAATATTTGCAAATCAATAAATGTAATACACCACATAAACAAAATGAAAGATAAAAAGAATTTGATCATATCAATAGATGCTGAAAAAGCATTTGACAAAATCCAGCATCCATTTTTGATTAAAACTCTCACCAAGTGGGAATAGAAGGATTATATCTCAACATAATAAGGGCCATATATGACAAACCTACCGCCAATATCATACTCAATGGAAAACAAATAAAAGCATTTCGCTTAAGAACAGGAACAAGACAGGGCTGTGCACTTTCAACACTCTTATTTAACATAGTACTGGAGGTCTTAGCCACAGCAATCATACGAAAAGAAAAAATAAAAGGGATCCAAATTGAAAAGAAAGAAATGAAACTGTAATTATTCACAGATGACATGATATTATACATAGATGGGCCAGGCCAGAGAAATGGAAATTGAGGCTGATTAACAGCTAGGATCTGCTCCACCCTCTGGAAGTCCTCTTACGCTCAAGAATTGGGGAAGTTTTTCATTCAGTTGAGGGCTACAACCCAAGGCTCATCAAGTAACTGAGACTAATAGCCTCCAGGCAATAACTAGAGGATAAGTGAATCCCTCCTGGGCTTTCAAATCTACCAGGGAAGGTAAGACTTCACAGTGGTGTTTAACATGGGTCCTCCATACCTAGTAGAGGGAGCCACAATCAGCAGAACACCAACACCCACAGGGAAATTTAGTCAGGCTCCAAAACCCACTGTGACAGCCAAAATGGTGAAACAAAGACACAAATCCCAAATGAAGAACAAGAGAATTCTACTGAAGATGAGATAAATAAAATGCAGTTAAGCAAGTTATCAGAGGTAGAGTTCAGAATGATGGTAAGGAGATAGCTCAACAACATGAGTAAAGATATAGAAACATTGAAAACCAACCAACTGGAAATGAAGAATGACATAGCAGAAATAAAGAACACATTGGAAGGCATAACCAGCAGAGAAGAGGAAGCCAAGGACCAGATCACTGAATTAGAAGACAGGGTAGAAAAAAATCACCCAATCAGAAAACCAAAAGAAAAAAAAATTAAAAAACAGGAAGACAGCTTAAGAGAACTGTGAGACAACCTGAAACGTAACAACATTTGCATTATAGGAGTTCCAGTAGAAGAAGAAAATGAGCAAGGGTTAGAGAACATATTTGAAGAAATGGTGACAGAAAAGTTTCCTAACTTGGTGAAGGAAGAAGGCATTCAAGTTCAAGAAGCACAGAGAACCGCAAGTAAGAAGAACCCAAACAGGCCCACACAAAGACACATTATAATTAAAATGCCAAAAATGAAAGACAAAGAGAGAATCCTAAAAGTGGCAAGAGATAAGCAACAGGTTACCTACAAAGGAACCCCCATAAGGCTTTCAGCTGACTTCTCACCAGAAACACTACAGGCATGAAGTAATCAAGGTAATGAAATGCAAGGACTGAATCCAAGACTACTCTATCCAGCAAGGCTATCATTCAAAATAGAAGGTCAGCCCTTGCCGGTTTGGCTCAGCAGTTAGAGCTTCGGCCTGCGGTCTGGAGAGGCCCGGTTTGGTTCCCGCTAGGGGCATGTGCTTCAGTTGCAGTTTGTCCCCAGCCCTGGTTGGTCGTGCGGGTGGCAGCCACTCCATGTGTCCCCTTCACGTCGATGTTTCTCTCTCTCTCTTCCTCTCTCTCCCTCCCACTCTATCTGAACAAAACAAACAAACAAACAAACAAACAAACAAACAAAAAAGCAAAATAGAAGGTCAAATAAAGATCTTCCCAGACAACAACAACAACAACAAAGGCTAAGGGAATATATTAGCACCAAACAAGCACTACAAGAAATGTTAAAAGGACTGCTGTAACTAGTAGAAGAAATAGGAAGAAAATATAAACACAATAAACAAAACTGCCAATGAAAAAGTACATATCAATAATAACCTTAAATATAAATGGATTGAATGCTCTGATCAAAAGACAGAGTAGCAGCCTGGATAAGAAAGCATAACTCTGCCAGAAGGAGAAGAGAGAGAACAAGAAATCGAAAACCTATTTGAAACAATAATGGCAGAAAACTTCCCTAACTTGGTGAAGGAAACAGACATACAAGTCCAGGAAGAACAGAGAGTCCCAAACAAGATGAACCTCAAGAGGCCCACACCAAGACACATCATCATCAAAATGAAAAGGTTCAAGACAAAGAGAGAATCTTAAAAGCAGCAAGAGAAAAGCAGTTAGTTACCTACAAGGGAGTTCCCATAAGACTGTCAGCAGATTTCTCAAAAGAAACTTTGCAGGCCAGAAGGGAGTGGCAAGAAATATTTAGAGTGATGAAAAGCAAGAACCTACAACCAAGATTACTCTATCCTGCAAAGCTGTCATTTAGAATCGATGGCCATATAAAGAGTTTCCCAGACAAGGAAAAGCTAAAGGAGTTCATCACCACGAAACCATTATTATATGAAATGTTGAAGGGTCTTCTTGAAGAACAAGATAAAAAAATATGAACAAACAAAATGGCAATAAATACATATCTATCAACAATTGAATCTACAAACAAAATGAACAAGAGAAACAGAAACATTCTCATAGATACAGAGAACTTTTGTTGGTTACCAGATGGGTAGGGGCTGGGGGGAGGGGTGAAAAAGGTGAAGGGATTAAGAAGTATAAATTCGTTGTTAGACTGACAAACCTCAAAGGGAAGGGGGGTTGGGGGTGGGAAGAAATAAACCAAAGAACTTATATGTATATATGCATAACTAATGGACACAGACAGCAGTGTGGGGAAAAGCAGGAGGGGGGCGGAAATGGGGAGGAGGGGGGCAATGGGGGAAAAATGAGGAACATCTGTAATACATTCAACAATAAAAAAAAAATAGTCTAGATTGAAAATGGGAAAAGAGGGCAGGAAGGAGGTTAGGAGAGTGAAAAGGTTTAGAGTATTATGGAGATTGGAGAAAAAACTAACTGGACAAAAAAAAAAAAAAGAAAGCATAACTCATAAATATGCTGTTTACAACAGACCCACCTCACAACAAAAGATTTACAAAGGTTGAAAGTGAAGTGATGGAAAAATCTTGCAAGCAAACGAGAAGGAAAAAAAACTGGGGTAGCAATATTCATATCTGATAAAATAGATTTCAAAATGAAGGACATAACTAGACACAAAGAAGGCCACTACATAATTTTAGAAGTATCTATCCAACAGGAGGATATAACCATGGTAAACATATATGCACCCAATACAGGAGCATCAAAATATATTGAAAAAATTCTGGAAGACTTCAAAGAAGAAATTGACAGGAATATAATCATAGCAGGGGACTTCAACACCCTGCTGACATCCTGGATAGATACCCTAGAAAAAAAATTAACAAGGAAACAGAGGCTGTAATGATGCACTATATCAAATGGATTTATTACACATCTACAGAGAATTTTACCCCAAAACTAAAGAATTCACATTCTTCTCAAGTGCACATGGGACATTCTCAAATATAGACCACGTGTTAGGACACAAACTAAGTCTCCACAAGTTCAAGAAGATTGAAATCATATCAAGCATCTTCTCAGATCACAATGGCATGAAATTAGAAATCAATTGCAAAAAAACCCGCAAAGACATTTGAACACATGGAAGCTAAATACCATGTTATTAAACAATGAATTGGTTACCAAGGAGAAAAAGGAAGAAACTAAAAACTTCCTAGAAACCACGGAAAATGAACACACAACACAAAATCTATGAGACACAGTGAAAGAAGTCCTGAGAGGGAAGTTCATAGCACTACAGGCCTACCTCAAGAAACAACAAAAATTTCTAATAGACTATCTAACCTCACAACTTAAAGAACTAGAAAGCAAACAAAAAGAAAAACCCAGAGCAAGTAGAAGGAAAGAAATAGTAAAGATCGGAGCAGAAACAAATGACATAGAATCTAAAAACAACAATTCAAAAGATCAATGAAACAAAGAGCTGGTTCTTTGAAATGATAAACAAGATTGATGGACCCTTAGCTAGACTCACCAAGAAACAAAGAGAGGATCCAAATAAACAAAATCAGAAACAAAAAAGGAGAAGTAACAACTGACACCACAGAAATACAAAGGATCATTAAGAAATACTAGGAACAATTATATGGCAACAAATTGGACAACTAAGTGAAACTGACAAATTTCTAGAAACACTAGTTTCCCAAAATGAACCGGGAAGAGATAGAAAACTTGAACAGATCAATAAACTAAGGATATTGAAGATGTAATCAAGACTCTCCCAGCAAACAAAAGCCCAGGCCCCGACAGCTTCACAAGGGAGTTTTACCGAACATTCAAAGAACTAACACCCATTCTCCTCAAACTATTCCAAAAATTTCAAGAAGAAGGAAGACTTCCAAACTCATTTTATGAAGCCAGCATAATTCTAATTCCAAAACCAGATAAGGACACACTACAAAGAAGGAAAACTACAGGCCAATATCACTGATGAACACCGATGCCAAAATTCTGAACAAAATACTAAAAATCGGATAAAGCAATACATTAAAAAAAATTATTCCCCATGACCAAGTGGGATTCATCCCATGGATTTAAGGATGGTACAATATTCGCAAGTCAATAATAGTGATACACCACATAAGCAAAATGAAAGATAAAAACCAAGTGATCACATCAATAGATGCTGAAAAAACATTCAACAAAATCCAGCACTGACTGATTTCTGATAAAAACGCTCAGCAATGTGGAAATATGAGGGATCATATCTCGACATAATAAAATTCATATATGAAAAACCTACAGCCAACTTCATACACAATGGGTAAAAACTAAAAGCATTTCCCTTAAGAACAGGAACAAGACAGGGATGCCCACTTTCACCATTCTTATTTCACGTAGTACTGAAAGTCTTAGCCACAGCAATTAGACATGAAGAAAAAATAAAAGGGATCCAGATTGGAAAAGAGGAAGTGAAACTGTCATTATTCGCAGATGACACAATATTGTACATAGAAAACCCTAGAGACTCCATCAAAAATCTACTCGATTTAATAAATGCATTTGGCAAAGGAGCAGGATACAAAATTAATATCAAGAAATTTATGGCATTCTTATACACCAATAATGAACTCACAGAAAGAGAAACTAAAAAAACAATCTTTTTACCATTGTGGCAAAAAAAATTAAGATACCTAGGAATAAACTTAACCAAAGAAGTAAAAGACCTATTTGCAGAAAATTATAGGACACTGAAAAAAGAAATAGAGAAAGATATAAAAAAGTGGAAGCACATACCTTGTTCATGGATTGGAAGAATTAACATCATTAATATGTCCATACTACCCTAAGCAATCTATAGATTCAATGCAATCCCCATCAAAATACCATGACATATTTCACAGAACTAGAACAAATACTTCTAAAGTTCATATGGAACCAAAAAAGACCCCAAATAGCCATAGAAATCTGCAAAAGAAGAACAAAGTAGGAGGGATCACAACACCCGATATCAGGTTATACTACAAAGCCACTGGGATCAAAACATCTTGGTTCTGGCACAAGAACAGGCATATAGATCAATGGAACAGAACAGAGAACCTGGAAATTAACCCAAGACATTATGCTCAATACATATTTGACAAAGGTGGCAAGAGTATGCAAAGGAGTAAAGACAGCCTCTTTAATAAATGGTGTTGGGAAAACTAGACAGCTACATGCAAAAAAATGAAGTTAGACCACCAACTTACACCATACACAACAATAAACTCAAAATGGATAAAATAGTTAAACGGGTCTCATGAATCCATAAAAATCCTAGAAGAAAATGTAGGCAACAAAATTTCAGACATCACACTCAGCAGAATTTTCACTGATACAATACCTAAGGCAAGAGAAACAAACAAAAATATTAATACATGAGACGACATCAAACTAAAAAGCATCTGCACAGCAAAAGAAACAATCATCAAAATGGAAAGAGAACCCACTATATGGGAGAGCATAATTGTCAACTATTCATCACATAAGGGATTAATTTCCAAAATATATAGAGTGCTCATACAACTCAACAAAAGAAGGTCAAAGAATCCAATTAAAAATGAGCAGAGGACCTAAATAGACACCTCTCCAATCAGGACATACAAATCGCCAAGAGACATATGAAAAAATGCTCAACGTCACTATTCATCAGAGAGATGCAAATTAAAACAATTATGACATATCACCTCACACCTGCCAGAATGGCTACCATCAACAAATCATCAAACAAGTGCTGGCGAGGGTGTGGAGGAAAGGAGACTCTAGTACACTGTTGGTGGGAATGCAGACTGGTGCAGTCACTGTGGAAAACAATATGGTGTTTCCTCAAAAATTAAAAATTGATCTGCCATTTGAGCCAGTGATCCCACTTCGAGGAATATATTCTAAGAAGCCTGAAACACCAACCAGAAAGTATATAGGCACCCCTATGTTCATAGCAGCACTATTTACAATAGCTAAGATCTTTTCCGGCCTGTGTGACTGACTCAGTGGTTGAGTGTCGACCTGTGAACCAAGAGGTCACAGGTTCAATTCCCAGGCAGGACACATACCCAGGTTGTGGGCCCAATCCCCAGTGTGGGGCATGCAGGAGGCGGCCGATTGATGCTCTCTCTCATCGACGTTGCTATCTTTCTCTCCCTCTCCCTTCCTCTCTCTAAAATCAATAAAGGAAAAATATAAAAAATCTCATTAAAAAATTAGCTAAGTTCTGGAAACAGCCCATGTGTCCATCAGTAGATGAGTGGGTAAAAAACCTGTGGTACATAGACACAATGGAACACTATGCAGCTGTAAGAAAGAAAGATCTCTTCTCCTTTGAGATGACATGGAGGGACCTGGAGACCACTATGCTAAGCAAAATAAGTCGATCAGAGAAAGACAAATATCACATGGCCTCACTTATTTGTTAAATATAATGAACAAAACAAGCTGATGAACAAAATAGACCCAGAGACATAGAAATACCGGTCAGGCTGACAAACCTCAGAGGAGGGGGCCAGGAGGAGGGAAGAGATAAACCAAAGAACTTATGCATATAAGCATAACCAATGGACATAGACAACAATGCTGGGGGGGGGGGGCAGGAATGGAAGGAGGGTGTCAATGGGGGAAAAAGGAGAAACATCTATAACAAAAATAAATTAATTAAGATAATAATAATAATAATCATACTGTGTGTTACTGTCTCATGTCCATTCCACCCTCATAAGCTCATCACCACTTATATAGAGCATCTACAGATTTTGTTTCTCGGTCCTTGACAATAAACAGAATTGCCTCCCTTAAAAAAAAAAAAAAAAAAAAACTATAATAGGGAATGAAGGAAACATGACTGAATAGAAGAAGTTGAATTTTGATGCAGTCACAACAAAGGTCTCAGCCAATCCCACAGGAAGCTCTAGGGCTAGAATGACCCTTCAGAGTTGTCCTGAAGGCCTTTAAACCCCCTCACTGTCCATTCACTAGATATGGATTGCTGGGGGCGGGTGGTGGGGACAGGAAGAGAGGAGGCTTTACCTTGGGCAGGATGGTTCTTGACTACTCAGGGCAATTCCCTAAGAGGGGACTGAGTGCCTTGGTCCTGAAGTGGGAGAATTGAAACACACATCACAGCATCCACTGTTACTTTTTTGGCACAAATTCCTGGATGTGTTCAGAGGGCATGGGTTTTTAATACAGCTTTACACACAGCTACAAAACCTGGGGCAAGGATCATATTTCTGGCATATAGTGGAGAATCTGAAGTCCAGACAGAGCATGAGTAATTTGCTCTGAATACACAGCTGTTAAGTGACAAGGTTGGGAGTTATTCTCACCTTCTAAGAGCAACACATAGCTTCCACAGGAGCTGTCACAATTTCGTGTCTTACCTGTCACTTTCTTAATTACAAGTGGCTGACTAACTTCCATGTGAAAGGAGATGGGACAGTCTCAAAAATTCTAAGCTTCAGGGATACCTTCTACTTTCAATAGTCAAGCTCACTACTATTTAGTCTCATAAATATTCTCCTTCTCAGCTTTCTTTGTTCACAGAAGTGGACACATTGTACAGATGCTCATAAAATCACCTTACTGTTTTCCTTCTTTAAGAAAGGAGCAGAGCCCTGGCCAGTTTGGCTGAGTGGTTAGAGTGTCGGCCCTCGGACCAGAGAGGCCCAGGTTCGGTTTCTGTTAAGGGCACGTACTTTGGTTATAGTTCGTCTCCGGCCCCGGTTGGGGTTGTGTGGGGGGCAACCAGTCGATGTGTCTCTCTCATATTGATGTTTCTCTCTCTCTCTTCCCCCCATCTCCTTCCCTTTATATGTGAAGATAAATGAAAAAAAAAAAAAAAATAGAGTTCCTTCACATCATATTAAAAAAAAAAAAGGAGCAGAGCAAAACCCAGGGTTCCAGAGTTTGGGTGATCAGAAATTTTTAGAAACCAAGATCCCATCAATATATATTAATTTTAAACTTGACAAGATTTAAAATATGTTGATTTTTTCAAAGAATAAAAAGATATTTCCTTAACATGATAAAGGCATCTTGATGGCGATGACTAGTGGTCTCCTTGGGTGTGCCAAATCGAATCATTTGCTGCAGTTATCTGCAGTGCTTTATAATCAATCAGACAAGTTTACTATGAAAAAGGGACAGAAGGAGCATCAACCACTTACCAACATTTATCTATCTTGATGTATATTCTGAAATTAAAAGCAGATAATGATACCAGCAATATTCATTATTATTTGATATAGTTTTAGAAGACCTAGCAAAATCAATAAGATATGAAAGAAAATGTGTTTAGGAAATTTGGAAAGGAAAAAATTAAAATAGCGTTATCTTTAGGTGATACCACTTAAGTAGGTGGGGAAAACATGGCCAATTAAAAACTTTTTAAATAATATTAGAAATTTAGAAATGGCCAGATATAAATGTGTGTAAGATTATCTTATTGTAAAGAGTTTCACATTTTAAGTCATTATAGATGAACTCCTTAGACAGTTGTACTATGAGAGAGAGGAGGATGGATACACACATACACATATATAAACTTAAAGTGGCCTATGTTATAAAAATAACATTTTATTTGGAAAATGCTAATGTTTGAAAGCAGACAAGATGAGGATAGCAACAGAAAATGCTTACTGATTACTGCTTATAATACTCAAAATATAGCATTCACTTGGTGAATTCATCACACCTCATGGTCCCAGGTTTGTTGGCTTAAAGCTTGATTTTGTTTCAGGTGGGGGGAGGTATGTCAGTCTAAATCAATTCATAGTTCACCCAGATATAACCCAAATTAAGAAATATGCTACAAAATAACTGTCAAAGTTATGAAAGTCAAGACAAGACTGAGGAATTGCTCCAGACTGAAGGAAAATAAAGAGACATGAGCCTGGCCAGTGTGGCTCAGTGGATTGAGCATCAACCCATGGACTGAGAGGTACCAGTTTGATTCCTGGTCAGTGTACATGCCCAAGATTCAGGCTCAATCCCCTTTGGGGGCTGTGCAGGAGGCAGCAGATCAGTGTTTCTCTCTCACATCAATGTTTCTATCTCTCTCTCCCTTCCTCTGTCTCTAAAAAAATCAATAAAAACATTTTTACAAATAGAGAGACATGACTTCTGGTCAAGATGGCGGCATAGGTAAATGCAGCACTTGCCTTCTCCCACAATCACATCAAAATTACAACTAAACTACAGCATAACCATCATTCAGAACCGCCTGAAATTGAGCTGAATGGAAGTCCTACAACTGCGAAATTAAAGAAACAGCCACAATGAGACAGGCAGGAGGGGCGGAGGGGCGGACAGGCTGATCCCACACCCATGGGTGGCGGATAATAATCAGGAGAGCAACCTCAGCTGGGAAGGTCCTCCCTGAAAAGCGAGGGGTCCTCATCCCACACCAGGCGCCCAGCTCAGGGTTCCAGTGCCAGGAAGAGAAGGTCCCATAAACTCTGGCTGTAACAACCAGCAGAAACTGAGGCTGAGGGAAGCTGAGGCTCCTGGAGCCCCAGGCAGTTCCTCTTAAAGAGCCTAGGCACAGACTTACTAAGACTTGCTCCCTCTGAGCTCAGAGGGGAGACAGCTTGGAGGCACCAGAGACAAACAAGGAAGAACTGAGCTGTTCAGCCTTGGGACGAGGGCTGGAGAGGCAGCTTACTTTCAGAGAGATGTGCTGGAGGAGGCCTTGTTCTTTTGGTGAGCCCTTCCCTGGGGCAGCAGATGAGTACCATATCTGGGACTCCAGCAACCTGGCTCACATGGTTTGCCCCGCCCTGGTGATTCCCTGAGGCCCTGCCCCACCCAACTTTTGGGCCTACCCAAGCTGTTTCCAAAGGCTTTACCATAGGATTGGTGTGTCTTGAATCCTGCTTCAGAGTTTCCTAAAATATCTCAAACAAGAAGCATCTGGTCTTAGTGAACCCCATACCTCTTGTTAAGAGGCCCCAGGCCTGGCACTAGAAGCAGCCAGCCTTGGTTCACAACTTGGCTTTTCCTGGGCACCTTCAAGCCCAACACAAGAAGCAGACATCTGCAGATCACTTTGGAGCTTAAGCCGGGTGTCCCGGGTAAACACAGGCAGTGGCTAACCTTGCCCCAGAGCCAGCACACCCAGTGGACAGCTTCAGACCACATCGAAACACCAACACCCAACCACCTCCACAAGTGACACTCTCAATGAGTAGATTCAGTGGGTACCAGAACCCTGATGAAGTAAGTCTTGCTCTGTGTAGTGGGCCCCTACACAGCTGATCCTCCAAGGAAGTCAGAGGCCAGTGGTCAGTGGGCACAGCCAGTCCTTGCAGGTGATCAGCCTGAGTAAAACCCTCCCATTGATGTGCCAACAGCAATCAAGACTCAATTACAACAGAAGGGTGTACAGTCCACACGAGGGGTGCACCTCGAGGGCCCAGCTAGAAGACCAGGGAGACTGTGCCACTGGATCCCACAGGACACCTACAACAAAAGGCCACTCTACGAAGCCTAGGAGACATAGCAACTGTACCTAATACATAGAAACAATCACAGGGAAGCAGCCAAAATGAGGAGACAAAGAAACATGTCCCAAATGAAAGACTAGAACAAAACTCCAGGAAAAGAACTTAACAAAATGGAGATAAGCCATCAATCAGATGCAGAGTTCAAAACACTACTTATAAGGACTCTAAGGAACTTGGTGAGACCTTCAAGGAAGTTAGAGAGAACTTCAAGGAACTTATTGAGAACATCAACAACATAAAAAAGGACCATTCAGAAATGAAGGATGCACTAACTGAAATAAAGAATAATTTACAGAGAATCAATAGTAGAGTAAGTAAAGCCAAGAAGCAAACCATTGATTTGGAATACAAAAAAGCAAAAAACACCCAATCAGAACAGCAAAACGAAAAAAGAATCCAAAAAAATGAGGATAGTGTAAGGAGCCTCTGGACAACTCCAAGTGTGCCAACATTTGCATCATGGGGGTGCCAAGAGAGAGCAAGAAATGGAAAACCTATTTGAAAAAATAATGACAGAAAACTTCCCTAACTTGGGGAAGGAAACAGACACACAGGTCCAGGAAGCACAGAGTCCCAAACAAGATGAACCGGAATAAAAGGTCTGAGCCAGCAGGAGATCACATCCACAATGCAAGGCCAGTGTAGAGCAAAATGGCTTTATTGCATACACCTGGGTGCAGTCGGGCTGCGCCAAGAAGGGTTCAGCCACAAATTAGGGTTGGGTGTCGGTAATATACCCTAATTTTAGCTTCCAGCAGTTCCTGCTGATGTACTTTATCTGTCCCATTTTCCACCTTGCAGTAGGGCTGGTCTGGTGTCTCGTCTGGCATCTGCTGGGTTATCCACTGATCTTGTCAGGCATCTGCTGGGTTATCCACTGATCTCGTCAGGCATCTGCTGGGTTATCCATTGATCTCGTCAGGCATCTGCTGGGTTATCCATTGATCTCGTCTGGCATCTGCTGGGTTATCCATTGCCTTGCAGACAATCCAGATAAGCCTTATCTGTACTCAACAAAAGGCTGAGCAAAGGTCATGCAAGCAACACAATTTCCAGTTTCCGCCTTTTGCAAACTTTACCTTTACCCTTTAAAACATTACTAACCCTTTCATTCCCACCTGATAAGGATGACAAAAAAGGGAAAAGAGGCAAAGTTTCTTTTTGTCTACTTCCTGCGGGTGTGGGGTCATTGTGGACTCTTAAAAAGAATTTGTTAGATAACTTCTTGGAAATGCGGTGATAGGGTCCTTTTACCTGTGCTAGAACAAATTGTCCAACTGTCTGGTTAACTAAAATTTGCGGGATTTTGTACAAACCTAGTAATCAGGCGCAAGAGGCAGGGTTCGAAAAGCAAAATAAGAAGACTAATAGTAGGGACCCTATAAAGGGGAGTAGCCAGGTTAGTTTAGGCAAGGCTGCTTCTATACTTGTCCAGACAGATTGGGCTAGGTGATCCTGACTGAATTCTTTTAGCCACTGGGCATTATCTAGAATTCACTGTGTCCTCTCCTCAACCTGGCCAGTTGAGTTAACATAGAAGCAACAAGATGTATTTGCTATCATGCATACGCCCCCTTCTTTGGCTAGTAAATAATCTATGCAATGCGATTATCTATTACCATGCAGGCAAGAGAGTCAAGGGATTTTGAAAGAAGCTTGAAATTTTCACCTGTATTTCTACCTATATTTGCCATGGTGGTGGTTATGTTTTTTGCTGTTGTGGCATTATTAGTAATCCCGCCCTCGAGGCCCGCAGTGGTAATTGCAGCTATGACTTTTGCTATGAGGAGTCTGACTCCCCTTTTTGCCCTGTGATGGCTTCTGTGCTCAGGGCTTGATGAGGTTGAATTAGGGATGACGGAATGGATTAAGGTATTGGCTGGGGTGACATATCCTACTGCCCATAAGCCACCTTGTTTTTCTGCGTTTAGATACTGAATAGCAATTCCTCTCCTGGGGGGTCAAAATGTTTAATGCACCTAAAAACATCATTCCCACTGGTAAGAAAAGTAGTCCAGTCATATTTGGGCCTAGGGAGGTGTTTGATAGACCCACAGTAAGGCTCGAATGATCAAACCATGATAGAAGGAGGAGAGGGCTAATGCCACCAGCAGAACTGCATCCTGGATAGCGACTAATTTCCCTGGTATGATTTTTTTGGTATTGCATTTAGTCCCTCTGAGCTTGCACATAGAAACTCCCATTGCAGGGGTTAGACATATCATGAATAGTTAGATTACAGGTACCCCTTGTAAGGTTATAGTGAGAGACATTATACGTGGTACTGAGAATCAAGATCAAGGGAACTTTTGCCCTTCTGCTCCATGGGAGGTTTCTGTCCTCCCTGAGATTGCCTTAGGACACCTGCATTATCAGTTGACAGGTGTACCGTCCCAGTCAAGCTCCCCACCTAGCACTGTCCCCAGAGCAGGTCGCACCCAGCCTGCGCCGCCTAGCGCGTCGTGCCAGAAGCGAGAGCCCATCGGGGCTTGCCCCCACTCCCCTGCTTCACTGGGTCAGTGAAAAAACAATAAGAGTAGTGGTATTTCATTGGAGGCTAGCAAGGCCAGTGGACCCCACCCTGCCCCCTTGAGGGGGCGGAGGGGCGCCAGGAGGTTTATGTTAGGAGAGGAAGCAGATTCTTGGAGGAGACAAGGTAAAGAATGAGAGTGGTTGGTGGGAAGAGAAGGAGTAAAGGTTAAAGCAACATGGAGTTTAAATAGCATGTCTTGCCCTAGCAAGGGAGTAGGGCAGGCTGGTAATGCAAGAGTGGAGAAAGATATAAGGGCCTAAAGTACAAGTGAATGTCTGGTTGCCCTGGGTTGCAATATTTGGCCATCAATTCCCACAACTGAAACCCCAGAGCATTGAAGAGGTCCCCGGAACTTGGGGAGGGCAGAGTATGTTGCCCTGGTATCAATTAAAAATGAAATTGGCCTACCTGCTTCCATCAGAGTTACCAGAGGTTCAGAGTTCAAGATGACAGTCAGGGGGCCCGTTCCTGGGCACCCTCAGTCTTCAGCCACCTGGCCAGTCAGATCAAGGCCTGGATTGCTCATTCCGCCAGCCCGAGGAAGCGATGAGGACCGACTCTGCGCAGTCTGTCCACAGTCCGACTTCCAGTGGGGCCCTCCACATTGAGGACATGGCTTAGGTGGTGGTCGAAGATTGGGGCACTGCCTCACCCAATAGCCAGTCTGATTACACTTAGAGCAGAGACCCAGGGGCCCACTCTGCTGATTCTGGTGGGGCCCTTCTTTTGTCCCCTGAAGGGGATTTGCTGACCCCTTTGATTAGTGGGACCTCTGTTGGCAGAGGCAAGCATTCTGCTGTTCTTTGCTGTTTAGCCTCTTCATCGTGATTATTGAACACCTTAAAGGCTAGATTTAGAAGTTCCCATTGAGGGGTTTGAGGGCCATCTTCAAGTTTTTGTAACTTTCTCCTAATGTCTGGGGTTGACTGAGAGATAAATCTCAGGTTTAAAATGACAGTCCCTTCTGGGCTAGTGGGATCTAAGTTAGTATATCTTCTCATAGGGTGTGTAAGGTGGGATAGAAAGGTTGTAGAGTTTTCATTCCTTTCCTGAATTATTTCAGAGTAAAGCAACCTAGTCTTTTATTTATTGGGGACAAATCAGAGAGAGAGAAGGGGACATGAACTCTGACAATCCCTTCAGTTCCCACTGCTTCCCTCTGGGGGCATTCTAAAATGGGGGCCGAGGTAGGGGACTGACAGGGACCAGAGATGGTTCCCAATCACACATATGAGGGAGTTGGAGCTGGAGTAGGAGGTTCAGGGTAGGGGGTGGACCGTAGAAGGGGCTGGAGGAGGAGCTGGTGGAGCAAGATCAACTGGGTCAAAGGAGGAAACAGGAGAAGTTGGCGCCCTGTCTTCAGAGGGAGGTTTGGGAGGATTAGAGAGGAGTAGAAAGATTTGGCAGGGAGGGCAAAAATCTCTTAAAAAGGGGTGTGATCTGAGTGCAAAGGGGCCTGGATGTAAGGAACCTCAGACCATTCTCCTTGCCTTTGACAGAAATTGCCTAGTTTGGTAGAATGTCGAAAGTGCCATTCTCAGGCTATTGTGACCCATTGTCTAATTTGTGCTGAGGCCAGGCAGTGTTGCAGCAAAAAAATGAGTTGCTTGGGAAGCAAGTCCTGAGTGAACCCTAGGGTCTGTAGATTTTTTAGGAGACATCCTAGGGTTGTTGTACCATGCTGCGGCGCGGTGTGCAGGGGTCCACGGTTGCCCCCTATGAAGGATCCTCACAGGCCTCCCAGGTTTCCCCACCAAATAAAAGGTATCAGCCGGCAGGAGATCACATCCACAACACAAGGTCAGTGTAGAGCAAAATGGCTTTATTGCATACGCGTGGGTGCAGATGGGCTGAGCCAAGAAGGCTTCAGCCACAAATTAGGCTTGGGTGTCGGCTATATACCCTAATTGTAGCTTCCAGCAGTTCCTGCTGATGTACTTTATCTGGCCCATTTTCCACCTTGCAGTAGGGCTGGTCTGGTGACTCGTCCGGCATCTGATGGGTTATCCATTGTCTTGGGCACAATCCAGATAAACCTTATCCTTACTCAACAAAAGGCTGAGCAAAGGTCATGCAAGCAACACAATTTCCAGTTTCTGCTTTTTGCAAACTTTACCTTTACCCTTTTAACCATAAAAATGCCAAAGGTTAAAGACAAAGAAAGAATCTTAAAAGCAGCAAGAGAAAAGCAGTTCGTTACCTACAAAGTAGCTCCCATAAGACTATGAGCTGATTTTTCAAAAGAAACTTTGCAGGCCAAAAAGAAGTGGCAAGAAATATTCAAGGTGATGTAAACCAAGGACCTACAATCAAGATTACTCTATCGTGCAAAGCTATCATTTAGAATCGATGGACATAGCAAGAGTTACCAAGACAAGAGAAAGCTAAAAGAGTTCATCACCACCAAACCAGTATTATATGAAATGTTGAAGGTTCTTCTTGAATGAGAAGAAGAACAAAAATATGAACAATAAAATGGCTATTAATACATAGCTATCAACAATCGAATCTACAAACAAAATGAGCAGGCAGAATAGAAACAGACTCATAGATACAGAGAACTTTTGTTGCTTGCCAGATGAGTGAGGGCTGGAGAGATGGGTGAAAAAGATGAAGGAAATAAGAAGTACAAATTAGTTGTTAGACTGATGAACCTCAAAGGGAAGTGGGGAGAGAGGGCGGGATGAGATAAACTAAAGAACTGTTGTGCATATATGCATAACCAACGGACACTGACAGTAGTGTGGGGAAGACAGAAGGGGGCGGGATTGGGGACGAGGGAGTCACTGGGGAAAAAAAGCGGGGACATCTGTAATACATTCAACAATAAAGATGAGTTAAAAAAAAATAGAGAGACATGACAACTAAAAGCAACATGTGATTCCGAACTGAGCTCTTTTGCTATAAAAGATACTATGGTGATAAATTAACCAAAGAACATATATAACCTATGGACACAGACAATAGTGTGGGGAAAGCCTGGGGTGAGGCAGGGGCTGGTGGAGGGGGGCAAAGGGAGGAGAAATGGGGGACATCTGTAATACTGTCAACAAGAAAGAAAGAGAGAGAAAAAAAGAGAGAGAAAAAATTACTGAGGCAACTGGTAACATGTGAATAGGATCTGAACATTAGATGGAAATAATGTATCAATGTTCATTCCTGATTTTGATGGCTGTTTGGTGATTATGGTAAAGTAGGAGAATGTCTTTGTTTGTACGAAATACCCACCACTGTATTTGGTGGGGTTGAGTGGTGTCAGGAGGTACTGGGCATCGTGCCCTCAAAATGGTTTACGTCTCAAGTGGTTCAAGGAAAAGAAACCTCTAGGAACTCTACTTGCAACTATTATGTAAACTTGATTTTTTTTTTTCAAAATGAAAACCACATTATATATTTTTTAAATATGGGAAAGTCCAAACAGAGGACTTTTAAATCTAAGAAGAACTGAGTCAAAATGTTGTATGCAGATATGTTGCAAAATATTCAAAACCAGAAATAACAATGAGCACAGGAAAGTCTGGGAGAAAAGGACATGAGTGGTAGGTCTTGAATGATCACTTGAGATAATTGTAAGGACAGGCTAGAATATGATCCTTGGGTGGTCTCGCCTGTTAAAGAGTCAGAGGATGTAAAAACGTAAGAGAAGTAAATGGAGTCCAAAGCAATACACTGACTCCAAAAAATATTCCAAGCAGGGCTATTAAAGTTCTGATTCACTGTTTGGACTTAACGTGAAAAGGATGATGAATAGAAGTCAGCACAGATGTACAAGAAAGTCACATGACACTAATCTCATCTCCTGCTTTGACAGGTTAAAACTAAGGAATGCAGGGAGCGGGTAAACTCGGTTCTCAGAACCTCCCACAACCACATCAAAATTACAACTGAACTGCAGAACAATCATCATTTAGAACTGCCTGAAATCTAGCTGAACAGAAGTCCTGTAACTAATTACATAAAGAACCACATCGAGACTGGTACAAAGGGCAGAGTTTCAGAATGGGCTAGTCCTACCATGTGGTTGTTAAAAAATGAGAGAGATACTTCAGTGTCGGAGGTTCTCCTCTAAGAATCCGGGGTCCCAGCCCAACACCAGGCTCCCCAGCCCAGGGTTCCAGATCTGGGAAGAGAAGTCCCCATAACTTCAGGCTGTAAAAACCAGCAGGGATTGTGGCTGTTGGAGTCCCAGACTTTCCTCTTAATGGGCCCACACAAAGATTTGCTCAAACTCACTTGCTCTGAGCTCCAATGCTGGGGCATCAGCTCAAAAGGCTCCAGGGACACATGAGGAGAAAATGAATTGTTTAGCTTCAGGGTTAGAGGTTAAAAGGCAGCTTTATCCCAGACAGAAGTTCTCACAGGGGCCATTGCTACTTTGCTGAGTACTGCCCTGCAAAGCTGGCAGATGGGCACATATCTGAGTCTCTACCAACCTGGATAACACTCGTCCACCTGCACTGGTGATTCCCTACTCTCCCCCAACCTGCTGACCCACCCAAACCCATTCCACTGACTTTTCCATACAAATGGCCTATCTTGGCTCATGCTGTGAACCTTCCTAAAATCTCTCAAACAAGCAGCATCTAGCCTCTGCATACCCTGTATATCAATCTTGTTAAGTGGCCCCAGGCCTGGCACTGGCAGCAGCTGGCTTTGCTTCCCAGCCTGGCCTCTCCTGGCACCTCCAAGCCCTGTACAAGTAGCAGTCATTTGCAGATCTATTTGTAGCTCATGCCAGGTGGTCCCCGGCAGGGCACAAGCTGTGGCTGACCTTTGCTCACACCTCCCTGGATGCCCCAGACCAGCATACCTAATGGACAGCTTCAGACCATACTGAAGTACCACCCAACCGACACACTCAGGGGGAAGACTCGGCGGGTACCTGAGCCCCGCAGAAGTGAGTTCTGCTCTGTGGGGTTAACCCCTGCACAGCAGATCCCCCACAGTGGTTATGACCAGTCCTCACTGCCAACTGGCCTCCCATTGGCATGTCGACAGTAATAAAGGCTCAACTACAACAGGAAGGTGCACACAACGAGATTCTGAGAATGGGTACTGCAGCACCAATGGAAAGGTAAGAATAGATTCAATAGGAAAATACCCCACATTTTCCCTTCTTCTTCATGCATATGGGTCTTTTCACACTGAGTTTCTTTCTGAGGATGCCGTTACCATCCTCCTCACCTAGTTTCTAGTTAATTATCAGAACTCAGTTCAGGTGTTGTGCCCTCAGATGATCCCTCCTCTCTACTCTCTCCTCGCACTCCCCTTCTGTTTTCTCCATCAGAGTTGAAAGTGCTATTTATACTTATTAATGTATAATGTATGTGTCTCTTTCACTAGATCATGAGCTCCTGAATCGGAGTAGCTCAGTATGTGGTCTAATAAATGTACACATAAATGCATGATTTATGCAAGTCTTTTGTTGGAACTGACAGCATTACCAAGTATATAGCAGCTGTTGTATCAGGTTTGCTTGGTATATTTTCTCTTAAGAAACTGAAATCATAGGGCTTCAAAAAACTGAACCTTCAGATCAGGAAGGAAGCACTCAACCCATATCCGGAAGTGATCAGTTCCTCAAAACTGTGAATTTTGAGTCACGCTGGTTTTTTAAGTAAGCGTACTCTTCCTGTGTCTGTAGTGATAGTGACACAATTTTAAACAGCAAGGTTGAAGGTCTAAGCATCTCACCCATATTTGGGCAAGAAGTTTATCTTCCAAGCCCTACGTTACCCTTTCCTAAGGGCTGAGAACTCCTCCTGTGCCACAGGCAGGCAGCTCTGGGGTGCCTGGGGAAGAAACAGCCTGCAAAAGCCTCTGAGCCTGGGACTAACTACTGCTTCTGTTTCCAGCGGGAGCCCCAGTGTGGACACCTGGTAAGAGAAGCCTCTGGGCTGGGAAGACAAGGACAGTGAAGATGGCTGGGAGGTCCAGGTCAAATGGAGGATAAATATTTCAGGAGGGAAGAGGGAAAAGACAAGGTTTCTGACACGGGGCCATCAAACACATGAGTACAGGACAAAGAGAAGAATCAGATTTGCCAATAAGAGGAAAGGTCTTACTTCATATTCCTCCTCACTGGGCTTCAGGTTTGTCATAGAATTGGAAGACTCAAGTGAGAAAGAAGATGGTTAGAAAAAAAAAGAAAGAGCTATGAAATCTTAAAAGGCACAATAAAAATCTAAATGGTTATAAATAATAATTTTGCTTTTACTGCTTCTACTACTACTGTTATCTTCCCTCTTTCTACACAGAAAAGATGGTGCTAGAACTCCTGGAACGCTTTCCTCTCCTCCTACTGCTGCTGGGACTATGGGGGCCAGTGTGTCCACTTTATGCTTTGCCTCCGAATCTCACCAAGGCTCGCTGGTTTGAAATTCAGCATATACACCCAAGCCCTCTCCAATGCAACAAGGCAATGCAGGGTGTCAATATCTATACTCAGATCTGTAAGCCTCTAAACACCTTTCTGCATGACTCCTTGCAGAATGTGACTGCTGCCTGTAAGATGCCCAAGATTGTCTGCAAGAACGGCCGGAACAATTGCCACCAGAGCTCAAAGCGTGTTTACATGACTGACTGCAATCTCACTGGAGGGAAGTATCCTAACTGCCGCTACAAAGATACTGCCCAATACAAGTTCTTCATCATTGCCTGTGAACCCCGTCAGAAGACAGGCCCTCCGGTTCCTGTACACTTAGATAGGACTATCTAAAGTTATCACTTTTCCTCTCACTTGGTACAGGTTCTCTTACGAGTGCTTCTGCCTTTTCTTCTGTTGGTTTCTGTGGTTGCCACAGAAGAAAAAGGGAAGGTATTGGGAAAATTAGAGTATCAAGGACACCAGACCTGATTGGGGCAAACAGAAATCGGATTCATTTCTGCTTTGGAGCTCTGTGTGTTTCAAAGGAAGGCAATAAGGAAGAGGGCAAAGAAGGGTCCAGACCTTCATATTTCTACCTTGGAACTTCTGCCAAGCTTTGTTACACTGCATTAACAGCAATAAAACCACTTTCTGCTGCCTTTTAATGAGTGTGAACGAGAGTGTTTGAGAACCCTTTTGTTACCAGAAGAGTTCTGGTACCAAGGCTGGTCTGCCCCGGCACGGTTTGGAAATTGGCACTTCTGTGGAGTCATGGGAAAAGAATTTCAGGCACACTCACGTAAAAGGAGTTTAGTGATAGAGGCAAGATTTATTAGAGCGAGTGACAAGTGACAGTACACTCTCACAGAGGCCACGACAGCAGGCAGGCTGTAGAGTAGCGACTACCTGGACTCAGGAAAGGAAGTTACTGGGGCAAAAGGAGAGTCCTCTGCTGCTGCTCCCTTGTTGTGGGGACCCTTAGAGTTTAGGAGAAAAGAAGGCCAATATGAGTGCTTGAGAGAAGGTAGGGCACAGGCGTGCTCCAAGGAGGGCATTGCTGTGTTCTTTGTCTAGTTTCCATATATGTTCTTGGGTTTGGGGAAGAGCAGGTTTCTTTCAGACGACCCACTATCTGGCTTTTCCCAGGTTTGTGCTTGTTACTCCCCTATGGACCCTTTTATGGAGTCTCAGGACCCTGTGCCCCTCCCCAATCCAATCCTTTTCCCAGATTTTTCCAGGTTAGTGCCCGCCGCCCTGTATGGTGGCTATTTTGGCTTCTATTGCGCATGCCTCACCTTTCTGTTTTGTCACTTGGCTTCTATTGTGCTTGCACCATGTAGGAGAAATCCCTCCCTTGCAGTTTTCTCCTTTCCGCCATTAATCTGGCAAAACGATGCCAGTTAGCCTTTGGGGTGGCTGTAAAGCTATCTTTGCTGCCTAGTCAACTAGGCAGGAAGTTTTGCTGTGTTGGGAAGAACGGTGGATACTCTCCATTGTGATTGTTCCATTCATTCCCCCCTCTTTTGTTATTATCTAACTACCTGCCTACTCTAACACTTTCACACCTAGGGAGACCTAGGCTTGCATTTGCCAGTTTTCCAAGGAGAACAATTTTGGCCCTAGGTGTAGGGGAAGAAAATACGTTTTTCTCTATTCTTAAAGGTTCTTCGCTGAGAACCCTATGTAATAAAAGACAGATTAAGAAGAGAGAACAATTTTAATTACAAAGGTACATGTGGGAGCTCCACAACATATGGGACTCAAGAGGTGGCAAAGCATTGCACCTTATATACCATCCTGAGCTAGGGAACTGGATACAGGTCTGGGATGTCAAAGGGGTGGAAAGTAATTCACAAGAAGATGAAGAGTAAATGTTTGGTAAACAAAGGTTGCCCTGCCATGAAGATAAGTCTCCCCAATGAAAAGGTGAGCTCTGATACTAGCTTTCTTCCTGGTAGAGGCACCCTTTCTAATGTAAATTTCCCTTATTAAAAGAGTAACTTCCACTGTCTTTTCAGAGCTTCTTCTGTGTCTGCAGTTCATCGAAATAATTTGTATGCCAAAGAGGTATATTTTGGGGTAGCATATTCTGCTTCCTTTCACAGGTCACTTTCACAGAGGGAGTTTCAGTTTCTTTGTCAACCTCTAGAGTCATTGGCCAAAAACCAATATAAGTCCAAGTGCTTTGTAGAGTGGCCAGTCTTTAAGTAGCAGCCAAAGATAATGCATATTGGAAAGGCCAAATATTGAAGTACTTACAAGTTTGTCAAACACCAGTGCTTACAGAATGGTTCTTCCCAAACCAGACTGTTCCTTTAATAGATGTCTTACTTGGGCTCACCTTGTTGTATTGGAATAGCGAGCTGGACAGAGGATGCCACAGGATCAAATTAAGGAGTCTTTATTGCAAAAGCCTGAGACTGTGAAGAGGCGTATGCTCTCCAAATCTCACAGCCCCGACTTAGCTCAGAGGCAAGCTTCTCAGACCCTGAAGGAGGAACTATCCTGCGCAAGCCATTGTTACAGAAGCCAAGATAAGCTTTAGTCACTGGGCTCATGATTTTCAGTTCCTGTTACTCAGAAACCGTCAGGGTGAGTTCATGCAAGATACATCCTGTTACATAGGTCAACCATAACCTTGGACAAAGTTCCTTTACTTCTAGGGGTAATCAACCTATTATTGGAAAAATTCCGAAGAAGTTCCACTGCCAATAAAAATGGAATCGCTTAGTTGCCTTAGCCAAGGGGCCTAGATCAGCCTTCTTTTATGCAACACATTTATGTTATATCTTAGGAACAAAGAATAAAATAGGACAATTTAGGTTTCAGGAGCCTGGATTCCAAGGGTGATGGATATTCTGGGCCCTCCAATTGGGAAGAAAAAGGCAGACAGGGCAACTTGGCACCTGAGAAGGTAAGTATGCAGTAGGGATAATACTGAGAAAGACCATGGGTAATCTGCCCTGTTGTTGCTGGAGGTGGATTTCTTGCAATACCTTAAGAAAAGGAATTTTCTGAAACTCGAATGGGAGAATGAGTGACTTTTTGTCCATGGAATTATATCCCTGGGTTTCCGAACTGCCATTTTCCTTAGTCCAGTCATAGAAGAAGTATAGCTGGGGTTTCAGTAGAACTGAAATCTGAGCCAGTGTCCAGAATTTCCCTTCCATGTTGGAGCCAGTTTCAGTACAGCATCAAGCTAGTTGCAGTCCATTAGTCCATAGTGGGGGGGGTTGTCTGCATGGCCGTGGGCCACATACATGGGAGAGTGCCAGGAAGCCACGCGTGATCCATGAACCAAGTGTTTCAAGAGGAACCAAGAGAGTGAACTTCTTTGTTTAGGGGATTATATATCCCAAATCTAAATGCCCTTGCAGTGGCCATGCCCATTCTGGCAATGACCTCTGTTTCCAGGTGTCACTGTCAGGCAAGTAGCTTCCCTTTGTCATCCCAACTTTGCTGAGCATGGGGCTATCTTCCCCATGTAATTCCCTCCCCAAGTGTTTTGCAGAGAACATGCCTATAATGTCTGGCCTTCCCTTAGCAACTTTTCTTTTATTAACAACTAGCTAATTACAATGATATCAGGGGAAACTCTATGGGGTGACTTGAGCTCTCCAATTTAGAACAGCTCTTAATAGTATTGACCTGTAAAACTGCTCTGCATTGAAATTTTACAATTCCAGAGCCTTCAAGTAAAGTTTGTGGGGAGTGGTAAGAAGGACCTTTGCTCATGTTTGGTGTGAACCAGTGTAGGAAACTAGCAGCAGCATCAGAATGGGTCTGCAGATGTCATGCTTTGACCTGAGTGACAATCACAATGGATTTATATGCCATATAAGTATTACCTGGACATTTCCAGAGATTCTTGGAGACAGTAATCTGGTAAAAGACTGAACTTCCTTTAATAAAACTATTCAATTTCATTCTTATTATTAAAAGCAACCCATGGATTGAAGAAATATGTGCTACAGAAGCTTTGAATTCTTAGAAATTTTGGAGAATATATAATATTAGTTAAAAATAGCAAAATTAAGTGTGAGATAGACATTATGTTTCATCTTTTTCTCTGACCTTAAAATTATTGCAAACATATTTCAAGAAAAAATTAAAAACAAAATTATGAGTGCCATTTTTGCAACACCTAATCCTCCTGTCCCAACTCCTCCCTCCTCCAACAGTGGTAGTCACTTTTGGTCTCAGATCAAGGAGGGAGTAAGAATGAGGGTAACTAGGACTATCTTTGATGCCCAAACTCTTCGAAGGCATTAGTTTTACACAAATGAACTACACTGACATGGAGACTCTCCCAGATTCGTTTTCTTTTCTACATGCAATTAATGTATCCTGGGAGAGTCAAGATAACTGACTAAATTAGAAATTCATTTAGCTGTATCTCTAAATCAGCTTAAATAACATGACAGATATTATAGAATGATCTCAAAGGTAGGCAAAGCTTAGAAACAAATTCAGCAAATGTTCCAGCAGCTCTCAACTCTGGTTTCATATTAAATCACCTGGGAGTTTTTAGACAAATATTAATATCAATGACTATATATATTTCTGCCCCCCACCTCCATTTTGGCACAAATATCCTACAAGCCTTGTGAATTCCTAAGTGACAAGAGCATCTGCCTGAAGCCCTCTTATTTATCATACTTAATTCAAATTAGGCTAAGGTGAACATCCTATGATCTCCTTCCTGAAGCAGCTTTCTCTGTCTGATCTCCTAGGCAGGAAAGGAGGGAGGCTCAAAGTCTCCTTTTGAGTCTTTTGTTTCTTAATAAAGAGCTTAAAGTCATTATCCCAAAAGAGTAGTTTCAGGGTGGTAGAATTTTGGTCCCTTCATTCCCGCCTTTGAAACTTTAAATTATTAAGTTTCACATTCTACATTGCACCATATTTTATTAATACAGTCATTTAGTCCTGAAAATAAATCTGTTTACTTAAATTGTTGAGTCTCATTTCAAGGGTCAGGGATACAGATGGGCTCCCAAAGTGAGGCCTACACTGTGTAAGCAGCAATTAGCTATTTAATAAGCTGTAAGACCACGAAAGCAGAAAAAAATAAGTGAATGATCACAGAAAATTATTAACCAGCTACTGAGTTTATAAGGCTGTCAGTCGAGAAGATTTCCAATGTAAGGCTCAAAATTTCTTTTGCCAGAATGAGGACAGGCAGTGTCTATCTGACAGATTCTCCCGGTCTGCAATTTGAATACCTCCAGTATTGTCATCAGGTGTTCAGGTAAATTCTGCACAGCTTACTCAGCATCAGTCACTGAGTTTTTTTTTTTTTTTTTTTTTGAATAGTGGATATACTTTATTTATTTATTTATTTATTTATTTATTTATTTATTTATTTGCAATTTTAGATAAGATTTTTTTTAACTTGTCTTTATTGTTGAATGTATTACAGATGTTCCTCATTTTTCCCCCACTGCCCCCCTCCTCCCCAACCTGCCCCCCTCCTGCCTTTCCCCAAACTGTTGTCTGTGTCCATTGGTTATGCACATATACATATAAGTTCTTTGGTTTATTTTCTCCTACCCCCCACCCCCCCCTTCTCTTTGAGTTTTATCAGTCTAACAGGCAATTTGTACTTCTTAACCCCTTCACCTTTTTCACCCATCCCCCCAGCCCCCACCCATCTGGCAACCAACAAAAGTTCTCTGTATCTATGAGAAGGTTTCTGTTCTGCTTGTTCATTTTGTTTGTAGATTCAATTGTTGATAGATATGTATTTATTGCCATTTTGTTTGTTCATATTTTTTTATCTTTTTCTTCAAGAAGACCCTTCAACATTTCATATAATAATAGTTTGGTGGTGATAAACTCCTTTAGCTTTTCCTTGTCTGGGAAACCCTTTATATGGCCATCGATTCTAAATGACAGCTTTGCAGGATAGAGTAATCTTGGTTGTATGTTCTTGCTTTTCATCACTCTGAATATTTCTTCCACTCCCTTCTGGCCTGCAAAGTTTCTTTTGAGAAATCAGCTGACAGTCTTGTGGGAACTCCCTTGTAGGTAACTAACTGCTTTTCTCTTGCTGCTTTTAAGATTCTCTCTTTGTCTTGAACCTTTTGCATTTTGATGATGATGTGTCTTGGTGTGGGCCTCTTGGGGTTCATCTTGTTTGGGACTCTGTGCTTACTGGACTTGTATGTCTGTTTCCTTCACCAAGTTAGGGAAGTTTTCTGCCATTATTGTTTCAAATAGGTTTTCGATTTCTTGTTCTCTCTCTTCTCCTTCTGGCACCCCCAAGATGCGAATGTTGTCACACTTGAAGTTGTCCCAGAGGCTCCTTACACTATCCTCATTTTTTTGGATTTTTTTTTCTTTTTGCTGTTCTGATTGGGTGTTTTTTGCTTCCTTATATTCCAAATTGATGGTTTGCTTCTTGGCTTTACCTACTCTACTATTGCATCTGTGTAAACTATTCTTTATTTCAGTTAGTGCCTCCTTCATTTATAACTGGTCCTTTTTTATGCTCTTGAGGCCCTCACTAAGTTCACTGAGGGTCTCACTAAGTGCACTGAGCATCCTTATAAGCAGTATTTTGAATTCTGCATCTGTTAGGTTGCTTAACTCCATTTCACTTAGTTCTTTTCCTGGAGTTTTGTTCTGTTCTTTCATTTGGGACCTGTTTCTTTGTCTCCTCATTTTGGCTGCCTCCCTGTGTTTGTTTCTATGTGTTACTTAGCGAGAGGTATGGGTCTAGCTGAGACCAGATGCTACTTGTTTGAAAGAATTTAGGGAAAGCTGAAGCAGGATCCTAGACAGGCCAATCCTATGGTAAAGCAACTGGCAACAGCTTGGGTGGGCCTGGAAGTTGGGTGGGGCGGGGCCTCAGGGAATCACCAGGGTAGGGCAAACAGTGTGAGCCAGGTAGCTGGAGTCCCAGATATGGCAGCATCTGCCAGCCCAGGGAAGGGCTCCCCAAAGAAACAAAAGCCTCTGATAGCACATCTGTCCAGGAGAAAGCTGCCTCTCCAGCCCTCGCGCCAATGCCTAACAGCTCAGTTCTTTCACATATGATTCTGGTGCCTTTCAAGCTGCCTCCTGCATGCTGGAGCCTGGAGGGAGCGAGTCCGAGTAAGTCCGTGTGCGGGCCCTTTAAGAGGAGCTGCCGGGGGCTCCAGCTGCCTCAGCCTCAGTTCCTGCTGGTTTTTCCAGCCAGAAGTTATGGGGACTTATCTTCCTGGCACTGGAACCCTGAGCTGGGTGCCTGGTGTTGGACGGGGACCCCTCAGTCCTCAGGGAGAAGGTTCCCAGCCGAGGTGTCCCTCCTAATTTTTATCCGCCACACCTGGGTGTGGGACCAGCCCGGCGCGCCTCCGCCCCTCCTACCAGTCTTGATGTGGCTTCTTTCATTTCGTAGTTGTAGCACTTCCATTCAGCTTGATTTCAGGCGGTTTTGAATGATGGTTGTTCTGTAGTTTAGTTGTAACTTTGATGTGGTTGTGGGAGGACACAATACCACATTTTCCTATGCCGCCATCTTGACCGGAAGTCCCAGTCACTGAGATTTTTGAAGCAGGAGCTGTTTTGGTGATTTCTCAAGTTTACGTCATGTCCTTCAGCTGAAATTTGCCAAGTCTCAGAAAAAATTTTTCAGTTCTCAATAATTTCAGGTCAAAGGAAGGGAGAAAAATAAAATATTCATTCAAAGTGTTGTAGCCATATATATAAGAAAACTAGAAAAATCAGGATCCAGTTTATGGCTGAAAAATAAAACTTTAAAGATAATTCACAACTAGAATCTAATATCTATAACTGTATATTATAGTTACTATTGAAACAATTTTCTCTACAGAATCACCCTTATTTTTCTCAGATAGTCAAATATAGAACATTTACCACATAAGTCTAGTTTTAGTAAATTAGGTCAGATTATTTGCATAAACACAAGAATATTAATTGATCATACAGGCTTTCTTAAATCTGCTTTGCTGGAATTTCATAAGGAATCTCCAGATTGAACACTTTGTTTTAAATTCTTTATTGATTTTAGAGAGAGAGGAAGGGAGAGGGAGAGAGAGACAGAAACATCCATGAGAGAGAACATCATTTGGCCACCTCCTACATGTCCCCCATATGGGATTGGGCCCACAAGCTGGGCATGTGCCCTGACCAGGAATCGAACTGGGGACCTCTTGGTGCATGGGTCGATGCTCAACCACTGAGACATACCAGCAAGGCCAGATTGAACTTTAATTAGCTTCCCAGAGCTAAGAAGCAAGGCCACGTAGTTCCCAGACTTTGCCTGCAATACCTCTAAATTTCGGTAAATTCCTCAGTTTTGAGGTCTCCAAAAATATCAAGGTTGTTTTTTTGCCATCTCCCAAGATATCAACCTTTGTTTCTTACTTAGAAAGACTGCTGTGAAGCATGTAAGCAAGGTACCAGACTGTTTTTTCATGGGGCTTTCATTGGCTTCTAAAGTCAATCTTTAGCCCTTGAAGCTTTCAGGTGACATCCAAGTCTATGTATGCCTCTCTCAAACATGATATTCTAGTCAAAGTCTTCATTAATCAAACCACTTTCCAACTGAGTTCTGTTATAAAAAGCTTCTTACTGAATTAACAAAGACAATTATGTTGCCATGAAAATAGTAATACTCATTAAGAGTTGTCAAATTCTAAAGGGATCTGGTAGAGAGAAAAATGTGAATGCTTCAATATTGTTTACAATGGCATAATTTACCAAACTGTTCTAAAAAAACAAGTTTCCTTATATCTGGGGGGAAAAAAGGTTTAAAGGTCAGTGATATTTTGAACAAAAAGTTATAAAAATTGCAATCATTCTCAGTTCATTTAGTCCCATAATCAATTCTTGTTTATCCTGATCTTCTGCCAATGTTTTATGAATGCAGTTATTACTTAGAATTATATGAACCTTCATCCAGTTTAAATATTGACCTGAATATTTATTCTCAGACACTCTATTTCAGAATAAATCAGAGTTCTTTTCATGGATCCCTCTCAAGATAGAATATATTTGCAAAATCATCAGAGTAAAACAATGACTGTCTGTAAATGACAAAAAACTTATACTATGGCTATAGATCTGACTATAATGCAATTGATAAAGAACTGCTTTCCGTAGCATAACACTTCAAGATAACAATTAGAACTACAAGTGAAATTATATCAGAAGTTTGTAGATTCTTGGAGGGAGATTTTTTAAAAATTTATTTAACTCACCTTTATCGTTGAATGTATTACAGATGTCCCCCCATTTTTTCCCCATTGACTCCCTCGTCCCCAATCCTGTCCCCTCCTGTCTTCCCCACACTATTGTGGGTCTCCATTGGTTATGCATATATGCATAGAAGTTCTTTGGTTTATCTCCTCCCGCCTCTCTCCTCCCTTCCCTTTGAGGTTTATCAGTCTAACAACAAATTTGTACTTCTTAATTCCTTCATCTTTTTCACCCATACCCCCAGACCCCGCCCATCTGGCAAGCAACAAAAACTTCTCTGTATCTAGGAGTCTGTTTCTGTTCTGCTTGCTTATTTTGTTTGCAGATTCAAATGTTGATAGATATGTATTAATAGCCAGTTTATTGTTCATATTTTTCTTCTTCTTCAAGAAGACCCTTCAAAATTTCATACAATACTGGTTTGGTGGTGATAAACTCCTTTAGCTTTTTCTTGTCTGGAAAACTCTTGATATGTCCATTGATTCTAAATGATAGCTTTGCAGGATAGAGTAATCTTCATTGTAGGTCAATGCTTTTCATTACCTTGAATATCTCTTGCCATTCCTTTCTGGCCTGCAAAGTGTCTTTTGAGAAATCAGCTCACATTCTTATGGGAGCTCCTTTGTAGGTTACAAACTGCTTTTCTCTTGTTGCCTTTAAGATTCTCTCTTTGTATTTAACCTTTGGCATTTGATGATCATGTGTTTCGGTGTGGACCTCTTTCGGTTCATGTTGTTTGGGACTCTCTGTGCTTCCTGGACTTGTATGTCTGTTTCCTTCACCAAGTTAGAAAAGTTTTCTGTCATTATTGATTCAAATAGGTTTTCAAATACTTGCTCTCTCTCTTGTCCTTCTGGCACCCCTATGATGCAAATGTTGGCATGCTAGAAGTTGTCCCACAGGCTCCTTACACTATCCTCATTTTTTTGGATCCTTTTTTCTTTTTGCTGTTCTGATTGGGTGTTTTCTGCTTCCTTATATTCCAAGTTGATGGTTTGCTTCTTGGCTTTACCTACTCTGCTATTGAATCTGTGTAAACTATTCTTTATTTCAGTTAGTGCCTCCTTCATTTCTAACTGGTCCTTTTTTATGCTCTTGAGGCCCTCACTAAGTTCACTGAGGTTCTCACTAAGTCCATTGAGCATCCTTATAAGCAGTATTTTGAACTCAGCATCTGTTAGGTTGCTTAACTCCATTTCACTTAGTTCTTTTCCTGGAGTTTTGTTCTGTTCTTTCATTTGGGACCTGTTTCTTTGTCTCCTCATTTTGGCTGCCTCCCTGTGTTTGTTTCTATGTATTACTTAGTGAGAGGTATGGGGCTAGCTGAGACCAGATGCTGCTTGTTTGAAAGAATTTAGGAAAAGCTGAAGCAAGCTCCAAGACAGGACAATACTATGGTAAAGCAACTGGCAACAGCTTGGGTGGGCCTGAAAGTTGGGTGGGGCAGGGCCTCAGGGAATCACCAGGGCGGGGCAAACAGTGTGAGCCAGGTATCTGGAGTCCCAGATATGGCGGGCGTCTGCCGGCCCAGGGAAGGGCTCACCAAAGGAACAAAAGCCTGTGATAGCACGTCTGTCCAGGAGAAAGCTGCCTCTCCAGCCCTCGCTCCAATGCCAAACAGCTCAGTTCTTCCCCATATGACTCTGGTGCCTTTCAAGCTGCCTCCCGCTTGCTGGAGCCAGTCTGGATGTGGCTTCTTCTTTAATTTCGTAGTTGTAGGACTTCCGTTCAGCTTGATTTCAGGCGGTTTTGAATGATGGTTGTTCTGTAGTTTAGTTGTAACTTTGATGTGGTTGTGGGAGGACGCGATGCTGCGTTTACCTACGCCGCCATCTTGACCGGAAGTCGAGATGGGCCTTCTTGATCAATAAATCTTTCCTTGCTCCAAACTCTGATTTCCTGAATATAGACTTTTCTTTTGAAACGTTGAGCACACCAACCTTGAGCCTCTAACAAAAAGAGTGTACAACAACAATAACATCTTTTTTAACACCATGTTCTGCAAAATATTTGTTTTGTCAATTAAATGGTAATGAGATAGAGAATGTGGTTAAATAGCTATAATCGATAAGAGCTACAGGAAATGTCAAGAAGATAGTAAGACCACCCTCCACCAGATTTATAATTTAAAACTGACAGAGTTCAAAATGGTGACTAATTTCACCTAATAGTAATCTCAGCCTCATTATACACTCATTGTGATACATTAGCATGCTAAATGACATGCCCCCAACTGTTGTAAGGTGTCCACAAGATAACCAGAGACACACAGCTGAATTGTAAAGGAGCACTTTCACTATGCCAGCGGGCTGGGGAGTACAGCTTCCCCAGATCCTCAGCACAGATTCTTCTTGCTCATCTGATTTTAAAGACAGATTCCCCATCCCCCTTTTGCCACCCCCCCCCTCAGGGGACCGGTACAATACTGTGGGGGACTGGAAAGTTCACCCCAGGCTATAAGACATTCTTGGCATTGTTCTCCTGTGAGGAACTGGAAAGTTCACCCCTGGCTATAAGACATTCTTGGCTCTATTCTCTTGGGCGGGCATGACTCAGGTCACAATGCCCCCTGGGTCACAATGCCCCCGGGACCCCTGGAACTGCAGCAGATGTTTTCTGCTTGCCTCAGGCACTGACCTTATCGATTATGGATTATGCCGCTAGGGTTTGGTCTCCTAACAACCAGTTTAGCCCCAGGAACATTCCTGCCTTCATGCTATAAAACCTTGCCCCTGTTTTACAATAAACGAGACTTGATCAGAACCCTGTCTTGTCTCCATTCTTCGTGTCTCTTGCCCCCTACCATCCTCACTCCCCCTCTAGAGTCCTTGTTGCTCGACCTGCGGGACAGGTCACAATACAGGGTGTGACAGCAATTACAGATGTCAAAAGGGCTCACAAGTACCTGCAAATGCCTGCATATACCTATACTCAGGAAACTGCAAATGCCTCCCAACATGTGAGGCAACTATAATCTTAGGCAAAATTCCTTTACTTCTAGGGGTGATCTGGGCTCCAAGGCTAAGGCAGCTAGATTCCATTTTATGGAGGCCCCTTGGTTAAGGCGACTAAAAGACTCCATTTTGTCATCAATAGACATTCCTCGATATTCTTCCAATAATAGGTTAATTACCCCTAGACGGAAAGGAATTTTGCCTAAGATTATAGTTGCCCCAGGAGTTGGGAGGCATTTGCAGTTTCCTGAGTATAGGTATTTGCAGGTACTTGTAAGTACTTATGCCTTCGGTAAATAATGCTAATTTTGACTCCTGTAGTCTCTGTCACTCCCACTATTGTACTGGTTCCCTGAGGGGAGGGGGCAAAAGGAGGAGGGAGTTTCAGTCTTTAAAATGGGATGAGTAAGAAGAATCGTGGCTGTTGATCTAAGGGGAAACTATGCCCTCCACAGCCCGCTGGCGAAATAAAGTGCTCCTTTACAATTCGGCCATGAGTCTCTGGTTATCTCGCCATCAGGTTATAACATTTGGAGGCCCCAGCGAGATCCCTGGTGCTTTAGGACACCAGGGGATCGACGCCTAGGATGAACGGCCTCTCCCGGTCCGGCCACCAGATATCTGTAGTTCTTCAGGGGTGGTACCCCCTAAGAAGTTCCAGGGCCCCGGAAGATCCTACTTGGGTTTCTGGTGAGCGGTCGGGAGACGCCAAGACATCCCCAAAAAGATTAAAGGAGACCTGGTAAAGCCTCCGGAGGTGAGTTCTGGGTGACCGGTCCAACTGGGGGAGAGTGAGAGGGCCGGACGCGGCACAACCTCTTCTCTCCAGGATCCCCTAAGACGTTAGGTGGAGTTCAAAACCTGGTAAAATCTGGTCCGCCACCTGGGGCAGACGGGGAGACTGATCACCTCCCCAATGGTGTGTGAGTCTGATTGTGGGTTCGAGTTCCACCAGAGTCACCACCCAGCGGCCTGGGGGTTCGAGTCCCACCAGAGTCGCCAGCGCTCAGGATAGGAAATTTCAGGAAGGAAATTTCTGGTAGGAAGTTCAGACAGTGTGTGAGTGTGACCGTGTGAATGTAATTGTGTGTGAGTGACCGTGCTCCATGACTTCAGTTACGGAGCCTGAGTGAGTCCTACCCTGCGGTTCCGTGGTGACCTCATATGGCTATAAGGCAGTGTCAGGTTCTTGGAGCACTCTGGTGTTCCACCAGCGAACCTGGTCCGGGTTGGGGGATTATACCAACCTGCCACATGCCAAGAGGCGTCTGAAATCTCCGCGAGGGGAGCGGCCAGGCGGAAGAAAGCGAAAGTTTCTGTCTTGTGTGTCTTCCCTTGTTTTTGTCCTTGTCTGCCTCCCTATTGTGTCTCCCTCAACTTTGTTGTGGTTAGTCTGATCATGGATAGTGGCCCTGGCCAGTTTGGCTCAGCGGTTGGAGCTCTGGCCTGCGGACCAGAGAGGCTGGTTTCGGTTCCCGCTAAGGGCACGAATACTGGTCTGGGCCCCAGGGGAGGCCTGGGAAAGGCAGGGAAGTGCCAGCGGGGCAGAGATACAGCAAAAGGCCTGGCCGGTGTGGCTCAGTAGTTGAGTGTCCCATGCACCAGGGGGTCGCCAGTTCAGTTCCCGGTTGTGGCACATGCCCAGGTTGTGGGCTGGGTCCCCAGTGGGGAGCATGCAGGGGGCTAATAAGGTGGGGAAGAAGGTTTAGTGAAAGACTTGAGGAAAGCTGAGAGGGGCTGTGAGTCCTTAAAGACTCCCCCACCGTCTTCCGCTACAGCTGTGCTTTGAAGGCCTAGAAAGACCTCCCAACGAAAGGGTGTGTGTGGGGGAAGAAGGGGGGTGTTACCCTCTCGCCCTCCAGGCCCTGTTGGGGCGGCTTGCACCAAGGCCTGCGCCGCTGAGGCTGATGTCGTGCACGGGGCTGTGCCCTGGGAACGCGTGACCCACTAATGACCCGCGGGACACCGCGGCGTCTCCCGCTGCTGCGCAGGCAAGAGGGACTGAGGGCGTGAGGTTTCGCGGCCACCACGGTCCCTTTGGGAGCTCCCTCATGCACGCGGCTCACGGGGAAGGAAAAAAGGGAAAATTTGCTATTTTGTGGCCCGGTTGTTACAGGCAGTTAACAGAGTAGTAACTGATTCAGGGGCCACTCCACCCCGTCAAACAGTGGGGCAAATGTCTGTCACCCATGCTCTGGTGTTCCAGCCAGGGTGGAGGCCAGGACTATGATCGGGATCTCTATGCGCCACCTCGGGGAGTGCCACCTCGGGGAATGCCACCTCGGGGAGTGCCACCACGGGGAGTGCGGGGCTGGACCTCAGCCACACCAGAGGTGGGGCTGGGAGCTATCCCAGTAGGGGTCTATGGGCCACTGCCTGGTGGAGCTGTGGGTTTGGTCTTGGGAAGGAATGGTCTCACTGTGGGGGGTTCCAGGTGTTGCCTGGAGTTATTGGTTCTGATTGTTTGGGGGAAATGGGAGTTGTGGCCTGGACCACTAAGGCCATTGTGCAAGTTTTACCTGAAACTAGGATAGCACAAGTTGTAATTTTGCCCCATCAGGCTGCTGGGAAAGTGCTAAAGTGCAATAAAAGGAAATGCGGGGAAAGGCAGGGTTCCCCACCTGGGGTTTGGCACCAGCAAGTTTCCAACAGGCTTCTCTGAATTTTGGGGGAGTTGAAAATAAGGATCCCAGGCGCATGCGCGAAGTGCTCTTGGAGAGTTGAAAAACACTCTGCCCTTGTGTTCCCCTTTCCTGCGTCCTTTTGTAAACCTGGGGTCAGAGGAAATTTTCCCATCCCTCTGCCCACTGTGGGACGGACCCAAATACTGCCATGGGAGGGCTTCCTTGGACACTTTTCACCGTGTTCTCTGGTTAGGCGTATAGGCCCAATTGGTTAAAAAGCTCAAAAGGTATATAATAATAGGGACACCCCTGGGGAAAAAGAGGATGAAAGAATAGCAAAGGTGGTAGTATCAGCCTTAAGGGAAAGAGGGCCCACTGAAAACAGCACCCTAGGAAGGGTCAGGATGGCAGGCCTAGGTTCCAGTTAGGGATAGAAAAGACAAGGGCAAAGTCAGGTGTAGAGGAACAGAGTGAAATCTTTAATTTGGAAAATTGATAAGGCTAGAGCTCCTTCCAACTGAGCCCTCAGGAGCCAAGAATAATAAGACATAGGGGACAAATATGGTTTAGGGGACAAACTAGGTTTAGTTTTCTGGTAGGTACTGGTGCAGCAGACTCAGTCCTGACCGAGCCAATGGGCCCCTAACCTACCCCTGGACTTCAAAGAGGACTATAGACTTTGGAAAGAATACTGTGATCTTCACCAGTGACTGTTCAATTATTGGCCACTGCCACTCCAGGCCATTGGCCATCGGTCCTGCCAGCCTGCCTCCAGATGATGACCCGGAGAAACCTCTACAGGACTGCCTGGAGGTAATCGACATAGTGCAGATGGCCCTCCCAGACCTCAAGGATGTTCCACTGCCATCATCAGATGAGGTATTGTTCACGGACGGGAGCAGCTATGTCCAGGAAGAAATCAGGTATGCTGGGACAGCAGTAGTAACTCTGGACCATGTCATTTGGTCTCAGTCATTAAGTAGGGGAACTTCAGCCCAACAGGCTGAACTCATAGCCCTAATCCAGGCTCTCTATGGGTCAGGGGAAAGTCAGTAACCATTTATACTGACAGCAGATATGCCTTTGCCACAGCGCACGTGCATAGCGCCATCTACAGGGTCCGAGGGTTATTTAACCTCGGCCAGGAAGGGCATTAAAAAGGGAACTCCAATGAGGCACGGGAAAATCTGCTACACCAGAAAGCTCGGGAGTGGCCCTAAAACCAGTGGGGAATGACCGCTCCAGATACACTAGCTCAGAAAATGACTTGGCTGAACAGAAGCAAGCCACCCAAGAACCAAACGGGTGATGGACTCTGCCTGATGGGAGGTTGTTGGTCCCAGGGGCTCTAGGTCAGACTTTAGTCAACCAGCTGCACCAGACTACCCACTTAGGTTACACCAAGCTTATTGAATTTCTGAGAGGCAGGTAATGTCCAGTAAGGTCACAGGGAAAGGGAGAAGGCAGAGGGAAGCAGGAATGTGTGGGTCTGAATAGGGAGGAGGAGAAGGAAAGCTGGGGGATGAGCAGACTGCAGAGAGATTGAACAAGCTCTCAGGTTAATGTCAGGGGAAGGACTAGGAAAGTCGCAGAGAGTCTATGCAAGTTAACGAAGGATTGTGTAGAGGGAGAGCTTGCCTCTGGTAATGGAATAACAGTCTGGGATGTAGTAAAAGGAGTAACAGGTTTAAGCTACTCCTGACTCTTAGACCAGACAATGGCCCCGCCTTTATAGCAAAGAGATCATAGGCTATCTCTAAGGGGTTAGATATAAATTGGAAGCTCAATTAGGCTTACCGCCCACAGAGTTCCGGGCGGATAGAGTGAATGAACAGGACCTTGAAGGGAACCTTAACCAAATTTACTTTAAAAACCGGTGAAAACTGGACCACTCTGCTCTCCTGGCCCTCTTACAGTTCTTGCAGGCCCTGCAGTCCGCCCAGAAAGCCATCCAGAAACACATCTGCAACGCCCTGCCTGTGCCCACCTCGGACCCTGTGCACCCCTTTGAGCCCGGGGATGCCGTGTGGGCAAGGAAGTTCACCACCCAGGGACTATACACTGTCATCCTGCCTGCACCAAAGGCTGTCAAGGTCAACGGCATCCCGATCTGGCAGCACCATTCCCAGCTGAGGGGGAAAAGCAAAATGGACTGTTCAGGCCCCTCCAGATAAGACTCTTGTGTTTATCGGGACTTTGATTTTTCTGGTTATGACTGTACAGGGGAGTCCTAATAGACCGGGCACCAATGTAACTGGGAACTTAGAAATCATCCTGCAGAACAGGAGAGGATTAAACCTCTTATTTCTTAAGGGAGGAGGATTATGTGTAGCACTGGGGGAAAAAATGCTGTTTTTATGTGAATAATTGAGGGATTATTCAAGAAAGTTTATCACTAGTTAGGAAAAATATCGAGGAACAAGAAAGAAAAAGGTGACAATCTGAAAATTGGCTTGTACTGTATTTACTCCTAGCCTTTGGGCCATGTCTAATAAACAGCCTCATAAAAACTAGGTTGAGTCAACGATTTGACTTGTAAGGAAAACCAGTGGGGAATGATCTGGGCTCCAAGGCTAAGGCAGCTAGATTCCATTTTATGGAGGCCCCTTGGTTAAGGCGACTAAAAGACTCCATTTTGTCATCAATAGACATTCCTCGATATTCTTCCAATAATAGGTTAATTACCCCTAGAAGGAAAAGAATTTTGCCTAAGATTATAGTTGCCCCAGGAGTTGGGAGGCATTTGCAGTTTCCTGAGTATAGGTATTTGCAGGTACTTGTAAGTACTTATGCCTTCGGTAAATAATGCTAATTTTGACTCCTGTAGTCTCTGTCACTCCCACTATTGTACTGGTTCCCTGAGGGGAGGGGGCAAAAGGAGGAGGGAGTTTCTGTCTTTAAAATGGGATGAGTAAGAAGAATCTTGGCTGTTGATCTGAGGGGAAACTATGCCCTCCGCAGCCCGCTGGCGAAATAAAGTGCTCCTTTACAATTCGGCCATGAGTCTCTGGTTATCTCGCCGTCAGGTTATAACAGGGTAATTAACCTATTATTGGAAGAATATCGAGGAAGGTCTATTGATGATAAAAATGGAGTCATTTTGTCACCATGGCCAAGGGACCTACATAAAAATGGAATCTAGTTGCCTTTACCTCAGGGCCCAGATCATTCCCCACTGGTTTTCCTGACAAGACAAATCCTTGACTTGACTTAGTTTTTTATGAGGCCATTTATTAGACATGGCCCAAAGGCTAGGAGTAACATAATATAAACCAATTTTCAGATCGTCACCTTTTTCTTTCTTGTTCCTCGATATTTTTCCTAACTAGTGGTAAACTTTCTTGAATGATCCCTGAATTATTTGCATAAAAACAGCATTTTTCTCCCAGTGCAACACATGATCCTCCTTCCTTAAGAAATAAGAGATCTAATCCTCTCCTGTTCTGTAGGACCATTTCCAAGTTCCCAGCTCCATTGGGGCCCAGGTCTATAAGGATTCCCCTCAACACTCATAACCAGAAAAATCAAAGTCCTGATAAACGCAAGAGTCTTATCTGGAGAGGCCTGAACCATCCATTTTGCTTTCTCCCCCTCAGCTGGGAATGGTGCTGCCAGATCGGGACACCTTTGGTGCCCGCAGGATGACAGTGTTTAGTGCCTTCCAGGCTGGAGTTAGTCCCTGGGTGGTGAACTTCTTTACCCACACCGAGTCCCCACGCTGGAAAGGGTGCACAGGGTCCAAGGTGGGCACAGGCAGGGTATCGCAGATGTGTTTATGGACAGCCTTCTGAGCGGACTGCATGGCCTGCAAGAACTGTAAGAGGGCAAGGGGAGCAGAGTGGTCCAGTTTTCACTGGTTTCTAAAGTAAATTTGGTTAAGGTTTCCTTTAAGGTCCTGTTCATGCGCTCTATCTGCCCAGAACTCTGTGGGAGGTAAGCTATATCTAACCCCTTAGAGATATCTTATGATCTCTTTGTTATAAAGGTGGGGCCATTGTCTGATCCAAGGGTCAGGAGTAGCTTAAACCTGTTACTCCCTTTACTACATCCCAAACTGTTATCCCACCACCAGGGGCAAGCTCTACCACTCTCAGTGTCCTATTTTCTTCCCTTCTTGAGTATTCCTCTGATGTCCTGTCTTCCTGTAATATGTATGTCCCTTTCTTTAACTTGTATAGACCCTCTGTGACTTTCCTAGTCCTTCCCCTGACATTAACCTGAGAGCTTTCTCAATCTAGCTGCAGTCTGCGCATCCCCAGTCTTTCTTCTCCTCTTCCCTACTCTGACCTACACATTCCTGCTTCCCTCCACCTTCTCTCTTTTCCTGTGACTTTACTGGACATTACCTGTCTCTCAGGAGTTCAGTAAGCTTGGTGTAACCTAAGTGGGTAGTCTGGTGCAGCTGGTTGACTAAAGTCTGACCTGGAGCCTCTGGGACTAACAACCTCCCATCAGGCAGTGTCCATCACCCGTTTTGTTCTTGGGTGGCTTGCTTCTGTTCAGCCAAGTCATTTTCTGGCCTAGTGTATCTGGTCATTCCCCACTGGTTTTAGGGCCACATCTCAAGCTTTCTGGTGCAGCAGATTTTCCCATGCCTCATTGGAGTTCCCTTTTTAATGTCCTTCCTGGCCAAGGTTAATAACCCTCAGATCCTGCAGATGGCGCTATACACGTGCGCTGTTGCAAAGGCGTATCTGCTGTCAGTGTAGATGGTTACTGACTTTCCCTTGTCCCATCAGAGAGCCTGGATTAGGGCAAAGTCCCTATTCAAGGACTGTGACAAGACAACTCTGTCCAGAGTTACTACTGCTGCCCCAGCATACCTGATTTTTTCCTGGACATAGCAGCTCCCATTCATGAACAATACCTCATCTGATGATGGCAGTGGGACATCCTTGAGGTCTGGGCTGCCGTCTGTACTATGTCATTTACCTCCAGGCAGTCCTAGTGAGGTTTCTCCTAGTCATCATCTGGAGGCAGGCTGGCAGAATTGATGGCCAATGGCCTGGAGTGGCAGTGGCCAGTAATTGAACAGTCACTAGAGAAGATCACAGTATTTTCCCCCAAAGTCTATAGTCCTCTTTGAAGTCCAGGGGTAGGTTAGGGACCCTTTGGCTCAGTCAGGACTGAGTCTTCTGCACCAGTACCTACCAGAAAAACTAACTAGTTTGTCCCCTATTGTCTTGTTATTCTTGGCTACCAAGGGTTCAGTTGGAAGGAGCCCTGGCTCTGCCATTTTTCCAAGTTAAAGATTTTACTTTGTTCCTAATCGGGACCTAGGCCTGCCCATCCTGACCCTTCCTCATGTTTCCCTTAAGGCTGATACTACCACCTTTGCTATTCTTTTATCCTCTTTTTCCCCAGGGGTGAACCTATTATTATATACCTTTTGAGCTATTTAACCAATTTGGCCTTTAGGCCTAACAGGAGAACACGGTGAAAAGTGTCCAAGGAAGCCCTCCTCCCAGCAGTATTTGGGTCCCACCATGGGCAGAGGGATAGGAAAATTTCCTCTGACCCCAGGTTTTCAAAAAATGCAGGAAGGGGAGCTCGGGGCAGAGTGTTTTTCAACTCTCCAAGAGCACTTCGCACCTACATATGGGATCCCTGTTTTCAACTCCCCAAAGTTCAGAGAAGCCTGTTGGAAACTTGCTGGTGCCAAATCCCAGGGCAGCAGATGGCAGAGGAGCTTCCTAGGCTGGCACCAAAGGAACACTCCTTTTCCGTGGCCTGACCACTCCCCCCGGAAAACCCTGTGGGCCCTGCAGCCCCTGTGGCCTCTGGGTGAATGCCTGCACACCTGCCTGCCACCCACATTTCCCACGACAAGGGGCTCTACACACTGGACCCCGGTCCCAACCCATGGTGAGGCATACCACGCAATGTGGGACATGCACAGCAGCCCACCGGCAAGGACGGCCCCCTCCCAGCCACTCATGCACTGAGCTCCGGGCACACGGAGGAGACTCGCCTCCTCTGATGGGGAGCAGAAGGACAGGGATCGCATCCCCACACATTAACAGGTAAACGATCCAAAATATAGGATTTAAAAAACCCTGTGTTGCCCTCAGAATCCTTCCACTTGACAAACTGTGCACCCTTTTGGGGCCAAGAAACCCACCCAACTCCTTATAAATCGGCCATAGAAACATCTGCTCCTGTAACCAAAATGCCCTTGAATTTCTTCCCATTCAAACTGAGCTCTGCTCCAGGGAGACACTGGGCAATTATCTGTGCCCAATAGGCTCCATCTGTGGAGCCAAATCCTCCCTCTCCCTGCGTTTCCTTTGATAGCACTTTAGCACTTTCCCTTTTTTCCCCGTGAGCCATATGCAGTGCGAGGGAGCTCCCAAAGGGACCACAAGGGACTGTGGTGGCCTCAAAACCTCAAGCTCTCAGTCTCCCTTGCCCACGCAGCGGTGGGAGATGCTGCAGTGTCCCGCGGGTCACCCCTGGGGCACGTGTCTCCAGGGTGCAGCCCCGCCCATGACATTAGCCTCAGTGCGAGCCGCCCAGACAGGGACCCAGAGGGTGAGGGGGTCGACGCCCCCTTCTCCCCCTACACACACTCTGTTTTGTTGGGAGCTTTTTCCAGGCCTTCAAAGCACAAATATTAATTAGAGCTGTAGTGGAAGACAGTGGGGAGAGTCTTTAAGGACTCACAGCCTTTCTCGACTTTCCTCAAGTCTTTCACTACACCTTGCTTCCCCACCTTATTAGCCTCCTACATGCCCCCCACTGGGGACCTGACCCACAACCTGGGCATGTGCCCTGACCAGGAATTGAACCAGCGACCTCTTGGTCCATGGACAACACTCAATCCACTGAGCCACACAGGCTGGGCCTTTTGCTGTATCTCTGCCCCACAGGTACTTCCCTACCTTTGCCCAGGTTTCTCTTGGGGCCCACTACCAGTATTTGTGCCCTAATCAGAACCTTCCTCAAATCCTTCTTTAAGAATGTCCCAACATGCAACCCAATGAGGCCATCTGAGCACCAGGGACACTATCCATGATCAGACCAACAGCAACAAAGTTGAGAAAGACACAGTAGGAAGGCAGACAAGGACAAAAATAGGGGAAAACACACAAGACAGAAACTTTCGCTTTGTCTGCTGGCCACTCCCCGCGCAGTTGAGGACTCACACAGGCTCCGTTACAAATGTTGTGGAGCACGGTCACTCACACACAATTACATTCACAGTCACACTCAGACACTATTTGGATTTCCTTCCAGAAATTCCCTATCCTAAGTGGCTCCTATGCCACATGGGAGGTGATCAGTCTCCCTTTTTGCCCCAGTGGTGGGTCTGAATGAACAGAACTTCCCAGATTTGAACCAGAATTTGCCAGATTTGAACCCCACCTAACATCTTAGGGGGTTCCCGGGAGAGGGGAGGCTGCGCCCCGTCCAGCCCTCTCACTCTCATCCAGATAGACGAGTCACCCAGAACTCACCTCCAGAGGCTTCTACCAGGTCTCCTTTAATCTTTTTGGGGACGTCTTGCCGTCTCCCGACCGCTCGTCGGAATCCCAAGTAGGATCTTTGGGGCCCTGGAACTCAGGGGGCGCCTCCCCTCAGATCTATAGTGGTCAAGCGACCGGATAAGGACAGGCTGCCTTTCCTAGGCATCTAGTCCTTGGTGTAGCAAAACACCAGGGAATCTCGCTGGGGCCTCCAAATGTTGTAACGTGTCCACGAGATAACCAGAGACACACAGCTGAATTGTAAAGGAGCACATCATTACGCCGGCGGGCTGGGGGGAGGTACAGCTTCCCCGGATCCTCAGCACAGATTCTTCTTGCTCAGCAGATTTTAAAGACAGAAGCCTCATCCCCCTTTTGCCTCCCCCCCCCCCAGGGGACCTGTACAACAGTGGCTGTGACAGCGATTACAGATGTCAAAAGGGCTCACAAGTACCTGCAAATGCCTGTAAATACCTATACACAGGAAACTGCAAATGCCTCCCAACACGTGGGGCAACTACAATCTTAGGCAAAATTCCTTTACTTCTAGGGGTAATTAACCTGTTATTGGAAGCATATCGAAAAAGGTCTATTGATAATAAAAATGGATTCATTTTGTTGCCTTAGCCAAGGGGCCTACATAAAAATGGAATCTATTGACCTTAGCCTTGGGGCCCAGATCATAACCATGTTATCAGAAATGGAAAGCCCATGAAGAACACAAAATGGCTGACAGAGCTTAGGAGAAAGAAAGCAAAGATAATGCATCTTAGGAAGAAAGGGGGAAGGACAGGTGTGGGCATGCTCAAGAGTGATAGGGAGAGAGAGAGCAGGGTCCTTCATCTTGAGAAACCTCCATCCCTTTCCTGGGAAGATCCCTAATATTTTCCCCTAACTGAATACACCTATCTCCAGATGAAATGAACCTCAATAAAGAAAGCAAATTCCTCTAAAGGGGCTCTGGGCTGCTCTGTCTATGGAATAGTCCATTCTGTCTCACTGTTTCACTAGTAAACTCACTTAAACTTTATGCTTGAATTTGAATTCTTTCCTACATGAAGCCAAGAACCCATAGTGGGTCATAGTCTTGAGACCTGCATCAGTAACTAGAATATTTATGCAAACATTATTTACAGGCCCTTTGAGTGGTCCACTGACCATGAAAAACATCTTATGACTCCCCAGGATCATCCTCATTCCCAAGTCCTAAACCCACACCAAGGCTCAAATAAACCATCCACAATTACCCCTCAGAGAACTCAACTTCTCTTTTCTGGTCCACTCCCTTGCCTACAAGCTGTTTTCAATAAAATCTATCTCCAAGATCTTGTACTGAGTTCAGTGATTATTTCTATGACATTGAGACTCAGGAACCCGGCATTTACGATGGTAACAGTGAGACTGTGTCCATTCTGATGAATAATGCCTTATTTGTTGTTAATTGTTAATAAGGGAGATAAGCATGGAGGGAGGAAGGTGAGAAAACACCTTTCCACCTACACTTACTGCAAGCCACAAAGAAATCCAAAGTACCTGTGAATTCACTGAATGATTTGCAGAGCTCTTATGGGATTTGTCCCCCAGAATGTGGCTCCTGGGAAACAGTGTTGAGATGCTTACAGGTGTGTCACTGTCTAGTCTTCAGGAAGTACACTTTCATTCTGTACCTGATACAGAGTGAAATGCTTGCACTTTCTGACTATCTTAATTCTACCCTCCTGCATTTCTCCCCTGGCCTTCAGGCTAACAGCTCCTGCTATAAATATGCTAATTAACTAGAGGAATTCTGCTTGAGGCCTGAGTTTTTTTTTTTTTTTTTTTTTTTTTTTTTTTATTAATTTATTTTTGTTACAGATGTTTCTCCTTTTTTCCCCATTGACACCCTCCTCCCCATCCCCCCACCCCATCCCCAGCTTTGTTGTCCAGGTCCATCAGTTATGCATACATGCGTATAAGTTCTGTGGTTTATCTCTTCCCTCCCCCCCCACCCCCTCTTCTGAGGGTTGTCAGTCTGTACCCTACTTTCACATCTCTGGGTCTACCCTGTTCCCCATACTGTTATGTTTATTATATTCCACAAATGACTGAGATCATGTGATATTTTTCTTTCTCTGCTTGGTTTGTTTCGCTTAGGATAATATTCTCGAGGTCCCTCCATGTCGTCTCAAAGGATAAGAGGTCTTTCTTTCTTACAGCTGCATAGTACTCCATTGTGTATATGTACCACAGCTTTTTTATCCATTCATCCACTGATGGGCACTTGGGCTGTTTCCAGATCTTAGCTATTGTGAATAGTGCTGCTATGAACATGGGGGTACATGTATTCTTTCTGATTGGTGTTTCAGGTTTCTTAGGGTATATTCCTAAAAGTGGGATCACTGGGTCAAATGGCAGTTCAATTTTTAATTTTTTGAGGTAACACCATAGTGTTTTCCACAGTGGCTGCACCAGTCTGCATTCCCACCAGCAGTGGACTGGAGTCCCCTTTTCTCCACACCCTCGCCAACACTTGTTGTTTGACGATTTGTTGATGGCGGCCATTCTGACAGGTGTGAGGTGATACCTCATTGTTGTTTTAATTTGCATCTCTCTGATGATTAGTGATGTTGAGCATTTCTTCATATGTCTCTTAGCCATTTGTATGTCCTGTTTGGAGAGGTGTCTATTTAGTTCCTCTGCCCATTTTTTAATTGGGTTCTTTGTCTTCCTTTTGTTGAGTTGTATGAGCACTCTATATATTTTGGAGATTAACCCCTTATCTGATGTATCATTGGCAATTATGGTCTCCCATACAGTGGGTTCTCTTTCCGTTTTGATGGTTGTTTCTTTTGCTGTGCAGAAGCTTTTGAGTTTGATGTAGTCCCATGTGTTCATTTTTTCCTTTATTTCTGTTGCCTTAGGTGATGTATCAGTGAAGATTCTGCTGCGTATGATGTCTGAAATTTTGTTGCCTACATTTTCTTCTAGGATTTTTATGGATTCACGAGTCACATTTAAGTCTTTTACCCATTTTGAGTTTATTCTTGTGTATGGTGTAAGTTGATCGTCTAGTTTCATTTTTTTGCATGTAGCTGTCCAATTTTCCCAACACCATTTATTAAAGAGGCTGTCTTTGCTCCACTGTATGCTCTTGCCACCTTTGTCAAATATTAGTTGAGCATAATATCTTGGGTCAATTTCTGGATTCTCTGTTCTGTTCCACTGGTCTATATGCCTGTTCTTATGCCAATACCAGGCTGTTTTGATTATAGTAGCTCTGTAGTATAATCTGATATCTGGTATTGTGATCCCACCTACTTTGTCCTTCTTTTTCAAGATTGCTGTGGCTATTCGGGGTCTTTTTTGGTTCCATATGAACTTTTGGAGTATTTGTTCTAGTTCTGTGAAATATGTCGCTGGTATTTTGATTGGGATTGCATTGAATCTATAGATTGCTTTGGGTAATATGGACATTTTAATGATGTTAATTCTTCCAATCCATGAACAAGGTATGTGCTTCCACTTTTTTATATCTTCCTCTATTTCTTTTTTCAATGACCTGTAGTTTTCTGCAAATAGATCCTTTACTTCTTTGGTTAAATTTATTCCTAGGTATCTTAATTTTTTTGCCGCGATGGTAAATGGGATTGTTTTTTTAGTTTCTCTTTCTGTGAGTTCATCATTGGTGTATAAGAATGCCGTCGATTTCTTGACGTTTATTTTGTATCCTGCTACTTTGCCAAATTCATTTATTAGGTCTAGTAGATTTTTGATGGAGTCTTTAGGGTTTTCTATGTATAATATCATGTCATCTGCGAATAATGACAGTTTCACTTCCTCCTTTCCAATTTGGATACCTTTTATTTTTTCTTCACGTCTGATTGCTGTGGCTAAGACTTCCAGTACTATGTTAAATAAGAGTGGTGAAAGTGGGCATCCCTGTCTTGTTCCTGTTCTTAAGGGAAATGTTTTTAGTTTTTGCCCATTGATTATGATGTTGGCTGTAGGTCTTTCATATATGGCCTTTATAATGTTGAGATATGATCCCTCTATTCCCAAATTGCTGAGCGTTTTTATCAGAAATGGGTGTTGAATTTTGTCGAATGCTTTTTCAGCGTCTATTGATAGGATCATGTGGTTTTTATCTTTCATTTTGTTTATGTGGTGTATCACATTTATTGATTTGCGAATATTGAACCAGCCTTGCATCCCTGGGATGAATCCCACTTGGTCATGGTGAATAATTTTTTTGATGTATTGCTGGATCCGATTTGCTAGTATTTTGTTCAGGATTTTGGCATCTATGTTCATCAGGGATATTGGCCTGTAGTTTTCTTTCTTTGTAGTGTCTTTTTCTGGTTTTGGAATTAGAATTATGCTGGCCTCATAAAATGAGTTTGGAAGTCTTCCTTCTTCTTGAATTTTTAGAAACAGTTTGAGAAGAATGGGTGTTAGTTCTTCTTTGAATGTTCGGTAAAACTCCCCTGTGAAGCCGTCTGGGCCTGGGCTTTTGTTTGCTGGGAGAGTCTTGATTACATCTTCAATTTCCTTGGTTGTTATTGGTCTGTTCAAGTTTTCTATCTCTTCCCGGTCCAGTTTTGGGAGACTATATGTTTCTAGAAATTTGTCCATTTCGCTTAGATTGTCGAATTTGTTGCCATATAAATGTTCATAGTATTCATTAACGATCCTTTGTATTTCTGTGGTGTCAGTTGTTACTTCTCCTCTTTCGTTTCTGATTTTGTGTATTTGGGTTCTCTCTCTTTGTTTCTTGGTGAGTCTAGCTAAGGGTCCATCAATCTTGTTTATCTTTTCAAAAAACCAGCTCTTTGTTTCATTGATCCTTTGAATTGTTTTTTTGGTCTCCATGTCGTTTATTTCTGCTCTGATCTTTACTATTTCCTTCCTTCTACTTGCTCTGGGGTTTTCCTTTTGTTTGCTTTCTAGTTCTTTAAGTTGTGAGGTTAGATAGTCTATTAGAAATTTTTCTTGTTTCTTGAGGTAGGCCTGTAGTGCTATGAACTTCCCTCTCAGAACTGCTTTCGCTGCATCCCACTGATTTTGTGTTGTTGTGTGTTCATTTTCATTCGTTTCCAGAAAGTTTTTAATTTCTTCCTTGATCTCCTTGGTAACCCATTCATTGTTTAATAACATGCTATTTAGTCTCCATGTATTCAAATGTCTTTGCATGTTCTTGTTGCAATTGATTTCTAGTTTCATGCCATTGTGATCTGAGAAGATGCTTGATATGATTTCAATCTTCTTGAATTTGTAGAGACTTCGTTTGTGTCCTAACATGTGGTCTATCTTTGAGAATGTCCCATGTGCACTTGAGAAGAAAGTGAATTCTGTAGTTTTGGGGTGTAATTCTCTGTAAATATCTATTAAATCCATTTGGTCTAGTGCTTCATTTAGAGTCTGTGTTTCCTTGTTAATTTTTTGTCTAGAGGATCTATCCAATGATGTCAGCGGGGTGTTGAAGTCCCCTGCTATGATTGTATTGCTGTCGATTTCTCCTTTGAAGTTTTCCAGAAGATTTTTAATGTATTTTGGTCCTCCTGTATTGGGTGCATATATGTTTACCAAGGTTATCTCTTCCTGTTGGATAGATCCTTTCAATATTATGTAGTGGCCTTCTTTGTCTCTAGTTATGGCCTTCATTTTAAAATCTATTTTATCAGATATGAGTATTGCTACCCCAGCTTTTTTTTCCTTTCTGTTTGCTTGGAAGATTTTTTTCCATCCCTTCACTTTCAGCCTATGTGAGTCTTTTGTTGTGAGGTGGGTCTCTTGTAAGCAACATATATATGGGTCATGCTTTCTTATCCAATCCGCTACTCTGTGTCTTTTGATCGGGGCGTTCATTCCATTTACATTTAAGGTGATTACCGATATGTACTTACTTATTGCCATTTTTGTTTAGTGTGTTTCTATTTTCCTTTCTATTTCTTCTACTAATTACAGCAGTCCTTTTAACATTTCTTGCAGTGCTGGTTTGGTGCTAATGTATTCCCTTAGCCTTTTTTTGTCTGGGAAGCTCTTTATTTGACCTTCTATTTTGAATGATAGCCTTGCTGGGTAGAGTAGTCTTGGGTTCAGATCCTTGTTTTTCATGACCTTGATTATTTCATGCCATTCCCTTCTGGCCTGTAGTGTTTCTATGGAGAAGTCAGCTGATAACCTTATGGGGGATCCTTTGTAGGTAACCTGTTGCTTAGCTCTTGCTGCCTTGAGGATTCTCTCTTTGTCTTTAATTTTTGGCATTTTAATTACTATGTGTCTTGGTGTGGGCCTGTTTGGGTTCTTCTTACTTGGGACTCTCTGTGCTTCTTGAACTTGAAAGCCTTCTTCCTTCACCAAATTAGGGAAATTTTCTGTCACTATTTCTTCAAATATATTCTCTAACCCTTTCTCATTTTCTTCTTCTTCGGCGACTCCTATGATGCGAATATTATTACGTTTCCAGTTGTCCCACAGTTCTCTTAAGCTGTCTTCCTGTTTTTTCATTGTTTTTTCCTTTTGGTTTTCTGATTGGTTGATTTTTTCTACCCTGTCTTCTAATTCACTGATCCGGTCCTCAGCTTCTTCTACTCTGCTTTTTAGCCCTTCCATTGTGTTCTTCATTTCTGCTATGTCATTCTTCATTTCCAATTGATTTATTTTCAATATTTCTATGTCTTTGCTCATGGTGTTGATGTCCTTACATATGCTGTTGAGCTTCCTCAAGATCATGGTTCTGAATTCTAGCTCTGTTAACTTGCTTAACTCCATTTCATTTATCTCATCTTCATTGGAGGTCTCTTGTTCTTTCGTTTGGCATCTGTTTCGTTGTTTTACCATTTTGGCTAGCTCAGTGGTTTTTGGAGCCTGCCAAATTTTCCCTGTGGATGTTGGTGTTCTGCTGTTTGTGGCTCCCTGTACTGGGTTTGGATGAGCGTGAGAGGACCCACGTTATACACCACTGTCGAGTCTTACTTTTCTGGGTAGAGTTGCAAGCCCAGAAAAGGTTCAGTTCGAGGCCTGAGTTTTTACAAGAGCAGCCCCTTGTTAGGATCCTTTCCCAAAGAAATGGGGAAATATGTACAAAGTAATGAGAGTTTATCAAAGATTTACAGGAGTCTCCAGACTGACTCAGTTCAGTGGTGTCAGCAAACTGATGGGAACAAAGGGATTTAGAAATTTCTTGCTCTTTCTTGGATCCCTGTCATGCCTAGCTATAGACACCTAAATTCTGGGTTCTCTTAACATGGATTTGCAGAAGCCATGAGGTACCCCACCCCCATTCTTCATGAGCTAGACCTTCTTGGTCAATTAACATTTTTTTTACTTCAAACTTTGACTTTTTGAATATTGACCTTTTTCTTTCTTTCTTTTTCTTTCTTTCTTTCTTTCTTTCTTTCTTTCTTTCTTTCTTTCTTTCTTTCTTTCTTTCTTTTTAAGCACTGATGCACACAAATATATCAGTAACATACCTTCTAGGTAGGACCTCCATCATAAATCATGAATTATGTATGTGGAGAGCTGACTTTCATAATTGATTCCCAAAAGCAGTATTAAAGTGCTTTATGCCATGAGTGAATAGATTCAGAGACCCTAGCGATCCCACAGGCTCTGAGATGTCCAAATCAGTCTAAGGAGGCGACTGTGGGAATTGGGAGCAGGACTTTGTTTCAGAGAGAGAAAGCTCAACATGCAAATTGTGAGGAGGCAGCTCTTGGAAAGAAGAAATTTGATACGATTATCATTTACTGTTAATTGAAGGACCTATTTCAATTGTGAATATAGTACTAAACTGAGGGACTATTGGTTGCTGGAACTGAAGGAAGAATTTACCACAGAGAGAGGCAGGAGAAAATCAGCAGGCCAGAAGACAAAGAAGACACTACGATTGTCCATATGTAAACAGCAAACAGCACCAGATATTAGACATCAGTCCCTGGGTTCAGTTGAGAAAAAATTCAGAGCCAAGAAACTCAAATGCAAGCTCAAGTTTAGTTAGAAAGTCATAGGGGTAGAAGAAGTGAGCCATGGAAGAAGTGAGGCAGCTACACTGCATGGACTCAGGAAGCAAGTTACAGGGGCAAAAGAAGGGCCCTTAGAGCTTGGAGAAAGAAAGAAAAGACAATGCACCTTAAGGAAGAAAGGGGGAAGGAAAGGGGAGAGAGATAGAGAGAGTGGGAGGCCTTCATCTTGAGGGCTTTTATCTGTTTTCCAAAGGCAGGGATTTTAGGGGAGGTCTCAGAGGAGGCTCTCAATAGAATATTCATCAGCTTCCCAAGCATGTCCTTTCAGGGTCTCTATTGATTGGTTGGCACTAGGGTAGGGGATCATTAGTCATTGCATCTGACACTGATGTCAGGCATGTTGTTGCTTCATTGGGTTTTGCTGATTTTCTGGGCCTGGAGCTGAAACACAACTTAGGCCTTAATGTTATCTCTAGTTTGACCAAAACTCTGTCTGCAGTTAACAGACCTGAGGCTTTGTTCCTAATGTTATTTGATGCAAGTCAGAACCACTTTGTCCTGGGGGTTTAATGCCTAAGGGAGTGACCCTACAAGGGCTTGTATGGGAGCTGTATGATGCTAGTCTCCAGCCCCTCTTTTCCTCTTCTAAGGGGGTCTACCAGATGAGCAGCAATATGCCAAGCAATGAAAGCTCAGGGGAGAATTTGAACTTCTATATTGCATGACCAGTAATATGGAAGGTCAGGGGGTCTAAACTGCATGACCAGTGATATGCTAAAGGAGAAAAGGTCACCCTGGGGCTGAAGTACCACCCTTCAATACTTGTATTCTCAGTTTTGCTCATTGCTAGGCACCTGGGGCTTTCTGCCCTGGTAACCTTCTGTACCTGGCCTATAGTTCCCACCTTGCTCATGTCTAACTGCTTACTGTATCAGATGCACATAAAGCTGCAGGGGTAAGGAAGAGCTGAGACACTAAGATGTATTGATCTTGCACTGAGAATGTGGAATTTTTGAAGCTTGTTTGGTTTAAAGAATCTTCTGAAAATTAGCATTATTCTTCATTGGATATGATTATTTCTGTCTTCAAGCAGATACCCATGTTAGTACCTCCACTTTAAGGTTAATCTGCCTGGGTTAGTCTTCTCATGAATGAGTAGGCATTTAGACAGGCATGAGCACAGCAGGAAAAATAGAACAGGTATGGAATGTCACCAGGGTGGAAATTCCCAGGCCACTAGCAAGGGGCAAAACTAGAGAAAACAAGTATTATAGGTTAGGACCTTATACCCAGGGTAAGGGTCTGAGATCCCTCCTCCCCTAGTTATTGTGAGACATGCAGTTTAGACCGCCTGACATTTCTATCATTAGTCGTGTGATTTAGACCCCCTTAGAAGAGGAACAAGGGGGACAGAGAATAGCCTCACAATTCCCATACAAGCCCTTGCACAGTCACTCCCTTAAGCATTGAGCCTCCAGGACAATGAGGTTCTGACCTGCATCAAATAATCTTAGGAACAAAGACTCTGGTCTGTTGACCACACAGAGTTTTGGTCCAACTAGAGATAACATCTAGGTCTCAGTTGTGTTTTAGCTCCAGGTCCAGAAAATCAGCAAAACCAAATAAAGCAAGGACCTGGCAGACATCAGAGTCAGATGCAATGAAAAATGACCCCCTGCCCTAGCGCCAAAGAATCAGTAGAGATCATAACCCTGAAAGAACACACTCAGAAAGCTCATGAATATTTTATTGAGAGCCTCCTCTGAAACCTCCCCTAAATCCCCACCTGTAGAAAACAAATAAAACCCCTTAAAAAGAACCCAGTACATGCTATTCTGTTGAGCATGCCCTCACCTTTCCTCCTCTTCTTCCCTCAGGCACATTTTCTTTGCTGTATATCTATCTCTTAAGCTCCAATGGCCCTTCTTTTGTCTCTGCAACTTGTTTTCTAAGTCATGCAGCTCAGTTGGCTGACTTCCTCTAACTCTGTGACTTTCTAAACAAACTTTTTCTTGTATTTGAGTTATTGGTACTGAATTCTTTCTTAGCCATACTCAAGGACCAGGGTCTAATGCTGCCCTTAACACCAGGAGGGACTAGTACTCCTTTATTTGTGGAGTAGCAATAGTCTCCCCACAGAACAGAGACCTCTGGTTTGTCTCTTGAGGACTGTTTCTTTTCTTGATTGTGCCTGACCCCTCCAGGACAGGACTCCATCTTTCCTCTCCCAGACTCCACCTATTCAAACCACTTTCTTTCCCCGCTGGCTCTCTGTCTGAGCAAGTCTAAACCTGAACCATCTGTTCTCACCTGTTACTTTATTCCACAGATGGAGGCCCCAGTAGTCTCATGGACCACGTGAAAGATAATATGAGTGGAGCCACATTAAAATAGAGCCTAAGTAGCCATTTCAGAGAAACTGTCCTGCATATATTATTTTTCTTTATCTTATAAGCTGGACCAAACCACCATAATTCCAAGAAGTCAGAGACTATCCTGTTTGTAAGGACTGATGAAACTGGACTTTGTCAATGACCGAATTTGCCAATCAACTAAACACAGTTCTAGCTGAATCTCAAGCCAATCCATGAAGTGCAAATCTAATCCTACCTCATCTAACACAAAAAAACTCTTCTTGAATAAAACTTACCTCACCTTCCTCCTTTTTTCCCATAAAAGCCCTGAGCCCCTATAAAGGGGGAACACTATTTGGATTTCTGCCTGAATCTGTTCTCGCAAACTACAGTTCTGTTGGATCTTAAATGAACACTTATTGCTTCTTATTTTTGCTGTTTATTTTTAGGTTAACACCCAAGAGGTGCAAAGAGCCAGAAGCCAGAGCTGGTGATGTGCAGATACAAATGCAGCAAGACACCAAGTAAGCATTCTTAGAAGCTCCGTTGAAGTTTTAGCACCATCAGGAGGAAAACTAAGGAGCTTCATGCTTGGGATGAAGGGTGAGATAAATTTAAGAAATATTCTGTCCACAGGAAACAAATTTAGAAACTTAATGTTTCCTTTTTATTTCTTTTCCTCCTGCATCCTCATAGTTGGTAAGGACTGAGATCCCCATTACCCCAGAAATGCACGGATATCTGGTCCCTCTCACCTGCAGGCCTTCCTCCTCGTACAGAACCCCCCCCCCCACCCCAGGGCTAAAAATTCACTTTACATTAGAAAAATAGCCACTTCCTACCTTCATAAATGTAGGACATAGAGACAATGACAGAAGTGGCCAAACTGCTTGGAAGTAGGGCTTTTCTCTCCCTAGGACGTTGTCCAGAGTTACATGTAGCTGTAAACAGGGAGACAAATAAAATGTTTAAGCGATGACAGAAGCTAAGTCTACTCTTTTCAACAGATATAAAAAGGAAAGTTTGCCAAGAACGGAACAGAATCACAGGCCACGTGCTCTGGGAACCTGTGAGAGCCGCCAGCGAGCTCAGGAAGACAGAGCCACAGGTGCACAGCATGTAGTGGAGCAGGAAGACTGAGGGACTGTTTTCTTGAGTAGACTAGTGGCAGAGAGGATGGCTGGGAAGCCAGGAGACCTGGGGTCTACTCCCAGCTGTGCCACTAAGTAGCAGCAGCCATGAGCAAACCACGTAACCTTTCTGAGACCCAGGGTGCTCCTCTGTAGAAAGCAGGGGTTTCAATGGGTCAGAGGTGGCATGCACACCCTTCTTTTCTCATGCTTTCTGTACAGCCTCCCGTTCATCCACATTACTGTTTACAAATTCTTCTATAGCAGCCTAAGCACTGTAGTTGTACACAAGTTGAAATCGACTTATTTTCCTTCTAAAGTCTCTTCTAGCTCCTAAATGGAAGGTTCTAATTTTCCAAGAAAGAGGTAAACATTTTTCTGATTTAGTAATAACTCACTCAAAAAAAAAGAAGAGGGAGAAGAAGCAGGAAACGAAAGGAAAATTTAGGATTATAATTTCATACACTCCTCCCCACCCTGAGGCTGAACAGGGTCCTCCTGAGGTCACACTGTCCCTCCTTCTGTGTCAGAGATGTCAGTGTTTGAGCTTCTCCTTCTGTCAGTTCACCCAGCATGACAGTGCCCTCTGTAGCTCCCTTTATCTAAAACAGCCCACACGTGTTACTATTCCCAAACCCAAGGAAAGGTCCCAGGACTGAAAACCTACTTCCTGAAGGGTAGGGCAAGGAAAGCCCAATGAAAAGAGTTTTGTCACTCCAGTCTGGTTTTTAATAGAATTCGCTAGAGCAACTTACACACAAGACACAGCTTGGGTGGCTCCAAGACAGAATGGAAGCCCTCGGCACCTGACAGGTGTCAAAGAATTATACAGGATAAAAGGGATAGTCGGGGATACTAGTACATGAATGCTACCAGGTACAGAAATTACTTTACATGCTTAACCAAGTCAGGACAATGGCCTCTTCCAGGAAGTAGCAATTCACAGGAGCCAGCGGAGGGGTCCTGATTTATGTCAGAATGAACATCAGTTATGATCAGACACCTCTAGGAGGCTTATGGGAAGCCATCTGTGTTCGGCCCAGGTCCAGCTCATGGGACAGGGGTCATATCATGGAATAGTCTTTCCTCCACAACACTTACGATTTTGTTTGGCAACAAGAAATCTACCTGAAACAAAATGATCTCAAAAAGGAATTATCTCCAAAAGCCAAGAGTCAGAAGATCAAGCATTTAATGATTCTATTCACTGCTCACCAAAGTTAACCAGATTTACAGTTCTCAGCCTCTGGCAGGAAAGCAGTTACATTCACAGTAACCTAAGTGCAGACAGATTCAGGAATCAGGTGATTTTACAAATGCGTTTTATTGAAAGAGGCAGCAAAGTGATTAACATGGGGCCCACCTCACAACCTTCTCCTCACCCCCCACACCACACAGGAGGAAGTCTCAGGCCAGGGAAGCATGTGTGTGATGGCCAGGAGCCCTAACTTGAGTTATTTCCCTCTGTGCTAGGAAGGAAGAGGGGAGAGGCAGGTGAAACCATGAGGTGGGGCATCTCACTGCTCTGATTTTAGGTGGAGACCTCTACTTAAGCGTCGAAGTGGACCGGCACACGGTTTCTGTCACAGGCCACGGTGATCTGCCTCTTTGCTGGGCTGGTGTGGTATTTACAATTGGGGTATCTGGAGCCATTTTTCAGGCGACAGTCCGTGACACGCATGGTGGACCTGCTCTTGTGACAGTTGTTCTCCCCATTCTTACAGCGGATATTACGCTGGTTGCAAATGGCCCTAACATCTCTCCTAGGCTCGTGTACAAAGGTGTTCACCGGCTTGCACGCTCCCACTGTCATACCCCGGCGCCCCATCATATCGTCACAGTAGGTGGAGTTGGGTAGGGGGCGGCTGATGGAGTCCATATGCTGCCGCTGGAACTTCCTGGCCCCAGGTCCCTGGCCCAGGGAAGGCTGGACCAACCCCAGGACCAATAGCACCAGGGCTAGCAGTGAGAACAGGATGAGGGTCTTCTCCTGAGCCATGGTGGCCTCAGTCCTCTGGAGGAGCCTAGCCAGCAAAGGGAGAGAGGAGGAAAAGCGTCACTTTGAAAGAGAACCCCAGCTGCCACCTGTGGTCTCCATGGCTTACAGTCTCCCTTCTGGTCAGCCCGAAAGACATCCCTCTTCCTGCAAGATTTTCCAAGTGATGAGACACTCCCATGGACTCTTCTCCAAAAGCATTTCAACCCTACTAGTCACAGAGAGGAGGTCCTTTCTTCTGAGTAGTGACCTCTGAGGTGACCTAAAATCCCAGCAGTCCTAATTTTGAATACTAGAGTTTTGTTTGTATTACTGTTTTTTATCTAAAAATACTTTTGTATTCAGTGTTCTAGTGGCTCAATAGACGATCTTTTTAAATAAACCATGACCCAAATTGTATCCCTGTTACTACCATGACATCCAGGATCATGGCGGACAGAGCCCTGTTGCCCTACATCTCAAGGGAAACCCAGGCCAGTGCCTGGCACTGGTATCATAAAGGGATGCCATTGTATTCCAAAGAGAGGTGCTTGCCTCCCCTGACCTGGCGCTGCTCCTTCTCCAGCCCCATGGGTTCTCTGCAGCCTGAATGCTCCCTCCCCATCCCAGCTCAGCTCCAGCTATGTTTGCCTAGCCCAAGCTTTCTCGGTGTTAGCCTCACCAACCCTGGGTCTATCCTCTCCAAACTACAAGCAGAAGCAGCTCCTGAGACCACCTGCTGGGCCGCTTACCTGGGTCTCTAGCTTGGATTCTAAGTGACAGCAAGTGGAAGGCCAGTTTCTGCAGTCACTGGATCCCTGAGCTGTGGACCTTTATGTAGCTTACAAAAGGGGCTTGGCTTCCAAGATGAGAAGGGTGGGAGGAGCACCTTGGCTTCAGTCCAGAGGAACACAAGGGCATCCTGAGGAAGGAGTGGGGAATTTCCCAGGCTCTTCCTCTTTCCAGGGTTGGTGGGGAGAGTGTTTGCCTATAGGTGCCTTTCTTTCCATGTGAATCTCATCTGGTTGCTGGTTCACAGGAACAGCAGAGAAAGCCTCTATGGCACTGCTGCTCAAACCCCAACCAAGGCTTTGTTTTCTCTTTGGGGGCCATTTCACCAAATAGCCCTTGGAGGTTAGCAAAGGGCACATAATATGTAATCAAGGGAGAGGGAGGAAAAGGAGGTCCTCTCTCCCCAAGAGTCCTGGAGTGGCTTTGACCAGAATTCCCTGTCTCCTAACAGGGAGAGTGGGGAGTGGGCTGTCTCTAGCCTGAAGGCTCCCAGATCTGGAGAAGGAGGGGAGAATTCCTAAACTGTTTGGATAAGGAGGAAGCCTCTACATGACCTCACCCAGTTCTGGTCACTTTCACACTCCTGAGGTGAGTGTATGACAGTTTTTATCTAAAGTGACCATTCATCTTATATGCCACAGTTAAGTAGAGAAACTAAAGATAAATCAAAGCCCAAAATCCCTTTTGGAGAAAAAGAAGAGAACATCAAGTTTCTTAGCAGTAGACTTTTTCCTAGAAAGAGATCTCTTTTTGCTGGGTGACAATTTTGAGACTACTTGAGTAAGAAATCTCAAATGTCAAATACCCATGCTCTAGATGTATTTCTTTCTAGTAAAATTATTTTATTTAGTTATAATATTAATCTCCAACAGCTTGAAAGAATTTCCATGGTTTTCCATTGAACTATATGTCACTTTCTTTAAGAATGTCCTGTTTTTCATTAAAATAATTTCTATCCCTATGTTCATAGCAGCACTATTTAAATTGTTAAGATCTGGAAGCAGACCAAGTGTCCATCAATAGATGAGTGGATAAAAAAGCTGTGGTACATATGCACAAGGGAATACGATGCAGTTGTATGAAAGAAAGATCTCTTATCCTTTGAGACGCCATGGAGGGACCTGGAGAGTTTTATGCTAAGCGAAATAAGCCAATCAGAGAAAGACAAATACCACATGATCTCACTTTTTGTGGAATATAATGAACAAAATAAGTTGATGAACAAAATAGACTCAGAGACATAGAAGTAGGGTTTAGACTAACAAACTTCAGAGGAGGGAGGGGCAGGAGGGAAGAGATAAACCACAGAACTTATGCACATAGGCATAACCAATGGACATAGACAACAATGCTGTGGGGAGAGGGGGCGGGAACACGAGGAGGGTGTCAATGGGCGGAAAAAGAAACATCTGCAACAAAAATAAATTAATTAAAAATAACAATAATAATTTCTACACCACTCAATGTGTTCCACTTTCGGTTTAATGGTCAGATATGGGTTTTTGGAAAGCCCACAGGTCACCGACCCCATGAAGTGGCAAACTGGTTTTTGGAAAGTCTTGCAGGTATTTATCCAGAAATATATGTTCATGAAATTCTGAACCATCATCAAAACCTACTTCATTGTTAATTGAGAACTCCCACAGTCTCCCCTCTTTCTCCACTGGATCATCTCTCAAAACCACTCTGACCAGGACTGTGTGGCTCAGTGGATTGAGCATCATCTCAAGGACTGAGAGGTCCTGGTTCAGGTCCCAGTCACGACAGATGCCCAGGTTGCAGGCTCGATCCCCAGTAGGGGGCATGCATGAAGCAGCCTATGGATGTTTCTATCTCTCCCTTGCTCTCTCTAAAAAATCAATAAAAATATATATTTTTTTAAATGCTCTGTAAAGGCTGTTCATTTACTACATCTAACTGCTTAGAAATTGCACATCCCAAAGTGAAGGTGCTGTTTCTGTTTCAGGTGCCTCTTCAGTAAATGCCTTAACGTAAACATATTAAATTTATTTCATTTAAATATATTTTTCCTAAAATCGCTGACAGACTCGCTGGCTCTTGACTCCAGTGCTAGGGAACAGTTCCAAGCTCCAGGGACCTACAGAGAGGAACTGACTTCCAGTGAGGGCTGTCCATGCTCTGGATTTAGACTCTCAGTCCAAATTCTAATTTAGCACCTTAAGAGTTGAACAAGTTACAGAACTTGATTTATTTCCCTGCTCCTCATGTTTCCTAGTCTATAAAATGGGGATAATGATGTGTTCCTCTTGGATTTGTAGAATGAGATAAGGTAAGTTGTGCAAAGCACTTCAAGGAGTGCTTAGAAAGCATCCATAAATGGTAGGTCAGTGATTGTCCACAGGGAGTAGTGTTGAGATGCCCTGCAAAGAAAACTGTTTAAATACTACTGGGTGATCTCTGAAGTGCTTTTTACAGGAGGTGGAGTCAAGTAACAGCCAGACCTTGGTTTTGCTAAAAATCTGAGTTTAAAAGAGCAGGCAATTTCGAAATCCTGAGGAGGGGAGGAAAGAGGTAGAGGAGAGAAGAAAGGGACCATTGTAGGAAGAAAATAATTTTTTTTAATGAAATTTTAAAATTGTTTTGCTCCATGATATCCAAGAAATCATTAGTTGAGTCAATTTTATTTGCTAATGCACATAAGTTTGGAAGTAGCCTTGGGGCTAAGGAAACCCTGGCATATGGCATGAGCATTAAGTTTCATGTTTCTATAGTTCACCCACCACCTCGCCTTCCACCCATGATTTGTTTGTCTCTTAGCCCTTAAATGGTACTCTTACTATCTTGAGTGGCATTGGGAGGAAAATTTTATCTAACCATTTAGGTTCCAGATTGGAGGCCTACAAATTAACTGACAAAAGCCAGATTAAGAGGAGAGACTAGACAAAGTTTATTCATGGGCATATGAAGAAGCACAAGAGGGTGGAGAAGGATAAACTTGAGTGTTTGAGTCAGGCTCCTGAGACCACAGGACATCAAGAAGCCACATCAGTGACTGGCCTGTTCCCAGGTGTTGGTGGGAAAGTGAAGGGAAGTACATTTTTGCCCCTTTAACAGATGTCTGGAAATTAATCTCTGAAATCTTCCTAGAGCCCAAGGCATCCCAGGAAGATTAGAACTACAGGGCCTCTGTGGACTGTGGGCCCCAAGGAGCCTCCTTAGAGACAGGCTGTGTGGCCTGGGCCACCCACACCTCTCATGCCTCCCATGCTTTTCTCTCAAGTAGTACACCTGCTGCTCTCCCAAGTCATGTATTGTTTTCCTGACTCCTCTTCAGGAGTGAGGCTCTGGACTCTCTGGAGCTAACTCTGTGGAGACAACAGGCAATTTGGATTATAGTAACTTGGGAAACTTTATGATCCTATGACGTTGAACAGTCTCTAAGGGGACAAACAGCATGCCCCTCAAGCCTATCACAAGAAATGCATTAAGAGGCCTCAATTGAGAAACCTCTTTCTCAGTGAAAGATTGTACAGTCTTCTCCTAATTTCAGCCCTTGCCCCCACCCCAGCATTTCATGTCACATGACAATGACAGAAGAGCAAAAAGCTGTCAAGGCTGTGCAAGTTATCCTTCCTGTTGATGACTCCCATTTCATAACACTTCACGTTTCTCTTCCCAAACCCATTTCACTCCCATACATCCAACAGTGTGAACTGGGAAACAAAGGGATTCCAACATCTGAACCTTTGTTTGAGGCCAACCAGGTACAGGTTGCACTTCCCAAGAGGGTGGCTCTGATCTGAGTGTGAGCCCACCAGGTGTCGTCAATTAGCCTGGTCTCTAGAGCACACAGAGAAGGGCCTCAGTCTCCCCCAACCCCCTCCTAGCCTCGAGACACTATCAGTTTTCTCAGCCCCAAGGACACAGTGCACCCTCCCTATATCCTGTCCCACACCAGGTGCCAGCCTTAGGTCATCTTAATGGGTCATCTTATTGCTCAGGGTGTCTGAGGAAAGACAGAGACTTGGGAGAAGACCAAATGACCTTTCAGCCTAGGTGGTCCAGTCTTCTCCTTGGTTTCACCCTTTTTAGGAGAGTCGCCCCTTCCCCTCCCATGTAGGGAAAGCACCAAAGCCTCTGTTCCTTATTTAAGGGTAGTCTACTTGTGCCAGCTCTTCTGATAGCTTATCACAGTGGCATTAAATATTGACCAGGACTCCTGTGTGCAAGAACACAGCTGGTAGCCCTGGCCAGGTGTTTCGGTTGGTTTTAGTGTCATCCTGTGCACCAAAAGGTTGTGGGTTCAATTTCTGGTCAGGGCACATGCCCGGAGGGGGGGGGGGCATGTGCAGTGGTGGGAGGAGCCCTCGATATTTCTCCCTCACATCAATGTTTCTCCTTCCTTTTCTCTCCCTCCCTCTCCCTCTAAACAGTCAATAAAAACATATCTTCAGATGAGGATTACAAAACAAGAAAAGGAAAACAGCTGATAACAGGACACCTGAGGGAGCTGAGAAGCACCAAGCAGTTAATCCAGGGACTTTGTTTTAGACCCAAGTGCTGAGAATTATCCCAACAGAAGCAGCCCCTAGAGTTTTGATAGCAACCAGACCTTGGTAAGAGCTCAGGTACAGGTGAGGACAGGGTTAGCAGAAAGCAATGGTAAAAGAGGTGGAGTAGAGACAATCAGGGAAGGTGTCAGGATAAATAGGGTTTGAGTTTTTTTTTAATTGGGGGGGCAATTCAATTTTTTAACGGGGCAGGGGCAGAAAGAGAAGTAGACACTCGTGGTAGAGCACTGGGTGTTTAGAAAATACCATTTTCCTCCATGTGACTTGGGGAGGTGAGGGATGGTACACACACACACACAGACAAACACGCACACATAAATGTAGGCCCAAATAGAAGTATCTTCAATGCCATGCAAAAGATTTCAATATGTAAAAGACAGACAATTGCTTTAATTCAAGGAATGGAAGGACACAAGCAATGGAAGGGAATTTCCACAGATTTCCCATTATATACATGAGGAGAGTCAAGGCCTCAGCAGTCCCAAGGTCCAACAGCACCTTGGCAGCAGAAACAGAAACCAGCCTCAGGTCCTCAAACCAGGACAGCATCCTCACTTACTGTGCTGCCCCATGTGCCCTAGGTAGGGAACATGCTCCCAGGATGTGCACCAAAAGAGCAACAACATCTCGTTGTGAAATTGAACTCTTCTTCTGGTTCTGGATTTCCCCCAGAATTCTCCCACTGCCGTCCTGCTGTGAAGTGTGGTGGGAGAAGGCAGGGATAGCTTGGCTGCTCCCCCCACCAATGGAGATATGACGACTCGGGACTCACACTGAGGTACCATCAGGGGTCCTTCCATTAGAGCATTTGGGGTGACGGAAGTAAAAGCAGGGAGGCAATGAGTGACTCGGGGCTCCCAGCTCCAGGCTCTGGGGTGCATGTGCTAATTCCACTGGAAACCCTGGAGGAAGGGGAGCCTGTTTAGGAGGAAGATGTCCCCAGGAGGACAGCTACTCCAAGCACATCCCTTCCTCTCTTTAAGAGACCTCACAAGCTGTGTCCATCAAGGAAGCAAGGGCTTGAGAATAGCCATTTCCTTAGAAATTATGGGGATCTCACATCTTCTATCTCCTGCTTTCTTCCTTATGTTCATCATCAGGACTGTTCCAATGAGCACAATCGTGCTCCTTTTCCCAAAGCTGGGAGATATTGTCAAGAACAAACCACATGGATGGGAAGGTACATGCAGGCCTATCTATTGAAGAGAGTTCAGCTTTACACAGTTCAGGGGAAAAGTCTCACATCTAATTAACTGGAATCTTTTATTGACTCATTAAGTCCAATCTCCTGAGCCACCGGTGTCCTACTTTGAGTTTTGGATTAAACAGTCCTGACAACTTCTTTCATTTCAATCTGATCTGGTAGGTGCTCCCTCTCCCTGAATATGGGTCTCACTTCTCCAGGAGGCAAATCCTTAATCCCTTTCTGCTCTTCTGGTTCTGCCTCAAACTCAATTCTACCCTTTTTTTTTCTTTTAGCCATTTTATCTCTCAAAGGGTAGCTAGAAAAGCAGACCTCAGCAGTGCTATGGTTGTTTCATAGAAGCAGAAGGTAGTATCCCACTGCCAGCATGCATGTGTGTGAGGATAAGTGTTGGTGCCAGGCCCCCTCCACCAGCTGGGCCACTGATCTGGGCCCCGAGGCTAAGGCGACTAGATTCCACTTTTATGTAGGACCCTTGGCTAAGGCAACTAAATCACTCCATTTTTATCATCAATAGACCTTCCTTGATATTCTTCCAATAAAGGATTAATTACCCCTAGAAGTAATGGAATTTTGCCTAAGATTATAGTTGCCCCACATGTTAGGAGGCATTTGAAGTTTCCTGAGTATAGGTATTTGTAGGTATTTGCAAGTACTTGTGCTGTCGGTGAATAATGCTAATTCTGACTTTTGAAATCCCTGTCACTCCCACTATTGTACTGGTCCCCAGAGGGGCAGGGGGCGGGGCAAAAGGGGGATGGGGAATCTGTCTTTAAAGTGGGATTGGCAAGAAGGATGGGGGTCTGCTGATCTGAGGGGAGACTATGCCCTCCCCCCACAACCCACCAGCGAGAATAAAGCTCCCCTTTACAATTTGGCTGTGAGTCTCTGGTTATCTGGCTGACACGATACACCACCACAAAGGCCTCTGTCAGCAGGTCATGCAGTGACTGTGGCCACACCATGTGACTTCTCTGGGACTTAGTATTCATTTATGAGAAATGAAAGAGTGAATAAGATGATTTCTAACATTGCACCCAGTTAAAACATTTTTATCTTCTAAAGATCTCATTCTCGATAATTCCCAGAAAGAATGGATCTCAATATAGAACTATTTCCTTTTTAAAGAGCCAAAGTTGCTTTTGTGGCTGTATTCTCCAATTAACTGCCCTTAGTTTAACTAAAAAACTAATTCATTCACACAAAAACACAGATACACAGAAAGGGACAGAAAAGTTCTTACTTATCCCCACTCCCACTCTCCTGAATGCCTGTCAAAATACCAGCAACACTTGAATTTTTACCTCAATATGAATTTTGTATACTTACATATTAAATAAAATGCACAGACTCCTATCTTTTGATGAAAAAAACTAAATGTTTTCAGAGTATTCACATTTGAAGACGTTTAAAGCTTTAATTGTGTCATTGAAGTGGCACAAAAAATAAGCATTGGAAATTTAATACACTAATTTATTACATGTTCATTTCTATAGTAGGAAAAAACAATGACTGCCTGTCTGTGGTTCCCTCATCAATTCAATGGGTAAATAGAAAGTTTCAGGAATACAGCCTTATCAGAGACCCAGAAGTTAGAGATAAATTCAGTAATAGAGTTCATAATATAGAATTACAGGGTTCTCATTAATTGATTTTGGGAACAAGTCAATAGTAAGTTATTATTCATTAGAAAGGTCCAGTATATATTTCTCTAAATTACCAAGTGGAAGGTAAATATTTAAAAAGACACAAAATAATAAAATTCCTGATAAACAAATGGACATACATTACTTGTATTGTCATCACCTATGAAAACATTATTAACATTTTATTGTATAATTCTCCACACTTTTCTCTATGCTATGTACATATCTCATAAAATATGGGATACTATACATTATATATTCTGTTTCAGATTCTGCTTTTTCTCTTAAAATGCATCTGGGCTCCTGTAAACTTCAGTTTCTTAACCTAGATAGTGGTGAACAAAGATATGTCACTTTGAATTAATTTATTGAGTTATATACTTAAAATTTGTTCATTTTTATATTTATTCTATATAACAAAAAAGCTTATTCAAAAATATGCATCCAAAACATTTATTTCAAGTCAACAAATATCTACATTATTCTGAATGGCTCTATACTATTTCATATTGTGGATGTAGCATGACCCTTTCAACAAATTCTCTATTGTTGGACATTCATAACATTTACAACTTTTTACATGTATACATTCTAACATTAAAAAAAAACATCTATCCCTGGCTGGGTGGCTCAGTTCGTTGGAGCATCATCCCACACACCAAAAGTTGAGAATTCGATTCTCAGTCGGGGCACATACGTAGGTTGCGGGTTCCATCCCCAAGCGTGGCGTGTATAGGAGGCAACCGATCAATGTTTCTCTCTCATATAAATGGTTCTCTGTCTTTCTCTTTCTCTCCCTTTCTCTTTCTCTCCCTTTCTCTTTCTCTAAAAATCAATAAAACATATCTTTGGGTGAGGATTTAAAAAACCCAACCATCTACGTTTACATTTGTATTCTGGTATCATAAATCAGGTTCCTTGGCAAACAGACAATGAGGTAAACATTTGCATTCAGAAAGTTTAGAGGGAATTGGCCTCGGGAGCAATACCTATAGAGGGGTCTGCAGTGACCCTAAGTGCAGGCTGGTGCTCACCTAGGCTGAGGCCACAGGCTGTTAGTGACACTATATCCCACTGTATTTTCATTTTGTTTGTGGTTATTGTATAAGCTGAAATTTTGTGGTTGGGTTACACTCAGAGCTTCTGTAAAGAGGACCCAGTTTTTTCCCCAAAATGGCAGCCTCCAGCTGTGCACAAGTGTTAGATCTGTATCAAGCAACACTGAGAGCAAGCGAGAATTTTGGCACCCACAATTACAAAACGTATGCCATAAGGAGGATAAGGGTGCCTTCAGAGAAAATAAGAATGTAAAAGAATCCTGTAGAAATTCTGACTAGTGACTAAAGCAAAAAAAGACCTGGGAATGACTCGTGGACAGGTCCACATTAGCCAACTGTGTTAGGCTGACAAGCTCATCACTGAGAATCAAGAAAAGCCCAAGATCAAAGGACCACCACCACCAGCATCCGTGAACCACCATCTGCATCCATTCAGTGCTTGGGATGGGGGTTCTCAACAAACCATGAGTGGCCTCTTGCATTAGCTTAAAATAGTATCCTCTTCCTTAGCCTGTCCTGTAAAAAGTGATAAATTGAATGAGGTTTTAATTCTTCTGCAGCCTTACTGGAAAAGGGTGACTGTCTCTCCTTGGTTCAAGTGTTACAATGAAGAGCTGGAGCTCACTTAAAATTATGCTGTGTGTCATGGAGGCTAAATAGCATGTTATTAAACAATGAATGGGTTACTAATGAGATCAACAAAGTAATAAAAATCTTCCTGGAAACTAATGAAAACAAACACACAACAATACAAAACCTATGGGACACAGGAAAAGCAGTCCTGAGAGGGAAGTTCATTGCAATACAGGCACACCTCAAAAAAGAAGAAAAATTTCTAACTCACTATCTAACCCAACAACTTAAAGATTTAGAAAGAAAACAAAAAGAAAAACCCTGAGTTAGTAAAAGGAAGGAAATAATAAAATTCAGAGCAGAAATAAATGAAGTAGAGACTAAAAATATAATACTAAAGATCAATGAAACCAAGAGCTGGTTCTTTGAAAAGATAAACAGACTGATCCACCTTTAGCCAGACTTGCCAAGAAACAAAGAGAGAGAACCCAAATTAATAAAATCAGAAATGAAATCGGTGAAGTAACAACAGACACCACAGAAATACAAAGGATTGTAAGAAAATACTATGAACAATTATATGCCAACAAACTTGACACCATAGGCAACATGGACAAATTCTTAGAATTATATACAATTCCAAAACTCAACTTAGAAGAATCAGAAAATCTAAACAAACCAATAACCATTAAGGATTTAGAAGAAGTAATCAATGAAACAAATGCCCTGGTCCAGATGGCTACAGAGGGGGATCTTACCAAACACTGAAAGAAGAACTATCCCCTATTCTCCTCAAACTATCCCAAAAAAGTCAAGAGGAAGGAAGACTTCCAAGCTCTTTTTATGAGGCCAGCATAATCCTAATCCAAAACAGATAGACACTACAAATAAACAAAATTACAGATCAATATACCTGATGAATACAGATGCCAAAATCCTCAACAAGATCTTAGCAAATCAAATCCAGCAATATATTTAAAAAATTATACACCATGAACAAGTGGGATTTATCCCAGGGATGCAAGGCTGTACAATATTTGCAAATTAATAAATGTAATACACCACATAAACAAAATGAAAGATAAAAAGAATTTGATCATATCAATAGATGCTGAAAAAGCATTTGACAAAATCCACCAACCATTTTTTATTAAAACTCTCACCAAGTGGGAATAGAAGGATAATATCTCAACATAATAAGGGCCATATATGACAAACCTACCGCCAATATCATACTCAATGGGAAACAAATAAAAGCATTTCGCTTAAGAACAGGAACAAGACAGGGCTGTCCACTTTCAACACTCTTATTTAACATAGTACTGGAGGTCTTAGCCACAGCAATGATATGAAAAGAATAAATAAAAGGATCCAAATTGGAAAGAAAGAAATGAAACTGTAATTATTCACAGATGACATGATATTATACATAGATGGGCCAGGCCAGAGAAATGGAAATTGAGGCTGATTAACAGCTAGCATCTGCTCCACCCTCTGGAAGTCCTCTTACGCTCAAGAATTGGGGGAGTTTTTCATTCAGTTGAGGGCTACAACCCAAGGCTCATCAAGTAACTGAGACTAATAGCCTCCAGGCAATAACTAGAGGATAAGTGAATCCCTCCTGGGCTTTCAAATCTACCAGGGAAGGTAAGACTTGACAGTGGTGTTTAACATGGGTCCTCCATACCTAGTAGAGGGAGCCACAATCAGCAGAACACCAACACCCACAGGGAAACTTAGTCAGGCTCCAAAACCCACTGTGACAGCCAAAATGGTGAAACAAAGACACAAAACCCATATGAAGAACAAGAGAATTCTACTGAAGATGAGATAAATAAAATGCAGTTAAGCAAGTTATCAGAGGTAGAGTTCAGAATGATGGTAAGGAGATAGCTCAACAGCATGAGTAAAGATATAGAAACATTGAAAACCAACCAACTGGAAATGAAGAATGACATAGCAGAAATAAAGAACACATTGGAAGGCATAACCAGCAGAGAAGAGGAAGCCAAGGACCAGATCACTGAATTAGAAGACAGGGTATAAAAAAATCACCCAATCAGAAAACCAAAAGAAAAAAAAATTAAAAAACAGGAAGACAGCTTAAGAGAACTGTGAGACAACCTGAAACGTAACAACATTTGAATTATAGGAGTTCCAGTAGAAGAAGAAAATGAGCAAGGGTTAGAGAACATATTTGAAGAAATGATGACAGAAAAGTTTCCTAACTTGGTGAAGGAAGAAGACATTCAAGTTCAAGAAGCACAGAGAACCGCAAGTAAGAAGAACCCAAACAGGCCCACACCAAGACACATTATAATTAAAATGCCAAAAATGAAAGACAAAGAGAGAATCCTAAAAATGGCAAGAGATAAGCAACAGGTTACCTACAAAGGAACCCCCATAAGGCTTTCAGCTAACTTCTCACCAGAAACACTACAGGCATGAAGTAATCAAGGTAATGAAATGCAAGGACTGAATCCAAGACTACTCTATCCAGCAAGGCTATCATTCAAAATAGAAGGTCAGCCCTTGCCGGTTTGGCTCAGCAGTTAGAGCTTCGGCCTGCGGTCTGGAGAGGCCCGGGTTCGGTTCCCGCTAGGGGCATGTACTTCAGTTGCAGTTTGTCCCCGGCCCTGGTTGGTCGTGTGGGTGGCAGCCACTCGATGTGTCCCCTTCTGTGGGGGACTGGAAAGTTCACCCCTGGCTATAAGACATTCTTGGCATTATTCTCTTGGGTGGGCGTGACTCAGGTCACAATGCCCCCTGGGTCACAATGCCCCCAGGACCCCTGGAACTGCAGCAGATGTTTTCTGCTTGCCTCAAGCAATGACCTTATCGATTATGCCGATAGGATTTGGTCTCCTAACAACCAGTTTAGCCCCAGGACCATTCCTGCTTTCTGGCTATAAAATCTTGCCCCTGTTTTACAATAAACGAGACTTGATCAGAACCCTGTCTTGTCTCCATTCTTCGTGTCTCTTGCCCCCTACCATCCTCACTCCCCCTCTAGAGTCCTCGTTGCTCGACCTGCGGGACGGGTCACCCTTCACGTCTATGTTTCTCTCTCTCTCTTCTTCTCTCTCCCTCCCACTCTATCTGAACAAAACAAACAAATAAACAAACAAACAAAAAAGCAAAATAGAAGGTCAAATAAAGATCTTCCCAGACAACAACAACAACAAAGGCTAAGGGAATATATTAGCACCAAACAAGCACTACAAGAAATGTTAAAAGGACTGCTGTAACTAGTAGAAGAAATAGGAAGAAAATATAAACACAATAAACAAAAATGCCAATGAAAAAGTACATATCAATAATAACCTTAAATGTAAATGGATTGAATGCTCTGATCAAAAGACAGAGTAGCTGACTGGATAAGAAAGCATAACTCATAAATATGCTGTTTACAACAGACCCACCTCACAACAAAAGATTTACAAAGGTTGAAAGTGAAGTGATGGAAAAATCTTGCAAGCAAACGAGAAGGAAAAAAAACTGGGGTAGCAATATTCATACCTGATAAAATAGATTTCAAAATGAAGGACATAACTAGACACAAAGAAGGCTACTACATAATATTAGAAGTATCTATCCAACAGGAGGATATAACCATGGTAAACATATATGCACCCAATACAGGAGCATCAAAATATATTGAAAAAATTCTGGAAGACTTCAAAGAAGAAATTGACAGGAATATAATCATAGCAGGGGACTTCAACACCCTGCTGACATCCTGGATAGATACCCTAGAAAAAAAATTAACAAGGAAACAGAGGCTGTAATGATGCACTATATCAAATGGATTTATTACACATCTACAGAGAATTTTACCCCAAAACTAAAGAATTCACATTCTTCTCAAGTGCACATGGGACATTCTCAAATATAGACCACGTGTTAGGACACAAACTAAGTCTCCACAAGTTCAAGAAGATTGAAATCATATCAAGCATCTTCTCAGATCACAATGGCATGAAATTAGAAATCAATTGCAAAAAAACCCGCAAAGACATTTGAACACATGGAAGCTAAATACCATGTTATTAAACAATGAATTGGTTACCAAGGAGAAAAAGGAAGAAACTAAAAACTTCCTAGAAACCACGGAAAATGAACACACAACACAAAATCTATGAGACACAGTGAAAGAAGTCCTGAGAGGGAAGTTCATAGCACTACAGGCCTACCTCAAGAAACAACAAAAATTTCTAATAGACTATCTAACCTCACAACTTAAAGAACTAGAAAGCAAACAAAAAGAAAAACCCAGAGCAAGTAGAAGGAAAGAAATAGTAAAGATCAGAGCAGAAACAAATGACATAGAATCTAAAAACAACAACTCAAAAGATCAATGAAACAAAGAGCTGGTTCTTTGAAATGATAAACAAGATTGATGGACCCTTAGCTAGACTCACCAAGAAACAAAGAGAGGATCCAAATAAACAAAATCAGAAACAAAAAAGGAGAAGTAACAACTGACACCACAGAAATACAAAGGATCATTAAGAAATACTAGGAACAATTATATGGCAACAAATTGGACAACTAAGTGAAACTGACAAATTTCTAGAAACACTAGTTTCCCAAAATTGAACCGGGAAGAGATAGAAAACTTGAACAGATCAATAAACTAAGGATATTGAAGATGTAATCAAGAATCTCCCAGCAAACAAAAGCCCAGGCCCCGACAGCTTCACAAGGGAGTTTTACCGAACATTCAAAGAACTAACACCCATTCTCCTCAAACTATTCCAAAAATTTCAAGAAGAAGGAAGACTTCCAAACTCATTTTATGAAGCCAGCATAATTCTAATTCCAAAACCAGATAAGGACACACTACAAAGAAGGAAAACTACAGGCCAATATCACTGATGAACACCGATGCCAAAATTCTGAACAAAATACTAAAAATCGGATAAAGCAATACATTAAAAAAAATTATTCCCCATGACCAAGTGGGATTCATCCCATGGATGCAAGGATGGTACAATATTCGCAAGTCAATAATAGTGATACACCACATAAGCAAAATGAAAGATAAAAACCAAGTGATCACATCAATAGATGCTGAAAAAACATTCAACAAAATCCAGCACTGATTTCTGATAAAAACGCTCAGCAATGTGGAAATATGAGGGATCATATCTCGACATAATAAAAGTCATATATGAAAAACCTACAGCCAACTTCATACTCAATGGGTAAAAACTAAAAGCATTTCCCTTAAGAACAGGAACAAGACAGGGATGCCCACTTTCACCATTCTTATTTCACGTAGTACTGAAAGTCTTAGCCACAGCAATTAGACATGAAGAAAAAAAAAAGGGATCCAGATTGGAAAAGAGGAAGTGAAACTGTCATTATTCGCAGATGACACAATATTGTACATAGAAAACCCTAGAGACTCCATCAAAAATCTACTCGATTTAATAAATGCATTTGGCAAAGGAGCAGGATACAAAATTAATATCAAGAAATTTATGGCATTCTTATACACCAATAATGAACTCACAGAAAGAGAAACTAAAAAAACAATCCTTTTACCATTGTGGCAAAAAAGATTAAGATACCTAGGAATAAACTTAACCAAAGAAGTAAAAGACATATTTGCAGAAAATTATAGGACACTGAAAAAAGAAATAGAGAAAGATATAAAAAAGTGGAAGCACATACCTTGTTCATGGATTGGAAGAATTAACATCATTAATATGTCCATACTACCCAAAGCAATCTATAGATTCAATGCAATCCCCATCAAAATACCATGACATATTTCACAGAACTAGACCAAATACTTCTAAAGTTCATATGGAACCAAAAAAGACCCCAAATAGCCATAGAAATCTGCAAAAGAAGAACAAAGTAGGAGGGATCACAATACCCGATATCAGGTTATACTACAAAGCCACTGTGATCAAAACATCTTGGTTCTGGCACAAGAACAGGCATATAGATCAATGGAACAGAACAGAGAACCTGGAAATTAACCCAAGACATTATGCTCAATACATATTTGACAAAGGTGGCAAGAGTATGCAATGGAGTAAAGACAGCCTCTTTAATAAATGGTGTTGGGAAAACTAGACAGCTACATGCAAAAAAATGAAGCTAGACCACCTACTTACACCATACACAACAATAAACTCAAAATGGATAAAATAGTTAAACGGGTCTCATGAATCCATAAAAATCCTAGAAGAAAATGTAGGAAACAAAATTTCAGACATCACACTCAGCAGAATTTTCACTGATACAATACCTAAGGCAAGAGAAACAAACAAAAATATTAATACATGAGACGACATCAAACTAAAAAGCATCTGCACAGCAAAAGAAACAATCATCAAAATGGAAAGAGAACCCACTATATGAGAGAGCATAACTGCCAACTATTCATCACATAAGGGATTAATTTCCAAAATATATAGAGTGCTCATACAAATCAACAAAAGAAGGTCAAAGAAACCAATTAAAAATGGGCAGAGGACCTAAATAGACACCTCTCCAATCAGGACATACAAATCGCCAAGAGACATATGAAAAAATGCTCAACATCACTATTCATCAGAGGGATGCAAATTAAAACAACTATGACATATCACCTCACACCTGCCAGAATGGCTACCATCAACAAATCATCAAACAAGTGCTGGCGAGGGTGTGGAGAAAAGGGGACTCTAGTACACTGTTGGTGGGAATGCAGACTGGTGCAGCCACTGTGGAAAACAATATGGTGTTTCCTCAAAAAATTAAAAATTGATCTGCCATTTGACCCAGTGATTCCACTTCGAGGAATATATTCTAAGAAGCCTGAAACACCAACCAGAAAGTATATAGGCACCCCTATGTTCATAGCAGCACTATTTACAATAGCTAAGATCTTTTCCGGCCTGTGTGACTGACTCAGTGGTTGAGTGTCGACCTGTGAACCAAGAGGTCACCGGTTCAATTCCCAGTCAGGACACATGCCCACGTTGTGGGCCCAATCCCCAGTGTGGGGCATGCAGGAGGCGGCCGATTGATGCTGTCTCTCATCGATGTTGCTATCTTTCTCTCCCTCTCCCTTCCTCTCTCTAAAATCAATAAAGGAAAAATATAAAAAATCTCCTTAAAAAATTAGCTAAGTTCTGGAAACAGCCCATGTGTCCATCAGTAGATGAGTGGGTAAAATACCTGTGGTACATAGACACAATGGAACATTATGCAGCTGTAAGAAAGAAAGATCTCTTCTCCTTTGAGATGACATGGAGGGACCTGGAGACCACTATGCTAAGCAAAATAAGTCAATCAGAGAAAGACAAATATCACATGGCCTCACTTATTTGTTAAATATAATGAACAAAACAAGCTGATGAACAAAATAGACCCAGAGACATAGAAATACCGGTCAGGCTGACAAACCTCAGAGGAGGGGGCCAGGAGGAGGGAAGAGATAAACCAAAGAACTTATGCATATAAGCATAACCAATGGACATAGACAACAATGCTGGGGGGGGGGGCAGGAATGGAAGGAGGGTGTCAATGGGGGAAAAAGGAGAAACATCTATAACAAAAATAAATTAAGATAATAATAATAATAATCATACCGTGTGTTACTGTCTCATGTCCACTCCACCCTCATAAGCTCATCACCACTTATATAGAGCATCTCCAGATTTTGTTTCTCGGTCCTTGACAATAAACAGAATTGTCTCCCTTAAAAAAAAAAAAAACTATAATAGGGAATGAAGGAAACATGACTGAATAGAAGAAGTTGAATTTTGATGCAGTCACAACAAAGGTCTCAGCCAATCCCACAGGAAGCTCTAGGGCTAGAATGACCCTTCAAAGTTGTCCTGAAGGCCTTTAAACCCCCTCACTGTCCATTCACTAGATATGGATTGCTGGGGGCGGGTGGTGGGGACAGGAAGGGAGGAGGCTTTACCTTGGGCAGGATGGTTCTTGACTACTCGGTGCAATTCCCTAAGAGGGGAGTGAGTGTCTTGGTCCTGAAGTGGGAGAATTGAAACACACATCACAGCATCCACTGTTACCTTTTTGGCACAAATTCCTGGATGTGTTCAGAGGGCATGGGTTTTTAATACAGCTTTACACACAGCTACAAAACCTCGGGCAAGGATCATATTTCTGGCATATAGTGGAGAATCTGAAGTCCAAACAGAGCATGAGTAATTTGCTCTGAATACACAGCTGGTAAGTGACAGTGTTGGGAGTTATTCTCACCTTCTCACAGCAACACATAGTTTCCACAGGAGCTGTCACAATTTCTGTGTCTTACCTGTCACTTTCTTAATTACAAGTGGCTGACTAACTTCCACGTGAAAGGAGATGGGACAGTCTCAAAAATTCTAAGCTTCAGGAATACCTTCTACTTTCAATAGTCAAGCTAACTACTATTTAGTCTCATAAATATTCTCCTTCTCAGCTTTCTTTGTTCACAGAAGTGGACACATTGTACAGATGCTCATAAAATCACCTTACTGTTTTCCTTCTTTAAGAAAGGAGCAGAGCCCTGGCCAGTTTGGCTCAGTGGTTAGAGTGTCGGCCCGTGAACCAGAGAGGCCCAGGTTCGGTTTCTGCTAAGGGCACGTACTTTGGTTATAGTTCATCTCCGGCCCCGGTTGGGGTCGTGTGGGGGGCAACCAGTCGATGTGTCTCTCTCATATTGATGTTTCTCTCTCTCTCTTCCCCCCATCTCCTTCCCTTTATATGTGAAGAGAAATGAAAAAAAAAAAAAAAAAGAGTTCCTTCACATCATATTAAAAAAAAGAAAGGAGCAGAGCAAAACCCAGGGTTCCAGAGTTTGGGTGATCAGAAATTTTTAGAAACCAAGATCCCATCAATATATATTATTTTTAAACTTGACAAGATTTAAAATATGTTCATTTTTTTCAAAGAATAAAAAGATAGTTCCTTAACATGATAAAGGCATCTTGATGGAGATGACTAGTGGTCTCCTTGGGTGTGCCAAATCGAATCATTTGCTGCAGTTATCTGCAGTGCTTTATAATCAATCAGACAAGTTTACTATGAAAAAGGGACAGAAGGAGCATCAACCACTTACCAACATTTATCTATCTTGATGTATCTTTCTGAAATTAAAAGCAGATAATGATACCAGCAATATTTATTATTATTTGATATTGTTTTAGAAGACCTATCAAAATCAATAAGATATGAAAGAAAATGTGTTTAGGAAATTTGGAAAGGAAAAAATTAAAATAGCGTTATCTTTAGGTGATACCATTTAAGTAGGTGGGGAAAACATGGCCAATTAAAAACTTTTTAAATAATATTAGAAATTTAGAAATGGCCAGATATAAATGTGTGTAAGATTATCTTATTGTAAAGAGTTTCACATTTTAAGTCATTATAGATGAACTCCTTAGACAGTTGTACTATGAGAGAGAGGAGGATGGATACACACATACACATATATAAACTTAAAGTGGCCTATGTTATAAAAATAACATTTTATTTGGAAAATGCTAATGTTTGAAAGCAGACAAGATGAGGATAGCAACAGAAAATGCTTACTGATTACTGCTTATAATACTCAAACTATAGCATTCACTTGGTGAATTCATCACACCTCATGGTCCCAGGTTTGTTGGCTTAAAGCTTGATTTTGTTTCAGGTGGGGGGAGGTATGTCAGTCTAAATAAATTCATAGTTCACCCAGAAATAACCCAAATTAAGAAATATGCTACAAAATAACTGTCAAAGTTATGAAAGTCAAGACAAGACTGAGGAATTGCTCCAGACTGAAGGAAAATAAAGAGACATGAGCCTGGCCAGTGTGGCTCAGTGGATTGAGCATCAACCCATGGACTGAGAGGTACCAGTTTGATTCCTGGTCAGTGTACATGCCCAGGATTCAGGCTCAATCCCCTTTGGGGGCAGTGCAGGAGGCAGCAGATCAGTGTTTCTCTCTCACATCAATGTTTCTATCTCTCTCTCCCTTCCTCTGTCTCTAAAAAAATCAATAAAAACATTTTTACAAATAGAGAGACATGACTTCTGGTCAAGATGGCGGCATAGGTAAATGCAGCACTTGCCTTCTCCCACAATCACATCAAAATTACAACTAAACTACAGCATAACCATCATTCAGAACCGCCTGAAATTGAGCTGAATGGAAGTCCTACAACTGCGAAATTAAAGAAACAGCCACAATGAGACAGGTAGGAGGGGCGGAGGGGCGGACAGGCTGATCCCACACCCACGGGTGGCAGATAATAATCAGGAGAGCAACCTCAGCTGGGAAGGTCCTCCCTGAAAAGTGAGGGGACCTCATCCCACACCAGGCACCCAGCTCAGGGTTCCAGTGCCAGGAAGAGAAGGTCCCATAAACTCTGGCTGTAACAACCAGCGGAAACTTAGGCTGAGGGAAGCTGAGGCTTCTGGAGCCCCAGGCAGTTCCTCTTAAAGAGCCTAGGCACAGACATACTAAGACTTGCTTCCTCTGAGCTCAGAGGGGAGACCGCTTGGAGGCACCAGAGACAAACAAGGAAGAACTGAGCTGTTCAACCTTGGGACGAGGGCTATAGAGGCAGCTTTCTTTCAGACAGATGTGCTGGTGGAGGCCTTGTGCTTTTGGTGAGCCCTTCCCTGGGGCAGCAGATGAGTACCATATCTGGGACTCCAGCAACCTGGCTCACATGGTTTGCCCCGCCCTGGTGATTCCCTGAGGCCCTGCCCCACCCAACTTTTGGGCCTACCCAAGCTGTTTCCAAAGGCTTTACCATAGGATTGGTGTGTCTTGAATCCTGCTTCAGAGTTTCCTAAAATCTCTCAAACAAGAAGCATCTGGTCTTAGTGAGCCCCATACCTCTTGTTAAGAGGCCCCAGGCCTGGCACTAGAAGCAGCCAGCCTTGGTTCACAACTTGGCTTTTCCTGGGCACCTTCAAGCCCAGCACAAGAAGCAGACATCTGCAGATCACTTTGGAGCTTAAGCCGGGTGTCCCGGGTAAACACAGGCAGTGGCTAACCTTGCCCCAGAGCCAGCACACCCAGTGGACAGCTTCAGACCACATCGAAACACCAACACCCAACCACCTCCACAAGTGACACTCTCAATGAGTAGACTCAGTGGGTACCAGAACCCTGATGAAGTAAGTCTTGCTCTGTGTAGTGGGCCCCTACACAGCTGATCCTCCAAGGAAGTCAGAGGCCAGTGGTCAGTGGGCGCAGCCAGTCCTTGCAGCTGATCAGCCTGAGTAAAACCCTCCCATTGATGTGCCAACAGCAATCAAGACTCAGATACAACAGAACGGTGTACAGTCCAAACGAGGGGTGCACCTCGAGGGCCCAGCTAAATGACCAGGGAGACTGTGCCATTGGATCCCACAGGACACCTACAACAAAAGGCCACCCTACAGAGCCTAGGAGACATAGCAACTGTACCTAATACATAGAAACAATCACAGGGAAGCAGCCAAAATGAGGAGACAAAGAAACATGTCCCAAATGAAAGAACAGAACAAAACTCCAGGAAAAGAACTTAACAAAATGGAGATAAGCCATCAATCAGATGCAGAGTTCAAAACACTACTTATAAGGATTCTAAGGAACTTGGTGAGACCTTCAAGGAACTTAGTGAGAACTTCAAGGAACTTAGTGAGAACATCAACCACATAAAAAAGGACCATTCAGAAATGAAGGATGCACTAACTGAAATAAAGAATAATTTACAGAGAATCAATAGTAGAGTAAGTAAAGCCAAGAAGCAAACCATTGATTTGGAATACAAAGAAGCAAAAAACACCCAATCGGAACAGCAAAAAGAAGAAAGAATGCAAAAAAATGAGGATAGTGTAAGGAGCCTCTGGACAACTCCAAGCGTGCCAACATTTGCATCATGGGGGTACCAAGAGAGAGCAAGAAATGGAAAACCTATTTGAAAAAATAATGACAGAAAACTTCCCTAACTTGGGGAAGGAAACAGACACACAGGTCCAGGAAGCACAGAGTCTCAAACAAGATGAACCGGAATAAAAGGTCTGAGCCAGCAGGAGATCACATCCACAATGCAAGGCCAGTGTAGAGCAAAATGGCTTTATTGCATACACCTGGGTGCAGTCAGGCTGCGCCAAGAAGGATTCAGCCACAATTTAGGGTTGGGTGTCGGTAATATACCCTAATTTTAGCTTCCAGCAGTTCCTGCTGATGTACTTTATCTGTCCCATTTTCCACCTTGCAGTAGGGCTGGTCTGGTGTCTCGTCTGGCATCTGCTGGGTTATCCACTGATCTCGTCAGGCATCTGCTGGGTTATCCACTGATCTCGTCAGGCATCTGCTGGGTTATCCATTGATCTCGTCTGGCATCTGCTGGGTTATCCATTGCCTTGCAGACAATCCAGATAAGCCTTATCTGTACTCAACAAAAGGCTGAGCAAAGGTCATGCAAGCAACACAATTTCCAGTTTCCGCCTTTTGCAAACTTTACCTTTAACCTTTAAAACATTACTAACCCTTTCATTCCCACCTTATAATGATGACAAAAAAGGGAAAAGGGGCAAAGTTTCTTTTTGTCTGCTTCCTGAGGGTGTGGGGTCATTGTGGACTCTTAAAAAGAATTTGTTAGATAACTTCTTGGAAATGCGGTGATAGGGTCCTTTTACCTGTGCTAGAACAAATTGTCCAACTGTCTGGTTAACTAAAATTTGCGGGATTTTGTACAAACCTAGTAATTAGGTGCAAGAGGCAGGGTTCGAAAAGCAAAATAAGAAGACTAATAGTAGGGACCCTATAAAGGGGAGTAGCCAGGTTAGTTTAGGCAAGGCTGCTTCTATACTTGTCCAGACAGATTGGGCTAGGTGATCCTGACTGAATTCTTTTAGCCACTGGGCATTATCTAGAATTCACTGTGTCCTCTCCTCAACCTGGCCAGTTGAGTTAACATAGAAGCAACAAGATGTATTTGCTATCATGCATACGCCCCGTTCTTTGGCTAGTAAATAATCTATGCAATGCGATTATCTATTACCATGCAGGTAAGAGAGTCAAGGGATTTTGAAAGAAGCTTGAAATTTTCACCTGTATTTCTACCTATATTTGCCATGGTGGTGGTTATGTTTTTTGCTGTTGTGGCATTATAAGTAATCCCGCCCACGAGGCCCGCAGTGGTAATTGCAGCTATGACTCTTGCTATGAGGAGTGTGACTTCCCTTTTTGCCCTGTGATGGCTTCTGTGCTCAGGGCTTGATGAGGTTGAATTAGGGATGACGGAATGGATTAAGGTATTGGCTGGGGTGACATATCCTACTGCCCGTAAGCCACCTTGTTTTTCTGCGTTTAGACACTGAATAGCAATTCCTCTCCTGGGGGGTCAAAATGTTTAATGCACCTAAAAACATCATTCCCACTGGTAAGAAAAGTAGTCCAGTCATATTTGGGCCTAGGGAGGTGTTTGATAGACCCACAGTAAGGCTCGAATGATCAAACCATGATAGAAGGAGGAGAGGGCTAATGCCACCAGCAGAACTGCATCCTGGATAGCGACTAATTTCCCTGGTATGATTTTTTTGGTATTGCATTTAGTCCCTCTGAGCTTGCACATAGAAACTCCCATTGCAGGGGTTAGACATATCATGAATAGTTAGATTACAGGTACCCCTTGTAAGGTTATAGTGAGAGACATTATACGTGGTACTGAGAATCAAGATCAAGGGAACTTTTGCCCTTCTGCTCCATGGGAGGTTTCTGTCCTCCCTGAGATTGCCTTAGGACACCTGCATTATCAGTTGACAGGTGTACCGTCCCAGTCAAGCTCCCCACCTAGCACTGTCCCCAGAGCAGGTCGCACCCAGGCTGCGCCGCCTAGCGTGTCGTGCCAGAAGCGAGAGCCCGTCGGGGCTTGCCCCCACTCCCCTGCTTCACTGGGTCAGTGAAAAAACAATAAGAGTAGTGGTATTTCATTGGAGGCTAGCAAGGCCAGTGGACCCCACCCTGCCCCCCTGAGGGGGCGGAGGGGCGCCAGGAGGTTTATGTTAGGAGAGGAAGCAGATTCTTGGAGGAGACAAGGTAAAGAATGAGAGTGGTTGGTGGGAAGAGAAGGAGTAAAGGTTAAAGCAACATGGAGTTTAAATAGCATGTCTTGCCCTAGCAAGGGAGTAGGGCAGGCTGGTAATGCAAGAGTGGAGAAAGATATAAGGGCCTAAAGAACAAGTGAATGTCTGGTTGCCCTGGGTTGCAATATTTGGCCATCAATTCCCACAACTGAAACCCCAGAGCATTGAAGAGGTCCCCGGAACTTGGGGAGGGCAGAGTATGTTGCCCTCGTATCAATTACAAATGAAATTGGCCTACCTGCTTCCATCAGAGTTACCAGAGGTTCAGAGTTCGAGATGACAGTCAGGGCGCCCGTTCCTGGGCACCCTCAGTCTTCAGCCGCCTGGCCAGTCAGATCGAGGCCTGGATTGCTCATTCCGCCAGCCCGAGGAAGGGATGAAGACCGACTCTGCGCAGTCTGTCCACAGTCCGACTTCCAGTGGGGCCCTCCACATTGAGGACATGGCTTAGGTGGTGGTCGAAGATTGGGGCACTGCCTCACCCAATAGCCAGTCTGATTACACTTAGAGCAGAGACCCAGGGGCCCACTCTGCTGATTCTGGTGGGGCCCTTCTTTTGTCCCCTGAAGGGGATTTGCTGACCCCTTTGATTAGTGGGACCTCTGTTGGCAGAGGCAAGCATTCTGCTATTCTTTGCTGTTTAGCCTCTTCATTGTGATTATTGAACACCTTAAAGGCTAGATTTAGAAGTTCCCATTGAGGGGTTTGAGGGCCATCTTCAAGTTTTTGTAACTTTCTCCTAATGTCTGGGGTTGACTGAGAGATAAATCTCAGGTTTAAAATGACAGTCCCTTCTGGGCTAGTGGGATCTAAGTTAGTATATCTTCTCATAGGGTGTGTAATGTGGGATAGAAAGGTTGTAGAGTTTTCATTCCTTTCCTGAATTATTTCAGAGTAAAGCAACCTAGTCTTTTATTTATTTGGGACAAATCAGAGAGAGAGAAGGGGACATGAACTCTGACAATCCCTTCAGTTCCCACTGCTTCCCTCTGGGGGCATTCTAAAATGGGGGCCGAGGTAGGGGACTGACAGGGACCAGAGATGGTTCCCAATCACGCATATGAGGGAGTTGGAGCTGGAGTAGGAGGTTCAGGGTAGGGGGTGGACCGTAGAAGGGGCTGGAGGAGGAGCTGGTGGAGCAAGATCAGCTGGGTCAAAGGAGGAAACAGGAGAAGTTGGCGCCCTGTCTTCAGAGGGAGGTTTGGGAGGATTAGAGAGGAGTAGAAAGATTTGGCAGGGAGGGCAAAAATCTCTTAAAAAGGGGTGTGATCTGAGTGCAAAGGGGCCTGGATGTAAGGAACCTCAGACCATTCTCCTTGCCTTTGACAGAAATTGTCTAGTTTGGTAGAATGTCGAAAGTGCCATTCTCAGGCTATTGTGACCCATTGTCTAATTTGTCCTGAGGCCAGGCAGTGTTGCAGCAAAAAAAATGAGTTGCTTGGGAAGTAAGTCCTGAGTAAACCCTAGGGTCTGTAGATTTTTTAGGAGACATCCTAGGATTGTTGTACCATGCTGCGGCGCAGTGTGCAGGGGTCCACGGTTGCCCCTTATGAAGGATCCACACAGACCTCCCAGGTTTCCCCACCAAATAAAAGGTATGAGCTGGCAGGAGATCACATCCACAACACAAGGTCAGTGTAGAGCAAAATGGCTTTATTGCATACACCTGGGTGCAGGTGGGCTGAGCCAAGAAGGGTTCAGCCACAAATTAGGCTTGGGTGTCGGTTATATACCCTAATTGTAGCTTCCAGCAGTTCCTGCTGATGTACTTTATCTGGCCCATTTTCCACCTTGCAGTAGGGCTGGTCTGGTGACTCGTCAGGCATCTGATGGGTTATCTGCTGTCTTGGGCACAATCCAGATAAACCTTATCCTTACTCAACAAAAGGCTGCGCAAAGGTCATGCAAGCAACACAATTTCCAGTTTCTGCTTTTTGCAAACTTTTACCTTTACCCTTTTAACCATAAAAATGCCAAAGGTTAAAGACAAAGAAAGAATCTTAAAAGCAGCAAGAGAAAAGCAGTTCGTTACCTACAAAGGAGCTCCCATACGACTATGAGCTGATTTTTCAAAAGAAACTTTGCAGGCCAAAAAGAAGTGGCAAGAAATATTCAAGGTGATGTAAACCAAGGACCTACAACCAAGATTACTCTATGGTGCAAAGCTATCATTTAGAATCGATGGACATAGCAAGAGTTTCCAAGACAAGAGAAAGCTAAAAGAGTTCATCACCACCAAACCAGTATTATATGAAATGTTGAAGGGTCTTCTTGAATGAGAAGAAGAACAAAAATATGAACAATAAAGTGGCTGTTAATACATAGCTATCAACAATTGAATCTACAAACAAAATGAGCAGGCAGAATAGAAACAGACTCATAGATACAGAGAACTTTTGTTGCTTGCCAGATGAGTGAGGGCTGGAGAGATGCGTGAAAAAGATGAAGGAAATAAGAAGTACAAATTGGTTGTTAGACTGATGAACCTCAAAGGGAAGTGGGGAGAGAGGGCGGGATGAGATAAACCAAAGAACTGTTGTGCATATATGCATAACCAACGGACACTGACAGTGGTGTGGGGAAGACAGAAGGGGGCGGGATTGGGGACAAGGGAGTCACTGGGGGAAAAAGGCGAGGACATCTGTAATACATTCAACAATAAAGATGAGTTAAAAAAATAGAGACATGACAACTAAAAGCAACATGTGATTCTGAATTAAGCTCCTTTGCTATAAAAGATTCTATGGGGATAGATTAACCAAAGAACATATATAACCTATGGACACAGACAATAGTGTGGGGAAGGCCTGGGGTGAGGCAGGGGCTGGTGGAGGGGGGCAAAGGTAGGAGAAATGGGGGACATCTGTAACACTGTCAAGAAGAAAGAAAGAGAGAGAAAAAAAGAGAAAAAAAATTACTGAGGTGACTGGCAACACTTAATGAGATCTGAACATTAGATGGAAGTAATGTATCAATGTTCATTTCCTGATTTTGATGGCTGTTTGGTGATTATGGTAAAGTAGGAGAATGTCTTTGTTTGTATGAAATACCCACTACTGTATTTGGTGGGGTTGAGTCGTGGCAGGAGGTGCTGGGCATCGAGTCCTCAAAATGTTTTACGTCTCAAGTGGTTCAAGGAAAAGAAACCTCTAGGAACTCTACTTGCAACTATTATGTAAACTTGATTTTTTTTTTTTTCAAAATGAAAACCACATTATATATTTTTTAAATATGGGAAAGTCCAAACAGAGGACTTTTAAATCTAAGAAGAACTGAGTCAAAATGTTGTATGCAGATATGTTGCAAAATATTCAAAACCAGAAATAACAATGAGCACAGGAAAGTCTGGGAGAAAAGGACATGAGTGGTAGGTCTTGAATGATCACTTGAGATAATTGTAAGGACAGGCTAGAATATGATCCTTGGGTGGTCTCGCCTGTTAAAGAGTCAGAGGAAGTAAAAACGTAAGAGAAGTAAATGGAGTCCAAAACAATACACTGACTCCAAAAAATATTCCAAGCAGGGCTATTAAAGTTCTGATTCACTGTTTGGACTTAACCTGAAAGGGATGATAAATAGAAGTCAGCACAGATGTACAAGAAAGTCATATGACACTTATCTCATCTCCTGCTTTGACAAGTTAAAACTAAGGAATGCAGGGAGCGGGTAAACTCGGTTCTCAGAACCTCCCAAAACCACATCAAAATTACAACTAAACTACAGAACAATCATCATTTAGAACTGCCTGAAATCTAGCTGAACAGAAGTCCTGTAACTAATTATATAAAGAACCACATCGAGACTGGTACAAAGGGCAGAGTTTCAGAATGGGCTGGTCCTACCATGTGGTTGTTAAAAAATGAGAGGGATACTTCAGTGTCGGAGGTTCCCCTCTAAGAATCCGGGGTCCCAGCCCAACACCAGGCTCCCCAGCGCAGGGTTCCAGATCTGGGAAGAGAAGTCCCCATAACTTCAGGCTATAAAAACCAGCAGGGATTGTGGCTGTTGGAGTCCCAGACTTTCCTCTTAATGGGCCCACACAAAGATTTGCTCAAACTCACTTGCTCTGAGCTCCAATGCTGGGGCATCAGCTCAAAAGGCTCCAGGGACACATGAGGAGAAAATGAATTGTTTAGCTTCAGGGTTAGAGTTTAAAAGGCAGCTTTATCCCAGACAGAAGTTCTCACAGGGGCCATTGCTACTTTACTGAGCACTGCCCTGCAAAGCTGGCAGATGGGCACATATCTGAGTCTCTACCAACCTGGATAACACTCGTCCACCTGCACTGGTGATTCCCTACTCTGCCCCAACCTGCTGACCCACCCAAACCCATTCCACTGACTTTTCCATACAAATGGCCTATCTTGGCTCATGCTGTGAACTTTCCTAAAATCTCTCAAACAAGCAGCATCTAGCCTCTGCATACCCTGTATACCTTGTTAAGTGGCCCCAGGCCTGGCACTGGCAGCAGCTGGCTTTGCTTCCCAGCCTGGCCTCTCCTGGCACCTCCAAGCCCTGTACAAGTAGCAGTCATTTGCAGATCTATTTGTAGCTCATGCCAGGTGGTCCCCAGCAGGGCACAGGCTGTGGCTGACCTTTGCTCACACCTCCCTGGATGCCCCAGAGCCAGCATACCTAATGGACAGCTTCAGACCATACTGAAGTACCACCCAACCGACACACTCAGGGGGAAGACTCGGCGGGTACCTGAGCCCCTCTGAAGTGAGTTCTGCTCTGTGGGGTTAACCCCTGCACAACAGATCCCCCACAGTGGTTACAGCCAGTCCTCACAGCCAACTGGCCTCCCATTGGCATGTCGACATTAATAAAGGCTCAACTACAACAGGAGGGTGCACACAACGAGATTCTGAAAAGGGGTACTGCAGCACCAATGGAAAGGTAAGAATAGATTCAATAGGAAAATACCCCACATTTTCCCTTCTTCTTCATGCATATGGGTCTTTTCACACTGAGTTTCTTTCTGAGGATGCCCTTACCATCCTCCTCACCTAGTTTCTAGTTAATTATCAGAACTCAGTTCAGGTGTTGTGCCCTCAGATGATCCCTCCTCTCTACTCTCTCCTCGCACTCCCCTTCTGTTTTCTCCATCAGAGTTGAAAGTGCTATTTATACTTATTAATGTATAATGTATTTGTCTCTTTCACTAGATCATGAGCTCCTGAATCTGAGTAGCTCAGTATGTGGTCTAATAAATGTACACATAAATGGATAATTTATGTAAGTCTTTTGTTGGAACTGACAACATTACCAAGTATATAGCAGCTATTGTATCAGGTTTGCTTGGTATATTTTCTCTTAAGAAACTGAAATCAGAGGGCTTCAAAAAACTGAAGCTTCAGATCAGGAAGGAAGCACTCAACCCATATCCGGAAGTGACTAGTTCCTCAAAACTGTGAATTTTGAGTCACGCTGTTTTTTTAAGTAAGCGTACTCTTCCTGTGTCTGTAGTGATAGTGACACAATTTTAAACAGCAAGGTTGAAGGTCTAAGCATCTCACCCATATTGTGGGCAAGAAGTTTATCTTCCAAGCCCTACGTTACCCTTTCCTAAGGGCTGAGAACTCCTCCTGTGCCACAGGCAGGCAGCTCTGGGGTGCCTGGGGAAGAAACAGCCTGCAAAAGCCTCTGAGCCTGGGACTAACTACTGCTTCTGTTTCCAGCGGGAGCTCCAGTGTGGACACCTGGTAAGAGAAGCCTCTGGGCTGGGAAGACAAGGACAGTGAAGATGGCTGGGAGGTCCAGGTCAAATGGAGGATAAATATTTCAGGAGGGAAGAGGGAAAAGACAAGGTTTCTGACACGGGGCCATCAAACACATGAGTACAGGACAAAGAGAAGAATCAGATTTGCCAATAAGAGGAAAGGTCTTACTTCATATTCCTCCTCACTGGGCTTCAGGTTTGTCATAGAATTGGAAGACTCAAGTGAGAAAGAAGATGGTTAGAAAAAAAAAAAAGAACTATGAAATCTTAAAAGGCACAATAAAAATCTAAATGGTTATAAATAGTAATTTTGCTTTTACTGCTTCTACTACTACTGTTATCTTCCCTTTTTCTACACAGAAAAGATGGTGCTAGAACTCCTGGAACGCTTTCCTCTCCTCCTACTGCTGCTGGGACTATGGGGACCAGTGTGTCCACTTTATGCTTTGCCTCCGAATCTCACCAAGGCTCGCTGGTTTGAAATTCAGCATATACAGCCAAGCCCTCTCCAATGCAACAAGGCAATGCAGGGTGTCAATAACTATACTCAGATCTGTAAGCCTCTAAACACCTTTCTGCATGACTCCTTGCAGAATGTGACTGCTGCCTGTAAGATGCCCAAGATTGTCTGCAAGAACGGCCGGAACAATTGCCACCAGAGCTCAAAGCCTGTTTACATGACTGACTGCGATCTCACTGGAGGGAAGTATCCTAACTGCCGCTACCAAGATGCTGCCCAATACAAGTTCTTCATCATTGCCTGTGAACCCCCTCAGAAGACAGACCCTCCGGTTCCTGTACACTTAGATAGGACTATCTAAAGTTATCACTTTTCCTCTCACTTGGTACAGGTTCTCTTACGAGTGCTTCTGCCTTTTCTTCTGTTGGTTTCTGTGGTTGCCACAGAAGAAAAAGGGAAGGTATTGGGAAAATTAGAGTATCAAGGACACCAGAACAGATTGGGGCAAACAGAAATCGGATTCATTTCTGCTTTGGAGCTCTGTGTGTTTCAAAGGAAGGCAATAAGGAAGAGGGCAAAGAAGGGTCCAGACATTCATATTTCTACCTTGGAACTTCTGCCAAGCTTTGTTACACTGCATTAACAGCAATAAAACCACTTTCTGCTGCCTTTTAATGAGTGTGAACGAGAGTGTTTGAGAACCCTTTTGTTACCAGAAGAGTTCTGGTACCAAGGCTGGTCTGCCCCGGCACGGTTTGGAAACTGGCACTTCTGTGGAGTCATGGGAAAAGAATTTCAGGCACACTCACGTAAAAGGAGTTTAGTGATAGAGGCAAGATTTATTAGAGCGAGTGACAAGTGACAGTACACTCTCACAGAGGCCACGACAGCAGGCAGGCTGTAGAGTAGCGACTACCTGGACTCAGGAAAGGAAGTTACAGGGGCAAAAGGAGAGTCCTCTGCTGCTGCTCCCTTGTTGTGGGGACCCTTAGAGTTTAGGAGAAAAGAAGGCCAATATGAGTGCTTGAGAGAAGGTAGGGCACAGGCGTGCTCCAAGGAGGGCATGTGCTGTGTTCTTTGTCTAGTTTCCATATATGTTCTTGGGTTTGGGGAAGAGCAGGTTTCTTGCAGACGACCCACTATCTGGCTTTTCCCAGGTTTGTGCTTGTTACTCCCCTATGGACCCTTTTATGGAGTCTCAGGACCCTGTGCCCCTCCCCAATCCAATCCTTTTCCCAGATTTTTCCAGGTTAGTGCCCGCCGCCCTGTATGGTGGCTATTTTGGCTTCTATTGCGCATGCCTCACCTTTCTGTTTTATCACTTGGCTTCTATTGTGCTTGCACCATGTAGGAGAAATCCCTCCCTTGCAGTTTTCTCCTTTCCGCCATTAATCTGGCAAAACGATGCCAGTTAGCCTTTGGGGTGGCTGTAAAGCTATCTTTGCTGCCTAGTCAACTAGGCAGGAAGTTTTGCTGTGTTTGGAAGAACGGTGGATACTCTCCATTGTGATTGTTCCATTCATTCCCCCCTCTTTTGTTATTATCTAACTACCTGCCTACTCTAACACTTTCACACCTAGGGAGACCTAGGCTTGCATTTGCCAGTTTTCCAAGGAGAACAATTTTGGCCCTAGGTGTAGGGGAAGAAAATACGTTTTTCTCTATTCTTAAAGGTTCTTCGCTGAGAACCCTGTGTAATAAAAGACAGATTAAGAAGAGAGAACAATTTTAATTACAAAGGTACATGTGGGAGCTCCACAACATATGGGACTCAAGAGGTGGCAAAGCATTGCACCTTATATACCATCCTGAGCTAGGGAACTGGATACAGGTCTGGGATGTCAGAGGGGTGGAAAGTAATTCACAAGAAGATGAAGAGTAAATGTTTGGTAAACAAAGGTTGCCCTGCCATGAAGATAAGTCTCCCCAATGAAAAGGTGAGCTCTGATACTAGCTTTCTTCCTGGTAGAGGCACCCTTTCTAATGTAAATTTCCCTTATTAAAAGAGTAACTTCCACTGTCTTTTCAGAGCTTCTTCTGTGTCTGCAGTTCATCGAAATAATTGGTATGCTAAAGAGGTATAATTTGGGGTAGCATATTCTGCTTCCTTTCACAGGTCACTTTCACAGAGGGAGTTTCAGTTTCTTTGTCAACCTCTAGAGTCATTGGCCAAAAACCAATATAAGTCCAAGTGCTTTGTAGAGTGGCCAGTCTTTAAGTAGCAGCCAAAGATAATGCATATTGGAAAGGCCAAATATTGAAGTACTTACAAGTTTGTCAAACACCAGTGCTTACAGAATGGTTCTTCCCAAACCAGACTGTTCCTTTAATAGATGTCTTACATGGGCTCACCTTGTTGTATTGGAACAGCAAGCTGGACAGAGGATGCCACAGGATCAAATTAAGGAGTCTTTATTGCAAAAGCCTGAGACTGTGAAGAGGCGTATGCTCTCCAAATCTCACAGCCCCGACTTAGCTCAGAGGCAAGCTTCTCAGACCCTGAAGGAGGAACTATCCTGCTCAAGCGATTGTTACAGAAGCCAAGATAAGCTTTAGTCACTGGGCTCATGATTTTCAGTTCCTGTTACTCAGAAACCGTCAGGGTGAGTTCATGCAAGATACATCCTGTTACATAGGTCAACCATAACCTTGGACAAAGTTCCTTTACTTCTAGGGGTAATCAACCTATTATTGGAAAAATTCCGAAGAAGTTCCACTGCCAATAAAAATGGAATCGCTTAGTTGCCTTAGCCAAGGGGCCTAGATCAGCCTTCTTTTATGCAACACATTTATGTTATATCTTAGGAACAAAGAATAAAGTAGGACAATTTAGGTTTCAGGAGCCTGGATTCCAAGGGTGATGGATATTCTGGGCCCTCCAATTGGGAAGAAAAAGGCAGACAGGGCAACTTGGCACCTGAGAAGGTAAGTATGCAGTAGGGATAATACTGAAAAAGACCATGGGTAATCTGCCCTGTTGTTGCTGGAGGTGGATTTCTTGCAATACCTTAAGAAAAGGAATTTTCTGAAACTCGAATGGGAGAATGAGTGACTTTTTGTCCATGGAATTATATCCCTGGGTTTCCGAAGTGCCATTTTCCTTAGTCCAGTCATAGAAGAAGTATAGCTGGGGTTTCAGTAGAACTGAAATCTGAGCCAGTGTCCAGAATTTCCCTTCCATGTTGGAGCCAGTTTCAGTACAGCATCAAGCTAGTTGCAGTCCATTAGTCCATAGTGGGGGGGGTTGTCTGCATGGCCGTGGGCCACATACATGGGAGAGTGCCAGGAAGCCACGCGTGATCCATGAACCAAGTGTTTCAAGAGGAACCAAGAGAGTGAACTTCTTTGTTTAGGGGATAATATATCCCAAATCTAAATGCCCTTGCAGTGGCCATGCCCATTCTGGCAATGACCTCTGTTTCCAGGTGTCACTGTCAGGCAAGTAGCTTCCCTTTGTCATCCCAACTTTGCTGAGCATGGGGCTATCTTCCCCATGTAATTCCCTCCCCAAGTGTTTTGCAGAGAACATGCCTATAATGTCTGGCCTTCCCTTAGCACCTTTTCTTTTATTAACAACTAGCTAATTACAATGATATCAGGGGAAACTCTATGGGGTGACTTGAGCTCTCCAATTTAGAACAGCTCTTAATAGTATTGACCTGTAAAACTGCTCTGCATTGAAATTTTACAATTCCAGAGCCTTCAAGTAAAGTTTGTGGGGAGTGGTAAGAAGGACCTTTGCTCATGTTTGGTGTGAACCAGTGTAGGAAACTAGCAGCAGCATCAGAATGGGTCTGCAGATGTCATGCTTTGACCTGAGTGACAATCACAATGGATTTATATGCCATATAAGTATTACCTGGACATTTCCAGAGATTCTTGGAGAAAGTAATCTGGTAAAAAACTGAACTTCCTTTAATAAAACTATTCAATTTCATTCTTATTATTAAAAGCAACCCATGGATTGAAGAAATATGTGCTACAGAAGCTTTGAATTCCTAGAAATTTTGGAGAATATATAATATTAGTTAAAAATAGCAAAATTAAGTGTGAGATAGACATTATGTTTCATCTTTTTCTCTGACCTTAAAATTATTGGAAACATATTTCAAGAAAAAATTAAAAACAAAATTATGAGTGCCATTTTTGCAAGACCTAATCCTCCTGTCCCAACTGCTCCCTCCTCCAACAGTGGTAGTCACTTTTGGTCTCAGATCAAGGAGGGAGTAAGAATGAGGGTAACTAGGACTATCTTTGATGCCCAAACTCTTCGAAGGCATTAGTTTTACACAAATGAACTACACTGACATGGAGACTCTCCCAGATTCGTTTTCTTTTCTACATGCAATTAATGTATCCTGGGAGAGTCAAGATAACTGACTAAATTAGAAATTCATTTAGCTGTATCTTTAAATCAGCCTAAATAACATGACAGATATTATAGAATGATCTCAAAGGTAGGCAAAGCTTAGAAACAAATTCAGCAAATGTTCCAGCAGCTCTCAACTCTGGTTTCATATTAAATCACCTGGGAGTTTTTAGACAAATATTAATATCAATGACTATATATATTTCTGCCCCCCACCTCCATTTTGGCACAAATATCCTACAAGCCTTGTGAATTCCTAAGTGACAAGAGCATCTGCCTGAAGCCCTCTTATTTATCATACTTAATTCAAATTAGGCTAAGGTGAACATCCTATGATCTCCTTCCTGAAGCAGCTTTCTCTGTCTGATCTCCTAGGCAGGAAAGGAGGGAGGCTCAAAGTCTCCTTTTGAGTCTTTTGTTTCTTAATAAAGAGCTTAAAGTCATTATCCCAAAAGAGTAGTTTCAGGGTGGTAGAATTTTGGTCCCTTCATTCTTGCCTTTGAAACTTTAAATTATTAAGTTTCACATTCTACATTGCACCATATTTTATTAATCCAGTCATTTAGTCCTGAAAATAAATCTGTTTACTTAAATTGTTGAGTCTCATTTCAAGGGTCAGGGATACAGATGGGCTCCCAAAGTGAGGCCTACACTGTGTAAGCAGCAATTAGCTATTTAATAAGCTGTAAGACCACGAAAGCAGAAAAAAATAAGTGAATGATCACAGAAAATTATTAACCAGCTACTGAGTTTATAAGGCTGTCAGTCGAGAAGATTTCCAATGTAAGGCTCAAAATTTCTTTTGCCAGAATGAGGACAGGCAGTGTCTATCTGACAGATTCTCCGGGTCTGCAATTTGAATGCCTCCAGTATTGTCATCAGGTGTTCAGGTAAATTCTGCACAGCTTACTCAGCATCAGTCACTGAGATTTTTTTTTTTTTTTTTTTGAATAGTGGATATACTTTATTTATTTATTTATTTATTTATTTATTTATTTGCAATTTTAGATAAGATTTTTTTTAACTTGTCTTTATTGTTGAATGTATTACAGATGTTCCTCATTTTTCCCCCACTGCCCCCCTCCTCCCCAACCTGCCCCCCTCCTGCCTTTCCCCACACTGTTGTCTGTGTCCATTGGTTATGCACATATACATATAAGTTCTTTGGTTTATTTTCTCTTACCCCCCACCCCCCCCCTTCTCTTTGAGTTTTATCAGTCTAACAGGCAATTTGTACTTCTTAACCCCTTCACCTTTTTCACCCATCCCCCCAGCCCCCACCCATCTGGTAACCAACAAAAGTTCTCTGTATCTATGAGAAGGTTTCTGTTCTGCTTGTTCATTTTGTTTGTAGATTCAATTGTTGATAGATATGTATTTATTGCCATTTTGTTTGTTCATATTTTTTTATCTTTTTCTTCAAGAAGACCCTTCAACATTTCATATAATAATAGTTTGGTGGTGATAAACTCCTTTAGCTTTTCCTTGTCTGGGAAACCCTTTATATGGCCATCGATTCTAAATGACAGCTTTGCAGGATAGAGTAATCTTGGTTGTATGTTCTTGCTTTTCATCACTCTGAATATTTCTTCCACTCCCTTCTGGCCTGCAAAGTTTCTTTTGAGAAATCAGCTGACAGTCTTGTGGGAACTCCCTTGTAGGTAACTAACTGCTTTTCTCTTGCTGCTTTTAAGATTCTCTCTTTGTCTTGAACCTTTTGCATTTTGATGATGATGTGTCTTGGTGTGGGCCTCTTGGGGTTCATCTTGTTTGGGACTCTGTGCTTACTGGACTTGTATGTCTGTTTCCTTCACCAAGTTAGGGAAGTTTTCTGCCATTATTGTTTCAAATAGGTTTTCGATTTCTTGTTCTCTCTCTTCTCCTTCTGGCACCCCCAAGATGCGAATGTTGTCACACTTGAAGTTGTCCCAGAGGCTCCTTACACTATCCTCATTTTTTTGGATTTTTTTTTTTCTTTTTGCTGTTCTGATTGGGTGTTTTTTGCTTCCTTATATTCCAAATTGATGGTTTGCTTCTTGGCTTTACCTACTCTACTATTGCATCTGTGTAAACTATTCTTTATTTCAGTTAGTGCCTCCTTCATTTATAACTGGTCCTTTTTTATGCTCTTGAGGCCCTCACTAAGTTCACTGAGGGTCTCACTAAGTGCACTGAGCATCCTTATAAGCAGTATTTTGAATTCTGCATCTGTTAGGTTGCTTAACTCCATTTCACTTAGTTCTTTTCCTGGAGTTTTGTTCTGTTCTTTCATTTGGGACCTGTTTCTTTGTCTCCTCATTTTGGCTGCCTCCCTGTGTTTGTTTCTATGTGTTACTTAACGAGAGGTATGGGTCTAGCTGAGACCAGATGCTACTTGTTTGAAAGAATTTAGGGAAAGCTGAAGCAGGATCCTAGACAGGCCAATCCTATGGTAAAGCAACTGGCAACAGCTTGGGTGGGCCTGGAAGTTGGGTGGGGCGGTTCCTCAGGGAATCACCAGGGTAGGGCAAACAGTGTGAGCCAGGTAGCTGGAGTCCCAGATATGGCAGCATCTGCCAGCCCAGGGAAGGGCTCCCCAAAGAAACAAAAGCCTCTGATAGCACATCTGTCCAGGAGAAAGCTGCCTCTCCAGCCCTCGCGCCAATGCCTAACAGCTCAGTTCTTTCACATATGATTCTGGTGCCTTTCAAGCTGCCTCCTGCATGCTGGAGCCTGGAGGGAGCGAGTCCGAGTAAGTCCGTGTGCGGGCCCTTTAAGAGGAGCTGCCGGGGGCTCCAGCTGCCTCAGCCTCAGTTCCTGCTGGTTTTTCCAGCCAGAAGTTATGGGGACTTATCTTCCTGGCACTGGAACCCTGAGCTGGGTGCCTGGTGTTGGACGGGGACCCCTCAGTTCTCAGGGAGAAGGTTCCCAGCCGAGGTGTCCCTCCTAATTTTTATCCGCCACACCTGGGTGTGGGACCAGCCCTTCGCACCTCCGCCCCTCCTACCAGTCTTGATGTGGCTTCTTTAATTTCGTAGTTGTAGCACTTCCATTCAGCTTGATTTCAGGCGGTTTTGAATGATGGTTGTTCTGTAGTTTAGTTGTAACTTTGATGTGGTTGTGGGAGGACACAATACCACATTTTCCTATGCCGCCATCTTGAACGGAAGTCCCAGTCACTGAGATTTTTGAAGCAGGAGCTGTTTTGGTGATTTCTCAAGTTTACGTCATGTCCTTCAGCTGAAATTTGCCAAGTCTCAGAAAAAATTTTTCAGTTCTCAATAATTTCAGGTCAAAGGAAGGGAGAAAAATAAAATATTCATTCAAAGTGTTGTAGCCATATATATAAGAAAACTAGAAAAATCAGGATCCAGTTTATGGCTGAAAAATAAAACTTTAAAGATAATTCACAACTAGAATCTAATATCTATAACTGTATATTATAGTTACTATTGAAACAATTTTCTCTACAGAATCACCCTTATTTTTCTCAGATAGTCAAATTAAGAACATTTACCACATAAGTCTAGTTTTAGTAAATTAGGTCAGATTATTTGCATAAACACAAGAATATTAATTGATCATACAGGCTTTCTTAAATCTGCTTTGCTGGAATTTCATAAGGAATCTCCAGATTGAACACTTTGTTTTAAATTCTTTATTGATTTTAGAGAGAGAGGAAGGGAGAGGGAGAGAGAGACAGAAACATCCATGAGAGAGAACATCATTTGGCCACCTCCTACATGTCCCCCATATGGGATTGGGCCCACAAGCTGGGCATGTGCCCTGACCAGGAATCGAACTGGGGACCTCTTGGTGCATGGGTCGATGCTCAACCACTGAGACATACCAGCAAGGCCAGATTGAACTTTAATTAGCTTCCCAGAGCTAAGAAGCAAGGCCACGTAGTTCCCAGACTTTGCCTGCAATACCTCTAAATTTCGGTAAATTCCTCAGTTTTGAGGTCTCCAAAAATGTCAAGGTTGTTTTTTTGCCATCTCCCAAGATATCAACCTTTGTTTCTTACTTAGAAAGACTGCTGTGAAGCATGTAAGCAAGGTACCAGACTGTTTTTTCATGGGGCTTTCATTGGCTTCTAAAGTCAATCTTTAGCCCTTGAAGCTTTCAGGTGACATCCAAGTCTATGTATGCCTCTCTCAAACATGATATTCTAGTCAAAGTCTTCATTAATCAAACCACTTTCCTACTGAGTTCTGTTATAAAAAGCTTCTTACTGAATTAACAAAGACAATTATGTTGCCATGAAAATAGTAATACTCATTAAGAGTTGTCAAATTCTAAAGGGATCTGGTAGAGAGAAAAATGTGAATGCTTCAATATTGTTTACAATGGCATAATTTACCAAACTGTTCTAAAAAAACAAGTTTCCTTATATCTGGGGGGAAAAAAGGTTTAAAGGTCAGTGATATTTTGAACAAAAAGTTATAAAAATTGCAATCATTCTCAGTTCATTTAGTCCCATAATCGATTCTTGTTTATCCTGATCTTCTGCCAATGTTTTATGAATGCAGTTATTACTTAGAATTATATGAACCTTCATCCAGTTTAAATATTGACCTGAATATTTATTCTCAGACACTCTATTTCAGAATAAATCAGAGTTCTTTTCATGGATCCCTCTCAAGATAGAATATATTTGCAAAATCATCAGAGTAAAACAATGACTGTCTGTAAATGACAAAAAACTTATACTATGGCTATAGATCTGACTATAATGCAATTGATAAAGAACTGCTTTCCGTAGCATAACACTTCAAGATAACAATTAGAACTACAAGTGAAATTATATCAGAAGTTTGTAGATTCTTGGAGGGAGATTTTTTAAAAATTTATTTAACTCACCTTTATCGTTGAATGTATTACAGATGTCCCCCCATTTTTTCCCCATTGACTCCCTCGTCCCCAATCCTGTCCCCTCCTGTCTTCCCCACACTATTGTGGGTCTCCATTGGTTATGCATATATGCATAGAAGTTCTTTGGTTTATCTCCTCCCGCCTCTCTCCTCCCTTCCCTTTGAGGTTTATCAGTCTAACAACCAATTTGTACTTCTTAATTCCTTCATCTTTTTCACCCATATCCCCAGACCCCGCCCATCTGGCAAGCAACAAAAACTTCTCTGTATCTAGGAGTCTATTTCTGTTCTGCTTGCTCATTTTGTTTGCAGATTCAAATGTTGATAGATATGTATTAATAGCCAGTTTATTGTTCATATTTTTCTTCTTCTTCATACAATACTGGTTTGGTGGTGATAAACTCCTTTAGCTTTTTCTTGTCTGGAAAACTCTTGATATGTCCATTGATTCTAAATGATAGCTTTTCAGGATAGAGTAATCTTCATTGTAGGTCAATGCTTTTCATTACCTTGAATATCTCTTGCCATTCCTTTCTGGCCTGCAAAGTGTCTTTTGAGAAATCAGCTCACATTCTTATGGGAGCTCCTTTGTAGGTTACAAACTGCTTTTCTCTTGTTGCCTTTAAGATTCTCTCTTTGTATTTAACCTTTGGCATTTGATGATCATGTGTTTCGGTGTGGACCTCTTTCGGTTCATGTTGTTTGGGACTCTCTGTGCTTCCTGGACTTGTATGTCTGTTTCCTTCACCAAGTTAGAAAAGTTTTCTGTCATTATTGATTCAAATAGGTTTTCAAATACTTGCTCTCTCTCTTGTCCTTCTGGCACCCTTATGATGCAAATGTTGGCATGCTAGAAGTTGTCCCACAGGCTCCTTACACTATCCTCATTTTTTTGGATCCTTTTTTCTTTTTGCTGTTCTGATTGGGTGTTTTCTGCTTCCTTATATTCCAAGTTGATGGTTTGCTTCTTGGCTTTACCTACTCTACTATTGATTTTCTGTAAATTATTCTTTATTTCAGTTAGTACATCCTTCATTTCTGACTAGTCCTTTTTTATGTTTTTGATGTTCTCACTAAGTTCCTTGGTGGTCTTCTTAAGTTCCTTGAATGTCTCACCAAGTTCCATGAGCAACCTTATAACCTGTGTTTTGAACTCTGCATCTGATTGATTGCTTATGTCCATTTTGTTTAGTTCTTTTCCTGGAGTTTTGTTCTGTTCTTTCATTTGGGACATGTTTCTTTGTCTCCTCATTTTGGCTGCTCCCCTGTGATTGTTTCTATCTATTAGTTGGAGTTGCTGTGCCTCCTAGGCTTCATAGGGTAGCCTGTTGTTGCAGGTGTCCTGTAGGATCCAATGGCACAGTCTACCTGATCACCCCAGCTGTGCCCTCGAGATGTACCCCTAGTGTGGACTGTACACCCTTCTGCCGTATTGAGTCTTAATTGCTGGCAAATCAATGGGAGGGTTTTAGTCAGCCTGATCAGCTGCAAGGACTGGCTGTGCCCACTGACCACTGGCCTCTTGACTCCCTTGGAGGATCAGCTGTGTACGGGCCAACCACACAGAGCAAGACTTACTTCATCAGGGCTCTGGTTACCTACTGAGTCCACTCATTGCATATGTCACTTGTGGAGGTGGTAGGGTGGTGGTGGTTCGACATGGTCTGAAGCTGTCCACTGGGTGTGCTAACTCTGGGGCAAGGTCAGCCACGGCCTGTGTTCTATCTGGGCCACCCAGCATAAGCTACAAAGTGATCTGCAGATGGCTGCTACTTGTGCTGGGCTTGCAGGAAAAGCCAAGTTGTGAACCAAGGCTGGCTGCTCCTAGTGCCAGGCCTGAGGACACTTAATGAGAGTTTTAAGGCTCACTAAGACCACATGCTGCTTATTTGAAAGGTTTTAGGAAACTCTGAAGCAGGATCCAGATTCTTGTAGATATTTATATTTCTACAACATCCATTTTAGTAACAAAAATAAATATATACATATTATATATTACAACGTAAATATTATTTCTTTATTTGACAAAGCTTCTCATGTAATTTAAGCACATCAAATAGTCTAGTGAGTTTTAAATTTCTCTTTTATATGGAGAGAGAAAACAAATAGTTGAGGTATTTCAGGGACCCACTGGAATGACCCAAAGACATTTCCAGGTTATGAAAAACTCTCTTTCTAAAATTCAAACCCTGGCAAGGTCATCAATCTTACTTGACCAAAAAGATCATATATCATGATAAAACTATATTAAAGTATTCATTTATTTAAAATGACCATAAAAAGTATAAAACAAATACAGGTGAGCAAAACATTTTTTCTTAGCATTAAAAAGATTTTCTTAAATAATCAAAGACCTGATTAAGAAAATATGACACAGAACTATTTTAATAAAACATAGAATCGCTGCTTTCCAGGTAGAAAATTTTCATAAGTCTTATCTGGAATAGAACAATAAATACAGGAAAAATTTTGTCCTTAGAACAGAGTGAAAGAAAATCAAACTCCAATTTTGTATTAACTTACTTTACGTATTTAAATTAATTTACTGAATTTTGTTTCATTTCACCATACATAAAATTTTCTCTCAAGATATTTTTTAAATGTTGTACAACTTTCCTAGTCCCTCTTAGCCTATCTCTTTTTATTCAAAAATAACCAACTTAGGACAAAACTAATTTCCTTAATTTTATTTCTATGTATCTCCAGACCTTATACCTTCTATTACAAAAAACATAAGATATTTTCCAAAGACAGTGAGGTAACATTGCATATATAAGACATTTTTTTGGACAAGAAAAAAAAAAGGGGGAACAGGATATTAGATTTGAGAAATGAGAATGGGTGATTTGCAGGTAGTTTAGAAAGAACAGAACATACGTGGCACAGAAATCCTTGTGAGCGAATCAGAACAAGGAGACACAGTGGGAATCTAGCTAACAGGTCCTGGTCTGAAGCTCTCTTGTTTCCCACACTCAATTCAAATTAAGTCAAATCAGCATCCTAAGATCTCCTTTCTGAAGCAAGTTTCTCAAGCTGAATCTTTTGGGATGGAAAGGGGGAATGGTCAAAGGTTCTTTCTGAGTCCTTTGTTTCTGGGTGTTTTGTTTTTTTTTAAACATGTTTTTATTGTTTTTTTTTTAGAGAGAGAGGAAGGGAGAGAGAAATAGAAACATTGATGTGAGAGAGAAACATTGATCAGCTACCTCCCGCACACCCCCTACTGGGGATCAAGCCCACAACCCAGGCATGTGCCCTGACCAGGAATCAAACTGGGACCTCTCAGAACATGGGCCATGCTCAATCCACTGAGCCACACCGGCCAGGCAAGTCTTTTGTTTCTTAATAAACATCTTAAAATCAATATCCCAAAAAGGTAGCTTAAGGGCGGCAAAACTTGCATCCCTATATTAGTAATGGCTGAAATGGCATAAAAACCAAGACAAATATCAAGCTGGTAACAGTAGCAATGAGAAACAATCATCTGTCACAAGACCACCAGGAAGTATGGCCCCTGGTGAGTACTATATTCTTTGTCCCTTTGTCTTGTCAATCATTAGTATCTGAATTATACTATTAAGAAAGTATTATAAAAGGGGTCTGAATAATTTGTGCGAAACTACTGTCTGCTCTGATCCTACATGTCAGTCAATTACCCTTTAATAAATTCTCTGATATTCTGCGGAGATGCCTGCATCGTTCTTCAGTCTGAAGATACCGTGTCATTACGATGGCCATTACACCTTGCTGTATCGTGAGACATTTACTACCTGTGCAAGTTAGTAAGCTTTGCAGATAATCAGTTGCCTCATTAAGTACAGGATATTATACCTACTCATGCTGATTGATTAAATCTGCTGAACTCTACTTGGTCTGGCATCCTTCAAATCACCAGTCATACAAGGGTAAGAAGACCTGGTTTCTGTTCTCTTAACAGCTTTCAGTTTAGTGCAAAAGGCAAATAAGAAAACTGGAATTTTCAATAAAGAGTGATTAGTGTTTGTTGTTAGGGCAGTTTCAAGACCTAAATGAACTAATATAGATATAAATTGGGCTTAATAAAATTTTTGGTACATCATAAAGTTACTTTTATCTCCCCCTGGATGATTATAAACTTCGAGGAAAGTTATTTTATTCCTTCAAAACAAAACATTCTCAAGTAGCCAACTTTCTAGCCAGTTCCCAACTTCCTGTCTTTCACCCTGGGACAGTGACTTGCCATAGCACTTCTTCGGTAGATTTGTGTAAAATATTAATTTTGCAATCATTGCTTACCACCCCTCCAAAGTGTTCAGAGAACAGTCAGTGCCCCTGATGCTGGCTGGGAGCCAGTGTGCTTTGTGGCATGTGGCCAGTGCCACAGACATTCCTGCACTGTATTCAGACTGAGAGCTGAAGGATGGCAACACTGGGCTCTGGAGTGGCAGGCAAGGAGCCAGAGTGGGGAGCCAGCCACAATCATCTGGAAGGAGAGAAGCAGAGGGGCTCAGGGTTTTCCCTATAGTCTGCAGTCATGGATCCCTCTCTCCCCATGGGATTGAGCTATTTTGCCCTTACAAAAACTGCTGTGGTAGCCAAGGGTGTTGAATTAGTCCTTCTAAATAATGTTTTTCTCTTGATGTGCTCTTATTTATTATCAATCCTGGTCTGGAATTCGGAGCAACTATGAAACATCTAGATACACACAGAGGAAACTAATTTTTCCCTTGGTGGAGGAGGGGATGTGGTCTGGTCTAGGAAGCACATTTAAAAAATAGTTTTATGTATTGAGATTTAATTGTCATATTTTATTTTTTTTAATGTGTTTTATTGATTTTTTGTAGAGAGAGAGAAAAAAAAATGATGTGAGAGAGAAACATTGATTGGCTGCCTCCTGCACACCCCCTACTTGGGATCCAGACCACAACCGGTGATATGCCCTGACTGGGAAAAGAACTGGGACCACTCAGTCCATGGGCTGATGCTCAGTCCACTGAGCCACACCGGCTGGGCTAATTCTCATATTTTAAAACATATATATTTAAAGTGTGCAATCTGATAAGTTTTGACATATCTATACACTCATAAAAACAATCACCACAATAAATATATTGAATAGTAATCCACCCAGCTACATAGTCAGAGAATGCAGAAAAGGATGGAAATTGACCTTCAGAGTCACTTTGCCCAGACATGTAGCAAGAAGAAACTAGAGAATGACATATAGTAGTGATGAGCTTTAAAGTACAGTCACCACACTCACTTATAAAACATGCCTAGTGATGAGACAGTACAGGGGTAACATCTAGGCTCCATCTTGACTGCAAGAACTCCATCTTAGAGGCCTGACTATGCCTCCTTGCTTGCAGTAAAATTCCAAAGGTAAAATTAACCTAACCACATCCTTAAAGTGTGACAGAATAAAATGCTTCCTCTCTCTGATAGTCTGCAGGATAATAGCTCCTGCTGTAGATAACTCAATTAACTAGAGGAATTCTGCTTGAGACTAGAGCAGCCCCCTTGTCAGCAAAAAGGTGTGGAAATATGCACAAAGTAATGACTGCTTTTCAAAGATTCACAGGACTCTCCAGACTGGACTCACATCAGTGGGATCAACAGACCAGCCAGAACACAGGGATTGAGACATTTCACACTCTTCCTAGAATCCCTTTAGATACCTATCTGTCTAAGGCCAGCACCCACTCCTTGTCTTGCCCTTCCTCCCTCCCCTTGACAATATAAGTTGCCTGGATTTCAGACTCGTTTAAGAAGGATTTGAGAATAAGTTCTGGAGATAGGCCTTCTTGATCAATAAATCTTTCCTTGCTCCAAACTCTGATTTATTGAATATTGGCTTTAATTTTGAAGCACTGAGCACAGGAACCTTGGACCTGTAACAAAAAGAAAGAGTGTACAACAACAATAACATCTTTTTTTAACATCATGTTCTGCAAAAGAGTTGTTTTGTCAATTAAATGATGATGAGATAGGATATGTGGTGAAATAACTGTAATCGATAAGAGCTATAGGAAATGTCAAGAAGATAGTAAGACCACCCTCCATCAGATTTATGGCTTAAAACTGACAGAAACCAGCTTGATCTAATATGGTGAATAATTTCACCTAACAGTAACCCCAGCCTCATTATAGGTTCATTGTAATACATTAGCATGCTAAATGACACACACCCCAGCCACAAGATCATAAAGGGAAAGCCCATAGAGAACACCAAATGGCTGACAGAGCTTTGGAGAAAGAAAGCACGCATCTTACAGAAGAACGGGGGAAGGAAAGGTGTGGGCATGCTGAAGAGAGACATAGAGAAAGCTGGGTCCTTCATCTTGAGAAATCTCCATCTCTTTCCTGGGAAGATCCTTAATATTTTCCCCCTATTGAATACACCTATCTCCAGATTAAATGAACCTTAATAAAGAAAGCAAATTCCTCTAAAGGGGCTCTGGGCTGCTCTGTCAATGGAGCAGCCCATACTGTCTCACTGTTTCACTAGTAAACTCACTTTAAACTTTATGCTTGTATTTCAGTTCTTTCCTACATGAAGCAAAGAACCCAAGTGGGACGCAGTCAGCAACTAGACCTGCATCAGTAACTAGAATATTTATGCAAGCATTTTACAGGCCCTTTGAGTGGTCCACTGACCATGAAAAACATTTTATGACTCCCCAGGATCATCCTCATTCCCAAGTCCTACACCCACACCAAGGCCTAAATAAACCATCCACAAGAACCCCTCAGAGAACTCAACTTCTCTTTTCTGGTCCACTCCCTTGCCCACAAGATGTTTCCAATAAAATCTATCCGCTTGATCTTGTACTGAGTTCAGTGATTATTTCTATGACATTGAGACTCAAGAACCTGGCATTTAAGGTGGTAACAGTGAGACTGTGTCCATTCTGATGAATAATGCCTTATTTGTGGTTAATTGCTAATAAGGGAGTGAGAAGGGAGATAAGCATAGAGGGAGGAAGGTGAGAAAACACCTTTCCACCTACACTTACTGCAAGCCACAAAGAAATCCAAAGTACTTGTGAGTTCACTAAATGATTTGCAGAGCTATTATGGGATTTGCCCCCAGAACGTGGCTCCTGGGAAACAGTGTTGAGATGCTTCCACGTGTGCCACTGTCTAGTCCTCAGGAGCTGCACTTTCATTCTGTACCTGACACAGAGTGAAATGCTTGCACTTTCTGACTATCTTAATTTTAGCCTCCTACATTTCTCCCCTGGCCTTCAGGCTAACAGCTCCTGCTATAGATATGCTAATTAACTAGAGGAATTCTGCTTGAGGCCTGAGTTTTTACAAGAGCATCCTCCTGTTAGGAGCCTTTCCCAAAGAAGTGGGGAAATATGTACAAAGTAATGAGAGTTTATCAAAGATTTACAGGAGTCTCCAGACTAGACTCAGTTTCGTGGGGTCAGCGAACTGATGGGAACAAAGGGATTTAGAAATTGCTTGCTCTTTCTTGGATCCCTGTCATGCCTAGCTATAGACACCTAAATTCTGGGTTCTCTTAACATGGATTTGCAGAAGCCATGAGGTACCCCACCCCCATTCTTCTTGAGCTAGACCTTCTTGGTCAATTAACATTTTTTTACTTCAAACTTTGACTTTTTGAATATTGGCCTTTCTTCTTTCTTTCTTTCTTTTTTTAAGCACTGAAGCACACAAACATATCAGTAACATACCTTCTAGGTAGGACCTCCATCATAAATCATGAGTTATGTATGTGGAGAGCTGACTTTCATGATTAATTCCCAAAAGCAATATTAAAGTGCTTTTTGCCATGAGTAAGTAGATTCAGAGCCCCTAGTGATCCCACTTGCTCTGAGATGTCTGAATCAGTCTAAGGAGACAAGCGTGGGGGATTGGGAGCAGGACTTCATTTCAGAGAGAGAAAGCTCAACATGCAAATGCTGATGAGGCAGCTCTTGGAAAGAAGAAACCTGATACAATTATCATTTACTGTTAATTGAAGGACCACTTTAGTTGTGAATGCAGTACTGGACTGGGGGACTATTGGTTACTGGAACTGTGGGAAGAAGTTACCACAGAGAGAGGCAGGAGAAAATCGGCAGACCAGAAGAGGAAGAAGACACTATGATTTTGTCCCTATGTAAACAGCAAAGAGCACCAGAATTAGACCTCAGTCCTTAAGTTCAGCTAAGAAAAAAATTCAGAGCCAAGAAAGTCAAGTGAGCCAGCTATACTGCATGGACTCAGGAAGCAAGTTACATGGGCAAAAAAAGAAGGGCCCTTGAAGCTTGGAGAAAGAAAGGAAAGGTAATGCATCTTAAGGAAGAAAGGGGGAAGGAAAGGCATGGGCATGCTCAAGAGAGAGATAGAGAGAGTGCTGAGTCCTTCATCTTGAGGGCTTTTATCTGTTTTCCAAAGGCAGGGATTTTAGGGGAGGTTTCAGAGGACTCTCTCAATAGAATATTCATCAGCTTTCCAAGCATGTCCTCTCTAGGTCTCTGCTGATTGGTTGGTGCTACAGTAGGGGGTCATTATTCATTGCATCTGACCCTGATGTCAGCCATGTCATTGCTAAAAGGTCTGAGCTGGCGGGAGATCACATCCACAACACAAGGCCAGTGTAATGCAAAATGGCTTTATTACATATGCCTGGGTGCAGGCATACTGTCACAAATTTCTAGCTCAGCTTCGAAATCTCTTTGTTCTCTGGCTTTTATAGGCCTAAACTACAGAAACAAAAAAAAAACTACATTAAAAAAAAACCCACATTCTCTTAGCTCTGCTTAATTGGTGCCGGGGCTGATACAAGCTGTCTCAGAGGTAAGGAGAGTATGCTTCAGCAGAGGTCAGGGCCATCATTAATCTCTTTCTTTTTTATGGTCCCTCCAAGTTTTCCAAGGCCACCATGAACCCCTTATCTTCATGGTTCCTCTGAATGTCAGTCCCAGGGGTTTTAGAAAACTGCTCAGGTGTTATTGTGCAGGAATAACTGGTCAGAATGGAGTTTAATTTTCTTAAAACATTATTAACCCTTTCATTCCCACCTTATAATGATTTTTAAAAAAAAGGGGGGGAAAAGGGCAAAGTTTCTCTTTGTCTACTTCCTGCAGGTATGGGGTTGTCATGGACTCCTAAAAAGTCTATCCCTTGCAATCCCCATTCTGCAGCAGATGTTCCACAGCTCCATGACGGGGTGTCTTCTAGTTGGGTGCTCACCCCTCCATATGTGACCCAGACATCAGGGACCTTTGTGACCCCGACGGCCCCCCTTAAGCGGTCACATAGATCAAGGTTTAAGACAGGTTTTTCTATTCCCTTTGTAGTAACATATCTTAAGACCTCCCCCAATACTTCATTTCTAAGTTCTCAGTTCCTTTGGGGCCCAGGTCGATATGGATTCCCCTGAACAGTCATAACCAGAAAATCAAAGTCCCAATAATGCAAGAGTCTTATCTGGAGAGGCCTGAACCATCCATTTTGCTTTCTCCCCCTTAGCCAGGAATGGTGCTGCCAGATCAGGATGCCGTTGACCTTGAGAGCCGTTGGTGCAGGCAGGATGACAGTGTATAGTACCTTCCAGGCTGGAGTCAGTCCCTGGGTGGTGAACTTCTTTACCACATGGAGTCCCTGGGCTGGAAATGGTGCACGGGGTCCGAGGTGGGCACAAGCAGGGTGTCACAGACGTGTTTATGGACAGCTTTCTGGCTGGACTGCAGGGCCTGCAAGAACAGTAAGAGGGCAAGGAGGAGCAGAGTAGTCCAGTTTTTACCAGTTTTTAAAGTAAATTTGGTTAAGGTTTCTTTTAAGGTCCTGTTCATGTGCTCTACCTGCCCGGAACTCTGTGGTCAGTATAAACACAATTAAGCTTCCAATTTATATTTAATTCCTCAGAGATATCCTGTGATATCTTTGCAATAAAGGCAGGACCATTGTCTGATCCAAGGGTCGGGAGTAGCCTAAACCTGTTACTCCCTTTATTACATCCTAGACTGTTATTCTATTACTAGGGGCAATCTCTCCCTCTTTCAGTGTCTTATTTTCTTCCCTTCTTGAGTATTCCTCCAATGTCCTGTCTTCCTGTAATATGCATGTCCCCTTTTTTTAATCTTTTCTTATCTTTTTATTTCCTCTGCATAATCCTTCTTTAACTTGCATGGACCCTCTGCGACTTTCCTAGTCCTTCCCCTGACATTAACCTGAGAGCTTGCTCAATCTATCTGCTGTCTGCACATTTCCCAGTTTTTCTTCTCCTCCTCCCTACTCAGACCCACACATTCCTGCTTCTCTCCACCTTCTCCCTTTCCCTGTGACCTTACTGGACATTACCTGCCTCTCAGGAGTTCAGTAAGCTTGGTGTAACCTAAGTGGGTAGTCTGGTCATAGTCTAATGCCATCTTTTATTCATTTTTTAAATTATTTTGGTCTGAGTGCTTTTACTTTTTTATTTATTTTTTTATCCTTACCTGAGGACATTTTTCCATTTTTTGTTCAGATAGAGTGGGAGGGAGAGAGAGGAAGAGAGAGAGAGAGAGAAACATCGACGTGAAAGGGACACATCGAGTGGCTGCCTCCCACACGACCCAACCAGGAGCTGGGGACAAACTGCAACCGAGGTACGTGCCCTTAGCGGGAACCGAACCCGCGTCTCTCTGGACCGAAGGCCGATGCTCTAACCGCTGAGCCAAACCGGCCAGGGCTGGTCTGAGTGCTTTTAAATTTTAGTGTTTATTTTGGCATAAAGAGCTCCCACCCACACTGTCTCCCTTCCCAGAGTGTGGGATGGTGTTGACATGCAGGTTAGGTGGGAACACAGACAGCAAGATGGCTGTGGTCTGAAGAGCCCCTTCAAACAGATTAGGCACTACACATGAGTAAATCAAACACTAGATCAAGGCAGAGCCCCCATCTTTAGCTAATAAATAATCTAGTGTAATGCGATTATCTATTACCATGCAGGCAAGTGAGTCAAGGGATTTTGAAAGAAGCTTGAAATTTTCACCTATATTTCTACTTATATTTGCCATTGGTGGTGGGTATGTTTTTGCTGTTACTGCATTATAACTGACTCCTTTTATGAGGCATCCGACTTTTCTTTTTATCCTATGATGGCTTCTGGGCTCAGGGCCTGATGAGGTTGAATTAGAGATGAAGGAATGGATTAGGGTATTGGCTGGGGTGACATATCCTATCGCCCATAAGCCATCCTGCTTTTCTGGGTTTAGGCATTGAATAGCAATTCCTCTCCTGGGGGCTGAAATGTCTAGTGCACCTAAAATCATCATTCCCGCTGGTAGGCAAAGCAGTCCAGTCATATTTGGGCCTAAGGAGGTGTTTGATAGACCCATAGTACGGTTTGAATGATTAAACCATGATAGAGGGAGGAGAGGGCTAGTGCCACCACAGAATTACACCCTGGATAGTGACTAATTTTTTTGGTATGTTTTTTTTTTTAGTATTGCATCAAGTGCCTCTGACCTTGAACATATAAATTCTCATTGCAGAGGCTAGGCATATTATGAATAGTTTGTTTACAGACACCCCTCATAAGATTATAGTGAGAGACATTATATGTGGTGTCCACTTTTATGGTCTGTATTCGTACTGAGAATTAAGATCAAGTGAGCTTTTGTCTTTCTGCTCCGCAGGAGGTTTCTGTCCTCCCTGAGCTTGCCTTAGGACACCTGCATTTACTGATTGACAGGTGTACCTTCCCAGTCGAACTCCCCATCTAACACTTTTCGCAGAGCAGGTCATGCCCAGCTGGCGCAGCTGAGTGCAGGTCACGCCCAGCTGGCACAGCTGAGTGCTTGGCTCCAGAAGTGAGAGCCCCTCGGGGCTCGCCCCCCCTTCCCACCATCACTGGGTCATTGAAAAAACCTATAAGAGTAGTGGTATTTCAGCAGCGGTCCACAAGGGGAGGAGGAGCGCTGGGGGCTTTTGTTAGGAGAGGAAGCAGATTCTTGGAGGAGACAGAGTAAAGAATGAGAATGGTTGGTGGGGAGAGAAGGAGTAAAGGTTAAAGTAGCATGGAGTTTAGAAAGAATGTCCCATCCTAACAAGGGAGTGAGGCAGGCTGGTAATGCAAGAGTGGAGAAAGATATAAGGGTCTAAAGAACAAGTGAGTGTCTGGGTTGTCCTGGGTTGTAATATTTGGCCGTCAATTCCCACAACTGAAACCCCAGAGTGTGGAAGAGGTCCCCTGAACTCGGGGAGGGCAGAGTAGGTTGCCCCAGTATTAATTAAAAATGGAATTGGCCTACCTGCTACCATCAGAGTTACCCGAGGTTCAGAGTTCGAGATGATGGTCGGGGCGTCCGTTCCTGGGCACCTTCAGTCTTCAGCCACCAGGCCCATCAGATCAAGGCCTGGATTGCCCATTCTGCCAGCCTGAGGAAGGGATGAGGTCCGACTCTGTGCAGTCTGTCTGCAGTCCGACTTCCAGTGGGGCCCTCCACATTGAGGACATGGCTTAGGCGGTGGTCGGGGGTTGGGGCATTGTCTCGCCCAATGGCCAGTCTGATTACACTTAAAGCAGGGACCTGGGGGTCTGCTCTGCTGATCTTGGTGGGGGTCCTTCTTCTGTCCCCTGAAGGGGGTTTGCTGACCCCTTTGATTAGTGGGGGCTCTGGTGGCAGAGACAAGCATTTGGAATTCTGCTAATCTTTGCTGTTTAGCCTCTTCATCGCAATTATTGAACACCTTAAAGGCTAGATTTAGAAGTTTCTGTTGAGGGGTTTGAGGCCCATTTTCAAGTTTTTGTCTGGGGCCAACTGAGAGATAAATCTCAGGTTTAAAATGACAGTCCCTTCTGGGCTAGTGGGATCTAAGTTAGTATATCTTCTCAGGGTTTTAGAGTTTTCATTCTTTTTCTGGATTATTTCAGAGTAAAGGATACTAGTTTATTATTTATTTGGGACAAATCTAAGAGAGAGAAGGGGACATAAACTCTGATGGTCCCTTTGGTGCCTGATGCTTCCCTTGGGGGCATTCTAAAATGGGGGCTGAAGTAGGGGACTGATAGGGACCAGAGATGGTTCCCAATCCATTGTGTGTGTGAGAGAGTTGGAGCCGAGTAGGAGGCTCAGGGTCAGGTGGGGGCCCACAGAAGGGGCTGGAGGAGGAGGCCCTGCCAGAGGGGCCTAGGGAGGAGGTGGTGGAGCGAGATCGCTGGGTCAAAGGAGGAAACAGGAGAAGTTAGCGCGCTGTCTTCAGAGGGAGGTTTGGGAGGATTAGAATGCAGCAGGAAGATTTGGGACGGGGAGCAAGAGTCGCATAAAGAGGGGTGTGATGTGAGTGCAAAGGGGCCTGGATGTAAGGAACCTCAGACCATTTTTCTTGCCTTTGACAGAAATTGTCTATGTTGGTAGAATGTCGAAAGTGCCGTTTCAAGCTATTGTGACACATTGTACTGAGGCCATGCAGTGTTGCAGTAAAAAATGAGTCGTGGAGGGATGATCACACAGGAGTGACGATCACACAGGAGTGACCGAGAGACCTGGCTCTCATGTCCAGGACAGGGGATCTTGGAATGTAAGTACTCAGTGCACCCAAGGGTCTGTACATTTTTTAGGAGACATCCTAGGGGTGTTGTCTCATGTTGCAGTGTGAGATGTCATGGCGTCATGGTCTGATGGATATACTAGAGCAGCAGTTCTCAACCTGTGGGTCACGAACCCTTTGGGGTTCGAACAACCCCTTCACAGGGGTCACCTAAGACCATCGGAAAATACATATTTCCAGTGGTCATAGGAACCGAGACACCGCTCCTCTATCCGTCGCCAGGCAGGTCCGCCCACATGCAGATATGCCCACATACAGATACACCCACATACGAGTACCCGGCGTGATGACATCATCATGCCAACCTCATCACATACAAATACAGGTGTATGTGACAGGGTTGGCGCTATAATGTACTTATGCAACCAGTCACACCTGTGTAGAGAGCAGCTACTGTGTAGAAAGCAGCTACTCTGTTAAAAGCAGCTACTGTGTTGAAAGCAGCAGTATTGGAGGTAAAACGACACTTCATGAATTATAATTACTGGGTAAATGTAAAATCATGTACTGTAAAATCATCAACTACTACAAAAAAAAAAATATCTGTACCATGGGAACTTAATCTGGATGCTGATCTGTCTTTTTATATTCAGCTGTGGTTGATATGAATACTGCCCCCTTGTGATAGTAACAGATATGTAAAAAAAAACAACAACACAGAATGGTAAATCATAGGAAACTTTAATGAACTGTATTGACTAAACTATGCCATGTATCATCTTTTGTATTATTAAAGCTATTGTTATATATTATTTTCATTAGCAAACCATCCCATGACAATGGATCATGTACAGAAGAATGTTAAGAAAAGAAAACATAGTGAGGATATTTTACAGTATGGTTTTACCTCAATAATTACAGCAAGAATTGAGAAACCAGGATGTGTTATTTGTTGTGAAGTTCTGTCAGCCAAATCTATGAAGCCGAACAAACTAAAATGCCATTTTGATAGCAAGCATCTGAGCTTTGCCAGCAAGGATACCAACTATTTTAGAAGCAAAGCTGATGGACTCAAGAAAGCCAGACTTGACACTGGTGGCAACTACCACAAACAAAACGTAGCAGCCGTTGAAGCTTCATATTTGGTGGCACTCAGAATCACCAGAGCTATGAAACCTCACACCATTGCTGAGGATTTACTATTGCCAGCGGCCAAAGACATTGTTTGAGTTATGATCAGAGACGAATTTGTTATGAAATTGAGTGCAATTTCCTTATCCTACAACACTGTCCACAGAAGAATAGATGACATGTGTGCTGATATTCTTGATCAGGTAATCCAGGAAATTAAATCTGCTCCACTTCCAATATTTAGCATCCAGCTTGATGAATCTACAGATGTTGCAAACTGTTCACAGTTACTGGTTGACGTGAGGTATATTAATGATGACGACTTTAAAGATGAGTTTCTTTTTTGCAAACCTCTTGAAACAACAACTACTGCACATGATGTATTTGACACAGTTGGTTCATTTCTGAAAGAACATAAGATCTCTTGGGAAAAGGTTTGTGGTGTTTGCACAGATGGTGCTACAGCTATGCTAGGATGTCGATTTGGATTTCAATGTTTGGTACTGAATGAGTCACCAAAAGACATTGGAACTCACTGTATGATTCATCAGCAAATATTAGCAATGAAGACGCTGCCACAAGAGTTACAAGAAGTAATGAAAAGCGTCATAAGTTCTGTCAATTTGGTAAAGGCAAGCACTTTAAACAGTTGACTGTTTTCACAACTGTGTAACGAGTTGGATGCGCCAAACAATGCTCTGCTATTTCACACTGAAGTGTAATGGTTGTTGACAGGAAAAGTTTTAAAACGTGTTTTTGAGCTTCCTGATGAACACAAAACGTTTGTAATCAGAAAGCAAGACTGCAGTTCGAAGCACTTTTCAGCAATAAAAGTGAACTGCAGAAAATAGCTTACTTGGTTGACATCTTTGCCATCTTGAATGAGTTAAATTTATCACTGCAAGGACCAAATGCAACATGCCTCAATTTGTCTGAAAAGATCCGATCATTCCAAATGAAACTTCAGCTTTGGAAAAAAAAAAAAATTGGATGGAAATAAAATTTACATGTTGCCTACCTTATCTGCTTTCTTTGAGGAACATGACATTGAACCAGACAAAAGGATTATGATGATAATTTCTGTGAAAGAACACTTGCACATGCTTGCAGATGAAATTTCATCGTACTTTCCAAATCTACCTGACACCCCATTTGCACTTGCCAGAAGCCCATTCACAGTCAAAGTTGAAAATGTTCCTGAGACAGCACAAGAGGAGTTCATTGAACTTATTAACAGTGACACAGTGAGAACTGATTTCTCTACGATGCCAGTTACAAAATTCTGGATCAAGTGTTTGCAGTCATATCCTGTTCTGTCTGAGACTGTGTTGTGCCTTCTTCTGCCATTTCCAACAACATATCTTTATGAAACAGGGTTTTCCAGCTTGTTGGTTATCAAGTCAAAATACAGAAGTAGACTTGTGTGGAAGATGATCTTTGCTGTGCTCTTGCAAAGACTGCCCTGAGAATTTCTGATCTGGTGAGAAAGAAGCAATCTCAACCTTCACACTGACGTTGGCTTTTTACACATACTGTCGCAAAATGTAGCAATGTAGTTTACTGTTGTTATATTAAGACTGTTACCATGCTACACCATGCTTCAAGACAAAATTTCATTTATTTGTAATTAGAAATAAATATTTCACAATATATAATTACATATTGTTTTTGTGATTAATCACTACGCTTTAATTCTGTTCAATTTGTAACAATGAAAATACATCCTACATATCAGATATTTACATTACTATTCATAACAGTAGCAAAGTTACAGTTATGAAATAGCAACAAAAATAATTTTATGGTTGGGGGTCACCACAACATGAGGAACTGTATTAAAGGGTCATGGCATTAGGAAGTTTGAGAATCACTGCACTAGAGGAAAAAGAAGTCATCCCCGCTTCTCCCCTAGAGTAGAGAGATGTGCAACTCACCTATACCAGGCGTCCCTAGATATATGGTGAGCTGAGGGAACCTGGTTCCCGAGGAGCATGTCCTGACAAGTGCTGGCTTTTTGGAGGGATGATCACACAGGAGTGACGGAGAGACCTGGCTCTCAAGTCCCGGACGGGGGATAACGAGACAGCCCGGAGAATCCGACCAGTAAGCAAATAAACACTCACCAGTGAATTAGTGGACGGTGTTGATGTTGGATTGGCAGGAAAGGTTTGAGATCCGGTATCCGGGTGAGGGTGTGATCAATCCTGGTCCAACAGGAGGCTGGGAGGACCCCAGGAGCCCGCGGTTGCCCCCTATATGGGATCCTCACAAACCTCCCAGGTTTCGGCACCAAATAAAAGGTCTGAGCCAGAGGGAGATCACATCCACAACACAAGGCCAGTGTAAAGCAAAATGGCTTTATTACATATGCCTGGGTGCAGGCATACTGTGTCGCAAATTTCGAGCTCAGCATTGAAATCTCTTTGTTCTCTGGCTTTATAGGCCTAAACTACAGAAACAAAACAAAAAACTACATTAAAAAAAAAAAACACACCACATTTTCTTGGCACTGCTTAATTAGTGCCGAGGCTTATACAAGCTATCTCAGAGGTAAGGAGAATATGCTTCATCAGAGGTCGGGGCCATCATTAATCTCTTTCCTTTTTATGGTCCCTCCAAGTTTTCCAAGTCCACCATTAACCCATTATCTTCATGGTTCCTCTGAGTGTCAGTCTCAGGGTTTTTAGAAAACTGCTCGGGTGTTTACATGCAGGAATAACTGGTTAAAATGGAGTTTAATTTTGTTAAAACATTATTAACTCTTTCAATTGCTTCATTGGGTTTTGCTGTTTTTCTGGGCCTGGAGCTGAAACACAACTAAGGCCTAAATGTTATCTCTACTTTGACCAAAACTCTGTCTGTCTGTAGTCAACAGACCTGAGGCTTTGTTCCTAAAATTATTTGATGCAGGTCAGAACCACTTTGTCCTGGGAGTTTAATGCCTAAGGGAGTGACCCTACAAGGGCTTGTATGGGAGTTGTATGATGTTATTCTCCAGCTCCTTTGTTCCTCCTCTAAGGGGTTCTACCACATGACCCGCAATATGCCAAAGGATGAAAGGTCAGGGGAGAATTTGAACTTCCATATTGCATGATCAGTAATATGGAAGGTCAGGGGGTCTAAACTGCATGACCAGTGATATGCTAAAGAAGAAAAGGTCACCCTGGGGGTGAAGTCCCACCATACAATACTTGTTTTCACAGTTTTGCTCATTGCTGGGCACCTGGGGCTTTCTGCCCTGGTAACCTTCTGTACCTGGCCTATAGTTCTTACCTTGCTCATGTCTGTCTAACTGTCTATTGTATCAGATACACATAAACCTGCAGGGTTAAGTGTCGGGAGCGGTGCCACTGAAATGATGACCTCCACGGTTTGACACAGTCCCTGGAGGAGAGAATTCACTGCACAGCAGGAATCACAAAGAACAGTGGCTAAAGACAAAGGCTAATAAGAAAAATAAAATTATAGGATGGCAACTGAAGGAGACTAATCTTTGCTTTCTCTAGCTATCTCTCATCTGTCTGCTAGGAATCATTTTAGAAGTAACATGTAATAATGTAGATGTTAGAAAACACTGCAGAAAGAAAAGGCAAGAAAGTAATAAGAATTTAAGATAAGATTATAAAAGCTTTAGATTTAGACCCCCTTAGAAGAGGAACTTTAGAGAAGGAGAAAAGGTCAAGAGCAAGGAGGAAGTTACAGAAACCAGATTAGAGGGTGTGGGGAAGGAGAAAGTTAAATGAAACAATGCCTGGAGGGTTGCTAACAGTAAATCATGTTATGTAAATAATCTTGAAGTTTAAGAGTTGCATCTTTGTTATTGTCTGCCTAAAGAATGAAAATAGTTATTGGTTTATTATGCACTAATGCCTAAGAGCTGGAAAGAATGTATATACATACTTGCCTAAAGGTGTAGGGAAAACAAAAAGAAGAAAATTACTATGTAACCTGAAGATATAAAAATAAAGATTCTGCTAGCCAGAGGAGGCAGAAAGATCAAGCACTTCTGTTCACGTCTCCTCTCCCGCTGACTCCGTCCACACCTTTGGGAAACCCCTGGACCTGCCGAGGCTGGACCCTGGCAGTTAAAGAAGAGCTGGGACACTAAGATGTATATATCTGTGCACTGAGAATGTGGAACTTTTGAAGCTTGTTTGGTTTGAAGAATCTTCTGAAAATTAACATTATCCTTCATTGGATATGATTATTTCTCTCTTCAAGCAGATACCCATGTTAGTACCTCCACTTTAATGTTAATCTGCCTGGGTTAGTCTTCTTGTGAATGGGTAGGCATTTAGACAGGCATGAGCAGAGCAGAAACAATAGAACAGGTATGGAGTGTCACCAGGGTGGAAATTCCCAGGCGCCTAGCAAGGGGCAAAACTAGAGAAAAAACAAGTATTACAGGCTAGGATCTTACCCCCAGGGTAAGGGTCTGAGGCCCTTCCTCCCCTGGCATGTTGCTAGACATGCAGTTTAGACCCCCGACCTTTATATCATTGGTCATGTGATTTAGACCCCCTTAGAAGAGGAACAAGAGGGCCAGAGAATAGCCTCACACAATTCTTATACAGGCCCTTGCACAGTCACTCCCTTAAGCATTGAGCCTCCAGAACAATGAGGTTCTGACCTGCATCAAATAATCTTAGGAACAGAGACTCTGGTCTGTTGACCACAGAGAAAGAGTTTTGGTCAAACTAGAGATAACATCTAGGTCTCAGTTGTGTTTTAGCTCCAGGCCCAAAACAAAGCAAGGACATGGCAGACATCAGGATCAGATGCAATGACTAATGACTCCCTACCCTAGCACCAAACAATCAGGAGAGATCATAACCCTGAAAGGTTTGGAAACCTCATGAATATTCTAGTGAGAGCCCCTTCTGAGACCTCCCCTAAAATCCCCACCTTTAGAAAACAAATAAAACCCTTAAGATGAAGAACCCAGTACATGCTCTTCATTTATTGAGCATGCCCTCACCTTTCCCCCTCTTCTTCCCTCAGGCACATTATCTTTGCTGTATATCTATCTCTTATGCTCCAAGGGCCCTTCTTTTGCCTCTGCAACTTGTTTTCTAAGTCATGCAGCTCAGCTGGCTGACTTCTTCTACCTCTGTGACTTTCTAAACAAACTTTTTCTTGTATTTGAGTTATTGGTTCTGAATTCTTTCTTAGTCATATTCAAGGACCAGGGTCTAATGCTGCCCTTAACATCAGGAGGGACTAGTACTCCTTTATTTGTGGGGTAGCAATAGTCTCCCCACAGAACAGAGACCTCTGGTTTGTCTCCTGAGGACTATTTCTTTTCTTGATTGTGCCTGACCCCTCCAGGACAGGACTCCATCTTTCCTCTCCCAGGCTCCACCTATTCAGACCACTTTCTTTCCCCCCTGGCTCTCTGTCTGAGCAAGTCTAAACCTGGACCATCTGTTGTCACCTGTTACTTTATTCCACAGATGGAGACCCCAGCAGTCTCATGGCTCATGTGAAAGACAATATGAGTGGAGCCACATCAAAATAGAGCCTAAGTAGCCATTTCAGAGGAACTGCCCTGCATATATTATTTTTTTAATCTTACAAACTGGACCAAACCACCATAATTCCAAGAAGTCAGAGACTATCCTGTCTGTAAGGACTGATGAAATTGGACTTGGCCAATGACCGAATTGCTAACCAATCAATGAAATACAATTTTAGTTGAATCTCAAGTCAATCCATGAAGTGAAAATCTAACCCTACCTCATCTAGCACCAGAAAACTCTTCTTGAATAAAACTTACCTCATCTTCCTCCCTTTTTCCCTAGAAGCCCTAAGCCCCTATAAGGGGGAACACTATTTGGGTTTCTGCCTGAATGTGTTCTGCCGAATTGCAATTCTGTTGGATCTTAAATAAACGTTTATTGCTTCTTATTTTTGCTTTTTATTTTTAGGTTAACACCCAAGAGGTGCAAGGAGCCATAAGCCAGAGCTGGTGATGTGCAGATACAAATGCAGCAAGACACCAAGTAAGCATTCCTAGAAGCTCCTCTGAAGTTTCAGCACTAGGAGGAGGAAAACAGAGGAGCTTCATGCTTGGGAGGAAGGGTGAGATAAACTTAAGAAATATTCTGTCTACAGGAAACAAATTTAGAAGCTTAATGTTTCCTTTTTATTTCTTTTCCTCCTGCATCCTCACTGCTGGTAAGGACTGAGATCCCCATTACCCCAGAAATGCACAGATATCTGGTCCCTCTCACCCGAGGGCCTTCCTCCTCATATAGAAGCCCCCAGGGCTAAAAATTCACTTTACATAAGAAAAATAGCCACTTCTTACATTCATAAATGTAGGATATAAAGACAATGACAGAAGTGGCCAAACTGCTTGGAAGTAAGGCTTTTCTCTCCCTATGACCTGGTCAGGGTTACATGCAGCTGTAAACAGGGAGACAAATAAAATGATTAAGTGATGACAGAAGCTAAGTCTACTCTTTCAACAGCTATAATTAGGAAGGTTTGCAAGAACTGAACAGAATCACAGGCCACGTGCTCTGGGAACCTGTGAGAGCCGCCAGAGAGCTCAGGAAGACAGAGCCACAGGTGCACAGCATGTAGTGGAGCAGGAAGACTGAGGGACTGTTTTCTTGAGTAGACTAGTGGCAGAGAGGATGGCTGGGAAGCCAGGAGACCTGGGGTCTACTCCCAGCTGTGCCACTAAGTAGCAGCAGCCATGAGCAAACCACATAACCTTTCTGAGACCCAGGGGGCTTCTCTGTAGAAAGCAGGGGTTTCAATGGGTCAGAGGTGGCATGCACACCCTCCTTCTCTCATGCCTTCTGTACAGCCTCCTGTTCAACCACATCATTGTTTAGAAATTCCTCTACAGCAGCCTAAGCACTGTAGTTGTACACAAGTTGAAATCGACTTATTTTTCTTCTAAAGTCCCTTCTAGCTCCTAAATGGAAGGTTCTAATTTTCCAAGAAAGAGGTAACCATTTTTCTGATTTAGTAATAGCTCACTCAAAAAAAAAAGAAGAGGAAGAAGAAGCAGGAAATGAAAAGAAAATTTAGGATTATAATTTCATACACTCCTCCCCACCCTGAGGCTGACAGGGTCCTCCTGAGGTCACACTGTCCCTCCTTCTGTGTCAGAGATGTCAGTGTTTGAGCTTCTCCTCTGTCAGTTCACCCAGCATGACAGCGCCCTCTGTAGCTCCCTTTATCTAAAAGAGCCCACACGTGTTACTATGCCCAAACCCAAGGAAAGGTCCCAGGACTGAAAACCTACTTCCCGAAGGGTAGGGCAAGGAAGGACCAATGGAAAGAGGCTGGTCACTCCAGTCTGGTGTTTAATAGAATTCGCTAGAGAAACTTACATACAAGACACATCTTGGGTGGCTCCAAGACAGAATGGAAGCCCTCGGCACCTGACAGGTGTCAAAGAATTATACAGAATAAAAGGGATGGAGGGATAGTCGGGGATACTAGTACATGAATGCTACCAGGTACAGAAATTACTTTACATGCTTAACCAGGTCAAGACAATGGCCTCTTCCAGGAAGTAGCAATTCACAGGAGCCAGCGGAGGGGTCCTGATTTATGTCAGAATGAACATCAGTTATGATCAGACACCTCTAGGAGGCTTATGGGAAGCCATCTCTGTTCGGCCCAGGTCCAGCTCATGGGACAGGGGTCATATCATGGCATAGTCTTTCCTCCACAACACTTACAATTTCTGTTTGGCATCAAGAAATCTACCTGGTACAAAATGATCTCAAAAAAGAATTATCTCCAAAAGCCAAGAGTCAGAAAAGGAAGCATTTAATGATTCTATTCACTGCTCACCAAAGTTAACCAGATTTATAGTTCTCACCCTCTGACAGGAAAGCAGTTACATTCACAGTAACCTAAGTGCAGACAGATTCAGGAATCAGGTGATTTTACAAATGCGTTTTATTGAAAGAGGCAGCAAAGTGATTAACATGGGGCCCACCTCACAACCTTCTCCTCACCCCCCACACCACACAGGAGGAAGTCTCAGGCCAGGGAAGTATGTGTGTGATGGCCAGGAGCCCTAACTTGAGTTATTTCCCTCTGTGCTAGGAAGGAAGAGGGGAGAGGCAGGTGAAACAATGAGGTGGGGCATCTCACTGCTCTGATCTTAGGTGGAGACCTCTAAGCATCCAAGTGGACCGGCACATACGGATTTCCCACACAGGCCACGGTGATCTGCCTCTTTGTTGGGCTGGTGCGGTATTTACAATTGGGGTATCTGGAGCCATTTGTCAGGCGACAGTCCGTGACACGCATGCTGGACCTGCTCTTGTGACAGTTGTTCTGCCCATTCTTACAGCGGATATTAGGCTGGATGCAAATGGCCTCAACATCTTTCAGAGGCTCATGCACAAAGGTGTTCACCGGCTTGCACGCTCCCACTGTCATTTTCCGCTTCTTCATCATTTGGTCGCAGTAGTTGGAGTTGGGTTGGGGGTTGCCATTGGAGTCCATATGCTGCCGCTGAAACTTCATGGCCCCAGATCCCTGGCCCAGGGAAGGCTGGACCAACCCCAGGACCAATAGCACCAGGGCTAGCACTGAGAACAGGATGAGGGACTTCTCCTGAGCCATGGTGGCCTCCGTCCTCTGGAGGAGCCTAGCCAGCAAAGGGAGAGAGGAGGAAAAGCGTCACTTTGAAAGAGAACCCCAGCTCCCACCTGTGGTCTCCATGGCTTACAGTCTCCCTTCTGGTCAGCCCGAAAGATATCCCTCTTCCTGCAAGATTTTCCAAGTGATGAGACACTCCCATGGACTCTTCTCCAAAAGCATTTGACCCCTACTAGTCACAGAGAGGAGGTCCTTTCTTCTGAGTAGTGACCTCTGAGGTGACCTAAAATCCCAGCAGTCCTGTTTTTGTGGTTTTTGTTTGTTTGTTTGTTTTTAATCCTCACCCGAGGACACTTTTCCATTTTTTTTTCAGACAGAGTGGAAGGGAGAGAGAGAGAAACATCGATGTGAAAGGGACAAATCGAGTGGCTGCCTCCCGCGTGACCCAACCAGGAGCCGGGGACAAACTGCAACCGAGATACGTGCCCTTAGCGGGAACCGAACCCGGGTCTCTCTGGACCGCAGGCCGACGCTGTAACAGCTGAGTCAAACCGGCCAGGGCCCAGCTGTGCTGTTTTTGATTACTAGAGTTTTGTTTGTATTACTGTTTTTTATCTAAAAATACTTTTGTATTCAGTGTTCTAGTGGCTCAATAGAAGATCTTTTTAAATAAACCATGACCCAAATTGTATCCCTTTTACTACCATGACATCCAGGATCATGGCGGACAGAGCTCTGTTGCCCTACATCTCGAGGGAAACCCAAGCCAGTGCCTGGCACTGGCATCATAAAGGGATGCCATTGTATTCCAAAGAAAGATGCTCTACTCCCCCGACCTGGAGCTGCTCCTTCTCAATCCCCATGGGTTCTCTGCAGCCTGAATGCTCCCTCCCCATCCCAGCTCAGCCCCAGCTATGTTTGCCTAGCCCAAGCTTTCTCGGTGTTAGCCTCACCCTCCCTGGGTCCCTCCTGTCCAAACCACAAGCAGAAGCAGCCCCTGAGACCACCTCTTGGGCCGCTTACCTGGGTCTCTAGCTTGGATTCCAAGTGACAGCAAGTGGAAGGCCAGTTTCTGCAGTCACTGGATCCCTGAGCTGTGGACCTTTATGTAGCTTACAAAAGGGGCTTGGCTTCCAAGATGAGAAGGGTGGGAGGAGCACCTTGGCTTCAGTCCAGAGGAACACAAGGGCATCCTGAGGAAGGAGTGGGTAATTTCCCAGGCTCTTCCTCTTTCCAGGGTTGGTGGGGAGAGTGTTTGCCTATAGGTGCCTTTCTTGCCATGTGAATCTCATCTGGCTGCTGGTTCACAGGAACAGCAGAGAAAGCCTCTATGGCACTGCTGCTCAAACCCCAACCAAGGCTTTGTTTTCTCTTTGGGGGCCATTTCACCAAATAGCCCTTGGAGGTTAGCAAAGGGCACATAATATGTAATCAAGGGAGAGGGAGGAAAAGGAGGTCCTCTCTCCCCAAGAGTCCTGGAGTGGCTTTGACCAGAATTCCCCGTCTCCTAACAGGGAGAGTGGGGAGTGGGCTGTCTCTAGCCTGAAGGCTCCCAGATCTAAAGAAGGAGGGGAGAATTCCTAACCTGTTTGGATAAGGAGGAAGCCTCTACATGACCTCAACCAGTTCTGGTCACTTTCACACTCCTGAGGTAAGTATATGACAGTTTTTATCTACAGTAACTACTCATCCTATATGCCACAGTTTAGTAGAGAAACTAAGGATAAATCAAAGCCCAAAATCCCTTTTGGAGAAAAAACAGAGAACACCAAGTTTCTTAGCAGTAGAATTTTCTCCTAGAAAGAAATTTCTTTTTGCTGGGTGACAATTTTGAGACTGCTTGAGTAAGAAATATCAAATATCAAATACCCATGCTCTAGATGTATTTCTTTCTAGTAAAATTATTTTATGTAGTTATAATATTAATCTCCAACAGCTTGAAAGAATTTCCATGGTTTTCCATTGAACTGTATGTCACTTTCTTTAAGAATGTCCTGTTTTTCATTAAAATAATTTCTATCCCTATGTTCATAGCAGCACTATTTAAATTGTTAAGATCTGGAAGCAGCCCAAGTGTCCATCAATAGATGAGTGGATAAAAAAGCTGTGGTACATACGCACAATGGAGTACGATGCAGCTGTAAGAAAGAAAGATCTCTTATCCTTTGAGACGCCATGGAGGGACCTGGAGAGTTTTATGCTAAGCGAAATTAGCCAATCAGAGAAAGAAAAATACCACATGATCTCACTTTTTCTGGAATATAATGAACAAAATAAGTTCATGAACAAAATACACTCAGAGACATAGAAGTAAGGTTTAGACTAACAAACTTCAGAGGAGGGAGGGGCAGGAGGGAAGAGATAAACCACAGAACTTATGCACATAGGCATAACCAATGGACATAGACAACAATGCTGTGGGGAGAGGGGGCGGCAACATGAAGAGGGTGTCAATGGGGGGAAAAAGAAACATCTGCAACAAAAATAAATTAATTAAAAATAACAATAATAATTTCTACACCACTCAATGTGTTCCACTTTCGGTTTAATGGTCAGATATGGGTTTTTGGAAAGCCCACAGGTCACCAACTCCATGAAGTGGCAAACTGGTTTTTGGAAAGTCTTGCAGGTATTTATCCAGAAATATATGTTCATGAAATTCTGAACCGTCATCAAAACCTACTTCATTGTTAATTGAGAACTCCCACAGTCTCCCCTCTTTCTCCACTGGATCATCTCTCAAAACCACTCTGACCCGGACTGTGTGGCTCAGTGGATTGAGCATCATCCCAAGGACTGAGAGGTTCTAGTTCAGGTCCCAGTCAAGACACATGCCCAGGTTGCGGGCTCCATCCCCAGTAGGGGGCATGCATGAAGCAGCCTATGGATGTTTCTATCTCTCCCTTCCTCTCTCTAAAAAATCAATAAAAATATATATTTTTTAAATGCTCTGTAAAGGCTGTTCATTTACTACATCTAACTGCTTAGAAATTCCACATCCCAAAGTGAAGGTGCTGTTTCTGTTTCAGGTGCCTCTTCAGTAAATGCCTTAACGTAAACATATTAAGTTTATTTCATTTAAATATATTTTTCCTAAAATCGCTGACAGACTCGCTGGCTCTTGACTCTAGTGCTAGGGAACAGTTCCAAGCTCCAGGGACCTACAGAGAGGAACTGACTTCTGGTGAGGGCTGTCCATGCTCTGGATTTAGACTCTCAGTCCAAATTCTAATTTAGCACCTTAAGAGCTGAACAAGTTACAGAACTTGATTTATTTCCCTGCTCCTCATGTTTCCTAGTCTATAAAATGGGGATAATAATGTGTTCCTCTTGGATTTGTAGAATGAAATAAGGTAATTTGTGCAAAGCACTTCAAGGAGTGCTTAGAAAGCACCGATAAATGGTAGGTCAGTAATTGTCCACAGGGAGTAGTGTTGAGATGCCCTGCAAAGAAAACTGTTTAAATACTACTGGGTGATCTCTGAAGTGCTTTTTACAGGAGGTGGAGGCAAGTAACAGCCAGACCTTGGTTTTGCTAAAAATCTGAGTTTAAAAGAGTAGGCAATTTCGAAATCCTGAGGAGGGGAGGAAAGAGGTAGAGGAGAGAAGAAAGGGACCATTGTAGGAAGAAAATAATTTTTTTAAGGAAATTTTAAAATTGTTTTGCCCCATGATATCCAAGAAATCTTTAGTTGAGTCAATTTTATTTGCTAATGCACATGAGTTTGGAAGTAGCCTTGGGGCAAGGAAACCCTGGCATATGGCATGAGCATTAAGTTTCGTTTCTGTGGTTCACCCACCTCCTCCTCTTCCGCCCATGTTTTGTCTCTTAGCCCTTAGATAGTACTCTTACTATCTTGAGTGGCGTTGGGAGGAAAATTTTTCCTAACCATTTAGGTTCCAGTTTGGAGGCCTGCAAATTAACTGACGAAAGCCAGATTAACAGGAGAGACTAGACAAAGTTTATTCATGGGCATATGAAGAAGCACAAGAGGGTGGAGAAGGATAAACTTGAGTGTTTGAGTCAGGCTCCTGAGACCACAGGACATCAAGAAGCCACATCAGTGACTGGCCTGTTCCCAGGTGTTGGTGGGAAAGTGAAGGGAAGTACATTTTTGCCCCTTTGACAGATGTCTGGAATTTAATCCTGAAATCTTCCTAGAGCCCAAGGCATCCCAGGAAGATTAGATCTACAGGACTTCTGTGGACTGTGGGCCCCAAGGAATCTCCTTAGAGACAGGCTGTGTGGCCTGGGCCACCCACACTTCTCATGCCTCCCATGCTTTTCTCTGAAGTAGTGTACCTGCTGCTCTCCCAAGTCACGTATAGTTTTCCTGACTCCTCTTCAGGAGTGAGGCTCTGGACTCTCTGGAGCTAACTCCATGGAGACAACAGGCACTTAGGATTATAGTAACTTGGGAAACTTTATGATCCTATGACATTGAACAGTCTCTAAAGGGACAAACAGCATGTCCCTCAAGCCTGTCACAAGCAATGCATTAAGAGGCCTCAATTGAGAAACCTCTTCCTCAGTGAAAGATTGTACAGTCTTCTCCTAATTTCAGCCCTTGCCCCCACCCCAGCATTTCATGTCACATGATAACGACAGAAGATCAAAAAGCTGTCAAGGCTGTGCAGGTTATCCTTCCTGTTGATGACTCCCATTTCATAACACTTCACGTTTCTCTTCCCAAACCCATTTCACTCTCATACATCCAACAGTGTGAACTGGGAAACAAAGGGATTCCAACATCTGAACCCTTGTTTGAGGCCAACCAGGTACAGGTTGCACTTCCCCAGAGGGTGGCTCTGATCTGAGTGTGAGCCCACCAGGTGTCGTCAATTAGCCTGGTCTCTAGAGCACACAGAGAAGGGCCTCAGTCTCCCCCAACCCCCTCCTAAGCCTCGAGACACTATCAGTTTTCTCAGCCCCAAGGACACAGTGCACCCTCCCTACATCCTGTCCCACACCAGGTGCCAGCCTTAGGTCATCTTAATGGGTCATCTTATTGCTCAGGGTGTCTGAGGAAAGACAGAGACTTGGGAGAAAACCAAATGACCTTTCAGCCTAGGTGGTCCAGTCATCTCCTTGGTTTCACCCATTTTAGGAGAGTCTCCCCTGCCCCTCCCATGTAGGGAAAGCACCAAAGCCTCTGTTCCTTATTTAAGGGTAGTCTACTTGTGCCAGCTCTTCTGATACCTTATCACAGTGGCATTAATTATTGACCAGGACTCCTGTGTGTAAGAACACAGCTGGTAGCCCTGGCCAGGTGGTTCGGTTGGTTTTAGTATCATCCTGTGCACCAAAAGGTTGTGGGTTCAATTTCTGGTCAGGGCACATGCCTGGGGGAGGGGGGCATGTGCAGTGGTGGGAGGAGCCTCTCGATATTTCTCCCTCACATCAATGTTTCTCCCTCCTTTTCTCTCCCTCCCTCTCCCTCTAAACAGTCAATAAAAACATATCTTCATGTGAGGATTACAAAACAAGAAAAGGAAAACAGCTGATAACAGGACACCTGAGGGAGCTGAGAAGCACCAAGCAGTTAATCCAGGGACTTTGTTTTAGACCCAAGTGCTGAGAATTATCCCAACAGATGCAGCCCCTAGAGTTTTGATAGCAACCAGACCTTGGTAAGAGCTCAGGTACAGGTGAGGACAGGGTTAGCAGAAAGCAATGGGAAAAGAGGTGGAGTAGAGACAATCAGGGAAGGTGTCAGGATAAATAGGTATTGAGGTTTTTTTTAATTGGGGGGGCAATTCAATTTTTTAATGGGGGGGGCAGAAAGAGAAGTAGACACTCGTGGTAGAGCACTGGGTGTTTAGAAAATACCATTTTCCTCCATGTGACTTGGGGAGGTGAGGGATGGTACACACACACACACACACAAACAAACACGCACACATAAATGTAGGCCCAAATAGAAGTATCTTCAATGCCATGCAAAAGATTTCAATATGTAAAAGACAGACAATTGCTTTAATTCAAGGAATGGAAGGACATAAGCAATGGAAGGGAATTTCCACAGATTTCCCATTATATACACGAGGAGAGTCAAGGCCGCAGCAGTCCCAAGGTCCAACAGCACCTTGTCAGCAGAAACAGAAACCAGCTCAAGTCCTCAACTCCAGGACAGCACCCTCACTTACTGTGCTGCCCCGTGTGCCCTGGGTAGGGAACATGCTCCCAGGATGTGCACCCAAAGAGCAACAACATCTCGTTGTGAAATTGAACTCTTCTTCTGGTTCTGGATTTCCCCCAGAATTCTCCGACTGCCGTCCTGCTGTGAAGTCTGGTGGGAGAAGGCAGGAATAGTTTGACTGCTCCCTGCACCAATGGAGATACAACGAATTGGGACTCAACTGAGGTACCATCAGGGGTCCTTCCATTAGAGCATTTGGGGTGACGGAAGTAAAAGCAGGGAGGCAATGAGTGACGCGGGGCTCCCAGCTCCAGGCTCTGGGGTGCATGTGCTAATTCCACTGGAAACCCTGGAGGAAGGGGAGCCTGTTTAGGAGGAAGATGTCCCCAAGAGGACAGCTACTCCAAGCATATCCCTTCCTCTCTTTAAGAGGCCTCACATGCTGCCTTCATCAAGGAAGCAAGGTCTTAAGAATAGTCATTTCCTTAGAAATTACAAGGGTCTCACATCTTCCATGCCCTGCTTTCTTCCTTATGTTCATCATCAGGACTGTTCCAATGAGCACAATCGTGCTCCTTTTCCCAAAGCTGGGAGATATTGTCAAGAACAAACCACATGGATGGGAAGGTACATGCAGGCCTATCTATTGAAGAGAGTTCAGCTTTATACAGTTCAGGGGACAAGTCTCACATCTAATTAACTGGAACCTTTTATTGACTCATTAAGTCCAATCTCCTGAGCCACCGGTGACCTGCTTTGAGTTTTGGATTAAACAGTCCTGATAACTTCTTTCATTTCAATCTGATCTGGTAAGTGCTCCCTCTCCCTGAATATGGGTCTCACTTCTCCAGGAAGCAAATTCTTAATCCCTTTCTGCTCTTCTGGTTCTGCCTCAAACTCAATTCTACCCTTTTTTTTTTTTTTCTTTTAGCCATTTTATCTCTCAAAGAGTAGCTAGAAAAGCAGACCTCAGCAGTGCTATGGTTGTTTCATAGAAGCAGAAGGTAGTATCCCACTGCCAGCATGCATGTGTGTGAGGATAAGTGTTGGTGTCAGGCCCCCTCCACCAGCTGGGCCACTGATCTGGGCCCCGAGGCTAAGGCGACTAGATTCCATTTTCATGTAGGTCCCTTGGCTAAGGCAACTAAATGACTCCATTTTTATCATCAATAGACCTTCCTTGATATTCTTCCAATAATGGATTAATTACCCCTAGAAGTAATGGAATTTTGCCTAAGATTATAGTTGCCCCACATGTTGGGAGGCATTTGAAGTTTCCTGACTATAGGTATTTGCAAGTACTTGTGCTGTCAGTGAATAATGCTAATTCTGACTTCTGAAATCGCTGTCACTCCCACTATTGTACTGGTCCCCAGAGGGGCAGGGGGTGGGGCAAAAGGAGGATGGGGCCTCTGTCTTTAAAATGGGATGAGCAAGAAGGATGGGGGTCTGCTGATCTGAGGGAAGACTATGCCCTCACCCCGCAATCCACCAGCGAGAATAAAGCCTCCCTTTACAATTTGGCTGTGAGTCTCTGGTTATCTGGCTGACAGGATACACCACCACAAAGGCCTCTGTCAGCAGGTCATGCAGTGACTGTGGCCACACCATGTGACTTCTCTGGGACTTAGTATTCATTTATGAGAAATGAAAGAGTGAAAAAAGATGATTTCTAACATTGCACCCAGTTAAAACATTTTTATCTTCTAAAGATCTCATTCTCGATACTTCCCAGAAAGAATGGATCTCAATATAGAACTATTTCCATTTTAAAGAGCCAAAGTTGCTTTTGTGGCTGTATTCTCCAATTAACTGCCCTTAGTTTAACTAAAAAACTAATTCATTCACACAAAAACACAGATACACACAAAGGGACAGAAAAGTTCTTACTTATCCCCACCCCCACTCTCCTGAATGCCTGTCAAAATAACAGCAACACTTGAATTTTTACCTCAATATGAATTTTGTATACTTACATATTAAATAAAATGCACAAACTCCTATCTTTCGATGAAAAAAACTAAATGTCTTCAGAGTATTCACATTTGAAGACGTTTAAAGCTTTAATTGTGTCATTGAAGTGGCACAAAAAATAAGCATTGGAAATTTAATACACTAATTTATTATATGTTTATTTCTATAGTAGGAAAAAACAATGTCTGCCTGTCTGTGGTTCCCTGATCAATTCAATGGGTAAATAGAAAGTTTCAGGAACACAGCCTTATCAGACACCCAGAAGTTAGAGATAAATTTAGTAATAGAGTTCATAATATAGAATTAGAGGGTTCTCATTAATTGATTTTGGGAACAAGTCAATAGTAAGTTATTATTCATTAGAAAGGTCCAGTATATATTTCTCTAAATTACCAAGTGGAAGGTAAATATTTAAAAAGACACAAAATAATAAAATTCCTGATAATCAAATGGACATACATTACTTGTATTGTCATCACCTATGAAAACATTATTAACATTTTATTGTATAATTCTCCACACTTTTCTCTATGCTATGTACATATCTCATAAAATATGGGATACTGTATATTATATATTCTGCTTTAGATTCTGCTTTTTCACTTAAAATGCATCTGGGCTCCTGGTAAAATTCAGTTTCTTAACCTAGAGAGTTGTGAACAAAGATATGTCACTTTGAATTAATATATTGAGTTATAGACTTAAAATTTGTTTATTTTTCTGCATACATATTTATTATATATAACAAAAAAACTTATTCAAAATTATGCATCCAAAACATTTATTTCAAGTCAACAAATATCTACATTATTCTAAATGGCTCTATACTATTTCATATTGTGGATGTAGCATGATCCTTTCAACAAATTCCCTATTGATGGACAATCATAACATTTACAACTTTTTACATGTATACATTCTAACATTAGAAAAAAAACATCTCTCCCTGGCTGGGTGGCTCAGTTGGTTGCAGCATCATCCCCTACACCAAAAGTTGAGAGTTCGATTCTTAGTCGGGGCACATACGTAGGTTGCGGGTTCCATCCCCAGGCGTGGCATGTATAGGAGGCAACCGATCAATGTTTCTCTCTCATATCAATGGTTCTCTGTCTTTCTCCTTCTCTCCCTTTCTCTTTCTCTAAAAATCAATAAAACATATCTTTGGGTGAGGATTTAAAAAACCCAACCATCTATGTTTACATTTGTATTCTGGTATCATAAATCAGGTTTCCTGGCAAACAGACAATGAGGTAAACATTTGCATTCAGAAAGTTTACAGGGAAGTGGCCTTGGGAGCAATACCTATAGAGGGGTCTGCAGTGACCCTAAGCGCAGGCTGTTGCTCACCTAGGCTGAGGCCACAGGCTGTTAGTGACACTATATCCCACTGTATTTTCATTTTGTTTGTGGTTGTTATATAAGCTGAAATTCTGTGGTTGAGTCACACTCAGAGCTTCTGCAAAGAGGACCCACTTTTTTCCCCAAAATGGCAGCCTCCAGCTGTGCACAAGTGTTAGGTCTGTATCAAGCAACACTGAGAGCAAGCGAGAATTTTGGCACCCACAATTACATAACGTATGCCATAAGGAGGATAAGGGTGCCTTCAGAGAAAATAAGAATGTAAAAGAATCCTGTAGAAATTCTGACTAGTGACTAAAGCAAAAAAAGACCTGGGAATGACTCGTGGACAGGTCCACATTAGCCAACTGTGTTAGGCTGACAAGCTCATCATTGAGAATCAAGAAAAGCCCAAGATCAAAGGACCACCACCACCAGCATCCATGAACCACCTTCTGTATCCATTCTGTGCTTGGGATGGGTGTTCTCAACAAACCATGAGTGCCCTCTTGCATCAGCTTAAAATAATACCCTCTTCCTTAGCCTGTCCTATAGGAACTGATAAATTGAATGAGGTTTTAATTCTTCTGCAGCCTTACTGGAAAAGGGTGACTGTCTCTCCTTGGTTCAAGTGTTACAATGAAGAGCTGGAGCTCACTTAAAATTATGCTGTGTGTCATGGAGGCTAAATAGCATGTTATTAAACAATGAATGTGTTACCAATGAGATCAAGAAATAAAAAACTTCCTGGAAACTAATGAAAACAAACACACAACAATACAAAACCTATGGGACACAGGAAAAGCAGTCCTGAGAGGGAAGTTCATTGCAATACAGGCACACCTCAAAAAAAAAATTTTTTTTAACTCACTATCTAACCCAACAACTTAAAGATTTAGAAGGAAAACAAAAAGAAAAACCCTGAGTTAGTAAAAGGAAGGAAATAATAAAATTCAGAGTAGAAATAAATGATGTAGAGACTAAAAATATAATACTAAAGATCAATGAAACCAAGAGCTGGTTCTCTGAACAGATAAACAGACTGATCCACCTTTAGCCAGACTCACCAAGAAACAAAGAGAGAGAACCCAAATTAATAAAATCAGAAATGAAATCGGTGAAGTAACAACAGACACCACAGAAATACAAAGGATTGTAAGAAAATACTATGAACAATTATATGCCAACAAACTTGACACCTTAGGCAAAATGGATAAATGCTTAGAATTATATACAATTCCAAAACTCAACTTAGAAGAATCAGAAAATCTAAACAAACCAATAACCATTAAGGAAATAGAAGAAGTAATCAATGAAATCCCAGGAAACAAAAGCCCTGGTCCAGATGGCTACATGGGGGGGGGGGGGGGGGGGCGGTTTACCAAACGCTGAAAGAACTATGACCTATTCTCCTCAAACGATTCCAAAAAAGTCAAGAGGAAGGAAGACTTCCAAGCTCTTTTTATGAGGCCATCATAATCCTAATCCAAAACAGATAGACACTACAAATAAAGAAAATTACAGATCAATGTACCAGATGAACACAGATGCCAAAATCCTCAACAAGATCTTAGCAAATCAAATCCAGCAATATATTTAAAAAATTATATACCATGAACAAGTGGGATTTATCCCAGGGATGCAAGGCTGGTACAATATTTGCAAATTAATAAATGTAATACACCACATAAACAAAATGAAAGATTAAAAGAATTTGATCATATCAATAGATGCTGAAAAAGCATTTGACAAAATCCAGCATCCATTTTTGATTAAAACTCTCAGCAAAGTGGGAATAGAAGGATAATATCTCAACATAATAAGGGCCATATATGACAAACCTACCGCCAATATCATACTCAATGGGAAAAAGATAAAAGCATTTCACTTAAGAATAGGAACAACACAGGGCTGTCCACTTTCAACACTCTTATTTAACATAGTACAGGAGGTCTTAGCCACAGCAATGATATGAAAAGAAAAAATAAAAGGGATCCAAATTGGAAAGAAAGAAATGAAACTGTAATTATTCACAGATGACATGAGATTACACACAGATGGGCCAGGCCAGAGAAATGGAAATTGAGGCTGATTAACAGCTAGGATCTGCTCCACCCTCTGGAAGTCCTCTTACGCTCAAGAATTGGGGGAGTTTTTCATTCAGTTGAGGGCTACAACCCAAGGCTCATCAAGTAACTGAGACTAATAGCCTCCAGGCAATAACTAGAGGATAAGTGAATCCCTCCTGGGCTTTCAAATCTACCAAGGAAGGTAAGACTTCACAGTGGTGTTTAACATGGGTCCTCCATACCTAGTAGAGGGAGCCACAATCAGCAGAACACCAACACCCACAGGGAAATTTAGTCAGGCTCCAAAACCCACTGTGACAGCCAAAATGGTGAAACAAAGACACAAATCCCAAATGAAGAACAAGAGAATTCTACTGAAGATGAGATTAAAAAAATGCAGTTAAGCAAGTTATCAGACGTAGAGTTCAGAATGATGGTAAGGAGATAGCTCAACAGCATGAGTAAAGATATAGAAACATTGAAAACCAACCAACTGGAAATGAAGAATGACATAGCAGAAATAAAGAACACATTGGAAGGCATAACCAGCAGAGAAGAGGAAGCCAAGGACCAGATCACTGAATTAGAAGACAGGGTAGAAAAAAATCACCCAATCAGAAAACCAAAAGAAAAAAAAATTAAAAAACAGGAAGACAGCTTAAGAAAATGGTGAGACAATCTGAAACGTAACAACATTTGAATTATAGGAGTTCCAGTAGAAGAAGAAAATGAGCAAGGGTTAGAGAACATATTTGAAGAAATGGTGACAGAAAAGTTTCCTAACTTGGTGAAGGAAGAAGGCATTCAAGTTCAAGAAGCACAGAGAACCGCAAGTAAGAAGAACCCAAACAGGCCCACACAAAGACACATTATAATTAAAATGCCAAAAATGAAAGACAAAGAGAGAATCCTAAAAGTGGCAAGAGATAAGCAACAGGTTACCTACAAAGGAACCCCCATAAGGCTTTCAGCTGACTTCTCACCAGAAACACTACAGGCATGAAGTAATCAAGGTAATGAAATGCAAGGACTGAATCCAAGACTACTCTATCCAGCAAGGCTATCATTCAAAATAGAAGGTCAGCCCTGGCCGGTTTGGCTCAGCGGTTAGAGCTTCGGCCTGCGGTCTGGAGAGGCCCAGGTTCGGTTCCCGCTAGGGGCATGTACCTCGGTTGCAGTTTGTCCCCGGCCCTGGTTGGTCATGTGGGTGGCAGCCACTCGATGTGTCCCTTTCACGTCGATGTTTCTCTCTCTCTCTTCCTCTCTCTCCCTCCCACTCTATCTGAACAAAACAAACAAACAAACAAACAAAAAGCAAAATAGAAGGTCAAATAAAGATCTTCCCAGACAACAACAACAACAAAAAAAAGGCTAAGGGAATATATTAGCACCAATCAAGCACTACAAGAAATGTTAAAAGGACTGCTGTAACTAGTAGAAGAAATAGGAAGAAAATATAAACACAATAAACAAAAATGCCAATGAAAAAGTACATATCAATAATAACCTTAAATGTAAATGGATTGAATGCTCTGATCAAAAGACAGAGTAGCTGACTGGATAAGAAAGCATAACTCATAAATATGCTGTTTACAACAGACCCACCTCACAACAAAAGATTTACAAAGGTTGAAAGTGAAGTGATGGAAAAATCTTGCAAGCAAACGAGAAGGAAAAAAAACTGGGGTAGCAATATTCATATCTGATAAAATAGATTTCAAAATGAAGGACATAACTAGACACAAAGAAGACCACTACATAATATTAGAAGTATCTATCCAACAGGAGGATATAACCATGGTAAACATATATGCACCCAATACAGGAGCATCAAAATATACTGAAAAAATTCTGGAAGACTTCAAAGAAGAAATTGACAGGAATATAATCATAGCAGGGGACTTCAACACCCTGCTGACATCCTGGATAGATACCCTAGAAAAAAAAATTAACAAGGAAACAGAGGCTGTAATGATGCACTATATCAAATGGATTTAATACACATCTACAGAGAATTTTACCCCAAAACTAAAGAATTCACATTCTTCTCAAGTGCACATGGGACATTCTCAAATATAGACCACGTGTTAGGACACAAACTAAGTCTCCACAAGTTCAAGAAGATTGAAATCATATCAAGCATCTTCTCAGATCACAATGGCATGAAATTAGAAATCAATTGCAAAAAAACCCGCAAAGACATTTGAACACATGGAAGCTAAATACCATGTTATTAAACAATGAATTGGTTACCAAGGAGAAAAAGGAAGAAACTAAAAACTTCCTAGAAACCACGGAAAATGAACACACAACACAAAATCTATGAGACACAGTGAAAGAAGTCCTGAGAGGGAAGTTCATAGCACTACAGGCCTACCTCAAGAAACAACAAAAATTTCTAATAGACTATCTAACCTCACAACTTAAAGAACTAGAAAGCAAACAAAAAGAAAAACCCAGAGCAAGTAGAAGGAAAGAAATAGTAAAGATCAGAGCAGAAACAAATGACATAGAATCTAAAAACAACAATTCAAAAGATCAATGAAACAAAGAGCTGGTTCTTTGAAATGATAAACAAGATTGATGGACCCTTAGCTAGACTCACCAAGAAACAAAGAGAGGATCCAAATAAACAAAATCAGAAACAAAAAAGGAGAAGTAACAACTGACACCACAGAAATACAAAGGATCATTAAGAAATACTAGGAACAATTATACGGCAACAAATTGGACAACTAAGTGAAACTGACAAATTTCTAGAAACACTAGTTTCCCAAAATTGAACCGGGAAGAGATAGAAAACTTGAACAGATCAATAAACTAAGGATATTGAAGATGTAATCAAGACTCTCCCAGCAAACAAAAGCCCAGGCCCCGACAGCTTCACAAGGGAGTTTTACCGAACATTCAAAGAACTAACACCCATTCTCCTCAAACTATTCCAAAAATTTCAAGAAGGAAGACTTCCAAACTCATTTTATGAAGCCAGCATAATTCTAATTCCAAAACCAGATAAGGACACACTACAAACAAAGAAAACTACAGGCCAATATCACTGATGAACACTGATGCCAAAATTCTGAACAAAATACTAAAAATCGGATACAGCAATACATTAAAAAAAATTATTCACCATGACCAAGTGGGATTCATCCCATGGATGCAAGGATGGTACAATATTCCCAAGTCAATAATAGTGATACACCACATAAGCAAAATGAAAGATAAAAACCAAATGATCACATCAATAGATGCTGAAAAAACATTCAACAAAATCCAGCACTGATTTCTGATAAAAACGCTCAGCACTGTGGAAATATGAGGGATCATATCTCGACATAATAAAAGTCATATATGAAAAACCTACAGCCAACTTCATGCTCAATGGGTAAAAACTAAAAGCATTTCCCTTAAGAACAGGAACAAGACAGGGATGCCCACTTTCACCATTCTTATTTCACATAGTACTGAAAGTCTTAGCCACAGCAGTTAGACATGAAGAAAAAATAAAAGGGATCCAGATTGGAAAAGAGGAAGTGAAACTGTCATTATTCGCAGATGACACAATATTGTACATAGAAAACCCTAGAGACTCCATCAAAAATCTACTCGATTTAATAAATGCATTTGGCAAAGGAGCAGGATACAAAATTAATATCAAGAAATTTATGGCATTCTTATACACCAATAACGAACTCACAGAAAGAGAAGCTAAAAAAACAATCCCTTTACCATTGCAGCAAAAAAATTAAGATACCTAGAAATAAACTTAACCAAAGAAGTAAAAGACATATTTGCAGAAAATTATAGGACACTGAAAAAAGAAATAGAGAAAGATATAAAAAAGTGGAAGCACATACCTTGTTCATGGATTGGAAGAATTAACATCATTAATATGTCCATACTACCCAAAGCAGTTATAGATTCAATGCAATCCCCATCAAAATACCAATGACATATTTCACAGAACTAGAACAAATACTTCTAAAGTTCATATGGAGCCAATAAAGACCCCAAATAGCCATAGAAATCTGCAAAAGAAGAACAAAGTAGGAGGGATCACAACACCCGATATCAGGTTATACTACAAAGCCACTGTGATCAAAACATCTTGGTTCTGGCACAAGAACAGGCATATAGATCAATGGAACAGAACAGAGAACCTGGAAATTGACCCAAGACATTATGCTCAATACATATTTGACAAAGGTGGCAAGAGTATGCAATGGAGTAAAGACAGCCTCTTTAATAAATGGTGTTGGGAAAACTAGACAGCTACATGCAAAAAAATGAAGTTAGACCACCAACTTACACCATACACAGCAATAAACTCAAAATGGATAAAAGAGTTAAACGGGTCTCGTGAATCCATAAAAATCCTAGAAGAAAATGTAGGCAACAAAATTTCAGACATCACACTCAGCAGAATTTTCACTGATACAATACCTAAGGCAAGAGAAACAAACAAAAATATTAATACATGAGACGACATCAAACTAAAAAGCTTCTGCACAGCAAAAGAAACAATCATCAAAATGGAAAGAGAACCCACTATATGAGAGCATAATTGCCAACGATTCATCACATAAGGGATTAATTTCCAAAATATATAGAGTGCTCATACAACTCAACAAAAGAAGGTCAAAGAATCCAATTAAAAATGGGCAGAGGACCTAAATAGACACCTCTCCAATCAGGACATAGAAATCGCCAAGAGACATATGAAAAAATGCTCAACGTCACTATTCATCAGAGAGATGCAAATTAAAACAACTATGGCGTATCACTTCACCCCTGCCAGAATGGCTGCCATCAACAAATCATCAAACAACAAGTGCTGGCCAGGGTGTGGAGAAAAGGGGACTCTAGTACATTGTTGGTGGGAATGCAGAATGGTACAGCCACTGTGGAAAACAATATGGTGTTTCCTCAAAAAATTAAAAATTGATCTGCCATTTGACCCAGTGATCCCACTTCTAGGAATATATCCTAAGAAGCCTGAAACACCAACCAGAAAGAATACAGGCACCCCTATGTTCATAGCAGCACTATTTACAATAGCTAAGATCTTGTCCTGCCTGTGTGGCTCAGTGGTTAATCGTCGACGCATGCCCCAAGAGGTCACCAGTTCAATTCCCAGTCAGGACACAGCCCAGGTTGTGGGCCCGATCCCCAGTGGAGGGCATGCAGGAGGCGGCCGATTGATGTTCTCTCTTATTGATGTTTCTATCTCTCTCTCCCTCTCCCTTCCTCTCTCTAAAATCAATTAAAGGGAAAAAAAGAAAAGCTCATTAAAAAAAAATAGCTAAGTTCTGGAAACAGCGCATGTGTCCATCAGTAGATGAGTGGGTAAAAAACCTGTGGTACATAGACACAATGGAACACTATGCAGCTGTAAGAAAGAAAGATCTCTCATCCTTTGAGATGACATGGAGGGACCTGGAGAGCACTATGCTAAGCAAAATAAGTCAATCGGAGAAAGACAAATATCAAATGGCCTCACTTATTTGGGAAATATAATGAACAACACAAGCTGATAAACAAAATAGACCCAGAGACATAGAAGTACCGTTCAGGCTGACAAACCTCAGAGGAGGGGGCCGGGGGGAGGGAAGAGATAAACCAAAGAACTTATGCATATAAGCATAACCATTGGACATAGACAACAATGCTGGGGGGTGCGGGAGGCAGGAATGGAAGGAGGGTGTCAATGGGGGAAAAAGGAGAAACATCTATAACAAAAATAAATTAATTAAGATAAAAAAATAATAATAATACTGTGTGTTACTGTTTCATGTCCACCCCACCCTCAAAAGCTCATCATCACTTATATATAGAGCATCTCCAGATTATGTTTCTCGGTCTTTGACAATAAACAGAATTGCCTCCCTTAAAAAAAAAAAACTATAATAGGGAGTGAAGGAAACATGACTGAATAGAAGAAGTTGAATTTTGATGCAGTCACAACAAAGGTCTCAGCCAATCCCACAGGAAGCTCTAGGGCTAGAATGACCCTTCAGAGTTGTCCTGAAGGCCTTTAAACCCCCTCACTGTCCATTCACTAGATATGGATTGCTGGGAGCAGGGGTGGTGGGGACAGGAAGGGAGGAGGCTTTACCTTGGGCAGAATGGTTCTTGGCTACTGTGGGCAATTCCCTAAGAGGGGAGTGAGTGCCTTGGTCCTGAAGTGGGAGAATTGAAACACACATCACAGCATCCACTGTTACTTTTTTGGCACAAATTCCTAGATGTGTTCAGAGGGCATGGGTTTTAATACAGCTTTAGACACAGCTACAAAACCTGGTGCAAGGATCATATTTCTGGCTTATTAGTGGAGAATCTGAAGTCCAGACAGAACATGAGTAATTTGATCAGAATACACAACTAGTAAGTGACAGGGTTGGGAGTTATTCTCACCTTCTCACAGCAACACATAGCTTCCACAGGAGCTGTCACAATTTCCGTGTCTTACCTGTCACTTTCTTAATTACAAGTGGCTGACTAACTTCCATGTGAAAGGAGATGGGACAGTCTCAAAAGTTCTGAGAGCATCAGGAAAACCTACTTTCAATAGTCAAGCTCACTACTATTTAGTCTCATAAATATTCTCCTTCTCAGCTTTCTTTGTTCACAGAAGTGGATACATTGTACAAATGCTCATAAAATCACTTTACTGTTTTCCTCTCCTTCCTCTCTCTCTAAAAAAATCAATTAAAATATATTTTTAAAAATACAGAGACATGACTTCCGGTCAAGATGGCGGCATACGTAAATGCAGTACTCGCCTTCTCCCACAACCACATCAAAATTACAACTAAACTACAGCACAACCATCATTCATAACCACCTGAAATCGAGCAGAATGGAGGTCCTACAACTATGAAATTAAAGAAACAGCTACACTGAGACTGGTAAAAGGGGTGGATGGGCTGATGGGCTGATCCCACACCCACGTGTGGCGGATAATAATCAGGAGGGCAACCGTGGCTGGGAAGGTCCCCCCTGAGAAGTGAGGGGTCCTCATCCCACATGAGGCGCTCAGCTCAGGGTTCCAGTGCCAGGAAGAGAAGTCCCCATAACTTCTAGCTGTAACACCAGCGGAAACTGAGGCTGAGGGAGGCTGAGGCTTCTAGAGCCCCAGGCAGTTCCTCTTAAAGAGCCCATGCATGGACTTACTAAGATTTGCTCCCTCTGAGCTCAGAGGGGAGACAGCTTGGAAGCACCAGAGACAAACAGGGAAGAACTGAGCTGTTCAGCCTTGGGACGAGGGCTGGAGAGGCAGTTTTCTCTCAGACAGATGTGCTGGCAGAGACCTCGTTCCTTTGGTGAGCCCTTCCCTGGGGCAGCAAATGGGGACCATATCTGGGACTCCAGCAACCTGGCTCACACTGTTTGCCCCGCCCTGGTGATTCCCTGAGGCCCTGCTCCACCCAACATTCTGGCCTACCCAAGCTGTTTCCAAAGGCTTTACCATAGGATTGGTGTGTCTTGAATCCTGCTTCAGAGTTTCCTAAAATCTCTCAAACAAGAAGCATCTGGTCTCAGTGAGCCCCATAACTCTCATTTAGTGGCCCAAAGCCCGGCACTAGGAGTAGCCAGCCTTGGTTCACACCTTGGTTTTTCCTGGGTACCTCCAAGTCCAGTACAAGAAGCAGCCATCTGCAGATCACTTTGGAGCTTAAGCCAGGTGTCCTGGGTAAACACAGGCAGTGGCTGACCTTGCCCCAGAGCCAGCACACCCAGTGGACAGCTTCAGACCACATCAAAACAATACCCAACCACCTCCACAAGTGACACTCTCAATGAGTAGACTCAGTGGGTACCAGAACCCTGCCGAATTAGTCTTGCTCTGTGTGGTGGGCCCCTATACAGCTGATCCTCCAAGGGAGTCAGAGGCCAGTGGTCAGTGGGCACAGCCAGTCCTTGCAGCTGATCAGCCTCAGTAAAAAGCTCCCATTGACGTGCCAACAGCAATCAAGACTCAATTACAACAGAACGGTGTACAGTCCACACGAGGGATGCACCTCGAGGGCCCAGCGAGGTGACCAGGGAGACTGTGCAACTAGATCTTACAGGACACTTACAACAATAGGCCACCCTATGAAGCCTAAGAGACATAGTAACTCTACCTAATACATAGAAGCAATCACAGGGAAGCAGCCAAAATGAGGAGACAAAGAAACATGTCCCAAAGAAAGAAAAGAACAAATCTCCAGGAAAAGAACTAAACAAAATGAAAATAAACATCAATCGGATGCAGAGTTCAAAACACTGGTTATAAGGATGCTCAAGGAACTTAGTGAGACCTTCAAGGAACTTAGTGAGAACATCAACAACATAAAAAAGGACCAGTCAGAAGAGAAGAATGCACTAATTGAAATAAAGAATAATTTACAGAGAATCAATAGTAGAGTAAGTAAAGCCAAGAAGCAAACCATTGATTTGGAATATAAAGAAGCAAGAAACACCCAATCAGATCAGCATAAAGGAAAAAGAATCCAAAAAAATGAGGATAGTGTAAGGAGCCTATGGGACCACTTCAAGCGTGCCAACATTTGCATCTTGGGGGTGCCAGAAACACAAGAGAGAGAGCAAGAAATGGAAAACCTATTTGAAACAATAATGACAGAAAACTTCCCTAACTTGGTGAAGGAAACAGACATACAAGTCCAGGAAGCACAGAGTCCCAAACAAGATGAACTGGAATAAAAGGTCTGATCTGGCAGGAGATCACATCCACAACACAAGGCCAGTGTAGAGCAAAATGGCTTTATTGCATATGCCTGGGTGCTGTCGGGCTGAGCCGAGAAGGGCTCAGCCGTGAATTAGGGTTGGATGTCGGTTATATTCCCTAATTTTAGCTTCCAGCAGTTCCGGCTAATGTACTTTATCTGGCCCATATTCCACCTTGCAATAGGGCTGGTCTGGTGTCTCATCTGGCATCTGCTGGGTTACCCATTGCCTTGGGCACAATCTAGATAAACCTTATCCATACTTAACAAAAGGCTGAGCAAAAGTCGTGCAAGCAACACAATTTCCAGTTTCCGCCTTTTGCAAACTTTTACCTTTACCCTTTAACCATCAAAATGCCAAAGGTTAAAGACAAAGAGAGAATCTAAAAAGCAGCAAGAAAAAAGCAGTTCATTACCCACAAAGGAGCTCCCGTAAGACTATCAGCTGATTTCTCAAAAGAAACTTTGCAGGCCAGAAAGAAGTGGCAAGAGATATTCAAGGTGATGAAAAGCAATGACCTACAATGAAGATTACTCTATCCTGCAAAGGTATCATTTAGAATTGATGGACATGGCAAGAGTTTCCCAGTCAAGAGAAAGCTAAAAAGAGTTCATCACCACCAAACCAGTATTATATGAAATGTTGAAGGTTCTTCTTGAATGAGAAGAACAAAAATATGAACAATAAAATGGCTATTAATACATATCTATCAACAATTGAATCTACAAACAAAATGAGAAGGTAGAATAGAAACAGACTCATAGATACAGAGAACTTTTGTTGCTTGCCAAATGAGTGGGGGCTGGAGCGATGGGTGAAAAAGATGAAGAAATTAAGAAGTACAAATTGGTTGTTAGACTGATGAACCTCAAAGGGAAGTGGGGAGAGAGGGCAGGATGAGATAAACCAAAGAACTGTTGTGCATATATGCATAACCAACGGACACTGACAGTAGTGTGGGGAAGACAGGAGGGGGGCGGGATTGGAGATGAGAGAGTCACTGGGGAAAAAAAGCGGGGACATCTGTAATACATTCAACAATAAAGATGAGTTAAAAAAAAAATAGAGAGACATGACAACTAAAAGCAACATGTGATTCCGAACTGAGCTCTTTTGCTATAAAAGATACTATGGGGATAGATTAACCAAAGAACATATATAACCTATGGACACAGACAATAGTGTGGGGAAGGCCTGGGGTGAGGTAGGGGCTGGTGGAGGGGGGAAAAGGGAGGGGAAACGGGGGACATCTGTAATACTGTCAACAAGAAAGAAAAAGAGAAAAAAAGAGAGAGAAAAAAATTACTGAGGCGACTGGCAACACTTAATGAGATCTGAACATTAGATGGAAGTAATGTATCAATGTTCATTTCCTGATTTTGATGGCTGGTGATTATGGTAAAGTAGGAGAATGTCTTTGTTGTATGAAATACCCACTACTGTATTTGGTTGGGTTGAGTGGTGGCAGGAGGTGCTGGGCATTGTGTCCTCAAAATGTTTACGTCTCAAGTGGTTCAAGGAAAAGAAACCTCTAGGAACTCTACTTGCAATTATTATGTAAACTTGATTTTTTCTTTCAAAATGAAAACCACATTATATATATATTTTTTAATATGGGAAAGTCCAAACAGAGGACTTTTAAATCTAAGAGGAACTGAGTCAAAATGTTGTATGCAGATATGTTGCAAAATATTCAAAACCAGAAATAACAATGAGCACAGGAAAGTCTGGGAGAAAAGGACATGAGTGGTAGGTCTTGAATGATCACTTGAGATAATTGTAAGGACAGGCTAGAATATGTTCCTTGGGTGGTCTCGCCTGTGAAAGAGTCAGAGGAAGTAAAAACGTAAGAGAAGTAAATGGAGTCCAAAACAATACACTGACTCCAAGAAACATTTTAAGCAGGGCTATTAAAGTTCTGATTCACTGTTTGGACTTAACCTGAAAGGGATGATGAATAGAAGTCAGCACAGATGTACAAGAAAGTCATATGACACTTATCTCATCTCCTGCTTTGACAAGTTAATACTAAGAAATGCTGGGAGTGGGTAAACTTGGTTCTCAGAACCTCCCACAACCACATCAAAATTACAACTGAACTGCAGAACAATCATCATTTAGAACTGCCTGAAATCTAGCTGAACAGAAGTCCTGTAACTAATTATATAAAGAACTACATCGAGACTGGTACAAAGGGCAGAGGCTCAGAATGGGCTGGTCCTACCATGTGGTGGTTAAAAAATGAGAGGGATACTTCAGTGTCAGAGGTTCCCCTCTAAGGAGTCGGGGTCCCAGCCCAACACCAGGCTCCCCCGCCCAGGGTTCCAGTTCTGGGAAGAGAAGTCCCCATAACTTCAGGCTGTAAAAACCAGCAGGGATTGTTGCTGTTGGAGTCCCAGACTTTCCTCTTAAAGGGCCCACTCACAGACTTACTCAAATTGACTTGCTCTGAGCTCCAGTGCTGGGGCATCAGCTCAAAAGGCTCCAGGGACACATGAGGAGAAAATGAATAGTTTAGCTTCAGGGTTAGAGTTTAAAGGCAGCTTTATCCCAGACAGAAGTTCTCGCAGAGGCCGTTGCTATTTTGCTGAGCACTGCCCTGCAGAGCTGGCAGATGGGCACATTTCTGAGTCTCTACCAACCTGGATAACACTCTTCCACCTGCGCTGGTGATTCCCTGCTCTGCCCCAACCTGCCGACCCACCCAAACCCATTCCACTGACTTTTCCATACAAATGGCCTATCTTGGCTCATGCTGTGAACTTTCCTAAAATCTCTCAAACAAGCAGCATCTAGCCTCTGCATACCCTGTATATCTTGTTAAGTGGCCCCAGGCCTGGCACTGGCAGCAGCTGGCTTTGCTTCCCAGCCTGGCCTCTCCTGGCACCTCCAAGCCCTGTACAAGTAGCAGTCATTTGCAGATCTATTTGTAGTTCATGCCAGGTGGTCCCCGGCAGGGCATAGGCTGTGGCTGACCTTTGCTCACACCTCCCTGGATGCCCCAGAGCCAGCATACCTAATGGACAGCTTCAGACCATACTGAAGTACCACCCAACCGACACACTCAGGGGGAAGACTCGGCGGGTACCTGAGCCCCGCTGAAGTGAGTTCTGCTCTGTGGGGTTAACCCCTGCACAGCAGATCCCCCACAGTGGTTATGGCCAGTCCTCACAGCCAACTGGCCTCCCATTGACATGTCGACAGTAATAAAGGCTCAACTACAATAGGAGGGTGCACACAACCCACACAGGGGGCACACCTACGGTGCCCAGCTAAGGTGATTGGGAAGGCTGCACCACGGGGCCCTACAGGACATCTACTACAGAAAGCCACTATACTAAGACCAGGGAATGTACCAGTGCTACTTAATACATGGATACAAACACAGAGATGCAGCCAATATAAGGAGACAAAATAATTTTTATGTCAAAGAGCCATATTTGAGGATGGCATAGTCTGGTTCCTTCAGCAGAAACATAAAATATCTCTCCATTTATTTCCACCTATTTTTTTTTCTTCTGTCAGAGATTGTAGCTTTCCTGTTAGTGATCTTGTACATATTTTATTAGATTTATAACTAAGTATTTCATTTTTCCTTGGTGCTAATGTAAATGTTTTTGGTGTGTTTTTTATCTTAAAATCCAATTTTCATTGTTGATATGTAAGAAAACAAGAGATTTTGGTATATTAATTTTGTCTCCGGCACCTTTGTTATCAACAGACATCATTTTTTATCCTGTAGATGATCAAAGCCATTAAAAGCATTAGCCAAGAGTATTCCACTACTATATTTACGCTGAAGGGACGGATCTCCAAGTAATATGTAGAATGGGTTGAAAGGAAAGAGTCTAGAAGGAGGGAGTCCATGTAGGAGGCTTTCTTATGAGCCTCAATAAGACAACGAGATTCTGAAAAGGGGTACTGCAGCACCAATGGAAAGGAAAGAATAGATTCAATAGGAAAATACCCCACATTTTCCCTTCTTCTTCATGCATATGGATCTTTTCACACTGAGTTTCTTTCTGAGGATGCCGTTACCATCCTCCTCACCTAGTTTCTAGTTAATTATCAGAACTCAGTTCAGGTGTTGTGCCCTCAGATGATCCCTCCTCTCTACTCTCTCCTCGCACTCCCCTCTGTTTTCTCCATCAGAGTTGAAAGTGCTATTTATACTTATTAATGTATAATGTATTTGTCTCTTTCACTAGATCATGAGCTCCTGAATCTGAGTAGCTCAGTATGTGGTCTAATAAATGTACACATAAATGCATGATTTATGCAAGTCTTTTGTTGGAACTGACAACATTACCAAGTATATAGCAGCTGTTGTATCAGGTTTGCTTGGTATATTTTCTCTTAAGAAACTGAAATCAGAGGGCTTCAAAAAACTGAAGCTTCAGATCAGGAAGAAAGGTCTCAACCCATATCCAGAAGTGATCAGTTCCTCAACACTGTGAGTATTGAGTCACACTGTTTCTTTAAGTAAGCTTACTCTTCCTGTGTCTGTAGTGATATTGATACAATTTTAAACAGCAAGTTTGAAGGTCTAAGCATCTCACCCACAGTGTGCACAAGAAGTTTATCTTCCAAGCCCTACGTTACCCTTTCTTAAGGGCTGAGAACTCCTCCTGTGCCACAGGCAGGCAGCTCTGGGGTGCCTGGGGAAGAAACAGCCTGCAAAGCCTCTGAGCCTGGGACTAACTACTGCTTCTGTTTCCAGCGGGAGCCCCAGTGTGGACACCTGGTAAGAGAAGCCTCTGGGCTGGGAAGACAAGGACAGTGAAGATGACTGGGAGGTCCAGGTCAAATGGAGGATAAATATTTCAGGAGGGAAGAGGGAAAAGACAAGGTTTCTGACACGGGGGCCATCAAACACATGAGTACAGGACAAAGAGAAGAATCAGATTTGCCAATAAGAGGAAAGGTCTTACTTCATATTCCTCCTCACTGGGCTTCAGGTTTGTCATAGAATTGGAAGACTCAAGTGAGAAAGAAGATGGTTAGAAAAAAAAAGAACTATGAAATCTTAAAAGGCACAATAAAAATCTAAATGGTTATAAATAGTAATTTTGCTTTTACTGCTTCTACTACTACTGTTATCTTCCCTTTTTCTACACAGAAAAGATGGTGCTAGAACTCCTGGAACGCTTTCCTCTCCTCCTACTGCTGCTGGGACTATGGGGGCCAGTGTGTCCACTTTATGCTTTGCCTCCGAATCTCACCAAGGCTCACTGGTTTGAAATTCAGCATATACAGCCAAGCCCTCTCCAATGCAACAAGGCAATGCAGGGTGTCAATAACTATACTCAGATCTGTAAGCCTCTAAACACCTTTCTGCATGACTCCTTGCAGAATGTGACTGCTGCCTGTAACATGCCCAAGATTGTCTGCAAGAATGGCCGGAACAATTGCCACCAGAGCTCAAAGCCTGTTTACATGACTGACTGCGATCTCACTGGAGGGAAGTATCCTAACTGCCGCTACCAAGATGCTGCCCAATACAAGTTCTTCATCATTGCCTGTGACCCCCCTCAGAAGACAGACCCTCCAGTTCCTGTACACTTAGATAAGACTATTTAAAGTTATCACTTTTCCTCTCACTTGGTACAGGTTCTCTTACGAGCGCTTCTGCCTTTTCTTCTGTTGGTTTCTGTGGTTGCACAGAAGAAAAAGGGAAGATATTGGGAAAATTAGAGGATCAAGGACACCAGACCAGATTGGGGCAAACAGAAATCGGATTCATTTCTGCTTTGGAGCTCTGTGTGTTTCAAAGGAAGGCAATAAGGAAGAGGGCAAAGAAGGGTCCAGACCTTCATATTTCTACCTTGGAACTTCTGCCAAGCTTTGTTACACTGCATTAACAGCAATAAAACCACTTTCTGCTGCCTTTATAGAGTGTGAACGAGAGTGTTTGAGAACCCTTTTGTTACCAGAAGAGTTCTGGTACCAAGGCTGGTCTGCCCCGGCACGGTTTGGAAATTGGCACTTCTGTGGAGTCATGGGAAAAGAATTTCAGGCACACTCACGTAAAAGGAGTTTAGTGATAGAGGCAAGATTTATTAGAGCGAGTGACAAGTGACAGTACACTCTCAGAGAGGCCGAGACAGCAGGCAGGCTGTAGAGTAGCAGCTGCCTGGACTCAGGAAAGGAAGTTACTGGGGCAAAAGGAGAGTCCTCTGCTGCTGCTCGCTGCTCCCTTGTTGTGGGGACCCTTAGAGTTTAGGAGGAAAGAAGGCAAATATTAGGGCCTGAGAGAAGGAAGGGCACGGGCGTGCTCCAAGGAGGGCATGTGCTGTGTTCTTTGTGTAGTTTCCATATATGTTCTTGGGTTTGGGGAAGAGCAGGTTTCTTTCAGACGACCCACTCCCTGGCTTTTCCCAGGCTTGTGCTTGTGCCCTCCCCTATGGACCCTTTTATGGAGTCTCTGGGCCCTGTGCCCTTCTCCCATCCCATACTTTTCCCAGATTTTTCCAGGTTAGTGCCCGCCCCCCTGTATGGTTGCTATTTTGGCTTCTAATGGGCATGCCTCATTGTTCTGTTTTGTCACTTGGCTTCTACTGCCCTTGCACCATGTAGGAAAAATACCTCCTTGCAGTTTTCTCCCTTCCCCCATTAATCTGGCAAAATGATGCCAGTTACCCTTGGGGGTGGCTGTAGAGCTATCTTTGCTGCCCAGTCAACTAGGCAGGATATTTTGCTGTGTTTGGAAGAACGGTGGATACTCCCCAGGGTGATTGTTCCATTCGTTCCCCACTACCTGCCTACTCTAACACTTTCACACCACTGCCAGCCTAGGGAGACCTAGGCTTGCATTTGCCAGTTTTCCAAGGAGAACAATTTTGGCCCTAGGTGTAGTAGGGGAGAAAATACGTTTTTCTCTAGTCTTATAGGTTCTTGGCTGAGAACCCTATGTAATAAAAGACAGATAAAGAAGAGAAAACAATTTTAATTACAAAGGTACATGTGGGAGCTCACAACATATGGGACTCAGGAGGTGGCAAAGCATTGCGCCTTATATACCATCCTGAGCTAGGGAACTGGATACAGGTCTGGGACTTCAAAGGGGTGGAAAGTAATTCACAGGAAGATGAAGAGTAAATGTTTGGCAAACAAAGGTTGCCCTGCCATGGAGATAAGTCTCCCCAATGAAAAAATGAGCTCTGATAATAGCTTTCTTCCTGGTAGAGGCACCCTTTCTAATGTAAATTTCCCTTATTAAAAGAGTAACTTCCACTGTCTTTTCAGAGCTTCTTCTGTGTCTGTAGTTCATCAAAATAATTTGTATACCAAAGAGGTATATTTTGGGGTAGCATATTCTGCTTCCTTTCACAGGTCACTTTCACAGAGGGAGTTTCAGTTTCTTTGTCATCCTCTAGAGTTATTGGCCAAAAACCAATATAAGTCCAAGTGCTTTGTAGAGTGGTCAGTCTTTGAGTAGCAGCCAAAGATAATGCATATTGGAAAGGCCAAATATTGAAGTACTTATAAGTCTGTCAATGACCAGTGCTTACAGAATGGTTCTTCTCAAACCAGTCTGTTCCTTTAATAGATGTCCTACTTGGGCTTACCTTGTATTGGAACAGCGAGCCGGACAGAGGACGCCACAGGTTCAAATTAAGGAGCCTTTATTGCAAAAGCCTGAGACTGCGAGGGGGCGTATGCTCTCCAAATTGCGCAGCCCCCAGTGAGCTCAGGGGCAAGCTTTTAAAGGCAAAGCACATCCTTCTTGGACCCTGAAGGAGGAACTATCCTGCTCAAGCGATTGTTGCAGAAGCCAAGATAAGCTTTAGTCACTGGGCTCATGATTTTCAGTTCCTGTTACTCTGAGACCATCACGGTGAGTTTATGCAAGATACATCCTGTTACATAGGTCAACCATAACCTTAGGCAAAGTTCCTTTACTTCTAGGGGTAATCAACCTATTATTGGAAAAATACCGAGGAAGGTCCACTGCCAATAAAAATGGAGTCGCTTAGTCGCCTTAGCCAAGGGGCCTAGATCAGCCTCCTTTATGCAACACATATGTATTATGTCTTAGGAACAAAGAATAAAATATGACATTTTAGGTTTCAGGGCCCTGGATTCTAAGGGTGATGGATATTCTGGGCCCTCCAATTGGGAAGAAAAAGGCAGACAGGGCAACTTGGCACCTGAGAAGGTAGGTACGCAGTAGGGGTAATACAGAAAAAGAGCATGGGTAATCTCCCCTGTTGTTGCTGGAGGTGGATTCCTTGCAATATCCTGAGAAAAAGAATTTTCTGAAACTCGAATGGGAGAATGAGTGACTTTTTGTCCATGGAATTATATCCTTGGGCTTCTGAAGTGCCATTTTCCTTAGTCCAGTCATAGAAGAAGTGTAGCTGGGGTTTCAGTAGAACTGAAATCTGAGCCAGTGTCCAGAATTTCCCTTCCATGTTGGAGCCAGGTCCAGTACAGCATCAAGCTAGTTGCAGTCCATTAGTCCATTGTGTGTGTGGGGTATGCATGGCCGTGGGCCACATACATGGGAGAGTGCCAGGAAGCCACGCGTGATCCATGAACCAAGTGTTTCAAGAGGAACCAAGAGAGTGAACTTCTTTGTTTAGGGGATTATATATCCCAAATCTACATGCCCTTGCAGTGGCCATGCCCATTCTGGGACCTCTGTTCCCAGGTGTCACTGTCAGGCAAGTAGCTTCCCTTTGTCATCCCAACTTTGCTGAGCATGGGGCTATCTTCCCTATGTAGTTCCCTCCCCAAGTGTTTTGCAGGGAACATGCCTATAATGTCTGGCCTTCCCTTAGCTCCTTTTCTTTTATTAACAACTAGCTAATTACAATGATATCAGGGGAGAACAACCAGCTAATTACAATAGGATCAGGGGAAACTCTATGGGGTGACTTGAGTTCTCCAATTTAGAAAAGCTCTTAACACTATTGACCTGTAAAACTGCTCTGCATTGACATTTTACAATTTCAGAGCCTTCAAGTAAAGTTTGTGGGGAGTGGTAAGAAGGACCTTTGCTCATGTTTGGTGTGAACCAGTGTAGGAACCTAGCAGCATCTTCAGAATGGGTCTGCGGTTGGCATGCTTTGACCTGAGTGACAATCAGAATGGATTTATATGCCGTATAAGTATTACCTGGACATTTCCAGAGACTCTTGGAGAAACTGTAATCTGGTAAAAGATTGAACTGCCTTTAATAAAACTATTCAATTTCATTCTTATTATTTAAAGAAACCCATGGATTGAAGAAATATGTGCTACAGAAGCTTTGAATTCTTAGAAACATTAAAGAACGTATAATATTACTTAAAAATATAAAAATTGTGAGATAGACATTCTGTTTCATCTTTTTCTGTGATCTTAAAATCATTGCAAACATATTTCAAGAAAAAATTAAAAACAAAATTATGAGTGCCATTTTTGCAAGACCTAATCCTCCTGTCCCAACTCCTCCCTCCTCCAACAGTTGTAGTCACTTTTGGTCTCAGATCAAGGAGGGAGTAAGAATGAGGGTAATTAGGACAATCTTTGATGCCCAAACTCTTCGAAGGCATTAGTTTTACACAAATGAACTACACTGACATGGAGACTCTCCCAGATTCGTTTTCTTTTCTACATGCAATTAACGTATCCTGAGAGAGTCAAGATAACTGACTAAATTAGAAATTCATTTAGCTATATCTCTAAATCAGCTTAAACAACATGACAGACATTATAGAATGATCCCAAAGGTAGGCAAAGCTTAGAAACAAATTCAGCAAATGTTCCAGCAGCTCTCAAGTCTGGTTTCATATTAAATCACCTGGGGGTTTTTAGAAAAATATCAATGACTAGAAAAAGATCAGTGACTAGAATATTCTAGTCAGACATATATATATATATATATATATATGTGTGTCTATCTGACAGATTCTCCCTGTCTTCAACTTGAATGCCTCCGGGGCACATATATATATATATATATAATGTGCCCCACTTCCATTTTGGCACAAAGATCCTAAAAGCCTTGTGAATTCCTAAGTGACAAGAGCATCTGCCTGAAGCCCTCTTATTTATCATACTTAATTCAAATTAGACTAAGGTGAACATCCTAAGATCTCTTTCCTGAAGCAGCTTTCTCTGTCTGAATCTCCTAGGCAAGAAACCAGGGAGGCTCAAAGCCTCCTTCTGAGTCTTTTGTTTCTTAATAAAGAGCTTAAAGTCATTATCCCAAAAGAGCAGTTTCAGGGTGGTAGAATTTTGGTCCCTTCAGTTCCTCCTTTGAAACTTTAAACAATTAAGTTTCACATTCTACATTGCATCATATTTTATTAATCCAATCATTTAGTCCTGAAAATAAATCTGTTTGCTTAAATAGCTGAGTCTCATTTCAAGAGTCAGGGATTCAGATGGGCTCCCAAAGTGAGGCCTACATTGTGTAAGCAGCAATTAGGTATTCAATAAGCTGTAAGACCATGAAAGCAGAAAAAGAAAAGTGAATGATCACAGCAAATTATTAACCAGTTACTGAGTTTATAAGGCTGTCAGTCGAGAAGATTTCCAATGTAAGGCTCAAAATTTCTTTTGCCAGAATGAGGGCAGGCAGTGTCTATCTGACAGATTCTCCCTGTCTTCAACTTGAATGCCTCCGGTAATGTCATCAGGTGTTCAGGTAAATTCTGCACAGCTTACATAGCATCAGTCACTGAGATTTTTGAAGCAGGAGCTTCTTTGGTGATTTCTGAAGTTTACGTCATGTCCTTCAGCTGAAATTTGCCAAGTCTCAGAAAAAATTTTTCAGTTCTCAATAATTTCAGGTCAAAGGAATGAAGAAAAATAAAATATTCGTTCAAAGGGTTATAGCCAAATACCTAAGAAAACTAGAAAAAATCAGGATCCAGTTCACAGGTGAAAAATAAAACTTTAAAGACAATTAACAACTAGAATTTAATATCTATAACTGTATATTATAGTTAGTATTGAAACAATTTTTCTCTCCAGAATCACCCTTATTTTTCTCAGATAGTCAAATTAAGAACATTTACCACATAAGTCTAGTTTTAATAAATTAAGTCAGATTATTTGCATAAACACAAGAATAATATTTGATTATACAGGCTTTCTTAAATCTGCTTTGCTGGAATTTCATAAGGAATCTCTAGATTGAACACTTTGTTTTAAATTCTTTATTGATTTTAGAGAGAGAGGAAGGGAGAGGGAGAGGGAGAGAGAGACAGAAACATCCATGAGAGAGAACATCTTTTGGACGCCTCCTGCATGTCCCCCACATAGGATAGGGCCCACAACCTGGGCATGTGCTCTGACCGGGAATCAAACCAGGGACCTCTTGGTGCATGGGTCGATGCTCAACCACTGAGACACACCAGCAAGGCCAGATTGAACTTTAATTAGCCTCCCAGATCTAAGAAGCAAGGCCACATATTTGCCAGACTTTGTCTGTAATACCTCTAAATTTGGGTAAATTCCTTAGTTTTGGGGTCCCCAAGAATGTCAAAGTTGTTTTTTTGCCATCTCTCTGTGCTTCTTGGACTTCTTTGTCTATTTACTTCACCAAGTTAGGGAAGTTTTCTGTCATTATTGTTTCAAATGGGTTTTCAATTTCTTGCTCTCTCTCTTCTCCTTCTGGCACCCCAATGATGCAAATGTTGGCATGCTTGAATTTGTCCCAGAGGCTCCTTATGCTATCCTCATTTTTTTGGATTCTTTTTTCTTTTGCTGTTCTGATTGGGTGTTTTTGGCTTCCTTATATTTCAAATCGATGGTTTGCTTCTTGGCTTTACCTACTCTACTATTGATTCCCTGTAAATTATTCTTTATTTCAGTTAGTGCATCCTTCATTTCTGACTGGTCCTTTTTTATGCTGTTGATGTTCTCACTAAGTTCCTTGGAGGTCTTCTCAAGTTCCTTAAAGGTCTCACTAAGTTCTTTGAATGTCTCACCATTTCCTTGAATGTCTCACCAAGTTCCATAAGCAACCTTATAACCTGTGTTTTAAACTGTGCATCTGATTGATTGTTTATCTCCATTTTGTTTAATTATTTTTCCTGGAGTTTTGTTCTTTTCTTTCTTTGGGACATGCTTCTTTGTCTCCTCATTTTGGCTGCTTCCCTGTGATTGTTTCTATGTATTAGGTAGAGTTGCTATGTCTCCTAGGATTCGTAGGGTAGACTATTATTGTAGGTGTCCTGTACGATCCAGTGGCACATCCTCCCTGATTACCCCAGTGGGCCTTCAAGATGTACCTCCAGTGTGGACTGTACACCCTTCTGTTGTAATTGAGTCTTGATTGCTGTTGGCACATCAATGGGAGAGTTTTACTCAGGCTGATCAGCTGCAAGGACTGGCTGTACCCACTAACCACTGGCCTCTGACTCCCTTGGAGGACCAGCTGCGTATGGGCCAACCACACACAGCAAGACTTTCATCATCAAGGCACTGGTACCCACTGAGTCCACTCATTGAGTATTTTACTTGTGGAGGTAGTAGGGTGGTGGTGCTTCAACATGGTCTGAAGCTGTCCACTGGGTGTGCTAGATCTGGGGCAAGGTCAGCCACTGCCTGTGTTCTATCTGGGCCACCCAGCATAAGCTACAAAGTGATCTGCAGATGGCTGCTTCTTGTGCTGGGCTTGGAGATGTCCAGGAAAAGTCAAGTTGTGAACCAAGGCTGGCTGCTCCTAGTGCCAGGCCTGGGGCCACTTAACGAGAGGTATGGGGCTTGCAGAGACCACATGCTGCTTGTTTGAGAGATTTTAGGAAACTCTGAAGCAGGATCTAGATTCTTGTAGATTTTTATATTTCTATAACATCCATTTTAGTAACAAGAATAAATATATATATTATATATTACAACATAAATATTATTTCTTTATTTGACAAAGCTTCTGATGTAATTGAAGCACATCAAATAGGCCTAGTGAGTTTTAAACTTCTCTTTTATATGGAGAGACAAAACAAATAGTTAAAGTATTTCAGGGACCCACTGGAATGACCCAAAGACATTTCCAGGTAATGAAAAACTCTCTTTCTAAAATTCAAACCCTGGGAAAGTCATCAAACTTACTTGACCAAAAGGATCATATATCATGATAAAACTATATTAAAGGATTCATTTATTTAAAATGATAATAAAAAGTATAAAGCAAATACAGGTGAGCAAAACTTTTGTTCTTAGCATTAAAAAGATTTTCTTAAATAATCAAAGACCTGATTAAGAAAATATGTCACAGAACTATTTTAATGAAACATAGAATCTCTGCATTCTAAATAGAAAATTTTCATAATGTTTTATCTGGAACAGAACAATAAATACAGGGAAAACTTTTTCCTTAGAACAGAGTGAAAGAAAATCAAACTCCATTTTTGTGTTAGCTGACTTTTGGTGTTTAAATTAATTTACTGAATTTTATTTTGCTTCACCATACATAAAATTTACTCTCAAGAATTTAAAAAATATTCTACAACTTTCCTAGTCCTTCTTAGCTTATCTTTTTTTATTCAAAAATAACCAACTTAGGACAAAACTAATTTCCTTTAATGTTATTTATATGTATCTCCACACCTTATACCTTCTATTACCAAAAACATGATTTTTTTCCATCTTAAGTAGAATTCTTAACCTCTAGAAACCTCAATTTCTAGTGACAACTAAAAAGTAAGCAATTAGTATTGTTCAGATTGGCAAATTTATGAATACATTTTATAACTTCTAGAAATATAGGCTCTTTCATTGGTGAATATTAATAAAATACAAGACATATTAATTAACAGATCCAAATATATCTTTTAATTTCTCTGTAATAAGAAACCAAAACTAGATAAACTTAAGCCTTACCTAGCAATCCATATTTCAGTATTTCATCTCAATGAGAAATAATCTAGACATTCGATGACCATCTATTATTCAATCTAGCCAAGAAAACTTTAAAGTTTCAAATTATCTAAGACATCTAGAACACTACTTTATTTACTTATTTACTTATTTATTTATTTATTAATCCTCACCCACAGATATTTTGTCCATTGTTTTCCAGAGAAAGTGGAATGGAGGAAGGAAAGGGAGAGAGAGAGAAACATTGATGCGAGAGAGACACATTGATCTGTTGCCTCTCATACAAGCCTCACTGGAGATCGAAACTGCAACCTGGTATATACCCTGATGAAGAGTTGAACCCGTGACCCTTTGGTGCATGGGACAACACTCTAACCAACTGAGCCACACCAGCCAGGGCTAAAACACTATTTTTAATGTGTATACATTATTACTAAAAAGTTTTACCTAAACACCTTTTATATTATTTATATCTATTTATTAGTTTTTAACAACTCTATGGGATTTCAAAGTGAATTATCACCCAAGCTATTTTCTTGACAAACTAGGTAACAAACATGACTTATTTTTGTAAACCCAAGTAACACAAAAATACCATATTCAATATTAATAACTCTAAAATACATATCTATTTAATTAAACCAAACTTAAACTAGCTTTAATATAAAATATTTTTTAGATTATTTGATTCTGAAAAACACTTGGAATAGCTTCTATCTTAATTTATGTAAGTGTTTAATTCCTTTAAGTCAATAAAATACAACAACCTAGTAATATCATCCAGAAGCAGAAAACACCATATATAAACAGATATCACAAACAGATCATACACATAAACAGAATTACTAATAATTGTAGAGAAGACACAAGATTTTTCATTTGTGCTTGATAACTTTAAGAAACCTGGAGAAGAAGGGGGGGGAATCAGGTTGGTGACTTTAGCCACTTGTTTTTAAAAGTGCCAGGTTTTTTTTCTTAAGTTTCCTCAGCCTCAGGCTAAGGAGCTGTGTTTACATTTCTGATTACCTAACAGGAAGACCTCTTGAGATTTTCTAAATATTACTATTAGTCTTTGAAAAATTAGCTTCCAATTTTGTCAAGTTCCTGATCAGTTATTAAAACATTTAAAACCTGTTCAAATGTACCTCTTATAATCTTTTATCTTAATAACCTTTGTGGTGGTTGTTGTTAATCCTCACCCAAAGATATTTTTTCCATTGGTTTTTAGAGAGGGAGGGAAGAAGGGAAGGGGAGAGAGAGAAACAGAGAGAGAGAGAGAGAGAGAGAGAGAGAGAGAAACATCAATGTGAGAGAGATACATCAGTTGGTTGCCTTTCACATGTGCCCCACCAGGGGTCAGTTACCAGCCTGCAATGCAGGTACGTGTCCTTGACTGGGAATCAAACCCACGACCCTTCGGTACATGGGGTGATGCTCTAACCAATGAGCCACACCTGCCAGGGTATCTTAATGGCTAGTTATTATTTCAACATGAGAGCTCTCTAAAATTTTTCATTTAAAAGTTTTTCAGTTCAAAACATCAACCATCTAGTCAGTGACAATAGAATTTTAATAGCCATCCCAACAATAAGCCTTTTACAGCTTAACCAAGGAAGCAGAAAGGCTTACACAAAGAGAGAGCAAAAGATGCAGCTCTCATAGATGCAAAAGTTCACTCTCAAAGAAAGTCAGAAAAAGCACAGACCCTCATTACACAGGTGGTCAGAATGAAAGCGTACACATTGTATCTCCAGTGTCCCACAAAATATGAGACGCCTCCAGCCACAAACCTGTTCAGTAGTGGCACCAGGCAGAACAGAGAAAATATTTCCACAGGTCACAAGCAAATTTATTAGGACATAGAATAAGATGGACAATAAAACCTCATCTGATTTTTATATAAAGACTCACAGCAATGTTTGTCTGGACAGACTCCAGTCTGGAGAGAACCACTTAATTCCCCAGCCTGTGAGGCCAGCTCAAAGAACAGGCTTATTGGGAGTCTATGCCTGTGTTCTAGCCTAATGCTATTTCCTTTGTATGACAAAACGACATTAAAGACATAGACATAGAAAAACAAAATAACCATTTCTGACAGGAAAGGATCAATAAAAAAAATAAAATTTAATTAAAAAACCGCAAGAGTCATTAAGCCCAAGAAGCTAGGTTCACAAATGTTTTCTCCTGCCAATCTTAATTTAGAAGCAGGAAAAAGACTGCCACTTCTAACTTTCACTGAAGCCTGCAGAGGAGGGCTCAGAGAGGCTGACAGGTTAAAATTCTCACCACCTCTGCCAGCAGTGGTCAGACACCCAAGACCTCTCAGCTGCAGCTGTCCAGGAAGTCAGCAGTGTCCCAGCCAGTAATTCTGACTGGTTAACCAAATAGTGGGGGTAAAAAAATATAAATACTTTTCCTCTCACTTTCTAAGTTCTTCTGGCTGGACTAATAACCAAATTAACAGAGATAGATACAGGAAAAAACAAAGGTCAATGCATGTGCATGGGGAATTCACATAGGCATAAAAATTCCAAAGACAGTGAGGTAACATTGCATATACAAGACATTTTTTGGACAACAAAGAAAAGGGGGAACAGGATATTAGATTTGAGAAGTGAGAATGGGCGATTTGCAGGTAGTTTAGGAAGAACAGAACATACATGGAACAAAAATTCTCGTGAGCAACTCAGAACAAGGAGACACAGTGGGAATCTAGCTAACAGGTCCTGGTCTGAAGCTCCCTTGTTTCCCACACTCAATTCAAATTAAGTCAAATCAGCATCCTAAGATCTCCTTTCTGAAGCAAGTTTCCCAATCTGAATCTTTTGGGATGCAAAGGGGGAATGGTCAAAGGTTCATTCTGAGTCTTTTGTTTCTTTTCGTTCTGTTTTTTTTTTTTTTTAACGTGTGTTTATTGATTTTTTGAGAGAGAGAGAGAGAGAGAGGAAGGGAGAGAGAGATAGAAACACTGATGTGAGAGAGAAACATCGATCAGCTGCCTCCCGCACACCCGCTACTGGGGATCAAGCCCACAACCTAGGCATGTGCCCTGACCAGGAATCAAACTGGGACCTCTCAGAACATGGAACGATGCTCAATCCACTGAGCCACACCGACCAGGCGAGTCTTTTGTTTCTTAATAAACATCTTAAAATCAATATCCCAAAAAGGCAGCTTAGGGTGGCAAAACTTTCATCCCTTTATTAGTAATGGCTGAAATGGCATAAAAACCAAAACAAATATCAAGCTGGTAACAGTAACAATGAGAAACAATCATCTCTCACAAGACCACCAGGAAGTATGGCCCTGGTGAGTACTACATCCTTTGTCCCTTTGTCTTGTTGATCGTTAGTACCTGAATTATACTATTAAGAAACTACTATAAAAGGAGTCTGAATAATTTGCCCAAAACTACTGTCTGCTCCAACCTCTGTCTGCTCCGACCCTGTAAGTCAATTACCCTTTAATAAATTCTGTGATATTCTGTGGAGTTGCCTGCATCGTTCTTCAGTCTGGAGATACCGTGTCATTACGATGGCCATTACACCTTGCTGTATCGTGAGACATTTACTACCTGTGCAAGTTACTTAGCTCTGCAGGTACTCAGTTGCCTCATTAAGTACAGGATATTATACCTACTCATGCTGATTGATTAAATCTGCTGAACTTTACTTGGTCTGGCACCCTTCAAATCACCAGTCACACAAGGGTAAGAAGACCTGGTTTCTGTTCTCTTAACAGCTTTCAGTTTAGTGCAAAAGGCAAATAAGAAAACTGGAATTCTCAATAAAGAGTGATTAGTATTAGTTGTTAGGGCAGTTTCAAGACCTAAATGAACTAATATAGATATAAATTGGGCTTAATAAAATTTTTGGTACATCATAAAGTTACTTTTATCTCCCCCTGGATGATTACAAACTTCAAGGAAAGTTATTTTATCCCTTCAAAACCAAACATTCTCAAGTAGCCAACTTTCTAGCCAGTTCCCAACTTCCTGTCTTTCACCCTGGGACAGTGACTTGCCACAGCACTTCTTCGGTAGATTTGTGTAAAATATTGATGTTGCAATCATTGCTTACCACCCCTCCAAAGTGTTCAGAGAACAGTCAGTGCCCCTGTTGCTGGCTGGGAGCCAGTGTGCTTTGTAGCATGTGGCCAGTGCCACAGACATTCCTGCACTGTATTCAGACTGAGAGCTGAAGGATGGCAACACTGGACTCTGGAGTGGCAGGCAAGGAGCCAGAGTGGGGAGCCAGCCACAATCATCTGGAAGGAGAGAAGCAGAGGGGCTCAGGGTTTTCCCTATAGTCTGCAGTCATGGATCCCTCTCTCCCCAAGGAATTGACCTACTTTGCCCTTACAAAAACTGCTGTGGTAACCAAGGGTGTTGAATTAGTTCCTTCTAAATAATGTTTTTCTCTTGATGTGCTCTTATTTATTATCAATCCTGGTCTGGAATTCAGAGCAACTGTGAAACATCTAGATACACACAGAGGAAACTAATTTTTCCCTTGGTGGAGGAGGGGATGTGGTCTGGTCTAGGAAGCACATTTAAAAAATAGTTTTATGTATTGAGATTTAATTGTCATATTTTATTTTTTTAATGTGTTTTATTGATTTTTTTTTTTAGAGAGAGAGAGAAAAAAAAACATTGATGTGAGAGAGAAACATTGATTGGCTGCCTCCTGCACACCCCCTACTGGGGATCCAGCCCACAACCCATGATATGCCCTGACTGAGAAAAGAACTGGGACCTCTCAGTACATGGGCTGATGCTCAATCCACTGAGCCACACCGGCCGGGCTAATTCTCATATTTTAAAACATACATATTTAAAGTGTGCAATCTGATAAGTTTTGACATTTCTATACACTCATAAAAACAATCACCACAATAAAAATATTGAATAGTAATCCACCCAGCTGCATAGTCAGGGAATGCAGAAAAGGATGGAAATTGACCTTCAGAGTCATTTTGCCCAGACATGTAGCAAGAAGAAACTAGAGAATGACATATAGTAGTGATGAGCTTTAAAGTGCAGTCACCACACTCACTTATAAAACATGCCTAGTGATGAGACAGTACAGGGGTAACATCTAAGCTCCATCTTGACTGCAAGAACTCCATCTTAGAGGCCTAACTATGCCTCCTTGCTTGCAGTAAAATTCCGTAGGTAAAATTAACCTAACCACATCCTTATAGTGTGACAGAATAGTGCTTCCTCTCTCTGATAGTCTGCAGGCTAATAGCTCCTGCTGTAGATAACTCAATTAACTAGAGAATTCTGCTTGAGACTAGAGTAGCCCCCTTGTCAGCAAAAAGGTGTGGAAATATGCACAAAGTAATGACTGCTTTTCAAAGATTCACAGGACTCTCCAGACTGGACTCACATCAGTGGAATCAACAGACCAACCAGAACACAGGGATTGAGACATTTCACACTCTTCCTAGAATCCCTTTAGATACCTATCTGTCTAAGGCCAGCACCCACCCCTTGTCTTGCCCTTCCTTCCTCCCCTTGACAATGTAAGATGTCTGGATTTCAGACTCGTTTAAGAAGGATTTGAGAATAAGTTCTGGAGATAGGCCTTCTTGATCAATAAATCTTTCCTTGCTCCAAACTCTGATTTATTGAATATTGGCTTTAATTTTGAAGCACTGAGCACAGGAACCTTGGACCTGTAACAAAAAGAAAGAGTGTACAACAACAATAACATCTTTTTTTAACATCATGTTCTGCAAAAGAGTTGTTTTGTCAATTAAATGATGATGAGATACGGTATGTGGTGAAATAGCTGTAATCGATAAGAGCTACAGGAAATGTCAAGAAGATAGTAAGACCACCCTCCATCAGATTTATGGCTTAAAACTGACAGAAACCAGCTTGATCTAATATGGTGAATAATTTCACCTAACAGTAACCCCAGCCTCATTATAGGTTCATTGTAATACATTAGCATGCTAAATGACACACACCCCAGCCACAAGATCATAAAGGGAAAGCCCACAGAGAACACCAAATGGCTGACAGAGTTTTGGAGAAAGAAAGCATTCATCTTACAGAAGAACGGGGAAAGGAAAGGTGTGGGCATGCTGAAGAGAGACATAGAGAAAGCTGGGTCCTTCATCTTGAGAAATCTCCATCTCTTTCCTGGGAAGATCCTTAATATTTTCCCCTTATTGAATACACCTATCTCCAGATTAAATGAACCTCAATAAAGAAAGCAAATTCCTCTAAAGGGGCTCTGGGCTGCTCTGTCAATGGAGTAGCCCATTCCGTCTCACTGTTTCACTAGTAAACTCACTTTAAACTTTATGCTTGTATTTCAGTTCTTTCCTACATGAAGCAAAGAACCCAAGTGGGACGCAGTCAGCAACTAGACCTGCATCAGTAACTAGAATATTTATGCAAGCATTTTACAGGCCCTTTGAGTGGTCCACTGACCATGAAAAACATTTTATGACTCCCCAGGATCATCCTCATTCCCAAGTCCTACACCCACACCAAGGCCTAAATAAACCATCCACAAGAACCCCTCAGAGAACTCAACTTCTCTTTTCTGGTCCACTCCCTTGCCCACAAGACGTTTCCAATAAAATCTATCCGCTTGATCTTGTACTGAGTTCAGTGATTATTTCTATGACATTGAGACTCAAGAACCTGGCATTTAAGGTGGTAACAGTGAGACTGTGTCCATTCTGATGAATAATGCCTTATTTGTGGTTAATTGCTAATAAGGGAGTGAGAAGGGAGATAAGCATAGAGGGAGGAAGGTGAGAAAACACCTTTCCACCTACACTTACTGCAAGCCACAAAGAAATCCAAAGTACTTGTGAGTTCACTAAATGATTTGCAGAGCTATTATGGGATTTGCCCCCAGAACGTGGCTCCTGGGAAACAGTGTTGAGATGCTTCCACGTGTGCCACTGTCTAGTCCTCAGGAGCTGCACTTTCATTCTGTACCTGATACAGAGTGAAATGCTTGCACTTTCTGACTATCTTAATTTTAGCCTCCTACATTTCTCCCCTGGCCTTCAGGCTAACAGCTCCTGCTATAGATATGCTAATTAACTAGAGGAATTCTGCTTGAGGCCTGAGTTTTTACAAGAGCATCCTCCTGTTAGGAGCCTTTCCCAAAGAAGTGGGGAAATATGTACAAAGTAATGAGAGTTTATCAAAGATTTACAGGAGTCTCCAGACTAGACTCAGTTTCGTGGGGTCAGCGAACTGATGGGAACAAAGGGATTTAGAAATTGCTTGCTCTTTCTTGGATCCCTGTCATGCCTAGCTATAGACACCTAAATTCTGGGTTCTCTTAACATGGATTTGCAGAAGCCATGAGGTACCCCACCCCCATTCTTCTTGAGCTAGACCTTCTTGGTCAATTAACATTTTTTTACTTCAAACTTTGACTTTTTGAATATTGGCCTTTCTTCTTTCTTTCTTTCTTTTTTTAAGCACTGAAGCACACAAACATATCAGTAACATACCTTCTAGGTAGGACCTCCATCATAAATCATGAGTTATGTATGTGGAGAGCTGACTTTCATGATTAATTCCCAAAAGCAATATTAAAGTGCTTTTTGCCATGAGTAAGTAGATTCAGAGCCCCTAGTGATCCCACTTGCTCTGAGATGTCTGAATCAGTCTAAGGAGACAAGCGTGGGGGATTGGGAGCAGGACTTCATTTCAGAGAGAGAAAGCTCAACATGCAAATGCTGATGAGGCAGCTCTTGGAAAGAAGAAACCTGATACAATTATCATTTACTGTTAATTGAAGGACCACTTTAGTTGTGAATGCAGTACTGGACTGGGGGACTATTGGTTACTGGAACTGTGGGAAGAAGTTACCACAGAGAAAGGCAGGAGAAAATCGGCAGGGCAGAAGAGGAAGAAGACACTATGATTTTGTCCCTATGTAAACAGCAAAGAGCACCAGAATTAGACCTCAGTCCTTAAGTTCAGCTAAGAAAAAAATTCAGAGCCAAGAAAGTCAAGTGAGCCAGCTATACTGCATGGACTCAGGAAGCAAGTTACATGGGCAAAAAAAGAAGGGCCCTTGAAGCTTGGAGAAAGAAAGGAAAGGTAATGCATCTTAAGGAAGAAAGGGGGAAGGAAAGGCTTGGGCATGCTCAAGAGAGAGATAGAGAGAGTGCTGAGTCCTTCATCTTGAGGGCTTTTATCTGTTTTCCAAAGGCAGGGATTTTAGGGGAGGTTTCAGAGGACTCTCTCAATAGAATATTCATCAGCTTTCCAAGCATGTCCTCTCTAGGTCTCTGCTGATTGGTTGGTGCTACAGTAGGGGGTCATTATTCATTGCATCTGACCCTGATGTCAGCCATGTCATTGCTAAAAGGTCTGAGCTGGCGGGAGATCACATCCACAACACAAGGCCAGTGTAAAGCAAAATGGCTTTATTACATATGCCTGGGTGCAGGCATACTGTCACAAATTTCTAGCTCAGCTTCGAAATCTCTTTGTTCTCTGGCTTTTATAGGCCTAAACTACAGAAACAAAAAAAAACTACATTAAAAAAAACCACATTCTCTTTGCTCTGCTTAATTGGTGCCGGGGCTGATACAAGCTGTCTCAGAGGTAAGGAGAGTATGCTTCAGCAGAGGTCAGGGCCATCATTAATCTCTTTCTTTTTTATGGTCCCTCCGAGTTTTCCAAGGCCACCATGAACCCCTTGTCTTCATGGTTCCTCTGAGTGTCAGTCCCAGGGGTTTTAGAAAACTGCTCAGGTGTTATTGTGCAGGAATAACTGGTCAGAATGGAGTTTAATTTTCTTAAAACATTATTAACCCTTTCATTCCCACCTTATAATGATTTAAAAAAAGGGGGGGGGAAGGGGCGAAGTTTCTCTTTGTCTACTTCCTGCAGGTATGGGGTTGTCGTGGACTCCTAAAAAGTCTATCCCTTGCAATCCCCATTCTGCAGCAGATGTTCCACAGCTCCATGACGGGGTGTCTTCTAGTTGGGGGCTCACCCCTCCATATGTGACCCAGACATCAGGGACCTTTGTGACCCCGACGGTCCCCCTTAAGCGGTCACATAGATCAAGGTTTAAGACAGGTTTTTCTATTCCCTTTGTAGTAACATATCTTAAGACCTCCCCCGATACTTCATTTCTAAGTTCTCAGTTCCATTGGGGCCCAGGTCGATATGGATTCCCCTGAACAGTCATAACCAGAAAATCGAAGTCCCAATAAATGCAAGAGTCTTATCTGGAGAGGCCTGAACCATCCATTTTGCTTTCTCCCCCTTAGCCAGGAATGGTGCTGCCAGATCAGGATGCCGTTGACCTTGAGAGCCATTGGTGCGGGCAGGATGACAGTGTATAGTACCTTCCAGGCTGGAGTCAGTCCCTGGGTGGTGAACTTCTTTACCACACGGAGTCCCTGGGCTGGAAATTGTGCACGGGGTCCGAGGTGGGCACAAGCAGGGTGTCACAGACGTGTTTATGGACAGCTTTCTGGCTGGACTGCAGGGCCTGCAAGAACAGTAAGAGGGCAAGGAGGAGCAGAGTAGTCCAGTTTTTACCAGTTTTTAAAGTAAATTTGGTTAAGGTTTCTTTTAAGGTCCTGTTCATGTGCTCTACCTGCCCAGAACTCTGTGGTCAGTATAAGTACAATTAAGCTTCCAATTTATAAATCAAGGCAGAGCCCCCATCTTTAGCTAATAAATAATCTAGTGTAATGCGATTATCTATTACCATGCAGGCAAGTGAGTCAAGGGATTTTGAAAGAAGCTTGAAATTTTCACCTGTATTTCTACTTATATTTGCCATGGTGGTGGTTATGTTTTTGCTGTTACTGCATTATAACTGACTCCTATTATGAGGCGTCCGACATTTCTTTTTATCCTGTGATGGCTTCTGGGCCCAGGGCCTGTTGAGGTTGAATTAGAGATGAAGGAATGGATTAGGGTATTGGCTGGGGTGACATATCCTATCGCCCATAAGCCATCCTGCTTTTCTGGGTTTAGGCATTGAATAGCAATTCCTCTCCTGGGGGCTGAAATGTCTAGTGCACCTAAAATCATCATTCCCGCTGGTAGGCAAAGCCGTCCAGTCATATTTGGGCCTAAGGAGGTGTTTGAGAGACCCATAGTAAGGTTTGAATGATTAAACCATGATAGAGGGAGGAGAGGGCTAGTGCCACCACAGAATTACACCCTGGATAGTGACTAATTTTTTTGGTATGTTTTTTTTTTTTTAGTATTGCATCAAGTCCCTCTGACCTTGCACATATAAATTCTCATTGCAGAGGCTAGGCATATTATGAATAGTTAGTTTACAGACACCCCTCATAAGATTACAGTGAGAGACATTATATGTGGTGTCCACTTTTAGGGTCTGTATTCGTACTGAGAATTAAGATCAAGTGAGCTTTTGTCTTTCTGCTCCGCAGGAGGTTTCTGTCCTCCCTGAGAATGCCTTAGGACACCAACGTTTATTGATTGACAGGTGTACCTTCCCAGTCAAACTCCCCATCTAACACTTTTCACAGAGCAGGTCACGCCCAGCTGGCGCAGCTGAGTGCAGGTCACGCCCAGCTGGCACAGCTGAGTGCTTGGCTCCAGAAGTGAGAGCCCCTCGGGGCTCGCCCCCCCCATCACTGGGTCATTGAAAAACCCTATAAGAGTAGTGGTATTTCAGCAGCGGTCCACAAGGGGAGGAGAGGCGCTGGAGGCTTTTGTTAGGAGAGGAAGCAGATTCTTGGAGGAGACAGAGTAAAGAATGAGAATGGTTGGTGGGGAGAGAAGGAGTAAAGGTTAAAGTAGCATGGAGTTTAGAAAGAATGTCCCACCCTAACTAGGGAGTGAGGCAGGCTGGTAATGCAAGAGTGGAGAAAGATATAAGGGTCTAAAGAACAAGTAAATGTCTGGGTTGTCCTGGTTGTAATATTTGGCCGTCAATTCCCACAACTGAAACCCCAGAGTGTGGAAGAGGTCCCTTGAACTCGGGGAGGGCAGAGTAGGTTGCCCCAGTATTAATTAAAAATGGAATTGGCCTACCTGCTACCATCAGAGTTACCCGAGGTTCAGAGTTCGAGATGATGGTCGGGGCGTCCGTTCCTGGGCACCTTCAGTCTTCAGCCACCAGGCCCATCAGATCAAGGCCTGGATTGCCCATTCTGCCAGCCTGAGGAAGGGATGAGGACCGACTCTGTGCAGTCTGTCTGCAGTCCGACTTCCAGTGGGGCCCTCCACATTGAGGACATGGCTTAGGCGGTGGTCGGGGGTTGGGGCATTGTCTCGCCCAATGGCCAGTCTGATTACACTTACAGCAGGGACCTGGGGGTCTGCTCTGCTGATCTTGGTGGGGGTCCTTCTTCTGTCCCCTGAAGGGGGTTTGCTGACCCCTTTGATTAGTGGGGGCTCTGGTGGCAGAGACAAGCATTTGGAATTCTGCTATTCTTTGCTGTTTAGCCTCTTCATCGCAATTATTGAACACCTTAAAGGCTAGATTTAGAAGTTTCTGTTGAGGGGTTTGAGGGCCATTTTCAAGTTTTTGTCCGGGGCCAACTAAGAGATAAATCTCAGGTTTAAAATGACAGTCCCTTCTGGGCTAGTGGGATCTAAGTTAGTATATCTTCTCAGGGTTTTAAGGTTTTCATTCTTTTTCTGGATTATTTCAGAGTAAAGGATCCTAGCTTTTTATTTATTTGGGACAAATCTAAGAGAGAGAAGGGGACATAAACTCTGATGGTCCCTTTAGTGCCTGATGCTTCCCTTGGGGGCATTCTAAAATGGGGGCTGAGGTAGGGGACTGATAGGGACCAGAGATGGTTCCCAATCGATTGTGTGTGTGAGAGAGTTGGAGCCGAGTAGGAGGCTCAGGGTCAGGTGGGGGCCCACAGAAGGGGCTGGAGGAGGAGGCCCTGCCAGAGGGGCCTAGGGAGGAGGTGGTGGAGCGAGATCGCTGGGTCAAAGGAGGAAACAGGAGAAGTTAGCGCGCTGTCTTCAGAGGGAGGTTTGGGAGGATTAGAGTGCAGCAGGAAGATTTGGGAGGGGGAGCAAGAGTCGCATAAAGAGGGGTGTGATGTGAGTGCAAAGGGGCCTGGATGTAAGGAACCTCAGACCATTTTTCTTGCCTTTGACAGAAATTGTCTATGTTGGTAGAATGTCAAAAGTGCCGTTTCAGGCTATTGTGACCCATTGTACTGAGGCCATGCAGTGTTGCAGTAAAAAATGAGTCGCGGAGGGACGATCACACAGGAGTGACCAAGAGACCTGGCTCTCATGTCCAGGACAGGGGATCTTGGGATGTAAGTACTCAGTGCACCCAAGGGTCTGTACATTTTTTAGGAGACATCCTAGGGGTGTTGTCTCATGTTGCAGTGTGAGATGTCATGGCGTAGTGGTCTGATGGATATACTAGAGCAGTGGTTCTCAACCTGTGGGTCACGAACCCTTTAGGGTTCGAACAACCCCTTCACAGGGGTCACCTAAGACCATCGGAAAATACATATTTCCAGTGGTATTAGGAACTGAGACACTGCTCCTCTATCCATCTCCAGGCAGGTCCGCCCACATGCAGATATGCCCACATACAGATACACCCACATACGAGTACCCGGCGTGATGACATCATCATGCCAACCTCATCACATACAAATACAGGTGTATGTGACAGGGTTGGCACCATAATGTACTTATGCGACCAGTCACACCTGTGTAGAGAGCAGCTACTGTGTAGAAAGCAGCTACTCTGTTAAAAGCAGCTACTGTGTTGAAAGCAGCAGTATTGGAGGTAAAACGACACTTCATGAATTATAATTACTGGGTAAATGTAAAATCATGTACTTTAAAATCATCAACTACTGCAAAAAAAAAAAATATCTGCACCATGGGAACTTAATCTGGATGCTGATCAGTCTTTTCATATTCAGCTGTGGTGGATATGAATACTGCCCCCTTGTGATAGTAACAGATATGTAAAAAAAAAAACAACACAGAATGGTAAATCATAGGAAACTTTAATGAACTGTATTGACTAAACTGTGCCATGTATCATCTTTTGTATTATTAAAGCTATTGTTATATATTATTTTCATTAGCAAACCATCCTATGACAATGGATCGTGTAGAGAAGAATGTTAAGAAAAGAAAATATAGTGAGGATGTTTTACAGTATGGTTTTACCTCAATAATTACAGCAAGAATTGAGAAACCGCGATGTGTTATTTGTTGTGAAGTTCTATCAGCCGAATCTATGAAGCCGAACAAACTAAAATGCCATTTTGATAGCAAGCATCTGAGCTTTGCCGGCAAGGATACCAACTATTTTAGAAGCAAAGCTGATGGACTCAAGAAAGCCAGACTTGACACTGGTGGCAACTACCACAAACAAAACGTAGCAGCCGTTGAAGCTTCATATTTGGTGGCACTCAGAATCACCAGAGCTATGAAACCTCACACCATTGCTGAGAATTTACTGTTGCCAGTGGCCAAAGACATTGTTTGAGTTATGATCAGAGACGAATTTGTTATGAAATTGAGTGCAATTTCCTTATCCTACAACACTGTCCACAGAAGAATAGATGACATGTGTGCTGATATTCTTGATCAGGTAATCCAGGAAATTAAATCTGCTCCACTTCCAATATTTAGCATTCAGCCTGATGAATCTACAGATGTTGCAAACTGTTCACACTTATTGGTTTACGTGAGGTATATTAATGATGACGACTTTAAAGATGAGTTTCTTTTTTGCAAACCTCTTGAAAAGACAACTACTGCACATGATGTATTTGACACAGTTGGTTCATTTCTGAAAGAACATAAGATCTCTTGGGAAAAGGTTTGTGGTGTTTGCACAGATGGTGCTACAGCTATGCTAGGATGTCGATCTGGATTTCAATGTTTGGTACTGAATGAGTCACCAAAAGTCATTGGAACTCACTGTATGATTCATCAGCAAATATTAGCAATGAAGAAGCTGCCACAAGAGTTACAAGAAGTAATGAAAAGCGTCATAAGTTCTGTCAATTTGGTAAAGGCGAGCCCTTTAAACAGTTGACTGTTTTAGCAACTTGGTAACAAGTTGGATGCGCCAAACAATGCTCTGCTATTTCACACTGAAGTGTAATGGTTGTTGACAGGAAAAGTTTTAAAACGTGTTTTTGAGCTTCTTGATGAACACAAAACGTTTGTAATCAGAAAGCAAGACTGCAGTTCGAAGCACTTTTCAGCAATAAAAGTGAACTGCAGAAAATAGCTTACTTGGTTGACATCTTTGCCATCTTGAATGAGTTAAATTTATCACTGCAAGGACCAAATGCAACATGCCTCAATTTGTCTGAAAAGATCCGATCATTCCAAATGAAACTTCAGCTTTGGCAAAAAAATAAAAATTGGATGGAAATAAAATTTATATGTTGCCTAACTTATCTGCTTTCTTTGAGGAACATGACATTGAACCAGACAAAAGGATTATGATGATAATTTCTGTGAAAGAACACTTGCACATGCTTGCAGATGAAATTTCATCATACTTTCCAAATCTACCTGACACCCCATTTGCACTTGCCAGAAGCCCATTCACTGTCAAAGTTGAAAATGTTCCTGAGACAGCACAAGAGGAGTTCATTGAACTTATTAACAGTGACACAGTGAGAACTGATTTCTCTACGATGCCAGTTACAAAATTCTGGATCAAGTGTTTGCAGTCATATCCTGTTCTGTCTGAGACTGTGTTGTGCCTTCTTCTGCCATTTCCAACAACATATCTTTATGAAACAGGGTTTTCCAGCTTGTTGGTTATCAAGTCAAAATACAGAAGTAGACTTGTTGTGGAAGATGATCTTTGCTGTGCTCTTGCAAAGACTGCCCTGAGAATTTCTGATCTGGTGAGAAAAGCAATCTCAACCTTCACACTGACGTTGGCTTTTTACGCATACTGTCGCAAAATGTAGCAATGTAGTTTACTGTTGTTATATTAAGACTGTTACCATGCTACACCATGCTTCAAGACAAAATTTCATTTATTTGTAATTAGAAATAAATATTTCACAATATATAATTACATATTGTTTTTGTGATTAATCACTACGCTTTAATTCTGTTCAATTTGTAACAATGAAAATACATCCTGCATATCAGATATTTACATTACTATTCATAACAGTAGCAAAGTTACAGTTATGAAATAGCTACAAAAATAATTTTATGGTTGGGGGTCACCACAACATGAGGAACTGTATTAAAGGGTCATGGCATTAGGAAGTTTGAGAATCACTGCACTAGAGGAAAAAGAAGTCATCCCCGCTTCTCCCCTAGAGTAGAGAGACGTGCAACTCACCTATACCAGGCGTCCCTAGTTATATGGTGAGCTGAGGGAACCTGGTTCCCGAGGAGCATGTCCTGACAAGTGCTGGCTTTTTGGAGGGACAATCACACAGGAGTGACGGAGAGACCTGGCTCTCAAGTCCCGGACGGGGGATAACGAGACAGCCCGGAGAATCCTACCAGTAGGCAAATAAACACTCACCAGTGAATTAGTGGACGGTGTTGATGTTGGATTGGCAGGAAAGGTTTGAGGTCCAGTATCCGGCTGAGGGTGTGATCCATCCCGGTCCAACAGGAGGCTGGGAGGACTCCAGGAGCCCGCAGTTGCCCCCTATATGGGATCCTCACAAACCTCCCAGGTTTCGGCACCAAATAAAAGGTCTGAGCCAGAGGGAAATCACATCCACAACACAAGGCCAGTGCAAAGCAAAATGGCTTTATTACATATGCCTGGGTCCAGGCATACTGTGTCGCAAATTTCGAGCTCAGCATTGAAATCTCTTTGTTCTCTGGTTTTATAGGCCTAAACTACAGAAACAAAAAAAAAAATACATTAAAAAAAAAAACACCACATTCTCTTGGCACTGCTTAATTGGTGCCGGGGCTGATACAAGCTATCTCAGAGGTAAGGAGAATATGCTTCAGCAGAGGTCAGGGCCATCATTAATCTCTTTCCTTTTTATGGTCCCTCCAAGTTTTCCAAGGCCACCATTAACCCATTATCTTCATGGTTCCTCTGAGTGTCAGTCTCAGGGTTTTTAGAAAACTGCTCAGGTGTTTACTTGCAGGAATAACTGGTTAGAATGGAGTTTAATCTTGTTAAAACATTATTAACCCTTTCAATTGCTTCATTGGGTTTTGCTGTTTTTCTGGGCCTGGAGCTGAAACACAACTAAGGCCTAAATGTTATCTCTACTTTGACCAAAACTCTGTCTGTCTGTAGTCAACAGACCTGAGGCTTTGTTCCTAAAATTATTTCATGCAGGTCAGAACCACTTTGTCCTGGGAGTTTAATGCCTAAAGGAGTGACCCTACAAGGGCTTGTATGGGAGTTGTACAATGTTATTCTCCAACTCCTTTGTTCCTCCTCTAAGGGGGTCTACCACATGACCAGCAATATGCCAAAGGATGAAAGGTCAGGGGAGAATTTGAACTTCCATATTGCATGATCAGTAATATGGAAGGTCAGGGGGTCTAAACTGCATGACCAGTGATATGCTAATGGAGAAAAGGTCACCCTGGGGGTGAAGTCCCACCATACAATACTTGTTTTCACAGTTTTGCTCATTGCTGGGCACCTGGGGCTTTCTGCTCTGGTAACCTTCTGTACCTGGCCTATAGTTCCTACCTTGCTCATGTCTGTCTAACTGTCTATTGTATCAGATACACATAAACCTGCAGGGTTAAGTGTCGGGAGCGGTGCCACTGAAATGAAGACCTCCATGGTTTGACACAGTCCCTGGAGGAGTGAGTTCACTGCACAGCAGGAATCACAAAGAACAGTGGCTGAAGACAAAGGCTAATAAGAAAAATAAAATTATAGGATGGCAACTGAAGGAGACTAATCTTTGCTTTCTCTAGCTATCTGTCATCTGTCTGCTAGGAATCATTTTAGAAGTAACATGTAATAATGTAGATGTTAGAAAACACTGCAGAAAGAAAAGGCAAGAAAGTAATAAGAATTTAAGATAAGATTATAAAAGCTTTAGATTTAGACCCCCTTAGAAGAGGAACTTTAGAGAAGGAGAAAAGGTCAAGAGCAAGGAGGAAGTTACAGAAACCAGATTAGGGGGTGTGGGGAAGGAGAAAGTTAAATGAAACAATGCCTGGAGGGTTGCTAACAGTAAATCATGTTATGTAAATAATCTTGAAGTTTAAGAGTTGCATCTTTGTCATTGTCTGCCTAAAGAATGAAAATAGTTATTGGTTTATTATGCACTAATGCCTAAGAGCTGGAAAGAATGTATATACATACTTGCCTAAAGGTGTAGGGAAAACAAAAAGAAGAAAATTACTATGTAACCTGAAGATATAAAAATAAAGATTCTGCTAGCCAGAGGAGGCAGAAAGAAGTAGCAGAAAGATCAAGCACTTCTGTCTCACGTCTCCTCTCCCGCTGACTCCGTCCACACCTTTGGGAAACCCCTGGACCTGCCGAGGCTGGACCCTGGCAGTTAAAGAAGAGCTGGGACACTAAGATGTATATATCTGTGCACTGAGAATGTGAAACTTTTGAAGCTTGTTTGGTTTGAAGAATCTTCTGAAAATTAGCATTATCCTTCATTGGATATGATTATTTCTCTCTTCAAGCAGATACCCATGTTAGTACCTCCACTTTAATGTTAATCTGCCTGGGTTAGTCTTCTTGTGAATGGGTAGGCATTTAGACAGGCATGAGCAGAGCAGAAACAATAGAACAGGTATGGAGTGTCACCAGGGTGGAAATTCCCAGGCGCCTAGCAAGGGGCAAAACTAGAGAAAAAACAAGTATTACAGGCTAGGATCTTACCCCCAGGGTAAGGGTCTGAGGCCCTTCCTCCCCTGGCATGTTGCTAGACATGCAGTTTAGACCCCCGACCTTTATATCATTGGTCATGTGATTTAGACCCCCTTAGAAGAGGAACAAGAGGGCCAGAGAATAGCCTCACACAATTCCTATACAGGCCCTTGCACAGTCACTCCCTTAAGCATTGAGCCTCCAGAACAATGAGGTTCTGACCTGCATCAAATAATCATAGGAACAGAGACTCTGGTCTGTTGACCACAGAGAAAGAGTTTTGGTCAAACTAGAGATAACATCTAGGTCTCAGTTGTGTTTTAGCTCCAGGCCCAAAACAAAGCAAGGACATGGCAGACATCAGGATCAGATGCAATGACTAATGACTCCCTACCCTAGCACCGAACAATCAGTAGAGATCATAACCCTGAAAGGACACACTTGGAAAGCTCATGAATATTCTAGTGAGAGCCCCTTCTGAGACCTCCCCTAAAATCCCCACCTTTAGAAAACAAATAAAACCCTTAAGATGAAGAACCCAGTACATGCTCTTCATTTATTGAGCATGCCCTCACCTTTCCCCCTCTTCTTCCCTCAGGCACATTATCTTTGCTGTATATCTATCTCTTATGCTCCAAGGGCCCTTCTTTTGCCTCTGCAACTTGTTTTCTAAGTCATGCAGCTCAGCTGGCTGACTTCTTCTACCTCTGTGACTTTCTAAACAAACTTTTTCTTGTATTTGAGTTATTGGTTCTGAATTCTTTCTTAGTCATATTCAAGGACCAGGGTCTAATGCTGCCCTTAACATCAGGAGGGACTAGTACTCCTTTATTTGTGGGGTAGCAATAGTCTCCCCACAGAACAGAGACCTCTGGTTTGTCTCCTGAGGACTACTTCTTTTCTTGATTGTGCCTGACCCCTCCAGGACAGGACTCCATCTTTCCTCTCCCAGGCTCCACCTATTCAGACCACTTTCTTTCCCCCCTGGCTCTCTGTCTGAGCAAGTCTAAACCTGGACCATCTGTTGTCACCTGTTACTTTATTCCACAGATGGAGACCCCAGCAGTCTCATGGCTCATGTGAAAGATAATATGAGTAGAGCCACATTAAAATAGAGCCTAAGTAGCCATTTCAGAGGAACTGCCCTGCATATATTATTTTTTTAATCTTACAAACTGGACCAAACCACCATAATTCCAAGAAGTCAGAGACTATCCTGTCTGTAAGGACTGATGAAATTGGACTTGGCCAATGACCGAATTGCTAACCAATCAATGAAATACAATTTTAGTTGAATCTCAAGTCAATCCATGAAGTGCAAATCTAACCCTACCTCATCTAGCACCAGAAAACTCTTCTTGAATAAAACTTACCTCATCTTCCTCCCTTTTTCCCTAGAAGCCCTAAGCCCCTATAAGGGGGAACACTATTTGGGTTTCTGCCTGAATGTGTTCTGCCGAATTGCAATTCTGTTGGATCTTAAATAAACATTTATTGCTTCTTATTTTTGCTTTTTATTTTTAGGTTAACACCAAAGAGGTGCAAGGAGCCATAAGCCAGAGCTGGTGATGTGCAGATACAAATGCAGCAAGACACCAAGTAAGCATTCCTAGAAGCTCCACTGAAGTTTTAGCACTAGGAGGAGGAAAACTGAGGAGCTTCATGCTTGGGAGGAAGGATGAGATAAACTTAAGAAATATTCTGTCTACAGGAAACAAATTTAGAAACTTAATGTTTCCTTTTTATTTCTTTTCCTCCTGCATCCTCACTGCTGGTAAGGACTGAGATCCCCATTACCCCAGAAATGCATAGATATCTGGTCCCTCTCACCCGAGGGCCTTCCTCCTCATATAGAAGCCCCCAGGGCTAAAAATTCACTTTACATAAGAAAAATAGCCACTTCCTACCTTCATAAATGTAGGATATAAAGACAATGACAGAAGTGGCCAAACTGCTTGGAAGTAGGGCTTTTCTCTCCCTATGACCTTGTCCAGGGTTATATGCAGCTGTAAACAGGGAGACAAATAAAATGATTAAGTGATGACAGAAGCTAAGTCTACTCTTTCAACAGCTATAATAAGGAAGGTTTGCCAAGAACGGAACAGAATCACAGGCCACGTGCTCTGGGAACGTGTGAGAGCCGCCAGCGAGCTCAGGAAGACAGAGCCACAGGTGCACAGCATGTAGTGGAGCAGGAAGACTGAGGGACTGTTTTCTTGAGTAGACTAGTGGCAGAGAGGATGGCTGGGAAGCCAGGAGACCTGGGGTCTACTCCCAGCTGTGCCACTAAGTAGCAGCAGCCACGAGCAAACCACGTAACCTTTCTGAGACCCAGGGTGCTCCTCTGTAGAAAGCAGGGGTTTCAATGGGTCAGGGGGTGGCATGCACACCCTCCTTCTCTCATGCCTTCTGTACAGGCTCCTGTTCAACCACATAATTGTTTAGAAATTCTTCTACAGCAGCGTAAGCAGGCACTTCCAATTCAAGCTTGTATACAAATTGAAATCTACGTATTTTCCTTTTAAAGCCCCTTCTAGCTCCTAAATGGAAGGTTCCAACTTTCCAAGTAAGAGGTAACCATTTTTCTGATTTAGTAATAGCTCACTCAATAAAAAAGAAGAAGAAGAAGGAAAAGAAAGGAAAATTTAAGATTATAATTTCATACACTCCTCCCCACCCTGAGGCTGAACAGGGTCCTCCTGAGGTCACACTGTCCCTCCTTCTGTGTCAGAGATGTCAGTGTTTGAACTTCTTCTGTCAGTTCACCCAGCATGACAGCACCCTCTGTAGCTCCCTTTATCTAAAACAGCCCACACGTGTTACCACAGGGAGAGACCAGGAAAAAATTCCAGGACTGAAAATCTACTTCCCGAAGGGTACGGCAAGAAAAAAACAAGGAAAAGCGGCTGGTCACTCCAATCTGGTTTTTAATAGAATTCATTAGAGAAACTTACATACAAGACACATCTTAGGTGGCTCCAAGACAGAATGGAAACCCTCAGCACCTGACAGGTGTCAAAGAATTATACAGGATAAAAGGGATGGAGGGATAGTCGGGGATACTAGTACATGAATGTTACCAGGTACAGAAATTACTTTACATGCTAAACCAGGTCAGGACAACAGCCTCTAACAGGAAGTAGCAATTCACAGGAGCCAGTGGAGGGGTCCTGATTTATGTCAGAATGAACATCAGTTATGATCAGACACCTCTAGGAGGCTTATGGGAAGCCATCTCTGTTCTGGCCCAGGTCCAGCTCACGGGACAGGGGTCATATCATGGCATAGTCTTTCCTCCACAACACTTACAATTTCTGTTTGGCATCAAGGAATCTACCTGAAAAGAAATGATCTCAAAAAGGAATTATCTCTAAAAGCCAAGAGTCAGAAGAGGAAGCATTTAATGATTCTATTCACTGCTCACCAAAGTTAACCAGATTTACAGTCCTCACCCTCTGACAGGAAAGCAGTCACATTCACAATAAGCTGAGTGCAGACAGATTCAGGAATCCAGGTGGTTACAATGGAAAGAGGCAGCAAAGTGGTTAACATGGGGCCTACCTCACAACCTTCTCTTCACCCCCCCAAACTACAGAGGGGGAAGTCTCAGGCCAGGGAAGCATGTGTGTGATGGCCAGGAGCCCTAACTTGAGTTATTTCCCTCTGTGCTAGGAAGGAAGAGGGGAGAGGCAGGTGCTCTGATTTTAGGTGGAGACCTATACTGAAGCGTCAAAGTGGACCGGCACATACGGGTTTCCCTCACAGGCCACGATGATCTGCTTCTCTTTCTGGTTCGTGTGGTATGCACAATTGGGGTATCTGGAGCCATTTGTCAGGCGACACTCCGTGATGTGCATGCTGGAGCTGCTCTTGTGACAGTTGGAATGTCCATTCTTACAGGTGATGTTTCCCTGAAGGCAAATGGCCTGGACATCTACCAGAGGCTCGTGCACAAAGGTGTTCACTGGCTTGCACCTTCCCTCTGTCATTTTCCGGCGCCTCATCATTTGGTTGCAGTAGGTGGAGTTGTTGCTGGGGTTGCTGTCAGGGTCCATATGTTGCCGCTGGAACTTCCTGGCCCCAGATTCCTTGCCCAGAGAAGGCTGGACCAACCCCAGGACCAACAGTACCAGGGCTAGCACTGAGAACAGGATGAGGGACTTCTCCTGAGCCATGGTGGTCTCAGTCTTCTGGAGGAGCCTAGTCAGCAAAGGGAGAGAGGAAGAAAAGCGTCACTTTGAAAGAGAACCCCAGCTGCCACCTGTGGTCTCCATGGCTTACAGTCTCCCTTCTGGTCAGCCCGAAAGACATTCCTCTTCCTGCAAGATTTTCCAAGTGATGAGACACTCACATGGACTCTTCAAAAGCATTTGACCCCTACTAGTCAGAGAGAGGAGGTCCTCCCTTCTGAGTAGTGACCTCTGAAGGGACCTAAAATCCCAGCAGTCCTGTTTTTTAATACTGAAGTTTTGTTTGTTTTTGTTTTTTATCTAAAAATACTTTTGTATTCAGTGTTCTATTGGCTTAATAGAAGATCTTTTTAAATAAACCATGACCCAAATTGTATCCCTGTTACTACCATGACGTCCAGGATCATGACGGACAGAGTCCTGTTGTCCTACATCACAAGGGAAACCCAAGCCAGTGCCTGGCACTGGCATCATAAAGGGATGCCATTGTATCCCAAAGAGAGATGCTTGCCTCCCCCGACCTGAGGTTGCTCCTTCTCCAGCCCCATGGGTTCTCTGCAGCCTGAATGCTCCCTCCCCATCCCAGCTCAGCCCCAGCTATGTTTGCCTAGCCCAAGCTTTCTTGGTGTTAGCCTCACCCTCCCTGGGTCCCTCCTGTCCAAACCTCAAGCAGAAGCAGCTCCTGAGACCACCTGTTGGGCCGCTTACCTGGATCTCTAGCTTGGATTCTAAGTGACAGCAAGTGGAAGGCCAGTTTCTGCAGTCACTGGATCCCTGAGCTGTGGACCTTTATGTAGCTTACAAAAGGGGCTTGGCTTCCAAGATGAGAAGGGTGGGAGGAGCACCTTGGCTTCAGTCCAGAGGAACACAAGGGCATCCTGATGAAGGAATGGGGAATTTTCCAGGCTCTCTCTCTTCTCAGGGTTGCTGGGGAGAGTGAGTGTTTGCCTACAGGAGCCTTTCTTGCCATGTGAATCTCATCTGGCTGCTGGTTCACAGGAACATCAGAGAAAGCCTCTATGGCACTGCTGCTCAAACCCCAACCAAGGCTTTGTTTTCTCTTTGGGGGCCATTTCACCAAATAACCCTTGGAGGTTAGCAAAGGGCACATAATATGTAATCAAGGGAGAGGGAGGAAAAGGAGGTCCTCTCTCCGCAGGAGTCCTGGAGCGGCTTTGACCAGAATTCCCTGTCTCCTAACAGCAGCTCTCCTGGGGTGAGTGGGGAGTGGGCTGTCTCTAGCTAGAAGGCTCCCAGATCTGGAGAAGGAGGGGAGAATTCCTGAACTGTTTGGATAAGGAAGAAGCCTCTACATGACCTGATCCAGTTCTGGTCACTTTCACGCTCCTGGGGTGAGTATATGACAGTTTTTATCTACAGTAACTACTCATCCTATATGCCACAGTTGAGTAGAGAAACCAAGGATAAATCAAAGCCCAAAATCCCTTTTGGAGAAAAAACAGAAAATATCAAGTTTCTTGGCAGTAGAATTTTCTCCTAGAAAGAGATCTCTTTTAGCTGGGTGACAATTTTGAGACTAATTGAGTAAGAAATATCAAATATTAAATATCCATGCTCTAGATTTATTTCTTTCTAGTAAAATTATTTTATTTAGTTATAATATTAATCTCCAACAGCTTGAAAAAAAAAGTCCATGGTTTTCCATTAAACTGTATGTCACTTTCTATTAGAATGTCCTGTTTTTCATTAAAATAATTTCTACCCCTATGTTCATAGCAGTACTATTTACAATTGCTAGGATCTGGTAACAGCCCAAGTGTCCATCAATAAATGAGTGGGTAAAAAAGCTGTGGTACATAAACACAATGGAATATTATGCAGCTGTAAGAAAGAGAGATCTCTTATCCTTTGAGACGACATGGAGGGACCTGGAGAGTATTATGCTAAGCGAAATAAGCCAATCAGAGAAAGACAAATACCACATGATCTCACTTATTTGTGGAATATAATGAACATTATAAGTTTATGAACAAAATAGACCCACAGACATAGAAGTAGGGTTCAGACTGACAAACTTCAGAGGAGGGTGGGATGGGGAGGGAAGAGATATATAACTTCTGCATATAAGCATAACCATTGGACATAGACAACAATGCTGTGAGGGACAGAACAGGAGGAGAGTGTCAATGGGGGGGAAGAGAAACATTTATAACAAAAATAAATTAATTAAAAATAATAATAATAATTTCTATATCACTCAATGTGTTCCACTTTCTGTTTAATGCTCAGATATGGGTTTTTGGAAAAGCCACAGGTCACCAACCCCATGAAGTGGCAAACTGGTTTTTGAAAAGTCTTGCAGGTATTTATTCAGAAATATATGTCCATGAAATTCTAAACCATGATCAAAACCTGCTTCATTGTTAATTGGGAACTCCCACAGTCTCCCTTCTTTCGTCCACTGGATCATCTCTTCAAGACCACTCTGACCTGGCCCGTGTGGCTCAGAGGACTGAGCATCATCCCAAGGACTGAGAGGTCCTGGTTCGATTCCCAGTCAGGGCACAAGCCTGGGTTTCAGGCTCATTCCTGAGTGGCATACATGGAGGAGGCAGCCTATGGATGTTTCTGTCTCTCCCTTCCTCTATCTAAAAAATCAATAAAAACATTAAAAAAGAAGAAGAAGAAAAAAAAACCACTCTGTAAAGTCTGTTCATTTACTGCATCTAACTGCTTAGAAATTCCACATCCCAAAGTGAAGGTGCTGTTTCTGTTTCAGGTGCCTCTTTAGTAAATGCCTTAACATAAATATCTTAAGTTTCTTTCACTTAAATATATTTTACCTAAAATTGTTAATGGAGTAGCTGGCTCTGAACTCCAGGGCTGGGGAACAGTTCCAAGCTCCAGGGACCTATAGGAGGAACTGGCTTCTGGTGAGGGCTGTCCATGCTCTGGATTTAGACTCTTAGTCCAAATTTTAATTTAGCACCTTAAGAGCTGAACAAGTTACAGAACTTGATTTATTTCCCTGCTCCTCATGTTTCCTGGTCTCTAAAATGGGGATAATAATGTATTCCTCTTGGATTTGTAACTAGAATGAGATAAGGTAAGATGTGCAAAGCACTTCAAGGAGTGCTTAGAAAGCACCGATAAATGGTAGGTCAGTGATTGTCCACGGGTGTTGAGATTCCTTGCAAAGGAAACTGTTTAAATACCACTGGGTGATCTCTGAATTGCTTTTTACAGGAGGTGGAGTCAATAACAGCCAGATCTTGGTTTTGCTAAAAACCTGAGTTTAAAAGAGCAGGCAGTTTCTAAATCCTGAGGAGGGGAGGAAACGGGTAGAGGAGAGAAGAAAGGGACCTTGGTAGGAAGAAAAGAATTTTTTAAAGGAAATTTAAAAATTATTTTGCCCCATGATATCCAAGAAATCTTTAGTTGAGTCAATTTTATTTGCTAATGCACATGAGTTTGGAGGTAGCCTTGGGGCAAAGAAACCCTGGCATATGGCATGAGCATTTAGTTTCATGTTTCTGTGGTTCACCCACCACCTCACATTCCACCCATGATTTGTTTGTCTCTTAGCCCTTAGATAGGGCTATCTATCTTGAGTGGTGTTGGGAGGAAAAATTTTCCTGCCCATTTAGGTTCCAGTTTGGAGGCCTGCAAATTAACTGACGAAAGCCAGATTAACAGGAGAGACTAGACAAAGTTTATTCATGGGCATATGAAGAAGCACAAGAGGGTGGAGAAGGATAAACTTGAGTGTTTGGGTCAGGCTCCCGAGTCCACAGGACATCAAAAAGCCACATCGGTGACTGGCCTGATCCCAGGTATAGGTGGAAAAGTGAAGGGAAGTACATTTTTGCCCCTTTGACAGATGTCTGGAAATTAATCTCTGAAATCATCCTAGAGCCCAAGGCATCCCAGGAAGATTAGATCTACAGGGCCTCTGTGGGCCCCAAGGAATCTTCTTAGAGACATGTTGTGTGGCCAGGGCCACCCACATCTCTCATGCCTCCCATGCTTTTCTCTCAAGTAGTACACCTGCTCCTCTCCCAAGTCATGTATAGTTTTCCTGACTCCTCTTCAGGAGTGAGGCTCTGGACTCTCTGGAGCTAACTCCATGAAGACAAAGATCAATTTGGATTATGGCAACTTGGGAGACTTTATGATCCTATAACACTAAACAGTCTCTTAGGGGACAAACAGCATGGGCTCTCAAACCTTTCACAAGCAATGCATTAAGAGGCCTCAATTGAGAAACCTCTTCCTCAGTGAAAGATTGTACAGTCTTCTCCTAATTTCAGCCCTTGCCCACACCCCAGCATTTATGTCACATGACAACGACAGAAGGGAAAAAGCTGTCAAGGCTGTGCAAGTTATCCTTCCTGTTGATGACTCCCATTTTATAACACTTCACGTTTCTCTTTCCAAACCCATTTCACTCCCATACATCCAACAGTGTCACTGGGAAAGAAAGGGGCTCCAGCATCTGAACCCTTGTTTGAGGCCAACCAGGTACAGGTTGCACTTTCCCAGAGGGTGGCTCTGACCTGTGTGTGAACCCACCAGATGTAGTCAATTAGCCTGGTCTCTAGAGCACACAGAGAAGGGCCCCAGTCTCCCCCAACCCCCTCTAGCCTCCGGACACTATCAGTTTTCCTCAGCCCCAAGGACGGAGTGCACCCTCCTTATATCATTTTCCACACCAAGTGCCAGCCCCGGGTCATCTTAATGGGTCATCTTATTGGTCAGGGTGTCTGAGGAAAGACACAGACTTGGGAGAAGTCCTAATGACCCTTCAGCCTAGGTGGTCCAGTCTTCTCCTTGGTTTCACCCATTTTAGGAGAGTCTCTCTCCCCTGCCCCTCCCATGTAGGGAAAGCACCAATGCCTCTGTTCCTTATTTAAGGGTAGCCTACTTGTGCCAGCTCTTCTGATAGCTTATTACAGTGGCATTAATTATTGACCAGGACTCATGTGTGCTAGAAAATAGCTGGTAGCCCTGGCCGGGTGGTTTGGTTGGTTTTAGTGACATCCTGTGCACCAAAAGGTTGTGGGTTCAATTCCTGGTCAGGGCACATGCCTGTGGCAGGGGGTGGATGGGCATGTGCAGTGGTGGGGGAGCCTATCGATGTTTCTCTATCGCATCAATGCTTCTTCATCTTTTTCTTTCCTTTCCTCTCCCTCTAAACAGTCAATGAAAACATATCTTCATGTGAGGATTACAAAAGAAGAAAAGGAAAACAGCTGATAAGAGAGGAAGGCAGGACACCTTGGGAAGCTGAGAAGCACCAAGCAGTTAATCTGGGGACTTTGTTTTAGACCCAAGTGCTGAGAATTCTCCCAACAGCAGCAGCCCCTAGAGTTTTGATAGCAACCAGACCTTGATAAGAGCTCGGGTACAGGTGAGGACAGGGTTAGCAGAAAGCAATGGGAAAAGAGGTAGAGTGGGGACAATCAGGGAAGGTGTCAGGATAAATAGGTTTTGTGTGTTTTTTTAATTAGGGGTAGGGAAAGAGCAATTCAGAATTTTTCAATGGGGAGAGCAGAAAGAGAAGTAGACACTCATGGTAGAGCACTGGGTGTTTAGAAAATAACAAGTTCCTCCATGTGACTGGGGGGAGATGAAGGATGGCGCGCGCGCGCACGGGCGCACACACACACACACACACACACACACACACAAATGTAGGCCCAAATAGAAGTATCTTCAATTTCGTGCAAAAGACTTCAATATGTAAAAGACAGGCAATGACTTTGAACTCAAGGAATGGAAGGACACAAGCAATCGAAGGGAATTTCCACAGATTTCCCATTATATACACGAGGAGAGTCAAGGCCGCAGCAGTCCCAAGGTCCAACAGCACCTTGGCAGCAGAAACAGAAACCAGCCTCAAGTCCTCAACTCCAGGACAGCACCCTCACTTACTGTGCTGCCCGGTGTGCCCTGGGTAGGGAACATACTCCCAGGATGTGCACCCAAAGTGCTACAATATCTCATTGTAAAATCAATCTCTTCTTCTGGTTCTGGATTTCCCCCAGAATTCTCCAACTGTCTGCCTGTTGTGGAGTGTGGTGGCAGAAGGCAGGGATAGCTTGGATGCCGCCCCCACATGTGGAGATACGGGGACTGCGGACTCACACTGAGGTACCATCAGGGGTACTTCCATTGGAGCAGCTGAGGTGAGGGAAGTCAAGGCAGGGAGGCAACGAGTGTCTTGGGGCTCCCAGCTCCAGGCTCCGTGGTGCATGTGCCGATCCCACTGGAAACCCTGGAAGAAGGGGAGCCTGTTTAGGAGGAAGAGGTCCCCAGGAGGACAGCTACTCCAAGTAGTATCCCTCCTTCTCTTTGAGAGACCTCACATGCTGCCTCCATCAAGGAAGCAAGGTCTTGAGAATAGTCATTTGCTTAGACATTTTCGCGTTTCACATTTTTCGTCTCCTGCTTTCTTCTTTATGTTCATCATCAGGACTGTTACAATGAGCACAATAGTGCTTCTTTTCCCAAAGCTGGGAGTAATCGTCAAGCACAAACCACATGGATGGGAAAGCCATGCAGGCCTATCAAGTGAAGAGAGGTCAGCTTTATCCAGTAGAGGAGACAAGTCTCACATCTAATTAAGTGGAGATGTTTACTTATTCACTAAGTCCAATTTCCTGAGCCACTGGTTGACCTGCTTTGAGTTTTGGATTAAACAGTCCTGATGCCTTCTTTCATTGCAATCTGATCAGGTAGGAGTTTCCTCTCCCTGAATATGGGTCTCACCTCTCCACGAGGCAAATCCTTAATACCACTTGGCTTTTCTGGTTCTGCCCCAAACTGAATACTACCCTTTTTTTCTCTTTTAGCCATTTTATCTCTCTCAGAGGAGCTACAAAAGCAGACCTCAGCAGTGCTATGGTTGTTTCGTATAAACAGAAGATAGTATCCCACTGCCAGCATGCACTGTGTGTGAGGTTAACTGTTGGTGCCAGGCCCCCTCCACCAGCTGGGCCACAAAGGCCTCTGTCAGCAGGTCATGCAGTGACTGTGGCCACACCATGTGACTTCTCTGGGACTTAGTGTTCATTTCTGAGAAATGAAAGAGTGAAGAAAGATGATTTCTAACATTGCACCCAGTTAAAACATTTTTATCTTCTAAAGATCTCACTCTCGATACTTCCCAGAAAGAAAGAAAGGATCTCAATATAAGATCTATTTCCTTTTTAAAGAGCCAAAGTTGCTTTTGTGGCTGTATTCTCCAATTAATAGCCCTTAGTTTAACGAAAAAACAAATTCATTTACACATATACACAGAAAAGGACAGAAAAGTTCCTGCTTATCCCCACCCCCACCCTCCTGAATGCCTGTCAAAATACCAGCAACAAATGAATTTTTACCCCAATATGGATTTTGTATACTTTCATATTAAATAAAATACACGAACTCCTATCTTTCGATAAAAAAACTAAATGTCTTCAGAGTATTCACATTTGAGAACTAATTGTATGGTTGAGGTGGCATACAAAAAAGCATTGGAAATTTAATACACTAATTGATTATATGTTCATTTCTACAGTAGGTAAACACAATATCTGCCTCTCTGTGGTTCCCTGATCAATTCAGTGGGTAAATAGAAAGTTTCAGGAGTACAGCCTTATCAGAGACCCAGAAGTTAGAGACAAATTTAGTAATAAAGTTCATAATATAGAATTAAAGGGTTCTCATTAATTAATTTTGGGAACAAGTCAATAGTAAGTTATTATTCATTACAAAGGTCCAGTATATATTTCTCTAAGTTACCAAGTGGAAGGTAAATATTAAAAAAGACACAAAATAATAAAATTCCAAATAAACATATGGACATACATTACTTATATTTTCATCACCTATGAAAACATTATTAACATTTTATTGTATAACTCTCCACACTTTTGTCTATGCTATGTACATATTTCATAAAATATGGGATACTATATATTATATATTATGCTTCAGATTCTGCTTTTTCTCTTAAAATGCATCTGGGCTCGTGGTAAAATTCGATTTCTTAACCTAGATAGTGGCGAACAAAGATATGTTCACATTGAATTAATTTATTGAGTTATATACTTAAAATTTGTTCATTTTTCTGCATACATATTTATTATATATAACAAAAAAGCTTATTCAAAAATATGCATCCAAAACATTTATTTCAAGTCAACAAACATCTACATTATTCTGAATGGCTCTATAATATTTCATGTTATGGATGTAGCATGATCCTTTAAACAAATTCACTATTGTTGGACATTCATAACATTTAAAACTTGTTACATGTATACATTATAACATAAAAAACACATCTAGCCCTGGCTGGGTGGCTCAGTTGGTTAGAGTATCGTCCTGTACACCAAAATTGAGAGTTCGATTCTTAGTCAGGGCACATACTGAGGTTGCGGGTTCCATCCCCAGGCGTGGCGAGTATAGGAGGCAACCAATCTATGTTTCTCTCACACATGGATGGTTCTCTGTCTCTCTCTTTCTTTCCTTTTCTCTTTCTCTAAAAATCAGTGAAACATATCAGTGGGTGAGGATTTAAAAACCCAACCATCTACGTATACATTTGTATTCTTGTGTCATAAATCAGGTTCCCTGGCAAACAGACACTGAGGTAAAGATTTGCATTCAGAAAGTTTACAGGGAAGTGGCCTTGGGAGCAATACCCATAGAGCGGTCTGCAGCGACTCTAAGCACAGGTAGGTGCTCACCTAGGCTGAGGCCCCTGGCCACTATTGAGACAATACTCCACTGTATTTTCATTTTGTTTGTGGTTTTTTGCATAAGCTGATATTTTGTGGTTGGGTTACACTCAGAGCCTCTGTGAAAGGACCCACTTATTTTCTTTTCCAAAATGGCAGACTCCAGCTGTGCACAAGTGTTAGATCTGTATCAGGTGACACTGAGAGCGAGCAAAGATTTCGGCACCCACAATTACAAAACATATGCCATGAGGAGGATAAGGGTGCCTTCAGAGAAAATAAGAATGTAAAAAATCCTGTAGAAATTCAGACTAGTGACTAAAGCCAAAAGAGACCTGGGACTGATGCATGGACAGGTCCACATTAGCCAACTTTGTTAGACCGACAACCTCATCACTGAGAATCAAGAAAAGTCCAAGACCTAAGGAATACCCCCACCAGCATCCATGGACCACCTTCTGCATCCATTCTGTGCTTGGGATGGGGGTTCCCAATGGACCATGAGTGGCCTCTTGCATCAGCATAAAATAATAGCTTCTTGCTTAGCATGCCCTGTAGGAACTGATAAATTAAGTGTGGTTTCTGTTCTTCTGCAGCCTTAGTGGAAAAGGGTGACTGTCTCTCCTTGGTTCAATTGTTACAATGAAGAGCTGGAATTCACTTAAAATAATGCTATGTGTCATGGAGGCTAAATAGCATGTTATTACACAATGAATGGGTTACCAATGAGATCAAGAAAGAAATAAAATCTTCCTGGAAACTAATGAAAATGAACACACAAAAATACAAAACCTATGTGCCACAACAAAAGCAGTCCTTAGAGGGATGTTCATAGCAATACAGGCACATCTCAAGAAAGAAGAAAAATTTCTAACTCACTATCTAACCCAACAACTTAAAGATTTAGAAAGAGTACAAAAAGAAAAACCCTGAGTTAGTAAAAGGAAGGAAATAGTAAAAATCAGAGCAGAAATAAATGACGTAGAGACTAAAAAATCAATACAAAAGATCAATGAAACCAAGAGCTGGCTCTATGAAAAGATAAATAAGATTGATCAATCTTTAGCCAGATTCACCAAGAAACAAAGAGAGATAACCCAAATTAATAAAATCAGAAAGGTAAAAGGTGAAGTAACAACGGACACTACAGAAATACTAAGGATTGTAAGAAAATACTATGAACAATTATATGTGAACAAATTTCACAACGTAGGCAAAATAGGCAAATTCTTAGACTTATATACGATTCCAAAACTCAACTGGGAAGAGTCATAAATCTAAACAAATCAATAATAATTAAGGAAATAGAAGAAGTAATCAATAAAATCCCAGGAAACAAAAGCCCTGGTCCGGACAGCTACACAGGGGAGTTTTAGCAAACATTGAAAGAAGAAGTTTCACCTATTCTCCTCAAACTATTCTAAAAAATTCATGAAGAAATAATACTTCCAACTCTTTTTATGAGACCAGCATAATCCTAATAATCCCCAAACCAGATAAAGACACTACAAAGAAAAAATATTACAAGTCAATATCCCTGATGAACATAGATGCCAAAATCATCAACAAAATCTTAGCAAATTGAATCCAGCAATATATTTTTTAAAATTATACACCATGAACAAGTGGGATTTATCCCAGGGATGCAAGGCTGGTACAATATTTGCAAATCAATAAATGTGATACACCACATAAACAAAATGAAAGATAAAAAACATTTGATCATATCAATAGATGCTGAAAAAGCATTTGACAAAACCCAGCATCCATTTTTTATAAAAACTCTGACCAAAGTGGGAATAGAAGGATCATATCTCAACACACCAAGGGCCATATATGACAAACTTACAGCCAATATCATACTCAATGGGCAAAAACTAAAAACATTTCCCTAAGAACAGGAACAACACAGGGCTGTCCACTTTCAACACTCTTTTTTAACATAGTACTGGACGTCTTAGCCACAGCAACCAGACAAGAAGAAAACATAAAAAAGATCCAAATTGGAAAGGAAGAAATGAAACTGTCATTATTCACAGATGACATGATATTATACATAGATGGGCCAGGCTAGAGAAATGGAAATTGAGGCTCATTAACAGCCAGGATCTGCCTTACCCTCTGGAAGTCCCCTTACCCTGAAAAACTAAGGGTGTTTTTCATTCAGTTGAGGGGTACAGTCCAAGGCTCATCAAGTAACTGAGAGTAATAGCCTCCAGGCAAAAAGCTAGAGGATAAGTGAATTTTTCCTGAGCTTGAAAATCTACCAAGGAAGGTAAGATGTGACAGTGGTGTTTAACGTGGGTCCTCCAAATGCAGTAGAGGGAGCCACAATCAGCAGAACACCAACACCCATAGGGAAAATTTGTCAGGTTCCAAAACCCACTGAGACACCCAAAATGGTGAAACAAAGAAACAAATCCCAAATGAAAGAACAAGAGAACTCTACCGAAGATGAGATAAATGAAATGCAGTTAAACAAGTTATCAGATTTAGAGTTCAGAGTGATGATAATGAGGAAGCTTAACAGCATGAGTAAAGAGCTCAACATTATGAGTAAAGATATAGAAACACTGAAGACCAACCAATTGGAAATGAAGAATGACATAGCAAAAATAAAGAACACATTGGAAGGAATAACCAGCAGAGTGGAGGTAACCGAGTACTGATTCAGTGAATTAGAAGACAGTGTAAAAAAAAAAAAACTCTCAATCAGAGAACCAAAAAGAAAAAACAATTAAAAAACAGGAAGACAGTTTAAGAGAACTGTGGGACAATATGAAACATAACATCTGAATCATAGGAGTGCCAGAAGAAGAAGAAAATGAGCATGGGTTAGAAAAATATTTGAAGAAATAGTGACAGAAAACTACCCTAACTTGGTGAAGGAAAAAAGCATTAAAGTTCAAGAAGCCCAGAGAGCCCTAAGTAAGAAGAACCCAAACAGGCCCACACCAAGATATATAATAATTAAAATGCCAAAAATTAAAGACAAAGAGAGAATCCTAAAGGCAGCAAAAGATAAGCAACTGGTTACCTACAAAAGAACACTCATAGGCAATGAGCTGACTTCTCAACAGAAACACTACAGGCCAGAAGGGAATAGCATTAAGTAATTGAGGTAATAAAAAATGAGAACTGAATCCAAAACTACTCTATCCAGCAATGTTATCATTCAAAATAGAAGGTGAAATAAAGATCTTCCCAGGCAAAAAAAAAAAAAAAAAAAGGCTAAGGGACTATATTAGCACCAAACCAGCACTGCAAGAAATGTTAAAAGGACTTCTGTAACTAGTAGAAGAAATAGGAAGAAAATATAACCACAATAAACAAAAATGGCAATAAACAAGTACATATCAATAATAACCTTAAATGTAAATGGATTAAATGCTCCGATCAAAAGACACAGAGTAGCTGATTGGATAAGAAAGCATGACTCATAGACATGCTGTTTACAAGAGATACACCTCAAAACAAAAGATTCACATAGGTTGAAAGTGAAAGGATGGGGAAAAAAATTTTGCAAGCAAACAGAGAGAGAAAAAAAGCTGGGTAGCAATACTCATATCTGATCAAATAGATTTCAAAATGAAGGCCACTACATAATATTGAAATGGTCTATCCAACAGGAGGATATAACCTTGGTAAACATATATGCACCCAATACAGGAGCACCAAAATATATTTAAAATATTCTGGAGGGCTTCAAAGGAGAAATCAACACCAACACAATCATAGCTGGCATCACTGGATAGATTCTCTAGACAAAAAAATTAACAAGGAAACACAGACTGTAACGATACACTAGATCAAATAAATTTAATACATATCTATAGAGAATTACACCCCAAAACTGAAGAATTCATATTCTTCTTAAGTGCACATGGGACATTCTCAAAGATACACCACATGTTATGACACAAACTAAGTCTCCACAAGTTCAAGAGGACTGAAATCATATCAAGCATCTTTTCAGATCACAATGGCATAAAACTAGAAATCAATTACAACAAAGACCCACAAATAATTTGAACACATGGAAGCCAAATAGCATGTTATTAAACAATGAATGGGTTACTAAGGAGAACAAGGAAGAAATCAAAAACTTCCTAGAAACCACTGAAAATCAATGCACAACAACACAAAATCTATGGGATGCAGCAAAAGCAGTCCTAAGAGGGAAGTTCATAGCACTACAGGCCTACCTCAAGAAACAAGAAAAATTTCTAATTGACTATCTAACCTCACAACTTAAAGAACTAGAAAGCAAACAAAAAGAAAACCCCAGAGCAAGTAAAAGGAAAGAAATATTAAAGATCAGAGCAGAAACAAATAACATAGAATCTAAAAAAAAAAAAAAATCAAAAGATCAATGAAACAAAGAGCTGGTTTTTTGAAAAGATAAACAAGATTGATGGACCCTTAGCTAGACTCACCAAGAAATAAAGAGATAGCACCCAAGTAAACAAAATCAGAAATGAAAGAGGAGAAGTAACAACTGACACCACAGAAATACAAAGGATCATTAACAAATACTATGAACAATTATACGGCAACAAATTCAACAATCTAAGCAAAATTGACAAATTTCTAGAAACACATAGTCTCCCAAAACTGAAGCGGGAAGAGATAGAAAACTTGAACAGACCAATAAACTAGGGATATTGAAAATGTAATCAAGACTCTCCCAATGAACAAAAGCCCAGGCCCCGACAGCTTCACAGGGGAGTTTCACCGAACATTCAAAGAAGAAATAACACCCATTCTCCACAAACTATTCCAAAAAATTTAAGAAGAAGAAAGACTTCCAAACTCATTTTATGAGGCCAGCATAATTCTAATTCCAAAACCAGATAAAGACACTACAAAGAAAGAAAACTACAGGCCAATATCACCGATGAACACAGATGCCAAAATCCTTAACAAAATATTAGCAAACTGGATCCAGCAATACATTAAAAAAATTACTCACCATGACCAAGTGGGATTCATCTCAGGGATGCAAGACTGGTACAATATTTGCAAATCAATAAATGTGGTATACCACATAAACAAAATGAAAGATAAAAACCATATGATCACATCAATAGACACTGAAAAAGCATTCGACAAAATCCAGCCCCCATTTCTCATAAAATCATCATTAATATGTCCATACTACCCAAAGCAATCTATAGATTCAGTGCAATCCCCATCAAAATACCAATGACATATTTTACAGAACAAGAACAAATACTTCTGAAATTCATATAGAACTAAAAAAGACCCCAAATAGCGACAGCAATCTTGAAAAAAAAGAACAAAGTAGGAGGGATCACAATACCAGATATCAGGTTATACTACAAAACCATTGTAATCAAAACAGTCTGGTACTGGCACAAGAACAGGCATATAGATCAATGGAACAGAACAGAACAGAGAACCCAGAAATTGACCCAAGACATTATGCTCAATTAATATTTGACAAGGTGGCAAGAGTATGCAAAGGAGTAAAGACAGCCTCTTTAATAAATGGTGTTGGGAAAACTAGACAGCTACATGCAAAATAATGAAGCTAGACCACCAACTTACACCATACACAACAATAAACTCTAAATGGATAAAAGACTTAAATGTGTCTCGTGAATGCATAAAAATACCAGAAGAAATTGTAGGCCACAAAATTTTAGACATCACAGCAGAATTTTCACTGATACAATGCCTAAGGCAAGAGAAACAAGAGAAAAAATTAATACATGGGACTACATCAAACTAAAAAGCTTCTGCACAGCAAAAGAAGCAACCATCAAAATGGAAAGGGAACCCGCTATATGGAAGAGCATAATTGCCAACCATGCATCAGATAAGGGGTTAATTTCCAAAATATATAGAGTGCTCATACAACTCAACAAAAGGAAGACAAAGCATCCAATTAAAAATGGGCAGAGGAGACTTCCGGTCAAGATGGCAGCATAGGTAACCTCGGTATCCCGTCCTCCTACAACCACATCAAAGTTACAACTAAACTACAGAACAGCCATCATTCAAAACCACCTGAAATCAAGTTGAATATAAGTCCTACAACTACGGAATTAAAGAAGAAGCCACATCGAGACTGGTAGGAGGGGCGGAGGTGCGAAGTCCCCATAACTCTGGCTGGAAAAACCAGCAGGAACTGAGGCTGAGGCGGTTGGAGTCCCCGGCAGCTCCTCTTAAAGAGCCCGCACACAAACTTACTAGGACTTGCTCCCTCTAAGCTCAGAGGGGAGGCAGCTTGAAAGGCACCAGAGACAAACAGGGAAGAACTGAGCTGTTTGGCCTCGGGAGGAGGGCTAAAGAAGCAGCTTTCTCTCAGACAGACCTGGTGGAGGCCTCTGTTTTTTTGGTGAGCCCTTCCCTGGGGCAGCAGATGGGTGCCATATCTGGGACTCCAGCAACCTGGCTCACAGTTTGCCCCGCCCTGGTGACTCCCTGGGGCCCTGCCCCACCCAACTTTCGGGCCCACCCAAGCTGTTTCCAAAGGCTTTACCATAGGATTGGCCTGTCTTGGATCCTGCTTGAGTTTCCTAAAATCTCCCAAACAAGCAACATCTGGTCTCAGTGAGCCCCATACCTCTTGTTAAGTGGCCCCAGACCTGGCACTAGAAGCAGCCAGCTTTGGGTCACAGCTTGGCTTTTCCTGAGCACCTCCAAGCCCAGCGCAAGCAGCAACCATCTGCGGATCCCTTTGTAGCTTAAGCCAGGTGGCCCAGGATAGAAGACAGGCAGTGGCGACCTTGCCCCAGAGCTAGCACACCCAGTAGACAGCTTCAGACCACATCAAAGCACCACCACCCAACCACCTCCACAAGTGACACGCTCAATGAGTGGACTCAGTGGGTACCAGAGCCCTGATGAAGTAAATCTTGCTCTGTGTGTTGGGCCCCTACACAGCTGATCCTCCAAGGGAGTCAGAGGCCAGTGGTCAGTGGGCAGAGCCAGTCCTTGCAACTGATCAGCCTGAGTAAAACCCTCCCATTGATGTGCCAACAGCAATCAAGACTCAATTACAACAGAAGGGTGTACAGTCCACACAAGGGGTGTACCTCAAGGGCCCAGCTAGGTGACCAGGGAGGCTGTGCCACTGGATCCTACAGGACACCTACCACAATAGACCACCCTATGAAGCCTGTGAGACATAGCAACTGTACCTAATACATAGAAACAATCACAGGGAAGCAGCCAAAATGAGGAGACAAAGAAACATGTCCCAAATGAAAGAAAAGAACAAAATTCCAGGCAAAGAACTAAACAAAATGGAGATAAGCAATCAATCAGATGCAGAGTTCGAAACACTGGTTATAAGGATGCTCAAGGAATTTAGTGAGACCTTCAAGGAACTTAGTGAGAACTTCAAGGAACTTAAGGAGACCTCCAAAGAACTTAGTGAGAACATCAACAACATAATGTTGTAGCATGACAGAGTCAAAGAAAGACCACTAGAGGATTAAAGTCCAAATAAGAGCCGTTTATTAGCCAGCCGGTGTCTGATTCCGAACACCCCTGTGATAGAGTCTTTGGAATCAGCCTCAATATGCTTTATTACATGCCTTTTATACCTTACAGCAAAAGTTTAATGATATGAGAAAATAGGATCTTCTTGATATAATACCCAGGGCTACAACAATGTTATATAGAATTAGTTTGCCTTGCGGATAACAGGAACACCCAGTCTGTTATCTCAGGTATTTCAAGGTACATTGGGTCACACTTAGCCCCAAGCTGCACAAACAAAATGCAAACCTAATTCCTTGAGATTGTAGGGGAGGTCGAGTCTCTGACTCAAGACCTCCAGGCTCCATGGACTCTGTCAGACATGTAGCCGGATCCCAACAATTTCTTGGTTCAGGGAGCTATAAACAAGTCAGCACAATAATTTACCAATCATCAATTATGGGAGTATAAACATGTCAGCACATTCTCCACTGGTTTTTAGGAGAAATCAAATCATTGTTTCCTCATCATTTCCAGTACAGATATGCTGATAATGGGTCTGTACTTAGAGTTTTGAAGTTTTCATCTCCAGTTATAAGAGGAATGGTTCCTACTGCAGTGGAGCCTGCCAACCCTATGTCTACTAGAAGGAGCACAAGGATAGGGGTGTGGGGGACTGGAAAGTTCACCCCCGGCTATAAGACATTCTTGGCATTGTTCTCCTGTGAGGAACTGGAAAGTTCACCCCTGGCTATAAGACATTCTTGGCATTATTCTCTTGGGCGGGCGTGACTCAGGTCACAATGCCCCCTGGGTCACAATGCCCCCAGGACCCCTGGAACTGCAGCAGATGTTTTCTGCTTGCCTCAGGCACTGGCCTTATCGATTATGGATTATGCTGATAGGGTTTGGTCTCCTAACAACCAGTTTAGCCCCAGGACCATTCCTGCTTTCTGGCTATAAAACCTTGCCCCTGTTTTACAATAAACGAGACTTGATCAGAACCCTGTCTTGTCTCCATTCTTCGTGTCTCTTGCCCCCTACCATCCTCACTCCCCCTCTAGAGTCCTCGTTGCTCGACCTGCAGGACGGGTCATAGGGGCTCTTTTGGTCTGCTGCATCTATAATCCAAAATGTTCCCATCCTCCAACTCTGGAGTAGAAATAAACCTGTGGAATAACATAGGTTAGTATACAGAGGCCAACTTCTTTAGTCATCGTGCGAGGGTTGATGCAAGGGGTGAGGCCAATAGTACAAGCAAACCAAGTGCCTTCAGGAGCTGCTAGGAAAAAGGGGCCCTCATCGGAGTCAGAGTCCTCAGGTTCTTCAATAGATATTATTCCTAGACAAGAGTCTTGATACGCTGAGTTATACACCCGGTAGCCCTTGGATATGAGACAAAGTCCCCATCCTTATAAGTCTCCCAAAGTTAGTTTTGGTTCCTGCCCCCAGCGACAAATATTCATGTCCCACATGATAATTTTGATGGAGTATATACCACCTGGTGGTGTCCAGTGTCCCGCCTAAAACATTATTTAGTTTTATTTCACCTTTAGAGTAGTTGGGGGTGTTTGGGAGATGCCTTGGGGGTAATACAGGTAAAATCTGAAGAGGCCCCACTGGTTTTAGGGCCACTACTCTGGCAGTCTGGTCTGCAAATGCATTACCCTGGGCTACGTGATCATCCCTAGTCTGATGCCCCTTACAATGTACAATAGCTACTCTCTGGGGTAGCCAGATAGCCTCTAATAGGGCTAAGATCTCAGGTTTGTTTTTAATGTTCTTTCCCCTGATGTCAAAAGGCCCCTGTCCTGGTATAGTGCCCCGTGGACGTGGGTGGTGGCGAAGGCATACCTGCTATTGGTATAGACGTTGATAGCTTTGTTCTTCCCCCACCATAAAGCTTGGGTGAGGGCTATTAGTTCAGCCCTCTGGGAAGAAGTGCCATGGCCTAAGGCTTGGGCCCAAGGTACCTTATCGTGGGTGACTACTGCAGCTCCAATGTACCATGTTCCATCTGCCATGAAGCTACTCCCGTCAGTGTATATTTCAGGTTCTGGATCAGGCCATGGTGTGTCCCTTATATCAGCTCTGAGATTGGTCAAAGAGCTGAGGATCTCCAGGCAGTCATGGATGGATTCCTCTGGGTCGTTGTCAGGGATTAGCATGGCAGGATTTAAGGCAGCAGTTTTCAGGAACCAAATCCTCGGAGGGCCCAAGAGCAGTACCTGGTATTGGGCAATCCTGGCATGGGACAGCCAACACTCTGGTGGGCTCCGAAGGAGACCTCTACTGCACGAGGGGCTACAATTTGCAAGTCCTGCCCCAAGGTTAGCTTTGACGCTTCTTTAGTTAGGATAGCTGTAGCCACCACTGCCCTCAAGCAATTTGGCCATCCTGCCACCACAGGGTCTAGTTGTTTAGAGAGGTAGATGACAGGGTGTTTCCAAGGTCCCAAGGCCTGCGTAAGAACTCCCTTGGCAATGCCTCCGCCCTCAGAGACATATAGTTGGAAGGGCTTGGTGACATCAGGCAGAGCGAGTGTGGGTGCACTGGTGACAGCTTGCTTCAGGTTTATAAAAGCCCTCTCCTCTATTTCTGTCCAATTTAGGCAATCTTCCTTTCCCCCCATGCTGGTATAGAGGGGCTTAGCAATCTCAGCAAACTTAGGGATTCAAAGCCAGCAATACCCGACGGCCCTGAGAAATTCTCGGACCTGCTTTTTGCTTTGGGGCTGGGGAATCTTTAAAATAGCTTCTATCCAGCTTATAGAGAGGGATCGTTTACCCCCTCTTAGTTCATATCCTAAGTAGGTAGCATTCTCAGTACACAGTGGGCTTTTTAGCAGATACTCTATATCCAAGAGCACCTAGTTCCTTTAATAGGTCCTTAGTGGCCTTGTAACAGTCTGAGTCAGTTCTTGCAGCCAGTAAGAGGCCGTCTACATATTGGAGAAGAACAACCTCAGGGTGCTCTTGTCTAAATTTAGAGAGGTCTTGACTCAGGGCCTCATAAAACAATGTGGGGAAGTTCTTAAACCCCTGGGGAAGCCGGGTCCAAGTCAACTGCCCTGAGAATCCCCCTTCGGGGTCTGTCCATTCAAAAGCAAAAAGAGGTTGGCTTACCTTGGCTAGAGGTAAGGAGAAGAAGGCATCCTTCAGGTTGAGGACAGTGTAGACTGTGTGGCTTGGTGGCAGGAGGCAGCAGTAGAGGAGTGTTCCAAGCAGAGTGGCAAGGGACAAGGATTACTGCTTTGTGGAGATGCCTGATGTGCTTTGCAATCCCATTTTAAGCCTTCAGATTAATCGGGTACTTGCGAATTCTTACTTGGGTAGTAGGACTGGTTAGCTGTACTGTAATTGGAGGCTGATGGCTGGCCAACCCTGGGGGGTTTGTCTCAGCCCAAACAGCGGGTATAGCTGCTTGAAATTCCTGGAGTAGAGGGTTGGACTGAGAAGGGACAGGTTCCTCCACGGGTATGTGGGGGACTGAGAGGCTGAGCTTCCCCAGGGGAATCGGCTGGGTGTGGCTCCCTGGGTACCCCCATTTAGGGGGGAGGTTCAGTAAGTAGAGGGTCCTCAGCTGGAGCCTGAAGGACAGGATAGAGATTCCTCCTAGGTGTAGAGGAATTATCATCCTTCAGGGAAGGCTGAGGCTGGACTTCATAGGACACTGGCAATCCTTAAGATATTTAGGTTTATCATTAGCAATATCAATCCAGACATCTATGTAGGGGGCCTGATCTGGGTGGCCAGGATTGCTGTATATTTTCCATTGAACCTTAAAAGCCAATTGCAAATTGAAGCTGCCTTCAGGTAGCCAATCAACCCTGAAAGTGGGCCAGTCTAGTTGACAGAATTTCTGTAAGTCCAAGGGCATTACTGTGGCCCCGTACCCAGCAGCCCATTTCTTAAAATCTTGGAAGTTAAGTACACATTGCAAAGGAGTTATAGGCGTTGATGAAGACTGACCCATAACAACAAGTAGAACAATGGACAGACACCAGCAGAGACCAACAAGGACTAAAACATAAACAGTTAAACACAGATACAGATACCAGTATGAACAGAACTCAGGCCTGACTGATTCAAACCCAGGTCTAGGGCAACATCTTGTCCTAGGACCAGGCTGGGGAAGTAATGCTGCATCCAGCCTTCCTCCAGCCACCAAATGGAGCCAAACAGAACAAACCAAAAGTTTGTACTGACCAGTGAGATTCAATCCAGATGGCTTTTAAATCTGTTTGTAGACAAAGTTGTGAAGACCGTCTGGGAAGTCAAGGAGCCCCTCCAAGCACCCAAGGCTGAGGAACGTCTCTCAGAGGCCTTCCCCTGGGTGGGATGGATCCAAGCCTCCCCAGCCAGTCTAGTGGTCTAGAGATTCCCAAGAAAGGGAGAATCTCGCTGGGGCCTCCAAGTGTTGTGGCATGACAAAGTCAAAGAAAGACCACTAGAGAATTAAAGTCCAAATAAGAGCCATTTATTAGCCGGCCGGCGTCTGATTCTGAACACCTCTGTGACAGAGTCTTTGGAATCAGCCTCAATATGCTTTATTACATGCCTTTTATATCTTACAGCAAAAGTTTAATGATATAAGAAAATAGGATCTTCTTGATATAATGCCCAGGGCTCCAACAATGCTGTATAGAATTAGTTTGCCTTGTGGATAACAGGAACACCCAGGCCCACCCAGGAACACCCAGGCCCACCCAGAAACACCCAGGCCCACCCAGGAACACCCAGTCTGTTATCTTAGGTATTTCAAGGTACATTAGGTCACACTTAGCCCCAAGCTGCACAAACAAAATGCAAACCTAATTCCTTGAGATTGTGGGGGAGATCGAGTCTCTGACTCAAGACGTCCAGGCTCAGTGGACTCTGTCAGACACGTAGCTGGTTCCCAACAATTTCTTGCTTCAGGGAGCTATAAACAAGTCAGCACAATAATTTACCAATCATCAATTATGGGGGTATAAACATGTCAGCACAATAAAAAAGGACCAGTCAGAAATGAAGGATGCACTAACTAAAATAAAGAATAATTTGCAGAGAATCAATAGTAGATTAAGTAAAGCCAAGAAGCAAACCATTGATTTGTAATATAAGGAAGCAAAAAACACCTAATCAGATCAGCAAAAAGAAAAAAGAATCCAAAAAAATGAGAATAGTGTAAGGAGCCTCTGGGATAACTTCAAGCATGCCAACATTTGCATCATGGGGGTGCCAGAAGGAAAGGAAAGAGAGCAAGAAATTGAAAACCTATTTGAAACAATAATAACAAATTTCCTAACTTGGTGAAGGAAACAGACATACAAGTCCAGGAAGCACAGAGAGCCCCAAACAAGATGAACCCAAAGAGGTCCACACCAAGACACATCATCATCAAAATGCCAAAGGTTAAAGACAAAGAGAGAATCTTAAAAGCAGCAAGAGAAAAGCAGTTTGCTACCTAAAAGGAGATCCCATAAGGCTATCAGCTGATTTCTCAAAAGAAACTTTGCAGGCCAGAAGTGGCAGAGATATTCAAGGTGATGAAAAGCCACGACCTACAATGAAGATTACTCTATTCTGCAAAGCTATCATTTAGAATCAATGGCCATATAAAGAGTTTCCCAGACAAGAGAAAGCTAGAGTTCATCACCACCAAACCAGTATTATATAAAATGTTAAAGGGTCTTCTCGAAGGAGAAGAACAAAAATATGAACAATAAAATGGGTATTAATACATATCTATGAACAATTGAATCTACAAACAAAATGAGCAGGTGGAATAGAAACAGACACATAGATACAGAGAACTTTTTGTTGCTTGCCAGATGGGCGGGGCCTGGAGTAATGGGTGAAAAAGATGAAGGAATTAAGAAGTACAAATTGGTTGTTAGACTGATGAACCTCAAAGGGAATTGGGGAGGGAGGGCGGGATGAGATAAACCAAAGACCTTCTTTGCAAATATTCATAACCAATGGACATCGACAATACTTTCGGGAAGGCAGGAGGGGTGCAGGATTGGGGAGGAGGGGGTCAATGGGGAAAAAGTGGGGGACATCTGTAATACATTCAACAATAAAGATAAGTTTTTTAAAAATAGAGAGACATGACAACTAAAAGCAACATGTGATTCTGAACTGAGCTCTTTTGCTATAAAAGACACTATGGGGATAGATTAACCAAAGAACATATACAGCAAGGCATCTCGATATGGTCTTTACCTTGACGTCACTGTCATAGTTTTGTGGAACACAGGAAGTTTGATTTTCTTGAAGGAGAACAATAAAAAAGTAGTTGTGCCTGGTGTGAGAGGGAGACGGAGACTGCTAAGGTTCACTAACTTAAAGAGTGAGTCATCACTGATGCAGGCCCACTGGAGGGGATGGGTCTTCTCTGGTAGAAGAAAAGTCAGGAGCAAAGTCTGAGAGAAATACTCAGCTGTTTAAGGGTCCAAGGCAGAGCACTGGCTGTGTTATCCAAGAAAAACGTGCCTCATCTTCTCCTGTTGCTAGTGGGAGTGGGGTTCTTGGGCTACCACTGGAATAAGCATTCCCAGAGGCCCCCACAGGAGGATGAGATATGGTAGAAAGCTTTATTTCCATGGAATTTCCAAAGTCCCATTTCTCTTAGTCCAATCATGGAAAAAGTATAGCTGGGGTTTCAGTAGAGCTAAAATCAGAGCCAGTGTCCAGAGTTTCCCTTCCATATTGGAGCGGGGTCCAGTTCAGCACCAGGCTAGCTGCAGTCCACTAGTCCATTGTAGTTGCCAAAGGTTGGTGGGGAGGGAGGGATGAATAGGCAGAACACTAAAGTTTTTTAGAGCAGTACAGTCGTCCCTCACCACTTCGCGCTTCGACATTCGTGTTTCACTCTATCGCAGTTTTTTTCAAATATATTCATTAAAAAGTTGATCAAGACAGTGAAAATGATACAGCACGCACTCAGTTGTCTGAATCATTTATACACCCTTGTATTACAATTAAAATGAAAATCACTGTGCGTATGGACTGTAGGCCTACGTATTTGAGCACCCCCGCAAATCCTTCAACGCCAGGTGCAACTGCACGACCACCCCTTGTGTGTAGGCAATAACTTTTTTCCACAAAATTGGGTGTGGTGAAACCAAGCCAGAGCATGCTGTTCACTGATTGGCTATCCTATCCTCTACCTATCCTGGCCACTGATTGGCTCAGCCTCATGCAAGTTCATTTCTCTCATACACCCTTCTACATTGCTATGCATCAGAAGCATCTTTGCTCTTGTAAGTGTTTGCGATATCTGAGAACTTTTATCTAAGCCCCACGATGGCTCCTAAATGTGCTGCTTCTTCTAAGCCTTCTGACGATGAAACTAAGTGCTGGAGGAAGATGCTTACCATCCAGGAGAAGGTGAAACTCTTGGATATGATCAAAGATGGCAAGAAAATTGTGGAGGTTGCCCGCCATTATGACTTGAATAAGTCTACCGTTCTCTCCATCCATAAAGATGAAAAGAACATTCATGCAATGGCTACTGTCTCTTCCAACAAGGGAGCAAAGCGTGTCATGACAAGTCGTAATAAGTTCATAGTGAAAACAGAGTCTGCCCTAGCCATTTGGATCAGCGACAGCCACAAGAAAAACATTCTGTTGGATTCACTGGTCATCCAGGAGAAGGTGAGGCAGCTCTATCAGCACTTTACAGCGGACAAACCTCAACCAGGACACTTTTCTGCAACATTCATGGATTTCATGGCAAGCAAGGGTTGGTTCAAGAAGTTCCAGAAGAGGTATCATCTGAAGAGTGTTGTTCTCCATGGAGGAGCTGCCTCTGCTGACCAGCCTGCAGCAGAGGACTACATGAACAACATGTTCCAGAAGATCCTTGAGGAGGGTGAGTATCATCCAGAACACATGAATGAGCTGTTGGTACACATTCAGATCCCTTAACTGATGAGGATCTGGTGGAGATGACTAAGTCTGCGAGTGAGGAGGAAGAAGAGTAGCCAGAGGTTCCTGGGGGTCAGGAGGAGGAAGTTGGCCTTACACTTGAGCGTCTCTTGCAAGTCATGATAACTATTAAGGTACTACAGGACATGATTGGCGAATGGGACCCACAAATGATGTGTGCACTGCAGTTCCGGAATGCACTTGATGGAGCAATAGAACCATCACTAAATGAAATGAGGAATACATTATAGGGAATCAACAGCAGAGTAGATGAAGCAGAGAATCAAATCAGTGAATCCAAAAAACTGAGGATAGTATAAGGAGCCTCTGGGACAACTTTAAACATAACAATATTATCATCATGGGGGTGCTGGGGGAAAAAAAGAGAGACAGCAAGGAATTGAAAACCTATTTGAAAAAAATAATGACAAGAAATTTCCCTAATCTAGTGAAGAAAATACACATACAAATCCAGGAAACGCAGAGAGTCCCAAATAAGATGAACCCAAAGAAGCCCACATCAAGACACATCATAATTAAAATGCAAAAGATTAAAGACGAAGAGAGAATCTTAAAAGCAGCAAGAGAAAAGTAGTTAGTTACCCACAAGAGAGCTCCCATAAGACTGTCTGTTGATTTTTCAACAGAAACTTTGCATACCAGAAGGGATTGGCACAAAATATTCAAAGTGATGAAAAGCAAGGACCTACAACCAAGATTACTCTACCCAGCAAAGCTATCATTCAAAGGACATACAAAGAACTTTCCAGACAAAAAATGTTAAAGCTCTTCCTTAAAAAGAATATGAAGAGTCCTGGCCAGTTTGGCTTAGTGGTTAGAGCTTTGGCCCATAGACCAAAGGGCCCTGGGTTTGATTCCCAGTTAAGAGCATATACCCGGGTTACAGGTTCAATCCCCGACCCTGGCCAGGGTCATGTAGGAGGCAATCAATCGATGTGTCTCTCTCACATCAATGTTTCTCTCTCCCCCCCCCGTCCCCCTCCCCCCCCCCCCGCCCCGCTCCTTCTCACTCCATCTGAAGATAAATAGAAAAATATCCTTGGGTGAGGATTTAAAAAACAAAACAAAGGCTATAACAAGAGACAAAGAAGGACCCAGCAATTCCACTTTTGGGTATTTATCTGAAGAAATCCAAAACACTGAATTGAAAAAACATATACATCCATATGTTTATCATGACATTATTTACAGCAGCCATGATATAGAAGCAACCTAAGTGTCCATCAATAGATGAATAAATAAAAAATGTGGTGTATAAATACAATGGAATGTGATTCAGCCATAAAAAGAATAAAATCTTGCCATCTGCAACAACATGGATGGATATAGAGGGTATTTGAGTGAAATAAGTGGGACAGAGAAAGACAAATGCCAGATGATTTCACTTATAGTATGTGGACTCTAACAAACAAAATAAATGAACAAGCAAAATAGAAACAGACTCATCGACACAGAGAACATTTTGACAGTTTTCAGAGGAAAGGGGTGTTTGGAAGAGTGAGTGAAAAGATGAAAGGATTAAGAAGTACAAATTGATAGTACAGAATAGTCATGGGGATGTAAAGTACAACATAAGGAATATAGTCAATAATATTATAATAACAATATATGGTGTCAGATGGGTACTAGATTTATCAGGTGATCACTTTCTGCGTTATATAAATGTTTAATCATGGGGTTGTACACCTGAAACTAATATAATATTGTATATCAACTATAGTTAAAAATTTTAAAGTCAGAAAAAGAAATAAAATATAAGAAAAAAAGGAAATGCAGGGATTTTGCATCTTTACTTCAGCAAATCATTTGATAAAGTCTCAATACTTCATCAACTGCCTTACTAACTTGTTAAACTAGATTTCATGATGTTGTGACAGGAGCTGCCTCCTCAGGCTTGTCTTGTTCATTATATTTACAAATGACTTGGATGAACACGCAAAATCTTATCGCAATAGATAGACAGATAACAGACAGGGAGAGAAAATACAATGGATGATAGAATCAAGATCCCAAAAGCTCTTGCCAGGCTGACGCAGTGGATACATCCATGAGGAGAAAAGACAAAATTTCACAGGTATGAATTTTTTGCCCTTGGGAGCAGGACACCAATTGCATAAGTACAGGATGGAGGTGGGGTGACAGCGAGTAGCTTATCAGAGGTACCTTTGTTAGTGCTACATTAACTGAGTGATTGCCCAGTGTAGGGATGTGCTAGACACTTCAGATACAAATGTGAATCAGACAGAGTTCCTGCCCTCTGTGACCTTGCTGTCTAGTGGGAGATATAAAAAGTCAACAGGAAATTAGAATACTACGTGACAAAGACTACTAGTGCTAAAGAACACACAGTGGGAGTGCTTTACCCTATTCCTGTGAGATTCAAAAATGTTTCACGGAGTCACAGCTGAGTGGGCACCCAAAAGACGAGTAGGAGTAAAATAATGTTGAGAGAAACAGTTTTCTGGGCAAATGCAGCAGCAATTCAAAGATCTGTAGATGAGGGAGGGCATGGCTCATTGGGCCTTGAAAGCCCTGGAGAGCCAGTGTGGCTGGAGTCTGAGGCTGGTGGAACTGGAAGACAGTAGGGAAGGACCAGAGGCAATTAGAGTTAACAACCTAAGGAAATTGAAGATGGTCTGAAATGAGCATTGGAAATGCAAAACACTAGACAGTTCAACACATGAAAGAGGTAAAATCTACAGAACTTAGTTATTGACTGGTTTAGGGCAATGAGAGAAAGATAAAATACATCACATAGAACAGCAAGATTATGTTGTTCTGTGTAGCAATTTAGTTTCTCATTTAACACTTCCAGCTTCTAAGATATAAATGCTCTTATATCTAGTTTACGGATAAACAAACTCAGAGAAATTAAATAACTTGGCAGAGTAAAGGCTAGAATGTAATAGATTTTATATTTAAACCCAGAGGAACAAAAATACAAGAAACTGGACATTTATTTTCACATAAGACATAAAAGAAATAATTTTTTTTTAATTTTTAATTGATTTTTAGAGAGAGTGGAAGGGAGAGAGAAAGAGAAACATGGATGTGAGAGCAGAGCATCCATCGGCTGCTTCCTGCACACCCCCTACCAACCCGATCATGTGCTCTGACCAGGTATCAAACCAGCAACTTTTTGGTGCACAGGATAACATCCAACCAACTGAGCCACACTGGCCAGAGCAATAAGAAATACTTTTCTAAATAACAATTATATTTAACCTTAAAAGTTTATGACTTTATCTTATTTTCTGAATTTCAAGTTTTTATCCATAGATGTTCATAGATGTCCAAAAGCATTGACATTTGAATGACAGGTCATAGCAAAGGGGCTAGTAAAATGTCTTCCAGGTCCTCCTTTGTCACTAATGGAACATCCAATAGCAAAGGAGGTACAGAAATCCTGGGATGTGATGAATCTCGGGGTTCTGGCTTATGAAATTCACTTACAAATACAAAGAACACAAAAGGACTATCAAACACAAATCCAAATAGTTATTCTTTTGGATCTCAAACAAATTCTAGTTGCCTCTCACTTTAGCCTTTTATTTTTAGGTTAACAACCCCATAAAAGTAGTCAAGAATTCTATGAACAAACCCTTGGATTCCAAATATTCATCTATCAGTATCACGTACATGGAGGAAGAGTCCAAAATTCTAGGTGAGAAGGGGGTTTTGTGGGGCTGGAAAGGACCTCAAAATGTCTCATTTAAAAAGCCAATATTCTAAATAAAATTTTAAAAAAATTTTCTAAATAGAGAAGTAACACATATTCAATACAGAAACATTAAGATATTTGAGGGGAAATCACAAATCTAAAAAAAAAAAGTCAGCTATAATCTCAGCAACCAAAGACAAACACTCTTCATATTTACTGATTTCTAGCCAGTGTTTTTTTCTAATTATATTTAAAACTAAAATATGTGATATAATGTATATTATTTTATGTTCTGCTTTTTTTTTTGCTTAGCAATATAGCAGGTGTGTTTTCCCTCCCTATAAACTTTCTCCTGAAGTGTTGGCAGCAGAGTTTTGCATGCTAGATGGTGTCATCATGGTTGAGTATTTCAGTTATTTTCCCTACTCAGGACAACAGCCTGAGAGCTGATAACTGTGTTTGAAATGGTGCCTTCAGTGGTGGTCTTTCTTCGTGTGCTGTTTCAAGTGCATGTGATTACCAGGGCGGGGACTCTTAAAGTTCTTGTTCTTTGTTTCAGTTTAGTGTTAACAATATCCCTCACTGATGGCCCAACAAAAATACTGTTCTAGAGTGTAAATCTGAAGATGGCAAGTTAAGTACTAAAGAGCACAAGAGCATGAAGGTTAAGATAAACTCAGAAATCTGTTCTATGAAAGTTTTTAAATATGAAAGGCCATATTTATGCTGGCTGAATTTTCCGTTTATTCTATTACCCTCCAGCCCTGAGTCAGTAACCAAGAAACTTCCAATTCATCTCCCCTCTTAAGGGAAGAAATTCTGGTCTCCACTTGGCCGATGGAGTTCAGGTAGCACAGCGCCCCCTGCTGGCCAGTGCAGTGGCTACAGGCACTGAAGGGAGACTCCAAGAGCTCTGCTCTGCATGGAGTTGTCAGGCTGGCCACCTCTCCTCCAGTTAATGGCTCCTTCCTGTGCCTTGCCCCTTGATCAGGGTTTGTTTCTGTAAAGGAAGCAGGTTTTCCTCTCTGGTGTTGTCCCTAATCCCCTCCCCAATAGTCCACTGGGGAGGAGGGAACTAAATGTCAGGCAGAGAAGGACCTAGGCACTAGGGCTGCAGAGAGCCAATGCCACAGGGAGTTCTTGTTAGAGCAGCTCCTGGAAAATCAACCCAGCTAGCCTAGCTTGTGTAGCCTCTCAGTGAGTGCAAGGCTTTTCCAGAGGAGATGATTGAATTTGGGCTCGACTCCAGCCCAACTTCCCCACCCTCATCTTGTCCTGAACCAAAAAACTAGACACAGTGATAGCAGTATACAGTGGAGAGCAGAGTTGGGGTTGGAAGAGAGGCTGTGAGAAAGAGCAGGAGCTGGTGATTGGGAACAACGAGGGGAGACGCAGGGCCTCAGATATTAGGAGGTGTAGAATGCAAGTAACTGAGCCTCCTATGTCAAGTCTGGGAGGGGCCTAAGTCATCCAGGTGGACAGATGCCCCCTTCTCATAGGCCACAAGGTTGGGCCTGCTGGAGTTCTTATTATGGTCCTGGCAGTCTGTATGTATTGGGAGGGGGTGTGTCTCTGCACTGGCAAAGCAGTCAGTGACTCTGACATTGTGAGTACTGTTGTGACAGTTTGCACGGAATGACTGTTGGTGCAGGGCACAGATAGAGTTCTACAGAAATCTGCAATGGACATTTTAGATACTACAGGAAGATGGTGGCAGGCAGGACCGGAGTGAGGGTGAGTGTGTGAGAGTATGAGCAAGTGTGAGAGAGAGTGTAAGTGAACGTGAGTGTGGACGACCAACCTTGAGCAGTGCAGACACATGGGACAAAAGGTTCCTGTGCTGTGGACGGAAAGCAGCCAACTACCTCGGTAACCGTCTTGTCAGCAAATGTCTCCCTGTGTGGCTGGGAGGCCTCGCCATTTTGGAAGATCCCTGGTCTTCTCTGGGAGGAGGAAGCGGGGAGCAGCTAGGGCGGAGCGACCTGAGTCCACCAGAGCACCTTGCACCATCGGACCAGTGGACCCCACTGTGTCATCTTCCACCAGAGCACAGTAGGGGCACTATCGAGGTGCCTGCTGCAGTAGCCACAACCAGCCGGGAGCTGAACACCATCCTCCACAGCAGAAGCCTGATCAGAGCCCAGCACCATCCCCCACAGCAGCAGTGACTGGGAGGGAGTGTAGCCCCACCCCCAACAGCAGCTGAGGCTTGGAGCCCAGACACACCCTCAGCAGCCCAGGTTTGGGAGGGGACATCCATCCCCAGGCAGCAGCAGCACAGATAGGCAGCTGAGACCCATCCCCAGTGGCATAAGCAGAGGCTGATCAGGAGCGGTGCCCCAGCCCAAGTGGCAGCAAGACTCGGGGAGCCAAGACCTGTTCAACATACCAATACCAGTCGCCAGTTGTCAATCCTCCAGGACCCACAGCAGGCAAGAGGAGCCATACACCAAAACAGTCTGGGTGGTACAGCAGCCTTATTTGATACACACCGACTTGCCTACACATTCCAACATCCCTCATCAGGCCTAGAACTACCAGATTGCTAAAATGGTGAGACAAAGAAACAACACCCAAATGAAATAAAAGGGAGAATCACCAGAAAAGGAACTACAGGAAATGGAAGAAAGCAATTTGTCAGATAAAGAATTCAAAGCAATGATTTTAAGGGTGCTCAATTTAGTGAGAACTACAAGCAACTTAATAAGAATTATGAAGAGCTCAGTGGGAACTACATCAGCTTAAGAAAAAGAGGTAGAAGCTATGAATAAAAATCAAAAGGAAATAAAGAACTACATAGCTGTTATGAAAAATACCTTAAAAGGATTCAATAGTAGATTAGAAGAAGCTGAAGACCCAATCAGCAACTTAGAAGACAAGGTAGAAAAACACACCCAAATATAGCAGTAAATGGGGAAAAAAAATTTTAAATCAGGAAGAGAGTTTAAGGGAGTTTTGGGAAAATACAAAACATAACAACATTCGCATTTTAGGGGTACCGGAAAGAGAAGACTCAGAGAAAGAAATAGAGAACCTGTTTGAAGAAATAATGACAGAAAACGTCCCTAAACTGGTGAAGGAAAAAGTCACACAAGTCCAGGAAACACAGAGAGTCCCAAGCAAGATGAACCCCAAAAGACCCACAGCTAGACACATCATAATAAAAATGGCAAACATTAAAGACAAAGAAAGAATGTTAGAGGAAGGAAGAGAGAGACAGAAAGTTACTTACAAGGGAGCTCCCATTAGACTGTCACCTGATTTCTCAATAGAAACACCGCAGGCCAGAAGGGAGTGGCATGACATATACAAAGTAATGAAGGCAAGTGTCTGAATCCAAGACTACTCTATCCAGCAAGGCTATCATTCAACACTGAAGGAGAAATAAAGAGCTTCACAGACAAAAAAGCTAAAGGAATTTACCACCACCAAACCAGCACTGCAAGAAATGCTGAAGGGATTGTTGTAAGAAGAAGAAGAAACGAGAGAGAGAGAGAGAGAGAGAGAGAGAGAGAGAGAGAGAGAGAGAGAGAAGAACACAGGCATAAAATAAAAATTGCAACTAATAAGTATCTATAAATGTAAATGGCTTAAATGCTCCAATCAAAAGACATAGGGTAGCTGATTGGATAAGAAAACACAACCCATATATATGCTGTCCACAAGAGACCCACCTCACAACAAATGATTTACACAGGATGCAAGTGAAGGGATGGAAAAAAAATTTCCAAGCAAATGGAAATGAAAAAAAGCTGGTGTAGCAATACTCATATCTGATAAGATAGACTTAAAAATGAGGGCCATAGTAAGAGACAAAGAAGGTCACTGCATAATATTAAAAGGATCAATCCAACAAGAGTATATAACCCTGGTAAACATATATGCACCAAATACAGGAGCACCAAAATATATTTAAAAACTTCTGGAGGACTTCAAGGGAGAGACCAATAGCAATAAAATCATAGTGGGTGACTTTAACACCCCACTGACACCACTGGATAGATCTTCTACACAAAAAATTACACACAAAGTCCTTAAATGATGAACTAGATCAGTTGGACTTAATTGATATTTACAGAAAAATTCACCCCAAAGCTGCAGAATATACATTCTTCTCAAGTGCACATGGGACATTCTCAGAGATAGACCACATGTTAGGACACAAAGTAAGTTTCTACAAATTCAAGAAGGTTGAAATCATGTCAAGCATCTTCTCAGATCACAATGGCATGAAACTAGAAATCGATTACAACAAAAACATTCAAACACTTGGAGGCTAAATAGCATGTTATTAAACAACAAATGGATTACCAAAGAAATCAAGGAAGAAATTTAAAACTTCCTGGAAACCAATGAAAACAAGCGCACACACACAACAAAATCTATGGGATGCAGCAAAAGCAGTCCTGAGAGGGAAGTTCATAGCACTACAGGCCTACCTCAAGAAACAAGAAAAATTCCTAATTGACTTTCTAACCCTACAACTTAAAGAACTAGAAAATAAACAAAAAGAGCAAGTAGAAGGAAAGAAATAGTAAAAGACAGAGCAGAAGTAAATGACATAGAGACTAAAAAACAATTCAAAAGATCAATGAAACAAAGAGCTGGTTCTTTGAAAAGATAAACAAGATTGATGGACCTTTAGCCAGACTCACCAAGAAACAAAAAGAGAGGACTCAAATAAACAAAATCAGAAACAAAAGAGGAGCAGTAAGAACTGACACCACAAAAATCAAAACATACTATGGATCATCAAAACATACTATGAACAATTATATGCAAACAAATTGGACAATCTAAGTGAAACTGACAAATTTCTAGAAACACACAGTCTCCCAAAACTGAAGCAGGAAGAGATAGAAAACTTGAGCAGACCAATAACAATTAAGGAAATTGAACATGTAATCAAGAATCTCCCAGCAAACAAAAGCCCAGGCCTGGACAGCTTCATGGGGGAGTTGTACCAAACATTCAAAGAAGAGCTAACATCCATTCTCCTCAAACAATTCCAAAAAATCCAAGAAGATAGAAGACTTCCAAACTCATTTTATGAGGCCAGCATAATCCTAATTCCAAAACCACATAAAGACACTACAAAGAAAGAAAACTACAGGCCAATATCACTGATGCCAAAATCCTTAACAAAATATTAGCAAATCGGATTCAGCACTACATCAAAAAAAGTATTCATCATGACCAAGTGGGATTCATCCCTGGGATGAATATTCATAATATTTGTGAACAATATTCACAAATCAATAATAGTGATACACAACATAAACAAAATAAAAGATAAAAACCATATGATCTTATTAATAGATGCCGAAAAAGCATTTGACAAAATCCAGCACCCATTTCTGATAAAAACGCTCAGCAAGATGGGAATAGAGGGATATATCTCAACATAATAAAGGTCATATATGAAAAACCTACAGCAAACATCATACTCGATGGACAAAAACTGAAAGCATTTCCTTTAAGAACAAGAACAAGACAGGGTTGCCCACTTTCGCCACTCTAATTAAACATAGTAATGGAAGTCTTAGCCACAGCAATTAAACATGAAGAAAAATAAAAGGGATCCAAATTGGAAAGGAAGAAGTGAAACTGTCACTGTTTGCAGATGACATGATATTGTACATAGAAAACCCTAAAGACTCCATCAAGCCCTGGCCGGTTTGGCTCAGCGGTTAGAGTGTCGGCCTGTGGTCCAGAGAGACCCGGGTTCGGTTCCCGCTAGGGGCACGTACCTCGGTTGCAGTTTGTCCCCGGCCCTGGTTGGTCATGCGGGAGGCGGCCACTCGATGTGTCCCTTTCACGTCGATGTTTCTCTCTCTCTCTCTCTTCCTATCTCTCCCTCCCACTCTGTCTGAACAAAGGATGGAAAAATGTCCTTGGGTGAGGATAAAAAAAAAAAAAAAAGACTCCATCAAAAATCTACTAGATTTGAGCCCTGGCTGGTTTGGCTCAGCGATTAGAGCATCGGTCTGCGGTCTAGAGAGACCTGGGTTTGGTTCCCGCTAAGGGCACATACCTCAGTTGCAGTTTGTCCCCGGCCCTGGTTGGGTCGTGCAGGAGGCAGCCATTCTATGTGTCCTTTTCACATTGATGTTTCTCTCTCTCTCTCTCTCTCTCTCTCCCCTCTCTCTCCTCTCTCTCTCTCTCTCTCTCTCTCTCTCTCTCTCTCTCTCTTCCTCTCTCTCCCTCCCACTCTATCTGAACAAAAAATAGAAAAATGTCCTCAGGTGAGGATAAAAAAAAAAAGAAAAAAAAATCTACCAGATTTAATCAATGAATTTGGCAAAGTAGCAGGATACAAAATTAATGTTAAGAAATCGATGGCATTCTTATACACCAACGATGAATTCACAGAAAGAGAAACTAAAAAAACAATCCCTTTACCACTGTGGCAAAAAAATTAAGATATCTAGGAATAAACTTAACCAAAGAAGTAAAGGACCTCTTCACAGAAAACTACAGGTCATTGAAAAAAGAAATAGAGGAAAATATAAAAAAGTGGAAGCATATACCTCGTTCATGGATTGGAAGAATTAACATCATTAAAATGTCCTACTACCCAAAGCAATCTATAGATTCAATGCAATCCTCATCAAAATACCGACAACATATTTCACAGAACCAGAACAAATATTCCAAAAGTTATATGGAACCAAAAAAGACCCCGAGTAGCCACAGCAATCTTGAAAAAGAATAACAACGTAGGAGGAATCAAAATACCAGATATCAGGTTATACTACAAAGCCACTGTAATCAAAACAGCCTGATACTGGCACAAGAACAGGCATACAGATCAATGGAACAGAACAGAGAACCCAGAAATTGATCCAAGACAATATGCTCAATTAATATTTGACAAAGGTGGCAAGAGCATACAGTGGAGTCAAGACAGCCTCTTTAATAAATGGTGTTGGGAAAATTGGACAGCTATATGCAAAAAATAAGCTAGACCACCAATTTACACCATATACAAGAATAAACTCAAAATGGATAAAAGACTTAAGTGTGACTCATGAATCCATAAAAATCCTAGAAGAAAATGTAGGCAACAAAATTTCAGACATCCTATGCAGCAGAATTTTCACTGATACAACGCCTAAGGCAAGAGAAACAAAGGAAAAAAATGAACACATGGGACTACATCAAACTAAAAAGCTTCTGCACAACAAAAGAAACAACCATCAAAGTGGAAAGGGAACCCACTATATGGGAGAGCTTAATTGCCAATGGTATATCAGATAAGGAGTTAATTTCCAAAATATATAGAGTACTCATACAACTCAACAAAAGGAAAACAAAGAACCCAATTAAAAAATGGGCAGAGGACCTAAAGAGACACCTCTCCAAACAGGACATACAAATGGCCAAGAGAGCCTTGGCCAGTTTGGCTCAGTGGTTAGAGCATTGGCCCATGGACCAGAGAGTCCCGGGTTCGGTTCCTGCTAAGGTCACGTACCCCGATTGCAGTTTGTCCCCGGCCCCAGTTGGGGTCCTGTGGGTGGCAGCCACTCGATGTGTCTCTCTCACATTGATGTTTCTCTCTCTCTCTTCCTCCCTCTCTCCCTCCCGCTCTGAAGCAAAAAAAAAAGTGTCCTCGAGTGAAGATAAAAAAAAAAATGGCCAAGAGACATATAAAAAATGTTCAACATCACCAATCATCAGAGAGATGTAAATTAAAACAACAGTGAGGTATCACCTCACACCTGTCAGAATGGCTGCCATCAACAAATCATCAAACAACAAGTGTTGGCGAGGGTGTGGAGAAAAGGGGACTCTAGTACACTGCTGGTGGGAATGCAGACTGGTGCAGCCACTATGGAAAACACTATGGTGTTACCTCAAAAAGTTAAAAATTGAACTGCCATTTGACCCAGTGATCCCACTCCTAAGAATATACCCCAAGAAGCGTGAAACACCAATCAGAAAGAATATATGTACCCCTGTGTTCATAGCAGCACTTTTTGCAATCGCTAAGATCTGGAAACAGCCCAAGTGTCCATCAATAGATGAGTGGATAAAAAAGCTGTGGTACATTTACACAATGGAATACTATGCAGCCATAAGAAAGAAAGATCTCTTATCCTTTGAGACGACATGGAGGGACCTCGAGAGTATTATCCTAAGCGAAACAAGCCAAGCAGAGAAAGACAAATATCACATGATCTCACTTATTTGTGGAATTTAATGAACAAAACAAACTGATGAACAAAATAAACCCAGAGACATAGAAGTAGGGTACAGACTGACAAACCTCAGAAGAGAGGGTCGGGGGGAGGGAAGAGATAAACCACAGAACTTTTATGTATGTATGCGTAACCAATGGACATAGACAACAATGCCGGGGATGGGGCGGGGTGGGTGGGTGGATCGGGAGGAGGGTGTCAATGGGGGAAAAAGGAGAAACATCTGTAACAAAAATAAATTAATTTTTAAAAGTTAAAAAAAAAAGAAAAGAAATCTGCTATGGTGGCCAAATCCTCCTGAATAAAGGTGTTGATCTGCCTGTATTTACACCTATGGACCAGCCAATGTCATCTCATCATCACACCATAATGTCTATCAGTGGTGTCTTCCAGGGACCCATGACCTATATGTTATGTTGAGAATGGCAGGCCTGGACTGAAGACAGTTTGCTCCAGGAAGAAGAGGAGGAGAAGGAGGGTCCACATCAGATTCATGTTTCCTGTGAAACAGGTCCAAGGAAAAGCAGGGTCAGAGACCAGGCTATAGTCCTTTTCACCAAGATACCTATTTCTAAGAACTCTTGGCCCAAACACTCAATGTCGTAAACTTTCCCCTCCTGTCCCTATCTACATTTCTTCCCTTGTACTCAGGGCAACTACTGTTTTCACATCCTTCCAGCTCACACCACTTCTTTTCTCTGGGTAAGAGGTGAGAAGAGGGGAGAATGACTTGTCAGTTCCTTCTATTCACTCACCCCTTCTTGGGCCTGTCATATAAGGTTATTTCAAACCCAAAGTGATTCTTGCTCCTCACTTGAGCAGATGAGTTAACCTGTAAACTTTCATCTCTAAAGTTTTTGCACCTACCAGCCATCTGATACCACAGCCTGTGAGGGAGGTGGGTGTCACTGCCAACCCTTTTCTACAAGGCACTAGCTCAGAAAGGAATTAACAGATCCATAGGCCTTGCATCTTACAAAATATTTCCATTCCATAAATACGTATAGCTGTTTTACATTCTGTAAAGAAGAAAAAATTGTGAGCATTTCAGTTCTAACAGAGTAATTCATGTTTCCCCCACCTATTTCTCTGACTCACAATAAAAATTCTCAACTCTTCCATGTATAAGGCCCATCATTAGGAAGCTTACCCAGTTTGTGCTCAGGGTTTCTGAGTAATGACTGGGTGCCAGGTTCCAGTCTCTGGGTTTAATATTCTGACTCCTTTTTTTAATACCTGGGAGTTCCAGGAAAGGGTTTTTGCAGAAGAGATGACATCCACAGAGACAGATGTGTTCCTCTCAGAAATGGATAATCCTAGCACAAATGGAACCTCCATTGCCTCTGTCCTTCCTCTAATCCTGCAGAAATCACATTGTGGGTATTTTTTCCCCAGACCTTATGGTGAAGGCCATATGGAAAACTCTCTGGCCTGTCAATGATTTTAAACAGATTGCCTAGTAGGACTAATTTAATGTTTACCATTTCACATCTAGAGTGTTTATCAGCATCACAGAGTGCCTATGACATCACCACAAAGATGAAGAAAGAAACTTGCAGTTTGGTGCCTGTCCCAGACAGCTATTAGAAGTCTGCAAATCACCTCATTCTTCTATTCCTCATCTCTACAGTGAAGGTTATAGACTAAAGATCACTTTCAACTCTGTCATTCTCTGTCTTTCACTCCCTAGTTACGCATTAATGTGTGTGTGTGTGTGTGTGTGTGTGTGTGTGTGTGTCCATATTGCTTTATATAAATCTAAGTAAGGAGAAATATTGTTTTCAGATTGGGTTTCTATTTGAGAATTGCTAATCCAATGAAGTCTAATTTTTCTTAAAATCACTTGTTAGTGAATTTAGGCCAAAAAAGTAATCACTTTGTGTAAAGATTGCATTGGTTTTGTTTCCATGATTAAAATTGAGTGTTCTCCTTATGGGAGAAGTTGCCTAAGACGTGGGTCTCCATTTTGTAAGGCAAGGGAAGAAATCAGTACATGTGACTTTCCAGAACTTCAGAATCAACTAAGTTAGGAAACTGCTGTGAAGGCAATGGGTGGTGTACATAGTCAATCAACAAGTTATAAAGTAAGTATATTTTACACGTTTTGCTGGGTTTCCTGGACAGATAGACAGATTTGTCTAACTAGGCAACAGGGCATGGCTAATTTCTGGCGAGAAACTGAGCTGAGACCTAATACCTAGATTTCAATATTCTTTAACTTCTAGCTTCTTTATGATTGGCCCAGAAAAAAGGAACTACCTCTTTTTGACCTTTACCATATTTAGTTATTTTTGTTTGATTCACACAACTATTCTGACAAGTATGTGTTAATATTTACTTATTTCACAATTTCATGTGTTCATGGCGGTGTCATCACTGACCATTCGAGTTAAAGTGTTCAATCCTCTGGGATGCTCCACATGGCCAAGTTGTATATATAGGATCTCATTACTCAGAAGTGGCTGACCTCTGATTCAAACCAATGTCCTTTATCTGACCTTAACTTTCTGATAAGAGTATGTGGCAGGAAGCAGGACAAGAAAATATTTTCAAATTTATTCTTTTTTTTTTTTATCCTCACCCGAGGACATTTTTCCAATTTTTGTTCAGATAGAGTGGGAGGGAGAGAGGAGGAGAGAGAGAGAGAGAGAGAGAGAGAGAGAGAAACATCGACGTGAAAGGGACACATCGAGTGGCTGCCTCCTGCACGACCAACCAGGGCTAAGGACAAATTGCAACCAAGGTACGTGCCCCTAGCGGGAACCGAACCCAATTCCCTCTGGACCGCAGGCCGACGCTCTAACAGCTGAGCCAAACCAGCCAGGGCTTAAAATTTATTCTTTATGAAAAAAAACTTGTCTTTATACTAAAGAGAAAGGTACTTTTGTAGAGTGAGACTAGCCTAGTCCTCAGAACATGACCAAGAATAAAAAGCACATTACCTAAAATTAGTAATTGTGATAGGTCACAGTTACTGGACAATACACAGCTTACCCAACAAAAATTTAGATAAAGAAATTTAGTTTAAGATAAAATCATTGCTTGTCTTAAAATGTATTTTAATAAATGGAACATGGAAGAGTGTCTTTACATAGAGATGGTGACTAATCATGAAAGTACAAATATATATGGTGTTGTTGATTTCCATTTTTGTCACAGACAGAAAAAGAATAGATACAGTAAAGTTAAGATAGAAAAGTACAGGGGGAGAGAGAGAGAGAGAGAGAGAGAGAGAGAGAGAGAGATCTAGCAATGAGTTTTTCCAAAATGGGTTAAATGAAACCCAGGAACATTTACAAACCCTTATCAGTGATTGACACTGGAGTCAACACTTTTACAAGCAGTGAAAAAAAAGGTCTACCACAAAACTGGAATTGTAATAGTTCATTTCCTCATTAGAAAACAATAACATTAAAAATACTACCTTACAATACTGTATTTATAAATATAAACCAATGAAGTGGAACATAGGAATTAGGGATAAGTCCTAGGAAGCATGTGATAACTGGGTCTTGACCGCTCATAAGAGACTGAGTGTCAGAAGAACCTCTGTCATGGAGAAAAGTGTAAAATACCACAGGAGCACACATTATGGGAACCTGCTCTGTGCTTAGCAAGGAGCTGGGAGTGGGGACAAAAAGATAACCAAGAAATAGCTTGTTTCTCTCAGGAACATTCCTGCCAGTCATCCTGGTACCAGAAGGGAAGGATAGCAGATGTAAGGTGGGTGTAGTGAGATAAAGTGTAAGAGGGTTCAAGTACAAATATCAGGATGGGGAATATTGGTTGTCTGGGGATGGGCCAGTCTTCACTTCATCATTTAGGAACTATGTTCCAGATTTCTTTGGAAAACTAACCTTTCACCTTGCCCCAGTCTGTGGTTTGGATAGACTGGCTCTACTACAGCTCCAATGATGAGCTAATCAGTGCTTGTGTCTCATTTCTCTGGACACAGTGGTTGCTTCTGAGATGGGCACTTGACTCAGTTAGAGACATTTACTAGTATCAGGGGATGAATGCAGGTGCTATTTTCTACTGGACTTAATCCTGAGAGAATGTAAGGTCCAGAGTTGCTGCAGCCATCATGCAAATATATGAGGAATGTCTATCTGATAGTAGAGCTTTGATGGAGGAAAAAGGAGCATAAAAAAAAAACAGATAAACTGGGTTCTGTTTTCATCATCTGAGTTCTGATAAGCTGTTAATTAAGCCATAACTATCCTTTATTGCTTACCACCATTTAACCGTATTCAGGTTCTTACAACATCAGAAAGACAAAGTATTTGGCGGGAAAGGGGTTTAAGGGCTTTAAGTGGCAGAAAGAAGAGTGCAGTGAATTGTAGATTAGAAATCCACACAGCGACATTTATTCATTCCTGAAAGAATAGCATTTTAAAGTAAAATAGTCAAAGTAGGTCTCCTTGAAAAATAACTTGTGAGCAAAGATTTGAGGAAGTGAGGAAGTTAGCATGCACACAGGCGGTGGGGTGAGGCTAGAGTGGCCCTAAGATGGGGATATGTCTGGTGTCCTCAAGGAACGGCAAAGAGGCCAGGGAACTAGAGGAGACCAAGTGAGAAGGAGAATAGGGGGTTCGTTCTGAAAAGTAACGGGTTTGGAAAGCTAGATCCTGTAAGAGCACATGAGCTATTGTAAGGATTTTAACTTTTACTCACAATGTAATAAACCCTAGAGAATTTTGAGCAGAGTTGCATCATCTGGGTTATGTTTTAAAAGGATCCGTCTGGCTGCTCTTGCATAGTAGGGCTTAAAGGTGGAAGCAGGAAGCCCAGTATTCCCAGTGATAGGTGATGGTGGCTCAGATTGAGTCAGTAAGACGTGGTCAGATTCTGTATGTGTTTCCAAGAAAGAAACAACAGGCTTCACCATCAGGTTGCATGTGGGCTGTAAGAGAATGATTATTTAAGAATTTTAGAAGATAGAGTTATTACCTTCAACTAAGATAAGGAATGTTGAGAGAGAAACAGGTTGGAGGAAAGAGTAGGAAATATGATCACAGGAAATGTGTTAGATTTTATAGATTTATTAGTAAGACAGCCAAGAGAAAATGTTGAGTAGAAAGTTGCTGTACAAGTCCATGATTCAAGAGAAAAGGCCGGGCTGAAGATTTGGACATTGTGGAAAAGCTTCCTTATAAAAGCATCAAAATGTACCTCCCAGGATGTCCTAATGACCTGTTAGTTGGGTAATCCTGAAGCTCTGGGCTCAAGCTCATCAGTGTCTTCAGAAAAATGCACACTATTATCATTCAACCTTTGTCAGTTGGGTAATATGCAGGGGAGAAATAAAAGAGTCTTCCTAAAATTGAAAGAAAACTGTCTGAAGACTTCAACTCTTATTAATTCAGAGTAAACAGCTATCCTGAAATAGCTGTCTATGCATAATTTAATTTATGTGCCCATTCAAGTGCCTTTAAAAGTACCACTAACCTATTTGACTCAATTTCTTATGGAAGGGATTCTGTACAATTACAAGTATATATCACATGACTTGGCAAAAGACAATTTGGTAAATAGAAACAAAATACTGAAATGGACACCAAATTAAAAAAAAGAAAACTGAGATAGCAATTGAAAAAAAAAAAAAGATTTGGACATTGTTATAAAACTGGTGGTTTAAAACCATGAGACTAGGTATGGTCATGAAGGGGAATGCGTGTAGATATAGAACAGAAAGAATAACTTTGCCAAGCTCCAACATCGTGAGGCCAGGGAGAAGGGGAAGGCCTGATCAAGGAGACCAATGTCCAGTGATAAAGGGGGCGGGAGGATCAGGAAATGGTGGTGTGTTATAAGCCAACACACATCCTAGATACAACTATCTCTCTTGAGGTCACCAAGACTGATCTCATAATGTTTTTCATACCTGTTTCTGTCACACACACCCTAAAAAAGCTTATTCTAAGGTCACTCTCATCAAGGATCAGGGACTGATTAACTCTGCCAAATGCTATTGACCATGGAAAATCAATCCTGTCAGGGTTAGGGGTAGGGGGAGTCTTACTCCAAATGCAAGGGCCACCACCATGACTCCTACTGATGGAGCTGAGGAGTGTGGAGAATTGCTTGAAGTGATGTCCAAATGTCTGGGTCTAAAAGACAGTCTTCTCCAGGTGATGAGTAGGAAGATGGTCCACATCTGAGCTGTCTCTATCCTAGAGGAGGAAATGAAGACACAGCGGGTAGAGCATCTGCATTTATTTCTGATGACATAGTGTTCTCTCCTTAATCATACCCCAGACAATCAGTACTTCACATTCTCTGTGATTCTCCATCTCTTCTCATCCCCTGAGTACTCATCTGAGCTACTTACTCCATCACTTCCCCCTTCCTTCTCACACATACATCTCTACCTCTCATTTCTGTTCTTCCCTCCGATCTCATTGCCCAGCCCATTAGGCTCGCCTGGAGATCTTTATTGATTACAGGTTGACCCATCTTGTTTTTGGATTGCCACATAGTACTAATAGAATCCTCAGATCAAGAAGACATCATTTTTTGCCCTGGCCAGTTTGGCTCAGCGGTTAGAGCGTCAGCCTGCGGACCAGAGAGTCCCGGGTTTGGTTCCCGCTAAGGGCACGTACCTCGGTTGCAGTTTGTCCCCTGCCCTGGTTGGGGTCGTGTGGGTGGCAGCCACTCGATGTGTCTCTCTCACATCGATGTTTCTCTCTCTCTCTTCCCCCTTCTCTCCCTCCCGCTCTATCTGAAGATAAATGCAGAGAGTGTCCTCAGGTGAGGATTAAAAAAAAAAAAAAGACATCATTTTTAACACCTCCTTCTATCATTAATTTGTTAAAGGAGCTTGATATATCACCCAAGATGCACTTTTTCTCAACTAGAAAATGAAAAGTTATTTTAAATAAATGTCTTCAGGAGTTATTTTCAGCTCAGATTCTATTTAGAAATCTAATACCCAGATTAAGGAGTACAAGGGTGTGTGTGTGTGTGTGTGTGTGTGTGTGTGTGTGTGTGTGTGTGTGAAGCTATATGGGAAGTTCGGTTGACATTTATGAACTGTTTGTCTATGTAAATCTGAATTTCCCAAATTATTGTGCATTTAGTAAAAGGTATGATTACCTAAAATAAAATTGATCTTATATAAAGATTGCATCATTTTAAGATTATGCAAATAATTTTTTTTCTTTATTGATTCTACAGAGAGGAAGGGAGAGGGAGAGAGATAGAAACATTGATGAGAGAGACCATCAATTGGCCGCCTCCTGCATGCCCCCCACTGGGGATTTGGTCCACAAGCTGGGCATGTGCCCCACAACCTGGGCATGTGCCCTGACCAGGACCAGCGATCTGGTGCATGGGCTCAACCACTGAGCCACACCGGCAGCACACCGGCCAGGTGCAAACAACTTTTTTTTTTTGTATCCTCACCAGAGGACATTTTCCGGACATTTTTCCATTTTTTGTTTAGATAGAGTGGGAGGGAGAGAGAGGAAGAGAGAGAGAGAGAGAGAAACATCGACGTGAAAGGGACACATCGAGTGGCTGCCTCCCGCACGACCCAACCAGGGGCGGGGGACAAACTGCAACCGAGGTACGGGAACCGAACCCGGGTCTCTCTGGGAACGCAGGCTGACGCTCTAACCGCTGAGCCAAACTGGCCAGGGCCAGGCGCAAATAATTTTTGAAGTGATTTCATTGTGCCCTGGCTGGTTTTGCTCAGCGGTTAGAGCGTCGGCCTGCGGTCCAGAGAGACCCGGGTTCGGTTCCCGCTAGGGGCATGTACCTCGGTTGCAGTTTGTCCCCGGCCCTGGTTGGTCGTGTGGGAGGCAGCCACTCGATGTGTCCCTTTCACGTCGATGTTTCTCTCTCTCTCTCTCTCTTCCTCTCTCTCCCTCCCACTCTATCTGAACAAAAAATGAAAAAATGTCCTCGGGTGAGGATAAAAAAAAAAAAAAAAAAAGTGATTTCATTGTAAGGAAGATGATAAGGTCTGTTGCTCAGAACTGTTATTCAATTTAGCAAGAGCAAGGAACAGCACGGAAGACTACAGGATGATTTCAAGCCTCTGAGACGATCTAGATTAGAGAACTGGTAAATATACTGGGAGACACCTCTCAGTCAGCAGACATCAATGGAGTATGGAGTTTCCTCCTTGGTTATCTCTGATATGGTCTGTTTCATTCACCTACCTTTGGTTTAATAGTCAATCAAGAGCCCTTTAACTTATTACACCCAAGAAAAACTTTATTTGACAGGTGCTATATATCCCAAGATATCTTGGCTTTGCTCTTCATTTATATACATTATAATTTTCCATTGAGCATTGGAAATAAAGAAACTCAACACCACATGGGTGTACATATTGCATTCTAGACATTTATATTATGCCTCACACCGATGCTGTTCTGTAGGGAACCCTCTCCTCCATTTTTCTAGAGATGATATAGACTTGCATCTGTACTCAAGATCCAGAGTCACATACCATCAGATGTATTATGTCTGTGCCATAAAGAATTTTACTGATTCCCTGGTAGAAAAGAAAAGACAAGCTCCTTTGGTCACATGGTTGGTAAATAGCAGGACTGGGAGTCAAACTCTGATCTGTCTCTTTTAGAAGCCCATGTACTTTAACAGAAAGCCAAGCCTGTTCCTTTTAAGGGAAAGTGTGAGGCAAGTAGAAGACTGGGATGGAGTAAAGGACAATGCTCCATGCAGGAATATATTCTGGTTTTGAAGGAAGAACATACTTTCAGAATGTAAGTGGTCAAGGGTCCCTTCAAAAGAAAGGCACTATTTACTAAGAATATTTGGTAGCAATAACTATTGTTGGGAAATAAGTGGATTAGTACAAACTGAGAATCCCCAGAAAGTAGAATGTAAACTTAGGCCAACCCAACTGTTTATCTCAGGGTTTTCTAGATAGTAGGCATCCCTGACCACAGCTCCATTTCATCTGTTCTTTTTTTTTTTTAATTTAAAAACAATTTCTTTTTCTTTATTGATTTGAGAGAGAGAGAGGAAGGGAGAGGAAGAGATAGAAACATCGATGAGAGAGAACGTCGATTGGCCACCTCCTGCATGCCCCCCATGAGGATTAGGCCCACAACCTGGACATGTGCCCTGACCAGGAATTGAACAAATGACCTCTTGGTGTGGCCACTGAGCCACACCGACCTTCACCTGTTCTTTTCATTAATATTATCCCTTTTATCACATCATGCTTTCACACAGTTTGATCCTAAGCAAAGATGTACGTGAAATTATGAACCAATGTGTAAATCACTCACATGGTACATGGCAATAAACTCTTTGAAATATTTGTCTGTATGCCCTGGATGGTTTAACTCAGCAGTTAGAGCATCGGCCCACTGACCTAAGAGTCACGGGTTTGATTCCCAATCAAGGGCATGTACCTAGGTTGCAGGTTCAATCCCTGGCCCTGGTCAGGGAACATGTGGGAGGCAACTAATCGATGTGTCTCTCTCACATTCTATCTAAAAGTCAATGGAAATAAATATATCCTCTAGTGAAGATTAACAAAAATTAAAATAAATATTTATCTGTGTACCCTATAACACCATCAATTCTTATGGCCCCCCTGCTGTACATATTTCATAATTTGCTCACAGCTTTATCCAGAGCTGTAACTTGAAAATACTATCTTGAAAAACGTTTTTAATTAAGAATAAAGGACCCGCCCTGGCCGGTTTGGTTCAGTGGTTAGAGCATCAGCCTGCGGTCCAGAGAGACCTGGGTTCAGTTCCCGCTAAGGGCACATACCTCGGTTGCAGTTTGTCCCCGGCCCTGGTTGGGTTGTGCAGGAGACAGCCACTCGATGTGTCCCTTTCATGTCAATGTTTCTCTCTCTCTCTCTCTCTCTCTTCCTCTCTCTCCCACCCACTCTATCTGAACAAAAAATGGAAAAATGTCCTTGGGTGAGGATTAAAAAAAAAAAAAAAAAAGAATAAAGGACCCAGTGACAGTAGAAAAAAATAAAGCCCAAGGTCAATGATTTGGTCATATTTATCAAATTCTAAACAAAAGAGAGGCTACATCACAAAGGTACTGTATTCTCATTACAAAAGGGTACTCTAATTTTTGCTAAGACAGTTCAAATTTACGACTGACCTGATGAAAGATGTAATTCTTGTGATCTGTTTCTCTTTGCTCTGATTTCATGAGTAGAGCAAGATGTTAATGGGTGATTTCTTCTCTTTCATTTTGGGTAAAGCTTCATGAAGAATAGGGAGTTGCAAACGTGAGCTGCTGTCCACCTAAGCAGAACTTGGTCAAAAACAGATGGAACCCTGAGTTATAGTTCTCATGTCTTCACCTTGGGGAGTAAGGAAGATAAACAAGCATCTTCTAGCTCATTGTAAATATCACACAAGGGTTAGAGCAATACCAGATATCACATTGACAACTTGATGAATAGGATCAATACTCCTTATTAAGATAGTTTTTTACCATGTGCAATGTTCTATGCAACATATTTTACATACACACATATATTCCACATTTAATTTACCCTACGGAACAGTTATGTCTGTATTATTGTTATCAGTGTTTTACAGAGTAGAAGACAGAAGCACAGAGAGGAATAGTACCTGATCGACTCTTTTTTTTTTCAATTTTTTTTTCTTTATTGATTTTAGAGAGAGAGGAAGGGAGAGGGAGAAAGAGATAGAAACATCGATGAGAGAAAACATTGATCGGCTGCCTCCTGCATGCCTCCCACTGGGGATCGGGCCCACAACCTGGGCATGTGCCCTGACGGGGCATCAAACTGGCAACCTCTTGGTGCATGGGTTGATGCTCAGCCACTGAGCCCCACCGGCCGGGCGTAACTGATCAATTCTTATAGTAAAGGTCTCAGATAAAAAACAGTTGGAACTGAACACTGGACAAGGCTATTCAAAACGTATCATCTTTATCACTGTACCACAATATTTATATAATCATTTTATTTACAAACATGCTAACACATATATATAATTAATGAATTTCCAGTGAGCCCTGAGAACTCAGTTAATACATTGTTTTAAATTCAACTGAAGGCAATTTTCCAATTTTGGGGGAAAACATTTTGTACCATCCCTCTTCAGACATAAATGTCAAAAATTCCATCTGAGCTATTTTTCTCCTGAGTTTTTTCTCCCCAAGGAAGGGAAGAATTTCTCATGGTTGAGGAAAAGAAATAAAGGCTCATTCTTTTCTTGTACCATTCCAGAAACTTGGTCATAGATGTCAAGTTCTGCTTTTGTTCCATGGTCTTCAGAGGAGATATGTAAACACTCCCACAGAAAGAAAGTATGCCTGCTGGCCGATGTGGCTCAGCTGGTTGGGTTTCATCCCATGCATCAAAAGGTCGCCAGTTCGATTTCTAGTCAGGGCACATGCCCTGGTTGTGGGCTGGATCCCCAGCAGGGGGAATGCAGGAGACAACCAATCAATGTTTCTCACATAGAAGTTTCTCTCTCACATAGATATTTCCTCTCACATGAATGGTTCTCTCTCTCTCTCTCCTTTCCTCTCTCTAAAACCAATAACACTATATTAAGCCCTAGCCAGTTTCGCTCAGTGGTTAGAGCCTGGGCTGGTGGACAAGACCAAAGAGTCGCAGGTTTGAGTCCCGGTCAAGGGTGGTATCTCTGTGGTAAGTTCCATCCCTGGCCCCGGTTGGGCTCATGTGGGAAGCAACCAATTGATGTGTCTCCCTCTTATCGATGTTTCTCTTTCTCATTCTCTCTCACCCTTCCTCCCTCCCACTGTATCTAAAGGGTCAATGGAAAAGTGTCCTCAGGCCTGGTGTGGCTCAGTGGTTGAGCATCGACCCATGCACCAATAGGTCGCTGGTTTGATTCCCTAGTCGGGGCACAACCCCCAGTGGGAGGCATGCAGGAAGTGGCCAATAGATGTTTTCTCTCATTGATGTTTCTATCTCTCTCGCTCTCTCTTTCCTCTCTGTCTAAGAATCAATAAAGGGGGAAAAAAAAACACTTAAAAAAAAAGAAAAGTATCCTCGAGTAAGTATTAAATAATAATAATAATAATAATAATAATAATAAATAAAACTATATTTTTTGTTTGTTTGTTTGGTATGTGCCCCTAGCGGGAACTGAACCCAGGACTCTCTGGTCCGCAGGCCGACGCTCCAACCACTGAGCCAAACCGGCCAGGGCTTTTTTCTTTATTGATTTTTGTTTTTAGAGAGAAAGGAAGAGAGAGAGAGAAACTTTGATGAGAGAGAACATCAATTGGCCGCCTCCTGCATGCCCCCACTGGAGATTTGGCCCACAACCTGGGAATAGTGCCCTGACCAGGAATCGAACCAGCAACCTCTTGTTGCATAGGTCGACACTCAACCACTGAGCCACACCGGCCGGGCATTAAAACTACATTTAAAAAGAAAGAAAGCAGGGCTGAGACTACCTTGCTGATTCCAAACGACCAGGGAGAGCCCAGCACACCAAGTGTCTTTTGGTCTTAGACTTAGTTAAATCTCACTCCATTTGCTGCAATTCAGTTAACCTGAAACACGTTATTAGGACAGTCCTTCAAGCAGTATCAGCAAGCAGTGTCCATTGTTGTTCCCCCACAGGGTTCCTGCATTAGGAAAGCCTTGTACAGGAAGGTATTGACAGTTAGCATCTCCCTATCAGCAGCTTAAAGGCAGACATTGCAAGAGCACCCTGGACTGAAGAAATTGCAAGCGATGAGCACCATGTTTTTGTACATGGGCCCCTGATAAAAGGGACATTGACTAATGCTGAGACCATTGTTCTCAACACCGGTTTTAGCCACAAATGCAGAAGTTGTTTCCTGGGACAATATCTTAAAATGTTTCTAATTTCATCAAGTGACTTAATAATAGTGGGGCATAATTCTGGCTTTTACGCTCAGTGGAAATATGGATCAGGTCCAGATATGTGCACTAAATTGGTTGGCAGGGGAGGTTGAGCTAATGAAAAGATTTAAAAAAAAAAACAAAAAAACAGAAAGATCCCATGAAAAGTTTCTTTTGTCCATTAAAGACAAAATTACACCGAAGTTACAGTGTACTTTAATTAACATAAACATATTTTTTCCTGCTTCATATAAAGAAGCCCCTCTAAAAGATCTTGAATATCATCTGTACTAGTCCTGGAGGTGGAGAGAGCAGTGAAATGTATAGAGAAAACACTCAGAAAAATCTTAGAAGGCGTGCTCTGAATACAATTTTAAAGGGAAAGCATGGTTGCATATCAGGCAGGTTATTATGTGAGTTGCTTCTCAGGACACTTGTAACAAGGCTGAGAGGTCACAAACACATTGTCTACAGGAGCCAGGCAGGTTCCATCACTGAGTGAACAGACAGGACATGAATCAGTAGGGAGTACGGTCAGTGGAGACCCCTGAACAATTGCCCCCTTCAACAGAGGCAGTAGCTGACTCAGCTCTAATTGATCCCTTATGGTAATGGAAATTCAGTGCTCCAATCAACAGTTTCTGATTTTTATAAATAAGATAGACATGAAAATTTATGTGAACTATCCCAATTTGAAAAGTTGACATCAAAAATCCAATATTATAAGTAACACTGTATGTGCTGATCAGAACAGGTGTTTGACCAGATACATCTCGTGTAACCACAGTATATGTCTTTTACCTCATAATATAGACGCTTGAGTATAGGTCTTTCTACCCAATATGGCTGTCAGCAACACAGAGGAGTGACACTACATCTCATGCAACTTTATATCCTTGTCACTTATAAAGGTAATTTCCACAGAACACACATTAAAAGGAATTTGCTTCGCCCGGCTGGTGTGGCTCAGTGGATTGAGCATCATCCCGTGGACTGAGAGGTCCCGGTTCGATTCCCGGTCAGGGCACATGCCTGGGTTGCAGGATTGATCCCCAGTGGGGGGCGTGCAGGAGGCAGCCGATTGATGTTTCTCTCTACATCAATATTTCTATCTCTCTCTCCCTTCCTCTCTCTCTAAAAAATCAATAAAAACATATTTTAAAATAATAATAAAAAAATAAAAGGAATTCACTCCATGATGAAATCTATTCATGAATTTCAGCAAGAAGAGGATTTTAAGGCAGAGTACAATTAGCTCTGCACAGGGTCCTTGACCAGGTCACCACTGTGTCCATGTTGACATACGGACATCAAGAGTAAAATTATGGCATTTCCAGATGACAAGAATATAGAATGGTAGTAACAAATGATGTAACTTATTTTTGTTGGAAGATCATGTAATACAACTTAAGGGTCTAATGCAGTTTTCTAACCTAGAAGTTGGACCCGAAATTTAACATCTCTTAGTATGAGGCCTGCCCCACTGGGATATCTGTCCCCTCTGTGCACAATTTCCTTTCAATGACACCACATGTTTATTCTGTGGCAGATTCTACAGAAAGACATTCCCCTGGGTGTTTTCAAGTTATGCTACTTCACAGAAAGTGAATAAAAAATCAAGCCAGTGTTGGGACTTCTGGTCAAGATGGCAGTAGGTAAATGCAGTACTCACCTCCTCCCACAACCACATCAAAGTTACAACTAAACTACAGAACAACCACCATTCAGAACTGCCTGAAATTGAAATGAGTGGAAGTCCTACAACTATGAAATTAAAGAAGCCACATCAAGACTGGTAGGAAGGGTGGAAATGCAGAAGGGCTGGTCCCACACCCATGTGTGGCGGTAAAAGTCAGAAGGTATTTCTCAGCTGTGATGGGCCCTCCTGAGGAGTGAGGGGTCCCAGTCCCACACCAGACCCCCCAGATCAGGGTTTCAGTGCCAGGAAAAGACATTCCCATAACTTCTGGCTGTAAAAACCAGCATGGATTGAGGCTGAGGGAGGCTAAGGCTGAGGGAGACTGAGGCTTCTGGAGTCCCAGGCAGCTCCTCTTAAAGAGCCCGTGCACAAACTTATTCAAACTTACTCCCTCTGAGCTCCAGCCAGGGGCAGCAGCTTGAAAGGTACCAGAGACATATGGGGAAGAAATAAAGTGTTTGGCATCAGGGCAAGAGTTGGAGGGGCAGCTTTCTCTCAGACAGAAGTGCTGGCAGAAGCCATTACTCCTTTGATGAGCCCTTCCGCCACAGGGCTGTCAGATGGGCACCATATCTGAGATGCCATCAACCTGGCTCACACTGTTTGCCCCACCCTGATGATTCCCTGAGGCCCTGCCCCACGTAACTTTCAGCCCCTCCCAAGCTGTTTCCAGTGGCTTTACCATAGGAATGGTCTGTCTTAGCTCATGCTTCAGATTTCCCTAAAATCTCTCAAACATCATCTGGCCTCAGTGAGCCCCATACCTCTTACTAAGTGGCCCCAGGCCAGGCACTAGCAGCAACCAGCCTAGGTTCACAGCTTGGCCTTGCCTGGGCACCTCCGAGCCCAGCACAAGAAGCAGCTATCTGCAGATTGCTTTGTAGCTTATGCCTGGTAGTAATGGGTAGAATGCAGGCAGTGGCTAACCTTGGCCTGCACCTCCCAAGAGGCCCCGGAGCGAGCATACCCTGTGGACAGCTTCAGACAACGTCAAAGCACCACCACCCAATCAGCTCCACAAGCAACACACTCAAGGGCTGGACTCAGTGGGTACCAGAGCCCTGCTGAAGTAAATCTTGCTCTATGTGGTGGGCCCCTGCACAGCTGATCCTCCAAGATGATCGGAGGTAAGTGGTCAATGGTCACAGCCAGTCCTTGCAATTGATCAGCCTAAGTAGATCCCTCCCAAAATCCCTCCCAAAATCCCTCCCACTGACATGCCAACAGCAATAAAGACTCAATTACAACAGAAAGGTGTACAGCCCACATAGGGGATGCACCTCCTGTGCCCAGCTGGTGAGATCAGGGAGGCTCTGCTACTGGACCCTACAGGACACCTACTAAATTAGCACACCCTATCAAGTCTAGGAGATGTAGCAACTATACCTAATACATAAACAAACACAGGGAGGCAGCCAAAATGAGAAGACAAAGAAACATGTCCCAAATGAAAGAACAGAATAAAACTCCAGGAAAAGAACTAAACAAAATGGAGATAGGCAATCTATTAAATGCAGAGTTCAAAACGTTTGTTATAAGGATGCTCAAGAAACTTAGGACCTCAACAGCATATAGAAGAACCAGTCAGAAATGAAGGATGCACTAACTGAAAGAATAATTTACAGGGAAACAACAGTAGAGTAAGTGGAGCCAAGAATCAAACCATCAATTTGCAACATAAAGAAATAAAAGACACTCAATCAGAACAGGATAAAGAAAAGAGAATCCAAAAAAGTGAGGGAAGTGTAAAGAGCATCAGGGACAACTTCAAGCGTACCAACATTTGCATCATGGGTGTGCTGGAAGGAGAAGAGAGAGAGCAAGAAATTGAAAACCTATTTGAAAAAATAATGACAGAAAACTTCCCTAACTCGGTGAAGGAAACAGACATACAAGTTCAGGAAGCGCGGAGAGTCCCGAACAAGATAAAGCCCAAAAGTCCCACACCGAGACTCATCGTAATTAAAATGCAAAAGGCTAAAGACAAATAGAGAATCTTAAAAGCAGCAAGAGAAAAACAGTTAGTTACCTACCTATGGCGCTCCCATAAGACTGTGAGCTGATTTCTCGAAAGATAATTTGCAGGCCAGAAGGGATTAGCACAAAATATTCAAAGTGATGAAAAGCAAGGACCTACAACCAAAATTATTCTATCCTGCAAAACTATCATTTAGAGTCAAAGAACAGATGAAGAGCTTCCCAGACAAGAAAAAGCTAAAGGAGTTCATCACCACCAAACCAGTATTATATGATATGTTAAAGGGTCTTCAAAAAGGAGGAGGAGGAGAAGGAGGAGGAGGAGGAGATGAAGATGAACAATTAAATAGCAATAAACATATCTATCAACAATTGAATGTACAAACAAAATGAACAAGCAGAGCAGACTCATAGACACCGAGAACTTTTTGTTGGTTGCCAGATGGGAGGGGGTAGTAGGAATGGGCAAAAAAGGTGAAGGAGTTAAGAAGTACAAATTGGTTGTTACAAAATAGTCATGGGGATGTAAAGTATAGCATAGGAAATATAGTCAACACTATTCTAGTAATTAGGCATGGTACTGGATGGGTGCAGGATTTACAGGGATGATCACTTATTAAGTTATGTAATGTCTGGTCATTAGGGACCAGATCACTGGTACTGGATGGGTGCAGGATTTACAGGGATGATCACTTATTAAGTTATGTAATGTCTGGTACATCACTTATTAAGTTATGTAATGTCTGAAATTAATATAATGATGTATGTCAACTGTAATTGAAAATAAAAATGATTTTTAAAAAATCATGCCAGTGTTAAAACAAGTGAAAGTGAATCCCATACAGGGGAAAAGAAAAAACAAACCTCAAGTATACATGAGAAACTACTATATACCTTCAGGATTTCAAGCAGCAAGGAACTCAGAACTCAACTTGGCAGCACCAGGAGGTGATGATATGGAGAACGTTTGGCTGAGAGGGAACCAGGGAGATCACTCAGTGAAGGGGATTTGGGTTTGTCCTGTGCAGGGAGCCCTTGGGCTCCATTTGTTCTGAGAACTAGGCCTGCCTTTCTGTGCTTCAGTTCCTCCGTGCCTGCGCCAGGTTGAGTCATAAAAACTATGGCCATTCTGTAGCCAGAGGGCATTTTTTGTCAACAGAAACCAGATGCACTGGCAGAGCTGTGCTCTGCATGGACACCTGCAATTAGAGTTGTACCACAGAAACAGCAGCCGGCTGTCCTTGGGTATGTGTTGATCGGCAAAGGACAAAACAAGAGGCTCATTGCATAACTGGGCCATGTGCCAATCTGTGGGTTTCTTCACATTTTAGACTCAGACCCCTCCTGGCTCTGCCGGCCCCACCCACAGGAGCTGCTCTATATCTTCAGTCCACAGGACAGGGGAGACCCACTGCTCCTGAACCCCAGGACAACCAGCTGGATCTGTTCTCACGGCAGCCACAGCACAGACTGGGTAAGACACTGAGCCCCCTGAGATGGGACAGGAGGACCAGTGATGGGACAGCAACTGCAGAAGGACTGAGCTTGGGTTAGTACCTAGGACACAAAACAGACTTGGGGGCACTGAAGGAAAAGGAAATAGAACCTCGGTGACAGCAGGGCACCCTGCAGGGTGAAAGATGAAGGGGTGTGTCACTACTGGGCAGGGATGCAGGAGATTCTACTCTTTTTACAGGAAACATGGTTCCAACACAGCAGGATTCCCGGGTTTGTCTCCTTCTGCTGCTGGGGCTCTTGGAAATGGTGATCTCCTCCCATGCCCCACCTGGTGGCCTAACCTGGGCTCAGTGGTTTCAAGTTCAGCATGTAAATATGACCAACAATCAATGCACCATTGCAATGCAGGTGATTAACGGCCTTATTTACAGTAGTTTCGGGGGGCCGTGCAAAGGTGAAAATACTTTCATCCACACATCGTATGCTGCTGTAGTTAATGTCTGTTACTCCACAAATATAACCTGCTATAATGGAATTGATAAAAATTGCTATAGAAGCCCAGCTGCAGTGAACCTTACCTACTGCAACCTCACAGGACCTGCACAACCTTACATGCAGTGTCAATACCAGCAATTACCCTTACTGAGAAACTACAGTGTTGCCTGTAACAAAAGACAACGTCCAGTTCACTTCGATAGAATCTACTAAGCTCGGGGTCAGCACTAAGTGCCAAGCTCATGCGCCAAGCCTCGCAGTCACAGGCATGGTCCCATGCCACCATCCACCCTAGATGTCAGCATCAGTCATCACCAGCCCACAAACCCCTTTAAGCTCCGCTGAGCTGAAAAGCTCCTGTGCACTTGCAATAAACTTCTGTGCAGAATGACCTACAAGTCTCTGTGTGTCTGTTTGTGCCCCTTGGCTGTCATGTAGATAATTTTTTTCTTGTGCTAATATGAGATTTGAAAGAAATAGGGAGACATGAGGATAATCAGCTTCTTGTAAAATAAAGCAACTCAGACTTTCTCTCTCTCTGCCTCAAGCTGAAAACCTGAAGCTTCAACAGATCTGTGTATTTGCATCCCCAGGGGTAACAGGCCCAGCTGAGTAAGTGGGAAGCAAATGTCTCTGATTCTGCCTGATTAATAAGTAATAAATTTTATAAAGGCGTAAACATTTTTTTGTTGAAAAAAAAAGTAAAAGAAAAGAACTGGCATATGTGATGAGACACACAAAAAAATTTTTTAACCTCAGAGTTATTTTTCTGTGAATGATGTATGAATTCTACAGGTATTATTGGTTACATGAGAGGTGGATCTGGGGAGTGAGTCAAATGTGGAATGAGATCACTTATTCAGGTAGGACACTCACAGGTTCTAGTACTGCCTGGAGAAGAGGTGGAAGTCTTTCCTGGCAATTTCTATGTCCTGGAAAAGGGGACACCCAGTCACGTGGTGGTGGAAGGGCAGGGAGGAGGCACGAAACTGGGATGTCTCATCAAGGTGAGGCCGTTCATGCCAATTCTGGCTTCCACTACTGTCCCCAAGGGGGAATCAGTGTCTCATTCACACTCAGGTCAGGAAGGGGCACAGGCTCCTGGGTTAGGGGATTGTAGAGCCACAGAAAGAAGGGCTAGATAATGAGACCCTTCCCCCTGCTCCCATCACAAGGCTGCACTCCGGAATGAATGAGGAACAGGAGGGGAAGATCCCTTGAAAACTGTGGTCAGCAGCAGCATTCGGGTGATTGGGTGAAGGGCGTTGGGGGATGTCCTTTTGGAGTCTGACTTAGGCTAGAGCAGAGCTGGCATGTCATCCAATTTGCCCTTCTGTTCTTGGCACTGGGAGTCCTGACCTCCCTTTCAAGGCCCTCAGAGACAGTTTCCATGCCAAACACTACTCCACAGTGACTTACATCTTGCTCTTATTAGGGCTACAGACAGCAGCTGCATTTGAGCATTTTCTCAGAGAAGCCATCAATGGGTTTGCACCTCCAGGTGTGTTGTTGACTGAAGATACTAAACAGACACCCTGGATTTGGAAAATTGCCATGCTCAACAGAATCCATTGACTTTAGGTAAAATACGTCATGGCATAAGAACAGCAGAAGGAGGATGTTGAACACAGCAAAGATGGAATCACTGTGAAGGACATGGTCACTTCAGTCACCAGTTCATATGACTTTTCCCAGTGTAGGACCAGCACCTTCTACACCTCAGAAGAGGGATGATTAGTTACCCACCAGTCCCAATCTCCCTCCACTTTTTATCTTCATCCCTTCTCCCAGTCATTTATTCTTTCATCCGGGACCTATCTGTTGAGTATATTTTGTGTTCCAGGCACTATCATAGGTACTAATAATGCAAAGAAAATAAAGACAGATTTCTTCTCTCATGGTGCCACATTCTCCTGGGGCTAAGTACTAAACATATAAGGTTATTTTTCCTAGTGATAAGTGTCAGGAAAAAAAAATAAGACAGAGCAATGTGACGGAAACAGTTTGGATGTGTCACGGAGGTGACGGCAGAGAGTAGGCAGGCAAGACTTGTCAAAGGGAACAGAATCTGAGCAAGATGAGAAGCAGCTGGTCATGCAGTGACCAGGAGGAGAATCACCCCAGCAGAGAAAAGAGCACTTCAAAATCCCTAAGCTAGACACAGGTTTAGCATGTTGGAAAAATAAAAATCTAGTCTAATAGGACTAGGGCATTAATAACCATGAGCATTCATGATGGAGGTGATGAGATTCAGACCCTTCAGGGCTGAGGAGACCTGGGTAAAGAGGAGTTTCTAACTGAGAATCATATGAAGTATTTAAATAGTAGATTGGAGTCACCTGCGATTAATTTGGCTGCTATGTTAAAAATGAATATTTCCTCACCCCTTCCCTGGGATGTAGCTTGTGATGGAGTTCAGATCTAGATTCTCTCTTTTTCTGATTTCTCTAAAAAATCCTGGCCTTTACTTGATCCTTATAACATACACATTCCTAAAATATATTAATTTTCTGTCTATACCTGTTGCATTTCCTTTTGATCATATTACATTTGACTAAAAAGAATTGAAAAGTCCTAACAGATCCATAGTCCCAACATCCTCTAAAGAAAGGTGAAAATCAAAGAAAAAAAAACAGCCAGTCAAATATCCCTAAAGAAAGAAGCTCCACACTCTCCTTTAGTAACTGTTCTCCTGTCTGATCTCTTGTTCTCATAAGTGCTTCTCAACTCTACCATAAATTTCCTTTTATTCCTTGACATAGAACTTTCCCCCTTTTTCCAGCTGGAAGGAAGAGGTGGATTGACCGATACATTTATCTTACGCTGTGTACATGTGTTCTCTATTCTCATGCTTACATCATTACTTAAAGCACCACAGTTGAAAGTATGAATATTTAGAGTTTAAATGAGTAAAATCTCAAGTATTACTTTTTATAACTCTGACCCAGAAAAATATTTCAAATTCCTTCATGAGAACAGTTCATTGTTATAAATATTTCCTGGTGTACACGATCCTAAATTGAATGTCTGTCCAATAAGTTTCTTGATCTGGTTTCTCATTGGTCTCACAGGTGGCCCAAATAGAGGAAAGACTCACAAAGACAGCTACAGATCAGACACTGTCACTTCAGTAAACATCAAGCTCCCATTACAACCTCAGAGCAGTGAGGAATGCAGAGATAAAACGAAAATGGCTCCTACTGTTTCAGGGAAACTAACAATGACTGAGAATCCCAAACAGGTCATGTTGGAAGGGATTGTTCCCTTAGTTACGGATACTCACAGTGGAAGTGAAACCTAAGTCTCTTATCTCCCTCTCTTATCCCGGAGCACAGACATTGTGCAAAGACCCTACACAAGTATGAGCCATAATGAATGCACATGAGAAATAGTGATTTCCTTGGACAAATTGCCTACAAGGGGTCATTTTAGAACATCATTTCAGAAAACACAGAATATGTCTATATTTATGATTGTGGTATTACGCTATGACATGGCTTCAACTAAAGGAATAGAATTCTTCAGGACAAGGAACTGTAAGTTTTAGTCCAGATTTTCACTACCTGGCTGTGGAATTTTGGAAGATCATCCCAACATGCTGTTCTTCCTCTACAAATAACAGGCATGTATTAAAAAGTTTTCCAGCCCAGATCCTTGGAAGTTCTTTGAGTCTGTAAGTGAGGAATAATTTCCTGTGTGTAGATGTCTATATTATTGCAAAGGTGTATACGTATGGTATTTTGAGTACAGCTTTGTAAATTGTTCAATTATTTAAATTGGCTTTTTCTTATAAGATCCATGAATTTGATAGAAAAACCAAGACTAATTAAACTTAAATAAATGCATATGCATAGTTTATCATTACCTTAAGACTCCACAGTAAAATTTATTTTTTCTTAAAGGACAATCACATTTTATTTGTATCTGCCTTTGACATTTATAAAAATTCTCAGCCCCCCTCACCCCCTCATCTGGGGAACAGAGAGTAGGTTCTGGAGGGAGAAGGCATTAGAATGAGGTCATGACATTTAACAAAAGATCCTGCTATACTGAGTAAAGGCCATCTTGTAGGCCAAAACTTGCAGTGTCCCCACTCCTAACCAGGCCACCTGTGAATCTACTGGGCCCTCCTATTTGAAACAGCTTATTCCCCTTCCCCCGTGGACTGGCCTTGGACAGGAGACCCAACCCCCTCTTTCAGTGTTTCAGCTTCTTGTCCTACTTTTCCCATCCTTAAAATTCTATTCCTAGAGAGAGAACACCAATGCCCATAACTTCTGTCTCCCAAGCTTCCTCCTAATTCAGGGTGCTCAACACAGACTCCTGAGAACTGGGCACCCCAGTGACCTCGCAGCTGGCTGGGTCTGAGAGCAGGACAGTAGACATGAATGCTCATCTGTGTAAAGCAAGGTTGGTGGTGCCACTGTGGCAGGATGTGGGGAGGCACAGGGCTTCGAGTGTGCCTGAAAGAGGGCAAAGAGAGCCCCAGGAAGCCAAGGATATGGACTTATTTGTCATAGAAGTCAACATGGGCTCCAGACTTGAACATATCCTTCTGCAGAAAGCTTAGCAGTTTCTGGGCTGACATCCTACAATCCACCAGCTCCCCCTTTGTCTTCAGCTCCTGCAGCCTTTTTCGAAAATCTGCGTCCATAGATGTCTCCCTGGCTAACTTCTGAATACATATGTCCAGGGGCTCTGGGGCAGATAGCTCAGCACTCTCACACTAGGTTTCTCTGTGGCCAGGACCTTGAACATCGTGTCACTGGGCAGCCTTCCCCACACAGTACAGTGTCCAGCCTTTAAAGGGATGCAGAGCACAGAAGGACGGGATGTTAACCACAGTCCTTCTGAGGCCAGGACTGTCTGGGAAGGCCTTCAGGATGCTGGAAGTCAGGCAGAGCACAGAGGTCAAGTTCAGAGCCCAGTAGCTGTTCACTTTAGCTTCAGCCAGGTTAATGAAGCCTTTGGACACATTCCCAAGAGTGCTTGATTGCTGATGAGCAGCACTCGCTGCAGCCCTTGGGGCCTGGGAAGCTCGCTCAGTGTTGAGAAGCCACTCGGCGCCCAGGGCGGTGTGCACCCACACCAGAAGGGGGGCCTGGCTGCCCAGCGCCCAGCTGGACCTCCAGCTGCAACACCTTGTCATTACCGGACCAGCACAGAGCCAGGAGTTCGCAATGGAGCCAAGAGTAGGGCCACCACCCGCAGGAGGCCCGTTGTCAGCACACACACCACGCGCACCAAGCAGCCCTCCTGAACGCTGTCGCCCTCCATGCCTGCTCGCGCAGGAACCAGAGACCCCAGTAAAAGTTAAATGTATTTACAGTAGGAAGGCTATTTTGGTCTGACCCTCACTAACTTTGCATTTGGGTGAGATCAAAAACTAGCACAAAAGCTTAAGGTGTTATTTCAGGAATGCCTAGGAATAAGAGATGGTGAGATCATCTGGGTTAGTTATCTTGCCGAAAACCTGGAGAGACCAATCATTCATCAAGTGCAAATTTATCAGCTATCCCTGGAACAGGAAGGCCTCTTCTTTCTTTACACTGCATCTAGTCTAGTAGAGAGGCAAGAGAGCAAACATTGTTTATCGTCAAAAGAAGCCATGGGTGAGTTGATGATACAAAGAGCCCCACACTCAGGTCACTTAGTCTGTCTCACTGAAATATTTCAGAAAACTCCCTTAGGGCCAATAGCCAAACTTCTTTCACAGTAAGTTGTATGATCAAACATTATAAACAAACCCATGAGTAGCCCTTTCCGCCAACATGATTGTGGAATGTCACATGTGAAGAACTCTCTATGACTAAATAGTTTGTATTACAATCACCTGGGGAGCTTTTCATGCTATGGATTCCTGGGCTCCACACCAGATATACTGACACAGAAGGTCTGGACGTGAAGCTCAGGGTCCAGCATTTCCAAACCTTTCTTCAGGTGGTTCCCTCATAACCCGTCCCCAGCCTGGCATTTGGGACCTACTTTTTTCTTACCCTGACTTCAGAAGCCTAGGATGGAAATTGGTAATGTCTTGTTATTGGGGCTATTCCAAGGTGAGAGGAAGTGGAGGTACCATTTACCTTGGGGCCCAAGATAATTTCAGCTACAAAGACTTCTAATCAAGCACCTATATCCTAGGATAGGCCTGTGTTAACTTGACCTAACCAGCACCTGAGTGCACACAACTGACCTACCTGTCATTACAACATTTTCCCCTTAAATGAAGGGTAAAATGGTTGAAGGTTTTGGCTGAGACCCTCTATGTGGGTAAAATGCCTCAGCCTCACTGTTATGTCGTATATGCCTAGAACATACCTGGCACCGAGTAGATGCTCAATAAATTTTTGGAATGAATGAAGAGACATGGGTTGTATTAATTTTTTATTTTTGCATAATTACCATAAACTTATCAGCTTAAAAACAACATACAATTATTATCTCACAGTTTTTGTGGGCCAGGAATCCAGGCACAGCTTATCTGAGTCCTCTGCTCAAGGTCTCACAAAGCTGCTGTCAAGGTGTCGGCCTGGCTATATTCTCATCTAGAGGCTCAATTAAGGGAGAATCTATTCCCAAGTTTATTTACACTGTTGGAAGAATTTATCTCCTTGCAGCTGTATGATAGAGGGCCAGTTCTCTTGCTGGTTGTTGGTAAGCAGCAACACTCAGCTACTAGAGGCTGTCAACAATGTCTTGTCCATAACCCCTCTCACACGTGACAGCTTAGAGGGTGAGATGACTTCACCTCCTCCACACATTCCCAGCTTCTTCCCAATATTCTAGAGCAGCAGGAGTCCAACTTTTCTGTTCTTGATTCTCCTTTACACTCTTAAAAATAAGTGAAGATTCCAAAGAGCCTTTTTGGATAATATCTATTTATATTTACCATATTATATACTTAACACTGAGAAAACTTTTAATATTTACTCATTAATTCATTTTAAAATAACCATAGTGAACCCATCATATATAGACACTGAAATCATATTTTATGTAAAATAATTCAATTTTCCAAAATAAAAATTAATATGAAGAATGGCATTGTTATATATTTTTGAAAATTTCTTTAAAGCTTGGTTTAAAAATATAGCTAAAAAATATAGCTAGATTGTCATATCTGTTTTTTTTCACTCAATCTATTGTATAATGTTACTTTGTTGAATTATATAAAGAAAATCCAGCCTCTAACAGATATATAGTTGTTTAGATTAGGACCTCACAGACATACCAAAAGGGTTTTGGGGACTATCAGGGTTCTTGGATCACACTTTGACAACTGCTTTACTAGAGAACAAGCAGTATACTACATAATATTGCAAGCACCCTTAAAGGAATACACATATTAAGAATAAATAAGAGAAGCTAACGAACGTCAAGTGTCTGTGCTATGGTAAAACCACTTAATTCAGGTACTCGGAAGTATCATGTAATGATTTTATTTATATATATATTCAATTAAAATGGCAAAAAATAATATTATTTGTGTTTATAAACAGCTTCTACATGAAGGGACAATGACAAGGATCCTTGTGGATATAAAAGGTAGAGAGAACCATTACAATGGAGATTAGTTCATCTCTCACATTCTAAAAATGCATTTTATTGAAGAAACATTATTACCAAGGGGGAGAGGAACCCTGATAAAGCAGATATTTCAGCCTGGATGATATGCATATCTTGGCAATGAGAATCAGAGGCAACCTGGGTGGGTAGCACTTCCTTTAAACTACTGTGCATCCTGCCTCCCTCTGAGAAGAAGCCCACAGTAAAGAACACTCAAGCTTTGAGGGAGACACTCAAGGTTCTGCTGCTGCCTGCTATTATGTCACTCTCTGGGCTCCAGTATAATCTGTGAAATGCAGATCATCATACCAGCCTTATAGACTACTGTGAGAGTCAAATGAGTCCATTTAAATAAAGAAATTGTCTTACAAACTTTCAATTTGCTCTAGAATATGCTCAGTGTGAATATAAAAATAAGTTAGTTGTCCATCCTGGCATCTTAGTTTGTCCACCATATACAAAAATAGTTATTATTTTAACCCTCTCCAGTATTAAAAGACCAAAAGGTCAACTGATACTGACTTCCTGGGTTCTCATTACAAGAAAAAATAACTGAGTAGTTCCAAAAATGTCCACTTTGCCCGGGCTTCATTAGGTCCAGTGACACCAGGTGCACCTGGAAGAGTTTGCTGTTGTCCACCCACAGCTCCCTCTACCCTACACTTACAAAGGAGCTTTAGAACATCAGGTCCTCGAAGACCAAGAGTACATGCAGTGATTTATCAAAAGCACAAACATTATAGATAAATATATGGGGCTTGATGTTGCCACTTTGTTCCAGTATATTAATTTCAGCTTGTTTATACTAGTACAAGTTTGGAAAAAAGAGAGTATCCTGAATATGGGACTGGTTAAAATACAATGGTATATTCTTACAACGGAATACTATGCAGCCCTTAAATAGAAAGAGGTACTCTTGCCACTAAAGTGAAATATGTCCAAATATATTGTAAGTGGGAACGAGGTAATGGTGTAGAGCACTGTGTATAAAATGTAACTATTTGTGGGGGGGAAAGAGGAGATAAACACACATCTATATAACCTTATGTGTGTAACATATATAGATATGTAAGACTACAAAAAGATAGAAAAAACTGAATAATTATTGTCTGGAAGAGAAAGTCGGAGTCTAAAAGACAAGGACCAGAGGAAGACATCCTTTTTACTAGACTTGCTCTCTTAATGTTTGAAATTTTATGTCTGCCATCTGCATGTACTATGCATCTGTATATACATATAAAGGAAAAATTCAGACTACCTCACTGTAGCCCTTTCTCAGTTGAGTAAGGAAAGGTCCCTGGTAATAAAAAGTTCAAACGATGAAGTTATGAAATTAAACAAAACTACCATGGAGATGCAGCATAGAGTTGATCTGACGCCCCCACCCCTCACTCCGCAGCAAAGCAGTGCTGCAGACATCGCCTCCTTCCTGGCCCTGCCCTCCTTCCTCCTTCGTAATGGGAATTCAGGGTACACAGTAGGCGCCCGTTATTTAAAGCCTATTTGTTTATTTTCCTGCGGTTTTCCTCAATGATTAAAAGAGGCTTTTGAAAGTGTGAGACTAATTAAGTAACCAGGACTAATAGCCTCTAGGCAAAAAGCTAGAGAATAACTGAACCTTTTCTGGGCTTGCAACTCTACCCAGGAAAGTAAGACTCGACAGTGGTGTATAACGTGGGTCCTCTCACGCTCATCCAAACCCAGTACAGGGAGCCACAAATAGCTGAACACCAACATCCACAGGGAAAATTTGGCAGGCTCCAAAAACCACTGAGATAGCCAAAATGGTAAAACAACGAAGCAGATGCCAAACAAAAGAACAAGAGACCTCCAATGAAGATGAGATAAATGAAATGGAGTTAAGCAAGTTAACACAGCTAGAATTCAGAGCCATGATCTTGAGGAAGCTCAACAGCATGTGTAAGGACATCAACACCATGAGCAAAGACATAGAAATGTTGAAAATAAATCAATTCGAAATGAAGAATGACATGGCAGAAATGAAGAACACATTGGAAGGACTAAAAAGCAGAGTAGAAGAAGCTGAGGACCGGATCAGTGAATTAGAAGACAGGGTAGAAAAAATCAACCAATCAGAAAACCAAAAGGAAAAAACAATGAAAAAACAGGAAGACAGCTTAAGAGAACAGTGGGACAACTGGAAACGCAATAATATTCGCATCATTGGAGTCGCCGAAGAAGAAGAAAATGAGAAAGGGTTAGAGAATATATTTGAAGAAATAGTGACCGAAAATTTCCCTAATTTGGTGAAGGAAGAAGGCTTTCAAGTTCAAGAAGCACAGAGAGTCCCAAGTAAGAAGAACCCAAACAGGCCCACACCAAGACACATAGTAATAAAAATGCCAAAAATTAAAGACAAAGAGAGAATACTCAAGGCAGCAAGAGCTAAGCAACAGGTTACCTACAAAGGAACCCCCATAAGGTTATCAGCTGACTTCTCAATAGAAACACTACAGGCCAGAAGGGAATGGCATGAAATAATCAAGGTCATGAAAAACAAAGATCTGAACCCAAGACTACTCTACCCAGCAAGGCTATCATTCAAAATAGAAGGTCAAATAAAGAGCTTCCCAGAAAAAAAAGGCTAAGGGAATACATTAGCACCAAACCAGCACTGCAAGAAATGTTGAAAGGACTGCTGTAATTAGTAGAAGAAATAGAAAGGAAAATAGAAACACACTAAACAAAAATGGCAATAAGTAAGTACATATCGGTAATCACCTTAAATGTAAATGGACTGAACGCCCCGATCAAAGGACACAGAGTAGCGGATTGGATAAGAAAGCATGACCCATATATATGTTGTTTACAAGAGACCCACCTCACAACAAAAGACTCACATAGGCTGAAAGTGAAGGGATGGAAAAAAATCTTCCAAGCAAACAGAAAGGAAAAAAAAGCTGGGGTAGCAATACTCATATCTGATAAAATAGATTTTAAAATGAAGGCCATAACTAGAGACAAAGAAGGCCACTACATAATATTGAAAGGATCTATCCAACAGGAAGATATAACCTTGGTAAACATATATGCACCCAATACAGGAGCACCAAAATACATTAAAAATCTTCTGGAGGACTTCAAAGGAGAAATCGACAGCAATACAATCATAGCAGGGGACTTCAACACCCCGCTGACATCACTGGATAGATCCTCTAGACAAAAAATTAACAAGGACACAGAGACTCTAAGCGAAGCACTAGACCAAATGGATTTAATAGATATTTACAGAGAATTACACCCCAAAACTACAGAATTCACATTCTTCTCAAGTGCACGTGGGACATTCTCAAAGATAGACCACATGTTAGGACACAAACGAAGTCTCTACAAATTCAAGAAGATTGAAATCATATTAAGCATCTTCTCAGATCACAATGGCATGAAACTAGAAATCAATTGCAACAAGAACATGCAAAGACATTTGAATACATGGAGGCTAAATAGCATGTTATTAAACAATGAATGGGTTACCAAGGAGGTCAAGGAAGAAATTAAAAACTTCCTGGAAACGAATGAAAATGAACACACAACAACACAAAATCTGTGGGATGCAGCGAAAGCAGTTCTGAGAGGGAAGTTCATAGCACTACAGGCCTACCTCAAGAAACAAGAAAAATTTCTAATAGACTATCTAACCTCACAACTTAAAGAACTAGAAAGCAAACAAAAGGAAAACCCCAGAGCAAGTAGAAGGAAGGAAATAGTAAAGATCAGAGCAGAAATAAACGACATGGAGACCAAAAAAACAATTCAAAGGATCAATGAAACAAAGAGCTGGTTTTTTGAAAAGATAAACAAGATTGATGGACCCTTAGCTAGACTCACCAAGAAACAAAGAGAGAGAACCCAAATACACAAAATCAGAAACGAAAGAGGAGAAGTAACAACTGACACCACAGAAATACAAAGAATCGTTAACGAATAATATGAACATTTATATGGCAACAAATTCGACAATCTAAGCGAAATGGACAAATTTCTAGAAACATATAGTCTCCCAAAACTGGACCGGGAAGAGATAGAAAACTTGAACAGACCAATAACAACCAAGGAAATTGAAGATGTAATCAAGACTCTCCCAGCAAACAAAAGTCCAGGCCCAGACGGCTTCACAGGGGAGTTTTACCAAACATTCAAAGAAGAACTAACACCCATTCTTCTCAAACTGTTTCTAAAAATTCAAGAAGAAGGAAGACTTCCAAACTCATTTTATCAGGCCAGCATAATTCTAATTCCAAAACCAGAAAAAGACACTACAAAGAAAGAAAACTACAGGCCAATATCCCTGATGAACATAGATGCCAAAATCCTGAACAAAATACTAGCAAATCGGATCCAGCAATACATCAAAAAAATTATTCACCATGACCAAGTGGGATTCATCCCAGGGATGCAAGGCTGGTTCAATATTCGCAAATCAATAAATGTGATACACCACATAAACAAAATGAAAGATAAAAACCACATGATCATATCAATAGACGCTGAAAAAGCATTCGACAAAATTCAACACCCATTTCTGATAAAAATGCTCAGCAATTTGGGAATAGAGGGATCATATCTCAACATTATAAAGGCCATATATGAAAGACCTACAGCCAACATCATAATCAATGGGCAAAAACTAAAAACATTTCCCTTAAGAACAGGAACAAGAGGGATGCCCACTTTCGCCACTCTTATTTAACATAGTACTGGAAGTCTTAGCCACAGCAATCAGACGTGAAGAAAAAATAAAGGGGATCCAAATTGGAAAGGAGGAAGTGAAACTGTCATTATTCGCAGATGACATGATATTATACATAGAAAACCCTAAAGACTCCATCAAAAATCTACTAGACCTAATAAATGAATTTGGCAAAGTAGCAGGATACAAAATAAACGTCAAGAAATCGACAGCATTCTTATACACCAATGATGAACTCACAGAAAGAGAAACTAAAAAAACAATCCCATTTACCATTGCAGCAAAAAAATTAAGATACCTAGGAATAAATTTAACCAAAGAAGTAAAGGATCTATTTGCAGAAAACTACAGGACATTGAAAAAAGAAATAGAGGAAGATATAAAAAAGTGGAAGCACATACCTTGTTCATGGATTGGAAGAATTAACATCATTAAAATGTCCATATTACCCAAAGCAATCTATAGATTCAATGCAATCCCAATCAAAATACCAGCGACATATTTCACAAAACTAGAACAAATACTCCAAAAGTTCATATGGAACCAAAAAAGACCCCGAATAGCCACAGCAATCTTGAAAAAGAAGGACAAAGTAGGTGGGATCACAATACCAGATATCAGATTATACTACAGAGCTACTATAATCAAAACAGCCTGGTATTGGCACAAGAACAGGCGTATAGACCAGTGGAACAGAACAGAGAATCCAGAAATTGACCCAAGACATTATGCTCAACTAATATTTGACAAAGGTGGCAAGAGCATACAATGGAGCAAAGACAGCCTCTTTAATAAATGGTGTTGGGAAAATTGGAAGGCTACATGCAAAAAAATGAAACTAGACCATCAACTTACACCATACACCAGAATAAACTCAAAATGGGTAAAAGACTTAAATGTGACTCGTGAATCCATAAAAATCCTAGAAGAAAATGTAGGCAACAAAATTTCGGACGTCATACGCAGCAGAATCTTCACTGATACATCACCTAAGGCAACAGAAATAAAGGAAAAAATGAACACATGGGACTACATCAAACTCAAAAGCTTCTGCACAGCAAAAGAAACAACCATCAAAACGGAAAGAGAACCCACTGTATGGGAGACCATAATTGCCAATGATACATCAGATAAGGGGTTAATCTCCAAAATATATAGAGTGCTCATACAACTCAACAAAAGGAAGACAAAGAACCCAATTAAAAAATGGGCAGAGGAACTAAATAGACACCTCTCCAAACAGGACATACAAATGGCTAAGAGACATATGAAGAAATGCTCAACATCACTAATCATCAGAGACATGCAAATTAAAACAACAATGAGGTATCACCTCACACCTGTCAGAATGGCCGCCATCAGCAAATCGTCAAACAACAAGTGTTGGCGAGGGTGTGGAGAAAAGGGGACTCTAGTCCACTGCTGGTGGGAATGCAGACTGGTGCAGCCACTGTGGAAAACACTATGGTGTTACCTCAAAAAATTAAAAATTGAATTGCCATTTGACCCAGTGATCCCACTTCTAGGAATATACCCTAAGAAACCTGAAACACCAATCAGAAAGAATATATGTACTCCCATGTTCATAGCAGCACTATTTACAATAGCTAAGATCTGGAAACAGCCCAAGTGCCCATCAGTGGATGAATGGATAAAAAAGCTGTGGTACATATACACAATGGAGTACTATGCAGCTGTAAGAAAGAAAGATCTCTTATCCTTTGAGACGACATGGAGGGACCTCGAGAGTATTATCCTAAGCGAAACAAACCAAGCAGAGAAAGAAAAATATCACATGATCTCACTCATTTGTGGAATATAATAAACATAACAGTATGGGGAACAGGGTAGACCCAGAGATGTGAAAGTAGGGTACAGACTGACAACCCCCAGAAGAGGGGGTGGGGGGGGAGGGAAGAGATAAACCACAGAACTTATACGCATGTATGCATAACTGATGGACATGGACAACAAAGCTGGGGAAGGGGTAGAGGGATGGGGAGGAGGGTGTCAATGGGGAAAAAAGGAGAAACATTTGTAACAAAAATAAATTAATTTAAAAAAAAAAAAAAGAAAGAAAGCCTTTCCTACTCCAAGGTCATATTATATCTTTATATATTTTCTTTTAATAATTTAAAAATTGCTTCTCACATTTAGAGTTTTAGTTCATCTGGAATTGTTCTCTGTATAAGATACAAGGAGGTGATCTAATTTATTTTTCCTCATAAAAATATGTTGTTCTGGCACCATTTATTAAATATTCTTTCTTCTCAAAAAAAAAAAAAAAAAGAAAGTGTGAGACTATTTCTAAGAACCAGAAGGTCACGTTCTGGTCCTAGTGGGCCCGCGGGGTCCCAGTCGCGCAGCGCCCCCAACCGGCCACGGCGGCCGCGGGAGCCGGCCTGAGCGGGCGAAAACGCTGGGAACCAGAGGAGGGTCGCCGGGGAATCGCGCTCCCCCTCTCCCCGCAGAGGCTCGTTCTGGGCTGTGCCCTCAAGTCTGGGGATGGTGGCCAGGAAGGAAGCGGGAGGCCCTCCAGACCCCTCTCCAGGAGCCCCTGACCCGCCCCCACGGAACTGAAGAATACCACTGTGGGCCGGGTCCCTCGGTGCTCAGGGTCAGCGTCCCCGGAGTGTCATTAGGGCGGCTCGAGAGCACATCGGACCGTGGCCCCGGAGAGTAACTTCACAGGGTGGGAGCACGGCTTTCCCGAATAGATGCCCACAGCCCCCCATCAGCACCGCGCACGCACGGATCTTCCACTTCCCTCCTTCCCGCCCAGAAAGAAGGCCGGGGTTTGGGCAGAGCTGGGAACCAGTCGGGAAAACTGGCCAGGCGGAAGCCCGGCCGAGCCCAGCGCGGGGTTTCGCGGCAGCTCCTGCCCTCTGCTGGCGGACAGGAGCATTTACACATTGCTGTCACTGGGGGTCGTCTAGGGGACCAGCTCCCGCTCCGCTTTGTCACCAAGGACCCTCTAGAGAAGCTGAGGGAGAGGCAGCTAGCTGGGGTCAGCGAGGGGTGTGGATTCCGGAGAGGCAGCATTAGCAGAATGAACTGAAATTCCTCACAGATAAGAAGGGTTAGATCACCAACACTCGTCTTACAGGGGAAGGGCATGTCTATGCTAGCCTCCCATCATTAGGCCCCCTGGAACCAGGGGGGGGGAGATGTCAGTGGCACAAGCAGCTGGTAAGAACTGGCCCGGAGACCAAACCAATCAGTGACCTTGACACCTCAGGATCTTGCGTAGTGGTAATTGGTTTGGGAAGACTTACTCAGCAAACATTTCTTGAATATCTGTGTGCCAGCCACTGTTACAGGTATGTGGGAGTCATCAGAGAATAAAACAAACCCCTCCAAAAAAAAAAAAAGGCAAAAAATAGACATAATAAATATATAAATTATATAGACCATTAAGGTAATAAGTTCTATGGGAAAAAATATAGCAGGAAGGGGAATGGGGTGAAATTATGGGTAGCATTTTTTAATAGGATAAAGTAAGCCTCCTTGATAAGGTGATATGGTAGTTAGCCTTGCATATGTCTAGAAGGAATTTTTTTAAAATATTTTTTTCTTTATTGATTTTAGAGAGAGAGGAAGGGAGAGAGAGATAGAAACATCAATGAGAGAGAACATCGATTGGCCGCCTCCTGCATGTCCCCCACTGGGGATCGGGCCCACAACCTGGGCATGTGCCCTGACCAGGAATCAAACCAGTGACCTCTTGGTGCATGGGTCGATGCTCAACCAGTGAGCCACACCGGCTGGGCTAGGAGGAAATGTCTTGAAGCATGAACGCACCTGTGTCTTTCAGAAACAGCAAAGAAGCCAGATACTAGAAAAGCAAGAGTGAGGTGGAGAATAGCAGATTTGTTCCAAAAGGTAAGGGTGTGGGAGGACAGATCTCTTAAGTGTATAAGGACTTTTGTAAGGATTTTAGCTTTTACTCAGAGTGACATGAAGAGGCACTAGAGGATTCTAAGCAGAGTTACATGATCTGAGATGTGTTTTGAAAGGATTACTCAGGCTGCTGTGTGAGGTCAAGGGTAGAAGTGGGGAGTCCAGGTCAAATACTCGTAGAAAGGATTGCTCTCTCAAACTAGGTGTAGTAGTGGAGGCAGTGAGAAACAACCAGTTGCTGGATGTCTTTGAAGGTAAAAGCAACTGACTTTACTGACAGGTTGAAAGTGGGACAAAAGGAAAAAAAGGAACCAAGAACACCAACTTTGTTAATCTCAAGACAAAAAGGATGACGTTGCCTTCAGCTGAGGTGGGGAACATAAATTTCCTCCTAGACATATGAAAGGCTAACTACCATATCACCTTATCAAGGAGCAGTTTCAGGGGATGAGTAAGGGAGAAGGTAATTATTTCCATTTAGGACACATTAAGTTTGATGTGTCTGTTAGACATCCAGTGAAGATGTGACATGGATAGTTGGCTATACAAGTCTCAAATTTAGGAGAGAGATGAGCTAAAATGTAAATATAGGAATTGGAGAATCAATGGAATTTAGAGTCTTGAGACTGTGTGAGATCACCAAGAGAAGCAAATTAGTGACCCATAGGACTCTCCAAAATTCAGATACCAGGAGAAGAAGAGGAATTTGTGGAGGAGGCTGAGAACAAAAGCCCTGTGAGGTCATGGAAGAGGCAGGAGATCAACATGCAGCTTGACGTGACGATCTGCCTTGAGAGTACCAGGACTGATCTCAGGGTGCCTTTCATCCTTGTCTGTCACAAGAAGCATCCCTCCCAGGACAGCCTCATCAAGGAGGAGAGGGAGATCAATTGTGTCTAACGCCACTGAGCATGGAGAATCAACCCTGTCAGGGTGAGGCAACCTTACTTCATATGCAAGGAGTACCTATCATCCCTACTGATGGAGCTGAGAAGTCTGGGGTGTTGATTGGGGAGATTTACAAAGTTCTTGGCCTAGAAGAAGACAGTCTTGTCTAAGAGAAGTGAGAAAGAAGAGGGTCCATATCTGAGTCATATTTTCTGTTCTGGAGGAGGGAATGAAGAGACAAAGAAAGGCATCTATGTCCCACTTCCCCTGATTTACCAGTCCCTCCTTCCCCTGACCCCAGTACATCACAATCTCTCCCTTCTTCCATCTCTCCTCATTCCTCAAACTACTCACCTGAGGAACTCACTTTGTCATATCCTCCTTCCTCTTACACATCCAGTTCCAGCACCTCACAAATTCTTTCCAGCTCAGACTCTTTGTAGTTCTCTGAATTCCTATTAAGGAGTAGGGGTGTGTGTGTGTGTGTGTGTGTGTGTGTGTGTGTGTAGAAGAATATCTACAAAAAACACAATCCACATTTTAAAATTTTTCCTACTATGTACATCTGATTTTTTTTTTTTCTTATCCTCACCCGAGGACATTTTTCCATTTTTTGTTCAGATAGAGTGGGAGGGAGAGAAAGAGAGAAACATCGACGTGAAAGAGCCACATCGAGTGGCTACCTCCCACACGACCCAACCAGGGCCGAGGACAAACTGTAAAGGAGGTACATGCCCTTAGCAGGAACCGAACCCGGGTCTCTCTGGACAGCAGGCCGACGCTCTAACCACTGAGCCAAACCGGCCAGGGTGTAAATCTGATTTTTAAAAAGATTATGACTAAGTGCTGATTACCTGAAATAAAATTATTGTATTATATATTCATATATGTACAGATATGTGAAGATTAATTTTATGTGTCAATTTCATTGGGCGAAAAGATTCCCAGATACTTAATCAAACATTACTCTGGGTGTTTCTGTGAGAGCATTTTGGGATGAGATTAGTGTTTATTTTATTTTATTTTATTTTATTATTATTTTTTTTTTGTTACAGATGTTTCTCCTTTTTTCCCCATTGACACCCTCCTCCCCATCCCTCTACCCCTACCCCAGCTTTGTTGTCCATGTCCATCAGTTATGCATACATGCGTATAAGTTCTGTGGTTTATCTCTTCCCTCCCCCCCCACCCCCTCTTCTGGGGGTTGTCAGTCTGTACCCTACTTTCACATCTCTGGGTCTACCCTGTTCCCCATACTGTTATGTTTATTATATTCCACAAATGAGTGAGATCATGTGATATTTTTCTTTCTCTGCTTGGTTTGTTTCGCTTAGGATAATACTCTCGAGGTCCCTCCATGTCGTCTCAAAGGATAAGAGATCTTTCTTTCTTACAGCTGCATAGTACTCCATTGTGTATATGTACCACAGCTTTTTTATCCATTCATCCACTGATGGGCACTTGGGCTGTTTCCAGATCTTAGCTATTGTGAATAGTGCTGCTATGAACATGGGAGTACATATATTCTTTCTGATTGGTGTTTCAGGTTTCTTAGGGTATATTCCTAGAAGTGGGATCACTGGGTCAAATGGCAATTCAATTTTTAATTTTTTGAGGTAACACCATAGTGTTTTCCACAGTGGCTGCACCAGTCTGCATTCCCACCAGCAGTGGACTAGAGTCCCCTTTTTTCCACACCCTCGCCAACACTTGTTGTTTGATGATTTGTTGATGGCGGCCATTCTGACAGGTGTGAGGTGATACCTCATTGTTGTTTTAATTTGCATCTCTCTGATGATTAGTGATGTTGACCATTTCTTCATATGTCTCTTAGCCATTTGTATGTCCTGTTTGGAGAGGTGTCTATTTAGTTCCTCTGCCCATTTTTTAATTGGGTTCTTTGTCTTCCTTTTGTTGAGTTGTATGAGCACTCTATATATTTTGGAGATTAACCCCTTATCTGATGTATCATTGGCAATTATGGTCTCCCATACAGTGGGTTCTCTTTCCGTTTTGATGGTTGTTTCTTTTGCTGTGCAGAAGCTTTTGAGTTTGATGTAGTCCCATGTGTTCATTTTTTCCTTTATTTCTGTTGCCTTAGGTGATGTATCAGTGAAGATTCTGCTGCGTATGACGTCCGAAATTTTGTTGCCTACATTTTCTTCTAGGATTTTTATGGATTCACGAGTCACATTTAAGTCTTTTACCCATTTTGAGTTTATTCTGGTGTATGGTGTAAGTTGATGGTCTAGTTTCATTTTTTTGCATGTAGCCTTCCAATTTTCCCAACACCATTTATTAAAGAGGCTGTCTTTGCTCCATTGTATGCTCTTGCCACCTTTGTCAAATATTAGTTGAGCATAATGTCTTGGGTCAATTTCTGGATTCTCTGTTCTGTTCCACTGGTCTATATGCCTGTTCTTGTGCCAATACCAGGCTGTTTTGATTATAGTAGCTCTGTAGTATAATCTGATATCTGGTATTGTGATCCCACCTACTTTGTCCTTCTTTTTCAAGATTGCTGTGGCTATTCGGGGTCTTTTTTGGTTCCATATGAACTTTTGGAGTATTTGTTCTAGTTCTGTGAAATATGTCACTGGTATTTTGATTGGGATTACATTGAATCTATAGATTGCTTTGGGTAATATGGACATTTTAATGATGTTAATTCTTCCAATCCATGAGCAAGGTATGTGCTTCCACTTTTTTATATCTTCCTCTATTTCTTTTTTCAATGTCCTGTAGTTTTCTGCAAATAGATCCTTTACTTCTTTGGTTAAATTTATTCCTAGGTATCTTAATTTTTTTGCTGCGATGGTAAATGGGATTGTTTTTTTAGTTTCTCTTTCTGTGAGTTCATCATTGGTGTATAAGAATGCCGTCGATTTCTTGACGTTTATTTTGTATCCTGCTACTTTGCCAAATTCATTTATTAGGTCTAGTAGATTTTTGATGGAGTCTTTAGGGTTTTCTATGTATAACATCATGTCATCTGTGAATAATGACAGTTTCACTTCCTCCTTTCCAATTTGGATCCCTTTTATTTTTTCTTCACGTCTGATTGCTGTGGCTAAGACTTCCAGTACTATGTTAAATAAGAGTGGCGAAAGTGGGCATCCCTGTCTTGTTCCTGTTCTTAAGGGAAATGTTTTCAGTTTTTGCCCATTGAGTATGATGTTGGCTGTAGGTCTTTCATATATGGCCTTTATAATGTTGAGATATGATCCCTCTATTCCCAAATTGCTGAGCATTTTTATCAGAAATGGGTGTTGAATTTTGTCGAATGCTTTTTCAGCGTCTATTGATATGATCATGTGGTTTTTATCTTTCATTTTGTTTATGTGGTGTATCACATTTATTGATTTGCGAATATTGAACCAGCCTTGCATCCCTGGGATGAATCCCACTTGGTCATGGTGAATAATTTTTTTGATGTATTGCTGGATCCGATTTGCTAGTATTTTGTTCAGGATTTTGGCATCTATGTTCATCAGGGATATTGGCCTGTAGTTTTCTTTCTTTGTAGTGTCTTTTTCTGGTTTTGGAATTAGAATTATGCTGGCCTGATAAAATGAGTTTGGAAGTCTTCCTTCTTCTTGAATTTTTAGAAACAGTTTGAGAAGAATGGGTGTTAGTTCTTCTTTGAATGTTTGGTAAAACTCCCCTGTGAAGCCGTCTGGGCCTGGACTTTTGTTTGCTGGGAGAGTCTTGATTACATCTTCAATTTCCTTGGTTGTTATTGGTCTGTTCAAGTTTTCTATCTCTTCCCGGTCCAGTTTTGGGAGACTATATGTTTCTAGAAATTTGTCCATTTCGCTTAGATTGTCGAATTTGTTGCCATATAAATGTTCATATTATTCGTTAACGATTCTTTGTATTTCTGTGGTGTCAGTTGTTACTTCTCCTCTTTCGTTTCTGATTTTGTGTATTTGGGTTCTCTCTCTTTGTTTCTTGGTGAGTCTAGCTAAGGGTCCATCAATCTTGTTTATCTTTTCAAAAAACCAGCTCTTTGTTTCATTGATCCTTTGAATTGTTTTTTTGGTCTCCATGTCGTTTATTTCTGCTCTGATCTTTACTATTTCCTTCCTTCTACTTGCTCTGGGGTTTTCCTTTTGTTTGCTTTCTAGTTCTTTAAGTTGTGAGGTTAGATAGTCTATTAGAAATTTTTCTTGTTTCTTGAGGTAGGCCTGTAGTGCTATGAACTTCCCTCTCAGAACTGCTTTCGCTGCATCCCACAGATTTTGTGTTGTTGTGTGTTCATTTTCATTCGTTTCCAGGAAGTTTTTAATTTCTTCCTTGACCTCCTTGGTAACCCATTCATTGTTTAATAACATGCTATTTAGCCTCCATGTATTCAAATGTCTTTGCATGTTCTTGTTGCAATTGATTTCTAGTTTCATGCCATTGTGATCTGAGAAGATGCTTAATATGATTTCAATCTTCTTGAATTTGTAGAGACTTCGTTTGTGTCCTAACATGTGGTCTATCTTTGAGAATGTCCCACGTGCACTTGAGAAGAATGTGAATTCTGTAGTTTTGGGGTGTAATTCTCTGTAAATATCTATTAAATCCATTTGGTCTAGTGCTTCGCTTAGAGTCTCTGTGTCCTTGTTAATTTTTTGTCTAGAGGATCTATCCAGTGATGTCAGCGGGGTGTTGAAGTCCCCTGCTATGATTGTATTGCTGTCGATTTCTCCTTTGAAGTCCTCCAGAAGATTTTTAATGTATTTTGGTGCTCCTGTATTGGGTGCATATATGTTTACCAAGGTTATCTCTTCCTGTTGGATAGATCCTTTCAATATTATGTAGTGGCCTTCTTTGTCTCTAGTTATGGCCTTCATTTTAAAATCTATTTTATCAGATATGAGTATTGCTACCCCAGCTTTTTTTTCCTTTCTGTTTGCTTGGAAGATTTTTTTCCATCCCTTCACTTTCAGCCTATGTGAGTCTTTTGTTGTGAGGTGGGTCTCTTGTAAACAACATATATATGGGTCATGCTTTCTTATCCAATCCGCTATTCTGTGTCTTTTGATCGGGGCGTTCAGTCCATTTACATCTAAGGTGATTACCGATATGTACTTACTTATTGCCATTTTTGTTTAGTGTGTTTCTATTTTCCTTTCTATTTCTTCTACTAATTTACAGCAGTCCTTTTAACATTTCTTGCAGTGCTGGTTTGGTGCTAATGTATTCCCTTAGCCTTTTTTTGTCTCGAAAGCTCTTTATTTGACCTTCTATTTTGAATGATAGCCTTGCTGGGTAGAGTAGTCTTGGGTTCAGATCCTTGTTTTTCATGACCTTGATTATTTCATGCCATTCCCTTCTGGCCTGTAGTGTTTCTATTGAGAAGTCAGCTGATAGCCTTATGGGGGTTCCTTTGTAGGTAACCTGTTGCTTAGCTCTTGCTGCCTTTAGGATTCTCTCTTTGTCTTTAATTTTTGGCATTTTAATTACTATGTGTCTTGGTGTGGCCTGTTCGGGTTCTTCTTACTTGGGACTCTCTGTGCTTCTTGAACTTGAATGCCTTCTTCCTTCACCAAATTAGGGAAATTTTCTGTGACTATTTCTTCAAATATATTCTCTAACCCTTTCTCATTTTCTTCTTCTTCGGCGACTCCTATGATGCGAATATTATTACGTTTCCAGTTGTCCCACAGTTCTCTTAAGCTGTCTTCCTGTTTTTTCATTGTTTTTTCCTTTTGGTTTTCTGATTGGTTGATTTTTTCTACCCTGTCTTCTAATTCACTGATCCGGTCCTCAGCTTCTTCTACTCTGCTTTTTAGTCCTTCCAATGTGTTCTTCATTTCTGCCATGTCATTCTTCATTTCCAATTGATTTATTTTCAATATTTCTATGTCTTTGCTCATGGTGTTGATGTCCTTACACATGCTGTTGAGCTTCCTCAAGATCATGTCTCTGAATTCTAGCTCTGTTAACTTGCTTAACTCCATTTCATTTATCTCATCTTCATTGGAGGTCTCTTGTTCTTTCCTTTGGCATCTGTTTCGTTGTTTTACCATTTTGGCTCTCTCAATGGTTTTTGGAGCCTGCCAAATTTTCCCTGTGGATGTTGGTGTTCTGCTGTTTGTGGCTCCCTGTACTGGGTTTGGATGAGCGTGAGAGGACCCACGTTATACACCACTGTCGAGTCTTACTTTCCTGGGTAGAGTTGCAAGCCCAGAAAAGATTCAGTTATCCTCTAGCTTTTTGCCTAGAGGCTATTAGTCCTGGTTACTTAAAGAGCCTTGGGTTCTCAGTTGAATGAAAACCTCCCTCAGGTGTTCAGCGTGAGAGGATTTCCCGAGGGTAGGGCAGATGCTGGTAGTTAATGAGCCTTGATTTGCATTTCAATGGCCCAACTGGGTGTGGCTGAGTCTCTGAGGGAGGGGCTGCCGCCTCTCCCTAGAGCCCTGGGATGGAGTAAGTCGACCAGGCCACAGTCCTGCGTGGCCGAAACTCAGCAAAAGCTCTGAGCGCCCTCCAAATCCTGAGTGTCCCCACACAGTTCCAGTCCAGTCTGTCCTCCCTCTGCCGGAGTCCGAGGTGAGTGGCTGTGGCTGTTTTAGCTCTCTATCCCGGCTCTGCGCTGTGGAGCCTGCTCGGTCTTTAACCCCGAGGGTGGGCGCTGCTCACGGCTAAGGCCACTGCTGTCCGTGGGCTCCCAGCCCCCCTCTCATGCCTCCGCAATCCTACCAGGATCGAGTCAGTGTCCCTGGTTGTATGGTCCTCGCGAGCTGCTTTTCCGTTGCTTTTTCCCGACGATTTGACTTTATTTTAGTTGTATTTCCAGTTTGGTCCTGGGAGATGATCTGTGTAGCTTCCATTCACCCTGCCGCCATTTTGAGATTAGTGTTTAAATCAGTAAACTAAAGCAAATTGCTTTCCCTAATGTAAGTGGGCCTCATCCAATTAGTTGAAGTCCTGAATAGAACAAAGACTAACTGTTCCCCCAAATAAGAGAGAATTCTCCTGCCTGAGGGCCTTCAAGCCAGGACACTGGCTTTGCCCTGCCTTCTGACTCAAACATCAGGTCTTCATGGGTGTCAAGACTGCTGGCCTTCAGACTGGCTCTATACCATTAGCTCTCCTGAGTCTCCATCTTACCATGGAAACCTCAGGACTTGCCAGCCTCCATAAATGCATGAACCAATTCCTTACAAAAAGTTTATTTTTATATATAGCCCTATATATATTGTTTCTCTAGAGAAATCTAATATAGTATGTATACTTACTGTTGTTGTTACTTTAAGACTATCAAGAAAAACATTTAACTATTATATTGCAGGCAACATGCAAATTCCTATTGCTCAGAGCTGTTTTTCAATTGAGTGAGAGACAAGATCAGCATAGAAGACTGTGGGTGACCTTATGCCTCTGAGACTGTCTAGGTGAGGAGACTGACTAATTGGCTAATGCACTAGGGAATATCAGTCAGTCAGCAAACATTAATGAAGTAGTTCCCGTACTTGGCTCTCGCTAATAAGATTTACCAACCTCTGGTCTAACAGAAAAACAAGAGACCTAAAACTCATTAAACCTAAGAGGAAGCTTTGACAGGTGCTATACAGCCTAAAATATCTCAGCATCATTCACAATTTGTATGCCTATGAAGTGTTGAAAACAAATGCAAGGAGTGCACCTCTTTGGTGCACCTATTTCATACAAGGCATTTTGGATTAAGGCTTATAATAATGCTGTCCAGTTGGTAACACTCTCTCCACTCTTTACCTGTGCTCAGGATCCAGAGTGACCCGCCATCAGACTTCTTGTCTATGTAATGTAAAGAAGTGTACTATTTTTATGGTAGTAAAGAAAAGGCAAGCTCCTCGTCTGAGGTCACATGGTTGTTGAATAGCAGAACTATGAGTCAAAACCTGATCTTTTTTAAAAGATCTTCTTCAACAGATCATCCCTCCTAAGAGAAGGATGTGAGGCAAGTAGGAGACTGAGATGAAGTAAGGGATGATTCCCCATGCAGGAAGACATTCTAGCTTTGGAAGAAGAACATACCTTAACAGTTAAGAAGACAAAGATTCCTCAGAAAGGCCTCAACGGGAAAACCCCAACTGCTAAAAGTATCAGCAGTAATGACTATTGTTGGGAAACAAGTGGAATGACTCAAACTGAGTAACCAGACCGTTAGGGCATAGACCCATGTAAGCCTGGCTGTTTATCTAGGCCCTAGATAAACCCTAGATTCTAAGGTTTCCCAGACATGAGGTATCCCACACCATAGCTCCATTCCATCTGTGTTATTAATATTTCTTTTTTATCAACTCACTTTTTCACACGGTTTTGTTCTAAGTAATAATACCCATGAAACCACACATTTGTTACATTATTTGTTAACATTAAAATAATAATTAACACTTTTAATATTTATCTATATACTTCATAACATGTCACCTCACAACACCAGTTGTACCCATTTCATACATTTACAAACAGCTTTATCTTGAGCTTTAACATGAAAAATTCTACCTGGAAAAATGCTTTCAGAGAAGAATAAAAGACCCAAGAACAGTAGACAAACAGTAGAAAAAAATGAAGTACAAGGCCAAATATTTGGTCATAATTAGCCAATTCTGTTCAAAAAAGAGGCTAAGCCAAGCAGGTTCCATATTCCATCATTGCAGAAGTGTTTCTAATTGCTTGGTAAGACAGTTTCTCGTATTTTTCATGGAGTTAATGAAAGAATTCTATGATCATTTATTTCTGTTTGTCCTGATTCCATGACTAAAGTATGTTGAAAAGCTGATTCTACTATGTTGTGTACCTGAAACTAATATAATACTGTATGCCAACTGTAATTGAAACTTTTTTTAATTTTTAAAAAGCTCATTCCTTCTGTCTCAGTTTAGCAAAGGTCCCTGAGAAATAGGGACCAATAACTGACCCATCTCAAGTCCACCTAAGCTGACTAGGTGAAAAGGAAGAAAATGAAACCCTCTTTGGCAACTTTAGCTCACTGTCCATCCCCAGTCTATCAAAGAGTTTTCAAAGACCTAGAAAGAAGTAAGATTTTTTTCTCAATACATATGGTAGTTACATTCCCAGAAAATTTTTTGTTTTAAAATTATGAAAAATATAAAGGAATTGGTTAGATGCTTGGATAATTATAAGGTATTTTCTCATCCACATCCAAGAGGAGAGTCATAAGTTGTAGGACGTGCACTAATTCTTCATTTTTCAGGACTTTTCTACACAGTGTATCTGTACACTGAGCACAACTGGCCCCCTCCCCAATCATTATAGTTATCAAAAATACCTCTAGAAATTTCGAAGCCACAAAGTCACTGAAAATAACTGGTCTAAAATTTTATGAAAATTTGTGTAAAAATAATTTTCCTGTGCCATTATGTGATTAAATAAGAATAGCTCAGAATGCATTTTAGCCACATCCTCACATCCTACCTGTGTATATTTGATTTCATAAGTCTTTGTTTATTCTTAAGGGACTCTAACAATGTTCACCTATTCATTCATTCAACATACACATTCCAAGTTTTATGATATGCCTGGCCCTACTCTAAGCACTGGAAATGCAAATTATGAATAAAGACAATTTGTGTCCTCCAGAGCTCCAGTCACAAGACTGGAAGCTCGTGGGCAACTGTGATACACAACAATATATCAGGATCATAGAATTTTTTGAGACCAAAATGACTAACACAAACAAAAGGCCCTATAACACAGTGAAGTTAGTTCCTTTCTATTCCCCCTTGAATGATTAAAAAAATGGCAAGAGATATTCCAAGGAAGACTCTGCAAGGCCTCCCTGCAATAGCCCTCCTCAGTGAGACCCAACTACTGACCCACTCCACCTTCCATATCTGTGCCAATGGCAGGATGATATATTTAGAGCAACACTCAGAAAGCAATTACCTCAAATGCATTACCACAGCCTTTCCTATACTTTCTTATTTCATTCCAGAAACTTGATCAAGAGGACCAAGATCTGCTTTTGTTTAATGGCCTTCAGAGGAGATATGTAGGAGGACCCATACAAGAATAAGGCAGACCTAAGGGACCAGGGAAAGACCAGCACATCAACTGTCATTTGAATTCAGGTTACTTATCTTTCTCTATTCATCACAAGTAAATTAACCTGCACCATGTTATTACAACAGTCCTTTAAGTGGTACCAACAAGCAATGTGTGTTGTCATTCCCGTAGAAAGCTACTGCATTACGAAATCCATGTGAATGAAGATATTGACGGTTGGCATTGCCTTATTAGCAGGTATCATCACTGAGCAGGCAAACATTGCAAGAGTGCCCTGAGGCTGAAGAAATCGCAAATACTGGACATCAAGATGGCTTTGAGCAAACCCATGGCCAATGTTCTTAACAGTTGTTCTTGCCACAATGCAGAAGACCTTTTCCTGGGACCATATCTTATAATATCCCTTGATTATAAATAATGGCATAATGAAATTAGCTGATAATTCAGTGGCTGCTGTGACACTGATGTGGTGATTAAACTAATGAAATAAGAGTTCATATTTAGCAGTCTTTTGATACTAAAGACAAAATCATGCTGACAATTCAGTGTAATTTCATTTGCATGGGTTTGTATTGATTCCTGTTTCAAATAAACAGGTCCTCAGCCCAAGATCTTTCTGTTGATTAGATCATTTGGATTTAATTTGGAGGCAATGGAGGGCAGTTTAAAATTTGAAGATAGAACCTATAGTAGAGACTATCAAAAAATGTGTTTGAGGATATGCTCCGAACAAAATTTCTTCATGGATACCTCTTCCATCTCTCACATTCCAGAATACACATTTTTTTATGGACATAACATTAAACCTAGAAAATAAACCTAACAATACAAATAGGTTATCCTGGATGACTGCTCCTATTTTAGAGATGAAGAAACAGAGGCAAGAAGAAAAGAATTTGCCCTAAATATACTGTGCACTACACCCAGCTCCCTCTAAGAGGCAGCCAGGAATAAATGGGAACTCAGGCTTTTAAGGGAGAGACTCCTGGTTCTGCCACTACTGTCTGTTAACTATGTGGGCCTCTGTTTGTTCATCTTTAAAATGAAGATACTAATATCTACCTTGTATGTTGTGAGGGTTAAATGAGTCAATTTCACTAAAGGGCTTACCCCATAGCAGTTGCTTAAAAATGAGAGCTTACAATTTGTTCTAAAATGTTCTACATTTTCTAAACTAAATTAATTTTCCTTACTTGTACCTAAATTTATCTAACACATATAAACAGGTATTAACTTTCACTCTCTCCAGTAGTAAAAGACCAGAACTTTGAAACAATAATGCTGACTTCTATGGCAGAGATGGGACTGGAAATGTTATAAGGAAAACATTCTACTGGTCATGTTATATTCTAAAAAATAATACTCTCCCAGGCTTCCTTCAGCCAATGACACACATGGGCAACTGGAAGATTTGGTGTTGCCAACCCGCAGCTCCCCCCACCCCACACAAGCGGGAGCTTCAGTGTGCCAGGTCCTGGGAACACTGGTAGTGCATGGGAGTGCACTTGTCGCCAGCTAAATACACAGGGTTTATTGTTGCTGTTTTGGTCCAGGATACACATTCCAGCTTGTTTATAGTAGTATAAGATTGGAACAAACTGGAAAAGAGTGTGACTGCCCCTGAGGTAACAAGGAGACTGAGAGAGCTTGTGGGACCAGTTCACTGCAGAAGGGTAACAATCGTGTGCTATGGAAGCTGATCTGTTATGAGATATTTAAATCTTACGAGTCTATTTCTTGTTTGTTCTCCTCGGGGATCAAAAAGGCTTTTAGAAGATCAAAGCTGGTCTCGACCTTGCTAAGTACAACCAAGAGGGAAAGATCTGGTGCCCTCCGGCCTCACGGAAGCAAGCAGCACAGCGCCCTCTGGAGGAGAGGAAGGGGGTGCTACCAGCCAGGATCAGGATCAGCGCTTCGGGAGTTGCTTTATTTACAGCAGCTCCAGAACAAATTGGCTCCATAACTCAGGGAGCATCACCTGAGGGCGGGACCAAGGACCCCCAGGTAGATACTACCCCCACTCCCATCCCACGCTCTTCGCGCCTAACAAAGATTCCTCAGGTGAAAGGGAGAATAAGAAAAAGCTGGAAAATAGGCAAGTCAGTTTACCATGTGATAGGGGCGCCGCACTCTTCAGGCAAGAAGAGCGATTACGCGTGGAGGAGACAGAGTGGCTCTTCGCCCGTAGTCCGCCTCTTCTAAGACCTAGTACGGAGACCCCATCTTATCCCAAAGGGTCTTTGATCCTCACCTAGTTTCTCCTCAGTACAGTAATTGCCATAACTTACATTTGTAAAGTGCTTTAGGGATTACAAAACTTTTTTTTTTCCATCTGATTCTCACCACAGCCTTGTGAGTTAAGGCAAGTATTTTTACAATCCCATTTTATAAAGAGATAACTGTCAGAAAGTTTCAATGACCTGCCCAAAGTCAGACAGCTAAGTGAGAAGCAGCCTAGAATACTGGCAACTCCTTCAAATTATCCATAAAAATAAAGTCCCCCACCATTAGAAACCTGCTTCATGCTGCAAACTAAGAACGCATCACCAGCCTTCTCCTCCTCTTGGACTCGCTTTACCTAATTTATAACCACCTCACTTGGGCCCTAACCTACTCTTGCCTTCCCACCCTCTCCCCAGTACAACAAGAGTTACCATGGCTACCTCTCCCCCTCCAATGAGAATCCTCACATTCACAGTCTTGATGCCATGCATGAGGCCCCTTTACTAGGCCCTGGGCTGAGGATCCCACAGAGTTAGAGTTGGAGATTCTGCAACTGGAAAGGGGTGAAGTATCCCTACTCCTAAGATACATTATAGTGCCCAGCTGTAGGGAGGAACTGGATGTAGTGGGACTGAGTAGGGTACTACCCCCTTATCTTTCCGGGATGAAGGTAGAGACTTTCAGTATTGACACTCAAATAGGACTTCAAGCAATGTGTGGGGAGACTACACAGCAGGGGCCTAGTGGTCCTTGGGGAAATCAGACCCATGCATGGCCTGGAGGATGAAAAGAAGCAAATGGAAGGCAGCCCTGACTCCTGGGCTCCCCCAAATAACTGCCTCCACTCCCTGAGCCTCCTTTTTGCTGCAGGTAATATGGGCAAGGGGTCCCATTGTTCCCCTTTAACCAGAAGAGCAGTGGCTAAGGAAAAACAGAGTCTAAGTAGAAAGCATAAATCCTACACCATCTTCCATCCTGAAGGCTCTCCCCAAGCCCTGCTCCCCCTAAGTAGCCCTGGGGTTCTCTAACTTAAAGCCAGTGTATCTAAGAGCCTGGGGTGAATAGTATTCACTGTTTCCCAGTGAGGAACAGATTTGTGAGAGTTGGCTGGAAGAGGGCCTGAGGGGCCCTTGGATGCAGGGTAGAGAGAAAGAGCAGGAGCTGAGATCTGAGGGAAAAAAACGGGTGCTGCTTAGATGGCCTCTCTCATACCGCCCCCTACCCCAGCTTCCATTAAGAAAAACATTGACCCCCTAGTACTCTTTTCCTTCCACTACCAGAGCTAGAGCTTTGGTCTCAAGATTTTTTGCCACAGTCCACACTCAGGAACAGCTCTCCGAATGCCTCACTAGCTGTACGCACTATTGCTTGAGTCACCCCTGGGACTCGCCATAGTCCTTGCTTTTCTTTCAGCCTGACCACTCAGCCCTGCCTAGCCTCCTTCCTCTTGGGTTCAGGGCTTCCCCTGTGATTCTGACCTCATTCTGATCTGCCACAAGTCCGTAAACAGGAATCATTGTCCCTCATCTGGAAAATTGAAGTAAAAAGATATGTATTCACTTATGATGCAGGATCCATAGCACATGCTAAGTAAATCTTTTTTTTTAATTTTACCCTTTAAAATTTTTTTTTCTTTATTGACTTTAGAGAGAGAGGAAAGGAGAGAGGCAGAAACATCAATGAGAGAGAACATCGATTGGCCGCCTCCTGCATGCCCCGCACTGGGGATTTGGCCCACAACCTGGGCATGTGCCCTGACTGGGAATCAAACCAGCGACCTTTTGGTGCATGGGTCAACGCCCAGCCACTGAGCCACACCGACCAAGCACTAAGTAAACCTTTACAGAATGAAATGGGGCTGCCCTGGTTCCATCTAGCCCTTTACAACACGGCAGGGTGATGACAGGGCTTCTTCTATTTGTAGAGTTCTCTGGAGTCTTCCAGATCCCTGCTCTAGTGTCTACATGGTTCAACACTAGAGAGTGCTTTCTCACATGTGCTGTTTATCTGAATGCCTTTGGGACTAATGGGGTCAATGCAATTGTGACCAGTTCAGCTTGTTCTGTTTTTGGAAGAGATGGAATGTAAAAACCAATTATATGTTGACTCCTCTTAGTGTTGCAAAACTTCTCCTTTCCCAAGGCCTTTCTTTTAACTTTTCCTGTAGGTTATAAATCCTAAGCTATCAGTCATGTCTGCAGACCTCCTCTGGGTCTTCTAAAAGATCCTCCCACCTCATTCTTGGCAATGCTGGTGAACAGGAACAAGTCCATTTCTCTCTGGAGACAATTAGAGTATGTCCCCATCACTTTGTCCTATATTCTGACCTAACTCTCCCCTCTGCCAAAGTAACCCTGGGGGCCCTTTGTCAGATGAAGATGCCATGGAAAATAGAAGGTATCATACAGGTACTCCATGCCAGACTCCAGCTGCCAATCTCTCCCACCCAAAAAGCCATCTCTGCTTCTTATTAGGGACTCTGGGTCATGAATTCTAGCATGGTGGTAAAGAGACCCAGGGAGCACAGCTCATGCTTGCCAGTTGCTACCACAGAGGAGTTTGTGGCTAAGGTGGCATGATTTACCAATGTCTATCCCAAGAAAGGAAAGAGATGACTTTGTACTGCTACACAGAAAATAAAAGCCAGAGTCAAGGGAAAGAAACAAAATGTGTGAAATATTTTTCTAAAGTCATTCTGGAGAATGGTTGAATAAGTTCCAGAAATCCCTTCCAGGCCTATATTATCTAGCCATGGTGAACCATGGACAGTCACCTCCAGGTCTTATTCTGGCTCTGCCTGGAACATCCATCCCCACTTGGTCTTCTAGGGAATTTATCATTTATCATTTCAGATTCAATTTGGTGTCATCTCCTGGAGGAAACCTTCCCTGTTCCCTGCCACACACTCCCTAAACCTGCAGTTAGCCTCCCATCTTCCCTTCTCTCCTCATTTTTGTATTATTATTATCATCATCTAATTACAAGTGACTGTCAGTTTCTGAAGGGCACAATCTATAACATCAGTCTCTGATGTCTCTGCCTAGAATGCTGTCATATGGAAGGGACTCTATAAATGTTTATAGAATAACAAAAAATGGGATCAGTGGATTAAAGGACACAAACATCTTTTTGGCTCTTAATATATTACAAACTGCCTTCCAAAAAGTCTGCATCTATTTACAATGCTAACTGCTATGCATACAGTATAGGTCTCACTGCTGTTTATTAAGAGAAACTGTGTCCTAATATTTTAATATATATTTCTTTACAAGTGAGGTTAAGTAATTTCCCACAGTTCATTTCACTAATTATAATCCTGTTGGGGGAAAGCCCCAATCTAAATTCAGGATCGATTCCCAAGAGCTGATACATCACCTAATTCAAATTCATAAGAGCTTTAATAGGAGAAATTTACATACACAGGCAATGCAGCTGCTTGCTCCCAGTGGTGGCCAGCCAGGAATAAATCCACACCCTCCCAGGACAGGTCTCTTTTTTACAGGGGTTTAATAGTAAAACTATATGGTGGGTAGTCATGTAGACCACCAGAAAGAACAATGCATTTCTAAGTTAACAGATAACATCAGGCAATTCTCCATACTCTATACATGCATTCTGGTTTTGGGGTAGTCAGCCAAACTTGAGGCTACAGAGAGTTAAACAGTCACAGAAAGTTAAACAGAGAGTCCAACATTTCCCAGATGCCTTTACTGCTGGAAACATTGCATCTCTGAGCTCCCCTACAAATCCTCTATTGTGAATTTTCTCTTTATATCCCAATAATCATTTTCTTATAGCTTGCCAAGGATACAACCAAATTTCTTTCTCCTCCTAAGCACATAGTTAAATGGAGGAGTTTTTTCCTAAATTCTGTAGATCCATATCAGTGTAGCCCAAAAGGCAGTTTCCAACCTAAGTTTGCTACAAGGCCTAAGGCAGTTAAGATTCTCCACATTACAGATGCTATTTTCTTGGTAGGAGCTACAGATAAGAAATATCAGTTTTCAACAGATACCTAAATTTTCTGGAAAAGTACAAGTCTATCAAAATTACCTTTCTCTCTTATTTCTTGAAATTTGCCAAGTCTGCTTTCTAGACTTTCTCCCCTTAAACCTCTAGGTAGAGAGGGAAAGCAGGAGTAGGAGGCAAGTGGTATTGACAAAGCATAGCTCAAGGACACAGCCACGCTGAGAACTTCTTAGCCAGCTTTGCAGTCAGTTGGTTAAGCTGGGATACAAATTTGAAAGACAAAGTCTTTTTCTCTAAGAAGGGTGACCTGAGATCCTATACTATCCCTATACCTCCCTGATATGGGCCTCCACATTTCCTTGGATGGACAGTTATGTAAAGAATGTACATTATTTTACCACAGTGACAATGACTTTTCACGGTACATACTACATAACATTTGGGAAATTTTATAGATACTATCTCATGCCACACAGTTTGGCTTGGCACAATCTCACCCACCATTCAGGCATCCAAGCCTACTTCAGTTCACTTCAAAGTTCACATGTACTGCCAGTCCCCATTTAGGCCAGAGCTATTGATCTCTGAAAAAGCAGGTTCTTATAATCTGAACTCTGGACCCAGACTTCGTGGCTTAAGTAGAAACTCTTTATGTCCATACAAAAGCAACTTAAGATTTTATCTGTGTTTTGTTTAGAGAACATTTCTAAATGTTGGTCTCTCCATGGTCAACAATTCTAAACTTCTCCTGTCCTGAAAGCTTTTTCCCTCATCTGTACTCTGACGAAACTCTTCTTTAAAATTCACCAACTGAAGTCTGAGGCCACCTGTCATACTTAAGCCAAATTAAGCAGAGATAGGGTTGAATCATATATGAGCATTTATTCCAATAATGCCGGCAGTATGGGAGAGCAGCAGGTCATCCTGGAAATTCTGCTCTAACATCTCCTCTTAGTCAGCTGATTATACAGGATAAGTAAGAAAAGGGCTGCGTGCAAGGAGGGAAGGGAGGCAGGGTAAGGGCTATAGGATTCATGGTCCGTATGTCTCCTTCCAGGATCTTGAAGTCCAATAACAAGGTAGTTAATTTTCTATGATGTTAAAACAACACTGCCTGTTCCTGGGACCGGAGAATGGTCAGCATGCCTAAAGCAACTCCTGGAGGAGGTCAGGGCCCAGGCACAGCAACTAAGTAAAAGTGTGTCCTGTCCTTTGTTTGTTCTCAAAATGTATTTTCTTTTCTGAGTAATGGACCCATCCAGGCCTTGAGGCATCTTATCTTTTTCACAGCCCTGTTTGTCTTCTTGCAGCACATCCTCCAGTTTCCCAGGGTCTGTAAGAAAACCTCTTTTTATCTACAGTCAGTAAGGTGAATAATCATTAAACAACTGTGGTTCTATTCCTATTACACGCCCTTCCCCCTATCAAACTATATGACATCCAGAGAGCTATATCCCTTTCAGGCACTCATCCCATTCACACAAAATATATTTGATCAGATACTTCTCAGTAACCTCCTGTGACTACCTGACTTTGTCTAAGTGCTGAAGATTCAACTAGAACTGCCCTTAGACCCCGGAAAAGGGGTCCCTTCCCTGGGCCTGACATATAAGAAAGCCCCACATGTAACTAACACAAACATATAAAAATAATTAACTTATTAAAGAATGCAGAGATTCCTCTGTCACTTGGGATCCAGTGTAACTCATAATCCTCACCTCAGCTTTCATGACTGGCATGGCTCTAATTCAAGGGAAACATGTTTCCATATCTCTTGCCCAGATCCTTAAAAGGTGACTACATCTAAGTGACAAGATTGCTTGTAGATGGTGCCTCTGCCAGGATAGCAGACATACACTGCTTCCAAGTGTTGGAAGGATCTGGACAGCAGAAGCATATAGATAAGAGGAAAAGACTGACTTACCAAATTCTTTCTCTCAGAGAGCATGACTGCAATGTATTTTTATATTATGATGTATCATGGTGCCAAGCATCTACTTTCTTCTTTCCCTTCGTGTTTCAGTGCACAGTTCTGAAGGTACTGACAAACTAACACACTATTCCCAAAGTTGTACATGGCCGCTGAGGCGGATTTGGAAATATTCGACAATTTCTTTACTCTGAAATTTGTATATATGTAGGTCTGGACAACATGTGTGAAACTTGATACTAATTCTTTCTAATACTCTATGCATCTGGAGATTGCTTTAAGAAGTGGTAATATCGCAGCATAATTATAGCACTCTGTATGATAAAATTAAAATGATACACAATATTTACTATTGTGTATCATATTTACTATCATTTTAACTCAACATATGGGGGCTATAACAAATGAGGTAACACTATGTAAAAGTGCTTGCCGCAGCATCTGGAACATAATGATCTGTGCGTTAGCTATTTACCTAAGGGGATTGGTTTAACGTGAAGAGAAACCAACATGTAGAAAACCATTACATTTTTAACTGTTCCTTGTTCTCGTTAGTCGCCTAAACCTGGCCTCTATCTCATCTTCCCGTTACTGCATTCTCCCGGGGGTGGGGTTGGGGGAGACCACGACCGCAGAGCCCTCCAGAGGGGAAAATCAAGGGGACGCGGGCAGACGACACGCCGGGAAAGTCCGCCTGTCCCCCGAGCGTCCCCCCGGCCCCAGGAAAGGGCCCGCCCCGCGCTTTCGGGCGCGGAGACCAATCCCAGCCCGACCACTGCGCTTCCGGGGTGATTTACATGTCGATTTGTTTATTGGCTATTAGCAAGCACTCGCTCTCCTCATTGGCTGATACTGCCCGAGCCGTCATCCCGCCAAGGAAGTTCGCTGCTGCGAGTGAGACTGAGGGTCACAGGCACGTACATTTCCGTTTCCGGTTCGCCTCCGGAGCCATGGCGACGATGAGGGGCCCGACGTATCTCTTGGCGTTAGGCAGGTGGCGCCGCGGCGTTGGAGTAGCACCCCAGTCCCGGGTGAGTGCCTACTGTGCCTGCTCTCGGAGAGACTGTGGGGCTCCGGGACAGCTGGGGCGCCCGCGGCCGCCCCTCCCTGAGCGAGCGCCCGCAGCCTTCCCTTCGGCCCCGCAAGCAGCCTTTCTTTCCTGGGCTGCAGGCTCTCGCCGCCCTTGTGCCCGGCGTCTCCCAAGTGGATAACAAGTCCGACTTTCTGGGGAAGAGGCCCCATCGCCGGCACCCCGGCATCCTGCAGCTGCCGCGCGTGCGGCTGCCTCAAGCGCTGGCTGACGCTGCGCAGTTAATGCTGCTCGGTGAGTAACGGTGGGAAAGGGAAGCTCGAGAAGAAGCGGAGACTGCCAGCAGACAGCTGATGCCGCTTTTCATCTTCGGCCCACAGAGCGTGCAATGCCCAGTGTGGAGAAGCAGGTGCAAGCATTGACCAATTATCTCTGGAGCCGGCATTTACCCGTAGAGCCCGAGGAGTTGCAAAGACGGGCTGTACATCTTGAGAAAAAATTCCTGGAAAACCCAGGTAGGGTTTAAGAATATTTAAAGAGTAGGTCAAATCGAAATATCAGTGCGAAATGAAGAGCAAGAAATAATTTTAGTCTCTCAAATAGATACTGCGGTTTCTTACTTGACTTTCTGAACAGAGCAGTTATTACAGGGATGCCTCACTAAGAGAAGAGAGTTTATTTCAGAGATTGCTCTGGGGGCTTTGGTGAAAGTCAACCAGTGCTATGTTATTTTTTTCTTCCAAAACCACTAGATTAGGGCAGCCTAAGTTTTTATTCAACGGAAATAAGGTCCCTCTATGGTTCCCTGTCCAGTGCTGAAACCTTCTTCAGGGATAGAAGAGTAAGTATAGCCCTGGCTGGTTTGGCTCAGCTGGTTAGGGAGAGTGTTGGCCTGTGGACCAAGGAGTTGAGGGTTCGATTCCGGTCAAGGGCATGTACCTCGGTTTCGGTTTGGTCCTCGGCCCTGGTTGGAGTCAGGCAGGAGGCCACCAATGGATATGTCTCTCTCACATTGATGTTTCTCTCTCTCTCCCTCCCTCCCTCCCTCCCTCCCTCCCTTCCACTCTATCTGAAGATAAATGGGAAAAGTATCCTCAGGTGAGGATTTAAAAAATAAATATAATTTGTCAAGTTATTCTCATGATTATGAGCTCCTTCATGTTACTACAGACCTACCTTTTATACATCTTCTATTCCCTGTACTTCTCACAGTACCTGGCTCATGATAGGCACCCAGTAGATAAAATAGTACTGAACTAAACACAATCATGAGACTTAAGATTTCTAAGTTCTGTTTCTCCCTGTAGAAACATGAAGACAACACAATCTTAAGTTTTGGGGAAGTGAGGAAATCCACAAAATACTGACCTTATCCTATAAATTTTTTTTTTTTAATCCTCACTTGAGGATATGTTTATTGATTTTAAAGAGAGAGCGGAAGGGACAGAGAAACATTGATCGGTTGCCCTGACTGGGGATTGAACCCACAACCTAAGTTTTTGCCCTGACCAGGAATCGAACCCTCAGCCTTCTTGGTGTACAGGACAATGCTCCAACCAACTGAGCCTCCTGGCCAGGTCTCCTTTAAATCTTTACCACACTTCCCTTCAATACAGAACAAAACCTGTGGGGTGGGATGGATTGAGTTTAATAAACTGCTGTTAGAGACAAAATGCTGTCTGATACACTCTGGTGGTAGTGGTGGTGATCATTCTTATTCTTATCTGAAATTTTTCTCTAGGTTTGGCTTCTCTCTTAAGCTTTAAGACTTTTCCCAGGTGGGAGTTAGGGAGGAATGGGCAGGCAGTATATTCAGATATTGGATTTGAGCCCTATTCTTACTAGGTCCTCACTTCCAGTCCTTGTTCTCACCCCAGATTCATCTCAGACAGAGGAGAAACTTCGTGGAGCAGTGCTGCATGCCCTGCGTAAAACTACCTACCATTGGCAAGAACTGCGGTGAGGGGGATTAGAGGGGCTGCAGAAGAAAGAAAACTTTAACTTTTGAAAGAGAGTTGGACAAATACAATTACATAATTCTGTGTTTCAAAAAGCAACCTGGTTTGTAAGGCTCCCCAGGACTCTTCTGTGTTGTGAAGTGAAATTGCCCTTTCCAAAGATTTCATTTTCTAAAAATCTAAAGGTAGCTATGGGATAGAGTTTATTTCTCAGTGGAAATGACTCTCTGATTTTTCTGGCAGCTACAATGAGGGACTGAGTTTGGTGTACATGGCAGCAAGACTGGACGGTGGCTTTGCAGCAGTCTCCAGGGCGTTCCATGAGGTGAAAGTCCCACAACTTCCAAACTGAACTCTTTTACCATCAGTTCCCCTATTCATAAAGTAGTCTTCTGGGGTAGGATTCTTGGGACATTTCATGTGCATTTTTTTAAGAGGCTCTCTTTAGCTTCTGAAAGGATATTGTGACCCAGGAAAGGTTTAGAGTCACTGTGTTAGGAGCTTCCTGTTATAGAAAGTACTTATGCCCTGGCCGGTTTGGCTCAGCGGTTAGAGTGTCGGCCAGCGCTCTGGAGAGACCCGGGTTCAGTTCCCGCTAAGGGCACATACTTCGGTTGCAGTTTGTCCCCGGCCCCAGATGGGGTTGTGTGGGTGGCAGCCAGTCGCTGTCTCTCTCTCACATTGATGTTTCTTCGCCCTCTCTCCCTCTCACTCTATGAATGCAAAAAGTGTCCTCAGGTGAGGATTAAAAAAAATTAAAGAAAGTACTTATATTGAATCTCAAAATACAGTCACATCTCATACCCTCTATCTTGGTCTTGGTCTCCTAATTCATATTTACCAAGGCCCTAAACAAGTGTCTACTTACCCTACTGTGGGGTATTGTATATTTCTTCAGATCCATACTCAGCTTCCAGAGTTCCAACCACAAACCCTGATGGACTTCGGATCAGGTACTGGTTCTGTCACCTGGTGAGTATCTTTCTCTCTACCCATTCTAGCTCTAGAGAACCATGTTTACACCACTCCAATATCGAGAGATTGGGAAACCAGAGGAAGAATAGGAAAGGTGGGATATGAATATTTCTTCCCTCAGAGTAGGCAAGGCATACGAAGGTATATAGATTAGGCCAGAACTTAAATGTCAAGTGAAAAAAGACCCATGTTCAGAAAGATAAAAAAAAAGGAAAGGAATTTAGTGTATGTCCTAAGTTTTATATATCATAAAAAATTTTTTTCCTATAAGTAGTTTTTTTGAGTCTAAGTGTTTTGTTTAAAGGAATTATAAATAAGAAAATGACTTTGTTACTTTTTCTGACATTTTAACATAACATTGTGTTTCCCCAGGGGTGGGATTCAGGATAGAGGGGTCTCTTGTAGGAATGATTCTTTGTCATGAGAATTGGTGATTTATATTTTGTCATCTTAGGGCAGCTCATAGTATTTGGGGCCAGAGCCTACGTGAATATATGTGTGTGGACAGTTCAGCTGCCATGTTGGATTTGGCAGAAAAGCTACTGAAAGGTGAGGACAAGATATAAGGAAGGACTTTTCCAAATCTGAAGGAGTTAAGGAAACAAAGGAATACTAGAAAGGGTGTTTTATTCAGGAGTCAGGGAGAGAGCTGAAAGTTAAAGATGAGTCTGGTCTCCTTCCAATGTTATGGTCAAGCAGAGGGTTGTGAAGGCCTTTGCTGGACTATGGATGGGTAAGAGTAACAGGACAGGTTATCCAATATTCTTCCTGTCCTTTTTATATTTGCTTACCCTATGCACTAACTCTCACCTAGCACTTTTTTTGTTGTTGTTGTTGTTGTTAATCCTCACCCAAGGATATTTTTTCCATTGATTTTTAGAGAGAATGAAAGGGGGCGGGGGACATCGATTGGTTGCATTCTGCACACACCCCATCTGGGGCTGGGGATCGAACCTGCAACCCAGGTACATGCCCTTGACCGGAAATCAAACCCATGATCCTTTGGTACACGGGCCTATGCTCTAACCACTGAGCAACATTGGCCAGGGCCTTAGCATTTTCCTTTATTCTCAGGGCCATGTTTCTTATCAGGATAGCACTTCAATTTATGCCTATACCCCAGCAATTTCAGCCATTTTCATCATGGCATACATAAACTAATTACTAAAATTTAGCAGCACACCAAAAAAATAGGTATAATTTTGATTCATTCACACCAAGTGGCTATTGTTGTGTTGCTGTCCTTTTTATATTTGACAATCTAAGGGAAAAGAGGTCAGTGCCCCTGACTAAATAGTCAGGTTTTGCATGTTTCAAACATTCTTGCGGTACACCAGTTGAAAATTGCCGCTATACACTCATAGTTGCCACCCCTCTGCTTTCCTCCACAGGTGGTTCAGAAAATGGGGAGCCGTATGTTTCAGGTGTCTTTTACAGACAGTTTCTACCTGTATCACCCAAGGCAAGTGGCAATGTGTAGAGTATGCTAAATGTGGAATTTGGTAGATGGAAAACTGTGTCCTCAGCTTTGCAACCCAGGATTGAGTGTTGGGAGATAAAAGACAGCAGAAGAAACTTAGGGAGATAGAACTTTATTGTCCTCTTGGATGGTGGAGATGGTGGGTCTGTCACGTTCCTTGTCTTGGTCTCAGGTACAGTTCAACGTGGTGGTGTCAGCCTTTTCCCTTAGTGAGCTGCCTAGCAAGGCTGACCGCGCAGAGGTAGTCCAAACCCTGTGGCGTAAGACAAGTGATTTTCTGGTGAGTTTAAATCCCTGTTTCCTTTCATGTTTTAAAGCAGCTTCGTGGTTTTCATGCTTTTCCTTCTCTACATTGGAGCTTGTCTTCATTCTCGACCATTTTTCTTCCTGCATAGATTCCTTCATCCGTCTTATAAGATCACCATCCCCATCTCATATATATAATGCCATTTTCATCTGTAAATGCTCTTACAAAGCTACTGACATTTGCTTTTTCATGTAATTCAGGGCTTTTGCTCATTTTCCCCTTTTTGAACAGATACTGGTGGAGAATGGAACAAAAGCTGGGCACTGCCTTCTCATGGAAGCCAGGGACCTGGTCCTTAAGGTAAGATTCTTTCTTTCTCATACCCCCACCCCAATTACTGGTGTTCCCCTGAAAACTGATACAACTAGCATACAAAGGCAAGAGTGACTCTCGGGATAGTAGGCATATAAAGTCATTATGATGTAGGGTGGTGGTTGGCAAACTAGGGCCTATAGATCAAATCTGGCCTGCCCGCTGTGTTTGTGTGAGCGAGGCTTGTTTGAGTGTCTGTTGTGTATGGCTGCTTTCACACTACAAATGGCAGAGATGAATCGTTGGGACAGATTTTGCCTACTCTCTGGGCCTTTAAAATAAAGTTTGCTGACCCTTGATCTAGGACATTGCTGAGCCAAGAACATGACCTCTTTGGAATTGCATGAGCCAGGGTATAATCATGAATTTAATTGTCCTGTAGTGGGATTGTTTTTAGAGTGGAGGTTGCTGACAAGGAGATCACCATCCTATGTGCCAAATTCCTGCCTTTCTCCCGCTGCAAAAAGACAGTTCTTTGTTTGGAGTATCAGAGAGGTAGCCAGCTTAACTCAAAGAACATAGCTACTAATTACCAGAATTGAATGTTAAAGGAGTCCTCAATTGACTGAGTGCAGAGATTGACTTATGAGAATAGACCCCTCAGGCCCAACTTAATTTTTTTATTTCCTTTGACTTCAGGGAAAGGAGAAGTCACCTCTGGACCCTCGACCTGGTTTTGTCTTTGCCCCAGTGAGCACTGCTTCTACCTTTCCCAGCATGCAAAGATCTGAGCTCAGCTGTGGCCAGGACAAGTGAGAGGGCAAAGCCAAGCCACCCTCCACTGCGTAGTGTCCTTATCTGATTCTTAGTGGATCCCCTGCTCTTCCTACCCCCTGCTCCTGTGCCCCTTATCCCTAGCCCTTCCTGACCCTGTTGCTCTTAGTTTCCCTGTTTTATGATCTGTGGTTCTTTTGTCTGACCTCATGTCTTTTGTGTGTGTTTACAGTGTCCCCATGAACTTCCTTGTCCCCAGTTGACAGCCTCTAAGCCCCTGGCCTGTAGCTTTTCCCAGGCTTACCATCCCATCCCCTTCAGCTGGGTATGTACCCTGGGAATATTGCAGCAGGGAGGAAATAGCTTGTGGAAAACAGGATGAAAAAGAATCAGGTGGGAGGAGTTGGAAAATTCAGAGAATAGCCTGGAGATTGTAGGACCTGGTGTGCATGGCATAGAATATGAAAAGGGCTGCAGGAATGGGGTCAAAAAAATTTTTCCCATATCTTTTCCCCCCAAAACAGTCTCTCTATCCTTACCTTAGAACAAGAAGCCGAAGGAGGAAAAGTTCTCCATGGTAATCCTTGCCCGGGGGTCTGCAGAAGCAGCTAATCGCTGGCCCCGGATCACTCAGCCTGTCCTTAAACGGCCACGCCATGTGCACTGTCACCTGTGCTGCCCAGATGGGCACATGCAGCATGCTGTGGTCACAGCCCGCCGGCATGGCAGGTACAGTGACTGTGACCAAAATTACTGGGAGGTGGCAGGAACCTACACCCACATTGACCTCTCTTTTTCATAGGGATTTGTATCGCTGTGCCCGTGTCAGCTCCTGGGGAGATCTTTTACCTGTGACGATGCCATCTGAGCTTCCTCCGTCCCCTGCTGAAGGTCCCCCTGAGAGCTGACAAGGATGTGTAATGAGTTCTCTTGTATCATGCCTGCCAAGGCTAAAGCTGCCTGGTATCCAGGAAGGAGTGCTGATACCCCTGTCTATCTGCATTTGTTTGAAGTTTTAATAATTAAACGTTTTCAAAGAATGAAAATGGATCTTGTGATTCTTAAAAGGTATAGAGGTCAGTCATCATGGGCTGTCCTATAACGAAGTGAGACTTCAGAGTTTCAATGCCAGTTTTCCCCCACAAATCCCAAGCTCACCCTCTCCTGTAAGAATACTGCTGCTTCTACCAGAGATCAGGACTTAGGGAAGTAATCTGGGGTAGTGGGGAAAGCTGCCCACAGCACTCTGAGAGCTGGCTCAACAGGTCTCACAGTTGTTAGCCAGGCCACCTGAATAGGTGACCAGCAGCTGCCTAGCCTCTGTTTTTTTCTCCCTCCTTCCTTTCCTTTCATCTCTCAGGGTTCATCAGCTCCCAGTGTTTACCTCATGACTTTTCCTCAAGAGTTGATCCCATCAGGACTGAATCTTCCATCTCCACCCCAGTATGTCCAGGCAGGGTCCTTCATTTACTGGGTTCATTTATGTTTTCCCTTAGGCCTTGCCATTTCAGAGCTAGAGCAACTTTCTTAGTATTAAAACTCTCAGTCCCTGTCCCGCAATATATATCAGGAAATAAGCACAGTCAGAAGTGGTAACAGTTTCAATGTTGCAGTACTAGAAATCTCAACACCCCACTAGACATTTCCATACCTGGAGCTATTTTTCTCAGGTTACAGAAAGGAGGAGTCCCCTCTATTTCCCTGAGTGCTGGCAGCACTGCTCCTCAGCCCCACCTCCTCACCTGCAGGTGGCCCCAAATCCCCTCTGAAAAGGTAAGGTTCAGGTATCCGCATAGCAGCCTATAAGACTTGCATTGGGGTGGAGAGGGTTTGGAAGGCTTAGATCAGATGTCTTGAGTGAGCCAGGATCAAATTGTCCCCAACACAAAATATCTGGGAAGTAGCTACCATAGACTGCCATTTTGTATTAGACCAGCCCCAGGCATGAATTAAGACAGCCCAGGTCCCTTGGATTAGTCATGGAACTGAAGAGGAGAAAGAGTACAGGGCTGTGCCTGGCAGGGAGTCTGGAGTTTCTGGTTTTGTGTGAGCCAGGGGAGGGGCCTCCATGAAGGGGGAGGGCTGGAAGCTGGGGCAGGGCCCCAGTCAGCTCTGCAAGGCTGCGCAAGCAGGCAGCACAAAGCAGAGGATCCAACAGCTTCCTGAAACTCGGAGTAGACACTGCAGCTTGGACCACCTAACGCACCACTCCTGCTCCAAAGCTTGTAACTCCATTTGTCATTCTGCGGCCTCTGCTTATGCTGTACCCCAAGGATGGAGCCACTACTAGGAGTAAAAATTGGCTGCCTATTTGCCCTGCTGGTTATCACCCTGGTCTGTGGCCTTATTCCCATCTGCTTCAAATGGTTCCAGATTGAGGCAGCCAGAGGTATAGACCTTCGGCATCTTTCCCCCCATAACCTAAGTCTGACTCCACCCTATCACCCTACCCTAACACTTTGCTCTGATCCTTTTGCCATCCCCATGGTTGGGTATTGGGTGCTACCTGTTAGTCTTCAGTCATCTTTGTCTGTCTCCTCATTGCCAGCTGGACTGTAACTCCTGCTGTTCATTAGGTCGTCACCGCCGGGTCCTCAGCCTCCTGGGCTGCATTTCTGCCGGTGTTTTCCTGGGAGCAGGGTTCATGCACATGACTGCCGAAGCCCTGGAGAGAATTGAATCAGAGATCCAGAAGTTCGTGATGCAGGTGAGCAGCTGAGGTGCAGACCTGAGGGGCCAGAATGACGAGCAGAACCAAGGGGAGAAACGGGGAAGTGATGGTGCCAAGGATGTGGGTGGAACAACAGGGAAGAGGACAGCCCTTGTGTGGAAAGACAACAGGTCAGGCTGGGCTTTAAGGAAAGCAGTGGAGCTGGAGGGACAGGACAGGAAGCGGAGCTGCTCCATACCCCATCTAATTTCTGCTTTTTCTCCCTAGAACAGGACAGAGAGTGAGGGAAATTCTTCTGGTGCTGCTAATTCAGCTTATGTAAGTGTCTCCCACCGCTGACCTGGAGGGCGAGGAGAACCAGAGACTCCTCATACCCAGACCCTTTGAGGAGAGGACGTGAGGAACACCAGGAATCCCTCTGCTCCTCTGCTCAGATGCTGTAGGGAAAGGAGGAGCCGACTCGATCCTTTGGGGTTTATGGAACCCCAGACAAAGCCCTTGCTTTGCTCTTTCCTTCTTTCCCTGGACCCTTAAACATGCTCCCCATCATTTCAGCCCCACTGACACTGCGCCCTTGGTCCCTCTGGTATTCTTGTTGCATGTTCATGTCTCCTCCGGGCTTCATCGCCTACCCTTTCTAATGTTCTAGCCCCACATTTCCCGTTCTCTCCAGTCTCCCACCCCACCTCTGTCCACTGAACTTCCGTCCTTTTACCCATCCCACCGCCCCTCTCTCTGTTCCCAGATGGACTATCCCTATGGAGAACTCATCATCTCCCTGGGCTTCTTCTTCGTCTTCCTCTTGGAGTCGCTGGCATTGCAGTGCTGTCCTGGAGCCAATGGAGGATCAAAAGTGCAGGAGGAGGAAGTGGGAGGGGCTCATGTCCTTGGACTCCACAGCCATGGACCTCTGCCCTCACCCTCTCAGAGTCCCTTTCGAGCCCTCATCCTCTTGCTCTCACTCTCCTTCCACTCAGTGTTTGAAGGTATGGCTGTGGGGCTGCAGACAACAGTAGTAGCTACCGTGCAGCTGTGTGTTGCTGTCCTGGCTCACAAGGGGCTCGTAGTGTTTGGTGTAGGACTTCGGCTGGTGCGGACAGGCACTGCATTGCGATGGGCTGCGCTCTGCATACTGACATTTGCTCTCATGTCCCCCCTGGGCCTCATCCTAGGGCTGGCTGTGGCTGGAGGAGACTCTGAAGGGGGACGAGGCTTAGCCCAGGCTGTGTTAGAGGGGGTGGCAGCTGGCACCTTCCTGTATGTCACCTTCCTAGAAATTCTGCCCAGGGAGCTAGCTGGTCCTGAGGCCCCTCTGGTCAAGTGGGGCTGTGTAGCCGCTGGTTTTGCCTTCATGGCCATTATTGCCTTGTGGGCCTGAGAGATTCCTGACTTTTCTGATGGACCCATCTATAATGATGTCCCTACCCCCAGGAGACACCTCCCAGATGGCTCTGGCCCTCAGCCACTTCTCCACTGAGACTGCGTGGCATTCACTAGGCATCATCCCCAGGAACTGGGTTCCACCTTTTCCTAAGTGAGATCCCACTGCTCACCCAGGACTGAGAAAAGGGTGTGTATTTAGGTGAGTGCCGATACACTGGAGAATTGATGTAAAGACCATCACCCCAGATTTGACTCATGTTCCATTTTTGCTACTGCGTGTAATAAAATGTCCATTTTACCTCCCACTTCAAGCATGCTCTACTCCGTTCCTCCTAGTTATCCAAGAGCCGCCTAGTGGAGCAGGGAGTGGGAAGGGCGAGTGTTGGATGCAGTCTTGTCTTCTGGAATCAGAGCCCCGAGCCATTTTGTCATTTGTAGCCATTTCCCCAGATGTGGGAGCATTGCTGAAATTCCAGCAACCTGCTCCCCCCCACCCACAGGTGTTGAGAAACTGAGCCAGAGTTCCCAGCAGTTAGAGAAGAAGAGGTTTAGAAACAGAAACAAGCCCTGGCCAGTTTGGCTCGGCGGTTAGAGCATCGGCCCGTGGACCAAAGTGTCATAAGTTTGATTCCGGTCAAGGGCATGTACCTCAGTTGCAGTTCGGTCCCCGGCCCAGGTTGGAGTCATGTAGGAGGCAACCAATCGATGTGTCTCTCATCGATGTTTCTCTCTCTCTCTCTCTCTCCCTCCCTCCCATTCTGTCTGAGAATAAATAGAAAAGTGTCCTCGGGTGAGGATTTAAAAAAATTAAATAAAAAATAAATAAAAACAGAAACCATGGGGATCTAGATTTTTTCCTACACTAACCACACCTGCCCCACTCCCAGTACCTGTTATCAGCCACCCACATGTCCAACAGACTCTTGAGATGAGGCTCAATGGAGCCAGCTTCCACCTGGTTTCTATTTTTCACACTGAGCCCTGTGTGGCCTGGGGGACATGATTGCTCGTCTTTGAGCTTCTGTCTCCTTCCAGCTGCCTTGTGCTGCGGGATTAAGAAGCAGTGTTTTGGAAAGGGAGAAAGGCGCCGGATAGATTCCAAGGGCGACTGCTTGGCTCTGCCCGACGGGTGGCTTTCCTCTGCCCGCCCTGCCTGCCGCTCTGCCTCCGGCCCCTCCCACTGGGCCACTTGTCTTCCAGGTGAGTAACCCCACAACCTGCCACTTCTCTTAACAACTGCACTAATACAAAAACCGATTATCTGGAATTGAGGAGAAGCAGGACAGCTGCTGCCCAGCCCCTGACCCAGGGGGTGGAAGAATGTCTCACTCAGGCTTGGTGGAGAGACAGGGGAAGAGAAGGTGTGCCCTGTGAGCTCGGGCACCCCCACCCGTCTGCCCCTCCAAATACTCTCAGTGTGGAAGCCCAAGAGGCCTTAACACACGCAGGTCTCCTGAGTTTCATTCTCGTCTCATTTCATTTCTGTCTTCTTCCTCCCCACTACCCTCCCCACAAATTAAGATGTATACACCTCCTCGCCAGCCCAGCTTACACACCCAGGGACCAGTGAGAAGCCAAGCTAAAGGCAAAACTAAATTAAAATGTCTGACCAGGAAATAATTTCCCTGAAGCACCATCGTGTTCTGCTCCCCTTCGGTGCTAAGTGCACTTGCACATAACACACTCAGAGCAGGCCGTACGTTGTCCTAATAATAGTTTCCACAGTGAGCATCCCCTGTGTGCCAGGCACTCTGCTATTGTTTCCACATCTATTATCTCACCTTCCCAGCCCTGCCAGGTACATATTATCCCCGTCATAAGTCCAGGGAAGCACACTCCGACATTAAATAACTTGATCACATAACTACCTGGCTTCAAACCCATGTTTCTGTGATGCTAAGAAAAGCTCAGTATATAGATTCTCTTCTTCTTACTTTCCCTTCCCTATCTTTACCTTACCTATGCCTCCTGTCTTATATCTTAGGGTTTCAGGAGAAAGCAGAGAGTACATTGGATAATTGAGGCAAGTTCAGTCAAGGGAGTGTGTAGAAGGTGTGGGCAGAGTTAGGACAGAGCAACAAACGATGGTGCAATGCCCTGGGCCTGAGTAATAACAATGCTGTTGCCTAGGCTGAGGGAAGGAGCCATCGAAACTCGAGAGCCATCCACTAAGAGCTGTGGCCTTTGGAAGAGGAATACAACCAGCCTGCAGGGGCTCCACAGGAGGAAGCCAGACGAATACTTTCACTCTCCTATTTTTGGATCTACTGGCATGTCTCTTACTGGCCACACCCAAACCAAAGCCAAAGGATAGAAACGTCTGTTGGTGCATTACCGATAGATAGACCAGCCTGAGGAGGCACAGGTCCGAAGGAAACCTGGAGAGACCAGCGGAAAACATCCAGCATCAGTTCTCCGCTGCTTTCAACTTAAGTGGACACTCAGAGGATGAAGTGGAAGGGATATGATTATATGGACATTAAAGGGCTATTTCTGGTACAGATGATTTTTATGACTATAGAAAGAAGACTTGAGGAGACATACATTAGACTCCAGGGCTCTTCATGTGTTTCTGGGTCACTGATTACATCGGCATTTGAGGCCATTGATCAGAGGTCAGGAGAATTCAAGCAGAGTGAGTCATGCATTCTGCCTCCTCCCAGCCCGGGAGCCCTTAGTTTCCCCTTAGGCACCTTTCCTTTCAGCCATCAATGCTTTCTTTCCTTCCCATGACCATTTGCCTTTCCCAAGATCCTTACCAACCAGGACAGGAACCACCTTTAGTCCAAGCAGTACTGTACCAACAGCTGGGCTAAAGCTAGAGAATGGCTCTGCAAAGAGAACATCAGGATCAGGAAGAGGAACAAACTTGATTATTTTCAAAAGATATGAATCTCCAGCAAGGAGCCAGAGAGGGCTCTAAGGGAGCAGAAGATGAGTGTGATTTTTAAATGAGGTTGAAACAAGGAAGGATGGAATGAGAACCACAGGACAGGAGGAAGAGCTAAGTTTGCTGGGGCACAGTGACTAGAAGCCAGAACCAGGAATAAACTTTGATTCAGCCTTGAGAGACAGGTTGTAACTGAAGAAAATTAGGATCGTGAGAGTTAAACAATAAAAACAGGAGGGAAGGTATGTAGGATGGGGAAAAGGATAAGAGGAGAAGCTAGTTGGAACAGTCACAAGAAAATTTATGTTTTGAAGTTTCCTCAACCCCTGTGCCCCTTCCCCACCCCTCATTCTCCACCCCCACCCAGGTATTTCTTATATATTCAAACAGTAAAAAATTAGACCTCCAGCTGGCTTCCTGCTGAGCCAGGTTTTCATTTTTGCACCAATAAGTGGCTCTCTGAAGTAACCCTTCAGAGCTCCCCCACCCTCCTCTGCTTCCATGTGGAAGGTTGTATGGTTGTAAGGTTGCAGTTGTAAGATGATAATACGTGAAGACTAGGAGATGGGGAACTGCACATCAAACAGAAACCAGAGCTCAGCAAATATACCAGAGCAGGGTGGGAAGTCCCTCGGAGAATAAGGTACACGCAGGACAAAACCCGAAGAGCTGCAGACGATCTCTGGTGAGATCATTTGTGCCTCTCCCCTGAAGGACAGTTTTCCAGGGTCTTGCCTCCCTCACAAAAGGACACTGTTCATCGCTTCTGGCTCTGATAGATAGAATATAAGGACTGGCGGCCAAAATTAGAGTGGGTTGGTACCCTCACACTCCCCCACTAACCTAATGGAGGAGCCCATGGACACCACCAAAGGTGCAGAAAAAGGGGTGCAGACAGAGGTTACTCCCCCAGGCCCCAATCTGTGGGGATGCTTAGAATTTTGATTATTACCTTTTTATTTCAAGTTTGTTCTGCGTTACTATCTTCAGATTTGTTGAATGTCAAATACGTGAGGCATTCTACTTTTGCTGTATATCTATCCATCCCTCCTGCTAGTCTCACCGTGTGTACCTTCAAAGAATTACCCTTTCAAATCTCTTCATGAGTTCCACAGTTTTCGAGCGGACACCACAACGCTCTCATCACTGCATTCTTCAGTTTTATTCTCCTTCCCATTGAACCCTCTCTTAGCTATCTTGGATATCTGTCCCTAAAGTCGGGAAACACACTCCTTGAGATTGAGAGGAAGAGAGAAACAGGAGTCCTAAGGCTGAAGCAGAGACAAAAAGTAAGGAGTTTGTAGTCAGCTTCTGTGAAGTCACCCACCTCTCCTGTGAGCCTCTGAGCTCTGATCTTGAGAATGGGCAGGAGCCACCGACCGTGGTATCAGGCCCTCCCTATGTAACTACTGTGCGGAATCATGAAGACCCATGGGAGACTCAGGAAGGGAACTGAGAACTGGGGAAAGTTAGAAAGAACCACAACAACCACAGGGGGGCACTGCGTCCCCATGGGCAGGCCTGGAATGTCAAGACCAACAAAGAGGTCAGTCAAGGACAGCAAACCCCTCTCCCTTGCTCCCGGCAGAGAGCATCTCTCCCTCTGCCTAACTCTTGGGCTTCTTATGCAGGGACATCCATAGGAGAGACACACACGGTTGCCACCCATTTCACACACCACCCCATGGCAGGTACGGACACACACACTCACATTTTACACAGAAATGAGATTTTCCCCCTCTTTCAAAGATTACCCTGCCAACCCTGGCCAGATAGCTCAGTTGGTTAGAGCATCATCCCGATACACCAAGGTTGCAGGTTTGATCCCTGGTCAGGGCAGATACAAGAATCAACCAATGAATGCATAAGTAAGTGGAACAACAAATCGATGTTTCTCTCTCTCCCTCTCCCTCTAAAAAATCAATAAATGTTTTAAAAAATAAAAATAAAAAACAAGAAGAAAATCTATTAAAACAAAACATAACAGTGTTAGCTGTGCAGTTGACTGTGCTGAGCAAGACCTGCCTCCCCTTCCATAACGCACAGCAGCAGGCTGATGCTGGTTGGGTTCTTTGCCTTTTCTTCATGTTTGGTTCACCTAGGAGCTAGTTGTGCCAATGATTCCAGTTATGCGGCATCTTTTCTTTTCTTTTTTTTTTTTTTCAGTTTCAGTTTAAATAACATTTCTTTTTTGTTTTGTTTTGTTTTTTATTAATTTATTTTTGTTACAAATGTTTCTCCTTTTTTCCCCATTGACACCCTCCTCCCCATCCCCCCACCCCGTCCTCAGCTTTGTTGTCCGTGTCCATCAGTTATGCATATATGCGTATAAGTTCTGTGGTTTATCTCTTCCCTCCCCCCCCACCCCCTCTTCTGAGGGGTGTCAGTCTATACCCTACTTACACATCTCTGGATCTACCCTGTTCCTCAGACTGTTATGTTTATTATATTCCACAAATAAGTGAGATCATGTGGTATTTGTCTTTCTCTGCTTGGGTTGTTTCGCTTAGGATAATACTCTCGAGGTCCCTCCATGTCGTCTCAAACGATAAGAGATCTTTATTTCTTACAGCTGCATAGTACTCCATTGTGTATATGTACCACAGCTTTTTTATCCATTCGTCCACTGATGGACACTTGGGCTGTTTCCAGATCTTAGCTATTGTAAATAGTGCTGCTATGAACATAGGGTACATGTATTCTTTCTGATTGGTGTTTCAGGCTTCTTAGGGTATATTCCTAGAAGTGGGATCACTGGGTCAAATGGCAATTCAATTTTTAATTTTTTGAGGTAACACCATAGTGTTTTCCATAGTGGCTGCACCAACCAGTCTGCATTCCCACCAGCAGTGTACTAGAGTCCCCTTTTCTCCACACCCTCGCCAACACTTGCAGCATCTTTTCTTTAGTGTGGCATTTAAGTACCTGCTGCCTGCCCTGTGCATGGTCACCCAACACCCTCACCCCTTCTGATCCTGGCCTCCTGCATTTAAAGTGGACTCAGTCCCATGAGAGTGATGAAATGCTCAAGAGTCAAGAGCATGTTCCACGCCCCACTTCCACGTCAGTGTGTCAGCGCTAGCCATCAAGCTGCATTAGTCGTCAGCTGTTTCGCTGAGAAAAGGGTACAATTGCCTGTGGGGTTTCTGTAAAGGAATCTGGCAAATGACCTTGTAATATTCCATCCACAGTACTCTGGCCAATACTATCGTGAAGTGCCTTCTCATTTTTACTTCTTGTGCTGCAAGAGGCCAAGAATCAGCCTGCAACAGCCACAAACTATCTGAAGTTCCCTTGATGATTATTGTTCATACTCATTGAGAAGCTTCTCAGAGAACCACAGATATAGTCTAATGAACTCCCCGAATTCTAGGATTCATGTGGGAGGAGGAATTCCTGAAAGGAAATCCTGGTTGCTGTGACTCACCTGAAGGAGTCTTCAGATTGGGACCAACTGAGCAACCCAACAACCCCTACAGAAACTGCATGAGGCCCTGGCTGGTTTGGCTCGTGGTTAGAGCATCAGCCCACGGACCAAAGAGTCGTGGGTTCGATTCCCCATCAAGGGCACGTGCCTTGGTTGCTTGTTCAATCCTCAGCCCCAGTTGGGGTCAAGCGGGAGGCAACCAATCCATGTGTCTCTCTCACATCAATGTTTCTTTCTCTCTCTCTCTCTCTTCCTCCCACTCTATCTAAAAAAAAAAAAAAAAAAAAAAAAAAGAAGCCCTGGCTGGTTTGGCTCAGGAGTTAGAGCGTCGGCCCGCGGACCAGAGAGTCCTGGGTTCGGTTCCCGCTAAGGGCACGTGCCTCGGTTGCAGTTTGTCCCTGGCCCTGGTTGGGGTTGTGTGGGTGGCAACCACTCGTGTCTCTCTCATGTCAATGTTTTTCCCTCTCTCTTCCTCCCTCTCTCCCTCCTGCTCTATCTGAAGATAAATGCAAAAAGTGTCCTCAGATGAGGATAAAAAATAAATAAACAAACAAACAAATAAATAAATAAATAAAAAGAAGAAACTGCGTGAGGCATGGTCTGCTGATTGTATTGAACCACCTGAAATGGAATCTAGGTGACCTCACAGAAGATCCTGCAGGAGGGTGATCACAAGATGTCCTTAGACACTTCAGTCAGCTTTCTGTACTTCTTTAAGATCATGATGTTGGTGACCTCTCTCAAATCCTATGGCATTTTCCAGTAACTAATAAGGAAGTCTTCTAAGGTCTAAGTAGCTCCTCTCCCAAAATGTGCAGATACTATCGATACCAAGGACAATACCATTCTATTGAACAGGGACCAGTGACTGAGAAGTCACACTTTGTGAACTGTCTATGCCATGCAAGCCCCCTCCCATGGCTGATGTCACCTGGAGAACAGAATGTGAGAGTTGGGCAGGGAGAAGGTAGGAAAGGGGCATGATGCAGGCGCATTGAGACAAAGAATAATAATGGTACTCAGATTCCTCTACAGTTTATTGTTACAGCAGAAATTGTGGGAGACAGGAGAGCACCCTTCACACATAACACACTGTGGTCAGAGCCCCAAGGTAGCCCTTCCCACCCCTATGCCAAGCCTTAAGCAGCCCTGCCCCAGCTGGGCCCCCACCCCCTCCCACTCTAGACACACACTGTCTAGACAGCTACCAAAGTTAGTGCAGCCAATGGCCCCAGGCCCCTTCCTATTGCCCCAGCGTCAGTCTTTTCCTCAAACGTGTTCATTGCCTGCCACCTCCCAGTTCAACTTCCATTCACACACTAGATATTTCTATCACATCCTGAGGACCACTAACCCACCAGCAAGCCCCCCTGAAACATTCATTTAGGCCCATACCCTTCAGAGATCTGAAGGGTTTATGAGAAGCCATATCCGCTTTGGTGAGTGGAGACCCAGCACCAAGTCCCTTACCCTTGCAATGGGATGAGTAGGGAGAGTCTGGGGGAGGCACCATGGACAACTACAATGACCTCTTGTCCCTCATCTACCAACACCTAGGTTAGGGAGAGGGGACGCATGCCCTCTCCACCTTAACAGAATGAGGGAGAGGGATCATTTAGGGGTCTGGGTCCCTAAGAGATATTAGACAGCTCCCCCAGGAGCTGAGGGGCATCACAGGTTAGAGGTCAAGGTTAGGGTAGCAATCAAAGATCAAGGTCATATATCCACATGATCTGCTCATCTTCCCTTGCTCACTCTGGCCCAGTGTTCTGTGGACCTCCCAGGTTAGTGCTAGGGGAGGCGAGGGCTGGGTCCCACACCAGGGCAACACGGGCCATTCAACAAGAGACCTCCATGGTGTGCCCTGGGGGCCCTGAAGAGAGAGTCCCAGACTCGCTGCTCTGGGACAGGGTTCGAGAGCGGGACCGGCTGCCATCAATGGATGCCGCACTGGTCAGGGAGGCTGTTCGAGACCGGGACAGGCGAGTCATGCAGGATGAGGCCACTGTGGAGAAAGAAGGATAAGCAGGCAGACAAAGAGGAGGTAGGGAGAGAGGCTGGCCACTCAGGGTGGGGTGTGAGAGTCCCAGAAGGGGTCAGGGGTCAGTGAGCTTGATTTGGCAGACGGCAGTAAGTGCGGGAAGTAGCCGAGAATGGTTCCTCCCTCAGTGGCCATCCCTCATCCTTGCAGCGATCCCTTGTCCCCATAATAGCCTCTGACCCTCTACTCACTGTAGCCCATGCCTTGCAGGAAGTACTTGAAGGCCTCGGTCAGCTTGCCTGGCTGAGGAAGTAAGATGAGGAGAGGGAGACAGTGAGGTGAGGTTACGAGCTGAGCTGAGCAGGAGCCCAAGGCCCTGACAAGTTGGGGATGGGATGTGTGGCAAAGGGCATAGTTCAGTGACACTAACATCCCTCCCCAGATGGCTGGGGCTACTCACCTGAGTGAGCTGGGGCTGACCTCCGGAGTCGGCCATCTATTCAGGAGAGAGTCACCCAGAAAAAGTGATACACACATGAACCAAGTGAGCCAGCAGGAGGTAGAAAGGGTCTCCCCCTGCTTCCCCACTCCAGGCCCTTAGGGTTTTTTATTGTTTGTTTGTTTTTACTTCATCCACCCCACTCGCTCCCAGGTAGGACCCTGGAGGCCTAGAAGCTGAATCTAGGATTCAGGATATATGGCTCTGGACAGAGGGCCAGGAGTCAGGCTGGGCATGGAGTAGGGCTACTGACCTTGAGGAAAGAAGTCTGGGTGGGGTCCAGTTTTGAATTACATTCAACCTGGAGCAAGTAGGAAGCTGAGTGAATGTGGTCACACTCCTGGTCGCCTCTCCCATCCAAGGGACCCAAGCACCCAATCCCCAGTTCCTTTCCTATGAGCCCCTGTCCATTTCCTTCTTACCAGGAATCAACCTCTTATGCACCAAAGTTGCTATCTGTGTCCCAAACAGAGCTTGCCTCCTGGAAATATACCCTGCTAACCCCCACCCTAGGCCTCCAACCTTCCCTCACCCACCCCCAACTTCCCTACAATCGCCTACTGACCACTGCATCTTCATGGGGGGCTTGGTCTCCCACCACCAGCATCACGGGGCACCTAGAGGCAAGGGTCGGGGAGGAGGTGGTGAGCCCCTGGCACTCGCTCACCTGCATCTCCCCAGAAGAGCAGCTGGAAAATGTCTGGCTCCAAAGAGGAAACAGCCTTCTGAACCCCACCAACCCCACCAGGACGATTCAAAGGTGGAAAACCTAGGAGGTGGTGATTTACTAAATGGGATTGGGTGGGAGGTCACAAGAAAATTCCCTGGCAAAAGACTCTCCTTCTAAAGGATATAAGCACCTAGGGACGGTCCAGGGAGAGAGACAACGCTGTCTCTTAAAGTCTTACTTGAGGGTGATGTCACCTCCACGCTCAAAGTTCAGGTCTCGGCGACTAGAGAGGTTAAAAGAGGAGTAGGAATTTTAGGCAGGCAACACTATCCGTCCAGATATCTCCCCCATAAGGAAGCTATCTTCCTCCTCAAAACTGTAGCCAAATATTGGTGATTAAAAGTGGGAGCCAGCCCTGGCCGGTTTGGCTCAGCAGTTAGAGCATCGGCCTGTGGACCAGAGTCCCGGGTTCAATTCCGGCCAAGGGCATGAACCTCGGTTGCGGTTCATCCTCGGCCCGGTTGGGGTCGTGTGGGAGGCAACTAATCGATGTGTCTCTCTCACATGGATGTCCCTCTCTCTCTCTCTCTCCCTTCCACTCTGTCTGAAAATAAATGTAAAAATATCCTCAGGTGAGGATTAAAAAAATAAATTAAAAACTAACAACAAAAACCAAATAAACCCCAAATTAAAAAAGAAAAAAAAGTGGGAACCAAAGGGGAAGGTGACAGGCAGGCAGGCCTCAAGCACAGTCCCTGTAGCCACTATGCCCCCAGGTCCATGGTCAGAGGGTAGTGAAGGGGGAGGAAAGGCACAAGTAAGATCATCATCTTACTTCTGAGAATCCAAACCTTCAAGGGAATAAACAGGAGGAAGGGGGAGAGACAGCTCCTCACAATTCTTCCCACTGGGTCTGTCCTGCAGCTGTCCCACTTGGACACCAAATCCTGCCCTCCGGACTTCCCTCTCTCTCTGCCTCCTCATCACCCCCAGTCGTTGCTTCTAATTGCTTTCCCACGCACGCGGTGCCGCTCACTTGTTGTAGCTGTTCCAGTACAGTTCAATGTTATCCAGGTTGGGTGCATGTGTAATGATATTTCTATACTTCTGTATCAACTCAGAATTTCCAGACAGCTCTTCCTGAAGGAAATAAGAGGGAGAAAAATTAGGGCTGGGAAAAGAAGCCAACAGTTACTGGATGCAAAAGGCAAGCCTTCTTCCCTTCCCAGATCCTGTCCCAGCTAAGGAAGTTACCCCAAGCATTCAAGCCCCTGTTGGTCCCCTCTTTCTCCTCCATCTTCCATAACCATTTACCTGGCTGAAAAGATGTCCAAGTATCATCTCCGCAATAGAAGAAGTGAGGCCTGTTAGCTATGAGGAAAGGGCAAGTGAGAAAGCTCAGAATATTATGGGGAGAAGAGACCCAGGCAAGTGGCACAGCTACTTTCCTGCTCTATGTCCCCCTCCTTGAAGTTCACCGGCCAATCAGTTATACTGGTAGAGCCTAGCTGGACCCATGCAAGGGAGCCACCACCCTAGATCTCAGCACACAGACCCTTCCAAACCTTGTGGGCTGCCCAGTCCATCCAGCCCTTGGCATTGGGATCAATGTTGATGAGGACAAGACCCTCGACTGTCTCCTGGTGGTTAAGCTGAAGGGCAGCAGAAGGAAGGGAAATCAGAGGCAGAGCATGGCCTCATCCCCTCCCCACTAAGTTCTACCACTCTTAGGCTCCCATGCCCGCCCCCAACCCTAAGACCCTTGTCCTCCGGCCAAACACCCACTAGCAAACAATACTCTCTTAATCGGCCTACCATGGGCCTTAGACCTGCCTTTCCCTCATCTGAGGTTTTTTAATTCTTACAGCATATCGCGACAAGATGTAGGCTCCGGCTCCAACACCAACTCCAATTATTGTGGAGAAACTGTGAAAGGGAAATGCATGTCTACTTGGTGTCCAAAACTTGGGCTCTCCAAACTCCTTACCCTCCTTTCTAAGGCCACAGGCACAAAGGACAGAAGAGGACCTGCCAAGGAGCTAAAAACTGACAGTAGTAGTCAGCACAGGTCCTTGAAGTCTTTCCCCAGCCCCCTCTTGGAGAGCTAGTGTCTTGAAAAGAAACACCCATCCACCAGCCAGACAGTTTTCCTAGGCAGCTCTTTGTCCACTCTCAATTTTCAGAAGCTACTTCAACTTGTTCTGTTTTAATGTCTAGGAACTGAGAAGAAGGGAACTTGAAGCAAGATGTAAAAAAAAAGACACAACTTCAGTGAACAACAGGAAGAACAGGGCTAAAGAGAGACAAAGATGTGAACCAGAGCTGTCTGGGGCCTGGTGTCCAGGAAAAGCCAAGGCAAGGACCGAGCCCAGGAGTGCATATCAGGGAGGCCTCACCTGGCTTTCTCCTCCTTCTCCCACTCTCCCTTACACACAGGGCTCCCAGTTCCCAGGTGTGTGGATAGAGGAGGGGGAGTGGGAGGAACAGAGACAGGTCTATCTGGTTCCTCAGGGATTATGTCACCCCTTCCTCTTCCTGTCTAGCTTTCTGATCCCTCCTCAGCCTGAGGCAGGGCCTCAAATAGCCCCTTCCTTTTTCTTTCCTCCATCCATTAGGGCTACTCAGTGGACTCAAGTCAGTTTTCCAAACCCAGCCCTCTTCCTCTCAACAATCAGGCTGGTAACCTGGAGGAGGAATATATCTAGGCCAGACACCAACACATGCCCAGGAACCATGGTGGACACAGGAGTTCTAAGGGCCACCTTATGCTGGAAAGAGAAATCTGGTTGGAGGAACCTCCAGGCTTCTCACTTTAAGTACTGCAGGATGCACGGGATCGTGTCCGCAAGCTGGTCCAGAGAAGGGTACTGGTATCTGGGGAAGAGAGGAATGTTGCTATTTTAACAGGAAAATATCAACCTGCCCACACTCTCCCCAGCTCAGGGTGTCCTACTTATCCTTTTCCTTCTCCCCTGGTCCAGTCTTCCCCACACCTGCCCTGTGCCTCACAATCTGATGAGAGGGAGGGAGCTCATTCTCACCCCACAGGGAACACAGGCGCCCCCTCTTCCATCCCAGGGGCATCCACATGAACCCGCACGAAGTTCTGAATGATTTCTTGCATGTCCCCGAACTGAAACAGCGGCTGGAAGCAAGATTTATCTAAAGAGAATCCCCAACACCCCAACGATAGAATCAGACAGGGAAAAGTGTCCCCAGAACCCACCCTCTTTCATGCCACAGTCAGACTAGACGAGAAGTCCTTGACATGCCGCATGGCTCCCTTCCTGCCCATGAGTACCCTTCCCCTTACACTGGAGTTTTACCGCCCTCCCCCCAACCCCAGTCTCTTCCCTGAAAGGAGTGGGAGGAGAAGAGAAGGTCCTTACAGTTGAGTCCCACATCATGGTAGGTGAGTATCGCTGGGCGTTTGGGTTTGGGGGTGCCATAGACAGTAAAAGTGACAGAGCCATAAGGTGTCTCCACAGAGTGAGTCTGCAAAAGACAGGTCACAATTAGGTAGGAGTTAGGCTGAGAGGAAAAGAGGCAGGAGAAGGACCTCTACAAAAGTCAGGGAGTTGACATGGGGGAGGGGCAAAGAGAGGAGAAGGGAACAAAGTATTAGAAATAGGATCAGAAAGAATTTAATTTAGGTAACTATGACAATGGAGATTATTTTGAGGGTGGAAAAGAATAATGAATAATGGGAGAGCATGAGGAACTCTGAGAAGAGACAATAAGTGAACAGGAGAGATGGGGACGGGCAAGGACTGGAATAGAAGGAAAGGTAGCAGAGAGGAAAGCTAGGTAGGAGGGCCCTTCTTTCCTGGGGGAGAGGGAGCCCCTCCTCCCACCATGGGACTGCCCCAAACTGTTACCTGTCCCCGGTCTAGGAGGATTCGGGCAGCTAACTCAGCCTCCTGGAGAGAGACACACAGATCCACACAGAAATACACAGCCATGTAGAGTGGAGAGACAGATGGAGAGACAGACACAGATAAAGAGAGATAGGTAAAGAGACCAAAGACAGATGACAAAAAGAGACATGGAGAGGATTAAGATTAGTACAGTGACATGACAAAGGCCTGGACTCCCAATTGTGGTACATGGGGAGAGAAACACGGGGAGTGGTGGAGAAAGGAGTGTGGATTAAATGAGATTATGGATTTGGAAAGGCAGGAGATAAGGGGGACGCTTGGAGGTCTGGAATTTGGGCCTAGGAGTCGGAGGGTCTCTAATAACCTTGGCCACCTCGGGTGTCTGCCCTGGCAGCAGCGGCTTCTCCTCCGTGATCTGCACCTCCTGCAGCTCCGCCATGGTGGCCTGGCAGGGTGAGGAAACACCACGACTGGGGAGGTTGCCTCCACACCCCTACATCTCGAATACCTTCTTCCTCTCTCAGGACAGGGCAATGCAGGGTGCAGGGGGCCCCAGGAGCTGAAGATGACTCCACAACACAGAGAGCCTTTCCTGCCCCAGCTCCATGTCCAGGCTGCTGGGGGGAAGGGCTGTGTAAGAGGAACCAGGACAGCACTTCTCTTCAGAACTGGCATCCCCACTGCTCCCCTCAACACCCACACCTCAGGACTCCCCTTCCCTATCCTGGATGGAAATATCAGGGTGAGGCAGCAGTGCAGCTCAGGTTTCTGAGCCTATCTTTAGGGGCCACCCCACACTCCCCGTTAGGTGGGGGTGAAACTAGTGGCGCAGTGACTGGGTATTCCAAAGACACTAAGGGCAGGTAGAGAGAGTTCACAACTGACCGTGACCTTCAACCAAAGCCCCAATGTCAGCAGCTCAAAAGGAGAGGGGCTAAAAATGACCCGAGTAACATGACCAAGAGGGAGAGGGAGGAAACAAGAAAATGGGGACAAGGTACATCTGTGTCCAACTGACCCCATATCTCCCTTCCTCCCAGGACTCTCCCTCCCTCCCCACGGTGAATAAATCAGCAGACATTCAATATTAGGGGCGGGTGAGTAGCAAAGCATGCCCGCAGACCAGCATAGTGGAGAGCCTGCAGCCTGGGGGTGGGGTCACTTACTAGGCTCCTATTGGCTGGATGCAGTGGGGTTAGGGGTCAGGGTTCGCACTGCTCCTGGCTCTGGGGTCTGAGAAAACAAGGCAATGAGGTGAATGACATGGGAGACAGGCAGACCCTGGGTCTTTTAGGGACATAAAACGTCTGCCAAGACCTAGATTCCCTGGGTCACTAACCCTCCCAAGTCCCTAAACCTCCCCAATCTCTACCCGAGTCCAGTGAACATGTCTTCTCTAGCTTTCAGCTAGAATCAATACAGGCTGGAGGGGCCGGTGGGGCAACACCGAGGGCAGGTATGGGCCCAGGCTAGGGGGAGGAGAAAAGGAAGTGCTGATGTGGAGGAAGGAGCGAGGCTTGGGTCAGAACCTCCGGATTCTAGTCCCAGCTCTGCCGCTACCGGCGTGACCTTGGCCCAATGAGTACTACCGGCCTCAGTGTTCTATTTGCAAACAAGTGGGGCCTAGGGGATCCCCAAGATTTTTGACAGCTCTCGAGTGATGAGAGGGTAGCAGAGCATGACTGTTTCCCTCCGCCATTTAAAAGGAGAACTTAAAATGCCTCGTGTCTTCGCTTCTCTCCTCCATCCAGTCTCGCTGTGGGTCCCGCGAGTGGGGAAAGGCGAGGAGGGCGGTCGCACAATCTCCTTCCAGCCTCCCCCGACGGACGACCCGAAAGGGCCGAGCGCCAGCTGGGAGGATGGATAGGAGGGATGGGGCTGACCGGGCCCAGCACCCCGGACCTGTCCCTCCGGGTCCCTACGCTGCCCGCCCTCGGGGGGACAGACACCCTCGCGCCGGGCGCGGGGCGCCCCCGGACCCTGGACGCAACCTCGCGCACGTCCCAAACACGCCCTGCCGCTCGCCGAGCCTCCGCCTTTGTGCGCAGCAGCCCGGCACCGCCTCCCGAGGGCCCCTTCCCGCAAACGGCCGGCTCCCGGGACGGAGAGCGAGCCGCCCCCCGCCCGCAGGCGCCAGCCAGGCCCTGTGGCCCCCGCCTGCCCCTCCCCCTACCTGCTGCAGCCGCGGCCGCTTCCACCTTCACTTGCCTTTGACGCTCCAGCCTGCCTGGGCTCCAGCTCCCCACAGACCCGCCCCTGGCCCGCCCCAGCCCGCCCACGGGCCCACAGCTCCCCGCAGATCCGCCCCCAGACCCCCGGTAAACACGCCCCCCTCACCCCGCCCCAGGCTGTTTGCGGCCCAGGAGGGGCAGTGCGGGGCCGAAGGGGAACTCTAAGGAAAGCAAACTGTGGGTGTTTCCGGGCTAAGCTCGTGCTCCGCACAACAGTCTCCCGCAACCGGGCGGTTGTGGGGTGTGCAGGGATTCCTTAGTCCTGCGGGGAATCCCCACGTCAGCCCTCAACACCGTCCTCACCCGTGACCTGGATCTGCCTATCGCACTGTGGCTCTGTCCTTCGCCCCCAGACTCAGTGGTGGGGACTGGTGTGGGGGGCGAACCCAGGGTGCTGACACCCCACGATTTTGACTCCGCCCGCCCGTAAACAGAGAGCCTAGTTCAAGAAGCAGGATATGGGCGGGGACCGCCCGTGAAGAGGCGAGGGTCTCGCCCGCTGAGAGGGGCAGGTGTGCCAGCACCGACTGAGGGTGGGGGGCGTCCCGGGCGCTGGAATGCCAACTCCGGGGTGCCCAAGGTACCTTTTCTCTCTGCTGCGCGTCCCGTGCCTGCTGTCCCGCTGCTCCCTGAGAAGTTGGAAAACAAGACAGGGAGGGGGTGGGGAATGCGGGGGGCCGCTATAAATAGAGGGCGATCGCAGGAGGGGGGAAGAGGTGGCCCAACGGGGACTCCCGGGTCAAGGCCCCAAGGGGGGCGGAGGAGGGGCCAGGGACCCCCAGGAGCTTGGACTCTTGGGTAAACAGGCGCAGGGGCGGAGTTAACTCCGCGGGGGTGGAGTGGGGGCTCGGGAGGACGCAGTGTCCCGGGCTGGGACCCAAGAGACCCTGTGGCTTCGGCACTAACCCCTCCTAGTCCGTCCCAGAGAAGAAGGGTGAGACCAGCTGGGCCCTGCTGAATCGCGAAGCCCAGGCGACGGTTTCTCTGGGACTGCTGAGTCTCTCTCAGGGCTTGGGTGGGTTTGCTGTCCTAGACGCCTCACTCCACTACCCTCCCCACACCTAAATGCACCCTCCCTGTGCCCCTAAGAGGAAGGCCTCTAAGAGGAATGGGATAGTTATGTGGCTAAGGGAATTCGAAGCTATCTTAGGCAAAAGGAAACCTGATTGAATTTCTTCCCACCTGCACCCCTTTTAGCTCCCCTCCTCCCAGGGTCTCCAGCCCATCCTCTCCTTTAGCCAGGTTCCTGAGTTGCCATTTCGGGGGCTGGGCGCCAGGCCAGTTGGGAACAATAGCCAATGGAACTGAAGCTGCCAACTGCAACACCAGCACAGACTGCCCCCACAAGACCCCCAAATTGCCCTACCCCCTCCTGCCTGGGAACCACCCCCCACAACCCCTCACCACCCACACAACCCCCCCCCCTCCCCATCCAAGGAACATCAATGCCCCTTTCATCCCCACTTGGCAGGGTCTATTGGAAAAAAGGAGGGGCCAAGAGGGAGGAGGTGACCCAGAGTAGAACTGGTCAGAATAAAACCCAGCTTTCAACAACCCCAAATCTAAGGAACCCCATACATTCCCTAGTTGAAGCACTCAGGTTTTCCTCTATTCCCTTCCCCGACACACTTCAGAACAATTTTCCCACAAACTGGCACAGCAACTGGCACCCTGGCTCCTCACCTAGTCCCCTCTCCCCTCTGGATGCCAGTTTAACACTCTCCTGGACAAGGAAAACCTGCTGGAATTGGGATCATACGTAAAGATGCATAGGACAGGAGAGAGATCTCACCAGCCCTCCTGGAAGTGGGGAAGCAAGAAAGTCTAGAATGAGAACTTTTGCTTGCTGCCTTCTCTTATGTGTCTAAAGTTGTCTTATTTGGAGTGGGGGAGGGAAGGACCTGGAGGTTCCAGCATCTAAATTCGTCTCTGGGTCAGGATGACTCAGGGGGAACCTGATAAGGGGACTAAGCAGGGGTGTGGGGCAGGCAAGAGGTGGGAAATTTCCACTGGGATCTGTTTACTTCCTAGGCCTAGGGGTCCCAGCCTACTGCATACAGAAATGAGGCTGCTTCTGCCCTGAGATAGGGTTCCTCTCTGTCAGGGCAGGTTCCAGCCCAGCCCTAGTGTAAGTGGCCCAGCAAGGATAACAGCTCTAACTTCCTTCTCTTGGGCCAGAAGCAGCTTCAAACTGTACCTTCAACTGACAGTTTTAAACACCTACTATGTGCAAGTCATTGTATGGATGGAATTCAAAGAAGTGTGAAGTCTAGTCACACCCTCTCTAGAAGCTTATAATGGAATAGTTGAGAGAAGGTATAAAAATAGAAAAAGTTTAAAATATATATATAAGATTAATTGTTTAAAGAATAAGTCCTATGGCAATAGTTTCTTGCCCTTCTCAAGCGGGAGATCAGAGATTTCCATTCCCACATGATGGTTGTAGTATCCCCTGATGGAAACAAACCATGAATTCAGCAAGACTTTCAAGTAAGTTTGGACAGTGTTCTGATAATCACATCTTGTATATAGTAATACCTACATGTGCAAAGCATATTATTTATTCAGTTGACAATAAATCTTCTGTATACATGTAGATTCCAGGAGCCCTTGCAATAATTCAGAAATCCTCACCCCAAAAGGCTGCAGCCCACCAGACAAGGAAACATCGTGTTGGTATAATACAGAGGAGGAAAAGGGTTTGGTTCCTAGGGTAAAGCACCCTATGAGGAGTGCAACCATGGAGTATTTGCATAGGAGAGAAGGGCATTCTATCCAGGAAGAGAGAACATGAGGGAAAGTTTGAGGGGAGAAGTACACAAATTATTTTGAAGAATGGAATAATAGCTACTTTGTGCAAAGTGCTTCTCATATATTATCCCCTAATACCACAGGGTAGGTATTATTGTCCTCACTGAACGTATGAAGAAACTGAAACTCAGAGATGTTTAGTGACATGCCCAAGGCCAACCAGCTAGTAAATGATATACCTAGGACTCAAATCCCCACCCAGATTCATTCCATTCCAAAGCTATGCTCTTTCCACTATGAGGTACCACCATCAAGCACATAATGATTAGGCCATAATGGCCTCAGATGAAGAATAATGTCAATGAGAGGTAGGTGATGTTTGGTAAGATAGATTGGGGCCGAGTGTGAATGTTCTTGAATAACAGGCAAAAAAGTCTGGCACAGAAGATCCATAGAATGTTCTTGAGCAGGAGTAATGGATTAAAAAAAAAAAAACAGTTTTGTGAAAATTAATCTGATTGGGGGGGTGGTAATAGAGGTGGATTATGGGGTGGGTAGGGTTAAAAGCATTCAATTTAGGAAAGTGATCATTTAGAAGCCAGGATAATCAACTAGATATGAAATGACAAGGACTTCAAGAAGTGTGGGAGTCATAGGAATGCAAAGAAAGGAATGGATATGTAAGACAAGGAAAAAACACATAGGAATTGGTGACTGATTAGACAGGAAGGGAAGGAAATCACCTACCTAGTTGCTCTACTTTAGGATCCCTGAAGTTCAACCATCTATATGCTTTCTGGCTAGAGAAAAGGCCAAACAGGAACCCTTGAGGAACATCCTTGACCTACACAGAAGCTTATCTGAAAGATTTTCAAAGTCTGAGACTCACCCTCACCCTGACTTATTTCACCCTGGCCCACCCATATCTGTTACACTCCAAGACCATTTCCATGTTAGTCCCAACAAGGACACCATTTAAAGTTCCTATTGAGGTTAGTCTGCTAAAGCCAATGAAATTCTCCACGTTGGCTTGGGTCTGGATACTAGAAGAAAGCGTAATATTGGACCGACACCAATCTGTTTTTATTAACCCCTTCCTTGGGCTCTCTTCAGCCTTTGTTGAGGGGCAGAGCATAAAGTGATTGACCAGGACCCAGAGGACTGGGTCAAGCTGGGCTGGAATGATGAGGGATGTTTGATCATCTGGAGAAATCAGAAGTTTGGCAACTTGTTCAATGGAACATGCAAGGTAGGGAAACCAAAATAACCCTTCCCCAAAGACTAGAGTTACAGCTGAGGCTGGAGGTGATGTCATATAAAAACTACTGAGGTCATAGAAGCTTCCCTCTCTTCCCTGTCTCCCCATCACCACATAATCTCCCCCGCCAGCTGGCTCCCACATATGTACACACTTACATAGAAAGGCTCAGAAGGCTTAGACATCATCCGGGCACTCTTAGGTACCAAAAGTGGTGGGAATGTGGATGGTGGTAGTGACTACTCAGAAGTAGGATCCATACTAGGATCCTTAGTGCTGGGAATAGTAGGTGGGAAGAGGGGAGAGAGGAACAGGGAGGAGGGTGTTTGTTCCTGTTGCTGATTCAGATTTTATCTGAACTCCATCCTTCTTACTCCTCTGTCCTCCCTTCCCCTCCTCCCTCACCCCCCATTCTCTCCCCCTACTGTCTTCCCCCACCTCCAGTTGATCATGGCATCAGAAGCAGAAAAAACATTCCATCGGTTTGCTGCCTTTGGAGAATCATCAAGCAGTGGCACTGAAATAAACAACAAAAACTTCTCCAAGCTGTGCAAAGACTGTGGCATCATGGATGGCAAGACGGTCACCTCCACCGATGTGGACATCGTGTTCAGCAAAGTCAAGTAAGGGACCAAAGATGGGAGTAGAACAAACAAGATGATGAGACACGGAAGGGTTTATGTGACAGAACATTTGTAATGGGTCTACTGAACACCACCGGGTACCTGGCACTGTCTATTTATTCTCTGTTCTCAAGACACTCAGGGGCCAAGTCTGAGTAACGGGAGGGTTGGACCTTGGCAGGTGATGAGTTCATGTTCAGAGTTCCTGGATTTCTTTCTTACTGACCAGGGCCAAGAATGCCCGAACCATATCATTTCAACAGTTCCAGGAAGCAATGAAGGAACTGGGCCAGAAGCGGTTCAAGGCGCAGAACCCAGATGAAGCCCTGGAGAACATTTATAAACTCATGGAGGGCAAGGATCCAGCAACCACTGGTGTTACTGTGAGTGATATTCTTCAGCCCTAACACTTGACCCTACTTCCCTAAATCCCTGCTGCTCCATCTCCCCACCCACCCTCCCACAACCCTAATGCCTGCCACAGAGGTACTGTAGGGAAACAAGGCAGAAAGCCTCTGGGACGCTGTTGGTACTGGAACAGACTTCAGAGGTCATCCAGTCATTCCAGAGGTGAGGAAACTGTAGCCCAGAGAGGGGAAGTGACTTGTCCCAGGTCGTTTTAATAGCAAAATTTAAACTTATTCTCAAGTGTTCAGTATGTGAGCCAGGCACCTAGGGTCCAGTGGACACTGAGTGCAGAGGACTCAGTACCTGATCCCCACTCTTCTTCCTGCTCTTATATAAGTTGGAAAACAAGACAGGGAGATGACTGAAGATGACTGCACAATCTCTGACTTTCTGCCTCTCACCCACCCTCTATTCCCTATTGGTCTCTTCTATACTAAAAGCTCTACTCTAGATTTCAAAACGGACCTACCAAGTAGGAGGAACCTTGCATATTGGGTCTGGGGTTGAAATCCTCTGGCTATAGCCTTGTCAAAATAACTCCTCTGACCCTGGCTGGGTGGTTTGGTCAGTTGCAGTGTCGTCCCATACACCAAAAAGTTGTGGGTTCAGTTGCCGGTCAGGGTACATATCTAGGTTGTGGCACATATGGGAGGCAACTGATCAATGTTTGTCTCTCACATTGATGTTTTTCTCTCTCCCTTCCTCTCTCTCTAAAATAAAAAATAAAAACATATCCTCAGGTGAGGATTAAAAAAATAATAATTAAAAAAACTCCTTTGGAAGCAGAAAAATCCACACACAGTCCACTCACTCCCATATGCCAGATTCCTCCTCCCTCACCAGTGGATGGCTCTTGCCACAATTCCTGACCACAGCCACATCTGGGTCCTGAGAAATCAGCACCATGCCATGGGTAGAAGAGCTCTGAGCCCTAGGGGAATCGAAGACCATCTTAAGAGAAGGGGTGTAACTGTGGAGGGAAAAGGAGAGGGATCAGACCTATCATTCTCTGGCTTGCAGAAAGCAACAACCGTGGGTGGGGTGAGTCGGCTGACGGACACCAGCAAGTATACTGGCACCCACAAGGAACGCTTTGACGAGAGTGGCAAGGGCAAAGGCATCGCAGGACGGGAAGAGATGACTGACAACTCAGGCTATGTGAGTGGCTACAAGGGTTCTGGCACCTATGATAAGAAGTAGCCCTGGCCGGTTTGGCTCAGCAGTTGGAGCGTCGGCCTGCGGACCCAGAGAGTCCTGGGTTCGGTTCCTGCTAGGGGCATGTACCAAAAAAAAAAAAAAGGACAACTAGGGAGTAGCCTCCTCTTTGCCTGCCAGCCCTCGACCCTGCATCTTTAACACCAGGGAGCCAGGGAACAATAAATATGTGTGTGCAACCACTAAGGAGCTCTGTCTTCAATCAGGGTAAGGGAAGGATGGGCCCTTTGGGAGAGGGAGAGGGAGAGGGAGGGGGAGGGGGAGAGGGAGAGGGAGGAGGAGAGGGAGGGGAGGGGAGGGGAGGGGAGGGGAGGGGAGGGGAGGGGAGGGGAGGGGAGGGGAGGGGAGGATGTCCAAGGAGTCAGGGTTTCCAGCTCTCCATCTCTCCATCTCTTGCCCTACTTAGCCTGATGCCTCCGAGCCAGAAGTTAGCATTCTCCTTAACAACTGCTCCTAAGATCAGGGCTGAGGACTGTATTTGGAGATAAGAGATGAGCCAGATGTGGAGGCAAAAGTACTTCCTACTTGCATTCATACACCACTGGTATTCACCCCTCCTCCACCTGCGAAAGGGGAGTAGAACTTCCTGATTTGACGTAGGATGAGCCAGATACCACCAACCAGACCCCTGTCCCTCCATCGTCCTCATCTGTTGCAATCCAAGTTTTGTTGTGGGGAGAAATAGAAGCCAGCTAGGGTGGGCCAAGGATCTACTTAGCCTGACTCCTATTATGAGTTTGTTCTTGAGCTGGGGAAAGGGAGAATCCATTTTCAATACTCAGGCAGAAGTGAGTTTCACCCCACCACACCTCCATCAGTGTTCTCATGGAACAGAAGGCCCCACTGACAGCTAAGGACAGCCCAGGAAGATGGCCAGAGGTGGGTGGTCTCCAGGGCTTCGAGACTGGGGGTTCTGGTGCACTAAGGAAAAGGAATGAAATCAGAACTGAGTCACATGTGGTTTTTATCTTTTTATTTTTAAATGATAAGAGATTTGCAAGAAGATACAAAAATAGTACCGAGAGGTTCCAGGCTCCCTTCACCAGTTTCATCCAATGGTTATATCTTACATAACTCAGATGTGGTTTTGAAACCTTCTGAGACTACAGCTAGGCCCACCTCACCCATCTTGTCAGCAGCAGATCCTAGAGTCTAGAGAACGGAGGAGGAGCTTTGGGAAGGAATAGGATGCAGGAATCTTTGGGGGGATAGATCAGAGAAAATAACTTGAAACCCCAGTAAGCCAAAGTGAGAATTGTGGGAAAGAGGTTGGGGAAGTGTGACTAAAGGAAGCTGGGAGTGTGGTGGGGAGACACTGGGCTCCATGGTAGGAGGAGGGAGGAAAGAACAGGTTAGGTAAAGAAAATGATTTCATAGAGAGGAGCAGGCAGGGAACTGGAGGGTTCTGGGGAAGTGAGGCTGAAATGAACCTAAAGGTCTCAGGGAGATCCTTATGGCTAGAGAATACCCATCATGTGGGTGAGTGAGTGGAGGGAGTCATAGGGAAATGGGGAAGACTAAAAAGAGAAGGGTGGTGGGGATGGGGAGTCGAAACATTGAGCTGGGTGCTTGTTGCCATGGTGTGGGCTGAGGCTCTGGGCCTACATCCAGGATTCAGTATCTGGCCCAGTGGATGGATAGTCACTGCCAACTGGACACAGTCAGCTTCTTGGGTGGGTAAAACTGTCTGTGGGAGAGGGATTATGGGGGAGGGGAAAGGTAAACAAGTTGGAAAGAGCTTAGAAGACTAAAGTCTGGACAATTTTCCTACCTCCCTGGTCTCTTGGGAGGGAACTCTGCCTACCTTCAAAGTCAGGGGGGAAGCCTTGTACCAAAAATCAGAGTTTTGGAAATGGGGACAGCCTGGTCTGTAGTGGTAGTAGGGGATGGTTTGCAATGAAAGCCTCCCTTCCCTAGTAGAGGCCAATAATACCTATCGGTGCAGCATTGTACTTTCGGGAACAGAGAAGGTAGAGCCTTTGGTTGGTTAGGGTATCATTGTAGCGGCAGCTGGTGGGTGGCTGTTTGAGGAACAGAGAGCAGATTGTAAGGGGGAAGGCATCCTGGGTGAGTGTACAGTATTCATTATAATTCTCACAGAAGTTCTCACAGTGCTTGCAGGACTTGTAAATGGCTGACCAGGGGGCATGTATTACATAATGCTTTGTTGGGCAATGCCAGCTTTGCTGTTTGCCCCGTACATAGGCCATCAGACCATTACAGTAGCCCTGGAAACCCAGTGGGTACTCATCCTTGGGATAGTTGATGTGTACGCTGCGAAAGTTCTTGATGGCATTCTCCAGTTTGATGTCCATGACCAGAGTTGGTCCTAGAACAAGGTGGAGGAACAGGAGCCAGGCCACAGCAGGTGTCATTCTTCCTCCTGGTAGAGTTAAAGTGGTTGGAGGCAGAGGTGGGCCTAGAGTGGCTGTCTGCCCCTTCCCTGAGCCTCCAGCATTCCCCCCGCCTTCCCTGTGTGCCTTACCCTACACCCTAAGAGTTAGACTGTACCTCAGAGATCACCCAGCCCTAGACCTCATGCCCCAGAGAGAGGAGACACTTACTCAAGGTCATCCAGCTGGTCAACCACCTTCAGCCATTCCCCCCTTACCTTGGTCTCAGCCTCACCCTGTCATGAGCTGTAACACTTACAGAATAAGAGGTCCAACTGGTCCTTGGGTGAGCAATTCTTCTTGATTATCCCTGGCCCCTCAACCCTTCTGGTAAAAATGAAGATACAATAGAAGGAGCAGGCTGAGCTACAATTCTCTGATTGCTGTGGAGGAAGGACAGAGCTGGAAGATGAGCAGTGCAGCAGGCAGGGATTCTTCTCACCTTTGAGGCCAAGGACAGCCTAAAGGTGAGAAGAGGCTGGAAAGGTTCCTGGATAAAGACCAGTCTGGGAGGAGGGAATGTCCTCTGAGTTTGAGGAGCTCCTGTGCTGAGGGAGTTGGATGAATGAGAAGAACGAGACATTACAATACGGTTTCCTCCTTCCTGGTGTCATAAGAACACTTAGTTCCAACCTCCTTGCCAGAAGTCCCTAAGTTATTGGGCTTTCTTTGATGTCCATAGGTCCTGCTACTGCAAGAAGGTGTCATGTGTCTGAGGAACAAAGTGCTGCTTATTCCCAACCATTAGAGAACAGAGCGTCTGCCTCTCTCTCATCCCACTCACAGGAGCCCACGCACATGCAAAAGCATCCCACCAGAGTGATGATGCCCTGATAATCAAAGACATCTTTGTGGACCCCCCCACAGTCCCCATCATCAATTTCACAACAATAGCAATGACACAATCCACCTTCCCCACCTACAACCACAGGCCCTTTTGGAGTCAGGGAACACCTGGAAATTTTTACTTGCTGACCCTGAAGCCTCAAACTTGTCCATCAGATTAGACGTGTAACTTGGACTGAGGGGGTGTTGGCCACGTGAGCCCAGCGGATCAGATTCTTGCTATTGTTTGTCATGCTGGGAAAGGGCTGGGCTCCTAACTCTCTTTTTCATTGACATTTGCCTCTTCATCAAAAGTAAAAAGCCTGCCAGCCACAGTTCTTGACTTCCACAGGCCCCTCAACCTGGTTTCCCTGCAGGATATGATCCAGGTTGTGGGCTTCCTCTCAGGAGAGCCTACCACAGTCTCCCTGGAGAGTGGGAGCAGGGAGTCAGAGTGCAGAATCCTAAGTGCTCCAAGACCAATGTGTAGTTCAAGAGAGGGTGCAGAGAGGTGTACTAGTACCAGTTCCTCATTCATAGCCCCCCTAACTTGCTCTTTCTGATAGCAACAACTAGAGTCCAAAACTGCACATCCTTTCCACAACTTGCTTCTCCTCCTGTGTTGTCTATCTCAGCTTCTTCAGTTACCTACCTATACCAGAAATCTGAGAGTGATCTTAGACCTCTTCCTCCTCCTAACCCCACCTGTAAGGAGGTGGTATCTACATGGTGGTTAAAAGCAAGGCTTTTGAGGAAAACAGACCAGAAATTGAATCCTACCCTGCTGTTTACAGGCTGTACACCGTCAATCTAGGTTTACTAAAACACTGTAAACTTCAGTTTCCTCATTTGTTAATGAGGATAATATTTTACACCTTTTGGCAGTATTCGGATTCATTCATTAAGATGTAATATCAAGAGCTTTTAGCCCAGTGCCTTGCATATGTTGAGTATTCAAAATGAGCATGAATCCATCAGTCACATAGCTCTGGAAATCATATCTAAATTTTTCCTAAACCTGTCCCTTCAATGAAGCCCTGCTCAGTCTCTCCCTTCTCCTGGACACCACATACACTCCAACTCCAGTAAGGCTCTACCCCTCATAGGACATAAGACTTTCCATGACCTGGCCCTTGCCATGTCTCCAACTACATCTCCATGCCTGTCTGCTTCCCCCTCTGTGCCCTGCACCTCCATATCCTTGCTCAGGTCATCTCCCCCTCCCGCTCTTGCCCCTATCAATTCCACTGAGGTAGCTCAGAGGAAGACTCAGCCCAAAGATCCTGTATAAGAAGCCTCTACTTGGAAGACCTCTCCAGGGAAGTGTCCACAGCCAAGCAAGTGAGGGGAAAGCCCACACAGGCAAGTGGCTCATCTGTGTCCTTCAGGCTGGTCTACAAGCCAACACTGAGTGGGAGCCCATGCATGGAGGTATTGGAGCTCAGCTGACTCAAATCTTTGTTTTGAGGGAGCTTACCATACTGTGTGGTCCCCACCTCAAAGCATGCCACCTCTTCCCTGTTTGCTCAAGGCCGCAACTTCCCTAAAAGAGGAAGGGGCATTCCATGTCTCCTGGTCTGCCTCTTCCTTCATTCACTACCCACCCACCACTACTCACCTCTGCACACACAGTTACAGAAATGGAACAGCACATTGTAGAGGAAAGAGTTCAGGACTTGCTATTGGATAACCTACTGAGTTTCTGTTTCCTCTCTATAACATGAGATGAATACATTCCTTACCTCAAAAGGCTATAAGAATAGAATGAAATGGTCAGCATGAAAGTGCCTTTTAATCATTAACCAATATTTAACTGGATAACTGGGGATGGCCTCCCAGGTTCCATACCAACACACATTTTCCCCCAATTCACTGAACATCTGCAAACCTCTTTCATTCTCCAAATGAGCCAAATGACCTGCCCCCATCCCTGCTCTGCCAATCTAGAGCGCCATCTAACACCTGACTTAAAATTCATCTTCACAATGTTTTCTATTCTTAGCCATGCTCCATGTTGATTAATATGTTTTTTAAATACTTGCTATATACCATCTGAAAAGCACTATGACAAAGTTGGGGGAAAATATAAAGGTAAATAAGATAGTTCCAGTTCAGATTAAATTTACAATTCAATAGGAAAGACACATATATGAGCATGTGTTAACAAAGGCATGAGCCACGGAGCCAGAAAAAGTGCTGAGTGTGTGATGGGCCTTTGGTTTTCAAACTGCTATCCTAGTGATCCGGTCTTTAAAATCCTATCCTGAGGTATTGATCCATAGGATTGTTTCTTCCATTCTGACATTCTTGTCATGGTTTCATCTACTCCCTAAGCCTGAGATTTGTGGAATTGTTACTCCATTACACTGGACTTCACATACACAAGAATTATCCTAGAAATGAAGAAACTAAGTTTTAGAGAGGGACAGCAGCTGGCTCAAGGCCATAAGTCTAATTCAGTGGTTCTCCATAGGGGACAATTGGGTCATGTCTGGAGCAATTGCTGGTTGTCACAACTGAGAGGTGCTATTGGCACCTAGTGGGTAGAAGCCAGGGATGCTGCTAATCACCCAACATTGCACAAGACAGCTCCCACAACAGAGAATCATCCAAACTAAAATGTAAATAGTGCCGAGATTGAGAAACCTGGTCCAAAGAGAGAATCAGATTTCCTAACAATTGCAGATTGACTTAGTTATACCTTATACATTAAAAGGGGTTGGTAAATATCCAGGACTTAGAAATATATTTGTTAGATTTTGCTTGAAGTGGTAATAGTTTTTCTATCAGCAAAAGGAGTATTTGATAGTTGAAACAATTCTGAGTTATTTTTCTTGTAAAGGTGACCCTATGCATGTAGTCATCTACACAGTCTGTCCCTCCGCCCCTCCCCAAGGGTAAGCATTTCTAGAACAACTGGCTAGAGTGGCAGGTGCAGAGGTGATTTCCTGTGATTGAGAGGAAAACCCAAGGCTTTTCCCAGAGTGAGCTCACCTCAATCTCAGTTGCCCTGTTCAACTCAAATTACTCAAACAGCATACTCTGTCATGGACAGTCCCTGGATTGTCCTTGAACCAAAAGGCTCGCTCCAGCCATCTCAGCTTCTTGTCATAGCTTCACCTCAACCTCAGGGTTGATGTCTAGGAGCTGCATTGTCAGTTCCTCAGTCTGCTAACCAACACTATGGATTGGTCATGATCCCATCTGGGATCCTTCAGGGGCAGAGTGAATGCCTTCTAACCCAGAAGCTGAATCGATTAGGGTCACTTATCTACAAGGCATTATACTGTATCCTGTGGGAGGTACAAAAGAAATGTAATAGCCCTGGCTGGGTGGCTCAGTTGGTTGGAGTGTCACCCTGTACACCACAAAGTGGCAGGTCCAATTCCCCATCAGTGCACAAACCCAGGTTGCAGGTTCAATGCCTGGTCGAGGCAGATGCAGGAGGCAACCAATTGATCGCTCTCTCTCTCTTCCTCTCTCTAAAAGCAACTAAAAAAAAAGTGTAACAGATGGTCCTTGTCTTCTAATTGACAGTCTAAATTGGAGGAAAATTATAAATCCATGTAAAGAAATAACCAATGATTCAAGGCAGAAATTATCCATCTTAAAGACAGTATATGTAGGAATTTAGGGGTGAGAAAGGTCCCTCTAAATTAGGAGCATTAGAGCAATTTTGGGGTCATCCTGGAACCTTGGGGTGGGTCTCAAGGAATAGTTAAGAGTTAAGTGGAGATAAAGAGAATTATGAAAGGTATATTTTTAAAAAGAGAGAAAACCAGCCTGGCTGGGGTTGAGGCACTCAGTGGAAGAAAAGTCAGAGAGAGAGTTTGAAAGACAAGTTTGCCAAATTGTGGCAGACCTTCCAGATGAGGCTAAGGAATGTATATGTTATTCTGTAGATAAATGGGGAGCTGACAACGGCCTCTCTCAAGCCCAGGTCAGGTTCCCCTCTCTTACATCCTGGCTTGACTAACCACGTTGGTCTGGGAGCCAAGGATTCCAACCTTCTGTCAGTACTGCCTCCTCCAGACCCACAGCTGTTCCAGGAAAGGTCATGAGAATTCAAAGACCCAAAACAAGCTCTACATCTGACCCCAACTTGCTGTTTGTTTCACTTTCCCTGTCTACCCAAATGAGCCCAGCACCTTTATTTACCCTAGGAGCAACCAAATTAGGATAACAGAACTCAGAACGCTGATCTGCTCCTGCTTAGAGGGAAACGCTCATGGGCTTTTCATCGGTATCCAGAGGCTGTGTGGAACTCCGGAAGAGAGACAGGCTGGGCTCTGAAGGGCGGGCACCTATCCAGGCCCAGCCCTCCTCTCTCCCAGCCGCCCTCACTCCTTCTCAGCACAGGCTAGAGGAAGCTGCAGCTGTTGTCCTGTGGGGAAGACAGGCAGAGGTCCACCTGGCACGGCTGGGGTTTTTACAACACCCACCCCAATGACTTGACACACACACACACACACACACACACACACACACACACACCAGTGGCCTGGGGAGAAGTTGAGCCAAGAACAGTGACTGTGGTGATTAAATGAGAAGGAGGCAGGAGTAACTAGCTACCTCATATCCTTGGATAGACTGCTCGTGTGAGGGACTTTCTTCCCTCCCATCTTCTCTCCCACCATTTTGTCTCCAGCTCTCTCTTCTCCAAATTTTCTCTTCTCCCTTCTGCCACCCCCCCTGACCAGCACTTGGCCTGGTGCCTGACTTCTTTGGTTCTCCCTAACCTTGTCTCCCCCTTCCTCCAGCTTTTCCTCTTGCCCCATCTATGCAGTGAAGGAAAAATGGCAACATGATCTTACCAAGTGCAAAGTGAAGCAGCTCTCGGAAGCTGGGTAGTTTAAGCAAATAAATAAATAAAATTACCTGCCTTATCCAAATAATTGCGGCAAAGTAAGAGTTTTAGCTTGAATCGTGCAGATGGTAGCTTCAAACCTAGACCTTTACTTTCTCTTCCCTTTGACCTGAGACAGTAGGGCTGTGTTTAGCTCACTTTCATATAGCACTAAGGTAGCCTTCTGGAGAACCCACATAACAGAGTTGAAGAGCAAACTAGGATAATTATAATGACAGGAAATCACAAGAGCAGAGGGCAGTGCACGTCGTGGTTTGGAAACATCTCACTCTAGAATAATGAGAAGTGAGAAGGAGTCTGGGTGAGGAATTCAAATGAGCTCTTGGCCTCCCACCAGCTCCTGCAACTCCAGCCTCCAGTCCAGGGCTGGACTGGCTTGTGCTGATCGGCATGCTATCCACAGTCTGCTTTAAACCAGGGATTTTATCTCCACACATTTGCATTTCTACAGCGGCAAAGGCATAATTCTTTATCCAGAAGTTCAAACTACAGAGATTCAGGCACCTTAACAAAGCAGTGAAGGCTATGCCCAGAGCCAGGGCCTCAGTGAGGGTGAACCAGAGGAGCCAGAGGCCTGCGTGAACTTGCTCCTGGTTCTCTGTTGCCATCTAGTGGTGTTTCCCATCTCTAACACCATGCCTTCTTCCCAAGATCCTTCATTCGGACCCACAGCTGTGCTCTCTCCATCTACTAAAATGATGTCCCCCTGGCCTCAAAACAAACACCCAAATCCTGACGTGAGAATCTAACTTCTGGACCAGAACTCAAAACTTATGATCAAGATGGTTTACATGGCCTCTCTGTGGTTACAATGCACACAACAGCCAGGGGATCTTTAAACATATAGGCCTTTTACTCCTCTGCTTAAAACCCTTCCAGGGCTCCTCGCCACACACAGAGCAGGTTCTCAGTCCTAACAGGTCTCTAAGGCTTGCCATGATCTGGCTTCTGGTCCCTCTCTGACGCCATCATTCACCTGCTCCAGCCACCCTGGACTCCTGGCCGTTCCTCTAGCACCCCAGGCATGTCCGTCTGCTTTAGGGCCTTTGCAGTGCTGTTCTCCCTACCTGGAGCATTTTCCCCCAGGCAAGCACAAGCTCACTCTCTCACCTTCAAGTCTGTGTCCAGGAGTCACCTACTTCAATGACCTTATTTAAAAATCACTGCCTAGCCCTGGCTGGTTTGGCTCAGCTGTAGAGCGTCGGCCTGCGGACCAATGAGTCTCGGGTTCGATTCCAGGCAAGGGCACATACCTCGGTTGCAGTTTGTCCCCGGCCCTGGTTGGAATCGTGGGGGAGGCAACCAGTCGATGTGTCCCTCTCATGTCAATGTTCTCCCTCTCTCCCTTTCTTTCCTTCCCACTCTATCTGAAGATAAACAGAAAAATATATATATTAAAAAATAAATAAATAAAAATAAAAATCACTGCCTACTGCCTGGCCTACTGCCTGGCTCAGTGGATTGAATGTCAGTCCCATGGACTGAGAGGTCCTGGTTCGATTCCCAGTCAGGGCACATGCCAGGCTTTGGGTTCGATCCCCAGTTGGGGGGTGGGGTGCAGGAGGCAGCTGATGGATGTTTCTATCTCTCTCCCTTCCTCTCTCCAAAAAATCAATAAAAAAATATTTTTTTTAATCACTGCCTACCAACTTCCATCCTGTTCTACTTTTTTCCTTAGCAATGACCACTTTGAGCAAAGCATATATATTTTTACTGTCTTTCTCCCAATATAATGTAAGCTCCACAAAGGTAGGGATTTTTGTCTCTTTTGTTCACTGATATATTCCAAGCACCTTGGCACATAGCAGGGGCTCAATAAAAATCTGTTGACTACATGAATACACTGAACCCCCACTCTGAGATAACCTGCTACTTACAGGTGAAACCTGAAAACAAAAATACTGTTCACCTCAGTTTTCCAGGCCCTCCCAACCACATAGAGTGATGCTTCTCCGCCCAGTGTCCAGTTCTTCTGAGGGCCACGTACCAAGCTCACCGGAGCCCCCAGAGCAGCACTGACCCAAGTTTTCCACACAGATGTCACTACCACAAGGAACAGGACATACAGGTAAAGGAAGGCCTAAGGCAACACCACCGACAGGATTTTCAAATTTGGACGGTGTTTAAGCTTTGCAAATTATAATAAAGTAGGGAAAGGAAGAGTGAAGGGCAAGAGGCGTCGGGTGCCTTCTTCAGGTAAAGCTGGGTGGCACTGCTCAGCGCCTGGCAGTGAGAGAGGCAGCGGAGTAAGTCATCGTGGAATCGCTGAGTTGGGATGGTGCTGGGCATCGTGACTGATCATTCATCCACTTCCCTGCCTTCTCTATCTCCTCCGAAAGATAAGCGGCACATGCTGGTGACAGGAAACCATTCAGAGCAACTTCCTAGGCTATTCTGTCTGTATCCCAGGTCAGAGAAGAAGCAATTCTATCCCCACAGTGATTGGTTGTTCCCAGAATCATGAACCGGAGGCGTAGATAGGAAGAGATAAATGACAGCTCTCCATGAAATTCATTTCGGGTTGACACCTGGGTCAGGTGCTTTAGTAGTCATTAAAATCATGTGGCCAGAGGTCACATCCAGTCTTTGAGTGTGCAGATTCAAGCTTCCTCATTGCCAAACAGGTTTAGGCAGGTACACTAGCTCCATAGGTATCAGCTTATTTGGGACATGGAAGCGGAGAGGCAAGCACCTGATTCATTTCCTGAGGCAGGACTGCTCCCCAGCCCGCCCCCAAGCTGGCACAACACAGCCCAGGCCAGCTTTTAAAGAGGCCGTGAGAAGAGGCCCTCGGAGAGCTGAGGCCCAGCGGTGGGAGGTGCACCCTCAGTCCCTGGGCAGGAGCGGCAGCCGCAGCGCAAGGACCAGTGAAGAGGTAAGGAGACTGGATAGAGAAGGGATGGGTTCTGACAAGATGGGAGTACACTCGAGTGAGCGATAAGACAGACAAAGGAGGGACTCATTGTGGAGGGAATGGGGGGGACACGTAGGGGAAAGAAAAAGTGTTCTGGGGGTGGAGGCACAAAATGGGGATACAGAGGAGGTGGGGATGGGGTCATGGAGGGGATGAGACACAGAGAAAGAGGCGGGGACATAGGGACACAAACAGGATGGGACTTGAGTGAGAGAAGTTAGAACAGAGTGGGAGGCAAAAGGGGCAGAAGGAAGGAAGATAGGGATACAGGGCGAGGGAGATGGGGGATAGGGTTAGGGACTGGGGTCACAAGGAAGGGATGAGACCCAGGGTGAGAAAGAAAAGGGAAATGGAGATTAGCTAGAAGGAGCAAGGATAGGGAGGCTCATACTCAACTAAACGCCACCTACTCTTTGTCCCCAGCGACCCTAGCCCTCCGTTCTGACTATTCCCCACCCAGAGAGATGGTCCCAGCCAGAGCAGGATGCTGCCCCCTGCTGCTGCTCCTGCTGCTGGGGCTGTGGGTGGCCCAGGTCCCAGTCAGTGCCAAGCCCAAACACATGACCTCAGCTCAGTGGTTTGAAATTCAGCATGTGCAGCCCAGCCCCCAGGGATGCAAAGGGGGGATGGACAACATCAACAAGCACACAAAACACTGCAAAGGCCTCAACACTTTCCTGCACGAATCCTTCTCCAGTGTGGCCGCCACCTGCCAGACCTCCGTCACAGCCTGCAAGAACGGCCATAAAAACTGCCACCAGAGCAAAGAGCCTGTGTCCCTGACCCAGTGTGATCTCACCTCGGGGAAGTACCCAGCCTGCAGGTACAAAGAGACGAAACTGCACGCTTCTTACATCATAGCCTGTGACCCTCCCCAGAAAGGGGACTCTGGAAAATTCCACTTGGTTCCTGTGCACTTGGACAAAGTTGTTTAGGTTTCCAGCCTTTCCCACTTTTGGGCTGTGCTTTGATTTCCTCTCCAGGACTCTGCGCTGCTCTTTGTGTGTGCCCAGAAGGTTCTCCTCCCTTCATTTCTCGGGGCCTTTCCTAGCTCAGCCTATTCCGAGAGGCTGAGAGGCAGCTGAGGCCTATACCTTGATGGGCTAAGCTCCAGAAGAGATGGTCTCTTATCTTTTTGTCACTGTTTGCCCAGAAACTTCTTCCCAGGAGAGGAGCTGAGCGAGCTCGGGCTGCGGTCCCCTGGCCTGTGCCTGAACATCTCTCCCCTGCCCCATCATCATGGTTGCATGACAGGAGAGGGAAGCGGATGTAAGAGGGGGTGGGATTCATGGACAGAGCTGTTCCTGTTCTTAGCAGAAACCGTCCCCAGCTCTGAGGTGGTGGTGAGGTGGCCTCTGTACAGGCAAAGCACCACTCCATAGCATTTCATAGTTTTCGTGGTGTAGCCACATGAGTCCCTTGTGGCACAGACTTGATTGACTTGCCTTCTTTAGGGATGAGGAAATTGAGATTTCAGAAAGCTTGATTATTAAAGGGCTTGTGAAATTGGTTAGTAACAGCACCTGGACCTCTGCAGGGACAAGAGAACTAGGTAAGAGTTCACCCATGGAGAAATGCAGCCTGAGAGCTCTGAAGAGCCAGTTACTCTGTTGACTGCAATAAAGGTCATTACCTCTCTAGCCAAGAGACTATTTATGAGATGCTCCAGGGATCTTAATTTATTCTTTGTCTCTCTGCCTCTCTAACTGTCTTCCCCCTTCTCCAGCCCACTGCTTTCCCACCTGGACCCTGGGCCTGTCTCTGTCTAGAGCCCCTCAGCCTGAAGGCATAGGGTAAGGGGAGTATCCCAGCTTCACCCCCCTGCTCCAGGTCACATTTCCCTTGACCTCAAGGGACTTCCGTGACAGAGACTGCTTGTCACAAACAGGCTGGTGGGAGCTGCCAGAGCTTCCTTCCTCCTGATAATCATCTCTCCTGCCTCAGTGCTTCCCTGACTCTCCACTCTGGCAGTCAGCCCAGGCCACTGAGGTTGAGATGTGGAAATGCCACCTCCCTATCCCCCTGGGCTGCAGACACCATTTCCCCCTCCCTAGTGAGCAGAGCCGGAGAAGCTACAGCTTTGTGTTGCCTGGTCTTGATAGCCTCTCCTGCATCGCCTGCAGCTCTGGCCATTACCAGTCCCTTCTCTCTCCCTTTATCTCAATCCCAGACCAATGGCACCATGCCCCTACCCACCCTGCCTGCCCTCCTTCAGCACCCAGCTAAGTTGTTAGACCTTCCCTCTCCAGCTGGGGAGTCTACTCTCTGCCTATCCTTCTAACAATTCTGGTGCTCCTTGCCTTCTTACCAGAGTTAGAGGAAGCTTTGGAGCCAGATGGAATTGGGTATAAATCTCGGTTCAGCCGTTCATGGCTATGTGACCTGGAGCCAACTACTGTAACTCTCTGCAGCTGTGTTTCCACATAGAAAAATGGGAGCAATACCATCTACCCAACAGGATCGCAGGGAGATTTAGAAATGACATTTATGAAGCCTCAGTCAGCCTCAGGCACTGGTAAGCATTCAAGAATGATAACTAGAAGTAGCCGTGGTAGTACTAATAGAAATATCCCTGTCCAGTCAAATCCACCTTTGGCAAGTACGCATACCAAGACAAATACTGCACTCAGTTCTCCTTGAGAGCTCTCTTCTGCTGGTACAATGTTCATGAGTCGGCTAGAGGACGTGTCTGCAGGCAGAGACCTGTTAGGTGGGCTGGGTGGTTTGAGACAATCAGGAGAGAAGGTAGGAAAGGGATGATCAAGAGAAAGGAGAAAAGAACATTGAAAAATTCAAGCAGAGTGTGGGCCAATGAGTTAAGTCTTGAAAGTAGAGATGCACTAAATACATCACATAGAGTTGAAAGAAGAGGTACATGAAATACACATTGTGGCCAAATGGCTGAGTGTAAAATCTATATATCCTGTGGTCACTATACTATATCATTCTAAATAGATTTTTAACTGAGGTACAAGATACTTGGGGACAGCTGATTTTTTCTCTTCACTTTCTTTTTTCACAACTCTTCGTGTATTTTTTTATTGATGATTTTCCTTATGGACATTATGATTTTGAAGACATCGTCCTCATACATTTTTTAATTTGTTAAAATTATACCTTTAATGCCTCCTCTCAAAATGAGAATTTCCAAGTAGGACTTTTTCTTGAAAGACTCCTGACCCAAACAGTATTAAATAACTAAAACTTAAACATAATTAAAAAGTAATCTGCCCTGGCTTGTGTGGCTCAGTAGTTAGAGCATTGACCTGCACACCCAGGGGTCCCGGGGTTCGATTCCCAGTCAAGGGCATGTACCTGGGCTGTAGGTTCGATCCCTGGCCCTGGTCTGGGCATGTGTGGGAAGCAACCAATTGATGTGTTTCTCTCACATCAATGTTTCTCTCTCTCTCTCTCTCTTCCTCTCTCCCTTCCACTCTCTCTAAAAATCAATGAAAAAAGTTTCCTTAGGTGAGGATTAACCAAAAAAAAAAAAAAAAGAAAAGGTAATCTGTGGTGACAGAGGTAAAAATCACCTTAGGGAGTACTAACAGGGCAGGAGTAAGAGATAAGCTGGACGTGTTCTTTCTTGGTTTGGATATGTTTACTTTGTGAAAACTCACGGAGCTGTACACTTAAAATCTGTGTACTCACTGTATGTAAATTACACCTCAATAAAAAATTCCTTCTAAAATGTATAGTTCTTAAGGATGACTTTATTTAACATGATAAATGCTAATATAGCAATCAATTCTACACAGATTGTGATATAATGAAATTATAGATAGAACTGATATAATCTAATTTTTATTGTCCTGCCTTATACTATTTGTTAAATGAAATAGTACTTGTACTATTTACTAAATTGTTATAAATACTTTTGTCTCAAAAAGCATATAAGGTTCTTCCTAAAGTTATACACTCTCTCCAATATTTATATTGTCAACTAATTTTCCTAAATGTTTAATTATGTGAAAATTCTCAAAAATTATTTTGTATTGCCCTGGCCGGTTTGGCTCAGAGGTTAGAGCACCAGCCCATGGACCAAAGAGTCATGGGTTGGATTCCCGGTCAAGGGCACGTGCCTGGCTTGCAGATTCCATCCCCGGCCCCAGTCAGGGTTGTGCGGGAGGCAACCAGTAGATGTATCTCTCTCACATCGATGTTTCTCTCTCTCTCTCTTTCTCTCTCCCTTCCTCCCTCCCACTCTATTTGGGAAAAAAAATTAATGGAAAAAGTATCCTCCTGTGAGGATTTTAAAAATTATTATTATTATTATTATTATGTGCATAATATAAGCTTCCATAACCATTAATTTATTACAGCACTTTTCTTAAAATAATATACATTTAGGCTTCTACTGAGTGATAGAATTTCAAGATTTTTAAAAGTTCTTAAGAAAAATTTCACTCAAAGTTTTATCTAGAATGTCCATCACTGTTTGAAAGGGACTGTTCAGATATTAATAATAAATTGAAATGACCTGCCTTGTTCTTGTTATCAATGCTTTAACTGATTAGGTTTGACAGTCACCAATTTCTTCACATGATCTTCATCACAGCCAAATTTAGGGATCCAGGAATAATGTTGAAATAGGCATTTGGCCATTCAGCCTTCCAAAGGTCAAGGCTGAGGTCCAAACTGAATAACACATTTGAGCCAAACACCAAGGCTGGCTGAACCTGATACATTACTACCTTAAAACTGAAAAATCGGTCTGGCAGGTTTGGCTCAGCGGTTAGTGTCAGCCTGTGGACCAGAGAGTTGTGGGTTCAATCCCTGGGCAAGGGCATGTGCCTCAGTTGTGGTGCAATCCCTGGTGATCCCTGACCCTGGTGACCTCTCTCTCTCTCTCTCTCTTTCTTCTCTCCTCCCCCTCTCTCCTTCCTTCCCACTCTATCTGAAAATCAATGGAAAAATATCCTCAGGAGAGGATTTAAAAAAAAAATGAAAAATATGAAAAAGAGACTGATTAGTTATGAGACATTTCTGTTGCCGAAGGTGGGAGCTTGGAAAAGGGAAGAGGGTGTCTAGAGAAGTATTGCCCAAACTTACATAAAAAGCTTTAAAGAATTATTTCAACTTGGCCCTAAGAAGCAGAAATAAAATCCAGTAAAGAAACTAACCTAAGAACTGCAGCTAGAATGAGTGAAACTGAAGGAGATTAGGCAGGAGACTTTTCTACTTAATGCTGGTTTCCCCAAAAGCTCTACACTCTGAAGTAAATGAGCCACAGACACTAGGAAGAGGGCCAAATGAGTCTAAGTGAGAAGGGTTCTTCCCTGGCCAGTGTGGCTCTGTTGGTTGGAGCATTGTCCTGTGCACCAAAGGGTCACAGGTTTGATTCCCAGTCAGGGCAGGACAAGGCACATACCCAGGTTGCCAGTTCAATCCCTGGTGGGGACACATATGGGAGGCAACCAATTGATGTCTCTCTCTCACATCAATGTTTCTTTCTCTCTCTCAAATCTTTTTTTTTTTTTTTTAATTAAAAAAAAGAAGGGTCCTGACCTCAAGGGCAGGATGTAGGAAGAGGAAATGTCCTTGAGGTCAGGACCCCTCTCCTCAAATGGATCCAGTTAGCCCTCTTCATGGTGTCTGTGGCCCTAGAGCTACGGCAGCACAAAACATACCAGTAGCAGCAACATCCAGGAAGCCTTCTTCGTGAGAGAGCCTTGGCTCATTGCATCACGCTTCTCCTATGCTCCCGCACCACAAGGCCTCCAAAAGAGCTTCAAAGATTTCAGATCCTCACTCTTTCACAGTCCTTCTTTTACCCCCATTCCACCATGGAGAGGTAGAAAGAGCAGTTACAGCTCTTACCAGGATGTTTATCTGTGCAGGACTCCAAAGCCAATAAGCTTGGGAGAACCTATGGAGCCAAAGAGGAATGAGAAAATATTGCTTCTGAGACGTCATAGGAAGTTCACAGGTCACAAGGTGGGAGGTAAGGAAAGATGTCTACCCACAATGGTAATACACACTGTGATGGGACGTCCTCTTGGCTTAGGGAGATGGGAATTTCCTAATCTACATAAAGGTAACCTACTTCATAGGACTAGTATGTAGATCAAATGTGACAATATATATAAAGCACCTAGTACAGTGGCTGGCATTAGGAAAAGTTTGAGAGGCGTTATCATTCATATTTATTGCTGTAGTGTCAAGTGTTGAGTGGTGGAAACTGTGATGGATGGAGTAGGCCTGACTTCCAGGACAGAACAAAAAATCTATTTATTTATTTTTTATCCTCACCCGAGGACATTTTTTCATTTTTTGTTCAGATAGAATGAGAGGGAGAGAGAGGAAGAAAGAGAGAAACAATCACGTGAAAGGGACACATCGAGTGGCTGCTGCTCGCATGACCAACCAGGGCCGGGGACAAACTGCAACGGAGGTACACGCTCTTAGCGGGAACCAAACCTGGGTCTCTCTGGACCGCAGGCCGACGCTCTAACCGCTGAGCCAAACAGGCCAGGGCAAAATTTAAACAAAGAAGACCCAACTCTTCCTCACTCCCTTTGCCAAAAAAAGTTTCTAGCCAAGAGGAGATAAAATAAGGCTCAAGTTCCGATAAAAAGACAAAAATATTTTAATTGGGGGGAAAAAGGCAATTTGAATTGTTCAGAAGACTCCATTGTATGGTCTTATTTTATGTAAAATTAATGCTTTACTTTCTCTCTCCAAAAAAATAGTTTTAGTAAATTTAAGAGTTTTATCTCGTCGCTTTGTGTATTCTGGGTACTTACCTGCATTCAGCCCAGGGCAGGAGTACATTGGCCTTGATGAGGTTTTTAACTTTCCCTCTGTGGGTGTGTCTCTGACCAGTATTTCTCTTTAAGAATTGGGTGAGACCCTGGCCGGTTTGGCTCAGCGGTTAGAGCATCAGCCCGTGGACCAGAGAGTCCCGGGTTCGGTTCCTGCTAAGGGCACGTACCCCCATTGCAGTTTGTCCCCGGCCCAAGTTGGGGTCGTGTGGGTGTCTGTCTCACATCGATGTTTCTCTCTCTCTTCCTCCCTCTCTCCCTCCCGCTCTATGTCCTGGAGTGAGGATTAAAAAAAAAAAAGAATTGGGTGAGGAAAATAAGACAATCATGGGGCCAGGTTGGTAGGAAGGTCCTTCACGTGCTAAAAAAAAAATAGAGAAGATAGACGTAGAGCCCTTGGAGCAGGGACTGAAACACAGAGCCCTAGTACACGTGCGCTGTGACTGTTTCATCACGGTTGTCTGTCATCCCCGGAGGTCCGCAGGCTGCACGCAGGCTAGCACAGTAAACCCTAGATTTTGTGGACATCGATTTAATGGACTTTGGATTTAACAGACAAAATTTCTGGTCCGTATGAAAATTAACACCCTGTTAATTTTTAAATGCTTTGAACCAAGATTTACTTATATTAACAGGGTTTTTTTTGTTATTAATTCACTGTGTTTTTTTAAACAAATTTTAGGCCATATGTTGGGAAAAACACTGTAGTAATTTCTCCCCACATAAATAAGTATTGCATATGTACAGCTATAGTTTACATAGTTAAATCCAAGAGTCACCCCTTGTAAACAAGGTTGGGGAATGATCAGCATGTGATCACACTGCAGCACGCACAGTCATTGGTTCTGTTATCACGTGGCGTGACTTTCTGCAGCACTTTCAGCTCGGGCCAGCAGAGGTTCTGACGTGCCCGACAGGCGCCGAGCCACGCCCCAGGCGTGCATTTGTTTACTCCTGGTGACGGCAATGCACACATTAACTAGACCTAGTCAGTGTAAATTTAAAATGACAGTAATACATATAGGAAACTTTCCTGTGAAATTCAACGTTTCACACATACTTAATTTTAGTTACACAAACGTGTCTACATAAGTAAAAACAGGTAAACTGACTAATTTGTCGATTTTTTAACATACGCATTCGGAAAACCTACTTTATTACCTAACCGACTTTCGGCTTTAACGGACACCCCCTTGCCTGAATCAGGCCGCTACCTCAAGGTTTCGCTGTAATGAGCTAAAGGCCACGGAACCCATGTGATCAGAGCCACAGGCCTCACCTCTGGTTGAGGTGAAGACTACATCCTCTCCTTGAGGACAGATCCTACAGCCAGGAATCAGGGGAGACAGTTCACCCACTGAGGAAAGATCACAGTGGGACTGGGCTCCCCGAGAAGGCCCCAAAGAACTACACCGTAAAGAAAAACGGGCCTGGGAACAGATGAGGCTTCTCAGAAGGCCTCATCTTCATGTGATAGAGCTCTGAGGCTCAGAGTTCAAACACCAAAATCCAGGGTAGCTCAGAGCTGTGGGCCTGCAGAGCCAGGGAGCCCTCCCGGAGGAGAATCGCTCTTGGAGAGATGCCTCATGGAAGCTTCTAACAAGGCTATACCTCCGTCTGAGACCAACGCAGCTCCTCTGCCCTGGTTGTTGACTCATTGCCAAGACCCCAGACCCCAAAAAACAGACCAAGGAGAACATTCAGAAAAGCTAGGGCAAGGTAGCCCTTTAGTTCTCCAGAGCTGCTCAGGAGCAGGGCGCCACCCTGCAGCCCTCCAATCCTCGTTACCCTCTGGGCTTTGCCAACCTGAGCTCGCCTCTACCCAGCTTCCAGACTTTCATTCTGTTTGCACTACTCTCTTCTTTTCCCTCTCCTCTCTCTCTCTATTGCTCTGTATACTCACAAAGCAATTGGGGAGCTAAATATTCACGAGCTTGGTCTCATTTTTGAATTAGGATTGCAAGAATGTTTCACAGCCAGAGCAAGTCAAACGCAGGGATATCAGGGTAATCCACTGTTAGGAGTAAGTGTTCCTTCCAGTCGCCTGTCCTGGCCCCACGTGGTCCATCATGGAAGGTGTTAGCTTTAGCTGTGTGGCAGGAAGTTAGCTGAAAATCTTCCATGAGGCACCCAGAGAAACAATACTATCAGCAGCCACCTACCTCCTGCAGCCAATGTTATACCTTCATTCAGCTTTTCTCCGGTTGAATTTTACTTCAAGGCTTCCACATCCCAGCTTGGCTCAGCCTTGGTGCCTACGGAAAACAGCACCAGCAACGGTTCTTCTCACACCCCATCCTAAGCACCTTATCAGAGCAGCGTAGCATCAAGCTCGTCAGTCACAGCTGAACCTGTTCTATACCACCTCTGCCCTCTCCTGAGGCGCCAGGAACCTGTCTGGATCATCCAGGATCCAAGCCGAGGTTCTGAAAATGCACATCTCATTCTCCCCTTAGCCACTCCTGGGCCTTTGTGGTGGCCCCGGCCCCTCCTGCACCAGCCCCACTCCTCCACAACCCCTCTGTTCTGAACAGTCTGCCTCTCAGCACCAGGAGGCTGTGTGCAGGGTGAAGCCTGACAACCATACTGGACGTGGCCCTTGTAGGTCAAAGACGACCTCACGGTGCTCTGTCCTTCAGGCCAGCAACCCAGAAAGACTCTGTGGCACCGCACACAAAAATATGGTCTTTGGAAATCATTGCTTATTATCTGCTGCCCCTCTTTGAGCTACCTTTGGGGTCTTCCTGTTGGGCTTCTCCTTACATTCTAATCTGACTACTAGCACTTTGATGTTTCGTCTTGTTTCAGACAGAGTTAGAACGAGGAGGCATTTTAGAAATCATTACACTGAAACTCTTTATGTTAATGACGCGGACACTGAGAGGACCAGAGCGGTGACTCAGTTCAACACACGGTCACTGAGTGTCCCAGTGAGCTCAGCTGGTGCTGTGGAGCTGGACAAACACGACGGACCAGACTCCCAAACCACAGTTTACATCTAGTTGGGAAGACTGGATTCTCACATAGGAGTTAAATAATAAATCAAGGTAGCCAAACGAGGGGCACCAGGAGTCAGTGCTGAAGGAGGTTGTGTTCCGGAGGGATTAGCCTGAGTTTGAGATGCACAGGAAGGCTCACACATGATCAAGGTGAAATGATACAGCTGAGCTCTGAAGGACAGCTACTGCTGGAGGGAGGGCTGTCGGGGAAGAGAGAAAAAAGCCACAGAAGTAAAGTTGAAGGGAGCAAAACATGTCCAGGAGACAATAGGAAGACCAGTCTATTAGAATAGAATTTGGTTACAAAGTGACTCCCAGCCCATAATGTAACTGGTAATAAACAGGAAGGCAGTGTGGCAGAGAGGGACAGCATCACTTTGGAGCCAGACCCACATTTTCCATCCTGGCCCTCCACCTACTAAACCTGTGACCTTCACCTCTCTAAGCCTCAGATTCCTTTTCTGTAAAATGGGGATAATAACATGGAACACATAATGGTGTTTGTATATAAAACTGTATATCGAGCACAATGCCTTGGCATATAGTAAGCTCTTTTTAATGACAGCTACTAACTAGCACTGTGCCAAGCACTATTCTATGTTCACAAATGGCAGGTAGTACTATTCCTTTCCTTCGGTTGCTGTTGTCGAGTCCTGTGTTGACCTGACCCTCAGTGTGGTGTGTATTATGTCTAGGGTCGTGTTTATTTTATTTTTTTCTTTATTGATTTTAGAGAGAGAGGAAGGGAGAGGGAGAGAGAAATAGAAATGTAGATGAGAGAGAACATCGATTGGCCGCCTCCTGAATGCCCCCCACTGGGGATCGGGCCCACAACCTGGGCATGTGCCCTGACCAGGAATTGAACCGGCGACCTCTTGGTGCATGGGTTGATGCTCAACCACTGAGCCACACCATCGGGCTAGAGTCGTGCTTAATACCATCATACTACACTGGGCACTTTACCATTTCTTCACACCACATGAAATATATAAAATATATATTTCTCATTCATTATCATTCTTACAGAAATGTATCCAAAATTATTTTAATAGGTCTTACTCTGAAATGATTTGACTACAGGAATTTATCATGTTCCTTCTGCAGTCGTGGTGCATGGGAATTCCTGTAAAATAAGAAAATCTAACCTAAGATTCTTTTTTTTTAATTATTTTTATTAATTTGTTTTTGTTACAGATGTTTCTCCTTTTCCCCCCATTGACATAACCTAAGATTCTTTTCCAAAGTAATAAATTTCTTATGCATGCCAAATTTCAAAATACATAAAATCGCACTCACGCCAGCAGCACACACGCTAACACTGGAACGATACAGAGATTAGCAGGGCCCCTGCGCAATGATGACCTGCAAATTTGTGAAGCATTTCACAAAAATAAAAGATCTACTTCATGTTACTGTGGTAGCTGGTGAGTAACTATGTTAAATTTTAATTTTAGTTGCCTTTTTCAGTGTTGGAGCCAAGATTTTTTCCCCAGTCTCAAATATTATAGACCCTTGAAAACTTCCCAGACTCTAGGCACTGAGCCTATAGTGCTTAAGGCCTAAAACAGCCCTGAGAGTGTGGCAGTTGGGAAGACTTGTGATGAATGACGAGGATCAAATACACAATCATAGGAACCCCTTCCCCAGGGCTCCCGAGTGGGGCCGGCCAGCTGCGGGGTCAGCATCTACTTGAGGGAAAGCATGTTTGCGACTTAACTGGATTCAGAGCTTGCAAAATCTTTGGTCAGTCCTCTTGGTGAGCACAAAACGTTTCTGCCAGCCTTGGCTCCTGCTGCCATCCCCAGTCTCTCACTCCAAAGCGTGGATCTGCAACGGTTAATAAATAATCACTTGGTAATCCTTCCATCTTAATAGGAGAGGCTAAGCGGAGGGCCTGCAAAACAGAACTGACTAACTGGATAAATGTACATATATATTTGCTCCAAGGGGTCCAAGTCAACTGCTTGCTGAATAACGTTCTCCTGAGTTCGTTAGCTTAGTGGGAGAAGTGCATGAAGGGATCCCCACCGTCGGGTGAGTTCTGCTGATGACCCAGGCTCCACCTTGGAAGCAGACAGACAAAACTTTCGGAAGTTTCCCATCTGGCAACGCAGATCCTAGACGCCTAAGTGAATTTTGCCAATTCGTGAAGCATTTCACAAAAATAAATAAATCTACTTCATGTTACTGTGGTAACGGGTGAGTAACTATGTTCAATTTTCATTTTAGTTGCCTTTTTCAGTATTGGAGCCAAGTATTTAAGGAGCATTTTATCTCAAAGGCAGTGAAGTCACACAAATCCCAGAGGTGGAGATGTTGAACTGTGTCTAACACATCGACACGGATCTGAGAGGCTGTGGCCAGAGCAAGTTACCCAACTTAACTCATTTGCTTCCTCCCTTGACAACTGTTGCAATACCCACTTACTGCCAGTAACATATAAATATAATTTACTCAATGTGTATGCACTCATTTAGTTCAGATAATACATTGAAAATGAAACTGTGTAACACCATATTTCAAAGAATATGAGTGTCACTTAATAAACAGAAGTAAAAATGTCATCCAATATTTTTAAATTCTGTCCAGAATTATTTTCAGTTGAAAACTCAACCCAAGGTCTGTTGCCTCTATTGGAAAGGGGAAAGAAACAAAGAATTTACCTTCTTGCTCTAATAGGAGACTTTCTCTTACATTTTATCAGAACGGTTAGAAGAGAATTATTGGAGGCAACGTTCATGCACCACTTAAATCACAAACACAGACACTATGCTCTGCTTCCGTGTAAAAACAACTTTCTCCTTCCCTTTTCAGCCTGGCACTAGACCAAAGGGATGGATTGAAAGTCAGGAAGCTCCTGGCCCCCGCTCTGCCACTCATTTGGTGGCCTTGGGAAGGGGACTTCCCCTTTTAGGACCTCCAGCTCCTTCATCGGTAAAACAGAGAGTTGACTGAAATGATCTAACCCTCTATCATCCCAAGACTTTCTCCAACAGGGCAAAACGTCAGCCATGGAAATAACCCAACTCACCACACTCCTCTGCTGGCTGGAGCGGTGATCCCCTTACTGGGAGTGACTGTTTATCCAGCTTCAGTGAGAAACTGGGCCACAGAGCAGACCGGAATTAACCTGACTCCACAACCTTAATATTGCTTCTTTCAGGAACTCAAGCTAGTCTGGGAGAGTGAGGCGTGGACCCCTGGCCTATTTTTCTTCCAAGATTAGTTTCTTTTTGTAGTCTGATTTCTCAGGGTTTCAAACAAGAAATAGGAGTATGGAAAGAATAGGGACTTTGGAAGCCATGAGGCGTTGATTAAAATCCTGTATTTGACACACTTTAGCTGTGTAATGACGGGCAAGTTCCTTAACTTTTCTGAGTCTCAGTTTGCTCATATATTTAAAAAAGTAATCATACTTAACTCATTAAATTCTTTTAAGGGATAAACAATGTAGTATTTATTGGGAGCATAAAAGGGCACATGATCTGCTGAAATTGAACAATAAAATGCCAGTGGTATTTTTAAATGTTTGAGGCTGCAATGATTGACTGAGGGTATGAAATCCTTAGAAGGATAGCAGAACACACCTCTCCCTGGTGACCTACTCACCCCCCTACCTCTTGCTCTGTGCTGTTGTCCCTCTTAGGAGAGACAGCACCAGCCAGAGCAAGATGCTGCCCCCTGCTGCTGCTCCTGCTGCTGGGACTGTGGGTGGCCCAGGTCCCAGTCAGCGCCAAGCCCAAACACATGACCTCAGCTCAGTGGTTTGAAATTCAGCATGTGCAGCCCAGCCCCCAGGGAGGAAAAGCGGGGATGGACAACATCAACAAGCACACAAAACACTGCAAAGGCCTCAACACTTCCCTGCACGAATCCTTCTCCAGTGTGGCCGCCACCTGCCAGACCTCCGTCACAGCCTGCAAGAACGGCCATAGAAACTGCCACCAGAGCAAAGAGCCTGTGTCCCTGCCCATGTGTGAGCTCACCTCGGGAAAGTACCCAGCCTGCAGGTACAAAGAGAAGCAATTGGAGGCACTCTTCATTGTGGCCCGTGACCCTCCCCAACAGAAGGACGACCTGAGGTACCTGCTGGTTCCTGTGCCCTTGGATAATGTTGTCTAAGGCCAGGTGTTTCCCTCACCCCGAGCTCTGCACTCCTGATGCTGCTGCTGCTGCATTTCCTCCCTTGAGTTCTTTACTAATCCTTAGCCTCTGCAAATACCACTTCTCTCCTACACGCCCAACTGCACATACTCTTCATTCCGGAGGGGGGTTTATGGCTGCCCGAAACGATGAGGGAAGAGAAGTGATTCTCTTCAGCCCTTCACTGCTGCTTACATTGCTTTCTGAGTGTGTGAAACCATGTGGCCCTTCAAGCCCTAAGGATCTTGGTCAGCAGGGTGGGTCCAGGTTTTGTGGGGCCTATGGCATATACAACTTTGAAAACTGTCTTTAAAAAGGAAAATATAAAATTACAAATGCAAACTAAGGTCAGGGCCTTAATAGGGCTGTGGTTAGACAGTTCAGAGGGATCCCGGGCAGGGGAGATTATCTAGGAAGGGGGGCAGGAGAATCTGTGCTGGGTTCCCTGTGTCAAGAATGTTTGATTTTGCTTCAATAAAAGATGGCTGTTCCTGACTGAGGATGTGTCTGGGGCCAATTATGGAGGTTTGGAAACCCCTTCTTATCTCTATGAGGTATCAGCTTCACTTGGCTGGCAGACTGCAGGGAGGGCAGTACCCTGAGCAGGCTTGGGCTTGGAGGAGCAGTCTGGACTCTGCTCTCCACCCCCTTGAGAACAGCCTGGTGTCCCCATCTCACATGAAGGGGAGGAGGAGAGGAAGAGCAGGCTGAGCCCTGGGATGTCAACCCAATCCGAGGCCTGACCTCCTCACAACCTGACCTCATGCCTCATTGATATGATCCTGAGCAGGAACCTGACTTCTCAAGTGAATTTCTCTCCCTCGGAAATTTCAGAGTCAGGGCCTTCCAAAAATCTTGATCTGGTCCTAATTAGTGCTTCTCTAACTAACTGTGGTGAAGGAGCAGTTTTGTACGCAATCAGCCTCAGACCAGTAATTTCATAAAGTACAATAAAATTAAATAGAACATACAGATATAGAAAACCTAAGGCCAAACTTTATATTATTAGATTCAATTAACATAAAATCATTCTATCAAATTGGCACAAACATTTCCCAATACTTCCTCTCAACTTCTATACTTATCTTGATAGATACTCACACAGAGAAAAATATACATGTATAATACATATACACACACATAAATACCAACCTAAGATGTATACATATACATGCATAGAAACACACACTCACACATGTGCATGCGTGTGCACAGCACACAAGCACACAGTAAGGCGGCTGCCCTTACTCTCCTTCCCTCCACCAACTCTGCCTCCTCCACACACCTCCCTTCCCATATTTAGAAAGATTTTCCTACACAAACTAAGGCTCAGAATAAGGAAAGGATGATTGGTGAAATGTGATGTGGCAGTGAAAACACAGAATCCAAAAATTCTGACTCCCAATCCCCTTCCTGCTTTCTAGAAAAAGAGATCTAAGGCAGAGAGAGCGCCCTGCTACCTACCACACCCACATTAACCACCCAAACATAGCTCCCCGCAGCATCCAAGCCTCGCCATACCACGTCTGCCCACCAGTACCACTATCTTTACCCACCCCTGTGCTTCTGACCAAGGAAGACAGACTAAAAGTGAGAGAAAAACAACATTCTTCTTCCCCTCTGGCTTTACCCCCGGTGGCGTGGGCAGGCTCCACTTCCTCTGTCTGCACCTTAATGATGGTGTTTCTCTGGGTCCTATTCTTAGGTCCTATTCTTAGCTCACACTGCCCTCTCTGAGGGACTTGGTACACTTCTATGGCTTCAACTGCCACTTACCTGCCCCCAGAAACATATCTCCGGCCCCCATCTCTCAAGTTGCAGGCACACGTCTCCATCTACCTACTGTTATTGGCCTCCTCAGTGTCCTACAGAGATTTTTTTTTTCTTTATTGATTTTAGAGAGAGAGGAAGGGAGAGGGAGAGAGAGACAGAAACATCGATGAGAGAGAACATCGATCAGCCACCACCTGCATGCCCTTCACTGGGAATCGGGCCCACAATCTGGGCATGTGCCCTGACCGGGAATCGAACCTGCAACCTCTTGGTGCATGGGTCAACACTCAACCACTGAGCCATGCCGACGGGGCCCTATAGACATCTTTAAAAAAAAACACTTGGAACTGAACTCAGATCTGCCTGGCTTCCAAACTTGACCCTGTTCCTGCAGTCTCTCAGCAGGGTTAGTGGAAACATTATATCCTATCATTCAAGATCCTAATCTAGAAGACACCTGTGTCAACGGAGCCACACCAGCCAGGGCTGTCAATTCATTGTTTTTGTTTGTTTGCTTCTCCAGTAATTCCCCATCTATCCCAGGTACTGCCTTAAGAGAGCACAGAAGTTCCTGTGTTTTCTTTTTTCCACATGTCACTGGGTTTCTAATATGTGCCCAACATATGTTACGGCTTTGGAGGGGGCTGTGATTTGGAGCCAGGCAGACACACCTAAGTTGTGGCAATCAAAGACTCACTTACTAGCTTAGGAGGCAGGTAAAAATAATACCTTGGAAACATATTAAATAACAGAAGAGTATAATGAATCAAATCAATTCCATAACATTTTTCTCCCACCTTCCCCAGAGTTTCATTCATCCTAACCCAAAGCCCATTCTCTGTGACATGTTAATCTTCCTGTTACATGTCTCTGGTGTAACATTAGGTCTGTGACCAGAGTTAGGCTAACACCAGGAGAAATTCAACCATCTGTGGGAGTTGTGACCCCAGAAGCTGGAAAGAGTGTGGAAAGAATTCAGAATAGAATGAATCCCTAAATAGATTAGTTATGTCCAAACAAGTGGAGCAGTAACCTGGGTAGGAGTTACTGACTTCCGTGTGTAGGTTGAAGAATGAGATGGAGTGTAACTTGAATCTAGGAGCCTTGGGCTGTAAAATTGGCTCACTCAGAGAGTAATGACACAGCATCCATAAAACAGGGCTCAGCGAGGCACTCGGGAGCTCTAGAAGAGCTTCCTAAAAGCCTTGGGACAAATCTCGGCTGCTTATGCTTTCTGGGCCACTGAAGACCTGTTTCCAAAAAGTCACTTGGGAAGGGGCTCCCCAGCCATTTAGGATGACATAATTACTTCCTAGTGGGTAAGTTTGTTTTAATATTCAGAAATTTTTAATATTTAAGAGAATCAAACACATAGCATCAATGTATTAAGGAATTTGTGCATATTTGGTATTTTAAGTATTTGCTGTGTTTGAGAGAATTTAGTCTGTTAGAGTAACAAATTGGCCTTATAATTCTAATTTTAAATGTGTAATAGGTATAGACATGTGATTTGAAATAGAACTTTCCTTTAAAGTCAGTTTTGGAACATTCAATAAAACCTAAGAATTGAACCACCATATTTTTAAATTGCTAGATTTCTAAGAGTTTTTAGATAATCAGAAATGTCTTGCTGGTTAGCTCAGATCACCAAATTGCTTTATAAGGACATGAAGTAAGTTATATGTTAAATTTGTTTAAAAATAGTATTGTTAATTACATTTATAAATGGTACCAAATAGTCTTTAAATACAACCCTTTAAAGAGATTAAAATGTACTTGTTTGTAAGTTAAATATAAAAGCTTAAGGAAGAACTGAGCTTCTGATTTGCATCTTTAATACAAGGAACATACATTTTAAAAAGCCAAAGTGGCCCTCTGAATATTCTTTTCTGGGCACAAAAGGGACATATTAAAAACTCACACTGACATTGCAAAACCAGCCCACTTTCTGTGTTGTTTTCACCTACACAATACACCGTTAGCTTTGGTGATTGTATTTCCTGGTGTTCCCATGTTTTTTGCTTTTATTGAGCTTTTAGGAGAGAGGGCGGCTACTGATGATGCTATAGCCCAGATCACGGCATACAGCTGGCAGTGGTGACACCAGAATTAAACCCGGAACTGTCTCTCCTCAGCGCCCTCCTTCCTCTGCACTGTGCTGCCTTCAGGTGGGTCATCCTGTCCCCTTGAGGAGGGTCTCCCATTGGATTCTGGAGAAACTGAGACAGGGAGGTGTGCTTCTCTGAGGCCAGTATGGTGGTGGCAGAGGAATTCAGCAAAATATACTCCAAGAAAAAGTAAAACCCAGAGACTATAGTTAAATCTCCATCCTCAGTAGGGGATTTCTTCCCTGGCCAAACTTGCATTTCTGAGACTAGATTTCACCAAGCAAGGTAACTTTCAAAAACAAAAATTAAAACAACACACTGTCAAGCAACCGGTTCCTTCAATAAAATCAGGCTCTGTGTGTGTGTGTGTGTGTGTGTGTGTGTGTGTACACATGCATGTTCATATAAATACACATTATGTTCATGGTGGGAAGGTAAAGTTATGTGTAGTGGAATTAGGAGTGCTATAGTCCACCAATTACAGATTCTTTGGGGCCCCAAACTCCTCATTTGAAGTACAAATATCTTTTGGAGAAATAAAAAACAAGATAATGTAACAATTACTTGGGATCAATCACTTAGGTACGCGGTTCGACTGGAGAGCCTTTGGAGGCATGGAACAGCATACTGAAAGTTTTGTAACAAAAATAGGTAGAATATGGGCAGAGACGTGTAAGTGGACAATGAGTCCAGAAAAGGGGATGTCAAGGAACTGAAGATAAATTTGTACACACCTGCTTAGCAGCTCCAGAGATTGGAAGGGTTGGCTTCACTGACTTTGTGCTGTTCCCAGGTTGCCTGCCCCTGGAGACTGCTGGGAGCCTGCCAGTGAGGGCTTGGGCTGCCATCTGACATACCCAGCACATGTTAGGTCTTCATAAATGTTCGTTAAACAAACTCTGTTTTCAGAGCAAAAGAATAAGACTAGGAAAATATACAGATCACAAATCGGGAAAATTTATAAAACAATTTATTTTAAAACTCTCTCATTATGCCTAAAAATCTCCAGAGAGGGGGAATCTACTACCTATGGAGAGAGCCTGTGACATTTTAGGGCAGCTCTAAATATCAAAAATTCCCCTGTGTAGAACCTAATCTACACCTCTGTCACTGCAGCAATTCACGATGCCCTATCACTTTGAGCCAAATCAGAACAAATACAAGTCCTCCTCACACTCCACCTTTTAAATATTTTAAGTTTCATAATCTGTGCCCTTCAAATACAGGGTTGGGAAAAAGTAGGCTTACAGCTGTTCGTATGTAAAATAATACCGTAATTAATAAACAATAAGACAAGAATAAACTCTGTGTTCACATACTCAGAACTGTAAGCCTACTTTTGCCCCACCCTGCGTTGCCTCATTGGGTAATAAGCAAGAGCTATAAAATGGCTCCTACTGTTTGATCCAATAATTCCACTTGCTAAAATAGGCTAAATGGAAGTAACTCAAAGTGAGGAGGAATACATTTATACAAATCTGCTTATATTTCCAAACAGGCTCAGAGATACAGAGAACAGACTGATGGTTGCCAGAGGGGAGGGAAGTTGGGGAACTGAGTGAAAAAGGTGAAGGGATTCAGAAGTACAAATTGGTAGTCACAAAATGATCCTGGGGATGTAAAGTACAGCATAGGAAGTATAGTCAATAATATTGTAATAACTATATATGGTGCCAGCTGGGTACTTGAAATATCAGGGGGACCATTTTATAAAGTATATGATTGTCACTATGCAGTACATCTGAAACTAATACAAAATAATATTGTATGTAAACTGTAATTTAAAAACTAAAATAAAATTAAGAAATAATATAAATTCCTCAAAATTGAGGGTGACTTAAAAAATGATGGGGGAACTATTTGATGCTTTAACTGAAGCATCAAGTTATCACTTTAACTGAAGACAAATACACAAAAATTATCCTGATGCATGGAAATATGTATGGACAGTGCCACATGAAGAAAACAGAACATAAAACTATGTTTTCATTGGGTTACAACAATATAAAAGAGTCTCTGGTTATACATCAATAAAGTCTATAAGTGAATGTGGAGCCTTTCCAGAACTCCGTCTCCAAACCATGCTTCCTCCAGACTCTCCCAGCCCAATGAACCTACATCCAACCCAGAAGCTGTTCCACATTTGCTTTTAATTTCGCCCTGTGTATCTCCCGCTTGCAGATATCAACCAACAGACAAAAAAAGACCTTGTGAAATCTAAAGAGAGCTAAGCAGCAGACCCCAAGCTTCAGCCTCCCCACTCACTCCCAGATTTCACTTCTCACTTGTTCCCACCACCCTTCTTGGTCTGTGGGGCTTTCTGCTCCTCTTACAGTCTTTACCTGGAGGGGTGATATCTCTTGGGACCAATCAGACACTATCTAGGATACAGTAGTGACAAAACAGATGAAGTCCCTGAGTTCCCAGAGCTTATTTTAAATTATGTAGTGGTGAAGGTGGGCTTATGATGAAAGACAGGAAACAAACAAACAAATAAATACATAATCAAATAGAGATAAATGCTGTGAAGAAAACAAAACAAAATAAATTATTGGGAGATACAATGGGAACACTAGACCGGGTGGTCGGTGGCTGGGGAAGACATTTGAGAACGCAACACTGCAGTTAGGACTGAAGGACAAGAGCCAGCCACTAGAGTTGTGAAAAGAGGCCTCCAGGCAGAAGTAAAAGAGAGCAAAAAGGCCCCAAATTAGGAATAAGCAAGGCATATTTGAAGAACTGAAAGGCCACTATGGCTGGAGGGTCACTAATAGTTTTCTACTCAGGGTAAGAGATGAGGCTGGAGAAATAGGCAGAAAAGGAGTCATGATGCAAATGGGAAGCCATTGGAAGGGGTTGATGTGATCTGACCGAGGCTTTCGGAAGATCACTCTGGCAAGGGTACAGCAAATGGCTTATCAGGAGGTAAGAGTGGAGCCTGTAGACCAGTGTGCAAACTAATGTGCTAGCACAGTCAAGATGGTGGTGGTGTGGACTTTGGCAACATCTAGTTCAGAGAAGAAAAGTTGTAAATTTTTAAAGGTGTATTACCAATAAAATAAAACCAAAACTAAGGGAAAATTAAATAGAAAACAGAGTATATATACCACACAGATTTCTTATCCTAAGATAACTAAGGGTTGGCCTCCAGTTTCCTTGGAAGGCACAGGTAACAAGAAGATGTTCTCTCAAGTCTGTCCTTTCCTGTCCCTAAAATTCCCCTTTGTGGTCCTTCATTAATTGCCCCTTACCTTGAGTTATGGGACTGAAGCAGAGCCCAAGTTACTGCTACTCTTCAAACGGACAAATAGTGAGCAGCCTAAACCCCCAATCCTATGTACAATGGTAGTTACATCTCTTGGTGCACATAAACCAGATAATAAACATTATAGATACAAATGTTTCCTCCACCTACTCTCATGTTAGGATAACATTCCTTCCCTATAAGAACCACATTGGAAATTTCTTAGGGATTATTTTAACTATAACACTCCAGAACAAGTCTAAAGAAAAAATAGCTTTTATTCTCTGATTCACAGGGACATATCTATCACTTTTAGAAACTCTTTCAGGACTGGCTACCACAAAAAAGTTAACATTTTTAACATGATGGCTGGGTGGTGGAAAAGGTGGCACAGTGTTCAAAGCGCTTCTTGTATGGACTTGGACAGCTAAGATGAAACCCTATAACTTAGTGGTTGAGAGTGAAGGCTCTGGAGTCAGACTGCTTGGGTTCAAATCCGAGTTTCTCTACCTACTCTGTAGCTTACAGCAAATCATTTAACTTTAATAAGCCAGAATTTAGTCTTTAAAATGGGAGTTTGGTAAGCCCCAAAGAATCTGAAATTGAAATATGGTGAGAACTGTTTGTGAATCTAGGAGAGGGCTTCTGAACCTGGTCTATTCCTTGCCTCCAATTCCTCCATTATAATCTTTCCCCTTCACATCTCCCAAAAACAGATACACAAACACACACTCTATTGTACACACAAACATGTACCACACAGCTACACACTCTTAGATAAGAACCTGCATTCTTGGAGAAAGTGGTATTTAACCACTATAAGCATAGCATATGGCACTTTACTTTTTTTTATTTTTTTATTTTTATTTTAAAGAGCGAGCAAGGGAGAGAGAGGGAAACATGGATCAGCTGCCTTCAGCATGCCCCCCACCAGGGATTGAACCTGCTACCTCTCTGTGCACCAGGACGACTCTCAACCAACTAACTGAGCCTCACTGGTCACATAGTATATGTCACTTTGCTTAATAAAATAAACTTTTCTAAATTAGCACAGATTAAAACAACTCTTGGAAAGGAGTAACTGGATCCCAGACCCTGCATTCAAATTCCTTCATGATACAAGCTCAAAAATTTTCAAGGGCTCTTCTTTTTCCATGGGGAGAAAAATGATCCACTTCTTTTTCCAGAAGTTCAGGGACTCCCACAACCAGCTTAATTTATGTGCCACTTTCTAATTGTGGGAGCCTTAGGCTCTACCAACTGTTTCCCAATTTGCTTGAGTATACGGAATTTAACACCAGGTAAGGGAGGTTCAGACTGCCTCAGCACTGGGAATGGGTGACTTGAATTTGAAACAAGTGAATTGGGTTCATAATACAGTTGACTCTTGAGCAACACAGGTTTGAACTCCTCATATCCACTTGTACTTGGATTTTTTCCCATAAATATCTGTACTATTTTCCATCCATGTTTGGGAGTCTAAGGATGAGGAAAACGAGCTGCATTGTTCTGCCATTTTATATGGAGGACTTGAGCATCCATGGATTTTGGTATTGGTGGGGGTTCCTGGAACCAATCCCCCTCCAATATTGAGAAACAACTTAAGTTTTGGGGGAGTCATAAGTTGTACGTGGATTTTCTAATGCACCAGCATTGGGGTCAACTGCATATCCTCTAAGAAAGTTTCCTAAATACTGGTCTCTGTAACCAGCTACTGGGCAGCATTTACCCAGTGGACACCAGGGGGTAGCAAAATCACACTCTCCCAATTCCCAGGCACTAAACCTAAAGAAGCTGGAGAGTCTTCCTGACTCTGGGCCCCATAATAACCCATTGACAGAAAAAAGTTCAAACTCCTTGCTTCTAACTCTGCTGGAAAGATGGTCACTAGGGTTTGCTGCCCTAGATTAATCTTTTGCAGCTATGGAGCAGAGGGATCTTGCCTACATAGGAGCTGCATCCCCTGGCAAGAAGCTTTCCAAACGTCACCCCTTAGCCTCAGTGGCACATGCCTTCAAGCCCCTCTCTGAGAACTATTGGGCTTTCGGATCTCCTCTCAAATGCCCACCCTTTTGGAAGCTCCACCCACAGGGCTTCCGGTGCCCGCTCAGAGGAGGGATAAGACATCTCCCTGCTATGCCTAAACTTCCCCTAACCCTCATGGGGGACCCTCGCCGGGCCTCATTTCCCATTCATACTCGAGGGAGACTGTGTGAGGCCAGAACTTTCTTAATTAGTCTACCCCCACTTTGTCTACTGTATCAGATAGCCATCCCTACCGCCATGAGCCCTAGTGACTCTGGGAGATTATCACCACCCCACAAGAAGGAAGGGTCTGGTATCCCGCATCAAATTATGGGGCCTGATTGGGGTTCTGGTGCCTTCCCTCCGCCAGCAGAAATGGGAGAGATAGGAGGTGCGAAGATAGGACAGCGACCAAGAAACTCAAAAACTGTTCGCAGCAGTGCACACCCTTACAGGAGGATCCTGATCCCGATCCCGGGACCCTGCCCCCCTTCAACCACGATGCCCACCCCCAAGCCTTCACAGCCCCCCACACTCCCGCCCTCCACAGGCCGAACAGAGGAACCCATTGTCAGAGCCCAAATGTTCGAGGACTGAGGAGGAGAGGGGAAAGAGGAGGGCTGGCAAGACCGTGGAGGGTGGGACGACTCCCCTGATTTCCCTGCCCTCCGCTCCACCCAAGGCAGGCAGGGGCGGGTGGGGGGGGGTCTCTTCTGAGCCCCAGGTTCTGCCCGAGTCTGGCAACCGAAGGGAGAAGAGGTTCCCAATCGAGTTAGAGACGGGAGGCTTCCAGCCGCCAAAGGACCCCAGTCCAAGGCTGGGGACCCCAGGGAATTCACGGACGCCCCAGCCTCTGGAGTGTCTCTTGGGGACTAAGCAGATCCCGCAGAGAGCGAGGCAGTGGCGGGAAACGAAGGGAATCTTCGGCTAGGCCGGCCTCCGGGGGTCAGGGTCGCAGGGACCCACTGGAGGGTGGGGCGGAGGAAGAAGAGGGTTGCGGAAGAGCGGGGCAAATCGGCCGGGGGAGTCGCGGCGAGGCTCGGCGCGGGAGAGGGAGTCGGTGCTGGGGTGTCCCGGCAGGGGGTCCGGCGCGGAGTCGGAGGCGGGCACTGAAAGGCGGGGCGGGGAGGGGCGGCCGTCTCGGCCCTCCCTGGCGGGGCCCCGCGGCCTGGGAGCCGGAGCGAGCCGAGCCGCCACCGCGGCCGGAGCTGTCCCCTAGCCAGATCGGGTGAGACGCGAGCGGCGGGAGGGAGCGGCGGCGCGCCCGGCCCCGCCCGCCGGCCCGAGCGTCGGACGCGAAACCGCGCGGAGCCATGGTGAGTCCCGCGTCGCAACCCTCGGGTCCCCTCCGCCTTCGCGCAGCCCACTTTGGGCCACCAGTCCCCAGCTTGGTGCCTCTGATGCCTGCTTTGGACTGTTGAGCACTCCTGGGACTCTCCTCCCTCCCATCCCCCTTTCTTTTCTTTGATCTGTCTGTCTGCCCCACTGTCTGGTTTGGTCCCCACTGAGTATTGCCCTCACCCTTTCTTCCTCCTCTTACCCGCCCCTTCCCCCATTCTCCCTTTGGTCTCTCCCCTAATTCACACACCTCCCCTCACCCTCCTCGCCCTCCTCTGTCCTGACCTGTGCCTTCCTTTGCAGGATCTTCCCTCCCCCTCCTGGTCCCTCCCACGGGTTGGGTGCTGCAGCGGCCCTGGAAGGGGCCCGGCCTCAGGTCATGAGAACTGACCTGCCTGGAACTACCATTTTCCATCCCAGTCCCCAGCCCGGTGAGCCGGACCCACCCATCCGGCCCTGGGGGACCGGCCACAGCTGAGGCTGGGCTAGGGCCAGGGACAGAGCCAAAGAGGGAAATTCCCGCGGAGAATAAGGTTGCCTCAGGATAGTGGACAGGATGGGGAGGGGGGCCTCACAGTGCCAGGGGGCGTGACGCTGCTAGAGCAGACGAGATTGGGGCGGGGGGTGCCCCCGGGCTCACGCTGCAGGGAACAGAAGCCGTGTCAGGGCATTCCCGTTGCAACGGGGAGGGAGCACTGGTGGGAGCTCCCTGCAGACGGTAGGGGAACCTGGCAGCAGCCACTCAAGGCACAGTTAGCAGGAGGGCACAGTTAATGGAAAGTCTTTACCAACAGGAGTGGACACTGTCCTGCGAACTTTCACTCCTGGAGTATTCTCTGAAGAATCACTGCAGGAGTGGGCACTGCCAGGGAGCGTCCACTGTGGGGGTGGGGTAGGGGAGACTCGGCCTAAGGGGTGCTCACTGCAGAGAGTGGAGGAGGGGGAGAGGCCCTGCCAGGGGGCGCTCCCTGCGGGGAGTGGAGAAGGGGGAGGAGCACTGCCGGGGCTGCCCCTCTACTAAAGGAAGGGCACCCCCTGGCAGGGAGACTGGAGAGAAAAGAAAGAGGAACTGGGCCAGGGAGAGCTGACTCAGTCTCTCTGGTCTCTCCTTTGGTCCTGGTCGGCTGGAGGCCTGGTCTCTGGGCTCCGGCCCGCCGCCTCCCACCCCAGACCCCTCCTCCCCTCCTGCCGGTGTCGTTTCCTGTGGCTGAGACTCTCGCTCAGCCATGAGCTCACCGCCCCTAATGGGTTGCAGCTGCCTCGCTGCTCCAGCTCTAGCTCCCCGCTCCCCACTCCTGGCCTCAGAGCCGGCGGCCCACTCTGCCTACCCTCCCCCCGCCCACGCTCACTGCGCTGGCTGTGTCCCCGGAACACTGGGGGGTCTGTCTGCTCGCCCACATACCTTGGGGCCGGGTCTCTGTGTGACGCACTGAATGGCCCTCTCTGGAGTGGCTGCCCTGCTCATGGTCGGGACCCGCTGGCAAGTCTGGCTGGAGGGACTCAAAAGTAAAATGTTATGCAGTTTTGTCTTCAGGGCAAAGGCGGAGCTCCGGGGCGAGTAGGTAAAAAACTATTAAAACTCTGCAGTGAGCATCCCCTTGTCCATTTACAGCAAATAAATCTGGTAAAGGGAACTTCAAAGCCATCTTGAAGGAGAAATGACTTTGCAAAGGAACAGCCTAAGGGATAGTTGTTTAGAGTGTGGGATGGAGAAAGATAACCCATTGATTCACTTAGGAGGTGAGTTTGGAGTAAGTAGGGCTGAGTCTTTTAAGACAGCGGGTCTAAGTGGAGATTAGAGAGGTTCTGCTGGAATCAGAAAAGATTTCAGCTCCAATACATACCATCAAGGCCTGCTCCTCCCTTCCCCACATGTTCCTTTTGTGACTTTCTTGTTTCAACTGTCCCCACCCAGTTCTTTGTAACCCAATCCCACATGCTCTGGAATGGGTGATTGCTTCATAGCCACTCTGGGAGAGGGGAGAGGGGGTGCTAGAAAGATTCAAGATACACAGCCCTCTATTCCTCCCTCCCATCAAATGACTATCTCTAGCATGGGTGGTGGCACTGCCTCTTAAGATGGGGGTCTCTACAGACATGGATACAGAGAACAGACTGACAGCTGTCAGAGGGGAGGAGGCTGGGGGCTGAGTGAGAAGGGTAAAGGGATTAAGCCAAGAGAAAAAAAAGACTTATGGACAACAGTGTGATGATTGCCAGAGGGAAGGGTCAGTGGAGTAGAAGAGGGTGAAGGGGAGATAAATGGTGATGAAATGAGACTTGACTTGGGGTAGTAAACACACAATATATAGATGATGTATAATTGTATACCTGAAACGTATGTAATTTTATTTACCAATGTCACCCCAATAAATTCAATTAAAGTTCCTTTAAATAAAAAGTAATTTTAAAAAAAAAAAAGTTTGAGCCAAACTGAGGACATGCCTGGAAGCAAGATCTCAATAGATTGAGAAAATGCTCCTGAGAATGGCAGTTTGGCATTCCCTTTTTTACATTTAGAATCAAAGGAGAAAATGTAAGAAAGGTCACATGAAATCCATTGGTGGTAGATTAAGGAGGTGGGAGAAAGCGAAGAGGGAAGGGGCAATCCCTGGGATTGAATAAAAAGCAAAATGGAGCGATATATACTTCTTTTACATTGATGGGTTCAGGGTAGTTAACGTTTAACATTACAGTAAATAGAGATGATGTGCAGGCAACAGGATAGCAGTGAGTTTTGGTGCACCTGCTCTCTTCTGAGGGTGGTTATGCCTCCAAGGCATCTGGAAATGACGATTACTCTGGCATTTCAAAGGTATGTTATCCTAGACGCACAAGAACAATGGACAGGTCTCTATTAAGGTAAAGATTAACCTTTTATTCAGAAAGCCATAGGCCTTTTGCTTGACTACCCACCACAACTTACCCAGTTGGGAATTAATCATCATGTGTGGTTACTTTTGGTCACACTGAGTTTGTCAGGTCTGCTAGGTAGCCTCTTTTTCATTAGCCTCTTTTTCATTCACAATTAATGTTTTTGCATTTTAAAAAGTTTTAAAATGTATCTAGAACAATGAAATGTTATATACCTTAACTGTGAAAAACAGTAAACATATCACCCATCTTACAGGAAAATAAACTGAGTTATAGAGGTTAAATGGATGGCCTAACATGTTGTATGGTCAGTCAAATTTAAACTCTTTAATTTTTTTAATGGGGGTCTCTGGGTGGTAAGGCCCTGTGAGGAGGGCTTGCAGGATGGCTGTGTGAAAGCCCCCCACCCTCCAGAGCTCCTAGCCATAAGTCAGTCCCCTGATGGCCCAGGAGACGTCTCTTCTCTCCCGAGGAGGGCCTGTGCTATCACCCTGATTCACAAGAATCAGGGACAGGACGGCCCTGATCAGGGACATTCACAACACATTATCTCCGCATCTCCAAAGCCAAGGTCTCAGAGCTCTCTCATGGAGTACACTACAAGGCCTATGCACCCTGACTGGCCCAGCTCCACTCCCATCCTGGGCTCATTTCCTGAGTACCCTCTCTGTGCACACAATGGGCCCCAGGGTGACACAGCCAGCCCCACACCAGCCTGGCTCCCAAGGAGGCATGCTTGGGTGATCTGCAGCCTGGTCTTGTCTCTCCCAGGAGCCAGAGCCAGTGGAAGACTGTGTGCAGAGCACGCTCGCAGCCCTGTACCCGCCCTTCGAGGCAACGGCGCCCACATTACTGGGCCAGGTGTTCCAGGTGGTGGAAAGGACTTATCGGGAGGATGCGCTGAGGTACACACTGGACTTCCTGGTGCCCGCTAAGCATCTGCTTGCCAAGGTCCAGCAGGAAGCCTGTGTGAGTGGCCGTGCATCCCTGTTCTATCTCCCTGCAGATCCTCCGCCTCACTCCAGAGACTAGGCAGTCTGACTAATTTCTCCCCACCCAGAGACAGGCAGCCTCCCTGAGACTGATCTCCCCAGAGGCACTGCCCTCAGATATTAACACACAGACACTCATCCTCCTCAAATATTAACCTCTAAGAAACATCAACTCCCAAACACCCTGACCCTCCAGACCCAATTCCGGACATTTTTTTCCTTCATATCAATTTTCAAGATACTAACTCCCCAGATGTGGCTCAGCACAGATCCTTCACTTCTGTAGCTATAAAGACCTCCTAAGAGTCTCTGACTCCTCCAAGACAATGGCATCTGCTGACCATGTCTTTGTAATGACTCAGTTCCTACCACCGGAAAACTGACCAGTCCGAAGCCCTTCCTCTGCCACATAAACACCTCCTGCACCCCTGGGGTTATAACCCACCAGGCATAAGGTCACTCCTACCTAGGAGGGTCCCATTCTAACTGTCCCCTCCTGTTGGTTTCATCAACAGAGGCCTGAGCACAGCCTCCCATCTCTCTCCCCAGGCCCAGTACAGCGGTTTCCTCTTCTTCCACGAGGGCTGGCCTCTCTGCTTGCATGAGCAGGTGGTGGTACAGCTAGCAGCCCTGCCCTGGCAGCTGCTGTGCCCAGGGGACTTCTACCTGCAAGTGGTGCCCTCAGCAGCCCAAGCACCCCGCCTGGTACTTAAGTGCCTGGCCCCAGGGGGTGGGCGTGTGCAGGAGCTGCCTGTGCCCAATGAGGCTAGTGCCTACCTGTTCACACCTGAGTGGCTACAAGGCATCAATAAGGACCGGCCAACAGGTCGCCTCAGTACCTGCCTACTCTCTGCGCCCTCTGGGATTCAGCGGCTGCCCTGGGCTGAGCTCATCTGCCCCCGATTTGTGCACAAAGGAAACCTCATGGTAGGACATCGGCCAAGCACGCTGCCCCCAGAACTGCCCTCCGGACCCCCAGGGCTCCCCAGCCCTCCACTCCCTGAGGAGGCCCTGGGCACCAGGAGTCCTGGGGATGGGCACAATGCCCCTGCTGAAGGACCTGAGGGCGAGTATGTGGAGCTACTGGAGGTGACACTGCCCATAAGGGGGAACCCCGTGGATGCTGAGAGCTCCTCAGGCCTCTCCAGGACCCGGACAGTACCCACCCGAAAGGGTGCTGGAGGGAAGGGCCGGCACCGGAGACACCGAGCATGGATGCACCAGAAGGGCCTGGGGCCCCGGGACCAGGATGGGGCACGCCCACCCGGTGAGGGGAGCAGCAGCGGAGCTTCTCCCCAGTCTCCCCCGGGAGCCGAGGCTCTCCCAGAAGCAGCAGCCCTGGAGGTATCTGAGCCCCCAGCAGAGGCGCTGGGGGAAGCCTCTGAATCTTGCCCCCTGAGGCCAGGGGAGGTTGGGGGAGGAGGAGGCCAGGGAGCTGAAGGACCACCTGGCACCCCTCGGAGAACAGGCAAAGGAAACAGGAGAAAAAAGCGAGCTGCAGGCAGAGGGGCTCTTAGCCGAGGAGGGGACAGTGTCCCTGTCCCACTGAACCCCGGGGACAAGGAAGAGACCAGCCAACAAGAAGCCTTTGTCAATCTGCCCTCATCAAGTGAGCACGAGCTTCCAGGAGGCAGCCTGGTTAAGGAGGAGCTTGAAGGTTCGGAAAAGCCGGAGTCTGAGCTGAAAGAGGAGCTCATACCCGCAGACGAAAAAGAGCCACAGCCCCCAGAAGCCTGTGGGCCTACAGAAGAGAGGGCCAGAGAGAGAGAGCAGAAGGGCCCGAGTCTGGTGTGCATGGCAGGTGAGATGATACCGAGACCGATGGGGCAAGGGCCAGTGTAGGTTAGGCCTCGGAAAGGGGGCTGGAGGAGAAGCAGAGGTGACGCTGGGAGCAGAACAGCCATACTCAGTCTTACTTCAGGCCCATAGCTCTGTCTGTGTCGGTGCAGGACCCACAGGTCCCGAAGGGCTCCCCTCTGACCCCTCAACACCACCTCTGGAGACTGTGCAGGAAGTGAAAGGGGACAGGATCCAAGAAGAGGCACCTCCAGTCTCCATCTCTGATGACCCTGACATAGCTTGGGACTTGATGGCATCTGGATTCCTCGTCCTGACTGGTCAGTGAGCATCAGTGGTTGAAGGGAAGGGGGACAAAGAAAGAGAGGCAGTTGGGGTGGGCTGCAGAGGGAGGGAGGGTGGATGGGAGGTAGCCAAGGCCTGCCCCCAGCCAGGACAGCCTGGCCATTTTGTGTCCTCAGGAGGGGTCGACCAGAGTGGGCGAGCTCTGCTGACCATCACTCCACCGTGCCCTCCTGAGGAGCCCCCACCGTCCCGAGACATGCTGAGCACTGCTCTTCATTACCTGCACTCACTGCTCAGGTAACGGAGGTCCATGCTGGCACCTGGGCACTCACCTCCTGGGTCATGAGGACTTTGACCTCCTCTCCTCAAGACACTGACCTCCTAACACCTAGGACACCTACCTCTTCAACCTTCAAATTTTCAAGTCATTGACTTCTGAATTTAGTGACCTCTAACCTCCAGGATACCTACATCGATCCTTAAAATCAACACTACTGACTTTCAAGGCACTACCTAGATTATCAGGACATCGACTCACTTATTCAGCAACTATTTATTGAGCACCAAGAACCTATTAGGGACCATGTTACATGCTGGCATGAATTGATACCCTCCAGAGCATAGAATTTTTAATTGTCTAGACCCTGATCCTGTGACCCAGTAGCTATGTGACTATAGGCTCCTGATTGCTGGGTCGCACTGCTTCATGGACACACATCCCAGACTTTGGCTATTGCCCCCAAACATACCAGGAACTAACTTCTGAGAACTAGTAACACTAAAGGCAGACCCTGTTCCACTATCCCCCCCCCAACACACACACACACACACACACACACACACACACACACACACACTCACACACTGCCTCCCTGGCTCTTCCTGCCCCCACAGGCCTGATCTACAGATACTGGGGCTGTCCGTCCTCCTGGACCTTCGAAAGGCAACTCCCCTGCCTCCAGCACTCATTCCTGTCCTGAATCAACTTCAGGTAACCAACCCCTTGAGAGAAATACTTCTCCTGATCCAAACTCTTCCCCAAGCCACCCAGTTGCCCACAATTTAGGGTTATTCTTCCTTCAGGACTCGGGAGACCCCCGCCTCATTCAGCGGCTATTGCTTCTCAGTCATAATGACCCTCCAACTGAGCTCCATGGATTTCAGGTTTGAGCCCCTCACTCCCACCTACTGCCCCTCAAAAGCAGAGAGAGAAGAGGCTAGCCGGAACCCCAGGGTGGTGCCCAGGCAAGAAACCCCCTGTCTTCCTTTGTCCACAGGGTGCTGAGCTGCTGTCAGAGAATGATCTGAAAAGAGTGGCCAAGCCAAAGGAGCTGCAGTGGGACTTAGGAGGTCACAGGGAGCCCTCTCCGAGCCACTGGGTAGAGATACACCAGGTGAGCTACACTTCCTCCACCCAGGACACTGGGAGCCAGGAATGACCAGCTGAGAACATTAAGAGACAAGGCAGATCTGAGACATGACCAAGGGGTTGGGCAAAAGTGGTTTCCCTTCCATTCAATTCAACAAGTATACTTATGGCTCACAAACCATAAGCAAAATATTGTGCATGTATCATGCATGGGCTACTCAGGAGATGGGATGAGTATGTTAAATAAATTTTTATGTTTTTTCATTGATTTTAGAGAGGGAGGAAGGGAGAGAGAGAAACATCGATGTGAGAGAGATACATCGATGAGTTGCCTCCTGGAGATCAAACCTGTGACCCAGGTATATGCCCTGACTCGGAATCAAGCCTGTGACCTTCCAGTGCACGGGACAATGCTCCAACCAACAGAGTCACACCAGCCAGGGCTTAAATAACTTCTTTGTGACATTAAGCTGCATATGATTTTTGGTGGGAGATAAGTCAGAAACTAAAGAACAGTGCAAAATAGCATCGCTGGGGTACTGGAAAGCTGAGAGGCAGGAAGTCTGGTTCTGCTTCCATGTGACCTTGGACAAGTTACTGTACCCCACTTCCTGAGACGGTGCCTTTCTGTACCTGCTCCCTGCACCAACATCCCAGCCTCGGGATTCTCACCCACAAAGAACGTCGATTGTGATATAATCTCTGATTCTATGAATCTAAGTGGTGTGAGATTCAAGAAAAGAAGTGTAAACCTGATCTGAGCGGAGAATTAAAGGAGGCCTGTAACACGGTCTCTAAGTTGTGTACATGGGATCTAAATAGGCTGAGAGGAGGGTTTCACAGGGTGAGGACCCAGTGCAGACAGAGGACAGGAGACTCATGTGTACTAAGCTGCACAACGAGCCCGGCCCGAGCTGGGTGCTTATGTAGCAGCACCTCTTTCAACCTCACAAAATCCCGTATGTCTTATCTGGACTTCACAGTTGAGGAAACTGAGGTTCAGGGGGGTTCCCGGACCTGCCCAAGGTCATACAATTAGTAAGCAACAAAATCAAGAACTGAAGCCAGCATTACCTCCATAGAAGTGTCTGGGGCTACCCTATAGCCACCCTAGAGCTGAGGCTTCTTATCCTGAACTCTGTCCCTGGATTCCATCGCTCTGTGCGTGTTTCAGGAAGTGGCGAGGCTGTGCCGCCTGTGCCGAGGGGTGCTGGGCTCTGTCCGGCAGGCCATTGCGGAGCTGGAGGGAGTGGCAGAGCCAGAGGGAGAGGTATGAAATGAGATGGGACAACGGGGCACGGGGTGGGGACTCTCTGGTGGAACCCCAACTGTCTACTGCTCCCTGCTCCCAGGAGGTGGTAGGAATGCCTGAGCCCCTACAGAAGGTGCTGGCAGATCCCCAGCTGACGGAGCTGCAGAGGGATGGGGGAGCCATCCTGATGAGGCTGCGCTCCACCCACAGCAGCAAGTACGAGGGACGGGTGTGCTGGCAGGTGGGCGTGGTGGGTGGAGACACAACAGAGCACAACTAATAAACCTTAGCTGCCAGATCATTCTTACTGAGCCTGTATCTGGACAAGATAGCATGTTTTTCCACGTATTATCTCATAACCCTCACAAGGTCCCTGCATGCCAGTTACGATTACAGATGGGGATTTGGAGGGTCAGAAATGTGAAATGTCTTGGCCAAAGTTAGTCAGTAAATGAAAGAGTCAGTATTCAAATCCAGGCCCATACGGTGACCCACAGTGTTGTGCCACCTCTCTTGTTGGGACACAAGGATGGACCGGGGGTTGAGGGGCTTAACAAGCAAGGGCAGTGGTTCATTCTGCCCCACTCCTTCCCCAGTCTGGAGGGCCCAGGCCCAGCTACACTGTACCAGGAGGTGGACGAAGCCATTCACCAGCTCGTGTGCCTGTCCAACCTGCACGTGCAACAGCAGGAGCAGCGGCAGCGCCTGCACCGACTCCAGCAGGTGAACCAGGACCCCCGGACCTCTCTTACTCAGCCTGGGGCCTGGCCTCCAGCACCCCCCTTTCACTGATACAGTTGATAGTGATCTCCTAACCTGGCTTGGTTGACTGGCCCTCCTTCTCTCCTCACCTCCCCTGGAGGTTGGTCATGGCCGGTGTGAGATTCAGCAAGAGGGAGATAGCATCACAGGACCAGCAAAGAAGAGAAGCTAGATCTCCCCCTCCCCACTGTTGATGTGTGATCAAGGATCCTTAAAGACTGTGAGAGATGCTCGGTATCCTAGGGGGTTCTGGGAACAGCTGATTGATCCTGGAGTGCCTACCTCCTTAGCTTAAAAATGATAAATGTCACTGATACCAGCTCTTTATCTATTCTGCCACCCGTGCTCCCTCAAGTCTTTAAACAATGTCAGACAACAAGCCTGGGGCTGGAAAGGCCCTTTGGAAGGAGAGGGGAGTGGAAGCCCTAGATGCCTTGGGAACCAAGGCCTCTTTGTGGGGAAGATTCAGGGATAGGCTGGCTTCTCGAACCTTGATTCTTCTCTCCTATGGTTAAGAGCCCGTTACGGATTTGCTCTCCACCCTGTCATGTGGGTAGAGGGGGCTTTGAAATCTGATTGCTCCTCCTTGGCCCCAAGCATGGTGAGTGAATTCACATCATGGGCCTGCGTGCGGGCATCAGGGGAAGGGTCAGTTCAGGGCCAGTGACAAAAGGGAGGGTGTGCGAGGTAGTGACAGGGCTATTTCCTGGGATTTCTGCATATTGGTTCCCTCCATCCCAGTATCTAAGGGGTTGTACATCTTACTGTTTGTTTGCTTGCTTGCTGTTTTCTCCCACTGTTTAAAACCTTTAGCACCCAGGATTTGAATTCTGTCATGCTCGGCTTGAGTTCTAGTTCTTCTAGGAGTGAGATGTTGGACAAGTCTTAAAGCTTCTCTGAGTTCCCAAGTCCTCATCTGTAGAATGGGGATGATAATTACACTCAGAGGGGTGTTAGGACAACCAAATGAATTCAGCAAAGGACTATGGAAGTGTTCACTGTTGGCCCTGGTAATTAGGAACATTCTGACATCCTCAGGCGGGCTCACCCAGCTTCCAGCCCTTCTTCAGAGGAAAAAATTACCATCCCTTTTTGATCAAATATCCCAGAACCAGTGTGTCCCTAGAGCCCATAATAGGCAACTAGAGCTGCACACACATGCCTGTGTGTGCAAGCCCATACACACACGCACACGCACACACACACACACACACACACACACACACATACACAACTACCTCCTGAGCCTTCTCTCCAAGCCTGGTCCCTGGGTACCCTGAACACCCATCACTGGGCTCAGTAAATGTAAAATTTCTCCTGGCCCTCGTTTCAACCCTCATGCCCTCATCCTGCCTCGGGCTCACACCAGTTTTATCCATTTCATCTCCAGGTATAGCCCTGGAACCCTAACCCGCTTGCCTCTGCTTCCTGACAGCCCAGCTTCCCCTTCATCTGGTGCTTTACCAAGACCTTCCTTTCTCACGTGGCCTTGTGGAAACCACTACCATTCACTGTTAGCATCCCCACTTTACCACCGGGATGAACCAGTTCGCCCAAGGTTCTGCTGACTGGGGTGGTGGAGTTGGAGCTGGGTCTCGGCTTTCCTTTGCCTTCCCTCTGCAAGGCCTCTTCCTCCCTCACAGCCCTGCCCTCCCACTCTGTCTGCTCCAGGTGCTGCAGTGGCTCTCAGGCCCAGGGGAGGAGCAGCTGGCCAGCTTCGCTGCGCCCGGGGACTGCCTGTCTGCCCTGCAGGAGACAGAGCTCCAGTTCCGGGCTTTCAGTGCTGAGGTTCAGGTGAGCCGGGGGAGAGGGGCAGGTGAGAGGAGACATTCTGGGAGGAAGGGGGCGACTGAGTGGGAAGGAGGACCAGGTCTGAGTACAGCCTCCTTCTCTAGGAGCGCCTGGCCCAGGCAAGGGAGGCCCTAGCCCTGGGAGAGGACACGGCCTCCCAGAAGGTTCTGGATATCTTCGAACAGCGGCTGGAGCAGGTTGAGAGTGGCCTCCACCGGGCCCTGCGGCTACAGCGCTTCTTCCAGCAGGTGTGTGCGAAGCCTCTTCCTTCTGTGCCCACCATTGTCTTTCTTCTGCCTGGAGAGGCTGGTCTGGTCATTGTTAGAAGCAGGGACTCTGGTGACCATTGCCCCAGCTTTAACCATTTAACTTGCTAAATGGCCTGGGACGAGATACCAAACCTGAGTGTGTCTCCGTAGGCACCTACCTCGCAGGACTGCTGTGAGGATTAGATAAGCCATACATGAAAAGCACTTAGTGCAGAGCCTGCCACTGATAAATTCTATACGAACATTAGCTATTCTTTCATCTAGGCGGCTGTTTCCATACCAGTTTAAAGTGGCATGGTCAAGAGCTGTCACTGGGCAGCATGTGGGAGCGGCACGTGACCTCACTCCTTCCTCTCCCCATTCCCAACCCCTTTGGTCTTGTAGGCACATGAGTGGGTGGATGAAGGCTCCGCCAGGTTGGCAGGAGCGGGGCCAGGCCGGGAGGCGGTGCTGGCAGCCCTGGCCCTGCGGAGAGCCCCGGAGCCCAGCGCCGGCACCTTCCAGGAGATGCGGGCCCTGGCCCTGGATCTGGGTAGCCCAGCAGCTCTTCGAGAATGGGGCCGCTGCCGGGCCCGCTGCCAAGAGCTGGAGAGGAGGATTCAGCAACAGCTGGGAGAAGAAGCCAGTCCACGAGGCCACCGACGACGGCGGGCAGACAGTGCCAGCAGTGCTGGGGCCCAGCGGGGCCCCCACAGCCCCTCACCCAGCCTCAGCTCCCTGCTGCTCCCCAGCAGCCCTGGACCACTGGCAGCCCCATCCCACTGCTCCCTGGCTCCCTGTGGGGAGGACTGTGAGGAGGAGGACCCTGTACTGGCTCCAGAAGCAGAAGGCAGACCACCAAGGACTGTGCTAATCCGAGGCCTGGAGGTCACCAGCACCGAGGTGGTAGATAGGACGTGCTCACCTCGGGAACACGTGCTGCTGGGCCGGTCCGGGGGTCCAGACGGGCCCTGGGGAGTAGGCACTCCCCGGATGGAGCGCAAGCGAAGCATCAGGTGAGAGCCCAGCCCAGTCAGTGCCCAAGAAGCAGGCCCAGCTCCCCAGCAGGAAAAGAATATGACATTGTCGGGGGTGTTGATTCCCTCCCATGCCCAGTCTCCTCTGCCTCTTTGTTGTACCCACAGTGCCCAGCAACGCTTGGTGTCCGAGCTGATTGCCTGTGAGCAGGAGTATGTGGCCACTTTGAGCGAGCCAGTGCCGCCCCCTGGGTCTGAGCTGACCTCTGAACTGCGGGGCACCTGGGCCGCTGCCCTGAGTGTCCGGGAGAGGCTTCGCAGCTTCCATCGGACACACTTTCTGCGGGAGCTTCAGGGCTGCGCTGCCCACCCCCTGCGAATCGGGGCCTGCTTCCTTCGCCACGTGAGTGACCCTCAGACTTCCTCCTGGTCATGTTTCAGCCCCACCCACTGATCCTCCCCCTCTGCATCTGTGCCCCAGCCCCACCCCCACCAAAATGTGTGGCCCAAAACTCGGGCCTAGTGCTATTCCCTGGGCTCCTCTGGACCTACTCAGCCTCTGTGTCCCCATCCACCAGTGCTGCGTGGCCTCTCTCCCCCCGCGGGAGCCTCTGTGTCCCCGCCCACCAGTGCTGCGTGGCCTCTCTCTCCCCGCGGGAGCCTCTGTGTCCCCGTCCACCAGTGCTGCGTGGCCTCTCTCTCCCCGCGGGAGCCTCTGTGTCCCCGCCCACCAGTGCTGCGTGGCCTTCTCTCTCCCCGCGGGATCCTCTGTGTCCCCGCCCACCAGTGCTGCGTGGCCTCTCTCCCCGCGGGAGCCCATCGTTCCCTTAGCGGACTGATGACGCTGCCCCTCCTTGGACCACCGTGCGGATGTGGAAAAGAGGAGGGGCTGTGTGCAGAGAAGGCTCACTTCTTCTCTACTGTCACAGGGGGACCAGTTCAGCCTTTACGCTCAGTACGTGAAGCACCGACACAAACTGGAGAATGCTCTGGCTGCGCTCGGCCCCCTGACCAAGGTAACCGCCAACCCTCAAGAGAAGGGGAGGGGCTAGGAAGACCTGAAACCCTGGGCCACTCGAAACCTGGGTTCTTATCTAGTCCACCTGAGGGACTACTGGGCAAGGCTCTTGGTTCCTCTGAGCCTCTGTTTCTACACTGGGGCAATATTCACTATATCTAATTCACAGAGTACTTTGAGGATCAAAAGACCTCACAACAAAAGATGTGAAAGTGACTTCAAAAGTTAAAAGCCAGCTCAGTTGGTTGAGCAGCGTCCTCCCAGGCACCAGGTCACCAGTTGATTCCTGGTCAGCGCACATGCCCGGGTTGCGGGCTCCATCCCCAGTAGGGGGCATGCAGGAGGCAGGCAATGGATGTTTCTGTCTCATCAATGCTTCTCTCTCTCTCCCGCTCCCTTCCTCTCTCTACAATCAATAAAAAAAAAAAATTTTTTTTAAGCTAAAAGCCAGAGAATGTAAGGAAGTATTTGTATTCCTCCTCTATTCCCCGTCAAGACACAAAGGATGACTGAATACTCCGCATTTCTCTCTGGGGAAAGGTTTTTCACCTTACCTTTGTGTGTATCAGCTTCATCTATTTCCAAAATCCTGCAGTACCACCCTCCCTCCCCCCAGAGCTGTCCCCACCAGCTCCAGACCCTCCCCTAATCCCTGTCTGTCTCCTTCCCAACCTAGGGCTCCACAGACAGTGGTGCTCACCTGCCCAGGGCCCTGCAGCAGCCCCTGGAGCAGCTGGCTCGGTATGGGCGGCTCCTGGAGGAGCTCCTAAGAGAAGCGGGACCTGAACTGAGTTCTGAGCGCCAGGCCCTTGGGGCCGCAGTGCAGCTGCTTCGGGAGCAAGAGACCCGCGGCAGAGACCTGCTGGCCGTGGAGGCGGTGCGAGGCTGCGAGGTGAGGCCCGGGCTCCCGTCACTACAGCTCAAACCGTCAGCCCTGTGGCCTCAGAAGCAGTGTGGGCTGGTGACAAGAGAACTAGACTCAAGGTCAGAGGGCCCCACGCTGCAGTTTTTAACCAGCTGGATGGCCGTAGTCAAGTCACTGAATGTCACTGGGCTTCAGTTTCCTCACCTGTAAATAAAGAAGCTCTATCTTGCCCAACACCCCATGATCCTACATCTGCCTGGACTTACCTATTCCTTTCCTGATTCTTCTCTTCCTCTGTCTACTCTGCACTTCTCCCTGCATCTCAACACTCAACACATACCTTATTCTCCTCTACCTAATCGCTTTCCAGCCCTGATGTTCAAGAACAGTTTGAGCCCCGGCCGGTTTGGCTCAGCGGTTGGAGCGTCGGCCTGCGGACCAGAGAGTCCTGGGTTCGGTTCCCGCTAGGGGCACGTACCAAAAAAAAAAAAAAGAGAACAGTTTGAAAACCTACCTCCTCCGGAATAGACTTCTTTCCCCATCGATTCTTTGCTGATTCTCTTCCTGGGGGCAAAATTGTGCTTTGGTCCCCAACATTCAAAGCCTTCCCCATGGAAGGCTATAGATCCTACTATGCCATGTGCCTTCCGTCTTCAGAGGCAGGCTGTGCCGCTGGGCCAGGTGTGCTGTGCAGTGACCAGTGGGTGGATGCTAGGCCAACAGCTTCCCTGATTGCCTGACTCTATCTGAGAATTAGTCATCAGGCTCTTGCCCTACAAATCCCATTTTTACTCCTCATAAAATATACACAAAGGGCTCAGGGCCAATAACTTTTCCTTTTCCTTTCTCCAGACAGATCTGAAGGAACAGGGACAGCTCCTGCACCGGGACCCCTTCACCGTCATCTGTGGCCGAAAGAAGTGCCTTCGCCATGTCTTCCTCTTCGAGCATCTCCTCCTGTTCAGCAAGCTTAAGGGCTCTGAAGGGGGGTCAGAGACCTTTGTTTACAAGCAGGCCTTTAAGGTACCCTGCCTGCAGGAAGAAGGGGTGGCAGGGAATGGGACAGGAAGTCACGCTCTTCTTGAGAACTCAGGATGTTCTGTAAATTTAACCCCAACCCAGGTTCAGAGTCTGCATCATCTAAAACAAGCTTTGGCCTGTAACCAACCATCAGTTAGAGTGTTGGGGTGAAAGAAGTCCACCATCAGTCTGCTCCTTGGGGTTCTCCTTAGCATTCATGCAGGAAACTCGTGAGGCATTACGAGCCAGAAAGGAGGAGGACCGTTCCCATTAAGAACACATGCCTTTTGAGTCAGGAATGGTCCCTGGCGGATGAGGAGAAAGGACACTGCATGTATAGCTTAACATGACGGAACTGAAGAAGCCAAAAGGAAGAAGGGCTTAGTTTAGGGAAACAGCCCTGGTATCCAGATAAACGTCAATATCGAACTATGGCAATGTGGCATGATTCTAAGGGTTTCCAGACTTTGTCCCCATACACTAGTTCTAGCTCTTCAGGGGACGCAGTTAGTACAGAGAAAGAAAAAAAGCCTAGGTTTGGAATAACATAAACATGAATTTGAACCTTCCTTCTCTAATAAGCTATGATAAAGCCTTGAGCAAGCTGCTTCATGTCTCTGGGCATTCCCCTTCTATAAATTATGGTTGCTATGGAGACTAAATATAGAGCACTTGGCCCATGGTACGTGTTGAGCAAACATTTACTGAACATCTACCAGATGCCAGGCTAAGTGTAATGCCTCTCCATGCGGTAGCATCTAGCAGGACTCACTCCATCCTTTCCCACTCTTTCCCGCTCTTTCTCAGACTGCTGACATGGGGCTAACAGAAAACATCGGGGACAGTGGGCTCTGCTTTGAGCTGTGGTTTCGGCGGCGGCGGGCACGGGAGGCATACACTCTGCAGGCAGCTTCACCAGAGATCAAACTCAAGTGGACAAGTTCTATCGCCCAGCTGCTGTGGAGACAGGCGGCCCATAACAAGGGTAACGAGCAGAACTGGAGGAGGGTGTGCTTGGGGTCAGGGTTACGACAGGTTAGCTGGAAAGTGTGGAATTCACTTGGGAAAACAGGGTGTAGGGTGGAGAAAGAAGAATGACTTAGGAGAAGATTCAAGATATGATTTGAGACTGCTGAGATACAAAGTAGTCTAAGGGGTACCAAAAGGAAAGAGGAATCTTGTACATTTCAGGGAAGCAAGAGCAAATGGCCGGGCACGAGAGTGGGAAAGTACACGTTGGACCTGGGCTCCAAACTCACTTGCTGTGTGACCTGGGCCCGTTTTTGTGTTTTGGTTTTGGGGTTTTGGCTGTTTTTTGTTTTTAATTCTCCGAACCTCATTCCACATATCTAGGGGGGGGGGGGAATGGAAAGTAGTATCTACATCTGTGTGATAGGGAGAATTAAATAAGGTGATATATTTAATATCACTTGGTAGACTGTAAAGGTATGTAAAAATGTGAGTTTTGCTCTTAACACCCAAGATAAAGGGAAGAACATGAGTATCAAGAGAAAAGTTGGGCAGCTGGAATGCTAAATGGGCAGGATGCAACATACAGGAGAGACAGGTGCTTGAGGAAGTTGAGGACCACCATCTCCATCCATGTCGGTACGGTCACCAGGAAGGTGACAAAGACATCAGCGGAATGACAGGGAGGAATAAGAGTTGGGCAGGAGCAAAAGGAAGAGTCAACCATAATAATGCGAGGGCTGGAGCAGAGAAGGGGCAAAAGGAGGTTGGTGACAGGGTCTCTGTTCCCTAGAGCTCCGAGTGCAGCAGATGGTGTCCATGGGCATTGGGAATAAACCTTTCCTGGACATCAAGGCCCTTGGGGAGCGGACGCTGAGTGCCCTGCTCACTGGAAGAGGTGAGGGCCACAGTGCTGGGGGGTGGCCCCCAGAAGTCAAGACCTTGACAATGAGGGCACAGTGGGGAGGCACAATAGAAAATGAGGAAGGGTAATGAGCGGATGTCTTCCCAGAAATTGTGGAGCTGACTGGGAAGCCCTCTATGAAACTTAGGGTCTTTTCAGGGAGCCAGGCGGGCTTTCCCACACCAGCACCCCACCCCACCCCCACCCCCACTCTCTGCAGCCGCCCGCACTCGGGCCTCCGTGGCCGTGTCATCCTTTGAGCATGCCGGCCCCTCCCTTCCCGGCCTCTCACCGGGAGCCTGCTCCCTGCCTGCTCGCGTCGAGGAGGAGGCCTGGGATCTGGACGTCAAGCAAATTTCCCTGGGTGAGGCACCTCTCAAGGGGTGGCTCCCCCCAACAGCTGGGTCATCATTGTGATGTTCAGGCTGCTTGCTGCTGAGCAATTCCTTTTTCTAGCCAAGTAGCCCCGTTGCCATGACAACTATTTACAGCTTCCCCATTGCTAAAAGAGCCTTCCATCTGGTTGCTAGGGTATTACTACAGCAGCCTGTTGCTAAGAAGCACTTCCTCTGTACCTCTCTCTAGCTCTCCTTGGGTTTCTATGGAAACTGCCTCAGCTTCCTGTTGTACCCTCCCGGTTTACCGCGGCAATCCTTATAGTTTCCTGTCGCTTCTTCCCTGGTTGCTCTAATGATGCTGCTGACAATTTCCTGCCTCTTGGTAGGGGGGTTCTCTTGCGAATGGATTGCTATGGTGACTCACAGCTTCCTGTTGCTATAGAGCTTCTTCTTCCCTGATGGAGCAGCTTGGTTGCTTAAGGTAATCTAGAGGAGTTTTATACCCTGCTCTTACCCTAGCTTCCCCTCCAGCCCCAGAAACACTTGACTCTTCCGGAGATGGGTCCCCAGGACCAAGAAACAGCCCCAGCCTGCAACCCCCCAACCCTGGGAGCAGCACTCCCACTCTGGCCACTGGAGGGATCTTAGGGCTATCCCGGCAGGTAAGTCCCTGAATAGAGCGAGGAATATGGGTGACCTCTTCCACCACTTTTGGGGTGGGCTCTTCTGATCTTTCAACCCATGGCGGGCAGGGGGAGCCAGTGAGCCTGTGCTGCCAGCAAGGCCACATTGTCCAGTGTGCCTCTCCCTCCCCACCCCTGGCTGAGGGGCATTAAGGTCAGAAGAGAAAAGGAATCTTTAATGAAGGGCACATAGTGCAGGAGTGGATGGAAAGGGAAGAATGCCAACAGCCTGGTTTGGACTTGCATTAAATCAGCAAATTCAGAAATTATAAGCAGGAAAAAAGTGAACTGACAGGCTTAGGTGAGGAAGAGAGAGAAATGGGATACAGGGAAGAGGTCATTTCTTCTCCTTTTAATTCATCACAGTTTCTCTCCCCTAAGAGTCACGCCCGAGCCTTGAGTGACCCCACCACGCCTCTGTGACCTGGGTGAGTCGGTCCCCCCTTTCTACCACAGCCAAGACTCCTTCCCTCTTGCATGTACCATCCTTCCTCCCCACAGCTGCTTAGGAGTCAGCCTCTTCCCTCTTCCAACCGACCTCCTTCTTCTCTCCTGGCATCTAGAGAAAATCCAGAACTTGGCTACAGCCCCTCCTCTCAGCACACTTTGGGCTGGGCTGGCAGTGGGACATAGTGAAGGACTGGAAGAGCATTGACTTCCTTCCCTCTGCGTCCTGGACAGAGGTCAAAGGACCAGCGTGTTTCCCTGCTACCACTATCTCTGTAGCTCTCCCCAACTGGGTGCCTTACTTCAGGAACCAAAGTAGCCATACTTGCTTGCCTTCATACCCTGGAGGTGGGGAATTATCCCTGGCCCAGTCCTTCCCCATCCTGAGCCACTGCATACTCCCAGGGCACAGCCCCCCCCACCCCAGTGTCAGGCCTCCCGGATAGCCAGTTTTCCCCTTTGTTCCAACCCCTGACTCTCCCTGAGAAGACTCATCTCTGCCAGGTTAACCATAATTCCTAGTGACTCCATTCTGGGGTGTCACAGGAAATGGAGCTATGCAAACCAATATATGCCGGTGGGGCGGGGAACTGCAAACTTTATATATGTAATTACTGTTACTATAATACTATTGTTATATTAAATGTATTTACTCACGCTTTGTGTCCAAAGAACTAGAAACAGTCCTCTGGGTTGAGGTGATACTACTAACTTGAACACTTCCCCCTCAACCATTAACTAGAACACTGAAAATAAAACCAAGGCTACAAGGTACCTTGTACCCCTTCCTGTCCCAAAGCTGGGTGTGGGCCAGGCCTGGGAGAATGTGCCTTCTCCACAGTGGCTCCAGAGGTTCAGTGCACCCTTTGAAGCTCCTCCTCTCATACTGCACCCACTTCTAGAGGCAAAGCTAGTCACAGTCAAGGTGGGATTCAGCACAGCCCAGCAGATTTCAAAATGAGAGGTCCTCAGACCACAATGCATGAGAATCCCCTAAGCCACTTGCTAAATGCCAATTCCTGGGCCCCACCCCAGAGCTACTGAAGCCAAAGCCTGGGGGTAAAACCCAAGCTCTTTGGGTGATAACTAAGTGCCTAAAGAGGTGCCTCTTTCCTGGACAGAATGGCCCAAGGAGGAGGACAGGACATAGGCAGACAGACACAGTATCCTGTGCCTCAAGACACCTGTTTATTGGGGACACAACTCTGCGACAGGGATGACAGGAATCGTACCAAAAATAGCAACGTCTACAGGGCCCCTAAAGGGGCTGAGAAGGGTACAGTGCCCCCCACCCCCACCCATTGTACAAAAATAAACTCTCATGCCTATGGACCAGCAAGGACTGGCAGAGCATCTCCTCAACAGGGGCACAATTCTCTCTGCCAGCCCTGGGACCCCATTCTTTGATCCTCACCCCTGCCACTTCTAAGGCACTGTGACTCCCCTGGGCTGGGTGCATACTGCCCACCCACCCCTCTATGCCCTCCATACCCTTTACCTCTGGTCCACCTGGGGCTGGGATATGGGTCCCACGCTGCCCCCTGCTGGCTGCTCTACCCAACTACCTCTAGCGCTCCCCCGGCTCAGCGGGGTAAGCTCACTAAACTAATGGCCCCTAAGAGGGCTCCCTACCGTTCTTGCCCCCCGAGCCCCACCTCTCCAGATCTCGACAGCCTGGGGCCCTCCTCTCCTTCCTGTAGAGGAGGACTGGGAGGGGTCTCTCCTGATGGTGCCCGGACATAGGGAAGGGACACATCAGCCTGGGGTGGCCGGCGGCCCCGAGCCCGGCGACTATGGTGCACTTGCAGGTGCAAGGCCATGAGCTCCGGGGCTCCAGTGGCAAAGGGGCAAAAGAGGCAACGGTGGAGGGCACCCCCTGGCCCAGCCTCGCCTCCTGGGCCTGCCCGCAGGGACAGGTCCAGGGGTTCGGCCTCACCACCTCGCCCATTGCGCAGGGTCCTCCCAGGACTGGAGGGCTTCCTACGGGACCCCGGCACAGTGCCACTGGAAGGCCGGGGGCTCGAGGTGCCCTCCACCCAAGTCGCAGGCTGCTGAGCCGCCTTAGCTCCAGATGTCTGGGCCGAACCCCGCTGTGAAGGGGGTGGCTCTGGTGGTGGCCCTGGGCCTGCCCCGCTCCTCTGCTCCCGATGGTGGCGCTGCAGGTGATACTTGAGCGAGCCAGACTGGGTGCCAGCATAGTCGCAGTGCGGACACTTGTAGGGGCGCTCGCCTGGGGAGAAGGGGGTGCAACAGGGTCAGAGTCAGGATCACTGCCTCCCCCATCCACATTTTGCTCAACATACAGACCTCCTCTGGACCAGAAAAAAATACTGCCTCTCCCACCCCCTCAGATTTAGGAAGATTTCCCAACACCCTCATCTGGCCAGTCTGAGAGCTGCCAAAAGTCATCTGCAGCCCTCTCACTTCTCTTCCTGCCCTCCAGTACCCTCCCCACCCAGGAGGCTGCCCCCTCACCTGTGTGCACTCGCAGGTGCACTTTGAGGTGATGCGCTGAACGGAAAGATTTTCCGCAGAAGGGACAATCTTTGCCGGTGGCCCCCCGGCTCCCTTCAGACCGGGTCCCTCCAGCTAACAGCCCATTCTCCTCTGCAATACACAGGTTAAGGGAAATCAGACGGGCCCAGTGCCCTAACCCTATCAGAGCCAAGCACCCCACACCCACCCAACTTCCCCTCAGGGTCCAGGAGGAAACAGTATGCTTGGGGAAATGAGGGGTTGGATTTGCTGTGAGTTGAGTTGGTACACTCTGAGATCCTTTTTAAAAGGAGGGACAGAGTAGGAGCAGGATGCAGAAAACCTGAGACAGGAGACCCCTTACATACCCTGCGTGGTGGTGGGCCTTGCCTGGGCCCCTGAAGCAGGTGCAGAGTGTACCGGCCCCTCCCCTGGGCGAGAGTGCAGCGAAGCCAGAGGGCCTAGTGCCCTGTTTTGGGCCCAGGTCTCCTCCTCAGCCTCCACCACCTCCTCTTCTTCCTCGGGCTCCTCAGCACGATGCCGGCGAGCCCGGGCTGGGAGAGCAGAGGGCAAGGGGCGGAAACCTCCGAAGCTGCGGCCAGCCCCAGACTCCGCGCCCTCACCATTGGGCCGGGCTTCACCAGCTCGCAGGCTCAGATAGCCCAGGAGGCTTGCAGGCTCACGGCGCTCAGCAGGGGTAGGCGCTGGGGCCAAGAGAAGTGTAGGGCCCAAAGGCTCATAGGCCAGCAAGCCCAGGTCAGAAGGTTGGGGGGCCCGGGAAGGCCCAGAACCAGGCCCCGGGGCACGCAGTGGGCCCAGCTTGCTGGCGTGCACCTTCATGTGATTCTTAAGGAACCAGGGCTCCTTGAAGCAACGGCCACACACGGGACACGCATGATCAAAGGAAGCCTTGTGCTTGCGCATGTGGCCCTTCAGAAACCAGGACTGTGTGAAGCTCTGGCCACACACTTGACAACGGAACTCTGGAGGCGCAGGGGGCTCCTCAGGAGCAGCAGGAGCTGGGGCAGGGGTTGCCTCACGTTCAGGCTCCAGCTCTGGCTCCGGCTCTGGCTCCGGCTCGGGTTCCGGTTCGGGGGCTGATCTGGGTTCAGGTTGGGGTGGAGGCTGGGACTGGGGGGCAGCCGAGGTGGCCGCCAGAGGGCGCTCCGGAGCTCCGTGGGCCGTCAGGCTGTGGTGCAGCAGCTCCTCCTCCTGGCTGGAGCCGAAACTGCATAGACCGCACTTCCAGGGCCTGTGCAGGATGTGCAGGTGACGTTCGCGTTCCGCGGCAGTGCGAAACTTGCCTTTGCAGAAGGGGCAACGGAAGGCGGATGTCGAAGGAGCCTGGGGACGCGCCAGGCCCTCAGTGGCAGGGGTGGCCTGCAGGCCCCCTGAGCTTCGCGCTCTTCCTAACCGGGCTTCGCGCAGTAGTGCGCGTTCCTCCAACTCCAGCAACAGGCGTGCAGCAGGGCTGCGCGGGCGCTCGGGCTGGTGCATGCGCAGGTGCGAGCGCAACAGGGCCCGCTGCGCTGCACGGTGGCCGCAGTGAGGGCACTGGAAGGCCTGGGCTCCTGGGTGCGCCCGGAGGTGTAAAGCCAGGATAGAGTTGAAGCGGAAGCGCTTCCCGCATACAGGGCAAGGGAAGCGCCTTTCCCCAGCACGACTCTCAGACCAGCCCACCGCTCCCATTCCTGGAGAACCTGCGTTAAGGCCTGGCCCGTTGGAGTAGCGCTGCAGATCCAGTTCGCCGTCGAAGGCCGGCGGTGACGGCGCTAAGTGGCCGCCCAGGGCGCGGGAACGTGAGCCCTGTGGAGAAAGATGTATATAGAGCAAAGGGTGGAGAAAGGAGAGCTGTGTGGGGTAAGAAGGGTATGGAGAGCCTTAAGAACCCAAGGGAAGGTGGGTTGGGACCTACACCAGATACACAGGGTACCCTTCCCACTCACCTCAGGGAAGTTGGAGGATGAATGGGAATTGAGCTGTTGGGGCCATGGAAATAACTTATAATAATGGCAGGTCAGAAGAAAAGAGAGGTAGGGAGGGGAGGGGGTGTCATTGTGGGTACTTTCAGGCCAAGCTTCACTCACCTCCATGGACCCCTTTCACATTCTTTGGTTCTGGGGAGTGCAGGGAAGAGGAGGAAAAGCTGCTAGTGAAGGCAACAGGTGCTGAAGAGCTAAAGCAAGAGAGATAGATTTGGAGGAAAAGATAAGTCCTGATTTCCAGCAGTGGAAAGAGTCACTCCCAACCCAAGACTCTTAGCACCCTGTATTCCTGAAACCTATCGTCTCCACCCCTCCTTGCATCCTGAGGCAGGAGGGGGCTGCTGTCTTCAGAACTTGTACTCCTTGATTTGCCAACCCCCAAGGCACCCTGAGAACGTAAGATTTATTCCCCCCAAATACATTTTAAATGCCTGGTCCAGAACAACTACAACTACCACCATCACCACCACCCCCTGGTGGTGGGGGAGACCATCACAGTATAGCCCTCTCTCATTTAGATTGGGCTGTGCAACTTGATGAGCAAATGGGGTGGGCTTGCCATGCTCCACAGTTATCCAAGTGGGACCAGTTGCTCTCAGATACCTAACTGATCAGCCAGCCAAACATCCTTCCAGACTCCACAGTCTTTCTTTTGCTCTTACCCTGTCTTTCTGTCTTTCCCCCTCATTCTCCCTCCCTCCGCCTGGATTCCTGATCCATTCATTTCCATTCATTACAGAGACTCATTCATGCATGGGAGAGAAACACCTCCCAGCAGCAGCAGTCTGGAGACAGACAGAGGGGGAGGGGCACGAAGGGGGAGAGAGCCAGAAGGAGAGGGAATGAAGAGAGAGTTGGGGGAGGAGTGGAAGTTAAGGGGTGCTGCAGGCCTGGGGAAGGGGTTAAAAACTGCAAATACCAGATAGGATTCATCCCCTTGTTTCAAACCTTGGAGCCTGCAGTTTGATGGGGCATCTCAGCCCCTTTGTCCAGGGCTGTTCCGAAGCAGGCTTTCCTCCTCTCTGCAGGGGAGAGGCTCCCTCACACAAGAGGAGGATTACACTGGCTCTGAGCTCAAGAGGCTGGAGTGAGGGACGGGGGGCGGGGCTGGGCCATCTGCACAGATAGGGGCTCAGCACATGCTCTGAGCAGGAAAGGGTTAAAATTCTCCAGGCTAAAATTCCCTGGGCCTGGGATGTGCAGAGCTCCAGTTCTGAGGAAGGAGAAGAGCATTGAGAGGAAGAGGATGGGGGGTGGGGGGGTGCTCCTGATTCTAAGCTGCAGAGGAGGTTAGCATTAGGACTTAGAAGCAATCCCAGAATTAAGATTCATGGAAACAGGCCTGGGAAGATGACCAGAAGTCAGTCAGTATCCCTTCCTGCTTTCATACAGAATTTTATCTGGTCATGGCTAGATAAATGTGGACTTAATAAAAAAAATTTTTTTTTTGCCTGATATAGAATATTTGAGATATAAAAAATTTCCTTACAATAGGCATGAAATGGGTTACTAAGAAAGAAAAGGACTCAAGTATTACTTTGCTTAAAGATCTTTAATGGAAGAGACCTGGGCCAGAAGTCAGCCCTGCTTATCAGCAAAGAAATGAGGCTCTGAAGGTCCAAGTTTCTTTAATTTTTTTATATTTACTAGATGTAACAAGACTCTATGAACGGGCAAGTACCTGTTACATGTGGAATCTGGGTTATGGGAATTTTATTAACAGGAGGTTAATTAAGAAAGTGTCCTTGTCCAAGGGTCACTAAACAATTTCCACCACACTTTTAATATTTGTATTTCTGTAGCTCCAAATTAGGGCATCCACCCTCATCTTCTGGATTCTCCAAATAAATCCCTTTCCTGGGACCAAGAGCCTAGCCAGGCTCACTAAGTAGTATCATGAAAGGTGTAGAATCAGACTGAGGGGTACAAAGCTAGTGTGGGCCCAATCTGACCATTAATAACCCTGCAACCTTCAGTAAATCACTTAACGTCCCAATTTACTCATCTGTAAAATAAGGGAGGTTGGACTAATTTATATTGATGGTCCCTTCCAGCTCGAAAGTTTTGTAGTTCTGAGTCACAGGACTCTTCTGGACCCCAGAGAGAAGTTAAAACAAATGGTCATCCCTTCAGTACCATGGAGAGTGCAGTGGGCTACCAGAGGAGCCACTGTGGCCACCTCAGTACCACAGATAGAGCTATGAAATGCTAGAGGGGCCACATTTGACATTTTAGCACCCCAGTTAAGGCACTGAGAAAAACTAGAGGATTTTTAAAAATTCCTCTCTGGGAGCCATGGGGGGGGGGGGGGGGGGGACCGTGGTACCAGGAGGATTATTTTAGCCTTTTGGATGACACTGAAAATAGATGGATGTAACAGAAAATAGATATAACTAGAAGAATTTTAATTAGCTATAAGGAGTGTCCTGACAGTTACAGTTTGTACATCCTGGAATGAGTGAGTGAGGCATCAGATTTGGGTCCATCACATTCTGTTGCTCTCCTGGGGATTCCCGGAACATCCTGGTGTACAGCCAATCTGGTATATTCAGAAGAAGCAGATGGTGGGGGAGGAGGGGGAAGGCTGGGAATACTGCATGGTCATAGCTGACTAACCTACGGGCACACACTCTGATTCTGAAAAGATTCTAGGGCCCCTGAAACTGCCTGTAGGATAGTAAATAAAATACTTCAGGGGAAGTTGACCGCATATCCTAGGCAAGTAGGGTAAGAATAGGGCAAAGCTTCTTCCCCTCACCCCCAAAAAACCTGCTTTGCACATAGCCGTTTCTGGATAGAAATACAGTGATAGACAAGACTCACATTGAAGCTATATTCCCAAGCAGATAAACTTTCCCCAAAGGGTGGCCTCAAGTCAATAAAACCCACTGAGAGACCCTCTAGGCACAATCAGGATCTTCTGAATCACCTCCACACCAAACCAGGTCCCAGGCACCTAATCCCATGAGTTCTTCTCAATAGGAGAAAGCACTGACAGGGCCCAAGATTCTATGAACTTGGCTTAGAACCTGGGTCATGCATGTATTGCTTGTAGACAATAATCAACAGAGTTTTCTATAGTCAGGCCCTAAACACCATCCACGAGACTTGGACAGACAGTAGCACTGACCTACTTTCCTCCCCACTGGGAATCAGGGGTTATCTTGCCCTTATTTGGGTTCTATAGGGATGCAAGGCCAGGGATAGGGATTAGAAATCTTCCCAAAGCAACAGGCTAATTACTTTCACGTGCCAAGAGAACTGGTGGGGAAGAGGGTGTGGACCACCAAAGCTTACTGAGTAAGAAAGGATGGAAGGCTTAGTGAGAAGACTCTTAGAAACAACAGGCACAGGTACACAGAAACATCTGCTGACTAGAGGACCATGAAAATTGCCCCTCAAGCCTTGTGGTTCAAAAGTTTTTAGGGTCAAAGTGTAAGGGGCAAGGATTCAGGACTTCTGAGGTATCGCTGTGACTAAGGCATCTGTCGCTGATCATTTCTAATACTCGATGTTTTTTCCTCTGTTATACCTCCACAAGTCCTTTAACAATTATGATTAACACTGCACTAGATGGGGTTAAAGGAGCTTCTTAGGTGGTCTAGAGTCAAGACCACCTTTATCACAGACATCCCAGTGATCTCCTCTCCATGGCCCTCTGAACCTCACTGCTCAAGTAGCTCCTCCAAACTGATCCCAGACCACAGTATGCCCACCTTTTACACTGAGTTCTTGGTAAAGCCTCTGTCCCTCCATCCTCACTGTCCTGTGTTGGGGGCATGGAATCTCAGTCATGGACTCCAAATATAAGCAGTAAGCAAGAAGAAGGTACACCTGCTCACCTACTGCCACCCCACCATGGTGAATCTTATTCCAGAGGCATGTCCCAACTTGACCCCTCTTCTGAAAGTTCTGGATTTGGAAAAGGGGGCATATAGCCAGCCCTAAGTCCCCTTAACTGGAACTGATCCTAGAAAGGTCAGAGTCTTAGCACCCATATGGGCCTCAGTCCTGGGATTAGGGGGTGGGGGGTGGGCAGGAGAGCCTCTAGGAAAATCCACCTCCCACAAGTAGGTTGACAAGTAGGGCAGGACCTGTGATCCTGCACAAGAGGTTCTTCTAGCAGCACCCCAGACCCCTCCCCGGGAAGATAAGCCAGAAGAATGATGGGGGGCAGGGTTGGAAGATTGGAAGGCCAGGGCTCAGCTACCCAGGCCGGGAGAACAAAAGCTGAGTTGCAGCCGCCTCTGCTGCTGCCGCCGGCCGAGCTCTTTGTGACACTTTGTTTGGGACGCAGAGAGGGAAGCACCCCCCCATCCTCTCCCCTCCCCCACCCCTGCTCCCAGAGAGTTTGGGTCCCTTCCCCCTCCTCCATCGGCCCTACCTGGGCCGGGGGGCGGTCATCCACTCTGGCTCCGGGCTCCGCAGCCCTGCACCCCCAGGCCCCTCGCGCCCTGCCTTCGGGCCCCTACAAAGACGCCCGTCCCCGGCCCCCCCAACCCCCGCTGGCCTTTCCCCTTTGCTGCCCCCTTTCCGGGCTCCCCCATCTGCCCCCCCTCCCTCGAGACCCCCCTAGCACTCCAGGCTTCGGAGTCCGAAGCCCCCACCCCGCCCCCCCAGGAGCTCTGGGCGAAGTTTGCTTGGGGCCAAGCCGGCGCCCCTCCCCCGCCCCCGCCCCCTGCACCTGCTCCGAGCCCGGCGCGCGGAGCGGGCCCCCCCTCCGGGAGGGGGGAGGGGGCCGGGGGCGGGGGCCGGATGGCGGAGGGGGGGCCGGGAGTGGGGGGAGCGGCTACTCACGAGCCCCGGGCGGGCGGCGGCGGAGCGGGCGGCGGCGGCGGCGGCGGGCGGCGGGCCGGCGGCGCGGGCGTCAGCGTTACGTGGGGCCGGGGGAGATGCGCCGGGCCCCGGCCCCCCCGCCCCCGGCCCGGCCCCCGCCCCCTCCCCGGTCCCCCGCCCCCGGCCCTGGCCCGCATTGTGTGCGGCGGGAGGCGGCCCGGCCATTAGCATGCGGGGGGCGGCGCGGCGGCGCTGGGAGCCGCGCGGGAGCGGGGCTCTGGCTCCGGGGACTGGGAGCTGGGAACCCCGGGAGCCGCAAGAGGCGGCCGCCAGGGGCGGGGTGCGGGCAGTTTGGAGACGGGGGGCGCTGTCGGAGGGAGGGAGGGAGGGGGTGGGGCGCACAGACGATTTCTACAGAAGACTGGAAGAGATTTTGAAAGGTCATCTCGTCCTTCCCCCAGCCTCCAAGCAGCGCTGCCCCTCCCACCCTAAACCCGGACATACCAGGGAAGGAGTTGGCTCTGCCGCCTTTTCTGCCCCAACATGCACAGACTCGGGAAGTTCTTCCTGGGGTTTTATCTCAAAGCCTCTCCCTACAATTTGTCTCTCTTTGGGGGGAGGAGGAGGGGCGATTATAGAGATAGTTAATGTCTGCCGTATAAGAAACATTATTAAAGTTACTCCTCGGTCCTTTCTGTTCTTGATAAACAATTCCAGCGCCTTCCTCTCGAATTCTATTTTCCATTCCTTAAGTCACTTTAATGGCTCTCCAATACAACAAATATTTACTGAGTGCTTACTAAGTACCAAGCCCTATGTTCAGCGCCGTGGGGGATGAACGGATGAGGGGAGGGTGTACCCTCCCTCCAGGAGATTATAATCTAGACAGGGGCCACAAATTTTTTAGTATACTCAGATTTAATCAGTAATTACTGAATGCCTGTTCACATATTTAATAGTGTATAATCCTTACAATAACAATCTGAAATATTATTCTGCATTTATAGGTAAGGAAAATATGGCTAAAGGGTCTTTTTCCACTGGCCTGCCAGCTCAGGGATCCTCAGTGCAAGTCCAACATCTCACATTCTGTCAGGCCATCCATCACCACCAAATAAAGTTAATACACATGGGGATGGAGGAGGGAGTAGATGCACAACAGTTCTCATCCCTTTTAAGTGTGATTTCCACTCCCCAGGAAAGAAGAGTGGACACAATGCTCCAATGAGTGTTGGCCCAGCACTGAGCAGGGCATAAGTGACTTACAAAGGCCACTTTCCTCCCAGGACCTGGTCTCCTGGTACTAACTCCCAGGGGTCTTCTTTCATCATCAATAATAATAATGATAATAGCCACTAACATTTATTGAGCACTTATGTGGAAGGTGTTGGGCTGAGCTAGTTTATATGCATTTTCTCTTTTAATACTCAAGGGAATCCTGTGGTAGTATTAACTTCCTTTTACAGGTAAGGAAACAAAGATTAAGTAACTTGCACAAGGTCAACCAGGTAGATCTGGGATTTGAACATAGATCTGGTTGCCTCCAGACCTCAGGCTCTGCATCAAGATGGACCTTTACTATTTTTGATCTCCAGAGTATAAATTTGGGCCCAGCTGGTTCTGCTTCTTACTGTAGAAATAAATATCCCCAGCTTAGATTCTGAATAAGCCCTTTAGTATATGGGCATCAAGCACAACAGTATGACCTCATCAGCACCACTAATGGTTACTAAGCACCCACCATGAGTCAACAACCCTTCACAGTCATATTATTAGCCCCCGTTTTATCACTCAGTTTGAACAAACAGTGGTTCAAATAGGTAGAATAATGTATTCAAGGTCACACAGCTAGGAAAGTGGCAGAGCTGAGATTTTAGTCCAGGTCAGCCTGGCTATAAGGCAGCTTGTATCTCTCAAAAATATTAATTGTTGCAATAGTGTTCTTCCCAAGACTGACCATTTGGGGACTATTTTCTATACATATCTAGCTATAGGTTATCACTGAGCCAAAAACAATCCCCAATATAAATAGGGCACCCCATCTACTTTGTCAGTGTCCCGTCCAGAGTAAATCCTTCAAAAAAGGAAGGAGAGAGGAGAAACCATTCAGAAAGTGACAGGCAGAAAGCCAGAGGAATTAAACCTTGACTGGTCTTGGGACAAAGCTGCAAGTGGTAATGACATGGGAACAATCCAGACAGTAATGTGGGATTTCCCTAGGGAACAGCAAGTAATTTGAGGAGGAAGCCAAAAAAAGGAGAAAGATTAGATGGAAACGGGGGAGGGAGAATTGGGGCCCAGGGAGGTACCCAGTCTCCATGGGTGAGTGATCAGAAGAGGAACCCAGGATGGGCAGAGATGGGGGCAACAGGAAATAGGAACAGAGAGAGGCAGAGCTGGGTATCTTGTGGAATGAACAGAGGTTGGTATCTACCTACGGCCACTCCCTGGATCCTTAGGTCCTCTTAGGGACCTTTGCCCCACCACACCCCAACTCTGACAGCCTGACGCTGCCAGGACAAGTGTGTTGTCTGCTCTGAGCTACCAGGCCCCCCGTCAGGAGCTCCAGGCCCATCTGGGTCCCATCCCTTTGGAGTAGCTGCTTCAGACTAGGTAGGTGAGAGGTCCTGAGCCTCAACTCCGTGGATATTAGAAGCACACAGAGGGGCAGCTGAAATTGAGGTTCCTACATGACCTGTCTCCTGATAGGTGCCATAATGCATTTTTCCCAGGAAAACACCAAGCTTCAGTGGAGCTTCAGTGATCAAGGAAGCCATGGAGGACAGAGCTGGTCAGCAAGGGCAAGAAAGACACAACCTTCGTCTGGAAAAGCTACAGCACTGGGCAAGGCACAGGCAGAGTGGGCACCTCTTGGTGCTAGCGGTGAGGCCAGGATGCCCCATCCCATGGAGCTTCAGCATATACACTTGTACCCCAGTTCAATTCCATCCATGTTTTGTGAACACCTACCATGTGTTTTAAACTGCTAGACTCTGAGAGGGAGGAGGGTGGAGGGTGGAGGGTGGAGAAAGCATAGAATAAATAAGGCAAAACCCTTAATCTACAAGTACCTTCCATCATGTGGGAAAAGCACATAGGTAAGTAACTAAACTATGACATGAGGCAGAACAAATTAAATGATAGCCTTTTCCTTCACTGCCCTTGGTTGACTACTTTCCAGCACCAGGCATTCCTGCCAATTGCTGATCTCTGGAAGAGGTGGGGGTTGGGAGGAGGGAAGGGAATCCCTGACAGTTCCCCTTCAACCACCGGCATCTGGCCTCCAGGTGAGCCAACTATGGCTAGCAGTAGCTGTGGTGCCCTTTGCTGTCTCAGTTGCCTGCCTCAACTCTGCTTGTCACATGGCCACAGCACTGCCGCTTGGACCTGGAGCATTGGTAAGACCCAACACAGCAGAGGGTGGAAGGAAGATCCTGGGGGCCCTTCACTAATAGGGCCAGAGCCCAACACTTGCCTTCTCACTATTCAGGGTCTCCTCACTGGGATTGTTACCCTTGAGCTGCGCAGAGCACCCCGCCTTTGGAAGGTGAGAGGGGAAGAGAATGCAATACTATTTTTCCACCCTCCCAAAACACACACACATACACACACCTCAGCCCAGAAAGTGGCTCTCTTAAGCTAATCCTGTCAGCTCTCTGCCTCTGACTGTCCTAAAAGCCTGAGAACAAAAAGCAAAAAACTTGGAGGGCTGATGGCCCTGTTAGGAAGTACGAAAATGAAAACTGAGTTTTGTTTTGGGGTAGGTGCAGGTTGGGCTTGGGGTTGCAATGAGTCCCCCTAGGCTAGGCAGGGCTGAACTGGCTCGCTGGCAGGTGCGGGCCATGATGATATTAAACACCATCAATCTGATCTTTGGCTTCATCGTGGTGGTGGTTGAAGTGATGAAGACAGCCTTGGGGCCTAACACAACTGCCTCCTCCACGGTAGAGGTAAGTTGGAGAAGGTGGGAAGATGAGGAGGCAAGAGGAGATGGAGAGGGATAAGGGCAGGGGCAAATAAATGCTGGGTTCCCTGTAGCATCCTCAGCCCTGTCTACCTGCAGCTGAAGAATGGCTTGCTGGTGGTGGAGCTCAGTGCCGAGGCCTTCACCCTAGGCGGAGTGCTGGTCTCAGCATATTCCCTACTCCTGCTAAGCCAGAGGAAGCCAGGATGCTGCAGGAGAGAGAGTCTACACTACCAGGAGCTGCAGCAGGTACTGAGGGCAGGGAGGAAAGTATGGAGCAGTTCCCTAGGAGCTTATATTTTTCCTATGTCTATTCTGGCCAATGACACTTAAGGGAAAGCAATGGGGCAGGGAGGAAAGGAAGGGGTCCTAAACTCAAGCTGATTGGTTTTCTGACTTTGGACATTTCTCCTCTAGTGGTGGGTAAGAAGGAATTAGGTATCTAAATGGTTGGACCTAGAAATGTGGGAGAGCATTAGGAAGCTGCCTAAATATTGGAAGGGCTATGGGAATACAAGAAAAAATGAGAGAGGAGGAGGAAGTTGCTTCTGTCTGGGATTCCTCTTTTCTCACCCCTCACACCTCTGTCTGGTTTTCAGGGTCTCTCTGTGTTGGAGGAAGTTCCTGATTTGGAGAATGGTCCCGAGGTGGCTAGCACAGCAAACCGAACAACTGAATAAGCTGGCAAGGGAAACAGACAGGTGCTGCTCTTCTAGCCTGTGGGAGCCTTCTCCTGACCCTCCTGCACCCCACCCCACCCAACTCAGAAGCTAGATGGAGACCAACATGAAGTCCGGTGGACTGCCTTCAATTTCCACTCATACTAGGACCCTTTCTCTTCTAGGGGAAGCTGTACCTAGACCAGATTCTTCTCTCACCTCACCGCCCTGAAAAGCTGCCCTGCTGCAGGACATCCTTAGGCCAACTTTCAGCTTCCTCCCTTCCATTTTTGCCCACCTCCTCCCCATACAGCTTCACATCTTTCTTATCCCACTATTTCTCTTCTTTCCACCTTTCATAATCCCATTCACTCCAAGCCCCGGGTTCCCGAACAAGCCCGCCGACTCTCTGAAATCAGTTCTTGGGGGCTTTAGTTCTCTCCCTCCGACTGGTTCCTTACTCCAGCGGAGACCACAAGTCCCAGGATGCCCCGCTGCCCCGTGGCCTGCTGGGAAATAAAGAGCCTTTTCTCCGCGATGAGGGCGCTGTGCATCGCTGAGTGACGCGAGGCGCTGGAAGTCCGGGCCTAGCCCAGTTTCCTCGGACGCGACCACTGGCCCGGCGTTCAGGGAGGAGCCGGGCGGGTTATTGTGAAAGGGGGCGCCGCTACCCCAACAGCGGCAACTGAGAGCTGACTTTGGTTCCACACTCGTCTCTCAGGCAGCTTCAGAAACCGGCAGGGGTGGGGGGGTGGCCCTCGGCAAAGCTGGGGTTCCCCAGCTGCTGTCGCCGCGCCCCCTCCCACAGTGCCCAGGTCCAAAGTCCTGAGACTTGGAGCGCGCGCGAGAAAGGGGTAGGAGATGATGAGTCAGAATCCCAGGGCCCTTCGCGTCCTCCTCCCCCGAAGCCGGGCCGCCTGGGGAGGACCAGCTCTCTAGGCAGAGAGATGGACGAGGCAGGGAAAGGGAGGGATGCAGCGACCCAACCTAAGACTTTCCCGCCTCTGCGAGCACGCGGCGTAACGAGCCTGCGTTGCCGCCACCCCCTTCTCTCCGAGGCGGGAGCAGGACTGCGCAGGCTCAGCCTCTCGGCGGCCCCACCGACCTTTGATCCCGCCACCGGTCCGGTGGTGGCAGCCCTCGTTGCGCTCCACCCCCACCGTTTATGACCTTTGCAAGTGTGCAAAAATGACAAGCACATGTGGGCTTGAGAAAAGCCCAGAAAAACTGAGAGGCCCAGTAGTACTAAGCAGGGCAGCTATTAGCCCCTCGTCTAAAGAAACTAGAAATTGACCGGAGCTTGAGTACTAGAAGAACTCACCCCAAATTCACATAGTGCCCGGCATGGGTGTGCGCCTCACACTCATGTTTGTTCCCACTTGAGAAGGCTTCTTTCCCTTAGAGAATGCTGCTTCTCCGGACATAGCCAAGCCCAGACACCAGTGAGGAAAGAGCGCAGCCTGGCTGCCTTGCCCTAACATTGCAGTGGTGCCAGCGGCAACTCCTTTCTGTTTGTGACACCTTGGGAGTGGTAATGGTAACCTATGACAAGGTTATGTGAGTAGCAGTGGGTGGAGATAGTTCTGGGATTAGGCTTTGGAATGGAGTAAAGATTTGGGCCTCCCTCTTCTCCCAATCTAACTTCCAGAATAATGGAGAGCTCATGTGAGATGGATTCAGAAAATAATTTTCTTCCAAGTTAGAAGGTTGTGGTAGATGAGGAAGCTGAGGGTTAAAAATCAACAATTGACTCTCACTGTCTTCCACATAGGAACTACAACTTTTAGTGGATGATCAGAGGTCTAGGAATTGCATTCTAATTCTTGCAAATGAATCCTTGTATCAGTCAGGTTGGGCTAGGTTATGCTGTAGTAACAATGTCGAAATCGCAATGGCTTAAAACCACGAAGGTTTATCTCTTACACTACATGTCAAGAGTAGTGGGCAGGGGCCTCTGCTCATTATAAGTTATTCAGGTACCCAAGCAGATGGAGCTCCACCACTTTGAGATCCTGTCATGTCACCATGAACCTTAGTCTCCCCTTCCCTAAGCTTGAAGAAGTGTTAATAAGCTTTTAAATGCTTCTGCCTCAGAGGGACAAATATCACTTCCACTCAACTTTATTGGCCAAAGCAAGTCATATAGTCACACTCAACTTCAAGACAGCTAGAAGGGCAGTCTCTTCATATTCCTGTAAGGAGCAGGGAAGCAGAAATACTCATTAAAAGAAGAATAGTTGCCCTGGCCGGTTTGGCTCAGCGGTTAGAGCGTCGGCCCACAGACCGGAGAGTCCCAGGTTCAGTTCCTGCTAAGGGTACTTACGTTGGTTGCAGTTTGTCCCCGACCCCGGTTGGGGTCGTGTGGGTGGCAGCCACTCGATGTGTCTCTCTCACATTGATGTTTCTCTCTCTTCTTCCCTCTCTCCCTCCCCCTCTATCTGAGGATAAATGCAGAAATGTCCTCAGGTGAAGATTAAAAAAAAGAAGAAGAAGAGTTAATCATTAGCAGTGATTCTCTAACAGCTTGGCAGTTGGAACTCATCTATTCTAGCAGTTATGCCCATATCTACTTGGGTTTTGTTCCATGAAGTGTTTAATAGAAACTTTCTCCCCAAAATTAACAGAACTGAGAGTCAGAAATTCTAGATTCTCGTTTTATTATGTAAGTTTGGGCAAATCAAACCTCTCTGAACTACCTTTTGTTTACATCGAGATGACAATCACAGTATTTAACTTCTACTTTAATGGGTTATCAAGGCTAAAGTAAAATAACACATAGAAAAATAATTGAACCCTGGCTGGTTTGGCTCAGCCGTTAGAGCATCAGCCTGTGGACCAAAGGGTTGTGAGTTCGATACCTGGTCAAGGGCAGGTACCTGGGTTGCAGGTTCAATCCCCGTCCTGGTAGAGGTCATACAGGAGGCAACCAGTTGATGTGTCTCTCTCACATCAATGTTTCTCTCTCCCCACTCCCTTCCACTCTGTCTAAAAGTCAATGGAAAAATATCCTCCAGTGAGGATTTTTTTTAAAAAGGAAGGAAATAATTTAAAACTATAAAGTACTTCAGAGGTTGAAAATAAATTGCCTATAGAGATCAGGAGTAATGTAAATAAGTGAAACAGATAGGGTATAAGGTAATAGGAGTGGTGGGAACTGTGGCAAACTAGTAAGCATACATTCTATTTAATGACCTTCCCCCACTCAACTCCATCCAAACATAACGCCATGTGGGACTGTAGGCCTGGTATTGCCATAGTTCCAATTTTCCTATACAAGTCAGAAATTATGACTTTTAAATGTGAAAGTCAGATTTTAAAATGTTAATAACTAATTTTTTAATTGACCAGATTCATTCTACAGTCCTTCAATTATAATCTCTCCATTATATAAATATGGTAGGAACTGTGGACAAAAAAAGGGGGGCCACATACTAAACCTGACAAGCTCAGGGGATGCCTACATGGTGGCCTTACAAACTCAGATACCTAAAGTAACCACATAGGATGGTCTGAAACTAAAACTTTCTAACTAAAAGCAGTTCATGGTGGGTAGTCATGTCTTAGGCTGGTATTTTTACCTAACAAAAGTCGATCTTAACTGAGCCTGTCTGTGTCTTTTTTTTTAAATGTACAATAACATACCTACTAATATACCTTTGGAATATCAATATCAAAGTAATTTCTTTTTTTTTTTTTTTGACCCCTCAAAGCACAACCACTGCACCAGAGCAGAGACCACAAATCCCCTCATTGTTATTATCATGTTAATTGTTAACTACCCTATTCCTATCTATGTAAAAGAAGTATGTGTCTATTCCTTTTACTTTTTTTTTTTTTTTTTTTGGTTAGTCCTCACCCAAGGACATTTTAGATAGAGTAGAAGGGAAGGAGGGAGAGAGAGAGAGAAACATCAATGTGAGAGAGAGACATCAATTGGTTGCCTTCCGCACGACCCCAACCAGGTTGGGGATCAAATCTACAACCCAGGTACATGCCCTTGATGGAGAATCAAACCCATGACCCTTCGGTCCACAGACTGACGCTCTAACCACTGAGACAAACTGGTCAGGGCTATTCATTTTACTTTTTATCCAATCCCCAGAGATTTCCCCCCACACACCCTTTGCTTTCTCCTGCCTTCCTAATCTGTGGCCAATGAATTTCATGTAACCCCCTTACATCTTCCCCTTTGATTCTGATGTATAACATACGTGGTAAAACTGCCATTTTCCAGAGCATTTTCTCAACCCGTTGGGATTTTGTTTCCCAGCAATTATCATCAGTTTGGCTCATATAAACTCACAAAAATTCTTACAGGTTTGGACATTTCTTACATTGACAGAATTAAAGTTTTAGATGCGTAATACGATTTTAGTAGGCTTTCAAGGCCTCTTCTGAAATTCAAGTCTTGGAGAGGTTTAACATTATGTTCTTAAAACTTTTTAAATCAAATACCTCTATCGCATTGGTTCTCTAGGAGTAGTTAGCCCCCCCCACTCCTGCCCCCGCCCAGGGGTTATTTGGCAATGTCTAGAAACATTTTTGGTAGTCACAACTAGGGGAGGAGCAGATATGTAACAAAAAGAGCATTAGATAAGTCAGATCAGAGATTTAGTCCCAATGCTACTAATGCCCCTTCCTGTGCATACTCTACCAGCTGCAAGTGAAGATGGAGGCTTGTCCTGTGATCCTCATTGTTACCCCTCACTGCTCCCTGAAAACATTCTTCTTTGCTATAGTGCTCCCAGCAAAGTACCTACCCCTTCCTGTGGAAGTCACTCATATTTTACTTAAATTGCTGCCTATTGAAACTTCACAGGAAGAAGTGACTGTGACAAGGTTCCTGCTGAGGTCAGTTTTTAAACGCCTTGACCCATATACCTAGCTAAGCATTGGAGAAATGTCCTATTCATATGCAGCTGAATTCTGTGGTGGGTGGGAAATTCTCTATGTTGATGAATTTTACCCTCATTTCTTTAACGTTCAGACATTTATTCTGTCCTTGAACACATGATTAGAGACAACTAATGGTATTTCCCAAATGACATGATCTGCTTTTGAAGATGGTTCAGGTTTTATGGCCCAGGCTGTGTCCTCTGCTGCCATCTGGTGGCCTTTCTGCTGCCCGGTCACGGGTTGAGGTCTCACAAAGAACCTTCCGCAAGGTAATGGCGTGTGGAGAAAGCTGGCTCAGTTGGAGAAAGAGTCTGCACGCTGCAGCGCGCTCTCCAAATCCCTCCTCTGCAATGAGGCCACCGGGGCAGCAGCACGCTCAGACCTGGACCTCGTGAGCAGGCAGGAAGCGCAGGGCCCTTCGGGGTCATCCTCACCAGCTTGGGCCTCTGTGTCTCTGTTATGCGGGAGATGAGCCACGCCACGGAAATCAGTAAACTCAATTCAACTGCTCAGGGGTAATCGGAACTGACCTTCCGTGCCCCCACCAGAACCGAACCCGGGACTCTCTGGTCTGCAGGAGGATGCTCCAACCACTGAGCCAAACAGGCCAGGGCTAGGATGTTCTTAATCTCAGTGAGAAAAGGTTACTCCGTTGTGTTTCTGGATTTCATTTTCTTGTCTAGGCCCATTTGGTGTAGCTGTCTGTCCACAGCCTTCTTCTTGGCTTGCCCAGCTGGTGCTGCCCCACGTTTGATATATGATTGATGAGTTGAGAGAACAGTGGCACTGTGGTCACTGTGAAACAGTGTTTCCTATAAATATGACAGGGTCTGCGAACTGAAGTTATCAGAGTTCCCTCTCCAGAGCACAGGGAATCTGGGAGACTGCCATGAGCTGAACTGGTGACTGAGCAGTGTGACTCAGCACAGGAGAGGAGGCTGGAAAACATTTTTGTTTGGTGTTCATTTTTTTTTTCATTATAATAATGTGTTAAAAACTTTCCAGTTTGCTAAAGCAAATTTGTAGACCTGTCCCTCCTGTTAGCCCCTCCCATACACTTGACATTTATTTTTTGTTTGTTTGTTTTTTATGTAGAGCTCTGCCTCTACCAGCCATTGACTAACCCCAGAAGAGAAAGAGGAAGGAGGAGGTGTTGAAACCACTGCCTTTGGTGTTTTATCCTGCTTTCCCTCGTATAAAAATTCAGAGTGAAGAGACTCCTTGTATAATTTCCTAGGGCCCCAGGCCAGAGATAGCCTGCTGCTAAGCTGCTGTGTGTTGCTTCTCTTTAAAACTTAGATGCCATTTACTTAATGGGAGTTGTCTTCTGTTTCTTTTGTTTTTCCTTCTTTGCCTATGTATTTTTTGGCCTTATTTCATTTATATTTTATGTTGCATGTTATTCTTGATTCTACTTATCATCTTAATCTTTGGTTAATTTTTCTTATCAGAAACTTTTCCTGTGTTCTGTCTAGAATTAATGAGTTGTCTTCGTTGACTCTTGTCTTCGAGTTTGTTTTACCTCGCCTTTGTAAAGTTTTCTTGTTTGTGTTTCCCCAAGGCCCAGATCCCAAGATACAATTTAATTTGTTTTGCTTTTTTATAATTATGTGTTTCTTTTATGTATAAAGAAAACGTTATGCACCTACGCTTATGCTTTAGGTAAAGCATGAGGATTCAAAGAAAGTCATGGCATAGAAGAAACAGGACTGATGTCTTTATAAATCTTAAAGATAACTATGATGAAAAGAACCTGGCTCTTCCCAAAAGTGGCCTGAGGTGACCTCTGAAAATGGTTCGCTATTCACTTGACCCAGAAAACCACACAAAATCATGCAAATCAAGAGGTTCAAATCCTCGTGTTCACTTTAAGAACACTCATGAAACTGCCCAGGCCATCAAAGGTATGCATATTCGAAAAGCCACTAAGTATCTGAAGGATGTCACTTTACAGAAGCAATGTATGCCTTTCAGTTGTTACAATGGTGGAGTTGGTAGGTGTGCCCAGGTGAAACAGTGGGGCTGGACACAGGGTCGGTGACCGAAAAAGAGTGCTGAGTTTTTGCTGCACATGCTTTAAAATCCAGAGAGCAGTGCTGAACTTAAGGGTTTAGACGTAGATTCTCTGGTCATTGAGCACATCCAGGTAAACAAAGCTCCCAAGATGCAGCATAGAACTTACAGAGCTCATGGGCGGATTAACCCACACATGAGCTCTCCCTGCCATGTTGAGATGATCCTCACTGAGAAAGAGCAGATTGTTCCTAAACCAGAAGAGGAGGTTGCACAGAAGAATAAGCTATCCCTGAGGAAACTGAAGAAACAAAAACATATGGCCCAGGAGTAAATTCAGCATGAAATAAAGACTAATAAAAGTGAGGGGGAAAAAAAGAGAGAGAAACTGTTCTTTGTGAACCTAAGAAGCTGGGTCCAATGGTTACTTTTTTTTAAGGAGCTATTTGATTTTTTAAAAATATGTTTTTATTGGTTTTTTAGAGAGAGAGGAAGGGAGAGAGAGATCGAAACATCGATGTGAGAGAGAAACATGATTTGGCTGCCTCCTGCATGCCCCGTACTTGGGATTGAGCCCAAAACCCAGGCATGTGCCCTGCCTGGGAATCGAACCGGGACCTCTCAGTCCATGGGACATGCTCAATCCACTGAGCCACACTGACTGGGCACTTTTTTTTTTTTTTTTAATTGATTTTAGAGAGAGGAAGGGAGAGAGAAAGAGAAACATCGATTTGTTGTTCCATTTATTTATGCACTCATTGGTTGATTCTTGTATGTGCCTTTACCCACAACCTCGGCGTATCTGGACGATGCTCTTACCAACTGAGCTATCCAGTTAGGGCCAGAGGTTACTTGTTATAGGAAGGCCAAAAAAGAGAAGAAACTGAACACTTTTCCAAAGATGAGCTGCTTTGGAATTGGGCTCTGAACCTCTGGATGTGTCTGAAGTATTCTGTGCAATGCAATTCTCTTGCACTGATAGGTTATTGAAGCAAGTATTCAAATATCAGCTGAATGGTTGGAATAGATGACCTTTAATTTCTTCTCCAGCATTAGAATCTGTTTTCTCAGCAGTGGTGTTGTTTTTTAATTGACTCATCCATATTCTCTAATTTGAATGACTGGCCCTCAGTTAAATTCTAAAGTAAGGTGTAAAGTATTCCACTAGTCCCTAGAACATAGTTTATCAACTGTGGCACTACCAACATTTGGGCCAGATAATTCTTTTTTTTTTTTTTAATCTTCACCCGGGGATATTTTTCCATGAATCTTCTGATAGAGTGGGGGAGAGGGGGAGAGAAACATCTATATGAAAGAGACACATCGATTAGCTGCCTCCTGCATGACCCCAACCAGGGCCAGGGACCGAACCGCAACCAAGGTACATGCCCTTGATTGGAATCGAACCTGCGACTCTGGTCCACAGGCCAATGCTCTAACCGCTGAGCCAAACCGGCCAGGGCGGGCCGGATAATTCTTTGTTGTGTAAGGCTGTCCCGTGCATTGTACGATACTGAGCAGCATCTCTGGCCTCAAACCACTAGACACCAGTAGCACAACCACTCCCCAGTTGTGGCAATCAAAAATCTCCAGTTATGCCCTGGCCAGTTTGGCTCCAGCGGTTAGAGCGTCGGCCTGCGGTCCAGAGAGGCCCAGGATTGGTTCCCGCTAAGGGCATGTACCTCGGTTGCAGTTTGTCCCCAGCCCTGGTTGGGTCGTGCGGGAGGCAGCCATTCGATGTGTCCCCTTCACGTCGATGTTTCTCTCTCTCTCTTCCTCTCTCTCCCTCCCACTCTATCTGAGCAAAAATGGAAAAATGTCCTCGCGTGAGGGTTAAAAAAAAAATCTCCAGTTATTGCTAAATGTCCCCTGTGGAGCTAAATAGCCCCCTTCCTTGAAAACCAGTGGCTTAAAGAGATATAATAAGAAAGATTTCAAGAACTTAATGTCTAACTTCTCCAAGATTCTTGTATTTAAAAAGAGACCTACAAGCCCTGGCCAGTTGCTCAGTGGTTAGAGCGTTGGCCCGCAGACCAAAGAGTTGTGGGTTCGATTCTGGTCAAGGGCATGTACCTCAGTTGCAGTTCGATCCCCGGGTGGCTGGTCAGTGTGTCTCTCTCCTATCAACGTTTCTCTATCCCTCTCTCCCTCTCTCCATCTCTCTCTCTCCCCTTCCCTCCCACTCTATCTGAAAATCAATGGAAAAATATCCTTGGGTGAGGATTAAAAAATAAAAATAATAAATAAATAAATAAATTAATTAATTAAATAAATAAATAAAAAGAGACCTACAAGAACCATTATTACACATCCAAGACTTGAAATCCTCCCCTTGTGTCTACCCCCTACTCTTCCTTCTGAATTTTCTATCTTAACTGGTGTTATCACTTGGTCACGCAAGCTGAATGCTAAACTTCTCTTCCTCAAATAGTCAACAATATTATAATAACTATGTATGGTGTCAGGTGGATATTAGACTTATCAGGGGGATCACTGCATAAGTTTTATAAATGTCTAATCACTATGCTGTAAAATTTTTTAAAAAATAAACTCATCTCACCATATTCTATAGATTTTCCTCCTGCTTTTGAATTAGTCCTTTTCTTCTCATCACCACCTTTCTTCTTTTTTTTTTTTTTTTTTTTAGAGAGAGAGAGAGAGGAACGTCAATGTGAGAGAGACATATTGATTGGTTGCCTCCCGCACGACCCTGACCCGGGCCGGGGATCGAACCTGCAACCTAGGTACGTGCCCTTGACTGGGAATCGAACCCGCGACCCTTTGGTCCCTAGGCCAACACTCTAACAGCTGAGCCAAACCGGCCAGGGCATCATCACCACCTTTCACCTAGACCACAGAAAAAGCTTCCTAAATAGTTGCTATGGCTCCAGGCTTGTCCTTCTTAGATATGTCTTTCACATTAGCCACATAAATGTGACCACTAGCTTCCCTGCTTAAAATTCCTTGGCCGTCCCCATCACCTATAAGATCAAGTCCAAGCTTTTTAAAATGGTGTAATAACCCCTGTGATCTGGCCCCTGCCTGTCTTTCCAGTGTCACCTCCCACATCCCCTTCCTTGCACTTAACTCCTCAGTGACAGCAGTCTGAGGAAGGTGGCATGCAGCCTTAAATTTTTTTTTTTTTTTTTTTTTTTGGTATGTGCCCCTAGCGGGAACCGAACCCGGGACTCTCTGGTCCGCAGGCTGAGCTCCAACCGCTGAGCCAAACCGGCCAGGGCACAGCCTTAAATTTTTAAAAAGTATTAATATGTATAATAAACACTTCCACCCTATCTTTGAGCTTCACCTTCTCCCTCTTTTTTTCTTTTTGATGAGCCCAAGGATGATGATGATGACAGCAGACTCAGTGAAAGGCTCTATGAGGGTCAGGGCTGTTTGTTGCACACAGTAGTGAGAAGTTAAAACAATTAAAACACTAATGGGGCCCTGGCTGGTTTGGCTCAGCAGTTAGAGTGTCAGCCTGCGGACCAGAGAGACCCGGGTTCGGTTCCTGCTAAGGGTACGTACCTTGGTTGCTGTTTGTTCCCAGCCCCGGTTGGGATCGTGTGAGTGGCAACCAGTCGATGTGAGAGACTCACATCGATGTCTCTCTCTTCCTCCCTCTCTCCCTCCCGCTCTGTCTGAAGATAGATGCAAAAATGCCCTCCGGTGAGGAATAAATAAATAAATAAATAAATAAATAAATAAAAATAAAACACTAGTGGGAAGTCAATGCCATATCATGTCAAAACGGCTAAATCAAAACATCCCACTTTGGCAAATATGTTTCTTACTTCCATGCCTAATTCAAGCTATGGTATCTAGTGCTAACTCCTTACTAGCCCTTTGTGTTGCTATGTGCAACTGATCCTTTCGAACCCAGCTCTGTCCTCACCTTCTTTGGGAAGCTTCCCTGAGGCCTTCCCTGTCTCCTTTTCCATATTAGGAGGATGAAAAACAATCATTATCATAGCAAACAGTCAGCACTGTGAAGGGTCTGCACAAACAGACCTTACTAAAATAACCCTCTTCCATCAATTTCCCCCATATAGATATATGTATACTTTCCCACAATTTACCACTCCTAGAAGTCCAAACCCCTTTTCCTTGTCTCATCGCTTCTTCACAATTTCTCTCCCTGTATTAAAATAGTATAGAATCCCCTATGTCTAATCACCTCTTTGGGTCTTCATTTCTTTTTTTTTTTTTTTTTTTAACAAATGTATTTTTAAATTGTTTTGATTGATGTATTTGAGAGAGAGAGAGAGAGACAAACATCAATTTGTTGTTTCACTTATTTACACATTCATTGGTTGATTCTGTATATGCTCTGACCGGGGATCGAACCCACAACCTTGGTGTATTGGAACAATGCACTAACCAACTGAGCTACACAGCCAGGGCCTTCATTTCTTTTCTATGAAGACCTTCTGTGCATATAAAACTTAAAATATTAACATCAAATAAAATGTGTATGCCTTTTCTCGTGTTAATTTGGCTTTTGTCAATTTTCAAGCTCCAGTTACTAAACCTAAGAGGATAGAGAAAAGATTTGCCTCCCCTACAATTGAAATTATCATATATGTGTCCACCGTTGAAGCAAGAACTGTGTCTTATACATATTTATAATCCTAGAACCTAGACAAGTGAATGGCAAATAGAAGACATTCAGTAAATGTTTACTGAACAAATGAATAAATAGATTAATAGATGAATGAAACAGAATAGAGAATCAAAAAAGAGCTCAAGTATGTAGAAAGATTTACTATATTTTAATGGCACTGTTTTTTATCAGTCAGTTAATGGTACACTAATTTTTTCTTTTTAAAATTTTATTTTTAATTACCATTGACATACAATATTATATTAGTTTCAGGTGTACAACATAGTTATTAAACATTTATATAACTTACCAAGTGATCACCTCATTAAGTCTAGTACCCATATGACACCATATATAGTTATAATATTACTGACTATGTTCTGTATGCTCTACTTTACATCCCGGTGACAGTTTTGTAACTGCCAATCTGTACCTCATAATCTCTTCATCATTTTCATCCATCTCCCCAACCCACCTCCCATCTGGTGCCCATCAGTTTGTTCTCTGTATCTATGAGCTTTTCTCTGTTTTGTTTGTTCATTCATATTGTGTTTTAGATTACACATATAAGTGAAATCATTTGGTATTTGTCTTTCCATGTCTGACTTATTTCACTTAGCATAATACCCTCTAGGTCCATCCATGTTGTCACAAATGGCAAGATGCCATTTTTTTTTAATCCTCACCTGAGGGCATTTTTGCATTTATCTTCAGATAGGGCGGGAGGGAGAGAGGGAGGAAGAGAGAGAGAGAAACATCGACGTGAGAGCGACGCATCGAGTGGTTGCCACCCACACGACCCCAACCGGGGCCAGGGACAAACCACAACCAAGGTACGTGCCCTTAGCAGGAACCGAACCAGGGACTCTCTGGTCTACGAGCCGACGCGCTAACCGCTCAGTCAAACCGGCCAGGGCAAGATGCCATTGTTTTATGGCTGAGTAACATTCCATTGTATATATGGATCTTTTTTTAAATAAATGATGTTGGAACAACTACATAACTATTTGCACATAAATTGTTACAATTCTATTATTTACCAAACACCAAAATAAATTCTAGACAATTAAAGACTGAAATAGAAAAAAATCAAAACCATAAAATTATGAGAAGAAATATTGATAAATATTTATATAATCTGGGGCAGATGAGAGCTTTCTAAGTATAACACTATTGGCAGAGGCTAAAGAAAGATTGATTTTACATTAAAAAATTTTAAATTTATATCCAAGAAATTACAATAAAGGTAAAGTTCAAGTGAAAAATTAAGGAAGGGTGACAGAGAGCAACATAAAGCTAAAAGATTGTTAGTATCAATATTGAAAAGAATAGAAAAATTGATAGACCAAAACACAAGCCAATTTACTAAGAAGAAATTTAAACAGCCAATAAATCTATGAAAGATTATTTATATTTATAATACTTAAATAAATGTAATTTATTTTTATTTTTATTTTTTATCTTTATTGTTGAAAATATTGCCCTGGCCAGTTTGGCTCAGCGGTTAGAGCGTCGGCCTGCGGTCCGGAGAGACCCGGGTTCGGTTTCCGCTGAGGGCACATACCTCGGTTGCAGTTTGTCCCCGGCCCTGGTTGGTTGTGCGGGTGGCAGCCACTCGATGTGTTCCTTTCACGTCGATGTTTCTCTCTTTCTCTCTTCCTCTCTCTCCCTCCCACTCTATCTGAACAAAAAATGAAAAAAATGTCCTCGAGGATAAAAAAAAAAAAAAGGAAAAGAAAATATTACAGATATCTCCCCCCCTTTTCCCCTATAAACCCCTTCCTCCCCATCCCCCCTCCTGTTTTCCTCAAACTATTATCTGTGTCCATTGGTTATGCATATATGCATAAAATTTCTTTGGTTACTCTCTTTCCATCCTCCCAACCCCCTTTTCCTCTGAGGTTTGTTAGTTTGTTCCCTACTTCTGTCTCTGGATCTATTTTGATTGACAGCTTACTTTGTTCACAATATTCCATAAATAAGTGAGATCATGTGGTACTTGTCTTTCTCTGACTTGCTTATTTCACTCAGCATAATATTCTCCAGGCCCCTCCATGTCGTCTCAAAGGCTAAGAGATCTTTCTTTTTTATAGCTGCATAGTATTCTGTTGTATAGATGTACCACAGCTTTTTTATCCACTCATCTACTGATGGATACTTTGGCTGTTTCCAGATCTTAGCTATTGTAAATAGCACTGCTATGAACACAGGGGTGCATATATTCTTTCTGATTGGTATTTCAGGCTTCTTAGGATATATTCCTAGAAATGGAATCACTGGGTCAAATGGCAATTCCATTTTTAATTTTTTTGAGGAAACACCATATTGTTTTACATAGTGGCTGCGCCAGTCTGCATTCCCACTAGCAGTATACTAGAGTCCCCTTTTCTCCACATCCTCACCAGCACTTGTTGTTTGAAATAAATGCAATTTAAAACAATAAGATGTCATCTGTGCCAATCACATTATTAACATTTTTAAATGCATAAAACCAATTGTGTATACAAAGAAATAGGCATTTTCTTATACCTCTGATAAGCACTGTAAATTGATACACCATAATGGGAAGCCATTTACCATCTTATATCTACAGGTTAAGAATTTCCTATCCTTGGCCCAGCAATTGCTTCTAGGAATTTTTCTCAGGAATACTCTTAGATAAGGGTTACCTACTAAAACATTTATTACAGTACTAATTTAAAAGTGTTTGAAGTGCAAATAGTCTAAATAACAGGCAATTGATTTTTAAAGTATAATAAACCTAGAGAATTAAATATTATACTGACATAAAAATAATAATGGGTGGCAGGTGCCGTGTCTGGCTATGAAGATGGCAAGAAGAAGCCCCTGAAGCAGCCCAAGAAGCAGGCCAAGGACATGGACAAGGAAGATAAGGCATTCAAGCAGAAACAAAAAGAGGAGCAGAAGAAACTGGAGGAGCTAAAAGCAAAGGCTGCGGTTAAGGGCACCCTGGCCACAGGTGGAATAAAGAAGTCTGGCAAAAAGTGAGCTGTTCCTTGTGCCTGGGGCAATGATGATCTTTAATTTTATTCCTGTTTTATTTTTATTTTTTATTTTTTTATTTTTTATTTTTTTTATCCTCACCCGAGGACATTTTCTCATTTTTTGTTCAGATAGAGTGGGAGGGAGCGAGAGGAAGAGAGAGAGAGAGAAACATCGACGTGAAAGGGACACATCGAGTGGCTGCCACCCGCACGACCAACCAGGGCCGGGGACAAACTGCAACCGAAGTACATGCCCTTAGCGGGAACCGAACCCGGGTCTCTCTGGACTGCAGGCCGACGCTCTAACCGCTGAGCCAAACCGGCCAGGGCTAATTTTATTCCTGTTTTAATATCTGGATTTCCTGTCATAACGTCTGTTGCCACCTTTAGCTAGAATGAAGTGTTGTCTAGGATCCTATTGTACATTTAAGAATAAACTTCTGTGAATAATAATAATAATAACAACAAGTAAAAGATGTCCATGGTATATTTCTAAGTAAAAAAAGAAACGCATTGCATCCAACTAAAAATGGGCAAAACACTTGAATAGACATTTCTCCAAAGAAGATTTACAAATGACCAATAAGCATATGGAAATGATTTTGAGCCTCATTAGTCATGAGGGAAATGCAGTTAGAAACCACAATGATATACCACTTTACCACTTAACTTTTGCTAGGATAGCTATAAAAAATGACAATGGAAAATAACAAGTGGACTTTATAGGGGTCAAGTTGGTAGTGTAGGTTAAAGCAGTATTCGCCTCCTCCCACAACCACATCAAAATTATAACTAAACTACAGAAAAACCATCATTCAGAACCGCCTGAAATCTGGCTGAATAGAAATCCTACACCTAGGGAATTAAAGAAGAAGTCACATTGAGACTGGTAGGAGGGGTGGAGGCATAGAATGGGCTAGTCCCACACCCACGTGTGGTGGTTTTTAATCGGGAAGGATATCTTGGCTGTGGAAGTCCCCCCTGAGGAGCGAGAAGTCCCAGCCCCACACCAGACCCTTCAGCCCAGGGTTCCAGTGCCAGGAAGAGAAGTCCCTGTATCTTCAGGCTGTAAAAACCAGCGTGGATTGTGGCTGAGTGACACGGAGGCTTCTGGAGTCCCAGGCAGTTCTTGAAGGGCCTGTGCATGGATTTACTCAGACTCACTCCCTCGGAGCTCCAGTGCTGGGGAAGCAGCTTGAAAGGAACCAGGGACATATGGGGAGGAGCTAACTTCTCTAGCATCAGGGCAAGAGCTGGGTGTGGGGGGGATTTCTCCCAGATGAAAGTGCTGGCAGAGGCCATTGTTCCTTTACTGAGCCCTCCCCACACGGAGTTGACAGGCAGGCACCATATCTGAGTCTCCATCAACTTGGCTCACAGTCTTGGCTCCACCCTTGTGATTCCCTGAGACCCTGCTCCACCCAACTTGCAGGCTTATTCAAGCTGTTTCCAGTGGCTTTTCCATATGAATGGCCTGTCTTTGTTCATGCTTCAGACTTTCCTAAAATCTCTCAAACAAGCAGCAGCTGGTCTCAGCGTGCTCCATACCTCTCACTAAGCGGCCCCAGGCCTCGCACTAGTGGCTGCCTGCCTTGGTTCACAGCTTGTTCTCTCCTGGGCAACTCCAAGCCCAACACAAGTAGCAGCCATCTGCAGATTGCTCTGTAGCTCACGCTGGGTGACCCCAGGCAGGGCACAGGAAGTGTTTGATTTTGCTCCTCCTGGGAGGCCCCTGAACCAGTGCACCCAGTGGTCAGCTTCAGACCATGCCAGATTACAACTCTACCAACCTCCACAAGCAATACACTCAAGGGAGCAGACTCAGTGAGCACCAAAGTCCCACTGAAGCAAGTCCTGCTCCATAGGGTTGGCTCCTACACAGCAGCTCTTCAACTGTAGTCGCAGCTGGTCCTCACAGCCGATTGGCCTGGAGGTCAATCCCTCCCAGTGATGCCAACAACAATCAAGGCTCGACTACAATAGGACAGTGCACACAGTCCACAAAGAGGTACACCTGGAATGCCCAGCTCAGGTGACGGGGGAGGCTGAGCCACTGGACCCTACAAGAAACCTACTACACAAGGCCACTCTACTAAGTCAGGGAGATATAGCAGCTTTACATAATACATAGAAACAACCAGAGGGAAGCAGCCAAAATGCAGACACAAAGAAACATGTTGCACATGAAAGAACAGGAGAAATCTCTAGAAAAAGAACTAAATGAAATGGAAGCAAGCAAACTATCAGATACAGAGTTCAAAACAATGATTATGAGGATGCTCAAGGAACTTAGTGAGAACATCAAGGAACATAGTGAGAACATCAGCAACATACAAAAGGATCTTTCATAAATAAAGGATACACTAACTGAAATGAAGAATAATTCACAGAGAATCAACAGTAGAGGACACTGAGAACCAAATCAAAGATTTGGAATATGAGGAAACAAAAAACACCCAATCAGAACAGCAAAAAGAAAAAAGAATCCAAAAATATAAAGATAGTGTAAGGAGACTCTGGGACAACTTCAAGCATACCAACATTTGTATCATGGGGGTGCTGGAAGGAAAAGAGAGGGAGCAAGAAATTAAAAATCTGTTTGAAAAAATAATGACAGAAAACTTTCCTTACCTGGTGAAAGAAATAGACATGCAAGTCCAGGAAGCACAGAGAGTCCCAAACAAGATAATCCAAAGAGGCCCACACCAAGACACATCATAATTAAAATGCCAAAGGTTAAAGACAAAGAGAGAATCTTAAAAGCAGCAAGAGAAAAGCAGTTAATTACCTACAAGGGAGCTCTCTAAGAAAGTCAGCTGATTTCTCAACAGAAAATTTGTAGGCCAGAAGGGAGTGGCAAGAAATATTCAAAGTGATGAAAAGCAAAGACCTACAACCAAATTACTCTACCCAACAAAGCTATCATTTAGAATCGAAGGTCAGATAAAGAGCTTTCCAGACAAGAAAATGCTAAAGAAGTTCACCACTAAACCAGTATTCATAAAATGTTAAAGGGTCTTCTTTAAGAAGAAAAAAAAAACAAAGATAAAAAATATGAATAATAAAATGGCAATAAATACATATCCATCAATAATTGAATCTAAAAATCAAAATTAACAAGCAGAACACACAGACCCATAGATACAAAGAACACTTTAACGGAAGCCAGATGAGAGGGGGGTTGGGAGGGTGAAAAAGGTAAATGGATTTAGAAGTACAAATTAGTAGTTATAGTGTAGTCATGGGGGTGTAAACCATAGCGTAGAGAATATAGTCAATAATATTCCAATAACTATGTATGGTGTCAGATGGATATGAGATTTTTCAGGATCATCACTTAATAAGTTTTATCATGTCTAATCACTGGGGTGTACACCTGAAACTAATATAATATTGTATGTCAACTTAATTAAAAAATAAAAAATGATTTTAAAAGAATATGATGCCCGGCCAGTGTGGCTCAGTGGATTGAGCATCGTCCCATGGACTGAGAGGTCCCGGTTCGATTCCTGGTCAGGGCACATGCCCAGGTTGCAGGCTTGATCCTTAGTAGGGGGAGTGCAGGAGGCAGCTGATTGAAGTTCTCTCTCACATCAATGTTTCTATCTCTCTCTCTCTCTTTTTTATTTTTTAATCCTCATCTGAGGATATTTTTCCATTTATCTTCAGATAAAGTGGGAGGGAGGGAGGGAGGGAGGGAGAGAGAGAGAAACATCCATGCAAGAGAGACACATCAATTGGTTGCCTCCGGCATGACCCTGACCAGGGCCGGGGACTGAATTGCAACCAAGGTACATGCCCTTGACCTCCTTTCCTCTCTCTCTAAAAAAAAAAAATCAATGAAAACATATTTTTTTAAAAAAAGAATATGAATGTTTTCAAGAATGTGGAGAATTAGAACTCTCATGTATTTCTGGTAGAAATGCAAAATGCTGCTGTGAAAAGTAGCTTGGCAGGCCCTGGCCCGGTAGCTCAGTTGGTTAGTGTCATCCCAATACATCAAAGTTGCAGGTTCAGTCCCCAGTCAGTGAACATACAAGAAGCAAAGCAACCAATGAATGCCTACATACATGGAACAACAAATCAATCTCCCCCCCCCCAATATATATATATTTTCCTCGTTCTCTCTCTAAAAATCAATAAATAAAAATTTTTTAAAAAGAAAATATAGCTTGGTGGTTCCTCAATAGGTTAGGCATAGAATTACCCTATGATCCAGCGATTCCACTCATATACTAAACATGTGTTCAAACAAAAAACAATGCATATGAATGTTCGTAGCCTCACTATTCACAGTAGCCAAAAGGTGGAAACAACTCAAATATCCATCAACTAATGAATGGATAAACAAAATGTAGTATATATCCATATGATGGAATATTTCTTATTCCACTATGCTACAACATGGATGAACCCAGAAAATATTATGCTAAGTGAAAGAAGCCAGACACAAAAGGCCACAAATTGTATGATTCCATTTATCTGAAATATCTAAAATAGGCTAATTCATAGAAGCAAAGAGCATATTAGTGGTTGCCAGGGGCTGGGGGAAGGAGAGAATGGGGAGCAGCCCCATTCTTACTGGCTACAGGGTTTCTTTTTGCAAAGCTGAAAATGTTCTGAAACTAGATATGGTGATGGCTGTACAACATTGTGAATGTACTAAATGCCACTGAATTGTACACTTTAAAATAATAAAAATGGTGAATTTTATGTTATGTGAATTATACCACAATATTTAAAAGCACATTACAAAACAATTGGTATAGCTGGTTTTGTTTTTCTAAAAGTATATGAATAGAAAAAAGTGTAGAAGGATAAATATAAAATTACTCTGGTTGTCCACTGAGTGGTCATTTAGGACTAATTTCTAATTATTCTACAGAAATACTGTATTACCTGAGTCCTTTTTAAAAGATGCTGTAGAATAACATTTAATGAAATAAAGAAGTGTTTATCATATAGTCATATATTTTTAAACCAACACAGTAGATTTGAATGATCCCAATTTCATTGTAAAAAAACACCTACTGCATAGGGGGAAAACCCCCAATGGAAGTATATATGCCAACATATTAATGGTTATATTTCAATGGGGTAATTATAGGTGAATTTTATTTACTTTTAAAAAAATACATTTTCAAAATTCCTCCAGTGAGGAATGTTGGGTTCTAAATAGTTTTTTAAAGGTTTTCCTTATATTGAGCCCAAAACTCTTCTTACTTCTTAAATAGAACCTTTAATTGAGGAAAATTGAAAGATAGAGTTTTAAATGCAAATAACACCAAAGTATCTGGAAACTATTAAAGTGAAGGGGGAAGAGAATTTCAGAGAGACAAGTAAGCATGTACTCAGAAAGAAAAGAATCTCTTGCATGGCTAACTAAAAGAGTCAAATATTGTAGGGGGAGAAAAACCTTTTAAAAAGGGAAAGGCAAGCAAACAGAATGAGAATGCAATAAAATCATATTAAGAGGTACATTCTAGAAGTGGCTTTTGCAGTAGATTGTAACAAATGGTGTCAGGGAGTTTAAAAAGAGCTCAGGGAAGGAATTAGAAAACTTGTCCAAACCTGTGACCTCTGACTGCAGCTGGACACTGTGTTGCAGGATAGATGGGCTGCAAATGTGGTTCATGTTCATGGAAAGGACCTGACCAACAGATACATGATATATAGTTATAAGGGAAATGCAGATATAGCTATAAGGAAAAGGCAAATCAAAACCACAATGAAGAAGTACAAATCGGAAGTTACAAAATTGTCATGGGAACCATGGGAACCTGGCCGGTGTGGCTCAGTGGATTGAGCACCATACCATGGACTGAGAGGTCCCGGTTTGATTCCCAGTCAGGGCACATGCCTGGGTTTCAGGCTCGATCCCCAGTGGGGGGTGTGCAGGAGGCAGCTGATCCATGTTTCTCTTTCACATTGATGTTTCTATCTCTCTCTCCCTTCCTCTCTTTCTCTCCCTTCCTCTCTTTCTCTAAAAAAAATTTTTTTAATGGTCATGTGATTTAAAGTACAACATAGGGAATATAGTCAATAATATTGTAATAACTATGTGTAGTGCCAGGTGGGTACTGGAAATATCAGGGGAAATACTTTTTAAAGCATATAATTGTCAGCCCTGGCTGGTTTGGCTCAGCGGTTAGAGCATCAGTCTGCAGACCAAAGAGTCTCAGGTTCAATTCTGGTCAAGGGCATGTACCTCAGTTGCAGTTCAGTCCCCAGCCCTGGTTGGGATCATTCAGTTGGCAACCAATCGATGTGTCTCTCTCACATCAATGTTTCTCTCTCTCTCCCCCTCCCACTCTGAAGATAAATGGAAAAATATCCTCGGGTGAGGATTTAATAAATAAATGAATAAATAAATAAATAAATAAATAAAGTATATAGTTGTCTAACCACAAGGCTGTACACCTGAAACTAATACAAAACAATATTGCATGTAAACTGTAATTGAAAAAAAAAACACAATGAGATACCACCTCACACCGGTTAAATGGCTGTTATCAATAAGACAAGAAATAAATGCTGGAGAGAATGTTGAGAAAAGGAACCTTTATATACTGCTGGTGGGAATGTAAATTGGTGCAGCCACTATGAAAAGCAGTATGGAGGTCCCTCAAAAAATTAAGAATAGAGCTACCATACGATCTAGCAGTTACTCTTCTGGGTATTAGCAGTTACTCTTCTGAGTATCTATCCACCTGAAAATTTTGAAAAAACTTTTTCATAAAGATATATGTACCCCTATGTTCATTGAAGCATTATTCACAATAGCCAAGACATGAAAACAAATTAAGTGTCCTTTGACAGATAATCAGATAAAGAATATATGGTACATATACACAGTGGAATACTACTCAGCCATAAAAAAGATGAAGTATTGCCATTTGTGACAACATGGATAAATCTGAAGAACATTATGCTAAGTGAGATACATTGGGCAGAAAAGGATAAAAATCATATTTCACTCATAGGTGAGATATAAAAGAAAAAGTGAATGAACACACAAAACAAACAAACCAAAAAACAAACTCATAGACATAGACAATGGAATGGTAGTCACCAGAGAAAAAGGGAGGTGGGGGGAGGATGAAGATAGTAAAGAGGATCAAATACATGGTGATGGAAGGAGACTAGACTTTTGGTGGTGAGCATACAATGAAATATACAGATGTTTTAGTATAAAGTTTTACACCTGAAATTTATATAATGTTATTAACCAATGTTACCCCAATGCATTTAATAAAATGGGAGCCTGAGAAAATAGCAGTTATGAGCAATCTTGTAGCACTTAATTATAATAGTAATAATATCTTCATTTCTAATAATATTTATATGTATCTTTGTCATGCTTACTGTGTGCTTGACACTGTCTTAAGCACTTATAGTGTTTTGTTTGTTTGTTTTTAATCCTTACCCGAGGACAGTTTTCCATTTTTTGTTCAGATAGAGTGGGAGGGAGAGAGAGGAAGAGAGAGAGAGAAACATTGATGTGAAAGGGACACATCAAGTGGCTGCCGCTCGAACGACCAACCAGGGCCGGGGACAAAGTGCAACCGAGGTATATGCCCTTAGCGGGAACCGAACCCGGGTCTCTCTGGACCGCAGGCCGACGCTCTAACCGCTGAGCCAAACCGGCCAGGGCAAGCACTTATAGTGTTTTAACTCAATCCTCACAACACTCCTAAGAAGCAGGTGCTATTATCACTGTTGTATAGATAAGGAAAATGAAGCACAAGAAGGTTAAGTAATGTCACACATTAATGTCACACAGCTAGTAAGTGAAAGAGCCAATTCATATCCAGAAGCCGTCATCCTAGAGTTCATGTACTTAACCACTATGTCATGCTGCCTCTGTGGCCAAAACAGCCCTTCCAACAGTGACTCACAAAGGAAGTTCAGGAGGGCAAAACTATTTTCATACTAATACTAAGATTCCTCCTTTTTCATTCTCAGTCTCTTATGAGTATACAGAAGAGTTTTCCAGAGGCTACAGGAAGTGTACTGACATTCTCACTTCAATGACGAATAGAAAATGTGTTTATATAGTCTTGTGTTTTCTAGAATTTTCTAAGCAAGCTCTTTGGGGTCCTGAAACCAAAACATCTGAGCACCATTGCCTAAGGCAGCGATTTTCAACCTTTTTCATCCCATGGCACACATAAACTAATTAGTAAAATTCTGCAGCACACCAAAAAATATATTTTTGCCTTTCTGACAACAACAAAAAATAGGTATAATTTTTTTAAATCCTCACCTGAGTATGTTCTTATTGACGTGAGAAAGGAAGGGGGAGAGAAAGAGAGAGGGAAACATCGATATGAGAGAGAAACATCAATTGGTTGCCTCCCATATGTGCCCGGACCAGGAATTGAAACAGAACACACAACATTTTGGTGTACGGGATGATGCTCCAACCAACTGAGCCACCCAGCCAGGGCAAAAAATAGGTAGAACTTTTGATTCATTCACACTGAACGGCTATTGTTGTGTTGTTGGCTGTTGTCATTTTTTATTTGACAACTTAAGGGAAAAGTGGTCAGTGCCCCTGACTAAATAGTCAGGTATTGCACGTTTAAAAAATTCTTGCAGCACCCTGGCCAATTTGGCTCAGGGGTTAGAGCATGGGCCCATGGACCAAAGAGTTGCAGGTTTGAGTCCCATCAAGGGCAGTACCTGGGTTGCGGTTAATCCCAGGCCCTGGTCGGGGTCGTGCGGGAGGCAACCAGTCAATGTGTCTCTCTCACATTGATGTTTCTCTGTTTCTCTCTCTCTCTTTCTCTTTCTCTCCCTCTCTCCCACTCTATCTGAAGATAAATGGAAAAATATCCTCTGGTGAGGATTTTAAAAAATAAAAATAAAAATTCTTGCAGCACACCGGTTGAAAATTGTTGCCCTAAGGTAAAGGAAACGTGGTTCTGAAGGAATAATAAAGACTGATGCCAGAATTCATTCATTCATTAATTTATTCATGCAATAATTATTGAGTACTGTATTCCAGGTACTGTTCCAGATGTGGGGATTACAGTGGTGTCCTCCTCTTTCTCGCTTTGTGAGAAATTAGGGGCGCTGGTATAAAGGAAAAAGTGAGGGAACATACAAATGACTATTATGTGCTGAATGATTTACCTGCAATATTTAACTGAGTGCTTAATTTAAATGTGTTTCTATTGATTTTTTAGAGAGAGGGGAAGGAAAAGAGAGCTGGAAATATCGGCTGCCTCCTGCACGCCCCCTACTGGGGATCAAGCCTGCAACCCGGGCATGTGCCTTGACCACGAATCGAACCGGGACCTCTCAGTCCATGAGACAATGCTCAATCTTCTGAGCCACACGGCTGGGCCTGAGCACTTAATTTAAAACTCACACCCATTAGCCCTGGCTGAGTAGCAGTTGGTTGGAGCATTGTCCTGATATGCCAAGGTTGAGGGTTTGATCCCCAGTCAGGGCACATACAAGAATCAACCAAAGAATGTACAAATAAGTGGAACAACAAATCAATGTTTCTCTCTCTCCCCTCTAGAAATCAATTTTAAAAAATAAATAACTCACACCAATTTAAACATGACATCATCTTTTCCGTGCTACCCAGAAACATGCCCATATGGCATTGTTCTTGGTTCCCACGTAACTTAAAAGGAAATTTTCACAATGTCCAGAGCCCTTGATGCCCTGCAGATGAAGGAGGGGGATGTCCTTAAATTCCCTGCAGCAGGAACCTATGAGGTGGCACCAACCTTGACTTCCAGATGGAGCAGTCCATCTACAAAAGCAAGAGTGGTAGCATCTACCCAAATCTGAAGAGAGCCTGGGAGAAGCTTCTGCTGGTAGCTCTGCCACTGTTGCCATTGGAAACCCGCTGACATCGGTGTCACATCGTCCAGGAACTCGGCCAGCGAGCCGCGCTGGAGTTTGCTGCGGGCCCAGGAGCCACTCCCGTTGCTGCCGCTTCACTCCTGGAACCTGCACCAGCCAGGTCCCCACCTCCTGGAGCCGAGACTTCTGGTGGCTGCTGATCCCGGGGCTGCGACCCAGCCTCTCACAGAGGCGTCTTAGGTTAACCTGCCTGCCGTGCTCTGTGTATCACAGCCTCTCCTCCGTGCTACGTGGACACTGCCACCCCTGCCACGACAAGGGGCTCACTAGTGGGTCTCATGGTGGATGCTGGCCCGGGAAGTACTGCACATGTGTGGCACCATCTCCCGTGAACACCCGTGGGTGGTCCTGCCTGATCTCACCTCTACAGAGACCCCAAAGAGATTGAAAAGGAAGAGCAGGCCGTGGCTGAAAAGGCTGTGACCAAGGAGGAATTTCAGGGTGAAAGGACTGCTCAGCTCCCGATTCACTGCTGCTCAGCCTGAGGGCACAGACCGGTCTGAAGGTGCAGGTGCCCTCGGTGCCCACACAGCAGTTTCCTGCTGAAGCCTGGAGCTCGGCCGCCAGTGAGGACTGGCCAGCAGCCCCCACTGCTCAGGCCACGGAATGGGTACAACCACCACTGAGTGGCTTAGGCTGTTCTTCCACAAACTCTTAAACAGAATGGGAAATAAGATCTGTGGAAAATAAAGTTTCTAAAAGTTGTGTGCATTAAAATAAATTAAGATGAGACATCTGTGATTCAGAAAATGTAAGTAATTTGCCCAAATTTATTCAATTTGAAAGTGACCAAGTGGCTATTTGGCCAGAGAAAAAATCAACAAAGACAATAAAACATCGTGTGAACTTTTGAAGTTGTTGTGACAGTATCACTCAAATAATTAGATAATCAGATACAAATTTTAAGCCAAGGAGTCATTTTTTACAAAGAAGAGATCCTAAAGGATGGGGAGGCTTCCCCCAGCAGCCAAGGGGAAAACTTCAAATTAGCTAAGGGGAAAACTTTATTATGAAGAATAGAAATGCCAGTTTCCAATAATAGAACAAAATATTCACAAACATGGATATATGAATGAATCATCTGAAAAAAGTCATGACTAAATCTTGTCAGTGGGTCCAATTATGGAACAAGCAGGCACTTCCTTGTCACTTCTTTCTAGTCTCTATGACACCAACAACTCTTTCTATGGCTGGCTGGCAGGTTGATGCAGAGACCCCTGCAGACCAGAGAGCATACCCATTGTTCCCTGGGCGAGCGTGAGAATGTGCTCAGATCAGCATCACGTAAGATAAAGTTCCCTTGGCTTCCTAAGGATATGTGGTAATGAGCAGAGAAGATCATTCCATTATTTTCCTGCTATAAACCTTTCTTAAAGCTTCCTTCACATCTTTGTTTCTCAAAGAATAGATAAGGGGGTTCAGCATTGGGATTACCACTGTGTAGATCACTGCAACTGTGCGGTCTTGGGCCAGGGAGTAGCTGGACCTGGGGCGCAGGTACATAAAAAGTGTTGTGCCATAGAAGAGAGACACAGCAGTGAGATGGGAAGCACAGGTGGAAAAGGCCTTGAACCTGCCCTGGGCTGAGTTCATTCTCAGGATGGTGATGAGAATTAAAAGGTAGGAAACCAAGATGGTGAGGGTGCAGCTCAAAAGGTTGAAACCAGCAAAAATAAAGAGCAGGAGCTCACACAGCGAGGTGTTCACACAAGACAGAGACAGGATGGGCGGTCCATCACAAAAGAAGTGAGTGACTACGTGAGCACCACAGAATTTCAGACTGAAGATACAGCTTGTGTGGATAAGAGAATTGAGGAATCCTGCACTGTAGGAGCCTACAACCAGAGAGGAACAGACCTTAGGAGACATGGTGACAGCGTACAGCAGGGGGTTACAAATAGCAGCATAGCGATCATAGGCCATGGCAGCAATGAGATAGCACTCACTGGTGGCGAAACCCGCATAGAAGAACATCTGAGCCATGCAACGAAGATAGGAGATCACCTTCCTCTTGGCCAAGAAGTTCACCAGTGTCTGCGGGACAACTGTGGAGGTGTAGCACAAATCCAAGAAGGACAGGCTTTTCAGGAGGGAGTACATGGGTGTATTCAGGGTTGTACTCACATGGATCAGCAAGAACATGATCAGATTTCCCAACAAAGTAACGATGTACATGCCCAGGAACACCACGAAAAGCAGTGTCTGGAGCTGGGGGTCACTGGTGAGGCCCAAGAGCTCAAACTCCATCTCTTGGCTCAGGTTTGCCTCTCCCATATTTCTCAAGTGCTGTGGGATGGGGAAAGTGGACACCACCAGAAATGAGGCAGAATACCTGGGGGGGTCTCACTGAGCTTAATTCTGCCCTGAGGACAGCCTTGTGAAGATTGATCTTCCTGAGGAAGTCTGGTTTTATAGATGGAACTGTCATAGAGAAGGTATTCTCTACTCGCTGGTTGGTTAGTTAGGAAGCACTCCTTGAGCACCAGTGGGAAATATTAAAAATATATCCACAATTTGGTCTCTCAGGAATCTTTAAAAAATCTAAATAATGAAACACTTACTTACCAAATATACATTGACAGACTTCCATATGCTTAGCTCTGTGTTCCCCCGTCAGGAATTCAAGTGTCTGACCTCAGGAAACTTATATTTTAGAGATGGTATATTTCATTAAAAATTTTTTTTTCTTTATTGATTTTAGAGAGAGAGGAAGGCAGAAGGAGAGAGAGATAGAAACATTGATGGGAGAGAACATCAACTGGCCGCCTCCTGCATGCCCCCCACTGGGGATCGGGCCCACAACCTGGGCATGTGCTCGGACCAGGAATCGAACCGGCGACCTTTTGGTGCAGGGGTCGATGCTCAACCACTGAGCCACACCAGCCAAGCAGTATATTTCATGTTTAAACACAGGTTCTGGTGTCAGACTGCCCAGGTTCCAAGCCGAGACCTTCTATTTGTGTTACCTTGGGAATGTGATTTGACCTTTCTGAGTTTCAGTTTTCTCATCTGTAAAATAGGGATAAATAGCATTAATCTCAAAAGATTGTTGTAAAAATTGTAAAGCACTTAAAGCCTGGCATATGAAAAAATTCAAAAAATGTTAGTTTTGATTGTTCTCCTTGGGGACATAGACCTAACACATAACTCAGCACAATCAATAAGATGAAACACAATGCCCTGGCTAGTGTGGCTCGGTTGGTTGGAACAGCATCCCGTACACCGAAAGGTCACAAGTTAGATTCCCAATCTGGGTACATACCTAGGTTACAGGTTCAGTCCCTGATTGGGGCATGCATGGAGGGCACCTGACTGATGTTTCTCTCTCGTGTCAATGTTTTTCTCTGTCTCTCTCTCTTTCTTTCTTTCTTCCCCTCTCTCTAAAGCCAATAAATAAATCCTTGGGTGAAGATAAAAAAAAACAAAAAAACAGCCCGGCTAGTGTGGCTCAGTGGTTGAGCATCGACCCATGTACCAAGAGGTCACCAGTTCGATTCCCAGTCAAGGCACATGCCCAGGTTGTGGGCCCGATCCCCAGTGGGGGGGCATGCAGGAGGTGGCCAATCAGTGTTCTCTCTCATCGATGTTTCTATCTCTCTCTCCCTCTCTTTTTCTCTCTCTCTAAAATTAATAAAGAAAAAAGTTTTAAAAAAAAACAAACACAAAACATGAGTGCAAATTTGAACACAGGGCATTGGTAACTACTTTTAGAGCATACGGAACATAACTGATTTATTTGATGTCTTTGAGATGTAACATTCAGTCATTCTTAACCCAACAGCTGCTAATTTATAATAAACCCCATTATTGCAGTGATGTGGCAGTTCTAGATTTGGGTTGCAAATATCATTGGCCCCATTGGTGTCAAAAGCCAACTCAGCTTCAAGGCAAATTACAAGGACTTCAGAGAAATGACTGTAAAAATCCCAGCATGGAGTAACTTCCAGGAACTTCAAGGAAGTTGAGTAATGGTTAAGAGTGGAGCAGCACTTCTTAGACCCAGTTCTACATCTTCTTTCTTAATAGACTGTTTTGGTGTGAGTAATGGGCCTGCAAGTATCTCTCTGATTAAAAGAATGGACAAAAGCAGAGAAAACAAGGAATGTGGCCAGAACTCAAAGTAGGGTAGATGAGGTGGGACAGGGCAGGGCAGTGGGAATACAGTGGATCACTGATCAGATCCTCCAGAGGTATTACTTGCTTTAAATTCAATCGCTTCCTTTCCTTCCCTTTCCTCTCTCATCTCTCTTCTCCAATCTGCACCAAATTCAAAATTATTCAGAATATATAGTTAAGCAAGAAACTATGGAGAAATTTGTATCTCTGACGGTTTTTCAAAGGATGCTGGAATAACTGCTGTTTCTGATGGCTTCAGTTTGTACCCGTGAAGGAAAACTAGGAAGAAAACATGAAAGTAGTCTTACAGGGAAATGAGTTGGGGAGCAAAGTGTCTAGGAGTGAGGACAGATGCCTGGGGCCTGTAGATGAAGGAGGAGTGGGCAAGGGCCTTTATTTACACCCGTCTCTTTGCCTTCTCCCTGGGATAGCAGAGCGGGGGCACAGACAGAGAGCAGGCAGCCAGAGGAAGGAGCCAGTGACCCTGAGCAACAGTGATCCCAAACAACAGTTCTTTTTTTTTTTCCTTTATTGATTTTAGAGAGATAGAAACATCGATGAGACAGAACATCAATTGGCCACCTCCTGCTTGCCCCCACACTGGGGATTTGGCCCACAACCTGGGCATGTGCCCTGACCAGTAATCGAACCGGCGACCTCTTAGTGCATGGGTCGACACTCAACCACTGAGCCACACTGGCTGGGCCCAAACAATAGTTCTTAAACAATAAAGTGCCTTACCCAAGATTCACCAAAGAAGCTGCAAATTCTTGGTACCCACCTCAGATACTAGACCTATTTATTCCAATAGGTCTAGTCACCCAAATCTGGTGACTCCTGAACCACAGTTTGAGAAACACTAATCCATGGGGCACCTGCAGGGGTGCACATACCTTCCTGAGCCACATGTTAATGTCCTTTTTTAACTTGCTAGAATTCTCCATGTCCTGGGAACAACAGCCTGTGGGTAGCACGGTTGTCCCAGACATTCTCTTGCTTACAGAATATGTATCAGAAATTAACGATTCCCAGAAATCTGAGTATTACCTGATGATAACCAAACACCAAAAGAATTTCCTCCTTCAAAGCTACTTGCGATGTTCTTAAGCAAACCACTTAATTTCAGCACAGCACATTTCTTGACGGCAGAGCTGTTGCTCTGGGGGTACAAGCCCTCAGTAGAAAAACTGGTCAAGATAAAGCCAGACTCATTGGCTCCATAGACTGAGTTTAAGGATCAGAGCCCGCTACCAATTTTAACCTCTTACATGTGAGAGGAGTGAGGCAACCCCACTCCCAGCAAGGTCTCCACAACTGACCCCATACTGGCAGGAGACATCCCAGGGGCACCCTTTCCCCTGGGCAGCCCAACAGCTAGCTCACAGGTGGGGAAGATGATGTATAATCATTGATGAGGGTTTAGGAGGCAGGCGAGGAAGTCAAAATAATTGGCCCCATGTAGACCCATTAATGTGTTTGCAAAAGTATTAGTATCTCCAAGAGTCTCTGCTCCTGGGAATCAGGTGACTGGGAAACTGGGAGTTAAGGGAATGGATCCACAGCAGATCCCTGCCGATGTGCTGATCATTAGCCCCCAAAGACTGCTCTTCCCAAACTCCAAATTTAACTCTTAGGTCATTGTTAACTGTATTTCCTCTACTCTAGAAAACCAAGTTTTTCCTTCTTCTGTGCCAGTTACCCAATTTAGACTGTGACCTAGATATAGCTGAGGACCTCCCACCCATCAAGATCATAGTAAAATTAGAGGTATGTTATTTCATTTTCAAATATTTGGGGATTTTCTAGAAATTACTCTGTTCCTGATTTCTCATTTAATCGCACGTGGTCAGAGAACCAATGTTTTGAATGCTTTTGAAGTTACTGAAATTTGTTTTACGGCCCAGAATACTGTCTATCTTGGTGAGTGTTCCGCGTCCACTTGAAAAGAATATACAGTCTGCTGTTGTCAGGTGGCGTGGTCTATAGTTGTCAATTAGGTCAAGTTGCTTGACAGTGGTGTTCCCGTCTGTCTACTCTGTCCTCTCTAATGTTGTGTCTATTGTTCTAGCAAGCACTGAAAGGGGAGTGTCCTGAAATCTCTAGCTGTAGTTGTAAATTTGTTTATTTCTCCTTGCAGTTCCTCAGTTTTTGCTTCAGGTATTTTGAAATTCGGTTATTAGGTACATAAACATTTAAGACTGGTATGTCCTGTTAAACAAAAATTTTTAACTTCCATGGCTGAAAGTCTTTTAAAAAGAAAGGGTTTTGTCCTGGCTGGTTTGGCTCAGCGGTTAGAGCATCAGCCTGCGGACCAAGGGGTTGCAGGTTTGGTTCCTGGTCAAGGGCACCACCTGGGTTTAAGGTTTGATCCCTGGCCCCAGTTGGGGTCCTGTAGGAGGCAACTAGTCAGTGTTTCTCCCTCTCCCTCTTTCTCCCCTCCCCCTCCTTTCCACTCTCTCTGTAAAAATATCCTCAGGTGAGGATTAACAAAAAAGATAAGCCCTGGCTGGTTTTGCTCAGTGGTTAGAGCATCGGCCAGTGGACCAGAGACCCGGGTTCAGTTCCCGCTAAGGGCACGTACCTCGGTTGCAGTTCGTCTCCAGTCCGGTTGGGGGTGTGTGGGTGGCAACCAGTCGATGTGTCTCTCTCACATGGATGTTTCTCTCTTTCTCTTCCTCCTTCTCTCCCTCCCACTCTATCTGAAGATAAATGCAAAAATGTCCTCAGGTGGGAACAAAAATAAATAAATAAAATAAACAAATAAAAGGGGGTTATTAGGCCATTCCTAGTGTTAGCATAGGTGGCTAAATATTAATAAAGGACGGAAGCAGAGGGAATTAGACATTATCAAGCATAATCAACGAGGGAGCTGAGCCCACTTGCTTCACCAGGAAGTTACAACTTCACACACTCCCCAGGGAGCCACCGATCCAGATCGCTGCGGGAGAGAGAAAACGGTGAAGAGGGAGGCTCCGAAGCACATGCCCAGCAGAAGCCAAACGGCACGGAGGGGAGCAGGTGCTTCTGTGAGGCATGCGCAACAGGGGCCAGCATGACGACCGCAGAGGCCTGTCCGCCTGTGAGGAAAGGATCAGCCTGGGTAAAAGACAGCCCAGGAAGATCTAGGGCAGACACAGCACAGCCCGGGAAAGCTTGGGGAGTTCATTGGTTATTGTGAAAACGCTCCTGATCCTTCCCAAGCCCGAGATGGTATAGTCCCAGGGAACACAGATCTCTCTCTCACCCAGCAACATGCGCAACCATGCAGGTCTCACAGCCGCTGGGGCCTGCGGCAGACCACCAGGGCGCCCAAGGACTGAGCTTTAATAGGAAACAGACACTCTGGACACTGGCCTTTGTTCTGGCCTTGATGTAGACAAAACTGGATTTTTTCCATGGTGGGACAGATGGAGATAGGACACTGGAAACCAGAGGCAGCCTTCTATTTCCACCTGAACGAATCTTGCCACCCAGTCTCCCGTGCACGGGTCTGTGGAAAGTTTCCCATGCGATCCTGAGAAAGAACACAATTTCCACTGGCAGCACTAGCAAAAAAAGAAAAAGGGGGGGGGGGGTGCCTGGCTGGTGTGGCTCAGTGGTTGAGTGTTGACCCATGCACCAAGAGGTTGCTGGTTTGATTCCCAGTCAGGGCACATGCCCAGGTTGTGGGCCCGATCCCCCCGTGGGGGGCATGCGGGAGGCGACTAATTGATGTTCTCTCTCATCGATGTTCCTATCTCTTCTCCCTCTCCCTTCCTTTCTCTCTAAAATCAATAAAAAGGAAAAAAAAAATTAAAAAGAAAGAAGAAGAGGGGGCAGGGGAGGCAAAGAAGAAGGAGGAGGAAGAGGAGGAGGAGACCAGTCTTGGGGTGCAGCGTCTAAACCACCAGTAACATGGCTAAATAGGAAAGGCATATTCAAAATCCAGGAGTTTTGCAAATGTTTTTATACACCAAGTAGGGGGGAGAAAGATGTAAGTTGTGCTGAAAGAATTTACATTAGCTACAGACAAAGGTAATGGCGGAAGGTGAAGAGGGCTAGTTCTGGGATGGGCACAGCAGAGTCCCTAAAGCTCATGTGCAAATAAGTGGAGGCTCCTGGGGTTTGACAGTGTCCGGTTATTCTCTCTCTTGGATAATCACAGAAATAGCCGCCTGGAAATTAATCCTAAATTCAGCAGATATACAGTCTGGGAGCAGTCCTTTGTCAGAGCTTGTCCACAGCTACCAACAGGCTAACTGTTCTGTCTCTTTCTCCTGCCACCGTCGTTTTACTTGAGGACATCTCAGAATCTTTTTTCTTGTCAGTCTTTTTTTTTTTTTAATCCTCACCTGAGGATATTTTCCCATGTATCTTCAGATAGAGTGGGAGGAAGAGAAAGGGAGAGAGAGAGAAACATCGATGTGGGAGGGACACATCGACTGGTTGCCTCTCGCACGACTCCGACCAGGGCTGGGGACAAATGGCACCTGAGGTAGGTGCCCTTGACCGGAATCGAACCCGTGACTCATTGGTCCATTGGGTTAAGCTCTATAGCTGAGCCAAACTGGCCGAGGCTCTTGTCAGTCTTTTTTGATAAATTTACCCACTTGTCATTATAAAATGACCTTCTTCATGCCTGCTAATATTTTTTTGTTCTGAAATATACTTTCTGATACTAATATTATCATTACAGCTTTGTTTTTATTACTTTAGTGTGGTATATCTTTTCCATCTCTTTACCGTTAACCCTTTATTTTCAACTTTTCTGTGCCACTATGTTTGCAGAATTTCCCCAAGCAGACCTGAAATCTAGGTCTTCTAGGATAATGATATGCCTGGAATACTGACTTCAGATGTACATCATCACACAGCAAACAGGGGCTTTATCAGAAGAGCTGGCATGGGCTAGGCAGAAATCAAACAAACCTCATGAATGGCAACTTTGAAAAGGATGGAATGGGACCCTCATCCCAATCAGATGGGAAACTGAATGACTGTGGAGATCTGAAAGCCAGGGGTAATTGTGACATTGATAAAGTGCTACTGTGTCTTCTTCTCTGTGCAGGTACTACCTTTACTCAGTTAATTTTTTATATCCTTTATGTATTACAGTAAAGGGATTTGTGTCCTTTATTTTTGTCTATTAGCTTGTTTTACATTAAAGTCATTTTAGGCCCTAGCTGGTTTGGCTCCGTGGTTAGAGCATCGGCCCGCGGACCAATGAGTCTGGGTTCAATTCCGGTCAAGGGCACGTACCTCGGTTGCCGCTTGTCCCCGGCCCTGGTCGGGGTCCTGCGGGAGGCAACCAGTCCATGTGTCCTTCTCATGTCGATGTCTCTCTCTCTCCCTCCCTCCCACTCTATTTGAAGATAAATAGAAAAATATCCTCGGGTGAGGATTAAAGTCATTTTGGAAACCAACACTCAAAGTTTCAGATGTGGCTTTTGTAAACAGCATGTATCTAGAATTTTTCTCTTTTAACCAGAGTATCTCTGTTTTTATATAGGTAAGATTTTTGGGGTTTTGGTTTTTGGCTTTTTTTCTATTTATTTATTTATTATTGGTGGCATTATTTAATAATTTAATAATAATAATAATTATTATTACTGCTACTGGTGGCTTAAACAACAGAAATTTATTTCTTCATAGAAATTTATTTCTGGAAGCAACAGATCCAAAGTCAAGGTGTCTTTAGAGCTATATTCCTTCTGAAGGATCTAGGAGAGAATGAATCCTCTCTTGCTTCTTCCAGCTTCTAATGGAACCAGGTATTCCTTAGCTTGTGGCTACAGAATTCCATTCTGTCTCTGTCTTCACATGGCCTCCCCTCTGTGTGTGGCTTTACTTTTTTGTCTCTTGTCGGATCTGGAGCACACCTAGGTAAATTGGATGATCTCATCTTAAGATTCTTAATTCAATTACATTTGCAAAGACTCTTTTTCTTAATAAGATAACATTCACAGGGTCTGGCTATTAGGGCATGAATTTATTTTGGAAGGGACCACTTCCTTTCTTTTTCTTTTCTCTTCTTTTCCTCTTCTCCTTCCCAGTCTCGTCCTCCTCCTCCTTCTTTTTCTTCTTCCTCCTCTTCTTTTCACAGATTTGAGGGCTTTCAGATATATTAAATTTATTTTTACATCTCACCCTGATTTTTCCATTTGTCACACTTCTTCAAATTTGCTTTCCTCCCCCACCCTCTGACCCTGTTCTTGTTTCCTTCTGGATTAAATTTTCTTTGCTTTTCACTGTACATTTCTTTTCTTCTACTGATTCCTATTAATAGCTAGCCTTAAATATTTAAAAATCATATTCGATTTAATAAAGTCTATCAAATATTCTTAAATTCATGAGTTCATAATGAGATTGAAATAAATTAGTTGGATTAGTTATCTAGTGCCACACAACAAATTATCCCAAATTTTGCAGTTTAAATCAGTAAACATGTATTATCTTATACTTCATGGACGTGACATACTCTAATTTCTGCAATATCCTATTGGTTATACAGGTCAGCCCTGTTCACTGTGGGAGTGGACTACGCAAAGGCATCAATAAGGTGAGAATCATTGGGGCTATCTTGAAGACTGACTATCATAGTCTGCCCTCTGGCTCTCACTGATTCATATCCACCTTACATGCAAAATTTACTCACCCCTTCCCAAGTCCCCCAAAAGTTACATCCCATTATAGTATCAGTTCAAGGTCCATAATTACATCATTTATTTTTTTTCCTTTATTGATTTTAGAGAGAGAGGAAGTGAGAGGGAGAGAGAGATAGACACATCGATGAGAAAGAACATCGATTGGCCGCCTCCTACATGGCCGCCTCCTGCATGCCCCCCACTGGGGATCAGGCCCACAACCTGGGCATGTGTCCTGACCGGAAATCAAACCAGCGACCTCTTGGTGCATGGGTCAAGCTCAACCACTGAGCCACACCAGCCGGCATAATTACATCATTTAAATCATGTACAGGTGTTGCCCTGGCCGGTTTGGCTCAGCGGTTAGAGCGTCGGCCTGCGGTCCAGAGAGACCCGGGTTCGGTTCCCGCTAAGGGCATGTACCTCGATTGCAGTTTGTCCCCGGCCCTGGTTGGTTGTGTGGGTGGCAGCCACTCAATGTGTTCCTTTCACGTCGATGTTTCTCTCTCTCTCTCTCCTTCCCACTCTATCTGAACAAAAAATGAAAAAAATGTCCTCGAGTGAGGATAAATAAATAAATAAAAAATAAATCATGTACAGGTGTGGATGAAGCTCATCACATATGGTTCCTTACACAGAATCTCTCTAAACAATTCCTCTCAATCATAAAAGTGGTGAACTAAACACACAAGTTACATCTGGCTTCTACATGCACATATATAATCCAGGGCAGGTATAAGAAAACACCATAGGGACAAATGGGGGGAGAGGGAAGGCAGGCACACAGGAGTCACTGAGTCATAGAAATTCTGAGTAGGGCACTTGTTGGCAATCCTTTGATTAGGATTCAAGTCATGGGAATAGTTCTCTGTGGCTTGTGGCTCCATCTCTGAGATCATGGTTCTGCCCACTGAACTATCATCCTTCATTTCATATGAAAGCAAGTCTGTGTTTGTAGCTAAATAGTCTCAGCTTGCTTCCTGTCTGAAGAAGTTGGGGGTTGAAAGACTTCTTTTCATTTTCTATTGTCTTACAGTTCAAGCTGCTGATAGTTCTGCCACCTAGAGAATATTCTGTGAATCCTGTTAGGATTTTTCCATTAGCAAAAATCACCCCAAGTCATCTCTTTGAGACAGTTCTGTACCTTGAGCCTCTGCTGAGAGTACTGAGGGATAACTCTCTTAAGCTTTCTAGAATCCTATTGTTTGACTGAACTATTCTTTGAGGTACCACCTTGGATCTTTCTAAGGTCTTAACAAAAGATTTTACTCTCACCCTCAGCTTCGTCTTAAGACAATGTTTCCCTAAGAGTGCCCTGAACATGATCTTTCCCCCTCGCCATGTGTTAGTATTAGCTTTATTTACCATCTGAAAAGGCTGGGAATTTTCTGACCCAATAATTCTTGCTTCTTGTTGAATAATCCTTCTTATAGCTTCTCTCTCCCCTCTCACATTTTACTCAAAGAAGCTAGAAGAAGTTAGGTAACACTTTCAACACCCTCCCTGAAAATCTCCTTAAATAGGTCACCCATTTCATTAGGTAGTTTTCTGCCTTCTACATTACTGCTGGCAACATTGTTGCTAAACTCTCAGTGGCTACATAAAAAAGGCTCCCTTTTTTCCACTTCGCAAAACTACTTTTCTTGTGTTTTGTTAAATCCACACTGGTAGCCTTCTCAAAGACTATCAGAATTTTGCTAACAGTCCCTTCAAGACCTCTTAGGCTTTCACTGGTTATTTCCTCAAAGTTCCAGCTTCCTCCTTCTGTAAAAGCCACTCCAACTTTTTAGGTTTTTGCTAGGGCAACACCTCACTTCCATGGACCAAAATCTGTATTAGTTATCTACTGCTGTGTGACAAATTGTCCTAAAGTAGAGCAGCTTAAAAGAACATTAAATATTTAATATTTCCACACAATTTGGGGGTGGGGAGAAATTTAGAGACTTTGGCTTTCTTGTGGAATTGCAGTTAAGATGTCAACTGGGATTGCTGTCATTTGAAGGTTTGGAAAATATGCTTACAGGATAATTCACTCGCATAGCTGGTGCTGATGACTGTTAATAGGAGGCCTCAGTTCTTGTACACGTGGCCCTTCCCACGGGACTGTTTGAGTGTCCTCATGACATGATGATGACCTCCCTGCAGAGGAAGTGAACAAAGACGATGCAAGGAGGAAGCCACAATATATTTTAAGACCTTGGGAGTCTCAGAAAGCACATGCCATTATTTTATTGGATACCCAGGTCAGCCCTGCTCTGGGCTGGTAAGGGTCACTGGAGCATGCTATCAGAGTCAGATTTGGAAGATAAAAGGGAATCAATTCAGTGTCTTGAAAGCTAGTAAATAAAGGGAAATAATCAAACATTTAGCCTGTATCTCTTATGTAAACTGTTTCTAAAATATAAGGACAGCCCTGGCCGGTTTGGCTCAGTGGTTAGAGCGTTGGCCTGCAGACCAGAGAGTCCCGGGTTCAGTTCCCACTAAGTGCACATACTTTGGTTGCAGTTTGTCCCCGGCCCTGGTTGGGGTTGTGTGGGTGGCGACCAGTCGATGTGTCTCTCTCACATCGATGTTTCTCTCTTTCTCTCTCTCTTCCTCCCTCTCTCCCTCCTGCTCTATCTGAAGATGAATGCAAAAAAAAAAAAAAAAAAAAAGATGTCCTTGGATGAGGATAAAAAATAAATAAAATATAAGGACAAAGAAAAGTTGAAAGTAAGAGAATGAAAAATATATATACCATGCATACTCTAACCAAAAGAAACCTGGTTTAGCTGTGTTAATATTAGTTAAATAGACACTAAGAGAAAGATCATTACTAGAAACTAGGAACATTTCATAAGGATAAAAGGACCAATCCAACAGAAGGAAGTAAAAATCCTAAAAGAGTATGCATTTAATAACATAACCTCTTCCCGGCTGGTGTGGCTCAGTGGTTGAGCGTCAACCTATGCACCAAGAGGTCACCAGTTCAATTCCCGGTCAGGGCACGTGCCCAGGTTGTGGGCCCAATCCCCAGTGGGGGGCATGCAGGAGGCGGCCAATTGATGTTCTCACTCATCGATGTTTCTATCTCTCTCTCTCCCTCTCCCTTCCCCTCTCTCTAAAATCAATAAAGAAAAAATATTTTTCTAAAAAAATAACAACCTCAAATATATATAAAGCAAAATATGATAGAACATAAAGGAGAAAGATAAAATTAGAATCATAGTTAGAGATTTTAAAACATCTCTCTCAGTAAATGATAGGACAATCTGACAAAATATCTGCAAGGATATAAAGGATATGAAAAACAACTAATAAAATTGACATAATTGACATATATAGAACACTGCATCCAAACACCACAGAATACACATTCTTTTCAAACATACACAGATATTTACCGAAATAAAACCTATACCTGGCAATAAAGTGAGTTTCAACAAATTTCAAATAATTAAAGTTGTACAGAGTATGTTCTCTAAATGCTGTGGGATTGAGCTGAAAATCAACAAAAAGATAACCGTAAATTCCTGCTTAGAAATGAAACAAAAGACTTAAGAAATTAAGAATTAGACTTCTACATAATGTGAGTCAAAAAAGAAATCACAATAGCAATGAGACCCTACAAAATTTTAAAAGATAAAAGAACTATAAGCAAAAAAATTTGTAATGTAATTAAAATAGAAAAAGAAATTTGAAGCTACCAAAACAAACAAACAAACAAAAAGATAATCTGGCCCTGGCTGGTTATCTCAGTGGTTAGAGCATCAGCCCACGGACCAATGAGTTTCAGGTTCGATTCTGGTCAAGGGCACGTACCTCGGTTGCGGTTTGACCTCGGCCCTGGTTGGGTCATGCGGGAGGCTACCAATCAACGTGGCTCTATCACATTGATATTTTTCTCTCTCTCTTCTTCTCCCTCCCTCCCACTCTATCTGAAGATAAATAGAAACATATCCTCGGGTGAGGATTAAAAAAAAAAAAAGGATAATCTGAATAGTCCTACAGCTAATACAATTTTTAATATGTTTTTTAAAAATTCCCTGCAAAGAAAACTGTAGCCCCAGATGGCTTCATCGGTAAAATTTCCCAAACATTAAAAATAAATAATGGCCCTGGCCGGTTTGGCTCAGCGGTTAGAGCGTTGGCCTGCGGTCCAGAGAGACCCGGGTTCGGTTCCCGCTAAGGGCATGTGCTTCGGCTGCAGTCTGTCCCCGGCCCTGGTTGGTCGTGCGGGTGGCAGCCACTCGATGTGTCACTTTCACATCGATGTTTCTCTCTCTCTCTCTTCCTCTCTCTCCCTCCTACTCTATCTGAACAAAAAATGAAAAAATGTCCTCGGGTGAGGATAAAAAAAAATAATAATAAAATAAATAAATAAATAAATAAATAAATAAATAAATAAATAATGATAACTTCTATATTACACAAAAACTTTCACAGGATAGAGAAAGAGGAAATACTACCCAATTCATTATAAGAGGTCAGCATAGAGGGTTTCAAGATGGCAGGGAAGTAGGTGGATCCTTCTTACATGCCCTCCCAGAACCAACCTGGAAATTAAACTAAACTGGGGAGCCCTGGCCAGCATGGCTCAGTGCACCAAAAGTTCGTGGGTTTGATTCCCCGTCAAGGGCACATACCTAGGTTGCAGGTTTGATCCCCAGCCCTGGTCGGGGTCGTTTGGGAGGCAGCCAATCCATGTGTCTCTCTCACATGGATGTGTCTCCCTCTCTCTCTCCCCTTCCTTCCCTCCCTTCCAATCTCTCTAAAAAAAAAATCAATGGAAAAAATATCCTCAGGTGAGGATTAACAACAACAAAAAACTAAATTGGGAACATTCACCCTGAATTACCAACTGAAGAATAGCTGAAGAGGAGACTTTAAACAAGGAAGGGTAGAAATAACCTCGAGATTGGTAGTAAGGGTGGGGTCACCAGAGGGGCTGGCCCAGCTCCCACAGGCGGCAGACTGAGAGTGAAGAGGGATATCTCAGCTGCGAGGGGTAAATATTACATCAAGTTTAGTTTATTTCAGGAATGCAAAGTTGATGTAACATTCAAAATAAAGAATAAAAAATATTATTGTAGCCCAGCCAGTGTGGCTCAGTGGTTGAGCACTGACCCATGCACCAAGAGGTCATGAGTTCGATTTCCAGTCAGGGCACATGCCCGGGTTGTGGGCCAAATCCCCAGTGAGGGGGCATGCAGGAGGCGGCCAATCGATGTTCTCTCTCATAGATGTTTCTCTCTCTCTCTCCCTTCTTCTCTCTCTAAAATCAATAAAGAAAAAAAAATTTTTTTAATATGATTGTAAAAATTGATAGAGAGTAAGCATTTGATAAAATTCCATACCCACTCATGATTTTTTAAAATCTTTGCAAACTAGTGATAAAAAAAGAATTTCCTTAATCTAACAAAAGGTTACTACAAAAACCTTACAGCAAACATTATATTTATTGGCTTTACTAAAAGTTTTTCCCCTGAGATCAGGAATGAAGCAGTACTGTCCTCTATCACTGTTTTTACTCAACATTAAACTGAACATTTTCTTTTCAATAGTATGTAATAAGGCAAGAAGTAGAAATGTAGAGGTATTGAAAAAGAAGAAATAAAACTTTTGTTTTTCATAGACAACATGATTAAATACATAGAAAATCCAAAGTGAGCCTACAGAATTAATAAGTAAATTTAGTAAGGACCTGAATACAAAGCCAATACATAAAAAATAAGTCATTGGAAAAAATAATTAGAATATAAACATCTTAAATGATAGAAGTTATATCAGTATCCAAAACAAATCCTAATGAAAGATGTGCAAGACTTCTATGCCAAAAGCTACTAAATAATATTAAAACAATTAGAGAAGACCTAGTAAATGGAGATACATATTATTTTCATAGATTGGAACACTCAATATTATAAAAATTCATTTCGTGTTGATCTATAGATTCCTTTCAGTCCTACTCAAAGTCCCAACAGTTTGTCTTTGGAAACCGCAAGCTGATTTAAGTTATATGGCAGATGTTTTTTAAAAGTCCTCCAAAAATCCTCTCTTTAGCCAAAGGACTAGTAAAGGGGTGACCTAGTAGGATAGAAAAATGTTTGACAATAGTCACACTACTCCAGCAAAACACCGTGGCAAAAACTGCAGTCAGCAGAGCTGAATGAGGAGCCAGATTTCCACCCCATCTAGCAGTGAGGAGGCACCATTCTCCCTGCAGTGTCAGCAGAAGCTGAATGTAGAGTCTAGACTTCTGCCCCTGCCTGACAGTAACAAAGTATCCCCTCTGTGTACCTGTGGTGTCCTTGGCGGCTAAATTAGGAGTCTAAATTTCTATCTCTACCCAGCAATAATGAGGCAACACTCCCCATGACAGCAGAAGCTGAGTGGGGAGCATGGACTTCCACCCCTACCCAGTGGTAAAAAGCAGTGTCCTCCCTTCCCTCAACTGCAAGATGTCAGCGGAGGCCTGCCAAAATACAATATTTAAGTAAGATCTAGAGCGCAGCTGGTATGGCTCAGTGGTTGAGCATTGACCCATGCACCAAGAGGTCGCCGGTTTGATTCTGATCAGGGCACATGCCAGGGTTGCAGGCTCGATCCCCAGGGGGGTGGGGAGGGGGAAGTGCAGGAGGCAGCAGATTGATGTTTCTCTCTCACCCATATTTCTATCTCTCTCTCCCTCTCCCTTCCTCTCCCTCTAAAAATCAATAAAAAGCCCTGGCCGGTTTGGCTCAGCAGTTAGAGGGTCCGTGGACCAGAGAGTCCCGGGTTCGGTTCCCGCTAAGGGCACATACCTCAGTTGCAGTTTGTCCCCGGCTCCAGTTGGGGTCGTGTGGGTGGCAACCAGTAGATGTGTCTCTCTCACATCGATGTTTCTCTCTCTCTCTTCCTCCCTCTCTCCCTCCCACTCTATCTGAAGATAAATGCAAAAATGTCCTCAGGTGAGGTTAAAAAAAAAAAAATCAATAAAAAATATCTTTAAAAAAGATCTAGAAAAAAAATCCATAAAATAATACCCAGTATGTCCAGGGTGCAATAAAAATTACTTGTCATACCAAGAACCAAGGAAATCCTCAACCTCAATGAGGCAACAGATGTGAACTCTGAGATGACACAAATGTTGGAATTATCTGACAAACACGTTAAAGCGACCCTCATAACAATGTTTCAATGAGCAATTATAAATGCACTTAAAACAAGTGAAAGAATGCCCTGGCTGGTTTGGCTCAGCGGTTAGAGCGTCGGCCCACGGACCAATGAGTCTCGAGTTTGATTCCGGTCAAGGGCACATACCTCCATTGTGATTCATCCCCGGCCCAGGTTGGGGTCGTGCAGGAGGCAGCCACTCAATGTGTCCCTTTCACATTGATGTTTCTCTATCTCCCTCTCTCTCTCCCACTCTATCTAAACTCTAGCTGAACTAAAATGGAAAAATGTCCTCGGGTGAGAATGAAAAAAAAAAAGTGAAAGAATAAAATATCTCAGCAAAAAAAGGGAAGATATAAATAAGAACCAAATTTAAAAAAATTTTTTTTAGATAGAGTGGAAGGGAAGAAGGGAGGGAGCAAGAGAGAGAGAGGAACATTGATGTGAGAGAGACACATCAATTGGTTGCCTCCTGCATGACCCAGCGTGGGGCTGGGTCTGAACCTGCAACCCAGGACCATGCCCTTGACCAGGAATCAAACCCACGACCCTTTGGTCTGTGGATTGATGTTCTAGCCACTGAGCCACACCAGCCAGGACCCAAATGAAAAAAAAATTTTTTATTGTTTTTATTTTAAAATATTTTTCTTTATTGATTTTAGAGAGAGAGGAAGGGAGAGGGAGGGAGAGATAGAAACATCAATGAGAGAGAACATCAATTGGCTGCCTCCTGCATGCCCCCCACTGGGGATTTGGCCCACAACCTGGGCATGTACCCTGACCAGGAATCGAACTGGCAACCTCTTGGTGCATGGGTCGATGCTCAACCACTGAGCCACACCAGCTGGACCCAAATAAAAATTGTAGAACTTAAAAATACAATAACTGAGCCCTGGACAGTACAACTCAGTGGTTAGATCATTGGCCCACAGACCAAAGGGTTTTGGGTTCAATTACCAGTCAAGAGCACATACCTTTGTTGCAGGTTCAATCCCCAGTCTCAGTCGGGGCACATGCAGGAGTCAACCAATCAATGTGTCTCTCTCACATCAATGTTTCTCTCTCTCTCTCTCTTTCTCTCCCCCTCCCTCCCTCCCTTCTCCTCTCTCTAAAAAAAAGCAGTGGAAAAAAATATCCTTGGGTAAGGATTAACAAAAAAAAATACAATAACTGAAATTTAAAATGAACTGGATGGGCTAAATAGGATAATGGAGATGACAGAAAAATAGTACATGAATAGAATATTCTATAGAACAGAAGTTACCTTATTTGGTCAACATACAGGGAGAAAAAAGACTGAAAAAAATTCTCAGGTACTTGTGGGTCAATAACAAAACATCTAACATTTGTATGATTAGAATCCCAGAAAGATAACAGAAATATAATAGGAATGAAAAAAAAAAAAAACTTTAAATAATGGCTGAATTTTTCCTAAATTTGGTAACAAGCATAAACCTACAGATTGATGAAGACTAGTAAACACCTAGCAAGATGAATCCAAAGAAATCTATACCCAGAACATTATTATAAAATTTCTAAAAACTGGAGCTTGCGAGTTGGTGAGTGAACACATGGAGGTGCCCTTTTCCCAGGCCTTGTCCTACACGTCTCCTCCATCTGGCTGTTCCTGAGTTACATCTTTTTATAGCACACTGTGATCTAGATTCCAAAATGGCGGCAGAGTGAATGGAAGCTACACAGACCATTTCCCAGGACCCAACTGGAATTACAACTAAAATAAAGACAAATTGTCAGGAAAAAACAACAGAAAAGCAGCTGGAGAGGATCCATATAACCAAGGACAGAAAAAGGACACTAAATTGAGCCTAGTAGGAACTGCGGAGTTGTGAGAGGGCAGACTGGGAGCCCACGGACAGCAGCTATTTTAGCTGTGAGCAGCTCCCTCTGGGTTAACATCCCAAGCTGGCTCCACAGCATGGAGGGCCAAGACAGAGCACTAAATTAGCTACAGCCATTCACCTTGGGCTCCAGCGGAGGGAGGGTGGACTGGACTGGACTGGAAATGTGTGAAGACTCAGGAGCTTGGGGAGCTGGGAGGGCATTGGGAGTTTTTTGATGAATCACTCCCTCACAGGACAGTAGCTATATTACACAAAGAGCCCCTTCCCAGAGCCCCAGGAAGAAGCAACAGCCCCTCCCTCAAGAATTTAACACCCCCTGGCCAGGCCAGACAAATACAAATTAAAGCTCTTAAACAGCCAGCAAATATCTGCCCCACCCTCTGGAAATCCTCTTACCCTGAACACCTGAGGGATTTTCATTCAGCTGAGGGCTACAACCCAAGGCTCATCAAGTAACTCAGACTAATAGCCTCCAGGCAAAAAGCTAGAGGATAACTGAACCTTTCCTGGGCTTGCAAATCTACCCAGGAAAGTAACACTTGACAGTGGTGTTTAACGTGGGCCTTCCCACACTCATCCAAACCCAGTAGAATGAGCCACCATCAGCGGAACACCAAGACACACAGGGAAAATTTGGCAGGCTCCAAAACCCACTGAGACAGCCAAAATGGTGAGACAAAGACATAAATCCCAAATGAAAGAACAAAAGAACTCTACCAAAGAAGAGATAAATGAAGTGCTGTTAAGCAAGTTATCAGAGGTAGAGTTTAAAGCGATGATAATGAGGAAGCTCAACAGCATGAGTAAAGATATAAAAACACTGAAAACTAACCAGTAGGAAATGAAGAATGACATAGCAGAAATAAAGAACACATTGGAAGCAATAACCAGCAGAGTAGAGGAAGCTGAGGGCTGGATCAGTGAATTAGAAGACAGGGTAGAAAAAAATCACACAATTAGAAACCCAAAAAGGAAAACAATTAAAAAACAGGAAAACAGCTTAAGAGAACTGTGGGACAACATGAAATGTAACAACATCCACATCATAGGAGTTCCAGAAGACGAAGAAAATGAGCATGGATTAGAGAATATATTTGAAGAAATAGTGACAGAAAACTTCCCTAACTTGGTGAAGGAAAAAGGCATTTAAGTTCAAGAAGAACAGAGAACCCCAAGTAAGAAGAACCCAAAAAGGCCCACACCAAGACACATAATAATTAAAATGCCAAAAATTAAAGACAAGAAGAGAATCCTAAGGGTAGCAAGAGATAAGCAACAGGATACCTACAAAAGAACTCCCATAGTTCTTGACTTCTTAACAGACTTGTAGCTGACTTCTTAACAGAAACACTACAGGCCAGAAGGGAATGGCATGAAGTAATCAAGGTCATGAAAAACAAAGATCTGAATCCAAGACTACTCTATCCAGCAAGACTATCATTCAAAATAGAAGGTGAAATAAAGAGCTTCCCAGACCAAAAAAAAAAAAAAAAAGGGGGGGCTAAGGGAATATATTAGCACCAAACCAGCACTGCAAGAAATGTTAAAAGGATTGCTGTAATTAGTAGAAGAAATAGGAAGAAAAATATAACCACAATAAACAAAAATGGCAATAAATAAGTACATATTAATAATAACCTTAAATGTAAATGGATTGAACGCTCCAATCAAAAGACACAGAGTAGCTGATTGGATAAGAAAGCATGACTCATATATATGTTGTTTCCAAGAGACCCACCACACAACAAAATATTCACATAGGTTGAAGGTGAAGGGATAGAAAAAAATCTTCCAAGCAAATGGAAAGAAAAAAAAACTGGGATAGCAATACTCATATCTGATAAAATAGATTTATTTTCTTGTCTTTTTTTTTTATTCCTCACCTGAAGGTATTTTTCTATTTATCATCAGATAGAATGGGAGGGAAGGAGGGAGGGAGGGAGGGAGGGAGAGAGAGAGAGAGAGACAGAGAGACAGAGAGAAACATAGATGTAATAGAGCCTGCATGACCCAACCAGGGCCGGGGATGAACCACAACTGAGGTACATCCTCTTGGCCAGAATCGAACCCGCCACTCATTGGTCTGAGGGCCGACACTCTAACCGCTGAGCCAAACCAGCCACAGCTGATAAAACAGATTTCAAAATGAAGACCATAACAAGAGACAAAGAAGGCCATTGCATAATATTGAAAGGATCTATCCAACAGGAAGATATAACCTTGGTAAACATATCTGCACCCAATGTAGGAGCACCAAAATATATTTAAAAACTTCTGGAGGACTTCAAAGGAGAAATCAACAGTAATACAATCATAGCAGGGGACTTCAACATCCTGCTGACATCACTGGATAGATCATCTAGACAAAAAATTAACAAGGAAACAGAGACTCTAAATGATGCACTAGATCAAATGAATTTAATAGCTATCTATAGAGAATTACACCCCAAAACTGCAGAATTCACATTCTTCTCAAGTGTACATGGGACATTCTCAAAGATAGACCACATATTAGAACACAAACTAGGTCTCTACAAGTTCAAAAATATTGAAATTATATCAAGCATCTTCTCAGATCACAGTGGCCTGAAACTAGAAATTAATTACAACAAAAACACACAAAGACATTTAAACACATGGAGGCTAAATAGCATGTTATTAAACACTGAATGGGTTACCAAGGAGATCAAGGGAGAAATTAAAGCCTTCCTGGAAACCAATGTAAATGAACACAAAACAACACAAAATCTATGTGACTCAGCAAAAGCAGTCCTGAGACAGAAGTTCATAGCACTACAGGCCTACCTCAAGAAACAAGAAAAAATTCGAATTGACTGTCTAACCTACAACTTAAAGAACTAAAAAGCAAACAAAAAGAAAAACCCAGAGCAAGTAGAAGGAAAGATATAGTAAAGATTAGAGCAGAAATAAACAACATAGAGACTAAAAATACAATTCAAAAGATCAATGAGCCCTGGCCAGTTTGGCTTGGCAGTTAGAGCGTCAGCCTGTGGTCCAGAGAGACCGAGGTTCGGTTCCTGCTAAGGGCACGTACCTCGGTTGCAGTTTGTCCCCGGTCCCTGGTTGGGTCGTGCGGGAGGCAGCCACTCGATGTGTCCCTTTCACATCGATGTTTCTCTCTCTCTCTTCCTTTCTCTCCCTCCCACTCTGTCTGAACAAAAAATGGAAAAATGTCCTCAGGTGAGGATTAAAAAAAAAAAAAAAAGATCAATGAAACAAAAGCTGGTTCTTTGAAAAGATAAACCAGATTGATGGACCCTTAGCTAGACTCACCAAGAAACAAAGAGAGAGGGCCCAAATAAACCAAATCAGAAATGAAAGAGAAGTACAACTAATAACACAGAAATACAAAGGAATGTTAACAAATATCATGAACAATTACATGGCAACAAATTGGACAATCTTGGCAAAATGGACAAATTTCTAGAAACACATTGTCTCCCAAAACTGAACTGGGAAGAGATAGAAAACTTGAACAGGCCAATAACAACCAATGAAATTGAAGATGTAATCAAGAATCTCTCAGCAAACAAAAACCTGGGCCCAGATGGCTTCATGGGGGAGTTTTACCAAACATTCAAAGAAGAACTAACACCCATTCTCCTCAAACTATTCCAAAAAATTCAAGAAGAAGGAAGACTTGCAAACTCATTTTATGAAGCCAGCATAATTCTAATTCCAAAACCCGATAAAGACACTACAAAGAAAGAAAACCACACGCTAATATCCCTGATGAACATAGATGCCAAAATCCTTAACAAAATATTAGCAAATCGGATCCAGCAATACATTGAAGAAATTATTCACCATGACCAAGTGGGATTCATCCCAGGGATGCAAGGATGGCACAATATTCACAAATCAATAAATGTGATACACCACATAAACAAAATGAAAGATAAAAACTATATGATCATATCAATAGATGCTGAAAAAGCATTCGACAAAATCCAGCACCCATTTCTGATAAAAACGCTCAGCATTGTGGGAATAGAGAGATCATATCTTGACATAATAAAAGCCATATATGAAAAACCTACAGCCAACATCATACTCAATAGGCAAAAACTAAAAGCGTTTCCCTTAAGTACAGGAACAAGACAGGGATGCCCACTTTCGCCACTCTTATTTAACATACTTCTGGAAGTCTTAGCCATAGCAATTAGACATGAAGAAAAAATAAAAGGAATTCAAATTGGAAAGGAGGAAGTAAAACTGTCATTTGCAGATGATATGATATTGTACATAGAAAATCCTAAAGACTCCATGAAAAATCTACTAGATTTGATCAACAAATTTGGCAAAGTAGCCCTATGCAAAATTAACATCAAGAAATCGATGGCAGCCCTGGCCAGTTTGGCTCAGCGGTTAGAGCGTCGGCCTGCAGTACAGAGAGACCCAGGTTCGTTCCCGCTAAGGGCATGTACCTCGGTTGCAGTTTGTCCCCGGCCCTGGTTGGTCGTGCGGGTGGCAGCCACTCGATGTGTCCCTTTCACGTCAATGTTTCTCTCTCTCTCTCTCGTCCTCTCCCTCCCTCCCACTCTATCTGAACAAAAAATGTCCTTGGGTGAGGATAAAAAAAAAAAAAAAAAAAGAAATCGATGACATTCTTATACACCAATAATGAACTCACAAAAAGAGAAACTAAAAAAACAATCCCATTCACCACTGCAGCAAAAAAATTAAGATACCTAGGAAAAAACTTAACCAAAGAAGTAAAGGACTTGTGAATCCATAAAAATCCTAGAAGAAAATATAGGCAACAAAATTTCAGACATCACACTCAGTAGAATTTTCACTGATACAATGCCTAAGGCAAGAGAAACAAAGGAAAAAAATTAATACATGGGATTACATCAAACTAAAAAGCTTCTGCACAGCAAAAGAAACAAGCATCAAAATGGAAAGGGAACCCACTATATGGGAGAGTATATTTGCCTACGATACATCAGATAAGGGGTTAATTTCCAAAATATAGAGTACTCATACAACTCAACAAAAGGAAGACAAAGAACCCAATTAAAAATGGGCAGATGTCCGGCCAGTGTGGTTCAGTGGTTGAGCATTGACCCATGTACTAAGAAGTTGCCAGTTCGATTCCCAGTCAGGGCACATGCCCAGGTTGTGGGCCTGATCCCCAGTGGGGAACATGAAGGAGGCGACCAGTCAATGTTCTCTCTCATTGATGTTTCTATCCCTCTCTCCTTCTCACTTCTTCTCTCTCTAAAAATTAATAAAGAGAAAAAATATATTAAAAAAAAAATGGGCAGAGGACCTAAATAGACACCTCTCCAAAAAGAACATACAAATGGCCAAAAGACATATGAAAAAATGCTCAAGGTCACTAATCATCAGAGAGATGCAAATTAAAAGGTCTATGAGGTATCACCTCACACCTGCCAGAACGGCTGCCATCAACAAATCATCAAACAACAAGTGCTGGTGAGGGTGTGGAGAAAAGGGGATTCTAGTACACTGCATATGGGAATGCAGACTGGTGCAGCCACTATGGAAAACAATAAATGTTTCCTCAGAAAATTACAAATTGATCTGCCATTTGACCCAGTGATTCCATTTCTAGGAATATATCCTAAGAAGCCTGAAACACCAATCAGAAAGAATATATGTACCCGTATGTTCATAGCAGCACTATTTACAATTGCTAAGATCTGGAAACAGCCCAAGTGTCCATCAATAGATGAGTGGATAAGAAAGCTGTGGTACATATACACAATGGAATACTATGCAGCTGTAAGAAAGAGAGATCTCTTATCCTTTGAGACAACATGGAAGGTCCTGGAGAGCATTATGCTAAATGAAATAAGCCAATCAGACAAAGACAAATACCACATGATCTCACTTATTTGTGGAATATAATGAACAAAATAAGCTGATGAACAAAATAGACCCAGAGACTTAGAAGTAGGGTTCAGATTGACAAACCTCAGAGGAGAGGGGCGGGGGGGAGGGATGAGATAAACCGAAGACTTATATGTATGTATGCATAACCAATGGACATACACAACAATGCTGGACAGTGGTGGGGGGGCAGGGGGATACAGGGAGTAGAGTGTCTAGGGAGGGAAAAGGAGAAACATCTGTAACAAAAATAAGTTAATAAAATTGCCCAAAAAAAGGTCAATAAAAACATATTTTTAAAAAAAGATTAAAATTTTTTTTCTGAAAACTAAGAATGAAGAAAACATCTCGAAAGCAGCTAGAGAGCAAAGATACATTACCTAAAGGGGAACGATAATTCAAAAGATGGAAGACTTCTCATGAGAAATCATGGAGGCCAGATAGAAATGGCACATTTTCAAGTGCTGAAACACTGGTCAACCCTGAATTCTATATACAGAGAACATATCTCTCAGGAAGAAAAGTTAAATAAAGACATTTTCAAATGAAGGAAAACTAAGAATTTTTGCTAGCAAACCTACCCTAACAGAATGGCTAAAGAAAGTTCTTGAAACAGAAAGAAAATTATAAAGGAAGAAATCTTGGAATATTAGTAATGAAGAAAGGACAAAAGTTAAACATAAAACACTACCTTGTTCTTGACTTGTTTAAAAAGTCTGCTTGATACTGAAGCAAAAATAAAACTGTCTGATGTGGTTCTCTATTTAGATAGAAGGAATATTTAAGACAATTATATTTTGAAGGAAGAGAGTAAACTTATCTAAGTGATGTAGTTTTCATATTTTCACTTAAAGTGGTAAAATAAAAGCAGGAGACTGTGATTAGTTTTGTATGTATAATGCAATATCTAGAGCAACTGCTATTAATAACTATAAAAAGAGATATCCAAAAAAAAAAACACTATAGAATACTATCAACAGAGTGAAATGCAACCTACAAAATGGGAGAAAATATTGGAAAATTATATAGCTTATAATGAATTGATATCCAGAATATATAAAGAACTCCTATAACCCAACAACAATAAAACAAACAACCCAATTGAAAAATGGGCAAAGTGCTTGAATAGATATCTCCAAAGAAGATATACACATGGCCAATAAGCACAGGAAAAGATTCTAGAAAAATGCAAATCAAAATCACATTGAAATACTACTTCACACCTAATAGGATGATTATTAACAAAAAGAAAAAAAAAAGGAGGAGAAGAGGAAGGGTAAGAAGAAGAGGAAGAAGAAGAAGGAAGAGGAGGAGGAGAGGGAGAGATAGAGAGAAAATGAAAAAAAGAAAGAAAGATAGAGATAGAGGAAGGAAGGAAGGAAGGAAGGAAGGAGAAAAAGAGAGAGAGAGGGAGGGAGAGAGAGAGAAAGAGAGAGAGAGAAAGAAAGAGAGAGAAAGAAAGAAAGAAGAAAGAAAGACAGAAAGAAAGACAGAAAGAAAAAGAGAAAGACAGAAAGAAAGAGAGAAAGAGAGAAAGAAAGACAGAAAGAAAGAGAGAAAGAAAGAGAGAAAGAAAGAGCAAGCCCTGGCCGGTTTGGCTCAGCGGTTACAGCATTGGCCTGCGGTTCAGAGACCCGGGTTCGGTTCCCGCTAAGGGCACGTACCTCGGTTGCAGTTTGTCCCCGGCCCTGGTTGGGTCGTGCGGGTGGCAGCCACTCGATGTGTCTCTCTCACATCGATGTTTCTCTCTCTCTCTTCCTCTCTCTCCCTCCCACTCTATCTGAACAAAAAGTGGAAAAATGTCCTCGGGTGAGGATAAATAAATAAATAAATAAATAAATAAATAAATAAATAAATAAAATGGTGCAGCCACCATGGAAAATGGTGGGCCAATTCCTCAAAAAAGTAGACATAGAATCACCATATGATCCAGCAACTGCACTTTGAAGTACATACCAACAATAAATGTTAAGTGGAGAATTGAATAGATACATACATAATAATGCTGCCGTGTTCATAGCAGCATTATTCACAATAGTAAATAGATAGAAGCAACCCAGTGTCCATTGACCAATTATGAATGGACAAACAAAATGTGGTATATGTATGTATATATTTGATGTAGTAAAAAATAAGTATTTGGTCTTTGTCCCTACTTCCTGGCATAGGGCTCCTAAAGCTGGTGGAATCTCCTGAGTGAAAAGCCTCCTATGTGCAAATGTGATGACTCATGGGAGGGTGGGAGCCCTAATAGCTCTAGGATGGAAGCTGGTCACCAGAAAAGCTAACAAAGTGATCAGAGGGTGAAAACTTTCAGCCCTACCCCTAACCTTGGGGAGAGGAAAGGGACTGGAGATCAAATTCAATCATCAGCGGTCAGTGATTTAATTAACCATGCTTAGTAATGAAACCGCCATAAAAATCTCTAAACAACAGGGTTCATGAGCTTCTGGGCTGGTGAACACATTGATAAAGAGCATCTGCAAAAAACCTACAGTTAATATCATAATATGGTAAAAGACTGAATACTTCCCCCACTAAAACTGAGAACAAAGCAAGGATGTCTGATCTTATCACCCTTATGCATCATAGTACTGGAAATCCTAGCCAGTGCAATAATGCAAGAAAAGGAAACAAAAGGCGTACAAACTGGAAAGGATGAAATATAACTATCCCTATTTACAGATGACATGACTGTCTAGGTAGCTGAATCTACAAAACCATTAATGAATAGAGAACATTTATTTCTCAGTGAAACTACAAACAAGAAAAAAAAGTAGACTGTACAAGATCAAGATACATAAACGAATCATATGCTAAGTAAAATGAGAGAAAAATACCATGATTTCACTTATATGTGAAATCTAAAGAACAATAAACGCAAACAAAATTGAAACATACTCATAGATACAGAGAACAGACTGATGGTTGCCAGAGGGGAAAAGAGTGGGAGGACTGGGTGAAAAGTGAAGAAATGGAGAAATACGAGTTGGTAGTTACACAATAGTCATGAGAATGTAAAGTACAGAATAAAGAATATAGTCAACAATATGGTAATAACTATGTATAGTGCCAGGTGGGTACTGGTAATATCGGAGGGAACACTTTATAAAGCAATTGTCTAACCTCTATGCTGTACACCTGAAACGAATACAAAATAATATTGAATGTAAACTGTAACTGAAAAATATAAAAAAGAATTATAAATAAAAGTGACCATATAAAAACTGAAATTAAAACACAATACCATTTGCAATTGCTCCTAAATACTTAGGTGTAAATCTAGAAAAACCTGTACAGAATCGGTATGCTCAAAACTACAAATCATTGATGAAATAAATAAAAGGTCTAAAGAAACAGAAAGACACCCATGTTCGTGCGCTGAAGGATACAACATGGTAAAGATGTTAGTTCTCCTCAAATTAATTTATAGATTTAACATGTTTCCTATCATAATTGAAGATTTTTTTTACATATAGACAAGCATACTCTAAAATGTATATGGAAATGTAACTACAACAAGTTTGAAAAAATAAAAGAATAAAGTGAAAGGAATTACTCTACCCAATTTTAAGACTTTTTTCTTAGCTACAGCTAACAAACGCATGGTATGGGCAGATAGATAAACACATTGATTAATGGAACAAAATAGAGAACCCATAACTAGTCCATACATGTATGCTCAACTGATTTTTGTTGTTGTTGTTGCACTGAGAACATCTGATTGATTGATTTGAAGCATGTTAAAACAATATTGACCGAACTGGTGTATCCCTCAGGGCTCCAAAAACTTCTGGCCAGGGACACTTGGCGGAGGGCTGCAACATTGGCAAACACTCCGCAGAACTGACCCGGCTCAGCGGCCTCCCCCGGCTCCCACCCCGCGGGCCCCTGGCCCCAGCCTCCGCCCGCCTCCCCAGCGCGCCCCCCCCGCGCCCTCCCGGCCCACCTATGCTCAACTGATTTTTGACAAAAATGCCAAAGCCATTCAGTGGTAGTCTTTCCGACAAAGGGTGCTAGAACAATTAACAGCCATAGGTTAAAAAAACAAAAACTCAGTCTAGACCTGAAATAGTATTAAAAAAACAAAAACAAAAAAAAACCACAGGAGAAAATTGTCGGGACCTAGGGTTTGGTGAAGAGTTCTTAAAATGAAATTAAAAGCATAATCCATAAAACAGAAAATGGATAAATTAGACTTCATCAGAATTAAAAACTTTTGCTCTACAAAAGGTTCTGTAAAGAATAAAACGACTGGCCTGGCCGGTGTGGCTCAGTGGTTGAGCTTCGACCCATGCACCAAGAGGTCGCCAGTTGATTCCTGATCAGGGCACATGCCCAGGTTGTGGGCCTGATCCCCAGTGGGGGGCATGCAGGAGGCAGCCAGTGTTCTCTCTCATCGATGTTTCTATCTCCCTCTCCCTCTCCCTTCCTCTCTCTCTGAAAATCAATTAAAAATTTAAAAAAAAAAGAATAAAAAGGAGAAAACATTTGCAAACCATCTGACAAAGGACCTATAAGAACTCTCAAAGTTCAATAATTTAAAAAGAATCCAATCACAAAATGGACAAAAGGCATGAACAGACACCTCACCAAAGAGGATATGTGGATGGCAGATAAGCAATGGAAAGATGACCAATATCATTAGCCATTAGGGAAATGCAAACAAGCAAACAAAACCAAAAAACAAAAAACCCTATGTTCATAGCAGCACTATTGACAATAGCTAAAATCTGGAAACAGCCCAAGTAGATGAGTGGATAGAAAAGCTGTGGTACATATGCACAATGAAACACTATGCAGCTGTAAGAAAGAAAGATCTCTTATCCTTTGAGATGACATGGAGGGACCTGGAGAGTATTATCCTAAGTGAAACAAGCCAATCAGAGAAAGACAAATACCACATGATCTCACTTATTTGTGGAATATAATGAACAAAACAAGCTGATGAACAAAATAGACCCAGAGACTTAGAAGTAGGGTTCAGACTGACAAACCTCAGAAGAGGGGGATGGTGGGAGGGAAGAGATAAACCACAGAACTTATACGCATGTATGCGTAATCATGGACAGACAACTATGCTAGGGGAGGGGGAAGGAGGATGGTGTCAATGGGGGGAAAAGGAGAAACATCTGTAACAAAAATAAATTAATAAAGAAAAAAATACTAAACACACACACAGGCAACACTACATATCTATTACAAAAGTGAAAATAAAAACTAGTGACAATCCCAAGTCCTGGCAAGAATGTGGAGAAACAGATTTCTTACACACTGTTGGTGGGAATGTAAAATAATTTCAGCAACTTGGAACAGTTCAGTAGTTTCTTATAAAACTTAACATATACTTAATATACCAATTACCAGTCACCGCACTCATGGGTGACCACACCCAGTCACCACAACCAGAGAAATGAAAACTTATGCTCACAAAAACTGGTACAGAAATATTCTTAGAAGCTTTGTTTGTAATAGCCCCAAACTGGAAACATCCCAAATGTCTTTCAACAGATCGAGTCAACAAATTGGTATATCCACAATAATAAAAAGGAACAAACATTGATAAATGGAATTCAAGGGCATTACATCATGCTGTGGGAGTAGGGGAGAGCCATCTCAAAAGGTTACATACTGTATGATGCCATTTATATAACTTCTTGAAACGGCAATATTGTAGTGATGAAGAGCAGATTAGTGGTTTCCAGGGCTGAGGTACAGTAGTGGGAGGATGGAGATGTGGTGTGACAGTAAATAAACAGTACAAGGGTTCTTTTGTGGCAGTGAAACAGTTCTGTGTATTGACGGTGGTGGCGGTTACATGAATTTATACACGGATAAAATTGTGCAGAACTACACACACACGTAAAAACTGGTAAAATCTGAAAAAGGTCTGGAGTTTACTAGTAATGTTGGTTTCTCAGGATTTTTTTTTTTAATTGATTTTAGAGCAAGAGAGTGAGAACATCAATTTGTTGTTCCACTCATTTATGCATTCATTGGTTGATTAAAAAAAAACATTTTTTTTTCTTTATTGATTTTAGAGAGAGAGGAAAGGAGAGGGAGAGATAGAAACATTGATGAGAGAGAACATTGACTGGCTGCCTCCTGCATGCTCCCACTGGGGGTTTGGCCCACATCCTGGGCATGTGTCCTGACTGGGAATTGAACCGGTGACCTCTTGGTGCATGGGTCGACACTCAACCACTGAGCCACACTGGCAGGGCCATTGTTGATTCTTGTATGTGCCCTGACCAGGGGATCAAACCTGCAACCTTGATGTTACAGAAAGATGCTCTAACCAATTGAGCTACCTGGCCAGGGCTGGTTTTTCACTGTTGACAAGTGTACCATGGTGGTGTTAAAATGTTAACATTAGGGGAAACTGAACGATGGGTATGCAATAAATAAGCTCTCTCTACTGTCTTTGCAACTTACTGTAAATCTATCATTATTCCAACATTAAGAAGTTACTCTTAAAAAAGCAAATAATTTTTTTAATGGGACACCACTACCAGAATGGCTAAAATTAAAAGAGAAAATAGCAGGTAGACAGATGATGGTGTGGAGTAATACTCTCTATCCCAGTAATTTTTTTTTTCTTTATTGATTTTACAGAGAGAGAAAGGGAGAGGGAGAAGAGATAGGAACATCTGTGAGAGAACATCGATGAGAGAACATCAATTGGCCGCCTCCTGCATGCCCACCACTGGGGATTTGGCTCACAACCCGGGCATGTGCCCTGACCAGGAATTGAATCAGCAACTTCCTGGTGCATGGGTCAACGTGCAACCACTGAGCCACACCGGATGAGCTATATCCCAGTAATTTCACTTAGCTTTTGTTTTGCTTTTTTAAATGTTTTTATTGATTTTTAGAGAGAGAGAGGAAGGGAGAGGGAGAAACATTGATTGGCTCCCTCCCACATGCACCCTGATTGGGAATCGCCAACCTGGGATCAGGTCTGCAACCCAGGCATGTGTCCTGACTGGGAATCGAACTGGCAACCTTGTGGTGCACTGGACAATGCTCAACCAAGTGAGCCACACAGGAATAGCCAGCAGAAATAGATACATATATTGAAAAAACAATTGTGTTCCAGAATGTTCATAGCAGCTTTATTCATAATAGTCAAAATTGGAAAGTCCAAATGCCTAATCACAGAATAAATTGCAGTATATTTATGCACTATAATACTATACAACAGTATGAATGAACAAACTACAACATGCAACAAATATGAATTGCACAGACATAATGTTGAATCAAAGAAGCCAGACACACACACAAAAAGTACATAATATATCATTCCATTTATTTTAAGTTCAAAAGCAGGCCAAAAGGATCTCTGGTGTCAGGATAATAGATGTTGTTGGGATGGCAGTTCCATGGCAGGAAGAGGGCATACATGCACGGGACTTCGGTAGTGCTGGTGATCTTCCAATTCTTGATTTCTTGCTGTTTGTGTTCAGTGTGTAAAATGTAACAGCTGTACACATGTACTTTTCTCTAAGTAAATTATGCTGCGATAAAAAGTTTACCCAAAAGGAAATAAACACAAAATGAGATACCACTACACACCCATTAAAAACCTAAAATTAAAAGGACTGACAATACCAAATGCTGGCAAGAATGTGGAGCAACTTAAAATTTCATTTACAGCTAGTGAAAATATACATTAATACAATCACTCTGGGAAAGTGTTTGGCAATACCTATCAAAGCTGAATATATATACATACCCAACAATTCCATTTGATTATATAACAGAAACATGTACATATGCATTCTCAAAAGACATGTACAAGAATGTTCATAGCAGTATTATCCCAAACTGAAAACAATCCAAATGTCTTTCAATGATGGACAAAGGTGGAGGGAGAGAGAATGGGGAGTAAGAGGGACAAAGAAAAGTCCAATATAGTTGGAACAGGGAAAGTGAGGGAGCTACATTAGAGGCTGAACAGATGGGCAAGGGGTGCTATTTATGGCCACATAAACTTTGTTAAAAAGTTTTGTCAGTCCAGCCAGTGTGGCTCAGTGGTTGAGTGTCGACCCATGCACCTAAGAGGTCGCCAGTTCGATTCCTGGTCAGAGCACATGCCCAGGTTGTGGGCCTGATCCCCAGTGGGGGGCACACAGGAGGCGGCCAATCGATGTTCTCTCTCATCGATGTTTCTCTCTCTCTCTCCCTCTCACTTCCTCTTTCTCTAAAATCAATAAAGAGGGAAAAAATTTAAAAAAAAAAGTTTTGTCAGTCCAGCCAGTGTGGCTCAGTGGATTGAGTGTCGCTCCATGGACTGAGAGGTCCGGGTTTGATTCCCGGTTAGGACACATGCCCGGGTTGTGGGCTTGATCCCCAGTAGGGGGTGTGCAGGAGGCAGTCGATTGATGGCTCTCTGTCACATCGATGTTTCTATCTTTCTCTCCCTTCCTCTCTCTAAAAAAATCAATAAAAAGATATTTTTTAAAAAGTTTTGTCATTATCCTAAGGGCGAAGTAAAGCCAGAAGGATTCTGGGTGAAGTGCCACGGTTATGTGTGTTTTGAAAAGATCACTGCGGCTGTTGTGTGAAGTGACTGGAAAAGGATCACAGTGGATGTGAGTACACAGGAGGCTATTGCAGTAAGCCAGGAGCAAGGTGATGGCAGCTTGGACTGGGATGGTGACAGTCAAGATGGAGAGAAATAGAACAGCTGAACATATATTTAGGAGACACATGAACTTTAACCGTAGCTATAAAACATGGTATGTCATCTTTATTTCTGATCTGAGCAAATATATTTGTGTGTTTATATCAGCTACATACAGGAGAATGCATTTTGTTAGCCTTGGTTGTTAGTCTTGTTTCACTAGCACACATCTTAGGAAAAAAGTGTCTGGCCACATTGCAACTGAATTGTGTCTGGGATATTCTGAAGCTACTAAGTACAAAATTACTGAAGAACAGAATTGAAAATTGCCATAAAGTTGCAAAAATGGGGGCAGAGTACATGGCTATGGAACCACCAGTAAAGAAAAAACACCCAAAGGCATTGCGAAGACAGCAAAATGAAAAACAAGTGTAGAGAGGACAGGCAGCAAGGCTGCCATCTTGGTGGAAAAGTTAAAACAGGATTCCTCAGATACACCAAAGCTAGCATGCTTTCCAAGGTCTGTGGAGATCCAGGGAAAATGAACCTTTGAGTCATTTACATGAAGAATGCAGATTCCTTGGCAAAGTGAGGGGCTCTACTTGGGGGAGGGCATTAATATTTTGAAGGAAAGATGTATATTCTTACACTCAGGTGTGCTTAAGAGGGCAAGTCGGCATAAACTTCAGGAGTGCTGCCATGTGTCTGATCCACAGGCCAAGGGCGAGATAGCAGGACCCAGGATATGTACCCAGGTAGTTGCCGGGCCCTACTAACAGCAAACACCAAGTTGTCTTCAGAGGTGGTGGGGTAACTGTGAGAAAGTGAGGCTATTGCTACTTCCCCTGGGGGAGAAGATTCTACAGGGGGCTGCTTCTCCCTCTGCCCAAGGCAGAGAGAGCTGGAAAATCACTGAGAGTCATTCCAGGATGGGGGACCTGACAAGGCCGGAGCAGATGACCACAGCATTTCCAGCAGTTATGTAGTCAACTTTCTAGCATCTAAACCCCAGTGGCTTCTGGGACCTTGGGAATGACCTACCTGCTGCTACAGAACAGTTTTTGATATAAAGTTTTTTGGGGAAAAGCAGGTTTGGCTGGTTCCTAGGGAAAGAAATAGTGTGGGTAATATTTGCTGGCAGTTGGCTCTGGCTGGCTATTCATACCACCTGGCCCCACTGCAAGCCCTCTGATTGGGGTAATTTTCCCAGCACGGCCAAAAGGGGCTTTTAAGTTATCTCATACCTCTCTGGAGCAAGTATCCTTTCAACCTGTGGGTTGCAACCCCTTTGGGGGTCGAACAACCCTTTCACAGGGGTCGCCTAAGACATTACAGTAGCAAAATTACAGTTATGAAGTAGCAACGAAATTATGGTTGGCGGTCACAACATGAGGAACTGTATTAAAGGGTCGCAGCATTAGGAAGGTTGAGAACCACTGCTTAGGGCAAGGAGAAAACAGGCCAAAAGAACAAAGAAAAGAAAAAACAAGCACCAGACTTTATGGTTTAATAGGAAGGTTTTGAAGTCTGGATGGAAACAAGCTGTCCACCAAGAACCAAGCCAGCTGGAAATAGGTGGGAGTTTGAGCCATTGAACAGGTAGATTTTCAGCACCCACCCCCCCTTAGGTCCTCAATTCACACCAGAAGTGCATTACTGTGTCTTGTGTGGGTCTGTAAAGGTGACTCAATCTGTGTCATTGAATCCCTTTCAATTCAATTAACAGTTGGTATAAAGACGTCTTTTTTAGGGCATTCTTGCAATGACACTGCTAGGTGTTTCTAAAAGCCCATGATGGCATCAAGGTACAGGGCCAAAGGTTGTTAATCAGAGTATTGTCCTAACAACGAGAGACTTTTACAAGATATTTGGAGAGCTTATGTTGAGGTAGAAGAAATGGTTTAAAATAGGAGTTTGAGTGCCCCAGGAAGAGCTAAGGAAAATGGGTGGAAGAGACTGTATTCTCTGAATTTTTGCTACATTTCTAAAGCCCAACTTTGTTGCATAAAACAGTAGCATTTCAGCTCTTAGCCAGGCAATTTTCAATGTGCTTTTTTGGCAGCTGCTAGGTCTATGAAATGAAGAGAAAAATGGTGAGAATCATTTGAAGTTGAGAAAGTGCTGGGATCATACAGTCTTACCGTCATTTTCTAGGATTCAGGATCTGGGTTCAAACACACCATTTCCTAAGGTCCAAAACCCATGGGTGTTAAGTCATATCACAAGCTGAAATTTGGCTCTACCATTTAATAACTATGGGGCATTAAGCAAGGTACTTAATCTCTGAAACATAGGAATTACTACTTCCATACATCTGTATAGGGCTGTGTGAAACTCAAGATTGTATGTACAATGTTAGTTAAATGCTCACCCAGCATAATGCTGAATGCATATAAAACCTTCTGTTAATGGTAGTATCCGCCTTGGGCTTCAGGCATCTACCTGACAAGACGGATTCCCACTTAATATATTGCTAAATTCAAAAAATTAGCAACATGTGGCCAACCGGAACTAGGTTCACATTGTAGAGGTTCTCACACTAGGGAAATCTTCAACATTAGGGTCTAGTTCCTAGAAAAATGTTATTTTCAATGAACTCAGCACATACACTATCTTGGGACCAGTCACATTTGCTCATGTAACTGAATTAGTAATGTCTTCTCTAGCACACTACCTAACAATGTTGATACATGCGGCTATTTAAACTTAAAATACAATTTTAAATTTAATTCCTTAGTCACACTAGCCACAGGGTCAATATTGGTCAATACATTATAAAACACTTCCTTCACAAAAAATTCTACTGGACAGTGCAGTAGTTTTAAGAGTGGTGGGTCAGCATGCAGGAGGCGGCCAATCGATGTTCTCTCTCATCGTTGTTTCAATCTCTCTCAAACAAAGAGTGGCGGGTCATCCAAGTTGGGCTTTAACATGCTTTCCTGCAACCTCAGAGTACGGATTTTTGTCTCTCCCTCAACCCTAGCTTTTCTCTCACCTTCACCCCTATCCATATGCCTCCGTGTGCCAGATTTCATTGCAGGTATACTCTCATCCTTTGAGCTTTTTAAAAAAATATCACCATGTTTTCCTTTCTTACTGCAAGCACTTGCCTTAACTTACTCATCATATTACATGGGCCTTTTTACTTTCTTAGTAGTAGTCACCCAAGAGACAAGCTCTCTGAAAGCTGTCTTTTCCTAATCCTTCGCTTCCTACCTTATTTAACCACAGAAAGGGCACTTTTTGACTGTTGATGCAGTGGTTTCCCATGTTGGTAGCAAACTGAAATTACAGCAATGGAAAAACAGTGATGCCTGAGTCTCAATGACCGAGATTTAACGTCTGGAGTACATACCTGCAAATCAGGATTTTATTTTTAAAATATTTTTTATTGATTTTTTTAGAGAGAGAAGGGAGAGGGAAAGATAGAAACATCGATGAGAGAGAACATCGACTGGCCGCCTCCTGCATGCCCCCCACTGAGGATCAGGCCCACAAGTGGGCATGTGCCCTGACGGGGAATCGAACCAGTGACCTCTTGGTGCACAGGTCGACGCTCAACCCGAGCCAAACCAGTTGGACACGAATCAGGATTTTAAAGCTTCCTTTGTAATTTTAATACACATCAAGGTTGAGAACCACTCAACAACTAATTTGATAAAGTACTAACAATCATTTTAATTACAACTTTTTCAGCTTCATAAAAGGCATGTAATAATTATTTTTGCACAAGCAAATTTGTCAGACATACAGAACATCTTTCCCTCAAGCTCTTTTATTCCTGTGTAACCTAAAAAAAAAAAAATCTGGCATGCTCAGTACTGGACAGACAGCACCATGCCTTTTTATCCTCTTTCATCATGGGATTCAACTATTAACTATTTACCCCGTTATACTACTACCCCCTCTCCCTTATTACATTTTGTACCTCTAATTTAAGCAGTGACAAAGTGTCCCACTAAGTTCACAACAGGACTAATGTTAACACTCTCTAAACAGGTCCTGCTTTTCATAAAATTAGGGTTAAAAAAAAAATTTTTTTAACCTTCGTTACTAATACAACACATACTGTTTCCAGGCCTTCTCCTTGGTTTACTTTATTTCATTAGAGGATTAATTTAACGAAAATCCAAACTTGGAATTTTCCAACACCCCTAATTTAGTCTCCTCTCCGAACAATAGGAATTCTCTCATCGAAGTCAGGTATACATCTATATCCAGCCTTTTCTCTAGTTTAACTGACCAAACTTTTAATTTATGCCAAACTCTTTCTAAACACTAAAAATTCTTCAACATAGTGCCCCTTATTAATCTAATAAAACACCACAGTATAAATGATACCAGTCCTCTGTGAGGTACAGCATTGATAAAGCAAGTGAGGTACTTTTAAAGTTATTTAGTAGCCCACACTCTGCAAATTACATGCAACTCATTTACTGGTTACTCTCATTTCTGTCATAGCTGTGTTTTACTGCTAACTGGTTTCAAGTTATCAGGGTTTTTTAATCCCTCTAAATTCAACTCATAATGCATTTTCTTGGTAAAGTCATCTGAACCAGAGTCCAGAAATGCAAACCCCATTTGACATTGCTGTAGGTCAGTGATTTTCAACTGGTATGCCACAAGAATTATGAAAACATGTAATACCTGATTACTTAGTCTGGGACCCTGACCTCTTTTTCCTTAGGCTGTCAAATTTAAAAATGACAACAGCAAACACAATTGCTGCTCAATGTGAATGAATCAAGCGAATACCTATGTTTTGGTCAGATCCGCAAAACATGTACTTTTTGGTGTGCCACAGAATTTTAGTAATTAAGTTTATGTGTGCCATGGGATGAAAAAGGTTGATGTAGTTTAATTTTTCTCACATTAAATAGAAAGGTCAAGTGTCAGAAAGTTTTATGTGGCTAAGTACTTCATTTCCCCAGGACACAATAATGATGCTTCCTCGTACTCTCCAGAAAATGAGTGCATCACAGGCTGGCCACATATTCTCAGAACAAAGTATATCTTTCAACCGATCTCATCAAATATACAGCTATTTCCTATTCCTCAAGTATTTCTATAACATTACCTAAACTCTAGTACTTGTAAATGTTTTACTTTCCCTGTCACACCCCCATGCTTTGCTGCTAAATTGTGCAATAGATTCCTTTGACATTTTATGGTTACTGTATGGCTCAAAAGATGATTATTTTTTTTTCTGCTCCTTCAATTACATTCTCAATCCTCATTTGACTTGTTTATTCCTTTCCAACTTACCATAACCTTGTTGTTCCTGTTTGCATTATTTTTCTTCTGTTACACGTAGTTCCCTAACAAATTTTACGAAACCCGCGCTGACTGGCACTAATCTTAAAATCTTTGCAGGTTTCAGATGTTGAGTGAGGTAACATCTGAACTGAAATCTACTGGGAATCCTCTTTTCAACTACAAAGACATTTAATTCATAGTAGTCTGAGATCTAACGTGTAAAATTATTCTTTGACACATCTAGGCACATTTTGGTATTTTATCAATAACCATGTATGTTTTCTAAGAGTGGGTGGGTGATCACTTCTCTAGCTATTAAAAAAGAGCCTTTCCTCAGTTTCTTTCAATATTTGGTTTCAGAAGGAATTAGAAAGAGACACTTTCGCCCTGGCCAGTGTGGCTCAGTTGGCTGGGCGTCTTCCCCCTCCCCGCTGGGGCCCTGGAGGGTTGATGATTCCCAGTTAGGGCACATGCCCAGGTTGCAGGCTCAATCCCTGGTATGGGGTGTGGTGCAGAAGGCAGCCGACTGATGCTCCTCTCAAAAAAAAAAAAATAATAAAATAAAACAACACTTTCATGCCTAGACAAATTAGTCCAGTATCTGTGAAATACTGATAGCTAACATTTAACCTTAAACAGGTTTTATTAGCTCTTTAGAACTCTGACCCTTTTTAAGCATCCAGTTTGTCATGAGTCATGTGCCAAAAGTGACTGTGTGTAGCGTAAGAAATCACATATGACTAGAAAACAAGGTGGGCAGAAGTATTTTTGACCAAATTAACACAAAAGCTACTTTTATACTGTGGATTTCAAATCCAAGGGCAGTCCATAGTTCAGCCTCTTTTATTCGGCTTTGTCACCTGTTATATAAAATTACTTATGAGATCCTTATAAATAGGATATGACTTCTGCCCATAGTAGGTTGGATATAAATCTTTACTGCAAGCTATAAAACAGCAACAACTTCTCAGGGAATCCAAGGCTTGTGTGGGTAACAGTCCAAACTAACCACGTTTTTGTCCTGCTCTGCTGGAAAAAACGCAATATAAAACATACATATATTCAACCTTTCAGGACTGGCAAGCAACACAAATCTAGGAGCTGTTTAATAAATCCATCCTTAGGAAGTTTGGGTGTTAACTAGCACCATATGCTTAAAAAAAAAATCAATGCAAGTAATCTGTGGGGCCATATAAAAATTAGTTCATATGAACTGAACTAATTGAAAGTAAAATAAATGTCTAACCCTCACTATGTTCTCAGTTACCTGGAAAAGAGGTTTTCTATTTTCAGTAACACTGAGGCAAAGACTCAGAATCTAGAAGGTAACTGGGGCTGCTATATAAGAATGAAATAATTTAGCACACCAGAAAAATCTCAAAAAAGGGCACCAACTAGACCACAAAGCACTGATGAAAAAGCTTAATGTATTTCCCCCTTTTGCCCCCATTAGGATATAAAAGCAATTTTCCAAGACCCCCGATTCCACAGCCAAGTTACTTGTCTCTTTAATGCAACACCCACCCCAATGAAAGGTAATGTGAGTAGTGTGTGTTGTTATGCATAATGATTATGACTCAAAGAAAAATATATCTGGTACATTCTAGAGGTTTTGTGGAAGCCGCTGTGAAACAAAGAATTTGAAATAAATATAAAATACAAAAATAAAAAAACCAGGGTTTTTTTTCTCCAAATTCCTGGTTTAATAAGGACGTGTTTATTTTGAGAAAAAAAGGTCCCAAACATCAGGCTGTTCACAAAAATAACCCACATATCAACTTTAGAAAACAAATCTTAAGACTATTACACTAATTATTTTCCTAGAGGATGCATTTGACATGCCAACTCTCATTCACAAAAAAATACACTGTTACATTTGTGTTGAACAGCCCCACATAGCACTCTTATGTGGGGTATAACACACATACCTCTAACTCAAAGCTGCTCTCAGGTGCTACTCAACTAATGAGATTGCCTTTGCAGTTAGGGAAGCAACTACTGAACTCATATTATGAATGAAAATAACTGTACTCCCTGCATAACAAGAGATTATTTTGGAGACAGTTGATAAAAACCATACATCCTTTTTATTGTTAAGTCATAAAGAGGTATCAAAATTAAAAGCAAAAATTACAGGGTAAGACTTAACATAACTACTAGGAGCGTCAAAGGAAGTGAAAGTGGGACTAGGCGCAGGGCAATATGAATTAATGAACATGGGAGGGACAAGATGGGGAGAACAGTGAGCATGTGCTGAAGATACTAGGGAGAGGATCTGGTGAAAATTTTGATCTTAGACAAGCGCCTAGGTAAAGAAATAATGGGACAAGATTTCTAAACCCCACTATGTGCTTAAGAGTCATCCTCGCCATTGGCGCTGTCTCTGTCATCCTCTCCTTCCTCAGCCTCTTTTTCATCATCCTTGATCAACTCCAGCTGTGAGAAACAGACACAAACAGGATGGAGTTAGAGGCACTCCATGTGTCCCTTATCCCCCCTCCACCACCTCTTTCTTTCCTTTCCCGTGGTTTTCACCTGGTCATCCCCCCGATCTTCATTATCATCATCATCCAGTAGGTCCCCCTCCTCAGCAGAGTCATCTGCACCCCCCTCAGACTCCATCTTCACATTAGTCTCATCTTTCTTCAGGGAGATGCTGCTTGGCTCCTCTTCCGTTTTATCATTCTTCATCTCTACTGTGGATGAGAAGGACAAGTCTGTCTAGGGGCAAGTAATGTCCACAGGATGTAGACAATTCCCACTAATAATTACAGAACTGCAGCACAAGTCTAAATCCTCCCACACAAATGCCCTTCCCAATTCATACTCTCCAGGTTTCATATTCAATTGTTTTACATCCCACTATTTCAACATATGTTTTCAACTATCTTCGGTAACTAACCCAACTTTACACCCAATAGGCAGCAGTACCATTTACCTGCTTGTTTGCTCTGCTCCTTTTCAATTTTTTCCAGGCTTTCCAGTAGATAATCCACTTTTTGTTTTATCTGGGTCAATTCCTTCTTAATGGCCTGAAGGTCATCTCCTTTCACTTTTAATATAAACAAAACCTTAGATGAAAATCAAATGTACCAGAAGCAACAACTTATCAAAAACATTCCCACTATACTATATACACCAGTAGTCAACAGGATATCCCTGGTGAGAAATGGCATCAGTATCAGAAAGTCTCAGTAATGGGGACCTTCAATCATCTTTTAGTTGGCAAAGGAAAACTGAATCTAATGTGCTTACTCCATTACCAGCAGCATTCTGACTTTTGCAGGCCTGCAAAAGACTTCAACTCCTTTTTAAAGCACGTTCTCTGTAAAGGTTTACTAACATATATATTTCATAAATTTAACAGGTGCCTAAACTCCCTAAAGTCTTTAAATTACCAGGGTTTTAAGGTTAGAAGGCATAATCACTATCTTCTCCTCTTTTACTATTTAGATTATACAAAGGCATTTGTACAAACACAGATTATTAACTGCATTAATTCCCCTATTTCAACATACAAGAAAAATCACAAAGCTGCAATAATAATACATACACTTTCCAGACTTGGAAGAAGATCCTCGCTGTCCACTCTTAGAATTGAAGCCACTTTTGCCCCTTCGTGATGTGTTTCCTGATACACGCTGGCGTTTCGAGGGCACCACAGCCCGAGCAATCGGAGGAGGAGGAGGAACACGCGCTGGGTAACTGTACATCCTATTGGGTAGGAAGAAAACAGAATTCCTTCACAACTACATTAAGTCAGCCATATCCAAATGGTAACCTTATAAAATAATAAATTAACATTCACTGTCTATCATTTCTTTTTTGCTAACTTCATTCAAAAGGCCAGTAAAATTTTCCTTCAAGAAAATACTACATATACACAAATATATCAAAGGATGTGGTTGGTTGGCCTTAAGCAGTGGACATAAAGGTTCCTTTGTACTATGGTATGGTGCTATTAATAAAACATTATTATTATTTTTTTTACATTGACTAGCCTTTATCTTGACCTATTCTTTTCATATATATGCTACAATAAACAATTCATATATGCCAAAGAAAAGTACTCACAAAAAGGGACTGTAATTAATTGAGTCTACAAACAAACGTATTCATTGTTAGCTAAATTCCTGATCTTTGCACCCACAAAAGCATAGAAAATCATCACTGCTAATTAGTGATTATTAGATTGAACCATATATACTTGCCAGTATTAACCATTTTTGGTCTATAAAAACAAATAGCCATTTCATGTGTTAGCTAGGTATGAAATTCCACTACTGATTCTAACAACATTTAAGCATCAGAGCTCCAAAAGGGCAAAGAATATTGTCCATCTTGTCCACTGTTCACTAATACTTAAATCTATTACCCAGCATACACTTAACTTTCAAAAATCACAGGTTACTAAACTGTTGCTTCTATTGCTAAGTATCCCATGATTTCATAAGAAGGGAAGACAGACCAGTAGAGGGGGGAAATCTTACTCTAGTTCTGTACGTTTCTAGCAACTAACTTAACTCCAAGGCCCAGGTATGCTATAAAAACCAATCCACCAACTGCTGCTCTATCTAACTTCAAAGGTTTTAATAAACAGATATGTGATGCACTCAATAGCTTTTAAATTTTACAAATTACATATAACATGATAGTGAATCTCCCTGTTACATATCTCATTACTGGCTAGTCTCCTCTGACTTTATTACATAGTGCCCAATCCTCCTGGTAGTGGAAACCCAGATTTTACAGGCAGAGAATCATAATTCTCTCTTCTGTTCAACCTAATCTAAAATGTTTCCATACTATTTTAACAAGGTCTTATTTTATCTTTTCCTAGGAGTGGCTGTGACAGGAGTATTTTTCCTAAATTAAGTGAGGAAACAACTTACTAATCTTCATTTAAGCAGTTTTTAGGCACTGACTAATCCACCACTTTTCCCCTAGAAACCCAGTAGTAACTGATTTACTATGTGCCAAAGAATCAATGATGCAGTAAGTTAGTAAAACCTTCACATTATGTCTTACGTTCCAATACGCAACACTTTTTAAGTTTGAGCCCCAGGAAATGAGAAAATTTGATTCAAAAGCAGGAAGGCCTTGGCACTTCTACAATTTCTTCTCAGTAGATAATTATTAACTGAGCTGTTTGTCAGTTTTAATCCATTTATGGGAATTAATACCAACAAATTATCACCACTATCTTACAGAGAGCTTTTCCTCTTTTGGCCCAAAATTTTCCTAAGTACAATGATTCATAAACCAAAACATCAGTGTTCAGAAACTACTCTTTTTTGTGTAAGATGATACTTTAAACACACACACACACACACAACAATTTCTAGAGGTAAATGACAGTGACTTAGATATCTATATCTTTGGGCATGAAACAACTCATGCCCCAGCCCTGCTGGATTTAGAGATCTAACCTACCTCTCAATCCACTCACTCTCACTGGTACTAGTCTCTAGACCAATGAGCTTAGCCATTCCAGATTCCTTACACTTCATGGCAGTGGAATTTTTTCCTTTTGAACCATACTATTTCATTTGACCCAGGTAAATGGCCATAATAAAAATGAGGTGCAAGATGCAGTTCTGAATCTGTGAAATGAGCCCATGAACACAAATGGGAGTCAAATGCTCTAGTTCTTGGAAGAAAAATATATTTAGAAAGATCAACTAGTAATGCTGAAGGACTTCTGGTACCACAGAACTTAACTGCTGTTCAAGCAAAAATGGGACTCTCGAGAAACTCAAAAAAATTTCTTCACAGGAGTTTAAGGGGACATTGTCTTGAAAAAAGTCAAAGTGCATGGTTGTGAAAACATAAGGCTGAGAAAACAAAGAGAAAAAACAAACCTTTGATAACTCTTAAGGGACAGGTAATAGCAAGCTCAGTATGACAGCTTCAAAACTAACAACAAATTAAGTAACCATTTTCCCCATGAGAAAGCCATACAGTAAATTACGTAAGACGGCAGCTGCTGATCCCCTATCAATAAAGCCTGAGTATCTAAAAAGTCTCTATGAAAATTCCACTATTACCAGAACAAACACTAAGTCTAATAAAATTATGACTGCATCCTAAATCAGAAATCTAGACACTACGTGTTGGTATAAAATCTAGTCAGAAATCCCCGTCTGGTTTGGCTCAGCAGTTAGAGCGCTGGCCCACGAACGAAGGGTCTCAGGTTTGATTCCCGGTCAAGGGCACGTACCTGGATTGCAGGTCAATCCCCAGTCCCCGTCAGGGCCACACAGGAGGCAACCAATCAATGTCTCTCTCTCACTTCGATGTTTTTCTCCCTCTCCCTCTGCCCATCTCCCTTCCACTCTGTCTAAAAACCAATGGAAAAATATCCTCAGGTGAGGATTAACAAAAATAAAAATAATATTTGCCTTTTAAAAAAAATCTAGTTTTTGGTCCGGCTGGTGTGGTTCAGTGGTTGAGCATCGACCCATGAACCAAGAGGTCACCGGTTTGATTCCTGGTCAGGGCACATGCCCAAGTTGTGGGTCTGATCCCCAGTGGGGGGCATGCAGGAGGCGGCCAGTCGATGTTCTCTCTCATTGATGTTTCTATCTCTCACCCTCTCCATCTCTCTCTAAAAATCAATAAAGGAAAAAAAGTTTTTAATAAAAATAAAATAACACTTTGAGGAAATTAAAACATTTTGGGACACATATTAGCTAGCTCATTTTCTGAACAGGTAAAACAAAGAACCTCTATCCTAATCGCCAAGCTAAGAGACAAACACTGCAAGGCATTTATTTAAAATACAGGTTTTCAAGGCTTCTTCTTTTTTGTTAATCCTCGCCCAAGGATATTTTCCCATTGCCTTTTTTTAAAAACATAGAATGGTAGGGAGGGAGGTGGGGGGAGAAAGAGAGAGAGAAAGAGAAAGAGAAAGATCAATTGGTTGCCTCTTGCACGACCCTGACCTGGGCCAGGATTCAAACCTGCAACCCAGGTACATGCCCTTGACCTGGAATCAAACCTGAGACCTTCTGATCTGCAAGGAGACATTCTAACCACTGAGCCAAACAGGTCAGTGCTTCAAGGCTTCTTAATGACTAGATGTAACACATAATGATCTTCTTTGGGCCTCAAAAACCCTAATTAATAATAATACATTTCAGTCACTACCAAGGAACAACTAGAATTAATATTAGTAAAAATCTATCTTCTCCTGAGTACACTTATTTTATATAGATGTTTCTTGTCTTAAAGTTTTGGATAGATTAAAAATTATTTTAGGCATATTAATTATCAAGTTGGTAAATTCAGGAAACCAGCTAGTTGTCAGATACTGTTGTCCACAAAAATTACCACCATCACATGAAATAATTTATAGGTGAGAGCAATCTAGCAAGATTATTTTCCTCTGTGTACAATACTGATTTATCAAATTCAGTTTAAATATGCATTTTAATTTTATTCCTGTTTGCCTTTGATTTTCCTATAAAAGGGATTGATTTTATAGGCTACTTAATAATTGGACTTTAACATGTTGGAAGATCCTTGAAACTGTATGCTAAAATTATGTGAATGTACCCATTCATAAAAAGTAAAAACCACTAATCCAGAAACAAAATAAATATTCCATTCTATTTAAGCAAATGAGGACCGAATCTAGATAGAACACTATGTGCTTATTTTTTATAAACAAGCTTTATATTTAGAGAGCTACAGAGGAAAACGTGTACAAATCCATAGTAAGATTCAAAAAATGACCTTAAGCAAATGAAGACAAACAAGATTCCAATCAATAAAATATCAGTAAAATTTAATCCGTTGAACACATACAGAGAAAACCATAGAAAACAATGTGACACAACTATAAAAATTAAAGACGTTTAAGAGCCAAAAAAGCAAGGTTTTCCAACCTAGTGGAGCTCCACTAAATTAATAGTTAAATAAAATTCCAACTGATGACAGATTCCTGCCACAAACTCCACAGCCACCACAACTACAGATAGAAACTAGCACACTAAAAATTTACTTAAAGAGTTTTAACTAAATTAAAGCACTGAGTGAAGTCCTGCTACTATAATTTTAAGTTTGGTTGCTGCCGATGTGCTACATACAACCTGTGACAATCTACATCAATGACAGTCTTCTCAAGATATCATTCAGAGTAAACACCAGACAATACCCTTATTTAATATTATTCTGTATAATTCTGTAGAAAAGGACCTTCAAATTTTATCAATCTTTACCCTTGTGTGGAACAACTAAGCAGTTATATTGCTTGACCAGAGTATCAGTTATTGATACTCATGAATACTAGAATTTCTAAAACTCTTCAAGTATCAACACTTCAGTAATCAATACCTTTGAACATTATAAAAATCCATGTTAACACAAATAATTAAAACCAAAAATTTAAAGTTCACCCTAATGTAATTTTAATAGTATTTATTTCACTGAATGTCAAGGCTTTATTTTACAAGTAAACTACTGACTTTGCCTTAATTATGTAAGGAAAAATATGATCATGCAACATGTTTAATTCATGTTTACATTAAAATGCAAATATAAAACTACATGTCAAAAAATTACAAAAAATGTTCATAATGTAGTTGGAATTGTTGCTTTTGTTTAAAATAAATGAATTAAACCTACATTTTAATAATTTGTTTTTTTCCCCCTAAAGCGGCAGTTCTCAACCTGTGGGTCGCCGAAGACATAACAGTAGCGAAGTTACAGTTATGAAGTAGCAATGAAAATAATTTTATGGTTGGGGGTCACCACAACATGAGGAACTGTATTAAAGGGTCGCGGCATTAGGAAGGTTGAGAACCACTGCGTTAAGAGAATTTTTTCAGTTATTTGCAGGCACTCCTTCACAAACAAACTGCCTTGCTGAGCCTGGGAGATGCCCAATTGAATACAACTGTTAAGAATGTTTTGCTAATACAATTTATGGATGGAGTGTCAGTTACCAAGGTAAATTTACATAGTTGTACTTCATGTTCCTTAACTTTGTATTGCCTTTATCCAATGTGCATTGAGGATATAGTTTATCTGTTATGACAGCCAAATTAAAAACAGCAAGCACTGCCTAATTAAATGATAAAGGGACAAAATAATGAACCACTATGACATACAGAATCATTCCATATACAGGGACACCCAAACTATTAAATAAAGGGGGTGAGGGGCGCACATTTGAGACTTTGCCCCCCAGCACATGTTGTCAGTTTGGCTCAAATAAACTCTTACCAAAAAAATTTTAAACATAACTAAAGAATGAATATGGAAACAGGTTACTGCTGCCTCTGTAGTGTTAAGAACCTTACCCAAAGAACAATGATCAAGGTTCAGGGATACCACACCCGTTCCTTGAAGAGTAATAGCCCTATAGATGTAGAACCAATGGTGTCAATCAATGATTAGTTCTGCAATCTTCTTTCAGAAAGAATTGTTATTAGTATTTTTGCAAATTCAAAGTCACATTTGATTGAAAATTGCCCCACAGATTTATTTACAACAGCTTTTCAAGAAAGGGGGAAAAATTTAAGTGTGTTCTCATTTCGAGATGCATGCAATTTTGCAAATTTTGACAAATGAAAAGCTCTATCTTTAAGAAAATATAGTGGGCCCTGGCCAGTTTGGCACAGCGGTTAGAGCGTCGGCCCGCAGACCAATGAGTCGCAGGTTTGATTCTGGTCAAGGGCACATACCTTGGTTGCGGTTCGTTCCCAGCCCTGGTTGGGTCGTGTGGGAGGCAACCAGTCGATATGGCTCTATCACGTTGATGTTTCTCTCTGTCTCTCTTTCTCCCTCCCTCCCTCCCACTCTGTCTGATGATGAACAGAAAAAAGTATCCTCGGGTCAGGAATTACATTAAAAAAAAGAAAATATAGTGCCCAGGCTGGTGTGGCTCAGTGGATTGAGCATTATCCCATGGACTGGGAGATCCCCAGTTTGATACCCAGTCAGGGCACAGGCCTGGGTTGCCGGCTTGCTCCCCAGTAGGGGGCATGCAGGGGACAGCAGATTGATGTTATCTCACATCCATGTTTCTATCTCTCTCCCCCACTTCCCCTCTCTTTAAAAAAAAAATCAACAAAAACATGTAAAAAAAAATTAATTAAAATAACAAAGAGCCCTGACCAGTCTGGCTTAGCAGTTTGAGCATCCTTGGCCAGGGACCAGAGTCCCAGGTTCAATTCCAGCCAAGGGCACGTGCCCCAGGAGTCAAACCAGTGACCTCTTGGTGCATGGGTCAATGCTCAACCACTGAGCCACACCAGCTGGGCAATGAAATTTCTTTTAAAGAGCTTTCTGAGAAAACAGATTTGTGGTTGCCAAGGGATAAGAGTAGAGGGAGGAGCTGACTACAACAAATATGAGTACAATAACATAGTGAATTTTGGAGATATGGAACTATCGGTATATTAACTATACTAGAAAGTACATGACTATGAACGTCAAAATTGTACACCGAAAGCATGCATCTTATTGCATATGAAAAAAAAGGTTGCAGGTTCGATTCCCCAGCTGAGACACATACAGGAAGCACCCGATCGATGTTTCTCCCTTACACTGATGTCTCTCTCTCTCTCTCTCTCTTTCCCTCCTTCCTCTCTCTCTAAAATCAAGAAACATATCCTCGAGTGAGGATTTAAAAAAAAATTTTTAATGTTTTCTCCAACTTCTATCTTTTTATTCTCTTCTCTTGAATCTGCTTGTAAAGTTTATGTCCCCACCATTATCAAAACCTGCCCTTGTCAAAGTCACCAATGTTTTTCCACATTGCTAAATCAAACAGACATTTCTAAATCTTCATATTCTATCAACCACATTTGTCAATTCATCCCTCTACTGTTTTGACACACATGTACACACAGCTTCCAGAATACTTCATCCTTCTTCTCCAACTGTTTTCTTTGTGGCATTTTCAGTCATCTTTGGTCATTCCTCAATTCCTTGGTCTTTAAAGTTGCCACACTCCAGCGATCTCTCTTTTCCATCTGCACTCATCTAGTATCATGATTTTATAATCTATAAGCAGAAACAACTGCCTGCTTAACATCTCTCAAAAAATGTCTAAAAAAAAGGCTTAAGTTAACATGTCCACAACCGATTTACCTCTCACCCTAGTTCTTTCAATGTTCTTCTCATATCAGTGTCCGTACATTCCAAGTCTCTAGCTTTCCAGGCCTAAACTTTGGTGACATCTATGATTCTTCTCTTAGTCCTCAGATTGATCTGTAAGCAAATCTATGTACATTAACTTCAAAATTCAACCACTTCTCAGCACTCCTACTGTCACCTCCATGGTCCTCCTCCCCCCCTAAATGACTGTTTGCCTAGATAATTTCACTGGCCATTCTCAGAGTAATCTTGCTAAAATACAAACAAGATCCTCACACCTATGCTCAAAATTCTCCTGTCTTCCCATATTATTCAGAGTAAAAGCTAAAGATATGTAATACCTTAACATGCTCTATATGATGGTTCAACTCTTTCATTTTCTCATAGGCCATCTATTTTCCACTGTAATACGTCTGGTGAACACAACAATGCCTTATAGTAAAATCTTAACAAATATTTGTGATCACAAATCACATTATCAACAACACATAACAAACTCAACCTATCTTAACAGCTGGAAAGCGGGGAAGATTGGTCTGCCTTTTTTCTAGTATAAAGACTAATGGACCCTGGGCAGGTCAGACTGAAGAGTGGCGGGTTTGATTCCGAGTCAAGGGCATGTACCTCAGGTTGCAAGTTTGATCCCTGGCCCCCGTCAGGGTCATTTGGGGAGGCAACCAATCAACGTGTCTCTCTCATATCGACATTTCTCTTTCTCTAAAAAAATAAAAAATAATAATAAATGGAAAAATATCCACAGGTAAGGATTTAAAAAAAAAAAAAATTAAAAAAGACTAAGAATAAAGAAAGGACTAATGGGAGCTTTACCCTAAGAAAATCAGAAAAAAATAAGTTGAATAAATAATCTGACACAAAACTGAATCTGTTTTCAAGTTATTTATTACGAAATAAAAATCAGATCTTGTGAGGAAATCACAAATACAAATTTCCATAGATGAGTTTCTCCTGCTACTATATTTTTGTACCATAATAATCTGTTCCCCTTGCCCTGGCCAGGTGGCTCAGTTGGTTGGAGCATCTTCCTGTACACCAAAAAGGTTGTGGGTTCTGAGGTTGGGGCACATGCAGGGGGCAGCCAATCAATGTTTCTCTCTCACATTGACGGTTGTCTCTTAAATCAATGAACATATCCTCAGGTGAGGACAGAAAATATATAAATAATAAATACCACAACGTTAAAAAAATAATTTTTTCCCCTTGTTAAACTCCATTAATCTCACAGTCTCACGGATCACTATAAGAACAAGTCAGGTTTCTCTTCGGTGGATTCTGTTTCTTGCTCCTTGGAATATTAAACTACTAACCACATCTGTCAATTCATCCTTCTACTATTTTTATACATATGCACACTTATTAAAAGTGTAATCTTGCCTGACCAGTGTGGCTCAGTGGTTGAGCATCGACCCATGCACCAAGAGGTTGCCAGTTTGATGCCCGGTCAGGGCACATGCCCAGGTTGTGGGCCAAATCCCCAGTGGGGGGCATGCAGGAGGCGGCCGATCCATAGTCTCTTTCATCGATGTTTCTATCTCTCTCCCTTCCTATCTCTCTAAAATCAATAAAGAAAAAAGAATTGTTTAAAAAAAATCAACGACGACGTACCTTCTCTTTCTTTCCCTGAAAAATAACATTAGTTTCCTGGATACTCTTTCAATATTTGTCAGCTTTGTTCTAAAACTACAGTCTGGGTTCTCTAACTTCTTGCATGAAGAGCAGTCTTTAGTCATTTCAACTCTCATATTGAACACTATTAAAAATTCATTAGACCCAGTAAAACTAACTTGCTGCATTCTAGACCTATACTGTCTAATTGAGTAAGTCACTAGCCACACGTGGCTAAATTAAACTGCAAATTCAGTTCTTCAGTCAAACTAGCCACATTTGAAGTGGTAAACAGTCAAATGTGGTTAATGTCTACCATACCAACAGTGCAGATATAGAATATTTACATCATCACAGAAAGCTCTATTGAACAGCAGTGTTCTAGTTTGTTGCTTTCACAGACATTTATCTACAGCCTCTAATTTCTAAAGAGAGCCTAGAAGAATGTATTTTTTTCAGTTTATAACAAACCCATAATAATCTTTACAAACCAGTTAAAAATTGATCATTACAAATCTCCTAGGATCAAGGCAGAATGGAAAACTATAAATAACTAAAATACAGTTCACACACTTCAATACCATCAATACCAAATACAGTATCCAAACAGTTACATCCAGAATATAAAGTAATCTTACAACTCAATGACAACCCCCCCCCCCGCAAAAAAAACCCCAATATAAAAATGGGCGAAGGACCTGAATACATTTCTCCAAAGATAAACAAACAGCCAATAAGCACATGTATGCTCACCACTAAGTTTTTAAAACACAAATCAAAACCACATCGGCATACTTATCCTCAACTACAATGGCTTTAATAAAACAAATGCTGACAATGATGTGAAGAAATTAGAACCCTCACCCATGGCTGATGGGAGCATAAAATGATACAGCTACACTGGGAAACAGTATGGCAGTACTTTGGGTTAAACACAAAATTATCACAAGACCTAGCAATTCTACTCCTAGGTATATACCCAAGAAAAATGAAAATATATGTTCATGCAAAAATGGGTATACAGATGTTTATAGCAGCATTAGTCAAACTGTGGAAATGTTTCAAGTGTCCATGAACTAATGAATAAACAAAATATGGTATTGTTCATTCAATGGAATATAATTCAATAATAAGAAGGAATAATGTATGAATACATGGTATAGTATGGCTGAACCATAAAATATTATTCTAAGTGGAAGAAATCAGTCAAAAAACACACATATTGTGCGATTCGATTGATGGCAAATGTCTAATAGCCAAATCTACATACAGAAAGTGGATTTGTGGTTGCCTGGCCTGCAGATAGATTAGGGAATGATTGCTAATAAAGTGTTTGTTCTTGGGGTGATGGAATGTCCTAAAACTAGATCATGGTCATGACTGCACAACCATGAATATACTAATTTGAATTGTATACTTTAAAATGAATTTTACAGGCCCGGCCGGTGTGGCTCAGTGGTTGAGTGTCGACCCATGCACCAAGAGGTCACTGGTTCGATTCCCAGTCAGGGCACATTCCCAGGTTGTGGGCCCAGTCCCCAGTGGGGGCATGCAGGAGGCAGCCAATCGATGTTCTCTCTCATCGATGTTTCTATCTCTCTCTCCCTCTTCCTTCCTCTCTCTCTTTAAAAAAAAAAAAAAAAATCAATAAAGGAAAAACAATGTTTAATGAATTTTACAGTATGTGAATTATATCTCAATAAAGTTAAGCCAAAAGGGTGGGGAAAATATAACATAATGAACTTCACAAAGTCAATCTGCATGAAAGAATGTCCTGGAGTAGATTACTAAAACAGCAGAGGCTACCTTTGAAGTAAATAGGAAAATAACCAGCCCTGGCCAGTTTGGCTCAGCAGTTAGAGTGTCGGCACGTGGACCAGAGAGACCTGGGTTCAGTTCCCGCTAAGGGCACGTACCTTAGCTGCGGTTTGTCCCTGGCCTGGATAGGGGTTGTGTGGGTGGCAACCAGTTGATGTTTCTCTCTCCCACCGATGTTTCTCTCCCTCCCTTTCTCTCCCTCCTGCTCTATCTGAAGATAAATGCAAAAATGTCCTCGGGTAAGGATTAAAAAAAAAAACAAAAAACAGTAAAATAACCAGAACACCACTTAAATTCAGAGCCATATAACAGACTCTTTGATCCAGGTTCATATGCTTAGTCTTCAAAAAAATATCTCCCAACTACTCAAAAGCCCAGGAAACAATAAAAATAAGAAAACAGCCCTGCAAAGTGAAATAAAGAATATATTACTTCAAAAAGTCAAGTCCATATACTTATAACCAATGGACACAGACAATAGTGTGGGGAAGGCGGGGGGGGGGGGGAGGGGCGCGAAGGAGGTGATCAATTGGGGGAAAAAAGAGGGACATCTGTAATACTTTCAACAATAAAAATAAAATAGAATAAAAATTCAAGTCCAATAATAATCAACTTTATTTTGAAAGAATATTTGTACTAATCTATGTATGCCCTCATCAAAAATCCTCCTGGTAACTATAACATGATCAGATTCACACAAGAAAGGTAAAACCAACTAAGGGGCTCTGAGCAAATGCAAAATTTCACCTTATTTAAAATGTCACCTTAGATGACACCTAAATAGGCATCTCTCTCTTAGTTTTTCCACGTAGCCAAGAACCCTCTTGCTCTCTGAATCATGTGCTTTTCCAAGCAGGTCCAGCGCTGCTCAGGAATATTTGAAAAATGGAAGAAAAGAGGGGAGGCAAGATCAAAGCTTCTCTAACACCAATTAGATTTGAGTTAATTCAAAACCTAAAACTTTGTGTGCCCAGAACAAAATAAGGGCTCAAGTATTAGTTTAAGAAATATGATGATTAGCTTCTTTCATCCATATTGTATTTCTTGCATTTCAATGGAAACTCTCCCACCACTATACAAACTATTTTTTTGCACTTTTAATCAGCATACCTTCCTGGAAAAGATCTGTAGGGTAAGAATCAAAAACAAAACTGCCTAACCTCCCTTCATGTAAGCTCTAATGGCATAATCCTAGTCATAAAAAATAAAATCTCAGCTGTATGTGACTTTCTTCTCTCCCCACAAAGCATCTACTTGCATATCTTTAACCCAATAAATCACACCAAGACCATTCTACCTCTCAATTCCAGCAATTATAATGGTAACTACTTCCAGTGGTTCTCAACCTTCCCAATGCCGAGACCCTTTAATACAGTTCATGTTGTGGTGACCCCCAACCATAAAATTATTTTCATTGCTACTTCATAACAGTAATTTTGCTACTGTTATGTCTTAGGCAACCCCTGTGAAAGGATCGTTCGACTCCCAAAGGGGTCACAACCCACAGGTTGAGAACCGCTGACTTATACCTTTTTCCCCATCCAGATTCTCTTTTCTAGACATGGGGCTGTTTCCAAGGTATCTGCCTACAGGACACAACTCCTTAGTATGTCATACAAAGCCATTTACAACCCTCATTCTTTCTAACTAAAGCTGGCTGCTTCCCTAAACACACCAGAGATATTCACAACTCTCACTCTGTCTGACTAAATGACTCCTACCCATTACCAATGGCAAGTTCAAATACAACCCTTTGTAAAACTAAATGGGGCTCTATGAATCTTAACATGGAAGCTTACAGCTACCCAGAGGGCGATGCAATTCATCTTTCTATGAGACAATCCTGTACAATGCACGACACATAGTAGCCCGTTAATTTCACAGCACTTTCTTCACTGTATGGAATATCCTCCTTGTCATATATGAGTCATAATTGATCTGTGAGTTGATGTATTTCTTTCCTCTTTCTAATCATGGTGTACTGGCATATTTACCTAACACTACACTGCCTATATTATACTGCCTTCTAATGATCAATAATTTCAAAAGTGAATAAAGTAAATGTGAAAAAAAAGATTTTAAATAAATTACAGAAATTGAAAAATGTGAAAAAGAAACCACTGCAAAGTATTTTAAAGGAACTGCTCACACAAAAAGTTCTCTAGCAAGAACTGCTACAGCAACAATTTTTCTAGAAGCAAGATTCTCAACAGGACACAAATGGAACTGGATCTTTGTCAGGAGCTTCTAGGTTTATTACACTTTAAACACCAACAAAGAACGTTTTGCGTACAAGGGCGACTTTTGCAACTGTTCCAGTTTTACACATAGACCCCCATAAATATTCATCCTAAAAGAAAAGGCTACTTTGGGCTTGTATTACTACCACACAAAAAATTATGTTTGTTAACAAATCTATGAGTAATTAGAAATTATGTGTGATTAAGAGTTTGTAGCGTATTTGAAACAGAGTTAACAGTGCATCTGAGTGTTAACGGTTAATAAATTTAAAACTATAGTTTCATATACATTGACAATTATTAAGTTCATAAGAACTTCCACACCTATAACATCAGGAATGGCCTTAAGAACAACTAGAATCCAAAATTTCACAAGAACAAGATGGCAATAGTCGACCATTTTGGCTCAAATAAACTCATGCACACACACAAATCTTCCAAACTAATTAACTCTTTAATGATTGCAGGTGAACAGTTCTTAGCACCTCCCCCCTAAAACACACTAAAAATCAGTAACCTTACTAGAGTGCAGGCAGCAGCACAGAATACAATTCTCTTTTGTCTCCTCAGAAAACAACATATTAAAATATAAGTAACTCAGGTAAGTTTTATCATTTGATTATCCCTTCCAGTTTTTAAGGTATTTAAAATCTTTGGGACCTGATCACTAACACTCATTAATACCCAATCAAAAATACAAATCACTGCAATTCTCCTAATAAAACATCACTGCCCTGGCCGGTTTGGCTCAGCAGTTAGAACATGGGCCTGGCCATGGCCGGTATGGCTCAGCGGTTAAAGCAGCGGCCCACAGACCAGAGTACCGAGTTCGGTTCCCGCTAAGGGCACTGCCGTACCTCGGTTGCAGTTTGTTCCCGCCCTGGGGGTCGTGTGGGTGGCAACCACTCAATGTGTCTCCCTCACATTGATGTTTCTCTCTCTCTCTTCCTCCCTCTCTCCCTCCCACTCTATCTAAAGATAAATGCAAAAATGTCCTCGGGTGAGGATAAAAAAAAACAAAAAACATCATTAATAATCTGTTTGTTGATATTTAAAATGTATGTTTCTCCTTACAAACACCCAATGCCTAGATTCTTCATGTTTCTGTCAAAACTAAGGCTAGCCCTTGTCCACTGTGGCGCTGGGCATCGAACTGTGCAGTGGTTCAATTCCTGGTCAGGGCACATGCCCAGGTTGCACGTGGGAGACTATCAATGTTTCTCTTTCACCTCTCCCCCGTCACTTCTCCCTTTCTCTCTCAAAACAAAAAACAAAAAAAACTAATTAAAAAATCTCAGACTAATGATGTTTGAAGTGCATAATACCTTTATGAAGTATTTTGGTCTCCTCTCCCCCACTCCACAATGCCAAAAAAGAGAAGAATATATATATATATATACAGAACCCAAATCTGATCAAACCTCCGAATCTATCTTCTAATTCACAGGAAATACAGGTGGCAGAGGAACATGCTAAACAACACATAATACAACCAGTAAAACCAACCCTGCAAGAAACTGATGAGATTAAGGGATTTTATTATTTCAAGTATAAATGGTATCCTGGTTGTTTATAAAAGCTGTCTTTATCTTTTACTGATAGACTATTCTGTTATACAGGATGGGGCGAAAGTAGGTTCACATCTGTTTATATGGAAAGTAACACAATAATCAATAATGTAAGAATAAACAGTTTTGCATCTTCCCAATGTAAACATACTTCTGCCCCACCCTATATATTTAAATTTAAATGTTCCAAAATACAGAGCAAAAAAAAAAGTTGAAATAACTATTAAAAAGGATGAATAGAAAACAAATACCAACCATTCTTCATTTCACTATTTATTAGTTTGAAAAACTGTTGTCACACATCAATAAAGAACCCTAGTTATGCTACAGGTGTTTGTTTTTGAGGGGAGGACTAGTAGGGTGTCCATAATTCCCTTCATTTTGATATTTAATTAGTGTCACCAAAATATGTAGTAGTAATAATGTATGCCAGTATTAACGGGCTTAATAAAATACTAATTAAGAAGTGTAATTTTCACTAACATTAGCATACAAGAATCTGTGGAGGGTTTGATAAATAGGAATCCTCATGCTCTGAAAAGATTGGGAATTCTTGATTATAAATAATATTTTGGGGTCATTTATAATGCAATGTCTTATCTTTCATGTTCCCTTCAGTCTTCACAGCAACTACATTAGTAATCATTATTATTTCCATTTTAGGGATAAGAAAACAGGGTGCAGCCCTGGCCGGTTTGGCTCAGCGGTTAGAGCGTCGGCCCTCGGACCAGAGAGACCCAGGTTCGGTTCCCACTAAGGGCATATACCTCGGCTGCAGTTTGCCCCCGGCCCCAGTTGGGGTTGTGTGGGTGGCAGCCAGTCGATGTGTCTCTCTCGCATCGATGTTTCTTTCTCTCTCTCCCTCTCCTACTCTATCTGAAGATAAATGCAAAAATGTCCTCAGGTGAGGATAAAAAAATAAATAAATAAAATAAAATAATTAAAAATAAATAAATAAATAACAAGAAAACAGGGTGCATATACAACTTTGGTCATGATCTTTTTACTAAGTGACAAGTCTTTGGATTGTTCAGCCATTCTTTTCTCTGCTCCTATCATCTGCCTCCCCAAACATAATAACAGGTATTAGACCCCAAGATCTCAGAAAGTTGGATAATAAAGAAATCATGTGAAGTAATGCCAAATCTGTCTCGAAATATTTAGTATGTGAATTTAATGTTCTTAAATGAAGTGACTAAGTAGACAATGATTTAATCCCCATTTACAGTCAGACTCAGCTTTTCTCATATCTCATAGTAAATTTCCCATCTTCTTTTTTTAATTGATATTAGAGAGAGAGAAAGATCGACATGAGAGAGAAAACTGATCAGTTGCCTCGAGCACCCACCCCAACCCAGAGATCAAAACCAAAACCTGGGTATGTGTCCTCAAAGGGGATCAAACCCACCACCCTTTGGTGTAAGGGACAACGCTCCAAACCAACTGGGTCATACTAGCCAGGGCTCTCATCTTCTTCTAATAAAGAATACAACATAGTTGATTTAGGATCACACTGTATTACTAACTAGGATGATAACAAAAATCTTAACCTTGTAAATAAACTATCTTCAGAATGACTTCTGAGAGGAAACAAACACCATTTTCCTGAGTAGTTTCTCCATTCTTCACTAAGCCTGTTCAATTTCCCACCACAGACCTCTGTACTATACTTAAATCAGTTCTTTAGCATTTACTATCCTCTTGCTCCATTTAGTTTTCAGAACTCTTTTTCTATTGACTAAGATTAGAATGGAAGAGGAAAGACATTACTTTAAACTGACACTTTATAAAATAGAGCAATACATCAAAAGAATAACTAAAGGTATTCTTTTGCCTCTCTTAAAACCGAAGAGTGAGGCAAACAATGTGTTGCCACCAATTTTTAGGAGCAAATGGCAGCGGTAAAAAAAATTGAAGATATTTCTATAAACATCTAGATTTCTTCACTATTCCTTGCTGTCTTTTTATTAAGCTTTGCAAATTTCCTCACTTAAAACAATTTGTTTTCCAAACATATTTACAGTAAGATGATAGGAATGGTCAGTTTTGTTGCTTTACCAAGACAATAAAAGTAAAACTTCACAGGACTATTCTCATCAAGGTGGAACAAATTTATACAATTTGCCCTGGTCAGTTTGGCTCAGCAGTTAGAGCATCGGCCCGTGGAACAGGGTCCCAGGTTTGGTTCCTGCTAAGGGCACGTGCTTCAGTTGCGGTTCGTCCCAGGGCCCAGTTGGGGTCGTGTGGGTGGCAACTAGTCGATATGTCTCTCTCACGTCCATGTTTCTCTCTCTCTTCCTCCTTCTCTCCCTCCCACTCTATATCTCAAGATAAAGTGCAGAAATGTCCTCAAGTGATGATTAAATAAATAAATAAAGTACCAAACCAAGTATGCCTAATGTTTCCTTAACATTTCATAAAGATTAATATTATCAGAATGCCAAAGTGATACCAATCCTTTTGGCATATCATGCCATTTCCCAATGATGAATTTGTATTATCAGGTCTAAATCCATCATTCAAAGCCATGCACAACCTATCCCTACCCACACATCTTCCAATTTTATTTCTCAGGACTCTCCAACAAATACTAATACTGTTCTGAAGGCACAAGAAGAAATCATAATCTTTATTCCAACCCCCTTACCTTTTAAAACTAATCACTATGGTCCCCAATCGAATACAACTCTTAATACTCTAACATTAACTCCCACTAAAGCAATTCGTATTTTTAATTCATTATATACACTGATTATATCCTATTTTTGTATTAGTTGATTTCTTAAAGGTCACTACGGAATATTTAAGATTAGAAATCTTTTTTTTTTAGTTTTGCTGTAAACCCATACAGTGCAAAGTCAAGTGGCAAGTATGCAATAGGGAAATAATGAAGAGAACATGGAACTACTATTTAAGTTCCACTTCATCATTAGGGAAGTCAGTGAGTCCTTTTATTTGGCATACAAATTAAAACAAAAAGAAAACTGACCTGTTCAAGAAAATCCATTATTCCAGAAAATACTGAACATGCCCAACATGCTTTAAAGATATATAAACTAATTCTTTGAACTTAATAGAAATGTCACCTTACCTAATCTACCTCAGACCATTTGCAGGAGGATATTTTTCATTTTGTTTTGGCACAAAGAGGGAACTTTGTTTGAAATATGTTTGTGTTGTTCATTACTACAAAAGGGAACGTTACTACTAACAAAACAGAAAAATAAAATGGTTCTCACTAGGTGGCTTTTTACCAAAATAAATAAAACACTTTGAACATACCTGTCATAATAATCCCGTTGAAAGTCATAGTCCAAGTCAAAAGAGGAGCTGAAAAATAAATACCAAAGACTATTAATTTGGAGCTGTTAATGTCAATTCACAACAGCAGATGGGGGGGGGTGACGACCCAAAACCCATGCCAAATGAACCACAACAAATAGATCAACAGATTAGCATGGCACAACTCCCAATTATTCAAATAACATCACTAAATTTTAAGCATCTTAAGCCACTGAACATGCAGTGGAAAAATATGCAAATTTAGGTGAAAGTATGCTCAAATTTCAGCACACAACATAATAGCGTAAAAAAAAAAAGGAACACTGAAAAGTACAACAGTAATCTAAACATTCTAAGGCCATCTTCTTTCCTTTCTTACTTCCCAGCTTCTTAGAAGCTAAACTCCTCTTGAAGAATTTTAATTTATGGTACAAATACCAATCTACTCTTTAACAGTAAAAATCTCAGGGAATTCTAATTCTCTGGGAAACAGGCAAAAAGGAGGTAAATTAACAAAAATTAATAAAGCATTACTTTTATACAGATAAAACATACTACACTTAGCCCTCCCCACATCCAGAAAAACTAGGATAGAGAAGATGCCCACTGATGGACACAATGCAGTTATAAATAATAAAGTTCCGGACCTGAGTAGAGGGGACGGAGAAGGGTGTTCTGGTACTGACCCGTACATCTCCGCTGCAGATCGTTTCACACCTGCTTTTCCTCGGTTCACTTTTGGCTCTGCGGCCAGATTAATATCTGAAAGAAAGAAAAAATTCTAGTTGACAACTCTGTGGGGTTTTTTAAAGTGTACATAGTTACATAAATCAGGAGAGGGGGTGCATTGCAAAATACAGCTTTTATTTTTTATTATTATTTTTTTTCATCCTCACCCGAGGACATTTTTTCATTTTTTGTTCAGATAGAGTGGGAGGGAGAGAGAGGAAGAGAGAGAAACATCGACGTGAAAGGGACACATCGAGTGGCTGCCACCCACACGACCAACCAGGGCCAGGGACAAACTGCAACCGAGGTACATGCCCTTAGCGGGAACCGAACCCGGGTCTCTCTGGACCGCAGGCTGACGCTCTAACCGCTGAGCCAAACCGGCCAGGGCTCAAAACACAGCTTTTAAAAGTATACATAAGTCATATAAATCAAGAAAGGTCTAATACTGTATCTCATCTGTCCTATCATGTAAAAAAGGCTCAACAATTTTTACAAGGCTAGAATAGAACTTAATCTTTCATTCCTTTGTCCTGTACCCAAATAGTGTTCATTATTTATAACACATTAAGTTTGTCTCGAAACTCTTACAATTCAGAGCACCCATTCTGTTCACTCAGTTACTACTATTACAGGAGAAAAGTATCAATGACTAATGGTTGCCTTTCTAGGAATGATTCTGTGCATTTTAAATTAGCACAAATATATTAGAAATGATTGAATGACCTCAGAGATTTCATATGGCAGTTCATGAATTAATACAGTTGAAGTGTGGTACCCTTAAATTTCCCCAAAGGCAAATTTTTATTTTCCCTACTAATAGAATTAGCTGTAAAGTTGCATTAAAAAATGCCTGTAAAGAAATACTATGTAGAAATGCCTAACAACCTGTACATGCATCTACATAAACACACCGAGAAAAGGGAACTAAAGGAGCAAAGAAAAAAAAAATCCTAATTTCCATATAAAATATAATTTTTAAAACACCTATTCCAGTGGCCAAGTACTTCTGTCACCCACTGCCTACAAAACAAGAGTTTATGTGCTCCCTCATTAACAAAAGAGGCCATTTTTTCAAAAACCAATTAGTCAAGGGCTAAGTGACAAATTAAACAAATGTTTAGTACACTACCTAGCTGTTAAATAGACAATTTATGAATAATCTTTAGTTCTTGCATCACTAAATTCATTTCTAATTTTTAATATCTAATGTTTATAACAACTTTTTTTTTTTTTTACAGTTTTGACTATAAACTTTTTAACATTAAAGATACAACTAAACTTTTTAAAAGTATGTCTTCTATTGATTTTTAGAGAGCAGAGGAGAGAGAGAGAGAAACATCGTTAGAAACACTGATTGACTGCCTCCTGCACGGCCCTTACATGTGCCCTGACCTGGAATTGAACCAGGGACCTCTTGGTGCATGGGACAAAACCCAGTCAACTGAGCCACACTGGCTGGGGAAAAATAGAATTACATTTTTAAAAAAGCAATTTTAAAATGTAAAAAAATGAAATAGAACGAAACTATATCAAAGTTGATTACATGACTTTATAGAATTATTTCATGTGATTCAAAACTACAGTACTGAATTAATACCCAGAATTGAATACATATTAATAAAATTGCATTTAGTAATATTAATTTTAGTAAAAATACAGGTATGGTTATTTTAAAGCTGTGGCACAAAGTGCACATAAAATTGTATGTTTTCTTTTCTTAAAAAGTCTAAGTACCTTAGCCCTGGCAGGTTTGGCTCAGTGGTTGGAGCCTCGGCCTGCGGACCAGAGTCCCGGGTTTGGTTCCCGCTACGGGCACGTACCAAAAAAAAAAAAAAAGTGTAAGTACCTCCTATTCTACCACTGAATCTAGCCAGAAGCAATTAAAATTCAGTAATAATAACTGCTGATATACAGATCGTGGTTTCTAAACAATTCCCATTAAAAGGAGCCATGGCTCTTGGGCAAAAGTGGCAAATTCCAGGTTTAGGTCACCCCTTTTCTTTACTTTTAATATAGCTATTTACAAATTCAAAAATCACATACAGGGCTTACGTTCTATTGAAGAGCACTGCTCTAGACCATTACACAAACTAGGGATAGAAATAAATGACACAAGGAAGCCATCAGTTCAGAGTACAGGGAAATGCTAAAGACTTCTTGAATACATTGAAAATGTCATAAATGTTTCAAATGGGAAAGGAAGGGATAGAGAAACTAACAGATTTAAAAGACATCTCTAATACAATATTCTGGACTTCTACTAGAAGCTTTTCATGAATCATCTCAATCCTCTCAATTTATCTAAATTCTCTTGACAAACCCAAGTACTACTACCTCAGGTAAGAATAATAAACTATAAGATACCATCATCTCCATTTTAACAGATGAGATAAGGCTCAACCAATCTATGTAAGCTGCCTAGCACACACAGTGTGAAGCCCCAATGCAGAGCCAGGTAAACTGACTCTGCAGCCCCTGAGCGGTTAAGCTGTATTGTCTTGCTCCAGTTCACTGTGAACAGTAGACACAGCCATCTATTACCTTATGAAATAGCATTCCTACCTCCTCTACCTTTCTCAAGACTACTGAGGATTATCTAGTCTCAACTACACAAAATGGCATAATAAGTAAAATCCATTATTTAGTATTTTATATCTATAAACCTAATATATTTATTATGCTGAAATTAGTCACAATACCCAGAAAAATCTCAATATTAAAATGATGTAGAGGGAGGAAAAAAACACACAAAACAGAAAAATTCTCGTATCTGAACTATATAATAAATGAAAAAAATTAATTCAACCCAGATCTTACCTAAAACCTGGCCAGCAATCATTCTGCCATCCTCTCCTGCCACAGCAGCCCGGGCATTTCTCTCATTAACATACTGAACGAAAGCAAAGCCCTTATGAACAGAGCAACCCACAATTTTGCCATATTTTGAGAAGATAGCCTCCACATCAGATTTCTTGACCACAAGAGTATTGAGATTCCCAATGAACACACGGGAGTTCATGGAGCGAGGATCTGTCTTGTTGGTAACATTGCTGGCCATTTTCTTTGATGATAAGGTTCCTCACAAAGCCGAAACTGGAAGGAAAAAAATAATGATCAGGTGAAAAGATGCCAAAAACAAAATATTCCTTGATAAAACTTTATCTACTCTTATTTTAAACCACTGTGACTACCTAGAGTGTAGTATCAGTCAACCTCCATGTATCTCACAACAGCAATTCTATTACTATTCAGAGATTAGAGCCCCTGAATATTTCCTTAGAGTAATTCAATTTCCCCATCTCTAGTATATTTCAAGATTATTTTTTTTCAAGGGGAAAAAAAATAATCTTCACAGACAATTGGCAACACAATCTTCTTGAACATTTAATTCCAAGTCACCCCTGTTTTAAAGTCCTCAAGCAAATCAGAAACATCTAAGCTCTCTATTACCAATTTCTACTCATTTTTCACTGTCCCAGTCATGCTAACCTAATCACCATTTGCCATCAATAATTCCATCTACTTGCACATTGCTTTTACTAAAATGAGTCTCACTCACCCTTCCAAAGATATACAAAAATTCCAAATTCTGCCCATAAATCATTTCTTTAGCTATATTAATGTGGAACAATTGACATTCTGCCCTTCAAGTATAATTGACCTTATTAAAGAAAAGGCAATAAACAGAACCAGTTCATTCACTCTGGAAATATCTATTTCCAGGTACTTCAACTGATTTACAATATGGCAGACACCTTAAGTATATCTTTTCATAGAATACAATGGCTCTTTACTTCCTTCTTATGTGATAACCTACAAAATATAGCTGGGACATTTAATACTCCTGGATGGTATAATAAACACTGCATAAAATCAAAAGAAGACCGCAGGAACTAAAGAAACGAATACAAATTTCCTCAGACTACAGTCAAACCTTGGTTTTAGAATGTCTCCCCCATCTGGAACTTCTCAACCTGACAAACCTTTCATGCTGATACCTGTATAATCACTCACACGTCTCTCAAGAGACAAAGGAGAGAATGCTTAAGTATGAATCAGTTTACCGCTGTTAACAAGCGCAGGAAATTGTACTGTGAATTATTTTCATGTTGTTTTTTCCTTGGCTTTTGTTTCTGATTATTAAATTTTCATTTTTACTATACACTTCATTTCCTTTCTGTTAAATTTTCACTTACATTTCATGTCTTTTGTGTTTATTTATAGATTAAACAGTACATTAGACATGTACTGTACATAACAAAGATTAAAACAGGGCATCATTTTGGGGGTCTGGAACGGATTGATTCAATTAACGTTATTTCTAATGGGAAAAAATGTTTCTGCTTTCAAACAGCCTTCTGGAACACATGAAGTTCAAAAACTGAGGTTCCACTATATTTCAAAACCAAAATTATCTTTATGTATATTAGACTCAATCTTAATGTTTGGCATTCTTTTAGCTTTTGTATCAGTCTGCTGCCCCTTGCCACTCCAACCTCCATGCTTAAAACAGTTATGATAGACCCACCTTAGATTTAGAAAAACATTCCTAATACTAATTTAAAGATACCAGTGTCTAATGTTATTTTTTCAATCTCTGAGAATTATGACAAACTAATTACCATGGATTATGCTAAAATGTACTATATATACACATAATAAAATAGGTAGTATATACATCATTTATACATGACCACCATAATTCTGACCCATAAAATATCTAGTCATTTCACAAGTAGTACTGTTTTTAAAGATGAAACTGCTTTTTCTCTCCTAGCATTTCTGAAATTCAAAACACAACCTGTCTATTCTATTTTGGTTTCTAAATTCTATCTTCATATAAATAGTAGTTCTTAATCGTTTTTTCTATACTAAACAATAGAAATTTACCAAACAGCCCTGGTCGTTTTGGCTCAGCGGTTAGAGCATCGGCCTGCGGTCCAGAGAGACCCGGGTTCGGCTCTCGCTAAGGGCATGTATTTCGGTTGCAGTTTGTCCCCGGCCCTGGTTGGTCGTGCGGGTGGCAGCCACTCGATGTGTCCCTTTCACGTCGATGTTTCTCTCTCTCTCTTCCTCTCTCTCCCTCCCACTCTATCTGAACAAAAAATTAAAAAATGCCCTCGGGTGAGGATTAAAAAAAAAAAAAATTACCAAACAATAGCCACTGAGAATCACCCACAGCCTTTCCACTGTAAGTGTGAGTGCCAGAAATCCTTAGACCACCAATAATTAAAACATAAACCTACTAAAGACGGTGGTTCTACATGCCACCAACATATCGAACATGGGGTGAAAACAAGTATAGACATTGTCTCTTTCACTTATACTCATCCCCTTCAAATACACTCCTTTGAACCACAGAACAGAAATGGATTTAAATAACTATTTCCTCAATTTTCATAAGGATGCTACAAAGTTAATATCAATCAAGTTATATAGAACAGAATTTATCACATATAAAGAATGCCTTAGGGCAGCGATTTTCAACCTTTTTCATCTCATGGCACACATAAACTAATTACTAAAATTCTGACACACAAAAAATACATGTAATTTTGATTCACTCACACTGGATGGCTATTGCTGTATTGGCTGCTGTCTTTTTTTTTAGAATCTAAGAGAAATGAGGTTAGTACCCCTGACTAGCCAGTATTGCAGGTTTTAAAAATTCTTGAGGCATACCAGTGTGTTGCTGCAAAACGCTGCCTTAGGATATTAGGGCTTAATTCTCTCAAGAAACCCCATTTAAAAAGATTGGTAGAACCCTGGCCGGTTTGGCTCAGCAGTTGGAGCGTTGGCCTGTGGTTCAGAGAGATCCGGGTTCGGTTCCCGCTAAGGGCGTGTACCTCGGTTGCAGTTTGTCCCCGGCCCTGGTTGGTCGTGCGGGTGGCAGCCACTGGATGTGTCCCTTTCACGTCGATGTTTCTCTCTCTCTCTCTCTCTCTCTCCCTCCCACTCTATCTGATCAAAAAATGAAAAAATGTCCTCAGGTGAGGATAAAAAAAAAAAAAAAAAAGAAAAGAAAAGATTGGTAGAGAGATATCCAGGAATACAAATAAAAAGGTGCATTTGATAGGATTTTATTTCCCATTTTCTTTGTTAATGTGTGGTCTCTAAATTTGATACAGAAATGTTAAATAAAATGTTAATGAAAAATACAATGATTCCAATTTCAAATCCTGGGCTAACGTCTAATTAAGTTATGAGTAACAGTAAAGGCAGATGAACCCACAAGATCCATTAATCCCACTCCTAGGAACACATCCTCCTAAAGAATTAAAGGAGTTGCTACAAATTATTTTTTCATTGAACAAGTACCAGGCACCAAGGCTACTTCAGGGGACAAACAGAAAACATGATTCTTCTAGTGGTACTGCTGTTTAAATTTTTACTGAAGAGAGGGAACAGATTTCCAAAAGTTTTGGAAATTATCAAATGATCTCAGGTCACACTGCACCCTACCTGATTGCTACAGGGAGAAAAATGGTCAATATCCTAAATACAGAGACTACTGGAAAATAACTGGGATTCCTGAAAGAAAGCAGCGACAGCACAACATAGTTCTGGAATTTTTCTGAATCCTTACATAGAAGCAACCAGATAGTAAAGCCAAATATCTATATACAGTATTTACAACAAAACTGTGTGTCAAGGTATCCCAATCAACTCTCAAAATGCAACCTGGTATAAAGGCAAACCAATATGCATGTTATAACTGAACTGGGGAAAAACAACCAGGAATCTAAAAGACCTAGGAATTGGAAAATCCCAAAATATCCAGCTAGTATTTACTGGAAAGAACCAATGTTAAGAAAGCAGTTGAGCCCTGGCCGGTTTTGCTCCTGGTTAGAGCATCGGCCCACAGACCAATGGGTTGCAGTTTCCCCAGCTCTGGTCATGCAGGAGACAACCAGTCTGTGTGTCCCTCTCACGATGGTGTCTCTCTCCCTCCTTCTCTCCCACTCTATCTGAAGATAAATAGAAAAAAATATCCTCCAGTGAGGATTTAAAAAAAAAAGAGCTGGCTGGAGTGGCTCAGGAGTTGAGCATGGACTCACGCACTAAGAGGTTGCCAGTTCGATTCCAGATCAGGGCACATGCTCAGGTTGTGGGCCAAACCTCAGGGGGGGGAAGCATGCAGGAGGCAGCCAATTGATGTTCTCTCTCATCGATGTTTCTCTCTCCCCCCTCCCTAAAATCAATACAGAAAAAAATTTTCAAAAGAAAAAGCAGTTAAAATGGGGAGTTTTGCCTGCTCCAACAGTGAGTAAAAAGGTATGAAGGTGTTAGAACAGCTTAGTCTCTAAAAATCTCAAAACACAGAAGCCCATGTGCATCATTTCATTCTCAAACCTCTTTTCTTCACCCCAGCAAATTAACTACTCCTCTGTAGTTATCACTTTCTTCCTTTTAAAGTAATCCTACCACTTAAACATGCATCCCTAGACAGTATATAGTCTTACCCATTAAAACAAATTTGTCTTTTTTTATTTTTTAAATAGAGGAAAAGGGAGATAGATTATTTGTTGTCCCAGTTTACGCATGCATTTATTGGTTGATTCTTTTATGTGCCCTGATTGAGGATCGAATATGCAGCCTGGGTGTATTGGAACAACTGAACTACCCAGCCGGAGCCCAAATTTGATATCTTTAAAGCTTTTTGGATAAGTCCCATTTCCATCCCTTTAACATAATATTTATGAGTTGACAAATCCAGGGTATTTGACATCAAGTTCTCAATTTGGATCTTTCTCAAATTTCATATTCTGAACACAATACCACTTATCAAGCTTATCTTGAATATATTACTTAGAAAGAACATGTCATAATAGTTTCTCAGTTCTTGCATGTAGCTTGCCTGTACTCTTTATATCTGAAAGCGTTGCTGGGTATATAAAAATCAATGGATCACATTTTCTTTCTTCAAATACTTTATGCAATTTACTTCTGGACTGTCACAGGATCATTCCTGTGACAACCTTGTAAAACCTTGAAAAAGTTCTATTTTTTCCAACTTTAGCAGTTACCAGGGTTTTTGCTTTATACTAATTAGCTACTTTTAATAGACTAGCAAAAATGGAACGGATTTAAATGAATGTATCATAGGTCATAATGGTTTATACTTTGTAATAATCTAACCTTATAGGAGAAGCCAAGTTCTCCTTTTTGATTTTTTTTTTTTTTAAGAGGGAGAGAAACATCGATCAGTTGCCTTCTGTACACACCCCAACTGGGGATTGAACCCACAATCTGGGAATGTGCCCTGACTGGGAATCGAACCAGCAACCCTTCAGAGCATGGGACAAAGCTCAAGCCAGCCAGCCAGCCAGGGATCTCCTAACTTTTCAAAGTATTGGGAAAGGAAGAAATGGGAGGGACTACTCTAACCAGATTAATAATCTGGCACAAATGGTATGCTCTTAAATACATTAGATTTCAAGCATAAAAGCAAGTTGTAGAAGGAATGGATCGATTTGAAGACAAACAGTAGGAAACTCAAGAAGTTAAAAAAAATTTTTAGCTTTAGATATATATAGTTAATAGGCTTGGTAATTAATTATTGTAGAAAGCTCACGTTCCAGGAAATGGGAAAGTATGACTGGATCTGCCCCGATTTCAAGACTGCAAGCAACCAAGATAGTATCTGCGCCATTGTGCTACAGGGAGAGACTATCCACCACCCAGGATGCAGATAAAGAATCACAGGTCTGCCCAGCCAGTGTGGTTCAGTGGTTGAGCATCAACCCATGCACCAAGAGGTCGCCGGTTCAATTACCGGTCAGGGCACATGTCCACGTTGTGGGCCAAATCCCCAGTGAGGGGCATGCAGGAGGCAGCCAATAGATGTTCTCTCTCATCAATGTTTCTATCTCTTTCTCTCCCTCTAAAATCAATAAAGAAAAAAATAATAATAAAAAATAAAAAGAACCACAGGTCAGCCCTGGCATGTGTTGCTCAGTGGTTAGAGCATCAGCCCACAAACCGAAGGGTCACGGTTCGTTCCTCAGCCCCAGTTAGGGTTGGTGTAGGAGGCAATCAATCGATGTCTCCCTCTCACATTGATATTGCTCTCTCTCCCCCTCCCTCCCTTTAAGAAAAATCAATGGAAAAAATATCCTCGTATAAAGATTTTACAAAAATTTTTAAATCAGCAATCAGCAGATGAAGGGAAGCTCAAAAAAATCACCAAACTGCAGCTTTTATCTGACTAACCTTTCTCCCTAAATTCTACCTACTTTTTACTTAATTCTAAACTCTTTACCTTCACTTCTCTTCTCCTTATAAAAAGGGTCAGCTTGAGATGAAGTATAAAAGTGTAAGACGGTCTTTTTAGGGCACGTAACCCAGTATCTTCTCAGCTCGCCGGCCATCTGAGTAAAAGCCCATAAATATTCAATCCTTACCTCTACTTACTGGTTCTGGTAGAGACAGGTAGCACAAATGCCGACTCTTCCAGTTTTATATTCAAGATCAGTAGCATTTATAGTCTACATGCATTTTTTTAAATAGATTTTTAACCCAGAATTCTAATTACCAGCAATTGCAGTCTTCAGAAAACTTACAAATCACTTTAAATGGGGAAACTGTGATAAAATGTTTAAGTCAAAAAGCAGTATACGCCACAGGCGCCAATGCCCACTTGGGCATGGCTTGCGGCAGGCCGCCAGAGTGTAGAGTAGGGCTGGATGGACAACTGAACAGCCATGGACTTGTGGCTGCACCTCTGCTCTGTCTTCTTCACTGTCAATGTGCAGTTTGCAGCTGGCTATAGCAGCAGGTAGTTGAAGCAGAGGGCAGGGCCCTGACACCAGCACTCAGGATGAATTTCCATTAAACTTTCCAAGACATGATTAAACCACCGTGCTCCTAGATGATACACCCTGAACGCAACTACTATTGTAAATGCAAAAGAATTTTTTTGGGCCATGATTTGATCAAAGTAGCATAACTTGTGCCTCTGCTTTTATTATTCACTGATGGTCTGTGGATAACATTACATTTTTTCATCATGAAATACAACACTTCAAAATCCCTAAAGAAGTCTCAAATTTTTGGTTAATAAAAGCATTTATTGTAACAACAACAAAAACCAAGAGCATGCACAGTTGTGCAATACATAACAGGAGGCATTTATAAATTATGTGCTTAGGAAATACACGACAGAAATATTTTAAAATATTGTTCTGTAGGTACTCTGCTTTTTTTTTTTTATAATTTTTTTTTTTTACCCTCACCCAAGGACACTTTTCCATTTTTGTTCAGATAGAGTGGGAGGGAGACAGAGAGAGAAACATCGACGTGAAAGGGACACATCGAGTGGCTGCCTCCCACACAACCCCAGCCGGGCTGGGGACAAACTGCAACTGAGATACGTGCCCTTAGCGGGAACCGAACTCAGGAGACTCTGGTCCGCAGGCCGATGCTCCAACTGCTGAGCCAAACCGGCCAGGGCTCAGCAGTCATTTTTAAGTCAAATACATTTCAAGACAAATTTTTTTTTTTTTAATTGATTTTTAAGCCCTGACCTGTCTGGCTCAGTAGCGTCGGCCCACGGACAGTTCCAGCTAAGGGCACGTACTTCTAGATGCAGTTTGTCCCAGGCCCTGTTTGGGCCGTGTGGGTGGCAACCAGTTGATGTGTCTCTCTCACATCAATGTCCCCCCCCCCCCCCCCCGCTCTATCTGAAGATAAATGCAGGAATGTCCTCGGGTGAGGATTTTAAAAAAAAAAAAATTGATTTTTGAGAGAGGGGCAGAGAGAGACATCAATTTGTTGTTCCATCTATTTCACTCACTTGCATGTGCCCTAACCTGGGACTGACCCACAACCCTGACGTATGGGGATGACGCTTAACTCTCCTACCTGGCCACGGCCAAATTAATTGTTTTTCTTTTTCTTAAAATACGTTTTTATTGATTTTCTTAGAGAGGAAGGGAGAGATAGAAACATCAATTGGCTGCCTCCTAGACACCCCTCACCAGGATCAAGCCCACAACCCAGGCATGTGCCCTGACTGGAAATCGAACCAGGACCTCTCAGTACATGGGACTACACTCAATCCACTAAGCCACACCAGCCCAGCCAAATTGTTTCTTAAAATTAATGATTACTACAGAAAATCTAAGTAAATAAAGTATATAAGTAAATAAAGTATAGAGAACTAGACAAAATCAAATTTTTCCTAAAATTGGTTTGAATAAAACCAATATGGAAAAGATTTCTGAAATGATTATGTTCCCTGGTTACTCTGCATCCTGTTTAAGATCAAGTGAATATGATTTCCAGGGAAAAAAACAAAAAAAAACAAAAACAGAATTCCACCAGGGTACAGAAAACAGGAAAAAAAAAAAAAACACTGAATATGTTCCTAGGAGTTACTGAGTGGCAGCACTAAAACACGCAGTGCATGGATGCACATGCACACATGTGTTTGTATTATTTTTTTCATCCCAGGTTACTAGTCCCATGATTTTTATCATCAAAGGATCACTAATGTGTGTCTTACCTGGAGACTGAAAGTCAAAACTAGGAGTACTGAGTTCTTTTTACAGCCTTATTACACCAAAAGAGCTACGTACACATCTGTTTGATCATATACTTTATGCCAAAGCAGTAACAGCAGTCAGAGATTTTAGTGGCAGTGTAAAGGACAAGATGAGTGGATACAGAAATGCAGTGATTCCTACATCTACTATCCCAGTCATATCCTATAAAAACATTCATCTGGTTGGGATGCAAGCAAACTGTCAAACTTTATTTCCAACTGTTCATTCTAAAGTTTGAGCTATTCTGTTGCCTTAAGAGAGGCAAACCTATCTTGGACTGTCAATCTAGCTACAAACTTGGGAAATGTTTGTAATAACTAGTCCATTCTCTTTAAATTCACATTACATGTCCAGAAAATTCTGCTGGGAAGAGGTACACAGTAATGTAGGAAAGGCAGATTGAGCTATCTGACAATTATGGGAAATACAAGGTTCAAATGGCCCAGAAATGCAGGTTACAAAGTTCTTGGAATTTGCTGGGAGCTGGGCCAAATCAATGTATCACTGGAATGAAGCCTTCAGCTCCCTTGGCTTTATTTACTGGCCACTAGAACTCCATCTTTAGGTGGAAAGGGTTTCAGGGGATAAAAAAACAAGTACCTGACAAAACAGTGCCACTCAGACTGTGCTCACTATATCCGGGCATATTTGCTGCAAAAGGGGGTGGGGGTAAGTAAACAAGCCACAAGATGTTTCTACTGGGCCTTTCAACCAGTTGTCTACCTGTTCACCCTACCACATACACTAATGACATTGTCCTTACTCATATCACACTATATATTGGTTCAAAAAAGTAATCAAAGAAGGCACCAAAATATGGCTTATTAGATGTTAAATCATACCAACTAGAGAAAAATAGTAACAGCTTACCTCAGAGTATGAAATTCAGAACTCTTACCTTATAATTTTCTTTATTACTATCCCTTAAAACCTAACTAGACTTATTTAATTCAAATTAGATGCAACTGCCAAATGCCTAATATGCTATTTCCCATCTTTCTTTGAAGAATTTTAAAGACAAACTGTCACTAGATGGCAGCAATAAGTTGGCAACTTTCTTTAAAGATGACTGGAGTCCAAAGATTTTTTTATTTCAGTCTCTTAAGAGTTTCTTGTCAATTGTTTCTCAGTACCTTTTGAATATTGTCATTTCTCTGCCTACTTAGAGCATCATCATCTATTCTAACTTAACACACTTAAGAGCTCCTATTTTGCCCTTTAAGTCCCTTTTGGTACTCTTTCCCACACTACTTTCATATTACTCTATCTACCTGGCTGACCTTTTTTCTCTCGTATGTATCTTTATTGAACTCATCAACTATTTCCTTCTGGCTTCTTCAAAAGCCAACAATGAACTGCCCATGTGTCTACAAAAAGAACAGGGCACTTGAATTTGCTCCATCCCTAAAGCTTATTATTCATCAAAACAGACATGTTCTCAAAAAACAAACAAACAAAACAATCCAAACATGATCTCAAGATAGGCAGAGTATCATGTAAAGATTGCCAGCATGAGAAAATAGCACATGACAGTATTTATAGGACATTTTCAGGGCACGAAAACACAACGTTTGCAATTTTTAAATAAAAGTACGCTAACTGAAAATTCTAAAAATTAAAACTAAGACAATACTCAAGATTTAAATAGGAGGAAATGGATGATTCGGTAACTAGTACCAGGTTAGCCATCCCCCACTCAAAAAAAATGGGGACTAATCTCACTCTGTACACCAAAATTAATTACAGATAGATCAAAATTTATTTTACTTTTTAAATTGTTTTTATTGATTTTAGAGAGAAAAGGAGAGGGACAAACATCCACGGCTGCCTCTTGTATGTCCCCTACTAGGTATCAAGCCCACAACCAGGGCATGTGCCCTGACCTGGAATGGAAGCAGTGACCTCCTGGTGGTATGGGACAATGCTCAACAGAGCCACACTGGCTGGGCACAGACAGATCAAAATTTAAATGTAAAAAAATCACATACGCAATTGTCAAGACCTAGACATCCCTGGGCAGTATGGTTTAGTTGGTTGGAGCATTGTCCTGTACACCGAAAGTTGCAGGTTCAATTCCCAGTCAGGGCACACATCTAGGTTGTTGAGTTCAAACCCCAGTTGGGGTGCATACAGGAGGCAACCAAATAATGTTTCTCTCTCATATCAATGCTTCTCGCTTTCTCTCCCTTCCCCTCTAAAATCAATAAGCATGTCCTCAGGTGAGGATTAAAAACAAAACAAAAAATGAAAGACAAAACTCGGCAGTCTCCAAAAGTAGGAATAACAGAAAAAAAGCAGAAAAATCCAAAAGAAATAATGAACATGAAAATGTTTTGAGAAAAGGATATTAAAATTAAAATTTCTTTAAATACTGCTTTTTAAAAAATGCTTGGTAAAGATCACATCAACAATTGATTCAGACAAATGTCAATGTCAGTGCTAAAATCACTGAAGGAAAGCTTGCTGGATGGGAAATAAACTGCATGGTCTCAAAGTATTACCCCACAAATTACTGTCTGATTATAAAGGTGTAAATGTACCTAATATAATGGAGGTCACCACTTAAACCAAGTAATCTGAAATCATATGTCTGCTGGTGTGACAAAATAAGAACTATATATCATCTATGCAATATTCTTGGTAAAATATTTGACTTGACTATATACACAGGAAAATAGACAATGTCAAGTTTGTGGGGACATTATACAACATGACTGGTTAAATCTCCTGAAAAAATAAAAATGTTAGGGGCCTTTTCTAGATTAAGAAAGCAATATGTAAAACCCCAATTGGATACTGGATTAGGGAAAAGATACTTTTTTGTGTGTCAATGAAGAGAATTTTCATATGGACTGCATAAAGGTAATATTGAATTAATGCTAATTTTCATTGTTTTGATAATTATTTTGATGACATAGATTACCTTTATTCTTAAAGACAGTCATGTTAAAGTTCCTAAGTGAAATACCATGCCTATCATCTTATTTTTTTTCCATCCTTACCCGAGGACATTTTTTTCCTATTTATCTTCAGATAGAGGGGGAGGGAGAGAGAGAAACATGGAAGTGAGAGGGACACATCAACTGGTTGCCTCCTGCACGGCCACGACCAGGGATGAACAGCAACCAAAGTATGTGCCCATGACTGGAATCGTACCCACGACTCATTAGTCCGCGGGCTGATGCTCTATAATCACTGAGCAAAACCAGTCAGGGCTGTGCCTATTTTAAAATAATTCAGAAGGAAAAGAAAAAAAAAAAGAGAGAGCAAACATGGCAATCCAGACAGTTGCTAGAGGCAGAAATGGGGATGGTGTAATTTTGTTCAAATTGATTTTAGAGATAGGAAGAGAGAGGGAGAGAGACTGATTGGCTGCCTCCATCAACCAGGGATCAAGCCTGAAACCTGGGCATGTGCCCTGACCAGATATCAACCAGCAACCCTTTGATGCCTGAGACAACACTCAACCAACTGAGCCACACTGGCCAGGGCGGGGAAGGTGTATTTTACATATGTACATATTACACATAACTTGTTCAAATGATTTTTCAAGATCCTATTATAGCAAATGGAAAAATGATATATGGCAGGCCACACACTTGAACAAGTTCCCAGAAAAGAGCAAAACAACATTTTTCTCTGTCAAATTTGCTAAATAAAAGAATGACGATCCAATGGGATGCAGAAAGGAACTGGCACTTCCACTGCTAGAAGTAAACCAGCACGTTTCTGTAGGTTCACCTTAAAATTCTTAAAGAATAAGTGCCAAGCAATGGGTAGGTCTACTGTTTGTTAATTAAGCAACTCACTATGTTAAATAAATTTCAGGTGATCTTATGTTTGGAATTAAAAAAGAATCTTTGACCATCTGTAAGTTGTGCAAATCTCTTACAAAAAAATATTAGAAAGCCACTTAGTAACATGTTGTACAAAACTTACTAAGTGGAGCCTTGGACCTGTAGATCACTTGGTTAGAGCATGATCTCAATAACCCAAGGTTGCGGGTTCAATCCCAGGCTAGGGTACATACAAGAATCAACCAATGGCCCTGGCCAGTTTGGCTCAGCGGTTAGAGCGTCGGCCTGCGGTACAGAGAGACTCGGGTTCGGTTCCCACTAAGGGCATGTACCTCGATTGCAGTTTGTCCCCGGCCCTGGTTGGTCGTGCGGGTGGCAGCCACTCGATGTGTCCCTTTCACATCGATGTTTCTCTCTCTCTCTCTTCCTCTCTCTCCCTCCCACTCTATCTGAACAAAGGATGAAAAAATGTCCTCAGGTGAGGATAAAAAAAAAGAATCAACCAATGAATACATAAGTAAGTGGAACAACAAATCAATGTCTCTCTCTTCAAATGTTTACAATACAGAAGCTCTAAAACAAATATAGTAGCGATTTCATACTGGTAAAAATACATTATAAGTATATAAATATGTATTACAAAAAGCACAAAATACATAGGAATAAGTAAACATTCAGCCATAAGACACAGAATGGATCAAAACATCAAAATATTAAGTGGTTATCTCTGAGTGCTGAAACTGCAAGTGAATATTTTATCTGCATGTTTAAGTTTTCTCCAATAAGCATTTCTGCAATTAAAAAAATTGCTCCTGTCAAAGTATAAATGGGTAACATAATGCAGCAACAACAAAATTTTTTAATCCTCACCCAAGGATATTTTTCCATTTATTTTCAGATGGTGGTGGGGGGAGAGGAAGGGAGGGAGGGAGGGAGAAACATCGATTGGTGGCCTCCTGCACAACCCCAACCAGGGCCTGAGACCAAAATGCAACTGAGGTATGTGCCCTTGACCGGAATTGAACCCGAGACTCTTTGGTCCTTGGGCCGATGCTCTAACAGCTGAACCAAACCAGCCAGGGCAACAAATATTTTTTAAATGAAGGTCTTTAAGAAAATATTCTAGAATCCCAATGACGGAAAAAACTAAATCATGTAGCTCAGTGCCCTTTAACATTTCTTCAAATGTTAAAATTTTCTTACAACATTGCTGCTCACTCATCAATGATCAAGCCTCTTGAATTGCCAGGGAAGTCAAAGATTTCACAACCTGAAGACACTCAATTCTGAAGAACTTAATTGGCTCTTAACTAATTTCTTCCCTTAGCTCTTTCTCTTTAACCATTCATTTGAATAAATGAATTCTTTTTCTTTGATTTAAAACATCTTTTTTGCCTGGCCAGTGTGGCTCAGTGGACTGAGCATGGTCCCATGGACTGAGAGGTCCCAGTTCCATTCCAGTCAGGGCACATGCCCAGGTTGCTTGCTGGATCCCCACTTGGGGATGTGCAGGAGGCAGCCAATTGATGTTTCTCACATGGATGTTTCCCTCTCAAAAAAAAAACAAACAAAAAAACATATTTTTAAAACATCTTCTTCAAATTGTTCGCTATCCTGATCAACTTCTATGAAAATAAGATATTGCAGCCCTGGCTGGTTTGGCTCAGCGGTTAGAGCGTAGGCCCGTGGACCAGAGAGTCGCGGGTTCGATTCCAGTCAAGGGCACATAGCTCAGTTGTGGTTTGGTCCTCAACCCTGGTTGGGTTGTGTGGCAGACAGTCAATGTGTCTCTCTCATGTCAATGGGTCTCTCTCTCTCCCCCCACCTCTATCTGAAGATAAATGGAATAAAAGTATCCTTGGGTGAGGATTTAAATAAATAAGATACTGTACTTTATTACAAATACTTCATTTATCAATGTACCTTTGAACACAAGTTCAAATTTGGTTGCTCTTGCAGGAGTAGAACACACTCTGGATACTATCTAGATGCTATTATTTCTGCCAACTTTGGCACTGTCAAAACATACAGAATTCACTGTTAGGTAAAACCTCCAATTCTTATTCATTTATTAATATAATGCTAACTTCCTGTATTTGGACCATTTTGTTGGGTTTCTTTACATCAAGCATAAAACAGGGTTTGGCATTTCATATACAATTTTATTCTCTTACATCTAGTTCATATTGTCTGGTTCCAACCTGAAGAATATTTCAGACTTTGATTTTGTTGTGTGAAATGAACAATCTCTCCCAACTACATGTCCTTTGCTGATGAACAAAACAGACACAGAGACACAGAAGTAGGGTACAAACTGAGAAACCTCAGAAGAGGGGGTGGCGGGGAGGGAAGAGATAAACCACAGAATTTATATGCACGTATGCCTAACCATGGACATAGACAACAATGTTGGGGACGGGAGGGGGGGGATCAGGAGGAAGGTGCCAATGGGGGAAAAAGGAGAAACATCTGTAACAAAAATAAGTTAATGAAAAAATTAAAAATTAAAAAAGAATGTGATGCTTTAAAATGAGTAAATGAGCAAACAAAATTGAATAAGAAATTTTAAAAAAAAGAGGCAACCAACTGATGTATATTAAAAATACATATATGTATCAATGGAAAAACTATCCTTAGGTGAGAATTAACCAAAAAAAAGAAACAAGTTTAGGTAAAATCTATCAAAAATATTAAACTGAGCCCTAGCCAGTTTGGCTCAGCAGTTAGAGCATCGGCCTGCAGACCAAAGAGTCCCAGGTTCGATTCAGGCCAAGGGCACATACCTCAGTTGCGGTTCATCCTCAGTTGGGGCCATGTGGGTGGCAACCAATCGATGTTTCTCTCTCCCTCGCCCCCCACTTCATCTGAAGATAAATGTAGAAATATCCTTGGGTTAGGATTAAAAAAAAAGTTTTTTAACTGAAAAGGTAGATACAAAATACCTATCTCCACAAATTCATCCCATGTCCTCCTAGCCAAACTTCATTTAAAATAGTAACTATCCTTGAGAAGTTCCTAAATAGAACACAACACAAAATATCCACACACTAAAATACACCATAAATTTTTTTAAAAAGTGATGTCTATAATACATGTTTGTCCACAACAATTCAAGTCCTTAATACTGTATACATAAATACATCCTAATGGTTAAGGGCTCAGAGGCTTTGGGGTCAAAAAGTCCTGTTTCACTTCAAACTCAACCACTTGTGTATACACTTTCCTTTGGGAAGCCAATCCCATCAAAAAACAGATTCTTCAACTGTAAAATGAGTATCATTTGTCTCACAGGACAGCTATGAGGTGTAAATGAAGGTACAGAAGACAGTGACATGGTGCCTGGTATACTAGAGGTGTTGCTGTTGCAGCTGCTGCTACTGCTACTACTACATCATTTACTATTATTGGTACATATCACAAAAACTGAGCCAAGGACAAAACCAGGCAATTAACAAATAATACTAATGGTTTGTGGAGATTTAAAAAAATTCAACACCACTATAAAGAAAACATAAATTAGCCCTGGCTGGTTTGGCTCAGTGGTTAAAGCATCAGTCCGCCAACCAATGAGTCGCGGGTTCGATTCTGGTCAAGGGCATGTACCTTGGTTGTGGTTCGTCCCAGGCCCTGGTTGGGTTGAGTGAGAGGCAACCAGTAGATGTGGCTCTATCACAGTGAAGTTTGTCTGTCTGTCTGTCTGTCTGTCTGTCTGTCTCTCCCTCCCTCCCTCCCTCCCTCCCACTCTATCTGATGATAAATAGAAAAATATCCTCAGGGTAAGGAATAAAAAAAAAAAGAAAAAATAAATTAAACCAAATACCATTTCACCTATCAAATAAAGCATTTTAAATTTAGATGGTTCCTTTTTATACATTATTTCTAACAGTATACTGACTGGTATATTTCCAGAGGCCACCTAAACTTATCAAAAACAGTAAGATTTGCATACTCTTTAACTTAGTAATCTCACTTTTGAGAACTCCTCTGAAAAAAAAAACGAGGACGTGGACACATTAACAGTAAATAATTAGAAAACATGTGCATGACAGTGAGACTGGCTACATTAAATTTCATTTCAGTACATCAACCCAATTGAGTACAAGCAGTAAAAATTATTTTCAAATGACAACATATTAACACTGAGAGAAGTTCAAGATATTACAGAGCACATGCAATATTACAGGTTATTCAGATGATTATACACTCAAGTGTCAGACATCTCAGGATGTGGTAGAATTGAGGTTTAAGTACTTTTTCCTAAAATGTTCTGTAATAAAATATTGCTTTTATAATTTTTTCATTTTGCAAAGACAGTTGAATGCTACCCTAGAATGTGATGATATACAGCTTGGCCTAGAGTCAGCAAAGCTTTTCTATAAACTTCTAAACAGAAGTTAGAAAAGTTAAGCAATTTTATTCCTTAAGAGCAATTTAGAACTATGTAAGATCAAGGAAACAGGCATCTCCAGGACACCCAAATTTTCACTGAATATTGTGTTCAATAATTTGGGGTCTCATTTATTGGAAGTCCAAACAAATATAGATACGTCTCTCCACATTCTCAACCTTCACAATCAACTGTGCCATTATTAAACGTTAGTCGTCTGTTTCTGAGTGTTGCATCAGATTTTAGGAGAGAAAAACAAAAAACATCATATTCTTAACTAAAGCAGCTTGTACATAGAGTAAAACTCCCCATCAACAAATACCTATTTACTCTCAGAACATTTAACCCATTTGCAAAAAAGAGGTTCCTGAATCTAAAGTACCCAACATTAGAAACATGTAAAAAATGCTTCTCACAGGAAAAAAAAAATTACTTCAGTAAGATCAATAAGTCTTGACTGGGAATTAAAAGGGCACATCTGATTTACAAAAATTATGAATAAATAAAAAATACACGGAATTATTATTTCTAATATAACTGAAAACCTATGTAAATAAGAGTAACAAAATTGTTAGTATATAAACCCGTGGTCAAGAGTAGTTATCTTGCCCTGGCCGGTTTGGCTCAGCGGTTAGAGCGTCGGCCTGCGGTACAGAGAGACCCAGGTTCGGTTCCCGCCAAGGGCATGTACTTCGGTTGCAGTTTGTCCCCGGCCCTGGTTGGTCGTGCGGGTGGCAGCCACTCGATGTGTCCCTTTCACGTCGATGTTTCTCTCTCTCTCTCTCTCTCTTCCTCTCTCTCCCTCCCACTCTATCTGAACAAAAAAATGAAAAAATGTCCTCGGGTGAGGATTAAAAAAAAAAAAAAGAGTAGTTATCTTTGCCCAGTCAGTGAGGCTCAGTGGTTGGGCACTGACCCATGCACCAAGAGGTCACAGGCTTGATTCAGATCACAGCACATGCCTGGGTTTCGGGCTTGATTGGGGGGGGGGGGGGGGGGGGGGGGGGGGGCTGGAGGCAGCCCATTGATGCTTCTCTCTCTCTCTCTAAAAATCAATAAAAACACATTTTAGAAAAAAGACAGTAGTATCTTTATACTCAGAGATTCATGCTTAAGAATTAAGGAGGTCCTTGTCTTAAATCAGCAATTTCATTTCAATGATTCAGCAAACTACATGGAGAGAAAAGCAAACCATGGCAATTTCAGTGGCAGGTACATAGGACTTCATTATAGTGTTTTCTATGTTTAGATCTTTTCTTTAAAAAGTTGAGGAAAAGGAAAAAATGGTCGTAACTGACACCGTTGTAATTGGCTAGTTAATAATGGGAAAAGAACAAAGGCCAGATATTATAGACATGTCATTTGGACAGCTTTAAGAGGAAACTACAACTATGTAGTCCCCCCCCCCCGCCGCGGGGGGAGGGGGGTGGTGTTTAACAAAGGGCAGACACATGCCCAGTAAATTTGGGGTGACACAGGGAAGGTGCTTGCCTGTCAGTTACACCTGGGGAAAGAGACTGTTGACCAGAATGGGCATGGCCACTACAAGTGCAAGACATTTGGGAATACATAATCCCCTAAATAAAGGGGTTCGCTCTCTTGGTTCTCTTACAATTGCCCCTATGGCCCACAGCAATGCGGACCTCCACACAATGGACTAACAGACTGCCGCTAGCCTGATGCTATATTGGACTATGCAAATATGGAACGAAAACTGGACACTGGCTCTGATTTTAGCTCTACTGAAACCCCAGCTACACTTCTATGACTGGACTAAGGGAAATGGGACTCTGAAACCCAGAAGTGTAATTCCACAAAAATAAAGCTTTCTACCATCTATCATCCTCCCATCAGGGCCTCCAAAAATGCTTATTCCAGTGGTAACCCAAGAACTCTACCCTCAGATACAGATATACCTCGAATTGCAATTTTTGAGAATGTGAATCTTTTCAGAATTTATCACCAAGAAATAATTATAGATTGGTCACATTATACCAGGTATATGATTTGCCAAAGAGCACAGAACACAAAATACACATATTTCAGGATGGCATGTATTTCTGATTACTAGCTTAAGTGGTGTCACCATTTATCCAGCATGCCTGTTTGAAATTACTTATTTAAAATAAATAAATAAATACATTTTTTTCCATTGATTTTAGAGAGGGAGGGAGGGAGGGAGAAGAGAAACATCAATGCACGCCCCCTACTGGGGATAAAGCCCACAACCTGGACACATGCCTTTGGCTGGGAATTGAACTAGCAACCTGCCAGTATATGGGACAATGCTCAACCAACTGAGCCACACCTTAATTGTATCTGTAATTTGGGGAAAGTCTTTAGTTCAAATTTCACATAAAAAATGGTCATTTTTTAAATTGTATTATTTCAAACTCACATAAAATGTGGCTATAGTGATCCTCAACTTCCCCTCACCCAACCATAAAAAACACTCTTGCAAGAAAATCCACCAAAATTTCTAATTCCTAAGTAAGCAATAAAAAGGATCAAAGTGGTATAGACCAGTGCTTCTCTTTAAATGTGCCCATGATAGTTCTAGCATAGAGTGTGAAATTCTGTTTTTCTATGAAGCTTCCGGATGATGATGATGATGATGATGCTTAAGCACAAACCACATTCTGAACACCAAAAGTCAACAATACTTGTTCAAAACACTTTATTTCCTTAGTATCTTGTAGAAAGCTTCAACTGTATCAGTAAACTCATTTAAATTGAGCATTTAGTACCAACAAAGTATACTTTTCAAAGTCTACCAAGGTCCCTTGGAGACATGTTTGGAAAATCAGGATTTTTCAGTTTTTACAAAGGTAATAATACTACGCTTTTTTGCTATATAACACCCCAGTGGAACATGGAGAAACAAATACATTATTTCCACAGTAACGCAAATGCAGCCACTAAACATAACACAGACAATAAACAATCTCATGTCAATTGAGGCCTGGTTTTGTCACCAAATGAGTGTCCGTCAAAACAATGAAAAACTTTCCTGCCATATACTTTTAAATTTCTGAATTGTGAATAAAAGATTTTGGACTGTACGGCAAAAATTTTTATAAGGAAATCTAATTTAAAGCTACTACATTTTCTATCACTCACACCTAAGCAGCTAAAACATATTATACCCTAAAAACTTGAAAATTTAACAGTAAAATACAAACAGTAAAATCACATCTTTTGTTATCCTGAACTTGATTTTATCAACCAATATAAAGATAACTATGCCAAGATTCTCAATTTTTAAAAAACTTATCTCTAGTTAACAAAACTTCACAAATTCCAGAAAGGACTAAGCAAAACATGTCAAGTCACAAAACCATCATCCAAGGGATGATGCTCAATCCACTGAGCCACAGACGCCAGGCTAAATTTAAAGTTGTTTGTTTTTAATTTTTTTTTTCTTTATTGGTATTAGAGAGAGGAAGGGAGAGGGAGAGATAGGAACAGCAATGAGAGAGAACATCGACTGGCCGCCTCCTGCATGTCCCCCATTTGGGATCAGGCCCACAACCTGGGCATGTGCCCCGACTGGGAATCAAACCAGAAACCTTTCAGGTGCACGGGACAACTCCCAACCAACTAAGCCACACCAGCCAGAGCTGGTTTGCATTTTCTAAATGTTATATGAGCATACATGCTTACTTAATTTGGATTAAAGGTAAAATTAGGATGGGATATCCTCTCTTAAAAACCCACATCAATCTTAAGTCATTTGATAAAACGTCCTTTTTAATTTCAATAAAACTACAACTTAAAGTACAAATGACTGCAAAATTCCAATTTGAGAAGCCAACACACTTACAATGGAAACTTTTTCTTTGGAAAGTACACTTTCCTACCCCAATTTTGGCCATAAAAATTTTAAAGTTAACACCAAGATAAAAAATAGGTGAAGATGAGAATATTTAAAGGATTACTTTAAGGAATGACAGTGCACTATGAATGGTTGGTTACATCATTTACAGAATACAGAATTTTAGTAAGAGGGTTAGGAGGAAAATTCTATTTAACATGTACTCTACTAAACTGTTCCTAAATATTATTCCAGACTAGCCAGAAAAGCCTAAGACTGGTCCGATTAACTCAGTTATATAAGTTCTAAAATCAACTCAAGCCCAGCCAGTGTGGCTCAGTGGTTGAGTATCGACCCATGCACCAAGAGGTCGCCGGTTCCATACCCGGTGGTTTTGGGCTGAATCCCCAGTGGGGGGCATGCTGGAGGCCAATAGATGTTCTCTCTCTCTCTCCCCCACTTCCTCTCTCTCTCTAAAAAAAAAAAATATATATATATATCAATAAAAAAAATTTTTTTAATTAACTCAAAAACAATAGGTTAATCAAAATGGAAAACAAGAATATTTCATTATTATTTTTTTTAATCCTCACCCGAGGACATTTTTGCATTTATCTTCAGATACAGCGGGAGGGAGGGAGAAAGAGAAACATCAATGTGACAGAAACACAGCAACTGGCTGCCACCCACACAACCCCAACCAGGGACAAACTGCAACCGAGGTACATGCCCTTAGCAGGAACCAAACCCGGGACTCTCTGGTCCGTGGGCCGACACTCTTTAACCGCTGAGCCAAACCAGCCAGGGCGAGGTAATCATTGTTGTTTTGAATGTATCTTTCCAGATATTTCTCCATACTTTTACAGAGTAGAAAATAAAGTTCTGTAATAGTTGAGCTGTTCAAAGAGTTAGCGTATTTGGTTGGAGGGGAGCTTGAAGGGCTATTAGGGAAAATATCACTGAGTGAGTGGCTTTTGAGTAAGAACCTACATTGGAGAACCTAACCTTATGAATGTCTTGGGGGAGGAAATCAAAAAAAAAAAAAAAAAAAAAAAGGCTTTGAGGTAGGAACATCTAGTGTATTCAAGACAGTAAAAATCAATAAATAGCCCTGGCTGGTTTGGCTCGGAGGTTAGAGCGTCAGCCCACGGACCAAAAGGTCTGATTTGATTCTCCGTCAAGGGCACATACCTGGGTTGCAGGTCCAATTCCCAGCCCCAGTAAGGGTCCTGTGGGAGGCAACCACTCAATATGTCTCCTTCACCTGGGTATTTGTCTCTCTCCCCCCTCCTTTACTTATACTCTATCTAAAAGTCAATGGAAAAGTATCCTCGGGTGAAGATTTTTTTAAAAAGCTTTCAGCCTGGCTGGTGTGGCTCAGCGGTTGAGCATCAACCCATGCACCAAGAGGTCACAGGTTCGATTCCTAGTCAAGGCACATGCCCAGGTCGTAGGCCCAGTTCCCAGTGGGGGGCATGCAGGAGGCAGCCAGCTAAGAGAGATGTTTCTATCTCTCCGATCCCTTCCTCTCTAACATCAATAAAGAAAAAGGAAACAAAACAAAAACAGCTTTCATACTCAAAGACTAATTAATATATTAGTGGTAGTCTGGAAGGAGGCTTAAAAAGAAAAAAGAAAAATCAATAAACATATCCTCAGGCAAGGATTAAAAAATTGATTAGAAATACAGGATGGGGCAATAGTAGGTTTACAGTTGTTTATATGGAAAATACATTCATAGCCCAGCCGGTGTGGCTCAGGGGACTGAGCATCATTCCATGGACTGAGAGGTCCCAGTTTGATTTCTGGTCAGGGCACATGCCCGTATTGCAGGCTCGATCCCCACTAGGGGGCATGTAGGAGGCAGCCAATCCATCTCTCTGTGATGTTTCTCTCTCCCTCTCCCTTCCTCTCTAATAAAATAAAATGAAACGTATTTTTTAAAATGTACATGTACATATATATATATATATTTTTTTTTTAATCCAAAGCAGTTTTTGGGGGGTTTTTGACTGAACAGTTCACATGTCAAATAAAGTAGTCAGTCTGGTACGGTTAAAGAGTTGAAATCACCCTGGCCAGTGTGGGTGGCACAGTTGGTTGGACAGTCCTTCCACACAACAGGAGGTAGGGCACATACCCAAGTTGCAGGTTAGATTCCTGTCAGGGCACGTGCAGGAGGCAACTGATAAATGTTTCTCTCTCAAACCAATGTTTCTCTCTCCCTTCCTTCCTCTCTCTAAAATCAATTTTACACACACATAAATTTTTTTTAAGTTGAAATCTGCAGGCTTAATTGCTTGAGTTGAATCCATTCTTCGCCATTTATTAGGTAATTATTTAAATTCTGTGCTTCCATTTTCACATCTCCAAAATGTGATTACTTACATAAGGTTATGATGAAGATTAAATTAGTTAACACAAGAACTTTAACAGTGGTGAACACATGGTAAAATGTCCATATTACATCCAAATGAAAAGGATTCAGGTTCTACTTCATTTTTCCTTTCAAATAGCAAAGCAATTATATCATGCCTGTTCCAACAGGGGTTGTTTGAGAAATAACCAGTGATGTCCTACAGCCTCACCAACCTATTCTCTTCAAACTAAGAACATTTGCTCAGTAATACACGCAAAGAAAACTCATCCAGGTTAAGTAGCCTCGAGCCCAGGACCACTTTCTTCAAGAGATTAACTACTCTAATAGGTAGTCTAACTTATTGTCCTAGTTGCACTTAGTCCTCATTACTAACATCCCCCACAAAACAGCCAGTAGGAAAATTCCAAAGAATCAGATCTCTTCATTATTCATAATCTAGATCTTAAACATGACCCAGCAAGGACCTACTATATACTATGCTTGGTACTTATCTACTTTTCAAATGCCATCTCTTATCCTATACATTCTTAGTGACCATTCTCTAGCAGTATTTCTGGCTGTAAGGCCTAGTCTCTCTCTCTCTCTCTCTCTCTCTCTCTCTCTCTCTCTCTCTCTCTCTCTCACACACACACACACACACACACACACACACACACACACCCCCCATTATTTGCTTTCCATGTACAGATCTCAATTTCAACACCAGTTCCATTAAGGTCTCTTCACTGGCAGCACCTTGTACTTCCACATTGTAAATTTATCTCACCCTGCTCCTTCACTTCATGGATCTAGATTGTGAAAGTGGTATTCACTTTATTTGTCCCCTCAATGGTCTATAATACCCAAGAGGGCAGGTGACAGTACGTTCATCTCTATATGCCTAATGGTGATTTCAGAATAAGCACACAAATATTTAATGAATAAACATCTCTACTTGAATGTTCCACTAACACACCAAAGATCAATGTTCAAATGGTTCTCCTACTCTCAATCCTAACCTTTCTATTTTAATTATCCTCATCCCAGAAACTAGAATTGTAGGGGTCATGGCCAAATCCCTCTCTTCATATCACAGCCCCCACCAGATGCTAATTTACCCCTCCTCTCTAATCCCAATACCATGGTTTTTGACCAGGTCAGGTCATTATTCTTCCTTGTAATTTAATATCTTCCTTATTTATCACCTACTTCCAATCTCATTCTCCTCTAAGCCCTTTACACACTATCAGAATGACATCTAAGAAGGAAAATCTAATGTCACTTCCTAGTTTAGAATCTTTCAATAGCTCACCCCTGGTTTCTGGATAAAATACAAACTCCTTGGCATGGCATTAAAATGTCTATAATAATCTGCCCAGCCAGTGTGGCTCAGCGGTTGAGCGTCGACCCACACACCAAGAGGTCACTGGTTTGATTCCCAGTCAGGGCACATGCCCTGGTTGTGGGCCCAGGCCCCAGCAGGGGACATGCAGGAGGCAGCCAAATGATGTTCTTGTTCATCGATGTTTCTCTCTTTCCCTCACCCTTCCTCTCTCTCTAAAATCAATAAAGAAAAATATATATATATTTTTTAATCCTCACCCGAGGTCACTTTTTTTTTTTTTTTTTGCATTTATCTTCAGATAGAGCGGGAGGGAGGGAAGGAGAGAGAGAAACATCAATGTGAGAGAGACACATCAACTGGTCACCACCCACATGACCCCAATGGGGTGGGGACAAACTGCAACCAAGGTCATGCCCCTTAGTGGGAACCGAACCTGGGAATCTCTGGTCCATGGGCCGATGCTCTAACTGCTGAGCCAAACTGGCCAAGGCAGGAAAAAAAAAACAGGAATAAAAATTTTTTTAAGGAAGTTTATAATCTGGCCTCTAGAATTCATCTTAGCTCCCTTTCTCTTAGAAGTATTTCCTGACCTCTTAATAATTAGGTACTCATTTTTGCATGCTTTTGTATGTTCTGTACTTACCTCTAATCACATGACATCTCATTGATCTGTCTCCTTCCCTAGGCTGAGTCCCTGAAGAACTATACCTTGTTTCCTCAAAACCAGAACATGACCCATAAAACAATGCATTTGTAAAATTAGTAAGGAATAAATTAAACTGAACCTATAGTGAACAACAGCCACACAATGACAGAGAACACAGCAGAAACAGATTTCATAGAGTAGAGAGTATTAATAAAACTTGGTCCTGTAAAAGAAAATTTTCCATTCCCTTTTCCAGATAAAAAGGACATTTTACCTTTTTCCATTCTGTTTTCCATTAAGGCTGCCTTCAGTGTTCACTTTAACTAGATTTTACCATTTCAGTAAGGGAAGGGAGTCTAGTATGTAATTTATTCTAGTATCACAGGACTGAACATGCCTTTAAAAACTATCTCCCCAGTGGGAGGCATGCAGGAGGCGGCCAATCAATGTTCTCTCATCGATGTTTCTCTCTCTCTCTCTCCCCCTCCCTCCCCCCTTCCTCTCTTTCTAAAAAAATCAATGAAGAAAAAAATCATTCTTTTGCCGCAGTTCAAACTCTATTCAAATTAGCAAAATATTACACTGTTGTCAAAATACTACAGGTTGCAAAAATCCTTAACTCTTTGGCTATCCATAACCTTAATAATCTCTGCATTATTCCTGTGAATAAACCAGATTCCTTCCTATCACCCTTGGGAACATACTTATTGCCCAATATCTGGCTGGGCCACAAACCATCACTGAAAAAGAGGTCAACCCTAGAACTTCTCTGATTTGGACAAAAAGATTAATAGATTTCCCTGTGAAAGGGTTAAAAAGCCTTCCTATCCTTTTCTTAAAAACAAAACAAAACAAAAACCCTTCCAGTGAGATAGCATTTTAATATTACAGCAAGCTTGTGGTTTGATTCATGTTAAATTTTAATGAAAATAGTCTCAATAGAATACAATCCCAAACTGTTGTCACAAACCTAAGGAAGACTACTCTATTTTTTTTTTTTTAATTTATTTATTTTTTGGTACGTGCCCCTAGCGGGAACCGAACCCGGGACTCTCTGGTCCACAGGCCAATGCTCCAACCGCTGAGCCAAACCGGCCAGGAGGAAGACTACTCTAAATGACAAAAAATTTTACTAATTTGCAATATTAAGAAAAAGAACCACTTTGTTGCTAATTGTTAAAACAAGTCACTTCAGCCCTGGACGGATAGTTCAGTTGGTTGGAGCATCGCCCTGATAAGCCAAGGTTGCAGGAGCTTTGATCCCCAGTCAGGGCACATACAAGAAGCAACCAATGAATGCATAAATAAGTGGAACAACAAATCGTTCAAAATGTTATTTCTCTCTCCTTCTCTTCCTAAAAATAAAAAATATTTTAAAATAATAACAACACATTTAATAATAATATTTATTTCATTCTAAAGGATATGTAAACTTCAGCTGCTTTTTTCAATTATCAAAAATTCTCAGTCAGCCCAAGTTAACTACATAATCCTAATTCCATTAGTTTACAAAAAAATTGAAGTGGCCTCCCTTGGAATCATCTCAAGATACACACACAAAAGATTATCCCTAACATTTCCAGAAGCTATCACCATCAACTAAACTTAGACTGGTGTATTTCCTAGTCTTCACAATGAAACCAGTGGACCTTACACCTCTTACCATCACCCAGGAAGGGTGTGCATCTGTTCCGAAGGCCCCCCTGGCTCCAGGTCATCCTGGCTGCCGTTGCTCCAGGCTGGGCATCCATGTTGCTGCAGCTTGTGGTTTGTGAGGGGTAGTGTACAGGAAAAGCAGGATGGGATTTCAAGGGAAACAGGAGGAAGATGGCTTTCTGGGAAAATGCCATCACCATCATAGGTGTTAAGTAGTACCACACACATTTTATTGCAGCACAGTTTAAAAATTTAACAAATGAAAGATTAAAAATAAAAAAAACAAAAATAAAAAAATTAAAAATACAGACGTCCAGAGATGCTCTAAAACAGTTAAGTTAAAGATCAGGAAAAATAAGGTCACAGACTTAACAGCCAGTAAAATTCTTTCGAGCGTAGGGGAGGGGATGAGGGCAAGGGTGGGGTTGGGAGAGAAAAGGTTTATGTGATCAATCCACTTAAAAATGCTAATGCCTTCACTTTCTCTCCCAAGATGGAAAACTCCAAAGTCAATTAGGGGGGGAGGGGGGGGAATTCTTACGAACATTCAGAAAAACTCGATTTTAATCCGTTTAAAAATCATCAGTCATTATCATCATCATCATCACCATCATAAATATAATAATAATAAATAATAATAGTAACTAGTAACAACAATAAAAAGGAAATCAGCGGAAAGTCAGGAAAAATGTAAAAAAAAATTGGAATAACTTACTGTAGCTGAAGATCAAAAAAATCTCACTGTAAAAAAACAAAAATAAAAATAGCCCAGATTAGAAAAACGGGAGGTGCAAAAATGTCAAGTCAGTAAAGTTCATTTCTTTTCTCTTTCCAAAAGCAGTTTCCACAAAAACCGCAAGGGTAAAGTTCTCAGTAGCAGACAAGCAAAGCCCTTTCCACATCATCAATCAATCTTAAAAATACACGAAGAAGTAGAGAGGTCAGTTTATGAGAGGCTAAAAGGCTCCTCCCTCCTCTAACCCAACTGCTGCAGAAAAAATAGAAATAGAAATTTTAAAAATTACATCTTAAATCCAAGTCCCGTTTTTGGAAACAATTAAAAAAAAAACACCTGTAAATTTGCCGTAGTGCACACCAAGTTGCATCATTATGTTTAAAATGTTTTTTTATAAAATCAGTTTTGAAATGGGAATGTGTGTGTTCTGGAAGGGTGGGGAAGGGAGGTTAAAAATCAAAGCTGAGCTCCAGTGAGTAGGGATGGGGTTCGCCTTGCTGCCCTGTGAAAGGAGAAGGGACAGATTGAGTCAGAGTTCCTCAGAAATGTTGTGCCCTAAACCCACACATTTTGGCAAAGCATTACATTCCACTTGGGTGGGGAGAGCCTCGATAGAATCACTTCTACCAGTGACTCTTTTCACAATTCTTCTTCTTCAGTAGGTAACTATGCACGTGTATTCCCCTTAAGGGTCTCAAAAAGGTCCAAGTTCAAACTTTCATCTTGATAACCAGTTTGGGCAAGAAAAATATAAAAATAAGGCAACAGAGATAAAGAAGTGAGCAAATCTCAAAGATGAAGGGAGATTAATGAAGTTAAGTAAGCAAATCCATGGGTTTTTAAATTTTAAGTCTAGGTATTTTTCCTGCATACAGACTTAAGGAGAATGGTCTACCATGAAGATACATAAGAGATAACACCTATTCTTAAAACCAATGAGTGAACAAACCACAAGACTTAATTGGTTCTACAGTAAGGAGGAAAGATGCCTTAAACAAGGAGCACATTATTCCACTCACGGACAGAATGAAAAACCAAAAATGAAGGGGGAAAAATTATGGCTACTGAATATTTAGTGTCAAAAAACAGGGGAAAAATAAATTATGGTCCTTAAGAAATTTGTTTCTGTGGTCCCACTATTTATATACTAATATATCTAGCTAATTATAAGAATTATTTCTAAGAATCTGATATATTACATACTAAAAAATAACATACCCGACAGACTGGCTGTCTCATCAGTGAAAAGATGTGCAATTTGACTGTAGGTCTTTTAGCAAATAAGAATGAACTAATTGCATTCACATTTCTATATTCAGCCATGAGGTTTTCTCATCTCCAAATGTCAGTAAACTAAAAAAATTTTAAGCTCAGTTTGAAAGTGTTCCATGAGTCAACTATATATGAATGACTACAGCAATGGAGAACAGGTACTATAATTCTAAAATTTTAACTGTAAATTTTGTAAAGCAGACCAGTTTAGGCATGACATGTAAATTACTTTTATACTTGGATTGATGTGTTAAGTTATACAAATGCAAAAACTATAGAAAAAGTTGCAAGAATCTGTACATTCTTTTGAATGCCATCTCCTCCTTCGAGTCAGTGTTTGGGAAGTATAGCCATTTCCTTCTTGGAGGCATATCCTAAACGTGGTACTTAAAAATTTCAGGATACGTAAAGTAACTTTGTGGCTCATCTACAAACAAATCCTTTGCACATGTGTCACAAGACAAACTTAAAGAGAAGCAGTTACTATAAAAAGAAAGACATCTTTCAAAGTCAAGAAGTTAAAAAAACCAAACTACTTTAGCACGTAATTCCAATGCTTTGTAATAACTAGTGTATCTAGAGGATACTGTACTCTGACAATCCTGAGATCTGGATCCCTTCTAAAGGGGTATTCTCAAAGGGAGGTCTGACAACTAGTATCACATGGCACTTATTAGAAATGCAAATTATCAGGGCCCACTCCAGACTGACTTAATTAGAAACTCTGGGGCTGGAGAGCCCAGCAATATTTTAACTAGCCCTCTTGCTGATTTCAAAGTCAGTTCATGTTTAGGAACCGTGAAGAGTTTAATGAGGAACCTCTATTCCCCTAGTTAAGATCAAGTCTTTATAAACAAAGTGCCTTATCCTTCCAGTGTACTGACAGCAGGTTTGAGCACGATGGCTTCGTATGTGTTCCTGATACTGTATAAGATAAATCCAAGAAAATTATAACCTACCATAATAATTATACCAAGAGAAATATAGAACAGCCCTACAGTAATCCTTTTCCCCTTTATAACCCCCAAATTTCCAGTATCTTAGAGAACATATGCAGTTATGCTACATCTAAAAGTTCTAATTCTTGGGGGGGGGGGGATAAGGAGGAGGGTGTCTGAGGGGAAAAAGGAGAAGCATCTGTAACAAAAATAAATTAATTAAAAATAAAAAAATAAGTTATAATTCTCACTAGTCAATTCTTCAGTAAATATAATTATGTACAAAACTATAATCTTCCCTGATCCCAATGAGAATGAATGAGTATACATATTAAGTATGAGCAAATATTTATAAAAGTTGTCCCCAAATACAACTAATTAAAGACCAAAATACCTTTATTAAAGGCAGTTAACATTAATTAATGACACACAAGAACTGCTTTTAATAGTGAAACTATTTCTGTATCTTTTTCCAGCCTTCTTTGGAAACGAATGAGTTATAGAAATCAGAAATCTAGCAATTTCTAAATTAGCTTTCTATAACTCATATTATATATATAAATAAATAACCAAAATCAAAGTTTAACTCATTTGCCTGACACAGGTAATAATCAGCCCCGGGGGGGGGGGGGGGGGATATAAAATCCAGTTCCCCTAACTGCTAGGCTAGTATTTCTTCAACTGTTACCAGTTAAAATAATCTTTAAGGTTAGAACAACTAGCTATTTTGGAGCTTATTCACTACCTATTTCTAACAGGAATTCCATCCAAAACAAGGTCACATGCTATGTGAAAACCTCTGGAGACCTAATTACAAATATAAGCTATGTTTAAATTCTCTACAGAAGAAATAGCAAACACTACCAAGCATTCCCGGGGCATTAGCACGGGGAAACAAAAAGGTCAGAAGACTTGCAATTTAGTCATCCTTCTTAAACCCTTCCTTTCTAGCCAACATGTAAATGTTACTAATGCCTACCCATTTGAAAACACATCTAGAATTGTTCAGATATTAATTCTGTGGCCAAATCATTCCAGATGGCTACTGTTACCTTGGTACACGTTGATCTAACACCTCAAGGCAAGTAAAATGTCCTTCAATTAATTTCAACTCACCAGTAACTGTTCTTAAATATTAATTCCTGACATTACTCTTTATACCAACATTTTTATTAGATAAATGATTGCCTAAATTAAGCAATCACCATCCTTATCTCATTTCTAACAATCCTGCAGTAATATACTTTAGCTTTAAGCCCATGTAATAAATTATATACATGTTACACTTAATTTTTAAAAAATGCTTTTGACTCCTATTACATTATCTACAATGGTGAGGAATCAACAAATGCCATGGGTATCTAGAAGAAGAGTAATTTTCCTATCAAGTAGGTTTAAGGGATAAATTTACCTTGCAGTATTGGTTTACACCATGCTTAATAACGTTCTTGAGATTAACACATTATGAAAATTAAAGTCAACTCAATCTTATAAGATGATAAAAAATAGCAATTTCTTGGATAAGGCAATGTGACACTACTTAGAAACCTCTGTAATTTTTATAAACTTAGCAAAAAATTTTAATGTTTCAGGACCTCGGAAATAGTAGACACGTTGATATTTCCTTAATAAATAATATGTAGTTATGAATCTTGCCAGTTTAGATGGTCTAGAAAGTTAACACCAGAATATCCTGAAAATTAAACTTTATCATCTTAGGATATTATATTAATAACATGCAATTCTCGCAAATGTTTTTCCAAAGTGCAGTTTGGGAAGTTCGTTATTGCTAAAGGTTGCTGTAATTAGTTTCTTGTAAAGATTCAAATACAGTACTTTTAATGCCTAATGGTCCAATTCCCTACTAGTTTCACTTCTGATTCAGTATGACCCTGGCAACCAACGATCTTAGGCCTGTTTCTAAGAAAGACAGCAATACCTACCTCAAGCAAAGTTCCACTAACTTATTTATTTCAAGTGATTTGTAACCTGCAGATAAAAAGTCAGCTTTAATTATTACTGTTAATATATAAATGAGATTACAATCTTCTGAAAAACAGAATTGAAAATGAAAATAAATACTTCGAAGTCCATCATTTTCTCAGAGACGTAAAATAAACAGTAATCAATAAAATACTAAATCTGTTGTTATAACACTTATTAGTATTATTATTATGCTCCAGAATCTAGAGACATGCGGTACAATGTCTACTTGGTAATCCTTCCCCAAACCCCGCCCAATTTTTAAATCTAACACGAGGCATCAGCACTACGTTAACTTCAACTGTATTAACGAGCATCTCGATCTTCCCTTCCGTGATCTCTTTTGGAGTCCTCATGGTCGTAGAAAATGAAAGGAAAGCAGCCGTTAACACAGAAAGAGAACGAAAAAAAGGACATTTCCCCTCCTGATCGTGGCCTAGAGGACACTAGGGTAAATCTACGCAAGGGCTGAGGCCTATAAAACTCTCTCCCGCATAAAATCTAATCCCCCACTGCAAAAGAGAATAAATGGGGCCTAATTACCGAGGAGAAGGTTCCCTCGTCTTCCCTCCCACACCCCCACGCGCTCACCAAGGAACCCAGCGCCTCCCCTGCTTCCGTCTCCTCCACTTACCCGGAGGGAGAAAGGAGAAGAGATTCGATTCTGAATCTCCTTCTCCCGGGTTCTACGTGGAGAAGCCGACTACTGCTCGAGGTCAGCAACGCGGACACAACCGCTCAGCCTTCGTCTCTTCACAAAATGGCCCCCGAGTCTCCTCTGCCGCCGAGGCGAAGGCCTAGCCCCCGCCCCATTACTGAGAATCTTCCTATTGGCTACGACTTTTCTCGCTCTCGCTTCTAATTAGACAATTCTACCGCTCTTCAAAATTTTGTCCAATCACAACAATCAGTGGGTTAGATTAAGCAAAAGAATTTCCACATGCGTGAGAGAAACTAGTTTGTAACTGGCTATTTTTCCTGTCATTCATCTCCTGAGACGTGCTTATTGGCCACTGTACCGGAGGAAGCTCTGGGTGGAAACTCGCCTTTGTATAGCGCACCGCTTCACATCCGGGTATCCGGGAAGTCTGACTGGCGGTTGCCGTACCCTATCGCTGCTCCTTAGAGCGCCTACTAGAAGGACCGCCCATATCTTGGAATTCCCGCTGCGCAGGGGCGGGGAGGGAGTGAGGGATTTCCGCAGGTAGCGGGCTCTGGAAGGATCTGCCATAGCTCTGGGCCTAGGAATAAGGAGAAGCAGCAAGTGGATTCTCCAGCGTTCAGTGTGCATAAAGAAAAGTTTATTTGGATCGAGGAGGAAACAATGAAGACTTAGCCCTGTATAGAAGAGTAATTAGCCTTGCAGTTTTTCCAGCCTCAGATTCTTTCTCAGTTACAGATGGAATATCAGCTCCCTCCTGAACAGCTTCACGTAGCCTGTAAAACCCTTTTTCAGACAACCCATATCTCACCCAATTCAATTAACTTCCCTATTCCTCTCCACTACAAAAAGTAAAGGAAGTCTAAATTGCTGGCCTGAAATACCCATCCTCTAGCCCCATCATCTCACTTACTAATACCGTACACATGCCAACCAAACTGGCCAACCCTCTCTGCCTCCCCGTTGTCTACCCCAATCTGGGCACCAGATTCCCCTCATCCTGAAATGGCTTGTCTCCAACCTATTCACTCAGGTCATCGCCTGTCAATTCCTGTGGTTACACTTGATCTTAGCCAAAAGGTGGATAAGCGATCCTCTATATTATAGCAGTGGACCAGCTCTACTAAGAATGAGGGAGATTTCTCTGTGCTGTAAGGGAAAGCATGGTACAGAACACTATCTAAATAATGTGATTATATCTGTATACATTTTAAGGGATATATGTATATGTGAATGCAGTTTTGAAATAGTTCTGAAGTCCAGAGAGATTCACAAGGAAGCTATAAGTTACCTGTCAAATGACAAAGCTAAAACAATTTAGTAGTGAGTTTGATGTCCTTTATTCAAGGGAAAACAATGCACAGAGGATTACAGTACCTCACAAGCAGTGGAGCCCTTTTCTTGAAGGATTTTAGGCAAGAGCAACTTTTGTAGAGTGATGGAAACAGCAAAACAGAAACAGGGCATGATTGTGTGGGGTTAATTATCTGACTTTATTTAGAAAGATGAAGGAACAAAGAAGAGCCCAGAGTTGTGTGGCCTTTGGTCATTGGATGACTGAATTGCTAATTAAGCAGAGCTTTTACAGGAACAGGAAATTTCAGTTTGCTGAGGTGACACCCTGACGGGAGCAACTCCATCTTTTTTTTTTTTTTTTTTTAATATGTTTTTATTGATTTTAAAGAGATAGAAAGGGAAAGGGAGAGAGTGAGAGAGAAACATTGATGTGAGAGAGAAGCATCCATTGGCTGCCTCACACATGCACCCCCACCAGGGATTGTAACGGCAACCTGGGTATGTGCCCTAACCAGGAATGAAACAGGCGACTTTTCTGTGCACAGGACAATGTTCAACCAACTGAGTCATACCGGCTAGTGCAGGAACAGATTCATCTTGAGCTTAGACATTTATTTCAACATACATTTGGGGAGTGAACCTTTTATCTTATTGACCCCTGAGAGGGAATGAGAATGAATTTATTTGTCAAAAAGAACTCCTTATGGTTAGCTGGGCCCAAATTTATAATTGGATTCTAGCAGCTGTTGTTTACAGGGGGCCTCTCATGCAGGCTGCATTACAGGGAAAAGCCACAAACTAGGCTGCCAAGCCTCCTGCACTGTATTCCTGCCATCTGAACTGACCTTTATAAAGTAGCTCCTGGTATTATAGTTGGACCAATGAGACTGAGACCTTCCCAGTCCAGTTGGAGCTGTATAGCTATACCCTCATTTGCATCTTTACCAACTAACTTAAGCAGCTCAATAATGGTCAATCAGAAGGGGCAATTCTGATCAATCACAACAGTGCTATTTGGACCAAACTGGATTTGCAGTCCTCATTTGCATAGAAATGGACCAATCAGGGACCATGGGCAGGGACTTCTCTCTATATAAGCCAGCTTCTCCTGGATCTCCATGGAGTACTTGCAGCTGCATTTCCTCTGCTTGGGCTATAACACTTGAGCTGCTTCACTTGAATAAAGTCTCCCTTCACCACAGCCCAAATTTGGGTGTCCTGTTGGCATTGAATTGATAGCAATGAACTTGGTTGACAATCTTTTTCAGTTGTATGCCTTTCTATAATGTTTGAATTTTTTTGCCACACGCATGCATTTATTGCTTTAGGCTAATTTTAAAAAGCAAAAATGAAAAGCATGTAAAAAAGAATATACTAAAATATTAATAATGGTTCTCTCCTGGTGGGAAAATTATGTGTTGTTTTTTTCTTGTGCTTTTCTTTATTTTCCAAATTGTCAACTTTGAACAAGTAATCAGAGGGAAAACATCCTTAACATACTTAGCTCAGCTTAATTGCCGCATTGCAGTTCATTTAAAAGTACCTCATAGGTGCCCTGGCCGGTTTGGCTCAGCGGTTTGAGCTCAGCCTGCGGACCAGAGAGTCCCGGGTTCGGTTCCCGCTAGGGGCACATACCAAATAAATAAATAAATAAATAAATAAATAAATAAAAAATAATAAAAGTACCTCATAGGCCCTGGCCGGTTTGGCTCAGCGGTTAGAGCGTCGGCCTGCGGTCCAGAGAGGCCCGGGTTCGGTTCCCGCTAGGGGCATGTACCTCAGTTGCAATTTGTCCCCGGCCCTGGTTGGTCCTGTGGGAGGCAGCCACTCGATGTGTCCCTTTCACATTGATGTTTCTCTCTCTCTCTCTCTCTCTCTCTCTCTCCCCCCCTCCCCCTCCCACTCTATCTGAACAAAAGATGGAAAAATGTCCTCGGGTGAGGATTTAAAAAAAAAAAAAAAAGTACCTCATAGCACTGTGGTTAACTTTACACTCAACACTTCTCCTCTCCTGGATGATACGTTGTTTTTTGTTTGTTTGTTTGATTTTTGTTAATCCTCACCCAAGGATATTTTTTTTCCATTGACTTTTTTTTTTTTTTATCCTCACCTGAGGACACTCTTCATTTTTTTGTTCAGATAGAGTGGGAGGGAGAGAAAGGAAGAGAGAGAGAGAGAAACATCGACGTGAAAGGTACACATCAAGTGGCTGCCTCCCGCACAACCCAACCAGGGCCGGGGACAAACTGCAACAGAGGTACGTGCCCCTAGCGGGAACCGAACCCGGGCCTCTCTGGACCGCAGGCCGACGCTCCAACCGCTGAGCCAAACCGGCCAGGGCGGATGATACATTTTTTGATGGTAGAGTTTTATTCTTATTCCTTTCAGTATTTTCCTTGCTTATTACCTATCACAGGGTCTTAAACAGAGAGTGTGATTTGTATTAAAGTAGTCATTAACTTTTATTCATAGGAGAAATTGCCATTTTCTCAGAACAGACTGGTAGACTTTTTCCTTATTATATATTTCATATAGCACTTACTCAGAAGGACCCAGAGGATGTGAAGCTTGGTTGACATATAATTCATGTAATTCTTGACTTAAGTAAGCAACAATAAACACCAAAATGTTTTATTATTTATTGTTTTCATAGAATAAAAATGTCATAAAATGTTAATGAAACTACTTTTCATTTTACCAGAAATCAGTTTTACTGCATGGTCTTTGTCATGACCTACTTATTTATGGTTTCAAGAGTCCATCCCTATGTCAGTTGGGGTGGAAGTGGAGGATACAAGAATTAACAACCACTCCCTCTGTCAAGTAACTTAACTTGAAATTACTAAGGATGAGAAAACTAGTGCAAAAATAGCATAATACATGTCACAATGCAAAGTATTATTTTGATAACAAGCATTCATGACTATCTCGTTTTCAGGCTCTGTATACCTAGGTGAATTTGATGGAAAGTAGGAAGTTATCCTGATCTTTTCTGCCTATTCGAAATACCCTTACAATTCTAACAGTGAATGCTTTTACCGGGTGACTGTGTATAGTTAGAAAGAAAGCCATGAGCCAGGCTCCAGTATTAGAGAGGGAGCGGGACAAGAGGAAGGAAACAAAAACACAGTAACTCCTTACCTTAGGCAAAAGAGAAGACAAAGCAAAACTAACTTTTGTGGGTTTTTGGGTGGTGTTTTGTGTGTGTGGCTGGCCACTTAGAGCCCTACATACCTCTCCAGCACCACTCACCTGGAGAAGCTGCTATGGAGCCAGCTACTATTTTTTCTCCCTTCCCAAACAGACACAGCTTGGTCTACAGCTGCACTGCCCCATAATAAGGAGACTAAACTTAGTGTGTTTTTTTGTTCTGTTTTTATTTTCTAAATATGTTTTTATTGATTTTAGAGAGAGAGGAATGGAGAGGGAGAGGGAGAGAAAGAGAAACATTGATCAATTATCTCCAGTACCCACCCAGACCGAGGACTGAACCCACACCTATGCATGTGCCCCGACAGGGAATCAAACCGGCAATCCTTTGGTGCATGGGACAATGCCCAACCAACTGAGCTACACCGGCCAGGTCCTAAATTTTTGTTTTTGATTCAAGAAGTAATTCTCTTTGAAGAAGGCCTGGAGGTGTTACTGGAATAACGTATTCCCTGCAACCTTCCCTCCTTCTAATTCTGAGCCACCTGTCAAAAAGATGGGAAAGAAAGGAAAAGCAGTAACAGCTGTGAAATACCTCATATACTTTTTGCCTAAGTTATTAGCCGAATATTGTCCTCAATGTCGATCATCCTACATACCCTCAGCCTAGCTAGTCATCTACTTTATTCTATTCAACAAGTCAAATAGAAATTTACTAGTACAATCGTCATTGCCTCTCTCCCTCTGTATCCTTCATCATGCAAGGGTGTCATAAGCACCTTCCACTGGAGTATGAGGAGGTAGTTTTTGATATAGCCAGACAAAGCCCTTCATTAAAACTTCACACAGTTCTTTAATTTACTCAACACTACTTCATACATCTTTACACTAATTTGGAGATCTTTCTGAGTGTTTGCAGTGTATCTTCTACAGGGAACCATATTCTACCTAGAAAATGATAAATATATTAGTACATATTGTTTTCAAGACCCTTATTCATTTACTGCATACTGTTTCTCCCACATTGAGTCTGTTCCCCAAGCTGATCCTGCAAACTGCTATCATGCTAATCATCTGAAAGTATTCATTTTTATTGTGTGACTCCCACACTAAAATCTTAAAATAGCTCTCTATTCCAGTCTTCCTTTTTCATTGGTTTATTCACAGCTCGTCCTTGACTGGCCCCTATTACCTAGCAATGTTATCCCTTCCGTAAGACCCTATGCTTAGGCAGCCCTGCAGTCCTCACTCCAGTAGGTTATGTTGCTGTTCTCTTTCCCCTTAGTCCAACCATTCTTCTTCTTTCATTAAACATTTTTTATTGATTGATTTTTTTTTTTGAGAGAGAGAAACATGGATTTATTGTTCTACTTATTTATGTATTCATTCATTGCTTCTTGTATGTGCCCTGACCAGGGATCAAACCCGCATCTTGGCATATCGGGGCAATGTTCTAACCAACTGAGTTACCAGTGCTCCAACCATTCTTTAAAACCCAACTCAAGTCCTGTTGGTGTGGCTCAGTGGTTGACCGTTGACCCATGCACCAAGAGCGCTGGTTCGATTCCCTGTCAGGACACATTCTCAGGTTGTAGGCCCGGTCCCCAGTGGGGGCATGCAGGAGGCAGCCAATCAGTGTTCTCTCTCATCAATGTTTCCATCTCTCTCTCCCTCTCCCTTCCTCTCTCTCTAAAAAAAAAAAAAAAAAAATCAGCCCGGTCGGTATGGCTCAGTGGTTGAGCATCAACCCATGCACCAAGAGGTCGTCAGTTCCATTCCCGGTCAGGGCACATGCCCAGGTTGTGGGCTCAATCCCCAGTGCAGGACATGCAGGAGGCGGCCAATCGATGTTCTCTCTCAACAATGTTTCCATCTCTCTCTCTCCCTCTCCCTTCTCTCGCAAAAAAAAAAAAAAAAATCAATAAAGAAAAAAATTAAAAAAACAAACAAACCCAATTTAAGTCCCAATTAATTATTTTAAAGAATACATGATGTGTCCTGGCCGGTTTGGCTCAGTGGTTAGAGCATTGGCCTGTGGACCAAGGAAGGAGTCCCCAGTTCGATTCTGGCCAAGGGCACGTACCTCGGTTGCGGTTAGTTCCCGGCCCCAGTTGGGGTTGTGTGGGTGGCAATCAGTCAATGTGTCTCTCTCATATTGATGTTTCTCTCTCTCTCTCTCTCTCCCTCCCTCCCACTCTGTCTGAAGATAAGTGTAAAAAAAAAAAAATGTCCTCAGGTGAGGATTAAAAAAAAAAGAATACATGATGAGCCCTGGCCGGTTTGTCTCAGCAGTTACAGCGTCAAAACACAGGACCAAAGAGTCACAGGTTCGATTCCCCATCAAGGGCACCTACCTCAGTTGTAGGTTTGATCCCCAGCCCCAGTCTCAGTCGTGTAGGGGGTAACCAATTGATGTGAGACACATCAATGTTTCTCTCTCTCTCCCTCCCTCCCTCCTTCCCACTCTATCTAAAAAAATAAAACAAAAAATAATAAAAGAATATATGATGAGCCCCGCCCGCTGTGGTTCAGTTGGTTAAAGTGTTGTTCCGTATACCAAAATGTGAGTTTAATCCCCAGTTGGGGAGCGTGCGGGAAGCAACCAAATGATGTGTGTGTGTCTCTCTCTCTCTCTTCCATGTTCCTCTCTCTCCCTCTACCCTCTCCTTTCCACTCTCTCTAAAAAAAAAAAAAAAATCAATAGAAAGAATATCCTTGGGCCCTGGCTGGTTTGCCTCAGCAGTTAGAGTGTCGGCCTATGGACCAATGAGTCCCAGGTTTGATTCCAGTCAAAGGCATGTACCTCAGTTGTGGTTCGTCCCCGGCCCTGGTCGGGTCCTGCGAGAGGCACCCAGTCAATGTGTCTCTCTCACCTTGATGTTTCTCTCTCCCTTCCTCCCACGCTATCTGATGATAAATAGAAAAATATGCTTGGGTGAAGATTTTTTAAAAAAGAATATCCTTAGGTGAGGATTAACAAAAACTACAAGAATATATGATGAGCCCTGGCCGGTTTGTCGATGTTTCTCTCTCTCTCTCTCTCTTCCTCTCTCTCCCTCCCACTCTATCTGAACAAAAAATGGAAAAATGTCCTCCGGTGAGGATAAAAAAAAAAAAAAGAATATATGATGATTCATTCAACTGCTTATTCAATCAACCTAGACTTAGGTATTTTACCTTTAAGTGTTTTATATACTCAAGACACTGACCTAAATATCTGAATATAACATGGTTCAAATCCTCAAGCTTCACACCCCTTCTCAAACTCATTTCATAGTCATTATTGGTCCTGTAACAAGATAGCACTGTTTTATTCTATAATCCTTTTATTTATGGGCTCCATTTTGAGCTTGATGTGTGTGTGAATCACAATATTTGATAAATTGACTAGCCATCTGACATAGCGTTTTATTACACCCATTTCTCTTTCAATCCTAAAAGCCTTCGACAGCAGGTAAAATCATAGTGGGCACTTTGGAATATAGGATCCAGTGAATGGATTATTGATGATCTGGCTTCTAGAGTACAGATTTTCCAAAACAGATGTTGTAAGGACAGAAAACAGGCCTGTCTTTTTAAAGTTTGAGGGTAAAAATTTTCCCAATTATTCCAGAGGCGAATTCTGTGGTTTTCTATTCCAAAAAAATAACGGAGATTACAGAAAAGAATGGTGTTATAGTCAAGAGAGCCATTCTCTGGGCCAGACCTCCTGCTCATCTAATTTATATTGCAACCAAGCAGTATTACAATGGGCTTGAGGTCAGTAAGTCCCAAAGCCTTCACGTTATGACAACATGCTGAGGTAAAGGAAGTGTCTGAAAATCTGAGAGGGGCGTCCCCGACTCAGAGAACCTAGATAGGTTCTGCGTGAGACCCAGACATCCTGCGTGAGTCAGACCAAAACCTTGAGATCCGTCCCCGGAGACAAGCATCCTTGAATCCAAGAGCAGACCGAACCTAGAGTTCTGTCCCAGACCCAAGTGTCCTTGAATCTAAGATCAGACCAAAACTAGCAGGGAGACATCTAGAAGTGTCCTTCACAGCTGAATCCCAAAGTGACAGAACTGGTGCCTGGTTGTCCCATTTAACTGAGGACTGAAGACCAAAAGGGGGACTGTCACTTACTCCAAACCTAGAGGCTGTTAGTGTCCCCCAAATCAGTAAGACTTATCAATTGCTACTAAAGAGAGGGGTCACCAAGGAGAGTGTCCATGAAATTAAAGAGGAGAAAGAGAAGAATCAAACTTTCAGAGACTGGATTAGGGGTTAGCCTGGGCTAGCTGCTGCTGTCCACTGCTCCCCTAGTTGCAAGTCTCAGAAGTCAGAGGAGAGAAGTTTAGTCCTGGAACAGGCCACCAAAATGTTAGGGTTTGCCCGGTGACATGAGCTGTGAAAGAATTCACAAGGAAACAGAAGACATGCAGGGAGGAAATTTATTTTATTTCCCAAGGGAGGAAAGGGCCAGGTATTGATTGATAGGCAATACAAGGCAGGAAAGAAAAAGTGGCTCTCACTTTTAAACAGCAAGCAGTTGCATTGCTAAGTGACAAGGAAGGGAGGGGGTTGTCTTGAAAAGTTACAGTTTGTGTGTTTTCCAGCAGACAGTTAGGCAGATGCACTGAACATGTGTCTTATCAGTAATTTTCCCATGTCTGTAAAACAAGCTTAGAACAGAAGTTATAAAGAGTTCAAAAGGGAGATCTGTTTGAAGGAGAGGAGGAGGAATTCTTGCTAACCAGCCTGAAACTGTTAAAACAGCAGGGAGGATAGGGAGTGGAGGGTAACCTTGAGTGTAGCCTTATGTTGTCCTGCTATTTGAACAGAGGAGCTGTTTGAATCAGAGGAGCCAACAATCTCCAGGTTTAATTACCAGGTGCTTCTCATAAATTGTGGAAAAGCCACAACAAAGAAAAGAGGGGCCTGTTTTCTGTCCTTACAGATACCACATACTGCTAATAAAATTATCGTTCACTTTGATTGGATACACACCTTCTCGAGGCTTCCAGTGCTGTTTTCTTTTTTTCCCCCTCTCATTATTTGGAAGCTTCCCAAGTAGAAAGGAAACGAGCCAGTAAGCCAAGGCAAGTGGAATAGGGAAACTGAGACAGATAGCTAAACAAACTTAGAGCAATTTACAGTAGATACAGAAGGTCACCTCGCTAGAAATAACATTAAGCCTCAGTTGTATTTCAGCTCCAGATCTAGAAAGGCAGCAAAACCAGGAGGGAAACACGAGGACCAGCTGCAATGACTAACGATCCTGTGCCCTGACAGCGACCGATCAATGAAGACCACGACCCTGAAGGAGCACACCTAGAAAACTGATGAATAGTTTTTTGAGACCCTCACCTGAGACCCCCCCTAAGATTCCCACCTACAAGAGAGAAATAAAAGCCTCAAGACAAAGGACCCAGCGCAGGCTCTTCTTCCCAGGAGCACGCCGACGCCCCCCCCCTTCCCCCACGGGCATGCATCTTCTAAACTCTAAAAGACCCCAGGATGTTTGCAACCAGGGCAGCAATGGGCAGTGGCAGTTCATCCCAGACAACCCCCTGAACCTATGCCCAAGGCCTTCTTTTCTCTGACTTCTCAGTGAGTCAAAGCAAACCAGCCTAGGCTCATTCCCCAGCCCTTTCTTATTTCACTGTCCCCAGCTTTAATAAATGTCCTCTAAAATTCACCTGGACTTGCCCTGGCCGGTTTGGCTCAGCGGTTAGAGCGTCGGCCTGCGGTCCAGAGACACCAGGGTTCGGTTCCCGCTAAGGGCATGTACTTCGGTTGCAGTTTGTCCCCGGCCCTGGTTGGTCGTGCGGGTGGCGGCCACTCGATGTGTCACTTTCACATTGATGTTTCTCTCTCTCTCTCTTCCTCTCTCTCCCTCCCACTCTATCTGGACAAAAAATGAAAAAATATCCTCAGGTGAGGATTAAAAAAAAAAAAAATTCACCTGGACTTGTGTTGTGAAATTTTTCCTACACAGTCAAGAACTCACACACTACCAGCTGGCCCTAGGCAGACCCACCAAGGGCAACGTCCCCTTTCTGATAACAGAAATATCCCACTTACTTTTTTTCTGTTAATATGTGATTATTGTAAAAATTAGATGTACAAAAAAAGTACAAGTTTCCATGTGAGCCCTCTGTCAAAACATCCATTCTAAATTATTTGATACAGATCTTTACAGATTTTTTAAAATGTACAGATTTATTTTTATCTAAATATTATCATAACCTATAATCTGTTTTTTCAAATTACTGTTATATAGTACATTTTTGTCTATAGCAATATGCAAAGATCAACCTCATCCTTATTAGCAACAGCATTACATCAAAATCTATGGATACAACAAAATTTTTTAAAAACCAATCCTTGCCCTGGCCAGTTTGGCTCAGCAGGTAGAGCGTCGGCCCGCGAACAAAAGATTTTCGGGTTCGATTCTGATCAAGGGCACGTACCTCTGTTGCGGTTCGGTCCCTGGTCCCCCTGGTCCCCCTGGTCAGGGTCCTGCGGGAGGCAGCTGATCAATGTGTCTCTCTCACATCTCTCTCTCTCTGCCCCTCCTGCTCTGTCTGAAGATAAATAGAAAAATATCCTCAGGTGAGAATTTAAAACAAACAAACAAAAACACCAATCCTTGCCCTGGCCAGGTGGTTCACTTGCCCTGGCCGGTTTGGCTCAGGGGTTAGAGCGTCAGCCTGCGGTTAGATTCCGGTCAAGGGCATGTACCTCAGTTTCAGTTCCTCCCTGGCCCTGATTGGGGTCGTGGTCTTTGGGAGACAACCACTCAATGTGTCCCTCTCACATCGATATTTCTCTCTCTCTTCCTCTCTCTCCCTCCCACTCTATCTGAACAAAAAGGAGAAATATCCTCGGGTGAGGATTAAAAAGAAAATAAATAAATAAATAAATGAAAAAGAAAACCAATCCTCTATTCATGGACATTAAGGTTGTTTTTAGTTTTTTAGTATTATGTCTTATTAAAGAGAAAACTGCAGTTCTTTTTTTTTTTTTCTTTATTGATTTTAGAGAGAGAGGGAGAGAGAAATAGAAACATCGATGAGAGAGAACACCAACTGGCCGCCTCCTGCTTGCCCCCCACTGGGGATCTGGCCCACAATCTGGGCATGTGCCCTGACCAGGAATTGAACCTGCGACCTCTTGGTTCATGGGTTGATGCTCAGCCACTGAGCCACACTGGCTGGGCGAAAACTGCAGTTCTTAATTTTTTCTCCCACCAATTGATTTTGCCTGTTCTAGATCTTTTTTTTTTTTTTTTTTTTTTCATTTTTTGTTCAGATAGAGTGGGAGGGAGAGGGAGGAAGAGAGAGAGAAAGAAACATCGACGTGAAAGGGACACATCGAGTGGCTGCCACCCTCACGACCAACCAGGGCCGGGGACAAACTGCAACCGAGGTACATGCCCTTAGCGGGAACCGAACCCGGGTCTCTCTGGACCGCAGGCCGACGCTCTAACCGCTGAGCCAAACCGGCCAGGGCTGTTCTAGATCTTTATATGAATGTAATCATAAAGTTATGTACATGAAATAAATAAATAAATAAATAAATAAATAAATAAATAAAAAACCACAGGCCCAAAATGGTGTTACTCCTGCTAAAATCCCATGAGACCAAACCTAGATTTAATACTTGATCTAAGTCTGGTTGCAACCTCCCCAAAAAACATAATCTTAATCAACCAGTAAGGAATATCCTAGTCAAGCACCACTAAGGTAATCTGTCACATGGTTCCTCTCCATCCTCCCATAAAACGAAGAAGCAATCTGCATGATAAAAACACTTCCAGGTGTCTTCCCCAAAGAAAAGATGTCCCAGCCCACATATTATCCTTTCTTTTCTTTCTTTCTTTCTTTTTTTTTTTTTTTTTTTTGTTGTTGTTAATCCTCACCCAAGGATATTTTTCCATTGATTTTTAGATAGAGTTGAAGGGACGGAGAGAGAGAGAGAGACACATCAACTGGTTGCCTCCCCTATGATCCCGACCAGAGCCAAGGATCTAACCTGATGTGCCCTTGACTGGGAATCAAACCCACGACCTGGTCCGAGGGCCAACACTCTCACCGCCGAGGCAAACTGGCCAGGGCCTTCCTTTTCTTTTGCTTAATAGCTTTCTTGTCCTATCATTCCTCCTATAAAAACTTTCATTTTGTACAACCCCTCCAAAAATCCTTCTACTTGTTAAGTGGGGTGCACTGCCTGATTTATGAATTGCTTCACAAAGCCCATTAGATATTCAAATTTACTCAGTTGAATTTTGTTTTTTTTAACAATTTCAATGACTCTTTTTTTTAACAGAGAGAAATTTTTTAACAGAGAGAAATACATTTTATTTAATGTATTTGTTTTATGTTTCCATTAAATTTTTTTGAGAAAGAAGAAAGGAGAGATAGAAACATTGATGTGAGAGACAAACATCGATTGGCTGCCTCCTGCACGCCCCTCACCGGGGATCGAACCCACAACCTCGGCATGTGCCCTGATTGGGAATTGAACTGGGACCTCCCAGTCCACGGGACCATGCTCACTCAATCCACTAAGCCAAAACGGCTGGGCAATCTCAATGACTCTTAAATGAAAATGTGAACTCCTGTCTGGAAGTAGTAAGTATTTCTATCAGTTGATAGTTTGGGAGAGGATGTGGGAGACAGGACTTCTATAACTGTACCTGTAAATGCTAAAAGTTGTCTAGATGTTACTAGGGTTTCTCTGAACGTTGATATTCTTCAATGAGGCATAAGAGCTGTCAACAATATTAGTTTCATCTCTCTTTTTTAAAATATGTTTTTATTGACTTTAGAGAAAGAAGAAGGGAGAGGGAGAGAGAGAGAGAGAAACATCAATGAGATCAGCTGCCTCCTGCATGCCCCCTACAGGGATCAAGCCCACAACCCAAGCATATGACCTATGACCAGGAATCAAACCAGCTGCCTCTTGGTACATGTGAAGACACTCAACCAACTGAACCACACTGGCCAGTGCTCATCTCTGTATCTTAAAATTTTGTTTCTTTTTTGATTTTTAGAGAGAGAAGAAGGGAGAGAGAGATAGAAACATTGATGAGAGAGAACATCGATTGGAAGCCTCCTGCACGCCCCTCACTGGGGATTGGGCCCACAACCTGGGCATGTGCCCTGACCGGGAATCAAACTGGCAACCTCTTGGTGCATGGGTCGACGCTCAACCACTGAGCCACACCAGCCAGGCTCATCTCTGTATCTTAATGACCAAAGCTCTGAGTATAAAAACTAAAATATAAACAAGCAAAAAATCTTTATCCACAAAGCTTGAAAAAAATTAGAATGATTAACCCTGGTTGGTGTGGCTCAGTTGGTTGAGCATCATCCCATGCACAGAAAGGTTGCCAGTTCAATTCCCAGTCAGAGCACATGTCTGGGTTTCAGGTTCAGTTGCCTATCCAGGTACCTTCAGAAGGCAACCAATCAACCAACACATTGATGTTTTTCTTTCTCTGTCCCTCTTCCATCCTCTCTCTTTAAAAAAAATCAATAAAAACATATTTTTTAAAAATTAGAATGATTAGCTCTGGCCGGTTTTGCTCAGTGGTTAGAGCATCAGCCCTTGGACCAAAGAGTCGCGGGTTCGATTCTGGTCAAGGGCACGTAACTTGGTTGCGGTTTGGTCCCCAGCTCTGGTCGCGGTTGTGAGGGAGGCAGCCAGTCACGTGTCTCTCTCATGTCGATGTTTCTCTCTCTCTCTCTCTTCTCCTCCCACTCTATCTGAAGATAAAAGGAAAACATATCCTTGGGTGAGGATTAAAAAAAAAATTAGAATGATTAAAAAAAAACAGAATCATGACATTCACTTAGTGGTTTTGATGTTGAGTAGTATTTAATTTTTTTTTTCCTTTTATTGATTTTTTTTCTTTTCTTTCTTTTTTTTTTTTATCCTCACTTGAGCACATTTTTGCATTTATCTACAGATAGGGCAGGAGGGAGAGAGGGAGGAAGAGAGAGAGAGAAACATTGATGTGAGAGATATATCGAGTGGCTGCCACCCACACGATCCCAACCAAGGCTGGGGACAAACTGTAACCAAGGTATGTGCCCTTAGCGGAACCGAACCTGGGACTCTCTGGTCCGCGAGCCGACGCTCTAACCGCTGAACCAAACCGGCCAGGGCCCTTTTATTGATTTTACAGAGAGAGGAAATGAGAGGGAGAGAGAAATAGAAACATTGATGAGAGAGAGCATCGATTGGCTGCCTCCAGCATGCCCCCCACGGGGGATCAGGCCCACAACCTGGGCATGTGTCCTGACCGGGAATCTAACCGGCGACCTCTTGGTGCAAAGGTTGGTTGACGCTCAAGCACTGAGCCACACTGGCCGGACTAATTTTTTTTTTTAATCCTCACCCAAGGACATGTTTTTTTGTTTTTGTTTTGTTTTATATATATATATATATATTTTTTTTCTTTATTGATTTTAGAGAGAGAAGAAGGGAGAGGGAGAGACAGATGGAAACACTGATGAGAGAGAACATCTATTGGCCGCTTCCTGCATGCCCCTCACTGGGGATCTATCCCACAACCTGGGCATGTGCCCTCACCGGGAATCGAACTGGTGACCTCTTGGTGCATGGGTCGATACTCAATCAGTGAGGCACACGAGCCAGGCCAAGGACATGTTTTTTATTGATTCTGGAGAGAAGAAGGGACAGAGAGAGAAGCATTGATGTGAGAGAGAAACATCAATCGGTCACCTCCTGCAAGCACCTTGACTGGGAATTGAACCCGTGACCCTTTGGTGTACAGTACAATATTCCAACAAACTGGACCACACTGCCTAGGATGAGTAGTATTTTATTTAAGTATTACTGACCACCTCATATTAATAACAATAATGAAAATGAATAACTTTCATTGAGCAGATACCACTTTTCTATCTTGGAAACACTTTTCTAAGTGTTTGACGTAAATTAGTTCATTTAGTTAATTTTATTATTCCCATTTCAAAGATGAGGAAACGAAAAGACAGTGAAGTTGAGAAATTTGCATAAGGCGGTGCCTCTAGTGGAGCTAATGTTCTGACACTAGGAGGTCTTATTTTAGTGTGTGCGTATAACCATTACACAGTTATTAATAATATAAGGTTTCCCCAGGTGGAAAACCTACTCATTTATTCAACAAATATTTATGAGATACATGCTGTATAATAAGCATTATACCAAGAACATAAGAACGTACCATGTCATAAGAACATTGAGTAAACAAAATAGGAACAGCTCCTGATCCTCAGAACAAAGTGAAGTATTAAATGAATAATTACTCCATTAACTGTTTATAATAAATTGTATTAAGTGCCACTAAAGATAAATACACGGTGCTGGGGAAGTCCAGAATGAGTCACCTCAAGATGTGCCTCTGTGGTATGCAGGTTGTTTTGAGCTACAAGCAACTTTAGCCATGGACTCAAGAGAAACTTCTGCCACTCACCTCTGAACTACCTAGAAGAATTTAAATTAGAGGGCTTGCCAATCAAAGGTTATCAGAGATAACTTCTTTTGACCTATCTATAGGGTAGGGCAAACTTCTATTTACTAAAAGTCTGCTCTTCTTATCATCTGCAATGACCTTTTGAAGCCCAGGACAGCTTACCTCAACCCTAGATCAGGATGACTTATATACCCATGTTCCTTTTCTGTCTCTGAACCTCTCCTGTAGGTGAGGTTTCTCTCTTACGTATGTGGGGTTACTATTGTAGACAGTTAGACAGACATGAGCAGAGCAAGGACAATGGGCTAGGTACAGAAGGTCACCAGGATGGAATGTCTCAGGTGGCTAGCAACAGGCAAAACTGGGAAAACAAGGACCTCACCCCCAGGGTAACCTTTCTTCCCCTAGCATACCACTGGTCATTTGGTTTAGACCCCCCAACCTTTCATTTTGCTGGTCATGCGGTTTGGACCCTCCCCTGACCTTTCCTCCCCTGGCACGTTTAGTCATGTGGGTTAGACCCCCTTAGCGGGGGAACAAACAAGGGAGCCAGAGAATAGACCTTAAGCATTAAGCACCTAGGACAATGAGGTTCTGACCCACATCAAATACATCTAGTGCTTAGTTGTGTTTCAGTTCCAGGCCCAGAAAAGCAGCAAAACCAGATAAGAGATGCCAAGGCTGACCTCAGGACCAGATGCATTGAATAATGACATCCTGCCCTGGCATTGACCAGTCAGTGGAGACTAAGACTGAAAAGTTGATGAATATCCTATTGAGATCTTCCCCTGGGACCTCCCCTAAAATCTCCACCCTTAAAAGCCCTTAGGACAGAGGACCCAGTGAGCTCTCCCTCTCTAGAGCACACCTGTGCCTTTCCTATCCCCTTCCACTTCCCAACCCCTCAGTAATGTTACCTTTACCCTTCTCTCTCCTAAACTCCACGGGCTCCTTCTTTGGCTCCTATAACTTGTTTCCTGACCCCATTTCTTCTACCACTCACTTCTTTTACCTGTGACTTTCTAAATAAACTTTCTTTTATAGTTTAAGTCTTGCCTGAATTCTTTCCTAACCAAAACTCAAGTACTGAGGTTGCTGAACTAAGGTCCAGGCTGACCCCATTGGTCTAACACCTGGTGCCATTCTTGCTGCCAACATTCCCATACATATGTATGTATTAAATGTAGTTATTGTATGTCCCTCCGGTGTGGCTCAGTGGTTGAGTGTTGACCCATGCACCAGGAGGTCGCCAGTTCAATTCCCGGTCAGGACACACGCCCAGGTTGTGGGCCCAATCCCCAGTGGGGGGTACGCAGGAGGCAGCCAATTGATGTTCTCTCTCATTGATGTTTCTATCTCTTTTTCCCTTCCTCTCTCTCTAAAATCAATAAAGGAAAAAAAAAATTAGTTATTGTTGCCTGGCCGGTGTGGTTCAGTGGTTGAGCGTCAACCCATGCACCAAGAGGTCGCCGGTTCGATTCCTGGTCAGGGCACATGCCCAGGTTATGGGCCCGATCCCCAGTGAGGGGCATGCAGGAGGCAGCCAATTGCTGTTCTCTCTCATTGATGTTTCTATCTCTCTCTCCCTCTCCCTTCCTCTCTCTCTCTCTCTCTCTAAATCAATAAAGAAAAAAAAATGAAAAAATAAATTTAGTTATTGTCTCTTGCTAATCTTCCTCCTGTCTAATTATTAGACCAGCAAAAAGAACCTTAAGGGTAGAAGAAATTTTGTTTCTCCCCCACAGTGCTTTGAGACTTATATAGCATAGGCCTCAGCCACTTCAAAGAGATATTGTAAAAATAAGTCACTTAGCCCTGGCCTGTTTGGTTCAGCGGTTAGAGTGTCGGCCTGCGGTCCAGAGAGGCCCGGGTTCGGTTCCTGCTAAGAGCACGTACCTCGGTTGCGGTTTGTCTCCGGCCCTGGTTGGTCGTGTGGTGGGCAGCCACTCGATATGTCCCTTTTGCGTTGATGTTTCTCTCTCCCTTTCTCTCCCTCCCACTCTATCTGAACAAAAATGGAAAAATGTCTTCAGTTGAGGATTAAAAAAAAATGAATAAAAAATAAGTCACTTAATCAAAAAGACTTCCTATTTCTTTCTTTCCTCGATTTATTTTTTCCCCTTCCTACAGTGGATGAAAAAGGGGCCACATACTAACTAAATCTGACAAGCTCAGGGGAGGCCTGCATGAACTGTGATGGTCTTATAAACTCAGAGAACTGTGCTGGTCTGAACATAAATATTCCTAACTAAAAGCCGTCATGGCAGGTAGTCATGTTCTAGGCCTGTCTTCCTTGACAAAGGCCAATTTTTACCTTAACTGAGTTTTTCTACTGTCTTTTTGCATCTATGATAACATACTTTTGAAATGTCAGAGTAATCTCCTTTTCCAGACCCCTCAGGGCACAATCTCCCACCAGAACAGGAGCCAGAGAAACCCTCATTGTTACCTTGTTCTCCCTCATACCATCTCTGTGTGCTGTAAATGTCAATTGTTAACTATTCTATACCCACCAATGTAAAAGTATGTGTCTATTCATTTTACTTTTTATCCAATCTCAGAGATTTCCCCACTTTGCTTTCTCTTGCCTCTCTAATCTATCACCAATGGATTTCATATAACTCCTTATGTCTTCCCCATTGATTCTGATGTGTAAAATAAGTGGTAAAACTGCCATTTTCTGGAGCATTTTCTCAATCTGTTGAGATTTTGCTTCCCAACAATTGTCAGTTTGGATCAAATAAACCCAAAAATTCTAGCAGGTTTGGACATTTCTCATGTCAACACTACTAAATGTTTTTCTCCATCTTTTCCTTGGTCTCTTTATTCTTCTTTTAACTTTCATCCTAGCAATGACCTAAATTGGGTTTCTTATAGGTTAAGCCTTCTTTAACACACTTGCCATCTGTTCTCCTTCTGGCTCTGAAGCACAGGATTTTATCCTGTGGTAATTTTTCATTATGCTAATGTTTGTACAGGTTACAAAGTGCTTTTCAGTTGACAAACCTTTTTTTTTTTATCCTCACCTGAGGACATTTTTTCATTTTTTGTTCAGAAAGAGTGGGAGGGAGAGAGAGGAAGAGAGAGAGAAACATCGACGTGAAAGGAACACATCGAGTGGCTGCCACCCTCATGACCCAACCAGGGCCGGGGACAAACTGCAACCTAGGTACGTGCCCTTAGCGGGAACTGAACCCGGGTCTCTCTGGACCGCAGGCCGACACTCTAACCGCTGAGCCAAACCGGCCAGGGCTCAGTTGACAAATCTTACATTTCATAATTAGTGCTTATTTTACTATTATGGAAGAAATTGACCTTTTGAGCAAATATCTAAATGTTATAAGAATACTGCCCAAATATCTAAATGTTATAAGAATACTGCCCTGGCCAGTTTATCTCAGAGGTAGAGCGGCGGCCCATAGACCAGTGAGTCGTGGGTTGGATTCCAGTCAAGGGCACATACCTCAGTTGCGGTTCATCCCCGGCCCTGATCGGTGTCGTGCAGGAGACACATCAATTGGTTGACTCCCAAATGACCCCAACCGGGAGCTGTGAATCGAACCTGCAACCCAGGTATGTGCCCTTTGCCGGAAATCGAACCCAAGACCCTTCAGTCTGTGGACCGACGCTCTAACTGGTGAGCCAAACTGGCCAGGCCATCTATGAGAATTTTTTTTTTTAAATTTAATTTTATTTATTTATTTATTTTATTTATTTATTTTTTATTAATTTATTTTTGTTACAGATGTTTCTCCTTTTTTCCCCATTGACACCCTCCTCCCCATCCCCCCACCCTGTCCCCAGCTTTGTTGTCCATGTCCATCACTTATGCATACATGTGCATAAGTTCTGTGGTTTATCTCTTCCCTCCCCCCCCACCCCCTCTTCTGAGGGGTGTCAGTTTATACCCTACTTCCACATCTCTGGGTCTACCCTGTTCCTCAGACTGTTATGTTCATTATATTCCACAAATAAGTGAGATCATGTGATATTTGTCTCTCTGCTTGGCTTGTTTCGCTTAGGATAATACTCTCGAGGTCCCTCCACGTCGTCTCAAAGGATAAGAGATCTTTATTTCTTACAGCTGCATAGTACTCCATTGTGTATATGTACCACAGCTTTTTTATCCATTCATCCACTGATGGACACTTGGGCTGTTTCCAGATCTTAGCTGTTGTAAATAGTGCTGCTATGAACATGGGGGTACATGTATTTTTTCTGATTGGTGTTTCAGGCTTCTTAGGGTATATTCCTAGAAGTGGGATCACTGGGTCAAATGGCAATTCAATTTTTAATTTTTTGAGGTAACACCATAGTGTTTTTCACAGTGGCTGCACCAGTCTGCATTCCCACCAGCAGTGTACTAGAGTCCCCTTTTCTCCACACCCTCGCCAACACTTGTTGTTTGATGATTTGTTGATGGCGGCCATTCTGACAGGTGTGAGGTGATACCTCATTGTTGTTTTAATTTGCATCTCTCTGATGATTAATGATGTTGAGCATTTCTTCATATGTCTCTTAGCCATTTGTATGTCCTTTTTGGAGAGGTGTCTATTTAGTTCCTCTGCCCATTTTTTAATTGGGTTCTTTGTCTTCCTTTTGTTGAGTTGTATGAGCACTCTGTATATTTTGGAAATTAACCCCTTATCTGATGTATCATTGGCAATTATGCTCTCCCATAGAGTGGGTTCCCTATCTGTTTTGGTGGTTGTTTCTTTTGCTGTGCAGAAGCTTTTGAGTTTGATGTAGCATCTATGAGAATTTTTAATGCAATGTAGTTACAATGGCAAAAAATTTAAGATAATCTAAATGCCCATCAATAGGGTATTGATTAAATAAGTTATGGTATGTTTATAGAATAGAGTATTAAGCAGCCATTAAAATTATATAGTAGACTTGAGTGTAGAATTGTACACTTAAATTCAATATAATTTTATTAACCAATGTCACCCCAATAAATTCAATTTGCAAATCCTTTATTTAAAATAAATAAATAAATAAAAATAAAATTATCTAGATTATTTAATAATACTTTTAAATGTTCATTTTGTATTATATATTGGTGTCCAAGTAAGAAATCTTAACAGATTGAGAAAATGCTTTGGAAAAATGGCAGTTTTAATTTATTTTATACATTAGAATCAAAGGAGAAGCCCTAAGGGGAGTTTCATGAAATTCATTGGTGTTAGAGTAGGGGGACTGGAGAAAGCAAAGCAATCTCTGAGATTGGATAAAGAGTAAAAGGAAAATATATACTTCTTTTACATTGGTGGGTACAGGATAGTTAAAAATTATCATTTACAGCACGTAGAGATGGTATTTGGGGAAACAAGAAAAGAATGAAGAGTTCACCCTGGCCGGTTTTGCTCAGCGGTTAGAGCATTGGCTTGCGGACTAATGAGTCACGGGTTGGATTCCAGTCAAGGGCACGTACCTAGGTTGCCGTTTGTCCCCGGCCCTGGTGGGGTCATACGGGAGGCAACCAGTCAATGTTTCTCTCTGTCTCTCTCTCTCTCTCCCTCCCTCCCTCCCACTCTACCTGACAATAAGTAGAAAAATATCCTCGGGTGAGGAATGAAAAATAAAAAAAAAAGAATGAAGGGTTCTGTGGTCTCATGCTCTGGTGTGGTGGGTGTGCCCTGAGGGGGACTGGAAAAGAAGATTATGCTGACATTCCAAAGGTATGTTATCTTAGATGCAAAAAGACAGTAAACAGTCTTACTTAAGGTAAGGATTGACCTTTGTCAAGGAAGCTACAGGCCTAGGATACGACTATCCGCCTTAATCACTTTTAGTTAGGAATTTTGTTGTTGCTGTTTTGTTTGGTACGTGCCCCTAGCGGGAACCGAACCCGGGACTCTCTGGTCTGTAGGCCGACGCGCCAACCGCTGAGCCAAACCAGCCAGGGCTTAGTTAGGAATTTTTATGTTCAGACCATCCTATGTGGTTATTTTCAATCTCTGAGTATGTAGGACCCACCATGCAGGCCTTCTCTAAGCTTGTCAAGTTTAGTATGTGGCCTCCTTTTCATCCACAGTGGTTAAAAATAAAGACTTTTTTTAATCCTCACCAAAGGATATTTTTCCATTTATCTTCAGATACAGTGGGAGGGAGGGAGAGAGAGAAACATGGATGTGAGAGACACACATCCACTGGTTGCTTCCCGCACAACCCCAACCAGGGCTGAGGATGAACTGCAACCGAGGTACGTGCCCTTGACTGGAACTGAACCTGTGACTCTTTGGTCCACAGGCCGATGCTTTAACCGCTGAGCCAAACCAGCCAGGGCAAAAATAAAGACTTTATTAAAAAAAAAGATCTAGCCCTGGCTGCTGTGGGTCGTGGGTTTGATTCCCAGTGAAGGGCACGTACCTGGATTGCAGTTTCGTTTCCCAGCCCAGGTCAGGGAACTTGCGGGAGACAACCAATCCATGTGTCTTTCTCATGTCGATGTTCCTCTCTCTCTCTCTCTCTCTCTCTCTCTCTCCTTCCCTCCTAAACTCTATCTAAAAAGCAATGGAAAAATATCTTTGGGTGAGGATAAAATAACAACAACAATAATAATAAATAGCCCTGGCCTGTTTGGCTCAGCGGTTAGAGTGTCAGTCCGTGGACCAATGAGTCATGGGTTCGATTCCAGTCAAGGGCATGTACCTCGGTTGCAATTCGTCCCCGGCCCTGGTTGGTGTCCTGCGGGAGGCAGCCACTCAGTGTGTCCCTTTCACGTTGATGTTTCTCTCTCTCTCTCTTCCTCTCTCTCCCTCCCACTCTATCTGAACAAAAATGGAAAAATGTCCTCCAGTGAGGATTAAAAATAATAAAAATAATAATAATAATAATAAAAAATAAATATTATGCATGGTTAGATACATACACAAACCAAAATTATAACAACAGTTATCTCTGGGTCATAGAATTATTAGTACATTTCATTTCTTTTTTTTAAAGAATAGTTTATTGATTTTTAGAGAGAGAGGAAGGGAGAAGAGAGAAACATTGATGATGCGCAAGTGCAACATCGATTGGCTGCCTCCTGCACACCCTCTGCTGGGGATGGAGTCTGCAACCCGGGCATGTCCCCTGACTGGAAATAGAACCAGCAACCCTTTGGTGCATGAGAGGACATCCAACCAATTGAGCCACACCAGCCAGGACTCATTTCCTTTTTATTTTTCTGTTCATGTTATGGGGGAGGAACACTCTTTCTTCTACCTTCAAGGTTCTCCTGGCTGGTCTAATAATCAAATAGATATGAGACAGATTAGCAAGAGAGATAACCAAATTTAATACATACATGTGTATGGGAATCTCACATACATGAGAGAATCAGAGACCTCACAGACAAAAGAGGTTCAAAGATAGAAGGGGAACATGAGAATGTAAGACATCCTGAGCTAGGGATGAATAAGGTGCCTTGGGGGCTTCAAAAGGTCATTGCAGATGGTAAGAAGAGGAGACCTATAGTAAATAGAAGTTTGCCCCCACCTTATAGGTAGGTCAAAAGAATCTCATATAATAGTTTATTGTGGTTAAAGTCCCTAATTCAAGTTCCCCTAGGTAGTTAAAAAAGAAAGGCAAAAGTTTCTCTTGAACCTGTGGCTAAAGTTGTCTGTAGCTCAAAGTAACCTGCATACCACTGAGGCACATCTTGGGGTGGTTCATTCTGAACCCCGACAGTGTCTACCATATAGATTACTTTTGTAATCAGAAAAATATTATATCTCCAACTACTTTTTATTTTTATTTTTTAACTTATCTTTATTGTTGAATGTATTACAGATGTTCCTCATTTTTCCCCCATTGCCCCCCTCCTCCTCATTCCTGCCCCCCTCCTCCAACTACTTTTTAAAAAATGTTTTTATTGATTCTTTTTTACAGAGAGAGGGAGAGAAAAATAGAAACATCGATGAGAGAGACACATCCATTGGTTGCCACTCACATGACCCCAAGCAGGCCAGGGACAAACCACAACCGAGGTACGTGCCCTTGGCTGGAATCGAACCCAGGACTCTTTGGTCCACAGGCTGATGCTCTAACCACTGAGCCAAACAGGCCAGTGCCACATCCTTTTTTAAAAATTTTATCTAGAATATTTACTTACTTTGTTAGTTATTTAAAAAAATTTTTTTTTTCTTTATTGATTTTAGAGAAAGAGGAAGGGAGAGGGAGAGAGAGAGAGAAACATTGATGAGAGAGAACATTGACTGGCTTCCTCCTGCATGCCCCCCACTGGGGATTTAGCCCACAACCTGGGCATGTGCCCTTGTGCTGACATGTTTATAACCCCATAATTGATGATTGGTGAATTATTGTGCTGACTTGTTTATAGCTCCCTGAACCAAGAAATTGTTGGGAGCCGGCTACGCGTCTGACAGAGTCCATGGAGCCTGGAGGTCTTGAGTCAGAGACTTGACCTCCCCCACAATCTCAAGGAATTAGGCTTGCATTGTGTTTGTGCAGCTCGGGGCTAAGTGTGACCCAATGTACCTTGAAATACCTGAGATAACAGACTGTGTGTTCCTGGGTGGGCCTGGGTGTACCTGGGTGTTCCTGTTATCATCAAGGCAAACTAATTCTATACAGCATTATTATAGCCCTGGGCATTATATCAAGAAGATCCTATTTTCTGTAAGGTATGAAAGGCATGTAATAAAGCATATTGGGGCTGGTCTCCGAGAACTCGGGATCAGTCACCGGCCAGCTTTGCTCTCTGTTTGGCTTTAATTTGACTCTGGTGGTCTCTCGGTTCTCTAGCACCACAACACCCTGACTGGGAATCGAACCGGCGACCTCTTGGTGCATGAGTCCACACTCAACCACTGAGCCATACCAGCCGGGCTATTTATTTATTTTTTATCTTCAGATAGAGTGAGAGAGAAACACATCGACTGACCACCTCCCACATGACCTGACCAGGGCCTGGGACAAACTGTAACCGAGGTACGTGCCCTTGCTGGAATTGCACCTGAGACTCATTGGTCTGAGAGCCAATGTTCTAACCGTTGAGCGAAACCAGCAGGGCCACATCCTTTTTTAAAAAATTACAACTGTCTTTTCCTTTTCTTTAGGATATCTTTTTTTTCAAATGTTTTTATTGATTTTTTAGAAAGAGAGAGAAAGGGAGAGAGAGATAGAAATATTGATGTGAGAGAGAAACATCAATCAGCTGCCTCCTGCACACCCCCTACTGAGGATTGAGCCCGAAACCCAGGCATGTGCCCTGACCAGGAATCGAACCGGGACCTCTCAATCCATGGGACGATGCTCACTTAATCCACTGAGTCACACCGGCCGGGCCTCCGACTACTTGATGACTGAAATTCCTTTAACATGGAACAAAGTCTACATTCCATGTTCAGAAGCTGTGGGAGAAGGGAACATTCTCCCCCTTCCCATATTGGTTCTTATGGCTAGCCAAATAATTAAAATGACAGGAGAAAATCATGTTTTAATATATATGCACTGGAAATTCACATAAGCATGAAAATTCTAAAACAATAAGGCAAAATAAAGTGTGTATGTCACTCTGGATTAAGAAGGAGATAACAGTTTGGGACTTCAAAGGGAAATAAGGGAATTCACAGGGAGTTGAAAAGAGTTCATGTTTAGTGAATAATATTTGTTGGGCCATCTAAAGATAAATGGGTCAGAGAGAGGACTAGGTTCCTCCCTATCTACCAGGCCTAGTTCATATTATACTGTGGTTATCTACAGTTGGTAGTTCTTACTGGGACAAGCCTTTTATCTTAAATTCTTCTTTTAACTATATGTTTTTATTGATTCTTTTTAGGGAGAGAGAAATAGAAACATCAATGTGAAAGAGAAACATTAATTGACTGCCTCCTGCACGCCCCCTACTGGGGATTGAGCTAGCAACTTGGGCATGTGCCTCAACTGGGAATAGAACTGGGACCTTTCAGTCCATGGGACAATGCTCAATCCACTAAGGCACACCGGCTGGGCCTATCTTAAATTCTTTTATGTAGTTTGGGGGAAGGTGAAAGATTCTTCCTGAGTCTTTTGTTTTTAAAAAAATAAAATAATTCTCCTGGTCACTGTGGCTCAGTGGTTGAGTGTTGACCCATGAACCAAGAGGTCACCGGTTCAATTCCTGGTCAAGGCACATGCCCAGGTTGTGGGCCAAATCCCCAGTGGGGGGCATGCAGGAGGCAGCCAATCGATGTTCTCTCTCATCGATGTTTCTATCTCTCTCTCTCCCTTCCTCTCTCTCTAAAAAAAAAAATCAATAAAGAAAAAAAAATTTTTTAAATAAAATAATTCTGCCCTGGCCGGTGTGGCTTAGTTGGTTGAACGTCTTCCTGTGCACTGAAAGTCTGCTGGTTCAATTCCCGGTTGGGACACATGCCAAGGTTGCAGGTTCGATCTTCAGTTGGGGTGTGTGTGGAAGGCAGCTAGCTGATCGATGTTTTTCTCTCACATCTATGTTTCTCTCTCTGTCTCCCTTCCTCTCTTTCTGAAATCAATAACATTTCCTTAAAAAGCTATAAAAATGAAATGAAATAAAATAATTCTCATGCCAGAAAGACACATTTTGGTGTGGCAAATTTTGCTTCTGTCAATGTCAGAAACATTCAAACATGTAAATAATTTTTGTAAGTTTATTTGAGCCAAACTGACAACAATTGTGGGAAGTAACTTCTCAAGGCATTGAGATAATGTTCCAGAGAATGGCAGTTTTGCACCCTATTGTATACATTACAATCAAAAGAGAAGATGTAAGTGGCTTTCATGAAATTCATTGGTGATAGATTAGGGAGGCAGAAAAAAGCAAAGTGGGAAATCTCTGGGATTGGATGAAAAGTAAAATGATAGACATATACATTTTTTACATAGGTGGGTACAGGATAGTTAAGTCAATCAACATGAACAAAATAGACCCAGAGACATAGAAATAGGGATCAGACTGACAAACCTCAGGGAGGGTGGGGGTGGAGAGGGAAGAGATAAACCAAAGAACTTATATGCATATATGCATAACCAATGGACACAGACAACAATACTGTGAAGGGGGGGCAGGAGTGGGGAGGAGGTGTCAATGGGGGGAAAAGGAGAAACATTTGTAACAAAAATAAATTAATTTAAAAAACAAACAAAAGAACAATGAGAGGATTTGTAGTCTCTGTGTGGAAAAAGGGAAGTTACTTTGACATTACAAAGGTATGTTATACTGGATGCAAAAGACAATAGCCACAGTTAAGGTACAGATTGACCTTTGTCAGGGAAGATTCGAGTTTAGGAGGACTACCTGCTATAAACTGCTTTTGGTTAAAAAGTTTTAATTTCAGCCCTGGCCAGTTTGGCTCAGCAGTTAGAGTGTCAGCCTGCAGACCAGAGAGTCCTGGGTTCAGTTCCCGCTAAGGGCATGTACCTCGGATGTGGTTCATCCCTGGCCCCTGTTGGGGTCGTGCAGGTGGCAACCAGTTGATGTGTCTCTCTCACATGGGTGTTTCTCTCTCTTCCTCCCTCTCTCCCTCTCGTTCTATCTGAAAAAAAAAAAATTAATTTCAGATCATTCCTTGTGGTTATTTTAGGTCTCTAAGTTTGCAAGACCGCCACAAAGGCCTTCCCTGAGCTTGTCAGGTTAGCATGTGTCCCCTTTTTGTCCACATTTCTCTATAAAGTACATTAAGCCTAGCAAAAAAGTATGAAATGGTCTACATTCACTCTAAAATGTAATGACAAGGTCAAGGGAAAAAACAGGAGGTAGCGAGTTGCCTGAAAGAGACAGAGGAAAATGTCTAAAACATAAACAAAAATCAGAGATTTAGGAAACAGAGAGCAGGACCTGGTCTGCTTGGCTCAGCAGTTAGAGTGTCGACCCAAGGACCAAAGAGTCATGGGTTCAGTTTCGGTCAAGGGCACGTTGCGGTTCCTTCCCGGCCCTGGCTGGGGTCATGCGGGAGGCAGCCAGTCGATGTGTCTCTCTCACGTCACTGTTTCTCTCTCTCTCTCTCCCCCTCCCTCCCACTCTATCTGAAGATAAATGGGAAAATATCCTTGGGTGAGGATTTTTTAAAATTTAGAAAGAAAAAGAAAAGGAAAAGGAAAAGAGACCTGGCCTGCTTGGCTCAGAGGTTAGAGCATCGGCCCTTGGATCAGAGAGTCCCGGGTTCAGTTCCCGTTAAAGGCACGTATGTTGGTTGGTTGGTTGCAGTTTGTCCCCGGCCCCGATTGGGGTCGTGTGGGTGGCAACCACTCGATGTGTCTCTCTCACATGGGTGTTTCTTTCTCTCTCTTCCTCCTTCTCTCCCTCCTGCTCTATCTGAAGATAAATGCAAAAATGTCCTCGGGTGAAGATAAAAAATAAAAAAAAGAAAGAAAAAGAAAAGAGAGAGCAGGATTACTAAACTTAAACCTGTCATACTTCAAAAGTTTGGCCATCACTACCTCTGCTTCAATCATCCATTAAAGGAAAGAAGACCCAAGATTCATTGTGAAATAGCTCCGGCAAGAAGCAATCTTGGGCCTTGGCCGTTTTGGCTCAGCGGTTGGAACGTCAGCCTGTGGACCAGAGAGTCCTGGGTTCAATCTCTGCTAGGGGCACGTACCAAAAAGCAATCTTGGGTGCAGAAAACCCCAGTTTTTTAACTCTATCACTTAGACTTGGAAAAATATTATGTTGAGTTTTCCTATTTTCACTGGGAAATTTGTCTTCTGGATGATTTCTATACTTTCTGATAGCCTCCTCCAATTTATTGTATTTTATTATTTGATTAGGATATAGGGAAGTCACACAGGGCCCATTAAAAATCGCCCATGAACCAAAGAGTCCCGGGTTCAATTCCGGCCAAGGGCACGTACCTCAGTTGCAGTTTATCCCCAGCCCCAGTTGGGGTTGTGCGGGTGGCAACCAGTCACTGTATCTCTCTCACATCGATGTTTCTCTCTCTCTCTCTTTCTCCCTATCTCCCTCCAGCTCTATCTGAAGATTAACGTAAAAATGTCCTCCGGTGAGCATTAAAAAAAAACAAATTTAAATATTTGCTTACTCTCCTGGGAATCCCTGCATTTCAGTCAGTAACCAGAATGGGAGCTTTCCCAATGCACACAGTGAGTGCGTAAAAGAGAGAATTTCATATAACAATTGAGATCATATTCCACTTAATATATGAATGCAGTGACTAGTCATGTAGAATTTTATTATTATTTTATTATTTTTTTTTTGTTAATCCTCACCTGAGAATATTTTTCTTTCTTTTTTTTTAATTGATGTATTTTTGTTACAGATGTTTCTCCTTTTTCCCTCATTGACATCCTCCTCCCAATCTCCCCCTCTTGAGAATATTTTTCCATTTATTTTTTAGATAGAGTGGAAGGGAGAGATGGAGGGAGGAAGGGGGGGAGAGAGAGAGAGAGAGAGAGAGAGAGAGAAACTTCAATGTGAAACAGTGATTGAAACTGCAACCCAGGTACATGCACTTTACCAGGAATTGAACCCAAGACCTTTCGGTCTGAGGGCCATTGCTCTAACCACTGAGCAAACCGGCCAGGGCTAGTCATGTAGAATTAATTTTATTTTAAAAAATTTTTTTAAATTTTTATTTGTCTTTACTGATTTTAGAGAGAAGAAGGGAGAGGGAGAGAGAGATAGAAACATCGATGAGAGAGAACACTGACTGGCCACCTCCTGCATGCCCCCCACTGGGGATTGGGCCCACAACCTGGGCATGTGCCCTGACCGGGAATTGAACCAGCAACCTCTTGGTGCATGGGTCGACGCTCAACCACTGAGCCACACCAGCCGGGCCCATGTAGAATTTAAAAAAAAAAAAAAAAAAAAAAGTCTAATATTCAAATATCAGTTTCTGTTGTTGCACAATTACATCCCAATATGGCCACAGCAAAGTGGGAAATACACATTCTTTTACTTGAGAGGGTTCTGACACACGTGGATTGAGTAGGTCCATGGATCCCACCAGTGGAGCAGGGTTTGTTCTCTTCAAAGAGATCTCAGGGCTCCAGAAAATCTCCCTCTGTTCTTACCCTTCAGGGAGAGATTTAAAGATCATTTTTCCAACACCCACAAATTACTATTAATCTCAAATAAACAAATATATTTTCAGCTTTAGTTTTAGTTGAGAAGTTGGTATGTAAAGAATTCTTTTAGCTGCTCTTTCTCCAACTACAACATGCATAGGGAAAAAACGTAGCCTTTAGGCTCTGATCTACAAAGAGTTAACATCTTAAGAGCTAAACAGAACTGCATTAACTCCTCTGTTAACAAGCCAGGCAGACAAGAGGATTCTGGAATACTAGAGGACACCACAGAAGTCAGAGAAAAGAACTGGAGAGAGCTCTCTGGAGGAAGCAAAGACTGTAAGTTTATATCTAATACATATTTATGGTCTCCCATTTCTTTCCGTGGGGTGTTTTTGAGAACAGTGAAACCAGTTTCTTCATTTTGTATTGTACCACAATACAAAACAGGCGTCCCAGGCGTCAGGCACAACATGGCTAGATCATCTTTAATCCTGTCACTCTCTTTACTCCATCCCACATCCAACTAATCATCAAGTCTTTAGATTCTCCTTCCTTGGGGTCTTTGTGATCCATCCCACCCTGCCACCCCCCAGCCACTATCCTTCCTAGTTCAAAGCCTCTTGCCTGAACCATGGCAATATCCTCTTAACACTCCTCTGCTCCGCCAGTCTTTCTAACTCACTAATAGCAGATGAATCTTCCTAAAGCTCTTCTGCAGCTCTAACTTTAATGCTCTTGTGCTCAAAATGTATAAGTTGCTGGCCATTTTGACAGAATGAATAGCACATCTGTATTTTAAATGCAAAGTCTTCCGAAACATGCATTTAAAATCTCACAACTCTTTCTCAAACTCGTCATGCCTACCTGCTATTGTGCAAGACCACCTGCTCTTTGCCCAGCCCTGACCCTATCCAAACTGTCCTCTTTGTATGGAACATTGTATCCCCACCTGCCAAAATCCCTCCGACTCCAACACCCTCCCTCCGTAGTGCTTTATCTGATCCTTCAAGTGAATGTGAAATTCAGTCTTCCTTTCCTCTCTCACTTCGTTTTGTTCCTTCTGATTGACTTTTTATATTTTACCTTACAGTTAAATATGAGCTTTTCTCATTTTTCCTCTTAATTATTCACTTCCTGAGAGCAAGGGTTCTATTTTTCTTCTTTTTTAAAATTTTCTTTTCTTTATTGATTTGAGAGACAGAGGAAGGGTTAGGGAGAGAGAGAGAAACCATTGATGAGAGAGAACATCGATTGGCTACCTCCTGCATGCTCCACACAGGGGTTTGGTGCCCTGATCAGCAATCGAACCGGTGACCTCTTGATGTCAACGCTCAACCACTGAGCCACACCAGCCAGACCTCTATTTTTCTTCTTGTAGCAACTGGACAAAATGGGCACATAGTAATATTTGTCAAATTAAGTTCAATCCAAATTCCCATCATCCTTCATGAGCATTCATCCAATGGACGCTGCGATTATAGAGCCTATAGTTTTCTCCACAGCTTTTCCGCAGCTCTGCTCCAGGTCTGCTTCTCAGTGCTTCCATCTCATTTGCCTCTGCCCTCTTACACAGGATCAGCTCCTCCTGAGTTCCCTAACTCACTGGAAAACTATTTTCTTTAAGGCTCTCTTCGTAATTCACCACCTTCTTCCCCCGGGCCTTCTACTCAAAGGAGCCCAACTGCAGCCTCAGAGACTTGAGTATTTACTGGACTGTTAAAGTTAATTCCTTATACAGGAAGACTTGGATTCCTAATCCATATTAAACTGAGATGTTAAAACCCTACTTCTATATTTTGTTACACAGGCCTGCTTATCCCCTGGGTTTTTAAAGGATAGGAATATTTTTGCAGAATTTTTTCCTATGCCCTATTAAAATGCTACTGACATTTCTTTAAGCAGATTTGTCACCTGCTTTTGGAATTATTTTTCCTCCTCTTCTCTCCTACTCAAATCTGTGATACCATTAGGGCTCTCATCTCACTGTATTTTTGGGGGTGGAGGAGTTAATACAAAACTTTGTAAAATCATTAAAACTAATTGTAAAAAGAAAAACAATTTCTGTCACAATCCAATGTTGTAATATTATATTTGCTGAAAATTTATTACGTATCTGCAGGTACCAGGTACTGTGTTGAGCACCATATATACAAAGATATCTTCAAAAGAGCTTATAAACTAGTGAAGAGATCACATGATATATCAGTGCTATAGAGAACTGACTCATATTAACTAACACACACAAAAATATACAGTATATAATAATAATATAAAGTATTAACTTATACTGATAAATACAATATAGAATAGTCAATTGGCCAGAGACTAGTTTAGTGGAAACAACAAAACCAGCTAGCATTTTAGCTAATATAGAGTCTGTATTAAGTACCAGGCATTATGCTCAGCTTTTTTTTTTAATCCTCACCCGAGGACATTTTTGCATTTATCTTCAGATAGAGAGGGAGGAAGAGAGAGAGAGAAACATCAGTGTGAGAGAGTCACATCGACTGGCTGCCACCCACACAACCCCAACCAGGACTGGGGACAAACTGCAACCGAAGTATGTGCCCTTAGCGGGAACTGAACCCGAGACTACACTGGTCGGTGGGCTAATGCTCTAACCGCTGAGCCAAACAGGCCAGGGCTGCTTGCTCTTTTTTTTTTTTTTAATCCTCACCTGAGGATATGTTTTTTACTGATTTTAGAGAGAGAGGAAGGGAGAGGGAGAGAGAGAGAAACATCAATGTGAGAGAGAAACATTAATCAGTTGCCTCCCACGCATGGGTATGTGCCCAACCCTTCAGTGCACAGGATGATGCTCCAACCAGCTAAGCCACACCAGGCAGAGCTTTAAAAAATTTTTTTTAACTTTATTTTAATATTGTTGACACTATTACAGATATCCCCATATTCCCCCCCCCCTTTTGCCTGCCCCCACCCAGCCCCCGATTTTTAAAAATTATTGATTTGAGAGAGAGGAAGGAAGAGAGAAAGAAAGAGAAACATCAGTTTGTTGTTCCAATTATTGATGCATTCATTGGTTGCTTCTTATATGTGCTCCGACTGGGGAATCAAACTAGCAACATTGGCATATTAGGCAGATGCTGTAACTAACTGAGCTACCTGTCCAGGGATGCAAGGGAATTTTTTTTTCTTTATTGATTTTAGAGAGAGAGGAAGGGAGAGGGAGAGAGAGATAGAAACATTGATGAGAGAGAACATCAATCAGCCGCCTCCTGCATGCCCCCCACTGGGGATTGGGCCCACAACCTGGGCATGTGCCCTGACCAGGAATCAAACTGGTGACCTCTTGGTGCATGGACCTCTTGATGCTCAACCACCGAGCCACGCCAGCCAGGCTCAAGGGAATTCTTTAAGTCTTTAATTCCATTGAGTTAAAATGATTGATAAACACTCCTTCCTTACATCTACTCTTTGCTTCTTTTTTTCTGAGAGATTAAATCTGGCCACTTCATTGGATTTTACACCTTTCTTCATCACACCTTCACTGACAGTCACTCCTGGGTTTTGTTTTCTGACATTCTTTTTTCTCCCCATTGATTTTTAATTTTATTTTTTAGAGAGAGTGGAAGAGAGGGAGAGAAGGGGGGAGAAGAGAGACAGAAACATCGATGTGCGAGAGACACATCTACTGGCTGCCTCCTGCATGCCCCCTATTGGGGATCAAGCCCACAACCTGGGCATGTGCCCTGACAGGGAATGGAACCAGGACATCTCAGTCCATGGGATGACACTCAGTCCACTGAGCTACACCAGCCGGGCTCTGCATTTCATTCTTAGAGCTTCTTTGACTGCAGTGGTAGTGGTAGTTTTCAGTTGCTCCACAGCGGCATACAGCTTTGGTGGTGTGCTTTGGAATGGCTATAAGAAAAACAATCTTCTCTGTCTAGATATTAAAGATCGACAGCATCTCTTCTTTCACTACAGCTCCATTTTTGCAAATGGCTTTAGATCCAGAGGGCCAGGCCTGTGATTCAGTTACCTCTTCGTTCTCTTTCATGTTACTTCTCTACAGAAGGAGGCTGAAAAGACAGGGTAACTTAGAAAACCCGCAAAAGTCACCTTAAATGTAAGATTTCCTTTAAAATAAAATGGTTTTGCCCTGGCAGGTTTGGTTCAGCGGTTAGAGCGTCGGCCTGCGGTACAGAGACCCAGGTTCGGTTCCCGCTAAGGGCATGTACTTCGGTTGCAGTTTGTCCCCGGCCCTGGTTGGTCGTGCGGGTGGCAGCCACTCGATGTGTCCCTTTCATGTCGATGTTTCTCTCTCTCTCTCTTCCTCTCTCTCCCTCCCACTCTATCTGAACAAAAAATGAAAAAATGTCCTCAGGTGAGGATAAAAAAAAGTAAAAATAAAAAATAAAATGGTTTCTTTGGTTGCTTCCATTCTGTTTCAATCCTAGGATTATTGTCTAATGTGTGAAAAGACATCAACTTTTGGGGGATTATTCAGCTTCCTTAAAATAAGCATGCTATGAAATCTGTATAGACCCGTTTAAAATTATGTCCCTGGCCCTGGCTGGTTTGGCTTAGCGGTTAGAGTGTCGGCCTGTGGTCCAGAGAGAACCGGGTTTGGTTCCTGCTAAGGGTGTGTACCTCGGTTGCGGTTTGTCCCTGGCCCTGGTTGGGTCAGGGCTGTGCGGGAGGTAGCCACTCGATGAGTCCCTTTCACGTCGATGTTTCTCTCTCTCTCCCTCCCACTCTATCTGAACAAAAAATGGAAAAATGCCCTTGGATGAGGATAAAAAAAATAAAATAAAATTATGTCCCTGGAAAGAGGTTCTCACTTATTGTGGTTTAAAAAAAATGAAACATTGCAGAACAGAATATGAATTACCCAATTCAAGTTAAATTGTCTGGAAAGTAGATCAACAAAATGTTAATGTTCTCTCCCAGCGATAGAATGTCTCTCTTGTGCTTTTTACTTTTTCTTTACATTTCTCTGTTTGTTCGAAACAAGCTTGTGAATAAGCTTCTCAGTTCACAAGTCAAGCTAGCTCAGATGAAAGGGGGGATTTGTTGTACAGGACACAGAACTCTCCTACAGAACCTAAGACAGGAACAGAGACAGGCCTTGGAAAAGACTGAAATCAAGAACACAACACTTTCACCCTGGCCTGTTTGGCTCAGAGGTTAGAGCGTTGGCCCGCGGACCAATGAGCTGTGGGTTCAATTCCGGTCAAGGGCACGTACCTCGGTTGCGATTCGTCCCCAGCCCTGATTGGGGTGGTGCAGGAGGCGGCTACTCGATGTGTCCCTTTCACGTTGATTTTTCTCTCTCTTTCTCATTCTCCCTCCCACTCTATCTGAACAAAAATGGAAAAATGTCCTCGGGTGAGGATATAAAAAACAAAAAAAAAACCACCCAAAAAACAAATAAAAAGAACAGAACACTTTCAGTCTGGCTGGTGTGGCTCAGAGGTTGAGCATCGACCCATGCACCAAGATGTCACCAGTTCGATTCCCAGTCAGGACACATGCCCAGGTTGTGGGCTTGATCCCTAGTGGAGGGCATGCAGAAGGCAGCCAGTCGATGTTCTCTCTCATCGATGTTTCTATCCCTCTTTCCCTCTCATTTCCTCTCTCTATAAAATCAATAAAGAAAAAAAAAGAAGAAGAGAACACTTTCATGACTTTTGATTCATCTCAGCCACTGAATGTCATTCTTTCTCTTGATTTATTTATTCATTCATCTATTCATGTGTTCAATATATATTTGTTAGGTACCTAATATATTCTAGGAGCTGTTCAGGTACTGGGAAATAGAGGTAAACAATAGAAACCAATTTTCTGTCTCCAAAGTCCTTATATTTTAGTGAGAGGAGACAGACAGTAAACATGTGTAAAAATATGAAGGTACTGCCCGGCCGGTGTGGTTCAGTGGATTGAGGTCCCGGTTCCATTCCCGGTCAGGGCACATGCCCATTTTGTGGGCCCCATCCCCAGTGGGGGGCATGCAGAAGGCGGCCAATTGATGTTCTCTCTCATTGATGTTTCTATCTCTCTCTCTCCCTCTTCCTTACTCTCTCTCTAAAATCACTAAAGAAAAAAAAATGAAAGTAGTTACTGAGTCTGGTAAGTGTTATAAGGGAAATAAATAGGACAGTATGACAGAGTAAAACTGAGGAAGTGCATACTTTAGCTATGAAGGTCAGGGAAAGTCCTCTTGGCAGAAGAAAAGATGCTGAGAGATTGAACCAGTCCTGTAAAGAGCAAGTAAGAACATTCTAGCAAAGTACAAAGGCCCGAGGCAAGGAGGAGCTTGATGGTTGGGGAAACAGAGAGGGGGCCAGTGGCCATGGAGTGTTGTGAGCTAGAAAAAGGGAGGTACAAGGTGTGATCTGAGAAACTGGAGAAAGGTCAGATCATGGAGGGTGCTGTAGGCCACAGTAAGAAGTTTAGATTTTAAATGTAAAGTAAAGGTGGCTCCCTCTATGGAGCAAGCCTGTGCCTTTCTCCATCCCCCTCCTTCAGGCGCATTTTCCTTACCTCTCTCTATCTGCTAAGCTCTAAGGGCCCTTTTTTTGTTTTTTGTTTTGTTTTTTTAATTGATTTTTAGAGAGAGAGAGAAACATTGATGTGAGAGAGAAATATCAATAAGCTGCCTCTGAACCAGGACCGCTCAGTCCATGGGACGATGCTCAATCCCCTGAGCCACACCGCCCGGGCTAAGAGCCCTTCTTTTGCCGCTGTAAAAACTAATAATAATAATAAAATATGCCCTGGCCAGTTTGCTCAGCGGTTAGAGCGTCGGCCTGCGGTCCAGAGAGACCCGGGTTCGGTTCCCGCTAAGGGGCATGTACCTCGGTTGCAGTTTGTCCCCAGCTCCGCTTGGGTTGTGCGGGAGGCAGCCACTCGATGTGTCCCTTTCACATCGATGTTTCTCTCTCTCTCCCTCCCTCCCACTCTATCTGCACAAAAAATGGGAAAATGTCCTCGGGTGAGGATAATAATAATAATAATAATAATAATAATAAAATAAAAATAATGTAAAGGAAAGTCATTGGAGAATTTTAATCAGGAAATGCTATGACCTGGTTGTTTTATAAAGATCAATCTGGATGTTCCAGGAAGAATTGATGAGGGAGGGTTAGGGAGAGGAAAATGGGGAGAGCGTTAGTAAAACACGATAAGAGACACAGGTGGCTTAGATTATAGTGATAGCTGTGGAGACAAGGTGATATTTTTTTAGAAAGTACCTGGTTGATTTGGTAATGAACGACAGAAGAGAGAAATCAAGGCTTTGGGAACTGGTCGGATGGTAATGCCATTTATGAAGATAAAGAAAGACTGGGAGATCATGTTTGAGAGAGAAATCAAAATTCCTATGTGACAGGTGAGTTTGAGATACCTAGTAGTCATGCAACAGGAAATGTTTAAAAGCCAGGAAGATCAACAAATCTGAAGGTCTGGGCTGGAGATAAAAATTTTGGAAGAAACAGCATATACTGTATACACATAGCATTTAAAGCCAGGAAATTGGATAGTTTAATCCAGAAAAAGAATGTTGACCAAGGTATAAGGTGACTCTACAGGTAGTCAGTCAGGCTACAAAGCTGAATATTACCATTCCAGAACTCATAAGTTTACATAATAGTTCTAGTCATCCACAGAGTCTAATTTAACTCTCTCAGCCCTATTTCCAATCACTTGAGAAAGAGCATTTGATTGGCCGAGATTGAGTCAGTTGTCTACCCCTGGTCCAATGACCAATGACTGTGGGGACTAGATCACAGAGTATAATGTGGTTTCTGGGGGTTCAATCCATGTAAATGGAGTGGGCATAGAGGGTCTGAGGCTCATTTCCCAGAGAAAGGGGATGGCAATTGGCTTCCAGGCTGAGCAGACACTTAAAGAATGATCCAAAATTATATGCATCAATTCTGTAATCAGAAAAAATAGGTTTCATTTTTTTTTTAAATCCTCACTTGAGGATATTTTCCCATTGATTTTCAAATAGAGATGGGAGGGGGGACGGAGAAACATCAATGTGAGAGAAACACATCAATTAGTTGCCTCCCGAACAACCCCAACCAGGGCCTGAGACCAACTGAAACCGAAGTACGTGTCCCTGACCCTGACCGAATGGAACCTGCGACTCTTTGGTCCGCGGGCTGATGCTCTAACCGCTGAGCCAAACCGGACAGGGCTGATTTTATTTTTTAAAAGTGATGTCATTTTTACTGAATGCTTGGTCTTACTATTTTTTTAAAAAACATGCTTTTATTGATTTTTTGTTGTTGTTGTTAGAGAGAAAGTAAAGGAGAGAGAGATAGAAACATCAATGTGAGAGAGAAACATCGATAGGCTGCTTCCTGGACACCCCCTACTGGGGACTGAGACTTCAACCTGGGCATGTGCCTTGACTGGGAGTGGAACTGGGACCTCTCAATCCATGGACTGATGCTCAGTCCACTGAGCCACACTAACTGGGAAAATCTTAACTCTTTAGTATAGAAAGGTTCCGTACCACTAAGTTGCATGTGGGGGCTGGACTTTTGTTTTTTTATTTCAGTGTCCGCTAGGATCTCTTACAGCTTGAGAACTGATAAGACATCACATCTCCTGGTGGGCAATACATTAAAGAATCTGTTAAGAACATAGATCCGATAACACCGATGGTACCAGCATTGAAAGGTAAATACAATGCCGGAGGATGAATGCCTTTTATTTCTTATTTATTCATTTATTATTTAAATCTTTTTCTTTTTTAATCCTCACCCGAGGACATTTTTAGATAGAGTGGAAGGGGGGCGAGGAAGAGAGAGAGAGAGAGAGAGAGAGAGAGAGAGAGAGAGAGAGAGAGAGAGAGAGAGAGAAACGACAGAGACACATCCATTGGCTGCCTCCCACATGATCCCAAACAGGGCTGGGATCAAACCTGGAACCAAAGTACATGCCCTTGACCTGGTGCTGAACCAAGACCTTTCTGTCCACCAGCTAGCACTCTAACCCTGAGTGAAACTGGCCAGGACACATAGCTGAGAGAATGGTTTCATTCAAAGACATTGAGCAAATAAGTAAATATATTGAGGATGATGGAAGCTGTTTTTTTTTTTTTTTAATTTTTTTTCTTTATTGATTTTTAGAGAGAGAGAAAGGGAGAGGGAGAGAGAGAGATAGAAACATCAATAAGAGAGAATCGATTGGCCGCCTCCTGCATGCCCCCCACTGGGGATTGGGCCCACAACCTGGGCACGTGCCCTGACTGGGAATCAAACCAGCAAGCTCTTGGTACATGGGTCGACACTCAACCACTGAGCCACACGGGCCAGGCTGGAAGCTGGTTTTTTGAGAAAAGAGATGCAAATATGGAAAGGGAGAAGGCTAGAATAAAGCATATGATTTTGGATCTTAAATGGAGGTATCAGAGTGAACTCATGGTTTTCAGCATATAGAAATAGATATAGATATGTGTGTTTGTATCTTAATTTTGATGGTTTCATAGTTATATACATATGTAAAAATTAATCAAATTTTACACTTTAAAAATTTTTTATTTATTTATTTTTTATTATTGAAAGTATTACAGATGTCCCCCTCCCTCCCCATTGACCCCCTCCTCCCCGCTCCCACCCCCTTCCTGCTTTCCCCAACCTAATGTCTGTGTCCATTGGTTGTGCATATATGCATATAAGTTCTTTGGTTTATCTCTTCCCACCCCTCCCAACCCCCTCCCTCTGAGGTTTGTTATTCTGTTCCCTACTTCTGTGACTCTGGATCTATTTTGGTAGACAGCTTATTTTGTTCATGATGTTCCATAAATAAGTGAGATTTTGTGGTACTAGTCTTTGACTAGCTTATTTCACTCAGCATTATACTCTCCAGGTCCCTCCATGCTATCTCAAAGGGTAAGAGATCTCTTTTTCTTATAGCTGCATAGTATTCCATTGTGTAAATGTACTACAGCTTTTTTTTTTTAATCCTCACCTGAGGATATTTTTGCATTTATCTTCATACAAAGCGGGAGGGAGAGAGGGAGGAAGAGAGAGAGAGAGAGAGAGAAACATCGACGTGAGAGAGACACATCGAGTGGGTGCCACCCACACGACCCCAACTGGGGGGACAAACTGCAACCGAGGTACGTGCCCTTAGTGGGAACTGAACCTGGGACTCTCTGGTCCATGGGTCGACGCTCTAACCGCTGACCCAAGCTGGCCAGGGCTACTACAGCATTTTTATCCACTCATCTACTGATAGACACTTGGGTTGTTTCCAGATCTTAGCAACTGTAAATAGCACTGCTATGAACATAAGGGTGCATATATTCTTCCTGATTGGTGTTTTCAGGCTTCTTGGGATATATTCTAAGAAATGGGATCACTGGGTCAAGGGGCAGTTCAATTTTTAATTTTTTGAGGAAATACCATATTGTTTTCCATAGTGGCCGCACCAGTCTGCATTCCCACCAACAGTGTACTAGAGTCCCCTTTTCTCCACACCCTCACCAGCACTTGTTTGAGGTCAAATTTTACACTTTAAATATGTTCAGTGTAGCCCTGGCCGGTTTGGCTCAGCGGTTAGAGCATCGGCCCATGGACCAGAGAGACCTGGGTTTGGTTCCCACTAAGGGCACATACCTCGGTTGCAGTTTGTCCCTGGCCCCAGTTGGGGTCATGTGGGTGGCAACCACTCAATGTGTCTCTCTCACGTCAATGTTTCTCTCTCTCTCTTCCTCCCTCTCTCCCTCCCGCTCTATCTGAAGATAAATGCAAAAATGTCCTCGGGTGAGGATTAAAAAAAATATATATATACACATATATATATTCAGTGTATTATATGTCAATGCAAGTATACTTCAATAAAGTTGTTTATGAAAAAACTTACTTGAGCCCTGGTTGGTTTGGCTCATTGGTTAGAGTGCCCACCCACAGACCAAAGGGTCTCTGGTTTGATTCCTGGTCAAGGGCACTAATTTGGGTTGCAGATTTGATTCCCAGCCCAGGTCGGGGTCTTGTGGGAGGCAACGAATTGATGTGTCTCTCTCACATAGATGTTTCTCTCTCTCTCTCCCTCCCTTCCACTCTATCTAAAAAATCAGTGGAGCCCTGGCCGGTTTACTCAGTGGTTAGAGAGTTGGCTCGTGGACAAGAGAGTTTCGGATTCAATTCCCTGTCAAGGGCACATACCTTGGTTGAGGGTTTGATCCCCAGCCCAAGCGTGGTCGTGTGGGAAGCAACCAATTGATGTGTCTCACATTAATGTTTCTCTCTCTCTCCCCCCCTGCTTTCCATTCTATCAATGGGAAAAAATATATATATATCCTCCAGTGAGGATTAACAACAACAACAACAACAACAACAAAAATCAATGGAGAAATATCCTTGGTTGAGGATTAACAAAGAAAAAAATTTTTTACAAGAATTTTATTGATTTTTAGAGAGAGAGAGAGAGAGAAACATTGATTGGTTGCTTCTCAAACATGCCCCACCTGCAACTTGGGTATGTGCCCTGATTGGGAATCGACCCACCACCTTTTGGTATATGGGTCGACAGTCACATACAACTGAGCCACACTGGCCAGGAACTGAGCTCTCTTTCCTCCAGAGAAGGAGCTGTATTTGGGGCTCTGTGGATTTGGAATGGTTCCCATGAGGTCAGAACAGACCCTGGGCCGGTGAACACTCACACACTGAAAAGTGTGCTCTAGTTTCTTCTGCTTACACCAAACAGAGGCTCCATTCCAAGGAGGTGGCTTTGGGGATAGTTCCTCCAGACCACAAAAACAAATGAGATGACTCTTGATAATTAAGAAAGGTTTCTATACTTTCCTTATGGGAGCTTTAAATATGATAGTGGGCACAATTCTTGCCTAGGTCCAAATAATCTAAGAAGAAGAAAATATAGAAGAATAAATTAAAAAGAAAAATTAAATAGACTAACAGCCCTATTTGATATATATATATATATATATATATTTTTTTTTTTTGGTAAGTGCCCCTAGCGGGAACCAAACCTGGGACTCTCTGGTCCACAGGCCGACGCTCCAACCACTGAGCCAAACCGGCCAGGGCCCTATTTGATATTTTTTAAGAGAACGTACTTTCTAGACAGAAAATTGAGTCATACCTCATGCTGGAATGATAAGGAATGATATTCCTTATCCAGGAGTGATATGGAATGATAAAGAGGTCCATTAGTACACTTCATATACTTTCTTTCCTCTTAAACACTTGACTCAAGATAGATTTAAGCCCTCTGGACAAAATGTGATGGAGAGACTTAATGGGTTTTTTAAGTTACTTGTAAAAATAATCTCCATTATTTTGGGACTCTTCTGGGACTTTAGGTAAGAATATAAAAATTCAACCAACTCTGAGCAAGATGAGCCGGGAAGAATTAGAAGATCATTTGTTTCATCTTCGTGAAGAGCACATGTTACTAAAAGAGCTTTCTTGGAAGCAACAGGATGAGATCAAAAGGTACCCAGAGTTCTCCTTACGTTTTTAAAAGCTGTATCTACACCAGGCCTACACCACACTAAACCAAAAAGAATACATTTTCCTGAGTTGTCTACCCCAGAAAACAATTCAAATGTAAAAAATGGTTAACTCCAAAAATAATTTTTGGAAGCAATATTGCTTTATTTGGTTTTCTTGCCAAACACGTCAATAGACTGCGGCCATAGACCACAAAGCATCATCAAGAGCTATTTCAACTAACAGAGCAAGAGCCTAGACAGGCTCCTGCCCTGGTCGCCACACAGGGGATAGGGACGGGGAGATGGCTAAAATCTCAGTGGAACAAAGGCTGTAGGGGCAAGTAAGAGACGGGTTTTTTATTTATAAAATGAAACCAAAAATCATATTGATCATTTACTGTATGGAGGTATGTTGTAAAAGCTTTATATGTATTAACTAACCAAGAAGTTAAGTAACTTCTCAGAGTTACAGCTAGTGAGTGGCAGAGCTGAAAGCTCTTTCCCCCCCCCCCTCTTATTTATTTATTTATTTATTTTTCAATTTTTATTAATTTATTTTTGTTACAGATGTTTCTCCTTTTTCCCCCCAGACACCCTCCTCCCCATCCCTCCCCCCCCCAGCATTGTTGTCTATGTCCATTGGTTACACTTACCTGCATATAAGTTCTTTGTTTTATCTCATCCATACCACCCCCCACCTCTCACCCCCGCCCCCAGAGCTGAAAGCTCTTAACTCAAAAATTTAAATACAGTGACTTTAGGGTAATGTCTGTCAAAAGTGCATCTCTCTTGCCCTGGCCAGTTTGGCTCAGCGGTTAGAGTGTCAGCCCCTGGACCAAAGAGTCGCGGGTTCAACTGTGGCCAAGGCCACGTACCTCTCGATGTGTCTCTTTCACTTTGATGTTTCTCTCTCTTCCTCTCTCTCCCTCCCACTCTATCTGAACAAAAGATGGAAAAATGTCCTCGGGTGAGGATTGAAAAAAAAAAAAAAGTGCATCCTTTGGGTGGGGGCCTGAAGAAGAATCTGAGATGGGGTAAGCGTAGATAAACAGACGAGAATGGAGTTCTGAAAGTTTCAGGATTATCTCTAGGACATATTTTGAAGATACTGACTGGTGTTAGTGCATTGCAGCCAAAGACCAACAGGAACACACCTACAGCTGAGCAAGTTGGATTTATTACTCATTGCAGCTAGAGAAAATGCACACCACGGGGAATAAAAGGCATCTCAGTTGGGATGTATTAGAAAGAACCTATTATAGGATTTGAGCTTCAGTTGGGTGATTTGGGGGAGAGTCCAAGGTAACAGTTGGCTCCACACTTGGTGCTATCAGAGAGCAGGGACACTTCTATGTTTGGATATCTCAAAAAATCTTTTCTACAGGGAGGGTAGGCTATATCTATAATAGATAAAAAAGTAAAGTCACTCATAATTAGCCAGGGGAGAAGGATGCTGGTATTTTGTGGTGGCACTGTCACCTTGCTTTTTGTCTGTGCTTAGATAAGTTTACACAGTGAACTTGTTATATATCATTCTATCTTGGTCTCAAATGGTCTGATGTTTGTATTCTGTGACATTATGTCCAAGAGGACAATGACATGGCCTAGCTGTGAGCACCTGGCCAACTTCAAGCAACACTGAGGACTAGCTATGCCAGACTGTTTCCCCAATGTCAAGGGCAACTTTTTGCTTTCTCGTTGGTAATGCCCAAGTGGTTCAGAGCCTCATTTAGAATCTACAGGATTGCAGGCTGCCACTCTAAACTAGTGCTCTTCAGAGCTGGAGATTTTTTTTTGTTTTTGTTAATCTTCACGCAAGGATATTTTCCATTGATTTTTAGAGAGAGTAGGAGGGAGAGATGGGGAGAGAGAGAGAGGAGACATTGATGTGAGAGAGACACATTGATTGATTGGTTGCCTCCCACACATGCCCTGACCTGGGCTAGGGATCAAACCTGCAACCCAGGTATGTGTCCTGGTCCGCAAATCAAACCCAAGACCTTTCGGTGCACAGCCGATGCTCTAACTACTGAGCCACACTGGCCAGGGCCTGGAAATTTTTAAAAAGATAATCGTTTATATTTACTTATTTATATTGTTTAAAAAATTTTTTTATTGATTTTTTAGAGAGAGAGAAAGAGAAACATAAATGTGAGCGAGAAACATCCATCGGATGCCTCCTGCATGTCCCCTACCAGGGATTGAGCCTGCAACCCAGGCATGTGCCCTTGACTGGGAACCAACCTCCTCGTGCATGGAATGATGCCCAACCAATTGAGCCACACTAGCCAAGGCTGGAGATTCTTTTAATTTTTTTTTTTATTTTTATTCTTACCCGAGGACACTTTTGCATTTATCTTCAGATAGAGCAGGAGAGAGAGAGGGAGGAAGAGAGAGAGAGAAAGATCGACGTGAGAGAGACACATCGACTGGTCGCCACCCACATGACCCCAACCGGGGCCAAGGACAAACTCCAACTGAGGTACCTGCCCTTAGTGGGAACCGAACCCGCAACTCTCTGGTCCACGGGCCAACACTCTAACCACTGAGCCAAAGCTGCCAGGGCTGGAGATTCTTTTATATTGTAGAGAACTCAAGAATCTGAAGTCAGAAGGTTACATGGGTCAAAAAATCTTGCTTCATGTTGATAACCAAAAGGTACTTGAGAGACATATCGACTGGTTGCCTCTCACATGACCCTGACCAGGGCTGGGGACTGAACCACAACCGAGGCACGTGTACCCTTGACTAGAATCGAACCCGCGACTATTTGGTCCACAGGCCGATGCTCTAACCACTGAGCCAAATCAGCCAGGGCACCAAAATGTACTTGAAATCATAGATATTAAGTGTCTAAATTGGATTCTATCCCCGCTCCCTGGCTTCGAACAAGTTACCTAGCTATTTCATGCCTTGATTTCTTTATCTGGATAGAAACATAAGTAATAATAGCTAACTCATACAGTGCTTACAATGCACCATCCCTGTCCTAAACACTTTACATATATTAACTTATTTAATCCTCATAGCAATCTAATGAGGCTGGTACAGTTTTGTCTTTATTCATAGATGAGGAAACTGAACACAAAAGGCTAATGACATGCTCAAGGCCGCATAGTAAATATCAGAACTGGCAGGCAGTGGGATCACAGAATCTGATGGTAATAGTAAAAAGCGTGATTTTAGGTCAAGACAATAAATAGTGATTGACTGTCCACTATAGATAAGGCTTGGTGTATACTATGGGCTATAGAAGACTAATCCTTAAAGTTGGGCACATATACAGGGGTGTGCAGACAACTAGGATGGGAGCAGTAAATATTAAAATTTCTACTTATGCCCTGGCCGGTTTGGCTCAGCGGTTACAGTGTCGGCCCACAGACCAGAGAGTTCCGGGTTTGGTTCCTGCTAAGGGCACGTACCTCTGTTGCAGTTTGTCCCTGGCCCCGGTTGGGGTCGTGTGGGTGGCAACCACTCAATGTGTCTCTCTCGCATCGATGTTTCTCTCTCTCTTCCCCCCTCCCCCTCTATCTGAAGATAAATGCAAAAATGTCCTCAGGTGAGGATACAAAATAAAATAAAATAAAATAAATAAAATTTCTACTTATGCCCAGCTGGTGTGGCTCAGTGGTTGAGCGTCGACCCATACACCAGGAGGTTGCCAGTTCAATTCCCAGTCAGGGCACATGCCCAGGTTGTGGGCCCAATCCCCAGTGAGGGGCACACAGGAGGCAGCCAGTCGATGTTCTCTCTCATGGATGTTTCTATCTCTCTCTCCCTCTCCCTTCCTCTCTCTCTCAAATCAATAAAGAAAAATAAAATAAAATATTTACTTATATTTAATTATGCCCCCTTTCAAAATTAGTATTTTTGTTTATGTTTTATAATGACCATAACTTATTAGTAAAGAAGTAAAAGTATATAATTTAAAAAATAAACATACACACAAGTATATTGAGGGATGTTTGAACATTTTATGCTAAGAGGAGATGTGTGATCACTGCAATAGAATGGACAAAGGTGGAACCACTATGTCCCTGCCCTCAAAGTCTTACAGTGTATTGGGGACAGAAAAATTATTATTTTTTTTTTTTAGAAAATAAAAATTTTAAGTGTAAATAATGGACTGTGGTAGATAAATTTATATGACAGATCAATTCAGTTTATTTGCACCAAATAAACTGTCGAGATAACTGTCAAAGAAGAAGTCACATGCCACCAGCTCTATTTTTGCCCTTAGGATGAGAACAGCCTTGCGGCGGTTGACCGCTGCGGGCCGGGACCCGAGGGCCGAGGTGGCGGCCCCAGAGCAGCTCTTCCAGCAAGCACGGTGGCGGAAAGAGGGGTGGCGGCAGCGCCCCGCTAAGCACCAGCGCGCCTTCAAGCTTGGGCCGCAACAGCCGTTCCAGCGCGGCGGCCCCCCTGTTTCCCGGCGCCCCCAGCCTCGGGTCCGCGTGGGACAAAGACAGCTCCGCAGCGCCGGTCCGCCGGAGCCCGAGAAACCCAGGACCGGTGAGGCCAGGGCCGCATCCCGCAGGCCCACGGCACCGGGAAACGTTGATTTGCCAGCCACAGTTCCCTCCTCATTGCTTTACTCGGCCCACCACCCCATTTTGTTCTTTTGTTCTCTTGTTCTCATTCCTTTCGATTTCCCTGAAAGGGTTTTCCTTCCTTCCTTCCTTCCTTCCTTCCTTCCTTCCTTCCTTCCTTCCTTCCTTCCTCCCTCCCTCCCTCCCTCCCTCCCTTCCTCCCTTCCTCCCTTCCCCCCTCCCTCCCTTCCTCCCTCCCTTCCTTCCCTTCCTCCCTCCCTTCCTTCCTTCCTAACTTCCTCCCTCCCTCCCTGAGTGGGATGTCAGGTTCAGAATTCTCGGCTGAGAGGAGAAGCAGACAAGGAAGCAGCTATTTATTTGCTGGTCAGCTTCTGCAGCCAGCCTAGAAAACAGACATAGAGATAACATTCATGTTATCTACATTCATGTTATCTACTGGGACTCTGGGACTCTGAGCCAAGTACCTTGACTCTAAAATGGATTCTTAATCTTTTGTGGAAGTGGATTCCTCTGAAACCATGATCAAAGTGAGGCCTCCGCCTAATAAAAATGCGCAACACATAGGCAGAAGTTTGCATACAATTCCATGGGTTCAGAGGTTCCCAAAGCCCATTCCTGAAATCCATGCTTAGAAGTCAGGCTGTGAGTGAGGAGTTGAAATTTATCCTCTTCCTGTATTCCAAGCGACTAAGGGTCTCTGGCTGCTATGAAACCCAACACTGACTTAAGTAAAATTTGTGTGTAAATTTCCTTCACCTAGCCTACTCAGCCCTGATTTAGATCCATGGGAATGAAGTGTCTTTACCCCGGGGATTCAATGTTAGGTTTTGTTTAGTATGCTCCTGTATTTCCAAGCTCCCTACTTGAGCCAACCAAATCTTTGCAAAAACAGCTAAAAGTAGAAAAACTAAGTAAGTCTAAATTTCAGTTCAGTTGAATTTCAGCATTATTGAGTACCAATTACATACCAGACACCAGAAATAAAGATGCATTAGAGTTAAACCTACAGTCCCTGCCCTGGACAAGCCTGTATCTTCTCCCCATTTATACTCACTTACTTGAGAGTCTGTAGTCCTGTTGATTTAAAAATCTGTAGCTGCATATCTATGCAAGGTTAAAAGACTGAAAACCTCTCCTCTGGGATCAGTGGTCATATAAAGATTTCCTCCAGTCGGCTCCCTACTTCCAGCACTTGGTGTTCCAGTTCTAGGACTTGGTGTTCTAGAGAAATCTGTTGCCAGAGTCTGCATCCTCTGTCTAAACTTTCAGAGCCAAGAGACAGGCTAAGCTACACAGCCCCTCCCACATTCAAGGAGCATGTGACAAATGAAAAAACCAGAGGTGAAATATCCAGTGGACGCAGCAAACTGTGAGTTCTTTTCATTTATCCTGAGTATTCACTCTTTTAGCTTTAATTGAAAATACATCATTGAGGGAAAAAGTGAATGTTGGTATTTTCAAGTCTTTCCAGCATAATCAGCAAAGATGAAAGTCAACTCTAGGTCAAATTCTAACTTTATTGCTTGAAAATGGAAAACATGCCTCTCTCTTCTTCTAAGGAAAGGGAAATAAAGGCCTTTCTTTAATCGAGGGTATTCCCTCTTTTTCTGTTTATACTTTTATCCCTTAGGTCGTAATGCATGTATATTTCTGTTTGACACTTAAAAGCTATATTTTATCAGATTATCTTCCACACATACCAAGATTACTAACTCCTCTAACTTCTTTTTGTATATGTGAGAGCCCAATTCTCAACCTCTGTAACAGCAGTTTCTACTTCTTCTTTTTGTATTTAATGTTCCTAATTCTGAAAGCATAATTTCTTTCAGCAAAGTCGTAACTATGACTAAACTCATTGCTTTATGCCTGCCTAACGGTGCTCACATTATGACCAGCAATACTATGCAAGCGGGAGAACCACCCAAGTCTCCTGAGAAAATGTGGTCCAAAGATGAAGATTTTGAACAGAGAAGCTCTTTGGAGTGTGCTCAGAAGGCCACAGAGCTTCGGTAAGAGTGTGGCATTCTACTGTGGCCTTCTATGCCTCAAGCCATAATGAACTGAAAAAACAAGAGATTCTTACTTTTACCCCTCCTCAATCTCAGAGGAAAAGAGAATGTTTGAGATTAAATTCAATCTGAAAAGTAGACCTGGAGTCCCAAGTGGGTTAAGAAATGGATTGACCTGAAGGGGATGCTCATGTGTAATAGAAGATTTGCTGCTTCACTTCATTGAAGAAAAAACGGTTTCATCCTTATCACAGATAGAGGTTCTCAGTCCTTACTTTGCATCAGTTCCTGGAGAACTTTTTATTTATGAACAAATTTTTTTTTTCTTTATTGATTTTAGAGAGAGGAAGGGAAAGGGAGAGAGATAGAAACATCAACCAGAGAGAACATTGATTGGCCGTCTCCTGCATGACCCCACTGGGGATCTAGCCCACAACCTGGGCATGTGCCCTGACTGGAAACTGAACCGGCGACTTCTTGGTGCATGGGTTGACGCTCAACCACTGAGCCACACTGGCTGGGCCTGGAGAACTTTAAAAAAAAAAAAAAAAAAAAAAATATATATATATATATATATATATATATATTTACTGATTTTAGAGAGAGGAAGGGAGAGGAGAGAGAGATAGAAACATTGATGAGAAACATGGATGGGCTGCCTCCTGCACGCCCCCTACTGGGGATTGAGCCCACAACCCAGGCATGTGCCCTGACCAGTAATGGAACGAGGGACCTCTTGGTGCATGGGATGATGCTCAACCAACTGAGCTACACTGGCCAGGCTGAAGAACTTTCTTAAAATAGACTTTGTTTTTTAGAGTATTTTTAGGTTAAAAAAATTGAGCAGAAAGTTTAGATATTTTTCATAACTCCTGCTGTATGGCCTCCACACAGTATCTCCCACTGGCAACATCCACACCAGAGTGGTACATTTGTTATAATGGATGAACTTATGTTGACATATCACTATCACCCAAAGTCCATAGTTTACCTTAGGGTTCACTCTTTGTGTTGTACGATCTATGGGACAAATGTATAATGACATGCGTTCGTTATTATAGTATCATACAGAGTAGTTTCTGTGCTCAGCCTCATCATTCCTTCCTACCATCTTATCCCTGATGTCACAGACCTTCTTTCTGTTCTCTATGATTTTGTCATTGTCCAGAATGTTGTATAGTTGGAAACATACAGTATGTAGCTTTTTCAGATTGGCTTCTATTTAAATTTCCTCCATGTTTTTTTTTTAATCCTCACTCGAGGACATTTTTCCATTTTTTTGTTCAGATAGAGTGGGAGGGAGAGAGAGGAAGAGAGAGAGAGAGAGAGAGAGAGAGAGAAAGGGACACATTGAGTGGCTGCCTCCCGCACAACCAACCAGGGCTGGGGACAAATTGCAACCCAGGTATGTGCCCTTAGCGGGAACCGAACCCGGGTCTCTTTGGACCGCAGGCCGATGCTCTAACCACTGAGCCAAACCGGCCAAGGCCCTCCATGTTTTTTCATAGCTTGATAGCTCATTTCTTTTTTTTCTTTTTTTTTTTAATTTTTTTTCCCTTTATTGATTTTAGAGAGAGAGGAAGTGAGTGGGAGAGAGAGATAGAAACATCGATGAGAGAGAACTTCGATTGGCTGCCTCCTGCATGCCCCCCACTGGGGATCGGACCCACAACCTGGGCACGTGTCCTGACCAGGAATCGAACCGGCGACCTCTTGGTGCATGGGTCGACGCTCAGCCACTGAGCCACACCGGCCGGACGATAGCTCATTTCTTTATTGTTATTATTTTTTTCATTAAATTCATTGGGTTGACATTTGTTGATAATTCATTTCTTTTTAGCACCAAATAATGTTCCATTGTCTGAATGTACCACAATTTATTTATCCATTCACTTTCTGAAGGACAGTTTGGTTGCTTCCAAATTTTGGCAATTATAAATGAAACTGCTATAAACATCTATGTGCAGTTTTTTGTGTGGCCATAAGTTTTCAACCTGGGGACTTTTTAAAACCACAGATGCCCGGGCCCCAACCGGAGATTCCCTTGCAGTTGTTCCAGGGTGGACCACAGGCAGTGTAAGTTTAAAGATCTCTCCAGATGATTCTAATTAGCAGCGAGGCCTGGAAATCACTGAGACAGAGTCTAGTGAACCCAAATCTTCCCAATACTTTTCTTTTTTGTTTTTGTTCTTAATCCTTACCTGAGGATAGTTTTCTATTTGTCTTCAGATAGAGTGGGAGGGAGGGAGAGAGGGAAAGAAAGGGAGAGAGAGAAACATTGACGTGAGAGGGACACATCGACTGGCTGCCTCCTGCACGGGACCCTGACCAGGGCCGGGGACAAACCGCAACCAAGATGTGTGCCCTTGACTGGAATCGAACCCACGACTCTGGTCTGTGGGCCGACGCTCTACTGCTGAGCCAAACCAGCCAGGGCCCTCCAAGTACTTTTCAAACAATAAAGAAAACATGACCTCCTAGGTTCAGAAAGTATAATTTTCCCCTGTGTCTCCCATCCACAGCCACACTTTTTTTGTTTCTCTAAGGAAACAGAGCTCAGACTTAGTAGGTCTTTGTAAGGTTTATAGGAAACTGTGAGCATCATAATTTAAAAAGTAGCTGTTATGTTGGCCTTGGCTGGTGTGGCACATGCCTGGTTGCTGCAGGCTCAGTCCCTGGTGGGGGGCATGCAGGAGGCATGTTCTCACATCAGTGTTTCTCTCTCTCCCTAAAAATCAATTTTAAAAATAGCTGTTATGTTTTCTCAGAACACAGGATTGAAGGTTGGTAGTCTCTCTAAAATCTCAGCTGCTGTGAGGGTAAATGGGAGAAAGGAGATTATTACGGGAATCTGTGTACACTTCCTATTTCCGGTGTGTTGTGGGGGAAATAGGCAGGTAAGAAGCAAGAGGAAGAGATTCTTATTGGTGCATAATCAAGGGGAAAGGGTGCTTGACTTTGTCCATTCTCAGACAGAGTATTTTAGCGCTATCTTCTTTCTTTAGAGCTTCCATTAAGGAGAACATAGAGCTGATTCGGCTTAAGAAGCTCTTACATGAAAGGAATATCACATTGGTAGCGACAAAAACACAATTAACAGAAGTTCAAACGGTGAGTTGCCATCATCAGCTGTGCTTTTTTGGGGAAAAAACAATTAGTTGAGTATTATTGTCTCCATTTTATACACGTGAGACCACAGTTGAGAGAAACCAAATTAGTTGTCTAAGGTCGCACAACTTATGGGTGATATCCAAATCCAAGCCTTGCAACTCAGAGTCCATTCTTTTCCCACTACTTATTATCTCTCTGTTAGGAAGAAAGCTCAAGCCCTGACAGATAAGGTGGAATTAAATGGGGTTAATTTGTGTAAGGGTTAAGGTACCAGCCAAGAGCCACAAGCAGAATGTAATTAAGTTAGGAAGCCAAGAGCAGTCACAGGGGAAGAGAAGAAAAGCAGCTTTTACTGAGTACTCTCTATATGCTGGGCTCTGTACTTATAGGCATGATCTCATTTAAGACTGACAACAACCCTCAAGGTAAGTACATTTAACCGATGAATGAACTGAGCCTCCACGAAGTTAAGTAACTTGCTCAAGTCATGTCCATAGTAAGGGGCAGAGCAGGCTTTGAATCCAGGTTTATCTGCCACAAAGGCTTATGTTCTTTTCCTATTACCACGCAATAGAAACTCATATCTGAATGGTGGAAGTAAGGCATTGAGAGTCTAAGTGATAGATTGGCACCATTCTCTTACTGAATAAATATTTATTGAGTATCGGGAACTGTGCAAAGCACTGGGATACAAAGATTACAAAGATAAGTAAGAGCCCTGGCTGGTTTGTCTCAGCGGTTAGAGCGTCAGCCCGTGGACCAGAGAGTCCCGGGTTCAGTTCCCACTAAGGGCATGTACCTCGGTTGCAGTTTGTCCCCAGCCCGGTTGGGGTTGTGTGGGTGGCAACCAGTCGATGTGTCTCTCTCACATCGATGTTTCTCTCTCTCTCTTCCTCCCTCTCTCCCTCTCACTCTATGAATGCAAAAAGTGTCCTTGGGTAAGGATAAAATAAAATAAAATGAAGTGTCAATGGCATGCTTCACAGAACTAGAAAAATACTCCCAAAATTTATTAAAAAAAAAAAAAAAAGATAAGTAAGCTACCTCCTGCCTTCAAGGAACTTACAGGAGCCAGAGAACAAGAAGTAAACAAGTATAACTATCCATATCCAGGGGGTGGGGTGCAGGATCTGAAAAAGATTTATAAGGGAGTATATTTAACCTGGCCGGTGTGGCTCAGTGGTTGAGCATCGACCCATGCACCAAGAGGTCGCCGGTTTCATTCCTGGTCAGGGCACATGCCCATGTTGTGGGCCCAATCCCCAGTGGGGGGCATGCAGGAGGCGGCCAATTGATGTTCTCTCATCAATGTTTCTATCTCTCTCTCCCTTTCCCTTCCTCGCTCTCTAATAAATATTTAAATAAATAAATAAAAAGGAGTATATTTATAAGTCAAATACTGGGATACTGAAAGATAAGCAGATGTTAATGAGTGTGCAAGAGTGAGGAGGGCTTTCCAGGAGAGGAAAGGTGTAGGCCAAGGCACAGAGGCGAGAAATGTCAGGCACTGGGTCATGGAGGCCTTACCAGGAATTTAGACTTTATCCTTATAGACAGTGGAAAGCTGCAGGAAGGTTTTAGGCAATTTGATAACATGATCACTTTATCTTTTTATAATGTCTGAAATATTTTAAAATACATTTTATTTATTTATTTATTAAAAATGTTTTTTTTTTTTTTAATTTTTTAGAGGGAGAGGAAGGGAGAGAGAGATAGAAACATCGATGTGAGAGAAACATTGATTGGCTGCCTCCTGCACGCCCCCTACTGGGGATCAAGCCCGAAATCCAGACATGTGCCCTAACCAGGAATCAAATCGGGACCTCTCAGTCCATGGGACAGCGCTCACTCCACTGAGCCACACCAGCCGGGCTTGAAATACATTTTAATAAAGAAGTAATACTTCTGAAAAATAGAAAAATACCTTTGAAAAACTATTTATAGCAGTTTCATAAGTACTAATAATTATTAATTCTGGGCAACAGGGTTATAGATGACTGTTTTTATAGTCTTCATACTCTTCTGAAATTTTCAACTTCTCATAAATTACTAAGCTACAAGGAAAGATTATCTGGTTGCAGCATGAAGGATAGTTGGCTAGTATGAAGATTGGAGGTAAAGAAATCAGGTAAAACACGAGTGCAATGGTCCAAAAGAAAGGAAGAGGGTCCCAACCAAGGCAGTAAGAGGCTTGCAGAGAAAGGACTGTATTGGGAGAGGTCAAAGAAATAGAATAATGGACTTTATCACCAAAGAGGAGTGGGTGATGGAAAAGGAGAAATGAAAGGTGATGCCTGGGTCTCTAGGTTGGGTGATTAGACGATGGTGGTGCCATTCATTTAGAGTGGCAACAGTTAGCACGGCCCTTGGTATGTCTGTTCTGATGGAGACAAAATGCGTCTTTTACGAGGGCAACCTCCAAACCTATGTTTTGTAGAGAACTATACAAATGCTTGTATTCTTTTGATTTGGTTAATTTTGGTAGTACTTAAAGGATGTGGAAATATGAGAAAGAAGATAATTTAAAATTGTGTGGGTAAACAGCTGTACAGGTTCCCCGCTATCTGAAAGTAGAGCGTTCCTATGAAGGCTTTTATAAGCTGAAATGGTCTAAAGCAAAGAAGCAATTACCATTAATTTATATGGAAAAACTTTTGAGAGTTCTAAAACCCAAAAAATAACCTACCAAATTATACCAAATAACATTAACATCACAGCTTGCATTAATATATTCCCTGATCGCTTCTCGGCCTTTGGCTGAGATCAAATATAGTATATTCCCTGCAAGCCAAGATACATTGTGCTAATACAAGGCACCTATTTGTTGAATCTATACACCACTCATTGTTTCGTTCTGGGATTTGTGCCCTTCAAATAAATATTGGCACAATTATAATGATCATAATGTAACATATAATGAAGCACATAGTAACATATAACACATAGTAACTGCTCAATCAATAGTAGTTGTTTGGTTATTATTGTTTTTTCTTTTTCTAAAACTGTAAAGAGACCTTCTGAAGCATGCTAAGTAATAGATTAGAGCTTAGTTTGAAAATAAATATTTTTCCTGTATAATCCACTAAGTGCAATGCAAATGTGAATAAATGACTCCCCCCACCTTTTTTTTTTTTTTTTTTAAATAAATGGTGTGGTCTATTATATTCACAGACTATCTGGCAAAGTAGCACAGGGAAATAGTAGCAGCAATTAGTAAACAGGTACTTGAATTGACTTGATGTATGGGAATTTTTAATATCTTTTAAAATAAATATTTAAAAATTTGTGTTATAAACATCAAAATAAAAATCAAGTTGATATATCAATAAAATGATACTTTTTTTCTTTCAGGCATATGAAAGTCTGCTCCAGAAGGTACTTAATAAAGATTCCTTGAGTCTCTTCTTCTGATCAATCAGAGTAATGAAACCCAAATAAATTTGGATTTGTCTTCAAGTAACGTGACACCAGAGTTTAGCCAGCTAAATCAAAGTGATTGTGTGATATAATTTCTATTAAGACAAATGATACTACTACTGTTATCAGAAGCTACTTATGCACTGTTTTCATAAAAATTGAAATACGAGATCTGAGTTGAGAAATATTTAGAATAGTATTTTTCAACCTATTTATAGCATTGGCTCAGAAATTTCTGAGAGTATTTTTCTAGCAGGTGTGAGAAGTGAATGTAACAAAGTTGTAAATCTTCCCTGGAGCTATTAAATATTTGGCCCAATTCACCCCTGTGAGTGGGGTGCAGGTGAAGCTGGGTGGATGTTCCTGATTAAGAGTTACTAAGGCAGCCCGGCTGGTGTGGCTCAGTGGATTGAGAGTCCTCCCATGGACTGAGAGGTCCTGGTTTGAATCCCGGTCAGGGCACATGCCCTGGCTGGGGGCTCGATCCCCAGTGGGGGGTATGTAGGAGGCAGCTGATCAATGTTTCTCTTTCACATCAATGTTTCCATCTCTCTCCCTTCCTCTCTCTCTAAAAAAAAAAAAAAAAAAAAAAATCAGAAAAAAAAATTAAAAGAAAGAAAATGCACACTTCTAGAGTTAACATGTCATTTTGCTGGGTGCAAAGGGTGGAGCATATCATCATAAAAAAACATTCAAACAGCTTAGAAAGTAAAAGCAGCTGTAAAAGGTGGCACTTCACTTAAAGCCAAGCTTTAACTTGAACCTCGGGAAAATTAGGCTGCAGTTATGAATGACAGTTTCTCAGAGTGGACAATCCTCATTAACAGGAAAACAATACTTCCTGAGAAATGCTGAAAAACAAGGTCAAGCTACAGTGCAAATGCAACATGCTATTAATCAAAGCCATTCCTTGTGACATCCACTAGGGAGCGCTACACCCACTAAGGTGGCTGGTATCTTTTTGTTTTGTTTTTTGCATTTATCTTCAAATAGAGCAGGAGGGAGAGAGGGAGGAAGAGAGAGAGAAAAACACCGATGTGAGAGAGACACATCGACTGGCTGCCACCCACACCACCCCAACCAGGGCCGGGGACAAACTGCAACCGAGGTATGTGCCCCTAGCGGGAACTGAACCCGAGACTCTCTGGTCCGCAGGCCAACGCTCTAACCACTGAGCCAAGCTGGCCAGGGCGTGGCTGGTATCTTGAGTCTGCTCCTGGTGAGTGATATGACCATTTCCAGAGCGACTTCCCTTTTGCCCTAGAATCAGGGAATCCTGAATGCAGCACATGATGCCCTCCTTGGCCAAGTGAGTGAGCTCAGGGCAGAGCTGAAGGAGGAGAGCAAGAAGGCTGTGAGCTTGAAGAGCCAGCTGGAAGATGTGTCCATTCTGCAGATGTCACTGAAGGAGGTAAATAACAATGGAAAGATAGCATTAATTGTAACTTATGTTCTAATTTTAGAGATGCTAAAGAGCAACACTATGGGTATTTAATTTTTTCAAATGAGAAACATGAAGCTCCAAGTGGTTAAATAATTTGCTCAAGGTTATACTATTAGGGGGAAAACTGGGACTTATACTTAATGTCTGTTCTCCAAAGTCTTTGCTCTTTTATAGTGTTCTGCTGCTTCCCTAACAGTAGACACTCAGACACCATGTTCATTTACTTCAGAGAATCTTCATTAATTCCAAGAGAAGTTTCTATTCCACCTTTAATTGGTTCAAGTATTTCTAGTTGAGTGGCTCCTCATAGACATGGGAGATGAATGTAGAAAACCTCCCACCAAAGCCCAACCCTGCACCACAGGGGAAATCTTGTGCAAGAAGATAGATTTAAAAATTTGATCTCAGTCACTCTCCTATCATTCTTAGTTTCAGGAAAGAGTTGAAGATTTGGAAAAAGAACGTAAATTGCTGAATGACAATTATGACAAACTCTTAGAAAAGTAAGTACCAAGTTTGGGTCCCAGAGCATTGTTTGTTATAAAAGACAATTATAGAAAAGCACCTTCCCAATTTTAAAAATAATACATAATGTTGATAAGGATATGGGGAAACTGGTACTCCATTCTGTTAGTGAGAATATAAATTGGCACAGTCTTTTTGAAAAAAATTTTTTTTCCCATTATTGATTTTAGAGAGAAGGGAAGGGAGAAGGAAAGAGAGAGATAGAAACATCGATGAGAGAGAACATCAATTTGCCACCTCCTGCATGCCCCCCACTGGGGATCGGGCCCACAACCTGGGCATGTGCCCTGACCGGGAATCAAACCAGTGACCTCTTGGTGCATGGGTCAATGCTCAACCACTGAGCCACACTGGCTGGGTGGCACAGTCTTTTTGGAAGGGAATTTGACACTTATCTATCAGAATATTAAACCTTTGTATATCTTCTGTGCCAGCAATTCCATTCTTTGGAATCAAAACTAAAGAAATCTTATTATATAGCCCTGGCTGGTGTGGCTCAGTTGGTTGGGCTCAGTCCATGCACCAAAAGGTTGCTCATTTGATTCCTGGTCAGGGCACATGCCCAGGTTAAGGGCGTGAACCCAGTGAGGGACGTGGAGGGGGCAGCTGATCAATGATGTTTCTCTCTCTCCCTCTCCCTTCCTCTTGCTCTAAAAAAATCAATTTTAAAAATCTTTAAAAGAAATCTTATTATATACATGTGAAGATATTGTATAATAAGAATGTTAATTACTCCATTGTTAATAATAGTAAAAAATAATTGAAAGTATCCAAATTTCCTTTGATAGGGATTGACTAAATAAATCATGTTGCATTCCCACAATAAAATATGATGAAGCTGTTAAAAATGAGGTGGACCTTTATGCCTATTGTTAAAAGAAAAGCCAAGTTGCAAAAGAATATATTAAATCTGATCTAAAAGGATTGGAGTAGGACAAAGAGGCACCTTAATTTTTATTCTACATACTTCTACAGCATTTAAATTTTTCACAGCACACATATATTCATGTATTAACTCTGAAATTAAAAATACCTAGAATTTAAACAAATTAAATATGCCTTCTGACTCAGTTAAAGGCAAAAGAGGGTAGATTGGGGAGGTTGTATGGGAGCATCGTAGGAACAACTGATGCTTTTCAACTCAGTGAAATGAAGTAGTGTGGGGATTATCCCCTTTGAAGACTCCCTGTTACAAACACTACTATTGGCCTCTTCCCTTCATCATTCAGAACATTATCTTCTTGTACCATCATCTAATGTATGGTCAGGAAGTGCCAAGAACTCTTAATATTACCTAAGCAAGTTGTTTCTAGACCCCATTTATTAAAATGAGAAATAGGAACCCCTGGCCGGTTTGGCTCAGCGGTTGGAGCGTCAGCCTCCGGACCAAAGAGTCTCGGGTTCGATTCCAGTCAAGGGCATGTACCTCAGTTGCAGTTTGGTCCCTGGCCCTGGTTGGGGTCCTGTGGGAGTCAGCCAATATGTATCTCTCACATTGATGTTTCTCTCTCTCTCTCTCCCTCCCTCCCACTCTATCTGAAGATAAATGGAAAAATATCCTCGGGTGGGGATTAAAAAAAAAAAAGACAAGTAGGAAAAAAAGACATAAGCAGAAATAATAGTTTATCAGTATCACTCCACTTGTGTTAACAATCAAGGACTGCCCACATTGTTTTACATTCAAAATGGGTCTGCCTGACAGCTAGATATAATGGTGCTTGCAGGGAACAGTCACTGAAAAGTTAAACTATTAGTTCCTGCCTTTCAGTGTAGTCATTTATCATCTAGTTCAAAGGCAAGTCTTCTCTAAACTAGCCATTGGTGATGGTAGATAGAGGAATGGAGTAAGGAGAAGAGGAATATTTCATTCCTCATTTCTACTCTAGCAGGCCTCAGAATGTTTTGGTATCCAGTTCCCTGACTAAAGAAAGCCATCATGCTGGAGAAGTTCCTTGGGAAACAGATGTGACTTGGGTTGTTTGCTCAGGGGCTATTTGAGACCTAAACAGAAGTGATGCTAAAGAACTCAGTAGGACCCAAAGTTCCAAGGCAGTTGGTAAATGACAGTTGCAGATAAAGCAGGGGCAGAAAAAAAACATGTAGGGGAATGAATGATAAACTCGGCCCAGGAGATGCTGAAACTGTGTAATAAAGACATTCTGTCAAACACCTTTGAGTATCCATCTGACAAGTCCCCCCTTCCTCCTTACTTCGTCCCGTGTTCAGCATGCTGGACAGCAGTAATCAGCCTCCCTGGAGCAAAGAGCTTGTAGGAGAACAGCTACAGCAGAAAGTCTCTCAGTTGCAGGATCAGCTGGATGCTGAGCTGGAGGAGAAGAGAGAAGTCTTACTTCAGCTGTCCAGAGTGACAGGTAGGTCAGGTCTTGAAGAACTGTCTCAAATGAGGCATCCTCTCCCTCTGGTTTGGGAGAAGGGAACTTGGGCCAGCATTTCTGCAATCCCTCACTTGGTCATAGATAACTAGAATAAGAACACTGGCAGTCAGATCAGGTCTACAACCCAGAGAGCACGACACCTTCCTCACACATATACTTTTATCTACATAATGACTTTCTATTTGAGAGATTCCAGTTCTTAATTTATTATGTTTTTAAACATTCACTTTATTCATTGAAAGTATTGAACATTAATTTCTCTGCCCCCCAGTTTAAGCATTTGATACCTGAAATTTAGAAGCAAATTACTGCTCTTGGTTACCACTACCATTTCCCCCAACCCCAACTCTTGGCTCACAGTAGATAGCTATTCCAGAGAGTTTTAAGGGCTCGCGGAGTGGAGAGCAGCACGTTCTGTGTTTCTTGGCTGAGGAGGCAATTGGCAGGCAGCGTGCAGCCCGGCAGCTCATCCTTTCGGCTGACTTGTTTCAGTTGCTTAGTTTGTGTAAGCTGCATCGGAGGCCACATGTCCAAATATTAGAGCCAAAAAAATTAAAGCTGATTAATCCCCAAGACTCACATGGAAAAGAACCTCTTCCCCCCCCCCCCTTTATTGATTTTAGAGAGAGAGGAAGGGAGAGGGAGAGAGCATCTATTGGCTGCCTCCTGCATGCCCCCCACTGGGGATTGGGCCCACAACCTGGGCATGTGTCCTGATCAGGAATCGAACCAGCGACCTCTTGGTGCATGGGTCGATACTCAACCACTGAGCCACACCAGCCGGGCAGAACCTCTTGATCCCTACTGGACTTCTCAAGCACAGACTTGAACTTTGTTGTGTTAAGCCGCGGAGATGTAGCACATGTTTGTTACTACAGCATAATACTTACATTAGAGCACACTGACCAACATCAGACTGTACCCTAAGAGTGAAACAAATATAAAGTTTGGAAAAAAGACCCAAACACTTTTAAATACTGTCAAAAAAACATTTTGACTCACTTTTTTTTTGCTAGCCTAGACCTTGAGTTAGTCTTATCAAACTCCTATTTCATCATATATTCATAGAGGAGAGTGAGAAAAAAGAAATACGACATCAAGAAGAATAGAGGCAGTCGTGGGAATGTAAAGCACAGCATAGGAAATATCGTCAGTATTGTTGCAATAACTATGTATGGTGCTGGTTGGGTCCTGGAAACATCAGGGGGAACACTTTGTAAAGTGTGTGATTGTCTGAGCACTGTGCTGTACACCTGAAACTAATACAAAATAATATTAGCCCGGCTATGTGGCTCAGTGGATTGAGCGTCATCCCATGGACTGAGAGGTCCCGGTTCGATTCCTGGTCAAGGCACAAGCCCAGGTTTCAGGCTCAATCCCCAGTTGGGGCACGCAGGAGGCAACTGATCGATGTTTCTCTCTCACATCGATGTTTCTCTCTCTCTCTCTAAAAAAACAAAACAGCCCTGGCCAGTTTGGCTCAGTGGTTGGAGCATTGGCCTGTGGACCAGAGAGTCCTGGGTTCGGTTCCCGCTAGGGGCACGTACCAAAAACAAACAAACAAACAAAAAATTAAAAAAACAAAACAAAAAAAACCCCACAAAATAATATTGGATGTAAACTGTAATTGAAAAAAATTAAAAACAATAAAAATAATTTTAAAAAGAAAAATAGAGGCAAGAACCATAAAAGGATAAAGCTAGGAGCACATGTTGAGGACCTTGTGGTAGGTATGAAGTACAAGTGAAGTTTTATAAAGACCTTAGAATAATCTAATCTAACCACCTGTTTAATGCATGATAATAGAATGATCACACTAAACGCTGATCGCCTTCCTTCTCTAAAACACACCCACTCCCACACACAGATGCCCACCACCTCCCTCCAGATTAGGGTGGGTGTGGAGTGGGTGCCACAGAGAGTCAGTAGCATGGAAGTCAGAATGGAGCTGGAGAGGAGTTGTTGAGATACTGGTTTAGATGTGTGTCAAAAAAAGTGTGGACTGTCCCAGTCAAGAGGCTCTGTTTTCGTGTGTTGCTGTTGTTCTCCCTTTTACTCTACAGTTCTGCAGGTGTTTTTTGCTTTGTTTTTGGAGTCCAAAGGTCAACTCAGTTCACTGGATCAGTAAGCTAGAACTCCTTTGAAGAAATGAGAGAATTGCTTCTCTAAGGCCAAATTTATAAAATGAATTAAACATTAGTGGGAACACTTGATTGATACTTGGCCCAGCTTTAACCATGTGTACTGATCACTACAGAGTTTCAACTTTTCGGATTACTTTTCCCCCAGCTCAAAACATGGATCTGAAGCTTGAAGTCACCAACCTGCTTCAGAAACATAAACAGGAAGTAGAGATCCTCCAAAACAAAGAAACAGTTTCCCAATCTCCGGACAGGCCAGCTGAACCAGCCACTCACCCAGCTCTATTCCACGAGGCCTCTCAGATAGAGGTATGTGCATCTTTAGTCAAGCAAGCCCCTTCTACAGAGGGATCTCTGGAAAATACCCCTAGAGATGATGAAGGGATTAGAACACTAACTGAATTGTATTTTATCCTGATTGAGGACAGTATTTGGAAGGATATGGGAAGACTGAGGACAGAGATGGCTTCATGAGCTCCACATATTGTTTCTACCCTTTACAGCTCAAAAACTTAAAATCTTTTTCAGATGAGGACTTGACATGGTCTGCTGAAGAGCAAACAGCCATTAGAGGCTGTATAACTTCCTCACTGCTGCTACTGGGCACGAGCAGCTGTGAGCGCGAGCACTTGTGAATTTACACACGTCCTCGTTTACATTGTGGAGTAGATTCTGCTGCTGGTATTTTACTATTACCAACCACTGCTTTATGGAGAATAGTTATTACTGTACCTATTAGACTTATATTCCCTTCTGCCTATGCTTTTCCCTCTACAGCTCTGTGAACCAAAAAACCAAGAAGAAAAGAAACTGTCCCAGATGTTAAGTGAGTTGCAAGTATTGCATGCAGAGACCACGCTGGAGCTAGAAAAGACCAGAGACATGCTTATTCTGCAGCGCAAAATCAACGTGTGTTATCAGGTGCAAGAAAAGATGGTACAGGATGGGGACAGATAAATGGGCACATGGGAATCACTTACAAGACTGGGAATGAAGCAAGACCTGAGTTTCCAGGGCCGATGCAAGGTGATATGCTGTCCTGTGCAAACACGGAAAGTGCTGTCCTTGAAAAACTTGAAGACTCACACATGCCCACGGCACCTTGGCGACAGAAGCCACTGAAGGGGCCAGCTAATGAGAATGGCAGGTGTGAACCTTCTGGGTTTAAATTTTGCCAGTCCTAACAGCACTAATAATAGCACTACTGGTCCTGGAGGGGTCTGTGAGGAATCCAAGTTTTTTCCAAGTGGATGAATTTGCCCTGCTAAGGAGATATTGGTCTCCTTTACCCAGCAAGCACCAGCTTTTATCTAGGTTCTTTAGTTCTGGGTCACTGAGATAGAAACGTTCAGACATTATTTCATTTCAGGAGGAACTGGAGGCAATGATGACAAAAGCCGATCATGAAAACAAAGATCACAAAGCAAAACTGGAGAGGCTGAACACACTCCTAGACCTCAAGAACAATCGTATCAAGCAGCTGGAAGGTATTTTAAGAAGCCATGGCCTTCCACTCTCTGGCAAGTCTTAGTATTTTGTTCTCACCTTGGGACCCATCACAGAGCTAATGTCTGTGCTCCCGTCTGTGTGCCTGTCTGGAAGGCCACTTCTTATGTCCTTGGCGTTTGACTTACCCCTCCTGTTCTTTATCCTGCGTCGTTGGTGTTCCAATGTGTGGCTCGCGGCTCCTTTTGCTCCATCACATCAGCATCTTTCTCGGATTTCTCTGGAGAGTTTCAACAGGGCCCAGCAATTGCTGAGTCTATTTTGAGAATGAGAGCAGATCACTACTGGCCCTCAGGGTGGCGTAAACACTCCCTCTCTCCAGATTGTTTCCTCAACCCAGGCCTAAACAGCAGTTTTTGTGAGAACTTCATCATCACCTCTCATCCTCCTTTTATGTGATTTCTCTCTAAAAGTCTCTAAATTGTTGTAGATTGAGGATGTCGCCATAACAGGGCAGCTGGCTGGACACTTATGCAAATTTCATAATGTAGTACTTCCTATATTTAGTACAATCACTACTGACCAGGATCTGGTCTCAGCCTTGCATGTCAAGAAAATTGGCTTTGTGCCCTGGCCGGTGCTTCTCAGTGGTTAGAGCGTCAGACCATTCACCAAAGGGTTGTGAGTTTGATTCCCGGTCGGGGCACATGCGAGAGGCAACCAATTGATGTGTGTCTCTCATACTGATGTTTCGTTCTCTCTCTCTCTCCCCCTCCCTCCCTCCCTTCCACTCTCTCTAAAAATCAATAGAAAAAAAATATCCTCAGGTGAGGATTAACAAAAAAAGAGAGAGAGAGAGAGAGAGAGAGAGAAAATTGTTTTTGTTATACTCAATGGTGAGAGACCCGACTTACACTAAGCAAAATTCATCAAAGACTGATATTTAAGCCAGGATGTTCATTTGTTATTTTTGTGATAGTGGCTGTTTCGTTGATGCCATGAGAATATTTGAAACCACTGGTCAGGGCAACCCTCTCTCTGGAAAGCAGAATCAGTAAGCAGGCTACTTAGTGAGCATGGAACTAGATTAAAGGGAAGTGGGACATTCTGGGGCATGATTTATCCATGCCAGGGTGAGTGTTAAAAGGTCACTGCCATATAACAAAGGAAATACCCCCTTGGATTGAAATTCTCTTGTCGTTCAGATTCAGGGTCTTTCTCCCAGGACAGTGCAGGATAAATACCCTTATCTACTTCTGAAGATAAGATTCATTTTCTTTAACTTAATAGTTCTTTCATGACTGGTAAGGTTAAAGAATTTTTCGTATGTTTACCAGTTATTTGTATTATTTCTTTTGAGAATTGAGGTTTCTATTCTTTATCTATTTCTTAATAACATTTTATTGATTTGTTGAATTTCTTCATATGCTAAGACTGTTAACCCTGTCATGTAATGCAAAATTTTAAATTTATTTTGTTGAGTTATATTAATCTTATCAATTAAGAAACCTATGTCAATCTCTGTATTCCACTTATTTTAGGCTGGAAGAAATTTGAATGTATCCAAAACATTTTTATTCTACTACTTTAACTCTTTATTTTATTTTATATTTCTTTATTTTTTATTTATTGATGTTAGAGAGAGAGGAAGGGAGAGGGAGAGATAGAAACATCGATGAGAAAGAACATCGATTGGCCGCCTCCTGCATGCCCCCCACTGGGGATTGGGTCCACAACCTGGGCATGCCCGCTGACTGGGAATCAAATCGGCAACCTCTTGGTGCATGGGTCAACACTCACTACTGAGCCACACTGTCAAGGCTACTTTAACTCTTTAAATAGGACCTTCACCATCAACACACTGAAGACTCAAATACTCCCCCATATCCAAGTTTCTGATTGGTTGAACATGGGAGGTAATGCACAGATTGGGCAGACTGTCTTACATGTCTTTGCATTCCAGTGCCAATATTTTCAACCTCCTTCCAATAAGTGTCCTCCTCCACTTTTCACTCCATGACTCTTTAACTTAAAGTGGATTTTTTTTTTTTGCCTTCTTATGATGAAATCAAATTCTTAACAGAATGGAGATTCTTGTGATTGATCTGGCTGGAGAAGGGGATTCATTCGTGGTGGGGCCCAATGTAACGTAATAGACACCATGACTATGACTTGCTATTCTTTCCGTGGCCAATATCCAGAACTTTTGGAAATATTCACATTTTCTGTTTCTAGCGTTCCTCTGATGGAATTACCAATTAATTCATGGGACCTTGCTGTAAGCCAAAATGTCACTTATAGAAGAAATTGTACCTCCAGTGTTTTCCTGAGCTTAGCATTTACTTTGCAATCACTCATTTTTACTTTCCAATCACTCATTTTGAACCTTATCTCTACAGGAGACATTGGATTATTTAGCCATCAGCATTCAAAGCTCCTGGTTGTCATTCTGCTGCTTTTCCTTTTGAATCACATGGTTTCTTGAAATAATCACAACTTGGACTTCCACCATGGTTTCTGTTCTCCTTCTGTTCGCCTTCCTTTATTCTAAGAAAGAGCTCCCTACCCTTTAATGCATAGGCAGTTTTCTTTCCCCTCTAGAACAGCTCAAAGATGTGGCTTATGGTACCCGACAGATGTCATTATGTCTGGAAACTTTGCCAGCCCATAGAGATGAGGATAAAGTGGACATTTCTCTGCTGCGTCAGAGTGAGAATCTTCTTGAGCTGCACATCCACCAGGCCTTCCTGACATCTGCTGCTCTGGCTCAGGCTGAAGACACTCAACCTACCACTTTCTGCACCTATTCCTTCTATGATTTTGAAACCCACTGTACCCCACTAGCTGTGGGGCCACAGCCGCTCTATGACTTCACCTCCCAGTATGTGGTAGAGACAGACTCCCTTTTCTTGCACTACCTTCAAGGGGCTTCAGCCCGGCTTGATCTTCACCAGGCTCTGGCCAGTGAGCACCACACCCTTGCATCTGGATGGATTTGCTTTGACAGGGTACTGGAAACTATAGAGAGAGTCCATGGCTCTGCCACACTTACTGGTAAGTGCTGTTGGCTTCCCACAGCTCCTGGGACTAGTGCAGAATTTCTCAAAGTCTCTAGTTGTTCTTCTGGTGCTTTCCCATTTCCTCTGCCTTTATTCTTGATCCTCATGACACCATCTGTATCCTCCATGTCTTTCATACTTTCTGCTACCCAGGAGCTGGTGGAGAAGACTTCGGGGTACTAGAATACTGGATGAGGCTGCACTTCCCTATAAGATCCAGCCTACAGGCATGCAATAAGCAAAAGAAAGCCCAGGCCTACCTGTCAGCCAATGTGCTTGGAGCCTGGAGGGCCCAGGAAGATGAGGTGAGAAAAAGGATGTGCCCAAGCATCTAAAAGGAGCCTCAGCCAAGCAGCTCATGAGAACAGCTCATTCTCCCATTCTCACATTGAATGTGAATGAAAGAGAAAAGCTGTCACACCACCACTAGTTCAGATTCTTCCCTTTGTCAAGCCTGAGTTTGAAATGAAATCATGCCCTTGGAGCTAGCTACCTCTCCCTGCTGCAAACAAAATAGCTTCTGTGTTCCATTCTCTAAGGTAAGGCCTGAGTGTCAGCATCTCCCACAGATAACCATCTGCCAGAGCCAGTTTGCAGGCAGATTTCTCTGTGATCCAGTCAAGATGAGACATTTCTCTAGGTCATAGCTCTTGCTCATCAAGGGTGCTGGGCTTCACCTACAACAACTCTCTCAGGTTGCCCTTTCCCTCTATCCAAGACCAACATCTCTCCAGTCCAGATCAGAGACTGGAAGCATCAGAATGAGCTGCGGGTGGAAATCACCAGATGCTGTGGCCTCCGGAGTCGATGGCTGGGAGCCCAACCCAGTCCGTACACCATGTACCGCTTTTTCACCTTTCCTGACCACGATACTGCCATCATTCCAGCCAGTAACGATCCTTACTTTAGAGACCAGGCTCGATTCCCAGTGCTTGTGACTTCTGACCTGGATCAATATCTGAGACGGGAGACCCTGTCTATATACGTTTTTGATGATGAAGACTCAGAGCCTGGCTCGTACCTTGGCAAAGTCCAAGTGCCCTTGCTGCCTCTTGCACAAAACAAATCCATTAAAGGTGGGAGTTCAAGGTTTCTGCATCTTATGGTCTCTGCCCAATGTTGTCTCCCTGTCCTAATTCCACTTTTCTTTGATTACTTGCTTGGAACAGTCTCTCTTAAAACTTGCTGAAAGGATTTCAGAATATTGTCCAGAGCAACAGAGCAGACTTAGAGCCTCACTGATCTCATGGAAATATTGACTTTGGCTTCTTATCAACAACTAAAGCAAGATTCCCAAGTGGGTAGACCCACCAACCTGAAGTCCATACCTCTATCTCTGAACAAACATTTTCCAATACTGTAGTGCTTCCCAGATTTTGTCTTTACTTCAGGCCTATTGTTTCTTAGCACGTGACTAGATATCAGATTATAAACTGTGTCTTTAACATTCCCCCATAATTCTCTTGCTTCCTTTAAGCATTAGACACAAGTTAGCAAGATTTCCATGCCATACCACAGCTAAGGGAAATTTCTTGAAAATCCCCTCCCCCCAATATGGAGCTTAACTTCATACTACCTTACTTTACTTTCATACCCAGGGTTGTGGGATGCATTTAGGGAGAATCAACACTCTGGAAGGGTGCAGGGGTATCCACGCTCTCATTAGGAAGTGTGGATGGATACAGCCAGTATACCAACCATGTTTAACAAGCATCTGGATGTTCCAGGAAGTGTGTGAGGCCTTTCTCCTCCCAATACAAGTGCTTTAAAAAAAAAAAAAAAAAAAAAAAAAAGGCTGACACTTCTGTTCACAACTTGTCCTTTGCCAAAGAGGAGAGACAATGTGAGTCATCTGTTAAATTAATCAGCGTTACAAATCTGAAGTCTGGCATTTGGAAAAAGCTGTTTTGCTTAAGTTTTCTTGGCTTTTGTTATTTTAGAAATAGGGACCACTTGAGTGTAGATAATGATTTTCTTGGTATATCTAAGGTATAGCAAGCATTTGGTAATAGTAATAATAATACTATCTTGTTTATTGACTAGGTGACTGATGACAAGCAAGCTATACCTCTCCATATATCCTTTGACTATTGCTTCCTAAAATCTGGAGATACCCACCTTCCCCTCAAAATATTTTAAGGAAATATTAGAAGTAAATATTCTATGGGAATATAAATTTTCAAGGCCATTCTATGTTACTTCTGAGTGTATTATCATCATGATTATTTGATGAATGTTAATTGATTACAAACAAAATATGGTGAAATTTTAAAATGGAGGGGCCTTGGTCAGTGTGACACAATGGTTAGAGAGTTGGCCCATGCACTGAAGGGTTTCGGGTGCAATTTCAGGTCAGGGGCATGTACCTGAGTTGCAGATTTATTTATTTTTTTTATTATTATTATTTTCTTTATTGATTTTAGAGAAAGAGGAAGGGAGAGGGAGAGAGAGATAGAAACATCGATGAGAGAGAACATCGACTGGCTGCCTCCTTTATGCCCCCCACTAGGGATCAGGCCCACAACCTGGGCATGTGCCCTGACCAGGAATCAAACCGGTGACCTCTTGGTGCATGGGTTAACGTTCAACCACTGAGCCACACCGGCCAGGCATGAGTTGCAGATTTAATCCCCAGTCCAATTGGGGCACGGACAGGAGGCAACCAATTGATGTCTCTCTCTCACATCAATGTTTTTTTTCTCTCTCTCTCCCTCCCTCCCTCCCCCCATTCCACTCTCTAAAAACCAATGGAAAATGTATTCTTGGGTGAGGATTAACACAAAAAAAGGGGGTGGAGGAGAATAAACAAGGTGATAATAAATGCTCACTTACCTGTCTCATTTGATCAGATCTTATTACTGTCTGTGTGTCTCTCAGGTGATTTTAACCTCACTGACCCTGTGGGGAAACCCAATGGATCTGTCCAGGTACAACTGGATTGGAAGTCTCGCTATCTACCTCCAGAGAGCTTCCTGAAACCAGAAGCTCAGACTAAGGAAAACGATGCCGACAGTTTAGAGATCTCATCTGATGAGGAAGAGGCTTCCTTTCCTTCCCAGGTAGCAGACCTCCACCCATCCTGTGGAGCATATTTGAAGAAAACAGCATGAAAATTGAAGGGAAAAAAAGTTCCTTCTGTAAATGTCATGTGTCCTGCAGACTTAATAAGCATCCCTCGTAATGCCATGAGGCTTTTCATGGAGCCAAACTCTAGGTTTTTTTTGTGGGGAGAAGGGAGAGATGTCATCTCTCAGCTCTGTGGCAGGAGAGAAATGAGGTCTAATGCTAGCCCACAGATTCCTTTCTTGAGTATCAAGGCTGTTAAACTATCATCTTATAAGGCTGTCTCTGATCCTTTTATTCCGGACCAGGTGGTATCTGCTGAGATTCCCATTGAAGCTGATCAGTATCCAGCTAAGAGAAAACCTCCTCAGGTGGAAGAAAGAAAGGAAAGGGAACACCAGGTTGCGAGCTACTCAAGAAGAAAACATGGCAAAACAGCAGGCATCCAAAGAAAGAACAGAATGGAGTATCTTAGTCGTAACATCTTAAGTGGAAATACGCTACAAGTAAGGACTTAGAAACCCCGGAGAACTAAAATGTGGGTTGTAGTATCCCCAAATAGATTATTCTCAGAGGAAGAAGCAGAAACAGACACACGAGATAAAAATAATCATGGCTTCTTGTGGCTACTATGTGCTTTCACAAACACAAGTAGTTTAATAAATTGCTGGACTGTTCATTTCAATGTAATTTAATTCAACAGATTATGTAATCTGCAATTTTGCTTAAAATTTCAGTACCACAGTTTTAACCAGTCCACTTCAACTGTAATCAAAATAAATTAAAGGATAAGCATTGCCCTGACCAGGGTGGCTCATTTGGTTGGGTGTCGTCCCATGTACCCGAAAGATTGCTGGTTCGATTCCCAGTCAGGGCACATGTCTGGGTTGTGGGCTTGATCCCCAGTAGGGGGCATGAGGACTGATTGATGTCACTCTCACATAGATGTTTCTCTAGCTCCCTATCCCTTCCCCTCTCTCTCTCTAAAAATCAGGTTTTTTTAATCTAAAAAATAATCAATTTTTAAAAATCTAAAAAAAATAAAAATGAACAAGTATTTATTGAACACCTAAAATGTGATTGAGCCCGGCTGGTGTGGCTCAATGGATTGAACGTAGTCCCATGGACTGAGAGGTCCCGGTTTGATTCCCAGTCAGGGCACATGCCCGGGTTGCAGGCTCGATCCCCAGTAGGGGGCGTGCAGGAGGCAGCCAGTAGATGTTTCTCACATCCATGTTTCTATCTCTCTCTCCCTTCCTCTCTCTAAAAAAAATAAAAATATATATATATTTAAAAATAAATAAATAAAATGTGATTAATACTGCCTTGTCTTCATAGGAAACTGGATTAAAGTTACTATGTAGCACCTAAAAATATGTATATATGAGATTATAAATGTGTATTCTGATTTTATAATTATAGGTTATATTATGTTATAATAATTTATATTGTATTAATGTGTAATTTTATGTAATTAATTTTGTTAAATAATTATAATTATACAATATCATAATATGTAATTGTATTTGTTGTGTTTATTCTGTAGCAGGTGAACTACACTGAATGGAAGTTCTCAGGGCTTAAGCTCTCCATAGATGATGATTTAAAAGATCAGCAAAAGGAAGAGGAAATTACACCTTCAGCACTGATACAAAATGAAGCCCTTCATCCCGTAAATGGTATTGTCTTTTTAAAATCTGATTTTCCTATTTAATCATTGAATTATTTTATCAAGACAGATACTTTCTTTCTTCATCTTCATTGCTAAACTTTTCATGGAAAATTAGTACTGAAGACCCTAGGTTCAGTTTTATGCTACAGTGTGCTGGTTAGGCCAGTCAAAGCTGGAATCCTCAAAGAAAGGAGCTTTCTATGTATTTAAAGCTGACTATAGCCAGTTTAGTTACATAACAATTATAAGATATTAATTCACCCCAAGATCTTGTGAATTATGGTTACAAAGAAATAGGAGGAGGAGTGTGATTGGCTCATTTGTGATGTCAATCCAAATTTCTTTTAAATTAAGGAAGGCAAGGCTTTTGTGTTACAATGAGAAGTACAGCAGACATGGTTTCAGGTTATAGTTATGGCAAACTAGGTCATGCAGACCAACTCTCCCATTGATGACAACTCAAAAGCTAAAGTTAATATATTTTTAAAAATCTTAATGTTTCTTAAAAGCATTGAAGAGCCAATAAGAGAGGGAAGCATTACCAAACCTAAATGAGGGAATGATTAGAACTCAGAGAGGGTGTGCTGGAACTGCTTCAGCCCTGGGACATCACTAGTCTGGAGGAAGTGGGGGAGAGAGAGAACCATGCTTTTGGTGGACTCTGGGGGTTGGGAAATGAGGTATAGTCTGACTCTGGTGTCTGCCCAGGGCAGAATTTCCCACTCTGGTCTGGGACCTCAGAAGGCAGCACCATTCTGAGTCTCTTCTGCTCTGAGAGGCAGAACTGTACTTGGGGCACGTGCGGGGCCAGAGGGACGAGGGCAGACTCGATGGCCCCCGGATCCTGGAGTTACCAGACACAGCCTGCATGACAACTGTGTTTACTAGCTTCACGGAAATAAAACTGAACTTCAAAATTTCAGCAAGGACGTGGAGCTGTGAGAATTGGTATTGTAAATTGTTAAAACATTTTGTTTTAAAATCATTTAAAATTTACATAAGAGCTGCATGAATAGGACAAAAAAATCACAAACTCTTCACGCAAGTCCATCAGCTGTTAACATTTTTTCACTGTTTGCTTTATCATTTTTTCTAAAGCATCTAAGAATAACTTGCAAACATCATGCTCCCTTGCTGCTATATATTTCAGTAAGAAAAAAAATTATATAACCATAATATAAGATCAAGTTTGCAAATTTAACACCGATACACTATTATCCAATGTCCAGTCCATTTTCAGAATTTGTCAAATGTCCCAATAATGCCCATTGTAGTAAGCTTACCCCCTTATCCAATCTAGAATCATACATTGCATTTAGTTATATCTCTTTAGTTTCCTTTGATCTAAACCAGTTCCTCATTTTTTCTTTGTCTTTCATGATACTGACATTTTTGAAGAGTGTAGGTGAGCTGCTCTGTAAAGTGCTTCTCCTCAATTTGGATTTGTCTAATGTTTCTTCATAATTAGACTCAGGTCATGGATTTTGCACAGGAATACCACAGAAGAAATACTGTGTCCTTACTGCGTCACATTAGGAGGTACTTGATGTCAGTTTGTCCCATTATTGGTGATGTTAACTTTGATCACTTGGTTAAGAAAGCATCTGCCAGGATTTTCCATCGTAAAGTTACCATTTCCCTTTGTAATTATTAAGTAATCTATGAGAAGATATTTTGAGCTATATACATATCTTGTTCCTTATCAAATTTCACCTAATACTTTTGGCATCCATCTATAGGTTGTTTTTTTCCTTAATCAATGACTGAATGTTTGCAAAATACATTGTAAATATCAAAGTTAATCAATAGAAATGATAGAACTGCTAAACAGAGAAATGTATGCCCTGGCCGGTGTGACTCAGTTGTTTGGAGCCTTGTCCCATACACCAAAAAGTGGTGGGTTTGATTCCCAGTCAAGGCACATACCCAGGTTTCGGGTACAATTCTCAGTCAGGGTGCATGCGGGAGGCAACAGATCGATGTTTCTCTCTCTTTAAGATCAACAAAAATATAATAATAAATAATAAATAAATACAGAAATTTATGAGAGAAATATATGGGTTAAAAGCAGATTAGACAGCCCCAGGCCGGTGTGCTCAGTCGGTTGGAGTGTCATCCTTTATACCAAAAGGGGTTGCCGGTTCAATTCCGAGTCAGGGTACATGCCTAGGTTGTGGGTTCAGTCCCCATTGGGGCATGTAAGAGAGGTAGCCAATCGATGTTTCTCTCTCATGTGGATCTTTCTTTCTCTCTCTGTCTCCCTTCCTCTCTCTAAGACATGTCCTCAGATGAGGATTGAAAAAAAAAACAAAAACAGATTTAGACACAACTGAAGTGAAAGTTGGTGAAAATATCCAGAGTAAAGCAAGGAGAGACAACATGATGGAAAATACAAAAAAGGAGAAAAGAGACATAAAGGATAAAATGAGCATGTATAAGCGACCCTTAATTAAATGTAGGAGGAGAGAAAGAAGGGGACAAATGCAATATTTAAAATGATAATAACTTAGAATTCTCCAGGGCTAATACAAGATATTAAGACTTAATTAAATAAAACCCAAGCAGGATAAGTAAAAATTAACTAAAATCTAGACATATCAGAGTTGTTCTTTGGGCTGAAGGACAATTATCCCAGAAGAAAACACAAAGATGCAACAAGGAATGAAAAACAAAGAATATAGGTTAATTTAAATGACCATATAAAGCAAAAATATTAGCTTGTGGGGTTTAAAATATATTCATAATATATTTTATTATGGCCGGTTTGGCTCAGCGGTTGGAGTGTTGGCCCATGGACTGAAGAGTCTTGGGTTCAATTCCCGGTCAAGGGCACGTACCTCTGTTGCAGGTTTGATCCCCTCCCCCAGTCAGGGTCGTGCAGGAAGTAACCAATGGATGTGTCTCTTTCACATCGATGTTTCTCTCTCCCTCTCTCTCCCTCCCTCCCTCCCTCCCTTCTACTCTATCTAAAAAAAATCAATGGAAAAATATCTTCAGGTGAGGAATAAAAAAATAATAATAAAATAAAATATATTTATAATTTTCCCAGCTGGTGTGGCTCAGTGGATTGAGCATCATCCCATGGACTGAGAGGTCCTGGTTCTATTCCTGATCGAGACACATGCCCGGGTTGCGGGCTTGATCCCCAGTAGGGGGCGTGCAGGAGGCAGCTGATCACTGTATCTCTCTCACATCAATGTTTCTATCTCTCTCTCCCTTCCTCTCTCTCTAAAAAAATCAATAAAAACATATTTAAAAATATATATATACACTTAAAATTTAAATGAATAATGTAGTGGGTTCAATGGTGACCCCTAAAAAGATGTGTTCATGTTCTAAACCACAGAATCTGCAAATGTGATTTTATTTGAAAAAGGAGTCTTTGCAGATGAAAAAAGAGTCTTTGTAGAAGTAAGTTAAAGATCTTGAGATGAGGAGATCATCCTGGATTACCCGAGTGGACTCTAAATCTAATGAAAGTGTCTTGAAAAGAGCCACATGCAGAAGGGGAGGAGGCGATGTGAGCGTGGAGTCAGAGATTGGAGTGATGCCTTGACCACAAGCCAAGGAAAGCCTGGAATCACTAGACGATGGAGAAGGCGATGGAAAAAAGGAAAGACAGATTGTCCCCTAGAGCCTTTGGAGTGAGCGTGGACTTCCCAACACCTTGATTTTGAACTTCTGGCCTCCAGACCTCTGAGAAAATAAATTTGTTTTTTTCTTTTTTCATGAATGCTTTCAGCTTTATTTCTCTTAATATGCTTGAGACATATACATTTCTTTCATACAAAGTTAAGTGATTTGTATATGTTTCATGTAAGCCAGAAGCATAACCAAGGCTAAAATAACATCTGGCCCGGCCGGTGTGGCTCAGTGGTTGAGCATCGACCCATGCACCAAGAGGTCGCCGGTTTGATTCCTGGTCAGGGCACATGTCCAGGTTGTGGGCCCGATGCCCAGGTTGTGGGCCCGATCCCCAGTGGGGGGCATGCAGGAGGTGGCCAGTCGATGTTCTCTCTCACCGATGTTTCTATCTCTCTCCCTCTCCCTTCCTCTCTCTCTAACATCAATAAAGAAAAAAAAATGAGAAAAAAAACATCTGATCCAGCAACTAACTTCACTGAGAGAATTAATAGTACGTTCACCATCACCTTGAAGATCCATTTCTTTATTGTACAATGAGTGAATGACTCTACAGAAAAGAGAAAAAAGACATAAGGCATAAAATGAGAAGGTCGAAGCTGCATTTAATTAAATGTAGGAGAAGAGAAATAAGTGGTACAGAGGTAATATTTAAGGTGGTAGGTTTAATTCATATTTACATTAAAAAATAAAGTCATGAGCCCTGGCCAGTTTGGTTCAGCAGTTAGAGCATCAGCCCTTGGACTGAAGGGTTTCGAGTTCGAGTCTGGTCAAGGGCACGTACCTGGGTTGCAGGTTCAAACCCTGGCCTTGGTTGGGGTCGTGCGGGAGGCAGCCAATCGATGTGTCTCTCTCACATTGATGTTTCTCTCTCCCTCCCTCCTTCCTCCCTTCCACTCTATTTAGAAATCAATGGAAAAATATCCTCGGGTGAGGATTAAAATAATAATAATAATAATAAATAAAGTCATGAGAAAAAAGTCTGTTTTTTTCTGGGATTTTTTTTTTTTTTTTTTTTTTTTGCATTTATCTTGAGATAGAGCAGGAGGGAGAGAGGGAGGAAGAGAGAGAGAGAAACATCAATGTGAGAGAGACATACCAAGTGGCCACCACCCATACAACCCCAACCAGGTCCAGGGACAAACTGCAACCAAGGTATGTGCCCCTAGCTGGAACCTGCTCCAGGACTCTCTGGTCCACGGGCCGACACTCTAACCGCTGAGCCAAATTGGCCAGGGCTGTTTTCTTTAATTTTTTCAGCAGCTTCTGGATTGAAGTATCAGATTTATCTGTCTTTAACCTGAGTGTTTGGAGGGAGCAATTTTGAAGTTTCAAGGCTTCACACAACATCTTTACTCCAGTATACCCCCAAGTCCAGAGTGATTAGGTTTCTGGTTTCTGGTTTCTGCTGAGTTTGAGAGGTCTATACGACTAAAAGAAATGGTGGTGCATCTCCATAATCACAGATACCTCAGGCTGCACAGTAGTTTCTTCAAAGCCTCACAGAAACTTCAGTAATTCTTTTTTTTTTTTTTTTATCCTCACCTGAGGACATTTTTGCTTTTATCTTCAGATAGAGTGGGAGGGAGAGAGGGAGGAAGAGAGAGAGAGAGAGAAGCATTGACATGAGAGAGACACATCGACTGGCTGCCACCCCTTAGCGGGAGCCAAACCCGGGACAAGTCCACAGGCCGACGCTCTAACCGCTGAGCCAAACCGTCCAGGGCAACTTCAGTAATTCTTATGTGATTCAGCCCCAGATTCAAGAGTGGTAGGCCAATTTTTTTGTTGTTGGAGAAGCTTTAAGAGATAATTGCAGCCATTGCCGCCATGGTTATGTGTAGCACAATAGTTTCAGGGTCTGTAGTTTACTTTGGGGGTAACTCAAGCCCTCACACAGAAGATTCACTCTGCCATCCCTAGAACAGTCTTTGCTCAGCAGAGATGTGTCAGCCTCTGTTGGAGGATCAAAGCAGAAAACAGTTCCTTGACACAGGTTTCTGTAAAGTGACGCTCTTCCAATGACAACCTCAGTAGGAAGCACTTTAGTGTCTCAAAGTCATGTACAGCAACTTGACACTTAACCAGGAGCTCATTTGCCGTGAGGTTCAAGAATGCCATGACCTAGTTCATTTCAAGGAAGGAGGAGAGATTAGCTCATTGATGAATGGTAGCAGAACAAGATACCTATTTGAGATACTGAAGATTATATGTTGGGTGTCTCGAGACCTCACACAATGGAGAAAGTATATCATTTTGATGACTTTCTTGAAGGGCCAGATGTGTTAGAGTCTCATGGCCACCAAAAGTGAGGCAGAAGTTCTGATAAGCATCAGTTGGAGAAATGTTTTCGAGGACCACTTTCTGGAGATTACAGGTAGCAGAGCCTATTTTTTCCACAAAGAATCCTCATTGATGAGGTACTAAGGAAGCTCCAACTGGTCCAGAAATATTAGATTTTGGTTTGAGCCAAACATGAAACAAAGATCCATCCAGAAAGTAAGTAACTGTTAGGACCTCTAACCTTGAGCATCTGATTCAGTATCATTCTCCAGGAATATCCCCTTTTCTACCTGCAGCAAAATTTTCTGCAAGTTTTAACAATGCTTGAGGCAAAATGAGTGCATGATGTCCATTTTATTTTTCAAATACAGGCACATTTTCTTGACATAGGCCATTGCATCCTTCACAAGATGCTCCTCCTGAGATTTGCAAAGATATTGCAAAACCACCTTTGTGTCCTTCATTGAGGAGAAGTGTTTATGCTCATTGGACTGTGCTTTGCATTTTAGTAAGTCCCATTTGACCTCCATTGACATTTGGCAGTCAAGGGTTGTCTCCATCCTCTTGGCACTTTTTTTTTTTTTTAACTTTACTGTTAAGTGTATTACAGATGTCCCTCTTTTTGCCCCCCCTTGACCCCCTCCTCCCTAATCCCACCCCCTTCCTGCTTCCCCACAGACTATTGTCTGTTGGTTATACATATATGTATATAAGTTCTTTGGTTTCTCTCTTCCGCCCCACCTCCCCACTTCCCTTTGAGGTTCATCAGTCTCACAACCAATTTGTACTTCCTAATCCCTTCATCTTTTTCACCCAACTCCCCTCCCATCTGGCGACCAATAAAAATTTCTCTGGATCGCCCTGGCCGGCTTGGCCCAGCGGTTAGAGCATTGGCCTGCGGACCAGAGAGGCCCGGGTTTGGTTCCCACTAAAGGCACGTACCTTGGTTGCAGTTTGTCCCTGGCCTCGGTTGGGGTCATGTGGGTGGCAACCACTCAATGTGTCTCTCTCACATTGATGTCTCCCTCTCTTTCTTCCTCTCTCTCTCCCTCCCACTCTATCTTAAGATAAATGCAAAAATGTCCTTGGGTGAGGATTAAAAAAAAAAATTTCTCTATGAGTCTGTTTCTATTCTGCTTCCTCATTTTGTTTGTAGATTTAATTGTTGATAGATATGTATTTATTGCCATTTTATTGTTCATATTTTTTTTATCTTCTTCTTCAAGAAGACCCGTTAACATTTCATATAATACTGGTTTGGTGGTGATGAACTTCTTTAGCTTTTTCTTGTCTGGGAAACTCTTTATATGGCCATCGATTGTAAATGATGGCTTTGCAGGATAGAGTAATCTTGGTTGTAGGTCCTTGTTTTTCATCACTTTGAATATCTCTTGCCACTCCTTTCTGGCCTGCAAAGTTTCTTTTGAGAAATCAGCTGACAGCATTATGGGAACTCCGTTGTGGGTAACTAACTGCTTTTCTCTTGCTGCTTTTAAGATTCTCTCTTTGTCTTTGACCTTTTGCATTTTGATGATGATGTGTCTTGGTGTGGACCTCTTTGGGTTCATCTTGTTTGGGACTCTCTGTGCTACCTAGACTTGTATGTCTATTTCCTTCACCAAGTTAGGGAATTTTTCTGCCATCATTATTTCAAATAAGTTTTCAATTTCTTGCCCTCTCTCTTCTCCTTCTGGCACCCCCATGATGCGAATGTTGGTACGCTTGAAGTTGTCCCACAGGCTCCTTATACTATTCTCATTTGTTTTTGTTTTTTTTTTTGGATTCTTTTTTCTTTTTGCTATTCTGATTGGGTGTTTTTTGCTTCCTTATATTCCAAATAGATGGTTTGCTTCTTGGCTTCACCTGCTTTACTATTGATTCCCTGTAAATTATTCTTTATTTCAGTTAGTGCATCCTTCATTTCTGACTGGTCTTTAATTATGCTCTTGAGGCCCTCACTAAGTTCATTGAGTGTACTTATAAGCAGTGTTTTGAACTCTGCATGTTAGATTGCAGAGTTCCATCTCCATTTCATTTAGTTCTTTTCCTGGAGTTTTGTTCTGTTTTTTTCATTTGGGACATGTTTCTTTGTCTCTTCATTCTGGCTGCTTGCCTGTGTTTGTTTCTATGTATTGGGTAGAGTTGCTATGTCTCCTGTGCTTCCTAGGGTGGCCTGTTGTAGTAGGTGTCCTGTAGGTCCGGTGGCACAGCCTTTCTGATCACCCAGCTGGGCCCTTGAGGTGCACCCCCCGCCCTGTGGATTTTGCACCCTTCTGTTGTAATTGAGTCTTGATTGCTGTTGGCACATCAATGGGAGGGATTTACTCAGGCTGATCAGCTGCAAGGACTGGCTGTGCCCACTAACCACTGACCTCTGACTACCTTGGATGATCAGCTGTGCAGGGGCCCACCATACAGAGCAAGACTTACTTCAGCAGGGTTCTGATACCCACTGAGTCCATTCCTTGAGTGTGTCACTTGTGGAGGTGGTTGGGTGGTGGTGCTTCGATGTGGTCTGAAGCTGTCCACTGAGTGTGCTGGCTCTGGGGCAAGGTCAGCCACTACTTGTGTTCTATCCAGGGCCACCAGGCATAAGCTTAAAAACAACCTGCTGGTGGCTGCTTCTTGTGCTGGGCTTGGAGGTGCCCAGGTGAAGCTAAGTGTGAACCAAGGCTGGCTGCTTCTAGTGCCAGGCTTGGGGCCACTTAGCAAGAAGTATGGGGCTTGCTGTGGCCAGATGCTGCTTGTTTAAGAGAATTTAGGAAAATCTGAAGCAGGAGCCAAAACAGGCCAATCTTATGGTAAAGCAACTGGAAACAGCTTGGGTAGGCCTGAAAGTTGGGTAGGGCAGGGCCTCAGGGAATCACCAGGGTGGGGCAAACAGTATGAGCCAGGTTGCTAAAGTCCCAGATATGGTGGCTGTCTGCCTGCCCTGTGGGGGAAGGGTTCACCAAAGGAACAACAACCTCCACCAGCACATCTGCCCAGGAGAAAGCTGCCTCTCCAGTCCTTGCCCCAATGCCAAACAACTCAGTTCTTCCTCGTATGTCTCTGGTGCTTTTCAAGCTGCCTTCCCTCCGCACTGGAGCTCAGAGGGAGTGGGTCCGAGTAAGTCCGTGCGCCAGCCCTTTAAGAGGAGCTGCCTGGGGCTCCAGAAGTCTCAGCCTTCCTCAGCCTCAGTTCCCGCTGGTTTTTCCAGCCAGAAGTTATGGGGACTTCTTTTCCTGGCACTGGAACCCTGAGCTGGGTACCTGATGTGGGACGGGCACCCCTCACTTCTCAGGGAGGACCTTCATAGCCGAGGTGTCCTCCTGATTTTTATCTGCCACATGTGGGTGTGGGACCAGCCCTTCTGTGCCTCCACCCCTCCTACCAGTCTCGATGTGGCGACTGCTTTAATTTCGTAGTTGTAGGACTTCCATTCAGCTCAATTTCAGGTGGTTCTGAAGGATGTTTTTTCTGTAGTTTAGTTGTAACTTTGATGTGGTTGTGGGAGGAGGCGATACCGTGTTTACCTATGCCACCATTTGACCAGAAGTCCTCTTGGCACTTGTTTCATTTGAGAGGCTGAATAAGAAGTACCCTAGTTGGGTCAGGTTGGCGTTCTTTAGTCTTCCTTCCTTGGAGAGCAGCTTCTGCACATCCCCAGTGTCCCACCTGAGGCTATCTTTGTTTTCCTGCTCCTCGCTCTCCAGAACATAGAACATAATGGCAAGGAACTGCCGGACCCTGAGGTGGATAAAGAAGTAGCAGCCCTCACAGTCATTGCCCTTCTGGAGGATATTCTTTTCCAGGAAAGGAAGGAGGTCATACTACTTTGACCCAAGTTTCCTGAGGGTCTTTTCCATCAAATACAGGTGTCTGTGTCCACACGCCCTCAGCAGCTAGGAGACACAGAGCCTTCATTGGAGCTTGGAGGTACTGGTTGGGAGCCTGCATAAACTGGCTGCAGAAGAAACGCAGGAACAGTGATGTGGTGGTTTGGTAAGTCAGGGCCAGATCCTTTCCACTTCTCCATGTGCAGCTTTAGACAGGTGCAGATGACCCAGCGCATGGAGGGAGTCTAGCACACATGGAACAAGGATGCATTGCTCTTCATCAAATTGAAAGCTCAGAGCACTTCATCCTCATCTTCAAAGTGTTTCAAGAAATACGCCTTCTTGTCCAATCTAAGAACCCATTCATTTCTATGAAGAGGAGCTGTTCAACCAATAGTCAGAGATCTCTGAGCCTTGGGTCATGTGGTGATCAGTAAAGTGGCCTTGAGTAACAATCGTCTCTTCAGAAAACTACTCAAGAGAACAGGCACCAGTGTCTGCTTCTTCCAGTCATCACATATATCATGGACAAGTGCTCACAAGGGGACTCTCAGCTCATTGAAACCATCAATAATGAACAGGATTTCCTGCGCTTGAGCTAGGATCTCTGGAATTGCATCCTGCAATTTGGGGTAGTTCTCGGAGACCAGCTCTACAAAAGTGTGTCTGAGTTCTTTGCAGCTGAGATTGAAGGCAGAATTGAATGTCTTTGTGAGGTTGTCTTGTATCCAGCCAGCAACAACTTCTTTGCCAGTGTGGTTTTACTGCAGGACTATGCAGTGCCACCGTGTGTGGAAATGGCCCTGCAAACATTTCAGGGTTACAGAGTGGGATCAGTGTCTCATATCCCTGGGCATGGATGTTTGCACTGGCTCCAGGCCAAACATCACTCTTAAACTTCTGTCTGTTTGTTTTTTTTAATCCTCACCCAAGAGTATGTTTTTGTTGACATTTTAGAGAGAGAGAGAAACATTGATGTGAGAAAGAAACATCAATCAGTTGCCTTCCACATGTGCCGCAACCAGGGATCAAACCCACAACCTAGGAATGTGCCCTGACGGGGAATCGAACCCAAAACCTTTTGGTGTATGGGACAGCACTCTAACCAACTGAGCAACCTGGCCAGGAGAAATTTCTGTTTTTTGTTTTGTTTTTTAATATTTTTATTGATTTTAGAGGGAGGAGAAGGGAGAGGGAGAGAGAAAATCATCAATGTGAGAGAGAAATATCCATCAGTTGCCTCCTGCTAGGAGGCATGCCCCCTGCTGGGGATCAAGCCCAGGACCCAGGCATGTGCCTTTGACTGAGAATCGAACCGGCAACTGTTCCAAGCATGGAACTCTACCCAACCAACTGAGTCACACCAGCCAGAGCTTATTTCTGTTGTTTCAACTCGCCAAATCTGTGGTATTTTGTGACAGCAGCCATAGAAAATGAATACAGGAAATAACAAATATTTGGTAATTAACCAACACAATTCTAAATAACACTTGCATCAAAGAAGAACTCCTGAGGAAAATTAGAAGACTGAATGGAAATGAAAACACAACATATCACAACTTATGGAATGCATCCAAAGCAGTGCTTGTAAGGTAACTTCGTAGCTTGAAATGCTTATAAAAATAGAAAAGAATAAAGATCTAAAGTCAACAACCTAAGCTTCTACTTCAAGAAGCTAGAAAATTAAAAGAAAATCAAACCCAAAGAAGAAAACAATAAAGATCAGAGCAGAAATCAATGAAATAGAAAACAAAGAAGAAGAAAAAAAAAACAAAAACAAAAAAAAAACCCCACAGAAATCAATGAAGCCAAAGTTACTTGCTTGAAAAGATCAACAAACTTGACACTCCTTTATCTAAAATGACCATAGTAATTAAAATCCAACCATGAGACAGAAACTACATAATAATTTGAACAGGAAAAGTTTAATATAAAGAATCATTGCCTGGCTGATGTGGCTCAGAGGATTGAGCATCATCCCATGGACTGCGAGGTCCCGGTTTCATTCCCAATCAAGGCACATGCCAGGATTACGGGCTCGATCCCTAGTGGGGGGTGTGCAGGAGGCAGCTGATTGATGTTTCTCTCTCACATCGATATTTCAATGTCTCTCTACCCCTCTCTCTCTAAAAAATCAATAAAAACACATTTAAAAAACGAAAATAAATAAATGATTGATTTAAAGAATATTAACTATAACAGGATTGAGCTAGGGGGATGAGGATTGACTAGTAAGAAGTAAAGAAAACTCTAAAGAATTCCTGAATAGCAGATTTAAAGAGCATCCACAAATCCCCTGATTCTCTCTGGGAGCTGAGATATAGCACTGAAGAACATATGAGTCTGGTAGACAAACTCCTTCAGGGCTGAAACCAGATCTTGGAGGGAATGAAGCCATGAGAAGTATGCTGTGGCTGCACATCAGAACTCAGAGGAACTAACTGTCAAGTTCCCTCTGGAATGTTGGCAGTAAACCACTCACAGGCAGGCGCCAAGCCAGTGACATTTCACCGAGAACCCACTCTAGGGGATAGCAAGGAAACTGCCCATGGGAAGCTGCCATGTGCTAGCGGCTACTGGGAATCACTGGAATCGGATATTGCAGAAGCCATGTGCTACTAGAATTGTGTTCTGCAGGAAACCATGTGCGCTGCTGGAACCAGGCCCTAAGTTGCAGGAGCCTAGTCTGCAGAGTCCACATGTGTTGCAGGAGCCTGCCCAAATGAGCACACTGGAACCAGAAAACCTTTTTCTTCTCCAGTGATCCTTCAATGCCCTCTACTGACAAAACTTAACATAGTGCTAGTTGGCAAAGAAGAAATATTTACAGGGTTCACCTCCATTATTGCAGAGCAGACAGTGAAGATTTTATTTTGAGCTGAGAAGCAACAAATTGATAACTGGTGTGCTGATCAAGAAAAAAGGAGGAAAGACACTAGTTAGCAAAATTGGGAATGAATGTACAGTCACTACAGATCCTATAATTAAAAGCATTATAGCCCAGCTGGTGTGGCTCAGTGGACTGGTCGTCATCCCATGGAGCTTGGAGGCGCCCAGGAAAAGCCAAGTTGTGAACCAAAGCTGGCTTCTCCTCATGCCAGGCTTGGGGCCACTAAGTGAGAGGTATGAGGCTCACTGAGGCTAGATGTTGCTTTTTTGAGAGAATTTAGGAAAATCTGAAACAGGATCCAAGACAGACCAATCCTATGGTAAAGCCATTGGAAACAGCTTGGGAGGTCCTGGAAGTGGGGTGGGGCAGGGCCTCAGGGAATCACCAGGGCGGGGCAAACAGTATGAGCCAGGTTGCTGGAGCCCCACATATGGCACCCATCTGCTGTCCCAGGGAAGGGCTCACCAAAGGAACAAGGCCTCCGCCAGCACCTCTGTCCAGGAGAAAGCTGCCCTACAGCTCTTGCCCCAATGCCAAACAACTCAGTTCTTCCCCGTATGTCTCTGGTGCCTTTCAAGCTGCCTCCCCAACGCTGGAGCCCAGAAAGAGCAAGTCCGAGTGAGTCCGTGCGCGGGCCCTTTAAGAGGAACTGTCTGGGGCTCCAGCCGCCTCAGCCTCAGTTCCCGCTGGTTTTTTCAGCCAGAAGTTATGGGGACTTCTCTTCCTGTCACTGGAACCCTGAGCTGGGAGCCTGGTGTGGGACGGGGACCCCTCACTTCTCAGGGAGGACCTTCCCAGCCGAGGTGTCCTCCTGATTTTTATCCGCCACACGTGGGTGTGGGACCAGCCCGTCCGCCTCCGCCCCTCCTACCAGGCTCGATGCGGCTGCTTTAATTTCGTAGTTGTAGGACTTCCATTCAGCTCAATTTCAGGTGGTTTTGAATGATGGTTGTTCTGTAGTTTAGTTGTAATTTTTAATGTAGTTGTGGGAGGAGCGTGTACTGCATTTACCTATGCTGCCATCTTGACCGGAAGTCCCAGAATCTTTTTAAAATATTCTTTACCAACTTGGGCTATTTGGGAGAATAAAGAAGACCATACTCCACAGTGAGTTATATCACTAAAAATATAGTTCACTACTATTTTGTAGCCTACACTACATAGAAAATAGAAAAAGAAAGTTAAACATGTGGTCTACAAACCAGCAATTCTCCTCTTAGATATCTACACATGAGAAATGAAAACATTTCTCTACCCAAAAACTTGTACACAGATACTCATAACAGCATTATTCATAGAATAAGGAAAGTTGTGGGGTTTTTTAATCCTCACCCAAGGATATTTTTCCATTTATCTTCAGGCAGAGTGTGAGGGAGAAAGAGAGAGAGAAACATCGATGTGAAAGGGAAACATCAATTGATTGCCTCCCAGACGACCCCGACCAGGGCCGGGGACAAACTGCAACCAAGGTACGTGCCCTTGACCGGAATCGAACCTGAGACTCTTTGGTCCTTGGGCTGATGCTCTAATCGCTGAGCCAAACCAGCCAGGGCATGGGAAAGTTTTAATAAGAAAGAAAATGCACTAATCATAATAAGGAAAAACATTGATAAAGTTGACTACCTTTAAAAGTTAAATTTTCTGTTCAGTAAGAGATTAAATAGGCACACTACAGAGTGGAAAAGACATCTGTAACACATGTAACCATCAAAGGGCTCAAACTCAGAAAATACACAGAACTCCTACAAATCAATAAGAAAAGGACAAACAACCTAATAGGAAAATGAGCAAAAGATTTGAATGGCACTCTACAAAGAGGAAATTCAAATGTCCAACAAAATGTGTTAAGGTCACATTGTGAAGAGAGCATGTGGGATGGGAGATATTGTTTGAGGCTGTCTTTGGACAATGCAATCTTCCACACCCTGATCGCTCTGCATTTCCTTGGCTTTTTTACTCCAACTCCTACAAAAGGATGAACTAACTTCCTTCTTTCCATTCTTCCTTCTTTCCCTTTCTTTCTTTTTTTCAAGTGAACGCTTCAGAGTAAGTGAATCTTTGAAAAAGAGGGTTTGATTCTTAATAAATAGAGCCAACATCTAAGTACTTGGAACTAGATTGAGGATGGAGGAGCTGGGTCTTTTCTTGGGCTAGGCAGCGTGCTCTGAAACAGCTCTGTAACTCCAGCCTCTTCTTTAGCAGATAAAGAATCCTGTGAACAAGCTTCTGAGGTCAGTGAAGCACAAACCACAGACAGTGACGATATAGTGACACCCATATCGCAGAAACGTCCTAAGGCAGTAAGTACACTGGGGTGATTATTGAGAGTGTGACAAGATTGTAAATAGTGACAGTCAGTGTGCTTAATGACCGTGTATGTGAAGTTCAGATCTAGTTTTAATGAACCTGGTCGGAAATTCAAGTTATTTAGTTAAGCATGCGTGGAGAGTGAGTGGAACTCTGCTGAGGCAGTCTGATGAAAACGTCGTCTTCCTGGTGTAAATCAGGACTTGCTTCACCACTTCTCTCTCCTGTTTGCATCCCTTGCCTGCTTTCTGCACTGTGTGCTGTGATTCTTCCCGGCCTGGTGAAGCCCCTTTCTTCAACTCCACCTAAGCAGAGCGGGTTTACCTGGGGAGGTGGAGGCTGGAAGAGAGGAAAGTATTCTTCCTGGGAGGGCTCAGAGGGATCATTCAGTTTCTGAAGTTTTTTTTTACCCAACCTTTAAAACCTGTCATTACAATTATTTATTAAACATTTCAGTCTCAAATCTCTTTTGGAATTAATTGAGGATACACACACACACACACACACACACACACACACACATATATGAATATCCACATGTATATTCAACAATCATTGTATTAGAATCTTGTAGGGTATAAGCAAGGCAGAAAACAATCACTCAGTAAATATCTGTTGAATGAATGATTGAATGAAAGATTAAAATCTAATTGAGGATTATGAACTTCATTAGAAACAGTAAAGTATAGGTGACCTAAAATCAGGTGGGTAGATTATATGATATGAACTCTAAGGTTTGTAAGAATCCAGAAAAGAGAAATTGTGTAGAGGTCAGAACTCTTCCTTGAAAGTCAGAGGATTTGCAGGAAAATGAAGGATATTAGAGTGGGGAGAAGCAACTCAAAATCAGTAGACTTAAACAGTTAATATGGCAAATAGTTAAGTTGATCATTTATTGAAGTTTTATCTGTCAGATCCTTTTTAGACATTAAGTAATTAATTCTTGAGAAATGTTTATAAGACAGATCAGAGCCATTGAATGTTAGAGCTAGACAACATCTTAGAGACCATAAAGGTGAAAACAATTAAATGATGTGTCCAGGATTATAGACCTAGTTAGTGAAGGAGCCGAATGCTAGTCACGGTTTCTAAACCATGCCACCTCTGATCAACCCAAAAAGCAGCCAGCGGTTAGCAAATATTTGAATTATAAGGTAGACAGATTACATTAAAAATATTACTCTAGCCCTGCCCATGTTGCTCAGTGGTTGCGCATCGACCCATGCACCAAGAGATTGCCGGTTCAATTCCCGATCAGGGCACATGCCCAGGTTTCGGGCTCGATCCCCAGTAGGGGGCATGCAGGCGGCTGCCGATTGATGTTTCTGTCTTGCATTGATGTGTCTATCTCTCTCTCCCTTCCTCTCTCTCTAAAATATCAATAAAAACATCACTCTAAATTAAAGGCTGCGAAAAAAAATCTCCTTTTAGAAAATCTTTGTGTACCCAAAACTGTTATTTGAAAAACTAAATATGAAAACTGAGACCACTTTAAAAAAACCTTTTTATTTTGAAATAATTATAGATTTATAAACAGTTGCAAAAAAAAAAAAAAAAATGGACAGGGAGGTGCATGTCCTCTTCAGTTAGTTTCCCCCGTATTCTATTTTAATTCTGAAATGTGCATTTTCCAATCAGTAATGTTTGGTAGTCTATCCATGTCGATATATTTAGGTTTCTATTTAATTTCTCTTAAACGCTGATCAGTATGCCATTAAATTAATAGACGGCCTTTTACCTGGACCTCGATGTGTAATGCTGATGTGCTTGATATTCATTAACTCACCAATCCTCACAGCAGCCCTGTGAGTCGTTTGCTCCTTCAACAAGTAATTATGGAGTGCCTGTCTTCGTATTTGCCAGGTTCAATGCACACAAAATGATACATTATACTGAGGGAAAACAAATATAAATCAGTGAACAAATAAACCAGATAGTTGCTGATTCTAAATACTATGATGAAAATAAATAGGGTGACAATAATAGATAGCAATGAGAGGAGTTGAGATAGGTAAGGCCATGGTGAGGAAAGACTGCTCTGAGGAGGAGATATTTGAACTGAAGTCCAAAGACTGAGAAGGGAAAAGCTGGGGGAAGTCATCTCAGGCAGAGGAAATGGCAAGTGCAAAGGCCCTGCCATTGAAATGAGTTCGGTTTACTTGAGGTACAGAACATCAAGAGCATGTATATTATTATTTTTTATTTTTTATTTGGTACATGCCCCTAGAGGGAACCAAACCCGGGACTCTCTGGTCTGCAGGCCGATGCTGCAGCCGCTGAACCAAACCGGCCAGGGCAAGAGCATGTATATTATTATACTTCCATAAAGCTGGGGGCAAAAAAGAAAATTCCATAGTAAAATTCTACAGCCAGACTTTGTAAATGAGCCTTGAGAGAAACAAATATTCGATGACTATAACTCGCTTGTACAGAATTTGCTTTCTGATCTGTAAACAGACCAACTGTACCAGGACCTTGTCACTTTCATTTCTGTGCAACCAGGTACCTACAGTAAAAGAGGGAAAGGGGGTGGGGGGTAATGCTGCAGTAACAGCCTTGTTCATAGGTATCTTTGTATACTTGGCAAGTGTTTTTGTGGAATAGCTTCCTATGAGTGGAACTGCTGGTTTTGAAAGGAATTGTGCACTTGACATTTTCGTGGATACAACCAAATTATCATCCCCGCAATTATACCAATTTGTACTCTCACACTATAGTGGCCTTTTTCTCAGTGTTACTAACACTATTCCCCCAACATTATCAGTTCCTAACTTTAATGAAATAATGATGTTTGTAAGAGAAGGGGTCAAAGTAATTTTGAAAATTTCTTAGATCTAGGGGGCATGGAGAGGAAACAATCAGAGAAATGCTAAATGCTGGGACTGAAGAGATTAGTGAAACAGACTTGTGGTCCTAGAAGTCAGGGAGCTCACAGTCTGTGAAGTGCTCTCCAACAGAATTATAATATGAGCTACAAATGTAATTAAAATTTTTCTAGTAGCCACATTAAAAGTGTAAAAAGAAACAAGTAAAACATTTAAAAATATTTTTGTTTAACTTAAATATTGAAGATATTATCATTTCAACACGAAATCAATAGAAAAAATTATTGAGATATCTTAAATTCATTTTTTTCATGCAATGTCTTCAAAATCCAGTGTGAATTTTACACTGACAGCAAATCCCAGTTCAGATTAGCCATATTTCAAGTACTCAATAGCCACATGTGGCGAATGACTATGGTGCCATATACCATGACTCTGGTGCAATGTTTTCCCATTGTGAGCTGGCATCCATTAGCAGGAATGTAACCAAAATAGGGGGGTCCCAGCCAGCACTAAAAAAATAAGACAACAACAGCAAGAAGACACCCAGATAGATTAGAATACAAATAACAGCTTGCATCACACATAGTAAGGATAAGAATTGTTTCAGGAAACTTTTAAAAAAATTTATTGATTTGAGAGAGAGAGAGAAAGGTAGGGAGGAAGGGGGAGAGAGAGAGAGAGAGACAGAGAGAGAGAGAGAGAGACAGAGAGAGAGACATCAATTTGTTGTTCCACTTATTTATGCATTCATTGGTTGATTCTTGTATGTGCCCTGACCAAGGATCAAACCCACAACCTTGGTGTATCAGATCAATGCTCTAACCAATTGAGCTAAACTACCTGGCCAGAGCTTCAGGAGACTTTTATTTCAGTGATCGTTATACACACACAGACAGATACCCATATACTGAGACTTAAAGTTTGAAAGCCACTGGTCTGGTGTTTATTCATTATTAAGTATAGGGAAAATATTCATCCCCATTAATCATGGCAGGTTTTTTTTTGTTGTTTGTTTTTTGTAAGATAGAGATCACAGAACTATTCATTTGTAAGATACCTAGTCCTCAGACACACCTCAAGAAGTTCTGTTTAACCTATATTGACACGACAGCATAGGGTTCACAACTTAAAAATAATTGCAACATTCTCCAACTGGGAGAAATTTGACCCCAAGTCCCTCAAAAAAAAAAAAAAAAAAAAAGGCTAGCCCAGCCAGTGTGGCTCAGTGGTTGAGCATCAACCCATGCACCAAGAGGTTGCAGGTTCGATTCCTGGTCTGGGCACATGCCCAGGTTGTGGGCCAAATTCCCAGTGGGGGGCATGCAGGAGGCGGCCAATCGATGTTCTCTCTCATCGATGTTTCTATCTCTCTCCCTCTCCTTTCCTTTCTCTCTAAAATCAATAAAGAAAAAAAAGGCAAAAAAAAAAAAAAAGCTAATCTTCTTTTGCAACATAGCCTGGCCCCAATATAAATTGGGTGATGGAGAGAGAAACTAGAAAATAGATTTGGAGCTGTTAATGAACGTATTATAGTTTATTAGAAGTATGTCTCTTGAAAGTGTTACAAGCCCTTCTTGTGCTCTGGAATACCACCCATTACTGTCTTTAGACACCATTGCAACCTCCTCCATGCCCAGGCCTCATCGTTCCTCTGACAGAGAGCAAGGGTCACTGGCTCTGAAGAAAAACCCCGCCCTTCTTCAGCAGGAAGCAGCTACAGAAGAGACCCTACACTCCTCTCCCTTAAATAATTCAGAACCAAGAATCCTGGAGGGGGAATGATACAGTAGGTATTTAGACAGACAAGAGCAGAGTAGGAATGATAAACCAGGTATGGAAGGTCACGAGTGCGGAAAGCCCCGGATGCCTAGCAATGAACAATTTATTGTAGGACGGGACCTTGCTCCAAGGGTGACCTTTCCCTGGCCTATTGCTGGTCTTACAGTTTAGAGTCCCTGACCTTTAATGTCACTGGTCATGTGATTTAGACCCTCTGACCTTTCATATCGATGGTCATGCGGTTCAGACCCTCCCCTGACCTTTCCTCCTCTGATATGTCACTAAGTCATGCGGCATATCCCCTTAGAAGAAGAACAGGGGGGCAGAGAATAACCTCAAATGACTCCCTTGCAGGACCACTCCCTTAAGTATTAAGCCCTACAGACAACATGTAGGCCTCAGTTGTGTTTCAGCTCCAGGCACAGAAAGGTAGCCAGGCCAGGCTGGCCAATGCCGTGGCTGACATCATGACCAACTGTGATGACTAATGACCCCCTGCCCTGGTGCCGACCAGTCAGTAGAGACCATGACCCTGAAGGGACACACCTGGAAAAAAAATTTGCAACAGTGCCATGAGAGAATTTTCTAGGGTGATGGAAATGTCTGTATCTTAACTAGGATGTTGATTACAAACTTGTGTACATTTGTCAAAACTGTACACTTAAAGTTTTGAATTTTACTGTATATAAATTATACCTAAATATCTAAAAGTTAAATGCATATTCCCAGGAACCATCCTAGACAGTCTGATATGATACTTTTTTGTTGTTGTTGAAAGTATTGCAGATGTCCCCCTTTTTTCCACATTGACCCCCCCTCCTTGCCACTCCCACCCCCCTTTCTGCTTTTTTTTTAATTTTAAAGGGAGGACGGGGGAAAAAGGAGAAAAAAAAAAGAAGGGGAAGGGAGAAAATAAGAAAAAGCAAGGCAGAAGCGCTGCAGCGTCCACTCGCGGGGAAGGCCAGGGAAGGAGGGCCTTCCTGCTTTCTATTACACTTTTTTTAATGACTGTTATTCTAAGAAATACATTCCTACATTTTCCCAGTACAGTCATGTAAACAAAAGTTTCAAGAAACAAGGCTTACCTTTACCATTTGCCATGCACTCCTATTCTATTCTATTCTATTCTATTCTATTCTATTCTATTCTATTCTATTCTATTCTATTCTTTCATTTAAAAAAATGCTAGTGCCCTGGCCAGTGTGGCTCAGTTGGTTGGAGCATTGTCCCATCCACTGAAGGGTTGTGGGTTCGATTCCCAGTCAGGTCACATATCTAGGTTGCAGGTTTTATCCCCAGCTCCCATCAGGATAAGTGTAGGAGGCAACCAACTGCTATTTCTCTCTCTCTCTCTGTAAAAAAAAATATCAGTGAACATATCCTCGGGTGAGGATTTTTAAAAAAATGCTAGTGAAACCCACTGAGCTGACCCATAAGTGTCAAAGCCCACATTCTGGAAAACACTGTATAGAATCAATGCTTTTCATGATGTGTGCTAAGAAGGGTTGTATGGGGGCTACTGAGATGGAAGCACCAAGTATCTTTTTTTTAAGGGGCACCCAGATTGTTTTTGCTGCAGATTTCTTGAGAAATATTGCATCCTGAGCTTCCTAGGAAAAGGCACAGAAGGTCCACTTGCTTCCTGAAAGAAGAAAAGATGGGGAGAAGATCTTTGGAGAAATGATGGCATTGGCCCGGCAACCTGGAGGAAAGCAGCAGCCAGGGTGCACTCACAGATGAAAGGGAGAACTGTGGCTGGTAGAGGCCATCCTGGGTTGATTCTTGGCTAGTGCCATGTCACCAACTTGCTGCAACACTGTGGAAGGAGGGCACTTATGTTGGTCTCAGCTTACTTCCTGAAACGAGAGAGATGTCAGCCCTCCTCCTGGTATCCCTAATGTGAAAGTAGATACAGGGATAATTAAAAGAGGGGACGGTGGTGGTGACGTGACTCTGAAGTGGAGCTCAATGTGCTGGAGTTGCTGTGGGAGGGCAGTGTGGGCTGAGGTCCTGCTCTGTGGCCTGCACCTGGGTGGCTGCAGGAAGGACCGGGCAGCTTTGTGCTGTAGTGGCTAAAACAGCTGTTAGATCTCCAATATTAGTCAGCAGGTCTCTTAGCAGCTAATGTCGGGGAAATGCTGGACTGGTTTACATCAAAAAAATTGAATAAAAGCTATCCAGAAAGTTTCTTGATTCTATATGTAGAGATGGCTGAGAAAGGCTGGTCTGAAGACATGATTCCCTGGACTAGGAGATAGAACAACTGAATTCTCATTACAAATTGCCCACACATTAGCTGGGACAATTCAGTCAAGTTGTCTCTTGGTGCCAATTTTACCTATAAATTGATTCTCAAGGAGTAATACATTCAGTGAGTTTGCCTATGATTGATAGAGAGTAGTGTGTTAATTAAGTGGAGTATATGCTTGGAGCATCACTAACCTACAGGAAATAAATGTCTTCTTCTTATCAGGATTCAGAGAAGATGTGCATTGAAATTGTCAGCCTGGCCTTCTACTCAGAAGCAGAAGTGATGTTTGATGAGAACGTAAAACAGGTGTACGTGGAGTACAAGTTCTATGACATACCCTTGTCAGAGACGGAGACTCCAGTATCCCTGAGGAAACCGAGGGCAGGAGAACATATCCACTTCCACTTTAGCAAGGGTGAGGCATTCACTGTGGTCAGCAGGGAGAGTAAGATGACAGACATTCAGACAGAGGGGTCAGAACTATTCTGGACTTCTGATGGCTGATGGGATGGATCCAACCCTTTTTTCTTTAAATGGCTTTATTGATTTTTCGAGAGAGAGGAAGGGAGAGGAAGAGAGAGAAACATCAATGTGAGAGCGTAACATCAATTGGCTGCCTCTACACGCCCCCTAATGGGGATCGAGCCTGAAACCCAGGCATGTGCCTTGACCAGGAATCGAACTGGCAAACGTTCGGTGTATGGGACGACACCCAACCAACTGAGCCACACCAGCCAGGGCATCCAAACCTTTTTATTTTTATTTGTCAAAATAGTATATGCATGTGGTATCAAATAGAATTAAAAATTTTTTTGGGTTAAAAGTAAACAGTCCTCCAAAAATCACTCCCTTTCCCTTCCTGTCACCTTCAGTCCAGCATACCACTTTTCACTTTTTCTGTTATTTAACTCCATATTTCTTTCTTTCTTTAATTTGTTGTTAATCCTTACCTGGGGTTATTTTTCCATTGATTTTTTAGGTAGAAGGGGAGGAGGGAGAGAGAGAGAGAGAAACATCAATGTGAGAGAGAGAGAGAGAGAGAGAGAGAGAGAAACATCAATGTGAGAGGACACATGGATTGATTGCCCCCTTTAGGACCTTGACTGGGTCCGGGGATCGAACCTGAAACCCAAGCACATGCCCCTGACTAGGAATCAAACCTGAGACCCCCTTGAGCCAAGGGCCGACGCTCCAACCGCTGAGCCAAACCAGCCAGGGATAACTCCATATTTCTGAGTAATGTTTGTATTGCAGTTTCCTGATTCACCAACTTTAGAGATTATCTGCTGACTTCCTATCTTGGAACATAAAATTTCTCTCACACCATACCCATGTCCCCTTCCTCTCATATAGTTGGATCATAAATTTTTATTTAATCCAGTCTTAATTGTATCTATTATTACAAGCATGTAAATATTAATTCTTGCAGAGCCAAAGAGTATGCCATGATTATATTTTCTTTCTTGTTTATTTTTTTGCTTGCCTCAATTTTTCATTTGCTTTATTTTTATTATACCTATTATAATTATTTTCACATCCTCCATTGGCCTTTCCAAATTTCCCAATAATAAAACCTGTCAAATAACTTATCTATTTTTCCTGAAGACTTCTCTTCATCCTCTTGTTCTTTTCTAGCCTACAGTTCAGCTGTTACCACTGCTGCCATTTAGAAAATTCATTTAATTCTCTCCTATGCTAGATTTCTTGTTTCCTGTGTCATCCTCTGTCTGATTTACTTTCTTATTTTATTTTTATTTAAAATTTTTTTTTTCTTTATTGATTTTAGAGAGAGGAAGGGAGAGGGAGAGAAAGATAGAAATATCGATTGGCCACCTCCTGCATACCCCACTGGGGATTTGGCCCACAACCTGGGCATGTGCCCTGACCGGGAATCAAACCAGCGACCTCTTGGTGAATGGGTTGACGCTCAACCACTGAGCCACACCGGCTGGGCTTACTTTCTCATTTTAATTGATCATATTTTACAGTAGTTTTTAAAGGAAGGGTACATTGGAGGTAACTATTTTGGGATGATCATGCTTGAAATATCTTTCTTTTACCTATATATTCAATTGATAATTAGACTGAGTATGGACATCTGTGTTGAAAACATTTTATTCAGAATTTTAAAGCAGTTGGTCCATGGTTCTCTAGATCCAGGCCAGGAGTGTAACCTGTGTATGATAACTATCCCCTTCCTCCCCAGAAGATCTGAACATTTTCTCTTTATTGCTAGTGTTCTTAAATTTCAGAATAATGTGCAATTTTTTTCTTTAATTGTTCTGGCCATTCTGTGGGCTCTTTCAATCTAGAAGCTCACAGCTTTTAGTTCTAGGAAGTATTATTGCATTTCTTTAAAAACATTTAAAAATGTTTTTATTGATTTTTTTTAGAGAAAGAGGAAGGGAGAGAGAGAGAGAGAGAAACATCGATGAGAGAGAGAAACATTGATTGGCTGCCTCCTGCACGCCCCCTACCTGGGATCGAGCCTGAAACCTGGGCTTGTGTCCTGACTAGGAATCAAACTAGGAGCTCTCATCCACGGATGATGTTCAATCCACTGAGCCACACCGGCCAGTCTAAAAAAACTTGTATATGTTTTTATTGATTCGAGAAAGAGGTGAAGGGAGAGAGAGAGAGAGACAGAGACAGAGAGAGAGAGAGATATCAATTGGCTGCCTCCTGCACCATCCAAGTGCCTGTCCTCCATCCTTTTAGTTGCTCAGTTATTCCGTGGTCCTTAATGGCTGCTCTGGAAGAAAGAATGCCTCCCCGCTGAGCCTGTTAGGCAGGTTTCATGCAACATAATAGCTAGAATTTAATCATGTGGCCAAACCAGCTGAAGTATTATAGAAGCTGGAAAACATAGGTCCATTTGTTGGAGGCCAGAACATTCCCATATACAAATGAGGAGGAAGGGAGGAATGGATGTTGAGACAAGAACCTGAAGTTGAACTGCCACAAAACCCAGATCTCTAGGTGCCCTCCCCACCCCCTCAAAAGGCCCCTAGAATTCTTCAGCCTGTGAAGTGGTGGGAGCACATCTATCTTGGCAAACGGCAGAAGAGCTTTCAATGTAGGTTGTAAGGCTTCATTTATATGAGTTTGACAAACTTTTTCTTAAAGGACCAGATAGTAAATATTTTAGGCTTTGTAGGCGCAACTATCTCTATCACAGCCATTCAACTCTATCATTGTAGTTGGAAAGCAGCCACAGACAATATGCAAATAAATAGGTGTGGCTGTGTTCAAGAAAACTTTATTGATGAAAACAAGTGGTCAGCATGTGGGGCCCTACTTCTCCAACTTCTGTTTTATATGTACCAGTTATGAAAGTCTTAGTGCCCAAGTAACTAAAGTGTATGATTCTGTGCTTTTTTCCCTCTTACCCTAATACAGTGATAGACCTGGACCGACTGGAGCAAAAAGGCCGAAGGCAATTTCTGTTTGCCATGCTGAATGGACAAGGTCCTGAGCAAGGATGGTAAGCATTTCCTCTCCACTTTGAAAGAAAGAAGATACTCGCACGAGAATCTATGAGTTTTAGTTTTGTTTTGTGCTGATATTGAATAATTTAACAATTTCTTTTATATTAATTTACTCTTAATGCATTTCTCCTCTAATTGGGTCTAATTTATGTTTATGGCTGACTATCTGATAAAATATATAATCTCATAGGTTTAGCTCATTTCTCATCCATACCAGCTCCTAAGTGTTATTTTGTTTGTTTGTTTGTTTGAGGCAGCAATTTACTTGAATATTGACAATTCCCTATATGGAATTGACAAATGCTTCAACATTTTAAGATAATTTGATTCATTTCTCACAAACACAGTACCATTGCTAGCTTACTAGATATTATGTCTTTATAATATTAATTTTGTTAGATTTTAAATATTATTCCTCTGGAGGAAATACTTTGATATCACTGAAGTAAATTCTAGGTCTACTATAAGTTTCAGGAAAGCCAATTGTCATTATTTCTGTAATCTGAGGAGGCCTCCTTTTAGAGGTTCCAGATGAAACGCATGGGATATACCTATACTTAAACACTTACTCTTTGTTTAGCTGAAATTTGAAATTCAAATTTAAGTAGGCATCTGTTTTGGGTTTCTTTTTTTTTCTTCTCTCTTTTGCAAAATCTGGCAACCCTATATTCTTTCCATGTGTGTTGGTAAGAAATAATATGGGGCCAGTGTTTGAATTTATTGCTTTTCTAAAAGCCCAATAAATTGATTTAATTTGCATTTACTTTATCTCCAGTTAGTCATAGAAAGAACTGAAAAAGGAGGCAGCTGGAATAAACAGTGAATCTGATTTCAGTATCACAGTGGACTTTTAAAAGAAATATAAGCTTACTAGTAACTTTTGGAAATTAAAGTGATTTGGTTGTTTCCCTTCAGCATTAATATTAAATTTAGCCTTTTCTTATTTTTTTCTTCTTTCAGCATTCCTAGAACCCCCCCCCCCCTTTTTTTTAATCGTCACCCTAGGATATTTTTCCATTTATCTTCAGATAGAGTAGGAGGGAGGGAGAGAAAGAGAAACATCAATGTGAGAGAGACACATCAACTGGTTGCCTCCTGCATGACCCCGACCAGGGCCAGGGACCGAACTGCAATGGAGGTACGTGCCCTTGACCGGAATCGAACCTGAGACTCTTTGGTCTGCGGGCCGACGCTCTAACTGCTGAGCCAAACTGGCCAGGGCTAGAACCCTTTTTTCCTTTTCTTTTATTCTCTTATACTGGTAACATTTTTCTTTTCTTTTTCTTTTTATAACATTCTACTCAATTTTAGATTCCAGTTGATTCTATCTTTGACTTTCTTTTTGCCAATATGGTACAGTGGACAGAACATTTTCTTTGTAATCAGACAGATGTGGTCTTGAATCCTGACTCTTCTACTTACTAGCTCTGATCTCTAAGTTATTACTTAACTTGAAGGCTCCTGTGAGTATAAAATTGAAATAGCAAAGTTTACCTAAAGCACTTGGTATTGTGCCCAGTATGTAGTAATGATAGTTACCATTCCTTTCCTGGGAAAATTGGGGTGGGGGAGTTGGTATTATCCCTTTGCATTTTTTATAATTCTCAGTAATCATTACAGAAACATAACCACAAATGAATATTGCTTACTGGGCTAAGAATGTATCGTTTTCAGAATTTCTTCTTTCAGTTTAATTGTCTTTAGCTATAATTTTAAGAGCTTGAATTTTTAATCCTCTTCTTGCTCCCTTAGCACTATTAGCCACCAATGTTTGCTTTTATTTAAAAACAATTTTGTTTTAATCCTCACCCAAGAATATTTTTCCATTGCTTTTTAGATAAAGTAGAAGGGAGAGAGGGAGAGAGAGAGAAACATCTGTGAGAGAGACACATCAATTGGTTGCCTCCTGCATGACCCTCACCGTGGCCAGGGATCAAACCTGCAACCCAGGTATGTGCCTTGACCGGGAGTCGGACCTGAGACCCTTTCTTTGGTCCTCAGGTCGATGCTCTAATCGCTGAGTCAAACCAACTAGGGCTGTTTGCTCTTTTTTCTTTTTAAAAGATTTTAAAATTAATTTTTAGAAAGAAAGGAAGAGAGAGAGAAACATCAATGTGAAAGTGAAACATCAATTCGCTGCCTCCTGCCTGCCCCCTACTGGGGATCGAGCCTGAAACCTGGGCATGTGCCCTGACTGGAATCTAATCGGCAACATTTTGGTGCATTAGATGATGCCCAACCACTGAGCCACACTGGCCAGGGCCAATGTTTGCTTTTAAAAATATATAGGATTATGCCCTGGCTGGTGTGGCTCAGTTGGTTGAGCATTGTTCAGTGTATGGAAAAGTCAGGGCACATACCCACTTTTCAGGTTCAATGCCTGGTCAGGTGTATGTGGGAGGCAACCAATTGATGTTTCTCTCTCTCTCCCCCTTCCTCTCTCTCTAAAATCAATAAAAACATTTTTTAAAAGTATAGGATTATGTGCCTGGCTGGTGTGGCTCGGTGGATTGAGCGTCGTCCCGTGGACTGAGAGGTCTCAGTTCGATTCCTGGTCAGAGCACATACCTGGGTTGCTGGCTCAATCCCCAGTAGGGGGAGCTGATTGATATTTCTCTCTCACATCAATGTTTCTATCTCTCTCTCCCTTCCTCTCTCTCTAAAAAGTAAAAACATATATTTAAAAAAAGTATAGGATTATGAAATGTCCAGAATAGGCAAATCGAGAGACAGAAAGTAGATTGGTAGTTGCCAGGAGCTGAGGGAGAGGGGAATGAATGACTGCTTAATGAGTACAGGATTGGGGGGGGGGGCGATGAACATGATCTGGAATTAGACAGTAGTGATGGTTGCACAAGATTGTGATGACACTAAAAAACTCTGAATTGTACACTTTAAAATGTTTAAAATAATGAATTTATGGTACTTGAATTTTTCTAAAAAATTTTAGTAGGTACAGGTCTCTGGAATTCAATATCATTCTTTGCTAGGCTAAGTCAAGGTAGTAATAATCATTGTTGACTGCTCACCCTGGCCAGGTGGCTCAGTTGTTTAGAGAGTCATCCCCTACCCCAAAAGGTCATGGGTTCAATTCCCAGTTAGGGCACATACCTAGCTTGCTGTTCAGTTGGGAGAGTACAGGAGGCAACTAATAGAAGTTTCTCTCTCTCCCTCTCTCTCTCTCTCTCTCTCTCTCTCTCTCTCTCTCCCTTCCTCTTTAAAATCAATAAACATATCCTCGAGTGAGGATTTTTTTTTAATCCTCACCCAAGGGCATTTTCGCATTTATGTTCAGATAGAGTGGAAGGGAGAGAGGGAGGGAGAGAGAGAGAAACATTGATGTGAGAGAGACACATCAAGTGGTTGCCACCCACACGACTGACCCAAACTGGGGCTGGGGACAAACTGCAACCGAGGTATGTGCCCTTAGTGGGAACCGAACCTGGGACTGTCTGGTCCGCGGGTCAACGCTCTAACTAACTGCTGAGCCAAACCAGCCAGGGCGGGTGAGTATTTTCTTTCTAAATATGTTTTTATTAATTTTTTTAGAGAGAGAGGAAGAGAGAGATAGAAACATCAATGTAAGAGAAATACATCGATCAGCTGCCTCCTCCACGCCCCCTACTGGGGATCAAGCCCGAAACTTGGGCATGTGCCCTGACTGGGAATGGAACCAGGACCTCTCAGTCCACGGGATGATGCTCAATCCACTGAGTCACACTGGTTGGGTGCAATTCTGTATGTCTTCTGTTTCCTTTACTGTGCTCAGGCTTGGTAGCCAACTTTTTTCCTTCTTCTTTTTATTGATTTTTAGAGAGAGAGGAAGGGAGAGGGAGAGAGAAATAGAAACATCGATGAGAGAGAACATCAACTGGCCGCCTCTTGCATTGCCCCCCACCCCCACACACACAACCTGGGCATGTGCCCTGACTGGGACTCGAACGGGTGACCTCTTGGTGCATGGGTCAATGCTCAACCACTGAGGCACACCGGCCAGGAGGTACCCAACTTTTATTTAGAAATTTAAAACTGTTTCTTCTAACTTCTGTTTATTGGTTTTTGTGCAACACCACTGCCCATATCAAATCTTTCATCAAAATTGTAAGCCATCTTGCAAGGAATTATATATCAACAGTTATATAATATCAATTGATATATATATATATCTCAATTACATTATCTCAAGTCTACAGTTCCCTCTTCTCAAGTCCAGTTGTTACTGTATTTTTTTAAATACACTTTTTTCATCCTCACCTGAGGATATGTTTTTATTGATTTTTTTTTTTAGAGACAGAGAGGAAGGGGGAGAGAAAGTGTGAAAAACATCGATGTCAGAGAGAAACATTGGTCAGTTTGCCTAGGTATGTGCCCGGACTGGGAATCAAACCCTAAACCTTTTGGTGTACTGTACAACGCTCCAACCAACTAAGCCACCCAGCCAGGAACTGGTTGTTACTTTAAATTATACCAATTTTTCACTTTTTTGCTGTTGTAGTCCTATAAAATGGAGGCAAAGAAAAAGTGATTCAAGGAAGACATTGTCTAACTTACGATTACTTTTGGCCTTATTATTTTTTAAGCCTACGAGTATCAGCAGTGCTGAATTAAATGTAATTTCCCCCCCTTTAGTTTAAAGTTCACAGTGGTAAGTGATCCTATGGATGATGAAAATAAAGAATGTCAAGAAGTAGGATATGCATATCTGAAACTGTGGCAGATCATGGAATCAGGAAGAGACATTCTAGAGCAAGATCTCGACAGTGAGTAATCAATTTTTTGTGCTTCTCAGTTCCACTTATTTTTGAGGAAATCATCCTAACAATGAATACTTTCCCTGTTTTACCGTCAATACATAATTACTGCTACAAAGTTTATGAGACAAACTGGACTGAAATCCCTACAGCTCCGTTTATTTCTTTGTCTATTTTAGCCCACATACCTCATGACGATTAGAATCTATTACAAATCTCCAATGTCTGAGATAGGAAAATTTTGAAAAAAGTTCTTTTAATTTCAAACTTAAACACCATAATTTCTGACCTTTCACAAACATATACGGTTTGTAAAGGCAGCTAACACCCCTTCTCTTTTAATGCCTTATCATGCACCCCGTCTCTCAAATAGACACCAACCTCCCTCTTCCATCACATCTCACAACACTGGTGACCAAGTCTGATCCATTCTCCTTCAGATGTGTCTTGCTACATTCCCACTGCTGTGAGTTTTCTGAACTGGTCTCGCTGCACTGGTTCTTCCACCCCATTTCCATCTACTATAGTCTGTACATTTGATCACATTCTTCTTAAATCTGTTTTTAAGACTCTTTGCTATCAGACCAACAACATATTTTACAAATACTTGCATGTGAATGCCTTTAGGTGGGCCTGCTTGGTCCAGTGCTCACTGCTCCGTTACCTCACACACCTGGGACTTCACACGTTTACGCTAGCCGCTAGGCTGGGTAGACATTTAAGACTAGTCACTAGACTAGACCACTGGTCTGCGAACTTCCATTCATGGATGGTGAGATTAAATTAGTAAGTCAGAGTTTGAAGGAAAACCCCCCCAAAACTGTAGAAAAGAAAGTATCACTGTACATTGCAGAGTAAATATTTTGTGAAACTTTATTTATGTACATGTTTGAGTCATGATACTAAATTTTTATTTGCCTGGCCGGTGTGGCTCAGTGTTTGAACCCATGCACCAGGAGGTTGCTGGTTCGGTTCCCAGTCAGGGCACATGCCGGGGTTGTGGGCCCGATCCCCAGTGGGGGGCATGCAGGAGGCAGCCAATTGATGTTCTCTCTTATTGATGTTTCTCTCTCTCTCTCTCCCTTCCTCTCTCTCTAAAAATCAATAAAGAAAAAAAAAAATTAAATTTTTTTTTTTTTTTACTAATTATAAGAAATTTTGAGGAAAACTCTTCAGACCAAGGGTTACCAAGTTCAAACTTTCACTGGTGGACAAAGATTCTTCATTATATTCCACTAGTTAGTTAACTGTGATACTGGGCAAGTTATTGAACCGCTGTGTGCCAGTTTCAACTATGAGAACAATAGTAGTTCCTCTTTCATAATGTCATGAGGATTAAATAAAGTGCTTAGGACATGGAAAGTGCCATCTCTGTTGGCTGTTTTCCAACTAACTCCCAATTTCTATCCCTGTCCCCATTTCCCAAACGTGCCAAGTTCTTCCTGACCTCCATGCCCTTTGTACGTAAGGGAAAACCTCTTAAGCCTTTTCTAGTGACCTCAAAATCCCTAAAGCCAATGAATGCTTCTCAATTTTTTTAATCAAAAGAAAAACTTATAGTAATTTCCTTATTATTTCCTCCCTTCCATTCCGGCTTCAAAACTCCTCTAGCACTGCATCTGTATTTTCTCCCATCACTTCAAAACTCGGCTCCTTGAAATATTTGCTGAATGGCTGATCAGTCCACAATACTCTCTTTTGGTGCCTATACTCTTCAATTAAGATCAAGTTTCCATCCAAACACTTTGCACTCTGTTCTTACCAATTTTCCTGACAAATCCAATTGGTAAATAGTCTGAATCTATCCCCACCTCCCTACCCTCATTCTTGTACTTCAGACTCCTTCATTTCGTTCCTGAACTGCTGCAACAGCCTCCTAACTTCCCTTCCTGATCTATGTGTGTCCCCTTTGAATACATTAACCAAATAATGGAGCCATTTTTCTAGAACCAAATAAAAGCTGTCACTAATACCTTCAGTTAAAACCGAATTCTTTAGAAGACAAAGGCCCTTTATGATCTGGCCCCTGCTTATCTGCATAGCTTTGTTTCTGCCACGTCTTACAATCTTCCAGACTTATATTCTCATGCCTTGGCACATGCTTAAAATATCTTCTACTTTTTATTTTTAAATCCTCACCTGAGGATATTTTTCTATTTATTTTCACACAGACAGGGAGGGGGAGAGAGAGAACAAGAGACACATCGACTGGCTGCCTTCCGCACGACCCCGACCAGGCCTGGGGACCGAACCACAACCAAGGTACATGCTCTTGACCAAAATCAAACCCACGACTCTTTGGTCCGGGGGTGGATGCTCTAACCACTGAGCAAAACTGGCCAGGGCTGTATCTTCTACATTTTTTAAAATCCTCACCCGAGGATATTTTTCTATTTATCATCAGATAGCGTGGGAGAGTGGGAGAGAGAGAAACATTGACGTGAGAGGGACACATCAACTGGTTGCTTCCCACACAACCCCGACCAGGGCCGGGGACAAACCGCAACCAAGGTACATGCCCTTGACAGGAATCGAACCCGTGACTCATTGGTACACAGGCCAATGCTCTAACCACTAAGCCAAACCGGCCAGGGCAATATCTTCTACTTTTTAAAGATTCAGTTCAGGGATTGTCTCCAGAAAGCCTTTTCTAATCCTTCCATCCTGGGTTAGGTGCCACTTCTGTGTGTTCCCAAAGCACCTTGTTTTCATCACAGCACTTACCATACTGTAACTGTATGTTTTCATCTTCCACTAGACTGAATGCCCCTAAGAAATAAAGGAACTCGGTATTCCTAGCAACCAACATGTGTTTTTTAACTGAATGATACTACTGACATGTTTCTTTTTCCTTCCCTAACAGTTGTTAGCCCCGAGGACCAGCTTACCCCAATAGGAAGTCTGAAGGTGTCCCTTCAAGCTGCTGCTGCCTTCCATGCTATTTACAAGGAGATGACTGAAGATTTGTTTTCATGATAGAATAAGTGCTATTCCATTCTAAACTCTATGAGGGAACCATAGTAAAAAGTTTCTTATAAAGTAACTTGCTAAGCCATGAATTTGGTTTACTGTGATGTCTAGTATCTCTCAACTTAATCATGAAAGCTTAGAATATGAGCTTGTTTTTGTGATACTAGCTAGACAAAGGCATTATTTTCTAACACCTTAGCACTCTACCAGGCCAACAGGCTTGCCTTCAGGAACTGCAAAAGAACCGTCACAAAAGCTAAATTTACAAAAACAAAACAACAACAAAAAAAAACACAGTTTATTATCTTTTAGTTCTTCCAAAATTGAAAATATCAAGTCCTACTGCTAAGGAGAAAAAAACAAACAAACAAACAAACAAACAAAATCTGAGATCCCCTCCCCCCTCCTCTCTTAAAGTCACAGAACACAGAATGAACTGCAGTGGAACAGGTGGGTGCAGAGAACCAGGAGGGGGAGGATGGCAAGATAAACTCCCCAAATACTTAAAAAGCTGTTCAACAGAAACTGTGATAAATACAGGACAATGCAGGACAAGTAAAAATAAGGAGCAGCAGTGACGAGAGGCCATGTTGTAGATGTGGCCTCTCTTCCTCTCTTCTTTTCTCATCAGGGTATTATTCTAGGCCCAAGGCATGACTCTTACCCCTTCCAGATCTAAATGTTGACTCCTTAGTAACGAGCCTCCACCTAGAAGCAGTATAGGAGGCACAACTATTCTTACTCAGGTATATTAGAAAATAATTCTGTTTCTACCAATATACCATGCGTGAATTTGAAAAGGAGGATGACACCAAGCCAGGGAGTGCCGCTGCTTCTTAAGTCTTCAAGGCAGCAGAAATACCCCAGAATCTGCATGAGGCGAGAAAGCAGGAAAACTCAGACGGAGGTACCATCCTAATTTGCCTCACTAGCTCAAGTTGTATGGTTTATCATAACCATTAGCAAATTCCAAGAACCTGTTTTGAGTCCTGCACAGATGGAACTTAGAGATATGAGGGAAGTCATGGCCGTAGGGTAGGATGGTGGATCGAATCTGCTGGTCAAGAACCATGGTACAAGTAGGTAAGAGTCACCTTGTACCAACATCTTGGAAATACAGCTTTGAGACATCAAAGAATAAGATGTCAGAAGCCCATGATGTCCTCCTGGCAGAAGGTGACAGGAAGAGAGGAATGAAACGGTATTTATTAACAGCGGAAGCCTCTGCCCTTCGTCAAGAACACCTCCTGCCTTGCCATCTGGATGGGGCCATTGGCACGTGTCCTGGTGGGCCTGGAATTCCCCGAGTAGATTGGTCCACACAAATGGCCCCCTAAACCCATAAACACAAATGGCAAAACTTCAAAAGAAAAAAAGGAAAAATACAGTTTCTGTCATGTAAAATTTTCAGGGGTTGGCTGGAGGAAGAATGGAGCTGAGGGCCAAAGTTCAGAAGTTACTTCCTCTTTTTCTTGGGGGGTGCAGAGCTGTGTCTGGAACCACGGTTAGAGCCACGGCCTGAACTGTGCACAGATGCCTTCCTCTTCCGGCTCATACTTCGACTCTGTTCTTCTTCTTCCTCATAACGACTTTCACGGTCCGCTAAATGAAAGAACCAGGTTAACGCTACTGGACAACATGGAACGGTACAGAGAATACAGTTTGTAGTCAGACCGTTTTAATCTTTTTCTTTTTTATCCTCACCCGAGGACATTTTTTCATTTTTTGTTCAGATAGAGTGGGAGGGAGAGAGAGGAAGAGAGACAGAGAGAAACATCGACGTGAAAGGGACACATCGAGTGGCCGCCACCTGCACGACCAACCAGGGCCGGGGACAAACTGCAACCGAGGTACATGCCCGTAGCGGGAACCGAACCTGGGTCTCTCTGGACCGCAGTCCGACGCTCTAACAGCTGAGCCAAACCGGCCAGGGCCTAAGTTTTAATCTTGACTCACTTACCAGTTGTGTGATCTTGGGCAAATACTTAATATTTCTGAGCCTTGGTTTGTTTATAAAATAGAAAATTATAAACAAATAAGGATTAAATAAGGCAATCTAGGCAAAGTACCCATCACAATGCTTAGGATACAGTAGAGATTTCCTTTCATCTTTTTTAAAAGTTTTATTTATTGATTTTAAAGAGAGGAAGGTGAGGGAGGGGGGAGAGAAAGAGGGGAGAGAGAGGAAAAGAGAGTGGGAGAAAGGAGAACGGTTGGGGGTGGAGAGAGAGAAACAGAAACATGGATTTGTTGTTCTACTTATTTATGCATTCATTGGTTGCTCCTTGTATGTGCCCTGGCTGGGGATTGAACCCGAAAACTTGGTGTATTGGGAGGATGCTCTAACTAACTGAGCTACCCTGCCAGGGCATTTCCTTTTATCTTCAACTTATATTTGGCATTTGGTTTCAGAGTAATTAAACTGGCACTATAAAAACATTCCTAACCTGGAAGAGGCCTAAAAAGTTACTATTATAGGACTTAGATTTGGAAAACGAATGGCTTAATTCTGGAGCCTGATAAGACTATGTGGCTACCATGACTATGGGACCATCGGGAGCTTGACCACATGAAAAAAGCATCCAATTAGACCGTCATGCCTCTTGGAGAATATAGACAATTCCATACTTCATTTTCTCCGTTGGTTAAGGATTGAAATCTGTTAGAAATATGTGCCTCAAAAAATCAATCAAACAAACAAAATAATTTACCTTTCCGGGCTTCTTCTTCTAGTTCATCCCAATCCTTTCCACTCTCTTCTTCACTGCCCAATGATTCCTTGGAATAGTCTGGAATAAAATTGATTAAGCACTAGTCATTAGACTGGAACAGAATGACAATTCTTCCCTTTTACAAAAGTAGTTTCCAGAAATGACATTAGATGAGGAAGCCATAGAAACTTTTCCCTGTAAAGACTAACCTGATTCTTCAGCTTCTGATGAATAATCTTCATCACTGTCCTCCTCTTCTTCTTCATAGTCATCCTCTGAAGGATTAAAAGTCTCATCTTCGATTTCAGACTCTGAATCCCCTTCCTCAGCATCACTACCCTGATGAATCAGAGAAAAAATAATAGTATTTACTGTTTTCTTAGATACCCTATGTATCTAATTCATAATTCTTATTTCTTTGTTAATCCTCACATCGATTGGTTGTCTCCTGCACGCACCCCCACCAGGGCCAGAGATCTAACTTGCAACCTAGGTACGTGCCCTCGTGCCCTTGACCGGGAATCAAACCCACAACCAACTCCCTCAGTGCGGGGGCGGGGGAGCATGGCGGTGGGGGCACACAAGGTTCTAACCACTGAGCAATATCGGCCGGGGCCATAATTCATATTTCTTAAAGATTCACGTCATCCTTCTTTGTTCAGAAATATTAACTGCAGAAATACTCTGGGCGATAATGCATTATGCAGAGGTGGGAGGACCATTTTTTAGAAAATAATTTTTGCAAAATGCACTGAAGGATTTTTTTCCAAATACTAAGAACAGTTTTTGTAATTTCAAGGAACTCTTGTCAATGGCTACAAATGCCCAGTTAATTTATCATTTACCTGTAAAACTCATTTGGAGAAACAACAATGCCAAGATGTGCTCAGAGCTTTTCCCACTTGGTCTGGTCTCATGTGCTACTTATACAGCATTCTCCTAATTGCCCAAATACTAACGGGCAACTATATATCAGAAAAGAAACCCCACACTCACGCACCTCACCCTCAGGCTCCAGGAAAGACCAGCCACCTTGTTCGAAGAAGCCCTCAGGGTCATCAACAATAGTCTTCATGATTTTAGTCCAGTTGAGGGACTGTACGCCTTCTGTATACTTTAGGTCACAGGAACTGAGAGAAATAACATTACAAAGTCAAAATCAATGCTCTATATTTTCTGAGAATGTCCAGTTGTCAAACTGGTGATTAGAATCTCTGAAGGGCAGACTGCCTTTTCTTAAATGTGTGGGATCAGGTATTCTTTGCACTGTGCCATCAGAACGTGTCCAGACGGCTGACGTTTGTTTCCCAAAGCACTAGGCCTCATTTCAAAGCAGCATTCTAAATGAAGTAAGCTCTGTCCCTCAACCAAGTAAGTCTAAATTCATCTTCTTCCTCTTTTCTTTTTTTTTTTTTAATCCTCACCCGAGGACATTTTTGCATTTATCTTCAGATAGAGTGGGAGGGAGAGAGGGGGGAAGAGAGAGAGAGAAACATCAATGTGAGAGAGACACATCGAGTGGCTGCCGCCCATATGACCCCAACCGGGGCCGGGGACAAACTGCAACCGAGGTACGTGCCCCTTAGTGGAAACCGAATCCAGGACTCTCTGGTCCACAGGCCGACGCTCTAACCGCTGAGCCAAACCAGCCAGGGCTCTTCTTCCTCTTTTCCATTTTCTTCAGGAAGGAAGAACCCACCTAGAACTTGGTAGGCTGCTGGAGTTGAGAGTAAGAGGCAGAAAGGTAGAGAGAGGAGGATTTGGGGAGGCTGACACAGCTAGAATTTGTAGGACAGAGTACTAGAGGACAGAGTGATAAGGAAAGCTCTGAAGATTTGCTGAGGGACCCCCTCAATTCTATGGCTGAGAAGTGATCTGCACAAGCAAGAGAGGAAACTAATCAGAACTGGGCAAAGAAGCACTGGAAAGCGGTTTGCCACACAATTCCCAGATCTTACAAAGAGGAGAAAGTAATTCCTGTTCCCATCAGCTTCAATGCAAAGACCTCAGAACACATAGGAAATTGGGTAGAGTCCTCAGAAGAATGCTACCTCAGCAATGGGACCAATTAGCCCCAGACGCAAGGCTGTTCTGATCCAGCACTCATGACACTTGAGAACAAGTCTTGAAAGATCATACGAAATCCAAGTAACTTAACTGTACCTTAGAATAGAATCTAAAAAATTTAAAGTAACAAAACTTAGCACCTCAAAATGTGGAGCCACAATGTCTGGCAACCAATCTCAAATTACCAGGCATGCAAAGAAGCAGGAGAAAAATCAACCAACAGAAAGATCCAGAAAATAAAAAGATGATGGATGAAGTAGCAAATAAAGATGTTAAAAAGCAACTATAAATATGTTTCATATGTTCAAGAAATAAGAGGGAAATTTGAAGATAATGATGAGATGAAAAAAGAAAATATATGTAATTACTCTCAGGAAAAAGAGGGGGGGACTGAGGAAAGAGCAAAACTATTTGAAGATTCATGGCCAGAACATTTCCAAATACGATGAAAACGATAAAACCCACAGATCTAAGAAGCTCAATATACACCAAACATTTGAATAATAATAAAGAAAACCATACCAAAACCACCTAGTCATTAAAATGCTGAAAACCAGTGAGAAATAGAAAATCTTAAAGCAGCCTAAGAAAAATAGAGGAACAAAGAATGATAGCTATCTCATTGGAAACCCTGAAAGGTGGAAGATAAGAAGCAACACCTTAAATATTCAAAGAAAAGACTGTTAACTTAGAATTCTATATCCAGCAAAAACACCTTCTGAAGGAAAGTGAAATACTTTCAAGAAATAAGCTGAGACAATTTACACAGAAAACCTGCACCTCAAATGCTAAAGGTTTATGAGGCGAAGAAAAGTTATAGCAGAAGGCTAGAGACAGAGGTTGGAACTACACTATGGCATGAAGAGCACCAGGAATGGTAAACATGAGTCATACAAAAGACTTTCCCCCCTCACTCTGTTAATTAAAAGGTGACTTTTAAAGCTAAAATAATGACAGTACATTGTGGAATTCATAGCATATTAAAAGTATAATGTATGACAATAGCAGAAAGGACAGAAGAAGAGAAACTGAAGTTTAAGAACCTTCCAACAGTAGCAATGTATTATCTGAAAGCAGATTGTGGTAAGATATATATGTAAACTTTACAGTGATTATTATAAAAGTAAAATAAAGAGGTGTAGCTAATCAACCAGTTATGAAGATAATATAGAGTCACAAAATTAATCCAAAAGAAATCATAAAAAGAGGCGAAAGCAACACAGGACAGATGAAAAACAAATAGCAAGATGGTAGATTTAAACCCAACTAATTACATTAAATGGAAATGGTCTGTTTTCAACAATCCAATGAAAAGGTAGACATTCTCAATGGATTTAAAAAAGTGAGACCCAAATGTATGCTATATGCTATCTACAAGTAAGCCACTTTAATATAAAGTAATGTAAGTTAAAAGTAAAGGGACAGAAAAGCCAGTGTGGCTCAGTGATTGAGCATGAACCCATGGACCAAGAGGTTGCTGCTTTGATTCCCGGTCAGGGCACATACCCAGGTTGTGGGCCAAATCCCCAGTGGGGGACATGCAGGAGGCAGCCAATCTCTCACCAATGTTTCTCTCTCCCTCTCCTTTCCTCTCTCTCTAAAATAAATAAAGAAAAAAAACTTAAAAATAAAATGACAGAAAAAAGACAGGCCATGCTAACCAAAGGTAGAAGTCTATAGTAATATCATAGCCAGTAGATTTCAAAATGAGGAATATTACTAGGAATGAGAGACATTTGATAATGATGAAAAAGAACCCAATAAAATTGATAATCCTCTAGTGAACATCTCAATCCCCTAGAAGACCAACAAAAAGAGAAACCAAATTATCAGCATTAGGAATAAAAGGGGATAGCATTATAGATTATACAAATACTAAAGTTGGTAACTTAGATGAAACAGATCAGCTTGTTGAAAGACACAGTTAATTCTAAAATTTATATAGAATAGCTAAATTAATATTAGCCAACTTTTAAAAGGAACAAAATTGGAGGACTACCCTACTTGATATAAGATTTACTATAAAGCTACAATAAACAAAACAGTATGGTATCAATATAAGGACACACATATACTTGTGGAATAGAATGCAATTCAGAAATAGACCCTCCCCTACATGTCAAATTTTTTTTTTTTTTAGATGCCAAGGTAATTCAATGGGGAAGGGATAATCTTTTTTTTTTTTTTTCTTTATTGATTTTAGAGAGGATAGGAGAGGGAGAAAGATACAGAAACATTAATGAGAGAGAACATCGACTGGCCGCCTCCTGCACGCCCTCCTCTGGGGATCGGGTCCACAACCTGGGCATGTGTCCTGACCGGGAATTGAATTGGCGACCTCTTGGTACATGGGTCGCCACTCAACCGAGCCACACTGGCTGGGCAGTACATCAGATTTTTATGTACAACATACCATACTCACATTTTACAATACGGGGTTCATGGGGTAAATGGGAGATTGCTGGCAGATATACTTACTTCAACCATTCCTTGATGGGATCAAGAGAGGCTACAGGAATGGCGTTGATCATCGTCACTTTCTTACTGTAGTCCTTGTAGACAATTACCATATCAAAGTTCTTCAGGTGAAACTGAACCCGCTCAAAGTGAATCAGCTCCACTTCATCCAATGTCACCACAAAAGGTGGCTGTCAAGGAAGAACTGGATCATTATTATAAATACTTTGCCCAAGCTCTAGCATTTTCAAATACTTTCAGGATCTAAATCATTACATAAAGGATAACTAAACTGCTTTTTGGGTTTTTTTGGAAAGACTAACAGCAGTACAACATATTAAGGAGCCCCAGTAAAAGAATCTGCAAGATCAAAATCTCAAGAATAAATTTAAGGAAACGGAAGAAACCATCAAACAACTATTTAAAGAATCATTTGTTCAACAAGTTTTATGTCTAAGATAAGTGAAAATCATAACACATAACAAGGATCTAGTTCTCAGAACACCTATCCTCCTTTTTCTCTAATAATTTTCTTACTAAAAGGGGATAAGATATACTCACCCATTCTGTGGCGTTGACCAGCGCACTACTAGTGGGCTGAAGGAGGCAGGTACTCCTATAGGGAGCTCCATTAAATCTAAAAGAGGATAAGAAAAGAAACTCAGTTAAGAATAAACTCACTGCAAGAGAAACTGCTGCTGCCACACTAAACTTCTTTCCTTTCCCCATTCCCAACAACTCCAACATACTCAATACAGATTCATTTCCAGAGGAAGCCTCTCAGTTTTAGCTACTCATCCCAGTCCTTAAAGTTTCAAGAGGAAAAGGATATCTCAAAGGTTATCAGTTATATGAAAAAGGACATGGTATATTACATTATTATTAAAGGAGGAATAACCAATTTTTGCAAAAGGTAGACCAGTGAAACTTCAGGCCCAAAAAAGATGTATGTTACCCCAAGTCCCTAAAAGGCACTTCAAATTCCAGTTCCTCCTTAGTTAGAGCCTCTACTTTCTCAATGAAATTTTTAAAGGCAGTTTTCAGTTTGTGCCTCATTTCTCGTTCCATCTGTAGAAGAAAAAAGAATATTAGTTAACTATAGCTATCGCTTTACTTGTTAAGAGTATATCCCTTCAAAGTCTGAAGTGCTTTTGCAGTTATAACTATGATACTAATGGGTATACCCAATTAAAGGCCATCATACCATTAACTGTACAGCTGAGCCTGCAACCTAAGCCTAATCCACAGGCCACTCTGACACACCAGCTCAGCAGATCGATTCAGAGGTTGTTTACAAAATATAACAATTACTGAGCTTAGATTTGGACCACATCATTACCCTGCAAATAAAATACTAAATTTCACAGACCTGCTCAGCGTAGAGATCATCTCGGTCATGCATATGCTGATGTTTTCCCAAGTCTGTGGTGATCTCTCCCACTTCTGTGTAAAACTGTACATCTGTGTGCCGCTTCTTCCCAAACATGATGGCATTCTGAGGGCACAAAGCAGAAAGAACAAGAAGAAAGTCAGAAGACTTAGTTTACACAACAGACAAGGAGAGGCAAGATAACAACAAACAAAATGTGAAAATATAAAAATATAATTACTGGTAATGACAGCATTTATGTACAAATAGTTAAACCATTCCTGAAGTCACCATAAATTAATGACATTTGGGAATGTGAGAGTATGAATTTTAAAAAGTACTCCTACTTATTAGAATGGACTTCGGAGATTATGTTGGTAATAAACTGTGTCTAAAGCAAAGACTTTCTATTTAAGAAAGAGGGATTTGGAGACCTTATGTTTTGGTGGTCATTATGTAGCACTAAAAGAACAAACATGCTTACCATCTTCTAGATGCCAGGCACTGTGGACTTTATAAATATTATTTTATTCAATCTTCTTAAAGACCTTATGTGATCGGTGACATTTTTCATCACTATTTTATTATTATTTTTAACCCTCACTTAAGGATATTTTTTCCCATTGATTTTCAGAGAATGGAAGGGGGAGAGAGTGTTGGGGGAGGAAGAGAGAGAAACATTGATGTGAGAGAGACACATCGATGGGTTGCCTCCTGAATGTGCCCCAACCAGGCTGGGATTTGAACCTGCAACCCAGGTACGTGCCCTTGACCAAAATCGAACATGCGACTCTGGTCTGCAGGTTGACACTGTAACTGCTGAGCCAAACCGGCCAGGGCTTTCATCACTATTTTAAAGGACAGAGATTGATAGAAAGATCTTACCCAAGGTCACATAGCTAGTGAGTAGAAAGGGGTACCTTGAGGTGAAAGTGCAAGACAATAATCATTTCTCCATCACAGGGCTGGAACAGTGCATGCTTGATGTTATTGTACAGAATATCCACTTTGTCTCCTCGAACAGATGTGAAGCGGAAACCTGGGGGGAGAAGTGGAGGAAGCAGCTAATCACCAAGCAGCACCATGAGGTTGGCCAAAAGGCACTGCATCTTTCTTGACTGACTTGAACAGGGTCAGAGGAAATGCCAACAATTGTACAGAGCTTTTCTATCATTCTGTCCACACAGCAACTGTTAAATAGATTCCTCCCAGCATTTCCTTGTCATACTATATTATCTTTTCTGTTGTTCTTACAAATGTGCCCCTGATGACAAAACCCAGGCACCTGAGAGAGGATCCATACCATTGACATGGGCCTCCAGTGAACCCTGCATCCTCTTCTGGGCAATGTTTGGACGAATGTAAAGATCTTTTAGTTTGGGGTTACTCCGGTTTAGATTGATCACCAGGGAGTCTTGTTTCACAATGCCCTAAGCAGAATAAAAACTAATGTGATTCTTCATGTACCTTCACATGTCCCCAAAACCCACATGTCCTTTTTCAGAAAGGTGCTTTGTCTGTGTTCAGGCTCACCTCCTTCTCTTTCTCTTCTGCTTCCCGAGTCTTATAACGCTTCTGTACTTCTTTTATAATTCGGAAAGCATTCTGAAGGTTCAAGGCTGGTACTGTCTGTTCTCCGGGTGCCTTCATATTTGAAGCTCGGTATGTACTGTAGAAAGAGGGAAGCATACACATGAGTTTCTTCATCACGCTAGAAAACCCACACTCATTACTACATTTTATAAATGGCTTAATGTTTTTTGAAGAAAACAGTACCACTGAATGGAGAGACAATGTCTGGAAAGCTAAACCACCCGCCCCCCTCCCCAAAGGAACAACAAACCTCTTCCTTTCTTCTCTCTTAAACAGAGAATGTTATGAATGGCTAATCCATTAGATGGGGCAATCACACTTATTTTTCAAATTTGGCATAACCTCCTAAATTATCCCATTCCACACCATGAAGGAATAGACTCCAATGTGGCACACATTTCCCTGAGATTCTATTGCAAAGTATGTGTAGTAAGTAGTGTATAAAATATTTTCATGAGGAGTTTAAATTATGTTTCATCCTCAAAATAATACAAAGCCTGCAAGGTGATCCTAAATAAGTGCCACAGAAGGAGGATTTGCCATTCACTACACGGGGGAGGACAGCACAGAGGATGAAATGTTTCTGAGATTGCAACTCCAGCCAGCAGGGATTTGGGGATGATTGTTTTCCTGGGGACTCACATTTCCTTGACAAAAGTGGCTTCTGGGTTAGGAAAAATGTTGCCCTCATTCCTGCCCAGAGCACTGCCTGGGCAATAGAAGTTAATTCGCAAGTAAGTATAATCTCCTTCCACCGACATACTTATATTCTGTTTGAAAAAAAGAAAAAGCATTAAAATAAACAAGTAAACAAACAGGATTCTTTCTTGGATACAAATGAGGAGTTATAGAGATGCTAAAATTAAGTTAGGAGTACAAGCTGAGTGCTAAACCTTAGTCTAAATCTAATAAACTACATATTTAGCATATCTTTTTATATGACCTAATTTACTTCCAAAAGAATCCCGAGTTTTTAAAGTACTTTATGCCATGTGTAAAACTACAGGCTAAAAAAAATAGTTAAAAAAAAAAAAATCCTCTCCAAACAGCACATACAAATGGCCAAGAGACATAGGAAAAAATGCTCAATGTCACTAATCATCAGAGAGATGCAAATTAAAACAACAATGAGGTATCACTTCATACCTGTCAGAATGGCCACCGTCAACAAATCATCGAACAAGTGAGGGTGTGGAGAAAAGGGGACTCTAGTACACTGCTGGTGGGAATGCAGACTGGTGCAGCCACTACGGAAAACACTATGGTGTTACCTCAAAAAATTAAAAATTGAACTGCCATTTGACCCAGTGATCCCACTTCTAGGAATATACCCTAAGAAGCCTGAAACACCAATCAGAAGGAATATATGTACCCCTGTGTTCATAGCAGCACTATTTACAATAGCTAAGATCTGGAAACAGTCCAAGTGTCCATCAGTAGACGAGTAGATAAAAAACCTGTGGTACATATACACAACGGAGTACTATGCAGCTGTAAGAAAGAAAGATCTCTTATCCTTTGAGAGGACATGGAGGGACCTGGAGAGTATTATGCTAAGTGAAACAAGCCAAGCAGAGAAAGACAAGTATCACGTGATCTCACTTATTTGTGGAATATAATGAACTAAACAAACTGATGAACAAAATAGACCCAGAGACATAGAAGTAGGGTACAGACTGACAGTCCTCAGAAGGGGGTGGGGGAGGGAAGGGATAAACCACAGAACTTATATGCATGTATGCATAACCGATGAACATAGACAACAAAGCAGGGGATGGGGTGGGGGTGGGGTTGGGGAGGAGGGTATAAATGGGGGGGGGAAAGGAGAAACATCTGTAACAAAAATAAATAATAAAAAAAAAAGTTCAAAGAGGAAAAATTTTCTAGACTAGATCATTAAACTTTCTACAAAGTGAAAACCAAAAAGGAAGGAAAAATGATGGCAGAAGATAAATGAGAAGGGTAGAGTCTGAAAGAGAAGAGTAGGAAGGTGATTTAGACAGAATAATAACCTATGGTAAGCCCAATTACTATTTTAAGAAATAGTTTGTAGGGAACCTAATTCAACGTTAGTACCTTGATCGTGGCAATGTGAAAAGGTGTCGCTATGCCAAACACAGGCATTATTACAGTCTCATATTTCTTATCAATATAGATCTTCATTTCCCGAATATGTGGTTCCTTAGGCATCAAAGATGGGTTTTTATAGGATACATTAGATTTGCGAGCTCTGGAGTGGAGATAAAAAAGTTTATGAGAAATTTCTGCAAACCATATATAACCCTGAGACAATCTCACTGCTTAATGCAAACTCTTACTTCTGAATCTGCTGTTCTCCTTTCTGTTCAGTCAATCGCCTCTTTGCTTCCTCATTGAGTTGAGCTGCCAGTTCTTTTTGATGTGCTCTTCGTTTCTCTTCTGCAGTCATCTCATTCTAGAGAAGAAAAAATCCCAAGCTGTCAGAACATGTGAACCATGACTAATATGAAATCAATGTAGTTTAAAACAGTAAACTCACTCGTGTTCTTTCTGTAAGTAATGCTGCCCGTGAACCTCTTCCCAACAGGTCCTCGGCCTCATCTTTCTCCTCTTCCTCTTCTTCTTCATCCTCATTCTACAGGGAAAAAATCATTATCAGAAATTCGGGTTTTAATTTTTTAGCCAATATTTTTTATATTCTTCACTGTACCCAAATTTCCTATACCACGCATTTATCCTCTTCCTACCTTTAGAAAAATCCCTACATTCTTTACTTTCTTCTTCACGGAAGTGAGAACAGTGGCTGGGCCATCCTAGAATAAAAGGGAGAAGTCAGGCATCTATAAGAGCATTTTAATGAAACATTTTCACCTTCTAACCTAGTATGTACCTGGGCAATGCTTTGAACCACTGGATACTACCAGACTCTTTGATAATGAATAAATATAGTTCTTAGGTCCCAACATCTTGGTAGGTACTATATTTTGGGAGGCAACATTGGGATAATGTTTAAGAATACAACCTTGATCCCCCCCCATGCCTCCCCACTGCCCACTGTGTAAGCCACTTTAGTGCCTGCACCATACGGACAGAGGCCAGGCAATGGTTCAAGGCCACAGTTTGTACTGGCATGGGGCATTATGAGAGACCCAGGGGGATGACGGGCCTGCCAGAAATCCAAACCCATGCATGCAGGCTTGATTTGAAACCTGGCTCAATCACTGTCTAGCTGTATAACATTTGGCAAGTTACCTAAACTTCTCTGTGTCTCAGTTTCTTTTTCTGTATATGAAGATAAGAGTATCTACTTAATAGGGTTATTGTTAGGATTCAATAAATTAATGCATAAAAGTGCTCAGCATATAAGAACATTGAAATATTTACCATCATCACTACCATGATCAAGAATCAGTTTCTCCTAAGTGAAAAAAAGAGTCACAGAAGACCACAAATGTACAGAATAGGCAAATCCTTAGAGACAGAATGTATTTTAGTCATTGTCTAGGCCTAGGAGACTTGGGGGGGAAATGAGGAATGACTGCTAATGGGTACAGAGTTTCTTTCTGAGGTGATGAAAATGTTCTAAAATAGACTATGGTGATGACTGAACCACTGTGAATATACTAAAAATCAGAAAACTGTACACTTTAAGTGGGTGAATTATATGGTATGTACATTGAAGCTCAATAAAGCCATTATTTAAAAAAATCAGTTCCATTATTAGAATCAGCTCCTGATATTACCAAGGTTCAATCCACAATGTGATAAAAGTTTGGTTTAAAGCATTTCCTGTACTTGGACTACAATCTCTATTCCTAGCTGTATTAGGTCAGGCTATCACATGAGTTTCTCCCCTTGGCTAGCATTTAACAAAGACTTTTAAGAAGTACAAAATGCCCCTCCAAAGTCAATTCACGAGCACTCGAAAGTTTAAGAAGCAATACATACCTCATCCACAAGAACTGTGTCACCAATGAATAGGGCATAGGTTTTCTCTTCTGGTTTCTTCCCTTCCTTGTTAGTCAGGTCTGAGAATCCCAAATTGATGCTGAAAACCATCCCTAAAATAGCAAAATAGGAATCAGACTATGAGTGCGAAAGGATGGAGAAATGTAGATTTTATACAGAAAAGAGGAAGATAAAAATCTAAAGGAAATTATTCAAAACAGTCTTTTCCTATTGTATGCATGTAAAACTCACCTTTCTTCAGTTTGTACTGATTTTTACTATTAATTACTAAAGAGCCTTCACGGAATTCAATTCCCATTCCAAACCTAAAAAAGAAATGAAGAGAAACTTTAGCAGTAGGCTAATACATCTCATACACAGGTCAAGTACAATATATTCTATTTCTTTCTTTCTTTTTTTTTAGTTTAAAATGGAAGAGTTTATCAGTGGAGCAGTAGGAAAGAGAGAAGGCTACTCCACAGGCAGAGCAGCCTTTTTTTTTTTCTTCCCCAATAACAGTTTACTGACAACATATGTTGGAAGCAAGATCTCAAATGCGCCCTGGCCGGTTTGGCTCAGCGGTTAGAGCGTTGGCCTGCGGACCAGAGAGTCCCAGGTTCGGTTCCCGCTAAGGAAATGTACCTCGGTTGCAGTTTGTCCCCGGCCTCAGCTGGGGTCGTGTGGGTGGCAACCACTCGATATGTCTCTCTCACGTCGATGCTTCTCTCTCTCTTTCTCTCTCTCTCCCTCCCGCTCTATCTGAAGATAAATGCAAAAAATGTCCTCGAGTGAGGATAAAAAAAAAAAAAAGATCTCAAATGCTCCCACAGTATATTCTATTTTAAGTTTCAAGACAAGGCAGGCAAACATGTTGAGTGATTTGCTCCTGATCAGTCAGTTAAGGAAGAGGATAAGAGAACAGTCTTTGCACTTCTAATAAGTTGGAAAATAATATCCTAATTAAGTACCCCTAATTAAATCCTTTATTTTAGCTTATTCACTCACATTTAAATTTTAATCTCTACCATGAAATCAAGTTAGGAGTTTTCCTATAAACTTAGCAGAGACTATTAAGGGGCACATTAAGAAGACAGCAATAACTGGATTAATAGAGGCCATTTTTAGTGGAATGTTGACAATTAGACTTACTGAGTCATTTGGGCCAAGAGTTTCTATTAGATCAATATTTCCTCTTGTCCATTAGAGAAACCCAGAAAGTAACTATATATCCCAGACTAATTTCCATCTAAAGAGATTGTCTAGAGCTTTTGTTTCCCAAAATGTCTGTGATTCTATAAAATATTATCAGTTATTTCTAGGTGTTTACTGGTCAAATACATTTGTGAAACATTGGATTAAATAAAAATTCAAACAATTTTTTCTAAAACAATAAGACATCTCAGAGTATTTAAAATATTTTTACCCCAAGTGACTTTATTTATTTAATTAGTTTACATTCAATATTATTTTATATTAGTTTCAGGTGTACAGCATAGTGGTTAGGGAATCACATACTTTACAAAGTGTTCCCCCTGATATTTCCAGTGCTCACCTGACACCATACAGTTACTACAATATTACAGACTATATTTCCTATGCTGTACTTTACATCCCCATGACTATTTTGTAACTACCAACCTCCCCTCTGGCAACCATCAGTCTGTTCCCTATATCTATAAATCTGTTTATGTTTTCTTTGTTCATTTACATTGTTCTTTAGAGTCCACATGTAAGTGAAATCACATGGTATTTCTCTTTCTCTGACTGACTTATTTCACAAAGTATAATATTATTGATTTTAGAGAGAGAGGAAGGGAGAGGGAGAGAGAGAGAGAGAAACATCGACCAGTTGCCTCCAGTACATACCTGGACTGGGGATCAAACTCCAAACCTGGGTGTGTGCCCTGACTGGAAATCGAACCCGAGACCTTTCAGTGTATGGGACGATGCTCCAAACGAGCCACACTGGCTAGAGCAAGATTTTGTTCTTTTATATGCCTGAGTAATATTCCATTGTATATATGTACCACAGTTGTTTTTTTATCCACTTGTCTTTGAAGGGCACTTGGGTTGCTTCCATAGCTTAGCTATTATAAATAACACTGCAGTGAACATAGGGGTGCATATATTCTTTCAAATTAGTGTTTTGGGTTTCTTCAGATACATACCCAGAAGTGGAATCGCTGGGTCATAAGGCTCACAGCATTCAATTTTCAAATGTGAGCTGAGTTACTCTAAGAGAGGAAATATATCATGCAATGTTCCCTAACATTTATAATTTAAGCCTGGAACATCTACTGACTTCTACTACATCAGTCTAGAGCAGAACTTAAATCTTTCTTACATTCTCTGATAACACTATGTGTCTGGCACACAGTTAAGTTCAATAGTCCATAAATGGTGGCTGAACCAATCTAAGAATATTTTCCTTGACCACAGCCAGTCATAAAAATTGACTCTAGCCTGGCTGGTTTGGCACAGTGGTTGAGCACTGACCCATGCACCAAGAGGTTGCCGGTTCGATTCCTCGTCAGGGCACATGTCTAGGTGTGGGTCAAATCCCCAATGGGAGGCATGCTAGAGGCAGTCAATCGATGTTCTCTCTCATTGATGTTTCCATCTCTCTCTCCCTCTCCCTTTCTCTCTCTCTAAACAATAAAGAAAAGAAAATATTGACTCTGAGTGACAACACACATCCACAGCATCTTACCCTAGGTTTTTGGTAATTTTGTTCAGCAGTTCTGGCTTCTGCTTTTTAACCATGTCCATGACTGCATTATACACATCACATATCTTCACACCTAATGATGAGACAGAAAAAGAACATTAAGTATCTTCTGGAAAATAAAGAAAAAAAACCTCATTTAAAAAAATTTTTTAAATTTTTGTTACAGATGTTTCTCCTTTCCCCCCCCAGACACCCTCCTCCCTATTCCACCACCACCCCGACTCCTCAGCCAAGCATTGTTGTCTCTGTCCACTGGTTATGCATACATGTATATATATATAAGTTCTTTGACAAAACCTCATTTTAAAATCAACTTTTCCACCTGGCCGGAATAGCTCAGGTGGTCGAGCATCGTCCTGTGTACCAAAAGGTTGCCGGTTCGATTCCTAGTCAGGGCACGTACCTGGGCTGCAGGTTCAATTCCTGGTTGGGGCATGTGAGGAGGGCAACCGATATCTCGCTCGTGTGGATTAACAAATAAATAAATAAAATCAATCCCTGCCCCACCTATTATGTCTCCTAAAGCAGTGTTTCTCAAAGTATGAAACAAGGAATACAGTTCCTTTCAGGAATGGTAGGGCTTAGAAATTTGTATTTTCTAAAATAATCCATTCTGACATTTTGTTAAGGAATGCTACTTTAAACATGTTTTTAAAATTTGATTTCAGAGAGAGGAAGGGAGAGGGAGAGGGAGAGAGAGATAGAAACATCAAAGAGAAAGGAACATTGATTGGCTGTCTCCCACATGCCCCCAACCAGGGACCAAGCCTGCAACCCGGGCATGTGCCCTGACCGGGAATTGAACTGTGACCTCTCAGTTCATGGGATGACGCTCAACCAACTGAGCACACCGGGCGAACCATCCTGTCATTTTTAATGACACTATTTGAGAATCACTGGCCTGGGAGACCGTGGAACACCAGGTGGTCTCAGTGAAATAATTTTTTAAGAGTTTGATAAATGGCAACACATTGAAGTTACTATACCTTTGAAAAACAGGACTACAGAAGGAGTGAATTATTGTTAGAAGGACTCTGGCTTTAATTTTCCAGGATTTAGGATATAAATAGGTAGCTCAAGCCAGACTAATCCAGATATGATAGCCTCAGAGGGATCTTAATCCTCATCAAACCACCTATGATCATGATTTCCAATAGGATTACTAAAAATTGACTTGAGATTATCACGGAGAAATGGTGTCAAATAAATAGTTCCATTGAGCCATTTGGGAGTGCACAGTATCAGGGCAAAAGATGTGATTCCTTGCTTAGCAGGGTTGCTATTAGTTTTGCTGTTACACTAATATTATTCCTATCCATTCAGTGTAGAATTACCATTACACATTCTGTTGGTAGAGATACTAGTTCTCAAAACTTTCTAAGGTTCTTCTAAATTCATACACTAAAAGGATCATACACTGTGATCAAGTGGGATTTATACCAGGAATGCAAGGATGATTCAACATGCATAAGTCAATCAATGTGATACACTACAATAACAATATAAAGGATAAAAACAATGTAATTATCTCAATAGATGTAGAAAGAGCATTTGACAAAATTCAATATCCATTTATACAAAGCTCAAAAATGTGATACAGAAGGAATGTACATCAATATAATAAAGGCCATATATGACAAGCCCACACCTAACATCATACTTACCGGTGAAAAACTGAAAGTTTCCCCTCTAAGATCAGGAATAAAACAAAGATGCCCTCTTGCCCACTTTCATTCAACAAAGTACTGAAAGTCCTAGCCAAAGCAATTAGGTAAGAAAAATAAAAGGCATCTAAATAGAAAAGGAAAACTGTCACTATTTGCAGATGACATACTATATAAAGAAAACCCAAAAAAATGTTAGAATAAATAAATTCAGTAAAGTTGCAGGATACAAAATCAATATACAGATATCTGTTGAGGTTGTAAAACTAATAAGAAACTATCAGAATTAAGAAAATAATCCCATTTCACAATTGCATCAAAAAGAATTAAATACCCAGAAATAAATTTAACCAAGGACATGAAAGACCTGTACACTGAAAACTGTATGACACTGACGAAGAAATTGAAGACACAAATAAATGGAAAGATATTCCATGCTCATGGACTGGAAGAATGTTCATACTACCAAAGCAATCTACAAATTCAATGCAATCCCTATCAATACCCTGGGGGTCTTTTACACAGAATTAGAACAAACAATTCTAAAATTTTTATGAAACCACAAAAAACCATGAAGAGCCAAAGCAATCCTGAGAAAAAAGAACACACCTAAAGGTGTATCCTTCCTTATTTCAAACTATATTACAAAGCTGTAATAATCAGAACAGCAAGATACTATCATAAAAACAGACACATAGATCAATGGAACAGAGTAGAAAGCCCAGAAATAAACCCACACGTATATGATCAATGAATTAATGACAAAGGAGTCAAGTACATACAATGGAGAAAGACACTCTCTTCAACACATGGTGCTGAGAAAACTGGACTGCAACTTTCAGAAAAAATGAAACTGAACTATCTTACACCATACACAAAAATTAACTCAAAATTGATTACAGACTTGAACAGAAGACCTGAAATCATAGACCTCCTAGGAGAAAATACAGGGGTGGGCAAAAGTAGGTTTACAGTTGTGAGTGCACAAAACAGAGTTTATTATTGTATTATTATTTATTAATTACTGTATTATTTTCTGTATGAACTGTAAACCTACTTTTGCCCACCCCCTGTATAGACAGTAAACTTCTTGACATCAGTCTTGGTGATGATTGAATTTGAACCAAAAGCAAAGGCAACAAAAGCAGAAATCAACAAGGAGGACTACACCATACTAAAAAGCTTCTGCACAGCAAAGAAAATCATTAACAAAATGAAAGGCAACCAATGAAATGGAAGAAAATATGTGCAAATCACATATCTGAGAAGGATTAATATCCAAAATGTACAAATAACTCATCCAATAGTAATAAAACAAACAATATGACTTAAAATCTGAATAGATCTTTTCCCAAAGAAAACATACAGATGGCCAACAGGGACATGAGAAGATGCTCAACATCACTACTCATCAGGGAAATGCAAATCAAAACCACAATGAGGTATCACCTCATACCTGTTAGAATGGCTATTAACAAAAAGACAAGAAATAAGTGTTGGCAAGGATGTGGAGAAAAGGAAACCATTGTGCACTGTTGGTGAGATTGTAAACTGGTGCAATCACTATGGAAAACAGTATGGCAGTTCCACAAAAAATGGAAACGAGAACTGCAATATGATCCAGCAATTCCACTTCTGGGTATTTATCCAAATAAACAAACAAATAAAAACACAACCCCACGAAAACACTAAGTGGAAAAGATATATACACCTCAAGGTTCACTGCAGCATGATTTACAACAGTCAAGATAAGGAAATAACCTAAGTGTCCATCAACAGATGAATGCAAAAGAAAATGTGGTACAGTTAATCTCTGAACACCAGTTTGAATTGCATAGATCCACTTATACATGGATTTTTTTTTCAGTAAATACTGCAAATGTATTTACTTTATGATTTCTTCATAACATTTTTTCTCTAGCTTTACTTTATTGTAAGAATACAGTGTCTAATACACATAATATACAAAATATGTGTTTATGTTATCCAGTCAACAGTAGGCTATTAGTAAAATTTTCGGGATTCCATAGTCATATGTGGATTTTCAACTTTGAGGGAAGTCAGTGTCTCTAAACCCTGTGTTGTTCAAGGGTCAATTGTGTACACACACACACACACACACACACACACACACACACAAACTGGAATATTATTAAGGCACAAAAGAATGAAATCTTGACATCTGCAACAACATACAGGAACCATAGGGCATTATACTCAGTGAAATAAGTTAGACAGAGACAAATACCATATGATTTCACTTATATATGGACTCTAATAAACCAACCAACCAACCAAGCTCATAGAGAGAACAGATTGGTGGCTGACAGGCAGAGGGTGGGAAGTGGGTAAATGGGTGAAGGGAGTAAAAAAGTACAAACTTGCAGTTATAAAATAAGTCATGGAGATGTAATATACAGTATGGCAACTACAGTTAATAATACTGTATTGCATATTTGAAAGTAGCTAAGAGAGTAAATCTTAAAAGTACTCACTCATTACAAGAAAAGAAAGTCTCTATGTATATAGTGATAAGTGTTAACTAGACTTGTTATGGTGAACATTTGCAATATGAACAAATACTGAATCATTATGTTATATACCTGAAACTAATATAATTTTGTATGTCAATTATACCTCAATTAAAAATAAACGTCCTAAATTCTAAAGAAGAGTAATAAGGCCACAATATTTTATGAAGATCTGGACACAGAAGTGTAACCTGTCAGAGATTTTTGTAAAGATCAGTGTAAAACCACAATAACCACTTATGCCTAAAAGAAAAGTAGATTCAAGAACTAAATGGTAGAATAATTAGAGGTTAGTAAAATCTAATTCTATTTTTAGTATGAAAGCCTCAGGGATATAAATTCCCATAAACATTAATAACACTGTTGTTACACGATTTCCAAACCTTCTTTTAATAAGGCACCTCACCATGTCTTAATTCCTTTAGCAGCTCCTCCTGAAGCTGGAGCAAAAAGTTGTAATTTTCTTGAACTTCCTGAGAAGGGTCAACCATCAAAGTGCGAACAAGGTTGGAGCAGTAAGATTTGAAACGAATACCCATGGCACAAGTGATGGCCCCAAAATGCATGTGATTCTTGTCACTAGAGACCAAAGGAAGAAAGCATTTCATTGATTACCCAAACTAGGAAAGTCCTTAGTATCACTGACATAAAACATCTGTAATCACTAACTTTCCCTGCTATATCCCAAAGCTGAACCAGAAAAAGGACCTAAACTATTAAAAAAACCAAACAAACCCAGTTTATAAAGGATCTGGAGTAAAATTAGTAACTAAAACTTTTAGGATAAAAGTTCAGTGAAAAGTTGAGTTGTATCCCAATTATGCAAAGGATATACTAAATTTTAGTCATTATATTCTAATAATATGGTGGTGAGGAGTCATTTATCCACAAGTCACTATGAACTGCAGTATTCGCTATTCACTCTGAATTAGTCCTTTCAGACTTGACCAAAAAAAGAGGTAATTTTAAAAATTAGAAGGGGAATTACTTTATAGAACACCTAATAAGATTTTTATATTTTAGAGGGGCATGTTTTATATTTTTTTGCCAGGTATTTCTAATCATTTAGAAAAATGCTCAAGTAAGAAATGAGTAACTATGTAAAATAAAACAGAAATATGCAGGGAATAAGACAAAAAGGCAATATAGAAGGCTGACTAATAGTTATCCTGTCACCTCCTATTTTTCTGAATTTCAGAACGAGTCAAAGGAAAAACAGGCTAAAGTTGAAATGCTCCAGCTGTTGTTTTACTTTGAAGTTCTCATACTTACCTCACCACACTGAACTTGAGATTATAGTTGCCACCACTCTGAATGATAGGAGGATAACACATTTCCACAGTAGAGGGGTCTGCCCCAGCTAGGTATTTTTTCTCTTCAATGGCCTTTTCCACAGACTCAGCCAGTTTGCTGTGTCGAACTTTCTGTAAGTGTACCCAGAAATGAAACAATGCTAGAGGGTGGCAAAAAGGGGTACTGCGATTTGGGATGTTATCAATGGAAGACAACATATACCCTGATATCATTTAGGATGCTATAAAAGTCTTACATGAAATGATTTATGTACCAGATAATATACTGGTATACATCCAAAGCAAATTTAGAGATATGTGGAATTCACAGCTATTCAAGGAATTCTCAAGTAAAATACTGGGTAAACTCAAGAAACTATAGTGCAGGCTTACAGTTATTTTAGAAGAGAGCTGGCACAATGACACACCACCAACTTAATTATCAAAGGCTTAAGTTCAAAGGAAGCTGAACACATACCAAAACATTGCATGGTAGGGACTTATTTCTGCTTCATTAGAACAGGAAAAAGACTTTACCCTCTCCACTTACCTCATCTGCATCAACTATTTCCATGACTCTTTCTTTGAAGAATTTGTTGAAGACCTCAGAAGTGATGCTGGCTGCTTTCTTCATTAGGTTGAGCTCCCCGTCCTCCTTTACAGCAATGGTATAGGCCACAACTGCGCTGATATCTATCTGCAGTCAAAGTGGTAAGAGTTTCTAACATGCAGATATAAAATTGTAGTTTGCAGAATATCTAAATATTCTTTTCTTGCATTGAATAAACATCTGAACTAGCTCTTTACCAGGTCATTGTGCATATTTTAAGAGGCATTAAACTAATGTATCATTTTAAATGTAAATGTAACTCTCTAGAGGTTTTTGTAAAGGCTGAAGAAAGACAGGCATGACGTCAGGGGAAAAAAAAACCCAAAATTTTTCTAGAGACTTTTCTAAGTAGCTGAACTATCTCCTGAATGCCTCATTCCTAAGTGAAAAGAAAAATGACTTACTGCTCAGTCGCAGGGAATGAAAAATGGAAATGTAAATAAATGTACAGTTTTCCCATATTCTCTGCACTATTTGTTATGGAAGCCCGTCAGACTTTTGCCTTCTCAATTCCCAATTTGCTTGTTTCCAGGAGTATTCTTACTTTGTCAAAGCCCTCTTTGTTGAGGCAGTCATTCCAGCTCTTCATGAACTCTCCAGGGAATTTGTCTTTGCTAAATACTCCAATCTTCTTGCCATTCTTGCTTTCTTTAATGGCTTCAATCATTTTGTCAAAGCTGCTCTTATTACTTTCATTCTATCAGTGTCACAGGAAAGAAGAGGGGTTTGTCAACTGGATTTAGAATTAGACATCTATGTTCTACTAGTAAAAAAACAGGCAGAGACAAATATTCTAAACCCTAGAAAGAATAAATTCTACCCCTATACCCTACCTCCTCCTTTAGGGCAGACAGTAACAAACCAAAAGTTAACACAAAATTTCTTTGAATATATATATATAGATATATTTTTTAATCCTCACCCGAGGACATTTTCCCACTTATCTCAGATAGAATTGGAAGGAGGGAGAGAGAGAGAGAGAAAACCATTGACATGAAAGAAACACATCAACTGGCTGCCTCCCGTATGACCCTGACCAGGGCCGGGGACAAACTGCAACCAAAGGCCCTTGATCAAATTGGTCCACGGGTCGACGCTCTAACTGCTGAGCCAAACGGGCCAGGGCTCTTTGAATATTTTAATATGCTTAAGTGAAGCGCCATATAAATTGACAAGATTATTTTTCCCCCCAGGAACAGCTAGAGAAACTCAAACACATAGGTGAACAATATTCTGAGAAAAAAAATCTTTGTCAGGTGAGCAGTATGACTCACACAAAAAAAATTACATTTAATAAAAACTGGAACTGCCCTGGCTAGTTTGGCTCAGCAGTTAGAGCATCAGCCCGCAGACCACAAAGAATCACGGGTTAGATTCTGGTTAAGGGCATGTACCTCGGTTGCGGTTCGGTCCCCAACCCTGGTCGGGGTCGTGCGAGAGGCAACCAATCAATGTGCCTCTCTCATGTCGATGGCTCTCTCTCTCTCCCATTCTATCTGAAGATAAGAATGAAAAAAAGCATCCTCGAGTGAGGATTTAAAATAAAGTAAAAACTGGAACTGAGATTTATCTAAATTTCATTAAAGATATCTGAAGTTATTTGTTGCAATTAAGGCACTCAGATGAAAACAAACATAAGTTGACAGTGTCTCCTCTGGAACGGACAGATAAAGTTAATGTGCATCAGAATTTCATAGCCCATTTGTTTTGCCGCAGAACACATAGGGTTATTCAACTCTTCCTAACAATGAAGATGCGACAAAACTTTGTAATTACAACCACCAACTGTGAGCTCAAATCTTTCCCTCACATTCTTTTAAATTCCTAGAAGGCATTTTTGTTTATCACTTTTAAACATTCTTTCACATTTATGACACATTGTTTATTACGTCTGACCTTTTCTCGTATCAGCAGTGTGATGGCAGGGGCTCCATTAGCATTCTCATTGCCCTTAGTATTGGCAATCTGTTTCAAGAACTCTACTTTTTTCTTGCTGGCCATAAAAATGATTTTGTCATCACAGAAGACCATGATAGTATCAGTTAGTTCGTAACCAAAGAGCCATGTCTATGAGAAAAGACAATAATGACAATAGCATTTACAGACAAGAAAATTAATGTACTTATACAGAAATATTCATAAAATAAGATTATGTGGAACTAACTTCAAAATAATCTGGGGTAGGGGGCTGGATGTGGACAAATGAAATGAGATTGATCAGGAGTTGACAATTTACTGAAACTAAATAATAGGTAAACAGGAGTTCAATATCATTATTTTACCAACTTTTATGTATTTGAAATATTCTGTAACAAAGGCCATCAAATCTTTTGACAGTTTATGTTTATAGAAACTATTTTATTGTTTAGGACAGAAATGCATAAAACAGGACAGAATAGTGCCCTAGAGAACTGTGCATTCTACCTCCCCAAAGATTGCCAGTTGCGTACCAATTATTCATTTCTTCCCTCTCAAAAAGACAGGATTTTTAGCTAGGCACACTGCTCAGCATGAAGACTGATTCCCCATCCTTTCTTTCAACTAAGTATGGCCAACAGATTAAATTGTGGCCAATAAATTATAAGTAGAAGTCTCCTTAAGAAGGGAAGGAGGCCTGGCCGGTGTGGCTCAGTGGTTGAGTGTCAACCCATGCACCAAGAGGTTACTGGTTTGATTCCCAGTCAGGGCACATGCCCAGGTTGTGGGCCCGATCCCCAGTGGGGGGGCGTGCAGGAGGTGGCCAATCGATGTTCTCTCTCATTGATGTTTCTATCTCTCTCTAAAATCAATTAAATAAAGAAAGAAAGAAAGAAGGGAAGGAGGCCCTGGTCAGTTTGGCTCAGCGGTTGGAGCGTTGGCCTGCAGACCGAAGGGTCTCGGGTTCAATTCTGGTCAAGGGCACATACCTGGGTTGCATGTTCGATCCCTGCCCTGCAGGAGACAACCAATCAATGTGTCTCATATTCATGCCCCCCCCACCCTGTGTCTTAAAAACATAAAAAAATCAATGGGAAAATACCCTCGGGTGAGGATTAACTAAAATATAAAAATAAATTAAAAATAAATTTTTTTATAAAAGGAAGGAGATCTCCCATTTTCTTCCATTCCTTTCCATTCTTTTTGCTTGGAATTCAAATGTAATGACTGGAGCTCTAGCAATTTCTGTACCATGAGCACATGGGCTAAAGTCTATGAATAATAGAGATATGGAAAAAACTGGGTCCCTGAATACTATCCAAGAGAAAAAGAAGTATTTTGTGTAACCCACTGTTTAGATTTTTTTTTTATATATACACTTAAATCCATGCCAATTTATATACTTCTCTTTTCCCCTTATTTTCTAAATCAGCACTGTGCACTGAACCTTTTGTGAAGATAAAAATATTCTATATGTGCTCTGTCTAATATGGTAGCCAGTATAGAGTATTTGAGACTTGGGACTGAGGAATTAAACTTTTAATGTGGCCAGTGGCTATTATACTGAACAGTGCAGTAGATGATTCAAAGATTGTCAGGGCTAAGAAATGCTATAACCCCTCACCTGTAAGGCAGTTGACTTGGCATAAACAATTTCTTCGTCAACACCCACCGATACAACAATGGCATCAACATTGGCATACTCATCTTCTCCTTTCTGAAAAATAAAGAGTAGGTAATCTGGTCATTTTCTTTTGACACTAGCAAAATAGGAACAGACTTTAGTATTTACTTAAGATGTATATAATTTTTCCTAAAATAAAGTCCAATTTTAAGGTACATGTTTACCTGACAACCTTACGGCCATTAATTACTCTATGCAACCATTACCACAATCTAGAACATTTCCACCTCCCCAAAACAAGCCCATTAGCAACCATTATCCATCTCCCCCTAGCCCTACGCAACAACGAATTTAATTTGTCTCTATGGTTTTGTCTACTTTGGACATTTCATATAAATGGAATAATAATACATGTAGCCTTTGTGTCTGGCTTCTTTTACTTAACATGCTCTCAAGGTTCATCCATGTTGTAGCAAGTTTAAGTACGTCATCCTTTTTACTGCTGAATAATAGTATTCTCTTTTATGTATATACCACGTTGTATCAATTCATCAACACATTTGGGTTATTTCCATTTTTTTGCAATTATAAATAATGCTGTTATGAACATTCATGTAAGTTTTTGTGTGATCCACACAAAAACTCGAGTATATGCCTAGGTGAGGAATTACTGGGTCTTATGGTAACTGTACGTTTAACTTTTTAAGGAAACACCAGACTGTTTTCCAAAGTGATTATACCATTTTACATTCCCAATAGCAATGTATGAGATATCCAATTTCTTTACATGCTGACCAACATTGTTGTCTTTTTTATTATAGCCCACCAATAGGTGTGAGTTGCATTTCCCTGATGGCTGAGTTGGGCATCTTTTCATGTGATTACTGACTATTTGTATACCTTTTTTGGAGAGGTGCCTATTCAGATCCTTTGCCCATTCTGTAACTGGGTTATTGCTTTATTATTAAATTGTAAGAGTTCTTTTTATATTAGAGATGTCTCTTATTAGATGATTTGCCAATTTTTCTCCCAGTGGGTTCTTCTGACTTTTTAAAAAATGTTTTTATTAATTTTTTAGAGAGAGGAAGGGAGAGATAGACACATTGATGTGAGAGAGAAACATCAATCAGCTGCCTCCTGTACACTCCCTACTGGGGATCGAGCCTACAACTTGGGCATGTGCCCTGACTGGGAATAGAACCAGGAACTCTCAGCCCTTGGGTCGCCCCTCAATCTACTAAGCCACACCGGCTGGGCTCTTTTCACTTTCTTCACGTGGTCCTTTGAAGCATAAAACTTAATTTTGAAGAAATTCAAATCATTTTCTTGTGCTTTTTAAAAAAAAAAATCCCCATTCGAGAATGTTTTACAGAGAGAGAGAGAGAAACATCAATTGCCCTGACCAGGGATTGAACCCACAACCTTTTGGTGTATGGAATGATGCTCCAACTAACTGAGCCACCCGGCCAGGGCATTTTCTTGTGCTTTTGATGTCATAACTAAGAAGGCGTTACCTAACCCAAGGACACAAAGGTTTACCCATACTTTCTTTTGCTACAGTTTCATAGTTTTAGCTCTTACATTCAGATCTATGATACATTTAGAATTCATTTTGTGTATGGAAGGGACTCAACTTCATTCTGTTGGATGCAGATATGCAGCTGCTTTAGCACAAGTTGAAAAGACTGTTCTTTTCCCACTGAATTGTCTTGGCACCACTGTTAAAAATCAAATGATGTAAATGTGGAGGTTTATTTCCGGACTCTCAATTCTATTCCATAGACCTATGTGTTTATTCTTACACTACTACCATGCTGTCTTGGTTAATGCAGTTTTGTAGTACGTTTTGAAACTGGAGTTTAAATATGAGCCCTCTAACCATGAACTACTTTTGGAAAGCACTACAAGAACAAAGGACAGGTAATTATTTGTGGGCTATAAGGTCAAACCTCTGACTTCCCATACAAAGTCAAGAAAAACATCTACATAAGACTCTTCTCCACATTTTAAGGGTTCTGGTTGCCAAAGAATCCAAATATGACAGCGACTGGGGGTTCTGTTGAATTTCTGTACTATGATAAAACATACAACCCAAAGAAGTTACTACCTAGAAACTGTATGTATTCACCTATTGATTTTCAGTGAGAAAATGTTTTCCTTCAGGCTGGTAAAGTATCATCATTAGTTCTCACTAATGATACAAAAGCAATGGTAGTTGAAATTGCTAGTTCCTTAGCATGAATCAAGGCAGTGCCACCAAACTAATTTTTCACTAAAACATGCTCATGGAAAGAGGAAAAAAGCCAGTTTCATTAAAGAATGCATGTCCTTGATGCAGTAAAAAAATGATTACTATTATAAAATTCCAACCTTTGAGTATATGCTTTTTAAAAATTTCTGTGTAGGACTTCCAGTCAGATGGTGACATAGGTAAACACAGTACTCGCCTCCTCCCACAACGACATCAAAATTACAACTAAACTACAGAACAACCATCATTCAGAACTGCCTGACGTCGAGCTGAATGGAAGTCCTACAACTAGGAAATTAAAGAAGCCACATGGAGACTGGTAGGAGGGGGCGGAGGCACGACAGGCTGATCCCAAACCCATATGTGGCGGATAAAACTCAAGAGGATAGCCCTGGCCGGTTTGGCTCAGCGGTTAGAGCGTCGGCCTGCGGACAAGAGGGACCTGGGTTCGGTTTCCGCACGTACCTTGGTTGCAGTTTGTCCCCGCCCCGGTTGGGGTAATGTGGGTGGCAACCAGTCAATGCATCTCTCTCACATGGATGTTTCTCTCTCTTCCTCCCACTCTATCTGAAGATAAATGCAAAAATGTCCTTGGGTAAGGATATAAAAAAAATCAGGAGGATACCTCCGCTGGGAAGGTCTTCCCTGAGGAGTGAGGGGTCACTGTCCCATACCAGGCTCCCAGCTCAGGGTTCCAGTGCCAGGAAGAGAAGTCCCCATCATTTCTGGCTGGAAAACCAGCGGGAACTGAGGCGGAGGCTGCTGGAGTCCCAGGCAGTTTCTCTTAAAGGGCCTGCTCACAGACTTACTCGGACTTGCTCTTTCTGGGCTCCAGTGTTGGGGAGGCAGCTTGAAAGGCACCAGAGACATATGGGGAAGAACTGACTTGTTTGGCATTGGGATGAGAGCTAGAGGGGTAGCTTTCTCCTGGAGAGACTTGCTGTGGGAGGCCTTGTTCCTTTGGTGAGCCCTTCCACAGGCCGGCAGACACTGCCACATTTGGGACTCCAGCAACCGGCGACCTCTTGGTGCATGGGTCGACGCTCAACCACTGAGCCACACCGGCTGGGCCAATTCTTTAATAAACATGGATTTTGTGTCAATAATATTACTGCTACCTTGATAATCTCCAAAAATTAGTAACAGGCACTCTCCTATAGTTAAGGCTCATGTGTTCTAGGTATTAAAAAAAAAAAACCACTGAAACTAACCAGAAAGCCCCTTTTAGTATTTTTTGATACTTTAAATCTTGGCCGAGTCAAAATTTTTCAACAAAGAAAAAGGTGTCAACATGTACAAAAATTCAAAATACACAGTAATACATTTTTTTAAAGTATACAGAGTACAATCACGGGACTTAATCATTAATAATGAGAATATCATCCAAATGGATCTTAATACAATTAAAAATAGGGAGAGAAAAAGACGTACATATTCAGCTTTTTTGTTGTTGTTAATCCTCACCCAAGGATATTTTTTCCATTGATTTTTAGAGAGTGTAAAAGGGAGGAAGAGAGGACCAGAGGGAGAGAGAGGGAGGAAGGGAGAGAGAGAGAGAGGGAGGAAGGAAGAGAGAGAGAGGGAGGGAGAGAGAGAGGGAGGGAGGGAGGGAGGGAGAGAGAGAGAGAGAGAGAGAGAGAGAGAGAAACACATCGATCAGTTGAGAGAGAGAGAGAGAGAGAGAGAGAGAAACACATCGATCAGTTGAGAGAGAGAGAGAGAGAGAGAGAGAGAGAGAGAGAGAAACACATCGATCAGTTGCCTCCTGCAGTCACCCTGACCAAGGCCAGGGACTTAACCTGCAACCAAGGTACGTGCCCTTGACTGGAAATTGAACCCAAGACCCTTCAGTGCACAGGCTGACACTCCAATCACTGAGCCACACCCACCAGTCAGGGCATATTCAGCTTTTTTTGATAGGGAAAACAAACCCAACAAATCTCAAGTATTTCAATTCACATAAAATGCCTAGTTTTCTACTGCTAATCAAAAAAGTAAGAGGATGAATCCTAATTTCTCTAGGAACCGGTTGCTCTGACCATTTAATAGAATATTCTTGGTTGAGTCTTTACAAAAATGATGGGCTCTAACCCCAGAAGAAATATAACAACATCAGAATTTAAGATATCTAAAGATAACGAATTTTGATAAAATTTTTTCTTAAAATGTGAGTCAGTGAAAAAGATTACAATAAAACCAAGTATTCTGACAGCAAAATTGAAAATAGTATTTTGTATTTTCAAACCTTATGAGGAGTATAAATGCCTTATCTAGATTACATTTAAAAAGTCTTCTGGCCCTGGTCGGTTTGGCTCAGTGGTTAGAACGTCAGCCCTCAGACCAAAGAGTCTGGGTTCAATTCCAGCCAAGGGCACGTACCTCGGTTGTGGTTCGGTCCCTGGCCCTGGTCGGGGCCGAGCGGGAGGCAACCAATAGATGTGTCTCTCTCACATTGATGTTTCTCTCTCCCTCTCACTCTATCTGAAGATGAATGGAAAAATATCCTCAGGTGAGGATTAAAAAAAAAAAAAGTCCTCTGAAACTATGGGAGATTTTAAATAATTTGCTTGTAAAACTTACATGATAAGCTATATACAATACAAAAATATTTCGATTAAGTAATGTCTAGAATTTGTTTCAAAATACTGGAATGCGGGGGGCTAGCTTATAAAAGGAAAAAAAGCACCAAGGCTAGCATAGTAGCCCCTTGCCCCAGGACCAGCCCTATAGCCAGCTCCAAATGCCAGCCTCGCTATTTGAGGAGGTTGGGGCTCAACTTGGTGCTTCTTAGAAGGTTTCAGATTCCTACCCGATCTCTTCTGCTTAGGCTGGTCTGTAGGACCCAGACTGGAGCCCTTGTCAAATCTGGACTTGCAACCCCTGTGCTCCCCACCCCCGCAGATGACGACTACCTTCAGCAGTGACCCCTGGTATGCCTAGATTCTCAACATCCACCAAATCCTTTCTGTCTCCAAATTTTGCCACCGCCCAGTCTGTCTAGTCCACTTGACACCCAAACAGGTGTTTCAGATGGGAATAACAGCATTTACTGAGCAGCCTGAGCACTTTTATATGTGCCTTCTTGCAGTTATTATCTATAATCGTCACAAAAAAACTTTAGGTGTAGTATATGCATCATCATATTCAAAACCTAAAATCAAGCCACAAAATACAAAAAGTCCCACAAAAATATATAGGCAGTCCTCACACTAATGATTTAGGCTGAGAAAAAAAAAAAAGTGCCGGAAGTCTAATTAAAATGCACATATTAAGTTTAAAATAGGTATTTTTCATTAGGATACAATTATTATAGAATAACAAGTAGTTATGCTTTTCCTACCCTTACTAACTCTTTCAGTTAACAAATCAGACAAGGAAATACTTTTGTTAAGGTCCTAAAGATAAAAATTAATTCCTTTTGAAGGTTTCTGATTTTTACCTATAAGGAGACTTAGGGTCATTTGACAAACTTTTCAGGTAAGATGTTAGTATTGGTGACTTTCAGCAACTGCAAGCAATATGTAGCAAGTTGTTCTGTATTTAAACAGTAATGCCTACCAGGTGGGGTAAGGGCTCCCTCTGAAGCCAGACTGCCTGGGTTTGAATCCTTGACCCCACCATTAACCTCTCTGTGTTTGTCTCCTTGACCATAAGTGAGTATAAAAAGTGCTAATGTGTAAAAAGTGCTTAGAATAGTACTTACAGTAACTACTGGATTTGCCATTATTATTAAAGACTGAAATGGCCATTTGTTAAAAATTTATTGTGTACCACACCACTACTGTTATTGTCAAAGGTTAGCTGTTGATTACATAATCAGTTCAGACTATGTACAGTAGAACAGACTTTCTGAAAGTGTACACCCCACAGAGATGATTTTATGTGGTCCCAGATGTGGCTTTTAATAATTCTATATCAGAGCAAAAAAGTTACATACTTCTCAGTTCTCTTTTAACACACTGGATTGTATCAAGAATATCTGTTTAATGGTAATCCTTAGCACATGCTACAATTTAATGATGCAGTTGTGCTTACATTATCTTTATTTTTTTAATTTTTGGAAAGCAACACAATTTTCCATTTAGTGAAGTATCCTTTCTGAATGTACTTAGGTGTAAAGAGTTCAACAGTTTTAGAAGAGGAAAAGGACAGAGTGGTAAGTGACTAAGCAGAGCTTGGGCAGCAATACCCTAAGTGCTTGAATGTATTTTTACTGAGAAGATATTGATGATAAATAGGAATATCTTGTAGAGCCCCAACGGGCTCAGAATTCAGAGGCACCAAGTATCAAGGAAGAGGGATGGAGTATCTTATACATGGATGAGTTCAGGGCTAAAAACAGAAGGTGTGGTCAGAAAGCTTAGGAGATGGACCCCACCAGTTCTTGGAAGCCCCGAGACAATCTCTCCACAAAAAGACTTGCTTTTGCTTTATTCTCCCAAGAAATGAACTCAGAAAGCCTCTAGACTCAGATATTAGGCCCAGCAGAAGGCAACTGCTAAATGCTGGGGAATTAAATAAAAGTCTGTATTTTGAGTGACAATTGGGAACAAATGCCCCAAAGAAAAGAATTAGAGAATTTTTCCTTGTGCATCTTCACTGAATTCAGAGAAAACACTTCAGATACTGACATTTGGGGGTCCTCCATAGAATGAGCCAGCCTATTTACTCTACAGTAACCCCTACTAGTTGAGAGGCCCCATTCATATAGCGCGTTCAGCCAGTTTCTTATTGCCTTTTTTGTTATACAGATGAGTGTAGCCAAGCCTCATTTTGATTTTTGTGAAGCCTCCAATAGGTAAGAGAGGAAGCTAATAAACCCAGAGGAAACAGACAAGGCAGAGGACAGAAAATAAAAATTAAATAACAAATAAAAAAGAGATTACTCAGGAAATGGAGGGGAGAACATCATCAAAGATTCCAGCACTACAAGATTAAGTCAAGACTAAAAGGGCCCCCACTTCCCAATTCAATGCTGTGAAATTTCAAAATATAAGGAATAACGACATGATTCCAAATGTATCAGAGTGAACATCAGGCCATATATGGTAGAACAGGAAACAGAATCACATCAGCCTTCTCAAAAGTAATACTGTAAATCTGAAGACTGGCAAATAGTTTTTTATTTTTGGTACGTGCCCCTAGTGGCAACCGAACCCGGGACTCTCTGGTCCGCAGGCCGACGCTCCAACTGCTGAGCCAAACCGGCCAGGGCCAATAGTTTCAATTCTAAGTAGAATTCGGAGTGATTTTCAACCTCGAATTTTATATACCTACTGAACTGTATTATCAACAAAAAGGAGAGCTGAATAAAAATTTTTAAGACACACAAGGGCTCAAGAAACACGTATTTTCTGTATCCTTTTTTAAAGACACTCTTAGAGAAAATGCTCTAACAAAACACAGAAAAAAAATCAAGACATGGGCTGTAGGATATAGGTGACTGAACACTGGAAAGTCCCAAGGTTCAATAGGCCTGGAGAGCAACCTATATTTCTATTGATAGAAAAGTATAATGTAAGGTTGGGGGGGGGGGGGGCGGGGCGGGTGGTGGTGGTAGTGTTTATAAAACAAACACAAAATTAATAAAATATCTGAAGTGTGAGAATTTTAGAATAAAAGGTTGATGAGATTATAAGAGACCTACAGAAAAAAATTAGGGTTGGGGACATTTAAAAAGGGAGAAAATTTGCCCTGGCCGGTATGGCTCAGTGATTAGAGTGTCGGCCCACGGACCAGAGAGTCCCGGGTTCAGTCCCCGCTAGGGGCATGTACCTCGGTTGCAGTTTGTCCCCGGCCCTGGTTGGGGTCATGTGGGTGGCAACCACTCGATGTTTCTCTCTCTCTCTCTTCCTCCCTCCCGCTCTACCTGAAGATAAATGCAAAAATGTCCTTGGGTGAGGATATAAATAAATAAATAAATAAAATAAAAAGGGAGAAAATTTGAGGCAGTCATTAATGCCAGGAAAAATAAAAACTATAGAGGACAAGGAAAGGTTATTGTTCTGTTACTTCACCCAGCAATGAAACTATTTACATAAGCATTAACAATGTAAACTGACTACTGATTTCACTAAAAATTGTGAGAAAATAAACTTATCAAAAAGGGTGAATGTGTGATGAAGCAAGTGTAATAAAATGTTAATTGTATAATCTAGGTGGTAGGTACATGGGTATTCACTATAAAATTCTTTTACCTTTCTATATGTTTGAAATCTTTCATAACAATGTGTCAAGAAGAAACTTTAAAAGTATCAGGAGATAGGGAAGTAAAAATAGGTGTGATGCCATAAAAAAGTTAAATTTAAATTCTAATTTACCAAAACAGTTAACATAAAAAATGGACAAATCAAGAACTAGCAATATATAGATGTTACTTCAAAATATGAAAGAGAACAACTAAAAATTATTGCTTCTGGGGTTGATGACTTTTTTTAAAAGGTTTTTAGAACTATTTGGTTTTTAAAGACTTATGTATGCATTACTTGATTAAAAACAATTTTTAAAGTGCAAAGTAAATAATACAGGTGGTAGGGAATCAGCAAAAATTGTGAAGGCAGTATCTGAATGATGAAACTTGGGGAAATAGCCCTGGCCAGTGTGGCTCGAGTGGATAGTGTCAGCCCACGCACCAAAGGGTTTTGGGTTTGACTCCCAGTCAAGGGCACGTATCTGGGTTGCAGATTTGATCCCCGGCCCCAGTCAGTGTGTGTGTGCAGGAGGCAACCAACTGATGTGTCTCTCTCACATCGATGTCTCCCCCCACCCCCTCGCTCTAAAAATGAATGGAAAACATATCCTCAGATAAGGATTAACAACAACAACAACAAAATTGGGGGGAAATACTGTAGAGCACAGGAACAACTACCTTCCTTTGAACCAATTGGGTACTGCATTAAATTAGGAAACATTTTTGAAGTTTCTGGTTATAGCTAGGATACCCACATAATTTATCATGCAAACCAAGACAATTTTTTTTTTTTAAATCCTCACCCGAGGATATTTTTCCATTTATCTTCAGATGGGGGTGGGCGGGCGGGTGGGCATTGATGTGAGAGAGACACATTGATTGGCTGCCTCCTGCACGACCCTGACCAGGGCCGGGGACCAAACCAAAACCAGAAGTACGTGCCCTTGACCAGAATTGAACTCGCGACTCTGGTCCGAGGGCAAATGCTCTAACCAGCCAGGGCTAAACTGAGACAATTTTGAGAATAAAAGGGTGTGCCATTAATAATTACATAGGGCTTAAAGGTGAACAGCTTCAGGAAAGGCAGGACTTACGGTCATCCTAAGTATAGCCTGGGTAAAAATCTTTTCAAAACCAAGAAAGGGAGGCATGAAAGCTCGGAAATCATCATCATTCACTGGATGCCTACAACATGCCAGGCACAAACTAAACTTGGTATTAGGGATTAAAAAAATAAACATTAAAAAGTAGATAACCAGAATAGACAACAAAGGTTGAGTAAGCAGGAATAAACGAATCCCAACCTGTCCAGGCATTTACTTCCATCTTTATCTCTCTTTACTCAAGAGACCAAGCATTATTTAAACCTTTCTCTATCTCCCTCCAGAGATAAAAGAGCCATAAAAGAACTGAGATGAACATTATCTTGCTGAAAGTAGTATGGGAATTGCCTATATTTCCTAAGCCACAGAAAATAACTGCCTAGTCTTGGAGAGCAATCCAGAGCAAAAAAAAATTGTCCATGACAAAAATCAGCAAAGAGCCAGAGAGCGGCACTCAGAAGCACTGACACTGTAGCTTAGTTTTCTCCAAGGGCACACATTAAAAAAAAAAAAAAAAAAAAAATCCTTACCTGAGGATATTTTTTTCTATTTACCATCAGACAGAGTGGGAGGGAAGGGGGGAGACAGAGGGAGAGAGAGAAACAGACATGAGAGAGACAGGACTGGTTGCCTCCCGCACGACCAGACCAGGGACAGGGACGAACCGAAACCGAAGCACATGCCCTTCACCGGAATCGAACCTGCAACTCATTGGTCTGAGGGCTGATGCTCTAACCACTGAGCCAAACCAGCCAGGGCAACAAATTTTCTTTTTAGGGTTGGAGCCACCCACTATCAACATTCCTTTTGAGAACAGCTGCTATTTTGATATTTTATGGAATTCTTTTGGGATAAAAGGTAGATGACTGAATTCAAGGTTCACCATAGCAGGATGTCCTAATAGTTAGGTCTCAAATGAGTTATAGTTGTGCCTGGATATTGTATCCCTCAGCTCTCAAAGACCCCAGAATGGTGGGAGCCTCCCCTCTTATACTCAATGCAGCACTAATCCCATTACTTGGTTAAAAATAATCACAATCGCCAGGCAGTGGCTCAGTGGACTGAGTGTTGTCCCATGGACTGAGAGGTCCCGGCATGATTCCCAGTCAGGGCAAATGCCCTGGTTTCAGGCTCAATCCCCAGTAGGGGGTGTGCAGAAGGCAGCCGATCAATCAATGTTTCTCTCTCACATTGATGTTTTTATCTCTCTCTCCCTTCCTTTCTCTCTGAAAAATCAATAAAAACATATTTTAAAAAAATCAATAAATAAAAAATAATCACAATCATGAAAAGTCTGGGAAGGCCTGAATAAGAACCCAGTAAGTATAAGAGGACAGAGAAGCCCACAGCCCCTGTCATGACCTACCACTGCCACCTGGGGTTTCCTAATGCAGAAATACAAAGGTGCTGCAAACGCTTTCTGCTCATAGCAGTTCTAATTTTAAAATAAGAGGCAGGATTGGACTAGGCTCAAACATCCAAGAGTCATAAAACAATAGCAAGTTCTAGTCACTATTGGAGGTCTCCTGTTTGATTTTTGGCTGAGACTATTTTCTCAGGGATGAAGTTTAATGTTTTAAAATGTTGTACTCAATTGTGTGATACTGCAATTGCTTTTAGGACATAAGTTACGAAAATTGTAAGAAATAATTTATCTTATTTTCAGTAGCCCCACAATATGTACCCAACCCAAACTCAACTTGTAGATAGGTGAGATTAGCTCCCACCCTCATTTTTTAAAAAGGCAGGGTGGGGGAGCGGTAGTAGCTTTCTGGTTTTCTATAGTTCTATGCAGCTGAAGAGAGTTTGATCTACTTTGTGTAGCTTGTGCAACCACACAGTTCTGAAAGGCTTATGCTTAAAGTTATCTGACTGAAAAGTGGATGTGAAACCCAAACTAATTTTTTAGTTAGTTCATTTTTGTCATAATAGAGATTTGAATATGGGAGTTGACAACCCAAGGCTTGGGAGTTATATAGTTAACTTCAGGGTCTTCTCTTATTTCAATGCCAGTTTTCTTACTAAAGGAAAAAGTATAAAAGAAAAACAAGGATAGCATGCACCTATTTATTTCACTATCTTTCTGGATAGTTAAGTGGATAAGCAACCAGAAATTATCCCAGAAAACTATGCTCTCTGCTTAAGCAGATCAGGATGAAAGCACTCTACTGGAAAGACTGCATACAGAAAGAAATTCTACAGGTGGGTTCTGGGCATAGTTACTAAAATTTAATTATAAAAAAGAAAGTCTATTCAAATAAGATTTTTATAATTGGTCACAAATTTTACCAATGAGTAATTTTTATGACTTGGCTAAACTTTATCACACCAAGGTCTTATCAACATCTAACATCTTCCCTTCAAATGATGTCATTAAGTTAAATAGGGAGAAACAAAAAATGGGGACCAATAAATGAACTTTCATGGATTTAAAGACTCATTTGAGATTAAGTTTGCCAGTTTCTCTTCAGGCCCCAAGTTTCTTAGTTCCATACTTTCTATTTAATTATCATGTAGGGGAATGGTGAACTCTAAATTAATCTTAGCTTTCGTGAATGGTTTGGAGAGGATGAATAATGTGATAAGCTCTGAATCAAGACTAGAAACAACTTCCACATCAAAGTTATACAATTTCAGGGACTATGGGTAGAAGAGGGGGCTTTTGATTATTACCAGCACATTAGCACATACTAATCTTAAAAAAACATCAGGCCTTTTAGAGTTTTTCTAACATGCATCATATTCAAATTTTAAAACGTGACAGTGAGAGAAGCTGTAAAAACAATTAAAAGCTAACCAATAAAAATTTTAAAAATAAAACTTACGTTCAGGACTTGTTTAGCATAGAGTCCTTGTTTTTGTTTTTCATAAAATGCAACTTAGAATCCACTTTATTTTCAATGATCTACTGCATTTCTCTTCAAAAGAAGAAACATGCACAGGAACTTTAATGTGAATGGTAGGGAAATGACCAACTGTAATAGCTTGGTTTTTAGTAGAGGATCAATTTGAAAGGCAACTTACATTGCTGAGATCAGAATTGAACATTTTTTGTCAGGACATTTTTCAGTTTTTAAAAAGTCTTTATTAGCTTATCTTCCCTGGATGACAGAGTTCAGAGGCCAGTCTTAAGCTAGACAGCTCAGGCTGCACCACAGGATGCAACCAAATGTTTGAGTTGACAAATTATCATCATAAGAATAAATTTTAACAGTGAACGTTTTCCAAGCAACAAAATTGCCCAATCTTTAAAAGACTGGGAATTGCAACAGCTCTTTCTGTACACGTGCCCCATACACTCTACCAAAGAGGAAGACTAATCAGGTTTCATGCATCCCATCGTTTTTTGTATTACTAATGCCTGCAGGTTTTCAGCGTTTTCTGTTACCCACGGCAGGGCCTAGAATATGAGGCGGTTGCGCGTGAACAGTATTTCTTTTAACTCTAGCAAAAGCCCCGCAAAGAATAAACGCGCAGAGCCTGGTTCACATCCTCCTCGCCCCTCCGTCCATCCTTCGCGAAGATGGTTGTAATTCTGGCGGGACCTGGGCGGAATACTCGGGTTCTGGAAGGACAGAGCGAATGCGTGGGTGTGTGTGAACACCGCAGGAGGGGGCAGCAAGACGCGATCACGCAGTGGGAGGGAGTGATGATGCATGCCTCTTCTAGGGCGGGAAGAGACTACGAGAGGCGGCTGTTATGCATGACCGGGGCCGGCACGAGAAGATGGTGGTGGCTGCAGGGCAGGGTGATTGCGGGGGATCCCCTGTTACTGGGCGGCGCGCAGGGCCGCCTGCGGTGAATGATCCTGGGGCAACTAAAGGGGCGCAACACTGAAACCGGGAATTCTCGACGGAAAGGGAAAAAAAGGGCGCCGAGAAACGGGGTTATTATGGGATGTGAGAGAGGGGCTCCCTAGGGAAAATTACGGGATCTATCTCACCCGCCAATTGCTGTACAGTCTCTTCACTCGCCGGTAATAAGCATCTTTATCCAGAGTCACAGCCATAGCCACAGACGCGGCTCCTCCTCGGGTCCCGAGAATCACGCGAGGTCCCGGCTCCACCACCCGCTCTCGGCCCCGGAATCCCGCACTCTCCCAGTGACCCGGAAGTATCGACCTCAACGATGCCCTTTCCGCTTCCGGGTCCCGACAGCGCTGGGTTTTTTTTTTTGTTTTTTTTTTAACCCTCCCTCGGGAGGTGAGTGGGAAGAGGGGGTAAAATCAAGAACATATGCAGTGTCTAGATTTTCGCGGTTTTCTGTTAACTTAGTAACAACCGCACGCGAGTCGACGTCATCACGTGACGCCCTGCCTCCGCCCTGCTCGCCGCCGGCCGCAGTTCCCAGGCGCTCAGACTTGCAGAGGCGGCAGCGGCTGGGCAGTGCGAAGGGGCGGGAGGCCTGACGTGCCGGCTCCGCCCCTCACAAGCGGCGGCGCGCGGGTGGAATGGCCCCACCCATTGGCAAAGGAAGGGGAAGCAGAAAGAGCGGGATCTGGCGTGGGAGGAGAGTGGGAAGACTACAGCGTAACTTGGCGCGTTCCCCTCCTAGAAATGGTGGGGAAGCAAAAGCCTCTGTAGCTCCAGGGCTGGAAGAATCCTCGAAGCAAGGACGCTGGGTCAGGGGCTCCGCGCAGACACGGAGAGCTCAAACTAGGGAGAGGTAGCCCCTACTCCCTATAAAACTGCCACCCAGGTTATGGGGGAAGGACTTCGCCTTAGAAAGGGAAATAAAATACCCAGGCTTCATCTCAGCGCTGGAATGGTAGGGGAAGGCTTGTAAGAAACAATCAGCTTGAGAGGATTCTACCCCATACACGGGGCCCAAGTCGTGACATCGTCTTGCCAGTCTCCTTGCCACAGTTCACAAAGTGACACCACTTAAGGCTTCCCTACAGCATGGTTACTTCGAAACAAAATGTTCGTGGTTCTTGCAGAAGTTCTTTCTTCCCATCTCTTCTCAGAACTTGGGAGTTTGAATCTGGAACATTTTGCCTACTATTTAGCTTAAATCCCTTGCCTTTAGCAAACTGGTCAGCCTACACTTCTATATATCCTTTAATGGAGTAGAAATGACTTTGCCCTATCCAAGTTAACTTGGCATAAACAGCAATGGACTTTAGGAAAGTAGTGTTGAAATTACCCATCATGAACAGCAACTCTTAAAATTAATATTTATATTGGATTTGAGCAAATGTAGAACAAGGGAAGAGTGGGAAAGGATTAACTTAAATTTATTAATGCCAAGGGAAGGAAGGTAACAGTTCCTGACCCTCCCGCTGTATCCACAGTTCGGCCAGGAACAGGCTCTGCCAGAGGCTAGGGCCAGCGCTACATAGTCTGTGGTTAATGGAGGTGTCTAGGGAGGGGTGAGCGCCTCAGCTGCTCTAGTCTCCTTTCCTTCCCCAGAAATGAGGAAGTGGTTGTGTATTATTTTAGGAGTTCCCCTGCCCACCCAATCCGCTCAGATTTGGAAGCAATCAGGTACAAGTTTTCTTTTTCCTTTTTGCCTCCTGGAGTGGGAGTCTTGGGTTTCCCCACATCTCCCCTGCCCCTCCCACTTTTCCATAGTCCAAGGGCCAGAGTAAATGAAAATACAGCAGCCACCCAAGCAATGGGGACCAAACTGAGGCTTCAGTCATCCGCATCTTCGCTGGAGTCTGAGTTGGCTGGCATCATAGGATCATCAATGAGTGAGAAGTCCCTTTCTGAGCTATCATAGCCCTGAGATAAATCATCATCATCTTCATCCTCATCGTCCTCATCCTCCTCAGGTTGCAGTGGTGGCAACCGCAAGGCAGTACCAGAGGGGGTAGTGGCTGGTGAAGAAGGATAACCAGTGGCTCTCAAGCCTGGATGGTGATGGTGATGATGGTGGGGGTGGGGGTGGTGGTGGTGGTGATGAAGCATGGTGCTGGAGTCTACATGAGGGGATGATGTTGCACCACCCATCACAAACGGCATAAAAGGCAAAGATGCAGAAGTGGCACTGCTATGACCCAGAGATGACACAGACTGCAGGCCACTACTGCTGTGCTGGAAGGTATTGTGCAGAGACAGGGAGCCAGTGCCTCCACCCTGCATCAGGGCCATCATCTTAGAAAGGTCTGGTCGCATCCTACGGGCTCGCTTCTTACTGTTGTCTGGTGCAATAGGCCCTGGCAAAACCCGGTTGAACACAGTTTCAGCGTGGTGACCCTGGGAGGAAGGAACAGAAAAAGAGAGTATAAAGAAAGAAAAAATTGAAACAGAAGTAAACAGTCCGAACTTGCAAAAGCTTTTTCACTGAATCTATCTTTAGGAGGGGCAAAACAAGGATAGTCAGAGGAGGCTTAATGGCAATGGGGAGGAGCAAATGCTGGAAGTAGCTAGTTGAAGCCTTCTGATGCTAAGATCAAGGATTTGATACTGATACTCATGTGAACCAGAGTTTTGATTTCTTCCATGACTATACTGTACTTTTACTCTGGCCAACCACTTCACAAATGCTTACCTTTGTTACTCAGTGTCTGAGTAAGACACTGAATGAATCAGTACTTGCACAGTATACTTTACTGACAGCAGATTGTTCACGTAATCTTACCATGTGAAGTGCCTCACAACTGTATTGATATTTACAATACTATCCTTCATTATCGGATCAGAGTGGGTAAACTGAAGAAAGGTCAGATTACACTTTTGGATGTCTAGAACACCAAAAGATTGTGGCTAGCTATTTGCCAAATTCAATGTTTTTCACAATGATAGAAAACTTATGTACCTGAATTTTAAATTGCTTCTTCTAGATGTTCTGACTGTAAATTTTGATTAAGTTCACTGTTGCTGGAAATTAGTACTTTTAGTGCCTCTGCTTTGCTAGACATAAGTAAAATACTGGTAAACAGGTATTAAACTCAGACAATTGGTACCTGTGTCTCTGGACATTGCCCAATCTAAGCCTAGCACCTGACATTGAGAATATACCTTTCTATCTTACAAAAACAAACATCTCAAAACTCTATTTGTAAAGACTTTAAAAATATTATAGCACCTAAATTCCTGCAGGTCCCAGAAATAAAGTATGTAGTGCTAGACAACACCAATCAATTCTATATTAAGAATTCTGGCCCTGGCCGGTTTGGCTCAGCGGTTAGAGCGTCAGCCTGCGGTCCGGAGAGACCTGGGTTCGGTTCCCGCTAAGGGCATGTACCTCGGTTGCAGTTTGTCCCCGGCCCTGGTTGGTTGTGCGGGCGGCAGCCACTCGATGTGGCCCTTTCACGTCGATGTTTCTCTCTCTCTCTCTTCCTCTCTCTCCCTCCTACTCTACCTGAGCAAAAAATGAAAAAAAAAAAAAGAATTCTGTACTAGTCACAACTTTCTGTGATTTCTTATGATCCTTTCTTTCTTAGTTATCAACAGACTATAAAGAATTAACAAAAGTACTTGAGGTAAAAATAGATAATACTATTTTTAGAATTTAGAATTATCATTGCTCTATAATGATAAATTCCAGACAGAGAAGGTACCAGCCTTCTGATTTTTCCAGAAGCCTCCCATATCAACCATTCTGTTTATTATCCACTTGGTCCCATGGAGGCTAAGAAGGAAAATTAAAACATTTTTCTATGGTAACAATATTTATATGAAACCACTATCACCAATATAAAATAGCCTCATAAATTCACATCACAAATAAATATAAATGGCCCTGGCCGGTTTGGCTCAGCAGTTAGAGCGTTGGACTGTGGACCAAAGAGTCCAGGGTTCAATTCCGGCCAAGGGCATATACCTCAGTCGCGGTTCATCCCCTGCCCTGGTTGGGGTTGTGAGGGTGGCAACCAGTCGATGTGTCTCTCTCACATCGATGTTTCTCTCCCTCCCCATCTCTCTCCCCCCTTCCCACTCTGTCTGAAGATAAATGTAAAAATATCCTCAGGTGAGGATTTAAAATAAATAAATAAATAAAAAATAAAACTTTATAAAAATAAAATAAAAGATCAAATGAGCCTGGCCGGTGTGGCTCAGTGGATTGAGTGTCGTCCCACAGTCCCAGTTCAATTCCTGGTCGGGGCACAAGCCGAAGTTGAGGGCTCAATCCCCAGTAAGGGGCATGCAGGAGGCAGCCGATAGGTGTATGTAATCAATGTTTCTATCTCTCTCTCCCTTCCTCTCTCTGTAAAAATATCAATAAAAACATATTAAAAAGTAAAATAAAAGATCAAGTGAGTAATGATTTATATATAGAGTATACAAAAGTGCTAATCCATTATAAATGACTGCTTACCAAACCAAACCATGATTTATATATGTTTAAAAAATACAAATATTGCCCAAAGTAAGGAAAACAAAACCAAGAAAAACTTGCAATTAGATATTGGTGGAAAGAATTATGGGTTACTTAACCTACCAGAAGGTCTATAACCATGATAAAACACAGATATCTGAAAATAATAACTTACTGACCAAAATTGTTATGATAAACTATAAAACATGATTTCCTGTCCTTTTCCCATTACTACCATATTATTAGTGATTCTCAACCCAAACCCCATGACTGTTTTCCTTAGCAGGCCTCTAAATCACTTCTAAAATATATAGACTCATAAAACTTTTAGAAATTATCTGCTCCAAAACCCTTTCTTTTCAGGATGTGCAAACTGAAAAGGTTAAAGATTTGCCCCAAAAACCCTTAGTCAGCAGATAAGGCCTTGAATGTTCTAACACATCTTACAAATTCTTACATTTTAATATGCTTAAAGTGCTGAAATTAGTTTTTAGAATTTCATGCTCTTCTAGAGATGAGAATGCCACAGGACTATAAAAATATCAACAGAAAAACTCTGGAAAAAAGATAAATAGCATTAAATAATTTTTCCAGTCACACCTAGTGTGGGAACAGAGCGGTAATGCCTCAGTCTCACCTACCTTTTTTCCATTCCTAGAGTTGGCGTTCTGTACTGGTTCCATTCCCAAACAGTTCAATTCTACCTTATTATTTTTTTTACATCTTTGCCACTTCTGTTTTCTGCGATCCTCCATATACTGCAATAGAAAAGTATCAGTTATCCTAGAGGAATAGAAATCTCCTCTGGAGTAATTACTAAGGTATTAGTGTTTAGTCTGACAATCAGTGCTTACTGCATGGATAAACAGAAGATTAGTCCTAGTGGAAAACTGCAATTAAGCAGATCTCTCCAAAAATTTTAGGTAGTTTGATAGTAAATATTTGCCTAGCAATTTACCAGGTGCTTTAACATTATTTTATTTTGAGCTTCACATCTCTGTAAGGTAGGATGACTGGTAGGTACTACTACTTCTATTTTGCAGCAGAAACAATGACATAATGGCATGCTTCCTTCCTCTCACACGGCTTCAAAATCAAAGGAATGACTTTAAATCTTGCTGGAGGGAACTGCCACTCACCGCTAGAAATCGGGGATCGACAGCGAATTCTGGATGACCCTGTAACCACATCTCCAGTTCAGCCCGGCGAGGGGCATCCTCACCCACCAGCAAAGTACCATCCACCTTATTGATGACAGGGATCCGAGTCTCCAGGTCCACATCAAGGTGATTAGGCTCTTCCATGCACTCCACCTCCAGCTGCAAACCCAGAATCCACCCCCATGAGCACATACTCTTCTTTGGGGCAGGAAGGGATGGGGAGCACAGCCAATGGTAGCTATAAAGTAACTCTAACATCTTCTAGTCCCTCAGTCCCAACTGCCTTCATCAATTACTGAGAATAAAAAGCTCTTATCTAATCATCATGCTAAAGACTTTCTCTACCACTCACCTCGACTAGCTTCTTTCTGTTCCCCTTCTTCTTATGAAACAGAGGATGTCCATCTCCCATTACTCCATTAGCCATCAACTTGTGCTTCTGGAATGTTAGCTTCAATCCTTCCTCCTAGGAAGACAACCCACCCACCCAAGATCATATAGCACATATTTTATTTATTTAAAAAAAAATTTTATTTTCAATCCTCACCTGAGGACATTTTTCCATTTTTTTGTTCAGATAGAGTGGGAGGGAGAGAGAGAGAGAGAGAGAAACATCAACATGAAAGGGATACATAGAGTGGCTGCCTCCCGCACGACCCAACCAGGGGCCGGGGACAAACTGCAACCGAGGTACGTGCCCTTAGTGGGAACTGAACCTGGGTCTCTCTGGACCGCAGGCCGATGCTCTAACTGCTGAGCCAAACCGGCCAGGGCATAGCACATGTTTTAAAAGTAAAGATTAAACTTTGGGGGACCTGGGGTAAGAGTCATCTTCTGCCTCAATGATGGTGAAAAGGCCACTGAACTAAAGGGTAGAAATAGAAATAGAACAAAATGCATATACTTTTTCTTTAGAAATATTTCATTTCTTGACCTAGTGCCCCTCCGGTGGCTTTAAGAGAAGCAGAATGTATTTCAACAATACCCAATGCAAGGTAAAAACCCTACCTGACATTTCAGTATTAGCATGAAACTCATCATAGGGGCAAATCCTGATATTCCTGTCACATACTAATTTAAGAAAGTTTTCTTGTTGAATACTTAATAACCAGCTAATTAGAGTTCAATATGGAAGAGGATCAGGAAAAATAAAAGTTTCCATCTATAAAATAACACTGATTTAGCCCTGGCCGGTTTGGCTCAGCGGTTAGAGCTTCAGCCTGCGGTCCAGTGAGACCCGGGTTCGGTTCCCGCTAAGGGCATGTACCTCAGTTGCAGTTTGTCCCTGGCCCTGGTTGGTTGTGCGGGTGGCAGCCACTCGATGTGTACCTTTCACGTCGATGTTTCTCTCTTTCTCTCTCCCTCCCACTCTATCTGAACAAAAAATGAAAAAATGTCCTCAGGTGAGGATAAAAAAAATAAATAAATAAAAATAAAATAAAATAACACTGATTTAATTTCAGTACAAATGAGTCCTTTTAATTTTAATAAGGCCTATAATACTTAGATGTCATTTTAACAGCTTGCCCACAATTTGATTGAAATTTTTAAAAACTAAGTTTCTAGGATCTAGAAACAAGCTACTCAAAAGAAGCTTTGTATCAACAATTAAACTTCTTTCAAACATATGGTCTCTTTTCATCTAGTCCTGAGGATATACGTCATCATAAGATCCCTTCCTTTACTGCAATGACTTTTCCTACACAGATCTTTTTGAGCTCTAATTTTTTTTTCTCCTCTCATTTTCAAAGTTAGCTAACCAAATGAGTTTAGTGAAACTAGTCAGCGAGAATTGTAGCCCCACTTCCCAGTAACTAAATACTAAGCTTACATCTTTGATCTGAACTGTAAACTCCTTCTCATCCATGCCTCGGCGAAGTTTGGTGAATTGAGCTGCTGCTGTGGTGACTGCGGACATTTCCTCCTCTGCCATGGAAGCTGCACTGCTACTTCGTGGTGTGGGGACTGGAGAGTCACCATATTCTCCTGGAGTCAATGAGGGACTGTCTAGCAAGTGGTTGCCTGGCCCCAAAATTCCTCCTGTTACCATTTCCTGACTCCGGCGGCTAGAAGGCCACTTCCCTGAGAGTACAGCCTGGCAGATGAGGTCAATACGGTTTATCAGGACACGATCCTGAGTGGGAAAAGAGAAATCAATACTGGTTTTAGGGCCTGAGTACTAGCTATGTGATCCTGTGATCAACAATAATGCTATCATTATCAGGATGGGTAAAATCATAAGGAACAAAGGAGGGAGGTAATATTATCAGATTCTGAAGTCAACTGGGAAAGAGTTTTGTAAAAAGACATGTAGCACTAAACACAATCAAAGAAAACCAGAACCAGCTGTTCTTTGTTCCCTGCATGTTATACTATCTTTCTAGATTCTGTATGTTCAGGAATGAGGCTGTTACCTTGGGCCACTCAGAGGCTCTTTGTCTTTCTTGTAGCAGCAGCAGCTCAGGGGTCATTTGTTCTCCATCTTCATTTGGGAATCCATCTTGGGACATAGTGAGGGACAGGAGACTCTCTTCATCATAGAGCTTTGGGTGGGACCGGTCAGCAGCTAGAGATCATACAGAATGTGTGAGCAAAGATGAAAGAATAAAGTTATATAAGAATGGCATTATATAGGCTTTAAATAAAGACCCAAAGATAAACAGATCTCTTTGGATATTCTATCAAATCAAAATCCAAATCTCTCTCAGAGGATTCATTTCGAAAAAGAAAAGAGCAGGGGGAATAATAAGGGAAGAAGGCCAACAGCCTGTCACATGCACTCACTTAGCTTCTCTTCCTTCTCGTCCTCACTATCATCAGTGCTGGAGCTGGAGCTGGATGAGGATGAGGAAGAAGAGGATGATGGTGACAGCTTGCTCAAGTCCAGCTCAGAGTCTGAATCATCCTCATCCTCCAGTTTGACTGGTGGGACACTCCGGGAAACCAGAGGGGTAGTATCAGAGGGGGCTACTCGCATTTCATAGACTTGAGGGGTTGGTCGGCTCCTGGCCACCACCTCATGTTCTAGCTTTAAAGTTAGACTGTCCAGACTGGGGACCTGGGCAGCTGTCTCCTCAGGTGGCTTTTCAACAGGAGCATCTGGGCGCAGTGGCAATGGTGAGGCAGTGCGCGAGGTATACTGCTGGTGTAGCAGTGGAGTAGAGCAGCGTGACAAGGATGGAGCTGGTGCTCCTGCTTGATGGTTCTGCATATAATTCATTCGGGCAGCCAGAAAAGAGAAGTCTGGGTCCTGCATGATGTTGCAGTCTGTTTGGCTCACCCCATGGCGGGCTGCCCCTCGTAGAAGCTCCCCATCATGTCGAACGGGCTCCCACCATTTGGGCAATTCGGGGCCTGGAGGCTGACACAATGCCAGCCGATCTTCTAAAAGTGGGTGGCATAAAACTTGTTCCCGTAAGCGCCGAAGCAATTCGATACGGTAGAGAGTCCGAGAGGCCCTCTCCTCAGTGATGGGCTCAATAAACAGATTAGGGTCTGGAGGCTCTGCAAGAGATAAAGGTGGAAGAAGAAATGAACCAAGAGTTGGTTCTGTCGCCATCCATCCCAAAACTCATCCAAGAATCTCTAGTCTTGCTTACCATCTCCAGCTGCGGGGGGAAGACGGCACACTTGGCGGCACATGGCCACAAAGCCATGGAAATACTTGGTAAGGCTTTCGTCTGTTTTTTTGTCCAGTCGAGCAAAAGTGCGGAAGCGATCCCAATGGAACTGCATGGTGTCAGGGTCACACTCCACACCAAAAGTAGACACTACTCGATAGAAATCAGTCTGTTCACGCCTTGTCCATCTATAAAGGGAAGAATCACGAAACAGTGATCAGAAGAACACAGGGAAACTGGTTACTTCTTAGTGTAGCTTAGAGTATCTGAATACACAAAAACTGAAAGTACGGGGGGAAAAATAAAGAAAGAAATGGGCCAAGATAGCAGAAGAGATAGTTCTGTAACATGTAAGAATTTAGTAATTAGCAAGCTAAAGGGAAAAATGATGTGGGCAAATAATGAGAATGGCTACACAGATCTTCCTGGGAGTTATGATTATGCAGAAAGTGAGGTTTATGTCACAGAAATGTAACAATTAAGGGCAAAGAAGATGGTCCCTCTGTAGATAATTCCAAATGAATTCTTCCTAAGATGCTTTTCAATATAGGGCCTATATTGAAGACAAGCTTATAGTTTGGCCCAAACTCCCAGCCATAGTTTACCGTTGCTGTTTTTCCCGCCGTGCAATTTCTTTTAGCTTAAAGGCTGCCTCACAACGCCGCCGTCTCCGGTCCCCACGTTCTGCAGCTTCTATCTTCATCTGTTCTCGCTTGTAGCTGCGCTGATAGGCTGTAACTAGGCGCCGAAGCCTGGCTGTCAGAGCAGAGCCTGGAGGCCAGAACAGATGGCCTGGCTGTTGGGTTACCTGGGCTGTAGGAACCAATGTAGAATGAAAAGGAAGTACAGAAAGATAGTAGAGATAATACTGGTATTTCAACCCACCCAAAGACAAAGCTCTTAGAAATCCCAAGATAGGACAGAATCAGTAAATAATTTCCTAAACCCACCACCCCACACAAATTGTACTAGTTGACCTAGATATTTACCTTCATCTCCATCAATCACTGAGATCTCCTCATCCATCATCATTAAGGGATCACCCTAGAGAAGGAGATCCACCCCATAGGATGGAGGGGGGAGGGAAAGAAGGGTAAGTTGGTACTCTGAAATCACTTTCTTATGTGTGTCCTTCTATGGCACCAAGGGATCAAGAAAAATTTCTAATGAAAGGAATCCTCACAAAAAATTAGAAACAACCAACTAAATGAATAAGAAAGAAGAACCTGAAAAATCAGTTCTTATTAATGACTCGGGTATCTATTAAAAATAATATTTTCCTGCCTAGCCAGTCTGGCTCAGTGGTTGAGCACTGACCCATGTACCAGGAGGTCGCCAGTTCGATTCCCGGTCAGGGCACATGCCCAGGTTGTGGGCCCAATCCCCTGTGGGGGGCATGCAGGAGGCAGGCGGCTAATCGATGTTCTCTCTCATCGATGTTCTCTCTCATCAATGTTTCTCTCTCTCTCTCCCTTCCTCTCTCTCTAAAAACCAATAAAGAAAAACAATATAATAATAATAATAATAATAATAATAATATTTTCCAATGTCCAGCTTGGGTCCCACCTCTTCCACAAAGTCATTCCTGATCTCGCCCAGCTGGCACTACAATACTTTATATTCTCAAATGATAATTACTTTTTTTATTTTGTATTATAAATTAATCAATATACTTCAGGATTCAAAGAATGGGAGAATACTTAACTATTTAGTAATAGAGAAAATAGACTTAAATGAGACTCCTCACCTCATCATCTTGGTCCTTTGGGGGACCCTGGAGCGGTTTATATTCAGGATCTTCACAATCCTTATCAAAGTCAACCCTAAAATTATCCAGAGGCACGAGAAAATGTTAGCAATATATCTTCTTTCACTAAAAAGAACCTAGGATGAAGAGTGGGCCAAACACACAGTCCAGAAGGAACAATCTTTTCTTTCATGCTGGAAGGAAACGCAGGCCAGGTACTAAGCTCTGAGTAAGTTAGGTACAGCATCCAAGAGAACAAAGAACTGGGAGAAATTGACAAAGTGTACTCTAAATAGCTTTAATTTGAAATGAAACACTGACCAGCACACTTGCCATCTCTTGATAGCTGTTTATTGTTTAACCCATTAGTACCCTCTTTTATTATTTCATTTGAATGGCCCAAGCTTACTTATCTTTTTTACCTGGATCTACTAAGCAGAAGGGTGACATAATAAATGATTTGCAATGAATAAACGGCCCAATTTCCTTTGAGGGTCCTTCACTAAGCAAATTGAGGTTGTGATCTTCAAAGAGAAACCTCTCAATCATGAAGATGGGTGGATATTCATAAACTAAACCAACTCTTTCACATGCCCCTCAGGTCTCCATATGAGAAGTTTTGTTAAACTCACTGGCACCCAAACCAGGGCAATATTGCCCTACCTGGTGGCTCAGTATTAGCATGGCAACTCATCATCGAGGCATGTCTCCAGGCAGAGTGATGCGTTTATGGGTCAGCCACCACTGGGAGAAGGTAAACCAGAGCTAAAATTTCCTGAGGCTCTACCACATAAGAGGCATGGAAGAGCTACATGGCCATTATCTTTCAAGAAGACCAGTTATCCTCTCAGCTACTGTGGCTGTACAGAAAAGCACTGCGAAGTAAACTGAATAGAACATCAAAAAAGCCAATTGGGAGTAACATTCATTTTCACTCTTAGTTGCATCTTATGGCAATGTATAGGTTTTAGGCCAGTTTATGGAGTCCTTTCTGCTGGTCTCACTCTTTGTTAAGAATTTATCATTAATCAGTATAACCACCATTAAGAAACCCAATCGGTTCAGTCAAGAATAGAGTTATCTCTTAGCACAAGCAACTAATAGCCTTTATATGGTGGACTTGGAACTTTAAGAAAACTAAACACCAATGCTTACCCTTCTACTATGTCAGAGAAATTATCCAACACTCGATGTTCTGCTGCAATAGCTTTGTCATCTGGTCGGCCAGCCTTTTCCAAGAAGCATAAAGCTGGGTCTGCCCTCATAGTATTATATTTTTCATAGCCTAGAAGAAAAAGGGCCATAAATTGAAGTAAATCATGGATTCATTTTGCTTTTATGCTTATTTTGTATGCTGCTGGACTAATTAAAGTATATTATATGGACTACTTTGCTCACAATGCAAAATATACTTTAAATGTTAACTTGGATAGCTGTTGGGTTATATTACTATATTTAACATTTCTATAGCAATTAAGAGTTATAAAGAGATTTAATACTAGTTACTGAAGATAGGAATTTAATCAGTATGTATAGAATAGTAATATATTTACATAGTTATTTCACTGGTAGTCTTTCTATTATTCTTACTACATTGATGGGGAAACTAAAAAAGTCAAATAATTTAGGGAAAAGTTACACATTTTCAAATGAAGGATTAAAAACTTGTACTTGCAAACAGAATGATTTTTTTGATGAATGGTAAATGAATGAATGAACACACTTCAGGATGTTTATACTCTTCTAAACCTGTATGTTTCATAAGTAACCCTAAGACTACAAATGCACACACTTTTTCCTATGCCAATAAACTTCTCAAAAACATGTGGATCAGTGCCATTACTTTTAAAAGTATTTTTAAAAATATTTTTTAATTGATTTTTAGAAAGGAAGGGAGTGACAGAGCGAGAGAGAAAAACATCTGTGTGAGAGCAAAACATCCATCAGCTCCATCCTTGCATGACCCCTACTGGGGATGGAACCTGCAACCCAGGCATGTATCCTGACCTGGAATCGAACTGGTGACCTTTTGGTGCACGGGACAACGCCCAACCAACTGAGCCACACTGGCCGGGGCCAGAAAAGTATTTTTAAAAATGAAATGAGCTCGCCCTGGCCGGTTTGGCTCAGCGGTTAGAGCGTCAGCCTGCGGTCCGGAGAGACCCGGGTTCGGTTCCCGCTAGGGGCGCGTACCTCGGTTGCAGTTTGTTCCCGGCCCTGGTTGGTCGTGTGGGTGGCAGCCACTCGATGTGGCCCTTTCACGTCGATGTTTCTCTCTCTCTCTCTCTCTCTCTCTCTCTCTCTCTCTCTCCCCCCCCTACTCTGTCTGAACAAAAAATGAAAAAATGTCCTCGGGTGAGGATTAAAAAAAAAAAAAAAAAATGAAATGAGCCCAGTCAGTGTGGCTCAATGGTTGAGCCGTCGACCCATGCACCAAGAGGTCGCCAGTTTGATTCTGGGTCAGGGCACATGCCCAGGTTGTGGGCCCGATCCCCAGTGGGGGACATGCAGGAGGCGGCCAAACAATGTTCTCTCTCATTGATGGTTCTATCTCTCTTTCTCCCTCTTCCTTCCTCTCTTTCTAAAAATCAATAAAGAAAAAAAACTAAAAAAAAAGAAAGAAATGATATTCCAATTCACTAAGCCAGTGAATTTTAATGTCTCGCTCACTGCTTTTAATGTTTGGGATTTGTCATTAGGCAAGAATGAAGAGGGAGTGGTCTCCCTTTTTTTTTTCTATTTTTATTTCACTCAAACACTATTGTTTACACCTACATCAGAGTGACTGCTGAACATTTAGAAAAATGGGATGTTACAGAAGTAGAGCACTTTCAGAAAGCTTCAGGAAAGTCATACTTATAAACACATTTAAAGATAGTGAGCACATATTACCTCCCCTGATTTGTGGAACCTTAACTTAGATGCCACAACATACAGATTGGTAACATCTATTATTAGAGAACAGATGGAAGACTCCCTACATTGGGATTTAACTATCCATCTGGTCTTTCATGAACATCTATTTATAGGGATGAAGTTGCTCAGTTCTGAATATTTAATAACTAGTTTCCCATTCAAACATTAGTTTATTAAAAACCAATCACAGAAGTCAGATATTGGTCACGTGCATTCTGCTAAAAGTTCCATTTGTGGATATAAATCTACAACAGGAAAGGAACAAACTAAGAGAAGGTACCTACCATGCTTAAACACACCAATGAGCAGGGACTTGTCAGCCTCACTGTCCCACCATGTTGTTGGAACCTCCAGCTGATCCACCACTGGGAACCATATGTCAATCTCACTAAACGTATAAGAAGGCAACACCAAAAATTAACACGGAAACTAAAAATTAAATGCCACATTTCTATCCAAGAAGATGGACAACTAACAGTACATTTGGGGATGAGGGGAAAGGAAAATTACAAATATTACCTACATGTTGGTAAAGTTAAAAGGTGTATTAAAATTTTTAATGATAGAATCCTGACTTGTGAGGAAGGGAATCTACCAATGTAACCATAAATAGGAAAAGGGGCACGAGGAATAATAAAAAAGCCTAGAAAAAAAGATGGCAAGATTAGTTAAATAGAAAAATTGCAAAAGTTGAACTCTTATCAAGAGAAGGATATTAAATTTATCATAACATGAATCTTAAATCTTTCTTTTTAATCCTCACCTGAGGACATTTTTGCATTTATCTTCAGATAGAGCAGGAGGGAGAGAGGGAGGAAGAGAGAGAGAGAAACATCGATGTGAAAGAGACACATGGACTGGCTGCCAGCCACATGACCCCAACTGGGGCCGGGGACAAACTACAACTGAGGTATGTGCCCTTAGCGGGAACCAAACCCGGGTCTCTCTGGTCCACGGGCCGAAGCTCTAACCGCTGAGCCAAACCAGCCAGGGCTGAATCTTAAATCTTTATATTAAACATTTTTCCTTTGGGGGAAAAAAGGTGTTAAGTGGGTAGAATCAGCACAGCAATGCAGGAAAATGAAATAATTCTTGGAGAGATTACTACAAGCATATTCTTTTATCCATTAATGTAAATGCTTACACAGCTGCCTATTTCCTTTCACTGGTATTAGATATAGAACTAAAGACCTAATACCTAGATTTTAATTATCAGGTGTGAAGATAGTATAAAATAAAATAAGTAAAGCAGTCTTTCCTTGAATAAGGCATAGCATGAAGAAAAATACAGCAAAATTTTACCTGGCAATGGCACCCCCTAACACCTTCTCTGCCTGGTCTCCAATCACCTCCTGCCTCAGATAGTATAGCATTCGTACCCGTAATAGCACCCTATGAAGGAGAGAGGAAGAGCTGGCTCAATAATAGTGCAGAAAGTTTGAGGTGGAAAATGATTTAGCCTTTGCTAAATTCCATCCTTACTTATTACACTGATGTTTCAAGTGCTTCTTATAACTTTCATCTTGGAAGAGAGTATCAGGGTTATATTTCCGGATCCAATCTGCCTTATGGATATCAAAAGTGCTTTGTGACTTTACTTTTTTCCCCTTGCGTCCACGAGGCACAGGGATAGACAGACCTGGAGAAGGGGAGACATTGAAGACTTGGATTGAGAAAACCCCTTGGACCTGAAAAGGGTTAGATAACCTATAGAAAGATAAAAAGTAAAGAGTTGATAATTACCAGAATGATTCTGCAATTCTTTTGTCTTGCCATTTTCAGCAGGGCTAATCAAGTCCCAAATGAAGCCTTTGATATTTTCATCCCCACGATAGTGTAGAAGACAGTACACAAGGATGGCCCGGCAAATTGTCTCCACATCTCGCTCAGTCATACGTCGCTTGAAGCGTCCATGAGACAAGATATCTCGCCACCGTCCCCAACTAGAACAACAAAAAGAAAATTATATTAATATATTCCTGGGAACTTGAACTCAATGATATTCCGTAGTCCCCCAGAATTGCATATCCCAAAAGGTGAGAGACAAAAATCTTGGGAAAACATGGTAACAGAATAAATAAAATATCTAAGTTTTTCCCATTATCCCCTCTTTGAAATCTCTAATCTGAAAGGCAACAGGGTGTCTATCAGGATGAAGATGCACAACCTCTGACGGGAAGGTGGGTTCTTACCCATATACCAATAGGTGCTTTTCCACCCGAAAGCAGTCAGTGCGTCCATAGGTATGATGACGGTCATGCCGGCGAGAGCGTGGCCGTTCGTCATCTTCACTTTCCAAATCAGAGAATTCCACCAGGTCATCATCCTTCAGAGTGCTGAAGTGGCGAGTCTGTTTTCGTACTCTAGGTGTGTCAATCACCAAGTTATTCTATGCAAAGAACAGAAGGAAAAGTAATTATCTTCATGATATGACCATGGGAAAGGCATTAAGACAATTATGAATTGAAATAGCCTTTGATGTAACATTTGCAGATACTCAAACAGATTTTTTTAGGACATTCTAAATAATCTACAGGGAGTCAGGAAGCGAAATTAAGTGGTAGACATAAAAAAGCAGTTTTCTGGGGCCTCCGATGTAGAAAGTTTTTGTTTTTTTTTTTTATCCTCACCCGAGTACATTTTTCCATTTTTTGTTCAGAGTGGGAGGGAGAGAGAGGAAGAGAGAGAGAGAGAAACATCAACGTGAAAGGGACACATCGAGTGGCTGCCTCCCACACGACCAACCAGGGCCGGGGACAAACTGCAACCGAGGTATGTGCCCTTAGCGGGAACCAAACCTGGGTCTCTCTGGACCGCAGGCTGACGCTCTAACTGCTGAGTCAAACTGGCCAGGGCGAAAGTTTTTATAATAATAGCCTTTGTATATAATACACTATCATACACCAAGGTCAGCATCTAAGAATCAGAGCAGCTATAAAGATTACTGAGAGTACTACGTCTTCTGCAATATTTCCTCTCTAAAGGAAAAGGAAGCTCACCTTGCTGTTGAGTAGATCCATGTCCAGGTCAGCCTTTTTGGCCCACTTTTGCCAAAAGTTGGGATCATCCAGAGAAATATCTGTCCTATTTTCAGAAGCAACAAAGCTTGCCTAGTGAGGAACAATGGAACACAGTAAAGTTGACTATATTATTTTTTGAGCAATGGGAAACAAGTATCTTTTAAAAAATATATTTAGCTCTTCCCAAAAGCGGCCTGAGGTGACCTCTGAAAAAGGTTTGTTATTCACTTGACCCAGAAAACCTCACAAAATCATGCAAACCAAGAGATTCAAATCTTCACGTTCACTTTAAGAACACTTGTGAAGCCTAGAAGGTTTGGTTCAGCAGACCAATGAGTCTCGGGTTCGATTCCGGTCAAGGGCACATACCTTGGCTGCGGTTTGTCCCCGGCCCTGGTCAGGTTGTGCGGGAGGCAACCAGTCGAAGTGTCTCTCTCACATCAATGTTTCTATCTCTCCCTTCCCCTTCCTCTCACTCTAACTGATGATAAATGGAAAAATATCCTCAGGTGAGGATTAAAAAAAAAAAAGAACCACTTGTGAAACTCCCAGGCCATCAAGGGTATGCATATTCGAAAAACCACCAAGTATTTGAAGGATGTCACTTTAGAGAAGCAACGTGTGCCATTTCATCGTTATAATACTGAAGTTGGCAGGTGTGCCCAGGACAAACAATGGGGCTGGACACAGGGTCAGTGGCCCAAAAACAGTGCTGAATTTTGCTGCACATGCTTAAAAGTGCAGAGAGTAATGCTGAACTTAAGGATTTAGATGTAGATTCTCTGGGTCATTGAGCACATCCAGGTGAACAAAACTACCAAGATGCGGCACAGAACTCACAGAGCTCATGGGCGGATTAACCCACACATGAGCTCTTCCTGCCACACTGAGATGATCCTTTCTGAAAAAAAGCAGATTATTCCTAAACCAGAAGAGGAGGCTGCACAAAAGAAATTGAAGCAAAGAAAAACTTATGGTCTGAGAGTAAAAGCAGCATAAAATAAATGCTAATAAAACTAAAAATATATATATATAAATTCTAGAGATTCCGGTGTCTATCTCTGCTTCCTAGCATCTGGCACAGATAGAACATACCTTGGCAAAAGTAGAACCCTTTCCTTCCGACTCAATGGTGATGGTTGTGGTTCTTCTTAACAAGATCTGGTCAATGTCCTCTTCACAAAATTTGGAACCCTCATCATCTTCCTCCATTATGGCTGCATATGCTCCTTTGCGTAAGAGATCTTCAATTTCCTTCTTGGAGAATTGCTGTATCTACAAAATCCAATAGAAAGATGAAAAGACTATCAAGATAATATTATCTAACCATATCATAACGTTTTAGTTTGTTACACAAAGGTTGCTGGTTCGATTCTCGGTCGGTGCACATGCCCGGGTTGCAGGCTCAATCTCTGGTAGGGAGCATACAGGAGGCAGCCAATCAATGTTTTGCTCTTACACTGATGTTTCTCTCTCTCTCCCTTCTTCTCTAAAAATCAATTTAAAAAAAAAAGAAGAAGAAAGAAAAACTGAGAATCCCAATAAGATGGTCAGATTCTAGTACAAAAATAGTTTTTATCTTCCTCTATCTCTATGACCTGGTACAAACGTTATCAATAGACTAAGAGGACTCACTCCAGTAATGTTGCCATCCCGACCACTCATGGACTGAAGCACAGCCTTATCCAATCCCAATTTGAGGCTAGCTTTATCAAACATCTCTCTCTCATAAGAATTCCGAGTGATGAGACGGTACACCTTCACAGCTTTGCTCTGCCCAATTCGGTGACATCGTGCCTGGGCCTGGTTATAAAACAATGGAACAAAAGAGCAAAGTTAACATAAAATTGGGGGTTGGGGGACTGACTCAAAATACCAATTCATATCTATGAAGCAGCCATGAGATCAACTCAAAATTAAAAATTAATTTTGAGATGAATTATGCCCTATCACGTAGACTAGGGGTCAGCAAACTATGGTCTGCGTGGTCACCCGTTTCTGTAAATAAAGTGTTACTGGAACATAGCCCTACCTATTCATTTACATATTGTCTATGGCTGCTTTTGTGCTGTGAGAGGTGAGTAGTTACAACAGAAACTGTATGTGGGGAGGAGGGTGTCAATGGGGAAAAAAAGGAGAAACATCTGTAACAAAAATAAATTAATAAAAAAAAAAAAGAAAGAAAAAAAGAAACTGTATGTTCCACAAAGCCTAAAACATTTACTATTTGGTCCTTGCAAGAAAAAGTTTGCTGACCTCTGATCTAGACTGCCACTCCTAGCTAAGTAAACAATTCCACACTCTCTGAAGGACAAGTCTTTCTAAGAGATCCTGATCCTGTTGAAAAACCTCCCAGGTTAGGTAGTTAGTCCCTAAAACAATGATCCCTTTACCTGCAGGTCATTTTGTGGATTCCAGTCTGAATCAAAGATGATGCAGGTATCAGCAGCTGTGAGATTAATACCAAGTCCACCAGCCCGGGTGCACAGTAAGAAGACAAAACGGTCTGAATCAGGCTTGCTGAAGCGGTCAATAGCAGCCTGTCGAAGGTTACCTCTAACTCGCCCATCGATACGCTCATATAAGTACCTGTATGGGGGAGTCACAGAAAAAAAATTTTAATTGACTAAGCAGAAAAAGAGAGCAAAAAAGCAGTAGAATCAACACCAGGATCTCCATATCTCTAGTTGACCAAAACCTTAACAGGAAGTTGAGAATGACAGTCTTAAATACTCCTCTTATCCCCGTCTTAATCAAATTAAACTCGGGCCCTACTACTTTTTTGCAGCTTTATGATGAATATAGTAAACACAAGGCAAGGGACAACTCTTTGCTCACCTCCTCTGGATTAGATAATCCTCTAGGATATCTAGGCAGCGTACCATCTGAGAGAAGATCAGAACCTTGTGGCCACCAGCTTTAAGTTTTGGAAGTAATTTGTCAATAAGAACCAATTTGCCAGCTGAACGAACCATGGCCTGCAAGTGGAAGTCATGAGGTATAATATGGCAAGCTTCTCGAAATTCTGTTAGGATTTTTTCTTCTGCACCTGTCAAAAGAAAAATCAAACTTGATGGTGAGGTCCAGAAAAACATACTAAGATTTAACTGAGATAAGGAAGCAAAGAAAAGAGTAATCTGACTTGAGATCAACATATCACACACACAGAATATTAAGAATTTAAGCAACCAAAAAATTAAGGTAAGGCTTAAAATTATTAATTGGGTAAAAAATATGTAAATGTGTAAACAAAGACATGCAAACCAGTATTACCACCCTACTGGCATCTAAAACAAAAACATTAAAATAAAGTACCAGTAAGGACATTTATCCAGAGAACAGAATGACTTGAGTGGTTATTCATGAAATTCCAAACAGCAAATCCTAATTAATTTTGGAGATTATGTAGAATCCAGCAGGTAGAAAAAAACTAGAGAAAGATATTTCATGTAAGAATTGTTTCAAAAGAATTCCCCTCCACTCCCAAATTAGCCTGAATCAGTCAATGATCCATTGTTCCTGGGGAATATAACTTAGAAAGAATATAGGTAATATAGAAATGGCAGGTATTTTCCAGAAATTTCCTCACCATTGATGAGATATGGATGGTTGCAGCATTTGCGCAACTCCATCATTGTGTTGAGTAGATTAGGCATGTTAGTATGACCTGCCCCTTTGGAAAGAAAGGAGAAATTCTTCTCCAAAATAGCCCGGTAGTATTTCTTCTGGATGTTCGTCAGCTCTACTTCAATAATAGTTTCCTGTTTGGGTGCCAGGTTTTTTTCAACATCCTCTTTTAGTCTTCTCAGCATCATTGGCTTGAGAATGGCCTGTAGCTTCTGAACCTGAAACAGTGGGAAAAGAAATCAATAACATGAGGAAAAACATTCTCACATTATGTGGAAACATTGAGAAATACAATGAGAGTTTTCCAGTATCTGAAAAATGTAGATTCTGGACAATGCCACAAATAGTGTGGGCACAAGGTTATAAGAAGTTCAGAAAGGCCTTTGATGCCTATGGTAATAAATGCCTGTCTAGTACAAACTTTACCTTTTTTGTCTGAGGTTAGTACTTCACCAGATACAGACTTCCTACCTGTTCCTCTGTCTTGAGATCCCCAAAGTCCTTGAGGAATTCTGATTCCGAGGGAAACTGTGATGGTTCCAAGAAGTGAAGCAAGCTGAACAGCTCCTCCACAGTATTCTGCAGTGGTGTTCCCGTGAGTAGCACTTTGTGTTCCTAGAAATGGAGAAAAAAGAAGATTGAAAAGACTCAAAAACACAAAGGGCTTTTGGGGGGTTCTATCAAGCATATGACTTTAACTTTACTTTCTTTATCTGTAAAATAATGGGAATGGACCAGATTACTGTCTTAACTTTTCTTTCACTTGCTCTCTCTGTTGATAAATACAAAACATTCAAAAAACCCTTTGACATCATTTAACATATTAAATTAACTTAAATATTATGATTATTAAAAAAATAAAGAAATATTCAGCATGTTTTTTTCCAATTACATATGCTTCTTCACACTCAATTCCCCACAGATAAACTAGTATGTCCCCTCTAGGGAAGGTACCTGTGCTGGATTAAATATGGCCATTAATTCTCTGTAGTTCCTCCTATCAAGGTTCACCCCTTGAATCTGGGCTTGCCTTGTGACTTGGTCTGACAAAGAGAATGTAGCAGAGTGATATTGTGTGAGTTTCAGAGCCTATACCTCAAAGGCATTGCAACTTCTGCCTTTGCCCTCTTGGAACACTGTCCTGATTCTACCATTTAAGGAAGCAAAGTCTGGCCAACTGGAGGATGACAGGCCATGTGGAAGATGACCCAGGTGCCCCAGCCAACAACCAGCACCAACTGCTAGCTGTAGTTGCATTACTGACTCCAGACAAGACCACCGAAGAATGGCCTATCTGAGCCCAGCCCAAGTTGATGAGCTAAAGAATCATGAAAAGTATAGTTGCTGTTGTAAGCCACTAAGTTTTAGGATATTTTGTTGTGCAGGATTAAGTAACTAATATAGTATATCCCACCTCTCTACCTGATTGAGAACCACTAACCCACAGTTACCTTCCAATTCTAAAATTTTTATGACTTTAAGGTTACCATTCCCATAGACCATACCCACCACCCAATATCAAGATTCCCATTTGTTTTTTTCCTTACTGCTAAATCAGGGGTATATTAATTCTACAGGAATTGGTCTTATTTTAATTCCAGGTGTCTCTGCCCACAAGTCAGTGTGAGGAACTCACCAGGTCCATGTGCTTGAGACTATCAAGCAGCTTGCAATTACGGTTCTTTAGTCGATGGGCCTCATCAATGATAACACAGCGCCATTCAATCTCACGAAGCTCAGGACAGTCTGACAGTATCATCTCAAACGTGGTGATCAGGGCATCAAACTTGTATGCGCCTGGGATGAGGCGCCCCTAAACATGAAGGTAGGTCAAGTCAGAAAAGGCCTAAAATGTATCTAAATAAGGAGCTCTTCCGAATTATACATTTTATTTTCTTTATTCAGGCAGGATTAATAGGAAATACAAACTGTACCACCATCCTCTTCTGCTGCTGTTTATCATCCTAATAAACAGTACCAAATCACCCAATGTAAGACATATTGCCTCCTCAACATATTTAGCTTCTTGGAAAAGTGACGGACCTCATGAACAAAGCTGGACATTTTCAATTCTGTAGTAAGCCTAGCTCATGTATCTCAGCCTTAGATCTTTTGTTGGTTAACAATAAAATCCACAATGTTGAGTAATTGCTAAAACATACAAGACAAAACTAAAAGTGAAAATCACTAATATAGTATGTGATAATACTGGTTACTGCCTAAAAATGGACAGAAGAACTGAATCAACTTAATAAAATTAAGAGCAGCAAAATATAACTTGAATAAATTTGGACTTATTCCAAAAAATCACAGTAATGATTTTTCTGTAAAACAATTAGTAAAATCCGATGTTAAGAAAGAATTGATTATTCAAATTTTTATTTTCAGATTTACATAGAAAAAAGAACTTACCTTGATGAAAATTTTAAGACTTTTAAAAATAGGTGAAGGAAATGGCTTAAGTTCACCACTGTATGGATCAAGGAATTAAAGCGGCTAAATGAATTTCACTCTAAAAAATACTTTCTTGATAAAAACTCATCAATTCTGATAAAATTCTATTTAACATGTATATATTCATAAAGTCAGAACACCCACCAGTTCAAAATTTCCACTAGATCAAAATATCAAAGTCAAAAAAATGGCCTGCACAAACTAGACAAAAATGCCTTAAATCACAGAAAGCCTCAACAAAAGTCTTTTATTCATATTAAAGTCTCTAAAATACCAGGTACCTTGGCCCACTCTCTCTAAACTGTAATATTTTCATGAAATACAACTCACCCGTGAATCTTTGCAGTACATTTCATATTGCTGAATCATCTGCCGGCTGGCCAGACTGCCATGGTACACAATAGTGTTCATCTCTGTCCATGTATTGAATTCTCGCTCCCAGTTAGTAATCGTGGACAGTGGGGCAATGACCAAGAAGGGACCATGGATGCCTACATTATATACCTCCTGCAAGAAGGCAATGGACTGAATAGTTTTGCCCAATCCCATCTCATCAGCCAAGATGCAATTCTGCCTGCAAATTCATCATGGAAAATGAAAAGCATGTCAAAAGACATCATCTTTCAAAAAGTATGTTAAAAAACCTGTTTAAACAGAACATAAAAATAACCCCCGACTAAGCCTCCATCTATAGGCCCACTCTTTTCTTTACCTGTTATACCAATTAAAGAGCAGCCAATTGACCCCTTCCAACTGATATTCCCGTAACTGGTTTCTGTTTTTATACTCATGTGACAGCTCCAACTTCTTCCAGGCACTTGCCTGCGGACGATTCTTAAAAATAGGAAATTTGAATAAATGGGGTGGAGACATTAACAAAATTAGGTAAACTTACTAGGTAGTTCTAGTAGTTGAAGTCAATTCAAAAACACTGTGTCTTGGATTAAAACATGTTAAACACATTCAAATTCATGAGTTCATAATGACACTTTTTAAAAAGAGGGGAAAATAACCCACTGGTCACTTTTGGAGGATGCTAGGAAACTACTTCATTATTTGAAAAGAATATAGCATTTATCCTCCATTCCTAGACCCAACAGTAAGTAAAATATGTTTCTTTTTATAGAAGATTCTGGCTAATACATGAAGAACAATAGAATTCAAGTATCATCATTTAAAAAAATCCTTCAAGAATGGATCTAGGCAATGATGGTAAATCGTTGATAATACCACAAAAGACAACCCAGAAGCATCATCTATGAAGTAGATTTAGTGGCTTCTCTTCCCCATCTGATCAAGCCTTTAGAACAGTGATGTCGAATGGAACTGACTATAATTATAAAAGTTTTATTACTAGCCACATGTAACTACTGAGCATTTGAAATGTGGCTAGTGGCTACTATAGTGGACAACAGAATTCTAAAATGTTCTAATGAACAGTGCTGCCTTACATGTAACCATTATGTATAATATAAGGGACAGAGAACATGTTAAAAGGTTCCAACGGGAATGCAATTGGCAAACTTCAGACTACGGGAAATCCTAGAGAACACATCACCTGGTTTCTTCCAGAGAAAATGGCAAAGGAGTGAAAGGAAATCAAGGGGAACTATAAGAGAGATTTAAGCTGTATCAACTAATTAATATAATATTAATAATAGATGGACCTTAGAATTTAACTCAAATAATTTAACAAAAACTAAAAGAGAATCAGGGAAATATATACAGGGATTGGATATTTAATGATACTTAGGAATGGTTCAATTTTTTCAGGAATAATAATGGTATTTTTTACCTTTAGGTATACATACTGAAATATTTATAGGCGAAATAAAGAAATCTGGGATTTGCTTTAAAACAATATGGGAAACAGGGAAGTGAGTGGGTAGAGAAATAAATGACACAAGATTGGCTATGTGTTCATTGTTAAAGTTGAGTAACGGGTACATTATACTATTTTTTTCAACTTGTATATGTTTGAAAATTTTTATAGAAATCTAAAAACAATATAAACTTCTATAGGGGGAAAATTAAGTCATTGCCTATATGTACTTTATACTCTAAATGCAAATGTACTTACCACCCTTTTGAGTTCTGGGTGCCTTGACTGGATCCGCTTAAATTCTCGAATCTTGCCCTCATCAACATCCTCTTTCAGCTCCCATGTACTATCCTCATAGGGCAGAGAGCACCATTTCACCAGGTAGTAAATTACAGGCTAAGAGAGAAGAAACCAAAGCCTTTATACACTGATTCTGTGTTATCTGCTGTTGTAAAAGGATAAGAATTTGACTATAGATGTAGAACACAAAATGTCAATACCTTAAAAAGTGCTGAAAAAGTCAGGTTGAAATATCAATCATATGCTCACCTGCTGATGCACTATGGCTTTCATCATTTTTCCAGACAATTTATTAGAATCTGTTCTAAAAGTGAAATTTCTACCCAGTAGTTTCTAGACCAATAAGCACTGAAACACGCTCATCAACCAAGCACATGAGAGAGAAAAAAATTATTTTCCTATATTGTGTTGAATTAGGTTGAAATTAAAGGATATGGCTCTGTTCCATATTTTTCTCCTGGTACTAAATTTGATTCAGTAGTAGCCAAGCTACTTTTAGAAGCAGGGAACAGGCTAAACCCATACGAGCAGAGCAGGGTGGAATCACGGGGCTTCTGAGCTCTTGAGGATCTCTGAGTGCAGATGCTACTTCAAAGAGCAGTCATAGGATGGAAAAGAGATTTCCTTGAGAGCCTCAGAAAGCTAGGAGATAACTATAAGAGCTTCACTGAAGAGAGATAATAAGAGTACAGAGGAAGGAGAAATGCTGAAGCTCCAACTACAGTATTATGCTCTATGTATGCATTCCACTGCAAGGGAAGGGCCAGTGACCAATGGTAAATGGCTCCTATTCTTATGACTTACAATGATGACTGCCTAAACTGCATTTCCATTTTTGGCTTATATGAAGCAAGAAGGGTTAGACTGGGCCTAGTGTAATCAAAAGAAGCCTCTAATTACCAATTTATAGAACAGCCAGCAAGAAGTTTTCAGAGTCAAAGATCAAGAATCCCTAAAATTAATCTAGTTGCTCTTGTACCTTTTTCTTTATTGTAGTGATTCAGGTCATTTTCTACATAAAGCCATTTGTCCAGGTCACACAGTTCCAACATCGTAACCTATTTTTCCATGGACGTTAATATTTATTTTAATATTTATTTCCACTATCAGGCAGTGTAAAAAGGATGATAATAAGTTAAACTCATTTTGGAGAGGGAAAATGGGTACACAGAATGTTATTATTCAATGTTGGCAGCATAAATTCTAGTACCAGCATACTAAAACATTTTCATCTGTCATGCCCATTGCAACACACTACAAAGGGCCCTAATCAAAGGCCAATTACTTTTGGAAGGGTAAGTATGGTGGCAGAGAATAAGGCTGAGAAGACTGACATCCTGAAAATATTAAGAATATAACAACAACTAACCTGTCCTGACTAACAACTGGTCCATTCCCACTCACCTCCCATAAATAAAAAACAAACAGTAACTCCCACTCCTAACCCAAAAAGCAGAATATATGTTATCTGAGACATGGTTGCTGGGATATGAAGACACTGAACTGTAATAGGCCATCAACATCTAAGGTTTTACCTGAGTGACCCTGAAGGCTTATAAAATAAACTTTGGATTTGACAGAGGGGGAAGACTTTGACTCTTAGGTCCCATAAGGATGATGCATGGGAGCAAGTCACTTAGCTCATGACTGAGCCCAGTTCACCACTCAGCGCCGACAGCTTAATGAGATTTTGTTGTTTTCTGCTCATCACTGTGTAAGTAATAAATGTCAAAAGTGATAAATAACTTTATGAAATATGACCCTGCAAAGCTAAACCAACAACTACTACTTAAAGTGAAAAGAAAACAAACAGTTATAAGGAAATGGTTAGTCATAGCCTAAGTAAGTTTGAAATGAATTTAAAAGAGAGAATGTTGAATTCACTGGTGGCTTAGATCTCTGACTCTTACTTGGAAAATGAAAAAAAGCTATTTATGAATCTGTATTAGTAAATGTTTTAGCATATTTAAAACCTGCTCCCCAATCTAAAAAAGCATTAGTGCAGTGATTCCCAAATCAAGCTACACATGAGAACACACTAGAGAACCAACTTAAAAATACAGGTCTCTGCATCCAACCCTAGACTTACTGAATATGAATCTGTGGAAGTGGGGCACTACTATCTATTTAAAAGGACAGATTCAGCCTAGCCAGGGTGGCTCAGTGGATTGAGCGTCATCCCACGGACTGAGAGGTCCTGGTGCGATTCTTGATCAAGGCACATGCCTGAGGTGTGCAGGAGGCAGCCGATACATGTTTCTCTCTCACACAGATGTTTCTTTCTCTCTCTCCCTTTCTTAAATATTTTATTCTTTATTGATTTTAGAGAGAGAAGAAGGGGGAGGGAGAGAGAGAAAGAAACATCGATGAGAGAGAACATAGATTGACCGCCTCCTGCATGCTCCCCACTGGGGATTGTGCTCTGACTGGGAATTCAACCGGAGACCTCTTGGTGCTCAACCACTGAGCCACACCGGCCGGGCTTTCTCGCTCTCTCTCCCTTTCTTTCTCTCTAAAAAAAAAATCAATATAAACATATTAAAAAATAAGTAAAAGGATAGATTCAAATGTAGTAGGTCTGTTTTAATAAAAAATGAAAATGGCTCTGGTCGGTTTGGCTTAGCGGTTAGAGCATTGGCCCGCAGACCAGAAAGACACGGATTCGGTTCCCGCTAAGGGCCTGTACCTCGGTTGCAGTTTGTCCCTGGCTCCGGTTGGGGTCCTGTGGGTAGCAACCACTTGATGTGTCTCTCTCACACATCGATGTTTCTCTCTCTCTCTCCCTCTGGCTGTATCTGAAGATAAATACAAAAATGTCCTCGGGTGGGTGGGGGGGGGGAGAAAATGCATTTAACTGATGATAAATTCAGGAAATAAATAACTCTCAACAACATAGAGAAAGTGATGAGCCTATAAAGGTATTTTTATATCAATAAATTTGGATATTTATGAAGTATCCCTCACCCTCCTCTGACCTCTCACACCCAAGTGAATGTGAAGAGTCTCCCATGCAAAATCTGAGAGAAAATGAGACCAGATGAATGAATACTTGTAAACATAGCTCCCAGTACTTAAAAATATGTTTAACTCTATGGAAATCTTTCCCTTTAGCCTCTCTCCCTACTCCCTTACATTCCCAATATAAATCTAAGAATCCCTCAGAAAAAACTTAAAATACCTTTTCCATCCAAGGGATTTTTCAGCCATATCTGAAAAATAAAGGAGGGGCAAGCAGACCAGCAGAAATCTATAAGATGCCTTTCATGTTTCTCCATGACCCAACTCACCTCCCCATTGTCCTTGTCAATACTGTGAGACTCATCCAATATCCTATCCACCTCTACGTAGTCTGGATTGAAGGGCTCTTCATCCTAAAGAAATTATGAAACCCAACAATAAGATAAAAAAATCACTGCTTGATGACCCTATTTATTAAGAAAACAGAAACCATCAGAAGGAAGTTCCGTATTTTCATACTATCAAATCCTACAACCTACCTGCATACATCTTCTTGCCTATTACCAGAGAAAGTGTCTCTTCTCCCTAACACAGGCCATTCTCTTCATATATGCTCTGGTTTCATCCCTTCTCACATTTTTAGGAATTCCTCTCTACTGTATCATTCCCACAAACATACAAATATGCTGTTTCACATCATAAAAAGACCTTTCTTGACTCTACACACCCCCCTCCCACAACTATTTTTCTCTTCTGCTTCATACTTGAACTTTCCTAATAGTTTTAAATACACAGTATCTCCACTTCATCATCTCCTTTATTTCCTGGCACTTATCACAATCTGAATTATTTTTAATCTCCCTACCGAGATAGTGAGATGCATGCAAACACAGACTTTGCCTGACTTGTCTACCACAGTGACTAGCACAAAATACATGATGAATAAATGAATGACTAATCAGGTTAAATGCCTACCTATAAGGGCAGATTTAAATGACATCTGAGTTAGTAGAGCTGGTTCAATAATCACCTATGGTATATCTAACAACAGCTGGAATGGAATTACACTTTACACTTCCACTGCACATTTCACATATTAGGCTTAAAAGAACACGGATGAAAAAAATGCAACCAAATTATCATTATTTTCATATAAAAAGAAATTATAAAGCCTACACAGTCTATAATCTATAAATAAGACTTGCCCTCTCTAGGTAATGTGAAAATAGTTCATTTATGGGCAAACTTGATGGTGTAAAGTTAACTTTATCAGATGTATTCAGCCAGAACTGTTTTTTTGCTGAAGCTACACATTATTCTATCTCTCAGTCTTTTTTACTAGACCTCTTCCCCTTAACCTCTAAGAAGCTTTGAAAAATAATCCTTCTCAAGGCACTTAGAACTCTATAAAAATATATATATAAAGATAAAAAATCCCAGTTTGGCAAAGGGACATGTACACAAAATGGAAAGCTAAATGTGGCTCAAGAGACCCTTATGCATGCTCCAGTGTTTAGTAGTAACACTAGATATGGGAAATTAGTTATACTGGATTAGAAATTTGAGAAAATAAATGCAGTCTCTTAATGATATGGTTGCTTATGGCTATAGATTCCATCAACTGCTAAAGACTGATCTTACAGGAAGAAGAATGCCACAATTGGACCAGAGGCTGGTTTATCACCCATTTTGAAAACACTTCATGCCCTGGCTGGTTTGGCTCCGGGTTCGGTTCCTGCTAAGGGCACATACCTCGGTTGCAGTTTGTCCCCGGCCCCGGATGGAGTTGTGTGGGTGGCAATCACTTGATGTGTCTCTCTCACATCGATGTCTCTCTCTCTCTCTCCCTTCCTGTCTCCTTCCCGCTCTATCTGAAGATAAATGCAAAAAAAATGTCCTCAAGTGAGGATAAAAAAAAAGAGAAAACACTTCATGACTACTGAGCAAGTCACTATCAAAATACCCTATAATCTATAAAGAAGACCATATTTAGACATGGCAAAACTATGCATGGGGCAATTAAGGAAAGTCCAAAGTCCAGTGTATATACCCATGTGTACTAAGCAACTGCAAGTCTTTTAAAGAATCAGCCAAGGCTGATAGCCCCAGTAATTTTTGTTTCTATGAAATAGATAGGCAATACCTATTCCTAATTACCTCATGGAAGAAGTGTCTCATCTGAGCCATTTTGGTTTTGAAGCGCTTTAGTTTTTGATGGATCCTCTTATCTTTCTCTAGTTGGGAGATGGTAGCCCATTCACAGTGCAGGTAAGAGCTGAAGGGGATGGAAATAGTCAATCATAGTGTAGGAAAGGGAAATTGATAGGCTACTGTTTGAGATTTGGGGATTAGCCAGAAGCAGACAAAATGATTACAGGCTTAAATGGGGAGATACTCTCTTAGGTCAGTGATTCTTAAACTTGAATTTGCACACCAACCAACTCGCCTGGAGTGGGCTTAAAAGTTCACATTTCTAAGAAGCACCCAAATGATGCTAATTCTGTTGGTCCATGGATTACACTTAGAGTATCAAGGTCTTAATGTCAGACTAAGGTATACAGGATCACAAAGGAATTTATCAGAAACCACCCTCATCCCACCTTCATATAGGGAACAGTAAGAGTGGTGTCAATTCCTGAACTTTTCTCTAAATAGTCATTTTCCTCACTGAAAACAATTTGGGATAGGAGGCTATAAAAAAGGGATACATTTCCACCCAGGATAGACTATACAGGAGAACTTTTTACAACCCTGTGGAGTTTGGGGTGAAAGCTTTTTGCACAGATCACATACTAGTTCTTGTACTTGACAAAGAATTCTTCTGCTTCAGTATACTGTCCAGAAGGAAGCTGAGAAGAAAAAAAATTAGTTATTAATACTTTATTTGTCAAAGAAAGAACCTTTAATTTTAACCATATGTGGTAGAGCTTCATATCAATGCTCTCAAAATATATTACTGACTAAGGAATTAAAAAACCAACCTGGTACTTCAATACTAAAGCCTGACAGGAAAAAATAAGCTTTTACCAATTTTAAACAGATAAGCAAAAGAAGAGGCATAAGAAAGTTCCTATTTTCTAGCTAACTTTCCTCCATCATCCCTCTTAACTACACTGTAGCAATTATCCTGATATCCAAAGGTGCTCATTAACTAAGGCCTGTGAATGTAGCATTAAGGGTTGACAAAGAGGCTTCCATTTGCCATAGCATGGTTAGATCTTGAGAGTATCATGCAAAGTTGAAATAAGTAAGAAAGAAAAGGACAAGAACCACATGATTTCACTCATATATAGGATATGAAACAGAAAGCAACAAACAAAGACATAGACACAGGCAACAGTATGGTAGTTACCAGAGGAGAAGGGGGTGGGAAGAGGTTGAAGAAGGTGAAGGGGGTCAAATACATATATGGCAACAGAAGGAGATAAGACTTTGGGTGTTGAACATACAATGAAATATAAAGATGATGCAATATATAGATTATAGAACCACACCTGAAACTTATACAATGTTATTAACCAATGTCAGCCCAATAAGTTTAATTTTCTTTAAAAAAAGAAAATAGAGGTCTCACCTCCTTCTTCACAATACGCATAGAAAGCACTTTATCCACAATGGCTGCATCTTCTTCACTGGGATTCTCCTGCAGACAAAGATGCAGTCAGTCAACAGAGATTGTGAGCAGCAGGACAAACCTGTCAAACTGCTTGAATTGTCAGCTTACCACAAAGAACTGCATGGAAGGCAAAGTCTCGCCATCTGGTTCCTGCACTGGTTCAGGAAGGATAGGCTCAGTTTTTATTGGACCAGTTACATCCACTTCTTCTTCTTCTTCATCATCTGTGATCTTTATATCCAGATCCTCTGTATATTTTTTTCGCTTAACTTGGCGGTTTGAGCGTCTTTTCTATAAAGGTAAAAATTGTTAAAATAACTGCTTAGTTTCTCAAAGAGAATACTTTTAAAACTATTTGCCTATTGTCATATAGTTAGATTTTACTTCAAAATCCCTATGAGAAAATCAAACCAAAGAAAGATAAAAAGCTTATTTAGCAATTATAGCATGTCAAACCATGAAATTTATTCTATGTACTGAATATACCGGGTGGGGCAAAAGTAGGTTTACAGTTGTGAGTATGTAAAACGGTTTATTCTTGTATTATGATTTATTAATTACTGTATTATTTTCCATACAAACCACTGTAAACCTACTTTTGCCCCACCCTGTATATTATTTTGATGAATTGTTTTATCAAAGAATCAGAATCCACCTGAAAGAAACCTGGATATTACTGGCAAGAAGCTTTGGGAAATGAAACAGGGCTCTTGGCCTTCAGGGTATAAGGTACTTCACACCAGGAACAACACTGATGTGCAAAGGTGCAAGAAGAATATTTTGTTTCTTTGTTTTAATCTTAAAGTTTTTTTGTTTTAATAAATAGAATCATACTATATGTGTGGTTCTCCCGCTTATTTTTTGGTTAACAATATTTCTTGGAGACGTTTTCCACATCAATATATTTTAGAGCTACCACAATTCTTTCAAGTGGTTGATGAAATATTTAAAATTAAATAATTTAAGTAATACTTGGGAGATCATGATAAAAAATTGGGAAATGTGGAGAAATAAAATTATTTTTTAATCATAATCATATCACCTGAAAATAGAAAAGAAACAAATGAGTTATTATAAGCAGAAATACTGAAATTGAGCAAACTTGCTTGGTATAACACAGTTAAAAATTAATAGCATTCCTACATAACCAGAAAATATGATAAATCAGTAACAAAAAGATTATCTAAAGGATAAAATTCAGTCAAATATATAAAAAATGTATGTTGAAAACACTATAGCATAGCCCTGGCTGGTGTGGCTCAGTTGGTTGGGCATCGTACCATGGACCAAGAGGTCGCCAGTTCGATTCCCGGTCAGGATATATGCACGGGTTTTGGGCTCAGTCCCCAGTGAGGGGGCATGGAGGAGGCAGATGATCAATGATATTTCTCTTTCTCATCAATGTTTCTATCTCTCTCTCCCTCTCCCTTTCCTCTCTTGCTAAAATCGATTAAAAAACATATTTAAAAAACAATACTACAGGAGGACACAGAAAAGACCTGAATAAATAGTAATACATACTGTTCTGGAATAAAAAGACATAATTCTCCCTAATCACATAAATTTGACAAAACAAGATTAATAAAACATTTAATTAGATAAGCTGATTCTGAAATTCAAATGGAGAAATAAACATCTAAGAATAACCAGGAAAACTTCTGGTCAAGATGGAGGCATAGGTACACAGGGTACACTCACCTCCTCCCACAAGGACATCAAAATTACAACTAAATTACAGAACAACCATCATTCAAAACTACCTGACATCGAGCTGAATGAAAGTCCTACAACTAGGAAATTAAAGAAGAAGCAACGGAGACTGGTAGAAGAGGCGGAGGCGTGGGCAGGCTAGTCTCACACCCACGTGTGGCGGATGAAAATCAAGAGGATACCTCGGTTGTGAAGGTCCTCCCTGAGAAGCAAGGGGTCCCTGCTCATACCGGGCTCCCAGCTTAGGACACCAGTGCCAGGAAGAGAAGTCTCCATCACTTCTGACTGTGAAACCAGTGGGAATTGAGGCTGAGGGAGGCTGAGGCTGCTGGAGTCCCAAGCAGTTTCTCTTAAAGGGCCAGTGCATGGACTTACTCAGATTCGCTCCTTCTGGGCTCTAGCATTGGGGAGGCAGCTCGAAAGGCACCAGAGACATACGGGGAACAACTGAACTGTTTGGCATTGGGGCGAGAGCTGGAGGGGCAGCTTTCTCCTAAAAAGACTTGCTGTCGGAAGTTGTGGTTCCTTTGGTGAGCCCTTCCCTGGGGCGGCAGACAGCCACCATACCTGGGACTCCAGCAACCTGGCTCACACTGTTTGCCCCATCCTGGTGATTCCCTGAGGCCCTGCCCCACCCAACCTTCAGGCCCACCCAAGCTGTTTCCAGCGCCTTTACCATAGGATTGGCATGTCTTAGATCCTGCTTCAGATTTCCCTAACATCTCTCAAAAAGGCAGCATCTGGTCTCAGTGAGCCCCATACCTCTCGTTAAGTGGCCCCAGGCCTGGCACTAGAAGGAGCCAGCCTTGGTTCACAGCTTGGCTTTGCCTGGGCACCTCCAAGCCCGGCACAAGAAGCAGCCATCTGCAGATAACTTTGTAGCTTATGCCGGGTGGCCCAGGCAGAGGCTGACCTTGCCCCAGAGCCAGCACACCCAGTAGACAGCTTTAGACCACATCAAAGCACCACCCAACCACCTCCGCAAGTGATACACTCAATGAGTGGACTCAGTGGGTACCAGAGCCCTGATGAAGTAAGTCTTACTCTGTGTGTTGGGCCCCGACACCACCGATCTTCCAAGGGAGTCACAGGCCAGTGGTCAGTGGGCACAGCCAGTCCTTGCAGCTGATCAGCCTGAGTAAATCCCTCCCATTGACGTGCCAACAGCAATAAAGACTCAGTTACAACAGAAGGGTGTACAGTCCACACTAGGAGTGTACCTCGAGGGCCCAGCTGGGGTGATCAGGGAGGCTGTGCCACTGGACCCTACAGGACACCTACAACAACAGGCCACCCTAAGAAGCCTAGGAGACATAGCAACTCCACCTAATACATAGAAACAAACACAGGGAAGCAGCCAAAATGAGGAGACATAGAAACATGTCCCAAGTGAAAGAACAGAACAAAATTCCAGGAAAAGAACTAAGCAAAATGGAGATAAGCAATCAATCACATGCAGAGTTCAAAACACTGGTTATAAGGATGCTCAAGGGACTTGTGAGAACTTTAAGGGACTTAGACCTTCAAAGAACTTATGGAGAACTCCAAGGAACTTAGTGAGAACATCAACAACATAAAAAAGGACCAGTCAGAAATGAAGGATGCACTAACTGAAATAAAGAATGCAAAAAAAAATTAGGACAGTGTAAGGAACCTCTGGGACAACATTTGCATCATGGGGGTGCCAGAAAGAGAAGAGAAAGAGCAAGAAATTGAAAACCTATTTGAAAAAATGACAGAAAACTTCCCAAACTTGTTGAAGGAAACAGACATACAAGTCCAGGAAGCACAGAGTCCCAAACAAGATGAACGCAAAGAGGTCCACACCAAGACACATCATCATCAAACTGCAACAGGTTAAAAGACAAAGAGAGAATCTTAAAAGCAGCAAGAGAAAAGCAGTTAGTTACCTACAACGGAGCTCCCATAAGGCTGTCAGCTGATTTCTCAAAAGAAACTTTGCAGGCCAGGAGGGAGTGGCAAGAAATATTTAAAGAGATGAAAAGTAAGGACCTACAACCAAGATTAATGTATCCTGCAAAGCTATTATTTAGAATCAATGGCCATATAAAGAGTTTCCCAGACAAGAAAAAGCTAAAGGAAGTCATCACCACCAAACCAGTATTATATGAAATATTGAAGGGTCTTCTTGAAGAAGATAAAAAAATAAGAACAATAAAATGGCAATAAGTACATATCTATCAACAATTGAATCTACAAACAAAATGAGCAAGCAGAACAGAAAGAGACTCATAGATACAGAGAAATTTTTGTTGCTTGCCAAATGGGAGGGTCCTGGAGGGATGGGTGAAAAGGATGAAGGAATTAAGAAGTACAAATTGGTTGTTAGACTGATGAACCTCAAACGGAAGGAGAGAGGGGAGGGTGGGAAGAGACAAACCAAAGAACTTCTATGCACATATGCATAACCAATGGACATAAACAATAGTGTGGGGAAGGCAAGAGGGGAGCGGGATTGGGGAGGAGGTGGTCAATGCGGGGAAAAAAAAGGGGGACATCTGTAATACATTAAACAATAAAGATAAGGTTAAAAAAAAAAAAAGAATAACCAGGAAAAATATGAGGAAAAAAACAAAACTGGGCCTTAGCCGATATTAAGGACAATATAAAGCTATATTAATTAACACAGCTTGCTATCTTTCCAAGGAGAGATAAACAGGTAAAAGAAATAGTGCCCAAATAGACTAAAATATTTATGTGGATTTAGAACATGATAAAAATAGCACTTGTAATCAGTGAGGAAAAAGTAGATAGTCTATATAAATGGCATTGAAAACAAATGGCTAGCTCTGACCAGTTTGGCTCAGAGGTTAGAAAGTCGGCCTGTGGAACAATGAGTTTTGGGTTCAATTCCGGTCAGGGGCACATACCTCAATTGCATCCTCGGTCGGGCTGTGTGGGAGGCAACCAGTCGATGTGTCTCTCTCACATAGATGTTTCTTCTCTCTCTCTCTGTCTCTTGCTCGCTCTCTCCCTCCCTCCCACTCTGTCTCATGATAAACAGAAAAATATCCTCAGGTGAGGATTAAAACAAAAACAAAACAAATGGCTAGCCACCTAGAAGATGAAAGAAAAAAATTACAAAAGGATCAAAGATTTAAAAGTAAAAAAGGATATATTTCTAAAAGAAAACATGAAAGCATTTTTAAATAATCCTGGAGCAGGAAAGACATTTCTAATAAACTGACCAATTTCACCCCTCAAAAAAGATGCTGCCTTGGCTGGTGTGGTTCAGTGGTTAGAGCATTGGCCCCCCACACAGAAGGGTCTCGGGTTCGATTACCAGTCAAGGGCATGTACCTGAGTTGCAGGCTCGATCCTGGCCCTGGTCAGAGTGTGTGCAGGAAGCAACCAATTGCTATGTCTCTCTCACATCGATGTCTCTCTCTCTCTTTCTCCCTCTCCCTTCCTCCCTCCCTCCCTTCTAGTCTCTCAAAAAAAAAAAAAAAAAATCAATGGAAAAAAATATCCTCAGGTGACGATTAACAAAATAAAATTAAAGATATCTAAATAATATAATGACGATTAACAAAATAAAATTAAAGATATCTAAATAATATAATCAATTATAAACAAAGTTGAGACAAATAATAAAACTGATACAGAAAAGGCTATATGATACATGTCCTAAGAAAAAGGATTTTTTAAAACTGAGGCTCTTATTTTATTTTAAGAATATTTTAAAATTGATTTTGAGAAAGAGAGAGAGGAAGGGAGAAGGAGAGAAAGAGACAGATACATAGATGTAAGAAAGAAACATCAATCGGCTGCCTCCTGCACACCCCCTACCAGAGATTGAGCCCATAACCAGGGTATATGCACTGACCGAGAAACAAACCAGCAACCCTTAGGTACACGGGACAACGCCCAACCAACTGAGCCATACTAGCCAGAGCAAGAATAAAAACTTTTTTGAACAACTAAGAAAAAAATCAATAATACTACAGAAATATGGGCAGATAACATGAATAGAAGATAGTTCACAGAAAAAACACAAATGGCTTTTAAATGTAAAAAATGCTTATAATAAAATAGTCACACTCATAATAAAATAATTACAAGTGCAAACTAAACTGAAACCAATTTTTTTACACATAATAGACTGGCAATAATCAGAAAGTTTGATCAGATATTTGAAACAGGAACTCATACACTGTTAGTGAGAGTATACAAGGGTATGATCTCTATATAAGAAAATTTGACAATACCCTTTGATCCAGCAACTCCACTTAAAAATATTATCCTATAGATGAATTTGTATACGTGTACAAATCTCTGTAACATTACTTGTGGTAATTAAACAAATTATGATACAGTAAAAAAATGGAACACTATCATTAAGATGCAACTATAACGGGGGTGCACATAACCCAGAAGAAACATTCCTGGAGCACAGAGCTTAGGTGATCTGAACTCAAAATGTATAAAAGACTTAAATGTAAGTCATGAAACCATAAAAATCCTAGAAGACATAGGTAGTAAAATCTCAAGACATCTCTCATAGGACTGTTTTTGCTGATATATCTCCTAGGGCAAGGGAAATAAAAGAAAAAACATAAACAAATGGACTACATCAAACTAAAAAGTTTCTGCACAGCAAGAGAAACCATCAACAAAGTGAAAAGGGAACCCACTGTATGGGAGACATTATTTGCCAATGATATATCTGATGAGGGGTTAACTTCCAAAATATATAAAGAACTTATTTATACAACTCAAAACCAAGAAGACAAACAATCCAATTTAAAAATGGGCACAGGACTTGAACAGACATATCTCCAAAGAGGACATAGTAGATGGCCAATAGCCATATGAAAAAATGCTCAACATCACTAATCATCAGAGAGATGCAAATTAAAACTAAAATGAGTTATCATATCAGACCTGACAGAATGGCTACCATTGATTGATAAATCAACAAACAACAAGTGCTGGAGAGGGTATGGAGAAAAGGGAACCCTAGTACACTGCTGGTGGGAATCCAGACTGGTTCAGGCACTGTGGAAACTAGTATGGAGTTTCCTCAAAAAATTAAAAATGTGCTCTGGCTGGTTTGGCTCAGTGGTTAGAGTGTCAGCCTGCAGACCCAAGGGGCTCAGGTTTGATTCCTAGTCAAGGGCATGTATCTCAGTTGCAGGTTCGATCCCTGGTGCTGGTTGGGGTCATGCGGGAGGGAAACAATCGATGTGTCTCTCTCATATTGATGTTTCTCTCTCTCTCTTCTTCCTACCCTTCCTTCCTCCCTTCCTCCCATTCTATCTAAAAATTAATGGAAAAATATCCTTGGGTAAGGATTAAAAAAATATTTTTTAAATGGAACCGCCTTTTGACCCTGCAATCCCACTTCTGGGAATATATCCTAAGAATCCCCAAACACCAATCGGAAAGAATATAAGCACCTCTACATTCACAGCAGCGTTATTTACAACAGCTAAGAGCTGGAAACAGCCCAAGTGCCCATCAGTAGATGAGTGGATAAAAAAACTGTGGTACATTTACACAAAGGAGTACTATGCAGCAGGAGCTCTTACCCTTTGTGACAGCATGGATGGACCTGGAGGTTATTATGCTAAGCAAAATAAGCCAGTCAGATAAAGATAAATATATGATCTCACTTATATGTGGAATATAATGAACAAAATAACTGATGAACAAAATAGAACCAGAGGCATAAATACATGGCACAAACTGACAAAGGTCAGAGGGGAAGTGGGTCAGGCGGACTGAATGAAAAGAAGGTGAAGAGAATAGCCAAAGAATATATACACATAGCCCATGGACACAGACAAGTGTTGTGAGGGCCAGAGGGAGAGGAGGGTGGGGTTTGGGTGGAGGTGGGCAAAAGGGTTGGGGGGGGGAATAAAGGATATTTGTAATAGTATCAACAATAAAAATAAAATAATAAATACTATCAAATTATTTAAAAAGAATGGGTACACTGAAAACACCAAATGCTGAAGATGTGGAACTGGAACTCTCATTACTAGTGAAAGTGTAAAATGACACAATCACTTTGGAAGCTGGCAGATTCTTTTTTTTTTTTATCCTCACCCGAGGACACTTTTGCATTTATCTTCAGATAGAGCAGGAGGGAGAGAGAGAGAAATATTGATGTGAGAGAGACACAACAAGTAGTTGCCACCCACATGACCCCAACCGGGGCCGGGGACAAACTGCAACTGAGGTACATGCCCTTAGCGGGAACTGAACGCAGGACTCTCTGACCTGCGGGCCAACACTCTAACTGCTGAGCCAAACGGGCCAGGGCAGAAGCTGGCAGATTCTTATAAAGTTATGTGTTCTTATGTTTAACTACCCTACAGTCTAATCCATTCCTGGATATTTAGCTATGAGATATGCAAGCCTATATCCACAAAATACTTGTACTAAGACTGTTCATGGAAGCCTTATTCATAATAGCTCTAAACTGGAAACAATCCAAATGGCCATCAAGAGGAGAATGAATAAACATTGTGGTTTATTCGTAAACTAAAATATTTCTCAAGAAAAGAATAGAATGAACTACTGATACATTCAACAACATTGATGAATCTCAAAAACATTATGCTGAGCCCAGCTGGTGTGGCTCACTGGTTGAGCATCGACCCACACACCAAGAGGTTGCCGGTTTGATTCCCGGTCAGGGACTATGCCCAGGTTGTGGGCCCAATCCCCAGTGGAGGGGCATGCAGGAGGCGACCAATTGATAATATCTCTAATCAATGTTTCTCTCTCTCTCTAAAAAATCAATAAAAAGAAATAAATATTTAAAAGAGTACTTTTCAAAAAACATTATGCTGAAACAATTGAGACTCAGGAGTACATACTATGAAGTTCAAAAACAGGCTAAGTTAGTCTATGGTATTAGAAATCAGAACACGCCCTGGCCGGTTTGGCTCAGCAATTAGAGCGTCGGGCCGGCGGTCCAGAGAGACCCGGGTTCGGTTCCCGCTAGAAGCACGTACCTTGTCCCTGGCCTTGGTTGGTCGTGCGGGAGGCAGCCACTCGATGTGTCCCTTTCACGTCAATGTTTCTCTCTCTCTCTCTCTCTCTCTCTCTTCCTCTCCCTCCCTCCCACTCTATCTGAACAAAAAAATGGAAAAATGTCCTCGGGTGAGGATAAAAAAAAAATTTTTTTTAATAGAAATCAGAACAATGGTTGCCTATGGGTGAGGGGTAGACTGACTGCAAGAGGGTACAAGAAAACTTTCTGGGGTGATGGAACATGGAACTTCATTAAATAATCTCTCTCATTTTGTGTATGTTTCAAAGGTTTCATAATAAAATGAGGGTGGTGAGAACAATGGGCTAGTTCTATCTTTTCTGATAAAGAACCACCACCAAGATGTATTGTTGGGGAAAAAAAGCACAGTACAGAATAGGTATGGAATGCTAATATTAAGTGGGAAGTAGAGTGCTCATGAAAGTAAAGAATATTTCTGTAAGAACACATGAAAAAATGTTAACAGAGGTTACCTCTGGGGAAGAGAACTGGGGGACTGTGAGGTTGGGATCTAGACTGGAACATTTTGATAGTGTCTACTTTTTTGCAGTGTTGTCATTTTTCTCACATATAAACAGGGTAGGACAAAAGTAGGTTTACAGTTGTATGTGAAACAGTTTATTTTTGAATTATTTATTAATTATTGTATTATTTTCCATATGAACAACTGTAAACCTACTTTTGCCCCACTCTGTGTATTTTTTTTTTTTAAACCCTCATCTATCCTCAGATAAAGTGGGAGAGGGAGGGAGAGAGAGAGAGAGAGAAAATCATCGATGTGAGAGAGACATATCGATTGGTTGCCTCCCGCATGACCCCAACTAGGGCCGGGGATGAACTGCAACTGAGGTATGTGGCCTTGACAGGAGTCGAACCCGCGGCTCTTTGGTCCGCAGGCCGATGTTCTAACTGCTGAACCAAACTGGCCAGGGCCCCTGTGTATTTTTTTAAACCTAAAAAACCAAATGATAAATGCTCAAGGGTTTACTTTTTTAAAAAAACACAAAAAACTCACAATTCCAAATAACAAAATTCAAACTATAGTAATCATGACCCACTTAACCCTCCAACCCCAGCCGTCAAAGATATACACTCTTTAAAATTTCTTGTGTATCCTTCCAGGAAAAAAAAAAAAAATGGATGCATATACATGTGCACAGTCTCTGTCTCTCTCTAAGTATGCAACAGCATTATCTATAAATTTTTTGCTTGTGGAGGGACTTATCTCCAATGTGTTAAAAAAACCAAAAAACAATGTATGTGAAGGACAATAAAGCAGGGTGCAATAAAACGAGGTATGCCTAGGTTATATACACTGTTCTACACCTCACTTTTTCATTAAAGTGGTTTTCCAGATTAGCATACCCTACTCAACTTCATTGCCATGTAGCAGTCTATTATAAAATTTTCATCATTTTATTTAACTATTTCTCCACCGATGGACATTTAATTTTTGGATATTTCTGTTATTGCAAATATTGCTTCAATACACACAGCACTGCATACTTTTGAGAATATATTCATGCCCTGGCCAGTCTGGCTCAGCGGTTAGAGTGTCAGCCCACAGACCAGAGAGAATATATTCATAAAGTAGTTTCCTAGGTGTAAAATCATTGAGTCAAAGGGCACTAACATTTTAAATTTTGACACATACCGATTTACCAAAAAGATTGTCTCAACACTCCCACCAACTGTGTGTAAAGTGTCAGTTCCTTAACTCCTCTGCCAGCACTGGCATTACCATTTGTTATGGGCTGAGTGTGTCCTCTGTAAACTCTTGTGCTGAAGCCCTAACTCCTAGCATCTCAGAAGGCAAATGTATTTGGAGACAGGGACTTTATTTTTTTACATTTTTTCCTTTTTATTAAAAAATTTAATATTAGCTTCATAAAAAATGATTTTTCAATTACATAATATAAATGACATTAAATATTATTCTGTATTAGTTTCAGGTGTACAGCATAGTGGTTAGATTATCATATACTTTACAAAGTCTTCCCCCTGATATTTCCAGTACTCAACTGGCACCATACATAGTTATTACAATATTATTGACTATATTCCCTATGCTGTACTTTACATCCCTGTGACTATTTTGTAACTACCAATTCCTACTTCTTTTTTTTTTTCCTTTTCTTTTTTTTTTATCCTCACCTGAGGACATTTTTGCATATCCTCAGACAGAACGGGAAGGAGAGAGGAAGGAAGAGAGAGAGAGAAACATCGATGTGAGAGAGACACATTGAGTGGTTGCCACCCACATGACCCCACTGGGCCAGGGACAAGCTGCAGCTGAGGTACGTGCCCTTAGCAGGAACCGAACCTGGGACTCTCTGGTCTGCGGGCCGATGCTCTAACTGCTGAGCCAAACTGGCCAGGGCCCAATTCCTACTTCTTAATCCCTTTCACCTTTTTCACCCAGTCTCTCAAACCCCCTCCCCTCTGAGGACCATCTGTCTGTCCTCTGTATCTATGATTGTTTCAATTTTGTTTTTTTATTTTGTTATTTAGATTCCATGTATAAGGGAAATCATACGGTATTTGTCTTTCTCTAACTGACTTATTTCATTCAGCATAATACCTTTTAAGTCTATCCATGCTGTTGCAAATGGTAAGATTTCATTCTAGCTGCGCTGATGTGGCTCAGTGGATTGAGTGCCCTCCCATGTACTGAGAGGTCCCAGTTCAATTCCTGGTCAGGGCACATGCCTAGGTTGCAGGCTCAATCCCCAGTAGGGGGCGTGCAGGAGGCAGCCGACTGATGTTTCTCTCTCACATTGATATTTCTATCTCTCTCTCCCCAAAAAAATCAATTAAAACATTTAAAAAATATTAATAAAAAAAAGATTTAATTCTATTTTATGGCCGAGGGGAGACAGGACTTTAAAGAGGTGGTTAAAATGAAGCTATTAGGGTGGATCCTAATTCAATTTGATTGGTGTCCTTATAAGTAGAGAAAATTTGGATACACAGAAAGACACCAGGGATGCATGAACTGAGGAAAGACAGTGTGGGAAAACAGTAAAAAGATGGCCATCTGCAAGTCAAGGAGAAAAGTCTCAGAGGTAACAAAACCTGCTGACCCCTTGCTCTTGGGACTTTTAGCCTTTTAGCCTTCAGAACTGTGAGAAAATAAATCTCTATTGCTTAAACCACTGTAGTAGTTTGTTATGGCATCCCTAAGAAACTAATACATCATTTTAAAATTTTTACTAGTCTTCATTCTTATTTCTTGTATTACGAAGATTTGCCTTCAATTTGCTTTCTGATTATTTAACACTTTATTTAACCCTGTATTTACTTTATTTAACAAACATATATACTCTCTTAGCATGACTTAATGTGCTTTATAAATGTTTACATTTAATATTCCTAATACTCCTACGAGGTAGGTATTATGATCTGCATTTTAGAGCTGAGGAAATTGAGGCACCAAAAGGTTAAGTAAACTTGCTTGAAATGACAATGTTAGCAAATAGTAGAGTTAAGATGAGAATCCAGGAAATCTTCCTCCAGAGACTATGTTTTTAACCACTATGCTGTCTACGAATTTTTTTTGTTATACATGCATAATTATAGCCAAATGTATCAATCTTTCCCATTATGACTTCTGAATTTAAATCCCTTCGTAGAAAGATATACCCCACTTGAAAATTATAACAAATTTCATCCACGTCTTATAGAAAGTTCATAAAATTTTTACATTTAGACCTTCAATTAAACTAGAATTTGTTTTTGTTTTTGTTTAATGAGGAACATAAGAAATCCAGTTTTATTTATTTTTCCTAAGTAGGTAGCCAGCTGTCCTGACATAATTTATTAGATAATCTTTCTATTAATTTAAAAGGACACTTTAATTTACAAACTAAATTCTCATAACTATATGAGTATTTCTAGAATCTGTTATCTTTTATTAATGTTATTTCTACTCTAAATGCAAACTCTTAGCAATTATTATTTCATAACATAATAGCTGTTAAATCTAGTTTTTGCCTCATTTTCCTTTTCAAAAATGTCTTGGCTATTTTTTTGTTTTAATTTTTGTAACTATTTATTTGAGCCAAACTAAGGACATGCTGGGAAGCAAGATTTCACATGCTCCTTTGGCTATTTTTACTTGGTAATTTTCCCCAGAAGAACCCAAGCATCAGTTTGTCAATATATCAAATGCATATTAAGAAAGAGGAAATGCCCGGCCGATATGGCTCAGTGGATTGAGCGTTGTCCAATGGACTGAGAGGTCCCGGTTTGATTCCCGGTCAGGGCACGTGCCCAGGTTGCAGGCTCGATCCCCAACAGCGGGGGCGTGCAGGAGGCAGCCAATCCAGTTTCTTTCTCACATCGATGTTTCTATCTCTCTCGAAATAAATCAATAAAAAGATATTTTAGCCCTGGCCGGTTTGGCTCAGTGGTTAGAGCATCCGACAACGACCCAAAGAATCAAGAGTTTGATTCCAGTCAAGGGCACGTTGCAGTTCGATCCCTGGCCCTGGTTGGGGTCATGTGGGATGCAACCAATTGATGTCTCTCTCACATCGATGTTTCTCTCCCCCACCCCCACTCTATCTGAAAATCAATAGAAAAATATCCTCGGGTGAGGATTAAAAACAAACAAACAAACAAATATATTTGAAAAAAATACATATATATTTTAATATTTTTTCTTTATTGATTTTAGAGAGAGAGGATGGGAGAGAGAGAGAGAAACATTGATGAGAGAGAACATCGACTGGCTGCCTCCTGCACGCCCCCCACCAAGGATCTCGCCCACAACCTGGGCATGTGCCCTGACAGGGAATCAAACTGATGACTTCTTGGTGCATGGATCAACACTCAACCACTGAGCCACAACGGCTGTGCTTAAAAATATATTGAAATTTAAAAAGAGGGGAGGCATTTACAAATATTAATAGCTAGAGAGGCACTTAAGATTTGTTTGGTCCAAATTTTCAACTACATATGAGGAATTCAGACACAGCTAAGTTAAACAAACGGGCCAGGCCAATAGGGCTACTTAGAATTACCATGAGTCTCCTGAATCTTTTTTTTTTAATCAAATTTTTTTTTCTTCATTGATACTAGAGAGAGGAAAGGAAAGGGAGGGAGAGATAGAAACATTGATAAGAGAGAACATCGACTGGCCACCTCCTGCATGCCACAACCTGGGCATGTGCCCCGAGCTGGAATTGAATCAGCAACCTCTTGGTGCATGGGTCAACAACGCTCAACCACTGAGCCACACTGGCCAGGCTCTCCTAAATCGTAATACCAGGTTCTATCTATGGTTGGAAACTAGAGCCAAAGACAGTATCACCAGGCAACAATCAGAGACAGAGAACTAAAGTTCTGGTCCAGCTTCTTTTATTCTCTTCCAATGCCCCCCATCTTCAAAAGGTAGAAAAAAACATTGTGCTTAAGCACCCCAGTTCAGAATCAGAACCCTGAAGTGTAGAAAAGGCAAAAGGGAGAGCTGCATACTTCTAAGACAATCCAAAGTACTGAAATATCCATGACAACAATCATGCAGTATGACTCCTTTTTTTTTTAGTGTTTGAAACACTAGAATTTAGGAAAACGAGTACTGCTATTTTTACAGTAATGTGCTTTTTTGCCTAAAAAGACAAAAATTTAAAAGACATGACCATGCACAGGTCCTATCTCTTTTACCTTTTAGGCCTACCTCTGGATTAGAAAAACTGTTGAAATATGCATGGGCTTATAGTCTCTCAGAATTAAATGTGATTTTTCTCCTAAGTTCTTTAGGGACTCTTTTACCTGAATGCTGCTTTCTTCATCTTCCCGGGGTGACTGTGCAGGCATGACTTCCACATCTGAATTATCAGATGAGGTATTACGCTTCCTCTTCTTCCCCACCACAGGAGTGATGGTGCTAAAATGGAAAAAACAAAACCATTTTCAATGAGGGTAAGGAAAATTTAGGAGTAAAGAAAATATAATTAATCTAAACCATTACAGATGAAAGCTTCCAGAAAGACAGAAGCATCTCGATCTTCAATCTGAGGGACATACAACTATTGAGTAGGGTGTTTGAAAAAAAGATACTGGGGTTTCTAAACCACTGGCTGACCTCTATACCAGATTTGTCAAATCCTTACTACCCCTGTATTCACAAATACCTGAGGGAAGGAGCATACAAGAGCAGAATGAATACTAGACTAAGACTTAACAAGGCCTTATTTTAGTCTCAGTTCTGTCACTAGCTGAGCATTAGTTTCCTCTTTTGTAAACATTGATGATACCTGGTTCGACAGTTGTTGAGAAGCAAATAATAGATAAGAAATTTGTTTTTTAACAGCGATAAAATCCTATACAAATATAAAACATTATTATAATTACACTACAAATGCTGAAAAATCCTAGGGAACTGAAGCTAGGGAGAAAGGAGTGAAGTTAGAAGACATGAAAGGGAAAGAGAAAACACTCAATTGTGACAAGAATTACATGCCAAGCCATGGTTCTGTCAACACTGCTTAAGACTAACAGCGGTTGCTGAAATCTTCTCTAGTTCATAGATGATATGCAAGAACAGGGCAGCTATGACTCCAGCAGCTCTCTTTTTCTAGTGTGGGCGGTAGGGGGTAGTGAGAAATTCTTCACACTACAGTTATATCAAATCAGAAAGAATATATGAAAACATAGTCATAGCTTTTAAATGTAACCCCCAGCATAGGATCTTTTCCTGTGTGTTAGTGATTCTCTTTCAAAATATGTAAATTTCTGTTCAACAAATCATGTAAGCACTGAGACAGAGAAAAGAAAGGCCTTATTATCTTCTCTGACAGATCACTTTGAATTATGTTGCTGCTAAATACATGTATTTCTGCTCAACGCTAATTTAAAAATGAGTGCACTACCCTCAAATGCCCCATCAGAATAACAAAAGGGTTGTACTCACTTCAGCTTACTCTTGCCCTTGGTTTTGGAGGTACCAGATGTCTTGCTCTTCTTTGGCTTTTCTTCCTTGAGCCTCTCCCCACTGCTCTTTTTCCTGCGTTTCTTTTCACCTTCCTCCTCAGGCCGAACACTGGGCAACTCATCCTCATTTAGGACTCGAGGTATGTTCTGCTCACCCCGAGCTCGGGCCCTAGCAATGGCCTCTGCTACAATCCGATTTGCTTTCTCTTGTTTCTTCTGGTGCTCCAGCCTGCGGTTTTCTTCCATTCCTGTCTTGCCCCCCGTATGAGGAGTAGAGCTTGCTGGTGAGGACAGGGCTGCCACTTCACTGGCACTTAAGACTTTAACTACAGAAAGTCCAGAAGAGGCCCCTTGGGAAGAGCCAGCCTACAGAAATGAAAACACTGAAATTTCAACACGCTTGTAGCTAAATGGCCTAAATAAAACCCAGCTCTGAAGCAGGCAGGCTAGAAACTTTAGTTCTCTAATTCCTCAAGAATCAGGCTCAGATGCAAATCTCACTAAACCTGGACATTTTTTAAAAAAAAGTTTCTTTGGTGGGAAGGGGGTAAAAAAAGGGCAAGAACGGTGCCAAATTAAACTTCAATATTCTTTAGCAATGCTCCTAATGTCAATACCCACACTCCACTATTCTAGAAAATTTTCACACAATATAGCCAATACTGATCTCTGGGCTGAAAGTAAAAAACTCAAATTCTACTCTTAGCCTATCTTTATCTCTCTGGGGGGTTGGGGGGGTGGGAGGAGTGGTAATCACTTGACCTCAAGACTATTTCTTTATCTTTCAAATGAATACCAGATAAATGACCTCTTCTCCCAAACTCAACAACAACCTTCCAATCTTTTCATGATATAAATAAAACAAGGTTTCCATGAATGAAAGAAACAAAAGTCTACATCTCAGTTCAGAGATATGACTCTAGACTGGCCTCACAGTCAACAATGAGTGGTTGCTGAGGGTAGTAGCAAGGGACTGAGGTCTATTTTCCTTCCTGTATAAATCTCACCTGTGGCTGTAGTACCACCTTGAGTGGTACTGAAAGTCTTTGTCCTGGGCTCTGTCCTGGTCCCATTATCTGAGCCTGTTGCACAGAGGAAAGTGTCACTGGCTGGGTTGCGGGTGGCTGCTGGGGCTGTGGCTGTGATGATGGAGGCTGTGGTACAATCTGAATTTTCTGCTGTGGCTGCTGCACCTGCAGCTGGATAGTTACTACTTTGGCGGGCTGCCCCTGAGCATTCTTGGCTTGAGTCAGGGCTGCTAGCTGGTTGCCCTGCAACACTATCTTCCCTGGTAGACTCCCTAGCACGACATGCCGATGTCCTTGGGGACCTCCAGACTGTGGCTGCTGGAGGACCAGGGTGATGCGTTTCGATTCACCCTAGAGTGAAGAAAGGAAATTGCAAGTACATTAAAGAATGGTATACGCTTAAATATTTATACCAATTTTCCTCATCCTAGAAACATAGAAACTGAAGGGGAGAAAACAGTACAATTCATTTGGTTCATCCTATCTGTCTTAACAGAATCTTTTCGGTTAACACCTCTGCCCAGTAGGTGTCAAGCCTATTTTTGAAAAACTCCTGATAGGAGGTTATCTTCTAAGGCAGCCATTCCATTTTTTTGGAATTCTATTAGAACAAAAGTCTTTATATTGAACTGAAATCCACCTCTTTATAGTTTCGTTCTACTGGTCTTACTTATCTTAATATTGCTCTCCTTCCCCCCTAAACTCTTTGGCCCGTTTTTTCAGAGGCGAGAGCCTCTCTTTTCTTAGAATAGAAACTAGCCTTTACACTGGGCAAAGCAGGAGGACAACCTTAGTAATAAGAACAGGGGAAAGATACACACAGCTTCTGTAAGTCTTACAAATATAAATATTTTTAAATGATTCTTTGTACCCATAGCATCCTATATTTCCCATAAAACTTTATATCATACGTTATTGTGAATTCTTGTCTAGCTCTCTGTCTTGCCTGGTAGACTGTGAGTTCTGTAAGTAGAGGGACTGTGGCTGTCTTGTTCAGTATCAGCTAGGTAGTATAAACAAGTAGTACGAGTTCAAAAAATTACATGAACACTAACTTCTACTACCTGATACGTAGTAAGTACATGGCTGTCAATACTAACTGACAAAAAGCAAAGATGGAATTTAAACAGGATTTCCTAGAGCTAGCTCTCGTGTGCTCTCTCTCTCACAGTTGCCGGGCCCTCTACTAAACCAAAATTCACCTCCCCCTTTCACTCAAGTCACCTGAGTAGGTGTAGAGGTCAGTGTAACTGCAGGCTTCAGTGGGGGCCCTGTGGCCCCAGGGTTTCCAGCAGGAGCTGAACCCTTAACTGGCTGTAGGACCAGCTGCTTTACTGGTCGGCTGGGCTGGACAACGCGCTGAACAGTAGCCTGGTTCCCAGGGACCTTGGCAGCCAACACTGTATTACCAGAGACAATGGAAACACCTGGTCGAAGGGGAGTGCCGGTTAGCACTTTGGTAAAAGTGACTTTTCCACCATTGGCTGTGCCAGCCACCAGGGGCTGAGCTGTGCTGGTGATACCTTGGGCCTGAATTTGTGCCACATGGGCACCAGTGACTGAGGAGCTTGGTGGGGCTTTAAGGATAACAATCTTAGGGGCTGACTGAGGTGGTTGCCCTCCAGCACTACTAGAGGACACAGCTGTGGCAGAGACACCCATGAAAGGATTCCCTTGGCTCAGGATCTCCTGGTTCTTGGAGACCTGCAAAAGTCCTGATGTTGGCGCTGGTGTCTGTAAGACAGGTTGGGCTGGCTGCTCCTGGCTGACGGGCTGAGTGGTATAATCATGCAAGGTTAAAGATTCTGGAGCTGGAGCTGTTGATTCCTTGGGAAGTTCTGTGGGGGCTGTTTCCTCTGGTGGGGGAACCAGGTCACTTGCTGATGGATTCCCCACATCACCACCTCCACCATCCTGGTTCATCTGATCCAAGGAATCCAGAGAGCTTGGCAGTCCAAGGGCTTCCTCAATGGGGTCTTGTGTGACCTGGTTGAAGCTGTCATCAGTCAGAGAGTCCAGGCCAAATAAATTTGGGTCATCAAACAGATCCATGATAGGGTCTGCCATCTTGGGAAAGCAATGGAGGGCACTTCCCCCAAGGTGTAGGGAGGGAAGGGGAGGGGGGGTACTGGCTCTCCCCTCCCCTCCCCTATTAAGAAAAAATGTACACAATGGAAGACTACTCTTCAGGTAAAGAGGCAAGAAACAAGTGCATGTCAGATTGTCCTGACCTTCATGGAGCAAGATGGCTAGGTCTTCAGAGGAAGATGGTGGAACTCCTGTTGTGGGAAGACAAATGAAAAATAAGCAAAGTAGGCGGCCTCAGGAAAACTTTCTCCTTCTTAGGTACCACGGTTAATATCAAATCACATCATAATGAGAAGAGGGGTACCTCAGTTGCGGTTTGGTCCCCGGCCCTGGTCGGGTCATGTGGGAAGCAACCAGTCGATGTCTCTCTCTCACATCGATGTTTCTCTCTCTCTCTCTCACTGTCTCTCCCTTCCTCCCTCCCTCCCACTCTATCTGAAGATAAATGGAAAAATATCCTTGGATGAGGATTAAAAAAATTTTTTAAAATTTAAAAGTAAGAGAAGAGGGAAATATGAGGTAATCTAAGGACAGAGACAAAGAAAACACCCACATTTCTGCTTCAAAACTGAAACTAAAAAAAAAACCCCATAATAATAATAATAAAATAAACCCAACCCCCTTTTTGGGTTCTTGAAGCTTCTGTCAAGATCATTCAGCTATCTTCATATCTTTTTACAATTATCATTCTTATGTAAGGAATTTAATAGTCATTCACCTTCTATTTAGACTTCTTTTTTTTTTTTTTAAATCCTCACCCGAGGACATTTTTCCATTTTTGTTCAGAAAGAGTGGGAGGGAGGGAGAGGAAGAGAGAGAGAGAGAGAAACATCGATGTGAAAGGGACACATCGAGTGGTTGCCACCCACATGACCCCAACCAGGGCCGGGGACAAACTGCAACTGAGGTACGTGCCCCCAGCGGGAACCGAACCCGGGCCTCTCTGGACCGCAGGCTGACGCTCTAACCGCTGAGCCAAACCAGCCAGGGCTATTTAGACTTCTTAAGTTGACAGAATTTAGCAATACACCAGCAGCTTTAAGTGACTGTGGATAAAGATTTCTGGATATATTGTATTTTATCAATTTCCCTTGTATTTTAGATACTTTCACTTATTAGTGGCAAAAATAATACCTTTAACCAAGCTCATAGTACAATCTTGCTAAGCTTATAATTTTACCCAGGAACTTTTACAATTATTCTAGTTAACATATTAATTAATCTATACCTAGTATTTCTGTTCTGAATCCCCTCCCCTTTCTCATATTTAAGATAAAAAATTTCCTTTGCAAGGATTCAAAGAATTCTACATTTTAGTTTCAGTTTGTATTCCCAACTTTTGCTTTCATCACTTCCTATATATACCCTATATTTCAGTCCAAGTAGACTATACAGTTCCCTTAATGTGATTATTATCTGCATGTCTTTACCTGTTATGCTATAGTTTCGGCCTGGAACACCCCCACCACACCCACAACATCTCTCCCAGCTGAAATCTTTCCCATCCTCCAAGGCCTTCTACTCCATAAGGTGAGCCCCTTTAACAACAGAGCAATCTGTGATGACTTGGTCCCTTCACCTTCTTTAAATACCACAACACTGCTTGCCCTTATTGAAAGACTTATGTTTAATATTATACTAGAATGATGAGTCTCTTGTCCATATCCTCTGAAGGCCCAAATGGTTCCTTTGTGCAAATTACAAGGTGCCTGCTCCTCAAGATGCTTGTCTGCCATCTGCTGGAAAATTGTCATATTATCGACGATGATAATGAGTATGTGCAATGCACACCCTGCACAATACTGCATGGTGGCCCAGTGCCTCCTTCCCAGAGAGTAGACTAGAAGAAGGCTTTCCCACACAATCCCCACACTTTTCTCTTCCTTAACCCATTCTAGTTATCCTTATAAAACAATATAGTAATGTGGGTAAATATATCCCGGAAACTCAGACATGGATAAAAAGAACAGACTCATCAGTAACTGGCACATCAGTCAAAATTATAAAGGATAGCCCTGGCCAGTTTGGCTCGGCGGTTAGAGTGTAGGCCTGCAGTCCAGAGAGACCCGGGTTCGGTTCCCACTGAGGGCACGTACCTCGGTTGCAGTTTGTCCCCGGCCCCGGTTGGGTCGTGCGGGTGGCAACCACTCGATGTGTCCCTTTCACATCGATGTTTCTCTCTCTCTCTCTGTCTCCCTCTCTCTCCCTCCCAACTCTGAACAAAAAAAAAAAAAGGAAAAATATCCTCGGGTGAGGATAAAAAATAAAAAATAAATAAATAAAAAATTACAAAGTATACATGGCATCTCCACCAATGTCAAACAAAATCTTCCTTGCTTCAGTAATTATGTGCCCTTCACTTCTCACCCAGGATCCCTATTCCTGGGTGAACTATTCCTGGCTAAACTATTCCACCAGCTCATTCCAGCCTCTCCTATCTAATGCATGCCCCAAATTTACTCAAAATGGCAACCAGAAAAGTTATCAACAGTTCTTGATTTAATAAAAAATCTACTCAATAATTTTATAAAGTTCCTCAACACTATCAGACTTTTTTCTAGTTATCCCCTTACTATGCTACTCATCTTTCATCTCCTATTCACTGTCACAGAAGTCACACTAGCTATCTAAGAGAAGTCACACTAAACATCTAACAATTAGATGCCATATAAAAACTACAATAAGTTTCCACTAACTAGAAGTTTATGCTGATAATAGTTTATAAATTGCTTTTTCTTCCATAGGGTATTTTGTCCTTTCCACGACTTCTTGCTATTTATTCTTCCAATGCTCTTCTTTCCCTCAACAACAGCCCAATCTCAGACAGAGAAAGATCTCATTTTTTAATGGGAGAAACGAGGCTAACAGTTTCTGAAATACTTCCTTCCCCCATACAACTCAAGTATAAGTTTCTACAGATTAATGCATTTATCATTTATCTCCCTTCCCAGCTTTTGGGCCAAATTTCTGCTTCTCATGATTCAGTCTGGGCCCAATAATTTAAAAAACCTCACCACTGACTTAAAGCCCACCACCAAGTTTCACTGCTTCTCAGTCCCATCTCATCACTCACTTCTACTGACCTAATTCATCTTGTACATATTTTTAAATCCTAGTTTCCTGTTCCTTTTCTAACTCCCATCTTTAAATTGTCCTTGACTCTCAAAAGATTAAACCTCTCCCAACATACCTCCAACTCTCTTCACCCCTCCTTCTATTCCTTCTTAAGGGTCATCCTGGCTGTATCCACATCTGGCCTATCCCACCAAGCTCATCTATCCCATGGTTCAAACCTTGGTAGTAAAAATAGATGTTAAGCATTGAAATATATGAAGCACTTAGATACCCCACCTAAAGCAAATGCCTAGATAAAGAAGTCATACCACTGCCCAAAAGAGAAACACATGTATATGCTCAAAAGGAAAAACAAAGTTTAATGGTTACAATTCATCACTTTCACTAATTCCAAACCAATGACCAGACTAATGACAGAAACCTTGAGGGGTGAGCTGGGGAGAAGTGAAACAAACTAGTCAGTTAAGGTTAAATCCAAGACCATCACCTATAGTCTCCAAATAATAAGCCAGTTAACACTAAGAAATAATTCATATAACAGGCTCTCATCTTATCTCCTTCCTAAAAGGGCAACCATTATTTCCCTCCAATGTAAGTCTAAACTACTGTCCTTCTGCAGTTTTGTCACTTTTAATATAGTTCTTCTTGGCTTTTAAAAAAATGTTTTTATTGATTTTTAGAGAGAGGGAAAGGGAGAGGGAGAGAAAGATAGAAACATCGATGAGAGAGAAACATCCCACTGGGGATGGAGCCTGCTACCTGGGAAGTGGCAACCTCTCAGTGCATGGGTCAATGCTCAACCACTGAGCCACACAAGCTGGGTTTCTTGGCTTTTTTAAATCTAGAGTTCTAACTCTCCTTTTCTTATTTTACATGTCTCCTCACCCTTGCCCATTTCAATAATAACTTGTCTGTCCAATCATAAAGGACTTTGTTTTGATTCTCCTCTATGCTTTTCCATCTCAATTTCCCCATACTCTACAACAAAGCAGTGATTCTCAAATGGGAGATGAAAGGTACAGTAGTTTGAAAATGTGCATTCAATGCCATAACTTTATATTTATCAAGTGGAAAGGGAAAACACACCTCATTGTTCAGGTTATTTATATTCAGTAAAACTGGACAAAATCTTCTTGGCTAGTGAAGATCAGTAAAAGAAGGGCTGGAGCAGAGAAAGAAGAGGCATCCATGGCTCGGAAGGTTTATCAACACCGTGGTAGGATAAGATTTCTTATGGTCTCCCAAATAGGGAGTTTATCAGAGTTACTGTTTATGATGGATGAGAAACACTGCAACAGTTGTTATAACAGATAACATCCATTCTCCATTACAGATTTCTCTGTACTGCCCATTCTCTTAGAAGATAATGAATGTATGCCATATTGACAAATGCTGACCCTTTTTTTTGGTGATATGTACTTTTACAAAGTACTACCTATGCCCATTTAACCTAGAACTGCTCAAAGATTCAGAAAATAACAAACTATTTTACTTCAAAGTATAAATCTTGTTATTGGAAACTGTATCCTTTCAAGAGGATCAGCTGCAGACAGACAAAAACACATGTTATTGAAACACAAGATGCTCAGAAGCAGCTTAATTTGAAATGAGAAATCCCTTGAAAATAAAATAATCAGAAGGCCTAAAATGAAAATCACCAACATAATTTTAAAAGAGAAAGATTTAAAAACTGTATCGTGGAGACATTTGTGAGACACAAAGGGTCTCAAATCTTAGCAAGAAATGGGAAACAAACACCCAAGGTGAATGAAATCACAACTTAGGGTCAGCAAGGGACCAGGATGGAAGGACACAGACCATAAGAAATGGAGCTTTTAACTTGGAACCACTCAGGAGATTTCATCAAGAAGACTGAGATCCTAGGCCATTTCCTCTATCTTCACCATTGTCACTGCTAAATGTGACTACTTTGTTTTTGTTTTCCCAATTACTTAAGGAAAAAGCACTCACACCTCAATCAGGGGTATGGACATTTAGGGGCAAAGATGGCTAGTAAAGTGAGCCCTTCTGAATAAACAAGAAAAACAAAATAGGCAACTATGAAAGCTAAAAGCATGGACGAATGTTCAGAGGGTAAAGAAGAAACTACAGACATTATATACTCATATGAAAGAAGGGGAGAGGCAAGGTAAGGAAGTCAGGGGTTCATGAATAGGGAAACGCGACTGGGGGTGGGGGTGGCGGGGACCCGGATACATTACCTGCTCATACTGCCGGGGGTTGGTGCCAGTAAGGCCCATACAGCAGAGGCGGGGGATTTCTGGCAACTGGCGCCCCCAAAATGGAGTTGAGGTACATGCACTCATGTACCTCATGAGGGGGAGATCTAGCGGGGTGCCCTCCAGAGTGGGGATGGCCAAGACGGAAAGATGCGGGGGGGAAAGGGGGGGTGTGGATGCCCGGGTGGGAACAATGTTAGGGCGGAAGCTACAGGCCGGTAGGCCCGACGAGCCCTGAAGAAGAAAAGGAGCTGTGCCTCACCCTAGTGTGGGAATAGAGGTGCCTTTACCTGCAGCGGCGTGGGGGGCCGGTTCGCCCCTCTCGCTGTCTCTCCAGCACCAGTTCCCCCTCCTCCTGCGCAACCGAACCTGATGCTCCAGCCCGCCCCGCGCCCTCATTGGCTAAACTGGGCTGCCATTCACCAAAGAAGCAAACACGCAAAACAGCGCAAAGGGTGGGACTTGGGAGAGCTTCCCCCCTCCCCCGCCACCACGGGTTAGGTTGAGAGCGCACGGAGAGGCCTATCCGGTTTCTAGGGCCGAGGCGAAGCCTGCAGCTTGCTTGGAAAAAAAGGGGCCTGGCCAGAGAAGCGGTCTCACACTGCGGGAAACTAGTCCTAGGGATTAAATTCCCTACCGCCAACACTGTATTCTGTACACCAAAGAGCTTTAACTCAGGAGGGAGGGTTCCACACTAGGCCAACTCTGCCTCCTCCTGAACTCCCTGCCTTCTAGCAGCCCTGTCAACTCTTCTGCTGTAGTGACTATACCTGATCCCCCTACCCATTAATTAAGAGACCAAATCTTATCTCCACCATGGGCGTGAAGCAGACCCGCTGCTGAAATATGGGGGAGGGGGGGTTTACTCTTAAAAGATACAGCACTCTTTCTGCCACAACTCCAAATGCTGGTTTGCATTCTTGACACCCCCAAACGGAGGGCAGCAGTATCTCTTTCCAGGAGCCTTCTAACAATTTCCAGCCCCCTCCCCTCCAAAGCACACCCCCAACTCCTCACCTCAAAACCTGGTCTCCTGACCCCACTTTATTTCTGTTGAAACTGAGCTCCTTTAACATACTGGCCAGTGTCCACTTGAGACCACTCTAACTCCCAATGAGAGTAGTCAAGTCCAGAAAGATGGTAGTATGCAAGCTTAAATCCCCCAAAGTAAACTGTTATTAAAAACAGTTGCTGATCTCCTGACCACATGTCCCCTAAAATGTAACCATTCTCAACAATGAAATTCTACTTTCTGTACTCTAGGACACAAACAAGGAAGCAGATCAACTTGGCTGTAGATCTCCTATTTTTAAACATTCTAGCATTACCACTATTGCTAGGAATACCCAATTACCACTTCTATTAACAGCAATACTGTTTTCCCATTCACTCAGACTCAAAACCTCATCCTTATTTCATTTCTTTACCTTTTCAAAACCTATCCTCTAAGATCTACATCAAATGTCTCTTCATTTACTCAACATTTATTGAGCATATGATATACCAAGTAATGTGGTAGTATTAGAGAACCATAGATGAAGAGATATATCTCTATCCTCAAAGAACTCACAATACATAGGAGTATATGTGAATATATGTGGGGAGAGGGTGAAAAGTAGTGACAAATGTAAACAATTGTAATACAAGGTGATAAGTGCAATGAAATAAGCAGGGGATACAGAAACAGATGAAAGGGACTTAATAACTTAGTAAGAAAAGGTATCAAGGAAGTACTTTCTGAACAAACAAAGAGTTAACTAGGGAAGATAAGTGGGCTACAATAAAGTATTCAGGCAGCAGGAACAGTTAGAGGAAAGACAAAACAAAGTACAGAAATGAGAAACAACATGAGACATGTAGTGGAAACTCGAAGTAGTTGTGTAGTTCAGTCTTGCCAAAGTGTAAATCACAAAGAACAAATTAGAGGAAGATGAGATTGAAAGGATAGGTAAGGGCCAGGTCCTTCAAGGAGGACCTTGAATACCACACTAAATCATTTTCTTATAGGTGGATGGGGAGTCACTGAAACAGGGAATGACATGACCAGAACTGCATTTTGGTTAGCTAACTCTGGCTGTTGGATAAAGAACAGATTTGGCGGATGAGGGGGCAAAGGACACAGAAACAGTTAGGAGGCTACTATAGTAGTCCAGAAAAGGGTTGTATAGTAGATATTTGCTGATTTTTCTTTCTGCCCAGAAACCAAAAGCCCCCTTCCTATATTGAGGGAATAGCTCAAATAAGAGCCTTCAGTGGGAGACTGGATGTTACCTCCCACTATATATTTAAAAAAATTTTTTTTCCTTTATTGATTTTAGAGAGAGAGGAAGGGAGAGGTAGAGAGAGCTAGAAACATCGATGAGAGAGAACATCGATTGGCCGCCTCCTGCATGCCCCCCACTGGGGATTGGGCCCACAACCTGGGCATGTATCCTGACGAGGAATCGAACCGGCGACCTCTTGGTGCATGGGTCGATGCTCAACCACTGAGCCACACTGGCCAGACTACCTTCCACTACAGAGCCAGGGGGCAGTAGGAGGTAGGGGGTTGGAGGCAGAGGTCCCACCTTCTCTTCCTGGCAGAGACAAAGTACACATGACCTAGGCTAGTTTAACTGGACACTCCTTAGGGGAACTTTGACTTTGAAGAGGTAATGCAAAGTCCCAGAACTAGCAGTTAGACAATATTCAGCAATGGCAGATACCAGAGTACTACTGCAGCATCTTACACAGACTGTTCAGTGGTGTCACCTTGGCTATGTTCTACATGTCTCTAACTTCCCTTGGTTTTAGATCATTTTCTAAACCAGGCTCTCTAGCATCCCCATTAATTTTGTGAGCCATATAATATCTTTCCAGTAAATTCCCTTTCTGCTTAAGTTAGCCAAAAGATGACTTTTGTTGTTTGCAAACAAGAATCCTAAAATGATTGGGGCATGAATCAGCAATGTGGTGGTTCAAAAGGTAATGATGGGAAGGAAGGGACAGAGCCGAGTAATACTTACGTCATAAAAATTGGTAGAACCTGGAGTTTAGAAACAAAGATGAGTTCAACTATGTTGAGTTTGAGTTGCCTATAGTATGTTAAGTAGTGATATTCAATAGGAGATTGGATGTATAAATCTAACAGTTGGCTTGGTGATAGATTTAGAGTTACCAGTATCTAAATGGTAGTTTCAAGAGTGAAGATTAACCAGGGAATGTGAAGAGCAAAGCAAATATATGAAAAACTGCACCAATACTGTTGGGGAGACAATAGAGAATATTAGAATCTGTAAAGAACTGGAGAACCCATGTCCATTCCATTTTTTTTTTTTTTATCCTCACCCGAGGACATTTTTTCACTTTTTGTTCAGACAGAGTGTGAGGGAGAGAGAGAGAAACATCGACGTGAAAGGAACACATCGAGTGGCCGCCACCCGCATGACCCAACCAGGGCCGGGGACAAACTGCAACCGAGGTACATGCCCTTAACGGGAACCGAACCCAGGTCTCTCTGGACCGCAGGCCGATGCTCTAACCGCTGAGCCAAACCGGCCAGGGCCCCATGTCCATTCCAAAGAGAGTGGCTGCTATTCAGCTCTACTTAAGTGATGCCATGTGGAAATGCACATCCAAGGTTGAGAGAGAACTTCAGATTTTTCCAAAGCCAGAAATACAGTTTTATGTAAATCTTCTAGGTTTTTAATGTGTACTGCATAAATTAAAAAAAGATAACTAATTTTAAAATGTTCTAAATACTATACAGGCTAAACAAAACACTTAGCTGGAAACCCAATTGTTGAGATTTTTGGTGTAGAAAAAGAAAAGCTAATGAGGAACCCAGGAGAACATCAGGATTTAAGAATCAGAATAAGCTACACCTACCAAGCAGGTAGAGAAGGAAAAGCTAGAGAAGCACAGAGGGCAATGTCACAGAACCAAAGAGAGTAGAGTAATGCAGGGCGAAAGAGTGATCAATTATATTGAACAAAGAAAATATGTTTAATAACATAAGAACTTTAAAATGTCCATTGGATTTAATAATTGAAAACCTTCTTGATTCCCACTTTTCATTGTCAAGCCAAAACTAATCAGTCCAATATGAGCTTTCACAGCATTTTAAGTACTTTTAAAAATAATTATCTTCACCAGCTGGTGTGGCTCAGTGGTTGAGTGTTGACCCATGCACCAAGAGGTCGCCGGTTCGATTCCCGGTCAGGGCACATGCCTAGGTTGTGGGCCCAATCCCCAGTGGGGGGCATGCAGGAGGTGGCCAATCGATGTTCTCTCTCATCAATGTTTCTATCTCTCTCTCCCTCTCTCTAAAATCAATAAAGGGAAAAAAATTATCTTCTATTTTGTATTTCATTTCTATTTGTACATGGAAGTATAATGAGCTTTCAAGACAGAGGGATGTTGGTTCAAATCTTTGTCCGACCAAGTAAATTAACCTTCTTGAGTCTAGTTCATTCCTCTCTACAAAGGGGGATCAAGTTACCGGGCCACTAATGAGGATTAATGAAACACCTAGCACAATATTTGGCATATAACCACTGCGTCCTGGGAGGTACTCAACAAATGTTGCTGGATAGACAGTTGGAGAAAATTTGTGTTTTTGCCAGTGTGTCTACCTAATCAGTCTTAATGGGGATCACCATTCAGATTAATGGCCTCCCAAATAATTCATTGATTTCAGGAGGCTAATTCCTATAAGCGTGAATGTATACTCTAGCTCCCTTTCTCTATATTAAATCTAATTTAAGGCAAATGAGAATATCTACACTTTAGATTCTATAGTCTGAAGATCATGTTCAACTAACTGACTTCATTCAGCCTGAACATGCAATAGAGATGTTCTAAATCACTAGTATCCAACTTTGAGCGGTGAGAGACCTAAATTAAGACTCTTAGGGATCCAAGGAAGGGCCATGAAGATTTCAGAATAACCAGTCACACCCTCAAACACTTTTTTTTTTTGGATGGCTTCATCACACTTTCTGGTTTTCCTTCTACCTCTCGGGCCACTTCTCCTTTGCTAGTTTTCACCTCTACCCGCCTTTAATTGTTGAAGTTCACCAAGCTTTAGTCCTAGAGCCCTCTTTACTTCTCATTCTATACTTCCCTTTCAAGAATATCTAATTCTAATTCACATACATGGCTTCAATTATTATTATTTTTTTTCCACCAAATTATCTATATCTTTAATGTCTCTCATGTATATCTCTGGACAAGATATTGACTCTGAACTGCAGACCTGTATATCCACTTACTTACTCAATAGCTCTTCTCTCCAGTCTCTTTGGTTGACCCACTTGTCCAGCTCTCCACATAAAAGGTTTAGTGACCTTAAGGAGACTGATTCCTTGGTCGTCTCTCTCGTTTCCTCCCTCCTCGCCACCATGCACGCACTCACACAAAAATGGTCTTCACCCTCCAGTATCTCTGCAGAGACCAGAAACCCTCTTCCTTACCATCTACATCCAATATTTGTAAATCCTGCCATTACCTCCTAAATATCCCTCCAATCCATCCACTTCTGTCTCTACTGCCATTCTGGATCAATTTACTCTCCTCACTTCCCTGAATTAGTGCAACTGCTTTCTAACTGGTTACCCTCCATTCTGCCTATTTAATTTTTATATATGTTCTTTCATTGATTTTTTTTTTAGAAAGAGAGGAAGGGAGAGAGAGATAGAAACATCGATGTGAGAGAGCAACACCAATCGGCTGCCTCCTGCACACCCCCCACCGGGGGTTGAGCCCACAACCCAGGCATGTGCCCTGACCAGGAATCGAACCAGGACCTCTCAGTCTATGGGACACTCAATCCACTGAGACACACCAGCCAGGCCTGCCTATTTAATTTTTATTTATCCTTCAAAGCTCATTCAACATCATCATTTAAAAAAACAAACAAACAAAAAAACCTTTCCCTGACCTTCCAGACAAAAACCAGCCAAATTTATGCAGTGTACATTACATGCCAGGCACTCTTCTAAACAATGCAAATATATGAACCTATTTCACTTTCTTAAGCCTGAAATAACTATCTTTATTTTATAGATGAGGAAACTGAGGCACAGAAAGATAAGTAATTTGCTCAACATCCCACAGCTAGTGAAAAGTGGTGCCAGATTCAAATTTAGGCAGTGTAGCTTGAGAACTCAGAATCTTAATCAACCTACTATACGATGCTCTAGGTTATATGCCCCTATTATAAACTGTCTTGTAACATACAAAACTTCTTTGTAGTTGAGACTGAACAACTGATTATAGTATAATTAATTGTTTGAAGCTCCCTCACCCCCGATATCAGAATGCAAGTTCCACAAGGACAAGGACTGTATGTGACTTGTTCATTACAATATTCCCTTTGCATTATCAGGTGGTAATGTGCTTTCAATATACATCTGTTGAAGGAATGCATGTTTAACTTCCAGCCCAGGGTGTGTGGGAGCGGGGCTGTGGAGAGATAATGGGAACGTTTCTGGCAAAAGCAAGGGCTTCCCTCAGACTGCAGAGATGGTAATAAACTAATGGGCAGTGGCACATTTTCTACCTGAAACATTCAGAAGAGGCATCATAAAATCATAAGCATCTTCACTTTTTAGGACCTGCAGCAGACACAGCTTTTACATATAGTAAAAGGGGCTGCAGGCAATACACATAAAACACTTTTCTATAGTGCGATAATCACTGTTGAAAGTAATGAAATTTTAGTCATCTCCTTTAAGCTTGGGACCATAAAGCCTCAGTGGTGGCCAATTTAGAGCTGTGGCAAGAAGCAAATAGATGACACTATACCCATATGACTCAAAATTAGGGCATGGATTCATTTTTAAGTTAGCCTCATTATAGATTTTTTTCCCCAGTAAAACCCCCGAGTTTTGCTCTAAGTCTGAAGCAGAAAATAAGAGCCTAATACTTAGGCTCTTTGGTCAAGTTAGACTGGATCTGGAGAAGTTCCTCTTCACTGGCACACGGTCACCAAGGTGAAAACAACATTCTGCGTTCCAGATAAGGAATATCTAACTGGATCAATATATCCACCTTGTATGATGCCACTTTCAGTCATCCAGGATAGTAAATAAATATATATAAAACTGAGGTGACAGAGTCCTGGTCCTCTTCTCTTTATGCCCCCCACACCATTCTTACATGCTCTACTTTTCCTGGGCCAATACACATACATTTGTTCAGCCTAACAGAAAAATGTAAGTATTTACTTACGAGGGATTGTTTTCATTGCAACATTCATGTTAAAAAGGTGTGTACAGCAGGGGGGGAGGAGACACATTATTAAAGCACTGGTATCACACTTTGCCTCCAGGCACAAAAAATGACCCCAGTGACATGACTAATGAAAATTTAGTTGTGCTAGTTTGATATGCATTGGTTAAAAAATGAAGATATTTGTAAGACTGACCAAGTGATTTTCCTCTGTGGGGCTTGAAGCATTTCACATAACCTTATCTTCAAATAACCAAGTTAAATAAAAGAAACAAACTATTTTTTTTGCCTTCTTGTTTATTGTTGTTAATCCTCATCCAAGGATATTCCTTCCATTGATTTTTAGAAAGAGTGGAAGAGAGGGATGGGGGGTGGGAGATGGAAGGGGGCAGAGGGTGGGGAGAGAAAGAGAAACATCGATGCAAGATGCAAGAGAGACACATCGACTGGCTGCCTCCTGCATGCACCCCAACCAGGGCCAGGGATCGAACCTGCAACCCTTTGGTGCGCAGGCCAATGCTGTAACCACAGAGCCACACCGGCCAGGGTATATTTTTTGCCTTTTAACAGACAGAGATACAAAGACAAAAAATTTTACATTCTCAAGGTTCTACCACTGCTAAAGGGTACAGCTTTAACAGGCCACCAGATGCCTATTTGTCTCATGTGGTGGTCAAAGACAGTTCTCCCACAGGGGTCAGCACTGAAATTTTAAATAGGGGGGAGGCTGGATAATGAATGGGGCTTTGAAGTCCAACAGACCAGAGTCCTACTCCCAGTTAAGTTATCTGACTTCACTCTTATTCTTTACTCTTCTGTAAAATGAAGCTAACATCACACACATTTCAGGATTATTCTGAAGATTAAAAGATAATGTACAATGCTTGGCACACAGTAGGCAAATAAAAAGGAGTTTAGTATTCCCTGTCCGATAATTTAAAAGAGTACCACTAAAGGTTTCTCTCAAAGCAAAATTGCTCCTTCGAGACTTGGCTGGGCTGATCTGCTAAGCAGAATGACGGGATACTGAAATAGATGTAAAAGTTTCACAATTAGAATAGCAGGACTGCTGGGCAGGATGAAAGGACTCTAAAACTACTGTGCTGAGAAAGTAGTACAACCCTTTAACCTCACACCCATGTAAAAGACTTCAACCAGCACTGGTGTCTAGGGCAACATCCAGGTAATTCAATTAATCATTTTTCATGCTACTCCATTTACTTCACAATGCCTGCTCGTGGGAACTTACAGTTCTCCAACTAACCAGACTGTCCCTTGGTAGTCCATATGCCCAGATCCAGTTACCTCACTTTTTTTTGTTGTTGTTAATCCTCACCGGAGGATATTTTTCCACTGATTTTTTTTAGATAGAGCAGAATGGAGAGAGGGAGAGAGAGAGAAACATCAATGTGAGAGAGGCACATCAATTGGTTGCTTCCCACTCAACCCTGACAGGGGATGGGGATCAAACCTGCAAGACAGGTACATGCCCTTGACTGGGAGTTGAACCCGCGACCCTTCGGTCCGAGAGCCAACACTCTAACTGCTGAGCCAAACCGGCCAGGGCAGCTGCCTCAACTTTTGACTCCTATGACTTTCAAGAGAGCCGTGAATGGAAGTGATCATTACCTGTATATAAGACCTTATGAAAAAGGTTGCCCCAAAAGGAGGCGTATCTGAAAAACAGGCAAAAGCACTACATTTTATAGGAGAATTGATGTGTTAATAAATAAAGAGCTGACTAATGTGCTCCACTCCCCAGACAAGGGGTAAAAAAAGAGAACGACTGAGTAGAAGCAATGAAGAAACCACTGAGTAAAAGTTCAGTATTCATGCAACTTGGTAACCCCTATTCAAAAATCCAGAAACATGTTCCCAGTCATTCAATTTATTTAGGCAGATGTGTATCTGATAAAATCATGTTCTGTTACAAAATCCTGCTATAATTTGGGCTCTAAAGAGGCAGTCCAACTACTGAAATAACCATTTCTTCTAGAACTTACCAAAAAGAAATTCCCATATCATTAACGGGACAACGCACTTCTGAACCCATGTCCCAAATGAATAATTCCCAAAGATGTAGTGGATGCCTAAAGTATGTAGTGAAAGAAAAAAGTATACAGTGAGGAAAAATAAAAAAACCATTGGATATTCCAAAGGTTTCTATAATGACAGTGAAAGACAATCTGAGAAACCTGAAAGACTTTACAATTCTTGAAATCCTTCCTCTCAGATGAAATTAAGAATTAAGTTAATATAATTCCTTTCTCAGGAAAGTACTGACATAGTTTTAGAAGAATTACAGACCCTCAAAACAAAAAGCTGTTATTATAGAATTACTAATTACTGGAGTATTGGGGCATTACCAAAAGAATTAGAACTATCACATTTAATGTGCTGACATACAGGGGAGAAAAGAAGCATAGTCCTATTACTGCCTAGTAATTTGCATAGCATGCCACTTAATTACCTTTTTTCAAAGAAATAAAGTCTGAAAATGCCAAATAAAATGAAGCCATACATAATAAATTTCTATAGAAATGTACAGAGAAAATAAAATCAGGGATGTTTCATTCTTTCAATGGCAACCCAGTATTTTCTTAACAAATATGCTTGAGAATAAATATTTTTTTAAATCCTTGATTTGTCTTTGAAGAAATTTTTTGTTTTGTTTAATGGATAGTAAAGTAATGGATAGTAAAAGGGCAAAAAAAGAAAAGAAAAAAAAAGATACCTACAGAACAGCTTAAGGAGAAATTTCAGAGACTAACATACTTTGTAGTTTAAATTTAAAAAAATTTTCATTTAAATAGGAGTGAGTCTGATGTTCTGGGAACTCTTTGCAAACAAACTAATAAAAATATATTTAGATAGTCTGAAATTGAAGAGGCTAGAGCGTTGTCTAGGTTGCCTACATTGATTAGAATAATTCCTAGATCCATCCCTGCTTAAGGTGAATGTAAAGCAATTATCTGTGCCAGTCTACCTGTTTATGCCTCCTAGATTTTGATTATCATGTAACATACATTAGTGTGTAGCAATTAAGTGTTTTACTTTTAAAAGTCTCCTGCTGCGATCTGAAGGCAAGAATTAAGATCTTTAAAAATTGACCATTTTGCTTCATTAAATAACCAAGAGCCTGGTGAAGGATGGAAAGTAATGGATAGTAAAAGGGCAAAAAAAGAAAAGAAAAGAAAAAGTTACCTACAGAACAGCTTAACGAGAAATTTCAGAGACTAACATACTTTGTAGTTTAAACTGAAAACATCCAGTAACTACAAAGAGGTGGACTTATTTTGCAATACAAATACAATGAAAATCTTAAAGGCAATATGAAAGTTAGAAAACAACAAAAAAAAAAGAGCTAAATTACAAGTTCATACGTGTGCCCACATAAGACAAAACTGAGAGATTAAAAGAGGGAAAAGTTATTCAGGATAAAATTTAGAATGTGATAAGTGCTTCAATAATTTTTTAGGCAATGGTTAACAGCTCATACAACAGCTTCATATAGAAATACAACTATTACTTGGGTACTAGGTGCCAACTACATTAGTTTCTTTACATTCCTTAAGAGGCCTCAGCAAGACAAGCAAAAAGGCACAATGTCAGTGAATTAAAAAACAAACAAACAACAACAACAAAAAACCAATGGGAGGATGAAAGGAAGACAACCAACTCTGTGAGGAAAAGAATAAAAAATGTATTAAAGAGGAGATCTGTAAAGTTAAACTGAGTAAGATATGAAACAATAGCCTATGAAAGAATCAAATGTCAAAAGTAAAATAGTAAATACAGTATTAGGTCGGTCACGGTAGTGTAAGGGTAGGTCATGCAAAGACCTGCAGATCAGGGACTTGCTTAAATGCAAGTCCAGAAGAGGACTGACTTCTAGGGGTGAGGGTGAAAGGTCCAGAAAAATATTTGTCTTCTGTTTATCCCCAAGGTATCAGGCTCAAAGTAAACTCAGAAGATAGTTTAACTCTTGCAGGGCTGTGGACACAGTATCTTTAAAGCATTTGGCATCCATCTGAAGGCTCTGAAAATGTTACAGTATTTCAGATGATGAGAATATCAAATCTCATTCTTTCAGTAAGCAAGAACAGTTCTTGGCATCACAAATTAATCTTAAATGGTAGTCCTGCTTTGAAAAATCTCACCCCTTTTAAAAGGAGATGTATGCAATGGTTTCTTTTGATGACAGATCCCCCTCACCATCCTACCTTACTTATCAGAAACTTGACCCTTCACATAAAATGTCAAATTTTTCCTTTCACAACTAAAACTCTGCAGTGGTGGTAACTACAGTGCCAGGATTCTTCCACTCCATCACCCAGCAGTGCTGCAGAGAAGGCTGTCCTGGGAAATACAAGATCTGTGTTTCCTAGTGATTCACAACCAGCTCAGCAGATTTCTATAATTTTCTATCCATGCCTAACTGAATTTTGTCAATTTGGGAACTGACAAAATCTAAAGACCAGATACACAGGATATATCAAACATGGAGAAAGTGAATTGTGCAGTACCCACACATTGCTCCATCAAATCCCTTATCCCAGTCCATTACTCCTTTGCTAATTCAGTTGTAAACCTCACACCAAGCCTGTCTACACACACACACACACACACACACACACACACATGCCTACCCTGTCTTTGGCCGTGTCCTTCACCTTGCCTTGCAGACCCACTGGCATGCCATTCTTGCAACCCAGGTCTTGTTAAATGGAAAATGTTTTCCTTATCATAACTCCTCTTTTCTTTCAGGGGCAGGATAATTCCAAAATACCTGGAATGAGAAACTTCTCATGTTCTGGCCCTAAGAAGTTGACAATTTGTTCTGAAATCTATTTGGTGACCAACACAAAAGAAATTCTGCGGCAGAAGACATTATTCACACCACAATCTCAACTTCTAGTATCTAAAGTGCCCCACACTAGATGGGCCCTCAGCTGATGGTAAGGATAACCCAGTCAGAGAATCCCTGACCGAACTGACAGGCTCAGAACAACAGAAGAGTAAATAATCTGTGGCTGCTGGTGTGATGGTAGGATGCAGTAGTCACCGATTATGCAGCTTCTCTGGCTTGTGTTTGGGACGTTTTTTAAAAGAAAACATGGAGTACTGTCTTTGAGTTTTGGATAACTAAGCTCACTTATTCAAAAGAGCGGTCCACTAAACATCTATCCACCTATATACCTCCACTATACACCTCTTCGTTGAAGACCTTAATCACTCCAAGGCTGCCCCTTAAAAGGTAGGAGCTGCTGCATTTGCACAGCTGCTGCAATGGCAGGGAAATTTCCTGCGACACTAGAGACAGGTAAATAAAGAAATTGCATTCTCTCCGAGGCAGGGGGAGGGGTCTTTTGCCAGTGAAGAGTTTACATAATGCAAGAGAAAACCAGTAAGCTCTGCAGACCTGTCAGTGGAGATGCAAGGCTTGAGCTCCTCTTTTCCCACCACCTCTAAACACTCCAAAAGCCTGCTCTTCTTTTCCAAAGACCCACAGCAATTGCATCTAATAATGTATAACGATCTCCACACGCTTACCCCATGAGTTGCTACCTACCTTTACTATTAAAACACAAAATCACAAGCAAAAAAAAGAAAAAACAAAACCCCTAATCTCCCACTTCTGAGTCCCAAGTAATGGAGTAACCAAACGGAGCCGGGGAGTATTCCCTCCTCTGAAGGGGCAAGGAGAACAAGGAGCTGCCTCAAAATCTACACCACGCCCAGTAATGCAATGACAAGCCCTAAAACTCCACAGCGGTCGGGGCAGATCCCTTGGCGGCTCGGCGCGGCTCGGGCTCCGCGGCCCGGCAGCCGGCCTCTCCCCCGGCCTCTCACAAAGGAGAATGGTTCAGTCCAGAGCATCACCCAGCACCTGATCCCTTAACAACTGGCGGACGGTCGGGCAGGGGGCGGTGGATCGAGGAAGAGGATGAGTTATTGGAACCAATTCTAAGAGCCTTAGTTTTTGCAGAGACCCTTGGACCAGCACTGAGGAGCGGGCATGAACGGGAAGCCTACCTGAACCAGTCCCGGTGCTTCCTTTCCAGCCAGCGTTTCAACTCACCCTTTTGGAGAACAAGGCGCCTTCCGGCGGAGCATGGCCAGCCCTCGCCTCAACCTAGCTTGCTAGTAGTCCATTCTCACTCGGCTCCGCCCACTACGCTCCCTCCCACCAATGGCAGGGCCGACTCCCGGCCTCTTCCAGCAGGGTTGTGTGAGTGCCATCCAGGAAGTCTCTCGAGGGTGGGAGGTCCTAAAAGGCTCAGAAGGGTACGTAGGTAACCACAGATATGCCTGACTGAAAATAAAATCTGGCGGTAGCTGGAGTCGGAAAGCTCAGTTCACAGGCGTTCAGGACTCTTGGCATTTATTTTGAACCCCGCCGTTGGGGGGCGCTGTAAACTAAAACAACATTTGGTTACCTGTTTCTGGGAAGCCATCTTGGATCGGGCTAGTGCCTTGGGGCAGGGAGGAGGGAGTGCTTAAAGAATTTTAAGCTCTTGTCAGCATATGTCGGAGTGCATATGTCCAGCCTCAACGTACTCTCCTATATATAATTAGAATGTCCCTGGGTCATGTTGGGGAGAAACTCTGGAATATTGCTGAATGTGGTTGGAAGCAGCCACCACCCCCTCTCATCGGAGTGGAGTGATCTTACCAAATCAAAGAAGCAAAATGAGTTCTTAGAAGGGCAGTGGGTTTTCCCAGTTACTGGAATAATCCTTTATAGTCACTCCTCAGATGTCAGCATTAGATCAACATAGGTTATATATCAATTCTAGAGGCTTCTAATCCTTGTGCTTCACTTTGACAGTACAGAGGACTGGGAGTCAGTTGGAAATGAGCAAACAAGATTTAAGGAAGAATATAATTTTTTTTTTTTAAAAAGGTCTAAATTTATCAACAGACTCAAATTGTGCGTTTAGATAAAGCAAATGATAGAAACCTTAAAAGAGAAATTATATGTGAGGAGGATGACCATTAAGGGACAGCCTTAAAAACATTGGCTGCAGAGAGTAATTTTCTAATAATTGCATTTAAATAGGAAAAGAGATCATTTTATTTCCCTTTTATTGAATTTATTGGGGTGACATTGGTTAACAAACTTATCCAGGTTTCAGGGGCACAATTCCACAACACATAGGAAATTTTATAGTGACTGAAATTCTCTTGTGCTCAATGAGATTTTCCTGTGTTTCCTAGTCTAAATATCTACTTGCTAGCTGAAGTTTTCATTTTTTTGAACTGGGGAGTGAAGGGAGCCTTTCCAGATTATGAAAGGAATTTCTAAAGGAATAACATATTTGCATGGTCACACATGCTGGGAGCTCAGAGACCTTAAGGAGTCATATGAGTAAATATTTTATCACAGAAATGATAAGACTTGGCCATATACATTTCCCTGTATATTGAACAAAATCTACTGGCCAAATTCTCCCTATAATTATATCAAATTTAAGGTATAAGGTACTAGAACGTGTTTGTCTGTAAATGCATATGCAGATATGATCTTAATTATTAATAGTTTCTAGAATGAGAATCTATTATCCTTCTGCTTATTTGATATAAAATAAACCTGCTATCAAAGGAACCAGTTATAGGCATTATAGAAAGAAAGGGTATGCCTGGTCTAATATTTCTGCTATCTGCAATTTTCTATAATATGATCTAGACTACTATAAATAAAATGGTTTTCAATGGTCTTGGCCTTCAAAAACCAATCAACACCCATATTATCTCATAACTATCATTCTTCATCAGGGGTGGGAAATCAATTTTCTATGATAATTCATGACCATTTTACTCAGAACATCAGCAGTGATCAACACAGGTCATGAATTTGTCCAGATACTTTGGTTTCTCATGCTTATCTTACAGTTGGTGAAATACCCAGTTATAGAAGGTTATGAATGTTTTGGATAACAGAACTGCATATAGGATTTTGGGATTAAAAAGATATGCTCCAGCCCTGGCCAGTTTGGCTCAGCGGTTAGAGCATCGGCCTGCGGTCCAGAGAGATCCGGGTTCGGTCCCCCCTAGGGGCACATATCTCGGTTGCAATTTGTCCCCAGCCCTGGTTGTGCGGGAGGCAGCCACTTGATGTGTACCTTTCACGTGGATGTTTCTCTCTCTCTCTCTCTTCCTCCCACTCTATCTGAACAAAAAATGGAAAAATGTCCTCAGGTGAGGATAAAAAATAAATAAAAATAAAAAAAAAGATATGCTCCAAAATATCAAAATGGTATACTTTTATGGCTCTGAAAGCAGCAGCTCTAGGCAGAATGCTATCTTTGATTAATGCTCTAAATCCTACAAATGCTAAAGATTTGTTTGGTTGGTAAAGAAAAACTGTACAGAACTGTAGAATTATACTTACTTTAGTTTTGTCCCTGGTGTGAGAGTGCAGGCTAACCCCAAATTCAATAGCCTCAAATCCTTTTTGGAATGAGGTAGGATTAAAAAAAAAAAAGCATAATCAAAGCAATACCCCAAATGTCTTCCAACTTCTGTGGTGCAGGGTTAACTATTATTACTACTACTGGGGGCAGAAAATCCAGTACAGCGGTTTGTCCTTGGGTCATGTTGGTGGCAACCACTCAATGTGTCTCTCTCACATCGATGTTTCTCTCTCTCTTTTCCTCCCTCTCTCTCCCGCTTTATCTGAAGATAAATGCAAAAATGTCCTCGGGTGAGGATAAAAAAAATCCAGTACAGAATGAATGTATCTCAAGGAGTACTTCTTCCAATACCTTTGATACAATTTCCTAGGAGAGTATCTACTTGAGTACTTCTTCCAATACCTTTGATACAATTTCCTAGAAGGAGTATCTACTTATGTTTGGGATACAATCAGAAATGACACATGAACTATGAGTAGCTTGGATACATGCATATATTTAATAATGAAACAATTCACCACCAACAAAAAAAAATTAGAAAACTTCATGAGACCTCAGTGCTGTGGAATAGCATGGGACATCAAGGCAAAAAGATACAGCAACTGACCCAGAAGGCTGAATGATGAGGGAAACAAAGGCAAATTTGGCTAGGATAGTACTAAATGCTCTTGAAAAGGAGAATGGCTGGAGAAGTACCACTTATATGACTGCTTAGAAGCAGGCAGCCTTACTGTATGCTGCATGGAATGGAAGCCAAGAGCTAAGAAGGGAAAGAGAGGAAAGGAAGAAAGCAATATAGAATCCAGGGTAAGCAGATGGAAGAGACTGAGATAGAGTTACAAAGATGACTCTAAGGCCTTTTGTTTCCTCTGAAGTTTAAAATAGACCTGTTCTGAGTCTGTTAAATTCAATGATCACATAAATAGCACTAGGCACTGTGAAGGAATGGTGGAGGGAGTGGTTTACAAAGTATAGGGATAACGTGGTCCCTGCTCTCAAGGAGCTTACAAACTATGTGGGGAGACAAATTCCACACACAAAACAACTATAAAACATATTTACAAAGCAACATAAATACAAATAAATATACATATGAATAAACAACATATGAAAGCTAAGGGGTACTGTGTCAATAATTGCTTAGAAGTCCCTAGGTCAAAGAAGACTTTCTAAAGGAAAAAGTTTTGGACTTTGAGTATGTTAGCGGAGAGCAGGGCATGTGCAAAGGCATAGAAGCAGAAGTAAATATGTCATGTCCAGTACGTAAGCAGATTAGCTTGATTAGAGTAAAAAGTCTCAATAGGTCTCATGAAGAAGTGTGATGAAATAGTAGGGGTCTATTTGGTGAGAGACACTGCAGTGTTAGGTCTGGTCCCTAAAACAAAATAACAGGAAAAGATGTCTTCTTTAAGTAATGATAATAAGTGGCCACAGGTCCAGGAGCAATTCTACTGTAAGACAGGGAAACTAGTAACAGGATGGTAGAGAAGTATTCAGTCTTCTTGAGCAGCTCAAGTAGAAGGAATTGCCTTCTGCAAGAACTCTTACGAACTGGCAAGTGGAAAAACCCGATGAAATTCATAGACCTAGGATCTATCATCCAAAGGCTAGCCAGATCCCAGTAATCTCAAGTGCTGAAGCAGAATGTCCCAGACCTATGTTACTGATTCCTGGTGGAGATCAAGTTATGTATACTTCTAAAATAATTCATTTTTGAATTGCCATGACAATCAACTTTGATCCTAACATCTTAGAAATTAAAATAGGAGGATAAGAAGAGCCCCAATCTATAGGGAATGCTCACGTCCCTGAAGAAGGGACAGGTCAGTAAGGGCCCAAATTCTCCCCTGGTCTTTAAGTGGAAAGGCAAAACATCACACCTTGAAAAGAGGCTTTTCTCTGCCAAAGTAAGTAAGACCTCTTTCTTTAAGCCTATTGATCTGAAGCTGTTCCAGTAAGGAAAAAAAAGAGTCCATGCCAGATGTTCAGCAGCAGCCAGAGTTGGACTCTATGTCACCAGAGCTCCGCTGGGTGGTGCTAGGTCCCACTGATGTTGAAATACACTGTTGAGGACCGATCTTGATGCCATTTGCCTGTAAAAGAAAAGAAGCAATAGTTCTTACCTCAAGTACTAAAGTAAGTGGGAGAAAGGAGGGAAATAAAAGGAGAAATCATTAATTATACTTTCTAGAAGCAGATATGACCTTGGCAAGTAACCATGTGCCCTAACCAGACTGTTGTAGAACAATAATCTGTGACAGTGAAGATGAAATGACCATCTGTGTTAATAAGTATTATAGATGACTTAGACATGGCTTTTGTGTCTTTTTAAAAAAATATTTTTTCTTTATTGAGTTTAGAGAGAGAGGAAGGGAGAGGGAGAGAGAGAGATTGAAACATCGATGAGAGAGAACATCAAATGGCTGCCTCCTGCAAGCCCCTCACTGGGGATTGGGCCCACAACCTGGGCATGTGCCCTGACTGGGAATCAAACCAGCGACCTCTTGATGCATGGGTCGACGTTCAAGCAGTGAGCCACACCAACCAGGCCTTTTGTGCCCTTTTTTAAGAGGACTGTTACACTTTAGGTTCATAGCTATGTGCAGAATCAGGATTTGATTAGGGAAGAGTAGGAGCAGGCAAAAGAGTAGCATTAGCATATAATTCTTTTTTTTTTTTTTAACATTTAAAAAATTTTTTTTCTTTATTCATTGTAGAGAGAGAGATAGAAACATCGATGAGAGAACATCGATTGGCCACCACCTGCATGTCCCTCACTGGGGATTTGGCCCACAACATAGGCATGTGCCCTGACCAAGAATCAAACCAGCGACCTCTTGGTGCATGGGTCAATGCTCAACCACTGAGCCACACCAGCCCAGCTATAATTCTTTTTTGTTATGCCCCCAAATATGCTTTATATAAATGGCCCTGCTGAAAAATTAAGAATTACACCTCTCCCAAGCTCTGGAATAGTAAAGAACTGAGGTTGAGAAGAAAACCTCCCATATTGTATAAGCCTTTTAGATCACCAAATACTAATCACTCGAACCATTCTAGGTCTCAGACTTGAGGGAAAAAATAAAACAGAAAATAAGACAGGTTTCCAAGCACCTAATAAAAAAACCAACTATGAATTGCATAGCAACTATGAATTGGTATGATGTTAGAGGATGCTTACATTCCTGTCCTCTTTAATACAAAACAAATTTGTCAGCCCACCCTCTCTCACCTCATTGTGGACATCAAATAAACCCTGCTGGATCTTCCTATATATTTCTTTGGCTGTGTTAATGAAGGCCTAAAGGAGACATAAATCATATTATTAGGCTCAAATTTAGGTAGAGAAATTAGGAAAAGAGACTACAAATATTATTCCTATTTGAATTTCTAAAGTGAATTAGGCATCGTTAGGAGAACGGAGTAAAAACCCAGTAGGTCCCCCAAAGTCCCTGTAAAAGCCATTAAGAGTAGTTTCAAAAAGAAAAAAGGAAATATATGGTATTTTGGTACTAACTCAAGATGTTCCTAGGTTGGCATTCTCTACATATAAAATAAACAGGCTCTCTTCTTAACTACTGAAGATACAGTCAACACCAAGCTGAGGAATGACTACAGTAGAACCCATTAGACCCGCCAACTAAAGTAATTTACAAGTAACAGTGGTATCTAATCCAAACTTACAATTAATGTTACCCAAAGCAAAAGTAAAATCTTAGAAATCAAGACAAAAGAAATGGGACAATTCCCTTGAAGGGAGACATATGGTCACTCTGACCACAGACATCCTTTCCTTACCCATGTCTTTGAATAAAAGGACAAATATATTATTATGATGTAATCTCTGAAAAGCTTTTCCTATTTTTTTCCAAATACCTCTTCAACATTGCAGGCTGTTTTGGCTGAAGTTTCCATGAATACAAGTCCATGTTCCCGAGCAAAGGCCTCTCCTTCTTCTCTCTTCACATCCCTGCGGGACTCTAAATCACTGCAAGAGAGTAATTGGGGAGAAAACTAAAATAAGATCCAAGTAAAGAAGAAACTCTTGTTCTAAAAGAATCTCATAGCTGTTTCAACTGTCAGTTAATCCATAAGGAATGTAGATCCTACATGATCTTCTCTTTATATAGGGTTACTGATTTCTGTAGTCTCTTGGAAAATATTCTTCAGATCCATGACAGCTGCTGCATGGTTGAGGATAATACCTCACTCTATCAGACAGAAAAGGGTTTATAAAGGGTTAGGCAAGCTCTATAATTGCTCAAGGCTTATGTCCTATGCTTCTTTTTAAAATGAGATCCAGTGAGAGCAAAGGAAAGAAGATGAAAGGGAAATTCCAGTTGTCAGAAAGGAGAAAAGTCACAAATGTCCCATCCTCGTAATGAGTGTCTTCCTCCTTTACTGGAATCAATCCACAAGAAGACGGAAAGCCAGGAATAAGAAGAACACAATTGCCTTAACTCTCACTAGTCTCATTATTAAGGTGTATAATAGCAGCTTGCTTGCCATCGGGTGAATGAAGGATTCAGAAAAAATTATAAAATTAGGTGATATGGGGGTGGGGGAATAGAGCCAAGGACTGAGAAAGGGACTAAAGAGTGGCATGGGAAAACTTTATAAAAGACAGGCTAAAAGGCTATAAAATAAGGTAAGGATAGATTGATTTTTTTTTACTTTTCAAATTAGAAATTTTCATTTGGGAGGCTTCTAGTTTTTCAACCATGAAAAATAAATCGAGGAGTAAGTCCATTAAAGAACAACAAATCTACAATATGCATTATTTATTATTCATCAGCTGTGTACAGACCAGGTAAGAACTACCCATCTAAATGAAACAACTGGGCCAATGTGGCTCAGTGGATTGAGTGTTATCCCATGGACTGAGAGGTCCTGGTTCGATTCCTGGTCAGGGCACATGCCTGGGTTGTGGGCTCGATCTCCAGTAGGGAGCATGCAGGAGGCAGCTGATCAATGTTTTTCTCTCACATTGATATTTCTATCTCTCTCTCCCTTTCTCTCTCTCTAAAAAAAAAAAAAAAAAAAAAATCAATAAAAACATAAAAAAAAAAATTTTTTTTTAATGGAACAACTCTCTGAAGTTGTTCTTCTAGTCCAGATGCTCCTCTAAGCTCCAAATCTGTTTGTCCATCTGCCTGTTCTTTGTTGCCACTCTGATGTATAAAAGGAACCTCAAACTTACATCTAAATGGAACTTTGTCTTTTCCTCCCAATCTGCTTCTGCCAGACTTCCACATCTCAGTAAATGGCACAAGCCAAAAACCAAGATGTCATTAACACCATTCCTTCCACTCCAAATACCCAGTCTATTCCACAGTGAGGTGCTTCCAAAATGTACCTTAAAATTATGCCTTTCTCTCTGTCTCTAGCATCATTACCCTAATTCAAACCACTGTTCTCTCTCACCTGCAGTATTATAACTGGGAATCCCACTTCAATCCTTGATCCTCTCCAGAGAGATCTTTTAAAATCTGATCAAGCCCTGGCCGGTTTGGCTCAGCGGTTAGAGCGTCAGCTTGCGGTCCAGAGAGACCCGGGTTCGGTTCCCGCTAAGGGCATGTACTTCGGTTGCAGTTTGTCCCCGGCCCTGGTTGGTTGTGCGGGTGGCAGCCACTCGATATGTCCCTTTCACGTCGATGTTTCTCTCTCTCTCTCTCTTCCTCTCTCCCCCTCCCACTCTATCTGAACAAAAAAATGAAAAAATGTCCTCGGGTGAGGATAAAAAAAAATTTTTTTAATTAAAATCTGATCAAGTTACTTCTCTGCTTAAGACTCTAAATGCTTCTCACTGTGTTTAGAATAAAATCCAAACTCCTGTAAGCTACGAGATCTGGCCCTTGCCTGCTCAGCGACCTCATCTGGCACCGTTCCCTCTTGATTCAGTCCAACCAAATCAGGTTTCTTTCAATACCATAACTTGCTTAGCTTCTTCCAGTTCAAAGCTCTCACACATTTTGTTCTCCCTATCCAGTATCTGGGTGTTTTTGTTTTTCAGTCTTTGCCTACCAAACTCTTACCTATCCTTCAGATTCCATCTTAAATATTGCTTTTAATCAAAAATAGGTATCTTGTTACTTGCTTTCAGAGCAGCCTTTTTTCCCTTCACTGCATTTATCGTAATTTATAATTAGATAAAAATAATGTATATTTAATATCTGTGTCCACCCTAAACTCCATAGGAGTAGGGCCATGAGTTTGTTTTATTTGTTTGTTTCACCTAGTATACTCAAGGTCTGGCACAGTGTCTAGGACATCGAAGGTTTTCCATAAAATTGATTGACCCAATAAATGAATTCAATTAGTCTATGGCCAGTTCTCAAATGGTGCAAACTAGGGACTACTACAAACTCACAAGGGTGTGACAGGACAATTCAAATTTTCAAGGGAAATACAGTAACGTTCAACATCAGAACACCACATGAATTACAAACTTAAGACAGTTCACAGTGTCAACACTAGATCACAATAGATGCCGATTAATATCTTCATATCTTTGTGAAGCTAAGTTTTTGGCAGCTGCTGTTGTAAAAAGCAAGTACTGTATAAAAATCAATTTGGAACAAGAAATGAGAGTCACATTGTCCAATCTTGATTCCAAGGTTTGAGAAGCTATGCAGTGTCCAATAGGTACCTACAGATCATTAATAACTAATTGTGGCTATTTAAGAATGAAATGTTTTAAATTGTTTTAATTTATGCTTTTTATTCCTTCTTCTTTTTTTAATACTCACCTGAAGATATTTTTCCATTGATTTTCTAGATAGAGTGGAAGGGAGTGAGGGAGAGAGAGACATATCGATTGGTTGCCTGCTGCACGACCCTGACCTGGGCCGGTGATTGAACTTGCAACGCAGGCACATGCCCTTGACCAGCATTGGCCCAGCACACTGAAGGGTCTCGGGTTCAATTCCCAGTCAAGGGCATGTACGTGGGTTGCAGGTTTGATCCCTGGCCCCAGTCAGGGTGTGTGCAGAAGGCAACCAATCCATGTGTCTCTCTCACATCGATGTCTCTCTCTCTCTCTCTCTCTCTCTCTCTCTCTCTCTCTCTCTCTCTCTCTCTCTCCCCTGCTCCCTCCACCTCTCTGAAGATCAATGGAAAAAGTATCCTCGGCTACAGATTAACAATAACAGCAACAACAAAAAAAGAACGAGTGCTGGGGAAGATGTGGAGAAATTAGAACCCTGTATATTGCTGGTAGAAATGAAATGTAAAAGGGTATAGCCATTATGGAAAACAGTACTGTAATACCTTGAAAATTTTGAACACAGCCCTGGCCAGTTTTCTGTGGTTACGAGCATCGGCCCTTGGACCAAAGGGTCACAAGTTTGATTCCTGGTCAAGGGCACATACCTGGGTTGCAGGTTTGATCCCCGGCCCCGGTCAGGAGGTAACCAATAGATATGTCTCTTTCCCAGAGATGTTTCCCTCACTCTTCCCCTCCCTCCCTTCCACTCTATCTAAAAATCAACAGAAAAATATCCTCAGGTGAGGATTAACAACAAAAAATTAAACACAGAATTACCATGAGATCCAGTAATTCCACTTCTGGGTATATACCCAAAAGAATCAAAAGCAGGGACCTAAACAGATTATTTGTATAGCCATGTTGATAGCAGCATTATTCACAATAGACAAAAGGTGGAAGCAACTTAAGTATCCAATAATGGATGAATAGATAAACAAAATGTGGTAAATACATTCAGTGGAATACTATTCAGCATTAAAAAAAGGAAGAAAATTCTGACACATGCTACAGTATAGATTCACCTAGAGGACACTATGCTAAATGAAATAAGCCACAGTCAGCCCTGGCCGGGTAGCTCAGTTGGTTGGAACATCATTCCCATAAGCCAAGGTAGTGGGTTCCATGCCTGATCAGGGCACGTATAAGAAACAACCAATGATTACATAAATGGGTGGAGCAACAAATCAGTGTTTCTCTCTCTCTCCCCCTTCCTCTCTCTCTAAAAATCAGTAAAAAGAAATTAATAAGTAAATAAATAAGCCACAGTCACAAAAGGACAAATACTGTATGATTCCACGTATATGAGGTACCTAGAGTAGTCAAACTCATAAAGACAGAAAGGAGAATGGCAGTTGCTGGGGCTGGTGGGATGGAGAGGGTGGAGTACGTGTTTTATGAGAACAGTTTCAGTTTGAGAAGATAAAAAAGTTTGGAGATGGATGGTAGTGATGGCTGCAGAACAACATGAATATACTTAATGCCACAGAACTGTACACTTAAAAATGATTAAAACTGTACATTTTATGTTATATATATTTCACCACAATAATTTTTTTTTACTGAGATATTAAGAACACCATAAACTAAAAAAGTTTGGGGACCAAGTGATTCAGTGTCCATAGAGTACTCAGATGACTGTTGGTACTTATTATTTATTCAAATAAAATTTTACCTCTTATTCCCAATCAGCATGATAACCATGTTGGAACTAGAGTGCTGCCGGGCATCCTCTAACCATGAGGTCAGGTGGTTGAAGGTTTCACGCCTACAGCAGAAAAGTTTAGAAAGTGGGTCTGAGGCCCATTTCAAAATGCCAAAGAAATTCCAAATGTATGGGAAAAAGAGAAAAGATACATGTGTAAAGAAAAATATTAAGACGCCATTCCTCTTTAGCATTCCAATTTTGAGAACAAAGAGAAGAGTCTCCCTCCCACCCACCAGATCTAACTCACCTTGTAATGTCATACACCAGTAGTGCTCCAGCTGCTCCCCTGTAGTAGGAACGGGTGATAGAACGGAAGGATTCTTGCCCAGCCTTTCCCACCAACATGCCAACAAAAAAAATCCCAACAAAACAAGGTTATTTCCAGAGAACTGACTTGATCACATGCCTTAATTTAAAAATAAATATCTATAAGAAAGGGGAATTAGCTAAAGGAAACATGACTGCCCAGGGAGAAACCCAGGTGGGAAATCAGTATTTTTCAAAGGGAATGCAATTGATATTTTGGTGGGTCAATTCTTCTCATGAGACCATCTATCAAATTGCTGACTAACATCCTGGTTCCTAGGCACTAAATGCTAGTAGCACCCCACAGTCTGTGTGACAAAGGTTTTCCATACATTTCCCAATATCCCCTAGGAGAGAACAACTGGAAATAAGTCTAGAAACTCAGTGTACATTGTACTGTTAATCCAAACATGATGTTGAACACATCACAACCTTTCTTTCTGTTTCTATTACTTTATCTGTAAAAGGAAAATTATCTTAGAATGCCAATACCCTGTCTAAAGTTTTTCTCAAAAGAAAAAAAAAAATCAACTATTCACACTCGAATCTAATTTCCAGTTGGAGTTAAGTATTATTTATAATTGAGAAATTTGTTCATGCCTCCATACAATGGGTACTTTTGCTTTCCTGGTGGGCTTTTCCCTCTCCTTAGAGGAAGCAAAAGCATCTTTTAAATAATTGTATGAATACCCTGGGCATTTGGGCATTGAATCTACCATATTAGGAAAGTTTTCACATTCTTGAAAATAAATTAATCTCATATCCCTACATGAAGATTGGGTGTCCTGGCCAGGCAGCTCAGTCGGTTAGAGCATCATTTTGATATGCCAAGGTTGCGGGTTCCATCTCTGGTCAGGGCACATACAAGAGTCGACCAATGACTAAGTGGAACAACAACAAATTTATGTTTCTGTCTCTCTCTCTCTCTCTCTCTCTCTCAAATCAGTCAATAAATAAATAAAAATTAAAAGATTGGGAAGGAAGGCTAATATTCATATTTTAAAGATGGGAAAAGTAAAATGTGGACATGGGAAAATAAATAGCTTTCTCATAGTATAATAATAGTGATGATACTAATAATAACACAAATGGAAAAAATGAGGTTCAAAATGGTAAGTTCAGTAACTGGCCAAAAATTATAAAGTTTATAAATGCTGAATCCATAGCTTAAACTTAGGATCTTAGTACTGTACTTCCTAGCACAAAAGTTTATTCTCTTGGTCATTACATCTGATACTCTAAACCACGGTGTGAAGATGAGAAGAGAATTTCAGTTCACTAATTCTAAGATTACTTTTCCAACAACACTAAATCTCTTTCCATAAGAATCATACAAATGTCTTGTTGAGCTGCATACCTGTTAGAACATCAGAATCCAAAAAATAATTCTAAAGAATTTGTTGGAAATATTAGTAATACTTTAAGACTTAAAACATATGTTTTCCCTCCAAGAATTCACTTAAAGTTTTATTTATTCTCCAATAGTTTTATGTCTTAAAATTAGTTCCTGTTTTGCCCGGCCAATGTGGCTCAGTGGGTTGAGTGTCGTCCTATGGACTGAGAGGTCCCGGTTCAATTCCGGGTCAGGGCACATGCCTGGGTTGCAGGCTCCATCCCCACTGGGGAGCATGCAAGAGGCAGCTGATAGATGTTTCTCTTTCACATCGATGTTTCTATCTCTCTCCCTTCTTCTCTCTCTAAAAAAATCAATAAAAACATATTAAAAAAATAAATAAATAACCAGAAGTGACAACAAAACATTTTGGATAACTTGATCTCTTTAAAAATATCCTTCATGATAATCCCTAAACATTTCCATGCAGGATGGCTTTAGAAGTGAGGGAATGGGGTCAACAAAGTAGGAAGCCAAGGGGGGGTAAACAATGGACAGGAGATCGGGGATGACAAGGGAGGAATGTCAGGCTTACCTGGAGAGAGACAGAGAAGACAGACACCACATTATAGGTAGGAATCTCTTAAATATTTAAAAATAAATGGAAAACCCCAGCATTCTGAAAATATCTTTTAATAATTCAACAAAGATTAGTCTAATCTCAAAACAATTACTAAAAGGGAGCAGAAAAGAACTAGGCCAGCGTGGGTCAGTTGGTTAGAGCATCATCCCATAAGCCAAAAGGCTGCGGGTATGATTCCCAGTCAGGGCACATCCTAGGTCTCAGGTTTAATTCCTGGTTGGGAAGCATACAGGAGGCAATGGGTCGATGTTTCTCTCTCTCTCTCAAATCAATAAACGTATTCTTGGGTGAGAATTTAAAAAAAGAAAAAGAAAAAGAATTAGTTTAGTGGGGGGCAGGATAGGGAGGAGGGTGTCTGGGGGGAAAAAGGAGAAACATCTGTTAACTAAAATAAAGAAAGAAATTAAAAAAAAAAAAAAAAGAATTAGTCTAGCTGTACCACAAGTGGTTCTTGAGGATGCTATCAACAGAGAAATGGCTTTCGAGTTTCTTATTTTATGATCCACCATGCGTCATATTATCACTTAAGGAAAAAAATGATTAGCCAGCAAGCCAACCCTCAGATACTCTCATGACCATGACCATGACCATACCACTAACTGGCAGCTATTGGGTCTTCAGGCATCAAAAGATCGAGTTTTGGAAATGATAGAGGTTTAAATTAAAAAGGCAGAATCTACCAGTCCTGACACCTACAGGTTTTTCACTCTTGGTCACCTCCTCAGAATCTGTCCTTTGGCCTCTTTAGGGGGCCCAATCTACCTTGGTAGGAAATACAAAAATCAGGGGATGATAATAAGGAAGTTGCAATACTTACTTGGATTAATAGTGAAAAAGAACCCCTGGGCCCCAACAATAAAAAGAGAAAGGAATAAGTGGCAAGTGTCTAAGAAATATATGAACTTAACCTTGACAACAGATATAGAATAATACCTTTCAGGCTTTATTGGGAGAAAAAGGCTAGAGACAAACTGGTCAAAAGAAGTAAGTTTGGGAGTTTTAGAGGTATCTAGCTAGTGTTACCACTATCAGGGATGTGAAGCAATTCATGTTCCTATAATTAGGGCAAACCAATATGGTAAGGTGAAAAATCTATTCAGAAGGGCAAAAGGTTACTAAAATGTTTGCACATACAATCAATAAGTGTACAGGAGAATATCATCACAGTTAAAAGCACCTGATCAATCAGTGCATGCAAAAGTGGTAACAACCTTGGAGATCACCAGAAAAGGGCTCTGGGCACAAAGGGCCGTACAGCACCAAGTAACTACTTTTAAGATAGATATCTGCGCGTGTTGTAGGATGTCGAGTAGGGGGAGAGGAAAGGGAAGGAAAGACGTGTGCACTGCTTCAGCTCTCTGTTCTGAGAAAATACAGAATCAAATAAGAAGAAGTAAATAAAAACAGCGATATTTTAGCTGAACATTAGGAACAATGTGGTAGCTCTCTTTAACTTAAAATATAGACTAGAATATTATTTTTCTTAGGGAAAATGAAAGTACAAATCAAATTAGATAATGCACACAAAAGCAATTTATCTAGATAAAATTACACTAAGTCAAGCTAAATTTTGGCAGTACTTCATTTGTCAAAATTTAAAATACACATAACCCTTGACCCAGAATTTTCATTTCTGGGCAGACATTCCACAGAAATCCCCAAACATCTGCATAAGATGTAGTAAATAAACCTGGCCAGTGTGGCTCAGTGGTTGAGTGTTGTCCCATGCACCAAGAGGTCGCTGGTTTGATTCATGCTCAGGGCACACGCCCGGGTTGCTTGCAGACTCGATCCCCAGTAGGGAGCGTGCAGGAGGCAGCTGATCAATGTTTCTCTCACATCAATGTTTCTCTCTCTCTCCTCCTCCCTCCCTTCCACTTTTTATTAAAAAAAAAAAAAAATCAATACAAAAATATCCTCAGGTGAGGATTGAAAAAAAAAAGGAAACTACCTAGATTTCCATCAATGGGCAAATGGTTAAATTAATTATGGTACAGACATTCTGTGATTCTATGCAGTGGTTAAAAGAAATGAGGTAGATCCATATGTATCAACATGGAAAAGTTTCCACAACACAGAGATTGATTAAAAAAAAAAAAAATACCTAAGTCACAAAGCAGTCTACTTTGTCACAATTTTAAAAACTAACCACTACCATATATTTGTTTATGTTTCTATTTATGTACCTAAGTACAGAAAAAAAGTCTGAATCATTAATAGTGGTTTATTCTGGCAAAGTAGAAAGCAACATTGGGAGGGAGTGACATTTACTTCTTACTCTATACACTTATATTGTTGGCTTCTGTTTTTACTAGAACAAACGTATATATTACTTGGGTAATTTAAAACAAAAATTTAAAAATATGGCATTCATAATTTGTAACTGTAATGGAGGGAAGTGAAATCTTCCCTATCTCTTTAATTTCACTCTTCCCCTACTCTCATCTCCACCATTAGCCCCATCCACAAAGTTCTTTTCCCCTGTATCGGCCTTTAGTGTTATATTTGGATCTTGATTACAGACTAAATTATTGTGTCCTCTCTCACCGTATCCCAGATTTGCAGTTTGATTTGTTTTCCATCAATGTTGACCATACGGGCCCCAAACTCCACACCTGTCAGTGAAGACCAAGAGAAAGAATATGATTCTCATGAACAGCCATGTTGAGTGAGAGGTTACTGCTTTTCTTCAATATGCTAATGACTCATCCTTTGTCTGCCCTCAGTGCCACTAAGCCCATTATCACTGCCTATTTGCTCCAATTAATTTTGTGTTCCTTTAAGTTTCATTTCTTTTCTAAAATTAAACTGTTCGAGGTGATAATAACCTCAGGAATGTAACCAAAGTGCAGATATGGGGATAAAACGAATTAAGAAGTAGAAAAGGTAAATAAATTTTTAGCAATATTAATGTTTAAATTTGACTAGGTAATGTTTAATTTTGTAACTTTTTAAAAAACTTCTAAACTTTTGAAAATATTTCCTAGTATTTTCTCAAAGTCACTCTTTAGTCCTCTATATAAAACAATATTTCTATCTTTGCAATTCCAGAATTTTTTGTTTAAAAAGGGGCCTATCTAAGAAATAGATTCTCAAGAATGATACATTTTAGACCTCCAAAAATTCCCAGAGTTCATTGGAAAACAGCTTTCCTCACTGGAGTGTGGAAACTGACAGTCTAAATAAAGGTTTTGGTTTACCTGGCATTCATCTTCTTTCAAGGTAATGCTAAGACAAAACTTAAAAATCAAAGGTTACTTACATTAAAAACACTTGATCACAAGTCAAAAGAGTTGTCCTATTTTCTATTTTTATACATTACTTGACTCAAGGAATTCTGATTTCCAAGTAAGAAAGAGCACTAATCTAGCTTCTGCTAATGGGCTGCTATGTACCTATTCAGGTCCCATCCACAATATACCTGGAATATCTCTCTCAACTCTAAGGTTGAGTCAATAAGATTTTTAAAAATGTTTCCTATTACTCTAGACTGCTTCATCAAGAATAGTGATAGTGGGGCGGGAAGAGGGGGAGATGGGGAGGAGAGTGTCAATGGGGGAAAAATGAGAAACATCTGTAACAAAAATAAATTAATAAAAATAATTAAAAAAAAAAAAAAGAAAATGGTCTGCTATAATAAAGGTTAAATTGACCTTGCTAAAAAAAAAAAAAAAAAAAGAATAGTGATAGTGCCCGGCTGGTGTGGCTCAGTGGACTGAGCGTCCTCCCATGGACTGAGAGTTCCTGGTTCAATTCCTGGTCAGGGCACATGCCTGGGTTGCGGGCTCAGTCCCCAGTAGGGGCCATGCAGGAGGCAGCTGATTGATGTTTCTCTCTCTCACATCGATGTTTCTCTCTCTCTCTCCCTCCCTCTCTCTCTTAAAAAAAAAAAGTCAATAAAAAAAAAAAAAACATGAAAAAAAAACGAATAGTGATAATTACTGAAAAAAGTCCCTAATTTTTTTTTTCCTTTCTGGAAAACAAGAATGGAATTTCAATGGGGGGAAATTAAATAAAACTTGGTCTCCTATGCAACTTTCTCAATTTATGCACTCAAAGACCTTAGATTTTGCATGAATTTCTATCCAACAGCCTTATCTTAGTACAAAGGACTGATTTTATCCTGGTACAGAGGAAAGAAACAGAGCCTATAATGAACTCTGGGGAAAATTTGATGACATCATTTCCCAGATTTAAAACTTGGTCATTTACTCCTATTACCTTCAGTTGTTTCAAAACTTGGTCCTTAATTTATTCTCTAGCTTTCATTTTCATCACTCTCCACTTCAAACTCTATGCTCCAGCCATATTAAACCACTTTCAGTTTTCCAAAGGTAGCCTGCCTCATCTCTGTCATTCCTGAGCCTTTGCATGTTATTTTCTCTCTTGCCCTGATCACTTTTCTCTCAACTCTACAACCCCTTTGCCTAGCTAACTCTTGCTCATTCTGCAATTTCCAGCCTTTCCCGACAGAGGTGGCAGTCTTTCCTCCCTTTTTGCAATAGAAGTTTATTTGTCACTACACTGTACCTACCCCCAGCTCTAACTCCTACACTGGACCACTGTAAGCTACTTAAGGACAGACAATGTTTGCCTTATTAAGCACTGTATCATTAGCACCTATCACGGTGTAGGTGTCCACTTAATATTCATTTCCAAAAATATTTTCCTGTTGATGCTATCCTCTAAGTTCTTTTGTAACCATATTAGCTATTTGGCTCTGAATAAGCCCTTTGGAAGCAGTAGTAGCTTCAGATTTCCATAACGTGGTGTTTGGAGGTGGCAATATGGTATGAAAGGGAGTCTGATTTTATTCAGAAACTGCATTTTCATGGCAAGAAGTCTAATTTTATATATTTCTTTGGGCTGAAGTTATGGAGATTATGGGGAAGGGGCTGTTAGGGCTCCAGTAGGCCATGCCTTAACACAAATGTGTGGGAGATGTTTATGCTTCCCAGGATCACCAGTTTATTTTTGGAATTCTAACATACTCTTTCTTTATAAGTTACCAGTTTCATCCACCTTTTAATTTTAAGTCTGGGATGGCTCTTCAATTTGCTTCTTCCTCTCCAACACACACAAAAAACTCTATATTGGTAATTAGTTTTCAGAACACAAGTGAGACCAGCCCTAAAGTCTTACAAAGCTTGTTTTTAAAGTAGTAGTTATACTTTCATGGAATTTTCCGTAAACATTCAAATTGCGTTTGGAAAAAAAAAAATCCTACAGCAACTAGGTCATACCTCACGCTCATTTCTAAAGTTACCTTTCAATTATTTACTCCCCATTTACAGCATTTGATTGGTCACTCTTCATTTAACGAAACTTTGGACTAGTTTAAAAGAAGGGAGACTAACTTTTTACTTCACACCCTGAAGGCTGCTAACTTTTCACTTTAGCTAGTCAGGTCTCATTACCTGTTCTGAGACAGGGAGAGGCACTTACCTATTGTGAGGTCGTGGACAGGCTGGAAGCGCTTGTCTGTAAACTGCAGGAGGAGACATGACTTCCCCACACCTAAACAGGAGGACGCACGTTCTAGCATTCACGAGGCGGGGGAGCAGTCCGGAGTCTGGGCGTCCCGGACTGGGGAAGGGGAGCCCCGAGCCCCGCCCCCGGCCGCCCCGCCCCGCCCCCGCCCGTTTTCTCTTAACCGCCCAGCCTACTAAATGAGCCCCGCCCCCACGACCTGGTTTGGGAGCTTGGGATGCCCGCCCCAGCAAAGAGGGCAGTTGCCCGCGGGTTACCTGTGTCACCGATGATAATGTATTTGAAGAGATAAGCATAAGTCATGGTCCTGTTTCCTCTGGATTCCGGGTCCGCCCGACTTCAACAGCCACTTACCTCCGGCCTCTCTAGCCACTCAATCCGCCCATCTCCGGCCCCTCTAGCCCAGATAACGTCTCTATTGCTCTCCCCAGAAATCCTCTCTGGGTTGGAGCGACGGTAATGCTCAGACACCGCCTCCAGGGACGCCTCTAACACACCTACGTGTCATTATCCCACCAAGCTCCAGGGGGCGATAGCTAGCCTTTCCGTCCGCTGTGCCTTCCCGGGCTTGACTCGCAACAGCCGCAAGCGATCCTTCCAATCAGCGGAGAGCGACGCGCGTCCTTGCGGAAGTGACGGCAGTTGCGAGGCTTGTGGGGGCGGTGGGAACGATGAGGGGACTGAGACGGTGGTAACCGTTGTGTGAAGATGGAGGTAGGAACTTGAGCGTTAAGAAGGCTGGCGAGAGAGCGCGGCTGATCGGGTTGAAGCAGAGGCGGGAAGCCGGGCGGAGAGGCAGTTGACGGGACTGCAGGGAGGGCGGGATTTGGGGAGTGTTGTCTGAATGTGGGGGTCAGAATCCGTCGCTCCGAGCTAACTCCCTTCTCCCCACTAACTTATCCCTACGGTTTTCTTTTGGTTTCCAGTTTCCCGGAGGAAATGACAATTACCTGACGATCACAGGGCCCTCGCACCCCTTCCTGTCTGGGGCCGAGGTGAGCACGAGCTGCAGATGTGGGGGGGAGGGGTGGGCGTGAGGTAGCGGTGGGGTGGGGTGGTGGGGAGAGGACCCCAGGGACCGGGGGTGGGAACCAGAGGCCGCTTTTGATATTTAGAGAATAATGACAGCTGCTTCTAGAGCCTATGAGGACTAAAGGGAGGCCCAGGAAGCTGCTGTCATCAGAAAAGCGAGACGTTGGAAAGAGCTAACCTATTTCAGAGTGATTCTGGATTGGAGGACAGAGGGATTGTCTCTTTTAGCTGGGGGGAAAAAAACTGCGACAATCTTGGGGGGATCGCAGAGGGAAGAGAATATTTCAGCTAAAGTAATTAGGGTGAGTGAAGGAGTTTACCTAGAAGGGGTAACTCTAGGCATGTGTTCATTCTTGAAAGGAACTCTTGAAAAGATCTGTTTAATTTAAATTTCCTACTCAGTGATAAAAATAGAGAAGTTAATAGTAATGTTTACATACATGGTGTTAGCTTGCTTTGCCAGTGACAGGGTGAAAGAAGTAGCTGCCAGAAAACATGAAAGGAGTTCAGTGAAACATGTGTTTCAGTTTGCCAGTGACTCAGTTTGAGCAGGTCGCTTCACCTTTGTATGTCACAGTTTCTCCAGCTGTCAGATGGCTGTAATAATAGTTTCTTGTGATGTTGAGAAGTAGAAGTACTGGTTATGGTGAGGTCTTTTAGTATTCGTGGAAGAGTTTTGGTTGAGCCCTGGCCGGTTTGGCTCAGCGGTTAGAGCGTCAGCCTGCGGACTAAATAGTCGCGGGTTCGATTCCAGTCAAGGGCAGGCACCTTGCTTGAGGTTAGGTTGCCTGCCCTGGTCGGGGGTCCTGTGGCAGGCTCTCGCACATTGATGTTTCTCTCCCCCGCTCCCTCCCCCTCCCCAAACACACACTGAAAAAAAAAATCAATACACAAAATATTCTCCAGTTAAGAATAACAACAACAGCCCTGGCCGGTATGGCTCAGCGGTTGGAGCGTTGGCCTGCGTCGGTTCGGTTCCCTTGTACCTTGGTTGCGGTTTGTCTCCGTCCCTGGTTGGTCATGCGGGTGGCAGCCACTCCATGTGTCCCTTTCACATTGATGTTTCTCTCTCTCTTCCTCTCTCTCCCTCCCACTCTATCTGAACAAAAAATGAAAAAAATGTCCTGGGGTGAGGATTAAAAAAAAAAGAGTAACAACAACAACAAAAAAGAGGCCACTAAAATTTATTTATCAGCTTCCTAACGAAGTACTTTTTTTTTTTTTTTAACGTCTTAAGGACATAAAAGCAAAAACAAAGGATAGACTCAAACCTGGAAAGTTTCTAAATGTGGACAATGTAAAATTTACCACAGTCTAAATAAAGAAATTTAAATGTGGAGACCTGATTTAGAAGAAATTGACAATGATACACTCTCATGTGGATGAAGCCAATATGAGATTTACAACACTTATAATAATGAAATTAAACCACAGAGATATTACTTAGAAGAAACTGGTAATGAGACTGCAAAGTATGAAACATTTTAGTTTTATATCATTTCTAAATTTGCTGTTCATTTGATTCACACTTTCCCCTGCTTAGGAGAATAATAAATAATAAGAGAGAGAGACTGGGACTTGGGATGGAACCTGCAATCCAGGTACTTGCTCTTGACCAGGAATCTAACCTGAGACCCTTCAGTGTGCAGGCCAGTGCTCTAACCAGGAAGCACACCGGCCAGAGCTCAGTGGCCTCTTTTAACTCAGGACTCTGTCATTGTTAACAGTTCCCCTCCTCATTGCCACTTCACCTTCCTTTCCCCTGGGTTTTATTTTTTTTAGCTTTATTTTAATTGGTTTGTGGTTTTTGTTGTATCTGGTATTACTGTGAGCCACTTAAAACTAGTAAAGGTATTTTTTTTCTTTTTTTTATTAATTTCTTTTTGTTACAGATGATTCTCCTTTTTCCCCCATTGACACCTTCCCCCCTATCCCCCCCTCCCACCGCCCCATCCCCAGCACCGTTGTCTATGTCCATTGGTCATGCACACATGCGTATAAGTTCTGTGGTTTATCTCCTCCCCCACAACCCCCGTCCTCTGAGGCCCCTCAGTCTGTACCCCACCTCTGTGTCTCTGGGTCAATTCTGTTCATCAGTTTGTTTAGTTCATTATATTCCACAAATAAGTGAGATCATGTGATACTTGTCTTTCTCTGCTTGGCTTGTTTCGCTTAGCATAATACTCTCCAGATCCTTCCATGCCATCTCAAAGGATAAGAGATCTTTCTTTCTTACAGCTGCATAGTATTCCATTGTGTACATGTACCACAGCTCTTTTATCCACTCATCTACTGATGGACACTTGGGTTGTTTCCAGATCTTAGCTATTGTAAATAGAGCTGCTATGATCGTAGGGGTACATATATTCTTTCTGGTTGGTGTTTCAGGTTTCTTAGGGTATATTCCTAGAAGTGGGATCACTGGGTCAAATGGCAGTTCAATTTTAACTTTTTGAAGTAACACCATAGTGTTTTCCACAGTGGCTGCACCAGTCTGCATTCCCACCAGCAGTGTACTAGAGTCCCCTTTTCTCCACACCCTCGCCAACACTTTTTGTTTGATGATTTGTTGATGGCAGCCATTCTGACAGGTATGAGGTGATACCTCATAGTTGTTTTAATTTGCATCTCTCTGATGATTAGTGACATTGAGCATTTTGTCATATGTCTCTTGGCCATTTGTATGTCCTGTTTGGAGAGGTGTCTATTTAGGTCCTCTGCCCATTTTTTAATTGGGTTCTTTGTCTTCCTTTTGTTGACTTGTATGAGCACTCTATATATTTTGGAAATTAACCCCTTATCTGATGCCTTATTGGCGATTATGGTCTCCCATATTGGGATCCCTTTCCGTTTTGATGGTTGTTTCTTTTGCTGTGCAGAAGCTTTTTAGTTTGATATAGTCCCATGTGTTCATTTTTTCCTTTGTTTCTCTTGCCTTAGGTGTTGTATCAGTGAAAATTCTGCGTATAGAACTAGTAAAGTTATTTAAAACATTTTTTTGTTTTGTTTTAGAAGAAGAGTATTTTTAGAGTTTTCTTGCAAGAAAAGGATGTCCACAAAAATATTAATCATAAAAAATTGAAAAATTGGACTTCATTGACATTGTACTTAATCAAAACACATCCTTAAGACATTAAATAGGCACTCCACAGCCTATGAGAAGATATGTCAATACGTATATCTGACTTATATTCAGACTATATTAAAAACTTTTGCAAAATAAAAGAGATAATCCAATAAAAATGGGCAAACAATTTTGTTTTTGGTTAATGTTAGGAATTTATTTATTGAGTATCTTTTTTTAAAATACCATTTAAATTTTTTAAAAAATTGATTTGAGAAAGAGGGAGGAACGGGTGGGGCAGAGAGAGAGAAAGAGACATCAATTTGTTGTTCCACCCATTTATGCATTCTTTGGTTGCTTTGGTATATGCCCTGACCCGGGATTGAACCTGCAACCTTGGTGTATGGGGACAATGTTCTAACCAACTGAATTACCCGACCGACCAGGGCATTTTATTGAGTACTTTCTAGGTGCTGAATTCTTTGCAAATATGTCATGATGGGAGGCAGTGCATGGTGATGGAGAGACCTCTGTTCAAATCCTATCTCTGTTCCTTTTTTTAAAAAAGTTACAGTTGAGCCCAGCCGGTGTGGCTCAGTGGTTGAACATCGACCCATGCACCAAGAGGTCGCCGGTTCAGTTCCTGGTCAGGGCACATGCCAGGTTGTGGGCCTGATCCCCAGTTCTCTCTCATTGATGTTTCTCTCTCTCTCTCCCTTCCTCTCTCCTTAAAATCAATAAAGAAAAATATATTTTTTTAAAGTTACTGTTGATATACAATATTATATTAGTTTCAGGTGTACAACATAGTGATTACACATTTATATAACTTATATAACTTAGGAAGTGATTACCTCGATAAGGGTAGTATGGGCAAAAGATTTGAACACATACTTCACACAAGATTATATCCAAATTGCCATCAGGCATGTGAAAAGGGTCATTATCACTCATCAAAGAAATATCAATTAGCCCAGCTGGTGTGGCTCAGTGGATTGAGCATCATCCCATGGACTGAGAGGTCCCAGTTCCATTCCTGGTCGGGGCACATGCCTGGGTTTCAGGCTCAATCCCCAGTAGGGGGCATGTAGGAGGCGGCCAGTCAATATTTCTCACATCGATGTTTCTATCTCTGTTCCTCTCTCTTAATAAAAACATATTTTTAAAAAAAACCAATTAAAATCATAAGGAGATACCATTGCACACCCATCAGAATGGTTAAAATTTAAAAAACTAACAATTCCAAGAGTTGACAAGAATGTAAATAACTATTAATCATTGCTGGTGAGAGTGTAAATTGATTCAACCACTTTGGAAAACTGGCAGTATCTACTAAGGATAAACACATACCTGCCCTGTGACCTAGTAATTCCACTCTTTGATATATATACATGAGAGAAGTGAGTCCATATATTCACCAAAAACATGTATGTTCACAGCAACTTTATTTATAGTAGCTACATACTGGAAACAAAGCAAGTGTCTATAAACTGATAACATTTGTAAAAAGGAATATACTACACAGCAATAAAAAAGAATGAACTAATAAATGCAATTTGGATGATCTCAAAAATATATTGTTGAATAACAGAAGCCAGACATTAAAGAGTAGACACTGCATGAGTTCATTTTTTAATGAAGATCAAGAATAGACAATGCTAAACTGTAGTGGTAGAAATCAGAATAGTGATATCTGTTGTGGAAGGGAGGGAGCATTGACTGGGAAGGAGTATGAGAAAATCTTTTGGAGCGATAGAAATATTCTGTATCTTTGATCTGAGTGGTGGTTAATTGGATGTTAACATATGTAAAAAATTCATTGAACTATACACTTAAAATTTGTGTACATAAGTTATCTCTGTACAGTAAGAAATAATTTTTAAAGAGTAGGTATCCAGAGAGGAATAGGAAAGCTCTGTAATCTAAAAGGAGTTTAATTTTTCTGTTTCATTCACGTTGGCTCTTATATAATGATATTGTGCTTTGAGCACTTTGGGAAAATAATAGGCCATAAATATGCCTATGCTTAATTAGAAAAAGTATTTAAACTAGTTAATGATTTCAAGCTGAATAGTTAAAAAATACTATGTCTTTTTTTTTTTTTAATTGATTTTTAGAAAGAGAGAGAGAGGAAGTGAGGGAGAAAGAGAAACATCAATGTGAGAGCAAGACATGGATCTGCTGCCTCCTGCTTGCCATCTACTGGGGATGGAGCCACGCCCCCTACTGGGGATCCAGCCCCAAACTTGGGCATGTGCCCTGAATGGAATTCAGCAGGCAACCTTTCAGTTCTAGGGACAATGCCCAACCAACTGAGCCACGCTGGCCAAGACTACAATATCAGTTTTTAAGAACAATAAATTATTTTAGTAACTCATAATACCAATGTACTATTGAATAAATAAATGTTGGATTACATTTCTTTAAAATGAATAATTTACATAAGAAACTAAAGAAATACTTGATTGTGTGTTTTGGTATGGGAGGGAAATGGTATTTTTTATTTTTTGGTTCTCTCAATAGGTCAGCATCCTTATTTTATGAACAGTAATTTTCAAACTGCTTCTTCCCCCTAAAAGGCCCAGGAATTTAACAAAGAAGGAAAAGAAAGCTGAGTGAGAAGGTAGCTGCATCATGTTTCTGTTTTCTCCTGTGCCCACATCATTTATATTTACTTCAATATTTGCTACAGTTTTATCTTTGAGAGTCTAGAGTATGATCTAATTATATAGTAAATCCTCTAAAAATACATTTAGATTTCATTATTGGATTTTAACCATAATCTTACAGATCATTTGTAGTAGTAAAAGGGATTTAGAGCGAATCTATGTGTTTATTCTAGCATGTGGCTTACCCTTCCTTCTTTTTTTTTTTTATCTTCACCCGAGGACATTTTTGCATTTATCTTCAGATAGAGTGGGAGGGAGAGAGGGAGGAAGAGAGAGAGAGAAACATTGATGTGAGAGAGACACATAGACTGGCTGCCACCCACATAACCCCAACCGGGGCTGGGGACAAACTGTAACCGAGGTACATGCCCTTAGCGGGAACCGAACCTGGGACTCTGGTCCGCGGGCTGATGCTCCAACCACTGAGCCAAACCAGCCAGGGCTGTCTTACCCTTCTGTATTCTTTTTTTTCTTTTTGTTAATCCTTACCTGAGGATATTCTTCTATTAATCTTTAGATGTAATGGAAGGGAGGGAAAGAGAGAAAAACATGGATGTCAGAGAGACACATTGATTGGCTGCCTTTTGCATGACTCCGACTGGGGCCAGGGATTGAACCTGCAACCCAGGTATGTGCGCTTGACTGGGAATTGAACCCTTGACCCTTTGGTGTGAAGGCCAACACGCTAACCGCTGAGCCAAACTGGTTAGGGCCCCTTCTATATTCTATTTTTTAAAAAATATGTTTGTATTGATTTTTTTTTTTTTTTTTAGAGAGAGAAACATCAATGTGAGAGAGAAACATTGATTGGCTGCCTCCTGCACCCCCCCCATGGGGGATCGAGCCTGCAACCCGGGCATGTGCCCTGATTGGGAATCAAACTGGGACCGCTCAGTCCACTGAGCCACACTGGCCGGGCCCCTTCTGTATTCTTTTTTTTTTTTTTTTTTTTTAATCCTCACCTGAGGACATTTTTTCATTTTTTATTCAGATAGAGTGGGAGGGAGAGAGAGGAAGAGAGAGAGAGAGAGAGAGAAACATCGACGTGAAAGGGACACATCGAGTGGCTGCCACCCACACAACCAACCAGGGCCGGGGACAAACCGCAACCAAGGTACATGCCCTCAGCGGGAACCGAACCCGGGTCTCTGTACCGCAGGCCGACGCTCTAACCGCTGAGCCAAACCGGCCAGGGCCCCTTCTGTATTCTTAATCATTGCCATTATTTTACTCTTCATACTTAAAGGAAGAAAAAAACAAATAAAACAAACCCCGCCTCCAAAAAACACACCATTAAAGCCACAGAGAGTGACTAACAAAGCTGTTTTCAGGAAGTGGTACATAGAAAGAATGCCTTGTTAATAACAATGGAATCTCTGCATGTCTAGTTTTTTAGTGTAGTGCATGAGAGTACTCCAGATGGTTTGTGAGGGCTAGTCTTTTGTAGAACACTGGTCTCTTGTTTTGCATATACATTTTTATTCTTTTTCAATTCTCATAAACAGTATCATTTTCATATCTCAGCAGAGTTGCTTTTTATTTGTATGATAAACATCTTTTGCTGTATCTTTTTTAAAAAATTTAAAACCACTATTATACATACAACGATTGATCTAGCACAATAACCCTATAGCTTGTTTGCATTAGAATTTGGTTAAAAAAAAAAAAAGTTTTTACCCACTTCCTGAAAAGTGCTAACATGAATCTAAACTGAAATTTCAGTGTCATGTAAACCCTGGCCGGGTAGCTCAGTTGGTTAGAGCGTTGTTCTGATATGCCAAGGTTGCAGGTTCAATCCCTGTCAGGGCACACACAAGAAGCAACCAATGAATGCATGAATAAGTGAAACAACAAACTGATGTTTCTCTCTTTCTCTCTCTCCCTCTTCCCTCCCCTCTCTCTCCCTCTCTTTCTCTAAAATCAATCAATAAAAAATTTCTTAAAAGGTGGTAAAAAAATTTTAGTGTCATGGACCTAAAGTTGAGAACTTTCACACAATAACAAAAATTATGAGTTGTGTACTGAGAAAAGTTCAGTTCTTGGGGAGAGTTTTAGTTTTTCCATCAAGAACTGCCTGCCTGTATGCTCTTTATGCTACTGTCATGTTATAGCCCAGACAACTACCAAATTTTTACCATGGTAAGTAAAATAGTAAGGATGTTGGAGGAGGAAGATATAGAAAGCCATATATTAATATATATATATATCTTTTGTCTTCTAGGAAACTTATTTGTTTGCCAAGGTGATTTAGTGAGATTGGGCATTTCAGAAACATACCTTTTTCTCCCTAGTTTATACTAGCTGGAAATATTCTTTTAGCGACGTCTTTATTAAAATAAAAATGATGATATTAGTGAGACCCTTTCTGGGTCTAGAAAAACCTTGAGGACCTCTTAAAATGCATTGTTTAATCATGAATAAAAAGTGAATGTCTATTGAATTTGATCTGAATCAGCTGACATTTACTATGCCATGTGACAGGGTGATAGAATTTAAAGTTTCCAAAATTTCAACTACCTATGATAAATGGTTGGGGCAGCTGGCAAGTTAGTAAAAATTCAGATATTAATATTATCATTAATAAAAGTTGGTTAATAGCTATTAAGCAAATAGTTTAGTGTATACACACACATACATATATACACACACTAAGTCCCATTAATCCTAATAAAAACCATATAAGAAGGTTACCATTACAACTCCCATTTTATAGATGAGGAAAGCTCATTTAAGGTCATATAGTAAGTGGCAGAGCTGGGACTTGAACCAAGACCTCTCTTGACACCAATGTCTCTTGATATTATTTACAGGGTTGGGCAAATGTAGGTTTACAGTTCATATGGAATATAATACAATAATTAATAACTAATAATACAAGAATAAACTGTTTCACATACTCACAACTGAAAACCTACTTTTGCCCCACCCTGTATAATGCTATATTGCTGCAGATGCCATTTTAGTTTTTTTAGTGTCAGAAAGGAACTATAGCATTTAATGTATCTTATGTCAGCAGTTGGTCTGTTAGTTCCATGAATGGTGACCCCATTCAGAATAGAGTATATAATTTTTGTAGTTGGACTCAGGAAGGGATTGAGTCTTTAGCCAGCTGGAGTAATCTTTTTCTTCCTTGCTTACAAGAAAGGCTTGGTCAGAGCAAGACCAGGAATATTTTCAGGAACTGTTAGAAAACCAGTTTGTCATTTAAAAAGAAATACGGAATACTTCACTAATTTGCTTGTCATCCTTGCACAGGGCCCATGCTAATCTTCTCTGTATCATTCCAATTTTAGTATACGTGTTGCCGAAGCGAGCACCAGTTTGCCTTTTGACTGTAGCTCTTGTGTTTTCTCCTCACTATTATCCTTATTTTGGCATTGTTGGATTTTCTGAACATTCTATACAAATGGGAATCTAAACAGGTTGTAAAGTCTGAGTCCTTACTAATGGTGCTGAATGAATCATTCATTAGAATAATAGGCATATTTTAGGACAGCTGAGATGATAAAAGTGGAAAAGAGATAAAAGAATTAAAAACTGATTGATGTTGGCAGCCTTGTATATGCCATATGGCCAAGGATATGAGAAAAGAGAGGTTTATTTGTAAAATTAAATAGGTCCTAAGAAATTGATAACAAATATAGGATCCAGGCTGGAAAGAGGTACACCGAGAATCTCCAGTACCCAACCATGTTCTTCACTTAGCAGTATGCAGCTTCTCCTCTTCCCATTAATTATTTTTCCTCTTTTTTTCCCCCTACAGACATTCCATACACCAAGCCTGGGTGATGAGGAATTTGAAATCCCACCTATCTCTTTGGATTCTGATCCCTCACTGGCAGTCTCAGATGTGGTTGGCCACTTTGATGACCTGGCAGACCCGTCCTCCTCTCAGGATGGCAGCTTTTCAGCCCAATATGGGGTCCAGACATTGGACATGCCTGTGGGCATGACCCATGGCTTGATGGAGCAGGGTGGGGGGCTCCTGAGTGGGGGCTTGACCATGGTAAGGGGCAAGATATTTTCAGACTTACCCAAGCTCATGGGCATGGTGTTAGGGAAGACAAAAGTGATTCTCTGTTCCCTACTGCACTTGGGTATTATGTTTCTCACTCTTGTGGATGAAGGCTCATTGACAAAGACTTAATTTCCCGCGAATGAATGAAATGTATCATCTGAATCAATTTTACTTGAAAAATGGTTTAAAACTGTAAAATATCCCATGTTAACCCTGAACTGAAAATAATTTATTGTGATACAGCCTTCACATCCTAGGATTCAAATGTGAGTGTGATAGCTGGCATATTGAGAAATTTATTCAAAAACAGTCTGAACGAATTATAGTAATTGTGGGTTAGTATGTGTTATAGATCAGTATATTGGCTTCCAGCACATCTCATTAGTAACACATCTCCACACATATTTGATGTGAAGCATCTCGACTTTGGCCTTATTTACTCTGATTGCCTGTGTATTGCAACTTTAAAAGTCATTATTTTAGCAGGGTACATACAGGGAGGAAGTTTTTCTTTACCTCTTGTGTCATCACTACCTCCAGATTACCAAATAATTTATTTGCTCTTTAACTTGTCCAAAATTAAGACTGCTCTGGTTATTTTTAGTTGTTTTGGAATAGGCCTTTGAGTACAAAGAAGTGACTTCACTGATTTCTGTACTTTATTAAGAAGCTTTATATGTAGACAAATTATTTGATGTTAGAGTTTAAACAGTGATACAATGTTGATGAATAGGGGGTTTATAAACTGTCCTGAACTCAGGGTGGGGGGAAGAGTGGTATTCTTTGTTTAGTGTTTAATTAGTCCTTCTGCTTCTCTCAGGACTTGGACCATTCTATAGGAACTCAGTATAGCGCCAACCCACCTGTTACAATTGATGTACCAATGACAGACATGACGTCTGGCTTGATGGGGCATAGCCAGTTGACCACCATTGATCAGTCAGAACTGAGTTCTCAACTTGGTTTGAGCTTAGGGGGTGGTACCATCCTGCCACCTGCCCAGTCACCTGAGGATCGTCTTTCAACTACCCCTTCACCTACTAGTTCACTTCATGAGGATGGTGTTGAGGATTTCCGGAGGGTGAGGCATTCCCTGCCAAAAATCATATCTGCCATGATATTTTGGAATAAAACTCTTGGCATACAGAGCTCTCAGTATCTTTACTCCTGTTCTGCCATCTCCTTTGCTTTTTTCTGGGTATGGGGTCCTGCCTCTCAAGTTATAGTTTATAATGCTCCTCCTAATCTCCATTCTTATTGGTCCTCACATACTTTACTAATACCTTAATCCTATTCTATTTTTAGCATTTCTGAAAATTCCAACCATGTAGCTAGTTTCCCCCATATAAAAGTCCTTTTCTTACACTTCTCCGGACATATTTCCCTTCTTCCTTCTTGTAATTCTCTCTTTTCTTCCCTACAGCAACTTCCCAGCCAGAAGACAGTTGTGGTGGAAGCAGGGAAAAAGCAGAAGACCCCAAAGAAGAGAAAAAAGAAAGATCCTAATGAACCTCAGAAACCAGTTTCAGCATATGCTTTATTCTTTCGTGATACACAAGCTGCCATCAAGGGACAGAATCCCAATGCCACTTTTGGGGAAGTTTCAAAAATTGTGGCCTCCATGTGGGACAGTCTTGGAGAGGAGCAAAAACAGGTGAGCAAATGAAGAACTAGTAGATAGTGAATATTCTAGAGGTTTTTAAGTAAGGGGATAAAAACTAAGTTTTCTTTTAACTTTCTTACATGTTTTTATTTACTATCAGCTCTTTGTTAATGGCATTCATGGATCATCCTTTGTCTTAGAAGCTGCTGCCATACACCAAGTCCAGAATACCCATCTAAAAATTAATAATTATTATAAAAACACTGAATCTGACTTTTCTAAGCCTCATTTTTTTTCCCTCACTGTAAAATTAGACTACTCCTTGGTAAGTTGCATGCTGTGGCTAACTCTAAAATCCACTACCAAGTTTGGATTTAGAATTTAGTTTAGGATTTTCTCATTGGCCTACTTTAAACTTGATAACTATAGTTAATCTCCCTAAATTTAATCTGGATTTCAAAAATAAATGAAAATTGTGATACTATATAAAAAAAGATAGAATTGAAATGGCTATAGTTATCATACATTATCCAGGTTTTGTGTCAAAGAGAATCTGCTACTTAATAATTTGGGAAAGATGAATTTATTATAGATAATTTGTATCAGTTATGTGTTACATCTCAGAAAAGCACCACAAATTTAATGGCTTAAAACAATGGTAACTTTTTATTTCTCATGATTCTGTACATTGGTTTGGTGGTTTTCCTAGTGTTCTTGCCTGGGCTCATTCCTGTGGTTGCAGTCAAATGACAGCTGGTATGGCTGGCTAAGGTGACTTTGCTATCATGTCTGGCAGTTGGTGCTACCTGTTGGCTAAGATGCCTTGGTTCTCTTTCACATGGCCCCTATCCTCCACATAGGCTACACTGGCTTCTTTACAGTATGGCAAACTTTACAGTACAGAGGATAAAAACAGATGCCCCAAGGTCTTTTTGTGTCACTTCAGCCACATTTCAATTATCAAAGCAATTCATAGAGCTAGCCCAGATTCAAAGAAAGGAGGAATAGGTTTCAGCTTTTGATGGAAGAAGAGATTTACAAGATGGAAAGAGTTCTTGTGGCCATCATTGCAAAAATTTACCACGTTCTTCAAGGGAGAGTATACTGGTTAGGCACAATCCCAGGCTAAGCAGACTACTGATCTGAAATAGTTTTGGGGTCAGAATTTATTTTGCTAATAGAAGTGGGCAAGGGTTGGTGTTAGCTTTAGAAGTGTAGTTATTCTGGCAAGATTTTTGTTGATTGGCTGGCTTTCAGATGCTTGGTCACTGGAAAGTCTGACATGGAGGCTGTCTTGATTACTAGCTTTCAGAAGTGTATTCACTAAAAGGAATTGTCAGTATTTAGACTGAGATTGTCATTCATTGATGAATAATAGAATTATCAGTCTTTTCTAGGAGCATGGGGACTTCTTAAACGGTTTCTCTTTCCTGCAGGTATATAAGAGGAAAACTGAGGCTGCCAAGAAAGAGTATCTGAAAGCTCTGGCTGCTTATAAAGACAATCAAGAGTGTCAGGTAAGAGGGTTAAGGCAGGTGAATATTTAAACCAATACAGATTTTTTTCGAGCTGTTTATTAGCAGTTATAAGAATACCACCAAAAACCTGTGGAACTTCTTAATACTATGTAGTATTAAAAACTTAGAAATATATAACATGGTTTCCTGTTGTTTCCATCATAAACTTGCCAAACAGTCTTTCTGAGTTTTTCTTTTTTGATGTTTTCTTTTTTGTTGTTGATGATTTTAGAGAGGGAGGGAGAGAGAAATATCGATGAGAGAGAAAAACATCCATCAGTTGTTTCCGGTATGTGCCCTGACTGGGAATTGAACAGGCAACCTTTTGGTGCACAGGAGGATGCTTCAACCAACTGAGCCACATCGGCCAGGGCATGAGTTTATTTTCATTGTTTACTTTAGCCAGGGTAGTACCCACAGCTGCTGTTTTCCTTCCAATCTATGATGTCTCTTTTGGGAGGTGATTAAAGTGAATATGCCCCAGGGAATAAAGTAAATTTCCCAATGATTTCTTTTTTTTTTTTTTTTTTGGGTCTTCCTTTAGGCTACTGTGGAAACAGTGGAGCTGGATCCAGTGCCACCATCACAGACTCCTTCTCCACCTCCTGTGGCTACCGTTGACCCAGCATCTCCAGCACCAGCTTCAACAGAGCCCCCTGCCCTGTCCCCTTCCATTGTTGTTAACTCCACTCTTTCATCCTATGTGGCAAACCAGGCATCTTCTGGGGCTGGGGGTCAGCCTAATATCACCAAGTTGATTATTACCAAACAGATGTTGCCCTCATCTATTACCATGTCTCAAGGAGGGATGGTTACCGTTATCCCAGCTGCAGTGGTGACCTCGCGGGGGATCCAACTAGGCCAAACCAGCACAGCTACTATCCAGCCCAGTCAACAAGCCCAGATTGTCACTAGGTCAGTGTTGCAGGCGGCGGCAGCAGCTGCTGCTTCTATGCAACTGCCTCCACCCCGACTACAACCCCCTCCGTTGCAACAGATGCCTCAGCCCCCCACTCAGCAGCAAGTTACCATTCTGCAGCAGCCTCCCCCACTCCAGGCCATGCAACAGCCTCCACCTCAGAAAGCTCGAATCAATTTACAGCAACAGCCACCTCCTCTGCAGATCAAGATTGTGCCTGGACCCACTCTGAAAATGCAGACTACCTTAGTCCCACCAACTGTGGAAAGTAGCCCTGAACGGCCAATGAACACCAGCCCCGAGACCCATACAGTGGAGGAAACCTCTACTGATACAATCTGTGAGATGATCACAGACGTAGTTCCTGAGGTGAGCCTGTTTTCAAGTGTTTCCTCTAGACCAGTGGAAATGTATGAGCATTTTTGGTTGATCCAATAAAAGCAGGGGTTCCTACTAGCACTTAATGCCTGGCAACCAGCAGAATGAAACAACCTATAAAAGACAGTTCCTGTGACTGTGACCTGTCCCACCCATGATATTCTATAGTCTTAGTGAAAAGCATTAAGAGGGCCTCCTGTCCCAGACTATTCCTTAACTAAGCAGAAGTAATACTGTAGTTCGACTAGAGAGGATACAACCTAAGCCCAGAGTTCTTTTTTGGAGGCATCTACCAAAGGATCCTAAACTTTGGAGATGGAAGTGCTTTTATTTCTCCTATCTGGACTGCCTGGCTTGATATTTTTAGTGGGGGAATGGACAGGATATAGCTGGAAAAAAATCAGTTGGTTCATATCAATGAGTCCAAAGTGACATAAACAGATGCCTATTAATTACCCTAGTTTTAACTTATACATGACCAGTGGTCATTTTAAAATGTGGGTCTGTTTGAGACTAGCTCCACAATTGATAAAGCAATAGTTTTAAAGAAAAATAAATAATCCCCCTATCAGGAGGAAAGTAGGATTCTCCCCAAGTTCTTTCACTTTTTCTAATGGTACATTGTCTTCTCTTAGCCCTCATGATCTTTGTTGAGGTGACCCAACCTCTATTCACATTCTGCTTTTGACTTGATATTTTCAAAGGAATATTATTCAAGTGTGGAATAAAGTCAGTAGTGGGTAAGAATACAGCGACCCACCATGCATATGTAAAACTACTAGTTGGCCCTCCACATACACGGATTCCCAGTGTGTATCAAAAATGACCCTTGAACTGTGTAGGTAAATCTGCATATGTTTGAGTGGACCCATGCAGTTCAAACGTGAAATAAATGGTCAACTATACTAGCATATGGCCAGCATTCCCTTGATAAAAAGACTCTTCATGTCGATCTGCTTGGCAACGTTCTAAAACTGGATAAAAAGGGGAGGTTAAGAACTCACCTTCTTTTAGAGTGTTATCCTCAATTGTGAGGGATTTTAACACCTGTCGCTCCATTGGGTCCCAGAGTTAATTTGACTAGTGGCTGGTAGGGTAGGTAGCAAATCTGATCCATCCTTGGTGCTCTCTTCCTCTCATAGGTTGAGTCTCCTTCTCAAATGGATGTTGAATTGGTGAGTGGGTCTCCTGTGACAATCTCACCCCAGCCTCGATGTGTGAGGTCTGGTTGTGAGAACCCTCCAGTTGCGAGTAAGGACTGGGACAATGAGTACTGCAGCAATGAGTGTGTGGTGAAGCATTGCAGGTGAGTTATAGTTTCTCTTACAATTCAGGTATTGCTAAACTGACTGTTGGAAAACATGGTAACCCTGAGCATATCAGTATTACCTTATCTTAGGTAGAGTATACCTTACTGTAGAATAGATTGCTATATATGTATGTCTGATTATAGAGGCTATTAGAAATTCCCCTGCTTAAAAAGAGCTTACATTTGCCACATAGACAAAGATGACAAGATTAGCAGTTCACGCTTTTCAGGTACTACATTTACCTTTATGTATGCTCTTTAAATGTATGATGACACATTAAGCAGTTAGTGACTGAATATTAGCTCCGCTTATCTCCTTAGTGCAAATCAGACCACTTAGGGAATTAGAATTTGAGGAGTAATGGATAAGTGATAAGTAGCACAATAAGGTGCTAAGTATGGCAGGAGTTGGGGGGCATCCTGAAGATTTTGTCCATCTCCCCAAATTTTCTTAGGATTTATCTACGTCCATGAAAGAAGGCACTGGTATCTCCTATCTCAAACCCTCTTCAGTAAACTAGGATTGCCTACATTGCTTTTAGGCCCATTGCCCCAATATTCCTATTGAGTGATATGATCTCACCTTGATGCTATAGGAAATTAACTGAGAACCTGTTTGCTTAAGACAAAGTTAAAAAATAATACATCTAAGCTATAATTCTGTTTGTGTGTCTTTTTCTCTCTTAGGGATGTCTTCTTGGCTTGGTTAGCCTCTAGAAATTCAAACACAGTGGTGTTTGTAAAATAGTCCTTCCTGTTCTCCAAGCCAGTGAAGATTTATCTGCCAGGAACCTGTCCAAGACCCTCCTTTAAAAACTCAAGCTGGGCTTCTGATAGTGCCTGATCTCAGCCCATGATGGTCCTTCATGGTTCCCCCTTTTCTCTCTCCAGCAAGGGGCCAGGCTATGGAACAGGGCCATTGAGTTTGCTGGGGTTGCTTTTTACTTTCAAGTACAAGCAGAAATGCCAGTGATAATAGCAGAGGAAAGGGTGAAGGGAATATGGACAAGCAGAACATAGGGGTGGTGTGGGGGAGGGGTTATTTGAGGAAACTTGTTGGTATAATTGTCATAGGACTTGCCTAAAAGATTATTAAAATTATGAGAGTACACATCAGCTTTGAGCCTACCACTGTGTGCGTCCATTTTAAAGGGGATACAAGGTGGAATTAAAGGATACCTCTTTTGTTGTTGTTGTTGTTGTTGTTAATAATCCTCACTTGAAGATATTTTCCCATTGATTTTTAGATAGAGTGGAAGGACGGGAGGGAGGGAGAAAGAAAGAAACATGGATGTGAGAGAGACATCAATTGGCTCCCTCCCACATGTGCTCCGGCCTGGGCTGGGGATTGATCCTGCAACCCAGATACGTGCCCCTGACTGGGAGTCGAATCCGCGACCCTTTCAGACCATGGGCCAACACTCTTAATTGCTGAGCCAAACCGGCCAGGGCTAAAGGATATCTCTTAAACAGAGAGCTAGTACTATCACATCTATACATTGCTTTGAGAACTAAGATTTTCAATACAGCAGGCACACTAGGCTGTAGGGAAAATAACATCACCTAGGAGTTTCTTATTTATTCCTCTTTACAAATATTATCTCTGTAGTCAAATGTCTTTCCTTACCTCAGTTTTCAGTTTCTGAGTGTGAAAGGCAGAACTCTACATCCTTAAATTAATATATATTCACTTGTATTTGATGACTTTTAAAAGATAAGCCAGAGATGTTTTCACTTACATAATATATCTAAGCGAATTCTCTACACACCCTAGGTGCTTACTTAAATTTAATCTAAAATGTACTTATTTCCTTTTCTTGAAAATAAGCCAAAGAATAGTAGACTACCAAAGACACATAATTGTAATGGAATAAGTAAATATTTAGAGCATGAACAGCCCTAGTGATAACCTTAAGGGAAACTCAAATCCTACCTTGAGAAATGCTGTCCCAGAGACCCCCTTCTTTATTATCATGTTTGTGTAGTACTAATTGCTAATCACTTTCATCCTATACTGTATAATCAACACTTTAATGCTTTCCATGCATTAATTTAGTTTGAACCCTTACAACAACCCAATGAGGTAGGTAATCTTTCCAGTTTACATATCAGGACTCATAGAATTGAGTTACATAAAATTACACACTGTTTAGTGGCAAAGCCAAAATTTGACCTCAAAATCCCAACTACAATACAAATTTTTATTTAAATAAGGAAAAGAGCTATTGTACAAATATTACTCTTTAGATGCAGCCGGTAGAGCCATAGCTATGGAAGCTTAGTTCTGTAAGGACGTGCTTCTATAGATTTTTAGGTTTAGAGATGATACCATCTGGATACCTTTGCTTGAACCGGGCAACAACATCTGGGTCTAGTAGGTGGATCCCATCCAGTTGGTTTCCAAGGGTGATCCTGAAACAAGGGGAAAGATGGGGCAAACCAAAATTCCTGGAATTAAAAGGCTTAATATTGTTAAAATATATGAATACCTTTTATTAAGACTGCCTATCATCTCATAAAATATTCATGCCAATTCTATTTAAAAGACCTTAATATTAGAATAGTATATGGTAGTGTGACTGGTTAGGAATTGGGCACAGATCCTGGTGTTAAAACAGGCAGGATCTGTATTAGTTAAAGGTTAATAACTGGTGGCTAACTAGGCCTACTTCACAAAGTTGTTGCCAGTGAACATTCTGTGGATAAGTAAAATACTAGCAGTATGTCTTTTTAAATTATTTTAAATTTATTTTTTAATTGAATTTACTTAAAACATGTATGGTTTTGTGAACCAATGTCACCCAAGTAAATTCAATGAAAAAAATAAATTAGCAGGATGTCTTTTAAAGCTCTACTAACAGGATGAGAGTTAAAATTATTGACAGGTTAGATTCTTAATAACCACCAGGGGGCAGATTCAAAACATCTATAGAATAACTCAGGAATATCTTTAGGTTTTAAGAGTGGATTCTAGAGAACAGTGGTTTTGAATCCCAAAACCTGTGGGGTTTCCAATGAATGCTGCAGAATCCTGTAAAACAGTCTAATATATGGTGGCTTGTGAATCCTCTGAAGCCCATTTACAGAATACTGGAATATGATGTGAATGAAGCTCTACTAATTTCGGTTCTTGACTATAAACACTTTTGCCTTGGGGGCTAGAATTTTCTCTGGCCACCTTACCAGTTGGGCTGCACATTATGAGGTCGTCCAAATAATTCAATCTTGCGAGTGCCAGGGGATAGTCTCTCGATCATGCCATAGATTTCGTCTGGTTTATGACTGGTAGAACGAACCTAGGAAATAAAGGGTCTAGCTACTTTTAAGTTACCCACGATTGCAATTCTAGCCCTTTCCATTTATGTTTAAGATGCAAATGCAAGCCCTGGCCAGTTTGGCTCAGCGGTTAGAGCATCGGCCCGCGGACCAGAGAGTTCTGGGTTCGGTTCCCACTAAGGGCACAAACCTTGGTTGCAATTCGTCCCCAGCCCTGGCTGGGGTTGTGCAGGTGGCAACCAGTCGATGTGTCTCTCTCGCATCGATGTTTCTCTCTCTCTCTTCCTCCCTCTCTCCCTCCTGCTCAATCTGAAGATAAATGCAAAAGTGTCCTCAGGTGAGGATTTAAAAAAAAAAAAAAGATGCAAATACAAGAACTTGGGACAAGAATACCCCTGACTTCAATAATTAATACCAATAAAAATGTGAAAGCTTTGGATACGTGGGGAAGTACATACCTCAGCTACGATCACATCACAATCCAGACCCTGGTTGAAGCCTTGGGGATTTCCTTTGACACCAACCTGCTCACCACAGAGAACAGATTACCCGATGAAACCCAGCATTTGAACTTTCTCAATAAGAAATCAAACAATTCCTCTTTTTGCTCCACCTAATGAATTGAGCCCCACTGCTGCTCACCAAGCAGTGCTCCTTCCCATGGTTCAACCAGTGACCTGTACGGCCTGTCCGAATGATGCGTTGCAGTTGATTTGTCTTCACCCAGATAATTTCATCTACCCGTTCATAACTGTGGGGCATAAGAAAGAGAACTAGAGCTTTAATCAGGTTTTCACAGTTTAGGAGTAGTACCATCTACTCTACAAAGACAAAGAATCACAGGGAATACTTTGGGAGAAGTAAACAGATAGCAATTATGTATTTCTCTCAGAAGAAAGCAACACAATGATTGCTACTTACCCCCAGAGGTTCAGACATTCTCTGCCCAACTCCATGGCCCTAGAAAGAAATAAGGGTTAAACAGCTACTTCTATGCTGGTGTTTTCTTTCCCTTCAAGATGTGTTGTTTTCAGTAAACATTCAGTGAGTATTTACATGCAAGACACCATTAGGGCAACAGGATGGACTTAATATAAAGACAGCACGGCCGGTGTGGCTCAGTGGTTGAGCGTTGACCCATGCACCAAGAGGTCACCAGTTTGATTCCTGGTCATGGCACATGCCCAGATTGTGGGCCCGATCCCCAGTTAGGGGCATGCAGGAGGCGGCCAGTCGATGTTCTCTCTCATAGATGTTTCTATCTCTCTCTCCTTCTACCTTCCTCTCTCTCTAAAAAATCAATAAAAAAATAAAAAATTTAAAAAAACATTAAAAAAAATAATAAAGAAGAATATAAAGATAAAGCATAGTATCTACTCTCAATGGCCTTACCTTTCACAAGGAACAAATATGGAGTTAAATAGAACTCAAGGTATAATTTGTTATAAATAGGCATTAGGTCTCAGTAGAAAAAAAAGGCTGACTCAATCATATATTTAATAGCACAGCTAGGAAAGCCCAGGATTTTATCCCCACCCAGTACTCACTCTGTACTATATCTGCCCATAACTACATATCTTTGAACTGCATTACCTGCCTGTGACCCAGAGGAAGAGAAAGCCATCATCCTGCAGTACTGGTATGTTGAGCCTGCGCATCTCATCATCTGTCAGGGTCCCATAGGGCAGCTCCATGTGAATATCCCAGGGTGGGTCAGCCATCACAACTGCAAACTTGCCCAAGATACTGACGTCCAGGTAGCGGATATCACAACAGATCCACTGCATGAGGTGGTATTTGGTCATCTTCCCTTCCTCCACTCTCAGATTCATGGCCCCAGTCCCTCTTTTCCATTTGATTTTCCTACTACCTTCTAAGCATACCTATCCCACTCCATTCCCAATCAGCAAGATAAATTACTAATTATGCCCTACTTTCCTACATGGATGGCCGCCCTATTCAGATTAAGTCCATACATTGAGATAAGTTTTCTGAGCTGACAGGTACCTGAGGTGGGAAGAGTCGATCTGCATTGGAGTCACCTCCAACACTTTGTGTAAGAGCAAGCTCCTGGCTTGGTGTATGGTCTTTGCTCCCAGGAGCCTCAGAATCCATGCACGCATCAATTTCATAGTGAACATATTTGCAAGTATCCATGTGGAAACATGTGTTAAGGAAAGAGCAGTCGCCTAATGACTCATCAGTGTGTTTATTGATGATTCGTCTGGGAAAATAAAAAGGGAGAATCAGAATCAAGATGGTGTTCCAGAGTTAGAGCCCACAGTTCAAGTTCCAAATTGTTTCACAATTTCCTATCTTTTCCCCTCTCCTAATTTTCTCTATCCTTAGAACTTCCTCCAAGAGTTTTTAGAAAAGGGGGAGGCAGGTGACATGGAAATCCATAATTCACACTAAAGAACAGTTTTAATTCCTCTCTGAGCAAAGACATAATTTGCTTATCTTATGACGGGAAGGGAGGAAGGGCTTGCTGGCTACAGCAGTGTAACACTGACCTAAGAGCCCATAGTCCTGTTTCTCCTAAGATCATCTTCCTTCCAAAGAATTTTAACATTCACTAGGGCTCAGAGACAGAAATGCCTGCTATTGCAAGAAGAAAGAGGCATTAAAAAAAACTTGCTTTATTTGGGAGTCCAGCTTCTATTCTCTCTCACCAGAACACTACTTCTAAAAGTATACTTTCAGAGTCCGGAGGTCTCAGACAAACCATATTAGAACCATTTAATAACAGAATTAAAGACATAACCCCAATGACTGGAAGCAATGTGCTGAAAAGGAATGACTGCTTCTAGGAAACTCATTCCACCTCCCTCCCAAGAGACCTGAAGTGCAGCTTGCGACAGGGCCGATCAGCATCACTGGCTTTCATGCACTCCTCCTTGGTTCCATAGTCACAGAACTCTTGTACTTGGGCCCGACCTCGTGACCGAAACTTTTCAACAATGGATTGTTCCTTGGCTGTGGTAGTATTTAATAGCTCTAGGATCTCCTGACTGACCTGTGACAGAAGAAGCCTTGGACTTAACAGGGTTTGTAGATAAAATTAGCCCTTAAAACACCTCTGTAAATTCTACCTGACAGTAATGCCCACCAAAACCACTTATATTAGGTACTGAACCAAGGCACAATGCTAAGCACTTTACTGTTTAGCTCAGTCTATGCAGTCTATGCAGTAGTTCTATAAGGGAGAGTACTCTGGTTATCCTCACATTACAGATAAGAAGACTAAGGCTCAAGAGAAGTTGATTAACTCGTCAAATTCACACAACCACAAGTAGCAAATGGAAGAGAACTCATGTGGGTCCAGTATTTATACTGAGGACCACTGTAGAGTAAATCCTCAACGTCATTGATACGTTCTGTGACTTTAAGTGAAATGATGTACAACAAAATCAATTTCACCACAGGCTAATTGGTAAAAACTAAAGTTCCTAAAGCATCTCATCAACGTTATGATGAAATAACACTGAATGAAACTACTTTATTCGAGGACCTGCTGTACTGCCAATTCACATTGTTTAATCAATTTCCATAATTACTGGTCCATATGACTATCTTCTAGTATTCATTTCCATTCATCTCCCTCTATTCCTACATTTGGATTCCTCTTCTCTCTCTCTTTTTTAAAAAAAATTCTATTTGTTGATTGTTACAAAGAGAAGGAGAGAGAGAGAACCACTGATTATTGTTCCATTTATTCATTCATTGGTTGACTCTTGTATGTGTTCTGACTGGGGATCAAACCTGAAACCTTGGCATATCAGGACCATGCTCTAACCAACTGAGCTACCCGGCCAGGGCTGGATTCCTCTTCCCTTGATCTCATGATTCTTCCAAACAGATCCAATGAAAAAGATTCTCTAATTCTGAGTTTCTAACATTGGCATTATTGACATTGTTGAGTGGAGGTTGTCCTACTATGGCTGTAGGATGTTTAGCAGCATCCCTTGCCTCTACCCATTAGATGCCTGTAGCACTCCCCAGTGTTGTAACAACCAAAAATGTCTCCATACATTGCCAAATGTCCTCTGTGAGAAGGGAAGAGGGCAAAATCATCCCCAGTTGAGGACTACTGTTCTGAATCTTCAATTCTAAGAATTGCTCCTTGCACTAGGGGTAAATTCCTCTCAACCAAAGCTATAATTCAAAGTATATGTGTGAAAGTATTTCCATCTGCCCCTACCTTCTTGCTCTGTTGTTCCTTAGTAGATTGTTGGTTCAGAAGGCTTTCTATCTCCAGATCAACATCTGAGGCAGCATGTTTCCTTGATTTCTTGGTTGGCTCCTTGGCTGCTTCTGATGCTGAAGAGGCCAGACCAGAGGCCAAAGAGCTAGCAAAGGCAGCTACTGTGGTCAAGTCCTGTTCTGCACGCCGCTTCTGCCCTGTGATAGCCCCTGTTACCTCCCCAGGGCCCTTCTTTTCTGCCACAGCGCCCATCATGGCAGAGAGCTTGGAATGATCAGCATAGGTAACAAGAGTAGGATGTGCATCATCTTGTAGGAGACCTCGCTTTACCTCAATCAACTCCTGAGCTGCAAACTTCTGTAGGAGGCTTTCCACCCCATCTTGAGTAGCAGGGGCATCTGGCTAGGGAAGGAGGAGAGGGCAATAAGACACTGACCCTGAACTGAAGAAAAGAAGTGGTAGATACCAACCTTGTCTTATCAGGTCATTACCGTGGAGATGGCAAGACGGATGGACACAGCATCAGTGGGCAATGTTAGGGCTAGATCAGAGAGGTGGTGTAGCAACTTCTTCTCTAATTCAGGGTCTGTAGCTAATTCAGGAACTGCTGAAGCTGTGCTGGGCTTAGAGCCACCAGAAGTGGGTACAGTAGGCACTGGGCTGTCACTGCGGAAGGTTGGAGACAGTGCTGCCTCTGGATTCCGTAGATCTAGGAACGAAGAGAATAGAAACTGAAAAAGGGCAACCACTGTCAGTCTCTCTATTCCCTAGGAGTCAAATTATTTGGCATTCACAGTACACATTTCTTTAATTTCATGCAAGAGATTTTCTGACCAAATTTAGCACTGGATAACTTTTCCTCAATCATATTTAAGCATTCATTCACTGCATTGCCAGGATAATCCTCAATTTTCTGGAAACAGCTTACCTCTTCTTTATTGAATGAGAGTTTTCCTAATCCCTTGTCCTTGCTGTACTTCAAATGAAATTAGCAGCATGGTAGATTTATTTTTTATTATTATTATTTTTTTTATCCTCACCTGAGGACATTTTTTTCATTTTTTGTTCAGATAGAGTGGGAGGGAGAGAGAGGAACAGAGAGAGAGAGAAACATCAATGTGAAAGGGACACATCGAGTGGCTGCCACCCGCATGACCAACCAGGGCCGGGGACAAACTGCAACCGAAGTACATACCCTTAGCGGGAACCGAACCCGGGTCTCTCTGGACCGCAGGCCGATGCTCTAACCGCTGAGCCAAACCGGCCAGGGCAGCAGCATGGTAGATTTAAATGTCCTTACCACCTCCATTCAAGTCACTCTAAATGACAACTGATATAATCAACCTGAATTTAATTTTTTTAATCCTCACCCGAGGATATTTTTCCACTGATTTCTATATAGAGTGAGAGGGAAGGAGAGAGAGAGAGAGAGAGACACACACACATTGATTGGCTGCCTCCTGCATGACCCCAACCAGGGCCCGGGATCAAATCGAAACCAAGGTATGTGCCCTTAACTGGAATCGAACCCCCAGTTCTTTGGTATGCAGGCCAACGCTCTAACTGCTGAGCCAAACCAGCCAGGGCTCAACCTGAATTTAAAAGCCAGAAATGTTGCCCTGGCCAGTATGGCTCAGTGGTAACAGTGTTGCCTGCGGACCGAAGAGTCCTGGGTTCGATTCCGGCCAAGGGCATGTACCTCGGTTGCAGTTCGTCCCCAGCCCTGGTCGGGGTTGCGCGGGTGGCAACCAATCGATGTGTCTCTCTCACATCGATGTTTCTCTCTCTCTCTTCCTCCCTCTCGCCCTCCAGCTCTATCTGAAGATTAATGTACAAATATCCTCAGGTGAGGATTAAAAAAAAAATTTTTTTTATCATAACTTTAATAAGATTTAAGAAACTAAAATTAGGACAAAATACTACCTTTGGGAAAGCCTAGTATCTGTGATTATTTAATTAAAATATAGATGAAATATTAAACTCAGGACTTATCCTGGAATTTTGTTAAATTAAATATAATAAGGTATAAATGAGCCATTAGTTTACATTTAAAAATATTATGGTTACTTGGAAATTTCCACTATAATGGAACTGACTTTAGTAAACTTTGACTCAGAAATCCCAAGGATAATGGAGCTGAACTATACCAAACACTTGGCTGGAATAGTTGTATTTTATGAAAATAAGTTACACCCTGTTTGGAAAACAGACTCTATAATTCCATATTAACTGCAAATGTTAAATAATTTACAACTTTCTTCACCTTGCTTACTTCTTGCTTGATTCTGCTGAATCAGACTGGAACTCAGACGAACTAATAAAAGTTCGTTGTTTGCCTTGGCTGGTGTGGCTTAGTTGGTTGAGCATCATCCCGTGCACTAAGAGATCCCTGGTTTGATTCTGGTCAGGGCACATGCTCAGGCTGTGGGCTTGATCCCCAGTAGGGGGTATTGCAGGAGGCAGCCAATCGATGTTTCTCTGTCTCTCTCTTAAAAATAAATAAATAAATACAAACATTTTTTTAAATTCCTTATTTTGGCAAAACGGTGTTATACACATGGAAGGGTCATAGAAGCACTTTTATTTATTTTTTTTTAATTTATTTATTTTTTTTATCCTCACCTGAGGACATTTTATCATTTTTTGTCCAGATAGAGTGGGAGGGAGAGAGAGGAAGAGAGAGAGAGAAACATCGACGTGAAAGGGACACATCGAGTGGCTGCCACCCGCACGACCAACCAGGGCCGGGGACAAACTGCAACTGAAGCACATGCCCTTAGCGGGAACCGAACCCGGGTCACTCTGGACCGCAGGCCGACGCTCTAACCACTGAGCCAAACTGGCCAGGGCCATAGAAGCACTTTTAAAGGTCAGGATGAGAAAAGAGCAACTGACTTAAGCTAAAAATATGTATTAAATGTAAGTGACAGTTACTACTCAGCTTACTTGAAAGTCTATAGACAAAATTCCTGCATTGAATAGGACTGACTTGGTGACTACTGAAGTCCCTTGCAATTCAGAGATTCTATGAATCTAATAAATTTGAGCTAAAATGCTCCAATTACAATTTACACTAGGATCAAACTCGGTTTTTGATCAGTCAAGTTTTAAGTATTTTTTAAGTAAACAAAAGTTTATTTCATTAAGTAACCCAACTAAGCACAATCAATGGTAAATTTCATTATTAAGACAAAAAACAAGGTGCTTTAATATTAGGATTTCAGGCACTGCCATCCACAGATTGTTTTATACATTATATATTGACCATTTTAACTCAAAGTATGCCAAAGGGAGTAATTTATGTAAGCTATTAATCTAAAGATTCTGATAATAGAGACAAGAGCTAAAGGAAAATTTAGGGAAGCTTTAAATCAATACTTAGCATATAGTTTCTTTCCTTTGTTATGTTCTGAAATTTTTAATATTTTAGGTAAGCCATAAATTGTCCACCCTGCCCCCCCATTTAAATTTATGTTCAAACTTTGTGCCAGATAACTTGTAATATGCTATTGACATTAGTATGAGTTTACTTTGTTAATAAAAGCCTAAGCTTCCTACAGACAATCCCTTCTAAATCTTTTTTTTTTTTTTAACCACTTTATTGAGGTATGATCAACATGTAGAAAGCTGTATATATTTAATGTATACAACTCAATGACTTTTGGAGAAAAGTGTATATACCCATAAACCATTACCACCAAGGCTATAGACATATCACCTCCCAAAGATTCCTTCTGCTGCCTTTATTATCTGGTGTGGTAAGACCACTTAACATAATTATCTACCCTCTTAGAAAAATTTTAAGTATACAATACAGTATTGTTAGCTATAGGCACTATGCTGTTTATATAGATCTCTAGAACTTATTGATCTTACATAACTGAAACTTTGTACCCTTTGGCCATTACCTTCCCATCCCCCTTATTCCCCACCCTCCCACCATCCTCAAGCCCCTGGAAATTACCCTCTACTTCTATGACTTTAATTATTTTAGAGTCCACATCTCAAATATAATGTTAGTAAGATCATATAATATTTGTTTTTCTGTGTCTGACTTAATTTACTTAGCATAATGTCCTCCAGATCCACCCTGGCAGATGTCCTTTTCATGGCTGAATAATATTCCATTGTATGTATATTCCACATTTTCTTTACCTATTCATCTATTGATGAACATTTAGGTCATTTCCCTATCTTGGCTATTGGAAGTAACACTGCAATGAACATGGCTGTGCAGGTATCTCTCCTAGATCCCGATGTCAATGCTTTTGAGTACCCAGAAGTGGAATTGCTGGATCATATGGCAATTCTGTTTCTTTTTAGGAGAGAGACACATGAATTGATTACCTCCCGCATGACCCTGGCCGGGGCAAGGGATCAAACCTGCAACCGAGGTACGTGCCCTTGACCAGGAATTGAACTTGAGACCCTTTGGTCCATGGGCCGACACTCTAACCGCTGAGCCAAACCAGCCAGGGTACATTTTTTATTTTTTGAGGCACCTCCATTCTGTCTTCTACAATGATTATCCCAATTTACATTTCCATCAGTAGTGAATCAATGTTCCCTTTTCTCTTTACCAACATTTGTTATCTTTTGATTTTTTAATAATAGCCATCCTAACAAGTATGAGCTAATATCTCATTATGGTTCTTACTTGCATTTCCCTAATGATTAGTGATGTTAAACATCTTTTTATATACCTGTTGGCCATCTATCTATACATCTTCTTCTTTTTTTTAATTAATTTTTTTTCTTTATTGATTTTAGATAGAGAGGAAGGGGGAGAGAGAGAGAAACATGGATGAGAGAGAACATCAACTGGCTGCCTCCTACATGTTCCCCACTGGGGATTCGGTCCACAACCTGGGCATGTGCCCTGACCTGGAATCGAACCTCTTGGTGCATGGGTCGACGTTCAACCACTGAGCCACACTGGCCGGGCTATACATCTTCTTTAAAGACCTTTTACATCTTGACTTTTCATATTTTGCTTTTTTCTCACCCATGTAACTTAAAAGAAAATAATGAAAGTGTTGTCATTGATTAAAATAAATATGGGTCCTGACTGGTTTGGCTCAGTGGTTAAAGCGTTGGCCAACGGACTAAAGAGTCACAAGTTTGATTCCAGTCAAGGGCATGTACCTCGGTTGGGTTTTGGTCCCTAGCCCTGGTTGGGTCATGTGGGAGGCAACCAGTTGATGTGTCTCTCTCATGTCAATGTTTCTCTCTCTCTCCTTCAAACTCTATCTGAAGATAAATGGAAAAATATCTTCAGGTGAAGGATTTAAAAATTAAATAAATAAGTAAATAAATTAATATAAAATTATTAAGCATTTTCCATGATTTCCAATTTCCAATCGGTGCTTCAAAAATATTATTGCCCTGGCCAGATAGCTCACTTGGTCCCGATGCACCAAGATTGTGGGTTCTATCCCTGGTCAGGGCACATACAGGAATCAACCAATGGTTGCATGAATAGGTGGAACAACAAATCGATGTTTCTCTCTCCCTTCCTCTCTCTCTAAAATCAATTTTTTTAAAAAGTAACTTTCATTATAAAAATAATTCTTATTAATGTAATCTAATCAAAATTCTACTTAGGAACATACTTATTCACTACTATATTACTTTTCATTACTGCCACAACAAAAATGGTTCTTGAGACACTTGGCTTAAATATGCCATAATGCCACATTATTTGATAAAGATTTTCTCTATTAACTTTATTTTAAATGAAGCGAAGAGCTAACAGTTCAAAGAAAAAAGGCAACCCATTTGACATTTTTATATCTTATTATCATATTTAAAATAACAATATAGCCCTAGCCGGTTTGGCTCAGCGGTTAGAGTGTCGGCCCTCGGACCAGAGAGTCCCAGGTTCGGTTCCCGCTAAGGGCACGTACCTCAGTTGCAGTTCGTCCCCGGCCCTGGTTGGGGTCATGTGGGTGGCAGCTACTCGATGTGTCCCTTTCACATCGATGTTTCTCTCTCTCTTCCTCCCTCTCTCCCTCCCACTCTGTCTGAAGATAAATGCAAAAATGTCCTCGGGTGAGGATAAAAAAATAAAGCATTTAAAATAACAATATATAAATTTGGTTACATGTTATTGCTCTCGATTTCTTTCCTACCAACTTTTCATGCAAATGTTATTTGCTATTTCTAGAATAGACTACACTTCTTTTATCTAAACTTTATACATCCTATCAAACATTATCTCAGTGAGAAAAAGCATTGATTTTGCTGCAGTTCTAGTGTCAATAAATGGAAAATGTGCTTTTCAAAAAATTAACTTTATTAAGGTAACATTGGTTAATATCATATAAGTTTCAGGTATACAATTTTATAATACAACATCTGTATACTCCATTGTGTGCTCAAGAAAATGTTTTTATAATTAAACCTACCAATACTATCAAGGATGTAATCACATACACATTTTACTTTCTCCAGTTAATAACCAAATTTAGATGTTCTTTGGTGTATACTTTTTTTGTTGTTGTTTCTTAATTCTCACCTGAGGATATTTTTTCCATTGATTTTTAGAGAGAGTGGAAGGGAGTGGAAGAGTGAAGAGGGGGAGAGAGAGGGACGGAGAGGGAGAGAAAAAGGGAGGGAGAAGGGGAAGAGAGGGAGAGAAAAAAACCTCAATGTGAGAGAGACACATCTATTGGTTGCCTCCCGCACACAGATCAATCAGGCCCAGGGATCAAACCTGCAACCCAGGTACGTGCCCTTGACCTGGAATCAAACCCATGGCCCTTCAGTGTGCGGGCTTATGCTCTAACCACTGAGACACACCAGCCAGGGCTATAATTTTTCTTAAAGTAAGCTTCGAAGTCTATAAAATGAACCACTTTAACATACATTTCCAATCTCTAGAACTAGATACTGAAATTTTTTTTCTCTTTTGTAATTTGACTAATCACTTGTTTTAATACTGCTCTTTAAAAAACAACCCGGTGATGTGATTCTGGTTATGAATCCTTGTGTAACACCTCCTGGGAGTTTCTTTTCATCACAATAAGGACAATGGAGCTGAAAACACCTCTTTTAAGGTTATTGGGAGGAAGAGGATCATGTTCAATGTTGTGAACAAAATTTAACATCTAATTAATGCTACCACTATTTATGAATAGGCTTTACCAACTCTGTGAATTCCACGACGTTACATGCAAATTTTTGTATGTATGTGTGTATACGAATAATAATATGTATGTATATATATATTTGGGAATAGATTTTTTATCATTCTTAAAATGGGTTAATGTCCAGAACATGAGTAAAAGAGCTGGGTTCCAACTCCTTCAAAAACTATTTTTTAATTTTTTAAAAAAGATTTTTGAGCCCTGGCTGGTTTGGCTCAGAAGTTACGGTGGCAGCCTGCGGACCAGAGAGTCCTGGGTTCGGTTCCCACTAAGGGCACATACCTCAGTTGCAGTCTGTCTCTGGCCCCAGTTGGGGTTGTGTGGGTAGCGACCACTTGATGTGTCTCTCTCACATCGATGTTTCTCTCTCTCTCTTCCTCCCTCTCTCCCTCCTGCTCTATCTGAAGATAAATGCAAAAAGTGTCCTCAGGTGAGGATAAAAAAAAAAATTTTTTTTCTAGATGAAAATTTTTTTCCTTTATTGATTTTTTTTTTTTTTTTGGTACGTGCCCCTAGCAGGAACCAAACCCGGAACTCTCTGGTCCGCAGGCCGACACTCCAATGGCTGACCCAAACCTGCCAGGGCTCCTTCACTGATTTTAGAGAGAGAAGAAGGGAGAGGGGGAGAGAGATAGAAACATCCATGAGAGACTGGCCACCTCCTGCATGCTCCCCACTGGGGATTTGGCCCACAACCTGGGCATATGTCCTGACTGGGAATCGAACCGGCGACCTCTTGGTGCATGGATCCATGCTCAACCACTGAGTCATACAGCCCGAGCTACTTTTTCATTATTAATACATTTACTGATTACTTCCACTATGCTTGTAACTGTGTTGACACTCTGCTTTTAATCTAAAGGAAATTGCATGTGTTGGATTCAGCAAAGTAATACATATTTGATTTCATTCTTTGGTTAAGCGCTCCATTACATATAAACTTAATATTAGCTTGAAGACATAAAAATATAGCCAGGCCCTGGCCAGTTTGGCTCAGCAGTTAGAGCGTCAGCCCGTGGACCAAAGAGTCATAGGTTCGATTCCAGTCAAGGGCATGTACCTCGGTTGTGGTTCAATCCCCGGCCCTGGTCAGAGTTGTGCGGGAGGCAATCAATGTCTTTCTCACATTCTCTTTCTCTGCCTCCTTTCCTTCCTCCCTCCCACTCTATCTGAAAAACAATGGAAAAATATCCTCCGGTGAGGATTAAAAAAATATATTTATGGCCCTGGCCGGTTTGGCTCAGCGGTTAGAGCGTCGGCCTGTGGTCCAGAGAGACCCGGGTTCGGTTCCCGCTAAGGGCATGTACCTCGGTTGCGGTTTGTCCCCGGCCCTGGTTGGGTCGTGCGGGAGGCAGCCACTCGATGTGTCCCTTTCACATCGATGTTTCTCTCTCTCTCTCCCTCTCTCTCCTTCCCACTCTATCTGAACAAAACTGGAAAAATGTCCTTGGGTGAGGATAAAAAAAAAAAATATATATATATATATATATATATATATATATATATATATTTATGGCCAGTCTACTAATTTACTGACCCCTATAATATATCAATATCTACATGCACTTCTTCAATCTCACTGATAAAGTATACTGAGCAGTTCACATATTTACCATGTGCTAAGCTTGGCCAAGTCTATCTTGTTTCAATTAAAATAAAATAAAGATTTATTGAAAGTAATATTCTTCTTTTCAAAAAGCTGTACTTTGGCCCTGGCTGGTGTGGGTCACTGGTTAGAGCATCATCCCGTGCACCAAAAAGGTTGCCACTTGACTCCCAGTCAGGGCAATACCTAGGCTGTAAGAGCCCCGGTAGGGGTATGTATGGGGAGGCAACCGAGATCAATGGTTCTCTCATACATCCATGTTTTTCTCTCTCTCCCTTCTCCTCTAAAATCAGTAAAAAAAAAAAAAAAAAAAAAAAAAGTAAGAAACAAAAATAGAAAGAAAGCAGTACTCTGTGGAAAACAGTAGAGTGGTTCCTCAAAAAACTGAAAATAGAATTACAGGTATGCCCCGCTTTTTGAAATTTTGCTTTATGCCACTTGGCTTTTACAAAAAACCTACATTAGCCCTGGCCAGTTTGGCTCAGCGGTAGAGCATCGGCCCACAGACCAGTGAGTCACGGGTTTGATTCCGGTCAAAGGCATGCACCTTGGTTGCAGTTTGTCCCCAGCCCTGGTCGGGGTTGTGCAGGAGGCAACCAGTCGATGTGTCCCTCTCATGTCGATGTTTCTCTCTCCCTCCCACTCTATCTGAAGATAAATAGAAAAATATCCTCAGGTAAGGATTTTTAAAAAACCCAAAAAACAAAAACCTACATTAGTACTTGTTTTTGCTAACTGAAAGAAATCCAAGGATTTTTGTTTTTATGAAAAAAGGGAAAAAGGAATTTAGAGAGTGGTATGTCCTAAGGTAATTGCTTCTTCACTTTAAGCCATATTATCTTACAAAAGGTTTCATAGGAACACTCTACTTTTGGATAGTGGAGAAACCTGTACCATATGATCCAGCATTTCCACTTCTGGGTATATACCCCAAAAATTTGAAAGCAGGGTCTCAAAAGATATTTGTACACCCATTTTGACAGCAGCATTGTTCACAATCACCAAAAGGTAGAAGCAACCATAAGTCCACTGATGAATAAATTGATAAAACAAAGTGTGGTATAGGCATACAATGGAATATTATTCAGCCTTAAAAAGGAAATTCTAACACATGCTATAACATGGATGAACCTTGATGACATTATGGTAAGTGAAATAAGCCAGTCATAAAAAGACCAAATACTTTATGATTCCATTTACAGGTATCTGGAGTAGTCAAACTCATGGAAACAGAAAGTAGAATGGTGGAATGCAAAGAGCTGGGAGGAAGGGAGAATAGGCAGTTACTATTTATTAGCTACAGAGCTTCAGTTTACAAGATGAAATAGTTCTGAAGATTGACTGCCCAATAATGTGACTATACTTCATACTACTGAACTGTATACTTAAAAATGGTTAAAATGGGCCCTGGCTGGTGTGGCTCAGCTGGTTGAGTGTCGTCTTGTGCAATGAAAGGTTGCTGGTTCAATGCCCAGGTTGTGGGAGGCAGCCGATCGATATTTCACTCTCATATTGATGTTTCTCTTTCTCCCTCTCCCTCTAAAAATCAATTTTAAAAATAAAATAAAATAAATGGTTAAGATGGTAAATTTTATGTTATGTGTATTTTGACAAAATTTTTACAAAGTTGTATTTTTCAAAAAAATTTTTTGTTTTAATTTTTTTTCCTTTATTGATTTTAGAGAGAGAGGAAGGGGGAGGGGAGAGAGCTAGAAACATTGATGAGAGAGAACATTGATTGGCTGTCTCCTGCATGCTCCCAACTGGGGATTGGGCCCACAACCTGGGCACGTGCCCTGACCAGGAATCGAACTGGCGACCTCTTGGTGCATGGGTTGACACTCAACCACTGAGTCACACCGGTGGGGCTCAAAAATTTTTTTAATTAGAAAATTTATTTGTTAAAGAGGTTCTTGTAACAACAAACACAGTAAGAAAGATGATGTATAAATGATGATGATTTTTTTTTTCTTTATTGATTTCAGAGAGGAAGAGAGGGAGAGAGAGATAGAAACATTGATGAGAGAGAACATTGATTGGCTGCCTCCTGTATGCCCCCCACTGGGGATTTGGCCCACAACCTGGGCATATGCTTGGACTGGGAATCGAACCAGTGACCTCTTGGTGCATGGATCAGTGCTCAACCACTGAGCCACACCAGCTGGGCCAAAGTTGTATTTTTAAAATGCCAAGTTAACAAAGGTCTCCCAGTGATTTCTTTGGCCATACTATTTTGCATTCATTAATGACATGGAGCACTGGCCAGGTAGCTCAGTTGGTTGGAGCATCATCCTGAAGTGCCAGGGTTGCAGGTTCAATCTCTGGTCAGGGCATATGCAGGAAACAACCAGTGAATGCATGAATGGGAGGAACAACAAATCAATGTTCTCTCTTTCTCCCCTTCACCTTTCTCTCTCTCTCTAAAGCAATCAATAAAAATAAAATGGAATAGCCCTGGCCGGTTTGGCTCAGCAGTTAGAGCGTCGGACTGCATGCGGTCCAGAGAGACCTGGGTTCGGTTCCCGCTAAGGGCATGTGCCTCGGTTGCAGTTTGTCCCCGGCCCTGGCTGGTCGTGCGGGTGGCAGCCACTCGATGTGTCCCTTTCATGTCGATGTTTCTCTCTCTCTCTCTTCCCCTCTCTCCCTCCCACTCTATCTGAACAAAAAATGAAAAAATGTCCTCGGGTGAGGATTAAAAAAAATAAATAAAATAAAAATAAAATGGAATAATCAAAATAATTGAAAGAAAGAACAGTGATAGGTTGGGTTAATTTGTGTGTTTCATCTCTGCCTATTCTCACAGTACCAAATGGGCCAGCCAAGGCTCGAGGACAGAAGACAACATATATTTAATCACAACCTCAAAAATACATTTACAGGAATTTTAACCATATTATTAGGTGGGTGTACTAGAAGTCTTAACCATATATTATTAAGATGGATATACAAGTCAAGAGGTATATATATCCAAAAGAGAATATTTACATTCAAGGGAAAACACAGTCTTGTCAAAATTATTAAACATGCTTAGCAAGGACCTGGATGAAATCAAGGCTAGTGGTTAAGTTTGCATATGGCACAAAGTTTGGTTAATACCAAAATGTGGTTAGTACTGTGGAAAAGTGAAGTGGAACTTAAAATGACCAAGAGCAATTAGAATCATCCATCTAAAGAATATGAATTTAGAAACATAGTGTAAAGAAGTATGGTGAGGGAGACATATGAAAAAATGTTCAACATCACTAATCATCATAGAGATGCAAATTAAAACAACTATGAGGTATCACCTCACACCTGCCAGAATGGCTGCCATCAACAAATCATCAAACAACAAGTACTGGAGAGGGTGTGGAGAATAGGGGACTCTAGTAGACTGCTGGTGGGAATGCAGACTGGTGCAGCCACTATGGAAAACAATATGGTGTTACCTCAAAAAGTTAAAAATGGAACTGCCATTTGATCCAGTGATCCCACTTCTAGGACTATATCCTAAGAAGCCTGAAACACCAATCAGAAAGAATATATGTACCCCTATGTTCATAGCAGCACTATTACAATTGCTAAGATATGGAAACAGCCCAAGTGTCCATCAACAGATGAGTGGATAAAAAAGCTGTAGTACATTTACACAATGGAACACTATGCAGCTGTAAGAAAGATCTCACCCTTTGAGATGACATGGAGGGACCTAGAGAGTATTATGCTAAGCGAAATAAGCCAATCAGAGAAAGACAAATATCACATGATCTCACTTATATGTGGAATATAATGAACAAAATAAGCTGATGAACAAAATAGACCCAGAGACATAGAAAGGAGTACGATTCAGACTGACAAACCTCAGAGGAGGGGGGCGCAGGTGGAGGGATGAGATAAGCCAAAGAATTTATATGCATGTACTTTGGTTGTGGTTCGGTCCCTGACTCTGGTTGGGGTCGTGCAAGAGGCAACCAGTCGATGTGTCTCTCTCACATCTATGTTTCTCTATCTTTCCCTCCCTCCCACTCTACCTAAAGATAAATGAAAAAAGAATATCCTAGAGTGAGGATTTTTTCCCCCGCTTAGGGTGAGAATAAAAAAAAAATGTATTGAAAACTTAACAACCTAGTGTCCAAAGTAGTGATTGGTGAGTTTCTAGTTATACAAAAACGGAATCATTAGCACCTCCTTTTCTGCTGATTGAGCAACTCACCTGGATAGCCCACATCAGTCAGTATTGCTTTCCTAATGACCACTTGAAGGACCTGTACAACAGGCTCCATAGAACAGATGTTTCTCTGACATTTCTCAAATATTATCCAAATACAATCTGTTTTGCTACAATGTATTTATTCAATGCAAATCAAGGTAAATAAGGAGATGTCAGAATAACAGAACTCTTGTTTCAGACATGCTTTTCTCATGTTAATGTTTTGAAGTGGTCAGGGGCAAATATTCTGATAGTTAAAGAAAAAATGTTGGCAATATATGAATGTCTTAAGAAAAATAGGTCAGAATACTACAAAAATGCCTTTAAAAAAATTAAGTGGCTGGTTTGGTGGCTTCAAGAAGTGCTACACTTTGCACTATGTTAAGCTATCTGGGAAGCTAGCTACAAGTCCAGATGAAGAAAATGCAAAGTTTAAACAAAAAGACTGAAGAATGGAAGTAGAAGTAGGAGCTCCAGGGCACAGGCTATGAGGATGGGATGTCTTTAATTATAGGTCAAAACGCCAATGGAGATTTAATTATGCTAGCATTTTTAGAAGAATATTATAAGGGCTCTATTTTTTCTATAAGCCCTCATATTTTTATTTTTAATTTAAAAAATTATTTTACTTTTTATTAAACTTATTGGGGTACCAATGGTTAATAAAATTATATAGGTTTCAAGTGTACAATTTTATAACACATAATCTATATATTGTATTGTGTGTTCCCCACCCAAGCCGTGCTTTTTATTTTTTTTTCTTTATTGATTTCAGAGAGAGGAAGGGAGAGGGAGAGAGATAGAAACATTGATGAGAGAGAACATCGACTGGCCACCTCCTGCACACCCCATACTGGGTATTGGGCCCACAACCTGGGCATGTGCCCTCACCAGGAATCTAACTGGTGACCTCTTGGTGCACAGGTTGACACTCAACCACTGAGCCACAATGGTGGGCAAGCCCTGCTATTTTTAAAGCAGGCTTTTACAGAGAGCAAAGTTTTTCAGTATTGACTATATATAAATCAGAAATGCTTCTAATCATATTCTTCCAGAATGCTGTTTTTTAAAAAGTTGATGAAATATTTAATCCCAGTAACAGGAGTCTATGATAAATTAAGAAGCAAGTAACTACCTGGCCAGGTAGTTAAGTGTAACAAAAAACTTGATGTTTCTCTTTCTCTCTCTCCCTTCCAACTCTAACATCAATAATTAAAAAATAAAATAAAAATAAAAACAATGGGTCATTTGTCTGTGATAGTGGTATAATTGTTATATTTCCTATGTAAAATTGATGTGCATAAATAAAAGGCTCAGAAACAGAGGAAACCAAAGAATAAAAAATAAACAAACAGAGAAGACTGGATCTACAAGAGATCAAAGGAACTGAAGTTTATATATCAAGAAAAAAATTCTTCCTCTTGGGTAATTCAGTAACTACTCCAATGCTTGACTACTAATTAATCCCTGATCATATGACTTGCACTTCCTCTACTCACCCTGCCCTCTTAACTTTTTAATTATCTAAGTTCTATATAGCCCTCAAAACCAAATTCTGAGTGCCAACTCCTCCAAAATGCCTTAACTGACTAAACCAACTCTTGTTAGTTCTCCTTTCTCTGTACATGTTGTGGACTCATTTATTTGGCATTCTACATGTATCATATTGCATTTGACTTTTTATAAGCATCAATCCTTTATCCCCAACTAAATTTCAAACTCCTTGAGAGCAGGGGCAATGTCTCACTTATTTTTGTCTAACTACACTCATGCACACTGTAGAAACTCAATAGATATGTATTTATTGTGGTGTGAGAATCCTGCCAGGGCATCTTCTACTTCCAGGGGCCAGAATATGTGCATGAATCTGATCTGTATCAAGACAAGATTTAGTGATGGATCTGAATATACTGGGAAACACTGGAGCAACCCACCACAATAGTGGTACAGAGATTCACTATTCTTGTAGATCTTTATAATTGTTTTTCCTTAAATAATGCAGAGATTGAGAATGTCCTAGGAATGGGTGGTGAGGTTCCCTCATTTTAGGACTGTGACACGGGAGGTGTGTGTGTGTGTGGGGGGGGGGGGGGGGGAGGATTAAAAACTAATGTTTTCAGATTCCTGCTCGGTATTGTAAACGACTGAAACAATGCCAGTTCCTCAACCCATTTAGCAACACTGAGTGCCAATTCAGTGTGGGCCACTGAGATGGGCACTCTGGATAGTAAGGTTCAGTGCTTGTTCTCACTGTGCCCATAGTCGCAAAGAAAAAACCCCTACAAACCAGTCACCAGAACCTACGGGAGAACAAAACGCCATGGGGGGAAAAAAGCGGACTTGCTGCTTCAAGGAACGGGGCTGAGAGGCCTAGCGAACGCGACGTTCTCGCAGGCTGAAGCGGAATCACCGGGGGCGGGGATGTGCCCCCGCGTCAGTCCCAGGAAGGCGACCTGCTAGAACCAGCGCCGGGTGGGAAGGAGCCCGGACTACTTGCAGGAAGGCGAAGCGTCTGTGCTGCTGAGGGGAGAAAGAGTACCAATGCGTGCGGCGTTCAAGAACAGCCGCTTGGAGAAGGCCTTCCACTCGGGAGCTTTTTCTCCAGGGTTTCCTCCCACCCATCCCGGCTAAGCATCTGCCCGAGACCCGCGCCTCACCCAAGTGCCCCGAGTCCTGTTTCCGCCTCCGCTGCAGCCTCTCCCGCAACGAGTCCAGTTGCTTTTTGTGGGCCTGGATAGAGCTCCACGTGTCCGACATCCTTGTCTCCCAGGCTGGATAAGTCTCCAATCAGGCACAGCAGACTAGCACCTCCCCGCTGAAGCTCCAGGAAAAACCTAATTCTCACACGCACACCCCAAGGCTAAACGTAAAGAGATCCGGAGATGCGCCAGACAGAAAGCCATTTCCGGTTTCGCGCTGCTTTGACGCTGAAACAGGAGCCATCTTAGGTGTTGGCAGGATAGCGGATGTTTTTTTATTGGCGCTCTGTGGTGCTTCCGGGTGCAATGAGGCTGTGGTTGCCATCTTGGCGCCTGGCAGAACGGCCATGTTGCTATTAGGCGCGCATGCGGCCATGTTGAATATAAAATGAGTCTTGAGAGTTGACAGGTAAGATATTACTTGTACAACAGTACTTGTAGCACAGATATTAAAATGAAGGATCACGAATTCCTCTTGACTGTTTGATATATACCTTTTCCATTGAAGGTGTAGGTTTATGTTACCATGCATTCACTTACAAAGATATGTTACATTAGTTCCCAATCCATGGGTGTGTGTGCGGGCACACTTCTCTGAGAGGAGAGATGGAGCAGTGATATTATAAGGAGTGTGCAAATACATAGCCTCACTCTACTTTTTTAAAATATCTTTTTAAATTATTATTGATTTTAGAGAGAGAGGAAGGAAAAGAAAAACATCAGTTTGTTGTTCTACTTATTTATGCATTCATTGGTTGATTCTTGCATGTGACCTGACCAGAGATGGAACCTGAAACCTTGGCACATCTGGATGATGCTCTAACCAACAGAGCTACCGTGCAAGGGCTTCTCTCTCTTCTTATACCAAATCTGCATGTATCATATTAATACATTTTTTTTTATCCTCACCTGAGGACATTTTTGCATTTATCTTCAGATAGAGTGGGAGGGAGAGAGAGAGGAAGAGAGAGAGAAACATTGATGTGAGAGAGACACATCGACTGGTTGCCACCCACACAACCCCAACCGGGGCCAGGGACAAACTGCAACCAAGGTACGTGCCCCTAGTGGGAACCAAACCTGGGACTCTCTGGTCTGCAGGCCGACGCTCTAACCGCTGAGCCAAACTGGTCAGGGCGTAAATAGAGTCCTTATAGGGTGCACAAGGGGGTGTCTTCTCAGGTTCAGGTTGCATGTGTTTTATTTTGGTAGCTGATTGCATGAGAATGTTGTGAAAATTGAGCCAAACATTTTGGTATGTGCATGTCTCTGTACATGTACTAAGCTTAAATACAAAAGTTTTTTTGTTTTTTTTTTTAAAGGGGTCTCTGAAAGGAAGCATTTAGAAAACACTGACTTATCAGATGCTTACATGATGCCAAACACTGTGTCAGAAAGAATAGCTTGGCCCGGCCGGTGTGGCTCACTGGTTGAGCATCGACCCCATGCACCAAGAGGTCGCTGGTTCAATTCCTGGTCAGGGCACATGCCCAGGTTGTGGGCCTGATCCTCAGTGGGGGGCATGCAGGAGGCAGCCAATCGATGTTCTCTCTCATAGATGTTTCTATCTCTCTCTCTCCCTCTCCCTTCCTCTCTCTCTGAAAATCAATAAAGAAAAAATATTTTTTAAAAAAAGAATAGCTTGAAAAGGCATGGCTCTGTTTTCAGAGTTTCTGGCCTGGTAGAGGAGCTAAGACCCTTTTTTTTTTTTTTTAATGACAATCCACTGAGTCACACTGGCTGGGCAAGACCCTTTCTTAATATTGAACCATCTTTACAACATAAAACAGCATGAACATAGGCTCTAAAAATAAACATGATTGCAAAGAAGAGGAGGACTCCAAGGAAGGTATTGGAAAGAATGTGGCATCAAGGTTCAGGCTTAAAGTGACAGCTAGGTCTTCAGTAGGTGAAACTTATGGACAGAATTCCAGGACAAGGACATGATAAAAGCAGAGTCTAGACTAGAGTTATGAAAGTATGATAAATGTTCTGTTAATGCAGATTAGTTCACTAAAACACCACTAAATTATTTGAGAATTTAGAAGGGTATTTGTTTCCATATTTGAGGCCAGATTGCAAAAAGTACGTTACCTGAGTAAAAAGCTTGCAATTTATTCATAATATAACAGGATAATTTAGAGTTTGTGAATAGGGAGTGTTTTTTCTTTTTTAAATAGACTTTTATTGATTTTTTATTTTTATCCTCATCTGAGGACATTTTTGCATTTTATCTTCAGATAGAGCGGGAGGGAGAGAGGGAGGAAGAGAGAGAGAGAAACATCGATGTGAGAGAGACACATCGACTGGTTGCCACCCACACGACGCCAATCGGGGCCAGGGACAAACTGCAACTGATGTACATGCCCTTAGTGGGAACTGAACCCTGGTCTCTCTGGTCCACGGGCCGACGCTCTAACCACTGAGCCAAACTGGCTAGGGTGGACATTTGTTGATTTTTAGAGAGAGAGGAAGGGAGAGGGAGAAATAGAAACATTGACGGGAGAGAGAGCCATTGATTGGCTGCCTCCTTTATGCCCCCTACTGGGGATCAAGCCCAAAACCCAGACATGTGCCCTGACTGGGAATGGAACTAGTGACCTCTTGGTGCATGGGACGATGCTCAACCACTGAGCCACACCAACCAGGCGAATAGGGAGTGTTTTAAGTTTGATCTTGTGTTCTAGTTAGATTCAAATGGGAATAAAGGAAAGTTTAGAGGCAGGGAAAATGGTTAGTAGTCTATTGTAACTAAGTCTTTGATGATAGGAACTTTAACTCAGAAGCTCATTCTGGACAGTAATGGAAAGGAAGGGGTGAATATGAATGGAGGCTATTGAGAAAAAAAAGTATGTGTACTGGAATGTGGCAGTTACATCCATTCAGCAAATATTTACTGAGGGACTGCTATGTGCTAGATATTGTAGAGACTTAGTAGTGATCAAAATATTAATTTCCATCTCATTTTCTGAATTTAATTTACTTAGTAGGTAATTTACACCATCTTTTGTGATGTGTAGCTTTGTATATAAGCCTAGAAGTAGAGGACACAGAAATGAATATGCACACATATGAACATCTCTGAACATTTAATTCTCAGGATTACACTTAATGAGAAGCACAAATGCTATCTTCCTCAGCTGAGATACTCTTGGGAAAGTTGGCTGATGTGAGATCATGAAACCTGCTCAAGGGACTGCTCTGCTTAGGGGTTTTTGCTTCCTTAATAACCTCAGTCTAGCAACCACCCTCAAGAAAGTTAACAAGGGATGCTTTTGTACTTTAATTTGGAATGTATCCTGGGTGGCCCTATATTTAGACATGTGTATTATTACTAAAGTAAGATAGCCCTTTTATTGCTGTATTATAGAACTGTTAAATTAACATTTAATTGTTCACAAGTCTGAATCTATCATTTGTTATAAGGTCACTGTTTCTTTCAAGGACCTGAACAAATAGAAATGAAATATATAGAAATTTATATAAAGCAATGAAACTAAATAGTCTTGGTGGGGAAAGAGATTACTGGATATATCCTTGCAGAAGATGAAGGGGGGAGATTCATCTGAAAGTCAGAATTCTGCAAATCAACCCCTAAACAGTATAAGCATTTTTGTCTAGGAAAGGAAAGAGTTTCTAATAGAAGAGACAGTCTCTGGTAGAATTCAGGATTCCTAAGGCCTGGATTGCCTCCTCTCACCCTCAGAGGAAGCCAAAGAAGTAGCACAGGTACTTCTGAAAATCAAACAGATCAAGGGCAGTTCCCAGAAGTCTTTGCTTTCACATTCACTTTGCGTAAATTATTAGAGCAGTAAATTAGGCAAATTTTAGGACCACAGGAGGGCCACTTACCATGATCTGCATATAGATTCTTTCTAGACTCCTCATGACCAGTTTTCTGCTCAAAAGAAAGCCACTGGCCCTGGCTTGTTTGGCTCAGCGGTTAGAGCGTTGGCCTGCGGACCAGAGAGTCCCGGGTTCGGTTCCCACTAAGGGCACGTACCTCGGTTGCAGTTTGTCCCCAGCCCCGGTTGGGGTTGTGTGGGTGGCAACCACTCGATGTGTCTCTCTCACATTGATGTTTCTCTCTCTCTCTTTTCCTCCCTCTCTCCCTCTCGCTCTATGAATGCAAAAAGTGTCCTCAGGTGAGGATTAAAAAAAAAAAGAAAAGAAAGCCGCTGCTTTCTTGTCTGCCCACTCTTGGTCTGCATACAACTCTGAAAACTGCAGAGAGGAAGGAACCTCACCTAGACCTCTTCTAGTCAAACAGAGTGTAAGCCTAGTTGTGAGCTGATGAGTGATTCATATACTACCTTTCTTTTTATATATATGTTTTTATTGATTTTTTTAGAGAGAGAGGAAGGGAGAGAGAGATAGAAACATTGATGTGAAAGAGTAACATCGATCGGCTGCCTCCTGCATGCCCCCTACCAGGGATTGAGCCTGCAACCCAGCCATGTGCCCTGACCAGGAATTGAACTGGGACCTCAGTCCATGGGATGACACTCTATCCACTGAGCCACACTGGCCGGGCTATAATTCTTAACTTTTTCTCATATCTGCTGCGGTAGACTTTACAGAGTTAGCCACAACAATGCCTCCCATCCCACATGCCCTTATGCAGTGTGACTTTGTCACTCTTCCTGTTAATGGGTAAAACTCATTTCTCCTCCTCTTGAATCTGAGCTGGCCTTCTGACTAGTTTTGGTCAACAGAATGTGGCAGAAGTAATACTGAGTTTCAGAGCTTAGGCCTTAAGAGGCCTTGCAGCTTCTGCTTTTGTCTTCTTAGAGAGCTGGGCCTTCATGGACATCCAGTGATCCTGATAGATAAATCACTTGATAAGAGAGAGGTGAGAGAGAGATATTCTAGAGGTTGAAAGACCTCAAAGGGAAAGAGTCCCTGGAGGATGAATCTATGAAAGAGACTCCAACATTCCAGCCATTCAGCTGAGGGACCAGAAATAAGGCCAACTTGGATCCTCCAGTCTAAATCAGTGCTGCTTGGGTGAGCTCAGCCCTCACCACATGGAACTTAGACAAGCCATCCTAGCTGAGGCCTGCTCAGACACATGGAATCACAAGCAAATACATAATTATTAAGATTCGTACATTTTGGAATGATTCATTATACAGCAATGAATTACTGAAAACATCTACAGTATTAACCAAAGGTTCTTTGGCTAAGTGGTTTTTTCCCTAAGTTTTTGTCCTTACTCAGTTTATTTATTTATTTTTTTATTTTTTTTGTCCTCACCTGAGGACATTTTTTTTTCCATTTTTTTTTTTTTTTGTTCAGATAGAGTGGGAGGGAGAGAGAGGAAGAGAGAGAGAGAAACATCGACGTGAAAGGGACACATCGAGTGGCTGCCACCCGCACGACCAACCAGGGCCGGGGACAAACTGCAACCAAGATACGTGCCCTTAGCAGGAACCGAACCCGAGTCTGTCTGGACCGCAGGCTGACGCTCTAACCTCTGAGCCAAACCGGCCAGGGCTATTTATTATTTTTAAAAGTCTGTTTTTACTGATTTTAGAGAGAGAGAAGGGAGAGGGAGTGAGAGAAACATCGTTCCACTGCTACCTGCATGCCCCCCACTGGGGACTGAGCCTGCAACTCCAGCATATGCCCTAATCGGGAATCGGACTGGCCACCACTTGGTGCATGGGACAACACTCAACCAACAGAGAGCCACACCAACCAGGGCTGTTTTTTATTTTATGATCAAAAGCAAAATGTCCACTGGGATTAGGCAATCTGTTATTAAAATAAACATTAGAAAAGACAAGGAAGGATATGGGAAAGGAAGTCAAAGTTGGGTCTACTGGAGAATAACACCAGTGAAGTCTGTTTTGGGAATCAGGAGACAGATGTTCCTTGGTTTACCAAGAAGTTCCAGGCATGGTAATCAGAGTCCTAGGTGCAGGAGTTTGTGAGAGATGAAAATGTGTAAAAATCTAGGCCTTTCTAGGGGTGACAATGGTTGAATCTCTGAGAAGCAGATGCTGAGAGTTAGGAGTAACAGTTTAAAAATAAAACAAAAAACAGGGAGGGGGAAGCTGGATTGGGTAGGGAGAGCTGTCAGACTATGATGCAGAACTGACACAATCTCTGCGGCCCAATGGGGAGTTCCTGAGAAAAAATTGTTCATTAGAGTCCTACCTTCCATGGGAATGGCTATGCTCTTGTACCACCCACCACCTGGCTCAGTCATTGGCCAGGGGCTGGTGAAGATTGGTATAGCTGGAAGCTGTCAGCTAGCTAAGCTTTTTGCAGCTAGGTAGCCATTTCATTCTTGAAGGAACACCTGTCTGTATCTGCCAAAAGAGACTTGGTGTATCTTGTGTAGGTTCTAAAATGGTAATTGCATTGATCCGTAGGTTGTTGTATGGATTGAGTTGGTATATTTTAAAGTAGTTACTAAGAAAGCTGAATTTAAGAGAATTGTATGCCCCTCACCCTTCTCCATCTTTTCATTGAGTTACTTATTTCCCTCTGGGAACCTGCAGGCCATTGTGTCTATCATACTACTAACTACCATCAGGTAAAAATATCTGTTTACGTATTTCCTCTTCTTAGACTGAGCTCCCTTAGGGGCAGAAGTGTGTCTTATTTATTTACTTTTGTACCTACTCAACACTTGGTCTCTGGAAGAAAATAAATCCTCAGAAATTAACTGAATGAATAAGAAGCCGTCTCTTGCTTCTCATAGTGATGTTTTTTTATCCATCCAGTTTGAACTGGATCCAGTTTATTTCATGTAGTGTTTTACAAGCTGCATTTATTCACATACTCATTCCAGCAGGTTAGAATTAATTCACCTTCCAAAAAGATGACCAAATGAAGTGATTAAGAGTGAGAAATGCCCTGGTTGGTGTGGTTCAGTTGGCTGAAGCATCGTCCCGTACACCAAAAGGTGGCAGGTTTGATTCCTGGTCAGGGCACATGCCCAGGTTGCAGGTTCTATCCCCACTTGGGGTGCATGCGGAAGGCAACCAATGGATGTTTCTCTCTCTCTGTGTCTCTCTCTCTCTCTCTTTCCCCATCCCTTCCTCTTTCTGGAATCAATTACAAAAAAAAAAAATTTTTTTTAAGTGAGAAATGGTGGGTTTTGGAAGCAGCAATAAGGGAGACTAAAGGCTCTAAGAAGAGAAAGAAATTAAGGTTAAGAGAGAAAATGAAATAAAAGACTGTCAGGTAAGCCTTGGCTGGTGTGGCTCAGTTGGTTGGGTGTCATCTTGTGCACCAAAAGGTTACCAGTTTGATTCCTGGTCAGGGCACATGCCTGGGTTTCAAGCTCGATCTCCAGTGCATGCAGGAGGCAGCCGATGGATATTTCACTTTCACACTGATGTTCCTCTCTATAAGTCAATAAAAGTATTTAAAATATAAAAAATAAACTCAGGTAAAAGAGGTCAGTGAAAGAAAAAAAAAAAAGGACAGGTAGGAAAAAGAATGAAAAGGAGACAGAAAGAGGGGTGTGGGGAGTCAGGCTCAGTGCTGACCTGCCCAAGGCAGTATTCATCAGCAGAAGCCTCAATTAACAGCTGTTACCATAATGGGAACTGGCATCTAAAGAGAGGGCAAGTCTAGTTTAATTAGTTAAGTGGCATTATCTATGTCCAATAGGGGCAGGGGAGGTAAAGAAAATAGAAGGATTGGTGACCCATCTCTTTCCACAGGCTGAAAAGAAAAACAGATTTAGATTTATAAAGCTTTGCCAGAAATTAGAGACAGGAGCTGTTTCTTCCCTGACTTGAGTTGACAAGATTCCCATGTGTTCCTATTTATCAGTACCTTTTAAAAAAATATATGTTTTTATTGATTTTAAAGAGAGGAGAAAGGGAAAGGGAGAGAAACATAGATCAGCTGCCTGCTGCATGCCCCCTGCTGGGGATCAAGCTGACAACTCCACCATGTGCCCTGACCAGGAAGCGAACAGGTGACCTCTTGGTGCATGGGGTGATGCTCAACCAACTGAGCCACACTGGCCAGGGCTCATCAGTATCTTTTAAAGGGACTTGTACTGTTCCAAAGGGGGCACCTAGAATCAAACATTGTTTTTTACCTGGCATCAAACCAAAATAGGTTTACTCACCTCCTCCCTTCTGTCTCTCAGCCAACCTTATATCAGGAATCCTTAATTATGTAGCAGGAAGCCAGTACCAACCTTGATCACTGGTGGTAGCACTAAGACTGTGATTCTGTCAACTTGGGTTCTTAATCCAACTCTGCCACTAATTGGCTGAGCGACTTTGGGCAAATCATTTTACCAGTTCCATCAGTGAGATTGTAGTCTTACCAAAAAAAAAAAAAAAATCTGGAGCATCTTCTCTTTATGAAACCAAGAGTCAAATATGAACCTTACCATGTTGTAAAGAAACAAAGTAAATAAATAAAATATATATGCTTCATTTCATATTTCCACCCCCAATGTACTTCCTCTACTAAGAATCCTCCTTTATCTTGTTGGTAGAAATTATTAGGGGTGAATTACTTTTTCTTTCTGTACAATATCAGATCTCAAGGATCTAAAGATTAATTCATCTTGTTCTACAGATTAACTGATGTCAGCCAGGCTGGCCTGGAGTTCAGGAAAGACTGATTAAAAAAACAGCTTCCAATCTTTAAACAAAACAAAACAAAACAAAACCAAAAAACCCCAACAAAATAAAACACAAAAGCCTGGCTTTAAAAGGTTCTAAGCAAAAAGAAAACCTAGAAAATGACTGCACACAGTGGGTAAATCCCCTACCTTTTGAGAACACAACGTCCATTTCCACAGGGAAATTACATTTCCTGGAGGTTGTTTTAAGACAAGGATGAATAAATTAAATATTTTAACACCATATGCTTAGCTTTTGGCAAGCCGTGTAGGTGGGAAGGGAATCTCAATGTTAGGGAATGCCATATCACACCCCAGCTGGCTATTTAGTCATGAAATAAGGAAAAACACACAAATATTTGGTTAAAACACCTTTAATGAAAAGGGAAAGTCACTACCATCTCCCTTGTCTGCTCTTCACATTTTACTATGTTAGGAAGCTCTGGAGCCTACGCCTTCGGAGGAGAAGCCATCATTCAAGTCAGTCACTAGCAGAACCAACACTTTCTCCTCCTCAGAACTGTTCCAAATGATCCTATGTTAAGAGTAAATACTACATCTCATTATAAGACAGAGAGGCAGGGAGGACACCACCTGGAGCTCATCTCCCAAAGTCTGGGACTCAAAGAACCAGACAGTAGTAAAGACATAAGCCCCGGTCCATGGACAGGCAAAATGGGGAGGAAAGGGGTCTTGAGAGGAAAATACAAGGGGCCAAGGTATAAAGGAGGAAGTTATCTAAAACTAGAAGCACACTAGTGCTAGGAAATCTCCCATGATCCATGGTGTACTGCTGCATACTAAGTCACTATTAGTCCAAAAGAACATTCATGAGATCCATCCAATCAAGAATTTGAGATTCGCTCCCTTACATCATGTCCCTTTCTTGATCACATCATGTTCCCAATTTAAATCTATACTTGAGCAACACTCCTCAACTCTCCATCATTACTTCTTCAACTACCCTCACCAACAGTGCTTGTTAAAGATATGCGCTAACTTCACATTTCCAAAAATATTCCATGGGAGACCTCTTGGCAAGAAATCCACTGGTTTCCTAACTTTGAGAGGCAGTGATGAAGGAATATGAGAAGCTGGAGATGTCTTAGCATATTGACCTCTGCCTTAATGTGATTTTCAAGGAGCTTACTGGCAAGAGTATGCCCTTCATTTCTCCCTACCTCTAGGGCTGAGCCACAGATACAGATATTGCTGCAGCTTCATTGCTAGCACCTTCTGGAGCAGGGGGAAGGAGAAGGAATGTACAGTTTGCTACTTCTCTTCTATGATAAACTGTTCAGGCACTGCCTTGGATGCAGGAGGCTGAAATAAGAAGAAGGCTCTTTTCTCCTTGACCTCTCTGAATCCTGTAGCGGGAGGCACCTTCCCAGCCACAGTTCTTGGGCCAAAGAACACTGGTGGTGCTGAAGTGGAGGTGGAGGTGGAACTCGCAGGCTTGGTGGACAGGTCACTCGACAGGAAAGCCATGTACTGGTTCCAGAAAGACAGGGGACACACCCTCAAGAGCTGGGCAGGAATGTCTTGGGACAAGAAGCCCTATAGGTTGAGCTGGTCACCAGAGAGGAGTGGCACTGGGCCCTCCAGGGACAGCTGCCGGCCCCTGCGGGCTGGGCTGCAATTCCAAATGTGGGTGCTCAGGTGCACCTGTGAAAGTGAAAGGGAGAGGAAAAGAGGAGAGGGGAGAAGGGTCACCCCAGGGAAGCTGGGAAGGGTTTCCCATGGGAATGTGAAAGCTGTAGAGAATCTATTTTCCTTGGGTACAATGAATGAAGAGAGAAGAAAAATTCCTCAGGGGGCCCATCCCCCTGTGAGCGCAACAATTTCCAAGCTCAGGGACTAGAGGAAAAACCACTTGGGACATATTATGTAAGAACTCAGAGAAAAAGCCAAATAAGGGCTCTTAAATCTTAGAGGTCCTTCTATAGAGCTCTCAGTTCCTACAACCTAGGTCAAAGGGCAGCAGGTACAAAAAAACAGGCTCAAGGGATTGTAGGGTCATCTTTTCGGGGAAAGGGGGAGAGCCCTGGGGAAGTGATGGAGGGTGAACAGCCTGGGACCAAGGAAAGAGCAGCAATATTCTGAGGGCCGTGAGGGGCAAAGGGCTGTACCTGGTGGTGAGCCAGCAGCATATGCTTCTTGAGGGTAGCCCGCTCGAGAAAGCCCTGCCTGCAGAAAACACAAGTGAGGAGTGGCCCCTCCTTGGGGTGGGTCTTCTGATGCTCCTCCAGAGCTGCCTGGGTGGGAAAGGTTTGGCCACACACCTCACAGGCCTTTCTGCTACTGCTCTCTCCTGGCTCATTTCTCATTACTTCCTGCTTGCTCAGCTCCTCCACCAAGGTGGTGCTGCTGCCTTCCCCTTCAAGGGTGAGTGCTGCCATTGGGCTTGAGCTCCTCTCCAGTTTGCCGCCATCTTCCATGCCTCCTGCAACATCACTGCCTCCCTGCTCCATCGGCTGTGTTTGATCCAGGCTGTCTGGTGGTGGTGGTGGTGGTGGTGGTGGTGGTGGTGGTGGAGGCAGAGAAGGAGGTTGAATCCCTTTCTCATTCTTGTCCATCTCCTTCCCTGCTGCGGCTGCTGCCACCACCATCCCCACTTCCTCCTCTGCCCCAGATGCCTCTTCGGAATCACCTCGCACTGATATTGCTTTCTCACCTCCACTCTCTGAGCCTCTTCCTGCCAGAGAATCTTCATCAGTCACATCTTCCTCTTCTTCCTCTTCCTCCTCCTCCTCTTCAGACAACTCCTCTTCTGGGGATGGCTGCTGGGATGGCTGCTGGGGGAAGCCCCCTGCCCCAGAGATGGTAGATTGCTCAGAGCCATTCTCCTGGGCAGCTCCCCCACCTTCAGGGAGCGTGGTGCTACCGTTGGGAATTTGGCCCCCCAGGTGCATCCGAACATGCTGCTGCAGAGACACCGCATTGGTGAACTTCTTCTGGCAGATGGGGCAGGAGTTCTGGGCTCGAGCAGCTGGACTTGCCTTGTGGCCCACGAAATGTGCACGTAGATTGCCCCGGGTGGAAAAAGCTCTGCCACACACTTTGCATTTGAAGGGCCGCTCACCTCCATGTTGGCCATAATGCAGGCGCAGTGCTCGAGGACAGCTCAGCACCCGGAGGCAGATGACACACTGGTTAGGTCCAGAAGAGGCTGAAGAGGAAGCTGCAGGGGCAGAGGTGGTGGCGGCTCCTGAGGCAGTAGAGGCCACTGCTATGGCTCCCTGTCGGTCAATCTTTTCTACCAGTTGCTGCAGCTTCGACGTCTCAGAGGGTGAGGCCCCCAAGGGCTCTAGCACATAGGGGAAGGGGAAGCTCCCTGTGGACTTAAAGTGGTTGGTAAGCAGTGCCCAGCTGGGAAGTGAAGTCACCAACTTACTTAGCTGCATGCGAGTTGCTGTGCCACTTTCTGTCACCCCTGCAATAGCGGAGGCCTCAGTCCCTGGAGGAGTATTTTCATCAGCTTTACTCTTTGGCTCTACTGCTTTCATGAGCACAAACTTATTGAAAGCAGGGAGTGCAGGAGCCGCGGCTGTACCTGCACCGGTGGAGAGCAGCGTCAGGCTCTCTGTGGCACTGAGTGCTGTGGTGGAGGCCACCAGAGGCTTGCGTTCCACACCTCCACCTGGCATGGCCGCCTCCTCCTCAGCCTTCTCTGGTGGCACGGACATACCATAGGGCAGGCCACTGCTGGTGATGACATAGTCTAGGTGCTCTGGCACCGGGTGAGGGTTCATCTGCACATGCGGGTACTTCTCACGATGCCGGTGAAAATGCACTTTGAGGTTGCCACGGGTGGTGAAGCGGTTGCCACAGACATTACATTTATAGGGCCTCTCACCTGTGTGTGAACGCAGGTGGATCTGCAGAGCACTGTCACTGCCAAATACTTTGGCACAAAAGCGGCATTTGTGCCGCCCACCAGGCTTCTCCAAGGGACCCATCACTTCCCCATAGCCCAGCTCACCACTTCCGTTCTTTGGCTTCAGGAGGCCTGGAGAGGCAGTGGCCTCGAGGCCTCGGGCTGCCCCAAGACACTGTGCTGCCAGTAGTCCCGTGGTGCCTGGGAATGCCAGATGAGGTGAGGCAATCAGCTGATCTGTGCTGCCTGGCAGGGCCGGGGAGGGGGCAGGTGTGGGTTTGTGGCTTCGCCCAACCCCTCCAGCAGAAAAAGGGTGCTGTGACCCCAGCGGATGGTAAAGGTGGAAGAAAGCCTGCTTGGGCGTTTCTGCCCCCGAGGAGGAGGAAGTGGAGGAGGAGGAAGGTGCTAGTGTCTTGCCAGTTTGGACAGGCTTGATGGGGCTAAAGAGTGGAAGCAGGGGCTTGGTGGAGGAGGCAGCCCCTGTCCCAGGTAACTCCGAGGGACTGGCAGGGGTGCCCACCGTCTGGCCTAAGGAGCCAAGCAGTAGTACCTGCCTGCAGATTTGCTCAGTCATCTGCATCTGATGGATCTGGCGCTGCTGCAGCACCCGGAGCTCTTCCAAGATCAGAGGGATGTTCAAGTGGCCACTGCCTACACCTGGGGGCTGAGGTGGAGGAGGAGGAGGGGGTGGTGGTGCAGGGGTGGATTCTGGAGGTAATGGGGTTGCTCCCAGCTTGGGACTGGTCAATATCAGGCCCCCACCTCCCCCAGCTGCTGTACCTGTGGCAGCCACCAGGAAATGCCCTGCAGATTCCTCTCCTCTCCGCTCTGCCCCCCAGGTGGGATCTGTGGGCACCGTGGATCCAGAATCCGAGGGGTTGCTGTGCTCTGCCTCCATGACCTGGGGACTATTGTGGCCTTCAGGCCGGGGTTCAGAAGAGGTCGAAGAGTTGTTGGGGTTCTCCTGGCCTCCAATTATCACCATTACAGGGGGTTCAGTAGAACATGCATTCTGGTGAGCGAGGAATTCAGTCGGGTTAGTGAATTGTGCGCAGCATTTGGCACAGACTTGGGGGTGGTCCTCCTCGCTAGCATCACCTGAGAAGAGAAGAGAGCGTGGGTGGTGCGGCTGGAATGGCTATACCGAGGTTCTAATTAACTACGAGCCCAGTAACTGCTAGTTGGGGGAGGGGAGATGAGCGCACCATCAGGCCACGCAGAAGGCTAGAGCTCAGTCCTGACCCCCTTGGACACGAGAACCCCAGCATGAGGGTGGGGTGGGGTAGGGGCACATGAAAGCTACTGCCCTCCCCGTCTTCCCGTCCCCCCCCCCCCCCCAGTCGTGGGCCACCAGCGGGCGCATGGAATAGGTGTGAGAACACCGACGAGGGTTTATGCAGAGAAACGTGCATTTGATCCGGTCCACCGAAAAGTCCTCCCCTCCCCCCCACGTGTCCCTTCTGCCCCCACCCCTGCCCAGGCCGGGCCCTACCGCACCTCCAAGCTCCGCTGGCTCCCCGCAGGGCCCCCTGAGAAGAGAGCTTCTCCCGGCTTCATGCGCCATGGTTGTGGGGGAGGTGGAGGGCCGGGTGGAGTGGGAGACAATGGGGATGGGGGTTGGGGGAGGTGGCGGTAGCCACTGGGGCTGCCGCAGCCTCTGCACCCAGCGGCCCAGACTGCAGAGATGGAGATCGGCGGGGGCAGGGAGCCACGGAGGAGGGGGAGGGGAGCAAGGCGGTGCGGAGGTGGGAGGAGCAGAAGCGAGAAAGCTGGGAGAGGGGAGATGGGGGTGGAGCTGCTGGGGAGGAGAGTTTGTGGAGGAACTGCTGGGGAGGGAGGCGGGCCCTGGAAGAGGAGCGAGGGGGAGGTGGGTGTGTGGGGGCGGGAACCCAGAGCCTAGGAGGGTTTCCCGAGGTTCAGTGACAGGTGCCATGGGTCATGGGGACGTCCACCTTTCCTTGCCCTCTGCCAGCTTCCACCATCTCCAGATGTCTTTGCCCAGGCCTCCCCCCTACCCCCAGCAAGCTCAAGAGGGCACAGTGGGAAACACAACCCTGTTCAATAGAGCAAAGCGATAGGCTTCTCCTGTTTTACTTTGCATAAAGGATCCGCTGAGCCTGGAAAACGTGGACTCCAGAGAGGGTGGTCTGATCTCAGAGGAGCCTCAGAGGCCAGAGCGCAGGGGGCATCCAGAACATTCACCCATCATCAACACACACACACACACACACACACACACACACACACACACACACGCAAAACACCCCAAGTTTTGTCCTGTCTTCCTCACCTCCATTACCACCCTACCCTCACCTCCCTCCACAAAAGAAGTTTCTCAGGGTAGGAGGCTACAAGGTAGAATTTCCAAGGAAGTCTTTTCAGGACTCCTCTCTTGGAACACTAAGCCCCTTTCCACCGTGCCCCTCCCTCCAGGATAATAGCTGAATGCAAGTTTCTCCGATGCCCACCCGCCCTACACATAACTTACAAAGTTAATGCTTTCTTAAGGACGCATCTGCTAAGTGAGCCATCTTCTCTACCCTTCTTCCTTTACTGTGCTCCTCTTGCAACCACACTGTCACTATTAAGGACAGCTGGGCTTGGGGAGATGCTGGCCTACAGAGGCCCACCTAGCTCTAACCTTGGGGGAGGGGAGCTCCTCCTGAAACAATGGGGAAAATGCAGCAGGGGCTACCAGGCAGCCTCTCAGTGTCTAAAGCCCTTTTCAGCTCCAACTTGGTTTGAATGCCTAGAAATGACTTAACACCTTCTCCCTGCGGCAGAGGCCACCTCCTAGTCTCCTATTCAGAGAGACAGACCTAGGTAGGGGTAAGATGCCTCCGGGATCAGGTACTCCGCATTCCCTTTCTACTTTCAAATGAATCCTAATGGATTTCCCACTTCCTAAAAGAATTTATCGCACTTACAGGAGGTGACTACAAGTCTTAGTTTTGTGGTTTGCCTGGGCAACAGTAAACCCATGTTGTTCTAATCGCAGTTCTAGTCTTGCCTTACTGGTAAATTGAAGCATGGTGGTCAGTCACACCAAACTGTGCCACTATTTTCCGCTTTGTAAAGTGGTAATACTGTACCGGTGCTGTCTTCCTCAGAGAAGTATTGTGGGGACAAAAACTTGAGAGACTCTTAGTATGTACATACAGGACTTTAAATTTGGGGGGAGTGCCAAATATTATGGATTAGAGAATTGACATTGTCAGTGGCAAAACAAAATAAACTGAAATACACATATACTAAAATTAGATGTTTGTCATGTTGCTTATTAATCTTACTAATTTCTGCAGTAGGATGTTGGCTAATACCATTGGCATATGTCAAGGGTAGGGAGTCTTTTCTGGAAGGAGCTAAAACAACCTAATATAATAGTAGGAACATCCACTTAACTTTTGAACAGAAATTTTGCTATGTTTTTAATTGAAAACATTTTCCTGAACTATGTTTTGGAACTGCAGGTGATCGGGAGGATCATAACGTTGTAAGTGATGGCTCTGTTAACAGATGAGCTGCGGGCTTCCAGGCCAGACCCTTCCAATGAGGAAATGGGAGGGTCTATTGCAATTATGGCAAGTCACAGGGTAGTGCAATGTTGTTTGTTTTTACACATAAGGAAATTGAAGCTTAGAGAGATTAAGTGACTTTTCCAAGTCCACACAGTAAATCAGTGAAGGGAGCATTCAGAATTTTGACTCCTGTCCAGTGCGTGCTGAAGCACAGCAGCACCGTATAGCTTCCCTAATACTAAAGAAAGGGCCCTGTGTGGCTCCTACCTGCCATTTGCTCTCTGGCCTCAGCGAGGGCGAGGGAATCAGATGGAAGCTTTCTACTGAGCATTTGTTAATTAGCATTGAACATTTGATATCAAGTTGCTGTTTTGTCAAGTCTTCTGACAAGAAAAGAAATCCTTTTCTTTTCATCTTCTCCTGGGAAACACTGTCCCCTTTCTTGCTCTTTAATGAAACTTGCTTTCTGATGCGTAATTTGATCTGCACTCTTCTTTAAGGTAAATTTAGTCCCTGGTGAAAGGTGACGGATCAACAGCCACCTGTAAGAGGAACCCTCTATTTCTCAGCACTTTGCACTCACTGCCTCTCCTGAAAAGGGGGGCAGAATTCTTAGGCAGCCACAAATGAAGTCATAAACACTGGAATAAACTAAGCTGGTAATGGTGTCTAGATAGCAGATAAGGTGAGGTAAGCTATTCTGGGTCACATGCAAAATCTGGGATGGATGAAGGCCTAAAGCCTGGACATGCTTGTTTAAATTTACAAAGAGCTGAAATGACAAGAAAAAGGGGAACAAGGTGGCTCTCTAACCCTGGTGGGCCTGGAACTGCTGCTTTAGGCTAGGGGAGAACAAAGAGAAAAACCAGTGGGTAGTGTGCAGCAGGGTGGTTTAGTTGAACAACGGTTCTCAAATTTTGCTGCCTATTAGAATGAATTAATTCAGAATCCCTGAGGGTGGGACCCAAGTATCAGTATGTTTGTAAAATGCCTCAGGTGATTCCACTGTCCAGACAAGGATGAGAACCACAGTACCTGTCAGAGTCCTGCCCTTCCCATCAAACCTTCTACCCTGCTCCTCACAAATCTTATCTGTGCTCCACCTGGCCCAAATGAGGACATAGGCAAAATAAACCACTCACTGCTAAATCTTCCTATCAGGCACTCTCTCTACTCTGCCCATAGCCACACTTCCGCTCTCTCGCATCCTGCCTCCGTGAACAAAACTTGATCATTTAAACCTGACTGTGAATTTAGCCATTGGATTGCCTTTCCCAATGTGCATATTGAACCACAGTTCTAAATGTAAGACGAAAGGCTTTGTTCTACAGAGAGTTTGAGAATTTTCCAGCCATTAAAGAAACAAAACACACCATGTAAGCACCTGCCTAAACTTACTGTTAACGTTGGACCAACACTAATTGGTAGTGTGCATAATTATGAATTGATTCTGTAACTGCTGCTATAGACTATTTCTAAAGGATAATGTCCCATCTTCTCTTCCTCACTCCTGTCTCCTAAACCCACACAGGTACTCCTTTGCCACCCACACCTACTTATGCACTCATGGCCTGTGTAACACGGTAGATAAGTATATGGGCACAGTGATTCGTACAGCTGGTGCTAAGTGAGAAAAATATATTTGTTTCCAGAATAGGAATATCTTAGATCAAACATAAAAAAGTTTTTTAAATGGATATTTTTCTGACGTCAAAAGACTAAGAACTTAACATGGAATTCATACCACTTTGGAGCTGAAAGAGACTTGAAAGATATGACCCATTCATTGCACTCAGCTCTGAATCTAACAGACCTGAGTTAAAGACTCAGCTCTAGCACTTTCGAATCTTTGTGACCTTGGGAAAGTTTCTTAATCTATCTCAGGCTTGGATTTCTCGTCTTTAAAATGGAGGTATAGCCATAAAAAGGAATGAAATTCTGACACATGCTACAACATGGATGAGCCTTGAAAGCATGCATGTTACATGAAATAGGCCAGAACAAGAGGACAAATATTATATGCTTCCATTATAGGAGGTACCTAGAATTGGTAAATTCACACAGACGGAAAGTAGAGTAGTGGTTGCCAGGAACTGGGGTGGGGCGGGGGAGGACAGGGGGAATTATTGTTTAATGGGTATAGAGTTTCAGTTGTGCAAGATGAAAGAGTTCTGGAGATGGATGGTGGTGATTGTTGTACAACATTGTGAATATACTTAAGGCCACTGAATTTTACACTTAAAAAGAGTTAAAATGGTAAATGTTGTTATGCATATTTTACTACAATAAAATTGTTGTTTTTTTTTAAATGGAGGTAATAATAACGTAGTTGGGAGGAATAAACAAGAGGAAATACACAAAGAGCGTAGCATAGTACCTGACAAACAGTAAATGTTCCACAAATATTATTGACAAGTGTTGTTAATTACAGGCCAAAAGGTGAAGCCCCGGGAGAAGGGACTTGCCCCAGGTCACATAGTTTCAAAGTCCAGGCTGGATTGAAAATCAGGCTTTCTGCTTCCTTCTCCAGTTCTCTGTCACATCATGCCTGAGTTACTTCTATCCACTCAGAAACGTTCTCTTTTTGACCCAGGGGTACCAAGGGCTGAAAGGCTTAAGGTTTAAGCCTGATAGATGATGCTCACTACTTCCAGATATAAAGAGAACAGAGCCCTTAAACTTCTATTTTTGCTTTCTTCCCACTTTGCTGCTCTTGATGTCAGCCAGCTTCCATTTCTCCCTCTAGATCTGTTTGGCTGTTGTCCTGGTTTCTCCTTCTCACTAAATATCTGGGTTTCTGATCGTTTCCTTTATTTCCCAGATGTACTAGTTTACATTTTCCCTATTCACATCCCTTATGTTCTCTAATACAGATTTCTAGACTCTGTGGGGGAGAGAGATTTTTTTCTCTCTAGAGTTTTTAAGTTAAGTAGACTGTTTCCTTCTCATCACTTATGTGCAACAACTATTCTGTTAGGTTTTGGTGTTCTGGTCAAAGAAGCTGAGTAAAAGCAGGGCTGGATAACAGGTTTTACAGACTGTTTCTTGGTGACGTCTTAGGTCACTGCAGAGATGAGGCTTTTAAAATGTGCAACAAAGGCTCAGCATTTGCTTGTCACACAGAGTCAACATTGCTTAAAAGAAGGCAAAGACTCCCCAAACCTCAGGGGCACCCTAGCCTACTGAATAAATGTCTGCTGATGTTCATGATGATGCCCATAGTTTCACAGGTACACCAAGGAGCACACATAAAAGCCCCCAAAATAAGAGCCTTCCCTACCTAATTTTGGGGGATGCAAAACAAGAAAACGTCTCTGAGGTAGAAGGAAAAGTCAGGAGCCTGAAGATCACATAAGCAAACAGAAACCCTATCTATGGAAAAGGAGGAAATGAGAAATTTACATATCTTATAAGAGCAGGAAGGAATTTTAGATGTCATCAAACATAGCTACCACATCTTACAGGTGAGACCCAGTGGCCCAGGATCTTTTACTTTCAGGAGAATGCTGATCAGAAAACCCTTAAGCTTTCTTAAGGCAGATCTTAAGAGGTTACTATGGTTAGGACTTCTTGCTTGATATTTGCATTTATGTTTCTGACTTCCATGGCTCAAAGGCAATATTTCAACTGAAATTTGTTGCTGACATTAGGTTCAAGCCTACATTGTTTCTATGGGGATGGCTTTGGGGCAGCATCTCCATGCCCCCAAGTGTCCACAGCTCAAGGGGCTTGAGAATCCACTCAGGGCAGGTGCTGAAGATTTCTTTTGACTCCCTCACAACTTTTTGCTCAGCTGTGGTATAAGAATGGGTGAGCAGACTTGGGAGAAGAGAGAAGGTGCTTCTCGGGTTGGGGGAGATTCAGTACTGTTCCACAATCAAGCCAGCAGGGGAGCAGGACTGTGAGGCAACTCTGAGGGTCTGAGGGAAGTTTCCTGTAGAGCAGGAGAAGGAAACATCTGGCCTGCAGAGACATTAGGAAGGGCTAATGTGTCCCAGGATGGAACAGATGTCACCACCATGAGCCTCTAAATATGGGCACAGTGGGATCCCAGCAAACCCAGCAAAACAGTGACTCTAAGGAGGAAGTGTTCTACCCCAAACACAGTATGTCTATTAAGGTTGTTCCATAGCACATGGAGCACTGATGTGACCTCAAGTCATGTTTTCGTAACAGGTGGAAAACCAAATCCACGATTTAGTTTTGGTCGCTACAAATACATTCTCCTGGAGTTTTTCCTGGCACACATCTCATAAAGAAATGCTGAAGTGTGCCAAGAGATTCCTGAGCTTTGGTCATATTTCAGCACTTGTGGGAATTGCCACTATCCTAACATATAATGATAATAATAATAATACTTACATGCGTTAAGTACTTATTTATGCTAGTAATTTTTCCAAGTGCTGTATATATTATCCCAATAATACTATGAAGTAGCTAGTATATTCATCCCTATTTTACTGATGAGGAAACTGAGGCATAGAGAAGTAAAGTAAACCAACTAAGATTGCACAGCTAACCGAGTAGTGGACCTAGAATTTGATCCTGAAAGTCTGGCTTTAGAACCCTTGTGCTTAATCCTACACTACATTGTTGGGTGAATCAACTGTTTGCTAAGCAAATAGTTTGTCCCTGAGCCAGGACTTCCAGACTGTCACAATGTGAAAACCTTTGTAGCCATACCACTGACCAGTATGTCCGACACTTGCTTGATCCTAAGAATTACCTGGACGTTTGCAAAGATATAGATTCCCAGACTCTAGCCAAGATCTACCCATCAAGCAAGTTTGGAAACTCGAATTTAGTGGAGTGAGTACCACCAGCCCTGAGCATCAGGAGACCTGGGTTTTTGTCCTGATTATGCTTCTGTTTCTGAGACTTTAGGCAATGCCACGTCTCAGTATCCTAGTTGCTCTATTGTCTGTCTCTTACTGGAATGTTATAAGATTACATGAAATCTACCCCCCCCCCCCAGTAAAGAAAATCTGTTACTTAAAAAACAGATGATAATATCCTTATAAAATGATATGCATGTATTAACAGGTATATTAACTCATACTTTTTTTTCATAGCTTGGCGCACTTTGAAACCCAAAACTAAACTCCTCATCCAGATCTCCCCTCGGGCCTCTACCCCAGGTGACATGGATACACATCCCAAGCCAGGCTTCATCTGACCGACATTAGCTCTCTCCCTCTGGGAGCTCTGATCTGCTCTCAGCTCAGTTCAACAATGAGAAACTTTTTTCTCTTCTCCCTCAAGGGAACCTTCACATTTATCCAATTCATTCTTTTGCAACCCAACTCTCCAGAAAGAAAAGGGGGGAAAATCCCACCCCTAAGAGAGTCTTCAGGTCTGAGGATGTTACTTAGCAACAGCACAAAGACCAGTGAGCAAAGGGGGACCTGGGGAGAAAACTCTTGGGTGGGGAGACAGAGCCAGTTTGAAAACTCCATTTCATCCCGAGAAAAACAACAAGGAAAACACAAACAGAATTAATCCTGAGAAAAGCCAAGTGGGGCTTCTCCGCAGCACAGGTCATCTCTTTAGTCCCTGTATCTCAACTCCAAGCCCCCCAGTGACTATGTCCTCCTCCTGGTTTTGCCCATGGCCCGGGTGCCCTCCCCTTGCCCTGGCCTGACCCACACAGGCTTGGACTCAGAGCTACCCCCCGTCCCTCCCCAGGCACCCACCGTTGTCAGACGCGCTGGGACCTTCGCAGTCCGAGATTAACTGTTGGGGTTTCCGCTGCTTTCGCCTAGACATTCCCGGGTAGAAAGAGGTGGGAGAGGGAGGGGCGACGCTCACTTAGTCTTAACCAGGATGACCTGGTCTGGTCTCTCCCTTGGGTCTGAAGCCAACTGATGACTCTCCCCCAGTGCAAATCACTGTGAAGCAGAGATGTTCTCTCTTCCCAGAGACAGACAAACTCTCTCTCTCTCCGTCTCTCTCTCTCTCTCTCCCTCTCTCTCTCTCTTTGATTCTCTGTCCCTGACTCTCTCTCTCTCTGATTCTCTGTCCCTGACTCTCTCTCTCTTTCTCTCTCAATCTCTGCAAGTCTTTAAAGGGGAGACGCCCCCTTTTTTTTTTCTTCAGCTTCTTCCCTACGCTTCTGCAGCTCCCATTGTAAAAGCAAAAATCCTAATCTTTCCGCACACTCTTTTCTTTTGTACTGCAGAGGAAAGGATTTAACCCTCTCCTCCCTGCCAGGGCCCTGGGCTTCTCCCCATGCTGTCTGTTCAGAAAATGTCCCTCACTTGTTTTTCTAACTCTTCTTCTAGATATTTACAGTGCTTTTGGTTCTGTCATGATTCTATACCACCTTGTTTGATAATGTAACTGCTTCTGGGGTGTAAGCTGAAATAAGAACTTTCTGGTATATTCTGATAATGAGGCCAAGAAGTCAGCTACCTCCAGTGGAAAATGGGTGTATAAAAATTTGGCAAAAAGACAGAGTAAAGATGAACTGTTAGTATAATAATAACAATGTATATAGAGCTCTTTATAATTTATAGAATATTCTCATGTATATGCCATTTTTTGAATATTACAACTCTGAGGTTAGCATGGCAGGTTTTACCACTCCCATTTATAGATGATCCTCTTTATAGATGAACCAAAAGGCCCAGTGAGGTTAAGTAACCTACCCAAGATTGCACAGCTATGATGTAACAGGGCTGGGCCTGGAAGCCAGGTGCATTAGTAAGTCTAGCATCCTCCCCCCCTCCCCATTATGTTGTTAAAGTTATACTAGTTATACTATGCCAACAGACTCCTAGCATGAAAAACAAAGTGATTGATTTTAAGGAATCTTATTTGAAATAACCAGGGTCAGTTGCTTTTCTGTCTCTCTCATTCTTGGGAGAGGGCTGAAGGGAGGCCGCCCTTGAGAAGATGATGTAGATGGGTGGAAGCAATAAGGAGGCAATTTGAGCTCCATATAAAGGAACTTTCTAACCAATAAATAAAAACGCATTCATTTTTTAAAAAAGGAACGTTCTGATAGTGTCATAGACTCTCCAGTGAGTTTGTGAGCTCTTTGTAATAAGTTCTCACAGAGGCTGAAAACAATTGTCAAGGATTCTGTGGGAAGAATGCCCTTTTGGATATGAAGTTTGACCTTTAAGGATATCCTCCATCTCTAAAATACATCTTTTGGCAACTAACCAGGCCTCTCCTGCTCAGCCTGCACACTTAAAGGTGATTCATATTTTATTCTTTAATTTCTGGCCACACTATTTCTACCTGAATTTGAGTAATACTGTGCTACTGGGCATAGAATATCCAGATATGCTCTATGTTCTAGTTATAATGCCTCGGTCCTTTTCTTTTAACCTTATTTACCCTTTACTTTTCTGGCTGAGAGGAGAGAACATCTGAAACACCATCAGTTAGGAGAGGGGGGATTATTTTCTCCTTTGAAGTTTAATGATGTCAATCACTGATGGCTGCCCTGCATCTTCAGAGAAAAGCACAGCATAGCTCACTCACAGTGTTGAGTGCAAACTTGAGGTTCCTTTTATTTCTTCCCTTACACAAGTCCAGGCTAGTCTGGCAATACTAACAAAGGGAGAGAGACAACAGATGGTAGGAGGATTGCTGGTGATAAATGGAAGCAGGTACCCACATCTGAAGCGATTTGGGAAGCACTCTGATCTTTGCTTTGGAGTTCACTGAATCTCCATTATTTTCCCAGTCCTTTGGGGTCAGGACCCCGGGTGGCTCCATCACATTCCACCCTTGGAACTCTTGCTAACATTTTCTCATTCATCCAGTTAACTTCCCTGTGGTAAACAGGTGCAGTTATCACTAGGCTATTATTGTAGGAGAAATGGGAACACTGAGGCCAGGAAAGCTTCTAATTTCTCAGTGGAATTGACTGTCACTCTCTCATCCCGCTGTTTCCATCATTTATTTTATTTTAATTTTGTTGTTTAAATAGAAAGGAGAGGAGAAATACAGCTTTCTGTGTTTCTCAGGAGTCTATGAAATCTCCAAGGGTAGATTTGGGGGTCTAATATTGGTATGTTTCCTGGGTCTTGTCTGTCTTGTCTTTTCCTATTTTTTTCCACCCTACTTCATGCTGGCCTTATTGTGAAAGGAAGGGCTCTTTCCCTTCCTCTCCTTTCTTCCGCCCTCCCCCAGTTACCATTTTTTTTCCTTTTACCTCTTTCCAATGTGGCCTTTTGACCTCTCCACAGAGTTACAAAAGTAAAATCCTTGAAGAGATGCTGCTGTGGGAATGTTAATGAGCCTTCGCCACAAAGGGGCAAAGACTTTACTTCACTGAGTTGGAAAAAAGCCCCTTTGAAAAGGGGTTTCTGTGTGTGGTGAAGTGGAGAGGGGAGGGGAAGGAGAGAGAGGGAGGGTGAGGGAGAAAAGAAGGGAGGGAGAGAAAGAGAAGGAGAGATTGAAAGAAAGAGAGGGAGAGGGTATAGGAGAAGGGGAGAGAGAGAAAGAGAGAGAGAGAGAGATTTAATAGCAGAAGAGAATATTGAAGCAACACTTTACTTGTTTCAGTTGGTGATTTGGTGATTTAAGTTTTGGAAAATGTTCCATGGTCTTTTGACCTTGTAAATGAAGCACTTTCATTCTCAAGAAGGTGAAGAGGCACTCAAGGACATTGAAGATGATAAAGGATAGGGAAAAGGGACCTATCCTGGCACCCTACCCCTGGTTCCTTCCCATATGTGGGAACCTGAGAGGGTGTAAGGAAAATATTCTGAATGCGGGGAGCTGGTGGTCAAGATGAGCTCTTTCTTCTGGCTTTATGGTTCCTTCTTATATTTTCTAATTTTATCAACAGTTTTTACCGTGGCTTCCATATTGGCTATTGGCCTAATAATTTTTTCTCTTTTCAGGAATGTCTTAAAGAACTGTTGCTATGTTTACATCTTGGAGCCAATTTTCAAACCAGACCACTTAAGCATAATTTCTGTATCCTTCATTTGTGAGCACAAGTTGCCTCTAAATTAGTTAAAATGGAAGTTAAGGCGTTTTCAGTGTCAACATTAAGTCTTTAAAAAGCAAAGATATGTTGTTGCTCTTCAAAAGAAAGCCAATCATTATGTTTGACTTTCAGAGATCTTCCTACACATTGTTTTGTGATGTCAGCACAACACTCCAATTAAAGAAGCCCAGAATTATGAAGAACAAAGAGAAGGTGATTGGAATGAGATCCTTGGAAGAGAGAGATGACGAGCTGGTCAGGAATGCTAATTCTCAGATTCTATATACTCCTCTGCATCCACGGCAATCACATGGGGAATTTATTCAGAATTCACATTCCTGGCCTCTACCTCAGATTTATTTAATCAGAATCTCTGGGGATGGGGAACTAAGATTTTTAAACAAGCTCTTAAATAATTCTTTTACAGAGTTAAGTTTGAGACAGTTGCACTTGACTAGTGGTTTCTAAACCATAAGCTCCAGACTCCTAGGGGACTGCAGTGTTGTTGCAAGGGAATCTATGTACACATAAAGGGAGCCTGGTGTATGGCCCCGATTTTTTTTCCTTATTGATTTTAGAGAGAGAGGAAGGAAGAGGGAGAGAGAGATAAACATCGATGAGAGAGAACATTGATTGGCTGCCTCCTGCATGCCCCCCACTGGGGATCAGGCCCACAACCTGGGCATGTGCCCTGACTGGGAATCGAACTGGTGACCTCTTGGTGCGTGGGTCGACATTCAACCACTGAGCCACTCCAGCCGGGCGGGCCCAAATTTATAACATGCCTCTCAAATGTATATACTACTGTTGGCCAAATGGTTGTTGATGTTGTTCAAATTAATACACTTTTAACTCATTTAAAGAGTTTCTAAACTCATAATAGCTTTGCCCTAAAAATACAACTATAGTTGTATGGGGGTCCAGGAAATATTTTGGCGTTTCATTCAGGCCTCTTCTCTCAGGATGATGCCCTGCTCCTAGCATTCCTCTTTTACTAGTTTGTAGAAGAGCAGGCTTTGTGGAAGCAGTTTCCTCTACCTCTCAAAGAGTTAGAATCCTGTGAGAAAATTGATTTTAATTGCAAAAGAACTAAAGTAGGAATCTAGCATGTAACCTTTATGTAACAATAATCATAGCTTAGGTGCATTCTGTGTGCCTCCCGCACGACCCTGACCAGGTACATGGCTGGAGTCGAATCCACAACTCTTTGGTCCACAGGCCGATGCCCTAACCGCTGTGCCAAACTGGCCAGGGCTCTGTGTGCCCTTTAAATACATGATCTCATTTAATTTTTAAAATAATGCAGAGCACCCCATTTTACAAATGGGGAAACTGAGACTTAGAGAAGCAAAGTAGCTTTCTTGCTCAACGTCTCATAGATGATAAACAGCTGGTTGAAATTTGCTCAAGCAATGCCTGTTTGGACAGCCTGTGTTTTTGTTTTTGTTTTTCACCACAATGTGGCACTTTATTGCTGTTCTGCTGATTTCTGCTTCTGTCATAGGCCTCATTTTCTGGCTGCAGACCTGGAGGATGACACAAACTTTCAATTTTCAAAGAACATTTGAAGACCTTCAATTAATATCTAGAACAAATTATGCTTCTTCTAATTCCACATACTACCGCATGTTTTTTGCCTTACTAGAATTAAGGGAGTAAGGCAATAAAGAGTCAGGAAAGAGTGCCCTTTGCAAAACTTCACTAAATAAGAAAGCACTGGCAAACAATCCCTGGTCTTATTAGATGATTTTCCGGCTGGCCTCTTTCAGGTGGCAGTTGCCATGGTGTTTTAGGGGCAGAGGGAGGGAGTGAAGATCAAGGAGGGTCATTCAGACTGAGTCTTGTCTGGATTTTCTTTTCAGAGTTCATTCTGCAAAGGATGGCAGGAATTTAAACATTCATAAGAGGACGGATAGAATGAATTCTTTTTGCTTACCTTCATTTCTCCATGTTACGCATGTTAAATAAAGGGGAAACAGAACTTGCAAAGTGGACAAGATAGTGGAAAGGAAAGGGAGGTTATAGGCAGGGAGGGGCCATGATCCTGGCTGGCAGTGGGGGAAGGCTAGTGTGGGATGGGGAGCAGTGCGTGTGTGTGTGTGTGTGTGTGTGTTTTCAAGGGAAACATTATAGGAACAATTTGTTAAAGTTCTGGGGATCCCGAGGTTGGTCATTTGAAAGAAAATTAATTAACAAAAGATGGGGAATTAGGGACAAACTAAGGGCAAGGGTGGAACATGATGAGAAAGGCAAAAAAAAAAAAAAAAAAAAAAAAAAAAGAAAAGAAAAGAAAAGAAAGAAAGAAAGAAAGAAAAGGAAAACCAAGCAATGAGAAAGGAAAACAAATCAGAATGATGAGAAAGAGTTAAGTCACAGAGGAAAGTCTTTGGAGAAATAGGAACGTATGGATTGAAGTATGTCAAAACATATGAATAATTGACAACTTATAATAGAAACATAGAGCCTTCAGGAGGAACTTTTAAGAAGAGGAACAAGTGGCCCTGGCCGGTTTGGCTCAGCGGTTAGAGCGTCGGCCTGCGGTCCAAAGAGACCCGGGTTCGGTTCCCGCTAAGGGCATGTACCTCGGTTGCAGTTTGTCCCCGGCCGGCCCTGGTTGGTCGTGCGGGTGGCAGCCACTCGATGTGTCCCTTTCACGTCGATGTTTCTCTCTCTCTCTCTCTCTCTCTCTCCCTCCCACTCTATCTGAACAAAAAATGAAAAAATGTCCTCTGGTGAGGATTTAAAAAAAAAGAAGAGGAACAAGTGGCCCAGCCGGTGTGGCTCAGTGGATTGAGCGTCAATCCATGGACTGAGAGATCCTGGTTCAATTCCTAGTCAGGGCACATACCTGGGTTGCAGGCTTGATCCCCAGTAGGGGGTGTGCTGGAGGCAGCTGGTCGATGTGTCTCTCTCACATTGATGCTCTCTATCTCTCTTCTCCCTTCCTCTCTCTCTAAAAAATCAATAAAAAATACTAAAAAAAAAAAAAGGAACAAGTGGATTCCCAAAGACTTGGAGCTGAAAGGGGCCACAGGGGTCATCTTAAAATCTCTCACTTTTCAGATAAGAAACTAAGACCAAGAGAGGTTAAATGACTTTTCAAAAGGTTCTCCAGAACCATATCTTATCTCAGGCTATTGCCCTTTCTACTACACTATGGAACTAGAAAAGAGACAAGGCAAGAATGAATAAGAAGCCAAACATAAATAAAAATTAAAAAAATAGCCCGGCCGGTGTGGCTCAGCAGTTGAGCATCAACCCGTGCACCAAGAGGTCGCAGGTTTGATTCCCGGTTAGGGCACATGCCCAGGTTGTGGGCCTGATCCCCAGTGGGGGGCACGCAGGAGGCGGCCAGTCGATGTTCTCTCTCATCAATGTTTCTAGCTCTCTCTACCTCTCCCTTCCTCTCTCTCTAAAATCAATAAAGAAAATAAATAAATAAAAGAACACGTTTAATTAAAAAAAATTTTTTTTAATAGATCTTGCCCTAGTCCTTGTGGTTCAGTGATTAGAGCATTTGCCCATCAATTCCAGGTCAAGGGCACAGATCCCTGCCAATTGATGTGTCTCTCTCACATCCATGTTTCTCTTTCTCTCTCTCTCTCTCACTCTCTCTCTCTCTATTCATCCCTCCCTCCCTTCCACTCTCTCTAAAAAATCAGTGGAAAAAATACTATCAGGTAAGGGTTAACAAAAACAACAAAATAGATCTTAAATTAATTTTTCCATCCTCTCTGGAATTTATAAACTTCTTTTTCTTGTGGGGACCATTGTATTTTAGAAGCTAATTCCATTCCAATAATTTCATACCTTAAACTATTTCAGTCAGATAGTAATTTCTTCTCTACTTCAGAGTCTAGTCCCAGGAAAGAGATCCTTTAGTGACTACTTTAAGTACTGAGAAATTCTTGATGCCTAACTGATGATTATATTTTAAGTGCAAATCCTATAAATCTGCCCTTGGTAGAGTTTATACAGTCACATTCATTTGTTCAACAAATATCTTTTGAGCACCTGTATGTTCAGAGTACCTAGTACACAACAGAAAATAAAGTAGATGCTGTCCAGTTTATTATTATGCAGCTATTTTGGACTTCAATCTTTTGGTATTATCTCTGTTGTTGTTGTTTTTTACATTATTTCCATTTCCAAATTAGGCCACTGCTTTAGATCCTCATCTATATTTGGGATAATTTATGCCAGGACTCTTAGGGACTTCTGATGTGGCTCCTCCACGTCAATCCTGGAACTGGTCTTATGGCCTCAAAATGAGCCAGGACACATGTTCCCATGGAGTTGATTAGAGCAGGTTTACTACTAGGGAAGGTAGTTCAGTGTAAGGAGAGCTGATGGGGCAAATCAAAGCCAGAATCCTTGAGGAGAACTAGGAAGAGTTGACAATCCCACAGGCAACCTGAAAGTCCAAAGAGGCTGGAATAGGATAGCAAATGAGTTAATGGAGAAAGGAGTTAAGAACTGGAAGGATTACTGTGAATATTGACTTTATTGGACTTGTGGGTTTGAGGTGAATGACAACTGGCTTAAATATGGAAGTTCAAAATGCACGGTAATGCAACCAGAAAGAATACATGTACCCCCATGTTCATAGCAGCACTATTTACAATAGCTAAGATCTGGAAACAGCCCAAGTGTCCATCAGTGGATGAATGGATAAAAAAACTGTGGTACATATACACAATGGAGTACTATGCAGCTATAAGAAAGAAAGATCTCTTATCCTTTGAGACGACATGGAGGGACCTCGACAGTATTATCCTAAGCGAAATAAGCCAAGCAGAGAAAGACAAATATCACATGATCTCACTTATTTGTGGAATATAATGAACATAACAGTCTGAGGAACAGGGTAGACCCAGAGATGTGGATGTAGGGTACAGACTGACACCCCTCAGAAGAGGGGGTTGGGGGGGAGGGAAGAGATAAACCACAGAATTTATATGCATGTACGCATAACCGATGGACATGGACAACAAAGCTGGGGACGGGGTGGGGGGGATGGGGAGGAGGGTGTCAATGGGGAAAAAAGGAGAAACATCTGTAACAAAAATAAATTAATAAAAAAAAAAAAAAGGAAAAAAAAAAAACAAACAAAAATGCACGGTAATGGCCATGGTGTATATCGTGGAGAATTCTGTGCTTCACTGCAGTTGAGCTTTTCAATGAGAATGGATGGCAATATAGTACTTACATTATTTAATAATCATATACTGTTTGATTAATTATTCTTTGTCTATCTTAAAATGCATTGTACATTTTCTTGACCCCAGAATACTTTTTCAAAAAAAATTTCATATAACAGTTTTAACAAGTTTATTGAATTGACCCCAGAATACATTTAATCCCATGGAACTTAATATGAGGTTCAGAAATTTACTATTCATGTTGTGGATGCTCTCTCTCTCCTCTCTCTCTCTAAACATAGATAGATATACACAGATATATGTACATGTGTCTGTGTGTGTGTATAATGTTTATACAAAAACGAGAAGAGGGGATCATTGGATTTAGAGCAGAAATTGAGGATGATGGAGGACCTTTTAATGACCAAAGTCTATTCTATGAGGTTTAGATCTTTCTTTGCCCTATCTGGTTTAACAAACTCTGTTCCCATCTTTTTTTTTTTTTTAATTTTTTTTTTCTTTATTGATTTTTAGAGAGTGAGGAAGGGAGAGGGAGGGAGAGATAGAAACATTTATGAGCGATTGGCCGCCTCCTCATGCCCCCCATTGGGGATTGGGCCCACAACCTGGGCATGTGCCCTGACCAGGAATCGAACTAGCAACCTCTTGGTGCATGGGTTGATACTCAACCACTGAACCACACCGGCTGGGCTGTTCCCATCTTTTGATCAAAGGATAAATATTACCAGGATATGTATGTGTTTCCAAAAAATTAGATGGAAGTCTAAAAGAAAAGAGAGGCTAAAGAGGGAGACTTGGGAGAAACAGGCCTATTACTCAAGAAGAGTTACTCTTTCCATGACCTACCCCATCTTTATACTGTAAAGATCAGCCATCGTTCTGCACACACCATTTCCAGTATGAACTTTGTTTTCTTTTCTTTTCTTTTTTTTTTTATCCTCACCTGAGGACATTTTTCCATTTTTGTTCAGATAGAGTGGGAAGGAGAGAGGAAGAGAGAGAGAGAAACATCGACGTGAAAGGGTCACATCGAGTGGCTGCCACCCGCACGACCAACCAGGGCCGGCCGGGGACAAACTGCAACCTTGGCACGTGCCCCTAGTGGGAACTGAACTCAGGTCTTTCTGGACCACAGGCCGACGCTCCAACCGCTGAGCCAAACCGGCCAGGGCTGAACTTTGTTTTCTTGAAATGGGAGAAGGAACACTTCCCCTCATTGGCCAAGGTACCTGAAAAATAGCCTTAGAAAATAAACTTAATAAAATCACATTACATAATTCAAAATCTTAGAAAACAAACAAAAATGTATCATAACTATTACAGTATTATAAAAGCCCTTCTAAATTTAAGATCATTAACAAAATAAGAGCATTAAAATATATAATTTTCAAAATAAAAAGTGCACTTATATGAAATCATAGTTTGTCCATTCTTTTATACCCACTGGGTATTCACTCTATGATAGCTGGGCATGATGTATGTGAACATAATCTCCTGCTCTTTCTACCCTCCAAGACTTTTTAAATTTTTTTATCCTCACCCGAAGACATTTTTCCTTTTAGTGCAAATAGAGTGGGAGGGAGAGAGAGGAAGAGAGAGAGAGAGAGAGAGAGAGAGAGAGAGAGAGAGAGAGAGAGAAAAACATCAACGTGAAAGGGACACATCGAGTGGCTGCCTCCCACAAGACCCCAACCAGGGCCAGGGATGAACTGCATCCGATGTATGTGCCCTTGACTGGAATCGAACCTGCGACTCATTGGTACGCAGGCCAACGCTCATTGGTACGCAGGCCAACGCTCTAACCGCTGAGCCAAACCGGCCAGGGCTACCCTCTAAGACCTTATATTGAAAGTCCACTTGACAAATAGAACTCATATGACACACATTTCCATTTTTAGTGGGAAAATCATGGACTTGGATTCTAGTCAGACTCTTCCACTTCCCAGTTAAATCACCTTAGGAAAATGTCTTTACCTCTCTAGACCTCAGTTCCCCATCTGCAATGATTAAGTTATACCAGATGATTTTTCTCACCCGGCTTTAACCTCCATGCTTTGTATGTGAATATCTATATCAGTCAACAAAATACGTCTATTGCAACAATTTTTTTTTTTTTTATCCTCACCTGAGGACATTTTTTCATTTTTTGTTCAGATAGAGTGGGAGGGAGAGGGAGGAAGAGAGAGAGAGAGAAACATCGATGTGAGAGTGATACATCGAGTGGCTGCCACCCACACGACCAACCAGGGCCGGGGACAAACTGCAACCGAGGTACGTGCCCTTAGCGGGAACCGAACCCGGGTCTCTCTGGACCGCAGGCCGACACTCTAACCGCTGAGCCAAACCGGCCAGGGCTATTGCAACAATTTTTAAATAGGGTGCTACAATAATAAATTCATGGGAGTCAGTTTCTAAAGGCATCATTCAGGACAAAAGTCACCTAGAGTCAAAATCCTGGAGAAAGGAATGTATCAGAGACCAGTTTTGCTCTAGTATTGGAACAGATGATCATTTCTTTGGCTGACTATCAGGTGATGTAACTGGCCTCCATTAGAGAGCTGGTAGAATAAAAAATATGCACATCTCAATATAGAATTACATTCATGCTTACATTAGCGATGGGGCAAGAGAACTGACTCACTCTGTACTCATTGAATGGAATGCCAGAGTGGGATTGACCAAACTCTTTACATTATTGTCTCTTCCTTTCTTTTGCAGACTTTAATGTAATTATAATTTAAGTTGCATATTGAAATTTAATTTGAATTAATAAAAAATATTACAGCCCATCAACAATCCTCAGGCCTGCTGCTGATTTTTATGACCTCCAAAAATAAGTCCAGTAAAAAACCAAAGCAGCTTACAGGTTCATGATTCTGTATGTCCAGATGGCAGAATCACCTCAGGATTTAAACCCAAGCCCAGGCCAGAGAATTCCTTTCCTTCTTTTGGACATAAGGACCAAGCTAGGTCTTTCAATTAGTTACACTCTCAACAAACATTTATCAAATGCATTTCATATTTCACTCATCAGACCTGCATTTAGGAGGAAAGTAGTATTAAAAAAATACATTTCTCAACATAATTATCACATTCATACTCATATTAAGGGAACTGCGATGCTGGGGTTACAAAGGTACTTAAGACACAGACCTTGCCTCTCCTTGAGAAGAGGAGCAATGTTAAACAACAACAACAACAAAATAATACGATGTGAGAAAATTTCATAGAGGCATGCATAAAGTTCCATTGTGCCCTGGCAATAAATCCCTCTCTCCCTCTGTTAAACAAGTGTCCATGGTTAGTTACTGTATATAAAGCACTGTGCTAGATGTCATAAATGCACAGAGAATAAAACCAGATCCTTCTTGAAGAAGTATTAATTTGATATAGGAGGTAAAACAGGTAAGCAGGTAATATGAATAGCTACTGTTTATGGGCCACTTCTTCGTGACAAGGCCATGTGAGGTTCTTTAATTACATTATTTCTTACAGTAATCTTTTGAGGTAGACATATTATCCCCATTTTAGTAATTTGCTGAGGATCATGTGGCTGTGAATTATGGAACTGAAGCTCTCATACACTTATCTTATTACAAAGTCTGTGGTCCGAAGACTGTGGATTCTGGGATGTGAGTTTTTGGTTTTAAATTGCCTTCACCACTTGTCAACTGCATAGTTTTGGTCATTTTACTTAACTTCTCTGAGGGAGGTATCCTCATATAAAAATGAGATTAAACCCTGGCCGGTTTGGCTCAGCAGTTAGAGTGTTGGCCCAAGGACCGAAGGGTCTTGGGTTTGATTCCTGGTCAAGGGCACGCGTATCTGGGTTGCAGGTTTGATCCCTGGCCCTGGTGAGGGTCATGCGGGAGGCAACCCATCAATGTGTCTCTCTCACATCAATGTTTCTGTCTCTTTCTCTCTCTCTCCCTCCCTTCCACTCTATCTAAAAAAAAAAAAAAAAAAAAGGAAAAGAAAAAAATGAGATTAATAGTATCTACTTCATAGGATTGTGGTGGAGATTTAGCAAAACTCAGTTAAGGCATTTGGCCTAGTGCCTGGCCAATTTTTCAAGCTGACTACATTTGATGGCTAGTATTATTATGCTGTCCTGTATAGATAGCAAGTGGTGAGAGCTATGAGATCAAATGTGTACACAGTTAGGAGAAGGAAAGATCACTTATGATTGGAGGGTGGGAAGGTGAGTAGAAGGCTCGAGAAATCAATACCAGCTAACATCACAGGCATCACCAGATTAACCTGACCAAATATAACAGGCTAATTTTTAAATTGATAATTTTGTATGGCCTGCAAATGATGTTAGAAATAAATATCCACATGGCCCTTGGCAGAAAAAAGATTCCCTGCTTTTGGGTTAAAGGAAGATCATGAAGACTTCACTTAAACTGGAGTTTTCAAAAAAATCAAGACTTGAACATTTAGAATAAAATTTAGAGTAGAAAGCTCTGTGAGGAAGGCAATAAGGACCTTGTTACCTGTGGGAGGTGACAAGCAATAAAAAAAGCAAGGAAATAGAGATAATTACAGAGAATGCTAATCAAACAGGGTAATGGGAGAGAAAGTGAGGAGGAAGGGTGGGGCTGGTGGGTGAGGGACAGGAGGAAGCCTGGATTCCATCTCCAGGTAGAATGCTGTTCATATGTAGATCGACTGCAGTCTGTGAATGGGTGCTGAATGCAGAGCCCAAACGGATCGAAATGCAAATGCTCTTAGACACAGGGGCCATTAGTCATGCAAATATGAAGAACTTCTGATTTAAGCTGAACAACAAAACACTGTGATCAATCTTTGAGTTAGTCAATCTGTGAATGAAGACACATTTTTATGATTTTGATGACAGAAAAAAATAATTTTTCTTTGTCTCTATTTTGTCTTATCTCAAGCTAGAACTAAGTAAGATTAGTCATTCAACACTTATTTTCCTGAGACCTGACTACGTGCCAGGCTCTATGCCATGCCTGGGGAATACAGTGGCTGGGTTTTCCTTGGAGTTGTCATCTCTTGCTACAGAGGGCTTTTGGAACCGAAGGGCACACCAGGAGAACCACAGGCAGGTTCTGAGACATGTCTACTGACGTGTTTGGATAGGTGTGGGGGCAAACCTGAAATCATCTATGATGCATCCTTGATTGAAGAGTTTTTGAAAAGATTCTAATATCCCCAATTCTACTGAAGCTAAAACATTGTCTGCCTTTCACAGTCCCCTGTGCACCTCACCTCCAAGCCCACTCCATCACTCCTCCGATACCTGTCATCGTTTGCTATCTAGATTTACCAAAGAAATCTCCTTCTTTTCACCCATTTCAAATCTTGCTGTTTTTCACAACCAGTCTCAGGGCTCAGCCCCAAGCCTTGAGGGGCAGTAGATGGATTCAGAGTTGCGACTCAAACACAGATCCCCATGGAAAACAAAGAACTAAGAAAACAATGAGAGGAAGAGGCAGCCACTGCCTGACCTTTCGGACTCACTCTCCAAATTCTTTTTGCTCTGAGGTATGAAGGCAGGTACTTATTTGTATAGCTAGTGGAACCGAAGAACCTGACTCCCACTCCCTCAAATTTCTTAAGAACCTCTGGTTTCTTTGTAAGTGAAGAGCAGTGGGACATCTCCACCTGGTGGTAGAACTACCAAATTACCTCCAACGAGAGATGAAGGCGTGAGAGCCTGCAATGCAGGCTATTAAGTAGCTGCAAAAGGAAGAGGGTGAAAAGATGTAACATGCAGGAGCCACTCCTCAGAAAGTGTTTAGCTGTGATGCATTTAATACTCGCCCTTAAGTATATTTCAAAAATACTTAAATATCATCTTTATGTTGATGACTCAGGTTTTGTTTGTTTGTTTGTTTTGCATCCAAATATGGGTATATGAGGTTTTCTCTTATCTCCCAACTTCATAGTAGACATTTTCTACCTGAATGTCTTCTTGTCACCACAAATTCAGCATAATTCTGGATCTGGATTGTGCTCTTCTCTTCTTTTTCCTGTCTCTTCTAGAGGGCAGCCTTTGCTAGTTTACAAAGGGAAACCAGAAGATTTATTCCACTGTCTTTTGGTTGTATTCCAGAGTTGAAGTGCTAACATTCTTCCTCTCCCGTAATGGCAGCAGAAAGCCAGGGTGTGGAGAGCATGGTACTGCTGTCCTTGTGTGGTAGGCAGTTAGACAGACATGAGCAGAGCAAGGACAATGGGCCAGGTATAGAGGGTCACCAAGGTAGAAAGCCCCAGGTGCCCAGCAATGGACAATTGTAAGGTGGGACCTGGTCCCCAGGGTGACCTTTATTCCCCTAGCATATCGCTGGTTATGTGGTCTGAACCCCCTGACCTTTCCTCCCTAGAGATAACATCTAGGCCTCAGTTGTATTTCAGCTCCAGGCCCAGGAAAGCAGCAAAACCAGACCAGAGACCACATGGCTGACCTCAGGACCAGCTGCATTGGATAATGACTCCCCTGCCCTGTTGCCAACCAACCAATCAGTGGACACCCCGTCCCTGAAAGAACACACTTGGAAAGTTGCTGAATAGTCTATTGAGATCTTCCCCTGGCATCGCCCCTAAAAACTCCACCCTTAAAACCCTTAGGACTGAGGACCCATGACGCTCTCCGTCCTGGGAGCATGGCTGTGCCTTTCCCCTCCCCGACCCCCTTCCCATACCCCCGGGCTCACCACCTTGACCTTCCTCACTTTTAAGCTCCTAGGGCCCTTCCTTTGCCTCTAAACCCATTTCTTCTACGAATTACTTCCTCTACCTCTGTGATTTTATAAATAAATGTTCTCTTATAGTTTGAGTTTTCGCTCTGAATTCTTTTCTAGCCAGAACTCAAGTACCGAGGTTGCTGAACCCTGGTCCGGTCTGACCCACCGCCTAACACCTGGTGCCATTCCCAGTCACCAACACTTGCACTCTCACAGCTATTATGCAGGACCCCAATGTCTTCCATATATATTTCTTGGGGATGTGATGGCCCTTGTCAACAGACAGTTGACACCACTTGGAACCAACAGGAGTCCCCAATTTGGGGCGAGGTGAAAGGGGACTATATTCAGTGAAAGCAGCTCAATTGTGAAACAACATAGCTGTGAGACAGCCCTGGGGTGAGTTGGCGCGTGTTGCAGCTCAGCACCTCTCTGGTGAGATAGTTTTGCTCCACTTCAGTCCAGTGAGCCAGCTTCTGGTCCAGCAAGACAGTTCCAGGGTTAGAGTTCCACCCCAGGAAACACAGCCTTTGGTGGAAACAGAAAGTGTGCTCTCTGAGCCACAGGGGAACTGACTTACATAGAGAAGTCTCTGTCCCTGGTCTCTGATTGGTCCATTTCTATGCAAATGAGGACTCCAAATTCTCAGTTGGGTTCAAATAGCACCATTCTGATTGGTCATAATGAAGCCACTCTGATTAGTCAGTGAAGATGCAAAGAGGACAGAGCTGCACAGCTCCGACTGAACAGGATTCCAGGAACTCCTTCATAAGAGCTGGCTCAGATGGCAGGGACACAGTGTAGGCAGGTAGGCAGGTAGGCAGCTCAGTGTGGCTTCTCCCTGAAGCATGATGTGCGTGAGAGACCCCTGTTTAGCAATGACTGCTAGGCTCTGGTTTTAATTTGGACCCGATTAACCACACAGAGTCCTTCTTGGTAGGTATTTTCTTTCTCAGAGTCCACCCTCTCAGTAAAAGAGCCTGTCAACTAGTCTACAGTGTTCCTCTTAGAGAACTGTTAGCACAATCCCATCCCCTTCTCATAGCTACGTGCTCTAACCAGGGGCCCATGAGGGGGATTCCTGGGCTTATCACAGGAAGAAGGCATAAAACATGATCCACATTATTTTCAAAGCTGAGTGTTTTCTTCTATGAGTCTTTCAAATTGCAGTTGGCTCATGTCCCCCTAGTTTTGTGCATAAACAGGATAACAAACAAACAAACAAACAAACACACTCAACATGTTGACTAATTTGCTCATTTTAACCTTTTTTTTTCCTGAAGTTCTGTTCCCCCAGCCTTTATTTACATCTTTTGGCTATCTCTGGATCTTTTCCAAAGCCTTTAAAAAAAAATATGTTCTATTTTTTAGACCAATTTTAGCTTTATAGCAAAATTGAGCATTACAGAGATTTCCAATCTACCCCTTGTCCCCACACATAGCCTCCCCATTATCAATATTCTTACTGTACATTTGTTCCAACTGATGCACCTACATACATCAAGCAGCACCCTCTGACCCAGTGGGCAAGGGAAACCTGAACTATAATTGACAATTCCCTGGAGGCTCAGTGTGGACAAATCTGAGACATAAAAATTCCAGTGGATCTAGTCATGCGGGCTCCCAGGATTTTGTGAGTTTTACCTTCAGGAATTCTACCTTGGTCTTGCATTGTGTATCAGAGAAAAATCCCCTCATGCTTCTGTTGTAATGTGTCAGCGAGAGAACCAGAGATGCACAGCCGAATTGTAAAGGAGTACTTCATTACGCCGGCGGGCTGGGGGGGTGTAGCCTCCCCAGATCCTCAGCACAGATTCTTCTTGCTCATCCGATTTTAAAGACAGAAGCCCCATCCCCCTTTTGCCCCCCCCCCTTTCAGGGGACCAGTACAATAGTAATAGTGGGAGTGACAGTGATTACAGAAGTAAAAATTAGCATTATTCACAGACTCACAAGTACTTGCAAATACCTGCAAATACCTATACTCAGGAAACTGCAAATGCCTCCCAACAAGTGGAGCAACTATAATCTTAGGCAAAATTCCTTTACTTCTAGGGGTAATTAACCTATTATTGGAAGAATATCGAGGAAGGTCTATTAATGATAAAAATGGAGTCATTTAGTTGCCTTAGCCAAAGGGCCTACATAAGAATGGAATCTAGACACCTTAGCCTTGGGATCCAGATCACTTCCAGCAGGAGGAGGAAAAATGAAACCATTTTGAAATAAGCCAGAACGTTCTCTTCTTTTCAGGTCCTGCCCTCAGGGGAAACTATTTAATCAGAATCTAACCTTCTGGGGTATTATCAGAACCTAACTGACCTGGGAGAAGGGAAATACTCAACTCCAGCTCCCTCTAGCCATCCTGTCCCTGGTGGGGAGAAGGGACTGAGAAACACATGTAAAATTCACAGCCCACAGGTCCAGGCTGAGTAAAAGATTGAGACCTAATTACAAAACTATAGAATGCTTCCTCTCTCCCCATCCCTCACTATCTTATTACTAAAGGCTTATTTACAGTAGTTTTCCTTTTTTACCCAATACATCATGCCCAATTATCAAGAAAAAAGTACAAGACATACTAAAAGGCAAAACAAAACATGAAAAAAGTCCCCCAAACAAAACAAAACAAAACAAAACAAAACAAAACAAAACAAAACAAAACAAAACAAAACAAAACACTCTCTGAAGAGACAAAGCAAGCATCAAAACTAGACTCAGTTAATGGCAGTGATGTTGGAATTATCAGACCAGGAATTTAAACAATGATTACCATGCTAAAAGCTCTAATGGATAAAGTAGACAACATGCAAGAACAGATGGGCAATTTAAGCAGAGAGAAGGAAACCTTGAGAAAGAACCAAAAAGAAATGCTAGAGATCAAAAACACTACAATAGAAATGAAGATTGCCTTTGATGGGCTTATTAGTAGACTGGAAGCAGCTGAGGAAAGAATCTCTGAGCTTGAGGATATCTCAATAGAAATGCCAAAAACTAAAAAGCAGACAGAAAAAAGACTGGGGGACAAAACCGTAACAGGATATTCAAGAATAATGCAACAAAAGTATAGCATATGTTTAATAAGAAGAAAGAAAGAATATGGTGCCTTTAATCTAAAAGAGATTAATTTCTATTCAGACCATAGCATGCATCCATTTTACAATATCATTATAAAGGGAAATTAAATGCAGTAAACCACAATGAGTTAAACGAAAATACTCTTCCTGGTAGAGATCACTTGTGGGCTAACTGATCATAAGGAGCTTGCATGCAAGTTTAGCTTTGTATTCTGAATTTATAAACAGATAAAAAGATGTCAGTCCTACAAAACTGTAGGTTGTAAAGCACCACTGTAAAACTGAAAATTCTGGAAAGAAAGTATTATTTACTAAAAGTCATCCTGGAGTTGTACAAACCAATGAAGTTATTAAATTTATTGTTTTCCTTCAAAACTTTAAAAAACATTTTTATTGAATTTATAAGGGTGACATTGGTTAATAAAAGTACATAGGTTTCAAGTGTACAATTCTATAATACATCATCTGTATATTGTATGTGTGTTTACCATCCAAAGTTAAGTCTCCTTTCATCGCCATTTATTCGCCTTTTACTCTCTTCTACCTCCCCCCACCCCCTTTCCCTCTTGTAATCACCGTACTGTTGTCTGTGTCTATGAGGTTTTATTTTTTGCTTCATCCTTTCACCCTTTTCACCCAACCCCCAAACACTTCTCGCCTCTGACAGCTGTCAGTCTGTTTTCTGTATCTGTTTTATTTGTTTGTTTATTTTGTTCATTAGATTCCACCTATAATTGAAATCATATGGTATTTGTTTTCCTCTGACTGGCTTATTTCACTTAGCATAATGCTCTCCAGGTCCATCCATGCTGCCACAAATGGTAAGATTTCCTTCTTTTTTATGGCCAAGTAGTATTCCATTGTGTAAATGTATCACAGCTTTTTTATCTACTCATCTGCTGATGGGCACTTGGGCTGCTTCCAAATCTTGGCTACTGTAAATAATGCTGCAATGAATACAGGGGTGCATATTTTCTTTCAAATTAATGTTTTGGGTTTCTTTGGATATATTCCCAGAAGTGGGATTGCTGGGTCATAAGGCAGTTTCATTTTTAATTTTCTGAGGAAACGCCATACTGTTTTCCACAGTGGTCGTACTAATTTGCATTCCCACCAACAGTGCAATAGGGTTTCCCTTTCTCCACATCCTCACCAACACTTGTTTGTTGATTTACTGATGATAGCCATTCTGACAGGTGTGAGATGACATCTCAGTGTGGTTTTAATTTGCATTTCTCTGATGACTAGTGATGTTGAGCATCTTTTCATATGTCTATTGGCCATTAGTATGTCTTCTTTGAAGAACTGTCTATTCAGATCCTTTGCCCATTTTTTAATTGGATTGTTTGTTTTGGTGTTGAGTTGTATAAGTTTTTAAAAATAAATTTTGGATATTAACCCCCAAATTTAGTGGGTTATCTTTTCATTTTGCTGATGGTTTCCTTTGCTGTGCAAAAACTTTTTAGTTTGATGTAGTCCCATTTGCTTGTTTTTTCTTTTGTTTCCCTTGCTCAAGGAGATATATCAGAAAAAATTGTTACGAGAAATGTCCGAAATCTTACTGCCTGTGTTTTCTGCTAGGATTTTTATGGTTTCAAGTCTTACATTTAAGTCCTTTATCCATTTTGAGTTTATTCTTGTGCATGGTCTAAGAAGGTGGTCTAGTTTATTTATTTTTTTGCATGTATCTGTCTAATTTCCCAACACCATTTATTGTATCGACTATCTTTACCCCATTGTATGTTCTTGCCTCCTTTGTCAAATTAATTGACCATAAAGGTGTGGGTTGATTTCTGGGGTCTCTAGTCTACTATGCCAGTACTAGTCTGTGTGGATTATTATGCCTTGGAGTATAGTTTGATAGATATCAGGTACTGTGATTCCTCCAACTTTGTTCTTCTTTCTCAAGATTGCTATTCGAGTTCTTTTGTGGTTCCATATAAATTTTTGGAATATATGTTCCAGTTCTGTGAAATATGCCTTTGGTATATATATATTTTTAAATACTGATTTTAGAGATAGAGGAAGGGAGAAGAAGAGAGAGATAGAAACATCCATCTGCTGCCTCCTGCATGCCCCGTACTGGGGATTGAGGTCACCACCCCAGCATGTGCCTTGACCAGAATTCAAACTGGTGGGGTCTTGGTGCTTGGGACCATGCTCAACCAACTGAGCCATACTGGCCAGGCACCTTTGATATTTTGATAGGAACTGCATTGAATCTATAGATTGCTTTGGGTATAGATGGCCATTTTATTCATCAATTTAAAAAATAAATTAAAAAATTATTTATTTATTCTAGAGAGAGAGAGAAGAAGGGAAAGAGAGTGAGAAACATTGATTTGTTGTTTCATCTATTTATACATTCATTGGTTGATTCTTGTATGTGCCCTGATTGGGGATTGAACCTGCAACCTGGGTGTATGGGGACAATGCTCTAACCAACTGAACTACTTGGTCAGGACTACTTGGTATGGACATTTTAATTATGTTAATTCTTCTTAGCCATGAACATTTATTTGTATCTTCTTCATTTTTTTTCCTCAGTGTCTTACAATTTTTTCGAGTGCAGGTTTTTTACGTCCTTGGTTAAATTTTTTTCCTAGGTATTCTATTCTATTTTATTTTTTTGATGCAACTCTGAGTACAGGTCTTTCACATCTTTGGTTAAATTTATTCCTAAGTCTTTTACTTTATTTTTTTGATGTAATTGTAAATGGGATTTTTTTTTTTTTTTTTTTTTTTTTTTTTTTAGTTTTCCTTTCTGATAGATCATTATTGGTATATAAACATATAACTGAGCCCTGGCCAGTTTGACTCAGCAGTTAGAGCGTCGGCCCGCGGACCAGAGAGTCCCAGGTTGGGTTCTCGCTAAGGGCACATACCTCGGTTGCAGTTTGTCCCCGGCCCTGGTTGGGGTCGTGTGGGTGGCGACCAGTCAATGTATCTCTCTCATATGGAAGTTTCTCTCTCTCTTCCCCCCTCTCTCCTTCCTGCTCTATCTGAAGATGAATGCAAAAATAAAATAAAATAAAATAAAACGTAACTGATTTCTAGATATTTATTTTGTATCCTGCTACTTGACTGAATTAATTTGTCAGTTCTAGTAGTTTTTTTGGTGGAATCTTTAGGGTTCTCTATACAGTATCATGTCATCTTTCTTTCCCATTTAGATACCTTTATTTTTTCTTCTGGTCTGATTGCTGTGGCTAGAACTTCCAGTACTATGTTGAATAAGAGTGGTAAAAGCAGACATCTCTGTATTGTTCCTGATCTTACGGGAAACACTTTTAGTTTTTGCCCATTGAGTATGTTGGCTGTGGGTTTGTCATATATAGCCTTTATTACATTGAAGTATGTCCCTCCATTTTCACTTTGCTGAGAGTTTTTTATCATAAATGGGTGCTGGATTTTATCAGGTGCTTTTTCTGCATCTATTGACATGATCACTTAATTTTTATTCTTCATTTTGCTTATGTGGTCTATCATGTTTATTGATTTGCGGTTATTATACCTACCTTCTATCCCTGGAATAAATTCCACTTGGTCATGGTGTATGACCTTTTTAATGTTTTGCCAGATCCAGTTTGCTAATATTTTGTTGAGGACTTTAGCTTCTGTGTTCATCAAGGATATTGGACTATAATTTTCTTTCTTTGTAGTGTCTTTATCTGGGTTTGGATTTAGGACAATGCTGGCCTCATAAAATGAGCTTGGAGTCCTCTTTCCTCTTGAATTTTTTGGAATAGTTTGAGAAGGATAAGTGTTAGTTCTTCTTTAATGTTTGGTAAAATTCACCTGTGAAGCCATCTGGTCTAGGACTTTAGTTTGCTGAGAGTATTTTGATTACTGCTTTAATTGCATTAGTTGTAATCTCATTCAGATTTTCTGAGTCTTCCTGATTCAGTTTTTGAAGATTGTATGGTTCTATAAATGTATTGATTTCATCTTGATTATCCAATTTGTTGGCATATAGTTGTTCGTAATATTTTCTTACAATCCTTTGTATTTATTTGGTGTCAGTTGTTACTTCTCCTCTTTCATTTCTGATTTTATTTCTTTGGGTCCTCTCTCTTTTTTTTTTTTTTTATGAGTCTGGTTAAAGGTTTGTCAATCTACTTTATCTTTTCAAAGAACCAGTTCTTGGTTTCATTGACCTTTTGTATTTTTTGAGACTGTTTATTTATGTTCTGATCTTTATTAATTGCTTTTTTCTATTCACTCTGGGCTTTGTTTGCTGTTCTTTCTGTAGTTCCTTTAAGTGTAAAGTTAGATTGTTTGATATTTTTCTTTTTTTAGTGAGGTAGGCCTGTAGCGCTGAAGCCTCTCAGCAAAAGTCCCAGGGTATACCAAGTCTAGCTGCTACCCACAAGGTGCCCACAGACCTTTGTGGTGGTGGGGTCTCAGAAAATCATCAGGGTGAAGCCAGCAGAGTTTATCAGGCCCAAACAGACCAAGATTTAGCTGTGTGAAGGGAGGGCTCTGCACTGGTCAGACGTGGGAGGGAAAAATGGCCCCCTTCTTAGAGCCACATAATTTATTCTATCCCAGATTCTGCCGAGAGCTGGAACTCAGCAGGGCAGGGCTGCCAAGAGTTGGGAGGGTGGGACTAGTGTATCTCCCATGAGGGGAAGCACCAGTTAGGTTTCAGGGAAGGAGAGATGGGTGGTTTCTGTCCCAGAGCCATATAACTTAGTCACTGACACCCCCTGAGTCTGCCTCTACACCACTGGTCAGGCAGCTGACTCCTCAGCAGGGTGTGAGCTCTTCAGGATGGGGCAACAAATAGTCCAGAGGGATCCTGGCAGCTGTCCCTTCAGCTCTCTCCCCAGAGCCACCTAATCTCTAGTCCACTGTGCCCTCCCTCTGCCAGAGCCCAGGGTGAGTGGCTGTGAACAAGATTTTTGTGTTAGACCTTTAAGAGGGTGCCTGTGTCTCTAGCAGACTCCCCTCTCTCCCTGGGGGACAGAATCCCCCAGATGTTATGTGAGTACCAGCCAGATGTTATGTGAGTACCTCCTCCCAGCTCTGGTGATCTGGGCTGGAGAGCCCAGTGTGGGGTTGAGATACCATGCTCCTCAGAGGAACCTTTGCAGCTGAAATATCGCTCCGGTATCTGAGCCTCTGCCTGTGGGAGTGTGGACAGCCCTTTTCACATCTCTGCCCTTCCTACCAGTATCAATATGGTTTCTTCTGTAAATCCTTGGTTATGAGACTTCTGTTCAGCTAGTCTTTGGTTGGTTATTTAGGTTGATTGTTCTATATTTTAATTGTAATTCCTTCAAAACTTAAACCTGATTGAATAGACAAATACTTAAAATATATATATATGTTAAAAATTTTTTTAATTTAATTGATTTTTTTTGAGACAGAGAGAGAAACATTGATTGATTGTTCCACTCATCTTTGCATTCATTGGTTGATTCTTGTATGTGCCCTGTTCAGGGATTGAATCTGCAACCTTCGTGTATCAGGATGACTCTCCAACCAACTGAACTACTTGAATGCATTAATAAGTTTCAGTATTCACTTCCATAACCTTCATCCAGGCTATCACCCCTCAGCTGAACTGTTGCAACAGTCTTTCAACTAGAGTTTTTACTGTGTTTTGCCCTCTATAATCCATTCACTACATAGCAGTGAATGTGACAATAATAAAACACAAGTCAAATATAGACAATAATATTGTAATAACTATGTATGGTGTCAGATGGGTACTAGACTTATCAGTGTAGTCACTTTGTAAGTTATATAAATGTCTAATCACTGTGTTGTACACCTGAAACTAATATAATATTTTATGTCACATGTAATTGGAAAAAAACCCCAAAACCCAACAACCCACCCCACCCCAAGTCAGATCATGATAATGTGGATCTTTGATTCAGTCAATGGCTTTGATATTATATTTAGAATGAAATCCATAGTCCTTACACAAATCTGAATGATCTGGCCCCACTTCACTTCTCCTATCTTTTCTTTTATGCCTGGATTCTCACCCTCATTAACAATGCTACCCTTGCCTAATTCTTTCTTATCCTTCAAGTTTCAGATTAAACCATATTTTCCCAAAACTTGTACATGAATGTTTGTAGCAAATCACCATTAACTGATGAAGGATAAACAAAATGTGTTATAAGAGAATATTATTTAACCTTAAAAAGGAATGAAATTCTGATACATACTTCAACATGGACGAACCTTAAAGACATTATGTTAAGTGAAAAGTACTTAGAACAAATATTGTATAATTCCACTTATATGAGGAGCATAGAATAGGCAAATTACTTAATTATATGACACAATTCTGTATATTTTAAACTTTGATTCTCCTCTACTATCCACACACTTTTTCATTGCTAGGCAAACCTTTCTTTACTTCAGTGTTCTTTACCATGGTCTGGGAATAATGGCTCCGGCCCATTGGTTTGTGAAGATTAGGTGGGGCCTGAATCACATAAAAAGTTCTGGACTATGGAAGAAGGAGGCTTGGAAGGACTGATTGGTCAGGCTGAAAGAATCAACAAGCAGAGAAACAAAGACAGTGGCCTGTCCCAGAAGGGTCAGAAAAGCTCTTGAGGTCAGACAAAGATAAGGCTGTCAAGGCATTTGAATAATTATTCTGGAGTGTGGTTCCAGGGCAATCATTTGGAAAACAAGGTCGGTCTACAGAGGTCTTTGGATATCAGGATCTTAGGTCATAGTAATCAGGAGAGTATTAAAGGTAGAGTAGTTGCAAACATCACCAGCTTCCTGCTTCTTCCCTCAGACCCTAGGCCCTGCCCTTTCTCTTCAAAGGTCTCTCAGCCTCTCCTCACTTCCTTTTTGCTGCCTCTCTGGAAAACTATAAATATTATTTTCCCCAGAACTTTTGATTGCTAGATCCTCTGGTCACAGAATCTTGAGGCTACTTAGGGGGCTTAGGGATTGGATGAGAGCAGATATGGTGGAAGCTGGCTTGTTCCTGTGTTGGGTCTAACTTGGTTGAGGGATTTCTGTTGTAGTTGTATCTTGTCCTTCTGCACTGCCTCTCCTTCTTATCTATATAACTTGCAGCAAAGAGAGGTCCAGGGAATGGAGACAAAGCTGCGTTGGGGGCTCAAGGGTCCAGGCTCTTCCCTTTGCTTATCTCCACTCTTCTGCTCTTGATGTTTCAATTCATTAAATGGAACACAGAATGAGGTCTGCTTTGAGTGTCAGGCCAGAGAGTCTTAGCATCTTGCAGTGTCAGAAAGTGATGGGTCAGTACCCAAGTTACATGGCTCCACCCCATTCACCTCCAGCTTCCTACAGCTGGGTGCTATAACAACACAGCCTAAGATGAGAGAGGCTCAGAAACCTCTCCAGCCACAGAATTTTCAAGACCTAACTCTCCAGGAACCTCAACCTGAGGCCAAGTAAAGGAGCACACAGAGGTTTAAGATTGAGTATGTGAGGTCTTTCACTGGAAGGGTAGAAGTAGACATGGCAACTGTTCTTTGGCCCCAAAGAGAAGAGTGGGAAAACAGGAGTGTGTAAGGGGCTAAGTGAGGTTTTCACAAGTAAGGCAGAATGAGCCTTATAGAAAGGGGAAGTTTGTGAAACTTTTCTCTTGAGCAGATATTAAGCAGTTTTCCAATGGAAGGGCTTTATATTTGCAGGTGATATAGTGGGCTGGTGGATTAATCTAAATTGGAGCAGAGCAGAGATTTTTCTTGGCCTCAAAGGTTCTAAGATTTGTGTTCATCTCCAAGATGTATAACTCTGGGCAATTCATTTCATCTTTCTGAAATTTAGTTGCTAAAAATGAGTTACCATCATCATACCTGCCTTATTTCATGGATAGGGTGATGGTCTTATACATGTGAGAGGTCTTTGTAAATGCTAAAGACTTTTTAAAACATATTTTTAAATTGATGTTTTTAGAGAGAGAGGAAGGGAGAGAGAGAGATAGAAATATCGATGTGAGAGAGAAACATCTATCTACTGCCCCCTGCACACCTGGGACAGGGGCAGGCAAGCCCACCCCAGGCAGCGCGATGCCTTCTCTGACATGTGCTCAGCTGCGGCAGCTTCTTGAACACCTGTCTTCTTAGCTTAGCAGAAGATAGGAAGAAATGTTGAGAAGACCAAACCGATTCCTGAGAGTACAGGAAAATTAACCTAGAGGATATAATTAGCATAAACCTTACTGAGTACAGATACTCTAAATTGTTCCTTTTCACCTGTCATCTTGAGATACTTAAACTCTGGACCAAAGGGATCAGGAAGGGTACCCATATGTAGATGAGCATGTGTAGATGAGCATCCTCAGCGGGTCAGAAAGATTTCCTATATTGTGGCAACTATACTGTGGAAGGGGCAGACAAGGTAGGAGAGGAAGGAAGATGTCTGCCATCCTGTCTGACCTTATTCTATCTCCTTCAAAGAGCTTTCAGCTTTTAAAATCAATCCTTTTCTACATCAGTGTAATGTTTTTAATTTTTTTCCCATCATGTGTACACTGTATGGTCTTTTGGTTACCAGGGTTCCCCTAAGGAAATCAGTAATGAAAAGTTTAGGACCCATGAGTTCATTTTTAAGTTTCAAGCTGAGAAGGACAGTCTTTGCTGTTGGTTTGGCTCACTTTCTGGTCTTTTAAGTGGCACTTGTTTTTCTATAAGAGGAAAGATAAATCTAGATTCTTACTGCACAATATATACAAAAATAAAATTCAGATGGAATAAAGATATAAATAGACAAAACAAAAATAAAAATGTTACAAGAAATTTAAAGACACTAGAAAATCTTGGAGTGAGGAGTGAGCTTCTTAGGCAAAACAAGAGTCCATGATCCATTAAAGAGAAGATTAGTGCACAAGAACAAAAATTTTGTAATAAAAAAGACAGAATAAACACAAATGATACAGTTGGAAGAAAATATTTGTATTCATATCATCAACAGATGACTTTTATAATATACAAAAGTCTCTTATGAATTGTTAGGGAAAAGAGACAAATGATGTAAACAAATGATAGAAGAGGAATTCTGAATGGTAAATAAATCCAATAAAAGATACCCAATCTCTGTGTTAGACGGAAAAATGAAAACAAAAATGAGTTTCCCAACAGACTGGCAAAAATTAGTTGATATGATTTAGTGTAAGTGAGGGTGTGAGAATGGGCATTTACTCATACACACACACACACACACACACACACACACACACACACACTATATTATATATATTACACACACTATATTATATATATTGTTAGTGTATGTATGGCAGGAAGTCCTCACTTAATATCATCAATAGGTTGTTGGGAACTGTGACTTCAAGTGAAATGATGTATAACAAAATCAACTTTACAATAGGCTAATTAATATAAAAAGAGCTCCAACAGTATATTTAGACTCATAAAAACATCACCAAACTTCTAAATAAAGACTCAAAACACTTAATATTAAACACTGAAATAAATGTGAACTAGTCATACATTTAAGAAAGATGAATAAAAACAACTAAGATAATGATTTTGGCTGGAGCCTATCCTGGCAGCTCAGGGCACAAGGTAGAAACCAACCCTGGACACATTGAGGGCACACACACACCCACACCTCACTCACTCAGATTGGGACAAGTTAGATGGGCCAATTCACCTAATGTGAACATCTTAACTGGCTATTTGAACATTACACAGTCATAATGTGATACCCTTTGGGTAAAATTTTAAAATGGTTTTCTATGTTTGAAATCACCATAAACAGAGTAATGAAGGTCTACTTATGGTTATGGAATAGAATACAAATATGACCAACTTTGACAATTCAAAAATACATATAACAGAAGTTGGAGGTGCAAGGTAAAGAAGTGGAGAGAATGGCAGGATTCTAATAGTCTCCTTCTATAAAGTGAAAGGTCAGGAGATTTAACTATATACATTCACTAATTCAACACATATTTATTTATTTAAAAATGTTTTTATTGATTTTTTTTTTTTTTTTAGAGAAAGAGGAAGGGAGAGAGAGTTAGAAACATCGATGTGAGAGAGAAACATTGATTGGCTGGTTTCTGCACACCCCCTACTGGGGATCGAGCCTGCAACCTGGGCATGTGCCCTGATTAGGAATCAAACCAGGACCTCTCAGTCCCTGGGAGGACGCTCAATCCACAGAGCCGCACCGGCTGGGCAGCAAATGCTTATTGAGCACCCGCTCTGTTCCAGGAATTCTTCTTAATGCTGGAGATTAAGTGGTGATCAAAACAGACATAAAGCCCTGCCTACTTACAAAAACAATGATAGAAAAGTTACACTTACAACTATAGTTTTATGTGGACAACAGATGGTAAATTGGTCAGCCAGGCATCCCAAAATTGCAGAGTGGAGCATATCCCTGGTGTGGCAGTCATGGAGGTGCCACTGGCATCTCCTTTCAAGAAAAAAATAGGTTAGTATACTCCTCCCAGTGAGAAAATAAACCTTCAGCCCTCAGAAAATGTAAGATGACGTTTACGTTTCCATGTGGTATTGTTTATTTGAATGTTTCTAAATTTCCAAGCGACCTTCAACTGACACTACACCCCTCATGTAAGTACATATTTTAGACAGCAGCCCTCCGAGTCACAGCAATTGTAAGTTCCCTATATGATTTCCCCTAAAACCCTTGTGATCTCTGTCTCCTACTGCCTTCCTCTTTTGCATCCCTTAGATACGACCCCCATGTGGTTTATCAAAATTCTTCTCTTTTGTTTTTTTTTACCCTCACCTGAGGACATTTTTAAATTTTTTGTCCAGATAGAGTGGGAAGGAGAGAGAGAGAGAGAGAGAGAGAGAGAGAGAGAGAGAGAGAGAGAGAGAGAAACATTGACGTAAAAGGGACACATCGAGTGGCTGCCACCCGCACGACCAACCAGGGCCGGGGACAAACTGCAACCGAAGTACATGCCCTTGCGGGAACCGAACCCGGGTCTCTCTGGACCGCAGGCCGACGCTCTAACCACTGAGCCAAACCGGCCAGGGCTTCTCTTTTGGTTTGAATTGATCTTCTGGCTTTAGCCTGGGAACCCCAAAACACTCTACCCGCGGAATTGAATAAAGACATGTAAGAATGTTATTTTATTAATGGTTAAGAAAAGAGCTATGATAACAATTGTGCTAAGCACCTAGGAAAATAGGAACAAGATATACAATAGCCTTTGGAAATTTTTTTGGTTTATGAGCTCTAGATTTATGCTTATTTTTATAATTCATTATCTAACCATTTTATTTGTTAAATATCTTGAAATTATTTAATAAGTAATTTTCTAGTTTGAGTCAGTTCTGAACAAGATATAGAGAAATTGAGAATGGTTAGTTTTCAGTCTCCTGTATTGATCAGGTGGACTTGTGAGCGCTTTGGAGATGAACAGTCACATGACTAAACTGTTGACTCTCTGCTATGACCAAGAGACTTTGCTTTATTGATAACATGATTTCACCGCATAGATAGAGCAAGCATCTAATATAAAAAGCTGAGAATGAGGTAGAAGCATAATAGGTTAAGATTGGAGGTATGAAGGGGTTGAACCCAGATATATATAAAATGTGTTTTTATTGATTTTTTTTGGAGAGAGAGGAAAGGAGAGAGAGAGAGACAAACATCGATGTGAGAGAACTACATCAATCGGCTGCTTCCTGCATGCTCCTTACTGGGGATTGAGCCCAAAATGTGGGCATGTGCTCTGACTGGGAATTGAACTGGGACCTCTCAGTCCATGGGACGACATTCAATCCACTGAGCCACACCAACCGGGTGAAACCAGAGATATTGCACAAAATTTGCCCACATTGATTAGGCCTTGGACTAACTCAATGAAAGCCTGTCAACCTCATGAATCTAAATTGATATGAAATATTAATTTGGATAAATTATCCTAGTGCCTTGATTAATTGTCCTATTATCTTTTCTTTTTTCAAAAAAGAGCTTTATTGATTTTAGGGAGAGGAAGGAGAGGGAGAGAAAAAACATCAATGTGAGAGAGAAATATTGATTGGTTGCCTGCTGCATGTGCTCCAGCCGGGGATGAAACCTGAAACCTGGGAAAGTACCCTGACTGGGAATCAAACCCACCACCCTTTGGTATACAGGACAATGCTCCAACCAACTGAGTCACACTGGTCAGGGCTGTCCTATTTTCTTTCTTTTTTTTTTTTCAATCCTCACCCAAGGACATTTTTCTATTTATAATCAAATAGAGTGGGAGGAAGGGGAAGAGAGAAACATTGACGTGAGAGGGACACATCAATTGGTTGCCTCCTGCATGACCCCAACCGGGGCCAGCAACGAACCGCAACCTAGGTACATGCCCTTGACTGGAATCGAACCCGAGACTCATAGGTCCGTGGGCCGACACTCTACTGAGCCAAACTACTGAGCCAAACCAGCCAGGGCTGTCCAATTTTCTTTTAATGGGAAATTTCATATAGAGCTTTACTTTTTGGTGAGGAGGAATTTATAATTGAGACATTTGAAAAGACTTTATTGCATTCTCCTTTTTGAATTGTTTAATTTGGTTTGGTTTCTGAAAACACCAGTTTAAGAGAAGCTTTATTTCTTCAGCAGGCAACGCAGAGTAAGTACTTTAGTTCCTTTATATTTATTTTATTTTAATTTTTTCCTTCAGATAGAGTGGGAGGAGAGAGAGAGAGAGAGAGAGAGAGAGAGAGAGAGAGAGAGAGAGAGAAACATCGACATGAGAGGGACTCATCGACTGGTGCCTCCCGCACAACCCCGACCAGGGCCAGGGACGAACTGCAACTGAGGTGCATGCCCTTGACCGGAATCGAACCCACGACTCATTGGTCCACGGGCCCATGCTCTAACCGCTCAGCCAAACCGGCCAGGGCTTTAGTTCCTTTTTATATCCCATAGTGGCCTCAGGAAGTCCCCAAAGCCAGACCTGTAAAAATGCACAAAGCAAGGCATCTATGGTTTTTCTCCTAGCACTAGCTCCTAAGCTATATATTCAATTGGAACAGAACTGAAGAACATTCTCCCATCAAAAGAAACATAGTCCATCCTATGAGGTCTTGACCACGGTCAGCCTAGAGATTAAAAAGCCCACTGGAGCCCTGACTGGTTTGGCTCAGTGGTTAGAGCGTTGGCTTGCAGACCAATGAGTCGCAGGTTCGATTCTGATCAAGGGCACGTACCTCAGTGGTTTGTCCCCGGCCCTGGTTGGGGTCGTGTGAGAGGCAACCAGTCGATGTGTCCCTCTCACGTTGATATTTCTCTCTCTCCCTTTCTCTCCCTCCTACTCTATCTGAAGATTAAAAAAAAAAAAAAAAAGCCCACTGGATATTTTTGGTATGCCAATCCTCTGGATGTCTAAGTGTGCCAGATTTTGCTATCTTCTGAGTAGATTTAACCTCACTCTCTTATTCTTGGAGCCACTGAGTTTAACTGGAAGAGACGCTAAAGAATTGCTAGAAAGTAGTATTTTACCTTGAACTGTGTTTGATCTTAATGAATTGATATTATATGGCCACATAAAAGAGGAAAAGCAAGAAGAAAAAGAAAAACTTACTGGTATCTAAACATTAGAAAAAAAATGATAAAAGTGAAGGTTTCCCCAGTGGGAGACAGACACTTTCAAACCTGACAGTTAGTTCCATGGCCTCCTATTATTCTCTTCAGGGCCAGCTTCACCTCTTGGTTCCGCAGAGTGTAGATGATGGGGTTGAGAAAAGGAGTGATGGCTGTGGGGAATAGGGCAGCTGCCCCACCCAGGGGGCTGTTGGTTTCAGGCCTCAGGTAGACCAAGGCACAAGGCACATAGTACACAGTTACCACAGTTACATGGGCTCCACAAGTTGAAAAGGCCCGCCGCCGCCCATCAGCTGTACGGATACTCAGGATGGCCTGAATGATCTGTATGTAGGAGAGGAGAATCAGGGAGAAGCAACTGGCAACCACCACCCCAATGTCCACAAAGGTCACCAGCTCGTTGACTGTTGTATCAGCACAGGCCAGCCTCAAAACTGCAGGGATGTCACAAAAGAAGTACTCTACCCGGTTGGGCCCACAGTAAGGCAGACGGAAGGTTAGGATGGCCTGGATGGCTCCATGGATGGACCCTGCCACCCAAGCTCCAGCCACAAGTAAGGTACTTAGCTTAGCATTCATGAGCACAGGGTAGTGCAGGGGCCGGCATATTGCCAGGTACCTGTCATAGGCCATCAGGGTGTAGAGGAAGCACTGGGTACTGCCCAGGAAGTGATAGAAATAGAGTTGAGCGACACAGCCACCAAACGAGATGGGTGTGATGCCTAAAGTGAAGTTCATCATCAGTCGAGGAACAATGATGGTGGAGATGGCCATGTCAATGATGGAGAGAACACCAAGAAAGATGTACATGGGATGGGCATGGAGTTGCACATCTACCCAAACAGTGATTAGAATAAGCAGGTTCCCCAGCTGAGTCAGGATGTAGATCAGCAAAAAGAACACAAAAAGAAATGTCCTTAGCCTGAGAGGGTAGGGGATTCCTGTCAGGATAAACTCAGTCAACAATGTGCTGTTGATTCTTTTCATCTTCTGGAGAGTTCTTACCTAGAGAATGGACAAAACAGGACTTACCATGGAGGGAAGAGGAAAGTGAGGAGGAACTAGAGAAAGAGATTGTAAAAATCGGAGACAATGGCAGAGAAGTTTCTCTCTTATATGGAGAGATGACAAGTAGGGAGAAAGTATATTCTGTGGCAGGGGTTGGCCTGTTTCGTAAATAAAGTTTTATTGGAACACAGCCAGGTGTTTGTCTGTGTTCATTTACTTATGTATTGTCTGCAGTAGCTTTGGTGCTACGATGGCAGAGTGGAGTTGTTTCATTTGCATTTGTCCTGCAAACCCTAAAATATTCACTCTCTGGACATTTACAGAAAATGTTTACACTTAGAAGTTTGCACCTAGAGAATTTTGGCAAAACATTAAGGATTTACTGGAAATGACATGTGTGGGACAGGATATTTGTTTTGTTAGAGTTCTGCCAGTTCAGAAACTGCCAGAGACTACTGCCTCATTCTTATCTCTGCCAGGATATAAACTTATATGGAGTGAGGAGTATGCAGAAAGGCAATGAGAAAATTCCTTTCCCCCTTTGTAGTAGAATGAAATAGAATTTTGATTAAATGGCTAGCTGTGTGTGACAGTGCTTGATGCTTTATCCGTCTATTCTCCAAGTTCTTCAATAATTAAAGGAAAATAATGCCTTGGTCGGTTTGGCTCAGCGGTTAGAGCGTCGGCCTGCGGACCAGAGAGTCCTGGGTTCGGTTCCTGCTAAGGGCATGTACTTCGGTTTTGGTTTGTCCCCGGCCCCAGCAACCAGTTGATGTGTCTCTCTCACATCGATGTTTCTCTCTCTCTCTCCCTCCCTCTCTCCCTCCCACTCTATCTGAAGATAAATGCAAAAAATGTCCTCAGGGGAGGATAAAAAAAATAAATAAATAAAATAAAGGAAAATAATGCCCATGAAGCTGTAAGCATATAAGCAAAGTTATGGTTGGTACTTGATGGTATGTAATTTGTTTCCTTTGTATCTAATAATTTTGTCTTGGGACATGGTAAAGGAAGAAAGAAGAGGAGGAAGAAAAGAGGGATGGCCATAGAGAGAAGTCAGGCGGTTGCCCTGGTATGGCAGACCATAAAAGGTCTGAAGTTAAACTCTGCCAATTTAGAAGCCTGATTTGGTCAGGTCTCCCTAGAGATTCAGGCATTGGGAAATCAATTCACTGCTATTCAGATACCTTAGATAATGACTTGTAAACCAAATAATCAATTTGCTACTCTATAGTGGGAGAGCTCACTCCCATGACTGAAATGGTATGTCTACTACTCAGGGCAACCACTTACTAATATCAAGGTCCCTGGAAATGAATCAGATGTATTTAGGAATCAGATGTATTTTTCTGAGGTTTGAATCAGAGCAAAGGGAATTAGATGGAGTTCATAATTTAGGCTTTAGTAGTTTCAGTGAATTATACCTGGTAAATTACAAGTACATTTATCTTTACACTTCAGTCTTCCCTTCAGATAAAATGTTTTTCTTCTGGACAGTAGTGAGGATACATTTATAGTTTTATTCTAATTATTTTCTTTCTGAGCCTATATCTCTTTCAGATTGCCTTTTTTATTTCCAATGGCTTTTTTCTTTTCAGCACATTTTTTAACTTTTTAGAGTTCCTTAATTATTTTTTTCTCATTTATTTTCCATATACTGTTTTCTTATTTGCATTAGGGAACATTCTCTGTTCTCTGAATTACTCTCTAGGAACTATTACTTTTTTTGGGAAATTTCCTGTAGATAGGGAGTTCCAGTCCACACTTAGTGTGTTGATTCTTGTGTGTGTGTGTGTGTGTGTTTTAATCCTCACCTGAGGATATTTCTTCCATTGATTTTTTTAGGTAGAGTAGGAAGGAGAGGGAGAGGGACATCAGTGTGAGACAGACACATGGATTGGTTGCCTCCTGCATGACCCCGGGGCTGGGGATCAAATCGGCAACTGAGGTACATGCCCTTGACCGGGAATCGAACCCAAGATTCTCTGGTTTGTGGGCCAATGCTCTAACCACTGAGCCAAACTGGCCAGGGCTTTGTTCTTAAAAAAAAAAATGAAATATTTATTAACTTGAGAATGAACAAACTAATTAGAATATAAAGTTTCCAAGGGCATTTGAAGAACAGAGTATTTATAGACATTAAAAAGAAGATTGTTGGCATAAGGTTGCTAGATTAATGTAAAACTGGTTACAGTGCAATGAAACCATAGCCTTTGGAGATAAATTTTCTACCAAAAAGAAATCTACCAAGTTAACATGTTACTTCATAGACCTTGAACTTAAAAAATTTTTTTATTCATTTTTTTATATTGTGATATAATTGATATATAACATTATATTAATTTCACATGTATGGCATAATGATTTGATGTTCATAAATGCCAATTCTCATTTTATTCAACCTGAGAGAATAGTAGTTCCTAATCTTGCCCGTAGATTTTAAAACCATCTTAAAGGGAGGGATGAGGTGAAGGCGTGTAGCACTATTTGTAATACTGTCTTTATTAGGTGTGGTTTTATTCCAGTTGCAATGAAAATTTTCTTTATTTATTTCTCTAACAATTTTTCTTTATAAATATTAGCAGGACAACTTTCTTTTACCTTCGATCTGTCATGACCTTCTTCCCTGTGCTTCTGCCGTTATCATAAATCTCCAGGCTGGAAACTAGATATTCATTGGGTGAACACCCCTCTACTTACTGTGATTCACTGATATCCCAGATGTGTCTCTGTTAATTCTTTTCAATAACAAAACTAGAGATGGGGGTGGGGGTGGGGAGAGAGAGAGAGAGAACATGATACAGAGAGGAGAAATAAAAATATCAATAAAATATAGAAAACCTAAAAAGAAACAACAAAAAATTTCTGGAGTGATGAACCTCAGTGGACTAGGGTGATATAAACTCACAAAATAATGGTGGTATTTTACATCTGTGTAGTCTTCTCATGATCCTTAGAGGAGTGAAATGACAGAGACGTTCCATAGCTCGATAGTGCTAGAATAAGCACTACCACTAGGTTTTATGATTTCCAGTCTAGTACTCTTTCTACATTTTACTTAACATTCCTTCCCACAAATAAGCCGAAATAATTTAGGGAATCATGTTATTTCACATTGTTAAATTGTTAAGAATTTTAAAAATTCATTGACAACATTAATCGTCAGTGTCCTGAAGCCATAGCTTTGTCTGTGATCAGAACAACGGTTTTAAGAGTTTGATGGTTCATTCTGTCAAAGATTCTAAACTGGTGTTGCTGCCCTATTTCTAAACCCAGATGTAGAAGAGATAAGTGCATGATCTAAAATCAAACAAACTTTGTTACCATGAATCTGTGAAGTGGCCCATCTCCCGTCACTGTCACACCGATACATTTCTTTAAAAAGTAGACCATTGCCCTGGCTGGTTTAGCTCAGCGGTTAGAGTGTCAGTCTGCAGACCAAAGAGTCGAGGGTTCAATTCCCGGTCAAGGGCACCTACCTGGGTTTTGGGTTTGATCCCCAGCCCTGGGGCCCTGTGGGAAGCAACCAATCAGTGTGCCTCTCTTGCATTGATGTTTCTCTCTCTCTCTCTCTCTCTCTCTCTCTCTCTCTCTCTCTCCCCCCCTTTCCCTCCCTCCCATTCTATATATATAAAAAAAAAAAAAAAGACTCAAAACTTTCAGTGTTATCTTTTTTTAAAAAAAGTAGACCATTGCCTAGGGGTTAGCAGTATTTTCATTTTACTGGGACTTAAACTGTGAAGGTATTGATGCAATATGTTTTTGAATTGTGATCTTATACCAAATACAAAAGGTCATCTAGTACAAGCATATTTGAAAAAGATATGGGAATAATTACTGGATCACAAAATGATTATAAATCTATAATGCTGATCATTAAAAATTGTTAGTGACTGATTTGCCTGGGGTAGTAGGCCCCTTTTCTAATGAGGAAAAAGGACAGGCTTTACCCTATTTCAGCAGGTGGATTTTGCTTAATTTTGGTCTCAAATTACATACCTAACTCTAGTCATCCATCTCTCAAATGGCCATGAGGAAAACTTAAAACACTTTCTTTTAATTTATGAAAATCATCTTAAATATTTAGAAAACATAAGCTAGTACCATTTTATGAATTTTACAATAAAACACATAAATCTGAAAATATTATAAAGAGAAGTAACATTGGAATGAATATATACATATAAACAATGAGATGAGAAAAATTTGTTATTAAGTCTGAGAAATGAGAGTACAAGTTTTCATTAAGATATAAAGTCCTTATTAGCAATGAGTTTGAACCATCTGTTTAAAATATTCACTAACACAGAAATCAGATTACAGTTTTACTTATAATCATTCTTCACATTTTGGGTAGAGAATCTGTGTTACAGATGGCGGAAGGGACCTGACAAGGACCAAACAGCAAAGAGTAAAGACGGAACCACCATGGAACTCCAAGATGCTCTTACCTTTTTAGTCAGTGAATGAATCTCTGAAGAAGAATGGCTTTAGAGAAAGATGTAGCCAATAAAATGCTTGGGGAGATAGTTTTATCCCCATATAAGATGGCTAAATGGTAGCTGCATAGACTTAGCAGAGCAGTAAAGAAAATTTCTGTGATAGCAGAAAGAAATATATTGAATAATTAAACAAGAAAAGATATTGAGAGATAAAATGATGGAGAGTGAAGAAACCCTTCGCACAGTGTTTGGACCCAACATTTATTTATATCTGAAACTTACTCTGTGGTCATCTATATTCGGTAATATCTTCTCTTTTCAGTACCTCGCCACGTCAGTGATCAAGTCCTGTAGATGACATTTAACTATTCGAAAGTGGATAGAACAATGGCAAGTGTTATCTGGGGGAGAACCTTCACCTGGAGGTGTCAGTATCCATAAAAAATCCTTTTGCAATATAGAGAAGAGATATAAATCTGTTCCTAGAATAATTTTAATGGTTTTAGGTCTCATGGGATCAGCAATAGTTATTGTGAAGAGCTCATGGCAGAAGACCCAATTAGTCAACTCTGGCTAAAGGACCCAACTAATGAAACCATTTATTATTTGCCTGCTTATTTGTAGATGTCCTCTTCCAGTTTCCTTGCAAACTGGGAAAAGAGTTGTGGCTCCCACTGAAGGTAACTGCTAAGATTGGTCTCTCCTGTGTTCTGTTCTTTTATTTTCCCCAGAGTCAATTATAATGTGTGAGACATTTAGCTTGGGGAATATTTGAATAGCAACCTTGTTTTTTTCTTCTTCTTATTGTTGACACTATTACAGATGTCCCCATCCTCCCCGCCTTGTCTCCCTCCACCCAGCCTCCATCCCCCTTCCCTCTGGCCATCACCATACTATTGTCTGTGTCTATGGGTTATGCATAGATGTTCTTTGGCTAATCTCTTCACCTTATTTCATCCAGTTACCTCTTGCCCCCTCCCGTCTGACAGCTGTCAGGCTGTTCCATGTATCCATGCCTTTGTTTCTATTTTGTTCTTCACCTTATATTGTTCATGAGATTCCACATATAAGTGAGATCATATGGTGTTTGTCTTTCTGTGACTGGTTTATTTCACTTAACATAATAATCTCAAGGTCCATCCATGCTGTCGCAAAAGGCGATTTCCTTCTTTTTTTTATGGCCACGTAAGTATTCTATTGTGTATATGTACCACAGCTTTTTTGTCCACTCATCTGCTGATGGGCACTTGGGCTGTTTCCAGACCATGGCAAATGTAAATAACGCTGCTATGAACATAGGGGTGCGTATATTCTTTTGAATTGGTGTTTTGGCATTCTTAGGATATAATCCCAGAAGTGGGATCTCTGGGTAAAAAGGCAGTTCCATTTTAATTTTTTGAGGAAACTTCATACTATTTTCCACAGTGGCTGCACTGGTCTGCATTCTCATCAATAGTGCACTAAAGTTGCCTTTTCTCCACATCCTTGTCAACACTTGTTTGTTGATTTATTGATGGTAGCCATTCTGGCAGGTGTGAGGTGATACCTCATTGTGGTTTTAATTTGCATCTCTCCAATGATTAGTGATGTTAAGCATTTTTTCATATGGCTATTGGCTATCTGTATGTCCTCTTTGGAGAAACGTCTATTCAGGTCCTTTGCCCATTTTTAAATTTGATTGTTTGTCTTCCTGGGAGATTAACTCCTTATCAGATGTGTCATTAGCAAATATGTTCTCCCATTCAATGAATTCCCTTTTCATTTTGTTGATGGTTTCTTTTGCTGTGCAGAAGCTTTTTAGTTTGATGTAGTTACATTTGTTTATTTTTTCCTTTATTTCTCTTGCCCTAGGAGACATATTAACAAAAATATTGCTATGAGAGATGTCTGAGATTTTACTGCCTATGTTTTCTTCTAGGATTTTTATGGTTTGGTGACTTACATTTAAGTCTTTTATCTATTAAAAACTTTTTATTGATTTTTCGAGAGAGAGGGAGGGAGAGAGAGAGAAAGAGAAACATTGATGCTGATTGGTTGCCTCCTGCATGCCCCCTACCAGGGATTGAACCTGCAACCTGGGCATGTGCCCTGACCGGGAATAAAACCAACAACATTTTGGTGCATGGGACAATGCCCAAACAGCTGAGCACACTGACAGCCAGGGCTCTTTTATTCATTTTGAGTTTATTCTTGTGTATGGTATAAGTTGGTGGTCTAGTTTCTTTTTTTTTGCATTTATCTGTCCAATTTTCCCAAGACCATTTATTAAAAAAAATTTTTTTCTTTATTGATTTTAGAGAGAGAGTAAAGGAGAGGAGAGAGAGATAAAAACATTGATGAGAGAGAACATAGGTTGGCTGCCTCCTGCATGCTCCCCACTGGAGATGGGGCCCAGAACCTGGGCATGTGCCCTGACAGGAAATCGAACTGGTGACCTCTTGGTACATGGGTTGATGCTCAACCACTGAGCCACACCAGCCGGGCCCAACATCATTTACTGAAGAGATTATCTTTACCCTATTGTATGCTCTTGACTGATTTATCAAATACTAATTGACCATATAGGCATGGGTTGATTTCTGGGCTCTCTGTTTTGTTCCATTGATTTATTCTTGTTTTTATGCCAGTACCAGGCTGTTTGATTATAATGGCCTTGCAGTATAGTTTGATATCAGGTATTGTGACATAATGGCACCCTTGTGATAAGACAAGACCAATATTTATGTTTTTTTTTTTTTTTTTTTCTGGGAAACTCCATTATTCATAACTTGTTTGAATTTTGTAACATCAGGTGGGACAAGGTCTATGGAGATTAACAGGGTTTATTGATGATTGCATGTCTGTGATTTCTTTTACCTTCCAAAAACAAATTTGAGAAAAAAGGAAGGAAAAGCTAATGTGGCTGTTATTGGTCAAAAGATTTGTTTTTTTTATTGGCACATTCACATTTCATGAAACTCCTATTTCTTTGAATTACTAAACTACTAACATAGGTCTTCATAGACTAGGAGAAACAGAGTCTCAGGGTTAGGGTTAGAGGGACATGAGAAGTCATTAAATTCAACCGTTATCTACAATATTTTTTTTTTTTTTTTTATTAATTTACTTTTGTTACAGATGATTCTCCTATCTACAATATTTTAAGTTATGCTCCATGAGCAGTGATTTTTATTAGTATTTCTTAGTTCTGTTTCTTTGAGTACTTTGAGAGTCATCTGACCTCTTTTCTGCTAATCTGATCCTTGGAACTGTCTGAACCTTTTTTCAAACTTTCTTCAAATGTCTGGTGATGGTCTACATTTTAAGAGAATACCTTGAATGCTTCTGATGAGAGAGATGCAGATAAAGAGATGGGCAGACATTGTTGTTGCATCTCCCCCTATGTTTTCAAGCCTCTCCCCCTCCAACTGAAGTAACTTCCAGAGATTTAAAGGGCGTGTGTCTTTCTTTTGTCCTTTACTTTTTCACCTTTTTGGGAGCCAGACATTAAGACAAGAACGTTAAAAAGCAATTGCACACACAGAGAAAATTAGAAAGTGATCATGAATGCCCAGGGAAAAGCTCAGAAAAGGCCTGAGAATATCTTGTTTACATTTCAGGCTGATCCTTAGCAGAGACAGACTATACACACAACCTTGCCCCCACCCCCACCCCAAACAAAAACAAAACCAATAACAAAAACTGGCAAGCCCTGGGGAAGGAGAATCTGATTTCCAGAGTTACCACATTATTAGATTCAAATGTACAGTGTTAAAAAAAAATCATAAGACATACAAAGAAATAGGAAAGTATGGCCCATTCAAAAAAAAAAAAAAAAGTTAACAGAAACTGTTCTTGAGAAAGACCTAGTAGAAGATATACTAGACAAAGACTTTAAACAAATGTTTCAAAGATGCCCCAAGAACTAAAGGAAGATATGGAGAAAGTCAAGAAAATGATTTGTGGAAAAAAAAAATCAGTAACATATAGAAAACCTAAAAAGAAATAGCAAAAAAATTCTGCAGCTTTAAAACATAATAATTAAAATAAAAAATTTATTAGTGGGATTCAAAGGAAGATTTGAACAGTCAGAAGAAAGAATCAGTGAACTTAATATAGAACAATGGAAATGATCATGTCTAAAAAACAGAAAGAAAAAAGATTGAAGAAAGTGAACAGAACCTAAGGGACCTGTGGGACACTGTCAAGTGAACAAACATGTATATCATGGAAATCCCATGAAGAGGAGAATATTTGAAGAATTAATGGCTGAAACCCTCCCAAATTTGAGTAAACATGTGGGTAAAACGTCTAAGAAACACTGTGAGCTCCAAGTAAGATGAATACACATTATAATCAAACTTTTAAAAGCGAAAGACAAGGAAACAATCTTGAAAACAGCAAGAGAGAAGTGAATAATCATGTACAAGGGATCCCCAATAAAATCAGATTTCTCATCAGAAACTTCGGAAGCTGGAAGAGAGTGGGCCAATATATTCAGAGTGCTAAAAAAAACCCCTGTCAACCAGAATCCTATATCCAGAAAAACTGTCCCTCAAAAGTGAGGAAGAAATGAAGACATTCCTAGAGTTTGTGACTAGACCTGCCCTGCAAGAAATGCTCAAGGGAGTCCTGCAGGGTGAAATGAAAGGACACCATACAGTAACTAGAAGCCATATGGAGAAAAAAAAGATCAAAATAAAGATAAATACAAAGGGGAATTATAAATGCTAGTATTATTATAACAATGATTTGTAACTGCATTTTTGAAATATGATTTAAGAGTCTAAAAGATTTAAAGGTAAAAACAATTATTAGAGTAAAAGCGAGTGTTACTGTAACTGGTTTGTCAGTCTAAATCTTGTTTTCTACATAATTTAAGATGTTAATGAATTTAAATGAATTATTAGTTTATGTTTTTGGGCACACAATGTATAAATATATAATTTTAGAGAAATAAAAAATACTTTGAGACAAATGAAAATGGAAACACAACATACCAAAACTTATGGGATCTAGAAAAAGCAGTTCTAAGAAGGAAGTTTATAGCAATAAATGCTTACATCAAGAAGAAAGGAAGAGCTCATGTAAACAAGATAACTTTGCACCTCAAGGAACTAGAAAAAGGACAAACTAAGCCCAAAGTTAGCAGCCCAGAAACAAACTCTTGCAGATATGGTCACATGATTAAAAAAAATTTTTTTTTTCTTGATTGATTTTTTTTTTAGAGAGAGAGGAAGGGAGAGGGAGGTAGAGATGGAAACATCGATGAGAGAGAACATCGATTGGCCACCTCCTGCATGCCCTCAACTGGGGATTGGGCCCACAACCTGGCCATATTCCCTGACCAGAAATTGAACCGGAGACCTCTTGGTGCATGGGTCGACGCTCAACCATTGAGCCACACCTGCTGGGCTGGTCACATTATTTTTGACAAGGGTGCCAAGACATTCATTGGGGGAAAGGACAGTCTTTTTGACAAATGATGTTGGGAAAACTGGATATTCACATGTAAAGAATAAAGCTGGGCCCTTAGCTAACACCATATCTAGTACAGTCCCTTCTTGCCTATTGTTATGCTTTCCGTGATTTCAGTTACCCGTGGTCAACCATGGCCCAAAATATTAAATGACAAAATTTCAGAAATAAACACTTTGTAAGTTTTAAATTGCACACTGTTCTGAGTGACATGATGAGATCTTGTGCCATTCTGTTCCTTCTTGGCCTGGACATAAATCATCCCTTTGTTTAGGGTGTCCACGCTGTATATGCTACCTGCCTGTTAGTCACTTAGTAGCAGTCTTGGTTATCAGATTGGTTATCAGTGGGAGAGAAAGACCATATTCACATAACTTTTATTACAATATATTGTTACAATTTTTCTATTTTATTATTAGTTATTGTTGTTAATCTCTTACTGTGCCTAATTTATAAATTAAACTTTATTATATATATATATATATATATAACCCCAGACTATATATCATTTGGTACTATTCAGTTTCAGGCATCCACTGGGAGTCTTGGAACATATTCTCCATGAATAAAGGGGACTATTATACAAAAGTGAATGCAAAATGTATCATGGACCTAAATGAAAGACCAAAATCAATTAAACTCTTAGAAGGAAACATCAGACAAACGCTTCATAACATTGGATTTGGCAATGATTTCTTGGCCATGACACCAAAGGCAAAGATAACAAAAGAAAAAATAGAGAAATTGGATTTTATAAACATTAAACATGTTTGTGCATCAAAAGACACTATTAACAGAGTAAAAAGATAACCCAGAGAATGAAAAAAGATATTTACAAATTGCATATCTGGTAAGGGATGAATACCCAGAACCCTTAAAACTTAATGACAAAAAAACAAGCAACCTTATTGAAAAATGGGCAAAGGGCCTGGCCAGTGTGGCTCAGTGGATTGAGCATCATCCCATGGACTGAGAGGTCCTGGGTTGATTCCCAGTCAGGGCACATGCCTGGATTGCAGGCTCGATCCCCAGTAGGAGGTGTGCAGGAGGCAGCCGATTGATGTTTCTCTCTCACATCGATGTTTCTATCTCTCTCTCCCTTCCTCTCTCTCTAAAAAATCAACAAAAACATATTTAAAAAAAATGGGCAAAGGAATTGAATGGATATTTCTCTAAAGAAAATATACAAACAAGCCCATGAAAAGATTCTCAACATCACTAATCAATAGGGAAATACAAATCAAAATTACAATAAGATACTACTTCATACCCATTAGGATGACTACTATAAACACACACACACACACACACACACACACACACACACACACACCCAGAAAACAAGAAAACAAGTGTTGGCCAGAATGGAGAAATTAGAAGTCTTGTGCACAGCTGGTGGGAACGTAAAAGGTACCGCTGCTGTGAAAAACAACATGCTGTTTCCTCAAAAAATTAAAAATACTATTACCACATGATCCAGCAATTCTTCGTCTGGGTATATACCCAAAATAACTGAAAGCAGGGCCTCAAAGAGATATTTGAATACCCATATTCAGAGTAGCATTAGTCACAATAGCTAAAATGTAGAAGCAACCCCAGTATCCATCAATGGAAGTACGATAAAAAAGTGTGGTATATACATACAATGAAATATTATGTATACTTAAAGAAGAGGAAAATTCCACAATATGCTGCAGCATGAATGAAACTTGAGGCTGTTATGCTAAGTGAAATAAGCCAATCACAAAAAGACACATACTATATGATTTCACTTATATGAGGTACTTAAGAGTAGTCAAAATCATAGAGACAGAAAATATAATAGTGATTGCCAGGGGCTGGAGGAAGGAGAGAATGAGGAGTATTGTTTAATGGGCATAGAGTTTCAATTTTACAAGATGAAAGGACTTGTGAGGATGGATAATGGTGATGGTTGCACAACAATGTGAATGTATTTAATACCACTGAACTGTATACTTAAAAATGGTTAAGATGATAATTGTTATGTGTATTTTACCACAATAAAAAAGTCTGCCAAAAAAAAAAAAAAAAAAAAAAAAAGAAAATTGGGCTAGCATGATCTTACACCGCCAACTGAGTGAAAAAACTGTCAATAAATGAACACATTTACCTGATCCTTCATTTTCTGGAAAAAGCTATTGACACTTGTTCTTAACACTTGAGTTCTTTGTTTCCAACTTCTCTTAAATGTTCTCTTGTTCCTCCAGGTAAGACCAGGACAGATCACAGGGATAAGTCAAGGTTACTTACCTCATCCTGGCCCGGTTAGAAGGACATTGCATGATTAATTGATTGGCTCAATGAATGACTGACTAAGTGGCTTCCAGATCTTTGGCTTTTGGCATTATGATTATTGACCAAAAGCTTTCCTGGATGCTTTGGACAACTCAAATGCAGTATAAAAGACTTTCCTGGTGCTGCTTTCTTTTTTAATTCTCACCCAAGGTATGTTTTTAAAAAATTGATTTTAGGGAGAGAGGAAGGTGGAGAGATAGAGAGAGAAACATCTATCAGTTGCCTCCCATATACATCACAACTGGGCATTGAACCCACAATCTAGGTATGTGCTCCCACCAGGAATTGAACCTGCAGCTTGTTGGTATATGGGATGATATTCCAACCAACTGAGCTACCTGGCCAGGGCTTTCCTGGTGCTGTTTTAATTTTCAAAAATTGTCGATTGAATGAAGTATTAATTAGGATGAGGTGAACTACTATAACAAAGTAATGCAATGACAAATCAGCGGATTAAAGAAGTTAGAGGCTTATTTTCTTCTCACTTAAAATTCTGAGGTGAGGGTTCAGCTTGGCAGATGACTCATCTCCACTTGGTCACAAGGTACTGCTGATGCATCTGGGTTCCTGTCATATCCATTCCACCTCAGAGCAGGAAACGAACATGGAAAATTCCTGGGCCAGTTTTGAGGGCCAGGTATGGAAATATCACACATATACATAAACTCTCCTCAATTCACTTAGGGAGAACTTAGATATAGAAATACACTTGACTGCAAGAGGGACTGGGAAATGTTCATAGTGGGACAGCCATGTTCTAGCTAAAGTTCTCTGACTAGGGAAGAAGTGAATGGATTTTGGTGGCAGTTACCCATCTCTACCACAGTGCCTACTAGTAGATATTAGGGAAAAGGGACCTGCAACACAAACGCCAATAAAACATTCTTTCTGCTCTCCAGGGTCTCTGATCTAAACTACAATGCGGGCCAGCATATGATAAGTGCTATTATATTATTCAAAGGACTATAGGAATAGGGAGGAAGAGAGAAGTTCTGACAGGGAGAATCAGAGAAAACTTCTTGTAGGAATAAGAATTTTTCCTGGGCCATAAATGAAGCATAACACATCAATTTAACAATATGAAGAGTATTTCTGAAATAGGAATATCTTAAGTAAAGGCTCAGAGGCCCCAAAGTAAGGAGAATGTTTAAAGAATGGCAGGTAAATTAATGGGGCCAGGAGGGAAGAGAGAGGTAGAGATTTCCTAGGAGATAAGTTATGTTGGGATCTGATTGTGGGAGACTTTCAATTCCAAGCTAAGAGGTCTGGCTTTATCTATCTATATGCAGTGGAGAGCCAGTGAATAGTCACAAAGAGAGAAATGACACATTGAATTCTATGTTTCAAAAAATAAACTCTGGTAGCAACATGGATGAGGATGGGGATGACAAGAGGACCACTTAGGAAGCCAGAGAGACATTCCTGAGACAGAGTGAACAGAATTTGGTGAATCACTGCATGGGGGATAGTGAGGAGCTGGAAGGAAACACAGACAATCCATACAGAGATTCACACCAAGTGTTTGGGAGGATAGATTTGCTTTGACATGAGCAAAGCAATCGGGTATGTCTAGTGGCTTGGGAAATTAAGAGTGAAGCAAATGTACGAAGTGTGATGGGACAGCATTATGCTAGTTTTCCCCAAATTTGCCTAAAATAATCCCCTCTCCTCCTAGATAGAGCATTTATTCCTCATATTTGACATTTGTGTAGAATGTGCTTTCTTCTGAGAGATGGGTCATAAAAGTGTAAAACAGTTCTAGCCAATTTATTGAGGTTAAATATAGTACTAGAAGCTTCTTTCTAGTAGAATTACATTCAATTAAGCTTAAACTAACATGTTTGTTGAACGTTTGCCACATGCAACAGTAGCTCAAAAGAGTGATAGCAACAAAGAGGTAGGTAGTTCCTGAGCCTATAGTTACTTATTTACACTTGGAGCCCCTCCACTTGATATTCTCTTCAGAGCAGACTTCACTTCCTTGTTCCTCAGTGTATAGATGAGGGGGTTCAGTAATGGAGTGACAATAGTGTAAAACACAGCCACTGCCCCATCCAGGGGACTCTTGGAGCCTGGCCTGAGGTAGATGAAAATACAGGGGACATAGTAGATTGTGACCACGGTTAGATGGGAGCCACAGGTGGAGAAGGCCTGACGCCGCTCACCGGAGGTGCGTATCTTCAGTATGGCATGGACTATGTTGGCATAGGAGAGCAGAATTAACATGAAGCAACTGGCAGCCACTACCCCAATATCCACAAAGGTCACAAGCTCATTGACAGCAGTGTCAGCACAGGCCAGTCTCAATATTGCAGGGATGTCACAGAAAAAATAATCCACCTGGTTGGGCCCACAGTAGGGCAGGTGGAAAGTCAAGGTGGCTTGGATAGATCCATGGATGGAGCCAGCCACCCAAGCTCCAGCCACAAGGATGCTGCATAACTTACCATTCATGAGCATGGGGTAGCGCAGGGGCTGGCATATTGCCAGGTACCTGTCATAGGCCATCAAGGTGTAAAGGAAGCACTGGGTGCTGCCCAGGAAGTGAAAGAAATACAACTGAGCCACACAGCCGCCAAACGGGATTGCCTTGTTGGCAGGAGTAAAATCCAATATTAGACGAGGAACAATGACTGAGGAGAGCCACATGTCCAGGAATGAGAGCACACCCAGAAGAATGTACATGGGGCGAGCATGGAGCTTTGGGTCAGCCCAAACGGTGAGCAGAATGAGCAGGTTCCCCAGCTGAGTCAGGATGTAAATGCTGAAGAAGACCAGGAAGAGGAGGGTCCTCAGATTTGGGGGGTGAGATAAGCCCAGGAGAATGAAATCTGTCACCACGGTGTCCAGGGATGTGTTTTTGGTGTTTCCCATGTCTTTTTGTAGTCTGCTAAGATGAATGGTGAAGTCAGACAAGGGAAATACAACACAGGGAGGTGGTGAGGGAATGTTTTTGCCTGATTACGAGAGTCTAGGAGGTAAACAAAGGATTTCTGTATTTTAAGTAGAAAGCATTTGCCATCAATCATCTAGGTTTGCTTGGCAAGACAATTCCTCAGAGGCTGCTTACTTTCGAGGTGCCCCGAAATGCTTCTTCAATGGGAAACACTACATATAAGTGTTGAAAGCCAAGGCATGGGGTTGTGTCTGAATAACAGTGTTAGTGCACTTGATGGGTCTGTGCCCCAGAGAGGGATCACAGAGAAGTGGATTCCCGTGTTATGGAGCAATTCAGAACAATTACTCCACAATTACCATCCCTATTGTTGTCTCTGACTTATCCTCAAAATATCTCCTTCCATGATCTTTGTGATTTGACCCTTGCATATATTTCTACGGTCATTTTTCCTTTGGTTCCCTCAGGGAACCACACCTTTCTTTTTTCTGGACCTACACTTTCTGGAGTTTACCGATTCGTCATAACAATCTCATTCCTCAGGATTCACTTTGGCTGTCATCTCCTTTAGGAAGAGTTCTCCTTTAGGAAACAGTTTTCTGGCAGATAAGAGTTTATATTATAAAAGGCAATTGCAGTACAGTGTGATAAGAGCTATTTGCATAAATGCTCATTGGTTTCTTCTACTAGGTTATTAGCTCCTTTACAACCAAAACCTAGTCTATTTTGTTCTTTTTATGTTTCTGCAGCACCTGCCCAGTGCTTGGCAACTGTAAGTTAATTAATAAATACCTGTTAGCTGATTGGTTGACTGAATGGATATTGCCAGTTCCCATTAATCCTTCAACTTGTTTGCCTGTGTGATCACATTTCTCATGCTCTATGTCACATACATTTCAGCAATGGGAGTCTATTCCCAGTGTAAACCAAGTCCAAGGCATTATCCATGCTTTCTGTTTGCTCTAGAATGTTATTTAAATGTATTGATTGACCAAAGTAGTTTAATGGTTTTGATGCTTTGGATTACAATAGAATTGATCAGTATCGGATTTGACCTTTTGTATGCTGTTATTTTAAGACGTTTTTTGCCTTCCAACAAATGAGATTCTTAAAAATACTTTAAAGATATTAAACATCTGAGTCAGACGTTATTTGAAAACTCCCTCTGATGAATAGTTTGTTCCAAAAGAATTTTCCTCAAAATAGTGGCTGTTCTTGTATTTTTACTTATTGCTTTAACTAAACCATTTTATAATTCTTAAGAGAAAACAAAATATCAAACTATATTAGATTAAACTTTAAACAGAGATATGAACATTGGTAGATCTATCACTAAAAATACCCTTTTATAAACACTAATCTCAAACATATTTAATCTTCATTATTATTTAACCTTCAAGCAAGTTGACTAAGTGTGCTCATCACTGGGAAAAGAAGGGTTAAGGATCCCATCCCTTGGTTGCTTGGTAATGCTGAATCTGATGCATCATTTATATTTATTACTTATATTAAGTCTTTGCTCCTATTGTGAATTAACCTGGCTTTATTACCTCCCTCAAATTGGGAAAAGAAAAGATAAATGTTTAAAATTCAATTCAAAGAAGAAAGTTCCCAAATCTGGAGAAAGACCAATTTAATTAAAAATTAATATGCCTACTTTTTAACTCTGTGAGTAGAGTGTGAGGCAAGGAAGAAGATGGGGGAAAAGAGATAGATTGAATACAATTTTCGACAAAGTTAATGTAACTTTTAAAGTCTGGAAATTAAGTTTTGCTCCTACTGTGAATTGACCTGGCTTTAGGAATGTTTTTCTTCTTGAACTCACATGGACACAGCAGCAAAATCTTGGAGGAGACTGGTCTTTCGCAGGTAGAATAGCCCAACAGGTGAAGAAAGTGTCTTTCAGAGCATCTCCTCGGCTTGTGATGATGTGTGACTGGATCTGACTGGATCTCTGCTTTGGAGTGGAATTAAAGTCTTCTAAGGGATTGACACATTGCCTATTTTAAATCTATGAGACCTCTTGCCCTTGGAGGCTCCTTATAGATTGCGACTTCTCTGCTTAAGTGTCTTGAATTTTACATCAGTTATGTTATTGGCTGGATTTCCTTTGATAGAGTTTTTTTTTTTTTTTTAAACATTGTCAAGAGATTTGTAGAAAAGTATTTACCTCTTAGGAGTTCTTCCCTGAAACATTTCCCCCGTGAGACATCCATTCCCTTGGTCCTCATTACATTTTGTTTTGAAAGCAAGCAGGAATCATTTCTTTAAAAAAATATATTTTTTTCTTTATTGATTTTAGAGAGAGAGGAAGGAAAAGAGAGAGATAGAAACATTGATGAGAGAGAAGATCGATTGGCCACCTCCTGCATGCCTGCCACTGGGAATTTGGCCCACAACCTGGGCATGTGCCCTGACTGGGAATCGAACCAGTGATCTCTTGGTGCATGGGTCGACGCTCAACCACTGGGCCACACCGGCCGGGTGGGAATCATTTCTATATATCTAGAAAGTGTGCTGTGAGGAACAATATGCTCTGTTTGAATGACCTCCGATTTCTGTGATTCCTTTCTTTGAAATATTGTGGGATCATATATTTACCCACATTATCTCCAGAAATGCATTGAAAATGTACTTAAGTTTCAATAATTGAGCTAATCTTCCCTACATGTTTCTACCTCTCTGAACATTGATATAAAAAAACCCCTAAAGTTAGGTCAGTTGAGTAGAATTTAGTCACTTCCAGTTTAAGGTCTTGATGATTCCATTGTTTCATGGCAGTAGAGACAAGGATGGTTTCAAATAGTTGGAGTGTTCATTGGATACTTGCTCTCTTTGTTGGAGTTTGGTAGGCAACTTGGACCATGCAGGTTAGGATTGACCCATCCGAAATTGTAGGGTGACTTGCTCCCCCACAAACTTATTTGAAATCAGTTGTGTGCTGGAGTCTGTTTGTACCATCTTATAATAGCTTACTGTTAAATTTTCAAAAATTTTGTAAGTTCTGTGTTAAACTTGCTATTAAATTTAATATACATTTTCGATTAAATAAATTACCTTAAAATGTAATAATATTCAAAACTAATTTTCTAATTATTTTACTAGTATCTATAAAGTTATTAATATTTATAATATCTCTATGGTGGAAATACTATACAGTGGTGTACTGTCATATGCAATGATGTCATGTTGGAGTTTGAAATTGACTGTGGTGGGAGTATTTAAACCATGGAAATTGGTAAACAAGGGTTTTTTTTCAGGTGGGGGAATTGGGGGAGTCAGTTTTTAAACATTACCAGCATACCAGGAGCTGGAATCTATAGTTCCTGTTCTTGGCCTCTGGTCTGAAAGTCACTGCACACAGTGGTGACTTTGCTTTGACTCCAGCTGCTACACTGTCATTTCCAATACTTTTCTGTTTTCTCTGGCAAACATAACAAGCATTGGTGGGCTTGAGAAGTTCTGGCGTTTTCTGAGTGTATGCGTGCTTGTACCTCTAATTTTAAACTTGTTTAGAATACTGTAAACGAGGACTCTGAAAATGAATTCTAGTATTTCTGAACCATGGATTGGTAGAAAAATGGTCAACCTGTTCTCTCTATCTCCTCCTTTCCCTCCCCGACCTATTTATCCTGTGGCCCAAAGGATGGAATATAGAATTTGTTTTTAGAGAAAGCTTTTTATTCAAAGGAAGGACCCCTTGGTGAGTACTTTTGTTTATGCAATAGCAAATCATATACTTATTCATTGATCCCTGGAAGGCTCTAAAATTTGTGAAGTAAAGGGAAATGCCTCAGCTTGAGATATTAAGATTTAATTTAATTCTGTAAAATCTGTTATTGTATTTATTGGAGGAATTATTTTGATATCATTTAAATTTTTTTGTGCTCCAAAGTTGGAGCATTTTGGAGAGTGAAGCGTCTGTGGACTTAAGGAGTGATGAGAAAATGAAGGAGAACCCCTCTCCATGGAACAAAAGAGTGAGGTCATGCAATGAGGTGGAAGGTGGGGTGAGAAAGACACGTCCGATAGGGAATGTCCATGAAAGCACTGAATGATGAACATGAAGAACAGTAAAATCTGGTATCGAATTTAAAGACTTTCTTTTTCTGAATTATAATTCTTGTGTACTATCCCAAAGTTTTTGATGTTTGTTAAACATTATAGCCTATACATTCTATATATAGAGGGAAATACAGAATCCCCCCCTCCCATATGTGAATTCCTCTTTCTCTACATCTGAGTACATATATTTATTTCTATGTATTTTCCCCCCTGTTTAAGTTCTTCTACCAGCTAATTTTCGGTCATCCTTTTGGGATAAATAGAATAAGACAGAGTTGGTGGTAGGAGCTAGGAAATAAAGGTAGAGTGGATGTTTTTCATGCAACAACTATTTTCTTAAACACCTAATATATGCTAAGCTGTCTTTCAATTTTTGGAGTGTGTAACTGAATAAAAGATCCCTGCACTCATGTTGCATATATTCTAATTAAGATAGAGAAAGAATAGACCTTTTAGAAAACATGCCTTTGAAAGTATGGGGGAAATAAACTTGACCTGCAGTAGACTTCATTATCTTTTAGAAGAAGAAAACTGAGATGTATAAAAGCCATGCTGATGTCATGTGTTTGTTATAATTTTATAGTACATGGAAGGAGACTTGACTTGGGGTGGTGAACACACAATACAATATATAGATGATGCATTATGGAGTTGTACATTTGAAACTGCTATAATTTTATTAACCAATGTCACCCCAAAAAATTCAATAAAAAATTTAAAAAATGTATAATATAAATTAGTCATGAGCTGAGTAAAGGCTATATAGTAAGACTGCAAGTCAAGTTATCCAAAGAATCTTAATCTTTCAAATTACTCAAACATATCTGGGTTCATAGTAGGAAACTCCATCAAAACAATATTGAACATTTGAATGGAGGATCTAACACCAAAGCAAATGACATGTGTGCTATTAGTAAAAATAAAAAAATAAAAATAAAAATAAAAATTCAAGCACCTCATTGAAATGATTAGGGTGATAGAGTGTAAACGACTTGCAGCAAATAGTGAATGGTAAATGGAAATGAACTGTACAATATCAACTATCTTAAATTTGCAGACATGTAAATTATTGATATTTTCTTTACTCAGTATACTATCCTTGTATTTAAATCAGTGACTGTGAGCACTGTCCATAAGGACTTATGTAGGTTCATTCTGATCTTGTTTTCATATCTATTTTCCCCTAAAGTTTTAAGTTTCTAAAACCACATGTTTTTCAACCACAGAGATTTTCAAGAAGGAGCATCACCTCTCTTTCCATGTCTGCCAGTAGAATTTCTCTCTTCTAGCTGACCTAGCAACTTCTTCCATTTCCACCTGGAAGAAGGATGGGTGCTAGAGTTGGAGCAAGTCATCATCAGAGGGTAAGAACGAAGGTATTTAGAATTACTGTGGTTCAGACTGGGGACTCAGCTCAGATGTCACATTGAAAGAGCAGTAGCTGTGTACAGACTTGGGAGTCAGAAACTCCTAAATTCAAACCCTGGCTCTACAGGATGGTCAGATAAAAATCTCACAGCATAAAAGAAACCTAGATTCTCAGGAATGGGAGGAATTTCAAGTGCATCTAATTCAATGACCTACTATGTATAGAGTGAAGCTTCCTGAGCTCTGATTTTTGAGCATCTCTTGGCCTTGTTTCTTTTTTTTTTTTTTTTTTATCCTTACCCAAGGACATTTTTTGTTCTTTTTTGCATTTATCTTCAGACAGAGTGGGAGGGAGAGAGGGGGGAAGAGAGAGAGAAACATCCATGTGAGAGAGACACATCGACTGGTTGCCACCCACATGACCCCAACCAGGGCCGGGGACAAACTGCAACCAAGGTACGTGCCCTTAGTGGAAACAGAACCCAGGACTCTCTGGTCCACAGGCCGACGCTTTAACCTGCTGAGCCAAACTGGCCAGGGCTCTCGGCCTTGTTTCTTTGAGTATTTGGGGATGAATCCAGCTTCAGTGTCCTTTGACTTGAGACTATTGGTACTCTCTGTACCCCTCTGTGTGAGCAAGATAGAACATCTTATTGTCCAGTTATTTTCTAGTCCTTGTGGTATCTGTGGAGTTTCCAGAGCCATACTGATACTCAGATATCTGGAGCATGTTCTCACGGTGGCAGTTAAATTCTCTTTATTTCTAGTTCCTGGAAAAATAAACCAAAAGAATGGTGGTAGGGGATACTCTGATCAAAACGAGTATACCCTATCTCAGTGGTGAATTGTTCACTGTTACATAGGTAGCTCAGGAAAACCTAGACATCTGTAGGGTTGTATGTAAGTGTGTCATTACTCTGGAGGAGAGGACTTGGGGAAGTAATGTGACCCTTTTTCTCCCAGCTCTCCTAATTATCCCCTCCTTTGTCTTATCTGGTCTAGGGATGGTTAATGGTTTGAATGTCACTAAGCCCAAGGTTACTCAACTTTTCCTTGTGGTTGCCCTACTACCATATCTTTGTAAATAGTCCCTGTGCAAAGAAACCTTCCTCAAATTATCCTGTTTTCACTGGACCATCTATTTTCTTTTGGGAAATCAGTACCATCCATATGCCTTAAGAGTTATTTGCATGTGTACTCAGAGATGCAGGGCATTGAAAGAGGTCAGTTGGAAGAAACATAAAAGCCAAGATCCTCATTAAAACAGAATTTTTAAATTTGGAGGGCATAGTTTGACACTCTTCTAAGAAAAGTCCTTAAAAGTTTAGACAATATGAATTTGGATAGAGAGTGTATTCCATATAGAGGAGAGAGCTTGAGCAAAGCAGTGGCAGGCAAGTACTGGGCATGCTCAAGGAATGGCAGTAAATCAGTGAGAATGGGAGAGGGAAAGGAGATGTCGAGATGTCTTGGGAGATAAGGTTTGTTGGGTCCAGATAGTTTTTGGACTTTAAATTCCAGATTAAGGAATCTGGCTTTATTTGACATTCATTGGAGAGTCCTACAAATTCTGTGTTTCAGAAGGATAAGTTTGACTGTGGAGTGAATAAGGAGCAAAAGGACAAAATATTATTTAGGAATCAAGAGAGGCATTCTAAAATGAAGGGGACAGAATTTGATGTCAGAACACATGGGAAGAGTGAGGGATAGGAAGGATACATAAATGATTAAGTATTTTCAAGTTCAAGTGCTTATAAATGTTAATGCCATGCACAAACAAAGAAACAGAATTTATAGAAGTCAAGGGTTTAGGGACAAAAAGAATGAAAAGGGGCTAAGGCAGCATTATGTCATTTTCCTCTCTTTTGCATTTTCTGGCATAATATAACTCTGAAGAGGTTGACACATTCTTATTCTATTCAACCTTTGATAAGGCATTTTCTTATACCACAAAATAGAGGTGGTGGAAGTAACGTATCCACATATCTAAACAGAAAATGTAAAACAGTTGGAACCAGTTTAATGAGATGAAAAGATTATGAATCCAAAAAGTTCAGAAATTTCTTTTAAATAGAATTAAATTAAGTTTAATTCATTAACAGTTTATTGAATGTTTGCCACATGCAGCAGTAGCTCAAAAGAGTGACAGTGATGTAGGTAGTTCCTGAGCCTATAGTTACTTATCTACACTTGCAGCCCCTCCACTTGTTATTCTCTTCAGAGCAGACTTCACTTCCTTGTTCCTCAGTGTATAGATGAGGGGGTTCAGTAATGGAGTGACAACAGTGTAAAACACAGCCACTGCCCCATCCAGGGGACTCTTGGAGCCTGGCCTGAGGTAGATGAAAATACAGGGGACATAGTAGATTGTGACCACGGTTAGATGGGAGCCACAGGTGGAGAAGGCCTGACGCCGCCCACCGGAGGTGCGTATCTTCAGTATGGCATGGACTATGTTGGCATAGGAGAGCAGAATTAACATGAAGCAACTGGCAGCCACTACCCCAATATCCACAAAGGTCACAAGCTCATTGACAGCAGTGTCAGCACAGGCCAGTCTCAATATTGCGGGGATGTCACAGATAAAGTAATCCACCTGGTTGGGCCCACAGTAGGGCAGGTGGAAAGTCAAGGTGGCTTGGATAGATCCATGGATGGAGCCAGCCACCCAAGCTCCAGCCACAAGGATGCTGCATAACTTACCATTCATGAGCATGGGGTAGCGCAGGGGCTGGCATATTGCCAGGTACCTGTCATAGGCCATCAAGGTGTAAAGGAAGCACTGGGTGCTGCCCAGGAAGTGAAAGAAATACAACTGAGCCACACAGCCGCCAAATGGGATTGCCTTGTTGGCAGGAGTAAAATCCAATATTAGACGAGGAACAATGACTGAGGAGAGCCACATGTCCAGGAATGAGAGCACACCCAGAAGAATGTACATGGGGCGAGCATGGAGCTTTGGGTCAGCCCAAACGGTGAGCAGAATGAGCAGGTTCCCCAGCTGAGTCAGGATGTAAATGCTGAAGAAGACCAGGAAGAGGAGGGTCCTCAGATTTGGGGGGTGAGATAAGCCCAGGAGAATGAAATCTGTCACCACGGTGTCCAGGGATGTGTTTTTGGTGTTTCCCATGTCTTTTTGTAGTCTGCTAAGATGAATGGTGAAGTCAGACAAGGGAAATACAACACAGGGAGGTGGTGAGAGAATGCCTTTGTCCGATGAATAATGTCTAAGAGTTATGAGAGAAACTGAATACTATTACACATTTTTTTTAAAGAAGAGATGGTGTTGCCATTAGTTATTTTGGTTTACTTTATAAGAGAAACCATCCAGAGGCTGGTTAGTTTCCTAGATGGATGGAAACTTATCTATTGGGAGATCTGAGAAGCAGAATTTGGCAGATCAAGGAACAGGGTAACTTGTGACTGATAGGGAAGGACTTATAACTCCAACCAAAAAGGATTCAACAAAGAGGGGCTAATGTTGAGGCTGAGCAGTGTGGAATGCATATTCTACAATTACTACATCTATTTTCCCTCCACTTACCATCATTGCAATGCCTCCTTTTTGCCCTCAGCTAAAATCCCATCTCCTCACAATAGTATGCAAAATATTCATTATCTGGCCCTTACCACTCCATCACATTCCTTTATTCCCCACACTCCTTACAATTTCTTGTTAGTGTTCAGATGCACAGGACTCAAGGGCTTTCTCAGTAGCATGCTCCTATGCACAGGCTGCTTTCTCTGTCCCTTCACCTACATAATAGTCCCTTCACCACTTTTCCTTTAAGAAGGCTTTCCTGATTCCCAAGGACCATGACTATTTTCAGAGCACATATCACATTATATTGCCATTGCCCAGTTTCTTAACCTAACCTCCATTACTCATCCCATCTAGCACAGTGCAGGTGATTATTTTCTGAATGACTGAATGGCTGAACGGATGGATGCATGTTGCCAAATTGCACTGATCTGACACAGTGCTTTTTTTCTCTTCTTGATCTTGTTTGCCTGACCCTTGACTCACCTGCCTGGCAAGGGACCATCTCATTCTTATGCAATATGGGTCTAGTTTTATTGTAACAAACTCCATGGATTTTTTATGGTTTTTATTGTTTCATGATATTGTTTAGATTTATCGATAGATTTATGTGGTCCATTGGTTTGGGATTGGATTTTCTGGTATAGAGTTACAGAGGAATTATTATTGTTTTTTTATAAAAGCATTGATTAATGCAGGACTTGATCTTTAGTGTGTGTGTGTGTGTGTGTGTGTGTGTACCTAATTGAAAAAATTTGAAGTACCTAATTCACATGATAATAACAGACAGAGGGATAAAATATGTTTGCTCCACTCCTTCTGTTGAATATCCCCACACTAGGGTTTAAGATACATTCATCTGTCATTTAACCATAAAATATCTTTGTAATTTAAATGACTATTTTCAAGAAGCAATTAAAATGGTAACAGAGTAAATACTAATAAAATGAGAGTATTCATAGGTTTACCAATTTAATCTCCATCAGAAAATTCCAAGAGATTTTATCTTGGCTATTTTCTAAAATAACTTAATTCCTATATTAACATTTAAGAGCTATTCATAGTAATAATAATACTTATTATAGCTGGCTCTTCAGGGCCCATAGAAAATGTTAAACACATCCTTTTCCCACAAAAAAAGAAATATCAGATTTTTACTGCCTGAGTTTCAGGAGGACACCTTGGTTTATTTGAACATCGATGGGGCCCTGGCCAGGTAGCTCAGTTGGATTAGAGTGTCCTCCCCATATGCCAAGGTTGCAGGTTTGATTCCTGGTCAGGGCACATACAAGAAGCAACCAATGAGTGCATAAATAAGAGGAACAATAAAATTGATGTTTCTCTCTCGCTCTTTCCCTCTCTCCCTCCATTTTCTCTCTTTAAAATAAATAAGTAAAAATTAAAAAAAGAAAATGGATGAGAAGACTAGTTCTTATTTCTTTAGCTAGGGAATAAAAAAGAGATAGAAAGAGTTGGAATTAAGATTATGCATAAAATACTACTAATGACATATAATAGCAGTGTGTTTCTACTTAGGCAAATGATATATTCCTGAAATGTTTTATAAAAATTAATTGTATATCAAATCAGATAAAACTATACCACTTGGAGAATTATTTGAAGGATTTCCATAATGCATATTTATGTATGGTAAAAAAATTCTCCCTAATTTATCTGCTTTTCCAGTCTTATTTTTCCCATTTGTTGTGTATAAATCTGATTACACTTCTCCCAGGTGCCTAGTCAGAAGAAAGCTTTTACCTTCTAGGTCCTGTCCAGGTAGAACCAGGAAACAGAGGTGGGGTTACAGTTGGTGGGTGTGAGGACAGGTTACTTTTCCAGGCGGACTCAGCAGAAGATGGAGGTTTTGACTTGGGGTGTGGTGTTTGGGGGTTGCAGAGGAGAGCTATCTGCGGTGCAGAGAGGTGGGCAGAATAGATATCCTGAAACTGTGTTTTGGAGAGAACAATCCTCTCCTCACAGTCTCCGCTGTTCCCTCGTCTCCTTCTGGTAGATTTTTGTGTCATTATGTAAATAATTTTAGTATATCTATCCTCATTAATTAGGTAATCAAAGTATGTAAAAGATTTCCAAATTTTAGACTATTTGATGTTGCTAAAATCATGTAAAAATGGTTGGAATTTAAATATGAAAGCATATAAAAACAGCACAATGTTAAAATTCAATACAAAAACTATCTGAAAATAAGGGCCCAGTGACATTAGAGGATAAACAACGTATCTAAAAAGCAATTATCCTGGAAACTCTAGGGAAAGGCTGTGGGAACAGGGTGAAAGAGTGGTATTGAGAAGATAAGGATGGGTTGAGGGGCTGCCAAGAGCACTTTTTAGAGAAAACTATGGAGCCGTGGGATCATGGGATAGGCTGCTCTCTGTGCACTCTGACCCTCCAATCCCCAAATCAGGCCAGTTTGGTTTGAGCACATCCAGCTATTTTAAACCTTTGATTTCTATAGTGAACTTTGGGATCTGGGCCATTAGGGAACATTTATGGGATCCCAAAGATGAGAATTTAAGACTGGTTCAGTGTTGTGTTAGACATGCTAGGATCAAAGGACTTCTATTTACTCTTGGGAGAAGACCCAACCCAAACCTGTTTCTGGAAAAATTCCCCTTCCTTCACATTCATTCAATTAGATGTCCTGGTTGAGCTAGAGCAGAGTAAGGGAAATGAATAGAGTTTGGGGTGGCCTACACATATTTTATCTCTTTCCACGAGAGCATATTCTTTCTCTTCTACCAAAAGTTAAAAAAAAAGAGCTTGCTTAAAGAAAGGCACTTAGTGTCTTCCTCACTGGAGACAGAAAAGGCCTGTGTTTGCAGAATCATCAAAGAATATTCTTCACAACCTCTATGACTTTATCACTGCCCAACATTGCCCTTTATCATTGCACTAAAGAGAGGGAGGGAGGGAGAGAGAGAGAGAGAGAGAGAGAGAGAGGGAGGGAAAATGAAAATAGTGTTAAGATTCATTGTTCAACACAAAAAGGAAATTCCTCACATTTGGAAAGAAGGAACTGATTCTAGCAGTTTGGTAAAAGAATTGAGGAAGAAGATGGAGAAAAGAGACTGGCTAAATTAACATTTGAACAAAATAACAGAAAAATGTCAAGTTTCCAAATTAGTGGCCTCATTCTGAATGAAGCTGGTTTTAGGATTGCTTTTCCATCCTCCTTTTTTTTTTTTGTTAATCCTCACCCGAGGATCTTTTTCCATTGATTTTTTTTTAGATAATGGAAGGGAGGGAGGGAGAGAGAGAGAGAGAGAGAGAGAGAGAGAGAGAGAGAGAATCATCGATGTGAGAGACACACATAGATTGGCTGCCTCCTGCACGACCCCGACCAGGGCTGGGAATTGAACCTGCAACCCGGGTATGTGCCTTTGACTGGGAATCGAACCTGGTGACCCTTCGGTCCGTGGGCCAAAGCTCTAACCGCCGAGCCAAACCAGCCAGGGCTGCTTTTCCATCCTCTTACACTCACATGTATAGAGCTGTGAAATCGTGGAGGAGGCTGGCTGTCCTTGAGTGGATGGTCCAGCAGAGAGAGAGAGAGATGTCCTTCAGAGATTCAGTTTAGCCTATTGTATAGGGCAACTATGTTTGGAAAGGCTTTAGAATTCTTTTAGGAGTTCACCTGACAAATAAGTATTCAAAATCTCTAAGAGTACCTGCCTTTTAGGGCTTTTTGAAGAGTGTGATTTCTATATTGCTTGAGTCATATTTTACATTTGTTTTCATCAGCTTTTACCTCTGCTGCTCCGAATAAAAAAAAAAAAAAAAAAAACATTGTCAAGAGAGTTGAAGAAAAATTCTGACCTCAGGGGAAATTCTACTCTGAAGTATTTCCCTAATGAGATTTTCACTACCCAAACCCTTATTATCTTGTTTTGAGAGAGAACAGCAGCAAACTTTTCTAGTAGATCCCTGGAAAGGAAGTTGTGGGGAATAACCTTGTCAGTATAATTTTGGATGACTTTTAATGTCTTAGAGGTGTTATGAGGTCTCAAATTGATCACTGTCTCCCCCCCAAAATTCATCAGGCATCCTCCATTATCCCTTCTGGTTTCTGTTCAGATGTCACCTAATCAGTGAAATCTCTCTCTCCTCTCTCTCTTTTTAATCCTCACCAGAGGATATATTTTTATTGATTTTTAGAGAGAGAGAAAGTAAGAGATAGAGACAGAGAGAAACAATGATGTGAGACAGAAACATTAATCAGCTGCCTCCCATACGTGTTCCAACTGGAGATCAAATCTGCAACCTAAGTATGTGCCCTGACTGGGAATCGAACCCACAACCTTTTTGGTGTACAGGATGATGCTCCAACCAACTGAGACACCCAGCCATGGCAGTGAGATCTCTCTTGACATTCCTCCTTCTCCTTCCATTTCATTTTTCTCGGTAGCACTTAACACCATCTGACATATTATATTTGCTCAGATACTTTAAAAAAAATCCTCACCAGAGGATATTTTTTCATTTATCTTCAGATAGTGTGTGTGTGTGTGGGGGGGGGAGAGAAACATCGATATGAGAGAGACACATCGATTGGTTGCCTCCCGCAGACGCCCGACCAGGGCCAGGGACCGACCTGCAACTGAGGAATGTGCCCTTGACTGACACTCTAATCACTGAGCAAACCAGCCAGGGATGCTCATATATTTTTTTTATTGTTCATCTCCCTTCACTAGAATGTAGGCTTCAGGAGAGGAGGTGGATTTGCTCACTATGGAACCCCCAACACTAGCACACTGCCCGGCACATAGCAGGGTCTTAAAAAAAAAAACTTAAAAAAAAATTCTCATTGGAGAATATTTTTTCCATTTTTTTTCAGACAGAGTGGGAGGGAGACAGAGAGAGACAGAAACACTGATGAGAGAGAGATACATCGATTGGTTGCCTCCCACATGACCCCATCTAGGGCTGGGGACCGAACTGCAACCGAGGTACGTGCCCTCGACCGGAATCAAACCTGTGACTCTTTGTCCACGGGCCGATACCCTAACCACTGAGACAAACCAGCCAGGGTTCCAAAAAACCTTTTGAATAGATGAATAAGAGAAACGGCCACACATATTAAATGCTGTGGCAGAAAAAAGAGCGGTGCTTTAGAATATGAACTTCCAATTTAAAGTTACCAGGAATCGATCTGATATAAAATTGATTCTCACATTCGTGTGCAGGTCCAGGTAGCATATACAGTGCAAGTAGCTTTGGTATTCATTTATTTATTTTACAAAAGTTAATGCTAATCTGAGTAATCCTGAGGAACCGGCTAGAAATGGAGAAATGAGCCTGGAGTGTGATGTAAGCTTCAGGAGCCTCCACTGTGAAACAGTAGAAACGGACAAAGACTAGATGATTCCCAAGATTCTCTTTAGTTTTAAGTAACTAAGGAAGATGTTTAGCATTTAGGGTGTGTGTGTATGTGTGTGTGTGTGTGTGTAACATTGCAAAGCTACATCTGGCCACAAGATGACAGTATTATCTGTGTTAAAACCAAGTAGTACTGTACTGTGCCTGCTGTATGGAGTAAATAGAAATAAGAAATCCAGAGGGCTCATTAGGGATATAAATTCCTTTAGCAAAAATACCGTATATGAAGGATACATTAGCTTTGGAAAACTAAGTGTCAAAGAGATAATTTTCTTTTGTGATAATTAGGAAATAGTTTGAAAGATAGCTTCCTTCCTTCTTTCCTTCCCTCCCTTCTAGTTTTCTTCTCTTCCTTCCTTCCCTTTCATTTTCTTTTTTCAAGGTCTCATTTTATTACATAGAATATGACAAATCAAATGAAATAGATGTATAAGAAAAGGTTAAATTTCTTTTAAATCGCAACCTTCTAAAGTAACCAAAGTTAATAGTTTCTTTTCTTTTTCATATTTCTTTCTCTATATTCATACATATTTACAGACAGCTATACTGTGATTCTTTAAATATTTAAAAAATATCTTCTTCACTGTTGGGAGATAAATTTATATGGTAGAAAACCTCTCCCATTTCTTCTGTACTATCAGAAATCTCATCAACACATACACACACACACACACACACACACACACACACACACACACACACACCCCTTGTGCATAACCCCCCTCTAGCACCTGTTTCCACTTTCTCCTGTTTTGAGAAAGGCAAACTAGGTATAGAGAAATTGACCACTTCTGCCTTTGCTTTATGTCATTTTCCCACTTCTCATCTTTGTTCTTTACACACAATTCTATTTTTCAATGTTCACAGAATCACTTGGACTAAAACCTGTGGATTCATCGGTAGAAATTTTTCCTGTGACTAAACTCCTATAAGGGAACCCAGAGCGGCTTGGGTGGAAGCTTAACGTCACCCTTTCAGGAAAGTAGCTCCTCCCCTTACGTTTTTTCTGGGTTTTGCGTCCACAGGGAGCGAGGGAGTGGACCTCCTGCTGGCCCCAATGGCTCAGGAATGGGGAAGCAGTGCCTGGCTCGCGGTGTCCTGCAGCGGAGGTGGGGAGTTCTCCTTCTCCATGTTTTTCTGGCAATGGGAGGTAAGTATCAAGTTAATAGGAAATGTTGCTGGGAATTTTCGAAATAACTTTCTTACAGCTAAATTAAATGATTGCAACTTCTCACACTTGTAACAAAAGTCTTTCCCGAAACACATTTTCCTTATGCTGTGCTAATTGTCCTTGTTCTCCTCCTTCTCCTCCTCCTTTTACCACAATTTATTTCTATCTAAGGAACTCCTCTCCCAGTGGCAGTTTCTTGTGACTACATGGAAACTAAGCTTTTTAATAATGATGTGGCTTCCAGGAGTGCTGCCCCGGTAACCGTCATGTGTCTTCTCCTAGGTGCTGCAGGACAAGGTGTTCAGCAGCCCGCTGAGCTGACAGCTAAGGAAGGAGCGTCTGTCCAGGTCAACTGCACGTACCAGACGTCTGGGTTCAACGGGCTGTTCTGGTACCAACAACATGATGGCAGAACTCCCATATTTCTCTCTTCCAATGTTCTGGATGGTTTGGAGAGGAGAGGTCCTTTTTCCTCATTCCTTAGTCGCGCAGATAAATACAGTTTCCTTCTTCTGGAGGAGCTCCAGATGAAAGACTCCGCCTCTTACCTCTGTGCTGTGACAGACACATTGACTCTGAGGCCCCTTAGGCTGCATCAGAATTCAGAGGGCACCATGGCAGTGAGAAGTTCTGTTTCCTGAGTGTGTGCCTCCTGTAAGTTAGGGCAGGGATTTTAGAATCAGACTGCCTGGATTTGCAGTCCATTTTAAGATTTTCCTTTCCTGCTTTGTAATTCTTGTATATTGTCTTCAAATTTTCAACGAAGTTTGTTAAATGTTACAGCCTACTGTCAGCTACGTTTAGAAAATAAGTAATTACTGTTGTGGTTTTGTCCGCACACAAGACGAAGCTGACCAAAGCTTAGAAGGTCAAATTGTAGGTTATTTGGATAGCAAAAGTGAGGGCCACCCAAGTTAAAATATGATATAGTCAGTCATATATGCTTTATAATTAAAAAAAAAATCCTCACCCGAGGATATTTTTCCATTGCTTTTTAGATAGAGTGGAAGGGAGAAAGAGGGAGAGAGAAAGAAAAACATCCATGTGAGAGAGACACATCGATGGGTTGCTTCCATCACGACCCCCACTGGGGCTGGGGATCAAACCTGCAACCCAGGTACATGCCCTTGACTGGGAATCAAATCCAAGATGCTTCAGTCTGCAAGCTGATGCTCTAACTGCTGAGCCAAACCAGCTAGGGCATGTTATATAATTTGTTTGGAATAAAAGATTAAACAAAATTCTCTTTGGGTGAACTTTTGAGATGGAATTTGGATGGACATAATGGTGTTGAAAAGCAATCTAACGTGAATCAAGACTATTAAAATGTTTATATTCTTATTACTGGATAATTCTATTTTGAGCTCTCAGTTAAAGAGAGGCAGGTTAGAAAAGAGGGTTACGTTTAGACTCTAAACTTTAGAGGCTTTATGTTTTGGAATGTTTATATAGCAGCATTATTAATTAGGGCAAAATATGGGAAATGATCTTAAGTAAATTATGATCAATGGAATATTTTTATTTATTGATTTGAGAGAGAGAGAGAGAGATTTGTTGTTCCACTTATTTATACATCCATTGGTTGCTTCTTGTATGTGCTCTGACAGGAGGTTGACCTTGCAACATTGACATATTGGGACAATGCTCTAACCAACTGAGCTAATAAGGCAGGGCTCAATGGAATATTTAAAAGGTGTATTAGTTTCACCTGGCTGGTGTGGCTCAGTGGTTGAGCCTTGACCCATGCACCAAGAGGTCGCTGGTTCGATTCTTGGTCAGGGCACATGTCCAGGTTGTGGGTCTAATCCCCAGTGGGGGGCATGTTGGAGGCAGCCAGTCGATGTTCTCTCTCATCAATGTTTCTATCTCTCTCTTCCTCTCCCTTCCTCTGTCTCTAAAATCAACAAAGAAAAAGAAATTGTTTGAAGGTGTATTAGTTTCTACTGCTACATAACAATTTATCACAGCACCCACATATTTACTTATAGTTCTGTAGGTCAGAAGTCCAGGCAGTTCCAACTTGTTCCATGCTTAGGATATCACAAGTCAAGGTGTTGACTGGCTGAGTTCTTATCTGGAGCTCAAGGTCTTTGACCAAGTTCATTTCTACTATGGTCAGAATTCTGTTCCTTGTGCTTATAGGATTGAAGTCACCATTTTCTTGCTGTTGTGGGCTCAGGGCATCTTCAGCTCCTTAAGGTCATCTGCATTTCTTCTCACATAATCCCCTCCGCCTTTAAACCAGCAATAGTACTTCAAGTCCTTGTGTTTGGAATCGTTGGGCTTCATCTTCTGCCTTTTTCTTCTGCCACCAAAGAAAGTTCATGTACTTCTAGAGTCTCATGCGATTAGATTAGGCCTACCTAGATATCTCCCCCTCCCTTTTTTTTAGGGAACAAGTATATTCTCTTGAAATCTAGGAAACATACAGAAATAAATTGTGTCAATTTTGCCCTTTCTTTTTTATTTATTTTTATTAATTAATTAATTTTTGTTACAGATGTTTCTTTGTTTCCCCCCATATACCTCGTCCCAATCCTGCTCCCCCACAGCATTATTGTCTATGTCCATTGGTTATGAATATATGCATATAAGTTCTTTGGCTTATCTATTCCCTCTCCCCAACCCCCTCGTCTGAGGTTTGTCAGTCTGAAGCCTACTTTTTTATTTTTAATCCTCAATCGAGACTTTTTTTTTTTTTTTTTTGCATTTATCTTCAGATAGAGCGGGAGGGAGAGAGGAAGGAAGAGAGAGAGAGAGAAACATCGATGTGAGAGAGACACATCGACTGGTTGCCACCCACACAGCACAACCCCAGCTGGGGCTGGGGACCAACTGCAACCAAGGTACATGCCCTTAGTGGGAACAGAACCTGGGACTCTCTGGTCCATGGGCTGACACTCTAACCACTGAGCCAAACTGGCCAGGGCTGATGCCTACTTCTTTCTAGGTCTCTGGGTCTATTTTGTTCATCAGCTTATTTTGTTCATTACATTCCACAAATAAGTGAGATCATGTGGTATTTGTCTTTCTCTGATTGGCTTATTTCACTTAGCATAATACTCTCCAGTTCCCTTCATGTCTTCTCAAAGGATGAGAGATCTTTCTTTCTTACAGCTGCATAGTGTTCCATTGTGTATATGTACCACAGATTTTTTTATCCACTCATCTATTGATGGACACTTGGGCTGTTTCCAGATCTTAGCTATTGTAAATAGTGCTGCTATGAACATAGGGGTACATAACATTCTTTCTGATTGGTGTTTCAGGCTTCTTAGGATATATTCCCAGAAGTGGAATCACTGTGTCAAATGGCAGTTCAATTTTTAATTTTTTGAGGAAACACCATAGTGTTTTCCATAGTGGCTGCACCAGTCTGCATTCTCACCAGCAGTGTACTTGAGACCCCTTTTCTCCACACCCTTGCTAGCACTTGTTTTATGATTTGTTGATGGCAGCTATTCTGCAGGTGTGAGGTGATACCTCATAGTTGTTTTAATTTGCATCTCTCTGATGATTAGTGACATTGCGCATTTTTTCATATGTCTCTTGGCCATTTGTATGTCCTGTTTGGAGAGATGCCTATTTAGGTCCTCTGCCCATTTTCTAATTGGGTTCTTTGTCTTCCTTTTGTTGAGTTGTATGAGCACTCTATATATTTTGGAAATAACCCCTTATCTGATGTATCATTGGCAATTATGTTCTCCCATATAGTGGGTTTCCTTTCCATTTTGATGGTTGTTTGTTTTGCTGTGCAGAAGCTTTTTAGTTTGATGTAGTCCCATCTTGAATTTTTTTCTTTGTTTCTCTTGCCTAGGGCATTGTATCAGTGAAAATTCTGCTGCATGTGATGTCTGAAATTTCGTTGCCTACATTTTCTTCTAGGATTTTTGTGGATTCACGAGTCACATTTAAGTCTTTTATCCATTTTGAGTCTATTTTTGTGTATGGTGTAAGTGGTGGTCTAGTTTCATTTTTTTTGCATGTAGCTGTCCAATTTTCCCAACACTATTTATTAAAGAAGCTGTCTTCACTCCATTGTATGCTCTTGCTACCTTTGTGAAATATTAATTAAGCATAATGCCGTAGGTCAATTTCTGGGTTCTCTGTTCTGTTCCATTGATCTATATGCCTGTTCTTGTGCCAGTTCCAGGCTGTTTTGATTACAATGGCTTTGTAGTATAACCTGATATCTGTTATTGTGATCCCTCCTACTTTGTTCTTCTTTTTCAAGATTGCTGTGGCTATTCGGGGTCTTTTTTGGTTCCATATGAACTTTTGAAGTATTTGATCTAGTTCTGTAAAATATGTCGTTGGTATTTTAATGGGTATTGCATTGAATCTATAGCTTGCTTTGGGTGGTATGGACATTTTATTTTATTTTTTATTTTTTCATTTTTTTGTTCAGACAGAGTGGGAGGGAGAGAGAGGAAGAGAGAGAGAGAGAGAAACATCGATGTGAAAGGGACACATCGAGTGGCTGCCACCTGCAGGACCAACCAGGGCCAGGGACAAACTGCAACCGAGGTACATGCCCTTAGCGGGAACCGAACCCGGGTCTCTCTGTACTGCAGGCTGACGCTCTAACCGCTGAGCCAAACCGGCCAGGGCGGTATGGACATTTTAATGATGTTAATTCTTCCAATCCATGAGCAAGGTATATGCTTCCACTTTTTTATATCTTCTGTTTCTTTTTTCAATGTCCTGTAGTTTTCCAAAAATAGGTTCTTTACTTTTTTGGTTAAGTTTATTCCTAGGTGTCTTAGTTTTTTTGCCGTAATGGTAAACAGAGTTGTTTTTTTAGTTTCTCAGAGTTCATTATTAGTGTATAAGAATGCCATTTCTTTCTTTCTTTCTTTCTTTCTTTCTTTCTTTCTTTCTTTCTTTCTTTCTTTCTTTCTTTCTTTCTTTCTTTCCTTTTCTCTCTTCCTCCCTCCCTCCCTCCCTCCCTCCCTCCCTCCCTTCCTTCCTTCCTTCCTTCCTTCCTTCCTTCCTTCCTTCCTTCCTTTCTTCCTTCCTTCCTTCCTTTTCCTCACCCGAGGACATTTTTTCATCTTTTGTTCAGATAGAGTGGGAGGGAGAGAGAGGAAGAGAGAGAGAGAGAAAAACATCGACGTGAAAGGGACACATAGAGTGGCTGCCACCCGCATGACCAACCAGGGCCGGGGACAAACTGCAACCAAAGTACATGCCCTTAGCAGGAACCGAACCCGGGTCTCTCTGGACTGCAGGCCGACGCTCTAACCGCTGAGCCAAACCGGCTAGGGCTTATTTGCCATTTTTAAGTTGGGTTATTTATTTATTTATTGTTGAGTTTAAGAGTTCTTCATATGCTCTGAATACAAGTTAAACTATTTATATTTAATGTGATTACTGATCGAGTTGGTTTAAATCCACCATTTTGCCATTTGTTTCTTATCCTCATTTTTTTTCTTTGCTCTTTTACTTTTTTGAATTTGGATTGAGTTTTTATTTTTATTTTTTTAAATGTTTTTATTGATTTTTTAGAGAGGAAGGGAGCGAGAGATAGAAACATCAATGTGAGAGAGCTACATCAACTGGTTGCCTCCTACATGTCCCCTACTGGGGATCAAGCCTGAAACCTGGACATGTGTCCTGACCGGAATGGAACCAGGACTTCTCAGTCCATGGGACGATGCTCAATCCACTGAGCCTGGATTGCTTTTTAAAAAATATTTTATTTGATCTCTACTATTACCTTATTATCTATACCACCTTTTTAGCTGTTTCTATAGCATTTAGAAAATATATCTTTAATGTAGTATACCATCAAGTACTATTATACCATTGCTTGTATTATATAAGATTCTTTTAAACTAATATTTTCCTTTCCCCAACCTTTTTGTTATTATTTCCACATAATTTACTACTGCATGTTATAAATTCCACAATGTATTATTATTATTTTTTGCTTTAAATGGTCAAAATTCTTTTAAGGGCATTTAAAAACTGACTGGTTACAAATTTCTAGATATTTTTGTCTTATTATTGAAAGAAGTTACCTCATGTAGACATTCTGTAAAGTGTGGATTATATTTTTTTGTTTTGAACTTTTATTCAATCAGTAGAAAAGACAAATGAAGAGGTGTTGAGTCAGATATTTCTGGAAATTAAGTTAGTTCTAGGCTATATATTGGGCATTTTTGGAGTCCATAGATTGGTACCAATTACTTAGTATTCATGGGTGAGTTTTCACTTGTCATTGGCCTTTGAATCCCTGGTGTGTATTGTAGTGGCTAGTACAGTGGCTAAACAAATTGATGTCATGCTAATTGCCAAAGTTTGGAACTCTTCCATATTTGGAAGCTGTTGGTTTTATTGTCCACTTATTAAATTGCTAAATGAATGAGATTAATCACTGGAACTCATTGAAATGGGAAACTTTTAATAATACCCCTGGGTATTCCTTGATGGTAAGTTCAGTTATAGTTAGGCAGTGATCACTTCAAAATCCTCTGTCAGATAGATAAAAATCCCAAAGCTTTCAAGCCTGAAATCCACCCTGTGCAGAATTTTGTGCTCTGTGGTTTTACAGCATAAGCTTCTGTAACATGGTATAAGATGAGAAACGAATCATTAGAAGAGGCACAAGAGTTTATGGTAAGTGTTTGATGTCAGTGGAAAATCTGTTTTCAACAATCGCGTTAAGTCAATAAATGTTACTGATTATACACTGGAGAATATTGCTTTGGTCTTTAAAAAAGAGCCAGAGTTTAATCAAGTTACTAGCTTGACTGAGTTGATTTGATTACACTGAGTCTTCCTATCCTCTTTCTGCTTCACCTTTATAAAGTGATAATGATTATTTTAAGTTATTTAAGGTGGATGTTGAGGGAGGGAGAGAGGAGATAATGAGGTCTTCAAAGGAAGTTTATCCCTTAAGAGTGATAAATGAACAGTGGTCTTCTTATATACCTAAACTTTCCTAAACCTAAACCACATTCCATCATTAAGACCTTTGCAAGAAAGGTAATTGTCCTCCAGAGAAACGTAACCATTAGGATCTATCTATCTAATCTATCATCTATCTATCTATCTATCTAATCATCTACTGATCAAAATAAATTATATGTATATGGAAAGAGAAACAGAGAAAGATTTATTTTAAGGAATTGGCTCATGAGATTGTGAGGCCTAATTAATCTGAAATTTGCAGGGCAGGACGCAGGCTGGAAATTCTGGTAGGAGTCAGTCTCACAGTCTTGAGTCAGAAGACAGCCTGGAGGCAGAATTCTTTTTCCTGGGGACCTCAGTCTTTTCTTTTAAGGTCTTCCACAGGTTGTATTAAGCCTATCCATATTATGGAGTGTAATCTGCTTTACTCAAAGTCTACTAATTTAAATGTTAATCACATTTGAAAAACATCTCAGCAACATCTAGACTGGTATTTGGCTATACAACTGGGTGCCATGGCCTAGTCAAGTTGACAGATAAAATTAACTATCACAATAATTAAAGGGATAAAATTATTATTTACTTTCCAGATAATGAAAATCAAATAAAATGCTTGCCCACGTGTACTCAGAGATATGATAGATGTGCTGGTTAAAGGAGTATAAAGAAGAAGAATACACATTTTTAGATATATTAACTCACAAAATAGGTCTTCACTCAATAATGTTTGTTACTTTAGCAGGACAGTGACAGAACCAAAGACTAACTTGTTTTGATTTGACACTACTGCTTAAAAACTTTTATATTTTCTTTCCCCCCAGCTTTATTGAAGTATAATTGACAAATAAAAATTGCATATATTTACAATGACTTGATATATGTATACATTGTGACATGATTACCACAATCAAAACACTCCTATATTTTCTTGATACAAAATTTTAAGCTTAAAGTTAATGTCAGGTCATATCTCTTAAAGTATGCCATTTATTTTTTAAAAGTAATTACTTTTCTTCTATAATAAATGTTTGTTGGAACAATTCAAATATAATTCGATAGCGCAATGGCAATTACTCATTAAAGTGGAAATGGCAAGTAGGCTTAGTTCTACCTTACTTGGCCGGAGGAAGATCAAGGTAATGAAAAGGACAAAGGCAAAATTTTTACAGAGAATGAAAGGATTTAAAAGATTGAGGGACCAACATTGAAAGTGTGGAACTATTTAAATAGAAAACCAGTTACTGTTGTCCAAATCAGAGTGTTTTTTATTTTGTATAAAAAACAAAATAAAAATAAAAATATTAAAAATATTTTCCTTCTCTGTTTCATCTCAGAAGGAATTATGAAAGAAATGGATTGAAGAATATTATAACAACCATCTAAATTACCCCTGCATAACTGGAGAAACTTGGTAAGTTTTACCACCTCTTTACCTGCCTTGCCTGCCATCTTTTTGTGAGTGTGCACGTGTGTGCACATATGTATATGACGCTGAGCAAGACCCCATCTCAGTCACTGATATGTTGCATGGGTGTGTGGTGTTTAGAGGTTCAATAGACGGCTTTTAACTTATGAAAATTATTTTAATTAACCTCTCTTCCATCTCAGGACTCAGTGTATTTTTTCATTGTGTTGCTTTCTACAAGGGCACCTATACACACACACCACAACACACATTCTTCAAGATTCCTCAAAATGAATAAGATTATGACTTGTCACCTTTTATTTTTAATTTCATTTTTTTTAAAAGGGAGGGAGACAGACAGAGAGAAAGAGAGAGAGAGAGAAACATCAATGTGAGAGAAACACATTGATTGGTTGTCTCCTGCATGACCCCGACTGGGGCCAGCGACTGAACCTGCAACCCAGATATGGGCCCATGACCGGGAATGGAACCAGTGACCCTTCAGTCCGAGGGCCAGCGCTCTAACTGCTGAGCTAAACTGGCCAGGGCTGAGCTTCAATTTTTAACGATAATTTTCTGAACAACTAACAAAGCCAGAGATTCTTCCCATTCCCTGGCTTCTCTCTTAGTCTTTTCAGCAGGAGACCTAGACTTCTGCTACATCTAATCACGCAGAAGAGCTGCATCTAGTTCTTATTTTACAGCTCAGAAAACCGAGCCTTGGGGAGGGGAAGCCCAAAGGTCACAGTTATTTGAATTCATAGTACACGCTCTTATGAAAAGCCTCTGCCCTCTCCCTTCTAGTTGAAAGCAAATCAGCTCTTGGTTCTCTGCTACTAATGTATTGCTGACCAGCAGTTTAAAGGAAAGATATTCCCCATCTTCAGAATATTGCTTTATAAGAAATACAACCATATTATAAACTCTTAGACATGGGTGAGTGAAATGTACTCATGATCCCATGAAGTCAGCATTTTCATTTCCTTTTTGTTTCCCCCCCCCACGCATGCTTTCAATACTTTGTTTTCTTAAAACAAAATAACCCATGATTATTATACAAATTTAAACAATATAGAGATTAATGTAAAAATTAATAAAATTCTACTATCCCTTTTAGTGTTATACTTCCACAGGTAACCAATCTGTATTGCCTGGCTGGTGTGGCTCAGTGGATTGAGCATTGTCCCATGGACTGAGAGGTCCTGGTTCGCTTCCCAGTCAGGGCACATGCCTGGGTTGCGGCCTCGATCCCCAGTAGGGGGCGTGCAGGAGGCAGCTGATTTATGTTTTGCTTTCACATTGATGTTTCTATCTCTCCCTTCTTCTCTCTCTAAAATAAATAAATATGTATTCTTCAACACCTATCTTCTATCCTTTTGGAAAAAATACTATGTACAAACATAATTCATCAATATGTATATACGTTTGAAAATGTATATATATACTCAAACATACATATATGCGTATATATGTACATAAAAATATCTTTGATTTCCTCCTTCCTTTGTGTCTTTGTGTGTTTGTTCTTTCTTTCTTCCCTAACTTTCTCTCTCTCTCCCTCCCTTCTTCCTTCCTGGTTCACAATATATTTATAATTGGTCTTAATAATGCCTACTGCCAGTAGCCGTCTATAGAGTGCTTACACATTTGCCAGTCTGAAGAGAGTCAAAACGTATTTGGTTGTTTTTTTCACCTACTTCTGAAGTTGAGCATCTTTTATTCATGCTTATTTGTCATTTGCATTTTTCTGACTTGCTTATTTATATTTTTACCCTTATTTAATTTTCATATCTCTTGTCAAATTTTAAGAGATACTTGAATAATAGGAATATTACATTTTTTTTTTTTCCTCACCTGAGGACATTTTTTCATTTTTTGTTCAGATAGAGTGGTAGGGAGAGAGAGGAAGAGAGAGAGAGAGAAACATCGATGTGAAAGTGACACATCGAGTGGCTGCCACCCGCACGACCTACCAGGGCCGGGGACAAACCGCAACCGAAGTACATGCCCCTAGCGGGAACCGAACCCAGGTCTCTCTGGACCGCAGGCCGACGCTCTAACCGCTGAGCCAAACCGGCCAGGGCGGAATATTACATTTTTTAAGTCAGATAGGTTGCAATATTTCCTCCTAGTCTATTATTTGTATATTGATAATTTACATTGCACTATATGCATTTTAAATTGTTGAGTATGTAAACAAATTTTATCTCAATTTTTGTTCTTCATAATATTTCAATATTTTTTCATACTGGCAATTCTTTATTATTATCATTTCTAATAGCTGCATAAAATTCGATTCAAGTCCCACTATATTCATTCAGGTTTCAAAAAAAAAAAAGTGCCACTGGGATTTTGATGGGGGAAAAAAGCCCCATGCCTGCTATTTTAAATAATGCTATAATTCATATTTTCTTGCATTTAGTTTTTTTTCATAGTTTGGATGCTTAGGTGATTCCTACCTGTGAAATAATTGAACCAAGAATATACATTTTTTAAATGATTTGTGGTCATTATTTCCTAAACTCTGATACAGTTTTTGGCTAGCCAATCGGTTTAGGAGATTAAGGGTAATATAACTTCAGTATTTGTACAGTAATATGTCCTCAGGGACAAATCATATTACACAATTTAAAATTTGTGTTTCTATAGTCACTTATTAACTCTGTTGTGAAAGAAGGACTGGATTCTTCTTCAGGTTACTTCAGTTCAAATAAAAATGTTTTTTGCATACCTACAGTGTTCAATGAACCATCCTAAGTAATACAAGGGATATGTTATATGTGGTTATTGCTTTTAAAGAAAATTTCAATTTAGCCTGGCTGGTGTGGCTCACTGGTTGAGAGTCGACCCATGCACCAAGAGATTGCCGGTTTGATTCCTGGTCAGGGCACATGCCCAGGTTGTGGGCCTGATCCCCAGTGGGGGCATGCAGGAGGCGGCCAATTGATGTTCTCTCTCTTCGATGTTTCTATCTCTCTCTCCCTCTCCCTTCCTCTCTCTCTCTCTCTCTCTCTCAAATCAATAAAGAAAAAAAAAAACACTAAAAAAAAAATTTCAATTTAACGGGGAGCAAAAACAAATATTTTCTTTTAAGTTAAGTTCCATATAAAAAGTATGAAAGGGAAGAGATAGGATTTGATTGTGTGAGAAAAGTTTCTGTAAAGGTACTGATCTTTGAGACACATTTGAAAGATGAGTATAATCAGTGATGAGGTGAAAAGAGTACATTTGGTTACGTAGTATGTTTTCTGAACAGGAAATAGAATAAATGAAGACAAAGGGTTTAGAAAGTAAGTAGGTGGAGGTAGCATGGCTGAAGCATAGTAATTTGCTTGGCTGGAGAAAAGAATGCGGAGGGGGAAAGACAGGATGCCGTAGTGGAAAAATTAATGTGCAGCAGATTGTTGCAGGCTTTGAAATAATGCATTATTTTATCTGGGAGTTGAATTTTGGAATATTAATTTGGCAGTATCTGTGGATTAGACTGAAATGAAAAGAGCTAGCTAACTAGTGGCTAGGGCTTTTGGGCAATTTATTTATTCTTGTAAAGTTCACTTATCTCATCTGTAAGATAGGATCAGTCATGCCTATGTTATGGTGTGGTTGTGGTTAAGCAGAATGGTGGATACAAATGGATCCTGATACACGGTGGGTATATTATAACAGTTATTATTAAATTGGTCTTAATTATATATGCTCTAAAAACAAATAACCAATTCAGATAGGAATGCAAAATCACTTCAATTCGTTCCATTCCTATAATATTAAAACTAAATTAGCTTTTATTCCCCCACTTCCCAGCAAAGATCCTTTGGAAAATGCAGTGGATGGATGCACTAAACCAAACAAGAGTGACTGAATTTGTCTTCTTGGGACTCACTGATAACTGGGAACTGAAGATATTATTTTTCATGATATTCTCAAACATATATGTGCTAACTCTTTGGGGAAACATTCTCATCATGGTTACCATAGTCTTTACTGAACATCTCCATATCCCCATGTATTTTTTCCTGAGCAATCTGTCATTTATTGACATCTGCCACTCATCTGTCACTGTGCCCAAGATGCTGGAGGGTTTGCTTTTAGAGAGAAAAACCATTTCCTTTGACAACTGCATTGCACAACTCTTCTTCCTACATCTGTTTGCCTGTGCTGAGATCTTTCTGCTGACCATTATGGCCTATGATCGTTACATAGCCATCTGCACTCCATTACACTACACGAATGTGATGAATATGAGGGTCTGCATACAGCTTGTCTTTGCTCTCTGGTTGGGGGGTACTGTTCACTCTCTGGTGCAGACCTTCTTGACCATTCATCTGCCTTACTGTGGCCCCAACATTATTGATAGCTACTTTTGTGATGTGCCTCCTGTCATCAAGCTGGCCTGTACAGATACATATCTCACAGGAATGCTGATGGTGTCCAATAGTGGAACCATCTCTCTCACCTGTTTCCTGGCTTTGGTCACCTCCTACACAGTCATCTTGGTTTCTCTTAGAAAACAGTCAGCTGAAGGGCGCTGGAAAGCCCTGTCTACCTGCTCAGCTCACTTCGTAGTGGTTGCCCTTTTCTTTGGACCATGTATCTTCATCTATACTCGGCCAGACACGAGCTTCTCCCTTGACAAGGTGGTATCTGTCTTTTACACAGTGGTCACCCCTTTGCTGAATCCGCTCATTTACAGTTTGAGGAATGAGGAAATAAAAAGTGCCATCAAGCATCTCAGACAGAGAAGAGTTTTTTTTTTCATGAAACGGTGTACATGATGGTCTCGGGACTGTGGATATAATTATGGCCAAATCTTTAATGAGAGCAAAAGTAAAGAAACAAAATCATTAGGTGAAATGGCATGCAGCAGGGCAGACTTTTGCATTAAAGAGAAAGACTTGTTAACTATTACTTAATTAAATAAAAAGATCATGGTGAAACATGTAAGGGAAAAGAACATGGAAAAATTTAAAGAAGGTTTCTGATTTCACCAATAAAAGAACACAATTCAGGGCATAGATTTATTTTCAAGAACAGTATGTATAGTTGAAAGAGAACCTACTTTCTTTTTTCTTTTTTTTTTTTTTAATCCTCACCCGAGGACACTTTTTTTCATTTTTTGTTCAGATAGAGTAGGAGGGAGAGAGAGGAAGAGAGAGAGAGAGAAACATCGACGTGAAAGGGCCACATCGAATGGCTGCCACCCGCACAACCAACCAGGGCTGGGGACAAACTGCAACCGAGGTACATGCCCTTTGCGGGAACCGAACCCGGGTCTCTCTGGACCGCAGGCCGACGCTCTAACCGCTGAGCCAAACCGGCCAGGGCGTGAACCTACTTTCTTGATTTGTATTTTTTTGTGGGTTATTGACTCTGGGAAGCTGTATATCACACCTGTGTTTTATACATTATAGTGGTTTCAGTCTTGCTCTCAAATATATTTTTAATGTGTTTAACCCTTATTTACATCGAATTAAATTTTGTTTCTCTTGAAAGCAATTCTCTCATTATTTCTAAATATATTTTGTACTTTTCATAGTATTTTGACAACATCAAGGTAGATATGTATAAAGTTTTATTTATTTATTTTTGTGCTCTTTTCACAGCCATGCTGTATTACCACTGAACTGTTTGCACTAAATAAAGTTTTATTCTTCACCACCTCCCAAATTGAGGATTCCTGTTAGCACGTGAATTGGCGCCAATAATCACTGGTTGACAAAATGAAAAAATTCATTGGTTTGATCATTCTAATTGGAATTTATAAATCTAAAAAATTAAAATGCTTTTCAATGAAAATGGTTGTCCTTTCTTCAACAAAATCATCAAAGTTTCAAAAGCATTGCCTTTTGACAATGAATGTGCAAGAGCTAGAAGTAATAATAAGCCGAGCCTATTAGAGATGTATTTGAAATCTGAAATCAGTATTTGTTCAATAAATATGTGTCAGGTTTATGAATGACAGTTGATGAACAGTTAATTGTATTAAAGGATTTTTCCCATTTTATTTTAAAAATTTTATCTTTATTGTTGAAAGTATTACGGATGTCCTCACTATTTTTCTTTTCTTTTTTTTTAACAATTTATTAAAAAAACATTTTTTCGTTATTGATTTTTAGAGAGAGAGGAAGGGAGAGAGAGAGACAGAAACATCAATGAGAGAGAACATGGATTGGCCGCCTCCTGCATGCCCCTCACTGGGGATCAGGCCCACAACCTGGGCACGTGCCCTAACCGGGAATCGAACTGGTGACCTCTTAGTGCATGGGTTCATGCTCAACCAGTGAGCCACACCAGCTGGGCCCCAAGCATCGTTTAAAAAAATTATTTTCTATTTATTTTTTAAATTTATCTTTAGTGTTGAGAGTATTACAGATGTTCCCGTTTTCCCCCCATTTACTCCCTCCACCCTGATCTCATGCTTCCTACCCCAGGCCTTCACTGAACTATTATTGTCTGTGTCCATGGGTTATGCACATATGTATATAACTTCTTTGGTTATTCTCTCCCTCCACCTTCCCTCTGAGATTTGGCAATCTGGATCTATTTAGTTAATCAGTTTATTTTGTTCATTAGATTCCACATGTAAGTGAGATCATGTGATACTTTTTTTTCTCTGATTGGCTTATTTTGCTCAGCATGATACTCTCCTGGTTCCTCCATGCTGTCTCAAAGGGTATGAGATCATTCTTTTTCACAGCTGCATAGTATTCCATTGTGTAAATGTACAACAGCTTTCCCTGACCATCTTTATAGCCATTGTTTTGAACTCCATATCTGATAGTTTGCTCGCCTTGATTTCATTTAGTTTTTTTTTCTAGAGATTTCTTCTGTTCTTTCATTTGAGAACTGTTTCTTGGTCCTCTCATTTTGGTTGCTTCCCGGTGATTGTTTCTATGTATTGAGTAGAGCTGCTATGTCTCCTGGACTTGGTAGAGTGGCCTTATGTAGTAGGTGTCCTGTAGAGCCCAGTGGCGCAGCCTCCCTATTCACCCGAGCGAGGCACTTCAGGTGCGTCCCCTGTGTGGGCTGTGTGCATTGTCTTATTGTAGTTGAGTCTTCTTTTCTTTTTTTAAACTTATCTTTATTGTTGAATGTATTAAGATGTTCCTCGTTTTTCCCCCATTGCCCCCCTCCTCCCCATTCCCACCCCCCTCCTGTTTTTCCCCACATTGTTGTCTGTGTCTATTGGTTATGCATATATGCATATATGCATATAAGTTCTTTGGTTTATTGCTACCCACCCCCCAACCCCCCTTCCTTTTGAGGATTGTCAGTCTAACAACCAATTTGTACTTCTTAATCCCTTCACCTTTTCACCCATCCCCCCAGCCCCCACCCATCTGGTAACTAACAAAAGTTCTCTGTATCTATGAGAATGTTTCTGTTCTGCTTGTTCATTTTGTTTGTAGATTCAATTGTTGATAGATATGTATTTATTGCCATTTTGTTTGTTCATATTTTTTTATCTTTTTCTTCAAGAAGACCCTTCAACATTTCATATAATAATGGTTTGGTGGTGATGAACTCCTTTAGCTTTTCCTTGTCTGGGAAACTCTCTATATGGCCATCGATTCTAAATGACAGCTTTGCAGGATAGAATAATCTTGGTTGTAAGTTCTTGCTTTTCATCACTCTGAATGTTTCTTGCCATTCCCTTCTGGCCTGCAAAGTTTCTTTTGAGAAATCAGCTGACAGTCTGATGGGAACTCCCTTGTAGGTAACTAACCTCTTTTCTCTTGCTGCTTTTAAGATTCTCTCTTTGTCTTGAACCTTTTGCATTTTGATGATGATGTGTCTTGGTGTGGGCCTCTTGGGGTTCATCTTGTTTGGGACTCTCTGTGCTTCCTGGACTGGTATGTCTGTTTCCTTCACCAAGTTAGGGAAGTTTTCTGCCATTATTGTTTCAAATAGGTTTTCGATTTCTTGTTCTCTCTCTTCTCCTTCTGGCACCCCCAAAATGTGAATGTTGGCACGCTTGAAGTTGTCCCAGAGGATCCTTACACTATCCTCATTTTTTTGGATTCTTTTTTCTTTTTGCTGTTCTGATTGGGTGTTTTTTGCTTCCTTATATTCCAAATCTATGGTTTGCTTCTTGACTTTACCTACTCTACTATTGAATCTGTGTAAACTATTCTTTATTTCAGTTAGTGCCTCCTTCATTTCTAACTGTGCATCCTTCATTTCTGACTGGTCCTTTTTTATGCCTTGAGGTCCTCACTAAGTTCACTGAGGTTCTCACTAAGTCCATTGAGCATCCTTATAAGCAGTGTTTTGAACTCAGCATCTGTTAGGTTGCTTATCTCCATTTCACTTAGTTCTTTTCCTGGAGTTTTGTTCTGTTCTTTCATTTGGGACCTGTTTCTTTGTCTCCTCATTTTGGCTGCCTCCCTGTGTTTGTTTCTATGTATTACTTAGTGAGAAGTATGGGGCTAGCTGAGACCAGATGCTGCTTGTTGGAAAGAATTTAGGAAAAGCTGAAGCAGGATCCAAGACAGGCCAATCCTATGGTAAAGCAACTGGCAACAGCTTGGGTGGGCCTGGAAGTTGGGTGGGGCGGGTCCTCAGGGAATCACCAGGGCGGGGCAAACAGTGTGAGCCAGGTAGCTGGAGTTCCAGATATGGCGGCGTCTGCCGGCCCAGGGAAGTGCTCACCAAAGGAACAAAAGCCTCTGATAGCACATCTGTCCAGGAGAAAGCTGCCTCTCCAGCCCTTGCTCCAATGCCAAACAACTCAGTTCTTCCCCATATGACTCTGGTGCCTTTCAAGCTGCCCCCCCCCCCCCCCCCACGCTGGAGCCTGGAGGGAGCGAGTCTGAGTAAGTCCGTGCGCGGGCCCTTTAAGAGGAGCTGCCGGGGGCTCCAGCCGCCTCAGCCTCAGTTCCTGCTGGTTTTTCCAGCCAGAAGTGATGGGGACTTCTCTTCCTGGTACTGGAACCCTGAGCTGGGCGCCTGGTGTGGGACGGGGACCCCTCAGTCCTTAGGGAGGACCTTCCCAGCCGAGGTGTCCTAATTTTTATCGGCCACACGTGGGTGTGGGACCAGCCCGTCCGCCTCCGCCCCTCCTACCAGTCTCGATGTGGCTGCTGCTTTAATTTCGTAGTTGTAGGACTTCCATTCAGCTTGATTTCAGGCGGTTTTGAATGATGGTTGTTCTGTAGTTTAATTGTAACTTTGTTGTGGTTGTGGGAGGACGCGACACCGTGTTTGCCTACACCGCCATCTTGACCGGAAGTCTGTAGTTGAGTCTTGATTGCTGTTGGCACATGACTGGCTGATAGGCTGTGAGGATTGGCTGCGACTACAGTGGAGGAGCTGTCGTGCAGGGGCCAACCCCATGGAGCAGAACTCATTTTAGTGAGGCTTTGGTGTTTTGCTGAGTCTTCCCCTTGAGTGTGTCGGTTGTGGAGGTGGTTGGGTTGTCATCTAGTCTGGTCTGAATCTATTCACCAGGTGCCCTGGCTCTGGGGCCTTCCATGAGGTGCAAAGTCAGCACCACCTGTGCTCTGCCTAAGATCATCCAGCATTAGCCAGAGAAACTGCTTGGGTGTGCCCAAAGTTGGGTGACGCAGGGTCTCAGGGAATCACCAGGGCAGGGCAAACAGTGTTAGTCAAGTTGATGGAGACTCAGATATGGTGCCAGCCTCCCTGCCCTGTGTGGGGAAGGATCAGCAAAGGAATAATAGCTTTTGCCAACACTTCTGTCTGAGAGAAAGCTGCCCCTCCAGCCTTCACACTGCAGCCAGACAGTTCAGTTTCTCCCCTTAAGCCCCTGGTGCCTTTGGAACTGCTGCCCCAGCGCTGGAGCTTAGAACAAGAGAGTCCAAGTAAGTCTGCTTGGGCCCTATAAGAGGAATGCCTGTGACTCCAACAGCCCTCCATCTCACTCAGACACAGTCCCCACTGGTTTTTACAGCCAGAAGTTATGGAGACTTATTGTCCTGGCACTGGAACCCTGGGCTGAGGATTCTTTTGTGGAGCTGGGACCCTTGCTCCTTAGGGTGACCTCTGCAGCTGTAATATCCCCTCTTGATTTTTAACTGCCACACATGGGTGTGGGACCAGCCTGATCCACATCTCCATCCCTCCTACCAGTCTCCATGTGGCTTCTTCTTTATATTCTTAGTTATAGCACTTCTGTTCAGCTAAATTTTAGGTGTTCTTACTGATGTTCTGTTACTGAGTTGTAATTTTGATGTGGTTGTGGGAGGTTCCAAGTACCACTTTTACCTATGCTGCCAGAACTTGGGTGGTTCCTGTTTTAGATAATTATGAAGAAAGTAGCTACAAACATTTATATACAGGTTATTTTTGACACGTTTTCATTTCTTTTAGGTAGAGTCACTGGATCACAAGATAAGTGTACAACCACATATAAAAGCGGTTGTATAGTTTTATACTTTCCTCAGAAGTATAAGAGATTAACATCCAACAGTTGATATTGCCAATCTTTAATTTTAGGTATTTTAGAGAGTGTGTGGTTTTATTCTTCACTTTACTAATGACTGATGATGTTGAGCATCTTTTCATTTGCTTATTAACTTTCATATAACTTGTTTTGTGTCTGTTCAAATATTTTGCTCATTTATTATTTTTTGCCTTGTTGAAAGTTATATATATATATATTTATTTATATATAAATATAAATATATTTATATAAATATATATAAATATATATATATTTTATCTTCACCTGAGGACATTTTTGCATTCATCTTCAGATAGAGCAGGAGGGAGAAAGGGAGGAAGAGAGAGAGAGAAACATCGATGTGAGAGAGGCACATCGACTGATTGCCACCCACACGACCCCAACCGGGGCTGGGGACAAACTGCAACCGAGGTACTTGCCCTTAGCGGGAACCAAACTGGGTCTCTCTGGTCTATGGGCCAATGCTCTAACTGCTGAGCCAAACCGGCCAGGGCAGAAAGTATTATAGATGTCCCCGCTCTGCCCTACATTGACACCCTCCACTTGATCTTGTCCCCCACCCCAGGCCCAAATATTTTATTTTAAAATCCCTATTCAGCATCTTACATCATGCTGGACATGACTTAAGTGAAGGGATGAAAAAACAATTTCCAAGCAAATTTTGACAAAGGAGGCAAGAGCATACAATGGAGAAAAGACAGTCTCTTCAATAAATGGTGTTGGGAAAATTGGACAGGTGCATGCAAAAAAGTAGACTAGACCACCAATTTACACCATACACAAGAATAAACTCAAAATGGATAAAAGACTTAAATGTAACTCATGAAACCATAAAAATCCTAGAAGAAAATGTAGGCAGCAAAATCTCAGACATCACACAGCAGTATTTTCACCGATACATCGCTTAGGGCAAGAGAAACAAAGGAAAAAAATTAATAAATGGAACTTATATCAAACTAAAAAGCATCTGCATGGCAAAAGGAACCAGCATCAAAATGAAAAGAGGAGACACTCTTTGGGACAACATATTTGCCAATGACACCTCAGATAAAGGGTTAGCATCCAAAATATACAGTGTATTCATACAGCTCAACAAAAGGGAGAAAATCCAATTAAAAAATCGGCAGAGGACCTGAATAGACAGTTCTCTAAACAGGACACACAAATGGCCAAGAGACATATGAAAAAATGCTCAATGGCACTAATCATCAGAAAGATACAAATTCAAATGACTACGATGTATCACCTCACACCTGCCAGAATGACTGCCATCAACAAATCATCAAACAATAAGTGCTGACAAGCATGTGGAGAAAAGGGGACTCTAGTACACTGCTGGTGGGAATGCAGACTGGTGCAGCCACTATGGAAAACAATATGGTCTTTCCTCAAAAAATTAAAAATATAACTGCCATTTGACCCAGTGATCCCACTTCTCAGATTATATCCTAAGAAGCCTGAAACACCAATCAGAAAGAATATATGTACCTCTCTGTTCCCCTATGTTCATAGCAGCACTGTCTACAATAGCTAAGATCTGGAAACAGCCCAAATGTCCACCAATAAATGAGTGAATAAGAAAGCTGTGGTACATATACACAATTGAATAGTATGCAGCTGTAAGAACGAAAGATCTCTTACCCTTTGAGATGACATGGAGGGACCTGGAGTGTATTATGCTAAGCAAAATAAGCCAGTCAGAGAAAGACAAGGACCACATGATCTCACTATTTATGGAATATAATGAACAAAATAAGCTGACGATCAAAGTGGATCCAGAGACATGGAAGAAGGGAACAGACTGACAAACCCCAGAGGGAAAGGGGATTGGGGGTGGGGGGAGATAAACAAAAGCACTTATATGCATATATGCCTAACCAATGGACACAGATAATAGTGTGGGGAAGGCAGGAGAGGGGTGGGAGTGGGGAGGAGGGAGTCAATGGGGGAAAAAAGAGGGGACATCTGTAATACTTTCAACAATAAAGATTTAAAAAAAGAATTTATTGACATGGGCAATTTATTGTGTTAAAACCACTAAGTGTATGATTGACATGGAAATCAGACATTTATATAGGCAAAAGTAGCACCATATAGATTACTTTGAATATAGAAGGGGAAAACCAGCTCCATCCAATAAAAAAGATCAGGCAGTCATCATTTTAAATCAGTTGTGAGTATGCATATTAAGTGATAGCCACATATTAAGTGAATCCTGATGGGTCTCAATACAAAGCACACAGCATCACATTTGATACAATTTTGTCAAAAATAATAACCTGAATCAATAAAATCATTAGAACTAAAAAAAGAAAAATGGCTGTATGTCCAACTGCAGTAGAAATTTGGTGTTAGTTTATATCAAGAATACAGTACACAAAAAGAAAACCTAGTGTCTATTGCATATATTTCAGAAAAATGGGGAAAAACAAGGGCAAAAACAGAATAAAACTAATGTCTTTAAAACTCACCCTGGGTTGTTCCTGATGCTTTAGCACATCCAAAGGAAACTGATCGTCACAGTCTTGTAGTTTCAATATCAAGAGAATTATTTTCCAGTAGAAATAACAATTTATTTGAAGTTGGACAAATCAAATAACCCCACTTACCTTGATTTTTCTATAAAGAAGGTCAAAGTCATTGAAGTTCCTTTTGGTCTTGTTCACAATTTTTGGTAATAAGTCCCCGTACATATATTTTATGATATTTTACCAGAGGTACTTCAGGATTTGTGCAAAACTCACACCTTTGTATGTATATTATTGTCAGTTTTTTTTTTCAATATGTAGAGCATGTAACTCTGCACTAAGATTTTCTAGAATTGGTTTCCAGTGAATTGAAAATGTGATATGGGAATGGTCTATTTTTTACACTTTGTTAGACTGCAGTGCTCAGTAGAAAGGATTAAAAGCCACTACCAACCACTTTTGCAGGCCACACTAGTTTATCAGGACACTTCAAACACCAAACTTGAGTGAATTGTTCAGAACCAGTGTGACAGAAGCATCCTGTTACTTCGCAGAACACTCCCTGGGTAGTAGAAGTTTTGTTTTGCTAGTTTCAGATGGATTATTCTATCTTCGAGTTCTGAAGGGAAATCTGTAAAGAAAGAGAGCAGCTGGGCCTGGCAGCTGCAGCACTGATGCTTTTCTACCGAATTACATAGGCTTTGGGTCCTTGGGAACTTTAAAGCAATGACATCAGCTTGCTCTTGTCACTAGTTAGAAAAAGTAAATTATATGGGGACTGAAGTTATAGACTTTGCAGTTGTCACTGAAGAAATGTAATGAGAAAGCAGGACTTCAACATCTAAATCTTTTAGGATGTGTTTATATGTGATTAGGTAAGCTACAATTTAGTGATTGTTAACTATGTACTAAATATTAGGTGAGGGGCTTTCATGTTTTCTTATTGAAATTCATCTAAAAACACAGAGAGGAGTGAAGGGCAATGGAGTTAAGATTTTAATCAGTTTTTTGCCAGAGATATCAAATGTTTACACTCTAGAGTCAGATTGTCTAAGTGCAGATTCCAGTGTCCTAGATGTGTAAACTTGAGCAAGTTATTTAAGCTCTCTGGGCCCCAGTTTTCTTATCTATAAAACATGAATAACAATGGTAAAATTTTTTAGAATTCTTTGCAAAGCATGTAGCACTTAGGATGTGTATTAACTATATTAATATAATTTTGTAATATGCAGTTCAAACGAACAAACCAAAAAGCCACCACCAACTACCAGCTTTTTTCGCATCACTTATTCATTATTTTGGATAACTGAAAATTTAGAACCTCATGCTTGAATGCCCCTTTTGCTTTCTCTTGTCAACATAAGAAACATTCAAACCTGTGAAAAATTGTGTGAGTTTATCTGAGCCAAAACTGTCGAAAATTGCCAAGAAGCAAAACCTTAACAGATTTGAGATAATGCTCCAGAGAATGGCAGTTTTGCACTGTATTTTATACATTATAATAAAAGAAGGAGGTGTAAATGGGCTATATGAAATCCACTGGTGATAGATTAAGGGGGGGGGAGGCAAAGCTGGTAGGGGGAACCTGTGGGGCTGGATAAAAAGTAAAATGATAGACACCTGCTTCTTTTACATAGGTGGGTACAAGATAGTTAACAGTCAACAAATAACATGATAATAATAACAATAAGGGGATTTGTGGTCTCCACCCCGCAGGTTGTACTCTAAGGAGTCTGGAAAAAAGGAAGTTACCCTGACATTCCAAAGGTATGTTATTATAGATGAAAAAAGACAATCGTCTCAATTAAGGTTAAAGTTGAGCTTTGTCAGGGAAGATACCAGCCTAGGACAGACTACCCACCATAAACAGCTTTTAGTTATAAAGTTTTAATTTCAGACCATCCTTTGTGGTTATTTTAGGTCTCTGAGTTTGTAAGGCTGCCACACAGGCCTCCCCTGAGCTTGTCAGGTTTAGTATGTGGCCCCTTTTCGTCCACACTCTGTTTAGATATATGAGCTTGGTGATTTAAATTGGTGAAAGGATTCAAAAAAGAGATGAAGGTTATACTTTGAGTTTGAATTTCAAGATTGAATAGTTTTGTGGGATGGTTAGGTTATTCTAAATAGAGGCTATTGAACTAGAGGCAAGTCTCATAGCTAATTCTCCTCCAAACAACAGTGTGTGGAAGATAGGATAGTAATAGAAGGAATGTGTCAGAAGTTATCAAAAATTCTTACTCCCAAAGACTGTGCTTTGGGCTCCTCTTTCCCAGTGAAACCGGACAACAAATGGGTCCGGGCTGCCTGTCACTACTTGAGCCAGTTAAGCAGAGATACGGTTGAGTTGTATAGGAGCATGTATTCCAATATTGCAGGCAGTATGGGAGAGCAGCAAGGTTATCCTGCTCTGCACTCCCTCCATAGCTGGCCACTTATATTGGGTATTACATGGGGAAGTAGGCAAAAGGAAATATGAATGGGTAAAATGGTTGGGGAAGTAGGCAAAGGCAATAGCAATGGGTAAACCAGTTACAGATTCCAGGCATGGGGAAGTAATGGGAGCTGGGGAATGTGGACTGTCTCCAGTGCATGGCCTCCAAGACTTCAAGGTTGTTAGTCTTTCCATGATGGGAGTGGGCGGGGGTGGGGGGGCAGTCAGTTCTCGGGTAAGGAGAATGGACAGCATTCCCGAGGTAAAATTCCAGGGCATACAGCTCCCAGCTAGGTCAGTATAGGCTTTCTTTAATCAGAAAAAAGCAATCACGATTAACAGAATAAGGATATTCAACATTTCTTCCAACCATAGCTAGCACCCCATTATGATTAGTTCTCTATTATTCTATTATTCTTTCCTGCTCCTTTCTCTAGTGTTCTTGTTGGATTTATTATCATTGATCAGAGGCCAGACTTATTGTATTGAGAAACTTGGAGCTTCCAGAACTTACAGGTATTGCTACTTGTTTTGTCACTTTGGCAACCAAGGAATATATTAGGAAGAGGGATATGCTGGCCATACTAATTCTCTGTATACTTGGAATTGAGATATTTTATCATAGGCATAATATGCCAAGGGCAATATAGAAAATGATGTTCAACTGATTACAGGGTGAGTCCTATCACCATTGTCATTGGCAAAATGCAAGGTTGAGAAATTAATCTTTGACCTCTTTATGTTACACTGTATGTACTTCCTCTTTCACCCCTCTCTCCCTGCCCTGCTACTTAACTGGCAGTTCACAGACTGCCATTTAGGTATCCCAATCAGGCTTTTCCTCCCTGGAAGTCCCTCATGCTTTGTATGTTCCAACTTCCTTCATGGAATGAATGAGAACAATTGGTTATACCTGAAGAGCACTTCAGGGTTTGCAGAGTCCTTTGACACTCATTGTTTTATTTGATGTTCACAATACCTCTTCGAGGTAGAGAGCATTATAGAAAAATTGAACTTGTCGTTAAGTGGTTTTCACAGAGTCTACATGTCAGGTAAGCATGTGAAGCAGGGCTTGACTGAGTCTTTTGCTGTTGAATTCAGTACTTATTCTATTGCTTTACTTGGATGTTGCGTTTTGTTAAGGAGAAATATCTTCAAGGTATGTATGAATGATTGCTCTCACCACTTATGGTAGACACATTTAAAAGAACTGCTTGATTACTTGTATGTGGAATCGAAAAAAGAAAGAAAATGAGCTCATAGATACAGAGAACAGATTGGTGGTTGCCAGAGGTAGGGGGTAGGGTGTGGGCTGAAGGTTGAAGGTGATCAAAAAGTATACAGCATGTAGTGTACAGCATGGCTACTATAGTTAATCATGCTATGTTGTATATTTGAAAGTTGCTGAGAGTAGACTTTAAAAGTTCTCATCACAAGTAAAAAAATTTAAACTATGTATGGTGATGAATGTTATTATGGTGATTATTTCAGAATATATACAAATATTGAATCATGTTGTGCACCTGATACTAATACAATGTTACGTGTCAATTATATCTCAATAAAAAAGAGTTGCATCCACATAAATACAAAGGATTATAAAAAATATTACAAAGGCCCTGGCCGGTTTGGCTCAGCGGTTAGAGCGTCGGACTGCGGTCCAGAGAGACCCGGTTTCAGTTCCCGCTAAGGGCATGTGCCTCGGTTGTAGTTTGTCCCTGGCCCTGGTTGGTTGTGCGGGTGGCAGCCACTCGATGTGTCCCTTTCACGTCGATGTTTCTTTCTCTCTCTCTCTCTTCCCCTCTTTCCCTCCCACTCTATCTGAACAAAAAAATGAAAAAATGTCCTCGGATGAGGATAAAAAAAAAATATTACAAAGAATATGTCAACACATTGGACAATCTGGAAGAAATGGATAAATTCTAGAAACATACAATCTTCCAAAACTGAGTAAAAAAGAAACAGAAAATTTGAACAGACCGATAACTACTAACAAAATCAAATCAGTAATAAAACAACTTCCAACAAATAGAAGTCCTAGACCAGAAGGCTTCACAGGTGAATTTTACCAAACATTCAAAGAATTCATACCTGTCCTTCTCAAACTATCTCAAAGAATTCAAGAGGAGACAAAGTTCCCAAGTTCATTTTATAAGACCAACATTACCCAGACTCTAAAACAAGACAAAAACATTATAAAAAAGAAAAATTATAGACCAATATTCCTAATGAACATAGGTGTAAAACTCCTCAACAAAATGTAAGCAAACCAAATTCAGCAATACATTAAAAAAACACCATGATCAAATGGGATTTATTCTTGGGATGCAAAGTTAGTTCAATATCAGCAAATCAATTAATGTGATATACCATATAAACAGAAAGAAGGATAAAAATCATATGATCATATCAACAAATGCAGAAAAAGGATTTGACAAAATCCAGCATCCATTTATGATAAAAACTCTCAGCAAAGTGGGAATAGAGGGAACATACCTCAACATAATAAAGGCCATATATGACAACCCCCCAACTAACGTACTCAGTGGAGAAAAGATAAAAAGCATTTTCCTTAATATCAGGAACAAGTCAAGCATGTTCACTTTCACCACCTTTATTCAACATAGTATTGGAAGTCCTAGCCGCAGCAATCAGACAAGAAAAAGAAAGAAAAGGGATCCAAATTAGAAAAGAAGGAAAACTGTTATTATTTGCAGATGACATTATACTATAAGTAAAGAACCCTAAAGAGTCCACTAAAAGACTATTAGAACTAATAAATGAATTCAGTGGGATACAAAATTAATATTCAGAAATAGGTCGCACTTTTATATACCAATAATGAACTACCAGAAAAAAATTAAGAAAATAAAATCATGTTTACTAATTGCATAATAAACCCCCCTAGGAATAAATTTAACAAAAGATAAAAGACCTGTACTTTAAAATTATAAGACATGCCCTGGCCGGTTTGGCTTAGTGGTTAGAGCATCGGCCTGAGAGGCCCGGGTTAGGTTCCTGCTAAGGGCACGTACCTCGGTTGCAATTTGTCCCCGGCCCCAGTTGGGGTCATGTGGGTAGCAGCCAGTTGATGTGTCTCTCTCACATCGATGTTTCTCTCTCTCTCTTCCCCCTTCTCTCCCTCCCACTAAAAAAAAAAAAAAAATTGAAATGATAAGACATTGCCTGGCCAGTGTGGCTCAGTGGATTGAGCATTGCCCATGGACTGAGAGGTCCCGATTTGATTCCCAGTCAGGGCACATGCCTGGTTTTTGGGCTTGATCCTCAGTGGGGGGCATACAGGAGGCAGCCAATTGATGTTTCTCTCTCACATTGATGTTTCTAACTCTCTCTCCCTTTCTCTCTCTCTAAAAAATCAATAAAAACATATTTAAAAAAATTATAAGACATTGATGAAAGAAATGGAAGAAGATACAAATAAATGAAAGCATATACAGTGTTCATTGATAGTAAGAATTAACATTGTTAAAATGTCAATACTACTGGAAGTAATCTATAGATTTAATGCAATCCCTATCAAAATACCAATGGTATATTTCACAGAACTGGAACAAATAATCCTATAATTGATATGGAACCACGAATGACCCCAAATAGCCACTGCAATTTGGAGAAAGAAGAACAAAGTTGGAATTATCATGCTACCTGGTATCAAACTAGATTGCAAGGCTATAGTAATCAAAACAGCATGGTACTGGCATAAAAACAGACACATAGATCAATGGAACAGAATGGAAATAAACCTGAGCATATATGGTTAATTAATCTATGATGAAGGAGGCAAAAATATACAATGGGGCAAAGACCATCTATTCAATAAATGGTGTTGGGAAAATTGAACAGATACATGCAAAAAGATGAAACTAGACCACTCTTATGTCACATATAAGAATAAACTCAAAATGGATTAAAGATTTAAATGTAGCACTTGAAACCATAAAACTCCTAGAAGAAAACATATGTGGTGAACTCTTTGACATTGCCCTTAGTAATGGTGTATTTCACAGAACTAGAACAAATAATATCTATCTATATTTATATGCTATATCTCCTCAGGCAAGGGAAACAAAAGAAAAAATAAACAAATGAGACTACATCAAACTAAAAAGTGTTTGTACAGCAAAGGAAACCATCAACAAAATGAAAAACAACCTACTGAATGGGAGAAGATGTTTGCGAATGATACATCTGATAAGGTGTTAATATCCAAAATTTATAAAGAACTCACACAACTTAACACCAAAAAAAAAAAGAACAATATGATTAAAAAATGGGCAGAGGACCTGAATAGACATTTCTCTAAAAAAGACATACAGTTGGCCAACAGACATAAGAAAAGATGCTCAATAGCACTAATCATCAGAGAAATGCAAATTAAAATAACAATGAGATATCACCTCACACCTATCAGAATAGCTATTATCAATAAATCAACAAACAACAAGTGTTGATGAGGATGAGGAAAAAAGGGAACATTCATGTGCTGTTAGTGGGATTGCAAATTAGTGCAGGCACTATGGAAAACAGTATGGAGGTTCCTTAAAAAATAAAAAATAAAACTACCTTATGACCCAGCTCTAGTTTTGGGTAGTCATCCAAAGAAATCCAAAACACTAATTAAAAAAGATATATGCACCTCTATGTTAATTGCAGCATTATTTACAGTAAGCAAGACATGGAAGCAGCCTAAGTGTCCTTTGTCCTTCAATAGACAATTGGATAAAAAAGTTGTGGTACATATATACAATGGAGTATTACTTGGCCATAAAAAATAATGAAATCTTACCTTTTGTGACAACAATCATTGATCTAGAAGGTATTATGCTAAGTGAAATAAGTCAGACAGAAAGACAAATGACATAATTTCATAAACAAAACAGAAACAGGCTCATTGATACAGAGAACAAACTGATGGTTGTCAGATGGGAGAGGTGTTGGGAGACTGAGTGAAAAAGTTGAAGGCATTAAGAAGTACAAATTGGCAGTTACAAAATAGTCATTGGGATGTAAAGTACAGCATAGGGGACATAGTCAATAATATTGTAATAAATATGTACAGTGCCAGGTGGGTACTTGAAATATCTGGGTGGGACCACTTTGTAAAGTACATAACTATTTAACTACTATGTTGTACATCTGAAACTAATACAGAATAATATTGAATATAAACTGTAATAGAAAAAAAGAATTGCTTGTTAAATCATATAGAAATTTTTCATTGGTGTAGGGAGAAATAACTTTTTGGTGTTTTTTGACCTTACTGACATTTCCTTCTTCCCATTCTATTCTCTCCATTCCAAAAGATCATAAAGATATGGTCCTCACTTGTGCTAAGAGCAATCAATCAGCAGTCAATAACCTAGGTTTTGTACAGTATTATACTTAGTGTAGTAGATTAAAAAGTCCATCAGAGTAATAATTCTTTCCTATGAGGAATTTACAATATACTGAATTAAGCCCTGGCTGGTTTGGCTCAGCGGTTAGAGCGTCGGCCCTCGGACCAGAGAGTCTCAGATTTGGTTCCCGCTAAGGGCACATACCTTGGTTGCAGTTTGTCCCTGGCCCCCGTTGGGGTCGTGTGGGTGGCAGCCAGTCAATGTGTCTCTCTCACGTCGATGTTTCTCTCTCTCTCTTCCTCCCTCTCTACCTGAAAATAAATGCAAAAATGTCCTCGGGTGAGGATAAAAAAAAAAAAAAAAAATATATATATATATATATATATATATATATATATATATATATATATATATATATAAATATATATTTTAAGGAAACCCCTTGAAAAAAACCTTTGGAGTCATATTGTCTGTAAACACAGAGAAATTAACAGTGTGATGTGACCTTCTGTCCCAGCCTTCACACCCCTTTCAGCAGGAGGGAAGAGAACTAACAGAGCTTGCATGCTTCTAGTGAGACCATCATTCTGTCCCTCACAACAAACAGTTCAGGAATCAGGGTACAAGAGGAAGCCACAATTAGATCTCATCACCCACCCATGCCCTCTCAAAAGAGACCAGCCTGTGTAATCTCATTTGCCTATTCATCTCAGTCTTCACATTTTTGAACTTTCCCTTCACCCCTATGGACTCTTATATTCTTAAGGCTTGGTACTTTCCCTAGTCAAGCTCTTATCCTTCTCTGACCATGCAAGTTCTTCATTATGCCCTCTGGCTAGCATTTTGCAGTAGAATCCTCAACCTCTTTTCCACATATTACCTTTACATTCCTGGTCTGTGTGTCTGTCTCCTGCAGCATTCTTAAATAGTGCTGGCTTTCCTCCTATGCTGGCACTCAACTTTTGGTAGGTATATATATATTTTAAACAATGGCTGATTCAGATAAATTTTCTCTTTTTGTTCTTAAAAATTCCCTATCCTTTGAAGAAATTCTATCAGACTATTCCACCTGCAACCCTGTCTAGTTGTATCTTCAGCTGTCCTCTTGGCCTCTCCTTTTCCTTCCTCGAAGATTTTGGCAGTTGTCATCATCCACATAGATGGTTCATACGATATGCTTGTCTCAGGTCTTTGACCTATTCTCTAGTTACGTTCTCTCTATCTCATCTCAGTCATTGGCATGGTCATACCCCAGACCTTGTCATTACCAATGACTGCAACCTCCTCTCCATACTCTGTTTCAAGTATTCCACTTAAAAAAATTTTTTTTTTCTTTATTGATTTTAGAGAGGAGGAGAAAGGAAGAGGGAGAGAGAGATAGAAACATTGATGAGAGAGAACATTGATCAGCTGCCTCTCGCACACCCCCCACTGGGGATTAGGTCCACAACTTGGGCATATGCCCTGACTGGGAATTGAACCGGCAACTCCTAGGTGCATGGGTCGATGCTCAACCACGGAGCCACACTGGCCAGGCTCAAGTATTCCAATTTTTGATCATTAACTTGCCTTTCCTGTTCATTCCTTCTAGTACCCCCACTCTAACAATTCTTCAAACCCACCAGAAACTCCAATCCATCGATCCTACCATCTTCTTGCTATCTATTATTTCCATCATGTTCTTATTTTCCTTCCCTATCCAACTTGGATTCCAAAGTCAGTTTATAATATTGTTTTCATACATCTTCTACTCATGTGTTCCCCTGTCCTTCCACTGAAGGTTTTTCTAGGCAAACTCCTATCCTGGTTAAGTCCAATAATATGCCCATTTTGGGCGTATACTTAAGCAGATGAAGGAAAACACACAATCGTGTAGATGGTCTCACCTTAAATTTTTTACCACAACTGCAAGTAGGCAATTCTACATTTTTCATAGTCAATTTACTTTTTTACTGTACATGGTGATTATTTTACACTGTCTTTTAAAAAATTGTTTTTCTTTATTTATTTTAGAGAGGAAGGGAGAGGGAGAGAGAGATAGAAACATTGATGACAGAGAACGATTGGCCGCCTCCTGCATGCCCCCCACTGGGGATTGGGCCCACAACCTGGACAAGTGCCAGGAATCAACCAGCGACCTCTTGGTGCATGGGTTGACGCTGAACCACTGAGCCATACCAGTTGGGCTTAAATGTGTTTTTTTAACATTTTTTTTTTTTTAATCTTCACTGGGGGAGATTTTTTTTTTTTTTTTTTGCACTTATCTTCAGATAGAGCGGGAGGGAGAGAAGGATGAAGAGGGAGAGAAGGATGAAGAGAGAGAGAGAGAGAAACATCGACGTGAGAGAGACACATCGAGTGGTTGCCACATACACGACCCCAACTGGGGCCGGGGACAAACTGCAACTGAGGTACGTGCCCTTAGTGGAACCGAACCCAGGACTCTCTGGTCGGCGGGCTGACGCTCTAACCACTGAGCCAAACTGGCCAGGGCTTAAATGTGTTTTTAATTGATTTTTTTAGAAAGAGAGGAAGGGAGAGAGATAGAAACATCGATGTGAAAGAGAAACATTGATTGGCTGCCTCCTGCACGCCCCCTACTGGGGATCGAGCCCACAACCCGGGCTTGTGCCCTGACTGGGAATCAAACCAGGACCTCTTAGTCCATGGGACAATGCTCAATCCACTGAGCCACACTGGCTGGGCTTTTTCTCTTTTTTTTAAAAACTCTTCCATTTATTTATTCATTATTAAACATTTTTAATGTTGACATTATTGCAGACTTCCCCCATTTCCCCCCTCTGCCCACCTCTAGCTACCTCCCTTCCCCTTCCCTTGGTCTTCACCACACTATTGTCCTTGCCCATGGGATATACATATATGTTCTTAAGCTAATCCTTTCAACTTCTTTATCTAGTCACCCCCACTCCCCTCCCCTAGGACATCGGCCAGTCTGTTCCATGTATCCATGTTTCTGGTTCTATTTTGTTTGTCAGTTTATTTTGTTCATTAGATTCCACATATTAGTGAGATCATATGGTATTTGTCTCTCTCTGACTGGCTTATTTCACTTAGTGTAATACTCTCCAGGTCCATCCATGCTGTTGCAAAGGGTAAGAGTTCTTTCTTTTTGATAGCCATGTAGTATTACACTGTGTAAATGCACCACAGTTTTTTGTTTTTTTTTTTATCCTCACCCGAGGACATTTTTCCATTTTTTGTTCAGATAGAGTGGGAGGGAGAGAGAGAAAGAGAGAGAGAGAGAAACATCGACGTGAAAGGTACACATTGAGTGGCTGCCTGCCGCACGACCCAGCCAGGGCTGGGGACAAACTGCAACCGAGGTACATGCCCTTAGAGGGAACCGAACCTGGGTCTCTCTGGACCACAGACCAATGCTCTAACCGCTGAGCCCAACCGGCCAGGGCCACAGTTTTTTTTATTCACTCATCTGCTGAGGGGCACTTGGGATGTTTCCAAATCTTGGCTATTGTAAATATTGCTGCTATGAACATAGGGGTGCATATATTCTTTCTGATTGGTATTTCAAGATTCTTAGGATATATTCCCAGAAGAGGGATCACTGGGTCAAAGAACAGTTCTATTTTTAATTTTTGGGGGAAACTCCATATTGTTTTCCACAGTGGTTGCCCCAGTCTGCATTCCCATCAACAGTGCACTAGAGTTCCCTTTTCTCTACATCATAGCCAGCACTTGTTTGTTGATGTATTGATAGAAGCTATTTAGACAGGTGTAGTTTTAATTTGCATCTCTCTGATGATTAGTGACCTTGAGCATTTTTTCATATGTCTATTGGCTATCTGTATGTCCACTTAGGAAAAGTGTCTATTCATGTCTTTTGCCCAATTTTTAATTGAATTTTTGCTTCCTGGTGTTGAGTTGTATAAGTTCTTTATATATTTTGGAAATTAACCCCTTATCAGATGCATCATTGGTGAATATGTTCTCCCATATTCTCTTTTCATTTTGTTGATGGTTTCTTTTGCTGTCTTTTTTTTTTTTTTTGATATCATGTTTCTTTTCTCTCAAGGACTTTGCTTCTGAAATTACCTGCCTCCTGCATCATCAAATTTCTGTCACTGTTGAATAATTTTTTTCAGCACACAAACATGCAGTAATAGCTCCAGTACTAAAAAAAACCTTTCTTGACTCCACATTTCTCTCCAACCACCATCTAATTTAATTCTCTGTTCTTTATAGCAAAATTCCTTGAAAGAATAGCCTATACTCCACACCCTTTCCCCATACCTTGCCCTGTACCTCTCCCATCTAGCTGTTCCTGAGTTATTTCCTTTTATAGTAAACCAGTAATCTAGTAAGCAAAATGTTTCCTGAGTTCTGTGAGCTCTCAATCAAATTAATCAAGTCCAAGTTGGGGGGTGGTGGTCGTGAGAATCTCTGATTTATACCCAGTTAGTCAGAAGTCCAGGTAACAACCTGAACTTGCAACTGGTGTCTGAAATCCAAGGAGGGGGTTGGTGGAACTCCAAATCTATAGCTGGTGGGTCAGAAACATAGGTGGGTCAGAAACATTCTTGTAAGACTGAAGCCTTAACCTGTGGAATCCCACACTATCTCCAAATAGATAGTTTCAAAATTCAGTTGAATGGTAGGGCACCCAGCTGGTGTCCTGAGCATTGCTTGTTATTGTGGGGAAACTCCCCCATCTCCCCACTTGAATGGGTGACCAGAACACCTATTTAAGACCTTTATGTACTGATAAGGAGAGTTGGAATTTGTTACCTAGGAGGCAAGAGTGGGAGGGAAAATCTATATTCTTTAACACTTTTGGGATTTTGAACCACATGAAGGTTACCAACATTTTTAAAGTATGGATTTTATTTTATCTTTTTACTCCTAGGTCTTGCATGTAGTGAGAATGAAGCTGGTGTTAAATGAATGGGTAATTGAAAGGAAACAGAAAAGCAGAAATATCAGATGGCACATAAACAAATGAAGACCTGAAATATGGGGATTTGATATTTTAAAAAATGAGATAGAACTGGGCCCTGGCTGGTTTTGCTCAGTGGTTAGAGCATTGGCCTGTGGACCAAAGAGTCCCAGGTTCGATTCCGGCGAAGGGCACGTACTCAGTTGTGGTTGGTCCCTGGCCCCGGTTGGGGTCATGCGGGCTGCAACCAACTGATGTCTCTCTCTCTCTCTCTCTCTCTCTCTCTCTCTCTCTCTCTCTCTCTCCCTCTCTCCCTCCTTCCCACTCTATCTGAAGATAAATGGAAAAATATCCTCAAGTGAGGATTAAAAAGAAATGAGATGGAATTGTATATTTCTTTCACATAAAATAAGTCTAGAGGAATGGTATGATGATTTTGAAATGAAGGACCTACCCGAAGTCCTTCTAGGTCTCTGATTCACCACATCTAGTTGTGGCCTTTGTCCATGTTGGCCAAGGTGGCTGCTAGAGCTTCAGCCATCACATCCACACTGATGCTGATGTAAAAAACTTGATGTTTACAGAAATGGAATAAGTTATATTTCTGTGTTAGTTTTCTTTCCAGTTTAGTTTGTATATGTTCAAATCTTAGTAAATGTTATTATTGAAAGCTTAATATATAATTGGAATTTGCCTGGCATTGTGTGGAATAATGAGATTAGATATGAACATCATATTAGATGTTATGAAAAAGTAGAACTTCATATTATTTTATGGGTCATTGGATGTTATTGCCTTATCTGCACTTAAGAGGCTAAATCATTAATCTCATCCATTGTGATAAAAATGACAGTTTATTCTTTTTAAAAAAGTTTTTTTAAATCAAAAAAAAATTTTTTTCAATTTTTATTAATTTATTTTTGTTACAGATGTTTCTCCTTTTCCCCCCCTAGACACCTCCCTCCCCATCCCACCCCCCCATCCTCCCCAGCATTGACAATTTATTCTTTAGAGACTTTATAATTTCAGGTTAATTATATGCAGGCTAACCCTCCCATTCATAGGTGTAGTTTTTCTTTGTTTTTTTTTTTTTTTTTAGCTCTCTTTCTTTATTCTCTCTCTTACACACACACACCACAGCCAATATTGCTGTAAAAATCCACCAGATTAAATCTGGTTTTTGTTTTCTGTAAAATGCTGTTGAAGAAGGATGAGGAAGAAAAGTAATGTATTATTCTTTCAAGTTTTAACAATATCCTCTGATTTTAAGTTGTGACTGGTTCTAGGAATTACCGTCTGTTCTAAGTTTTTAAAAAATGGGCTTCAGAAGCAAGGAAAACATACTTAAAATGTATCTCTGTTTTCTTCCTTCTCTTCACAGAAATAAAATAGAGGGAATAGTCTCTGATACAAAACCATGACCGATTTCAAAACCACAAATTCATTTCGTACTTAGAGACCTTTGTGTTAGCTCTGCAGGACCTGGTTCAATGTGGAATTTTCTCACCTACTGATGGATAGAGTGAGCCACTGAGCCTGGGGGAGGGATCATTTCTCTCCTTTTCTAGTATAAATAAAAAGCCTTTGTCTCTGAATCACTGTCTCTAGCTGGTTTCCTGTGATGAAGGAGTCTGCCTCACTCCAGAATGAAATGGATGAGAGCCAGATTTGGGAGGAGACAATGCGATGGGGATGCTTTGTGGGGGTGTTGCTGCTAAATGAGTTCAGTTCTTAGGCGTTCAGACTTAAATATGCTAGAATTCTCACATTTAATTTGGCTATCTTTCAACTCATGAGAATTCTTCTGTATGAAAGTCACATGCCAATCTTTCCATAAATCTTAGTTTTCTCTTCCATCAGTGGTGTGCAGACCTGTTACCTTTCAAGTTCTACAGCCTGATGATACTTCCCGAAAGGGAAACCGTCTAAATCTCCTGCAGCCACAGGTCCATCATCAGTGATATCATGTTCTGATACCAGAAGTCCAAGGGAAGTTGGGGGACAGGGCTCCATTTTCCAAGGAATTCAACTAAGAGACTTGTAGTATCTGAAATTTTTCTCATCAAAACTGGACTATCCCCTAAGACATGCAATCTTTCCTAGAACAGGCAGAATAGAGTCAGAGTGGCACATATTTCTGTGCTGTAACAGATATTCTGAGAAGAGCTCAGAGACCAAAGTATACCAAACCCCTTTGCTTCAGAGTGCACAGCAAGGTAAAATGATATTAGCAAAGCAGGACTATATCTGAGAGAAATTTGACATGATTTTAAATTAAATTTATGATCACTGTTGATTAGTTGCCCTTTCCAGAATTACTGTGATTTTATGTAAATGGATAGTATGCATTATGTTTTTGGTCTAGCTTCTTTCACTTAGCATAATTATTTTGAGATCCATATATGTCATTTCTTGTTTCAGTAGTTCATTCCTTTTTAGTGCTGAGCAGTATTTGATTGTGTGAATACACCACAGTTTGTTTTTCCAATTTATACAGATATGGTGGTCAAAGAAAAGTGGAACATATACAATTAACTGAAAGATGCATGGACCATCTACAATAAGAAGCCCAGAAATAAATGCTGCTATATCTCAGAACTAATATATGATTAACATGGAGAGCATAAGTCTATTTTCAAAGACTTTAGTAAGATGGTGTTTAAAGTGAACTTTGTGAAAAGTGGCCATACGGAAAACATCCCAGAGGTAGAATTGGTGTTAAATGCCACTGGGCAAATGCATATAGATTTCAAAGTTGTGAAGGAGATTTTAAGAGACACGTCTATTTTTCGTATACCTGATGTCACTTTGCAAATTTTTTGTTTGGGGGGTGGGGTTCTGAATTTCTGTGTAAATATATTCCATTTGCCCAGAGAGGGAGAGAGAGAGAGAGAGAGATAGCAACACTGATGAGAGAGAAACATTGATCAGCTGCCTCCCGTATGCCCCGTACTGGGGATCAAGCCTGCAACCCAGGCATGTGCCCTGACTGAGAATCGGAAGGGGAACCTCCTGGTGCATGGGATGACTGACACTCGACAAACTGAGCCACATCGGCCAGGTATCTCCCTTGAGACTTTAATCCATTATTTACTGCTTCACTCATTCTCATTTTTAATTTTGTTCTCACTGAATCAATTCTCTCAGCCTATGAACATGCTTAGAACTTCCCTATAATTAAAAAATTTTCTAATCTTGGTCTTTTTCCATTTATCTTTAGTCAGAGTGGGAGGAAGAAAGAGAGAGAGAGAGAGAGAGAGAGAGAGAGAGAGAGAGAGAGAGAGAGAGAGAGAGAGAGACATTGATATAAGAGAGACACATTGATTGTTTGCCTCCTGCATGACCCCGACCAAGGCCAGGGACTGAACTGCAACCAAGGTATGTGCCCATGACCAGAATCGAACCCGAGACTCTTTGGTCCATGGGCTGATGCTCTAACTGCTGAGCCAAACCAGCCACGGCCAGCCAACCTTATTAAAATGATCTTCAATAACTTCCCACATTTGAGACCACTGCAATCTTATTCTTCCCATATTGTAATATGATATTTCTACTGTTTTTTGTAGACTAAACATTATTGGATGTGTCATGCAAAGTAATTCATCCATAGACATAGCATTCATCCAGAGCCAATGGGAAAAAAATGCATAATAGCATTTTCATCTAGCCTTGTAGACCCTGTGAGCACTCTGTCCACAGCAACCACAATACTTTGAGAACTGGTTTCACCAATGGATTCCTGAATACCTGCTGTCTGCTTCCAGTCCACATTTCTTCTAACCAGCCCCAGACCCACAAATTCATCAGGAGCCCGATCTTTTGTTCCAGTAACAGATCCTTCTCTGCCTCATACTGTTTCAGAAATGTATCGAGGTTTCACTCCAGTTCCTGTAAGTTGTGCAAGCTCTAACTGACGGATGCACTTCAGAATCTCATGCCATGAATTTCCTAAATAATTTCCATTCATATGAGCCACTGTAATAAGTGTTTTTATTGTGTCAATGTGCTTCTGTTTCATTTCAGTAATACCAGAACTCACTGTAAGTAAGGTAAATCTTGCTGTCGCCTGGACATATGCATCTCTTCCCAGCTGAATGCTGAAAATGCATGCAATTCTGATTGTACATCTTATACCTTCCAGGCAAAGAGAGGCTACTTCAGTATCATCACAGACCCACACTGAACACAGCCAGAAAAGGTGTCCAAGCCAACTTACGCATGGATATCACATGCTCCAAATGGATTGCACTTGTAAAAGGTGCTTGAACATGGCTCAAAGCTTTAACTGTCTTAGCCATCTGTTCCATTTCTAAAGTTATACAGAAGTCTTAAAAATTTTTTTTTTCTTTACTGATTTTTTTTTTAGAGAGAGAGAGGAAGGGAGAGCAAAAGAGAGATAGAAACATCAATGAGAGAGAACATTGGTTGGCTGCCTCCTGCATATCCCCCACCCCCACCGGGGATTTGGCCCACAACCTGGGCATGTGCTGTGACCAGGAATCCAACCAGCTACCTCTTGGTACATAGGCCGATGCTCAACCACTGAGCCACACCGGTCGGGCCAGAAGTCTATTTTGTTTTTCAATGGCAACATTTTATTTAATTGATTTTGTAGGGATTGTTAGTTCTTTTGTTACTTTCATTGATATCTTTTTTCCAGCTATTTCATTGTAGACAGGTAGATACTCTTCAGGAAGGTCTTTACTGTCATTGATACCTCTATTCATCTTAATGTACTTTTCCTTTGTCATTTTATTTTTAACTTGTGGACTGTGAAGATCTGTGGTCAGCATGATGATTGAGTAAGCCAAAACATAAGCAGTATCTGCACTAGCAAAAAGGGTTTGTCCTTGGTTGCATTCTAGGTATCTTGCAATAAAATTTTCCATCAATCAATTTTCTGAGCTTCCCCTGGAAGACGGAATCCTTCCAGAAACATGCGAAGGGCTGAAACAAAGTCCTTTCCTGAAAAGTCATGTTGGTCCACATATGCATACATGACTTCTTTGTTAAATTTATCATTTATCTCCCAGGAACTCACCCACTTGAGTCTAATCTTTCCTCTTGATGTAAGAATTGGGCGATATCTTCAGATGTAGTGCCAAGCATCCCTTGTTCTTGGAGGTACGGTATTTCTCTCTCTGGTTTATTATTAAATAAACCTATCCCTTGTTCTGTTATTTCTTTTTGTTACTTTAGGACTTCAAATGGTTCTAGATTATCAGTGCCAGACATCTGTGTACTGTAGCTACCTATTCTTGATGATGATGTTGACTCTAGGGAATTTAAATTCTGTATCTGTTTATTGTCTCGGGGTGTTTGATATCACTTGTCTCTTGTTCTGAGGGTTTTTCCTGACCAAGAGTTGCCTGAGAGTTGGAGTCACATACTGATCCTTACTCCATTCAACCATGTATTTCAAAATTGACACTAAGTATTCTAAATCATTTTTTCCTCAGGGTCAATTCCTGAACATTACTCATACCAAGTTCTCGACTGCCCTGTCCTTGAGCAATTTTTGATAGATCATTTCCTAGTCTTTCAAATATATTTGCTGCATTTAAGTCACAGTCGTAGCTTACATAAATATCTACCACACTCTGAGCATCTGCACAAATCATTGTCAATGTCTGAATAATCATCCATTTGCGGTCAAACGAGCCGGTAGAAGTTTCCAAAATGTATAGGAAAATTTCTTTAAAGAGCACCTCAATTTGCATCTTCAGAAATTTGGCAACAAAATAAGAAACATGGAAAGAGAAAGCTCAAAAACCACTGGAACAGATGAGACTATTTTTTTTAGAGTCCAACACACAGAGACTGCTTAATAACATTAATAAACATCTCATTTGTCCTGAAAACAGGTCCTGCATTCTGCAGAATGGGTAGAAGTAAGTGCAATGAAAGAATCTTTGATCATAACTCATGAGACTTTGGATCTGGCAGTCCATCTGACAGCAGATTCATTGATAGTTTACCCAATGACTTGAATACTAGAAAGGCATCCTTTTGTAAAATGTGGGAAAGCTTAGCACCAGGTGAAGGTCCTGAAGAATTTCCGGATTCCTGAGTATCATTGGGAGAGACAGTCTATCATCAGGTAAGGACGGTGTATATACAACAGAAATTGGTGTTCCTGGGATTCCATTTGCTTGGATATCTTCACTGTTACTACCATCTTCTGGGGTTCCAGTGCTGCCATCTGCACTTGCATTTAGAGACCTTTCTCCCATATCGCCAACAACGATGTTCACCATTTCTTCTACAATGCTCTCTGCACAAAGTCTTGTGGTTTTCCCTCACATTCATGGTTTTCTCTATCATATAATACATCATTTTTACATAATGTTTCAGCTGCCTGATCAGTTTCGGTCTGCTCATTCTCTGCACTGGAAATATCAGATCCACTTTCAGGTTCCGTGTCACCCTGAAGGCTTTTATCCACATCACTTGTATGGGGATCAAGGTCTCCTTCATGTTCTTGGGATATGTGATCAACAGTCTGAGGTGGCAGGTATCTAAGGTGAGGTGATTCAGCCTCATGATAGCTTCCTGGAGACTGCAAGAGATGCTGCTGCGGCCGGTGCCTCTCTTTTTCTATTCGTTTGGCTTCCTGCAATGCTTGGCTTTATTGCGTGCAAAGAACATTCAGCATCTGACTAAGAGTCGTTTTGGCTGTTGTCTGATTAATGAGATTTTTGCTTGCTAGATAGATATGGTAACATGTTCTCACAGCTTGCAGCACAGTTCCCTCATGAATTTCTGTGTTGGGATGTTACTGTAAGTAAGCAAAGCCTTTATTATGTGCTTGCTGGGGACCTTGGAAACAGCCACAAATTGTTTCAATAATTCTATGAATTAAAATTCTGCCTGGTGTTGTACTGTCTGGAGCATTGCCAGTCAAGTGCCCATAAGCAATGAGTTTCTGTAAACAATCTAGAGATGTATTGACGATGTGGGGTCATTTGGTAAGAAGTACTTGTCTGCTTCGATGAAATTTGCCTTTGATTTCACTGGTGGAAGGGTGTTCATCCAGCTTTTGCTTCTCCATGAGGAGGACTCTGCTTTTCAGTTTCCACCTTTGTTTCCTCATGTGCCCAGCAATGCCACTCCTGGGTTACCCACCCTACCTCCACCTCGTGCGCTTTGCGCAGCTGGGAGTGATGGGCCTTCTTCACTTCCTTGTTGACCAAAATCTTCTCCACGGCCCATGCCAGGAGCATGTTCTTGGTCTTCTTCCCCTCCTACGTGGACGCAGGGAGGCGGCGGCTCTCCGACCCGCAGCTCCCAGCTGCTGGATGGCGGGAAGAGGGAAGAGATGTTTCGAGGAAACCGCACGTCATCGGTTCACTCCTTTTTACTGCTGAGTGGTATTTGATTGTGTGGATATACCACAGTTTGTTTTTCCAATTTATACAGATATAGTTATCAAAGAAAGGTGGAACATATATAATTAACTGAACAATGCATGGGACATTTACAACAAAAAGCCCAGAAATAAATGCTTCTGTATCTAAGAACCTAATGTGATTAACATGGAGAGCATAAGTCAATGAATTCAATAAATTTAAACCAATTACTTGGAGTCATTAAAATAGAAATTTAGAGCAAAAAATATTAAATCCCCCTTCACTTGATACAGCATGGATAATTAAGCATAGCAGTGACATTAAGATTATACAGTGTGCCCAGCCGGTGTGGTTCAGTGGTTGCATGTTGACCCATGCACCAAAAGGTCACCGGTTCGATTCCTGTCAGGACACATGCCCAGGTTGTGGGCCCGATGCCCAGTGGGGAGCATGCAGGAGGCCACCAATTGATGTTCTCTCTCATCAGTGTTTCTATTTCTCTCTCCCTCTCCCTTCCTCTCTCTCTAAAAATTAATAAAGAAAAAAAAGATTATGCAGTTTATTTTATTAAATAGATTGGGACATGGTCTTCTTTTTGGAAGATTATTTGGCAGTCAAATGCAGCACAGATTAGAAATAAGTATGACTGGAATATGGAAGCCAAAGCAAGGAGGCTGTGGTAGCATTAGGGGCATGAATTAATAACATCAACGGCAATGAGAATGGAGAAAAAACAGAAACTATTAGAGAGATTTCAAATTTTCAGAGGAAGAAATAATAGGGCATTAAATTTTCCTAACCAAAATGCAATTAAAGCAATCTCTAATTTTGCTCCCCAGACTTCTCTTCAGGTGGCAGACATGCTTACAATTTTTGTTCGAACACTGAATGGGAGACTAGAGTTCTAGATCCGGTTCAAGCACAAACTTTGTGTGACCTTAGGCCAGCTGTGTCACCTTCTGGAGGGCCTGCTTTTCTCTCCTATGAAACGAATGGGCTGTAGCAGGCAGACTCTAAGACTTCTTCCAGTTCCAAGTTTCTTAGATGATAAGAATTCATTATCTTGAACTTCATTTCTAGTTGGGCCTAAGGTGACAGGCTAATTCAGCTGGAAATGAAAAGAATAAGTGAACTGTATGAACTAACTACCCACACAGGGCCCTGGTAAGGTCGTTAACTGCAGTCTGGATTAAAAATCTTCTCTGCGTACTGCCTTCTCTTAATGACGAAGGGAGCTATGCACAAAGGAGTAGGGTTGCAGGGTAGTAAATTCCTTCTGCTCTGTTGGGTCAAATGGCACTCAAGAGGTTAGGTGTTTGTAACTGGAACACACAAAAGTTCAGGGAAGGAAGAAGCCTGGAGTTTGGTTACTTTTGACAAATTATGTTTACTAGGGACTGCCTGTTAAGATGACCCAGAGGAAAATTCAACTTTTAAATTAATCTCCTGTGTTTTTCTGGCCATGCCAACATCACAGATAAGACCAGAGGATACCTCTAGCCATTCATTATAACTCTTGTTCTCACTGATTACTCTCTGGTCTCTAAATGCTTCTCTGTGGTAAGAACGGCAGTTAACAAAGGGATTTGGGTTCCCCAGTGGACCTTATTAAAGCTGTTGTTGTTATGAGGTGATTAACTTATGTAAATGAATTAATGTGGCAATGAACTAAGCCATGCACACAGAACACATCACGGGGCAGAGAATCACAAAGTCTAGTCACACTCCAGAGAACTGTTTAGCATTTAAATGTGAATTCTGGGAGAACAACAACAACAAAAAAACAAAAAAAACCCAAAACCCTGAGAATTTCAGAGCCCTGTCAGGTTAGTTATTTAAAAATAAACAGTTCACCTACTTCCCCAAAGTTTTGTCTTTGAAATGACTACCAGAGATACAGGTACTGCTGAAAGATAAAGGATAGGAGGTAAAAGTCTAGAAATGGACACTTATGGGATATCCAAATAAAGGGAGAAAAGTCAGGGAAGAATAATGAAAAGGAGTAATCTCAGAAGTTTTAGGATAATTAGGCTTGGGAGGAATCATATGTGCCCCAACTAGGGATCAAGCCCACTACCTAGGTATGTGCTCTGACTGGAAATTGAACTCGCAACCTTTTTGGTATATGGGGCGATGCTCTAACCAACTGAGCCACCTGGCCAGGGCAGTGAGGGTTCCCTTTTTATTCACATCCTGGCCAAGGCTTTTAAAAATTTTAAATTTATTTATTGATGATAGCCATTCTGACAGGGGTGAGGTGATATCTCATTGTGGTTTTGATTTACATTTCTCTGATGATTAGTGATGCTGAGCATCTTTTCTTGGCAGGGCAGGGCCACAGGGAGTCAGGAGGTGAGAACTGTGGCTATCTGCAGTCCAGTATGGAGGGGAGTGCTCAACCTAGGAAAGATGGCATCTGTGGGTGGTGTAGGAGAGGGACTCAGCATAGGGACAATGGCAGTTGTTATTCTAGCCTGCTCCCCAAAGTCACACAACTTAATCTCTCCCTGTCCACTCTGACCTGCCATTCCTCTGCTGGGGCCCTTGGTGAGCGTCCGTGAATGAGATTTTGTGCTCTGACCTTTTAAGAGGGTGCCTGGGTTTCTAGCAAACATCTGTCTCTCTCTGGTAGACTGAATTCTTGTTGATTTTCACAGCCAGATGTTATGTTGGGTTCCTCTTCTTGGCTCTGGTACTCAGAGCAGGGTAGCCTGGCGTGGGATGAGACCCCCGTTCCTCAGGGGGAGATCTTTGCAGCTGAGATATCACTCCCTGTTCTCAACTGCCACATGCGGGTGTGAGACCACCCCTTTTCACACCTCCACTGTTCCTACCAGTCTCAATGTGGCTTCTATAAATCCTTAGTTATAAGTCTTCTATTCAGCTAGTCCTCAGTTGGTTATTCAGGTTGATTGTTCTATAATTTAGTTGTAATTCTGATTTGGTCCTGAGAGGAGATGAGTGTAATTTTCACCTACTCTGCCACCATCTTGGATTCCTTGTAAGATATTTTTAAAATTGCTAATTTTTAAAAATCTTTATTGTTGGAAGTATTACAGATGTTCCCCCTTTATTCCCCCATGGACCCCCTCCTCCTCACTCCCACTCCCTCTCTTGCCTTCCTCACACTATTATCTGTGTCCATTGGTTATGCATATATGCATATAAGTTCTTTGGTTATCTCTTCCCACCCCCACCCCCTGCCCTCTGAGGTTTGTCATTTGTTATAGGTCTGTTCTATTTCTTCTTGGATCAGTTATGGTAGTTTGTATCTTTTTTTATTCATCCCATTTATTAGTATTTTGTTAAATTCATTTTCTTATATGTCTGTTAATAAAGCATATGTCATAAATCATTGTCCCCTTTAAAATTTCTAAATAAATCTGCATGGTTCTGGAGGAGAAAAACAGATACCCTTGACAAGCTTCTCCCATCTGCTGGTGAACTTTATGCTGCTGCCTTGTAACATGGAATGGAAGTGGGAAGCTATACTGTTAGTGTATAGCTGTCAAATGTGGTCGGCTAATGATTGGACAGAGATTTCTTAAATGTCTGGAACCAATAGGCCTCCTGCCCTTTGCCAATGGGCTTTGTGTCCAGGTTTGGGCACTCCTTCAGTGTTTAGTCAGGCAGGTTACAACTCTGCCTTAGCTTGTACTCTTTCCTCCACAGCTTCCAGGTCAGCCCTAGGTAAATGATTAGGGCCTTCTTAGCTGGGCAGATCATTTGAATAGGTAACATTGGAAAGGAGAACATGGGTCAATTTCATTAATAGTCAGAGTTATACAGATTAAAACCAGACTCCACACTCAGCATATTGGTAAAATTTAGACAGTTTTTAATTTATAATACTAAATGTTGTTGAGGATGACGAGACTGGAATGGTCATGCACTGCTGGTAGAAGTGTATACGGCTATCACGAGTTTGAATGTTTAATTAGTGAAATTGTGTATGCATATACACTATGATTGGACAATCTTTGCTGGATACACACCCCAAGGAAAGTCTCACATAGTTAATAGGGGAAATATAAAAATATGTTCATTGCTGTGTTGGTGGGGTTAGAGGCAGCCTATGAGTCCACCACTAGGGGACTGCGTAAGTAAATGTGGAGGAAACGCATGCTAAAATATTCTGCAGTAGTTAGAAACTGAACCAGATGTACATAACCAGTAATCTAAAAAGAGTTTTAAGTTATCCATAGTTATAGACCATTGGTTTCAGGAAGAAGCTGCCGGCACACTTAATCAGTTTATTTATATAATTGTATTCCCTTTGTGTTTCCTTTTATGTTTCAGTTGTCAGAAATTTCAGAGCTCAATTTAATCACAGTAGCTGTATTAGTCCTTCCCCTAAAGAAAGCTGTGCCCATTTGCCTTTGATTTTTCCATCTGAATTTTACAGCCATATTGGAATTTGGTATTTTTTTAAGCTTTTGGGGATTAGCCCGGCCAGTGTGTCTCAGTGGTTGAGCATCGACCCATGCACCAAGAGGTTGCCAGTTCGATTCCTGGTCAGGGCACATGCCCAGGATGTGGGCCAAATCCCCAGTGGGGGACATGCAGGAGGCAGCCAATAGATGTTCTCTCTCATCGATGTTTCCATCTCTCTCTCCCTCTCCCTTCCTCTCTCTCTAAAATCAATAAAAAAAAATAAAGCTTTTGGGGGTTATAAATATAAATAAAAGGTCTCTGTTGGACCTAAACAATCATCTTATCGTAATTAAAGAATATCTTAGTGGAAAAACAGAAAAGATTAGGAAAGAAACTAATTTCTCCTGACTTGTGAGATTATTAAAAAAAAAGGAAAGGAAATGAATCAAGCAACCATCTTAAGATGAGAAAAAAAATATTTCATCCATGGACGTATGTGTTTAAATAACCACTCACCTGAATGAAGAACATCTTTTGGTAACCAGAAGGTTTCTAATAAGGCAGTTATTTCTTGTGGAAAACCTGCATATCCCTATGTAAATAAGAATGAGGAATTTGAACAAAAACAAAGGGAATGAAATCTTTTCAAGCTGTGCAAAGCTGCTAAGACTCTCAGAGGCTGCTTGGGGAAATTATTTTCCATCAGTTCCCATGTAGTCCACTAGGTGGTGGTGCACATTAAAAACTTTACTGTATCGCCTGGTCAGTGTGGCTCAGCGGCCAAGAGGTCACTGGTTTGATTCCCTGTCAGGGCACATGCCGGGGTTGTGGGCTCGATCCCGAGTGGGGAGCGTGCAGGAGGCAGCCAATCGATGTTTCTCGTTCTCCTCCTCTCTATCTAAAAATCAATAAAAACGTATTAAAAAAATAAACTGTATAAACTTTAAATTGCCACAAACCTTGTTTACTCTTCTTTTTCGAATAAAATACCAAGAAAATCTGTTTAAGACAATACAACCCAGAGGGAGAACTATTAAGCCCTGCATTAACAACAGAGGGGACAGTCTCAGGTTACAAAATGAGGATAGGTATCATCCAAAAGAGATCATCTCCAAATGTAGCTTTTGGGTCCTTGACCCAGGTTCTTTTGGTTACAGAAAAGTATAATGAGATTTTCTTTCTGTACTTTTTTCCACAAACCACCTTGGATGCAAGGAGTCAAATTTTGATAAATACGTTTACATAGTAATTTTTGTGCCTTAAAAAAACCCCCGTCTTTCATCTACCAGCTACTAAGATTTCATAATCATGAGTTTTAACATGTCAGTATGTCATCATATCACATGGGATAAGTTTAGAATACTGTTTGTGTGAATACATCACTTTAATGTGAATGATGAAGTAGTCTCCCATCAATCAGGTGACTTCTTTTGTCACCTTTAGGAAAGGAAGCAAGCTTCTTCAGTGATTAAATTTGTACAACTGTGGTGACCTCTGAAAGGCTACATTCCCTTTTAAGACTACATACTCAGAACAAAGCACAATTGAAGCTACTCTTAAGCAACCTCACAACTGAAGTCACTCTTCTGTAGTTCACAGATTCTGGCTGATGATGTCACTGACACAAAGAAGAAAATGCAAAACAGGAAGCCCTAAATCAGCTTAATGGTGAGCCTCACATGTGCAGCTGAGGCCGGAGACCACTGCGGTATGGCTATGGCTTTGCAGAGCACCCTGGAAGCGGTGTGGTTGGGGCTCCTCGTGAGCTCTCTCTGGAAAGGTGAGTAAGCTCCCTCACTCTTTGGTCTTAGAAAAGTGTATGCCATTATTTTAAAATTTGGACTAATTAAAAAAAAAATAAAGCAAAGAAGCCAGATATATTAATGCTCACTGTACCTAAAAGGCCATCAATAAGCAAATTGCAGCATAAATCTCACAGCCTTCTTTATTTGTTTCCTGCAGTTGCAGAGAGCAAGGATCAAGTATTTCAGCATTCGTCTGTGGTATCTTCGGAGGGAGCTGTGGTGGAAATCTCCTGTAATCACTCTATATCCAATGCTTATGACTTCTTCTGGTACCTTCACTTCCCAGGATATGCGCCAAGACTCCTTGTGAAGGGCTCCAAGCCTTCTCGGCAGGGACGCTACAACATGACGTATGAGCGATTCTCTTCTTCACTGCTCATCCTCCAGGCGCAGGTGGAAGATTCTGCTGTTTACTACTGTGCTCTGGGGGACACAGAGGCAGAGAACCCATGAAAAGCTGAACAGAAACAGAGAGATCACAACCTTTGCAGGAGGTAGACAAGAGAGCAGCAATAACTGCTTCCCCCCTAATTCAGTGTTCTCCAAGCTTTTCCATTTGGCACTGCTATTGAAAAAACACTTGATTTTAGACACACTCTATATCATGAAGCTCTCAGTTCAGTGGTGATAAAGAGAAGAATCCACAGCAGAGTAAAATTCCCTTTATACTTAAATCCAGAGTTTGTATGTATATACAGATTCCCCTCTCTATTGTACACTTTGAACCGTTCCCCACTGGCTTATATTTCTCTAAAAATATCATTCCTAGAGTGTAACAACCTACCTCAGATATAACTTGACCCATTATTAAACTACAAGGGAGCCCTGGCCGGTTTGGCTCAGCGGTTAGAGCGTCGGCCTGCGGTCCGAAGAGACCCGGGTTCGGTTCCCGCTAAGGGCATGTGCCTCGGTTGCAGTTTGTCCCCGGCCCTGGTTGGTTGTGTGGGTGGCAGCAACTCGATGTGTCCCTTTCATGTCGATGTTTCTCTCTCTCTCTCTCTCTCTCTCTCTCTCTCTCTCTCTCTCTCTCTCCCCCTCCCTCCCTCCTACTCTATCTGAACAAAAAATGAAACGGGTGAGGATGAAAAAAAAAAAAAAAACTACAAGGGAACAGTGAGAGAACTGGGTCTCGACGAGGAAAAGTATTAAACCCTAAAAAACTAAGCAATCTCTTCAGTTCACTGAGATATGAGTGTAATTGATTTATGGTCTCTTTTATTTGGAGTTAGCAGAGCACAAGGTCAAATCATGGAGCTCCCCATTATTTTGAGACTTCCCTAATTTATGTGAAAAAAGTCTGATTTTTCTTGCTTGGACTGTCTTCTTTGTTAAAATTCCATATACAAAGAAAAACCCACTGATTTTCCTCCTAGTTCCAACAACTTTATTTTGTGCTGAATTTTTTTCTGATGCTTCTAAAATGAATATAATCTTCATTTCAGAGTCTGATGTTTGCAAAGGGCTTTTTCATTATTTTACACGAATCATTCCTTGTCTCCCAGGAAGTCACTGACATTTACAGAGTTCTGATGTTTATTAATAGTGTTGAGAAAGGCAGTAGCAGTCTCAGAGAAGTACCTGGAGTCTCAGATTGAAGCTCCTTTGGTGCCCTTGTGTTGTGATGTGCATGTCTCAATGGTAGCCAAATAAGGAGTGAAGAGCGGTACCTCTTGAAGGTCAGGAACCCTATAGGAGAGCAGAGATCTCCACCTCCATCATTTGGGGAATATTCCCCATTAGCTCACCTTTGACAGATCTCCAAATAGGCACCAGTGTGCCTGGTTCACAATAGTTTGGGGAAACAGTTCATGTTTATTTTCTGTGAACTTGAAGGTTATTTCAGCATAAATTAGAGAGTTGGGCAGAATAGTCGGAATGTAGTCCAGACGGGGTACATATGGTAAATTTGTCTCCACATAAATCTGTAATGGCATGGAAATGAGCAAGAGGTGCTAGAGAAGGTGGATGATTATTGCATGTTAGAGGTGGTTTAGAAGCAATTATCTAGGGCTGTTTTAGTTGAGTGGCACATACATTTGGGTCAGCATTTGGTATACACTCAAGTAACAACATGACCTTTAAAGTTCCAGTGGGCCCATTCAACTCTATAATTGTATAATTTTATTATGACAGCGGGGCTACGTTCCAATATTGTAAGGTTTGTAAAAAGAAAATGATCAAAATTTATATTCTCAGTGTAATTTAGTGGAAAGAATGCCTTTGATGTCAGAGAAACATGGGTTAAAATCTTTGCTCTATTTCTTTATGGTCAATGAGTAAATTACCTAATTGTCCTAAACCCTAGTTACCTTATCTCTAAAACCTGAAATTTTAGGAGGAATAAATGTGTTAAAAAATGTAAAAGGCTTAACATTTGCCCACAGTAGGCATTTGATGAATAATTTCCTCATTAATGTCATAAATCAAAGCACATAAACAGAATAGCTATTGAGGCTATGTTGTTCAGTTCTGAAGGCTCAGTTGATGCCCTAGGAATCCTTTGGGTGTGCAGGATATTATGTGAAGGTCCCTGAAACCTTTCTTACACCTCCTTAACAGTTAAGAGCCCTTCCTTGACTGAAATCTAACATGAAGACTAAACTTTTACTTTTCAAGAAGAGGAAGAATAAGGGTTCTACATCAGACCTGCCATTGCAAATAGATGCCCATAATTTCTAACCATAGCATAAATACAGAGGGAAACTTTTCTCTTTGTAATACTGAGCACATAATAAATATGGTGCATTCTTTCATAAGCAGCCTTTGTGGGGAACCACTATACAGTCATTTCTAGTGCAAAATTAAAAATATAAGTTTCCTAAAGATTTAGTTCATTTGTGTCTCTTGGGATTAATTATTAAATGGTTTAATGCAAACAATATCTGAGCCATTTGCACTTCCAGACATAATTTTGTGTGTGGTGTGTACTGTATCTGCAGAGAACAGAAGAAGCAGAGATTGAGCAGTTACCTGAAAACTTTAATAAAGTCTATATTGGACTAGTTGTCTAAATTTGACTTATTTGTCTTTATACATTGATCAAAAGGCAGTAACTATATGGCCGTGCAGACATTTAGGACATACACACATTTTTGCTTGTGTGGTAGGGCAGCAGTAAACCCAATGTCAGAGGCCTGAATGTTCTGTTTTCCTCTCCAGGTCTATCCTCCATCATGCTCTATGCCCAGGAATCTGACTTCTGTGCGTGGAATCAGTGATCTTCCTTGTCCTCTTGCTTCTGATTGGGTTTGGGAGGCACTGGCAGGAGTGAGTGGTTGGGATATTTATATTCTAATATCCTTTCTTTCCTGTACTGAAGTCCACAAGTCCTACCAGGTGGTATTCTCCCTCAGTTACAGGTCTCCGCAGGCTAGGGCAATTTCTTCCTATTCTGTTCCTTCAGGCCTAGGACTGTGAAGCCTCTGGCTGTTGTTAGCCCCAGAGTGCTTCACCTTCTCTTGTAGGTTTCCCTTGATTCTGCACATACAGTTAAACATATTCCTTTGATGTGGAGGGTGGCTGAGCCAAGGTCTCTTGTTCCTGTGGTGTTTGCATGGTCTCGCCCAGGAGTCTTTAATCCAAGGCCACTTGTTGAGCCTGCGTGCTGGCAAGGCCCAGGCAGGAACATTCTGCCCAAGATCTCTTGTTGTTCCTGTGTGCCGGCAAGGCCCACACAGGAGTGTCCTGAGCCGTGGGCAAGAATGAATCAACAGTCTGGACCTTGAGCTCGGAGGCCGAGGGAAACATTTGGTCTTTGAGAACAATGAAGCTTTTGAACTTCCCCCCTTTCAACTGGCTATATAATAAACTGGCTGAGCTAGCTCAGGGTCACTGTTTCTCCATCAGAGAGCAGTGTCCCACCTGGCCACAGCTTTCCTCTCTAGAATGTCTCTGTGTCTTTCTTAGTCTCTGTGTTTTTCTCAGTCTCCCGTCGCCCCTCCTCAGGTCTGGTTCGACTAGCCGTGCAGGTCGCGGCACTTTCATTAGGTTTTCTTCTTTTCCCCCCCAAGCATCCTCTTGAGGTGATTGTCAGGACCCTCAAAGACACAACACGAACATTCATCTTGGGCTCTAGGTGGCGAAAGAAGAAATTTGTTATATGTTCCTATTCACCACAGACCTCTTTGGGACTCAAAGATTAGTATTTAAAGACAATTTACATATTCCAAAGAAAGATATCATAGCGTCAAGGTTTCAACTATTAAAGTATGATATCCTTAACCAAGCTTTCAGAAACAGCTATGTTCCACTTTTTTTTCTGATTCCAAGCAAAGAGATTTTCTATCCTCTTTCCAAAATATATGGTTTATTTGCATATTTTTAAAGGAAAAATAAGGCAAATCAGAGAAACAATGTCTTTATATTGATACTTGCTTGTTTTCTTTCTTTTTAAAAAAATATGTTTTCATTGATTTTTTCAGAGAAAGGAAAGGAGAGAGAAATAGAAACATTGACGTGAGAGAGAAACATGGATTGGCTGTCTCCTGCACAACCCCTACTGGGGATCGAACCCCAAACCCAGGCACATGTCCTGACGGAGAATCGAACCAGGACCTCTCAGTCCATAGGACAATGCTCAATCCACTGAGCCACACCAGCCAGGCTTGCTTATTTTCTTTAAGTTGAATCTGTTGAAAAATTACTCTGCCACTCTTGTGGCATTTTTTTAGTACAAAACTTTAGCTTGTCTTCCCCTTAAAATGAGCCCTTCATCATCATCATAATACCTCAAGCTTAATTAACCATCAATTTTTACCCCATATGCATTTTATTATTTTGTTGCTGTCACAGGAAATGACGAATCAAGCAGAGATTTTATTTCCAAGCTCTTCAAAGAGTATTACAAACACAAGTAAAATATCCTTTTTTAATTGAATTTTTTTAGAGAGAGAGGAAAGGAGGGAGACATAGAAGGATTAATGTGAGAGAGATACATCATCGGCTGTCTCCTGCATGCCCCCTACTGGGGATCAAGCCTGAAACCTGGGCATGTGCCCTGACAGGAAATTGAACTGGTGACCTCTTGGTGAATGGGTCGACACTCAACCACTGAACCACACTGGCTGGGCTAAAGTATCCTTTTTAAAAAAAATATGTTTTTGTTGATTTTTAGACAGAGGGGAAGGGAGAGGGAAAGAGAGAGATAGAAACATTGATGAGAGAGAAACAGCAATTGGCTGCTTCCTGCATGTCCCTTACTGGGGATCCAGCCCAAAACATGGGCATGTGCTCTGACCAGGAATCAACGCAGTAACCTCTTGGTGCATGGGTCGGCACTCAACTACTGAGTCACACTGGCTGGGGCTAAAGTATCCTTTTTATTTTCCAGAAAGAGGAGAGGGGGAAGGAGAGGGAGGAGAGAGAGAGAGAGAGAGAGAGAGAGAGAGAGAGAGAGAGAGAGAGAGAGAAAGAGAGAGAGAAACATCAATGTGAGAGAGAAATTTCAATCAGTTGCCTTCTGTACATGTTCTGACTGGGGATAGAACCCGAAACCTGGGTGTGTGCCTTGACTGGGAATCCAACCTGTAATACTTCAGTGCATGGGACGATGCTCCAACCAACTGAGTCATACTGACACTGAAAGTGTCAAATTAAATAAAAGACACTTATGACATTAATAATTCACGTAGGTCGTGAGATTGTCACATAAATTTGTTTTTAATCATTTGTAATGTTCTATAAGTCACATTTTAAACAATTTATTTAATTTTTAAATTTTATTAATTTATTTTTGTTACAGATGTTTCTCTTTTTTCCACCATTGATACCCTATTTCCAATCTGCACCCCGCCCCCCGGCATTGTTGTCTATGTCCATTGGTTATGCATACATGTATGTAAGTTCTTTGATTTATCTGTTCCTTCCACCCCCTCACCCTCTTCTGAGGTTTGTCAGTCTGTACCCTACTACTGTGTCTCTGGGTCTGTTTTGTTCTTCAGCTTATTTTGTTCATTATATTCCACAAATAAAGAGATCATGTGGTATTTGTCTTTCTCTGACTGGCTTATTTCACTTAGCAAAATACTCTCCAGGTCCCTCCATGTCATCTCAAAGGATAAGGAATCATTCTTTCTTATAGCTGCATAGTGTTCCATTGGGTATACGCACCACAGCTCTTTAATCCACTCATCTATTGATGGACACTTGGGCTGTTTCCAGATCTTAGCAATTGTAAATAGTGCTACTATGAACATAGGGGTACATATATTCTTTCTGATTGGTGTTTCAGGCTTCTTAGGACATATTCCTAGAAGTGGGATCACTGGGTCAAATGGCAGTTACATTTTTAATTTTTTAAGGAAACACCATATTGTTTTCCATAGTGGCTGTACTAGTCTGCATTCCCACTAGCAGTACACTCCTGTCCCCTTTTCTCCACACCCTTGCCAGCACTTGTTGTTTGATGATTTGTTGATTGCAGCCATTCTGGCAGGTGTGAGGTGATACCTTGTAATCATTTTAATTTGAATCTCTCTGATGATTAGTGACGTTGAGCACTTTTTTATGTCTCTTGGCCAGTTGTATGTCCTGTTTGGAGAGGTATCTATTTTGATCTTCTGCCCATTTTCTAATTGGATTCTTTGTCTTCCTTTTGTTGAGTTGTATGAATACTCTATATATTTTGGAAATAACCCCTTATCTGATGTATCATTGGCAATTATGCTCTCCATATAGTGGGCTCCCTTTCCATTTTGATGCTTGTGTCTTTTGCTGTGCAGAAGCTTTTTAGTTTGATGTAGTCCCATCTTGAATTTTTTCCTTTGTTTCTCTTGCCTTAGGCATTGTATCAGTGAAAATTCTGCTCCATGTGATGTTTGAAATTTTGTTGCCTATATTTTCTTCCAGGATTTTTATGGTTTCATGATTCACATTTTAGTCTTTTAACCATTTCGAGTTTATTCTTATGTATGGTATAATTGGTAGTCTAGCTTCATTTTTTTGCATGTAGCTGTCCAATTTTCCCAACACCATTTATTAAAGAGGCTGTCTTTAGTCCATTGTATGCTCTTACCACCTTTGTCAAATATTAATTGAGCACAATGTCTTGGGTCAATTTCTGGGTTCTCTGTTCTGTTCCATTGATCTATATGATTATTCTTGTGCCAGTACTAGGCTGTTTTGATTACAATGGCTTTGTAGTATAACCTGATATCCAGTATTGTGATCCCTCCTACTTTGTTATTCCTTTTCAAGATTGCTGTGGCTATTTGGGGTCTTTTTTGGTTCCATATAAACTTTTGGAGTATTTGTTCTAGTTCCATGAAATATGTCATTGGTATTTTAATGGGGATTGCATTGAATCATAGATTGTTTTGGGTAGTATGGACATTTTAATAATGTTAATTATTCCAATCCATGAACAAGGTATATGCTTCCACTTTTATATATCTTCCTCAATTTCTTTTTTCAATGTCCTGTCATTTTCTGAAAATAGGTCCTTTACTTCTTTGGTTAAGTTTATTCCTAGGTATCTTAGTTTTTTTTGCTGCAATAGTAAATGGGATTTTATTTTAGTTTCTCTTTCTGTGAGTTCATTATTGGTGTATAAGAATGTCATCGATTTCTTGATGTTAATTTTGTATCCTGCTACTTTGCTAAATTCATTTATTAACTCTAGTAGATTTTTGATGGAGTCTTTAGGGTTTTCTATGTATAATATCATATCTACAAATAATAACAGTTTCACTTCCTCCTTTCCAATTTGGATTCCTTTTATTTTTTCTTCTTGTCTAATTGCTGTGACTAAGACTTCCAGTACTGTGTTAAATAAGAGTGGTGAAAGTGGGCATCCCTGTCTTGTTCCTGTTCTTAAGAAAAATGTTTTTAATTTTTGCCCATTGAATATGATGCTTGCTGCCTGTAAGTTTTTCATATATGGCCTTCATTATGTCGAGAGATGATCCCTTTATTCCCACATTGCTGAGTGTTTTTATCAGAAATGGGTGCTGGATTTTGTCGAATGCTTTTTCAGTGTCTATTGATATAATAATATGGTTTTTGTCTTTCTGTTTGTTTATGTGGTGTATCACATTTATTGATTTGTGAATATTGTTCAAACCTTGCATTCCTGGGATGAATCCCACTTGGTCACGGTGAATACTTTTTTTGATGTATTCCTGGATCTGATTTGCTAATATTCTGTTAAGGATTATGGCATCTATGTTCATCAGGGATATTGGCCTGCAGTTTTCTTTCTTTATAGTGTCTTTATCTGGTTTTGGAATTAGAATTATGCTGGCTTCATAAAATGAGTTTCAAAGTCTTCCTTCTTTTTGGATTTTTTGGAATAGTTTGAGGAGAATGGGTGTTAGTTCTTCTTTGAATGTTTGGTAAAACTCCCCCATGAAGCCCTCTGGGTGTGGGCTTTTGTTTGCTGCGATTTTCCTGATTATCTCTTCAATTTCCTTAGTTGTTATTGGTCTGTTCAAGTTTTCTATCTCTTCCCGGTTCAGTTTTGGGAGACTATATGTGTCTAGAAATTTGTCCCTTTCGCCTAGATTGTCCAATTGTTGGCGTATAATTGTTCATAGTATTTTTTAATGATCCTTTGTATTTCTGTGGAATCAGTTGTTACTTCTCCTCTTTCATTTCTAATTTTGTCCTCTCTTATTGTTTCTTGGTGAGTCTGGCTAAGAGTCCATCAATTGTGTTTATTTTTCAAAAAAACAGCTCTTTGTTTCATTGATCTTTGAATTGATTTTTAGTTTCTATGTCATTTGTTTCTGCTCTGACCTTCACTATTTTTTTCCTTCTACTTGCTCTGGGTTTTTCTTTTTGTTTACTTTCTAGTTCTTTAAGTTGTGAGGTTACATAGTCAATTAGAAAATTTTCTTGTTTCTTGAGGTAGGCCTGTAGTGCTAGGAACTTTCCTCTCAGGACTGCTTTCTCTGTGCCCCATAGATTTTGTGTTGTTGTGTGTTCATTTTCATTGGTTTCCAGGAAGTTTTTAATTTCTTACTTGATCTCCTTGGTAATCCATTCATTGTTTAATAACATGCTCTTTAGTCTCCATATGTTTGAATGTTTTTGTGTGTTTTTGTTTTAATTGATTTCTAGTTTCATGCCATTGTGATCTGAGAAGATGTTTGATATGATTTCAATCTTCTTGAACTTCTAGAGACTTAGTTTGTGTCCTAACATATGGTCTATTTTTGAGAATGTCCCATGTGCATTGAGAAGAAAGTGAATTCTGCAGTTTTTGGGTATAATTCTCTGTAGATATCTATTAAATCCATTTGATCTAGTGCATCATTTAGAGTCTCTGTATCCTTCTTAATTTTTTGTCTAGAGGATGTATCCAGAGATGTCAGTGGGGTGTTGAAGTCCCCTGCTATGATTGTATTGTTGTTGATTTCTCCTTTGAAGTCCTCCAGAAGTTTTAAAATATATTTTGGTGCTTCTATGTTGGGTGCATATATGTTTACCAAGGTTATATCCTCCTGTTGGATAGATCCTTTCAATATTATGTAGTGACCTTCTTTGTCTCTAGGTAGGCCTTCATTTTGAAGTCTATTTTATCGGCTATGAGTATTGCTACCCCAGCTTTTTTTTCCTTTCCATTTGTTTGGAAAAATTATTTCCATCCCTTCACTTTCAACCTATGTGAATCTTTTGTTGTGAGGTGGGTCTCTTGTAAACAACATATATATGAGTCATACTTTATTATCCATTTATCTACTCTGTGTCTTTTGATTGGAGCATTTAATCAACTTACATTTAAGATTATTATTGATATGTACTTATTTATTGCCATTTTTGTTCATTATGGTTATGTTTCTCTTCCTATTTCTTCTGCCTATTACAGCATTACTTTGAACATTTATTGGAGTGCTGGTTTGGTGCTAATATATTCCCTTAGCCTTTTTTTTTTTTTTTTGTCTGGGAAGCTCTTTATTTCACCTTCTATTTTGAATGATAGCCTTGCTGGATGGAGTAGTCTTGGATTCAGATCCTTGTTTTTCATGACTTTGATTACTTCATGCCATTCCCTTCTGGCCTGTAGTGTTTCTGTTGAGAAGTCTGCTGATAGCTGTATAGGGGTTGCTTTGTAGGTAACCTGTTGCTCATCTCTTGCTGCCTCTAGGATTCTCTCATCTTTAATTTTGGGCATTTTAATTATTATATGTCTTGATGTGGACCTCTTTGGGTTCTTCTTACTTGGGGCGCTCTGTGCTTCTTGAACTTGTTTGCCTTTTTTCTTCACCAAGTTAGGGAAGTTTTCTGTCACTATTTCTTCAAATATATTCTCTAACCCTTACTCATTTCCTTCTTCTTCTGGAACTTCTATGATGCGGATGTTGTTAGGTTTCATATTGTTCCACAGTTCTCTTAAGCTGTCTTTCCATTTTTTAATTTTTTTTTTTTTTTTTTTTTTTTTTTTAGTTCTCTGACTGGGTGATTTTTTCCACCCTTTCTTCTTATTCACTGATCCAGTTCTTGTTTTCCTCTACTCTGCTGGTTATTCCTTCCAAAGTGTTCTTTATTTCTGCTATGTCATTCTTAATTTCCATTTGGTTGGTTTTCAATGTTTTTATATTTTTACTCATGCTGTTGAGCTTCCTCATGATTATAACTCTGAAATCTCCCTCTGATATTTGCTTAATTGTATGTCATTTATTTCTTCTCATGAAGAATTATCTTGTTTTTTCATTGAGATTTTTTTCTTTGTTTCACCATTTTGGCTGTCTCAGTGGGTTTTGGAGCCTGCCCAATTTTCCCTGTTGGTGTTGGTGTTCTGCTGGTTGTGGTTCTCTCTGTTGGGTTTGAATGAGTGTGGAAGGATGCACTTTAAAAACCACTGTGAAGTCTTACTTTCCTGGGTAAATTTGCAAGCTAAGGAAAGGTTCAGTTATCCTCTAGCTTTTTGCCTGGAGGCTAGTGGTCTCAGTTACTTGATGAGCCTTGATTTGTACCTGTCAGCTGAATGAACAATTCCTCAGGTGTGAGAGGATTTCCAGCTTGCTGTTAGACTCTGGATGTTAAAGAACCTCAATTTGAATTTTCTGGCCTGGCCTGCTGGTTTTGAATTCCTGCAGGAAGGACTGTTGCTTCTCCCTGGGGCTCTGGGAAGGGACTCTTTGAGTAATATGGCTACTGTCCTGTGAGGGAGTGATTCAGCACAAAACTCTTGGTGTCCTCCCTTCCAGTTTTCTCCTGAGCCATGAGCCCTGGACTCCCTTTACACTGTTCCAGTCCAGTCTGCCCTCCCTCTGCCAGAGCCCATGGTGAGTGGCTATTGCTGATTTGGTGCTTTTTAAAACCCCCACTTTCTCAGTGGGAATCACACACAGCTAATACAGTTCTCTGCTGCTGTCCCAGGGTTAAAAATTTTTTAAAGATATGAAATAATGTAGTATTTTTTTAAAAAGTACAACCACAACTCTAAAGTAGAGGAACTTAAGACAAAGATCACATCTGCTTCATACACAGAATGGGGTAATCTGATAAACTACACATTCATCTTCCCAACAAGTTTGCTAAGGAACAGCTTCCATACTTAGTATTAGAAATGAAACAATATTCTCACTTATAAAAATCAAGATATCATTTGATTAATAAAGCCTATTTTCCCCCAAATTTTACATTGGCTTACCTTCATTTAGCAATTATAAATTCATGAGAAAAGAACAAATTTTGTTATGGTATAAGATACTTATAATTAGAAACAACAAATTACAAATATTCAATTTTTTATTTAAAAAAAAACCCCTATCTTCCCAAAAGGTAAATATCTAGTAAATAAGACATACATAATATTCCAGGTATAAACCCCTAATAATGAAAGGGGTGCGTTTTGGTATATTCCGTGGTAAGGTTTTTGATTGTCTTAAGCATAAAGCACTTCACCAAACAAACCAGGCCATTATTATTTAAAGGTCTACTCCTTCATTCAGTTTTCTTAAGTTGAAACCATCAATTTCTGTAGAATTTTGGCTATAGGACCATGCACAGGAAAGGTCTGAAATACAGCCAAAACTTGGTTCTTGAACGTCTTGCATCTGGAACAATTTGGCTCTTGACCAAGTTGTTCTTAGAAGAAATGTCTTGGGTGTTGGACAAAACTTTGGTTCTCAACTTACAACTCTTTCATGCTGATACATCAGCATGACCAAAAGCATCTCTCAGGCCACAAACAAAGGAGAGAATGCAAATCAGTTTACCACTAAACCTCGCATTGTTAACATCTTAGGAAATTGTGCTGTGAATATTTTTTTTTTCTTTTATTGCTGGTGAAATGGATGATTAGCACACTTTTAAAACATAAGGAGGACGTCAAGAATGCTGATGTTGCCTGGCTGGTGTGGCTCAGTGGTTGAGCATCGACCCATGCACCAAGAGGTCGCCGGTTCGATTCCCAGTCAGGGCACATGTCCAAGTTGTGGGCCAAATCCCCAGTGAGGAGCATGCAGGAGGTGGTCAATTGATGTTCTCTTTCATCAATGTTTTTATCTGTCTCCCTCTCCCTTCTTCTCTCTCTGAAATCAATAAAGAAAAAATATTAAAAAAAAAAAAAAGAGTGCTGATGTTGCCTGGCTGGTGTGGCTCAGTGGTTAAGCATCAACCCATGCACCAAGAGGTCACTGGTTTGATTCCTGGTTAGGGCACATGCCCAGGTTGTGGGCCCGATCCCCTCTGGGGGCAGGCAGGAGGTGGCCAATCAATGTTCTCTCTCATTGATGTTTCTATCTCTCTCTCCCTCTCCCTTCCTCTCTCTCTAAAAAAAAATATCAATAAAGAGAAAAAAAATTTTTTAATAAAAAAAAAAGTACTGATATTGCTAAGGGTGTGAAAGAAACAATGATCACAGGCAATTGAAGAGGTAGAAAAACTGTTGTTGATTTGGATAAATGAAAAGCAGTTAGCTGTTGATAGCATTTCGAAGGCAGTGACGTGAAAAAGCAAGGATGCTGCATATTGACCTCCTGAAAGACACCCCTGGAATGAGTGCTGAAAGTGATTCACTTAATGCTGGTAGGGGGTGGTTCGATAAATTTAAGCAAAGAAGTATTTATAGATTAAACAGTACATTAGACATGTACTGTATATAAGAAAGTTTCAAAGAGGGAATCATTTGGAGGTCTGGAGTGAATTAATTCAATTTACACTATTTCTAATGGGTAAAATGATTCAGTTTTTGAACAAATCACTTCTTGAACAGCCATCTGGAATGAATTAAGTTTGAGAACTGATGTTCCACTGTATCTAACAGTCATTTGATTATTGAAAAATGTTTTCTTGAGTCTTGAAGGCAGTCATTCATCACTTTGCACCTGAAGGCATTTCTTAGCGAACATCTTTTCAGTCTTCAGAGTAAAGCATGAGATCTGGGCTTCTGAAAGCATTTGCTTGCTGGAACACTGACCAGCAGGGCATTCCTGCAGGCATTTTGCATGTCTTGTCGGTGGAAATCATGTTCTTGCACGGAGTTAAAAGGAGAGCATTCCAAGGACTTACACATGGGAGACTGTGGTGTGGTAACATTGATTTGGGTGGGAATAGAAGACTGCCCCTGGGTTCCTGATATCCCATCTTCATCTATCCTGTCCCGTCATGGAAAAAGTCCAATCTTGTCTTCATCAGGCCGAGATATAGGGCCAGTGTCCAAGCATTTTGTGTGATTGGTCCAGTCCATGTCTCTGTCCCACCAGCTAGCTTAGTCTGTTCCCAGCAGGAGCTGTGCCCAGGCCCCTGCTGTCTGTCGTGGGCCCACATGCCTATGGAGAGAGAACGCATGAGCAGATGGGGTGAGCACATGTTTTGGAGAGAGAGAGAGAGAGCTTTGTTAAGCTTGGGTTATATTACCTTGGTGCCCTTTAAACTAATCAATTAACGATTCAAGCTTTCCTGCATTGGCACTGGATCCCTCCCCCCCCCAACCAATTAATTTTCTAGATCTTCTGGGGTTCTGTGTCCCTTATCCAATCTGATCCTTTCCCCAGGATGGACAGACAGGCCTCTTTGGTCTCCGTCTTGGTTTCTACTGGGCATACTGCCAGAAGAGAAATTTCCTTTTTGTTGTTTATTCCTCCCTTGACAACAATCCTTCCTGCCCCTTTTGGGGGACTAGGTCCCCCAGGGAGTATGCGAAGTTGTAGCTTCTTAGTGGAATAAGCAGGCTCAGTGTCTGATCCAGTGCCCTAGTTTATTATGCTTAATAATATATGATTCCCTTTGCCTCCTTCCTTTATTAATATCTAGCTACCTATACAAACACATGCAGTACTGCTGAAACTCTGCAGCTGCCTGAGACCTTGATCCTCTCCAGCCAGGCTTCCAGCTCGTGCTGCTCCACCAGCCACTGTGGGCGTTCACGCGAAGCTGTGCTCTGAGGGCGGGTGAGCTGGGCTCCATACACACTTCATTGAACTCTGTTTTAAGTAGCCTCTCCATGTGGAAAATCTTTATTTTTCAATTTCTTCACAGAGATTTCATTTGCTTTATAATCTACTGTTTAATGGGACAAATGTTTGTAACACCATTCCTTCTTTCTCTCTCTCTAAAAACTTTTCAAGAGAAGGCTCAGGTTCTTTTTGTGTAAATCTTTAACTAAAGATTATTATGGAGAGGGGCCCCAGTACATCCAACCTAGAGAAAAACCCGAGTTATCTTTTGGCCAGAGAGGTTTATACAGAAGCCAGCTCTAAATTATTACTAAAGAGAATAAAAAGGTTTTCAATCTTTCTTATCATTTTCCTTCTCTTATCTTACTCTTTTTTTTCCTATTTTAATCTTTCATTTTTCTTTTTCTTTCCTTCTTCACCCAAAGCTGCATTCCCCCTTTTCTTTCTATTTATTTCCCTGTTAAATTTTTTATTTAGACTTTTCTGTCTCTATATTATCTTAAGAGAGCACAGATCATTGAAAGCTTGATCCACTCAGCATTTTTTCCACTTTGATTTGCAAACTCCTGTTACTTCTCCTAGAATATAAAATTCTCCCTTCTGTCCCTCATGGAAGATGTAAATATCCAGAGGTCTGGTTCTGTGATAAGACCTGGAAGCTCTGGCTACTTGACAGTAGTTACCCACTCCGTTCTGTGGGTGCACTCTAGGGGGTGCTGCAGTGTGAGGCTTGTTCTGGGCACAACATGTACAGCAGTCTTGCACCCCACAGAGCCTTGAGGAGCCAGAACCAAGAGATTGCTCAACAGAGAGAAGACACAGGTGTCAGGAAGCACCAAGTTCCCTGAAGAAGGGCCATTTCTAAAAGTGCTGTGCTGACGCAGGGGTGCTGGTCCCTCTCCAAGAGCCCAATCTCCAGCTAGGGTGGGCTGGAAACAGCCTCCAGCCAGCTCAGTTTAAGCCATGACCTCCGCATGCATCTCTACACTTGTGATTCTCTTCACACTGAGTGAGTAATATTCTCTTCCCATTTTCCACTTGTTTATCCATTTTCATTCTTTTCAGCAGTTTTACTGATGCAATGTGGATTTATTTACAGGTGGACTGAGAGCACAGTTGATGACTCAGCCGGATAACCAGGTCACCGTTGCTGAAGGGGACCCACTGACTGTGAAATGCATCTATTCACTTTCTGGGAGCCCTTATCTCTTTTGGTATGTCCAATATCCCAATCAAGGTCTCCAGTTCCTTCTGAAATACATCACGGGGGAGAATCTGGTTAAAGGCAGCCTTGGTTTTGAAGCTGAATTTAATAAGAGCCAAACATCTTTCAACCTGAAGAAATCGTCTGTTCTTGGGAGTGACTCTGCTGTGTACTTCTGTGCTGGGAGAGACACAGTGATGGGGTTGCAGGGAGAGCTGAACATAATCCCCCGACTATAGTAAAAATCATTTCCTGAAGCCTTTATGTCCCTCCACAAGAGGGTGGTGTGTTTCCAGGTTATGTCACTTATTACAATCAATACACCACCATCCTTGGAAACATCTTATGGTACATTCAGTCCTCCATTCTTTGATCTTTTTCTGATTGTATAGTGAGTTTAATTAAGTGAGAATTTAGAAGTAGCTTAAATTAAATGGTACAAAGCTTGACTTTTCATCTTTTCTTTCCCCCTAAACAAAACGAAACAAAACAAGACAAAACTGCTCTTTGTTTTTTGTTTTCTATATCAAACTATGTTACCACCCAAGTGCCATCTTCTGTTGCTTCCAGGTCTGTCCGGATGCTGTTCCTTCTGCTTCTTCCTACTTGGTCCAGTCTTTACCAGGGTCACTCTTCCTCTTCCTTTAGGTTTAAGTGTTACGCTTGCTGGGAAGACCTCTTGGAGACCCACAACCAAAGCAGTTTCATTTCCTGTATGTTCCTATAGCATTGTGTACTTTATCACAGCAATTATAATGAGGACGATCACTGCTTTTAAAATTCTGTTCCTTCTCACTAGACCACCGGGTCTTATCATTGAATATCTAGTGTGTAGCTCAGTTTTGTTCCTGTTGTAGTCTTACTGGTGGAAATGAGTTCTTTTGCAGTGTTGAGAGAATAGAATTTCAAACAGCACATTCATGGAGAAGTTTAAACGTGATGGCAAGATTTTTTTAAAATGTTTTTATTGCTTTTTTTAGAGAGAGGAAGGTAGAGGGAGAGATAGAAACATCAATGAGAGAAGCATCAACATCGATTGACTGCCTCCCGTATACCTCCTACTGAGGATCGAGCATGCAACCCAGGTGCCCCAACCCGGAATCAAACCAGTGACCTCTTGGTGCATAGGTCAACACTCAACCATTAAGCCACACTAGCCAGGCTGTTGGCAATAATTTATTTGGGGTTAAGGGAGTTAATACACCCTCTGGGACATAGAGGGTGGGCAGGCTCTAGAAGCAACTGACATGAAGCATCTGTTAATTCTCCATATATTTTCTTGGTTCAGGGTAAAGAACAAGGTGTCATTCAAATTATCCAACCCAACTTTCTGATTCTTCCCAGGCTTGAGTTGGGCCCTCTTCCCAACCAATCCCTTTCCTGAACCTCCTGGGGTTCCATGCCTTCTATTCAATTTGATTATCTTTTCAAAATTTCCCAGGCTAGCCTATGCTCCTCTGTGTCTTCACCCTGGCTCTTACAGTGCATGTCCAAAGGTTTGTTATGTCATCTGGTTTCTACTGTGCATGTGCCCAGCAGAGAAATTTCCCCTTCTTCCGCTGGGAATTTGATACTGGCTGGCAGCACCTCTGGGAGATTTTCCTGTCCACTTTGAGGATTAAGTAAGTGTCCTACTTGGCAGTCCCCTGGAGTGTGTGAATGAGTCTGTTTATGCTACAGCTTCCCAGAAAACTCAGTGGAATGGTGTCCTGATATTTGCTTCAGCTTTCCAGTTTATTAAGCTTAATATATGATTCAGCTCCCTAGATTATTAAGCTTATTATTTGATTTCCCTTTGCTCCCTTCCTTATATTAATAACTAGGTACCTACACTAACATATCTACTTTTGATTTCTTATTAATGAAAAACTAAAAGATACATCTGAATCTGCTAATAGAAATGTTCAGTTCTTTGTTGTCAGCACTTCCCTCTGGTGGGGGGTCTTAGTTTCTAAAAAACAACTCCAGACAGATGTTAAGATATTATTCATAGCTGTTAAGGAAGAACTACCAGTTCTGTGACCCTGCATCATGTCTCAGATTAGTGTTTAACCTATCATTAATTATTGCTTAATTGGTTCCTTTGCTGTGTTTCTGTGCACCCCTAAGTTTTAATTAGTACCTGCAAAGCTTGTTGCCTGCCCTAAGGACTCAAGGCATGCTTCTATTGTTGGGGAATTAAGGTGGGGGAGCTTGCAGAGTGGTGCCTGCTGGGTTTTAACCCAAGTAGGGACTCCATAAATATTGTTTGATTGAGTAAATTAATGCTTTCCAAGAGTCTTACAATAGTTTTACTCTTTAATCCAGGAAATCTCCTCTGTAGAAGTTAGTCTAAAGAAATAATTAGATATTGAAACAACCCAAGTGTCCATCAGTAGATGAGTGGATAAAAAAGCTGTGGTACATCTATACAATGGAATACTATGCAGCTGTAAGAAAGAAAGATCTCTTATCCTTTGAGATGACATGGAGGGACCTGGAGAGTATTATGCTAAGTGAAACAAGCCAAGCAGAGAAAGACAAATACCACATGATCTCACTTATTTGTGGAATATAATGAACTGAACAAACTGATGAACAAAATTGACCCAGATACATAGAGGTAGGGTACAGACTAACAAACCTCAGAAGAGGGGGTGTTGGGGAGGAAGAGATAAACCACAGAACTTATATGCATGTATGCATAACCAATGGACATAGACAACAAAGCTGGGGATGGGGAGGAGGGTGTTAATGGGGGAAAAAGGAGAAACATCTGTAACAAAAACAAATTAATAAAAATAATTAAAAAAAGAAATAATTAGATATTGTAATAACTATATATGTGTACTAGAAATATCGGGGAGAACACTTTGTAAAGTATATGATTGTCTAACCACTATGTTTTACACCTGAAACTAATACAAAATAATTTGAAATGTAAACTGTAATTAAAAATAAAGAAATAGATAAAGAAAGAAATAATTGGAAGTTTAGATAAAGATTTATGTACAAAGATGTTTATCATAGTATTTTTTCTAAAATCCAAATATTTAATACTAGGAAATTTGATTAATAAATTATAGTGCATTTCTATCATGAAATAATTTGAGGCAATTATAATTAAATTTTATGTATATTATTGACAGGCAAAAATATTCGGGAAATAACATAAATTGAAAACTCCAGGAGTACCTAGATATGTGCAATGTGTGTGTGTGTATGTGTCTGTGTTGTGGCAGTTCAGAATGAGCCACCCCAAGATGTGCCTCACTGGTATGCAGATTACTTTAAGGTAATTCTGTTTACTAAAAGGCTGTTCTTCTTATCATCCTGCCATGACCCTCTGAAGGCTCAACATGCATTACCTCATCCTTAGCTCAAGATGTCTTATTTACTATTTATTTATTTATTTATTTATTTATTTATTTATTTATTTATTTATTATTTATTTATTTATTACAATAAAGGCAATAGTAATTTATTGTCAAATATTTTAAAAATACAAGGGACATCCAATCTTGGCATAAATGTCATGGTTTCTTGACTAATGTGCTTAGAGTTTTAAAAAGCGAGAGGGCCCTGGCCGGTTTGGCTCAGCAGTTAGAGCGTTGGCCTGCGGTCCAGCGAGACCGGGGTTCGGTTCCTGCTAAGGGCACATATCTCGGTTGCAGTTTGTCCCCGGCCCTGGCTGGGTTGTGCAGGAGGCAGCCACTCGATGTGTCCTTTCATGTCGATGTTTCTCTCTCTCTCTCTCTTCCTCTCTCTCCTTCCCACTCTATCTGACCAAAAAGAAATGGAAAAATGTCCTCAGGTGAGGATGAAAAAAAAAAGAAAAAGCAAAAAAAGCGAGGGATATTGATAGTGTGTCTGAGTGCCTATTTTTTGGTATGTTTTACTATTTTAAAGTTTATTTGTGGAATCACTTATGTAAATTTTCTCTTTTAAATTTAATTTATTGTGGTAATATTGGTTAATTATATAGGTTTCAAGTGTATATTTCTATGATACATGATTTGTATATTGCATTGTGTGGCCACTACCCAAAGTCAGATCATCTTCCGTCACCATATATTTGGCCCCCTTTACTGGCTACTACACTCGCACCCCCTCTCTGGTAACCACCTGTGCTGTCTGTGTCCATGGGTTTCAGTTTCATATCCCACATATGAGTGAAACCGTGTGGTTCTTAGCTTTTTCTGATTGACTTATTTCACTTAGCACAATATTCTCAAGGTCCATTCAAATTGCCACAAATGGCAGTATTTCATCTTTTCTTATGGCTGAATGGTATTCCATAGTCTATATGTACCACATCTTCTTTATCCAGTCCTCTGTTGAAGGACACTTTGGTTGTCTCCATGTCTTGGCCACTGTGGATAATGCTGCAATGAACATAGGGGTGCATATATCTTTGTGAATAAATATTTTTGAGTTTTTTTGGGTAGATACCCAGAAGAGGGATTACTAGGACATATGGTAACTTTATTCTTAATTTTTTGAGGAACCTCCAAACTGTTTTCCATAGTGGCTGTACCCACCAGCAGTGAATGAGGGTTCCCTTTTCTCCATAATCTCTCCGACACTTATTACGTGTCTTGCTGATAACAGCCATTCTAACAGGTGTGAGGTGGTGTTGATACAGGTGTATTTAACCTAGTTATTAATAACAGGGAAGAAGCTAAGGGAAGGCCAAATATTACAGGCATGTCACGAGGGCAGCTTTGCCAGGAAGCTGCAGCTTTACACTCCTCAGGGAGCCACCAGTCTATTCCCTACAGATCACTGAGGGGAGGTACTGGCAGGGGGGAGAATAGACACATGCCCAGTAAAGTTGGGGTGATGGTGGGAAGGTACTTGCCTGGGAACAGGTCATTGGCCAGAATGGGTGCAGCCACTGCAAGCATGGAAAGATTTGGAATTCTTACTTTCCTGAACAAAGGAGTTTACTCTCTTGGGCTCTTGGTTCCTCTTGGTTGATTCTTGTCTTGTGGGGCTCTCTGGATCCTGCTTTCTGGAATTCTCCCACATGTCCCAAAGCCATGTGGACCCCCATACACAATGGACTAATGGACTGTAACTAGCCTTACGTTGGACCTGGCTGCAATATGGAACAGAGACTCTGGACACTGACTTTGCTTTTAGCATTACTGAAGAAATTTAATTCCACAAAACTAAGCTTTCTATCATATCTTATCCCTCTGTAGGGGTCTCTGGAAATGCTTATTCCAGCAGTACCCCAAGATCACCACTCCCACTCACAATGGAGAAACACCACCCACACATTTATCCGATAACGGTATCTCATTGTAGTTCTGATTTGCATTTCCCTAATAACTAGTGAAGTTGAACATCTTTTCATATATCTATTGGCTGTTTGTATGTCTTCTTGGGAGAGGTGTCTGTTCAGGTCCTCTGCCCATTTTTTAATTGAATTGTTTGTTTGGTGTTGACTTTCATGAGTTCTTTATACATTTTGGATATTAACCCCTTGTTGGAGCTGTAGTTTGCAAATATCTCCCATTTGGTTGGTTGCCTTTTTGTTTTGTTGTCAGTTTCTTTTGCTGTGCAGAAGATTTTTCGTTTGATATAGTCCCATTTATTTATTTTTGCCTTTACTTCCCTAGCATTTGGGGTCAAATTCATAACACATTCTCTATGACCAAGGTCATTAAGTTTAGTACTCGTGCTTTCTTCTATGTAATTTATTTTTTCAGATCTTTTATTTAGGTCTTTGATCCATTTTGAATTAATTTTTGTACATGGGGACAAACTATAATCTAGTTTTATTCTTTTATACATGGCTTTTCAATTTTCCCAGCATCATTTATTGAAGAGGCTTTCTCTTCTCCATAGTATATATTTGGCTTCTTGGTTGGAAATTATTTGCCCACATATAAATGGTTTATTTCTGGGATCTCAATTCTGTTTCAATGGCCTATGTGTCTGTTTTTCTGCCAATATCATGCTGTTTTGATTATTGTGGCTTTGTAGTATAATTTGAAGTCAGGGAGTGAAATACATCTGGCTTTGTTCTTTTTGTCTCAGGATTGCTTTGGCTATTTAGGGTCTTTTGTGGTACCATACAAATCAGACAATTAAAAAAAAAAGTCATAGAGATTTTGATGGGGATTGCATTAAATCTGCATATTGCTTTGGGTAATACAGCCTTTTAGACTATGTTGATTCTTCCAATCCATGAACACAGAATCTCTTTCTATTTCTTTGTATCTTCTTCAATTTATTTTAATCATACCTTGTAGTTTTCAGTGTATTGGTCCTTCACATCCTTTGTTAAATTTATTCCTAGGTATTTTATTCTTTTTGTTGCAATTGCAAAAGGAATTTATTTTTTATTTCTGAAATGTCATTGTTAGTATATAGGAAAGTAGTGGACTTTTGTACATTAATTTTGTATCCTGAAACTGTACTGCATGTGTTTATTGTTTCTCAGTTTTTTTTTTTTTTAATCCTCACCCGAGGACATTTTTTTTTGCATTCATCTTCAGATAGAGCGAGAAGGAGAGAAGGAGGAAGAGAGAAAGAGAAACATCGATGTGAGAGAGACACATCGAGTGGCTGCCACCTGCACGACCCCAACCAGGGCCGGGGACAAACTGCAACCAAGATACATGCCCTTAGCGGGAACCAAACCCAGGTCTCTCTGGACTGCGGGCCGATGCTCTAACCACTGAGCCAAACCAGTCAGGGCTGTTTCTCAGTTTTTTGTGTGGAGTCTTTAGGGTTTTTTATATACAGAATTATGTCATGTGCAAAAAGTGACACTTTTACCTCTTCTTTCCCCGCTTGGATGTCTTTTATTTCTTTCTCTTGCCTGATTGCTCTGCTAGGACATCCAGAACTAGTTGAATAAGAGTGGTAAGAATGGCCCTGGCTGGTTTGGCTCAGCGGTTAGAGCGTCCATCCGCGGACCAGAGAGACCTGGGTTCAGTTCCTACTAAGGGCACGTACCTTGGTTGCAGTTTGTCCCCGGCCCCGGTTGGGGTTGTGTGGGTGGCAACCAGTCAATGTGTCTCTCTCACATTGATTTTTCTCTCCCTCTCTCTCTATCCCGCTCTGTCTAAAGATGAATGCAAAAATGTCCTCGGTGAGGATAAAAAAAAAAAAAAGAGTGGTGAGAATGGACATACTTGTCTTGTTCCTGATTTAGGGGAAAAGCTCTCATTTTTTTTTTTTTTACTACTCAGTATGATATTGACTGAAGGTTTGCCATATATGGCCATTATTATGTTGAGGTACTTTCCTTCTATACTCATTTTATTGAGTGTTTTAATCATAAATGGATGTTGTATCTTATCAAATGATTTTTTTGCATCTATTGATGAGATCATATAATTTTTATCTTTTTTTGTTTATGTGGTGTATTACATTGATCAGTTTGCATATGTTGAACCATCCTTGTGCTCCTGGAATGAACCCCCTGATTGTGATGTATTATCTTTTTAATGTATTCTTGTGTTCAGTTTGCTAGTATTTTGTTTAGGATTTTTGCATCTATATTTATCAGGGATATTGGTCTGTAGTTTTCTTTTTCTGTATTATCCTTGCCAGGGTTTGGTACCAGGGTTATGTTGGCTTCATAAAATATTTTAGGAAGTATTGCCTCTTCTTCAAATTTTTGGAAGACTTTGAGAAGGATAAGTATCAAATCTTCTTTGAATATTTGGTAAAATTCACTAGGGAATTTGTACATTGGGAAAAGTCTGGTCCTGGACTTTTACTTTTTGGGAGGTTTTTGAAAGTTTTTTCAATTTCCTCACTGTTTATCGGTCTATTTAGGAATGTTATATATTTCTAGGAACTTATCCATTTCTTCTAGGTTATTGAATTTGTGGCATATAGTCTTTCATAGTATTCTACTATGATCCTTTGTATATCTGTGATGTCTGTGGCAACTTCTTTCATTTCTGATTTTGTTTACATGGGTCTTTTCTCTTCTTTTCCTTAGTGAGTCTGGTCAGGGGTTTGCCAATTGTATTAATCTTTCAAAGAAACAGCTCTTTGTTGAATTGCTTTTTTTGTATAGTCTTTTTGTTCTCTATTTCATTCAATTCTGCTCTAAGTTTTTTATAAATCCAAGTATTTCTTTATTTTTAACCCTCACCCAAGGATATGTTTTCATTAAGTTTGAGAGAGGGGGGCGGGGGAGAATGATGTGAGAGAAACATCAACTGGCTGCCTCCCTCATGCACCCTGACTGGGGATCGAACCCACAATATGAGTATGTACCCTGACCTGGAATTGAATCCACTACCTTTTGGTCTAAGGGATGACCCTCCAACCATCTGCCTGCTCTAATTTTTATTATTTCCTTTCTTCTGCTGACTTTGGGTTGCTTCTGTTCTTCTTTTTCTAGTTCTTTAAGATGTAATGTTAGGTTGTTTACTTGGGATTTTTCTTGTTTCTTGAGATAGGTTTATAATGATATAAACTTTTCTCTTATTACGCTCTTGCTGCATCCCAGAAATTTTGATATGTCATATTGTTATTCTTGTTTGTCTCTATATATCTTTTGATCTCACCTTTTATTTCTTCTTTAACCTAGTCATTTTTTAGTAGTATGTTGCTTAACCTCCACATATTTATGGATTTCTTTACTTCCTTTTTGCAGGTGATTTCTAATTTCAAAGCATTGGGATCAGAGAATATGCTTGGTATAATTTCAATGTTTGTGAATTTGTTGAGGCTAGTTTTATTACCCAACATAGAGTCTATCCTTGAGAATGTTCCATGTGCACTGGAAAAGAATGTATACTTTGATGTTCTGGGATGAGAGGCTCTATAAATATCAATTATGTCCACTGGGTCTAATGTGTCGTTTAAGGCCAACATTTCTTTATTGATTTTCTGTTTGAATGATCTATCTAGAGCTGTCAATGGAGTATCAAAATCCCCAACTATGATTCTATTTTTGTCTGTTTCTCCTTTTAGTTCTATTAGTAGTTGCTTTATATATTTGGGTGCTGCCTGACTGGGTGCATATATATTAAGAAGTCTTATTTCTTCTTGATGTAGAGTCCCATTTATCATTATAAAATGTTCCTCTTTACAAATTGGTTGTTACAGAATAGTCATGGGGATGTAAAATACAGCATGGGGTATATAGTCAATAATATTTTAATAACTAGGCATGGTGCTGGATGGGTGTGGGATTTATTGGGGTGATCACTTATTAAGTTATATAATGTCTGGTCACTGGGGTGTACACCTGAAACTAATATAATGATGTATGTCAACTGTAATTGAAAATAAAAATGATTTAAAAATAATAAAATGTTCACCTTTGTTTCTTGTTAGTTTTGTTATCTTAAAATCTGTTTTGTCAAATATTAGTATGGCTATATCTGCTTTTCTGTGGATGTTATTTGCTTGGAGAAATATTTTCCACCCTTTCACTTTGAGTCTGTCTTTGCAGCTTAAATGTGTCTCCTGAAGGCAGCATATGGTTGGGTTTTTTACATTTAATTTCATTTATTTTTTATTCCATCTGCTACTCTGTGTCTCTTTATTGGTGAATTCAGTCCATTTACATTTAGGGTAATTATTGATGCATGAAGATCTTCTATAGCCATTTTATCTTTTGCTTTCTTGTAGTTCTGTGCCTCCATTGGTTCTTTCCCTCTGTGCTTCTGCCTTGTTTTTGTTTTGGTGGTTTTCCATACCTCTTTCCTCTTCTTTTAAGCTATATGCTTCAGTTTTTTTGTTTTTTTTTTTGCGTGTGGTTAACTTTAGGTTTATGAAAAAGAAAGTTGCATATACAAAGTAGTACCTTTTTTTTTTTAACGCAGCTGATCTCCATGAAATTCATATCTTTGACTTCCCATCTTTTATGTTTTTGTTGTCACAAATTATCCCTGTTTATGCTATAATGTATTGATGATCTTACTTGTAGTTTGGTGACCTTTTGTTCTCTGTTTCAGGTAGAATAGCCCCTTTGAGTATTTCATGCAATGGAACATTTTTGGTGATAAATTCTCACAACTTTTGTATATCTGCAAAAGTATTTCTCCTTCTATTTAAAGGATAACCTTGTTGGATATATTATTCTTAGCTGGTAATTTCTCTCTTTCAGTAGTTTGAATATTTGGTCCCACTCTCTTCTGGCATGTAGAGTTTCTGCTGAGAAGTCCAATTATAACCTAATGGGCTTTCATTTACAGGTGACTTTCTTCTTTTCCCTGGTTGCCTTGAGAATTCTTTCTTTGTCATTAATTTTTGACAGTTTTAATACAATGTGCTTTGGAGAAGGCCTCTCTGAATTGAGGTAACTAGGTGTTCTCGTTGCTTCTTGGTTTTGAGGATCTAGCTCTTTTCATAGGTTTGGGAAGTTCTCTCATCAACTGTTCGTTTGAATAGGCTCTTAATTCCTTTCTCCCTCTCTTCTTCTCCTGGTATGCCTATTTTTACATTGCTCATTTTCTCATTTTTTTATGCTCAAGTCTCTCTCTTCTTTCCTCTGCATCATTTCTAGATTTCTATCTTCGATATCACTAATCCTTTCCTCTATCTGGTCTGCTCTGTTTTCTACGCTTGCTAGTTTATTCTTAATCTCTTTTGTTGACTTCTTCAACTCTAGAATTTCTGTGTGGTTATTTTTTTTTTTTAAGTTTCAATCTTTTTGGTAAAGTACTTGTTTTGTTGGTTGATTTGTTTTCTCATCATATTAAATTGCCTGTCTATATTTTCTCGCATCTCATTGAATATTTTCAGAACTGCAATCTTGAATTTTCTGTCATTTATATCACATCTTTCCATGTCTTTAAGTTTGTGTTCTGTATATTTTTTATTTTCTTTCTGATCTGCCTTGCTATCTTGGTTATTCATGGTATGTGATAGATTCTTTCTCTGTCTAGGCATCTAGACAGAAATATTAAGTTCCATTTGTTGGCATGAAAAGAAAAGGTGAGTGTCCCTTCTCTAACAGATTAATACAAAGAGGTCTTTCTCTTATTTTCCAGTAGGTGGCACTGAATCACAAGTTTTTTAGCTCTGTGAAATCCCAGTACTATCCACTCCACAGTCAGACACTACCATCAGTGTAGCCGCAATGTGTGGGGGGTGGAACTGGCTGGGAGAATCTGCCAGCTTCTTTGTTGTTTTGGCTACCTCCCAGTAATGGCTACCTCTGAGCTCCGTGGGATCCCACCTGCACCCTGACCCCAGGACTGGTCTCAGAGTGCACCCTTTGCTCAGGGAAAAATGTGATTCTGTAATTTCTTGGGTTTGCTGATAATGTGCTCTGCAACCTGACACCAAGGGCAAGTAAGGGGAACTCTGGGAGGCTACAGGGTTTCAGAGCTCCATGGCTTTGTTACTCTGCCTGTAATGCTGCCTGACAGTTGCAGTTGCACTCTTGTTCTGTGTCCTTTCCAGGTCTCTGGGCTCAGTTGCAGCTTGTACTGCGCACTGCAGCAGGAACGCCCACGGAATCTCTGCTCCTCCTGGCTGAAGGGAGCACCAGCCACAATTAGATTCCTCCCTCTCCCGGGCTGAGCCTTGCCAAGAGCTCCTGGCTGCAGGGCTGCGTCTGTGGCTCTTCTGAGCCATTCTCCCTTCTTCTTGCCTTCCCCATTTGTCCCACTTGCCCACCTTTAGATGTTTCAATGCGCGGATCTCTCAGGCAAGCTTTGCATTGAACAGGGAATCCTTTGTTGAGTTATAGCTGTTCAAATTGTTGAAACTTGAAGGGGAGAGACCAAGGGGAATCTCTCACATCATCATTCCTCTGATGTCGTCAGGACGTCTTATATACCTCAATTAGTCTTTCTTTCTCTGAACTTCTGCATATAGGTTCTCTGCCTCTGTCATGTATGAGGGTTCCCATACATATGTATGTATTAAATTTAGTTATTTTCTCTTGCTAATCTGTCTCATGTCTATTTATTAGACCAGCCAAAAGAGCCTTGAGGGTAGAGGGAAGTTTGTTCATCCCTCATAATGTGTATATACACGTGTAATCCAATTTTATTAAACATACTTACTCATAGAAAAAAGACTGAAAATAAATATACCCAAATATTATCAATGATATTTCTGGGCTATGGCATTACACATGATTTTTATTTTTTTTACTTTTCCATGTTTTCCAAATTCTGTACTTAGAATTCATTATTCTAATAACCACAGAAGAAAACAGTTTTAAAAATTTAAACTATTTCTCTGGTTGGTGGCTCTTGCTACAGAGCACAGTTTTCTTTTTTAAACTCTGGAACGTTTTAGAATTTGCTTTAAGAATGGTTTTAATTTTTATTGTAATATATAGAAAAAAACATTAATGCACGTGATAAACTCCTGTGTTTATCCAGGTCTTTTGAACACAAAAATATTTTTCAGAGGAGTATATATGTTGTATAACATTGTTAGCACCACGTGTTTGTTTCCCAGTACTACAGTGGGGGCTGTAACAGCAGATTTGCTGTCTCACGGTTCTGGAAACTCCAAGTCTAAAATCAAGGTGTCAGCCGAGCGGTTCTTTCTGAGTGCTGTGAGGGAAGCCTCTGTATGTCTAAAATCTAATTCCCTTTATTCATGTCTGTTTCTCTGTCCAAATTTCCCTTTTTTATAAGGACAGCAGTCTTATTGGATTATGTCCACCCAAATAACCTCATTTTAACTCAATTACTTCTGTAAAGACCTTTTTCTGAGGTCATATTCTGAGGTACTAGGGATTAGGACTCAAACATATTTTTTGGTTGGCGTGGGGGGGTTGGGCAGGGGACAGAGGTCAACCCATACAGACCAGCATCATTGATGATTGCTTTCGTTCCAAAGGCTGCGACATAGAAAAATGTCTCTTGTTTCTCCTTTTAGTTGCTTGCTACCCAGTAATATTTTCCTAAGTAGATAATATATGGCAACACAGAAACTTTAAGTTCCATTTGTTGGCCTGAAAAGGTAAGATCACTTGGTTTTGTGATTAGTATAGCTCGTTGTGTTAAACATATGTTAAACGCAGTTTGTATTTGTATAGAACACTATAGTTTACAAACAACTTTCTTATGCTTATGTAATTGATGCTTGTAATCGTTCTTATAAAGAAACTGTGCCTCTCAGAGGATGTAATTTACACAAAATTGCACAACTAGCAAGTCTAGAGAATTGCCTACAACCCAGTCAGTTAACTCCTCATTCAGTGTTTCTTCTATTGCAAAAAATAGACTCCATGGCCCACCTGATCCAGCCAAGCTACTGGCTTCTGCACTGAACAAAGGAACATGATGTTCCAGAAATATGATGCACAGGCCTGAGACCTACTGACTTTTGTGAAACATTCCTTCTATCTAAGTTTATTTACCACACAGGATCACTGTTGCAATGAATAGATTCTAAAGTGTAAACCTTTTATGTTTTATTTCTGTATGAGGTGTCCTATCCTCTTTAGCTCCTTCGTACATACTTCCTCTCCTCCTCCACTTTATACTGAGAGTAAGCTGGTTGTTTATTCCATGCCCTGTGGTATCTACTCTGTTAAAATATTACTAGAAGTTATCAGCACTCACTGATGTTTCATATGGGAAAATGGAAAAAATGCTCACTCACATACATTGAGTAAATTCTAGGCCTGGAAGAGGCACCTCCCAAATATTTTCCAGTGATTTTCCTTTTCCATATTATATGAGCTAAGAACTCAACACACCATTGTCTTTCCCATATAAATGTGAGTATCTAACATGTTTTGATTGCTGCAACTGGCTGATTCAATTAACATTATGACTCTTTTCTTGAATGGCTGTTTTTTAAATTTTTGTGTTGGTGTTATTAAGCTTATACTGGATATTTCTTAAAAGAAGAGTGATATGTGTGTATGTGTGTGTGTGTGTGTGTGTGTGTGTGTGTGTGTGTGTGTATGCATTCATATTTGATCCTATATAATGCTTTCTACTGGCCATGGTACTTTGCATGCCATTTAGATGGAAAGGAAGGGGATGAGAAGGAACTATAATTTACAGTTGACTATATGCCATAGGCTGACTCTGAAGTAGGTATTATTGTCCCTATTTTACAGATGAAGAAACTGATGTTTGGAGGTGTGAGTTGCCCAAGGTCACAAGGTGGCAGAGCTGGGACTTGGATCTAGGTCTGTCTGACTCTGAACTTGTGCTTTTTCTCCTCCTTTACCTCGCTTCCTTTCTGGTTAGGTGAATAATTCCACATCAAATGTCCTACCCTCCTAGGGACTAGTGAAAGGTCTGCTTCCTTGTTTACCATTTGTTAAGTGAGATCTGAGAAGCAGATGTTAGATGTGGGCTTAGTGAGACTGTAAGACACCAGGGTGTCAGGAGATGAAAGGTCCTGTTCAGACTGCATTTGTTCTTTTGTTGAATAAGATTAAGATTCACTGTTTCATCTGATTGCATTGGGATTAATGGGAGATTTCCGGGCATAAAATATGAGGTCAGAGGAGTTATTCTCAGAGGTCCATGATTGTCAGACTGACGACAATTGATGATCCCCTTCTGGGACTGTGGAAAAGTGATGGGGAATAAGGAGTCTGATGGAATCTACCCTCTGATGTAGTTGCTTCATTCAGACCAAATCTGTAAGTGGTTAGATCTTAGCAAAGATCTAAAAGGAAATCCAGCCTGCTATGTTGTTGTGCTACAGGTTTTTACCCTCTATGCTTCCTCCTGAGTGTTCATTTGAGCCTTGAGGTGAAGCCCATTCAGAAGAGCTGTCGCCCTGCTATTGGCTTGCTCCTGGGGACAGCTCTGGGTGGGAGGAGCTAGTGTGGGCTCTGACTGTTGCTGCTGTGCCTGTTTCCTGGTTCATATCCTGGTCTAGGCTCAGACTCAGCAGCAGAGCCTAGACCCTGGGTCCTGGTTTACCCTTAGAATATGAGGCAGGTGACAAGACTGACTGTGCTCTTGATCTTGGGTGAGTTATTTTGGGATTAAGAGGCATCAGGATCTGGGTTTGGACAGGAATCTACAACCTTGCCTGCTACTATTGCTCTTTATCCAGGGTGTTGAGGGATGGCTTTGGGGTCCTATTTTTTTTTTTATCCTCACCTGAGGACATTTCTTGCATTTATCTTCAGATAGAGCAGAAGGGAGAAAGGGAGGAAGAGAGAGAGAGAAACATCAATGTGAGAGAGACACATCGAGTGGCTGCCACCCACACGACCCCAAAGGGGGCTGGGGCAAACTGCAACTGAGGTACGTGCCCTTAGTGGGAACTGAACCCGGGACTCTCTGATCCACAGGCGGATGCTCTAACCACTGAGCAAAACTGGCCAGGGCTGGGGTCCTATTTTTATACAGGCAGTTCCTTAGCATTTATGTGAAGGGTGTCTCAGGGATACCAGGTCCATCCATGAGGCAGAGAAATTAGACCTGCCACCTCTGAACATGTTTTCCTGGGATTCCTCAGAATAAATCTATAAAAACAATTGTCCTGGAACACAATGAGAAGTAAATGGTGGTGAAGTAGGGGTAGGGGTAGCTTTGATTGTGAGAGAGAACGTGGAGGGTGCTTAGTTGGGCCTTCAACTCACCTTGGTTTCAGGATAAGAGCTACTATTGTTTTTCCTCCCACAGGTACTTTGAGCCTTGCTAAGACCACCCAGCCCATCTTCATGGACTCATATGAAGGACAAGAAGTGAACATACCCTGTAACCACACCAACATTGCTACAAATGAGTATATCTTCTGGTACCAACAGTTCCCCAACCAGGGACCGCAATTTGTTATTCAAGGATATAAGACAAACACGTCAAATGAAGTGGCATCTCTGTTTATCCCTGTCGACAGGAAGTCTAGTATGCTGAGCCTGCCCTGGGCTTCCCTGAGAGACACTGCTGTGTACTACTGCATTGTGAGTGACACAGTGAGGCAGACAGGGCTGCACCTGTGCAGTATCCCCCTGTGGGGTGGGACTGAAGCCCAGGAGGAAGCCCCAAAGTAGTGCTTGCTAAAATGTTTATTTTATTGTATTATTTTCCAAAGGTATTAGCAAATCCATGTATTATTTTACCATTTAAATTTTTTTTGATCTCATTTATTTTTAAATAGGTATTCCATTTACATGGTCTGAAATTTAAAAAGTACAAAAGGGAATACAGTGCAGTGTCTTCATCCCACCAGCTCATCCCTGAGCTGCTCAATTATACAAAACAAGGCCATCAGTGGTAGTTACACTATTGTTGCTTAGCTCACTGGTGCTCTTCAGTTTATGTGTGCACACACACAATACACACCCTTACATGCACACTGCACAAGCCAATGTGGACAACTTCTCAGCTTTTGAAAAATTTAGCCTATGTGTCAGATTATTATTTATTAAGTGTCAGATTATTATTTATTGTCATACAAAGTTTCAACATTTCTTTGGCATTTCAGCATCTATGAGATGGTTTCCGAGTCTCTTCTGAGTTTAGATCTCTCTGTTGCCCCTCTTTCTATTTTCTTTTGTCCCATTCCCCTGTTGTGGGTAGCATGACAAGGACAGTGGAGATGACAGTAGAAGAGAGGGTGGGGAGAAGGGTTTTGTTTCTGATTGGTGTGATAGACTATTGTTTGTGATATCTGAAACAGAAATATAGAGATTCTGGGTTGTTATCACTTTTCAAAATTGAGTCCTTTGTGGGGGAGACAAAGGAAGTCAGGGATAATGGTGAAGTTTCTGGGAATCTTACTAGTGCTCCTGTGGCTTCATCAGGATGGTGAGGGTATTATTATTATTATTATTATTTTTTTTTTGTGGAGACTGTCTCTGATTTTGGCAGCAGGAAAAGCAATATTTGACAATATTTTCTTTAAAAATTTTTGTATTGATCATATGCTGAAATAATATTTTGGAAATAATTGTTTTAAATAAAATATATTAAAATAAACTTTTACCTGTCTCTTTAATTTTTAAAAGATATGTCTACTAGAAAATTTTCAATAACATATGTGGTTCACATTATATTGTACAGTGCTGCCTTAGATCATTTGCTTTCCCTTTGTTCAGGGAAGCAAAAGGAAAGAAATGAAGCAAATTACAAAATAACAGTGGGCTAAGCACATAGTAAATTTGCTTCTCTTTCACATAAAGTCTGAGCAGGAGCACTCCAGGGAAGATATGGCAGCTTCACTCCATAGTGTCAAGGTCCCAAGATTCTTCTTTTTTAAAAAAGTTATCTTTATTGTTGAATGTATTACAGATGTCCCCCCTTTTTTCCCCCTATTGACATCTCCTCCCCAATTCCCCTCCCCCACCTTCCTCACACTATTGTCGGTGTTCATTGGTTATGCATATGTGCATAGAAGTTCTTTGGTTTATCTTATCCCATCCTCCCTCCCCCCTTCCCTTTGAGGTTCATCAGTCTAACAAACAATTTGTACTTCTTAATTCCTTCATCTTTTTCACCCATTCCGTCAGCCCCCGCCCATCTGGAAAGCAACAAAAAGTTCTCTGTATCTATGAGTCTGTTTCTGTTCTGCTTGCTCATTTTGTTTGTAGATTCAATTGTTGATAGATATGTACTAATCGCCATTTTATTGTTCATATTTTTGTTGTTCTTCTCCTTCAAGACGACCCTTCAACATTTCATATAATAGTGGTTTGCTGGTGATGAACTCCTTTAGCTTTTTCTTGTCTGGGAAACTCTTGATATGTCCATCGATTCTAAAAGATAGCTTTGCAGGATAGAGTAATCTTGGTTATAGGTCATTGCTTTTCATCACCTTGAATATCTCTTGCCACTCCCTTATGGCCTGCAAAGCTTCTTTTGAGAAATCGGCTGATGGGAGCTCCTTTGTAGGTAATGAACTGCTTTTCTCTTGCTGCTTTTAAGATTCTCTCTTGAGATAAATGAAATGGAGTTAAGCAAGTTAACAGAGCTAGAATTCAGAGCCATGATCTTGAGGAAGCTCAACAGCATGTGTAAGGACATCAACACCATGAGCAAAGACATAGAAATATTGAAAATAAATCAATTGGAAATGAAGAATGACATGGCAGAAATGAAGAACACATTGGAAGGACTAAAAAGCAGAGTAGAAGAAGCTGAGGACCGGATTAGTGAATTAGAAGACAGGGTAGAAAAAATCAACCAATCAGAAAACCGAAAGGAAAAAACAATGAAAAAACAGGAAGACAGCTTAAGAGAACTGTGGGACTACTGGAAACGTAATAATATTCGCATCATAGGAGTCGCCGAAGAAGAAGAAAATGAGAAAGGGTTAGAGAATATATTTGAAGAAATAGTGACAGAAAATTTCCCTAATTTGGTGAAGGAAGAAGACTTTCAAGTTCGAGAAGCACAGAGAGTCCCAAGTAAGAAGAACCCAAACAAGCCCACACCAAGACACATAGTAATAAAAAATGCCAAAAATTAAAGACAAAGAGAGAATCCTCAAGGCAGCAAGAGATAAGCAACAGGTTACCTACAAAGGAACCCCCATAAGGTTATCAGCTGACTTCTCAATAGAAACACTACAGGCCAGAAGGGAATGGCATGAAATAATCAAGGTCATGAAAAACAAGGATCTGAACCCAAGACTACTCTACCCAGCAAGGCTATCATTCAAAATAGAAGGTCAAATAAAGAGCTTCCCAGACAAAAAAAGGCTAAGGGAATACATTAGCACCAAACCAGCACTGCAAGAAATGTTAAAAGGACTGCTGTAATTAGTAGAAGAAATAGAAAGGAAAATAGAAACACACTAAACAAAAATGGCAATAAGTAAGTACATATCGGTAATCACCTTAAATGTAAATGGACTGAACGCCCCGATCAAAAGACACAGAGTAGCGGATTGGATAAGAAAGCATGACCCATATATATGTTGTTTACAAGAGACCCACCTCGCAACAAAAGACTCACATAGGCTGAAAGTGAAGGGATGGAAAAAAATCTTCCAAGCAAACAGAAAGGAAAAAAAAGCTGAGGTAGCAATACTCTTATCTGATAAAATAGATTTTAAAATGAAGGCCATAACTAGAGACAAAGAAGGCCACTACATAATATTGAAAGGATCTATCCAACAGGAAGAGATAACCTTGGTAAACATATATGCACCCAATACAGGAGCACCAAAATACATTAAAAATCTTCTGGAAAACTTCAAAGGAGAAATCGACAGCAATACAATCATAGCAGGGGACTTCAACACCCCGCTGACATCACTGGATAGATCCTCTAGACAAAAAATTAACAAGGAAACAGAGACTCTAAATGAAGCACTAGACCAAATGGATTTAATAGATATTTACAGAGAATTACACCCCAAAACTACAGAATTCACATTCTTCTCAAGTGCACATGGGACATTCTCAAAGATAGACCACATGTTAGGACACAAACGAAGTCTCTACAAATTCAAGAAGATTGAAATCATATCAAGCATCTTCTCAGATCACAATGGCATGAAACTAGAAATCAATTGCAACAAGAACATGCAAAGACATTTGAATACATGGAGGCTAAATAGCATGTTATTAAACAATGAATGGGTTACCAAGGAGATCAAGGAAGAAATTAAAAACTTTCTGGAAATGAATGAAAATGAACACACAGCAAAACAAAATCTGTGGGATGCAGCGAAAGCAGTTCTGAGAGGGAAGTTCATAGCACTACAGGCCTACCTCAAGAAAAAAGAAAAATTTCTAATAGACTATCTAACCTCACAACTTAAAGAACTAGAAAGCAAACAAAAGGAAAACCCCAGAGCAAGTAGAAGGAAGGAAATAGTAAAGATCAGAGCAGAAATAAACGACATGGAGACCAAAAAAACAATTCAAAGGATCAATGAAACAAAGAGCTGGTTTTTTGAAAAGATAAACAAGATTGATGGACCCTTAGCTAGACTCACCAAGAAACAAAGAGAGAGAACCCAAATACACAAAATCAGAAACGAAAGAAGAGAAGTAACAACTGACACCACAGAAATACAAAGGATCGTTAACGAATACTATGAACATTTATATGGCAACAAATTCGACAATCTAAGCGAAATGGACAAATTTCTAGAAACATATAGTCTCCCAAAACTGGACCGAGAAGAGATAGAAAACTTGAACAGACCAATAACAACCAAGGAAATTGAAGATGTAATCAAGACTCTCCCAGCAAACAAAAGTCCAGGCCCAGACGGCTTCACAGGGGAGTTTTACCGAACATTCAAAGAAGAACTAACACCCATTCTTCTCAAACTGTTTCTAAAAATTCAAGAAGAAGGAAGACTTCCAAACTCATTTTATGAGGCCAGCATAATTCTAATTCCAAAACCAGAAAAAGACACTACAAAGAAAGAAAACTACAGGCCAATATCCCTGATGAACATAGATGCCAAAATCCTGAACAAAATACTAGCAAATCGGATCCAGCAATACATCAAAAAAATTATTCACCATGACCAAGTGGGATTCATCCCAGCGATGCAAGGCTGGTTCAATATTCACAAATCAATAAATGTGATACACCACATAAACAAAATGAAAGAGAAAAACCACATGATCATATCAATAGACGCTGAAAAAGCATTCGACAAAATTCAACACCCATTTCTGATAAAAACGCTCAGCAATTTGGGAATAGAGGGATCATATCTCAACATTATAAAGGCCATATATCAAAGACCTACAGCCAACATCATAATCAATGGGCAAAACTAAAAACATTTCCCTTAAGAACAGGAACAAGACAGGGATGCCCACTTTCACCACTCTTATTTAACATAGTACTGGAAGTCTTAGCCACAGCAATCAGACGTGAAGAAAAAATAAAAGGGATCCAAATTGGAAAGGAGGAAGTGAAACTGTCATTATTCGCAGATGACATGATATTATACATAGAAAACCCTAAAGACTCCATCAAAAATCTACTAGACCTAATAAATGAATTTGGCAAAGTAGCAGGATACAAAATAAATGTCAAGAAATCGACGGCATTCTTATACACCAATGATGAACTCACAGAAAGAGAAACTAAAAAAACAATCCCATTTACCATCGCAGCAAAAAAATTAAGATACCTAGGAATAAATTTAACCAAAGAAGTAAAGGATCTATTTGCAGAAAACTACAGGACATTGAAAAAAGAAATAGAGGAAGATATAAAAAAGTGGAAGCACATACCTTGTTCATGGATTGGAAGAATTAACATCATTAAAATGTCCATATTACCCAAAGCAATCTATAGATTCAATGCAATCCCCATCAAAATACCAGCGACATATTTCACAGAACTAGAACAAATACTCCAAAAGTTCATATGGAACCAAAAAAGACCCCGAATAGCCACAGCAATCTTGAAAAAGAAGGACAAAGTAGGTGGGATCACAATACCAGATATCAGATTATACTACAGAGCTACTATAATAAAAACAGCCTGGTATTGGCACAAGAACAGGCTTATAGACCAGTGGAACAGAACAGAGAATCCAGAAATTGACCCAAGACATTATGCTCAACTAATATTTGACAAAGGTGGCAAGAGCATACAATGGAGCAAAGACAGCCTCTTTAATAAATGGTGTTGGGAAAATTGGACAGCAGCATGCAAAAAAATGAAACTAGACCATCAACTTACACCATACACAAGAATAAACTCAAAATGGGTAAAAGACTTAAATGTGACTTGTGAATCCATAAAAATCCTAGAAGAAAATGTAGGCAACAAAATTTCGGACATCATACGCAGCAGAATCTTCACTGATACATCACCTAAGGCAACAGAAACAAAGGGGAAAATGAACACATGGGACTACATCAAACTCAAAAGCTTCCGCACAGCAAAAGAAACAACCATCAAAACGGATAGGGAACCCACTGTATGGGAGAGCATAATTGCCAATGATACATCAGATAAGGGGTTAATCTCCAAAATATATAGAGTGCTCATACAACTCAACAAAAGGAAGACAAAAAACCCAATTAAAAAATGGGCAGAGGAACTAAATAGACACCTCTCCAAACAGGACATACAAATGGCTAAGAGACATATGAAGAAATGCTCAACATCACTAATCATCAGAGAGATGCAAATTAAAACAACAATGAGGTATCACCTCACACCTGTCAGAATGGCCGCCATCAACAAATCGTCAAACAACAAGTGTTGGCGAGGGTGTGGAGAAAAGGGGACTCTAGTCCACTGCTGGTGGGAATGCAGACTGGTGCAGCCACTATGGAAAACACTATGGTGTTACCTCAAAAAATTAAAAATTGAATTGCCATTTGACCCAGTGATCCCACTTCTAGGAATATACCCTAAGAAACCTGACACACCAATCAGAAAGAATATATGTACTCCCATGTTCATAGCAGCACTATTCACAATAGCTAAGATCTGGAAACAGCCCAAGTGCCCATCAGTGGATGAATGGATAAAAAAGCTGTGGTACATATACACAATGGAGTACTATGCAGCTGTAAGAAAGAAAGATCTCTTATCCTTTGAGACGACATGGAGGGACCTCGAGAGTATTATCCTAAGCGAAACAAACGAAGCAGAGAAAGAAAAATATCACATGATCTCACTCATTTGTGGAATATAATAAACATAACAGTATGGGGAACAGGGTAGACCCAGAGATGTGAAAGTAGGGTACAGACTGACAACCCCCAGAAGAGGGGGTGGGGGGGGGGAGGGAAGAGATAAACCACAGAACTTATACGCATGTATACATAACTGATGGACATGGACAACAAAGCTGGGGAAGGGGTAGAGGGATGGGGAGGAGGGTGTCAATGGGGAAAAAAGAAGAAACATCTGTAACAAAAATAAATTAATAATAATAATAAAAAAAAAGATGAATTAAAGACAAATAATGAAAAAAAAAAAAAAGATTCTCTCTTTGTCTTTAACCTTTTGCATTTTGATGATGATGTGTCTTGGTGTGGACCTCTTCGGGTTCATCTTGTTTGGGACTCTCTGTATTTCCTGGACTTGTATGTCTGTTTCCTTCACCAAGTTAGGCAAGTTTTCCGTCATTATTATTTCAAATAGGTTTTCAATTTCTTGTTCTCTCTCTTCTCCTTCTGGTACCCCTATGATGTGAACGTTGGCATACTTGAAGTTGTCCCAGAGGCTCCTTACACTATCTCCATTTTTTTTGGATTCTTTTTTCTTTTTGCTGTTCTGATTGAGTGTTTTTTGCTTCCTTATATTCCAAATCGATGGTTTGCTTCTTGGCTTTCCCTACTCTACCATTGCTTCCCTATAAATTATTCTTTATTTCAGTTAGTGCGTCCTTTATTTCTGACTGGTTCTTTTTTTATGTTGTTGATGGTCTCATTAAGTTCCTTGGAGTTCTCCTTAAGTTCTTTGAAGGTCTCACTAAGTTCCTTGAGCATCCTTATAACCAGTGTTTTGAACTCTGCATCTGATTGATTGCTTATCTCCATTTCATTTAGTTCTTTTCCTGGAGTTTTGTTCTGTTCTTTCATTTGGGACATGTTTCTTTGTCTCCTCATTTTGGCTGCTTCCCTGTGATTGTTTCTATGTATTAGGTAGAGTTGCTATGTCTCCTAGGCTTCATAGGGTGGCCTATTGTTGTAGGTGTCTTGTAGGATCCAGTGGCAGTCTCCCTGATCACCCCAGCTGGGCCCTCGAGGTACACCCCTAGTGTGGACTATATACCCTTCTGTTGTAATTGAGTCTTGATTGCTGTTGGCACATCAGTGGGAGGGATTTACTCAGCTGACTGGCTGTGCCTACTGACCACTGGCCTCTGCAGCCACTGCCTGTGTTCTATCTGGGGCCACCAAGCATAAGCTATAAAGTGATCTGCCAATGGTTGCTTCTTGTGCTGGGCTTGGAGGTGCCCAGGCAAAGCCAATCTGTGAACCAAGGCTGGCTGCTTCTAGTGCCAGGTTTGGGGCCACTTAACGAGAGGTATAGGGCTCACTGAGACCAGATGCTGCTTTTCTGAGAGATTTTAGGAAAATCTGAAGCAGGATTCAAGACAGGCCAATCCTATGGTAAAGCTTTTGGAAACAGCTTGGGTGGGCCAGAAAGTTGGGTGGGGCAGGGCCTGAGGGAATCACCAGGGTGGGGCAAACAGTGTGAGCCAGGTTTCTGGAGTCCCAGATATGGCACCCATCTGCTGCCCTGGGGAAGAGCTCACCAAAGGAACAAAGGCCTCTGCCAGCACGTCTGTCTCATTCTGAGGCCAAACAGCTCAGTTCTTCCCTGTATGTCTCTGGTGCCTTTCAAACTGCCTCCCCTCTGAGCTTAGAGGGAGCAAGTCCAAGTAAGTCTATGCATGGGCCCTTTAAGAGGAACTGCCTGGGGCTCCAGCAGCCTCAGCCTCCCTCAGCCTCAGTTCCCGCTGGTTTTTACAGCCAGAAGTTATGGGGACTTCTCTTCCTGGCACTGGAACCCTGATCTGGGTGCCTGGTGTGGGACGGGGACCCCTCACTCCTCAGGGAGGACCTTCACAGCTGAGATGTCCCTCCAGATTTTTATCCGCCACACGTGGGTGTGGGACCAGCCTGTCAGCGCCTCTGCTCCTCCTACCAGTCTTGATGTGGTTTCTTTAATTTTGTAGTTGAAGGACTTCAATTCAGCTCGATTTCAGGTGGTTCTGAATGATGCTTGTGCTGTAGTTTAGTTGTAATTTAGATATGGTTGTGGGAGGCGGTGATACAGTGTTTACCTGTGCTGCCATCTTGACCAGAAGTCGACAATATTTTCTGACAATATATGTTCACTTCTTATCCTTCATATGAGTCAGTGAGACAAAAGGACTAGACCATAGGATGGAAGAATGTTTCCATCTATCTCATCTTAAAGTTTAGTGGGAGAGTAATATTATGGAAAACCAAATAATTACAGAATATTAATGCATATTCTGCTCCCCCTTAATCCCTTAGATTTATGGTCAAAGGCAATATTTTTCTGAACTTAGATGTGTCAGGGCCCAGGGCAGGCTGCCTCAAGATATCTCACAGTGGCATATTATTTGGAATTAAAATCACTTGAGAAGCAGCAGGAACTGGAGGAGCTCTTTGACTTCTCTGCTCCCTTAAAGGCAAGAAATAAATCTCCATGACAGGTGTCCTCCCCACTCCTGAGGGCTGAGAGACAAACTTCTCCCAAGAGTTATAAAATCTAGAGTTGAAAAGTATATATAAACAAACCTTGTAACAGATGCCTTTACTAATTTACTACCCAAACCCAAACTTTTAAAACATGTTATTTGTTTATTTATTTTTAGAGAGAGAGGAAGGGAGAGAGAGATAGAAACATTGATGTGGAAGAGAAACAACGATTGGCTGCCTCCTGCACGCCCCCTCCTGAGGATTGAGCCCACAACCCTGGCACATGCCCTGACCGGGAATCGAACCAGGACCTCTCAGTGCATGGAAGGATGCTCAGTCCACTGAACCACACCAGCCAGGCCCAAACCCAGACTTTTAGATTCCTCACTGATGAATATCCAAATCTGCTTAGATTCTTTTCTTTCTTTCTTTTTTAAAAATCCTCACCCAAGGATATTTTTCTGTTTATCTTCAGATAGAGTAGGAGGGAGGGAGAGAGAGAGAAACATCAATGTGAGAGAGACACATCGACTGGTTGCCTCCCGCACAACCCTGACCAGGGCCAAGGACAAACTGCAACTGTGGTTTGTGCCCTTGATCAGAATCGAACCCGTGACTCTTTGGTCTGCAGGCTGACGCTCTAACTGCTGAGCCAGACCGGCCAGGACTAGATTCCTTTCTAATGAGCACTAACTTTCTTTGTCCTGTCAATTTCTCACAAATTTATTTTTTTGTCTAAAAACATAAAAATGTGCCTACTATGATCACTTCTTTGAATATATATTAAGTTCTTTTTTCTTCTGTTAATCTAATCTTGTGTCAATTTTATTATTTTATAACTAGTTCAGCCATAAGAACTAAAGAAGGGTAGAGTTGGGGAATTCTCTTTTGCTCCCCAACAGATGTTATCCTTTAAATAGATAGTTTTTAAAATGTGGCAGCCAAACAGTGAAGAAGCAAGGAATGGACTCAAATTAGAAAGAATTTGAATAAAATAAAAGAGGAGTTCTAAATTAATGGGGAAGAAAAGGATTATTCCCCAAATAGTGTTGTATCAGTTGTTTGGGTCAGAGTTCTCAGACTGTCTCCTGAAGCATCCCCACAGAGCAGGGAGAATGAACATGAAGTCTGCCTGATGAGGGCACAGTAGTCCATAGTAGTCTGCTCTACGTATGAAGTCTCATGTTTACTTAAAAAAAAATCGAGGGATCATTTTTATTTTACTGCATAATATATTCATATTAGTTTTGATACAACATAATCTTCTAAATAATTCACCAGTTGGCTCATTCTCTAATTTTCCAGTAATAATAGTGCTCCTAGATGATTCATCAGAATTATCTCATGCTTTGTCTTGAGGGCAAGAATACTCTAATTTGAGAAGCAAAGAGTTTAATATTTGAAAAAAAAAAAAAAGTGTTGCAAAATAACCAGGCAATCAATACTATTGGCTGAATAAAGAAATAAAATACTTTACATGGTGAAATAAATTCCAGAGAGATTACAGTTATTAAATCACAAAGTTATTAGTAAAAAATATAAATGTATGTTAATTGAGTAACTGAATAGAAAATAACATTTTAAACTTAAAAACAATGGAAGAAATCAAAGGAAAAATAGATTTGATTACATAAATGTAAAATTACATAAACATAAATATAAAAAGCTAATTTATTCTATGAAAAAAATGACCAAAATTACATTCAAACTGCAGTTTAATGTTAATTTGCTGCTAATTTTGCAACAGATTAATAATTTCTATAAATTTTTGTGTATGCGTAAAAAGATAAGGTAACTAACTCTACAGAAGATATGAGGCAATTTACACAAGAAAAAATATGGTTCACAAACACATGGAAAATGTTTAAACCAGTATGTAAACAACTTAAAAAACCATATTAAGGAATTATAGGAATAATTTAATAGTAATGAAAAAAAAAGAACTTGGACAGAAAACAGCAAAATAGAGATACTCTAGTGGAAGAGTAAATATGTAAGCTATTTTGGAAAGTAATTAAAAAACATGACAGTAATCTAAAAACATTAATTTTATTTGCTGTAATTTTCTCTAAGGACTCTGTCTTCTGGAAAGCCCTCAATGCATAAAAAATAATTATTTACAAATATATTTGAAAAGTTATTTATATGAAAACCAACATGTCTAATCTTTTTTTTATCCTCACCTGAGGACATTTTTGCATTTATCTTCAGCTAGAGCGGGAGGGAGAGAGGGGGGAAGAGAGAGAGAGGGAGAAACATCGATGTGAGAGAGACACATCGATTGATTGCCACCCACACGACCCCAACTGGGGCCAGGGACAAACTGCAACCAAGGTACCTGCCCTTAGTGGGAACTGAACCCGGGACTCTCTTTGGTCCGCGGGCCAACGCTCTAACCGCTGAGCCAAACTGGCCAGGGCAACATATCTAATCTTAAAGATAAAGACTTAATAACCCAAATGGAATATTATATAGCACATTAGTGGTATTTATAAAGAGAATCTATAATGATTATTTAAAAACGATAATTGAAAAGCATCAAGATATTAACTGTATGATTGTTCCTTAGTGAAAATATGAATAGTGTAAGGATTGGAAAGTAATACACCAAGATATTGACAGTGGGGGAGCAGAATATGTCACCCCAGAATGTCCCACTTTGGTATGTGGATTATTTCGAGCTGAAGGCAACCAGGGCCCAGCAGACTCTGGAAGATTTTTTTTACCTCCACTTAGCTGCTTAAAAGAATTTAGATAGGGGGGCCTGTACCAGAAAGAGAGCTATTACCAGAGGCAACTTTTTATATCAGAAAAACTTATTTGCATGGCATGGCAAACATTTGTTTACCAAACCTTGGTTCTTCTTATCTCCCTGTGAATTATTTTCCCTCCTCTTGAAGCCCAGATCCCTACCTGCTTCTCCTTAGCTCAGAATTGTATATAAGTTACAACTACCTGATTGCCAGGGAATCTTATATTTTTATGGGGCTCCCATATGAACAGAATTAGTTTTTCTCCTATTAATCGGTCTGATGTCAATTTAATTATTGGGCCAGCCAAAGAACCTAGAAGGGAAGAGGGAAAAGTTTTCCAACCCTGCATAATGTATATCCTTGCTTGATAGGATAAGTGGTAATTTTTCTCTTTTTAGACTATTTTCTTTATTTTCCAAAATATAAATCTTATTTGATTTAAAGTCTCTGTAATCCATCATTGTCTCTAAATTCTCTAAAATTTCTCTTAGCTCTGAAATTCAGTGACCCTGGTTTAGTAACCTTCACAATGAGAAGGCAGCAATGACCTCCTAACTTGTGCAGTTTCCATTGTATTCTTTTCCTATATTAATAGTTCACATTTTTGAGTCTGAACTGTGTATAATATACATACAAAGCATTTTATATACACTGGTCATGTATTCCTCTTAATAACATCCTGATGGTATCCCTATTTTACAGACAAGGAAATTGGTACTTGAAGACATTAAATAGCTTGCTCAAGCTCAGTGAGAGAGATTAAATGGAAGAGCTGGCTTTCAAAACCAGATCAGTAGGAGGTGGGAACACAGCCTCTTAAAGATTACTCCAGGTCTGGCCGGTGTGGCTCAGTTGGTTGGAGCGCTGTCTCTATATACCAAAAAGTAGCGGGTTTGATTCCTGGTCAGGGCACATACCCAGGTTGTGGGTTTGATTCCTGGTTTGGGTGCATATGGGAGGCAACAGATCAATGCTTCTCTTTCACATTGATGTTTCTCTCTCTCTCTCTAAACAACAACAACAACAACAACAACAACAACTACAACAAGAAAACATATCTTCGGGTGAGGATTAAAGAAAAAGGATTATTCTACAATGCCTATCAACCTACCTTCCCAAATTACCCTTATGAACAAGCAGCCAGATAAATGTATAGAGTTCCATTTTCATAATATTACTCACTTGCTCAAAAGCCTCAGTAGTTTTTTTGTTAATAAATAACCTACAAATTCAGGCATTCAAAATCTTCTGCTCTCTAGACCCAAAATTTCCTTCCAGCTTTATTTCTCATTATACTTCAGCCGATTCTCTTCTTTCTCTCTTCCATACATTCATGTACGTCCGTAGATGACTGTCCATCTATTATTTAGGTCAGAGAATGGCCTACATGTATTTGAGGAGATGATCCATCCATCCATCCATCTACAACACATCCATCTTGGTATTAACAAAAGAAGGAAAAGAAAGAAATTGTGATATAAGCAATCAGAGAACCGTTGTATTTTAAAAGCAATAGACAGGGTATCCCAGAGAGCATTCTGTAAGTAGGAAACTTCACTGATTTGAGTCCTTGTTGGAATTAAACAGAGTATTTACTTATGCTAGCCCAACAAAATGAAGAAGAAAGATCTTTTGAAATATAATTTTCCTACCTATGGGCACCTAATAGGGGTGAAGGAAGGAGGTTCACTCCTTGGCTCTGAGAACATTTCCTAGAATGCAGCCAGGTGTTCTCCTGTGCTTTACATTATCTAGAGCTCATGACACCCTCAGGCAACTGTTGTGGAAAAAACAGACTAGTTTGGGCATTGGAATGGAGACCTTGTAATACTTGATCATTTGTCCTGTATCAAACCTAATACTGCCAATTTCGTTTTCATGTACACTGAGATTCAACAAGCATTCTTTTAAAATTGCTACTTAAAGTATGATCTGAGAACCAGCAGCCTCAACATCACCAGTAAGCTTACTAGAAATATAGACTATCCAGCTCCACCCAGACCTGATGAAAGAGAATCTGCATTTCGGCAAAATCCCTAGGTGATCTGTCTGCACATTAAGTCTGAGAAGCGCTGTTCTACAGCATATTCCATTACTGTATTATAAAAGCCTTCTGAACACAAGATGGCGGTGTTTCCTATCTCTTCAGATCCTTCAGATTTGAACCAAAGTTCATTATGAAGTGTGTAAAAGACTGAACAGGCTTGTCACTGATTGGATGGGTAAGGAGCAGAGAATTCCTCCAATAGAAGAATAACCCTAGTAACACCCACCAAACTAAAGAGAATGGCTGTTTGACTGAGGGACTGAGCCTGCATTTCAGGTTCCAGTTGGGGAGAAGAATGGGGCTGTTTCTGCGAGTTGTTTTGGTGATTTTGTGGCTCTCAGTGGACTGTGAGTTGGAGGCTTCCTGGTGATGAGGACAAAGAGATCTGGGGACATAGCCCACTGGATGGAGGGGAAAGGGCCAGGATCCATTCTGCTGCACCTTTGGTTATTTCTGGGGCTGTGGGACGAAAAACATGGTTCTTAAGTGTCAGTGTAGTGGCTAAACCTTCTATTTCTGACATTGTGTTTCTACCTAGGGTTGAACAGCCAGAAGCTGGAACAGAATCCTCAGCCCCTGAGCATCCAGGAGGGTGAAGAGGCCGTTCTGACCTGTCACTATGCAAATTATTCTCCAGTGTTCTTCCAGTGGTACCGACAAGATCCAGGAAGAGGCCTCATCTTCTTGCTACTAATACGTGAAAATGAGCGAATGAAGCAGCCAGGAAGACTGAGGGTCACCTTTGATACCACCATCAAACAGAGTTCCCTTTATATCCCAGCCTCCCAGCCTACAGACTCAGCCACTTACTTCTGCGCTGCAGACACACAGCAGGGCCCTGCCACCCGCTTCCTGCACCCAAACCTGCTAACCATTCACAGTCAACAGCTGCTGGCTGTGCTGTCCCCCAAAGGCTTATGACAGCTCCTGGCAAAATAAAGTGGGAGTTAATGTATTTGAAAGGGACAAAGATGTAAGACAGCGCTGGACTGACCGGGAGTGGGATCCATCTAACAGTCATAGTATTCCTGATACTGACTGTGTAATGGAATAACCGTGAGATTTGCAGGTCTCAGTTTCCTCATCTAAAATTGATGGGCTTAAACATGTGATTCTCAAGTTTCTGTCAGTGCTGAAATTCAGAGTATAATTTTTCAAAAACAAAACAAAACAGCCCTGGCCAGGTGGCTCAGTTGGTTGGAACGTCCTCCCATACACCAAAAGATTGTGGGTTTGATTTTCGGTCAGGACACATACTTAGGTTGTGGGTTCTATCCCCAGGAAGGGTGCATATGGGAGGCAACCTGTAAGGACAGAAAACAGGACTTGTCTTTTTGTTATGATTTTTCCACAATTTATGAGAAGCACCTGGTAATTAAATGTGGAGATCACTGGTGTCTGCAACTTCAAATAGATAACCTCTTTTAGCATCTCAAAAAGCAATTCACACCAAAGAGCCTCTAATGAATAGAAACTTCCCTTCTCCCTTCCCCCTTCAAACAAATCCTCCTCTTCCGAATTCTTTATGACCCCTTTCAGGTAAAAATCCCCTTTTTATACTCTAGGTAACTCTACTCCAAAGCATATTTCACAGGCTAGAGAAGATATGACAAGAACAACCCCCTGGTGCATCAGCGGGTCTGTCTTCTTAAGATCAAACAAACTGCAACTCTTCAAGGCAACCACCCCTGGCATCTATTCAATTTCATTGCGACTCCCTCCTAAAGCCCCCAATAAAAGAGCAACTCACTCTTTCTGCCCTGCCCTTCTATTGCCAGTCTGTGCATGGGTCCTTTCCCTGTCTATGGGGAAAGAGAAATACATTTCCTACCTCTTCTCTCTTCTCTCAGTTGTAAATTCTTTCACAAGTCAGCATCACCAGCCCAAACAAAGCCCTAACACAACCGATTGATGTTTCTCTCTTACATCGATTCTCTCTCTCTCCCTCTTTCTAAAAAAAGTCAATAAACATATCCTCAAGTGAGGATTAGAAAAAAAAAAAGAAATAAAACAAAATGTCTTGAAGAATGCCCAAGAGCAAAGAAAGAGGATTTGCTTTATTTATTATTGTTATTTCTAAGACAGCTCATTCTGTCCAGTCTTTGTGACTAGGTCAGAACAGCATGAGAAATACACAGAGTTAAACACATTCCTCCTAGCCCTGGCCAGTTTGGTTCAGTGGTTAGAGCATCGGCCTGCAGACCAAGGAGTCCCGGGTTTGATTCCGGTCGAGGACACATACCTTGGTTGCAGTTCGGTCCCTGGCCCTGGTCAGGGTCATGTGGAAGGCAACCAGTCGATGTGAGATCGATGTTTCTCTCTCTCTCCCTCCCTCCCTCCCACGCTCTCTGAAGATAAATGTAAAAATATTCTTGGGTGAGGATTTAAAAAAATAAACAAACAAACATAAAAAACCCCACATTACTAGTAAACATTAACAAATATATTCCTCTAGATAAAAGAAATAATTAAAAAAATTTAAGATTCTTCTAAACTGAACACCAAATAATGATGATGATAAGGGAGAGGATAAAAAGTTGACCTGTACTTTATATTATTACTCATTTTGTGAACAGATAAGCATACTATATTGGCCAACATGACATAAATCATGAGCATCACAGATTTAGAGCCTTTGTTTACTCTGTGTGTGGTGACAGTTAAGTGTGCCTATATAATTTTTTAAAAGAAGGATTTTAGCCTGACCAGTGTGGCTTAGCAGTTGAGCGCTGACCCATGAACCAAGAGGTTGCTGGTTCGATTCCAGGTCAGGGCACATGCCCAAGTTGTCAGCCCAATCCCCAGTGGGGGGTGTGCAGGAGGCAACCAATCGATGTTCTTTCTCATCGATGTTTTTATCTCTCTCTCCCTTCCTCTCTCTCTAAAATCAATAAAGAAAAAAAATATTTTAAAAAGAGGACTTTTCATCTTCTCAATGCTAGGCATGGGTTCTGAGTTGAGAACTTTTTTTTTTTTTTACCCCACACTACCATTTCTGTTGGACTGGAGCAGAATATGGGACCCCCTCCCCCAAATACGCCTCTTTGGCACAAGGATTATTTTGAGCTGATTACTTTTAAGAAACAGCAGACACAGAAGTTCTGAAAACTGAGTAGAAGTTAGCTTTTTGTAAGAGGCATTTATATTTATAAGGATAATCTTCATTTGTAAATGTACTGGGAAGAGGAGGATGACTAAGTCTCTAGCAACACTTATGAACAGAGAAGGGAAGAAGGTGTTGACTTAAATCTGCATTATAACCATACCCTTGTTTATTGCGCTTTGCCTGAAAATCTCCTATAACTGGCTCCCCTCCCCCAACATCTTTTATTTTATTACTTTTTGTCTTGAGATGAAGGTGGTGCTTAAGGTGATAACTTGGGCAATTTCTGGTAGTTACTTGGTTTTCTGGGGTCTCTCCCATGAATATAGGAGGTATACATGTTATTAAACTTCTGTTTGCTTTTCTCCTGTTAATCTGTCTTTTTTTATAGGGGTCTCAGCCAAGAACCTGGAAAGGTAGAGGGAAAATTATTTTTTCTCCACCACACTCATTTTCCCTGAAATTGATCTCCTGGTGCGATGGTTACTCTTTCAGCTGAAGTGGGTGGGAGGAAAAGCTTCTTCTTTCAGAATTATACCTTGCTATTTGGCCATAATCCAGTACTACTCTCATTTTATAAGATTTGACTTTTACTCATATAAAACTGTTGGGTGTTTATCTATGTCAGATTTCATTATCAAACTGCTCCCATATCTTATTCCTCTCAGAAGTTTTGCTTAGTTCTGGTCTGCTGGTGGCACTCCTAGGATTCCAGGTTAATGTAGATATATCTTGACTGTGTCCTTAATTTTTTAAAAAATTACTTATATTTTTATTGTGCAATGACTTCATCAGTCTATTGTTTTGTCTGTAGATATTTAAGTCTATCACTATTGTCTTGATAATGTGGTACCCAGAACTGAGTATAATATTCCAGTCGTTCTAAGTACATACTAATGGGATTTTACTGTTTTATCTGAATATTACATTGTTTTTGATCAAAAGCCACTGAATCTTCATAATTCTGCTTGAATTAGACAAAGATACTCTTACTTCATTTTTATAGGTGAGGGCTTGTGTTCTAATCTGTTTTATTGTACATATGATTTTATTTTATCTATTTATTTATTGTTTAAATGCTTACCCAAGGATATTTTTCCATTGAATTTTTTAGAGAGAGTGGAAGGAAGGGAGGGGGAGAGAGAGAGAAACATTGATGTGAGAGAGACACATAGATTGGTTGCCTTCTGCACGACCCCAATTGAGGCCGGAAATCAAACCTGCAACCCCAGGTATGTGCCCTTGACCAGAATAGAACCCTCAACCCTTTGGTCCTCGGGCCCTTCGGTCCTCAGCTGATGCTCTAATCACGCTCCAACCGCTGAGCCAAACCGGGGCTGATTTTATTTATTTATTTATTTATTTATTTATCCTCACCTGAGGACATTTTTGCATTTATCTTCAGATAGAGTGGGAGGGAGAGAGGGAGGAAGAGAGAGAAACATCGATGTGAGAGGGACACACGGACTGGTTGCCACCTGCATGATCCCAACCTGGGCTGAGGACAAACCCGGGACTCTCTGGTCCGCGGGCTGACGCTCTAACCGCTGAACCAAACTGGCCGGGGCATGATTTTATTTTTAATTTCACCAGCCAAGGCAATTATCTTCACATCCTACCACATCCGTCTCTGAATCTGAAGCTTACTGCCAGCAAGGCCATTCAAAGTTCAGCCTAGTGAGCTTGATCTGATTTGCTTAAAGAATGGCTCCATTGATTTTACGTAAAAGCTCTAATGTGCTCCAAATTCTGATAGACTTACTGTATGATCAGTTTCCTTGTAAAGTATTTCTCTATTTTACAGGCTCCATTTTTCACTGAAGCAAAGATTAATAAAATCTACAGAGAGTGATATATCATATATTCGGTAAGAAAGAAACATAGTCAGTGGAACTTTTGATACATCTCTAAATAGAAAGAAAAGATTAGTTCCTGTGGAGAGTCTGGATCTTTGGTCCTGTGTCCAGCCTCCAGAGGGCAGTGTTGCACAAACTAGAGATCCCTGTTTCCCAGAAGATCAGCACCTTGCCCTCAGCTCCTCCTTTCTGCAGCTAGCCTATTGAAGCACCCTCCCTGAGTTCTTTGAAGACAGAGACAAGTGAGAAGAGTCAGAGATCAGAAAGCACCCAAGATTATCTAGCAGTTTTTGTATTTTCACCTACACAAGGGACTTATCTAGCCTAACCTTACTTACACCTCCTGTTACCGAGAGCTGGGTTCCGCAGCTGCTTTCCTGCTTACTGAAGGGAGATCTTCCGGAAAGAAGCCAGCAGCATTTCCATTGCTCAGACATGCTCCTGTTGCTCATCCCAGTACTGGGGATGCTTTTTACCCTGAGTGAGTAATAATCTATTATGGTACCTAGTTCCACATAACTGTTTTCCTGTTTAAATTTTAGCAGAAGTACGTTTCATAGTGAAATCTGCTCTGCTTTCACTGATGTAACATTAATTTTGCAGGAGATGCCAGAGCCCAGTCAGTGACTCAGCCTGACAGGCACCTCACTGTCTCTGAAGGAGCCTCACTGGAGCTGAGGTGCAACTATGTCTATGGTGCAACTCCTTTTCTCTCCTGGTACGTCCAATACCCCAGCCAAGGCCTCGAGCTTCTACTCAAGTACTTTTCAGGGGAAACTTTGGTTAAAGGCATCAAAGATTTCGAAGCTGAATTGAGGAACAACGAGTCATCCTTCAACCTGAGGAAACACTATGCTCACTGGAGTGACTCAGCTGAGTACTTCTGTGCTGTGAGTGCCACAGCGCTGAGGACTGCATGGGGAGCTGAACAAGAACTCTGTGAGACACTAGGGAAGATAACTGCATTTGAAAGATGTTGGATTTGGACATAGTAGAAGCTGTGGTGTTCTTATTACTCATTGTAGAGGTGCTCAGGGACTTGCTGAGCGTGTGTGGGGCAGAAACACTTTAGTGATTGGATGTGAGAGTTGGGACTTGGCACAGGAGAGTTTTACTTTTCATTCATTGTTTTATCTTTTGTTGTTGTTAATGCTCACTCAAGGATATTTTCCCATTGATTTTTATTTTATTTTTTATTTTTATTTTATTTATATTATTATTATTTTTTTTTTCATTTTTTGTTCAGATAGAGTGGGAGGGAGAGAGAGGAAGAGAGAAAGAGAGAGAAACATTGACGTGAAAGGGACACATCGAGTGGCTGCCACCCGCACAACCAACCAGGGCCGGGACAAACTGCAACCGAGGTACATGCCCTTAGCGGGAACCGAACCCGGGTCTCTCTGGACCGCAGGCCGACGCTCTAACCGCTGAGCCAAACTGGCCAGGGCTCCCATTGATTTTTAGATAGAGTGGAAGGGAAAGAGAAAGAGAGAGAGAGAGAGAGAGAGAGAGAGAGAGAGAGAGAGAGAGAGAGAGGCATTGATCGGTTGTTTCCCAAATGACACCTGACCACAACCAGGACTGGGAATCGAACCTGCAACCCAGGCATGTGTCCTTGACTGGGAATAGAACTCTAAATCCTTCAATCCATGGGCTGATGCTCTAACCGCTGAGCCAAGCTGGTCAGCCTCATCATTTTGTTTTTCAATAATTCAAAACAAAAGTGAACCCCTTTGGAGTAAGTTCCTTCTTACAAACTTACTACCTTCCCAACTTGGTAATTTTAAGATAGTTTTTCTGGAATCTTTCTTCCCGGCTCCATTCTGTGCTTGTTATTTTCCTTCATTCTTAGGTGCCCCGTCTAGGAAGGAAGAAATGATTTGAATGCTGAATAACTTAGAATATGGCATGCTTCTGCAGATTTTAATAATTTAGAAATGTTGCAGAAAGATGCATGAATAACTCAAAGTTTTTAGTATTTCTTCAAGGACTATTAAGAAGGGAAGAGCTGCTGCATCTAGATGTCAAATTCCATTTGTTTTGAAGTAGAGCTTGTTTTTTAAATAGCTTTGTTGGGATATAATTCACATGCTATATAATTCACCTATTTAAAGTATATATTTCAATAGTTTTTAGTGTATTTACAGATATGTAGAACTATCACCACAATTTTAGAACATTTTCATGTGACTGGAATCATAATATGTGGTAGTTTGTGTTTGGCTTCTTTCACGTAGATAATGTTTTCAAGGTTTATCTGTGTGATAGCATGTATCAGTACCAATTCCTTTATTTTTGTTTTTAATTATAAAATATACATAACATAAAATTTACCATTTAAACCAAAAAAAATAAAATAAAATAAAGTAGAGCTTGTTTGATTTTCCCCAATTAGAATAATAGATTTCTATGTTTTGATATCTGAAATTCTGCAAACTCATACCACAAATCTTCAAAATTGGTGGGATAGTAATTTTTGCCAGTTTCTCACAAATACCATCATTGTTTTCTTTTGTACTTTTATTATATTTTTATATAATTTTACTGTTGGAATATCCGAAGTTGTTTCTCATTTGTTTGGCATTGCAATTATAAGGTATAATGTCCAGCAAAGTCTGGCCTTTGAAAATATACGAATTCAGAATTTCAGTGGGAATTAAAAGGTCAAGGGCATGTGATCAATGTATGACTCCCTTGGCTAGAATGAAATAAACTCTGTGACAAGAATTTGTATTGTTAAGTAGCTAAAGTCTTGGAAGTTAATGACTTCAAAGAAGAGTAAAAGTAGTGGAGAAAGGTCAGGCTTTTTAGTTGTGTACTTCTGATGCTCCAATGGATAAGAGATTAAGATTATAAAAATGCAAAGATATAGAGCATAATAATAGTTGATTGTATTTAGTGATTTACCTCAGCCAATGGGGACACCAGTGGGAATCAGCATTATTTTTCAAGTCATATTGTTAAGGGTACTTGTGTTATATATATTTGAAAGCTTTTTGAAAATGAGGTAAAAGACATAAAATTACTCATAAGAAATGTATGCTTGCTTAATCTGTTTTGTTTTGAGAGGCTGATTATCTTTATGAAACTTATGGTCATCAACTGAATTCCATAACACAAAATGACCACAAGTGAGTACTTTCTCAGTATGTATCAGAAGAAGAAATGCCAATTTCTTTCTTTTTCTTATTATTTTTTCTTTTTTTTTTTTTCATCCTCACCTGAGGACATTTTTCCATTTTTTTGTTCAGATAGAGTGGGAGGGAGAGAGAGGAAGAGAGAGAGAGAGAGAAACATCGACGTGAAAGGGACACATCGAGTGCCTGCCACCCGCACGACCAACCAGGGCCGAGGACAAATTGCAACCGAGGTACATGCCCCTAGCGGGAACCGAACCCGGGTCTCTCTGGACCGCAGGCCGGCGCTCTAAGCGCTGAGCCAAACCAGCCAGGGCTATTTTTTTATTTTTGAATAATTTTTATTTTTCAATTACAGTTGACATACAGTATTATACTAGTTTCAGGTGTACACCCCAGAGATTATACATTATATAACTTACTAAGTGATCTTCCTGATAAATCTCTCACCAATCTGATATCATACATAGTTATTCGAATATTATTGACTATATTCCCTATGCTGTATTTTACATTCCCATGACTATTCTGTAACAACCAATTTGTACTTCTTAATCCCCTCATCTTTTTCAACCATCCCCCTAGCCACCCTCCTATCTGACAACCATCAAAATGTTCTCTGTATCTGTGAGTCTGTTTCTGTTCTGCTCATTTATGTTGTCTTTAGATTCAATTGTTGATAGATATGTATTTATGGCCATTTTATTGTTCATATTTTTTTATCTTTTTCTTCTTAAATAACACTCTTTAACATTTCATATAACACTGGTTTGGTGGTGATGAACTCCTTTATCATTTTCTTGTCTGTGAAGCTCTTTATATGTCCTTCAATTCTAAATTATAGCTTTTCTGGGTGGAGTAATCTTGGTTGTAAGTCCTTGTTTTTCATCACTTTGAATATCTCTTGCCACTCCCTTCTGGCCTGCAAAGTTTCTGTTGAGAAATCAGCTGACAGTCTTTTTTTTTTTTTTTTTGAGTTTTGCAATTTATTTATTGAAACCATATACATACATTGTTTGGCTGTAGATTCTAATATCATAATTTTTCCAAAAATGTTTTTAACCCATATCACACAATAATGATTATAGCAAAGGAATACATAAGTTATTCAATTTGCTTCTCAATGTATTAAACAGAGAATTATTTGCTCATTTGGTAAACATTACCTCATCCGCTTCTTCACCTTCTTCATCATAATCATCATCATCATCTTCAGTAGCTTCTCCAGTAAAGTACAACACCAATCTTGGGATTATACGCTTTTGTAAAAAGTAACCAATTTCAAAGTCTGCAGCGAGGATAAAACTTCAGCATCATCATCCAGCTCTCCACTCTCAGGAACTTCAGGAGGGGCAAAAAAATTAAAGAATGAGTCATTGGAAACTGTTTTGGTCACAGTACGAACTGTCCCATGTCCCTTGTGTTTCTGTTTCTTTTTTTTTATTTTTTATAATTTATTTTATTATTAATTTGTTTTTGTTACAGATGTTTTTCCTTTTTTTCCCCCCATTGACACCCTCTTCCTCCTCCCCTTCTCCTCCTTCCCATCCCTGTTGTCCATGTCCATTGGTTATGCACCCATGCACATAGGCTCTGTGATTTATCTCTTTCTCCCGCCTCCCCCCCTCCTCTGAGGCCCGTCATCCCGTACTCCACCCTCCATGTCTCTGGGTCAATTTCGTTGTTCAGTTTGCTCAGTTCTCCTGTGTGTTGCCGGCTTCCTCCGTTGGTGAGGGGGTCTCCCGGCTCCCCCGCTCCACCTGGGCTCCCCCGTGGTGGGGGGGCGTCTCCCGGCTCCCCCGCTCCGCCTGGGCTCCCCCGTGGTGGGGGGGCGTCTCCCGGCTCCCCCGCTCCGCCTGGGCTCCCCCGTGGTGGGGGGGGTCTCCCGGCTCCCCCGCTCCGCCTGGGTTCCCCCGTAGTGGTGGGGGGGTCACCCGGCTCCCCCGCTCTGCCTGGGTTCCCCCGTGGTGGGGGGGGGTCGCTCAGCTTCCGCAGGCGCCCCTGGCTGCAGGATCTCGTTTCCTTTCAGGCGACAAGGAGGGTCCTGGAGGGCAGTATGCCGTCTCCATTCTGCTGCTTCTTTAATTTCGTAGTTGCAGGGCTTCCATTCAGCTTGATTTCATGCGGTCTTTAAGGGATAGTTATTCTGTGATTTAGTTGTAACTTTGATGTGGTTGTGGGAGGACGCGATTCCGCGTCCACCTAGGCCGCCATCTTGACCGGAAGTCCTAAACTATTCTTTATTTCAGTTAGTGCTTCCTTCATTTCTAACTGTGTATCCATCATTTCTGACTGGTCCCTTTTTATGCTCTTGAGGCCCTCACTAAGTTCACTGAGGTTCTCACTAAGTCCATTGAGCATGCTTATAAGCAGTATTTTGAACTCTGCATCTGTTAGGTTGCTTAACTCCATTTCACTTAGTTCTTTTCCGGGAGTTTTGTCTGTTCTTTCATTTGGGACCTGTTTCTTTGTCTCCTCATTTTGGCTGCCTCCCTGTGTCTGTTTCTATGTATTACTTAGCGAGAGGTATGGGGCTAGCTGAGACCAGATGCTGCTTGTTTGAAAGAATTTAGGAAAAGCTGAAGCAGGCTCCAAGACAGGCCAATCCTATGGTAAAGCAACTGGCAATAGCTTGGGTGGGCCTGGAAGCTTTGTGGGGCGGGGCCTCAGGGAATCACCAGGGCGGGGTAAACAGTGTGAGCCAGGTTGCTGGAGTCCCAGAAATGGCGGCGTCTACCGCCCCAGGGAAGGGCTCACCAAAGGAACAAAAGCCTCTGATAGCACGTCTGTCCAGGTCTGTCCAGGAGAATGCTGCCTCTCCAGCCCTCGCGCCAATGCCAAACAGCTCAGTTCTTCCCCATATGATTCTGGTGCCTTTCAGGCTGCCTTCCCCGCACTGGAGCCCGGAGGGAGCGAGTCCGAGTAAGTCCGTGCGCGGGCCCTTTAAGAGGAGCTGCCGGGGGCTCCAGCTGCCTCAGCCTCAGTTCCCGCTGGTTTCTCCAGCCAGAAGTTATGGAGACTTCTCTTCCTGGCACTGGAACCCTCAGCTGGGTGCCTGGTGTGGGACGGGGACCCCTCAGTCCTCAGGGAGGACCTTCCCAGCTGAGGTGTGCTCCTAATTTTTATCCGCCACACGTGGGTGTGGGACCAGCCCGTCATGCCTCCGCCCTCCTACCAGTCTCGATGAGGCTTCTTCTTTAATTTCGTAGTTGTCAGACTTCCATTCAGCTTGATTTCAGGTGGTTTTGAATGATGGTTGTTCTGTAGTTTATTTGTAACTTTGATGTGGTTGTGGGAGGACGCGATACTGCATCTACCTACGCAGCCATCTTGACCGGAAGTCGTGTTTCTGTTTCTTTTCAATGGTTTTCAAAGTGACATTCTTCCCCTTTTTCCAATCTATCTGGCACCCTGTACAACCCATAATTTCTGATCCATCAAAAGAAAAGGGACCAGAATCATCTGGTTCTGACCTCATCCTGTATGTCTTTGTCAACACTTCATTTGTGAAATATTCATTGGTTTCAAAGTGAAATTCTAAAACAAAACTCATAGGCTGGCCAGCATCTGAGAACTTCACTTTAATATCTTTCAAGTGCTTCAGAATAGGTTCATCATGTTCCTGAACCATATCACTGAGCAAGTCAACATTCTTAAAAACAGTCAACCAAAATTCAGGAATTCCCTTGGGGTCTTGTTTTTCTTCATCCTTTTTCTCCTCTTCAATCTTGGCCTTTTCTTTCAACTCCTCCGAAATTTCATCTTCCTCATCTGGTTTCCATTCACATTCTTCTTCTGTTGGTTCATAAATTGCATTAATGATCTCAATCGCTTATCAAATAAAGTCTGATAGAGAACAGCATACTTTCTTTCAAGATCATGAACTTCCTCATAGAACTTGGCTTCTATCTGTGCACGTTTAACTTGAAGGTTTTTCAGAGCATTCACTCGTCTTTTAACTACCTTAGGCAAACTTTCAATGTATCCTATTGGTGTTTCTACCAGACCATCAAGTCTTTCTTGGAGGCTGCAAGAATCTGAGGATTTTGCATTATCTGAACAGTCAGCTGACGCGCTTTGATTTTTGTTTCTTCACCAGTTTCTTCTTCTTCTACTTCTTCAACATCATCCAAATCTTGATCAAGTTCAGACTGTTCTTTGTTGTCAATGTCTGCCATGTTGTAAAAACTTCAAATATCGATGACTAGCACGGGGTGCCCTGCGGCTGGAGCTGCACAGTCAGTGACTCAGGGCAGCAGCGGGAGGAGCAGGAGGCAGCGCCGGGAGCAGATGGCGCTAAAAAAGCTTAAGGGAACTCCCTTGTAGGAAACTAACTGCTTTTCTCTTGCTGCTTTTAAGATTCTCTCTTTGTCGTCAACCTTTTGCATTTTAATTATGATGTGTCTTGGTGTGTGCCTGTTTGGGTTCATCTTGTTTGGGACTCTCTGTACTTCCTGGACCTGTATGTCTATTTCCTTCAGCAGGTTAGGGAATTTATTTTTTGAAATAAGTTTTCAGTTCCCTGCTCTCTCTCTTCGTCTCCCAGCACTCCCATGATGCAAATGTTTGTATGCTTGAAGTTGTTCAGAGGTTCCTTACACTATCCTCATTTTTTTTGGATTATTTTTTCTTTTTGCTGTTCTGATTGGGTGTTTTTTTGCTCATTATATTCAAAATTTCTGATTTGATTCTTAGCTTAATCTACTCTACTGTTGATTTCTTGTAAATTATTCTTCACTTCAGTTAGTGTATCATTTGTTTCTGACTGGTCCTTTTTTATGCTGTTGATGTTCTCACTAAGTTCACTGAGCATCCTCATAACCAGTGTTTTGAACTCTGTATCTAGTAGATTGCTTATCTCCATTTTGTTTAGTTCTTTTTCCGGAGATTTGTTCTGTTCTTTCATTTGGGACAAGTTTTTTATCTCCTCATTTTGGCAGCCTCCCTGTATTTGTTTCTATGTATTAGGTAGAGCTGCCATATCTCCCAGGCTTGCTAGAATGGTGTAATGCAGTAGGTGTTCTGTAGGGTCCAGAGGAACAGCCTCCTTAATCACCTTAGTTGAGCACTTAAGGTGTGCCCCCGTCTGGGCTGTGTACACCCTCCTCTTGTAGTTGAGCCGTGATTGCTGTTGGCATGTCAATGGGAGGGATTTACACCAACCACTGACCTCTGACCACTATGGAAGATCAGCTGTGCAGAAGCCCCCCCACCCCCATAACAGGATTTACTTCAGCAGGATTCTCATGCCTGAAGAGTCTACTCCTTGAGTATATCACTTATGGAAGTGGTTGGGTAGTGGTGCTTTGATGTGGTCTGAAGCTGTCCACTGGGTGTGCTGGCTCTGGGGCCTCCCAGGAGGTGCTGGCCAAGGTCAGCTGCTGCCTGTGTTTTGCCTAGGTCCATCCAGCATGAGCTACAAAGCCATCTGCAAATGGTTGATACTTGTGCTGGACTTGGAGGTGCCCTGGCAAGGCCATACTACAAACCAAGGTCAGCTGCTGCTAGTGCCGGGCCTGGGACAACTTAGTGAGAGGGACAGGGACAATGAGGCATAATGCTGCTTGTTTGCTCTTGTTTTTCTTTTTATAAATATATGAAGCATGAACCTAGACATGCCATTGGTTATAGGAAAGCCACCAGGAACAGTTTGACTGGGCCTGAAAGTTTGGTGTATTGGGGTCTCAAGAAATCACCAGGGTGGGGCAAGCAGTGTGAACCAAGTTGATGGAGGCACAGATATGGTGCCTATCTGCTGACTCTGTCGGGGGGAGGGCTAATCAAAGAAACAATGGCCTTTGCCAGCACTCTGTCTGGGAAAAGGCTACTCCCAAACTCTCACCCTGGTGCCAGACAATTTTGTTCCTCCCTGTATGACTCTGGTGCCTGTTAAGCTGCTGTCCCCATGCTAGAGCTCAGAGGGAGTGAGTCTGAGTAAGTTCGTGCATAGGTCCTATAAGAGGAACAGCATGGCACTCTAGAAGCCCTCCATCTCACTCAGCCTCAATCTGGCTGTTTTTAATAGCCAGGAGTTATGGAAACTTCTCTTCCTGGATCCCTGGGCTGGTGGGTTTGGTGTGGGATTGGGACCCCTCATTCCTCAGGGGAGACCTCTGCAGTGAGATATCCCTTCCAATGTTTATCTGCCACAGGTGAGTGTAGGGTCTGTCCTTCTGGTCTCTGCCCCTCTTACCAGTCTTGAAGTGGCATATTCTTTAATTCCCTAGTCATAGGACTTACTTTCAGCCAGATTTCAAGCAGTTCTGAGTGATGGTTATTCTGCAGTTCAGTTGTAGTTTTGATGTGGTTGTAGGACGAGGCAATTACCGAGTTTACCTACACTGACATTTTGACCAGGAGTTTGCCAATTTCTTTCAGTTCCAACTGAAACTGACTACTGAAGACATACAACTTTTGGCACCAAGGACCTCAAGTACCTGGGAAAATATTTTCCATCCTTGACACCAGCAACCCTGCCTGAGATTATCAAAGTTTGTTTTATTTACATAATTATTTTATCATTGTGAAAAACTTCACACAATACATAAATATATTAAGGAGAAAAATAAACCCCCAATTATTTTAACATAATTATGTTTTCTATATGAAAAAATTATAACATATTTAATAAATATTATATTATCTATATCTTTCTGTATTAATATAGTTATACCCAAATATAAATTTTTAACTATTTAAAAATAAATAAAACATTTTAGTTTTTCTTTTCAGTCTCTCTCTTTCTCAAGACAAACTTATAAAAACTTGGTTTCTCAAGTCCATGTTTTTATATTGCTGATGCATGTGTTTATCACTAAGCAATGTGTGGTGATATATTTTTAAAACTTACATGAATACTATTCCACTGTATGTCTAATTGTAAAACTTGCTGTTTTCATTAAAATATTTTTGAGAAATAGCATCATTTATGCATATGAATATATTTCATTACTTTAACTGCTATGTAGTGTCACATCTTAAAATATATATGTCTCTTTTTCACGGACATTGTATTATGCAACATCATTAGTAATGGTCTTAAGCTCAACTGGACAATCATTTACAGAACCAAATAGGACACATGTTTTGGCTTCCCTCAGGGCAGGAGTGTTTTTTTTTTTTTTTTTGGTTAATCCTCACCTGAGGATATATTTCCATTTTTAGATTGAGTGGAAGGGAGGGAGGAGGGAGGGAGAGAGAGAAACATCAATGTGAGAGAGACACATCTATTGGTTGCCTCTCGTATGAGCCTGACCAGGACCAGGGATTGAACCTGCAGCCCAGGTATGTGCTCCTGAGTGGGAATCTAACCTATAACCCTTTGGTCAGTGGGCTGAGGCTCTAACTGCTGAGCCAAACCAACCAGGGCCAAGGCAGAGTTTTTAAGGGGACTCACCTTAGCTATCTATTTCTGCGAAGTAGGATTCTTTATTTATAAATAGAATATTTTTGCAGGTAGAGCATAGAAAACCTGTTTATGACCTTCTAAATATGTTTTTAAACATTATTAGAGCCCTCTAGACATGAAATGACACCTTTAGGAGTTTAAGGACTATTCTTTTTGCAGTTCCCCTTCCCCTTCTCCCACATCAAGTGCTCAGGCTTGAGGAAAGAAGACCAAACAGGCCATTCAGACTTAGAAGCCCTTTGTCCCAAAAGGAAACAATATCTCCTGCAACAGTTACAAAATCAATGTCCCAAAACTATGTCTTTCTACCAACTAGTCACAATTCATGTACAGTCTAGATACAATTTACCAATAAGAGACCATATGACCATAGCAATGCTCTCTGTAATACGTCTGATATTCCACATTTATCAGATGAACAAAGGTAGAAAGTTAACCTGAGTTTTTTTTTTTTTAAGTAGGAGAAAGCATCTTTTAAATCCTTTACTCAGGGGTGTTTTGAGATTTTTATTACTATAAAAATTTTACAAGGACTATAATTATAAATGTTTCCTTAGATATAGGTGCAGACTATTCCATGTTGTACACCTAGAAGTGGCATTCCTGAGTTATATGATTTACATTAAAAAAAAAACGTACTTGCTATTGCTCAACTGCTCTCCAAACCGTTCTTACTAGTTTTTACCTCCTCAGCAGCATAAAAGAACTCTTATTTCCTCACATCCATGTACTTGATATTCCATGTATCACAACCTCTCTTCCCTACCAGTGTTTCTTGTATTTCCCAAATAAACTACTTGCACTCAAATCCCTTTTTCAAGGTTGGCTCTAGTGAAACTCAATCTAAGAGTTTTGGTACAGAAGTGGTCCTAGCAAGCAAATAGAATGAGATTCTGGAATTAAATTATTCATGGTCAGATTGCAACAACAATCCCAGTATTAGAGGTAAGTGGGATGGTGATAAATACTGACAGATTGCAAAGACTTCCGGTCAAGATGGCGGCGTAGGTAAACGCGGTCTCGCGTCCTCCCACAACCACACCAAAGTTACAACTAAACTACAGAACAACCATCATTCAAAACCGCCTGAAATCAAGCTGAATGGAAGTTCGACAACTACGAAATTAAAGAAGCCGCATCGAGACTGGTAGGAGGGGCGGAGGCGTGACGGGCTGGTCCCACACCCACGTGTGGTGGATAAAAATCAGGAGGATACCTCGGCTGGGAAGGTCCTCCCTGAGGACTGAGGGGTCCCTGTCCCACACCAGGCACCCAGCCCAGGGTTCCAGTGCCAGGAAGAGAAGTCCCCATAACTTCTGGCTGGAAAAACCAGCGGGAACTGAGGCTGAGGCAGCTGGAGGCCCCGGCTCCTCTTAAAGGGCCTGCGCACGGACTTACTCGGACTCGCTCCCTCCAGGCTCCAGCGTGCGGGAGGGAGCCTGAAAGGCACCAAAGTCATATGGGGAAGAACTGAGCTGTTTGGCATTGGAGCGAGGGCTGGAGAAGCAGCTTTCTCCTGGGCAGACGTGCTATCAGAGGCTTTTGTTCCTTTGGTGAGCCCCTCCCTGGGCCGGCAGACACAGCCATTTCTGGGACTCCAGCAACCTGGCTCACACTGTTTGCCCTGCCCTTGTGATTCCCTGAGGCCCCGCCCCACCCAACTTCCAGGCCCACCCAAGCTGTTGCCAGTTGCTTTACCATAGGATTAGCCTGCCTTGGATCCTGCTTCAGCTTTTCCTAAATTCTTTCAAACAAGCAGCATCTGGTCTCAGCTAGCCCCAAACCTCTCGCTAAGTAATACATACAAACAAACACAGGGAGGCAGCCAAACTGAGGAGACAAAGAAACAGGTCCCAAATGAAAGAACAGAACAAAACTCCAGGAAAAGAACTAAGTGAAATGGAGTTAAGCAACCTAACAGATGCTGAGTTCAAAACACTGCTTATAAGGATGCTCAATGGACTTAGTGAGAACCTCAGTGAACTCAGTGAGAACATCAGTGAACTTAGAGAGGGCATCAAGGGCATAAAAAAGGACCAGTCAGAAATGATGGAATCACAGTCAGAAATGAAGGAGGCACTAACTGAAATAAAGAATAGTTCACACAGATTCAATAGTAGAGTAGGTAAAGCCAAGAAGCAAACCATCGATTTGGAATATAAGGAAGCAAAAAATACCCAATCAGAACAGCAAAAAGAAAAAGAATCCAAAAAAATGAGGATAGTGTAAGGAGCCTCTGGGACAACTTCAAGTGTGCCAACATTCGCATCTTGGGGGTGCCGGAAGGAGAAGAGAGAGAACAAGAAATCGAAAACCTATTTGAAACAATAATGGCAGAAAACTTCCCTAACTTGGTGAAGGAAACAGACATACCAGTCCAGGAAGCACAGAGAGTGCCAAACAAGATGAACCCCAAGAGGCCCACACCAAGACACATCATCATCAAAATGCAAAAGGTTCAAGACAAAGAGAGAATCTTAAAAGCAGCAAGAGAAAAGCAGTTAGTTACCTACAAGGGAGTTCCCATCAGAATGTCAGCTGATTTCTCAAACGAAACTTTGCAGGCCAGAAGGGAGTGGCAAGAAATATTCAGAGTGATGAAAAGCAAGAACCTACAACCAAGATTACTGTACCCAGAAAAGCTGTAATTTAGAATAGAAGGACATATAAAGAGCTTCCCAGACAAGAAAAAGCTAAAGGAGTTCATCACCACCAAACCATTCTTATATGAAATGTTGAAGGGTCTTCTTGAAGAAAAAGATAAAAAAATATGAACAAACAAAATGCCAATAAATACATATCTATCAACAATTGAATCTACAAACAAAATGAACAAGCAGAACAGAAACATTCTCATAGATACAGAGAACTTTTGTTGGTTACCGGATGGGTGGGGATTGGGGGGATGGGTGAAAAAGGTGAAGGGATTAAGAAGTAGAAATTGGTTGTTAGAATGACAAATCTCAAAGGGAAGGGGGATTGGGGGTGGGAAGAAATAACCCAAAGAACTTACATGTATATATGCATAACCAATGGACACTGACAACAGTGTGGGGAAAAGCAGGAGGGGGGCAGGAATGGGGAAGAAGGGGGCAAGGGGGAAAAATGAGGAACATCTGTAATACATTCAACAATAAAGATAAGTTAAAAAAAATACTGACAGATTGCAGCAACATAATGACTTATGGTAAATCAGGTTGCGATTCAGATACAGTCGGCCCTCATTTATTGCGGGTAATCAGTTCTAGACTCGAGCGTGATAAATGAATTTCTGCGAAGTAGGATTCTTTATTTATAAATTGAATATTTTCGCAGTTAGAACATAGAAAACCTGTTTATGACTTTCTAAATACGTTTTTAAACATTATTAGAGCCCTCTAGACATGAAATAACAACTTTAGTCACCATTACACTCGTATTACCCAATATATTAGACAAAATAAGAAAAAAGAAGACATATTAGACGTTACAAATATCATATTATTATTATTGTACATTTAATTACACACACACACAGTTCTTACACACAACCACTAACCTATGAAAATAGTGCAACTTGTTCGATGATGAAGTGATGAAGATGAAGCGATGTACTGCACAGCAAAGAAGAGCAAGGTTACTGCTCCTCTGAAGGCACGACCTCAGTAGGAGAGTCTTCAAGTGGTGCAGTATCTTCAGCAGGTGCGTCATCGTCTTCTTCCGCTGAAGGAGTACTAGGAGTGGGCAGTGGGTGTCTGGGTGCGCGGCTGAAGAACATTGTGATAGGCAGTTGCTGGCGCTGTCTTTTTATATTCATGAAGACGCTTTTGTAGGGTTCTATCGCTCCATCAAGTGCATTCCAGAACCACAATGCATGCATCATTTGTGGGTCCCATTTGCCAGTCATGTCCTGTACTACCTTAATAGTTCTCATGACTTGCGAGAGATGCTCAAGTGTAAGGCCAACTTCCCCCTCCTGACCCCCAGGAACCTCTGGCTGCTCTTCCTCCTCTTCACTCACAGACTTAGTCATCTCCACCAGATCCTCATCAGTTAAGGGGTCCGAATGTGTCTCCAGCAACGCATCCACATCATCGCAGGTCATATCTGTGAAACCTTCTCCTCCCAGCATCCGGGCTAGCCTAACTGCCTTATCCACTGCCAAGTTGCTTATATCCTCTGGGGTGAATCCTCTGTAGTCGTGGTCAATTTCAGGCCACAACATCTTCCAGCTGTCCTTCACGGTCTCCGTCTTTGTGTCCTTCACCACAGCCTGGATGTTCTTCAGACAGGTCGCGATGGTATACTGCTGCCAATACTACTTCAGCAAGAAGTTCTCCTCAAGGTCCATGCCTTTGATGAGGTGCTGCAGAGTGTTTTGCGTGTAGAGGGCCTTGAACACACGAATAACACCTTGATCCATGGGCTAGATCAGCAAAGTGGTGTTGGGAGGAAGGAACTCAATCCGCACACCGTCGTAGGATAGGTCTTGCGCATGACCTCCAGCATTGTCCATGAGGAGAAGGACGTTAAACTCGAATCCCTTCTCCATGAGATACAGCTTGACTTGGGGGATGAAGCACTCGTGGAACCAGTCTGATGACAGCTGCTTCGTGATCCAGCCCTTGTCATTGTGCATCCAATGCACTGGCAGCATGTTCTTGTTTTTATTCTTCAGGGCCCTAGCGTTCTTGGCCTTGTAGATAAGGGCAAGCTTGAGCAAAAACCCCTCAGCATTTCCACACATAACTATAGTCACGCGATCCTTGTACGCCTTGAAGCCACAGACCTTGGCCTCATCCTTGAAAATGAATGTTGGGGAAGGCATTCTTTTCCAGAACAGTCCTGTTTTGTCCATATTGAACAACTGTTCTGGATGATACTCGCCCTCCTCAAGGATCTTCTGGAATGTGTTGTTCACGTAGTCCTCTGCTGCAGGCTGGTCAGCAGAGACAGCTTCTCTGTGGAGAATGACACTCTTCAGATGATACCTCTTCTGGAACTTCTCAAACCAACCCTTGCTCACCATGAAATCCATGAACATTGCAGAATAGAGTTCTGGTTGAGGTTCGTCCTCCGTAAAGTGCTGATAGAGCTGCCTCACCTTCTCCCAGATGACCAGTGAATCCAACAGAATGTTTTTCTTGTGGCTGTCGCTGATCCAAACAGCTAGGGCAGACTCCGTTTTCACTATGAACTTATCACGACTTGTCACGACGCGCTTTACTTCCTTGTTGAAAGAGACAGTAGCCATTGCACAGATGTTCTTTTCATCTTTACGGATGGAGCGAACGGTAGACTCATTCAAGTCGTAATGGTGGGCAACCTCCATGATTTTCTTGCCATCTTTGATCATATCCAAGAGTTTCACCTTCTCCTGGATGGTAAGCATCTTCCTCCAGCGCTTAGTTTCATCGTCAGAAGGCTTAGAAGAAGCAGCACATTTAGGAGCCATCGTGGGGCTTAAATAAATGTTATCAGAAATCACAAACACTTACAAGAGCAAAGATGCTTCTGATGTGTAGCAGTGTAGAAGTGTGTATGAGAGAAATGAACTTACATGAGGCTGAGCCAATCAGTGGCCAGGATAGGATAGCCAATCAGTGAATAGCCCTCTCTGATTGGCTTGGTTTCACCACACCCGATTTTTTGGAAAAAAGTTATTGCCCCCACACAAGGAGTGGTTGAGCAGTTGCATCTGGCATTGAAAGATTTGCGGGGGTGCTCGAATACATAGACCTACAGTCCATACGTACAGTAATTTTAATTTTAATTGTAATACAGGGGTGTATAATTGACTCAGACAACCGAGTGCACGCTGTATCATTTTCACTGTCTTGATCAACTTTTCAATGAATATATTTGAAAAAACCATGATAGAGTGAAGCCTTGAAAGTCGAAGCACAAAGTGGAGAGGGATGACTGTATAAGGTGTTGCAGCAGTTTATGTGATAACTGGTTGAGAGTTATTGTGTTAATGGTAATTTTATGTCCTGTGGAGTTGATTAGCTGTTGTTAGTTTCCCCCAGGGAACAGCAAGAACAAAATGGAACCCACCAACTGCACTGTGCTTATCTTTCACCATCTTTAACCCACAATGATCTTAAGAAGATAATGGCTGTTGCTTTCTGTCTGCCTCCAAAATCTTGTGAAAATTCACTTTTGTGTTCAGAACCACAAAGAGAAGGGGGTTTATAGTTTCCAATGCAGCCAAATTGACAATAGAATAACCCGGTCTAGAGAACTGAGAGCCACTACGAACAAAAAGAGGATCTTAACCTCCTGCATATCATACTGTTTTAATCTATATATTCCTAAAATTTTCCTTTATTACATTCTATGGGCATTACTGAGAAGTCATTACAAATGTCTAAGCAGATAGAATGATTACAGCTTCAGCTTTAGGCAGTGGAGGACTGTTATTACAAACAGGAGACCTTAGATGAGAAAAGTGGGGATAGGATCAGAAAGCATGGAATTTAGAATTTATTTATTTTTTATTTTATTTTATTTTTTTTATTAATTTGTTTTTGTTACAGATTTTTCTCCTTTTCCCCACATTGACATGGAATTTAGAATTTTAAAAAATTGTGTTAATTGTGTTGCCTTGGCCAGTGTGGCTCAGTTGGTTGGAGTGCCATCCCATGCACTGGAAGATCATGGGTTCATTCCAGTCAGGGCACATACCTGGGTTGTGGATTTGATCCCTGGGGCACATGAGGGAGGCAACTGATTGATGTTCTCTCTCAAGTAGCAACTGATCAATGTTTGCTCTGACATCAATGTCTCTCTCTATCCCTTTCTCCCGCTCTAAAATAAAATTTAAAAATGTATTAATTGTGAAATAGTAGTCACAGACACATTATCAGGGCCTCACTCTCTATCCCAGTGGCAAAGCAAATTTCTTGTGCCATTTATTTCACACATATTAAAAAGTATTCATTGAGCAATTTACTTAGAGCTCATAGTGAGTTATTAATTTAATATAGGCATAAAACTTTCAAATATTAGCCCTTTGTTGTTTGCAAATATCTCCCATCCAATTGGTTACCTTTTTGTTTAGTTGTTGGTTTCTTTAGCTGTGCAGAAGCTTTTTAGCTTGATATAGTCCCATTCATTTACTTTTGCCTTTAATTACCTTGCCTTTGGGGTCAAATTCATAAAGTGTTATCTATAACAAAAGTCCATAAGTTTAGTAGCTATGTTTTCTTCTATGTGATTTATTGTTTAAGATGTTATTTTTATTTAGGTCTTTGATCGATTTTGAATTAATTTTTCTACATGGGGACAAACTGCAATCTAGTTTCATTCTTTTGAATGTGGCTTTCCAGTTTTCCCAGCATCATTTATTGAAAAGGCTTTATTTTTTCCATTGTGGGTTTTTGGCTCCTTTGTCAAAAATTATTTGCCCATATACATGTATTTTTATTTCTGGGCTCTCAGTTCTGTTCCACTGGTCTGTGTGTCTGTTTTTCTGCCAACACCATGCTATTTTGATTGTCATAGCTCTGTAGTATAATTTGAAGTCAGGTAGTATGATACCTCTGTTCCTTTTTCTCAGGATTGCTTTGGCTATTTAGGATCTTTTGTGATTCCATACAAATCTAATGATTTTTGTTCTTCTTCTTTTAAAAATGCCTTTGAAATTTTGATGGGGATTGCAGATCTGTATATAGCTTTGGAAACCCATAGACACAGACAACAGTATAGCGATTATCAGAGGGAAGAAGCTGGAAGACTAGTAAAGAGTAAAGGGGGCCAAATATATGGTGGTGGAAGATGATTTGACTTTGGGTGGTGGGCACCTAGGCAATATGCAGATCATGTATCATAGAAATGTACACTTGAAAACTATATGATCCTATTAACCAATGCTACCCCAATGCATTTAATTAAAAAACATTTTACGTAATAATAGAAAACAACATATTTGTCATTAGCTTAATCCCTGCTTTTCATGTGTGGTGGTTCTTTTCGTGTTTAGTCTTATTATTTTTTTGGGGAAAAGCAATAACAATTCTAAATGACAATTAATAAAGCACTACTGTGGTCATAATTTACTTTCAGCTATTATCCAGACTAATTAATACACAGGCCTTCTGATTATACAACAGTTCTACTAATTTCTCATGGTTTAAATGGCAATATCTTAGCATAGATAAGGACTTAATTTACTGGTTTGCAGCCTTGTATATTATCAACTGGGCATCTTCCTCATCTCCTTTAATAAAATTTCTTGCTTTGCTGGTGAGAAGCCGAATATATTTCATGTAATTCTTTTTAAAATCAACTAGTTTATATTTTGTAATTGAGAAGCATTTGTGTGATAGTAAGGAAGTGGAAGTGAAGGATAAGTCATTCTTCTTCTGTGTTGGCTGTGGGCAAGCAGCTGAGATACCAGCAGTCTCTTACGGGACTCCTGGGTTTCTTCCTAAAAATTATCCTCTTTGCTGTTGCAGGCAGCTGGATTCATTATACTTCAGAATTTCTTGTAATCATTCTTTCTCATCTTTGCTTTATAAGCTATTCTAATGTCTATATGTTTAATTTCCTGTATTAAATTTATATTTAAAATATTTGGACTTGTTTCTAGTTTTCCTGACTGACTTTTGATAAATGCATCTGCATAAATCTAAGTCCCTTAAGCAGGGTTTCTGAGCTCCTGAAGTCAGGACATTTGAATAAATCTATTAGCTAGTAATTAGCTTAAGGAATTTTTGTTATTGATCACATAGTTCTAATATATTTCACTCACACCTGCTTCTACACTTCTGTCAAGATGGCAGTGTAGGTAAATGTGTTACTTGAATATTCTCACAACCACATAAAAATAACAACTAAACTGCTAACAACCATCATTCAGAGCTGCCTGAAATCTAGCTGAATGGAAGTCCTAAAACTAGAGATTAAAAGAAGCCACATCAAAACTGGTAGGAGAGGTAGAGATGGAGAATGGGCTGGTCCACATCCATATATGGCAGGTAAAAATCAGGAGGGATATCTCAGCTATGGAGGTCCCCCTTCAGAAGCGAGGGGCCCTATCCTCATGCCAGGCCTCCCAGCTCAGGGTTCCAGTGCCTGGAGAAGTCCCCACTGCTTCTAGCTATAAAAACCAGAGGGGATTGTGGCTGAGTGAGACAGAAAGAAGGCTGCTAGAGGCCCAGGCAGTTCCCCTGAAAGGGCCCACATACAGACTTACTCAGACTCACTCCCGTTGAGCACCAGTGCTGCTGGGGCAGCATTTTGAAAGGAACCAAAGACATACTGAGAGGAAATGAAATTCCTGGCATCAAGGTGAGAGCTTGGGTGGGGGGCAGTTTTCTGCCAGACAAAAGTACTTGAAGAGGCCATCATTGCTTTTCTGAGACCTCCCTCCCATCACAGAGCCAGCAGGCAGGCACCATATCTGAGTCTCCATCAACCTGACTCACACTGTTCACCCTGACTGGGTGATTGCCTGTGACCTTGCCCCACCCAACTTTTGGGCCCACCCAATCCATTTCAAGTGGCTTTTCCATACAAATGGCCTGTCTTGGCTCATGCTTCTGATTTTCCTAAAATATCTCAAACAAGCAACATCTGGCCTCTTCACATCCTGTACCTCATGCTAAGTGGCCCCAGGCCTGGCATTAAAGACATCTGGCCTTGGTTTTCAGCTTGATCTCTCCTGGGCACCTCCAAGCCTAGCGTAAGTAGTAGCCATCTGCAGATCACACTGTAGCTCATGCCAGGTGGCCCCAGGCAGGACACAGATGGTGGTTGGCCTTGCGCTTCCTGGGAGGCCCCAGAGTCAGTGTACCCAGTAGACAGCTTCAGACCACAACCGATTACAACCCTACCACCTACACTGGCAACACACTCCAGCAGAAAACTCAGTGAACACCAAAACCCTACTGATTCAAAATCCTGCTCTGTAGGGTCAGCTCCTGTATAGCAGCTTGTTCACAGTCCTTGAAGCTGATCATCCTAGGAGCCAATCCCTCCCAGTGATGCCAACAGAAATCAAGGCTCAACTACAACAAGTCAGTGCACCCAGCCCACTTAAGGGTGCACCTAGAACACCCAGCTTGGATGACTGCACCACTGGGTCCTACAGGACACCTACTACACAAGGCCACCCTACCAAGTCAGGGAGATATAACAGCTATTCCTAATATATAGAAACAAACATAGAGTAGCAGCCAAATTGTGGAGACAAAGAAAGAGGTTCCAAATGAAAGAATAGGAGAAATCTCCAGAAAAAAAAAAATAAATGAAATGGAGGCAAGCAAAATATCAGAAGCAGAGTTCAGATTCCAAAATGGCAGCAGAGTGAATGGAAGCTACACAGACCATCTCCCAGGACCAAACTGGAATTACAACTAAAATAAAGACAAATCGATGGGAAAAAGCAACAGAAAAGCAGCTGGAGAGGACCATATAACCAGGGACACTGAATCGAGCCTGGCAGGTCTGTGGAGGCATGAGACCTGGGCTGGGAGCCCACGGACAGCAGTGGTCTTAGATGTGAGCAGTGCCCTTGGGGTTAAAATCCCAAGCTGGCAACATAGCGCAGAGGGCCAGGACAGAGCACTAACTTAGTCACAGCCACTCACCTTAGGCTGTGGCAGAGGGAGGGCGGACTGGACTGGAACTGTGTGGGGACACCTGGAATTTGGAGGGCACTCAGAGCTTTTGCTGAGTTTTGGTCATGCAGGACGGTGGCCATCTTGTCTGGGGAGCCCTTCCAGAAGCTCTGGGGAGAAGCAGCAGCCCCTTCCTCAGAGATTCAACACCATCCAGCTGGGCCAAAGAAATGCAAATTGGGGCTCAATAATAACCAACATCTGCCCACCCTCGGGAAATCCTTTTACACTGAATACCTGAGGGAGTTTTTCATTCAATTGAGAACCCAAGGCTCTTCAAGTAACTGAGACTAATAGCCTCCAGGCAAAAAGCTAGAGCATAACTGAACCTTTTCTGGGCTTGCAAATCTACCCAGGAAAGTAAGACTTGACAGTGGTGTTTAACGTGGGTCCTCCCATGCTCATCCAAATCCAGTAGAGGGAGCCACAAACAGCAGAACACCAACACCCACAGGGAAAATTTGGCAGGCTACAAAACTCACTGAGATAGCCAAAATGGTGAAACAAAGAAACAAATCCCAAAAGAAAGAACAAGAGACCTCTACCGAAAATGAGATAAATGAAATGCAGTTCAGCAAGTTTTCAGAGGTAGAGTTCAGAGCCATGATCTTGAGGAAGCTGAACAACATGAGTAAGGACCTTAACACCATGAGTAAAGATATAGATGCATTGAAAACCAACCAAGTGGAAATGAAGAATGACATAGCAAAAATAAAGAACACATTGGAAAAACTAAACAGCAGAGTAGAGGAAGTTGAGGACCAGATCAGTGAATTAGACGACAGGGTAGAATAAATCAACCAATCAGGAAACCAAAAGGGAAAAACAATTAAAAAAGAGGAAGACAGCTTAAGAGAACTGTGGGACAACTGGAAACATAATAATATTTGCATCATAGGAATCCCCAAAGAAGAATAAAATGAGCAAGGGTTAGAGAATATATTTGAAGAAATAGTGACAGAAAACTTCCCTAATGTGGTGAAGGAAGAAGGCATTCAAGTTCAAGAAGCACAGAGAGTCCCAAGTAAGAAGAACCCAAACAGGCCCACACCAAGACATATAATAATTAAAATGCCAAAAATTAAAGACAAAGAGAGAATCTTAAAGGCAGCAAGAGGTAAGCAACAGGTTACCTACAAAGGAACCCCCGTAAGGCTATCAGCTGACTTCTCAATAGAAACACTACAGGCCAGAAGGGAATGGCATGAAGTCATCAAGGTCATGAAAAACAAGGATCTGAATCCAAGACTACTCTATCCAGCAAGGCTATCATTCAAAATAGAAGGTCAAATAAAGAGCTTCCCAGACAAAAAAAGGCTAAGGGAATATATTAGCACCAAACCAGCACTGCAAGAAATGTTAAAAGGACTACTGTAATTAGTAGAAGAAATAAAAGAAAAATATAACCACACTAAACAAAGATGGCAATAAATAAGTACATATCAAAAATCACCTTAAATGTAAATGGATTGAATGCTCCGATCAAAAGACACAGAGTAGCGGATTGGATAAGAAAGCATGACCCATATATATGTTGTTTACAAGAGACCCACCTCACAACAAAAGACTCACATAGGTTGAAAGTGAAGGAATGGAAAAAATCTTCCAAGCAAACGGAAAGGAAAAAACAACTGGGGTAGCAATACTCATATCTGATAAATTAGATTTCAAAATGAAGACCATAACTAGAGACAAAGAAGGTCACTACATAATATTGAAAGGATCTATTGAACAGGAAGATGTAACCTTGAAAAACATATAGGCACCCAATATGGGTGCACTAAAATATATTAAGAATCTTCTGGAGGACTTCAAAGGAGAAATCGACAGCAATACAATCATACCATGGGACTTCAACACCCTGCTGACATCACTGGATAGATCATCTAGACAAAAAATTAACAACGAAACTGAGACTCTAAATGAAACACGAGAACAAATGGATTTAATAGATATCTACAGAGAATTATACCCCAAAACTACAGAATTCACATTCTTCTTGAGTGCGCATGGGACATTCTCAAAGATAGACCACATGTTAGGACACAAACTAAGTCTCTACAAGTTCAAGAAGATTGAAATCATATCAAGCATCTTCTCAGATCACAATGGCATGAAACTAGAAATCAATTGCAACAAGAACATGCAAAGACATTTGAACACATGGAGGCTATATAGCATGTTATTAAACAATGAATGGGTTACTGAGGAGATCAAGGAAGAAATTAAAAACTTCCTGGAAACCAATGAAAATGAACACACAACAACACAAAATCTATGGGACACAGAGAAAGCAATCCTGAGAGGAAAGTTCATAGCACTGCAGGCTTACCTCAAGAAACACGAAAAATTTCTAATTGACTATCTAACCTCACAACTTAAAGAACTAGAAAGTAAACAAAAAGAAAACCCCAGAGCAAGTAGAAGGATGGAAATAGTAAAGATCAGAGCAGAAATAAATGACACAGAGACAAAAAAACAAAAACAAAAACAAAAAACAATTAATAGGATCAATGAAACAAAGAGCTGGTTTTTTGAAAAGATAAACAAGATTGATAGACTCTTAGCTAGACTCACCAAGAAACAAGAAAGAGAACCCAAATACACAAAATCAGAAATGAAAGCAGAGAAGTAACAACTGACACCATAGAAATACAAAGGATCATTAAAAAATACTATGAACAATTATACGGCAACAAATTCGACAATCTAAGAGAAATGGATAAATTTCTAGAAACACATAGTCTCCCAAAACTGGACTGGGAAGAGATAGAAAACTTGAACAGGCCAATAACAACTAAGGAAATTGAAGATGTAATCAAAGCTCTCCCAGCAAACAAAAGCCCAGGCCCGGATGGCTTCATGGGGGAGTTTTACCAAACATTAAAAGAAGAACTAACACCCATTCTCCTCAAACTATTCCAAAAAATTCAAGAAGAAGGAAGACTTCTAAACTCGTTCTGTGAGGCCAGCATAATTCTAATTCCAAAACCAGAAAAAGACACTACAAAGAAAGAAAACTACAGGCCAATATCCCTGATGAACATAGATGCCAAAATCCTGAACAAAATACTAGCAAATCGGATCCAGCAATACATCAAAACAATTATTCACCATGACCAAGTGGGATTCATCCCAGTGATGCAAGGCTGGTACAATATTCGCAAATCAATAAATGTGATACACCACGTTAACAAAACAAAAGCCAAAAACCACATGATCATATCAAGAGATGCTGAAAAAGCATTCGACAAAATCCTGCACCCATTTCTGATAAAAACGCTCAACAATGTGAGAATAGAGGGATCATATCTTGACATAATAAAGGCCATATATGAAAGACCTACAGCCAACATCATACTCAATGGGCAAAAACTAAAAGCATTTCCCTTAAGAACAGGAACAAGACAGGGATGCCCACTTTCACCACTCTTATTTAACTTAGTACTGGAAGTCTTAGCCACAGCAATCAGACATGAAGAAAAAATAAAAGGGATCCAAATTGGAAAGGAGGAAGTGAAACTGTCATTATTCGCAGATGACATGATATTATGCATGAAAACCCTAAAGACTCCATAAAAATTCTACTAGAGCTAATAAATGAATTTGGCAAAGTAGCAGGATACAAAATTAACATCAAGAAATCGATGACATTCTTATACACCAATAATGAACTGATAGAAAGAGAAACTAAAAAACAATTCTATTTATCATCATGTCAAAAAAATTAAGATACCTAGGAATAATCTTAACCAAAAAAGTAAAGGACCTATTTTGAGAAAATGACAGGACATTGAAAAAAGAAATAGAGGAAGATATAAAAAAGTGAAAGCACATACCTGGTTCATGGATTGGAAGAATTAACATCATTAAAATGTCCATACTACCCAAAGCAATCTATAAATTTAATGCAATCCCCATCAAAATACCAATGACATATTTCACAGAACTAGAACAAATACTTCAAAAGTTCATATGGAACCAAAAAAGACCCCAAATAGCCAGAGCAATCTTGAAAAAGGAGGACAAAGTAGGTGGGATCACAATACCGGATATCAGGTTATACTACAAAGCTACTGTAATCAAAACAGCCTGATACTGGCACAAGAAGAGGCATATAGATCAGTGGATCAGAACAGAGAACCCAGAAATTGCCCCAAAACATTATGCTCAATTAATATTTGACGAAGTTGGCAGGAACATACAATGAAGTAAATACACCCTCTTCAATAAATGGTGCTGGGCAAATTGGACAGCTACATGCAAAAAAATGAAACTAGACCATCAACTTACACCATACACAAGAATAAACTCAAAATGGATAAAAGAGTTAAATGTGACTCGTGAATCCATAAAAATCCTAGAAGAAAATTTAGGCAACAAAATTTCAGACATCATATGCAGCAGAATTTTCACTGATACAATGCCCTAGGCAAGAGAAACAGAGGAAAAAATTCAAGATGGGACTACATCAAACTAAAAAGCTTCTGCACAGCATAAGAAACAACCACCAAAAGAGAAAGGGGACCCACTGTATAAGAGAGCATAATTGCCAATGATACATCAGATAAGGGGTTAATTTCCAAAATATATAAAGAACTCATACAACTCAACAAAAGGAAGACAAAGAACCCAATTTAAAAATGGGCAGAGGAGCTAAATAGATACCTCTCCAAACAGGACATACAAATGGCCAAGAGACATATGAAGAAATGCTCAACATCACTAATCATCGGAGAGATGTAAATTGAAACAACAATGAGGTATCACCTCACACCTGTCAGAATGGACACCATCAACAAATCATCAAACAACAAGTATTGGTGAGGGTGTGGAGAAAAGGGGACCCTCGTACACTGCTGGTGGGAATGCAGACTGGTGCAGCCACTGTGGGAAATAATAAGCTGTTACCTCAAAAAATTAAAAATTGAATTGCCATTTGAAACAGTGATCCCACTTTTAGGAATATACCCTAAGAACCTCGAAAGACCAATCAGAAAGAATATATGTACCCCATGTTCTAGCAGCATGATTTATAATAAGTCAGATCTAGAAACAGTCCAAGTGTCCATCAGTGGACGAATGGATAAAAAAGCTGTGGTACATATACACAATAAAGTACTATGCAGCTGTAAGAAAGAAGGATCTCTTTCCCTTTGAGACAACATGGAGGGACCTCAAAGTATTATCCTAAGCGAAACAAGCCAAGAAGAGAAAGACAAATATCACATGATCTTACTTATTTGTGGAATATAATGAACATAACAGTCTGGGGAACAGGTAGACCCAGAGACGTGGAAGTAGTGTACAGACTGACAACCCTCAGAAGAGGGGGTGGGGAGGAGGGAAGAGATAAACAACAGAACTTATATGCATGTACGCATAACCAATGGACATGGACAAAAAAGATGAGGATGGGGTTGGGGGGATGGGAAGCAGGGAAAAAAAGGATAAACATCTGTAACAAAAATAAATTAATAAAAAAAAACCAAAAAAAGAAGCAGAGTTCAAAACAATGGATATAAGGATGTTCAAGGAACTTAGTGAAAACTTCAAGGAACTTAGTGAGAACTTGGACAGCATGAAAAAAACAGAGAAATGATAAAAAAGAACCAGTCAGAAATGAAGGATACACGAACTGAAATGAAGAATAATTTACAGGGAATCAGTAGTAAAGTGATCAAGCTGAGACACAAATAAGTAATGTGGAATATGAGGAAGCAAAAACATCCAATGAGAACAACAAAAAGAAAAAAGAATTAAAGAAAATAAAGATACTGTAGGAAGCCTCTGGGACAAGTTCAAGCATTCCAACATTCACACAATGGGGGTGCCAAAGAGGGAAGAGAAAGTGCAAGAAATTGAAAATCTACTTGAAAAAATAATGACGGAAAACTTCTGTAACCTGATGAAGAAAACAGACATACAAGCCCACAGAGAGTCCCAAACAAGATGAACCCAAAGAGGCCCACACCAAGACACATCATAATTAAAATGCAAAAGGTTGAAGACAAAAAGAGAAACTTCAAAGCAGCAAGAGAAAAGCAGTTAGTTGCCTACAAGTGAGCTCCCATAAGACTGTCAGCTGATTTCTCAACAGAAACTTTGCAGGCCAGAAGGGAGTGGCAAGAAATATTCAAAGTGATGAAAAGCAAGGCTCTACAACCAAGATTACTGTACCCAGAAAAGCTGTAATTTAGAATTGAAGGACATATAAAGAGCTTCCCAGACAAGAAAAAGCTAAAGGAGTTCATCACCACCAAACCAGTATTACATGAAATGTTAAAAGGGTCTTATTTAGGAAGAAAAAGATAAAATATATGAAAAATAAAATGGCCATAAATACATATCTATCAACAATTGAATCTAAAAGACAAAATAAACAAACAAGCAGATCAGAAACAGAGTCGTAGATACAGAAAATATTGAGATGGTTGCAGATGGGAGAGGTTTGGGGGGCTGGGTGAAAAAGGTAAGAGAATTAAGAGGTACAAATTGGTTATTACAGAATAGTCATGGGGATGTAAAGTACAGCAGAGGGAATATAATCTAGTAACTATGTATGGTGTTAGATGGTTATGAGATTTATCGGGATGATCAACTGGAAAGTTATATAATGTTTAATCACTGGGATGTTCACCTGAAACAAATGTAATATTGTACATCAACTATAATCCAAAAAATATGAATGATTTAAAAAAACACCTACTGCTGTAATTCCTCAGTGACATTTATGTACTTATGAGCTCATGATGCGGGTGATGGCTTCCTTCAGAGGAATGGAGTGTTGCTATCACACAAGGGGCAAGGTTGACTTGCAAAAGTAAGTAAAGGATATCATGGATAGTGAGACTGTTCACTCTGTTTCTTTCTACTTTGACTTCAGGTAGAGAAAGTCAGAAGAACGGGCCAAAAAATAAACAAACAAACCAGGAAAAAAGGAGGGACTGCCTGCTCACAGAGATTTGCCGTGGGGTAGAAGAGATAAAGAAGAGAGAGGTGATTATGAACCTAAACAATATCTAGGCCCAAATTTTCTACCTAAGTCTGAAGGTTATTACTATTCACACCTTAATGCAGGACCATGTCATTATTTTTTCTGAATTCATGGAGATTGAATTTTTTAAGAGGCTCCCTGAAAAAGGCTTCTTTGTTCAAAGATACATATTAGTAAAGCTTGACAGATAAAAGGCATCCTTTTCCCTAAGTTTGTCTTATGAACATTTAGCCCTTTTTGTTTTATAAGTTGAAAGGGCAAAATAGGGAGAGTAATCAGCATTTGTTTTTGCTACTGTGACATCAGTACTACTGCCAGAAGAGGGTGACTTCAACATTCTGTGGAACTGGAGGCATTTCCCCACGCTGACTCCCGAAGTGCTTCACGGAGACCTCGACTGTCCTCTTAGCTCAAGGTCTTAAAGGTTACTGTGCACATTTGTATAACACTGGCTATATCACAAACCACCTGAGATTTTTAACTTCCCAGATCTTAATTATGCAGCTTATAATTTTATGAAATGGATAGATCTCTAAATGTTTACATATACGTTGATCACCAACAAAATCATATATAAAAAAGAAATTTCACCATTGCTATAAAATGGTTCTGTACATCAGCAGACATGTGTCTACCAACCCTAGAAACTGAGATGGAGGCATATCCATGTTATCTAATTTTTTTGAACTGTACTGGTCAATTTGGTGGACATATATAAAGAGCATATTTGAGGCAACATTTCCATTAAAAGTTTCGTATTAACACAGTTTTCCTGATACACATAGATCAATCAGATTATCTGAGAAACATTAAAATCCTAAAGGAGAAGAAAGTGATGCCAGATAATTTTATAGGGATTCAACAACTTGAATTCAATGGTTCTTCAATGCTAAGAGTTACATATTTTTTACTTTTAAGTCAATATATCTGTCCTGGAGAATATCCTTTTTTCTTTTGGAAAGTTTTTATTAAATTTGTGTTTCTTTCAATTATGTCTTAACCATGTGATATTTTAAATAGAAGAAATTTCTTAACTAAAGACCATTTATATATTCATTCATTTATGCACTGAAGAAATATTTTTTGACCACTTGCTGCTAAGTGTCCAATATTGTTTATTTGTGGAAATAGTCGTAAAACTTTTTTTCTGCCTTTCCAAATTATCTACTAATGATTAAACACTTGTTATTGATATAAGTCTCATTTTATTTTTTAAATAGCTTATGTAATACTTCTGTGAATCACAAGTAGGCTAAAAATGGCTACATAAGAATAAGCAAAATTGAATTCTTCTTGGAAATGTTATGGTATGGGGCTTCCAAGTCAGGCAGAGTGCTCGGAAAAAAAAATGGACTTATGAAAAGTACTAACTATTGTTTCGATTTATGAAGGACCATCTGACAGTTAATAGGTGTCATTAAAAAAAATGGCAGAGGTGAAAGTATAAGACTGACTTTGGAGTGAAGAGGTTAATATGCCTACCAGGTTAGTAACTTGTCCACAAGGGGGTGCATTTTCCTAACACATGTACATTTCCTGCTTAAATTCTGAGCTCACATTCATCCTCTCACTCTGACCTTAATCTTTCCTCACAGTCAGAAGTCAAAATCTGAGGACACCAGAAAATCTAAGAATGAACTCTTTCCCAGGATCAGTGATTGTGCTATTGTTAGTGTTTGGTAAGTACTATGCCACCTAGATGTTAGTCTTTTGTTCCATTATGCTGAATATGCTTAACTGCAATTTTCTTAAATAGTAAAGCCCCAGATCATACCCAAAGTAACATAATTATTATTAGTGTTATTTTTTTTTTAAGGGAGAAGCAATGGAGATTCGGTGACCCAGATGGAAGGCCCAGTGACCCTCTCAGAAAGGGATTCCCTGACCCTGAAATGCTCCTATGAAACCACATGGTCTGCTCTTCTTTTCTGGTATGTTCAGTATCCTGGAGAAGGTCCACAGTTCCTCCTGAAAGCCCTGAAGGCCAATGACACGGGAAGCAACAAAGGTTTTGAAGCCACATACCGCGAAAAACCAAATTCCTTCCACCTGGAGAAAGCCTCAGTGCAGGAGTCAGATTCTGCTGTGTACTACTGTGCTCTGGGTGACACAGTGACAGAGACTGCAGGGGGAGCTGGACACAAACTCTGAGCAGCAATGAGGAGCTTAGAACTGAGGGTCTGACCTTAGGATCCACTCTAGTTAAGGGACCAGGATCTAGTTTACTCTTATTGTCACCCACCACTCACCCCAGGCACTCTAGTTGGTTTCAGGAAAGTCATCCAGATCTACTCTAAGAACACAGGAGAAGTAAACATGCCTCATACGAGGTACCTTAATGGTGAGACTGAAAGCAGCCTGTCGCCATAGATTTTTAATCACAGTTGAAATTTATGATTTTTCAAAATATAAGGCTTGAATAAATGAAATGGTCTATGTGTTTATCTTTGCATAAAATTGTAGCTCCTGACCTTGTCCCAGTCATCCAGGGCAATATTGTATTCAGAGACTTACCTATAGCCAATGAGGTAGCAAATGTGTCCCTGATAAGTTAAGGCTAGAAGGGGTGATTTTTGTGTAAACCTCACCCCAAGAAACAATCGTTTGTTAGAAAAAAGAAATTAAAAGAAGATGGAGGTGGAGAGAATGCTACGTATGACCACTCATATGGAAAGAGAAAATGGGCCATTTCTTAGAGTTTCTTTTTATTTTTATGTGTTTTTTTTTATTGATATTTTTAGAGAGACAAAGAAAGGGAGAGAGAGAGAGAGAAACATGGATGTGAGAAACATCAGTTGGCTGCCTCCTGCATGCCCCCTACAGGTGCCCTGACCAGGAATCGAACTGGGACCTCTCAGTCCATGGGAGGATGTTCAGTCCACTGAGCCACACCGGCCAGCCTCTTACATTTTCTTTTTGGGGAAATTATATGACAGGCATAGTGTGATGTTTTCCATGCACATTAAAACAAAAGTGTTGTATTCTGTGCAACTAGAATAGTGCCAGCATCACAGTTAAATCTCTTCATATTTTTATTAAATTAATAAATGAGTAGGAAAACCCATTACTGCTAACACAAAAAGCTGCCATTTTTTCATTAAACAAATTTATTCAACAAAATATTAATTTTGCCAGATCATAATCTAAGAGTCAGTACACAGAACAAACAAAATTTGTTGTCCTAATAGTTCAAATCCTAATACAGGTGTTACTCCATGTTACCACTATTCTAGTCTTTAATGTGCATTAGATCATTTAATTCTCTCAATAATTATATATTACTAAGCACATTGTGAATACAAGGATAGCCAGGCACTGAGTTCAAGTCACTTGTTCATGATCACATACATAGTTAGCAACAGAACCAGAGTCCAATGCAGGTTCTCCACACACGTGTCTTAAGTATTAACCTAGAGCACTTATATAAATGTGTATATAGATCCCATTGCCAGCAGTAAGGAAGATTCTGGACCAGAAGTTCATCAGAAGTTTGAGTAACTGTAGATCTGACTCTAAGTTGGTCTCTTTGACTTTTCACATGTACAGTATGAGTAGTTGAGTGGATATATATGTACACAGTAGAGACAAGTCTGATGCTTGAGAGCCGGGGGGTAAAAGAGTCTGCCTTTCATGTGGCATAAGAGAATATGGGATAGAGTAGCTGCACTTGGATGCAGCCCTCTCAGTGTACTGATCGAGGAAGTATGGAGATGCAGCTGAGAGCCTTCTGTGTTTCCTGGCTTCCTTTTTTTTTTTTTTTTTTAATCCTCACCTGAGGACATTTTTTCCATTTTTTGTTCAGATAGAGTGGAAGGGAGGGATAGAGAGAGAGAGGGAGAAATATCTACGTGAAAGGGACATATCGAGTGGCTGCCTCCCGCACAACCCAACCAGGGCCAGGGACAAACTGCAGCCGAGGTACGTGCCCTTAGTGGGAACTGAACCGGGGTCTCTCTGGACTGCAGACCGACGCTCTAACCGCTGAGCCAAACTGGCCAGGGCTCCTGGCTTCCTTTTGTTGTGAGATAATGGAGAGTTTTAGTGAGGTTAATAAAATAAAGTCGACAATATATTTTCCTTAGGATGTGGGACATTGGAATAGGAAGAATACAGAAAAGAAAGTTGTTTTTCTTTTCATCTGTGGTTTATGTTGGGAATTGTAGAAAGGATACAAGTTGGTAAGCATAAAGGGTAGATGACCAATGGCTTAGGTATGGCATTTGCCTTTTATTAATTTGTAATTGAAGTGTAATACTCTGCATGCATTTACAGTGCACAATTTGATCAGTTGTAACATGTGAATGTGCCATAATCAAGGATGTGAACATTTCCTTGGTCCCTAAAGAGTTCTTTTTGCCTATTACAACCCAATCTTCTCTTTACTTTGGACCTCAGAATGTCACCTAAGGCAGTCAGCAGGTGGAGACAGGTGGAGATGTATCTTGGGGTATCTTAGGAGTATTGCTGACTTGCCCTGGGCCTGGAGCTGGTAATAGCTGGCTTTGGTGCATAGCTTGGTCCTTATAGTGCATACCCAGGCCCAGCAGAGGCAGGTTACCCCAATAAATTAAATGTCACCCCAATACATTGAAAAATAAAATGGCTTTAATTATATTATTTTGATAAATTTTTAAAAATCCTCACCTGAGGATACTTTTTCATTTTATCTTCAGATAGATTGGAAGAGGGAGGGAGAGAGAGAGAAAGAGAGAGAGAGAGGGAAAGAGAAAGACAGAGAGAAACATTGATGTGATAGAGGCACATCGACTAGCTGCCCCCCGCATGACTCCGACCAGCACTGGGGACTGAACTGCAAGCAAGGTAAGTGCCCTTGACCAGAATCAAACCTGTCTCATTCGCCCGCGGGCCGACACTCTAACCACTGAGCCAAATAGGGTAGGGCTAATTATATCATTTTTATTAGAAAATTTCTACAATAAAGAATTTTATAAAGAATAAAGTAGAAATCCTGAGTTATTTTATCAGCTAATATAATACTTCTGACTTTTCATATGATTAACTGGTCTTACTGCCTACCCCACCACTCAGAAGCATCTGGCCTAACTGAAAGGTAGAATAGCCTACTGGGGACTGAGTTATAGTTAAGGTTGGGAGGCACACTGTGCTAAGATAGGGCTTCCCTGAACCAGATTCAGCAAGTGTTTTGAATCAGAGACCTTTATATGTTACTGGGTCCCACAAAGCCACCATACATGGGTCTGGGAATCACAAGGTGGACATGGGATTGGCTCCTCTTACTATTATGCTTAATAATCCACTAACAGACTTTGGTTCTCACCCTGGCAACTTTATGTTGTTTGATTTTTAGGTTTTAGTCTCTAGGGAAAGAATTCTTCCACCAGGGTACAAAAATGGCTGCACTCAATGGATGATGAGACTACCTCCTGGATGTTTTGGCTCTTTAGCCACTGAACCAACATGGAAGAAAAACTTCTATTGGTTGAAGTGATTGATCATAATTAACAAGAAGAAATTCGGTTGCTTCTACACAATGGAACCAAAGAATATTATGTTTGGAGCCTCTTAGTTGTTTCATGGCCAGTGGCGAAGCTAATGGAAAACGGCAGCAACCAAAACAACAGGACAATTGAGGATGTAGGTCTTTCTGTTATAGAGGTTTGGGTCACTCAAAGAGGCCAGGAACCCAGAGCAGCCAAGGTTTTGGCTGAGGGCTGTGGAAATGCGAAGTAGGAATGGATAAAGGAGGTCATAGACATCACTGACAGCCTCGTGATCCATTACAGAAACAAAGACTGTAGTACTTTAGCATAGTTTCTATTTGTTGGTTATATATGTATGTGTTTATTTGTATATGCTAAACATTTTCTCACCTTCCCAATTTTAGTCTATGTACAATTGTTTCACAATTAACTTCACAATGTATTCTACAGGTAATAACATTTTCAGAGAGACTTTGACTAAATTTTAAGGGTTGTTCATTTGCAACTCTACATTTCTTCATTGAGGGGAAATGGTGAGAAGTTCTTCAGTCCTAAGTAGGGTAACTCTATCTTGAAGGAGGTCAAAATATAAAACTGTTTTATTGCTATACATGTTTCAAATGTGTGCAGAAGGTTGCATGTAGAAGTTGAGTAGTCAAAGGTGTGGATTGATTTTTTGACCCTTAGCTCCAAATTATCTTTGCTTGTTCTATGATCATAGTAATGGGCTCTTCAAATATTTTCCTGTGCCAGTTGACACAATGTTGAACTGTCAGTAGAGAGTACAGGGAGAAAGAGTTTTCTTCCTGGTTTCTGTTTGTCCTCTTGGCAGGATCCTGCAGCATGGGAGGCTCCTCCAGTGAGCAGTGCACATGGGCAAGGTTCCTGCAGTGCAGAGGCCAGTAACACCCAGAGCACAGCAGCTTCCCCTAGTCCTCCATTTCTAGGTGGATTTGTAGAAGAGTGCCTACAATGAGATTCTTACTTGGTTCTTAAATTTATGTTATTTTATTGATTTCAGAGAGAGAGAGAGAGAGAGAGAGAGAGAGAGAGAGAGAGAGACCAACTTGTTGTTCTTCTTATTTATGCATTAATTGGTTAATATTTATGAGTTCCCACCAGGGATCAAACCGTATCAGGAAAATGATCTAATCAACTAAGCTACCTGTGGGAGATACTTACCTGTTAATATCCATTTCCAGCACCATAGAGGATGACTATTTGACTAGTTCCAGATGGTGGATTTCCAACAATTTCACTGGTACAGCCCCACAGTGACATCTCTGCCATGCAGTGTGCCACTACTGCGTCTTCTCCACCAAGATCTGGGTCTCAGTCCTGGAGTTTGGATGAGGACCTCTTCCTTGTGCATTCAGTCCCTGCTCTGGGAGTAGTGGCTACAGCTTCCACTTGCTGTCCTTACAGAGGTCTCTTTTCTTCTTATTAGCCATTCCCTTGTAGTTCAGTACTCTGTTATAGTTAATAATTCTTTATATTAAGCTTCTCCTATTCAAGTTACTGTGTAATTTCTCTCTCCAGATTGGACCAAATTTATTCATTCACCAAGGAACTCAATCAGCAACAAAGCATTCCCCTACCTACCCACCTCCAACTCTGCATGAGAAATTAAAACAGATTTATTAGCATGTTTAAAAAAATTTTTTTCTTTATTGATTTTAGAGAGAGTGGAAGGGAGATGGAGAGAGATAGTACCTCGATGAGTTTTATTTATGATGTGTTTGGGTGTAATTCTTAAAAATTTTATGCTGTTTGGGGTTTGCTGAGATTTTTGAATTTGTAAATTTTTGTCTTTTATCATATTTGTTAAAGTTTTGGTCATTCTTATTTTAAGTACATTTTATGGTTTACTCTCTTTCTTCATTTTCCTTCTGACATTCCAAGTATATATATTGTAGACTTTTTGATATATCCCCATGGATCTCAAGGGCACTTTCGATTTTTTGTTTGTATGGTTCTTATTCTTAAGTTCTGATCAGAATTTCTTGACTTTGGCACTATGAACATTTTGGATCAAGTAATTTTTTATTGGAGGATGGCTGTCCTATAATTTGTAGGAGTTTTAGAAGTGCTCAGGCCTCTATTCACTGAGCATCAGTAGTACTCTACCCTCAATTCCTGGCAACCAAAATGTGTCCAGGTTTGTCAAATGTCCTCTTTGGGGAGGCAAAGTCACTCTTGGTTGGTAATCACCGAGAGAGACAATTTACACTGATCTATTTTCAAGTTCACTTACTCTTTTCTCTGTCATCTTTATTTGGCTATTGAGCCCTTACTGTTAGACTTTATTTCATGTATTGTAGTTTTCATTCCTAAAATTTCCAATTGCTTTTCTTACAGTTATTATCTATTTGTTGAGAAGTCCTATCTTATTCATTCTGTTAACCTATAAATAAAGTGTTTCCAATTAAGAGGCAACAAGCACTTATTTGTGGTCAGTAAGAATAGTTATTCTGAATACTCTAAATCAGTAGAAGCCCATGTAGTATTTTGATTAGGAGACAAAAGCAATGGGTATTGCTGAGAAAGGGCAGGGGACAATTACTTCACTAGAAGAAAGGCATTTCTATTGGTGCAGATAATATAACATAGTGATGTTAATTCTAAACAATACTTTACAGTTTTCAGTCTGGTAGCCACTAGTTCAGTAATCATAATAGCTGCTTTCTGGTTATTTCTGCAACAGGTCTTTGGGAAAAGCTGTTTTCTGGGTCCAGGCCAAAGGCTATTTTGCATTATTTTAACATTTATAAAATTTGAGGCAACTGGTCTAATTTCAAAAACTTTCATGAACGTGATTTCCACATCTGATACTTTAAAAAACGGATTTATTTTTCAATGTCGTAATGTGTTAAGCCACTTTCATATAACATCTCATTTCTAATGGACTGCAGAACTAAAACACCACCACAGATTTGGGAAGGAAAAGAACATATTGTGTGGAAGTCTTGATATAGCCACGAAAATGGAAAGAAAACACTAGTTCTCAGGATCTTTGGTTCTGCACCTGACCTCCAGAGGGCAATGCTGCACAAACTAGACATCTTTGGATCAGTATCTGCTCAGCTCCTCCTCCCCGCAGCTGGATGAGTTCTTTGCTGACAGGACAGGTGACTAGACTCAGACATCAGAAAGCTCCAGGCTCACTGCAGCAGATTTTGTATTTTTATCTAACAAGGAACTTTCTCAGCCTACCTTATTCTACACCTCCTGCTTCCAAAGGCTTGCTTTCTGCAGCCACTTTCCTGCTTCCTTGGGGGAAGATTTTCTAGAAAGGAGCGCACAGTATTTCCACTGCTCGACCATGCTCCCATTACTTATCTCAATACTGGGGATAATATTTGTCCTGAGTGAGTAAAATTTCATAATGGTTTGTAGTTCTATAGATTCTGACTCGAAACAGTTCTCATAGCAAAGTCTGTACTGCTTTCACTGATAAAACTTTGATTTGCAGGAGATGCCAGAGCCCAGTCAGTGTCTCAGCCTGACAGGCACCTCAATGTCTCTGAAGGAGCCTCACTGGAGCTGAGGTGCAACTATGTCTATGGTGCAACTCCTATTCTCTACTGGTACGTCCAATACCCCAGCCAAGGCCTCCAGCTTCTACTCAAGTACTTGTCAGGGGAAACCTTGGTTAAAGGCATCAAAGATTTCGAAGCTGAATTGAGGAACAACGAGTCGTCCTTCAACCTGAGGAAACACTATGCTCACTGGAGTGACTCAGCTGAGTACTTCTGTGCTGTGAGTGCCACAGCGCTGAGGACTGCATGGGGAGCTGAACAAGAACTCTGTGAGACACTAGGGAAGATAACTGCATTTGAAAGATGTTGGATCTGACACAGTGGAAGCCGTGGTGTTCTTATTACTCATTGTAGAGGTGCTCAGGGACTTGCTGAGCATGTGTGGGGAGGATACACTTTAGTGATTGGATGTGAGAGTTGAGACTTGGCACAGGAGAGTTTTACTATTCATTCATTCTTTTTATTTTTTTCTTCCTCACCCGAGGATATTTTTCTACTTATTGTCAGATAAAGTTGGAGGGAGGGAGAGAGAGAGAGAGAGGCAGAAAGAAACATTGATGTGATAGAGACACAACAACTGGTTGCTTCCTGCACGACCCGACAAGGGGCGTGGATGAACCGCAACCGAGGTACGTGCCCTTGACTGGAATTGAACCCGCGACTCATTGATCCGTGGGCTATGCTGTAATAACCACTGAGTCACACCTTGCCAGGGTCATTTATCTTTTTTGTTGTTGTTGTTAATACTCACTCAAGGATATTTTCCCATTTATTTTGAGATAGAGTGGCTATTTAGGGTTCTTTGTGATTCCATACAAATCTAATTATTTTTGTTCTTCTTCTTTTAAAAATGTCTTTGAAATTTTGATGGGGATTGCAGTAGATCTGTATATAGCTTTGGAAACCCATAGACATAGACAACAGTATAGCGATTATCAGGAAGAGAAGCTGGAAGACTAATAAAGAGTAAAGGGGGCCAAATATATGGTGATGAAAGATGATTTGACTTTGGGTGGTGGGCACCTAGGCAATATACAGATCATGTATCATAGAAATGTACACTTGAAAACTATATGATCCTATTAACCAATGCTACCCCAATACATTTAATTAAGAAACATTTTACGTAATAATAGAAAACAACATATTTGTCATTAGCTTAATCCCTGCTTTTCATGTGTGATGGTTCTTTTCATGTTTAGTCTTATTATTTTGGGAAAAAAAGCAATAACAATTCTAAATCACAATTAATAAAGCACTACTGTGGTCATAATCTACTTTCAGCTATTATCCACACTAATTAATACACAGGCCTTCTGATTATACAACAGTTCTACTAATTTCTCACGGTTAAATGGCAATATCTTAGCATAGATAAGGACTTAATTTACTGGTTTGCAGCCTTGTATACTATCAACTGGGCATCTTCCTCATCTCCTTTAATAAAATTTCTTGCTTTGCTGGTGAGAACCCCAATATATTTCATGTAGTCCTTTTTTTAATCATCTAGTTTATATTCTGTAATTGAGAAGCATTTGTGTGATAGTAAGGAAGTGGAAGTGAAGGATAAGTCATTCTTCTTCTGTGTTGGCTGTGGGCAAGCAGCTGAGATACCAGCAGTCTCTTATGGGACTCCTGGGTTTCTTCCTAAGAATCACCCTCTTTGCTGTTGCAGGCAGCTGGATTCATTATTCTTCAGAATTTCTTGTAATCATTCTTTTTTTTTTTTTTATATTATACACACTTTTTTATTCCTTGCTTTTTTTTTCTTTCTTTTTTTTCTTTTTCTTTTTTTTAATATAACATCTTTATTGTTGAATGTATTACAAATGTTCCTCATTTCCCCCCCCCTTGCCCCCTCCTCCCCATTCCTGCCCCCCTCCTGCCTTTCCCCACACTGTTGTCTGTGTCCATTGGTTATGCATATATACAAATAAGTTCTTTGGTTTATTTCTTCCCACCCCCCAACCCCCCTTCCCTTTGAGGTTTGTCAGTCTAACAAGCAATTTGTACTTCTTAATCCCTTCACCTTTTTCACCCATTCCCCCAGCCCCCACCCATCTGGTTCCCAAAAAAGTTCTCTGTATCTATGAGAATGTCTTTGTTCTGCTTGTTCATTTTGTTTGTAGATTCAATTGTTGATAGCTATGTATTTATTGCCATTTTGTTTGTTCATATTTTTTTATCTTTTTCTTCAAGAAGACCCTTCAACATTTCATATAAGAATGGTTTGGTGGTGATGAACTCCTTTAGCTTTTCTTTGTCTGGGAAACTCTTTATATGGCCATCGATTCTAAATGACAGCTTTGCAGGATAGAGTAAGCTTGGTTGTAGGTTCTTGCTTTTCATCACTCTGAATATTTCTTGCCACTCCCTTCTGGCCTGCAAAGTTTCTTTTGAGAAATCAGCTGACAGTCTTATGGGAACTCCCTTGTAGGTAACTAACTTCTTTTCTCTTGCTGCTTTTAAGATTCTCTCTTTGTCTTGAACCTTTTGCATTTTGATGATGATGTGTCTTGGTGTGGGCCTCTTGGGGTTCATCTTGTTTGGGACTCTCTGTGCTTCCTGGACTTGCATGTCTGTTTCCTTCGCCAAGTTAGGAAAGTTTTCTGCCATTATTGTTTCAAATAGGTTTTCGATTTCTTGCTCTCTCTCTTCTCCTTCTGGCACCCCCAAGATGCGAATGTTGGCACGCTTGAAGTTGTCCCAGAGGCTCCTTACACTGTCCTCATTTCTTTGGATTCTTTTTTCTTTTTGCTGTTCTGATTGGGTGTTGTTTGCTTTCTTATATTACAAATCGATGGTTTGCTTCTTGGCTTTACCTACTCTACTATTGCATCTGTGTAAACTATTCTTTATTTCAGTTAGTGCATCCTTCATTTCAGACTGGTCCTTTTTTATGCTCTTGAGGTCCTCACTAAGTCCACTGAGGTTCTTACTAGGTCCACTGAGCATCCTTATAAGCAGTATTTTGAACTCAGCATTTGTTAGGTTGCTTAACTCCATTTCACTTAGTTCTTTTCCTGGCGTTTTGTTCTGTTCTTTCATTTGAGACCTGTTTGTTTGTCTCCTCATTTTGGCTGCCTCCCTGTGTTTGTTTCTATGTATTACTTAGCGAGAGGTTTGGGGCTAGCTGAGACCAGATGCTGCTTGTTGGAAAGAATTTAGGAAAAGCTGAAGCAGGATCCAAGACAGGCCAATCCTATGGTAAAGCAACTGGCAACAGCTTGAGTGGGCCTGATAGCTGGGTGGGGCGGGGCCTCAGGGAATCACCAGGGCAGGGCAAACAGTGTGAGCCAGGTTGCTGGAGTCCCAGATATGGCTGTCTGCCTGCCCAGGGAAGGGCTCACCAAGGAAACAAAAGCCTCTGATAGCACGTCTGTCCAGGAGAAAGCTGCCTCTCCAGCCCTCGCTCCAATGCCAAACAGCTCAGTTCTTCCCCATATGACTCTGGTGCCATTCAGGCTCCCTCCCGCACGCTGGAGCCTGGAGGGAGCGAGTCCCAGTAAGTCCGTGCACGGGCCCTTTAAGAGGAGCTGCCGGTGGAGGGGGGGGGGCTCCAGCCGCCTCAGCCTCAGTTCCCGCTGGTTTTTCCAGCCAGATGTGATGGGGACTTCTCTTCCTGGCACTGGAACCCTGAGCTGGGCGCCTGGTGTGGGACGGGGACCCCTCAGTCCTCAGGGAGGACCTTCACAGCGGAGGTGTCCTCCTGATTTTTATCCGCCACACGTGGGTGTGCGACCAGCCCCTCGCGCCTCTGCCCCTCCTACCAGTCTCGATGTGGCTTCTTTAATTTCGTAGTTGTAGGACTTCCATTCAGCTTGATTTCAGGCAGTTTTGAATGATGGTTGTTCTGTAGTTTAGTTGTAACTTTGATGTGGTTGTGGGAGGACGCGATACCGCGTTTACCTACCCGCCATCTTGACCGGAAGTCCTGTAATCATTCTTTCTCATCTTTGCTCGTTAAGCTCTTCCAATATCTGTATGTTTAATTTCCTGTATTAAATTTATATTTATAATATATGGACTTGTTTCTAGTTTTCCTGACTGAGTTTGATAAATGCATCTGTGTAAACCTAAGTCCCTTAAGCAGAGTTTCTGAGCTCCTGAAGTCAGGACATTTGAATAAATCTATTAGCTAGTGATTAGCTTTAGGAATTTTTGTTATTGATCACATAGTTCTAATATATTCCACTCACACCTGCTTCTACACTTCTGTCACGATGGCAGTGTAGGTAAATGTGTTACTTGAATATTCTCACAACTACATAAAAATTACAACTAAAGTACATAACAACCATCATTCAGAGCTGTCTGAAATCTAGCTGAATGGAAGTCCTACAACTAGGGATTTAAACAAGCCACTGCAAAACTGGTAGGAGAGGTAGAGATGCAGAATGGGCTGGTCCACATCCATGTACAGCAGGTACAAATGAGGAGGGATATCTCACCCTTGGAGGTCTGCCTTCAGATGCGGGGGGTCCTATCCTCATGCCCGGCCTCCCAGCTCAGGGTTCCAGTGCCTGGAGAAGTCCCCCTAGCTTCTGGCTGTAAAAACCAGAGGGCATTGTGGCTGAGTGAGACAGAAAGAAGGCTTCTGGAGTCCCAGGCAGTTCCCCTGAAAGGGCCCACATACAGACTTACTCAGACTCACTCCTGCTGAGCACCAGTGCTGGGGCAGCATTTTGAAAGGAACCAGGAACATACCAAGAGGAACTGAAATGTCTGGCATGAAGGTGATAGCTCGGGTGGGGGACAGTTTTCTGCCAGACAAAAGTACTTGAAGAGGCCATTATTCCTTTACTGAGACCTTCCTCCCCTCACATAGCCAGCAGGCAGGTACCATATCTGAGTCTCCATCAACCTGACTCACACTGTTCACCCTGACCTGGTGATTGCCTGTGACCTTGCCCCATCCAACTTTTGGGCCCACCCAATCCATTTCAAGTGACTTTTCCATACAAATGGCCTGTCTTGGCTCATGCTTCTGACTTTTCTAAAATCTTTCAAACAAACAAAATCTGGCCTCTGTATATCCTGTACCTCTTGCTAAGTGGCCCCAGGCCTGGCATTAGAGACATCTGGCCTTGGTTTGCAGCTTGGCTTCTCCTAGGCACCTCCAAGCCTAGTGTAAGGAGTAGCCACCTGCAGATCACACTGTAGCTCATGTCAGGTGGCCCCAGGCAGGACACAGATGGTGGCTGACCTTGCACCTCCTGGGAGGTCCCAGAGCCAGTGTACCCAGTAGACAGCTTCAGACCACAACTGATTACAACTCTCCCACCTACACTAGTGACACACTAAAACAGCAAACTTGGTGAACACCAAAACTCCACTGATGCAAAGTCCTGCTCCATCGAGATGTCTTATTTAAGGGGAATGAATGGGCGGTCACGCATTCTAATGGTCCTGAAGTAAGAACCAGATGCCGTTTACGACTCAGGCTAGTAACAGTAGGTTCAGCTCCTGCACAGCAGCTTATTCACAGTCCTTGAAGCTGATCAGCCTGGGGGCCATTCCCTGCCAGTGACGCCAACAGCAATCAAGGCTCAACTACAATACAGTGCACCCAACCCACTTAAGGCTGCACCTGGAACACCCAGCTTGGATGATTGGGGAGGCTGCATCACTGGGCCCTACAGGACACCTGCTACACAAGGTCTCTCTACCAAGTCAGGGAGATATAGCAGCTGTACCTAATATATAGAAACAAACATAAAGAAGCAGTCATGGGGATGTAAAGTGGAGGGAACATAGTCTAATATCAATGTACGGTGTTAGATGGGTATGAGATTTATTGGGATGATCACTTAGAAAATTATACAATGTGTAATCACTGGGGTGTACACCTGAAACAAATATAATATTGTATGCAAATTATAATTGAAAAAATATGAATGATTTTAAAAAACTACTGCTGTAATTCATCAATGACGTTTATGTACTTATGAGCTCATGATGTGGTGATAGCTTCCCTCAGAGGAATGGAGTGTTGCTATAACACAAGAGGCAAGGTTGACTTGGAAAACAGAGTAAAGGATATCATGGATAGTGAGACCGTTCACTCTGTTTCTTTCTACTTTGACTTCAGGTAGAGAAAGTTAGAAAAATGGGCCAAAAAACAAACAAAAAAGGAGGAAGATTGCCTGCTAAAAGGTCTGAGCTGGCGGGAGATCACATCCTCAACATAAGGCCACTGTAGAGAAAGGAGCATTTTATTACACCAGTGGGCTGTTACAACAGCGGTCTGGGGGGGTACAGCTTCCCCAAATCCTCAGCCCCAAGTTTCCTTTGTTCTTTCTTATATAGGCACAAACTACTGAAAAAAACTACATTCTCTTGGCGCCGCTTTTGGCACCGTTAAGGGGGGCTGATACAGAGAATGGGGGAGAGGAGCTTCTTAGAGTTCAGGGAGACTGACTATTAATCTCTTTTTTCTCATGGTTCCTCTGAGTTTCATAAGGCCTTCATTAATCCTTTATCTTTATAGTTTTCTTTGGGTGTCTCAAGGCCCTTATGTTTACAAAAAGAAACTGCCAGGGTGTGTATGTGCAGTAACTGAGGGTCAGAATGGAGTGTAATTTTGTTAAAACATTATTAACCCTTTCACCTGCTCACAGAGATTTGCTGTGGGGTACAAGAGATACAGAAGAGAGATTATGAGCCTAAACAAAATCTAGTCCCAAATTTTCTACTCATGCCTGATGCTTATTACTATTCATACCTTGATGCAGGACCATGTCATTGCTTTTGCTGAATTCTTGGAGATTGAGTTTTCTCAGAGGCTCCCTGAAAAAGGCTTCCTTGTTCAAAGATACATATTAGTTAAGCTTGACAGATAAAAGGCATCCTTTTCCCTAAGTTTGTCTTATGAAAATTTAGCCCTTTTTGTTTTATAAATTGAAAGGGCAAAACAAGGAGAGTAATCAGCATTTGTTTTTGCTACTGTGACATCAGTACTACTGCCAGAAGAGGGTGACTTCAACATTCTGTGGAACTGGAGGCATTTCCCCACACTGAATCCTGAAGTGCTTCCCGGAGACCTACACTGTCCTCTTAGCTCAAGGTCTTAAAGGTCACTGTGCACATTTGTATAACACTGGCTATATCACAAATCACCTGAGATTTTTAACTTCCCAGATCTTAATTCTGGAGCTTATCATTTTATGAAGTGGAAAGATCTCTAAATGTTTACATTTAAGTTGATCACCAACAAAGTCATATATAAAAAAGAAATTTCACCATTGCTATAAAATGGTTCTGAACATCAGCAGACATGTGTCTCCAAACCCTACAAACTGAGATGGAGGCATATCCGTGTTATCTATTTTTTTTGAACTGTACTGGTCAATTTGGTGGACATATATAAAGAACAAACTTGAGGCAACATTTCTATTAAAAGTTTCGTATTAACACAGTTTTCCTGATACACATAGGCCAATCAGATTATCTGAGAAACATTAAAATTCTAAAGGAGAAGAAAGTGATACCAGATAATTTTACAGGGATTCAACAACTTGAATGCAATGGTTCTTCAATATTAAGATTTACATATTTTTCACTTTTAAGTCAATATATGTATATGTACTAGAGAATACACTTTTTTCTTTGGAAAGTTTTTATTAAATTTGTGTTTCTTTCAATTATGTCTTAACCATGTGATATTTTAAATAGCAGAAATTCCTCAACTAAAAAACATTTATATATTTATTCATTTATGCAATTAAGAAATATTTTTTGACCACTTGCTGCTAAGTGTCCAATATTGTTTATTTGTGGGAATAGTTGTAAAAAAAAATTCTCTGCCTTTCCAAATTATCTACTAATGTTTAAACACTTGTTATTGATACAACTCTGATTTTATTTTTTAAATAGCTTATGTAATACTTCTGTGAATCACAAGTAGGCTAAAAATGGCTACATAAGAATAAGCAAAATTGAATTCTTCTCAGAAATGTTATGGTAAGTCAGGCAGAGTGCTGGGGAAAAAAATAGGCTTATGAAAAGTACTAAGTATTTTTTCGATTTATAAAGGACCATCTGACAGTTAATAGGCGTCATTAAAAAAAATGCCAGAGGTGAAAGTATAAGACAGACTTTGGAGTGAAGAGGTTAATATCCTACCTGTTTAGTAACTTGTCCACAAGGGGGTGCATTTTCCTAACACATGTACGTTTCCTGCTTAAATTCTGAGCTCACATTCATCCTCTCACTCTGACCTTAATCCTTCCTCACAGTCAGAAGTCAAAATCTGAGGACACCAGAAAATCTAAGAATGAACTCTTTCCCAGGATCAGTGATTGTGCTATTGTTAGTGTTTGGTAAGTAACATGCCACCTAGATGTTAGTCTTTTGTTCCATTATGCTGAATATGCTTAACTGCAATTTTCTTAAATAGTAAAGCCCCAGATCATACCCAAAGTAACATTATTATTATTATTATTAATATTTTTTTAAGGGAGAAGCAATGGAGCCTCGGTGACCCAGATGGAAGGCCCAGTGACCCTCTCAGAAAGGGATTCCCTGACCCTGAAATGCTCCTATGAAACCACACAGCCTGATCCTCTTTTCTGGTATGTTCAGTATCCTGGAGAAGGTCTACAGTTCCTCCTGAAAGCCCTGAAGGCCAATGATACGGGAAGGAACAAAGGTTTTGAAGCCACATACCGCAAAAAACCAAATTCCTTCCACTTGGAAAAAGCCTCAGTCCACGAGTCAGATTCTGCTGTGTACTACTGTGCTCTGGGTGACACAGTGACAGAGACTGCAGGGGGAGCTGAGCACAAACTCTCAGCAATAATGAGGAGCTTAGAACTGAGGGTCTGACCTTAGGATCCACTCTGGTTAAGGGACCAGGATCTAGTCTACTCTTCTTGTCACCCACCACTCACCCCAGGCACTCTAGCTGGTTTCAGGAAAGTCATCCAGATCAACTCTAAGAACACAGGAGAAGTAAACATGCCTCATACGAGGTACCTTAATGGTGAGACTGAAAGCAGTCTGACGCAATAGTTTCATAATCACAGTTGAAATTGATGATTTCTCAAAGTATAAGGCTTGAATAAATGAAATGGTCTATGTGTTTACCTTTGCATTAAATTGTAGCTCCTGACCTTGTCCCAGTCATCCAGGGAAATATTGTATTCAGAGACTTACCTATAGCAAATGAGGTAGCAAATGTGTCCCTGAGAAGCTGAGGCTAGAAGGGGTGATTTCTGTGTAAACTTCAGCCCAAGAAACAATCGTTTCTAAGAAGAAAGAAATACAGGAAGGTGCAGTTGGAGAGAGTGTTAAGTATGACCACTCATATGGAAAGAGAAGATGGGCCATTTCTTACAGTTTGTTTTTATTTTTATATGTTTTTTATTGATTTTTTTAGAGAGACAAAGGGAGAGAGAGAGAGAACATTGACGTGACAAACATCAGTTGGCTGCCTCCTGCATGACCCCTACTGGTACCCTGATGAGGAATCGAACTGGGACCTCTCAGTCCATGGGAGGATGTTCAATCCACTGAGCCACACCGGCCAGACTCTTACATTTTCTTTTTTGGGGAAATTATATGGCAGGCATAGGATGATGTTTTCAATGCACATTAAAACAAAACTGTTATATTCTGTGTAATTAGAATAGTGCCTGCATCACAGTTAAATCTTTTCATATATTTATTTAATTAATAAATGAATAGGAAAACCCATTACTGCTACCACAAAAAGCTGCTATTTTTTCATTAAACAAATTTATTCAACAAAATATTAATTTTGCCAGATCATAATGTAAGAGTCAGTACACAGAACAAACAAAATTTGCTGCCTTAATAGCTCAAATCCTAATACAGGTGTTACTCCATGTTACCACTGTCCTAGTCTTGAATGTACATTAGATCATCTAATTCTCTCAAAAATTATATATTACTAGGCATATTGTGAATACAAGGATAGCCAGGCACTGAGTTCAAGTCACTTGTTCATTAACACATAGGTAGTTAGCAACAGAGCCAGGACTCAAATGCAGGTTCTCCACACACGTGTTTAAGTATTAACCTAGAGCACTTATATAAATGTATATACAAATCCCATTGTCTGCATTAAGGAGGATTCTGGACCAGAAATCATCAGAAGCTGAGTCACTGTAGATCTGACTCTAAGTTGGTCTCGTTGACTTTTCTCTTCACACATACAGCATAAGTCGTGGAGTGGATATAAATGTACACAGTAGACACAAGTCTGGTGTTTGATGAGCCCGGGAGTAAATGAGTCTGCCTTTCATGTGGCATAAGAGAATATGGGATAGAGAAGCTGCACTTTGACGCAGCCCTCTCAGTGTACTTGATTGCAGAAGTGTGGAGATGCAGCTGAGAGCCTCCTGTGTTTCCTGGCTTACTTTTTGCTGTGAGATAGTGGAGAGTTTCCGTGAGGTTAATAATAATAAAAAAAAAAGTCGAGAATATATTTTCCTTAGGATTTGGGACATTGGAATAGGAAGAATACAGTAAAGAAAGTTGTTTTTCTGTTCATCTGTGGTTCATGTGGGTATTGTAGAAAGAATACAAGTTAGTGAGCATGAAGGCTAGATGACCAATGTCTTAGGTATGGCATTTGCATTTTATTAATTTGTAATTGAAGTGTAATACACTGCATGCATTTACAGTGCACAATTTGATCACTTGTAACATGTGAATATGCCACAATCAAAGATATGAACATTTCCTTCATCCCTAAAGAGTTCTTTCTGCCTATTACAATCCAATCTTCTCTTTACTTTGGACCTCAGAATGTCACCTAAGGCAGTCAGCAGGTGGAGACAGGTGGAGATGTATCTTGGGGTATCTTAGGAGTATTGCTGACCTGCCCTGGGCCTAGAGCCAGTAATAGCTGTTTTTGGTGCACAGCTTGGTCCTTATAGTGCGTATCCAGGCCCAGTAGAGGCAGGTCACCCCAATTAATTAAATGTCACCTCAATAAATTAAAAAATAAAATGGCTTTATTTATATTGTTTTGACAATTTTTTAAAAAATACTCTCCTGAGGATATTTTTCTATTTTATCTTCAGATATAGTGGGAGAAGGAGGAAGAGAGGGAGAGAGAGAGAAAGAAAGAGAGAGACAGAGAGAAACATCAATGTGAGAGAGGCACATCGACTGCCTGCTCCCCGCATGACCCTTACCAGAGCTAGAGACTGAACTGCTACTGAGGCAAATGCCCCTGACCGGAATCAATCCTGTATCTCCATGGCCCGTGGGCCGACACTCTAACCGCTGAGCCAAACCAGCTAGGGCTAATTATATGATTTTTATTAGAAAATTTCTACAATAAAGAATTTTATAAAGAATAAAGTAGAATCCTGAGTTATTTTATCAGTCAATATAATACTTCTGACTTTTCATATGATTAATTCGTCTTACTGCCTACCCCACCACTCAGAAGCATCTGGCCTAATTGAAAGGTGGAATAGCCTACTGAGGACTGAGTTATAGTTGTGGTTGGAGGCACACTGTGCTAAGATAGGGCTTTGTTGAACCGGGTTCAGCAAGTGTTTTGAATCAGAGACCTTTATATGTTACTGGGTCCCACAAAGCCACCATTCATGGGTCTGAGAATGACAATGTGGACATGGGATTGGCTCCTCCTACTATTATGCTCAATAATCCACTAACAGACTTTGGTTCTCACCCTGGCAACTTTATGTTGTTTGATTTTTAGGTTTTAGTCTCTAAGGAAAGAATTCTTCCACCAGGGTACAAAAATGGCTGCACTCAGTGGATGATGAGACTACCTCCTGGATGTTTTGGGCTCCTTAGCCACAGAACCAACGTGGAAGAAAAACGTCTATTGGCTGAAGTGATTAATCCTAATTAACAAGAAGAAATTCGGTTGCTTCTACACAATGGAAGCTACAAATACTATGTTTGGAGCCTCTTAGTAGTTTCATGGCCAATGGCAAAGCTAATGGCAAACTGCAGCAACCAAAACGATAGGACAATTGAGGATGTAGATCTTTCTGTTATAAAAGTTTGGGTCACTCAAAGAGGCCAGGAACCCAGAGCAGCCAAGATTTTGGCTGAGGGCAGTGGAAATGCGAAGTAGGAATGGATGAAGCAGGTCATAGACATGACTGACAGCCTCCTAACCCATTACAGAAACAAAGACTGTAGTACTTTAGCATAGTTGCTATTTGCTGGTTTATTTGTATATGCTAAACATTTTCTCACCTTCACAATTTTAGTCTATGTACAATAGTTTGAAAATTAAATTTACAATGTATTCTACAGGTAATAAAATTTTCAGAGGGACTTTGACTGAATTTGAAGAGTTAATATGAGTGATGGCACAATTGCAACTGTACATTTCTTCATTTAGGGGAAAAGGTGAGAAGTTCTTCAGTCCTAAGAAGGGTAGCTGTATGTTGAAGGAGGCGAAAATACAGAACTGTTTTATTGCTCTACATGTTTCAAATTTGTGCAGAAGGTTGCGTATGGAAGTTGAGTAGTCAACGGTGTGGATTGATGTCTTGTCCTTTAGCTCCAAATTATCTTTGTATGTTCTATGACCACAGACGTGGGCTCTTCAAATATTTTCCTGTTCCAGTTGACATAATGTTGAACTGTCAGTAGAGAGTACAGGGAGAAAGAGTTTTCTTCCTGGTTTCTGTTTGTCCTCTTGGCAGGATCCTGCAGCATGGGAGGCTCCTCCAGAGAGCAGTGCACATGGGCAAGGTTCCTGCAGTGCAGAGGCCAGTAACACCCAGAGCACAGCAGCTTCCCCTAGTCCTCCATTTCTAGGTGGATTTGTAGAAGAGTGCCTCCAAGTGAAATTCTTACTTATTTTTTAAATTTATGTTATTTTATTGATTTGAGAGAGAAAGAGAAAGAAAGAGAGAGAGAGACAGAGAGAGACACCAACTTGTTGTTCTTCTTATTTATGCCTTAATTGGTTAATATTTGTATGTGACCCGACCAGGGATCAAACCGTATCAGGACAATGCTCTAACCAACTGAGCTACCCGGGGAGATACTTACCTGTTAATATCCATTTCCAGCACTGTAGAGGATTATTAATTGGCTAGTTCCAGATGGTGGATTTCCAACAATTTCACTGGTACAGCCCCACAGTGACATCTCTGCCATGCAGTGTGCCACAACTGCGTCTTCTCCACCAAGATCTGGGTCTCAGTCCTGGAGTGTGGATGGGGACCTCTTCCTTGTGCATTCAATCCCTGCTGTAGGAATAGTGGCTACTTGCTGTCCTTATAGAGGTCTCTTTTCTTCTTATTAGCCATTCCTTTGTAGTTCTGTACTCTGTTATAGTTAATAATTATTTATATTAAGCTTCTCCTATTCCAGTTACTGTGTAATTTCTCTCTCCATATTGGACCAAATTTATTCATTCACCAAGGAACTCCATTGACAACAAAGCATTCCCCCACCTCCCCACCTCCAACTCTGCTTGAGAAATTAAAACAGATTTATTTATTAGCATGTTTAAAAAAAATGAAATTTTTTATTTATTTATTGATTTTCGAGAGAGAGGAAGAGAGAAGGAGAGAGAGATAGAACATCAATGAGAAAGAACATCGACTGGCTGTCTCCTGCATGTCCTCCAAGGGGGATTTGGTCCACAACCTTGGCATGTGCCCTGACCGGGAATCGAACTGACGACCTCTTGGTTCATGGGTTGGCGCTCAACCACTCAGCCACACTGGCTGGGCTTATCATGTTTATTTTGCAATTATAAAACATTTTTATGATGAACAGTTTTATTAAGAAAAATTTGGAAATATTATATCAATAAACATAAATATGATATTTCACATTTTGTTCTTATTTGACAGACAAGTATATATCAACAGATATATTATATCACAGAGGGAATTGCAATCATTCAAAATTTTTTAAAACTTGAATTTATTGGGGTGACATGGTTAATAAAGTTATATGTTTCAAGTTTACATTTTTTTGTATAAATTAAAAAATATATACTTGTTTTGCTCATGATACATTCTTTATACACATTTTTATTTTTATTTATTTATTTTTATTTTTTCTCCAATTTTTATTAATTTATTTTTGTTACAGATGTTTCTCCTTCTCCCCCCAATCCCCTTCTCCCCATCTTTCCCCCCCCGCCCCCCACAGCATTGTTGTCTATGTCCATTGGTTATGCATACATGCATAGAAGTTCTTTGGTTCATCTCATCCATACCCCCCACCACCCTACTCTGAAGTTTGTCAGTCTGAATCAAGTGTACATTTCTATAATTCATCATCTGTATATTCCGAGTGTGAGTGAAATCATACAATTTATGTTTTTTTATGTCTGACATATTTCACTTAACATGATGCCCTCTAGGCTCAACAATGTTGTTGCAAATGGCAATATTTCATCTTTTTCATGGCTCAGTTATTATCCATTATATATATTCCATATATATATTGCATATGCTATCCATTCACTGGTCCTTGGACACTTAGGTTATCACCATATTTTGGCTACTGTAAATAATGCTGCATTAAACACAGTAATGCATACATATTTTCAAATTAGTGTTTTTGTATTTTTTTGATAAATACATAGGCAAGGAATAGGTGGATAATATGGTTGATCTACTCTTAATATTTTTCAGGAATCTCCAAACTTTTTTTTTTTTTTCCTAAATCCTCACCTGAGGATGTTTTTCTATTTATCTTCAGATAGAGTGTGTGTGTGGGGGAAACATGATGTGAGAGAGACACATTGACTGGTTGCCTCCCACATGACCCCTACCAGCGCTGGGGACGAACTGCAACTGAAGTATGTGACCTTGACTGAAATCAAACCCGTGACCCTTTGGTCCATGGGCCAACGCTCTAACCTCTGAGCCAAAGTGGCCAGGGCTCCATACTGTTTTTCTAGTCCATCACCTTAACCACTCGGCCACGACTACAGGTTCCATACTGTTTTTGATAGTGGCGGCACAATTTACAATTTTTTCACTTTAAATATGATGTTTCACTATCTTCATGTTTTTACTGTCTTTGTGTTTTCTTATAAGAAAATCATAGTGATTAAATTAATGGCTCCTCCATATAATATTTTTTTTCTTTATTGGCTTCTTTCTCTCTCTATGTACATATGTATGTGTGTGTGTATATCTATTTATATATATCTCAACATAAGAAACATTCAAACCTGTGAACAATTTTGTGAGTTTATTTGAGCCAAACTGTGGACAAATGCTGGGAAACAAAACCTCAGTGGATTGAGATAATGCTGTGGACTGGCAGCTTTGTACCTTAATATACACACTACAGTACAATCAAAAGGGAAGATGTAACTGTGTTACATGAAATCCACTGGTGATAGATTAGGGAGGTGGGAGAAAGTAAAAGAAGGGTTCTCTGGGATTGGATCAAAAGTAAAATGATAGACACATCTTTCTTTTATATAGGAGGGTACTGTATGGTTACCAGTTAACAATTAACATGATATTAATAACAATGAGGGGATTTGTGTTTTTTGCCCTGGTGCATAGGTTGTGCCCTGAGGGGTCTGGAAAAAAGGTATGTTATCTTATCCCTGGCTGATTTGGCTCAGCAGTTAGAGTTCGGCCTGTGGACCAATGAGTGGCGGGTTCGGTTTAGGTCAAGGGCACGTACCTCAGTTGCAGTTGGTCCCTGGCCCTGGTTAGGGTCATGCGGGAGGCAACCAGTCAATGTGACTCTCTCACATCGATATTTCTCTCTCTCCCTCCCTCCTTCCCACTCTATCTGATGATAAAGTAAAAATATCCTAGGGTGATGATTAAAAAAAAAAAAGGTATGTTATTTTAGATGCAAAAAGACAACAGGCTCCATTAAGGTGAAAATTGACCTTTGTCAGATGCTGGTCTAGGACATGACTACCTGCCATAACTGATTTTAGTTAAAAAGTTTAAATTTCATGCAAATTGAGGCTCATTAACAACCAGCATCGGCCCCACCATCGGGAAATCCTCTTACACTATAAACACCTGAGAGAGTTTCTCATTCAACTGAGATACTAAGTAAGGCTTTTCAAGTAACTGAGGCTAATAGCCTCTAGGCTAGAAGCTAGAGCATAACTGAACCTTTCCTGAGCTTGCAAATCTACCCAGGAAAGTGAGACTTGACAGTGGTGTTTAAGGAGGGCCCTCCACGTTCATCCAAACCCAGTAGAGGGAGCCACAAATAGCAGAACACCAACACCCACAGGGAAAATTTGGCAGGCTCCAAAACCCACTGAGATAGCAAAAATGGTGAAACAAAGAAACAGACCCCAAATGAAAGATCAAGAGAACTCTACCGAAGATGAGATAAATGAAATGCAGTTAAGTAAATTATCAGAGGTAGAGTTCAGAGCCATGATCTTGAGGAAACTAAACAGCATGAGTAAGGACATCAACACCATGAAAACCAACCAAGTGGAAATAAAGAATGACATAGCAGAAATAAAGAACACATTGGAAGGACTGACCAACAGAGTAGAGGAAGCAGAGGACTGGATCAGTGAATTAGAAGACAGAGTAGAAAAAATCAATCAATCAGAAAACCAAAAGGAAAAAACAATTAAAAAACAGGAAGATAGCTTAAGGGAACTGTGGGACAACTGGAAATGTAATAACATTCGCATCATGGGAGTCCTCGAAGAAGAAGAAAATGAGCAAGGGTTAGAGAATATATTCGAAGAAATAGTGACAGAAAATTTTCCTAACCTGGTGAAGGAAGAAGGCATTCATGTTCAAGAAGCACAGAGAGCCCCAAGTAAGAAGAACCCAAACAGGCCCACACCAAGACATATAATAATTAAAATGCCAAAAATTAAATCAAAGAGAGAATCCTAAAGGCAGAAAGAGGTAAGCAACAGGTTACCTACAAAGGAACCCCCATAAGGCTATCAGCTGACTTCTCAACAGAAACACTACAGGCCAGAAGGGAATGGCATGAAGTAATCAAGGTCATGAAAAACAAGGATCTGAATCCAAGACTACTCTATCCAGCAAGGCTATCATTCAAAATAGAAGGTCAAATGAAGAGCTTCCCAGACAAAAAAAAAAAGGCTAAGGGAATATATTAGCACCAAACCAGCACTGCAAGAAATGTTAAAAGGACTGCTGTAATTAATAGAAGAAATAGGAAGAAAAATATAACCACACTGAACAAAAATGGCAATAAATAAGTACATATCAATAATCACCTTAAATGTAAATGGATTGAATGCTCCGATAAAAAGACACAGAGTAGCTGACTGGATAAGAAAGCATGATTCACATATATGTTGTCTACAAGAGACCCACCTTACAACAAAAGACTCACATAGGTTGAAAATAAAGGGATGGAAAAAAATCTTCCAAGCAAACGGAAAGGAAAAAAAAGCTGGGGTAGCAATACTCATATCTGATAAATTAGATTTCAAATTGAAGACCATAACTAGAGACAAAGAAGGCCACTACATAATATTGAAAGGGTCTATCCAACAGGAAGATATAACCTTGGTAAACATATATGCACCCAATATAGGAGCACCAAAATATATTAAAGATCTTCTGGGGGACTTCAAAGGAGAAATCGACTGCAATACAATCATAGCAGGAGACTTCAACACCCCGCTGTCATCACTGGATAGATCATCTAGACAAAAACTTAGCAAGGAAACAGAAATTCTAAATGAAGCACTAGATCAAATGGATTTAATAGATATATACAGAGAATTACACCCCAACACTGCAGAATTCACATTCTTCTCAAGTACACGTGGGACATTCTCAAAGATAGACCATATGTTAGGGCACAAACTAAGTTTCTACAAGTTCAAGAAGACTGAAATCATATCAAGCATCTTTTCAGACCACAATGGCATGAAACTAGAAATCAATTGCAACAAGAACATGCAAAGACATTTGAACACGTGGAGGCTAAATAGCATGTTACTGAACAATGAATGGGTTACCATGGAGATCAAGGAAAAAATTAAAAACTTTCTGGAAACCAATGAAAATGAACACACAACAACACAAAATCTATGGGATGCAGCAAAAGCAGTTCTGAGAGGGAAGTTCATAGCACTACAGCCCCACCTCAAGAAAGAAAAATTTCTAATTGACTACCTAACCTCACAACTTAAAGAACTAGAAAGTAAACAAAAAGAAAACCCTAGAGAAAGTAGAAGGAAGGAAATAGTAAAGATCAGAGCAGAAATAAATGACATGGAGACCAAAAAACAATTCAAAGGATCAATGAAACAAAGAGCTGGTTTTTTGAAAAGATAAACAAGATTGATGGACCCTTAGCTAGACTCACCAAGAAACAAAGAGAGAGAACCCAAATACACAAAATCAGAAATGAAAGAGGAGAAGTAACAACTGACACCACAGAAATACAAAGGATCGTTAACAAATACTATGAACATTTATATGGCAACAAATTAGACAATCTAAGCGAAATGGACACATTTCTAGAAACACAGAGTCTCCCAAAACTGAACCGGGAAGAGATAGAAAACTTGAACAGGCCAATAACAATGAAGGAAATTGAAGATGTAATCAAGACCCTTCCAGCAAACAAAAGCCCAGGCCCTGATGGCTTCATGGGGGAGTTTTACCGAACATTAAAAGAAGAACTAACACCCATTTTCCTCAAACTATTCCAAAAAATTCAAGAAGAAGGAGGACTTCCAAACTCGTTTTATGAGGCCAGCATAATCCTAATTCCAAAACCAGAAAAAGACACTACAAAGAAAGAAAACTACAGGCCAACATCCCTGATGAACATAGATGCCAAAATCCTAAACAAAATACTAGCAAATCGGATCCAGCAATATATCAAAAAAATTATTCACCATGATCAAGTGGGATTCATCCCAGGGATGCAAGGCTGGTACAATATTCGCAAATCAAGAAATGTGATACCTCACATAAACAAAATGAAAGATAAAAACCATATGATCATATCAATAGATGCTGAAAAAGCATTTGACAAAATCCAGCACCCATTTCTGATAAAAACGCTCAGAAATTTGGGAATAGAGGGATCATATCTCAATATTATAAAGGCCATATATGAAAGACCTACAGCCAACATCATACTCAATGGACAAAAACTAAAAGCATTTCCCTTAAGAACAGGAACAAGACAAGGATGCCCACTCTCACCACTCTTATTTAACATAGTACTGGAAGTCTTCAGCAATCAGACATGAAGAAAAAATAAAAAGGATCCAAATTGGAAAGGAGGAAGTGAAACTGTCATTATTCGCAGATGACATGATATAATACATAGAAAACTCTAAAGACTTCATCATAAATCTACTAGACTTAATAAATGAATTTGGCAAAGTAGCAGGATACAAAATTAAAGTCAAGAAATCAACAGCATTCTTATACACCAATGATGAACTCACAGAAAGAGAAACTAAAAAAACAATCCCATTTACCATCACGGCAAAAAAATTAAGAGACCTAGGAATAAACTTAACCAAAGAAGTAAAGGACCTATTTGCAGACAACTACAGGACATTGAAAAAAGAAATAGAGGAAGATATAAAAAAGTGGAAGCACATACCTTGTTCATGGATTGGAAGAATTAACATCATTAAAATGTCCATACTACCCAAAGCAATCTACATATTTAACGCAATGCCCATCAAAATACCAACGACATATTTCATAGAACTAGAACAAATACTTCAGAAGTTCATATGGAACCAAAAAAGACCCCGAATAGCTACAGCAATCTTGAAAAGAAGGACAAAGTAGGCGGGATCACAATACCGGACATCAGGTTATACTACAAAGCTACTGTAATCAAAACAGCTTGGTACTGGCACAAGAACAGGCACATAGATCAATGGAATAGAACAGACAACCCAGAAATTGCCCCAAAACATTATTCTCAATTAATATTTGACAAAGGTGGCAAGAGCATACAATGGAGTAAAGACAGTCTCTTTAATAAATGGTGCTGGGAAAATTGAACAGCTACATGCAAAAAAATGAAACTAGACCATCAGCTTACACCATACACAAGAATAAACTCAAAATGGATAAAAGGCTTCAATGTGACTCATGAATCCATAAAAATCCTAGAAGAATATGTAGGCAACAAAATTTCAGACATCATACGCAGCAGAATTTTCACTGATATATCACCTATCACCTAAGGCAAGAGAAACAAAGGAAAAAATGAACACATGGGACTACATCAAACTCAAAAGCCTCTGCACAGCAAAAGAAACAACCATCAAAGTGGAAAGGCAACCCACTGTATGGGAGAGCATAATTGCCAATGATACATCAGATAAAGGATTAATTTCCAAAATATATAGAGTGCTCATACGTCTCAACAAAAGGAAGACAAAGAACTCAGTTAAAAAATGGGCAGAGGAACTAAATAGACACCTCTCCAAACAGGACATACAAATGGCCAAGAGACATGTGAAGAAATGCTCAACATCACTAATCATCAGAGAGATGCAAATTTAAACAACAATGAGGTATCACCTCACACCTGTCAGAATGGCCGCCATCAACAAAGCATCAAACAACAAGTGTTGGCGAGGGTGTGGAGAAAAGGGGACTCTAGTACACTGCTGGTGGGAATGCAGACTGGTGCAGCCACTATGGAAAACACTATGGTGTTACCTCAGAAAATTAAAAATTGAATTACCATTTGATCCAGTGGTCCCACTCCTAGGAATATACCCTAAGAAGCCTGAAACACCAATCAGAAAGCATATATGTACCCCCATGTTCATAGCAGCGCTATTTACAATAGCTAAGATCTGGAAACAACCCAAGTGTCCATCAGTAGACGAATGGATGAAAAGGCTGTGGTACTTATGCACAATGGAGTTCTATGCAGCTGTAAGAAAGAAAGATCTCTTATCCTTTGAGACGACATGGGAGGACCTGGAAACTATTATCCTAAGTGAAACAAGCCAAGCAGAGATAGACAAATATCCTATGATCTCACTTATTTCTGGAATATAATGAACATAACAGTCTGAGCAACAGGGTAGTCCCAGAGACGTGGAAGTAGGGTATAGACTGACAATTGCCAGAAGAGGAGGTGGGGGAGGGGAGTGATGAACCACAGAACTTGTACGCATGTTCTCATAACCAGTGGACATGGACAACAAAACTGGGGACGGGGCAGGGAGGGAGGGGGAGGAGGGTGTCAGTGGGGGAAAAAGGAGAAACATCTGTAACAAAAGTAAATTAAAAAAAAAAAAGTTTAAATTTCAGACCATCCTTTGTGGTTACTTTAGGTCTTTGAGTTTGCAAGGCTGTCACCCAGGCCTCCCCTGAGCTTGCCAGGTTAGCAGGTGCCCCCTTTTCATGTATATATAAATATAATTATAAATAAATATAAATATAAATATAAATATAAGTAATGGTTTTCCTCTAGGTAATAAATTTACATAAATTATTATACATATATTATATAATATGTTAATATATAATCTTTGGCTGTGAGTTTTTTGTTTATGATGTGTTTGGGTGTAATTTTTAAAAATTTTAACCTGTTTGGGGTTTGCTGAGATTTTTGAATTTGTAAAATTTTGTCTTTTATCATATTTATCAAGGTTTTGGCCATTCTTCTTTTAAGTACACTTTATGGTTTACTCCCTTTCTCCATTTTCTTTCTGGCATTCCAAGTATATATATTGTAGACTTTTTTGATATATCCCCATAGGTCTCAATGGCTCTGTCCATTTTTTGTTTGTATGGTTTTTGTTTTTGTAGTTGTTCTTAAGTTCTGATCAGAATTTCTTGACTTTGGCACTATGAACATTTTGGATCAAGAAATTTTTTATTGGAGGATGGCAGTTCTACAATTTGTAGGATTTTTAGAAGTGCTCAGGCCTCCATTCACTGAGTGTCAGTAGTACTCTACCCTCAATTCCTGGCAACCAAAATGTGTCCAAGTTTGTCAAATGTCTCCTTCGGGGAGGCAAAATCACTCTTGGTTGGTAATCACCTAGAGGGACAATTTATACTGAGCTATTTTCAAGTTCACTTACTCTTTTCTCTGTCATCTTTATTCTGCTATGAAGCCCTTACTTGTAGACTTTATTTCATGTATTGTATTCTTCCTTCCTAAAATTTCCATTTGCTTTTCTTATAAGTATTACCTATTTGTTGAGAAGTCCTATCTTATTCATTTTGTAAACCTATAAATAAAAGGTTTTCCAAGTAAGAGGCAACAAGCACTTATTTGTGGTCAGTAAGAATAGTTATTCTGAATACTCTAAATCAGCAGAAGCCCAAATAGTGTTTTGATTAGGAGACAAAAGCAATGGGTATTGATGAGAAAGGGCAGGGGACAATTACGTCAATGGAAGAAAGGCATTTCTATTGGTGCAGATAATATAACATAGTGATGTTAATTCTAAACAATACTTTTCAGTTTTCAGTCTGGTAGCCACCATTTCAGTAATCATAATAGTTGCTGTCTTGTTATTTTTGTAATCAGGTCTTTGGGAAAACCTGTTTCTTTGGGTCCAGCCAAAAGGCTATTTTGCACTGTTTTAACATTTATAAAATTTATGGCAACTGGTCTAATTTCAAAAACTCTCATGAACGTGAATTCCATGTCTAATACTTTTAAAAAAAGGATTTGTTTTTAATGAACTAATGTGTTAAGCCACTTTCATATAACATCTAATTTCTAATGGATTGTAAAACTAAAACACCACCACAGATTTGGGAAGGAAGAAAACATATTGTGTGGAAGTCTTGATATAGCTCCGAAAATGGAAAGAAAACACTAGTTAGTTCTGCACCTGACCTCCAGAAGGCAATGCGGCAGAAACTAGACATCTTGTGGATCAACATCTGCTCAGCTCCTCCTCCCTGCAGCTGGCTTAGTTTTCAGTGAACAGGACAGGTGACTAGACTCAGACATCAGAAAGCTCCAGGCTCACTGCAGCAGATTTTGTATTTATATCTAGCAAGGAACTTTCTCAGCCTACCTTGTCCTACACCTCCTGCTTCCAAAGGCTTGTTTTCTGCAGCCACTTTCCTGGCTTCCTTGGGGGAGATTTTCCAGAAAGGAGCGCACAGTATCTACTGCTCAACCATGCTCCCATTACTTTTCTCAATACTGGGGATGATATTTGTCCTGAGTGAGTAAAATTTCATAATGGTTTGTAGTTCTACAGATTCTGACTAGAAATACTTCTCATAGGAAAGTATGTACTGCTTTCACTGATAAAACTTTGATTTGCAGGAGATGCCAGAGCCCAGTCAGTGACTCAGCCTGACAGGCACCTCAGTGTCTCTGACGGAGCCTCACTGGAGCTGAGATGCAACTATGTCTATGGTGCAACTCCTTCTCTCTCCTGGTACGTGCAATACCCCAGCCAAGGCCTCCAGCTTCTACTCAAGTACTTGTCAGGGAAAACCTTGGTTAAAGGCATCAAAGATTTCGAAGCTGAATTGAGGAACAACGAGTCGTCCTTCAACCTGAGGAAACACTATGCTCACTGGAGTGACTCAGCTGAGTACTTCTGGGCTGTGAGTGCAACAGCGCTGAGGACTGCATGGGGAGCTGAACACGAACTCTGTGAGACACTAGAGAAGATAACTGCATTTGAAAGATGTTGGATCTGACACAGTAGAAACCATGGTGTTCTTATTACTTATTGTAGAGGTGCTCAGGGACTTGCTGAGCGTGTGTGGGGCGGATACACTTTAGTGATTGGATGTGAGAAATGGGATTCAGCATAGGAGAGTTTTACTTTTCATTCATTCATTTTTTTTTATTCTTCACCCTAAGATATTTTTCTACTTACTGTCAGATAAAGTTGGAGGGAGGGAGGGAGGGAGAGAGAGAGAGAGAGAGAGAGAGAGAGAGAGAGAGAGAGAGAGAGAGAGAGAAAGAAACATCGATGTGATAGAGCCACATCGACTGGTTGCCTCCCGCACGACCCGACCAGGGCCGGGAATGAACCGCAACCCAGGTTCGTGCCCTAGACTCGAATTGAAGCAGTGACTCATTGGTCCATGGGCTATGCTGTAATAACCACTGAGCCAAACCAGCTAGGGTCATTCATTGTTTTATCTTTTTTGTTGTTGTTGTTAATACTCACTCAAGGATATTTTTCCATTTATTTTGAGATAGTGTGGCTATTTAGGGTCTTTTGTGATTCCATACAAATCTAATGATATTTGTTCTTTTAAAAATGCTTTGAAATATTGATGGGAATTGCAGTTAATCTGTATATGGCTTTGGAAACTCGAAGACATAGAGAAGAGTGTGGTGGTTACCAGAGAGAAGGAGCTGGGAGAGCAGTAAAGAGTAAAGGGGGCCAAATACATGGTGATGAAAGATGATTTGACTTTGGGTGCTGGGCATTATACAGAGTATGCACCATAAAAACATCCAGTTGAAAACTATATGATCCTATTAACCAATGTCATTCCAATACATTTCATTAAAAACATTTTACGTAAAAATAGAAAACAACATATTTGTCATTATTTTAATCCCTGCTTTTCATGTGTGGTGGTTCTTTTCATGTTTAGTATTATTATTTTGGGGGAAAAAAACACTAATAATTCTAAATGACAATTTATGAAACACTATAGTGGTGATAATCTACTTTCAGCTATTATCCAGAGTAATTAATACAGTGGCCTTCTGATTATACAACAGTTCTACTAATTCCTCTCGGTTTACATGGCAATATCTTATTATAGATAAGGACTTAATTTACTGGTTTGCAGCCTTGTGTATTATCAACTGGGCTTCTTCCTCATTTCCTTTAATGAAATTTCTTGCTTTGCTGGTGAGAAGCCGAATATATTTCATGTAATTCTTTTTAAAATCAACTAGTTTATATTCTGTAATTGAGAAGCATTTGTGTGATAGTAAGGAAGTGGAAGTGAAGGATAAGTCATTCTTCTTCTGTGTTGGCTGTGGGCAAGCAGCTGAGATACCAGCAGTCTCTTACGGGACTCCTGGGTTTCTTCCTAAGAATCACCCTCTTTGCTGTTGCAGGCAGCTGGATTCATTATACTTCAGAATTTCTTGTAATTACTTTTTCTCATCTGTGATTTATAAGCTCTTCCAAAACCTGTATGTTTAATTTCCTTTATTAAATTTATATTTAAAATATTTGGACTTGTTTCTAGTTTTCCTGAGTTTTGATAAATGCATCTGTGTAAACCTGAGTCCCTTAAGCAGAGTTTCTGAGCTCCTGAAGTCAGGACGTTTGAATAAATCTCTTAGCTATTATTTAGCTTAAGAAATTTTTGTTACTGATCACATAGTTCTAATATATTCCACTCAAACCTACTTCTACACTTCTGGTCAAGATGGCGATTTAGGGAAATGTGTTACTCGAATATTCTCACAATCACATAAAAATTAAAACTGAACTACTAATAACCATCATTCAGAGTTGCCTGAAATCTAGCTGAATGGAAGACCTCCAACTAAGGATTTAAAGAAGCCACATCAAAACTGGTAGGAGAGGTAGAAATACAGAATGGGCTGGTCCACATCCACATATGGCAGGTAAAAATCAGGAGGGATATCTCAGCTATGGAGGTCCCCCTTCAGAAGCGAGGGGTCCTATCCTCATGCCAGGCCTTCCAGCTCAGGGTTCCAGTGCCTGGAGAAGTCCCCATAGCTTCTAGCTGTAAAAACCAGAGGGCATTGTGGCTGAGTGAGACAGAAGGCTGCTAGAGTCCCAGGCAGTTTCCCTTAAAGGGCCCACATACAGACTTACTCAGGCTCACTCCCGCTGAGCATCAGTGCTGGGACAGCATCTTGTAATGTACCAGAGACATATTGAGAGGAAATGAAATGCTGGCATCAAGGTGAGAGCTTGGGTGGGGGGCAGTTTTCTGCCAGACAAAAGTACTTGAAGAGGCCATTGTTTCTTTTCTGAGGCCTCTCCCCCCTCACAGAGCCAGCAGGCAGGCACCATATCTGAGTCTCCATCAACCTGACTCACACTGTTCACCCTGACCTGATGATTGGGGATGACCTTGCCTCATCCAAATTTTGGGCCCACTCATTCTATTTCCAGTGGCTTTTCCATACAAATGGCCTATCTTGGCTCATGCTTCTGACTCTCCTAACAAGCAATATCTGGCCTCTGTATATCCTGTACCACTTGCTAAGTGACTCAGGCCTGGCATTAGAGACATCTGTCCTTGGTTTTCAGCTTGGCCTCTCCTGGGCACCTCTGAGCCTAACATAAGTAGTAGCCATCTACAGATCACACTGTAGCTCATGTCAGGTGGCCCCAAGCAGGACACAGATGGTAGCTTGCCTTGCACCTCCTGGGAGGCCCCAGAGCCAGTGTACCCAGTAGAAACCTTCAGACCACAACATATTACAACCCTACCACCTACACTAGTGACACACTAAGCAGCAAACTCAGTGAACACCAAAACCCCACTTTTGCAAAGTTCTGCTCTGTAGTGTGAACTCTTGCACAGCAGCTTGTTCACTGGTCCTTGAAGCTGATCAGCCTGGGGGCCAATCCCTCCTAGTGACGCTAACAGCAATCAAGGCTCAATGCCAACAAGATAGTGCACACAGCCCACTTATGGCTGCACCTGGAACACTCAGCTTGGATGACTGCGGAGGCTGCACCAGTGGGCCCTACAGGACACCTACTACACCAGGCCACTCTACCAAGACAGGGAGATATAGCAGCTGTACCTAACATATAGAAACAAACATAGAGAAGCAGCCAAATTGTGGAGAGAAAGTAACAGGTTCCAAATGAAAGGACAGGAGAAATCTGCAGAAAAAAATAAATGAAATGGAGGCAAACAAACTATCAGAAGCAGAGTTCAAAACAATGGTTATAAGGATGTTCAAGGAACTTTGTGAGAACTTGGACAGCATGAAAAAGAACAGAGAATTCATAGAAAAGAACCAGCGAGAAACGAAGGATACACTAACTAAAATGAAGAATAATTTACAGGGAATCAGTAGTAAAGTAGATCAAGCTGAGACTCAAATAAGTAATGTGGCATATGAGGAAGCAAAAAAACAAAAACAAAAAACCAAAGAACTACAAAAAGAAAAAATATTTAAAGAAATGAAAGATAGTGTAGGAAGCCTCTGGGACAAGTTCAAGCATACCAACATTCACATAATGGGGGTGCCAAAGGAGGAAGAGAAAGAGCAAGAAATTGAAAACCTATTTGAAAAAATAATGAAGGAAAACTTCCTAACCTGATGATGAAAATAGACATACAAGTCCAGGAAGCACAGAGAGTCTCAAACAAGATGAACCCAAAGAGGCACACACCAAGACACATCATAATTAAAATGCAAAAGGTTGAAGACAAAGAGAGAATCTTCAAAGCAGCAAGAGAAAAGCAGTTTGTTTTCTACAAGGGAGCTCCCCATAACAGCTGATTTCCCAACAGAAACTTTGCAGGCCAGAGGGGAGTGGCAAGAAATATTCAAAGTGATGAAAAGCAAGGACCTACAACCAAGATTACTCTACCCAGAAAAGCTATAATTTAGTATTGAAGAACAGACAGAGAGCTTCCCAGACAAGAAAAAGCTAAAGGAGTTCATCACCACCAAACCAGTATTGCATGAAATGTTAAAGGGTCTTATTCAGGAAGAAAAAGATAAAAAATATGAAAAATAAAATGGCCATAAATACAAATCTATCAACAATTGAATCTAAAAAACAAAATAAACAAACAAGCAGAACAGAAACAGAGTCATAGATACAGAGAATATTTTGATGGTTGCCAGATGAGAGGGGTTTGGGGGCTGGGTGAGAAAGGTGAGAGAATTAAGAGGTACAAATGTGCTATTACAGAATAGTCATGGGGATGTAAAGTACAGCGGAGGGAATATAGTCTAATAACTATGTATGGTGTTAGATGGGTATGAGATTTATCGGGATGATCACTTAGAAAGTTATATAATGTTTAATCACTGGGTGTACACCTGAAACAAATATAATATTTTACATCAAGTATAATCTAAAAAATATGAATGATTTTAAAAAACACCTCTTCAATGACATTTATGAACTTATGAGCTCATGATGTGGATGATAGCTTCCCTCAGAGAAATGGAGTGTTGCTATAACACAAGGGGCAAGGTTGATTTGAAAAAGTAAGTAAAGGATATCATGGGTAGTGAGACCATTCACTCTGTTTCTTTCTACTTTGACTTCAGGTAGAGAAGGTAGAAGAATGGGCCAAAAAACAAACAAAGAAACGAAACAGGAAAAAAGGAGGAAGACTGCCTGCTCAGAGATTTGCCGTGGGGTAGAAGACATAAAGAAGAGAGAGGTGATTATGAACCTAAAAAATATCTAGGCCCAAGTTTTCTACCTAAGTCTGAAGGTTATTACTATTCACACCTTGATGCAGGACCATGTCATTATTTTTTCTGAATTTGTGGAGATTGAATTTTCTAAGAGGCTCCCTGAAAAAGCCTTCCTTGTTCAAACATACATATTAGTAAAGATTGACCGATAAAAGACATCCTTTTCCCTATGTTTGTCTTATAAACATTTAGCCCTTTTTGTTTTATAAGTTGAAAGGGCAAAATAGGGAGAGTAATCAGCATTTGTTTTTGCTACTGTGACATCAGCACTACTGCCAGAAGAGGGTGACTTCAACATTCTGTGGAACTGGAGCATTTCCCCACGCTGACTCCTGAAGTGCTTCACGGAGACCTCGACTGTCCTCTTAGCTCAAGGTCTTAAAGGTTACTGTGCACATTTGTATAACACTGGCTATATCACAAACCACCTGAGATTTTTAATTCCCAGATCTTAATTCTGGAGATTATCATTTTCTAAAGTGGAGAGATCTCTAAATGTTTACATATACGTTGATCACCGACAAACTCATATATAAAAAAGAAATTTCATCATTGCTATAAAATGTTTCTGTACATCAGCAGACATGTGTCTCCGGACCCTAGAAACTGAGATGGAGGCATATCCGTGTTATCTAATTTTTTTGAACTGTACTGGTCAATTTGACTGGTGGACATATGTAAAGAGCATACATGAGGCACCATTTCCATTAAGTTTAGTATTAACACAGTTTTCCTGATATACATAGGCCAATCAGATTATCTGAGAATCATTAAAATTCTAAAGGAAAAGAAAGTGATGCCAGATAATTTTATAGGGATTCAACAACTTGACTTCAATGGGTCTTCAATGCTAAGAGTTACATATTTTTCTCTTTTAAGTCAATAAATGTGTCCTAGAGAATATTCTTTTTTCTTTTGGAAAGTTTTTATTAAATTTGTGTTTCTTTCAATTATGTCTTAACCATGTGATATTTTAAATAGAAGAAATTTCTCAACTAAAGACCATTTATATATTCATTCATTTATGCACTTAAGAAATATTTTTTGACCACTTGCAACTGAGTGTCCAATATTGTTTATTGTGGGAGTAGTTGTAAAATTTTTTTCTCTACCTTTCCAAATTATCTACTAATGATTGAACACTTGTCATTGATATAACTCTGATTTTATTTTTTAAATAGCTTATGTAATACTTCTGTGAATCACAAGTAGGCTAAAAATGGCTAAATAAGAATAAGCAAATTGAATTCTTCTCAGAAATGTTATGGTATGGAGCTCCAAGTCAGGCAGTGTGCTGGGAAAAAAATACGTTATGAAAAATCCTAAGTATTCTTTTGATTTATAAAGGACCATCTGACAATTAATAGGTGTCACTAAAAAAATGCCAGAGATGAAAGTATAAGACTGAGTTTGGAGTGAAGAGGTTACTATCCTACCAGGTTAGTAACTTGTCCACAAGGGGGTGCATTTTCCTAACACATGTACATTTCCTGCTTAAATTCTGAGCTCACATTCATCCTCTCACTCTGACCTTAATCTTTCCTCACAGTCAGAAGTCAAAATCTGAGGACACCAGAAAATCTAAGAATGAACTCTTTCCCAGGATCAGTGATTGTGCTATTGTTAGTGTTTGGTAAGTAATATGCCACCTAGATGTTAGTCTTTTGTTCCATTATGTTGCATATGTTTAACTGCAATTTTCTTAAATAGTAATGCCCCAGATCATACCCAAAGTAACATTGTTGTTATTATTATTGTTATTTTTTTAGGAAGAAGCACTGGAAACTCAGTGACCCAGACAGAAGGCCCAGTGACCCTCTCAGAAAGGGATTCCCTGACCCTGAAATGCTCCTATGAAACCACATGGTCTGCTGCTCTTTTCTGGTATGTTCAGTATCCTGGAGAAGGTCTACAGTTCCTCCTGAAAGCAGTGAAGGCCAACGACACGGGAAGCAACAAAGGTTTTGAAGCCACATACCGCGAAAAACCAAATTCCTTCCACCTGGAGAAAGCCTCAGTGCAGGAGTCAGATTCTGCTGTGTACTACTGTGCTCTGGGTGACACAGTGACAGAGACTGCAGGGGGAGCTGAACACAAACTCTGAGCAGCAACGAGGAGCTTAGAACTGAGGGTCTGACCTTAGGATCCACTCTGGTTTAGGGACCAGGATCTAGTCTACTATTCCTGTCACCCACCACTCACCCCAGGCACTCTAGTTGGTTTCAGGAAAGTCATCCAGATCTACTCTAAGAACACAGGAGAAGTAAACATGCCTCATACGAGGTACCTTAATGCTGAGACTGAAAGCAGTCTGACGCAATAGTTTCATAATCACAGTTGAAATTGATGATTTTTCAAAGTATAAGGCTTGAATAAATGAAATGGTCTATATGTTTATCTTTGCATAAAATTGTAGCTCCTGACCTTGTCCCAGTTCCAGGGAAATATTGTATTCAGAGACTTACCTATAGCAAATGAGGTAGCAAATGTGTCCCTGAGAAGCTGAGGCTAGAAGGGGTGATTTCTGTGTAAACTTCAGCCCAAGAAATAATCCTTTCTTAGAAGAAAGAAATACAAGGAAGGTGGAGGTGGAGAGAGTGTTACATATGACCACTCATATGGAAAGAGAAGATGGGGCATTTCTTACAGTTTATTTTTTATTTTTATATGTTTTTTGTTGATTTTTTTAGAGAGACAAAGGAAGGGAGAGAGAGAGAGAAACATGGACGTAAGAAACATCAGTTGGCTGCCTCCTGCATGACTCCTACTGGTGCCCTGACCAGGAATTGAACTGGGACCTCTCAGTCCATGGAAGGATATTCAATCCTCTGAGCCACACTGGCCAGGCTCTTACATTTTCTTTTTGGGAAATTATATGGCAGGCATAGGGTGATGTTTTCCATACACATTAAAACAAAACTGTTATATTCTGTGTAACTAGAACTGTGCCTGCATCACAGTAAAATCTTCACATAAATTAATAAATGAGTAGGAAAACCCATTGCTGTTACCACAAAAAGCTGCCACTTTTTCATTAAACAAATTTATTCAACCAAATATTATTTGTGCCAGAACATAATCTAAGAGACAGTACACAGAACAAACAAAATTTGCTGCCCTAAGAGCTCAAATTCTAATACATATGTTACTCCATGTTACCACTATTCTAGTCTTGAATGTACATTAGATCATTTAATTCTCTCAAAAATTATATATTACTAGGCAAATTGTGAATACATGGAGAGCGAGGCACTAAGAGTTCAATTCACTTGTTCATGATCACATAGGTAGTTAGCAACAGAGCCAGGACTCAAATGCAGGTTCTCCACACACGTGTTTAAGTATTAACCTAGAGCACTTATATAAATGTATATACAGATCCTATTGCCTTCAGTAAGGAGGATTCTGAACCAGAAGTTCATCAGAAGTTTGAGTCACTGTAGATCTGACTCTAAGTCGGTCTCGTTGACTTTTCTCTTCACACGTACAGCATTAGTTGTTGAGTAGATATATATGTATACAGTAGAGAAAATTCTGGTGTTTGATGAGCTGGGGAGTAAATAAATCTGCCTTTTATGTGGCATAAGAGAGTTTGGGATAGAGAAACTGCACTTGGATGCAGCCCTCTCAGTGTACTTGATCGCGGAAGTGTGAGAGCTGAGAGCCTCCTGTGTTTCCTGGCTTACTTTTTGTTGTGAGATAGTGGAGAGTTTTAGTGAGGTTAATAAAAAAAAAGTCAAGAATATATTTTCCTTAGGATTTGGGACATTGGAATAGGAAGAATACAGAAAAGAAAGTTGTTTTTCTGTTCATCTGTGGTTCATGTTGGGAATTGTAGAAAGGATCCAAGTTATTACGCATAAAGGCTGGATGACCAATGTCTTAGGTATGGCATTTGCCTTTTATTAATTTGTAATTGAAGTGTAATACACTGCATGCATTTAAAGTGCACAATTTGATCAGTTGTAACCTGTGAATATGCCACAATCAAGGATATGAACATTTCCTTCGTCCCTAAAGCGTATTTTTTCCTATTACAATCCATTCCTCTCTTTACTATGGACCTCAGAATGTCACCTAAGGCAGTCAGCAGGTGGAGACAGTTGGAGATGTATCTTGGGGTGCCTTAGGACTATTGGTGACCTGCCCCAGGCCTGGAGCTGGTAATAGCTGGCTTTGGTGCATAGCTTGGTCCTTATAATGCATACCTAGGCCCAGCAATGGCAGGTTACCTCAATAAATTAAAAAATAAAATGGTTTTAATTATATCATTCTGATAATTTTTTAAAAATTTTCACCTGAAGATTTTTTCCATTTTATCTACAGATAGAGTGGGAGAAGTAGGGGAGAGAGAGTGAGAGAAACAGAGAGACAGAGAGAAACATCGATATAAGAGAGGCACATCAACTTGCTGCCCCCTGGGTGACCCTGACCAGGGCCAGGGACTGAGGTGCAACTGAGGTAAGTGTCCTTGACTGAAATCAAACCCTTATCTCTTCAGCCTGCTGGCTGATGCTGTAATCACTGAGCCAAACAAGCTAGGGCTAATTATATCATTTTTATTAGAAAAGTTTTACAATAAAGAATTTTATAAAGAATAAAGTAGAAATCCTGAGTTATTTTATCAGCTAATATAATACTTCTGACTTTTCATATGATTAACAGGTCTTACTGCCTACCCCACCACTCAGAAGCATCTGGCCTTATTTAAAGATAGAATAGCTTACTGGGGACTGAGTTATAGTTAAGGTTGGGAGGCACACTGTGCTAAGATAGGGCTTCTTTGAACCGGATTCAGCATGTGTTTTGAATCAGAGATCTTTTGCATGTTACCGTGTCCCACAAAGCCACCATAGATGGGTCTGGGAATCACAATGGATGAAGGAGGTCATCCATGGACATGGGATTGGCTCCTCTTACTATTATGCTTAATAATCCACTAACAGACTTTGGTTCTCACCCTGGCAACTTTACGTTGTTTGATTTTTAGGTTTTAGTCTGTAAGGAAAGAATTCTTCCACCAGGGTACATAAATGGCTCCACTGTTTGGATGATGAGACTACCTCCTGGATGTTTTGGGCTCCTTAGCCACTGAACCAACATGGAAGAAAAACATCTATTGGCTGAAGTGATTGATCTTAATTAACAAGAAGAAATTCGGTTGCTTCTACACAATGGAAGCAAGAAATACTTGTGTTTGGAGCCTCTTAGTAGTTTCATGGCCAGTGGCAAAGCTAATGGCAAACTGCAGCAACCAAAATGACAGGACAATTGAGGATGTAGATCTTTCTGTTATAAAGGTTTGGGTCACTCGAAGAGGCCAGGAACCCAGAGCAGCCAATGGCTGAGGGCAGTGGATATACGAAGTAGGAATGTATAAAGGAGGTCATAGACACGACTGACAGCCTCGTGACCCATTACAGAAACAAAGACTGTAGTACTTTAGCATAGTTGCTATTTGCTGTTATATATGTATGTGTTTATTTATATATGCTAAACATTTTCTCACCTTCCCAATTTTAGTTCATGTACAATTGTTTGAAAATTAACTTTATACTGTATTCTACAGGTAATAATATTTTTAGAGTGACTTTGACTGAATTTGAAGAGTTAATATGAGTGATGGCACAATTGCATCTGTGCATTTCTTCATTTAGCGGAAATGGTGAGAAGTTCTTCAGTCCTAAGAAGGGTAGCTGTATCTTGAAGGAGGGGAAAATACAGGACTGTTTTATTGCTATACATGTTTCAAATGTGTGCAGAAGATTGTATATAGAAGTTGAGTAGTCAAAGGTGTGGATTGATTTCTTGTCCTTTAGCTCCAAATTATCTTTGCATGTTCTATGACCATAGACGTGGGCTCTTCAAATGTTTTCCTGTGCCAGTTGACACAAAGTTAAACTGTCAGTAGAGCGTACAGGACGAAAGAGTTTTCTTCCTGGTTTCTGTTTGTCCTTTTGGCAGGATCCTGCAGCATGGGAGGCTCCTCCAGTGAGCAGTGCACATGGGCAAGGTTCCTGCAGTGCAGAGGCCAGTAACACCCAGAGCACAGCAGCTGCCCCTAGTCCTCCATTTCTAGGTGGATTTGTAGAAGAGTGCCTCCAATGAGATTCTTACTTGGTTTTTAAATTTATGTTATTTTATTGATTTGAGAGAGAAAGAGAAAGAGAGAGAGAGAGAGAGAGAGAGAGAGAGAGAGAGAGAGAGAGAGAGAAACAGAGAGACAGAGAGAGAGAGAGAGAGAGAGAGACACTAACTTGTTGTTCTTCTTATTTATGCATTAATTGTTTAATATTTGTATGTGTCCCGACCAGGGATCGAACCGTATCAGTAAATGTTGTAACCAATTGAGCTACCCGGGGGAGATACTTACCTGTTCACATCCATTTCCAGCACCGTAGAGGATGATTATTTGGCTAGTTCCAGATGGTGGATTTCCAACAATTTCACTGGTACAGCCCCACAGTGACATCTCTGCCATGCAGTGTGCCACAACTGCGTCTTCTCCACCAAAGTCTGGGTCTCAGTCCTGGAGTTTGGATGGGGACCTCTTCCTTGTGCATTCTATCCCTGCTGTAGGAATAGTGGCTACACCTTATACTTGCTGTCCTTATAGAGGTCTCTTTTCTTCTTATTAGCCATTCTCTTGTAGTTCTATACTCTGTTATAGTTAATAATTCTTTATATTAAGCTTCTCCTTTTCAAGTTAGTGTGTAATTTCTGTCTCCAGATTTGACCAAATTTCTTCATTCACCAAGGACCTTTCAGCAACAAAGCATTTCCCCACCTCCCTACCTCCAACTCTGCATGAGAAATTAAAACAGATTTATTTATTAACATGTTTAAAAATTTTTTTTTAATGTATTGATTTTAGAGAGAGAGGAAAGGATAGGGAAAGAGAGATAGAAACACCGATGAGAGAGAGCATCGACTGGCCGCCTTTTGCATGCCCCTCAGTGGGGTTTGGCCCACAACTTGGGCATGTGCCCTGATCGGAAATCGAACTGGCGACCTCTTGGTGCATGGGTTGGTGCTCAACCACTGAGCCACACCCGCCTGGCTTAACATGTTTATTATGCAATTATAAAACCTGTTTGTGATGAAGAGTTTTATTAATAGAAATTTGGAAATATTATATCAATAAACATAATTTTGATTTTTCACATTTTGTGCTTATTTGACAGACAAGTATATATCAACAGATATATTATATCACAGAGAGAATTGTAATTATTTGAAATTTTTTAAAACTTGAATTTATTGTGGTGACATGGTTAATAAAATTATATAAATTTCAAGTGTACTTTTTTGTATAAATTAGAAAATATATAGTTTTATTCTGCTCATGTTACATTCTTTATACACATTTATATTTTTATTTATTTATTAATTTCTATTTTTTCTCCAATTTTTATTAATTTATTTTTGTTACAGATGTTTCTCCTTTCCCTTCTAGACTCCCTTCTCCACCCCCCCGCCCAGCATTTTTATCTATGTCCATAGGTTATGCATACATGCATATAAGTTCTTTGGTTCAACTCATCCATCTCCCTGTCCCCATACTCTGAGGTGTGTCAGTCTGAATCAAGGGTACATTTCTATAATACATCATCTCTATATTCCACATGTGAGTGAAATCATATAATTTATGTATTTTTATGTCTGACTTATTTCACTTAACATCATGCCGTCTAGGCTCAACAATGTTGTTGCAAATGGCAATATTTCATCTTTTTCATGGCTCAGTAATATTCCATTATATATATTACAAATATATATATATATTGCATATGCTATCCATTCACTGGTCCTTGGACACTTAGGCTATTACCATATCTTGGCTACTGTAAATAATGCTGCATTAAACACAGTAATGCATACATATTTTCAAATTAGTGTTTTTGTATTCCTTGGATAAATACATAGACAAGGAATAGGTAGATAATATGGTTGTTCTATTCTTAATTTTTTTCAGGAATTTCCAAACTGTTTTTTTTTTTTTTTTTTCTAAATCCTCACCTGAGGATGTTTTTCTATTTATCTTCAGATAGAGTGTGGGGGGGAAACATGATGTGAGAGAGACACATTGACTGGTTGCCTCCCGCATAACCTCGACCAGGGCTGAGGACGAACTGCAAATGAAGTATGTGACCATGACTGAAATCAAACCCGTGACCCTTTGGTCCATGGGCTGACGCTCTAACTGCTGAGCCAAAGTGGCCAGGGCTCCATACTGTTTTTGATAGTGGTGGCACAATTAAAATTTTTGCACTTTAAATATGCTGTTTCACTATCTCCATGTTTTTACTGTCTTTGTGTTTTCTTATAAGAAATGCATGGTGATTAAATTAATGGCTCCTCCATGTAATATGTTTTTTTCCTTATTGGCTTCTTTCTCTCTCTCTATATATGTATGTGTGTGTGTGTGTGTGTGTGTGTGTGTATATATATATATATATATATATATATATATATATATATAATATCAACATAAGTAACATTCAAACCTGTGAAAAATTTTGTGAGTTTATTTGAGCCAAACTGTGGACAAATGCTGGGAAGCAAAACCTCAATGGATTGAGATAATGCTCTGGGGACTGGCAGTTTTGCATCTTAATTTACACACTGCAGTAAGATCAAAAGGGAAGATGTGGAGAAGAAATGGCGGTGGAGTTAATGGAAGCTACGCAGACGATCTCCCAGGATCAAACGGGAATTACAACTAAAATAAAGACAAATCGTCGGGAAAAAGCAACAGAAAAGCAGCGGGAGAGGACCATACAACCAGGGACACTGAATGAGCCTGGTAGGATCTGCGGAAGCACATGAGGGGGGCGGGCTGGGAGCCCACGGACAGCAGCAGCCTTGGCTGTGAGCAGCGGCCTTAGCTGGGAGCTGCGGCCTTGGCTGGGAGTGGCGGCCTTGGCTGGGAGTGGCGGCCTTGGCTGGGAGCAGCGGCAGCGTCTCCCGCCCTCAGGGTTAAGAGCCCCAGCTGCTCCACAGCGCAGAGGGCCTGGACAGAGCGCTAAATAGCCACAGCCACTCACCTGGGGCTCCGGCAGAGGGAGGGCGGACTGGACTGGAACTCTGAGGGGACACCTGGGATTTGGAGGGCGCTCAGAGTTTGTGCTGAGCTGTGGCCACAAAGGACTGTGGTGGCCAGCCCCTCCTTCCCGGTTGCACAGAACGGCAGCCAAGTTTGCTCCTTCCCGGAGCTGAGGAAGCCCCTCCCTCGGAGATTCCCAGGTGAGGTAAAGCGGTAAAGAAATGCAAATTGAGGCTCATTAACAACCAGCATTGGCCCCACCCTCAGGAAATCCTCTTACACTGTAAACATCTGAGGGAGTTTCTCATTCAACTGAGATCCTACAGCTTTTCAAGTAACTGAGGCTAATAGCCTCCAGGCAAAAAGCTAGAACATAACTAAACCTTTCCTGAGCTTGCAAATCTACCCAGGAAAGTGAGACTTGACAGTGGTGTTGAAGGAGGGCCCTCCACACTCATCCAAACCCAGTAGAGGGAGCCACAAATAGCAGAACACCAACACCCACAGGGAAAATTTGGCAGGCTCCAAAACCCACTGAGATAGCAAAAATGGTGAAACAAAGAAACAGATCCCAAATGAAAGAACAAGAGAACTCCACCGAAGATGAGATAAGTGAAATGCAGCTAAGCAAATTATCAGAGGTAGAGTTCCAAGCCATAATCTTGAGGAAACTAAACAGCATGAGTAAGGACATCAACACCATGAGTAAAGATATAGAAACACTGAAAACCAACCAAGTGGAAATGAAGAATGACATAGCAGAAATAAAGAACACATTGGAAGGACTGACCAGCAGAGTAGAGGAAGCAGAGGACCGGATCAGTGAATTAGAAGACAGAGTAGAAAAAATCAATCCATCAGAAATCCAAAAGGAAAAAACAATGAAAAAACAGGAGGATAGATTAAGAGAACTGTGGGACAAGTGGAAACATAATAACATTCGCATTATTGGAGTCCCCGAAGAAGAAGAAAATGAGCAAGGGTTAGAGAATATATTTGAAGAAATAGTGATAGAAAACTTTCCTAACCTGGTGAAGGAAGAAAGCATTCAAGTTCAAGAAGCACAGAGAGCCCCAAGTAAGAAGAACCCAAACAGGCCCACACCAAGACACATAATAATTAAAATGCCAAAAATTAAAGACAAAGAGAGAATCCTAAAGGCAGCAAGAGATAAGCAACAGGTTACCTACAAACGAAACCCCATTAGGCTATCATCTGACTTCTCAACAGAAACACTACAGGCCAGAAGGGAATGGCATGAAGTAATCAAGGTCATGAAAAACAAGGATCTGAATCCAAGACTACTCTATCCAGCAAGGTTATCATTCAAAATAGAAGGTCAAATAAAGAGCTTCCCAGACAAAAAAAGGCTAAGGGAATATATTAGCACCAAACCAACACTGCAAGACATGTTAAAAGGACTGCTATAATTATTAGAAGAAATAGAAAGATAATTAGAACCACACTGTACAAAAATGGCAATAAATAAGTACATATCAATAATCACCTTAAATGTAAATGGACTGAATGCTCTGATAAAAAGACACAGAGTAGCTGACTGGATAAGAAAGCATGATTCACACATATGTTGTTTACAAGACACCCACCTCACAACAAAAGACTCACATAGGTTGAAAGTAAAGGGATGGAAAAAAATCTTCCAAGCAAACGGAAAGGAAAAAAAAGCTGGGGTAGCAATACTCTAATCTGATAAATTTGATTTCAAATTGAAGACCATAACTAGAGACAAAGAAGGCCACTACATAATATTGAAAGGGTCTATCCAACAGGAAGATATAACCTTGGTAAACATATATGCACCCAATATAGGAGCACCAAAATATATTAAATATCTTCTGGAGGACTTCAAAGGAGAAATCGACCCCAGTACATTCATAGCAGGAGACTTCAACACCCCACTGACATCACTGGATAGATCATCTAGACAAGAAATTAACAAGGAAACAGAGACTCTAAATGAAGCACTAGATCAAATGGATTTAATAGATATATACAGAGAATTACACCCCAAAACTGCAGAATTCACATTCTTCTCAAGTGCACATGGGACATTCTCAAAGATAGACCATATGTTAGGGCACAAACTAAGTCTCTACAAGTTCAAGAAGACTGAAATCATATCAAGCATCTTCTCAGACCACAATGGCATGAAACTAGAAATCAATTGCAACAAGAACATGCAAAAACATATGAACACATGGAGGCTAAATAGCATGTTACTGAACAATGAATGGATTACCATGGAGCTCAAGGAAGAATTTAAAAAATTTCTGGGAACCAATGAAAATGAACACACAAGAACGCAAAATCTATGGGATACTGCAAAAGCAGTTCTGAGAGGGAAGTTCATAGCACTACAGGCCCACCTTAAGAAAGAAGAAAAATTTCTAATTGACTACATAACCTCACAACTTAAAGAACTGGAAAGTAAACAAAAAGAAAACCCTAGAGCAAGTAGAAGGAAGGAAATAGTAAAGATCAGAGCAGAAATAAACGACATGGAGACCAAAAAAACAATTCAAAGGATCAATAAAACAAAGAACTGGTTTTTTGAAAAGATAAACAAGATTGATGGACCCTTAGCTAGACTCACCAAGAAACAAAGAGAGAGAACCCAAATACACAAAATCAGAAATGAAAGAGGAGAAGTAACAACTGACACCACAGAGATACAAAGGATCATTAGCAAATACTATGAACATGTATATGGCAACAAATTTGACAATCTAAGCGAAATGGACACATTTCTAGAAACACACAGTCTCCCAAAACTGGACTGGGAAGAGATAGAAAACTTGAACAGACCAATAACAGCTAAGGAGATTGAAGATGTAATCAAGACTCTCCTAGCAAACAAAAGCCCAGGCCCTGACGGCTTCACGGGCGAGTTTTACCGAACATTCAAAGAAGAACTAACACCCATTCTCCTCAAACTATTCCAAAAAATTCAAGAAGAAGGAAGACTTCCAAACTCGTTTTATGAGGCCAGCATAATTCTAATCCCAAAACCAGAAAAAGACACTACAAAGAAAAAAAACTACAGGCCAATATCCCTGATGAACATAGATGCCAAAATCCTGAACAAAATACTAGCAAACCGGAACCAGCAATACATCAAAAAAATTATTCACCATGACCAAGTGGGATTCATTCCAGGGATGCAAGGCTGGTACAATATACTCAAATCAATATATGTGATACATCACATAAACAAAATGAAAGATAAAAACCATATGATCATATGAATAGATGCTGAAAAAGCATTTGACAAAATCCAGCACCCATTTCTGATAAAAACGCTCAGCAATTTGGGAATAGAGGGATCATATCTCAACATTATAAAGGCCATATATGAAAGACCTACAGCCAACATCATACTCAATGAACAAAAACTAAAAGCATTTCCCTTAAGATCAGGAACAAGACAAGGATGCCCACTTTCACCACTCTTATTTAACATAGTACTAGAAGTCTTAGCCACAGCAATCAGACGTGAAGAAAAAATAAAAGGGATCCAAATTGGAAAGGAGGAAGTGAAACTGTCATTATTCGCAGACGATATGATATTATACATAGAAAACCCTAAAGACTCCATCAAAAATCTACTAGACTTAATAAATGAATTTGGCAAAGTAGCAGGATCCAAATTTACGTCAAGAAATCGATGGCATTCTTATATACTAATGATGAACTCACAGAAAGAGAAACTAAAAAAACAATCCCATTTACCATCCCTGCAAAAATATTAAGATACCTAGGAATAAACTTAACCAAAGAAGTAAAGGACCTATTTGCAGAAAACTACAAGACATTGAAAAAAGAAATAGAGGAATATATAAAAAAGTGGAAGCACATACCTTGTTCATGGATTGGAAGAATTAACATCATTAAAATGTCCATACTACCCAAAGCAATCTACAGATTTAATGCAATCCCCATCAAAATACCAACGACATATTTCACAGAACTAGAACAAATACTTCAGAAGTTCATATGGAACCAAAAAAGACCCCAAATAGCTACAGCAATCTTGAAATAGAAGGACAAAGAAGGAGGGATCACAATACCGGACATCAGGTTATACTACAAAGCTACTGTAATCAAAACAGCCTGGTACTGGCACAAGAACAGGCACATAGACCAGTGGAACAGAACAGAGAATCCGGAAATTGACCCTAGACATTATGCTCAATTAATATTTGACAAAGGTGGTAAGAGCATACAATGGAGTAAAGACAGCCTCTTCAATAAATGGTGTTGGGAAAATTGGACAGCTACATGCAAAAAAATGAAACTAGATCATCAGTTTACACCATACACCAGAATAAACTCAAAATGAATAAAAGACTTAAATGTGACTTGGAAATCCATAAAAATACTAGAAGAAAATGTAGGCAACAAAATTTCAGACATCATACGCAGCAAAATTTTCACTGATATATCACCTAAGGCTACAGAAACAAAGGAAAAAATGAACACATGGGACTATATCAAACTCAAAAGCTTCTGCACAGCAAAAGAAACAACCATCAAAGTGGAAAGGCAACCCACTGTATGGGAGAGCATAATTGCCTATGATATATCAGATAAGGGACTAATTTCCAAAATATATAGAGTGCTGATACATCTCAACAAAAGGAAGACAAAGAACCCAATTAAAAAATGGGCAGAGGAACTAAGTAGACGCCTCTCCAAACAGGACATACAAATGGCCAAGAGACATATGAAGAAATGCTCAACTTCTCTAATCATCAGAGAGATGCAAATTAAAACAACAATGAGGTATCACCTCACACCTGTCAGAATAGCTGCCATCAACAAAGCATCAAACAAGTGTTGGCGAGGGTGTGGAGAAAAGGGGACTCTAGTACACTGCTGGTGGGAGTGTAGACTGGTGCAGCCACTATGGAAAACACTATGGTGTTACCTCAAAAAATTAAAAATTGAATTACCGTTTGACCCAGTGATCCCACTCCTAGGAATATACCCTAAGAAGCCTGAAACACCAATCAGAAAGAATACATGTACCCCCATGTTCATAGCAGCGCTATTTACAATAGCTAAGATCTGGAAACAGCCCAAGTGTCCATCAGTAGATGAATGGATAAAAAAGCAGTGGTACATATACACAATGGAGTACTATGCAGCTGTAAGAAAGAACGATCTCTTATCCTTTGTGTCGACATGGGAGGACCTGGAAACTATTATCCTAAGTGAAACAAGCCAAGCAGAGAAAGACAAATATCATATGATCTCACTTATTTCTGGAATATAATGAACATAACAGCGTGAGGAGCAGGGTAGTCCCAGGGACGTGGAAGTGGGGTACAGACTGACATTTCCCAGAACAGGGGGTGGGGGAGGGGAGCGATGAACACAGAACTTGTACGCATGTACTCATAATCAATGGACATGGACAACAAAAATGGGGACGGGGCAGGGAGGGAGGGGGAGGAGGGTGTCAATGGGGAAAAAAGGAGAAACATCTGTAACAAAAGTAAATTAATAAAAAAAAAAAAAAAAAAGGGAAGATGTAACTGGGTTTCATGAAATCCACTGGTGATAGATTAGGGAGGTGGGAGAAAGCAAAAGAAGGGGTTCTCTGGGATTGGATAAAAAGTAAAATGATAGACACATCCTTCTTTTACAAAGGAGGTAAAGAATATTTAACAGTTAACAATTTACATGATAATAATAACAATGAGGGATTTCTGGTTTCTGCCCTTGAGCATACGTTATGCCCTGAGGCATCTGGAGAAAAAGTATGTTATATTAGTCCTGGCTGGTTTTGGTCAGTGGTTAGAGCTCGGCCTGTGGACCAATGAGTCGCAGGTTCAATTCTGGACAAGGTCACGTACCTCATTTGCAGTTGGTCCCGGCCCTGGTCAGGGTCATGTGGGAGGCAACCAGTTGATGTGTCTCTCTCATATCGATGTTTTTGTCTCTCCCTCCCTCTCTCCCACTCTATCTGATGATAAATGTATAAATATCCTTGGGGGAGGATAAAAAAAAAAAAAAGGGTATGTTATTTTAGATACAAAAAGACAATAGGCTCCATTAAGGTGAAAATTGACCTTTGTCAGATGCTGGTCTAGGACATGACTACCTGCAATAACTGCTTTTAGTTAAAAAGTTTAAATTTCAGACCATCCTTTGTGGTTACTTTAGGTCTTTGAGTTTGCAAGGCTGGCATGCAGGCCTTCACTGAGCTTGTCAGGTTAGCATGTGGCCCCTTTTCGTGTGTGTGTGTGTGTGTGTGTGTGTGTGTGTGTGTGTGTATACATATGTAAATATAAATATGAATATAAATATACATAATGGTTTTCCTCTGGCTAATAAATTTATATATATTATTATACATATATCATGTATTATGTTAATATGTAATCTTTGGCTCTGAGGCTTTTTATTTATGATATGTTTGGGTGTAACATTTAAAAATTTTATCCTGTTTGGGGTTTGCTGAGATTTTTGAATTTGTGAATTTTTGTCTTTTATCATATTTGTCAAGGTTTTGGCCATTCTTCTTTTAAGTACACTTCATAGTTTACTCTCTTTCTCCATTTTCTTTCTGGCATTCCAAGTATATATATTGTAGACTTTTTGATATATCCCCATAGGTCTCAATGGCTCTGTCCATTTTTTGTTAGTATGGTTTTTGTTTTTGTAGTTGTTCTTAAGTTCTGATCAGAATTTCTTGACTTTGGCACTATGAACATTTTGGATCAAGTACTTTTTTATTGGAGGATGGCAGTTCTACAATTTGTAGGATTTTTAGAAGTGCTCAGGCCTCCATTCACTGAGTGTCAGTAGTACTCTACCTTCAATTTCTGGCAACCAAAATGTGTCCAGGTTTGTCAAATGTCTCCTTTGGGGAGGCAAAGTCACTCTTGGTTGATAATCACCGAGAGAGACAATTTACACTGATCTATTTTCAAGTTCACTTACTCTTTTCTCTGTCATCTTTATTCTGCTATTGAGCCCTTACTGTTAGACTTTATTTCATGTATTGTATTCTTCATTCCTAAAATTTCCATTTGCTTTTCTTGTAGGTATTATTTATTTGTTGAGAAGTCCTATCTTATTCATTTTGTTAACCTATAAATAAAAGGTTTTCCAAGTAAGAGGCAACAAGCACTTATTTGTGGTCAGTAAGAATAGTTATTCTGAATACTCTAAATCAGCAGAAGCCCAAGTAGTGTTTTGATTAGGAGACAAAAGCAATGGGTATTGATGAGAAAAGGCAGGGGACAGTTACATCAATAGAAGAAAGGCATTTCTATTGGTGCAGATAATATAACATAGTGATGTCAGTTCTAAACAATACTTTTCAGTTTTCAGTCTGGTAGCCACCAGTCCAGTAATCATAATAGCTGCTTTCTGGTTATTTTTGAAAACAGGTTTTTGGGAAAACCTATTCCTTTCAGTCCAGGCCAAAGGCTATTTTGCACTGTTTTAACATTTATAAAATTTGAGGCAACTGGTCTAATTTCAAAAACTCTTATGAACGTGAATTCCATGTCTAATACTTTTAAAAAACGGATTTGTTTTTTAATGAAGTAATGTGTTAAGCCACTTTCATATAACATCTCATTTCTAATGGACTGCAGAACTAAAACACCACCACAGATTTGGGAAGGAAAAGAACATATTGTGTGGAAGTCTTGATATAGCTCTGAAAATGGAAAGAAAACACTAGTTCTCAGGATCTTTGGTTCTGCACCTGACCTCCAGAGGGCAATGCTGCACAAACTAGACATCTTGTGGATCAACATCTGCTCAGCTCCTCCTCCCTGCAGCTGGTTTAGTTTTCAGTGGACAGGACAGGTGACTAGACTCAGACATCAGAAAGCTCCAGGCTCACTGCAGCAGATTGTGTATTTATATCTAGCAAGGAACTTTCTCAGCCTACCTTGTCCTACACCACCTGCTTCCAAAGGCTTGTTTTCTGCAGCCACTTTCCTGCTTCCTTGGGGGAGATTTTCCAGAAAGGAGCGCACAGTATCTACTGCTCAACCATGCTCCCATTACTTATCTCAATACTGGGGATGATATTTGTCCTGAGTGAGTAAAATTTCATAATGGTTTGTAGTTCTACAGATTCTGACTAGAAATACTTACTTTTCATAGCAAAGTCAGTACTGCTTTCACTGATAAAACATTGATTTGCAGGAGATGCCAGAGCCCAGTCAGTGACTCAGCCTGACAGGCACCTCAGTGTCTCTGAAGGAGCCTCACTGGAGCTGAGGTGCAACTATGTCTATGGTGCAACTCCTATTCTCTACTGGTACATGCAATACCCCAGCCAAGGCCTCGAGCTTCTACTCAAGTACTTTTCAGGGGAAACCTTGGTTAAAGGCATCAAAGATTTTGAAGCTGAATTGAGGAACAACGAGTCGTCTTTCAACCTGAGGAAACACTATGCTCACTGGAGTGACTCAGCTGAATACTTCTGTGCTGTGAGTGCCACAGCGAGGAGGACTGCATGAGGAGCTGAGCAAGAACTCTGTGAGACACTAGGGAAGATAACTGCATTTGAAAGATGTTGGATTCTGACACAGTAGAATCCATGGTGTTCTTATTAGTCATTTGGGGGTGCTCAGGGACTTGCTGAGCCAGTGTAGGGCAGATACACTTTAGTGATTAGATATGAGAGTTGGGACTTGGCACAGGAGTGTTTTACATTTTTTTTTTAATTTTTAAAAATTATTTATTTTAACTTATCTTTATTGTTGAATGTATTACAGATGTTCCTCATTTTTCCCCCATTGCCCCCTTCCTCCCCATTCCTGCCCCCCTCCTGCTTTTCCCCACACTGTTGTCTGTGTCCATTATTTATGCATATATACATATAAGTTCTTTGGTTTATTTCTTCCCACCCTCCAACCCCCCTTCCCTTTGAGGTTTGTCAGTCTAACAAACAATTTGTACTTCTTACTCCCTTCACCTTTTTCACTCCTCCCCCCAGCCCCCACCCATCTAGTACCCAACAAAAGTTCTCTGTATCTATGAGAATGTTTCTGTTCTGCTTGTTCATTTTGTTTGTAGATTCAATTGTTGATAGACATGTATTTATTGCCATTTTGTTTGTTCATATTTTTTTATCTTTTTCTTCAAGAAGACCCTTCAACATTTCATATAATAATGGTTTGGTGGTGATGAACTCCTTTAGCTTTTCCTTGTCTGGGAAACTCTCTATATGGCCATCGATTCTAAATGACAGCTTTGCAGGATAGAGTAATCTTGGTTGTAGGTTCTTGCTTTTCATCACTCTGAATATTTCTTGCCACTCCCTTCTGTCTTGCAAAGTTTCTTTTGAGAAATCAGCTGACAGTCTGATGGGAACTTCCTTGTAGGTAACTAACTTCTTTTCTCTTGCTGCTTTTAAGATTCTCTCTTTGTCTTGAACCTTTTGCATTTTGATGATGATGTGTCTTGGTGTGGGCCTCTTGGGGTTCATCTTGTTTGGGACTCTCTGTGCTTCCTGGACTTGTATGTCTGTTTCCTTCACCAAGTTAGGGCAGTTTTCTGCCATTATTGTTTCAAATAGGTTTTTGATTTCTTGTTCTCTCTCTTCTCCTTCTGGCACCCCCAAGATGCGAATGTTGGCACGCTTGAAGTTGTCCCAGAGGCTCCTTACTCTATCCTCATTTCTTTGGATTCTTTTTTCTTTTTGCTGTTCTGATTGGGTGTTTTTTGCTTCCTTATATTCCAAATTGATGGTTTGCTTCTTGGATTACCTACTCTACTATTGAATCTGTGTAAATTATTCTTTATTTCAGTTAGTGCCTCCTTCATTTCTGACTGGTCCTTTTTTATGCTCTTGAGGCCCTCTCTAAGTTCACTGAGTTTCTCACTAAGTCCATTGAGCATTCTTATAAGCAGTATTTTGAACTCAGCATCTGTTAGGCTGCTTAACTCTATTTCACTTAGTTCTTTTCCTGGAGTTTTGTTCTGTTCTTTCATTTGGGACCTGTTTGTTTGTCTCCTCATTTTGGCTGCCTCCCTGTGTTTGTTTCTATGTATTACTTAGCGAGAGGTATAGGGCTAGCTGAGACCAGATGCTGCTTGTTTGAAAGAATTTAGGAAAAGCTGAAGCAGGATCCAAGACAGGCCAATCCTATGATAAAGCAACTGGCAACAGCTTGGGTGGGCCTGAAAGTTGGGTGGGGCAGGGCCTCAGGGAATCACCAGGGCGGGGCAAACAGTGTGAGCCAAGTTGCTGGAGTCCCAGATATGGCGGCATCTGCCAGCCCAGGGAAGGGCTCACCAAAGAAACAAAAGCCTCTGATAGCACGTTTGTCCAGGAGAAAGCTGCCTCTCCAGCCCTTGCTCCAATGCCAAACAACTCAGTTCTTCCCCATATGACTCTGGTGCCTTTTAGGCTCCTTCCCGCACGCTGGAGCCTGGAGGGTGGGAGTCTGAGCAAGTCCGTGCGCGGGCCCTTTAAGAGGAGCTGCCGGGGGCTCCAGCCACCTCAGCCTCATTTCCTGCTGGATTTTCCAGCCAGAAGTTATGGGGACTTCTCTTCCTGGCACTGGAACCCTGAGCTGGGCGCCTGGTGTGGGACGGGGACCCCTCAGTACTCAGGGAGGACCTTCCCAGCCAAGGTGTCCTCCTAATTTTTATCCGTCACACGTGGGTGTGGGACCAGCCCGTCGCCGCTCCACCCCTCCTACCAGTCTCGATCCTGTGGCTTCTTTAATCTCGTAGTTGTAGGACTTCCATTCAGCTTGATTTCAGGCAGTTTTGAATGATGGTTGTTCTGTAGTTTAGTTGTAACTTTGATGTGGTTGTGGGAGGACGCGATACCGAGTTTACCTACTCCACCATCTTGACCGGAAGTTATGAGTGTTTTACTTTTCATTCATCATTTTATCTTTCAATAATTGAAAACAAAAGTGAACTCTTTTGGATGACTTACTTCCTTCTTACAAACTTACTACCTCCCCAACCTGGTCATTTTAAGATAGTTTTCTTGGAATCTTTCTTCCTGGTTCCATTCTGTGCTGGTTATTTTCCTTCACTTTTAGGTGACCCATCTAGGAAGGAGGAAATGATTAGGATGGTGAGTACCTTATAATATGTGTATGCTTATGCAGATTTTAATAACTTATTAGATATATTACAGAAAGAAGTGTGAATCACTTTAAATTTTTATTATTTCTTCAAGGACTATTAAAGACATAGGAAATGCTACATCTAGATGTCAAAGTCCATTTATTTTAAAATAAAGTTTGCTTTATTTTTCCCAAATATAACAATAAATTTCTATTTTTTGATATCTGATTGAGTGAAACAGAGTGCTCCTGGTGTCCCAGGCAGTTCCCCTTAAAGGGCCTGCATGGACTTACTCGGACTCACTTCCTCTGAACTCCAGCACTAAAGCAACAGCTTGAAAGGCACCAGAGACATATAAAAAGGAGCCGAGTTTTCAGGCATCAGGGTGAGAGCACTTCCCGACTGAAGTGCTGGCAGAGGCCATTGTTTCTTTAATGTGTCCTGCCCCCACAGAGTTGGAGTATCTGAGACTTGATCAACCTGGCTTATACTGTTCACCCCACCTTAGTGATTCTATGAGACCCTGCCCTACCCAACTTTCAGGCCCACCCAAACCTTTCCCAGTAGCTTTCCAATATAAATGACCTGTCACAGCCCATTCTTCAGATTTTCCTAAAAATATCTCAGACAAGCAGCATCTGGCCTCAGTGTGCCCTGTACCTCTCATTAAGTTGCCCCATGCCTGGCACTAGTAGCAGCCAGCCTTGGTTTTCAGGTTGGCTTCACCTGGGTACCTCCAAGCTCAGCACAAGTAGCAGCTATGTGCAGATCACTTTGTAGCTCATGCAAGGTGGCTCTGGGGAAAACACAAGTGGAGCTGACCTTGACCTGCACTTCCCAGGAGGCCCCAGAGCCTGCACATCCAGTGGAGAGCTTCAGATCATGTCAAAGCATCACCACCAAATCACCTCCAAAAGTGACACACTCAAAGGGTAAACTCAGTGGGCACCAGAGCCCTGCTAAAGTAAGTTGTGCTATGTGGAGTTACTGTATAGCTGTATAGCTGCTCCTCCTGCATAGCTGATCCTCCATAGTGAATAGAGGTCAGTGTTTGGTGGTCATAGCCAGTCCTTGCGACTGATTGGCCTGGCGGTAAATCCCTTCCATTGACATGTCAACAACAATCAGGGCTCAACTACAAGAGGAAGGCACATCTTGAGTGCCCAACTTGGGAGACTGGGGAGGCTGTGCCACTGGACCCTATAAAACACCTACTGCATTAGACCACTCTAGCAAGCCTGGGAGGTATAGCAGCTCTTCCTAATACATAGAAACAAATACAGGGAAGCTCCTCAAATGAGGAGATAAAGAAACATATCCCAAAGAAAAGAACAGAACAAAACTCCAGAAAAACAACTAAACAAAATGAAGACAAGTAATCTATTAGGTGCAGAGTTCAAAACACTAGTTATAAGGATATTCAATGAACTTAGTGAGAACATCAACAGCAAAAAAAAAAAAAAAAAAAAAGACCACTCAGAAATGAAGGATACACTAACTGAAATGAAGAAAAATTTACAGCAAATACACAGTAGAGTAGATAAAGCTGAGAATCAAATCAGTGATTTGGAATATAAGGAAGCAAAAACATCCAATCAAAACATCAAAAAGAAAAATAATTTTAAAAAAATGAGGATAGTGTAAGGAGTCTCTGGGACAACATCAAGCATACCACCATTTGCATCATGGGGGTGCCAGAAGGAGAAGAGAGAGAGCAAGAAATTGAAAACTTTTTGAAAAAATAATGACAGAAAACTTCCCTAACCTGGTGAAGGAAATAGACACAAATTCAGGAAGAGCAGAAAGTCCTAAACAAGATGAACCCAAAGAGGCCCACACCAAGACACATTACAATTAAAATGCAAAAGGTTGAAGACCAAAAGAGAATCTTAGAAACAGCAAGAGAAAAACAGTTTCCTACAAGGGATCACCATAAGACTGTCAGCTGATTTCTCAACAGAAACTTTGTAGACCAGAAAGAATTGGCAAGAAATGTTTAAAGTGAAAAAATGCTAGGACCTACAACCAAGATTACTTTACCCAGCAAACTACCATTTAGAATTGAAGGTCAGATAAAGAGCTTCCCAGAAAATGAAAAGCTAAAGAAGTTCACCACAAAATCAGTATTATATGAAATGTTAAAAGGTCTTCTTTAAGAAAAAAAATTTTTTTTGAACAATAGAATGGCAACAATTGAATCTAAGAAACAAAATAAACAAACAAGCAGAACAGAAACAGACTCATAGATACAGAGAACATTTTGATGGGTTGCCAGATGTGAAGGTGGTTGGGGAGATGGATGAAAAAGGTGAAGGGATTGCCCACAACCACATTAAAATTACAACTAAACTACAGAACAACCATCATTCAGAACTGCCTGACAACTACGAAATTAAAGGAGAAGCCACATCGAGACTGGTAGGAAGGGCGGAGGTGGACTGGCTGGTCCCACACCCAAGTGTGGTGGATAAAAATCAGGAGGATACCTCAGCTGTGAATCTCCCTGAGGAGTGAGGGGTCCCCGTCCCACACCAGGCTCCCAGCTCTCGGGGTTCCAGTGCCAGGAAGAGAAGTCCCCATAACTTCTGGCTATAAAACCAGCAAGAACTGAGGCTGAGGGAGGCTGAGGCTTCTGGAGCCCCAGGCAGTCCCTCTCAAAGGGCCCATGCACAGATTTGCTCAGATTCGCTCCTTCTGGGCTCCAGTGTTGGGGAGGCAGCTTGAAAGGCACCAGAGACATATGGGGAAGAACTGAATTGTTTGGCATTGGGGTGAGAGCTGGAGGGGCAGCTTTCTCTCAGACGGACGTGCTGGCGGAGGCTATTGTTCCTTCCCTGGGGCAGCAGATGGCAGCCATATCTGGGACACCTGTACCTGGCTCACACTGTTTGCCCCACCCTGGTGATTCCCTGAGGCCCTGTCCCACCCAACCTTTGGGCCCACCCAAGCTGTTTCCAGTGGCTTTATGACAGGATTGGCCTGTCTTGAATCTTGCTTCAGATTTTCCTAAAATCTCTCAAACAAGCAGCATCTGGTCTCAGTGAGCCCCATATCTCTCATTAAGTGGCCCCAGGCCTGGCACTAGAAGCAGCCAGCCTTGGTTCACAACTTGGCTTTTCCTGGGCACCTCCAAGCCCAACACAAGAAACAGCCATCTGCAGATTACTTTGTAGCTTATGCCGGGTGGCCCCAGATAGAACACAGGCAGTGGCTGACCTTGCCCTATAGCCAGCACACCTAGTGGACAGCTTCAGACCACATCGAAGCACTATCACCCAACCACCTCCACAAGTGACACACTCAATGAGTGGACTCAGTGGGTACCAGAGCCCTGATGAAGTAAGTCTTGCTCTGTGTGGTGGGCCCCTACATAGCTGATCCTCCAAGGGAGTCAGAGGCCAGTGGTCAGTGGTCACAGCCAGTCCTTGTAGCTGATCAGCCAGAGTAAATCCCTCCCATTGATGTGCCAACAGCAATTAAGACTCAACTACAACAGAAGGGTGTACAGTCCACACTAGGGGTGCACCTCGAGGGCCCAGCTGGGGTGATCAGGGAGGCTGTGCACTACAGGACACCTACAACAATAGGCCACCCTAAGAAGCCTAGGAGACATAAGAACTCTACCTAATACATAGAAACAATCACAAGAAAGCAGCCAAAATGAGGAGACAAAGAAACATGTCCCAAGTGAAAGAACAGAATAAAATTCCAGGAAAAGAACTAAACAAAATGGAGATAAGAAATCAATCAGATGCAGAGTTCAAAACAGTGGTTATAAGGATGCTCAAGGAACTTAGTAAGACCTTCAAGGAACTTAAGGAGATCTCCAAGGAACTTAGTGAGAACATCAGCAACATAAAAAAGGACCAGTCAGATTATGAAGTATGCACTAACTGAAATAAAGAATAATTTACAGGGAATCAGTAGTAGAATAGGTAAAGCCAAGAAGCAAACCATCGAATTGGAATATAAGGAAGCAAAAAACACCCAATCAGAACAGCAAAAAGAATAAAGAATCCAAAAAAATGGGGATAGTGAAAGGAGCCTCTGGGACAACTTCAGGCTTACCAACATTCGCATCATGGAGGTGCCAGAAGGAAAAGAGAGAGGGCAAGAAATTGAAAACCTATTTGAAAAAAAAAAAAAAATGACAGAAAATTTCCCTAACTTGGTGAAGGAAACAGACATACAAGTCCAGGAAGCACAGACAGTCCCAAACAAGATGAACCCAAAGAGATCCACACTAAGACACATCATCATCAAAATGCCAAAGGTTAAAGACAAAGAGAGAATCTTAAAAGCTGCAGTAGAGAGATAGTTAGTTACTTACAAGGGAGCTCCCAGAAAGGAGTGGCAAGAGATATTCAAAGAGATGAAAAGCAATGACCTACAACGAAGATGACTCTATCCTGCAAGGCTATCTTTTAGAATTGATGGACATATCAAGAGTTTCCCAGACAAGAAAAAGCTAAAGGAGTTCATCACCACCAAACCAGTATTATATAAAATGTTGAAGGGTCTTCTTGAAGGAGAAGAACAAAGTATGAACAATAAAATGGCAATAAATACATATCTATCAACAATTGAATCTGCAAACAAAATGAGCAAGCAGAACAGAAACAGACTCATAGATACAGAGAACTTTTTGTTGCTTGCCAGATGGGAAGGGTCTGGGGGATGAGTGAAGGAGATGAAGGAATTAAAAAGTACAAATTGGTTGTTAGACTGATGAACCTCAAAGGGAAGGGTGGAGGGAGGGCAGGAAGAGACAAACCAAAGAACTTCTATGCATATATGCATAACCAATGGACACAAACAATAGTGTGAAGAAGGCAGAAAGGGGGCTGCTGTCTCTTGGCCTGCTGGGATGGGTGCAATGCAATGAACTACAAGCACAGGCTGCTTGGAGTGAGGGGGAGCTTTGCAAGGGAGCAAATGCTCCAGATCTTTGGACGCAATCTCATTTATTTGCAGATTGGTTCCCCCAGGTTACAAGTGGATTTATGTAAATTATTTCCTTGAGATGGTGTTTCTGCAAACCGTACAGTCTAGCCTGGTCTCTTGCTTTTTAAGGCAGAAAGAGACTTTGAAGCTAAAAAATAACAAACCCAGACATTCTTGAGTCCTAAGACCCATTAGTCCAATTGAGGCGGTGTTCCAGCCATTGTCATGCAAACCGTATCTTATTCACATGCAAACGAAGCACTCAATGCAAGAAGGCGGTCTCCCTGCCTATCAGTCAAACCTGTCTGTCCACACACATACTTTGATCCTAGGCTGGCCAGGTTTCGAAAATGCATTATCACAAGGTTACAAATCGTCCATTTTTCAACCCCCCATCCCTACAGGGTGTGGGATTGGGGAGGAGGGGGTCAATGGGGGAAAAAATGAGGGGACATCTGTAATATATTCAACAGTAAAGATAAGTTTTTTAAAAAAGGTGAAGGGATTAAGAAGACAAATTGGTTGTTATAGAATACTCATAGGAATGTAAAGTACTACATTGGAAATATAGTATAACTAAGTATGGTGTAAGGTGGGTGCAAGATTTATCAGGATGATCACTTAGTAAGTTATGTAATGTCTAATCACTGAACTATACACCTGAAACTAATATAATAATGAATGTCACCTGTAATTAAAAAATAAAAATTGTTGTAACCCAGTAGATCAACCTCACTCGGACACCAAAATTATAAGTTTTAGGAGCTTTATTAACCTGCGCAGGGACTGCAGCCAACCTACTCAGAGGAGAACTGCAGCCCCGAGCCTCTAAAATGGTTGCCTCTTATAGTCTGTTTTCGTGGGAAGAGCAAGCAAGCAGCATTCACAGAAGCAGATATCAGCGGTTAGCAGTTGTTTGCTTAACATTTCTCAGGGTCTCTAACTAGCAAACAGAATAGGCCTCTGGGGCTGATAGCTGCAATTCAGGGGCATGGCAATCTTTAAGTTATAACAATGGAAGACTTAAAGGTCAACAGAGCAGCAGGATAATAAACATTCTGGGGCATAGGACATAACATAACAGAGTAGTTAATCAACAGAGGTAGTTAATCGTCCCAGGGCATAACATTCCCCACTTCTGTTGGGACAAAATCAAACCTTTGATTCATCTTCATCTAAGGGTAGTCTTTGATAGTGGGAGGCTAAGACCATGAGTTTGACTGATTGGACCCTCTCCTTGATGAAGGCCAGAAGGCGATTAATAATAATGGGTCCACAAGTGAGTCCAAGGAGGAGTAATAGAAGGGGCCCTGCTAGGGCTGAGATGAGGGTGGTCAACCAAGGGGACCAGCTATATAATCCTTCGAACCAATTCTTGGAAGCTTCCCTGTTTTCTTCCCTCTCATTTAGCCTTTTTCTCAATACCTGGATGCTTTCTCTGATCACCCCCGAATGATTGGCATAGAAGCAACAAGCTTCGCCTAGAGCAGCACATAGGCCCCCTTGCTGGAGGAACAAGAGGTCGAGGCCCCTTCTGTTTTGGAGTACCACCTCAGCGAGGGAATCTAGGGCCTTTTCTAAGTGACTTATTTGGTCCTGTACCATTCGAATGTCTTCAGAAAACTGGAGAGAGAGCTTCTGCATGTTGCTTTGGCTGGTGATAAGAGCCGCTGCGCTTACTGCAGCAGACCCGGCTATACCAATGGTTGCTAGTAAGGTATGAGCATAGGGGTGGCCCTCCTGTATCTCCTGAGCGATAACTCAGGAGCCAGAAAGTGTTCCATCCCCGAGGGTCCTGCATATAAGTATACCTGTGGTATGATGTAAGTCAGGATACAGAGTTCAGGGCCCGTATTGGGGAGAAGAGCCAAACATTGAGTGACCCCCGTGGTACATGCAAACCAAGTCCCTTCTGGGGCCAGGAGGACCCAAGCAGTGTCCTCCTGGGGTTCCAGAGAGAGTTGAGTCTCACAGACAGGATGATAAGGGGAAGATGCGAGTGGGTATCCCGTGATCCGCAAGCAGATCCCTTGTCCTTGGATGTCCTCCAGAGTGATGCGTGGCTTCTGGGTGCAATTCCGGATATCAAGTTGCTGGTTTTCTCCAGCCAGGGATGTGTTCCTAATGTGGGAGGAAGAACTCCCCAAAGAATGGTTAGCGGCAACACCTATATAGTAGGGCGGAGTGGGGTCTAGACATAACCAACATTCTCTAGTAGTCTCAGGGTTGGACTCATTCAGGAGGTGATATACCGTGTCTAGGGTTCTAAGGAGGGAATGCTGATGTCGGGTGTCTAGTCGGGCCCCTGTGAGGTTCCAGGGGACTGCTGGAGCAGCTAAGAGGGGTTTGGAGTGGGACTCAGGTTCCGTAATAGGAGTCCCAGTGGGTGACACAGGAGGTTTGGTAGTTTGAGGCGGGGGAGGCCTGGGGTTGAGGACCTGGTTTGGCCCAACAGGGTTAGGCCCATAGGATGCTGACAACTTCTGAATAGTAAAGAGGCTACCTAAATCTTCTCCAGATAAGTAAAATCTTAATCCCCAAGTCCTTCCTGTGGACCAGCCTGAGGCAAATCTAGATATTATGGTGATGGTCACTGGGTTGCAAGTCCCAGCCTTTGAGCAGGCTTCAGGCCTTGGGGTGGTATGCCTGTGGAACCTAATATAGGGGTCTTCCCCGCCTCCAGGCCACCATCCTAAGGCTAAGGTTTCACATCCCCAGTGTCTGCAATAGTAATCTCCAATATTTCCACAGGATCTTCTTTTCTTAGGGGGTTCCGGACAGGCGTAATGAGCTGTCTTCCAAAGAAGGCGTTCAATGGTCAGTTCATTGCATTCAGCGCCTGGTACACCAAGTCCAGATAGGTAGGCTCCTCCTCGGTTTGCTATACCTATATCAGTACAAATGTCTGACCATAACTGAGACAAGTCAAAAGTCAGAGTGGGGTGATGGGTGAAAGTCCTGTTCTCTGCTAACTGAGTCCCATCCACAGTTCTCAATAGGACCCAGCGAGGCTGGGTAAGTTGGACAAAGGCACTATTTGCCCCTAAGCTAAGTATGAGGGTTAGGGTGAGTACTTGATAAGCTTGAGTTTCAAGGGGTCGTCGGGGTGGTGTTGTATTTTCCATCCCGACGGAACCTGCTCAGGTTTGGCTTTCTTTACCTGAGTGTGGTGGATCCAATATCGTCGACCTGTTACCTTCACTGCAGTGGGAGTGAAGAGGACGACAAGGTGTGGGCCTTCCCACCTGGGTTCTAGCGTCTCTGGAATGGGTCGTTTGATCCAAACCCAGTCTCCGGGCTGGTACTGTTGAACCGGAGAAGGTGAAGGGCTAGGGTCCCCACGGGTCAGCAGTCTTCGGGTCTCGTCCCGGATCTGCTGAATGGCCTGTAAAGACTTCAAAAGATCCCTGTTATGGACCTCAGCCAACTGTTCCAAGTTGAGCTTGGGGATCAGAGGGGGTGGCCTCCCAAACATGATTTCAAAGGGGGTGAGGCCATGAAGGTAAGGGGAACATCTGGTACGTAGGAGGGCAAATGGCAGGAGACTTACCCAATTTTCGCCAGTCTCCAGATGGAGTTTGGTAATAGTTTCCTTAATAGTTCTATTCATCCTCTCTACCTGCCCTGAACTCTGAGGCCTATATATGCAATGCAATTTCCAAGTGATCCCTAGAGCTTTTGCTATTAATTGGGAGATCTTGGCAATGAATGCCGGGCCATTGTCGGACCCCAATGCTAAGGGAAGGCCAAATCGGGGGATGATCCCGGTCAGCAGGTGCTGGGTGACAATGTGGGCTGTTTCCCCTCTGGTGGGAAAGGCTTCCACCCAACCTGAATACGTATCAATGAAGACAAGCAGGTACATGTAGCCGAATCTTCCGGGCCCCATCTCAGTGAAATCAAGTTCCCAATGTTCACCTGGTTCTTTTCCGTGTTCCCTCTCCCGGGGAGTTCGCGGGGTTGGGGGCCCTGGGTTGACCTGGGCACAAGCAATACACCTAGTAACTTCTGAATGTGCCATCAATTTCAAGTCTGGTATGTAGAAATGCTTGCTCAGTAGGGAGATTAATTTGGATGTTCCCAGGTGCGTGCCTTGGTGCAGGGCCTTAATGAGTTCCAGTCCTAAAGCTTTTGGTAATAGCAATCTGCTGTCAGGCAGCTTCTGCCAGTCCCCTTCTTCTTGAGTGCAGTTCAATTTCCTGCCTAGGCGTAATTCTTCAGGCGTATACTGAGGGGAGGGAGGTAGTTCCCTCTGGGGCAGCAGTGGCAGGACTTCAAGGTGACTTACTGTCTGAGCGGCTATTTCTTTTGCCATTTGGTCGGCCAGCGAGTTCCCCATGCTGATAGGGTCAGTTCTCTTTTGGTGCCCTTTACAATGCATTATGGCAACCTTTTTGGGGAGCCAAATTGCCTCGAGTAAGGCCAAGATTTCTTCCTTATTCTTTATGTCCTTTCCTCCTGAGGTTAAGAGGCCTCGCTCTTGATAAAGTGACCCATGCACATGGGCCGTAGCGAAGGCATAGCGACTGTCGGTGTAAATGTTAACTGACTTGTCTTTAGCCCATCTCAGGGCCTGGGTCAGGGCTATCAGCTCAGCCTTTTGGGCTGAGGTTCCTTGAGGCAGCGCCTGTGCCCAAATGACTTCTTCTCCAGTGGTTACCGCTGCCCCGGCTAGGCGGACCCCTTCCCTAAGGTAGCTGCTGCCGTCTGTGAAAAGCTCAAAGTCTACTGGTTGGATAGGGGTGTCACGCAAGTCGGGGCGTGATCCCGTGATAGCCTCTAAGACCTCAGTACAGTTATGTAGGGGTTCCTCTAGGTCATCGTCTGGCAAGAGCGTAGCCGGATTCAGGACAGTTGACTTAGAGAAGGTGATGTGTGGGGGATTTAGAAGTAAGACCTGGTATTGCGTTAGGCGCGCATTGGAGATCCATCTGTCTGGGGGGCTCCTAAGAAGGGCTTCTGTGGTATGCCCGCCGAAAATAGACAAGTCCTGGCCCAAAGTTAGTTTCTGGGCCTCCTTGACTAGGAGCGCCGTGGCGGCAATGGCCCGCATGCAAGAGGGCCATCCCGATGCTACCGGGTCTAGCCTCTTAGAGAGGTAGGCGACCGGTCTCTTCCAAGGGCCAAGAGTTTGGGTCAATACCCCCTTCGCAAGTCCCCTGGTTTCTGCTACGAATAGCTGGAAGGGTTTTGAGATGTCCGGCAGGGCAAGGGCAGGTGCCGAAATTAATGCCCTTTTCAATTCCTCAAAGGCCTTTGCCTCGGTTTCAGTCCAAATTAGAGTAGATTCTTTCCCCCCTGTGCTGGCATATAAGGGTTTTGCGATCTCAGCAAATCCCAAAATCCATAGCCGGCAGTAGCCAACAGCTCCCAGAAATTCTCTTACTTGCCTTTTGGTAGTTGGCGTGGGGATCCGCAGTATGGCTTCGATCTGGCTGGCTGATAGAGATCTCTTACCTTCTTGGAGCTCATAGCCCAAATAGGTGGCAGTTTGCACGCAGAGCTGGGCCTTCTTGGCAGACACTCGGTAACCCATCCTTTGCAGCTCCAGAAGGAGTGCCTCAGTGGCCTGGATACAGTCATCTGGGTTGGCAGCAGCCAGGAGCAAATCATCTACATATTGCAAAAGGGTTACCTGAGGATGAGCGTCTCGGAAGGTGAGGAGATCTCTGCTGAGTGCCTCATTGAAGATCGTGGGGGAGTTCTTGAATCCTTGTGGCAGTCTGGTCCAGGTCAGTTGTCCGGAGAATCCCCCTTCTGGGTCCGTCCATTCAAAGGCAAAGATGGGTTGGCTCAGCGGAGAGAGAGGCAAGGAGAAGAAAGCATCTTTCAAGTCCAGGACAGTGTAGTAGGTCCTATCAGGCGGTATGAGACTCAAAAGGGTGTATGGGTTGGGCACGGTTGGGTGTATGGTCTCAATTCTGGCGTTCACCTCCCGGAGATCCTGAACCGGCCGATAATCCTCGGTGCCCGGTTTCTTAATAGGCAACAAAGGGGTATTCCAGGCAGACTGACATGGGCGCAGAATGCCTGCTTGCATAAGTCTCTTGATATGTTTGGCAATCCCCACCTTGGCCTTCTGTGCAATTGGGTATTGCCGTACCCGGATTGGAGAGGCCGTGCTAAGGAGTTGCACAACAATAGGGGGTTGGTGAGTCGCCAAACCTGGCTCGCTGGTTTCAGCCCATACACCAGGTATGTCCTTCAAAAGTCTCTGGAGTATACTATTTTCTATGGGCCCCTCTGGTTCCCCCTCGTACAAAAGGTACTCCTCTGAGAGGGGGACCATCAGCAATATGGAGGCAGGGGCCTCTCCTAATTTTAGGGTGGGCTCTTTACCCGCAAAGGAGATGGTGGCCTGCAATTTCTGGAGCAAGTCGCGCCCCAAGAGGGGGTAGGGGCATTCGGGCATCACCAGAAATGAGTGGGTTATAATTCCCTTACCTAAATCAGTTATTCGTGCTTGGGTCCAGGGGTAGGATTTTGGCTTACCGATCGCCCCTATGATCGATGTTTGTTCTGAGGAGAGGGGTCCGCGAGGTTCCTTGAGAACTGAAAAGGTGGCCCCCGTGTCGACTAAGAAATCGACTGGCTGTCCTTCAACAGTTAGGGTTACCGTGGGCTCCCGGGGGCCAAGTTTATAGGAGCCCCTGCCTCGTCAATCCTTGTCCTCGAATAAGATGGCAGAGGACCCCTTCTGATGCTGACTCATAAGTTTGGGACATTCTTTTTTCCAATGTCCTTTCCCTTTGCAGTAGGCACATTGGTCCTTCTCTAGGAAGGGTCCGTTTCTTTGTTTTCTGGGGCCATTCTCCTTTTTCTGATTTCGCTCCCTGTTGTTTCCTCCTTGGGCCGCAAGGAGAATCTTCGCGACCTGTCTGGCCCGACCCACTTCAGGATCATCCCTATTATGGAAAACTTTCTGTGCTATTTCTAGGAGCTTACTTCTATTCTCACCTTCAAATCCTTCAATTTTCTGTAATTTCTTTTTAATATCTGAGGCCGACTGAGTCACAAAGGCAATATTAATAATTCTCTGATTTTCTGGGGCTTCGGGGTCTAGAGGCGTGTAGGTTCGATAAGCCTCCATCAGACGTTCTAAAAAGGCGGCAGGGGATTCTTCCCTACTCTGCAAAATCTCACTAACCTTACTGAAATTGGTGGGTTTTCTAGCCGCCGCCCGTAAGCCCCTCAGTAGAGCCTGGCGATATTGGCGCAAAGCCTCCTGCCCATGTGAGCTATTTGGGTCCCAATTGGGTGGGGCAGTGGGTAGTTGTTCTTCTAATTCTCGGCGGCAGGCCTGAGTATCCCCATCCCCATCCCCTAAGACAGCCTTTGCTGCCTCTCGGTATATTCTCTCTCTCTCCTCAGAGGTGAACAAAGTCTGTAAAATCTGCTGGCAGTCATCCCATGTGGGCTGATGGGTGCGAAAAATGGTTTCTAATAATGAGATCAGCCCCTGTGGCTTGTCTGAAAAGACAGGATTTTGATGTTTCCAATTGTACAAGTCACTGGTCGAAAACGGGACATAGACTAGCCGGGGGGGGGGGGCATGTGGGGCTCCCGGGTGTGGGGGAACCTCCCTAAGGGGCAGGAGGGGGACCGAGGAGTCTGGGGTCCCCTGTCCAGCCCCGTAGGGCGTCCCCCCCCGGGTGTGGGGTGGGCTTGCCCAATTAGGGTCAGGTTCCGGGGCCGGATTGGCCAGGTGTGGGAGGCTGGTGGCGAGTGGAATCAGGAGGAACCTGAGCATACGAAGGTGGAAAAGTCAGGCTCTCAAGGGGATCCTCCGGGTCCCCAGGCAAGACGGGGTATAAACGATTCTTTGGTGCCTGTGCTGGCGGCGCAGGCTTGCCCTGGGGTTCGGGCGGTAGGCGCCTGGGCCAGTCTTGGGGCCCTCCCCGAGGTGGTTTCGGGGCTGCCACCATTATTGTCTTCCCGTCTATAACAGCCTTCATAGATTTCTGTCCCTTAGGCTTCGGAAATTTCTTGATATAACTAGCCTTGTCGGTAACAATATCTATCCAGACATTAATATAGACCTGTTGATCAGGGTGAGGGACATTATAAACCACTGATCGAACTGCAAGGAGGAGGGAAAGGTCAAATGATCCCTCAGAAGGCCAGTCTACTTTAAAAGTAGACCATTCCAATTCACAAAGGGTCCTTAGAAAACCAGGGTGAGCTGGCAACCCATAATCACAAGAACGCTGAAAGAAATCAGAAAAGTTAGAGAGGAGACATTGGAGCGGGGTGGATGAAGTCGATCCGCCTTGCCCCATGCTGAAAGAGAATGAAACGCTGGCGCAAAACAAAAGACAGACAAAGACAAACAACTCGTGGCCACTCTCCTTCACCCAAACCAAACGAGGAGACGCAAAAGCGGCACCTCCCAAAATTGGAGACGGCGTCCTGTCCCAATTGGGGATGAGCAGTTGAGCGGCGTCCAGCCTGCTCTGTCCCGGACGATCTCGAGATCCCAAACAGAACAAAAACCAAGAGAGCTCTCCTTACCTAAAGAGTCCGGACGAGTCGGAAGTGGCTCAGGGTCGAATGCAGAACAAATTTGAGGCGAGGGAAGGCTCCCGCCTAGTCCGAGGAGGTCGACCCCAAGAGAGGGGACCTCACGGTTGATCTAGCTGGGGCCTCCAAATGTTGTAACCCAGTATATCAACCTCCCTCGGACACCAAAATTATAAGTTTTAGGAGCTTTATTAACCTGCGCAGGGACTGCAGCCAACCTACTCAGAGGAGAACTGCAGCCCCGAGCCTCTAAAATGGTTGCCTCTTATAGTCTGTTTTCGTGGGAAGAGCAAGCAAGCAGCATTCACAGAAGCAGATATCAGCGGTTAGCAGTTGTTTGCTTAACATTTCTCAGGGTCTCTAACTAGCAAACAGAATAGGCCTCTGGGGCTGATAGCTGCAATTCAGGGGCATGGCAATCTTTAAGTTATAACAATGGAAGACTTAAAGGTCAACAGAGCAGCAGGGTAATAAACATTCTGGGGCATAGGACATAACATAACAGAGTAGTTAATCAACAGAGGTAGTTAATCGTCCCAGGGCATAACAAAAATGATTTAAAATACAAAGTATTATTTTGATTTTCAAAGAACCATCTGTCAGTTAACAAGTGTCATAAAAAACAACAACAACAACAAAAAACCAGAGGTGAAGATATAAGATTGACTTTTGAGAGAACAGGTTAACGTTCCCCTGAGTTTAGTATCTTGCCCAGCCCACAAGAGGGTGCATTTTCCTAACAGATGCACATTTCCTGCTTAAATTCTGAGCTCACATTCATCCTCTCACTCTGATCTTAAACAAACCTTTCCTTACACTCAGAAGTCAAAACCTAAGAACACCAGAGACTCCAAGAATGAACTCTTTTCCAGGATCAGTGATTATGCTGTTCTTAATGTTTGGTAAGTAAAATGGCACAGAAAGCTTAAAGTCTATATTTCCATTATGTTGGAAATCTTTAACCATGATTTTCTCATGGGGTAAAGCCCCAGATCATACTCAAGATAACCAGAATCATTATTGTTATTCTTTTTTCAGGAAAAAGCAATGGTGACTCGGTGACCCAGACAAAAGGTCAAGTGACCCTCTCAGAAAGGGATTCCCTGACCCTGAACTGCTCCTATGAAACCACAGGGTACCCCACTCTTTTCTGGTATGTTCAGTATCCTGGAGAAGGTCTACAGTTCCTCCTGAAAGCCGGAAAGGCCGATGACAAGGGAAGCAACAAAGGTTTTGAAGCCACATACCACAAAGGACCAAATTCCTTCCACCTGGAGAAAGCCTCAGTCCACGAGTCAGATTCGGCTGTGTACTACTGTGCTCAGAGTGACACAGTGACAGAAACTGCAGGGGGAGCTGAGCATAAACTCTGAACAGCAAGGAGAAACATGGATGCTTGGTGTCTGACTTTGGCGTCCACTCCGGTTTAGGGACCAGGATCTTGTTTACTATTGTTGTTATCCCCCACTCACCTGAGGCACCCTTGTTGGTATGAAAATCATCCAGATCAACCTAAGAACACGGCACAAAAACAAGAAGTAACCGTGCCTCATATGAGACACTTTATGGTGAGAGTGAAAACAGTTTGTCACCATAGTTTCTTAATCACAGCTGAAATTTGTGATTTTGAATATATAAATCTTGAATGAAAGAAATAATCCATGTGTTCATCCTTGCATAAAACTCTAGCCCCGTGACTTATCCCAAGTCATCCAGGGAAATACTATTGCATTTAGAAACACACCCGCAGCAGATGAAGTTGCAAATGTCTCCTTGACAAACTGGGGCAAGAAGGTGTGATTTCTAGGGAAATGTCAGCCCTTTCTTAAAGGAAGAAAGAAATATAAGAGTGAAAGGAAGAGGTGGAGAGAGTGTTACATACGACCACTCATGTGGAAAGAGAAGATGGAACATTTTTTACAGTTTCTTTTTGAGGAAGTTACATGTCAGGCATGGGATGGTGTTTTCCATACACATTAAAGCAAAAATTTTGCCCTGGCAGGGTAGCTCAGTTGGTTAGGGCATTGTCCCTATATGCCAAGTTTGCAGGTTTGATCCCTGGTCAGGGCACATACAAGAAATCAACCAATGAATGCATAAATAAGTGGAACAATAAATCGATGACTTTCTCTTTAAAAAAAAAAAAAAAAAAATTTTTTTTTTTTTTTTTTTGTATGTGCCCCTAGCGGGACCCGAACCCGGGACTCTCTGGTCCCCAGGCCAACGCTCCAACCGCTGAGCCAAACTGGCCAGGGCAATAAAATTTTTTTTTTTTTAAATAAAATTTTTATCTCTCTGTAATAAGAATAGTGTCTGCATCACAGTAAAATCTCTTTAAATATTTGTTAAATTGATAAATGAGTAGGAAAATTATTACTGCTACCATAAAAAAGCTACCAATTTTTTCATTAAACAAATTTATTCAACAAAATACTATTTGTGTCTACTCTGTGCCAGATCATAATCTAAGAGACAGTACACAGAACAAACAAAATTTGCTGCCCTAATAGAGCTCATATCTTAATACAGGCCTTACTCCATGTTTCCACTCTTCTAGTCTTTAATGTATAGCGGGTCATTTAATTCTCTAAAAAATTGTTTTATATTACTAGACACATTGTGAATACAAAGATAGTGAGGCACTAAGAGTTCAAGTCACTTGTTCGTGATCACATAGGTAGTTAGTAACAGAGCCAGGGCTCAAATGCAGGTTCTCCACACGTGTCTAAGCATTAACCTAGAGCACTTATATAAATGTATACACAGATCCCATTGCCAGCAGTAAGGAGGATTCTGAACCAGAAGTTCATCAGAAGTTTGAGTAACTGTAGATCTGACTCTAAGATGGTCTGGTTGGCTTTCTGCTTGCACATGCAGAATGACCCCTTGAGTAGATATAAATGTGCCCAGTAGAGGCAAGTCTGACGAGCCAAGCAGTAAACTTGAGTCTGCCCTTCATGTAGCATAAGAGAATATAGGATAGAGAAGCTGCACTTGGATGCAGCCCTCTCATAGAGGAAGTATGGAGATGCAGCTGAGAGCTGTTATTTTTGTTATGAGTTAGTGAGAGTTTTAGTGAGGTCAATACAACCAGTTTAAGATACATTTTCCTTAGGATTTGGGACATTTGAATGGAAAGAATGAAGAAAAGAAAGTTCTATTTTAGTTCAGCTAGGATAATTGTTGGGATACAAATTAGTGAGCATAAAAGTTTGATGACCATTCTCTTAGGTGTGGCATTTGCCTTTTATTAATTTATAATTGCAGTGCAATAAACTGCACATATTTAAAGTGTACAATTTCATCAATTTTAACATTTGTGTGTGCCACAATTAAGGTAATGAACATTTCCATCACCCCCAAAAGGTTTCTTTTGCTCTTTACAACCCCTCCCTTTCTCTTCTTTGGACCTCAGAAAATCACTTTCTATCTGTTGCAATAGATTACTTTGCAAGAATTTAGGTATACTACTTTATTACTGTTTTTCTGTTTGACCCATCTTTAATTTTTGTTTTCTCATCTCTTTTTTACTAACTCGTTTGGATTACTGGGACTTTTTAATATTCCATTTTATATATTGGCTTTTTGGCTGTATCTCTTTGCACTGTTTTGAGCAGTTATTCTAGAGTTTACAACATACATGAGTACTATTCAGTTTTCTGAGATTTAATATTTTACTATATCATGTCAAATGCTGAAATCTTGCACAATATGTCTCTTTATCCACCAGTACTGAGATTTGTTGTAGTTATGGATATGTATTATATCTACGTATATCGAAAACACTGCCATAATTAGTTGTATGCAATTTGAAATTTAAAGAAAGAATAAGAAGTCTTTTCTATTGATCAGCTATTTGTTATTTCTTGTATTCTTCCTTCTTCCTTCATTCCTGAAGATTCAAATTTTCCTCTGATATCAAATATGTGTTTAAAATGTTGCATTTTCCTTTAACCTTGAAAAACTTTCTTTAGCATTTTTTTTTTTTTTTTAGAGCAGGTCTGTATTCTTTAGTTGCCTTCAATTGTAAATGTCTTTATTTCATCTTTTTTTTGGAAAAAATTTCCACTAGATCTACAATTTTGTGTTGGCTATATATTTTTTTGCACCTTATTTTATTTTAGTTAATTGATTACATTTTTATTGAGGTAACATTGGCTAATACCATTATATAACTTTCAAGCATACAACATTACAATTTGATATCTGTGTATACCATATTGTGTTCACTACCAAAGTCTAGTTTCTATCTACCTTCATATAGTTGACCGCCTTTACCCATTTTGCCCTCCTGCCACATCTCCTTATCTCTGGTAACTATCAACATGGTGTCTCTTTGAGTTTGTTTTTGTTTTGTTGTTTGCATATATATTTATTCATTCATATATTATGTATATATACCACATGTGAGTGAAATCATACTTTTTTTGTCCTTTTGTCTGACTTATTTTACTTTATATAATACTATCAAGGCCCATCCATATTATCACACATAACAATATTTCATCTTTTTTACAGCTGAATAATATTCCATTGTGTGTGTATTCCATCACAACTTCTATCTATTCATTGGTTGATGGGCACTTAGTTTCCATATCTTGGCTATTGTAAATAATGCTGCAATAAACATAGGGGTGAGCTTTTCAAATATGTGTTTTGTACTCTTTGGATAAATATACAGAAGTGTTATAGCAGGATCATACGGTACTCCTATTCTTAATTTTTTTTAGGAATTTCCATACTGTTTTCCATGGTGGCTGTACCAATTAATAATACCACATTTTTTAATTTTCACTTTAAAGATGCTATTTTACTGTCTCTATGTTTTCATTGTCTCCATGTTTTGTGATAAGAAATCCATGCTCATTAAAATAATTGTTCCCCAGTGTGTGTGTGTGTATACATGCACACACATATATGTGTTTTTTCCAGCCAATAAATTTATATATATATTATTTTACATATGTTATATATATTAGTTCATAATCTTTGTCTGACAATGGTTTAATTATGATGGTGTTAGGTGTAATTTTCTTTGATTTTATTGTGTTTTAGATTTGCCAAAATTCTTGAATTTGTAAATTTGTGTCTTTCATCAAATTAGTCATGTGTTTGTCCATTCTTTTAAAAAATGTGTTTTAGGCTCCAATCTCTTTCTCCTTTTTCTTTCTGGGATTCCAATTACATATATTTTAGATTTTTAAAAAATATTCTCACATGTTTTTGGGACTCTGTCTATTTTCTGTTTCAGTTTTTTTTCTCTTGTTCTTAAGTTTGATCAGTTTCTTGAGTTTGGCACTATTAACATTTTTACTAGTGGGAGGCTGTTCTATAAATTGTAGAATTTATAGGAAATACCTGTGGCCTCTACTCATTAGGTGCCAGTACTACTTTGTCCTTAAGGCATGGCAACCAAAATGTGTCTGGAGCAGGAAAATGTCTTCTTGGGGGGAGGCAGAGTCATTCTTGGTTAGATAATTTTGAAGTTCACATACTCTTTCCTCTTTTATTTTTATTCTGCTATTGAGCCCTTACTGTGAGATTTTATTTCATCCTTTGTATTTTTAGTACTAACATTTCCATTTGCTTCTTTTTGTAGGTTCTATTTCTTTGTTGACAATTTCTATTTTATCATTAATTTTGTTCACCTAAAATAAAAGGCCTTTCAAAGTGAGAGGTAATAAGCATTTATTTAAAATCAATAAAAATAGCTACTAGGAATGCACTAATTCAGGCAGAAGCCCAAACAGTGTTCCAATTAGAAGACAAAGTCAATGGGTATTTATGAGAATGGGAAGGGTAAACAATTACATCATGAAAGGAAGCCATTTCTATTGGTGCAGACAACATAACATAGTGATATTAATTCTAAGCAATTAAAAAACTTTTTTTTTCCTCAGGCCTGTAGTCATCAGTCTAATGGTCATAATAACTATTTTCATGTTATCTTTGTAAATAACTAATTGGGAAACAGTGTTACTTTATATCCAGTTCAAAAGTTATTTTACCTGTTTTAACATTCTGAAGATTAGAGGCATAAGATATGCAAAACAGTTCCTCTGGTACGGCAGATCTGGCTCCATTTCAAAGTGACTCCATTTCTATTATTTTGACAATTTCAAGTGTGCTTTCTTTTACTTCATGGACTGTATAGTTAAAAGCATTGCTTTAACTTCTTTTTCTATTAATTTTAGCATCTTAATCATCTTGCCATTTGATATATTAGATACATAATAGTGAATTTTTCTGGTTCTTTGTGTTAAAAGAAAGAAACAACAAGCCCAGCATGAAGTTGCTTGTCCTCAGGACTACAAACCAAGACTTCATTATAATTTCAGCCTCTCCCAGGAGTGTAACCTTAAACTAATCAGTCTGGTGTCTCCTGATCAACACTAGTCAGGCACTCTACCTGCTAAGACCCTGGCTACCCTCCACCCCCCGCCCCTCAAGAAAGGTGACTCTGCCTAGAACATTAATTTCTTTTCTTTTCTTTTGCCAGTAACTTTCTTGTCCTTTCCTGTTTATTCCTATAAAAACCTTCCATTTTGTATAACTTCTCAGCACATCTCTCTATTTGCCTAGTGGGATGCTCCCCAATTTATGAATCATTCAATAAAGCCAATTAATTCTTCAAACTTACTCAACTGAATTTTGTTTTTTTAACATCTGCATGTTGAATAATTTTGGAATTCATCTGAAACCTTTTAAATGTAATGTAATATAAATTCTTTTATTTTTTAACTGATCCTCTGGAATATGTTGATGCTTTTGTTTTAGCAGGACATCAGCCTAGTTTAGTTCAGGCTGTAAGCTGTGTCTTTCCTTTCGTGAGTGGTTGCTCCAACCTCAGTTCAATTCTCTAACCATTTGTTACGTTGGTGTGGGTCTTTTTCCATCATGTGTAGCTCAGGGATTAGTAAGAAACTTGTTTGGGTGGGTCTAATCTCAGGTCAGTTTCTGAAACAGTTATACATTGGTTTGAGTCTGTCCTGCACATGTCCACTCAGAAGTTAGTCTGAGACTTGGACAGTGGTTCACATGGCAGCTTTGTTCTCCTGGTGTGGGCCTGCCCCATGCATGTCCAGCTTTGGGATTAGCCTGGCACTTAATCTATTCTTCGTATTTTTCATGACAGTGTTTCTTTCAATTTTAGCCGTGTGTTTTAAAAGCCACTGGGCCATCAGGAGTCTGACATCAGAGAAAAGCCAAAAAAAAAAAAAAAAAAGTGAAATTTATTCTTGTGTAGGTTGCTTCTCCAATTTTTGACTCCCCTCCACAATCTGCCTGCTTTTGTAAAATTTTTAGAGTCCACTTGGAAATGAGAACACTTGCTTGTTTTTGCCCATGACTTAAGTACTAAAATTTTTGCTAGAATTCTAAAATTTTTGAACAATGCATCAATTTCTAAGAGCACGATAGGGGTGGCACAACTAGTCAAAGACTATTTCTTTTCAGTACCTACAACAGTTGTATTGGTTTCCATTTTTTCTTCTTCTATTTTAAAAAATGTATTAAGAAGGTCTCCGCTGTACAAACGGGGCTGGCGCGTAGGGGACTCGGGTCGCTGGGTGTGCGGTTTTGACGTTTCTGGCGGGGAAGTGGCGGCCCCGAGTCAGGCTCGCAGGTGAGAGAACAGAGTGCCGCCCTCGGGGAGTCCCGGCCGAGGCGCCGCACGTGGGGGCGCCGCTGGGGGCGCCGCAGAGCAGATTTTGCTGCGGGCGGGGCCCCGCGGACCGAGGGAGGTCCCGGACGCGCGTGTCCGCTTCCCAGCCGGCGCCTATCGACTTCTGTGTCGCGGCCCCTGCGCCCCTTCCTAGAGATGCTGCGGAGCCGGAACTTCCCTGGTGTCGGCTGCGGCTCGACGGCGTCCCCTCGCCCGTGCCCCGATCGGCAGCCCGCAGCTGCGGCTGGTCCTCCTGGGCGACGCCCGCGGGCCTCCCGGAGCCGGCCGACCCTCTCCGGTGTGAGCGCCCCGGGACCTTGCCCAGGGCCCCGGCCGGCGCTCTGCCTCCGGGGGAGCCCCTTCCGAGACCCTGGGCGCCGTGACTGAGGCTCCTGTCAATGTCTGCGTGGAGCCCACGGTGTCCCAGCCCCTGCGGCCCCCCGTGGGGACCCCGTGACCAAAGTGGCTCTGGTCAGTGCTCTTCCTAAACCCAGCAGTGGCCTTGGCTGCCTGCTCCTCAGATAGTCTTCGTGAAAGCCCCCAACACCGCAACCATCCAGGTGCCTGCTAATTTTCAGCTTCCTCCAGGAACAGTTTTGATCAAAAGTAACAGTGGTCAGTTGAGGTTGCTGTCTCCTCGGCAAGCTGTAACAAGAGCCGAGACCACAAGGAACATAATTTCAAGGCCAGCTGTACCAACCAATACTCAAACAGTCAAAATCTGTACGGTGCCGAACGCTAACTCACAGTTAATCAAGAAAGTGGCAGTGGCACCTGTTAAACAGTTGGCACAGATGGGAACTACTGTGGTAACCACTGTTCCAAAGCCTTCCTCAGTACAATCTGTGGCTGTGCCAGCCAGTGTTGTCACAGTTACTCCTGTAAAGCCCTTGAATACTGTAACCACCCTGAAGCCTTCAAGTTTGGGAGCATCACACACCCCCTCAAATGAGCCCAATCTCAAAGCAGAGAACTCAGCAACTGCTCAGACTAATCCTTCTCCGCTGGAAAACGTGAAGAAATGTGAGAACTTCCTTGAAATGGTAATAAAACTAGCATGTAGTGGATCACAGTCCCCAGAAATGGGGCAGAATGTGAAGAAGCTGGTGGGACAACTTTTGGACGCAAAATTCGAAGCAGAAGAACTTACTGGACAACTGTAGGTTGAACTCAAGTCCTCACCTCAGCCTCACCTAGTTCCTTTTCTTAAGAGAAGTGTGAGTGCCTTAGGACAACTCATGCCTAACTCCCAGAGCTTTATTCAGCAGTGTGTTCAGCAGACTTCTGTTGAGGTAGTCATTGCTACCTGTACCACACCAGTAACAACTGTGATGACAACAACAGTTTCCTCAGTCCAGTCTGAAAAGCCCATCATTGTTTCTGGAGCAACAACACCCAGAACTGTGTCAGTACAAAGTCTGAATTCACTTGCTGGTCCAGAGGGAGTAAAAACTGGAGTTGTGACACTTCATTCTGTGGGTCCAGCTGCTGTAGCAGGAGGAACAACAGCTGGAACCGTTTTGCCTCAGATCCAAAACTACTTGTGACATCTATACAAACTACAGTTACAACAGTCGCACTTCAACTTGAAAAACCAGTTGTCTCTGGGGCAGGAGTAACTCTGGCCCTTCCATCAGTAACTTTTGGAGAAGGTTTAGCATCAGCTATTTGTCTTCCATCTGTGAAACTTGTTGTTACTTCTGCTGGGGCCACATCTGACAAGCCTGTCATTTTCACTCCAGTCCAAATCAAACTTGACCGTCAGGACCCATTTTTTCGCAACCAGCTTGTATTCCACAGGTGGTTAAATTCAAACAACTAGTAGTCCAGCAGCCTTCAGGAGGCATTGCAGAACAGGTGGGCACATGTTCCCATTCCTCAGCATTGACCATTCAGAAATCTGGATAGAAGATGCCTGCGAACACTGCAGTAACTACTGGTCAGTCACCTCCAGCTTCCATTCTAAAGCAAATTACTCTGCCAGGAAATAAAATTCTGCCACTTCAAAGATCTTCTTTCAGAAAAATAAAATAAAAGAGACTGGAACAACATCCTTGAGAGATGAAGATGACATCAATGATAGGACTTTCATGGCAGGGGTGAACCTCAATGGAGAAAATTCCTGCATCTTAGCAACAAACTCTGAATTGGTTGGCACACTCGTTCAATCATGTAAAGATGAACCACTTCTTTTCATTGGAGCTCTACTGATGAGAATTTTAGACATTGGTAAAAAGCATGACATTATGGAACTTAACTCTGATGCTGTGAATTTGATCTCTCATGCAACACAGGAGCGGTTACGAGGCCTTGTAGAAAAACTGACAGCAATTGCTCAGCATCGAATGACAGCTTACAAGTGAAAATTATATCCTGTCTAGTGATATCAAGTCACTGCTCAAATTTCTTGAAAAGCGGGATCAATTGGAGAAGCAGAGAAAGCAGAGGAAAGAGAAATGTTACTTAAGGCAGCCAAGAGTCGTTCCAATAAAGAATATCCAGAATAGCTGAGATTAAAGTAGAAAGCCCAAGAGTCACAACAGTTGGAGCTCACACAGATACAGCAAATGGATGCTGACCTCGCAGCCCTTGCTGCTATTGGACCAAGGAAGAAGTGACCACTGGTAACTGGGTCTGGAAGTGAGGGCTTAAAAGACAACCTTCTTGCTTCTGGGACATCCAGCCTGACAGCCACCAGGCAATTGCTTTGTCCAAGAATCATGAGAATCTGCCTCAGGGACTTGATATTCTGTATGGAATAGGAAAGGGAGATGAAGTATTCTAGAGCGCTATACCATGCCCTTCTGAAGTGACCACTCCACTCTCCATCCAGATCCTTGCTATTTGCTGCCAAAGAAGACTTAAAGAGCATTGTTACACTGTCTTGAAATTTTCAGTTTCTAGAAAATAATCACCAGTAGGGAAAACCATTGTTTACAGTTATGAACTTTTATTAAATCTTAACTATACATCCCATGGGGTTCTTAATGACCAGAATTGAGCTTTGTCTTCTGAAAATTGGTCATGAAATATAATTTACACAGAAGTAGGCATCTGCCTACCTGTGCCATTAATCACAGCAAGTTAAGGCCCTGTTTGTTACTACCTGCTTTATTTGCCAAACTGTTAACAGATGAGGTGTCTTTCCCTCATACAGCCTGCACTGAGATGCAGGGGAAAGAAAGGGTCACTGCTTACCAAAGAAATTGTATTCCATCTTGTCTCAAAGTGTTAGGTTTTCTGGGCTGCAATCAGAAGCTGCTTAGCTCATTTAGACAGTCACCTTCTGTAGCTGAAGGTGACAAGCCACAGAGTTAGGGCCTGTGATGACTGGTCAGCTGAGTCCCAGTGTTGTCAAAACTGAGACTAATGGGGGTAGTTTGTGCCTGAGGTTGCTATTCTCTGGTTCATGTCACCATAGGCTGCGGCTGATACCAAGTGAGGGGACATCCTTATTAGGGACACCTTAAAACTGGAGCTGCTGATGTACCGCATTGAAAAATGGAAAAGGTGGAAAGTATCAGAAGGAATGGTGGGGCATTTCGTTCAAGCTGATGAGGGGAAATGAAAATGGAATCATAAGACAGGAAATGGGCTGCGTATGCCTAAGGAGGGCAGTGCTGGCATTGGAACTCCAGAGCAACTGTCCATGTGTTATTGACAGAAAACAATCACAGCCCAACCTATAAGGAAAATGTTACCAAACATTTCCTAATTACAGTATTTCAAAACGAAGTTCTTTTTTTTTTTTTTGTATATTTTTATAAATCTCAAGGACAGTTTTGTAAAGTCATTTAGTTATATGTTTTAAGCATATTGTATTTAAAAAATCCTAATTGATGATTTAAAAATTTTTAACAATAGGGACTCTATTTTGAATTCTATACTCAAAAGATAGTGTTAGCGTCTCTTGGACTCTTGGCTCTACATATCTTATGAGAAGCATGTTGTATGTATTCATCTGAGGAGGAAGCTGATGTTTTATAAAGCAAACCCTGTTTTTTGGTGTGTGTTTTTTAATTCCACCTGTCTGATGTGTAGCTGGTGACAAATGATAGCTGTAGTTACAGCCACATAAAGAGAGAATAAATTCTCCAAAAAAGTTTTTAAAAATGGGAAAGCTGTGCTTTTTATAACTTTTTATTCCAGGGGAAAAACACCTCAAGTATGTTATTCTTCTTCCGGTTCTTCCCATTGGGACTGTTATGGCCATATTCTATACTCTAGTAAGTTTTAAATTGGCCACTTTGTTGTTTGTTTGTTTCAGCAAGTTATTATGTAAAATGTTATAAATTATGTATATGTTAAGAGTACTTTACAAAGGGATCTATACCTAAAGTTGTTTTTGTATATTTAAATGCTTAGCTTGAATTTTTTTGGGTAAAATGCAGCATATTCTCATATTTGTGTATAATCTTATTGATCAGATGTTTAAAATTATTTCAAATACTTCATTAAAATAATTATTTTGTTATAAGAAAAAAATGTATTAATATTTTCTTGTTTTTAATGGACCATGGTTTATGGTGTTCTAGGCTGTCTGTGGAGATTCTTTAATGTTTTTGGCAAAAATATATGTATTGCTTGGAATCCTGTCAAAATTATTATTTTTTAATCTTTACCTGAGACAGGAAGGAAGAGGGGAAGAGGGAGAGGGAGAGGGAGGGAGGGAGAGAGAGAGAGAGAAAGAGAGAGAGAGAGAGAGAGAGAGAGAGAGAGAGAGAGAGAGAGAGAGAGAGAGAGAGAGAGAGAGAATCAGTTGCTTCCTGTATGCACCATAACTGGGGACAGAACCCCAAAAATGGGCATGTGCTCTGACTGGAAATTGAACTGGTAACCTTTCGGTGTACAGGAAGATGCTCCAACCAACTGAACCACATTTGAATTTCTGATTCCTGGAGATATATATATATATATCCAGAGCAACTGTCCATGTGTTATTGACAGAAAACAATCACAGCCCAATATATACATATATATATGTATATATACTCACTTCCCATCTCCTCACTAAAAGAATAGTGGCAAGAGATTGACTGCTTTAAGGGATTGACTCTGTGGGGTTTTATTCATTATTTTAACTCTCTATCAGCCCAGAAAACAAAAAGATGAACTCTTTATGTTATTTTCTTGTTTGCCTCTATTTCTACATGTTCATTCCCCGGAAATTTTCTTGGAATGTTTTCCCCTGGGTCTCATTGTGCTAGTCACAATGTGTCAGAATATTTTCTTTGAGTTTAAGTACCTCTATTCAGGGATTCTGAAAAATTATTGGTCAATAGTATGAGATTGATGATATTTGTGAAGGGCTTTGAAAACTATCATAGTCATATTAATTCTGGCAACTATTTGAGAACCGTGTAGAAAGAGAATAAAGATGTAAAATTCATCAGTGCTTGTCCAAAGACTTTTTCTCAGTTATGTATGTAGCTTTCTATTCTTTTGGTATCTTAAATTCTATAAATCTATATCAGAAATTTGTGGATACAATCCCTTTTGCTGCTTTCTTCCAACTATAGATGTTTTTTCTCTAGCCTTCATTCTAATTTTGTATGATTTTACTGTTGGAATATTAGAGAAGGATTCTGATATGTTAACATTGTCATGACTAATCATGTAGTAAGTTTAGCATTGCCAAACTCAGCTAGAAATATTGATTAAAATTGCAGTGGATGCTAGGTGTTCACTGGACCCAGTTTAAACTTATTATCCAATATAAACACTTTTGTCTAGGGTGGCAAGAACTGTATAAAAAGTTGTTATAGTCCTTGTGTTCTTAAAGCCTTGGAGAGTAACAATTTGGAGAAAGAAGAGGAGGAGGAGGAGGGAGCTTTCCAGCTTCTATTTAGCTTACACTGTAATGTATAAAAAGATAAGTGCATAGGAGCCCTCTAAATATAAAGATTGTGATCAATAGATCATCTTTGCCAAATGACAAACCAGGAGATCAACAGTAATTTTTAGAGCATAGTGATATAGTAGTATGTCATACACATTCTTGTGTCATTGCTGTACGATTATAAGGATGTTAGAGACATACAATTATGCATAAGAAATGTATGTTCAATTAATGTCCCTTTCCCTCCTTTCTTCCTTTCTATTTTTGGATCAGACTCTCTTCTACATCTGACTATTTTCAGGTAACTCACTGTCATTGGCTTAGTCAATTGTTCAAAGGGACAATGGTGGGCACTTTATGAAGATTGCTATGGGAAGGAGAACTATCAGTCTCTTCTTATTTTAAACTCAAGCTGAGTGTGAAAAAAATAAGTTCTACACCAAGCTGGGTGATCATATCCCTACCCCCAAACCTAACTCTGCCTGAGAAATCCAAATAGTCTTCTTCCCTCCCCCCATTTTTCCTTCCTTTTATTAATAATGTATTACTTATATATATAATTACATAATTTTTATGAAAAAATTCTATAATAAAAATTTTATAAGAGTAAAGTGAAGATCCTGAGTTACTACTTTATTAATGAAATGAATAATTCTGACTTTTCATGTGATTAACGTGTCTTACTATATACCCCACCACTCTGAAGCAGCTGGACTAATTGAAAGGTGGAGTAACTTACTGGAGAGTGAGTTGCAGTGCCAGCTGGGAGATAATGCCTTGCCAGGATGGGGCTTTAACAGAATTCAGCATGTGCTTTGAACCACAGACCCTTATATGTACCACAAAGCCACCACACATGGGTCTGGAAATTAAAAGTAGATGTGGGATTGGCTCCTCTTAATATTATGCCTGATAATCCACTAACAGATTTTTAGATTCCCATCCTAGCCTCTTTTTGCTGTGTTGATTTTGAGATTTTAGTCCCGAAGGGAAGTCTTCTTTTTCCAGGTGACAAAAAAATGGGTTCACTCAATGGATGATGAGACTACCTCCTGGACATTGTGCGCCCAAGACATCCAACCAATATGGAAAAAGAACCCTATTGACTGGAGTGGTTGATCCAAATTAATAAGTGGAAATTGTTTTGCTTATACACAATGAAAGCAAGGAATACTATGTGGCCAATGGTAAAGCTAATAGAGAACTGTAGCAACCAAAACCAAAATAGGACAATTGAGGGTACAGATCTTTCTGAAAATAAAGGTTTGGATCACTCAACTAGGCAAAGAGCCCAGACCAACAAAGGTTTTAGTTGAGAGTAATGGAATATGAAGTAGGAATGGATGAAGGAAGCCATAGATATCACTTACAGCCTTGTGACTTGTAACAGAAACAAAGGCTGTAGTACTTTTGCATATTTTTATTTGCTTGTTATATATGTATGTGCTCATTTGTATGTGCTAAACATTTCCTTCTCTCATTCACATTTTTATTTTATGTACATTACTGGAAATTAACTTTACAATGTAGTCTACAGGCAACAGAATTTTTAGAGGGACTTTGACTGAATATGAAGAGTTATTTACATATCAGTGATGGCATAATTACAACTGTGCATTTCATCATTTTTGAGGAAGGGCAAGAAGTTCTTCAATTGTAAGAAGGGTAGTTATATCTATATGTGTTTCAAATGTGTGTAGAAGGTTGTATATAGAAGCTGAGGAGTCAAACATGTGGGTTGCTTTATTGACTCTTAGCTCCAAATTCAACATTTACTTGTTCTATGACTATAGACATAGACTCTTCAAGTGTTTTCTTTTGCCAGCGGCACAATGTTAAACTTTGTCAGTAGAGAGTACAGAATGAAAGTGTTTTTCTTCCTGGTTTCTGTTTACCCTCTCGGCAGGATGGTGCAACATGGGAGGCATCTCCAGCAACCAGCTCACACAGTGCACCTGCACCAGGTTCCTGCAGTGCAGTGACCAGCAGCATGCAGAGAACAGCAGCTTCCCCTAGTGTCCCCATGTGGTTTGTTGAAGAGTGCCTTCAGTGAGACACTTACCTGTGGACATCTTGTTCCAGCACCATAGAGGATGGTTTGGTGGTGTAGGGGAGGAACAAACTAATCTCTACTCTTCAGGTTCTTCTAGCTGTTCTAATAATCAGATAGACGTGAGTCACATTAACAAGTGTAAATATCTGAATTTAATACACATATGTATGGGAACTTTGCATATATGAGAGTCAGAGACCCCACATGCAGCAGAGGTTCAGCCATAGAAAGGGAACATGGGCATATAAGATATCAGAGCTAGAGATGCGGTAAGGTGACTTGGAGGCTTCAAAGTGTTGTTGTAGGATGATAAATAGATCAAACTTCTATCTAGTAAATAACAGTTTGTCCTGCCCTATAAATAAGTCAAAAGAGATGATCTCTACTAATCTCTTATTTTTTTTCAAGCATCTTTTCATGTATTTATTGGCCACTTGTATATCTTTTTATTTATTGGTTGATGTTAGAGAGAGGAAGGGAGAGATAGAGAGAGAAAGAAACATTGATGTGAGAGAGAAACATTGATTGATTGCCTCTCGCATGCACCCCAATCAGGGGTCAAACTCACAACCTGGGTATGTGCCCGAACGGGACTCGAACCAGCCCCTTTTTACTGTGTGGGATGATGTTCTACTGAGCCACACCAGCCATGGCTTGTTGTTCCACTTATTTATGCATTCATTGGTTGATTGCTTTATGTGCCCTGACCAGAGATGGAACCCTTCGGCTAATCTCTTATTATGGGTAAGGCCCCTAATTCAAGTTCTAAGTAGTTAAAGAGGGGGGTCACAAGTTCTAATGAACTTGAAGCTAACATTGCCTTAAACTCAGAGTAATGTGCACACCACTGAGGCATACTTTGGTGTGGCTTATTCCGAAGTCCCACACTGGCAAGTTCTAGATGGTGGATGTCCGGCAAGTTTCACTGGTACAACACCACAGTGACATCTCTGCCATGCAGTGAGCCACAATTATGTCTTCTTCATCAAGATCTGGGTCTCGGTGCTGGAGTGGGAATGGGGACCTCTTTCCTGAGCATTCTATCCCAGTGTTGGAAATAGTGGCTACACCTTACACCTGCTATTCCTATAGAGGTCTCCTTTCTTCTTCTTAGTCTTTTTCTTATAGTCCAATACTCTATTATAGTTAATAATTCTTTATATTAAGTCTCTCCTCTGCAATTTATTGTGTAATTTCTCTCTCCAGATTGCATCAGATTCATTCATTTATCAAGGAACTCAATCAGCTAGGTAGCAGCCCCCATCTCCCCACCTCTAACTCTGTCTGAGAAAGTAAAGCGGATTTATTTATTTATTGTTTTTTATTAATGTAATTATCATATAATTATAAATACTTCTTATAATAAAGACTTTTATTAAGAGAAATTTGGAAGTATTATATCAATGAACATAATTTTGATTTTTCACATTTTGGGCTTATTTGACAGAAAATTTCATTATACCACCAAGGCAAATTGTAACCAATTTTAAAAGGTTATTTTATTTTAACTTAAAACACAAATGAACATTCATTCATTAATGAGAATGTGTCTGAAGATTGTAGATCCAAGTCATCTTTTTTGTATGTGACTCTCTTAATATGTCCTTATTTCTGATTTTTTTAAGGTCTTTAAAATGGGATGGAAGGCAAAGGTAATTTTAACATAGTCCGAAGGCAGAATACTTCAATCGCTTGAACAAAATGTCATGTTTCCCTTTTCAGTCAACCTGCCTCCTGAACACAATGGCTATTATTATTGCTATCACCATAGATTTATTTTAACTATTTTAGAACTTCTAATCAATGGAATCATATGATAGGTACTCTTTTGTGCCTGGTGTTTTTTACTGAACCTGATTCACCCATGTTCTCCTGGGTATCAGTCATTCCTTACTTTTTATTAGTGAGTATCCTATTTAAAAAAGTTTTTTTTTTCTTTATTGAATTTTAGAGAGAGAGGAAAGGAGAGGGAGAGAGAGAGAGATAGAAACATCGATGAGAGAGAACATCGATTGGCTGCCTTTTGCATGCCCCCCACTGGGGATTGAGCCCCACAACCTGGGCATGTGCCCTGACCGGGAATCGAACTGGCGACCTCTTGGTGCATTGGTAGATGCTCAACCACTGAGCCACACCAACCAGACTAGTAAGTATCCTATTATATGAATATATCACCATTTGTTGATCCATTCAACTGTATCCACCACTGCCTAGACATAGGATATTTAAGGACGACTCTTTGGTATTATGTATAAAGGTGATAAAAGGTCTGAGCCGGTAGGAGATCACATCCTCAACGCAAGGCCAGTGTAGAGCAAAAAGGAGCACTTTATTATACCGGCGGGCTGGGGGGCTCTCCCCAAATCCCAGCCCCGAGTCTTCTTTGTTGCCCGCTTTTTTAAAGGCACAAACTACAGAAAAAAACCAACAACATTCTCTTGGTGCCGCTTTTGGCACTGTTAAGGGTGGAGGGAACTGATAGAAGGGGGCTAGGGGAGGTGTTAGGTCAGGGTGACCCTTAACCTCTTTCTTCTCATGGTTCCTCTGAGTTTCCCAAGGCCTTCATTAACCCCTTATCTTTATAGTTTTCTTTGGGTTTCTCAAGGCCCTTATGTTTACAAAAAAGAAACTGCCAGGGTGTGTACATGCAGTAACTGAGGGTCAGAATGGAGTTTAATTTTGTTAAAACATTATTAACCCTTTCAGGTGAAAGGTATGGGCTGCCCTAGATTTTTATATCCTGTCCATGCAAGAAGAGGGTATGTCTCCTATTTTGGCCAAAAGACATATCTTAAATACCTTTATTTAAAGATGCATATCTAGCCCTGGCTGGTTTGGCTCAGAGGTTAGAGTGTTGTCCCTCAGGCCAAAGAGTTGCGGGTTTGATTCCAGTCAAGGGCAGTTTGATCCCCAGCCCTGTAACATTCATTATACTAGTTAACATGCCACTAATTTTTACCAGTGAAAACCCAACATCTGATATTCACTATTGTAGTGGAGGAAGAAACTTTCCTCTACCTTCATGGTGTTTTCCGCTGATCTAATAATCAAATAGACATGAGACAGATTAGTAAGAGAAAATAACTGAATTCAATACATCCATATGTATGGGAACCCCACATACATGAGAGACTCAGAGACCCCACATGCAGAAGAGATTCGAACAGAAAGGAAAAATGAGGATGTAAGACGTTCTGAGCTAGGGATGAGGTAATGTACCTTGGGGGCTTCAAAGTGTCATTGCAGGATGATAAGAAGAGCCAGTGTCTAATAAATAGCAGTTTGCCCCTGCCCTATAGATAAATCAAAATAAGTTATCTCTGATAATCTCTTATTATGGGCAAGACCCCTAATTTAAGTTCTTTTAGGTAATTAAGGGAGAAGCAAAAGTTTCTCTTAAGACTGTGGCTAAAGTTGCCTTTGGCTCAAAACAATCTGTATACCACAAAGGCACATCTTGGAGTGGCTAATTCTGAACCTCCACATTACTATTTATCAAATTTTCAGATATTGATCAAGATGTAGATAGCTGATTTGTAATTTCCTTTGTAGCTGGGCTTCTATTACAATGCAAGCTGACCACCCCTGGCCTGGAATTTTCTTTCTTGACTGGGACAACGGATTCTCCTTAGAGCTGAAGTTCAATTTAAATTTAAATGGAACACATACACGGTATCCTATTGTCTGTGTTGAAAAAGTCTTAATATACAATACACATCCTAACACTAATATATTCTGCTCTTATTTTGTGATATATAGTTACTATAAAAATTGTAGAAAATTTTTTGGGGACATTCTGAGTATCTATAATCTATGTAACTATAATCCTTTCTAATTACTTATTCCAGAGTTTTTTTTTTTTTTTTTAGTTTAAGATTTAGAGATACTTTGCCATAAAAAATATTAACATACTGTAAAGTTTATTTGGTAACATGAAAAAATTTCACTATTTTATTACATATTTACTATCAAATACACAACACATTCAGTATACATGTTCAATCTTTTTAGCACATTAACAAAGTCATTAGGATAATTAGACCTCCATATACAATTGCTATGGGGATATCAAAGACAAGGAGACTTTAATTTAGTAAACAAATGTGCTACAACATGGGTATAAATGGTAGATTGTTAAAATGTTTAAAATATATTATGTGTATAGTTATAACTTCGAATTGCTTTTTGTGACATTTCATATAAGAAGATATTAAAATTGACCCTTGTATTAATTTTTTAGGGCTGCAATTATAAATTACCATAGACTAAACTTAAACAACAGAAAAAATCTTTCACAGTCTGGACTCTAAACCCAAGATTAAGGTATTGGTGGAGTCAGTTTCTTTGAGGCCTCGCTCCTTGGCTTGTAGGCAGCCATCTACTCACTGTGACCTCACATGGTCTTTTCTCTATGCCACGAATGTCTGTGTCCACATTTTCTTTTCTTATAAGAAGGACACCAGTCATATTGAATTAGGACCTATCCATATGACCTCATTTTACCTTATATGTCTTTAAAAGCCCTGTCTCCAAATGCAGTCACATTCTGAAGTACTGGGAGTTAGGGCTTCAACATTTAAATATGGGGGAGACACAATTTAACCAATAAGAACCCTCTCAGGAAATAAGTGAGAAGTTTATAAACAAGATAGTGAGGCTTCCTTTGATTAAACTTTCCCCTATCTTCTGATGCATAAAATGATTATACATAATTTTGATGAGGAGGTTTCCCATCTTCTCTCTCTTTTTTAAATCCTCACCTGAAGATATTTTTCCATTTATCTTCAGATAGAGTGTGTGTGTGTGTGTGGAGAGAGAGAGAGAGAGAGAGAGAGAGAGAGAGAGAGAGAGGGAAACATCGATGTGAGAGAGACACATTGATTGATTGGTTGCCTCCAGCACGACCCCAACCAGGGCCGGGCCCAAACTGCAACTGAGGTATGTAGTATTGCCCAGAATTGAACTTGAGACTCTTTGGTCCATGGGCTGACACTCTAACCGCTGAGCCAAACCGGCCAGGGCTTCTCTCTCTTTTTAAAAAATATTGATTGATTTTAGAGAGGAAGGCAGAGAAAGAGAGAGAGAGAGAAACATTGACTTGTTGCTCCACTTATTTGTACGTTCATTGGTTGATTTTTTTTTTTTTAATCTTCACCTGAGGACATTTTTGCATTTTTTATTTTCAGATAGAGAAGGAGGGAGAGAGGGAGGAAGAGAGAAAGAGAAACATCGATGTGAGAGAGACACACCTACTGGCCACCACCTGCACGACCCCAAGTGGGGCCGGGGACAAACTGCAACCGAGGTACGTGCCCTTAGCAGGAACCAAACCCAGGACTCTCTGATCCGAGGGCCGACGCTCTAACTGGCTAGGGCTTGATTCTTGTATGTATTCTGACTGGAGATCAAACCCACAACTTTGGCATATTGGGAAGATGCTCTAACCAACTGAGACACACAGCCAGGGCTTCCCTGTTCTCTGAATGTCTGTTTAAAGGACCTTCAAACATGTATTTATTAGTAATTCATAAAAGCTATTATTTACACTTGGCTTCTTTAAAAAAAATGTTTTTATTGATTTTTTTAGAGAGAGAGGAGGGGAGAGGGAGAGAGAGATAGAAACACCTATAAGAGAGAACATCGATGCCCCCAACTGAGGGATCTGGCCCACAACCTGGGCATGCGCCTGGACCAGGAATTGAACCAGAGACCTCTTGGTGCATGAATCAATGTTCAACCACTGCAGCACTCTGGCAGGGCTTAGATCTTAATTTCTTGATATTTCATCTATCCAATTTCCCCTTTCTCTCATTCTCTTTTCTGTCTGAATATTAATTTAAAAAAAGTTTTCTGCCATTTTCTTCTTTAAAAAAAAATTAGTTCTCACCTTTGAAGAAGTTATTTTAGTTCACTAACTTGTTGTTCTCGTGCATTCCTCCTTTACTGTCTCTTTAGCAAAATTGCCCTTCCTTTGGAATATTTTTTTGGCGGGTTTGGTGGGTTTAGTGGGTGATGGGTCAGTCTTTTCACAAAGGGGAAGAATTCCATTCTATCCACTCAGCTTTCTTTTTTCTTTTTTTTAATTGTCTTTTATTTATTTATTTATTTATTTATTTATTTATTTATTTATCGAACATGATTTTTTTTATTTGTCACAGATATTTCTCCTTTATTCTCCCATTGACACCCTCCTCCCAATCCCACCCCTCCCCCTCAGTATTATTGTCTATGTCCTTGTTTACACATACATACGTATAAGTTCTGTGATTTATCTCTTCCCGCCCCCCACATCCACCTCTTCTGAGGTTTGTCAGTCTGCACCCTACTTCCACGTCTCTGGGTCTATTTTGTTCCTCAGCTTGTTTTGTTCACTATATTCCACAAATAAGTGAGATCATGTGATACTTGTCTTTCTCTGACTGGCTTATTTCACTTAGCATAATACTCTCCAGGTCCCTTCATGTCGTCTCAAAGGATAAGAGATCTTTCTTTCTTACAGCTGCATAGTATTCCACTGTGTATACGTACCACAGCTTTTTTATCCACTCATCTATTGATGGACACTTGGGCTGTTCCCTGATCTTAGCAATTGTAAATAGTGCTGCTATGAACATAGGGGTACATATATTCTTTCTGATTGGTGTTTCAGGCTTCTTAGGGTATTGTATTCTTTTAGGCTTGTCTCTTAAGCAATATATAGCAAGATTTTTTTTTATTTCAATTCAATCAAATAATCTTTTATATATGTTTTGATTACTGATATATTTGGACTCATTTATTTTTCTCTATTATGCTTGATTTGATTTCAATCTTTCATTCTTATAGAAACACAAATTAGCATATGTTATAAATATTTGTTTTTATTATATATCAATTATTTCTCTCTGATCATTTCTAGCTCTACATTGTCATTATTTAAACTCATTTCTAATATTTTGGTTTTGCTAAGCGTGCTCTTGCTTTTTTATTTTCTATTCTGTTTTCTGTTTTACTGATAAAGTTACCTTTTTTCTTTATGCTGATTTATAAAATGTAAAATGTGTTTTCTTTCTTATGACAAATATCCTTATGTTTATATGCAATAAATCCTCACTTAACATCCTCAATAAGTTCTGGAACTTTAAGCAAAACTGCACATAATGAAACCAATTTTACCATAGGATAATAGATATAAATAAAAAATAAGTTCTTACATCATCTCATCAACATTATAACAAAGCAACACTGTATGAAACATTATTTGAGAACCTGCTGAAAACCATATATTTTTCTATGCCCAGTGCTGTTCTATAACATTTTCCCTTTATAAATACCACCCCTTCTCTAGGATGTCCTTTTTCTCTTGCTGATTTACTATCTTTAGAATGACCTCAGTGGCTGGTTGAAACAAACTACACACCAGCTATATATCAGGACAGTACTTTCAGAGAGAGAGTTTATCAATGAACTGATAAACTACCGTTCCAATGCATATCAAGAAAAATAATTTAAAAAGCTCATCCAACACAATAATCAAAACAATATTCACTCCATTCTCTCTCAGAGGTTTTGTCCCTGATCTTCCCTTTGCCAGAGTGATTTTCACCTACTATCCTCAGGGCTTATTGCTTCATTTCTTCCTAGTTTCTGCACACATGTGAATAAAGAGGAATGCTCTTTATTGTAGTGTTATATTTCATAGACAAAAAAATCAGCATCTTAACTGTTTGTCAATCATATCTGATATAATGCAGCAGAAAGACCTATGTGTGTTAATAAGACCTACAAGATTTATTATTGAGTTTATAAAGCAAGTTACAGGAAGGTATGCACAATATGTATATTTGTATTAAATAGAAAATTATAAATAAAACACTACATATTTTCTGTTGATTTATGTTTTTGGTATATATATATGTAAATCTATAGTAAACCATCTGGAGGCATCAACTCCAAACTGATGAATAATGAAAAGGTCAAAACTGGGAGTGGTAGTCAAAGGGAATTTTAGTCTATATATAAAGTTTTATTACTTTAAGAATTCAAACATTCATGACTTCCCATTAATGTTAAAATTAAAAGTCATAAAAGCCATCATAAAGGTTTATCCACATTTTCCTCTATTATTCTCATCAAAAAATGGGAAAAGGAGAAAATGACACCTTCTTCATAAGATTTTTTGTTTAACCACCCCAAATATAACTAGTTTTTCTTTCTCTGGGATCATATAACTTATAGTTTTCACTCCTTTTGGGGTCCTACTCTTTGACTGCATTTTAGTTATGTATATTTTTGTCTTTCCCAGTAGCCTGTGAACTACTGTCTCATCCTTTGTATATATTCTTAAGACCTAGTAAATTGCCTCATTTATGATAAAACTTCAACAAATGTTTATGGATTTATTTTGAATTAAGTAAAAGATATTGAATAGCACAAGATGAGAAATGCCAAATTATGTTAATATATTCATTTCATGAAATAACATTTTAAAAGAAGAAAGTCATTCACTTTAATCCCGTTTAATCTAATGAAGTATTTAGTTTTCTGACTATCTGCATTTCCTTCATCAGGAAACATGGAGTGAATGGGGCTGGGGTGGTGTGACAGCTGTCAGCTGGGCTGAAGTCCTCTTTTTTATGGCTTCAGTCCACTAGGGGGCACTGTAAGCTTTACAAGAAATAATTTTTTCTGATAGTCCCAGAGGTCCCAGAGGGTTGAACAGTTAAGAGCGGAGACCAGAGAGCATGTCAGCCAAATTATAGACAGGAAAGGTGAGGAGAGGGGGAACAGTGTTTGTGTAAAGTTCATCTCAGGTTTTTAGCTCTGCCATTCTATGTAAACTTCAGAAAGCTGGAATCCATACTCTATAAATCCATGTGAGAATGATTCTCTGAGCTGAGTTATGGAAGTAGGAATGTTACTGGTCATTGTGAACATGGAAGTTCAACAGAAAACATCTGCATAACCTGTTTTCAATTTTTATGACTAAAGTTTTGGAAATCTATAGACCTATAGAAATTATTCCAATACCCCAGATATCCTCCCTTTACCTTCTTTTTTCTTTAAATTTTTGTTTTTGTTTTCGTTGATTTTTAGAGAGGCAGAGAGAGAGAGAGAGATAGAAAGGGGGGGGGGAAACATTGACTTATTGTTCTACTTATTTATGCATTCATTGGTTGATTCTTGTTTGTGCCCTGACCAGGAATTGAACCCACAACCTTGGCATATTGAGACAACACTGTAACCAAGTGAGCAACCCAACCAGGACTCTTTCCTTTTCATATATCTCCCCTGAGACTAGAAGGAACAAAAATAACAAGGAGAGTGGAAGGAAGAAGAATAAGAAATACAAATAGAAGGAGGAAAGGGGAAGGACAGTATTTAATTGATCAGAGATGTGTGGGTCTGCAGGGTTCCCAAGAGTTGAATAGGAGAAGCAAAGAGGTGGAAATTAAGTCAGAGTGGACATTATACACATACTTATTTTTCACCAACTGAACTTTTGTTGTAATAATTGTTATGTTGGTGGTGAATGTATACCCTTGGTTTCTAAAACCCTTCTGATTTTAGGAAAATATATTTACTTCTTCAATACACAGTGCATGCTATCATATCATTTCCCTTCATCAGAATTTTCATTTAACTGAATTCTTAAATTCTGTGTCAAACTATGCAATTTGGAAATGAGGTCATTCTTCCCAGGTTCTACTTCAAAGCTTCATGATTCTTCAAGGCTCTCCTTAACCCTGCTCAAAGGTATCATCCACCCTTCCTCACAGACTAACACAAACTTCTCTTACATAAACACTTTTTTTTTTTTCTAAAAGCACCTTATAACTTCATATGTTGGAAATATGGACTGCTGCCCTCCTACACTGTTTATAGCTACAGTTGTGCTATCTCACTGGGCCACTGTGGGTGGAGTTTGCTGTTAAGAGGAATGACAGAGCTGAGATGTGATTGGTGCTCAGTGAGTCTGGTGAAACATGCTGAGTGTCAGACAAAATTTACCTGATTCCAAGACTCTACACCCTCAGAGCAGGGGCAAAGGTAACATAGCAATTGGGCAAGAAGTCATGGAGAGACACTGGGGAGCTCTGCTGGGGCTTCTGTGGGCCCAGGTTTGCGGTGAGTTGGGGCGTCCCAGATGGGGAAGTGGGGAGTGTTCCACAGCTGATGTGAGAAGGGAAGGGAGAGCTGACACAGAGCTCCTACTTCGGTGTTTCTTGGGATATTTTACAGGTTTGGAAACCGCATCAATCACCCCCAGTGACATGATTTGTGTTTGCTTTTCTCTTTCCAAGCAGGGGTGAGAGGGATGACGGTGGAGCAGAGTCCTTCAGCCCTGAGCCTCCAGGAGGGAACCAGCTGTACCCTGAGATGCAGTTTTTCTACCACAGCGAACTATATGCAATGGTTCCGCCAGAATCCTGGGGGCGGCCTCGTCAATCTATTTTACATGACTAAAGGGACAAAGTACAGTGGAAGGTTAAGCTCCACAATGAATTTTGAGGACCGGTACAGTACCCTGAACATCACAGACTCCCAACTGGAGGACTCAGCCACCTACCTCTGTGCAGGTGAGCACAGTGCTCCCAGGTGATGTGCAGCCTGTACCCAAACTGCAGCTGGGCCTGCAGCCCCGCCCGTTCCACGGGGCAGGCTTGTTGCCTCACAGGAGCCTTCGCACAGTAAGCTTGGGGCAATCTTGGGCTCTGTAGGGTCCCAAAGAGGGTGGCAGTTAACCTTGTTGGTAAATTATTACAAAATAAAAATGTATATGTGGACATTGTAGTAAAGCATGTCAGAATGGTATTAGAATTCTCAAAACGTTTAGAGACTCTTGTTTTGAAAATCGCTGCAACATTGGAAAGCAAATATTCACAGGCATAGAAATAGAAATTAAATGTAAAAATAATACCCTCAAGGAAAAGTACCATTTTCATGTGAAGTTTGAACTAATTCAACAAACTGTTAACACAGAAGATAATTAAAAATTAAATTTTCTTATAATTAAAGAGACAGTCATAAGATGCATAAACAAACATTCTGATTTCTTATATACAAATCATTAGGCCACTTTCAGTTTCTTATAAGTCCTCCACAATTACAGAAAATGTCGGAGAAAACATTGTAATGCTACTGTATAAATTTACATTTAAAATTAAAGTCTGACTTACATGGAATTGATTGGTCCGAGGAGTTAAATATTGTATAGAAAAACGGTTCCACTACAGACATCTGCTCTAGATTTACTAGAATTTATATTTCAAACTCACTTATCAAATATTTATCCTAATGTTGCCACAACATAGAAAATATTCCTAAGAGCGCTAGTATCATTTGCATCAACAGAAGTCTCCTTCTCAAAATTAAAAACCATTAAAATTTTGTTTGCAATCTTGCATTTACCAACAGCAACTGACATTGCATTCAATTACATTGATTGAAATATGTTACAAAATATAAATTTTAATAACCTACTAAATGAATTTATAGAATAGCAAGCCAGCCAGAACAATATTATTATTGTCAAGATATCACATTAATAAAGCATTCATAGTTATTGTATTATATAAAATTATAACCCCCAAATATTTTTTTGCAATTTGTAAGTTTATGTTGTTACTTATGTATCATTATAAATCCAATTGTGTTTTATAAGATAATATTTTTAAAAGAGAACTTTATATTTTATTACATAATATCACCTTTTCTTTTTTTTTTTGTACAAGGGCCTTCAAATTTTCATTCTGTACTGGGTCCCACGAATTATAAAGCTAGCCTGGCTGGAAATTTTGAACACCTTAGTTAAACTTGGGAGGAGGGAGCTAGAAGCCAGAAAGCAACCAGGCTGTTTGAGAAAGCATTTTTTTCCTTTGCATAAGAGTAAGCTCATGCATCTCTTCTAGGTTCTACGACTTGCTGAGTTTTTTTTCTTGCAAGAAAGATATGATATGTTATAGGTATACATATAAGAAATAAGTGTCCAGAAAGGAACATTCTGTTTACCCATAACTCAGCCATGAAGTCTATCCCCATTGTACTGCTTGTGATGATCTTCACACTCAGTGGTAAAGTCTCATTTTATTCCATTTTAGAGTAGATTTAGGTTCTCTTGATCCACCACTGATCTTATTGGAGAAGTGGAAACCAGAACAAGAACCCATCCTGAGGACCCTACCACTGAAGAGGCCCCAGGGTTGGTTAGGGGCAACCTCAGACCCACTAGATTGAATGTGGATGTGAAAATGGTCTTGGGGTTCTAGGTTGCAGGGAAATGTCTTCCCACTCTCATACCACTCTGCATTGTGCAAAACCAGTCCTCAATAAATATTTGTTTGTTAAATAACATATAAAGAATTTTAGATCTAGAAGAGCCCTTAGAAATCCTTTAGTACAACTTCATTTGACAAAGACAGAAACCAATCCAAAATACAACTATGAACCAATTAGATAGTAAATGGGTTGGGAGTGGAAAGAAACTGGATTTCCTCACTTCTTTAGCATTCTTGACCCTGCTTCTTTCCCGCGGGACCATATTCTGAGCAAAGAGGAACTGTCTAATGCAAGCCCAGTCACTTAGATCTCTGCAGTTGGGTCTGGGAAAGCTTTGGTTCAATTCTTTTGAACAGTGGAATGGAGAATTCTAATTTGCACAAATGTTTGACGCTTTGGGCAGGAAAGGACATAGGCTGAGCCATTGTTGTTACCAGCAAACTAGTTCATCACACCCTGGCTTCTGTAGGAGAAATCCAAAGGTGATGGTGTTATCACTAACACCCAGATGTATTCCTAAGGATTTTTCTGGAAATAGCAAGTATATATATTATCCTAGGTGCATTTCTGGAAGGCAGGATATGAGTAGAGAACATCACTAATACACTGTTGTAAAAAATGATCATTGCAATCTGGAGACTAGTGAGAAGATTGTCCTCATGCAGCTGGTAGTCCATGAAAGTACTAACAAGAGCCTTTCCAGGTCAGCAGTTCTTGTTGATGAATCAGGAAATACTCAGTGAAATAGTCATGGGGCTGCAAATTTTGCCAAGGGATAACTATACATGTGCTACAGTTAATATATGGAACACTGTGCTGGACAGAGCATAGTCAAATTATAATATTCAGTTGTGGATACATAACTCAAAAGTGCAACTACTAACCTACAGTGTCTGTTCTCTAAGAAGAGGGAAATTTGCTCAATGTAAGATTTGGGAGTTCTAGCCCGTGGAAGACAGATCAGATGAGAGAATAGGGAAAGATCCTTAGAATGAAGTTTTATATGTGTAAAAACACACATTTTATATTTACATGTTGAGATTTCTATGATTTGAGATTCTTCATCATAGCTGTAGTTAAATTTTCTTTTCATTGTTGAAAGTATTACAGATGTCCCTCATTTCCCCCCATTTTGCCCTCCTCCACCCAGCCACCACCCCACCCCAGGCCTTCACCACATTATCGTCTGTGTCCAAGGGTTATGTATATATGCATATATGTTCCCCCCTCCCCCTGCCTTCCCTCTGCCATCTGTCAGTCTGTTCCATGTATCCATGCCTCTGGTTCTGTTTTGTTCACTAGTTTATTTTGTTTATTATATAGGTGACATCATGTGATATTTGTCTTTCTCAGACTGGCTTATTTTGCTTAGCATAATAATCTTCAGGCCCATTCATGCTGCTGAAAAGTGTAAGAGATGCTTCTTTTTTATATCCAAGTAGTATTTCATTGTGCTTTTTCATCCAGTCATCTAATGACGTGCGCTTGTGCTGTTTCCAGATGTTAGCTATTGTAAATAACCCTGGTATGAACACAGGGGTGCATATATTCTTTCTGATTGATGTTTTGGGATTCTTAGGATATATTCTCAGAAGTGGGATGTCTGGGTCACACGGCAGTTCCATTTTTAATTTTTTGAGGAAACTCCATATTGTTTTCCACAGTGGCTACACCAGTCTGCATTCCCACCAAAGGTGCACTAGAGTCCCCTTTTCTCCATATCCTCACCAGCACTTGTTTGTTGATTTATTGATGGTAGCCATTCTGACAGGTGTGAGGTGATATCTCATTTTTTTTTTTTCCTCACCCGAGGATATTTTTCCGTTTATTTTCAGATAGAGTGGGGGGGAGAGAGAGAGAGAGAGAGAGAGAGAGAGAGAGAGAGAGAGAGAAACATCGATGTGAGAGAGACACATTGATTGGTTGCCTCCCACACAACCCCGACCAGGGCCGGGGACTGAACCACAACTGAGGTACGTGCCCCTGACTGGACTCGAAGTTGAGACTCTTTGGTCCGTGGGCCGATGCTCTAACGGCTAAACCAAACTGCCCAGGGCTCATTTTGATTTTAATTTGTATCTCTCTGATGATTGGTGACTTTGAGCATCTTTTCACATGTCTCTTAGCCATCCTGCTTGGAGAACTGTCTATTCAGGTCCTTTGCCCATTTTTAAAATTGGATTGTCTTCTTGGTATTGAGTTGGGAAATTAGCCCCTTATCAGATGTATCATTGGCAAATACGTTCTCCCATACAGTGGGTTCCTTTCTCATTTTGTTGATGGTTTCTTTTGCTGTGCAGAAGCTTTTTAGTTTGATGTAGTCCAATTTGTTTATTTTTTCATTTGTTTCCCTTGCACTAGGAGATGTATTGGCAAAAATATTGCTATGTAGATGTCTGAGATTTTACTGCCTATGGTTTCTTCCAGGATTTTTATGGTTTCATGAGTTACATTTAAATCTTTTTCCATTTTGAGTTTATTCTTGTGTATAGTGTAAGTTGGTGGTCTAGTTTCATTTTTTTGCATGTACCTATCTAATTTTCCCAACACCATTTATTGAAGAGACTGTCTACTCCATTGTATGCTTTTTCCTCTTTTATCAAATGTTAATTGACCATATTGACCTGGGTCAATTTCTGGGGTCTCAGTTTTGTTCCATTGGTCTATATACCTATTCTTGTGTCAGTACCAGGCTGTTTTGATTATAATGGATTTGTAGTATAGTTTAATATTTGATAGTGTAATACCTCCAACTTTGTTATTCTTTCTATAGATAACTGAGGCTATTCAGAGTCTTTTTTGGTTCCATATACATTTTTGGAATATTTTTTCTAAATCTGTGAAATATGCTGTTGGAATTTTATAGGGATTGCATTGAATCTTGCTTTGGGTAGTATGACCATTTTAACGATGTTAATTCTTCCAGTCTATGAACACAGTATATACTTCCACTTGTTTGGATCTTCCTCTATTTCTTTTTTCAATGTCCTGTAGTTTTCTGAGTACAAGTCTTTTATCTCCTTGGTTAAGTTTATTCCTAGGTACCTTATTTTTTTGTTGTTGCAATAATAAATGGGATTGTTTTTTAGTTTCTCTTTCTCAGAGTTCATTATTGTTGTATAAAAATGCCATCAATTTCTGGATGTTAATTTTGTATCTTGCTACTTTGCCAAATTCATTCATTAAATATAGCAATTTTTTGGTGGAATGTTTAGGGTTTTTTATGTATGATACCATGGCATCTGCAAATAATAACAGTTTTACTTCTTCCTTTCCAATTTGGGTGCCTTAGAATTAGGGTAATGCTGGCCTTGTAAAAAGAGCTTGGAAGTTCTCTTGAATTTTTTGAGTATAGGTATTAGGTCTTTCCTGAATGTTTGGTAAAACTCACCCGTAAAGCCATCTAGTCCAGGACTTTTGTTTGCTCTGAGTTATTTTATTTTTTTATTACTGCTTCCATTTCATTAGTTTTTTTGTTTTTTCATCCTCACCTGAGGACATTTTTGCATTTATCTTCAGATAGAGTGGGAGGGAGAGAGGGGGAAAGAGAGAGAGAGAAACATCGATGTGAGAGAGACACATCGAGTGGCTGCCACCTACACGACCCCAACCAGGCTGGGGACAAACTGCAACCGAGGACGTGCCCTTAGTGGGAATCGAACCCAGGACTCTCTGGTTCACAGGCTGACGCTCTAATCGCTGAGCCAAACTGGCCAGGGCCAATTTCATTAGTTTTTAATGTTTAGGTTTTATTATTTTTCCTAAGTTTTGGAAGATTGTAAGTTTCTAGGAATTTGTTCACTTAGCCTGTGTTATCCGATTTGTTAACATATAGTTGTTTATAGTATTTTTTTCTACAATCTTTTGTATTTCTGTGATGTTAGTTGTTACTTAGCCTCTTTTATTTCTGAATTTATTTATTTATACTCTTTGTATCTTGATGAGTCTGGTTTAAGGTTCATCAATCTTTTAAAAAAACCTGCTCTTGATTTCATGTATTGTGTGTATGTGGTTTTTTTTTTTTTTTTTAGTCCCTATGTCATTTATTTCCAGTCTGATCTTTGTTTCCTTCCTTCTACTTGTTGTTCTTTTTGGCTTTTCTTGTTCTTTTTCTAGTTGTTTTAGGTGTAGGGTTAGATGGTTTATTTGAGATTTTTCTTGTTTTTTTTGAGATAGGACTGTAATGCTATGAATTTCTCTCTTAGAACTGCTTTTGCTGTGTCCCATAGAGTTTGAGTTATTGTGTGTTCATTTTCATTTTTTCCAGGAAGTTTTTGATTTCTTCCTTGATCTCATTGGTAACCCATTCATTGTTAAATAACATGCTATTTAGCTTCCATATGTTTGAATGTTTTTGAGTTTTTCTTTATTGTAGTTGATTTCTAGTTTCATGCCATTGTGATTCAAAAAGATGCTTGATATGATTTAAATCTTCTTGAATTTGTTAAGACTTATTTTGTGTACTATTATGTGGTCTATCTTTGATAATGTTCCATGTGCACTTGAGAAGAATGTATATTCTGCCGCTTTGGGATGAAATGTTTTATAAATATCAATTAAATCCATCTGATCTAATGTGTCTTTTAAGGTCACTGTTTCCTGTTTTGATTTTTTTTGTCTGGAAGATCTGTCCAATGAGGTCAGTGTGGTGTTAAAGTCCCCTACTATGACTGTATTGCTATTGATCTCTCCTTTAAAGTCCTCCGACACACACACACACACACACACACACACACACACACACACTCCTATATATTCGGTGCATATACACTTACCAGGGTTATAGTCTCTGGTTGGATTGATCCCTTAATATTAGTGACCCTCTTTGTCACGTGTTATGGCTTTGTTTTGAAGTCTGTTTTGTCAGATATTCCTCCTGTTGTTTCTTTTGGGGCCTATTTCTTTGTTCTCCCATTTTTGCTGTTTCTTTGTGTTTGTTCCTGTGTTGGATAGGGGTGCTATGACTCCCAGTCTTTAGGTCAGTGGCCTTCTGTAGTGGGTGTCTTGTGGGATCCAGTGGCGTATTGTCCTTGATCTTGTGAGCTGGGTGCTCTAGGAATGTCCTTTTGTGGGTCATGTGGACCCTCCTGTTGCAATTGGGTCTTGATTGCTGTTGTCCTGTTGTGGGTGGGCTCAGCTCTCTGTCTGGTTGACTGTGAGGTTCAACCCCGATTACACCATGCCACCTTCATACAGGTGCTGACAGAACAATACAAGACAAAACAAGACCAAAGGGAAAACAACACAACCCCCCTCAACAAAACAACAATAGTGAAAGAATAAGATAATAAATGAATACTAAAAGACAAGAGACAAAAGAATTAGAGAAGGAAAAAGAAAATAAAAAAAGAATATATGAAAGAAAGAAGAAAAAAATAATTAAAAATAAGTAATAATAATGAATACAATTAGTATAGAATAGGAAAAATATAAAAAAGAAAAGAAAAAGAAAAAAATAAAATGAGAAAAGAAAAGAAAAATAAGAGATATGAGAAAAAAAAAAGAGAAGAAAAAGTAATATAAAAAAATAAAGGAAAGGTAAAAATAGAATTTGCCTCCACTGATTTTTTTAAAACTTATCTTTATTGTTGAATGTATTACAGATGTCCCTCTTTTTTCCCCTATTGACCCCCTCCTCCCCACTCCTGCCCCCCTCCTGCCTTTCCCCACACTGTTGTCTGTGTCCATTGGTTATGCATATATGCATATAAGTTCTTTGGTTTATTTCTTCCCACACCCCCACCCCGCTTCCCTTTGAGGTTTGTCAGTCTAACAACCAATTTGTACTTCTTAATCCCTTCACCTTTCTCACCCTTTCTCCCAAAACCCCCTCCCATCTGGCAACCAACAAAATGTTCTCTGTATCTATGAGTATGTTTCTGTTCTGCTTGTTCATTTTGTTTGTAGATTCAATTGTCGATAGATATGTATTTATTGCCATTTTGTTTGTTCATATTTTTAATATATTTTTTCTTCAAGAAGAGCCTTCAACATTTCATATAATACTGGTTTGGTGGTGATGAACTCCTTTAGCTTTTTCTTGTCTGAGAAACTCTTTATATGTCCATCTATTCTAAATGATAGCTTTTCAGCAACCAGTAATGATAGCGACCAGTAATCTTGGTTGTAGGTTCTTGCTTTTCATCATTCTGAATATTTCTTGCCACTCCCTTCTGGCCTGCAAAGTTTCTTTTGAGAAATCAGCTGGCAGTCTTATGGGAGCTCCTTTGTAGGTAACTAACTGCTTTTATCTTGCTGCTTTAAGATTCTCTCTTTGTCTTGAACCTTTTGCATTTTGATTATGATGTGTCTTGGTGTGGGCCTCTTTGGGTTCATCTTGTTTGGGACTCTCTGTGCTTCCTAGACTTCTATGTCTGTTTCCTTCACCAAGTTAGGGAAGTTTTCTGCCATTATTGTTTCAAATAGGTTTTTGATTTCTTGTTCTCTCTCTTCTCCTTCTGGCACCCCCAAGATGTGAATGTTGGTACACTTGAAGTTGTCCCAGAGGCTCCTTACACTATTCTCATTTTTTTGGATTCTTTTTTATTTTTGCTGTTCTGATTGGATGTTTTTTGCTTCCTTATATTCCAAATTGATGGTTTGCTTCTTGGCTTTACCTACTCTACTATTAATTCCCTGTAAATTATTCTTTATTTCAGTTAGTGCCTCCTTCACTTCTGACTGGTCCTTTTTTATGCTCTTGAGGCCCTCACTAAGTTCACTGAAGTTCTCACTAAGTTCATTGAGCATCCTTATAAGCAGTGTTTTGAACTCTGCATCTATTAGGTTGCTTATCTCCATTTCACTTAGTTCTTTTCCTGGAGTTTTGTTCTGTTCTTTCATTTGGGACCTGTTTCTTTGTCTCCTCATTTTGGCTGCCTCCCTGTGTTTGTTTCTATGTATTAGGTAGAGTTTCTATGTCTCCTGGGCTTCCTAGGGTGGCCTATTGTAGTAGGTGTCCTGTAGGGTCCAGTGGCACAGCCTCCCTGGTCACCCAGCTGGGCCCTCGAGGTGCACCCCTCATGTGGACTTTATACCCTTCTGTTGTAATTGAGTCTTGACTGCTGTTGGCACATCAATGAGAGTGTTTTACTCAGGCTGATCAGCTGCAAGGACTGGTTGTGCCCACTATCCACTGACCTCTGACTACCTTGGATGATCAGCTGCAGGGGCCTACCACACAGAGCAAGACTTAACTTCAGCAAGGCTCTGGTACCCATTGAGTCCATTCCTTGAGTGTGTCACTTGTGGAGGTGGTTGGGTGGTGGTGCTTCACAGTGTTCTGAAGTTGTCCACTGGGTGTGCTGGCTCGAGGGCAAGATCAGCCACTGCCTGTGTTCTAGTCGGGGCCACCAGGCATAAGCTACAAAGCAGTCTGCGGATGGCTGCTTCTTGTGCTGGGCTTGGAGGTGCCCAGGCAAAGCCAAGTTGTGATCAAAGGCTGGCTGCTTCTAGTGCCAGGCCTGGGGCCACTTAACGAGAGGTATGGGGCTCACTGAGACCAGATGCTACTTGTTTGAGAGAATTTAGGAAAATCTGAAGCAGGAGCCAAGACAGGCCAATCCTATGGTAAAGCAACTGGGAACAGCTTGGGTGGGCCTGAAAGTTGGGTGGGGCGGGGCCTCAGGGAATCACCAGGGCGGGGCAAACAGTGTGAGCCAGTTTGCTGGAGTTGTAGATATGGCTGCTGTCTGCCAGCCTCATGGGGGAAGGGCTCACCAAAGGAAAAAAGTCCTCTGACAGTACCTGTCTGTCCAGGAGAAAGCTACCTCTCCAGCCCTCGCCCCAATGCCAAACAAGTCAGTTCTTCCCCCTGTGTCTCTGGTGCCTTTCAAGCTGCCTCCCCTACCTGGAGCTCAGAGGGATCAAGTTCAAGTAAGTTCATGAGCGGGCCCTTTAAGAGGAGGTGCCTGGGCCTTCAGCAGCCTCAGCCTCCCTCAACCTCAGTTCCCGCTGGTTTTTCCAGCCAGAAGTTATGGGGACTTCTCTTCCTGGCACTGGAACCCTGAGCTGGTGGTCTGGTGTGGGAGGGGGACCCCTCACTCCTCAGGGAGAAACTTCAAAGCTGAGGTATCCTCCTGATTTTTATGCACCACACTTGTGTGTGGGACCAGCCCGTCCACGCCTCTGCCCCACCTACCAGTCTCGATGTGGCTGCTTCTTTAATTTCATAGTTGTAGGACTTCCATTCAGCTTGATTTCAGGCAGTTTTGAATGATGGTTGTTCTGTAGTTTAATTGTAATTTTGATGTTGCCTCCTCTGATTTTTGTGTCTGCTGCAATCACCCTTTGGATCTGCTACTTGTGGCACTTGTTGGATTTTGCCCTGATGTTGTCTGAATCTGTCCACTTGGTGCACTGGTCCTGGGTCTCCAGGGAGGTTCTCTGGTTTAAGCCAATGTCAGTCACTGTCCCTGCCTTGCCCTTGGCAACCTGATTTAAGCTTAGCAGGCAGATCCCCAAATAGTTCAGTGGGCGGGGCCTCTGTAACCCAGAGGCTGAGTCTGCCTCAGGTCTCACACCTTTAATGTCCCTGCTCTGAGCTGCTTTCCCTTGCCCCACAGAACTGTGCTCTGCAGCACATAGGGAACTTGGCTGGTCTGGTTTAAACAGACACAAGCTGGGGGTGGTGCCTGTAGCTTGTGGGAAGGGAGGCTGGCTCTTCCCCTCCTTCCTGGGGTTGAACTCACTAAGGAGCTTGGCTCTGGCTCCCCGTAATGCAGCTGAAGGGCCCAGCACACATCTCTCTGTCTCCAGGACAGAAGCCCACCCGGGAGACACAGTCACAATGCCTCAGCTCTGCTGGACTCCCTTGTACCCCCTCACTGCCACACCAAGTAGGGGGTGGGGGGGGGGGAGATAAAAGTTAAAAAAAAAATTAGCTTTGCTTGGCATTCCAATCTTTCCATGCAGTGGGACCTCCGCCCAGGCAAATGTCCGAGTTCTTTGTTCCACCATCAGACCAATCAGTATGGGGTGCAGATTTCCAGCCCAATGCCATTCCCCTTTGCCTCAGGTCACAAGAGGACACGGCTGACCTCACAGTTCCGCTGGGGGTGGGTGGGGGACAGAGGGGCTCCACCCATGTGCTCAAGTTGGGCAAGCTCAATCCTCTTTCCCAAGCCACCCTGTCCAGCTCCCATCCGGCTCTCTGCCCAAACTTCTTCCAGATAATAGAGGGCCCCTCAGAGTCATTGCTGGGTATACAGATGAGACCCTTCTTCCTTCCCCGAGCTTTGCTGCATGGCCCCTCCTGTAGATACCGATCAGAGCAAACTTCCCAGGCTGGTGTTATAACAAAGAAATTACTTTTTACCTGGGATGGTGCAGGCTGGGTTTCCCAGTTGGACTGATTCCTCACTGATTCCCATTGCTTGATGCTACGCAGGCTCCCCTTCCCTTCCCTGTTGCTCTGGATTGGGGATCCCTGTGTGGGGCTGAGACCACATGCTCCCAGGAGGCAAGGGCTCCGTTGCTGCAAAATTTCTCTGGCTTCTAAGCTGCATGAGTTGGCTCACCCTCTCCGTGTCTCCTTCTGTTCTTCCTCCGGGATCTGGGAATCCATGTAGGTATTCCTGAAAGCAGCCTGGGTTCTAGAGTGCTCTCTGTGCTGATCATGGGGTACTCTTACTTTTTTGACCATAAGACAAACTTAGGATTAAGTTCAGAGAATACTTTTCACACGGCCTGCTGCCACCCACACTGCCTTCATCCCCGCACAGTCCCTTGTCCTTAAATCTTTAGAGGTGTAATATGTGGATGAGAGATCATGTTTATTTTTTTGTAACTCCAGAGGATCATTAAGTGCAAATAAAAGGAAAGGGGCTTTCACTTCTGGAAATGAGGTAGTCTTGGTTTCCCAGGGACCATTTCTTTCTTTTTTAAAAAAATATGTTTTTATTGATTTTTTTAGAGAGAGAGGAAAAAAAAAAAAGAGAGAGAGGAAGGGAGAGAGAGATAGAAATATCAATATGAGAAACATCAATCAGCTGCCTCCTGCACGTCCCCTACTTGGGGATCGAGCCCGCAGCCCAAGCATGTGCCCTGACCAGGAATGGAACTGGGACCTCTCAAGTCCATGGGATGATGCTCAATCCACTGAGCCACACCGGCCGGGCCCCAGAGACCATGTCTTATGATCAGCTCTTTAGGGTCAGTTTCTATTTGTACTATTTCTCTAGCAGATGCAGGCAATATTTAGCCTTCCCTATATTTTTTTCTTACAGAAGTAGTTGCAAAATACCACTTTACTAAAGGAGATGAAAAATAGTTTTGTTTGTTTGTTTTTTGTTTTTTTTTTGCAGAGGGAGATAATTCTGGAAACTCACAAGACTGAGGGACTTTTTCAATGTCTTGGGGAAAGACCATTGCGTTAGAGTTTGGGGGAAAAGTGATAGGTTATGGAATCTGATCCAGCAATGGCCAGGGAAGCAGGAATCCATGCCAGGAGAGCTGGTTTATACTTTAGAAAAATTCCACTAAGGATATGAGTCAATAATTGTATTTTAGGATATACCACCCATCTGCCTCTTTCCAAAATATTAACAATGAACCAGTAGTGTGCAGAGATATAAATCTTGATCTCTATATTCTTCTTTATTCTCTGATCTGTCTTAATTTTTTTGACCTATTGTTGTTTTTATGCATCTGAGTGCCTAGTAGGCACAGGGTAAGACAAAAATATTTAACCAGCAAGTTCAATAGTTAGATATGACCACAAGATGGCAGTGCACCTCTGCGGATGCTGAATAAGTGGAGGGTTCATTTCAGTGGATTCTGCATGAATGAATAGGCTATGGCAGAAGCAGAGACTTTTTATTGGCTTGGTAGATAATGTGAGAAACCATTATGATTGTTAAAGAAAAGAAGGGACATCCTGATAATAGAAGTAGTTCTGTTGACTGGAGATTGCAAGTCTATAATGGGTCTTAATTAGGAGGAACAATGAAATCATCCATTGGAGTTTTATTCATGTTCTTGTGGCTGTAGCTTAACTGTGAGTTGAGGGATTTGGGGAGAGTATATTAGTGAATATTTCTTTGAAGCCAACGGAGAGATTGGCTTTATTCTGGTTTCCTTTAGTTACTATAGAAAAAGATAAGTAAATTCTGGACTGTAATAACCTGGCAAAACTTTCCTCTTTCTCTGACTCTTCCTTTATGCATAGGGGTCAGCCGAGGAGAGAAAATGGATCAGCGTCCTTCTACCCTGAGTGTCCAGGAGGGAAACATCACTGTTATCACCTGTTCTTATTCAGACAGTGCCTCAAGCTACTTCCTTTGGTATAAGCAAGAACCTGTAAAAGGTCCCCAGCTCATTATAGACATTCGTTCAAATAAGGACAAAAATCAAGATAAAAGACTCACTGTTTTATTGAATACGATGGCCAAACACCTCTCCCTGCACATCGAGGCCACCTGACCTGGAGACTCAGCTGTGTACTTCTGTGCAGCGAGTGCACATTGGGTCCCAAGACCTGCAACCTGTACACAAACCTGCGAGTGGGGCAGCCCCCTCTGCTTTGGGACAGACCTTCAAGCATAGGATTTGTAAAACTGTTTGTCTGCAAATAAAAATGAATATGTTGGTTATAAAAACACTTAATAAGAAAGTTAGTTTCTAGATGACCCAGAAAGTGTTAGAACACTTTGTTGGATGACTGTTGCTTAATTGATTCTTTTTTTTTTTCATTCTGGATGTAAAGCTCTTTTAAATTAAAGTATAGTTGATATAGAATATTGTATTAATTTTAGGTATACTACATAGTAATTTGAGATTTATGTACCTTACAAAGTGATGACCATGAGAAGTCTAGTAACCAACTGTCACTGTACAAAGTTACTGCAATATTATTGACAGTATTCCCTATGATGTACATTACATCTCTGTGATGTTTTTTGTTATAACTATGTTTGTTCCTTTTAATCCCCTTCACTTTTTTTGCTCATTCAAGTTTTTCAGCACCATTTATTGAAAACTTTCCCCCATTGTATTAATATATTCTTGCCTCCTTTGTCACAAATGTAATTGATTATATAAGTATGGATTCATTTCTGGACTCTCTTTTCTGTTCCATTGACTTATGTTTGTTTTTCTTGCCAGTACCATACTTTTTGTGTTACAGTAGCGTACTATTTTGGGCTAGTACCATACTGTTTTCATTACTATAGCTTTGTAGTATAATTTTAAATCAGTGAATATGTGGTCTCTAACTTCAATTTCATTTACTACTGTTCTGGCATTTATTATTTTATTTTTTCTACCAGCTTTGGACTTTGTTTTTTCTTCTTTTCTAGTTTCTTTAGGTGTAAGGTTAGATTATTTGAGATTTTTCTTTTTTCTTGAGATAAGCCTGTATTATTATGAATTTCTCCCTTAGTACAACTTTTGTTATGTCCCATAGATTTTGTAACATTGTTTTCATTTTAATTTGTCTCAGGGTATTTTTCTATTTTCTCTTTGATTTCTTCATTGACCCATTGGTTGTTTAGCAGCATGGTTATTTAGTCTCCATGTGTGTTTTTTTCAGATTTCCTCTTATAATTGATTTCTATTTTCATACCATTGTGGTTGGAGAAGATGCTTGATATGATTTCAAACTTTTTGAATTTATTGACTTGTTTTGTTGCCTAACATGATCTAGTCTGGAGAATGTTCATGTGCACGTAAAAAGAATGTATATTCTATTGTTTTTGGTTGGAATGTTCTGTACATGTCAATATCAAGTCCATCTAGTCTAATGTGTCACATAAGGCCAATGTTTCATTTTTGATTTTGTCTGTGTGTTCTACACATTGATGTAAGTGGGGTGTTTAACACTTTAGCCATACTAACTGGAGTGCTCATTATTTGGCTTTTCCAGGAGTTGACATTGCATAATATATCCAACAATTTGTTATTGTGTTGTACTAGCAATGGGTTTAAAGTGCTGAATTTTAACTTTAGGGTAGGTATTGCTTCAAGTAAAGCCAGTACCTTAGCAAGTTATTTTATAAGAGAAGAAAGTAGGGTAAATCAGAAATATATAACATTCTACCATTAAAGTGGGAAAATGCCATTAAAAAACAAAAAAACAAAACAAAGCAAAAGAGATTATGACAATCAGTGGTTCCAAACATCTAAGGAGAATTTTCTTCTAACAGTTTTGGATGGAGCTATCTACTTTTCATAATTATATGTTGGTTTCAAGAATCTTGAGTTGGCATTCATCTTTTGTGGACTGTCTGCTTCCAATGATTCTTTGGAGAAACTCAGTTTAAGATCTCTAATGAGAATAACTTTTTAATTGTTTTTAATTAAGGATCTCTGATGTAATAGTAGTTGGTAAACTTGCAACCAAGGATCAATTTCCTGTACTTTATCTGCTAAAATGGTAGTCAATAGTGCCTAATAAGGTCATTTCCATAAGCTCAATGGCAGTATTTCTTTGAGATGTTTTTTGGAGCACCATGTCACCCAGGTTAAGGTCATATAAAGGCTGAATAATATATGAAAGGTTAGGAACTTAACCTGTGCCTGTGATAAAAGGACTGAGTATCATGGCTTCATTTATTTAGTTTAGTTTTTGTTGTTAATCTTCACCCAAAGATATTTTCCCATTGATTCTTCAGACAGAGTGGAAAGGAGGGAGGGAGGAAGAGAGAGAGAGAGAGAGAGAGAGAGAGAGAGAGAGATGTGAGAGAGACACATTGATCTGTTGCTTCCTGCACAACCCTCACAGGGACTAGGGATTGGACCTGCAACTCAGGCACTTGCACTTGACCAGGAATCGAACCTGAACCCTTCGGTCTGCAGGCTGACACTCTAACCACTGAGACAAACCAGCCAGGGCTATCTAGTTTAGTTCTTGAAAGACTGGAATATATGGTTTGGGACATTAAGAAAGTCATGGGCCAATCAGGGACTGGTTCATAGTGAGACAACATATGACTTTGTGAGGGGAACTATGCAGGACATTCATTTCAGTTATAATATTTCATTTGTTCTTTTCACTTTTTCAGAGAATAGAAGGGTGATAAGAATAGTGAACTTTCTGATTGGGGGCAAAACTTTGCATAACTGTCCCTGATAAATTTGCTCCTCTATATAGAGATAAATTAAACTGGTGCAGGTAGTAAACACAAAATTAGATTGATTTTTTTACTCTCATGAGTGTGTGCTTTTTTGTCAGGAAAGTGCTTGTAGAAAATATAAATACTATTACTAGTACATATCATGACCCATGGAGGGAATGCAATTGTGTAAAATCCTTTTGTAGATACTCAAATGTTTCCTTGGGACGGTATTCCAGTTCATATTCTCCTTTACAGTTTTTATGGGATTGTGTTGTTTCTAAGAAAGTCATGAACTGGCCCCATTTTCTGTCATCCTATAAAAGTTTACCCACTAGTGCCCTGGCTGGTGTGGCTCAGGTAGTTGGGCATTGTCCTGTGCACCAAAAGGTTGTAGGTTTGATTCCCAGTCAGGACACATGCCTGGGTTGTGACACTTGGTAGGAGGCATGCAGGAGTCAGCTGATTGATGTTTCGTTCTCACATCCATGTTTCTCTCTCTCCCTCTTTCTTTGTCTCTCTCTAAAAATCAATAAAAATATCTTAAAAAGAAAAGTTTACCCACCAGTGTTTGTTTATTATTGCAGCCAAATAATCCTGTGATGTGTTGTCTCTGAAGGTTTTAACAAATGTACACTGAAGATCATTTGCTTCAGAAAGCAGCTATCCTGGCTTTGATGCATCTTGTCCTGATGGATCAAACAAGTCAATCATTCCTAGTGATTCTTTACAAAAGTGGGGACCAAATTTTCTGCATCTAAGATGGAATTATTGAACTTTTCTATAGATTTGACTTTGTGTTCTCAAAAAGGTGCTTGAATAGACTCTAGTCAGAAAGGCATGTTTAGCATGATGGTCTGCCTAATAATTGTTCCTAGCTTCTACAGTGTACTTTATCCTGTTAGACTTTGTCTTTATGACAAAAATTTATTTGAGTATTATGAAGACATCAAATAATTCATGTATTTGGTATTTATTTTTAATAGGGATACATGAGATACATGAGAGGGTTAAGAAAAATTAGACAGTAAAGAAACCTCATTGTCTCCATAGTACTAAAAGTTGTGAACAATGTTAAAAACATATTGATTAATGATGAATATAATTTTTTTTTTTGTAAATTGACATCCCCAAAAGAGATCCACAAGTTCATCTACTTGAGTTAATTTTGCTTCTGCTAAGGGATTGGATTTTAGAAAGAAGTCTTGAATAATTATTGTATAATCAATATGGAATTGTCCTTTCAGATTTCAATAAAAGACATTAATGCAGAATTTGGTATGAGTGTTCAAATGATCTGTTCTGGACATGTACACTTATTGAATGACAGAAGTGTAATCATGAAATATGTACAGGAGTTGAATAATATAAGGAGAAATTAATAATATTTTATATATATCTGCCAACTGGTAGATAAATGTTGGGTGTTTTTAGAGAGTTATAGTGTATAACCTAGAGAGCAGGACAGTTTTTACTGTATGTGGTACCACTGAGATTTTGGTGCAAGTTCTGAAGATGCTTCAACCAATTTAGCTGAAGCTGTAGTTATTCTGAGACAAGGATGAGAAGGTTTGGCTACTATATCAAGATACAGGCATTGATAGGCAATGGACCTTTATTGTTTGCCATGTTACTGAGTAATATTCCCAGGGATGGCCTTACATTTAATATACATACATAGGGAAAGTTTTATTACAATCAGTGATCCTATGATCAGCTATCTTATGGAAGTGTATGGAGTCAACAAGGATATATTCTCTTCAGAACTGGTTATATAGAAACTTAATTAGGGTTCTATTAAGGTCATAATTGAGATAATGGGAAAATGTAAATTAAAAGAGTTGATAACCTAATAACCAAATTCTAAAGTCTATTCTGACATTTTTTAACAGAGTCAGCTATCAAAACTAAATAGAGAAGAGAGAGGGATCTCTGTGACAGAGCTCCATGCTTAAAGGGCTTCATTCTAAACTCTTCAGCAAAGAGTGCTTAGATTTTTTTGCTTTTGGCCCCAGACAGGCAACATAACAGACAATGATAGTGAGAAGGAATGTTGCTATAGCAGTAGGTAGATCAAAAGAGCTACAGTGAATACTCCAGACGGCATTGTCTTTTGGTCATAAAATGATTTATCTCACCTTAGGTGAAATGACAGCATACATAGGTGTGAGGATACATGATTATTAATCTTATGTTGTTTCAAAATATTTTCTTTATTTTTATTGATTTTTTTAGAGAGAGAGGAAGGGAGAAGGAGAGAGAGATAGAAACATGGATGAGAGAGAACTTCGACTGGCCGTCTCTTGCATGCCCCCCGCTGGGGATTGGGCCCACAACCTGGGCACGTGCCCTGACTGGGAATCAAACTGGTGACCTCTTGGTGCATGGATCGACGCTCAACCACTGAGCCACACCAGCCGGGGCCAAGTAGTATTTTTAAATAAGTGCCAACACCCAGTTCCATCACAGATGCAATGACTGAACATAGCAGTTAGTCCAATCATCAATCTTCCTTTTACTATAAAATTGTACCATGTTTATCTTCAGATATCATTGTTATCATTTAAGGGTTGGTTAATGCAAAAGGAAGTTTGGGGTGGGTGAGACTCTCAGCCAGTACATAGAAAAGTTTGACGTGACCCACAGCAACTTGCTATACCAGGAAACCCTGTTTCCTGTTCTGGGGCAGCAACAGCACACAGCCCAGCATTTCTTCTCTACCTCCGTCAGAGTCACCTCACTTTGCAGAGCCCTGAAACTGAAGAACAAGAAGATATTTATTACCTAGTGGAAGAACTTAAACATGTTGCTCTCCAGCCTTCTGAAGGTGGTCATGGCTTCAATGTGGCTAGGTAAGGATGTCCCAGTGGGAATGGGCCTCCTCTATGACCTAAAGACTGGGGATCCAGGCAGTGTTTTATAAGTACCCTCGGAAGGAGAGGTAGCAGGATGTGAAAAGATTTTTTTTTGGGTCCCATATCACTTATCCCATAACCTTCTGATTCTTTTTTCTTTCAGGATCCAGTATTGCCCAGAAGGTAACTCAAGGCCAGTCAGCAATGTTAGTGCAGGAGAAGGAGGCTGTGATGCTGGACTGCTCATATGACACCAGTGATTCACGTTATAGTCTATTCTGGTACAAGCAGCTCGACAATGGGGCAATGATTTTTCTTATTCGTCAGGACTCTTATAACCAGAAAAATGCCACAGAAGGTCGCTACTCACTGAATTTTCAGGAAATAAAGCGTTCTGTCAACCTTGTCATCTCAGCTTCACAGCTGGAGGACTCTGCAGTATATTTCTGTGCCCTCATTGAGCCCACAGTGAGAGGTGTGTTGGAAGGAGGTGTACCAAAACCCCAGTGCTCTGCTTCAGGCATCCACCTGCTGTAGGGACCAAAGCAGGAAATTGCCATCATAGACAAGAAGTGGCCAGGGCTGTGACAGCACAGGTGTAGGTAGGCTTAGAGGGAAAACACTGTGAAAATACCTCTCTGGGTTCATAGACCATGTGTAGAGTTATCACTCATCACAAATCCGGCCAGTGTGGCTCAGTGGTTGAGCATCGACCCATGCACCAAGAGGTCGCCAGTTCGATTCCTGGTCAGGACATATGCCCAGGTTGTGGGCCTGATCCCCAGTGGGGAGCATGCAGGAGGCGACCAGTCAATGTTCTCTCTCATCGACGTTTCTATCTGTCTCTCCCTCTCCCTTCCTCTCTCTCTAAAATCAATAAAGAAAAAAAAGTATAAAAAAAAAAGTATATAAAAAAAAAATTTGCGTAGTGCCCTGGCCAGTTTGACTCAGCGGTTAGAGCATTGGTCCTCAAACCAAAAAGTTGTGGGTTCGATTCTGGTCAAGGCCACATACCTAGGTTGCAATTCGGTCCCTGGCCCTGGTCAGGGTGGTGTGGGGGCAACTAATCGATGTATCTCTCTCACATCGATTTTTCTCTCTCTCTCTCTCCTCCTCCCTCCTTCTCTCCCACTCTATCTGAAGATAAATGGAAAAATATCCTCGGATGAGGATTAAAAAATAAAAATTTGGGTTGAAACAGTTTATTGAAGTCAAAGAACAGCCACAATAAACAACTTGCCATTTCCTGATAGATTGAGCAAGAAGAATTGACTAAGGAAATTCAGAAACATCTGACACAAAAGTCAACAAATATGTGTGAATTGTTGGAATTTCAGATCAATTTGTTCAGTAAATATTTGTTGGATATATACTGTATGGAGCAGACATTTTTTTCTCTAACATCTTTGAGTCACTGGGCCTAAGATTTACACTGACATAAGACAGAATAACAGGAGAAAAACATACCAATTTTATTAAATTTTTACTTGTACATGGAAGCCCTCATAGGAAAATGAAGATCTGAAGACATGACCAGGGCAGGAAGCTTTTAAACTTTTTAGATAAAGAAACAATACGTTTGTGTAGAGTTGACAAGACCAATGTGCGTGAACTAGTAGAAGTACAGCTAAGGCTCAGTAGTACTTATCTTCCTCAACTGGGAAGATGCAGTTTGGTTTAACAATGTTTGTAGATTCCTCTGGTGCATCTCTGGGCTATTCTGTCTCTCTCCAATAAAAGGAGAATTTATTTCCTATGTTTAGGCCAATAAGGGAGATCATTTTTTTGTGTGTGTGTTTCCCCCCCCCCATGTTTCTTTAAAAAATTTTTTTCTGGGCAGAGGACCTAAATAGACACCTCTCCAAATAGGACATACAAATGGCCAAGAGACATATGAAGAAATGCTCAACATCACTAATCATCAGAGAGATGCAAATTAAAACAACTATGAGGTATCACCTCACACCTGTCAGAATGGCCGCCATCAACAAATCATCAAATAACAAGTGCTGACAAGGGTGTGGAGAAAAAGGGACTCTAGTACACTGCTGGTGGGAATGCAGACTGGTGCAGCCAGTATGGAAAACACTATGGTGTTACCTCAAAAAATTAAAAATTGAACTGCCATTTGAATCAGTGATCCCACTTCTAGGAATATATCCTAAGAAGCCTGAAACACCAACCAGAAAGAATATATGTACCCCTATGCTCATAGCAGCACTGTTTACAATAGCTAAGACCTGGAAACAACCCAAGTGTCTATCAGTAGATGAGTGGATAAAAAAGCTGTGGTACATGTACACAATGAAATACTATGCAGCTATAAGAAAGAAAGATCTCTTATCCTTTGAGATGACATGGAGGGACCTGGAGAGTATTATGCTAAGTGAAACAAGCCAAGCAGAGAAAGACAAATATCACATGATCTCACTTATTTGTGGAATATAATGAACAAGGTGGGCTGACGAATGAAATAGACTCAGAGATATAGAAAGGAGTATGGTTCAGACTGACAAACCTCAGAGTAGTGGGGTGGGGGGATGAATGAGATGAACCAAAGAACTTATATGCATGTATGCATAACCAACCAATGGACATAGACAACAATGCTAGGAGGGTGTCTGGGGGGAAAAAGGAGAAACATCTGTAACAAAAATAAATTAATAAAAATTGGGAAAAAATGTTTTTTTTTTCAATTAAAGTTGACATTCAAGATCATTTTATATTAGTTTAGGTATACAGCATAGTGGGTAAACAATTACATCCTTTACAAAGTGATTCCCCTGATATTTCAAGTACCCATTTGATACCATACATAGTTATTACAACTTCACTGACTATATTTCTTGTCCTGTAATTTTACGTCCCCATGATTATTTTGTAACTACCAATTTGTATTTCTTAATCCCTTCACCTCCCCCCACCAACTCTCCTACTATTTGGCAATCCTCAGTTTGTTCTTTGTATTTATGAGTCTGTTTCTGTTTCGTTTATTTATTTTGTTCTTTAGATTCTACATATAAGTGAAATTATATGGTATTTGTCTTTTTCTGTCTGACTTACTTCACTTAACATAGTACCCTCTAGGTCCATTCATGTTGTTGCAAATGATAAGATTTTATACTATTTTTATGGCTGAGTAATATTCTGTTGTATATATGTACTACTCCTTCTTCATCCACTTGTCTATCGATGGGCACTTAGGTTGCTTCCATATCTTGGCTATTGTAAATAATGCTGCAATGAGCATAAAGGTCCATATACTTTTCAAATTAGTGTTTTGCTTTCTTCAAATATATGCCCAGAAGTGGAATTGTTGGATCATAAGGTAATTCCATTTTTAATTTTTTTGAGGAACCTCCATACTGTTTTCCATAGTGGCTGTACCAATTTGTAGTACCATCAACAATGCATGAGGGTTCCCTTTTTTCCACATCCTTGCCAACACTTGTTTGTGGATTTGGATTTATTGATGTTAGTCATTCTGACAGGTGTGAGGAGATTTTATATATATATATATATATATATATATATATATATATATATATATACTAAAAGCAGTGTCAAAGAACTTACTGCCTATGTTTTTTTCTAGGAATGTTATGATTTCATGTCTTACATTTAAGTCTGAGTTTATTCTTGTATATGATGAAAGAAGGTGGTCTAGTTTCATTTTTTCACATGTGTGTGTCCAATTTGCCCAACACCATTTATTCAATTGACTGTCTTTATCCCATTGTATATGCTTTCATTTATTTATATCTTCTTATTAATTGTGTATCCTGTTACTTTGCTGAATTCATTTACAGTTCTAATAGATTTTTAGTGGAATCTTTAGGGTTCTCTATATATAGTACCATGTCATCTTCAAATGATGACAGTTTTACTTCTTTCTTTCCAATTTGGGTGCCTGTGATTTCTTCTTCTTGTCTGATTGCTGTGGGCAGAACGTCTAATACTATGTTGAATAAGAGTGGTGAAAGTGGACATCCCTGTCTTGTTCTTGTTCTTAAAGGAAACACGTATAGCTTTTCCCTGTTGAATATAATGTTAGCTGTGTGTTTGTCACATATGGCCTTTATTATATTGAAATATGTTTCCTCTATCCCACTTTGCTGGAGTTTTAATCATAAATGGGTGCTGGATTTTGTCAAGTGCTTTTTTTCTGCATGTATTGATATAATCATATAATTTTACTCCTTTATTTTTTTATGTGGTGCATCATATTAATTGATTTGTGGATATTGAACTAACCAGGAATAAATACCACTTGATCATGGTATATGATCTTTTTTTGTTGTTGTTGATCCTCACTTGAGGATATTTTTTCCATTGAATTTCAGAGAGAATGGAAGAGAGGGAGTAGCGGGGAGAGAGAGAGAGAGAGAGAGAGAGAGAGAGAGAGAGAGACAGAGAGAGACAGAGAGAAACATTGATGTGAGAGAGACACATTGATTGGTTGCCTCCAACAAGTGGGGCTGGAGATCAAACCTGCAATCCAGGTACATGCTCTTGACCAAGAATTGAACCCATGATCCTTTGGTGCATGAGCTGATGCTCTATCCATTGAGCCACTCTGGCCAGGGTGGTATATGATCTTTTTAAATGTATTACTGAATTCAATTTGCTAACATTCTGTTGAGGATTTAAAAAAAAAATCCTCACCCAAGGATATGTTTATTGATTTTAGAGAGAGGAAGAGAGAGAGAGAGAGAGAGAGAGAGAGAGAGAGAGAGAGAGAGAGAGAGAGAGAAAGCAACATTGATGTGAGAGAGAAACATTGATTGGTTGCCTCTTGTATGCACCCCAACCAGGGATTGAACCTGCAACCTAGGTATGTGCCCTTACAGGGAATCAAACTTGCAAACGCAAACTGAGCCACACCGGCCAGGGCTTATTGAGGTTTTTGTACATCTATATTTATCAGGGATATTGCCCTATACTTTTATTTTCTTGTAATGTCTTTTTTTTTTTTTTTTGGAATCAGGATAATGTTGGCCTCATTAAATGAGCTTGGGAGTCTTCCCTCCTCTTGAATTTTTTGTAATAGTTTGAAAAGGATAAATGTCAATTCTTTTTTGAATGTTTGGAAAAATTCACCTGTGAAGTCAGCTGGTCCAGGACTTTTGTTTGTTGGAAATATTTAATTACTAATTAGATATTTTTGGTAGTAATCAGTCTGTTTATATTTTATGTTTATTCTTATGCCTTGAAAAATTGTATGTTTCTAAGCATTTATCCGCTTTTTCCAGTTTGTCCAATTTGTTGGCATATAATGTTTATAGGAGTTTCTCACAATTCTTTTTATTTCTGTGGTGTCAGTAGTCAATTGTCTTCTTTCTTTCGTGATTTTATTTGTTTGGGTTCTCTGTCATTTTTTCTTGATGAGTCTGGTTTAAGACTTATCAATTTTGTTTATCTTTTCAAAGAACCAGCTTATGGTTTCATTGATACATTTTTTTCTTTATTGATTTTAGAGAGAGAGGAAGGGAGAGGGAGAGAGAGATAGAAACATTGATGAGAGAGAACATCGATTGGCCGCTTCCTGCGTGCCCCCCACTGGGGATTTGGCCCACAACCTGGGCATGTGCCCTGACCAGGAATCGAACCGGTGACCTCCTCCTAGTGCATAGGTCAATGTTCAACCACTGCGACACACCAACCGGGCTCATTGATATTTTTGTATTGTCTTTTTAGAGTATATTTTATTTATTTCCACTGTGATTTTAAAAAAATTCCTTTCTTCTACTCCTTTTGTGCTTTGTTGGTTGTTGTTTTTCTAAGTATTTTAGATGTGAGTTTAGATTATTTGGCATTATTCTTGTTTCTTTAGGTAGGCCTGTATTGCTATGAATTTTCCTCTTAGGGCTGCTTTTGCTGTGTCCCACAGATTTTTGGGTCATTGTGTGTTCATTTTTATTTGTCTTAGGTATCTTTTGATTTCTTTCTTATCTCATTGTTAACCCATTTATTGTTTAGTAGCATGTTATTTAGCCTCCATGTATTTGTGTGTTTTTCAATTTTTTCCCTTGTAATCGATTTCTAGTTTCATATTATTGTGATTGGAAAAATGCTTGATATAATTTCAATCTTTATAAATTTATTGAAACTTGTTTTGTGTCCTAACATGTGGTTTATCCTGGAAAATATTCTATGTGCACTTGAGAAGAATGTATATTCTGCTGCTTTGGGGTGAAATGCTCTGAAAATATTAATTAAATCCATCTGGTCCAATGTGCCATTTAGGACCACTGTTTCCTTATTGATTTTCTGTCTGGAAGATCTATCCATTGATGTTAATGGAGTGATAACATCCCCTACTATTACTGTCAATCTCTCCCTTTATGTCCAGCAATATTTGCTTTATACATTTAGGTGCTCCTGTGTTGGGTGGATAAATGTCTACAAGAGTTCTATCCTCTTGTTGGGTTCATCCCTTTATCATTATAAAATGTTTTTCTTTGACTCTCATTAAAACCTTGTTTTAAAGTTATGGGTCTTGTTTTGTTATCCATTCAGCTACCCTATGTCTTTTGACTGGAGCACTTAATCCATTTACATTTAAAGTGATTATTGACATGTATATAGTTATTGCTATTTTATTATTCATATTTACGTCCTCTCCCTTCTTCCTCTTAAAGAAGTCCATTGTTTCTTATAATTCTCGTTTGGTTGTAATAAACAGATTAGCTTTTTCTTGTCTGGGAATCTCTTTACATGTCCTTTGATTCTTAATGATAGCTTTGCTGGGTAAAGTAATCTTAGTTGTAGGTCCTTGCTTTTCATCATTTTGACTATTTCTTGCCAATCTCTTCTGGTCTGAAAAGTTTCTGTTGCTAAATCAGCTGACATTATTATTATTTTTTAAATGTTTGTATCGATTTTTTAGAGAGAGAAGAAGGGAGAGAGATAGAAACATAGATGAAAGAGAGAAACATCGATCAGCTCCCTCCTGCCACTATTGGGGATCGAGCCCACAACCCAGGCATGTGCCCTGACCAGGAATCGAACTGGGCCCTCTCAGTGAATGAGACATCACTCAATCCACTGAGCCACAGCAGCTGGGCTAGCTGACATTCTTACGAGAACTCTCTTGTAGGTAACTAACTGCCTTTCTCTTGCTGTTTTTAAGATTCTTTCTTTGTCTTTAAACTTTGGCATTTTAATTATGATGTGTCTTGGTGTGGGCCTCTTTGGGTTCACCAATTTTGGGACTCTCTGTGCTTCCTGGACTTGTATGTCTATTTCTTTCACCAGGTTAGGAAAGTTTTTCAGTCATTATTTCTTCAAATAGGTTCTCAATCCCTTGCTGTCTGTCTTCTCCTTTGGTATCCCTATGATGCAAATGTTGGTATGCTTGATGTTGTCCCAGAGGTCCCTTAAACTATCCTCATTTTTTTTGGATTATTTTTCTTTTTGCTTTTCTGATTCGTGTTTTCTTCTACATTGTGTTCTTAATCACTGATTTAATCTTTTGCTTTATCTAATCTGTTGTTGAGTCCTGCTAGTGCGATCTTCATTTCAGTTAATGTATTCTTAATTTGTAATCGGTTCTTTTTATGATTTATATGTGCTTCTCTATGCTTATTATCTTTATTGAAGTTATCACTTTGTCTCTTGATCATCCTTATAACCAGTATTCTGAACTCTGTATCTGATAGATTGCTTGCTTCCATTTTGTTTAGTTCCTTTTCTGGAATTTTCTCCTGTTCTTTCGTTTAGGACATATATCTTTGTCTCCTCATTTTGCCTGCCTCTTTGTGTTTGTTTCTATGCATTAGGTAGATCTGCTATGTTTCCCATTCTTGGCAGGGTGGCCTTATGTAGTAGGTGTCCTGTGGGTTCCAGTGACTCAGTCTCCATGATCATTTGAATGGGTGTTCCAGAAGTGTCCCTTGTGTGGGTGGATGTGTTTTTTGTTGTTGTAGTTGAGCCTTGATTGTTGTTGGTATGTCAGTGGGTGAGATTGACCTGCAGGCTGACTGGCTGTGAGTTTTGGCTATGACTATTGCAGTCAAGCTGCTGTGTGGTGATTGATCCCTTGGTGTGGGATTTTTTGTGTCAGGCTCTAGTGCCTGCTGAGACCACCTTTTAGGTGTACCATTTGTGAAGCTGATCAGGTGGTGCTTTGTTGTGATCTGAAGCAGGCAACTGGGTTTGTTAGTTCAGGGGCCTCTTGTGAGATACTCTGGTGCAGGCCAATGTCAGCTTCTGCCTGTGACTAGTCTGGCATTATCTGGTAATGGCTACAAAGTGATTTGCAGTTGTTAGCTGCCAGTGATGGGCTGGAAGGTGCATATAAGGTTCCATGCTGCAAACTATGGATGGCTGCAACCACTACTGAGTCTGGAATTGCTTGAGAAAAGGGCACCCAGAGGTCTGCTTCTGCCTGCTGAGTGCCTGTAAGGCTTAGCCACTGAAATAACCTTGGGCAGTACATAAGTTGGGAGTGTCAGGGTCTTGGGCATCACCAGGGTAAGGTGAATGATGAGCCATGTGAGAAGAAGTCTCAATACAGGGAAAATGGTGGCTGTCCCTCCAGTCCTCATCCTAAACACACACAACTCAGCTTTTCCCTCCATGTCTCTGGAACCCCCAGAGCCAATGTGCCTCTTCCAGAGCTTAGGGTGAGCACTGCCAGCAAGTGAATCTCTGTGTGAGTCCTTCAAGAGGATGCTCGGATTTCCAGCAGTCTTCTGTCACACCCGAATGGACAGAATCTCCACTGCTTTTTACAGCTAGATGTTGTGGTAGTTCCTCTTCCTGGCATTGATGTTCCAGGCTGGGGTGTCCAGTGTGAGGGCTGGGAACTCTTGATCCTCATGGGGAACCTCTGCAGCTGGGATATGTCTCGCAATTTGTGGGACCAGCCTGTTTTGCATTTCTGCCCTTTCTACCAGTTCTGATGTGGCGGCGGCTTCTTCTTCTTCTTCTTCTTCTTCTTCTTCTTCTTCTTCTTCTTCTTCTTCTTCTTCTTCTTCTTCTTCTTCTTCTTCTTCTCCCTCTCCCTCTCCCTCTCCCTCTCCCTCTCCCTCTCCCTCTCCCTCTCCCTCTCCCTCTCCCTCTCCCTCTCCCTCTCCCTCTCCCTCTCCCTCTCCCTCTCCCTCTCCCTCTCCCTCCCCTTCCCCTTCCCCTTCCCCTTCCCCTTCTCCTTCTCCTTCTCCTTCTTTTATTAATTTATTTTTATTACAGATGTTTCTCCTTTTTCCCCCATTGACACCCTCCTCCCCATCTCCTCCCCCCGCCCCGTCCTCTTTGTTGTCCATGTCCATCGGTTATGCATACATGCATATAAATTCTGTGGTTCATCTCTTCCCTCCCCCCCACCCCCTCCTCTGAGGATTATCAGTCTGTACCTTACTTCTATGTCTCTGGGTCTATTTTGTTCCTCAGTTTGTGTTGTTCATTATATTCCACAAATAAGTGAGATCACGTGATATTTGTCTTTCTCTGCTTTATAGCCTTAGTTTTAGGACTTCTGTTCAACTAGTCTTCAGATCATTCTCCAGGTTGATTGTTATACATTTTAATTTACAAGTTGAGACATGAAAGAATGATCCTTCTAATAATAAATAGTCTAATATATGGTGATGTGCAGAACAAGATGCAGAATTTGCAACTGAATACTGATTTTTAAATCAATGTTTTGCTAGTAATTGAGAATACTAAAGAAGGAGAAAATAAAATCTGCTCTATTTTTTCATGTCAACAACCAATGGTCTTTGGCATCGATTCAATCCCAATAGGAATCCCCAGTTTGAGGTGTGGTAAAGAAGGAAGCTTTATTCAGTGCAAACAACTCAATTGTGATACAGCATGCTGTGGAGCAGCTCAATAGTGTTAAAGATCATTTATGAAATAGCATGGCTGTGAGCTGGCCCGAGGATGAGACAGCCCCCAGGTGAGGTGCCTCTCTGGCTAGACAGCTCTGCTCTGCTCCAGTCCTGTACACTCTGTTCTGCTCTGCTCTGCTCTGCTGTGCCCTGGTCCTGCAAGACATCTTAGGTGTTTCAGCTCCTTATGAGTCAACTCAGTCTTCAGTGTTCCACTGGAATGAAGAGTGAGCTCTCCAAGCCAGAGAGGAGCTGACTTATATATAGAGAAGTTCCCATCTCTGGTGGATAATTGGTCCACCCTCAGGCAAATGAGAACTCCAAATCCTCCGTTTGGTCCAAAAATCACTGTCCTGATTGGTCAGTATGGAGGCACTATGATTGGTCTGTGAAGATGCTAATGAGGATGTAGTTGTGCAGCCCTGATTGAATGGGGGAAAGTCTTAGTCCTATTGATTGAAACACAGTTCTTTTCTTTTATAAGGACTGGCTCAGATGGCAAGAACAAAGTGCAGGCAGTCAGTTCTGGGGGCTGGCAGTTTAGTGCAGGCTTCTCTCTGAAGCGTAGCTTGTGTGAGAGGCCTCTGTTTAGAGATGGCTGCTAGGCTCTGTTTTTAAAATTTGAGTTCAGTTAGCCACCAGGAACCCTTCTTGGTATGTATATTCTTTCTCAGGGTCCACACATACCATAGAGACATATTAGCATGACTTGAATAAATGAAATATGCAACACTTAAATTCAGGTCATTTGGCTCTAGTTGACACATTTTCACTGAACAATAAAAACTAAACTAAATACCTTCAGCATACATCTCAAGAAGTTAAAAAAGAAACAATAAAATTAAATTAAAAAATGCATATTAAAAGGATCAAAGATGAGAGGAAAACATTGATTGGTCAAAGGAAAATAAAACCAATGATGAAACCACAATCTATTTTGAAAAAAACTAGAATACTAACATAATCCAGAAAAAAATCAGGAGGGCCTCTTGAGAGATGGACAAAAAATGAAATATAGCATTGTTAAATTGACTTTATTTTTTGGAATGTAAGAGTTATTTTAATTTTAATTATGTAAATTTTTGTTTGTGCATGATTCATTTATTTTATTTTATTAAAAAAAATTTATCTTTGTTGTTGAAAGTATTACAAATGTCCCCTCTTTTTTCCCCCCACTGACTCCCTCCACTCCACCCCTGCCCCCGTCCCTATGTCTTCACTGCATTATTGTCTGTGTCCAAGGGTTATGCATATATGCATATAAATTCTTTGGTTTATCTCTTCCTGCTTTCCCCCTTCCCCCTTCCCTCTGAGATTCATCAGTCTGTTCCCTACTTCCATGTCCCTGGATCTCTTTGGTTTGTCAGTTCATTTTGTTCATTAGATTCCACATATAAGTGAGATCATGTGGTACTTGTCTTTCTCTGACTGGCTTATTTAGCTTAGCATAATACTCTCCAGGTCGCTCAAGACTCAAACAGATTCTCAAGCCTGGTTTGATGGATTTGATCTAGAATGATTTCTTTTAGATCTGAGATGATTCATTGTACCTATTCTGTACATGTGCATTAGTGCAAGCTTATATGATTTTGGCAGCTTTTACAAATTCTAGATTCTTTCTCTTAACTTGACTAAAATTATAGATATAGTGTGTGTTCCTTTTCCTTATTCTCCTTGTTGTATTTAGATTAATTTTGTTAGGATAAGGGGAAATGAGCTTATTCAACCATATTTATATGGAAGTGTTGGCTTTCATATTATCACTTATGTATTTGTCTTTTATTGTTTTATTCACAAAAGTGCTGGGCCAGTAAGTATGGTTCAAATTTACGGGAGGTAGGGACTCTTCAGATCCTGGAATGAATCTGAAAATTATTCTCAATTTTGTTCTTTACCTCTATACTTTTATGAAGTAAAACTTCATAACTGTGTTTGATTATGTGCGGATCAAACCACAGTTTGAATAATGTTAGTCGTACAGAAAGGACCAAGTTATAATCTCATATATGAAAACCATTCACACTGATTAATTTTAACAACTATGTTTTAGTCTTCTTTATCATGATTGAGTTACAAGAAACAGAGAGAGAAAGAGTGACCTCTGGCCATGAATAAAGTTTCAGTTTTACAAAAGCCTAGGGAGTGTGGAACCCTTAGCTGCAGTGCATCGCTCGGGTCAGGTGCCTAATAATCGGTCTGAAAGGAATGCTCATGCCACTATCTGCTCTTGAATTATAGTTTATGTATCTTTTATGTGTTCTTTTTTCTTTTTTTTGCCTCTTTTGGTGAACAATCCAAATCTGCAATGATTTATTTTTCCAATATTTCAATTTGAATGAATTGCAATTAAACACTTGTGAGTTTAGTTTTATTATTTGTAAAAGGGGATATCTTCTTTACTATTTAAATTTTTTTTTTCTTTATTGATTTTAGAGAGAGAGGAAGGGAGAGGGAGAGAGAGAAACATCGATGAAAGAGAACATTGATTGGCCGCCTCCTGCATGCCCCGCACTGGGGATTTGGCCCACAATCTCGGCATGTGCCCTGACTGGGAATTGAACTGGTGACCTCTTGGTGCATAGGTCGATGCTCAACCACTGAGCCACACCGGCTGGGCTCTTCTTTAATATTTGTTGTGATGATTTATCAAAGATGTATTAAGGCTGCGTTTGGGAAATTTTTTACATGTTGACTCTGGAAATTTTTTACATGTTGAATCTTTATAGAGAGAACTCCAGTAAGCAGACTGATATACATGTCTATGGATAAATGTTTACAGGGCCTTCCACAAAGATGTGTCCTTCTCCAGAACTTTATCCTGATAACCCTCAGAAGTGTTTGCTTTGTTTTGTTCTATTAAAAAATGGTTATAAAAAAAGAGCTAAAGAAGTGCTTGCTTTTGCTGCTGGAACTTCATACAAAAAACCAGCTTTAAAAATGTTTAGACAGAGAGACATTTTCCCATGCTGATCCCAGAACTTTCTGATCTTTGAGAACTATCTTGGTCTAGGACAGTTAGTATAAATGAGATCTTGTAAACAGGTATCAGGCTGGCTGCAACAAAATCACCTGGAGGAGTTCTTAAAAATTACAAATTAATATATATTCCAAGAAGTGGGATTGATCTCACTTATTTGTGAAACATAGTGAACAAAATAAGCTGTTGACCAAAAGAGATCAGAATCATGGAAGTAGGGAACAGACTGACAAACCTCAGAGGGATGGGGGGTGGGAGAGGAGGGAAGAGATAAGCCAAAAAATTTATATGCATATATGCACAGCCAATCCACAGGGACACTAGGCTGGGGAAGGCAGGAGGAGGGTGGAAGCGGGAAGGAGGGGGTCAATGGGGAAAAAAGGGGGACATCTGTAATACTTTCAACAATAAGAAAATTGCAAATTAGTAGGTATCAATCTTGGAAAATATAATTCATAAAATTAGTTTTGTGATCCCAGAATCTGTCATTTCAAATCACTCATACATTGATTCTACTATCAGCTGTTGTATGAATACCAGCCAGTATGTTTAACAATTAGAAATGCTGATAATGAAGAGAGTCCTAATTTATGTTCTAAGCTTTTGATGCAAATCAACATCTTTAGGATTTCATACCTTCTGGAAAAAAAATATTTGATTGATTCAGCAACAAAATGTTGAAGATGGACAACAGTGGAAAGCATCCTTGAAGCTAGCTCTCCATTAGGAGTAAAGGAGTAGTACTTGTTGCTACCTCATCTCAGAGTCAGTGAAATCGTGGGAGAATTAGCTACTGATCTCAGTTTATTCTACAGAAAGTCAGTAACTTCAATTATGGTTATTTTTTCTTGTCCAGGATTCACATTTTCACTTTTAAATAATTCTGAAATTCAGGAATATTTGACTATTGATAAAATAGTGTGACTTTTTCTCCTAATGAGCTTTTATTAAAAAGATAGAACTGGCCCTGGCTGGTTTGGCTCAGCGGTTAGAGCGTCGGCCTGCGGTCCAGAGATACCCGGGTTCGGTTCCTGCTAGGGGCATATACCTCAGTTGCGGTTTGTCCCCGGCCCTGGTTGGTCGTGGGGGTGGCAGCCACTCGATGTGTCCCTTTCATGTCGATATTTCTCTCTCTCTCTCTTCCTCTCTCTCCCTCCCACTCTATCTGAACAAAAAATGAAAAAATGTCCTCAGGTGAGGATTAAAAAAAAAAAAAAGAACTGTTACAATGGATATAATTTAGGATTGAGGAAGTATTGTTTTCAAATAGCAGTGATTCCTCAAAAACTGTTTATTATTTTTGTTTAATTTAACAAATATCTAGTGAGCACATGATAAATGTCAATTGCTGTTCTATATGCTGGGTTACAGTGCTGAAAAACAACCATTCAATAATGGCTCTACTTAATCCTTCCTCTCATTTCATCCCAAAACTCTTTCCTGACATTCATGGATTATAGGCTGCCCTACAGTGGATACATAAGAATAAAAGGATTGTATAAAACATTGTAACTACAAAGATACCCTGGTTGGTTGGAGAACTTCCATGTCAGGTTTATTTTGCCTAAGACAAAATAAACATTAAAGGTTATGATAGCTCTTGTTCAGATTTACAAGTGCCACGTGAAGACTGACATGTGCTTGGTAAATAAAGTCAGAGATGAGAACATATTGCTGACATTGGAAGGACCTTAAGAATCATGCATTGGCAGCTCGGGACTGAGTGCACGCAGAATCACCATGATTCTTCAGGGGCTCTTCAGGTTCTCCTGTCATTCGGTCTGCAATCTCAGTCCATTTGAGGAGGAATATTGGTGTTACAGCAGTGGCATTTAATAAGGAACTTGATCCTGTACAGAAACTCTTCGTGGACAAGATTAGAGAATACAGAACTAAGCGACAGTCATCTGGAGGACCTGTTGATACTGGCCCAGAGTCTCAGCAGGAGTTGGAGAGGGAGCTTTTTAAGCTTAAGCAAATGTATGGTAAAACAGACATGAATACGTTCCCTGACTTCAAATTTGAAGATCCCAAATTTGAAATCCTGTAATAACCCCGTCCTGAAGAAATGTAAAATTTGTCTGGTATTTTGCCCCAACTCATACAACTGATCAGAAGTGTCAGAATAAACATACATTTCAACAACAACAAAAGAAATCATGCATTGCATTTCAGTCCCTGTCCACCAGGGGCTGCAGCTTCCCACCACAAACACAAACATGTTTCCTGTATGAAATGCAGGCTTCAATTTATCATTTCACTGTGACTTCAACGTTTCTTCATGTTAAGAAGCAAAAACATTATCTAAGTGACACTGTGGAGATGAACTCTTCTCCGGGCTTAGTGACTGTGCTACTCTTAGTGCTCGGTAAGTAACATGCCTCTTAAAATACAGATTCTTCTATTATGCCAGAAAATTCTTTAACCATAACTTTAAGGGCTTTATGCCCAAGGTGAGGAGACACAGATGTCTTTTATTTTTCCCCAGGACGAACCGGTGGAGACTCAGTGACCCAGATGGAAGGCCCAGTGACCCTCTCAGAAATGGATTCCCTGACTGTGAACTGCTCCTATGAAACCACATGGTCTCCTGTTCTTTTCTGGTATGTTCAGTATCCTGGAGAAGGTCTACAGTTCCTCCTGAAAGCCGGGAAGGCCGATGACAAGGGAAGCAACAAAGGTTTTGAAGCCACATACCGCAAAGGACCAAATTCCTTCCACCTGGAGAAAGCCTCAGTGCAGGAGTCAGATTCTGCTGTGTACTACTGTGCTCTGGGTGACACAGTGACAGAGACTGCAGGGGGAGCTGAGCATAAACTCTGAGCAGCAACGAGGATCATGGCTGCTGAGTGTCTAGGACTGTTCGATCCACTGGTGGATTTTATTATTTAACATCAAATACTCAGTACATGTAATACAAATTTACAATCTTTTAAGCACAGTAATAGAGTTAGGATAAATAGACCTCCATATACTATATTTATGGGGGTATCAAAGACAAAGGAACACTTTTATTTAATAAATAATGCACTAAAGCATGGATATAAAAAAGAGAAAATGTTAAAATGTTTAAGATATTTTATATATATTGTTATGACTCCAACTTTCTTTTTGTCATATATTTCATATAATGGGATATTAAAATTGACCCTTGTAGTAAATAAATGTGAAGTTTATAAAGACAGTTAATGCCTCTCTTGATTCAACTTTCCACTAATTACTTGTGCATAGAATAATTATACGAAATTTTGATGATGCGGGTTTTCCACTTTCTCTTAATGTGTTTTTAGAGGATTTAGAAATGTGCTTTTGTAAATAGTTCATAAAAGATTCCAAGTTGTAAAAGAATGAAGGTTGAGGGACCACCAATAAAAATGTAAAGGCTATTATTAACACTTGTCTTCTTTATTCTCTGCTATATCAAGGTATAGACTTTCCTTCATTTTTGTTTCATCCTTTTCTGTAAATCTTAATTTCCACTTGGTGTTTCATCTCTGTCATTTTCCCTTTATTTCTCTTCTCTTCTTGCCATACCATTTGGCAACTATCAGTTTGTTCTCTGTATCTATGAGGTATTTTCTGTTTTGTTTGTTCATTTATTTTGGTTTTTTAGATTCCACATATAAGTGAAATCATATGTATTTGTCATGCTGCATGCCTTATTTCACTTAGCATCATACTCTCTAGGGCCATACATGTTGAGTATTAGTTTTTTGCATCTCTATGTTTTTTTCTTTTCTTTGATCTCACCTATGTAGGAGTTAACTTAGTTCACTAACTTGGTTTTCTTTTGGAGTCCTCTTTGACTGTCTTGAGCAGAATTATCTTCCTTTGGGATATCTCTTTGGCAGGTGTGGTGGGTGAGGGAGGGGCTTCAGTTTTTGCACAAAGGGCAATAATCCCATCCTATCTTCTCAGCTTTCTTGGTTATTTTCTTTTAGGTTTGTGTGATAAGCAATATGTAGCAATATTTTTAATTTCAATTCAATCAAACAATCTATATATTTGGACTCATTTCTAATATTTTGGTTTTGTGTTATATGCTCTTCTTTTTTCTCTTGTAGTCTGTCTTTTGTGGCATTGATAACATATTATTTTATCTTCCTGATAATTTAGAAAATGTAAAGTGTCTCTGTTCTTAGACAAGCATCCTTATATAAATGTGTGTGTGTGTGTGTTATTCTATAACATCTCTCCCACAACTATATTCCACTTGTTGCCCTTGGGTTACTTTTTCTCTTCCTGATTTATTATCTAGCTGAAGGACCTGTGTGTGTTAACATAAGACCCACAAGATTTATTTTATTTATTTATTTATTTATTTATTTATTTATTTATTTATTTATTTATTTTTTATACTCACCTGAGGACATTTTTGCATTTATCTTCAGATAGAGTGGGAGGGAGAGAGAGGGGGGGAAGAGAGAGAGAGAAACATCGATGTGAGAGAGACACATCGAGTGGTTGCCACCCACACGACCCCAACCAGGGCCAGGGACAAACTGCAACTGAGGTCTGTGCCCTTAGCGGGAACTGAACCCGGGTCTCTCTGGTCCGCGGGCCAACACTCTAACCACTGAGCCAAACCGGCCAGGACCAAGGTTTATTATTGAGTTAATAAAGCAGGTCACAGAAAGGTATGCACAATATGTCTAATTTTTGTATTAAATATAAAACTGTAAATAAAATACTATATATTTTCTCTGGAATCATATATTTGGTATATGTTTATAAATCTATAGTAAAACAGATTTACAAAACATGAAGAAAGAATTAGGGTAATAAGTAATGGAAGAGTGAGAATTTGCTGTGGTTTCAAAGGGAATTTTAGTCCATATGTAATGTTTTGTTACTTTTAATTATTTATGTATTAATGAATTCTTCCTATTATTAAAATTAATAAAAAGTTATAGGCAATTATAAAAGTTTATCTATATTCTTTTTTTTATTAATTTACTTTTGTTACAGATGTTTCTCCTTTTTTCCCCATTGACACCCTCCTCCCCATTCCCCCACCCCGTCCCCAGCTTTGTTGTCCATGTCCATCAGTTATGCATATATGCGCATAAGTTCTGTGGTTTATCTCTTCCCTCCCCCCCCACCCCCTCTTCTGAGGGGTGTCAGTCTATACCCTACTTCCACATCTCTGGGTCGACCTGGTTCCTCAGACTGTTATGTTCATTATATTCCACAAATAAGTGAGATCATGTGATATTTGTCTTTCTCTGCTTGGCTTGTTTCGCTTAGGATAATACTCTCGAGGTCCCTCCATGTCGTCTCAAAGGATAAGAGATCTTTCTTTCTTACAGCTGCATAGTACTCCATTGTGTATATGTACCACAGCCTTTTTATCCGTTCATCCACTGATGGACACTTGGGCTGTTTCCAGATCTTAGCTATTGTAAATAGTGCTGCTATGAACATGGGGGTACATGTATTCTTTCTGATTGGTGTTTCAGGCTTCTTAGGGTATATTCCTAGAAGTGGAATAACTGGGTCAAAAGGCAATTGAATTTTTAATTTTTTGAGGTAACACCATAGTGTTTTCCACAATGGATGGACCAGTCTGCATCCCCACCAGCAGTGTACTAGGGTCCCCTTTTCTCCACACCCTCGCCAACACTTGTTTGATGATTTGTTGATGGTGGCCATTCTGACAGGTGTGAGGTGATACCTCATTGTTGTATTAATTTGCATCTCCCTGATGATTAGTGATGTTGAGCATTTCTTCATATGTCTCTTAGCCATTTGTATGTCCTTTTTGGAGAGGTGTCTATTTAGTTCCTCTGCCCATTTTTTAATGGGGTTCTTTGTCTTCCTTTTGTTGAGTTGTATGAGCACTCTATATATTTTGGAGATTAACCCCTTATCTGATGTATCATTGGCAATTATGCTCTCCCATAGAGTGGGTTCCCTATCTGTTTTGACGGTTGTTTCTTTTGCTGTGCAGAAGCTTTTGAGTTTGATGTAGTCCCATGTGTTCATTTTCCCCTTTGTTTCTGTTGCCTTAGATGATGTATCAGTGAAGATTCTGCTGCATATGATGTCCGAAATTTTGTTGCCTACATTTTTTTCTAGGATTTTTATGGATTCACGAGTCACATTTAAGTCTTTTATCCATTTTGAGTTTATTCTTGTGTATGGTGTAAGTTGATGGTCTAGTTTCATTTTTTTGCATGTAGCTGTCCAATTTTCCCAACACCATTTATTAAAGAGGCTGTCTTTACTCCATTGTATGCTCTTGCTGCCTTTGTCAAATATTAATTGAGCATAATGTCTTAGGTCAATTTCCGGATTCTCTGTTCTGTTCCATTGGTCTATATGCCTGTTCTTGTGCCAGTACCAGGCTGTTTTGATTACAGTAGCTTTGTAGTATAACCTGATATCCGGTATTGTGATCCCACCTACTTTGTCCTTCTTTTTCAAGATTGCTGTGGCTATTCGGGGTCTTTTTTGGTTCCATATGAACTTTTGAAATATTTATTCTAGTTCTGTGAAATATGTCACTGGTATTTTGATGGGGATTGCATTGCATCTATAGATTGCTTTGGGTAATATGGACATTTTAATGATGTTAATTCTTCCAATCCATGAACAAGGTATGTGCTTCCACTTTTTTATATCTTCCTCTATTTCTTTTTTCAATGTCCTGTAGTTTTCTGCAAATAAGTCCTGTACTTCTTTGGTTACGTTTATTCCTAGGTCTCTTAATTTTTTTGCCATGATGGTAAATGGAATTGTTATTTAGTTTCTCTTTCTGTGAGTTCATCATTGGTATATAAGAATGCCGTTGATTTCTTGACTTTAATTTTGTATCCTGCTACTTTGCCAAATTCATTTATTAAGTCTAGTAGATTTTTGATGGAGTCTTTAGGGTTTTCTATATATAATATCATGTCGTCTGAGAATAATGACAGTTTCACTTCCTCCTTTCCAATTTGGATTCCTTTTATTTTTTCTTCACGTCTGATTGCTGTGGCTAAGACTTCCAGTACTATGTTAAATAAGAGTGGCGAAAGTGGGCATCCCTGTCTTGTTCCTGTTCTTAAGGGAAATGTTTTTAGTTTTTGCCCATTGAGTATGATGTTGGCTGTAGGTCTTTCATATATGGCCTTTATTATATCAAGATATGATCCCTCTATTCCCAAATTGCTGAGCGTTTTTATCAGAAATGGGTGCTGGACTTTGTCAAATGCTATTTCAGCATCTATTGATATGATCATGTGGTTTTTATCTTTCATTTTGTTTATGTGGTGTATCACATTTATTGATTTGCGAATATTGAACCAGCCTTGCATCCCTGGGATGAATCCCACTTGGTCATGTTGAATAATTTTTTTGATGTATTGCTGGATCCGATTTGCTAGTATTTTGTTAAGGATTTTGGCATCTACGTTCATCAGGCATATTGGCCTGTAGTTTTCTTTCTTTGTAGTGTCTTCTTCTGGTTTTGGAATTAGGATTATGCTGGCCTCATAAACGAGTTTGGAAGTCTTCCTTCTTCTTGAATTTTTAGAAATAGTTTGAGGAGAATGGGTGTTAGTTCTTCTTTGAATGTTCGGTAAAACTCCCCCGTGAAGCCATCCGAGCCTGGGCTTTTGTTTGCTGGGATAGTCTTGATTACATCTTCAATTTCCTTAGCTGTTATTGGTCTGTTCAAGTTTTCTATCTCTTCCCGGTCCAGTTTTGGGAGACTATGTGTTTCTAGAAATTTGTCCATTTCACTTAGGTTGTCGAATTTGTTGCCATATAAATGTTCATAGTATTTGCTAACGATCCTTTGTATTTCTGTGGTATCAGTTGTTACTTCTCTGCTTTCATTTCTGATTTTGTGTATTTGGGTTCTCTCTCTTTGTTTCTTGATGAGTCTAGCTAAGGGTCCATCTATCTTGTTTATCTTTTCAAAAAACCAGCTCTTTGTTTAATTGATCCTTTGAATTGTTTTTTTGGTCTCTATGTCATTTATTTCTGCTCTGATCTTTACTATTTCCTTCCTTGTACTTGCTCTGGGGTTTTCTTTTTGTTTGCTTTCTAGTTCTTTAAGTTTTGAGGTTAGACAGTCTATTAGAAATTTTTCTTGTTTCTGAGGTAGGCCTGTAGTGCTATGAACTTCCCTCTCAGAACTGCTTTCACTGCATCCCATAGATTTTGTGTTGTTGTGTGTTCATTTTCATTGGTTTCCAGGAAGTTTTTAATTTCTTCCTTGATCTCCTTGGTAACCTATTCATTGTTTAATAACATGCTATTTAGCCTCCATGTGTTCATATGTCTTTGCATGTTCTTGTTGCAATTGATTTCTAGTTTCATGCCATTGTGACCTGAGAAGATGCTTGATATGATTTCAATCTTCTTGAAGTTGTAGAGACTTCGTTTGTGTCCTAACATGTGGTCTACCTTTGAGAATGTCCCATGTGCACTTGAGAAGAATGTGAATTCTGTAGTTTTGGGGTGTAATTCTCTGTAAATATCTATTAAATCCATTTGGTCTAGTGCTTCGTTTAGAGTCTCTGTTTCCTTGTTAATTTTTTGTTAATTAATTGGAGGATCTATCCAGTGATGTCAGCGGGGTATTGAAGTCCCCTGCTATGATTGTATTGCTGTCAATTTCTCCTTTGAAGTCCTCCAGAAGATTTTTAATATACTTTGGGCTCCTATATTGGGTGCATATATGTTTACCAAGTTTATATCTTCCTGTTGGATAGATCCTTTCAATATTATGTAGTGACCTTCTTTGTCTCTATTTATGGCTTTCATTTTGAAATCTATTTTATCAGATATGAGTATTGCTACCCCAGCTTTTTTTTCCTTTCTGTTTGCTTGGAAGATTTTTTTCCATCCCTTCACTTTCAGCCTATGTGAGTCTTTTGTTGTGAGGTGGGTCTCTTGTAAACAACATATATATGGGTCATGCTTTCTTATCCAATCCGCTACTCTGTGTCTTTTTATCTGAGCATTCAATCCATTTACATTTAAGGTGATTATTGATATGTACTTATTTATTGCCATTTTTGTTTAGTGTGGTTCTACTTTCCTTCCTATTTCTTCTGCTAATTACAGCAGTCCTTTTAACATTTCTTGCAGTGCTGGTTTGGTGCTAATATATTCCCTTAGCCTTTTTTTTTTTTTTTTTTTTTTTTTTTTTGTCTGAGAAGCTCTTTATTTGACCTTCTATTTTGAATGATAGCCTTGCTGGGTAGAGTAGTTTTGGATTCAGATCCTTGTTCTTCATGACCTTGATTACTTCATGCCATTCCCTTCTGGCCTGTAGTGTTTCTGTTGAGAAGTCAGATGATAGCCTTATGGGGGTTCCCTTGTAGGTAACTTGTTGTTTATCTCTTGCTGTCTTTAGGATTCTCTCTTTGTCTTTAATTTTTGGCATTTTAATTACTATGTGTCTTGGTGTGGGCCTGTTTGGGTTCTTCTTACTTGGGACTCTCTGTGCTTCTTGAACTTGAATGCCTTCTTTCTTCACCAAATTAGGGAAATTCTCTGTCACTATTTCTTCAAATATATTCTCTAACCCTTGCTCATTTTCTTCTTCTTCAGGGACTCCAATGATGTGAATATTATTACGTTTCCAGTTGTCCCACAGTTCTCTTAAGCTGTCTTCCTGTTTTTTCATTGTTTTTTCCTTTTGGTTTTCTGATTGGTTGATTTTTTTCTACCTTGTCTTCTAATTCACTGATCCGGTCCTCAGCTTCCTCTACTCTGCTGTTTAGTCCTTCCAATGTGTTCTTCATTTCTGCTATGTCATTCTTCATTTCTTCTTGCTGCTTCTTAATTTCCACTTTGTTGGTTTTCAGTATTTCTATGTCTTTGCTCATGGTGTTGATGTCTTTACTCAATGTGTTGATGTCCTTACTCATGCTGTTGAGCTTCCTCAAGATCATGGCTCTGAATTCTAGCCCTGTTAACTTGCTTAACTCTGTTTCATTTATCTCATCTTTGGTAGAGGTCTCTTGTTCTTTCATTTGGGATCTGTTTCTTTGTTTCACCATTTTGGCTATCTCAGTGTTTTTTGGAGCCTGCCAAATTTTCCTGTGGATGTTGGTGTTCTGTTGTTTGTGGCTCCCTCTACCGGGTTTGGATGAGTGTGTGAGGACCCACATTAAACACCACAGTGGAGTCTTACTTTCCAGGGTATATTTGCAAGCCCAGCAAAGGTTAAGTTATCCTCTAGCTTTTTGCCTAGAAGCTATTAGTTGTGGTTGCTTGAAGAGCCTTGGGTTTTCAGTTGAATGAAAAACCTCCCTCAGGTGTTCAGCATGAGAGGATTTCCAGAGGGTAGGGCAGTTGCTAGTAGTTAATGAGCCTCAGTTTGCATTTCAGTGGCCCACTAGGGTGTGGCTGGATCTCCGAGGGAGGGGCTGCCGTCTCTCCCCAGAGCCCTGGGATGGAGTAAGATGGCCAGGCCATAGTCCTGCGTGGCAGCAACTCAGCAAAAGCTCTGAGCGCCCTCCAAATCCCGAGTGTCCCCACACAGTTCTAGTCCAGTCCACCCTCCCTCTGCCGGAGCCCAGGTGAGTGGCTGTGGCTATTTTAGCGCTCTGTCCCAGCCCTCTGCCCTGTGTAGCTGGCTCGGGCTGTAACACCGAGGGCGGGCGCTGCTCAGGCTAAGGCCGCTGCTGTCCGTGGGCTCCAGCCCCCATCTCGCACCTCCGCAATCCTACCAGGATCGTTTCAGTGTCCCTGGTTGTATGGTTCTCGCAAGCTGCTTTTCTGTTGCTTTTTCCTGAAGATTTGTCTTTATTTTAGTTGTAATTCCAGTTTGGTCCTGGGAGATGGTCTGTGTAGCTTCCATTCACTCTGCAGCCATTTTGGAATCCTCCAGTTTATCTATATTCTTTATTCTTCTCACCAAAAAAGGGGGAAAAGAGAAACTGACCATCTTCTTCATAAGATTTTTGTTCGACGACCCCAAGTATAAGTAGTTTTTCTTCTTCTGAGATCACATAACTTTTAATTTTCAGTCCTTTTCTAGTTCTTTTTTTTTTTTTTTTACTTTAACTTCTACATAATAGAGCTTTATTGATAAAAGGTTAGTTTCCCTTGATACAAAGTGGCTGTGTAAAATGTTTTCAAAATACATTTCTATAGGTAAAGAGTGTTGCTTAGTAAAATAACAGTTATCTACTAGCAAAAGTATTAATTTCAGTTTGAGCAACAAAAGAAAAAAGATTTAAAAGTGTAAAGGTGTAGGTCCACTCATCCTGCATAATCATTACTAGGTGGTAGCCAACCCCAAGAAGTAGTTTTACTCAAACACACAGGGCTTACACAGACCACTTGCAAATGTCCCTCTATCTTCCTTTAAACAGCTGTTACTAGCAGTTAATAAATGTCAAAATAACCCAAGTAATTGGCCTTGGAGGTACTCTCAAGTCATGGAATGCTTTTTCTTAATAAAAACTTTGCAAGGTGTGCCTGAACCTAAAGCTTTTGAGCATTCATGATTGTTAACAGCGAAGGGCCAAGTTAGCAAGAACACCATATTCTTTTCTGTAGTATGCTTTTGTAACATATTTTGACCTCTGTTATTTTTTGGCCAAAACAAAAAACCCTCCTCATCCTTGAACTGAGCATTTTCTCTATTGTTTAACCCCTCCCGTTATAGCAAAATGAAAATAATGAACCAGCACCTGCTCCCTCCAGGTCTCCTTTCACCTGTCACTTTCTTTCTCAACTTCAGTAGAAATAAAGCAGGCCCTGGAGCATCAGCATCCTCGGAGTGTGGTGAGTGCCAGACAGAGTGAAGGTTAGAGACATTCTGGGTGGGAAGGGAAGGGCCAAGGCCACAGAGCACAGAAAATCCACCAGGAGCAGCTCTGACTGACCGCATCTACAACCAGCCCACGGTGCAGATTTGAAATGTTTTTCATTCTTACACTATACATGGAGAAATCTGTGTTACACATAATGAAGGAAATGGAGGTGGCTGAAAATAGGTGACAGTCCACGCGTTAAAAAAAAAAATGCAATTTGCCTTCTTTCACAAAACCATTCAAAAAAGAAACAAAAGAAAGTGAAACCAGGAAAACCTGATTGGCACTTTGCTTCGTGGGACTGAGGCCTCAGGGCCTGTGGCAAGTCTGGTTTTGGCACCCACCCACCCACCAGAGGACCCCGATTTCCACTCCTGAGGCAGACCTTCTACACCTGCAGTTATGGAAATATATTAAAGTGCAGTATAAAAATACAAAAGGTTAGTTTCCGAAAAATCAACTGCTAATTTTCCTTAAAAGGTTATTTTTTTAATCTAGTCACGTAAAAATAGTTTATTGACTCTCATTATGTTGGTAAGAATCTTAGTGGCAATATGAAAACTGGAGTTTTCCATAGCGGAGTATGACCAGCATTCCTGGGGAGCACTACAAAAACTGGCTGTGGCAACTGCCCAGCGGTTTAAAACACGACCTGGTATAAGTATCCAGAGACTTCTAAAATTTACCCCAAAAGCTTGTTTTCAAAAGAAAGCTATTTAAGTATAAGCATATATCATTTGGTAAACAGATAAATGTGCAGATGAATTAATGGTAGAATTGTAGCAGCAAAACTGGTCTTAGGTGTTGTGCTCACACAGAAGCAAGGCAGGAAAGAATCTCCACCTGGTGCTCCGGGTAGTAAATGGCTCTGTATCTTCTAGGTCACTGGGTCCATGTCTATGTCTCTACCACTTAGGAACATTTGGGGTAAATGTGAATGTTCTAGAAACAAAATATGAATGTTCTAGAGACAAATCAAGAGTGCTCCTCAATGACTAGTTGGTTAGGTCAGCCAAATCACAGTAACATACATGCTGACTGATCCCTGGAAATTTCTTATCTTTTTATCCTCACTTGAGGACATTTTTGCATTTATCTTCAGACAGCGCAAGGGAAAGAAGAGGAGGGAAAGAGGGACAAAGAGAGAGAGAAAAACATCAACGTGGGAGAGACACATGGACTGGTTGCCACCCACACGACCCCAACCTGGCTGGGGACAAACTGCAACCGGTACATGCCCTTAGCGGGAACCGAACCCGGGACTCTCTGGTCCGTGAGCCAACACTCTAACCGCTGAGCAAAACCAGCCAGGGCTGGAAATTATTTCTAACATTAGTGTTAGTTAAGGTAGAAGAAAATGAAAACGCAAACTTCATTCACAAAATATAAAGTCTACCCTCTAGTAATGAATACAAATGTTTAAAGTACTTCACACAAAAGAACACATCAAAAATTAAAAAAAAAAACTTAAATTCTTGGGCCACATGCACTGTGTGGATGATCACCTCTCCAACAATTTCTTGAAAACACACAACTGTATTACTCACCCGGAATGTTTTCTTTATCTCGCAGAATGTTTTCTCGCACGTGGTGCCCATGAACCACGCCATCTCTGTCTCCACCCTGCATCTGCGCCTGCATCCTGGCGATCATCTCCTGCACTCGGCAGAGCTCAGCTTCTTTTCCAGCAAGATCTGGTCTTTCTTTTTTTTAACGTTTTATTGATTTTTATTTAAAAAAAATTGTTTTCCTTTATTGATTTTAGAGAGAGAGGAAGTGAGAGGAAGAGAGAGATAGAAACATCCATGAGAAAGAACATTCATTGTCCACCTCCTGCATGCCCCTCACTGGGGATCGGGCTCACAACCTGGGTATGTATCCTGACCGGGAATCTAACCGGGGACCTCTTGGTGCATGGGTCCACGCTCAACCACTGAGCCACACCGGGGGACCACGAGATCTGATCTTGATTCATGTCCTCATTTTCCACTTTTCTGCCGCCTCTTTGAGCCTCTCAGAATGGAAGTTCTCCTAGTGAAGACCCTGGGTCACCTCCTGGAGGTCCTGCATGTGAGTGATGAGCATTGTCCTGAGCTTCAGAAAGTCGTTGTGCTCTGGGTTCTCCACCTCCAGGACACCCCACCGGTAGAGGCGGCCTCGACCTTCTTGCCTTTGGCTTCAATCAGCTGATTGGATCCAGCCACAGAGAACGGGATGCTGGCCTTGAGAAGCCTGGCCTGCTCTTTAAAATCTTCTTCTTCATCTGATTCGGACTCGGGTAGGTGCTAGACTTTGATGTTATGTCCTTCAATTTCATCCAGAATCCTTTTCTTCAAGCGCTCTGATTCCTTCAGAGTGAGACTATCGGCTTTCGCAATGACAGGCACAATATTGACCTTGTACATTGCCTTTGTAAACGCGACCTCGAAGGGCTTAAGTCCGCGTCGGAAGGGCGAGATGAAGTAGAAGCAGCAGCGCACCCTGCTGTCCAGGACGTGCCGGCGGGCGGTCCGCTGATCTGCTGTGGATGGAGCAGAGATGGTCTCGCAGCAGCCGCTGCAGTTGACGGCATCACCATGGCCGGGTGTGTCCACCACTGTCAGGTGAGGCTTGACCCCTCGCTCTTCAATCTCACAGCGGAAGCCTCGATTTGGACCGTTCTTTCCATTTTCTCTGCAGCTCCAGGTATGATGCTCTCTGGGTAGAGATCCGTCAGGAACAGGCTGTTTATGAGAGTCGATTTTCCTAGACCCCATTCACCGACCACCATTAATGTGACTCAAAACCTTTTTCACTGATTTTCGGTGAACTTGGTTAGGAAGATTTGCAAAGCCAACATAGCCAGGAGTTTCTGGATTTATAAACTGAGTTTGTGGTTGCTTAGACATCGTCAGTGAAGTTCCGTCAATGGGCGAGGAGCCCTGGAAGGGGAGCCCACCCACCGTGCGGCGGACCCACCCAGCTGGTTCTACTTTTTGACTGTACTATAGTTATGTATATTTTTGTTTCCTCAAGTAGACTTTAAATTAGTATGTTATCTTCTTTCATATATTCTTAAGATCTAGTAAATTATCCCAACTACACTAAATCTTCAATAAATGTTTATGAATTTATTTTGAAATCAAATAGCCCAAGATGAAAATTACCAAATAATTTAAGATAATAATTTTTCATCAAATGATATTTTAAAAGTAGGGGTTGGTTCACTTGTGCTCACCATTCAACTTTGTTTTCTGACCTTCTGCATTTCCTTCATCAGGAAACATGCAGTGATTGGGGCTGGTGGGGTGACAGCTGTTAGCTGGCGGAAGTCCTCTTTATTGATGGCTTTAGTGCACTAGAGGGCACTGAAGGCTTTACAAGAAATGACTTTTTCTGATGGTCCCAGAAAGTGGAACAGTTAAGGCAGGAGAGAGCAGTGAGCATGTGAGCCAGTCAAATTATAGACAGCAAAGATGAGGAGAGGGGCCACTGTGCTTTTGTAAAGTTCATTTCAGTTTTTCAGCCCTGCCACTTTACGTAAACTTTGGAAAGCTTACATACAGAATTGAGATATCCATTGTGGATGATTCTCTGAGCAGAAGTACAGGAGTAAGAATATTACTGGTCTTGTGAGCATGGAAGCTCAACAGTAAACATCTCCATAACCTGTTTTTAGTTTTTTAATTGTTATGACTAAAATCCCCTAAACCCAATGATCTAGAAATTATTTCAATTCCCCAGTTATTCTACCTTTTTATATAAGTCTTTCAAAGTAGAAGGAACAAAAACAAACAAAAAAAGGTAGAAGAAAAAATAAGGAAAAAATATTGTAGGAAAGGGAGAGGACAATATTTAATTTGACCAACAAAGTGTGCTTTGATTAGACTCAGCTGTGTGGGTCAGCACGATACCCAAGAGTTGAACAGGAGAAGGGAGAGGTAGAAATTAAGTCAGAGTGGACATGATACACATTTCTAATTTTTCCCAATGAAATTTTGTTGGAATAATTTCTTATGTAGATGGTGACTATATGTCTTGGTTTCTAGAACTCTCCTGATTTCAATAATAAACTTCTGCAATAAACAGTACATGTTATCAGATGTTTTCCTTTATCAGGATTTTCATATGAATGAATTCTCAAATTCTCTGTCAAACTATGCAATTTGAGAAATGAAGTCACTCTTCCTAGGATTCTTCAAAGTTCTACATAAACCAATGAAACACTGACAATCTAGAAACATCACCCACCCTTCCTCACTAACTATTCCACAAACTTCTCTTATATAATGTATTTTAAGAAAACTCACCTTTTTATAACTTCATATATTGGAAATACTGACTGCTACCGACCTGCATTGTTTGTATCCACACTTTTGGAGAGAGGACTGTGCTGTCTCACTGGGCCACTGTGGGTGGAGTTTGTTCAGATGAATGACAGAGCTGGGATGTGATTGGTTCTCAGTGAGTCTGGTGAAACATGCTGAGTGTAGGAACCACATTTGCCTTGGTCCAGGACTCTACACTCTCCAGAGCAGGGACAAAGGCACCACAGCACCCTGGCAAGAAGTCATGGAGAGACACTGGGGAGCTCTGCTGGGGCTTCTGTGGGCCCAGGTTTGCTGTGAGTTGGGGCGTCCCAGATGGGGAAGTGGGGAGTGTTCCACAGCTGACGTGAGGGGGGAAGGGAGAGCTGACACAGAACTCCTACTTTGGTGTTTCTTGGGATATTTTACAGGTTTGGAAACTGTATCAATCACCCCCAGTGACATGATTTGTGTTTGCTTTTCTCTTTCCTAACAGGGGTGAGAGGGATGATGGTGGAGCAGAGTTCTTCAGCCCTGAGCCTCCAGGAGGGAACCAGCTGTACCCTGAGATGCAGTTTTTCTACCACAGTGACCAATATTCAGTGGATCCGCCAGAATCCTGGGGGCGGCCTCGTCAATCTATTTTACATGACTCCAGGGACAAAATACAGTGGAAGGTTAAGCTCCACAATGAATTTTGAGGACCGGTACAGTACCCTGAACATCACAGACTCCCAACTGGAGGACTCAGCCACCTACCTCTGTGCAGGAGAGCACAGTGCTCCCAGGTGATGTGCAGCCTGTACCCAAACTGCAGCTGGGCCTGCAGCCCCGCCCCTTCCACGGGGCAGGCATGTGCCCCCACATATACTTGTACATCTTTGGGTTTTAAAATTTATTTTCCAAAACTCTTTTTCGTCCTAAAATTAGGGTCTTCAGCTCTGTCATTTCTTTTCTTTTTTTTGTGCCTTCTTTCTTCCCTGAAATCACTTTACAGGTGAAAATCTCTAATGTGGAACCATTAAAACAATGATTAAAGATGCCAATATCTAATATCCTGTTAAAACAGGTCCCCTTGCAGGTAGCACATAAATGGCATATACATTACTCTGCTGGGAAAGGTTTGTAAAAATATAGGGTTGTCAACAAATAGAAAGAGATGATTCATTTTTTGTAGTTAACTGCAGATGGTTCCACTTTCAAGGAAAAAGGAAGGAGCCTGTGTAATGGTTTTTAAAGTTTGTATTAAGTTTATTCAGTCCTGGAAATAACAAAAGTGATTTTATTGAGTGGCAGGCACTCTATGTAGCTGATTACATATATTATCTCTTTAGCAATGATAACACCCTGTAAATATGTACTCTCTCATTTTACACATGGATAAAGTGAGGGGTGTTGAGTATACGTGACTTGCTTATTCTAAGATTATTATTAAATTAGTGAAGCTGGGTGACATGAGAGCTTATACTTGGAACTTCCTGATATAGATAAGTCTATACAATCACCTAATTCAAATGATTTCTGCTGAAAATTTTATGCAGTGTACTTATATACATCACCAACAAAATATCATTTTAGGTCACTTATTTTTTTAAAATTAAATTTATTGAGGTGACATTGGTTAATAACATTATATAAATTTCTGGTGTATAATTTTATAATACATCATCTGTATATTGTATTTTGTGCTCATCAAAGTCTAGTCTCCCCCAATCACCGTATATTTGACCTTCTTTATCCTCCTCAATCTCACCTTAACCCCCTTCTCCTCTGGTAACCACCATACTGTTGTCTGGATCTATGAGTATTTTGTTCATTTGTTGCTTTTTATTTTATGTCCCATATATGAGTGAAGTCATGTGGTTCTTTGTCCTTTTCTGTCTGACTCATCTCATTTAGCTTGATACTATCAAGATCTATCTATGTTATTGCAAATGGCCATATATCATTTTTTCTTATGGCTGAATAGTATTCCATTGTACATATGTACCAAACATTCTTTATCCAATTACCCATTGAAGGATCTAAGGTTTTTTCCATGTTTTGGCTATTGTGAATAACACTGAACTGAACTTAGGGATACAGACATCTTTACAAATAAATGTTTTCAGATGTTTTAGTTATACACCCAGAGGAGGGATTGCTGGGTCATATGGTAGCTCTATTCCAACTCTTTGAGGAACCTCAATAATGTTTTCCATTGAAAGTGCACCGATTTACATTCTTATCAGTAGTGTATGAGGATTACATTTAAGATGTTCTTAAATAGTGCCTTGTATGGAAAAGCTCATGAGTATTTCATTCTGTTCCATTAAACTTTATCACTCTTCGTTGCATTGTGAATGAATCTATTACTCATGATTTTGTAACATCATTCACTGTTTGGGAAAGTGAGCAGAAAACTTCCAGGATTACTCTAAAAAATCCCTTATCTGTTGTCACCAGAAACAAAGACTTCTGGCCACCAAACCTGAAGTTTAAACTCACATGTGAATAATTGCAATGCAAACCGAATTTCCAACTGCACTGTGTGTATGATACTATAAGGGCATGGATAGGAATGACTGGGACCCTGAAAATTAAGATGAAGACAAATGGCAGACTCTATGAAACTGGGAGCAGGACCATCTTCCTGGGCATGTGACCTGTGCATTTGCAGAGGAAAACCTGCCCTTGGTATAAGTCTCTGTTATTATTGTCTTGAAATTCTTAATAATTTTTTCTTTGTACTTGTATTTTAAAAGGAAAGTCCCATAAATGGATGGAACATGCATGTGGGCAGAGGAGATGCACAGGGCAGCAGGAAACAGGACAGAAACACCTACAGGCTCAGCTGCAGGGTCACAGCAGGGAGGGTGTGAGCTAAGCAGTTGTCAGGGCCACCTGCGTGCCTGCGCATGCTGTCACTATGTGGGCCTGTGACATGCAGCAAAGGGAGCAGCAAATCTGTTGGTCAGGGATTACAAAATGAAAATGTATACATGGACACTTCTATAAAGCAGTTTACAGTCTCTTACAAAACTATACATACCCTTACCATATAATCCAGTAATGGAGTTTCCTGGGTTTTCCTCAAAGGAGTTGAAAAGTTATGTCCACACAAAGTCCTGCCCACAGGTGTTTATAGCAATTTTATTTACAATTGTCAAAAATTGAAAGCAACCTGGATGTCTTTCAGTAAGAGAATGGATAAATAAATGGTGGTCTAGCCAAACAGTGGAATATTATTCAGCACTAAAAAGAATGAGCTATCAAGCCATGAAAAACTAGGGAACAGTTAAATGTATATTACTAAGTGAAAGAAGCCAACCTGGAAATGCTGTATACTGCATGATTCCAACCACAAGCATCCTGGAAAAGGCAAAACTATGGAGACAGTGAAAAGACCAGTGGTTTCCAGGGCCCAGAGGAGCAGGAGAAATGACTAGGAGGGGCACAGAGAATGGTTTGGGTAGTGAAATTAGTCTCGATGATACTGTAATGATGGATGCATGTCATTATGCATTGGTGTAAACCCACAGAATGTACAACTTGGAGAGTAAACATTATGGTGCACTATGGTGATCATGACGTGTCCATGTAGGTTTGTCAGTTTTAGGAAATATACCACTCTCGTGGGGAAGTTCGTGATGGGGCAGGCTATGCATGTGTGGCAGCAGGAGATATATTGGATATTCTGTACTTTTTTCATTTTTCTGTCACCCTAATATGTCTGAAAGAAATAAATTCTTAAAAAAATTAAACTGAGACTTACATGAAAGTGATTTGCATGAAGAGTAAAAGCATTTTAGAAAAGTGGTTCCTCTAGAAATATTACCTAATGACACTTACTTTTTAGTGTTGAAAATATTAATCTTGTAGCTTTATTTCTTAGAAACTGTGTTTGAATTCCAGGGGAAAAAACCCATAACTTATTATAAATTGAATGTGGTGTAGCAATAGTATTTTTTCCTCCTTTGACCCCCTCCTCCCGGCACCAACCCTCTTCCTGCTTTCCCCAAACTATTGTCTGTGTCTAATGACATCTTTCTTGAGCTTTTTTGAGCAAGAGATCCCAAATTTTCATTTTGCACTGGATCTCAAAAATAGTATAGCCAACTCTGGCTGAGTATTTTGAACCCCCAAACTACGCTTGCAAAGAGAATGACCAGAAGACAGAATATGCAATTATGTTGTTTTAAAAAGTGTTTCTGGTTTGCATATTAGTAAGCCCATCAACCTCTAGGTTCTCCCAGTTGTGGAGATTTTCTTTATTGTTTTCTAACAAGATCTATATGATATGTTATACATAAAGGTATAAGAAATATCTTAAGAAGAACATCCTGCTTATCCAAGGAGGCACCTCCATTTCTCGGCCTATGATGATATTCACACTAAGTCCCAGTTTATTCCATTTTACTATGGACTTAGGTTCTCCTTGATACATCACTGATCTTATAGGAGAAATAAAAACGCATACAAAACTCATCCAGAGGGTCACGTCCCTGCCACTGAGGAGGCCTCATGTTAGTTAGGGGCGGGCGACCTTGAACCCACCGGCTTGCATGTAGATGTGAACATGGTCTTGGGGTTCCAGGATGCTGGACGATATCTCACCACTCCAAGATGACTCAGCATTGTGCACAACCAGGCTTCAGTAATGAACTTCCTCGTTAAATAGTACAAAAGAAATTTTGAGCTCCAAGAGCCCTCAGAAATCCTCTAGACCAACTTTATTTTACAAAGACAGAGACTAAATGCAAAATCCAAGTATGTAACAATTAGGTAGTAAACGATCTTGGAGAGGAAATAAACTGGACGTCCTCTTAGCATTTTCCCCTGTGTCTTCCCCATAGGACCATACTGTCAGGCAAAGAGAAACTGTGTAATGGAAGCGCAGATACTTGGATCTCTGCAGTCTGGGTCTGGGAAAGCCATGGTCAATCATTGTGGAGACCTGGATAGAGTTATATTGTGTAAATATTTGACAATTTATCAGGAAAGGAAACAAAGGCTGAGCCACTGTTACTGTATCAGTAACCAGCCCACCACTCCCTGGCTTCTGGAAGGGGAAGCCAAACCTCTTACAGGTGATGGCGCCATCCTCAACACACAGATGCATTTCCATGGACTTTCCTGGAAGTAGCTAATATGTTCATTATCACAAGAAGACAGTTACTGAAGGTAGAATTTGATTATAATGGGCATAACTCACATATTGTCAGCAAAAATAATAATTGAAGTTGAAAGTCTCATGCAGCTGGAAATCCATGAAGATGCCAGATAAATGTTTTCCCAGCAAATACATTGACAGTATGTAAAACAATATTCTATGAAGGAATCACGGAGATAGGAACTTTGTCTAAGAGATGGCCATGTCTGTGCTATAGTTAATATATATCAAACATTGTTTTTCATGCAGTGGGTCACATTCACACCATTTCATTCAGTTCTGTATGCCATCCCTCACAAGGGTAAACATTGAGCTAAGTATCTGTCCTCAAAAAGAGGGAAGTCAGCCCAGAGAAGGATTTGAGGACTCTTATGAGGACTGAGTGAGAGACTGGACCCACAAAATCAGAAAGTACTACATAATTAAAAGCACACATTTTATATATACACATATATTTATACAATGAGCTGATATTCTTTACCATACCTGCCTTTAAATCTTTAAGGGTGTTAGATGTAGAAGGGAGATCAGATTTATTCTTTGTAATTCCAGAGGATCAATGAGTTCAAATCACAGGAAAGGAGCTCCCACCTCTGGAAGTGAGATAGTCTTGGTTTCCCAGGGACCATTTCTCACGATCAGTTCTTTAGGGTCAGTTTCTGTTTGTACTATTCCCTTAGCAGACACAAGCAATATTTGCTTTCTCCTAGATTTAGTCTCACAGAGGTAATCAGAAAATTAAAAGAAATTAAATTAGAAAAGAAATGTTTTTTGGCAGAGGCAGGTAATTCTGGAAATGCCTAGGACTTTATCAATGTCTTGGGGAAAGAACATTGCAGAGGAGTTTGGGAGAAAAGTGATAGGTTATGGAATCTGAGCCAGCAATGGCCAGGGAAGCAGGAATCCATGCCAGGGGAGTTGGCTTATATTTTAGAAGAAATTCTATTAAAAATGTGAATCAGTAATTGCATTTTAGGATACGCCATCCACTTTGCTATGAGAAAATGAGACCACTTCAGGAGTAAGTTTACATGTGTTTATATTTTCTGATTCTGCCGATTTCATATTTTCTTTTTTTAAGAGAGTGAATCATGGTGCTTTCCTGATTTCAAACATTAATCCCAGGCCATCGTTGAATAAATATTAATAGCATCTGTCTTTATCAAACCTACTAACAATTAGTAGTGTGCAGAGATATAAATCTTGATCTCTATAGTCTTCCTTATTCTCTGATCTGACTTAATTTGTTTGATTTATTGCTTCCCTTACATGTGTGAGTTTCTCATAGGCACAGGGTAAGAAAATATTTAAGGAGATCAGTAGTTATGAATGTGACCACAAGATGGCAGTGCACCTCTGCTGATGCTGAATACGTGGAGGGTTCATTTTAGTGGATTCTGAATGAATAGGCTTTGCCAGAAGCACAGTCTTTTTCTTATTGGCTGGGTAGAGACGTGAGAAACCCCTATGATTGCCAGAAAAAGAAGGGTTAACTTGATAACAGCAGTAGCTCCCCTGGCTGTAGATTGCAGGTCCACAACTGATCCTAAGTGGGCAAAAGGATGAAGACATCCAATGGAGCTTTATTCATGTTCTTGTGGCTGCAGCTGGACTGTGAGTTGAGGGTTTATGGGAAACAGAGTATACTACTGGATATTCTGTAGAGGTCAACACTGGCTTTATTCAGGTTTCCTTAGTTCTTGTAGAAAAAGAAAATTCCAAAGCATAATATTCTAATCACTCTTTCTTTCTCTGACATTTTCTTTCTGCACAGGGGTCAGCCGAGGAGAGAAAGTGGATCAGCGTCCTTCTATCCTGAGTGTCCAGGAGGGAAGCATCGCTGTCATCAACTGTTCTTATTCAGACAGTAACTCAGACTACTTCCCTTGGTATAAGCACGAACCTGGAAAAGGTCCCCAGCGCATTATAGACATTCGTTCAACTATGGACAAAAATCCAGGTGAAAGACTCACTGTTTTCTTGAATAAGAAGGACAAACATCTCTCCCTGCACATCGAGGCCACCCGACCTGGAGACTCAGCTGTGTACTTCTGTGCAGCGAGTGCACATTGCTTCCCAGGCACCTGCATCCTGTACACAAACCTGCGAGTGGGGCAGCTGCCTCTGCTTGGGACAGACCTTCAAGCTCAGCATTTGCCATGTTGCTTGTCTGCAAGTGGAAACTAATGTGTAGTGTGTTAACTAATGTTAGTGTGTTAAGAACACATAATAGGAAAGTTACTTTCAAGATGACCCAGAAAGGGTTAGAACATTTTCTTGGATGACTGTTGTGTAAAGGATTATTCAAGGAAACTAGGAATGTTTATGTTGAAATTGAGGCTTTAAAGATGACTTTACATTTGCTATTTAGATATCCTTCTTAGAAAAGAACTTCTTAGCATAAATATGAAAATTCTTACTATGGAAGGGCTTTTAAGAATTTTATTTTGAAAACTGTATTTATTATTTTTCTGATTATAAAACATTATATGCTAGACATTGAAAACCTGTATAATACAAAAACTCAAAATTCGTAATTCTATAATGAGATAATATTACTATTATTTGGATTATTCTTTTCATGAATTTTTATTGTTACTAGCAATGTATTTTTTCACTGAATATTATACCTTAAATTGTGCGTTTTCATTTCATCAGTCTTCTCCAACATTTCCTTTTTATTTATTTATTTATTTATTTATTTTATTAATTTGTTTTTGTTATAGATGTTTCTCCTTTTCCCCCATTGACACCCTCCCCCTATTGCCTCCTCCCTATCTCCAGCACCGTTGTCCATGTCCATTGGTCATGCACACATGCATATAAGTTCTGTGGTTTATCTCCTCCCCCCAACCTCCCTGATCTGAGGCCCATCAGTCTGTACCCCACCTCTACGTCTCTGGGTCAATTCTGTTCATCAGTTTGTTTAGTTCATTGTATTCCACAAATAAGTGAGATCATGTGATATTTGTCTTTCTCTGCTTGGCTTGTTTCGCTTAGCATAATACTCTCCAGGTCCTTCCTCACCATGTCAAAGGATAAGAGATCTTCCTTTCTTACAGCTACATAGTATTCCATTGTGTACATGTACCACGGCTTTTTTATCCACTCATCTACTGATGGACACTTGGATTGTTACCAGACCTTAGTTATTGTAAATAGTGCTGCTAAGAACATAGGGGTACATATATTCTTTCTGGTTGGTGTTTCAGGTTTCTTAGGATATATTCCTAAAAGTGGGATCACTGGGTCAAATGGCAGTTCATTTTTAACTTTTTGAGGTGACACTATAGTGTTTTCCACAGTGGCTGCACCAGTCTGCATTCCCACCAGCTGTGTACCAGAGTCCCCTTTTCTCTACACCCTTGCCAGCACTTGTTATTTGATGATTTGTTGATGGTGGCCATTCTGACAGGTGTAAGGTGATACCTCATAGTTGTTTTAATTTGTGTCTCTCTGATGATTAGTGACATTGAGCATTTTGTCATATGTCTCTTGGCCATTAGTATGTCCTGTTTGGAGAGGTGTCTATTTAGGTTCTCTGCTCATTTTTTTATTATTATTTATTTATTTATTTATTTGTTTACTTTTATTACAGATGTTTCTCCTTTTTTCCCCCATTGACACCTCCTCCTCCTCCCTCCCTGCCCCGTCCCCAGTTTTGTTGTCCACGTCCACTGGTTATGAGTACATGTGTACAAGTTCTGTGGTTTATAGCTCCCCTCCCCCACCCCCTCTTTTAGCAATTGTCAGTCTGTACCCTACTTCCACGTCTCTGGGACTATCCTGTTCCTCAGACTGTTATGTTCATTATATTCCAGAAATAAGTGAGATCATATGATATTTGTCTTTCTCTGCTTGGCTTGTTTCGCTTAGGATAATAGTTTCCAGGTCCTCCCATGTCGTCTCAAAGGATAAGAGATCTTTCTTTCTTACAGCTGCATAGTACTCCATTGTGTATATGTACCATAGTTTTTTTATCCATTCATCTACTGATGGACATTTGGGCTGTTTCCAGATCTTAGCTATTGTAAATAGCACTGCTATGAACATGGGGGTACATATATTCTTTTTGATTGGTGTCTCAGGCTTCTTAGGGTATAGTCCTAGGAGTGGGATCACTGGGTCAAATGGTAATTCAATTTTTAATTTTTTGAAGTAACACCATAGTGTTTTCCATAGTGGCTGCACCAGTCTGCATTCCCACCAGCAGTGTACTAGAGTCCCCTTTTCTCCAACCCTCGCCAACACTTGTTGTTTGATGATTTGTTGATGGCGGCCATTCTGACAGGTGTGAGGTGATACCTCATTGTTGTTTTAATTTGCATCTCTCTGATGATTAGTGATGTTGAGCATTTCTTCATATGTCTGTTGGCCATTTGTATGTCCTGTTTGGAGAGGTGTCTATTTAGGTCCTCTGCCCATTTTTTAATTGGGTTCTTTGTCTTCCTTTTGTTGAGATGTATGAGCACTCTATATATTTTGGAAATTAATCCCTTATCTGATATATCATTGGCAATTATGCTCTCCCATACAGTGGGTTGCCTTTCCACTTTGATGGTTGTTTCTTTTGCTGTGCAGAAGCTTTTGAGTTTGATATAGTCCCATGTGTTCATTTTTTCCTGTGTTTCTGTTGCCTTAGGTGATATATCAGTGAAAATTCTGCTGTGTATGATGTCTGAAATTTTGTTGCCTACATTTTATTCTAGGATTTTTATGGATTCATGAGTTACATTTAAGTCTTTTATCCATTTTGAGTTTATTCTTGTGTATGCTGATGGTCTAGTTTCATTTTTTTGCATGTATCTGTCCAATTTTGCCAACACCATTTATTAAAGTGGCTATCTTTACTCCAGTGTATGCTCTTGACACCTTTGCCAAATATTAATTGAGCATAATGTTTTGGGGCAATTTCTGGGTTCTCTGTTGTATTCCATTGATCTATGTGCCTGTTCTTGTGCCAGTACCAGGCTGTTTTGATTACAGTAGGTTTGTAGTATAACCTGATGTCCGGTATTGTGATCCCACCTACTTTGTCCTTCTTTTTCAAGATTGCTGTAGCTATTCGCGGTCTTTTTTGGTTCCATATGAACTTCTGAAGTATTTGTTCTAGTTCTGTGAAACATGTCATTGGTATTTTGATGGGGATTGCGTTAAATCTATAGATTGCTTTGGGTAGTATGGACATTTTAATGATGTTAATTCTTCTAATCCATGAACAAGGTATGTGCTTCCACTTTTTTATATTTTCCTCTATTTCTTTTTTCAATGTCCTGTAGTTTTCTGCAAATAGGTCCTTTACTTCTTTGGTTAAGTTTATTCCTAGGTCTCTTAATTTTTTTGCCGTGATGGTAAATGGAATTTTTTTTTTAGTTTCTCTTTCTGTGAGTTCATCATTGGTGTATAAGAATGGCGTTGATTTCTTGACGTTAATTTTGTATCCTGCTACTTTGCTAAATTCATTAATTAAGTCTAGTAGGTTTTTGATGGAGTCTTTAGGGTTTTCTATGTATAATATCATGTCATCTGCGAATAATGACAGTTTCACTTCCTCCTTTCCAATTTGAATCCCTTTTATTTTTTCTTCATGTCTGATTGCTTTGGCTAAGACTTCCAGTACTATGTTAAATAAGAGTGGTGAAAGTGGACATCCTTGTCTTGTTCCTGTTCTTAAGGGAAATGCTTTTAGTTTTTGTCCATTGAGTATGATGTTGGCTGTAGGTCTTTCATATATGGCCTTTATAATGTTGAGATATGATCCTTCTATTCCCAAATTGCTGAGCGTTTTTATCAGAAATGGGTGCTGGATTTTGTCAAATGCTTTTTCAGTGTCTATTGATATGATCATATGGTTTCTATCTTTCATTTTGTTTATGTGATGCATCACATTTATTGATTTGCGAATATTGTACCAGCCTTGCATCCCTGTGATGAATCCGACTTGGTCATGGTGAATAATTTTTTTGATGTATTGCTGGATCCGATTTGCTAGTATTTTGTTAAGGATTTTTGCATCTGTATTCATCAGGCATATTGGCCTGTATTTTTCTTTCTTTGTACTGTCTTTCTCCAGTTTTGTAATTAAGATTATGCTGGCCTCATAAAATGAGTTTGGAAGTATTCCGTCTTCTTGGATTTTTTGGAATAGTTTGAGGAGAATGGGTATTAGATCTTCTTTGAATGTTAGGTAAAACTCCCCCGTGAAGCCATCTGGGCCTCGGCTTTTGTTTGCTGGGAGTTTCTTAATTACATCTTCAATTTCCTTTGTTGTTATTGGTCTGTTCAAGTTTTCTATCTCTTCCTGGTTCAGTTTTGGGAGGTTGTGTGTTTCTAGAAATTTGTCCATTTCTCCTAGGTTGTCCAATTTGTTGGCGTATAATTGTTCATAGTATGTTTCAATGATCCTTTGTTGTGTCAGTTGTTCTTCTCCTCTTTCATTTCTGATTTGTTTATTTAGTTCCTCTCTTTTTGTTTCTTGGTGTGTCTGGCTAAAGATCCATCGATCTTGTTTATCTTTTCAGAGAACCAGCTTTTTGTTTCATTGATCTTTTGAATTGTTTTGTGTTAGTCTCTATGCCATTTATTTCTGCTCTGACCTTTACTATATTCTTCCTCCTACTAGCTCTGGGTTTTTCTTATTGCTTACTTTCTAGTTCTTTAAGTTGTAGGGTTAGAAAATCAATTAGGAATTTTTCTTGTTTCTTGTGGTAGACCTGTAGTGCTATGAACTTCCCCCTCAGGACTGCTTTCGCTGTGTCCCATAGATTTTGTGTTGTTGTGTGTTGGTTTTCATTGATTTCCAGTAAATTTTTAATATCTTCCTTGATCTCGTTAGCAACCCATTTGTTGTTTAATAGCATGCTTTTTAGCCTCCAAGTGTTTGAATGTTCTTGTGTGTTTTTACTGTAATTGAGTTCTAGTTTCATGCCACTGTGATCTGAGAAGATGCTTGATATGATTTCAATTTTCTTGAATTTGTAGAGACTTGCTTTGTGTCCTAACATGTGGTTTATCTTTGAGAATGACCCATGTGCACTTGAGAAGAATGTATATTCTGCAGCTTTGGGGTGAAGTGTTCTGTAAATATCAATTAAGCCCAACTGATCTAGTTTGCCTTATAAGGACTCTATGTGCTTACATCCAGTGATGTCAGTGGCATGTTAAAGTCACCCACTATGATCGTGTTGCTATTGATCTCTCTGTTGAAGTCCTCCAGAATTTTTTAAATATATTTTGGCGCTCCCGTATTTGGTGCGTATATGTTTACCAGGGTTATATCCTCTTGTTGGATTGATCCTTTTAATATTATGTAGTGACCTTCTCTGTCTCTTATTATGGCTCTTGTTTTGAAGTCTATCTTGTCAGATATGAGTATTGCTACACCAGCTTTTTTTTCATTTCCATTTTCTTGGAAAATTTTTTTCCATCCCTTCACTTTCATCCTGTGTGAGTCTTTTGTTGTGAGGTGGGTCTCTTGTAGACAGCATATATATGGGTCTTTTTTTCTTATTCAATCAGCTACCCTATGTCTTTTGATTGGAGCATTTAAGCCATTTACATTTAAGGTAATTATTGATAGATTGTTATTATTTGTGTTAGTCTCTATGCCGTTTATTTCTGCTCTGACCTTTACTATATCCTTCCTCCTACTAGCTCTGGGTTTTTCTTATTGCTTACTTTGCATTGTAATTTTAATTTTATGCCTGTGTTCCTCTCTCTCTTTCTATTTCTTCTTCTTCTTCCAACAATCCCTTCAGCATTTCTTGCAGTGCTGGTTTGGTGGTGGTAAATTCTTTTAGTTTTTTTTTTTTTTTAATCCTTGAAGCTCTTTATTTCTCCTTCAATTTTGAATGATAGTCTTGCTGGATAGAGTAGTCTTGGATTAAGACCCTTGCCTTGCATTACTTTGTACACTTCATGCCACTCCCTTCTGGCCTGCATCGTTTCTATTGAGAAATCAGCTGACAGTCTAATGGGAACTCCCTTGTAGGTAACTTTCTGTCTCTTGCTTCCTTTAAGATTCTTTCTTTGTCTTTATTGTTTGCCATTTTTATTATGATGTGTCCAGCTGTGGGTCTTCTGAGGTTCATCTTGCTTGGGACTTTCTGTGTTTCTTGGACTTGTGTGACTTTTTCCTTCACTAGTTTAGGGAAATTTTCTGTCATTATTTCTTCAAACAGGTTCTCTATTCCTTTCTCTGATTCTTCTCCTTCCGGTATCCCTATAATGCGAATGTTGTTACATTTTGTATTGTCCCACAGCTCCCTTAAACTTTCCTCTGCTTTTTAAGCTTTTTTTCCATTTGCTGCTCTATTTGGGTGTTTCTCTCTACCTTGTCTTCTAAGTCACTGATTTGGTCTTCAGCTTCTTCTAATCTACTATTGAAACCTTCTAAGGTATTTTTCATAACAGCTATGTCATTCTTTATTTTCTCTTGATTTTTATGCAAAGCTTCTACCTTTTTTTTTAGGGTGAAGTAGTTCCCAGTGAGCTCTTCATAATTCTTATTAAGTTGCTTGTAGTTCTCACCAAATTGTTTGAGCACCCTTAAAAAATCATTGCTTTGAATTCTTTATCTGACAAGTTGCTGTCTTCCATTTCCTGTAGTTCCTTTTCTGGTGATTCCTCTTTTTCTTTCCTTTTGGTGTTGTTTCTTTGTCTCCCCATTTTAGCCTTCTGGTAGCTCTATACCTGGTGAGGGATGTTTGGATGTGTAGGCAGCTCACTGTGTATCAAATAAGGCTACTGTGCCTCCCAGACTGTTTTGTTGTGTGTCTGCTCTTGCCTGCTGTGGATCCTGGAGGACTGACTACTGGGGGCTGGTATTGGTGTGTCCTGGTAGGTGCTGCTGCTGAATCATGTGGGCCCCTCTGTAGCTGTGTTACCAGCTGGTCACTGGTGCCACCTGTAGCTGTATAGCTCAGGCACTGTTGGAGCTGCTCTCCCTGTCCGTACCATGGGCATCTGTGTTGCACAGGCCTCACTGGAGCCTTGGCTCCCCGCTGATCTTGTGGGCAGCTGGGTTGTACAGGCCCCATAGGAGTCCCCGCTTCCCACTGATCCCATGGGCAGTTGGGTCACACAGGCCTCTCCGGTGCCTCAGCAACTCCCAGGTCCCGAGGGTGGCTGGATCTCACAGTCCCTTTGGAGACCTGACTCCACGCCTATCTTGTGGGCTGCTGTGTCCCGCAGGCCTCTCTGGTGCTCCACGTCCCACTGCTTCTGCCCCATGGGGCTCAGCACCAGCTCAGCCTTTGCTGTAGTTTTTGGGGATGGGTCTCAGCTGCTGGTCTGTGCTTCTGTTGCCTGGGGATGGATGTCAGCTCCTCAGCCTCTGTTGCTGGGGGTATATCTTGACTCTGATCAGGCTGCTACTGTAGGGGGTAGTGCTGGGCTCCCAGCCATTTGCAGCTTCCACAACCGGCACCTTGGCAGCTCCACTACTGTGCACTGGTCTGTGTTGACCCAGGGTGTCCACTGGTCCGATGGTGCCAGGGGAACTGGTGGCCTCAGGTTGCTGGGCCCTAGCTGCTCCCACTGCCTCCTCCCAGGGAAAACCTGGGATCTTCCAAAATGGTGGGACATTCCTGCGGCACAGGGAGAAGTGTCCTGAAGAACTGCTTGCCGAGGTAGCCGATTGCTCCCCGTCCACAGCACAGGAACCTGCTGCTTCACGTCTCTGCACTGCACGAGTATGGTCATCCACCTTCACGTTCACCCACACTCTTTCACACACTAGCTCACTCTCTGACGCACTCATTCTCCCTCTGGTCCTGCCCGCCACCATCTTCCATCCAACATTTGCTTTTTAATAGCTATGAGAAAGACTTTAATAAATTAGAGTTTTCTATTAATTTTATTCTTTTACATTTGTGGCAAAATATAACAGTCTTTTCTATGTGCTCTGACTACTTCATTGTTTAAAAAAATGACATTTTTTTTTTTTCGATCCCAGTAATTGTATATATTATTTGTGTGTTTGTGGAAGTTAGGACAGAAAGTGATTTCAGAATGTGAGCTTCTGATTAAACTCACTAACCTATTCTCTTTTACCAAATTATGCAGGTGTATGTTTACATTTACTGTCTCATAGAATTTAGAAGACAGAGTTGTGTATTATTCTTTGAAATCCTTGCTGGGGTAAATAGGATATTTTTATATGTATTGATCAGCCATCTTACTAATATTATTATTGGATCGCACAATGGCATTGGACTAATTCCTACTGTCTTTGGATAATTTACTACAAATTCTATGTCCCTCTCTTCATTCTGTAGAGTCAGGCTGTGTGCTGACAGCCTCCCTTTTGCTTGCTTTCTCTAGGGCAAAGAGTTAGGAATAGGGGAGTGTGTGATTACATAAGGACATAATTCGTGTGGTTACTCCCTGTCTTGTATAGTGCTTTTTTGCACATGCTCAGCAAACATCTGCAAAGGCTCCCTCCTAAGTGCACTGGTAGCCAGATGGGAGGGTGTGTGGGTGAAGCACTGAGTATTGGGGGTGCTCATGAGCCAGTTGTGGGGATCTGCATGCAACATGTCCACAGCAGTTCATGGGCAGGTCCCTGATGGGTCTGCTTTGGGGTTAGAAGGATCTGTTCCCCTTTAATACTCACTGAGAGCTCTGGCTGCTGTTCTCCCAAGTGTTCCCCACTTCCCAGTTGAGCAGCACATGCCAGAATTCTGGATGGAGCAAGAAAGAGTGAGTTTCTTTGGCAGTTCCCCCTAAAGTTAGAGGAGCCAGGTGCTCACTCACATGCTCCCACTTTTGCCTGTGGTAAAAATCAAAGGCCTCAGAAATCTCTCTTGGCCCTGAGCTGTGCCATATGGTTGGGGAAGGGAGATGACTAAGGTAAAGTGAATTGTTCCCTTATCTTTTTCAGTGCTGACCATCTCAGATATTTTTTCTCCCCTAGTCCTTCTCCCACAGTGTAACTTCTCTGCTGGACTCTGGAGTTCCCCAAAGGTATTCTGTTTAGTGTATGATTGCGAAAATTGGTATTTTTCAGGAAGGGGAAGATTTAGAAAATTGCTACTTCACCATTTTGATCTCAGTGTTTTTAGTTTTTATTTGAAATAATTATATAGAAAAGTAGACTCTTTTTGGCTTACAATTAAATGAATTTTAAATTTTAATGCATTGTATAGATTATGTAACCATCACATGCTCATAATACAAAATAGGTCCATTCTTCCCCCCATTTTTTTTTTTGTTGTCCTTATGTAATCACACACTCCCCTATTCCTAACTCTTTGCAAGCTTCAGTGTGTTCTTCTATATTCTGATCTATTTTAGAGTGTCATATGAATGGAACCATGCAGTCCATAACCTTTAGAGTTGTTGGTATATGGGTGAGAGGGAGCACAGGCCACTGGGCACAAGCATGATTCCTATCTCTCCCACCAGGCAGTTTCTCTATGCTTGACATTTTGAACTTTTAAGTACATTTTATAGATATTGTACATCATCTCAAATATTTCAATTTCTACTGATGAAGATTCACTCTAGCAGTATTAAGTGGAGTATAGTTATTATTTGGCTTTTCCAGGACTTGTCATTGAATGACACATCCAACAGATCTTTACTTTGTTGCACTAGCAGTGGCCTTGCGGAACTGAACTTAGCATTAGGGTGGTATTATCTCAAATGAAGGCTGAATCTCATCATAATTATTTTAAACTCTTCCATGGTCTTATAAGTATCAATGGTTCAGTCTTTTTGCTGGTTTAGCTTCCCAATGCAAACACCAACATATTTCCTGTACGAAATGCAGGCTTTAATTTATCATTTCACTGTGACTTCAACATTTCTTCCTATTAAGGGTCAAGAACATTATTTAGGTGACACTGTGGAGATCAACTCTTCTCCAGTCTTAGTGACTGTGCTACTCTTAGTGCTTGGTAAGTAACACACCTCTTAAAATATAGATTGTTCTATTATGTTAGCAAATTCTTTAACCATGATGTTAAGGGCTTTATGCCAAAGGTGAGGAGACACAGTTGTCTTATTTTTCCCCAGGACGAACCCGTGGAGACTTAGTAACCCAAAAGGAAGGCCAAGTCACCCTCTCAGATGACTAGTGATGTTGAGTAACTTTTCATATATTTATTGGCTACCTGTATGTCCTCTTTGGAGAAGTGTCTATTGAGGTCTTCTGCCCACTTTTTAATTGGGTTCCATGTAATTTTTATCATCTTCCTTGATCTCATTGGTAACCTAGTCATTGTTTAATAACATGGTATTTAACCTCCATTTGTTTGAATACTTTTGACGTTTTTCACTGTAGTTGATTTCTAGTTTCATGCCATTGTGATCCAAGAAGATGCTTGGTATGATTTCAATCTACTTGAACTTGTTAAGACTTGTTTGGTGTCCTAACATGTGGTCTACATTTGAGAATGTTCCATGGGCACTTGAGAAGAATGTATATGATGATGGTTTGGCATGAAATGTTCTGTAAATATCAATTAAATTAGTCTGATCTAGTGAGTCATTTAAGGTCATTGTTTCCTTGTTGATATTTTTGCCTGAAAGATCTATCCAGTGATTTCAGTGGGCTGTTAAGTCCCCTTAGTATAACTGTATTGCTGTTGACCTCTAATTTAAAGCCCACCAAGAGTCTCTTTTGTATATTTAGGTGCTCCTATATTGAGTGCAAATTGTTTACCAGGATTATATATTCTCTTGTTGGTTTGATTTTTTTATTATAATGTAGTGACCTTCTTTGTCACTTGTTATGGTGTTTATTTTGAAGTTTATTTTGTCAGATGTAAGTATTGCTACCCCAGCTTTTTTTCCATTTCCATTTGCATGGAATATTTTTTCCATCTCTTCACTTTCTGCCTGTGTGAGATTTTTGTTCTGAGGTTGGTCTCTTCTAGACAACATATGTATGGGTGATGTTTTCTTATCCATTCAGCTATCCTATGTCTTCTGTTGGAGAATTTAATACATTTACATTTAATATTATTATAGATACTTATTTATTGCCATTTTTTTATACCTACATTCCTCTCTCTCTCTCTTTCTTCTTCTTATAGCAGTGCCTTTGACATTTCTTACAATCCTTGTTTGATGGTGATGAACTCCTTTTGCCTTTTTTTTTTTTTTTGGCCTGAGAAGCTTTTTGTTTATATTTAATTTTAAATGGTAGTCTTGTTACACAGAGTAGTCATGGTTTCAGATCCTTGCTTTCATTACTTTGATAACTTCATGCTAATCCTTTTTGGTCTTTAGTGTTTGTGTTGAGAAATCAGCTGACAGTCTTGAGGGGACTTCTTTGTATGTAACTGTCTCTCTATTGTTGCCTTTAAGGTTCTCTCTTTGTCCTTTATGTTTGCCATTTTAATTGTGATGTGTTTTGGTGTGGGTCTCTTTGGATTCATTTGATTGGGACACTCTGTGCTTCCTGAACGTGCGTGACATTTTTGTTCACCAAGTTAGGGAACTTTTTCTCATATTATTTCTTCAAATAGGTTCCCTATCTCTTATTCAGTTTATTCTTCTTCTGGTACCCCTATTATGCAGATATTGTTATGTTTCATTTTGTCCCAAAGTTTTCTTAAATTATCCTCATGTTTTTTAATTATTTTTCTTTTTGCTGCTCTGATTGAGTGATTTTTTCCCACGCTGTTTTCTAATTTTCTAATTTGATTCTCTGCTTCATTGACCCTACTATTTATTCCTTCCAGTGTATTTTTTTAATTTCAGATGTCATTTTTCATTTCCAACTGGTTGTTTTTTTTAGATTTCTTTGTCTTTTTTCATGCCATTTAACATCCTTATAACCATTAATTTGAACCCTATTTCTAATAAATTGCTTCCCTCCATTTTTATTCAGGTCTTTTTCTAGAGATTTTTCCTATTCCTTCATTTGGGGCTAGTTGCTTTGTCTCCCTATGTTGGCTGTCTCTTTGTGTTTATTGCTATGTATTAGATAGAACTGCCATCACTTCTAGTCTTGGTTGGGTAGTCTATTGTAGTGGATGTCCTGTGGGACACAGTGGTGCAGTCTCCTTGATCTCCTGAGCTGGGTGCTCTAAGAATGTCCATTATGTGTTATAAGAGCCCTCCTGTGATAATTGTGTCTTGATTGCTGTTGTCCTGTTCATGGGTGGGGTCTACCATCAGGCTGGCTGACTATGCGGCTCAGTACCGTCTATGTCATGCAATCTGTTGTACAAGTGCTGACAGAACAAAACAACACTGAACCCACTACCACCACCACCAGCAACAACACTAATAGTAACAACAACAGCAAAAAGAATAAGAAAAGACAAAAAAGGACAAGAGACAAAAAGAATTAAAGAGGAAGAAAAGAAACAAGAAAGAGAATACAAAAGGAAAGGAGGAGAAAAGAAAAAAACTAAAAATAAAAAATAAAATATAAATGATATATATAAGTAAAAATGAAATAAAATACAATGAAGAATAGAAAAGAACAACAAAAAAAGAATAAGAAAAGAGAAAAGAAAAAATAGAAGAAGAAAAGGAAAGAGATGAGATGTGAAAGGAAAAGGAGAAGAAAAGAAAAAAATGAAATAGAAAAGAAAAAAACTAAAGAAAAGGTTAAAAAAGATAAAAGTGAAGTTTGCCTCAGCAGATTTTTGTGCATGCTGTGATCACCCTTTGGATATGCTGTTTGTGAAACATGATGGCTCCTGCTCCAATATTGTTTGAAGCTGGCCACTTGGTGTGCCAGTCCTGGTTCTCCTGGGAGGGTCTCTGGTACACCCCAATGTCAGACCTGTCCCAGCCTGGCCTTTGGCAACCTATCCAAATCTTGGCAGGACAGAGCCCTTAGTAGTCTGGTGGTTGATGTCTCTGGAGCCCAGAAGTTGGGTTCACCTTGGGTCTCACAATTTGAATGTCCCCACCCTGAGCTGCTCTTCCTCCCCCCATGGAACTGCACTCAGTGGGGATACCATGGTCCTGGCAGAGGTAATGCAAACAGTCTCCCATTTGGAGTGATGCCTGCAACCTGTGGTGGGGGGGGGCAGGCACTTCATGTCCTTCCCAGGGCTTTGTGGGCTGATCTCTCTGGGGAGCTCGGATCTGCTTCCTCATAATGCTGCTGAAGAGCCCAGCACACGCCAGTCTGAATCCAAGCAGAAGCCTGCCCAGGAGACACAGTTGCAAAAACTCAGCACTGCATGGTTCCCTGGGACTCCCATGCCACCTAACCAAGCAGGAAGGGATAAAAAAATCAGCCCCACTTGGCACACTAATCTCTCTGTGTGTCTGGCCTCTGCAGGGTGGGGCTGAAACTCCCAGTTTTGCTGGGCTCCAAATGGGCCAAATGTCCTACTCCCCTGCTCTGTCAATCCAAGCAGGGTGGGCCCAGATTTCCAGCCCATTGCCATTTCTCTTTGCCTTGGAACACAGCATGTCAGGGTAGACTGAGAAGTACAGCAGGTGGGAGATGGGTGCTGCCCATACACTTGAGGTGGGCAAGACCGAATTCTCTTGCCCAAGCCACATACTCTATTCTTTAACCTGCTCTCTGCCCAAAGTCCTTCCAGAGAATAGAGGGTGCCTCAAAGTTACTGCTGGGTGTACCTAGTAGACCCCTTTGCTAGCCCTGAGCAGTGCTGCGTGGCCCCTCCAGCAGTCACAGACCAGAGTGAACTTCCCAGAATGGCATTGAAACAATAGGATAGTTCTTTCCCTGGGATGGTGCAGTCCGAGTTTCCCAGGTGGACTGATTTCTCATTGATTCTCACTGCCCGATGTTACATGGGCTCCCCTTGTCATCTCTGTTGCTTTTGATTGGGGATCCCTGAGTGAGGCTAAGACCCCACACTCCCATAGGTAGGGAGCTCCACTGCCACGATATCCCCACAGCTTTCCAGTCACTGCACTTGCACGAGGGGGATCACCCTCTCCATGTCTCTTGCTGTCTTCCTCCATGCTCCTGTTAATAAAATTTCAGAGCAGCTACACTTCACCTGTTTTTTTCAGTTGCTTGCTCAGCAGTTTAGCTGCAAGTTTAGTCTGGAGCTGAGAGCAAGTGGATGGAGCTTCCAGATACTCTGCAGCTATCTTGGAATGCCCAAGAGAGTAATTGCCATTATTTTTCCAAACAGGTTCTTGATCCCTGGCTCGCTCTCTCCTTCTGTTTACCCTACCATGCATCTGTTGTTATGCTTGGTGTTGTCCCAGAAGTTTCTTAGACTTTCCTCATTAAACCTTTTTTTTTTTTTTTCTTTTTGCTGTTCTGCTTTGGTGTTTTCTGTTATCTTGTTCTCTCAGTTGCTGATTCAGCCCTGTGTTTCATCTAATCTGCTGTTGACTTCTTCTAGTGTATTCTTCATTTCAGATATTGAATTCTTCATTTATGATTGGTTCTTGTTTATAGTTTCTATATCATTTTAAATTCATACTATCCCTTTGTTTAGGTTCTCACTGAGTTCATCCATTCTCCCCCTAAGTTTCTCGAGCATCGTTATGATCATTGTTTTGAAATCTGCATCTTGTAGCCTGGTTGCTCCATTTTTTTAGTCCTTTTTCTTGAGGATTTCTCTTATTGTTTCATTTGGGACATTTTTTTGGTGCCTTTTTGTATTTGTCTCTGTATTAGGTAGCTCTGCTATGTTTCCCAATCTTGGTATATGGTCGTATGTAGTAGGTGTCTTGTGGGTCTCAGTGGCACAATCTTCCTGATCACCTGAGCTAGATACGCCATGAATGTCTCTGGTGTGGGTTATGTGGGCCCTCCTTTTGTAGCTGAGTCTTAACTATTGTTGGCCTATCTGTGAGTGGGGTTAACCCTCAGGCTGGCTGACTATGAGAATTGACCTCACCCACAGTGCATGGGCTGGGCCTGCCAATGGAGTTGGTCCCTACAGGGTCAGGGGCTGGCTGGGATCTCCCTTTGTGTGTGCCATTTGTGTGTGTAGTTGGACCATGCTCTAGTGTGGACCTAAGTCCATGATTGGTTGTATTGGTTCTGAAACCTCTTGAGAGGGACTCTGGTGCAGGTCAGTGTCAAACGCTGACAGTAAGTGGCATTGGGCTGCTTGTCTGGAGCTATCAAGTGATCCACAGTTTGAGGCTGCCTCTGGTTGGCCTGGATGTGTGTGGGAGGGGACAAGCTGTATACGAAGGTCAGCTTGAACCAGCTCCAAGCCCAGGGGCAGGTCAGCAAAGGCCCAAGGCATGCCAAGATCTATTTCCACTTGTGGGTTGCCCTGCCACCCCCATGACTGCCTGGACTTTCCTGAGAACCTTCTGAACAAATTCTGTAGAGTAGGTCTAGGCTGGCCTCAGCCCACTGTCTCTTTTACAAGATGTGGACTCAGCAGATTAGAGCAACTGAGGGCCAGGCGGACGGGTTTGTGGATCTTTTTTGGGGGGCAACACCAGTCAGGCACTCATGGGGGAGAAAAGTGACTCCTACCCCAAATCCACACCACTCAGTATCTTCCAAGTCTCTGATCAGAGCTCCCCAAGGAAGAGTACATTGCAGGTCCAGGCTGGGGGAAAACAGCAGACTTTTCTGTAGGGCATGAGCTTGTCAGGGAGGGTCCACTGGGGGTCAGGAGGTGGGGATTAGTGGGTCTCCTGTTGGGGGACAGTTCTGGTGGTGTGCAGGGGGAAAAATGGCCCCTGCTCTGGAGTCACACAACTCAGTGTCTGTCTGAGTTTCCAACAAAAGCTCCTCCAGGAAAAAAGTACACCAAAAGTCCCAGCTAGGTGCAGCCTACCTCAGGGTATGAACTCAGCAGGGTGGGGCCACCAGGAATTGGAAAGATGAGGCTAGTGGGTCTCCTGCTGGGTGACAGCCCCAAAGGTGCACAGAGGGTGTAAAAATGGCCTCAGTTCCAGAGCCACACAATTCAGTGACTGCCCGAAGCTCTACCAACTCCTGAGTTCACCTGGATCTCCTTAACTGTACCCCAAGGCAGAGCACACTGTGCCCAAGCTGCAACAAATTTTTCTGCAGGCAGAGAGCTTGGCAGGTGAGGCCACAGGAAGTCAGGAGGACAGGGTTAGTGCACTCCCTTATGATGATGTTATAAAGATAGAAGTCCTCCACCCAGGAAAGATGGCAACTGTGGGTGGTGTAGTATGAGGACTCAGCACAGTGACCTTTGGGGCTGACCTGCTAGATCTCTCCTTGGGGCCATGCAACCCAGTTCTTCTCTGTATGAATCCAGTTTGCTCTGAGTCACCTTCCCTTCACCAAAGCCCTGTGTGAGTGGCTGAGAACAAGACTCTGTTCGCTGCTCCATTAAAAGAGCACCTGGGTTTCTAGACGACTCCCATGTTTCCTGGCAGATAGAATCTCCACTGATTTTCACAACAAGGTATCATGTGGGCTCCTCTTCCTGCCTCTACTACTTTGGGTGGGGAATCCCAGCATGGAGTTGAGAACTTTGTTCCTGGTGGGGGACTTTTGTAGCTGAGATAGCTCTCCAGATTCTCAAACACCGCACAGGAGTGTGGAAGCAGCCCTTTGTGCAACTATGCTCTCATTACCAGTCTCCCTCTGCCTTATTCTGCAAATCCTTGGTTATAAAACTTCTGTTCAGCTGGTCTTCAGTTTGTTATTCAGGTTGATTGATCCATAATCTAGTTATAAATCTGCTTTAGCACTGAGAGGACATGGGTGTAACATCCACCTACACCGCAGCAATCTGGAGTTCACTATATATTCTTAAGATCTAGTAAATTACCCACTTTACACTAAAACTTCAGTAAATGTTGATCAATTTATTTCAAAGTAAAGTAAAGAAATCAAGTAAGTAGCACAAAATGAGACCCAATTATTTTAAGATATTAATTACCATAAAATAATATGTTAAACATATGATTTGGTTCATTTGTAATCCCCATTCAATCTAGGCAGGTACTTTGTTTTCTGACCATGTGCATTTCCTTCATCAGGAAACAGGGAGTATATGGTGTAGGGGTTGTGTGACTGCTGAGTTAGGTGGTCTTTATTGTTGATTTCATCCCACTAGAGGGCACTGTAGGCTTTACATTAATGACTTTTTCTTATGGTCCCAGGAGGTGTCCAGGGGGGAAAAAGAAGAAACATCTGTAACAAAAATAAATTCATTAATAAAAAAATTAAAAAGAAAAACAATGAAAAGAGGAGACAAATGAGCTTGTGAGCCAGTCAAATTAGGCAGCAAAGATAAGGAAAGGGGGAAACAGTTTTGTGTAAAGTTCATCTCAATTTTTCGGCTCTGTCACTCTATTCAAGTTCAAAAACCTGGAGTCCATACTTTATAAATCTATTGTGAAAATGATTCTCTGAGCAGAGGTACAGGAGTAAGAATATTACTGGTTATTGTGAGCATGGAAGCTCAACGGTAAACAGCTCTATAGCCTGTTTTCATTTTTTAATTGTTATGACTAATATCCCAAACACACTAATCCAGAAATTATTGCAATACCACAGATATACTACTGTTTCATATATCTCCGTGAAAGTAAATGGAACAATAATAAAGAGAAGAGAAGAAGATGGAGGAAAAAATAAGGAACAAAAATAGTAGAATAGGGAGAGGACACCATTTAATTTGACCAACAAGGTGTGGTTGGGTCATAATCATCTATGTGGGTCAGCAGGGTGCCCAAGAATTGGACAGGAGAAGGGGAGAGGTGGAATTAAGTTAGAATGAACATTATACACATATCTAATTTTTCACCAAGCAAATTGTCTTGGAACTCTTTTCTATGCTGATGGGAATGGTATGTCTTGGTTTATAAAACTCTCAAGAAAATTTTTTAGTTCTGCAATACACAATACATGTTATAAGATAGTTTTCCTTTATCAGAACTTTCATATAAGTGAATTCTCAAATTCTTTGTCAAACTGCGATTTGGAAAATGTGGTCACTCTTCCTAGGATTCTTCAAGGTTATATGTAACCCATTCAGACACTGATTATTTCAGAAACACCATAAACCCTTCCTCACACACTATCTCACAAACTTCTCAAACATAAATATCCTTAAGAAAAAAAAATTATATCTTCATACATTGTGTATATTGCCCCTTACCCTCCTGCATTGTTTGTACCCACACTTTTGGAGAGAGAACTGTGCTGTCTCACTGGGCCACTGTGGGTGGAGTTTACTGTTAAGATGAATGACAGAGCTGGGATGTGATTGGTGCTCAGTGAGTCTGGTGAAACATGCTGAGTGTAGGAACCACATTCGCTTTGGTCCAGGACTCTACACTCTCCAGAGCAGAGGCTAAGGCACCACAGCACCCTGGCAAGAAGTCATGGAGAGACACTGGGGAGTTCTGCTGGGGCTTCTGTGGGCCCAGGTTTGCTGTGAGTTGGGGCGTCCCAGATGGGGAAGTGGGGAGTGTTCCACAGCTGACGTGAGGGGGGAAGGGAGAGCTGACACAGAATTCCTACTTAGGTGTTTCTTGGGATATTTTACAGGTTTGGAAACCGCATCAATCACCCCCAGTGACATGATTTGTGTTTGTTTTTCTCTTTCCAAGCAGGGGTGAGAGGGATGACGATGGAGCAGAGTCCTTCAGCCCTGAGCCTCCAGGAGGGAACCAGCTGCACCCTGAGATGCAGTTTTTCTAGTGCTATATATGGAGTACAGTGGTTCCGCCAGAATCCTGGGGGCGGCCTCGTCAATCTATTTTACATGACTTCAGGGACAAAGTACAGTGGAAGGTTAAGCTCCACCGTGAGTTCTAAGGACAGTACCCTGAACATCACAGACTCCCAACTGGAGGACTCAGCCACCTACCTCTGTGCAGCGCAGGCACAGTGCTCCCAGGTGATGTGCAGCCTGTACCCAAACTGCAGCTGGGCCTGTAGCCCCGCCCCTTCCACGGGGCAGGCATGTGCCCCCACATATACTTGCACATCTCTGGGTTTTCAAATGTACGTTCCAGCACTTTTTCCTCTTAAAATTAGACTCTTCAGCACTGTATTGCACTTGGTTTATTGCCCCTTTTCCCCCAGAAATCCCTTTACAGGTAAAAAGCTCTAATGTGTAACCTTTAAAACAGCTTATAAAAATGACAACATTATTGCCCTGTTAAAACAGATCCCCTGCCGGTAGCACACAAATGACATATAAATTACTCTTCGGGGAAAAGGTTTGGAAAAATGCAGAGTGGTGAAAAAATAGAAGGAGATGACTCATTTTTTTAGTTAACTGCAGATGGTTTTACTTTCAAGGAAAATGGAAGGAGGCTATGTATAGGTTTTTCAAGTTTGTATTAGGCTTATTCTCTCCTAAAAATAACGAATATAAGAAAAATTATTTTATTGGGTTGTGGACACTCACTCTAGTTTATTAGATGTATTTTCTCTTTCAATACTGAATAGCACTGTAAATAAATACTCTCATTTCATGCATGGATAAAGTGAGGGTTGTAGTGTAAAAGTGACTGGTTTGAACTCAATATATTAATAAATTTTTGAAGCTGAGGTCACATGAGAGCTTATAATTACCTGGTATAGAACACTCTGTTGCATCACCCAATTGAAATGATTTCTACCAATAAACTTGTACAATGTGTTTACGCACATCACTAACAAAAATGTTCTTTAGGTCATTTCTTGCTGTTTTTTTAAATCCTCTTCTGAACACATGTTTTTATTGATCCTGGAGAGAGGGAGAGAGAGAGAGAGAGAGAGAGAGAGAGAGAGAGAGAGAGAGAGAGAGAGAGAGATGGAAGTGAAAGAGAAACATGATCAATTGTCTCCAGTGTGTGCTCCAACTGGAAAATTAACCTGCAATCTTGGTATGTGTGCTGACCAAGAATCAAACCCATTTCCTTCTTCCTTTTGGTGTACAGGGTGATGCTCAAACCAACTGAGTCACCCTGCCACGAAGGTTTTTTTTTTTTTAATTAAATTTATTAAGGTGACATTGGTTATTCACATTATATATATTTCAGGTGTACAATTTTATAATATATAATATAATGTAATAATTAGGTAATATACCATATATATCTTCAGCCATCATGGTAAGATACCTTTATTAAACATCAGCTTTACAAAAGCCTGAGCAATGAAATGGGAAAAAAAGTATCTTCAAAAATGTTTGTGCCACTTTTTTTTTGTTTTGTTAGCAATTCGTGTTGCATTGGCTGCCTGTGTAAGACTTGCTTTTGGTCATGTTACATCACTGTCCCCCCGGAGGTTTGTATCATCTGTCTGTTGCATTGTGTTCTCACCTTCCAAAGTCTGGTCTCCTTTCATCACCATATATTTGACCCCTTTTACCCTCTGTCTCCTCCCCTGAACACCCTGCCCCTCTGGTACCCACCATACTGTTGTCTATGAGTTTTTTATTTGCGTTGTTTGTTCAGTTGTTGTTGTTTTTTTATGTCTCACATATGGGTGAAGTCATATGGTTGTTGTCCTTTTCCATCTGACTCATCTCATTTAGAACAATATTCTCACCACCCATCCATGTTGTCGCATATGGCAGTATTTCATCATTTCTTATGGCTGAAAAGTATTCCACTGTATATGACATACCACAAATATTATGCTATCATCCATCCAAGGAACTTGGGTTGTTTTCATGTCTTGGCTATTGTGAGTAATACTGAAATGAACATAGGGACACATACCTTTTCATGAATAAGTATTTTCAATATTGGGGGTAGTTATCAAGAAGTAGGATGGCTAGGTCTTATGCTAGCTCTATTCTTAATGTTTTGAGGATCATCCATAATGTTTTCTATAGACGCTGCATCAATTTACATCCCCAGCAGCAGTGTGCAAGGGTTCCAATTAGGGCATTTCTAAGCTGCATCTCTTATAGAAGAGCTCATGGAAATTTTCATTCTGTTCTATTAAACTCCATCATTCTTCCTTGAATTTTGAGCAAATCTATTACTCATGATTTTGTAACATCATTCACAGTTTGGGAAAGGGAGCAGAAAGCTTCCAGGATTACCCTAAAAAATTCCTTATCTGTTTTAGCCAGAAACAAAGATTTCTGGCCACCAAACCTGAAGTTTAAACTCCCATGTGGAATAATTGCAATGCAAACTGAATTCCAAACTGCGCTGTGTGTATGATACTACAAGGGCATGGACAGGAATGACTGGAACCCTGAAAATTAACATAAAGACATGTGGGCAGACTTCAGTGAAGCTGGGAGCAGGACCAGCTTCCTGGGCATGTGACCTGTGCAGTTGGAAACCCTGCCCTTGGGATAAGGCTCTGTTATCACAGTCTTGAAATTCTTAATAATTTTCTCTTTGTACTTGTATTTTAAAAGGGAAGTCCCATAAATGGATGGAACATGCATGTGAGCAGAGGAGATACACAGGGCAGCAGGACACGGGACAGAAACACCTGCAGGTTCAGCTGCAGGGTCAAGGCAGGGAGGGTGTGAGCTAAGCAGGTGTCAGGGCCACCTGCGTGCCTGCACATGCTGTCACTATGTGGGCCTGTGACATGCAGCAAAGGGAGCAGCAAATTTGTTGGTCAGTGATTACAAAATGAAAGTGTATGCATGGACACTTCAATAAAGCAGTTTACAGTCTCTTACAAAACTGAATACACTCTTACCATACGATCCAGTAATGGTGTTCCTGGATTTTACCCAAAGGAGTTGAAAAGTTATGTTCACATAAAATCTTGCCCACAGCTGCTTATAGAACTTTTATTCTTTGTTGTTAAAACTTCAAAGCCTCCGAGATGTCCATCAGTTGGTGAATGGATAAATAAATGCTGATTCATGCTAACAATGTAATATTATTTAATACTAAAAAAAAATGAGCTATCAAGCTACTGAAAAAATAAGGAAAAGTAAAATGTATATTACTAAATAATAAAACCAATCTGAAAAGGCTACATGCTATATCATTCCAATCATATGATATTCTGGAAAAGGCAAAACCATGGAGACAGCAAAAAGACCAATGGTTCCCGGAGTTGAGAGGAGCGGGAGAAATGACTAGGAATAGCCCAGAAAATCTGCAGGCTGGTGAAATTAGTCTCTATAATACTATGATGATGGATACATGTATTATACATTTGTGGAAACACACAGAATGTACAACACAAAGAGTAAACCTTTCAGTGCACTATGGTGATCATAATGTGTCAATGTAGGTTTATCAGTTTTAGGAAATATATCACTCAAATAGGAGGTTCATAATGGGGGAGGCTATATGTATGTGGGGGCAAATGGTACATTGGAAATCTCTATACTTTCTTCTTAATTTTTCTGTGACCTTAAAATGACTAAACAACAACAAAAAACTCTTAAAAAATTAAAGTCATACTTACATGAAATAGATTTGCATGAAGCATGAAAGGATTTCAGAAAAATTGACCCACTAAAAACATTACCTAATGGTACTTTTCCTATTCTTTATTTTATTTTTAATTGAATTTATTGGGGTTACATTGCTCAATAAACTTATATGGGTTTCAAGTGAAAATTCTACATTATCTGCACATTGCAATGTGTGCTCACCCTCCAAAGTCTACTCTCCTTCCACCACCATTTATCTCCTCGTTGACCATCTTCCACCTGTCCCCACACCCCTTCCCTCTGGCAATCACCATACTGTTGTCTGTGGCCATGAGATTTTTTTCCTTAATCCTCTCACCTATTTCACACAGTCCCTCAGCCCCCATCCTCTCTGAGAGGTGTCAGTCTGTTCTCTATATCTATGAGTCGGTTTCTATTTTGTTCATTTATTTTGTTCATTAGATTCTACATATAAGTGAAATTATATGGTATTTGTCTTGCTGTGACTGGCTTATTCCACTTAGCATATTAGCCTCTAGGTCCATCCATGCTGCCTCCAAAGGTAAGATTGCTTTTTTCTTTATGGCTGAGTAGTATTCCATTGTGTAAATGTGCCAGAACTTTTGTATCCATTCATGTATTGATGGGCACTTGGGCTGCTTCCATATCTTGGCTATTGTAAATAGTGCTGCAATGAACATAGGGGTGCATATTTTCTTTCAAATTTGTTTTTTTTATTGATTTCTTTGGGTATATTCACTGTGTCCCATAGATTTTGTGTATTTGTGTGTTCATTTTCATTGGTTTCCAGGAAGTTTTTAATTTCTTTCTTGATCTCCTTGGTAACCCATTTATTGTTTAATAACATGCCATTTAGCTTCTATGTTTTTGAGTGTTTTTATTGTAATTGATTTCTAGTTTCATGCCTGAGAAGATGCTTGATATTATTTCAGTCTCTTGAACTTGTAGAGACTTAGTTTGTGTCCTAACATGTGGTCTATCTTTGAGAATGTCCCATGTGCACTTGAGAAGAATGTGAATTCTGTAGTTTTGGTGTGTAATTCTCTGTAGATATCTATTAAATCCATTTGATCTAGTGCATCATTTAGAGCCTCTGTTTTCTTGTTAATTTGTTTCTAGAGGATCTATCCAGTGATGTCAGCAGGGTGTTGAAGTCTCCTGTAATGATTGTTTTGCTGTCGATTTCTCCTTTGAAGTCCTGCAGAAGTTTTTAATGTATTTTGGTGCTCCTATATTGGGTGCATATATGTTTACCAAGGTTATATCCTCCTGTTGGATAGACCCTTTCAATAGTATGTAGTGGCCTTCTTTGTCTCTAGTTATGGCCTTCATTTTGAAATCTATTTTATCAGATATGAGTATTGCTATCCCAGCTCTGTTTTCCTTTCTATTTGCTTGGAAGATTTTTTTCCATCCCTTCACTGTCAACCTATGTGAGTCTTTTGTTGTGAGGTGCGTCTCTTGTAAACAACATATATATGAGTCATGCTTTCTTTTGTAATTCCTCACCTGAGAATATTTTCCCATTTATCATCAGACAGAGTGAGAGGGAGGGAGAGAGAGACAGAGAGAAACTTCGATATGATAGAGCCACATCGACTGATTGCCTCCCATATGACCCCGACCAGGGCCAGGGACAAACTACAACCGAGGTACGTGCCCTTGACCGGAAATGAACCCACGACTCTTTGGTCAGCAGGCTGATTGTCTAACCGCTGAGCCAAACTAGCCAGGGTGATTCATGCTTTCTTATTCCTTCAGCTACTCTGTGTCTTTTGATCTAAGCATTTAATCCATTTACATTTAAGGTTATTATTGATATGTACTGATTTATTGCCATTTTTGTTTATTGTGGTTATCTTTTTCTTCCTATTTCTTTTGCTAATTACAGCAGTCCTTTTAACATTTCTTGCAGTGCTGGTTTGGTGTTAATATAATCCCTTAACCTTTTTTTTTCTTTTTTTGTCTGGGAAGCTCTTTATTTCACCTTCTATTTTGAATGATAGCCTTGCTGGATAGAGTAGTCTTGGATTCAGATCCTTGTTTTTCATGACCTTGATTACTTCATGCCATTCCCTTCTGGCCTGTAACGTTTCTGTTGAGAAGTCAGCTGATAGCCTTGAGGGGGTTGCTTTGTAGGTAACCTGTTGTTTATCTCTTGCTGCCTTTAAGATTCTCTCTTTGTTTTTAATTTTTGGCATTTTAATTATTATGTGTCTTGGTGTGGGCCTGTTTGGATTTTTCTTACTTGGGGCTCTTTGTGCTTCTTGAACTTGTATGCCTTTTTCCTTCACCAAAAATTTTCTGTCACTACTTCTTCAAATATATTCTGTAACCCTTGCTCATTTTCTTCTTCTTCTAGAACTCCTATAATGCAGATGTTATTATGTTTCATATTGTCTTACAGTGCTCTTAAGCCGCCTTCCTGTTTTTTAATTGTTTTGTCTTTTTGGTTGTCATATTGGGTGATTTTTTTTAACCCTGTCTTTTAATTCACTGATCTGATCTTCAGCTTCCTCTACTCTGCTGGTTATTCCTTCCAATGTGTTATTTATTTCTGCCATGTCATTCTTCATTTCCGCTTGGTGGTTTTTCATTTCCAGTTGGTTGATTTTCAATGTTTCTGTATCTTTACTCATGCTGTTGAGCTTCCTCATAATCATTACTCTGAACTCTGCCTCTGATATCTTGCTTAATTCCATTTCATTTATCTCTTCTTCTGTAGAATTCTCTTGTTCATTTCGGATTTGTTTATTTGTTTCACCATTTTGGCTGTCTCAGTGGATTTTGGAGCCTGCCAAATTTTCCCTGTGGGTGTTGGTGTTCTGGTGATTGTGGCTCCCTCTACTGTGTTTGGATGAGTGTGGGAGGACTCACGGTAAACACCACTGTCAGGTCTTACTTTCATGCATTGATTTGCAGGCCAAGCAAAGGTTCAGTTATCTTCTAGCTTTTGCCTGTAGGGTATTAATTTCAGTCACTTGATGAGCCTCGGGTTGTAGCCCTCAGCTGAATGTCACATTCTTCTTTGAATAAGATATTCCAAGTTTTCATGTTACACTGGTTCTCAAAAATAATACATCCAGGCTTGTCTGGGACATTTGAAGCACTGAACTAACAATGCAAGAAAAAAATGCCAGTGGCTAAATACATTAGGTTGTTTTAGGAAAGGGTTTCTTGATTTGCTTATTAATAAGCTTATTCTTCTGCTCTAGGTTCTGTTAGTAGTGGAGGTATTTAAAAAAATTTTGTCCTACACGTTTTATATGATATATTATAGATATATCAAATAAGTCTCCAGATAACATCCTGCTTACCTATTATTAGCCATGGACCCACTTTGATCTAACTTCCCTGTGAACATATTTACACTCAGTGGTAAAGTCCCATTTTACTATGGGTGTCTCCTAGATCCGTCAGTGATCTTATCAGAGAAATGAAAACGCAGATAGAAACTTATCCTGAGGACCCTGTCTGTGACACTGAGGAAGCCCTGGGGTTGGGTAGGGGAAACCTCAGACCCACTAGATTGTGTGAGGATGTGAAAATTGTCCCAGGGTTCCATGATGCAGGAAAATTTCTCAATACTCACACACAACTCTACATTGCAGACAATCAGTCTTCAATGAATATTTTCTTTTTGTTAAATAGCATGAAAATAATTTCAAAGCTTCAAAACCCCTTAATTGTTGGCTAGTCCAACCTTATTTTTATACACACAGAAACTAAATCCAAGATGCGAATAGAAAACAATTAGATGGTAAGTGAGCTGGGAGTGGAAAGAAACTGGACTTCCTCATTTTCTCTTTAGCAATATTTCCCCTGTTTCATTCCTGAAGCACCATATTTCTGAGCAAAGAGAAACTGTGTAATTCAAGTCCAGCTATTTAGGTCTCTGCAGTCTGGGTCTGCAAGAGCTATGGTTAATCACTTTATCACTGGAATACAGAATTCCAATTTGTGTAGATGTTTGACACATTGGGCATGTAAAGAGACAAAGGCTGAGCCACTGTTACTGTATCAGCAACCAGTCCATCACTCACGGGCTTGTGTAAGAGGAAGCCAAAGGAGATGGTGCCATCCTCAACACGCAGATGCATATCTATGGACTTTCCTGGAAGTAGCTAATATATTCATTATCCCAACTGTACAGTCACTGATGGTAGGATATGATTATAATGGGCATAACTCACATATTGTCAGCAAAAATGATTATTGGAATTAGAAGTCTTATGCAGCCAGCAGTCCGTGAAGAGGTTAGATAAAGGATTTTCAGGCCAACATTTTTGTGAGAGGCAAAATTAATATTTTATCAATTAATCATGGAGGTGTCAATGTTGTCCAAGGTATGGCTATTTTTGTGCTGTGGTTATTTATCAAACACTTGTTTTCATATGAATGGTCACATTCCCATCATCACAGTCAGTTCTGTATGCCTTATGTATCAAAAGGGAAAATATTTACCTAAGTGTTTGTCCTCAAAAAGAGGGAACTATGCCCAGAGAAATATTTGAGAAATCTTATCTTATGGGGAATGGAAGACCTTCAATATTCAGAAATTTCACATACTTAAAAACACACATTTTATGTAAAGCATATATTTATATACCGAGTTGATATTCCTTACCATACCTGTGTTTAAATCTTTATGGGTGTGAGATGTGGAAGAGAGATCAGATTTATTCTTTGTTATTCCAGAGGACCAGTGAGTTCATATCACAGGAAAGGAGCTCCCACTTCTGAAAGTGAGGTAGTCTTGGTTTCCCAGGGACCATTTCTCATGATCAGTTCTTTAAGGCCAGTTCCTGTTTATCCTATTCCTTTAGCAGACATAGTCAATATTTAGGCTTACCTGGATTTAATCTTACATAGGTAATCAAAAAACCAAGAAATAAAAGGGGATGAGAAATGGATTTTGGCAGAGAAAAATAATTCTGGAAATTCACAAAGCTGAGGGACTTGATCAATGTCTTGGGGAAAGAACACTGAATGGAGTTTGTGAGATAAATGATAGAGTATGGAATCTGAGAGAGCAATGCCCATGGAAGCAAGAACCCACGCTACGAGAGTTGGCTCATACTTTAGAAAGGACTCCACGAAGAATATGAGTCAGTAATTACATTTTAGGTCATCCACCCATCTTGATGAGAAAATGAAAACATCTCAAGAATAAACTTACATGTGGTTTTATTTTCTGATACTGCAGCCTAAGATTTTCTCAGAAGCTGTACTTTTTCAATACTTTGAGGAATATAAGAGCATAGCATTAGAATAGATTTCTTAAAGTAAGTCAGATTTCTCACTGCAATTCAACCCAATCTGTGGGTCAAATTGTTTTCTATGGTTGAAATGTTAGTAACTCATGGAAGATATCTCCCTTCTCCCTTATCATGGAGATTTGACCCTTTAATGTAAATCACAGTCATCTTAATTGAGGAGGGATTCCTAATTTTCACTGTGGTACTGTTAATTCTCTGGGAAGATCAAGGTCACAGGCAATATCAGCTAATAGGAGCAGAGTTTGAGGTAGTAGATACTTGAAATAGTCAATGATTTACTCCTTTAAACTCTCATCTTTTACTTACATATTCCTTTTAGAAAGAGCTTTTCTTCTTATTAGCCAAATGAGGATGATAGGTTTAGCTAAAAAGAAATTGTTTTAAAATTTTTAATTAAAAAACATTCAATTACAATTTACACTCAATATAATTTTGTATTAGATTCAGGTGTATAGCAAAGTGGCTAGAAAATCATGTACTTTACAGTGGTCCCCACACCGCTTCAAGTACCCACCTGGCCCCATGCATTGTTATCATGATGTTGTTGACTGTACTCCCTGTGCTGTCACCTACATCTCTGACTATGCTGTAACTACCAATTTGTACAGCTTAATCCCTTCCCCTTTTCCACCCAACCTCCCAACCCCTCTCCCCTCTGACAACTTCAGTCTGCTCTCTGTATCTATGAGTCTATTTCTATTTTGTTTGTTTATTTTGGTCATCAGATTCCACATATAAGTGAAATCATATAGTATTTGTCTTTCTTTGTCTGACTAATTTCACTCAGCATAATATCCTCCAGGTCCATCCATACTGTCCCAAAAGGTAAGATTTCATTCATTTTTTCGGCTGGGTAGTATTCCACTGTGTATATGTACTGCAGCTTGAAAAGAAAGGGTTTATATTTTCTTTGTTTAAGAGGGTGAATCATGGCTCTTTCCTGGTTTTAAACATGTAAACCCAGGCCGCCATTGAATAAATGCCAACAGCATCTGCCTCTTTCCCAAATAATAACAATGACTTATTAGTGTGCAGAGATATAAATCAAGATCTCTATGTTCTTCCTTATTCTCTGATATCACTTAATTTGTTTGACCTATTGCTGCTTTTATGCACCTGAGTCCCTTCTATGGAGGCATAGGGTAAGAGAAAAACATTTAACCAGCAAGTTCAGTAGTTAGAGATGCGACCACAAGATGGCAGTGCACCTCTGCTGATGCTGAATACGTGGAGGGTTCATTTTAGTGGATTCTGAATGAATAGGCTTTGCCAGAAGCACAGTCTTTTTCTTATTGGCTGGGTAGAGACGTGAGAAACCCCTATGATTGCCAGAAAAAGAAGGGTTAACTTAATAACAGCAGTAGCTCCCCTGGCTGTAGATTGCAGGTCCACAACTGATCCTAAGTGGGCAAAAGGATGAAGACATCCATTGGAGCTTTATTCATGTTCTTGTGGCTGCAGCTGGACTGTGAGTTGAGGGTTTATGGGAAACAGAGTATATTACTGGATATTCTTTAGAAGCCAACACTGGCTTTATTCAGGTTTCCTTAGTTTCTGTATGAAAAGCAAATTCCAAAGCATAATATTCTAGTCACTCTTTCTCTGACATTTTCTTTCTGCACAGGGGTCAGCCGAGGAGAGCAGGTGGATCAACGTCCTTCTGCCCTGAGTGTCCAGGAGGGAAACACTGCTGTCATCAACTGCTCTTATTCAGACAGTACCTCAGGCTACTTTCCTTGGTATAAGCAAGAACCTGGAAAAGTTCCCCAGCGCATTATAGACATTTATTCATCTATGAACAAAAATTCAGGTGAAAGACTCACTGTTTTCTTGAATAAGGAGGACAAACATCTCTCCCTGCACATCGAGCCCACCCGACTTGGAGACTCAGCTGTGTACTTCTGTGCAGCGAGTGCACATTGCTTCCCAGGCACCTGCATCCTGTACACAAACCTGCGAGTGGGGCAGCTGCCTCTGCTTGGGACAGACCTTCAAGCTCAGCATTTGCCATGGTGCTTGTCTGCAAGTGGAAACTAATGTGTAGTGTGTTAAAAACACATAGTAGGAAAGTTACTTTCAAGATGACCCACAAAGTGTTAGAACATTTTTTGCATGACTGCTACTTAATGGATTCTTGCATAGAGTTAGTAATGTTTAATTTTGGATTTTAGGCTTTAAAGATGACTTTATATTTGCTATTCAAACTCCTTTCCTGTAAAAACCCCTTAGCATTAATATCACCATCCCTATTATGGTTGGGCTTTTAAACATTGTGTTTGGAAACAGCATTAATTATTTTTCTTATTATAAATCATTATATGCCAAATGCAGAAAATATGTATAATAAAAATAGGAAATTGATAATTGTATAACAAGCAACTACTTTTCTATCATTTTTAGTGTAATTAGAACCATAATTTTTTTCACTGAATTACATATCTTGACTTGAGCATTTCATCGTCTAGTCTTGAAACACTTGCTTTGTAATAGCTCTGTGAAAGATTTCAATAAATTACAGTTTTATATTAATTTTATTTTTCTATATTTGTGGGAAAATGTAATGGTCTTTTCTATGTGCTCTGATCACTTCCTTTTAAAAATTGTGACACTGATTTTTTTTTTTTTTTTTTAGAGCCAAGTGATGGTGTGTACTATTTTTATAATTGAGGAAATCAGGATCAGATGTAATTTTAGAATGTGAGCTTCCAATTAAACTCACAAAGGAATTCTCTTTTACCAAATTCTGCATGTATTTGTTCACATTTAGTCTCTGATAGAATTTAGAAGACAGAGGTGTATATTATTCACTGCTATGGCCTCAGTACTTAGCACAAACTTTTCCACGTAGTTGATAATCAGTAGATGCTTGTTAAAGAAAAAAAGGTGAATTCTGGTATTTATTAATAATTTTAATGTAAGCTTTGTGATAGGATTAAATTTACAAATTGATTTTTGAAGATAAAATCTCCTTAAGGTGTATTTTTGATGATTTCATTATTTAAAAATGTAGTTTCTTTCTATTTATACATGTCTTTCTTTCTCAATAAAGCTGTTATTTTAAGACAATTAAATCTATTCTTAGCTTGTAATTTTTTTGTACCCATTATGTTTCAAATCCTTCTTTCTGAGCTATATAGAAAAATTTTATAAGTATTTACTAGCTCCCTTACTATTATTATTTGATTGCACAAAAGCATTAGATGAATGAATGATTTACAGATTGTTTGTGACAAATCTCCCTGCCTCATCTTCATGTTTTGACTGAATAAACATTACTAACCACAACCTTTTTTTAAAAAAAGTTATTTATTTTAGTGTTATGGATAGATCAGTGAAATGAAAGATGTTGCATTGATAATTAATTTCCTAATTCTCCCACCCGTGGTCAAGGTTAGGGTATTTTCAAAATCTCTTATATTCTTACTAAAGAGTTGGTGACAGGTATGATGAGATGATCTCTCATGGCTGAGTTATGGTTTTCAGTTATTAGCTAATTGGGGTTTGATTTTATATGGAAAGTCATCATATTAAATCAGATGTATAACATCTGAACAAGAAAGGCCAGTATTGTAGTCCAACACTTCAATGGCTTTTATTATTATTATTATTAATAATAATTAATTATTATTATTAATAATTAATTATTATTTTATTATTTCTCTCACTATAACTACTAACTCCAGTGCAGTGAAAGCAAGGTGACTATTGATTGGTTCATTATTTTGAAAGACTGAAGGAGAGGGATGTGTGGCTTCCATTTTATTGGTTTATTTTTTTAAACCAATAGAAGAGAGAGAGAGAAAGAGAGAGAGGGCACAATTACTATAGACTTAACTGCTTTGTCACACTGAGGTGGGAATTCATTTATGAAAGAAAAAGAAATCCTCTAGCCAGAGATGCAGAGTCAGTACATATTTAGACACATTCAAGCTTTAAACCTTCTCCACAGTATTAGTTTCCTCCTTTTTCTGGATAATTCACTACAAACATTATGGCCTTCTCTTCATCCTGCAAATCTTGGCAGCCTCCCCATTGCTTTCTTTCCCGAGGGTGGTGCTGACCACTCAAATTTGGGTGGAATCTCCCATTCCTGCAGAGTGGGACCCTTTCTGAGCCCACAAACTAGCCAGCTGTGAAAGCTGACACTTGTTACCCTCCTGTGTGCACTGGCAGCTGGCCACTAAGTGGAATGGTGTTTTGGTGAGGCAGTGAGCATTGGGGGTGCCCGTGGGCCAGTTGTGGTGATCTGCAGGCAAGGCGACCCTAGGGTCTTGTGAGCAGGTTCATGTCTGTTTGGTGGTTAGTAGGATGTGTGTCCCTTTAATGCCCACTGAGAGCCCTGGCTGCTGTTGTTCCAGGAGCTTCCCATGTCCCAGTTGGGCAGCACAACTGAGTATATGGATGGGGCAAGAATGAGGGGAGTCTCTCTGGCAGCTTCCCTCAAAGTTGGGACTGCCAAAGTCTCACTCATGTGCTCTCACCTTCCCCTATGGGAAAAATCAAAGGCCTATAAGATTTCTTTTGTCACTGTATTATGCCACATAGGGGAAGGCTTGATGAGGGTAAAGTGAAATGGTTCCTCTTACCCTTTAAAATGCTACCAATCTCAGATATTTTTGTTCACACAGTATGCTTCTTGCATAGTGTAACTTTTGTACGGGATTCCTGGACTTCTCATTAGGCACTCTAGTGTATAATTGTGAAAATTGTTTTATTTATTTTTTTGGCTGGGGAGATGGAAGGAAATTCCTATTTCATGATTTTGATTTAAATATTTTTAATTTGTTTGACCCTAATCTGAGGATAGGTTTTCACTAATTTTAGCGAGGAAGGCAGAGACAGAGAAAAAGAGGGAGAGAAACATCAATGTGAGAGAGAAACATCGACCTGTTGCCTCCCTTATGCACCCAACTGGAGATTGAACTCACAACCTGGGTATGTGCCCTGACTAGGAATCAAACCTGAAACCTTTTGGTGTATGGTACAACATGACACACCACACTACTGAGCCACCTGGCCAGGGTAATATTTTTTATTTTTATTTTAAAATAATCTCATAGAAAAATTGATTGCTTTTGAGGTACAGCTCTATGGATTTTGAATTTTCACATGCTGTATGGATTATGTAACCATCACATGATCATGACACAGAATAGTTTCATTACTCTCCAAAATCGTCTTTGCTGTTCTTTTGTAATCACACACTCCCCTCTCGGACTCCTTGCAAACATTGGCCCGTTTTCTAATTTTTTTCTTTTATGGGTGTCATGTGAATGGAACCATACAGTATATAACATTTAGAGATGTTAAAATCTTGGTGAGAGGGAGTACATGCCACTGGGCAAAGCATGATTCCCATCTCTGCCACCACGCAGAGATGGTATTGTAAGTAAATTTTATAAGCATAGTTCATCATTTCAAGTTTTTGAGTTGTTATTGATGAAGACTTACTGTAGTAGTACTAATTGGGATTTAGTTATTATATGGCTTTTTTTGGACTTGGCATTGAATGACACATCCACCAATTCTTTACTTTGTTGCACCAGCAGTGACTCTGTACATCTGGGCTTAGCAGTGTGTGTGTGTGTGTGGGGGGGGGGGGGAGGCATTATATGAAACCAAAGTTTTTATTTGTCCCATACACAACATATAACTAAAAATGGATCAAAAACCTAAATATAAGCCCTGAAGCAATGCATTACAGAGAAGAAAACATGGGTACTAAACCTGTGGACCTTGGTCTCAGAACAAATTTCATGAATTTGATCTCAAGGCAAGGGAAGTAAAAGCGAAAATAAATGAGCGCGACTTTATCAAACTAAAAATCTTCTGTACAGCAAAGGGCACTGTCAACAAAGTAAAAAGGTAAACAACCAAATGGGAGAAGATATTTGCAAACAACACCTCCAATAAGAGGTTAATATTCCAACTATGTAAAGAATTCTACAACAACAACAAAACAAACAATCCAATTAAAAAATGGTCAGAGTGCCCCGCCCGTGTGGCTCAGTGGTTGAGAGCCGACCCATGCACCAAGAGGTTGCCCATTCAATTTCTGGTTAGGGCACATGTCCAGGTTGTGGGCCCAATCCAGTGGGGGGCATGCAGGAGGAAGCCTATAGATGTTCTCTCTCATCGATGTTTCTATCTGTCTCTCTCCCTCTCCCTTCCTCTCTCTCTAAAAATCAATAAAGAAAGAATAAAAAAATAAAAATAAAAAAAATACAGAGGGTCTAAACGGCATTTTCCCCTCAAAATATAGAAATGGTCATAGATATGTGAAAAACTGCCCAAATTCACTAGCTATTATAGAAATGCAAATTAAAGTACAGCGAGATACCATCTCACACCTGTTAGGATATCTATAATCAATAAGAGAAGTAATAACATATGGTGGAGAAGTTGTGGAGAAAAATACCCTTGTTCACTGCTGGCTGGAATATAGATGGTACAGTCACTATGGAAAACAGTATGGAGGTTCCACAAAAAATTAAGAATAGAGTTACCACATGACACAGCAACTCCTCTTCTAGGTATCTATCTGAAAAATTTGAAAACATATATTCATGAAGAAATATGCACCCATATGTTCATTAAAGAAATTTCATGTTGGCCAAGACATGGAAACAATCAAAGTGTCCTTGATAGATGATTTGATAAAGAGGATGTGGTAAATATATACAATGGAATACGAAGCCACCAGGGAAAATGACATACTGCCATTTGGGACAACATGGATGGAGCTTGAGAATATCATGTTAAGCAAAATAAGTCAAATGGAAAAATTCAAGAACTACATTATTTCACTTATATGTGGTATAGAAAACTGAAAGCAATAATTGAACAAACAAAACAAACAAAAACTCATAGACACACAACACTGTGGTGGTTATCAGATGGAAAGGGTGTGTGGGAGGGTGGAAGTGAAGGATAGAGGTGATCCAATACATGGTGATGAAAGGATATTTGACTTTGGGTGGTAAACACACATTGCAATATACAAATTACATATTACAGAATTGTATACTTAAAACCTATATAATTTTAATAACCAATGTCACCCCAATAAATTTAAATGAAAAGTTAAAAAAATAAAGCATGTACTTTAGTAAGTTATTTTATTAGTAAGGAAACAAAGGTGGGTAAATCTGAAATGTAATACATTCTACTAAAGTGGGAATGTTTCTCTAAAAGGATGCAAAACTAAAGAATGCAAAAGAGAATAACAATCAGTGGTTTCAATCATTTAGGGGAATTCTCTTTTAATGATATTGAATAAAAATATATACTTATGTAATTATATGTTTGTTTCAAGGGTCTTGTTTGGTAATCATCTATGAAATGTCTGCTTCTGATGATCTCTGGACAACTTCAGTTTAAGAATTCTAATGTAAGTAACTTCTCAGTTCTTTTTCAAGATGTTTTTTTCCTTCTTATTAAACTTACTGGGGTGGCATTGGTTAATAAGATTATATAGTTTTCAAGTGTACATTTCTTTGAAATATGATGTTCATATTGCATTGTGTGCCCACCACCCAAGCTCAAATCATCTTCCATCATGATATATTTGACCTCCTTTATCCTTTAGTACCTGTCACTCTCCTTCCCTCTGCTAACCACAGTACTGTTGTCTGTGTCTATGAGTTTTTGGTTGTTTGTTTTTCTTCTTTGTTCATTTGTTGCTTTTAGTTTTGTATCGCACATAGTACTGAAATCATATGGTTGTTGACTTCTATCATTTGACTTATTTCGCTTGGCATGATATTCTCAAGATCCATCTATGTTGCCACAAATAGCAGTATTTCATTTTTTCTTATGGCTGATTAGAATAGAATTCCACTGCATATATGTATCCTCACCTGATATGTTTGTATTGAATTTTTTTTTAGAAAGAAAGGAAGGGAAAGAGAGAGGGGGCGGGGAGAGAAACATCAGTGTGAGAGAGAAACATTATTGGTTGCCTCCCATAGGTGGGCCAACTGGGGATGGAACCAGCAACCTAGGTATGTACCCTGACTGGGAATCAAGCCCACAATATTTCGTGTATGGGACAACTGAGCCAGTTGGCTAGGATAGTACTACGTTTCTTCATCAAATCATCTATCAATGGACACTTTGGTTGTTTCCATGTCTCAGGACTGTGAATAATGTTGCAATAATTTTTTGTAGATTACTTAATTTGTTGCAGAGAATACCCTAGAGACTCCACCAAAAAACTATTAGAAATAATAACAAAATGCAGTAAAGTTCAAGATATCAAGTCAATGTACAAAAATTCACTACATTCAAATATGCTAACAATGAAATTTCAAAACAATAAAATACATTACAAAAGTTATTAATGCAGAATTTGTCCAAATGATGTGTTCTGGACATGGACACTTCTTGAATGACAAAAGTACAATCCTGAGATTCTCTACATGGAGAAGTGTAATGGAAATAAATCATATGAGAAAAAATTCATCATACTTTGTACTTATTCAACCAACTAGTAGAAAAATGTTGAGTGTTTATATAAAGGAGAACAATTTGTATTTATATGGCAATGAAAGATTTCATGGTGATTCCAGTGCAAGATCTGAAGATGCTTCAATCATTTAACTGAGGCTACAACTACTTTGAGACAAGGAGGACACATTTTGGTTACTATATCAAGTGATTGGCAATGATAGGCAATGGGTCTTTGATGTTTGCCACATTGTTGAGTAATATCCCTAGCCATGGCTTTCCTTTTATATTCATACACCAAGATTTATTGCAATCAATGATCTTATGATCAGATCTCCCATGGAGGTGTATGTGTACCCTTTAGATCTAATCCTACAGAATATAAAAGCTTATTGTGGCTCATTTAGGGTCCTAATTGAGATCATGATTAACATAGAAATTTAATGACGTGATAACCTATTGCTCAAATCTGGTGTCTAATCTGGACTTTCATAACAGAGCTGAAGTATCAACCTAAAAAGAGAGGAGAAGGGGGCATCGGTGACAGGACTGCCTGTCTTAGGGTTTCTTTTTAGTCGTCAGCAGAGGGAGACTAGTTTTTCTTCTCCTATTTGGCACAAGAGAGATCACTAAACAGATGTTGGTAGTGAGGAGCAGTATAGCCATAATAATAGGTAGATCAAAAGAGCTACAGTTATGAGTCCAAGCAGCTTTGACTCTAATCATAAAGTGATTTATTTCTACCTTTGGTGAAACAGTAGCATACACAGGTGTGAGGAAACATGATTATTAATTACATCATAGGTTGTTTCCGTAATCCATCACCTGTTGTATATTTAAATAAGTGCCACCATCCAGTTCCTCATCACAGATGCAATAGCTGAACATGGCAGTTGGTCTAATCGTCAGTCTTTTTTTTTAAATCACAATTTTACTCATGTTTTTCAGATATAGTTGTTTTTAAATTGAGAGTTTGTTAATCCACGAATACGGCAATACATTAAAAAGATTGTACACTATAATCATGTGGGATTTATTCCTGGTAGAAGATTGGTACATTATTGGCAAATAAATTAATGTGGTATGTCACATATAAAATGAAGGATAAAAACCATATGATCATATCTATAGATGCAGAAAAGCATTTGACATTCAGAACCCATTTATGATAAAAAAAAAACCCCACCTCTCAGCAAAGTGTAATAGAGGGAACAAACCTCAACATAACAAAGGCCATGTATGACAAACCCACATCTACCATTATACTCAACAGGAAAATATGAAATGTTTTTCCTAAGATCAAGAACAAGACAGGAATGTCCACTTTCACCACTCTTACTCAGCATAGTACTGGAAGTCTTAGGCACAGCAATCAGATGAGAAGAAATAAAAGACATTTTAATTGGAAAGGAAGAATAAAACTTCCATTATTTGTATATGACATGATACTCTGTATAGAGAACTCAAAAAATTCCACCAAAACCTACTAAAACTGGTAAATAAATTTAATAAAGTAGATGGATACAAAATAAATATCCAGAAATCAGTTGCATATTTATACACCAATAATGAATAGCAGAAAGGGAAACTAATAAAACAATCCCATTTTCAATTGCATAAAAAACAAAAAAAAACAAAACAAAGCTAAACAGAGCTAAACAAAACCAGCAAACCCAGGAATAAGTTGAACCAGGAAGGTAAAAGACCTATACTCAAAAAATTATAAGACACTGAAGAAACTGATAAAGATATAAATTAATGGAAGCTTATACTGTGTTCATGGATAGAAAGAATTAAGATCATTAAAATGTCCACATTATCCCAAGCAATCTATAGATTCAGTGCAATACCTATTAAAATGCCAATGGTCCCAAAGTTTCCTTAAACTTTCCTCATGCTTTAAAAAAATAAATACCAATGGTGTATTTCATAGATCTAGATCAAATAATCCAAAAATATAAATGAAACCACAAAAGACCCCAAAGAGATGCAGCAATCTTCAGAAAAAAAGAACAAAGTTGGAAGTATCACACTTTCTGATATCAAACTATACTACAAGGTCATAGTATTAAAAAAGAATGGTTCTGGCATAAAAACAGATAAATAGATCAATGGAAAAGAATAGATACCCCAGAAGTAAACCTAGGCTTATATGGTCAATTAATACAAGGGTGGGCAAAAGTAGGTCTACAGTTGGGAGTATGTGAAACACAGAATTTATTCTTGTATTATTATAATCATGACCAACATGTCTTTTCCATATGAACACTATAAACGTATTTTTGCGGGCCCTGTATTTGACAAAGGAGGCAGGAACATGCAATGGGTAAAGATAGTCTATTCAACACATGGTATTTTGAAATTGAACAGATACATGCAAAAGAAAAAAAAAAAACCACACAAAAACTAGGCCACCTTCTTACACCATACACAAAATTGATTAAAGACTTAAGTGTCCTATTCAAAACAATAACACTCCTAGAAGAAACCATAGGCAGTTAAATCTCAGACATTTCTCTAAGCAATATTTTTGTGTGATATAGCTCCATGGGCAAAGGAACCAAAAGAAAAAAACCAACAAATGGGACTATATCAAACTAAAAAGTTTTTGCCCAGCAAAGGAAACCATCAACAAAATGAAAAGACAACCCACTGAATGGGAGAACATACTCGCCAATGATCCATCTAATAAGAGGTTGACATACAAAATTTATAAAGAACACATACAACTCAAGAGCAAAGAAACAAATAATCCAATTAAAATGATCAGAGGACCTGAATAGAGGCTTCTTCAAAGAGTACATATAGATGGCCAATAGACATATGAACAGATAGTCAATATCACTAATCTTTAGAGAAATGCAAATTACAACCACAATGAAATATCACCTCTCACTGGTCAGTGTTGGTGAGGACGTGGAGAAAAGGGAACTCTCATGCACTAATGGTGGGAATGCAGATTGGTGCAGCCACTGTGGAAAGCATTATGGAGTTACCCCCCCCCCGCCCAAATTAAAAACAGTACTACCTTATGACCCAGCAATTCTACTTCTGGGTATATATTCACAGAAACCCAAAGCACTAACTTGAAAGAATATATGTACCCTTGTGTTCATTGCAGCATAATTTACAATACCAAAATATGGAAGCCACCCAAGTGCCCAGTAGACGAGTGGATAAAAGAAGTGGTGGTACGTATGCACAATGGAATATTACTTGGCCATAAAAAGGAATGAAATCCTACCATTTGTGACAGCATGATGGACCTATAGGTATAGGGTATTATGCTAAGTGAAATAAGTCAGAGAAAGACAAATACAACACGATTTGACGTGTGATCTAAAGAACAAAAGAAATGAACAAGAAAATTGAAACAGTCTCACAGACACAGAAAAGGGACTGATGGTTGCCAGAGAGGAGGGTGGTTGGGTAATTGGGTGAGAAAGATGAAGGGATTAAGAAGTACACATTGGTAGTTATAGTCGCTAGGATGTAAAGTATAGGATAAAGAATACAGTAAAAAATATTGTAATAACCATGTATGGTACCAGGTTGGTACGGAAAATATTGGGGGAACACTTTGTAAAGTATAGGATTGCCTAGCCACTATGTGGACACCTGAAATTAATACAGAAAAATATTGAAAGCAAATGGTAATTGTAAAATAACATGAAAAAAAAAAAAAGAGTTGGTTAATTCAAAAGGAAGTTTGGGTTGAGCGACACTCTCAGCCAGTACATAGAGAAGTCTGATTTGATCCACACCAACTTCTTGCAGCAGGAAATCCTGTTTCCTGTTCTGGGCCAGCAACAGCACACAGCCCAGCATTTCTTCCCTCCCCCTGCCAGTCACCTCACCTTGCAGAGCCCCGAAACTGAAGAAGACCAAGATAATTGTTACCTAGTGGAAGAACTTGAACATGTTGCTCTCCAGCCTTCTGAAGGCAGTCATGGCTTCAATGTGGCTAAGTAAGGATGTCCCAATGGGAATGGGTCTCCTCTATGACCTAAAGACAGGGTATACAGGCAGTCTTTTATGAGTACCCCTGGAAGGAAAGCTAGCAAGGTGTAAAAAAATGTTCTTTTTCTCCTATACTACTGATCATATAACTTTCTATTTGTATTATTTTTCTTTCAGGATCCAGTATTGTCCAGAAGGTAACTCAAGGCCAACCGGCCATGTTAGTGCAGGAGAAGGAGGCTGTGACCCTGGACTGCACGTATGGCACCAGTGCTAATCCTTATAGTCTATTCTGGTAGAAGCAGCTTGGCAGTGGGGTGATGATTTTCCTCATTTGTCAAGACTGTTACAACCAGAAAAGTGCCACAGGAGGTCACTACTCATTGAATTTTCAGAAAGCAAACAGTTCCGTCAGCCTTGTCATCTCAGATTCACAGCTGGAGGACTCTGCAGTGTATTTCTGTGCCCTGAGTGAGTCCACAGTGAGAGGTGTGTTGGAAGGAGGTGTACCAGAACCCCAGTGCTCTGCATCCACCTGCTGTAGGGACCAAGGCCGAGAATTGTCATCAGAAATAGGAAGTGGCCATGGCTGTGACAGCACAGGTGTATGTAGATTTAGAGGGAAACACTCTATGAAAATATCTCTTTAAGTTTGTAGATCAAAAACATCCATTTCTTTCAAAATTTGGGTTGAAACTATTTATTGAAGACAATAGCCACAACAAACAACTTGCATATGGTGACAGATTGAGCTAGAAGAATTGACTAAGTAAATTGAGAAACATCAGACTCAAAAATCAGTAAAAGTATGTGAAATTTTAAGATTTTCTGGTCAATCAACTTACACCATACACAAGAATAAACTCAAAATGGATAAAAGACTTAAATGTGACTCGTGAATCCATAAAAATCCTAGAAGAAAATGTAGGCAACAAAATTTCGGACATCATACGCAGCAGAATCTTCACTGATACATCACCTAAGGCAACAGAAACAAAGGGAAAAATGAACACATGGGACTACATCAAACTCAAAAGCTTCTGCACAGCAAAAGAAACAACCATCAAAACAGATAGGGAACACACTCTATGGGAGACCATAATTGCCAATGATACATCAGATAAGGGGTTAATCTCCAAAATATATAGAGTGCTCATACAACTCAACAAAAGGAAGATAAAGAACCCAATTAAAAAATGGGCAGAGGAACTAAATAGACACCTCTCCAAAAAGGACATACAAATGGCTAAGAGACATATGAAGAAATGCTCAACATCACTAATCATCAGAGAGATGCAAATTAAAACAACAATGAGGTATCACCTCACACCTGTCAGAATGGCCGCCATCAACAAATCATCAAACAACAAGTGTTGGCGAGGGTGTGGAGAAAAGGGGACTCTAGTACACTGCTGGTGGGAATGCAGACTGGTGCAGCCACTATGGAAAACACTATGGTGTTACCTCAAAAAATTAAAAATTGAATTGCCATTTGACCCAGTGATCCCACTTCTAGGACTATACCCTAAGAAGCCTGAAACACCAACCAGAAAGAATACATGTACCCCCATGTTCATAGCAGCACTATTTACAATAACTAAGTTCTGGAAACAGCCCAAGTGTCCATCAGTGGATGAATGGATAAAAAGGCTGTGGTACATATACACAATGGAGTACTATGCAGCTGTAAGAAAGAAAGATCTCTTATCCTTTGAGACGACATGGAGGGACCTCGAGAGTATTATCCTAAGCGAAACAAGCCAAGCAGAGAAAGACAAATATCACATGATCTCACTTATTTGTGGAATATAATGAACATAACAGTCTGAGTAACAGGGTAGACCCAGAGATGTGGAAGTAGTGTATAGACTGACACCCCTCAGAAGAGGGCGTGGGGGGGGGGGGAGGGAAGAGATAAACCACAGAACTCATGCGCATGTATGCATAACTGATGGACATGGACAACAAAGCTGGGGACGGGGTGGGGGGATGGGGAGGAGGGTGTCAATGGGGAAAAAAGGAGAAACATCTGTAACAAAAATAAATTAATAAAAAAAATAGTTTTAAAAATTCTCAAAAAAAGAAAGATTTTCTGGTCAGTTTGTTCAATTAATATTTATTGAACATATTTAATTCTATAGGCATTGCTTTTAATGAGGAAGACCGTGAAATCGTTCTTTGTTTTTCCTCTTTTTGTAAGCTATGATTTTTTATATTGTTTAATGAGTTAGTTTAATTTAGATTTGTTAGCTGAGAGAAGGTACCCTCATTTACTTTCTAAGGAGCCTCTATGTGACAAACTAGGTGTTCTTTCTCTCTTATTAACACTCAAGCATGGAGTAGCTCATTTCCATTATGTAGCTGTAGCTGCCTCCCACCAGTCTTACTCATAAAATGATCACTAATTAGTGGCTCTAGGGGGAGACTGTGAAAAAGAAGAGTATGAGTTCTCTTTTTCTACTTTTGCCCTTCATTTTAGTACTCTTCTGAAAGCAATTTGCTGTCATGTGGCACATTTGCACACCTCCATGTACTCTTTCTTTGTTCTACCTGTGCCCCAAAATCCCAAATTCTCATTCTCTAGCCTGGTCGGTGTGGCTCAGTGGATGGGTGTCAGCCCATGCTCCAAGAGATCACCAGTTCAATTCCCGGTCAGGGCACATGCCCAGGTTGTGGGCCAGATCTCCAGTGTGGGGGGCATGCAGGAGGCGGTCAATTGATATTCTCACTCATTGATGTTTCTATCTCTCTCTCCCTCTATCTTCCACTCATTCTCTCTTTAACATCAATAAAGAAATCAAAAGTGTCAAAATCCTCATTCTCTAATATTTCCTCCTTGTACCTGTGGCCCCATTGACTTAGTGCCTTATAATTATGGTGGTAATGGATCTTGTTGTACTCTCTCTTATATTTACATTAGGAAAGCAGATGTGCACAGTACCAATCTGGAAAGGAGTGTGTTTAAACATTTTTTAAAAAATATTTTACCATTTTAACATAAATTTGTACCATTTTAGGTATACATTTGAGTAGTATTAAGTACGCTTACATTGTCATCCAAGAAGCAGCACTATCTTATCTCTAGAACGCTATAAATCTGGAAAAACTGAAAATTGGTACACTTTAAACAATAACAATGTAGTCCCCAATCCCTCCAGACACTGGCAACTACAGTTTGATTTCTTTCTATGACTTGACGATTTCGTACCTCATAACGAAGGAATCATGCACTACTGGTCATATTGTAACCTATTTCCCCCAGTATAATATTCTGATGGTTCACCAATGTAGTAGTGTGTGTCAGAATTTCTTTCCTTTTTAAGCTTGAATAATATTCCAGTGTGTGGACACAGCATATTTTGTTTATCCATTCATCTATTGATGGACACTTGAGCTGCTTTCACGTTTTGTGGAATAATGTATATAAATATATCACTATTTTGAGTATAATTTTTTTTTGAGAAACATTTATAGCAGATAATTTGAATAGATACGGTTTAGACTGCATTATCACAAGCACATTTTAAGCAACAGATAAAGAGAGTGATCACTAACCATGAGTGAAGTTTAAGTTTCCTGGTGATTCACAAAAGTCTGGAAGAGTTTTTCACCCTTGCTGCAGAGCACTGCTCAAGTCAGGTGTCTAGTCATTGTGTAAAAGGAATGGTCAATACATAACTAGTGGTCTGCCCCTGAATTGAAGTTTGTGTCCTCTTTGTTTTTTCTCTTTTTTTGTGAAAAAGCCAAACCAGCAATTATTTAATTATTTTTGTTAGTTCCATGTGTATAAATAAAAAACCTGTTAACATACCATCATAAGATATTGCAAAAGCTCAGAAATAATTTTGCTACCCTGCAGTCTTTCTGTCAAATTTCCTTTGAAAATAATCAGTAGTGAAAAAACCAGGAAACAGATTTTTGCCGTAAGAGGGAACTGTGTTAAAAACTATCAGCTCTGCCGTGTGCTTTCTAGGCACTTGGGAGCATTGTTTCGTTATTTGTTAAATACATGAATGATATCTTCTTTAATTGTTGTGACAATTTATCTATAATGTACTCACAGATATTCATAATCAGCAGATGATCATTTAATGAGAGTAACCTCAGTAGATACAGAAAAAACATTTGCAAGTCCAGCCTCTGTTCCTCATTACCAACTCTCAATGAATTCAGAATGAAAGGCAATTTCTTCAACTTCCTAAAAGGCCTCTAAAAAAAAACCCTACATTAAACTTCATCCTTCATGGTGAAAAACTGAATGCTTTCACCCTAAGTTCAGGAATTTTGGCTCTTACCTCGTGTATTTGAATATGTAGTAGAGGTTATAGCCAGTGCAATAAGGCAAGAGAAACAGAAGACATATAGTTCATATAGTTCAGAAAGGAAAAAGTGAACCTGTCTTAATTCACAGACATCATAATTGTCTAGTAGAAAGTCTAAGGTTATCTACAAAAATGCTCCTAGAACAAACAAATAATTTAAACAAAGTCAAAGGTACATCTATCATATGATCCAGGCATTCCACTCTTAGGTGTTTGCCATAGAGAAATAAAAACATATGTTTTTAAAAATTTTATTCACAAATGTTCATAGCAGCTTTATTTGTAACAGCCCTAAACTGGGACCAATGGAAATTTACATGAAGAGCTGAATAAATAAACAAATTGTTTTATGTCTCTATGTTGGAATACTTACTACTCTGCTAGAAAACAGAATGTCATTGATACTTAAGAGACCATGGAAGAATTTTAGAATAATCATGCTATGAGAAAGAAGCTTGATAAAAGAGTATATGTGATTCCATTTATACAAAATAAAAAAATATACAACCTAATTTATAACAGAGATATTGCCTGAAAATGGGAATGGGTGCTGGGGGAAGATTGAGGGAAGGATTAAAGAGAGACACGGGGCAGCTTTGGGGGAGACACATATGTTTGTTATCTTGATTGTGGTGATGGCTTCACAAGTATATAAAAATGTCCAATCTTATAAAATTGTTCATTTTATTTTTTTATTTGTTAATCCTCACTCAAGGATATTTTTCTATTGATATTTTGATAGAATGGAAGGGATGAAGGGGAGAAAGAGAGAGAGAGGGAGAGAGAGAGAGAGAGGAGAGAGAGAGAGAGAGAGAGAGAGAAACATGGACATGAGAGAGACACATCGATTTGTTGCCTCCGGCATGACACTGACAAGGGCTGGGGATCAAACCCGCAAGCCAGGTACATGTCTTTGACCAGGAATCAAACACATGACCATTTGGTTCGCAGGTCGATGATCTAACCACTGAGCCAAACCGGACAGGGCTAAAATGGTATCCTTTAAACAGGTGTGGTTTATTTTTATAAAAATTATAAATTTACAAAGGCCTTTAACAAATATTTTTCTTTAATGCTGTACAAGTTTTCTTGTGTGACATAAAATGCAAAATATGTCTCCTGTAGGTTTTCATTAGCTTTACATTGTGTGTTTTTTAAAGTATACATAACAACCTTCTATTTCCGTGTGCTGCACCATTTACTTTCAACATCATCACAACTTTGTTTTTCTCCTTGTATATCAGAATGGAAATTTGTAGCTGCTTTTTCATAATTCCTTTGTAGCATAATTTTGTGGCAGTTTCTGACAATGTATCTTGGAAGATGGAGAAGAACTTAAGTATCTGGGCCTGAATTTCTTTTTGAAAAAATTATTTATTTATTTGAGAGAGAGAGAAAGAGGAAGAGAGAGAGAAACATTGATTTGTTGTTTCACTAATTTATGCATCCATTGGTTAAGCCTTGTATGCGCCCCAATGGGGATGGAATCTGCAACCTTGGTTTATTGGGAGGATGTGTAACCAACTGAGTTACCAGGCAGGGCTACGCCTCAATTTTTTTCTTTCTTTTTTTAAAAAATAAGTTTTCATTGATTTTTCAGAGAAAGAGGAAGGGAGAGAGAGAGAGAATCATCGATGTGAGAGAGAAACATTGATCTGCTGCCTTCTGCACATCCCCCACTGGGGATTGAGTCTGAAACTTGGGCATGTGCCTTGACCAGGAATAGAACCCGGACCTCTCAGTCCATGGGATGATGCTCAATCCACTGAGCCACACCGGCAGGGCTGGGCCTGAATTTCTTAAATCCAGATCTGGGAGACTATTCACAGTTTCACTAAGACTAATGAAGCTTCTTGATCTGAATCTCTGGAGAGAGTACTCCAGGAAAGAGACTGAGCTAAGCTACCTGTCTAGGGCTGCATGGTTACAGGGCCTTGCAGAAAGATGCATCCCTCTCCAGAGCTTTATCCTGATAACCCTCAGAGGCTTTTTGTTTTGTTTTAATAAATGAATGGTCATAAATCGAGAACTAGAAAAGTGCTTGCTTTTGCTGATGGCACTTCATAGAAATGACTAGTTTTTATAAATCTGTGTACTCATAGGGACATTTCCTCATGTTGATCCCAGAGCTTTTTTTCTGATCTTTGAGGATCACCTGGTCTAGGACAGTTATCACAAATGAAATTTAGTAAATGGGTATTGGGCTCACTGTAACAAAACTACCCGGGGGAGCTTTGAAAAATTCATATTAGTGGGTCTCAATCCTGGACATGTTTCATGCGATTAGTTTTGAGATCCCAGAATCTATAATTTTAAATCATTCACACATCGATTCTATTATCAGCTGTTGTATGAATATCAGCTGATATATCTTTAACAATTTGATAGCCGATAAAGAAGAGAGTTCTAACTTATGCTCCAGGCTTTTGCTACAAATCCACAACCAACTGCCACCCCATTTGGCAACTATCAGTTTGTTCTCAGTATCTATGAGTTGGTTTCTGTTTTGTTTGTTCATTTTCTTTGTTTGTTTTTTAGATTCCACTCATAAGGGAAATCTTATGTACTTGTCTTGCTGTCTGACTTACTTCACTTAGCATGATACTCTCTAGGTCCACAAATGGTGAATATTAATTTTTTTATTCTTTGTTTTTTTTTTTTTTTCCATTTTTTTCTGATCTCACCTATGTAGGAGGTAACTTAGTTCACTGACTTGGTCTTCCCTTGGAGTCCTCTTTACTGTCTTGAGCAGAATTGGCTTCCTCTGGGATAGCTCTTTGGTGGGTGTGGTGGGTGAGGGAGGGGCTTCAGTCTTTGCACAAAAGGCACTAATCCGACCCTATCTTCTCAACTTTCTTGGTTATTTTGTTTTAGGTTTGTCTCTTAAGCAATATGTAGCAACCTTTTTTATTTTTTTCCAATTCAATCAAATCATCTCTTTTTATATATTTTAGATAAGTGATATATTTGGATTCATTTATAATATTTTGGTTTTGCATTACATGTTCTCTTTTTTCCTCTTGTAGTCTGTCTTCTGTTGCATTGATAACATATTATTTTATCTTCCTAATGATTTAGAAAATGTAAAGTGTCTCTGTTCTTGGACAAGCATCCTTATATAAATGTGTATGTATATTATTGTATAACATTCCCTGCTATTATATTCCACTCCTTGTCCTTGGGTTACTTTTTCTCTTGCTGCTTTGCTATCTTTAGGATGACCCCAGTGACTAGCTGAACAAACCAGCTATATATCAGTACAGTAATTTCAGAGAGAGTTTTTCAAATCAGCTCATAAGCTACAGTTTCTATGTACATTATGGAGAATAAAATAGAAATCTATTTTACACAATAATCAGAATAATATTCACTCCATTCTCCCTCAGAGCCTTTGTCCCTGTTCTTCCCTCTGCCTGGAGTGATTTTCCCCTACTGTCCTCAGGGCTTGTTCCTTCACTTCTTCTGGTCTCTGCTCCTAGAGAAACATGTGCACATGTGTATAAAGACGAATATTCAAAAAGGTTTATTGTAGTGTTGTATGTCATAGATGAAATAAATTAGTGTCCTAACTGTTCATCAATATGGAACGGCTGTATACGCAGTCGTATATTCATAATGTGGGATAAAATACAGCTGAAGGATCTGTGTGTGTTAACATAAGACCCACAAAATTTATTAGTGAGTCAATAAAGCAGGTCACGGAAAGGTATGCACAATATGTATCATTTTGCATTAAATAGAAAACTGCAAATAAGATACTATATATTTTCTCTTGAATCATATATTTGGTATATGTTTGTAAATCTATAGTAAAACATGAATTTGTGAAACTTGAAGAAAGAATTAGGGTAATAAGGGATGGAAGAGTGAGAACTGGGAGTGGTTTCAAAGGGAATTTTAGTCCATATGTAACGTTTTTTTACTTTTAATTATTTATATACTCATGAATTCTTATTGTTAAAATTAATAAAAAGTTATAGGCAAATATAAAAGTTTATCTATATTCTTTATTCTGCTCCCCAAAAAATGGGGAAAGGAGAAACTGACCATCTTCTTAATAAGATTTTTGTTCGACGACCCCAAGTATAAGCAGTTTAACTTCTTCTGGGATCACATAGCTTTTCATTTTCAGTCCTCGTATGGTTCTACTTTTTGACTGTACAATAGTTATGTATATTTTTGTTTCCTCCAGTATACTGAAAATTAGTATGTTATCTTCTTTCATATATTCTTTTTTAAAATTATTTTTATTAATTTGTTTTTGTTACAGATGTTTCTCCTTTTTCCCCCATTGACACCCTCCTCCCCAACCCCCTCGCTCCATCCTCAGCTTTGCTGTCTATGTCCACTGGTTATGCACACATGCATATAAATTCTGTGGTTTATCTCTTCTCCCCCAACACCCCCTCTTCTGAGGGTTTTCAGTCTGTACCCTACCTCTATGTCTCTGGGTCAATTTTGTTCATCAGTTTGTTTAGTTCATTATATTCCACAAATAATTGAGATCATGTGATATTTGTCTTTCTCTGCTTGGCTTGTTTCGCTTAGCATAATGCTCTCCAGGTCCCTCCATGTCATCTCAAAAGGTAAGAGATCTTCCTTTCTTACAGCTGCATAGTAGTCCATTGTGTAGATGTACCACAGCTTTTTTATCTACTCATCTACTGATGGGCATGTGGGTTGTTTCCAGATCTTAGCTATTGTAAATAGTGCTGCTATGAACATAGGGGTACATATATTCTTTCTGATTGGTGTTTCAGGCTTCTTAGGGTATATTCCTAGAAGTGGGATCACTGGTTCAAATGGCAGTTCAATTTTTAACTTTTTGAGGTAACACCATAGTGTTTTCCATAGTGGCTGCACCAGTCTGCATTCCCACCAGCAGTGTACTAGAGTCCCCTTTTCTCCACACCCTCGCCAACCCTTGTTGTTTGATGATTTGTTGATAGCGATCATTCTGACAGGTGTGAAGTGATACCTCATTGTTGTTTTAATTTGCATCTCTGTGATGATTAGTGACACTGGGCATTTTTTCATATGTCTCTTGGCCATTTGTAAGTCCGGTTTGGAGAGGTGTCTATTTAGGTCCTCTTCCCATTTTTTAATTGGGTTCTTTGTCTTCCTTTTGTTGAGTTGTATGAGTACTGTATATATTTAGGAAATTAACCCCTTATCTGATGCACCATTGGCAATTATGGTCTCCCATATAGTGGGTTCCCTTTTCATTTTGATGGTTGTTTTTTTTGCTGTGCAGAAGCTTTTGAGTTTGATGTAGTCCCATGTGTTCATTTTTTCCTTTGTTTCTCTTGTCCTAGGTGTTGTATCAGTGAAAATTCTGCTGCATATGATGTCTGAAATTTTGTTGCCTACATTTTCTTCCAGAATTTTTATGGATTCATGAGTTACATTTAAGTCTTTTATCCATTTTGAGTTTATTCTTATGTATGGTGTAAGTTGGTGATCTAGCTTCATTTATTTGCAAGTAGCTGTCCAATTTTCCCAGCACCATTCGTTGAAGAGAATATCTTGACTCTACTGTATGTTCTTGCCACCTTTGTCAAATATTAATTGAGCAGACTTCCGGTCAAGATGGCGGTGTAGGTAAACGCGGTATCGCGTCCTCCAACAACCACATCTAAGTTACAACTAAAATACTGAATAACCATCATTCAAAACCGCCTGACATAGAGCTGAATGGAAGTCCCACAACTACGAAATTAAAAGAAGAAGCCTCATTGAGACTGGTAGGAGGGGCGGAGACAGGACGGGCTGGTCCCACACCCACGTGTGGCAGATAAAAATTAGGAGGGACACCTCGGCTGGGAAGGTCCTCCCTGAGGACTGAGTTGTCCCCGTCCCACACGAGGTGCCTAGCTCAGGGTTCCAGTGCCAGGAAGAGAAGTCCCCATAACTTCTGGCTGGAAAAACCAGCAGGAACTGAGGTTGAGGCGGCTGGAACCGCCCGGCAGCTCCTCTTAAAGGGCCCGCACACAGACTTACTCGGACTTGCACCCACCAGGCTCCAGCATGCAGGAGGCAGCTTGATAGGCACCAGAGTCATATGGGGAAGAACTGAGTTGTTTGGCATTGTTACGAGGGCTGGAGAGGCAGCTTTCTCCTGGAGAGACGAGCTATCAGAGGCCTTTGTTCCTTTGGTGAGCTCTTCCCTGGACCGGCAGACGCTGCCATATCTGGGACTCCAGAAAACTGGCTCACACTGTTTGCCCCACCCTGGTGATTCCCTGAGGCCCCACCCCACCCAACTTTCAGGCCCACCCAAGCTGTTGCCAGTTGCTTTACCATAGGATTGGCCTGTCTTGGCTTCTGCTTCAGCTTTTCCTAAATTCTTTCAAACAAGAAGCATCTGGTCTCAGCTAGCCCCATACCTCTCGCTAAGTAATACATAGAAACAAACACAGGGAGGCAGCCAAAATGAGGAGACAAAGAAACAGGTCCCAAATGAAAGAACAGAACAAAACTCCAGGAAAAGAACTAAGTGAAATGGAATTAAGCAACCTAACAGATGCTGAGTTCAAAACACTGTTTATAAGGATGCTCAATGGACTTAGTGAGAATCTCAGTGGACTTAGTGAGAACCTCAGTGAACTTAGTGAGGGCCTCAAGAGCATAAAATAGGACCAGTCAGAAATGAAGGATGCACAGTTAGAAATGAAGGAGGCACTAACTGAAATAAAGAATAATTTACACAGAATCAACAGTAGAGTAGGTAAAGCCAAGAAGCAAACCATTGATTTGGAATATAAGGAAGCAAAAAACACCCAATCAGAACAGCAAAAAGAAAAAAGAATCCATAAAAATGAGGATAGTGTAAGGAGCCTCTGGGACAACTTCAAGCATGCCAACATTCGCATCTTGGGGGTGCCAGAAGGAGAAGAGAGAGAACAAGAAATCGAAAACCTATTTGAAACAATAATGGCAGAAAACTTCCCTAACTTGGTGAAGGAAACAGACATACAAGTCCAGGAAGCACAGAGAGTCCCAAACAAGAAGAACCCCAAGAGGCCCACACCAAGACACATCATCACCAAAATGCAAAAGGTTCAAGACAAAGAGAGAATCTTAAAAGCAGCAAGAGAAAAGCAGTTAGTTACCTACAAGGGAGTTCCCATAAGACCGTTAGCTGATTTCTCAAAAGAAAATTTGTAGGCCAGAAGGGAGTGGCAAGAAATATTCTGAGTGATGAAAAGCAAGAACCTACAACCAAGATTACTCTATCCTGCAAAGCTGTCATTTAGAATCAATGGTCATACAAAGAGTTTCCCAGACAAGGAAAAGCTAAAGGAGTTCATCAACATCAAACCATTATTATATGAAATGTTGAAGGGTCTTCTTGAAGAAAAAGATAAAAAAATATGAACAAACAAAATGGCAGTAAATACATATCTATCAACAGTTGAATCTACAAACAAAATGAACAGGCAGAACAGAAACATTCTCAAAGATACAGAGAACTTTTTTTGGTTACCAGATGGGAGGAGGGTTGGGGAAATGGGTGAAAAAGGTTAAGGGAGTAAGAAGTACAAATTGGTTGTTAGACTGACAACCCTCAAAGGGAAGGGGGGGTAGGAGGTGGGAAGAAATAAACCAAAGAACTTATATGTATATATGCATAACCAATGGACACAGACAACAGTGTGGGGAAGGGCAGGAAGGGGGTGGGAATTGGGAGGAGGGGGGAAATGGGGAAAAATGAGGAACATCTGTAATACATTCAACAATAAAGATAAGTTAAAGAAAATATTAATTGAGCATATTGTCTTGGGTCAATTTCTAGGTTCTCTGTTCTTTTCCATTTATCAATCTGCCTAATCTTGTGCCAGTACCAGGCTGTTTTGATTACAGTGGCTTTGTAGTATAACCTGATATCTGGTAATGTGATCCCTCCTACTTTGTTCTTTTTCAAGATTGCTGTGACTATTCGGGGTCTTTTTTTGGTCCCATATAAACTTTTGGAGTGTTTGTTCTAGTTCTGTGAAATATGTCATTGGTATTTTGATGGGGATTGCATTGAATCTATAGATTGCTTTGGGTAGTATAGAAATTTTAATAATGTTATTAATTCTTCCATTCCATGACCAAGGTTTATGTTTCCACTTATTTTATATCTTCCTCTATTTGTTTCATTTATTTTATTTTTTTTAATTTTTATTTATTTATTTTTTATTAATTTAGTTATGTTACAGATGTTTCTCCTTTTCTCCCCATTGTCACCCTCCTCCCCCTCCCTCCCTGCCCCGTCCCCAGTTTTGTTGTCCATGTCCATTGGTTATGAGTACATGCGTACAAGTTCTGTGGTTCATCGCTCCCCTCCCCCACCCCCTCTTCTGGCAATTGTCAGTCTGTACCCTACTTCCACGTCTCTGGTACTACCCTGTTCCTCAGACTGTTATGTTTATTATATTCCAGAAATAAGTGAGATCATATGATATTTGTCTTTCTCTGCTTTGCTGGTTTCACTTAGGATAATAGTTTCCAGGTCCTCCCATGTCGTCGCAAAGGATAAGTGATCTTTCTTTCTTACAGCTGCATAGTACTCCATTGTGTATATGTACCATAGCTTTTTTATCCATTCGTCTACTGATGGACACTTGGGCTATTTCCAGATCTTAGCTATTGTAAATAGAGCTGCTATGAACATGGGGGTACATATATTCTTTCTGTTTGGTGTTTCAGGCTTCTTAGGGTATATTCCTAGGAGTGGGATCACTGGGTCAAATGGTAATTCAATTTTTAATTTTTTGAGGTCACACCATAGTGTTTTCCATAGTGGCTGCACCAGTCTGCATTCCCAGCAGCAGTGTACTAGAGTCCCCTTTTCTCCACACCCTCGCCAACACTTGTTGTTTGATGATTTGTTGATGGCGGCTATTCTGACAAGTGTGAGGTGATACCTCATTGTTGTTTTAATTTGCATCTCTCTGATGATTAGTGATGTTGAGCATTTCTTCATATGTCTCTTGGCCATTTGTATGTCCTGTTTAGATAGGTGTCTATTTAGTTCCTCTGCCCATTTTTTAATTGGGTTTTTTGTCTTCCTTTTGTTGAGCTATATGAGCACTTTATATATTTTGGAAATTAATCCCTTATCTGATATATCATTGGCAATTATGCTCTCCCATACAGTGGGTTGCCTTTCCACTTTGATGGTTGTTTCTTTTGCTGTGCAGAAGCTTTTGAGTTTGATGTAGTCCCATGTGTTCATTTTTTCCTTTGTTTCTCTTGCGTTAGGTGATATATCAGTGAAGATTCTGCTGTGTATGATGTCTGAAATTTTGTTGCCTACATTTTCTTCTAGGATATTTATGGATTCAGGAGTCACATTTAAGTCTTTTATCCATTTTGAGTTTATTCTTGTGTATGGTGTAAGATGATGGTCTAGTTTCATTTTTTTGCATGTATCTGTCCAATTTTCCCAACACCATTTATTAAAGAGGCTGTCTTTACTCCATTGTATGTTCTTGCCACCTTTATTGAATATTAATTGAGCATAATGTTTTGGGTCAATTTCTGGGTTCTCTGTTCTATTCCATTGATCTATGTGCCTGTCCTTCTGCCAGTACCAGGCTGTTTTGATTACAGTAGCTTTGTAGTATAACCTGATGTCTGGTATTGTGATCCCGCCTACTTTGTTCTTTTTTTTCAAGATTGCTGTAGCTATTCGGGGTCTTTTTTGGTTCCATATGAACTTCTGAAGCATTTGTTCTAGTTCTATGAAATATGTTGTTGGTATTTTGATGGGGATTGCATTAAATCTATAGATTGCTTTGGGTAGTATGGACATTTTAATGATGTTGATTCTTCCAATCCATGAACAAGGTATGTGCTTCCACTTTTTTATATCTTCCTCTATTTCTTTTTTCAATGTCCTGTAGTTTTCTGAAAATAGGTCCTTTACTTCTTTGGTTAAGTTTATTCCTAGGTATCTTAATTTGTTTGCTGCAATGGTAAATGGGATTGTTATTTTAGTTTCTCTTTCTGTGATTTCATCATTGGTGTATAATAATGCCGTCGATTTCTTGACATTAATTTTGTATCCTGCTACTTTGCCAAATTTATTTATTAAGTCTAGTAGATTTTTGATGGAGTCTTTAGGGTTTTCTATGTATAATATCATGTCATCTGCGAATAATGACAGTTTCACTTCCTCCTTTCCAATTTGAATCCCTTTTATTTTTTCTTCAAGTTTGATTGCTGTGGCTAAGACTTTCAGTACTATGTTAAATAAGAGTGGTGAGAGTGGGCATCCTTGTCTTGTTCCTGTTCTTAAGGGAAATGCTTTTAGTTTTTGTCCATTAAGTATGATGTTGGCTGTAGGTCTTTCATATATGGCCTTTATAATGTTGAGATATGATCCCTCTATTCCCAAATTTCTGAGCTTTTTTTATCAGAAATGGGTGCTGGATTTTGTCAAATGCTTTTTCAGCATCTATTGATATGATCATATGATTTTTATCTTTCATTTTGTTTATGTGATGTATCACATTTATTGATTTGCGAATATTGTACCAGCCTTGCATCCCTGGGATGAATCCGACTTGGTCATGGTGAATAAATTTTTTGATGTATTGCTGGATCCGATTTGCTAATATTTTGTTAAGGATTTTGGCATCTATGTTCATCAGGTATATTGGCTTGTAGTTTTCTTTCTTTGTAGTGTCTTTTTCTGGTTTTGGAATTAGAATTATGCTGGCCTCATAAAACAAGTTTGGAAGTTTTCCTTGTTCTTGAATTTTTTGGAATAGTTTGAGGAGAATGGGTGTTAGTTCTTCTTTGAATGCTCAGTAAAACGCCCCCATGAAGCCTTCAGGGCCTGGGCTTTTGTTTGCTGGGAGGGTCTTGATTCCATCTTCAATTTCCTTCATTGTTATTGGCCTGTTCAAGTTTTCTATCTCTTCCCAGTTCTGTTTTGGGAGACTATGTGTTTGTAGAAATTTGTCCATTTGGCTTAGACTGTCGAATTTGTTGCCACATAAATGTTCATAGTATTCGTTAACGATCCTTTGTATTTCTGTGGTGTCAGTTGTTACTTCTCCTCTTTCATTTCTGATTTTATGTATTTGGGTTCTCTCTCTTTGTTTCTTGGTTAGTCTAGGTAAGGGTCTATCAATCTTTTTTATCTTTTCAAAAAACCAGCTCTTTGTTTCATTGATTCTTTGAATTGCTTTTTAGGTCTCCAGGTCGTTTATTTCTGCTCTGATCTTTACTATTTCCTTCCTACTACTTGCTCTAGGGTTTTCCTTTTGTTTGTTTTCTAGTTCTTTAAGTTGTGAATTTAGATAGTCACTTAGAAATTTTTCTTCTTTCTTGAGGTGGGCCTGTAGTGCTATGAACTTCCCTCTCAGAACTGCTATTGCTGCATCTCATAGATTTTGTGTTATTGTGTGTTCATTTTCATTGGTTTCCAGGAAGTTTTTAATTCTTTGCTTGATCTCCATGGTAACCCATTCATTGTTCAGTAACATGCTATTTAGCCTCCATGTGTTCAAATGTCTTAGCATGTTCTTGTTGCAATTGATTTCTAGTTTCATTCCATTTTGATCTGAAAACATGCTTGATATGATTTCAGTCTTCTTGAATTTGTAGAGACTTAGTTTGTGCCCTAACATATTGTTTATCTTTGAGAATGTCCCTGGTGTACTTGAGAAGAATGTGAATTCTGCAGTTTTGGGGTGTAATTCTCTGTATATATCTATTAAATACATTTGATCTAGTGCTTCATTTAGAATTTCTGTTTCCTTGTTAATTTTTTGTCTAGATGATCTATCCCGTGATGTCAGTGGGGTGTTGAAGTCTCCTGCTATGATTTTATTGTGGTCGATTTCTCCTTTGAAGTCCTCCAGAAGATTTTTAATATATTTTGGTGCTCCTATATTGGGTGTATATATGTTTACCAAGGTTATATCTTCCTGTTGGATAGACCCTTACAATATTATGTAGTGACCTTCTTTGTCTCTAGTTATGGTCTTCAATTTGAAATCTAATTTATGAGAAATGAGTATTGCTACCCCAGCTTTTTTTTTCCTTTCCGTTTGCTTGGAAGATTTTTTTCCATCCTTTTACTTTCAACCTCTGTGAGTCTTTTGTTGTAAGGTGGGTCTCTTGTAGACAACATATATGTGAATCATGCTTTCATATCCAGTCAGCTACTCTGTGTCTTTTAATCGGAGCATTCAGTCCATTTACATTTAAGGTGATTATCGATATGTACTTATTTATTGCCATTTTTGTTCAGTGTGGTTATATTTTTCTTCCTATTTCTTCTACTAATTACAGCAGTCCTTTTAACATTTCTTGCAGTGCTGGTTTGGTGCTAATATATTCCCTTAGCCTTTTTTTTTCCTGGGAAGCTGTTTATTTGACCTTCTATTTTGAATGATAGCCTTGCTGGATAGAGTAGTCTTGGATTCAGATCCTTGTTTTTCATGACCTTGATTACTTCATGCCATACCCTTCTGGCCTGTAGTGTTTCTGTTGAGAAGTCAACTGATAGCCTTATGGGGGTTCCTTTGTAGGTAACCTGTTGCTTATCTCTTGTTGCCTTTAGGATTCTCTCTTTGTCTTTAATTTTTAGCATTTTAATTATTATATGTCTTGGTGTGGGCCTGTTTGGGTTCTTCTTACTTGGGGCTCTTTGTGCTTCTTGATCTTGAATGCCTTCTTCCTTCACCAGGTTAGGAAAGTTTTCTGTCACTATTTCTTCAAATATATTCTCTAACCCTTGCTCATTTTCTTCTTCTTCAGGGACTCCTCTGATGCAAATATTATTACGTTTCCAGTTGTCCCACAGTTCTCTTAAGCTGTCTGTCTGTTTTTTCATTGTTTTTTCCTTTTGGTTTTCTGATTGATTGATTTTTTTCTACTCTGTCTTGTAATTCACTGATCCGGTCCTCTGCTTCCTCTACTCTGTTGGTCAGTCCTTCCAATGTGTTCTTTATTTCTGCTATGTCATTCTTTATTTCCATTTGATTGGTTTTCATGGTGTTGATGTCCTTACTCATGCGTTTTAGTTTCCTCAAGATCATGGCTCTGAACTCTACCTCTGATAATTTACGTAACTGCATTTCATTTATCTCATCTTCGCTAGAGTTCTCTTGTTCTTTCATTTGGGGTCTTTTTCTTTGTTTCACCATTTTTGCTATCTCAGTGGGTTTTGGAGCCTGCCAAATTTTCCCTGTGGGTGTTGGTGTTCTGCTATTTGTGGCTCCCTCTACTGGATTTGGATGAGCGTGAGGGCCCTCCTTAAACACCACTGTCAAGTCTCACTTTCCTGGGTAGATTTGCAAGCTCAGGAAAGGTTCAGTTATGCTCTAGCTTTTTGCCTGGAGACTATTTGCCTCAGTTACTTGAAAAGCCTTAGGATCTCAGTTGAATGAGAAAGTCCCTCTGGTGTTTATAGTGTGAGAGGATTTCCCGAGGGTGGGGCTGATGCTGGTTGTTAATGAGCCTCAATTTGCATTTCTTTACCTCTTTTCCTCACCTGGGAGTCTCTGAAGGAGGGGCTGTCACAGCTCAGGGAAGGAGCAAACTTGGCTGCCGTTCTGTGTAACTGGGAAGGAGGGGCTGGCCACCACTGTCCTTTGTGGCCATGGCTCAGCACAAACTCTGAGCGCCCTCCAAATCCCAGGTGACTCCACAGAGTTCCAGTCCAGTTCGCCCTCCCTCTGCCGGAGCCCCAAGTGAGTGGCTGTGGCTATTTCGCGCTCTGTCCAGCCCTCTGCGCTGTGGAGCAGCTGGGGCTCTTAACCCCGAAGGCGGGCTCTGCTCACTGCTAAGGCCACTGCTGTCCGTGGGCTCCCAGCCCGCCACCCTCACATGCCTCCGCAGATCCTACCAGGCTCAGTCAGTGTCCCTGGTTTTATGATCCTCTCTTGCTGCTTTTCTGTTGCTTTTTCCCGACTAGTTGTCTTTATTTTAGTTGTAATTCCCGTTTGGTCCTGGAAGATCGTCAGTGTAGCTTCCAACCACTCTGCCGCCATTTCCGTTATCTATTTCTTTTTTCAATGACCTGTAGTTTTCTCTAAAGAGGTTTTTAACTTCTTTGGTTAAATTGATTCCTAAGTATCTTAATTTTTTTGTTGCGATGGTAAATGGGATTGTTATTTTAGTTTCTTTTTCTGTGAGTTCATCATTGGTGTATAAGAATGCCGTCAATTTCTTGATGTTAATTTTGTATCCGGCTACTTTGCCAAATTCATTTATTAAGTCTAGTAGATTTTTGATGGAGTCTTTAGGGTTTTCTATGTACAATATCATGTCATCTGCAAATTACGACAGTTTCACTTCCTCCTTTCCAATTAGGATCCCTTTTATTTTTTCTTCATGTCTAATTGCTGTGGCTAACACTTCCAGTATTATGTTAAATAAGAGTGGTAAAAATGGGCATCCCTGTCTTGTTTCCGTTTTTAGGGGGAATGCCTTTAGTCTTTGCCCATTGAGTATGATTTTGGCTGTAGGTTTTTCATATATGGCCTTTATTATATTGAGATATGATCCCTCTATTCCCACATTGCTGATCGTTTTTATCAGAAATGGGTGCTGGATTTGTTGAATGCTTTTTCAGCATCTATTGATATGATTATATGGTTTTTAAACATCTTTCATTTTGTTTATGTGGTGTATCACGTTTATTGATATGTGTATATTGTACCATCCTTGCATCCCTGGGATGAATCCCACTTGGTCATGATGAATAATTTTTTTGATGTATTACTGGATCCAAATTGCTAGTATTTTGTTAAGGATTTTGGCATTTGTGTTCATCAGAGATATTGGCCTGTAGTTTTCTTTCTTTGTAGTGTCTTTATTTGGTTTTGGAATTAGGATTATGCTGGCCTCATAAAATGTATTTGGAAGTGTTCTGTCTTCTTGGATTTTTTTGGAATAGTTTGAGGGGAATGGGTATTAGATCTTCTTTAAATGTTCATTAGAACTCCTCCATGAAGCCATCCGAGCCTGGGCTTTTGTTTGCTGGGAGTTTCTTATATACATCTTCAATTTCCTTTGTTGTTATTGGTCTGTTCAAGTTCTCTGTCTTGTCCTGGTTCAATTTTGGGAGGCTGTGTGTTTCTTGAAATTTGTCCATTTCTACTAGATTGTTCAATTTGTTGGCATATAACTGTTCATAGTATGTTTAGAAGATGCTTTGTATTTCTGTGGTGTCAGTTACTTCTCCTCTTTTGCTTCTGATTTTGTTTATTTGGTTTCTCTCTTTTTGTTTCTTGGTAAATCTGGCTAAAGGTCCATCAATCTTTTTTATCTTTTCAAAGAAGTAGCTTTTTCTTTCATTGATATTTTGAACTGATTTTTTTCAGTCTCTATGTCATTTCTTCCTGTTCTGACCTTTACTATTTTCTTCCTCTTACCAGCTCTGGGTTTTTCTTTTTGTTTACTTTCTAGTTCTTTATGTTGTAGGGTTAGAAAGTCAATTAGGAATTTTTCTTGTTTCTTGTAGTAGGCCTGTGGTGCTATGAACTTCCCTCTCAAGACTGCTTTCACTGTGTCCCATAGATTTTGTGTTGTTGTGTGTTCATTTTCATTGATTTCCAGGAAGTTTTTAATTTCTTACTTGATCTCTTTAGTAACCCATTTGTTGTTTAAAAACATTGTATTTAGCCTCCAGGTGTTTGTATGTTTTTGTGTGTTTTTATTGTAATTGAGTTCTAGTTTCATGCCACTGTGATCTGAGAAGATGCTTGATATGATTTCAATCTTCTTGAATTTGTAGAGACTTACTTTGTGTCCTAACATGTGGTCTATCTTTGAGAACATCCCATGTGCACTTGAGATGAATATATATTCTGCAGCTTTTCGGTGAAATGTTCTGTAAATATTAATGAAGTCCAACTGATCTAGTTTGTCTTGTAAGGACTCTGTGTCCTTGTTAATTTTTTTTCTAGAAGATCTATCCAGTGGTGTCAGTGGTGTGTTAAAGTTACCCACTATGATCATATTGTTATTGATCTCTCCGTTGAAGTCCTCCAGAAGTTTTTAAATATATTTTGGTGCTCCCATATTTGGTGCTTATATGTTTACCAGGGTTATATCCTCTTGTTGGATTGATCCTTCTAATATTATATAGTGACCTTCTCTGTCGCTTATTATGGCCCTTGTTTTTAAGTCTATCTTGTCAGATATGAGTATTGCTATACCAGCTTTTTTTTCATTTCCATTTGCTTGGAAAAATTGTTTCCATCCCTTCACTTTCATCCTGTGTGAGTCTTTTGTTTTGAGGTGGGTCTCTTGTAGACAGCATATATATGGTCATGTATTCTTATCTAATCAGCTACCCTATGTTTTTTGATTGGAACATTTAAGCCATTTACATTTAAGATTACTATTGATAGATAGTTATTAGTTGCCATTTTAATTTTATGCCTGTGTTCCTCTCTCTCTCTGTTTCTTCTTCTTACAACAGTCCCTTCAACTTTCTTGCAGTGCTGGTTTGGTGGTGATAAATTCCTTTAGCATTTTTTTTTTTATTTGTTAAGATTTTTATTTCTCCTTCAATTTCGAATGACAGCTTTGCTGGATAGAGTAGTCTTGGATTCAGACCCTTGCCTTGCATTACTTTGTACACTTCATGCCACTCCCTTCTGGCCTGCATCATTTCTATTGAGAAATCAGCTGACAGTCTAATGGGAGATCCCTTGTAGGTAACTTTCTGTCTCTCTCTTGCTTCCTTTAAGATTCTTTTTTTGTCTTTAATGTTTGTCATTTTTATTATGATGTGTCCAGCTGTGGGTATTCTGGGGTTCATCTTGCTTGGGACTCTCTGTGTTTCCTGGACTTGTGTGACTTTTTTCTTCACCAGTTTTGGGAAATTTTCTGTCATTATTTCTTCATACAGGTTCTCTGTTCCTTTCTCTGATCATTCTCCTTCCCATATCCCTATAATGCGAATGTTGTTAGATTTTGTATTGTCCCACTGCTCCCTTAAACTCTCCTCTTGCTTTTTATACTTTTTATACTTTCCATTTGCTGCTGTATTTGGGTGTTTTTCTCTACCTTGTCTTCTAAGTTGCTGATTTGGTTTTCAGCTTCTTCTAATCTACTGTTGAACCCTTCTAAGGTATTTTTCATAACAGCTATGTCATTATTTCCTCTTGATTTTTATGAGTAGCTTCTACTTCTTTATGCTTAGCTTCTACCTCTTTTTTTAAGCTGAAGTAGTTCCCAGTGAGCTCTTCATAATTCTTATTAAGTTGCTTGTAGTTCTCACCAAATTGTTTGAGCACCCTTAATGTCATTGCTTTGAATTCTTTATCTGACCAGTTGCTTTCTTCTATTTCTTATAGTTCCTCTTCTTGTGATTCCTCTTTTTCTTTCCTTTGGATGTTGTTTCTCTGTGTCCACATTTTAGCCGTCTGGTAGCTCTAGACCTGATGAGGGATGTTTGGATTTGTAGGCAGCTCACTGTATATGAAATAAGGCTACTGTGCCTCCCAGACTGTTCTGTTGTGTGTCTACTCTTGCCTGCTGTGGATCCTGGAGATCTGACTACTGGGGACTGGTATTGGTGTGTTCTGGTAGGTGCTGCTGCTGGATCACATGGGCCCCTCTGGAGCTGTGTTCCCAGCTGGTCACTGGTGCCACCTCTAGCTGTATTGCTCAGGTGCTGCTGGAGCCACGCTCCCTGCCTGCACCGTGGACAGCTGGGTGATACAGCCCCACTGGAGCCCTGGCTATCTGAGGATCTTGTGGGTAGCTGGGTTTTACAGGCCATGTTGGAGCCCCTAATTCCCACTCATCCCGTGGGGAGCTGGATCACACAGTCTCATCTGGAGTCCCAACTCCTCATGTATCTTGTGAGCAGGTAGGTTGCACAGGCCTCTCTGGAGCCCCGCTCCCCACCGTTGTTATGGGCTGCTGCATCACACAGGCCCCTATGGGGCTCTGGATCCCCACAGCTCTTATGGGCAGCTGTGTTGCTCAGGCCCCTGTGGAGCCCCTGGTCCTGCTGCTGGCCGCTGGGGAGTGCTGCTGCCCATTGGGGCTCAGCTCCTGCTCAGCCTTTGCTGTAGTTTGAGGGTGGGTCTCAGCTGCTGATCTGTGCTTCTGTTGCCTGGAGATGGATGTCTGCTCCCCATCTTCTGTTGCTGGTGGTATATCTTGACTCTGATTGGGTTGCTACTATGGGGGATGGTGCTGGGCTCCTGGCCATTTGCGGTTTCCACATCAGGCACCTTGACAGCTCCGCTACTGTGCACTGGTCTGTGTTGACACAGGGGGTCCACTGGTCCAATGGTGCCAGGTGCACTGGTGGGCTCAGACAGCTGGGCCCTAGCAGCTCCCACTGCCTCCTCACAGGGAAGACCCAGGATCTTCCAAAAAGGGTAAGGCCTCCCTGCAGAGCAGGGAGAAATGCCCTGAAGAGCCGCTTACCAAGGTAGCTGGCTGCTCCTGTCCACAGCACAGGAAACTTCTGCTCCGCGTCTCTGCACTGTATGAGTTTGCTTGTCCAACTTCATGTCCACTCACACTCTCGCACATGCTAGCTCACACTCTCACACACTCACCCTCCCTCTGGTCCTGCCAGCCGCCATCTTCTACTTCATATCTCTTCTTTCATATATTCTTAAGATGTAGTAAATTACTACAACTACACTAAATTTACAATAAATGTTTATGAATTTATTTTGAAATCAAGTAAATAGCCCAAGGTGAAGTTTACCAAATAATTTAAGATAATAATTTTCATCAAATGATATTTTAAAAGTAGTGAACCATTAAAAAATATGGTTCACTTGTGCTCATCAGTCTGTCTAGGTACTTTGTTGTCTGACCATCTGCATTTCATTCATCAGGAAACATGCAGTGAATGGAGCTGGAGTGGGGTGACAGCTGTTAGCTGGGCTGAAGTCCTCTTTATTGATGACTTTGGTCCACTAGAGGGCACTGTAGGTTTTACAAGAAATGACTTTTTCTGATGGTCCCAGAAAGTGGAACAGTTAAGGCAGGAGAGAGCAGTGAGCATGTGAGCCAGTCAAATTATAGACAGCAAAGATGAGGAGAGGGGCCACTGTGCTTTTGTAAAGTTCATCTCAGTTTTTCAGCTCTGCCACTCTATGTAAACTTCAGAAAGCTAACATTGAGAATCTAGAAATCCATTGTGAATGATTTTCTGAGCAGAAGTACAGGAGTAAGAATATTACTGATCTTGTGAGCATGGAAACTCAACAGTAAACATCTCCATAACCTGCTTTTAGTTTTTTAATTGTTATGACTAAAATCCCCTAAACCCAATGATCTAGAGATTATTTCAATTCCCTAGATATTCTATCTTTTTACATATGTCTTTCAAAGTAGAAGGAACAAAAATAAACCAAAAAAGGTAGAATAAAAATCAGGAACAAAAATCGTAGGAAAGAGAGAGGACAATATTTAATTTGATCAGCAGCAAAAAGTGGTTTTATCCAACTCAGCTATGTAGGTCAGCAGGGTACCCAAGAGTTGGACAGGAGAGGGGAGAGGTGGAAATTAAGTCAGAGTGGACATGATACACATTTCTAATTTTTCCCAACCGAGTTTTGTTGGGAAATTTTTTTATGCAGATGGTGACTGTATGCCTTGGTTTCTAGAACTCCCCTGATTTCTTCAAGAAACTCATTTACTTCTCTCTTTCTAGGATTCTTCAAGGTTCTACATAATGCATTGAAACACTGACAATCTAGAAACATCACCCACCCTTCCTCACTCACTGTTACCAAACTTCTCTTATATAATGTGTTTTAAGAAAAATTAACTTTTTGTAACTGTATATATATTAGAAATATTGACTGCTACAGTCGTGCATTGTTTGTACCCACACTTTTGGAAAGAGAACTGTGCTGTCTCACTGGGCCACTGTGGGTGGAGTTTGCTGTTAGGAGGAATGACAGAGCTGGGATGTGATTGGTTCTCGGTGAGTCTGGTGAAACATGCTGAGTGTAGGAACCACATTTGCCTTGGTCCAGGACTTTACACTCTCCAGAGCAGAGGCTAAGGCACCACAGCACCCAGGCAAGAAGTCATGGAGAGACACTGGGGAGCTCTGCTGGGGCTTCTGTGGGCCCAGGTTTGCTGTGAGTTGGGGCGTCCCAGATGGGGAAGTGGGTAGTGTTCCACAGCTGACGTGAGGGGGGAAGGGAGGGCTGACACAGAATTCCTACTTAGGTGTTTCTTGGGATATTTTACAGGTTTGGAACCCCATCAGTCACCCCCAGTGACATAATTTGTGTTTGTTTTTCTCTTTCCAAGCAGGGGTGAGAGGGATGACGGTGGAGCAGAGTCCTTCAGCCCTGAGCCTCCAGGAGGGAACCAGCTGTACCCTGAGATGCAGTTTTTCTACCACAGTGACCTATATGCGATGGTTCCGCCAGAATCCTGGGGGCGGCCTCGTCAATCTATTTTACATGACTAAAGGGACAAAGTACAGTGGAAGGTTAAGCTCCACCGTGAGTTCTAAGGACAGTACCCTGAACATCACAGACTCCCAACTGGAGGACTCAGCCACCTACCTCTGTGCAGGGGAGCACAGTGCTCCCAGGTGATGTGCAGCCTGTACCCAAACTGCAGCTGGGCCTGCAGTCCCCCCCTTCCAAGGGGCAGGCATGTGCCCCCGCCTTAGCTTTGCACGTCTTTGGGTTTTCAAATTTATGTTCCAAGACTTCTTTTTGTCCTAAAATTAGGGTCTTCAGCACCATCATTTCACTTTTTTTTGGCCTTATTTTTTCTCTGAAATCACTTTACAGGTGAAAAACTCTTATATAGAACCATTAAAACAACGATTAAGGATGCCAATATCTAATATCTTGTTAAAACCGTCCCCTTGCAGGTAGCACCTAAATGGCATATACATTACTCTGCTGGAAAAGACTTGGATAAATATAGGGTGGTCAACAAATAGAAAGAAATGATGCATTTTTTGTGGTTAACTGCAGATGGTTCTACTTTCAAGGAAAAAGGATGTAGCCTGTGTAACACTTTTTAAAGTTTGTATTAAGCTTATTCAGTCCTGGAAATAACAAAAGTGATTTTATTGAGTGTCAGGTACTCTAGCTTATTACATATATTATCTCTTTAGTAATGATAACACCCTGTAAATATGTACTCTCTCATTTTACACATGGATAAAGTGAGGGATGTTGAGTATACATGACTTGCTTATTCTAACATTATTATTAAATTAGTGAAGCTGGGTGACATGAGAGCTTATACTTGGAACTTCCTGATATAGATAAGTCTATACAATCACCTAATTCAAATGATTTTGTTGAAAAATTTGTACAATGTATTTATATACATCACCAACAAAATACCATTTTAGGTCATTTCTTTATTTTAAAATTAAGTTAATTAAATTTATTGAAGTGACATTGGTGAATAACATTATATAAGTTTTTGAGGAACCTCCATAATGTTTTCATTGAAGGTGCACCAATTTACATTCTTATCAGTAGGGTATGAGGATTACATTTAAGGAGTTCTTAAATAATGCCTTCTATGGAAAAGCTCATGAGTATTTCATTCTGTTCCATTAAACTCCATCACTCTTCCTTGCATTGTGAGTTTATCTATTACTCATGATTTTGTAACATCATTCACAGTTTGGGAAGGGAGCAGAAAGCTTCCAGGATTACCCTTCAAATCCCTTATCAGTTGTCGCCAGAAACAACGACTTCTGGCCACCAAACCTGAAGTTTTAACTCACATGTGGAATTATTGTAATGCAAACTGAATTCCAAACTGCACTGTGTGTATGATACAATAAGTGCATGGACAGGAATGACTGGGACCCTGAAAATTAAGATGAAGATATGTGGGCAGACTTCAGTGAAGCTGGGAGCAGGACCAGTTTCCTGGGTGAGTCACCTGTGCATTTCCAGAGGAAACCCTGCCCTTGCTATAAGTCTCTAAGTCTGAAAATTCTTGATAATTTTATCTTTGTACTTTTGTTTTAAAAGGGAAGTCCCATAAATGGATGGAACATGCATGTGAGCAGAGGAGATGCACGGGGCAGCAGGAAACAGGACAGAAACACCTGCAGGCTCAGCTGCAGGGTCACAGCAGGGAGGGTGTGAGCTAAGCAGTTGTCAGGGTCACCTGCGTGCCTGCGCATGCTGTCACTATGTGGGCCTGTGACATGCAGCAAAGGGAGCAGCAAAGTTGTTGGTCAGGGATTACAAAATGAAAGTGTATGCATGGACACTTTTATAAAGCAGTTTACAATATCTTACAAAACTACACATAGCCTTACCATACGATCCCATAATGGAGTTTCCTGGTTTTACTCGAAGGAGTTGAAAAGTTAGGTCCACACAAAATCCTGCCCACAGATGTTTATAGCAGTTTTATTTACAATTGTTAAAAATTGAAAGCAACCTGGACGCCTTTCAGTAAGAGAATGGATAAATAAATGGTGGTCCAACCGAACAGTGGAATATTATTAAGCACTAAAAGGAAATGAGCTATCAAGCCATGAAAAACTAGGGAACAGTTAAATGTACATTACTAAGTGAAAGAAGCCAACCTGGAAATGCTGTATACTGCATGATTCCAACCACATGCATCCTGGAAAAGGCAAAACTATGGAGACAGTGAAAAGACCAGTGGTTTCCAGGGCCCAGAGGAGCAGGAGAAATGACTAGGAGGGGCACAGAGGATGGTTTGGGTGGTGAAATTAGCCTTGATGATACTGTAATGATGGATGCATGTCATTATGCATTGGTGTAAACACACAGAATGTACAACTTGAAGAGTAAACATTATGGTGCACTATGGTGATCATGACGTGTCCATGTAGGTTTGTCAGTTTTAGGAAATATACCACTCTCGTGGGGAAGTTCATGATGAGACAGGCTATGCATGTGTGGCAGGAGGGGGAGTATTGGAAATTCCGTACCTTTTTCATTTTTCTGCCACCCTAATATGTCTGAAAGAAATAGATTCTTAAAAAAAATTAAACTGAGACTTACATGAAAGTGATTTGCATGAAGAATGAAAGCATTTTAGAAAAGTGGTTCCTCTAGAAACATTACCTAATGACACTTATTTTTTAGCATTTTCCCTATGTCTTTCCCCATAGGACCATACTGTAGGGCAAAGAGAAACTGTGTAATGGAAGCGCAGAGACTTGGATCTCTGCAGTCTGGGTCTGGGAAAGCCATGGTCAATCATTGTGGAGACCTGGATAGAGTTATATTGTGTAAATATTTGACAATTTGTCAGGAAAGGAAACAAAGGCTGAGCCACTGTTACTGTATCAGTAACCAGCCCACCACTCCCTGGCTTCTGGAAGAGGAAGTCAAACCTCTTATAGGTTATGGCGCCATCCACAACACACAGATGCATTTCCATGGACTTTCCTGGAGGTAGCTATTATGTTTAGTACCCCAAGAAGACTCTTACTGAAGGCAGAATTTGATTATAATTGGTATAACTCACATATTGTCAGCAAAAATAATAATTGAAGTTGGAAGTCTCATGCAGCTGGCAATCCATTAAGATGCTAGATAAATGTTTTCCCAGAAAATACATTGACAGTAAGTAAAACAATATTCTATAATGTAATCATGGAGCTGGGACCTTTGTCCAAGAGATGGCCATGTTTGTGCTATAGTTAATATATATCAAACATTGTTTATCATGCAGTGGGTCACTTTCACACCATTTCATTCAGTTTTGTATGCCATTCCTCACAAGGGTAAACATTGAGCTAAGTATCTGTCCCCAAAAAGAGGGAAGTCAGCCCAGAGAAGGATTTGAGAACTCTTATGAGGAATGAGTGAGAGAATGGACCCTCAAAATCAGAAAGTATTACATAATTAAAAACACACATTTTATATATACACATATATTTTTATACCAAGTTGATATTCTTTACCATACCTGCCTTTAAATCTTCAAGGGTGTGAGATGTGGAAGGGAGATCAGATTTATTCTTTGTAATTCCAGAGGACCAATGAGTTCAAATTACAGGAAAGGAGCTCCCACTTCTGGAAGTGAGGTAGTCTTGGTTTCCCAGGGACAATTTCTCATGATCAGTTCTTTAAGGTCAGTTTCTGTTTGTACTATTCCCTTAGCAGACACAAGCAATATTTGTTTTCTCCTAGATTTAGTCTCACAGAGGTAATCAGGATATTCCAAAAAATTAAAGTGGATGAGAAAGGGTTTTAGGCAGAGACAGATACTTCTGAAAACGCGTAGGACTTTATCAATGTCTTGGGGAAAGAACATTGTAGTGGAGTTTGGGAGAAAAGTGATAGGTTATGGAATCTGAGCCAGCAATGGCCAGGGAAGCAGGAATCCACGCCAGGAGAGCTGGTTTATATTTTAGAAGAAATTCCATTAAAGGTATGAATCAGTAATTGCATTTTAGGATATGCCATCCATTTTGCCATGAGAAAATAAGACCACGTCAGGAATAAATTTACATGTGTTCATATTTTCTGAATCTGCCGATTTCACATTCTTTTTCAAGAGAGAGAGTAATGGTGCTTTCCTGATTTCAAATATTAAACCCAGGCCATCATTGCATAAACATTAATAGCATCTGTCTTTTTCAAACCTACTAACAATTAGTAGTATGCAGAGATATAAATCTTGATGTCTATAGTTTTTGTTCTCTGATATGACTTAATTTTTATGATTTATTGCTACCTTTACATGTCTGAATCTCTCATAGGCAGAGGGTAAGAGAATATTTAAGGAGATAAGGTGTTATGAATGTGACCACAAGATGGCAGTGCACCTGCGCTGATGCTGAATACGGGGAGGGTTCATTTTAGTGGATTCTGAATGAATAGGCTTGGCAGAAGCACAGTCTTCTTCTTATTGGCTGGGCAGAGAACGTGAGAAACCCCTATGATTGTCAGAGGAAAGGAGGGACAACTTGATAACAGCAGTAGCTCCCCTGGCTGTAGATTGCAGGCCCACAACTGATCCTAAGTGGGCAAAAGGATGAAGACATCCAATGGAGCTTTATTCATGTTCTTGTGGCTGCAGCTGGACTGTGAGTTGAGGGTTTATGGGAAACAGAGTATATTACTGGATATTTTTTAGACGCCAACACTGGCTTTATTCAGGTTCCTTAGCTCCTGTAGGAAATGAAAATTCCAAAGCATAATATTCTGATCACTCTTTCTTTCTCCGACATTTTCTTTCTGCACAGGGGTCAGCCGAGGAGAGAAAGTGGATCAGCGTCCTTCTATCCTGAGTGTCCAGGAGGGAAGCATCGCTGTCATCAACTGCTCTTATTCAGACAGTAACTCAAACTACTTCCCTTGGTATAAGCAAGAACCTGGAAAAGGTCCCCAGCACATTATAGACATTCGTTCAACTATGGACAAAAATCCAGGTGAAAGACTCACTGTTTTCTTGAATAAGGAGGCCAAACATCTCTCCCTGCACATCGAGCCCACCGGACCTGGAGACTCAGCTGTGTACTTCTGTGCAGCGAGTGCACATTGCTTCCCAGGCACCTGCATCCTGTACACAAACCTGCGAGTGGGGCAGCTGCCTCTGCTTGGGACAGACCTTCAAGTTCAGCATTTGCCATGTTGCTTGTCTGCAAGTGGAAACTAATGTGTAGTGTGTTAAAAACACATAATAGGAAAGTTACTTTCAAGATGACCCAGAAAGGGTTAGAACATTTTCTTGGATGACTGTTGTGTAATGGATTATTCAAGGAAACTAGGAATGTTTATGTTGAAATTGAGGCTTTAAAGATGACTTTACATTTGCTATTTAGATATCCTTCTTAGAAAAGAACTTCTTAGCACCTATATTAAAATTCTTATTATGGATGGGCTTTAAAATATTTTATTTTGAAAATAGTATTTATTATTTTTCTGATTATGAATCATTATATGCTAGACATTGAAAACCTGTATTGCTGGATACGATTTGCTAGTATTTTGTTAAGGATTTTGGCACCTACGTTCATCAGGGATGTTGGCCTGTAGTTTTCTTTCTTTGTAGTGTCTTTTTCTGGTTTGGGAATTAGGATTATGCTGGCTTCATAAAACGAGTTTGGAAGTCTTCCTTCTTCTTGAATTTTTTGGAATAGTTTGAGGAGAATGGGTGTTCTTCTTTTAATGTTCGGTAAAACTCCCCTGTGAAGCCATCAGGGCCTGGGCTTTTGTTTGCTGGGAGGGTCTTGATTACATCTTCAATTTCTTTCATTGTTATTGGCCTGTTCAAGTTTTCTATCTCTTCCCGATTCAGTTTTGGGAGACTATGTGTTTCTAGAAATGTGTCCATTTGGCTTAGATTGTCGAATTTGTTGCCATATAAATGTTCATAGTATTTGTTAACGATCCTTTGTATTTCTGTGGTGTCAGTTGTTACTTCTCCTCTTTCATTTCTGATTTTGTTTATTTGGGTCCTCTCTTTGTTTCTTGGTGAGTCTAGCTAAGAGTCCATCAATCTTTTTTGTCTTTTCAAAAAACCAACTCTTTGTTTCATTGATATTTTGAATTGCTTTTTGGGTCTCTATGTCATTTATTTCTGCTCTGATCTTTACTATTTCTTTCCTTCTACTTTCTCTGGGGTTTCCTTTTTTTGCTTTCTAGTTCTTTAAGTTGTGAGGTTAGATAGTTAATTAGGAATTTTTCTTGTTTCTTGAGGTAGGCCTGTAGTGCTATAAACCTCTCTCTCAGGACTGTTTTTGCTGTGTTCCATATATTTTGTGTTGTGTATTCATTTTCATTGGTTTCCAGGAAGTTTTTAATTTCTTCCTTCATCTTCTTTGTAACCCATTCATTGTTTAAGAACATGCCCTTTAGCCTCCATGTGTTCAAAAGTCTTTGCATGTTTTTGTTGCAATTGATTTCTAGTTTCATGCCATTGTCATCTGAAAACATGCAGCACACCAACATCCACAGGGAAAATTTGGCAGGCTCCAAAACCCACTGAGATAGGCAAAACAGTGAAACAAAGAAACAAATCCCAAATGAAAGAACAAGAGACCTCTACCGAAGATGAGATAAATGAAATGCAGTTAAGCAAATTAACAGAGCTAGATTTCAGAACCATGATCTTGAGGAAGCTCAACAGCATGAGTAAGGACATCAAGAACATGAGTAAAGACATAGAAACATTGAAAATCTACCAATTGGAAATCAAGAAGCACCAAGAAGAAGTGAAGAATGACATAGCAGAAATAAAGAACACATTGGAAGGACTAAACAGCAGAGCAGAGGAAGCTGAGGACCGGATCAGTGACTTAGAAGACAGGGTAGAAAAAATCAGCCAATCAGAACCCCCCCCCAAAAAAATTAAATAATTAATTGAAAAACAGAAAGACAGCTTAAGAGAACTGTGGGACAACTGGAAACAATAATATTCGCATCATAGGAGTTCCCGAAGAAGAAGAAAATGAGCAAGTGTTAGAGAATATATTTGAAGAAATAGTGACACAAAACTTCCCTAATTTGGTGAAGGAAGAAGGCATTCAAGTTCAAGAAGCACAGAGAGCAACAAGTAAGAAGAACCCAAACAAGCCCACACCAAGACATATAATAATTAAAGTGCCAAAAATTAAAGACAAAGAGAGAATCCTAAAGGCAGCAAGAGATAAGCAACAGGTTACCTACAAAGGAACCACCATCAGGCTATCAGCTGACTTCCCAGCAGAAACACTACAGGCCAGAAGGGAATGGCATGAAGTAATCAAGGTCATGAAAAACAAGGATCTGAATCCAAGACTACTCTATCCAGCAAGGCTATCATTCAAAATAGAAGGTCAAATAAACAGCTTCCCAGACAAAAAAAAGGCTAAGGGAATACATTAGCACCAAACCAGCACTGCAAGAAATGTTAAAAGGACTGCTATAATTAGTAGAAGAAAAAAAAAGCAAAAGATAACCACACTAAACAATAATGGCAATAAATCAGTACATATCAATAATCACCTTAAATGTAAATGGATTGAATGCTCCCATAAAATGACACAGAGTAACTGATTGGAGAAGAAAGCATGACCCATATATATGTTGCTTACAAGAGACCTACTTCACAACAAAAGACTAACATAGGTTTAAAGTGAAGGGATGGAAAAAAATCTTCCAAGCAAACGGAAAGGAAATAAAAGCTGAGGTAGCAATACTCATAACTGATAAAATAGATTTCAAAATGAAGGCCATAATTAGAGACAAAGAAGGTCACTACGTAATATTGAAAGGATCTATCCAACAGGAAGATATAACCTTGGTAAACATATAGGCACGCAATATAGGAACACCAAAATATATTAAAAATCTTCTGGAGGACTTCAAAGGAGAAATCGACAGCAATACAATCATAGCAGGGGACTTCAACACCCCGCTGACATCACTGGAGAGATCCTCTAGACAAAAAATTAACAAGGAAACAGAGACTCACAATGAAGCACTAGACCAAATGGACTTAATAGATATCTACAGAGAATTACACCCCAAACTACAGAATTCACATTTTATGAAGTACACATGGAACATTCTCAAAGATAGACCACTTGTTAGGACACAAACTAAGTCTTTGCAAGTTCAAGAAGATTGAAATCATATCAAGCATCTTTTCAGATCACAATGGCATGAAACTAGAAATTAATTGCAACAAGAACATGCAAAGATATTTGAACACTTGGTGACTAAATAGTATGATATTAAACAATGAATGGGTTACCATGGAGATCAAGGAAGAAATTAAAAACTTCCTGGAAGCCAATGAAAATGAACACACAACACAAAATTTATGGAATGCATCAAAAGCAGTTCTGAGACGGAAGTTCATAGCACTAAAGGCCTTCCTCGAGTAACAAGAAAAATTTCTAATTGATTATCTAACCTCACAACTTAAAGAACTAGAAAGCAAACTAAAGGAAAACCCCTGAGCAAGTAGAAGGAAGGAAATAGTAAAGATCAGAGCAGAAATAAATGACATAGAGACCAAAAAAACAATTCAAAGGATCAATGAAACAAAGATCTCTTTTTTTAAAAAGATAAACAAGATTGATGGACCCTTAGCTAGACTCACCAAGAAACAAAGAGAGAGAACCCAAATACACAAAATCAGAAATGACAGAGAAGAAGTAACAACTGACAACACAGAAATACAAAGAATCGTTAGCAAAAACTATGAACATCCATATGGCAACAAATTCAACAATCTAAGCCAAATGGACAAGTTTATAGAAACACATAATTTCCCAAAACTGGACCAGGAAGAGATAGAAAACTTGAATAGACCAATAACAACTAAGGAAATTGAAGATGTAATCAAGACTCTCCCAGCAAACAAAAGCCCAGGCCTGGACGGCTTCATGGGGGAGTTTTACCAAACATTCAAAGAAGAACTAACACCCATTGTCCTCAAACTATTTCAAAAAATTCAAGAAAAGGGAAGACTCCCAAACTCATTTTATGAGGCCAGCATAATTCTAATACCCAAACCAGAAAAAGACACTACAAAGAAAGAAACTACAGGCCTAGATCCCTAATGAACATAGATGCCAAAATCCTTAACAAAATACTAGCAAATCGGATCCAGCAATATATCAAAAAAATTATTCACCATGACCAAGTGGGATTCAACCCAGGGATGCAAGTCTGGTTCAATATTCGCAAATCAATAAATGTGATACACCACATAAACAAAATGAAAGATAAAAACCACATGATCATATCAATAGTCACTGAAATAGCATTTGACAAAATCCAACACCCATTTCTGATAAAAACTTTCAGAAATGTAGGAATAGAGGGAACATATCTCGACATAATAAAGGCCATATATGAAAGACCTACAGCCAACATTATACTCAATAGCTGAAAACAAAAACATTTCCCTTAAGATCAGGAACAGGACAGGGATGCCCACTTTCACCACTCTTATTTAACATAGTACTGGAAGTCTTAGCCACAGCAATCAGATACTAACAAAAAATAAAAGGGATCCAAATTGGTAAGGAGGAAGTGAAACTGTCATTATTCGCAGATGACATGATATGATACAAAGAAAACCCTAAAGACTCCATCAAAAATCTACTAGACTTAATAAATAAATTTGGCAAAGTAGCAGGATACAAAATTAATGTCAAGAAATCGATGGCATTCTTATACATCAATAATGAACTCACAGAAAGAGAAACTAAAAAATAAATCCCATTTACCATCGTGGCAAAAAAAAATTAAGATACGTAGGAATAAACTTAACCAAAAAATAAAGGACCTATTTGCAGAAAACTACAGGTCATTGAAAAAAGAAATAGAGGAAAATATAAGAAAGTGGAAGTACAAACCTTGTTCATGGATTGTAAGAATTAACTTCATTAAAATGTCCATATTACCTACCCAAAGCAATATATAAATTCAATGCAATCCCCATTAAAATACCAAAGACATATTTCACAGAACTAGAACAAATGGTTCAGAAGTTCATATGGAACCAAAAAAGACCCCAGATAGCCACAGCAATTTTGAAAAAGAAGGACAAAGTAGATGGGATCACAATACTGGATATCAGGTTGTACTACAAAGCTACTGTAATCAAAACAGCCTGGTACTGGCACAAGAACTGGCATATAGACCAGTGGAACAGAATAGAGAATCCGGAAATTGACCCAAGACACTATGCTCAATTAATATTTGACAAAGGTGGCAAGAGCATACAATGGAGTAAAGACAACCTCTTTAATAAATGGTGTTGAGAAAATTGGACAGCTACATGCAAAAAAATGAAACTAGACCGTCAACTTACACCATACACAAGAATAAACTGAAAATGGGTAAAAGACTTAAATGTAACTCATGAATCCATAAAAATCCTAGAAGAAAATGTAGGCAACAAAATTTCGGACATCATACGCAGCAGAATCTTCACTGATATATCACCTAAGGCAACAGAAACAAAGGGAAAAATGAACACATGGGACTACATCAAACTTAAAAGGTTCTGCACAGCAAAAGAAACAAACATCAAAACAGAAAGGCAACCCACTGTATGGGAGAGCATAATTGCCTATGATACATCAGATATGGGGTTAATCTCCAAAATATATAGAGTGCTCATACAACTCAACAAAAGGAAGACAAAGAACCCAATTAAAAAATGGGCAGGGGAACTAAATAGACACCTCTCCAAACAGGACATACAAAGGGCTAAGAGACATATGAAGAAATGCTCAATATCACTAATCATCAGACAGATGCAAATTAAAACTACAATGAGTTATCACCTCACACCTGTCAGAATGGCTGCCATCAACAAATCATCAAACAACATGTGTTGGCGAGGGTGTGGAGTAAAGCGGACTCTAGTACACTGCTGGTGGGAATGCAGACTGGTGCAGCCACTATGGAAAACACTATGGTATTACCTCAAAAAATTAAAAATTGAATTGCCATTTGACCCAGTGATCCCACTTCTAGGAATATACCCTAAGAAGCCTGAAACACCAATCAGAAAGTATATATGTACCCCCATGTTCATAGCATCACTATTTGCAATAGCTAAGATCTGGATACAGCCCAAGTGTCCATCAGTGGATGAATGGATAAAAAGGCTGTGGTACATATACACAATGGAGTACTATGCAGCTGTAAGAAAGAAAGATCTCCTATCCTTTGAGACAATATGGAGGGACCTAGAGAGTATTATCCTAAGTGAAACAAGCCAAGCAGAGAAAGACAAATATCACATGATCTCACTTATTTGTGGAATATAGTGAACATAACAGTCTGAGGAACAGGGTAGACCCAGAGATGTGGAAGTAGGGTACAGACTGACAACCCTCAGAAGAGGGGTTGTGGGAGAGGGAAGAGATAAACCACAGAACTTATATGCATGTATGCGTAACTGATGAACATGGACAACAAAGCTGGGGATGGGGTGGGGGGGTTGGGAGGAGGGTGTCAATGGGGAAAAAAGGAGAAACATCTGTAACAGAAATAAATTAATAAAAAAATAAATTGCAATAAAGTAAATAAATAAAAGAGCACCTGTGTTTCTAGCCAACTCCCATCTTTCTTGGTGGACAGAATCCCCACTGATTTTCACAGCAAGGTATCATGTGGGCTCTTCGTCTTGCCTCTACTGCTTTGGGTGGTGTATCCCTGCATGAGGTTGAGAAACTTTCCTCCTCATTGGGGATGCTTGCAGCTGAGATAGCTCTCCAGATTCTCAAACACCGCACTTGGGTGTGGAAGCAGCCCTTTGTGCATCTATGCTCTTATTACCAGTCTCCCTCTGTCTTCTTCTGCAAATCCTTGGTTGTAAGACTTCTATTCAGCTGGTCTTTAGTTTGTTATTGAGGTTGATTGATCCATAATTTAGTTATAAATTGGCTTTAGCACTGGGAGGACATGAGTGTAACATCCACCTACACCGCAGCAATCTGGAGTTCACTATATATTCTTAATATCTAGTAAATTACCCACTTTACACTAAAACTTCAGTAAATGTTGATCAATTTATTTCAAAGTAAAGAAATCAAGTAAGTAGCACAAAATGAGACCCAATTATTTTAAGATATTAATGATCATGAAATAGTATTTTAAACATATGATTTGGTTCTTTTCTAATCCCCATTCAATCTAGGCAGTTACTTTGTTTTCTGACCATGTGCATTTCCTTCAACAGGAAACAGGGAGTATATGGTGTAGGGGGTTGTGTGACTGCTGAGTTAGCTGGTCTTTATTGTTGATTTCATCCCACTAGAGGGCACTGTAGGCTTTACATTAATGACTTTTTCTTATGGTCCCAGGAGGCGTCTAGGGGGGGAAAAGGAGAAACATCTGTAACAAAAATAAATTCATTAATAAAAAAATGAAAAAGAAAAACAATGAAAAGAGGGGACAAATGAGCATGTGAGCCAGTCAAATTCAACAGCAAAGATAAGGAAAGGGGGAACAGTTTTGTGTAAAGTTCATCTCAATTTTTCGGCTCTGTCACTCTGTTCAAGTTAAAAAACCTGGAGTCCATACTTTATAAATCTATTGTGAAAATGATTCTCTGAGCAGAGGTACAGGAGTAAGAATATTACTGGTTATTGTGAGCAGGGAAGCTCAACACTAAACAGCTCTATAGCCTGTTTTCATTTTTTAATTGTTATGCTTAATATCCCCAAACCCACTAATCCGGAAATTATTGCAATACCACAGATATACTACTGTTTTATATATCTCCATGAAAGTAAATGAAACAAGAATAAAGAGAAGGGAAGAAGACAGAGGAAACAAATAAATGACAAAAGTAGTAGAAAAAGAAGAGGACACCATTTAATTTAACCAACAAAGTGTGTTTGGATCACAAACATCTTTGTGGGTCAACAGGGTGCCCAGGGCTGGACTGAAGGGGAGAGGTGGAATTAAGTTAGAATGAACATCATACACATATCTAATTTTTCATCAAGGAAATTGTGTTGGAACTCTTTTCTATGCTGATGGGAATGGTATGTCTTGGTTTATAAAACTCTCAAGAAAAATGTTTAGTTCTGCAATACACAATATATGCTGTAAGATAGTTTTCCTTTATCAGAATTTTCATATAAGTGAATTCTAAAATTCTCTGTCAAACTATGCAATTTGGAAAATGTGGTCATTCTTCCTAGGATTCTTTCAGATTATTTGTAACCCATTCAGACACTGATTCTTTCAGAAACATCATACACCCTTCCTTACTCACTATCCCACAAACTTCTCAAACATACGTGGCTTAAGAAAAAAAAAATATCTTCTTACATTGTGTATATTGCCCCTTACCCTCCTGCATTGTTTGTATCCACACTTTTGGAGAGAGGACTGTGCTGTCTCACTGGGCCACTGTGGGTGGAGTTTGTTCAGATGAATGACAGAGCTGGGATGTGATTGGTGCTCAGTGAGTCTGGTGAAACATGCTGAGTGTAGGAACCACATTTGCCTTGGTCCAGGACTCTACACTCTCCAGAGCAGGGACAAAGGCACTACAGCAACTTGGCAAGAAGTCATGGAGAGACACTGGGGAGCTCTGCTGGGGCTTCTGTGGGCCCAGGTTTGCTGTGAGTTGGGGCGTCCCAGATGGGGAAGTGGGGAGTGTTCCACAGCTGACGTGAGGGGGAAGGAAGGGCTGACACAGAGCTCCTACTTAGGTGTTTTTTGGGATATTTTACAGGGTTGGAAACCGCATCAATCACCCCCAGTGACATGATTTGTGTTTGCTTTTCTCTTTCCAAGCAGGGGTGAGAGGGATGACGGTGGAGCAGAGTCCTTCAGCCCTGAGCCTCCAGGAGGGAACCAGCTGTACCCTGAGATGCAGTTTTTCCACCACAGTGTCCTATATGCAATGGTTCCGCCAGAATCCTGGGGGCGGCCTCGTCAATCTATTTTACATGACTTCAGGGACAAAGTACAGTGGAAGGTTAAGCTCCACAATGAATTTTAAGGACAGTACCCTGAACATCACAGACTCCCAACTGGAGGACTCAGCCACCTACCTCTGTGCAGGGGAGCACAGTGCTCCCAGGTGATGTGCAGCCTGTACCCAAACTGCAGCTGGGCCTGAAGCCCCGCCCCTTCCACGGGGCAGGCTTGTTGCCAACACATATACTTGCACATTTTTAGGTTTTCAAGTTTATGTTCCAGCACTTTTCTCCTCTTAAAATTAGACTCTTCAGCGCTGTGTTTCACTAGGTTTTACTCCCCCCCCCAGAAATTCCTGTACAGTTAACCTTTAAAACAACTGATAAAAATGTCAACATCCAATTCCTGTTAATTACTTTGAAATAATCACATAGAAAAATTGACTCTTTTGATGTACAGTTCTGAGGACTTCGAATTTTCACATGCTGTATAGATTATGTAACCATCACATGATCATAGTACAGAATAGTTTCATTACTCTCCAAAATTGTCTTTGCTATTCTTTTTAATCATACACTCCCCTCTTTCTAACTCCTTGCAAACATTGGCCTGTTCTTCTATATATTTTATCTTTTTAGAGTGTCATATGAATGGAACCACGCAGTCCCTAATCTTTAGAGATGCTGGAAACTTGATGAGAGGGAGCACAGGCCACTGGACAAAAGCATGATTCCCATCTCTGCCAACAGGCAGTTTCTCTACACATGGTGTTATAAGTAAATTTTATAAGCATAGTTCAACATTTCAAGTGTTTGAGTTGTTATTGATGAAGACTTACTGTAGTACTAATTGGGATTTAGTTATTATATGGCTTTTCTAGGACTTGGCATTGATAACACATCCACCAATTCTTTACTTTGTTGCACCAGCAGTGACTTTGTAGAACTGGACTTAACACTTGGGTGGTTGTTATCTGAAACCAAGGCTACTATTTGTCTCATACACAAAATATAACTAAAAATGGATCAAACACCTAAATATAAGCCCTGAAGCAATGAATCACAGAGAAGAAAACATGGGTACTAAACTTATGGACCTTGGTCTTAAAAAGAATTTATGAATTTGATCTCAAAGGCTAGGGAAGTAAAAGCAAAAATAAATGAATGGAAGTATATCAAACTAAAAAGCTTCTGTACAGGAAAAGACACTGTCAACAAAATAAAAAGATAAGCAGCCAAGTGGGAGAAAGTATTTGCAAACTACACCTCCAATAAGAGGTTAATATCCAAACTATATAAAGAACTCAACAACAACAACAACAAGAACAAAACAAACAATCCAATTCAAAAATGGTCAGAGGGTCCGGCTGGTATGGCTCAGTGGTTGAGCATCGACCCATGCACCAAGAGGTTGCTGGTTCAATTCCCGGTCAGGCCACATGCCCAGGCTACGGGCCCAATCCCCAGTGTGGGGCATGCAGGAGGCGGCCAGTTTATGTTATCTCTCATCAATGTTTGTTTCTGTCTCTCTCTCTCTCCCTTTCTCTCTCTCTAAAAATCAATAAAGAAAAAGTGAAATAAAATTTTTTAAAAAATGGGCAAAGGACCTGAACAGGTAATCCCCCCACAACACACAATATACAAATGGTTAATAGACATATGAAAAATGGCCTAAATTCACTAGCTATTATAGAAATGCAAATCAAACGACAGTGAGATACTATCTCACACCTGTTAGGATAGCTACGATTAACAAGACAAGTAATAACAAGTGTTGGAGAGGTTGTGGTGAAAAAAAACCTTCATTCGCTGCTGGCAGGAATGTACATTGGTACAGTCACTATTGAAAACAGTATTAATGTTCCACAAAAAATTAAGAATAGAGATACTATATGACACAGCAACTCTTCTTCTAGGTGTCCATCTGAATAATTTGAAAACATATATTCATAAAGATATATGCACCCCTATGCTCATTAAAGAAGTTTTATGGTGGCCAAGACATGGAAACAATCAAAGTATCCTCGATAGATGCTTTGATAAAGAAGATGTGGTACATATAGGCAATGGAATACTTCTCAGCCACAAGAAAACATGAAACCCTGCCATTTGGAACAACATGGATGGAGCTTGAGAATATCATGCTAAGCAAAATAAGTCATGAAAAAAGTCAAGAACTACATTATTTCACTTATATGTGGTATAGAAAACTGAAAGCAATAAATGAACAAACAAAACAAACAAAAACTCATAGATATGACAACAGTATGGTGTATACCAGATGGAAAGGGTGTGTGGGAGGGAGGAAGTAAAGGATAGAGGTGATCAAATACATGGCGACGAAAGGATATTTGACTTTGGGTGGTAAACACACATTGCAATATACAAATTATATATTATAGAATTGTACACTTGAAACCTATATAATTTTAATAACAATGTCACTCCAATAAATTTAAATGAAAAGTTAAAAAAATAAAGCATGTACCTTAGCCAGTTGTTTTATTAGTAAGGAAACAAAGTCAGGTAAATCAGAAATATAGTACATTCTACTAAAGTGGGAATATTTCTCTAAAAGGATGAAAAACTAAAGAACGCAAAGGAGAATATGACAATCAGTGGTTTCAGTCATTTAGGGGGATTCTCTTTTAATGATATTGAATAGAAATAGATACTTTATATAATTATATGTTTGTTTCAAGGATCTTGTGTTGGTAATCATCTTCTGTGAAATGTCTGCTTCTGATGATCTCTGGAAACCTCAGTTTAAGAATTCTAATGGAAGTAAATTCTCAATTATTTTTTAAGGTGCTTTTTTCTTCTTATTAAATGTGCTGTGGTGGCACTGGTTAATAAGATTATATAGGTTTCAAGTGTACATTTCTATGAAATATGATGTTCATATTGCATTGTGTACCCACCACCCAAGCTCAAATCATCTTTCATAATGATATAATTGACCTCCTTTATCCTTTACTACCCGTCACTCTCCTTCCCTCTGGTAACCACTGTACTGTTGTCTGTGTTTATGAGTTTTTGGTTGTTTTTCTTCTTTGTTCATTTGTTTCTTTCAGTTTTATATCCCACGTAGTACTGAAATTTTATGGTTCTTGACTTTTAACATTTGACTTATTTCGCTTAGCATGATATTCTCAAGATCCATCCATGTTGTCCCAAATAGCACTATTTCATTTTCTCTTATGGCTGATTAGACTAGAATTCCACTGTATATATGTATCCTTACCTAAAGATATGTTTGTATTGATTTTTTTTTTAGAAAGAAAGGAAGGGAGAGAGACAGGGGGTGGGGAGAGAAACATCAATGTGAGAGAGAAACATTATTGGTTGTCTCCCATAGGAGTGCCAAGTGGGGATGGAACCAGCAACCTAGGTATGTACCCTGACTGGGAATCAAGCCCACAATCTTTTGGTGTATGGGACAACTGAGCCCTTGGCTAGGGTTGTACTACATTTCTTCATCAAATAATCTATCAATGGACACTTTGGTTGTTTCCATGTCTCGTGACTGTGAATAATGCTGCAATAATTTTTTGTAGATGACTTAATTCTTTATATAGAAAACCCTAAAGACTCCATCAAAAAACTATTAGAAATAATAATGAAATAAGTAAAGTTGCAGGATATGAAGTCAATGTACAAAAATCCACTATATTCCAATATTCTAAAAATGAAAATTCAGAACAATAAAATACATTTAAAAAGAAATTAACACAGAATTTGTTCAAACGATCTGTTCTGGACATGGACACTTCTTGAATGACAGAAATACAATCCGGAAATTCTCTACATGGAGAAACGTAACATAAATGAATACTATGAGGGAAAATTAACAATACTTTGTACTTATTCAACCAACTGGTAGAAAAACGTTGAGTGTTTATATAAAGGAGAACAACTTGTACTTATATGGCCCCGATAGATTTCATGGTGATTCCAGTGCAAGATCTGAAGATGCTTCAACATTTAGCTGCAGCTATAACTACTTTGAGACAAGGAGGATACATTTTGGTTACTATATCAAGAGATTGGCAATGATAGGCAATGGGTCTTTGATGTTTGTCACATTGTTGACTAATATCCCTAGCCATGACTTTCCTTTTATATTCATACACCAAGATTTATTGCAATCAATGATCTTATGATCAGATCTCCCATGGAGGTGTATATATGCCCTTTAAAGCTAATCCTACAGAATATAAAGGCTTATTGTGGCTCATTTAGGATCCTAATTGAGGTCACGATTAACATATAAATTTAATGGCGTGATAATCTATTGTTCAAATATGGTGTCTAATCTGGACTTTTTAACAGAGCTGCAGTATCAACCTAAAAAGAGAGAAGGGGGCATCTGTGACAGCACTGTATGTCTTAGGGCTTCTTTTTAGTCTTCAGCAGAGGGAGAGTAGTTTTTCTCCTGCTAATTGGCACAAGAGAGATCACTAAACAGATGTTGGTAGTGAGGAGCAGTATAGCCATAATAATTGGTAGATCAAAAGAGCTACAGTTATTAGTTTAAGCAGCTTTGACTCTAATCATAAAGTGATTTATTTCTACCTTAGGTGAAAGAATAGCATACACAGGTGTGAGGAAACACGATTATTCAATTGTAGGTTGTTCCCACAATCCATTACCTGTTGTATATTTAAATAATGCCACCATCCAGTTCCTCATCACAGATGCAATGGCTGAACATGGCAGTTGGTCAAATCATCAGTCATCTTTTTTTTTTTTTTTTTTGCATTTATCTTCAGATAGAGTGGGAGGGAGAGAGGGAGGAAGAGAGAGAGAGAAACATCGATGTGAAAGACACATCGACTGGTTGCCACCCACACGATCCAGCTGGGGTCTGGGAACAAACTGCAACCGAGGTACATGCCCTTAGCGGGAACCCAACCCAGGACTCTCTGGTCCGCAGGCCGACGCTCTAACTACTGAGCCAAACCAGCCAGGGCTCATCAGTAATTTTTTAAATCACAATTTTACTCATGTTTTTCAGATATAATAGTTTTTAAATTAAGAGTTTGTTAATCCACAAATACGGCAACGCATTAAAAAAATGGTACACCATAATCATGTGGGATTTATTCCCGGGAGAAGATTGGTACATTATTGGCAAATAAATTAATGCGATACACCACATATAAAATGAAGGATAAAAAGCATATGATCATATCTATAGATGCAGAAAAGCATTTGACATCCAGAACCCATTTATGATGGAAAAAAAAAAAAAAACACCTCCCAGCAAAGTGGGAAGAGAGGGAACAAACCTCAACATAACAAAGGCCATGTATGACAAACCCACATCTACCATTCTACTCAACAAGAAAATCTAAAATGTTTTTCTTAAGATGAAGAACAAGACAGAATGTTCACTTTCACCACTCTTACTCAACATAGTATTGGAAGTCTTAGCACAGCAATCAGATGAGAAGAAATAAAAGGAATTTTATTTGGAAAGGAAGAAGTAAAACTGCCATTATATGTATATGACATGATACTCTGGTTAGAGAACCCAAAATATTCCACCAAATACTACTAAAACTGGTAAATAAATTTAATAAAGTAGCAGGATACAAAATAAATATGTAGAAATCAGTTGCATATTTATGTTCCAATAACGAATAGCAGAAAGAAAAACTAAGAAAACAATCCCATTTTCAACTGCATCATAAAAACAAACAAACCTAGGAATAAATTGAACTAGGAAGGTAAAAGACCTATACTCAGAAAATTATAAGACACTGAAGAAACTGAAAAAGATATAAGTTAATGGAAGCTTATACTGTGTTTATGGATAGAAAGAATTAACATCATTAAAATGTCCACACTACCCCAAGCAATCAATAGATTCAGTGCAATTCCTATTAAAATGCCAATAATCCCAAAGTTTCCTTAAATTTTCCTCATGCTTTAAAAAAATAAATACCAATGGTGTACTTCATAGATCTAGAACAAATAATCCAAAAATTTAAATGAAACCACAAAAGACCCCAAAGAGCTGCCGCAATCTTCAGAAAAAAGAACAAAGCTGGAAGTATCATACTACTTGATATCCAACTATACTACAAGGCCATAGTAATCAAAACAGAATGGTACTGGCATAAAAACAGATATATAGATCAATGGAAAAGAATAGAGATCCCAGAAGTAAACCTATGCTTATAAGGTCAATTAATACAACCTATGCTTATAAGGTCAATTAATACAGGGGTGGGCAAATGTAGGTTTACAGTTAGGACTATGTGAAACACAGAATTTATTCTTGTGTTATTACAATCATGACCAGCATATCTTTTTCCATTTGAACACTATAAACATGTTTTTGTGGGCCCTGTATTTGACAAAGGAGGCAGGAACATGCAATGGGGTAAAGACAGTGTATTCAACACATTGCATTTTGAAATTGGACAGACACATGCAAAAAAAAAAAAAAAAAAAAAAAGTCCCACAAAAACTAAGTCACCTTCTTACACCATATACAAAATTGATTAAAGACTTAAATGTCATATTCAAAACCATAAAACTCCTAGGAGAAAACATAGGCAGTTAAATCTCAGACATTTCTCTTAGCAATATTTTTTTATGATGCAGCTCCATGGGCAAGGGAACCGAAAGAAAAAAAACCAACAAATGGGACTACATCAAACTAAAAAGTTTTTGTCCAGCAAAAGAAACCATCAACAAAATGAAATGACAACCAATGGAATGGAAGAACATACTCGCCAATGATCTGTCTGATAAGAGGTTGACATACAAAATTTATAAAGAACTCATACAACTCAAGAGCAAAGAAACAAATAATCCAATTAAAAATTATCAGAGGACCTGAATAGAGGCTTCTCCAAAGAGTACATACAGATGGCCAATAGACATATGAACAGATAGTCAATATCACTAATCTTTAGAGAAATGCAAATTACAACCACAATGAGATATCATCTCACATCTGTCAGTGTTGGTGAGGATGTGGAGAAAAGGGAACTCTCATGCACTATTGGTGGGAATGCAGATTGGTGCAGCCACTGTGGAAAGCATTATGGAGTTACCCTCCCCCTCCCGCCAAAATTAAAAACAGTACTACCTTATGACCCAGCAATTCTACTTCTGGATATATATTCAAAGAAACCCAAAACACCAAGTTGAAAGAATATATGCTCCCCCATGCTCATTGTAGCATTATTTACAATACCAAAATATGGAAGCCACCCAAGTGCCCAGTAGATGAGTGGATGAGAAGTGGTGGTACATATGCACAATGGAATATTACTTGGCCATAAAAAGGAATGAAATCTTACCATTTTAAGGAGCCTCCATGTGACCTATAGGTATAAGGTATTACACTAAGTGAAATAAGTCAGAGAAAGACAAATACAACATGATTTCATGTGTGATCTAAAGAACAAAGTAAATGAACAAGAAAATTGAAACAGTCTCACAGACACAGAAAAGGGACTGATGGTTGCCAGAGAGGAGGGTGGTTGGGGAACTGGGTGAGAAAGATGAAGGGATTAAGAAATACACATTGGTAGTTACAGTCACTAGGATGTAAAGTACAGGATAAAGAATACAGTAAAAAATATTGTAATAACTATGTATGGTACCAGGTAGGTACGGAAAATATTGGCGGAACACTTTGTAAAGTATAGGATTGCCTATCCACTATGTGGACACCTGAAATTAATACAGAATAATATTGAAAGCAAATGGTAATTGTAAAATAACATGAAAAAAAAAAAAGAGTTGGTTAATTCAAAAGGAAGTTTGGGTTGAGTGACATTCTCAGCTAGTACATAGAGAAGTCTGATTTGATCCACACCAACTTCTTGCAGCAGGAAATCCTGTTTCCTGTTCTGGGCCAGCAACAGCACACAGCCCAGCATTTCTTCTCTCCCCCTGCCAGTCACCTCACCTTGCAGAGCCCCAAAACTGCAGAAGACCAAGATGTTTGTTATCTAGTGGAAGAACTTGAACATGTTGCTCTCCAGCCTTCTGAAGGCAGTCATGGCTTTAATGTGGCTAGGTAAGGATGTCCCAATGGGAATGGGTCTCCTCTATGACCTAAAGACAGGGTGTACAGGCAGTCTTTTATGAGTACCCCTGGAAAGAAAACTAGCAAGGTGTAAAAGAATTTCTTTTTCTCTCACACCACTGATCTTATAACATTTTATTTGTTTTTTTTTTTCCTTTCAGGATCCAGTATTGTGCAGAAGGTAACTCAAGGCCAACTGGCCATGTTAGTGCAGGAGAAGGAGGCTGTGACCCTGGACCACATGTATGACACCAACGCTGGTTCTTATAGTCTATTCTGGTACAAGCAGCTCGGCAGTGGGGTGATGGTTTTCCTTATTCATCGGGACCCTTACAACCAGAAAAGTGCCACAGGAGGTCGCTACTCATTGAATTTTCAGAAAGCAAACAGTTCCGTCAACCTTGTCATCTCAGATTCACAGCCGGAGGACTCTGCAGTGTGTTTCTGTGCCCTGAGTGAGCCCACAGTGAGAGGTGTGTTGGAAGGAGGTGTACCAGAACTCCAGTGCTCTGCATCCACCTGCTGTAGGGACCATGGCCGAGAATTGTCATCAGTACAGGAAGTAGCCAGGGCTGTGACAGCACAGGTGTATGTAGGTTTAGAGGGAAACACTCTATGAAAATATTTCTTTAGGTTCGTACATAATAGGTGTCATTCATCAAAAACATCCATATCTTTCAAAATTTGGGTTGAAACTCTTTATTGAAGACAACAGCCACAACTGCATTTGGTGACATACTGAGCTAGAAGACTTGACTAAGGAAATTGAGAAACATCAGACTCAAAAATCAGTAAAAGTATGTGGAACTTTAAGATTTCCTGGTCAATTTGTTCAATAAATATTTATTGAGCATATTTTATTCTATAGGCATTGCTTTTAATGAGGAAGACCATGAAATAGTTCTTTTTCTTCTTTTTGTAAGCTATGATTTTTTATTTTGTTTAATGAGTTAGTTTAATTTAGATTTGTTAGCTGAATTAAGGTATCCTCATTTACATTTTAAGGAGCCTCTATGTGACAAACTAGGTGTTCTTTCTCTCTTATTAACATTCAAGCATGGAGGAGCTCATTTCCATTATGTGGCTTTAGCTGCCTCCCACTAATCTTACTCATAAAATGGTCACTAACTAGTGGCTCCAGGGGGACATTGTGAAAAAGAAGAGTATGAGTTCTCTTTTTCTACTCTTGCCCTTCATTTTAGCACTCTTCTAAAAACAATTTGCCATCATGTGGCACATTTGCACACCTCCATGCCCTCTTTCTTCATTCTATCTGTGCTCCAAAATCCCAAATCCTCTTTCTCTAGCCTGGTCGGTGTGACTCAGTGGTTGGGTGTCGGCCCATGCTCCAAGAGGTCACCAGTTCAATTCCCGGTCAGGGCACATGCCCAGGTTGTGGGCCAGATCCCCAGTGGGGGACATGCAGGAGGCGGCCAATCGCTATTCTCACTCATCGATGTTTCTATCTCTCCCTCTCCCTTCCTCTCATTCTCTCTCTAACATCAATAAAGAAATAAAAAGTGTCAAAATCCTCATTCTCTATAGTTCCTCCTTCTACCTATGATCCATTGACTTAGTGTCTTATAATTTGGGTGGTAATGGATGTCTGATAAGTGATCTTGTTGTACTCTCTCTTATATTTACATTTAAAAAGCAGATGTGCACAGTACAATTCTGGAAAAGAGTGGGTTCAAAATTTTTTATTAAAATTTTACCATTTTAACATAAATTTGTACCATTTTAGGTGTACATTTGAGTAGTATTAAGTATGATTACATTGTCATCCAAGAAGCAGCACTATCTTATCTCTAAAACCATATTCATCTGGAAAAACTGAAAATTGGTACACTTTAAACAATAACAATGTAGTCCCTAATCCCTCCAGGCATTGGTAACTACCATTTGATTTCTCATTCTATGACTTTGACTATTTCATACCTCAGAACAGTGGAATCATGCACTACTGGTCATATTGTAACCTATTTCCCCTAGTATAATGTCCTGACGTTTCATCCATGTGGTAGCGTGTGTCAGAATTTCTTTCCTTTTTAAGCTTGAATAATACTTCCGTGTGTGTACACAGCACATTTTGTTTATCCATTCATTTGTTGATGGACACTTGTGCTGCTTTCACCATTTGTGAAAAAATATATATAAATATATCACTATTTTGAGTATAAATTTTTTTTTTGAGAAACACTTATACTGGATAATTTGAAGAGGTATGGTTTAGACTGCGTTATCACAAGCACGTTTTAAGCAACAGGTAAAGAGAGTGATCACTAGCCATGAATGAAGTTTAAGTTTCCTGGTGATTCACAAAATCTGGAAGAGTTTTTCACCCTTGCTGCAGAGCACTGCTCAAGTCAGGTGTCTAGTCATTTGTCTAAAAGGAATGGTCAATACATAACTAGTGGTCTGCTCCTGAATTGCAGTTTGTGTCCTTTATGTTTTTTCTACTCTTTCTTTGTGAAAAAGCCAAACCAACAATTATTTAATTATTTTTGTTAGTTCCATGTGTATAAATAAAAAACCTGTTAACATACCATCTTAAGATATTGCAAAAGCTCAGAAATAATTTTGCTACCCTGTAGTCTTTCTGTCAAATTTCCTTTGAAAATAATCAGTAGTGCAAAAACCAGGAAACAGATTTTTGCCATCAGAGGGAACTGTGTTAAAAACTATCAGCTCAGCCGTGTACTTTCTAGGCACCTGGGAGCATTGTTTCGTTATTTGTTAAATGGACGAATGATACCTTCTTTAATATTTTGTTGTGACAGTTTATCTGTAATGTATTCACAGAGATTGATAATCAGCAGATGGTCAATTAATGAGAATAAGCTCAGTAGATACAGAAAAAGCATTTGGCAAATCCAGCCTCTGTTCCTCATTACCAACTCCCAGTGAATTCGGAATCAAAGGCAATTTCTTCAACTTCATAAAAGTCCTCTACAAAAAAACCTACATCATATGTCATACTTGATGGTGAAAAACTGAATGCTTTTGCCCTAAGTTCAGGATTTTTGGCTCTTAGCTCATGTATTTGATGCTGTACTAGAGGTTCTAGCCAGTGCAATAAGGCAAGAGAAACAGAAGACATATAGTTCAGAAAGGGAAAAGTGAACCTGTCTTAATTCACAGACATCATAATTGTCTAGTAGAAAGTCCAAGATTATCTACAAAAATGCTCCTAGAACAAACAAATAATTTAAACAAAGTCAAAGGTACATCTATCATATGGTCCAGGCATTCCACTCTTAAGTGTTTGCCATAGAGAAATGAAAACATATGTTTTTAAAAATTTTATTCACAAATGTTCATAGCAGCTTTATTTGTAACAGCCCCAAACTGGGACCAATGGAAAATGTTGAACAAGTGAATAAATAAACAAATTGTTTTATGTCTCTGTGTTGGAATACTTAGTACTGAGCAAGAAAACATAATGAGTCATTGATATTTATGAGATCATGGAAGAATTTCAAAATAATCATGCTAAGAGAAAGAAGCCAGATAAAAGAGTACATATGATTCCATTTATATAACATAAAAAATATGCAACCTAATTTATAACAGAGATGTTGCCTGAAGATGAGAATGGGTGCTGGGGGAAAGATTGAGGGAAGGATTAAAAAGAGACACGGGGCAGCTTTGGGGGAGAGACATATGTTTGTTATCTTGATTGTGGTGATGGCTTCACAAGTAAATAAAAATGTCCGATCTTATAAAATTGTTCATTTTCTTTATTTATTTGTAAATGGTTACCCAAGGATATTTTTCTATTACTTTTTTGATGTATTGGAAGGGATGGAGGGGAGAGAGAGAGAGAGAGACAGAGAGAGAGAGAGAGAGAGAGAGAGAGAAACATGGACATGAGAGAGACACATCGGTTGGTTGCCTCCGTCATGACACTGACAGGGGCTGAGGAACAAACCCACAAGCCAGGTACATGCCTTTGACCAGGAATCGAACCCATGACCATTCGGTTCGCAGGTTGACGCTCTAACTACTGAGCCAAACCGGCCAGGGTTAAAATTGTTTCCTTTAAATAGGTGCGGTTTATTTTTATGAAAATATTGAATTTACAAAGACATTAAAACAAAAATTTAACAAATATTTTTCCTTAATGCTGTACAAGTTTTCTTTTTTTTTTTAAATCTTCACCCGAGGACTTTTTTCCATTTTTTGTTCAGTTAGAGTGGGAGGGAGGGAGAGAGTGAGAGAGAGAGAAACATCGACGTGAAAGGGACACATCGAGTGGTTGCCTCCCACACGACCAACCAGGGCCGGGGACAAAGTGTAACCGAGGTACGTGCCCCTAGCGGGAACCGAGCCCTGGTCTCTCTGGACCGCAGGCCAACGCTCTAACCGCTGAGCCAAACCGGCCAGGGCTGTACAAGTTTTCTTGACATAAAATGCAAAATATGTCTCCTGTAAGTTCTCATTAGCTTTACATTGTGTGTTTTTTAAAGTATACATAACAACTTTCCATTCCTGTGTGCTGCACCATTTACTTTCAAATCAATATCATCACAACTTATTTTGTTTTTCTCTTTGTATATCAGAATGGAAGTTTGTAGTTGCTTTTTCAGAATTCCTTTGTAGCATAATTTTGTGGCAGTTTCTGACAATGTATCTTGGAAGGTGGAGAAGAACTTAAGTATCTGGGCCTGAATTTCTTTTTGGAAATTATTTATTTATTTGAGAGAGAGAGAAAGAGGAAGAGAGAGAGAGACACATTGATCTGTTGTTCCACTAATTTATGCATCCATTGGTTAATCCTTGTATGTGCCCTGATGGGGATCCAGTCCGCAACCTGGGCATGTGCCCTGACCAGGAGTCAAACCCGGACTTCTCAGTCCATGGGATGATGCTCAAGCCACTGAGCCACACCGGCAGGGCTGGGCCTGAATTTCTTAAATCCAGTTCTGGGTGATATTCAGAAGTTCACGAAGACTAATGAAGCCTCTTAATCTGAATCTCTGGAGACAGAACCCCAGGAAAGAGACTGAGCTAAGCTTTCATCTACATGTCTAGGGCTGCTTGGTTACAGGGCCTTGCAGAAAGATGCATCCTTCTCCAGAACTTTATCCTGATAACCCTCGGAGGTTTTTTGTTTTGTTTTATTATATGAAAGGTCATAAATAGAGAACTAGAAAAGTGCTTGCTTTTGCTGATGGCACTTCATAGAAATGACTAGTTTTTATAAAACTGTGTACTCATAGGGACATTTCCTCATGTTGATCTCGGAGCTTTTTTTCTGATCTTTGAGGATCACCTGGTCTAGGACAGTTATCACAAATGAAATTTAGTAAATGGGTATTGGGTTCACTGTAACAAAACTACCCGGGGGAGCTTTGAAAAATTCATATTAGTGGGTCTCAATCCTGGACATGTTTCATGTGATTAGTTTTGAAATCTCAGAATCTATAATTTTAAATCATTCACACATTGATTCTATTATCAGCTGTTGTATGAATATCAGCTGATATATCTTTAACAATTTGATAGCCGATAAAGAGGAGAGTTCTAACTTATGCTCCAGGCTTTTGCTACAAATCCACAACCAACTGCCACCCCATTTGGCAACTATCAGTTTGTTCTCAGTATCTATGAGTTGGTTTCTGTTTTGTTTGTTCATTTTCTTTGTTTGTTTTTTAGATTCCACTCATAAGGGAAATCTTATGTACTTGTCTTGCTGTCTGACTTATTTCACTTAGCATAATACTCTCTAGGTCAGCGGTTCTCAACCCTTTAGGGGTTGAACGACCTTTTCACAGGAGTCTGCTAAGACCATCAGAAAACACATATTTCCGATGGTCTTAAGAACTGAGACACCGCTCTTCTAGGCCGGTCCGCTCACATGCAGATATGCCCACATACAACATGAGGAACTGCATTAAAGTGTTGCGGCATTAGGAAGGTTGAGAACCACTGCTCTAGGTCCACACATGGTGAATATTAATTTTTTTAGTCTCTGTGTTTTTTGGTTTTTCTCTGATCTCACTTATGTAGGAGTTAACTTAGTTCACTAACTTGGTCTTCTCTTGGAATCCTCTTTGACTGTCTTGAGCAGAATTGGCTTCCTCTGGGATATCTCTTTGGTGGGTGTGGTGGGTGAGGGAGGGGCTTCAGTCTTTGCACAAAGGGCACTAATCCGATCTTATCTTCTCAGCCTTCTTGCTTATTTTGTTTTAAGTTTGTCTCTTAAGCAATATGTAGCAACCTTTTTTTTTTCAATTCAATCAAATCTTCTCTTTTTATATATTTTAGATAAGTGATATATTTGGATTCATTTATAATATTTTGGTTTTGTATTACATGTTCTCTTTTTTCCTCTTGTAGTCTGTCTTCTGCTGCATTGATAACATATTCTTTTATGTTCCTAATGATTTTGAAAATGTAAAGTGTCTCTGTTCTTGGACAAGCATCTTTATATAAATGTGTATGTATGTTATTATATAACATTCCCTGCTATTATATTCCACTCCTTGTCCTTGGGTTACTTTTTCTCTTGCTGCTTTGCTATCTTTAGGATGACCCCAGTGACTAGCTGAACAAACCAGCTATATATCAGTACAGTAATTTCAGAGAGAGTTTATCAAATCAGCTCATAAGGTATAGTTTCTATGTACATTAAGGAGAATAAAATAGAAATCTGTTTTACACAATAATCAGAACAATATTCACTCCATTCTCCCTCAGAGCCTTTGTCCCTGTTCTTCCCTCTGCCTGGAGTGATTTTCCCCTACTGTCCTCAGGGCTTGTTCCTTCACTTCTTCTGGTCTCTGCTTCTAGAGAAACATGTGCACATGTGAATAAAGCCGAATACTCAAAAAGGTTTATCGTAGTGTTGTATGTCATAGACGAAGAAAATCAGTGTCCCAACTGTTCATCAATATGGAACGGCTGTATACGTAGTCGTATATTCATAATGTGGGATATAATGCAGCTGAAGGACCTGTGTGTATTAACATAAGATCCACAAAATTTATTAATGAGTCAATAAAGCAGGTCACAGAAAGGTATGCACAATATGTTTCATTTTGTATTAAATAGAAAGCTGCAAATAAGGTACTATATATTTTTTCTTGAATCATATATTTGGTATATGTTTGTAAATCTAAAGTATAGCATAGATTTATGAAACATGAAGAAAGAATTAGGGTAATAAGGGATGGAAGAGTGAGAACTGAGAGTGGTTTCAAAGGGAATTTTAGTCCATATGTAATATTTTGTTACTTTTAATTATTTATATACTCATGAATTCTTCTTATTGTTAAAATTAATAAAAAATTATAGGTAATTATAAAGGTTCATCTCTATTCTTTATTCTTCTCATCAAAAAAGGGGGAAAGGAGAAACTGACCATCTTCTTCATAAGATTTTTGTTCGATCACCTTAAGTATAAGCAGTTTTTCTTCCTCTGGGATCACATAGCTTTTCATTTTCAGTCCTCGTGTGGTTCTACTTTCTGACTGTACAAAAGTTATGTATATTTTTGTTTCCTCCAGTTGACTGTAAATTCATAGGTTATTTTCTGTCATATATTCCTAAGATGTAGTAAATTACCCCAGCTACACTAAATCTTCAATAAATGTTTATGAATTTATTTTAAAATCAAGTAAATAGCCCAAGATGAAAATTACCAAATAATTTAAGGTAATAATTTTCCTCAAATGATATTTTAAAAGTAAGATTTGGTTCATTTATGCTCACCATTCAGTCTAGGTACTTTGTTGTCTGACCTGCATTTCCTTCATCAGGAAACATGCAGTGAATGGCGATGGAGTGGGGTGACAGCTGAGTTACCTGGGCTGAAGTCCTCTTTATTGATGGCTTTGGTCCACTAGAGGGCACTGAAGGCTTTACAAGAAATGACTTTTTCTGATGGTCCCAGAAAGTGGAACAGTTAAGGCAGGAGAGAGCAGTGAGCATGTGAGCCAGTCAAATTATAGACAGCAAAGATGAGGAGAGGGGCCATTGTGCTTTTGTAAAGTTCATCTCAGTTTTTCAGCTCTGCCACTTTACGTAAACTTCAGAAAGCTAACATTCAGAATCTTGAAATCCATTGTGGATGATTCTCTGAGCAGAAGTACAGCGGTAAGAATATTACTGGTTTTGTGAGCATGGAAGCTCAACAGTAAACATCTCCATAAGCTGTTTTTAGTTTTTTAATTGTTATGACTAAAATCCTCTAAACCCAATAATCAGAGATTATTTCAATTCCCCAGGTATTCTATCTTTTTACATATGTCTTTCAAAGTAGAAGGAACAAAAATAAACCAAAAAAGGTAGAATAAAAATCAGGAACAAAAATCGTAGGAAAGAGAGAGGACAATATTTAATTTGATCAGCAGCAAAAAGTGGTTTTATCCAACTCAACTATGTAGGTCAGCAGGGTACCCAAGAGTTGGACAAGATAGGGATGAGGTGGAAATTAAGTCAGAGTGGACATGATACACAGATGAAATTTTTCCCAATCAAATTTTGTTGGAATCATTTTTTTTTGCAGATGGTGACAGTATGTCTTGGTTTCTAGAACTCCCCTGATTTCTTCAAGAAAATCATTTACTTCTGCAGTAAACAGTACATGTTATCAGATAGTTTTCCTTTATCAGAATTTTCATATAAGTGAATTCTCAAATTCTCTGTCAAACTATGTAATTTGAGAAATGAAGTCACTCTTCCTAGGATTCTTCAAGGTTCTACAGAACCCATTGAAACACTGACAATCTAGAAACATCACCCACTCTTCCTTCCTAACTATTCCACAAACTTCTCTTATATACTGTGTTTTAAGAAAAATCACCTTTTTATAACTTCATATATTGGACATATTGACTGCTACAGTCCTACATGGTTTGTACCCACACTTTTGGAGAGAGGACTGTGCTGTCTCACTGGGCCACTGTGGGTGGAGTTTACTGTTAAGATGAATGACAGAGCTGGGATGTGATTGGTGCTCAGTGAGTCTGGTGAAACATGCTGAGTGTAGGAACCACATTTGCCTTGGTCCAGGACTCTACACTCTCCAGAGCAGAGGCTAAGGCACCACAGCACCCTGGCAAGAAGTCATGGAGAGACACTGGGGAGCTCTGCTGGGGCTTCTGTGGGCCCAGGTTTGCTGTGAGTTGGGGCGTCCCAGATGGGGAAGTGGGGTGTGTTCCACAGCTGACATGAGGGGGGAAGGGAGAGCTGACACAGAATTCCTATTTCTGTGTTTCTTGGGATATTATACAGGTTTGGAAACTGCATCAATCACCCCCAGTGACATGATTTGTGTTTGCTTTTCTCTTTCCAAGCAGGGGTGAGAGGGATGACGGTGGAGCAGAGTCCTTCAGCCCTGAACCTCCAGGAGGGAACCAGCGGTTAAGCTCCACAATGAATTTTGAGAGCCAGTACAGTACCCTGAACATCACAGACTCTCACCTGGAGGACTCAGCCACCTACCTCTGTGCAGGGGAGCACAGTGCTCCCAGGTTATGTGCAGCCTGTACCCAAACTGCATCTGGGCCTGCAGCCCCGCCCCTTCCACGGGGCAGGCATGTGCCCCCACATATACGTGCACATGTTTGGGTTTTCAAATTTATGTTCCATAACTCTTTTTCTTCCTAAAATTAGGGTCTTCTGCACCATCATTTCACTTTTTTTTTTTTTTGCCTTATTTCTTTCCTGAAATCACTTTACAGGTGAAAAACTCTAATATGGAACCATTAAAACAACGATTAAAGATGCCAATATCTAATATCTTGTTAAAACAGTCCCCTTACAGGTAACACATAAATGTCATATACATTACTCTGCTGGAAAAGGCTTGGAAAAATATAGGGTGGTCAACAAATAGAAAGAGATGATGCATTTTTTGTAGTTAACTGCAGATGGTTCTACTTTCAAGGGAAAAGGAAGGAGCCTGTGTAACAGTTTTTAAAGTTTGTATTAAGCTTATTCAGTCCTGGAAATAACAAAAGTGATTTTATTGAATGTCAGGCACTCTATCTAGCTTATTACATATATTATCTTTTTAGTTTTGATAACACCCTGTAAATATGTGCTCTCTCATTTTACACATGGATAAAGTGAGGGATGTTGAGTATACGTGACTTGCTTATTCTAACATTATTATTAAATTAGTGAAGCTGGGTGACATGAGAGCTTATACTTGGACCTTCCTGATACTGAAAAGTCTTTAAAATCAACCAATTCAAACGATTTCTGTTGAAAAATTTGTGCAATGTATTTATATACATCACCAACAAAATATCTTTTTAGGTCATTTCTTTATTTTAAAATTAAATTTATTAAATTTATTGAGGTGACTGGTTAATAACATTATATGTTTCTGGTGTATAATTTTATAATGCATTATCAGTATATTGTATTGTGTGCTTGCCAAAATCTAGTCTCCCTCCATCACCATATATTAGACCTCCTTTATCCTCTTCAATCTCACCTTAACCCCCTTCCCCTCTGGTACCACCATACTCTTCTCTAGGTTTATGAGTTTTTTGTTTGTTCATTTGTTGAACATTTTGTTTGTTCATGTATTATTTTATGTTTCATTATTGAGTGAAGCCGTGTGGTTCTTGTCTTTTTCTATGTGACTCATCTCATTTAGCTTGACAGTAACAATTTCCATCCATGTTGTTACGAATGGCAATGTATCATCTTTTCTTATGGCTGAATGGTATTCCAGTGTACATATGTACCAAATATTGTTTATCCATTCATCCACTGGAGGAACTAAGGCTTTTTCTTGGCTATCATGAATAACACTGAATTGAACTTAGGGATACAGACATCTTTACAAGTAAGTGTTTTCAAATGTTTTAGTTATATACCTAGAGGAGGGATTGCTGGGTCATATGGTAGTTCTATTCCAACTTTTTGAGGAACCTCCATAATATTTTCCATTGAAGGTACACCGATTTACATTCTTATCAGTAGGGTATGAGGATTACATTTAAGGTGTTCTTAAATAACACCTTCTGTGGAAAAGCTCATGAATATTTCATTCTGTTCCATTAAACTCCATCACTCCTCCTTGCATTGTGAGTGAATCTATTACTCAAGATTTTGTTACATCATTCACAGTTTGGGAAAGGGAGTAGATGTCTTCCAGGATTACCCTAAAAAATCCCTTATCGGTTGTAGCCAGAAACAAAGTCTTCTGGCCACCAAACCTGAATTTTAAAGTCGCATGTGAAATAATTGCAATGCAAACCGAATTCCCAACTGCACTGTGTGTATGATACTATAAGGTCATGGGTAGGAATGACTGGGACTCTGAAAATTAACATGAAGACATATGTGCAGACTTCAGTGAAGCTGGGAGCAGGACCAGCTTCCTGGGCATGTGACCTGTGCAGTTGTAGAAGGAGCCCTACCCTATACAAGGCTCTATTATCACTGTCTTGAAATTCCTATTTTTTTTTTTTGTCTCTGTACTCCTATATTTCTTTTTTTCTTCTTTCAATTTTTATTAATTTATTTTTGCCACAAATGTTTCTCTTTTTTTCCCCATAGACACTCTCCTCCCCATCCCGTTCCACCACCCCCAAGCATTGTTGTCTATGTCCATTGGTTATACTTATATGCATATAAGTTCTTTGGTTTATCTCATTCATCCTCCCCGACCCCCCTTCTCTGAGTTCTGTCAGTCTGAACTGTACTCCTTTCTATGTCTCTGGGTCTATTTTATTCATCAGCTTATTTTGTTTATTATATTCCACAAATAAGTGAGATCATGTGGTATTTGTCTTTCTCTGATTGGCTTATTTTGCTTAGCATAATGCTCTCCAGGTCCCTCCATATCGTCTCAAAGGATAAGAGATCTTTCTTATAGCTGCATAGTATTCCATTGTGTATATGTACCACAGCTTTTTTATCCACTCATCTGCTGATGGATACTTGGGCTATTTCCAGATCTTAGCAATTGTAAATAGTGCTGCTGTGAACATAAGGGTACATATATTCTTTCTGATTGGTGTTTCAGGCTTCTTAGGATATGTTCCTAGAAGTGGGATCACTGGGTCAAATGGCAGTTCAATTTTTAATTTTTTGAGGACACACCATATTGTTTTCCATTGTGGCTGCACCAGTCTGCATTGCCACCAGCAGTGTGCTAGAGTCCCCTTTCCTCCACACCCTCACCAGCACTTATTATTTGATGATTTGTTGATGGCACCCATTCTGGCAGATGTGAGGTGATACCTCATGGTTGTTTTTATTTGTATCTCTCTGATTATTAGTGATGTTGAGCATTTTTTTCATATGTTTCTTGGCCATTTGTATGTCATTTTTGGAAAGGTGTCTATTTAGCTCCTCTGCCCATTTTTTAATTGAGTTCTTTGTCTTCCTTTTGTTCAGTTGTATGAGCACTCTATATATTTTGGAAATTAACCCTTTCTCTGATGTATCGTTGGCAATTATGCTGTCCCATATTGTGGGTTCCCTTTCCATTTTGATGATTGTTTCTTTTGCTGTGAAGAATTTTTTAGTTTGATGTAGTCCCATGTGTTCATTTTTTTCCTTTGTTTCTCTTGCCTTAGGCATATGATGTCTGAAATTTTGTTGGCTACATTTTCTTCTAGGACTTGTATAGATTCATGAGTCACATTTAAGTCTTTTATCCATTTTGAGTTTACTCTTGTGTATGGTGTAAGTTGGTGGTCTAGTTTTATTTTTTTTTGCATGTAGCTGTCCAATTTTCCCAACACCATTTATTGAAGAGGATGTCTTTACTCCAAAATTCTTTTTTTTTTTCATTTTTTGTTCAGATAGAGTGGGAGGGAGAGAGAGGAAGAGAGAGAGAGAGAAACATTGACGTGAAAGGGGCACATCGAGTGGCTGCCATCTGCATGACCAACCAGGGCTGGGGACAAACTGCAACCGAGGTACATGCCCTTAGCGGGAACCGAACCCAGGACTCTCTGGACCGCAGTCCGACGCTCTAACCACTGAGCAAAACTGGCCAGGGCCCGAAATTCTTAATAATTTTGTCTTTGTACTTGCATTTTAAAAAGGAAGTCCCATAAATGGATGGAACATGCATGTGAGCAGAGGAGATACAGGGGGCAGCAGGAAACAGGACAGAAACACCTGCAGGCTCAGCTGCAGGGTCACAGCAGGGAGGGTGTGAGCTAAGCAGTTGTCAGGGCCACCTGCGTGCCTGCGCATGCTGTCACTATGTGGGCCTGTGACATGCAGCAAAGGGAGCAGCAAATCTGTTGGTCAGGGATTACAAAATGAAAGTGTATACATGGACACTTCAATAAAGCAGTTTACAGTCTCTTACAAAACTACACATACCTTTACCATACAATCCAGTAATGGAGTGTCCTGGTTTTTACCCAAAGCAGTTGAAAAGTTATGTCCACATAAAATCTTGCCACACGTGTTTATAGCAGCTTTATTTACTATTGTGAAGAATTGAAAGCAACCTGGATGTCTTTCAATAAGAGAATGGATAAATAAATGGTGGTCTAGCCAAACAGTGGAATATTATTCAGCACTAAGTAGAAATGAGCTATCAAGCCATGAAAAACTAGGGAACAGTTAAATGTACATTACTAAGTGAAAGAAACCAACCAGGAAATGCTGTATACTGCATGATTCCAACCACAAGCTTCCTGGAAAAGACAAAACTATGGAGACAGTAAAAAGAGCAGTGGTTTCAAGGGCCCAGAGGAGCAGGAGAAGTGATTAGGAGGGGCACAGAGGATGGTTTGGGTGGTGAAATTAGTCTCGATGATACTGTAATGATGGATGCATGTCATTATGCATTGGTGTAAACCCACAGAATGTACAACTTGGAGAGTAAACATTATGGTGCACTATGGTGATCATGACGTGTCCATGCAGGTTTATCAGTTTTAGGAAATATACCACTCTCGTGGGGAAGTTCATGATGGGGCAGGCTATGCATAGGGGTGGGAGGGGGTATATCGGAAATTCTGTATCTTTTTCATTTTTCTGTGACCCTAATATGTCTGTAAGAAATAAATTCTTAAAAAAAATTAAACTGAGACTTACATGAAAGTGATTTGCATGAAGAATGAAAGCATTTTAGAAAAGTGGTTCCTCTAGAAACATTACCTAATGACACTTATTTTTTAGTGTTGAAAATATTAATCTTGTAGCTTTATTTATTAGAAACGGTGTTTGAATTCCAGGGGAAAAAACCATAACTTATTATAAATTGAATGTGGTGTAGCAATAGTATTTTTTCCCCCTTTGATCCCCTTTCCCCGCTTCCACCCCCTTCCTGCTTTCCCCAAACTATTGTCCGTGTCTAATGACACTTTTCCTCAGAATTTTGAACAATAGATCTCAAATTTTCATTTTGCACTGGATCCAAAACAGACCAATCCTATGGTACATCTTTTGAAAACAGCTTGGGTGGGCACGGAAGTTGGGTGGGGCGGGGCCTCAGGGAATCATCAGGGCAGGGCAAACAGTTTGAGCCAGGTTGCTGGAGTCCCAGATATTGGGCCTGTCTGCCGCCCCAGGGAAGAGCTCACCAAAGGAACAAAGGCCTCTGACAGGACGTCTGTCCAGGAGAAAGCCGCCTCTCCAGCCCTCATCCTGAGGCCAAACAGCTCAGTTATTCCCTGTACATCTCTGGCGCCCCTTAAGCTGCCTCCCCTCCGAGCTTGGAGGGAACAAATCAGAGCAGGTCCGAGTAAGTCGGTGCTCGGGCCCTTTAAGAGGATCTGCCTGGGGGTCCTGCAGCTGCAGCCTCCCTCAGCCTCAGTTCCCGCTGGTTTTTCCAGCCTGAAGTTATGGGGCCTTCTCTTACTGGCACTGGAACCCTGAGCTGGGAGCCTGGTGTGGGACGGGGACCCCTCTCTCCTCACTCCACAGGAAGGACCTTCCCAGCCGAGGTGTCCGTTCTAATTTTCATCCTCCCCACGTGGGTGTGGGACCAGTCAGTCTGAGCCTCTGCCCCTCCTACCAGTCTGGGTGTGGCTGTTTCTTTAATTTCATAGTTGTAGGACTTCCATTCAGCTCCATTTCAGGTGGTTCTGAATGATGGTTGTGTTGTAGTTGTAATTTTGATGTGGTTGTGGGAGGAGACGATAATGCGTTTACTTACGCTGCTATCTTGACCGGAAGTCGCCATCACTGATCTTACAGGAGAAATAAAAACGCATACAAAACTCATCCAGAGGGTCACGTCCCTGCCACTGAGGAGGCCTCATGTTAGTTAGGGGCGACCTCGAACCCACCGGCTTGCATGTGGATGTGAACATGGTCTTGGGGTTCCAGGATGCTGGACGATATCTCACCACTCCAAGATGACTCAGCATTGTGCACAACCAGGCTTCAGTAATGAACTTCCTCGTTAAATAGTACAAAAGAATTTTTGAGCTCCAAGAGCCCTCAGAAATCCTCTAGACCAACTTTATTTTGCAAAGACAGAGACTAAATGCAAAATGCAAGTATGAAACAATTAGGTAGTAAATGATCTTGGAGCAGAAATAAACTGGACGTCCTCTTAGCATTTTCCCCTGTGTCTTCCCCATAGGACCATACTGTCAGGCAAAGAGAAACTGTGTAATGGAAGCGCAGATACTTGGATCTCTGCAGTCTGGGTCTGGGAAAGCCATGGTCAATCATTGTGGAGACCTGGATAGAGTTATATTGTGTAAATATTTGACAGTTTGGCAGGAAAGGAAACAAAGGCTGAGCTACTGTTACTGTATCAGTAAGCAGTCCACCACTCCCTGGCTTCTGGAAGAGGAAGCCAAACCTCTTACAAGTGATGGCGCCATCCTCAACACACAGATGCATTTCCATGGACTTTCCTGGAAGTAGCTAATATGTTCACTATCCCAAATGGGCAGTAACTGAAGGCAGGATATGATTTTAATGGGCATAACTCATATATTGTTAGCAAAAATAATAATTGGAGTTGGAAGTCTCATGCAGCTGGCAGTCCATGAAGATGCCAGTTAAATGTTTTCTAGGCAAATACATTGACAGTAAGTAAAACAATATTTTATGAAGTAATCACGGAGATAGGAACTTTGTCCAGGAGATGACATGTCTGTGCTATAGTTAATATATATCAAACATTGTTTTTCATGCAGTTGGTCACATCCACACCATTTCATTCAGTTCTATGTCATCCCTCACAAGGGTAAACATTGAGCTAAGTACCTGTATCCAAAAAGAAGTAAAGCATCCCAGAGAAGGGTTTGAGGAATTTTATGTGGAATGAGTGAGAGAGTGGAAGACCCTCAAAATCAGGAAGTTTTACATAATTAGAAACACATCTTTTATGTATACACATATTATATATTCAGTTGATATTCTTTACCATACCTGCCTTTAAATCTTCAAGGGTGTGAGATGTGGAAGGGAGATCAGATTTAGTCTTTGTAATTCCAGAGGATCAACGTGTTCAAATCACAGGAAAGGAGCTCCCACCTTTGGAAGTGAGGTAGTCTTGATTTCCCAGGGACCATTTCTCATGAGCAGTTCTTTAGGGTCAGTTTCTGTTTGTACTATTCCCTTAGCAGACACAAGCAATATTTGCTTTCTCCTAGATTTAGTCTCACAGAGGTAATCAGGATATTCCAAAAAATTAAAGTGGATGAGAAAGGGTTTTAGGCAGAGACAGATACTTCTGAAAATGCATAGGACTTTATCAATGTCTTGGGGAAAGAACATTGTAGTGGAGTTTGGGAGAAAAGTGATAGGTTATGGAATCTGAGCCAGCAATGGCCAGGGAAGCAGGAATCCACGCCAGGAGAGCTGGTTTATATTTTAGAAGAAATTCCATTAAAGGTATGAATCAGTAATTGCATTTTAGGATATGCCATCCATTTTTGACATGAGAAAATAAGACCACGTCAGGAATAAATTTACATGTGTTCATATTTTCTGAATCTGCCGATTTCACATTCTTTTTCAAGAGAGTGAGTCATGGTGCTTTCCTGATTTCAAATATTAAACCCAGGCCATCATTGCATAAATATTAATAGCATCTGTCTTTTTCAAACCCACTAACAATTAGTAGTATGCAGAGATATAAATCTTGATGTCTATAGTCTTTGTTCTCTGATATGACTTAATTTTTATGATTTATTGCTACCTTTACATGTCTGAATCTCTCATAGGCAGAGGGTAAGAGAATTTTTAAGGAGATAAGGTATGAACGTGACCACAAGATGGCAGTGCACCTGCGCTGATGCTGAATACGGGGAGGGTTCATTTTAGTGGATTCTGAATGAATAGGCTTGGAAGAAGCACTGTCTTCTTCTTATTGGCTGGGCAGAGAACGTGAGAAACCCCTATGATTGTCAGAGGAAAGGAGGGACAACTTGATAACAGCAGTAGCTCCCCTGGCTGTAGATTGCAGGTCCACAACTGATCCTAAGTGGGCAAAATGATGAAGACATCCAATGGAGCTTTATTCATGTTCTTGTGGCTGCAGCTGGACTGTGAGTTGAGGGTTTATGAGAAACAGAGTATACTACTGGATTATTTTTTAGAGGCCAACACTGGCTTTATTCAGGTTTCCTTAGAACCTGTAGGAAATGAAAATTCCAAAGCATAATATTCTGATCACTCTTTCTTTCTCCGACATTTTCTTTCTGCACAGGGGTCAGCCGAGGAGAGAAAGTGGATCAGCATCCTTCTATCCTGAGCGTGCAGGAGGGAAACATCGCTGTCATCAACTGCTCTTATTCAGACAGTAACTCAAACTACTTCCCTTGGTATAAGCACGAACCTGGAAAAGGTCCCCAGCACATTATAGACATTTATTCAAATAAGAAAAACAACCAAGTTGGAAGACTCACTGTTTTCTTCAATAAGGAGGACAAACATCTCTCCCTGCACATCGAGGCCACCCGACCTGGAGACTCAGCTGTGTACTTCTGTGCAGCGAGTGCACATTGCTTCCCAGGCACCTGCATCCTGTACACAAACCTGCGAGTGGGGCAGCTGCCTCTGCTTGGGACAGACCTTCAAGCTCAGCATTTGCCATGGTGCTTATCTGCAAGTGGGAACTAATGTGTAGTGTGTTAACTAATGTGTAGTGTGTTAAAAACACATAATAGGAAGGTTGGTTTCAAGATGACCCAGAAAGGGTTAGAACATTTTCTTGGATGACTGTTGTGTAAAGGATTCTTCAAGGAAACTAGGAATGTTTACATTGAAATTGAGGCTTTAAAGATGACTTTACATTTGCTATTTAGATATCGTTCTTAGAAAAGAACTTCTTAGCACCTATATTAAAATTCTTATTATGGATGGGCTTTAAAGTATTTTATTTTGAAAATAGTATTTATTATTTTTCTGATTATGAATCATTATATGCTAGACATTGAAAACATGTATAACACAAAAACATAAAATTGATAATTCTGTAATGAGATAATATTATTATTTAGATTACTCTTTTCATCAATTTTTATTGCTATTAGCAACATATTTTTTCACTTAAATTGTACATTTTCATTTCATCAAGTCTTCTCCAACAGATATCTGCTTTTTAATAGCTTTGAGAGAGACTTTAATAAATTAAAGTTTTATATTAATTTTGTTCTTCTATATTTGTTGCAAACTATGACAGTCTTTTCTATGTGCTCTGACCAGTTTCTTGTTTTAAACATGACATTTTTTTTTAAGATCCTAATAATTGTATATATTATTTGTGTATTTCTGAAAGTTAGAACAGAAAGTGATTTTAGAATGTGAGCTTCTGATTAGAATTTAGAAGACAAAGTTGTGTATTATTCATTGTATAGCTTCAGTACCTAGAACACACTTTTTCACATATTTGATAATCAGTAGATACCTGTTTAGAAAAGAAAGAAAAGTGAATTCTGGTATTCATTCATAATTTTAATTTAAGATATGTGATAGAATTAAATTTATGAATTGATTCATGAACAACTTTTTAATGTCTATATTTGATTATTTAAGTACATACTATATCTTGCCATTTATATATGCCTTTCCTAATAAAGCTCCATTGTTTTAAGATAAATTTATTCTTAGACATGTAATTTTTTTGTCCTCATTATGATTTAAATCCTTTCTGGGCTAAGTAGGATATTTTTATACGTATTGATCAGCCATCTTACTCTTATTATTAGTGGATTGCACAATAACATTGGACTAATTCCTTCTGTCTCTGGATAATTTATTACAAATTCTATGGCCTTCTCTTCATTCTGCAGAGTCAGGCTGTGTGCTGACAGCCTCCCTTTTGCTTGCTTTCTCTAGGGCGGTCTGACTGCTTAAATTTGTGTGGTTACTCCCTGTCCTGTACAGTGCTTTTTTGCACATGCTCAGTAAACATCTGCAAAGGCTCACTGCTGTTACTCTCCTAAATGCACTGGTAGCCGGATGGGAAGCTGTGTGGGTGAAGCAATGAGTATTGGGAGTGCTCATGAGCCAGTTGTGGGGATCTGCATGCAACATGTCCACAGCAGTTCATGGGCAGGTCCCTGATGGGTCTGCTTTGGGGTTAGAAGGATCTGTGCCCCTTTAATACTCACTGAGAGCTCTGGCTGCTGTTCTGCCAAGTGTTCCCCACTTTCCCGTTGGGCAGCACATGCCAAAATTCTGGGTGGAGCAAAAAAGAGTGAGTTTCTTTGGCAGTTCCCCCTAAAGTTAGAGGAGCCAGGTGCTCACTCACATGCTCCCACTTTTGCCTGTGTTAAAAATCAAAGGCCTCAGAAATCTCTCTGGGCCCTGAGCTGTGCCATATGGTTGGGGAAGGGAGAGGATGACTAAGGGAAGTTAATTGTTCCCTTATCTTTTTCAGTGCTAACCATCTCAGATATTTTTGTTCCCCCAGTGTCCTTCTCCCACAGTTAACTTCTCTGCTGGACTCCGGACTTCCCCAAAGGTATTCTGTTTAGCATAAAATTGTGCAAATTGGTGTTCTTAGGGAAGGGTGAAGATTTAGAAAATTTTTACTTCAGCATATTGATCTCAGTGTTTTTAGTTTTTATTTAAAATAATTATATAGAAAAGTAGACTCTTTTTGGCCTACATTTAAATGAATTTTAAATTTTAATAGATTATATAGATTATGTAACCATCACATGCTCATGATACAAAATGGTTCCATTCCTGCCCAATTTCTATTTTGCTGTCCTTATATAATCACACACTCCCCTATTCCTAACTCTTTGCAAGCTTCAGTGTGTTCTTCTATATTCTGATCTATTTTAGAGTGTCATATGAATGGAACCATGCTGTACATAATCTTTAGAGATTTTGGAGTCTTGGGGGGAGGCACAGGCCACTGGGCACAAGCATGATTCTCACCTCTGCCACCAGGCAGTTTTTCTATGCTTGGCATTTTGAACTTTTAAGTATATTTTATAGATATAGTACATCATCTCAAATGTTTCAGTTTCTACTGATGAAGATTCACTCTCCCAGTACTAATTGGAGTATAGTTATTATTTGGCTTTTCCAGGACTTGTCATTGAATGACACATCCAACAGTTCCCTACTTTGTTGCACTAGCAGTGGCCTTGTGGAGCTCAATTTAGCATTTGGGTGGGTATTATCTCAGATGAAGGCTGAATCTCATCATAATTATTTTTAAACTCTTCCATGGTCTTATAAGTATCAATGGTTCAGTCTGTTTTGTTGGTTCAGCTTCTCAACACAAACACAAACATATTTCCTGTATGAAATGCAGGCTTCAATTTATCATTTCACTGTGACTTCAACATTTCTTCCTATTAAGGGTCAAGAACATTATTTAGGTGACACTGTGGAGATGAACTCTTCTCTGGTCTTAGTGACTGTGTACTTTTAGTGCTTGGTAAGTAACACGCTTCTTAAAATATAGATTCTTCTATTATGTCAGCAAATTCTTTAATGTGATGCTAAGGGCTGTATTCTCAGGATGATGAGACACAGATATCTTTTATTTTTCCGCAGGACGAACCCATGGAGACTCAGTGACCCAAGTGGAGGACCAAGTGACCCTCTCAGTTGATTCTCTGATGATTAGTGATGTTGAGAAACTTTTCATATATTTATTGACTACCTGTATGTCCTCTTTGGAGAAGTGTCTATTGAAGTCTTCTGCCCACTTTTTAATTTGATTGTCCATTTTTCTGGTGTTCAGTTGTCTGAGTTCTTTGTAAATTTTGGATATTAATCTCTTATGAGATGTATCATTATTGAAAATCCTCCCATTTAGTACGTTGTCTTTTCATTTTGTTGCTTTTTGTTGTTATTGTTGTTGTTGTTGAAAACACCTTTTATTTTGATGTGGTCCCATTTATTTATTTTTTTCATTTGTTTTCCTTGCCTGAGGAGCTACATCAGAAAAATATTGCTATGAAAATTGTCAGAGATTTTTCTGCCTGTTTTCTTCTGGGAGTTTTATAGTTGAGACTTACATTTAAGTCTTTAATTCATATTGACTGTATTCTTGTATATGGTGTAAGAAGGTGGTCTAATTTTATTTTATTTTTGCATGTATCTGTCTAATTTTACCAGCACCATTTATTGAATATACTGTTTTTACCCCACTGTATGTTCTTTCCTCCTTTGTCAAATATTAATTTACCATAAAGTCATGGGTTTGTTTCTGGGCTCTCTATTCTGTCCCATTGATCTTTATGTCTGTTTTTATGCTAGTACCATGTTGTTTTGATTACTATGGCTTTGTAGTATAGTTTGATATCAGGTAGCATGATACCTCCAACTTTGTTCTTTTTCCAGATTGCTGTGGCTATTTGGGGTCTTTTGTGGTTTCATTTAAATCTATAGAGTGTATGTTCTAGTTCTGTGAAATACACCATTGGTATTTTGATAGGAATTGCACTGAATCTATAAATAGCTTTGGGTAGTATAGGCATTGTAACATGATAATTTTTTCCTATTCATAAACGTGGTATATGCTTGTATCTATTTGTATAGTCTTCAATTTCTTTCTTCAATGCCTTATAATTTTTAAAGCACAGATATTTTACCTCCTTGGTTAAGTTTATTACTAAATAAATCTATTATTTATTAGTTTGATGCAATTGTAAATGAGTTTTTAAAAGTTAGCTTTTATGGTAGTTTATTAATGGTATATAAAAACGATTTTTTGATATTTACTCTGTATCCTGCTAGTTTACTGAATTAATTTATCAGGTCTAGTCGTTTTATAGAGGAATCTTTAGGATTCTCTATATATAGTATTATGTAATCTGCAAATGAAGGCAATTTTACTTTTTTCTTTCCAATTTGGATGCCTTTTTATTCTTCTTCTCTTCTGACTACTGTCACTAGGACTTCCAGTACTACAGTCAATAACAGTGATGATAATGAACATCCCTGTTTTGTTCCTGATCTTAAGGAAAACTTTTTAAATTTTCCCCCATTGAGTATGATATTGGCTATGGGTTTGTGATATATTCCTTTATTATGTTGAGGTATGTTCATTCTATTCCCTCTTTGCTGAGAGCCTTTTATCATAAATGGGTGCTGGATTTTTTCAAATGCTTTTTCTATATCTATTGATATGATATCTATCCTTTATTTTGTTTATGTGCTGTATCATATTAATTAATTGGTGGATATTTTACCAATCTTGCATCCCAGAAATACTATTCTCACTTGATCATAGTGTGTGATCTTTTTAATGTATTGCTGGATCTCATTTGCTAATATTTTGTTGAGGATTTTGGTATCTATGTTTATCAGTGACATTGGCGTATAATTTTCTTTCTTTGTAGTGTCCTTATCTGGTTTTAGAATTAGGATAACACTGGCCTCATAAATGATCTTGGGTGTCTTCCTTCCTCTTGAATTTTTTTGGCATAGTTAAAGAAGAATAGGTGTTAGTTTTTCTTTGAATGTTTGGTAAAATTTGCCTGTGAAGACATCCAGTACAGGACTTTTGTTTGCTGAGAATTTTTTTTAAATCCTCACCCGAGGACATTTTGTTCATTTATCTTTAGATAGAATGGAGGTGAGGGAGGGAGGGAAGAAGAGAGGAGAGAGAGAGAGAGAGAGAGAGAGAGAGAGAGAGAGAGAGAGAGAGAGAGAGACATTGATGTGAGAGAGACACATCGACTGTTCGCCTTTCACACTACCCCGACCAGGGCCAGGGATGAACCGCAAGTGGGGTATGTGCCCTTGGCCAGAATCAAACCCACGACTATTTGGTTCACAGATCGATACTCTAACCACTGAGCCAAACTGGCCAGGGCATGAGAATTTTTGATTACTGTTTCTATTTCATTGATTGTAATTAGACTGTTTAGATTTTCTGTTTCTTAAAAACCTGTATGTTTCTAAGAATTTATTCATTTGTTTCAGATTGTCCAATTTGTTGGTGTATAGTTGTCTTAATATTTTCTCACAATCCTTTGTATTTGTGTGGTGTCAGTTGTTACTTCTCTTCTTTTATTTCTGATTTTATTCATTTGGATCCTCTTTCTTTTTGTCTTGATAAGTCTGGTTAAAGGCTTGCCAATATTGTTTATCTTTTCTAAGAACCATCTTTTGGTTTCATTGAATTTCTGTAATTTTTTGCCCTATTTTATTTATTTCTACTTTGATCTTTATTATTTTATTCCTTCTCACTTTCAGCTTTGTTTTCTTCCCCCCTAATTCTTTAGGTGTAAGGTTATATTGTTTATTTGATACTTTTCTTGCTTCTTGAGGTAGGCCTGTAAAGCTATGAATTTCCCTCTCTGGACTGCTTTTGCTGTGTCCCATACATTTGGGGTTGCTGTTTATTTGTTTCCTCTTAATTTTTATCATTTTCCTTGATCTCATTGGTAACCCAGTCATTGTTTAATAATATGCTATTTAACCTCCACATGCTTGAATGTTTTTGATGTTTTTCACTGTAGTTAATTTCTAGTGTACTTACGAATGTGAATTCTGCAGTTTTGGGGTGTAATTCTCTGTAGATATCTATTAAATCCATTTGATCTAGTGCATCATTTAGAGTCTTCATTTCCTTGTTAATTTTTTTGTCTAGAGGATCTATCCAGTGATGACAGCAGGATGTTGAAGTCCCCTGCTATGATTTTATTGCTATCCATTTCTCCTTTGAAGTCCCCTAGAAGTTTTAAAATATGTTTTGGTGCTCCTATATTGGGTGCCTATATGTTTACCAAGGTTATATCTTCCTGTTGGTAGATCCTTTCAATACTATGAAGTGGCCTTCTTCATCTCTAGTTATGGTCTTCATTTTGAAGTCTATTTTATTGGATATGAGTATTGCTACCCCAGGTCTTTTTTCCTTTACTTTTGCTTGGAAGATTTTTTTCCCATTCCTTCACTTTCAGCTTATGTGAGTTTTTTTGTTGTGAGGTGGCTTGTAGTGTTTCTGTTGAGAAGTCAGATGATAGCCTTATGGGGCTCCTTTGTAGGTAACCTGTTACTTGTCTCTTGCTGCCTTTAGGATTCTCTCTTTGTCTTAATTTTTGGCGTGTTAATTATTATGTTTCTTGGTGTGGGCCTGTTTGGGTTCTTCTTACTTGGGGCTCTCTGTGCTTCTTGAACTTGTATGCCCTTTTCCTTCACCAAGTTAGGGAAGTATTCTGTCACTATTTCTTTAAATGCATTCTCTAACCCTTGCTCATTTTCTTCTTCTTCTGAAACTCCTATGATGTAGATGTTGTTATACTTTATATTGTTCCACAGTTCTCTTAAGCTGTCTTCCTGGTTTTTAATTGTTTTTTCTCTTTGATTCTCTGATTGGGTGATTTTTTTCAACCTGTCTTCTAACTCACTGATCCGGTCCTTGGCTTCCTGTACTCTGCTGGTTATTCGTTCCAATGTGTTCTTTCTGCTATATCATTTTTCATTTCTGCTTGGTGGTTTTTCATTTCCAACTGGTTGATTGTCATTGTTTCTATATCGCTACTCATGCTGTTGAGCCTCCTCATTATCATCACTCTGAACTCTACCTCTAATAACTTGCTTAACTGCATTTCATTTATCTCTATTTTGGTAGAGTTCTCTTGTTCTTTCATTTGAGATTTGTTTCTTTGTTTTACCATTTTGGCTGCCTCAGTGGGTTTTGGAACCTGCCAAATTTTCCCTGGGGGTGTTGGTGTTCTGCTGATTGTGGCTCTCTCTACTGGGTTTGGATGAGTGTTGGAGTTCCAATGTTAAACATCACTGTGAAGTCTTAATTTCCTGGGTAGATTTGCAAGCCCGGGTAAGGTTCAGTTATCCTCTGGCTTTTTGGTTGGAAGCTATTAATTTCAGTTTATTGATGAGCTTAGGGTTTTAACCTGCAACTGAATGAAAAAAATCCCTCAGGTGTTCAGGGTAAGAGGATTTCCAGTGCTTGGGGCACATGTTTGCTGGCTGGTAATGCACCTCAATTTACATTTTTCTAGCCTGGCAAAGTGGTGCTAAATTCCTGAGGGAGGGGCTGTTGCTTCTCCCTGGGGATCTGGGAAGGGGCTCTTTGAGTAAGATGGCTACTGTCCTGTGAGGGAGTAATTCAGCACAAAACTTTCATTGCCCTCCCATCTCTCCAAGCTCCCAAGTCTCTTCACACAGTTCCAATGGAGTCCACCCTATCTCTGCTGGAGCCCAAGGTGAGTGGCTGTAGCTAATTTAGTGCTCTGTCCTTCTGCACTGTGGAGCCTTTTGGAATTTTAACCCCAAAGGAGCTGCTCATAGCTAAAACAGCTGCTGTCTATGGGCTCTAAGCCTGCCCTCTCTCACCTTCGCAGTTCCAACCAGCTTCAATTTAGTGTCCTCTTTCTGTCCCTGGTTATACGGGTCCTGTCCAGCTGTTTTTCTGTTGGTTTTATTGATGATTTGTCTTTATTGTAGTTTAATTACAGTTTGGTCCTGGGAGATGATCTGTGTAGCTTCCATTCACTCTGCCACTATTTTGGATTCTCCCAATGTGTATTTATTTCAGATATGTCACTCTTCATTTCCTGCTGGTTATTTTTCTAGGTTTCTTTGACTTTTTCATGCTGTTTAACATCCTTATAACTATTATTTTGAACTCTATTTCTGATAAATTGCTTCCCTCCATTTTATTTAGGTCCTTTTCTGGAGATATTTTCCTATTCCTTCATTTTGTGCAGTTGCTTTCTCTCCCCATGTTGGCTGTCTCCGTGTGTTTGTTTCTATGTATTAGATAGAACTGCTATGATTTTCAGTCTTGGTTGGGTGGCCTACTCTAGTGGATGTCCTGTGGGACACAGTGGTGCAGTCTCCTTGATCTCCTTATCTGGATGCTCTAGGAATGTCCATTATGTGTTATAAGAGCTCTCCTGTGGTAATTGTGTCTTGATTGCTATTATCCCGTTCATGGGTGAGATCTACCCTCAGGATGGCTGAATGTGAGGTGCAGCACAGACTTTGTCAAGTAATCTGTTGTACAGGTGCTGACAGAACAAAACAACACTGAAACCACCACCACCACAACCACCAACCGTAACAACAACTAAAAGAATAAGAAAACAAAAAAACAACAACAAGGGACAAAAGAAATTGGAGAGGAAAAAAGGAAACAAAAAAGAAAATATGAAAGAAAAGAAGGAGGAGAAAATAAAAGATAAAAATAGAAAAAAATCTAAATAATATATATAAATAAAAATGAAATAAAATACAATAAAGAATAGTAAAAGAACAACAAAAAAAGAATAAGAAAAGAGAAGAGAAAAAATAGAAGAAGAAAAGGAAAGAGAGAAATAAGAGACATGATTAGAAAAATAGAAGAAAAGAAAAAAATAAAATAGAAAAGAAAAAATAAAGAAAAGCTTAAAAAATATAAAAGTGGGGTTTGCCTCAGCAGATTTTTGTCCATGTTGTGATCACCCTTTGGACATGCTGTTTGTGAAAGATGTTGCCTCATGCTCCAATATTGTTTGAAGCTGGCTACTTGGTGTGCCAGTTCTGGTTCTCCAGGGAGGGTCTTTGGTACACGCCAATGTCAGACCTGTCCAGGCCTGGCCTTTGGCAACCTATCCAAATCTTGGCAGGACAGAGCTCCTAGTAGTCCAGTTGTTGATGTCTCTAAATCCCAGAAGTTGGGTTCACCTGGGGTCTCACACTTTGAATGTCCCCACCCTGAGCTGCTCTTCCTTCCCCCATGGAAATACACTCAGTGGGGGTATCTGGTTCCCGGCATGGGTAATGCAAGCAGACTCCCATTTGGAGTGGTGCCTGCAACCTGTAAGTGGCGGGGGGGGGGGGGTAGGGTGGCTATGGGGGGGGGGTCGGGCACTTTATGTCCTTCCCAGGGCTTTGTGGGCTGATCTCTCTGGGGAGCTCAGATCTGCTTCTTCATAATGCTGCTGCAGAGCCCAGCACATGACCCTCTGATTCCCAGGAAGAAGACTGCCCAGAAGACCCAGTTGCAAAAACCCAGTACTGCATAGTTCAATGGCACCCCAACGCCACCTAGTCAAGCAGGAGGGGATCAAAAAATTCAGCCACACTCGGCACCCCAATCTCACTGTGTGGCTGGCCACTGCAAGGTGGGGCTGAAACTCCCAGCTTCAGCTGGGCTCTGAATACTCCCCTGCACTGTCAAACCAAGCAGGGTGGGCCCAGATTTCCAGCCCAGTGCCATTTCCCTTTGCTTTAGAACACAGCATGTCAGGGTAGACTGAGCAGTTCAGCAGGCAGGAGAGGGGTGCTGCCCATGCACTTGAGGTGGACAAGATGAATCCTTTTGCCCCAACCACACCAGTGTACTCTTTAACCGGCTCTCTTCCCAAAGTCCTTCCAGAGAATAGAGGGTCCCTCAAAGTTACTGCTGGGTGTACCTAGTAGACCCCTCTGCCAGCCCTGAGCAGTGCTACATGGCCCCTCCAGCAGTCACAGACCAGAGTGAACTTCCCAGACTGGCATTGGAACAATAGGATTGCTCTTTCCATGGGATGGTGCAGTCCAAGTCTCCCAGGTAGACTGAATTCCCATTTATTCTCACTGCCCAATGTTACATGCGCTCCCCTTCTCATCTCTATTGCTTTTGATTGAGGATCCCTGAGTAAGGCTAAGACCCCACACTCCCAGGGTTAGGGAGCTCCACTGCCACAATATCCCCACAGCTTCCCAGACACTGCATTTCCACGAGGGGGATGTGTGTGGGAGGGCAAAAGTCATGTATTAAGGTCAGCTTCAACCAGCTCCAAGCCTGGGGCAGGTCAGCAAATGCCCAAGGCATGTCAAGATCTACTTCCACTTGTGTGTTGCCCCGCCACCAACATGGCTGCCTGGCGTTCCCCAAGAACCTTCCAAAAAAAGTCTGTAGAGTATGTCTATGCTGGCCTCAGCCTACTGTTTCTTTTATAAGGTTTGAGTTCAACAGAATGGGGCAACTGTGGGTTGGGCGGATGGGACTAGTGTATCTCTTTATTGGAGGCAATATCAGTCAGGCACTCATGGGGTAGAAAAGTGGCCCCTACTCCAAATCCACACTACTCAGTATCTGTCCAAATCTTTGATCAGAGCTCCCCAAAGAAGAGTGTATTCCAGGTCCAGGCCGGGGGAAGCCAGCAGACTTTTCTGTAGGGCAAGAGATTGTCAGGGAGAGGCCTTGGGGGTCAGCAGGTGAAGATAAGTGGATCTCCTGTTGGGGGCCAGTTCTGGTGGTGTGCAGGGGGAAAATGGCCCCTGCTCTGGAGCCACACAACTCAGTTTCTGCCTGAATTTCCAACAAAAACTCCTTCAGAAAAAAAGCACACCTAAGGTCCTGGCTGGGTGCAGCCAGCAGACTTTTTTGTATGGAGTGAGCTCAGCAGAAAGGGGCCACCAGGAATTGGGAGGATGAAGCTAGTGGGTCTCCTGCTTGGATGCAGCCCCAGTGGTGCACAGAGGGTGTAAAAATGGCCTCAGTTCCAGAGCCACACAATTCAGTAAGTGCCTGAGACTCTACCAACTCCTGGGTTCACCTGGATCTCCTTAATTGTTTCCCAAGGCAGAGCACACTGTGCCCAAGCTGCAGCAGACCTTTCTGCAGGCAGAGAGCTTGGCAGGTGGGGCCACAGGAACTCAGGACAACAGGGTTAGTGCACTCCTTTAAGATGATGTTGTGAAGATAGGAACCCTCCACCCAGGAAAGATGGTATCTGTGGGTGGTGTAGGATAAGGACTCAGCATAGGGACCTTTGGGGCTGACCTGCCAGATCTCTCCTGGGGCATGCAACCCAGTTCTTCTCTGTATGAATCCAATTTGCTCTGAGTCATCTTCCATTCACCAAAGCCCTGGGTGAGTCGCCGAGAACAAGATTATGTGCACTGGTCCATTAAAAGAGCACCTGGGTTTCTAGACTACTCCCATCTTTCTTGTTGGACAGAATACCCACTGATTTTCACAGCAAGGTATCATGTGGGCTCCTCTTCCTGCCTCTACTGCTTTGGGTGGGGTATCCTGGCATGGAGTTGAGAACTTTGCTCCTGGTGGGGGATGTTTGTAGCTGAGATATCTCTCCAGATTCTCAAACACCGCACATGGGTGTGGAAGCAGCCCTTTGTGCATCTATGCTCTTATTACCAGTCTCTCTCTGTCTTCTTCTGCAAATCCCTGGTTATAAGACTTCTGTTCAGCTGGGCTTTAATTTGTTATTCAGGTTGATCTATAATTTAGTTCTAAATCTGCTGTAGCACTGGGAGGACATGAGTGTAACATCCACCTACACCGCAACAATCTGGAGTTCACGAGTTCACTATATATTCTTAAGATCTAGTAAATTACACTAAAACTTCAGTAAATGCTTATCAATTTATTTCAAAGTAAAGTAAAGAAATCAAGTAAGGATGAGAGGGAAATGGCGGCAGAGTGAATGGAAGCTACACTGATGATCTCCCAGGACCAAACTGGAATTACAACTAAAATAAAGACAAATCGTTGGGAAAAAGCAACAGAAAAGCAGCGAGAGAGGATCATACAACCGGGGACACTGAATGAGCCTGGTAGGATCTGCGGAGGTGCATGAGGGTGGCGGGCTGGGAGCCCATGGACAGCAGCGGCCTTGGCTGTGAGCAGCGGCCTTAGCTGGGAGCGGCAGAGCCCACCCTCAGGGTTAAGAGCCCCAGCAGCTCCACAGCGCAGAGGGCCAGGACAGAGCGCTAAATAGCCACAGCCACTCACCAGGGGCTCCGGCAGAGGGAGGGCAGACTGGACTGGAACTCTGTGGGGACACCTGAGATTTGGAGGGCACTCAGAGTTTGTGCTGAGCTGTGGCCACAAAGGACGGTGGTGGCCAGCCCCTCCTTCCTGGTTACACAGAACGGCAGCCAAGTTTACTCCTTCCTGGAGCTGTGGTAGCCACTCCCTCAGAGATTCCCAGGTGAGGAAAAGAGGTAAAGAAATGCAAATTGAGGCTCATTAACAACCAGCATCGGCCCCACCATCGGGAAATCCTCTCACACTATAAACACCTGAGGGAGTTTCTCATTCAACTGAGATCCTAAGGCTTTTCAAGTAAATGAGGCTAATATCCTCCAGGCAAAAAGCTAGAGCATAACTGAACCTTTCCTGAGCTTGCAAATCTACCCAGAAAAGTGAGACTTAACAGCGGTGTTTAAGGAGGGCCCTCCACGCTCATCCAAACCCAGTAGAGGGAGCCACAAATAGCAGAACACCAACACCCACAGGGAAAATTTGGCAGGCTCCAAAACCCACTGAGACAGCAAAAATGATGAAACAAAGAAACAGATCCCAAATGAAAGAACAAGAGAACTCTAGCGAAGATGAGATAAATGAAATGCAGTTAAGCAAATTATCAGAGGTAGAGTTCAGAGCCATGATCTTGAGGAAAATAAACAGCATGAGTAAGGATATCGACACCATGAAAACCAACCAAGTGGAAATAAAGAATGACATAGCAGAAATAAAGAACACATTGGAAGGACTGACCAGCAGAGTAGAGGAAGCGGAGGACGGGATCAGTGAATTAGAAGGCAGAGTAGAAAAAAATCAATCAATCAGAAAACCAAAAGGAAAAAACAATGAAAAAACAGGAAGATAGCTTAAGAGAACTGTGGGACAACTGGAAACGTAATAACATTCGCATCATAGGAGTCCCCCAAGAAGAAGAAAATTATCAAGGGTTAGAGAATATATTTGAAGAAATAGTGACAGAAAACTTTCCTAACCTGGTGAAGGAAGAAAGCATTCAAGATCAAGAAGCACAGACAGCCCCAAGTAAGAAGAACCCAAACAGGCCCACACCAAGACACATAGTATTTAAAATGCCAAAAATTAAAGACAAAGAGAGAATCCTAAAGGCAGCAAGAAATAAGCAACAGGTTACCTACAAAGGAACCCCCATAAGGCTATCAGCTGACTTCTCCACAGAAACACTACAGGCCAGAAGGGAATGGCATGAAGTCATCAAGGTCATGAAAAACAAGGATCTGAATCCAAGACTGCTCTATTCAGCAAGGCTATCATTCAAAATAGAAGGTCAAATAAAGAGCTTCCCAGACAATAAAAAGGCTAAGGGAATACATTAGCACCAAACCAGCACTGCAAGAAATGTTAAAAGGACTGCTGTAATTAGTAGAAGAAATAGGAAGAAAAATATAACCACACTGAACAAAAATGGCAATAAATAAGTACATATCAATAATCACCTTAAATGTAAATGGACTGAATGCTCCAATAAAAAGACACAGAGTAGCTGACTGGATAAGAAAGTACGATTCACACATATGTTGCTTACAAGAGACCCACCTCACAACAAAAGACTCACATAGGTTGAAAGTAAAGGGATGGAAAAAAATCTTCCAAGCAAACGGAAAGGAAAAAAAAGCGGGGGTAGCAATACTCATATCTGATAAATTAGATTTCAAATTGAAGACCATAACTAGAGACAAAGAAGGTCACTACATAATATTGAAAGGATTTATCCAACAGGAAGATATAACCTTGGTAAACATATATGCACCCAATATAAGAGCATCAAATATATTAAAAATCTTCTGGAGGACTTCAAAGGAGAAATCGACAGCAGTACAATCATAGCAGGAGACTTGAACACCCCACTGACATCACTGGATAGATCATCCAGACAAAAAATTAACAAGGAAACAGAAATTCTAAATGAAGCACTAGATCAAATGGATTTAATAGATATATACAGAGAATTACACCCCAAAACTGCAGAATTCACATTCTTCTCAAGTGCACATGGGACATTCTCAAAGATAGACCACATGATAGGACACAAACTAAGTCTCCACAAGTTCAAGAAGATTGAAGTCATATCAAGCATCTTCTCAGATCACAATGGCATGAAACTAGATATCAATTGCAACAAGAACATGCAAAGACATTTGAAGACATGGAGGCCAAATAGCATGTTATTGAACAATGAATGGGTTACCATGGAGATCAAGCAAAGAATTAAAAACTTCCTGGAAACCAATGAAAATGAACACACAACAACACAAAATCTATGGGATGCAGCGAAAGCAGTTCTGAGAGGGAAGTTCATAGCACTATAGGCCCACCTCAAGAAACAAGAAAAATTTCTAATTGACTACTTAACCTCACAACTTAAAGAACTAGAAAGCAAACAAAAAGAAAACCCTAGAGCAAGTAGAAGGAAGGAAAGAGTAAAGATCAGAGCAGAAATAGATGACATGGAGACCAAAAAAAACAATTCAAAGGATCAATGAAACAAAGAGCTGGTTTTTCGAAAAGATAAACAAGATTGATGGACCCTTAGCTAGACTCACCAAGAAACAAAGAGAGAGAACCCAAGTACACAAAATCAGAAATGAAAGAGGAGAAGTAACAACTGACACCACAGAAATACAAAGGATCGTTAACAAATACTATGAACATTTATATGGCAACAAATTAGACAATCTAAGCCAAATGGACACATTTCTAGAAACACATTGTCTCCCAAAACTGGACCGGGAAGAGATAGAAAACTTGAACAGGCCAATAACAGCTAAGGAAATTGAAGATGTAATCAAGACCCTCCCAGCAAACAAAAGCCCAGGCCCTGACGGCTTCACAGGGGAGTTTTACCGAACATTCAAAGAAGAATTAACACCCATTCTCCTCAAACTATTCCAAAAAATTCAAGAAGAAGGAAGACTTCCAAACTCGTTTTATGAGGCCAGAATAATTCTAATTCCAAAACCAGAAAAAGACACTACAAAGAAAGAAAACTACAGGCCAATATCCCTGATGAACATAGATGCCAAAATCCTTAACAATATACTAGCAAATCGGATCCAGCAATACATCAAAAAAATTATTCACCATGACCAAGTGGGATTCATCCCAAGGATGCAAGGCTGGTACAATATTCGCAAATCAATAAATGTGATACATCACATAAACAAAATGAAAGTTAAAAACCATATGATCATATCAATAGATGCTGAAAAGGCATTTGACAAAATCCAGCACCCATTTCTGATAAAAACGCTCAGAAATTTGGGAATAGAGGGATCATATCTCAACATTATAAAGGCCATATATGAAAGACCTACAGCCAACATCATACTCAATGGACAAAAACTAAAAACATTTTCCTTAAGAACAGGAACAAGACAAGGATGCCCACTCTCACCACTCTTATTTAACATAGTACTGGAAGTCTTAGCCACAGCAATCAGACGTGAAGAAAAAATAAAAGGGATCCAAATTGGAAAGGAGGAAGTGAAACTGTCATTATTTGCGGATGACATTATAGTATACATAGAAAACTCTAAAGACTCCATCAAAAATCTACTAGACTTAATAAATGAATTTGGCAAAGTAGCAGGATACAAAATTGACGTCAAGAAATCGACAGCATTCTTATACACCAATGATGAACTCACAGAAAGAGAAACTAAAAAAACAATCCCATTTACCATCGCAGCAAACAAATTAAGATACCTAGGAATAAACTTAACCAAAGAGGTAAAGGACCTATTTTCAGAAAACTACAGGACATTGAAAAAAGAAATAGAGGAAGATATAAAAAAATGGAAGCACATACCTTGTTCATGGATTGGAAGAATTAACATCATTAAAATGTCCATATTACCCAAAGCAATCTATAGATTTAATGCAATCCCCATCAAAATACCAACGACATATTTCATAGAAGTAGAACAAATACTTCAGAAGTTCATATGGAACCAAAAAAGACCCCGAATAGCTACAGCAATCTTGAAAAAGAAGAACAAAGTGGGTGGGATCACAATACCAGACATCAGGTTATACTACAAAGCTACTGTAATCAAAACAGCCTGGTACTAGCACAAGAACAGGCACATAGATCAATGGAATAGAACAGAGAACCCAGAAATTGACCCAAAACATTATGCTCAATTAATATTCGACAAAGGTGGCAAGAGCATACAATGGAGTAAAGACAGCCTCTTTAATAAATGGTGTTGGGAAAATTGGACAGATACATGCAAAAAAATGAAACTAGACCACCATCTTACACCATACACGAGAATAAACTCAAAATGGATAAAAGACTTAATTGTGACTCGTGAATCCATAAAAATCCTAGAAGAAAATGTAGGCAACAAAATTTCGGACATCATACGCAGCAGAATCTTCACTGATATATCACCTAAGGCAAGAGAAACAAAGGAAAAAATGAACACATGGGACTACATCAAACTCACAAGCTTCTGCACAGCAAAAGAAACAACCATCAAAGTGGAAAGGCAACCCACTTTATGGGAGAGCATAATTGCCAATGATATATCAGATAAGGGGTTAATTTCCAAAATATATAGAGTGCTCATACATCTCAACAAAAGGAAGACAAAAAACCCAATTAAAAAATGGGCAGAGGAACTAAATAGACACCTCTCCAAACAGGACATACAAATGGCTGAGAGACATATGAAGAAATGCTCAACATCACTCATCATCAGAGAGATGCAAATTAAAACAACAATGAGGTATGACCTCACACCTGCCAGAATAGCCGCCATCAACAAATCGTCAAACAACAAGTGTTGGCGAGGGTGTGGAGAAAAGGGGACTCTCGTCCACTGCTGATGGGAATGCAGACTGGTGCAGCCACTATGGAAAACACTATGGTGTTACCTCAAAAAATTAAAAATTGAATTACCATTTGACCCAGTGATCCCACTCCTAGGAATATACCCTAAGAAGCCTGAAACATCAAACAGAAAGAGTATATGTACTCCCATGTTCATAGCAGTGCTATTTACAATAGCTAAGATCTGGAAACAGCCCAAGTGTCCATCAGTAGATGAATGGATAAAAAAGCTGGTGTACATATACACAATGGAGTACTATGCAGCTGTAAGAAAGAAAGATCTCTTATTCTTTGCGACTACATGGGAGGACCTGGAAACTATTATCCTAAGTGAAACAAGCCAAGCAGAGAAAGACAAATATCATATGATCTCACTTATTTCTGGAATATAATAAACATAACAGTCTGAGGAACAGGGTAGTCCCAGAGACGTGGAAGTAAGGTACAGACTGACAATTGCCAGAAGAGCGGGTGGGGGAGGGGAGCGATGAACACAGAACTTGTACGCATGTACTCATAACCAATGGACATGGACAACAAAACTGGGGACGGGGCAGGGATGGAGGGGGAGGAGGGTGACAATGGGGGGAAAAGGAGAAACATCTGTAACAAAAATAAATTAACAAAAAAATAGTAAAATAAATAAATAAATATTATCACTATGAAAAAAAAGAAATCAAGTAAGTAGCACAAAATGAGAGCCAATTATTTTAAGATATTAATGATCATGAAATAGTATTTTAAACATATGATTTGGTTCATTTGTAATCCTCATTCAGTCTAGGCAATTACTTTGTTTTCTGACCATCTGCATTTCCTTCCTCAGGAAACATGGAGTGTATGGAGCTCCCCTTGTGACTGCTGAGTTACCTGGTCTTAAGACCTCTTTACTGTTGATTTCATTCCACTAGGGGGCACTGTAGGCTTTATATTATGTAATAATTTTTTCTTATGGTCCCAGGAGGTTGAACAATTAAAAGAAGAGACAAATGAGCATATAAGTCAAATTATAGACAGCAAAGGTAAGGAAAGGGGGGAACAGTTTTGTGTAAAGTTCATCTCAATTTTTCGGCTCTGTCACTCTATTAAACCTCAGTAAGGTGGAGTCTGTACTTTATAAATCTATTGTGAAAATTATTCTCTGAGCAGAGGTACAGTAGTAAAAATGTTACTGGTTATTGTGAGCATAGAAGCTCAATAGTAAACATCTCTATAACCTGTTTTCATTTTTTGTTATGACTAGTATTTCCAAACCCACTAACCCAGATATACTACCCCAGATATTGCAATACCACAAATATGTTACCTTTTCATATATCTTTGTGAAAGTAAATGGAGCAAGAATAAAGAGAAGAGAAGAAGATGGAAGAAAATAATAAAGAACAAATATAGAATAGGGAGAGGACAGTATTCAATTTGGCCAACAAAGTGTGGTTGGATCAGAATCATCTATGTGGGTCAGCAGGTTGCCCAGAGTGGGACAGGAGAAGGGGAGAGGTGGAATTGAGTCATATCTAATTTTTCACTAAGCAAATTATGTTGGAATTGCTCGTGGTGATGGTATGTCTTGATTTGTAAAACTCTCAAGAATAGTTTTTACTTCTGCAATACACAATACATGCTATAAGCTAGTTTTCTTTTATCAGAATTTTCACATGAGTGAATTATCAAATTTGCTGTCAAATTTTGCAGTTTGGGAAATGTGGCTACTCTTCCTAGGATTCTTTCAGATTATTTGTAACTTATTCAGACACTGATTTTTTCAGAAACAGCATACACCCTTCCTCACACACTATCCCACAAACTTCTCAAACATAAGTGCTTTAAGAAAAAAAAAAAATCTTTATATCTTCATACATTGTGTATATTGCCCCTTACCCTCCTGCATTGTTTGTATCCACACTTTTGGAGAGGACTGTGCTGTCTCACTGGGCCACTGTGGGTGGAGTTTGTTCAGATGAATGACAGAGCTGGGATGTGATTGGTTCTCAGTGAGTCTGGTGAAACATGCTGAGTGTAGGAACCACATTCGCTTTGGTCCAGGACTCTACACTCTCCAGAGCAGAGGCTAAGGCACCACAGCACCCTGGCAAGAAGTCATGGAGAGACACTGGGGAGCTCTGCTGGGGCTTCTGTGGGCCCAGGTTTGCTGTGAGTTGGGGCGTCCCAGATGGGGAAGTGGGGAGTGTTCCACAGCTGACGTGAGGGGGGAAGGGAGGGCTGACACAGAATTCCTATTTCTGTGTTTCTTGGGATATTTTACAGGTTTGGAAACCGCATCAATCACCCCCAGTGACATGATTTGTGTTTGCTTTTCTCTTTCCAAGCAGGGGTGAGAGGGATGACGATGGAGCAGAGTCCTTCAGCCCTGAGCCTCCAGGAGGGAACCAGCTGTACCCTGAGATGCAGTTTTTCCACCACAGTGACCTATATGCAATGGTTCCGCCAGAATCCTGGGGGCGGCCTCGTCAATCTATTTTACATGACTTCAAGGACAAAGTACAGTGGAAGGTTAAGCTTCACCTTGAATTCTACGGGCCGGTACAGTACCCTGAACATCACAGACTCCCACCTGGAGGACTCAGCCACCTACCTCTGTGCAGCGCAGGCACAGTGCTCCCAGGTGATGTGCAGCCTGTACCCAAACTGCATCTGGGCCTGCAGCCCCGCCCCTTCCACGGGGCAGGCATGTTGCCAACACATATACTTGCACATCTCTGGGTTTTCAAATGTATGTTCCAGCACTTTACTCCTCTTAAAATTAGACTCTTCAGCGCTGTGTTTCACTTGGTTTACCGCCCTTTTTTATCCCAGAAATCCCTGTACAGGTAAAAAGCTCTTATGTGTAACCTTTGAAACAACTGATAAAAGTGACAACATCCAAAGCCCTTTTAAAACGGATCACCTGGGATCAGGAGGAGGGTGTCAAGGGGGGGAAAAGGAGAAACATCTGTAACAAAAATAAATTAAACAAACAAACAAACAAACAAATAAAAACCCTGATCCCCTCGCAGGCAGCACACAAATGACATAAAAATTACTCTGGAGGAAAAGGTTTGGAAAAATGCAGGGTGGTGAAAAGATAGATGACTCATTTTTTCAGGTAATTTCAGATGGTTCTACTTTTAAGGAAAATGGAGGAGGCTATGTAATGGTTTTTCAAGTTTGTATTAGGCTTATTCTCTGCTGAAAATAACAAATATAAGAAAAATAATTTTATTGGGTTGTGGACACTCAATCTAGCTTATTAGATATATTATCTATTTCAATACTGAATAACACTGTAAATAAATACTCTCATTTCATGCATGGATCAAGTGAGGTTTGTAGTGTAAAAGTGACTGGTTTGAATTCAACTTATTAATAAATTTTTGATGCTGGGGTCACATGAGAGCTTATAATTACCTGGTATAGAACACTCTATTGCATCACCCAATTGAAATGATTTCTATCAATAAACTTGTACAACGTGTTTACTCACATCACTAACAAAAATATCCTTTAGGTCATTTCTTTCCTTTTTTTTATCCTCATCTGAGGACATGTTTTCTTTTATCAGAGAGAGAGAGAGAGAGAAAGAGAGAGAGAGAGAGAGAGAGAGAGAGAGAGAGAGAGAAAGAAAGAGAGAGAGAGAGAGAGAGAGAGAGGGAGAAATATAGATGTGAGAGAGAAACATGATCAGTTGTCTCCAGTGTGTGCTCCAAACAGAAATTGAACCTGCAATCTTGGTATGTGTCCTGACCAGGAATCAAACCCACTTCCTTCTTCCTTTTGGTGTACAGGATGATGGTCAAACCAACTGAGCCACCTGGCTAGGAAGGGTATTTTTTTTTAATTAAGTTAATTAAGGTGACATTGGTTATTCACATTATATGTGTGTGTATATATATATATATATATATATTTTTTCAGGTGTACAATTTTATAATATAATATAATATATAATATAATATAATTAATATAATATAATATAATATTGATATAATATATCATATATATATATTCAGCCATCATGGTAGAATACCTTTATTAAACATCAGCTTTACAAAAGCATGAGCAATGAAATTGGAAAAAAAACTATCTTCAAAAATGTTTGTGTCACTCTTTTTAAACAATTCGTGTTGCATTGGCTGCCTGTGTGAGACTAACTTTTGATCATGTTACATCACTGTCCCCCCAGAGGTTTGTATCATCCATGTGTTGCATTGTGTGCTCACCTTCCAGAGTCTGGTCTCCTTTCATCACCATATATTTGACCCCTTTTACCCTCTGTCTCCTTCCCCGAACACCCTGCCCCTCTGGTACCCACCATACTGTTGTCTATGAGTTTTTTGTTTGCTTTGTTTGTTCAGTTGCTGTTTTCTGTTTTATGTCTCACATATGGGTGAAGTCATATGGTTGTTGTCCTTTTCCATCTGACTCATCTCATTTAGAACAATATTCTCACCATCCATCCATGTTGTCGCATATGGTAGTATTTCATCATTTCTGATGGCTGAAAAGTGTTCCACTGTATATGACATACCACAAATATTTATGCTATCATCCATCCAAGGAACTTGGGTTGTTTTCATGTCTTGGCTATTATGGTGCTGAAATGAACATGGGGTACACACTTCTTTATGAATAAGTATTTTCAAATTTTTTAGGTAGTGACTAAAAAGAGGGATGGCTAGGTCTTATGCTAGCTTTATTCTTAATGTTTTGAGGATCATCCATAATGTTTTCTATAGACGCTGCATCAATTTACATCCCCAGCAGCAGTGTGCAAGTGTTCCAATTAGGGCATTTTTAAGCTGCATCTTTTATTGAAGAGCTCATGGAAATTTTCATTCTGTTCTATTAAACTCCATCACTCTTCCTTGAATTTTGAGCAAATCTATTACTCATGATTTTGTAACATCATTCACAATTGGGAAAAGGAGAAGAAGCTTCCATGATTACCCTAAAAAATCCCCCATCTGTTTTAGCCAGAAACAAAGACTTCTGGCCACCAAACCTGAAGTTTAAACTTGCTTGTGGAATAATTGCAATGCAAACTAATTCCAAAATGCACTGTGTGTATGATACCATAAGGGCATGGACAGGAATGACTGGGACCCTGAAAATTAACATGAAGACATGTGGGCAGACTTCAGTGAAGCTGGGAGCAGGACCAGTTTCCTGGGCATGTGACCTGTGCCGCTGTAGAAGAAACCCTACCTTTGGTATAAGGCTCTGTTATCACTATCTTGAAATTTTTAAATAATTTTATCTTTGTACTTATAATTTAAAAGGGAAGTCCCATAAATGGATGGAACATGCATGTGAGCAGAGGAGATACACAGGGCAGCAGGACACGGGACAGAAACACCTGCAGGTTCAGCTGCAGGGTCACAGCAGGGAGGGTGTGAGCTAAGCAGGTGTCAGGGCCACCTGCGTGCCTGCGCATGCTGTCACTATGTGGGCCCGTGACATGCAGCAAAGGGAGAAGCAAACTTTGTTGGTCAGTGATTACAAAATGAAAGTGTATGCATGGACACTTCAATAAGGCAGTTTACAGTCTCTTACAAAACTGAATACACTCTTACCATACGATCCAGTAACGTTGTTCCTGGATTTTACCCAAAGGAGTTGTAAAGTTATGTCCACATAAAAACTTGCCCACAGTTGTTTATAGCACTTTTTCTCTAAATTGTTAAAACTTCAAAGCCTCTGAGATGTCCATCAGTAGGAGAATGAATAAATAAATGCTGGTTCATCCTAACAATGTAATATTATTTAATACCAAAAAGAAATGAGCTATCAAACCATTAGAAAAAGAGGGAAAAGTTAAATGCATATTACTAAATACAGAAGCTAACCTGAAATGGCTACATGCTATATCATTCCAATCATATGACATTCTGGAAAAGGCAAAACCATGGAGACAGTAAAAAGACCAATGGTTCCCGGAGTTGAGAGGAGTGGGAGAAATGACTAGGAATAGTCCAGAGAATCTGCAGGCTGATGAAATTAGTCTCTGCAATACTATGATGATGGATACATGTATTATACATTTTTGTAAACACACAGAATGTACAACACAAAGAGTAAACCCTTCAGTGCACTATGGTGATCGTAATGTGTCAATGTAGGTTTATCAGTTTTAGGAAATATATCACTCTCATAGGAAGTTCATAGTGGGGGAGGCTATATGTATGTGGGGGCAAATGGTACATTGGAAATCTCTATACCTCCTTCTTAATTTTTCTGTGACCCTAAAATGACAAAAAAAAAACCTCTTAAAAATTAAAGTCATACTTACATGAAATAGATTTACATGAAGCATTAAAGCATTTCAGAAAAACTGACCCACTAAAAACATTACCTAATGGTACTTTTCCCATTCTTTATTTTATTTTTAATAGAATTTTTTAAAATTTTATTTTTAACTGAATTTATTGGGGTTACATTGCTCAGTAAAATTATATAGGTTTTAAGTGTAAAATTCTACAATATATCATCTCACATTGCTTTGTGCTCTCACCATCCAAAGTCTAGTGTCCTTCCATCACCATTCATCTCCCTGTTTACCATCTTCTACCTGCCCCCACACCCCTCCCCTCTGGTAATCACTATACTGTTGTCTGTGTCCACGAGGTTTGTCCCATAATATTTTCACCTATTTCACGCAGTCCCTCAGCCCCCCTCCATTCTGAGAGCTGTCAGTCTGTTCTCTACATCTAAGAGTATGTTTCTAATTTGTTTGTTTATTTTGTTCATTAGATTCCACATATAAGTGAAATTATATGGTATTTGTCTTTCTGTGACTGGCTTATTTCACTTAGCATAATACCCTATAGGTCCATCTCTGCTGCCTTGAAAAGTAAGATTTCCTTCTTTTTTATGGCTGAGTAGTATTCAGTTGTGTACATGTACCAGAGCTTTTGTATCCCCTCATCTACTGATGGGAATTTGGGCTGCTTTCAAACCTTGGCTATTGTAAATAGCGCTGCAATGAGCACAGGGGTGCATATTTTCTTTCAAATTAGTTTTTTGGGTTTCTTTGGATATATTCCCCAAAATGGAATTGCTGGGTCATAAGGCAGTTCCATTTTTAACTTTTTGAGGAAACCCATACTGTTTTCCATTGTGGCTGCACCAATCTGCATTCCCATCAACAGTGTACAAAGGTTCCCTTTTCTCCACATCATTGCCAGCACCTATTATTTGTGGATTTATCAATGATATCCATTTTGACAGTTGTGAGACCATAAAAGTCCTGGAAGAAAACATAGGTAGTAAAATCTTGGACTTATCTCGTAGCCATATTTTTTTCTGATATAGTTCATTGGGCAAGGGAAACAAAGAAAAATAAACAAATAGGACTACATCAAATTAAAAAGATTTTGCACAGCAAAGAACACCATCAATGAAGTGAAAAGACAACCCAATGAATGGGAGAACATATTCACCAATGATACATCTGATAAGGGGTTAATATCCAAAATTTGAAAGAACTCCAATAACTCAACACTAAAAAATCAAACAATTCAGTTATAAACTGGGCAGAGAACCTAAATAGACACTTCTCCAGAGAGGGCATACACATGACCAAAAGATATATGAAAAGATGCTCAACCTCACTAATCATCAGAGAGATGCAAATTAAAGCCACAATGAGATAACTTGCCTTCTTTTTTTGGACAAGAGATTCCAAATTTTCATTTTGCACTGGTTTTCAAAAATAATATAACCAGGCTTGTCTGGGAAATTTGAACTGCCAAACTAACATTGCAAACAAAAACTGCCAGATGGTCTAATGTAATTAGGTTGTTTTAGAGAAGTGTTTCTTGCTTTGCGTATTAATAAGTTCATTCTCTTCCTCTAGGTTCTCCCAGTTGTGGAGGTTTTAAAAAAATTTTTGTCCTACAGGTTCTATATGATATATTATAGATATAAGAAATAAGTCTCCCGAACATCCTGGTTACCCATGATTAGCCATGAACCCACTTTGATCTCACTGCCTGTAACGATATTTACACTCAGTGGTAAAGTCCCATTTTACTATGGACGTCTCCCAGATCCGTCAGTGATCTTATAGGAGAAATGTAAACACAGATAGAAATTTATCCTGAGGACCCTGTCTCTGCCACTGAGGAAGCCCCGGGGTTAGGTAGGGGAAATTCAGACCTACTAGATTGTGTGAGGATGTGAAATTGTCTTGGGGTTCCATGATGCAGGAAAATTTCTCAATACTCACACACCACTCTACATTGCAGACAACCAGTCTTCAATAAATATTTTCTACTTGTTAAATAGCGTGAAAATAATTTCAAAGCTTCAAGACCCCTTAATTGTTGGCTAGTCCAACCTTATTTTTATACAGACAGAAACTAAATCCAAGATATGAATAGAACACAATTAGATGGTAAATGAGCTGGGAGTAGAAAGAAACTAGACTTCCTCATTTTCTCTTTATCAATATTTCCCCTGCTTCATTCCTAAAGCACCATATTTCTGAGCAAAGAGAAACTGTGTAATGCATGCCCTGCTACTCAGATCTCTGCAGTCTGGGTCTGGGAGAGCTATTGTCAATCATTTGACCACTGGAATAGAGAATTCCAATTTGTGTAGATGTTTGACACTTTGGGCAGGAAAGGAGACAAACGCTGAGCCACTGTTACTGTATCAGCAACCAGTCCATCACTCACAGGCTTGTGTAAGGATGGTGTCATCCTCAACACACAGATGCATTTCTATGGACTTTCCTGGAAGTAGCCAATATATTCACTATCCCAACTGGACATTCCTTGAAAGCAGGATATGAATATAATGGGTATAACTCACATATTGTCAGCAAAATGACTATTAGAATTGGAAGTCTCATGCAGCCAGCAGTCCATGAAGAGGCTAGATAAAGGCTTTTCAGGCCAACATTTTAGTGATAGGTAAAACAATATTTTATTAATTAATGTTGGTGCTGATAATTTTGTCCAAGGTATGGCTATATTTGTGCTGTAGTTATTTTATGAAACACTGGTTTTCATATGAATGGCCACATTCACACCATCCCAGTAAGTTCTGTATGCCATATGGATCAAAAGGGCAAATATTTACCTAAGTGTCTGTCTTCAAAAAGAGGGAAATGTGCCCAGAGAAATATTTGATAAATCGAATCTTATAAGAATGGAAGACCCTCAATATTCAGAAATTTCACATACTTAAAAACACACATTTTATATATACACATACATTAATATACTGAGTTGATATTCTTTACCATACCTGTCTTTAAATCTTTATGGGTGTGAGATGTGGAAGATTTACTCTTTGTTATTCTAGAGGACCAGTGAGTTCAAATCACAGGAAAGGAGCTCCCACTTCTGAAAGTGAGGTAGTCTTGGTTTCCCAGGGACCATTTTTCATGATCAGTTCTTTAGGGCCTGTTCCTGTTTATGCTATTCCTTTAGGAGACATAGACAATATTTAGGCTTACCTGGATTTAATCTTACTTAGGTAATCAAAAAACCAAGAAATAAAAGGGGATGACAAAGGGGTTTTGGCAGAAAAGATAATTCTGGAAATTCATGAGATTGAGGGACTTGATCAATGTCTAGGGGGAAAGAACACTGAATGGAGTTTGTGAGATAAATGATAGAGTATGGAATCTGAGAGAGCAATGCCCATGGAAGCAAGAACCCACGCTACGAGAGTTGGCTCATAGTTTAGAAAAAACTCCACTAAGAATATGATTCAGTAATTGCATTTTAGGTGATGCCACCCATCTTGATGAGAAAATGAAACCATCTCAAGAATAAACTTACATGTGGTTTTATTTTCTGATACTGCAGCCCAGCATTTTCTCAGAAACTACTTTTTCAATACTTTGAGGAATATAAGAATATAACATTAGAATAGATTTCTTAAAGTATGTCAGATTTCTCACTGCAATTCCACTCAGTCTCTGGGTCAAATTGTTTTCTATGGTTGAAATGTTAATAACTCATGGAAGATATCTCCCTTCTCCCTTGTCATGGAGATTTGATCCTTTACTTTTAATCAGTCATCTTAACTGCGGAGAGATTCCTAATTTTCATTGACTGGTAACTCTCTGGGAAGATCAAGGTCACAGGCAATATCAGCTAAGAGGAGCCGAATTTGAGGTAGTAGATACTTGAAATATTCAATGATCTACTCCCTCATACTCTCATCTTTTACTTACATATTCCTTTTAGAAAGCGCCTGTCTTCTTATCAGCCAAATGAGGATGGTAGGTTTAGCTGGAAAGAAATGATTTTTAAAATTTTAATTAAAAAACATTCAATTACAATTTACACTCAATATAATTTTGTATTAGATTCAGGTGTATAGCAAAGTGGCTAGAAAATCATGTACTTTACAGTGGTCCCCACACCGCTTCAAGTACCCACCTGGCCGCATGCATTGTTATCATGATGTTGTTGACTGTACTCCTTGTGCTGTCATCTACATCTCTGACTATGCTGTAACTACCAATTTGTACAGCTTAATCCCTTCCCCTTTTCCACCCAACCTCCCAACCCCTCTCCCCTCTGACAACTTCAGTCTGCTCTCTGTATCTATGAGTCTATTTCTATTTTGTTTGTTTATTTTGGTCATCAGATTCCACATATAAGTGAAATCATATAGTATTTGTCTTTGTCTGACTTATTTCACTTAGCATAATACCCTCCAGGTCCATCTATACTGTCGCAAAAGGTAAGATGTCATTCAATTTTTTCGGCTGGGTAGTATTCTATTGTGTATATGTACCACAGATTGAAAGACAGGTTTAATATTTTCTTTGTTTAAGAGAGTGAATCATTTCCTGATTTCAAACATGTAAACCCAGGCTGTCATTGAATAAATGCCAACAGCTCTACCTCTTTCCAAAATATTAACATGGACTTAGTATTGTGCAGAGATATAAATCTTGATCTCTATATTTTTCCTTATGATTTGATCTGACTTTATTTTTTTACCTGTTGCTGTTTTAATGCACCTGAGTCCCTTCTATGGAGGCATAGCATAAGAGAAAAACATTTAACCAGCAAGTTCAGTAGTTAGAGATGCGACCACAAGATGGCAGTGCACCTCTGCTGATGCTGAATACGCGGAGGGTTCATTTTAGTGGATTCTGAATGAATAGGCTTTGTCAGAAGCACAGTCTTTTTCTTATTGGCTGGGTAGAGACTTGAGAAACCCCTAAGAAAAAGAAGGGTTAACTTAATAACAGCAGTAGCTCCCCTGGCTGTAGATTGCAGGTCCACAACTGATCCTAAGTGGGCAAAAGGATGAAGACATCCAATGGAGCTTTATTCATGTTCTTGTGGCTGCAGCTGGACTGTGAGTTGAGGGTTTATGGGAAACAGAGTATACTACTGGATATTCTTTAGAAGCCAACACTGGCTTTTTTCAGGTGTCCTTAGTTCCTGTAGGAAAAGAAAATTCCAAAGCATAAAATTCTGATCACTCTTTTTTTTTCTCTGACATTTTCTTTCTGCACAGGGGTCAGCCGAGGAGAGAAAGTGGATCAGAGTCCTTCTGCCCTGATTGTCCAGGAGGGAAACACTGCTGTCATCAACTGTTCTTATTCAGACAGTTCCTCAAGCTACTTCCCTTGGTATAAGCAGGAACCTGGAAAAGGTCCCCAGTTCATTATAGACATTCGTTCAAATAAGGAAAACAACCAAGGTGAAAGACTCACTGTTTTATTGAAAAAGACTGACAAACATCTCTCCCTGCACATCGAGCCCACCCGACCTGGAGACTCAGCTGTGTACTTCTGTGCAGCGAGTGCACATTGCTTCCCAGGCACCTGCATCCTGTACACAAACCTGCGAGTGGGGCAGCTGCCTCTGCTTGGGACAGACCTTCAAGCTCAGCAATTGTCATGGTGCTTGTCTGCAAGTGGAAACTAATGTGTAGTGTGTTAACTAATGTTAGTGTGTTAAAAACGCATAATAGGAAAGTTACTTTTAAGATGACCCACAAAGTATTAGAACATTTTGTTGGATGATTGTTGCTTAATTTATTCTTGCGTGGAGTTAGTAATGTTCAATTTTGAAATTTAGGCTTTAAAGATGACTTTATATTTGCTATTAAAATTCCTTTTGTATAAAAAGATCCCTTAGCCTTAATATCACAATCCTTTGGGCTTTCAAACATTGTGTTTTGAAAACTGTATTTATTATTTTTCTGATTATAAATCATTATATGCCACACATACAAAACATGTATGATACAAATATATGAAATTGATAACTATATAACAAGAAATTACTTTTCTATCAATGCTTAGTGTAATTATAATCATAAATTTTTTCACTGAATTGCATATCCTGACTTGAGCGTATCCATTTCATCAAGTCTTGTCTTGAAACACTTGCTTTTTAATAGTTCTGTGAGAGATTTTAATAAATTACAGTTTTATATTAATTTTATTTTTCTATATTTGTGGCAAAATGTGACAGTCTTTTCTATGTGTTATGACCACTTTCTTGTTAAAAAAATGTGACATTGGGTTTTTTTAGATCCAATTGTTGGTTTGTACAATTTTTGTATTTGAGGAAATCAGGATAGGATGTAATTTTAGAATGTGAGCTTCCAATTAAACTCACAAAGCAATTCTCTTTTACCAAATTCTGTATGTATTTGTTCACATTTAGTCTCTGAAAGAATTTAGAAGATAGAAGTGTATGTTATTCACTGCTATGGCCTCAATACTTGGCACAAACTTTTTCACATAGTTGATAATCAGTAGATGCTTGTTAAAGAAATAAAGGTGAATTCTTGTATTTATTAATAATTTTAATATAAACTTTGTGATAGAATTAAATTTATAAATTGATTTGTGAAGATAAAAACTCCTTAATGCGTATTTTTGATGATTTCATTATTTAAAAATGTAGTTTCTTTCTATTTATACATGTCTTTCTTTCTCAATAAAGCTCTGTTATTTTAAGGCAATGAAATCTATTCCTAGCTTGTAATTTTTTGTTCTCATTGTGATTCAAATCCTTCTTTATGAGGTATATAGAAAAAATTTTATAAGTATTTATTAGCTCCCTTACTATTATTATTTGATTGCACAAAGGCATTAGATGAATGAATAATCTACAGATTGTTTGTGACAAATCTCCCTGCCTCATCTGCATGTTTTGACTGAATAAACATTACTAACCACAACTTTAAAAAAAAAATTATTTACTTTAGTATTATGGATAATTCAATGAACTGAAAGATGTTGCATTAATAATTAATTTCCTAACTCTCTCACCCATAGTCAAGGTTAGGGTATTTTCAAGATCTCTTATATTCTTCCTAAGAGTTGGTGACTTGTATGGTGAGATGATCTCTTATGGCTCAGTCATGGTTTTCAGTTATTAGCTAATTGGGGTTTGACTTTATAAGGAAAGTCATCATAGGCCAGTATTGTAGCCCAACATTTCAATGGCTTTTATTATTTCTCTCACTATAACTACTAACTCCAGTCCAGTAAAATCAAAGTGACTGTTGATTGGTCCATTTTTTTGAAGACTGAGGGAGAGGGATGTATGGCTTCCATTTCATTGGTTTATTTTTTCTAAACCAGTAGAAGAGAGAGAGAGAGAGAGATCACAATTACTATAGACTTAACTGCTTTGTCACACTGAGGTGGGAATTTATTTATGAAAGAAAAAGAAATCCTCTAGCCAGAGATGCAGAGTCAGTACATATTTAGACACATTCAAGCTTCAAACCTTCTCCACAGTATTAGTTTCCTCCTTTTTCTGGATAATTCACTACAAACATTATGGCCTTCTCTTCATCCTGCAAATCTTGGCAGCCTCCCCATTGCTTTCTTTCCAGAGGGTGGTGCTGACCACTCAAACTTGGGTGGAATCTCCCATTCCTGCAGAGTGGGACCCTTTCTGAGCCCACAAACTAGCCAGCTGTGAAGGCTGACTCTTGTTACCCTCCTGTGTGCACTGGCAGCTGGAATGGTGTTTTCGCGAGGCATTGAGCATTCAGAGTGCCCGTGGGCCAGTTGTGGTGATCTGCAGGCAAGGCGACCCAACATCTTGTGAGCAGGTTCATGTCTGTTTGGTGGTTAGTAGGATGTGTGTCCCTTTAATGCCCACTGAGAGCCCTGGCTGCTGTTGTTCCAGGAGCTTCCCATGTCCCAGTTGGGCAGCACAACTGAGTATATGGATGGGGCAAGAATGAGGGGAGTCTCTCTGGCAGCTTCCCCCAAAGTTGGGACAGGCAGGGGCTCACTCACATGCTCTCACTTTCCCCTATGTTAGAAAAAAATCAAAGGCCTATAAGATTTTTTTTGGCACTGCATTATGCCACATAGGGGAAGGCTTGATGAGGGTAGAGTGAAATCGTTCCTCTTACCCTTTAAAATGCCACCAATCTCAGATATTTTTATTCCCACAGTATTCTTCTTGCACAGTGTAACTTCTGTACGGGATTCCTGGACTTCTCCATAGGCACTCTAGTGTATAATTGTGAAAATTGTTTTATTTATTTTTTGGTTGGGGAGATGGTAAGAAATTCTGATTTCATAATTTTGACTTAAATATTTTTAATTTGTTTGACCCTAATCCGAGGATATGTTTCACTGATTTTAGGGAGGAAGGGAGAGAACAAAGAAAGGGAGGGAGAGAAACATCAATGTGAGAGAGAAACATCGACCTGTTGCCTCCCTTATGCACCCAACTGGAGATTGAACTCGCAACCTAGGTATGTGCCCTGACTGGGAATCAAACCTGCAACCTTTTGGTGTATGGCATGACACACCAAACAAGAGCCACCTGGCCAGGCATTATTTTTAATTTTTATTTAAAAATAATCACATAGAAAAATTGACTGTTTTTGATGTACAGTTCTGTGAATTTTGAATTTTCACATGCTGTTTAGATTATGTAACCATCACATGATCATGATACAGAATAGTTTCATTACTCTCCAAAATTGTGTTTGCTGTTCCTTTGTAATTACACACTCCCCCCTTTCTAAGTCCTTGCAAACATTGGCCTGTTCTTCTATATTTTTTTGTCTTTTTAGGGGTGTCAGGTGAATGGAACCATACAGTCCATAACCTTTAGAGATGTTGGAATCTGGTGAGAGGGAGCACAGGCCACTGGGCACAAGCATGATTCCCATCTCTGCCAACAGACAGTTTCTCTACACATGGTGTTATAAGTAAATTTTATAAGCATAGTTCATCATTTCAAGTGTTTGAGTTGTTATTGATGAAGACTTACTGTAGCAGTACTAATTGGGATTTAGTTATTATATGGCTTTTCTAGGACTTGGCATTGATGACACATCCACCAATTCTTTACTTTGTTGCACCAACAGTGACTCTGTACATCTGGACTTAGCAGTAGGGGGACATTATCTGAAACCAAAGTTTTTATTTGTCCCATACACAAAATATAACTAAAAATGGATCAAACACCTAAATATAAGACCCGAAGCAATGAATTACAGAGAAGAAAACATGGGTACTAAACTTGTGGACCTTGGTCTTAGAAAGAATTTTACGAATTTGATCTCAAAGGCAAGGGAAGTAAAAGCAAAAATAAATGAATGGGATTATATCAAACTAAAAAGCTTCTGCACAGCAAAAGACACTGTTAACAAAACAAAAAGATAATCAATCAAATGGCAGAAGATTTTTGCAAACAACACCTCCAATAAGAGGTTAACATCCAAACAATATAAAGAACTCAACAAGAACAAAACAAATAATCCAATTAAAAATGGTTAGTCCAGTGTCCATCAATAGATGAGTGGACAAAAAATAGATGGTACATATACACAATGGTATACTATGCAGCTGTAAGAAAGAAATATCTCTTATCCTTTTAGAGGACATGGAGGGACCTGGTGAGTATTATCCTAAGTGAAACAAGACAGTCAGAGAAAGACAAATATCACATGATCCCACTTATTTGTGGAATATACTGTAATGAACAAAACAAGCTGAGAAACAAAATAGACCTAGAGACGTAGAAATAGGGTAGAGTCTGACAAATCTTAGAAGAGGGGGTTGGGGGGAAGGAAGAGAAAACCACAAAGCTTATATGCATGTATGCGTAACTATGGGCTTAGACAACAATGCTGGGGGCAGGGGGAGGGTGGGATTGGGAGGAGGGTGTCAATGGGGGAAAAAGGAGAAACATCTGTAACAAAAATAAATGAATAATAAATAAATAAATAAAAATAAAATGCCATATTTCTAAATAAAAGAAAAAATAAATAAATGGCATTTAAATTAATGAAATCCATACTCATTAAGCAGTGTGTCATAAACTCAAGCTTATGTTGAAATTCCTATTAATGTGCATTTTTGAAATGAGAAGTTGAGGTTTCAAAATGACCAAATATTGTGCAAACATAACTGTAAAAATAGAAGCCAATAATTAGGGGGGAAAAATGGTCAGAATACCCAGCCAGTGTGACTCAGTGGTTGAGCGTTGACCCATGCACCAAGAGGTTGATGGTTTGATTCCTAGTCAGGGCATATGCCCAGGTTGTGGGCCCAATCCCCACTGGGGGGCATGCAGGAGGTGGCCAATAGATGTTTTCTCTCATCAATGTTTCAATCTCTCTCTCCCTCTCCCTTTCTCTCTAAAAATCAATAAAGAAAATTAAAAATAAAATGGCAGAGGACCTGAACAGGCACTTCCCCCCCCAAAATATACAAATGGTCAATAGATAGGTGAAAAATGGACCAAATTCACTAGCTATTATAGAAATGCAAATCAAACTATAGTGAGATACTATCTCATACCTGTTAGGATGGCTATGATCAACAAGACAAGTAATAACAAATGTTGGAGAGGTTGTGGAGGAAAAATACCCTCATTCACTGCTGGTGGATTTGTACAGTCACCATGGAAAAGAGTATGGAGGTTCCACAAAACATTATGAATAGGGTTACCATATGACAGCAATTCCTCTTCTAGGTATCTATCTGAATAATTTGAAAACATATATTCATAAAGATATATGCACCCCTATGCTCATTAAAGAAATTTCATGGTGGTCAAGACAAGGAAACAATCAAAATGTCCTCGATAGATGATTTGATAAAGAAGATGTGGTACATATAGGCAATGGAATACTAAGCCACAGGAAAAGATGAAATACTGCCATTTGGGACAACATGGATGAAGCTTGAGAATATCATGCTAAGCAAAATAAGTCAAATGAAAAAAGTCAAGAACTACATTATTTCACTTATATGTGGTATAGAAAATAGAAAGCAATAAATGAACAAAGAAAACAAACAAAAACTCATGGACACGACAACAGTATGGTGGATGCTAGATTGAAAGGGTGTGTGGGAGGGAGGAAGTAAAGGATAGAGGTGATCAAATACATGGCGACGAAAGGATATTTGACTTTGAGTGGTAAACACACATTGCAATATACAAATTATGTATTATAGAATTGTACACTTGAAACCTATATAATTTCAATAACCAATGTCACTTCAATGAATTTAAATAAAAAGTTAAAATATAAAGCATATACTTTAGCAAATTATTTTATTAATAAAGAAACAAAGGCAGGTAAATCAGAAATATAATACATTCTACTAAAGTGGGAATATTTCTCTAACAGGATGAAAAACTAAAGAATGCAAAGGAGAGAATTACAATCAGTGGTTTCAATCACTTAGGGGAATTCTCTTCTAATGATATTGAATAGAGATATATACTCTACGTAATTATAATTTTGTTTCAAGGATCTTGTGTCAGTAATCATCTTTTGTGAAATACCTGCTTCTGATGATCTCTGGAGAACCTCAGTTTAAGAATTCTAATGGAAGTAAATTCTCAATACTTTTGAAAAGTATTTTTTCTTCTTATTAAACTTACTGGTATGGCATTGGTTAATAAGATTATATAGGTTTCAAGTGTACATTTCTATGAAATATGATGTTCATATTGCATTGTGTGCCCACCACCCAAGGTCAAATCATCTTCCATCATGATATATTTGACCTCCTTTATCCTTTACTACCTGTCACTCTCCTTCCCTCTGCTAACCACAGTACTGTTGTCCATGTCTATGAGTTTTTGGTTGTTTGTTTTTCTTTTTTATTCATTTGTTGCTTTCAGTTTTATATCCCACATGAGACTGAAATCACATGGTTCTTGACTTTTACCATTTGACTTATTTCTCTTAGCATGATATTCTCAAGATCCATCCATGTTGTCACAAATAGCAATATTTCATTTTTTCTTATGGCTCATTAAGTAGTATTCCACTATATATATCCTCACCTGAGGATATGTTTTTATTGATTTTTTTTTTAGAAAGAAAGGGAGGTGGGGAAGAGGGGGAGAGAGAGAGAGAGAGAGAAACATCAGTTGCTTCCCATATGCGTGCCAACTGGGGATGGAATGGGCAACCTAGGTATGTGCCCTGACTGGGAATCAAACCCAGTCTTTTGGTGTATGGCACAATGCTCCAACCAACTGAGCCACTTGGCTAGGGTTGTACTACATTTCTTCATCAAATCTTCTATCAAAAGACAATTTGGTTGTTTCCACATCTTGGGACTGTGAATAATGCTGCGATAATTTTTTGTAGATGACCTAATTCTTTGTATAGAAAACCCTAAAGACTCCACCAAAAAACTATTAGAAATAATAACGAAATACAGTAAAGTTACAGGATATCAAGTCAATGTATAAAAATCCACTATATTCCAATATAGCCATAATAATTTGTTGATCAAAAGAGCTACAGTTATGCCCTGACCAGTTTCACTCAGTGTTTTGCATATTGGACTGAGGACCAATGAGTCACATGTTGGATTCTGGTCAAGGGCACGTACCTCAATTGTGGTTAGTCCCTGGGTCTGGTCTCTGGTCTGGGTCATGCAGGAAGCAACCACTCGATGTGTCCCTCTCATGTCGATGTTACTCTCTCTCTCCCTCCTTCTCACTCTATCTGAAGAGAAATAGAAAAATATCCTCAGATGAGGAATAAAAAATTTAAAAAACCCAAAAAACAGAGCTACAGTTATTAGTCCAAGCAGCTTTGCCACTTATCATAAAGTGATTCATTTCTACCGTAGGTGAAACAATAGCATACACAGGTGTGAGGAAACATGATTATTACATCGTAGATTGTTTCCATAATCCATTACCTGTTATATATTTAAATAATGCCACCATCCAGTTCCTTATCACGGATGCAATGACTGAATAGAGTATGGCAGTTGGTCAAATCATCAGTCTTTTTCTAATACACAATTTTACTCATGTTTTTTTCAGATCTAATTGTTTTTAAATTAAGAGTTTGTTAATCCTGGAGTACTACAATACATATAATTAATTAATTAATTTTTTATTGTTCAAATATTTATTTATTTATTTATTTTTATTTTACAGATGTTATTTATTTATTTATTTATTTATATTAATTTGTTTTTGTTACAGATGTTTCTCCTTTTTCCCCCACTGACACCCTCCTCCCCATCCCCCCTGCCCCATCCCCAGCATTGTTGTCCATGTCTATCAGTTATGTGTATATGCATATAAGTTCTGTGGTATATCTCTTCCCTCCCCTCCACCCCCTCTTCTGAGGGTTGTCAGTCTGTACCCTACATCCATGTCTCTGGGTCTACCCTGTTCCTCAGACTGTTATGTTCATTATATTCCACAAATAAGTGAGATCATGTGATATTTGTCTTTCTCTGCTTGGCTTGTTTCACTTAGGATAATACTCTCCAGGTCCCCCCATGTCATCTCAAAGGATAAGAGATCTTTCTTTCTTACAGCTGCATAGTACTCCATTGTGTACATGTACCACAGCTTTTTTATCCATTCGTCTACTGGTGGACACTTGGGCTATTTCCAGATCTTAGCTATTGTAAATAGTGCTACTATGAACATAGGGGTAGATATATTCCTTCTGGTTGGTGTTTCAAACTTCTTAGAGTATATAACTAGAAGTGGGATCACTGGGTCAAATGGTAGTTCAATTTTTAACATTTTGAGGTAACACCATAGTGTTTTCCACAGTGGTTGCACCAGTCTGCTTTCCCACCAGCAGTGTACTAGAGTCCCCTTTTCTCCACACCCTGGCCAGCACTTGTTGTTTGATGATTTGTTGATAGCAGCCATTCTTACAGGTGTGAGGTGATACCTCATAGTTGTTTTAATTTGCATCTCTCTGGTGATTAGTGACATTGAACATTTTGTCATATGTCTCTTGGCCATTTGTATGTCCTGTTTGGAGAGGTGTCTATTTAGGTCCTCTACCCATTTTTTAATTGGATTCTTTGTCTTCCTTTTGTTGACTTGTATGAGCACTCTATATACTTTGGAAATTAACCCCTTATCTGATGCATCATTGGCGATTATGGTCTCCCACTGCAATACATTTAAAAGATCGTACACCATAATCATGTGGGATTTATTCCTGGGAGCAGATTGGTACATTATTGGCAAATAAATTAATGTGATACACCACACAAAAAATGAAGCATAAAAACCATATGATCATATCTATAGGTGCAGAAAAACATCTGACATCCAGAACCCATTTATGATTTAAAAAACAAAAACAAAAAAACACTCCCAGCAAAGTGGGAATAGAGGGAACAAACCTCAACATAACAAAGGCAATATATAACAAACCCACATCTACTATTATACTCAACAGGAAAATATAAAATTATTTATTTTTAACGATTGAGAATAAGACAGGGATGTCCACTTTCACCACTCTTACTCAACATAGTACTGGAAGCCTTAGCCACAGCAATCAGATGAGAAGAAATAAAAGGCATTTTAATTGGAAAGGTAGAAGTAAAACTGCCATTATTTGTAGATGACACAATACTCTGTATAGAGAACCCAAAAGATTTCACCAAAAAACTACTAAAACTGATAAATAAATTTAGTATAGTAGCAGGATACAAAATAAATATCCAGAAATCAGTTGCATTTTTATACTGCAATAATGAATAGCAGGAAGGGAAACTAAGAAAACAATCCCATTTTCAATTGCAACAAACAAAACAAAACAAAACAAAAAAAACCATAGGAATAAATTGAACCAAGAAGGTAAGAGACCTGTACTCAGAAAATTATGACATTGAAGAAAGAAAATGAAAAAGACATAAATGAATGGAAGCATATACCGTGTTCATGGATAGAAAGAATTAACATCATTAAAATGTCCACTCTACCCCAAGCAATCTATAGATTCAATGCAATACCTATTAAAATACCAGTGGTCTCAAAGTTTCCTTAAACTTTCCTCATGCTTTAAAAAAATAAATACCAGTGGTGTATTTCATAGATCTAGAACAAATAATCCAAAAATTTAAATGAAACCACAAAAGACCCCAAAGAGCTGCAGCAATCTTCAGAAAAAGGAACAAAGTTGGAAGTATCACACTTTCTGATATCAAGCTATACTACGAGGTCATAGTATTAAAAAAGAATGGTTCTGGCATAAAAGCAGATACATAGACCAATGGAAAAGAATAGGGAGCTCAGAAGTAAACCTAGGCTTATATGGTCAATTAATACAAGGGTGGGCAAAAGTAGGTTTACAGTTGGGAGTATGTGAAACAGAACTTATTCTTGTATTATTATAATCATGACCAGCATGTCTTTTCCCATACAAACAACTGTAAACCTATTTTTGCCAGCCATGTTGTTGACAAAGGAGGCAAGAACATGCAATGGGGTGAAGAAAGTCTGTTCAACACATGACATTTTGAAATTGGACAGATACATGCAAAACAAAAACAAAAACTATACCACTTTCTTATACCATATACAAAATAGATTAAAGACTTAAATGTCATATTCAAACCATAAAACTCCTAGAAGAAAACATAGGCAGTTAAATCTCAGACATTTCTCTTAGCAATATTTTTTTATTATAAAGCTTCGTGGGCAAGGGAACCAAAAGAAAAAAAAAAACAAATGGGACTACATCAAACTAAAAACTTTTGCCCAGCAAAGGAAACCATCAACAAAATGAAAAGGCAACCCACTGAATGAGAGAACATACTCGCCGATGATCCATCTGATAAGAGGTTGACATACAAAATTTATAAAGAACTCATACAAATCAACAACAAAGAAACAAATAATCCAATTAAAGTTGTCAGAGGACCTGAATAGAGGCTTCTCCACAGAGGACATACAGATGGGCTATAGACATAGGAAAAGATAGTCACTATCACTAATCTTCAGAGAAATGCAAATTACAACCACAATGAGATATCACCTCACATCTCTCAGTGTTGGTGAGGATGTGGAGAAAAGGGAATTCTCATGCACTATTGGTGGGAATGCAGATTGGTGCAGCCACTGCGGAAAGCAGTATGGAGTAATCTCCCCCCAAATTAAAAATAGAACTACCTTATGACCCAGCAATTCCACTTCTGGGTATATATTCAAGGAAACCCAAACACTAACTTGAAAGAATATATGCACTCTCATGTTCATTGCAGCATTATTTACAATACCAAAATAAGGAAGCCACCCAAGTGCCCAGTAGACGAGTGGATAAGAAGTGGTGGTGCACATGCACAATGGAATATTACTTGGCCATAGAAAGGAATGAAATCTTATGATTTGTGACAGCATGGATGGACCTATAGGTATAGGGTATCATGTTAAGGGAAACAAGTCAGAAATATAATATGATTTCACTAATATGTATGATTTAAAGAACAAAAAAAAAAATGAACAAGAAAATTGAAACTGTCTCATAGACACAGAGAAGAGACTGTTGTTTGCCAGAGAGGAGGGTGGTTGGGAAACTGGATGAGAAAGATGGAGGGATTAATAAGTACAAATTGGTAGTTATAGTTAGTAGGATGTAAAGTACAGCATAAAAAACACAATAAAAAATATTGTAATAGCCCGGCCTGTGTGGCTCGGTGGTTGAGCATCGACCCATGCACCAAGAGGTTGTTGGTTTGATTCCTGGTCAGGGCACATGCTCAGATTGTGGGCCTTCTCCCCAATGGGGGGTGTGCAGGAGGTGGTCAGTCGATGTTCTCTCTCATAGATGTTTCTCTCTCTCTCTCCCTCTCCTTTCTCTCTCTCTAAAAACCAATAAAGAAAAATATTTAAAAAAAATTGTAGTAACTATGTATGGTGCCAGGTTGGTACTGAAAATATCAGAGGAACACTTTGTAAAGTATATGATTGCCTATCCACTATGTGGACACCTCAAATTAATAGAAAATAATATTGAAAGTAAACAATAAATGAAAAATAAAATTTAAAAAAGAGTTGGTTAATTCAAAAGGAAGTTTGGGTTGAGCGACACTCTCAGCCAGTACATAGAGAAGTCTGATTTGATCCACACCAACTTCTTGCAGCAGGAAATCCCATTTCCTGTTCTGGGCCAGCAACAGCACACAGCCCAGCATTTCTTCTCCCCCCCTGCCTGTCACCTCACCTTGCAGAGCCCCAAAACTGCAGAAGACCAAGATGTTTGTTATCTAGTGGAAGAACTTGAACATGTTGCTCTCCAGCCATATGAAGGTGGTCATGACTTCAATGTGGCTAGGTAAGGATGTCCCAATGGGAATGGTTCTCCTCTATGACCTGAAGACAGGGTGTACAGGCAGTCTTTTATGAGTACCCCTGGAAGGAAAGCTAACAAGGTGTAAAAAAATTTTCTTTTTCCCTCACACCACTGATCCTATAACTTTCTGTTTGAATTTTTTTTTTGTTCAGGATCCAGTATTGCCCAGAAGGTAACTCAAGGCCAACCGGCCATATTAGTGCAGGAGAAGGAGGCTGTGACCCTGGACTGCACATATGACACCAGTGCTAATCCTTATAGTCTATTCTGGTACAAGCAGCTCGGCAGTGGAGAGATGGTTTTCCTTATTCATCAGGACCCTTACAACCAGAAAAGTGCCAGAGGAGGTCACTACTCATTGAATTTTCAGAAAGCAAACAGTTCTGTCAACCTTGTCATCTCAGATTTACAGCTGGAGGACTCTGCAGTGTATTTCTGTGCCCTGAGTGAGCCCACAGTGAGAGGTGTGTTGGAAGGAGGTGTACCAGAACCCCAGTGCTCTGCTTCAGGCATCCACCTGCTGTAGGGACCAAGGCCGAGAACTGTCATCAGAGGTAGAAAATGGCCAGGGCTGTGACAGCACAGGTGTATGTAGGTTTAGAGGGAAACACTCCATGAAAATATCTCTTTAGGTTTGTAGACCATAGCTATCATTCACCAACAACATCCATATCTTTGAATATTTGGGTTGAAACTGTTTATTGAAGACAAAGAACAACCACAACCAACAATTTACCATTTGGTGACAGACTGAGCTAGAAGAATTGACTAAGGAAATTGAGAAACATCAGACTCAAAAATCAGTAAAAGTATGTGGAATTTAAAGATTTTCCAATCAATTTGTTCAATAAATATTTATTGAGCATATTTTATGTTACAGGCATTGCTTTTAATAGGGAAGACTGTGAAATTATTCTTTGTTTTTCCTCTTTTTGTATGCTACGCTTTTTTATATTGTTTAATGAGTTTAATTTAGATTGGTTAACAGAGAGAAGGTCCCCTCATTTACTTGCTAAGGAGCCTCTACATGACACACTTGGTGTTCTTTCTATCTTTAACACTCAAGCATGGAGGAGCTCATTTCCATTATGTAGCTTTAGCTGCCTCCCACCAGTCTTACTCATAAAATGATCACTAATTAGTGGCTCCAGGGGGACATTGTGAAAAAGGAGAGTATGAGTTCTCTTTTTCTACTCTTGCCCTTCATTTTAGCACTCTTCTAAAAGCAATTTGCTGTCATGTGGCACATCTGCACACCTCCATGCCCTCTTTCTTTGTTCTATCTGTGCTCCGAAATCCCAAATCCTCATTCTCTAGTCTGGCCAGTGTGGCTCAGTGGTTGAGTGTTGACCTATGCTACAAGAGGTCACCAGTTCAATTCCCAGTCAGGGCACATGCCCAGTTTGTGGGCCCGATCCCCAGTGTGGGGGGCATGCAGGAGACGGCCAATTGATAGTCTCACTCATTGATGTTTCTGTCTCTCTCTCCCTCTCCCTTCCTCTCACTCTCTCTCTAACATCAATAAAGAAAACTGTCAAAATCCTCATTCTCTAATATTTCCTCCTTCTACCTCTGACCCATTGACTTAGTGCCTTATAATTTGGGTGGTAATGGATGTCTGATAAGTGATCTTGTTGTACTCACTCTTATATTTACATTTGGAAAGCAGATGTGCACAGTACAAGCTGGAAAGGAGTGTGTTTAAAATTTTTTATTAAAATTTTACCATTTTAACATAAATTTGTACCATTTTAGGTGTACATTTGAGTAGTATTAAGTACGCTTACATTGTCATCCAATAAGCAGCACTATCTTATCTCTAGAACTCTATTCATCCTGAAAAACTGAAAATTTGTACACTTTTTCCCTCAGTTTTTATTAATTTATTTTTGTTACAGATGTTTCTCGTTTTTCACCCCAGACACCTTCCTCCCCATCCCGTCCCCCACCCCCCTAGCATTGTTGTCTATGTCCATTGGTTACGCACACATGCATATAAGTTTTTTGGTTCATCTCATCCATCCCCCCAACCCCTTACTCTGAGGTTTGTCATTCTGAACCATACTCCTTTCTATGTATCTGGGTCTATTTTGTTCATCACCCCACCTTGTTCATTATATTTCACAAGTAAGTGAGATAATGTGATATTTGTCTTTCTCTGATTGGCTTATTTCGCTTAGCATAATACTTTTAAGGTCCCTCCATGTTGTCTCAAAGGATAAGAGATCTTTCTTTCTTACAGTTGCATAGTATTCCATTGTATATATGTACCACAGTTTTTTTTATCCACTCATCTATTGATGGACACTTGGGAAAAATTTGTACACTTTAAACAATAACAATGTAGTCCCCAATCCCTCCAGCCACTGGCAACTACCATTTGAATTCTCATTCTATCACTTTTTCTATTTCACCCTAGTATAATGTTCTGACGGTTCACTCATGTGGTAGCATGTGTCAGAATCTGTTTCCTTTTAAAGATTGAAAAATACTCCAGTATGTGTACACAGCACATTTTGTTTATCCATTCATTTGTTGATGGACACTTGTGCTGCTTTCACCTTTTGGTGGAAAAATGTATATAAATATATTACTATTTTGAGTATAAAATTTTTTTGAGAAACATTTATACTGGATAATTTGAAGAGGTATGGTTTAGACTGCGTTATCACAAGCACGTTTTAAGCAACAGATAAAGAGAGTGATTACTAGCCATGAATGAAGTCTAAGTTTCCTGGTGATTCACAAAGTCTGGAAGAGTTTTTCACCCTTGCTGCAGAGCACTGCTCAAGTCAGGTGTCTAGTAATTTGTCTAAAAGGAATGGTCAATGCATAACTAGTGGTCTGCTCCTGAATTGCAGTTTGTGTCCTTTATGTTTTTTCTACTCTTTCTTTGTGAAAAAGCCAAACCAACAATTATTTAAGTATTTTTGTTAGTTCCATGTGTATAAATAAAAAACCTGTTAACGTACCATCTTAAGATATTGCAAAAGCTCAGAAATAATTTTGCTACCCTGTAGTCTTTCTGTCAAATTTCCTTTTAAAATAATCAGTAGTGAAAAAACCAGGAAACAGATTTTTGCCGTCAGAGGGAACTGTGTTAAAAACTATGAGCTCTGCCGTGTGGTTTCTAGGCACCTGGGAGCATTGTTTCGTTATTTGTTAAATGGACGAATGATATCTTCTTTAATTGTTGTGACAATTTATCTATAATGTACTCACAGAAACTGATAATCAGCAGACGATCAATTAATGAGGGTAACCTCAGTAGATACAGAAAAAGCATTTGACAAATCCAGCCTCTGTTCCTCATTACCAACTCCCAGTGAATTCAGAATCAAAGGCAATTTCTTCAAGTTCATAAAAGGCCTCTACAAAAAAAGCTACATCAGCCCTAGCCGGTTTGGCTCAGCGGTTAGAGTGTCGGCCGCGGACCAGAGAGTCCCAGGTTCGGTTCTTGCTAAGGGCACGTACCTCGATTGCAGTCTGTCCCCGGCCCCGGTTGGGGTTGTGAGGGTGGAGACACGTCGATGTTTCTCTCTCTTCTCCCTCTCTCCGTCCCACTCTATGAAGATAAATGCAAAAATGTCGTCGGGTGAGGATAAAAAACAAACAAACAATAACAATCTACATCAAATGTCATCCTTCATGGTGAAAAACTGAATGCTTTCGCCCTAAGTTCAGGAATTTTGGCTCTTACCTCTTATGTTTGATGTTGTACTAGAGGTTCTAGCCCATGCAATAGCAAGAGAAACAGAAGACATATAGTTCATATAGTTCAGAAAGGAAAAAATGAACCTGTCTTAATTCACAGACATCATAATTGTCTAGTTGAAAGTCCACGATTACCCACAAAAATGCTACTAGTACAAACAATTTAAACAAAGTCAAAGATACATCTATCATATGATCCAGGCATTCCACTCTCAGGTATTTACCACATAGAAATGAAAGCATATGTTTAAAAAGTTTTATACACAAATGTTCATAGCAGCTTCATTTGTAACAGCCCCAAACTGGGACCAATGGAAATGTACATGAACAGGTGAATAAATAAACAAATTGTTTTACGTCGCTATGATGGAATACTTACTATTCAGCAAGAAAACAGAATGAGCCATTGATACTTATGAAACCATGGAAGAATTTCAAAATAATCATGCTGAGAGAAAGAAGTCAGATAAAAGGGTACATATGATTTCATTTATATAAAATTTAAAAATATGCAAACTAATTTGTGACAGAGATGTCACCTGAAAATGGGAATGGGTGGTGGGGAGAAGGTTGAGGGAAGGATTAAAAAGAGACACGGGGAAGCTTTGGGGGAGATACATATGTTCATTATCTTGATTGTGGTAATGGCTTCACAAATATATAAAAATGTCTAATCTTAAAAAATTGTTTACTTTAAATAGATACAGTTTATTTTTATGAAAATTATGCATTGACACAGCCATTAAAATAAAAAATTGACAGATATCTGCCCTTAATGTTGTACAAGTTTTCTTATGTGACACAAAATGCAAAATATGTCTCCTCTAGGTTCTCATTAGCTTTAAATTATGTGTTTTTTAAAGTATACATAACAACTTTCTATACCTGTGTGCTGCACTGTTTACTTTCAACCTAACATCATTCCAACTTATTTTGATTTTCTCCTTATATATCAGAATGTTTGTAGCTGCTTTTTCAGAATTCCTTTCCAGCATAATTTTGTGGCAGTTCCTGACAATGTATCTTGGAAGGCGGTGAAGAACTTAACTTTTAGAGAGAGAAAGAGAGAAACATTGATTTGTTGTTCCACTAATTAATGCATTCTTTGCTTAATCCTTGTGTGTACCCTGATGGGGATGGAATCTGCAACATTTGTTTATCTGGATGATGCTCTAACCGAGTTACAGGGCAGAGCTGAGCCTGAATTAATGAAGTCCAAATCTGAGAGACTATTCAGAAGTTCACTCTGACTTGTGAAGTGCCTTGAACTGAATCTATTTAGAGAGAATTCCAGGAAATAGCATGAACTAAATTTCCATCTATATGTCAATAGATAAATGTTTGCAGGCCCTTAAAGAAAGATGTGACCTCCAGAACTTTATTCTGATAACCCTCAAGAGGTTTTTTGTTTTGTTTTATTAAATGAATGGTCATAAATAGAGAACTAAAACTGTGCTTGCTTTTATTGCTGGCACTTTGAAAAAAAAAGACTAGTTTTTAAAAAATTGTGCAGTCATAGGGACATTTCCCCATGCTGACCCCGGAGCTTTCTTCCTGATCTTTGAGGATATCTGGGTCTAGGACAATTACCACAGATGAAATCTTGTAAAGAGGTATCAGGCTCACTGCAACAAAACACCTGAGAGAGATTAAAACATTTCATATTAGTGTGTCTCAATTCTGGAAATGTTTCATGCAATTAGTGTTGAGATCCCAGAATCTATAATTTTAAATCACTCACACATTGATTCTATTATCAGCTGTTGTATGAATATCAGCTGATATATCTTGAACAATTTGATAGCTGATAAAGAAGAGAGTTCTAACTTATGCTCCAGGCTTTTGATACAAATCCACATCTCCTGGGTTCTCTATCCTGTTGGGGAACACTATTTGATTGATGTATGGTCACAGAATGTGGCAGATAGATGGTAGTAGAAAGCATTTTTTTTAAAAAATCCTCGCCCAAGGATATTTTTCTATTTTTTGTTCAGATAGAGTGGGAGGGAGAGAGAGAGAAACATCGACGTGAGAGGGACACATTGACTGGTTGCCTCCTGCACGACCCCGACCAGGACGACCTGCAACCCAGGTATGTGCCCTTGACAAAATCGAACCCACGACTCATTGGTCTTCAGGCCGATGCTCTAACCACTGAACCAAACCTGCCAGGGCTGGGACACTCTTTAGCATCATCTAATTGAAATGATTTCTATCAATAAATGTGTACAACCTGTTTACATGCATCACTAACAAAAATGTCCATTTAGCTCATTTCTTATTTTTAAATTAAATTTATTGGAGTAACATTGATTAATAAAATTATAAAAGTTTTATGTGTATAATTCTACAACACATCTTCTGTTTAGTGCATTGTATGCTCACCACCCAGACTCTAGTTTCCTTCTGTCATCATATATTTGACTCCCTTTACCCTCTTGATCCTCCCCCCAACCTCCTTCCATTCTGGTAACCATCATACTGTTGTCTGTGTCTCTAAGTTTTTTTTATTAGTTTTGTTTGTTCATTTGTTGCTTTCTGTTTTTGTTGTTGTTGTTAATCCTCACCAGAGGATGTTTTTCCATTGATTTTTAGATAGAGTAGAAGGGAGGGAGGGAGGGAGCGAGAAAGAGAGAAAAATCGATGTCAAAGAGACACATTGATTGGTTGCTTCCTGCTTGACCCCGACCAGGGCTGGAGATCCAAACTTGCAACCAAGGTACATGCCCTTGAGAAGGAATGGAATTGGAGACCCTTTGGTCCTCAGGCTGATGCTCTAACCGCTGAGCTAAATGGGCTAGGGCTGCTTTCTGCTTTCTGTCCAAGTATGAGTGAAGTCATATGGTTCTTTCCTTTCCATCTGACATTGTAAAAATTTCAATTTTTAAAAATTTTATTTTATTTTTATTTTTTTCTTTATTGATTTTAGAGAGAGAGGAAGGGAGAGGGAGAGAGAGATAGAAACATCGATGAGAGAGAACATTGACTGGCTACCTCCTGCGTGTCCCCCACTGGGGATTGGGTCCATAACCTGGGTATGTGCTCTGACCACGTGACCTCTTGGTGCATGGGTCGACGCTCAACCACTGAGCCACACCGCTGGGCAAAAATTTAATTTTTTATTACATATGTCCTTCCTTTTTCTCCCATTAACATCCTCCTCCCCACTCCCGCCCCCACCCTCACCTTCTCCTCACTGTTGTCGGTGTCCATTAGTTATGCATATATGCATATAATTCTTTAGTTTATCTTTTCCCACCCCATCCCCCACCCCTCTTCCCTCTCAGGTTTATTAGTCTGTTCCCTACTTCTATGTCTTGGGATCTGTTTTGTTTGTCAGCTTATCTTGTTCATTATATTCCACAAATAAGTGAAATCATGTCGTACTTGTCTTTCTCTGACTGGCTTTTTTGGCTTAGCATAATACTCTCCAGGTCCATCCATGCAGTCTCAAAGGGTAAGAGATCTTTCTTTCTTACAGCTGCATAGCATTTCATTGTGTAGATGTACCACAGCTTTTTTATCCACTTACCTACTGATGGACCCTTGGGTTGTTTCCAGATCTTAGCTGTTGTAAATAGCGCTGCTAAGAACATAAGGGTACATATATTCTTTCTGATTGGTATTTCAGGCTCCTTATGAGATATCCCTAGACGTGGGATCACTGGGTCAAGTGGCAGTTACATTTTTAATTTTTTGAGGAAACCCCATATTGTTTTCCATAGTGGCTGCAGCAGTCTGCATTTCCACCAGCAGTGTCCTAGATAAACCTTTTCTCCACATCCTCACCAGCATTTGTTGTTTGATGATTTGTTGATGGCGGCCATTCTGACAGGTGTGAGGTGATACCTCACAATCATTTTAATTAGCATCTCTCTGATGATTGGTAAAGTTGAGCAGTTTTTCATGTCTCTTGGCCATTTGTATGTACTCTTTGGAGAAGTGTTATTCAGATCCTCTGCCTATTTTTTAAACTTTTTTTTTTTTTTATCCTCACTCAAGGACATTTTTGCATTTATCTTGAGATAGAGCGGGAGGGACAGAGTGGGGAAGAGAGAGAAAGAAACATCGATGTGAGGAAGACACATCGAGTGGTTGCCACCCACACGACTTCAACCGGGGCCGGGGACAAACTGCAACCGAGGTACGTGCCCTTAGCGGAAACTGAACCCTGGACTCTCTGGTCAGAGGGCCAATGCTCTAACTGCTGAGCAAAACCAGCCAGGGCAGCTCTGCCTATTTTTTTTTATGTTAAAAAATATTTTAATAAATGAGAAGTCTCATTCACTTCTAGTGGGGTTGTAAATTGGCGCAATCACTTTTTTTTTAGAATTCTAAACTTTTTCTTCTTTTTTTATTAATTTATTTTTGTTACAGATGTTTCTCCTTTTTTCCCATTGACACCTTCCTCCCCATCGCTCCCCCACCCTGTCTCCAGCTTTGTTGTCTATGTCCATCGGTTATGTATACATGCATATAAGTTCTGTGCTTTATCCCTTCCTTCCCCCCTCCCCCTTTTCTGAGGATTGTCAGTCTGTACCTTACTTCTATGACTCTGGGTCTATTTTGTTCATCAGTTTGTTTAGTTCATTATATTCCAGAAATAAGTGAGATCATGTAATATTTGTCTTTGCTTGGCTTGTTTCGCTTAGGATAATACTTTCCAGTTCCCTCCATATCATCTCAAAGGATAAGAGAACTTTATTACAGCTGCATAGTACTCCATTGTGTATATGTACCACAGCTTTTTTATCCACTTGTCTACTGATGGATACTTGGGCTGTTTCCAGGTCTTAGCTATTATAAATAGTGCTGCTATGAACATACTGATACATATATTCTTGCTGATTGGTGTTTCAGGCTTCTTAGGGTATATTCCTAGAAGTGAGATCACTGGGTCAAATGGTAATTCAATTTTTAATTTTTTGAGGTAACACCATATTGTTTTCCGTAGTAGCTGCACCAGTCTGCATTGCCACCAGTACTGTACTAGGGTCCCCTATTCTCCACACCCTAGCCAGCACTTGCTGTTTGATGATTTGTTGATGGTGGCCATTCTGACAGGTGTGAAGTGATACATCATTGTTGTTTTCATTTGCATCTCTCTGATGATTAGTGACATTGAGCATTTTTTCATATGTCTCTTGGCCATTTGTATATCCTGTTTAGAGAGGTGTCTCTTTAGGTCCTCTGCCCATTTTTTAATTGGGTTCTTTTTCTTCCTTTTGTTGAGTTGTGTTAGTACTCTATATATTTTGGAAATTAACCCCTTATCTGGTGTATCATTGGCAATTATGCTCTCCCATATAGTAGGTTCCCTTTCCATTTTGATGCTTGTTTCTTTTGCTGTGCAGAAATTTTTTAGTTTGATGCAGTCCCAAGTGTTCATTTTTTTCTTTGTTTCTGTTGCCTTAGGTGTTGTATCAGTGAAAACTATGCTGTGTATGATGTCTGAAATTTTGTTGCCTGCATTTTCTTCTAGGATTTTTATGGAATCATGGGTCACATTTACGTGTTTTATCCATTTTAGTTTATTCTCGTGTATGGTGTAAGTTGGTGGTCTAGCTTCATTTTTTTGTATGTAGCTGTTCAATTTTCCCAGCACCGTTTATTAAAGAGGCTGTCTTGATTCCACTGTATGTTCTTACCATCTTTGTCAAATATTAATTGAGTATATTGTCGTGAGTCAATTTCTGGGTTCTCTGTTCTGTTCCATTGATCTATGTGCCTGTTCTTGTGCCAGTGCTAGGCTGTTTTGATTACAGTGGCTTTGTAGTATAACCTGATATCTGGTATTGTGATCCCTCCTACTTTATTCTTCTTTTTCAAGATTGCTGTGGCTATTCGGGGTCTTTTTTGGTTCCATATAAACTTTTGGAGTATTTGTTCTTGTTCTGTGAGGTATATCGTTGGTATTTTGATGGGAATTGCAATGAATCTATAGATAGAAATGGGGAGTATCGACATTTTAATGATGTTAATTCTTCCAATCCATGAACAAGGTATATGCTTCCACTTTCTTATATCTTCCTCTATTTCTGTTTTCAATGACCTGTAGTTTTCTGTGAAGAGATTCTTTACTTCTTTGGTTAAGTTTATTCCTAGGTATCTTAATTTTTTTGCCGAGATGGTAATAGGATTGTTTTTTAGTTTCTCTTTCTGTGAGTTCATTGTTGGTGTATAAGAATGCCATCAATTTCTTGATGTGAATTTTGCACCTTGCTATTTTGCCAAATTCATTTATTAGCTCTAGTAGATTTTTGATGGAGTCTTTGGGGTTTTCTATGTACAATATCATGTAATCTGCAAATAATGACAGTTTCACTTCCTTCTTTCCAATTTGGATACCCTTTATTTTTTCTTCATGTCTAATTGCTGTGGCTAAGACTTCCAGTACTATGTTAAATAAGAGTGGCAAAAGTGGACATCCTTGTCTTGTTTCCGTTCTTAAGGGAAATGCTTTTAGTTTTTGCCCATTGAGTATGATGCTGGCTGTAGTTTTTTCATACATGGCCTTTATTATGTTGAGATATGATCCCTCTATTCCCACATTCCTGAGCGTTTTTATCAGAAATGGGTGCTGGATTTTGTCAAATGCTTTTTCAGCATCTATTAATATGATCATATGGTTTATATCATTCATTTTGTTTATGTGATGTATCACATTTATTGATTTGTGAATATTGTACCATCCTTGCATCCCTGGGATGAATCCCACTTGGTCACGATGAATAATTTTTTTTTAATCCTCACCCGAGGACATTTTTGCATTTATCTTCAGATAGAGCAGGAGGGAGATAGGGAGTAAGAGAGAGAGAACCATCGATGTGAGAGAGACACATCGAGTTGTTGCCACCCACATGACCCCAACCAGGGCTGAGGACAAACTGAAACCAAGGTACGTGCCCTTAGCAGGAATTGAACACCGGACTCTCTGGTTCGCGGGTTGATGCTCTAACCACTGAGCAAAACCGGCCAGGGCGATGAATAATTTTTTCAATGTATTGCTGGATCTGAATTGCTAATATTTTATTAAGGATTTTGGCATCTGTGTTCATCAGGGATATTGGCCTGTAGTTTTCTTTCTCTGTAGTGTCTTTATCTGGTTTTGGAATTAGGATTATGCTGGCCTCATAAAATGAGTTCGGAAGTGTTCTGTCTTCTTGGATTTTTTGGAATAGTTTGAGGAGAATGGGTATTATATCTTCTTTGAATGTTCAGTAAAGCTCCCCTGTGAAGCCATCTGGGCCTGGGCTTTTGTTTGCTGGGAGTTTCTTAATTACATCTTCAATTTCCTTAGTTGTTATTGTACTGTTCAAGTTTTCTATCTCTTTCTGGTGCAGTTTTTGGAGTCTGTATGTTTCTAGAAATTTGTCCATTTCTCCTAGATTGTCCAATTTGTTGGCATATAATTGTTCATGGTATGTTTAGATGATCCTTTGTATTTCTGTGGTGTCAGTTGTTACTTCTCCTCTTTCATTTCTGATTTTGTTTATTTGGTTTCTCTCTTTTTGTTTCTTGGTGAATCTGGCTAAAGGTCCATCGATCTTGTTTATCTTTTCAAAGAACCAGCTTCTTGTTTTATTGATCTTTTGAATTGTTTTTTTTTTTAGTGTCTATGTCGTTTATTTCTGCTCTGACCTTTACTATCTCGTTCCTTCTACTTGCTCTGGGTTTTTCTTTTTGTTTTCTTTCTAGTTCTTTAAGTTGTAGGGTTAGAAAGTCAATTAGGAATTTTTCTTGTTTCTTGTAGTAGGCCTGTAGTGCTATCAACTTTCCTCTCAGGACTGCTTTCACTGCGTCCCATAGATTTTGTGCTGTTGTGTGTTTGTTTTCATTGGTTTCCAGGAAGTTTTTAATTTCTTCCTTGATCTCATTGGTAATGCATTCATTGTTTAATAACATGTTATTTAGCCTACACATGTTTGAATTATTTTTGTGTTTTTGTTGTAATTGAGTTCTAGTTTCATGCCACTGTGATCTGAGAAGATGCTTGATATGATTTCAATCCTTTTGAATTTGCAGAGGCTCACTTTGTGTCCTAACATGTGGTCTACCTTTGAGAATGTCCCATGTGCACTTGAGAAGAATGTATATTCTGCAGCTTTGGGGTGAAATGTTCTGTAAATATTACTTAAGTCCAACTGATCTAGGTCATCATTTAAGGACTCTATGTCCTGGTTAATTTTTTGTCTAGAAGATCTATCCAGCGGTGTCAGTGAGGTGTTAAAATCACCCAATATGATCTTATTGCTATTGATCTCTCCCTTGAAGTCCTCCAGAAGTTTTTGAATATATTTTAGTGCCCCCATATTTGGTATGTATATGTTTATCAGGGTTATATCCTCTTGTTGGATTGATCCTTTTAATGTTACCTAGTGACTTTTTTTGTCTCTTATTATGGCCCTTGTTTTGAAGTCTATCTTGTCAGATATGAGTATTGCTACACCAGCTTTTTTTCTGTTTCCATTTGCTTGGAAAATTTTTTTCCATTCCTTCACTTTCATCCTGTGTGAGTCTTTTATTGTGAGGTGAGTTTCTTGTATACAGCATATATATAGGTCGTGTTTTCTTATCCAATCAGCTACCCTATGTCTTTTGATTGGAGCATTTAAGCTATTAACATTTAAGGTTATTATTGATAGATATTAGTTGCCATTTTTATTTTATGTCTGTGTTCCTCTTTCTCTCTCTGTTTCTTCTTCTTCTTGCAACAGTCCCTCCAGCATTTCTTGCAGTGCTGGTTTGGTGGTGGTAAATTCCTTTAGCTTTTTTTTTTTTTCTATCCTTGAAGCTCTTTATTTCTCCTTCAATTTTGAATGATAGTCTTGCTGGATAGAGTAGTCTTGGATTCAGACCCTTGCCTTGCATTACTTTGTACACTTCATGCCACTCCCTTTTGGCCTTCAGTGTTTCTATTGAGAAATCAGCCGTCAGTCTATTGGGAGCTCCCTCGTAGGTAACTCTCTCTCTCTCTCTCTTGCTTCCTTTAAGATTCTTTCTTTGTCTTTAATGTTTGCCATTTTTATTATGATGTGTCTAGCTGTGAGTCTTTTTGGGTTCATCTTGCTTGGGACTCTCTGTGTTTCCTGGACTTGTGTGACTTTTTCCTTCACCAGTATAGGGAAGTTTTCTGTCATTATTTCTTCGAACAGGTTCTCTATTCCTTTCTCTGATTCTTCTCCTTCCGGTACACTTATAATGCGAATGTTGTTAGATTTTGTATTATCCCACAGCTCCCTTAAACTGTCCTCTTGCTTTTTAATTTTTTCCCCCATTTTCTGCTCTATTTGGGTGTTTTTTTCTACCTTGTCTTCCTTCTAAGTTGCTGATTCGGTCTTCAGCTTCTTCTAATCTACTATTAAACCCTTCTAAGGTATTTTGCATAACAGCTATGTCATTCTTTATTTCCTCTTGATTTTTATGCATAGCTTCTACCTTTTTTTTTTTTTAAAGCTGAAGTAGTTCTCAGTGAGCTCTTCATAATTCTTAGTAAGCTGCTTGTAGTTCTCACCAAATTGTTTAAGCACCCTTATAATCATTGCTTCGAATTATTTATCTGACAAGTTGCTTTCTTCTAGTTCCTCTATTGGTAATTCCTCTCTTTTTTTCATTTGGATGTTGTTTCTTTGTCTCACCATTTTAGCAATGTGGTAGTTCTAAGCCCGGTGAGGGATGTTGGAATGTGTAGGCACGTTGGTGTGTATCCACTAAGGCTGCTGTGCCTCCCAGCCTGTTTTGGTGTATGGCTCCTCTTGCCTGCTGTGGGTCCTGGAGTGTTGACACCTGGTGGCTGGAATTGGTCTGTTGTGCAGGTCTCAGCTCCCCAAGACTTGCTGCTGCTTGGGCTGGGGCAGTGCTCTTGATCAGCTTCTACTGATGCTGCTGGAGATAGGTCTTAGCTGCCTATATGTGCTGCTGCCACCTGGTGTGCGCGGGTCCATCTGATGCCCTGCTGGGGTGTGTGAGGTTATGCTAGTACACTGTTGAGGTGCTTGGGTTCCACTGGCAGTCTTCTGGGGTTTGTGGGTCCCTCTGGTATGCTGCTGGGGTACGTGGGTTCCACTGGTGTTCTGTTGGGTAACCCTGCTGCCTGGTGGGGTCCAGCTCCTGATTAGTCAGTGCTGGGGGCAAGTTTCAGCTCCTAGTTTGGACTGCTACTGCTGCTGCTGCTGCTGCCAGGGGGTGCTCTCAGGTCCCAATCCTTTACTGCTGTTGGGGGCTGAGGATGCTCTGCACCTGGGATTTTGCTGCTGTTGGGGGGAGGACCTCCACTCCAACTCTGCTGCTGCAGTTGTCAGGGGCAGGTCTCAGCTGCCCTAGCCCTGCTGCTTGGGTTGGGGCACTGCTCCTGATCAGCATTTGCTGATGCTTCTGGGGATGTGGTTCAGCTGCCAATCTGAGCTGCTAATGCCTGTTGGGGGAGGGGCTCTTCTTTCACCCAGTCACTCTTGTTGTGGGGGGAGGTTCTGGGCTCCCAAACTGGTGCTATTGTCCCTGCGAGCCTGGGTGGGCTATCGCGCCACTGTGGGCCTGGAGCCTGGGCAGGCTGCTGCACTTCTGTGGGCCGCAAGCCTGGGTGGTCCTGGAGCCTGGGCAGGCCGTGTGGCCATGAGCCTGGGAGAGCTGTCGCTGCTGTTGGGGGTGGGGCTCTGGCTCCCAGCTGGTTTGGCTACTGCAGTAGGCACCTTGATAGCATTGCTACCTTGTGCTGACCATGCTGACACAGCTGAGTCCACTGGTCAGATGATGCAAAGCACTCTAGTGGACTCAGGTCTCTCGGCCCTAGCCGCTCCCCATTTCCTTCTCCCAGGGAAGACCTGGGATCTTCCAAAATGGCAGGGTCTCCCAGCCATGCAGGGGAAAGTTCACTGAAGCACTGCTTTCCTCAGTAGCTGGCTGCTTTCCGTCCACAGCACAGGAACCTTCTGCCCTGTGTCTCTGCACTGCTCAAGCTTGGTCGTTCACACTCACATTCACTCACACCCTCTCTCACACTCACCCTCACTCTGGTCCTGCCCATCACCATCTTTTCTTAAACACTTTTCAGCTCTGCCTAATTTTTAATTGGGTTGTTTGTCTTCCTTTTTTTGAGTTGTATGAGTACTTTATACATTATGGAAATTAACTCCTTATCTGATGTATCATTGGCAAATATGTTCTCCCAGAGAATGGGTTCCCTTTTCATCTTGATGTTGGTTTCTTTTGCTGTGCAGAAGCTTTTTAGTTTGATGTAGTCTCATTTATTACTTTTTTCCTTTGTTTCTCTTGTCCTAGATGATGTATCAGTGAAAATTTTGCTCTGTGTGATGACTACAAATTTGTTGCCTACAATTTCTTCTAAGATTTTTATGGTTTCATGACTTCTATTTAAATCTTTTATCCATTTTGAGTTTATTCTTGTGTATGGTGTAAGTTGGTGGTCTAGTTTCATTTCTTTGCAAGTACCTGTCCAGTTTTTTCAACATCATTTACTGAGAGACTGTATTTACTCCATTGTATGCCCTTGCCTCCTTTGTCAAATATTAGTTGAGCATACTGTCTTGCGTCAATTTCTGGATTCTCTATTCTGTTCCATTGTTCTATATGCTTGTCCTTGTGTCAGTACCAGACTATTTTTTAATTACAGTGGCTTTGTAGTATAACCTGATATTCGGTATTGTGATCCCTCCAACTTTGTTCTTCTTTTTCAAGGTTACTGTGACAATTTGTGGTCTTTTTTTGGTTTCACATAAACTTTTGGAGTTTCTGTTCTACATTGTGAAGGATTCCATCAGCATTTTAATAGGGATTGCATTGAATCTATATATTGCTTTGGATAGTATGGTCATTTTAAGGAGATTGATTTTTCCAAACCATAAACATGGTATATGCTTCCTTTTCTTTTTTTTTTTAATGTCTTCCTCTATTTCTTTTTTCAATGTCCTGTAGTTTTCTGAGAACTGGTTGGTTTTTTACCTCCCTGGTAAAGTTTATTCTTAGGTGTCTTAATTTTTTGTTTGTTTGTTTGCAATGGTAAATGGAAATTTTCTTTTTTTAGTTTCTCTTTCTGAATGCTCATTATTGGTATATGAAAATATAATTGATTTATGGATGTTAATTTTTCATCTTGTACTTTGCTGAATTCATATACTGGATCTAGTAGTTTTTTGATGGAACTTTAAGGTTTTCTCTGAAGACTATTATATCATCTGTGAATAATGACAATTTCACTTCTTCCTTTCCAATTTGTATGCCTTTTATTTTTTCTTCTTGTCTGATTGCTCTGGCTATGACTTCCACTACTAGTTGAACAAGAGTGTCAAAAGCAGACATGCCTGTATTTTTCCTGTTCTTAAGGGAAATGCTTTTAGTTTTTGCCCATTCAGTATGATGTTAGCTGTAGGTTTGTCTTACATGGCCTTTATTATGTTGAGGTATGATCCCTCTAGTCACACTTCGCAGAGTTTCTATAAAAAATGGGTGCTGGACAGGTTACCTACAAAGGAACCCTCATAAGGCTATCATCTGACTTCTCAACAGAAACACTACAGGCCAGAAGGGAATGGCATGAAGTAATCAAGGTCATGAAGAACAAGGATCTGAATCCAAAACTACTCTACCCAGCAAGGCTGTCATTCAAAATAGAAGGTCAAATAAAGAGCTTCTCAGACAAAAAAAGGCTAAGGGAATACATTAGCACCAAACCAGCACTGCAAGAAATGTTAAAAAGACTGCTGTAATTAGTAGAAGAAATAGGAAGGAAAGTAGAACCACACTAAACAAAAATGGGAATAAATAAGTACATATCAATAATCACCTTAAATGTAAATGGATTGAATGCTCTGATAAAAAGACACAGAGTAGCAGATTGGATAAGAAAGCATGACCCATATATATGTTGTGTACAAGAGACTCACCTCACAACAAAAGTCTCACATAGGCTGAAAGTGAAGGGATGGAAAAAAATCTTCCAAGCAAATGGAAAGGAAAAGAAAGCTGGGGTAGCAATACTCATATCTGATAAAATAGATTTCAAAATGAAAGCCATAACTAGAGACAAAGAAGGTCACTACATAATATTGAAAGGATCTATCCAACAGGAAGATATAACCTTGGTAAACATATATGCACCCAATATGGGAGCACCAAAGTATATTAAAAATCTTCTGGAGGACTTCAAAGGAGAAATTGACAGCAATACAATCATAGCAGGGGACTTCAACACCCCGCTGACTTCACTGGATAGATTCTCTAGGCAAAAAATTAACAAGGAAACAGAGACTCTAAACGAAGCACTAGACCAAATGGATTTAATAGATATTTACAGAGAATTACACCCCAAAACTACAGAATTCACATTCTTCTCAAGTGCACATGGGACATTCTCAAAGATAGACCACATGTTAGGACACAAAGTAAGTCTCTACAAGTTCAAGAAGATTGAAATCATATCAAGCATCTTCTCAGATCACAATGGCATGAAACTAGAAATCAATTGCAACAAGAACATGCAAAGACATATGAACACATGGAGGCTAAATAGCATGTTATTAAACAATGAATAGGTTACCAAGGAGATCAAGGAAGAAATTAAAAACTTCCTGGAAACCAATGAAAATGAACACACAACAACACAAAATCTATGGGATGCAGCGAAAGCAGTTCTGAGAGGGAAGCTCATAGCACTACAGGCCTACCTCAGAAACAAGAAAAATTTCTAATAGACTATCTAACCTCACAACTTAAAGAACTAGAAAGCAAACAAAAAGAAAACCCTAGAGCAAGTAGAAGGAAGGAAAGAGTAAAGATCAGAGCAGAAATAAATGACATGGAGACCAAAAAAACAATTCAAAGGATCAATGAGATAAAGAGCTGGTTTTTTGAAAAGATAAACAAGATTGATGGACCCTTAGCTAGACTCACCAAGGAACAAAGAGAGAGAACCCAAATACACAAATACAGAAATAAAGAGGAGAAGTAACAACTGACACTACAGAAATACAAAGGATCGTTAACAAATACAATGAACATTTATATGACAACAAATTCGACAATCTAAGTGAAATGGACAAATTTCTAGAAACACATAGTCTCCCAAAACTGAACCGGGAAGAGGTAGAAAACTTGAACAGGCCAATAACAATGAAGGAAATTGAAGATGTAATCAAGACTCTCCCAGCACACAATTGCCCAGGCCCTGACGGCTTCATGGCGGAGTTTTACCAAACATTCAAAGAAGAACTAACACCCATTCTCCTCAAACTATTCCAAAAATTTCAAAAAGAAGGAAGACTTCCAAACTCGTTTTATGAAGCCAGCATAATTCTAATTCCAAAACCAGAAAAAGACACTACAAAGAAAGAAAACTACAGGCCAATATCCCTGATGAACATAGATACCAAAATCCTAAACAAAATACTAGCAAATCAGATCCAGCAATACATCAAAAAAATTATTCACCATGACCAAGTGGGATACATCCCAGGGATGCAAGGCTGGTTCAATATTCGCAAATCAATAAATGTGATACATCAGAAAAACAAAATTAAAGATAAAACCCACATGATCATATCAATAGACAGTGAAAAAGCATTTGACAAAATCCAGCACCCATTTCTGATAAAAACACTCAGAAATTTGGGAATAGAGGGATCATATCTCAACATTATAAAGGCCATATGTGAAAGACCTACAGCCAACATCATACTCAATGGACAAAAACTAAAAGCATTTCACTTAAGAACAGGAACAAGACAAGGATGCCCACTTTCACCACTCTTATTTAACATAGTACTGGAAGTCTTAGCCACAGCAATCAGACATGAAGAAAAAATAAAAGGGATCCAAATTGGAAAGGAGGAAGTGAAACTGTCATTATTCGCAGATGACATGATATTATACATAGAAAACCCTAAAGACACCATCAAAAATCTACTAGACTTAATAAATGAATTTGGCAAAGTAGCAGGATACAAAATTTACGTCAAGAATCGACGGCATTCTTATACACCAATGATGAACTCACAGAAAGAGAAACTAAAAAAACAATTCCATTTACCATCGCGGCAAACAAATTAAGATACCTAGGAATAAACTTAACCAAAGAAGTAAAGGACCTATTTTCAGAAAACTACAGGACATTGAAAAAAGAAATAGAGGAAGATATAAAAAAGTGGAAGCATATACCTTGTTCATGGATTGGAAGAATTAACATCTTTAAAATGTCCATATTACCAATGGACATGGACAACAAAACTGGGCCGGGGCAGGGAGGGAGAAGGAGGATGGTGTCAATGGGGGAAAAAGAAGAAACATCTGTAACAAAAGTAAATTAATAATAATAATAAAAAAAGTTGTTTGACCACCCTTCAAACCTTTGCTTTGAATTCTATAACTGAAAAACTGGTTGCCTCCATTCATTTAGTTTCTTTTCTGGTGATTCTTCCTTTTCTTTCATGTGGGGGTTGTTTCTTTGTCGTACCATGTTAGCAGTCTTGTAGTTTGAGGCCAGATGAGGCTCACTGGACTATGTAGTCCATTTGGTTTGTATCAGATAAGACTGCTATGCCTCCCAGTCTTGGTGTGGTGGCCTTTTTATGGGATGCAATGGAGTAGTCTCCTTCATCTTCTGAGCTGGGTCCTCTAAGAATATCCCTTGTGTGGATTATGTGAGCTCTCCTGTGTACAGATGATGTGTGTTGTAATTGTGTACCTGAAACCTGTATAATTTTGTTAACCCGTGTTACCCCAATAAATTCAAATAAAGGAAAAAAAATAGCTTCTACTGAGAAAGATTTTAGAAGTTGTAGAAAAAATTTTAGAGCCCCAAGACCCCTTACCTATCTGCTAGTTCATCCTTATTTTACAAAGACAGAGAGACTAAATCCAAGATGCAAGTATAAAATAATTAGATAGTAAATGAGCTGAGAGTAGAAAGAAATTAGATTATCTCATTTTTCTTTAGCATTCTTTCTCCTGCTCCCATCTTGCAGGACCATATTTCTGAGCAAAGAGAAACTATGTAATAAAAGGCTGCTTAAATCTTTGCAGTCTGGGTCTGGGAAAGCCATGGTCAATATTTTGACCACTGGAATAGAAAATTCCAATTTGTGTAGATGTTTGGCACCTTGGGCATGAAAGGAGACTAAGGCTGAGCCACTGTTACTGTATTAGTAACCAGTCCATCACTCACTGGCTTCTAAGAGGAAGCCAAAGGTGATGGTGCCATCCTCAACACACAGATGCATATCTATGGACTTTCCTGATGTAGCTAATATATTCATTATCCCAAATGGACATTCCTTGAAAGTAAATTATGAATATAATGAGCTTAAGTCATACATTGTCAGCAGATTTGGAATTGGAAGTCTCATGCGGTTAGCCGTCCATGAAGATGCTAGATAAAAGTCTTCCAGGCCAACACTTTAGCAACAAGTAAAACAATATTCTATGACGTAATCATAAAACTGTGACTACCATCCAAGGGATGACTATATCTGTGCTATAGTTAATATAAGAAACACTTGTTTTCATGACTATGAGGTATCACCTCACACCTGCCAGAATGGCTGCCATCAATAAATCATCAAACAACAAGTGCTGGTGAAGGTGTGGAGAAAAGAGGACTCTAGCACACTGCTGGTGGCAATGCAGACTGGTGCAGCCACTATGGAAAACAGTATAGTGTTTCCTCAAAAAATTAAAAATAGAACTGCCATTTGACCCAGTGATCCCACTTCTAGGAATATATCCTAGGAAGCCTGAAACACCAATCAGAAAGAATATATGTACCCCTATGTTCATAGCAGTGCTATTTACAATTGCTAAGATCTGGAAACAGCCCAAGTGTCCACCAATAGATGAATGGATAAAAAAGCTGTGGTACATGTACACAATGGAATACTATGCAGCTGTAAGAAAGAAAGATCTCTTATCCTTTGAGATGACATGGAGGGAACTGGAGACTGTTATGCTAAGTGAAATAAGCCAATCAGAGAAAGACAAATACCACATGATCTCACTTATTTGTGGAATATAATGGAAAAAAAATAAGCTGATGAACAAAACAGACCTAGAGACATAGAAAGGAGCAGGGTTCAGACTGACAAACCTCAGAGGAAAGGATTTAGGGGGAGGGAAGAGGTAAACCAAAGAACTTATATGCATGTATGCATAACCATAGACATAGACAACAATGCTGTGGGACAGGGGGCGGGATTAGTAGGAGAATGTCTAGGGGGGAAAAAGGAGAAACATCTGTAACAAAAATATATTAATAGAAACACTGGTTTTCATATGAATGGTCATTTTCACACCATTTCATTCAATTCTGTATGCCATCCCTCAGATGTCAAATATTGACCTAAGTATCTGTCTCCAAAAAGAAGAAAATTTGCCCAGAGAAGGGTTGAGAAATCTTACCTTATTGGGAATATGTGAGAGAATGAAAGATCCTCAAAATTAAGAAGTTTTACCTACATAAAAACATACATTTAATATATACACTTATATTTATACATTGATTTTATATTCTTCATCAAAGCTGTCTTTAAATCTGTGTGTGAGATGTGGAAGGGAGATCAGATTTATTCTTTGTAGTTCCAGAGGACCAGTGAGTTCAAATCACAGAAAAGGAGCTCCCACTTCTGGAAATGAGGTAGTTTTGGTTTCCAAGGGACCGTTTCTCTTGATCAATTCTTTAGAGTCAGTTTCTGTTTGTACTATTTCCTTCGCAGATACAGGCAATATTTACTTTCCCCTAGATTTATTCTCACAGAGGTGATCAGAAAATTCCAAGAAATTAAAGCGGATGAGTAAGGGTTCTTAGCAGAGAAAAACAATTCTGGAAGCTCACAGGACTGAGAGACTTTATCAATGTCTTGGGGAAAGAACATCGTAGTAGATTTTGGGAGAAAAGTGATAGGTTATGGAATCTGAGCCAGCAACGGCCAGGGAAGTAGAAGTATATGCCAGAAGAGTAGGCTTATACTGTAGGGGAAATTCCACTAAAGATATGAGTCAGTAATTGCATTTTAGGGTATACCTCCCATTTTGATATGGGAAAATAAAACCACCTCAAGAGTAAACTTATATGTGTTTACATTTTCTGAATCTTCAGCCTGATGTTTTCTCAGAATGTGCATTCTTTCAATAATTTGAAGAATATGAAACACAAAATAGGAATAGATTTCTTAAAGCATGTCAAATTTCTCATTGTCAATCGGCCCAATCTATGGGTCAAATTGTTTCCTACGGTTGAAATATTAATAATGCATGAAAGATATCCGCCTGCTGCCTTATCATTTAGATTCAATGTTTTACTTTTCATCATGTTCACCAGTTGAGGGAAGATTCTTCGTTTTGACTGTTGGTACTGTCAATTCTCTTGGAATAGCAATGTCACAGGCAAGACCTGTTTAGAGGAGCAGAGTAAGCAAGGAAGGACTTGAAATATTCATTGGTCTCCTCCCCTGTACTCTGCTGTTTCACGTACATGTTCCTTTTAGAAAGAGTTTTTCTTCATAAAAGAAGATGAGGAATGTTTTATATTCTCTTTGTTTGAGAGAGTGAATCATGGCACTTTCCTGATTTCAAACTTGTAAACCTGGGCCAACCCTGAACAATTAGAACAGAATTTGCCTCTTTACAACATATTGACAATGACTCAGTAGGGTTTCTACATACTTACTTCGTCTCTAATTTGACTTAATTTTTTTGACCCATTGCTGCCTTTGCATGTCTGAATCATAGTCACCTGGTAAGAGAATATTTAAGAGATCAGTAGTTATGAATGTGACCACAAGATGGCAGTGCACCTCTGTTGATGCTGAATACATGGAGGGTTCATTTTAGTGGATTTTGAATGAATGGGCTTTGGCAGAAGCATAGTCTTTTTCTTATTGGCTGGGCAGAGAACCTGAGAAACCCCTATGCTTGTCAGAGGAAAGGAGGGACAACTTGATAACAGCAGTAGCTCCCCTGGCTGTAGATTGCAGGTCCACAACTGATCCTAAGTGGGCAAAAGGATGAAGACATCCAATGGAGCTTTATTCATGTTCTTGTGGCTGCAGCTGGACTGTGAGTTGAGGGTTTATGGGAAAAAGAGTATATTACTGGATATTCTTTAGAGGCCAACACTGGATTTATTCAGGTTTCCTTTATTCATAGTTACTCCATGAAAAGCAAATTCCAAAGCATAATATTCTGATCACTCTTTCTTTCTCCGACATTTTCTTTCTGCACAGGGGTCAGCCGAGGAGAGAAAGTGGATCAGCGTCCTTCTATCCTGAGTGTCCAGGAGGGAAGCATCGCTGTCATCAACTGCTCTTATTCAGACAGTACCTCAAACTACTTCCCTTGGTATAAGAAAGAACCTGGAAAAGGTCCCCAGCGCATTATAGACATTCGTTCAACTATGGACAAAAATTCAGGTGAAAGACTCACTGTTTTCTTGAATAAGGAGGCCAAACATCTCTCCCTGCACATCGAGCCCACCCGACCTGGAGACTCAGCTGTGTACTTCTGTGCAGCGAGTGCACATTGCTTCCCAGGCACCTGCATCCTGTACACAAACCTGCGAGTGGGGCAGCTGCCTCTGCTTGGGACAGACCTTCAAGCTCAGCATTTGTCATGGTGCTTGTCTGCAAGTGGAAACTAATGTGTAGTGTGTTAACTAATGTGTAGTGTGTTAACTAATGTGTAGTGTGTTAAGAACACATAATAGGAAGGTTGGTTTCAAGATGGCCTAGAAAGGGTTAGAACATTTTGTTGAATGACTGTTGCTCAATGGATTCTTCAAGGAACTTAGGAATGTTTTATGTTGAAATTGAGGCTTTAAAGATGGCTTCACATTTGCTATTTAGATACCTCTCCTATAAAAAAAAAATTCCTTAGTATCAGTATCGTAATCTGTATTAAAATGAGCTTTTAAATATTGTGTTTTGCAAACAGCATTTATTTTTCTGATTTTAAACCATTATGCAGGGTGGGGCAAAAAGTAGGTTTACAGTTGTGAATACATGAAACAGTTTATTCTTGTGTTATTATTTATTAATTATTCTATCATTTATTTGTATTATAATTGTACACCTATTTTTGTCCTACTCCATATTTCAAATACAGAAAATATGTAAAATACTAAAAACATAAAATTGGTAATTCTGTATTTAGATAATATTGCTAATATTTGGATTATCAAATTTTGTTATTAGATTCATGAGTTTTTCACTTAATATTATATCTTGATTTAAGCATTTCCTATTTCATCAAGTCTTTTCAAACATCTGCTTTTTAAATAGCTCTGTGAGACATTGCAGTAAAATGGAGTTTTATATTAATTTTCTTCTTAAATTGTGGGAGATTGTGACAGTCCTTTCTTTGTGGTCTGACCACGTTCTTATTAAGAAAATGTGACATGGGTTTAAAGCCCAGAGATAATATACATTATTCGTGTGTTTGAGGAAATTAGGACAGGAAGTGATTTTAGAAAGTGAGTTTCTGATTAAGCTCACAAATCTGTTTGGCACAGACTTTTCCACATAGTCGATGGTCAGTAGACGTTTGCTAAAGAAAGAAGGAAAGGTGATTTCGCTGTTGATTCAGAACTTTAACCTAAACTTTATGGTAGAATTAAATTTATAAATTGATTGGTGGACAACAAATCTTTTGAATGTGTATATTTGATTATCTATTGTTTAAGAACACACTATTTCTTTCCATTTATATCTTTGTATTTCTAGATAAAGCTTCATTATTTTAAGATAATTAAATTTATTCATAGACTTGTAATTTTCCCACATTATTATTGAAATTTTACTTTCTGAAGTTCATGGGAAATTTCTTATATATACTGATCAGCCACCTTACTGTTATTAGTGGATTGCACAGAGGCATTGGACTAATTTAAAAATAGCTTATTACAAATCTCACTGCCTTATTATCTTCACATTTTGACTGAATAAAACATGAAGAACCACAACCTTCTTAAAAAAATTCTCTTCTAGTGTTATGGATAAATCAATGGAATGAAAGATATTGCATAAATAATTAATTTCTTAATTCTCTCACTCCTGGTCAAGTGTAGGATATTTTTGAGATCTCTTATATTTTTCCTAAGGATGAACATAACTGTCAATTGGTATGGTGAGATGACCCCACTGGCTTCGTTTTGTTTTGTTCTAGCTAACTGTTTTGTTCTTATAAGGAAAGTCATCAGATCAAATTAGATTTATGACATGTGAACAAAAAAGGGCAGTATTGTAGCCCAACACCTCAATGGTTGGGTTTTATTATTTCCCTCACTGTAACCACTAGCTCCTATCCATTAAAAGGAAAGTGACTCTTGGTTGTTTCATTTTCTCTACGAATGATGGAGGAAGAGAGATACATGGCTTCTATTTTATTGGATTATTCTTCTAAAACCAAGTTAGAAGAGAGAGAGAGAGGGTACAATTACTGTGGAACAACTGCTTTTGCACACTTAAGTGAGAATTTATTTAAAGAAAGAAAAAGAAATGGTCCAACCAGATGTGCAGAGTCAGTACATACTTAGACATACTCAAGCTTTAAACCTTGAACATGGTGTATTTTTTTCCTAACATCTCTGGACAATTTACTACAACCTCGGCCCTCCCTTGATCCTGCAAAGCCAAACTGGGTGCGGACAGCCTCCTTTTGGCTTGCTTTCACTAGGGCAGTGTTGACTGCTCAAATTTGTGGGCTTTTATCTAGTCCTACAGAATGGAGCCCTTTCTGCACATGCTCGCTAGCCATCTGCAAAGACTCATTTAAAAAATTATTAAATTTATAGCCCTGGCCAGTTTTGCTCAGTGGTTAGAGTGTCGGCCCATGGACCGATGAGTCTCGGGTTCAATTCCAGTCAAAGCAAGTACCTTGGTTGCAGTTCATCCCCGGCCCCGGTTGGGGTCATGCGGAAGGCAGCCACTCAATGTGTCCCTTTCACGTCGATGTTTCTCTCTCTCTCTCCCTCCCACTCTATCTGAACAAAAATAGAAAAATGTCCTCAGGTGAGGATAAAAAAATAATAATAATTGAATTTATTGGGGTGACATTGATTAATAAAATTATATAGGTTTCAACTGTATAGTTCTATACCATCTGTATATAGCATTGTGTGTTCACCACCCGAAGTCAAGTCTGTTTTAATCACCATATATTTGAATCCCATTACCCTCGTCTACCTTCCTCCTACCCCACCTTTTTCTTTCCTTCTGGCAAACAGCATACTGTTGTCTGTATCAACGAGTTTTTATTTGTTTTGTTTGTCTTTTTGTTTCAATTTTATGTCCCACATAGAAGTGAAATCATATGGTTCTTGACTTTTTCTGTCTGACTTATTTTGCTTCACTTGATATTCTCATGATCCATCCATGTTGTCACAAATGGCAGTATTTCATCTTTCTAATGGCTGAGTAGTATTCCGTTGTATATATAGATGTACCACATTTTTTATCCAATCATCTATCTAAGGAAACTAATTGTTTCTATGTTGTGGCCACTGTGAACAAAGCTGCAATGAACATAGGGGTGCGTATATCTTTATGAATAAATGCTTCCAAAATTTTCAGACAGTACCCAGAAGAGGGATTTCTGGGTCATATGGTCACTGTATGCTTAAATTTTTTCAGGAACCTCCATACTGTTTTCCATAGTGTCTATATCAATTTGTATTCCCACTAGCAGTGCATGAGGGTTCCTTTTTCTCCACAACTTCTCCAACACTTATTTTCCGTCCTGTTGATGATAATGATCATTATAACAGGTGTTGCCTTCCTGTGTGCTCCAGTAGCTGGATGGGATGGCATGTGGGTGAGGTGCTGAGCTTTGGGGGTGCTCGTGGGCCAGTTGTGGGGTTTCACAGCCAAGGCCTCCTCAGCAACTTGTGGGCAGCTTCCTGATGGTGTCTGCATTGTGGTTAGGATCTGTGTCCCTTTAATGCCCACTGAGAGCCCTGGCTGGTATTCTCCCAGGAGTTCCCTGCTTCCATTTGGGCAGCACACTTCAGAATTCTGCATGAGGCAAGAAGGAGGTGTGTCTGTTTGGCAGTGTCCCCCAAAACTGAGGGAGCTAGGGGTTCAGTCACATGCTCTCACTTCTTCCTATGGGAAAAATCAAGGACCTAGAAGATTTCTCTTGGTACTGGGTGGTGCCGCACAGCATGGATATTTGACTAGGGTATTGTGAAATGTTCCTCTTACCCTGTAAAATGTTTCCAATCTCAGGTATTTTTGCTTCCACGTTGTGTTTCTCCCACAGTGTAGCTTCTCTGCTAGATTTTCTCAAAGGCACTCAATTTAGTGTACGATTGTAAAATTATGTAGGTTTTTTTTTTTTTTTTTTTTGGTGAGGGAAGATGGTAGAAAATTCATATTTCACCATTTTGATCTCAGTGTTTTTAATTTTTATTTTAAATAATCATATTGGAAGTGACTATTTTTGGTGTACAGTTCTGTGAAATTTGAAATTTTTATATTTATTTATTGATTTTTTTTGAGAGAGAAAAGAAACATTGATTTGTTGTTCCACTTATTTATGCACTCACTGGTTGATTCTTTTATGTGCCTTGCCCCAGGATCGAACCCACAACCTTGGCTTATTGGGACGATGCTGTAACCAACTGAGTTACCCAGCCAGGGCTGTTCCCTGAACTTTGAATACATTGTATACAGATCATGTAACCATCACATGATCATGATACAAAACAATTACATGTAGTATTTTATTTCTATTGTTGAACATATTACAGATGTCTCCCCCTTTTTCCCCCACTGGCCCTCTCCTTCCTACTCCCACCCCCCTACTGCCTTCCTCACACTGTTGCCTGTGTTCATTATTTATGCATATATGCATATAAATTCTTTGGTTAATCTCTTCTCATCCCTGATCCCCTCTTGCCTCTGAGATTCGTCAGTCTGTTCCCTGTTTCTATGTCTCTGGATCTATTTTGTTCATCAGTTTATTTTGTTCATTAGTTTATTTTGTTCATCAGTTTATTTTGTTCATCAGTTTATTTTGTTTACTTTTAATTTTAATTCATTAGATTCCACATATAAGTGAGATCATATGTCTTTCTCTAACTGGCTTATTTCAATTAGCATAATATTCTCCAGGTCCCTCCATGCTGTTTCAAAGGGTAAAAGGTCCTTTTTATAGCTGCATAGTGTTCCATTGTGTATATGTACCACAGCTTTTTTATCCACTCATCTACTGCTGGGCACTTAGGCTGTTACCAGATCTTAGCTATTGTAAATAGTGCTACTATGAACATAGGGGTGCATATATTCTTTCTGATTGGTATTTCAGGATTCTTAGAATATATTCCCAGAAGTGGGCTCACTGGATCAAATGGCAGTTCCATTTTTAATTTTTTGAAGAAACTCCATATTGTTTTCAATAGTGGCTGCTCCAGTCTGCATTCCCACTAGCAGTGTACTACAATTCCCTCTTCTCCACACCCTCACCAGCATTTGTTGTTTGAGGAGTTTTTTATGGTAGCCGTTCTGGCAGATGTGAGGTGATACTTCATTGTTGATTTGACTTGCATCTCTCTGATGATTAGTGACACTGAGCATTTTTTCTATGTCTCCTGGCCATTTGTATGTCCTCTTTGGAGAAGTGTCTATTTGGGTCCTCTGCCCATTTTTTAATTGGATTGTTTTCCTTTTGTTGAGTTGCATGAGTATTTTATGTATTTTGGAAATTAATCCCTTATCAGATGTATCATTGGCAAATATATTCTCTCACACAGTGGGTTCCCTTTTCATCTGATGGTGGTTCCTTTTGTGCAGAAGATTTTTATTTCAATGTACTCACATTTGCTTATTATTTTCTTTGTTTCTCTTGCCCTAGGTAATGTATCAGTAAAAATTCTGCCTCTTGTGATGTCTGCATTATTTTGGCCTACATTTTCTTCTAGGATTTTTATGGCTTCATGACTTATATTTAAATGTTTTATCCATTTTGAATTTATTCTTGTATATGGTATAAGTCGATGGTCTAGTTTCATTTTTTTTTTTTTTGCATGTACATGTAGTATTTTTAAATAAGTGCCACCACCCAGTTTCATCATAGATGCAAGGACTGAACATAGTAGTTGGTCAAATCATCAGTCTTCTTTTCAATATGTAATTTTACTCATGTTCATTTTTAGATGGTACTGTTTTAAAATCAAGAGTTTGTTAACTCAAAAGGAAGTTTGGGTTGGCTGATACTCTCAGCTAGTACATAGAGAAGTCTGATGTGACCCACACCAACTTGCTGAATCAGGAAACTCGATTTTCTGTTCTGGGGCAGCAGAGCACACAGCCCAGCATTTCTTCTCTCCCCCTGCCAGTCACCTCACCTTGCAAAGCCCTGAAACTGAAGAACAAGATATTTTTCACCTAGTGGAAATATCAAAGATGTTACTTTTCAGCCTTCTGAAAGTTGTCCTTGCTGCAATATGGCTAGGTAGGGATACCTTAGTGGGGATGGGTCTCCTCTATGATCTAAGGATAGGGGGTCCAGGCAGGGTCTTATGTGTACTCTGGGAAGGTAATCTAACAGGATGCGAAAAACATTTTTTTGGTCAGGTTTTTGCTATCAGACAGATCTGTTTTCAAAATTATTAGCTCTGCCATGTGCTTTCTAGACACTTATGAGTTTTGTTTTATTATTTATTAAATGGGAGAGTGATACTGTCTTTAATATTTTCACAACTTATTAATAAATTGTCAAGAGATTGACAAGCAGTAGATGATCACTTAATGACAGTAACCTCAGTAGGTACACAAAAAGCATTTGACTGATTCAGCCTCTGTTCCTTATTAAAAATTCCCAGCAAATTAAGAATGGAAGGGGATTTCTTGAACTTAATAAAGGACCTCTACAAAAAACTTACATCAACTGGCATATTTGATAGTGAAAGACTGAATGCTTTCCAGCTATGATCAGGAATAAGGAAAGAAATTTGGCTTTCACCTGTTGTGTTTAATATTGTACTAGAGGTTCTAGCCAGTGCAATAGGCAAGAGAAAGAAACAGAAGACATACAGTTTGAAAAGGAAGAATGAGCCTATCTTTATTCACAGACAGCATAATTGTCCGAGTAGAAAATCCAAGGGTATCTAGTGAAAAGCTACTAGAACAAACAAGTAGGGTTAACAAATTCAAATATACACCTACCATATGATTCAACCATTCCAGTCTCAGGTATTGACTGAAGAAAAATGAAAGCCTATGTTTTTTTAAAAAAAATCTTCTATACAAATGTTCATAGCAGCTTTATTTATAACAGCCCAAACTGGGATCAACTGAAATGTACATCAACAGGTGAATAAAGACATTGTTTTGTCTCTCTGTGATGAAATACTTACTCAGTAAGAGAAAAAGATGAACCGTTGATATTTGAGACCGTATAAAAATCTCAAAATAATTATGCTGAAATAAAAAAATCGGACAGAAGAGTACATATGATTCCATTTATGTGAAATTATAAAATATATACAGTAATTTATCGAACAGGTGTGTCCTTAAAATGGGAGTAGGAGGTAGAGAGAAGGTTGTGGGTAGGATTACTAAGAGATATGGGGGAACTTTTGGGGTGATGAATATGTTCATTTTTTTATATGTCTTTAATGATTTTTTTAGAGAGAGAACAAAAGAGAGAGAGAGGGAAATATTGATGTGAGAGAGAAACATCAATCAGCTGCCTCCTGCACGCCCCCTACTGGGGACCGAGCCTGCAACCCAGGCCTGTGCCCTGACCAGGAATTGAACCAGGACCTCTCAGTCCATGGGACTATGCTCGATCCACCGAGCCACACTGGCTGAGCTATGTTTATTATCTTGATTATGGTAATGACTTCACTAGTATATAAAAATGTCAAATCTTATAAAATTGCTTACATTAAATAGGTACAGTTTATTTTTATGAAAATTATGCATTTATAAAGCCATTAAAAATAAAAATTGAACAAATATTTTCTTTCAATGTTGTACAAGTTTTCTCGTGTGACCCAAGATGCAAAATATGTCTCCTCTAGGTCCTCTCTGGCCTTAAATTATGGTTTAGAATGTATGTTTAGCAACTTTGTACACCTATATGCTAAATAGTTTTCTTTCAACCTAGCATCATCCCAATTTATTTTTTCTCCTTGTATATCAAAATAGAAGTTTGTAGCTGTTTTTCCAGAATTCCTTTCTAGCATAATTTTGTGGTGGGTTTTGACAGTGTCATTTGGAAGGTGGTGGAGGAGTTAACTATCTGTGCCTGAATTTCCTAGGTCTACACCTAGGAGCCTGTTCACACATTGACTCTGAGGACTAATGAAGTCTCTTGATCTGAATCTCTGGTGAGAGAACTCCAGGAAAGAGACTGAGCTAAGCTTCTATCTACATGTCTATGGCTACATGTTTACAGGGCCTTCCACAACGACGTGTCCTTCTCCAGACCTTTATCCTGATAACCCTCGGAGGTTTTGTTCATTTCATTTGTTTTGTTTTATAAATGAATGGTCAAAAAAAGGGAACAAAAGAAGTGCTTCCTTTTGACGCTGGCATGTCAGAGAAAAAGAGTAGTTTTAAAAAATTTGTGTAGTCATAGGGATATTTCCCCATGCTAATCCCAGAGATCTCTCCCTGACCTTTGAGAACCATCTTTTCTAGGACAGTTATTACAAATGAATTCTTGTAAGCTGAAATCAGGTTGACTGCAACAAAATCACCTGGGTGAGGTTTTATTAATTACAATTTAGTGGGTCTCAATCCTGACAAATATGACTCATGAAATTAGTGGTGAGGTCCAAGAATCTGTAATTTTAAATAATTCACACTTTGACTCCTCTATCAGCTATTGAATGAATATCAGCTGATATATTTTTCACAATTTGAAAAGCTGGGAAAGAAGAGAGTTCTAACTTATGCTCCAGGCTTTTGCTATAAATCCACATCTTGGGGGAAGGGGGTTCTCTAACGTGTCAGGGAAATTATTGGATTAAAGTTTGGCTACAAAAATTAGCAGATGGATGGACACAGACAATAGGGTGGGGAAGGCAGTTGAGGGGTGGCAGGAGTGGTGAGGAGGGTGTCAGTGAGGAAAAAAGTAGGGGCATCTGTAATACTTTCAACAATAAAGATAGATTTTTAAAAATTGGCATATGGATGGTAGTAGAAAGCATTTTTGAGGCTATAATTGACTCAGGTTAGCTCCTTTACCTTGGAGTGAGTAAAATGATAGGAGAATAAGATACTGATCTCAGATCATTCTTTAGTGATTTGGTAACTTCAATTATGATGTTTCTTCTGTCTAGGACTGATACTTTTTATTTTTAATGATTCTGAAATTCAGAAACATTTGACCATTGATAGGACAGTGTGATTTTTTTTCCCCCTGAAAAACTTTCATTAAAAAGATAGCATTCTTTACAATTGATAGAACTTTAGAACCAAGGAATATTGTATCTCATGTAGTAGTGAATCCTCAGTGAAAGACTACTTATTTCTGTTTAATTTAATAAATATTTAGTAGGCATATAATAAATATCAGTCACTGTTCTGTATTGGGGTACAGTGCTGAAAAGTGAAGAATCACTCAGTAAAGATTTGACTTCTGCCCTGGCCGGTTTTGCTCAGTGGTTAGAGTGTCGGCCTGTGGACCAGAGAGTCCCGGGTTCGGTTCCCGCTAAGGGCATGTACCTCGGTTGCAGTTTGTCCCCGGCCCCGGTTGGGGTCCAGTGGGTGGCAGCCAGTCAATGTGTCTCTCTCACATCAATGTTTCTCTCTCTTTTTCCCTTTCTCCCTCCCGCTCTCTCTGAAAATAAATACAAAAAATGTCCTCTGGTGAGGATTAAAAAAAAAAAAAAAAAAGACTTGACTTCTTATTAGTTCCTCTAATTTTAACCCCAAACTCTTTCTGACATTCAATGGATTATAGGCAGGCCCCAATGAGTACATGAGTATATAAAGTACTACATTAAAATGCTCAAGAAGCCCAGCTGGTGTGGCTCATTGGATTGAGCGTTGTCCCATGGACTGAGATGTTCTGGTTTAATTCCCAGTTAGGCACATGCCCAAGTTGCAGGCTCAATCCCCAGTGGGGGCAAGCAGGGGGCAGCCGACTGATGTATCTCTCTCACATTGATGTTTCTATCTCTCTCTCCCCCTTCCTCTCTCTCTAAAAAACCTATTTAAAAAACATATTTGCCCTGGACGGTTTGGCTCAGCAGGTAGAGCATCAGCCCTTGGACCAAAGAGTTGCGGGTTCAATTCTGGTCAAGGGCATGTACCTCAGTTGTGGTTGGGTCCCCAGCTCTGGTCGGGGTCCTGCGGGAGGTAAGCAATCAATGTCTCTCTCTCACATCAATGTTGCCCCCCTCCCTCCCACTCTATCTGAAGATAAATGGAAAAATATCTTTGGGAGAGAATTTTTAAAAAATGCTCAAGAAAATTGATATCTTCCAACTACAGAACTACCCTGAGATGCTCTGTTAAAGAATTTCCATGTCAGGCATTGTTCTAAAAAAAGAAAGAAAGGAAGAAAGAAAGAAAGGAAGGAAGGAAGGAAGGAAGGAAGGAAGAAAGAAAGAAAGAAAGAAAGAAAGAAAGAAAGAAAGAAAGAAAGAAAGAAAGAAAGAAATAGAACTGAGAATTTATGATAGTCATTGTTCATATTTTTTTAGTGACTCATACAGTCAGAGATGAGAGCATATGCCACTTGGAAGGTCAAGATGACAGTGTAGGTAAACATGCTACTCGCAACCTGCCACAACCACATCAAAATTACAACTATACTACGAATCACCATCATTCAGAAATCTAGCTGAATGGAAGTCCTACAACTAGGGATATAAAAAAGAAGCCACATCCAGACTGGTAGGAGGGGTGGAGATACAGAATAGGCTGGTTCCATACCCACATGTGGTGGATAAAAATGAGAAAGGATATCTTGGCTGCAGAGGTCTCCACTGAGAAGCAAGGGGTCCCAGCCCAGGCATCATGTGCCAGGAGAACAAGTGTCCATAACTTCTGGCAGTAAAAACCAACCGAAATTGAGACTGGAGTGAGATGGGGTGCTGCTGGAGTCCCCGGCTGTTCTTCTTATAGGACCCATGCACAGACTTACCTGGACTCACTCTCTCTGAGCTCCAGCATTGGAGCAGCAGCTCAAAAGGCATCAGGGACATATGGGGAGGACCTGAACTGTCTGGTATCAGAGCAAGAGCTGGAGGGGCAGCTTTCTCTTAGACAAAAGTGCTGGCAGAGGCCGTTGTTTCTTTTCTGAGCCCTTCTGCCACAGAGCCATATCTAAATCATCATCAACCTGACTATCACTGTTTGCCCTGCCCTGGTAACTCCCTGACACCCTGTCCCACCCATCTTCTGAGCCCACAAAAGTGTTTCCAGTGGCTTTTCCATATGAATGGCCTGTCTTGCTCATGCTTCAGACTTTTATAAAATTTTTCAAACAAGCAGCATTTGGCCTTTGCATACCCTGTACCACTTGCTAAGTGGCCACAGACCTAGCACTAGTGGCAGCTGGCCCTGATTCTCAGTTTGGCCTCTCTTGCACACCTTTAAGCCCAGCACAAGTTGCAGGCATCTTCAGATTGCTTTGCAGCTCATGTCAGTTGGCTCTAGGCAGAAACCAGGCAGTGGCTGACCTTGGCCTGCACCTTCTGGGAGGCTCCAAAGCCAGTGCAACCAGTGGACAGCTTCAGACCACATTTAATCAACACCCTACCACCTCCACAAGTGACACAATCAAAGGACGTACTCAGCAGTAAGCAGGACTTACTTCTGTTGGACTCTGGGGAGGGTGTACAGAGTCTACACAGGGGCAGGGACACACATGTAGTAGTCCCAACTCAAGTGAATGGGAAGACTGTGACACTGAACCCTACAGGACACCTACTACATAAGGCTACCCTACCAAGCCCAGAGGATGCAGCAGATCTACCTAATACATAAAAACAAACACAGGGAGGCTGCCAAAATGAGGAGACAAAGAAACATATCCCAAATGAAAAAACAGAAGAAATCTCTATTAAACAAACTAAACGAAATGGAGACAAACAATCTACTAGATGCACAGTTCAAAACACTGGCTATAAGAATGCTCAATGGCCCTGGCCAGTTTGGCTAGGCAGTTAGAGCATTGGCCCATGGACTGAAGGGTCACAGGTTCAATTCCTGGCCAAGGGCACGTACCTGGGTTGCAGGTTTGATCCTTAGCCCCAGTCAAGGTTGTGCAGGGGGCAACCAATCAATGTGTCTCTCTCATATCAATGTTTCTCTTGCTCTCTCTCTGCCCCTCCCTCCTTTCCATTCTATATAAAAATCAATGGGAAAATATCATCAGGTGAGGATTAACAAACACAAACAAACAAACAAACAAAAATGATGCTCAGTGAACTTAGGAGAAGAGTGAATAAACGTACAGAGAACTTCAAAAACAAAAATGACATGGAAACCATAAATAAAAACCAATCAGAAATGAAGTTATATAATGTCTAATCACTTGAGAGTGTACACTTGAGACTAATATAATATTATATGGCAATTGTAATTGAAAAAAAATGTTAGAAAAATAAAAAAGAATCATGCATTCCATTTCAGTTCCTGTCCACCACGGGGTGCTGCTTCCCAACATAAACACATTTCCTGTATAAAATGTAAGCTTCAATTTATCATTTCACTGTGACTTCAACATTTCTTCATGTTCAGAATCAAGAGCATTATTCAGCAGACATTGTAGAGATGAAAACTTCTCTGGGCTTAGTGACTGTTGTACTCTTAGTGCTTGGTAAGTAACATGCTTTTTAAAATATGGATTCTTTCTTCTATTATGTCAGCAAATTCTTGAACCATAATTTTATTTAAGGGTGTCATGCCCAGGGTATCATAGATCTTTTTTCTTTTTCTCCAGGACAAACCCATGGAGACTCAGTGACCCAGATGGAAGGCCAACTGACTCTCTCAGAAAGGGCTTACCTGACTGTGAATTGTACTTATTCAGCCGCAGGGTACCCCACTCTTTTCTGGTATGTTCAGTATCCTGGACAAGGTCCACAGCTCCTCCTGAAAGCCACGAAGGTCGATGACATGGGAAGCAACAAAGGTTTTGAAGCCACATACCACAAACAACCAAATTCCTTCCACCTGGAGAAAGCCTCAGTCCACGAGTCAGATTCTGCTGTGTACTACTGTGCTCTGGGTGACACAGTGACAGAGACTGCAGGGGGAGCTGAGCACAAATTTGAAAACCTGAACCTACTGTGGGAAACCAACGAGCAGCACAGTGATGTTTGCTATTCTTTTGTGGAAAGGTTTTGGAATCAGAAGCACTGATTACATTAGAATAATTTAGGTAGATGGTGCTGTGTGTGTGTGTGTGTGTGTGTGTGTGTGTGTGTGTGTGTGTGTGTGTTTTGAAGTCATTTAAGGAATGGAGGATGAAAATAGAAAGACTGAATGAGAAAATATGTAAGTAACAGATTACCCACGCTCTCTACCAGTGCCTTTAACACAAGCAATGATTACTTCCCCAAACCAGCAGAAAATTGGAAGTCATTGATGAATTAAAAATAGCACAAATAAGTAAGAAAGCCAAAATAATTAAAATAGAAAAATATAATAAGTATTATAAATATTAATTAAATATTGAATAATATTTTATTTCCTAATGTACTCAATGTACCTAATGTACCTAATGTACAAAAAAGAATGTACTCACAGTAATCTATATGGTTCAACCAAGCTGTCTTCTATATAAGTTTTATAACTATATACCACTAAAAGGTGATTGGTCAGAATACCTCATATTTTCCTCATACCTTGTGTATTACTAAGTTTTAAAAATTTTCCTTATCATTTAGGCTTTCTTTTATTTAAAATAATTTATTTAATTATCAATAAGATGGAGTTTCATTTCCTATATTTAAAAGTCATTTAGCCCTGGCCAGTTTGGTTCAGTGGTTAGAACATCCACCTGAGGACCAAGAAGTCTCGGGTTCGATTTGGTCAAGGACACGTACCTTGATTGCTGTTGGTCCCCAGCCTTGGTCAGGTTGTACAGGAGGCAACCAGTTGATGTGTCTCACATCAATATTTCTCTCTCTCTCTCTCCCCCTCCCACTCTATCTGAAGATAAATAGAGGAATATCTTCGAGTGAGGATTAAAAAAAATAAGTCATTTACATTTTTTTCTCAATTGTCCATTCATTTATTTGCCTATTTTCCACTGCTATTGTCTTTTAAATATAGATTTTAGAGAGCATCTTCTATATTAACAAAATTGTCATAAGATTATCATATATATGTCTTTTTAAAAAGTTTGATATTACCCTTTGACTCTGTTTATGGTCCTTTTATTCTACTCGCAGAATTTTAAAAATAATTTATAATAATAATGAATTTATCCAAATTTCTTTTTATGGATTCTGAATTATATGCTTAAAATTTATAACATCTAAAATGACAAAAAATTACCTCATTTTCTTTAGTTTCTTTCAGATAATTTGTGTCTTTAATAATGTAGTCTGTGTGTGTGTGTGTGTGTGTGTGTGTGTGTGTGTAAGAAGGGAGGTTAGGTTCAAAGTTTTATATTTTTCTTAATTTTTCTGTGTTTTTTTTTGAGGCATATACTCAGGTTCACCAACCATTCTTGAATGACTCATTTTTCTTCACTGATTTTAAAGGCTATCTTTGTCCATTTTCCCCCATTTTTTATTGTTTCTTATAAAGATTTTCAACCTAGGCTTTTTTTTTTCATACAAAATTGATACTTTAATATTAGTGTTGTTTAATGCCAATAGCTTACTGGGTCTATAAAGAATATATATCCAGTCAACCTCTAAGACTTCCTAGAAATAAATACAGAGAAAGTGAGTCGAATGGAAGAGATGCCATTGGAGAGGAGGGAGACATAAACTACTTCATTACTTCACAAGATGTGTAGTGAGTGCCATCCCAGGCAATGCCAACCATTTGCCCGTTTTCCCAACATCGTCAGTTGTTGTTTTAGATTGATAAAACCCAGACTAAGTAGCTGACAATGGGCTCACAAATACTTCACACAAGAATGGGAAGTAGACAACCAATTTTGGAGAACAAGGACAACTTTGTAATTTCTGGGTTCCTCCCAAAGAGGAGGAATTAAATAGTCAAGGCAGGTTTAGAGTTTGGAAGAGTGCTAAGTACTTGAAATGCTTGAAATCTGCTGCTGCCTCAGTGTTTTGGATTCTGTCATTGCTTTGGAGGAGAATTTTTGAATTTTTTCTGTTACCACATATTTGTAAACATCCGTTACAGTAACTATTGTCGTCTCTCTGAAGGTGTTGCTGACATTGATTGTATTTCAAATGTAGTGTTCCTAATTTAAGAATAATGGGTATGCACAGTCTGTTGTACTGACATTCTCTCTTTCTCCTTCTTTTTCTCTCCCCCCCTTTCTCCTTTCAGCTCTGTCTCTCTTGAATTTTCTGGACTAATTCTGTGGTTTTGTCCTCCCCTGATGTAAGCATCTTTGAGGAATCAACCATTTTTTTGGGCTATAATATCATCACCATTAACACTTAAAATCTTTTTTTTTCTCCTCACCCGAGGATATTTTTGCATTTATCTTCAGATAGAGCAGGAGGGAGAGAGGGAGGAAGAGAGAGAGAGAAACATTGATGTGAGAGAGACACATTGACTGGTTGCCACCCACACGATCCCAAACGGGGCCAGGGACAAACTGAAACGGAGGTATGTGCCCTTAGCAGGAACTGAACTGGGATCTCTCTGGTCCATGTGCTGACGCTCTAACCACTGAGCAAAACCAGCCAAGGCTAAAATCATTTTATTGTAAAATATAACAAATATTGACAAGAGTATATAAACCTACAAACGATGAATCTATATTATTTAGGTGTGTACAAATGTAAGACTATGATTTTTTTAAATGTAAAATCTCTATTTTCAAATCACTCTTTGTATTAGGGTTCCCCAGAGAAACAGAATCAATAGGGTTAATAGAATATGTGTGTGTATGTGTACACCTGTGAGTGGAGAGAGAGAGAGAAAGAGGTAGAGAGAAAGAGAGATAGAGATTTTAAGGAATTGGCTTATGTGATTGTGGGGACTGGCAAATCCAAATTCTTCAAGCTGGAAGAAATATATTTTTTATATATTAGGGACTCTGGTATTGGATACATATATATTTATAATTAGTATGTCCTTCTGATGAATTGACCCCTTTATTATTATATGATTTTCTTTTTCTGTTTTGACAGTTTCTGACTTAAAGTATGGTTTGTCCAATATAAGAATATCTTCTGTTGCCCTTTTTTGGTTACCATTTGCTTGAGATATATTTTCCAACCCTTTACTTTTTGCCTATGTATGTCCTTAATGCTAAAGTGAGTCTCCTAATGTCAGCATATAGGTGGATCTTGTTTATTAAAATCCATTCAGCCACCCTATGTTTTTTGACTGGGAAGTTTAGTCCATTTACATTTAAAGTAATCATCAATAAGCAAGGACTTATTACTGACTTTTTGTTAATTGTTTTCTTGCTGTTTTGTAGTTGCTTTATTTCTTTCTACGTCCTACTGTCTTCCTTTGATAGTCAATATTCTGTAGTGGTTTGCTTTGATTCCTTTCTTTCTATATTTGTCTATCTACTATAGTTTTTTAAATTTCTGTTTACCATAAGGTTTACATAAAATAGCTTATAGTTAGCCCTGGCTGGTTTGACTCAGCAGTTAGAGCATTGGCCTGTGGACCAGAGAGACCCGGGTTCAGTTCCCACTAAGGACACATGCCTCGGTTGTAGTTTGTCCCTGGCCCCGGTTGGGGTGGCAACCAGTCAATGTGTCTCTCTCACATCGATATTTCTCTCGCTCTTCCTCCCTCTCTCCCTCCTGCTCTATCTGAAGATAAATGTGAAAATGCCCTCAGGTGAGAATTAAAAAAAATAGCTTATAGTTATAATAGTCTATTATAAGCTGAAAACAATTAATTAATTTAAACAATTAATTTTGCATACAACTATACATCTCCCTTGTATATACTTTGTTACTGATGTCACAATTTATATCTTTTTATATTATGTATCCATTAATAAATTATTTTATAGTTATTTGCAATACATTTGTCTTTTAATTTTTATACTAGTGTTAAAAGTGATTCATGTGTCATTATTACAGTGTAAGAATATCTTGAATTTGTTTCTATACTTACCTTAACCAGTATTATAGATTTTTATGTTTTTATCTTGCTGATTATTATTCATTTGTTTCCAGGTTAGAAAAACTCCCCTTATCAAATTTTGTAAGGGAGACCTAGTGGTGATGAACTCCCTCAGTTTTTGTTTGTCCGAGTAAGTCTTTATTTTTCATTCAAAGAATACCTTTGCTGGGTATGGTATTTTTGGTTGGTTGGCAGTTTTTCTTTTTTGGGGCTTTGAATATGTTATCCCACTTTCTCCTGGCCAGCAAGATTTGTGCTGAACAACTACTGACAGTTCTGTGGGGAATACCTTGTTTGTGATGAGGTGTTTTTCTCTTAGTGCTTTTGAAATTTTCTCTTTGACTTTCACAATTCTGTTATAGTATATCTCGTTGACATCACTTTAAATTCAACCTTCTTGGGATTCATTGAGATTCATGTATAGGATGTCAATTTTTGTCCCCAGATTTGGGACATTTTCAGTTATTATTTCTTTAAATAGACTTTCTGCTTCTTTCTTTTTTTTCTTCCTAGGACTACCAATATGTATATATTGGTATGCTTTATGAAGTCTCAAAAGTTCTGTAGGCTTTCTCTACTCTTATTTTTTTCTTTTGCTTCCCTGACTGAATAGTTACAAATGATTGCATTTAAGTTCACTGATTCTTTCTTCTGCTCAATTAAGTCTGCTTTTTAACCCCTCTCATTTTTTCAGTTCAGCATTGTATTCTTGAGCTTCAGCATTTCTGTTTGTGTCTTTTTTATGGCTTTTATGGCTTTGTTGAACTTGTCACTTTGTTTATTTTTTCTTAATTTCATTTAGTTGTTTTTCTGTGTTTCCTTATAATTCATTGAGATTTTTAAAAGATGATTATTTTGAATTTTTTGTGATGCAATTCACAGATCTCCATTTCTTTCAGTTGGTTACTGGAGACTTATTTTCATCATTTGGTTGTATCATATTTTCTTGGTTCTTAATGATCTCTGTAGATTTGCTTTGTTGTTTGAGCATTTGAAGAAGCAGCTACCTCTTCCAGTCCTTATAGGCTGGTTTTGACTGGGAGAGACTTTTACCAGTCAGCAGTGTTAATTAAAAGACAATATAGAAACAAACCTCTTGGGGAGTGCACTGTAAGGATGGACAAGTGTCAGGAGCGATGTCACTGGAACAGTGACCACCATGGTTTGACATAGTCAGAGGTGAGCTCCATGGTTTGACATAGTCCCTGGAGTTACAAAGACCTCCATGGTTTGACATAGTCCCTGGAGAAGTGGATTCACTGCGTGGCAGGAATCACGAAGAACAGTGACTGAAGATATAAAGTAATGGGAAAATAAAAATGCAGAATGGCAACTGAAGGAGACTAGTCTTTGCTTTCCTTGTCTATCTGTTAGCTGTCTGTTAGGAATCACTATAGAAGTAACATGTGGATGATTAATGATGTAGATGTTAGAATAGACTGCAGAAAGAAGAGGCAAGTAAGTAATAAAGATTTAAGAAAAGAGTGTAAAAACTTAAAAGGATCTTAGATAAGAAGAAAAGTCAGGAATCTTAGAAGGAAGCAAACAGAAACTGAATTAGAGGGTATAGAGAAGAATGTAGTTAAATAAGACAATGTCTGGAAGGTTGCTGATAACAAATCATGTTGTGTAAGTAACGATCTTAAAGGTTAAGAGACCGGGCGGCAACAATGAGATGTCTGGGTGAAGTATTAAAATAGTTTTTAGTTAACCATGTAATATACCTAAGAGTTGCGTTAACAAAAAAAAGAATGTCTGTACTTACTTGCCTAAAGATTTAGGGGAAACAATAAGAAGGAAATTGCTATGTAACCTGCAAATATAAAAATAAAGATTCTGCTAGCCTTAAGCAGCAGAGGTGATCAAGATCTCTGACTCACGCATCTCCTTTCTCGCCAGCTCCGTCCACACCTAAGGGATATCCTGGACTGCTGAGACTGGACCCTGGAAGACCAGGCCCCTTTTGCCTCCTTCCCTCTCTTTTGGAGGAAATGCCTCAGTTATGTGTTTTTTCCCAATCTTGCTGACCAGTGCCAGGTGTAAGACCACACCTGCTCCTTTCTTTGTTGCTAGCTTTTCCAGAGTGCAAAACTCTGCCAGTTGTTCAGTGCTTAGTATTAAGTGAGATAAAAACTGGCTTCACAGAGGGTGCTTTACATTATTGGGCACAAGGCCCCCTTTGCTTCCTTCCTTTCCTTATGGAGGTAAAACCTCAGTTCTTCATCCATTCTCAATCTTGCAGAGCAGTGTGGTTGTAGAATGATGGCCTTTGTTTTCCTTTGTTCCTAGCTATCCCAGGGGACCAGGCTCTGTTGGTCATTCAGCACTCAGTATAAAGTGACATGTAAAGCAGCTCCGCAGAAGGCTCTCTGAAATGCTGGGGATAAGGCCCTCTTTGCTTTCTTCCTTCCCTGTGGAGGAAAATCCTCAGTTCTACTCTTTCAATCTCACAGAGCCGCACTGACCACATGGGGAAACCCTACCTTTTCCTTTTTTTAAAAAAATACTATCCCCAGGGATTGAATCTGCCTGTCATTCAGCATTCCGTTTGAGGTGAAATAGAGATAGGCCCCACAGAGGGTGCCCTGAGGAGACAGAAAGCTAGGTAAACACTGCAATCTCACTCCCTTTTAACTCCCAAGCCTCCACCCCTACTGTGGGAGAAATCATGGGCTAGGTTGTCTTCTCTGTATTGAGTTAACCTAATTTGGTGGAGGAACTGATGGAGGTAAAGTGAAACTGCTCTTTTACCTGAATAAATGCGACTGCTCTCAGTTTGTGCTCCTCTGAGGTACTTTTACTTTTTAGCTGGATTCTGAATTTCTCTTCAAGGTATTTTGGTGCTAATATAATTGTTATATTGGTATTTCTGGGGAGGAAAGAGAGCTAGGGCTTTCTATTCTGCCATCTTGTTGACAGCTTTCATCATGTCTTTTAAATCTTTCAAAAATTGTTAGGTAAGTATTACTACACCTATTTTTTAGATGAGACTATTGAGACTTAACTCTCCTATTCAATATCACATACAACCAGAATTCAGGCTGAGGTCCTCAAACATGTTTTAAGTACTAATCTACCATTCTTATACAGACATATAGAGGCTTATATTCTATATAAACTTGCAAATAGTGGAGAGGAAATTTAGCAAAAAACTTAGAGGTTTTTTGTAACTGTAGACTTGACCCCAAGATGGCAGTGTTTGCATTGGCCCTGACTGTAGGTATAATTGTGTACAGGATAGCAAAATCTGCTTTCTGATTGACTGGGCATGTGATCTCTGATTGGCTAGGCATAAACCCTGAAAATCCTTTGTGTAGTGTTTTAAAAAAGATTTTAAATAGACAAGCCAACTTTTGGAGGCAGTCTTGTGCAGAAGAAGAATGGAGAAGCATTTGAGGACCTTCTTGGTGGTTTTGTGGCTTCATTTTTTTGGTAAGTTAATAAAGAGTTTTGTTGACACAGAAACTCCAGGGAACATTTTGTTTTGATTTGCAGCAAAGATGTATTGCACTGAGGTTGATGAATGGAAGAAAATGGGGCCATTTTATAGTTCACCTGGAATTCATTGTGGGGAGAAGGACGGAATGCAAATTAGAAATCATTAAGAATAGATGATTTATCTCTCAAATCTCACTTTGTTTTCTAAATAGGGGTGAGTGGCAAAGAGCAAGTGGAACAGAATCCTTCATCCCTGATCACCCTGGAGGGAGAGAACTGCACATTTCAATGCAGTTATACTGTGAACCCCTTTAACAGCTTAAGGTGGTACAAACAGGATTCTGGGAGAGGTCCTGTTTCCCTGATAAGCATCACTTACAGTGAGACCAGAAAGCCTAGTGGAAGATACACAGCGACTCTGGATAAAAGCGCCATGAGCAGTTCCCTGCACATCACAGCCAACCAGCTCACTGATTCAGCCCTCTACATCTGTGCAGTGGCCGCACTGTGCTCTCTAGGCACTTGCAGCCAGTACCCAAACCTGCACCTGGAGGTTGTCAAGGAAGCGTAGGAGGTGAAGCAGGAGCATTATTTTTTTATGCTGTATGTCATTTCACAAGTGAGATTGTACTTTTTACTCAAATATGATTGAGTTCGAATTTCAACTTAGACATCTATATATTATAAAGGTATATCCTCACTCAACACGTAAAGTTAACTGCTGTATCTGGCTATTCCCAAGGGTAAGATTGTCATGTTTCATTACTGCTACTGAAGTGGCTGATAATTTTGGTTGAAAGGGAGAGATCAGCTCTGTCTGGGGTCCAGCCCCCAGAAGAATGTTAACAACATGGAAAAACGCCAAGTTGATGGGGTTGATGACAATAATTTTCAAGTAATGATGGTTATTTTTGGACGTAGGTGGGATAAGGCAGTAAAGATAATTAATAAGAAAAAGAAAATTTTAAGTATAGATTAAAGCTTAATTTTCCACTCTCCTACTATTATACTTGTTGTAGTTATGGCTGGGAGTCTCACTGTATTCCACATTGGCCTTATCCCATCCAATTATTTGAATGTACTCTTTCTTGTTTGGCTTCTTTAGCTCATAAGTATTGTGCACAGCAAAATGACAATTTCTAGATTCTGGTAAATTGTAAAAGATCCCATGCAAGCTTTATGGAGCAAGGCTCAGATATAACATCATTATACTGAGCTACAGTTTCAATAACTAGATTCATATGTAAGAGCTTGTTTGCCAGGTTTCTGTATTGAGAAGAAAGAAAAGAATCTCTCCTGGCTTCCCTTGGAAAATGGATAGTTTTTAGTTTTTCATCTTATAACATGGACATGGTATATACTCAGAAATTTTATAGAAGAAAAAAACCCTTAGAGAACAATCTAAGGGAAAAACAGTAAGTGTAGCTCTCCAACTAATCTGCACCTGGTCCTGACACAGTCGTCTTTCCATGTTACCTCTTCAGAGATCAGCAGTAGCTTGTGTGAGTACTGTACAGGGCAATGGATCTGATTCCTGGTTGGCTGAGGAGCCTCTCAGCTTCCTGTGGCAACAGAAACATGAATATACACTCGGATAAAGAAGTTATGTGGCTTGATAGTGCCTGAAGGCTTTCAGACTCCAACCTGAGTCCGCATGAGTTCAACCAATAGAAATATGAAGAAGTCCTTGGGAATTTCATTCGTGATTTTCCTTTGGCAGCAGTGCTGTGAGTTAGTGGGCTTTAGAGTATGAATAAAAAGAGCAGATCCTAATAGTCGTCCCTGTAAGTCTGAAAGCTATAGAAGGGTGGTTAGAGCTACCGTGCTCAACTGAGGGGATTGTGAAAAGGAAATGGATTCTTTCAAAAAATGATCAGCCACTAATAAATCTCTTTTTTTTGTGGTTCTCTGTTTAAACAGGGGTGAGCAGCCCATATACATTGGAGCAGAACCCTTCATTCTTGAGTATCCAGGAGAGAGAACAAGCCATTCTTAATTGTACTTATCAAAAGAAAACATTTTACAACTTCCTTTGGTTCAGACAGGATCCTGGGAAAGGACTTGTATCTCAATCAAGCCAAAAAGAGCAGGCGAACAAAAATTTTAAAGAACTTGGAAAAGAGAAGTTTTATAGTGTTTTGCGTATCACAGCTTCTCATCCTGGAGATTCGGCCACCTACTTCTGTGCTTTGCGGCACAGTGGTCTAAAAGCACCTGCAGTCTGCACCGCAACCTTGCCGCTGGTCTAGTCTGTGTGTGTGTGTGTGGGGGGGGGGGGGGGGCGGGGAGTGAAGGTGTTTTTCTTATTTATAGAGAGAATTTCCTTTATAATCTTTGTCTCTAAACAGACGTTAAGGATAATACAGGGCTTCCTTGTGTGATGAATCTGAACTTATGTTGAATTAAATTTCATTTTGTTACTATTGAGGTTTTATTTCTCAGTGCAAATTGTACTGAGGCTGGGTCTGCCCACAGATTCCCTTCTACTGCGGTATCCTTCAGTGTAACAGGCCAGACCCCTTTGTGGCTCAGGCTTCCAGTACGTAAAGCACGTTTTACCCTCACCAGCAGCATTTTACTCATTTGTTCATAATCTTCATAATATTTTCTATATCTGCATACCCCTTATACCATTATTTTCGAACTTAATATGAAATTAAATTTTATATTAAATGAAGTTTAAAAATAACTATGTAAAAATTATCCTTCTTTTAACTGATACTATCTGTGAAACCATATATTTGATGTACTGGTTATATTTTTTCTATTACAAATTAAAATAACATTACATATGTAACAACTAAAAAATTAATCCATGTTCTGCCTAACACAATCTCCTACATCAATCACACTTTAGGAAATACTGACTCAGCCCATGCCCTTCATTTAATAGATGAAAAAATTGGGATCTACAGGCATTGCATGACTTACTCAAAGCATGGCATAGCAAAACAGTGCTAGGAGTAGAACCCAAACATCCTGACCTCTTGTCAACTACTTTGCAAGATGCAAGGTAGGATCCAGAGTTTGAAGAAATAATTTGTGTTTTAAATTTAAAAATTATTACTTAATCATACATATTAATTAGATAAATTAGAAGATATAAACACCCAGAAAAAAATAGAACACTCCCCATAATTTCATGACCTAGAAATAAAAAATTCTTTGGTGTACATATGCAACTACATTTTGCTATGAAAGGGGCTTATAATGTTTTTCTCAACATTATATTGTAGGTATTTCCATGCCAGAAAACATATATTGAGGGCACAATTTGAAATGACTGTCTAATTTCCATTATATAGATGTATTTTGAAAAATAATTGATCACTGCCCTGGCCGGTGTGGCTCAGTTGAGTGAGTGTCTCTCAGGACAATGTGTTCTTCACATCTTTGACACTCAACATGTGGACCAACAGTATTGAAACGTGGGCATAATCTCAGGCTCCAACCCATATCGACTGAATCTGAATCTGCATTTTAACAAGATCCCCAGGTGATTCTATCCCTGAAAAGTTTGAGAAACACGAATCTAACTGGTATCCAGAGTGATTTTTTTTAACTGTAAATTAGAAGCTGCCTCTATTTGCCTAAAATGCATCAATGGTTATATATTGCTCCTAGAATAAAATACCAACTCCAGGCTGTGATGTACAAGGTTCTGCATTATTTGCATCTCGCCCGATTCTTCAATCTCAGCTCTTGACTCGCTTTCCCTGGCTCTGTGTGCAGCAACAGCTCTGACCTCCTTTCTATTTTCTGAACTTGCCATGTTCTTTCCCACATTTGGTATTATTCTTTCATACTGAACTTTTCTTCCCCAAAATCTTGGTGAGTCTGACTCATTTTCATCCTTCAGTTCTCAGCTCAAATATCATTAATGTGGAGAAAGCCTTCTGACCTCTGTTGATTTTGATGAATGCAGCTATCCATAGACCTTCTAACTCCCTATCAATAACTTGATTATTTCCCTTATCATGGTAATCGTAGCATGCAATTATATTGTAGACTTATGTGTCAATGTGTTCATTGCTTATAGTTTCAATTAGAATATAAGCTCTATGAGGTCAGAGTTATTGTTTTTGTTTACAGCTTTATCCTTAGTGAGTACAGTAGTGACTGGCTTATAATAGTCAGCCAAGAAGTATCTACTGAATGAATGTTTCTTGGCCCTTCTCTCTCTCCCTTTCTCCCTTTTCCCTTCCCCTCTTTCCCACCCTAATAATTCAACTTTCTGTATGTTATCCTTGGTTGGTTATGTGGTACAATTCAGTTCTCTCTGGCCCTTTCCCTCAGACTCAGATTTTAGCTTTCCTTTGCTCAGTGGGATCTGTCAAATAACTAGATCCACTCAGAGTCTCAGCTTGTCCTTACTCAAATGACATCACTTTATCAGGTGTAATCTGAATGAACTTGGTCAACTTGAAAGCTAATGACCCCATGGTGAAATATATAAAAGAAAACAAAAGACATATCCAAAAGACTTAGGAAAGTATAAAAGTAACTTCAAGTCAAATAATTATGAGTACATGTTAACGTTTTATTTCAAATTACTGAAAAATAAAATCCCTTCAGTAAACACTTAAATAATTAGCCTTGATAGAGATGTTTTATAGGAGATTAGATTTTTTAAAAAGTTGGATTAAAGATCATTATTAAGGTCAGAGGACTGAGTCATAATTATTCTACTTTTGACTGTCTGTCTACTGGCTATTAGGTTCCTGACACAATTAATAGTCATTTGAGTATGTAACACTAATTTCCCAGTAGTTTTTATTTCATGAAAGTATATCAGAAAATTGCTCAAGCATTTGATTAGAAATGATAGTTAAATCTCATATGGGGCTAGACATTACATCCTTCAAAAAAGGTTCATTCTGGACCACTTTCAGAAAACTCATATTTCTCAAAAGTAATTCAAGTCTTTATTATAGTAGCTATAAAAGTGTCAGAGAGGGGATTTATCAGGTCTCTGATCTTACCCTTCTTACAAGATAATAAGCTTGTTGTTTCTTTGATGCTGTGAGTAAAGACACAAGACTGTTAGGTCAGAGACAAAGGATTTTATTACTTATGGCACAGGAAGGAGCATGACCATCAGCATATTTGCTTCAGTTGCCTTTGCCCTTAAGTCTCATAGGGTGATATAGTGGCTGCAGATGGATACTATTCATGCAGCAGGATTGTGTCATAGCTGAGAAACATGAAGCTTAGGGAATTCATTGCTTCTTTTTTTTTTTTTTTAAGCAAGTAGTAAGCATGCCCTTTGTCTCAGAAAAGACATTACTTCATCCTTCAACATTGCCTGTTTCAAGAACAATCCTGAGACATGGTTCAGGTTGAGAGGTCCTGACCTTACATTATTGGCATACCCAGCAAGTCATATAGGAGTACAAGAGACTCAATCCACTCCGTGGTCCTACACTGGGTTAGTTTCTAGAATTTTTTCTTGTGAGTATGAAATTTCATCAACTGTTCTGATTAATCTGACTGAAAGGTACTGAGGCTAGATCCATTCTCATTAACCTCAATCATGCCTCCTAGGGTCTCAGAATTAGTCAACTGTGAATAAGTCCCAGGATGTAAACAGCAAGGATATAGTATGGCCCATGTAAAGTAATTTGGCACACTAATCTTTGGTTTAATCGCCAAAAAGGGATAAAAAAGCAACCACCTTCTCAAATGGAGAGATATTCTTTCTCCCCAGACATAAACACATAACCCAAAGAGGCATAGGTGAATCCAGTTTAGGATTTATTGTTGAACTTGATTATAATCAGCATTACATCAATTTGCTTAAGCTATATGAGCACTGTTACTGAGTATTTGCAACCTTTACAGTCATTCATGATACATAACTCAAGACTGCTTAGACATCAGAAGGGGATACATGTATACTAGTCACATTGAGACAAAGCTGTGGTGATGTATGTGTCTGTACACAAATGAGGATGGGAATCTATGTTGAGAAGCTTCCATTGATGGTGTCAGACACCGCAGAATGGTTCAGTACAAGTCATATTCATAGGAGATTTTTCTGATTCCATAGAACGTAGAAGAGGATAATAAACCAGAGCAAGTCAGATTGCCAACTGCAGCTGTTGCTTGGCTCCAGCAGACCACATGGTTGTTTTGTTACTCTGCAGTACTGAATCTAGTGTCATACAAGGAGAGCATTAATCCCCACTCCCCGTGAGACCAAGTTTCCCCATCCCAGGTGCCAGGGTTGTTGCTCCTTCTCCACCATCACAAAATTGGTGTGACCATTCTAGTAGCTATAGCTCTGCTTTGTTTTAGTCACATTAAAAATTTTTGTATAGAAGGATAAAGAGCAAGATGGACAAAGACATTTTTATGCCATTTACAGAGACCAGCTATATTCACCACCTTGGTCCTCCCAGGCCACCGTGAAGAAACTTTTAGAGCAGTGTAATTAAATAAATGATAGTTATCTTCATGATCTAGGACCACTTTATCCAACAGGAAAATGAAGGTGCATGAACCAGAATTAATTCTCAATTTGTCTTTGTCTTTTGAAAGCTTAATTATTATGTCTCAATGTGGATTTCTTTGCCTTTATCCTGCTTGGTGCTTGTTGAATTTCTTAGATATGTAGATTCATATTCCATCAAATTTGGAAAGTTTTTGATAATTGTTTCTTTAAATATTCTTCCTGCTCCAACTCCTATTATACTTATGTCAGCACATTTTATAATGTCCCACAGTTCTCTTAAGCTCTGTTCATTTTTCTTTATTCTTTTTTCTTTCTATCTGCTCTCAGACTGGATTTTTCAATTGACATATCTTCAAGTTTGCAGATTCCTTTTTTCCTTTTTGTTAATCTTTATTTTGAAAGTATTACAGATGTCCTCCAAGTTTGCAGATTCTTTCTGCTGCCTACTCAAATCTGCTGGTCAATCCTTTCAGTGAATTTTTTTTTTTCTTAAAAAATTTACTGTGTAGTCACATATCTGCCTTGAGACAGTTCTGAGTTAAGTGAAATATAGACAAGCCCTTTGCATTGGTCCTTCAGGGAACCACCAGACAGTTCACAGCAGTCAAGCTCTATTTTTTGATAGCAAAATCTGCTCTGCTCCTGACACCACCAGGAACCTACACTGGGAATGCAAGCTAACATCTAAACACTATCTTGGAGACAGTGATGAGAGGATGGAGCAAGGGTAAGTTAAAATGCCACAAAGCTCCCCTACCAGATTTCAGTTACCATTTTTCAGTTTCCTTGGTTGTACAACGTTCTGTGGTGTTTGGCTGGACAAGACTGATGATTGTCTTACAGTTCTCTGTCTTTCTAGGCTGTCCTTTTCCCGGACCTTCAGCTAGAGAGAGAATATTTTTCTTGATTTTTTTTCTGCACTTTTGGCATTTTAAGATAAATGGCTTCTCTAGGATGCAACTGGGTTATATAAGGAAAAAGAAAATTCAGGGAACTCACTGCTCTATCACTCCTCAGGTCCCAAGTTCCTTAGCTAGTGTGGCTTCATCTCTTGAACTTCTTATGTTTTGTTTTTCAGAAGGTCCAGAGTTTTTAGCTGTACTTAGCAGGAGCAGAAGAACAAAGTACACCTACTTCAACATTCTAGAAGTGGAAAGTATGATGCTTTTTATCTCTGAACAGCAACCTCAGATCAGCTTGATTGGTATACCCTCCTAGTGGCAGCCAGGTCAAAATGGTGAGAGACTGAGATAGGAGTCGTCTGGCCTGATGTGGAGAAGAGCTACGCAATATGAAATGCTCTTTGAGTTGTAAGAACCTCACCTAGACTTCTGTAATAGAATACTTTATGAGTGATTTTTCAGTGCAAGAAAGTGGTTATTTGATATAATTGCTTTTATTCAGACAAGACTTTCCATTTAATGTAAACACATACACATACCCCTCTGTCCACACACCTTGACTTGGACCATATGCTTCTCAAATTTTTCATTTAACTAAGTGGAAGATTTTTACTTTTATCAGTTCACATAATAAGAGTCCACATTTTGAATACTTTTAAAATCAGTGTCCTGATGGCAGTGTCTTCTCAGGGACTCAGGAAAGCTCTCAAGCATTGAGAGAGAGAGAGAGAGAGAAGAGGAAGGGTCTTGGTGGTATGGCAAGAGTGGTGAAAAGTCTCTTTTCTCTGCTTGATAGAACAGATTCTTTGCATGAATCCTAAAGTAGAAGAATTAGAGATGACTAAGCTAAACTAATTTTTTAGGGTTTACAACTTGAATCCTCTGTGAACCAGGGGAAGAAAGAATGATGATAACCTTAAGTTTTACTGGTGATTCTATGACCTCAGTTAACTTGTGAGTTTGAGGCATTTCTATGGAAACAAAAAGTACAATATTTAGAGTTATTGTCTATTCTGAACCTGTGGGTAGAAACATGAAAATCCGCCCCCCCCCCAACCCCACCCCGACTAAGGAAGGGTAGAGTTGAGAGGACTATAAAAAGATACTTTATTTTTTTAAATTATTTTTATTAATATATTTTTGTTACAATTGTTTCTCTTTTTTCCTCCATTGACCCACCCCTCCGCCCCATCCCTAACTTTGTTGTCTATGTCCATTGGTTATGCATACATGCATATAAGTTCAGTGGTTTATCTCTTCCTTCCCCCGACCCCCACAACTCCTCTTCTGAGGTTAAGATACTTTAAATTCTGGAGAGTATGTATCCATTACCCAGCCAATCTCCTTTGACTGGCAATTGTCTCTTTGCACAAGGATGAGGAGCCAACAAAGGGAGTGAAGCAGAATACTGGGTTTCCTAATGTTCCAGAAGGAGAGATTGCTTCTCTCAACTTCATTTATGGTCATCATTTATGGTACCATGCTGCCCAGTACTTCATGTGTACAGACAGTATTCTGGGAAAGGCCCTGAGTTGCTAATGTCCATAGACTCCAGTGCTGACAGAGAGGAAGAAAGATTTACAGTGCAGCTCAATAAAGTCAGTCAATATGTTTCCCTGTTGCTGGGTGAATGGAAGAACTATAGTCAGAAGGTGAGAGCCAGTTGAAACAAAAAAAGCTCTAATTCTTCTACTTTAGGATTCATAAAAAGAATCTGTTCTACCAAGTAGTAAAAAGAGACTCTTTTCACCACCCCTACCATGCCACCAAGCCCCTTCCTCTCATCTCTCTCTCTCTCTCTCTCTCTCTCTCTCTCAACATTTGAGAGCTTTTCCTGAGTCCCTGAGAAGGCACTGCCATCATGATAGTGATTTTAATGAATGACTAATATTACTTAATTTTTGGTTTATATTTAAGAATGAAGGGTTGGGTAGCAGGATGGACTCCTTATGTTATTGTGCCCATTTTTCCCACAAGGTTTCTTCCTGAATGAGTATTTTGGTCAGTAGTCTGGGTATGTGGGTATGTCATGTTTATTGGCAGGCTTCTTATTAAAATGAATGAGCAGGAAACTGGTTAATAAGATTTCCTTCCCCTTCCCCTGCACCCCATATCAGTTTGAAAGTGGCTTAATTCTATCAACTACTCACACTAAAAAGTTTAGTATTCCCAGGTATTTTATTTCAACTTTAGCAAAGATCAAATGTGTACAGCCTGTATATCCTGTGTACAGGTTGGCCTACCATACTTCTCACACATGAGTTGCAGGATGGAGAGTAGAGAGGGAGATTAGTGTAGCTGTTCCACATATTGACCTTCAATTTGTCCTCTTGTATTCTGTCCCTCCTGTCTTCTGTCATATCTACTCTCTTTCTTAGCCCAGAAGTGTCACAGGTTCCTAAGCAGTAAGTTTCCTTCTATCATATTTCCACTGAAATCTTCTCATAGTTCATTCTGGGCTGTGCTTTTCCCCTCTCTGTCTCACCCATCAATCTGCTCACATCTACTTTCCATCCTATGGGAATTGTTCATATCTTTCATCTTTTTATTATTTTTCCCATTATGTATTTGGGTTCATTCTGTTTATTCTTCTAAATGTTATTGCAGTGGGAATTCTGGAGAGAAATGAGGAGAGTACATATGCTTAGTAAAAAATTTTGAAGCAGAAGCACCCCTCAGCAACATTTAAAATTTCAAACTGACTATATGATTTAGTTTCACATGTGAAAGAAAATCCATCAGCAGGGTCAAGAAATACATCAGAAGCTTAATGACTTCAAGCTGATAAAACTCAACAGAATACTCAGAAAGGAGTGAGTTATTCTGATCTGGTGAAAAGGACCTCTGTTGGCCAGATTCTCATTTCACCCAAGATTTCTACCCTTAGTTATTATTTCAGTTTAGGTCGAGTGGTCTCTATGACAAAGTAAGTTGGGTAGCAAGATCTTTCTCCTCAAGAGTTTCATCTATTAGACCGTAGAATGGACTTCCCTTGTTGATAGGTTCTGTCTCCCGCACACACCTTGTCTAGCTATGTTGAATGCCACTGTCAACCTACTCACATGTCTTTAATACTCCACAGAAATTCCGCTCATTTCGGCTTTGATGGTGGCACTCCTACCAGCTTTATTGGGCTCATATAGGTTTCTTTTTCTTTTTCTCTCCTGAATTCTTTCCAGAATCACTTATTTATATGTCATATTTCCCTTACCTTTATAATTCTGCTTAGGTTTCTCCACAGATGCTCCTCTGTCACTGTTCTTTTCAGTGTGAAGTCCCCATAATATGGCATAATATATCAGCCTATTCTGACCAATGACAAGAGGAATAGGATGCTCATTTTCTCCACTTAAACATGTAGTGTCTAAGTTATTTACTCAGAGCCTACACAAATATCAAATTTATTTACCTGAAATCAAGAAGTTTTCTTCACAATTTTTGCTTGACAAAGAAAATTATTGCTTTTATTAGTTTGCATTGATTAAATAATTAATGAGACATGTTCTGGTCTGATTTTAAGTATTAGCCTCTGGTCTAATGTATTTTTTTCTTTTTAGCACCAAATAAAGGAATACTATTTTTCACCCAATTTCATGCTCACATCCAGCAAAACAAGGCCATGTAAAGCTCAGCTCAGTTGAGGCAGTTGATATTGGCCTTTCTACCAGATGAATGGGTTTTTAAAAAAATAATACAGAGTTTCTTAACAATATCTACAGTCTAGAATAGTGTCTTCTATGACTTATTTCTCAAAGAAGTAAGTTACTCTTCTGCTTTTACTTAACTCTTATTTCTCATTTATTTTAGGACTAACACCACCTACTGGAAGGTGACATCATCACAGATTCAGGAAGGAAGAAACAAGTTATGTTGCAGTGCTTTTTTTGTTTTTTTAATGCATGTCTTTTTTTAAAATTAATTTTTGTTACAGTATTTTCTCCTTTTTCCCCCATTGACAGCCTCCTTCCGATCCCACCCTCATCCCCCCAGCATTGTTGCCCATGTCCATTGGTTATGCATACATGCATAGAATTTCTGTGGTCTATCTCTTCCTGCCCCACCCTATCCCCCTCTTCTGAGGTTTGTCAGTCTCTACCCCACATCCATGTCTCTGGTTCCATTCTGTTCATCAGTTTGTTTTGTTCATTATATTCCACAAACAAGTGAGATCATGTGGTATTTGTCTTTCTCTGATTGGTTTATTTCGCTTAGTATAATACTCTCCAGGTCCCTCCACGTCATCTCAAAGGATAAGAGATCTTTCTTTCTTACAGCTGCATAGTATTCCATTGTGTATATGTACCACAGCTTTTTTATCCACTCATCTATTGATGGACACTTGGGCTATTTCCAGATCTTAGAGATTGTAAGAATAGTGCAGCTATGAACATAGAGGTACATATTCTTTCTGATTGGTGTTTCGGGCTTCTTAGGATATGTTCCTCGGAGTGGGATCACTCGGACAAATTTTTTGAGGAAACACCATATTGTTTTCCATAGTAGCTGCACCAGTCTGCATTCCCACCAGCAGTGTACTAGAGTTCCCTTTTCTCCACATCCTCGCCAGCACTTGTTTGATGATTTGTTGATGACAGCCATTCTTGTAGCTGTGAGGTAATACCTCATAGTCATTTTAATTTGCATCTCTCTGATAATTAGTGATGTTGAGCATTTTTTCATATGTTCCTTGGCCATTTGTATGTCCTGTTTGGAAAGGTGTCTGTTTAGGTCCCGTGGCCATTTTTTAATTGGATTCTTTTCTTCTTTTTGTTGAGTTGTATGAGTATATTTTGGAATTTAACCCCTTATTTGATGTATCGTTGGCAATTATGCTTTCCATTTTGATGGTTGTTTCTTTTGCTGTGCAGAAGCTTTTGAGTTTGATGTAGTCCCATTTATTCATTTTTTCCTTTGTCTCTCTTGCCTTAGGCGTTGTTATCAGTGAAAATTCTGCTGCGTGTGACGTCTGAAATTTTTTTGCTTACGTTTTCTTCTAGGAGTTTTATAGATTCATGAGTCACATTTAAGTTTTTTTTATCCATTTTGAGTTTACTCTTGTGTATGGTGTAAGTTGGTGATCTAGTTTCATTTTTTTGCATGTAGCTGTCTAATTTTTCCAACACCATTTATTAAAGAGACTATCTTAACTCCACTGCATGCTCTTGCCACCTTTGTCAAATATTAATTGAGCATAATGTCTTGGGTCAATTTCTGGGTTCTCTGTTCTGTTCCATTGATCTATATGCCTGTTCTTGTGCCAGTACCAAGCTGTTTTGATTACAATGGCTTTGTAGTATAACCTGATATCCGGTATTATGATTCCTTTTACTTTGTTCTTCTTTTTCAAGATTGCTGTGGCTATTTGGGGTCTTTTTTGGTTCCATATAAACTTTTGGAGTATTTGTTCTAGTTCCATGAAATATGTCATTGGTATTTTAATGGAGATTGTATTGAATCTATAGATTGCTTTTGGTAGTATGGACATTTTAATGATGTTGATTCTTCCAATCCATGAACAAGGTATATGCTTCCATTTTTTTATATCTTCCTCTATTTCTTTTTTCAATGTCCTATAGTTTTCTGAGAACATGTCCTTTACTTCTTTGCTTAAGTTTATTCCTAGGTATCTTAGTTTTTTTTTTTTTTTTTTTCTGCACTGGTAAATGGGATTGTTTTTTTAGTTTCTCTTTCTGTGAGTTCATTGTTGGTGTATAAGAATGCTGTTGATTTCTTGATGTGAATTTTGTATCCTGCTACTTTGCCAAATTCATTTATTAGCTCTAGTAGATTTTTGATGGAGTCTTTAGGGCTTTCTATGTACAATATCATGTCATCTGCAAATAATGACAGTTTCACTTCCTCCTTTCCAATTTGATCTCTTTCATTTTTCTTTCTTGTTACAGTTTTTGACATCACATCTCTGAAATGAGAAGGAAACACTTAGCTCTCTTGAATCTTTGATCCTGCCTCTGGCCTCCAGAGGGCGAGATTACACAGTGAGACATTTTTGTTTCAAATCATCACCATCCACTTAGCCCCTCCTCCTGCAGCTGACTTCTGTGTCCTCACTGATGTCTATGTAGATAGGAACCTGTAATGAGAGTAAGAGACCAGAAAACATCCAAATTCATTAAGAGAAAGCCTTGTCAAGGCAAGGGGCTTAGCCAAGCCAGCCTCCCCACTGGCCTTATAGCTCTGAAAACTTAGTGACCTCAGCTATTGTCCTACTTGCTCCGGATCCTGCAGCCCTTCCTCTGTTCAGCCATGCTACTACTGCTCATCCCAGTGCTTGAGATGATTTTTGCCTTGAGTAAGTAACATTCCATTCCTTTTCCTACTTGCACAAAAGTGACCATGTTTCAATCGGAACCTGAATAGAGACACCCTTTATTCATAGCCAATTCTGCCCAGCTTCTACTTATACAGCATTGATGTTTCAGGAGGAATTGGAGCGCAGTCAGCATCCCAGCCTGATGGCCATGTCACTGTCTCTGAAGGAGCTTCACTAAAGCTGAGGTGCCATTATTCATCTTCTGTTTCACCGTATCTCTTCTGGTATGTGCAATACCCCAACCAAGAACTCCATCTTCTCCTCAAGTACTATTCAGGGGACACCCTGGTTAAAGGCATCAAAGATTTTGAGGCTGTATTTAAGAAGAATGAAACCTCTTTCCACCTGGGGAAACTCAAAGCCCACTGGAGTGACTCGGCTGTATACTTCTGTGCTGTGAGTGACACAATGACTGAGACTGCAGGGGGAGCTGAACACAAACCTTTTGAGACACTCGAACTTTCTGTGACTCAAGGACTCAACCTGGGGAGTGAGTTTTCAAGAAGGTCTTTTTTTCTGTGAAGGCAGAGCTCTGGGGAGTGCTTCAAGATTGATGTTGTGCTACATTCAGATAAACTTTGTACTAGATGGATGTCTTCTAATGAATTTCTCCAGGAGGGACATACCACTCCCTAACTTCCTACCCCATTCCCCCATTGACAAAAGTATATCATAAGGTGTCAGAGTTCTGAAGTGAAAAAGGCAAAATAATTTTTATTTAAAAATTTTCTAGCATTTATTATTGATAATTATCACTGACTCAGGGGTTGATCAATATGTAGAAATCTGAAGTACTTGGTTATAACGTTAGGCTGATAAGCTGTTCTGAATAAATTCTCAATCAGGGCAACCTGTACAGCATAGATTCTTAATTAATGCAGTATAGATTCTCAATGTAGATTTGAAGCCTAACTCCTAGCACATACGTAATACCTCACTGTGCAATATTTACATATTTAAAAGTAAATTGCACATCATAATATCTAGATTTCTAATCTTATGTCATACAAAGCCAAGGAACAAATTGAACATAATTCTTTATTTATTTTTCTTTATTGATTTTTAGAAAGAGAAGAAGGGACAGGGAGAGAGAGATAGAAACATCGATGAGAGAGAATATTGATTGGCCACCTCCTGTATACCCCCAACTGGGTATTGGGCCTATAACCTGGGCATGTGCCCTGAACAGGAATTGAATTGGTGACCTCTTGGTGCATGGGTAGATGCTCAACCACTGAGCCAGACCAGCTGGGCTGACCATAATTCTTTTTTTATCGACAAGAAATTTTTATTTTATCTATATATTTATTCTGTTAATTGGATTAAATGATTCTTTTATTTTCAGTTCTAATTAAATTTATTGGGGTGAATGGTTAATAAGGTTATATAGGTTTTCAGTGTACATTTCTATCATACATGAAATCAAAACTACAATGAACATAATTCTCAATGCAACATGTATTGAAATATAAAAGCCACCAATTACAATTATAAAAGTTGTAATTGTGTTTTTTTTATGTTTTAACTTATCTTTATTGTTGAATGTATTACAGATGTTCCTCATTTTCCCCCCATTGCCCCCCTCAGCCCCATTCCTGCCCCCTCCTGCTTTTCCCCACATTGTTGTCCATGTCCATTGGTTATGCATATATACATATAAGTTCTTCGCTTTATTTCTTCCCATCCCCCAACCCCCCTTCCCTTTGAGGTTGGTCAGTCTAACAACCAATTTGTACTTCTTACTCCCTTCACCTTTTTCACCCCTCCCCCCATCCCCCACCCATCTGGTACCCAACAAAAGTTCTCTGTATCTATGAGAATGTTTCTGTTCTGCTTGTTCATTTTGTTTGTAGATTCAATTGTTGATAGATATGTATTTATTGCCATTTTGTTTGTTCATATTTTTTTATCTTTTTCTTCAAAAAGACCCTTCAACATTTCATATAATAATGGTTTGGTGGTGATGAACTCCTTTAGCTTTTCCTTGTCTGGGAAACTCTTTATATGGCCATCGATTCTAAATGACAGCTTTGCAGGATAGAGTAATCTTGGTTGTGGTTCTTGCTTTTCATCATTCTGAATATTTCTTGCCACTCCCTTCTGGCCTGCAAAGTTTCTTTTGAGAAATCAGCTGACAGTCTTATGGGAACTCCCTTGTAGGTAACTAACTGCTTTTATCTTGCTGCTTTTAAGATTCTCTCTTTGTCTTGAAACTTTTGCATTTTGATGGGGATGTGTCTTGGTGTGGGCCTCTTGGGGTTCATCTTGTTTGGGACTCTTTGTGCTTCCTGGACTTGTATGTCTGTTTCCTTCACCAAGTTAGGGAAGTTTTCTGCCATTATTGTTTCAAATAGGTTTTCGATTTCTTGTTCTCTCTCTTCTCCTTCTGGCACCCCCAAGATGTGAATGTTGGCACGCTTGAAGTTGTCCCAGAGGCTCTTTACACTATCTTCATTTCTTTGGATTCTTTTTTCTTTTTGCTGTTCTGATTGGGTGTTTTTTACTTCCTTATATTCCAAATCGATGGTTTGCTTCTTGGATTTACTTACTCTACTATTGAATCTGTGTAAACTATTCTTTATTTCAGTTAGTGCCTCCTTCATTTCTGACTGGTCCTTTTTTATGCCCTTGAGGCCCTCACTAAGTTCACTGAGGTTCTCACTAAGTCCATTGAGCATCCTTATAAGCAGTGTTTTGAACTCAGCATCTGTTAGGTTGCTTAACTCCATTTCACTTAGTTCTTTTCCTGGAGTTTTGTTCTGTTCTTTCATTTGGGATCTGTTTCTTTGTCTCCTCATTTTGGCTGCCTCCCTGTGTTTGTTTCTATGTTTTATTTAGTGAGAGGTATAGAGCTAGCTGAGACCAGATGCTGCTTGTTTGAAAGAATTTAGGAAAAGCTGAAGCAGGATCCAAGACAGGCCAATCCTATGGTAAAGCAACTGGCAACAGCTTGGGTGGGCCTGAAAGTTGGGTGGGGCGACGCCTCAGGGAATCACCAGGGTGGGGCAAACAGTGTGAGCTAGGTTGCTGGAGTCCCAGATATGGCTGCATCTGCCAGCCCAGGGAAGGGCTCACCAAAGGAACAAAAGCCTCTGATAGCACGTCTGTCCAGGATAAAGCTGCCTCTCCAGCCCTCACTCCAATGCCAAACAGTTCAGTTCTTCCCCATATAACTCTGGTGACTTTCAAGCTGCCTCCCACACCCTGGAGCCTGGAATCCGAGTAAGTCCGTTCTTGGGCCCTTTAAGAGGAGCTGCCGGGGGCTCTAGGTGCCTCAGCCTCAGTTCTCGCTGGTTTTTTAGCCAGAAGTTATGGGGACTTCTCTTCCTGGCACTGGAACCCTGAGCTGGGTGCCTGATGTGGGACAGGGACCCCTCATTCCTCAGGGAGGACCTTCCCAGCCGTGGTATCCTCCTAATTTTTATCTGCCACACATGGGTATGGGACCAGCCCGTCCGCCTCCGCCCTCCTACCAGTCTGGGTATGGCTGCTTCTTTAATTTCGTAGTTGTAGGACTTCCTTTCAGCTTGATTTCAGGTAGTTTTGAATGATGGTTGTTCTGTGGTTTAGTTGTAACTTTGATGTGGTTGTGGGAGGACGCGATACTGTGTTTACCTACGCCGCCATCTTGACCGGAAGTCACCGTAATTGTTTTTTGAAAGTTATTCCAGTGATTTATAAATTAAAAACTTGAGGCTAATAATCCATAAAATTATATTAAGTACAATAGATTAACTTACTGAAAAACTCTCAGGTATTTTATAAGTCACACTAATTCATGATATAATATAAAATTACACACTCAACAAAAATTTTCAAAACACATTAATAAAGTTTATAGGAAAATAGACCTCCACTACCAAATTTCACAATATCAAAGATTACATTAATTCTAATAAGGATAATCAAGATCAAAGAATATTTTTACTTACTCTGAAACAATTATACCAAAAAGCCAACTTGTTTAAGATATTTTCTATACATTATATATGTTATATATACTTACTTCAATTTGTTATTTGTGATTTGATTTATATCACAGGATAAAATAATGCCTCCCTCAAATATTATAAAAAGTATACTTGCACAGAAATGAAGCCTCTCTTAATTCAACATTTCATAATATCTAGTGGCAAAAATTATGGAGTGAATGATTTCACTTCTTAAAAACTTTACAATTATACCCTGGCTGGTTTTTCTTAGTGGTTAGAGCATTGGCTTGCAGTCCAGAGAGACCAGGGTTCGGTTCCCGCTAAGGGCATGTACCTCAGTTGCGGTTTGTCCCCGGCCCTGGTTGGGGTCGTGCGGGAGGCAGCCACTCGATGTGACACATCGATGTTTCTCTCTCTTTCTCTCTTCCTCTTCTCCCTCCCACTCTATCTGAACAACAACAACAACGAAAAAAAGGAAAAATGTCCTCGGTGAGGATAAAAAAACAAACAAAAAACTTTACAATTATCTAAATCTAATTTTTTAAAATGAGATGGAGTAGGATACCTGCCTTATTATAAATATGTCTCAAGAGCTATTAAAGCATACACTTGAAATAGTTTATAAAAACAGTTCCATGAAATGAACTAAAAGAGGGCAGAGGATATATGTTCAAAGATATACAGACTTGGCTTTTTCCTCTCTTGTTGCATCACAGACTCGTCTGTCCTCACTTTTCGTTTCTTTGGCTGCTGCTGATTCCTTAGTTTCTAGATCTTAATGTGCTACTTTTTCCAGTTTTCCTTTCATTCCTCTTTTCATATTAGTTTGGAGTTTTTTTCTGACAGGTTTGTCTTTTCATGATACCTTTTATGACCCTTTCATTTACTGAGGTCACATTTTCTAGGGACAGTATTCTTATTGGTCTCCTCCTTCCCTGCCATTCACCAGAACTGACCTTCCTCTTTGGCATCTTGTTGAATGTGATGCTTGCAATAGGCATGGTGCTAAGTGCCAGAAAGTAGCCAAGCAATTCCGCCCAATCATACACTTTGAACTTTCTTTGTCATTTCATTTGATTTCATTGTGTCTCTTAAACAATGGAGGACTGGGTTTTAAAACCACTGAGATTGTCTCTGTATCTTAATTTAAACATTTAGCCTTATTATATTTATACACACATGCACTTATTGGTACAACTAGTATTTTTAAATTTATTTTACTTGAAGAAGTGTTTTAGTCAGTTTGGGCCAAAGTACCACATAAGGTGGCTTATAAACAACAAGAATTTATTTCTCACAGTCTGGAGGCTGGAAATTGAGATCAGGGTACCAGCCTGGTTGGGTTCCAGTGAGGACTCATTTCTAGTTTGCTGACTGCCAACTAACTTCTCATTCTATCCTCACATGGCAGAGAGCAGAGAGATAAGCAAACTTTCTTGTATCTCTTAAAAAGAGCACTAATCCCAATGTCAGCATAGGCAGGTAGTTAGGTATTAACAAAAGAGAAGGAGAAAACTGGCTGAGCCTGATAAAGTCAGGGAAACAATAGTCAGGAAACTCCCGGGAATAACCTGAATCACTCTGCCAAAGGGATTAACATCCTTCAGAGTGGGCAGGAAAGACCTGCTTTCCAATCACCCCAGGGAACAACCGACCAGTTTCCCCAGATTATCAAGAGAAGGGAGAAACCATGAGGGGGAACTTTCTTTACTGAATGCATGAGCAGTGGGAGCCTAAATGGGGACCATAAAGGACAGGAGACAAATCTGGGGAAAAGATTGGATAGTATAAGGATGCAATCCCTGGAAAAGCCAGGAAAAAGATTGAATAGTTTGAAAGAAAGCCTGCCCTCTCCCGAGCCCAAGGAAATATAGGGAAGCTTAATATAGGCCCCAGTCTCTTTAGCAGCCATGTAGGCCAGAGAGCAGCACTGAGCGTGGCCCCTGTGCCATTGAGCCTTGGCTGTGGGTGTGCAGATGGGGAATGAGGCACAGGGAAGTTAAGTAACTTTCCCAAGGTCAGTCTCAGATTCTGGGTTAACGGCACGGCAGCTCTGGGTTCTGGCCTTCCTCCTGGGCTTGGTGGGGACAATGTGGGCCTGCAGCCCCAGAAGCTAGACTTCTTCTGCAGCTAGATGGAGCTGAACCACCTGGTCACGGATGAGTCATCGGGTGTGATGTATCTAGGGGCAGATCGACACCTCTGACCAGCTTCTGCTGCTGGACCTGCCGGGGAAATGCCTCATTAAGTGGGGCAGTCTTTTCAAGGGTACTCTAATAAGTCTTACCACTGCCACTTAAATTCCTCCTTCATGACTGTCCCTGAAATTCCCTTCTTGCAACACTGCAAGAACCTATTTCTAGACCATACTGGGGCAGTCCCACCTTGGTTCTGGTCTTTCTCCGGTGACACCATTATGAGGACTCCACCCTCACAGCCTAATATCCTCCCAAAGGCCCCACCTCCTAATACCAAAACATTGGGAGATTAGAGTTTCAACATATGAATTTGGGGGGGTTCACAGACATTCAGTCCATAGCAAACCGTGACAACATTTGACATTATAGAACACTCCTTTCTTGAAATACTTTATTTTGGTTTGCAGAATCAACAACACTTTGATTCTCCTCCTATGTTGTTCATTGTTTCTGAGTCACCTTTGCTGAGTTTTTCATCTCCCTGATCTCTAAACACTGAAATGTCTCAAGAATGTGTCCTTGGAATTCTTTACTCTCTACCAGTACTTTACTCCTAGCTGATGTCATCCAGTCTCTTAGTTTTAAAAAAACATTTTTATACCCAGATTTATATCTGAAACTCAGATGGCTCCTCTGATTTCTGGACTTGTATATTAAATAAATTTTTGACATCTCCATTTGGGCATCTTCTTAATCATCTGAAGATGATCTCCTGATTTCAATCCCTTCAGCTATGAGTCTTCCTTACCTCACACCTGCTTCTTGTGAACACTTTCTTAATTCAAGTATAAGGCAACTCCATTTACCAATTTCTCTAACCTCATTGGCCAAAAACCTTAAAGTCATCCTTGTCTCCTCAGTTTTCCTCATACCCTTAATTGATCCACTAGGACCTCCAATCAGCTATTTCTCCAGAGGATACCCAGAATTGACCATGCTTCACGACCTCTACTGGTCACATTTCCCCAATCCAAGTCATTTCCATCTCTTGCCTGGTTGATGGCAATAACCCTAACTGATCTCTCTTCTTTCATCATTGTCCCTTTTTAGTCTGTTTTCTTCGGACAGATTATGCGAGACCCAAACACCTGCTCTGCTTACTTTATTAATCTGCTGCAAATGTTCTTGGATGGTCGACAAGGTTGGTTAAGAGTGTTTGACAGTTCCTGGATTGTCTGACATGGATTTGCTTCCACTTCCGCCCTTAACATGTCATTACTTTAATGACATTACTTTCCAGTCCCCCTCATACAAGGCTGTAACTCCATCTAGCTCCCCGCACATTTTTGATGTCAGCTACTGTATCTTCTCTGACTAACTGTCTCCACCCTCACTGCACTTGCTGTTGTTCGAACATGCCAATCATTTTCCTGCCCCAGGGACTTCTCAGCTGCTCATTTCTCTACCTTGAGTGCTTTTTATCCCAGGTAGCCACATAGTTTACCCTTTCACTTCACTGTGGTCTCTGTTAAGGAGACAAGCTCATTATATGTGTTCCAGCATTTGTGTGCGTGTGTTGGGGGGGGGGGTGATAGTGGAAAAAAAAGAAATACACAAAGGGATTCTCAGAGAATTGGTACAGAGCTGTGATACATCCATTTTATGGAATATTATGAAGCAGGTGAATTAACATCAGTAAGTCAGCAGGACATATAATTGAATATCATAAATCAAATTGTAACTGCTATGTATTTGGACACTGTACTCAGAGAAAAATTTATATACATGTATATAATATACATATGTTTTTCAGAATGTGTTCATATGTCCTTTAAAAATAACAAAATAGCCCTGGCTGGTTTGGCTCAGTGGTTAGAGCGTTGGCCTGCGGACCAGAGAGTCCTGGGTTCAGTTCCCGCTAATGGCATGTACTTCGGTTGCAGTTTGCCCCTGGCCCCAGTTGGGGTCGTGTGGGTGGCAACCAGTCGATGTGTCTCTCTCACATCGATGTTTCTCTCTCTCTCTCCCTCCCTCTCTCCCTCCCACTCTATCTGAAGATAAATGCAAAAAATGTCCTCAGGGGAGGATAAAAAAAATAAAAATAACAAAATAATGATAAAGATTAGGCCATTATATTTCATCTCGCCCAATTTCTTTCTATAATTTGTTGTTGTTGTTAATCCTCACCAGAGGATATTTTTCCATTGATTTTTCTTCAGGGAGGAAGAAAGAGAGAGAAAAACATCGATGTGAGGGACACATAGATTGGTTGCCTCCTGTAGGACTCTCACTGGGGCCGGAGCTTGAACCTGCAACCCAGGTACCTGTCCTTGACTGGTAATCGAATCAGAGACCTTTTGGTCCATGGGCGACACTCTAACGGCTGAGCCAAAATGGCCAGGGTCTTCTTTCCATACTTTTATCTCCTCTTTCATTTTCATCTAGGAAACATCTCTAATATACTCCAAATCTGATATCTCTACTTAGCCTCTTGACAACATTTTGTTTTTTTTTAAGCAAAAGACAAAATGATCATGTTCTCATTAAATCTTTGTCTAACTATCCTCTGTTATAAGAAATGCCTCCTTATTTCTGGGTTCATTTTGTACTTTTTAGGGGTGTTACTTGATCTCACACACACTTACATGTTTGTCTTTCCTACTACACATACTGCAATGTCTTCTGAGTAGAGACACAATTTTGTTCATTTTTAATTTCTTAAGACCTAGCACAATATCAAGCTTTTAGAAGACCTTCAATGAATTTCTGTGCACTTGTTTTGATTAGAGAAATCACATTTAACCTTGAAGATGCAATTTGACTAAATATTTTAAGATAGTAACCTCTATTAATTTTTGAAGAAGAAAACAGTTTACTTAAACAAACAGACAAACAAAAAATCCCCCTTCCAGCCTGATAGTTCTTTTTTTCCTGATCATCTGTAGATGGTCCTCAGGAGAGAATAGAATGAGGGCTCTGGGGTTCTGGGCTGCAGATGAGCTGGGGGTCCTGATGGTTTTGGATCACTAGGAGGCACTCTAGGCTTTACTCTAAATGAGAAGCTTTTGTCTCAAGTTTTGACATAGTTGAGTCATAGTTAAAATTTAAATGAGGTTTAGCAGCAGCTAAGAGAGCATCTGAGTTATATATTAATACTATAGGAACAGGGGGAATTTCCATATATTCATCTGTGAGGAAGGTCTGCTGCTGTGATGGGTGTAACAGAGATGACTCTCCAAGCAGAGAGAATCAGCTAGGACCACAGTAAAGCTGGAAGCTCCCATTGAAAACAGATACATTACCTATTTACAGTTTGGGTTTTCATGATTAAAAATTCTAAAATATGAACCTTTACATTTACTGTAAAATTATTCTAGTGATATCTACCTCCTATTCTACCTCTTCTGAGATTAGAAAAACAGGGAAAAAGAAAATGAGAAGGTGAAATGGGAGAAAATGAACATATGTAGAGAGAGGAAGAAAGAGAAAAAGAAGTGAGAGATTGGGGAGAAAGAAATAGGACACAGTTACTTAAATTTCATAATGTGGCCTATACTTCATAGTCACAAGCAGAATCAGCCAGGTGTACCTGCAGGGTGTATGAGGAAACTGTTGGACAGAAGAAGGGAGATAGAAATGAGGTCATTATGGCCATGCTATACATGTCTTATTTCTCTATCAACCAAAGTCTTGTTGGAGACATTGTATTTGTTCATGATGACCATAAGTCTGAGGTTTACAGAATTCTCCTAATTTCATTTAATTGTATTCCATTAAGAGGATTAAATTCCATTGGATATTAAATAAATATTCAATGAGATAGTCTTTCTTTGTGAGAGCTTTCTTGTAAATTAATTCACAGTTGCTTTTCAAACTATGTGCCCTGATTATTGGCTAAAGAAATTGGGTCACTGACCCTGATAAATTTTTTCAGACTATACTTGACCCAGATGAGGCTCTTCTTTCTTTTTGAGGTATCCTTTCCTTATCTTTACTCTCCTGTTGACATGTCTGATCACTGGGGCACTTTAAGTGGAGGCAATCCTATGAGGGTGCAAAGCCTAAAGGTTTCTTTTTTTCCTTTTTATTGAATTTATTGGGATGACATTGATAAAATTATACAGGTTTCAGGTGCACAATTCTATAACACTTCACCTGTACACTGTCTTTTGTGTTCACCACCTCAAGTCAGATCTCAGCCTGGAGGTTTCTGTGTCTGTGGTCAGCAATGTAGCAGCCAGAAGGGCACTCATATCAGCAGCAATGTCAGTACGTACCTGCGGAAAAATGAGAAGGAGGTCTCTTGGCTCTCTGACCCCCTTGTCCTCCTCTTCATTAAAGACATATGGAGCTCAACCTACTTGTTACTTTCTTCTCAGTCATTTGGGAGCTAGAGGAGAGGCTTTCTCAAGAGAATGTTTTCTTCTTTGAGGTCCATTGATCTCTACAGACCAAGCTCTCTGAGATGCATACTTTTCTGCTCTTCATTCTGGAGTTCCCTGCTAACTGACTCCAGATTCATACATGAGCCCCAGAGGGGATCATTGCTTGAGTTCTCTCGGCATAGCCTGGCTGGTCCCATCAGAAGCTCCTTGGCTAAGCACAGGGGTTAAGGGATATTTTCAATCTACCGTCTTTTTAATTGCCTTCTTTCTAGACCAAATGATTGTTCCTTTGTTTATGGTCTATTTTTTTTTTTTTTCAACTTACAGAACTAAAATTCTAAAGGGCTATTCCTGGTGTGAGGAAGGTCAGAATCAATGATGATAGATGGAAAAATAACTTGATCTGTTAATATTTAAACATTTAATTAATATACCTGTATAAAATTTTAAATTACTGTGAAGTCTGACATTTTCCCTTATGTTTTCTATTATCTTAGAAAATTCATGCCCATCCTAAATTTATTTTAAAAAATAGTTTTTATTTTATTTAAAATATTAAATATTATCTCCATTTAAAATTTATTTTGTAACAGATATTCAGGTAAGCATGCAAGTTTATGTATTAATCTTTAAGTGATTCTCCATTAATGAAGGCATATTTTATTGAATATATCTTCTTTTCCCTATTTTTATTATAACTAGATTTCCATTAGTAATTTGTATGTTTGGACTTTCTATTCTCTTCCATTGACCTCTCTAACTGGACCTTTCTAGTAACATGCCCTTTCACCTAATATAGCATGTCCCTTTGTTTTATTAACTATGGAGGAATTCCCCCTCCATTCTGGTTCAGAATTTAAAGGTTTCCTAAACCAGAGATTATCTGTAGTATCATATTTGGCCTCTAGAGGAAGAAATGAGACACACTGAGTTTAGTAAAAGCCAGAAAGCAACCAGCCCTTTAAGGAAATATTATATTGCTTTACATGTTAGGTAAACTCACTCACTGCTCTGCCAGTGTCCATGTGGCTGAACTTCTCCCAGAAAAGACCTCCAGAAAAGAGCCTCCTGTTTCCACACAGCTCAGACATGAAGCCCATTCACACTGCAGTGCTTGTGATCATATTCATACTCAGTGAGTAAATGCTCTTTATTCTATCTTTCTATGGTCTTCTAATTTAGAATCAGTTTAAAGAAATATTATCCTCTGTCTGCAAGATGATCCCTGATCTAGAATTGGTGTTACAGGAGGAACAAGATCCCAGACAGTGACTCAGCCTGAGGACCACATCTCAGTCTTTGAAGGGGCCTCAGTGCAGGTGAACTGCAGCTACGTATATTCTGGGAGTCCTATCCTCTTCTGGTATGTCCAGTACCCCAAGCAAAGTCTCCAGGTCCTCCTGAAACACATCTCAAAAGAGAGCATCAAAGGTTTTACAGCTGACTTCAACAAGGATGAGGCGTTTTTCCACCTGAAGAAATCATTCGTCCGAGAGGAAGACTCAGCCATGTATTACTGTGCTCTGAGTGCCACAGTAACTGGTTTTACAAAGCAAGCAGATCACAAACCCTTTAGGAGTTACAGCAAGTATTTCATTGTAAGTTCTCTACATGGCCACAGTGAGGCATTCTCTCTCTAGAGACCAACATTGAGTTATCCTCTTAGCTATGACATTACCAATTGTAAATTAGCTAGAGATTAACCTCAAAGAGTTGTCCAAGAAAATTCTCATTACCTGCTCTGCCTAAATTAATTTTTAAAATAGTAAGTGTATTTATTCTGTCTAGTAGTACCTGAAATAATATTTATTTTGTTTTTTTTTACAAATTATATATATACAAATATATCATATATATATATATCTTTATTGTTGAAAGTACTACAGATGTCCCCCCCTTTTCTACCCCATTGATCCCCTCCTGCTCCCGTCCCCTCTTGCCTTCTCCACACTATTGTCTGTGTCCATTGGTTATGCATATATGCATGTAAGTTCTTTGATTTATCTCTTTTTGAAATAAAAAAATCATATAGCACAGCATTAAAAAAAACATTTTTTCTTGGCCCAGAGAGACTCTCCAGGTTGTTGAAGTGGTGCAGTCCCACTTCTCCAACTCCTCTGCCACCCTGTCCGCCCCCACATGTTTGTCACTACATACTCACAGTTCCTTAAAAGTGTGATGCTGTTACATGACATGTGCTTGCTCGTCTTTCTGCATCTAATGTCTTTCCTCTCCTGGACTCCTACTACCTCAATCAGGATCCAACAGGAGAAAACACACAGTGATTTTAACAAGAACATTTAATATAAACAATTATTAACTAATAATAGAGAATTAATATTAATGAGTAAAAAAACCTCTAGGGAATATAAGAATAGCATATGTAGGGAGAAGCTCTCATCTCTAGGATGAAGTCAAAGTTCCAAAGTAAGTACCATATTGAAATATGTACCTTCTTCTCCTACAAATGCTTCAGATCTCACTGGGGCATATGTAAGCTAGCCTGCTGGATGGTGAGAAGTTTGCTTAGGTGCCTGGGGCTGGCAATTAGGAAACCACCTACCAGGATTCCAACAAAATTTGAAGGAAGCTGGCAAAAGGATGTTGTTGAACTGGCTCTTGGTGCTTGTGAAACTTGCCAAGATACACCTGTGGGGCTGTCACTGAACTTTGTTGGAGGTGAGTGTCACTGGCGTCCCACAGGCTGCCCAAGCACTGCAGAATCCATAAGTGTGCCAAACGTACCAGAACCAGGAAAAGAAGCCTCTTCTTCCTTCAGCATCCTTCCAGTTCCCTCCACTGACAAAGCTTAATATCATGTCAGCTGGCAAAGGAGACACATTTGCAAGGTCCAGGTCCAGAATCACAAATGGGACAATGAAGGGTAGGTTTGAAGTTAACAGGCAATACATTGATAATTGACACACCCCATCCTGGTTACTGACTTTCATATGCATGCCTCCACACACATTTGAATTTCCAAATAACAATGACATAAATTAATGTTTCCATTTAACAAGCTAAAGCTGTCCTTTGAACAAGCGAAGTTTTCATCCTTTTTCCCACATGAGGAGACCTGTAGTCCCAACAGTCATGTTGAATATCTGGCTATATTAATCACTTCTAAAATACATTTAAAATTTCATTGAATATGCTTTTATAAACAGACTAAACTATAAATTTAATCTTCAACAATTTGTATATAGAAAAGTATAATGAGAAGGAGAAAGAAGAATAAAATGGCAGCATATACAAAGGATCACATACGTATAAAGAGCAAAGAGAAAATACAGAAAACCACTATATACCTTGATTCCAGATTTGGACATGAGCCTGCAGTTGGCATAGACACAGCTTCCTTCTTTTATAACACATTTTATATTTCCCTTGCCCTCAGCCATAAGCTCAGTGGATTGGGGTTATTTGCCTTGTGGAGTGACCCAAATCTTCATTCTCAAAGGGTCTGAGTCCTCAATAATCCTGCCTTTTCATTTCTTGCTGCAGTTTTCCATTACCCTTGGGCATAGAAGTACCAAGAGATTCCCCAGAAAAATCCTCTGGGTTCCAGACATAGTCCTCTTTGTATCTGGTATGTAGCAGCAACCCAATTCCCTCTTGGTAATTGATATCAATCACTCCAGCCAGTCAAGTAATCTCTTTTTCTATTCACTGGTTCAGTGACATATGGGATTCAGCTGGCCACATGGCAGTCTCATCTTCCAATTCAACAGAATCATTGTTGTATCCCCTTGTGGACCACTATATACCTTGATTCCAGATTTGGTCATGAGGCTGCAGTTGGCATAGATAGCTTTCTTCTTTTATATCACATTTTAGTGGAAGCATTGCTCTTTTTAGAGAATCAGAACTTCAAATCAACAGAGCTAAAAGTTTCAAAGATTGAAAGCAAAAACCTTACTAGTGGGTTAATTGTAATAACAGAGGATCCACTCCCAGGGCCATTTCCTTGATGCCTGGGACCCATGCATTCTGGCTTTGTGGGAGACAACGCCATATAACTGTCTCTGATGTAAAGCATATACTGCATCTTGCAAGACAGAATCCCATCTTTTCAGGGAGTTTTATTTCTATTGGAGTCATAACCAAATCAATAAGCCATTCCACATTTTAACAGTCCAGCTACTTATGGGTGATGGGGTATGTGGTAAGACTAGATAAATTCATGAGCATGTGCCCACTGCTGTAATCCTTTGCTATAAAAATAGTTTCTTCATCAGAATAATTGCTATGGGGAAGACCTTGATGAGATTAAGCATTCTGTGAGTTCATGAAGGTGGTGCTGGCAGAAGCGTTATGAACAAGGAAGACAAATCCGTACACAGTGTATGTGTCTATTTCAGTAAGAACAAAATTTCAGCCATCTCCATCATGGAAGATGTCTGATGCAATCAACATATCACCAGGTGTCTAGGAAGTCCATCTGAGAAATGTCACCATATCAGGGGCTCAACATTAGTCTCTGTAGTTGGCAGATTAGGCACTCAGAAGTAGCATTGGTTAGGTCAAACTTGATGAGGGGAAATCAATGCTTTTGAGTTCAGGCATAATGTCTATCCCTTCTAATAAGACCACTTTGTTCATAAGATCATTGAGCAAATATTGGGGTGACTAAGGAAAGCTGTTAACACATCCATAGAGTGTATCATATTAAGAGCTTCCACTCTAGTGGTTTTCCCTTGGTCCTTATTCACGTGGAGCATAATTATCTTCATAGTCTTCCCAGAAACCTCTCCCCTAGATTTCCTTGTCACTAATCTTCAAATTCTGCTCCTTCCAAGTCTCTTATCAACTAGTAAAACCATTAGTAATGGCTCATAAATCAGTGTAGATCAGTACTTCTGGCCATCTCTCACTCTAGATAATGTACATAACCAAAGTGTATCTTCTGATGTTTTGGGGGGATTTTCCTTCACCATTGTCCTTTAGTGGGGCTATAGTGCTAGTTTTGTGTTGTTCCAATTTAATGTGCAAATCCATATAAAAAGTGGACTTTATTTTTTCCTTCCTTAATTAACTGATTGTAAGGAACTCCCTAGGAAGCTATAAGCATGGATTAAAGTAGAGTAGACAATGCAAGAGAAGTTGGTGTCAAAGGAATCTAGGCACTTACTCAAGTGACTCACCTGTATTTTCTGGGTTTACCTGAGCCCAGTCTCTTATATACCATTTCCAGTTGATGATAGATTGCTCCGGGGCATGACCAACATTATGGCTAAGTAGGTCAGACAACACTTGGTTCGTGATGGAAGTTCAGGCTTCATGGTCACCTGTTTTTCTAGGTTAGATATTCATACTTCACTGAGGTCAACTAGCAAGCCAGAAGCTGTTTCTCAAGGGAGAATAGTTATTTGAAGAAAGAACATATATTCCCCAAATGCTGTGATTCTCCTTTAGCTGCTTTTAAAATTCTCCATCCTATTTACCATGAAACTTAAGTACCATTGTTGGATTTGCTGGATCATAAGGCCAAAGTGGAAAAGCAGATTGCACTGAAGCTCAAACTTGCTGTAGAGTCTCCTCTTGCTCTTGTCCCCTTTCAAAACTGGCAGCTTTATAGGAGACTCTGTAAATAGGTCAAAGCAGCACACACCCACATGTGGCATATATTGCTTCCAAAATCCAAAAGGCCTACCATTGTTATGCCTCTTTTTCTGTGGTAGGTGGTGTGAGGTGCAGCTACCTGTCTTTCAGTTTGAAGGGGATGTCTCAACATTCTTTGGAGCCTTGAACCCCTGGGAACTTCACTGAGATGACAAGTCTTTGGATTATTTTAAGACTTATTATTACAGCTACCGATTGCTCAGTTTTCATTGTTCAAATAGCTTCTTATATTTTAAGCATTTCATGACTTCTAGAGCTACACCTCACCCTCCATTTTTAACTATGCAATGTATTTATTTTTATCCTGGCACCTATTACAGTTCATTAAACTTTGGGTTGGCTTCTCTTTCTATTGGGCTAAATGTTCCAGAGAAAAGCCCTTGTGTTCTCTCTGGTTTTTATCTAACCTTCTAATACAGTGTTCAGCACACAATATATACTTAGTAAAGGAATGTTAAATAAATTCATGTAAGAACAAATGGAAAAAATAATTCTTTTCCTCAAGACAACCATCATACTTAGTGCACCTCAGATGTCCTTTATGTGTAGTTCCTATTTCATCACAGAATATTAAAAAGATGTATGCACAGGGTTCAAGATTTAATCATTTTTTTTACTTCTTCATCACAGATGTTCTTAAGCCAACCTTTTTTTTCTTCTGCAAGTATGTGGTAGTGATAAGTACATACAATGATTACTAGCACATTTCAGTGTCATTGATTTTACTTGTGTTAAGATGTAAGCAATTTCATTTGCCCCATCTATGTAAATGTCAACACAGTAAAACGTACAAATAATATGTATCACAGTATTATCATTAAAAATAGTTTTTACAATGGAACAGGACAGAAGACCCAGAACTTCACCCAAGACATTACGCTCAATTAATATTTAATGAAGGAGGCAAGAGCATATATCGGAGTAAAGACAGACTCTTTAATAAATGGTGTTGGGAAAATTGGACAGCTACATGCAAAAAAATGAAGTTAGACCGCCAACTTACACTACATATAAGAATAAACTCAAAATGGATAAAAGACTAAAATGTGACTGGGGAATCCATAGAAATCCTAGAAGAAAATGTAGGCAACAAAATTTCAAACATCACACACAACAGAATTTTCACTGATACACCTAAGGCAAGAGAAATAAAGGAAAAAATGAACACATGGGACTACATCAAATTAAAAAGCTTCTGCACAGAGAAAGAAACTAGCATCAAAATGGAAAGGGAACCCACTATATGGGAGAGCATAATTGCTAACTAACTATACATCAGATAAGGGGCTAATTTCCAAAATATATTGAGTACTCATACAACTCAACAAAAAGAAGACAAATAATCCAAATAAAATGACCAAAGGACCTGAACAGACACCTCTCCAAACAGGACATACAAATGGCCAAGAGACATATGAAAAAATGCTTAATGTCACTAATCATCAGAGAGATGCAAATTAAAACAACTATGAAGTATCACCTCACACCTGCCAGAATGGCTGCCATCAACAAAGCATCAAACAACAAGTGTTGGCGAGGGTGTGGAGAAAAGGGGACTCTGGTACACTGCTGGTGGGAATGCAGACTGGTGCAGCGACTTTGGAAAACACTATGGTGTTACCTCAAAAAATTAAAAATTAAACTGCCAGTTGATCCAGTGATCCCACTCCTAGGAATATATCCTAAGAAGCCTGAAACACCAATCAGAAAAAAATATATGTACCTTTATGTTCATAGCAGCACCATTTACATTCGCCAAGATCTGGAAACAGCCCAAGTGTCCATCAATAGATGAGTGGATAAAAAAGCTGTGGTGCATATACACAATAAAATACTATGCAGCTGTAAGAAAGAAAGATCTCTATCCTTTGAGATGACATGGAGGGACCTGGAGAGTATTATGCTAAGCGAAATAAACCAATCAGATAAAGACAAATACCACATGATCTCACTTATTTGTGGAATATTCTGAACAAAACAAACTGTTGAACAGAATGGAACCAGAGACATGGATGTGGGGTAGAGACTGACAAACTTCAGTCTCTACTGGGGGGTTGGGGGGATGGAAAAAATAGACCACAGAACATATATGCACGTATGCGTAACCAATGGACATAGACAACTATGCTGGATGGGGGGATCAGGAGGAGAGTGTCAATGGGGGAAAAAGGAGAACCATCTGTAACAAAAATTAATTAATAATTAATTAATTAATTAATTTTAAAACTAGGTTTTACTTTGCAGACCACCTGAAAGGCTCTTGCGATCCTCCAGTGATCCATATACACACATTATGAAAAGTACTGTACTAGCATTTACTGTTTTAGTGGAAATTAACCTAATTCTCTGGTAGGTAGTTTTATTATTATTTTTTGTCTAACTATAATGCATAAGTCTTTACCACTTATTTGAGATAAAAAAAAAAATTGAATGGCTTCTTAGACTGAAAAGGTCACCAATGTCTAATGGGATTGGACACACATAGTTGTGTCCTGTTAACATTTATGAATCTTATATAGAGAAAATAATTCTTAGAATTTCAGATAGGAAGGAAAAAATGTTACCTCTCCAGATTATATTTTCTCAAAGGCTGCATAATAGAAAATTCTTTCTTTTCTGGATACTGTTGTATTAAATTTAAAAATTATTTTCAAGCCTGGCCGGTGTAGCTCAGTGGTTGAGCATCAAGCCATGCACCAAGAGGTTGCCAGTTCGATTCCCAGTCAGGACACATGCCGAGATTGTGGGCTCAATCCCCAATGGGGGGCATGCAGGAGGCGGCCAATTGATGTTCTCTCTCATCGACGTCTCTATCTTTCTCTCCCTCTCCCTTCCTCTCTCTCTAAAATCAATAAAGAAAAAAGATTTTTTAAAATTATTTTCAATCAGTATAAACTTTATAATTTATATCTTCCTATTAATATTAATTCATGTGAATGTATAACATATATATATATATACTTCCTCTTTGTTTTAGATTTCCTATAAAAGCTTTTTACTTTACTTAATTTGTAAGTTTCTTCCTAGACATTTAAATTTTTTGGTATTATAAATAGAATGTTTGTTTTATATTATACTGTTATTGTTGGGAGATTGATGACTATGAGTAATGTTATCTTTTAAAACAAATGGCATTTGTTTTTGACTACTGGGTATAACATTTGCTGATGGTTTTGAAAATATATTCTTTATCTTGTAATAGGATTAAATATTTTATTTTTAATTAATTGAGGTTTTATATTGAAATATATTTTGAAGTTTACTATTATTTCTTATCTTGCAAGGTTACATGGATTTTGTGCTTTTCAACTTGAAGAACTATATTAATGGATATTTTAATGTTTAACCATCCTTGACTTTCTGGAATAAAGCCTACTTGCAATAAGTATATTTTTTTCATTTTTATTTTTGAATGATAAAAAGTTTCCCTTTCATCATTCCAGTTAGCTAACCTCACAGTTCTTTTCCCCAGAGGACAGCAATGTTTCTGGTTTCATTTCTTTCCTTCATTTTTTTCTTGTATGTATGGCCAAATGCATGCAAATATTAAGAGAACTAGACTCTTGCCCTCTTTTGTTGTGAGTCAGTAGACAAGTTTGTAGGGGTAGGTGATATCTTTTAACTACTATTTTATTTATTTATTTTTATTTATTTTATTTTTTCTATAAATAGGTTCCTGTCCTCCACCAGCTGTCGCTTCCGGAGGATCTCCGACTTCAGAATGTCCATGTCCTTGCCCGGGTTTAAGCTCGAGTTTCCCTCTCCGGCTCCTCCGGCCAAGCCTCACCAGCTGGGTGGAGCGAACTTAACTACTATTTCAAATTTCCTCACAAACTTTTCAAAACTATCTAGCAAAGAATAGACAGATTAAAATATAAACTCCTTAAATAACTCCTTGCTCAAAAACCTTTAATATTTCTTTGCGTCCTACTGACCAACATGCAGATTTATTTTGGCAGACACCCAATCCAAATCATCTTCCAGACTTATCTCCTAGCACTCTCTAATCCATACTTTGCTCAGCCAACATTTTCGTTCCTTTTTCCTTTTGTCAAAGCAAGAGGCAAGTTCCTTCCTTCCTTCTCCTCTTCCCCATCTCTCACTCTATTTTATGAATAAAAGATCTTAAAATCAGGTTTTGAAACATCTATGAAATACCCTGTTTGCCATTCTTTTTGACTGTGTGGGAAACAGTAGATTCATCAGGTATTAGAAGTAGAAAGACTATATATGCAGACCTGCATAGCCATGAACACAGACAACAATGAGGTGAAGGCCTGGGGTGGGGTGGGGGCTAGGTGGAGGGGGCAAAGTCGGGGGAAATTGGGAAATGTATAATAATGTCAACAATAAAAAAATTTCCAAAATACAATGGCTGCATCAAAAAACAAAAGAATTAAGAAGGATCTAAGGACTCTTTCAACCAAACTTTTCATTTTAAAGCTGAGCAGCGGAGCCCTGGCCGGTTTGGCTTAGCAGTTAGAGTGTAGGCCCGTTGTCCAGAGAGTCCCGGGTTCGGTTCCCACTAAGGGCACGTACCTTGGTTGCAGTTTGTCCCCGGCCCCGGTTGGGTCGTGTGGGTGGCAACCAGTCGATGTGTCTCTCTCTCTCTTTACCCCTCTCTCCAGCTCTATCTGAAGGTAAATGCAAAAAATGTCCTCAGGTGAGGATTAAAAAATAAATAAATAAATAAATAAATAAATAAATAAATAAATAAATAAATAAAATAAAGCTGAGCAGTGGAGACACTGTATAATAATAGACACAAAGATCTGAATCTGATTCTGTCATTTACTAGTTGTGCAATTTCCAAGCCTCAATTTCTATAATTTTCCCCCTCTAAGTGAGATATGTATGTTCTCCACTACCACATCCTGACATGTTTTTTGAAAGTGGGTACTTCTATTATCAAATGCATAACAGTTTCCCATCCATTTATTCTTGCTCCTAGTAAGATAAATACATGTGGAATATGATACAGTTTTGATACTACTGAAAATATGTTTGTGGAGAAAACTGGGCATTGGCATCTACGTGCACGTTTGGTGAAAACAGCGGGAAGAAGAGGTTGCACAGGGCCGTGATTCCCAAATGCAGACCTCACACCACCATCACCTGTGTCACAGTCGCCTGGAGCACCTCTGAAGGTCTGGATTATTAGGGCCAAGCTGGTTTACTCAGTCTCTGACGAAATGATGAATTTGTGTGTTTAATGAACATCATCTGTATCAGTTAGAAACTGGTTCAATGTCATATTACAGAAAATTCAAATAGTGTTTTTCAAAAGGTAGAGTTTATTTTCTTCTCACAGAAAGAAGCTCTGTCATATGCAGTCCAGGGCTGGGGTGTTAGCTTTATCATGTTTTGAGGGATCGAGGGTCTTTCTAGCTCACTGTCTCTGGTCCTTAAGGTGTGGCTCTTGTTTTTTGTATTTTCAAGAAGCTGCCAGAGATCCATCCACTTGATACACCTTCCAGGAGGAAAGAAAGAGAAAGTCAAAGGAAAATGGGTACATGCTGGCTGCATCCATTATTTTCAGAAACTCCACTCAACGGCTTCTACTTATATTTCATTTACCAGAGTGATATTCGATGTCCCCACACCTCTCCCATCTGCAAGGGAGACTGGAATATCAGGATTATGTTTTTTACCTCAACATGTTGACACCCACATCAAAACTGTGGTTCTATTAGTAGGAAGTAGGAGAGAGTGGTCATTGTATAGGAAAACAGCAGTTTCTGCCATACCTTCACTTTAGGGTATATTAGGATTCACGTTTTTTTTTAAATTTACAATGAATTGTTTTTGAAAAACCATATCTACTATATTTCCCAGTCTTGTTGAATTTGTCTCCTAAAAGTCATCCAGAAAATATCACAGCCTCCACAGCCCAATTCACCTCTATAATCCTAATTAAAAATCTATCTTAATCCCTTGCTCCCCAGCGCATCTGACACACCCCATCACTTTTCGATGTAGTCCTTAGTGCTACAATGACAGTGATCTGGTCACGGTGCTGATTTGGCCATGCAATCACCTGGATCCCCATTTGCTCTTAGAATAAAGAAAAAGTTCTTAGTATGACCTATGAAACCTTGAATGATTTAGAGTCTTGCTACTTTTTCAGCTTCATTCCACACATATGCTCCTAATCTCTCTCTCTCTCCCCTTCTCTCTTCAATAATATTGGTATTATTCAGGTTCTCAAAAGTACCCTGTTCCTCCTAGACGACTCTTTTATAGCAATTTTAGACGATTTTCTTATTTTTCCCTTTTCCTAAAATTCTTTCCTCCCTTCAGACGAGTAAAAACCAGTAAGTACTGCTCATTCTGTACATCTGTCCAAGAGTCAGTAGCTGAAGGAAGCTCACTGTGCATGCTTAGAACCACAGAGCTCTGCCTTTTCAAACTTGCAGCTTTTCCTTTATTTATCAATTATTTGATTAAAATACATTTTCACTACTATTTTGTGAGCTCCTTAATGGCAGGAACCATATCGGTGTTTCTCGCCCTTGAATCCTGAGCACCAAAATATCTTAGTGACTAGGATCATCAAATCTCCTTCTTCCTCCTATCTATCTGGCAACTCATTCAATATACTTCCTATATTTTAAGCCTCCTCAAAATACTATGATAATATTGTAAAAAGAGCAACAATAAAATATAGCTGAGTTTCTCAGACTGGAATCCATGTATTTCTGGAAGATTATGGATAAATTCTTGGAGTATAGCAGGGGTTAGCAAACTATGACCCACAGGTTAAAACTGCCTGCCACCTGTTTTCTTTAAATAAAGTTTTATTGGAAAACAGCTTTGTCCACTTATTTGTGCATTGACTATGGCTATTTTGTGCTGCAACAGCAGAGTTGGGTAGTTGCAACAAAGACCAAATGACTACAAAACTTAAAGTATTTACTATTTGACCTTATACAGAAAAAAGTTTGCCAACCCCTGGTGGATAGGACTTACATGAGAATTTTTAGATGTGGACTTTTTGGTTTGATGTAAGACCCACGAACCTAAAAAGTTTATATTTAACTCCAATTTTTTTTTTATTAATTTATTTTTGTTACAGATGTTTCTCCTTTTTTCCCCATTGACACCCTCCTCCCCATCCCCCCACCCTGTCCCCAGCTTTGTTGTCTATGTCCATCACTTATGCATACATGCGCATAAGTTCTGTGGTTTATCTCTTCCCTCCCCCCCTACCCCCTCTTCTGAGGGGTGTCAGTTTATACCCTACTTCCACATCTCTGGGTCTACCCTGTTCCTCAGACTGTTAAGTCAGTATAAGAATTGTCCCTTAAAGATAATTGTGCCTACCAGACATGTTCACTTATTCATCTACTTACTCATTCTTCAAATATTTTTTTGAACACCAACTATGAACTAAGGGGCTGTATATTTTCGGATATTGGCTAACGAAGCTCATAAGATTAAGTTCCTGATCTCAAGGCACCAACTCTAGTTTGAAAAACAGGGCACAGAGATGACTCTAAGATGATATAGTGATGACAGTGATGATATGTATACAGGTAAAGTGGGAAAAGAGATGAGCACTAACTCAGCCTGAAGAGCTGAGCAGGTGCTTTCGCAAGAAGGTGGTCTGTAAATTGGTTCTTAAGGAATGAATACTAATTAGACAAAGGCAAGGGAGAAAGAAAACATTCTAAGCAGAGGGCCTCATCCTCTGGTTCCAAGGGACCAGTGGGGAAACATGTCGAGAAGAGAACTCAGATCATGTGCTTTTCATACTCTTAGTATACCCTAAGATGCCTAAAACTAGCTTAATATATGCTCGGTGTGAACAGACATTAGATGTTGGGACTAGGGAGATTTACGGGAGCTGTATTGCCCTGACTCCTAAAGAGGGTGACTGAGGAATTGTGCACTGTCTCAACCTCATACACAATCGTGAAGCCTGCAGAAGGTGTTTGGTGCTTCCTTCCTGGAGCTCTACCTCTTACCCCAGACACCCATTTCCCTTCTATGTCACAATTTAAGCTTCATTGCAAGGTAAAGATCAAATTCAGATGTAAAGCAGGCTGCAGGACAGAGAAGAAACCACAAGAGGGCACTGTTCCCTTTGGGTGGTGGTTTGACACACATCATTTCTGAACACATCTCTCTTTTTTATAGCCTGTGACGTGAACTTGCAGGGCAATTTGTCTTGCTTAACACACGGGCCAAGGTTTTTAGAAGATCCCACCAAAGGATCAAGAAAGTAGAGGAACAGCCCTCTCAGCTTTGGTATTACCGACGAAAACTGCTGCGGCTTCTCTGCCAGCCATGCTGTCTCCTTCCTGCTTGGGACTTGTGATCTTGTTGATATTGAGTAAGTAACATTTGTTCAAGATTTCTAAGATATTCTATTCCTTGGTTTTAGGGTAACTTTTAATCCCCACCAAACTGGAGACTATTCCTCTTCATTGCCGATATAACAAAGCCTTTACTTGGTTTTAGGGAGGACCAGTGGAGACTCGGTGAAACAGACTGAAGGGCCTGTGACCCTCCCTGAGGGAGCATTTTTGACCCTGAATTGCACTTACCAGACCACCTATTCATCTTTTGTTTTCTGGTATGTCCAATATCAAAACAAAGAGCCCGTTTTCCTCCTGAAAAGCTCATCGGATAAGGAGGAGGTGAAGAATAGAGGTTTTCGGGCCAGTCATTTGAAGACAGACAGCTCCTTCCACCTGAAGAAATCTTCAGTGCAAATGTCAGACTCGGCTGTGTACTACTGCGCTCTGAGTGGCACAGTGAGGGCGGCTGCAGGTGCAGCTGAGCACAAACCCCCAGGGGCTCACCTTGGGCGGAAGAGGCGCAGCCTGGCTCTTCTAGGAGCCACAGTGAGCCTCAGTGGCTGTTATCAGGAGACATGCAGGTATTTGCCATGGAAATGGAGACTATATTTTCCAAATACAAAAAAAATACTTGATATGGCCATTATTGAGTGTATAGGCACAGCATTTTCTGTTCTGCTACCGTGTATATCTCATAAAACAAAATTATTTTTAACCGGTTATTAAACACAGGTATGATATCAATATGATGTGGAAGCTTCATTGAGTCTCTGTGAGTCTTCTAAGCACATCAATTATGTATGTCCAACCAAAGAACTATCAGGGCAAGTTTCTAATTACATATATTTTAAAAAGCCTCAACTCTCTACTTTAGTGTAAGCCGAGTTTGGTTTAGCGGGTTCAAGAATTTCTAACGTTTTCAAGGTAAGCCACATGGTGAAACTGAGAACAAGGATAAAAAGACTGTGGGCTGTCCCCACCTCTGATCTTAACAATCTTGAGCTATGAAGAACAATTACATTTAAAATTTTGGTGAACCTGGTCTTATTGGAAATACATATTCTCAAGAACCTCTATCTTGAGAGGTGAAACACAGGTCCGATACTTAAGGCCACAACAAGCTTACTGGCTATGATACAAGGGACACATGCTAATGGAGATTGAACTCTGCTGGTATTTTTAATGGGATTTCTATTGTTTTTTGTTTTGTTTTATAATGCTCTGGTTACAAAGTTGTGTAGTCTAAGGATATTCCCTGTCCAGATTTTTACCATAACTAGTATGTGTGGGTTGGAAGAGCAGGAGGATTTTCAGAAATACATGTATTGAGTTATAACAGAAATTCCTGTGCTTAGGCATTGAGTAGAATGTAGAATTTTCTGAACTTTTGTTCACACACACACACACACACACACACACATACACACACACACACACACACACACACACACACACAAAATGTATATGTTTTCTCCCTGCTGTTCCTGAACATGGCACACACACAACAGATTTTGTGACTCAGGAGGCATGATGTAAAATCATTCATTAACAACAAAATATTTCTCATGTAAAATTTACTGGATTCCACGCAAAGTAGAAAAAAAGACTGAGACTAAAAGTTTTGCCTTTCTGTTAGAAAGTTAAATCCCATGATTACTTTTTACATTGATTCTCTTGGGAGAGAAGGAGGCCTATATAAGACCGAAAGGTACATAACCAGGTTATCCACTGTATTCACCATAGTTCATGATAAATTATATTCTATAAAAGTCCCACATTTTCCATCAAAGAGGAATTAACTGAACAGGATTGCATTTTCCCACTGTTTATTTCCAGTCCTATAAATTATAATTAGACAAAATTGGTCTAGCTCAGGAGTCTAGCATTTCCCACCGATACAAGAAGCATGGGCACGACACAGGCAAACTTGTTCTATATCTGCTAACTCTGTCTCCTGTAGTGGGGCAGTGCATCGCACAGCCCGGCACCTCTGCCTGTATCTCTTGAGCACAGGGCACAGGATTAAGATCTGGATTTGAGATAGTATACAGGACATTTCATTCAAGAAAAGAGCTGCCAACATGCTGAAGGCAGTCATGGCCTCTGTCTGTCTGAGTAAGGATGGCCACACACGGGACTCAAACTCCTCTCAGTCCCGAAGGTTGTAGGGAGAAGCAGATTGTTGTCTGCAGAGGCTTAAAAGGGAGGAGTGCTGGGTCCTAAGCCACTTTATCCCTTACACGCTCATGGTTACAGTCTATTTCTTTTCTCTTTCCTGCAGGATCCAGCATGACCCAGAAGGTAATTCAAGCCCAGTCTGCAATTTCTGTGGTGGAGAAGGAGGCCGTAACCTTGAACTGTGCATATGAAACTAGCAGTTACAGTTATAATTTATTGTGGTACAAACAACCACCCAGCGAGAAAATGACTTTCCTTATTTATCAGGAGTCTTATAACGAGCAAGCTACAACAGAGGGTCGATATTCTCTGAACTTCCAGAGATCAGCCAGCTCCATCAACCTCACCATCACAGACTCACAGCTCTGGGATTCAGCAGTGTATTTTTGTGCTCTGAGAGGCCACAGTGATGTGGGAGCCTGTGGGAGCCCCACAAAATCGTCCACATGAGATAGAGCCCCTGGGGAGAGATTCTACTCATGTGACAGGATGAAGCAGAGGCTGTGTCAGCACAGGTGGGGGATGGGCAAGGAAACCTTGGTACAATTCATATAAAATGTCTACATATATCATTCATTAAAAGCATGTGTATCTCCCAGTCTTTAGAATAGATTAAGATAGAATATATACCACATTAAATGTTATTAAACAAAAAAGGGCAACAAGAAAATCTATTAACTTTTTGTTGGTTTTATTGAGATGGGAGAATGATCTGACTACCTTTAGACCAAATAGGTGACTCCACTGATGCACTGTTAAATCTTCAGAATCATTCATATATTGATGAATTCATTACCATGTCAAATGCTTTGATCTACTTGTATTAAAAATGCCTTTTGTTGATTTTTCTAAACAACAGTAGCATTATTCAATGAAGTAGAATAAATTATTTAATTTAGATTTCTTTCTATAATCATACTAGTGACCTCCTGCACAACAGAATAGATTTAAAATGTTCCTCAAACTACTTCTCTTTGGCTTCTCTCTTTTTGTGACATTATCATGATTTTTAAAAAGCATCAGAATGTGTTGCTCTCACGTAGAGGCTGCCTACAGAGGGAGATGTTTAAAGTGGGAGTCTGTCCTAACCTGCTGAATCTCTTGCCTTCCCTCCCCGACCCCGCCAGCAGCCAGGGCCAGACTGACAGCTGCATGGCAACCAGGGCCCTCTGGCATTGTCCAGGGTCTACTTCCTGTCCAAACATATGTTTTTTGCAGATGTTACAATAGGTGCTAAAGAGAAAGGATTTTTATTTTTTGTTTCACACTAGTGTTTAAAAACCTCTTAGTTGTCAACATTTAAAAATCAGACATCATATTAAAACCTGGATTTCTAACTTCCCTATAAAAAGATCTAGGAACATGAGCTCCTCTGGGGTAGAGGTCAAAAGTTCTGTTTGAATACCTAATAACTTTAATGTAGTCCCATTTTATTGTAAAATCCTGCACATTTGCCATTCACAATGTGAATTAACCTAAAAGTAAAAATTTAAATCGTTAGTTGTAATATATAAGCTAATCCACAAGACAAACAGATCTGAATTAACATTGCATTTAACTTTGGCTATTTTCCCTCTGATATTTCATCTATCAGAATACCTGCACCACTTCGATAAATTCAAGTCTATTCATTAGTTCAAAAGACATTTAGTTTTATAGCAAGCACTGGGGAGGCATCGGTTAGCAAGACAGACGTGGTTTCTCCTCTACTGGAGATATCGTTTCCCAGTGTACCCAGTCTGGAATTGCAGGCAGAAAGAATGTTGCATTGGGGTTTTAGGGCTCATTACACAAATAACCTATGTGACCTTGAGCAAGCTGTTAACTTCTCTGAATGTCTCCTCGTCTGTAACATGTAGAGGTTTAATCAGAAAGTTGTTGTTGAATAGCCCAGTCCAAAATTTGACTAGCCTCACAGGAACACTTAGTCCACTGCTGTTTTTGAGTTCTTAACCCTTACTGCCTATCCTCCTTTATTTAGGAAAGGGCTGTTAGGTGTTTTAGACATTGCCTCGGTGCTCCACACATTGCATGATCATGTCCTGGTAATACCAAGAAGCCAGAGGGAGCAGGGAGAGAGGGGAGTGACTTGGGAAGTCACCTACTTTCAACACAGGAGCTACTGTTCAGTGTAGCCGGGTAGGAGAGAGGGAGGGACAGTCAAGGAGGGAGGGGAGAACAAGTACAAACTCATAAGTAAAAATTTGTGTTTGTATTTGATGTTGTGAGTTCTTTCACAAGGCATTAGACATGCTTTCTCTCCGTAGTTTTCCAGAATCAGGAATTGTAGAAAGTGCCCTTTTGCCTAGCAGAAGGTCACACCGAACTTTGACCTGCTGGCTGGAACTCCAGAGGACACAGCTCCTCCTGTGAAGCTCCAGGGCAGGTTGAGAGACCAATTTTCTAGTTACAGGGTCGTCCGACATCCCTTGTGAATTGAAAATCATTCACATGGCCCTAGAGAAACTAAGAACATTGTAAGTGGGTGAGGTCCTTTGATATCAGAGAGATTGATCCAGAGTGGAGTTTCAGATGCCAAAGCTCACAGGTGCCAAGAACAGGGTGAAAATGGGTGGGGACATCCACTCATTTTTTAAAAGGTACAAGTCTTAACCAGCACTGGGCCTCAGTATCAGAGGGATGAAGGAAAGTGATGTAAAATTAAGGTTCCTCCCAGCTAGAGTGGGAGTCCTGAAAGGTTATCCAAAGATTGAAGCTTTGTCCCTGAGTCCTTGAGTCCCATCCAAGTCAAGCTGCAAGCTTATTAAATATGGACAGGCCAAGACAGAGCATTAGTGTAGGGAGCCTCTGGGTAAGGGGCTGAGGGTGTGAAGCTGTCACAGCCTGCAGGACAGCTGGGGCCTTTTGAATAGCCTCTGAAATAGTCCTGTGAATAAGGTGATGATTGCAGCCATCAGGCTCCAGGCCCTGCTACTCCTTCACTATCCTCCCTCTTCAGGTGTTCCCTGAAACACCTGAGGTATACCCCACATCTCAGCACCCCTGCTCTTGTACATGCTATCTCTACCGCAGAGTTGTTCCAGTGCCCCTGGGCTAGAGTTTGACCTAAATCAAATAAAGCAAAGTAACACATAAAAAATTTAAATAAATAAACGAAAAGCTATGGAACACTCAGTGCACTATCCAGTTTTCCTGAGTCACTTAGATTATACATTTTCTGTTCTGGGCCTGATGTGCTGTGTTTTGTTCTTTTAAAAGAGGTAATGAAGTAGATACTAAGTTCATATGACATGTTATACAAATAAGCTCTGAACCTGGCCCCTTATCCCTCTTCATTCTGCTCCATGTAGCAGTTGCCTTTCGTCTGGTCCCTCGTGCACCCTGTCCACGACCTGCATCCTCTACTGTGCTTGCCCTCCTTCCCGTCTTATGCAGACAACGGGATGCAGGCCAACAGCTCAGTGTCCACTTCCCATGTCATCTTCAAAAACCCCTGCATTTGACTTCATAATGAAAGTTCCCTTTCCTTTGAAAAAGAACAAATCGCCCATCAGCGTCAGATGATGCCCTTGGGAGTGAATGGTACCCTCCTCTGAAGTGGGGTGGAATCTGTGCTTCACACCGTCATTGCTCCGTAATCTCCAGTCCTCCTCAGCATCTACACACAGAAGGAAACAGGGTTAGCTGGACATGAAAGAGTAACTCAGTCAAATGGGCTTTCTGAAGAAGTGGAAAACATCTTTGTTTGTTGTTTACTAGATTTAAAAAGATACAGGGATTGCCCTTTTGATGTAATCCCCAATTTACAGGAATTACAAAGGATGGAGGAACATATTAAGCTCATCAGAATTACAATAAGTAAACCTGATTTTTCCAACAATAAATTACAAGAAATGAAATGGAGTGAGAGGACCTATAGACTAAAAGAGGCTTAAAAAAACATATTAACCCATCACAATATGTGACCCTCAAAGGATTCTGAGTCAAACAAATTAAAATAATTGACATTTTAACACATGTTGGATACTTGATTGTATTATGAAATTAATTGTTAATTTTAAATGTGATGATCCATTATGGCTATGTTTTTAAAAATAAAAATTGAGAGACATATACTAAACTAATCAAAGACAAAACAATATGATATCTGAGTTAAAAATATATAGAGATGAGGAAATGTAGGTGGGGTATAAATGATACAAAATTGACTCTAAGTTGATAAATGATGAAACTGATGAGTACATGAGGGTTTATTGTTCTAGACTGTATACTTTGTATATATTTGAAATTATCCTTAATAAACTAGAAAATTGAAATTGAATAGATTCAAATCCTGTCATCTTGTTGCATCATGAATTTTGATGCATTCCTTAACCTATCTGTGCTTCAGTTTCTTCCCATGTAAAATGGTAATAATAGCGTCTACCTCATGGAATTGAATAAATAATTAAACAAAAAATATATGTATATATAATATATATTTTATATAAAATTCTTATAAAATTATATATATATATGTATTTAGCACAGGTACACAGTATGGCATCTTTACATAGTAGGGACCCAATTCATGATGACCATTATTGATATAAAAGGCAGAGTTCAGTCCTGGCCAGTTTTGCTCAGTGGTTAGAGCATCGGCCTGTGGACCAAAGAGTCATGGGTTTGATTCCAGTCAAGGGCATGTACCTTGGTTGCAGTTCAGTCCCCAGCCCTGGTCAGGGTCCTGCAAGAGGCAACCATTTGATGTATCTCTCTCACATCGATGTTTCTCTCTCTCTCTCTCTCCCTCCCTCCCTCCCTCCCATTCTATCTGAAGATAAATGGAAAAATACCCTTCCGTGAGGATTAAAACAAAAAAAGCCAGAGTTGGTTCTAGGGTCTATGTCAGATTTTTCAATCCTGTACTCTTTTTATAACACCAAGCTGCTCCTTGACATATTTTTTTCAAGAACAAAAGCACAGCTCGCTTTGCTGAAAAGGTGGAGGACATCTTGACACCCCAGCAGGGGTCTAGATACCTTCTGGTAAATATCCCTATCTGCAGCCCCCCCTCACTCTCCCAGTAAGCCCCAGGTCCTGACATAGGAAGAGCAGATGACTGATGTTTAACATAAAAGTGTTATTCTCAGGGGGCAAGCAGGGCCGCTCTATTCCCTTGACCAGATAAGTTACCCAATATATATTTTTAGATATTTCAGTTGCACCACCTAAGTTCACAATGCTCTTTCATAAGCATTATTTCATTTACTCCTCATAATGTTGTGACTAAGACAAGGCACAGAGAATTAATCTCATTTTAGAGATTTTACAAAAAACGAAGGTTCAGAGAGGTGACGACTTGAACCAGGGAGCTCAGCCAAGGGCAGAGCCCATTCTCGCCCGAGCTCTCTGTACCGAATCACCTGGCTCCGAGTTTATATCCTATCATCCCACAAAGGTTATACATTTTTTGAAATGTGCTTACACTTTTATATTCCTCACAGCACCGGACAAAGCACTAAGGGGACTCGGCAGAGCTGAGATGTTTATTTCAACATTGCCCCAACTCAGCTCAAGGACCGACAAGGGCATACCGCCGCTACGCTACGGTCCTTCCATCACAAAGCTGAATTGTTGGAAGAAGCACATCACTGCATCTCCAACGTATTTCGTTTTGAGGAGCAGAGAGGAGGAAAACACCCTTCGAAGGTCAGGCAGGACAGCCTTAATTCGACCTCCGTGTCCTAGGCTCTTCGTTGAGACAACGTTCTAAGGAGGCCAGAGAGGTGGTGGCAAGAGGCTTTTCAAGAAGCAGAGTTTAATCGAGTTTCAAACCAACCAAATTCCGGAGGCCACTCCTCTTGTAAGTCAACGTTCAGGCAAAATGGAGAACTTTTTGATTTTGAAACTGTTTGACGAAATTTAAGATATATTAATTTGAAACTTAATTTTATTTGTTCCCAAGGCTAGATGATACGAAATCCTTCTGGAGGCTCATCGGAGAACTAGTGTGATGAAATGAGAAGGAAGAAAGCACTAGACGCGTGTCTGGACACCCAGACCTGAAGGTAAATGCTGCCCCTTCCCTCACATTCTGGACTCCTACCCACCAGGTGTTGGACACCTGAGCATTGGTGGTGAAACAACTTGACAAACAGGCCTAAGAAAGGGGGAAGGAGCTGAAAGGGCAAAAATAAATCCAAACACTGAGATATTCAAACAGGTTTTAGTCACCTAGTGATAAATTCATCAGCTATCTATCTCCAGTCCGATCCCTCGCTCCACGTGCCTGGGTCTGAGCTAGTGGGAATACAGGCAGGATTAGGGATAGGATCTGTTTTACGTATCAGCTTCTCACTCGACTAAAAGCATCCTGAGATGGGAATCTGTGTCTTGTTTGGTTTATGTGTTTGTTTGTTTGTTTGTTTCCTACAGAGATTCACACATTGTAAATAACTGTAAATTTCCAGCAGGAGTGCTTGCGCTTAGGGGTTCCCGAACATGCCCAAGAGCAGCTAGGTGATCTGCTTAGCCAGAGTCTTGCCAGCATGCTGACTCTATTCAAGAGCCTGATTTTAGTAAGCGTTAAAACAAAGTTAATATTAATGTGGTGAGGGAATCTACTTAAGGTGAATATTTATCATTGGAAGAAAATTATTTTTGTGTTCAGCTGATTTAGTCATAGCCACTCTTATTATACGGAGAGCACAGCCACTGAGAGCCTCTGTGGGGAAATATCACAGCAGTCGGCAATCACAAGGGCCCAATGCCTTAAATGGTTTATGGGAGCAGGGAACAATGTTTTGCTTTCTTACTATAATACTGATACTGTTGTAATGAACCTGGCTATTAATGAACAGAAAAGGAAGGCCAAATACTAAGGGCACACCCTGTGTGCAGCTTTACTAGGAAGCTGCAATTTAGATGCACGCCCAGTAAAGTCTGGGTGACATAGGGAAGGCACTCACCTATCAGTCACATCTGGGAACATTGGCTAGGGTAGGCATGGCCACTGAAAACGCAGGAAGATTTGAGATACTTAAGCTCCTAAGCAAAGGAATTTGTTCTCTTGGTTTTCGAGGGACTCCTGGGACTCTTATTGCAGGGGGTGTGCTCTCTTGGCTCCCCTGCATTTGCCCGTGGTCCACAGCCATGTGGACCCCACACACAATGGACTAATGGACTGCAACTAGCCTGATGCTAAAGCGGACCCAGCTATGCCATGGAACGGAAACTCTGGACACTGGCTTTGGTTTTAGCTCTGTTGTATCCACAGCTGCATCTCTTCCAGGCCTGGACTAAGGGAAATGGGACTTTGGAAACCCAAGAATGTAATTCCACACAAATAAAAAGTACTCATCTTCCAATGCGAGTCTCAGAAAATTATTTTCCTCGAGATATTGTAAGTATCCCACTCCCACTAACAATGGAGAAAGACCATCCACACATTTCTCCAATAACAATAGCATCAGACCTTGCGTAAGGCAAACCCAATCCTCGAGAAAGAACAAGCTATGAAAATGGTCCCTTTCAATCTTCTGCTGGGTTTGTTTCGCTGGCACAAGTAATTATACAGGAAACGAGACAAACATGCCAACAGACACTGAGTAAGCAGTACCTTTCTTTAACTGAGATTCTTGAACTCCCGAAAACAACAAACAGGAGACAGCTAAATACCACATGCATGCCTCTGGAACGAAGAGAGCTGGGCTAATAATATTAAGCATCTAAACTTGGCTTTCTAAAAGCAAAAACTTGATTGGATTAAAACATTGATGTGACAGAAGTAAAAAGATAGTGATTCAAGAACCAGGTTACCTAAGTAAGGTTACTTCTCCCTCTTAAGGCTAAAGGTGTAAAGCTGCTGCTACCCATGGATGGTCCAGGAACCCTTAAGGAGACCCTTTCATTGAATATTCTCTCTTGTGTGTGCAGATCAATACTCAAAGATTCAAAGTAACCCCCTGAAGCTCTCTCTCTCTCTGTGAAAATTCTTCCTCTCTGGTGCACTGGTCCCCACATTCTACGTGCTTCTACATCCCTAAACTCCTCTTTTGTCTCATCAACATAGTTAGACAGCTGGGTTCTTTTTGATAAGTCCTCTCTGCACTGGTGCCTAGAAACTGCCTCCAGGAAGTAAGCTGGAGCAATGTTAGAGCTCACATTTATTTTTCTTATCTGCATGCTACCTGAAATCCAATGTCCAAAAATTGTTGTTTCATTTATTTTATCCAGTCTTCCGGTTGGAAGGTCATTTCCTATAGCACTCTACTTTTGTCAGTGAAACAGAAGTCACAGTAATTTACTTTATTTGTATTTCAGGTAAAGGACTGGAGGACAGTAGGGAGCACTTTCTAGGCAGGGAGATCCTTCTCTGACCAATGAAAACCATGGAGACATATGCGAGGAAGAGACCTCAGACTATGCCACTTAAAAGTTGTGCCTGGGATTATGCGGGAAGCTATAGATCTCTGTACCATGCAGGAAATGATGGAAGTAATAAATATTTCCCCAAGAATATTATGAACCTATAGAGTGAATGTTTAGTACTTTCGTCTTAGAATTCCATCCCAATCACCCTCCAGCTGTTATTAGGAGTAATAGGGTCCAAGACATGGTTGTGGTGCAATTTGAGGGAAAACCACCAGAGGGCGATGCTTCCTTCAGATGTGGCTCGAGTTTGTATTCAAGTGGTGGTTTGACTGGGTTGCTTTAACAGCCAGAAAAACAGACTGTTCTGCAGGAAGGAGCTCTTAACTATAGGTGAGGAGTTTCTGTAAGATCCCGCTGGAGACGAGCCCTATTGCATTTGGTATATTCGAAGGAGCAAGGATCATTTTCATCTGTCAACATGCTTTCTGTCACCCATTCAATTCTTCTGATCTTCTTAACATTCAGTAAGTAACATTTTATCCTAAATGTTAGTGATTTTTCATTTTCCTATAGTCATAGAAGTTTTCTTCTCTGGCTGAAAACTCTCTTCCTATAAATTTCAAACATAACAAAGTAATTATTTTTTAGGAGGGACCAGTGGAGACTCAGTGATCCAGACAGAGGGCCCGGTTACCCTCCTCGAGGGAGCACTTCTGATTCTGAACTGCACTTACCAGACCGCTTATTCAAGTCCTTTTCTTTTCTGGTATGTCCAGTACCCCAGTAAAGCTCCTGAATTCCTCCTGAGGAGTTCAACAGAAAACCAGAAGGCAGAAGAGCAAGGGTTTCGGGCCAAGCTTGATAAGGATGACAACTCCTTCCACCTGGAGAAGTCCTCGCTCCAAATGTCAGACTCGGCTGTGTACTACTGTGCTCTGAGAGACACAGTGAGGGAGGCTGCAGGGGGAGCTGAGCACAAACCCAGAGGGGTGCAGGTGGGGCTGGCTGTGGGCAGCCCTGGGAGGGAGAGTTATGTTCTCCCCCTAAGCAGTATTGAATTCATTTAGAGTTTCCTCAGGAAAATGAAACAAGCTCAGGCTGGGAATTACTCTGCAGGTAGAGTAGAATAGATGTCAGTGTTAAAGTGAACCCAAGCTTTGGCCCCCAGAAGTGCTCAGCCAGAGTGGCTCCTGTCTTCTCCAGACTCCAAACCTCTCATAGGAAACATTTCCAGGAAAACTCTATCATGGGATGAATGTCTACCACGATATTTTAACTATTTAATTACTTAAAAGCCCCAGTAATCTCATGCTTTTCGTGCAAACATTCACGAACCAAATGAGGGACTTATAATCCGATCTTCAGTGTTCTGTGTAAGTCTCCACAGCAAGGACAGGCATGCCCCTCTCTGGCCCAGTACTTGCTGCAGAAGATTCAGCCCAATGCCACATTAACTCTTTACTCCATACAGCTGTCAGCAAACACTGCTGTGGAAGGACTCGCAGGTCAGGGCACTGAAGGCTGTCCCCTCCCCCGGTCCACACTACCCGCTAGGTGACAGGCAGCCCATCGGGAAAGGTTGTGTCCAGGGTCCTCCCTCTGCATGTCCAGTCTCCTCTGCCATCACAGATCTTTAATTCCTGAGGAGGATGTGGTCAGTCACCTGGGTTTGGGCTTTAGATTTTAAGATAATTCATCTGAAAGGAGGCTAGGATTTTGACCCATCTCACCTCTTTAAACTAAAATATTAATTTAAACTAAAATATTCTAATAGTGTTATATATTTCCCCATAAAACAGGAAAGATCTGTATGCAAAGAACATGGATGTTTCCCCACAGAAAGGGTCCTTACTGGTCTAGAGTAGGAAATATAAAGAGTGCAGAGAATAGGAAAGTAGATTAGTCAGCTCGTGCTGCCATAACAGGATACCACAGGCTGGGTGGCTGAAACAACAGAAGTTTATTAATTTTCTTGAAGTTCTAGAGGCTGGAAGTCCAAGATCACAGTACCAGCAAGGTTAGTTTCTGCTAAGTGCTTATTCCTGACTCAGACAGCCGCTTCCTTGCAGTGTCTTCACATGGCTTTCCTCTCTACACGAGAGAGAGAGAGAGAGAGAGAGAGAGAGAGAGAGCTAGTGTCTCTTTCTCTTCTTATGAGATCACCAGTCCTATTACATTAGGGCCCCTTCCTTATAACCTCACTTAACTTTAGTTACCTCTTAAAGACCTTATATCCAAATACAGTCACATCAAAGGTTAGGGCTTTAGCATAGGAATTTTAGGAAGATGCAATTCAGTCCCTAAGAGAAAGATATACACTATCTATTATTAACTAGGGAGCCAAATCACATATATCTGGAGTATTTCATCTTTTCTTATGGCTGAGTAATATTCCATTGTGTATATGTACCACATCTTCTTTATCCAGTCATATGTTGAAGGACACTTTGGTTGTCTCCATGTTCAGGTCACTGTGAATAATGCTGCAATGAGCATAGGGTGCATATATCTTTGTGAATAAATGCTTTCAAGTTTTTCAGGTAGATACCCAGAGGAAGGGTTACTGGACACAGACAATAGTATGGTGGTTTCCAGAGGGAAGGGGTAGGGTGGGTGTGGGGTAGTAAAGGCTAAAGGGGGTCAAGTATATGGGGACAGAAGATGATGTGAGTTTGGGTGGTGGGCACACAATGCAATACACAGATCATGTATCATAGAAACGTACACTTGAAACCTACATAATCTTATTAACCAATGCCATGAAATACATTTAATTAAAAACAAAATCAATTAATGCATTTAAAGCAATTCTAATTGTAGTGAAACTTGTGATTGTCTCCCAACATCTATTCCATGCCAGGTCTGTGGGTGCCCCTGATTAGTCCAAGTAAATCATTTTGATCCAAAAAATAAACAAAGGCAAATTAAAAAGAATTCTTACCATTTGAAATCTTACCATTTGAAACAGCATGGATGGACCTAGAAGGTATTATGCTAAATGAAATAACCCAGTCAGAGAAAGACAAATACTGTACAATTTCACTTCTATGTGGAATCTAAAGAACAATATAAAAGAACAAACAAAACAGAAACAGACTCATAGATACAGAGAACAGACAGATGGTTGCCAGAGGGAAAAGGGGGTTAGAGGGCTGAGTGAAAAGGATGAAAGGATTAAGAAGTACAAAGGGGGTAGTTACAAAACAGTTACACATATGTAAAGTACAGCATAGGGAATATAGCTGATAATACTGTAATAATTTTGTTGGTGCCAGGTGGGTACTGGCAACATTGGGGTGACCAGTTTGTAAAGTATGTGACTAACCACTATACTGTACACCTGAAACTAATACAAAATAATATTGAATGTAAACTCTAATAAAAAATAAAATTTAAAGTTTTTTTAAAAAAGGAAAAATAAATACATTTTCAGAGAGACAAAAGTGAAGATCACTCCTCTCCAGCTGACCTACACAGTACAAGCAATGCTCAAAGAAGGTCTTTATGCTAAAAGGAAATGGTATCACGTGGAAACTCAGATTCACAAAAAGAAACAAAGAACACCAGAAAGGGTAGGTATCTGAGTAAAATTGTTAAAGTTTTGTTGGTAATTTTAGTAACTTTATTTATTTTAAGTCAAAATAAAAACAATATGTTCTGGATGTTTATAGAATATTCAGACATGATAAGAACATATTTTATCTGTGAAGGAGAATAATGTTATTTGAAAGTAGACTAAAGTAAATTAAAGATACATATTTTAATCTCAAAAGCTACTACTAAAAATAACACAAAACAGGTAGAGATTATCTTTGAGATCTCAGAGTGAGCAGTAGTTCTTTGTCATGGTACAATATATACTAATCATAAAAAAAGATTGATAGGTAAGACACTAGCAAAATTAAAAATGTCTGCTCATCAAAAGACAATATTAAGAAAGTCAATAAACAATCTGAAGTTTGAAAAAATATTTTAGAAAGACATATCTGGAAAAGGATTACTGCCAGAATATATAAAGAACTCTCATAAATCAACAATAAAAAAAGATAACACAATAACAAAATACATAAAGAGGATGACTAATAAGTACATAAAATATGCTCAGCATTATCAGGGAGATGCAAATTAAACCCACATTCAGATGCCATTCATCCCCACCAGAAGGGCTGAAGACAAACCATCAGACCACTTCAAATATTGGCAAATATGCAGAGCAACTGAGCCTTCTGTGGGAACGTCAGATGATGCAATCGCTTTGGGAATTTGCTGTGGCCAGAAAGTCCACTCAGGTATTTACTGAAGAGCAGTGAAACATGGACCCACAAATGACTCATACAAAAGTGTTTGTAGCAGCCTTATTCATATTTGCCAGAAACTGGAAACAACCCGAAGGTCTATTATTAGCAGAATGTGTAAATAATTATGGTGTATAAAGAATATTTCTCAGTGATAAAAAGGAATGAACCACTGACTGATACACACATGATTAGATGAATCTCTAAAACCTTATGTTGAGCAATAGAAGCCATACCCTTTCACCCAAGTACTGTATGATTCCATTTATATAAATTCAAGTGAGAAAAACTGAACTATAGTGATAGTCAAAAGGTGGTTTCTTCTGGGAAGGAGGGTTGACTGGAGAGAGGCACAGGGGACTTTCTGGGATTATTGAAATGTTTTATATTTTGTTTGGGTGGTGATTATATAGGTATATAAAATTCTCAAGCACATTTTAATGAACATAGAGAAACTGCATTTTATGGTAAGTAAATTATGCATCAATAAAAAGGAACCAAAATGAAATAAAGAACCTATACATAGAGACATGTGCACCTGCATAATTATAGAGCTGGATGAATTGTCATAAACAGAAAAAAAAACACATAACCAGCACCCACATGTCAGGCCACTCCTGTGTTGACCACCCCAAGGAACCACTACCTTGACATCTGACTGCACAGATTAGATTTCTGTTTTTGCACTTTATGTAATCAGAATCATTTCGCATATTCTCTTGTATCTGGCTTTTAAAAAATACACTCTTACCATTGTGAGATTTATTCATATTATGTGTAGCTATTATCTTTATATTCAGAGCTCTATGTATGGTCTTCCATTTTCTTTAATCATTTCATTGGTATATATTTAGCCTCTCAGAGCATATTAATGTCCAGCTAGTCTTTGCTGATTACATGTCTCAGGCTGTTGTCAGAGGGGTTGGGAGTACATTATAATTTCAGCTGCTGTTCTGTAACAATTAGAAAAGTACAAATAACTTTCTGCCACAATCACAGAAAGGACAAATGAATTTTCTTTGCGTATATTTTATTTTATTTTGGTTCACTTTTTATTGAGGTATAATTTTTTTCTACAATGAAATGCACAGATCTTACATGTTCAGTTCAATGTGTCTTGAGAATTACATACATCTATGTAATAAAACAATATATAGAACATTTCCTTCACCTCAGAAGTCCTCTTGTGTCCCCTTTCAGTCAAATCCCTTGTCTAATGACAACCACTTTCTGATATTTTTATCACTAGTTGAACCATCTTGGGCTTATATTTATTTATTTATTTTTATTTGATTTTTGAGAGAGAGATAGTCTATTTATAATTGATATATAATATATTAATATATACATAGTCTATAATTAATTAACAGTTCTATTTGGACATGTATATGAGTTAAATTGAATTGTAGGATATTAATGATGCAACCATTTGCCATATTCAGACAACGCATATAACTTGAACTTGTAAGTTTCATAAGAAATACAATTTATTATGGTTATGGTGACTTCTGAGAACAAGTAATCATCCATCTTTTAGTATGGTAGGGTTTGTTTTTGTTTTTTGTCTCCAGCCAAAATCTACGGTAAAATATGCTCAGAGATTTTTCTTCCAGACAGGAAGATAAAACTTTATCCTCAATCACCATAACTTTTCTCCCTGCACTTTAAGGCATTGGTTTATGGAGAAATAAGACTGGGTAGAGTTCTTTGTCTGCTTAATGTATCACAGCAAGTTTCCTGATTGACAAACTTTGTCCAGATGCATGTGTCTAACAGCAAGCACTAGTAAGTCTGTGCTAGAAAAATCTTGCTTTTGAATATTGCAGCCTACAGTCAAAACGAGTGCAGTAAAACCCGCCAGACCACGCATTCTTATTTTCTTACGTAATAAATGTAGCCATTCCCAAACTGCAAATGTGTCTTCATCCCACTGTGGCAGTAGCGTGGCTCCAAGGCTGCACTGGGGGCAGCACCTTAATAGCTCTATGTTTCAGCAGCTTGGAACTCGAGCCTGATTTGCTTGGCATCAATATGCTGCTTTATAACTGTGATTCAATTGACTGCAGCTTTTAATCATCTATTTTCTTCTCTTCCCTAAATGAATGCATTAAATTAGTGATATCTAAAGTCTATGTTACATTGGGAGAAAATAGAATTTTTTTTTTAATCCTCACCCGAGGATATTTTTCCATTTTTGTTCAGTTAGAGTGGGATGGAGAGAAAGGAAGAGAGAGAGAAAGAGAAACATCAAAGTGAGAGGGACACATGAACTGGTTGCCTCCCGCACGACCCCAGTCAGGGCTGGGGCCGAACCGCAACTGAGGTACATGCCCTTGACCGGAATCGAACCCACGGCTCATTGGTCCTCGGGCCGATTCTCTAACCGCTGAGCAAAACTGGCCAGGGCAAGAAAATAGAATTTTTTAAAAGCCCAGGATGAGCCCTGGCCAGGTAGCTCAGTTGGTTAGAGTATTGTCCTGATACACCAAGGTTGTGGGTTCAATCCTCAGTCAGGGCACATACAAGAATCAACCAATGAATGCATAAATGCATAAATAAGTGGAACAACAAATCTCTCTCTCTCTCTCTCTCTCTCTCTCTCTCTCTCTCTCTCTCTCTCTCTCCCTCCCTCCCTCCCTCCCTCTCCCCCTATCCCTCACGCGCTCTCTCTATATGACCCAGAAGGTAACTCAAGCCCAGCCTGCAATTTCTTTGCTGGAGGAGGCTGTGACCTTGAATTGTGTATATGAAACTAGTAGCTATAGTTGTTATTTATTCTGGTACAAACACCAAGTGGGGAGATGATTTTCCTTATTGATCAGGAGTCTTACAACAAGCAAAATGCAACAGAGGGTTGCTACTTTTAGAGCTTCCAGACACCAACCAGTTCCATCAGCTTCACCATGACAGCCTTATAGCTCGGAGACTCAGCAGTGTGTTTCTGTGCTCGGAGAGACATTGCAATGATGTGGGTGCCTTTGGGAGCCCTACTGAAACCTCACATAGCCACATGAGGCATCCCCCAGCTACGGAACCTGGGCAAGAGACTCAGTTCAGACAGGAAGAGGTCGGCGCTGTGTGGGCAGAGGTGGGGGTTTAGAAAAAGAAACCTCACTCTAAGATGAATGCAATCTCTCTGGCTCAGAGAACATGTCTAAAAGTGCCATTCATCAAATTCTTTATCTTGAAGGAGATCATTTGGCAAAGATAAAAAATACACACAAACAAATCTTTTTAATACTGATTACATTAGGTGGAAGACACAATACATAAATGGCTTCCCTGTTTGAACCAGGACTGTCAAAAGCAGATGCTTGTCATACTGCACCCAGATCGGAGCTGCTGCTGAAAAGGGCACTTCTGGATTTGAACGATTTAGTACTGAAGCTGTATTCTTTCTTGTTTGTTCTTTTGCTGTCCAGAAGCCTCCCTTAGGTCCCCTTCTGTTTACTCCCTGCCCTTCCAGAGAAACCACAATCCCATAAATAGATCAGTTTTGCCCATTTTTGAACTTTATATAAAAAGAATAACATAGTTTGGATTTTTTTTATATCTGGATTCTTCTCTCAATATTATATTTCTGAGATTCATCCATACTGTGTATAGTTTACTTGTTTATTCTCATTGCTTTATGATAATAAATGTTTCAAGTAATTGGCTAAATAGACTCTAGTTTAGCCATTACTTAAATGGTTACTTGGATTTTTCTAGACTTTGGCTATTAGCAACAGTGTTGTTATGAATATTCTTATACGTGTTCTTTGGTGAACATATTTATACACTGTTATCAGTCATATATGTTATAATTTCTGGGTCAAAACATATCATATATCTGGCTTTCATTCTTCTACTAGTTAAGTCTTCAATAAGAGTACTAATGACCTCTGTGCTGTAAATCAACAGAAATTTTTATTTCTCATCATAGCCGACTTCTCAGAAACTTTTGACACAGGAGTTGTGGCCACTTACTCTTACTTAAAGCTCCCACTTCCCCAGACTTCAGTGACAAGCCACTCTCTGGAGGTTGTACCACTTCTTGGGCTTTCTCTTGGACTCCTGCACACACTCTCATCTCCTTTCCAATCACTAACTGTTGCGAGTCTGCAAGGGTTAGCTTAGGCCATCGCCTCTCCTTAGGCTATCCTCTGTTCCCTGTTCTCTCTCTGTCTCTCTCTCCCTCCTCCCCTCTAAAAATTTTATGCATGTCTATATACCTCACATATTTACATCTCTGTACCAGGCCTCGCCATCTACTTTCTCTTGTCTTTCACTCTATTAAAAAAAAAAAGTCGCCTATCTGTCACGTACAATACATAAAAATAACAGAACAATCAGCCATAAGCATAGTAAGGTAGACCCTTGAAATGCTCCAAACCCGAGGGTACTCATTTCACACTATCAGAACAATCTCTTGAATCTCCCCTAACTTGGCTTGAGGAAGATTGGAAATGCCCATTCTCTCCTACTCTTTAGTGAATTCTCAGTTTCCTCATATATCTTTATTGTGGATAATAGGCTAAGCAAATTTTTAAAATGGGTTTTATAATTGTCTTGCAAACATCCCCAAGCATCCCCTGTGTGCTCTCTATATGTGGTCTCATATACTGAGGGCTTTCTCCAAAGCCCAAGACAAAAGTAAATGTTTCAATTATGTAATATACTTTTATATATCTATGTTTATATCTGTATTTATGTTTAAATTTTTTAAATTGCTGCCATGCCTATGGCTGTGAGCTCCATAGGGTCAGGATACATGTATGTATTGTGCATTACATAGTACCTGGCACATGGTGGTTGCACATTAAATATTTGTTGATTGAGAAGAATACATTAAATGATACCATCAATAGATATAGAGCTGCTATACTTTGGATGCTGTTAGAGTATTGATCAATTATTTCTTGTATTTGTCCACTTCTCATCACTGTGAGAACACTCCTATTTGCATATGCCATAAATTCCTTTTGCGTTTTTGCAGAATTTCCTCATTATGTACAATTTTCAGTTTTGGAGATAAGAGTCCTATGAAGCTAAGAGTGGTAATGGGGGGAGGGGGGCGGTCCAAGCTTAAAGAAAATCATAGTTAACTCAGTTCTGTGTCCCCATTCATACTTTTCCTTTTCATCCTAATTTCTGGGGCACAAATAAATGACGTTCGTGTGGTAGACGTTCTCCATACACTACCCACTGCTCTTATGTACAATCGGATGAAGTCAAATTTTCGGTTACCATTTGTCTTCATCATTGCCATGACTTGCTCTGCTTCTTTGTATGATTTTCCTTTCAAGTCTGGTGACCCCATTGATTTACTTGCTTTGGAGTAGATATTCCTACCATTGGAAGTCGTAGTCCAAGACTTAAGAAAAATAAGCCTGTTTTTCTAATTTCCTGACTCTGGTTCCATGGGCTGACCTATTTCAATTGAAGACACTTTAAACCTCCTGGATTATTAAGCCTTAAGAAAACTTTAAAAAATAGTATTATCCTGAATTGTAATGTTGATCTTTTCAAACCCTCTCCCCCACCCCCACCCCTTAAGAGTAAAATCTGGACTCTGCCCCTGTGGCAGTAGGAAGAAGCATCACTACATTCTGTGGGACCTGAGCTATTGGCCTTAACTTGGTGAAAAAGGTAAATGAGAGCATGTAAGTTTAGCAAAAAGTAATAACAAAAAGAGGGAGTTTTCATTTGTGGGACAATTTGTAGAGGATATTTTTTTTCTTCGAGAAACAAACACTCACTCAATTACCAGGAAAGAAGACAAGGAAGGAGAATCTCACTTTTAGTTCAGTTTGATGGCTTAAAGATGGATGGACATTTTTCTCAGAGAATTTTAAAGTTTGAAAGAATGTGAATGTTTGGAAGGATTACAGTTATCCTTGATCGTAAGATAGATATAACCATCTTCCAAATCCATAATAGAAAACATTGCTTTGTGATACATGATACGGGATTTCAGAGGCTGATGAGTTGAGAAGGGTTTGGTTTGGGACTACATTTTTAAATTTACTTTTTAGATAGAGAAATCATAGTAAGTATAAACAGGGAAATTTGAAAGCTCAAAGTATAAAAGGTTTTTCACTCCTCTATGAGAAGTCCTCAATCTACGTTTTGGTTATGCTGCTTTGAGCTAGTAACTTGATCACAGCAAATAGGCAAAGCTTAAGACAAAGATAATGACACATTCTTCTTGAAAAAAAAATTATAAAAAATTAACTCAAAATAGGTCATGGGCTTAAATGTAAAACATAAAACTATGAATCTTTTAGAAAAAAACATAGGAGAAAATCTTCTAGACCTGGTGTTAGGTGAAGAGTTCTTAGATTTAATACCAAAAGCACCACACACACACACACACACACACACACACACACACACATTGGACCTCACCAAATTTAAAATTAAAAATGTTTTCTCTGCAAAAGACCCTGTGAAGAAAATGAATAGATAAACTAGAGACTGGGAGTAAATATTTTCAAATCATACAAGTCCAACATAAGACTTGTATAGAATATGTAAAGATGTCTCCAAACTCAACAGTAAAAAACAAAAAACAACCAATTAGAAAATGAGCAGGAGATTTGAATACATATTTACCAAAGAGGGTATACAGACGGCAATAGACACATAAAAAGATGTTCAACATTATTAGTCACCAAAGACATGCAAATCAAATCCACAATGAGATATCACTACACACCTGTCAGTGACTAAAATTAAAAACAGTGAAAACATCAATTGCTGGTAAACATGTGGAAAAGCTGAATTACTCAAATGGCTGGTGTGATGTAAAATGGCATAGGTACTCTGGAAAATAGCTTGGCAGTTTCTTATAAAACTAAACATACCTTACCACATGATCCAATAATTGCACACTTGGGAAATGGAAAGTTTTTATACTTTCAATAATTTTTATGTTTATGTTTACAAAAATCTTTGTATGAGAATATTTCAGTATACTATGTGGTAGTAAAAGATTGGAAATAATCTAAAATTGAAAAAATACGAAACTGCTTAAGTAAAATACAGTATATCCATACAATGGTATGCTATGTGGCTATTTTATGTGGGAAACAAGCAAAGCACAGAATGGAGAAAACAGGTTTGCTTGATAATAATGAGTGTGTGTGTGTTTGAATACTTACTTCTATGAATGAAACGTGGTACTAAAGGATAAATGAGGAAGGAAGACTTCTAGTGTATATTATCTATATCATGTAAAATGTTTATGATTTGCACGGATAATACCACCTCCCCACCAGCTCCCCACACCCCACAGTGACTTCTGAGCTCTCTGAGGTCTAGAAACAGAGTTTTCTCCCTCTGCATGCTCTTCTCTCCATCCCTCCTAAGAGCTATCAAGTTGTGACACTGAGTCTTGGTCACACTTGGTCTCTGCAGCCAGGCATAAAATTATTTGAAGAAATGGATTTCTTAACTTATGTTCTCAATCCTCTGCCAAAGAGGTTTCTAGACATATTCACAACCTACTTATTTCCCTTTTTTCCAGTACTCTAGTCCTTTCAAGGTTCCACCTGCTGAGATTCTTGTGTATTATAGAGAGAAGCATAACCAATTACATCTACACTTGGGTTCAACTCTTTCCTAACCCCTGGTAGTAGTTCAGTTTTAAAGGCTATACAGGAACATTGAAACAATTAACCGTGCAAGTAATAGAAGGCTTTTCTGATTACTTTTAAACCTCATCTATACCATCAAATACCAAAAATGTCCTTCCCTCAATCTTCTAGGTGGTGTGAAGTGGATACTATGCAACTGTGTTTATGACCACAAGGTGGCAGTGGTTCCATTCCTCTCATTCCACCAATGGCTTAAATGTCCAAAGCACGACAGTTACTTCAGAATTTGCTTTTGATTGGCTCACCCACCAACAAAAGGCTCTCTTGGGCATGAGAGAACAAGAACTAAGACACAGGAACAGCTCCTCAGAGAAGAGAAGTTTGGGAATCATTACAAGTTGCATCAAGACAGATATCAGATGGAAAACATGCTGGAGTGTGCAGTCATAGTCCTGTGGCTTCAGCTCGGCTGTAAGTTAGAGGTTCAGAGATGAAAATCATAAGGGCCCATGTATCCAAAGCTGAGGAGACAAGATGGGTTTAGTCTCAGTTTATCATGGGTTTCTTGGGATTTTTCAAAACTGCTGTATGTAAAGCTTTGTCTCATTTCTGATTTTGTTTTCCTGAACAGGGCTGAGTGGAGAAGACCAGGTGGAGCAGAGTCCTCAGACCCTGAGGATCCAGGAGAAAGACAGTGTCAGCCTCAACTGCAGTTACACAGTCAGCACTTTTAGAGGGCTCTCTTGGTATAGACAGGATCCTGGGAAAGGCCCCGAACTCCTCTTTACCCTGTATTCAGGTGGGGCTGAAGAGCGGAATGAAAGACTAAGTGCCGTGCTATTACAGAAGGGAAGTTCTCTGCATATCACAACCCCTAAAGCTGAAGACTCAGCCACTTACCTCTGCGCTGTGGAAACACAGTGCTCCCCAGGCACCTGCAGGCTGTACCAAAACCCTGCAGCCGGGGCTCTGCAATAAGGGCATCTCTGTTGTCTTTCTTCTTCAATGATGTATTTACTTAGCACCCAGAACCTCTTTCCAAGTGGCCCTATGAAGAATGAAGTCTTGTGACATAGCCAGATGGCAGAGATTATTGTTCATTCTGTCCAGGTATCCTAGACAGTCCCCTCTGCATGTTTGTGGGTCAGTCTGCATTTGACAGCAGCCCAGAGCTTCCTTCACATAGACTCAGATGGGATAGCTGTGATATGGACAGTCTTGGTTTCTCGTTTTGGGACACTTGAAAAGAGACGGCACAGGAATACACTCTTCCCTGAAATTTCTTCTTTTGGATTCTTATAAAAATCTGGTCACATATCGATAAGTGGATGCTTCCTATTTTAATACAGTCTTCTTGAGGCTTCCAACTCCACCAGCCGCATTTCTACATTTCTCTTCTCCTTAATAATCAAAATAGACAAAAGAGTGGTCTTCTTACTGTCTCTATTTTCTCAACTCTCATTCCTTACTCCACTTGAATCTGGCCTGTGTTGGCATCACTCCAACAGAAGTTCTCACTCTAATGCCAGTGGCTTTGGTGTTGATAAAGCCAACGGATACTTTTCAGTTCTCATCTTGTCTGAGATTCTCATCAGTCTCTCTTCCCTTCTTTCTAAAAATAAATTTTATTTTTATCAAAATAATACCATATATATTTTCAAAATCAAATAACATCCTCTTTTTGGTCTCACTCCTCCACACACTCCAGTCTTACCTCCCCGGTGGAACTACTTTTAATTCTCAGGTGACAGCACTGACATTATCTCAATATTTTAAAATACTGTTTCTTTCCTTTTTCTGTAATAAAAATACAATGCATAAAATAAAGCGCATAAAACTTACAAGTCTACAAATCAATAAAAATTTACACTTGTGTCTATCTACGTAACACCCTGCAGACCTCTACGTTGAACATTTCTGTTTCTCCAAAAGATTTCCACGTGCTCCTTCCAATTCGGCAGCCTGTTCTCCCATTCTCCACAGTAAGGAACCACTACTCTGACTTCTATTCTCAATTCTTGAGCTTCATGTGATGGATTGTACAGCACGGTACAGTATAAGTTCTCACATCTGGTTTCCTTCACTCAACATCTTTGTAATTCATTAATGTTGCCTGTGTCTCAGTTGTTTTGTTTTGTTTTGTTTTGATGTATAGAGTTCCTCTGTATTGAGTTGTTTGGCTTGTTTACAGTTTGATGTCATTATGAAAAAGGCTGTGTATTGGAAAAACCCAGATATTTTCCTTTCTCTTTAGGGAAAAACCCAGTTTCTCTTTACTGTCTTTCTTTCCTGCAAGTCTCCTTTACTACTCACACAGGACACTCACACTTCTGGTCACCAGATGTGTGGAGGTTTTACCCCCAAACTAAGCAATTCTCCATGAGATCTGCTGGGTGTCCTACTACTCAACTAAATTCTGACGGTATCTACCTGGATAGTGTCAGATCTCACATATTAATGGCTTAGTCCCACAAGATTGACCCCCACACACACACTTCCGACGCCAGTTGAAAACTCAGGTTATCAGCTGTGCTTATGTCCAATGGGCTATAGATTAGAGGTTCCAACAAACACTCTGGGTTTGGTTAACTTGCTAGAGCAGCTCATAGAACTCAAAGAAACAGTTTACTTATGTTTACTGATTTATTATAAAAGGATATGATAAAGGATACAGGTAAACATCCAGATGGAAGAGATGAATAGGGCAAGGTATATGGTAAGGGAGGTGGAGCTTCCATGCCCTCTCCAGGCACCAATCTCTCTGCACCTCCATGTGTTCACCAACCGAGAAGCTCTCCCGTCCCTCACCAGTACCCCATAGGTCCAGGCCGCAGACCTGTGGTGAAGGGAGATTGAACTTCCTGCCCTCTTTGGGGCTTGCATTTTCATTTTGCACTGAGCCCCACAAATTACTTAGCAAGACTTACTTAACGGGCTAAGGTTGCCTATAAAATACTGAATAGAGATTTCCTTGTTCCTAACCCTAAGAGTAAAGCATTTACTATTTGACCTTGACTATTAATGATAGTGATTTTTCTGTTAAATATCATTTATCTAATCTAATTATTGAAAAGGTTCCTTCTCTTCCGGTCCAGATGGCGGCGTAGGTAAACGTGGTATCGCGTCCTACCACAATCACATCAAAGTTACAACTAAACTACAGAACAACCATCATTCAAAACCTCCTGAAATCAAGCTGAATGGAAGTCCTACAACTACGAAATTAAAGCAGCAGCCGCATCGAGGCTGGTAGGAGGGGTGGAGGCACGGATGGGCTGGTCCCACACCCGTGTGTGGCGGATAAAAATTAGGAGGATACCTCGGCTGGGAAGGTCCTCCCTGAGGACTGAGGGGTCCTCGTCCCACACCAGGCGCCCAGCTCAGGGTTCCAGTGCCAGGAAGAGAAGTCCCCATCACTTCTGGCTGGAAAAACCAGCGGGAACTGAGGCTGAGGTGGCTGGAGCCCCCGGCAGCTCCTCTTAAAGGGCCCGCGTACGGACTTATTCGGACTCGCACCCTCCAGGCTCCAGCATGTGGGAGGGAGCCTGAAAGGCACCAGAGTCATATGGGGAAGAACTGAGCTGTTTGTTTGGCATTGGAGTGAGGGCTGGAGAGGCAGCTTTCTGCTGGACAGACGTGCTATCAGAGGCTTTTGTTCCTTTGGTGAGCCCTTCCCTGGGCCGGCAGATGCCACCATATCTGGAACTCCAGCAACCTAGCTCACATAGTTTGCCCCCCACCCCCGTGACTCCTTGAGGCCCTGTCCCACCCAACTTCCAGGCCCACCCAAGCTGTTGCCAGTTGCTTTACCACAGAATTGGCCTGTCTTGGATCCTGCTTCAGCTTTTCCTAAATTCTTTCAAACAAGCAGCATCTGGTCTCAGCTAGGCCCATACTTCTCGCTAAGTAATACATAGAAACAAACACAGGGGGTAGCCAAAATGAGGAGACAAAGAAACAGGTCCCAAATGAAAGAACAGAACAAAACTCCAGGAAAAGAACTAAGTGAAGTGGAGATAAGCAACCTAACAGATGCTGAGTTCAAAATACTGCTTATAAGGATGCTCAGTGGACTTAGTGAGAACCTCAGTGAACTTAAAGAGGGCCTCAGGAGCATAAAAAAGGACCAGTCAGAAATGATGGATGCACAGTCAGAAATGAAAGAGGCACTAACTGAAATAAAGAATAATTTACGCAGATTCAGTAGTAGAGTAGGTAAAGCCAAGAAGCAAACCATCGCTTTGGAATATAAGGAAGCAAAAAACACCCAATCAGAACAGCAAAAAGAAAAAAGAATCCAAAGAAATGAGGACAGTGTAAGGAGCCTCTGGGACAACTTCAAGCATGCCAACATTCGCATCTTGGGGGTGCCAGAAGGAGAAGAGAGAGAACAAGAAATCGAAAACCTATTTGAAACAATAATGGCAGAAAACTTCCCTAACTTGGTGAAGGAAACAGACATACAAGTCCAGGAAGCACAGAGAGTCCCAAACAAGATGAACCCCAAGAGGCCCACACCAAGACACATCATCTTCAAAATGCAAAAGATTCAAGACAAAGAGAAAATCTTAAAAGCAGCAAGAGAAAAGCAGTTAGTTACCTACAAGGGAGTTCCCATAAGACTGTCAACTGATTTCTCAAAAGAAACTTTGCAGGCCAGAAAGGAGTGGCAAGAAATATTCAGAGTGATGAAAAGCAAGAACCTACAACCAAGATTACTCTATCCTGCAAAGCTGTCATTTAGAATCGATGGCCATATAAAGAGTTTCCCAGACAAGGAAAAGCTAAAGGAATTCATCACCACCAAACCATTATTATATGAAATGTTGAAGGGTCTTCTTGAAGAAAAAGATAAAAAATATGAACAAACAAAATGGCAATAAATACATATCTATCAACAATTGAATCTACAAACAAAATGAACAAGCAGAACAGAAACATTCTCATAGATACAGAGAACTTTTGTTGGGTACCAGATGGGTGGGGGCTGGGGGGAGGGGTGAAAAAGAAGAAGGGAGTAAGAAGTACAAATTGGTTGTTAGACTGACCAACCTCAAAGGGAAGGGGGGTTGGGGGGTGGGAAGGAATAAACCAAAGAATTTATATGTATATATGCATAACCAATGGACACGGACAACAGTGTGGGGAAAAGCAGGAGGGGGCAGGAATGGGGAGGAAGGGGGCAATGGGGGGAAAAATGAGGAACATCTGTAATACATTCAACAATAAAGATAAGTTTAAAAAAAGAGAGAAAAAAGGTTCCTACTGATTTCTAATTCATTGAGAGTTTTTATCATAAATATAGAATAAATTTTATCAAATTCTAAGAATATTTTTCTCTATCTGTTGAGATGATTATATATTAATGTTGTAAATTAAATTGATTTTCTAGTGTTAAATCAACTTTCATTTCTAGAATAAAATGCACTAAGTAATGTTATATTTTCCTTTTCTTACTGAAAAATTTTTTATTAGTTTGTTGATGACTTTTGTTTACATGTTCCTGAATGATACTGGTATTCAGCTTTTTCTTTTTAATGTCAATGCCAGATTCTGGTATAAAGATCATAATAGTTCATTAGATGAGCTGCAATTTATTGTTTCTTTTCTATCTATAAAAGAATTTATGTAGGAATTTTATTAATTTTTAATTTTTTTTTCAAGAAAATTCATTAATGAGGCAATCCAAGCTAAAATTTCACTTATGGAAGAGTTTTATTAAATTATGCATTCAGTTAATTTAACAACTAAGGGATTCTTCATATATTTAATTTTCTCTTATGAAAATTGGTAAAATTATGTTTTATTGTTTCTGGTCATATTTTATTATTTGCTTCCTTTACCTTCTTTGAATTTAACTAATGACTTTTTCTAGTTCTTTGAGTTGCATGTTTGAACATTGATTTCCAACTTTTCTTCTTTCCTAACAAATGCATTTAAATCCACACATTTTTGCTTCAGCTGTATCCCCCATGTTTTAATATATCATATATTCATTGTTATTTAATGAAAATATTTTCTAATTTCCATTTGAGTGGAAATTTTATGTCAAATGATGCTATCAACAGGGACCTAAGAAGGGCCAATCCTGCCCTGCACACTGCTAGAAAGATTCCTGAGGATACTGCCTACAGGGTGTGGCAAAACTAGGTCTACAGTTGTGAGTACACGAAACACAGTTTATTCTTATATTACTATTTAAGGTAGGTTTAGCTTCAAGGCCTACGTAGAGTTTCCTACTTCCTTCTGAATCCAGAAAAGCAAGATCAGAATTCCTATAAGGATGGGTAGTAGAAACCCCAAACCTCAAACTGGGTTTTTCAGGCATCTGGTGTGAAATAGAAAGAGAAAGAGGTAGCTAATTACAGAGGACTAAATTAACTCTATTTCTCTCTGCTTATTATCACAGGTAGACAAAGACTTAAAAATGCAAGAGATATAAGCAGAGTAAGTGGAGTCTATAGTCCTACCTTCTGCACTAGACTACGGCTTAATCCACTCATAAATGGACTCTGAACAACAGAATCAGCTATCCACATCTCTCTTGTGGTGAGGGGCTATGGGGAGGCTTGGGAAGAAGGGAACAAGTGGAAGTTTCTTACTTAGGGAGAGAGAAAGAAGTATTCTTTTATCCACATCACTTGATTTTGTTCAATTTTAACCCTTCGGGTTTATAGCTTACTGTCTGTATATTCAGGGGAATAGATAAAAATTATCATGGGATTCTTGTTTCCACTCACTCCATTTTTCATTCTTATCGTCACCATCATCATCTTTATCATCATTTATTGAATGTCACCACACTCCAAGTCCATTGGTCAGCACTATACATACTCAATAAATAATCAAAAAACTATGAAGTGATATTAACCCGTCCTCAGATAAGGAAGCTGAGGCTTCACTACATTTAAAATGAAGGAATTTCTGAGATAACATAAGTGCTGCAGTCACCATAAAATAAGATTAAAAAATAAAAACTCCAGAGTTAACAAATTGAACAATACATTTTACTGTACATTTAAGAATCTCATGAAGAATGTATTCGGGGGCAACACTTTGTAGAGTGTATGATTGACCACTGTGCTGTGCACCTGAAACTACCACAAAATAATGTTCAGTGTAAACTGCAATTGAAAAAGAATTTTTTTAGTAGATCTGATTCCGACTAATAGATTCTGATTCAATCAGTCTGGCATGAGGATGGGAGGCTGCTCTTTTAGTCAGTTACTTGATGAGTTTGCTTTAAGTGCTTGGGAAATCTTACTTTGAAAAACACTGTAATTGGGAGACTGCAGCATTTTAGGAAGATGGATGACACAGACCTGCAAGTATTGTGTGTTCACTTAGATAAGAGGTGCTTAGAGAATCTCAAAACCCACCTGTGATGTCTTAATGCAGCTAACAGTTTACTTCTGATTACATCTATCGAACAAATTCAAAAAAGAGTATGCAGGGTTTGCGAGAAATGAGTGAAAAAGATTTATTCAAGGGTCTCAGGGTTTGCAAAACAGAAACACAACTAGACAATACCCCATGTGCTCTGAAAAAGAGAAGTTAAGAGTTCTTACAGTAAAAAAAAAAAAATGCGTTCTTGAGAATAATCAGTCCTGCATTAGCCCTAGGATTGGTCTAGGATAGTTATCAGTCAGATACCAGGTAGTCTGGATCATGGATGTCAGGTGATCTGGATATGTGAGTCAGTAGAGGGTAGTCAGAGAATTATCTGGAGGTCCAGATGTGTATATCAGGCATTGACACAGGACTGGAAAGTTTAAAAAGTTTCAGTTACCAGGCTAATTAGAACAAGAATAGAGTCTTTCCTCATGCTTCAACCTTCATAATGTTAATAATTTTAGCAGTTTGGTCAAAGCAATTCCATTTTATACATCCCCTATCTTCACTATTTCCTCAAGCCATATCTTATTTTGATTAATAGAAAATCTATTCTTAGTGATAAATAAAGTAATGATCTTTGTTTTTAACAACAAAAAAGGAGAATTATCCATTATTTGAGAAGCAACAGAGAGAAGTTGGGGATAGACTGATCTTTTAGTTGTAGACGTTCAACCAGAAAATAGCCCAGAGCAACGTATTTGATTCTCCAATATGGATAAAAGTTTCTTAATTTTTAATTTTTAAATAAAAAATAAAACCTGTCTATATTCTAAAGGCCATAGTCAGTTATTTTTTAATATTTCCTCCTCTGTTTTAAAATTTAAATATATTTTATTTATTTAAACTAATCTTTTTACTATCTCTGGATTCTTTACAACATGTTAACTTCACATTGAAGAAAGATGGTCACAACATTGATAAATGTTCTGCTTATTGCAGAATATAACACAATAGTTGTCTAACCTCTGCCTTTATTTTTTTTTATTTTTTATGTTTTTTGGTACATGCCCCTAGCGGGAACCGAACCCAGGACTCTCTGGTCCGCAGGCCCACGCTCCAACCGCTGAGCCAAACCGGCCAGGGCTCTAACCTCTGCCTTTATAGTTCTAATGATTTCCAGTAGAGACCACATTGATGACTCATGATTATTTCATGACCATGTTTAATCTTCTGCCATATCCTATAGACAGGCTTTCCCTTTTCTGTATCTATGGTGAATTTTGGCTGGTATGAGGCCTGTTATTGAATTTTGTCCCCCAAACTCACCTAATTAATTAATTAATATTAATTTATATCACTAGCTTATTGGAATATATTTTATTGTAATATATAATGAATTTATTTATATTTATAATCTATATATTATATATGTTTATATTTTATATAATGTATAATTATTGGACTATATATGTGTTAATTTTTATTTTCTCTTTTGAATAATTAGAAAGTTTTATTTAGAGTCACTTATAGAACCAAACAGATTTTTTTTTTCCCATTTAGGTGAATAGGATGTACTGTGGGGCATTTTCCATTATCATGAATATGGCAACTAGGATCCAAAGCTAGAGACCAAGAGGCATTGGGTATCCACCATTTTCATAGCCAGACACTCGAGGATTTATGAAGAAGTGACTGAACAGGCTCTGCAGCCCCAGACCTTCACCCCCTTGCCTGATGTGATGGATGGGAGGGATCAAGAGGAGAGTATTGCTGGTGTCCCACTTTCCCCACAAGCCACTTGAGAGGTTAATACCTCAAAATAATTGCCTTAAAAGACAGAGATCACCTGAATAAAAAGGAAAAATGCATGGCCCCTGTCCTTAGATATCTGCTTCTGCAACAGATGCTGATCTACTTTAGCATCTATTTAAGCAAAAGACAAGGAAATTAGAGAATGAGGTGGAGTGGAGAGGCAGCCATGGGCTGCCTGGGTTTCTCCATGAGATGTGGTGAGGAGGCACTAGAGTTCTGTTGGGCAAGTGACCCCTCTGAAGGCAGCAGGGCCTGAGTTGCCCTCCCAATCTCCAACGAGGAGAAGAGAAAGAAGGAAGTTCTGGAAAGAGGTCCCTGAGTGGGCACTGACAGGAAGGGGAGAATCCTGCCTTGAGGAGCCCCTGAGGGTCTGGGTGCTCTCTCACAGTGCAGACCCTCGCCACACAGAGGCTGTCAGTGGTTGGCCAGGGAGGCAATACCTGCTGTTTTTCTTCTTAATCTTTTTCTTCTGCCCTAATCTTGAGGGAATTAGAACCAAAGAAAAAAGAGGGTGGAAGTGAAAGAGTAGGCCATGCTGACTTCACTGTAGCCAGGGGTCAGGACTCAAGCTCAGGGAGCAAAGGAGAGATGAAGATGAAAGTTTTAAACAGGGATGTGCTGAGATTTATGTGACAACTGAAAGTGGCCCAGAGGCCTTGTGGCTTTCTTTCCAAGATGTCTTTAAGGGAATAAGGTTCAGCGTACCTCCAAAGGACTTTATCAACACTTAAGCCTCTTTGCTTTTCTTTGATAATTTTTTTCTTCAATACTTTTTTCTCTCCTCCTTGCTCCACTTAGAAAAAAAAAAAAATTTTTTTTTTTTGGTCTCAGTTAGGCAAACTTGTATTATTTCATTATATCATCTCCTAAATCTATATTTAATGCCAGATCATTCTGTTTGCCTATATGACTGAAACTTTTGAAGTAAAATGATAAGAAAGGCAGCTTTATTTCCTTTTTTCATCTGTCCATCCTTTCCTTGAAGTGATGAGCAGAGGACCACCCAACTGCCTGAGGGAGGAAAGATCATGTGTTTTTAAAAAATAAAAAGAATAAAAAACTCTGTTAATATTGTAAAAATTGTCCTGTCACACTATAATCATTCTGATCAAAATTGTTTGTCCTTTCTGTTATACTACAAGCACATCTAAGCTATTCTTCTCCATATCTGTCAAGTAACTTTACAAAAGCAGGTTGCTGGACTTCCCAGGATGTGACTGAAGGCATTTGTGTGTTTAGTCACAAGAGGGGTCTGCCGTACCTGTCAATAACATCCATAATTTGGGAAAGAGTGGTTGGCTCACATTCAGTATTGAAGTTGTATAGAAACTGTGACAAATGATATATTCTGTTCTCTTTGTTATAAGCAGAACAGTGTGTGCACAGCTTCCAACATTCAATGATTCTTGGCCTTGTCCCATCCATTATGAAAGCTCTTCCTTCCATTCAAAATAAGATGACAGAAAGAGGAAGGCAGGAAGTAGCTATGCAGCTTTCAAGCTTAATTGATTCTTGTCAATTTTTTGTAGTAATAGAGAAAAGTAGACTTCTTTTGGTGGGAAGAGAATTATTTTACTCAGTCTATTTCAGTTCTCTTAAATTTGAGGAGATAACAAGAAACTGTTTGTAAGGCTACTCTCTCCTTCTATACAGTGCTTTTCTTTTCCTCCCTCCTTTCTCTTCTCCTCTGTGTGTGAGACCACTCAGCACACATGGAGAATGGGGAAAGGTGGGTTATGAACAGGGTTCGTAGAGTATAAGGATGAGTGCCATTTCAGGTCTCTTGTTTCCTTAATTCTAGGAAGTGAGTCTACAAATGCCTTGCTAGAAACACATGATTCCTAGAGGCATTTTAGGATACCAGAGAACTGGGAAGCTTGGCTTTGATTAGACTCTGACCTTAACCTTCCCAGTCACTTGCAATAAATCACCCTCTGCATCTGAGTTTCATTTGCTCTTTCTTGTCATTTAGATGGGATTTCTCCATCTTCTCAGGACTGTATGAGACTTGGTGATTTTCCTGAATGTAAAGAAAAAGCTATTGAGTTCCTCAGAGCATCAGATCACCAATAGCATATAGTCTTTCTCTTGGGCTGTGAAAAAGCAATTAGAAAAGGATTCTAGATGGACGCTGTCCTTATTTTCTTCTTTTAGACTCAGCCTCTTAGAGTTTAAAACTCATACATCCTCTCAAGGAACCCTTGGATTGAGCGTGGATGCCTGTTTCATATTTAAACCAGGGACTTGACCAAACCTCAGGAGATATATCAACTAAGGAGCTACCATCTCATTGGCTGACTCTAGGCCAGAGGACTCCCCAGAGTGACAGCTGCCAGGTGAGGAGATGTGCTGGCAGCAATGCAGCTGATATATCTGTTCTGTTACCTCCCCAGTTCAGGTTCAGACACAGAAGCTGAGCTATGGGCTCTGGACTATAGTGTCTGCTTAAAATATGAGGCAAGTGATGGAGGTGTGTGTGCTCCTGACTCTGGGTGAGCCAGGAGCCTAAGAAAGGATGGTGTTTGAAACCAAGGAATCAGAAGATGGACCTGCTACCTCCACTTTCACTGTCCTTTACCCAAGATGCTTAGAGCGAGAGTTCAGATCATAGCTAAATACTTTGTACAGAAGTCACATCCTGAGTGTGAGGGGCTACATCATATCCAGTATATTATAGTCTGCTAGGACTGTCATAATAAGTATCACAGACTAGATGACTAATAGTAGAAATTTATTGACTCACAGATCTTCAGGCTAAAAGTCTGAAATCAAGGTATTGGCAGGTTTGGTTCTTTCTGAGAGCTGTGAGGAAAAGTTCTGTTCTAGGCTTCTCTCCTTGGCTTGTGGAAAGCCTCCTTACCTCTTCACATAACCTTCCCTCTATGTGTGTCTCTGTGACCAAATTTCCCTTTTTATAAGAACATCAGACATGTTGGATTAAGGCTCATCCTATTGACCTCATTTTAACTTGATTACTTCAGTAAAGACCCTATCTACAAATAAAATCACATGCTGAGATACTGGAGGTTAGGGCTACAACATACGAATTTGAAGGGAACACAATTCAACCCATAACCCTCAGTGATCACAGAAAAGCTTTCCCTGCTATAAAGAATTTCTTATATTCATTGAGCCCAAAGGGAAATGGGAGCAAGCATGGAATTCTGCCTCTTGATCAGTGAGTCTAGATAATTAAAGCCATATTTTTCTCTTTCTGCAGAATGAAAATCAGAGAAAGTTGAAATAAGGGATGGGAGCCAGGGAGGAAAGTTCTGGAGGTAATGTATCTTGACCTTAAAAATTGACTTTGGTAGTCTACAGACAATCCCTCCCCCCCCACCCCACCCCCAGGAATTATGTGTAATGTTAAGGCCACACAGCCCAATTCCTTGGACCTTGCTGAAGGACAAGAGCTGAACATATCCTGTTCCCACTTTACTTCAGAGGAAATGAGTACATTATCTGGTTCTGACAGTTTTATAAGTAGAACCCTCAGTATTTGATTTGAGTTTTAAAGAACGAGGTGACCAATAAAATGGTTTCTCTGACCATAACTGTGAACAGAAAGTTCAGTGCCCTGATCATGTTCCAGGTCACCTGGAAGACACCATTGTGTATTACTACATTGTGAGAGATGCACAGTGCGCAGACTCAGACATGCCTGTCACTCTGGTGGGGAACAGGAAATATTTCTGTTCAAATAGGACATTATACATAAAAGGTAAGCTTAATACAATAAGGTGGGGAAAAATAATAATAAGGAAAGGGCCAAGCCAGTATGGCTCACTGGTTGAGCACGACCCATGCACCAAGAGGTCGCTGGTTTGATTCCCAGTCAGGGCACATGCCCAGGTTGTGGGCCGGATCCCCAGTGGGGGGCATGCAGGAAGTGGCCAATCGATGTTCTCTCTCATCGATGTTTCTATGTCTCTCTCCCTCTTTCTCTCTCTAAAATCAACAAAGAAAAACTATTAAAAAAAAAAAAAAGAAAAAGAAAAGAAGAAGAAGGAAAGGGAAAAAAGGTAAGGAAAAGCTACAATAAATCAAGAACTGAACCAGGAAAGAAAAAGCAGGGAGAAGGAGGTTGGATGTGTGTCCTATCTCCAATCTAACATTATCATCCTTGCCTAAGGCCTAATGTGAAGTTCATAAATTTAACATTATTCCTCTGAGCAATGTACAGGTTATCTAAGTTTTTGTTTTTTTTATCCTCACCCGATGACATTTTTTCATTTTTTGTTCAGATAGAGTGGGAAGGAGAGAGAGAGAGAGAGAAGAGAGAGAAACATCAATGTGAAAGGGACACATCGAGTGGCTGCCACCCGCATGACCCAACCAGGGCCTGGGACAAACAGCAACCGAGGTACATGCCCTTAGCGGGAACAGAACCCGGGCCTCTCTGGACCGCAGGCCAACTCTCTAACCGCCGAGCCAAACCAGCCAGGGCTATCTCAGTTTTTTAAAACTATAGCACATGCATTTGAGAAATAAATGATCTTGAAATTTTGCTAGACAGGGACAATTATATTAATATTTCTTATTTCAATTTTTCCTTAATTTGCTTTGTAACTCTTCTCTATTTTTATGAGTAAGCAAGTTATAAGTTAATATTTAATTTCTTGAAGTATTGAAGCAATTTTAAGTACATGAATAAAAAGTAATACTTCCTTGATTTGTTCTTTGCAAGTCCTCAATTACTAAGTTTTAGTGAGCACATTTCAACTGTTGTGATTTATTTACATATATATCCATAATAAACATACTGTTTAAAAACATAAATTACATTTATATGTAAAGTATTGTGATTTGATTAAATAAGTCAGAAAAATATTTACGAGTCAGAAAATTTAAGTCTACTTATTCTTTTTCACAACTGTATAATATACCATAATATAAATCTACCATGATGTATTAAATATTTGTATTGAAGATATTTATTTTTTTCACTTGTTTTCTACTTCATACAATGTACAATTTTATACATATTTTTATAAGGGTATTTCTTAAGAAAAACATTCCAGCCAAGTGGAATTTTTGGCATCCAATGATATGTAAATAACACTCGTAAATCTTTATTGGTTTATGCTTCAGCTATGAGGTACAAAAGTGCCAATTTCCTGACATTATCACACACACTGAATATTAATATTATAATTTTATATTCTTTGTAATTTTTGGGCGAGAAATGAAATAAAGGAAATTTTCAAGAAAGTGTAAGGCAAACCAGTCATTAAGTGTTGAAGTGGCAAGAGGAGGGATCTGATATAAGAACATTTTAGATTTATTCTTTACTAATATAAGCATTTATGCTATATATTTCTTTTTGTGTACTGATTTAGCTACATTCTACAAATTTGATATTTTAAAAATACTGTTTTATTTCAGGAGAGATAAGCATTTGTCTGGCAATGCTGGGCTAGGTCCCTAGATGGCAGTGTTTCCATTTCTGTTTCCCACTGTGCAGATCAGTGTGTGACTTGTCTCTGATTGGCTGCGTGACTGTGTTTCCTGTAGAAATGTTTGAACAGATGAGATAACAAAGCAGATCCTCTATCGTGTGACCCTTGTCAATACTACAGACACATTCTCAGCAAGTGTAAGTGACAGAAAGAATGGACAAATTCCTGAGCCTGCTCATCTTTTGGCTGCAACTAGACTGTGAGTTAGAGGGATCTGGAAATGGGCAAAGAGCAGGCAGACCCTGGGTCTCCCCAAGGAAATAAGAGAAAGACAGGGAGCTGTACTAGTGTAATCTTTTAGAAGTTTCTGTGGAAATTTAAAAAAACTAAATGTAAAAGTAATTTCCAAAGAATAATCAGACACTAACCAGTCCCTCTCTCTCCATGTTCTCTTTCTAAACAGGGGTGAGCAGTAAACAGGAGGTGAATCAGAGTCCTGAAGCTCTGACTGTGCGAGAGGGAGACAGCTTGTTTCTCAACTGCAGTTACACCGATAGTGCTATTTACTTCCTTCAGTGGTTTAGGCAGAATCCTGGGAAAGGGCTCACATCTCTGTTGTTAATTCAGTCAAGTAAGGAAGAGGAAACAAATGGAAGAATTAAAGCCTCGTTGGATAAAACGTCAAGACATAGTACTTTATACATTGCAAAGTCTGAGCCCCACGACTCGGCCACCTACCTCTGTGCTGTGAGGCACAGTGCACAGCAAGCACCTGTCATCAATACGCAAACTCTGTGGCTGAGGCTCCAACCAGGTGTCCTTCCTTGAAGCTGAGGAAATGTTCTCCATTAAGGGTTTTCAAAATTGACTCTCTCTACAGATAGAAGCAATTAAAAATATAAAACCTGATATATGGCCTTTATTATGTTCAGGTACTTTCCTCTTATTCCTATTTTATTGAGTGTTTTAATCATAAATGGATGTATATCTTATCAAATGCATTTTCTGCATATATTGATAAGATCATATAATTTTTATATTTTCTATTGTTAATGTAGTGTATTGCATTGACTGATGTGTTTATGTTGAACCACCCTTGTGCTCTGCAATGAACCGTACTTGATCATGATGCACACTATTATTTTTTTGGTGTACTATTGTATTCGATTTGCTGGTATTTTGTTTAGGATTTTTGCATCTGTATTCATCAGAGATATTGATCTGTAGTTTTCTTTTTTCCTTCTTCTTGTTTCCCGTTCTTGAATTTTTAAAAAGTTATCTTTACTGTTGAAAGTATTACACATGTCTCCACTTTGTCCCCCATTGACGCCCTCCACCCCATTCCCCCTGGCCCCAGGCCTTAATCACAATATTGTCTATGTCCATGTGTTACACATATATGTATATGAGTTCTTTGGTCAATCTTTCTTGCCCCGCCCCACCTCCCTTTGAGATTCATCAGTCTGTTCCCTGCTTCCATGTCTCTGGATCTATTTTGTTCATCATTTTATTTTGTTCATTAGATTCCATATATAAGTGAGATCATGTGATACTTTTCTTTCTCTGACTGGCTTATTTTGCTTAGTATAATACTCTCCAGGTCCCACCATGCTATCTCAAAGGGTACGAGATCTTTCTTTTTTATAACTGCATAGTATTCCATAGTATACCACAGCTTTTTATCCACTCATCTACTGATGGGCACTTGGGCTGTTTCCAGATCTTAGTGATTGTAAACAACACTACTATGAACATAGGGGTGTCTATATTCTTTCTGATTGGTGTTTCAGGATTCTTAGGATATATTCCTAGAAGTGGGATCATGGGGTCAAATGGCAGTTCCATTTATAATTTTTTGAGGAAATTCCATACTGTTTTCTGTGGTGGCTGCACCCGTCAGCATTCCCATCAGCAGTGTACTAGGTTCCCTTTTTCCCACATCCTCACCAGCACTGGTTGTTTTTTAATTTGTTGATGGCAGCCATTCTGGCAGGTATGAGGTGATAACCTCATTGTTGTTTTAATTTGCATCTCTCTGATTATTAGTGACTTTGAGCATTTTTTTCATATGTCTCTTGGACATCTGTATGTCCTCTTTAGAGAAGTGTCTATTTATGTCCTTTGCTCATTTTTAAATTTGATTGTTTGTCTTACTTTTGCTAAGTTGTATGAGTTCTTTAATCAAAATAGCCCAGTACTGGCACAAGAATAGGCATATAGATCAATGGAACAGAACAGAGAACCCAGAAATTGACCCAAGACATCATGCTCAAGTAATATTTGACAAAAGAGGCAAGAGCATACAATGGAGTAAAGACAGTCTCGTCAATAAATGGTGCTGGGAAAATTGGACAGCTACATGGAAGAAAATAAAACGAGACCACCAACTTACACCATACACAAGAATAAACTCAAAATGAATAAAAGATTTAAATGTAAGTCACAAAACAATAAAGATCCTAAAAAAACTCACATGCAGCAAAATCTCAGACATTTCGTGTAACAGAATTTTCACCAATACGTTGCCTAGGACAAGAAAAACAAAGAAAAAAACACACAGTGGGACTATATCAAACTAAAAAGCTTCTGCACAGCAAAAGAAACCAGCATCAAAATGAAAAGGGAATCCATTGTGTGGGAGAACACATTTGCCAATGATACATCTGTAGTTTTATTTTTTGGGGGTGTTATCCTTGCCAGGGTTTGGTATCGGGGTTATGGTGGCCTCATGTGTTAGGAAGTATTGCCTCTGCAGCATTATTCATGATGTCCAAGACATGGAGACAGCCAAAATGTCATGAGATAGAGGAATGAATAAAGAAGATGTGATACATATACACAATAGAATACTACTTTAGCCATAAGAAAAAAAGAAATACTGCCATTTGCGACAACACAGGTGTACCTTGAGAATATTATAAGTGAAATAAGTAAGTCAGAAAAAGCTAAAAACCATATGATTTCACTCACATGTGGGATATAAACTGAAACTCATGGACACACACAGCAGTGTAGTGTTTGCCAGAGGGAAGGGGGTGGGTGGGGGAGAAGGGGACTTAATATGGTGATGGAAGATGATTTGACTTTGGTGGTGGGCACACGGTGCAATATACAGATCTTGTAACATAGAAATCTACAACTGAAACCTATATTATCCTATTAACCAATGTCACCCCAATAAATTTTAAAAAACAACCTTATATAATGGATTAATATGAAATTGTGAATTCTTTGATCTTTAGATTTTTATCAATATCAAGTTAAATAATAGCTTTATTCAAATTAATTCACGTCATACAGTTCACTCTTTTGAAGTGAAAAATTGAGTGGCATCTAGTACATTCACAGTGTTGTGCAACCACCACCTCCATCTAGTTTTAAAACCACGCTGAAAGGAAACCACATACTCATTAAGCAGGTACTCACCATTCTCCCCTCTCCTAGCGCCTGGTAACCACCAACCTGCTTTCTGTCTCTATGAATTTACCTATTCTGTACATTACATAAATCATACAGTGTGCGACCTTTTGTGTATGGCTTCTTTCACTCAGCAAAATGTTTTGGAGGTTTGTCCAACTCAGGACCAACTGGAGAAAGGCACACATTCACCCCTGACCAATCATGTAGGATTCTCGAATTCTAGTTAGCTTGCTCACGTCTTCCCCATTTTTCCTTTATTTCGCTAGAAGTTTGTCATTATTATTAATCTTTTAAACAACCAGCTCTTTGTTTCATTGATTTTTCTCTATTATTTTCCTATTTTCAATTTCATCAATTTCTGCTTTTATCTTTATCATTTTCCTCCTTCTGCTTGTTTTGTACTGATTTTTCTTTTCTTTTTCTAGGTTTTGAGGTGGGAGCTTAGATCCATTAACAAGTCTTTGTTTCCTTAAAGGCATGATGGTCTATTGTCAGCAACTTTCCAGTATTTAAAACTATATCTCCCCCCTCTAACTGGTTCCAATACTCCTATCGTTTTATAGCCTTCTGTTACCATATTTGTGCACTCCATTTAATATAAATTTGATTCCATCCCTATGCTGGAAGTTGCCTTTGCTTATGTTCTTCCTTTGGTTTGAAATGGCCTTGCTCAATCATATCTTTTAAGGTTTTTATGAACTTCTTGCTAATTGGTCACAAAATGTTTACATTTATGGGAATGATATAAAACCTATAATATGTCTGTACAGTGAGGGCACTAGTGTTGTGGTAAGCAGAATTCTGCTCCCCTGGTGTACATGCCCTATATAATCTTGTCTCCTTGAGGTTGAGCAGGATCTAGAGATGATGGATGGCACGCCTATAATTACGTTACATTATTGACAAAGGTGAAGGAATTTTGCAGATGTCACTAAAGTCCCTAATCAGTTTGACTTTAAGTTAATCAAAAGGGAGATTGGTGGGCCTGGTATAATCAGGTGGGCTCTTTAAGAAGAGGGCTAAGGCTTTTCTTGAGATCAGAAAGATTCTCCTACTAGTCTTAAGGAAGCAAGCTGCCACTAGTTCTACAGGTACAACGAAATGAATTCTGCCAACAACCACATAAGCCTGGAAGAGGACCTCATGCTTCAGACAACACAGCAGTCTCAGTTGACTCCTTAATTGCAGCATTGTTAGATCCAGCTTAGCTGTGCCCAGACTTCTCACCTACAGACACTGTGAGATAAATGAGTGTTGTTCTAAGTCACAAGTTCATGGTGATTTGTTACACAGCAATAGGAAACTAATACAAACTTAATAAACTGGTTAATGAATGTCATCAATTCGTAATATTTAGGATTTGTTACAGAATAAGAAAATTTGAAATGCAATGAAATTTTACAGCACATAGTACTTGATAGACATTTCCCCAAAATTTACTATAATCCTAAAAACTTACATGGTATTATCAAAATTCAATGTGAATTTAACAAAACAAATTTGAGCCCTGGCTGGTGTGGCTCGGTTGGTTGAGCGTCATTTCATTCACCAAAAGGTCTCTGGTTCAATTCCTGGTCAGGCCACATTCCCAGGTTGCAGACTTGATCCCAAGTGGGGTACATGTGGGAGGCAACCCACTGATGTTTCTCTCTCTCTCTCCCTCTCCTTCATTCTCTCTCTAAAAATCAATAAAAACTTATTTAAAAAAAAATGTGATCAACCATGCTAAGAGTATACTAAATTATCTTTCATTTCTCTTTATAGGAAGTATTACAAATGTATTGTCATATGAAGAGACAATATAAAAGTATAGAGCTAAATAACATAGAAACAAAAAGTATTATAGAAATGTGCAGGGAAATAAGCAATAAAATGTTATGTAACTTTCTAGATTTTATGATGTTTGTGGTATTTGTTTTTCAAAATTTGTAATTTGTTGTGATTTATTTCTCATTCTAAAAATTAGTTTGTGTCCAAATTTTTATTCATAAGTTTGCATTCTTTTAAAATTCCTCCATTTTATAAGTTTGCTTACAAAACATAAATACTCCTTTGTATATAACCATAATGCTTTAAATTTCAACCATAGGAGGGCAGAAAGGAGGTGGGGAACGTCCACAAAAATTGTATCTCCTTAGCGCTCTATTTGGCCCTTAGAGGGCGCTGTTGCCTAAATTGAAAATGGCTTTTCAGAATAAACTAAACAAAAAAACTTCCTTGCAGCTTAAAGCGGTGTCCTAACCCCAGTCTTTAGATAATGACATATAAAGGATTTCAGTTGCCAGAGGCAGGCAGTTTTTTCAAGAGAGCATTTCTTCCTGGGTTATTTTCAGGTAGCTGGCATGTTTTGTGAAAGCAAACAATACAGAAAATACAGAATCCTGGGAAGTATTTAGTTCCTATGGAAATATTAGATTTTTTCTTTTTATTCCTCTCTATTTTGTAAAACATAGTCCTGTTTTCTGAAGTGCAACATTTGCATTCTCAAGAGTGAATATTCTAGAGGAAATGAGGCTATAGAATTTTCAACACGCTGGAGAAAGCTACGTGCTCCCACGTCATTTGCGATGGCGATGGCTAAGATGGCTTGAGGTTGACCATGTCAGCTGGTACAAGGCAAATCAGAGAATTGCTTTACAGTATTCATCTCATCTCTCAAGCAACCAGAAAACCAGGGCAACTGCTTATGTCAAACTGTTTTATCTCCAGACTATTTTATTAGTAACCTGAGAGGCCTTTTCCTCAATGGACTTCAGCTCTTTGACTGAAGTATTTGAAATTGGTAAACTTAAATAATCCTGGCATTTAAGGATATGTACAAGGTGGTTTTCCCAAAAACAATATAGTATGAAAGAAAAAAAAATACCTTCTTTTTATCCAATGGTCTCCAGTAACAGGCATTTCAAATTAAACATAATATCATGCCAAAGTTCAATGTGGAATCCCGGGGTTGGAGGTCTATGTGTGGCAGACCCACCCTTTCTTGATCAGACCCATCCAGGTTACCTCTCTCCTCTTTTCTCCCTTCTAATTCAATTTCTCTAATATCTACTGAGTGCCCATAATAATTAGTGATTCCCCAGTCATCTTTACTTATTTTTCTACACTGTTTCTCACAGTGCCATTAAACATTTGCAACATTCTTGAACAGTTAATCTGATCTTCAATGTCCATAGATCACTTCCTTTTCTACTTCAGTGAAAATGTAGAGTTCCTCATTTTCATTGCTTTTACCTCCAAATCCATCTACAGAAGTTTATTATTATTATTATTTTGTTAATCCTCATCGGAAGAAATTTTTTTTCATTGAAATTTTAGATAAAGTGGAGGGAGGGAGAAAGAGCAAGAGAGAGAGAAACATTGTTGTGAGAGAGAAATATTGATTGGTTGCCCCAACTGGACCAGGGATTGAACCTGCAACCCAGGTGCCTGCCCTTGACCAGGAATTAAACCCGTCACCCATGGGTAAGTGAGCCGATGCTCTATCCACTAAGCCACACCAGCTAGGGCCAACAGAGTATTATTATTTATAGTGTCAGAGACAAGAGCACAAACTAAAATTATTTTCATCTTTTCAAAAACAGTTATTTTTCTTTTAAAAATAATCTACTAATGCTAAAAAGCAAAATACAAATAAAAGTGAATGTTTTTTAAAATATGGTTTTTATTGACTTTTTAAAGAAAGAGGAAGGGAGAAAGAGATAGAAACATTGATGTGAGAGAGATACATCGATTGGCTGCCTCCTGCATGCCCCCTACTGGGGATCAAGTTGTAACCTGGGACCTCTCAGTCCATGAGCCAACACTCAATCCACTGAGCCACACTGGCTGGGCTGATTAACTGTTTTTAATAAAACAAATTTAAAACTAAAGTCTTATTTAAATTTCATTTTTAAACAATTATACATTTTTTATAAAAATAAAACTATTCGCAATTCTTATTTCAATGTCCATCTATTTGCTTAAGTAAACAATATCACTTTTATGTGGGTTCAGTCTAGAGAAACTATATTTACAGTTTAAAAGTAATGGGATTTTCAGGATGGTGGCAGAGTAGGTGGAAGCTATACTCATCTCCTCCCAGGACCAAACTGGAATTACAACTAAATTAAAGGACAAACATCCTGAATAACCAACTGAAAACTAGCTGAAGAAGTCTTATAACCAAGGGTTTACAGAAGAAGCCACATTGAGACTGATAGAAAGGGCAGAGATGTGAAGAGGGCTGGCTCTGCTTCCACCAGCAGCCACTGAGTTCCCAGAAAGATATCTCAGCTGTGGTGGTGGAGGGGTTCCCCCTGAGAAGTATGGGGTCTAAACCTCAAGCCAGGCTCCCCAGCCAAAGCATCAGAGCTGGGAAGAGGAGCCTACATAACATCCAGTTGTGAAAGGCAGAAGGGTTTCTGTCTGCCCAGGAGATAGAGCCCACTGGCAACATAGGCACCCTCTTAAAGGGCCAATGTATATAATTGTGTTCACAACAACTCACCCTGGGCTCCAGCAGAGGGATGAAGGAGTCAACTGCAGTCACATGAGGAAGGTTTGGGTTTTGTGGCTCTAGTGAGGGAGCTGGGAAAACAGCTACCAGCATCCCCATATTGAGTCATTTTTCCATACTGCAGATACCATCTTTCCTAAATAGAGCACTCCCCTCTGTGTGGTATCAGCCTAGGGAAAAGCAATTGCCCCATCCCATGGACTCATACTCACCACACCCTGTGAAGCTTAGGCCCTGCTGAGGAGTCCCTTGCCTTGGTCAAAGTGTAGCAATCTGGGCAGACTCAGAGGGTGTCAGTAACTATTTTGGGGCAGGGGCCATTCATCCCACTTTCCTGTGAACCTGACTGGCTTTTCTCCCTCACCACGCTCCCAGCTTCCAGCAGACCCAACCTCTGGGCTTCAGAGGCCCAACCCACTGAACTCCTAGTGGCTCCATCCTGCTGTGGTCGGGCCAAAATCCAGGACACACTGAGTCATGTGGCACTGGTAGAGGGAACGACACCCACCAACTTCCCTGAATCCTGATGGGCACCTTCCCATCATGGGAGATCCACTAGCTGCATCCTTCCCTCTCTGCCAGAGGCTTTTTCAGAAACAGAGCTTAATAGGCAGCCAGCAGACAGAGGCAGGTGGAGGTGAATCTCAGGGTGTCTTGGGACTTTTGCTTTCCTGCCCCTGGGTCAGGTGTTGAAAAAGCCGGCCTTGGTGCACAGCTTGGTCTTTCCCATGTGCACACAAGCCCAGCAGAGGCAGCCACTAACTGTGGATTGCTTGTAGCTCCAAACAGGTTGCCTAAGGCCAGGCACAGACAGCATCTGACATGGTCCTGCACTAGAGTCCCTCCTAAGAGGCCCAGACCCAACACACCCAGTGGCCAACTTTAGACAACTTCAGAGCAGGATTCAATCAGCTTCACAAACAGCAAATTTAAAGGGAGATCTTGGCAGGCACCAATCCTTGCAGAGGCGAATTTCACTTCATGTAGTCAGCACCTGCACAGGAGCTCTCGTGCCATGGTCAGGGTTAAGCCCCACACTCAGCCAGCCTGAAAGTTGACCCTATGCACAAATGGGCTAATAGCATGATCTCACTTATTTGTGTAATTTAATGAACAAAATAAACTGATGAACAAAATAGATCCAGAGACATGGAAGTAGGGGACAGATTGACAAATCTCAGAAGGAAGAAGGGCGGGGGGTGCGAAGGGGTAAATTAAAGAACTTGTATGCATATATGCATAACCAAGGGGCACAGACAATAGTGTGGTGAAGGTGGGGGAGGCAGGAGCAGGGAGGAGGGGGTCAATGAGGGGAAAATGGAGGGACAATTGTAATACTTTCAACAATAAAGATAAACTTTTAAAAAGACTCAATTACAACAGCAGGGCCCACATAACCCACACTAGGGACATTCCTAGAGTATCCAACTCAGGTGATCAAGGAAATGGCAAAACTAGGTCCTCCAAGACACCTACTATATAAGGGCACTCCACAAAGACTGGGAGTCATAGCAAATCTATCTAATAAATATAAACAAACAGAAAGAGGCAGCCAAAATGGGGAGACAAAGAAACATACCCTAAATGAAAGAACAGGAGAACTCTCCAGAAAAAGAACTAAATGAAATGGAGGCAATCAATTTATCAGATATAGACATCAAAATAATGGTCATAAGGATGTTCAAGGAACATAGTGAAAACTACAAGAGCATGAAAAGAACAAGAACAGAAAACATAAAAATGGACCAGTCAGAAATGAAGAATACAATATCTGACATCAAGAATACACTGGAAGGTATAAACAGTAGTTTGGATGAAGCAGAGGATTGAATCAGTGATTTGGAAGACAAGATAGATAAAAACACCCAATCAGCAAGAAGAAAAAAGAATTTAAAAGAATGAAGATAATTTAAGGGATAATATGAAGCCTAACAACATCTGAATCATAGAGATACCAGAATGAGAAGAAAAAGAGCAAGGGATAGAAAACCTATTTGAAGAAATAATGACCAGAAACTTCCCAAAGATGGTGAAGAAAAAAGACACACAAATCCAGGAAGTACAGAGAGTCCCAAACAAAATGAACCCATAAAGTCCCACAACAAGACACATCATAATTACAATGGCAAAGGTTAAAAACAAAGAGAGAATCTTAAAAGCTGCAGGAGAGAAATAGTTATTTACAAAGGAGCTCCCATAATACTGTCAATTGATTTCTCAACAGAAACATTTCAGGCCAAAAGGGATTGGCATAAAACATTCAAAGTGATGAAAAGCAAGGACCTCCAACCAAGACTAGTTTACCCAACAGGGCTATCATTTAAAATTGAAGAAATAATGAGCTTCCCAACAAAAAAACTAGGAGTGTGTTACTACCAAACTAGTATTACAAGAAATGTTGAAAGGCCTGCTTGAAGAAGAAGAGGAAGAAGGAAGAGAAGGAGGAAAAAGAGGAGAAAGAGAAAAATAATAGAGAAACATAGTTAAAAAAATAAAGTGGCAGCCCAGCCAGCATGGCTCAGTGGCTTAAGCGTCGTCCCATGGACTGAGAGGTCCCAGTTCGATTCCCAGTCATGGCACGTGCTTGTGTTGAGGGCTCTATCCCCAGTAAGGCGACCGTTCAATGTGTCTCTCTCACATCAATGTTTTTATCTCTCTCTCCCTTCCTCTCTCTATAAAAAAATCAATAAAAACATAAAAAAGAATAAAATGGCAATAAATACATGCCTATCATCGCTTTATTTTTTTTTATTTTTTATTTTTTTATCCTCACCCGAGGACATTTTCCCATTTTTTGTTCAGATAGACTGGGAGGGAGAGAGAGGAAGAGAGAGAGAGAGAGAAACATCGACGTGAAAGAGACACATCGAGTGGCTGCCTCCCACATGACCAACCCGGGCCGGGGACAAATCGCAACCGAGGTACATGCCCTTAGCGGGAACAGAACCCGGGTCTCTCTGGACCGCAGGCTGACGCTCCAACCACTGAGCCAAACCAGCCAGGGCCCTATCATCACTTTAAATGTAAATGGCTTAAATGATCCAATCAAAAGACATAAGGTAGCTGAATGGAAAAGAAAACAAGACCCATATACATGCTGTCTACAAAAGACCCACCTCAGAACAAAAGTAAAGTGATAAAAAAAAATATTTCATGCAAATGGAAATGAAAAAAGTAAGCTGGGGTAGCAATATTTACATCTGACAAAATAGACTTTAAAACAAAGGCTAGAGACAAAGAAGGACACTTCATAATTATAAAAGAGCAATCCAACAAGAAGATAACTCCTGTAAATATTTATGCACCCAACATAGGAGCACCTAAATATCTAAAACAAATCTTGGTGGACATAAAGGGAGAGCTTGACAGTAATACAGTGATAGTCGGGCATATGAATACCCCATTGACATCAATACATAGATCTTACAGAAAGAAAATCAACAAGGAAATGGTGGCCTTAAATGACTTATTTGAGTAGATGGATTTAATTGATATCTTCAAAGCATTTCACCCTAAAGCAGCAGAACATACATTCTTTCCAAGTACACATGGAACATTTTCTAGTATAGACCACATGTTAGGATACAAACAAGTCTTAATAAATTTTAGAAGACTGAAATCATATCAAGCATCTTCTCTGACCATAATGGTATGAAACAACGTATCAGTCTCTCTCTCTCTCTCTCTCTCTCTCTCTCTCTCTCTCTCACACACACACACATACACACACACACACACACACACACACACATCCCACACTAAAAAACACACAAAGATATGGAGGCTAAATAACATGTCACTAAACAATGAATAGGTTAACAATGAGATCAAGGAACAAATCAAAAGATGCCTTCTAACAAGTAAAAATGAGAACACAACAACCCAAAATCTATGGGATATTTCGAAAATAGTCTTAGAAGGGAAATTCATAGCATTACAGGCCTATATCAAGAAACAAGAAACATCTCAAATAAACAAGCTAACTTTACAATTAAAGAAACTTGAAAAAGAACAACAAACAAAAACCAAAGTGGGTAGAAGGAAGAAAATAATAAAGATCAGAGAAGGAATAAAAATAAAAAATAAAAAATAAATGGAGGCTAAAAAAAAGATAAAAGAAATCAAGAGATGGTTCTTTGAAAAGAAACAAAATTGACAAACCTTTAACCAGACTCATTAAGAAAAAAGAGAAAGCACACAAATAAATAAAATCTGAAATGAAAGAGGAGAAATAACAACTGACATCACACAAATACAAAGGATTTTAAGAAAATATTATGAACAACTATATGCTAATTAATTGGACAATCTGGACAAAATGGATAAATTCCTAGAAATATACAGTCTTCCAAACTGAATCACAAAGAATCAGAGAATCTAAATAGACAGATTACAGCTAGTGAAATTGAAGCAGTAACCAAAAACTCCCAACAAACAAAAGTCCTGAACCAGATGGCTTCACAGGAAAATTTTTTCAAACATTCAAAGAAGAAATAACACCTACCTTTCTCAAACTATTCCAAAAAATTCAAGAGGAGGAAAGATTCCCAAGCTCATTTTCCAAGGCCAATCATATTGTAATTTCAAAACCAGATGAAGATTCTACAAAGAAAAAACCTATAGGCTAATATCCCTGATGAACAAGGATGCTAAAATTCTTAACAAAATATTAGCAAATCAGATTCAGCAATACATTAAAAAGATCATACACCATGATCAAGTGGGATTTATTCCGAGTGTACAATATTCGCAAATCAATAAACATGGTGAACCATATAAACAAAATAAAGGATAAAAAATGCATGATCATATCAATGGATGCAGAAAATCATTTGATAAAATCCAGCACCCATTTATGATAAAAGCTTTTGGCAAAGTGGGAATAGAGGGAATATATATTAATGTAATAAAGGCCATATCAAACACATAGTCAACATCAACTTCAATGGATAAAACCTAAAAACATTTCCCTTAAGATTGGGAACAAGACAGTAATGTTTGCTTTCACCACTCTTATTCAACATAATACAGGAAATCCTAGCCACAGCAGTAAGACAAGAAGAAGATACAAAAGACACTCAAATTATAAAGGAATGTCATCGTTATTTGCAGATGACATGGTACTCTATAAAGAGAAACCTAACGATTCCACCAAAAAACTTCTAGAACTGATAAATGAATTTAATAAAGTAGCAGGATATAAAATAAATATCCAGAAACCTGTTGCATTTTTATACACCAATAATGAACTATCAGAAAAGGAAACGAAGAAAACAATCCCATTTACAATTGCTTCAAAGAAAAATACCTAGGAATAAATTTAACCATGGATGTAAAATACCTCCGCTCAGAAAATTATAAGACACTGAAGAAAGAAATTGGAGATGATACAAATAAATGGAAGCATATACTGTGTTCATAGATAGGAAGAATTAAAATTATTAAAATGTCCATACCACCAAAAACAATCTATAGATTCAATGCAATTCTTATCCAGATACCAATAGACTATTTCACAGAACTGGAACAAATATTCCAAAATTTTAAATGGAACCACAAAAGACCCTGAATAGCCACAGCAACCTTGAAAAAGAAGAACAAAGTTGGAAGAATCATGCTACCTAATATCAAACTATACTACAAGGCCATAGTAATCAAAACAGCATGGTACGGGCATAAAAATAGACATATAGATCAATGGAACAGAATAGAGAGCCCAGAAATAAACCCATGCCTTTATGGTCAATTAATATTTGACAAAGAAGGCTCAATCTTACAAGGGGCTAAAGATACTCATTCAAGGTAAATGGTGTCAGGAAAATTGAACAGATACATGCAAAAAAATGAAACTAAACGACCTTCTTACACCATACATAAGAATAAACTCAAAATGGATTAAACACTTAAATGTTAGACATGAAACTATAAAAATCATAGCAGAAAATGTAGGCAGTGAAATCTCAGACATCTCTTGTAGCAATATTTTTTCGGATATATCTCCTCAGACAAGAGAAAAAAAATAAACAAATGGGACTACATCAAACTAAAAAGGTTTTGCTCAGCAAAGAACTACCAACAAAATGAAAAGACAAGCCACTGAATGGCAGAACTTATTCAGCAGTGGTACATCTGATAAGGGCTTAATATCCAAAATTTATAAGGAACTTATACAACTCAACACACACACACACACACACACACACACACACACCAAACAATCCAATTAAGAAATAGGCAAAGGACCTGAATAGACACTTCTCCAAAGAGGACATACAGATGGCCAATAGACATATGAAAGGATGCTCAATGTCACTAATCCATCAGAGAAATACAAATTAAAACCATAATGAGATATCACCTCACACCTGTCAGAATGACTATCATCAATAAATCAACAAACAACAAGTGTTGGAGAGGATGTGGACAAAAGGAAACTCTCATGAACTGTTGGTGGGAATGCAGATTGGTGCAGCCACTGTGGAAAGCAGTATGAAGTTTCCTCAAAAAATTAAAAATGGACCTGCCTTATGATCCAGCAATTCCACTTCTGGGAATATATCTAAAGAAACCCAAAACATTAAATCAAAGAATATATGCACCACTATGTTTATTGTAGCTTTATTACAATAGCCAAGATTTGGAGGCAGCCCAAGTGCCCATCAGTAGATGAGTGATGAAAAAGCTGTGGTACATTTACACAATGGAATACTACCTAGCCATAAAAAAGAAAGAAATCTTACCTTCTGTGACAGCTCAGGCTGGTGCAAAAGGTAAGATTTCCTATAAGCCAATCAAATAAAGACAAGTACCATATAATTTCACTTACATAGAGAATCTAATGAACAAAATAAACTAACAAAATGGAGACAGACTCACTGATATAGAAAACAGACTGATATAGCTCTCAGAGGGGAGGGGTTGGAGGTTGGGTGAGAAGGGTAAAGTGATTAAGCAAAGAGAAAATAAAAGACTCATGGACATAGACAACAGTGTGGTGATTGCCAGAGGAAAAGGGAGTGGGGGAGGTAGAAGAGGTTAAGGGAGGGGATAAATGGTGATGGAAGGAGATTTGACTTGTGATGGTGAAAGACATAATACATATACAGATGCGGTATTTTAGAATTGTACACCTGAAACCTATATAATTTTATTAACCAATGTCACCCCAATAAATTCAATAAAGAATAAATTTTTTAAAATAAATAATAGTAATATTGTTTAATGCTGCAAACTGTTCCATGATGATGAGCAACTACTGTGACTACTTTGCTGATTCATGAGCACCCTTCAGAACCACAGATGAGTACACAAGAGAAGAAGGAAATGGGTCCTCAGCACTCCTGGGGAACAGTATTTTATTATATAAGAACCTATTGCATCCATGCCATCTGAAAGGAAAGATTGGTCTAGTTAATTAATTTTTTTCTCATCCCTCTAATCTCTCCAAGTTCCAAATCAGAATCTGCCTTCTATGTCAGTAGCAGCACAACCCACAAAATTTTCTGATATTCAAATGTAGTTTTGAGGACAAATGTTAAGGTAGTGAGTAAGCATTTTCCTTGAGCCTGAATGGTATTAGTTGTTTAAGGTTACACGTTGTGCCCAGATTCGAGTGACAGAGACACTCTGTGTTCTTTAATATATTTATTTTGTTTGTTTGTATGTGTTTGTTTTCAATGGCCCTGCAGATATACTTGCTCATTTTCTCTGTTCCTTGTATTTAAAATAAAGGGCCACCTTTTAAAGATCACTCATCTTTGCCTTTGTTATTGTCACTTTCATGGAACACATACAGTATCTCCTCTTCCATTGAAATGTCTCCTGTAATATAAGCTTGAAGTCATTGTTACTGTCTTGTGTTCATGTAGTACTTATGGCATGCTTTCATTATGGCATTCTTTGGGCCTTTATTACATTTACAGAGATGTCTGTCTTCCCCACTGTATAACAAGTTCTCTGAAGGAAGATATAGTGTCTAATTTATTCTTGTATTTTCCCAGGTCTAGAACACTCTTAAATATAATGGCTAAACTGGATTGAATCACATTAGAGGGCTCAGTTTTATAAGTTTATAGCTAAGAATTAAATGAATTGTTTTCACATAATCACAGAAAATTACATTATATAAAATAATTTATTTTCATTAAAAGGCACGTGAGAACTCATGGTCCTATTTATGGTATTCTCTGTCATTTCGGACACTGTAGCTTCAAGTCAATGTCCTAGAGAGGAAGGCTGGGCTGAAACACCTCTATCTGCTGAGTGACAAGTGCCCCCTTCTTAAGGTTTTAGCCCATTAGGAGGCACTATAGGCTTTTCTTAAACCAGGACTGTGAGAGACCTAGCTAGTTGTGAATGGTTGTTGAAAGATTTGAGAAATTCTCTGAGTGTGCAATGGGGACTAGTAATAGTAAACAGAGAAGAATAATTGTGTGTGAATAAAAACAAAATTTTTATCAGCACGTAAGAAACATGCTTCTTGCTGAGTATTCCTTACAATTAATAGCTTTGCCTATTCCTTGATTCAAGTATTAGAAGTTGATAGCTGTAATGCATTTGTCTATATTTAAATTGTTATTGTTATCTTTATCTGTGTCATTTTCTATGTCTATTTATCAAAAAAGACTCCTGGATCAAACAGAGAGTCATATAAAGCAAAAGGGAAGATGGGGAAATTCAAAGTATAGATATTGGATTTTTCTGATTTTTAAAATTTTTATTGCCTATGATTTTTAAATATCATCATTTCCAAATTATTTCTAAACCAATGAATGTTATATTTTCTTTAATATACTTTCTATCTCTTTGCTATAACTAGAAAACCGAAAACAGGGAAGAAAGAGAAGGTAAGGAGGGGACAGGAGAATATGAAAGTAGAAATGTAATGAGAAGGGAAAGTGGAAGGAAAAGAGGAAGACAGAGGAATTAGAAATTTAAAAAGATTAACTGAACTGTAAGCATGAACCACAGGAAATTTTTACAGATAAGAATTAGAAAAGCAAAACACACAGCAGCAAGGATAATATGTAAAAAGAATGTCTGAATATATCCTATTTTTTTCTCACAATTTACAGTCTCACGTGGTTCATTTTTTATCACAATACTTGCCACAAGTCTAGGCTATTCCAGGAGCGTCCCATCCATATATGTCATATATTCTAATAACAGCATTCATTAAGTAGATAATACATAAATTTATGTTCTTATTACTTTGTATGACTGCAATGACTCTCATATAATTCATTCATAGGTTAGTAAAGATCCTTTTGTCAGAACAGGAGCCTGTTATTTGGATTTAAAATGTGGATGTTCTTTTTATGATCTTCCCCAGGCTTTAATTAGCATAGATAAGAGAGGAGGCCTCTTCCTTTGCTGCTCACATTCTTTACTACATCCAGAATGATCAGAAAATGGCCCTCAACAAATAGAATAGAACCTTTCCTTTTCCCTCTCACTCCATCACTCTCCAGCCCATTCTCAGCAGGGGTGAGGCTGGAGGGTGGGGCTTCCTGTCACTGACTGAGCAGGGTTTGTTGAGTAAGGCTGATTGGTTGCAGGAGCAGGTACAGTTCCAGAACCCAGTCATGTCACTCATCATCCCAGGGTATAGTTAAATATATCTTAGGGTGAAAATGTCCTGCGCAACAAGGCAAAGCATCATGAAGAGGCTGTTGGGCACTGTGCTGGGGCTTCTGTGCACCCATGTTTGCTGTGAGTTGGGGGTGTCCCAGATGGGAGTCTGAAAGGAGTACTGTTGAGGGAGGGAGGAAAAGTTGCTCACCAGTCTTGCAGACTTTTTATTCTTCTCAAGAATAATGGGGCCATTTTATGGAATTTGTGGGTGTTATAGTGACTGTCACCTGTGACTGTTTCTGCATTTCTCATCAGGTGTGAGAGGGGTGCAGGTGGAGCAGAGCCCCCCAGCCTTGAGTCTCCAGGAAGGAGCCAGTTCCATGCTGTGGTGCAAATTTTCCACCTCCGTGAACAATCTGCAGTGGTTTCGCCAAAATCCTAGCGGCCGCCTCATCAACCTGTTTTACATTCCTTCAGGGACACAGCAGAAAGGAAACTTAAACGCCACGACAGACGTTCTAAAACGCCACAGTTCATTGTATATTTCCTCTTCTCAGATCACAGACTCTGCCATTTATTTCTGTGCTGTAGCCACAGCACTTCCCAGGCACCTGCAGCCTGTACACAAACTCTCAGCTGAGCCCAGCTCCTCCTCCAACCACAGTCGCATCACAACGTCACCACACAGCATTTGCACAGCTCAATATTCCAAACCCACGTTGGTAGAGTTTTAACCACAGATACTTTTTGGCTCTTCAGGTTTGGAATTTTGGTCTTTATCTTCCCTCTTAATCTACACCTCTTTCTGCAATATAAACCTCTAACTTGGAACCAGCAGAGAAGCTGATAAGAGGACAGAATTAATATAAATATTTAAGCCACACTATGCTTGACGTCCAAAAGAGTAAAAATTGAAAGGATTAAAAAGAAAAGAAAAACTACTCCAATAAAGATGTTTTTACACAATGATCCAGCCCAGTGGGTGTCTCAAGAATGTTCGGGTCAGCCTCACCACAATGTGTCCCAAGACAACTGCAGATACTTATATCCCATCCTACTAATGCAGCAAAGCAAACAAACAAAACATTGTTAAATGTTCATATATTGATAAACCTGTGGGGAAAAATTCTTTAAATGTATATTTCATTCAACTAAGTCCCAGTCGTGTTCTTGAGGCTTGTTTTATGTCCTAGAGTGTTCCCTGAAGAGTGTTCCCTCCATGCAAGAAAAAGAATGTGTAATCTGTTGCTGTAGGGTGGATGTCTGTTAAGTCTACTTGGTTTGTAGTTTTGCTCAAGTTTTCTCTTTCCTTGTTGATATTCTGCCTAGTTGTTCTATTATTGAAAGTTCTATTATTATTAAGTCTCCAGCTGTTATTGTTGAATACCTATTTCTCCTTTCAATAATGTCCATTTTGCTTCATGTATTTTGGTGTCTCTTGTTAAGTACATATATATTTATAATCTCTTCCTGAATCATTGGCCCTTTTATTGTTATAAAACATTCTTTTTTGTTTTTTGTTTGTTTTTTTTAATTGATTTTTTTTAGAGAGAGAGGAAGGGAGAGAGATAAAAATGTCAATGTGAGAGAGAACCATCGATCACTGCCTCCTGCACACCCTTTGACTGGGGATGGAGCCTGCAACCCGGGCATGTGCCCTGACCAGGAATCAAACCGGGACCTCTCAGTCCATGGGAGAATGCTCAATCCACTGAGCCACAGTGACTGGGCTAAAACATTCTTTTTTATCTCTAGTAACATTTTTTGGTTTAAAGTTTATCTTGTGTAGTATTGCAACTCCAGCTCTCTTTTTGCTGTTTGCATCTTTTCCCATCTTTTTAGTTTTAACCTATTTTTATCTTTGAATTGAAAGTGTATCTCCTAGATTGTATATCATTTTAAACCAGTATGATCATTTCTGCTTTCTGATTGAATTATTTAATCCATTCACATTTAATGTTATTATTGGTATAGTTGGATTTTTCTGTCATTTTACTTTTGTTTTCTATGTGTCCCATGTCTTTAAAAAAAATTTTTTTTTATCCTCACCTGAGGACATTTTTTTTGCACTTATCTTCACATAGAGCGGGAAGGAGAGTGGTAAGGAAAGAGAGAGAAACATCGATGTGAGAGAGACACATTAAGTGGTTGCCACCCACAGGACCCCAACTGGGGCCGGGGACAAACTGCAACCGAGGTACATGCCCTTAGCGGGAACGGAACCTGGGACTCTCTGGTCCACAGGCCGATGCTCTAACCACTGAACCAAACCGGCCAGGGCCCATGTCCTTTCTATTCCCGTTCTTCCTTTACTGCTTTCTTTAGCTTTAAGTGAATGTTTTCTAGAGCTATATTTTAATTCCATTAATTATTTTTCACTGTGGTTTCCAGTTATTTTCTTAGTGGTTGCTTTAGAGCTTCCAATATGCATTAACTTTGTGGATGAAAAAGAGGCCACATACTAAACCTGACAAGCTCAGGAGAGGCCTGCATGGGAAGCCTTGTGAACTCAGAGACTGAAAGTATCAACATAGGTTGTTCTGAAATCAAAACTTCCTAACTAAAAGCAGTTTATGGAGGGTAGTCATGTCCTGTGCTGGTATCTTCCTTGACAAAGGTTGATCTTTACCTTAACTGAGCCTGTCTATTGTCTTCTGGCATCTATGATAACATATCTTTGGAATGTCAGAGTAATTTCTTTTTTCCAGAGCCCTCAGGAAACAACTTTTGTACCAGAGCAGAGATCAAAGAACCCCTCATTGTTATTGTTATCATGTTAATTGTTAACTCTCCTATAGCCACCAATGTAGAAAAAGTATGTGTCTATCCTTTTTACTTTTTATCCAATCTCGGAGATTTCCCCTCTCTGCTTTCTCCTGCCTCCCTAATCTATCACCAATGAATTTCATGTAACTCCCGTATGTCTTTCCCTTTGATTCTGATATGTAAAATAAAACTGCTATTTTCCAGAGAATTTTCTCAATCCCTTGAGATTTTGCTTCCTGACAATTGTTGTCAGTTTGGGTCAAACAAACTCATAAAAATTCTCTACAAGTTTGGATGTTTCTTATGTTAACAATTTATTGGGTGTTACTGGGGTCAGGGGTTCTTGGGAACTTCTGAGATGGAAATAAAATTCACTACAAAAATAGTGCTCAGACAAGAAGTTTATTAAAAAGCTGGTGCGTGCGAGGGAGTTAGCTCTGAGGGAAAGGAAAAATGGACTGCTCCTGGAGCAAAGACTGGGGAACAGTTTTAAAGAAGCTGAGGTGTGCCCTGGCCAGTTTGGTTCAGCAGTTGGAGCGTTGGCCTGCTAACCAGAGAGTCCCAGGTTCGGTTTCCACTAGGGGCACATACCAAAAAAAAAAAAGTTGAGGTGGGAAAGATGACATCTAATTGTGATGCTTTTTGCACAGTGAAACTGCAGGCTTTTTCATGTGTCACATGAGCACGTTAAATATCCACCCAGGGGTGTGTTTTTAGCATTTAAATAAGGGAGGGTCACTGAAAGGACAGTCTTTATTGCTAGTGCCCATGAGTGAGAGGAGGGAACAAAATTTTAAGCCCAACAAAGTAATTCTTACAGATAGCAGCTTCCTTCAATCTGGCTGCTAATTGGCTGTAAGGAGAAGAGAAGGCATTAGGGCAATTAGAGGGTTCCTGGCTTCCTGCCAGGTGGGCCCAGGGAGTAGCCTGCCTAGCTGATTAGCATCTACTTTAGAATTATGTTAACTTAATTGCTTTGAGATACAGAAAAGTTACTCCTGTATAGTTCTAGTTCCACTTTCTTCTTTTTGTGTAATAATTCTTATTCATTTTACATTTGTATATGTTACATACCACTGATTGATTCATTGTTATAATTATTACTTCATATCTTTATAATTTCATGTCTTTCAAGAAGATGGGAGAAGACAATGAAAGCAGGTATGTATTTATGGGTTTTGTTATACTAACTTTCTTATTTACCATTTCTGGTTCTCTTCATTTATTCCTGTGGATTCAAGTTACCATTGGTGTCTTTTCTTTACTCCAGTACAGTTTTGTGCTTTTACTGTCAAATACATTACATTTCTATATTTAATAGGCCCAATAATACAATTAATTCCAAATCCTTTTATGTGATTTCTCTTTAATTCAGTTAAGAGACGAAAGTAGACAAAGTATGCAATTACACTGTAATTTTTAATTATCTAAATAATGATCTCTAATGGTGTACTTGTGTGTGTGTGTGTGTGTATGCAAAGTACTGTCTGGGGTCATTTGCTTTCAGCCAGAAGAACTTCCTTTATTATTTCTTTTAAGGCAGATTTGAGAGTAATTCTTTCAATTCGTATTTACTTGGAAATGTCTTGTATTACCTCAATTTTTCAAAGACATTTTTGTCAAATATAGGATATTTTTATTGATGGCATTTTTTTCTTTCTTCATTTTACTCTAAATATATCTTCCCACTGAATTCTGACTTCTTGTTGCTGAGAATTCAGTTTTTAATTATGTTAGAGTTGCTTTGTATGTAAAGATTTTTCTCTTTCGACAAAGAAGTTCAGTACATAATAGTAAAGGAAACAATCCATCAGGAGGGTATAACCCTGGTAAACATATATGCACCAAACACAGGAGCACCAAAATAAGTTTAAAAACTTCTGGAGGACTTCAAAGGAGAGATCAATAGCAATACAATCATAGTAGGTGAAATTGACACCCAATTGACACCACTGGATAGATCTTCTAGACAAAAAATTAACAGGGACACACAGTCCTTAAATGACCAACAGATCAGCTGGACTTAGTTGTTATTTACAGAACATCATCCCAAAGCTACATAATATACATTCTTCTCAAGTGCACACAGGACATTCTCGAAGATAGACCACATGCTAGGAGACAAAGTAAATCTCCACAAATTCAAAAAGATTGAAATCATATCAAGCATGTTATAGAACACAATGGCATCAAACTAGAAATCAATTACAACAAAAACATTCAAACACATGGAGGCTAAATAGCATGTTATTAAACAATAAATGGGTTACCAAGGAGATCATGGAAAAAATTAAAAACTTCCTGGAAACCAATGAAAAGAAACACCCAACAACACAAAAATCTATGGGATGCAGAGAAAGCAGTCCTGAGAAGGAAGTTCATAGCCCTACAGGCCTAACTCAAGAAACAAGAAAAATTCCTGATTGACTTTTATCCATTTTGAGTTTATTCTTGTGTATGGTGTAAGTTGATGGTCTAGTTTCATTTTTTGCATGTACCTGTCCAATTTTCCCAACACCATTTATTAAAGAGGCTGTCTTTACTCCATTGTATGCTCTTGCCACCTTTGTCAAATATTAATTGAGCATAATGTCTTGGGTCAATTTCCGGATTCTCTGTTCTGTTCCATTGGTCTAAATGCCTGTTCTTGTGCCAGTACCAGGCTGTTTTGATTACAGTAGCTTTGTAGTATAACCTGATATCCGGTATTGTGATCCCACCTACTTTGTCCTTCTTTTTCAAGATTGCTGTGGCTATTTGGGGTCTTTTTTGGTTCCATATGAACTTTTGGAGTATTTGTTCTAGTTCTGTGAAATATGTCACTGGTATTTTGATGGGGATTGCATTGAATCTATAGATTGCTTTGGGTAATATGGACATTTTAATGATGTTAGTTCTTCCAATCCATGAACAAGGTATGTGTTTCCACTTTTTTATATCTTCCTCTATTTCTTTTTTCAATGTCTTGTAGTTTTCTGCCAATAGGTCCTTTACTTCTTTGGTTGAGTTTATTCCTAGGTATTTTAATTTTTTTGCTGTGATGGTAAATGGGATTGTTTTTTTAGTCTCTCTTTCTGTGAGTTCATCATTGGTGTATAAGAATGCCGTCGAGACTTCCGGTCAAGATGGCGGCGTAGGTAAACGCGGTATCGCGTCCTCCCACAACCACATCAAAGTTACAACTAAACTACAGAATAACCATCATTCAAAACCACCTGAAATCAAGCTGAATGGAAGTCCTACAACTACGAAATTAAAGAAGAAGCCGCATCGAGACTGGTAGGAGGGGCGGGGGCGCGACAGGCTGGTCCCACACCCACGTGTGGCAGATAAAAATTGGGATACCTCGGCTGGGAAGGCCCTCCCAGAGGACTGAGTGGTCCCCATCCCACACCAGGTGCCCAGCTCAGGGTCCCAGTGCCAGGAAGAGAAGTCCCCATAACTTCTGGCTGGAAAAACCAGCGGGAACTGAGGCTGAGGTGGCTGGAGCCCCCGCAGCTCCTCTTAAAGGGCCCGCACTCGGACTTACTCGGACTCCCACCCTCCAGGCTCCAGCGTGGGGGAGGGAGCCTGAAAGGCACCAGAGTCATATGGGGAAGAACTGAGCTGTTTGGCATTGGAGCGAGGGCTGGAGAGGCAGCTTTCACCTGGACAGACGTGCTAACAGAGGCTTTTGTTCCTTTGGTGAGCCCTTCCTGAGCCCGCAGACGCCGCCATATCCAAGACTCCAGCAACCTGGCTCACACTGTTGGCCCCGCCCTGGTGATTCCCTGAGGCCCTGCCCCACCCAACTTCCAGGCCCACCCAAGCTGTTGCCAGTTGCTTCACCATAGGATTGGCCTGTCTTGGAGCCTGCTTCAGCTTTTCCTAAAATCATTCAAACAAGCAGCATCTGGTCTCAGCTAGCCCTATACCTCTTGCTAAGTAATACATAGGAACAAACAGAGGGAGGCAGCCAAAATGAGGAGACAAAGAAACAGGTCCCAAATGAAAGAACAGAACAAAACTCCAGGAAAAGAACTAAGTGAAATGGAGTTAAGCAACCTAACAGATGCTGAGTTCAAAATACTGCTTATAAGGATGCTCAATGGACTTAGTGAGAACCTCAGTGAACTTAGAGAGGGCCTCAAGAGCATAAAAAAGGACCAGTCAGATATGAAGGAGGCACTAACTGAAATAAAGAATAGTTTACACAGATTCAATAGTAGAGTAGGTAAATCCAAGAAGCAAACCATCGATTTGGAATATAAGGAAGCAAAAAACACCCAATCAGAACAGCAAAAAGAAAAAAGAATCCAAAGAAATGAGGATAGTGTAAGGAGCCTCTGGGACAACTTCAAGCGTGCCAACATTCGCATCTTGGGGGTGCCAGAAGGAGAAGAGAGAGAACAACAAATCGAAAACCTATTTGAAACAATAATGGCAGAAAACTTCCCGAACTTGGTGAAGGAAACAGACATACAAGTCCAGGAAGCACAGAGAGTCCCAAACAAGATGAACCCCAAGAGGCCCACACCAAGACACATCATCATCAAAATGCAAAAGGTTCAAGACAAAGAGAGAATCTTAAAAGCAGCAAGAGAAAAGCAGTTTGTAACCTACAAGGGAGTTCCCATAAGACTGTCAGCTGATTTCTCAAAAGAAACTTTGCAGGCCAGAAGGGAGTGGCAAGAAATATTCACAGTGATGAAAAGCAAGAACCTACAACCAAGATTACTCTATCCTGCAAAGCTGTCATTTAGAATCGATGGCCATATAAAGAGTTTCCCAGACAAGGAAAAGCTAAAGGAATTCATCACCACCAAACCATTATTATATGAAAAGTTGAAGGGTCTTCTTGAAGAAAAAGATAAAAAAATATGAACAAACAAAATGGCAATAAATACATATCTATCAACAATTGAATCTACAAACAAAATGAACAAGCAGAACAGAAACATTCTCATAGATACAGAGAACTTTTGTTGGTTACCACATGGGTAGGGGCTGGGGGGAGGGGTGAAAAAGGTGAAGGGAATAAGAAATATAAATTGGTTGTTAGACTGACAAGCCTCAAAGGGAAGGGGGGTTGGGGGGTGGGAAGAAATAAACCAAAGAACTTATATGTATATATGCATAACTAATGGACACAGACAACAGTGTGGGGAAAAGCAAGATGGGGGCGGAAATGGGGAGGAGGGGGGCAATGGGGGAAAAATGAGGAACATCTGTAATACATTCAACAATAAAATTTTTAAAAAAAGAAAAAAAAAAAAAAGAATGCCGTCGATTTCTTGACATTAATTTTGTATCCTACTACTTTGCCAACTTCGTTTATTAGGTCTAGTAGACCTTTGATGGAGACTTTAGGGTTTTCTATGTATAATATCATGTCATCTGCGAATAATGACAGTTTCACTTCCTCCTTTCCAATTTGGATTCCTTTTATTTTTTCTTCACGTCTGATTGCTGTGGCTAAGACTTCCAGTACTATGTTAAATAAGAGTGGCGAAAGTGGGCATCCCTGTCTTCTTCCTGTTCTTAAGGGAAATGTTTCTAGTTTTTGCCCATTGAGTATGATGTTGGCTGTAGGGTCTTTGATATATGGCCTTTATTATATCAAGATGTGATCCCTCTATTCCCAAATTGCTGAGCGTTTTTTATCAGAAATGGGTGCTGGATTTTGTTGAATGCTTTTTCAGTGTCTATTGATATGATCATGTGGTTTTTATCTTTTATTTTGTTTATGTGGTGTATCACATTTATTGATTTGCAAATATTGAACCAGCCTTGCATCCCTGGGATGAATCCCACTTGGTCATGGTGAGTAATTTTTTTGATGTATTGCTGGATCCGATTTACTAGTATTTTGTTTAGGATTTTGGCATCTATGTTCATCAGGGATATTGGCCTGTAGTTTTCTGTCTTTGTAGTGTCTTTTTCTGGTTTTGGAATTAGAATTATGCTGGCCTCATAAAACGAGTTTGGAAGTCTACCTTCTTCTTGAATTTTTTGGAATAGTTTGAGGAGAATGGGTGTTAGTTCTTCTTTGAATGTTCGGTAAAACTCCCCTATGAAGCCGTCTGGGCCTGGGCTTTTGTTTGCTGGGAGAGTCTTGATTACATCTTCAATTTCCTTCGTTGTTATTGGTCTGTTCAAGTTATCTATCTCTTCCCGGTCCAGTTTTGGGAGACTATGTGTTTCTAGAAATTTGTCCATTTTGCTTAGATTGTCAAATTTGTTGCCATATAAATGTTCATAGTATTTGTTAATGATCCTTTGTATTTCTGTGGTGTCAGTTGTTATTTCTCCTCTTTCATTTCTGATTTTGTGTATTTGGGTTCTCTCTCTTTGTTTCTTGGTGAGTCTAGCTAAGGGTCCATCAATGTTGTTTATCTTTTCAAAAAACCAGCTCTTTGTTTCATTGATCCTTTGAATTGTATTTCTGGTCTCTATGTCATTTATTTCTGCTCTGATCTTTACTATTTCCTTCCTTCTACTTGCTCTGGGGTTTTCTTTTTGTTTGCTTTCTAGTTCTTTAAGTTATGAGGTTAGGTAGTCAATTAGAAATTTTTCGTGTTTCTTGATGTAGGCCTGTAGTGCTATGAAATTTCCTCTCAGAACTGCTTTCGCTGCATCCCATAGATTTTGTGTTGTTGTGTGTTCATTTTCATTGGTTTCCAGGAAGTTTTTAATTTCTTCCTTGATCTCCTCGGTAACCCATTCATTGTTTAATAACATGCTATTTAGCCTCCATGTATTCAAATGTCTTTGCATGTTCTTGTTGCAATTGATTTCTAGTTTCATGCCATTGTGATCTGAGAAGATGCTTGATATGATTTCAATCTTCTTGAACTTGTAGAGACTTCGTTTGTGTCCTAACATGTGGTCTATCTTTGAGACTGTCCCATGTGCACTTGAGAAAAATGTGAATTCTGTTGTTTTGGGGTGTAATTCTATGTAAATATCTATTAGATCCATTTGGTCTAGTGCTTCATTTAGAGTCTCTGTTTCCTTGCTAATTTTTTGTCTAGAGGATCTATCCAGTGATGTCAGCAGGGTGTTGAAGTCCCCTGCTATGATTGTATTGCTGTCAGTTTCTCCTTTGAAGTCCTCCAGAAGATTTTTAATATATTTTGGTGCTCCCATATTGGGTGCATATATGTTTACCAAGGTTATATCTTCCTGTTGGATAGATCCTTTCAATATTATGTAGTGACTTTCTTTGTCTCTAGGTATGGCCTTCATTTTGAAATTTATTTTATCCGATATGAGTATTGCTACCCCAGCTTTTTTTTTCCTTTCTGTTTGCTTGGAAGATTTTTTCCCATCCCTTCACCTTCAACCTATGTGATTCTTTTGTTGTGAAGTGGGTCTCTTGTAAACAACATATATATGGGTCATGCTTTTTTATCCAAACTGCTACTATGTGTCTTTTTATTGGAGCATTCAATCCATTTACATTTAATGCGATTATTCACATGTACTTATTTATTGCCATTTTTGTTTAGTGTGGTTCTATTTTCCTTCCTATTTCTTCTACTAATTACAGCAGTCCTTTTAACATTTCTTGCAGTGCTGGTTTGGTGCTAATGTATTCCCTTAGCCTTTTTTTTTGTCTGGGAAGCTATTTGACCTTCTATTTTGAATGATAGCCTTGCTGGGTAGAGTAGTCTTGGGTTCAGATCCTTGTTTTTCATGACCTTGATTACTTTGAGCCATTCCCTCTGGCCTGTGGTGTTTCTATTGAGAAGTCAGCTGATAGCCTTAGGGGTTTCCTTTGTAGGTAACCTGTTGCTTATCTCTTGCTGCCTTGAGGATTCTCTCTTTGTCTTTAATTTTTGGCATTTTAATTACTATGTGTCTTGGTGTGGGCCTTTTTGGGTTCTTCTTACTTGGGACTCTCTGTGCTTCTTGAACTTGAATGCCTTCTTTCTTCACCAAATTAGGGAAGTTTTCTGTCACTATTCAAATATATTCTCTAACCCTTGCTCATTTTCTTTTTTTCGGGGACTCCTATGATGCAAATATTATTACGTTTCCAGTTGTCCCACAGTTCTCTTTCCTCAATTGTTTTGATGGAGAGAATATCCATGGATCTACTCACACTGCTGTTCTGGAATTCACAGCCTCCTAGTCCAGTTATTGGCATATAAAATAGGCCTAGAGAGAGGATACTAAATTTCAGCTTTTCTTTGAAATGCATTGACTTCCTTCATTGAGAAATTAAGTTGTCATTTTGTCCTTAGCTTAATCCTGCCACAAATGTAATTAATCAAATATCATGTCCCACCATCATAAAACAATCATGTATTTTGAGAGTATTAATGATGAAAAACAAGAATGCCATATCTTTTGTTAAATCAAATACTAGTTGTGCTTAGAGGTATTATCCAAAATAAATGAAGACTAAGGCTTATCTCTTCTAAATTTCTAACTCTTTTATATAAAACTTTATTAGTGTTGCTTTTTGCAATGTCTAACGTATGGATATAACATGTTTATTGAAGATATCATAATTATGAGAAGTCTACTATTTTTTTACCTCTGAAAATAATGAACAAACTATTTAAATACCCACCATTTTAGGTCCTGTTACCCAACAGCAGACGTTGAGATGCAAATTTGTGCACCTGAATCAGAAATGGGAAAAAGCCAAAAAAGGGTCAGATTTTAGATGATGTTCCTGACATTCTGACAGGCTAATTTTGTGGGGGGCTCTAGAGCATAAATCCTACTACAGTTTGTCTCATCCTTTGACAGCTGTCAGTGCATATTTCCTATAGGATATTTGAACTTGGGCAACTTTTCTTACTGTTTTTCTTTTATACTGATAACAAACCTAACACCAAGGATGTCTGTCTTTGTTTGAAACAACATCAGCAGCAGTAGTTGACATGATGTTGGAAATTATAAAATCATCATTTATAATTATGAGAAAATGAATTTCTCTTTGCAGATAATTCCAGTCATGAATCATGATGTTTACTGCTCTGTATATCTGCTAAGTCACTGATTCCAAAGGTAGATTTTTCAAAACAGTAATGGAATTACTTTTAGGGTGATTGTATCAAGAACATGCCGTTTAAAATGAATCTCAATAAAAGATATATTACCCAGTTTAAAATGGGCAAAATATTTTATCAGACTCTTCATAAAAGATATTTGAATGACCAATAAGCCACAGAGAAAAGATGCTCTACATCATGGGGCAACAAAATATGGTCCAAGAACCAAACCCAGCCAGCCACTTATTTGTGTAAATAAAGTTTTATTGGAACACAGCAATGTTCACTTATTTATATATTATCAATGGCTTCTTTCATGCTACAATGGCAGAACTGAGTAGTTACAACAGACTGAATGGCCTGCAAAGCCAAACTATTTACTATTTAACCCTTTATGGAAAAAGTTTGCCAACCTCTGCTCTACATTGTGGAAATCAATGCATGACTTCACTATATACCCATTATGTTAGTTAAAACAAAAAGATGACTATATCAAGTAATGGAAAGATGTAGAACAATTGTCTAATTTAGAATCTATTTAAGGACATGTTTGGTCTGAAGGGCACAACCTGATCTGATGTTGATATTATAGGAGGAAGGAGAGTCCTATGCAGTGACTAGTCCTGAGGATCAATTTTTGCTTTGAAAGGGACTCTAGGGCAGGTGAGATGCTACTAAGAATATTTCAGGACCCTTGTTCTCTCTTGATATGCCCAGATCCCAACCAAGACCTCCATATTTGTCTGAGACACACCTCAGTAAAGAACACTAAAGGTTTCATAGGAAACCTCAACAAAATCTCCTTCCATATGAAGAAATCACTGGCTCAAGAAGTCTAAGCCATTTATTTCAGTGTTGTGATTGGTGCAATGGTTGCAGAACACACTTTTAAGAAGGTGTAGAGAAGAAGTGGAAAATGGTGGTGGAGTGAATGGAAACTACACAAACCGTCTCCCAGGATCAAACTGGAATTAGAACTAAAATAAAGACAAATCATCAGGAAAAAACAACTGAAAAGCAGCTGGAGAGAACCCATATAACCAGGAACAGAAAGAGGACACCAAATTGAGCCTGATAGGAACTGCTAAAGCACATGAGGGCAGGCTGGGAACCTGTGGACAACAGTGGAGAGCTGTATTAGCTGAGTGTGCTTCCTACTGAGAAATTGGTGGTTTTAAAAAGCACCAAATCAGCTAGAGCCACTCACCTTGGGCTCCAACAGAGGGAGGGCAGACTGGACTGGAACCGTGTGGGGAGAGTCTGGGGTTCCTGGCTCAGGAGAGAGCTGGACAGGAGGACACCAGGAGTTTTGTGCTGAATCAATCCTTCACAGGACAGTATCCATATTATTCAAAAAGCCCCTTCTCAGAATTCAACACCACCAGGCCAGGGCAGAGAAAGGCAAATTGAGGCTCATTAACATCAATTCTGATAGCAAGCAGGGGCCCCACCTGCTGGAAAACCTCTTACAGCTGAGGGATTTTTCAATCAGCTGAGGGCTACAAATCAAGGCTCATCAAGGAACTGAGATTAATAGCCTTCAGGTAAAAAGGTAGAGGATAACTGAATTTTCCATGGCTTGCAAATCTACCCAGAAAAGTAAGTCCTGACGGTGGTGTTTAACATGGGTTGTCCCACACTCATCCAAACCCAGTAGAGGGAGCCACAACCAATGGAAAACCAACACCAACAGGGAACACTGGGCAGGCTCCAAAACCTACTGAGACAGCCAAAATAATGAAACAAAGAAACAAATCCCAAATGAAAAAACAAGATAATTCTGCAGGAGAAGAAATAAATGACATAGAATTAAGCAAGATATCAGAGGGAGAGTTCAGAGTAATAATCATGAGGAAGCTCAACAGCATGAGTAGAGATATAAAAACATTGAAAACCAACTTATTGGAAATGAAGAATGACATAGCAGAAATAAGAAACACATTGGAAGGAATAACCAGCAGAGCAGAGAAAGCTGAGGACCGAATCAGTGAATTAGAAGACAGAGTAGAAAAAAATCACCCAATCAGAGAACTGAAAAAAAAAGACCTGGCCCTGGCCAGTTTGGCTCAGCGGTTAGAGAGTCAGTTGCAGACCAGAGAGTCCCGGGTTCGGTTCCCACTAAGGGCACATACCTCGGTTGCAGTTTGTCCCCAGCCCGGTTGGGGTTGTGTGGGTGGCAACCACTCGATGTGTCTCTCTTACATCGATTTTTCTCTTCCTCTTCCTCCCTCTGTCCCTCTCTCTCTATCTGAAGATAAATGGAAAAATGCCCTCAGGTGAGGATAAAAAAATAAAAATTAAAAAAAAAAGGCCTGGCCAGTGTGGCTCACTGGTTGACCTTCAACCCATGCACCACCAGGACACTGGTTCAATTCCTGGTCAGGGCACATGCCCAGGTTGTGGGCCAAAACCCTAAGAGGGGTTATGTGGGAGGTGGCCGATTGATGTTCTCTCTCATTGATGTTTCTGTCTCTCTCTCTGTCTTTCTCTTCCTCTCCAAAATCAATAAAGAAAAAAATAAATAAAAGAAAAAACAATTAAAAAACAGGAAGACAGCCTAAGAGAACTGTGGGGCATGAAACATAACAACATCCACATCATAAGAGTGCCAGAATAAGAATAAAATGAGCAAGGGTTAGAGAATATATTTGAAGAAATAGTGACAGAAAACTTCCCTAACTGGGTGAATGAAAAAGGCATACAAGTTGAAGAAGAACAGAGAGCCTCAAGAAAGAAGAATCCAGAGGCCCACACCAAGACATAATAATTAAAATGCCAAAAATTAAAGACAAAGAGAGAATCCAAAAGGCAGGAAGAGATAAGCAACAGGTTACCTACAAAGGAACCCCCATGAGGCTATCAGCTGATGACTCAACAGAAACACTATAGACCAGAAGGGAATGAAGTAATCAAGGTAATGAAAAACAAAGATCTGAATCCAAGACTACTCCCTCCAGCAAGGCTATCATTCAAAATAGAAGGTGAAATAAAGAGTTTCCCAGACAATACAAGGGCTAACGGTATATATTAGCACCAAACCAGGATTCCAAGAAATGTTAAAAGGACTGCTGTAATAAGCAGAAGAAATAGGAAGAGGAACATAACTATAATGAACAAAAATGGCAATAAATAAGTACATATCAGTAATAACTTTAAATGTAAATGGAATAAAAGCTCAAATCAAAACACACAGCGTAGATAAATGGATAAGAGAGCATGACTCACATATATGTTGTTTCCAAGAGACCCATCTCACAACAAAAGACTCACATAGGTTGACAGTGAAGGGATAGAAAAAAATTTTCCAAGCAAATAGAAAGGAAAAAAGAGCTGTGGTAGCAATACTCATATCTGATAAGTTAGACTTCAAAATGAAGGCCATAACTAGAGACAAAGAAGGCCACTACATAATATTGAAACGATCTATCCAACAGGAGAATATAACCTTGGTAAACATATTTGCACCCAACATAGAAGCACCAAAATACATTAAAAAACCAATGGAGGACTTCAAGGAGAAATCAACAGCAATACAATCATAGCAGGGGGCTTCAACACCCCGCTGACATCACTGGATAGATTCTCTAGACAAAAAATTAACAGGGAAAGAGAGACTCTAAATGGTGCACTAGATCAAATGGAATAATAGATATCTACAAAGAATTAAGCCCCCAAACTGAAGAATTCACATTCTTTTCAAGTGCACATGGGACATTCTCAAAGATAGACCACATGTTAAGACACAAACTAAGTCTCTATAAATCCAAGAAGATTGAAATCATATCAAGCATCTTCTCAGAGCACAATGGCATGAAACTAGAACTCAATTAAGCAAAAACATTCAAACACTTGGAGGCTAAATAGCATGTTATTAAATAACAAATGGGTTACCAAGGAGATGAAGGAAGAAATTAAAAACGTCCTGGAAACCAATGAAAATAAACACACAACAACATAAAATCTATGGGATGTAGTGAAATCAGTCCTGAGAGGAAGTTCATAGCACTACAGGCCTACCTCAAGAAACAAGAAAAATTTCTAATTGACTTTCTAACCCTACAACTTAAAGGACTAGATAGTACACAAAAAGAAAAACAAGTAGAATGAAAGAAATAGTAAAGGTCAGAGCAGAAATAAATAACATAGCAACTAAAAGAAAAAAAAAAAACAATTCAAAAGATCAATGAAAGAAAGAGCTGGTTCTTTGAAAAGATAAACAAGATTGATGGACCCTTAGCCAGACTCACCAAGGAACAAAAAGAGAGGACCCAAATAAACAAAATCAGAAATGAAAGAGGAGAAGTAACAACTGACACTACAGAAATATAAAGGATTGTTAGAAAACACTGTGAATTATTATACGCCAAAAAAATTGGACAATGTAGGCAAAGTGGACAAATTTCTAGAAACACATAGTCTCCCAAAACTGGACCGGGGAGAGATAGAAAGTTGAACAGACCAATAACTACTAAGGGAATTGAAGATGTAATCAAGAAAACTCTTAGCAAACAAAAGCCCAGTTCCAGACAGCTTCTGGGACTTTACCGAGAATTGAAAGAATATCTAACACCCATTCTCCTCAAATCACTCCAAAAAAATCCAAGAAAAGGACAACTTCTATACTCATTTTATGAGGCAAGCATAATTCTAATTCCAGCACCGGATAAAGACACTACAAAGAAAGAAAACTACAGGCCAATATAACCGATGAACGTAGATGCCAATATCTTTAACAAAATATTAGCAAATTGGATCCAGCAATACATTAAAAAAATTATTTCCATGACCAAGTGGGATTCATCCCAGGGATGCAAGGCAGGTACAATAAATGTGATGCACCACATAAACAAAATGAAAGATTAAACCATATGATCATATCAATAGACGCTGAAAAAGCATTTGACAAAATCCAGCACCCATTTCTGATAAAAACGCTCAGCAATGTGGGAATAGAGGGATCATATCTCAACATAATAAAGGCCATATATGGAAAACCTACAGCCAACATCATACTCAATGGGCAAAAACTAAAAGCATTTCCTTTAAGAATAGGAACAAGACAAGGATGCCCACTTTCACCACTCGTATTTATCATAGTACTGGAATTCTTAGCCACAACGATCAGATAAGAAGGAAAAATAAAAGGGATCCAAATTGGAAAGGAGGAAGTGAAACTGTCATTATTCGCAGATGACATGATATTATACATAGAAAACCCTACAGACTCCATCAAAAATTGACTAGAGCTAATAAATGAATTTGGCGAAGTAGCAGGATACAATAATTAACATCAAGAAATTGACGGCATTCTTATACACCAATAATGAACTCACAGAAAGAGAAACTAAAAAAATAATTTAAAAATCCCATTTACCACTGTAGTAAAAAAACTAAGATACCTAGGAGTAAACTTAACCAAAGAAGTAAAGGACCTATTTGCAGAAAACTATAGTACATTGAAAAAAGAAATAGAGAAAGATATAAAAAAAAGTAGAGGCATATACCTTGTTCATGGATTAGAAAAATTAACATCATTAAAATGTCCATACTACCCAATGCAATCTATAGATTCAATGCAATCCCACTAAAATACCAACAACATATTTCATGGAACTAGTACAAATACTCCAAAGGTTTATAAGGAACCAAAAAAGATCCTGAATAGCTACAGCAATCTTGAAAAATAAGAGCAAAGTAGGAGGGATCACAATACCGGATATCAGGTTATACTGGACAGCTACATGTAAGAAATGAAGCTAGACCACCAACTTACACCATACACAAGAATAAACTCAAGATGGATAAAAGCCTTAAATGTGACTCATGAATCCATAAAAGTCCTAGAAGAAAAGGTAGGCAACAAAATTTCAGACATCACACGCAGCAGAATTTTCACTGATACAATGCCTAAGGCAAGAGGAACAAAGGAAAAAATGAACACATGGGACTACATCAAACTAAAAAACTTCTGCACAGCAAAAGAAACAACCATCAAAATGGAAAGGGAACCCACTATATGGGAGATCATAATTGTCAATGATACATCAGATAAGCGAGTAATTTCCAAAATATATAAAGTACTCATACAAATGAACAAAAGGAAGACAAGGAATCCAATTAAAAAGTGGGCAGAGGATCTAAATAGACACCTCTCCAAACAGGACATACAAGTGGCCAGGAGACATATGAAAAAATGCTCAACGTCACTAATCATCAGAAAGATACAAATTGAAATGACTATGAGGTATCACCTCACACCTGACAGAATGACTGCCACTAACAAATCATCAAACAACAAGTGCTGGCAAGGGTGTAGAGAAAAGGGGATTCTAGTACACTGCCGGTGGGAATGCAGACTGGTGCAGCCACTATGGAAAACAATATGGTGTTTCCTCAAAAAATTAAAAATAGAACTTCCTTTTGACTCTGTCATCCCACTTCTAGAAATATATCCTAAAAAGCCTGAAACACCAATCAGAAAGAATATATGTACCCCTATGTTCATAGCAGCACTATTTACAATTGCTAAGATCTGGAAACAGCCCAAGTGTCTATCAATAGATGAGTGGATAAAAAAGCTGTGGTACATATACACAGTGGAATACTATGTAGCTGTAAGAAAGAAAGGTCTCTTATCCTTGGAGATGACATGGAGGGACCTGGAGAGTATTATGCAAAGTGAAATAAGCCAATCAGAGAAAGGCAAATATCACACGATTTCACTTATTTTTGGAATACAATGAACAAAATAAGCTGATGCACAAAACAAACCCAGAGACATAATAGTAGGATACAGACTGACAAACCTTAGAAGAGAGGAACAGAGGGGAGGGAAGAAATAAACCAAAGAACTTATATGCATGCATGCGTAACCAATGGACATAGACAACAATGCTTTGTGGGTGCAGTGCTGGATTGGCAGGAGGGTGTCAATAGGGGAAAAAGGAGAAACCTCTGTAACACAAATAAATTAATAAAAGTGAAAAAATAGAAGAAGAAGAAGAAGATGTAGAAAATTGTTCAGTGTAACCTCTCTAAATGGCCACAGAGGGGCAATGCTGCTTTGGAGAAGATCAATGTTTGTACATCCACATATCCATCAAGTAGATAGAAATTATCTTTTTTTAAAATCTAGTATTATTACCTAATCCTTTGCTTCAGTTTATATCTATTAATCATGTATGTATATATGTATGTATCCATCTACCCAAATTAATACCTGTGTCTACTCTAATTTAATCAGTTTGAAACAAATTACTTTGGAAACCACAATTCTTTGAATAATACATATTGTTCCTCAAGGTCAGGGCCCCATTAGCTTTTCTGATATAAATTTCTAATGTTTTTACCCATGCACAGCCCAGTATCCAGCCACACTAAGTTAATCGTGCCCAGAATTCTCTTATCCCCTTCTTTTTACTGGGAAATCTACTGATGGGATGGTGAAGTCTCAGTTTAAGCATCTCCTGCATCGGAACCTTCTCTGACTGGATCCAAAAGCACAGTTTATTACTCTTTTTTGTCGCATCATATAGACACACAGTCCTCTTTGGTAGCTTTTATCTGACTGTTTTGAGTATTGGGACTAAGTTGATTGAAGATTGAGATTGTATCTCTTTCATGAATGGGACCCAAGTATTGCACAGTTAGTAAGCACTTATTAGGTACTCCAAAAATACATATATTGAATATATGCATTAATAAATGAATAAATGAAAAAGAAAGATCACATCAAAAATTCTGCAAACAATTTTTAAAAATCCTCTGAGAGTACTGGAGTTGACTAAATTGGATTATAGATTGAGGAATGTGGACTCTTACCATTGTCTCCTGTTAGACTGTGATGGTGTTTTGTTTTTTATTAATTTGAGATGATATCTAATACAAATAACAAAATTCTGCTTGTGCTTCAGAAAATGTGCTTCTTACGTGTTTTAACTTCTATTATTTATAAAGCAGATCAATCCTACTTTTAGGGCTGTTTTGGGATTGACCTTCAACTTATATGTTTACCCTGCTGTGTTAACATGAAAAGCCAAATTGATTGTTGATAGATTTATATTCATCAATGAGGATAAAGTGTGAGGAAAATATTTAATGTTTGTTCAAAATCACAATGAGAGCTACCAAAAATGCTGCATTACTGGATGGTCATGTCTTCTGATGTCTGCAAAATTTTTCTGTCCTTTCTTATCTATTTGGAGATCAAAGCTCCTCCAGAATAGATCTTTCTGGTACTTTCCAATTTATTTTCCCCAAGTATATTCCTAAAAATATTTAATTTACCTGACTTAGTGTTTAGAAGAAATATAAAGAAATTAAAATTAATTTAATTATCCTCTATCATTTATTAGGATTATGTAAAATATAAACATATCTGAAAGATTGTAATTTTAAGTTCCCTGAAGATAAAGGGTCCATATGTTCTCAATGTTTTAATCTGTGACTTTAGCTGGTAATGGGATATTATGCTACTTGTGTGTCCTCAATAGACTTTAATTCGTACTTGTAATTAAAAAGAAATGCATGTATACATGCTACTCTTGTGGCTTTGTGAGAATCCCTCTCTTCCCCACTGTAAAATAATGTCACCTCCACTGACATATCAAGTTGTCCTAGCACTCAGTTTTTACCATTCTAGGAGGTGTGAAGAAAAAAAGGAGGGCTGGGAGAGATCAATTCTAAACTGATACTTATCTATATGTGAAGAGGGAATTTCTCAGTCCTAGTGAAAGTATTTTCAGCAATTCTAAATTAGGGCAAAAAGAGGAGGTGCTTTCTTTGACAGAAACAGCTTTAAGAGAAAGGACTTGAGAAAGGGTGGGGCCTGTTGAAAGAATTAAAGCAGGTGTGAATTTAAAGTCCTAGTTCCAGCTTGCTGAGGAGACCACAAGACCACTTGAATTGTCACTAACCTTTCGTGCCAGGAAATGGGCAAGATCCTGGGAGCATCATTTTTAATTCTATGGCTTCAACTAGGCTGTGAGTTGTAGAGGAAAAACTCTGGGATACATCGTTAATTTGGGCAAATGAGTAAATTTGGATATGCACAACTCATGCAGGTAGAAACTTTAAGAAGAAAATATAATTTGGGGGGCCTAATGACTTTTTCTTCTTTTTAAGCAGGGGTGAGTGGCCAACAGAAGGAGAAAAAAAGTGACCAGCAGCAGGTGAAACAGAGCCCTCAATCTTTGTTACTCCAGGAAGAAGAGGTTGCAATTCTGAACTGTACTTATGAGAACAGTGCATTTGAGTACTTTCCATGGTACCGGCAATACCCTGGTAAAGGCCCTGAATTATTGACAGCCATATATTCAGGGAAGGCTAGAAAAGACGAAGGAAGATTCACACTTTTCCACAGCAAAAGTACCAAACACTTCTCATTGCACATCAAGGCCTCCCAGCCTGGAGACTCAGCCACCTACCTCTGTGCAGCAAGTGCACAGTGCTCTCCAGGCACCTGCTGCCTGTGCTCAAACCTGTAGCTGAGGCTCCAGCCAAACCCTGCTACATAGGTGAAATATGCACACATACACACAAAATTCTATTTGGTCATTAAAAAGTCTTAATACATTTAAAAGAACTGAAATTATATAGAATTTATTCTTTGACCAAAATGGAATTGATTTAGAAAATCAGTTGCAGAAAGATGTCTAAAAACTCCCAAATATTTGGAATTTAAGCTCTAAACTTTAAAATTACCCATAGGGCCCTGGACAGTTTGGCTCAGAGGTTAGAGAGTTGGCCTGCGGACCAGAGAGTCCTGTGTTCAGTTCCCGCTAAGGGCAGGTACCTTGGCCTTGGTTGGGATCGTGTCGGTGGCAACCACTCAATGTGTCTCTTTCACATTGATGTTTCTCTCTCTTTCTTCCTCCATCTCTCCCTCCTGCTCTATCTCAAGACAAATTCAAAAAAAAAAAAAAAAAGATAAAATTACCCATAGGTCGCCTAGCCAGTTTGGCTTAGTGGTTGAGCGTTGACCCATATACCAAGAGGTCACCGGTTTGATTCCCAGTCAGGGCACATGCCCAGGTTGTGGGTCCAATCCCCAGTGGGGGCTTGCAGGAGGTAGCCAATCGATGTTCTCTCTCATCGATGTTTCTATCTCTCTCTCCCTCTCTCTTCCCCTCTCACTAAAAGCCAATAAAGAAAAAAAAGATTTTAAATTACTCATAGGTCAAAGGAGCAATTACAATGAGGAGATACTACTCCATGTCTACCAGAATGGCTAATATACAAATATTGGCAATGCCGAGTTCTGGCAAGGATGAGGAGAAATGGAATCACTTGTATATTGCTGGTGGGTGAGTGGTGCAGTCACTCTGGAAAATAGTTTAACAGTTTCACATAAAATTAAGCATACATCTACCACAAGACAATGATTCTACTTCTAAGCATTTACCCAAGGGAAATGAAATATATGTTCACAAAAAGACTTGTAGGAAATGGTCATAGAGTTTTATTTGTAACAGCAATTAAGTAGAGAAAATGTCCACAAATGACAGATTAAATAAATTGTGCTACACGTATCAGTCAGCTATAAAATGGACAGAACCGCCGATACTTATAACAACATTGATAAACCTCAATAACATAATGTCTAGCAAGACTCGAGAACAAAACATATTGTTTGATTCTATTTATATGAAGTTCTAAAGTAGGTAAACTAATCCACAGTGAAATAATGCAGAACAATGATTACCTCTATAAGCTGGGAATTTTGGGGGTGGGCACAAGGGATCTTGATGGAGTGAAGGAAATACTCTATAGCTTCTTAGGGGTTTGGTTTATAAGTTTGCAATTTTCAGACTCCTCTATCTCTATACTTTTGATCGATTTATTACACTGTATAATTATACTTTAATAAGAAAATAAGGTACAAAAACTAATCAAACAGGAACAAAAACAAAGCAATAAATGGAGAAATCCAATGCTGACTATTTTTGATGAGCTGTGAAATAGACCGATAGAGTCGCGGGTTTGATTCCAGTCAAGGGCACGTACCTCGGTTGCAGTTGGGTCCCCGGCCATGGTCGGGGTCATTCAGAAGGCAACCAGTCCATGTATCTCTCTCATGTCAATGTGTCTCTCTCTCTCTTTCTCCCTCCCACTCTATCTGAAGATAAATAGAAAAATATCTTTGGGTGAGAATTAAATAAAAAAGAAAAAGTTATTAATACTTGAACCAATAAAATTTAAAAGTCTTAGGAAAAGGAGCAATGTAATAGAAAAATATATGTTACCAAGAATAACTTAAGAAAAAATAGAAAAACTAAATGAATACACAATCATTAAAGTAATTTGATAATTAGAAATAAAAAATCCTAGAGAACTAGTAATAGAAAGGGAATTTTAACCTGTGTGCCTCACTACAAAATTAAAATAAGATATATAGTAGGATGTGTTTGTGAACCATACAACCAAAAAATGGGAGAAAATATTTTCAAAACATACATCTAATAAGGGGTTAATATTCAAAGTATATAAAGAACTCAGAACTCAATAGAAAAAAAAAATCCGGATTTGAAAATGAGCAGAGGATCTGAATAGACATTTTTCAAAAAAAGTAAAATAAATGGCTAACAGGTACATGAAAAGGTATCTCCAAAAGAAATCTGCAGCCTGGCCAGTGTGGCTCAGTGGTTCAGCATCGACCCATGCACCAAGACGTTGCTGGTTTGATTCCTGGTCAGGGCACATACCCGGGTTGTGGGCCCGATCCTCAGTGGGGGGCATGCAGGAGACAACCAATCGATGTTCTCTCTCATCGATGTTTCTATCTGTCTCTCCCTCTCCCTTGCTCTCTCTCTAAAATCAATAAAGGAAAAAAAAATTTCTTTTTAAAGAAAGAAAAGATATCTGCACCACCATGTTTAGTGCAGTATTATTTACAACAGCCAAGATGTGGAAACAACCTAATTGTCTTTTGATGGATGAATGGATAAAAAAAAATGTGGTGTATATATACTACAGACTATTGTTCAGCCATAAAAAAGAAGGAAATCCTGCCATTTTTGATGACATGGATGGACCTTATGGGCATTTTGCTAAATGAAATAAGATAGAGAAAGACAAATACTGTATGATAATACTTAAATGTGAAATCTACAAGGGGAAAAAAACTCATATGTATAGAGAACAGATTGGTGGTTGCCAGAGGTGAGGTTTGGGAGTTGGGTGGAATGGGTGAAGATGGTATAAAAGTATAAACTTTTTTTTTTGTAAGACAGTAAGTCCTGGGGATGTAATGTATAGTTTTAAAATTATATACATGTATAAACTCCCCTAGCTCTCAAAGTCTGTTTTGCTTCTTTTTTTCAGTAGTTTGAAAAGTTGAAAAAGAAATTTGGAATAGTAGGTATATCTGATTGGAATAGCTTCATCGGGTTGAAGTATACAAGATGAAAATATAACGCCTAGGTTGGAATGTGTGGTCAGCACCAGAGGATAGCCATTATCAACGATGTACGATTTAGAAAGAATAGAAAAGATCTGGGAACCATAATAGTGGTTCTGTGACTTCATAAAGTATGAAGGATTTCTATAAAGAAACCAAGGAGAATCTGAGGACCATAGAATAACCCAATTATTCTCATTTGGGTTTCCTTTAGGAGGTGATCAAACATTTTTAACTTGATGATTTGATATAAACTCCTTCACTAGATTAATTTTCAGGATAAAGTGGAGAAGAATCTTTATTCCTTCAATGTCCAGAGAGAAAAATATTTTTATCTTGAAAAAACTTGTATACCATTAGTAGTTTTGAATATTTTCACTGATAGCATTTTGGGACAGATTTTGTCTTCATGATAACTATAATAAAAATTGATCGCCCTGGCCGGTTTGGCTCAGCGGTTAGAGCGTTGGCCCATGAACCAGAAAGTCCCGGGTTCGGTCCTCACTAAGGGCACATACCTCGGTTGCAGTTTGTCCTCAGCCCTGGTTGGGGTTGTGTGGGTGGCAACAAGTCGATGTGTCTCTCTCATGTCGAATTTCTCTCTCTTCCTCCCTCTCTCCCTCCCACTATATCTGAAGATAAATGCAAAAATGTCCTCAGGTGAGGATAAAAAAAAAAAAAAAAGAATTGCAGAATTGCAACAAATAATATATGTGTGTGTATTCATGGCAATAACATAGCCAAATGTTTTTATTTAAAAGACCCATGATTTTTACCTTTCTAGAACTTCTAAAAAACTAAGCATAGAGTTACATTACAAATAAATATGATTTCACTGCTGTTACAATTTGGTATTTCAATACACACTGGAGAGATTCTAGAAGTCAGAAAAGTATTTTGATATCATTTGTCTGAGTGATGTTTATTGCGAAGTTACCAGTTTTCCTGATGTGGTAGGTAAGGAGGAAGGAAAGGAGGTGAGGACTTCTTTGTCTCTTGTAGGAAAGCCAAGGATTGGTGAGTACATTTCACCTTAGAATCAGGTTGGAGGCAACACAGCAATCAAAACATAAACACATATTTGCAATTACAGCCTGCTTAGCAATAAATTTGCTTTAGATAAGTACCTCAGATCTTGTCAAATATTAATTTACTAAACTTTGACATTTAAGTTATAAATCTCCTTCCAACACTTCCTTCAATATTAAGCTTTATGCTTGTTCTTTACCAGATTTAATCACTTATCATTAAATCACAAGTAAAGGTAAAACAATGTTTAAGACAGGCCAAATCTCCCAACCTGGGTGTCACAACCCATTCAAACTTCACCCAGGCAGAATCCACATTTCAAGGGCAGTTTCTATATGCAGCCGAGGGCCCTTGCACCAGTACTGTCAGGAACACAGAGGGAAATCCTGTCAAGCTGCTCCCCAGACTGCTGTGGGCATTCATGGTCTCCTCTACTTAGTTATAAATAATTGCAAACCAGGGCGTTGGATACCTGTCAGCAATGAGAGATGAAATGGGACAGAGAAGTAGACGTTTCAACTAATTATAAACTCTCTTCCCTCTACCACTTTTTGATAAGTTATTTCCACCTTAGTATCAGTGAACTGGCAGTTTTAGAGACATTGTCAGTACTTTCTTTTCTAGTTGTCTATTTGCCTGTGGTTCTTTTAGATTAATTCATCCACTAGAACAATAAAACCAAATAGAAGATTAGACAGCTGCATTCTACATTATCATGTAAGAGCTCACAAAACTTCCACTGACAAAGTGTTTGCAGCCTACAGCTATCACATTCTGTGGGAGAGGGTTGTAACACTGTGTCTCAGAGAGATCTGGCATGCTTATCTTAACTTTATTTTACAAATAAAATATAATACCCAGCCACGAAATTTAACAAGTGAGACTGAACACTTTGGACCAATGGGATGGAAAAGGTGACCTCAGGACAGTTCTAGGACACATGACCTATTAAGTCCAATTCTACTTGTGGAGACAACAGGATTGAATGTCCTGATCTTCAAGAGTCCTAGAATCTAGTGAGGAGGAAGAATGTTGGATAGGATTACCTTTCATTGAGAAATCCAAGGATCTGTGAGGTTCAAAATTTTTTTTCATTGGATTCTGGTGGGAAAAAAGTAAGTACAGACTAAATAAGTGACCAGTAAGTAGATTACAAGGAAGGCTCACAGCCCATAATAAAATATATTGTTAATGGGCCTCCAAAATTATTCTTCTGAAAATTATCAATGCATGTCAACTGGTTCAATCTTCAGTTCAGCTCAGCTCCAACTTTTAATATTAATTGCATTTTCCATGCCCCTTTTCAGGTACTGCCTGAGTTACCTGCAAACGACAAGTAGACAAAAATAAAGGCTTGGAGGGAGCCTGACTCTTTTCTCATCTGTGTGTTGATCATGTGGTCGATGAACATAGGAAACCCTATTTCCTGTTTGGGGCAGTATCATCAGAACCCAGGAACTACATATAAACATGCTGCAGTCGCTCAGAGCCACTGAACTCTCAGCTTGAGGGAGAACTAGATACATCTGTGCAGGGGAATACGTGCCACATGCCGCTCTATAGCCTGCTGTGGGTATTCGTGGCCTTCATCTTCTCTGGTAGGGATGGTTCCAAACATGGGTAAGAATGTTAAGGATGAAAGAATGTCACACAGGCATGTGGTACTTCACATGGACTTGAGGGAGAAAGATGGAGTGGAGAAAACAAGCAGATTATGATTTCAATTTGGTTTGTTTTTGAGTCCTAAGTTGCTGTAAATCTTACAATATTTTATTTACTACATCAGCTCTGTTTTCCGATTTTCCCCACAGGAGCCAGCATGGCCCAGAAAGTTACTCAAGACCAGCTAGACACATTCAAGCAAGAGGGGGCATCAGTCACCTTGAACTGTGCATATGAAACAAGTCGGACCTACTACTATATTTCTTGGTATAAGCAGCTTACAAGTGGAGAGATCATTTTCCTTATTCGTCAGGATTCTGCTGGCCAGAATGCAAGGAATGGCCGCTATTCTGTTCACTTCAAGAAAGAAGCTAAATTCATCAGCTTCACCATTTCCAATTTAAAGCTGGATGATTCAGCAAATTATATCTGTGCTCTCTGGGAACTCACAGTGTTTAAAGTAATGGTAAAAGCTGAACAAAAACCCCAGAGCTCAGTAAGAGAGTCCTCCGCTGCAGAAGCCAAGCTGAAATGCACACCTGCAGAACCAGACACAAAATGGCAGGGACTATGGTTGCTTAATCTAAGGTCTGGATCAGAAGATTTAATTCTGGGTAAAACCTCCTTCTATGTCATTTGGAAACAGGTGTCCAGTATAGCTTTCTTCTAGTACATTCTCACTCTTCAAAAGACACTCACATCACAAATCCGGGTCTTGTTATCTGGAATCATCATGAACATCATTTCCTTAGCCCTTTCCTCGTAGGGGCTGTGTCAGTTATAGTAAAATCAGAGAAGGAGAACCACCACGAGTGATGTAGAATAAGAAATTAATTATAATGATTAGAACTCATGCAGTTGCTGGAGCTGGTGGCGGGGTCTGCACAAAGCTGTTGTCTTGACATCTGGCAGTGAGACTGAATTTACTATGAGTCAGCTAGAGTGACATCTGTGAAAGCAGTTGAATGTGGACAAAAGCATAGACAACTGTGATTTGTAAGGATATACTAGAACTCATGAGTATAATAGGAACCCACAAAGACAAACTAAACCTTGTCTGTCTCTCACCTCCTTCAATCTCATAGTGGTGAGTGACCTTCAGGAAAAGTGGGTGTCATTTGCCATCATGCTACATGCATACTTGGCCCAAGACAAACAGAAGCTGAAGGAGGAGATCTGGTGGGAGGTGGAGGAGTTGAGAGTCAACAATAAGATGAGCTATCAGATCAGCAGCAACATGTGTGAGTTGCCACAGTGCCTGGAGCCATGCACCCACCTGCAGAACATAAAAAATATGGCTGCTGCATCACTACCACCTTCGAGATCTTGCACAAGTCTCTTGCATGGCCAACCCTGACCCAGAACAATGCAGGGAAGCACATTCTGAAAATATATTTTCAGATTGTTAAGTTGATTCAGTGCAAAGCAACCATAGTGCCCTAGAAAACCAAGCTTACCCTTTCTCGCAAAGAGGACACAAGTTCATTTATCCATCTTTGGGTGATGTACTTTCCTCTTCTAGCTGAGTTACACTCTCCCATTGATACCCTGTAGTTTAACTACTGAGATACAAAGAGACACTGTAGAAGATTAACTTATTAACACACCTTATGCTACCACAAGTAGACAAACCAGAAGGAAGCAAAAATGGTTAATAAATACATAAATATATTTATATCAAAATGAAGAAAATTTTCATAACTATTCTAGTCCTTGTTTCTGCAAATGATTACATGATTGTAGCTGGTATTTATAAAAACCTCTTCCATTATCCATTCCAAAATCTCTTTGTTCATACCAAGCATCTCAACTCACTGCTATACTTCATTTTCTATAAAACAAACTTCTTATTCAGGGGCAATGCTCTATGGAATGCCATAAGTTGAATAAGAAATTCTGCAAGTCCACCACTGGTTTTGGTAGAAGCTTTGCAGGCATCAAAGGCAAAACCATATTCAGAGTGCCTGTTTAACTGGAAAAAAATATCTTGCCAATACCCAGAGAAAACTGATGCATGTTTTCTGCAAAACATAATTAGGAATGATGCCTGGGAGAGAGGGAAGATGGGGCCATATAGGCAGACACTTCTTATACCTTCTCCCAGGGCCAGACTGAAAATAAAACTAAATTAGGGAACATTCACTTAAAATTACCAACTGAGGTCCAGCTGAAGAGGAGACAGCAGGGAAGGACAGAAACCACCTGGAGTCTGGTAGGACAGGTGAAATTGCGAGAGGGTCTGGCCTGCTTCCACAAGAGGAGGGCCAAGAGAGAAGAGGAATCTCTTGGCTGTGGGCGGGGTGAGTGTTCCCTGAGAGGAGTGAGGCTGGGTCCCCAGGCTGGGCTCCCCAGTTTGGAGCACCAGAGTTGAAAACAGTGCCCACATAACATCCAGCTGTGAAGGGTGACACGGTTTCTGGCCACTGAGGAGACCGGAGCTGGGCAGAGATAAAGCCACAGATTTGTTTTCTAATTTTCTTTTTGTTTGTTTGTTGGTTGGTTTAAAAAAGAAAGAAAGGAAAGGAAACCCAGAGCACAGGATTTTCATTTACATCTACTCACCTAAAGCTTCAGTGGAGAGAGGGCAGTGCAGTCTGGAGGTGCCTGAGGAGAGGTTGGGGTGGGAAATATTGGGGAAAGCTGTAGAAAGGCAGTTGCCAAGTGACCTGACTCCAGTCGTGCCTCCCCCAAACCAATGTGGCTATTTCTCCTGAGAGGTTCTGGCCCCTCCCAAAAGCCACAGCTCAGGTAAAGGAACAACCTCATCCTAGGGGATATAGCTTGCCCCTTCCTCAGGAACACTGCCTGCCACACCCTGCATCTCAACCCTTGCAGAGGAGACAGCAGTGGCAGACCAAGCTTATGGGTTTCAACAGGCTCTGGAAGCATCAGTGACTGGCTTGAGGGTAGGGCTCCACTGCCCTGGGAACCTGGTTGGTACTTTCCCCTCATGAGAGAGCTGATAGAGACTCCAGGTTTCCAGCTGATCCCACTGGACTGCATATGAGGATCTCTGCCCAGCAGAGGGCAGAGAAATATTCTGAATCACTCTCAGAGAAACACACCCAACACATTCCTTGAAAACTGAACAGCACCTCCCCCTCACAGGAGATCCAGAGGTGTGATACTCTCTCTTCTGCATAAAGCCCTCTCTGAAACAGCCTTTGCAGTGACTAAGATTGGCAGCTGGCCAGCAGGCCAAGGTGGATAAAGGTGGAGCCCAGGGACCTGGGGAAGTTTGCTGACCCATCCCTGGGCCCCAAGCTGCTGACAAACTGGCTGTAGAGTGCAGCTTGGCCCCTCCTTCATGCAGCCAAGTTCTGTGGAGACAGACACAAACTGTGGGTAGCTTGAAGCTACAAAACAGGTTGCTAAGACTCAAAGGAGGACACTTTCTGACTGTGACCAGCACCCAAGTAGAGCAGGATCCAAAAGGAGCTCCCAGGAGGCACTAAAACTCTACTGAGATCAACACCACTTCACTTTTTTTTTTTTAGACAAACACTACTTCATATTTTTTTTGCATCATTTTCTTTATCTTTCTTTTTCATTGATTTGATATTATTTTAGTCTATTTTTTTTGTTTTCTTACTCTAGTTTTTCTTCTTTCTCCTGCTGAATCTTCTTTTTCCCTCTTTTAATTTTCTGCCTTTCTGCATTCTCCACTATTTTCCTTTTCATAATTTTTTCTTGCCCTTCTTTTATGCCATTTTTATCTCCTTATTCTCTGTTCTTATTTTACTTTTTTTTTTTTACCTCTTTCCTTTCATAATAATTTTTCTTCCCCCTTTTCTTTCCTCCTAGTATTTTTTCTTTTCTTCTATTATTCTTGTTCTCTTCTCTTTCCTAATTCTCTCTTCTTTTCTAATCACTTTTGTTGTGGTTGTAGGGGTGATCTGTATGTTTTTGTTATGTTGTTGTGTTTAGTATTGTTCTGTTAGCACCTGCACAACATCTCCCACGACATGGTCAGGGGTGAGTCTCACAATCAGCCATCCTGAGACGAGAACCCATCCACAAATGGGACAACATTCAAGGCCCCATTATAATGGAGAGTCCAAATAAATCACAAAAAGTTCATTACTAGAGCACCCAGCTCAAGAGGTCTAAGAGACAGCACCATTGATCCCACAAAACACTTACTACACAAGCCTACCCAAGAAGACTAGGAGGTATAGCAGTTTGCTCTAATCATAGAAACAAATGCAAAGAGTCAGCAAAAATGGTGAGACAAAGAAACTACACCCTAGTGAAAGAAAAGGAGGAAACTCCAGAAAAAGAGATAAACAAAATGTAGGCAAGCAGTTGATCAGATATAGAGTTCAAAGTAATGATTATAAGGATGCTCAAGGAACTTAGTGAGAATTTCAAGAAACTCACTGAAAACTACAACTGCATGAAACAAGAAATAGAAAACATAAGTAAGAATCTGGCAGAGATGAAGAATAATATATTGGGCATCAAGAACACACTGGAAGGATTCAAAAGTTGACTTAATGAGGCAGAAGACCAAATCAGTGATTTGGATGGCAAGGAAGAAAGAACACTCACATCATAGGGGTACCAGAAGGAGAAGAAAGTGAGGGAGGAATAGAGAACATTTTTAAAGAGAGAAAGGTAGGAAACGTCCCGAACCTGGTGAAGAAAAGAGTCACTCAAGTTCAGGAAACACAGAGAGTTCCAATCAAGATAAACCCAATGAGACCCACCAAGGTACATCATATTAAAAATGACAAACATTAGCCCAGCTGATGGCTCAGTGGTTCAGTGTCTACCCATGCACCAAGAGGTCAATGGTTTGATTCCTGGTAAGGGCATGTGCCCAGGCTGTGGACCTACTTCCCAGTGGGGGGTGTGCAGGAGGCAGCCAATGGATGTTCTATCTCATTGATGTTTCTATCTCTCTCTCCCTCTCCCTTCCTCTCTCTCTAAAATCAATGAAAAAATATTTTTTTAAAAAAATGACAAACATTAAAGACAAAAAAAGAATCTGAAAGGCAGCAAGAGAGAGATAGAAAGTTATCTACAAGGGAGTACCCATTAGAATATCAGCTGATTTCTCAATAGAAACACTTCAGGCCAGAAGGGGAGCGATATGAAGTATTCAAAGTAATGAAAAACAAGAACCTAAACCCAAGACAACTCTATCCAGCAAAGTTATCATTTAAAATTAAAGGTGAAATGAGTAGCTTTCCAGACCAAAAAAAAAAAAAAAAAAGGTGGAGGGTGCTGCAGGAGTACATAACCACCAAACCAGCATTGCAGGAAATATTAATGAGTGCTTTAAAAGGAAAAAATAATGAGGAGAGAGAGGAACATACTTAAAAAGGATAAAAATTGCAGTAAATAAGTACCTATCAATAATAACCTTAAATGTAAATGGACTAAATGCTCCATCAAAAGACATAGGGTAGGTGAATGGATAAAAAAAGATGATCCATATATATGTTGTCCAAAAGAGACATACTCCAAAACAAGACTCATACAGACTGAAAATGAAGGAGTGGAAAAAAATATTCCAAGTAAATGGAACTGAAAAAAAGGCTGGGGTAGCAATACTCATATCTGACAAAATAAAGGCCATAACAAGAGAAAAATAAGGGTATTACATACTATTAAAAGGAGCAATCCAACAAGAGTATATAACCCTTGTTAACATACATGCGTCCAATTCAGGAGCACGTAAGTATATAAAAAAATCTTGATGGACATTGGACCCCAAAGCCGCAGAATATACATTCTTCTCAAGTGTACACTGGACATTCTCAAAAATAGACAGCAGGTTAGGACATAAACTAAGTCTCTACAATCTCAAGAAGATTAAAATTATGTCAAGCATCTTCTCAGATCACAATGGCATGAAACTAGAAATCAATTACAATAAAAAAGGAAAGAGGTGAAGTAACAATTGGCACCACAGAAATACAAAGGATTGTAAGAGAATATGATGAACAATTATATGCCAACAAATTGGACAACCTGTGTGAAATGGACAAATTCCTAGAATCACACAGTCTTCTAAAACTCAATTAGGAAGACTCAGAAAACCTGCATAAACCAGTACAAATGAAGGAAATTGAAGCAGTAGTCAATAAAGTCCCAGCAAACAAAAACCCTAGTCTGGATGAATTCACAGGGGAACTTTAACAAACATTCAAAGAAGAACTAACACCTATCTCCTCAAACTATTCCAAAAAATTCAAGATGAAGGAAGACTTCCAAGCTCTCCTTCTGAGGGCAGAATAATCCTAATCCCCAAAGCAGGTAAAGACAGTAAAATGAAAGAAAATTACAGGCCCATATCCCTGATGAACATAGACATGAAATACTTAACAAAATTTTAGCAAATCTGATTCAGCAATATATTTAAAAAACTATTCACCATGAACAAGTGGGATTTATCTGAGGGATGCAAGGCAGATATAATATTTGCAAAACAATAAATATGATACACCATATAAACAAAATGAAAGAGAAAAATCATATTATTGTATTAATAGATGATGAAAAAGCATTTGTCAAATTCCAGAACCCATTTTTGATAAAAACTCTCAGCAAAGTGGGAATAGAAGGATCATACCTCAACATAATAAAGGCCATATATGAAAAACTTACAGCCAACATCATACTCAATGTGCAAAGACTAAAATCATTTCCCTTAAGAAAATAAACAAGACAGGGATATCTGCTTTCAGCACTCTTATTCAACATATTAATAGTACTGGAAGTCTTAGCCACAGCAATCAGACAAGAAGAAAAAATAAGAGGCATCCAAATTTAAAAGGAGGAAGTGAAACTGTCTTATTCACAGATGACATGATATTGTATAAGAAAATGCTCAAAACTCCACCAAAAAACTACTAGATTTAATCAACAAATTCAGTAAAGTAGCAGGATACAAAATTAACATCCAGAAGTCAATGGCATTTTTATACACCAATAATAAACTCTGAGAAAGAGAAACTAAAAAAAAAAAAAAAAAAAAAAATCTCATTTACCATTGCAACAACAAAAAAATTAAGGTACCTAGGAATAAACTTAACCAAAGAGATAAAAGACCTGTTCTCAGAAAACTTCAGGATATTGAAAAAAGAAATAGAGGAAGATATAAAGTGGAAGCATATACCATGTTCATGGATTGGAAGAATCAACATCATTAAAATGTTCATCCTACCCAAAGCAATCCATAGATTTAATGCAATCCTTATTAAAATACCAACAGAATATTTCACAGATTTAGAACAAATACTCCAAAAGTTTACATGGAACCAAAAAGACCTTGAATAGCCACAGCAATTTTGAAAGAGAAGAACATAGTTGGAGGAGTCACAATTCTGAATATCAAGTTATACTACAAAGTCATAGTAATGAAAACAGTCTGGGACTGGCACAAGGAAAGATATGTAGATCAATGAAACAGAACATAGAACCCACAAATTGACCCAAGACACTATTCTCAATTAATATGTGACAAAGGAGGCAAGAGCATACAATGGAGTAAAGACAGTTGAAAAAATTGGACATATACAAGCAAAAAAATGAAACTACACTGCCAACTTACATCATACACAAGAATAAACTCAAGGTAGATAAAAGACTTAAATGTAAGCTGTGAAACCATAAAAATCTTAGAAGAAAATCTAGGCAGCAAAATCTCAGACATCACATGTAGTCGAATTTTCACTGATACATCACTTAGGGCAAGAGAAGCAAAGGAAACAATTAATAAATGGGACTACATTAAACTAAAAACTCTGCACAGCAAAAGAAACCAGCATCAAAATGAAAAGGGAACCCACTGTATGGCGGAACATATTTGCCAATGATACATTGATTAAGGGATTAATTTCCAAAATATACAAAGTACTCATGCAACTCAACAAAAAGAAGACAAAAAATTCAATTAAAAAATATACCAGGTTCATGGATTGGAAGAATCAACATCATTAAAATGTTCATCCTGCATAAAGGATGAACAAATCATCAAAAAACAAATGCTGGCATGTATGTGGAGAAAAGGACACTCTAGTACACTGCTGGTGGGAATGCAGACTGGTGCAGCCACTATGGAAAACAATATGGTTTTTCCTTAAAAAATTCAAAATGGAACTACCATTTGACCCAGTGGTCCCACTTCTAGGAATATATCCTAAGAAGCCAGAAACACCAATCAGAAAAAAATATGTGCACCCCTATGTTCATAGCAGCACTATTTACAATTGCTAAGATCTAGAAACAGCCCAAGTGTCCATCAGTACATGTGTGAATAAAAAAGCTGTGGTACATCTGCACAACGGAGTACTAGGCAGCTGTAAGAAAAAAGATCTCTTTCCCTTTGAAAAGACATGGCGATACCTGGAGAGTATTATACTAAGAGAAATAAGCCAGTGAGAGAAAGACAAGTATCACATGATCTCACTTATTTATGGAATATACTAAACAAAATAAGCTGAGGAACAAAATAGATCCAGAGACATGAAAGCAGGGAACACTCTGACAACCTCAGAGGGAAGGGGGATAGGGATGGGCGGGAAGAGATAACCAAAGAACTTATATGTATATAAGCATAACCAGTGGACACACACAACAGTGTGGTGGAGGTGGGGGGGAGTGGGGAGGAGGGTGTCAATGGGAGAGAAAAGGAGGCACTTCTGTAATACTTTCAACAATAAAGGGAAAAAAAGAATGAAGCCCGACTTCTCATTAGAAGCAGTAGATGCTATTCCTGAAATACTCCAAGCATGTTGCCAAATCAACACCTTTGCCCCTTGCCTTTGCCCTCTCTGCCTGTAATGCTCTCCGCCCAAATATCTGCATGGTGTACTTCCAAAGTTCCTTTACATCTTTACTCAAATGTCACCACTTTGTGAAGCCTTTATCTAAATCTCTATATCCCTTCCTTGAAAACCAGACTCTAGCATAGTTCAAGTATCAAGAAAGAAATTCTTTCTTGAAGTACTGCCACCTGGCGTCCTGCTGAAGTACTTTGGGATGCTTAGACTGGTTTCCCTGCTGCCCTCCAGTGTTCCTAAGTTAACTGTGGCAAAGCCTAGCCACATTAGGAGCTACCATTGCTGAACTAAATTCAAAACTTTCCCATTGCAGTAATCATGTAAAAGAGGATGTGGGAGGACTGGTTGGCTTTTGATCTTTTGCCTTCCCAGATGTGAAAGTGATTGACTTTAAAATGATGAAGATACTACATGGGATGATTTAGACTGTAGAGTAACAGGATGTCATGGAAGTAAAACTTTGCATTTTGCAATAACTAGGAGGTTTTTTTGCTGTTTAGTGAAATTCTATTTATTGCTCTGTCCTTTATTGTAGTAGAGAAATATCCTGAGAAGTGGGAGCAAAAGCCGATAATGGAAAAAAAATAAACCATTGTAGGAAACACTGCTTGTTAGAATATACGACCCAGTCTTTCAATATAACGTTCAAATGCACTGGTTTCCCATTAACAGTAAGAAACATGGTAGACCATGGATACTTAGGATATAAATCAAATATGCTACATAAAAGACAAAATACATCTCAGAAAATTGTTGAGCTTTATCTTGTGGATAGAGTTCATTGCACAGAAAGTGTTCGAATGCAGCCCTTCCCCCAGACCCTATTTAGAGCAGATGTCTTTTCTCATCTCAAGAGTAACTATTTCAACACAGTATTGTACTGTCTTTAAAGTGTTTATCACTATTTTAAAATATCTTATTTTTAATCCATTTACTTAATTTTTTTCTCCTCTCTCTGCCTTTTCTATCTTTTCCACTACCGCATCTTCTCTGTTTGAAAAATACCTAACACACAGGATGCACTATAGATACATATTTGTTGAATGAATATGCAAAAGTTCGAATGGTCCAATCCAGGGTTTGGACAGGTGTTTAAGTGTATAGGAAAAGGTAGGCAGGAGCACTGGCGAGGCAAGTTTTAATTGGAGAAACTTGGAGCATTGCCATTTATGGTAAGGGGGGTCAACAAAGTATATTCCTGGACAACACACCCTCCGCATCTGAAAGGGTTCCAGTGTTCAGGTTCTGATTATGTTCTAGTTTTTTGGCTGGTGAATGAGGGGTGAGACAGTTCAATGATTTTTAGTAAATTAACTGAGTTATCAAACCATTACCATAATCCAGCTTTAACCTTTTTTATCACCCCCAAAAGATCTTCATGCCCAGTTATGGTTAATCCTTATTCCCACCCCTGGCTTCAGGCAAACATTAATCTACTTTATATCTTTATATGTTTCTTTTCTGAATATTTCATACAAATGGAATAATTCAGTATGTGATCTCTTGTGTCTGGCTTCTTTTCTGTAACATAATGTTTTTGAGATTCATTTATATTGTAACATTTATTAGTATTTCACTTTTTTTTTTATTGCGAAATAATTGTCCTTTGATGGATATACCCCATTTTGTTCATCTATTCACTAGCTGATGGATGTTTGGGTTGTTCCTTTTGCTTTTTTCTTTTGGCTATTAGAAAGAATAACCACAAAATAGACTCCTTTTTTTTTTTTTAAAGAACATATCTTCTCTAAGGTTAAAATATTTACTGAGCATCATACATGTAAGTGGCTTGGCAGATTCCAAACATCATAGACCCCTCAGCCAGATAGATGTATGTTCTAATTCTTACTACGCCACCTACCAGATAATTGGCCTCAAATTAATCACTTAATCTCTTTGAGCTTTAATTTTCTTGTTGTAAATTGCATGATTTGTATAAGATTAATGTACATAAAGCAAAAGATTGTTTAGCACATATGTGTATACATTTATAATCTGAGGGGATTTAAAAATTTTTTTAACTCTGTAAATTCATATAAAAGATTCCTAACCGAAGTGCTTGTCCTACCACAGGTTGCCATTCCACCTGCAACCCTTTCTCTGAACTTAATAGCTGTTCATGATTAGGCAGCCCACTTCTGAACAATTATCAATTCTATTTCTGTTGTGAACTCATGGGAGATTTCCTCAATGCTTATGAAGCTGGCCTCAAGAAAGCAGTGTTTGATCCTTCCTTTTGAACCACAGGAAATGAATCTAGGGCAGAATTGGTTGGTGTGTTTCTAGGACATTTACAGGAGTTTGTCTCTGATTGGCTCAGCCACCAGGTGCAGAACCCTGTTTTCTGAAGCAGAATGTTTCACAGATCTAGGCTGCAGAATGTTACTTTGCTGAGGATACTTGGGCAGCATAAATGGAGAATAATCTTTTGCCAGCCTTGTTGTTAATACTAAGTCTTCATCTTGTCCGTAAGTCCTTGGGTTGCTGAAGACATCCTTAATAGTAGGAGGGTGGGGGTGATGGGGAAGGAGAACAACGCAGTCAGGTTTTATTTGAGACCATGTGAAGAAAATAAAAAGTGTAGAAAGACCAGCTTCCATATCTCACCCTGTTTTTCTGACCAGGAGTGAGCAGCGAAGTGAACGTGGAACAGAGTCCTCAGTCACTGCATGTCCAGGAAGGAAAGAGCACCGACTTCACCTGCCGTTTCCCTACCAGCTCTTTTTATGCTTTACACTGGTACAGACAGGAACGTGCAAACAGACCCGAGATCCTGTTTGTAATTTCTTCAAATGGGGATGTAAATAAGGAAGGACGAATTAGAGCCACTCTTAATACTACGAAGGGCTACAGCAACCTGTACATCAAAGGATCCCAGCCTGAAGACTCAGCCACATACCTCTGTGCACTTGTCACAGTGCTTTTAAGGCACCTGCAGTCCAGAGGTGTTTATCAACACTGGTACCAGAGGAGTGGTTGGTGCTCCTCTGGTACCAGTGTTGATAAAGAGCCATGTGTGGGTGGAAAGGCAAATTCAATGAATTACAAGGTTTTCAATAATCAAGGAAAATGCAAACATAGCTGACCCGTCCTGCAGGTCGAGCAAGGAGGACTCTAGAGGGGGAGTAAGGATGGTAGGGGGCAAGAGACACGAAGAATGGAGACAAGACAGGGTTCTGATCAAGTCTCGTTTATTGTAAAACAGGGGCAAGGTTTTATAGCATGAAAGCAGGAATGGTCCTGGGGCGCTGAAGTCGGGGCTAATCTGGTTGTTAGGAGACCAAACCCTATCGGCATAATCGATAAGGTCAGTGCTTGAGGCAAGCAGAAAACATCTGCTGCAGTTCCGAGAACTGTCGTTTCTGCAGAGGTCCCGGGGGCATTGTGACCTGAGTCACGCCCGCCCAAGAGAATAATGCCAAGGATGTCTTATAGCCAGGGGTGAACTTTCCAGTCCCCCACACATAGCAGAACAAATATTCTAGTTGTAGCTCCCTCTACTAATTGGACTGTTAGAAAACACTACTAACCTCAACTCCCTTCAATATATTAGCCATATATTATAATTGCCTCTTTTTTTGGCATGATTCCAACTGAAGTAGATGGTTACTCAAACCTATCTAAAATAATCTGGTTAAACTAGCATGATATTTATCCCTCATTGTTGCTACTTCTTTTTTTCTTTCTTTTTATTAATTTTTTCTTTTCTTTCTTTCTTTCTTTCTTTCTTTCTTTCTTTCTTTCTTTCTTTCTTTCTTTCTTTCTTTCTTTCTTTCTTCTTTCTTTCTTTCCTTTCTTTCTTTCTTTCTTTCTTTCTTTCTTTCTTTCTTTCTTTCTTTCTTTCTTTCTTTCTTTTTTTTACAGAACTCTATTTTCCCCTACTGACAACTTCCACCCACTCCCATCTCCTTCCCCAGTTTCACTGTAGTGTTTCTGGGTCCATTGGTTAGGCTTATATGCATATAAGTTCCTTGGTTTATCTCTTTCCGCCCACCCCCATTCCCCTTTCCACTGAGGTTTATCAGTCTGTTCCCTACTTCCTGTTTCTGGATTTATTTTGTTTCTCAGCTTATTTCATTCATTATATTCCACAAATTAGTGAAATCATGTGATACTTGTCTTTTCTCTGACTGGCTTATTTTGCTTAGCATGATAGTCTCCAGGTCCCTCCATGCTCTCTCAATGGGTAAGAGATCTTTCTTTCTTACAGCTGCATAGTTTTACATTGTGTAGATGTGCCACAGCTTTTTTATTCACTTATCTACTGATTGACACTTGGGCTGTTTCCAGATCTTAGCTATTGTAAATAGTGCTGCTAGAAGATAGGGGTACATATATTCTTTCTGATTGTTTTTTCAGACTTCTGATAGTACATTCCTAGAAATGAGACTACAGGGTCAAATGGAAGTTCAATTTTCAATTGTTTGAGGAAACACCATATTATTTTCCACAGTGGCTGCTCCGGTCTGCATTCCCACCAACAGTGTACTAGAGTCTCCTTTTCTTCACATCCTTGCCAGCATTGGTCCCTGATGATTTGTTGATGGCAGCCATTCTGGCAGGTGTGAGGGGTTACCTCATAGTCGTTTTAATATTCATCTCTCTGATGATAAGTGATGTTGAGCATTTTTTCATATGTCTCTTGGTTATTTGTAAGTCCTGCTTAGAGAAGTGTTAATTCAGGTCCTCTGCCGATTTTTAAATTGGATTGTTTGTTTTCTTTTTGTTGAGTTGTATGAGTACTCTATATATTTTGGAAATTAACCCCTTATCTAATGTATCATTGGCAAATATATTCTGCCATACAATGGTTTCCCTTTTCATTTTGATGCTGGTTTCTTTTGCTGTGAAGAAGCTTTTTAGTTTAGTGTAGTCCCATTTATTAATTGTTTCCTTTTCTTTTCTTGCCCTAAGTTATGTATTGGTGAAAATTTTGCTTTGTGTGATATCTGAAATTTTGCGGCCTATGGTTTCTTCTAGGATTTTTATGTTTTCATGGGCTACATTTAATTATTTTATCCATTTTGAGTTAATTCTTGTGTATGGTGTAACTTGGTGGTCTAGTTTCATTTATTTGCATGTACTTGTCCTATTTTCCAAGCACCGTTTATTGAAGAGACTGTCTTTACCTCATTGTATGCCCTTGCCTCCTTTGTCAAATATTAATTGAACAGGCCGGCCAGTGTGGCTCAGCAGTTGAGAGTCGACTCATGCACCAGGAGGTTGCCAGTTTGATTCCCAGTCAGGGCACATGCCCACGTTGTGGGCTGGATCTCCAGTTGGGGGACATGCTGGAGGTGACTGGTCGATGTTCTCTCTCATTGATGTTTCTATCTCTCTCTCCCTCTCCCTTCCTCTCTCTCTAAGAGTTAATAAAGAAAAAAAAAGATATTATCTAAAAATATATTAATTGAACATAATATCTTGGGTCAATTTCTGGGTGTTCTGTTCTGTTCCAGTGATCTATATGCCTGTTCTTGTGCCAGTACCAGGCTGTTTTGATTATAATGGCTTTGTAGTATAACCTGATATTCAGAATTGTGATCCCTCCAACTTTGTTCTTCTTTTTCAAGATTGCTGTGGCTATTCAGGGTCTTTTTTGGTTCTATATAAACTTTTGGAGTATTTGTTCTAGATCTGTGAAATATGCTGTTGGTATTTTAACAGGGATTGCATTGAATCTATAGATGCTTTGGGTAATATGGACATTTTAATGATGTTAATTCTTCCAATCCATGAACATGGTATTTGCTTTCACTTTTTTATATCTTCCTCTATTTCTTTTTTTCAGTGTCCTGAGGTTGGCTGTAGGTTTGTCAATTATGGCATTTTATGTTGAGGTATGATCCTTCTATTCCCACTTTGCTGAGCATTTTTATCAAAAATGTGTGCTGGAATTTGTCAAAAACTTTTTCAGCATCTATTGATATGATCAATGATTTTTATCTATCATTTTGTTTATGTGGTGTACATTTATTGATTTGCTAATATTATATCTGCCTTGCATCACTGGGATAAATCCCACTTGGTAGTGGTGAATAATATTTAATATAGTGCTGGATCAGATATGCTAAAATTTTGTTGAAGATTTTGTGTCTATGTTCATCAGGGATGTGGACCTGTAATTTTCTTTCATTACAGTGTCTTTATCTGGTTTTGGGATTAGGATTATGCTGGAAGGAAGTCTTCATTCCTCTTGAATATTTTTGAATAGTTTGAGGAGAATACGTGTTAGTTTTTCTTTGAATGTTGGTGAAACTCCCTTGTGAAGCCATCCAGACCTGGGCTTTTGTTAGCTGGGAGTTTATTGACCAATGTTTCAATTTCCTTAGTTGTTATTGGTCTGTTCACATTTTCTGACTCTTCCTAGTTGAGTTTTAGAAGACTGTATGATTCTAGGAATTTGTCTATTTAACCTAAGTTGTCAGATTTGTTGGCATGTAATTGTTCATAGTATTTTCTTACAATCCTTTGTATTTCTGTGGTGTCAGTTGTCACTTCACCTCTTTCCTTTCTGATTTTATTAATTTGGGGTTTCTCTCTTTGGTTTTTTGGTGATTCTGGCTAAAAGTTGATCAATCTTGTTTATCTTTTCAAAGAACCAGCTCTTAGTTTCATTCATCTTTTGTATTGTTTATTTAGTCTTTATGTCATTTATTGCCACTATGTTCTTTATTATTTTCTTCCTTCTACTAACTCTCGGTTTTTCATTTTGTTCTCTTTCTAAATCTTTAAGTTGTAGGGTTAGCTAGTTTATTAGAAATTATTCTTGTTTCTTAAAGTAGTCTTATATTGCTATGAGCTTCCCTATCAGGACTGTTTTCTTTGTGTCCCATAGATTTTGTGTTTTTGTGTGTTCATTTTCATTAGTTTCCAGGAAGTTTTGTATTTCTTTCTTGCTCTCGTTGGTAACCGATTCATTGTTTAATAACATGCTATTTATCCTCCATGTGTTTGACTATTTTTCAGTGTTTTTATCATCATTGATTTCTAGTTTCATGCCATTGTGATCTGAGAAGATGCTTGATATGTTTTAATCTTCCTGAAGTTGTAGAGACTTAGTTTGTGTCCTAACATGTGATCTATCTTTGATAATGTATATTCTGCTGCTTTGTGGTGAAATGTTCTGTAAATATCAATTGAATCCATTTGCTCTAGTGCATCATTAGGGTCTCTGTTTTCTTGTTAATTTTTTGTCCAGAAAAATTATCCAGTGGTGTCAGTGGGGTGTTAAAGTTCCCTACTGTGTGTTGTATTGCTCTCTATCTCTCCATTGAAGTCCTCCATAAATTTGTTAATATATTTTGGTGCTCCTTTATTTGGTGCATATATGTTTACCAGGTTATATCTTATTTTTGGATTGATCCTTTCAATATTATATAGTGACCTTCTTTGTCTCTTGTTATGGCCTTCATTTTGAAGTCTAGCTTATCAATATGAGTATTGCTCCACCAGCTTTTATTTTCATTTCATTTGCATGAAAAATTATTTTCCCATTCCTTCACTTTCATCCTTTGTGAGTCTTTTGTTCTGAGGTGGGTCTCTAGTAGACAGCATATATTTGGGTCATGTTTTCTTATCCACCCAGCTAACCTATGTCTTTTGATTGGAGCATTTAAGCCATTTCCATTAAAGGTTATTATTGATAGGTGCTTATTTGTTGCCATTTTTATCTTTATGCCTGTGTTCCTCTCTCTCTCTATATATATATTTTTCTTCTCCTTACAACAGTCCCTTCAGCATTTCTTGCAGTGCTAGGTTGCTGGTAGTAAATTCCTTTAGCCTTTTTTGTCTGTGAAGCTCTTTATTTCACCTTCGATTATAAATGATAGCCTTGCTGGATAGAGTAGTCTTGGATTCAGACCCTTGTTTTTCATTACTTTGTATACTTCATGCCACTCCCCTCTGGCCTGCAGTGTTTCTATTGAGAAATCAGTCGACAGCCTAATGGGAGCTCCCTTGTAGGTAATTTTCTGACTCTCTCTGGTTGCCTTTAAGATTCTTTCTTTGTCTTTAACATTTGCCATTTTTAATATGATATGTCTAGGTGTGGGCCATTTTGGGTTCATCTTGACTGGGACATTCTGTGATTCCTGGAGTTGTGTGACCTTTTCTTCACCACGTTAGGGAAGGTTTCTGTCATTATTTTTTCAAACAGGTTCACTATTCCTTTCCCCAATTCTTATCCTTCTGGTACCCCTCTCATGCAAATGTCTTTATGTTTCATATTGTCTCAAAGCTCTCTTAAACTGTCCTACTGTTTAAAAAAAATTTTTTTTTATCATGTTCTGCTCTAATTGGGTGTTTTTTTCTACCTCATCTTCTAATTCACTGATTCAATCTTCAGCTTCTTCTAATCTACTATTGAATTCTTCCAAGCCATTTTTTTATATCAGTTATGTCGTTCTTCATTTCCACTTGATTTTTATTCATAGCTTCTACCTCTTTATTTATTTAATTATTTATTTGTTTGTTTATTTTCCCTTTATTGATTTTTAGAGAAAGAAGAAGGGAGATGGAGAGAGAGAAAGAAACATCGATGAGAAAGAACATCGATTGGCTGCCTCCAGCATGCCACCCACTGAGGATTTGACCCTCAACCTGGGCATGAGCCCTGATCAGGAATTGAACCAGCAACCTCTTGGTACATGGGTCAATTCACAAATTCTGAGCCAAACCAGCCGGGCTCTACCTCTTTCTTTTAAAATATGTTTTTATTTATTTATTTATTTACAGAGAGAGGAAGGAAGAAAGAAGTAGAAACATCTATGTGACAGAGAAGTAGTGATCAGCTGCCTCCTGCATGACCCCCACTGGGAATCAAGCCTGCAACCTGGCACGTGCCCTGACCAGGAATTGAACTAGGATCTCAGTCTATGAGATGACATTCAGTCCACTGAGTCACACCAGCCTGCCTCTACCTCTTTTTATACTAGTGTAGTTCTCACTAAATTGTTTGAGTACTAAGTTGTTTTAAGGGTTTAAAACCATTGTTTTGAATTCTCTATGTGACAAACTACTTGCCTCCATATCATGTAGTTACTTTTTTGGTGATTTATCCTTTTCTTCATTTGAAGGTTGTCTCTTTGTCTCACCATTTGAGCAGTCTGGTAGTTCAAGGCCAAGTGAGGCATGCTGGGCCACATAGATAGGTTTGTGTGTGTCAGATAAGACTGCTATCTCTTCCAGTGTTGGTGTGGTGGACTTCTTGTGGGTCCTAGTAGAGTAGTCTCCTTTATCTTCTGAACTGGGTGCTCTAGAAATGACCCTTGTGTGGATTATGTGGGCTTTGCTGTTGAATTTGGGTCTTAATTGCTGTTGTCCATTTGTGGGTGGGCTCAGTCCTTGGGGTTGTTATCTATGAATATCAACTTCGACCCTGTCAAGCCATCTGTTATATAGGTGTTGACAGAACAAATAAAAGCAAAACCAGACCAAACCAAAAAGAAACCCCCAAAATATCAACATCAACAATAATAAAAACAATTGCCTCAAAAAAAACATTTAAAGACACATAGAAAAGCAAAAAACACACTCACACGCACATACACACAGACACACACACACACACACACACACACACACACACACAGAACATTAGAAGGTGTGAGACCAAAAGGGTTAGGAGAGGGAAAAACAAAAACAAAATAATATGAAAGGAAAGAAGGCAAAGACTAGAAATAGAGTAAGTATAAAAAATAAAAGGTAGATAATAATGACTGAAATCATAATAATATTGTAAAAAGTAATAATACTAAATTGAATAAAATATAGAATAGGAAAGTAAAAATATGAGAAAAGAAAAGAGAAAAAAATTTGAATTAAAAATAAAAATTAAACGCACACACCCACACCAAAACCACCACCACCACAACAAAATAAAACCTTGGATCTGCTATTTATGGAACTCACTGGAATTTGTTCCTTGGGTGTGGGTCCCTGTTCTCTTAGGAAGTTCTCTGGTGCAGGTCAATGTGAATTGCTGTCCCTGCCTGGTCCTTGGCCTCCTGGCTGAAGCCCTGCAGGGCAGGCTTTCAGGTAGTCCCATGGGTGGGGCTTCCCTATCTTAGATGCTGAATAGCCTTTTGGGCTCTCCAGTTGTATGTATTTGTTCCGGGTTGCTTTCCCTTCCCCCACAGTGCTGGGCTCTATGGTGTATCAGGTCCAGTCAGGGTGGTTTAAACAGATTTGTGTTGGAGTGGTGTCAGAAGCTTATGGGAGGGGCAGGCAGTCTCTTCCTCTCCTTCCAATGCCTCAGCTCTGCCTGGGTTGTTGGCACCCCGTGGTTGCCACCCAAAGCAGAAGCAGGGGAGAATAGAAAAAAAAGGGGAAAGAAAACAAAAGCAAAAGCAAAACCAAAACAAACAAAAAACCCCCATCCTGCTTGGCTCTTTAATCTTTTAGTATGGCCTGGTAGTGCTGGGCACAGCTTCTACCCAGGCTCCTTCCTGGTCAGACTTCCCAATCCCCACCATTGTCAGGCCCGGCTGCTTGGGTGTTGATTTCCAGCCCAGCACTGTTCCACAGGGCAGGGCCTCTGCCCAGGCTCCCACCCAGCCAGATGGCTCAATACACAACACTGTCAGGCTTTAACATTGGGGTCCTGATTTCCAGCCCAGTGCAGTTCCACAGGTGGGAAGAGGTGTGCCTGGAGGTGGGGAGGAATATGCCTCTTTCCCAGGCACTCTGGTTAGCCCCTGTCAAAGTTCTTTCAGGGAATACCTGGCTCCTCAGTTTCACTACTGAGTGATTCGCCCAGACCCCTTCTCAGGAGTGCCATTCTGATTTGTGTGCTCTCCAGCTCCCACAATCAAGGGAGCTTTCCAGACTGGTGCCACAACCATGCACTGGCTTTTAGCCTGAGATAGTGTGGAGTCCCTCTGGTGGGCCGAATCACCTCCAATTCCCACTGTCTGATGTTACGTGGGCTCCCCTTCTCTTCTCTGTTGCTCTTGTTTGTGGATCTCTGTGTGGGGCTGAGTCCTCCACTCCCAGGGGGCAGGAGCTGCTCCACTGCCCCTGCCCTCCATCTCCCCAGCCACCCTGCACAGCTGCATGAGTTCTGTCATCCACTTCACGTCTTCTCCTGTCTCCTTCCATGCTCCTTGCTCGCAGTATTTCTGATCAGCTATTTTCAGGTGTTTTTTTAAGTTGAATGCTCTGCAGTTTAGCTTCAGGTCCGGTCCTGTGTTTGGAGCAAGGGGATGGAACTTCCTTAAGCTTCAGCCATCTTGCCTCCTCCCTTATTCATGTCTGTATCTCAAACATCTATCACTGGGCCTGGCATAGTGCTGGTGCTCAATAAATGTTGAATAGATCATGGATTCAAGCTCTGCAAATTTTTTGCCCTGGCTTTCCCCAAATTGCAACTTTTAAAAAAGTTTCCAGCCTAGATCAGGTAATTTTTAAATGCTTAATGAATTCACTCAATAAACAAATATTTATTTAGTACCTACTATGTAACAAGCACCAAGGGTACAGCAGCAAGAAAACAGCAGAACCTCCTGCCCTCATGGAGCTTAAGTTCTCTTTTCATTGACATCCTTCACGGACATCCTCCTGGCAGAGCCATTCCAGTGCCTCTTACTAGGAAGATATCTATCTGTTGTTACTTCTTAAGAGCTAGTCCTTCTTTCACATTTTTTCACATGTAGAAATGAAACATGTGGATATGGCTTCTTATCAAACAGCTGACATGGAAAGCTGCATGTTCTATTCCAGAACAGATAATGCTGCCTCATTTAACTCATTGAGGATTTGGGTTTAGTTTACTTCAAACTTCTCCCTACATAAACATCTGTATTTCATTTCTTCTTGTATGTGGCTATTTGCATTTTTAAAAAAATCACTTGTGATACTGAAATAAGCACTGATGGGGAAGTTCAGCACTAAACTTGATCTATCCTCCGGTTTGTACTGTGATTATAATATTGAATAAGTAACTGAACTATGATCTAAATTTCTTTGTTTGTAATTTCCAGGTATATGAGGCAGTTCGAGTATCTGATGCTGTGCTTATTTTGCAGATGTTCAAATCATCTATCAGTTTAATACCCATTGGTACTCTAGAGGCCTCTAATTCTGGAGCCTTCCTGGGCTTTGTCAACATGACTAAACTTGCGTCTGGGCCTCTTCATCTAACAGTTGGAGTTTCAGCTTTCTCCAACATCTACAATAATAACTACTTATCTAGCTTCTGTCCAGCATCCTAAGTTATACTCTTATTGCCCTCTCTTCTCTCTCTTTGTAGATTTAGAAATCTCATTACTATCATTATCACATGTTTAGGAAAAAATAATACATATTTTGAAAACAATATTGAGTTGCATACAAATCCCTCTGACTGAAACTTATTTAAGAGACTTACACATGGAAAAAATTTTTTTCAAAAACAATTCACAAGGTGGCATTGAATCTGTTTTATTGTCAAACAGGGAATGGTTGAATCTGATATGTAATTTGACTTTGTAGAACTGAAAGTGTATAGCAGAGGACTGAGTGAGGGGAGCCTATGGTTCACTGTACACTAGTGTCGGTGAACTGAAACAGAGAACAAAAGAAGAGCCATCACTCTTCCTGCTGCTGGTCAGTTTCCCAAACCAATCCCTATCATTATTGGAATAAAGATCAATGGAAGAATTTCTAATATTTTTAATAATGATCTTATTATTGGCTAACTGAATAGGTAGAACCCAAAGGCACAGCAAGAACAAAGTTTGGCTCATTTGTGCATTGCTGAAATGAAATGCTTCACAGCCTGTTTCATGTCATTGTGTTACAAAACCCAAGTTTGTGTGCCCAACACTTTGAAAGGCCAAAACTCAAAATATCTGAGCTTGGAGTAGGGAAAGGTTTATTGATTGAGAAGGCGCCAGCTGAGAACATGAGAGACCTAATGGTGCCTCAAATCCATCTTGCTGGATTAGGTTAAGGGTGTTAAGGGGTTGGGGTAACAGGTATGTTGAAGTGCTGGTGTGGCAGGTTTTAATGGGAGGACTTTGAAACTTGGCCATTTTTGGTAAAGAAGTGTCAACACCAGATCTTTCTGGACAATGGACTCTCGGCATCTGAAAGGGTTCTGGTGTTCAAGTGTTGGTTATGTCCTGGTCCTTTGGTTGTGTGTGTGGGTGAGTGGGGGTATGAGACTTTGGTTCCAGGTAGAGTTGAAGGTCCAAATTCTCTCCTTTGCACATCTCTTGGCTGCATGATTTATGGTTCTAGTCTATTGTTTCTGAAAAACAACTCAATATTTTGTTAAACAACACAGAACTATTTTGAGCCTGTTCTGTGGTTACTGTAGAATATATAAAATGATTACCTTTATACAACACTTCCATCCAGAATGCTGCTTGAAACTGGTCTATGACTCCAACTTCCTTGGGTCCTTGCTTGCCTTAGAATGGGAGGGATAAAGCTCTTCCCACACATGTAACCAATTCTTGGATAGAATGGTACATAATTTGGAAAATCTACTATTACAAACATGGGAAAATGTAAATCTGGAGTACAGAATACTTACAAATATATCCATATCTTTATGAAAGTCATTCATAACCAAGAAAACATAGACGAAAATTTTTAGATTCTTTGAGTTCTCAAATTTATTTCAAATTAAAAAGTTTGTTAAATTTTGATTATTTATAGAGCTACAGGCCTGCCCTTGTAAAAAATAATGTCTCTTATTTCCTCTTTTAGAGTTTAGTCAGATGGAATAAGATGGTGTGGCTCAGTGGCTGAGCATCAACCCGTGCACCAAGAGGTTGCCCGTTTGATTCCCAGTCAGGACCCATGCCCAGGTTGTGGGCCTGATCCCCAGTGGGGGGCATGCAGGAGGTGGCCCATCGATGTTCTCTCTCATCAATGTTTCTATCTCTCCCTCTCACTTCCTCTCTCTCTAAAATCAATAATGGAAAAAAAATTTTTTAATCACACTAAAAAATAAAAACTTACATCTCTCTGTTTATTGTAGGGCCTCAATATGAATAATCAGACACCTGCTGTCATGGAGGCCCAGAGCTCTCATTTCATCTGAGGACTTCCACCACATCTTCGGTGCCAGAGCAAGAGTGCTAAGATCATATTTGAAAAGAAGTTTGGTGAAATAGGTAGATGTTTCAAGTTGAACTATTAGAGACAGTCAGATAGAGGACAACAGTTTTATTTTTGCTAATTTCTCACCAAGTCTCATCTTCAAAGGACTTCAGTGCCATTGTGGTTTGCTGCATAACAAATCTCCCCAAAACCCAGTGGATTTAAACTGCTACAATTTTACTATCTCATAATACACATGTGATATCTGGATGCTTGACTGAACTAGAACACCCCACATTCCTCACTTAAATGTGTGGAGCCTTAGTGGGAATGCCTAGAATCTGGATCACATGGAACATAGAGAAGGCTGGGCTTGTTCCTCCCCACTTGGCCGCTGCATGTGGTCTCTAGAAGGAAAGCTGCCCATCTTGCCTGGTGTTTCGGGGCTCACAAAATCACAAAAGTAGAAGCTGCTGGGACATCTTAATATTTAGTCCCAGAACCACCATGATGTTACTTTTGCTACATTCTGTTTATTAAAGTTTGTCATGAAGCCAGCCCAGTTTCCGTGTGGAAGGGGCACAGAAGGGGAGCATGGATCATTAGGGGCATCTTCGGCCACTACTGCTGCAAAAGCTAATAGAATCAACAACTTCCTTATAACAGATAGGTACCAGAATGCTAGTGAAGCACAACACACATACTATGAATTTTTAAGGTCCTGTCAGTTTTATCTCTCAAAGAGCACTCATATACTTGTCCTTATTTCTCTATTCCTTGCTTGCTACTTTCCTAATCCAGACATTCAACACCTCTCACTTGGATGATATCAATGACCTTCTGCCATATTATGATTTATAGGAAGATATATATTCGTTCATTCGATAACTGAAATATATTTCTCATTTATATTTGGTCTTCTTCTACGATCTGGCTCACACCTCCTAAAACCCTTACAGTTTCCTGTGATAAGAGCAATAAAGGTATAATTTTTATGTTAATGAGGAGGTGGCTTTTAGAAAGCCCTTAGGTAACTTAATGATGAGGCATGGTTGCCAGAGACCCAACTTTCACTTTCTCCCCTCCAGCTTCAGGGAGGGGAGAGAGGCTGGAGATAGAGTTCAATTGTCAATGGTCAATGATTCAATCAATCATGCCTATGTAATGTAAGCTTCACAAACCTCCTAAAAGACAGGGTTCGGGGAGCTTCTGGGCTGGTGAACATGTGCAGGTGCTGGCAGAGTGTGTGCCTGGAGAGGACGTGGAAATTCTGCTCCGTTTCTCCACACCTCGCCCTACGCATCTCTTCCATCTGGCTGTTCCTGGGTTATAGCTTTTAAAAGTAAAATGATAGCAAGCATGAGGAGAATGTGATAGAGGAGTGCTTTGCAAATAATTAGTGGCTAGTTTTAGCCTGTCAGCTTACCTATTTTTTTTCATTACTCAGTAAAACTGAGTTCCAAATTGTAAAATTTGGCCCTGCAGATGGCACCCTGAAATAACATTGAAGATCCCATGATGCTCTCCCATGTAATAGACACAGGGAGTTGGGCCTGAGCAGCACTCAAATGTGAAGGGATATTACTTTCCTCTTTCTTCTGTTTGTCATTCGATCATCACCATTATTGTACTTTTCTAGAATATTTGCTCTTTTAAAAGTGGGATCATAAAAAAATGAACTCCATGTGCTAATAATGCAACACACCACGGAGAGATGATATCTAGGCTTTGTATGGCATGCTCCCTTTAATTTATCCTTGAGTCATAATAAACTGTTTTAATTATTTAAAAAAAAAAAAAGTAAAATGTCTTCATTTTGGGACCCAAATCCAATATCCCTGAGAAGGAAAAAATATCCCAATGGTATGTATTTCACAAAAGTTTATCTTAACTCCTGGGATTTTCATTTCCTAGTACATCCTAAAATTCTCATTCCGTTCCATATTATGCCTTAATTCAGAATCACTTTTTTATTTTTATTTTTTTTATTTTTTTTTTATCCTCACCTGAGGACATTTTTCCATTTTTTGTTCAGATAGAGTGGGAAAGAGAGAGAGGATGAGAGAGAGAGAGAAACACTGACTTGAAAGGGACACATCGAGTGGCCGCCATCCGCACAACCAACCAGGGCCGGGGACAAACTGCAACCGAGGCACATGCCCTCAGCGGGAACCGAACCCTGGTCTCTCTGGACCGCAGGCCAACGCTCTAACCGCTGAGCCAAACCGGCCAGGGCCAGAATCACTTTTGATTCTAAATGAAGTGCCAAGATATTTACCATTAACACATTATATGGCAACAGTTAAAAGACATTAGAGTTCCTGTAGTGGGTTGACTGGTGGGCCAAAAGGTATGTTAAAATCCTAATCCATCAAAACTGTGAATGTGAATTTATTTGGAAAAAGAGCTTTTGCAAATGTGCTAAAGTTAAAGATATCCAGATAAGAACATCCTGGATTATTCGGGTGGGTTTTAAATCCAATGATAAGTGTCCTTTCAGGACACACACAGATGAGAAAGTTTGTGGGTCCTTCTCAGTAGAGATAGAGATTGGAGGTATGCAGCCACAAGCCAAGGAACACTTGGAGGACCCAGAAGCTGGAAGAGGCAAGGAAGGATTTCTCTCTAGAGCATTTGAGGGAGTATGGCCCTGCTGACACCTTGATTTCAGACTTCTGGCCTCCAGCACTGTAAGAGAATACTTTTTCATTGTTTTCATCTGATATTTGTTGTGGTAGACTCAGGAAACTACTACAGTCTCCCAAAAGTAACATTTCCAATTATCTACAATCACCCCTTGATTGTTTACATTCGTGAAGGGTTCATTTAGATTGGTCTTTGGAATACTTTTTAGTTCAAACCCTCACATATTATACATGCAAACACACATTTTTAAATAAGTCAACAAGTATTTGAATGTACACTATTTACCAGGTATTAGTTTCTGGGAACATGGTGGTGAGTAATAGACAAATATTTGTTGAGTGTCTACCCTGTATCTGGGACTTTATTTGTGATACATCAGCAAACAAAACTGACCAAATTCCTTGTTTTCTTAGACACTACATTCTAGAGGACCACTGTCCAATAGAACTTTCTGGGATAGTGGAAATGTTCTATATGTTCACTGTCCCATAGTCATTAGTCATATGTGGCTATTAAACTCTTAAAGTGTGGCCAGTATATTGCCCGGCCTGAGTGGCTCAGTTTGTTGAGCACCGTGCTGTGCACCAAAAGGTTGTCAGTGGCCCTGGTTGGTTTGGCTCAGTGGTTAGAGTGTCGGCCCATGGACTGAAGTGTCTTGGGTTTGATTCCAAGCAAGGGCATCTTCCTGAGTTGCAGGTTTGATCCTCGTTCCCTGGCGGGGTCTACAGAAGGTAGCCAATTGGTGTGTCTCTCTCACATCCATGTTTCTCTCTCTCTCTCCCTCCCTCCCTTCCACTCTATCTAAAAATCAATGGGAAAATATGCTCAGGTGAGGAGTAACAAAAATAAATAAATAAATAAATAAATAAATAAATAAATAAATAAATAAATAAAATATTAAAAGGTTGTCAGGGTGCATGCAGAAGGCAGCTGAATGTTTCTCTCTCACATCATATCAATGTTTCTCTCTCTCTCTCTCCCTACCTCTTTCAAAGCATGTCCTGGGTGAGGATTAAAAGAAATAATGATGTGGCTAATGTAACTGAGAAACTAAATTTTAAATTTAATTAAAATTAATTTAAATTTAAGTAGTCATATGTGAGTAGTAGCTAACATATAGGACAGCAAAGTTCTTGAGGATGATACAATTCATACCTTCAAGGTACATGTGGCCACCTCAGACAATTAACAGGTCATTATAACACAGGGCGACAAGTACATTGATAAGTGAGACTGGAATTCTGTGGAGCCTTACAAAGCTATTCTACCCAATTATTTTGTTTCAAGGATGCCTTCTTAGACAAATTCATATCTGATAGATATAATATTTTTATTTAAAATTATATTGATTTTTTTAAAATTTCTGATATGTGGAAAAGTAACAGAGTGGGACAGTATAGTTGAGCTCAAAGTTAGATAATTTACAACTAGGGTAATCTGTGTGACAACACAGAAATACAGACCTTTTATCTTTCATTTTGAGATCATGGTGGCCTAATAATAAATGATGAGTCTTTCCCATATTTTTCAAAATGTCTATGACCTAATATGTTCTATTAGTACATGTATTAACACACGCTACATGATTCTGGATGACCTGGAAATGACAAATGAAATTTTTTATTTCCTTCTGATGTCCTAGTTTTAAATTTCAAAATCCACTTTTTTTTTTTTTTTTTTTTTTTACAGAGAGAGAGGAAGGGAGAGAGAGAAAAGAACATCAGTGTGAGAGAGAAACATGGATCAGGGAATGGAGCCCACAACCTTTTGGTGTACAGAACGACGCTCCAACCAGCTGTGTCACCCAACCAGGGCACAGAATCTACTTTGAAAAGCCAAATTATCCTTCCCCTGCACAATATCAGCATTAGTAAACTCTTTCTTTCTAAACCTTGACAATCATATATATCCCTTCAATTAGAAAGATTCTAAATTGGCTATTTCTTACTCCAGTCACAGGGGGGCAGCATCGGCAAACATAGGCATTAGTCTTAAAGTGGGTGAGGAAAACAGTGCTCAGTCTGATTGGCTATCTCAAACTGCAGTCACTCCTTTCCCCTTTCTTTCCAAAAGGCATTGATAGACCTCATTTCTTTGAGTCTGGAAGCAGCTAGTACTGGGGAAACCCACTTAGGAGTAGTCAGATTCGGCAACTCTTTCTGAAGAGGAAGAAAAGGAAGATGCTGCTCATAGTACCAGTGTTGATCTTATGGATGCACATATCACGTGAGTTTGCGATTTCTCTGTTTCCAGAGCATTCGACATTGTAGAATATCACCTGCAGGCACGTGCAGGAATGAGATTTTCTGAGAGAGAGCAAAGAATTTGTTAAAAAGAAAAAGAAGAAGAAGAAGGAAGATAGAAGGGGTTGGGGAGGGACAAATGGAAAGAATAAAGAAAACAGACAAGAATGAGAGACCACTGTAGCTGAGAAAATAGAGATCTGATCAGACATTCTCTGATGCCTCCTATTGTTTCTTTGAACAGAAGCGAATGGACAACAGATAAAGCAAATTCCTCAATTCCTGCTCCTACAAGAAGGAGAGAACTTCACCACATACTGCAATTCCTCAAGCACCTTAAACACCTTACAGTGGTATAAGCAGAGCCTTGGGGGGAGTCCTGTTTTATTGACAAAGTTAGTCAAAGCAGGAGAAGTGCAGAAGCAGGAAAGATTGACAGCTTGGTTTGGAGATACTAGAGAGGAGAGCTCCCTGCACATCACGGCCACCCAGACTGCAGATGTAGGAACCTATTTCTGCGCCGAAGCACCTGCTGCCTGCCCCCAAACCTGGCTGTGGGGCTCCAGGAGAAGCTTCTCCTTATCTCTCTTCAGAGCAGGAGTCAGAGCAAGCTGAAGACACAATCCATTAAAAAAATTAAAATTTTAATTTTAAAATACTCCAGACTCAGATGTTTTTTACAGGAGAATTCTATCAAACACAATGGCTTCCAGAAAAGAGAAAGAAGAAAATAATTTCTAACTCATTTTGTGAAGTTAGTGTTACCTTGATACCAACATCACACAGAGACCATACAAAAAAAGAAAACTACGGAGAAATCTCCCTCATGAAGAGGGGCACAAAGTTTCTTAACAAAAATATTAGCAAGTAGAACTCATTAATACAGAAGTGGACAAAAGTAGGTTTACTTTGTGAGTATGAGAAACACACAGTTTATTCTTGTATTATTTTCCATAGGAACAGCTGTAAACCTACTTTTGCCCACCTCTCTATATTAAAAAAATAATACACCAAACATAGATTTTTTTTTCTTTATTGATTTTAGAGAGAGAAGAAGGGAGAGAAAGAGAGAGATAGAAGCATCGATGAAAGAGAACATCAATTGGCCTCTTCCTGCATGACCCCCACTGGGGATTGGGCCCACAACCTGGGCATATGCCCTGACCAGGAATTAAACTGGCAACCTCTTGTTGCATGGGTTGATGCTCAACCACTGAACCACAGCAGCTGGACATAGCTGAACGTTTATGATGAAAATTACAAAACACTGATGAAAGCAATCAAAGAAGACAAATAAAAAACATCTTGTGTTTGAAGTTTGGAAGGCTCAAAATTGTTAATATGTCAATTCTCTCCAAATTGATAAACACATTTTGCATAATCTCTGTTAAAATCCATGCAGGATTTTTCTGTAGATATAGGCAAGATTATTCTAAAATTTATATGACACTAGATTAGCTAAAACAACCTTTTTTATTGTTGTTGACTTACTTTCTTTATTGAATTAAAATTATACCATGTATACAATAGCAATGTATATCAGAGGGATTTAATGCCATAATATATACAACTGTCTTTAAAGTTAGGATGCAAGTTGCGATTATGAATATAATATTTATATTAAAACGTTCTCCATTGTGATTTATTTGGCTATGGACTTGTCATTTGAGAATCTGATTATCACTTTCCTTCATGTTATTGTGCATCAGAATCACTTGGCCAGATATATCAATAGGAAATGAAATTTCATTTTTGTGTAATATCCCTTTGGCCCATTTTGGTTGAGATACATTTTCTTTAATTACTTTGATATTCAAGGGCTTAGAAGAGCTCATCGTTTCAATTATCTTCTTTGTTTTTGATTGAAGAATTGTTGGAAAATGTAAGAGGTCTCCTAATTTCTGTAGCATTCCTTCTTCTTTCATAGTGGCCTAGTTTACTTTAATTGCAGATGCTTGACTCCATAAAGAATATGTTTTCTGAGATGACGGTTTTGTAGAAACATTTTGTTCCTTTTTGACAGAAGACTTTCTATGCTCAGAAGCAGGGACTTCAAATTAGTTCTGAATATAGTATTTTTATTTTCACATTTCACTAAGTCTTCCTTCATCCCATTACTCTTCTATTCTGAGCCTTGGAAATCCTAACTGTTAATGGTAAGGTACAACCAGGGTGTTTCACTACCATTTTGTTTGGCCTAAAGGTATAAACTGAATTTCTAACTCAGGTTTTGGAAATTGAGTAGTTTTATTATTTTCTGTTGACATGTCACAAGAATCAAGGTCTACAGATTCATCCTCCACTTCATTGCTGGAAATTTCAAAACTTGTTGATTGAGGTTCAGTTTCAACTCCACCAAGATCTGCTGAGCTCCTATGTCTGGGCTTGATCTCCATGGTTTCTTTTTCTGTTTTACAAGCCTCTGATGTGACCTATTTATTTTTTATTGTTTAATTTCATTCTCTTTCGGTAAATTACTGGAGATCAGTGCTTTCAGCTGTATTTCTAAAGCTGCAATCAGTTAATCCGTTCTTCTCGCCACTTTTGAAGGTAACAATCTTTCTTTGCTAGCTGTACTGAAAGTATTACTTTTTTGCAGCAAGCTGCTGTGTTACTGGGCTTTGCTCTGTGCAGTCAAATGGACCCCTTTAGTCCAGTAACACTAGCAAGAAAGACCTGGTTCTGGGGCATGAAGTCTCAACCTCCAGCAGCATAGCTGGGTGAAGAAGACAACATGTCCCCTAAAACAATCTTGAAAAATATACATAGTGGGAATAATCATTCTATCTGATTTCAAGCTTGAGCTATAATAATCAAGATTATGTGTTATTGGTGAAGAGACACATAGATCACTGGATGAGATTAAAGAGCCCCCAGATAGATCCACACAATATACCTAATTTTTTTTTCTTTATTGATTTTTAGAGAGAGAGGAAGGGAGAGGGAGAGAGAGAGAGAAACATCAATGAGAGAGAACATCAATTGGCCACCTCCTGCATGCCCCCCACTGGGGATCAGGCCCACAACCTGGGCATGTGCCCTGACCGGGAATTGAACCGGCAACCTCTTGGTACATGGGTCGACACTCAACCACTGAGCCACACCGGTCAGGCCCTAATGTTTTTTACAGAAGTGCCACAGAAATTCAATGTAAGGAAAATAAACTTTTCAACATACGGTGTTGGAGCAAGTGTACATCCATAGGCAAAAAAGAAAAAGTAAGACAATTGGTCTCACTCTTTATACAAAAATTAACTTAAAATGGATCACAGTTTTAATTATAAAATGTTAAACTATAAAACTTTTAGGGAAAAGCATAGGACAAAAAATTTGATATATAAGTCTAAGCCAAGAGTTCTCAGACTTGACACCAAAAACACAGCTCATAAAAGTTTTTAAAAATAATAAATTGACTTCAAAATGAAAATCTTTGGCCTTACCCTTTTAAAAGGAAGAAAAGACAAGCAACAGATTGAAAAAAAAACACAACAATAACAAACTATCTGCAAACCATATATTCAACAAAAGACTAGTACCTAGAGTAAATAAAGAACTCTCAAAATTAAACAGTAAATAAAGCAAACAATCCAATTAGAACATGACCAAATAAATATTTCACTAAAAAAAGTGTATGAGTGGCAGATAAGCACATTAAAGTATATTTAACATCACTAGCCATTAGAGAAATGTAAATTAAAACCACAATAAGATATCACTACACACCTATCAGAATGGTTACAATAAAATTTTGATAACTCTATCTTTCCAGAAGCAGACGTTCCTGTCGATATTTTAAAAAATTTAGCCATTTTAGTGTGTGTGTTGAATCCATTGTGGATTCAATTTACATTTTGTTGATGAATAATGATATTGAGCACATGTTTCTAAGCTTATTGGCCATTTGGATAATTTGAGAAGTATCACTTCACATCATTTGCTAACGTTTCTTTGGGCTATAGGTTATTTATATTAAAATTTACAGGTGCATTTATGTAGTCTGTATTCAAATTCTTTGGTAACTATATGCAGCACAAATATTTTAGCCTAGTCTGTAACATGTTTTTTCAATCTCTCAGTGGTGTATTTGGGGAACACACTGTTTAATTTTTAAGAAATGTAATTTATTATTTTTATGGGTAATACTTTCTTGTGTGCTTTTAAAGAAATCTCTGCCTGCTTCTAAGGTTATAAAGAAATTCGATTTTCTTTTAGAAGTTTTATAGTTTTACCTATCACATTTATATCTCTTAGCCATCTATAATTAATTTTTTATATGTTATGAGAGAGGGTTCAAGGTACTTTAAAAAATATGAATAGCCAGTTGCTCCAGCATTTATCCTAAAAATACCATCCAGGTATTTTTATACCACTGAATTATACTTCCCCATTGGAATATATGATTGAAGGGATTACGTGGTACAAATTGGTAGTTGCAGAATAGCCTCAGAGGTATAGATTACAGAATAGAGAATATAGTCAATAATATCTCGGTAACTATGTATGGGGCCAGGTGGGTACTTGAAGCAGAGAGGGGACTACTGCTACTTTTGGCCTGGTTTTTGTTATGCAGTTTATCTATTCAATCACTAGAGGGAGTTCTCTCATCTGCAAACAATATTCCTTTCTGGGAGAAGGGAGGGTAAACTATGTTTTCCATTTACAGTTTTCAAAAAACAAAACAAAACAAAATGATGTGCCTTCATCGTTTTTAGACAACTTGTGCTTTATGGTTTCTTATTGGGTGTGTGTGATCAAGGATTCAGGGGCCCTTAGCCCAATAGCTTGTCTTAGCCATGTACTCCCTAAATAACTTTTTCTCAGTTTCCCATTCTTGATTATCTCTTACCTTCCCTATTCTTTATACTCATTTCTCTCTCCTCCGCTAACCTTTCTACAATTGCCACCATTTTTGCTTTCCCTTCCCTCTTTTCTTTCTGCCTCAGCATGCCTGTTGCACAGCACCCATAGCATGGCATAGAAAAGACGAGTATCAAGGACATTTGTGCAAAGAGAATGAGAGTGAGCACCATTCACATCATCAGTTACTGTATCACGTGTAGATGCATTGAAAAGTGTCTACCTAGATGATAGTAGATACATGATTCCAGGGAACTCTCCAGGAAACCTGAGCTCCAAAAGGTTTAGCTTTTAGCCTTAATGCTATTAATTTTTCCTGTCTCCCTGAGCACATCAGTGACTACTTTTGAACCATACATGCACTTTCTGGCATGTGGATGAAAATTTCATCTCTTAAATCACAGAGCTAGTACAATTTTATGAGATTAAATGATACTTTGTACAAGGTCCATGAGCATCAGCCAATTTCTTTGGTGCATTGAGGAAGAAATGATGGAAGAAAGGTTCTGGATAGATACACCCTTGTGATTGATTTTCCTTATCTAGAGCCAAACTTGAAACCTCACAAATAATTTCAGTGGGCACCCTGTGAGTTGAGGATCTCTAGTTGACATTCTCACCTTCTTCTTGGGGACATACATAAAACAGGGGAGGGAAACCCAGAGAAGGAACTGCTCTATCATTGGCTGACAAGATCCTGGCAACAACACAGTGGTGGCTGCACTTGTAAGTCATTACTAGTAGCTGTTGCTTCTGTTCTCTGGAACCTCTTTAAGACTAAGATCAGACACAAAGACTGAGCTCTGGGTTCATGATCCCAGTTTGTCCTTGAAGTATGAGGCTGGTGACTGGAGTAACTGTGTTTCTGACCTTGGGTAAGTGTTCTGTGCCTACCAAAACGGACCGTGAAGGGTTATTTGTCTCTACTTGTCTCCCATGCTACGGTTGGAATTGAGAACTGATCTATGCATTTGTCTAGGGAGGACAGATTTCTACATACCAGGTTAAATCTTAACCATAATCCCAGAACAACCCTTAGCAGTTTCCAGATTATAAGAAAACTCTGCGTTTATTGAGTCAAGGACCTGTGGAATAGAGCCTATGCAGTCTCTAATATTCGGCATATATCTTTGGTCTCTACAATAAACATCAATAAAAGTTTTACATTCTAGCAGGACATAGATAAAAATAATGTAGTATGGGGCAGCGCCAAAGAGGTATGGGAGTGTTGTATCCTTGATCTATAGGAGCTAAATTGAATTTCTTAATCCCTTAGGGACTGTGATTGATGCTGAGATCACCCAGCCCAACTCCATGGATTATGCTGAAGGAAAAGATGTGCACCTGCCTTGCAAGCACTCTAGCATCGGTGGAAGTGACTACATATATTGGTATCGGCAAAAGCCCAGTCAGGGGCTACAGTACATAATTCACAGTTTCGGAAACTCTGAGACTAACAACATGGCCTCTCTCAACATCACAAAAGACAGACAGTCCAGTACCTTGATCCTGCCTCAGGTCACCCTGAGAGACTCCGCTGTGTACTACTGCACTCTGAGAGACACAGTGGGACAGATGGGGCTGCACCTGTGCAATATCTCCCTGGCAAAGGAAGGCGGGGGAGGCAGCAGCCCTTCAGAGCAAATCTAGAGCCATCTAGGAGAGTCAGAGAGCAATAAGAAAGGAGGAAAATGAAGGGAAGGAGATGGGAGAACATGAATAAGGAAAATAAGAAAGACAGGATAAAGGGATTGAGGACAAGGAATAAACACTTCATTTGTTGATGTTGCTGAGAAGAAGTATGAGGAAACTAAGAACTATAGTGTTAACATAGCAATAAAGAGGTATTAAGAATTTGTCATAGCTCTTTCTCGTGTCCATAAAATGTTGGTTTCAATATTTTAACCTCAATAAAAACAGGAAGGAAAATAATAACAAAATTCTATTTGTTTCAAAGGTGTCTCTCATTCGGATCCAGGGGCAAGTCCAAATTTGGAAATGCATACTGCTATAGTTGTTCCACTCACCAGAAACAAATTACTCTTTCTCTGAGAGAAATCTGAAATGTTATTTTTGTTGTTTCTAGTCAAGGGCATGCATATTTGTGATAAAGAAGGGTTTTTTCTGAAAGAAACAAATCATTTTTTGATATCCCTTAAGCAGCACATAGATCCATCTCACCATAAAAGACTGAGGCACAGCTAAAATGAGAGCCCATGGCTATATCTTCTTCATTTCACCGTAGCTCCCACTATCCTCAGAATGTAAGATCATGTAAGGTATCATGCCAGCCTGCCTTCTTTCAAATAAACAATTCCATGCAACTACATGCATATTTACACACACAGGTACACATACACACACAGACAACTTGTTGTGTAAATTGGATTTATTTGAAAACTTTGCAACTTCTATTTTTCATTTAATAGTGTCCTGCAGATTTTTCCCTACAATAGGAAAAAAGTACAGAAGTTCACTTCATTCTTTTTTATGCTTATATAGTACTTTGAAACATTCCATCATTTAATTAAATACTTTCCTATTGACCATGGCCGGTTTGGCTCAGCGGTTGGAGCCTCGGCCTGCAGACCAGAGAGTCCCAGGTTTGGTTCCCGCAAAGGGCATGTACCTCGGTTGCAGTTTGACCCTGCCCCAGTTGGAGTCATGTGGGTGGCAACCACTCAATGTGTCTCTCTCACATCCATGTTTCTCTCTCTCTCTCTTTTCCCCTCTCTCCCTCCTCCTCTATCTGAGGATGGATGCAAAAGTGTCCTTGGGTGAGGATAAAAAATAAATAAATAAATAAATAAATAAATAAATAAATAAATAAATAAATAAATACTTTCCTATTTATGGATATTTGTTTCTATTTCTTTGATGTCATAAAGAATGTTCTCATACATCTTTTTAGATTAATTTTTGTATATATGTGGAATTATCTATTTTAATGAGATTTCTAAAATTGAAATTGCCAAGTCAGGGAAAGGCACATTTAAAATTTTTGGAGAGCCCGTCGGTGTGGCTCAGTGGTTGAGTGTCGACCCATGCACCAAGAGGTTTCCGGTTCAATTCCCAGTCAGGGCACATACTTAGGTTGTGGGCCCAGTCCCCAGTGGAGGGCATGCAGGAGGTAACCAATCGATGTTCTCTCTCATCGATGTTTTTATCTCTCCCTCTGCCTTCCTCTCTTTTAAAATCAATAAAAAAATAAATTAAATTAAATAAAATTTTTGGAGAAAGTTACAATTTACACTCCATATGGTATAAACAATTATACTCCAACCTTCAGTGAGTGAGAAGGCTCATTTTACATTCTCATACAAATTGGGAAGTACCAGTATTTTTTATTTTAACAACACAAATATAATTCATCTATTTGCACTTTCCTGATTCCTAAGGCTTTCGAATGCTTTTTCCTCCATATATTGATACTCTGTCATTTTCTCTTGGTCAATGCTTATTAATTTTTTGACCATTTTTCTATTAGGCTATTTTTATTTTATTTGTAGAAATTATTTCTATATCGTGGAGAGTACTTTGCTTTTATATTTTTTGAATATTTTATTCTAACATACTATGTACCTTCTATTTTGTTTATTTTTAAATGTGGTTGTCTTTAATTTTTACATTGTCTAATCTATCAAGTATTTGTTTCTTTTTGGCTTCAAAGATCAGTGTCTTTTGGGGAAAGCCCTAAATATATTATATCTGTTTATCTTCATTACCATTTGGTAAGGTTAAAATTTTGAAATTTGTGTTACTTATTAGAAATCTAAGCCTCAAAAAGATTTAAAAACTTGCCACCATCACAATCTTAATAAGTGTTAGCATCAACTTTTCATTTATTTTTAAATCTGAGATTGTCAAGCTTCAAAATCTGAGCATATGTTGTTTAATCTTGCCTTATTTGAAGCAATAGTAAGGAGAAACCTCCAAAATAATGAAACAAGTGGAAAATCAGTGGAATGGATCATGGTACCCATCCCCGAAGGTGATACACATTTTAAAGTAAAATGTCAAAATGTTAGAGTAGGAATCCTGAGTTATGAGTTAAGAAAAGCCATGGTTCCTAATCCTACAAAGAGATAGTTGTAGGGGGACCTTTTTGCAGATCTATGGAGCTCTCTCTCTTTGTAACCCTCTCCTTCCTGACACTCTGCCTTGTGAACTCTAGCCACTTGGGTGTCCCCTTAGTACCAACTCCATCCTTTCAACTTTAAGAAACCACCACACTCCTCCTGGTTCCCGGCTTCCTACATGGCAGCTGGAAACTATCTAGATGGGTCATTTATTTATTTTCAGGCACATCAATTGCTTGGAGTGGCCAAACTTGGAAGTCCTGCTCTTACAAAATCACTTATTGCCTCTAACCCATGTCAGATCTTGAAGATATAGCTGGTGTAGCAATATCACACAGGGTCCGTTTGAAGCAGAGATGGCAGAGGTAGCTGACCGTTGGACCACAATTGAGCAAGGGCATGAAGAGAGGACAAGTGGCTCTGAGACAGGGAAGCAATAGGAACAAAGATCATGGGAAAGTTGAGGAAAGAAGCAGCAAATTTGAAGAGTAGAGTTTCAATTGGAGATAGACCAAAGACAAATGAAACAGAAAACAGAGAAATAAGAAAGAAATCATTCTGAACTTCTGAATAATACCATGTTATATCCTTCATAGAATTAAGTATCAGAGAACCTCATGACTCCTTTGTAGAACTGGCCTCTCCTCCAGGGAACATCACAGGGCACCTGCGAAACCACAGAGCAAGTGGCTGCACTGGGGTCAGCTCTCCCGCTTAGTTACTCACCCAGACTCAGTAACTAGTAGATAAGTTGCCTGATAAGAGGTCCTTTCATTTTGTAGTAAAACTGATGATTTGATATTTTTAAACACATAAATAATGTAAAATTAGAGAATACTGTTAAAAACAATAACATGATTTGAACTTTATTTTTCTCTCTCTCCAATTTGCAATGAAAGGAACTGTTTGGCTGCAAGCTCAAATAAAAAAGAGAGAGAGAGAGAGAGAGAGGTAGTGCTAACCCCCTAAATATTCAAATGTCAGCAGAAATAGATGTTGTTAATTATAGAGAGATTCTGAAGCATCATTAGTTCTTTATTAGCCATACATTTTCTGAAGCAGATGGATATAGAATAAATTAGTACACAAGACAGAAAAAAATAGGAGAGAGGAGTTCTGATCCTTGATGTGAATGCCATTCAGGATATTCTTGGATCTTCAAAAAGGCTGAAAAATGTGTCCTAGTACATAGTATGTGTACATACTGATTAAAAATGAAAAGACCTTGGAAGAATAACAACAAGCAAAGTGATAGAAAAATGCAAAAGGCTTAAGCAGTCTTCTTTACAAAAGAAGATATTCAAATGACAAACATGCCATTTCTATAAAGTTCAAAAAAAAGCAGATATAAGTAATCTATACTGTTAGAAGTCAGAAGAGTGTGAACTATGGACAGAATCATGAAGGTCATAAAGGGAGCTCTGAAGTGTTGGTGAAGCTCTGCTGCTTGATCTGGATGCTGATTACAAGGGTGTGTCAATATTTTGAAAATTTATCAAGCCGCACACTTATATTTATATTTTCTTTTATGTATATTATACTCCAATAAAAGTTTAATATGCTACAATGGCCGCATATTAATTATAAGGTGATATGTGAGCTTAAAATAAAATTTTAGGCATTTTAATTATATTTTTTCTTTCTTGTACCTAAAATACATAAGTAAGAAGACATTTATTAAACAGACATGACTTTAGACCATGGCTAAACTTTGACCTTCTGTTAAAATAACATAGATGAGAGATGTTTTTTTTCCTCTGTCTGGGATACAAAAGAAGGACTTTTGATCCTTGATATGTAATATCAAGAAGCCTAGCTATTGTACACTTGAATATAATATTATTCATCAATGTAACCCAGTAAATTCAATTTAAAAATCATTATACAGTGAAAACATACAAACAAACAACAAAAGCCCATCTACTGACATTTCAGATTTTTAGAAAAACTGGAAAAGGTCTACTGACTAGAAAAGGATGATAAATTGTTTAAGATGCTTACATCTTTACTGATTATATAAAGTTATAATAATTCATTGAAATAGTTTCTTTTCATGGAAAATAATCCTCCAGCCACTGTATGTGACTTTATTGGTGTAGTAGCTATTTCTGGTCCTCTGAGCTCAGAAAGGAAACAAGAGCCCGTATAAAGTGCAGCCCCCTGATGAATCCTCCCCACACCACAGGAGATGAGCTATAGGTGAGCATGTCTACACTGATGATATCGATCACCAGAGTACATGGTGGCCCCCAAACTGGCAAAAGTCTAAGGAAGATATATATTTTTACTCAGAACTTTGTTAACTAAAAGAATATCAGGATTCTGTAAGTAAGAAGTAAATTCATTATTTGTAGGTGACGAGTAGTACCTATCATAACTTTAAACATTGAACAGCTCCCATTGTATTGTGGCATATTATGTGGTCAATAAGATTTGTGAGCCAACATCTTTGCCATAATTAACATCACCCCAGAATCTAGTGAATGGTTTCAGTTTGTTGTAATAGTGGGTAAGAGGTTCATCCAAACCTTGGATTTGGCAGGGTGATTAAGTGGAAGAGAGAGGAATGTGCTAATAGATGGCATTGATAAAAGAGCTTTGGAATGGTTGTCTTTAGATACCATATTAGAAGGAAGCAAGAGAAGATAAGAGAGGAATGATGTTCAGAAAAAAAGCAGAGGGATCTGATACATAAATTATCAATAGATAGGAAAGCAAGAAAGAAGATTTATAGTCACTCTAAATAAACATTCCAAAGTCTTCCAGCACCTCATAGGCTCCATTGCAGAGACCCAGGCAATGATTTATGAGCAAGGAGTGCAGTGATGGTGGGCTTCAGGGATGGTGCTTCAGGTATGCTCTCTGCCACAGGGGCTTTGAAAGTGAGGTAGGGATACTTTTCTCTAGAGCTTGTTGATGTAAGAACAGCCAAACCTTTAAAGAATTTTTATAAGAATTGATTTGAGCTAAACAGAGGATATGCCTACAAGCTAGATGTCAACAGACTAAGATAAATACTTCCAAGAAATAACTGTTAGAGCATAGAAAACTTGTTTACAACCTTCTAAATACGTTTTTTAACATTTTTAGAGGCCTCTAGACTTGAAATAACACCCTTTAGTCACCATTACACTCGTATTACCCAATATATTAGACAAAATAAGAGAAAATAAAACAAATTAGATGTTACAAATATCATATTATTATTATTGTACATTTAATTACACACACACAGTTCTTTTTTTTTTTTTGGTTTCATAGAAATTTATTTAATTTTTTTTTATTTTACTTTTTTTTTTATTAATTTATTTTTGTTACAGATGTTTCTCCTTTTTTCCCCATTGACACCCTCCTCCCCATCCCCCCACCCTGTCCCCAGCTTTGTTGTCCATGTCCATCACTTATGCATACATGCGCATAAGTTCTGTGGTTTATCTCTTCCCTCCCCCCCCACCCCTTCTTCTGAGGGGTGTCAGTTTATACCCTACTTCCACATCTCTGGGTCTACCCTGTTCCTCAGACTGTTATGTTCATTATATTCCAGAAATAAGTGAGATCATGTGATATTTGTCTTTCTCTGCTTGGCTTGTTTCACTTAGGATAATACTCTCGAGGTCCCTCCAGGTCGTCTCAAAGGATAAGAGATCTTTCCTTCTTACAGCTGCATAGTACTCCATTGTGTATATGTACCACAGCTTTTTTATCCATTCATCCACTGATGGACACTTGGGCTGTTTCCAGATCTTAGCTATTGTAAATAGTGCTGCTATGAACATGGGGGTACATGTATTTTTTCTGATTGGTGTTTCAGGCTTCTTAGGGTATATTCCTAGAAGTGGGATCACTGGGTCAAATGGCAATTCAATTTTTAATTTTTTGAGGTAACACCATAGTGTTTTCCACAGTGGCTGCACCAGTCTGCATTCCCTCCAGCAGTGTACTAGAGTCCCCTTTTCTCCACACCCTCGCCAACACTTGTTGTTTGATGATTTGTTGATGGCGGCCATTCTGACAGGTGTGAGGTGATACCTCATTGTTGTTTTAATTTGCATCTCTCTGATGATTAATGATGTTGAGCATTTCTTCATATGTCTCTTAACCATTTGTATGTCCTGTTTGGAGAGGTGTTTATTTAGTTCCTCTGCCCATATTTTAATTGGGTTCTTTGTCTTCCTTTTGTTGAGTTGTATGAGCACTCTGTATATTTTGGAAATTAACCCTTTATCTGATGTATCATTGGCAATTATGCTCTCCCATAGAGTGGGTTCCCTATCTGCTTTGATGGTTGTTTCTTTTGCTGTGCAGAAGCTTTTGAGTTTGATGTAGTCCCATGGGTTCATTTTTCCCTTTGTTTCTGTTGCCTTAGGTGATGTATCAGTGAAGATTCTACTGCATATGATGTCCGAAATTTTGTTGCCTGCATTTTCTTCTAGGATTTTTACCGATTCACGAGTCACATTTAAATCTTTTATCCATTTTGAGTTTATTCTTGTGTGTGGTGTAAGTTGATGGTCTAGTTTCATTTTTTTGCGTGTAGCTGTCCAATTTTCCCAACACCATTTATTGAAGAAGCTGTCTTTACTCCATTGTATGCTCTTGCCACCTTTGTCAAATATTAATTGAGCATAATGTCTTGGGTCAATTTCCGGATTCTCTGTTCTGTTCCACTGGTCTATATGCCTGTTCTTGTGCCAGTACCAGGCTGTTTTGATTACAATAGCTTTGTAGTATAAGCTGATATCCGGTATTGTGATCCCACCTACTTTGTCCTTCTTTTTCAAGATTGCTGTGGCTATTCGGGGTCTTTTTTGGTTCCATATGAACTTTTGAAATATTTGTTCTAGTTCTGTGAAATATGTCACTGGTATTTTGATGGGGATTGCATTGACTCTATAGATTGCTTTGGGTAATATGGACATTTTAATGATGTTAATTCTTCCAATCCATGAACAAGGTATGTGCTTCCACTTTTTTATATCTTCCTCTATTTCTTTTTTCAATGTCCTGTAGTTTTCTGCAAATAGGTCCTTTACTTCTTTGGTTAAGTTTATTCCTAGGTATCTTAATTTTTTTGCTGCAATGGTAAATGGAATTGTTTTTTTAGTTTCTCTTTCTGTGAGTTCATCATTGGTGTATAAGAATGCCGTCGATTTCTTGACGTTAATTTTGTATCCTGCTACTTTGCCAAATTCATTTATTAAGTCTAGTAGATTTTTGATGGAGTCTTTAGGGTTTTCTATATATAATATCATGTTGTCTGCGAATAATGACAGTTTCACTTCCTCCTTTCCAATTTGGATTCCTTTTATTTTTTCTTCACGTCTGATTGCTGTGGCTAAGACTTCCAGTACTATGTTAAATAAGAGTGGCGAAAGTGGGCATCCCTGTCTTGTTCCTGTTCTTAAGGGAAATGTTTTTAGTTTTTGCCCATTGAGTATGATGTTGGCTGTAGGTCTTTCATATATGGCTTTTATTATATCAAGATATGATCCCTCTACTCCCAAGTTGCTGAGCTTTTTTATCAGAAATGGGTGCTGGATTTTGTCGAATGCTTTTTCAGCGTCTATTGATATGATCATGTGGTTTTTATCTTTCATTTTGTTTATGTGGTGTATCACATTTATTGATTTGCGAATGTTGAACCAGCCTTGCATCCCTGGGATGAATCCCACTTCATCATGGTGAATAATTTTTTTGATGTATTGCTGGATCCGATTTGCTAGTATTTTGTTTAGGATTTTGGCATCTACGTTCATCAGGGATATTGGCCTGTAGTTTTCTTTCTTTGTAGTGTCTTTTTCTGGTTTTGGAATTAGGATTATGCTGGTCTCATAAAACGAGTTTGGAAGTCTTCCTTCTTCTTGAATTTTTTGAAATAGTTTGAGGAGAATGGGTGTTAGTTCTTCTTTGAATGTTCGGTAAAACTCCCCCGTGAAGCCATCCGGTCCTGGGCTTTTGTTTGCTGGGAGAGTCTTGATTACATCTTCAATTTCCTTAGCTGTTATTGGTCTGTTCAAGTTTTCTATCTCTTCCCAGGTCCAGTTTTGGGAGACTATGTGTTTCTAGAAATTTGTCCATTTCACTTAGGTTGTCGAATTTGTTGCCATATAAATGTTCATAGTATTTGCTAATGATCCTTTGTATTTCTGTGGTGTCAGTTGTTACTTCTCCTCTTTCATTTCTGATTTTGTGTATTTGGGTTCTCTCTCTTTGTTTCTTGGTGAGTCTAGCTAAGGGTCCATCAATCTTGTTTATCTTTTCAAAAAACCAGCTCTTTGTTTCATTGATCCTTTGAATTGTTTCTCTGGTCTCTATGTCATTTATTTCTGCTCTGATCTTTACTATTTCCTTCCTTCTACTTGCTCTGGGGTTTTCATTTTGTTTGCTTTCTAGTTCTTTAAGTTGTGAGGTTAGATAGTCTATTAGAAATTTTTGTTGTTTCTTGAGGTAGGCCTGTACACACAGTTCTTACACACAACCACTAAGCTATGAAAATAGTGCAACTTGTTTGATGATGAAGCAATGAAGATGAAGAGATGTACTGCACAGCAAAGAAGAGCAAAGTTATTGCTCCTCTGAAGGCACGACCTCAGTAGGAGAGTCTTCAGGTGGTGCAGTATCTTCAGCAGGTACGTCATCGTATTCTTCTGCTGAAGGAGTACTAGGAGTAGGCAGTGGGTGTCTGGGTGCGCGGCTGAAGAACATCACGATAGGCAGTTGCTGGCACTGTCTTTTCATATGTGTGAGGAGGCTTTTGTAGGATTCTATCACTCCACCAAGCGCATTCTGGAACCGCAATGAATGCGTCATTTGTGGGTCCCATTCGCCAATCATGTCCTGTACTACCTTAATAGTTCTCTCAACATGCAAGAGACGCTCAAGTGTAAGGCCAACTTCCTCCTGACCCACAAGAACCTCTGGCTGCTCTTCTTCCTCTTCACTCACACGGACCGTGGCCTCATCCTTGAAAATTAATGTCTGGGAAGGCATTCTTTTCCAGAACAGTCCTGTTTTGTCCATATTGAACACCTGTTTTGGATGATACGAGCCCTCCTCAAGGATCTTCTGGAACGTGTTGTTCACGTAGTCCTCTGCCGCAGGCTGGTCAGCAGAGGCAGCTTCTCCACGGAGAATGACACTCTTTAGATGATACCTCTTCCGGAACTTCTCATACCAACACTTGCTCGCCGTGAAATCCATGAACATTGCAGAAGAGGGTCCTGGTTGAGGTTCATCTGCCTTAAAGCACTGATAGAGCTGCCACGCCTTTTCCCGATGACCAGCAAATCCAACGGAATGTTTTTCTTGCAGCTGTTACTGATCTGAACAGCTAGGGCAAACTCCGTTTTCACTATGAACTTATTACAACTTGTCACGATGCGCTTTACATCATTGTTGAAAGAGACAGTAGCCGTTGCACAGATGTTCTTTTCATCTTTACGAATGGAGCGAACGGTAGACTCATTCAAGTCTTGGTGGCAGGCAACCTCCACGATTTTCTTGCCATCTTTGATCATATTCAAGAGTTTCACCTTCTCCTGGATGGTAAGCATCTTCCTCCGGTGCTTATTTTCATCATCAGAAGGCTTAGAAGAAGCAGCACATTTAGGAGTCATCGTGCGGCTTAGATAAAAGTTCTCAGAAATCGCAAACACAAAAGCAAAGATGTATCCGATGCATAGCGATGTAGAAGTGTGTATGAGAGAAAAGAACTTGCATGAGGCTGAGCCAATCAGTGGCCAGGATAGGAAGAAGATTGGATAACCAATCAGTGAACAGTACGCTCTGATTGGCTTGGTTTCACCACAACTGATTTTTTGGAAAAAAGTTACTGCCCACACACAAGGAGTGGTAGAGCGGTTGCACCTGGCATTGAAGGATTTGTGGGGGTGCTCAAATACCTAGGCCTACAGTCCATAATTACAGTAATTTTCATTTTAATTGTAATACAGGGGTGTATAATTGACTCAGACAACTGAGCACGTGCTGTATTATTTTCACTATCTCGATCAACTTTTAAATGAATATATTTGAAAAAACCGCGATAGAGTGAAGCAGCGAAAGTCAAAGCGGAAAGTGGCAAGAGACGACTGTATACGCCAACAAATTGAACAATGTAGACAAAGTGGACAAATTTCTAGAAACACATAGGCTGCCAAAACTGAACTGGGAAGAGATAGAAAACTCGAACATACCAATAAATACTAAAGGAATTGAAGATACAATCAAGAAATGCCCAGCAAACAAAAGCCCAGTCCCAGACAGCTTCCGGGACTTTACCGAACATTCAAAGAATATCTAACACCCATTCTACACAAACCATTCCAAAAAAAAAATCCAAGAAAAGGAAAACTTCCAAACTCATTTTATGAGGCAAGTATAATTCTAATGCCAGCATGAGATAAAGACACTACAAAGAAAGAAAACTATAGGCCAATATCCCTGATGAACACGGATGCCAAAATTCTTAACAAAATATTAGCAAATTGGATCCAGCAATACATTAAAAAAATTATTCACCATGACCAAGTGGGATTCATCCCAGGGATGCAAGGCTGGTACAATAAATGTGATACACCACATAAATAAAATGAAAGATTAAACCCATATCATCATATCAATAGAAGCTAAAAAAGCATTTGACAAAATCCAGCACCCATTTCTGATAAAAACGCTCAGCAATGTGGGAATAGAGGGATCATATCTCAACATAATAAAGGCCATATATGACAAGCCTACAGCCAACATCATACTCAATAGGCAAAATCTAAAAGCATTTCTCTTAAGAACAGGAACAAGACAGGGATGCCCGCTTGTACCACTTATATTTATCATAGTGCTGGAATTCTTAGCCACAATGATCAGAGAAGAAAAAAAAAAAAAATGAAAGGGATCCAAATTGGAAAAGAGGAAATGAAACAGTCATTATTCGCAGATGACATGATATTGTACATAGAAAACCCTATAGACTTCATCAAAATCTCCTAGAGCTAACAAAAGAATTTGGCAAAGTAGCAGGATACAAAAATTAGCATCAAAAAATTGACGGCATTCTTATACACCAATAATGAACTCACAGAAAGAGAAACTAAAAAAAAAAAAAAAATCCCATTTACCACTGTAGCAGAAATATTAAGATACCTAGGAATAAACTTTTTTTTTTGTTCCACTTATTGATGCATTCTCTGGTTGATTCTTTATTCCTTTTTTTTTTTATTAATTTATTTTTCTTACAGATGTTTCTCCTTTTTTCCCCATTGACACCTTCTTCCCCATCCCCCCACCCTGTCCCCAGCTTTGTTGTCCATGTCCATCAGTTATGTATATATGCGCTTAAGTACTGTGGTTTATCTCTTCCCTCCCACCCACCCCCTCTTCTGAGGGGTGTCAGTCTATACCCTACTTCCACATCCCTAGGTCTACCCTGTTCCTCAGACTGTTATGTTCATTATATTCCACAAATAAGTGAGATCATGTGATATTTGTCTTTCTCTGCTTGGCTTGTTTCACATAGGGTAATACTCTCAAGGTCCCTCCATGTCGTCTCAAAGGATAAGAGATCTTTCCTTCTTACAGTTGCATAGGACACCATTGTGTATATGTACCACAGATTTTTTATCCATTCACCCACTGATGGACACTTGGGCTGTTTCCACATCTTAGCTATTGTAAATAGTGCTGCTATGAACATGGGGGTACATGTATTCTTTCTGATTGGTGTTTCAGGCTTCTTAGGGTATATTCCTAGAAGTCCTAGGAATAAACTTAACCAAAGAAGTAAAGGACCTATTTGCAGAAAACTATAGGACTTTGAAAAAAAAATAGAGGACAATACATGTATAAAAAAGTAGAGGCATGTACCTTGTTCATGGATTAGAAGAATTAACATCATTAAAATGTCCATACTACCCAAAGCAATCTATAGATTCAATGCAATCCCCATTAAAATACCAACAATATATTTCAGGGAACTAGAACAAATACTCCAAAAGTTTATATGGAACCAAAAAAGACCCCGAATAGCTACAGCAATCTTGAAAATGAAGAACATAGTAGGAGGGATCACAGTACCAAATATCAGGTTATACTACAATGCCATTGTAATCAAAACAGCTTGGTACTCACACAAGAACGGACATATAGATCAATGCAACAGGACAGAGAACCCAGAAATTGACCCAAGACATTATGCTCAATTAATATTCGACAAAGGTGGCAAGGCATACAATGGAGTAAAGTCAGTCTCTTTAATAAATGGTGCTGGGAAAATTGGACAGCTACATGCAAAAAATTAAGCTAGACCACCAACTTACACCATACACAAGAGTAAACTCAAAATGGACAGAAGACTTAAATGTGACTTATGAATACATAAAAATCTTAGAAGAAAATGTAGGCAACAAAATTTCAGACATCATACAAAGCAAATTTTCACTGATACAACACCTAAGGCAAGAGAAACAAAGCAAAAAATAAACACATGGGACTACTTCAAACTAAAGAGCTTCTGCACAGCAAAAGAAACAGGCATCAAAATGGAAAGGGGACCCACTATATGAGACAGCATAATTGCCAATGATACATCAGATAAGGGGCTAATTTCCAAAATATATAGAGTACTCATACAAATGAACAAAAAGAAGACTAGGAATCCAATTAAAAAATGGGCAGAGGACCTAAATAGACACCTCTCCAAATAGGACATACAAATGACTGAGAGACATATGAAAAAATGCTCAATGTCACTGATTATCAGAGACACCAACTGAAATGACTATGAGGTATCACCTCACACCTGACAGAATGGCTGCCACCAACAAATCATCAAACGAGTGCTGGCAAGGGTGTAGAGAAAAGGGGATTCTAGTACACTGTCGGTGGGAATGCAGACTGGTGCAGCCATTATGGAAAACAATATGGTGTTTCCTCAAAAAATTAAAAATAGAACTTCCTTTTGACTCTGTCATCCCACTTCTAGAAATATATCTTAAGAAGCCTGAAACACCAATCAGAAAAAATATATGTACCCCTATGTTCATAGCAGCACTATTTACAATTGCTAAGATCTGGAAAAAGCCCAAGTGTTCATCAATAGATGAGTGGACAAAAAAGCTGTGGTAAATATACATGATGGAATCCTATATAGCTGTAAGAAAGAAAGGTGTGTTATCCTTTGAGGTAACATGGAAGGATCTGGAGAGTATTATGTTAAGCGAAATAAGCCAATCAGAGAAAGGCAAATATCACATGATCTCACTTATTTGTGGAATATAATGAACAAAATAAACTGATGAACAAAATAGAGCCAGAGATGTAGTAGTTGGGTACAGACTGAGAAACCTCAGAAGAGAGGAACAGAGGGGAGGGAAGAAATAAACCAAAGAACTTATATGCATGTATGCGTAACCAATGGACATAGACAACAATGCTTGGGAGGCGGGGTGCTGGATCGACAGGAAGGTGTCAATGGGGGGAAAAGGAGAAACATCTGTAACAAAAATAAATTAATAAAAGTTAAAAAGAAGAAGAAGAAGAAGAAGAAGAAGAAGAAGAAGAAGAAGAAGAAGAAGAAGAAGAAGAAGAAGAAGCTGTACAAAATTGTTCAGTGTAACCTCTCTTAATGGCCACAAAGGGGCAATGCTGCTTTGGAGAAGATCAATGTTTGCACTTCCCCACATTCATTAACTAGATAGAAATTATCTTTTTTTAAAAAAATCTAGTATTATTACTTAATCCTTTGCTTCAGTTTATACTTATTAATCATGTATGTATATGTGTATGTACCCATCTACCTAAATTAATATCTATGTCTATTCTAATCTAATCAGTTTGAAATTACTTTGGAAACCACAATTCTTTGAATAATACATATTGTTCCTCAAGGTCAGGGCCCCATTAGTTTTTCTGATATAAATGTCTAATGTTTTTACCCATGCACAGCCCAGTATCCTGCCACACTAAGTTAATCGTGCCCAGAATTCTCTTATCCCCTTCTTTTTACTAGGAAATCTACTGATGGGATGGTGAAGTCTCAGTTTAAGCATCTCCTGCATCGGAACCTTCTCTGACTGGATCCAAAAGCACAGTTTATTACTCTTTTTTGTCGCATCATATAGACACATAGTCTGCTTTGGTAGCTATTCTCTGACTGTTCTTGAGTATTGGGACTAAGTTGTTTGAAGATTGAGACTGTGTCTCTTTCATGAATGGGACCCAAGTATTGCATAATTAGTAGGCAATTATTAGGCACTCAATAAGTACATATATTGAATATACGCATTAATAAATGAATAATTGCAAAAGAAAGATCACATAAAAAATTCAGCAAACAATTTTTTAAAATCCTCTGAGAGTACTGGAGCTGATTAAATTGGATTATAGATTGAGCAATGTGGACTCTTACCATTGTCTCCTGTTAGACTGTGATGGTGTTTTGTTATTTATTAATTTGAGCTGATAGCTGATACAAAAAACAAAATTCTCTTTGTGCTTCAGAAAATGTGCTTCTTATTTATTTTAACTTCTATTATTTATAAAGCAGATCAATCCTATTTTTAGGGCTGTTTTGGAATTTATCTTCAACTTATGTCTGTTTACCCTGCTGTGTTAACATGAAAAGCCAAATTGATTGTTGATAGATTTATATTCATCCAAGAGGATAAAGTGTGAAGAAAATATTTAATGTTTGTTCAACGTCACAATGAGAGCTACCAAAATGCTACATTACTGGATGGTCATGACGCTATGTCTTCTGATGTCTGCAGAATTTTTCTGTCCTTTCTTATCTATTTGGAGATCAAAGCTCCTCCAGAATAGATCTTTCTGGTACTTTCCAATTTATTTTCCCCAGGTATATTCCTAAAAATATTTAATTTCCCTGATTTATAATTTAGAAGAAATTAAAATTAATTTAATTAGCTTCTATCATTTATTAGGATTATGTAAAATATAAACATATCTGAAAGATTGTAATTTTAAGTTCCCTGAAGGTAAAGGGTCCATATATTCTCTATGTTTTAATCTGTGACTTTAGCTTGTAATGGGATATTATGCTACTTGTGTGTCCTCAATAGACTTTAATTCGTACTTGTAATTAAAAAGAAATGCATGTATACATGCTACTCTTGTGGCTTTGTGAGAATCCCTCTCTTCCCCACTGTAAAATAATGTCACCTCCACTGACATATCAGGTGGTCCTAGCACTCAGTTTTTACCATTCTAGGAGGTGTGAGGAAAGAAAGAGGAGGGCTGGGAGAGATCAATTCTAAACTGATCCTTATCTATATGTGAAGAGGGAATTTCTCATTCCTACTGAAAGTATTTTCAGCAATTCTAAATTAGGGCAAAATAGGAGGTGCTTTCTTTGACAGAAACAGCTTTAAGAGAAAGGACTTGAGAAAGGGTGGGGCTTGCTGAAAGAATTAAAGCAGGTGTGAATTTAAAGTCCTAATTCCAGCTTGCTGAGGAGACCACAAGACCACTTGAGTTGTCACTAACCTTTCGTGCCAGGAAATGGGCAAGATCCTGGGAGCATCATTTTTAATTCTATGGCTTCAACTAGGCTGTGAGTTGTAGAGGAAAAACTCTGGGATACATCGTTAATTTGGGCAAATGAGTAAATTTGGATATGGACAACTCATGCAGGTAGAAACTTTAAGAAGAAAATATAATTTGGGGGGCCTAATGACTTTTTCTTCTTTTTAAGCAGGGGTGAGTGGCCAACAGAAGGGAGAAAAAAGTGACCAGCAGCAGGTGAAACAGAGCCCTCAATCTTTGTTACTCCAGGAAGAAGAGGTTGCAATTCTGAACTGTACTTATGAGAACAGTGCATTTGACTACTTTCCATGGTACCGGCAATACCCTGGTAAAGGCCCTGAATTATTGACAGTCATATATTCGGGGAAGGCTAGAAAAGACGAAGGAAGATTCACACTTTTCCACAGCAAAAGTACCAAACACTTCTCATTGCACATCAAGGCCTCCCAGCCTGGAGACTCAGCCACCTACTTCTGTGCAGCAAGTGCACAGTGCTCTCCAGGCACCTGCTGCCTGTGCTCAAACCTGTAGCTGAGGCTCCAGCCAAACCCTGCTATATAGGTGAAATATGCACACATACACACAAAATTCTATTTGGTCATTAAAAAGTCTTAATACATTTAAAAGAACTGAAATTATATAGAATTTATTCTTTGACCGAAATGGAATTGATTTGGAAAATCAGTTGCAGAAAGATGTCTAAAAACTCCCAAATATTTGGAATATAAGCACTAAACTTTAAAATTACCCATAGGGCCCTGGCCGGTTCGGCTCAGCGGTTAGAGAGTTGGCCTGTGGACCAGAAGGTTCGGTTCCCGCTAAGGGCAGGTACCTCGGCCCCGGTTGGGGCCGTGTGGGTAGCAACCACTCAGTGTGTCTCTCTCACACTGATGTTTCTCTCCCTCTCTCTTCCTCCATCTCTCCCTCCCACTATATCTCAAGATAAATGCAAAAAAAAAAAAAAGATAAAATTGCCCATTACCCATAGGTCACCCAGACGGTGTGTCTCAGTGGTTGAGCATTGACCCATGCACCAAGAGGTCACCGGTTCGATTCCTGGTCAGGGTACATGCCCAGGTTGTGGGCCCGGGCCCAGTGGGGGGCATGCAGGAGGCAGCCATTTGATGTTCTCTCTCATCGATGTTTCTATCTCTCTCCTTCTCCCTTCCTCTCTCACTAAAAACCAATAAAGTAAAAAAAGATTTTAAATTGCCCATAGTTCAAATAAGCAATTACAATGATTAGATACCACTCCATGTCTAAAACATCCCAAATATTTGGAATTTAAGCTCTAAACTTTAAAATTACCCATAGGGCCCTGGACAGTTTGGCTCACAGGTTAGAGGGTCAGCCTGCGGACCAGAGAGTCCTGGGTTCGGTTCCAACTAAGGGCAGGTACCTCGGCCCCGGTTGGATCGTGTGGGTGGCAACCACTCAATGTGTCTCTTTTACATTGATGTTTCTCTCTCTTCCTTCCTCCATCTCTCCCTCCCGCTCTATCTCAAGATAAATGCAAAAAAAAAAAAAAAAAAAAAAGATAAAATTACCCATAGGTCACCTAGCCGGTTTGGCTCAGTGGTTGAGCGCTGACCCATATACCAAAAGGTCACCGATTCGATTCCCGGTCAGGGCACATGCCCAGGTGTGGGTCCAATCCCCAGTGGGGGCTTGCAGGAGGTAGCCAATCGATGTTCTCTCTCATCGATGTTTCTATCTCTCTCTCTCTCTCTCTTCCCCTCTCACTAAAAGCCAATAAAGAAAAAAAAAGCTTTTTAAATTACTCATAGGTCAAAGGAGCAATTACAATGAGGAGATACTACTCCATGTCTACCAGAATGGCTAATATACAAATATTGGCAATGCCGAGTTCTGGCAAGGATGAGGAGAAATGGAATCACTTGTATATTGCTGGTGGGTGAGTGGTGCAGTCACTCTGGAAAATAGTTTAACAGTTTCACATAAAATTAAACATACATCTACCACAAGGCAATGATTCTACTTCTAAGCATTTACCCAAGGGAAATGAAATATATGTTCACAAAAAGACTTGTAGAAAATGGTCATAGAGCTTTATTTGTAACAGCAATTAAGTAGAGAAAATGTCCACAAATGACAGATTAAATAAATTGTGCTACACGTATCAGTCAGCTATAAAATGGACAGAACTGCTGATACTCATAACAACATTGATAAACCTCAATAACATAATGTCTAGCAAGATTCGAGAAAAAACATATTGTTTGATTCCATTTATATGAAGTTCTAAAGTAGGTAAATTAATCCACAGTGAAATAATGCAGAACAATGATTACCTCTATAAGCTGGGAATTTTGGGGGTGGGCACAAGGGATCTTGAAGGAGTGAAGGAAATACTCTATAGCTTCTTAGGGGTTTGGTTTATAAGTTTGCAATTTTCAGACTCTTCTATCTCTATACTTTTGATAAATTGATTAAACTGTATAATTATACTTTAATAAGGAAATAAGGTACAAAAACTAATCAAACAGGAACAAAAACAAAGCAATAAATGGAGAAATCCAATGCTATTTTTTTTCTATTAATTTATTTTTTGTTTCAGATGTTTCTCCTTTTTTCCCCATTGAAACTCTCCTCCCCCTCCCCCCCACCGATCCCCAGCTTTGTTGTCCATGTCCATCAGTTATGCATATATGCACATAAGTTCTGTGGTTTATCTCTTCCCTCTGGAAAAGGCGAGAAAACAGATATTCCCTACAGCCTCCAGAGAAAACTTTGACCAGCTGGCACCTTGATTTTAGCTCAATGAAACTGATTTTGGACTTCTGACCTTCAGAATTGTGAGAGAATAAATTTGTATTGTTTTAAGCCACCACGTTTCTGGTAATTTGTGAGGAAACTATTATAAAGAATCAAAAGAAAGATTAAAAAGCAGACATATCTAGAAATACAGTAGAAATTGAAACGGTTTTAAGAAAAAGTTATTAAGCCCTGGCCGGTTTGGCTCAGTGGTTAGAGCGCCGGCCTGTGGACCAAAGAGTTGCAGGTTTGATTGCAGTCAAGGGCACGTACCTCGGTTGCAGTTTGGTCCCCGGTCTGGTTCGGGGTCGTTGAGAAGGCAACCAGTCCATGTGTCTCTCTCATGTCAATGTGTCTCTCTCTCTTTTTCCCTGCCACTCTGTCTGAAGATAAATGGAAAAATATCTTCAGGTGAGAATTAAAAAAAAAAAAAGAAAAAGTTATTAATACTTGAACCTATAAAAATTAAAAGTCTTAGGAAAAGGAACAATGTAATAGAAAAATATATGTTACCAAGAATAACTTAAGAAGAAATAGAAAAATGAAATAAATACACAATCATTAAAGTAATTTGATAATTAGAAATAAAAAATCCTAGACAACTAGTAATAGAAAGGGAAATTTAACCTGTGTGCCTCACTACACAATTAAAATAAAATATATAGTAGGATGTATTTGTGAACCATACAACCAAAAAATGGGAGGAAGTATTTTCAAATCATACATCTAATAAGGGGTTAATATTCAAAGTATACAAAGAACTCAGAACTCAATAGAAAAAAAAATATCCGGATTTGAAAATGAGCAGAGGATCTGAATAGACATTTTTCAAAAAAAGATATATAAATGGCTAACAGGTACATGAAAAGGTATCTCCAAAATATATCTGCAGCCTGGCCAGTGCGGCTTGGTGGTTTAGCATTGACCCATGCACCAAGACTTTGCTGGTTCGATTCCTGGTCAGGGCACATACCCAGGTTGTGGGCCCGATCCCCAGTGGGGGGCATGCAGGAGACAGCCAATCAATGTTCTCTCTCATCGATGTTTCTACCTGTCTTTCCCTATCCCTTCCTCATTCTCTAAAATCAATAAAGAAAAACAAATTTTGTTTAAAGAAAGAAAAGATATCTGCACCGCCATGTTTAGTGCAGTATTATTTACAACAGCCAAGATGTGGAAACAACCTAAATGTCTTTTGACGGATGAAGGGATAAAAAAAAAAAATGTGGTGTATATATACTATGAACCATTGTTCAGCCATAAAAAAGAAGGAAATCCTGCCATTTCTGATGACATGGATGGACCTTGAGAGCATTATGCTAAATGAAATAAGTCAGACAGAGAAAGACAAATACTGTGTGATAATACTTAAATGGGAAATCTATAAGAGGAAAAAAAAAACTCATATGTATAGAGAACAGATTGGTGGTTGCCAGAGGTGAGGTTTGGCAGCTGGGTGTAATAGGTGAAGATGGTAAAAAAATATAAATCTTTTTTTTGTAAGACAAGTAAGTCCTGGGGATGTAATGTATAGTTTTAAAATTATATACATGTATAAACTCCCCTGGCTCTCAAAGTCTGCTTTGCTTCTTTTTTTCAGTAGTTTGAAAATTTGGAAAAGAAATTTGGAATAGTAGGTATATCTGATTGGAATAGCTTCATCAGGTTGAAACATACAAGATGAAAATATAACGCCTAGGTTGGAATGTGTGGTCAGCACCAGAGGATAGCCATTGTCAAGGATGTACGATTTAGAAAGAATAGAAAAGATCTGGGAACCATAATAGTAGTTCTGTGGCTTCATAAGGTATGAAGGATTTCTATAAAGAAACCAAGGAGAATCTGAGGACCATAGACTAACCCAATTATTCTCATTTTGGTTTCTTTAGGAGGTGATCAAACATTTTTTTAACTTGATGATTTGATATAAACTCCTTCACTAGATTAATTTTCAGGATAAAGTGGAGAAGAATCTTTATTCCTTCAATGTCCAGAGAGAAAAATATTTTTATCTTGAAAAAACTTGTATACCATTAGTAGTTTTGAATATTTTCACTGATAGCATTTTGGGACAGATTTTGTCTTCATGATAACGATAATAAGAATTGTAGAACTGCACCAAACAATAGATGTGCATTCAAGGCAACAATATAGCCAAATATTTTAATGTAGAAGATCCATGGATTTTCTCTTTCTAGAACTTCTAAAAAACTAAGCATAGAGTTACATTACAAATAAATATGATTTCACTGCTGTTACAATTTGGTATTTCAATACACACTGGAGAGATTCTAGAAGTCAGAAACCTATTTTGATATCATTTGTCTGAGCGATGTTTATTGCGAAGTTACCAGTTTTCCTGATGTGGTAGGTAAGGAGGAAAGAAAGGAGGTGAGGACTTCTTTGTCTCTTGTAGGAAAGCCAAGGATTGGTGAGTACATTTCACCTTAGAATCAGGTTGGAGGCAACAGAGCAATCAAAACATAAACACATATTTGCAATTACAGCCTGCTTAGCAATAAATTTGCTTTAGATAAGTACCTCAGATCTTGTCAAATATTAATTCACTAAACTTTGACATTTAAGTAATAAATCTCCTTCCAACACTTCCTTCAATATTAAGCTTTATGCTTGTTCTTTACCAGATTTAATTACTTATCATTAAATCACAAGTAAAGGTAAAACAATGTTTAAGACAGGCCAAATCTCCCAACCTGGGTGTCACAACCCATTCAAACTTCACCCAGGCAGAATCCCATTTCAAGGGCACTTTCTATATGCAGCCGAGGGCCCTTGCACCTGTACTGTCAGGAACACAGAGGGAAATCCTGTCAAGCTGCTCCCCAGACTGCTGTGGGCATTCATGGTCTCCTCTATTTAGTTATAAATAATTGCAAACCAGGGCGTTGGATACCTGTCAGCAATGAGAGATGAAATGGGACAGAGAAGTAGACATTTCAACTAATTATAAACTCTCTTTCCTCTACCACTTTTTGATAAGTTATTTCAACCTTAGTATCAGTGAACTGGCAGTTTTAGAGACATTGTCAGTACTTTCTTTCTAGTTGTCTGTTTGCCTGTGGTTCTTTAAGATTAATTCATCCACTAGAACAATAAAACCAAATAGAAGATTAGACAGCTGCATTCTACATTATCATGTAACAGCTCACAAAACTTCCACTAACAAAGTGTTTGCAGCCTACAGCTATCACATTCTGTGAGAGAGGGTTGTAACACTGTGTCTCAGAGAGATCTGGCATGCTTATCTTGACTTTATTTTACAAATAAAATAAAATACCCAGCCACGAAATTTAACAAGTGAGACTGAACTCTTTGGACCAATGGGATGGAATAGGTGACCTCAGGACAGTTCTAGGACACATGACCTATTAAGTCCAATTCTACTTGTGGAGACAACAGGATTGAATGTCCTGATCTTCAAGAGTCCTAGAATCTAGTGAGGAGGAAGAATGTTGGATAGGATTACCTTTCATTGAGAAATCCAAGGATCTGTGAGGTTTAAAATTTTTTTTCATTGGATTCTGGTGGGAAAAAAGTAAGTACAGACTAAATAAGTGACCAGTAAGTAGATTACAAGGAAGCCTAAATAAAATATGTTGTTAATGGGTCCCCAAAATTATTCTTCTGAACATTATCAATGTATGTCAACTGGTTCAATCTTCAGTTCAGCTCAGCTCCAACCTTTAATATTAATTGCATTTTCCATGCCCCTTTTCAGGTACTGCCTGAGTTACCCGCAAACGACAAGTAAACAAAAATAAAGGCTTGGAGTGAGATGACTCTTTTCTCATTTGTGTGTAGATCATGTGGTCGATGAACATAGGAAACCCTATTTCCTGTTTGGGGCAATAGCATCAGAACCCTGGAACTACATATAAACATGCTGCAGTCGCTCAGAGCCACTGAACTCTCAGCTTGAGGGAGAACTAGATACATCTGTGCAGGGGAATACGTGCCACATGCCGCTCTCCAGCCTGCTGTGGGTATTCGTGGCCTTCATCTTCTCTGGTAGGGATGGTTCCAAACATGGGTAAGAATGTTAAGGATGAAAGAATGGCACACAGGCATGTGGTACTTCACATGGACTTGAGGAAGAAAGAAGGAGTGGAGAAAACAAGCAGATTATGATTTCAATTTGGTTTGTTTTTGAGCCCTAAGTTACTGTAAATCTTACAATATTTTATTTACTACATCAGCTCTGTTTTCCGATTTTCCCCACAGGAGCCAGCGAGGCCCAGAAAGTTACTCAAGACCAGCTAGACACATTCAAGCAAGAGGGTGCATCAGTCACCTTGAACTGTGCATATGAAACAAGTCAGACCTACTACTCTATTTTTTGGTATAAGCAGCTTACAAGTGGAGAGATCATTTACCTTATTGATCAGTATTCTGTTGGCTCAAATGCAAAGAATGGCCGCTATTCTGTTCACTTCAAGAAAGAAGATAAATTCATCAGCTTCACCATTTCAAACTTACAGCTGGAAGATTCAGCAAATTATATCTGTGCTCTCGGGGAACTCACAGTGTTTAAAGTAATGGTAAAAGCTGAACAAAAACCCCAGAGCTCAGTAAGAGAGTCCTCTGCTGCAGAAGCCAAGCTGAAATGCACACCTGCAGAACCAGACACAAAATGGCAGGGACTATGGTTGCTTAATCTAAGGTCTGGATCAGAAGATTTAATTCTGGGTAAAACCTCCTTCTATGTCATTTGGAAACAGGTGTCCAGCATAACTTTCTTCTAATACATTCTCACTCTTCAAAAGACACTCACATCACAAATCTGGGTCTTGTTATCTGGAATCATCATGAACATCATTTCCTTAGCCCTTTCCTCGTAGGGGCTGTGTCAGTTACAGTAAAATCAGAGAAGGAGAACCACCACGAGTGATGTAGAATAAGAAATTAATTATGAGGATTAGAACTCATGCAGTTGCTGGAGCTGGTGGAGGGGTCTGCACAAAGCTGTTGTCTTGACATCTGGTAGTGAGAATGAATTTACTATAAGTCAGCTAGAGTGACATCTGTGAAAGCAGTTGAATGTGGACAAAAGCTTAGACAACTGTGATTTGTAAGGATATACTAGAACTCATGAGTATAATTGGAACACACAAAGACAAACTAAACCTTGTCTGTCTCTCACTTCTTTCAATCTCATAGTGGTGAGTGACCTTCAGGAAAAGTGGGTGTCATTTGCCATCATGCTACATGCATACTTGGTGCAAGACAAACAGAAGCTGAAGGAGGAGATCTGGTGGGAGGTGGAGGAGTTGAGAGTCAACAATAAGATGAGCTATCAGATCAGCAGCAACATGTGTGAGTTGCCACAGTGCCTGGAGCCATGCACCCACCTGCAGAACATAAAAAATATGGCTGCTGCATCACTACCACCTTTGAGATCTTGCACAAGTCTCTTGCATGGCCAACCCTGACCCAGAACAATGCAGGGAAGCACATTCTGAAAAATATATTTTCAGATGGTTAAGTTGATTCAGTGCAAAGCAACCACAGTGCCCTATGAAAACCAAGCTAACCCTCTCTCGCAAAGAGGACACAAAGTTCATTTATCCATCTTTGGGTGATGTACGTTCCTCTTCTAGCTGAGTTACACTCTCCCATTGATACCCTGTAGTTTAACTACTGAGATACGAAGAGACACTATAGAAGATTAACTTATTAACACACCTTATGCTACCACAAGTAGACAAACCAGAAGGAAGCAAAAATGGTTAACAAATACATAAATATATTTATATCAAAATGAAGAAATTTTTCATAACTATTCTAGTCTTTGTTTCTGCAACTGATTACATGATAGCAGCTGGTTTTAATAACAACCTCTTCCATTATCCATTCCAAAATCTCTTTGTTCATACCAAGCATCTCAACTCACTGCTATACTTCATTTTCTATAAAATAAGCTTCTTATTCAGGGGCAATGCTATATGGAATGCCATAAGTTGAATAAGAAATTCTGCAAGTCCACCACTGGCTTTGGTAGAAGCTTTGCAGGCATCAAAGGCAAAACCATATTCAGAGTGCCTGTTTAACTGGAAAAAAATATCTTGCCAATACCCAGAGAAAATTGATGAATGTTTTCTGCAAAACATAATTAGGAATGATGCCTGGGAGAGAGGGAAGATGGGGCCATATAGGCAGACACTTCTTATACCTTCTCCCAGGGCCAGACTGAAAATAAAACTAAATTAGGGAACATTCACTTAAAATTATCAACTGAGGTCCAGCTGAAGAGGAGACAGCAGGGAAGGACAGAAACCACCTGGAGGCTGGTAGGACAGGTGAAATTGCAAGAGGGTCTGGCCTGCTTCCACAGGAGGAGGGCCAAGAGAGAGGAGGAATCTCTTGGCTGTGGGCGGGGTGAGTGTTCCCTTAGAGGAGTGAGGCTGGGTCCCCAGGCTGTGCTCCCCAGTTTGGAGCACCAGAGTTGAAAACAGTGCCCACATAGCAACCAGCTGTGAAGGGTGACAGGGTTTCTGGCCACTGAGGAGACCGGAGCTGGGCAGAGATAAAGCCACAGATTTGTTTTCTAATTTTCTTTTTGTTTGTTGGTTGGTTGGTTTAAAAAAGAAAGAAAGGAAAGGAAACCCAGAGCACAGGATTTTCATTTACATCTACTCACCTGAAGCTTCAGTGGAGAGAGGGCAGTGCAGTCTGGAGGTGCCTAAGGGGAGGTTGGGGTGGGAAGTATTGGGGAAAGATGTAGAAAGGCAGTTGCCAAGTGACCTGACTCCAGTCGTGCCTCCCCCAAACCAAAGCAGCTATTTCTCCTGAGAGGTGCTGGCCCCTCCCAAAAGCCACAGCTCAGGTAAAGGAAAAAACGCTACCATAGGGGATACAGCTTGCCCCTTCCTCAGGAACACTACCTGCTACACCCTGCATCTCACCCCTTGCAGAGGAGGCAGCAATGGCAGACCAAGCTTATGGGTTTCAACAGGCTCTGGAAGCATCAGTGACTGGCTTGAGGGTAGGGTTCTACTGCCCGGGGAACCTGGTTGGTACTCTCCCCTCATGAGAGAGCTGATAGAGACTCCATGTTTCCAGCTGATCGCACTGGACTGCCTATGAGGATCTCTGCCCAGCAGAGGGCAGAGAAATATTCTGAATCACTCTCAGAGAAACACACCCAACACATTCCTTGAAAGCTGAACAGCACCTCCCCCTCACAGGAGATCCAGAGGTGTGATACTCCCTCTTCTGCATAAAGCCTTCTCAGAAACAGCCTTTGCAGTGACTAAGATTGACAGCTGGCCAGCAGGCCAAGGTGGAGAGAGGTGGAGCCCAGGGACCTGGGGAAGTTTGCTGACCCATCCCTGGGCCCCAACTGCTGACAAACTGGCTTAGAGTGCAGCTTGGCCCCTCCTTCATGCAGCCAAGTTCTGTGGAGATAGACACAAACTGTGGGTAGCTTGAAGCTACAAACAGGTTGCTAAGACCCAAAGGAGGACATTTTCTGACTGTGACCAGCACCCAAGTAGAGCAGGATCCAAAAGGAGCTCCCAAGAGGCACTAAAACTCTACTGAGATCAACACCACTTCACTTTTTTTTTTTTTAGACAAACACTACTTCATATTTTTTTTGCATCATTTTCTTTATCTTTCTTTTTCATTGATTTGAAATTATTTTAGTCTCTATTTTTTTTTTCTTACTCTAGTTTTTCTTCTTTTTCCTCCTGAATCTTCTTTTTCCCTCTTCTAATTTTCTGCCTTTCTGCATTCTCCACTATGTTCCTTTTCATAATTTTTTCTTGCCCTTCTTTTATGCCATTTTTATCTCCTTATTCTCTGTTCTTATTTTACTTTTTTTTTTTTACCTCTTTCCTTTCATAATAATTTTTCTTCCCCCTTTTCTTTACTCCTAGTATTTTTTTCTTTTCTTCTGTTATTCTTGTTTTCTTCTCTCTTTCCTAATTCTCTCTTCTTTTCTGATCACTTTTGTTGTGGTTGTACGGGTCATCTGTATGTTTTTGTTTAGTTGTTGTGTTTAGTATTATTCTGTCAGCACCTGCACAACATCTCCCACGACATGGTCAGGGGTGAGTCTCACAATCAGCCATCCTGAGACGAGAGCCCATCCACAAATGGGACAACATTCAAGGCCCCATTATAATGGGAGAGTCCAAATAAGTCACAAAAAGTTCGTTACTAGAGCACCCAGCTCAGGAGGTCTAAGAGACGGCACCATTGATCCCACAAAACACTTACTACACAAGGCTACCCCAAGAAGACTAGGAGGTATAGCAGTTTGCTCTAAACATAGAAACAAACACAAAGAGTCAGCAAAAATGGTGAGACAAAGAAACAACCCCCTAGTGAAAGAAAAGGAGGAAACTCCAGAAAAAGAGCTAAACAAAATGTAGGCAAGCAATTGATCAGATATAGAGTTCAAAGTAATGGTTATAAGGATGCTCAAGGAACTTAGTGAGAATTTGAAGAAACTCAGTGAAAACTACAACTGCATGAAACAAGAAATAGAAAACATAAGTAAGAATCAGGCAGAGATGAAGAATAATATATTGGGCATCAAGAACACACTGGAAGGATTCAAAAGTTGACTTAATGAGGCAGAAGACCAAATCATTGATTTGGATGGCAAGGAAGAAAGAGCACTCACATCATAAGGGTACCAGAAGGAGAAGAAAGTGAGGGAGGAATAGAGAACCTTTTTAAAGAGATAAAGGTAGGAAACGTCCCGAACCTGGTGAAGAAAAACGTCACTCAAGTTTAGGAAGCACAGAGAGTTCCAATCAAGATGAACCCAAGGAGACCCACCAAGGTACATCATAATAAAAATGACAAACATTAGCGCAGCTGATGGCTCAGTGGTTCAGTGTCTACCCATGCACCAAGAGGTCAATGGTTCGATTCCTAGTCAGGGCATGTGCCCAGGCTGTGGACCTACTCCCCAGTGGGGGGTGTGTAGGAGGCAGCCAATGGATGTTCTATCTCATTGATGTTTCTCTCTCTCTCTCCCTCTCCCTTCCTCTCTCTCTAAAATCAAAAGAAAAAATATTTTTTAAAAAATGACAAACATTACAGACAAAAAAAGAATCTGAAAGGCAGCAAGAGAGAGATAGAAAGTTATCTACAAGGGAGTACCCATTAGAATATCAGCTGATTTCTTAATAGAAACACTTCAGGCCAGAAGGGGAGCAATATGAAGTATTCAAAGTAATGAAAAACAAGAACCTAAACCCAAGACAACACTATCCAGCAAGGTTATCATTTAAAATTAAAGGTGAAATGAATAGCTTCCCAGACCAAAAAAAAAAAAAAAAAAGGTGGAGGGTGCTGAAGGAGTACATAATCACCAAACCAGCATTGCAGGAAATATTAATAAGAGTGCTTTAAAAGGAGAAAAAATTGAGAGAGAGAGAGGAACATACTTAAAAAGGAAAAAATGGCAGTAAATAAGTACCTATCAATAATAACCGTAAATGTAAATGGACTAAATGCTCCATCAAAAGACATAGGTTAGGTGAATGGATAAGAAAAGATGACCCATATATATATTGTCCAAGAGAGACAAAGTCCAAAACAAAAGACTCATAGAGACTGAAAATGAAGGAATGGAAAAAAATATTCCAAGTAAATGGAACCGAAAAAAGGCTGGCGTAGCAATACTCATATCTGACAAAATAAAGGCCATAACAAGAGAAAATGAAGGGTATTACATAATACTAAAAGGAGCAATTCAACAAGAGTATATAACCCTTGTTAACATACATGCACCCAATTCAGGAGCACCTAAGTGTATAAAAAAATCTTGATGGACATTGCACCCCAAAGCCACAGAATATACATTCTTCTCAAGTGTACACAGGACATTCTCAAAAATAGACAGCATGTTAGGACATAAACTACGTCTCTACAACCTCAAGAAGATTAAAATTTTGTCAAGCATCTTCTCAGATCACAATGGCATGAAACTAGAAATCAATTACAATAAAAAAGGAAAGAGGTGAAGTAACAATTGGCACCACAGAAATACAAAGGAATGTAAGAGAATATGATGAACAATTATATGCCAACAAATTGGACAACCTATGTGAAATGGACAAACTCCTAGAATCACACAGTCTACCAAAACTCAATTAGGAAGACTCAGAAAACCTGCATAAACCAATACAAACGAAGGAAATTGAAGCAGTAATCAATAAAGTCCCAGCAAACAAAAGCCCTAGTCTGGATGAATTCACAGGGGAACTTTGACAAACATTCAAAGAAGAACTAACACCTATTCTCCTCAAACTATTCCAAAAAATTCAAGATGAAGGAAGACTTCCAAGCTCTTCTTCTGAGGGCAGAATAATCCTAATCCCCAAAGCAGGTGAAGACACTAAAATGAAAGGAAATTACAGGCCCATATCCCTGATGAACATAGACACGAAATCCTTAACAAAATTTTAGCAAATCTGATTCAGCAATATATTAAAAAAAGTATTCACCATGAGCAAGTGGGATTTATGTGAGGGGTGCAAGGCAGATATAACATTTGCAAAACAACAAATGTGATACACCACATAAACAAAATTAAAGAGAAAAATCATATTATTGTATTAATAGATGATGAAAAAGCATTAGACAAATTCCAGCACCCATTTTAGATAAAAACTCTCAGCAAAGTGGGAATAGAAGGATCATACCTCAACATAATAAAGGCCATATATGAAAAACCTACAGCCAACATCATACTCAATGTGCAAAGACTAAAATCATTTCCCTTAAGAAAATAAACAAGACAGGGATATCTGCTTTAACCACTCTTATTCAACATATTAATAGTACTGGAAGTCTTAGCCACAGCAATCAGACGAGAAGAAAAACTAAGAGACATCCAAATTAAAAAGGAGGAAGTGAAACTGTCTTATTCACAGATGACATGATATTGTATAAGAAAATGCTCAAAACTCCACCAAAAAACTACTAGATTTAATCAACAAATTCAGTAAAGTAGCAGGATACAAAATTAACATCCAGAAGTCAATGGCATTTTTACACACCAATAATGAACTCTGAGAAAAAGAAACTAAAAAAAAAAAAAAATCTCATTTACCATTGCAACAACAAAAAAATTAAGATACCTAGGAATAAACTTAACCAAGGAGGTAAAAGACCTGTTCTCAGAAAACTTCAGGACATTGAAAAAAGAAATAGAGGAAGATATAAAGTGGAAGCATATACCATGTTCATGGATTGGAAGAATCAACATCATTAAAATGTTCATTCTACCCAAAGCAATCCATAGATTCAATGCAATCCTTATTAAAATACCAACAGCAGATTTCGCAGATTTAGAACAAATGCTCCAAAAGTTTATATGGAACCAAAAAGACCTTGAATAGCCACAGCAATCTTGAAAGAGAAGAACATAGTTGGAAGAGTCACAATTCTGAATATCAAGTTATACTACAAAGTCATCGTAAAGAAAACAGCCTGGGACTGGCACAACAAAAGGCATGTAGATCAATGAAACAGAACATAAAACCCACAAATTGACCCAAGACACTATTCTCAAGTAATATGTGACAAAGGAGGCAAGAGCATACAATGGAGTAAAGGCAGTTGAAAAAATTGGACATATACAAGCAAAAAAAATGAAACTACACTGCCAACTTACATCATACACAAGAATAAACTCAAGGTAGATAAAAGACTTAAATGTAAGCTGTGAACCCATAAAAATCTTAGAAGAAAATGTAGGCAGCAAAATCTCAGACATCACATGTATTATAATTTTCACTGATACATCACTTAGGGCAAGAGAAGCAAAGGAAACAATTAATAAATGGGACTACATTAAACTAAAAAGCTCTGCACAGCAAAAGAAACCAGCATCAAAATGAAAAGGGAACCCACTGTATGGCAGAACATATTTGCCAATGATACATTGATTAAGGGATTAATTTTCAAAATATATAAAGTACTCTTGCAACTCAACAAAAAGAAGACAAAAAATTCAATTAAAAAATATACCATTTTCATGGATTGGAAGAATCAACATTATTAAAATGTTCATCCTACATAAAGAATGAACAAATCATCAAAAAACAAATGCTGGCAGTATGTGGAGAAAAGGGCACTCTAGTACACTACTAGTGGGAATACAGACTGGTGCAGCCACTATGGAAAACAATACGGTTTTTCCTTAAAAAATTCAAAATGGAACTATCATTTGAACCAGTGATCCCACTTCTAGGAATGTACCCTAAGAAGCCAGAAACACCAATCAGAAAAAAATATATGCAGCCCTATAGTCATAGCAGCACTATTTACAATTGCTAGGATCTAGAAACAGCCCATCAGTACATGTGTGAATAAAAAAGCTGTGGTACATCTGCACAACGGAATACTAGGCAGCTGTAAGAAGAAAGATCTCTTTCCCTTTGAAAAGACATGGCGATACCTGGAGAGTATTATACTAAGAGAAATAAGCCAGTGAGAGAAAGACAAGTATCACATGATCTCACTTATTTATGGAATATACTAAACAAAATAAGCTGAGGAACAAAATAGATCCAGAGACATGGAAGTAGGGAACACACTGACAACCTCAGAGGGAAGGGGGATAGGGGTGGGTGGGAAGAGATAACCAAAGAATTTATATGTATATAAGCATAACCAGTGGACACACACAACAGTATGGTGGAGGTGGGGGGGAGTGAGGAGGAGGGTGTGAATGGGAGAGAAAAGGAGGCACTACTGTAATACTTTCAATAATAAAGAAAAAATAATGAAGCCCGACTTCTCATCAGAAGCAGTAGATGCTATTCCTGAAATACGCCAAGCATGTTGTCAAATCAACACCTTTGCCCCTTGCCTTTGCCCTCTCTGCCTGTAATGCTCTCAGGCCAAATATCTGCATGGTGGACCTCCAAAGTTCCTTTACATCTTTACTCAAATGTCACCACTTTGTGAAGCCTTTATCTAAATCTCTATATCCCTTCCTTGAAAACCAGACTCTAGCATAGTCCAAGTATCAAGAAATTCTTTCTTGAAGTACTGCCACCTGGTGTCCTGCTGAAGTATTTTGGGATGCTTACCCTGGTTTCCCTGCTGCCCTCCAGTGTTCCTAAGTTAACTGTGGCAAAGCCTAGCCACATTAGGAGCTACCATTGCTGAACCGAATTCAAAACTTTCCCATTGCAGTAATCATGTAAAAGAGGATGTGGGAGGACTGGTTGGCTTTTGATATTTTGCCTTCCCAGATGTGAAAGTGATTGACTTCAAAATGATGAAGATACTACATGGGATGCTTTAGACTGTAGAGTAACAGGATGTCGTGGAAGTAAAACTTTGCATTTTGCAAGAACTAGGAGGTTTTTTTTGCTGTTAAGTGAAATTCTATTTATTGCTCTGTCCTTTATTGTAGTATAGAAATATCCTGAGAAGTGGGAGCAAAAGCCGATGATGGAAAAAAATAAACCATTGTAGGAAACACTGCTTGTTAGAATATACGACCCTGTCTTTCAATATAACGTTCAAATGCACTGGTTTCCCATTAACAGTAAGAAACATGGTAGACCATGGATACTTAGGATATAAATCAAATATGCTACATAAAAGACAAAATACATGTCAGAAAATTGTTGAGCTTTATCTTGTGGATAGAGTTCATTGCACAGAAAGTGTTCGAATGCAGCCCTTCCCCCAGACCCTATTTAGAGCAGATGTCTTTTCTCATCTCAAGAGTAAATATTTCAACACAGTATTGTACTGTTTTTAAAGTGTTTATCACAATTTTAAAATATCTTATTTTTAATCCGTTTCCTTAATTTTTTTCTCCTCCCTCTGCCTTTTCTATCTTCTCCACTACCGCATCTTCTCTGTTTGTAAAATACCTGACACACAGGGTGCACTATAGATACATATTTGTTGAATGAATATGCAAAAGCCCAAATGGTCCAATCCAGGGTTTGGACAGGTGTTTAAGGGTATAAGAACAGGTATGCAGGAGCACTGGCGAGGCAAGTTTTAATTGGAGAAACTTGGAGCATTGCCATTTATGGTAAAGGGGGTCAACAAAGTATATTCCTGGACAACACACCCTCTACTTCTGAAAGGGTTCCAGTGTTCAAGTTCTGATTATGTTCTAGTTTTTTGGTTGGGGAATGAGGGGTGAGACTTTGGTTCTGGGTACAGCTGGAGGTCAAATTGTTTCCTTGTGGTTTTGGTCTGTTGTCTCTGAAAAGCAACTCATATCTTGTTTAACAGGATAGGACTATTTTAAGCTGGTTCTACAGTTACGAAGTCAATTAATACTATCAATTTCCCAGAGGTTAGATTTATATCCTGAGCAATCAGAACTAACGCTATTTTGTACTATTAAACTTTCCCTGGACATAGTTTCTTTATCTAACTATATTTTGAGCTCATGGGGAATAGAGAATGTTGCTTTTATAATTTTCAGAGCTCCTGGGAAATTCTAGACACAAAAATCACTGTTCCAACAAATGATGTGTATGTTAATATCAAACTGCATTATACCTGGACTGTGACACAGGTGAGATAGACCATAACTCTTGTTTACTTTCAAACAATTTTATTGAGGTATATTTTTCATTCAATAAATTCATCCTTTTTGAATTTACAGTTCAATGATTTTTAGTAAATTAATTGAGTTATCAAACCATTACCATAATCCAGCTTTAACATTTTTTATCACCCCCAAAAGTTCTTCATGCCCAGTTATGGTTAATCCTTATTCCCACCCCTGGCTTCAGGCAAACATTAATCTACTTTATATCTTTCTAGGTTTCTTTTCTGAATATTTCATACAAATGGAATAATTCAATATGTGATCTCTTGTGTCTGGCTTCTTTTCTGTAACATAATGTTTTTGAGATTCATCTATATTGTAACATTTATTAGTATTTCACTTTTTTTTTATTGCCAAATAATTGTCCATTGATGGATATACCCCATTTTGTTAATCTATTCACCAGCTGATGGATATTTGGGTTGTTCCTTTTGCTTTTTTCTTTTGGCTATTAGAAAGAATAACCACAAAATAGACTCCTTTTTTTTTTTTTTAAAGAACATATCTTCTCTAAGGTTAAAACATTTACTGAGCATCATACATGTAAGTGGCTTGGCAGATTCCAAACATCATAGACCCCTGAGCCAGATAGATGTATGTTCTAATTCTTACTACGCCACCTACCAGATAATTGACCTCAAATTAATCACTTAATCTCTTTGAGCTTTAGTTTTCTTGTTGTAAATTGCATGATTTGTATAAGATTAATGTACATAAAGCAAAAGATTGTTTAGCACATATGTGTATACATTTATAATCTGAGGGGATTTAAAATTTTTTTAAACTCTTTGTAAATTCATATAAAAGATTCCTAACCGAAGTGCTTGTCCTGCCACAGGTTGCCATTCTACCTGTCACCCTTTCTCTGAACTTAATAGCTGTTCATGATTAGGCAGCCCACTTCTGAAAAATTATCAATTCTTTTTCTCTTGTGAACTCATGGGGGATTTCCTCAATGCTTATGAAGCTGGCCTCAAGAAAGCAGTGTTTGATCCTTCCTTTTGAACCACAGGAAATGAATCTAGGGCAGAATAGGCTGGTGTGTTTCTAGGACATTTATAGGAGTTTGTCTCTGATTGGCTCAGCCACCAGGTGCAGAACCCTGTTTTCTGAAGCAGAACGTTTCACAGAGCTAGGCTGCAGAACGTTACTTTGCTGAGGATACTTGGGCAGCATAAATGGAGAATAATCTTTTGCCAGCCTTGTTGTTAATACTAAGTCTTCATCTTGTCCGTACGTCCTTGGGTTGCTGAAGACATCCTTAATAGTAGGAGGGTGGGGGTGATGGGGCATGAGAACAATGCAGTCAGGTTTTATTTGAGACCATGTGAAGAAAATAAAAAGTGTAGAAAGACCAGTTTCCATGTCTCACCCTGTCTTTCTGACCAGGAGTGAGCAGCGAAGTGAACGTGGAATAGAGTCCTCAGTCACTGCATGTCCAGGAAGGAAAGAGCACCGACTTCACCTGCCATTTCCCTACCAGCTCTTTTTATGCTTTACACTGGTACAGACAGGAACGTGCAAACAGACCCGAAATCCTGTTTGTAATTTCTTCAAATGGGGATGTAAATAAGGACGGACGAATTAGAGCCACTCTTAATACTACGAAGGGCTGAAGCAACTTGTACATCAAAGGACCCAGCCTGAAGACTCAGCCACATACCTCTGTGCACTTGTCACAGTGCTTTTAAGGCACCTGCAGTCCATACCCAAACCCGTGGTTGGTGCTCCTCTGGTACCAGTGTTGATGAAGAGCCATGTGTGGGTGGAAAGGCAAATTCAATGAATTACAAGGTTTTCAATAATCAAGGAAAATGCAAACATAGCAGAACAAATATTCTAGTCGTAGCTCCCTCTACTAATTGGACTGTTAGAAAAACACTACTAACCTCAACTCCTTTCAATATATTAGCCATATAATTGCCTCTTTTTGGGGCATGATTCCAAATGAAGTAGATGGTTACTCAAACCTATCTAAAATAATCTGGTTAAACTAGCATGATATTTATCCCTCATTGTTGCTACTTCTTTTTTTTCTTTTTATTAATTTTTTCTTTTCTTTCTTTCTTTCTTTCTTCCTTTCTTTTCTTTTTTTTTTTTTATAGAACTCTCTCTATTTTCCCCTACTGACAACCTCCACCCCACTCCCATCTCCTTCCCCAGTTTCACTGTACTGTTGTCTGGGTCCATTGGTTATGCTTATATGCATATAAGTTCCTTGGTTTATCTCTTCACGCCCAATCCCATTCCCCTTCCCATTGAGGTTTGTCAGTCTGTTCCCTACTTCCTGTTTCTGGATTTATTTTGTTTCTCAGCTTATTTCATTCATTATATTCCACAAATAAGTGAAATCATGTGATACTTGTCTTTTCTCTGACTGGCTTATTTTGCTTAGCCTAATAGTCTCCAGGTCCCTCCATGCTGTCTCAACGGGTAAGAGATCTTTCTTTCTTACAGCTGCATAGCTTTACATTGTATAGATGTACCATGGCTTTTTTATTCACTCTTCTACTGATGGACACTTGGGCTGTTTCCAGATCTTAGCTATTGTAAATAGTGCTGCTAGAAGATAGGGGTACATATATTCTTTCTGATTGTTTTTTCAGACTTCTGATAGTACATTCCTAGAAGTGGGACTACTGGGTCATATGGTACTTCAATTTAAAATTGTTTGAGGAAACATCATATTATTATCTTCTGAACTGGGTGCTCTAGAAATGACCCTTGTGTGGGTTATGTGGGCTTTGCTGTTGAATTTGGGTCTTAATTGCTGTTTTCCATTTGTGGGTGGGCTCAGTCCTTGGGGTTGTTATCTATGAATCTCAACTTTGACCCTGTCAAGCCATCTGTTATATAGGTGTTGACAGAACAAATAAAAGCAAAACCAGACCAAACCAAAAAGAAACCCCCAAAATATCAACATCAACAATAATAAAAACAACTGCCTCAACAAAAAGATTTAAAGATACATAGAAAAGCAAAAAACACACTCACACACACAGAGAGAGAACACTAGAAGGTGTGAGACCAAAAGGGTTAGGTAGGAGAGGGAAAAACAAAAACAAAATAATATGAAAGGAAAGAAGGCAGAGACTAGAAATAGAGTAAGTATAAAAAATAAAAGGTAGAAAATAATGACTGAAATCATAATAATATTGTAGAGAGTAATAATACTAAATTGAATAAAATATAGAATAAGAAAGTAAAAATATGAGAAAAGAAAAGAGAAAAAAATTTGAATGAAAAATAAAAATTACCCCCTCCCCACACACACACACACATCAAAACAACCACAACAACAACAAGAAAAAACCTTAGATCTGCCCCTTGGGTGTGGGTCCCTGTCCTCTTGGGAAGTTCTCTGGTTCAGGTCAAGGTGAATTGCTGTTCCTGCCTAGTTCTCACTTCCTGGCTGAAGCCCTGCAGGGCCGGCTCTCAGGTGGTCCTATGGGTGAGGCTTCCCTATCTCAGATGCTGAATAGTCTTTTGGGCTCTTCAGTTGTATGTACTTGTTCTGGGTTGCTTTCCCTTCCCCCACAGTGCTGGGCTCTATGGTGTATCAGGTCCAGTCAGGGTGGTTTAAACAGATTTGTGTTGGAGTGGTGTCAGTAGCTTATAGGAGGGGCAGGCAGTCTCTTCTTCTCCTTCCAATGCCTCAGCTCTGCCTGGGTTGTCGGCACCCAGTGGTTGCCACCCGAAACAGAAGCAGGGGAGAATAGAAAAAAAAGGGGAAGGAAAAGAAAACAAAAGAAAAAACAAAAACAAAACAAACAAAAAAAACCTACCCTGCTTGGCTCTTTAATCTTTTAGTATGGCCTGGTAGTGCTGGGAAGAGCTTCTACCCAGGCTCCTTCCTGGTCAGACTTCCCAATCCCCACCATTGTCAGGCCCTGATGCTGGGGTGATGATTTCCAGCCCAGCACTGTTCCACAGGGCAGGGCTTCTGACCAGGCTCCCACCCAGCCAGATGTCTCAATCCCCAACAATGTTGGGCTTTACCATTGGGGTCCTGATTTCCAACCCAGTGCAGTTCCACAGGTGGGAACAGGGGTGCCTCCCCTTCTCTGGAGGTGGGGAGGAATATGCCTCTTCCCCAGGCACTCTGGTTAACCCCTGTCAAAGTGCTTTCAGGGAATACCTGGCTCCTCAGTTTCACTACTGAGTGATTCGCCCAGACCCCTTCTCAGGTGTGCCTTTCTGCTTTGTGTGCTCTCAGCTCCCACAATCAAGGGAGCTTTCCAGACTGGTGCCACAACCATGCACTGGCTTTTAGCCTGAGATAGTGTGGAGTCCCTCTGGTGGGCCGAATCACCTCCAATTCCCACTGTCTGATGTTACGTGGGCTCCCCTTCCCTTCTCTGTTGCTCTTGTTTGTGGATTTCTGTGTGGGGCTTAGTCCTCCACTCCCAGGGGCCAGGAGCTGCGCCACTGCACTAGCTCTCCATCTTCCCAGCCACCCTGCAGAGCTGCATGAGTTCTGTCATCCACTTCACGTCTTCGCCTGTCTCCTTCCATGCTCCTTGCTCGCAGTATTTCTGATCAGCTATTTTCAGGTGTTTTTTTAAGTTGAATGCTCTGCAGTTTAGCTTCAGGTCCAGTCCTGTGTTTGGAGCAAGGGGATGGAACTTCCTTAAGCTTCAGCCATCTTGCCTCCTCCCTTATTCATGTCTGTATCTCAAACATCTATCACTGGGCCTAGTGCTGGTGCTCAATAAATGTTGAATAGATCATGGATTCAAGCTCTGCAAATTTTTTGCCCTGGCTTTCCCCAAATTGCAACTTTTAAAAAAGTTTCCAGCCTAGATCAGGTAATTTTTAAATGCTTAATGAATTCACTCAATAAACAAATATTTATTTAGTACCTACTATGTGACAAGCACCAAGGGTACAGCAGCAAGCAAAACAGCAGAACCTCCTGCCCTCATGGAGCTTAAATTCTCTTTTCATTGACATCCTTCACGGACATCCTCCTGGTAGAGCCATTCCAGTGCCTCTTACTAGGAAGATATCTATCTGTTGCTACTTCTTAAGAGCTAGTCCTTCTTTCACATTTTTTCACATGTAGAAATGAAACATGTGGATATGGCTTCTTATCAAACAGCTGACATGGAAAACTGCATGTTCTATTCCAGAACCGATAATGCTGCCTCATTTAACTCACTGAAGATTTGAGTTTAGTTTACTTCAACCTTCTCCCTACATAAACATCTGTATTTCATTTCTTCTTATATGTGGCTATTTGCATTTTTAAAAAAAATCACTTGTGATACTGAAATAAGCACTGATGAGGAAGTTCAGCACTAAACTTGATCTATCCTCCAGTTTGTGCTGTGATTATGATATTGAATAAGTAACTGAACTATGATCTAAATTTCTTTGTTTGTAATTTCCAGGTATATGAGGCAGGTCGAGTATCTGATGCTGTGCTTATTTTGCAGATGTCCAAATCATCTATCAGTTTAATACCCATTGGTACTCTAGAGGCCTCTAATTCTGGAGCCTTCCTGGGCTTTGTCAACATGACTTAACTTGCGTCTGGGCCTCTTCAGCTAACAGCTGAAGTTTCAGATTTCTCCAACATCTACATTAATAACTACTTATCTAGCTCCTGTCCAGCTTCCTAAGTTATACTGTTATTGCCCTCTCTTCTCTCTCTTTGTAGATTTAGAAATCTCATTACTATCATTATCACATGTTTAGGAAAAAATAATACATATTTTGAAAACAATATTGAGTTGCATACAAATCCCTCTGACTGGACCTTATTTAAGAGACTTACACATGGAAAAAAATTTTTTTCAAAAACAATTCACAAGGTGGCATTGAATCTGTTTTATTGTCAAACGGGGAATGGTTGAATCTGATATGTTACTTGACTTTGTAGAACTGAAAGTGTATAGCACAGGACTGAGTGAGGGGAGCCTATGGTTCACTGTACACTAGTGTCGGTGAACTGAAACAGAGAACAAAAGAAGAGCCATCACTCTTCCTGCTGCTGGTCAGTTTCCCAAACCAATCCCTATCATTACTGGAATAAAGATCAATGGAAGAATTTCTAATATTTTTAATAATGATCTTATTATTGGCTAACTGAATAGGTAGAAACCAAAGGCACAGCAAGGACAAAGTTTGGCTCATTTATGCATTGCTGAAATGAAATGCTTCACAGCCTGTTTCATGTCATAGTGTTACCAAAACCCAAGTTTGTGTGCCCAACATTTTCAAAGGCCAAAACTCAAAATATCTGAGCTTGGAGTAGGGAAAGGTTTATTGATTGAGAAGGTGCCAGCTGAGAACATGAGAGACCTAATGGTGCCTCAAATCCATCTTGCTGGATTAGGTTAAGGGTGTTAAGGGGTTGGGGGAACAGGTATGTTGAAGTGCTGGTGTGGCAGGTTTTAATGGGAGGACTTTGAAACTTGGCCATTTTTGGTAAAGAAGTGTCAACACCAGATCTTTCTGGACAATGGACTCTTGGCATCTGAAAGGGTTCTGGTGTTCAAGTGTTGGTTATGTCCTGGTCCTTTGGTTGTGTGTGTGGGTGAGTGAGGGTATGAGACTGGTTCCAGGTAGAGTTGAAGGTCCAAATTCTCTCCTTTGCACATCTCTTGGCTGCATGATTTATGGTTCTAGTCTATTGTTTCTGAAAAACAACTCAATATTTTGTTAAACAGCACAGAACTATTTGAGCCTGTTCTGTGGTTACTGTAGAACATATAAAATGATTACCTTTATACAACACTTCCATCCAGAATGCTGCTTGAAACTGGCCTATGACTCCAACTTCCTTGGGCCCTTGTTTGCCTTAGAATGGGAGGGATAAAGCTCTTCCCACACATGTAACCAATTCTTGGATAGAATGGTACATAATTTGGAAAATCTACTATTACAAACATGGGAAAATGTAAATCTGGAGTACAGAATACTTACAAATATATCCATATCTTTATGAAAGTCATTCATAACCAAGAAAACGTAGACCAAAATTTTTAGTTTCTTTGGGTTCTCAAATTTATTTCAAATTAAAAACAGTTTGTTCAATTTTGATTATTTATACAGCTACAGGCCTGCTCTTGTGAAAAATAATGTCCCTTATTTCCTTTTTCAGAGTTTAGTCAGATGGAATAAGATGGTGTGGCTCAGTGGCTGAGCATCAACCCGTGCGCCAAGAGGTCGCTCGTTTGATTCCCAGTCAGGGCACATGCCCAGGTTGTGGGCCTGATCCCCAGTGGGGGGAATGCAGGAGGTGGCCGATCGATGTTCTCTCTCATCAATGTTTCTATCTCTCCCTCTCACTTCCTCTCTCTCTAAAATCAATAATGGAAAAAAAATTATTTTAATCACACTAAAAAGTAAAAAATTACATCTCTCTGTTTATTGTAGGGCCCCAATATGAATAATCATACACCTGCTGTCATGGAGGCCCAGAGCTCTCGTTTAATCTGAGGACCTCAAACTCGTCTGCTGTGCCAGAGCAAGAGTGCTAAGTTCATATTTGTAAAGAAGTTTGGTGAAATAGGTAGATGTTTCAAGTTGAACTATTAGAGACAGTCAGATAGAGGACAACAGTTTTATTTTTGCTAATTTCTCACCAAGTCTCATCTTCAAAGGACTTCAGTGCCATTGTGGTTTGCTGCATAACAAATCTCCCCAAAACCCAGTGGATTTAAACAACTACAATTTTACTATCTCATAATACACATGTGATAACTGGGCGCTCGACTGAACTAGAACACTCCACATTCCTCACTTAAATGTGTGGAGCCTTAGTGGGAATGCCTAGAATCTGGATCACATGGAACATAGAGAAGGCTGGGCTTGTTCCTCCCCACATGGCCGCTGCATGTGGTCTCTAGAAGGAAAGCTGCCCATCTTGCCTGGTGTTTCGGGGCTCACAAAATCACAAAACTAGAAGCTACTAGGACATCTTAGTATTTAGTCCCAGAACCACCATGATGCTACTTTTGCTACATTCTGTTTATTAAAGTTTGTCATGAAGCCAGCCCAGTTTCCGTGTGGAAGGGGCACACAAGGGGAGCATGGATCATTAGGGGCATCTTCGGCCACTACTGCTGCAAATCTAATAGACTCAACAACTTCCTTATAACAGATAGGTACCAGAATGCTAGTGAAGCACAACACACATACTATGAATTTTTAAGGTCCTGTCAGTTTTATCTCTCAAAGAGCACTCATATACTTGTCCTTATTTCTCTATTCCTTGCTTGCTACTTTCCTAATCCAGACATTCGACACCTCTCACTTGGATGATCGCAAGGACCTTCTGCCATATTATGATTTATAGGAAAATATATATTTGGTCATTCAGATAACTGAAATATATTTCTCATTTATATTTGGTCTTCTAAGTTCTGGCTCACACCTCCTAAAACCCTTACAGTTTCTTGTCATAAGAGCAATAAAGGTATAATTTTTATGTTAATGAGGAAGTGACTTTTAGAAAGCCCTTGGGTAAATTAAACATGAGGCATGGTTGCCAGAGTCCCAACTTTCACTTTCTCCCCCCTAGCTTCAGGGAGGGGAGAGAGGCTGGAGATTGAGTTCAATTGTCAATGGTCAATGATTCAATCAACCATGCCTATGTAATGTAAGCTCCACAAACCTCCAAAAAGACAGGATTCGGGGAGCTTCTGGGCTGGTGAACATGTGCAGGTGCTGGCAGAGTGTGTGCCTGGAGAGGACGTGGAAATTGTGCTCCGTTTCTCCATACCTCGCCCTACGCATCTCTTCCATCTAGCTGTTCCTGGGTTATAGCTTTTAAAAGTAAAATGATAGCAAGCATGAGGAGAATGTGATAGAGGAGTGCTTTGCAAATAATTAGTGGCTAGTTTTAGCCTGTCAGCTTACCTATTTTTTTTTTCATTACTCAGTAAAACTCAGTTCCAAAGTTATAAAATTTGGCCCTGCAGATGACACCCTAAAATAACATTGAAGATCCCATGATGCTCTCCCATGTAATAGACACAGGGAGTAGGGCCTGAGAAGCACTCAAATGTGAAGGGATATTACTTTCCTCTTTCTTCCGTTTGTCATTCGATCATCACCATTATTGTACTTTTCTAGAATATTTGCTCTTTTAAAAATGGGATCATAAAAAAATGAACTCCATGTGCTAATAATGCAACACACCACGGAGAGATGATATCTAGTCTTTATATGGCATGCCCCTTTAATTTATCCTTGAGTCACAATAAACTGTTTTAATTATTAAAAAAAAAAAAAGTAAAATGTCTTCATTTTGGAACCCAAATCCAATATCCCTGAGAAGGAAAAAATATCCCAATGGTATGTATTTCAAAAAAGTTTATCTTAAGTCCTGGGATTTTCATTTCCTAGTACATCCTAAAATTCTCATTCCGTTCCATATTATGCCTTAATTCACATTCAGAATCACTTTTGATTCTAAATGAAGTGCCAAGATATTTACCATTAACACATTATATGGCAACAGTTAAAAGACATTAGAGTTCCTACAGTGGGTTGACTAGTGGGCCAAAAGATATGTTAAAATCCTAATCCATCAAAACTGTGAATGTGAATTTATTTGGAAAAAGAGCTTTTGCAAATGTGCTTAAATTAAAGATATCAAGTTAAGAACATCCTGGATTATTCAGGTGGGTTTTAAATCCAATGATAAGTGTCCTTTTAGGACACACACAGATGAGAAAGTCTGTGGGTCCTTCTCAGTAGAGATAGAGATTGGAGATATGCAGCCACAAGCCAAGGAACACTTGGAGGACCCAGAAGGTAGAAGAGGCAAGGAAGGATTTCTCTCTAGAGCATTTGAGGGAGTATGGCCCTGCTGACACCTTGATTTCAGACTTCTGGCCTCCAGCACTGTAAGAGAATACTTTTTCGTTGTTTTCATCTGATATTTGAGGTAATTTGTTGTGGTAGACTCAGGAAACTACTACAATCTCCCAAAAGTAACATTTCCAAATATCTACAATCACCCCTTGATTGTTTACACTCGCGAAGGGTTCATTTAGATGGGTTTGGAATATTTTTTAGTTCAAACCCTCACATACCATACATGCAAACACACATTTTTAAACAAGTCAACAAGTATTTGAATGTACACTATTTACCAGGTATTAGTTACTAGGAACATGGTGATGAGTAATAGACAAATATTTGTTGAGTGTCTACCCTGTATCTGGGACTTTATTTGTGATACATCAGCAAACGAAACTGACCAGATTCCTTGTTTTCTTAGACACTACATTCTAGAGGTCCACTGTCCAATAGAACTTTCTGAGATAGTGGAAATGTTCTATATGTTCACTGTCCCATAGTCATTAGTCATATGTGGCTATTGAACACTTAAAGTGTGGCCAGTATATTGCCCGGCCTGAGTGGCTCAGTTGGTTGAGCATCGTGCTGTGCACCAAAAGGTTGTCAGTGGCCCTGGTTGGTTTGGCTCAGTGGTTAGAGTGTCGGCCCATGGACTGACATATCTTGTGTTTGATTCCAAGTCAAGGGCATGTTCCTGGGTTGCAGGTTTGATCCTTGGCCTCTGTCGGGGTCTGCAGGATGTAGCCAATCAGTGTGTCTCTCTCACATCCATGTTTCTCTCTCTCTCTCTCCCTCCCTCCCTTCCACTCTATCTAAAAATCAATGGAAAAATATGATCGGGTGAGGATTAATAAATTAATTAATTAATTAATTAATTAAATTAAAAAGTTGTCAGCGTGCAAGCAGAAGGCAGCCGAATGTTTCTCTCTCACATCACATCAATGTTTCTCTCTCACTCTCTCCCTTCCACTTTCTAAGCATGTCCTGGGTAAGGATTAAAAGAAATAATAATGTGGCTAATATAACTGAGAAACTAAATTTTAAATTTAATTAAAATTAATTTAAACTTAAGTAGCCTTATGGAAGTAGTAGTTAACATATAGAACAGCAAAGTTCTTGAGGATGATACAATTCATACCTTCAAGGTACATGTGGCCAGAACAGACAATTAACAGGTCATTTTAACACAGGGAGACAAGAACATTGATAAGTGAGACTGGAATTCTGTGGAGCCTTAGAAAGCTATTCTACCCAAGTATTTTGTTTCAAGGATGCCTTCTTAGACAAATTCATATCTGATAGGTATAATATTTTTATTTCAAATTATATTGATTTTTTTAAAATTTCTGATATGTGGAAAAGTAACAGAGTGGGACAGTATAGTTGAGTAAATTTGATAATTTACAACTAGGGTAATCTGTATGACAACACAGAAATACAGACCTTTTATCTTTCATTTTGAGATCATGGTGGCCTAATAATAAATGATGAGTCTTTTCCATATATTTCAAAATGTCTATGATGTAATATGTTCCATTAGTACATGTATTAACACACGCTACATGATTCTGGATGAACTGGAAATGACAAATGAAACTTTTTATTTCCTTCTGATGTCCTAGTTTTAAATTTCAAAATCCAAATTTTTTTTTTTTTTTTTTTTTTTTTACAGAGAGAAAATAACATCAGTGTGAGAGAGAAACATGGATCAGGGAATGGAACCCACAACCTTTTGGTGTACAGAACGACGTTCCAACCAGCTGAGTCAACCAACCAGGGCACAGAATCCACTTTGAAAAGCCAAATTATCCTTCCCCTGCACAATATCAGCATTAGTAAACTCTTTCTTTCTAAACCTTGACAATCATATATATCCCTTCAATTAGAAAGATTCTAAATTGGCTATTTCTTACTCCAGTCACAGGGGGGCAGCATCGGCAAACATAGGCATTAGTCCTAAAGTGGGTGAGGGAAACAGTGCTCAGTCTGATTGGCTATCTCAAACTGCAGTCACTCCTTTCCCCTTTCTTTCCAAAAGGCATTGATAGACCACATTCTTTGAGTCTGGAAGCAGCTAGTACAAGGGAAACCCACTTAGGAGTAGTCAGATTCGGCAACTCTTTCTGAAGAAGAAGAAAAGGAAGATGCTGCTCATAGTACCAGTGTTGATCTTATGGATGCACATATCACGTGAGTTTGCGATTTCTCTGTTTCCAGAGCATTGGACATTGTAGAATATCACCTGCAGGCATGTGCAGGAATGAGATTTTCTGATGGAGAGCAAAGAATTTGTTAAAAAGAAAAAGAAGAAGAAGGAAGATAGAAGGGGTTGGGGAGGGACAAATGGAAAGAATAAGGAAAACAGACAAGAATGAGAGACCACTGTAGCTCAGAAAATAGAGATCTGATCAGACATTCTCTGATGCCTCCTATTGTTTCTCTGAACAGAAGCGAATGGACAACAGATAAAGCAAATTCCTCAATTCCTGCTCCTACAAGAAGGAGAGAACTTCACCACATACTGCAATTCCTCAAGCACCTTAAACCCCTTACAGTGGTATAAGCAGAGCCCTGGGGGGAGTCTTGTTTTATTGACGAAGTTAGTCAAAGCTGGAGACGTGAAGAAGCAGGAAAGATTGACAGCTTGGTTTGGAGATACTAGAGAGGAGAGCTCCCTGCACATCACGGCCACCCAGACTGCAGATGTAGGAACCTATTTCTGCGCCGAAGCACCTGCTGCCTGCCCCCAAACCTGGCTGTGGGGCTCCAGGAGAAGCTTCTCCTTATCTCTCTTCAGAGCAGGAGTCAGAGCAAGCTGAAGACACAATGTCCATTAAAAAAATTAAAATTTTAATTTTAAAATACTCCAGACTCAGATGTTTTTTACAGGAGAATCCTATCAAACACAATGGCTTCCAGAAAAGAGAAAGAAGAAAATAATTTCTAACTCAGTTTGTGAAGTTAGTATTACCTTGATACCAACAACACACAGAAACCATAGAAAAAAGACAACTACAGAGAAATCTCCCTCACGAAGAGGGACACAAAGTTTCTTAACAAAAATATTAGCAAGTAGAACTCATTAATATAGAAGTGGACAAAAGTAGGTTTACTTTGTGAGTATGCGAAACACACAGTTTATTCTTGTATTATTTTCCATAGGAACAGCTGTAAACCTACTTTTGCCCACCTCTCTATATTAAAAAAATAATACACCAAACATAGATTTTTTTTTCTTTATTGATTTTAGAGAGAGAAGAAGGGAGAGAAAGAGAGAGATAGAAACATCGATGAGAGAGAACATCAATTGGCCTCTTCCTGCATGCCCCCCACTGGGGATTGGGCCCACAACCTGGACATATGCCCTGACCAGGAATTAAACTGGCAACCTCTTGGGGCATGGGTTGATGGTCAACCACTGAACCACAGCAGCCGGACATAGCTGAACTTTTATAATGAAAATTACAAAACACTGATGAAAGCAATCAAAGAAGACAAATAAAAAAACATCTTGTGTTTGCAGTTTAGAAGGCTCAAAATTGTTAATATGTCAATTCTCTCCAAATTGATAAACACATTTTGCATAACCTCTGTTAAAATCCATGCAGGACTTTTCTGTAGATATAGGCAAGATTATTCTAAAATTTATATGACGCTAGATTAGCTAAAACAAACATTTTTATTGTTGTTGACGTATTCTCTTTATTGAATTAAAATTATACCATGTATACAATAGCAATGTATATACAGAGGGATTTAATGCCATAATATATACAACTGTCTTTAAAAGCAGGATGCAAGTTGCGATTATGAATATAATATTTATATTAAAACGTTCTCCATTGTGATTTATTTGGCTATGAACTTGTCATTTGAGAATCTGATTATCAGTTTCCTTCATGTTATTGTGCATCAGAATCACTTGGCCAGATATATCAATAGGAAATGAAATTTCATTTTTGTGTAATATCCCTTTGGCCCATTTTGGTTGAGATACATTTTCTTTAATTACTTTGATATTCAAGGGCTTAGAAGAGCTCATCGTTTCAATTATCTTCTTTGTTTTTGATTGAAGAATTGTTGGAAAATGTAAGAGGTCTCCAAATTTCTGTAGCATTCCTTCTTCTTTCATAGTGGCCTAGTTTACTTTAATTGCAGATGCTTGACTCCATAAAGAATATGTTTTCTGAGATGACGGTTTTGTAGAAACATTTTGTTCCTTTTTGACAGAAGACTTTCTATGCTCAGAAGCAGGGACTTCAAATTAGTTCTGAATATAGTATTTTTATTTTCACATTTCACTAAGTCCTCCTTCATCTCATTACTCTTCTATTCTGAGCCTTGGAAATCCTAACTGTTAATGGTAAGGTACAACCAGGGTGTTTCACTACCATTTTGTTTGGCCTAAAGGTATAAACTGAATTTCTAACTCAGGTTTTGGAAATTGAGTAGTTTTATTATTTTCTGTTGACACGTCACAAGAATCAAGGTCTACAGATTCATCCTCCACTTCATTGCTGGAAATTTCAAAACTTGTTGATTGAGGTTCAGTTTCAACTCCACCAAGATCTGCTGAGCTCCTATGTCTGGGCTTGATCTCCATGGTTTCTTTTTCTGTTTTACAAGCCTCTGATGTGACCTATTTATTTTTTATTGTTTAATTTCATTCTTTTTCGGTAAGTTACTGGAGATCAGTGCTTTCAGCTGTATTTCTAAAGCTGCAATCAGTTAATCCGTTCTTCTCGCCACTTTTGAAGGTAACAATCTTTCTTTGCTAGCTGTACTGAAAGTATTACTTTTTTGCAGCAAGCTGCTGTGTTACTGGGCTTTGCTCTGTGCAGTCAAATGGACCCCTTTAGTCCAGTAACACTAGCAAGAAAGACCTGGTTCTGGGGCATGAAGTCTCAACCTCCAGCAGCATAGCTGGGTGAAGAAGACAACATGTCCCCTAAAACAATCTTGAAAAATATACATAGTGGGAATAATCATTCTATCTGATTTCAAGCTTGAGCTATAATAATCAAGAGTATGTGTTATTGGTGAAGAGACACATAGATCACTGGAAGAGATTAAAGAGCCCCCAGATAGATCCACACAATATACCTAATTTTTTTTTCTTTATTGATTTTTAGAGAGAGAGGAAGGGAGAGGGAGAGAGAGAGAGAAACATCAATGAGAGAGAACATCAATTGGCCACCTCCTGCATGCCCCCCACTGGGGATCAGGCCCACAACCTGGGCATGTGCCCTGACCGGGAATTGAACCGGCAACCTCTTGGTACATGGGTCGACACTCAACCACTGAGCCACACCGGTCAGGCCCTAATGTTTTTTACAGAAGTGCCACAGAAATTCAATGTAAGGAAAATAAACTTTTCAACATACGGTGTTGGAGCAAGTGTACATCCATAGGCAAAAAAGAAAAAGTAAGACAATTGGTCTCACTCTTTATACAAAAATTAACTTAAAATGGATCACAGCTTTAATTATAAAATGTTAAACTATAAAACTTTTAGGGAAAAGCATAGGACAAAAAATTTGATATATAAGTCTAAGCCAAGAGTTCTCAGACTTGACACCAAAAACACAGCTCATAAAAGTTTTTAAAAATAATAAATTGACTTCAAAATGAAAATCTTTGGCCTTACCCTTTTAAAAGGAAGAAAAGACAAGCAACAGATTGAAAAAAAACACAACAATAACAAACTATCTGCAAACCATATATTCAACAAAAGACTAGTACCTAGAGTAAATAAAGAACTCTCAAAATTAAACAGTAAATAAAGCAAACAATCCAATTAGAACATGACCAAATAAATATTTCACTAAAAAAAGTGTATGAGTGGCAAATAAGCACATTAAAGTATATTCAACATCACTAGCCATTAGAGAAATGTAAATTAAAACCACAATAAGATATCACTACACACCTATCAGAATGGTTACAATAAAATTTTGATAACTCTATCTTTCCAGAAGCAGACGTTCCTGTCTATATTTTAAAAAATTTAGCCATTTTAGTGTGTGTGTTGAATCCATTGTGGATTCAATTTACATTTTGTTGATGAATAATGATATTGAGCACATGTTTCTAAGCTTATTGGCCATTTGGATAATTTGAGAAGTATCACTTCACATCATTTGCTAACGTTTCTTTGGGCTATAGGTTATTTATATTAAAATTTACAGGTGCATTTATGTAGTCTGTATTCAAATTCTTTGGTAACTATATGCAGCACAAATATTTTAGCCTAGTCTGTAACATGTTTTTTCAATCTCTCAGTGGTGTATTTGGGGAACACACTGTTTAATTTTTAAGAAATGTAATTTATTATTTTTATGGGTAATACTTTTTTGTGTGCTTTTAAAGAAATCTCTGCCTGCTTCTAAGGTTATAAAGAAATTCGATTTTTTTTTAGAAGTTTTATAGTTTTACCTATCACATTTATATCTCTTAGCCATCTATAATTAATTTTTTATATGTTATGAGAGAGGGTTCAAGGTACTTTAAAAAATATGAATAGCCAGTTGCTCCAGCATTTATCCTAAAAATACCATCCAGGTATTTTTATACCACTGAATTATACTTCCCCATTGGAATATATGATTGAAGGGATTACGTGGTACCAATTGGTAGTTGCAGAATAGCCTCAGAGGTATAGATTACAGAATAGAGAATATAGTTAATAATATCTCGGTAACTATGTATGGGGCCAGGTGGGTACTTGAAGCAGAGAGGGGACTACTGCTACTTTGGCCTGGTTTTTGTTATGCAGTTTATCTATTCAATCACTAGAGGGAGTTCTCTCATCTGCAAACAATATTCCTTTCTGGGAGAAGGGAGGGTAAACTATGTTTTCCATTTACAGTTTTCAAAAAACAAAACAAAACAAAATGATGTGCCTTCATCGTTTTTAGACAACTTGTGCTTTATGGTTTCTTATTGGGTGTGTGTGATCAAGGATTCAGGGGCCCTTAGCCCAATAGCTTGTCTTAGCCATGTACTCCCTAAATAACTTTTTCTCAGTTTCCCATTCTTGATTATCTCTTACCTTCCCTATTCTTTATACTCATTTCTCTCTCCTCCGCTAACCTTTCTACAATTGCCACCATTTTTGCTTTCCCTTCCCTCTTTTCTTTCTGCCTCAGCATGCCTGTTGCACAGCACCCATAGCATGGCATAGAAAAGACGAGTATCAAGGACATTTGTGCAAAGAGAATGAGAGTGAGCACCATTCACATCATCAGTTACTGTATCACGTGCAGATGCATTGAAAAGTGTCTACCTAGATGATAGTAGATACATGATTCCAGGGAACTCTACAGGAAACCTGAGCTCCAAAAGGTTTAGCTTTTAGCCTTAATGCTATTAATTTTTCCTGTCTCCCTGAGCACATCAGTGACTACTTTTGAACCATACATGCACTTTCTGGCATGTGGATGAAAATTTCATCTCTTAAATCACAGAGCTAGTACAATTTTATGAGATTAAATGATACTTTGTATAAGGTCCATGAGCATCAGCCAATTTCTTTGGTGCATTGAAGAAGAAATGATGGAAGAAAGGTTCTGGATAGATACACACTTATGATTGATTTTCCTTATCTAGAGCCAAACTTGAAACCTCACAAATAATTTCAGTGGGCACCCTGTGAGTTGAGGATCTCTAGTTGACATTCTCACCTTCTTCTTGGGGACATACATAAAACAGGGGAGGGAAACCCAGAGAAGGAACTGCTCTATCATTGGCTGACAAGATCCTGGCAACAACACAGTGGTGGCTGCACTTGTAAGTCTTTACTAGTAGCTGTTGCTTCTGTTCTCTGGAACCTCTTTAAGACTAAGATCAGACACAAAGACTGAGCTCTGGGTTCATGATCCCAGTTTGTCCTTGAAGTATGAGGCTGGTGACTGGAGTAACTGTGTTTCTGACCTTGGGTAAGTGTTCTGTGCCTACCAAAACGGACCGTGAAGGGTTATTTGTCTCTACTTGTCTCCCATGCTACGGTTGGAATTGAGAACTGATCTATGCATTTGTCTAGGGAGGACAGATTTCTACATACCAGGTTAAATCTTAACCATAATCCCAGAACAACCCTTAGCAGTTTCCAGATTATAAGAAAACTCTGCGTTTATTGAGTCAAGGACCTGTGGAATAGAGCCTATGCAGTCTCTAATTTTTGGCATATATCTTTGGTCTCTACAATAAACAGCAATAAAAGTTTTACATTCTAGCAGGACATAGATAAAAATAATGTAGTATGGGGCAGCGCCAAAGAGTTATGGGAGTGTTGTATCCTTGATCTATAGGAGCTAAATTGAATTTCTTAATCCCTTAGGGACTGTGATTGATGCTGAGATCACCCAGCCCAACTCCATGGATTATGCTGAAGGAAAAGATGTGCACCTGCCTTGCAAGCACTCTAGCATCGGTGGAAGTGACTACATATATTGGTATCGGCAAAAGCCCAGTCAGGGGCTACAGTACATAATTCACAGTTTCGGAAACTCTGAGACTAACAACATGGCCTCTCTCAACATCACAAAAGACAGACAGTCCAGTACCTTGATCCTGCCTCAGGTCACCCTGAGAGACTCCGCTGTGTACTACTGCACTCTGAGAGACACAGTGGGACAGATGGGGCTGCACCTGTGCAATATCTCCCTGGCAAAGGAAGGCGGGGGAGGCAGCAGCCCTTCAGAGCAAATCTAGAGCCATCTAGGAGAGTCAGAGAGCAATAAGAAAGGAGGAAAATGAAGGGAAGGAGATGGGAGAACATGAATAAGGAAAATAAGAAAGACAGGATAAAGGGATTGAGGACAAGGAATAAGCACTTCATTTGTTGATGTGGCTGAGAAGAAGTATGAGGAAACTAAGAATTATAGTGTTAACATAGCAATAAAGTAAAGAGGTATTAAGAATTTGTCATAGCTCTTCCTCGTGTCAAGAAAATGTTGGTTTCAATATTTTAACCTCAATTAAATCAGGAAGGAAAATAAAAAAGTAATTCTATTTGTTCCAAAGGTGTCTCTCATTCGGATCCAGGGGCAAGTCCAAATTTGGAAATGCATACTGCTATAGTTGTTCCACTCACCAGTAACAAATTACTCTTTCTCTGAGAGAAATCTGAAATGTTATTTTTGTTGTTTCTAGTCAAGGGCATGCATGTTTGTGATAAAGAAGGTGTTTTTTTTTAAAGAAACAAATCATTTTTTGATATCCCTTAAGCAACACATAGATCCATCTCACCATAAAAGACTGAGGCACAGCTAAAATGAAAGCCAATGGCTAAATCTACTTCATTTCACCGTAGCTCCCACTGTCCTCAGAATGTAAGATCATTTAAGGTATCATGCCAGCCTGCCTTCTTTCAAATAAACAATTCCATGCAACTACATGCATATTTACACACACAGGTACACATACACACACAGACAACTTGTTGTGTAAATTGGATTTATTTGAAAACTTTGCAACTTACCTTCTGTTTTTCATTTAATAGTGTCCTGCAGATTTTTCCCTACAATAGGAAAAAAGTACAGAAGTTCACTTCATTCTTTTTTATGCTTATATAGTACTTTGAAACATTCCATCATTTAATTAAATACTTTCCTATTAGCCATGGCCGGTTTGGCTCAGCGGTTGGAGCCTCGGCCTGCAGACCAGAGAGTCCAGGGTTCGGTTTCCACAAAGGGCATGTACCTCGGTTGCAGTTTGTCCCTGCCCCAGTTGGGGTCATGTGGGTGGCAACCACTCAATGTGTCTCTCTCGCATCCATGTTTCTCTCTCTCTCCTCCCCCCGCTCTCCCTCCCGCTCTGTCTGAGGATGGATGCAAAAGTGTCCTTGGGTGAGGATAAAAAATAAATAAATAAATAAATAAATAAATAAATAAATAAATACTTTCCTATTTATGGATATTTGTTTCTATTTCTTTGATGTCATAAAGAATGTTCTCATACATCTTTTTAGATTAATTTTTGTATATATGTGGAATTATCTATTTTAATGAGATTTCTAAAATTGAAATTGCCAAGTCAGGGAAAGGCACATTTAAAATTTTTGGAGAGCCCGTCGGTGTGGCTCAGTGGTTGAGTGTCGACCCATGCACCAAGAGGTTTCTGGTTCAATTCCCAGTCAGGGCACATACTCAGGTTGTGGGCCCAGTCCCCAGTGGAGGGCATGCAGGAGGTAACCAATCGATGTTCTCTCTCATCGATGTTTTTATCTCTCCCTCTGCCTTCCTCTCTTTTAAAATCAATATAAAAATAAATTAAATTAAATAAAATTTTTGGAGAAAGTTACAATTTACACTCCATATGGTATAAACAATTATACTCCAACCTTCAGTGAGTGAGAAGGCTCATTTTACATTCTCATACAAATTGGGAAGTACCAGTATTTTTTATTTTAACAACACAAATATAATTCATCTATTTGCACTTTCCTGATTCCTAAGGCTTTCGAATGCTTTTTCCTCCATATATTGATACTCTGTCATTTTCTCTTGGTCAATGCTTATTAATTTTTTGACCATTTTTCTATTAGGCTATTTTTATTTTATTTGTAGAAATTATTTCTATATCGTGGAGAGTACTTTGCTTTTATATTTTTTGAATATTTTATTCTAACATACTATGTACCTTCTATTTTGTTTATTTTTAAATGTGGTTGTCTTTAATTTTTACATTGTCTAATCTATCAAGTATTTGTTTCTTTTTGGCTTCAAAGATCAGTGTCTTTTGGGGAAAGCCCTAAATATATTATATCTGTTAATCTTCATTACCATTTGGTAAGGTTAAAATTATTTTGAAATTTGTGTTACTTATTAGAAATCTAAGCCTCAAAAAGATTTAAAAACTTGCCACCATCACAATCTTAATAAGTGTTAGCATCAACTTTTCATTTATTTTTAAATCTGAGATTGTCAAGCTTCAAAATCTGAGCATATGTTGTTTAATCTTGCCTTATTTGAAGCAATAGTAAGGAGAAACCTCCAAAATAATGAACCAAGTGGAAAATCAGTGGAATGGATCATGGTACCCATCCCAGAAGGTGATACACATTTTAAAGTAAAATGTCAAAATGTTAGAGTAGGAATCCTGAGTTATGAGTTAAGAAAAGCAATGGTTCCTAATCCTACAAAGAGATAGTTGTAGGGGGACCTTTTTGCAGATCTATGGAGCTCTCTCTCTTTGTAACCCTCTCCTTCCTGACACTCTGCCTTGTGAACTCTAGCCACTTGGGTGTCTCCGAAGTACCAACTCCATCCTTTCAACTTTAAGAAACCACCACACTCCTCCTGGTTCCCGGCTTCCTACATGGCAGCTGGAAACTATCTAGATGGGTCATTTATTTATTTTCAGGCACATCAATTGCTTGGAGTGGCCAAACTTGGAAGTCCTGCTCTTACAAAATCACTTATTGCCTCTAACCCATGTCAGATCTTGAAGATATAGCTGGTGTAGCAATATCACACAGGGTCCGTTTGAAGCAGAGATGGCGGAGGTAGCTGACCGTTGGACCACAATTGAGCAAGGGCATGAAGAGAGGACAAGTGGCTCTGAGACAGGGAAGCAATAGGAACAAAGATCATGGGAAAGTTGAGGAAAGAAGCAGCAAATTTGAAGAGTAGAGTTTCAATTGGAGATAGACCAAAGACAAATGAAACAGAAAACAGAGAAATAAGAAAGAAATCATTCTGAACTTCTAAATAATACCATGTTATATCCTTCATAGAATTAAGTATCAGAGAACCTCATGACTCCTTTGTAGAACTGGCCATGCCTCCAGGGAACATCACAGGGCACCTGCGAAACCACAGAGCAAGTGGCTGCACTGGGGTCAGCTCTCCCGCTTAGTTACTCACCCAGACTCAGTAACTAGTAGATAAGTTGCCTGATAAGAGGTCCTTTCATTTTGTAGTAAAACTGATGATTTGATATTTTTAAACACATAAATAATGTAAAATTAGAGAATACTGTTAAAAACATTAAAATGATTTGAACTTTATTTTTCTCTCTGTCCGATTTGCAATGAAAGGAACTGTTTGGCTGCAAGCTCAAATAAAAAAGAGAGAGAGAGAGAGAGAGAGATAGTGCTAACCCCCTAAATATTCAAATGGCAGCAGAAATATATGTTGTTAATTATAGAGAGATTCTGAAGCATCATTAGTTCTTTATTAGCCATACATTTTCTGAAGCAGATGGATATAGAATAAATTAGTACACAACACAGAAAAAAATAGGAGAGAGGAGTTCTGATCCTTGATGTGAGTGGCATTCAAGATATTCTTGGATCTTCAAAAAGGCTGAAAAATGTGTCCTAGTACATAGGATGTGTACATACTGATTAAAAATGAAAAGATCTTGGAAGAATAACAACAACAAGCAAAGTGATAGAAAAATGCAAAAGGCTTAAGCAGGCTTCTTTACAAAATAAGATATTCAAATGACAAAGATGCCATTTCTATAAAGTTCAAAAAAAAGCAGATATAAGTAATCTATACTGTTAGAAGTCAGAGGAGTGTGAACTATGGAACAGAATCATGAAGGTCATAAAGGGAGCTCTGAAGTGTTGGTGGAGCTCTGCTTCTTGATCTGGATGCTGATTACAAGGGTGTGTCAATATTTTGAAAATTTATCAAGCTGCACACTTATATTTATACTTTCTTTTATGTATATTATACTCCAATAAAAGTTTAATATGCTACAATGGCCTCATATTAATTATAAGGTGATATGTGAGCTTAAAATAAAATTTTAGGCATTTTAATTATACTTTTTCTTTCTTGTGCCTAAAATACATAAATAAGAACACATTTATTAAACAGACATGACTTTAGACCATGGCTAAACTTTGACCCTCTGTTAAAATACCATAGATGAGAGATGTCTTTTTTCCTCAGTCTGGGATACAAATGAAGGACTTTTGATCCTTGATATGTAATATCAAGAAGCCTAGCTATTGTACACTTGAAACTTATATAATATTATTCACCAATGTAACCCAATAAATTCAATTTAAAAATCATTATACAGTGAAAACATACAAACAAACAACAAAAGCCCATCTATTGACATTTCAGATTATTAGAAAAACTGGAAAAGGTCTACTGACTAGAAAAGGATGATAAATTGCTTAGGATGCTTACATCTTTACTGATTATATAAAGTTATAATAATTCATTGAAATAGTTTCTTTTCGTGGAAAATAATCCTCTAGCCACTGTATGTGACTTTATTGGTGTAGTAGCTATTTCTGGTCCTCTGAGCTCAGAAAGGAAACAAGAGCCCGTATAAAGTGCAGCCCCCTGATGAATCCTCCCCACACCACAGGAGATGAGCTATAGGTGAGCATGTCTACACTGATGATATCGATCACCAGAGTACATGGTGGCCCCCAAACTGGCAAAAGTCTAAGGAAGATATATATTTTTACTCAGAACTTTGTTAACTAAAAGAATATCAGGATTCTGTAAGTAAGAAGTAAATTCATTATTTGTAGGTGACGAGTAGTACCTATCATAACTTTAAACATTGAACAGCTCCCATTGTATTGTGGCATATTATGTGGTCAATAAGATTTGTGAGCCAACATCTTTGCCATAATTAACATCACCCCAGAATCTAGTGAATGGTTTCAGTTTGTTGTAATAGTGGGTAAGAGGTTCATCCAGACCTTGGATTTGGCAGGGTGATTAAGTGGAAGAGAGAGGAATGTGCTAATAGATGGCATTGATAAAAGAGCTTTGGAATGGTTGTCTTTAGATACCATATTAGAAGGAAGCAAGAGAAGATAAGAGAGGAATGATGTTCAGAAAAAAAGCAGAGGGATCTGATACATAAATTATCAATAGATAGGAAAGCAAGAAAGAAGATTTATAGTCAATCTAAATAAACATTCCAGTGTCTTCCAGCACCTCATAGGCTCCATTGCAGAGACCCAGGCAATTATTTATGAGCAAGGAGTGCAGTGATGGTGGGCTTCAGGGATGGTGCTTCAGGTATGCTCTCTGCCACAGGGGCTTTGAAAGTGAGGTAGGGATACTTTTCTCTAGAGCTTGTTGATGTAAGAACAGCCAAACCTTTAAAGAATTTTTATAAGAATTGATTTGAGCTAAACAGAGGATATGCCTACAAGCTAGATGTCAACAGACTAAGATAAATACTTCCAAGAAATAACTGTTAGAGCATAGAAAACCTGTTTACAACCTTCTAAATACGTTTTTTAACATTTTTAGAGGCCTCTAGACGTGAAATAACACCCTTTAGTCACCATTACACTCGTATTACCCAATATATTAGACAAAATAAGAGAAAATAAAACATATTAGATGTTACAAATATCATATTATTATTATTGTACATTTAATTACACACACACAGTTCTTTTTTTTTTTTTGGTTTCACAGAAATTTATTTAAATTTTTTTATTTACTTTTTTTTTATTAATTTATTTTTGTTACAGATGTTTCTCCTTTTTTCCCCATTGACACCCTCCTCCCCATCCCCCCACCCTGTCCCCAGCTTTGTTGTCCATGTCCATCACTTATGCATACATGCGCATAAGTTCTGTGGTTTATCTCTTCCCTTCCCCCCACCCCCTCTTCTGAGGGGTGTCAGTTTATACCCTACTTCCACATCTCTGGGTCTACCCTGTTCCTCAGACTGTTATGTTCATTATATTCCACAAATAAGTGAGATCATGTGATATTTGTCTTTCTCTGCTTGCCTTGTTTCACTTAGGATAATACTCTCGAGGTCCCTCCAGCTCGTCTCAAAGGATAAGAGATCTTTCTTTCTTACAGCTGCATAGTACTCCATTGTGTATATGTACCACTGCTTTTTTATCCATTCACCCACTGATGGACACTTGGGCTGTTTCCAGATCTTAGCTATTGTAAATAGTGCTGCTATGAACATGGGGGTACATGTATTTTTTCTGATTGGTGTTTCAGGCTTCTTAGGGTATATTCCTAGAAGTGGGATCACTGGGTCAAATGGCAATTCAATTTTTAAGTTTTTGAGGTAACACCATAGTGTTTTCCACAGTGGCTGCACCAGTCTGCATTCCCACCAGCAGTGTACTAGAGTCCCATTTTCTCCACACCCTCGCCAACACTTGTTGTTTGATGATTTGTTGATGGCAGCCATTCTGACAGGTGTGAGGTGATACCTTATTGTTGTTTTAATTTGCATCTCTCTGATGATTAATGATGTTGAGCATTTCTTCATATGTCTCTTAGCCATTTGTATGTCCTGTTTGGAGAGGTGTCTATTTAGTTCCTCTGCCCATATTTTAATTGGGTTCTTTGTCTTCCTTTTGTTGAGTTGTATGAGCACTCTGTATATTTTGGAAATTAACCCTTTATCTGATGTGTCATTGGCAATTATGCTCTCCCATAGAGTGGGTTCCCTATCTGCTTTGATGGTTGTTTCTTTTGCTGTGCAGAAGCTTTTGAGTTTGATGTAGTCCCATGGGTTCATTTTTCCCTTTGTTTCTGTTGCCTTAGGTGATGTATCAGTGAAGATTCTACTGCATATGATGTCCGAAATTTTGTTGCCTACATTTTCTTCTAGGATTTTTATCGATTCACGAGTCACATTTAAGTCTTTTATCCATTTTGAGTTTATTCTTGTGTGTGGTGTAAGTTGATGGTCTAGTTTCATTTTTTTGCATGTAGCTGTCCAATTTTCCCAACACCATTTATTAAAGAGGCTGTCTTGACTCCATTGTATGCTCTTGCCACCTTTGTCAAATATTAATTGAGCATAATGTCTTGGGTCAATTTCCAGATTCTCTGTTCTGTTCCACGGGTCTATATGCCTGTTCTTGTGCCAGTACCAGGCTGTTTTGATTACAGTAGCTTTGTAGTATAACCTGATATCCGGTATTGTGATCCCACCTACTTTGTCCTTCTTTTTCAAGATTGCTGTGGCTATTCGGGGTCTGTTTTGGTTCCATATGAACTTTTGAAATATTTGTTCTAGTTCTGTGAAATATGTCACTGGTATTTTGATGGGGATTGCATTGAATCTATAGATTGCTTTGGGTAATATGGACATTTTAATGATGTTAATTCTTCCAATCCATGAACAAGGTATGTGCTTCCACTTTTTTATATCTTCCTCTATTTCTTCTTTCAATGTCCTGTAGTTTTCTGCAAATAGGTCCTTTACTTCTTTGGTTAAGTTTATTCCTAGGTATCTTAATTTTTTTGCTGCAATGGTAAATGGAATTGTTTTTTTAGTTTCTCTTTCTGTGAGTTCATCATTGGTGTATAAGAATGCCGTCGATTTCTTGACGTTAATTTTGTATCCTGCTACTTTGCCAAATTCATTTATTAAGTCTAGTAGATTTTTGATGGAGTCTTTAGGGTTTTCTATATATAATATCATGTCGTCTGCGAATAATGACAGTTTCACTTCCTCCTTTCCAATTTGGATTCCTTTTATTTTTTCTTCACGTCTGATTGCTGTGGCTAAGACTTCCAGTACTATGTTAAATAAGAGTGGCAAAAGTGGGCATCCCTGTCTTGTTCCTGTTCTTAAGGGAAATGTTTTTAGTTTTTGCCCATTGAGTATGATGTTGGCTGTAGGTCTTTCATATATGGCCTTTATTATATCAAGATATGATCCCTCTACTCCCAAGTTGCTGAGCGTTTTTATCAGAAATGGGTGCTGGATTTTGTCGAATGCTTTTTCAGCGTCTATTGATATGATCATGTGGTTTTTATCTCTCATTTTGTTTATGTGGTGTATCACATTTATTGATTTGCGAATGTTGAACCAGCCTTGCATCCCTGGGATGAATCCCACTTCATCATGGTGAATAATTTTTTTGATGTATTGCTGGATCCGATTTGCTAGTATTTTGTTTAGGATTTTGGCATCTACGTTCATCAGGGATATTGGCCTGTAGTTTTCTTTCTTTGTAGTGTCTTTTTCTGGTTTTGGAATTAGGATTATGCTGGTCTCATAAAACGAGTTTGGAAGTCTTCCTTCTTCTTGAATTTTTTGAAATAGTTTGAGGAGAATGGGTGTTAGTTCTTCTTTGAATGTTCGGTAAAACTCCCCCGTGAAGCCATCCGGTCCTGGGCTTTTGTTTGCTGGGAGAGTCTTGATTACATCTTCAATTTCCTTAGCTGTTATTGGTCTGTTCAAGTTTTCTATCTCTTCCCAGGTCCAGTTTTGGGAGACTATGTGTTTCTAAAAATTTGTCCATTTCACTTAGGTTGTCGAATTTGTTGCCATATAAATGTTCATAGTATTTGCTAATGATCCTTTGTATTTCTGTGGTGTCAGTTGTTACTTCTCCTCTTTCATTTCTGATTTTGTGTATTTGGGTTCTCTCTCTTTGTTTCTTGGTGAGTCTAGCTAAGGGTCCATCAATCTTGTTTATCTTTTCAAAAAACCAGCTCTTTGTTTCATTGATCCTTTGAATTGTTTCTCTGGTCTCTATGTCGTTTATTTCTGCTCTGATCTTTACTATTTCCTTCCTTCTACTTGCTCTGGGGTTTTCTTTTTGTTTGCTTTCTAGTTCTTTAAGTTGTGAGGTTAGATAGTCTATTAGAAATTTTTGTTGTTTCTTGAGGTAGGCCTGTACACACAGTTCTTACACACAACCACTAAGCTATGAAAATAGTGCAACTTGTTTGATGATGAAGCAATGAAGATGAAGAGATGTACTGCACAGCAAAGAAGAGCAAAGTTATTGCTCCTCTGAAGGCACGACCTCAGTAGGAGAGTCTTCAGGTGGTGCAGTATCTTCAGCAGGTGCGTCATCGTCTTCTTCTGCTGAAGGAGTACTAGGAGTAGGCAGTGAGTGTCTGGGTGCACGGCTGAAGAACATCATGATAGGCAGTTGCTGGCACTGTCTTTTCATATGTGTGAGGAGGCTTTTGTAGGATTCTATCACTCCATCAAGCGCATTCTGGAACCGCAATGCATGCGTCATTTGTGGGTCCCATTCGCCAATCATGTCCTGTACTACCTTAATAGTTCTCACAACATGCAAGAGATGCTCAAGTGTAAGGCCAACTTCCTCCTGACCCACAAGAACCTCTGGCTGCTCTTCTCCCTCTTCACTCACATGGACTGTGGCCTCATCCTTGAAAATTAATGTCCGGGAAGGCATTCTTTTCCAGAACAGTCCTGTTTTGTCCATATTGAACACCTGTTTTGGATGATACCAGCCCTCCTCATGGATCTTCTGGAACGTGTTGTTCACGTAGTCCTCTGCCACAGGCTGGTCAGCAGAGGCAGCTTCTCCACGGAGAATGACACTCTTTAGATGATACCTCTTCCGGAACTTCTCATACCAACACTTGCTCACCGTGAAATCCATGAACATTGCAGAAGAGGGTCCTGGTTGAGGTTCATCTGCCTTAAAGCACTGATAGAGCTGCCACGCCTTTTCCCGATGACCAGCAAATCCAACGGAATGTTTTTCTTGCAGCTGTTACTGATCTGAACAGCTAGGGCAAACTCCGTTTTCACTATGAACTTATTACAACTTGTCACGATGCGCTTTACATCATTGTTGAAAGAGACAGTAGCCGTTGCACAGATGTTCTTTTCATCTTTACGAATGGAGCGAACGGTAGACTCATTCAAGTCATGGTGGCAGGCAACCTCCACGATTTTCTTGCCATCTTGGATCATATTCAAGAGTTTCACCTTCTCCTGGATGGTAAGCATCTTCCTCCGGTGCTTATTTTCATCATCAGAAGGCTTAGAAGAAGCAGCACATTTAGGAGCCATCGTGCGGCTTAGATAAAAGTTCTCAGAAATCGCAAACACAAAAGCAAAGATGTATCCGATGCATAGCGATGTAGAAGCGTGTATGAGAGAAAAGAACTTGCATGAGGCTGAGCCAATCAGTGGCCAGGATAGGAAGAGGATAGGATAACCAATCAGTGAACAGTACGCTCTGATTGGCTTGGTTTCACCACAACTGATTTTTTGGAAAAAAGTTACTGCCCACACACAAGGAGTGGTAGAGCGGTTGCACCTGGCATTGAAGGATTTGTGGGGGTGCTCAAATACCTAGGCCTACCGTCCATATGTACAGTAATTTTCATTTTAATTGTAATACAGGGGTGTATAATTGACTCAGACAACTGAGCACGTGCTGTATTATTTTCACTATCTCGATCGACTTTTTAATGAATATATTTGAAAAAACCGCGATAGAGTGAAGCCGCGAAAGTCAAAGCGGAAAGTGGCAAGAGACGACTGTATACGCCAACAAATTGAACAATGTAGACAAAGTGGACAAATTTCTAGAAACACATAGGCTGCCAAAACTGAACTGGGAAGAGGTAGAAAACTCGAACATACCAATAAATACTAAAGGAATTGAAGATACAATCAAGAAATGCCCAGCAAACAAAAGCCCAGTCCCAGACAGCTTCCGGGACTTTACCGAACATTCAAAGAATATCTAACACCCATTCTACACAAACCATTCCAAAAAAAAAATCCAAGAAAAGGAAAACTTCCAAACTCATTTTATGAGGCAAGTATAATTCTAATGCCAGCATGAGATAAAGACACTACAAAGAAAGAAAACTACAGGCCAATATCCCTGATGAACACAGATGCCAAAATTCTTAACAAAATATTAGCAAATTAGATCCAGCAATACATTAAAAAAAATTATTCACCATGACCAAGTGGGATTCATCCCAGGGATGCAAGGCTGGTACAATAAATGTGATACATCGCATAAATAAAATGAAAGATTAAACCCATATCATCATATCAATAGAAGCTAAAAAAGCATTTGACAAAATCCAGCACCCATTCCTGATAAAAACGCTCAGCAATGTGAGAATAGAGGGATCATATCTCAACATAATAAAGGCCATATATGACAAGCCTACAGCCAACATCATACTCAATAGGCAAAATCTAAAAGCATTTCTCTTAAGAACAGGAACAAGACAGGGATGCCCGCTTTTACCACTTATATTTATCATAGTGCTGGAATTCTTACCCACAATGATCAGAGAAGAAGAAAAAAATGAAAGGAATCCAAATTGGAAAGGAGGAAATGAAACAGTCATTATTCGCAGATGACATGATATTGTACATAGAAAACCCTATAGACTTCATCAAAATCTCCTAGAGCTAACAAATGAATTTGGCAAAGTAGCAGGATACAAAAATTAGCATCAAAAAATTGACAGCATTCTTATACACCAATAATGAACTCACAGAAAGAGAAACTAAAAAAAAAAAAAAATCCCATTTACCACTGTAGCAAAAATATTAAGATACCTAGGAATAAACTTTTTTTTTTGTTCCACTTATTGGTGCATTCACTGGTTGATTCTTTTTTCCTTTTTTTATTTATTAATTTATTTTTCTTACAGATGTTTCTCCTTTTTTCCCCATTGACACCTTCTTCCCCATCCCCCCACCGCGCCCCCAGCTTTGTTGTCCATGTCCATCAGTTATGCATATATGCGCTTAAGTTCTGTGGTTTATCTCTTCCCTCCCACCCACCCCCTCTTCTGAGGGGTGTCAGTCTATACCCTACTTCCACATCCCTAGGTCTACCCTGTTCCTCAGACTGTTATGTTCATTATATTCCACAAATAAGTGAGATCATGTGATATTTGTCTTTCTCTGCTTGGCTTGTTTCACATAGGGTAATACTCTCAAGGTCCCTCCATGTCGTCTCAAAGGATAAGAGATCTTTCCTTCTTACAGCTGCATAGGACACCATTGTGTATATGTACCACAGATTTTTTATCCATTCACCCACTGATGGACACTTGGGCTGCTTCCAGATCTTAGCTATTGTAAATAGTGCTGCTATGAACATGGGGGTACATGTATTCTTTCTGATTGGTGTTTCAGGCTTCTTAGGGTATATTCCTAGAAGTCCTAGGAATAAACTTAACCAAAGAAGTAAAGGACCTATTTGCAGAAAACTATAGGACTTTGAAAAAAAAAATAGAGGACAATACATGTATAAAAAAGTAGAGGCATGTACCTTGTTCATGGATTAGAAGAATTAACATCATTAAAATGTCCATACTACCCAAAGCAATCTATAGATTCAATGCAATCCCCATTAAAATACCAACAATATATTTCAGGGAACTAGAACAAATACTCCAAAAGTTTATATGGAACCAAAAAAGACCCCGAATAGCTACAGCAATCTTGAAAATGAAGAACATAGTAGGAGGGATCACAGTACCAAATATCAGGTTATACTACAATGCCATTGTAATCAAAACAGCTTGGTACTCACACAAGAACAGACATATAGATCAATGGAACAGGACAGAGAACCCAGAAATTGACCTAAGACATTATGCTCAATTAATATTCGACAAAGGTGACAAGGCATACAATGGAGTAAAGTCAGTCTCTTTAATAAATGGTGCTGGGAAAATTGGACAGCTACATGCAAAAAATTAAGCTAGACCACCAACTTACACCATACACAAGAGTAAACTCAAAATGGACAGAAGACTTAAATGTGACTTATGAATAAATAAAAATCTTAGAAGAAAATGTAGGCAACAAAATTTCAGACATGATACAAAGCAAATTTTCACTGATACAACACCTAAGGCAAGAGAAACAAAGGAAAAAATAAACACATGGGACTACTTCAAACTAAAGAGCTTCTGCACAGCAAAAGAAACAGGCATCAAAATGGAAAGGGGACCCACTATATGAGACAGCATAATTGCCAATGATACATCAGATAAGGGGCTAATTTCCAAAATATATAGAGTACTCATACAAATGAACAAAAAGAAGACAAGGAATCCAATTAAAAAATGGGCAGAGGACCTAAATAGACACCTCTCCAAATAGGACATACAAATGGCCGAGAGACATATGAAAAAATGTTCAATGTCACTAATCATCAGAGAGACACCAACTAAAATGACTATGAGGTATCACCTCACACCTGACAGAATGGCTGCCACCAACAAATCATCAAACAAGTGTTGGCAAGGGTGTAGAGAAAAGGGGATTCTAGTACACTGTCGGTGGGAATGCAGACTGGTGCAGCCATTATGGAAAACAATATGGTGTTTCCTCAAAAAATTAAAAATAGAACTTCCTTTTGGCTCTGTCATCCCACTTCTAGAAGTATATCTTAAGAAGCCTGAAACACCAATCAGAAAAAATATATGTACCCCTATGTTCATAGCAGCACTATTTACAATTGCTAAGATCTGGAAACAGCCCAAGTGTTCATCAATAGATGAGTGGACAAAAAAGCTGTGGTAAATATACATGCTGGAATCCTATATAGCTGTAAGAAAGAAAGGTGTCTTATCCTTTGAGGTAACATGGAAGGATCTGGAGAGTATTATGTTAAGCGAAATAAGCCAATCAGAGAAAGGCAAATATCACATGATCTCACTTATTTGTGGAATATAATGAACAAAATAAACTGATGAACAAAATAGAGCCAGAGATGTAGTAGTTGGGTACAGACTGACAAACCTCAGAAGAGAGGAACAGAGGGGAGGGAAGAAATAAACCAAAGAACTTATATGCATGTATGCGTAACCAATGGACATAGACAACAATGCTTGGGAGGCGGGGTGCTGGATCGACAAGAAGGTGTCAATGGGGGAAAAAGGAGAAACATCCGTAACAAAAATAAATTAATAAAAGTTAAAAAGAAGAAGAAGAAGAAGAAGAAGAAGAAGAAGAAGAAGAAGAAGAAGAAGAAGAAGCTGTACAAAATTGTTCAGTGCAACCTCTCTTAATGGCCACAAAGGGGCAATGGTGCTTTGGAGAACATCAATGTTTGCACGTCCCCACATTCATCAACTAGATAGAAATTATCTTTTTTTTTTTTAAATCTAATATTATTACTTAATCCTTTGCTTCAGTTTATACTTATTAATCATGTATGTATATGTGTATGTATCCATCTACCTAAATTAATATCTGTGTCTATTCTAATCTAATCAGTTTGAAATTACTTTGGAAACCACAATTCTTTGAATAATACAGATTGTTCCTCAAGGTCAGGGCCCCATTAGCTTTTCTGATATAAATGTCTAATGTTTTTACCCATGCACAGCCCAGTATCCAGCCACACTAAGTTAATCCGTGCCCAGAATTCTCTTATCCCCTTCTTTTTACTGGGAAATCTACTGATGGGAGGGTGAAGTCTCAGTTTAAGCATCTCCTGCATCGGAACCTTCTCTGACTGGATCCAAAAGCACAGTTTATTACTCTTTTTTGTCGCATTATATAGACACACAGTCCTCTTTGGTAGCTTTTATCTGACTGTTCTTGAGTATTGGGACTAAGCTGTTTAAAGATTGAGACTGTGTCTCTTTCATGAATGAGACCCAAGTATTGCACAGTTAGTAGGCACTTATTAGGCACTCAATAAATACATATATTGAATATATGCATTAATAAATGAAAAAATGCAAAAGAAAGATCACATAAAAAATTCAGCAAACAAATTTTAAAAATCCTCTGAGAGTACTGGAGTTGACTAAATTGGATTATAGATTGAGCAATGTGGACTTTTACCATTGTCTCCTGTTAGACTGTGATGGTGTTTTGTTGTTTATTAATTTGAGGTGATAGCTGATACAAATAATAAAATTCTCTTTGTGCTTCAGAAAATGTGCTTCTTATTTATTTTAACTTCTATTATTTATAAAGCAGATCAATCCTATTTTTAGGGCTGTTTTGTAATTTATCTTCAACTTATGTCTGTTTACCCTGCTGTGTTAACAAGAAAAGCCAAATTGATTGTTGATAGATTTATATTTATCCATGAGGATAAAGTGTGAAGAAAATATTTAATGTTTGTTCAACGTCACAATGAGAGCTACCAAAATGCTACATTACTGGATGGTCATGACGCTATGTCTTCTGATGTCTGCAGAACTTTTCTGTCCTCTCTTATCTATTTGGAGATCAAAGCTCCTCCAGAATAGATCTTTCTGGTACTTTCCAATTTATTTTCCCCAGGTATATTCCTAAAAATATTTAATTTACCTGATTTATAGTTTAGAAGAAATTAAAATTAATTTAATTATCCTCTATTATTTATTAGGATTATGTAAAATATAAACATATCTGAAAGATTGTAATTTTAAGTTCCCTGAAGGAAAAGGGTCCATATATTCTCTATGTTTTAATCTGTGACTTTAGCTTGTAATGGGATATTATGCTACTTGTGTGTCCTCAAAAGACTTTAATTCATACTTGTAATTAAAAAGAAATGCATGTATACATGCTACTCTTGTGGCTTTGTGAGAATCCCTCTCTTCCCCACTGTAAAATAATGTCACCTCCACTGACATATCAGGTGGTCCTAGCACTCAGTTTTTACCATTCTAGGAGGTGTGAGGAAAGAAAGAGGAGGGCTGGGAGAGATCAATTCTAAACTGATCCTTATCTACATGTGAAGAGGGAATTTCTCATTCCTACTGAAAGTATTTTCAGCAATTCTAAATTAGGGCAAAAAGAGGAGGTGCTTTCTTTGACAGAAACAGTTTTAAGTGAAAGGACTTGAGAAAGGGTGGGGCCTGTTGAAAGAATTAAAGCAGGTGTGAATTTAAAGTCCTAGTTCTAGCTTGCTGAGGAGACCACAAGATCACTTGTGTTGTCACTAACCTTTCGTGCCAGGAAATGGGCAAGATCCTGGGAGCATCATTTTTAATTCTATGGCTTCAACTAGGCTGTGAGTCGTAGAGGAAAAACTCTGGGATACATGGTTAATTTGGGCAAATGAGTAAATTTGGATATGGACAACTCATGCAGGTAGAAACTTTAAGAAGAAAATATAATTTGGGGGGCCTAATGACTTTTCCTTCTTTTTAAGCAGGGGTGAGTGGCCAACAGAAGGGAGAAAAAAGTGACCAGCAGCAGGTGAAACAGAGCCCTCAATCTTTGTTACTTCAGGAAGAAGAGGTTGCAATTCTGAACTGTACTTATGAGAACAGTGCATTTGACTACTTTCCATGGTACTGGCAATACCCTGGTAAAAGCCCTGAATTATTGACAGCCATATATTCGGGGAAGGGTAGAAAAGATGATGGAAGATTCACACTTTTCCACAACGAAAATACCAAACGTTTCTCATTGCACATCAAGGCCTCCCAGCCTGGAGACTCAGCCACCTACTTCTGTGCAGCAAGTGCACAGTGCTCTCCAGGCACCTGCTGCCTGTGCTCAAACCTGTAGCTGAGGCTCCAGCCAAACCCTGCTATATAGGTGAAATATGCACACATACACACAAAATTCTATTTGGTCATTAAAAAGTCTTAATACATTTAAAATGACTGAAATTATATAGAATTTATTCTTTTACCAAAATGGAATTGATGTGGAAAATCAGTTGCAGAAAGATGTCTAAAAACTCCCAAATATTTGGAATTTAAGCACTAAATTTTAAAATTACCCATAGGGCTCTGGCCGGTTTGGCTCAGTGGTTAGAGAGTTGGCCTGTGGACCAGAGGGTTCGGTTCCCGCTAAGGGCAGGTACCTCGGCCCCGGTTGGGGTCGTGTGGGTAGTAACCACTCAGTGTGTCTCTCTCACATTGATGTTTCTCTCTCTGTCTCTTCCTCCATCTCTCCCTCCCGCTATATCTCAAGATAAATGCAAAAAAAAAAAAAAAGGATAAAAGTGCCCATTACCCATAGGTCACCCAGACGGTGTGTCTCAGTGGTTGAGCATCAACCGATGCACCAAGAGGTCACCGGTTCTATTCCTAGTCAGGGTACATGCCCAGGTTGTGGGCCCGATGCCCAGTGGGGGGCATGCAGGAGGCAGCCATTTGATGTTCTCTCTCATCGATGTTTCTATCTCTCTCCCTCTCCCTTTCTCTATCACTAAAAACCAATAAAGTAAAAAAAGATTTTAAATTACCCATAGTTCAAATAAGCAATTACAATGATTAGATACCACTCCACGTCTAAAACATCCCAAATATTTGGAATTTAAGCTCTAAACTTTAAAATTACCCATAGGGCCCTGGACAATTGGCTCACAGGTTAGAGGGTCAGCCTGCGGACCAGAGAGTCCTGGGTTCGGTTCCAACTAAGGGCAGGTATCTCGGCCCCGGTTGGATCGTGTGGGTGGCAACCACTCAATGTGTCTCTTTTACATTGATGTTTCTCTCTCTTCCTTCCTCCATCTCTCCCTCCCGCTCTATCTCAAGATAAATGCAAAAAAAAAAAAAAAAAAGATAAAATTACCCATAGGTCGCCTAGCCGGTTTGGCTCAGTGGTTGAGCGCTGACCCATATACCAAGAGGTCACCGATTCGATTCCCGGTCAGGGATCATGCCCAGGTTGTGGGTCCAATCCCCAGTGGGGGCTTGCAGGAGGTAGCCAATCGATGTTCTCTCTCATCAATGTTTCTATCTCTCTCTCCGTCTCTCTTCCCCTCTCACTAAAAGCCAATAAAGAAAAAAAAAAAAGATTTTAAATTACTCATAGGTCAAAGGAGCAATTACAATGAGGAGATACTACTCCATGTCTACCAGAATGGCTAATATACAAATATTGGCAATGCCGAGTTCTGGCAAGGATGAGGAGAAATGGAATCACTTGTATATTGCTGGTGGGTGAGTGGTGCAGTCACTCTGGAAAATAGTTTAACAGTTTCACATAAAATTAAGCATATATCTACCACAAGGCAATGATTCTACTTCTAAGCATTTACCCAAGGGAAATGAAACATATGTTCACAAAAAGACTTGTAGAAAATGGTCATAGAGCTTTATTTGTAACGGCAATTAAGTAGAGAAAATGTCCACAAATGACAGATTAAATAAATTGTGCTACACATATCAGTCAGCTATAAAATGGACAGAACTGCTGATACTCATAACAACATTGATAAACCTCAATAACATAATGTCTAGCAAGATTCGAGAAAAAACATACTCTTTGATTCTATTTATATGAAGTTCTAAAGTAGGTAAACTAATCCACAGTGAAATAATGCAGAACAATGATTACCTCTATAAGCTGGGAATTTTGGGGGTGGGCACAAGGGATCTTGAAGGAGTGAAGGAAATACTCTATAGCTTCTTAGGGGTTTGGTTTATAAGTTTGCAATTTTCAGACTCCTCTATCTCTATACTTTTGATCGATTTATTACACTGTATAATTATACTTTAATAAGAAAATAAGGTACAAAAACTAATCAAACAGGAACAAAAACAAAGCAATAAATGGAGAAATCCAATGCTATTTTTGATGAGCTGAAAAATAGACTGATATTTGATAATATTTATAATAGAAAAATTAGAAAATACTTCATGTAGTAGGCTGTATAATGACCCTCAATGATGTGCATGTCATAATCTCTGGAAAGTGTGACTATATTATCTCATATGGCAATAGGAACTTTGCAGATGTGATTATTTAAAGATCGTGAGATGGGGAGATTACTCTGCATTATCCAGATGGGTCCAATGTAATCAGAGGGTGCTTATAAGATGAAGGCAGTAGAGTCAGAACTGAGAGGGTGATGTGATAACAGAACCAGAGGGAGAAAGGGCCATGTGATGTAGGAATTAGGACAGACTCTAGAAGCTGGAAAAGGCGAGAAAACAGATATTCCCTACAGCCTCCAGAGAAAACTTAGACCAGCTGGCACCTTGATTTTAGCCCAATGAAACTGATTTTGGACTTCTGACCTTCAGAATTGTGAGAGAATAAATTTGTATTGTTTTAAGCCACCACGTTTCTGGTCATTTGTGAGGAAACTATTAAAAAGAATCAAAAGAAAGATTAAAAAGCAGATATATCTAGAAATACAGTAGAAATTGAAATGGTTTTAAGAAAAAGTTATTAAGCCCTGGCCGGATTGGCTCAGTGGTTAGAGCACCGGCCAGCGGACCAAAGAGTTGCGGGTTTGATTCCAGTCAAGGGCACGTACCTCGGTTGAAGTTCGGTCCCCGGCCATGGTCGGGGTTGTTCAGAAGGCAACCAGTCCATGTGTCTCTCTCATGTCAATGTGTCTCTCTCTCTTTCTCCCTCCCACTCTATCTAAAGATAAATGGAAAAATATCTTCGGGTGACAATTAAAAAAAAAAAAGAAAAAGTTATTAATACTTGAACCAATAAAATTTAAAAGTCTTAGAAAAGGAACAATGTAATAGAAAAATATATGTTACCAAGGATAACGTACAAAGAAATAGAAAAACTAAATGAATACACAATCATTAAAGTAATTTGATAATTAGAAATAAAAAGTCCTAGAGAACTAGTAATAGAAAGGGAATTTTAACCTGTGTGCCTCACTACAAAATTAAAATAAGATATATAGTAGGATGTATTTGTGAACCATACAACCAAAAAATGGGAGAAAATATTTTCAAAACATACATCTAATAAGGGGTTAATATTCAAAGTATATAAAGAACTCAGAACTCAATAGAAAAAAAAATCCAGATTTGAAAATGAGCAGAGCATCTGAATAGACATCTTTCAAAAAAAGACAAATAAATGGCTAACAGGTACATGAAAAGGTATCTCCAAAAGATATCTGCAGCCTGGCCAGCGTGGCTCAGTGGTTCAGCATCGACCCATGCACCAAGACGCTGCTGGTTCAATTCCTGGTCAGGGCACATACCCGGGTTGTGGGCCCGATCCTCAGTGGGGGGGCATGCAAGAGGCGGCCAATTGATGTTCTCTCTCATCGATGTTTCTATCTGTCTCTCCCTATCCCTTCCTCTCTCTCTAAAATCAATAAAGGAAAAAAAAATTTTTTTGAAGAAAGAAAAGATATCTGCACCACCATGTTTAGTGCAGTATTATTTACAACAGCCAAGATGTGGAAACAACCTAATTGTCTTTTGATGGATGAATGGATAAAAAAAAAATGTGGAGTATATATACTACGGACTATTGTTCAGCCATAAAAAAGAAGGAAATCCTGCCATTTTTTATGACATGGATGGACCTTGTGGGCATTATGCTAAATGAAATAAGTCAGAGAGAAAGACAAATACTGTATGATAATACTTAAATGGGAAATCTATAAGAGGGAAAAAAAAAAAACTCATATGTATAGAGAACAGATTGGTGGTTGCCAAAGGTGAGGTTTGGGAGCTGGGTGGAATAGGTGAAGATGTGGTAAAAAAAAACATAAATCTTTTTTTGTAAGACAGTAAGTCCTGGGGATGTAATGTATAGTTTTAAAATTATATACATGTATAAACTCCCCTGGCTCTCAAAGTCTGTTTTGCTTCTTTTTTTCAGGAGTTTGAAAATTTGGTAAAGAAATTTGGAATAGTAGGTATATCTGATTGGAATAGCTTCATCAGGTTGAAACATACAAGATGAAAATATAACGCCTAGGTTGGAATGTGTGGTCAGCACCAGAGGATAGCCATTATCAACGATTTAGAAAGAATAGAAAAGATCTGGGAACCATAATAGTGGTTCTGTGGCTTCATAAGGTATGAAGGATTTCTATAAAGAAACCAAGGAGCATCTGAGGACCATAGAATAACCCAATTATTCTCATTTGGGTTTCTTTAGCAGGTGATCAAACATTTTTTAACTTGATGATTTGATATAAACTCCTTCACTAGATTAATTTTCAGGATAAAGTGGAGAAGAATCTTTATTCCTTCAATGTCCAGAGAGAAAAATATTTTTGTCTTGAAAAAACTTGTATACCATTAGTAGTTTTGAATATTTTCACTGATAGCATTTTGGGACAGATTTTGTTTTCATGATAACGATAATAAGAATTGTAGAACTGCACCAAACAATATATGTGCATTCATGGCAACAACATAGCCAAATATTTTAATTTAGAAGATCCATGGATTTTCTCTTTCTAGAACTTCTAAAAAACTAAGCATAGAGTTACATTACAAATAAATATGATTTCACTGCTGTTACAATTTGGTATTTCAATACACACTGGAGAGATTCTAGAAGTCAGAAACCTATTTTGATATCATTTGTCTGAGCGATGTTTGCTGCAGTTACCAGTTTTCCTGATGTGGTAGGTAAGGAGGAAGGAAAGGAGGTGAGGACTTCTTTGTCTCTTGTAGGAAAGCCAAGGATTGGTGAGTACATTTCACCTTAGAATCAGGTTGGAGGCAACAGAGCAATCAAAACATAAACACATATTTGCAATTACAGCCTGCTTAGCAATAAATTTGTTTTAGATAAGTACCTCAGATCTTGTCAAATATTAATTTACTAAACTGTGACATTTAAGTAATAAATCTCCTTCCGACACTTCCTTCAATATTAAGCTTTATGCTTGTTCTTTACAAGATTTAATCATTTACCATTAAATCACAAGTAAAGGTAAAACAATGTTTAAGACAGGCCAAATCTCCCAACCTGGGTGTCACAACCCATTCAAACTTCACCCAGGCAGAATCCACATTTCAAGGGCAGTTTCTATATGCAGCCGAGGGCCCTTGCACCTGTACTGTCAGGAACACAGAGGGAAATCCTGTCAAGCTGCTCCCCAGACCGCTGTGGGCATTCATGGTCTCCTCTATTTAGTTATAAATAATTGCAAATCAGGGCATTGGATACCTGTCAGCAATGAGAGATGAAATGGGACAGAGAAGTACACATTTCAACTAATTATAAACTCTCTTCCCTCTACCACTTTTTGATAAGTTATTTCCATCTTAGTTTCAGTGAACTGACAGTTTTAGAGACATTGTCAGTATTTTCTTTTCTAGTGGTCTATTTGCCTGTGGTTCTTTAAGATTAATTCATCCACTAGAACAATAAAACCAAATAGAAGATTAGACAGCTGCATTCTACATTATCATGTAACAGCTCACAAAACTTCCACTGACAAAGTGTTTGCAGCCTACAGCTATCACATTCTGTGGGAGAGGGTTGTAACACTGTGTCTCAGAGAGATCTGGCATGCTTATCTTGACTTTATTTTACAAAAAATATAATACCCAGCCACGAAATTTAACAAGTGAGACTGAACACTTTGGACCAATGGGATGGAAAAGGTGACCTCAGGACAGTTCTAGGACACATGACCTATTAAGTCCAATTCTACTTGTGGAGACAACAGGATTGAATGTCCTGATCTTCAAGAGTCCTAGAATCTAGTGAGGAGGAAGAATGTTGGATAGGATTACCTTTCATTGAGAAATCCAAGGATCTGTGAGGTTCAAAATTTTTTTTCATTGGATTCTGGTGGGAAAAAAGTAAGTACAGACTAAATAAGTGACCAGTAAGTAGATTACAAGGAAGGCTCACAGCCCATAATAAAATATATTGTTAATGGGCCTCCAAAATTATTCTTCTGAAAATATCAATGTATGTCAACTGGTTCAATCTTCAGTTCAGCTCAGCTCCAACCTTTAATACTAATTGCATTTTCCATTCCCCTTTTCAGGTAATGCCTGAGTTACCCGCAAACGACAAGTAGACAAAAATAAAGGTTTGGAGGGAGCCTGACTCTTTTCCCATCTGTGTGTAGATCATGTGGTTGATGAACATAGGAAACCCTATTTCCTGTTTGGGGCAGTAGCATCAGAACCCAGGAACTACATATAAACATGCTGCAGTCGCTCAGAGCCACTGAACTCTCAGCTTGAGGGAGAACTAGATACATCTGTGCAGGGGAATACGTGCCACATGCCGCTCTCCAGCCTGCTGTGGGTATTCGTGGCCTTCATCTTCTCTGGTAGGGATGGTTCCAAACATGGGTAAGAATGTTAAGGATGAAAGAATGGCACACAGGCATGTGGTACTTCACATGGCTTGAGGAAGAAAGAAGGAGTGGAGAAAATGAGCAGATTATGATTTCAATTTGGTTTGTTTTTGAGTCTTAAGTTACTGTAAATCTTACAATATTTTATTTACTACATCAGCTCTGTTTTCTGATTTTCCCCACAGGAGCCAGCGTGGCCCAGAAAGTTACTCAAGACCAGCTAGACACATTCAAGCAAGAGGGGGCATCAGTCACCTTAAATTGTGCATATGAAACAAGTGAGACCCTCTACTATATTTTTTGGTATAAGCAGCTTACAAGTGGAGAGATCATTTACCTTATTCATCAGTATTCTGCTGGCCCAAATGCAAAGAATGGCCGCTATTCTGTTCACTTCAAGAAAGAAGATAAATTCATCAGCTTCATCATTTCCAACATACAGCTGGAAGATTCAGCAAATTATATCTGTGCTCTCGAGGAACTCACAGTGTTTAAAGTAATGGTAAAAGCTGAACAAAAACCCCAGAGCTCAGTAAGAGAGTCCTCTGCTGCAGAAGCCAAGCTGAAATGCACACCTGCAGAACCAGACACAAAATGGCAGGGACTATGGTTGCTTAATCCAAGGTCTGGATCAGAAGATTTAATTCTGGGTAAAACCTCCTTCTATGTCATTTGGAAACAGGTGTCCAGTATAGCTTTCTTCTAATACATTCTCACTCTTCAAAAGACACTCACATCACAAATCCGGGTCTTGTTATCTGGAATCATCATGAACATCATTTCCTTAGCCCTTTCCTCGTAGGGGCTGTGTCAGTTACAGTAAAATCAGAGAAGGAGAACCACCACGAGTGATGTAGAATAAGAAATTAATTATGAGGATTAGAACTCATGCAGTTGCTTGAGCTGGTGGAGGGGTCTGCACAAAGCTGTTGTCTTGACATCTGGTAGTGAGACTGAATTTACTATAAGTCAGCTAGAGTGACATCTGTGAAAGCAGTTGAATGTGGACAAAAACATAGACAACTGTGATTTGTAAGGATATACTAGAACTCATGAGTATAATTGGAACCCACAAAGACAAACTAAACCTTGTCTGTCTCTCACCTCCTTCAATCTCATAGTGGTGAGTGACCTTCAGGAAAAGTGGGTGTCATTTGCCATCATGCTACATGCATACTTGGCCCAAGACAAACAGAAGCTGAAGGAGGAAATCTGGTGGGAGGTGGAGGAGTTGTGAGTCAACAATAAGATGAGCTATCAGATCAGCAGCAACATGTGTGAGTTGCCACAGTGCCTGGAGCCATGCACCCACCTGCAGAACATAAAAAATATGGCTGCTGCATCACTACCACCTTCGAGATCTTGCAAAATTCTCTTGCATGGCCAACCCTGACCAGAACAATGCAGGGAAGCACATTCTGAGAAATATATTTTCAGATGGTTAAGTTGATTCAGTGCAAAGCAACCACAGTGTCCTATGAAAACCAAGCTTACCCTTTCTCGCAAAGAGAACACAAAGTTCATTTATCCATCTTTGGGTGATGTACTTTCCTCTTCTAGCTGAGTTACACTCTCCCATTGATACCCTGTAGTTTAACTACTGAGATACAAAGAGACACTATAGAAGATTAACTTATTAACACACCTTATGCTACCACAAGTAGACAAACCAGAAGGAAGCAAAAATGATTAATAAATACATAGATATATTTATATCAAAATGAAGAAATTTTTCATAACTATTCTAGTCTTTGTTTCTGCAACTGATTACATGATTATAGCTGGTATTTATAAGAACCTCTTCCATTATCCATTCCAAAATCTCTTTGTTCATACCAAGCATCTCAATTCACTGCTATACTTTATTTTCTATAAAATAAGCTTCTTATTCAGGGGCAATGCTATATGGAATGCCGTAAGTTGAATAAGAAATTCTGCAAGTCCACCACTGGTTTTGGTAGAAGCTTTGCAGGCATCAAAGGCAAAACCATATTCAGAGTGCCTGTTTAACTGGAAAAAAATATCTTGCCAATACCCAGAGAAAATTAATGCATGTTTTCTGCAAAACATAATTAGGAATGATGCCTGGGAGAGAGGGAAGATGGAGCCATATAGGCAGACACTTCTTATACCTTCTCCCAGGGCCAGACTGAAAATAAAACTAAATTAGGTGACATTCACTTAAAATTATCAACTGAGGTCCAGCTGAAGAGGAGACAGCAGGGAAGGACAGAAACCACCTGGAGTCTGGTAGGACAGGTGAAATTGCGAGAGGGTCTGGCCTGCTTCCACAGGAGGAGGGCCAAGAGAGAGGAAGAATCTCTTGGCTGTGGGCGGGGTGAGTGTTCCCTGAGAGGAGTGAGGCTGGGTCCCCAGGCTGGGCTCCCCAGTTTGAAGCACCAGAGTTGAAAACAGTGCCCACATAGCATCCAGCTGTGAAGGGTGACAGGGTTTCTGGCCACTGAGGAGACCGGAGCTGGGCAGAAATAAAGCCACAGATTTGTTTTCTAATTTTCTTTTTGTTTGTTGGTTGGTTGGTTTAAAAATGAAAGAAAGGAAAGGAAACCCAGAGCACAGGATTTTCATTTACATCTACTCACCCAAATCTTCAGTGGAAGGGGGAAGTGCAGTCTGGAGGTGCCTGAGGAGAGGTTGGGGTGGGAAGTATTGGGGAAAGATGTAGAAAGGCAGTTGCCAAGTGACCTGACTCCAGTCGTGCCTCCCCCAAACCAAAGCGGCTATTTCTCCTGAGAGGTGCTGGCCCCTCCCAAAAGCCACAGCTCAGGTAAATGAAAAAATGCCACCATAGATGATACAGCTTGCCCCTTCCTCAGGAACACTGCCTGCCACACCCTGCATCTCAACCCTTGCAGAGGAGACAGCAGTGGCAGACCAAGCTTATGGGTTTCAACAGGCTCTGGAAGCATCAGTGACCGGCTTGAGGGTAGGGCTCCACTGCCCAGGGAACCTGGTTGGTACTTTCCCCTCATGGGAGAGCTGATAGACACTCCAGGTTTACAGCTGATCCCACTGGACTGCATATGAGGATCTCTGCCCAGCAGAGGGCAGAGAAATATTCTGAATCACTCTCAGAGAAACACACCCAACACATTCCTTGAAAACTGAACAGCACTTCCCCTACACTGGAGATCCAGAGGTGTGATACTCCCTCTTCTGCATAAAGCCTTCTCAGAAACAGCCTTTGCAGTGACTAAGATTGACAGCTGGCCAGCAGGCAAATGTGGATAGAGGTGGAGCCCAGGGAACCTGGGGAAGTTTGCTGACCCATCCCTGGGCCCCAAGCTGCTGACAAACAGGCTGTAGAGTGCAGCTTGGGCCCTCCTTCATGCAGCCAAGTTCTGTGGAGACAGACACAAACTGTGGGTAACTTGAAGCTGCAAACAGGTTGCTAAGACCCAAAGGAGGACACATTCTGACTGTGACCAGCACCCAAGTAGAGCGGATTCCAAAAGGGAGCTCCCAGGAGGCACTAAAACTCTACTGAGGTCAACACCACTTCACTTTTTTTTTTAGACAAACACTACTTCATATTTTTTTTGCATCATTTTCTTTATCTTTCTTTTTCATTGATTTGATATTATTTTAGTCTCTGTTTTTTTTTTTCTCACTCTAGTTTTTCTTCTTTCTCCTGCTGAATCTTCTTTTTCCCTCTTCTAATTTTCTGCCTTTCTGCATTCTCCACTATTTTCCTTTTCACAATTTTTTCTTGCCCTTCTTTTATGCCATTTTTATCTCCTTATTCTCTGATCTTATTTTACTTATTTTTTTTTACTTCTGTCCATTCATAATAATTTTTCTTCCCCCTTTTCTTTCCTCCTAGTATTTTTTGTCTTCTATTATTCTTGTTCTCTTCTCTCTTTCCTAATTCTCTCTTCTTTTCTGATCACTTTTGTTGTGGTTGTAGGGGTCATCTGTATGTTTTTGTTATGTTGTTGTGTTTAGTATTGTTCTGTTAGCACCTGCACAACATCTCCCACGACATGGTCAGGGGTGAATCTCACAATCAGCCATCCTGAGACGAGAGCCCATCCACAAATGGGACAACATTCAAGGCCCCATTATAATGGGAGAGTCCAAATAAGTCACAAAAAGTTCATTACTAGAGCACCCAGCTCAGGAGGTCTAAGAGACGGCACCATTGATCCCACAAAACACTTACTACACAAGCCTACCCCAAGAAGACTAGGAGGTATAGCAGTTTGCTCTAAACATAGAAACAAATACAAAGAGTCAGCAAAAATGGTGAGACAAGAAACAACCCCTTAGTGAAAGAAAAGGAGGAAACTCCAGAAAAAGAGCTAAACAAAATGTAGGCAAGCAATTGATCAGATATAGAGTTCAAAGTAATTGTTATAAGGATGCTCAAGGAACTTAGTGAGAATTTCAAGAAACTCACTGAAAACTACAACTGCATGAAACAAGAAATAGAAAACATAAGTAAGAATCAGGCAGAGATGAAGAATAATATATTGGGCATCAAGAACACACTGGAAGGATTCAAAAGTTGACTTAATGAGGCAGAAGACCAAATCAGTGATTTGGATGGCAAGGAAGAAAGAGCACTCACATCATAGGGGTACCAGAAGGAGAAGAAAGTGAGGGAGGAATAAAGAACCTTTTTAAAGAGATAAAGGTAGGAAACGTCCCGAACCTGGTGAAGAAAAACGTCACTCAAGTTCAGGAAGCACAGAGAGTTCCAATCAAGATGAACCCAAGGAGACCCACCAAGCTACATCATAATAAAAATGACAAACATTAGCCCAGCTGATGGCTCAGTGGTTCAGTGTCTACCCATGCACCAAGAGGTCAATGGTTTGATTCCTGGTCAGGGCATGTGCCCAGGCTGTGGACCTACTCCCCAGTGGGGTTGTGCAGGAGGCAGGCAATGGATGTTCTATCTCATTGATGTTTCTATCTCTCTCTCCCTCTCCCTTCCTCTCTCTCTAAAATCAAAAGAAAAAACATTTGTAAAAAAATGACAAACATTAAAGACAAAAAAAGAATCTGAAAGGCAGCAAGAGAGAGATAGAAAGTTATCTACAAGGGAGTACCCATTAGAATATCAGCTGATTTCCTAATAGAAACACTCAGGCCAGAAGGGGAGCAATATGAAGTATTCAAAGTAATGAAAAACAGGAACTTAAACCCAAGACAACTCTATCCAGCAAGGTTATCATTTAAAATTAAAGGTGAAATGAGGAGCTTTCCAGACCAAAGAAAGGGGGGTGGCTGCTGAAGGAGTACATAACCACCAAACCAGCATTGCAGGAAATATTAATAAGAGTGCTTTAAGAGGACAAAATATATATAGAGTGAGGAACATACTTAAAAAGGAAAAAAATGGCAGTAAATAAGTACCTATCAATAATAACCTTAAATGTAAATGGACTAAATGCTCCATCAAAAGACATAGGGTAGGTGAATGGATAAGAAAACATGACCCATGAATATGTTGTCCAAAAGAGACATACTCCAAAACAAAAGACTCACACAGACTGAAAATGAAGGAATGGAAAAAAATATTCCAAGTAAATGGAACTGAAAAAAAGGCTAGGGTAGCAATGCTCATATCTGACAAAATAGACTTCAAAATAAAGGCCATAACAAGAGAAAAAGAAGGGTATTACATAATACTAAAAGGAGCAATCCAACAAGAGTATATAACCCTTGTTAACATACATGCACCCAATTCAGGAACACCTAAGTATGTAAAAAAATCTTGATGGACATTTTACCCCAAAACCACAGAATACACATTCTTCTCAAGTGCACATAGGACATTCTCAAAGATAGACAACATGTTAGGACATAAACTAAGTCTCTACAACCTCAAGGAGAATAAAATCATGTCAAGCATCTTCTCAGATCACAATGGCATGAAACTAGAAATCAATTACAATAAAAAAGGGAAGAGGTGAAGTAACAATTGGCACCACAGAAATACAAAGGATTGTAAGAGAATATGATGAACAATTATATGCCAACAAATTGGACAACCTATGTGAAATGGACAAATTCCTAGAATCATACAGTCTTCCAAAACTCAATTAAGGAAGACTCAGAAAACCTGCATAAACCAATACAAATGAAGGAAATTGAAGAAGTAATCAATAAAATCCCTGCAAATAAAAGCCCTAATCTGGATGAATTCACAGGGAAAGTTTAACACACATTCAAAGAAGAACTAACACCTATCCTCCTCAAACTATTCCAAAAAATTCATGATGAAGACTTCCAAGCTCTTCTTCTGAGGGCAGAATAATCCTAATCCCCAAAGCAGGTAAAGACACTAAAATGAAAGAAAATTACAGGCCCATGTCCCTGATGAACATAGACACGAAATACTTAACAAAATTTTAGCAAATTTGATTCAGCAATATATTTAAAAAACTATTCACCATGAACAAGTGAATGCAAGGCAGGGTAGCAAGGCAGGTATAATATTTGCAAAACAATAAATGTGATACACCACATAAACAAATGAAAGAGAAAAATCATATTATTGTATCAATAGATGCTGAAAAAACATTTGACAAATTCCAGCACCCATTTTTGATAAAAACTTTCAGCATAGTGGGAATAGAAGGATCATACCTCAACATAATAAAGGCCATATATGAAAAACCTACAGCCAACATCATACTCAATGTGCAAAGACTAAAATCATTTCCCTTAAGAAAATAAACAAGACAGGGATATCAAATTTCACCACTCTTACTCAACATATTAATATACTGGAAGTCTTAGCCACAGCGATCAGACAAGAAGAAAAAATAAGAGGCATCCAAATTAAAAAGGAGGAAGTTAAACTGTCTTATTCACAGATGACATGATATTGTATAAGAAAATGCTCAAAACTCCACCAAAAAACTACTAGATTTAATCAACAAATTCAGTAAGGTAGCAGGATACAAAATTAACATCCAGAAGTCAATAGCATTTTTATACACCAATAATAAACTCTGAGAAAGAGAAACTAAAAAAAAAAAAAAAAAAAAAAATCCCATTTACCACTGCAACAACAAAAAATTAAGATACCTAGAAATAAATTTAACCAAGGAGGTAAAAGACCTGTTCTCAGAAAACTTCAGGACATTGAAAAAGGAAATAGAGGAAGATATAAAGTGGAAGTATATACCATGTTCATGGATTGGAAGAATCAACATCATTAAAATGTTCATCCTACCCAAAGCAATCCATAGATTCAATGCAATCCTTATTAAAATACCAACAGCATATTTCACAGATTTAGAACAAATACTCCAAAAGTTTATATGGAACCAAAAAGACCTTGAATAGCCACAGCAATCTTGAAAGAGAAAAACATAGTTGGAGGAGTCACAATTCTGAATATCAGGTTATACTACAAAGTCATCATAATGAAAACAGTCTGGGACTGGCACAAGAAAAGGCATGTAGATCAATGAAACAGAACATAGAACCCACAAATTGACCCAAGACACTATTCTCAATTAATATGTGACAAAGGAGGCAAGAGCATACAATGGAGTAAAGGCAGTTGAGAAAATTGGACAGGTACAAGCAAAAAAATGAAACTAGACCGCCAACTTACATCATACATAAGAATAAACTCAAGGTAGATAAAAGACTTAAATGTAAGTTGTGAAACCATAAAAATCTTAGAAGAAAATGTAGGCAGCAAAATCTCAGACATCACATGTAGTAGAATTTTCACTGATACATCACTTATGGCAAGAGAAGAAAAGGAAACAATAAATGGGACTACATTAAACTAATAAGTTCTGCACAGCAAAAGAAACCAGCATCAAAATAAAAAGGGAACCCACTCTATGGCAGAACATATTTGCCAATGATACATTGAATAAGGGATTAATTTCCAAAATATATAAAGTACTCATGCAACTCAATAAAAAGAAGACAAAAAATTCAATTAAAAAATATACCATGTTCATGGATTGGAAGAATCAACATCATTAAAATGTTCATCCTACACAAAGGATGAACAAATCATCAAAAAACAAATGGTGGGTAGTATGTGGAGAAAAGGGCACTCTAGTACACTGCTGGTGGGATTGCAGACTGGTGCAGCCACTATGGAAAACAATGTGTTTTTTTCTTAAAAAATTCAAAATGGAACTACCATTTGACCCAGTTGTCCCACTTCTAGGAATATATCCTAAGAAGCCAGAAACACCAATCAGAAAAAAATATATGCACCCCTATGTTCATAGCAGCACTATTTACAATTGCTAAGATCTAGAAACAGCCCAAGTGTCCATCAGTACATGTGTGAATAAAAAAGTTTCTTTTTTTTTTTTTATAGAACTCTCTCTATTTTCCCCTACTGACAACCTCCACCCCACTCCCATCTCCTTCCCCAGTTTCACTGTACTGTTGTCTGGGTCCATTGGTTGTGCTTATATGCATATAAGTTCCTTGGTTTATCTCTTCTCGTCCAATCCCATTCCCCTTCCCATTGAGGTTTGTCAGTCTGTTCCCTACTTCCTGTTTCTGGATTTATTTTGTTTCTCAGCTTATTTCGTTCATTATATTCCACAAATAAGTGAAATCATGTGATACTTGTCTTTCTCTGACTGGCTTATTTTGCTTAGCCTAATAGTCTCCAGGTCCATCCATGCTGTCTCAATGGGTAAGAGATCTTTCTTTCTTACAGCTGCATAGTTTTACATTGTATAGATGTACCATGGCTTTTTTATTCACTCTTCTACTGATGGACACTTGGGCTGTTTCCAGATCTTAGCTATTGTAAATAGTGTTGCTAGAAGATATGGGTACATTTATTCTTTCTGATTGTTTTTTCAGACTTCTGATAGTACATTCCTAGAAGTGGGACTACTGGGTCATATGGTAGTTCAATTTTCAATTGCTTGAGGAAACATCATATTATTATCTTCTGAACTGGGTGCTCTAGAAATGACCCTTGTGTGGATTATGTGGGCTTTGCTGTTGAATTTGGGTCTTAATTGCTGTTGTCCATTTGTGGGTGGGCTCAGTCCTTGGGGTTGTTATCTCTAAATCTCAACTTTGACCCTGTCGAGCCATCTGTTATATAGGTGTTGACAGAACAAATAAAAGCAAAACCAGACCAAACCAAAAAGAAACCCCCGAAATATCAACATCAACAATAATAAAAACAACTGCCTCAACAAAAAGATTTAAAGACACATACAAAAGCAAAAAACACACTCACACACAAACACCCAGACACACACACACACAGAACACTAGAAGGTGTGAGACCAAAAGGGTTAGGTAGGAGAGGGAAAAACAAAAACAATATAATATGAAAGGAAAGAAGGCAGAGACTAGAAATAGAGTAAGTATAAAAAATAAAAGGTAGAAAATAATGACTGAAATCATAACAATATTGTAGAGAGTAATAATACTAAATTGAATGAAATATAGAAGAGGAAAGTAAAAATATGAGAAAAGAAAAGAGAAAAAAATTTGAATGAAAAATAAAAATAAAACACACACACACCAAAACAACCACAACAACAAGATAAAACCTTGGATCTGCTATTTAATGAATTCACTGGAATTTGTTCCTTGGGTGTGGGTCCATGTTCTCTTGGGAAGTTCTCTGGTGCAGGTCAATGTGAATTGTTGTCCATGCCTGGCCCTTGGCCTTCTGGCTGAAGCCCTGCAGGGCAGGCTCTCAGGTGGTCCTATGGGTGAGGCTTCTCTAGCCCAGATGCTGAATAGCCTTTTGGGCTCTCCAGTTGTATGTACTTATTCTGGGTTGCTTTCCCTTCCCCCACAGTGCTGGGCTCTATGGTGTATCAGGTCCAGTCAGGGTGGTTTAAACAGATTTGTGTTGGAGTGGTGTCAGTAGCTTATAGGAGGGGCAGCCAGTCTCTTCCTCTCCTTCCAATGCCTCAGCTCTGCCTGGGTTGTCGGCACCCCGTGGTTGCCACCCGAAGCAGAAGCAGGGGAGAATAGAAAAAAAAGGGGAAGGAAAAGAAAAAACAAAAACAAAACAAACAAAAAAAACCTACCCTGCTTGGCACTTTAATCTTTTAGTATGGCTGGTAGTGCTGGGCAGAGCTTCTACCCAGGCTCCTTCCTGGTCAGACTTCCCAATCCCCACCTTTGTCAGGCCCTGCTGCTGTGGTATTGACTTCCAGCCCAGCACTGTTCCACAGGGCAGGGCTCTGCCCAGGCTCCCACCCAACCAGATGTCTGAATACCTGACACTGTCAGGCTTTACCATTGGGGTCCTGATTTCCAGCCCAGTGCTGTTCCACAGGTGGGAAGAGGGGTACCTCCTCTTCTCTGGAGGTGGGGAGGAATATGCCTCTTTCCCAGGCACTCGGGTTAGCCCCTGTCAAAGTTCTTTCAGGGAATACCTGGCTCCTCAGTTTCACTACTGAGTGATTTGCCCAGACCCCTTCTCAGGAGTGCCTTTCTGCTTTGTGTGCTCTCCAGCTCCCACAATCAAGGGAGCTTTCCAGACTGGTGCCACAACCATGCACTGGCTTTTAGCCTGAGATAGTGTGGAGTCCCTCTGGTGGGCCGAATCACCTCCAATTCCCACTGTCTGATGTTACCTGGGCTCCCCTTCCCTTCTCTGTTGCTCTTGTTTGTGGATCTGTGTGGGGCTGAGTCCTCCACTCCCAGGGGGCAGGAGCTGCACCACTGCACTTGCTCTCCATCTTCCCAGCCACGCTGCACAGCTGCATGAGTTCTGTCATCCACTTCACGTCTTTGCCTGTCTCCTTCCATGCTCCTTGCTCGCAGTATTTCTGATCAGCTATTTTCAGGTGTTTTTTTAAGTTGAATGCTCTGCAGTTTAGCTTCAGGACCGGTCCTGTGTTTGGAGCAAGGGGATGAAACTTCCTTAAGCTTCAGCCATCTTGCCTCCTCCCTTATTCATGTCTGTATCTTAAATATCTGTCACTGGGCCTGGCATAGTGCTGGTGCTCAATAAATGTTGAATAGATCATGGATTCAAGCTCTGCAAATTTTTTGCCCTGGCTTTCCCCAAATTGCAACTTTTAAAAAAGTTTCCAGCCTAGATCAGGTAATTTTTAAATGCTTAATGAATTCACTCAATAAACAAATATTTATTTAGTACCTACTATGTGACAAGCACCAAGGGTACAGCAGCAAGCAAAACAGCAGAACCTCCTGCCCTCATGGAGCTTAACTTCTCTTTTCATTGACATCCTTCACGGACATCCTCCTGGCAGAGTCATTCCAGTGCCTCTTACTAGGAAGATATCTATCTGTTGCTACTTCTTAAGAGTTAGTCCTTCTTTCACATTTTTTCACATGTAGAAATGAAACATGTGGATATGGCTTCTTATCAAATAGCTGACATGGAAAACTGCATGTTCTATTCCAGAACAGATAATGCTGCCTCATTTAAGTCATTGAGGATTTGGGTTTAGTTTACTTCAACCTTCTCCCTACATAAACATCTCTATTTCATTTCTTTCATATATGTGGCTATTTGCATTTAAAAAAAATCACTTGTGATACTGAAATAAGCACTGATGGGGAAGTTCAGCACTAAACTTGATCTATCCTCCAGTTTGTGCTGTGATTATGATATTGAATAAGTAACTGAACTATGATCTAAATTTCTTTTTCTGTAATTTCCAGGTATATGAGGCAGGTCCAGTATCTGATGCTGTGCTTATTTTGCAGATGTCCAAATCATCTATCAGTTTAATACCCATTGGTACTCTAGAGGCCTCTAATTCTGGAGCCTTCCTGGGCTTTGTCAACATGACTTAATTTGCGTCTGGGCCTCTTCAGCTAACAGGTGGAGTTTCAGATTTCTCCAACTTCTACATTAATAACTACTTATCTAGCTCCTGTCCAGCTTCCTAAGTTATACTGTTATTGCCCTCTCTTCTCTCTCTTTGTAGATTTAGAAATCTCATTACTATCATTATCACATGTTTAGGAAAAAATAATACATATTTTGAAAACAATATTGAGTTGAATACAAATCTCTCTGACTGGACCTTATGTAAGAGATTTACACATGGAAAAAAAATTTTTTCAAAAACAATTCACAAGGTGGCATTGAATCTGTTTAATTGTCAAACGGGGAATGGTTGAATCTGATATGTTATTTGACTTTGTAGAACTGAATGTGTATAGCACAGGACTGAGTGAGGGGTGCCTATGGTTCACTGTACACTAGTGTCGGTGAACTGAAACAGAACAAAAGAAGAGCCATCACTCTTCCTGCTGCTGGTCAGTTTCCCAAACCAATCCCTATCATTACTGGAATAAAGATCAATGGAAGAATTTCTAATATTTTTAATAGTGATCTTATTATTGGCTAACTGAATAGGTAGAAACCAAAGGCACAGCAAGGACAAAGTTTGGCTCATTTGTGCATTGCTGAAATTAAATGCTTCACAGCCTGTTTCATGTCATAGTGTTACCAAAACCCAAGTTTGTGTGCCCAACATTTTCAAAGGCCAAAACTCAAAATATCTGAGCTTGGAGTAGGGAAAGGTTTATTGATTGAGAAGGCGCCAGCTGAGAACATGAGAGACCTAATGGTGCCTCAAATCCATCTTGCTGGATTAGGTTAAGGGTGTTCAGGGGTTGGGGGAACAGGTATGTTGAAGTGCTGGTGTGGCAGGTTTTAATGGGAGGACTTTGAAACTTGGCCATTTTTGGTAAAGAAGTGTCAACACCAGATCTTTCTGGACAATGGACTCTTGGCATCTGAAAGGGTTCTGGTGTTCAAGTGTTGGTTATGTCCTGGTCCTTTGGTTGTGTGTGTGGGTGAGTGGGGGTATGAGACTTTGGTTCCAGGTAGAGTTGAAGGTCCAAATTCTCTCCTTTGCACATCTCTTGGCTGCATGATTTATGGTTCTAGTCTATTGTTTCTGAAAAACAACTCAATATTTTGTTAAACAGCACAGAACTATTTTGAGCCTGTTCTGTGGTTACTGTAGAATATATAAAATGATTACCTTTATACAACATTTCCATCCAGAATGCTGCTTGAAACTGGCCTATGACTCCAACTTCCTTGGGCCCTTGCTTGACTTAGAATGTGAGGGATAAAGCTCTTCCCACACATGTAACCAATTCTTGGATAGAATGGTACATAATTTGGAAAAGCTACTATTACAAACATGGGAAAATGTAAATCTGGAGTACAGAATACTTACAAATATATCCATATCTTTATGAAAGTCATTCATAACCAAGAAAACATACACCAAAATTTTTAGATTCTTTGGGTTCTCAAATTTATTTCAAATTAAAAATAGTTTGTTCAATTTTGATTATTTATAGAGCTACAGGCCTGCCCTTGTAAAAAAAAAAATGTCCCTTATTTCCTTTTTTAGAGTTTCGTCAGATGGAATAAGATGTTGTGGCTCAGTGGTTGAGCATCAACCCGTGCACCAAGAGGTCGCCCGTTCGATTCCCAGTCAGGACCCATGCCCAGGTTGTGGGCCTGATCCCCAGTGGGGGGCATGCAGGAGGTGGCCGATCGATGTTCTTTCTCATCAATGTTTCTATCTCTCCATCTCACTTCCTCCCTCTCTAAAATCAATAATGGAAAAAAATTTTTTTATTCACACTAAAAAATAAAAACTTACATCTCTCTGTTTATTGTAAGGCCCCAATATGAATAATCAGCCACCTGCTGTCATGGAGGCCCAGGGCTCTCATTTAATCTGAGGACCTCCACCACATCTTCTGTGCCAGAGCAAGAGTGCTAAGATCATATTTGAAAAGAAGTTTGGTGAAATAGGTAGATGTTTCAGGTTGAACTATTAGAGACAGTCAGATAGAAGACAACAGTTTTATTTTTGCTAATTTCTCACCAAGTCTCATCTTCAAAGGACTTCAGTGCCATTGTTGTTTGCTGCATAACAAATCTCCCCAAAACTCAGTGGATTTAAACAGCTACAATTTTACTATCTCATAATACACATGTGATATCTGGACGCTCGACTGAACTAGAACACCCCACATTCCTCACTTAAATGTGTGGAGCCTTAGTGGGAATGCCTAGAAGTCTGGATCACATGGAACATAGAGAAGGCTGGGCTTATTCCTCCCCACATGGCCGCTGCATATGGTCTCTAGAAGGAAAGCTCCCCATCTTGCCAGGTGTTTCGGGGCTCACAAAATCACAAAAGTAGAAGCTGCTGGGACATCTTAAGATTTAGTCCCAGAACCACCATGATGTTACTTTTGCTACATTCTGTTTATTAAAGTTTGTCATGAAGCCAGCCCAGTTTCCGTGTGGAAGGGGCACACAAGGGGAGCATGGATCATTAGGGGCATCTTCGGCCACTACTGCTGCAAATCTAATAGACTCAACAACTTCCTTATAACAGATAGGTACCAGAATGCTAGTGAAGCACAACACACATACTATAAAATTTTAAGGTCCTGTCAGTTTTCTCTCTCAAAGAGCACTCATATACATGTCCTTATTCCTCTATTCCTTGCTTGCTACTTTCCTAATCCAGACATTCAACACCTCTCACTTGGATGATCGCAATAACCTTCTGCCATATTATGATTTATAGGAAGATATATATTTGGTCATTCAGATAACTGAAATATATTTCTCATTTATATTTGGTCTTCTTCTATGATCTGGCTCACACCTCCTAAAACCCTTACAGTTTCCTGTGATAAGAGCAATAAAGGCATAATTTTTATGTTAATGAGGAGGTGACTTTTAGAAAGCCCTTAGGTAACTTAAAGATTAGGCATGGTTGCCAGAGACCCAACTTTCACTTTCTCCCCCCCAGCTTCAGGGAGGGGAGAGAGGCTGGAGATAGAGTTCAATTGTCAACGGTCAATGATTCAATCAGTCATGCCCATGTAATGTAAGCTCCACAAACCTCCAAAAAGACAGGGTTCGGGGAGCTTCTGGGCTGGTGAACATGTGCAGGTGCTGGCAGAGTGTGTGCCTGGAGAGGACGTGGAAATTCGGCTCCGTTTCTCCACACCTCGCCCTACGCATCTCTTCCATCTAGCTGTTCCTGGGTTATAGCTTTTAAAAGTAAAATGATAGCAAGCATGAGGAGAATGTGATAGAGGAGTGCTTTGCAAATAATTAGTGGCTAGTTTTAGCCTGTCAGCTTACCTATTTTTTTTTCATTACTCAGTGAAACTGAGTTCCAAAGTTGTAAAATTTGGCCCTGCAGATGACACCCTAAAATAACATTGAAGATCCCGTGATGCTCTCCCATGTAATAGACACAGGGAGTTGGGCCTGAGCAGCACTCAAATGTGAAGGAATATTACTTTCGTCTTTCTTCCGTTTGTCATTTGATCATCACCATTATTGTACTTTTCTAGAATATTTGCTCTTTTAAAAGTGGGATCATAAAAAAATGAACTCCATGTGCTAATAATGCAACACACCACGGAGAGATGATATCTAGTCTTTGTATGGCATGCTCCCTTTAATTTATCCTTGAGTCATAATAAACTGTTTTAATTATTAAAAAAAAAAAAAAAAAAAAGTAAAATGTCTACATTTTGGGACCCAAATCCAATATCCCTGAGAAGGAAAAAGTATCCCAATGGTATGTATTTCACAAAAGTTTATCTTAACTCCTGGGATTTTCATTTCCTAGTACATCCTAAAATTCTCATTCCGTTCCATATTATGCCTTAATTCAGAATCACTTTTTTATTTTTATTTTTTTTATTTTTTTTTTATCCTCACCTGAGGACATTTTTCCATTTTTTGTTCAGATAGTGTGGGAAAGAGAGAGAGGATGAGAGAGAGAGAGAAACACTGACTTGAAAGGGAAACATCGAGTGGCCGCCATCCGCACAACCAACCAGGGCCGGGGACAAACTGCAACCGAGGCACATGCCCTCAGCGGGAACCGAACCCTGGTCTCTCTGGACCGCAGGCCGACGCTCTAACCGCTGAGCCAAACCGGCCAGGGCCAGAATCACTTTTGATTCTAAATGAAGTGCCAAGATATTTACCATTAACACATTATATGGCAACAGTTAAAAGACATTAGAGTTCCTGTAGTGGGTTGACTGGTGGGCCAAAATGTATGTTTTAATCCTAATCCATCAAAACTGTGAATGTGAATTTATTTGGAAAAAGAGCTTTTGCAAATGTGCTAAAGTTAAAGATATCCAGATAAGAACATCCTGGATTATTCAGGTGGGTTTTAAATCCAATGATAAGTGTCCTTTTAGGACACACATAGATGAGAAAGTTTGTGGGTCCTTCTCAGTAGAGATAGAGATTGGAGGTATGCAGCCACAAGCCAAGGAACACTTGGAGGACCCAGAAGCTGGAAGAGGCAAGGAAGGATTTCTCTCTAGAGCATTTGAGGGAGTATGGCCCTGCTGACACCTTGATTTCAGACTTCTGGCCTCCAGAACTGTAAGAGAATACTTTTTCATTGTTTTCATCTGATATTTGTTGTGGTAGACTCAGGAAACTACTACAGTCTCCCAAAAGTAACATTTCCAAATGTCTACAATCACCCCTTGATTGTTTACATTCGTGAAGGGTTCATTTAGATTGGTCTTTGGAATATTTTTTAGTTCAAACCCTCACCTATTATACATGCAAACACACATTTTTAAATAAGTCAACAAGTAT